>OX454319.1:90997527-96180933 GCA_949715965.1 Dysmachus trigonus | reverse complement strand
TTGGAATTTAACTTTTTGGTAGGAATGTAATTTTTTTGTTTTTTGTTTTTGATATGCTGATTTTTCTACCTAGTATTTTTTGTTTAAATAAATAACCTCCGTCAAGCAGTTAAACAAAAATCCAATAAAAATCCGTTGATCGATTCGAATCTTTATTTGGTAATAGGGAGTTTAACCTTGAATTGAACTCATATTTAAAAAACTGGTTGAAGAAAGGATCAACAAAGTTCTTTGGTTTGTACACAATCAGTGCCGGATTTAAATGTGTAGATCTTGAGGCACCATCGAACATCGACTGCACAATTATTGTATTGTATAAAAAAGTATTATTTATAATTTAAAAACCGTGATTTCAATATTACGATACTCTTAACATTTTTATTTTTCTAATTTTAATTTGTGGTAACACGATTAATTTTATTGTTTAAGTTTTATACATGTGCACAGTATAGAAAAAGGAAAATATTAATATAAAATGTTAAAATTACGACAAAAGCATCTTTTTAAAAAATAATATATGATTTCAAATTCTATTATATATCTGAATATGTGAAAAAAAAATTGGACACAAATATGCACGTGAAGATTGTGATAGCGTAATAGCGATTCGATGCAAATCGTGCGCATGCTTCAATTCCGGGATAAATTCAAATGCTCCAGAACCTCCTCGCTAGATAACTTCGTCCAGAAATGTTCGTTTTTTCGGGAGAAAAAATTCAAAACACCCTTATTCCTTCCTTCAGTGAGCTTCCGCGTAAATTTCCCGAACAAATGCGGAAAAGCAAGGGGAAATTGAATGAAATTATCAAAACATCACCGATATCATACTACACCGTGAAGACACAGGCGCCCTTTGGGTGCTCGATCCCGACGCGTATTGTTTCGGGCCACACAATAGAAATCAATTTTTCTCCCCCGCATGCATGACGACGGGTGTAATCGAATGAAGGAATCGGTAGTTGGTGTCAGAGGTGGGACGAAAAGGATATGAAGACGGGAGTATGAGCACACAAGGGGAACTCGAAGGAAGAATAGTTTCAATTTCCACTTACCTGTCATATTCCCGGTTATCTTCATCACATCTGGCATCCTGGAGTTCCCTCCAACTCTTCCCGTGGCGGCATGTTGTAACCAGAACCAGGTCCCGGCCGTTGTGCAGGTGAAAGAGTGAATTTCTGGTCTCTGATCCGATCCCATGGACGTATCTGTAAGGAAAGAGGAATGAAAGGGGGCGTGTTTAATCGAGTTTTCATTTGATTTGATTCGGTTTGATTGAGAGTGGATTTGCCAGCTGATTTGATGATTTCCAACGAATCTAGGCAACCGAACATCATGCTAGCCCGGATAATGCCGTGTGTTTTTGGCGCGTTCTGGCAAACTGAAGTGTTTCGAATATTGTGCGATGCGATTGCATTGTTTCTGAGTGGGCAGAATAAAGCGCGGCTAATCAACCGAATAAAACGTGTGTAATGCAACGTGTTCTGGGCGCGATTTGAAAAACCAGCGCCTAACTGCACATTTCACAAATCGATCGATTCCAGACAAAATTATTAAACTTTTCATTTATTCTATGCATTTATACAGAATGATATATTCCAACATATACCAATCGATTCTGTGAAATCCCCTGACCGACGTTTGTTCCGAAAACCCTTCTCTAAAATGCGTTGTTTAGAAGTTACGGGCAGTTTTACGTGTACAGATACTTTTTCTATTCAACACCCTGTAATTTTGTTAATAACCACCCTACATATCATTTTAAGATATCAATTGATAGAGAATTCTTTTTCCACTCCAATGAGTCTTCACCTACTTCTCTATCCCGCTCCTATCACGAGTTTCAAATTATCAAAGTTGAAAAATTGATAACATTGTCACTAATTTTTTACAATTTTATTATTTTTACTTATTAAAAATTAGTGACAATGTTACAGGCTTTTGAATTTAGACAATTTGAAACTCGTGATGCGAGCATGGTAGAAAAATGGTTGAATACTCATTAGAACGGAGAAAGAGTTCTCTATCAATTATGATCTTAATGAGGTTCACAGGGTGTGTGTTAAGAAAATTACAGGGTCTTAAATGAAAAAAGTATCTGTACACATAAAACTACTCGTAGCTTCTAAACGACGCATTTTAGAGGGAGGCTCTCACAATGAAAGTTGATCAGGGAATTCCACAGAATTGATTGTGTGATTTTTTGTATTATATGATAAAACAGACCAAAACCTTAGAGATTCAACAGGAAAAGTGAAAAAAATTAAAAATAGTTATTTTTTATTATTTTTCAAAAAACTAATTTCTTTTAGCTTTCAAATGAAACCATGAACGTTTAAATATCTCTAATATATAGATAGATTTTGGAATCCACTATCAGATCATTGTTTTAGGGACTGCAGACGAGAACTAATGCGATAAAATAAAAAGAAATAATAATGAATTTTCTTCTTTGACTCCTAAACGACGTTTTTTACTAAGGTTCATAAAAAGCAAAAGCATTTCATGATTTCTTAAAGAATCAGAATGACCCTTTTTTAATTTTAAGTGAGTATAAAAAGACTGTAAAGAACTTAATTTCGAAAAAAACATAACACTTGACCTGTCTAAATTGGTTAATTGCTATACTAAAGAATATTTTGATTGAAGAAAATAAGTTTCATACAAAACGCATTTAATGTTTTAAGTTTGATAAACTTCTTCACTTGAGCAACTTCATTATACAGTGGTTCAAACGCAAAATGGGACAAGCAGACAAACCAAATAAAAATCAATGAAAGGGATAGAAGGAATTCTCCGAATGGTATGAATGACACCTTGAATCTTTCCTTATTTTGTGTTATTCAAAAGGCAACTTCCAAAACTCAGAAAAAATTAACTATTATATTTCAGTTAACAAAAAACTAGAAAAATATCAGTTTTTCACTTCAAACGAAAAATGGGACAAAATTAAAAACTCAACAAAATTACTTAAAATTAACGGTACTGATTGCGGATTTTATTTTTCTTCAATACTTTGTGCTGTATCCTTTTGATTTGATGACGGCGTTTAGACGATTAGGCATTGAATTCACCAAATTTCGGCAAACTTCTGGTTGAATATTCTCCCACTCGTACTGTAAAGCTATTTTTAGCTCCGATGTTGACTTGAATGTCCTTTTGTAAATTCGTCGCGCGAGTTCCTCCCATAGATGTTCTATGACATTCGAATCAGGTGATTGTGGCGGCGTTTGTAATAGTTTGGGGCAATTATGGATCAACCAAAGCCTTGCAACTTCCGATGTATGTTTCGGATCGTTGTCTTGATAGAATGCAAAGTTGTTCAAAATGCCCCATTTTTCACAACTCTGCTTTACATTTTGTTTGAGGATGTTCAGGTAAACAAACTTGTCCATTTTACCATCAATAAAACTTAGATTGCCTACTCCTGAACTGGACATACAGCCCCAAACCATCACAGATCCACCTCCATGTTTCACTGTCCCACGTACATTTTTCGGGTGAAATTCTGAGTTCGGTTGTCGTCAAACGTAATGCCGCCCATCCGAACCATGGAGATTAAATTTGCTTTCGTCCGTGAATAATACCTATAGATTTTCACTAGAATTAGTAAAAATAACTTTTTTGCAATGGGAACAATTTTTTACCGTATCCCAAAAGTTGCTACTTTTAAGCACATATTCTCTCGCGAATTTTAATCGGAGTTTTTTATTTTTTGGACTAAACGGCTTCTTGCGTACACTTCTTCCATGGAGGCCGTGCCTAATCAATACATTTCGAATTGTCTGGTCACAAACAGTCTTCCCAGTTTGTTCATTAACAATGGCGTTTAACTCTCTAGCCCTTTTAAAAGGATCTTTTTTTATTTCCCGAAGTATTAAACGTTCTTCGCCATCATTCAGTATTTTTCCCTGTCCTTCCTTGCTTTTATTTGTGATCCTATTTTCATCGCGGTACCTTTTTATAATGTTGTTAACTGTCGAGGAACTTCTATCAACAAGAGCTCCAATTTCCTGCACGGTTTTCCCTTCTCCAAAATACTTTATTACCAATTGTCTGATTTCAAAGGAGGTTTGCTTTCCTCGCGGTGCCATTTTCACTCTTCGACTGTCTCAACAAACTAATTACTAAATTATATCTGTGCTGCAAGAGCTGCAAGTTATCAGGGATACCAATTTATTACGAATTCGCGATCAGTACCATTAGTTTCAAGTAATTTTGTTGTGTTTTTAATTTTGTCCCATTTTTCGTTTGAAGTGAAAAACTGATATTTTTCTAGTTTTTTGTTAACTGTAATATAACGGTTAATTTTTTCTGAGTTTTGGAAGTTGCCTTTTGAATAACACAAAATAAGGAAAGATTCGAGGTGTCATTCATACCATTCGGAGAATTCCTTCTATCCCTTTCATTGATTTTTATTTGGTTTGTGTGCTTGTCCCATTTTGCGTTTGAACCACTGTAAATCTCTGTACCTTCAGGAATTTACGAAATTTCCTGAAAGTTATTATGAAATCTTATTTATATAATAACTCAATTCATGAGAAAACTTTCTTAATACTTCTTCCATTTCTTAGTATGATTTAAACTGTATAATAACGCAGGTACTTCATCTTTAGGTAAGGTACTCTATTAAATAACGAATGGAAGAAGGATACTTAAAAAATATTACATCTTTCGCTTCAGTAATTTAACACAGCTGTTCTCAAGCACTTTGGGTGTTCTACAAAATATTTTGTAAAACTCTAAACTAAACATTTAATGACTGAAAATCGCGTTCATTAAAACCAGTAATTAATCACATCCTTCAAATGTTGTTGTTGCTACAACACTCTATAGCTCTGAAAGGATCTCGCTGTCGACACTGATTGAATTACAATCCATCATCACTGGGGCACGGTAGCCACTGAAGCGTATTTCTTCTTATAAATGCGATTCACTTATAAAAAATAATTCATCACGTAAGATAAACAATTGTTAGCCAATATGAAATATGATGGCAGCTTGAGTGCACGTCCTTGCGAACGTTAAGGCTCCTTTTATCTCAACCGTCGTCATCACCGTCGACGTCATGGTCGTTCTGAAAGTGCAATCGAGTGATGCCCTCTGGCGGAATTTATTTATTCCTCCACCGACGTGCATGATGTGTGTGGGTAAGAGGAAAAGGGGAGGAGTGTGCATGTTTTTATTCCCAAAGGAACGTCGAACGGTTGCCTGAGCTCCAATCAACCGGAAAATCCAGGAATGAAGAGCATAACGCTTAAGTTGCCGGCACAGATCCCCAATAAATATGAATCTTTACCGTGCAGTTCTTAAACATTTTCTAAGCCAGTCAAGACACCCCTTCCCCTCCTCCCCTCTCCCCCTCTCCACTCTACCCTTCAAACCATTCTTTCGTCTACTGAAACAAGGGCTTTCTTCTATAGAAGGAAAGAGGTTCATGATTTTATTCTCGATTTACAGTGTGCAACCCTCCTTTAGGGGTGGTTATAGAGAGCATAGAAAACCCAATGGGCAAAGTAACCTAATGCAAAAGTAAATTCCGGTGGAGAGCTAGGGGTAAGGCTACTCTCCCCCCACCAAACAAAGAGAGGATTGTTTGCGAGGAGGAGCAAACAAAATTCACCCTCAAGGACCATCACAGGCGATCGAACTGTCTGATAAGCAATGCAATTTGCTACCACCGTTGAGCCCTTTGTTCTCGCCGGAGCACACCAGAACCACCCCTAGCCCCTTTTTCGTTATTCTATTCGCGGCCGGTTTCTTATCACCACGCCCTCTGTTGGAGCGTTTAAACAGCCTTTCTGAATAGTGAGGTTATTTCCCGGCAGAGTGGTGTGATGTGGCAGTTATTGTGGTAGCCCTACCTCGTATATCAAAATCACCCCTACCTCTCCCGAAAAAAACCAAAACAAAAAAATTCAACTGAAAGTCAAACAATTTTCATTTCCTGGAATTTTATGAGTTTTTTTCCAAAAAAGAGAAAACCTCTACAACTCACCCCACTTCTGTTTCCTATATTTGTTTCTTTTGTTTATCCCGGAATTCCTGCGAAAAAGTTTAAAAGTGGAGGTAACTTTGTCCAGGTTTCTTCTTCTTCTTCTTCTTCTTCTTCTTCTTCTTTGCCTTGTTGCTTCCACAAGAACCCCCATAATAATAATTTGAGGCCGCACGAAGCGATCGCGTTTCACAGTCAATTCGCGGAATTATGACTCAAACCTGACGCTTTTGAATATTTTAATAGTCGACTATTCACGAATAAATTCATGAATTTTACATGAAACATTTTCAACCGACGAACAAATATTGATCGTTATAATATGAAAATTGTTCCTGTTTTCATATTTCAACACTCAATTACTCCTTTACGAATTTCTGTACTAAAATTATATTATCTTGAATAACAGAAAGGAAACGTATTTTTGAAAACTCATTTCCTTGCGGATGCGTTCAAATTTAAAAAGATTTTGAGGGCAAATCGTATAACAGCTTAGTTATGATAGATAAAAGTATGATTATATTTAATTAATGTTACCAGGGTTTTCTGCCGGTGCTTTGTGCTCTTTATAAAATAGGACATTTAGTTTTTTTTAACTGCCCCATTCAATTTCTTAATTTTGGGGAAAGGAAATGAGCGTTTCACTTTTGTTGTTCTAGATGAAACTTCTTGTCTTTATTTTTCTACGATTATTTATATATGCATATAACAAACACAAATTTTCTTATAAAACCTTTCAAGAGTTTTATGCGAATTAAAATAATCTTTAGTAAAGATAACAGCTTCCAAAGAGCTAAGAAATGACGAATGAAATGAATCTGTTAAGAAGATTTTCTGAAGAATTCTTAAAATGAGTTATAAAACCAATTTGAGTATAATTTTAGATAAGTTTGTGTGTATTTTGTTCTGCACGTGATATTTATTTTATGTTTTATATATATGTTCTTCGTAACAACCTCGTAAAGAATTTTAAAACATTTGGAGAGGAAAAATAAACGAACTAAATCATAATTTTTTTATTTTAGCGGATTATTACTGCGAAAGACTGATGAAATGTGGTTTTATACCACGAAAAAAATTTAGATAAAAAACATTTGTATTTGTATACTTAATCAGAAAAACATATCTTGTGAAAAGTCAATCTTACTTCTAAAAATTTCTTTCAAGAGTGAACTCGCACCAAATTCTTTTAAGGGGACTGTCCGATTTTTTTGCTTCAAAAAATCGATTTATTTTTTTTTCGCTTAATCAATAGTTTATACTTTTAAAAATAACTTGTAAAAATTTGGAACCGATATCTTGAGCGGTTCAAAAGTTACAGGTCATTTAAGAGGCGTGCCTCCCGTCGCGCGGCCGTCTAATTCGATGAGCCGGAGAACAGGTACGAGCTATGAAACGCGTGTGAATAGCGTTCGGATTTGTGGCCTTGAATTGATGAATGAAATATAAGGAGGTAGGTATTTAGTTTAGACGTTAGTAAAAAAAATCCCGACTAAAGTCCACTTTCTTCGTGAGAAAATACACTTTTTTCTAGCCAAAATGCACTTTAAACTTTGACGGTGAATTTCTCCGTTCGTCGGAATTGATGGCGGTTGCGCTAATTACAAGAAAACGGCTCATGATTTTATCTTGAAACTTGGCACACTTATTATTATAATATATACGCCCATTGTAATAGAATCACATTTGTTTTTTTTTTTTTTTTTTCCAAAGATATTGCCAAAAAACTAAAAAAAAAATGACGAAAAAACGACTTTTTTTTTCAAGTGTCCGCCATTTTGTATGTTTTTTCCCATTTTAAAATCTGTCCCTATTACAATGGGCTAAATAGTGTAAAATTTTAATAAATTTATGAATTTTTCATTTTTGTTCACCTGAGGCAAAAAGACTCGCGCAACAAGCGGACGGAGCGGCAAACTTTGAAGAGCTGGAGGGGGGGGTTCCCGGTTCCGGAGTGACTCAACAAAATTCTCTAATGTAGTCGAAGGATCAATAAAACGTTTAAAAAAAAAATCGTTGTCATACCTTCAGTAGTTTTCTTGAAAAAAAATAATTAAAATGACCTATTTTTTGGCTTAAAAAATCGGACAGTCCCCTTAACTCTAGAACTATCGGCGCGCAAACTTTTACTTTTGTTAATTTTCGATATCTTTAACCCATTAATGCCCAAAGAACCTAATTTTTTTGTGCAGTTTGAAACCTCATTGTTACAATTAAAGGACATTTATTTTCCAATAAAAACCATGAATCTTATTAGTTTTGAGTGTGCTCTTTCAGAATCTGTCGTCAAAATTGTGTTTTTTCCAATAGGAAATTAAATATGGTGACTTTTTGGAAAAAAGTATCAACAAATTTGAAATTTTTTTTTTTTTGTAATTTTTTTCAATAGAGTTTTGCAATGCAATTCTTACTATGATCAACGGTGATCGGAATGTTTGAACTTACAGAAAAAAGTTTGTTTGCTGATCGCAATCACTCATAACCTTTTCAAAATGGTGGATTTTCTATAAGGTAAACTGGCCTAATTCCGGACACCTACCTAATGCCGGACACTAGTTATTTTTGTTAATATTGAATAAAAATACACTGATAAACAAGAAATATTGATGTTATTATATACTTTCATCTATATTGTTACAGAATTTGCCTTCGCTTATACTTCACACTTGAAGTTGTGATCGGGCAGATATAGGGATTAGCTTTCGATCCCTCCTTTGTGAGTGTCTATGGCAGAGAAGCCAAGCGCCATACTGAAGAGATCAGCTTGGCTTCTCGGATCGAAACACTCATCGATTTTTTTGGCTCGTCTACTTCGGTGGACGAGTAATATTCTTAATAAAAATGTCCCTACGTCCGTCCGTCAGTCCGTTCGTCGGCAAATTCGCCAAAGTATAGCGAAGGCAGATGGTGTAATTTTGCCGGCCAGCCGCTCGGCGGGCAAAATTGTAACACTGGTGCCAGGTGTGGGGTTCCCGGAGCCCTCCTAACCGGGGGCAACCCCACAATCCCTCTAGCGTCCAGGGCGTCAATGACGGCGATCGTGCAGCCATCTTCGGCAGCCGATCGTTGATGCAGCCGCGGTTCTCCTCTGCCACAACGGCCGCGTTTTTCACTGCCGCAGTGACATTGTGGCAGTAGTATTGCGTACCCGCCTGCGCCTCCCGCGCTCTTGTCCTCTGCCACAATGGCCGCGTTTTTCACTGCCGCAGGGACGTTGTGGCAGTTGTATTTCGCGCGCGTGTCGCGGCTGCAGCCATGCCCTCGCTGCATCTATCGTAGCATTGGCCATGGCGTCCTGAATGCCGTATGAGGTTGCTCGGATGGAACTTCGAGCTTCTGACGGAGGGAGTACTGTTACAGAATTTGCCTTCGCTTATACTTCACACTTGAAGTTGTGATCGGGCAGATATAGGGATTAGCTTTCGATCCCTCCTTTGTGAGTGTCTATGGCAGAGAAGCCAAGCGCCATACTGAAGAGATCAGCTTGGCTTCTCGGATCGAAACACTCATCGATTTTTTTGGCTCGTCTACTTCGGTGGACGAGTAATATTCTTAATAAAAATGTCCCTACGTCCGTCCGTCAGTCCGTTCGTCGGCAAATTCGCCAAAGTATAGCGAAGGCAGATGGTGTAATTTTGCCGGCCAGCCGCTCGGCGGGCAAAATTGTAACAATATGCTTTCTTTTCCTGTCATGGAATTTAAAAAAAAAAAAAATTAGTTTTCTGTAAAAAAAATCATTTTGGTAAAAAAGCGCCTTTTTGCCATCTATCGAACGTCCAAATGCTTAAAATCAGTATTGTAATTGATTAAGGTTATTTTTTAATTTAAACGATTTATAAAGGATATGTTGGTTGCTACCCAATCTGTAACCTTCTACATTATCGATTAAAAATTAAATTTTAAATTTTAAATAATATTTCTCTTAAAAAACACTAATATATCGTGTCCGGAATTAGGCAGTATGGGATTTCCAAGTTTTCCTAATTCCGGACGCCTGTCCGGAATTAGGATATTATGGACAATATGATTACCCCAATTCCGGCCAGACTGATTATTACGGGATGCGATCGCGGTATATTCGTTAGTTAAGTCGGTTAAAAACAGACATAAACTCGGGGACTTTCTACCGAACACTACCTTCTGAAAAGACTGTAGCATAGGTATATAGTGATTCTCAAGATGAAAAAAGTAAAATATAACGAACATTCTAGGTGTGAAGCATTAAATGTTATAGGATATAATCGGACAGCATCTAAAGCCTCCCATATTCCGAAATCAACTCTAGCTGATAGAGTAAATAAGAAATATGAAAAAGCTGGAAAAGCTGGTTTCCCAACAGTGTTCAGTGCTGACGAAGAAGAATCGTTAGTGAAGTGGATATTAGAAATGGGTGAAAGAGGAATCCCCATTTCCAAAATACAATTAGTGGAGTCAGTTGGTAGCTTTCTCCAAAAAATAAATTGTCCAACTACATTCAAAGACGGAGGAAGAAGAAGAGCTGTCAAAGAAGACGTGTCATGGAGAGCGACGATAGTGTGAAAAAACGAAAAAACCCCGGGATTTCGGAGTGTTCGGGAGTTGGGGACCCCGCGGAGTGCGCGACTGTTGAACCGGCTGGTGGTGGAGTGTTCGCGACGCGTGGAAAGGTGTGCGAGGAGAGGAAACCTGAAGAGGTGGGAGCACCCCAGGTGAGTCTGTGCGAAAGCGAGGCTGCGGGCGGACAATGGCAAGTGGTGTGGGGGAAAAACCGGCAGGCCGGAAAGACCGCCACTCCACCCACGGTATCCGCAGGCGGAACCGCGGGAAAGTCATCGTCACCCCAGGTGCGGCCAGGTGTGTCTGGAGGTGGGTCACGTTGTTCGACGAAGGCGGGAAGATCGGGATCTGTCAAGATCTTAGACAACCCCAAATTCTCCTCATCAACTGTGGCGCCACCTATGCGTGAAAGTACGACTGGGTGTGAGTCTTCGCTGTCGCGGACAGTCCGACCAGATGCTTCAGGTGGTACAGTACGGGCAGGAAGTGGGAATCAAAAACCGGGCAGAAAATCCAAACACCGGTGGACAGCACAGCAAAGGCGGGAGAGAAAAATGCTAAGTACGGAAAAATCTTTTCCGGAACAGCATGTCGTGAATGGACAGGAAATTAAGAGTACGGCTACTTCGGTACCGGAAATTAAAAGTACGGCCAAACGACCACTTTCGCCAGGTAGGACCCCGCCTAATGACAAACAGGCGAAGAAAAGGAGCAGGATCGGCAACAACACAGCAGCCAGCAGCAGCGCGGCACCCGAGAAGGCTTCCTTTGCAAAGGTAGCGAGGGATCAAAGCCTAAGTTTGGTAATTGGCCCGCAGTCTGAGGACCTCCTGGTTACCAGTGAGCAGGCGGAAGAACTACAGGAGGCCATTAGCCAAGAGATCTTTGAGTTGGAGCCAGGCAATTTTATCCCTAAATTCGCTGGGTATAGCCACTTCAGGAAAGGTGACGACAACTGGGGATACCTGCTTATGAACTGTGTCAATACGCAGTCAAAAATGTGGCTACTGGACTGTGCTCGGCGCCTTAAAGCACCATGGAACAATGCCAATCTCACGGCGTGCGAGATGGATAAGATTCCCAAGCGCACAAAAGTAGTACTGTGGATTCCTTGCAGGAAAAAAGTTAGTCCTGAGCTCATGCAACAGAGGCTCGCAAAACAGAATGAGGAGCTAGGCGTCAACAGATGGAGACTGTTCCACAGGAACGATGAGTCCCCCAACGGAACTCTTCTAGTACTGGGACTCGACCAATCTGCTCTCGCGGCTCTAAAGGCGAACCAATGTAAGGTTTACTATGGCGTGTTAGGGATAACAGCCAAAGTAAAAGATACAGAGGACCCAAATACTGTTGATGGAAGAGAGTACATCGAGGAGTCTGGGTCTGGCGACGTGACGTTAACGGAGGATAGCGCTAGCGTCTCCGATCCAGGGACCTCGGTGGAAAAGAAGTACACCTCAGGTACGTCAGCTGGGACCATCCCCGCAAATAATATTGATATGACAGTACCCTAAATGAGTACTGAATCATTCAAAATCATACAGATTAACTTGCAACATAGCAAATCAGCCTCTGCGGAACTAAGCAGAGTCTTTGCTATGGGGCACACACATTTAGCCCTAATTCAAGAACCGTGGATATTTAATAAACAGGTTAAGGGTTTGGGGCAGGACAAAGGCCGCATTCTGACATCCCATTGTGCAGAAAAGCCGAGGGCATGCATATGGGTTGCAGAAAGCACGAAGGCCACACTCTTACATGAGCACAGCCACAGGGATCAGGTGTCGGTCCTAATAACGCTGAACTTGAACAACATCGATCAAGACATTATCTTTGTCTCATCCTACCTGGCATATGACTCGACTGAGCCTCCCCCCAGCAGAGAGTTAAAAGCAGTCGTTGATTACAGTTCCAGGACAAAGACCCCAATTGTGATAGGGTGTGACGCCAACTCACACCATTTATGTTGGGGCAGTACTAACACAAATGACAGAGGATCGTCTCTCATGGAATTTATCATGTGTACAGAGTTAACGATCCTCAATAACGGTCATGAACCAACGTTTGTGAACTCCATCAGACGTGAAACAATTGACATCACGCTGTGCTCCTTCGGTCTTTCAGACTATATAGAAGGGTGGAGGGTAACGAACGACATCGCAACTTCAGATCACAGAAGTATATCGCTGGCGCTGAGGGCTCGCGGCATGCCCCCCCCCAGTTTTAGGAACCCCAGGAAAACGGATTGGGACTTGTTCAGAGAAGTACTGGGGTCCATGCTGGAGGGGTGGGTGCCGGAGGTTAGCAGTGTCTGCGATATAGACAAGTTGATCGAGCGTTTCGAGAAGGCCTTGACCACTAGCTTCGAGACGGCTTGTCCCCTAATTTCACCCCGTACAAAAGGGAAAAGCTGCTGGTGGAACAACAAACTCGGGGCACTTAGGAAGAAAGTACGGAGGCAATTCAATAGAGCAAAACACCTGAATACTGATCCTGAGTGGGAACTGTATAGTTCACTACAGAAGGACTACAAAAAAGAAATCAAGAGGGCCAAATTGCTATCCTGGAAAAAATTCTGCACAGAGGTAGAAGGTACAAGGGCTTCGGCGAGAATTCATAGAATTCTCACTAAAGATAAAGCCACACAGTTAGGTTCATTACAACTTCCAAATGGTCAGTACATAAACGATGATACTGCTATCGCAGCACATCTACTGGAAACCCATTTCCCAAGCTGTGAAAATCTATCCTCAGATATCATTGAGAGTTATGAGCAATATATTCCAAGTGATTCTGACTGGAATACCGCAAACTCAGTGATCCATCGAGATCTTCTCAGATGGGCGATATTTTCGTTTCAGCCATTCAAAAGCCCTGGCAGAGACGGAATCTCTCCTATCATGCTACAAGAAGCGATACTTCTAATTTTAGACCCCTTAACCAGGATACTAAAATCAATCTTGGCTTTCGGCTACGTTCCAAAGAGCTGGAGAATAGCTAAGGTGATTTTCATTCCGAAACCTGGCAAGGCAAGTTACAATTTAGCGAAGTCTTTTCGCCCTATTACACTAACGAGCTTTCTAATGAAGACATTGGAAAAGTTGCTGGACGAGTTCATCAGATCGAAACATCTGAAGGAATCCCCGCTGCATGTAGAACAACATGCATATCAAAAGGGGAAATCCACGGACTCCGCCCTTCATCACACTGTAGCATTCATAGAAAAGGCTATAAATGCAAAAAACTTCGCCCTCGGGGTCTTTATTGATATCGAGGGCGCTTTTGATAACACCAGCTTCAACTCCATGGCTTTGGCTATGCAGAAGCACAAAATAAATCCAACTATAATAAGGTGGATAAATAGTATGCTGCAAGGCAGAATTATATCGACTAAGATTGGTAACCACGAGGCCATACGTAGGGCCGGTAGGGGCTGCCCACAAGGTGGTATACTCTCCCCACTACTGTGGTGCATGGTTGTTGATGACCTCATAAATACATTGTACTGCAGAGGATTCTTTGCAATTGCCTATGCAGACGATATTGTGATATTATCAAGAGGTAACTATCTAAACACAATCTGTGACATTGAACAACAAGCTCTCCTGCTGACGGAAAAGTGGTGTAAAGAAAGACATCTGTCTGTCAACGCGGAGAAAACCTCCGCAATAATTTTCACCAACAGGCGCAAGCTTGAAGGTATTAAATCTCTTCGCATTTTCGGCAAAGAGATTAAGTATACCAAGAGTGTGAAATACTTAGGGATCACGCTCGACGACAAACTAAACTGGAAACTGCACTTGGAAAACAAAGTACAAAAAGCCACTTCAGCTTTCTGGCAGTGCAGAAGAGCTTTCGGTTCCACCTGGGGATTAAGCCCAAAATGTCTTCACTGGATCTACACAGCAGTAATAAGACCCAGTCTTTGCTACGGCGCGGTAGTCTGGTGGCATAAGACAAAGCTAGGCACATTCGGGAAACTTTTAGCTAAAATTCAACGAATGGCCTGCCTTGCAATCACGGGAGCTATGAGAACCACTCCAACTGCCACCATGGAGCTGGCATTATCTCTCGTTCCGCTTGATATCTTCGCAGAGAAAGAAGCTATGAAAACTACCTACCGCCTGAAGTTAAACAACTTGTGGCAAATTAATACTCAGCAGGTAGGGCATCTAAAAATCTGGGAAAAGATGATTAACTTGGACAAAACTGTTCTCATGATCTCAGATCACACAACTCCTCAAATCTGTCCAAGCAGGAGTTATGTAGTACACTTCCCTTCTAGAACAGAATGGGAAGAAAATTATCTCTGGAACAATACATCAGAGAGTAGCTCCGTGTGGTTTACGGATGGCTCTCTGGCGGGTGGACACGCGGGTGTGGGAGTGTATGGACAAACGGAGAGCCTGTACATCTCCCTACCAGTTGGCAGTTTTTCCACTATTTTCCAGACAGAAATTCTAGGCATAAACACATGTGCCACTACAATACGAGAGATGAACATCAGTGGGAAGAACATATTTATCTTCTCTGATAGTCAAGCAGCCTTAAAGGCTCTAGACTCGGATGTGATATCCTCGAAACTATTAGGTGAATGCAGAAAGTCGCTTGAATCAATCGCCGGAATAAACAAGGTGGCGATCATATGGGTCCCTGGTCACAGTAACATCGAGGGTAACGATATTGCTGACTCATTGGCCAGGAAGGGCTCCAATACCCCATTGACAGGCCCCGAGCCATGTGTAGGCCTAGCAACATCCTTTATTACACACATCTTCGATGAGTGGGCCCTAAAAGAGCACAATAAACGATGGTATGCTAGGGGGGACTGCAGGCAGTCTAAGACTATTTTGAAAAAGGCCGATCAAGGCTTAACTAAATGGTTGGTGAGCTGCAATAGAAGAAGCATCAGCTTGGCAATCAGTGTCATTACGGGACACTGCAAGCTGAACAAACATCTTCATACTCTGCGGATTATTGACTCGCCATTTTGTAAATGCGAGCTGGCGGAGGAAACCAGGGACCACTTCCTGAGTTCCTGCCCCCTCTACTTCAGAGCGAGAGCCGATACACTCGGAGCACTTATAGTAGCCACGTCAGAGCTACACAATCTTACGTTACCCAAAATAATGAGCTTTGTTAGACGAACCAAACGACTAACGGCTCTTGAAGGGTAACAAGATTAATTCAGATGGCGTTCTTCTCCTGAGGTATGTACAATGGACCACATGGTCTAAGTGCTGGGTATCATCGCCCGCCTCCTGAAATCTACATCTACATCTACATTCAAAGACGAGCTCCCTGGATGTAAGTGGTGGTGTCTTTATCATTATACTTATAGAGGTTCAACGTTATATTTAAATCGTTAACAAATTAAGAGACTTTTCGTTTCATTTTTGAAAAAAAAATCTATTTTTTTTACATAAAAGTGTTCTTTAAAATCATAGAAATACTGTCCTAAAACCGTTTTAAGATAGGTACTAGTTCCCTCAATATTTTTCGAAAAATCGATTTCTTTTTTTTTTTGCATTTTATGATTTTTACAAAGAAATTCTAAAAAATGGTAGAACTACAGCAGATTTAATGCGCGCACATTTTTGAATATACACACATAAATATATCGTAAAAAAACTTTAAACGCGTTTCTCTCGAAACTACATTTTTCAAAACGGCGGACACTCAATCTCCGGATTGGCTGCACCGATTTGAATAAACCTTATAGCGTTTTGTTTGTTAAGGTCTATTGTAGGGCAATTTACCAGAAAATTCCGAAAAAGTTGATAAAAAACATATTTGCAAACCGAACAAAGCGAAAAAAATTGCGATTTCTTCAAACTTTTTTTTCAAACATCCGCCATTTTTTTCTTTTTTTTACGATTTTTTTTTACTAATTGTGGTGAATTGCCTTATAAAATATCTTTCTTTTTAACATGCTTTTTTGTTTTTTGTTTCGGACTTGCCGTTTCTGAGATTGTGTCCGCCATGGAACCCTCTTTTTTTTTGACTGCTCAGTTTTGACAGCCCTCTATATATATAATAAAGTACTAAAAAAAGAAAACAATTTTTTTTTGTCAACTTCAAGACTTAAATATTCAAATAAAAAAAAGATGTAGTTAGATTTATAATAAAGGAGCTAAACAAAAAATAAAGTTTAAATGTCTATTTTCTTCTATTCTACAGGGAACTAGTACCTTAAGAAACTCAAACAGTAAAAAAAGTTATATCCATTGTAACGGTACCTCTACGCGTTTTATATGCAAAAATTATATAACAAAAACTTTAAACGCGTTTTTCTTTAAACTACATTCTGTAACTCGAAAACTACTCACTGGATTTTAATAATTCAAAATATATTCGATTCGTTTTGAAAAATACTAGTAACTAAACCTTTAAAAATATGTTACATACCCCTATTTTTTTATACAGGGGTATTTACCCGAAAAAAAAATTTTTTGATTTTTGATTTTTCAGAAAAGTGTTTATAAAATGATAAAAATATTAACAATAAAGTGTTTTTTAAGTTTAGTTATTATCATTTAGTCTTATGACTAGAATACCGTTCGAATTTTTACTCTATGTGTTACAGGAAGCCTTAGAGAAATACGGGTGTCTTAAAAGTGACTTTTGGAAGACGCCCTTTGCAGTGAACAAGACATACTAAAAATGCAACAAACATTTTTTTTATATATTCTACTATAATATTTAAAAGGAATTAGTTTAATAAATATAATAGCTTTTGCACAACAACAAAATTAAAATGTGTACTTTTTTCAACAATGAAACTTAAAGTCCCCTTAAGGGGGGGGTATGGTTTGAAAATGACTTTTTAAGCAAATTTTTGTGAAATTTTCTTTTGGAAGTATGGCTACATTATTTTATTTTTAAATTAAATAGGCTTCTTAAGTATAATTCAAAGAATGATTATATGAATTTTCAAGTAAAAATATTAAGAATTGTGGCAACGGTAGCCATTTTTCGCAGACACATCCGACAAAAAAAAATGAATTTGCGGTGGACATCAGAACTCGTCACTGGATCATCTGAAACAAAAAATTCAAAAAGATTATGTTAGTTTATGAGTTTCTCGAGGGAGTGACGTCGAGATAATTTTTGTTTTATGCATATTTTTTTATAAACAATAATAAATATGTTGATTTTCGCACTTTTTTTACAAAAATTTTCGTTTTTTTGACTTCTAAGTGATGCCAAAAACTCAAAAATCGATAAAAATTGAAAAGCTCGACGTCACTCCATCGAGGAACTCATAAACTAAGATAATCTTTTTGAATTTTTTTTTTCAGATTATCCAGTGACGAGTTCTGATGTCCACCGCAAATTCATTTTTTTTTGGACGTGTCTGCGAAAAAATGGCTACCGTTGTCACAATTCTTAATATTTTTACTTGAAAATTCATATAATTATTCTTTGAATTATACTTAAAGAGCCTATTTAATTTAAAAATAAAATAATGTAGCCATACTTCAAAAAAAAATTCACAAAAATTTGCTTAAAAAGTCATTTTCAAACCATACCCCCCCCCCTTAAAGATATAAATCGTTTACAACTTAAAGATTTATAATAGTCTATCTTCCATCTACATATGAGGATAGATGCAATAAAAAAAAAAATATTTATTGAAGATTTATTTCAAATATACAATATTTTACAAATTTTTAATTTTTCTTCGCGTTTGAAACAGCCTTTCCCCTGTGGGGAAACGCTGTTTCGAACGCAATCCGTACTCCACATGCGTTGACGCAAGCAAGCAAGAGCTGGAGTCAAAGTGGAGCACATTAGAGGGTGGTTTCAGCGAGTTCGTGAATATCTCACGAAAAATTCTACAATTTATTAATATGTATCAAAAATTTAAAGAAAAATAAATGGACCTATATTTGTATCTTTATATTTTGCTTATTATAGCATTTTTATTGCTTATCAATTGAATAAATAATTATGTTTCGCAAAAGACATTATTTTGTTAAAGTTTCCCCTCCAAGTTAATATTAAAAAGTCGAATTCTTAAAAAAAAACTCATTGTTTAGATAGGCCGGAATTAGGCGTAAAAGTGTCCGGTATTAGGACGAAGTAATTTTTCTGGCCGGAATTAGGGGTATCACCTAACGTGCTATAGCCTTAACGGAAATATTAATTTAAAAGTATTTGTTAATGAATTAGTGAAAATGCAATGATTGACTATTAATCATCAAGCGTTTCAGTTAATGATTGCATTTTTTATTTAGTACATTGGTCAGTTACTTTTTTTATATGATCGAAATAGGTGTGATATATCTTAAGTGTCCGGAATTAGGGCAGTTTACCTTAGTGCAGATTCTGAAAATCTGAAACTCTGAAAATCGTACAGATTTTCGTGAAATTCTGTACCAAGGGGTTTTTTATCGTCGCTGATTATAAGATTAAAATCAGATTTTTAAAATTCAAAATGGCAAATTCAATATGGCGGACAACAAATTTTAAAAATCTCACAGATTTTCATAAAATTCAGTATACAGGAGTTTTGGTAGTCGCTAATCACAAATTTAACATCAAATTTTGAAAATTGCGGATTCAATATGGCGGACATCAAGTTTTGAAAATCTTGTAGGTTTCCATGAAATTCGGGGTTTTTGTAGTTGCTGATCACGAATTGAAATTTCTACTCTTTGCGTAATCCAGAGACAACGGCGTGGACGTGGTAGAATTTTGTCTCCTTTGGGGTGCTTTATTATAGTGAGTCCTCACTTCTCGGGGTGCTTTATTATTGTGTCCAATTAATGGTTTGTATTAAATAGATTTAATTTTTTTATAATAAAATGGACATGAAATAAAAATGAGGACTGTCCTTTATTAAAAAGTATTTACATTTTACCGATCTCTCCATTTGTTAAAAAATAGTGGCTCATAATCAAATATATTTATGATATATGTATATAATATATATATATATATATCCTTGTAAATTGTAAGATGATTGTAACGAAGTGTATAAGTGACATATCATTCTGTATGATTTTTTTCGTAGATTAAGAATTTGAAAACAGACATCTTCTATCGCATGACATTTTCGAGAAAAATAGGATTAAAAAGTGAAAAAACCACATTATGCTCAATTTTTAAAAATTTATAAAAAAATAACCGAGCTTCGCAGAATGTCAAAACGCTCGAATGAAAGTTGTGTACATACTAGAGATGCCACGAATAGTAATTTGGCCGAATACCGAATACCGAATATTCGGCGAGGTTCTTGGCCGAAGCGCCGAACATTCGGCAGCCGAATATTCGGCCACACTTAGTACTTTCCGCGGGCGACAAGTCGCAACTGTCGCTGCAGAAAATGTTCGTTCAGATGAAGGTCTGGAACAGAAAAATTCTGTTGCAAATGAACTTGATTTTTACATGGTATCTGTTCGTTTAGATCGGACAGCAGACCCTTACAAGTGGTGGTCAGCAAACGCGAAACAATATCCAACCCTTTCACAATTTGCTAAGATTTATTTATCATCTCCCGGTAGCAGTGTGTATAGTGAGCGGCTGTTTTCGGAAGCAGGTATAATTTATGAGGAAAAACGCAATCGTCTGCTATCAACAAACGCTGAAAAAATAGTTTTCATTCATCATAACTTACCACTGGTAGATTTTAAATATTAATTTGTTAGTTCTTTTTTTTGGTTAAATAAATATATCTTTGTGAGTAATATTTTGAGTTCTTTTTTCATGATTTATTTGGTAATCCTTACTATATTTTATCATAAATACGAAAGTAAATCTGTTTATCACGATTTCACGCCAAAACTGCTGAACCGTTTTAAATGAAATTTGGTACACAGATACTCTAGAGCCTTAGAAAGGACATGGGCTATAATTTACGCGGACGAAGTCGCGGGAAAACAGCTAGTAATAAGAAAATAATAAATAAATTGCTATTCGGTATTCGGCCGAATAGTTAACCATATTCGGCCGAATACCGAATAGCGAAAAAAAGTGGCCGAATAGCGAATAGTTGCCGAATATTCGTGGCATCTCTAGTACATACCTACTATATATAATTTTACGATTATACTAATTTACAATTTTAGTCTTAAGGGGACTTCCTCATTCAAAATGTACAAAAAATATTTTAACATAGTGTTCTTCACAGAAATACTCTCTCAAAATGTTATTAAGAAATTCGTAATAGAAAAAAAGTTATAGCTATATTTTTATAAACTTTTCAAACATTTTATATGGTGAAATTGTAGTATAAAAACTTCAAACGCGTTTTTCTGGAAACCATGTTTTTCAAAATGGTATGATACTTTTCTCAAAAACTACTCGACCGATTTTTACAAACTAAAAATTTGTAGATTGGTTATGAAAAATACTGAACAGTGAACCTCTATAAAGTCATAACACCTCCCTCCCCTTTTGTATAAAGGGGTAAATAGCCCCCAAGAAATTGTGATATTTTGAATTTTTTCGGAAAACATGTATAAAACGATTAAAATATAAAAAAAATAAAATATGTTAGAGGTTTACTGTCTAGTTTTGAGTCTCAAGAATAGAATTCTGATTGAATTTTTATTGTATCTGTTACAGGAGGCTCCGCAAAGTGTCGCACCGATTAAAAGGTCACTTTTGGAAGACGCCATCTACAGCGGCCGTGCAAAACTAAAAGTTCTAAAAAAAAATTTTTTTTTTTTTTTTTACTTTTCAACATGTGTAAAATAATATTCAAAAGATATTATGTATCTAATTACAAAAGTTTTTTTTTATAAAGTAACATTTAAAAAAGTGCATTTTTTCCCATTTTTTGAATGAGAAATCCCCTTAATCCAATATCTGTTGTATGAAATAATACGTTTATAAAAAAAAGGGAATTTTGTGAAATGTTTTGTAAAAGTTTTTAAGTTTTTTGTATTTTCATTTAATAGCTTAACGTTCAAACTTTTATTTAAGCTTTTAAACAAATTCCTACAACGTTTCCACAAATGGCTAAAATATCGCTTATTTCACATTTTAGATTTACTTTTCTCAAAGACCCTATGTGGTAATAATTTTTTGGTTTTCAAATTCGTATTTAGCACCCAAAATAATACCCAAAACCGTTGTTAAAACTTCACATTACCTCAGGACTATTCAAATTTGAAGATTTTAACGCCGAACGCTTTTAGTTCAGTAATTTATATAAATCTTTTACGAGTTAGAAAAGGAAAACTAACCTCAAAATCTTAAAACATTATATGAATTTGTACGTTAATTTGATTTTAACGTATCAATTCTGAAATTTGTCTTTCGAATATTTATCCAAAACGATCCGACACGACATAATAAGCCACATTCCTTCCGTTTTTCTGTTGATTACCTTACGACACTTTAAGCGTAATTAGATCCCACCACACGACAGATTTCCTTCAAACACGTGGCCTTTCCTGCAATTTGCAAATTATACTTCTACAAAAATTCTTTTTGACCGTAAAATTTTGCACAGCTCTTCACAGTCTGGGGAGCCTCTCATGTTTCCCCCCATTTAACGCTTACGTGGGCAGATCCGCCTCTAGCGCTCCGCCACCAGATTTAGAACACAGCAGCGCGATTACGTGTGACCCCTTCCGGAGCGCGCGCCAGCGACAGCCTTGACAAAGAATCGCAAACCATTTGTCTGAGGATAAATCTCGCGCCGAGAAGATGAGCGCCCCATTGGATGCTGGGATGCATGATCCCTAGGGGGCTAATCTTAGGCCTTGGCGTCTGGCAGCAGCGGTTGCACTTTTTTTTTTTTTTGTTTTTTTTTTTTTAATCCAAGAAAATGCCTCGGAAAAGCCTCAATAATAAATCTCGGCCTTGCGCCACAAGTCTGAGTGTAGAGGAGAGCTCAAACAAAAAGGGGAGCATTAGAGCTGCATCTGCTAGAAGATCTGCATATATCATAACATTTTATCTGGCATATTTCCTCGAGCTAGAGATATAAATTCTAATCAGAGGATTTCCTCAAAGGTTACCAACACCTCTGGAGGGGCTGAGGATGGATGCCCCTTGTCTCCCCTCCCCTAGATATTTCTACTTTTCTCGCAGCAATGACACATCTGAATGACATCCTCAGAGCCGAGAAGGGAAGGGGAACGACTCAGCTGTCTCCTAGAACAGGAGGTCTTTTCATTTTGAGCGATTAAAAGAAGAAGAAAAAGGCCGCCCCCGTGGAGCCCCTGACAATAATCAAAACACCGCTCCAGACCGATTCTGCTCCGATCCAGCCGACGACGACGACGGGGGCCCACCAGATGCCTATTTGCATTTGCATTGAGCTCGCGGGCAAACAAAGTCGGTGGGGGAGGTGGAAGGCTGCTGCAGTTTTCCTCGTTTCCTCATTGTGCGCCCCCGCGACGACGACGAAGAAAAAGACGATGACGACGACAAAACGGTTTCATGGCGGGTGGGCGGCACGAGCGGTTGCGAATGAACGGCGCAAGGTCTCTGGCCGCGCACCATTACTCCGGCTTATTTTATTCCCCGGCAGCGAGAAAAGGAAACTGCCCGAAGAGGGCGAAGCCCCTTTCTGAGAGGCCTCCAGTTGCATGCAGTGCTCCGCATCATTTCTTGCTTTATTGCACTCGAGTGCAGTTGCTTACCGCTTTTCCAACAATTTGCACAATTGCACTTTGCCAATATGTTAAACAACGGCCAGAAGCAGGCCAGTGCAAATCAGTTCAAAGACGATTCGCATTGGTGTACAGTGGATCTGTTAGGGGAATTCGCGAGAATTTGGATAATTTTAACCTTTGTATTAAGAGAACACAGGAAGCGCTCAAAGCGTACGCCATACAAAAATTGCTGTTTTCGTTTTTAAGCACTTCGGAATTCATTCTTTTACTTTTACCTCTTTGAAATTAGCAAGGAAAAGTAAAGAAATGTAATTTAGTACCTACACAGTTTTACCTAGTTCAATTGCTATCATATCAACAACAACATCAAACATTTTTCAATTGTAGATAATAGATAGCACATTTTACCACTTTGGAAGTGTCTCTTTTGAATTTCAGTTCTAAGTATGGGGAACTCCCAAAATTTATTGTTTTTTTTCTATATTATTTTTGTGTGAAAATCTTAATGCGGTTCACAGAATACATCTACTTACCAAGTTTCAACAGTACAGTTCTTATAGTTTCGGAAAAAAGTGGCTGTGACATACGGACGGACAGACAGACAGACAGACATGACGAATCCATAAGGGTTCCGTTTTTTGCCATTTGGCTACGGAACCCTAACTAGTTTACAAGAATTTTGTTACCTTAAAAACTTTAGTAAGTATGTTATTTCGAAAAAAAAAAAAAAAATTATAAAAAAATTCCGTCACGTCACATTTTCACGAAATATTCGGTTAACAAATTAAAAAATCCGTATTTTAGCCTTTTTAAGAATGCTTTTTTAAAAATAAAGGGATATTGTAGCGGTCCTCAAGGTAGTTCAAATGAATGCTTAAATTCTAGACTATGGTTATAAAATATCAGTTAATTAAAACCTTTTTCAAGATTTTTTGGGGAGACAAGATTTTCATTAGAGTTTCACTCTTACATTTAATTTATATGACAGAGGAAAGATTAATGAAAAACTCGTTTCCTGGATAAATCTTATTAAAATTTACTAATAACATATTATAAAGCTATAGTTTAGAATTCAAACTTTGTTTTGATTTGCGTTTGGAGCTGCTACGAAATTCCATTGTTTTTAAAAATTTTTAAAAAGTTGATAAAATTTGGTTATTTTCATTTTTTAACCCTATTATTCTCCAAAACTTAACGGGATGGCAAAAACCGATTTTACATTACTGATTAGTTTCCATTAAAGGAAGGAAAAAATTACATTTCGTATGAAGGGTAAGAAAAAAAAATTAAAATTTGTAAACTAGTTTAATCAAATTAGGAGTGAATTGGAGTACGGGAAAAATAAGATGTATTTATGAAATATGTACAGAATGCTGAAATATGATTACAGAACAATTTGGTGATAAGAGCCTATTTTTTCATTTTTCCTTATGATGCAAATGGTTTAATAATCGAATTGAGTGCGATTTTCGTGAATTTTGTGAGTACGCTCTCTGCACTTTTTGGATTATTTTTATAGTAGGTACTCAAGGATTTTTATCTTTTCCGTTTCCGCGAATAAAAAGAGTCTAATTTAGAAAATTAAAAAAACTTCCTAACATCTTTCCATAAAGTTTTTTATTAGATTTTTAAATTATCTAAGAATTCCGAAATTCCTCTTGTTACATCTATATATTAATACGTGAACATCGAAAATTGTCGTATATTTCTTTACTATTTATTACAAAAGGAGAGGAATGAAACTTATATTATTCGAAAGATGTGTACAAAAAAAAAAAAAAATCATTGTGTATGTTGTTGTTAAGCCAGGAAAAATAAAGTGAACATACACACATGATTTCCCCATACAAAAAGGGGACTTTTACTTTCAAAATCGAAAAAAAATCAATTTTTTTTTCATAAAAATTCTTAACATCACACAAACACTCTCCTAAAACCGTTTTAAGAAATTCGTAAAAGAAAAAAAGTTATACCTATATTTGTAACGATACCTCTACTTATTTTTAATCAAAAATTATATAGCAAAAACTTTGAACGCGTTTTTCTCGAAATCACATTTTTGAAAATGGCCGCATCTGTATCTCAAAAACTATTCAACCGATTTTAACAAACCAAACGCCATTCGATTCGTTATCAAATATTAAAATAAACCTTTAAAAATATTATTTTACCCCCTCACTTTTTTATGCGGAGGGGAGTTTACCCCTAACTTATAGTCGTTTTTTAACTTTTTTAGAAAAATGTGTATAAAATGATATATTTATTAAAAATAAAAGGTTTTTTAGGTTTAGGTACTAGTTTTGTGTCTTATGAAAACAATCCACTAAAGATTTTTACTCTATCTGTTACAGGAAGTCCTAGAGAAATGCGGCCGTTTTAAAAGTGCATTTTGGATGACGCCCTCTGCAGGCATTAAAATAAACTAAAGTTGCATTTAAAAATTCTTTTTATATTTTTCATAATCTTACCAATAATGTACAAAAGGTTTCAGAATAATAAATATAATAGTCTTTTCAAAAAAAAACTTTTAAAAAGTGTGTTTTTTCCCGATTTTTTAAGGAAAGGTCCCCTTAAATGAAAGCATTTTGATCACGTTCACCATTATATAAACACTGTCGAATTTCGATCACGAGCTATAGTAGCTATATATTAATCCACTAGTAAAAATACACGAGAATACAATTTTGAAGTGAATTTCTTATGCGGCGCCTCGAAAAGACCAAAATGAGTTACAGCTGGAAGTGTATTCACTTTTACTTTACAAACATACCAAACTCGTAATGTCATCTCCCGTGTCAACTAGAGTGAGCCTCCCTATACACTACCTTTTTAAACAAATTATGTAACATTTTTAAGTTGAAATCCAACTCAACAAAAAATACAAGCTGCTTCACAGTGGGGAAATAGACTTTGCCTCCGTAGAACCGAAAAATCACTTCAGTTTCGATGGGAATTAATCCATATTTTATCATATTTTTCACTTTTCATTTGATGGCGATCTGGAGCTTTGTTTCATGTACTTAATTTTTCCCTCGAACTTTGGGGTCTTGTGTGAGTTTTAGGGAAAGTGAAAACAATTTGTTTTTACGATTTTCTTTATTCCTGCTTAATACATCCTTAAAACTCATTTATTTAATAAGAAAAAAGGAATCATTTTAATATCTTCGAGCACCGCTATTGCTACTTTTGTTGACTCACATCAGCTAGAAAAAGACGAGGCTGAAGCCATTTCTTTGGAGGCTTCGCACTTCGGACAGGGGCTTCAACTGCATGCAATGCGCCGTACCACTTCACGCTTTATTGCGTCCGAGTGCGGTTGCATTTCCAACAATTTGCACAATTGCGCACTTTGTCGATAGGTAAACAATGTTCGGAACCAGGCCACTGCAAGTTGGTTAAACGAAAGGCGGCCTGGACATTGACTGCTCCCATTCGGGATGTCCCCATTAGTGCTCCATCAGCAGCAACTTGGAATTTCCTTTTCCGAGCGCCGCCTCAATGCGCCGATAAGACTGTTTGCAAGAATTCTCGCAAGAAAAGCGCAAATTAAACAGAAGAAACGGCTCTTAAAACTTATAATTGAGCTGCTTATCCGACTTTCTGGACGGGCGCGGCGGGGGCTCCGCAGCTAGAAAGCACTTGACCCAGCCAAAGTAGCCCTAGACTCTAGACTTTAGCGGAGCCCCGGCCGGCACTTGAGCGTGCACACATTCCAGCTCCACGGCCGCGAATCTCAGCCGACAGCAGCCGCCTGCCCGCTAGAAATTGCCGGCCTCTCGGACCTTCTTTCCATCAATTGAGCCCAATTTGCATGTGGGTCTCTTCAATTGGAAAATCGGCCGTTGCGCTCCGTTCGTCGTCCGCGCAAACCGCGCCGCAGACTACTTTGAAATTTCTCAAGATTCTAAGAATCAAGATTCCTCCTCCGGAATCGTGTGATCTCGCAAAACGCGCGCACTTGAGCCAATGTTGGCGCGCAAATTAGCTCACATCGCCGCATCGCTACTTTGCATATTATAGGATGATTTATTTGAGCCCAACAATTCGCTGGCTCCGACGGAAAAGATGAATGTGCCGATAGTAAGATTTCAATGTTTTTTGCCTTAATCGGACCTTGATTATTACTTTAATTCAGAAAGGTTATCAGCATTGCCGGAAGTAGGAAAAAATTAAAAAATAATTAGTAAAAGGAAAAGTTAAATTTTAAACAATTTATTTTTTAATTTTTTTTTTTGATATTGAAAAATCTAATTATATTCTTTAATTACTAACTTCTTTTATTTTCTATTCTCCTAAGATCCTTATAATCATAAAATAATTATAAATATTTATGAAATTTTGAAATAATTATTGTTAATAGCAAATAAATGTTTTAAGAATAAACTCATGATAAAATCAAAAATTAGCTGTACTTATCTTGAAATTTCTATTTAAGGGTTTTCGGAGTCGCTAGCTACGAATCCGCTGTCAGAAATTAAAAATGGCGAATCCACTATGGCGGACAACGTTCTTATAAAAATTTTCAATTTTCATTAAAATTAGTATATGGGGGTTTTCGGAATTGCTAATTACAAATCCAATTTTTTCTCACTTTTACCCCCCTTATTGGACCTGATACTTTCTGTTACTTCAAATATCTGATAGTAAATTCAAAATAAGCGTCCTTAAAATCCCCTATATTCTATTTTCCAAAGAAATTAACATTTTTTTTTAAATTCTTATACAATATGGCGTATAAGAATTTAAAAAAAAATTTTAATTTCTTTGGAAAATAGAATATAGGGCATTCGCCATTTTGAATTTTAGTAATTGAATAGTAAAGTAGTAATCAGCGACCTCAAAAACCCCTGTATAACATTTTCTTAAAAATTCGATGGCTAGAAAAACACGCGCTTCAAAGGATTAATCATAATTACCCAAGTTTTGGGGCCATAGAGAAAGTACAATAACTACGAAAGAAATTAACTTTGGTTCATCAAATTATTATTAATTAGTTCTTGAGTGATTATGGAGAATTGTGTGAAGAAAACGTGCTTTTTTATTATATTAAACGTGTTTAAGGGGGATTTTTACTTAAGCCCTGAAAACGAGACTATTTCTAGAAAATCGTAGTTAAGAAACTTAAGAATTATAAAATTTGGTAAAGAGAATAATGCATATTTATTGAACAGAAAAGAAAATATAAAATTTCTTTGAAGAATTCAAAACTCAGGAGAATTATGACAGAACCCAAGACTTGAACTCTTGAACGAATTATTTGGAAATAAAAACCAAGCAGTTTTTAAGGGAATATTATTCTCTATACATTAAATTCTGAAAATGTTGTTCATCAGCCAAGTGTAGACCTGTGTTAACTCTCTATTTGATTTTTACAATAATTTTAAACGGAAAATTTTTAAATTTATACATTTCTCGAATAATATTATTTAGTTACTCTTCGTGGCAGTTATGATTAGTGGTCCTACTATTTTATCTTATAGTATTTCTATCTTCTTCCTGTTTCCCACATTTCTAGCCATTTCTAGCCTAGGAGCCCAACCCCGGAGTTGGCACCTTTGCCCATGATTCGAATTAGGCCCCCAGAGAAGTTGCACGTCATCGCCATCACTCATAGCAGAAGCTGCAGACGTTAATCTGACACAGTCGCCCTTGTCATTGGCACCAAATTTATTTATGGAACTCCCAGTTGATCGGATTTTAATAGAGTCGCCGAGGTTATCCGCAAATTGGAAACCGAGATAGTGCCAGCGGCAGCGATCCGTCATCAGTCATCTCGGACCGGAGCCTCGACCGCAACATCTATCTGCTTGTCTGACAGTCGACCGGTGGCGGGTGACGTGAGCGGTCCGGTCGGCTCATGACCACTAGAATGGTTCTGAAGAGGCTAAGATGAAGTCGCACCTTCAGCACCACAGCGACCCCTCCTCCAGGGGAAACTTAGTTTTTGCTTGCGCTGAGTACAGTCAATCACAGACCCCTCTCGAGGGTCGGTCATGAACCAACCGCAACCACTCATGTCAAGCGGTCCCATTTCTTTTGCATGAAGGCCTATTTGCATGATGTACGGCCTCGTCCAGCCCCCCTAACATCCCCCTCTGCACCCCTCGCGAGAGATCCAGAAACAGTTTGTTTGGGATGTTGTCATACATCGGTCCAAATGTGGTCATGTTAGCTTCCTCCAAGTCCATTTGTCCCCTGTCACCGTCAGCCATATTCGTTCGCCTCCCTTCGCCCAGATTAGGTTACAATGGGGCCGAGGGGTTGGGGATTTTCTCTGAGACGGATACGATAAAAAAAAAAATATTATCTTGGACCGGTGTGGATAAGGAGAGCGCGGGGATCTAGGGGTCTAGTGATGCATGTCAAGAAGTCTATAGAATTTCTCGAGGTTGTTGCCGGGTTGCGGTTATCGCTGCTTTGTGAACAAGGCTCCACTTTGGAGCTCCACTCAGAGTCTCATACGTTTCTCGGACAGCGAAATGAATTTTGGGGGATTTATAGGATTTTGCGGTTTCCGAAGGTGAATGCAAATGACACGCCAGCCAAGCGAGGGGAGGAGGGGAATGTATGACGAGATTATTAAAAGTCTGAAAGCCTTGTGCTCGGAAATCGAGTCTCAGATCACTAGAGCGTTTGTATGTATAGTACATACATATGTATCCTGTCGTTATTGTCTCCTCCTCCCTAGGGCTCTTCTGTCAGATTTTACGTGTCCTATTCCAACGACTTTGGTGAATTTTAATTGCTTGCACGTAAATGCGAGGTTTAAGGTTAAATGGACTTTTTATATGCACATTTTTGTATTCTCCCTACTATACTTTCTGGATTATTTAAAACTTTTCTTTTTTAGATTTTCATACATTAAGCCCAGTAGAATAAAGCTCTGTACCGAACTTAATATTCCGTACCTCGAAATGAAAAAATTAATAATAAAAATACATTTTATAAAACAAGCTTTTATTTAAACTTTAAACTTTAAATTAAATCAAACTCATCAATTTATTACATTATACAATTTACATGATATAAAAGCCAATTGATACCTATATTAACCCTCAGTCACAAAGGTCGGGTGAACCATACCCAGAGCCTTTTAGAAACGCGTAGCATTTTCCAGGGGGAAGGGGTACATGTCTAAAGCGCATGCGTAAAAAAAGTAGAGGTACCAAAGTACCTAATTAGTGCTTCGTCAAAGTTATTAGTGTCACCTAGCATACTGTTTAATTTGTCCGAATATTGGTTTGGGCATTTTCTTACCCGCCACGTGTGAATTCTTTAGAAAACGTCGATAATCAAAATTTGACAAGTAAGTAAAAATGCGTACAAAAGAGCAATTACATCAACTTTTGATGTATATTTTTAGTATACAAATAATATTTTATCATTTTTTTTCTTTCTAGCGATCAAAAAATGAGCAAGATTCGTGTTTTCTGTGACAGTTTAAGGATAGTAAATTCGTATATGGAGGCCTATTTCTAAAGTATGAAGACATAATTTTTTATGTAAAACAATTTAAGTTGGTGTTTCTTGAACTATTAAACTATAATAAATCCTTGCTTTTAGTATGGAAACCCGTGCACGAAGGAATGCGGTTGAAATTTTTTTGGAAAATTGCTCATTTTCAAATTACAAAAAAAATATGGTTTTTGGAGTGAAATACTAAGTCGTGCTGTTTTTATGATAGTTCGAACATTTGTTTACAAGGATTGATGGTTTATACTTTTTAAAAATCGTACTTGATATGTTTTATAATTTTTTGAAAAAAAAATGTTTTTCTGAAATTTTTTTTTTTTTTTTTTTTTGTTTATTGCTGTGTAATTTTTACAATTAATAATTTTGTATGTTGGGAACGATCAAATATAAAGGTTAATATCCCAAACAAATGAAAAAGTAGCATCGAAATTGCTAACGAATACTTTCACTATACGGTATTCACGTCCAAACTCTGGACGGGCAGACCATGCCCGACTTTGTGAATTCTAAATGGAAAAGGCCTTGTGTGACTGAGGGTTAAGGAGGTTGACAACAAAAAGTAATCCGCCATCTTCTAGCCTTGGTCATTTTAAAATGGCGTCACTCATTTTATCGTTTCCTACTCTTCAACCTCTTTCATTTGATACCCATATTAACAGGGTTGATAAAATATACACTATCCTTGTGGCGGCAGCCATTTTGAAAATATTACAATGTGAAGTATTGCATGTTGCATTGTCACCAAAACTAAAGGTGTATGCAAAATTTCAGCAAAATCGCTTGGGAGGAAATGGTTCAAAATTCAGTTGCAAGATTTGACTCAAACAAACAATAATAATTTTTTATGCAAAATAATTTTTTTTGTTCTCGAATAATATTAGAAAATAAATGTTTAAAAAGTTTTCTTCCCAGAAAAACTTGGCTACGCTAGTAATAATAGCTTATAGTTATTATTAACTATTTTCAAATGTTCAACTATTTCTATATTTTTATTGGAAATTAACTAGTATTATTAACTACTTTATAATCATTTTTAATAATTTGCACGAATTACAAGTTCAAATTGATTAGAAAAATAGTTACAAATGACTAGAACAATTTTTCTGGGTGCGGTCTTTCAAAGTGTATTTTCATATTGACAGACTGACAGACTTTCTGTTCACCTGGAATCTTGAAATTTGGCACGAAAAAAAGTTCTCACAGCATAAGAACAGGAAAAAGTTCGAAAATCAATAATTTCTAATTCTATGGGAAGTTAAACCTTGTTTCCACGAATTTGCAAAAAAGTTGTTCTACGAAAGTTATTTAATTTCCGATACAGAATTCTTAGAACTCATGGCTCTCGCTAAACGAAATTTTTCATATACACAATTTCCCTGGCGAAATGAAAAACAAAAATTCTATTTCAGAATTACAGTATTGCCGAACAAATGCAATACAATAAATTATTTGTTTCGATTTATATTTAGACGTTAAAAAGAAATTTCTACAAAAAACAATTTAGCGAGTGTTGATCATTGCATTTCACAGACTTTATTATGGGGAATGGTGGAAATTTAGATTAACTCGAACAACTGCGTACTATACTTAAAAAAAAGGGAATCCTTAAGGCGAAAAAAATCTTTATTGACATACCCCTGGATAGAAATTTTCAATTTTTAAATTCCTAAAAATGGGGAAAAAAACCTGAACTCGCACAAAAGCTCTGCTGTTCGGTTTGTAAGTGAAATATTCTATAAAGATTTGGATTAAAATTGGAATACCAGCTGACATCCCTAAACGCGTTATCCATATTTGCTCCTCATACCATCGCCAGCGCACTCATGTAGCTTGTGTCTGCAGACTCCCGCCCAGACTGTCTTTCTGTCTGGTCGGGTTGGCCCCACTTCGGTACATCGTGAGAATCGTACAAAAAATGCAAAAGATAGAAAGAAAATAATACCTACGTCGAAATGCATTCTATCCCGAGGCACAATGAAAATTTATTCTTTTATTAGAGCAAAAGCTGCTGTTTACCCCCTCCGGAGTGTTTTGATTCACATTTCACCGGTTCAATCGAATTTCGGGATTATACAAAATGTTTGTATGTATGTAATCTATACATATGCAAGAGCTCTTTTCCAAAACTCATTCTTGTTTGCCTGTTTGCTCTTTTTTACATTTCCGTTTATTCGAAGCATATTTCCAATTGTGGCATGTGTCGGATATATGCTTTTTTTCGGGTAAAATCCACAACAGGATAGAAAACTTGGTGTTAAAAAGCATAGGAGTTCTGGGTGTTTGTACAAAGATAGACAAGACATATTAGTAAATTAAAAAAGTTCTCTTTAAAAACAATAGAACGCGTCGAAGTTGCTGTTGCTACTTTCAGTATAGAATCCTACGATTTCACCAGGGGCTATGTGTACATTTTTGAGAAAAGTTTTTGCCCCGCATGTCATAGCAAAAGTCAGTTGAGAACTGTCAAAAGGCAAAATATAAATATTAAAGTTTGTGAAGCATACCAGAGACAAAAAATTAAAATGGCGTGCAAGGAAAGATTAATTTATATTAATTAAAAGGAAAATCCTGAAAAAACACTATATCTTAGGTTATGTATTTTTTTCGATTCATCTTCCTGGAGCTGGAGAATTGTTGAACACGAGCATATCAACTAATTAATCTTCTTGTTCATCATTAGACTCTAATGATGCTAATGAGAGCAATCCTTTGCTTCTTTTTAAAATTATAAACTTTTCGCGGAATTCGAGGGATTTTAACAACAAAAGAAAAGTCCCTTTTGTTGATGGTTTAATAGGTAAAATTTAATACCTAATAGAAATGTTACAGTGATATAGTTAAATGTTTCAGAAAAATGTAAGGAACAATGAAGGAATTATCGTATGTAATTAATTTGTTTATACATTTTTTAATTTTACCCTCTTTTTGAAAATTTCAAACACAAAGAGTGACCCCAAAAGTCTATTTCGTGGACCTCGTATTTTAAACTAAATTGTGTGCCAATTGAAAGTTTATGATAGGATAATGCTCTCACAAAAGTTTCAAGATGAGCATCTACTTCTATTCCGAGAAACGAAAGATCAAATTTTACGAAATTGAAATTTACACCTGAAGAAAAGTTTTGACATTAAAAATCTAATATCTCGACAATGAAAGAAGATAAACGAGTTTGTCTTCTCTCATTTTAAAGCTTAGATAACGTAGAATATCAGTGAGATAAAAATAATTACAAACATTGTTAAATACACCCCTTAGACTAGATAAAACTACCCCCATGCATGAAAAATGGCAATAAATTATAAAATATCTGGAAAAAAATATGTGTATGAGTCATAATTTAAGCTGATCATTAAATACCAATTGCCATATATTTATGGTTCATGTCCATTGACATTTATCCTTGCAAGGGGGTGAAAACAACCCCTAACAGTAAAAAATACCAAAAAATATTTGTAAAAATTCGAAAAAGGTAAAGGTTTTTATTTGCCAATCCGTAGGTAATTGGATTTTCTAAAAATTCTGTATTTTGGTATTAAATATATCCCAATTTTACATAAATAATTAATTTTTTTAATTACTAGGTACACTATATCACTTACTACATATCAAATACTATTTACCACTCTATACCTTTATTGACCAAAAGTTGTTAAATTAATTTTTTTGTTTTTTTTATCCACAAGGAGTTTATTATTTATAATTCAACAAAATCTTCTTTATTTTTGATTTGTAAAATAGCGCATACGTAAAAAAAAGGAAGACAGATACAAATAAGCTGAATACTCAACTGAATAAAAAAAACACTAAATTTTGATGACAAAGTGATGATTGATTGATTCTATTGATTAGTAGGTCTCGAATTTGAAATTCTAGTATTCAGAGAGTTTTATGCTACGCAATATTCAAATTCTTCATTTAAATAAATGGGAAATAAATAAAAATTAATTAACAATGTTCCAATAATAAACAAAAACAATAAATAATGTTCTATAATAAATAAAATCATGTACTTCTAATGAACATTATAATAAATATTAAAATATTGTTTGTTTTTGTTTTTAATATTATCTCTCTCGAGTTTGTAGAAGGTGCACGATATCCCTATATATATATAAAAATGAAAGTTCGTTTGTTTGTTTGTTTGTTTGTTGCCCAATCACGCCTAAACGCTTGTATCGATATTGTTCATTTTTTTCTCCGAAGGTAGTACATATTCCAACTTAACATATAGGCTATTTTTTTTTTTTTTTTTTGGATAATGCATGGGTTTCAAAATGGTGGATCCAAGATGGCGATTTTCATGAAAATTGGCACATAGGGGTTTTGCGCAATGCTGATTTTAAATCCGCTGTCCAAATTTAGAAATTAAAGATGGCGGATTCAATATGACGACCAAGATTTCTGAATTCCAATGGATTCTAATGAAAATTAGTACAATGATTATTCTGAGACCACCAATTCCGAATATTATCGAAATTTGTAAATCCAAGATGGCGGATAAAATATGGATACCAAATGTCTCGATTTCAAAAGATTTCAATGAAAATTAGTACAATGATTATACTGAGGCTACTAATTTCGAATATTAACAAAATTTGAAAATTCAAGATGGCGACCAAAATTTCTCGATTTCAACGGATTTTAATTGAAATCAGTACAGTGATTATTCTGAAACCACTAATTTTGAAAGTTATCAAAATTTTTAAATCCAAGATGGCGGATCCAACATGGCCACTAGAATGTCGCGATTTCGACGGATTTTAATGAAAATTCATACAATGATTAATCTGAGGCTATAAGTTTCGAATATTATCAACATTTATAAATCCAGGATGGCGGACCAATATGGAAACTAAATGTCTCGATTTCAACGGATTTTAATGAAAATTAGTACAATGATTATTCTGAGACCACTAATTCCGAATATTATCAAAATTTGTAAATCAAGATGGCGGATAAAATATGGAGACCAAAATTTTTCGATTTCAACAAATTTTAATGAAAATTAGTACAATGATTATATTAAAGCCACTAATTTGGAATATTATTAAGATTTGGAAATTCAAGATGGCGGATCCATAAAGTGGTTTTAGAGTTGAAACAATTTCTAGGATATAGAAAACTAGAACATTTGAGAAGTGTTTAATTGGTAAATATTTACCCAACGCCGGGTGAAACCGGGTAACCCAGCTAGTATTAAATAATCGAAATTACATATAGACATTTCCTTTTCTTTTTTAAATTAAATAGGTTAGATGGGCCATTTTTTAGAGTTCGGGGTGATATCCTATGCAACACATGACGACGCATGTTAGCTAGCTAAAAATTTATTTGGTTTGATGTGTTAATTGAGGCGAAGAACTAGTGAAAAACCTCTATGATTCTTTAACCTAGTCTATCCTACTTATCTAACTTACACTGTACAAATTAATTTATGAGAAATTCTTTTATACGTAAAATTTCGTTGAATATTCACAAGCCTAAGATTTTAATTATAACAACTTGTTATGAAATTGTACTTCAGAATTTTGAGGATTCAGATAATAATTTCAATACAAGGAAAGACTTAAGAAAATAATTGATTGAGATCTTGTACTGAATATTTCATTTTTAAGTCTCAGAGATTAAAAGAAAATTTTTAGGTCTTTGTAGTACCCTTATTATTAATTAGGGTAAGTAACCAAACCACTTTCTGATTTCTTTTACATAGTCTTCAAAGCCTCAAAAATAGAAACAAAAAGTTCAAAGATGGATTACGGTTAATATAACCCAGCTCTCTAAGTAAAATCACAACCACTATGCTGATAGGTATAAAAAAAATGCCCTAGAAACAAAAGTCTCCTTTTAAAATAAAAACACAAGATAAAACAGAGGCACTCGGTAAAATCCTGGAAACACGATATGAAAACCTTCGAACATCCCTACAGCGCCCTCTTTTCTTGTTTTACCATCCATTTACGGTAGAGTTTCTCCCAATTAATTTACGTACTCTACCCCCTAGCCCCCCTCCCCCCCGGTAGAAAAAGCTCGAAACTCCGTAACTGATGCCTTCAATTAAAATTTTCTTATTAATTTCTGAAATCTAAACATTACCCAGAAACCGGAAAGCATTGAATTTCTCTAGTCTTCGTTTTCTCCCGCAACGTTGCTCCAGGCGCCACCGTTCCGGAACCCGCTAAGCTACTTAGGGCATAAAAGGAAACACGTTCAAAGGGAATAACTCTTTTATCGAAAATGTTGGCCGGAGCCACGAGAGGGCGAGGCATAATAAAGCAGTGGCGGCGGGCAGTGAGTGCGCGGTTACAACCACTCCGAGGAGTTATATTAAAGCCAAATAAATCGTTACTTTTGTCTAAGACCTTAAGGGTAGTGTCATGGCGAATAGGGGACGTTGGAGAGCAGGGAGGGGGCAGTAATCTCCTCCGCGAACCCTAATGTTAACGTGGATACTTTCCCGGCGCTCTTTTCATGGAAATTCTTTTCTTTTAACGGCTAGCATTAATCTTGCGCCCATTTTAGTTTATTATGCTCCCACCATCCCTTCCATCCCCCCTGAAATGAATCCTCCTGCTCTTACGGATATTAAAGGCGATCCAAACTTTACTTTCACAGGACTTCAGAATATAGGGATTGGCCTGGGGACCGGTGATATAGAGCGCATTTATCCAGATCTTGGGCAGGTTGTTAAGGTTTCTAGGGACCATTTCGTGATTCACTTTTACGCCAATAGATGTCGACTTAATGCGAGATTTATTGGGCCGGATTTAGTCTCGTTCGTTCCTTTTCGATTTTTTTTTTATTTTGTTTTTTTTTAGTCCTACTTTTACTTAACAGCCTCCGGCAAATTGACTTGTCCGGACGAACCCAGGAGGTGATTCAGCCTTCCGACCGCCAGGATTTATTTTGAGAAGTGATGAATTTTTGCAGACTTTGCTACAATCGATCGGAAACGTGACTAGAATCAATGCCCCTTACTGCCCAAAAAAAGAAGAAGAAAAAAAATCTCAGCTTATTTTGGAAGTAGCGATATTCCACTGGCTACTGAATAATTCAGTTCAACGTAAAAAAAATAAAATAAATATGATATCATAAAAAAAAAAACAATGATACATCCGTTGCCCGCGTCACAATCACCTTTTTTGAGCAAGCGAGAGTACGACACATTGAATATTCAAATTTTTGGCAATTTCCCATAGGAATTTTTAGGAGATTGACGTAGTCCATGGAATTGTCTGGAGGAGCGATAATCCTTAGGGACCAGAATTATTAAAGTTGCGATTTTCTCTGTTCAGTAACGCGCACTTTACGTCTCGACCGAATTTTCGAAATAAATACAATTTCCTACACACAAAAATATAATTTTAAAATATATATATTATTTAAAACTAAGCCTTTATTTAACAATTTATTTGAATTGGTTAATTTTGATCAAAATTTCATAAAACGACATCCCGAAAATCGTCCAATATAAATTTTGAATTGCATCTTGAAGCTTCCTTATAAAATCTCATAAAATTTAGCATTTGACAGACCGACATCTTGAATTCATAAATTTTGACAGCAGATTTGAAATTAGCGATCGCATAAGCCCTAATGTTTAAAATTCGACACACCATTTGAATTTATAAAATATAACAGAAAATTTAAAATCAGCGTTTTCTGGAAGCCCTATGTGCATATTTTCACAAAATATCGCATAAACTTTATACTTACACGATTTATTTTTACCTTAATACAATTATCCCATTTCCTTTGAAATATGGAAGTATAAAAGTTTTTGATACACAATACTTAAAATCATGCGAGTCTTATGATATAGATATAAAGAAAGCTGTAGTAAATACTTATACAAAAAATTTCTGTTCAGTCAACAGGAACAATTTTTAAAAATAATTATGTGAAAGTTATCAATAAGATTTTTTTTTTATCTTTTTATCTAAAATAATACCTGTACAGAAACATAGTTTTGCAATTGAATGAGCACGAAATTAATAATTTCATTCATAATCTTTTAGTGATTTTATCTGGATTTGGAACTTTACATTGAATTTAAATTTTTGAATACTTAGTTACTCATAGAAAAACTTTCTAATTTTACTAAAAGAACATCAACATCGACTCTTGGTATGATACCTAGATGATTCTAGGCAAAAAACAGAGAAGTCTAGAGGAAAAAATCGCAGAATTTCAATTTTTACATTTTTCAGTGCATTTTTTCAGCCATGTAAAAGTAAAAAAACTAATTTCTAAAATACGACTCCCCGGATTAGGATTTTTGGCTAAATCGACTCTTGGTGTGATAATTAGATGATTCTAGGCAAAAAACAGAAAAGTCTAGAGGAAAAAATAGCAGAATTTCAATTTTTACATTTTTCAGTGCATTTTTTTCAGCCATGTAAAAGTAAAAAAACTAATTTCTAAAATACGACTCCCCGGATTGGGATTTTTGGCTAAATCGACTCTTGGTATGATAACTAGATGATTCTAGGCAAAAAACAGAGAAGTCTAGGGGAAAAAATCGCAGAATTTCAATTTTTACATTCTTCAGTGCATTTTTTCAACCATGTGCAAGTAAAAAAACTAATTTCTAAAATACGACTCCCTGGATTAGGATTTTTGGTTAAATCGACTCTTGGTATGATAATTAGATGATTCTAGACCAAAAACAGAAAAGTCTAGAGGAAAACATCGCAGAATTTCAATTTTTACATTTTTCAGTGCATTTTTTCAGTCACGTAAAAGTAAAAAAACTAATTTCTAAAATACGACTTCCTATATTACGATTTTTAGCTAAATCGACTCTTGGTATGATAATTAGATGATTCTAGGCAAAAAACAGAAAAGTCTAGAGGAAAAAATAGCAGAATTTCAATTTTTACATCTTTCAGTGCATTTTTTCAGACATGTACAAGTAAAAAAAATAATTTCTAAAATACGACTCCCTGGATTAGGATTTTTGACTAAATCGACTCTTGGTATGATAATTAGATGATTCTAGGCAAAAAACAGAAAAGTCTAGAGGGAAAAAATAGCAGAATTTCAATTTTTACATCTTTCAGTGCATTTTTTCAGACATGTACAAGTAAAAAAACTAATTTCTAAAATACGACTTCCTGGATTAGGATTTATGACTAAATCGACTCTTGGTATAATAATTAGATGATTCTAGGCAAAAAAGAGAAATGTCTAGAGGAAAACATAGCAGAATTTAAATTTTTACATTTTTCAGTGCATTTCTTCAGCCATGTACACATAAAAAAACTAATTTCTAAAATACGACTCCCTGGATTAGGATTTTTGACTAAATCGACTCTTGGTATAATAATTAGATGATTCTAGGCAAAAAACAGAAAAGTCTAGAGGGAAAAAATAGCAGAATTTCAATTTTTACATCTTTCAGTGCATTTTTTCAGCCATGTACAAGTAAAAAAACTAATTTCTAAAATACGACTTCCTGGATTAGGATTTTTGACTAAATCGACTCTTGGTATGATAATTAGATGATTCTAGGCAAAAACCAGAAAAGTCTAGAGGAAAAAATAGCAGAATTTCAATTTTTACATCTTTCAGTGCATTTTTTCAGACATGTACAAGTAAAAAAACTAATTTCTAAAATACGACTTCCTATATTACGATTTTTGGCTAAATCGACCCTTGGTATGATAATTAGATGATTCTAGGCAAAAAAGAGAAATGTCTAGAGGAAAACATAGCAGAATTTCAATTTTTACATTTTTCAGTGCATTTCTTCAGCCATGTACACATAAAAAAACTAATTTCTAAAATACGACTCCCTGGATTAGGATTTTTGACTAAATCGACTCTTGGTATAATAATTAGATGATTCTAGGCAAAAAACAGAAAAGTCTAGAGGGAAAAAATAGCAGAATTTCAATTTTTACATCTTTCAGTGCATTTTTTCAGACATGTACAAGTAAAAAAACTAATTTCTAAAATACGACTTCCTGGATTAGGATTTTTGACTAAATCGACTCTTGGTATGATAATTAGATGATTCTAGGCAAAAAAACAGAAAAGTCTAGAGGAAAATATCGCAGAATTTCAATTTTTACATTTTTCAGTGCATTTTTTCAAACATGTACAAGTAAAAAAAACTAATTTCTAAAATACGACTCCTGCGACTACTAGATAATATCTTCTGCCATTTTGACAGTTTGACAATACTGAAATATTTCGGGGAACTGTCTTAAAATTATTCGGCTAAGTAAATTAATTCGAAACGACATAAAATTTAACCCTGACATTTGAGAGACACCTATGTGATTTGTGTGTGTCTTAATACACACACCAACAAATTTTAGCTTTAGATGTTGGCACTTCTGTTTTACAATTAAACGATTCCCTGGAGTTTTCGAATAACAAAATTCAGTTTAACTGCCAAAATGATCGCATTTTACGAGATATAAATATTATGGAATATTGACGCAAAAATATCTTTCGTTCTGTTTGTTGAAGAAACTCTGTGAAAACTGTGCTTACAGTTTTCTGAAATACTTAATAAAACTTTCAAAAGCATGATATTTGAGAGAGCGATAAAAGCACTGAAAATGAGCGAATTTCATGGGCTGCCACACCTCCATCACTTTTCCAGCTTAAAATATTCATTTTCGGGAAAACTCTCGAAGAGCATCAACAGTCAACTTCGTCCCAGACGACCCATTGGGAGGGATGGATTTAAAGGGGGATCAAGTGTCTGTCCCCAGCTCCAATTATCTCATCAAGTTTCAACAATTCTCAAAAATAATTTTCGTCCTGAAAACAAGGAAACGCCTCGTAAAGTTTCATTCGTGCTTAAGTCTCTCGTTGTGATGCCGCCAAAATCCGCGAAAGGCACGACAGCCAACGATTAATATGGAAATATGACTCCTCATTAAGTCCCGTCTTTAGCAGACGCCTCAATAAAATGGTCGACGAACGAGAACAACAATTACGAATAAAACTCTAAAGGAGTTAGAAGTCAGAGAGAGAGAGTGAATACATTGGATAATGATTGCGAATTGAATGAAATTCCGATTTTCATGAAATTTGGTACTTAAAGGGTTTTTGGGTTAACACATAAAATTAAATCTATGGAGAAATATTATCATTAGGTTTTAGTGACTCAAAAACTTACTAGAAGTACTTTAAAACATAAATAATTAAACGGGCTGTGTAATATCAAAGTTTATATTGAAAATGTATACCTAGAGGTTTTAGAGGATGCTGACATTTTTCATATTCGCAGGATTTTAATTCAAAATAGTACTAAACGATTAAATGTATCAAAAAATTTCAAATTAGTATAAAAGGTATATTAAGGTCATTGATTTCGAATCAAATAACCTAATTTAAAATTTAAAAATGTCTCCAAATTTAAAGAATTTTAGTGAAAATTAGTGTAAAAGGGGTGGTCTGCTATAGGAACTTCCAAATACAGGTAATAGAACTTCTAACAGGCAATGGAACCCCAGAAACGATATAACGATTGAAAAGGTGTTCCACTATCATTAAATTGTGAAATGTACATTGTAAATTCATTATACTTAATAATTAAGTGTTAATGCACTGAAATGTCTACTGAATTATTAAATGATAGTGAACCGTAAAATTGATATATTATCACATTTACGACGGAGCTGTTATACATACATTTTGATACAGATTGTGTACCACCGGTGGTACACGCCATCATTAACTTGTTAAAGAGATAATTATATTCCAAATGTAATATCATTAAATTTTTATTTTTTAATTATCAATTATTATTAAGTTATTAGCAATTAAAGAACATGACCGCCCAGGATCAATTAGAAATTTTAGGTTATGGTTTTATTGAAACCAAAAAATTACATATGATTTTATAATGACCTATTTCGGGTGTTACATACTTAATAAAATTTTAAACGTGTTTTTCGCAAATCTCTATTTCGACAATCATCGCCAATTCTTCACCGATTGATTTGAAATTTTTATTGTAACCTTTTAACAACATTTTACATTGAAGACCGTTGAGGATTTTTTATATGTTGAAAAGCTTTTCCGAAAAAAAATATTTTCAGCCATTTTTTTTAAAGAAGACAAAATTTTTTTCGTTCTACATGCATTATTTTATCAAAAATCGAAATATCGGTATCAAATTTCCTACGTACTTCAAAGGTAAATCTTATCTAGAATTCAAATTATTTTGAATTTTCATTCCTGGTAGAAATCTTTCCTGTCGCGGGGCACTTTCAAAAAAAGGTGACTTGCTTTATATTTATTCAGCGTCGTCACTTTGCTACAAAAACTTGTGAAAACTAAAAATGATTTTCATTCTATCAACTGGGCATCCATAAAATATTGTTGAAATTCACTTTTTTTCGCTCTTTACACTCTGTTTTACATGTTTCTCGGATCCGGTACTACATATTAATTTCTGATGTTATTTTCCATGTGAAGGTTAAAGGGATGTAAATAAATCTTACTAACTTCGAAGAATAAACAACTCCAAAATCCTAGAGATATGAAAAAGATTCACTCATCACGTTTCGTCGACAGATAAAAAAAACCTTAAGATTTTCTTCCACTCTATACACATATATTCTGGAATTTGGTCAGTATCTTCTTCCCAGTTTCCAGGGGATAGATAAATTCCGTGTTTATCTCTGGACGCGCGGGTATTAGACCGCTTAAAGTGATTGAGAGCCCGCCATTCCTCAGCGCACCAAAGTTAACACTTAGAGGAAACACAAATCCCCGGAAAAGCTGCCCGAATTAACTCGGTTGCCATCAATTAGGTCGCCTAATGATAAATTCCAATAAAAGTCAGCCGGCCCTAGATATCGGGCCGGCAATAGGGCAACAGGGAGAGACCCTGACCTTTAAAGGATTCAGAAGTTACCCACATTCGAGGAATACACGTCGAACATCGACAACTAGGACCGACATTGTGCACCGAAAGACTCCTCCTCCACCCGACCGATTAGTGGAACGCGTGGCGGAAAAGGATTCCCGGGGAGGATTGCGTGATTATCGACTATCAATAAAAAAATCTTTCAAGGACATGACGAAGGCTCGGTGCTGCCAATGATGATGATGATGATGACGATGACGACGTGGCGGAGGCGTTTTGAAGTATCGGAAGCGGCAGCCGCGGCTTTCATTGGCTGCGGGGGAGGAGGGTGTGGAAAAGGGATAGTTGGAACCCTTCCCAAGTTTGGGGCCGGTGCTCCAGTTTAAATTTAATCAAATGGAAAATTCCTTCAAAGCCAGGCGGACGGACGGCCCTTTTTGGCGTAAACCGCTCGATTAATCACCGTCGATTATTCATGCCCGATACCATTTGGGTCTGACTTTTGATTGCTCACTGAAAAAAGGTTGCCCTTCTTCTTTGGCCGGGGCTACTAAAACGAGGAGCCCCAACGGTGCCGGTGCAAGGCTAGAAGATTGAAAAGGTCAATTGAAAATAATGAATGGGGCTTAAGGGGGATCCGGGCCTGTTTGAAAATATAAAAAAGTAGAAAAAAAATTACAGGAACGCTTAAATGAGTAGGTACCCTGTATGAATCCTAATTTGATTATGCTTTTTTTCCTCCCAATCTACCACTAAATGAAAATAAATCGTCAAATTAACGATTTTGCGACTATTTTCATGGTTCAAGTCGTGAATATAATTAAAATTGTTCATTTTAACTAAAACGATAGAGAAATTCGGATTTGCATCCTATTTTACATCATTTATTGATAAATTGTTGATGTTGATTTTAATTTTATTAAATACAGTAATACCTCGACTTACGCTACCCCGACTTACGCGAACCCGTAGTTACGCGATTTTCAAATCTCGTCGATTCGTCTTTTGTTTGAGCGCCACACAACTCCTGATTACTCACTCCCTTCACACTATTGTTCAGTATTGAAGATTCTTTAGATCCAGCTCAATCAGAAGATCGAATGACGGTTGGAAACTTGACAGAAGGCCTCAGTTCAGTTGAAAAGGGATTACAAATTTTAGACTATATATAATCCAATGAAGAACGAATTTCTTCTACAAAGCAAGGAATAAGAAAATGATTAGCATGCTACGAGGAAAGTTTTCTACATCACATTATCTTCAGCTTGCGATTTTGTATTCGTATTATCTAAGATTTTATTAAACATTTTTTTTCTAAATTATTATTTTCTGTAGTCTCCGGCCCCGGCGGTATGTATTTATATGCGAAATTATACCCCGACTTACGCGAATTCGACTTACGCGGTTATTGCTCAGTCCCACCTATCGCGTAAGTTCGGGGTATTACTGTAGTTAGGTTAGGTTAGGTGGCTGCCTAGAAACGCACACATGGGACAACCCTACAACTAACTTAAGAACCATTTAGAATACTTGATAAACTGACCCAAAAATTTAACAGATTTAACAGAACCCAGGTCCACAAGGTCATCAAAGAAAAACGAGCCCAGATGAAGACTTCCACGAAAGGCCAAAGCCGGGCAGTGACAGCGAAAATTTTTAAACCATTTAAATTAACTTTAAAATAGTAGCTATAAATTTAACTACTAATGTGGTAGTAATATTTGACAGTTTTCATTTTTCAAATAACTTTAACTACTACTGTCGGAGGGTTTTTTATGTTTTTTTCCAAAATTATAAAAATGTACGGTGTTTCAAGTAATATTTGGAAAAAAAATGTGTGTTTAATTATTTATAAAAAATTAACCAAGCACAAAAACAAAAACACTAGGACAGACTATAACTCTATAACTATTATTTTACAAGATTATTTCTTATTTTTGTAGATTGGATCGTTTTTGGTGAAGTTATTATTAATATTATTTTATCAGTAGTCGATTTGACCCTATAAACAAATGATGTTAATATTGAAAAGACAAACATTTTTTTTTTTTGGATAACTAATTTACAAGTCAATAAAAATGTATAACCGACATTCTTTTATATTTTAAACTTAATAACTTTGAAAATAATTTTGTAAATATGCATACTTATCGCAACGCGCAGGAATTTGTAACCCCTTAATCATTTAAAGGCCATAGGGGGGTAAGAAGGGGTAAAGTGCCCCTGCGGGCAAGTTTCATCCCTTAATTTACTTACTTTTTTAACCGAGATTTAATTTTAAAAATTTTGAAAAAAATTAATATGACCTTATTTTTTCAAAAAATTCTTTCAGCCATTTTGAATTTTGTTACAATCACCAAAATTGTGTTATAGGTTCCTAACATAGTTTTTTATAACATATATTTTTTTCCAAATTTGTCTAAAAAAAATTCAATGTTGATTTTTATATGTTTTTGTAGGTTATGACTGTACGGCAAACTCGCCAAAATTTGTTTGTGACTTTCTGACGTAGTTTTTTACAATATATATTTTTTCCTGGGTTCCCTCCATTTACGTGACACTTTTTTTACGCGGAAAATTATACTTCTATTTACACGGCAATTTCTATATTTACGCGATCTCGATTCACACGGTTGTCAAATATGTTTCATTTTCTATAATTTTTCATGGAATTTATTACATATCAGAGTGACGCAAATTCTACAAAACACATCTTCTACAAAATAGAAGTTGCAGGTCAAATTGGTAACCGAATTTTCATAGTAATTTCTTCAATACAAGAGTAACTTTTGAACGCAAAAATTTGTCATACTTTGTTATCATCCCTATAATGATTTTAGTACCATAAGAATGGTATTCTTCCCCAGTTATAATAAATAAAACATTAATTCTCCGTAAAATCGATAGTTTGACAGATTCGCAATATGGAGTGGAATAAAGAAATATAATAAGAAACAAGGTTATTTCGTAGTAATTATCGAACTAGATCACCCTATAATTGTGATAGTGTGCAGATCTACTTCACGGCTTGTTTTATATTATTCCGAGGTTTTTTCTATAAGTTACGAACAAATGCATTCGTTCCAGGTCGCCTTTAAAAATGCATTATGGGAAAATGCCTAATTTTATAGTTCACTCTGTAAATGCTGCTAGGACATATTTTTTTTTACTATTTCTATAATATTTCTTATAAGAATTTAGAGGTACAGTAGTCCTAACTAACTTTATCTAAAGGAGAATTTTACTAGGTGTATTTTTGAGAGCCAGATAGCTAAAATTCGGTCAAAAATTGGTCTTACTTTTTAAGTAAGTTTTTGTATAGGATCAACAGTTTAGTTCTTATATGTATCTTATATGAATAGTGCACTGCGGAACTGCGATGAATCAAAATCTAATTTTCATAGGGCTTGTTCGGTGAGACCGAATAAGAATATTAAAATTGTCCACGCCTGACAGCAGCTCCTCTCGCTGAATATCGGAGCCGGGATAACACGATGAAGATATTTTCTTTTCGTTTTTTTTTTTTTTTCCCGGAAATTTCGTCCGATTACCCACTGAATCTCAATTAGAAGCAATTTTAGGATTTTAACATGTTCGGGGGATACGCGCGCTTCTAAGGAAACCCCCTAGCCAGTAGTTTCCGTCTTATAAATCATTCATCCCTCTGCTCCGTCGTGCACACTAATTTCTCGCTCCTTGGAGTAAGGCACTTGGAAAGGAAAAAAAAATAAAATCCCGCCGCTCCCCATTCATCCCCATTTTATTTTCTATCGTCAACCTGAGATGAATACTAATCGACCTCCTCCCCCGCCGTCCCACCACCTCTATCGCGAACGAAATCCGCCGTGAAATGACATTCAAAAAGAGGGGGGACCTCACGGCATTGTGATCGTGCCCTTAAAATGAGCACGGTATGGTCGGGGGGCGTAATTCAGATGTATCTGATCCTATCCCTGAGAAGTAACACGCGCGTCCCCGAAAATCAATTAATCAAAATGCCAACAGGCGGCTAAATCTCGAGACTGCGTAACTTTAGTCTCGTCCCGAATTAACATATTGCCGGAAGGGTGGTGGTGGCACACGGCACGGATGGGACACGACACCGAAAAGACGTCGAGGGCGGAAATCTCTGGCTTGTCCCATTAATCGCTGGGAAAACATTTGCTGCCGTCTTAACCTCAGACAATTAGCGGTCGGAATTTGGTTCCACGGTCTGGGTCCCATTTATGGTTTTGGTTCTATAGGAAATAAAACAAAAAAAAAAAGGACAGATTTTCCCGCCCTTCGGGCTGTCACTCGAGATATGTTGAGAAAAACCCTTTGAAAAGTAACAGACGGAAAAATATGCTCTAGCATAAATAAATGATGCTATCATGGTAATATCCAGATCATTTTTTTAATCAAACTAAATTAATTTTGTTGGTTAATTTTCACATAAAATTCTGGCAACTGATTTTGTGTACCCATTTTCCCGAAAATCGAATAAAATTCGGAATTTGACAGATCGCCATTTTGAATTTATAAATTTTGACAGCGGATTTGAAACGTCATACTTGACAAGCTTTCTTCATTATTTTTTCTTATACAAAATTTAACCATATATGTACAAATTTTGTTGTGTTGCCATATATGATAAAATATTTACCACCTACCAACCAAATTATCTTATATTTATTTTATAGCTGAAAGTTTTAAGAATAATTCTTTTCGCGATTGACTCAAACTTTCCGAAACTAGGCTAAGTTATAACAATTTGAAACTAGACAAAATCTAAGTAATATTATGAATTAATACTTGTTTAATTATTGCGTTTTGCTCGAAACTCTAAAGGTTTGTTCTAAAAATAATTGTTTTAAAAAACAAAGTTTTTCAATGAAGTTTCTACAAAAACACGAAATCATGAGAAACATTTATTCAAATTTCGCCCACAGTAAGCTGCCAAAATCACAACGATTTTATATCTGACGTAAGCTAAAAAAAGGCATCCACTGAACAATTCATTATATAATTTTTTAGATGAATTTATTTAGAGTACGATAAAAACAAGAATGATTTTCTCAATACGGGTAGGCGTGTAGAAATAAGTTCAAAGTATTTCAAAATTTAAACTTTGTTTCATAACTTATGACATTAAATTTTTATACTTTTTCAATCTTACTATCATAAACAAGTAAATGTCAATCATTTCAACCACCTACGATTGTTTTTTTTTGTGTTTAATAAGAAAGGTATCTAAATTAAGGTCAAAATAAAGATTTTCCCTTCATTCAAATTTACAACATAATTTTAATAAGCACAAAAATACTTTATGTTTACAATTATAACGCCTTTGTAACCTTTTCGTTGAAGCTAAAGTGACCTTGAGGGTACATTAAATGTTTAGGGGATGAAATATTCAGATATCAGAACTCGCAATTATTCGAAGGCATCGGCAACCAGCCCTCGTAGCTCACTCACATTTGGTTAGAGCATCTGAGCGCAAATCTGAAGGTCGCAGGTTCGAGCCCTGCCCGTGTACGCCCGATTAATTTCTACATGTAATGCATGCGTATGTTTTATATGAAAATTTTCGAAAAATACATAAATTACACATATTTCGGGATTTTGATAGTTTATTCGTAATCAGCGATACAGCAAACCCCATTGTACTTATTTTTTCACATGAAAGGGGGTTCGATAAACTCGATTTTTGGCTTATATTGTAATTTTTCGAAAATTTAAGTATCTGCTTCTACGTTTTTTATTTGGCTAAAAATAATTAAAATATAATTATTATATAGACTAACGAAATAAATCATTTTAGGGGTTTTCCGAATTTATATTGTAATTTTATTTTTGTCGAATTTATTAGACATCAACCCTATAGACGGTCAAAAATCGTGGATTAAATTTGTTTAAATGAGGAATAAAGCTTTTTCCAATACGACAACCTTTAAAAAAGTAATGCATCACTAAATATTACTTCTTGTTTTTGATATTCCGCACTGAGTGGAAAAGTATGTTTCGATTTAGGCAATTTCTCGCAATTTTTCTCGTTTTTCTCGTTTTTTTTTTTTTTTTTTTTTTTTTTTAGGGGGAGGAGAAAAAAATACGCCCTTTCCGCGCGTGTTTTTTGAATTAATCCCGAATCAGAAGGTAAAACGCGAAAGCAGAAGGAGACAAATAAAAGCTGATGAAGCGTCGCTCCTCATCAAAATTCCTCCTTTGAACTACTTCTGCAACGGAGCGAGCATACAGAGAAAGCAAAAAAAAAAGATAAAAAATAAAAATAAATAAAAGGTATGAGCCTGCAACCAGGCAAAAAACGCAGAACAGCAATCGCGCAATATTTATGAAGCAATCTAGAAATGAAAGGTTGAATTACACTCGCATAAATTTCAGGTGAAAGCAGAAATAAACCAAACCGAGGCACACTCTAGCCCGGCACGGATGAGTAAGGGCACCGCCACTCGAGCCAGCCTGTATTTTTTTTTTTCTTTTTCGTTTTCCCTTAGTTTTTTGTGGGGATTTTTTAGCTTTCCCACCTTCGTCCTTTGCACGTAATAACCGTCTGTGAGACTTCTTACGAGGATATTCGCGCCTCGTCTCTCCTGAGCCTAGCAACGGATCTTGTGACGAAAACAGGATCGCATAGAGACAGACACACAGGACGAGGTATATCAAATAATTCGAGACGTGAATGCAACGAGGCTCGACTATATATGGCCTCTACTGTAGCCTATATTAGACGATTTCTATCACCCCTACCCCAAAAATACCTTTTGTGAGCTACCAAATTTGATTTTTGTTAAGCCACCTGGCAGTCTACCGGTGAAAAAAAAAAAAAAAGTAAATGTCACCGCTTGTGTCACGCCACACGATACCAGTAGTGGGGGGAAGGAAGGAGAGGTTTATGAACAGTGGCAGACACGTCCTCCAAATCACGAGAATCTTCGACGCGATAATCGAGGGCCCCATGAAGGCACAAGATATAAGACCTCATAGCGCTTGTCGTGATTTGCCACTCCCTTCCACTCAAAATCGTGGCGGCAGGACCGTTTCGAACTCCCTTCTCCACCCTCTCCCCCTACAAAAAAAAAAAACTCCTGGTGTCAGTTGTGGGGTTGTGAGGCGACATCTCTTCGGGTAAATTAAATTGTTGTCTGGTGACATCCACACCCGTTTTGTGTTTTGCATTTAAAACACTTTCGCGATCTCCCTCCTTGCGCCCCTCCCCCCTCTATTCATACATAACACCATTCTATGCCATCGAACGAAACTGACACGTTTATTGTGTGCCTCCTGACGTGAAGCAAAACGTGGGAAACCCTCATTCTATCGAGCATAGGGCCTCTATCAAAAGGTAGGCCAATGGAAGGGGTAGAATTTGGGGTAGGGGTGGAAATCGGGGAAGGGGAAGGTTATCAAGACTTGTCGATATCTCTATTGAGACTCCATGTAATCAATTTGCAGCACTTTGCCGACGGTACGTGCAATTTATTTGACTTGAGGCAAGTGGCACTGAAATCTCCTCTTCTGATGACACTTGAAGTGTGACAGGCGCGTTAAAGAAGAAGAAGAAGAGCAAAGAAGCCCCCATCACTTCAGTTCCTCCTCCTATCTGATGTTTATATGTATATATATATATATATATATTTATATATTATATGTATACAGAGACCCATCATCCAAAATTCAAGAAATTTCATCAAATACTTGAAGGGTATTGGAGAGGGGAAAAGTGATTTGTCGAGGATTTGACGCGCTATTTATACCCCTCCCTTAGATAGATTTTAATTTATTACTCCGACACTGGCTCCCGGACCCTAATTGATGTGATCCTTCGCATTTGTCAAAGGATTTTTCAAGTGTCGAGCCGAACAGTCGAGTTATCTTTAAGACAATTACGCTTTTCAGGGTATTTTCGAATTTCTCGTATATACTACACCCTATCTAGAAGGTTGTTTTGGCATAAAATTAGCCCCTTCCACCTTCAGGGTTCTATATAATCATAGCAAGAAGGTGTTTAGGTGCCTTTAGAAATTTGGAACGTTGCCATGTGATATTTTGGAGTTAGTTTACACTTAAATCGATATTATGTATGTCCTAAAAATTTGTTAAAATGGGCCCAATGTTCGGTTGTCTAATTTGAATTTTACTTTACCCCCATGAAAATTTTGTAAGCAGAAACAAGTCTCATATGTGATGACATTTTGGGACATACTCGTACTACATAGGCTAAGTTTATTTCGGTGTATGTACATGAAATTTGGCCTTCGTCCTCGTGGCTGGCAATTATGACTCGCCGGAAAATTCGACAGTGAAAAAGTATTCCACTGAATTCTGACATGGAAAATGTTTTTTTTTTCAAAGGTTAACTGGGGCTTAAATTGTAAAGGGCATATTTGTGTGTCATAGCAGGTTTTTTTTTAAACATGGTAATGTCACCGAAATGTTAAAATGTTAAACAAACCGTTGGCATTGTGAGAGAAAATTATTTAACCTACTTTTAATGTTCTGTGGCGCAATGAATATTTTATTATAGAGGGTACTAATAATTCATATCCCTAAACCGTAATATTATTAAGCATATCTTAAAGGTCAGATCTATATTGGAATATGCTTCAGATATTTGGTCCCCGTATTATTCTATTCATAGGAATAGGGCCGAATCTGTTTAATTATTCAGTAGATTATAGTTTCATAAATTTGTTAAAGAACAATTATAATCATTTTGATGTTCAAGCCTAGTATGCTGTTCCCAAGAAATCAGCTCAAGGAAAATGTGCACTTATTCCCAAACGGAATTTTGACAGTAGGTCAAGGAATTTTGACAACTCAAAAAAGTCAGCTGTGCACCCACTTTTTTTAGTTCAGGCGAAGTAATAATTTCTTCTTGGGATGCTGAGCTTTCCACGAACTCTTCGATTTCAATATAATCCATTCTAGCAATCACCATATAATTTTAACCTAACAATCACCAGTGTTTAAATCCAAATAACCAAATCTGTCACTTTTATCTCAAGGAATATGTGCTCGGATACATATTTCTTGAAGGAAATTAGAATTCCGTGATAATGCGCCATCTACTCGTGAAATCCGAACTATTTTTTTTCTTGCCGAACAGCATACCGTTTTGGTAACCGAAACAGAAAAAAAATTCCTTGAGTATTCCTTGAGCGTTTTTTTACGTGTTTTGTATAGGCCAAGAAATTCTTTGGGAACAGCATACTAGGCTTCAGATATTATTTATTTATTACATATGTACTTCTTTAGTCTGTAAGATTTCTTAATCGGTAGACTATTGCAAATAAATAAAAAGTGATTAAACAAGGTTGGATCAATAAGTATGTACTTGTGTTTGAAGACAGTTGGCGTTGCTGAGGAGAGTTGAAATTTAAATCGTGTCACACGACGCCATATAAAATTTCAGACTGATGTATAGGTTAATTTTGATTTGATAGCTATATGTATTAAACATTTTTGGTGGATACAATGGAAAAAGAGCAATATCGATCCGCAATTCACATTTTATTTTTGGACAGAAAAACGTGCGAAGAAATAAAAGCTAAGTTGAATGCTGTCTATGGGGACCCTTCACCGCCTATGACAATCGTGAGATATTGGTTCAATGAGTTTAAACGCGCCCGGCAGACGTTGTTACTGAGAAAATCGTTGAAAAGGTCCACGACATGTAGCTCTAAGCGTGTCGTACGGAATGGCAATCAATAGTTTACATGATAAGTCAAAATTTCGATTGCTCACGGTGGAAGATAGCACACCAGCTCACACATGCGGAATCGTCGCAGCCAAATTGCATGAATTACGCTACGAATTGCTGCCGTATCGAGCGTACTCGTTCGATCTGGCTCCCTATGATTTCTTTCTGTTTTCAAATGTGTCTGTTCAACTAGTGGCTCACGGGAATATTCAGTTCAAACGACGAGGTCATCATCGAAACGAAAGCCTATTTTGAAAAGTTTGACAAATTGTATTTTTTGAAGAGGTTAAAGAAATGGCACAATAATATAAAGAGTTAAAAGTTTTACTATATTTTAACAAAAGAATTAATTAGAAAAAGAAACTTATGTTTTTCTAAAGAAATCATTTGTCAACCGTATTAATACAACTTTCCGTGTATGCACGCGATCCATAGAATCAAAACAAAAATCTTCAAGGTAAAAAATTTACGAGATATTGCAGCGCGCTGAACCATTTCGAATTCCAGTCAATCAAAATTTCGCCCTTATGGGTCCGTCACGTGGACACGATTTCAAGGTTCATATAGCCGCATCTAAAATTTACGAACGTGCAGAGGATATCCGCACTGAAACATCAGCAAAAAAAACGAAAGGATTTTTTGTTGTTTGTTTCTTTTTTCAAGGATATGGCTGTTATCAAAAACCACAAAATCAGCAACATGCCAAGTTATGGGTTTTGGGCATATTCAACCAATAAACTCTCCTCGCCCGCTCGGGCATAGCCTACTCCACTGAACCGTATATATTTATATCATGAGCGCTCTCGTCAAAGCATCAATTTCGGTTTATCGGCGATATTAAGCGCCGAAAAATTGATTGGTTGTCATATTAGGCATAAACATTGGAGCAGATGATAAGTGAGAGAAGGGGGACACCGGCACTTGTCGCGATTTCTTGTTATCCTGCCCGAAAATCATAAACCTGTCACAGAGGCAAATCGTTAAAAAAAAAAAAAAAAAAAAAAAAAAAACGCATCACTTCCTTGAGTTCTTTCTTCGTATGCGTATGGTTGTGGGTATACATAAGCTCTGGTGGCGCTTTCAGTAAGTAAGTCAGTGGCGGGTAATGGGGGAGGAGTCGTTCAAGAGCTAAGGGGAAGAAAAAAAGAAGAAAAACGAGGAAAATCCACGAAATTCCATCAATCAAGTTGTGCCACTCTCCCGGTGTTATGTCACAAGGTTTGGTGTACACTACGTCACGCCACACAACAGTGACGGCGTCAGCGGGGGGCGCTGAGCCGGGCGGTAGATAAATCCAGCTCAAGGGTGCTGGGATGCCCGGCCCGGCCACTTTATCCTGGTGCCAGCAGCAACATGTGCCTCTGTGCGGCGCCGCCTCTGCCTTCCCCGAAAAGTGAGCAAATCGTAGTGTCACCCAATTAAGCTCCATGTCGAGCTTGATTGCATTCTCGCCCTTTTACGAGGCTTGCCCGCCCGGACATCTTCCGGCTCAACCCCTTGCGCCATAACCTTCCCCTGGGGAGTCATCTTGGCTGGACGCATGGATACTCCGGGAGCAACATCATTCCATTCCAGGAAAAAAAAAAAAGTTGTTCTGCTTTTGGAGTTGTAATTTACTCAGGCTCTGATGAATTTAGCCACATCACACCAACACACATGTTGGTGTGTAAAACTCTTTCGAGAGGAGTCCGGTCCTATGTCGAATTTTTTTTTTTTTTTTTTTTTTGGGGGGGGGGGACTGGTACTAAGGTTGGTCGAGGCTCATTTGGTAAGGTCCAATTCCCTGCATATTGATAGATTTTCTAGGGTGATTTAATTTAGTAGTATTACCTTGAATAACTCACCGACGGAAGGGGATCCTTGGACAAATTGACCAGTTCACTCCACTCTTCGATAACGTATCCTCGAATGGTATTTGGATAGAACAACTTCTTGAAACGAATAAAAAGGGCGGTGATTAGCTACTAACGAAATTAGCTTCTGGTGTTATTAAGGAGTCATATTCAGTCGTTGAGGGAAAAAATAAATACAAATACATAGTAGTATATATTGTATGTATACTTGTAATTTTTAACACTTTGATTTCTGACAAAATCTTTAGTTAAAGGACTAATTTTTCTTATAGAAGCAAATGTACAAAACATTTTGAATAAAATGCAGTAAAATATGAGATATTATGCCTACCAATTTTACAAATGTGATTTGAGGCAAATCACAACAATAACATATGTTATACATATCAATTACATTTTTAAAACATAAATGAGAATAAGAAACAATTCAATAAATAATCTTAAACATTTTCGATTGAGTTGCTGGAAGCTGGAACTTCTATATGTAAAGTTGTAGATCCTTAATTTATTAATGTAATCTCTAATTCTTACTGAAATAAGATTTGCGAATACATAATCACGGTCTCCCCAAATGATTTTAAATATTCAGACAATTATCGAAAGCTCGGGAGCTAGATATAGAACATTAAAGATTCTTAAATAATACACCTTTTATATTGTACCCATGAGTTGGGTAAATTCAATTACATTACAATTACAATTCCAATCCCCTGGAATTGTAATTTGTAATTGATATGTTGAATTTCTTAGTACTGGACTTGAAAAAGGATTCAATTCCATTAAGAGGAATTGTAATTGTTAATTGATAATTACCAACCACGTAGAGTAATGGACTTGAATTATTCATCAATTCCATTTCAAGGAATTATACTTGTAATTTCGTTTTTTTCTATTCTAAAAAGGAATTTAGAAAGTATTTGGAACAAAAGGAATTTCTGTCAACGTGTAATCAATTACTATTTGGGGACTTGAATTCCAATTTCTAAGAACTGATTCTCATTGAATAGTAAATTATTCTAGTAAAAAAACAGAAAACAGAGGTAAACTACTAGTGAATTTGTAAATTTAATTTAAATTGTAAAGATAACGAAGAAGTTGTGATATTTTCTTCTGCTTTAATTAAAATTAATACAATACAGTTTCTTCCAAATACTTTTTTAATTCCTTTTTAGAATAGAGAAAAACGAAATTACAAGTACAATTCCGTGGAATGGAATTGATGAATAATTCAAGACCATTACTAACAAGGAAACGTTCTCAGATGTCTCACCGATTTTGATAAAATTGAAATATGTTATAGAGTATCGAATAATAAGAGACAAGTTTTTTTTTTTTTATCTGCGAATACGCACATTTAGGGGGTACTTTTCTTTGTTTTTTTAAAATAAAAATTGGTGTATTTTTTCAAAAGTTTGTCCGCCATGTTGGATACGCCATTTTGTATTTTTTAAATTTAACATCAGATTCGTAATCAGCAACTCCAAAAACCTATTAATACTGGTTTTCACACAAAAATTGATGTCCGCAAGAATATACATCATTTCCGTATTAGTGCTAGGGGTTGTTTACACCCTTGCGGAGCTTTTTTTATGAAAACGCAAAAACAGGTCAACTTTATTTTTCAAAATCGTATGTAAAAAAATATTTTGCAATGATTTTTAACTAAAACCGTTATTTTTGTGACGCAAAAATATGAAAAAAATCGTTTTTCTGCAATAAAAAATAAGGGTTGCCACCCCCGGGAACCGGATTTTTTTACAAAAGGTTAGTATACTTATGAGACATCATTTTCATTTTGTTTCATTCGAAAAAAAATTATTAGAACTTGAAATATTTAGGAAAAACTGTTTTTGGGGGTGAACTTTAAGGGTGGTTTTAACCCTCTAAATGTGCGTATCCGCAGATAAAAATAAATACGTGTCTCTTATTTTTCGATACTCTATAAAATATTTCAATTTCATCAAAATCGGTCAGACACACCTGAGAACGTTTCCTTGTAAGTAGTTGGTCATTATCAATTATGAATTCCAATTCTTCCTAATGGAATTCAAAACTTTTTCAAATCTAGTACTAATTAATTCAACACATCAATTACAAATTACAATTCCAGAGAATTGGAATTTCAATGTAAATGATGGATACGAATTTTTTTTTTTAAATCACTCCCGAAATTGATACATCATAAGGGTGGTTTTCAGGTTTTACATAGTTCTAGTTGATATTTTCAAAAATGACCTGATGAATTCAAAATAATATGCAAAACGATTTAAAATACTTTTATTCACACAATTAAAAAAATTAAACGAGTTGAAATTTTCAAAATACAATTCAATTTGCAAAAACTATCAATTATTTTTTAATGGACCAATTTTAATTAAAATCTTAGGAGTGATTTTTATCCCTTAAAAATTTTTATCCGCAAAAAAAGGGGAACCTGGGAATGTGTCCTTGTTATAGTACAGATTGGAAAAAAATGATTTAAACCTTAAATAACTCAAAGATTGCCAGAATTTGATTTTGGAACTTAAATGTGCCTACGATCTATGGTATAAGAAACCACCCATATATGCATGAATTTTCTTCCATTTTACTCCTGTTGAACTTTAACACCCCATTTAAGCAACGTAATAATCAGTTTCACGGCTACATTGGGGAATGTTTAATTTAACAGTCCTATCAAAATTTTACTTTACCTCGTATACGAAACAATTGCATAAAACCAGAATTGGTTCCCATAACAAAAGTAGCATAATATAGCTCAATTGGGGCACATAAAATCATCGTAAATCTTTCGTAAGATATTCAACGCTAATTTTGAAGTCCATAAAATTTAGTTGCTTGCTTCCACAGGTAAAACAATTGCATTAAAACTGCATAAAACCCGCACCGCAAACCACTCCATAAAATTAATATTCCTGCGAAAAGGAAATCACTATTTTACGCAGTTCCTAGACAAATTGCAATAAAACCGCTGCAACAAGCTACTCCACGCTTTTCTTCACCGTGAATTTTCCATAAATTTACTCCTTTAAGGAGGCCCTTATTTTACTGCTGAATGAAGCTGAAGGTTGGTTGGTTAAAAGCATGGTCTGGCGCGTGGAGATAAAAAGTGAGAGCGGAAGGGTAAAAATTGCGAAAAATCAATGTCCTGGTGAAATTATTAAAAGCGTTGAATTTCAAATTAGCACAGTGTTTGAGATGAATTCATTCCTCGTGCTCAAGGACTGAAGTTTCTTTCAGTCAAATGCTAAACTTCAGTAGTCGAATGCAGAAATTGGAGTTCTTCAACACGGGAGTTATGTTAAAATAGCTAGACCCACCCGCCCAATTTCTCATATACCTCGTGACGTCTCCGGGGGGATATCCATCCCGAAGGATACCCATTCCAAAAGATATCTTAGTGCGCTCGTGCAGGGTGCAATATTTCGCAGGGTATGCAGTAAATTTAAAGATTCCTTCCTTATGGCAGGCCGGAGTTCATAAATTTGCAAACGGCGACGGCAGCTCAATTTCTGATCTGCACAGGGTGGCTATGATGCACGTATTCTTTATACTATCAAAGTTGAAGACAACGTCGAACAAAATCCAATTTTTCAGTCTATGGGTTTTCCAAGATTTTTGCACCAAAGAAGGGCACTTTGTGCTTATTTGGAAGGACTTTTCGTTTTACTTAGAAGAAAATTTAATGGAACCGTAATAGAAATTCGAAAGGAATTATTTTGTCTGTTTTCCTTTCGAAAATATTTTGAAAGCATTTTGTTCAAACAATCCTTGGGCCAGATGAAAACTTGCTCTATTTCAATGTTTTTCTATTTCCCTCAGAAAATTGATGAGCTCTGGGATCGGATGTTTTTCTTAAATTAATCGATTCCTTCGCCTATCCTTTCTTCGATTTTCCCGCCATTTCAAAAACGCCGCATTTAAATTATTAGGGTTACTGCTCATAAATAGCACAAAAGGACTCGAAGCTTGAATTTAAACCGATAAAATGTATAGTGTTTTTGAGAAAAATAGGATTGAAAAGATATAAAAGATCTTACTAGATTATATTATTGTAATCTTAATCTAAAGATATGAAATACGACTTAAGTATTTCGTATTTTTGTGTATAAGCTTAAGGTTTAAACTTTCATTTAAACGAGATTACAAACTCCTCCCCGACGTTTTATTATATTTTAACTAATTTTTCATAACGCCTTTTTTAAGAAACGCCTGCAAAATTGTTGTTTCGTTCGTGATAATTTTTGTAAAAATGCATTATATTTATTTATTTATTTTTTGAAGCATTCACCACAATTAGAACTGAAAACCCAATTGTTATGGTGCCGATCGAATGAATACTTTCCAAAATGGTGTACTGTCAAATTCTAAATTTTGTCGGTTTTTTATAAAAATGAGTACATCGAGGTTTTCGAAATCGCTGATTTCAAATTTTCTGTTAAAATTTATGAATTCAAGATGGAAATCTGTCAAATTTAAAATTTTATGCGGGCGGCTATCAATACACGAATTCAAGATGGTAATCTGTCAAACTACTGTCATACTAAAATTAATTATATTTCAATATCAAACATGAAATCAATTATGATTCTCTATACTGAATTTTTATATTATTTTTTTGAACGTTTGAGCTTACGAACTGGGAAAAAGTGAAAAAAACCATATTACGATAATTTTTAAAATTTATTAACAAATAACGGAGCGTCACAGAACGTCAAAATGATGCCCAACTGAAGGATTGAGATCTAGGCTATAACTATAAAGTTTAATTTACCAAATTTATTTGATTTTAATTTTTTTTTTTTTTAATGTGCTAAAAAATCGTTCATTTTACATTTTAGACCTATTTTCCTAGCCTAGAAAGCTCTGGAAATGTGTAGGAACTCCTAAAATTTTTACTGAAAACAATAGAAATTCCCTCAATCTCTCTTCATGGTTTTATATAACTCACTCGTGGCAACTGGAACACCTTTAGTTCTGTTTAATCGCAAATATTTGAAAAATTTATTCCGCCCGTTTCGAATGTGTGAATTTTAAAATGTTTTCACGGCCTGTCGGGTTACCTACCATCACGGCACGTACCCTTCACCCATATTTTTTTTTTCCTTCGCCCCATGAATTTTATTAGTCCTCAAAGTGAGATAAAATACAAAAAAAAACATTTCCGATGTTCTGGAACCCTGTTCTACCGCGCTCTCTAACCTCAAAAAAAGGGGCGAATTTGATGAAAACGAATCCGAAAAAGGGTTGCGGACGGCAGACCGGGCCAGACCCAGATCTCGACCTGCGAAAGGGTAATTAGCACATCAAAAGTCGATTTAGGTAAAACAGGTGAATATTTTTCCTATAATTAAACATGCACAAAGGGAACTTCCCTCATTGGCTGCAGGGTAGAATTTTTCAGGGAAATCCTCCTCGCCTGTGCTGCACAAAAGGGGCGGGAGAAAAAAAAAAAAAAAAAGGGGTTTAGTTAGGTTCCAGTTTTCGCCCTCTGTTGTGGGCACAGGGAATAAAAGGGGGTACGAAGATTACTGCCAAAGAGGATTATGCCGTAAAACTGATGAATTTCCTTTTTATTTTTGACCTACTCCCTGCTGTAAGCACACCCTTTTCTTCTTCTATGCCCAGGAATACAGAAAAAAAAAATATAAAACAGAAGGAACTTTGAGAACTGACCTTTTTATTTTATTTTATTTTTTTATTTTTTATATTCCGCATTCGAACCCGCCAGAGAGAACATTCGGCACGGGTAGGAGAAGGGCTGCTTTGTTACCCCTTGCTTTCCCCCTCCACTTGAATGGAAGAGAACTTTCCGGAAAAGCTTAAATCCTTCATTGTCCGGTATTTCGCTGTGAATAAAGGGTCCCTCGGGTTCCCGGGATTTCGTCGACTTACCCTTTTCGGAGAGAGAGTTGTTAAGAGGCTTCGGCTTTTAATTTAAAGAGGCGAACCGGGAACCGAATCAGGACTCAGAAGGCACTGAGTGCCCATGACCCGGTTTTATGTACGTACACCTGCAGTTTAGGACCAATTTTGAAATCTTCACGTAATGAGGATTAGGCGTAATGAATTTTGCCTGTAATCCCAAAACAGAGAAGCGCACGTGAACCAACAACAGCAGAGACGAGAGCCCCAAAGGGAAAATTGGATCAATTCTGAGTCAAAATTTTAAATCCTGTGGAGCGAGCGAGGGTGGTACGAATACGTAATTTCAACGTTATTTTCTCAATTTAAATCTAATGCTAAAAATTCCAGGTGGATAAACGAAAAGTAAGAGTTTTTGGGAACATTAAGGCACAAATTTGGGTGGGAGTACGATACAAAAACAACTTATATGTATATACCTATTTCTAATATTATATGCGAATTTCCACTCCACCCAATAGCTTTATCCGAATTTAAAATATTTACGATTTAAAAGTAATTATAAATATCTTTATCACCGATTCTCAATTTAGAAAAATAATTCACTAATCATACTAATCATTGTATTTCTCGGTGAAAGTGGTAGATTATCGTATAAAATAATAAATACTTTTATATTTATGTTTATCACTCAAATAAAGCGTTTTAAAATATGTAAATCTTGTTATATCAAATCAATTTTCTGCTAACAGGTTTGTAAACGAACTTAATTAAAAATGTTTGAAAAAGAAACACAGGAACGTTGCGTTCAGCTGTTTGAGGCTAATTAAATTAAATTTTGCTCTTTTCTGAACAAGAGTTGTTCTCTTTATTTTTTAACCCTAGATAAATAAACTTAAATCAGTATTACTCTGTGTGTTTTAAATAAAAATTAAAAGTAAGGTACAAAATAAATAAATGTCAAAGAGAATTTTGGAGCAGTACTATTGTATAGTTTTGTGCTGGTATCCGCTCCAATTCATAATATACCTACTATATATAATGCACATCAAACTTTCAATAAAAAAATTATAGAAATATCACCTCATTTGTGATAGGTACAATCATTTGAATATGAACAGTCAGGGAAAAGTGCAAGCGGACGTACTATTCCACCAGGACAACGCACTCGCTCACAAGGCTGAAAAAGGTCGTTCGTTATAACAGTATACAATTTTAGAAAATGTCTATTGACTGAATATTTTCCTTTTACAAAATGTGGATTGGTCGAACTCTAATTCAGTGGATATTTTTACTATCACGAACGAAATTAACGAAATTAATGCACGCCAACAGTTTTTTGTTTATTACTTATTGAGATTTGTTATTTTTTCGGTGTTTCGGTGCCGGGACGAAACAATTTTTCGAATAAAATCGTACAAGTTTGTGTGATGTTGCGGATTTTTGAGACGTTTTGGTGTAGATATTTAATACTTCGCAACTATTAATTCTTTTGTCTTATATCTCGAAAACCGGTCAAGATAAAACAATTTTCTTAATTTTCCAACAACTAACACAACAAAATGTTTCGAAACCCATATCGAAATTGGGTAGCCAAGGAATTAAGAAACATGTCAATTGATTTAAGAGGCACCACTAGTTTTTTTTTGCATATTTCGATAGTCTAAAATTTCAAATGCACATCTCAAATAGTTTTTGAGTGACAGACTTCTGAAGAACAGCCCTTCATCGTATCGAGGTATTGAGAAATGTATGAATTAAACTTTAAACGCGTTTTTCTCGAAACTACTTTTATCAAATTTGCTGCAGTTTAACTCGAAGAAAAATCATCCGATCGATTTTATTCTTATTGCAGCTTCTTTTATATAGGTTTCTCCATACCATGAACTTTCAGTTTTCCGATCGAATAAAAAATGTAATTTTAGCAGGCCAAATATCATAAAATTTTCGCGCGACATTTGAAACTTTTTTTAAAAACTCTGCCATTTTTTTATATTAAATTTAAATTTTTTTTGATAGAGGCTCATGGTAAGGGCAATATCTTCTCGTTCAATAACTTTCGTGTTCTTTTTTTTTTATTTCAAGCACTGTGAAGGTCGCTATGACTGCAGCAGTGGAGGGACTGTTTTTTTTTCTTGAGTCTTGGGAGATTGCAAATAACTCGCTGAATTTTCAATTTTTTGATCCAACAATTTTATCATGTATTTATTATATATCCACAAATAAATCCGTAAAATATTAAAGCATTCCATGCAGTAGTTCTCTTTTAAAAAAATCCAAAAAATCAAATTTGTTTAAGGCGGCCACAATAGTCAAAACAAACATTAAATAGAGAATTTCAATGGAGTTGAAAGTTACAGAAATAAGATGCGGATTAGTCAGTAATTTACAATAATCAGTTTACCTAATTAAATTCTATGTGAATTGTATTATTCTTTAAATTTAAATCAGATAAACTTCACTATTCCCCCAAAATCTATCCTAAAACCCCAAAATCCTCCCCTCTAAGACCATAATCCGTCTATGCTTGCGGGCGCAGCAACTCGCCGAAAATCAATAGAGCCCACAGCTAATTATTGACTCGATCTTCGCGTTCTAAGTTCCACAAATGAAACTGTATCAAAGCCAAATTTGCCGAAAGAAAATAAAACTCCTCTTCTGAAAAGAGTGTGTACCCTCCCTCCTCTTCGGGCCGTTCGTTTCGCGCTCATTCACCCAGCCTAACCTAGAATTTGTGCAAGTGGTCCAGATGGCTCCATCCAGCCTCCCCTCTCCCGCTTCCCCTCCCCTAATCCATGTTCCTTTGCTTGGAATTCAACAGTTGTTTTAATTTGTGTATTTTCTTAATGAGATTACTTCAGTCAACAGCAGCAGCTAGAACAACAAAACAATATTTGAGCTGGCGGGCAAAACAAAAAAAAAAAATCCAAAAGAAAAAAAAAACCTGTAACGACCCCGATTGAGGAGAGGGGGAGGGGAAATTTTTTAACGTATAAAAACCGGGACAAGAGCGACCTGGGTTGAGGATCATTTGCGCGCTCCAGGCGAAAGGAGGCAACGAAAAAAAAAAAGAATCATTTTCTCTTTGTATTCATTAAATTCCCGGCAAACAATTGTGTAATTTGTTTTTATTCTGAAATAAAACTTCCCCATGGGGGTGGGAAAGACCGGTCCACGATGGGGTTTGGAATGAGCGGGAATGGGAATTGGGTGTAAAAAGAAAGAGAGAGAGAGAGAGGGATCACATAGCGTTTTTCTGGATGATGGTGGCTCTTCGAGCCGAAATTGCTTAGCACCCCATTAAATTTTAATCTCATTTGCCTCAAAGCAGGCCGTGAAAAAAAAAAAAAAATTCCAGGATAGAGTAGAGAGATCCTGTCCTGTCCCGACTCGGCCCGGCTCAGTTCAGTTCGGCTCAGTCGACCGCAGTGGCAAACGTTCGTTTCTTTTTGACATTTCAAATTCAGTGCAGGACTGGCGGCTGCCTTGGTTTTGTGCGGAACGTTTATTTTCCATCTTTTTTTTTCTTTTCTTTTTTTTTTCGTTTGGTATGAGAGGATTTTGGGTAAGTCCTTCATGAAAATTTTGGTTATCTATACGGTAAAAAAAAGGGGGTGGACGGGAGAGCATATGGTCCATGAAAACTGAGGGCTAAGAAGGCGAATATTCCCAGCATGCTTTCGTAATTTGTTTGACCTGACACAGGGAATTGCCTGGGAAAGACAGCGGCTTTCGGGTCGGTTCCCGCGTGCCGGATAAATTCGCAGAAAATCGCTGCTGCTCGTTCCTCGTTCCATTCAACTTGGGGAAATATACACGAATGACCCAGGTCCTGACCCTGTGGTGTTCACAAAAAAAAAAAAAAACTTGGGTGGATTAGACTTGGACGGATGCCACATCGCGCGCTGCGAAGGTTTTCGTCCACTGTATTCTTGTATATGGTATAGTATACCCTCAAACATTTCAGTAAATGTTTTTATTTATCTGCCTTCAGCCGAGGCTTATCCGGCAAATGGCCTCTAATACCCGCAAGATAAATAGCACATCCTTTAGCGAAATTGAGAGAGCGTAGGTGGGGGCGGGAGAAAAAAAAGAGGGGCTGTGCGTGCAGTGGTGGCAGACGAACGACAACAACAACAACAACAACGACGACGACGAAGAGCTCCACAGCTCCTCAGCTGCCCATTTATTTCGTTTAACCGGGCTTAGCCGTCCGTTCTTATGAATATTTGTCAAATGGCGGTAATTCCGGTGGGCTCTTATCCCCTCCCCTACTCCCCTACCCCCTTAAGATGTCGGGACCATTGTCTTAATTTAATCATGAAATGACTCAGTAATGCGACTCAAATGTGTCTTATCCATTACTCACAAAGAATACCAAGAGGAGGGGAAGGGAGAGGGGAAGAGGGAGGGGGAATTCGTTCTGTAATCCCATGTGGTAAGCCGGTCGTCGCCTCCCCCTTCCCCGTCCAGACCCACGAGCGAGACATAAATCTCCTTAAAATGGACGAGCGGGATATTTGGACCTTGGAGGCTGGATAAGATCCAGACCACTATATTATATATACAATATATAGTATACGTTTACCCCCGGGTGAGGGGAAAGACTTATTGCCGCTGTGGTTTTAAGAAGATTTTACCGTGATTGAGGAGCCCCACAAAAGGGCTAAGACAGTGGGGTGGGTCCACAATTATGGGGCTCCTCGGGTATATTCAGTTTATTGATATGACGGCAATTAGCTCAGTACGGATCTCCTCACTGTCCGATTAACTGAAGCTTTTCCTACATTCACTTATAAAGTTAATGCCCCCTGTGGCCCAAACCTTAATTATCCTCAATATCTCCCACCCCACAGGGCGACCGTGAAGGCGGACGCAATGAGCATAGTGACGAATCTCTTTGACATAAGACCATAATGACTTTAAGGGGAGTGGGGGAGAGAAGAGTCTCTATTTCTTTGGTGCAATGTCTCTGTTTTACCTTTACGCATTTAATTAGGGAAAATCGATTTTCAGGCTTTCCTTTCATCCGGGAACCACATCCCATCCGAACACCCATGGGACCGGACAGACAGACAAACATGGAAGCCTTTTCCTGAATCATCCTATATATATATATACTATATATATAGTCATAGTCTCTCTCTCGGATGCCTTTCATCAGTTAAATCGATTCCCGGTCTCTCGATGGTGGGAGGATGGTTAATTAAGGAAATAATTATCTGTCCAGGAAGAGCAGTTATGATTGAGACTCTGTCACAGAGGATTTTCGGGGACACACATTTTTGGTGGAGCAGCAAATTGTTTCTGGCGGAAAGAGGACTTTCTGCAAAACGAATTGGCAATTCCTTCTTCCTTTTCAAAAAAGGAAATTGTAATTGTGTTCTTCATTAAGGCCGGTGAAGTGATCGGAAGAGGATTGAATTCAATTCAAGCTTTATTTGATTGAGGTAGAGGACCATGAAATCTATTTGTTAGAATCTGTTCAATACTCATCATTATGTTTAACATTATTTAACAGCTCCTAACAACGTCTGGAGTTAGTGAAAAGGGTTTAGTACTACTTCTACTGCGATTTTTGATTGGTTGTTAAAGTTGAGTACTTAAGTTTAAAACGGAACATGCCGTCTGATTTCCATAAATTAATAAATATCCAATAGTTAGTTTTCAGACTAAGTTCAGGGTTTTTCGTTTGAGAACTACAATAAGATTTTCGAACTATATGCATAACTCTGATTAAGAAGATTGTATTAATTTTCATTATCGTGAAAGAAAATAAATGCTATATTCCACTTTAACTATAGATTTTGATAAGAGCTTAAGTGACAAAACTGAAAATTTGCTATTTAATGTAGGGCTTGGTATGGAAAACGAATTTTACAAAAGTGAAAAATAAGCCTCAGAACCTTGAAAACAAGCTGTATAAGTTAAATGCAAGAAAACTTTCCGGATTTGAATATCAGTCAAATCAAGATGTAATCATACACTCAAAAAAATATTCACTATTGAAAAAGCCAAAAGTTCTTGAACCAAGAAAACTTGATGAATTTAAAAACACAACAAAAGAATAAAACACAAGTAATAATAGCTCAAGCTACTGCGAGCCAGTAGAGCACTAGAGGTTGTGTGTTCGATTCCCACCAGGAACTCGGGTAACAAAAAGAAGTGGTATCAGAAGGGGCGCCTAAGTGTGTCTTCCGACAGCCTGAAAATTTCCATTATTTTTCATGAAACTTTTCATTAACACATTTTACATTGTTAAAACAAGAATCTGAAGTTGTTCGGCATGATTTTTTATTGAAATTAACAATTTCTGAGAGCACAACTTCTTAACTCATTAATGCGCAAAACTAGAATTTTGTACACACAAGTTCAATTGTATGATTCGAATAGAAAATTGGGGCGATTATCTTCCAAAATCGTATATAAGGGATTTTTGGGCATGCTCTTTCAGAATCTGGCATTTGTTTTGCATAAAAGCTTCAAAAACCCTATTATTTTTTGGGTTAAAAAAGAAAAATGCTGTTTTTTTTTGGTCTTTTTTCTTTTCAAAGTCGATTATCGTGGCGTTGCTACTATTGAATGATCATAACCACCAGAAATAGCTGTCCGAATGTCTAAACTTTCTCACACCATGGTTTGGAAAATTTTTTTTGCTTTGGTTTTTGCAAAATGGCTTTTTAGTATAGCACTGTAATAAAAAACTTCGCGATTTTTTTACACGAAAATTATCAACTTTACAACAAATTGTATAGAAAAGAAAACGCTTGAAATTAGCCAAAGAACACGTGTGAATTTATTTTTAACTATTTTAAGTTTTTTTGATTTTGGCAATTTTTAAAAAATCCAAAAATGTCCCGAAAAATGCTGAGGTCTTCTTTGGCTAAGTGTAAGCATTTTTTCCCCCATAAAATTTATTCGTAAAATTGTTCCTTTTTAAGTAAAAATAATAATAATAATAATAATAATAATAATAAAGTTTTTTATGATGCTTTTATGATTAATTTTACGAATAAATTTTATAGGACAAAAAGTGCCTATAATTAGCCAAAGAATACGTGTGAATTTTTTTTCAGTGATTTTCGGGATATTTTTGGATTTCAACGTTCAACGTTCAAGTATTACGTAACGCAATTTGGGGGAGGGGGGGGGGGGGGGGGGGGGGGGGGTCTTGTAAAACGTTACAGGGGCGGGAGGGGGTATTGAAACAACAGAAAAACGTTACGATGCGTTACATGGGGAGGAGGGAGGGTCTAAAATCTACAAAAAATGCGTAACGTAATACCTGAATGCTCCCTTTTTCAAAAATTGGCCAAATCCAAAAAACCACACACACACACGTGAAAATGCTGATTGTCAGCTTTCTCTTCAGATTTGATAAATATTATCTCATGATTTCGAAAAAAAAAATCAAACATCACAATATAGCATTTTAAATATTTAAAGAAAATATTAAGAAAAATGTATTAGTATATAGCGACCCCGAAAACCCCCAAGTCTCTTCAAAAACCGGATTCAATATATGTATATGTTTTTCAAAAACTTTAAATCTGTAGTTCAAAAAATTATCTCATTACTTATTTTTCTAATTTTGAGTAATTGGATATAACATTTCAGAAATAATTCATCGAAATCGGAATTGTTTTAGAGGATTTTAACGATTTTTCCGCTTCATTGACGCGACTGTAACGAACATTTTCAGATTAACTGAATTCCGCTCTTAATTGTAATTTAGCATTATTTCTAAAAGAAATTAAAAGCATCGACAATTTGTACCTAGGAGTGATTATTATTTTTTAAATTAGTTACCTATTCTTTTTTATGCTAGTCTAATAGTATAAAAGAAAATTAAGTGATTGGAGGCATGAATAAACTTATATATTTTGTAAAGTTACAAACCATGAATCATGAATATGTATGTATAAAAAAAAAAAAAAAACCAAAAATAATTCTGTAGAAAATTTTTGTTTTTTCTAAATAAACCTCTGTTTCATATTAATTTAATCTTTAGAATATAAACGAAATCGTTAACGTTATCATAACTTGCACATAACATGGTTAAGTTAATATTTTTCTTGAAAGCCAGGCGGATACATCAAACATGCAATCTATATCTACTGATTTTCAGAAAAGTAAAGAAAACTTCAAGATAAGAAAGAAACAACTGATTTCTTAAAAGCACCCACCAAAAATAAAGTCACGCAACACGTTCTTTGTGGGAAAGTTTACTTTACAAGTCCAACCCTTCAAACCCTCATACTAAACTTGTTCTTATTAGAACATATCGCTCGTTTTCCCCACGCTAACCAATAAAAATTAATCAGAATTTAGTAATTTTCTTGTAACACACGCCACCCCCTTCTATAATGTCATAATTTATTTGGATTTTTATGTCAGACAATATGATTGCTTTAAGTGCCATCGGAATCGCGATATTGCGCTGATTGCAATATGAGTGACAGGTCTGCGGAACGCCGATTCCGGCCGCAATGTGCATTAGGCTGAAATCTGATAACAATTCGAGTTTCAAAGAAATTGCAGTCGATTGTGAGTAATAGAAGTTGTTGTTGGAGTTCAGGTTGCATAGTCTGGCAACAAGTGCAGATATGGGGGCGGAAATTTGTTATCTATCATTGCATTTTATTTTTACGATATTTCTTTCTTGTAAAGTTGGAATTGCTGTCTTATCAAGTTTTTCAGTGTATTTCAAAACACATGGTGTGCTTCCTGAGAATTGATTATGACATAAAAAGCAATACATTCTTGCCCTTATAGATTTGCAAAAATCAAAATTTGTTCAATTAAGTAAATTAGTAGTTATAATCTGTTGAGCTAGATATTTTAATTTCGAATAATTAGAATTTTACAATGCATCTTCTTTTATTTTATTTTCAAATGTATTTAGAATCGAAATCCCTGCAAAAAAATTTATTTCTTCAAAATCCTGGAACTATGTAACACCTTAAATTATATCATTTTAAAGAAAAAGTAAATTTAACCGGAAAAGCCGGCAAAACTACCTACATATATGATAGCAGAATTAAGCAAAAACCCAAAAAATAATATAGTTATATTATATTGCATATTATATTATATAAATTTAGGAAACCATAAAATGTAAAGGCGGATTTTTGACGAGAAAAATTAAATTTACGTTACTATTTATTTTTAATTTACCTTGAAATAAACTAGCAATTAATTAACATTTAACTTATTTTTTGTTTCATAAATTTTATTATTTTGTATTAATTTCACGATAATATCCAACTGGTCCTAAACATTTTGACGATAATGTGGTGAAATATCTTCATTTAAACATGCTTTTTACCTTTATTTATTTTATAATTTTATGTTTCAATTTATTTCATAGTTTATAGTATTTTACTCGTCAAACTCTTTCATTTGATACCCATGTCAAAGGGGTTATGAAGAAAAAAGGTAATCCGCCATCTTGTTGTGTCCGCCATATTGGATTTAGGACGATATTAGATATAGTATATTGCATTGTCATTGGACTTACGTAAGTTTGTCAAATTTCATCAAAATCGGATAACGGAAAGTTAGGTAAAATTCGAGTACAAATTTTGAACCAAAAAAAATTGAGAAAGAACGAATCAAGTTAAATAAAAGCAATAATACATAGGCGTGTTTTCGGTGTTCGACGTTCGACGTTCGTTCGGTCTGTTTTCGATTTATAATTTTTCACATTCGGCGTATATTCGATATTATTGAGACGTTTTCAGTACCCATTTTAACTTATAAGCCTAAAATACGTCAAAATTCTTTTATTTTCACCCGCAAAATTTTAAATTATTTCCTCTTTCTGATATTAAATCAAGAAAAATTGCATTCGGAAATCGGAAATTTCCGTGCACCGAATAGAAAGTACTTTTTTTTATTCTTCGGAATCCACCTCCTTAATTTAAAGCATTTCTATCAATCTCCAATTTTTTTGTTCATCCTCCTCTTCACATATTTCTCTTCGATAAAAGTCACACGCCCCTTTTCCTTTCCCAAAACTGCAGTCGGTTTGGAGCCACTTCGATAAATCGATGCACTTCTCGTCAATATTTCATCGTGAATTCATGACTTTTGGGGATTTATTGAAAATTCAACCGAAAACCCTCGAGACCGACAGCATAAAAAAAATAAATAAAAAATAAAAAAAATGAGAAAATAATAATGAAAAAAATAAAACGCGAAAAACTGCAAAAAAAGTCCTCACCGCAGCAATGCTTTTGCAACAGAACCTCCATTGCAAGCGGTGAAATAACTTTTCGAACAAAATATAATTTAATTAAATTTTCATGCACATTCCCCGTCCATGTTTCAGGCCGACACAATTGGCGGCATTACTTTGGCTCTATTGTGCCGGAGTAAAAAAAACAACATATAAAATAAGGAAAATTGTAAAAAAATTAAATTAATGTTATCGCCCCGGACCAGTGGCGCCCCTTCGAGGATTGATGGAATGACGGGGGGGCATACATTTTACAACATCCATTGAATATGGTGTATGCATTATGTGAGACGGAAATATCCATCAAGGCTCACCTCTGACGGCGCTTTCGAAATCATTTTATTATTTAGCTGAAATAATGTAATAACGTCGAATAACGCCATCACCGCCGACGGTGGAATAAATCCCGTTCACGTCAGCCCTTCATCATTCTCCAGTTCAGTGGCGGGGGAGGGGGAGGGGAATGGGGGAGCCTTATTTTCAGCCTGGATGTGTCCCGGGGCGGAAATTAATAAGTTCCCCCGCAAAAAAAGGAATCAAAGGGCTCCGCAATCATGGCATACCGCAGAATGTTTGCACTGATGTGAGAGAGGAAAACGAAAAATAGAAAGGGACAAAAAACATGGCCTATATCAACGAAGCCTATGCAACAATCCGACCTAATTTATATTTTAAATGCATTCCGCGCCCGCCTTTTGTGCAACGACTTTTTGTGCCTGCGTGTGTTTTAAGGAAAAATATTTAATGAGAGAGATTTTAATTAACAGGTACGCCAGCGGCGTCGAATGATGCCGGAAGAGGGTGGGGCCTCAGGTTTGCCAACTTTCCAATTCTGGCACATTCCGGATAGTACAACTATAACAGTGCTGGTGGAAGAGTAAACGTGGCCCAGGTTTAAAAATCAAAGGGTAATTAAATAGTGAGGTTTGCGGTCGATGTCGGTTTATTTTAATACCTTTTCTGTTTTTCGCTGAAAAGCAATATTTGCTCAATTATCCCTGTTTGGAATCAATTAATGTTTCAAATGTAAGCGGCATGCTGATGTCGCTTAAATAATAAATCTCCACGAAACGACTGATTGGCTGGATGTTCACTCTTTCGTAAGCATTAATTTAACAATATTTACGCGAAATTATTATGATAAACATTAAAGTCAGGAGATAAACGTTTGCAGATATTGAATTATTTTAAATCTGTGTTGAGTATTCGAAATTTTTCGATTTAAATTTAGAATTTAGATCCATGCAACATAATACCAGAATTATGGGGAATTTCGGAATAACGAGTTTTTCATACAAGAACATTCCAACAAAAAATTTATCTGTATTAAAATTTTGTGGTTGAAATTAATTCAAAACATTAAATTATTTTATTGAGTGCGCATAACGTTTATGAATTCCAAGTATCAAAAATAAACAATCTATAAAGCATTGCTCTTTTTTAATTTAGTATAAGATTATTTTTTAAATGTTTTCAGACGTGTATGTGTAATATGAGGCTACAAACCTACGAATTAATCGTGTTAAATTAGGGTTTCCAACATTGAGCAAAAGCTTACTCTCAACCGAACTCGATTTCAACTGTTTTCTAAATAATAATCCAGACTGAGCTTTTGCTATATATACAGGGTGGGCCATTTAAGATTTGGAATTTGAATCGGCTATAAAAAAAAAAAACAAAAGATGAAATATTTTTTCAAAGTTATGAGTTTATTAGAAAGATTGAACCTTTCCATTTAGGAATGGAAGACAACATCATTCAAATGACTGCCACGGCTAGCCTTACAATACCCCATTCGATCAGTTCAATTTTTCAGTACATTTTCGATTGTTTGGGCCTCTATTTCTTCAATGGCAACTTCGATTTCACGTTTCAAGTCGTCAATCGTCTCTGGATGGTTAGCGTAACACTTGTACTTAACGGCTCCCCACAAAAAAAAAGCTAACGGGGTCAAATCGCAGCTTCGAGGTGGACAATTGACATTTCGGCTGATTATGCGATTTCCGAAAACAGTGCGCAAAAGATCGATTGTTACGTTGGCTGTGTGGCACGTTGCGCCGTCCTGTTGAAACCAAATGTCGTCTATGTCATACTCTTCAATTTTGGGAAACAAAAAATCGCTTAGCATGGCGCGGTAGCGATCGCCATTCACTGTAATGGCGTTTCCTTGCTCATTTTCGAAGAAAAATGCCCCAATAATGCCGCCAGACCAAAATCCGCACCAGACAGTCACTCGTTGTGGATGTATTAGTTTCTCCACGATGACATGTGGATTTTCTGAGCCCCAGATACGACAATTTTGTTTATTGAGGATACGAGGTGGAAATGAGCTTCATCTGAAAAGATGATTTTTCGGTAAAAATATCCATCTTCGATCAAGCGGTCTTCGGCCCATTGAGCAAACCGAAAACGCATCGGATGATCATCGGCTTCAGCTCTTGCACTAATTGAACTTTGTACGCATTCATACCGAGATCTTTATGCAAAATTCTTCTCAAAAAGTGCGTGAAATGTTCAATTCTTGAGAACGATGATGTTGATGTTGATGGTTGTTGACGCACACTCTGAGCAACAGCAGCGATGTTTTCGGTGGAGCGCACTGGACGAGTACGTACACGGGTTGTTTTATTCAACAACGATCCAGTTTCACGAACTCGCTTCACAAATTGATCCACAAAGTGCGTTTTTGGCACATCCTTTTCCGTAAATATCTTACAGTTTGAGTAGAAGACTCACCACTTTGGAAATAAGTTTTTAATATTTCCCAACTTTGTTCAAGCGAAAAGCGACCCATTTCATAAATGTCAAACATAAAACTAACTTTCTGTCACATCGGAAATGTCATCAAACCTTCCAACCTCAAAATAACCTGTAGTTCCAATTCCAATCGTTATATAGCCCACGCTGTAATACATATATTAGGAAACAGTTATTACAATTATATTTTATTTCATTTAAATCAAAAAATACTTTAAAACCTTTCAATTAAGAATTTAAAACCAGAAATGTTAAAAGCGTAATATTTATTATTTATTTACATATTTGAAATTAATTCAATATTTCTTTTAATAAATTCAATGAAGGAATTCGAAAAAGGATATATTTTAGTCTCAAAATAATTTAAAAAACGTTTAATAAATCCAAAATATACTATTTTTTTATATTTGAGCTGTATTGAAAAATTCTTTAGAAATTTTGTCAAAGATTTTTGATTGTGCGTGATTATATTTTCGTCGACTTTTCTTCAATACTTTGAATTATAATGCATTTTGAATCTTCGTAAGCTGTATACACTTTTTCAATATTCAAATTAATTATCAAAATATGAAGAAACAAAATCCTGCATATTTGTGAAAATTCAACATGAAACAATAGTTTAAAACTGGAACAGAAATATTTCTTAATAAAATTTATCTAAAAAACCATTGCTTGCCCTAGAAAATATGCAAATGACACAGAAAATTCATCCTAAAACTTTAAAATTAAACATATTCTGATATTCCAATAATTTCCACTTCAGAGATATAAAGAAACCTACACAATTATAATTGTAATTAAAAAAAAAATTGGGATATCCACGACACATTTATCGCATAAGGCCCGTCTCACACTTGACCCATTTTTAAGCCCCCGACGAAAATGAGGGTGTTATGCACTTGGTCTGTCTGTGCCGATGTCATGGTTTCATAACTCGAAAACTGCTGCACAGATTTTAAGGCAGCTTCTTTTAATGAATACCCCGATTCAACTTGCATGCTTTTAGTATTAAATGGAGCATTATTAAGACTTCTTAAACATATATTCATATAGTATGTTAAGCGTAAGCTTAAGGGATTTAATTAAATTTTTAGTATAGTAAAAAATCAATTTGCTGCTTTTTTATAGCATAATTGTTGGAACTAAATTGTTTTAGCAGGTAATTTTTGAGACTGAAGAAGGGAGCAAGATTTGGAAGGTTGTAAATTATTCTAAATTGTGACTGTATGGCCGAAAAAAGGTTTTTGGTAATAAACTTATACCCTGAATTATGTAAATGTATTATACATCGAAATAAGTTTCTGCGGCTAAAATTAGTAATATTATTTACTTTCCCTCCATAGATCTCAAACGGCTTGGTAGATTATGGTGACTAATGTATTTATCTTTTTGGTACGGAAATATAAAAAGCTAGAAATTAAAAATAATATCCAAAAATAACCAAAACCTAGGCCACTACTTTAATAAGCAAGAACCAAAAGTGTTGATGTCAGAGGTAATAATATTTTGACCTCCGATCACAGGTTCTATTAAATTAAATTAGCGGTCGCTAGTGGATGTTTAATTATTTTTTAATTAACTTCTATTTTAATAGCTTGACTAATTTCACAGAAATTTAATATTTATTGTTCAGAATATTTTTTCTAATGAAAAAATTCTTATCGTTGTGCACTCTTATCAGAAAATAGGAACAAGTGTTTGATCTTCATGGATATTACATGAGAAGGTTTTCAATTGGCATTTTTGTATAACAAAAAATTATATATGAAATCAATTTTGTAGAACAAATCAATGACACAAATTCAATAGAAAAATGTATATAAAACAGAGGACAAGAACGTATTCGCAATCTGGTTTATTCTGTTTATATACTGACGCCAATAATTCGAATTACTTATTGTTAAATACTGCAATTGCTTATTTCTTTTATATCGCCGGTTTTTAGTTTTTTTTTAAATCTTATATAATTCTGTATCCTATCGAATCACACTAAATTAATAATTAATAACTTTCTTATTTTTCACAAATTACTCATTCATAAAATAATGATACGCAGCTATTCCACATGACGATATATCAGCTGTCAATTCAAAAACTAAAGGGTGAGCCATCGGTTGGTTTCTTTTTGAAAATGCTATAAAATAAACACTGTTCAATATTTTTCAAAGTTTTGTTGATTTATTGAAAAAAGCAAATCTTCCGATTAGTTATGGAAATATCTCAACCTGTCAACCCAATTATGCAGCACATTTTCAATGTTTTGATGCCCTGTTTCACAAATATTTCGATTAATATTATCTTTAAGTGCCTGAATCGTTTCTGAATTGCCAACAAAAGATTGATTTTTTATAACAGCCCATAAAAAAAGGTATAACGGCGTCAAATCACTGAAATTTTTCAAAATTTGCACTGTTAATACTCATTTTTGAAATAAGTCTCATTTAATATAAAAAGAAACCAACGGATGACCCATCCTATACTGTTGTCTGGAAGGAAAGGAAAGTGGATCGAATTGAGGCGAATGTATTCTTTCTGTCTAGGGTATAACGTAACAAGAGGTTAAAGAGTGAATTTAATATAAGTATGTATATTAGGGTGCTTTTTTTTCGTGACTATTTTTTTTTTTTTTCAGTCCCACCTCGAAATTTTGTGGCAAATACCTAAACAAAAATTCCCTGAAAATTGGAGCCCTTAATATTAATATTAAGTACTAGACCAAGGCGTATAAAGATTTCCCATATAAAATACACGTAAACTTTGATTATTTTTCTTCAAAACTCTACAGCTCAGAGGCATTTTATAGTATAATCTTGGTCAATGGTAGGATTTCTTCAGAATTGAATGCTCTACAAAAGTGTCTATTGCGATGTAACCCTAATTCCCACCAGCGAGGTAGTACGGGTCATTAACCCCAATTTTTCCACGAAATTCTCGCTTTTTGCCCTTATCTCGTAAACAACAAGAGGTACATAAAAAGTGAATATGACAAACTTGTAGCAAATTCAATTTCCTACAAAAAAGTTCTGAACACCAAATTCCTAACATCGATATTTCTTGAGATATTGGGCTTTGAAGTTGAGGTAGTGTTTCTAAAATTTAGCTCAATAATCCATGAAACTTCCACATTACCTCAACTTCAAAGCCCAATATCTCAAGAAATATCGATATTAGCGATTTGGTGTTCAAGAACTTTTTGGAGGAAATTGAATTTGCTACAAGTTTGTAATATTCACTTTTTCTGTACCTCTTGTTGTTTACGAGATAAGGGCAAAAAGCGAGAATTTCGTGGAAAAATTGGGGTCAATGACCCGTACTACCTCGCTGGTGGGAGTTAGGGTTACATCGCAATAGACACTTTTGTAGAGCATTCAATTCTGAAGAAATCCTACCATTGACCAAGATTATACCATAAAATGCCTCTGAGCTGTAGAGTTTTGAAGAAAAATAATCAAAGTTTACGTGTATTTTATATGGGAAATCTTTATACGCCTTGGTCTAGTACTTAATATTAATATTAAGGGCTCCAATTTTCAGGGAATTTTTGTTTAGGTATTTGCCTCAAAATTTCGAGGTGGGACTGAAAAAAAAAAAAATAGTCGCGAAAAAAAGCACCCTAATATACATATATACATAGTATATATACTTATATTTTTTTTTTCAAATAAAACGTGCGTGCTTGTTATGCGAATTTGTCTATTTAAGAGTGATCCCCAAATTCCGGAAATGCCTTACCTTCGTCGCAACGATCATCTCATAACCAATTGCTATTTAGGGTGCACGACGTGTGTCAAGACCTAAACAAAGGTGTAATGGACATGTAGTGGTGTTCTTGAAGAAAAAAAAAAAGGTAAAATATTCCTGTTACCGAGGACTTCCCATTTAATATTCAGCATGAGCCTATAAATTCCTGCAAAAAAGCATCCGGTAAACAAAAAAAAAACCCTTCACAGATAATCTCCCCGCAAAAATCTTGCCATGAAACTTTTCTTGCTTCGCCACCAATCCAAGGTTATCCCATGTCCCAATTGTGGTTTTCGAGGAAAGGGACATTTTTCCTCGCACATATACAATACATATATACATATATAAAAATTGTACAAAAACCATCCGTACCGATGCCGTTATGCCGAAGGAAGGATTAAGAAATTTTCCAAGCAATGTAGATTTACTCATTTCACACAGAACCAGAAGCATACAGACCGGCCCCCCATTTCCAACCGCCGCGCCGCCTCTGCACGCTAAAGGGGAAACCGAATCATTTTGCGGCTCCCCAATAGCTCTTGCGTGCGTGCGTATGGGCGCGTGTGTGTGTGAGTGTATGCGTGTGTGACTCGTAAATTATGAACGGAGGACACACAGCAGCCGTGTGGTAACGAAACAGGAGCGGCAAGAAATTGGGAAGTGAATTATTAATTGGTCCCAAGTGGATGAGCCAGGCGTGTGCGTGCCACAGCACAGTGGCGTCGAGTCGCGGAGGTGGGCGGCAGGGGCAGTCGAATTGTTACAGCAACAATGCGATAAAATATGGAAATAAATACACTGGGATCAATTTCGGAGCGGCAAATTAAATATTTACCAGGCGATTTATTCAAATTGATCGAGTATCCCACTCCTGAAACCTCGCGGGTAAAGGAGAGACAAGAGCTGATATATAAATATTACTTAACCTCACGAAAATAACTGTTAATTGGAAGGCGATGAAAGGTCGTTCAATCAATTGACATTATGACACCTCTTTTTTTGCATACAAATATTAGTTTAGCATGAATGTTTTTAATTTTTAGATGCATCTGATTTTTCGGAAGAAAAATAATTTACTTCTACGAATTGTATAGCAATTATTCCTATAAATATGAATAAGCAATGAAAAGATCTAATAACCTAGATCAGGGGTCGGCAATATTTTCTAGACAGTAGAATCCGCGTGTCTGCACATTAACAATTATCAAAAATTGAGAGGAGGCGATAGAAAAAGAGTAACAGAACACAAAAAAACTATTTTTAAAATTTTTGTCTGTCTGTCTGTCTGTTCACGCTAATCTCCGAAAGTACTGAACGGATTTTCATGCAGTTTTCACATGTACATTAATAATAAATAATTGGAGCAAAATATAGGCTTTGTTTCATCGAAATTCATCGGATGTCGGAAAGAGAAGTTATCGTTTTTTAAAAATAAATAGAATCTTGAAATTTTGCAGATTTCTCATATAGCACCCAGTAGGTACCGACTAAAAAAAAATTCTTCAAAATTCAACGCAGAGTCGTAAAATAGGGATGCGTGATAAAACTTTTATAAATTTGTATTCAAAAATTAAAATGCCAATACTTACTTAAAGGTTATCATCTAAAATTTAAAAACTAAACGAGTAAAAATTAACAAACCAATTTTCATATATATGAGTACTTATTTGTTTAAAAATCGTATAGTATCATAAAATAACAAAATTTAATATTAAACCATAAGGATAAATAAACAAAAGATTTAATCTGAAGAGTAATAATTATTAAAGTTAAAATTGTAATATTAAATAATTTATATACGATTTTTTCCGTAGATTATTTATTTATTTATTTAATGTATTATTAAAGAAGCTTGTAACTGGCTTAAATCAAAGTTGGAACCTTAAGCTTTTATGTCAAAATAGACCTTTCGTATTTCGTGACTTAAAATTGTAATTATTGACCAAATCGATTATTTAATGTAATAGATGCTGAAAAAGTTGTTCGTGAGGATGTTTAGGAAAAGCTATAGAGATTAGTGGTATTTGATATTTTCTAGAATAAATTTTAGACTTTGCTTTTGCCCTTGATTTTTTAAAAATGCCAAAACTACGATATTTTGAACTTTGCAATCTATTTTCCTCGAAAACGGAAGCTGATTGACAATTTTCATTTACAAATTCGTAATATAAATATACTTAACTTACTTCAAAATTCAATTTGTTTTCTGGGGTATTTTTCTGGCTACGATGGTGTTGGACCAGTTATTACAACTGAGTAGAAAATGGATGCTTCTTAATATAATATTAAAAACAATTCAAAAGAAACGATGCTTCCATATGTTAAACGAAAATATACCTATATTATGGACATTTTAATATGACAACGATCCTAAACACACTTCAAGATTGGTGAAGAGTTGGATTAGGAATAGTGGATGTGGCGGGCAGGAGCAAGTAGGCCGAACGTTTTATTACAAATTGAATTAATTTTTTAAAATGAACTTAGGAGGCTTTGACAAGAAAATATAAAAAGAGAATTTTTTTGTTTTCCAAATATGTAATTCATTCCGATCAAATCTTTCTTTTAAATAAGAACAAATTTTTTATTAAATAAAAATTAAAAATGTAATTTTCATTGTCTAATATATCAAGCTAGAAAACGAGAGATTTATTAAATTAAATAAGAATAAATCTTCGTCTTCTACAGTGGATTAAGAGTTTTAAAGTGGCCAGTGCAGTTTCTCGGAATCATTCAAGCCATTCAATTAAGTATTGAAAATAAAAACTTTAAAATAAAAGCTTCAAATGTTTTGGACAGCTGAAATTGTGAATAGAATAGAATTTTATTTGAAAATCTTTATTTGTTTTTATTTTTGTTCTTAGCACATAAGGTGAAATAGTTCTGTATAAGACTTAGATATTAAGCTTAAATCAAAAGAAAGAAAGTATTAAATAAAAAACTTCGAGTGTGACTTCAGTAGCAAATATTTTGTTCACCAATGTATAACTTTATTAATAAAAAATACAATTATGAAGAAGAAAATTCTGCTTTATTTCAGTCCTAGTCCCTTAAAACTGCATAAAAGTTTAGGAAATTTCCTCTAGATGAAACCGAGTGATTTAACGAAAATTATTGCAGTGAATCAAAATCCAATCCCCAGCAGCATATTTCGAAAACGTTTTGGGCTTTAGTTGACCCGGGCTGACTGTTTGCCTCTGAAGCGAATTACCTCCCTATGAAAAGTTGCGAAACAGCCCTTGGCCCCGGAATCGATGCCGCCTGTTATCTTGAAAACAGTTCCATCAATTAGCCATCCGGGAATTCGTGACCCAATTTTTCTCCCGACCATTCCTCTTTCTTCCAAAGCAATTTAGCAAGATTCAATTTCCCGCCGAAAAAAAATTCCATGGAGATAAAATTTCCGAAATATGACGCTCAATGCTTTCACAATCTACGTTGGTCGGCGGGATGATATTTGGGCTTATTCTCGGATTCGCTAAAGGGAATGCGAATGAGAATTCTGTAAGAATTATCAGGTATCAAATTAATCGTCGTAAAAAATCAAGAGAGGCATTGTTTTTAGTTTTGTCGAAAATATTAAAAAATCACCCCTAATTGGGGGTTGAAATCACCCCAAAAAATTAATTTTATCAAATAATTATCATTTAGTATAAAGTTGTTTCTTATATGAAATCAATCTCAAAAATGCAACGTGATGCGTTTTCAACAAATAAAGGTTAAAAATTCACCTATAAGCGCTAAAAAGGGGTGTAATTATCCCCCAATTATTGGAATAATCTGGAATATGTTTCAAAATGCTAAATGTAAAATACTTTGGTGCTTCGAGTTATGAAAAACACATGATTAGCAATTCTTGTCAGTTTTAAAGGAAAAATGTTCCTCAGCCTAGAATAGTTACTCTCGTCCCCTAAACATAAAAATACTGTAATATATTTTTGAAAATTCTGAATATGAAATATTTTTACCTTTTGAATGAGGAAAAATATGATACAAAGATTTCTTATGCGTTTTGTGTGGAAATGCTCTCTAAAGGGGTGATTTCATCCCCTAAACATAAAAATAATCTAAAATCTAAAAAGGAAATATTTTTGTACTTGAAATATGAATCTATATTTTATTGTCATTTCATACTTATAGTCAATATTTTTTCAAACGACCAATCTACATCAAAAGTGATGAAAAATTCATATAAGTGCACATTCAAAAGTTATAATTGATTAATATTTACAATGCTTGAAAATAATAAAAATTCAATGAAAAAAAGACCTATAACTTATTCCTTAAGCAAACCAATTGCAATTTAACCCTTTCAGTACTATCGCCGCCTAAAGTCGGCATTCACAAAACATTCTCTGTGTACGACCGCCGCCTAAAGTCGGCATTTGCAGTCTGTAGTCAGATTGAAATTATTGAAAGTCTGTATTCATGGAAATTTCTATGCAACTACTCTCGTGAAAAACTTTCTCGTACAGGGAATGTATAACCGCGACCAACTGCACGCGCCGTAAAAAAGGGTTTAAGGAGCAGAAAATAGTAAATACATGTTCTTGCGTTTTGAAAAAATATATATATTTATGGTGCAAACTGTCCCCAAATAAGACTGTACCAGTTCATGATACAATACCTCCATATACAGAGTGATCCAAAAGTATGGAAACGGCTAAATAACTTTCGAGGAATGCATTTTGGAGAAAACAATTTTAGGAATTTTGCCTGGCTATTCAATGGTGTCCGTAGATTTGATCTTGACCATGGCCTTGAAGGTTATTTTGACATTTTTAAAATGGAACTCATATTTTTGACCACGGAAATGGAAAGAGCGGAAAATTTCACGTCCGACTATGATCTTAACCATGACCTCGAAGGTCATGTCAAGATCAAGATGGCTCTTTAAAAGGGAACCTGCATTGTTACTGCGGATTTGGAAAGAGTGGAAGTTTTACGTCCGAATGTGACCTTGACCATAACCTTGATTTTGGCGTTTCCAGACTTTTGGATCACCCTGTATATATGTATATATATCCCTAAAAAATATGTATCTTTTAAAATTTTATGTAAAATAACATATTTCAGTCGCAACAATATCGGCAGTGACATGTCGGGATATCTTCCTTGTAAGTATAGAGATTTAAAAATGAAAAAGCAACATTAGGTATATAAAAGAAATGTTTTATTCTCAAATTATGATTAAAATGTATCAACAAAATGTAAAGGAAAGCGGCACAAACTTTAATTAATAGTGACAACTTTTAAAAAAATTTGTTGTTTCTTGTTTTTTGTTATTTTCGTTCTTAACAACAAACTTATTTTTGTTTTATTTTACTTTCTGCCATGAGCAATTGATTTTCAATCTCTTCGGCTGTTAATAAAAGTGGCAATTTTTGTGACTTTCTTATTATTATTATTATTTTTAATGGACAGCGCGAAGCAATAATTAATACTAATCATTAAATCATTATTTTTTATTATTTTATAAATTACTCGACGTTCAGTAAGACTAATTGCACTTACTAATAATCATAATCTCCTCATTACGTCTAGACACTTGCTAGCTCTCACAGATTGTGCATTTATTCTTTTAATCCCTCTACCGACTGCACCAAGAAGGAACGAGTTAAATGCCCACTTCCTCTGTCAACCAACGCAATGAATGGATTCTTCTCCATATCCATAGAGTTCCCATTAAATTAACTCATTTAAAAAGCAGAGAAAATTGAATCACCCAACAACAATCGTTCCCACACGGAAATGTGAATAATTAAAAAACCAAAAAAGAAAGAAAAAAAAAATGGAAAGGCGGCCATACCGATAATCGGCTGAAAACGCATTTAGCTAAATCTCCGATAAATCTCCACTTACGACGCTGAAATCGTTAACGTCGTAAACAGTCATTTATTAATCGGCCAGCCCCATCGTACCGACGACGAAGACTAGAAATTATGCCATAACCACCGTAATTGCACCATAATTTCTTTCCCCCTCGTCTTCTAGATAGCGATCAGACAAAAGGCACATGTCTTCGTCCATCCCCCGTGCCCCTACCTAAATGAGCTTTTATTGAATCGACAGAGAACAAAAAAAAAAAAGTAAAGAGCTCCGTGTGCCGATGAAAACGATGAAAAATTTGTACTTTTTTTCATTGAGACAAAACAAAAAAAACAACAACCGAAGAAGAGCGCAACGCGTGTTTGACTTTCTTATTTACCATTGACAGTTCGAGCCCGCATGATAGCGAGTCGATTAAATATTTAAATAGCGCGCTCGGCTATTGGCTTAAAAATTAAGCCGCCTCTATCGCGCCGGATCGGCTTCAGAAGAGCTGAAGCTGAAATCAGAGCGGGCGGCGGAGCAAGTGCTCTGCGACTGCGCGGAGGCGAATTTTTTCCTTAGGGTGGAGGCTGATAAGCCCCAAAAACGCACATCCTCGACTTTCAATTAAACGCACGTTTTGGATTCTGCGAGGAAATTTTTGGAGCTATTAAATCAAGGCGATTAGTTTCTATGCCATGGCCGCCCGGTAGTTTTTGTGCGATCAGCGGGAACAGGTTATCCCAGAAAGTTATCGAATTTTTCCGTTTCCGACCAAATGTCTAAAGTGATAACGATTGTGCAGTAGGAAAAAAAAATGTTTTAGGCGCAATCATTGCGGGGTTCATAAAGTTTTGAGATAAACCCAAAATTAGTTTTGTGATTGACACAATTCTGTGGGAGCTTTATTGCTCCTACTTTTAATCCAGATCAATTGGCAGGTGGATCACTTCTTTCTTTCAATATCTAGAAGACCAAGAGTGACCCGTCATTCTTTAAATTGCTTATCGATAGGTCAGACTGATTGTCGATATGTCTTTTAACTCTTTTAAGTTTTTATTTTATTCATGGGTAAAACTTGTTTACTTGAAAGTGGTCTGTTAATCTCACGGAGGGAAAAATTTTAGCTCTTGACAGCATTTCTCCTCTTATCAAATTTTACTAGATTTTTACTTAAGCCTCGAGACCGAGTAAATTTGGGTAAATTCCCTGATTGCTTGTCACCTTGTAATCTGTCATTTGTGTATTTTAATTTTGCGATTCGTAAGTAAGTTATTGAAAAACATTTTAAATAAATTTAAAACACATATTTCGAAATCCTCGACAATATTAAATAAATCCATAAGTTTTTCCTCTGACATTTAGATCACGTTTGACAGTTTACATACACAAGTAAGATTTTGAAAGTGTACCCAATTTTTTAATTTTTGATGTTCACCCCCACTATCATATACAACTTTTTACGAGATTTTTACTTAGGAAAATTGTTCCCAAAAGTTACCATACAGACTTAAATTTTTTTCAAAACAACACAATCAAGTGCTACTTACTTATATTTTTAAACTCAACTACTCTACAGTATTTAGCTATTACCTAAATCTACATATACACCCCACGAAATAATGATAGGACCAAAATATATAAATGCAGTAAGTCATGAATCCAAATGCAATTGTTTGGTACATTCTGCTATTTGATCATAGAAATCGTTATGTAACAGAAAGTGGTATTTAATTTTTCTAGAACATCTACACGTGAGTTTGCGACATAGTTCAAAAGCACTCCAATACGAAAAATTGATAAGACCAGAAGTGTACCAAAAACTTCTTCAGATAAGTACTTTCTGCAAAAATAAAGCAAAAGTAATCGTTTAAATATTTTATTGAATTTTATTTGGTAAGTTGTATTGTATTTTTGGTTACTTTAATAACTTAATTATATATATAGAAGTAAGACTGTAGTTATAAATTTCCTGGAACTTAAAGAAAACTATGGCACAAAAAAAAAAGTTCAGGGAGAAAGCCAGTAGTATCTTCCAGAGAAATTAGAGAAATTAAAAGATTAGCCACTAATAAATCCAACAGTCCAGCAGAAATCCGACGCACCTTAAGCCTTGAAGTAAGTGTAAGACGAGTGCAGCAAATTTTAAAGGCTGACAATAACTTGCAATACGTCAAACGAGACCCTAAACCTAAATTAACAGTGCGCCACAAACAATTAAGATTAAATTTTGCAGAAAAGTACCAATTTTGGGAGGAGGAGGTGACCAAAGTACTTTTCAGTGATGAAAAAAAATTTAATCTTGATGGTCCAGACGGCCTTCAAAAATATTAGCGTGACAAATGTGCAAAAAACAAGAGAGAATGGCAAGGAATTTCGGTGGTGGATCTTTGATGGTGATAAATACGTGGAGTTGCTGGACGATGTTCTCATCCAATTCGGTGAAGATATCAATGGGAATGAATGGGTATTCCAGCAGGATAATGCTGCCGTGCACTCCGCAAAGTACACAAAAAACTTCCTGGAATCTCGTGGAATACCGTTATTGGAGTGGTTCCCATGTAGCCCTGACTTAAACCCGATGGAAAACATGTGGGCAATATTATCTCAACGTGTATTTCATAATGGTCGCCAATATGACACCGTCCGACAGCTGAGAATAGTTATTACTACTGAATGGAATAGTATAAGTCTGGATATTGTTAAAAAAATAATAAATTCCATGCCACGTCGTCTATGAGGAGTAATAATCAATCGCGGTGCTAATACAAACTATTAGAGCTACTTAAATCTGCGCATTTTTTAAAAACCGTCGATAAAACTAAAAAAAAAAGACCATATTTTCATAATTTCGTTTGACTGAAATATGTTTTAATTAATAAATAACGCACTAAATATTGAAACAATGTTTTTTGAGCGCATATGAAAAACTACTAGTAAAAGACATGTACTAACCAAAAAACTTTCCCTTATGCTCATGCTTTGAGCTAATATCTAATAATTTTTTTTGGCCCTATTATTATTTCGTGGGGTGTATTAACAATCCAAAAAGGCATATCTACGTAACTATAGCAACTATTGTCCAAACAAATAAAATATACCTTCCAATTTCACACATACCATACCATTCGAAAGGTGGTTTAATTTACCCTTTCCAAAATTTGAAAAAACAATATTTTGAAAACAGCTTTTCACAATTAGTTTAATGTAAATACTTATTTAATCAAATCTTTATTCAAATTCAAATAAAAGTATTGCAAATTATACGACAGAGCTTTTTAAAGAAAGGTATCAATTACGTCAAAAAATTTTACCATGTAGTGTTAAAAATTGAAATTGAATTTTTTAAATGTTAAAAATTGTTATTAAATTTTTTAATTATTAATTAACCTTTTAATCATTTCCAAAAAAATATTATAACCTTGAATGTAAGTATACTACAGAAAAAAATTGATGGTGGTACAAAAACGAAAATTTAGAATATTTTTTTATTTATTAAACTTAAATATTTTTTTTACTCCCCTCTAAATAATTAAATTGATTATACTGGTCGATATGAAATTTGCACAGAACTAGTCTTATATAATTTCTATAAAAAAAAATATCCGTACATTACGAATTAGCAAATAAAAATGTCTAAGTATATAAATATATGCCAATTATATGCCACTTAATTCAATCAGATGTGGCCTTTTTTTAATTACATAATAAGTCGAGACATTCTTTCTTGAATATTTTTTGGTATCAGATCGCTGGCATGCAATTTACATATTATGCTCTACGAATTTATTATTATTACTACCTGTGTACATTCTTTTCATTTCGTTTTCTCTCTTCCTTTTCTTTTGTATAGACAGGTTTAACTTTATCTTATGAATTTTAATTTTGAATATTTGCTTTCTTTTTCTTGACTGAATTTATTTTTTTCCTTCCTTGATCTTGTGCATTATACAAAAATTTTTCAATCTTAATTGTACCAATTGATCAATAAATTAAAACTGAAATGACTATAGAGAGAAGGCTTTAAAAGAAGATTCTAGGAAAGCATTAGTGGTCATTATTAATACATTAAGTAGTCTAGGAATCATTCCCAATTACTATTATCAGCTTGCGAGTAAGTTCTAGTTGAATTTCTAATAAATACTCAATAAAGTCGACACAGTGCTAATTTTTGGTGCGCCGAGATAAATTCGATTTTTTTATCAATTCAAAAAATTTTCAGTTTTTTGCAGCTCCAGAATTTTACAGGTGAAAAAAATGATTTTTTTAAATTTGACTTATAGAGTGGATTTTTTTTTTCCATCAAGTAGCGTATTTTAATATAAATAAAAATACAATTAAAAAAATCCGAGATAAATTCGATTTTTTTACCATTCTCATTTTTTAGTTTTGAGCTCCAGAATATTACAGGTGAAAAAAATGATTTTTTTTAAATTTGACTTGTAGAGTGGATTTTTTTGCATCAAGTAGCGTATTTTAATATAAATAAAAATACAAATAACAAAATTCCGAGATAAATTCGATTTTTTTATCAATTCAAAAATTTTCATTTTGCAGCTCCAGAATTTTAGAGGTAAAAAAATGATTTTTTTTAAATTTGACTTGTAGAGTGGATTTTTTTGCATGAAGTAGCATTTTTTAATATAAATAAAAATACAAATAAAAAAATCCGACATAAATTCGATTTTTTTATCAATTCAAAAATTTTCAGATTTGAGCTCCAGAATTTTACAGGTGAAAAAAAAATGATTTTTTTAAATTTGACTTGTAGAGTGGAATTTTTTTTAAATCAAGTACCGTATTTTAATATAAATAAGAATGCAAATAGAAAAAATCCGAGATAAATTCGATTTTTTTACCATTCTCAAAATGAATGATAAAACTTTTATTGTTATATTTTTTTTTTAGGCTTAAACTTATATTATCTAACACAACAAAATACAAAAAAGTCATCTATTAGTGCTTACCAATATTTATAAATTTATTGAAATGCAAAAAAAAAAAAAGGAAAAGGGTTTACATCCTTAAACATCTGACAATAACAATAAATGGACAGCTAACTTATTTAATAACTTAACTTATCCCGACTATATATCTAAAATTAAAGAGGTATCGCGTAAAATTCTAATTCCAGAATTTGACTTCCTATAAGGAGAATTTGTATACATACATTTTTATAGAAAAACGGTTAACCTTACTAGTTCCCATTTTCACTCAGGAAAAGTGCGACACTGAAACCAGAAAGCGCCCAATAAGAAAAGTGCCACCTGAGTGAAATAAACCCTAAAATTTCACTGTCACCGCATTCTGAAGTCTTTTTAAAAGAAAAAACCAGGAAAAATACCTCAAAAGAAAAAGTGTAAACCGTCACTTTCCTTTCGGACATAAATTCCTATTTTGCGTGTGCCGATCGCCGACGAGATAGTCGAGAAAAATAAACCTCCTTGAAGTGGCCATTTAGCCATAAAATGAGTGACCTCGGCCCAATGAAAAATATCCTGCCACCTGATGAAGGGTCGTCATAAATACTTCAGGTTGGTGCATGGCTATGGCTAGGGGTAGGGCTAGGGGCCGCATGAAGGACATCCCTAACAACAAAATTTTTGTGTGCACCTCTTTTCCCATTACGCGTCAGACTATGACCGCGCCACGTCGCACACGGAGGCAATAAATCGCGCCAGTATTTTTATCAGAGGAAATTGCGCTCATTGTCCCGCGTAAATCGCTGAAAACAGGCTGAGGCCGTAAATATTCGCGTTTAATAGCTGCTGTCGTTACTCCACCGTGTCCCACGAGTTAGGGTGAAATTTAGGGGATCTATGAAGCCCCCGCGGAGCACCTATATTCAGGATTCAACGCTCAAGGTTTCAACGAGATCATCACAAAATTAAACGAACCTTCCGCACCCTAATAACTCGTGGAAATTTGTTGTAAAATAGTGGTGGCTGGTGAAATTTGGGGGAAGAGAGGGCAGGAATTGATGTTTTCGGTCAAATGCCCGGAGAGAGGAAGGACCCGGATACTCACTAGACACCGGAAAGTGGGTCAAACTGACCAAGTAATTTTTATTTCAAAACTATGTACATTATTAATAAAAAAGAAAATTATTCTCTGTATATACAGCATTTATAAGATAATTTTAAGAGAGAATTGCTTAAGAAATAATTGATTACGAAATATATTCCAAGTTTAAACACAACGTTCTTAATTCTGGAGAAATTTCTCAAAATTAGAAAAGGCAAATTTAAAAAGTAGACACAGTCGATCTCCGTGGCCGAGCAATTGGCGTGTTGGATTTAATAACAGACCATCAGCTTAGTCAAAGCTTTGTAAAATAACAGAATTAATCTGTAGCTTATGACTGATTATTCATCATTTGGTCCGATGTTAGTAGACATGCGACCACAACCACCAAACAGACTATTCTTTAGTGCATGCTTACTGACACGAACATCAAACAAATCAGCATTCTTATTCACATTTAACCTCATCCGGTTAATAGGCTGGAAAAAGCTATAGTTATTCTTACATAAACTAGTTTGCAGAAGTGAAACCACCCTAAGATTACGCTCGTTCAATCTGAAAGTGAATTCGCTTTTAAGGGAGGCTGAATCAATATTACCAATTAATAATTGGTGAACAAAAACAATGTCTGCGATCTCCCGACGCTTGAGCAGAGAGTGCATATCGAGGAGCCTCAAACGATCATTATAAGGAGGGAGAAGAACTGGATTGCTCCAAGGTAAATCCTTAAGAGCAAATCTGACAAATTTTCTTTGCACTGATTCGACGCAGTCAATATGGACTTGGTAATAGGGCGACCAAACTTGACTTGCATATTCGAGAATTGGCCTAACAAAAGAAAAGTAAAGCTGTTTTAAGACAGTTCTATTGGAAAATTCACGGGACCATCTTTTGATGAATCCCAGCATAGAGCTGGCTTTAGCCACCGTACAGTTGATATGCTCAACGAAGTCTAATTTGCAATCCAGAATAACTCCCAAGTCACGGACAGATTGAACACGTCGTAGAGCATGATTCGATAAGGTATAATCAAAACGCAGGGGATTACGACCTCTACAAAAAGTCATGATTTCGCACTTACCAGTATTTAATTCTAAATTATTGTGTGTACACCACAAATGGAATATATTTAGGTCATTTTGAACCGCGTGCCAGTCGCTAATATTTTTTGTTCGAAAGAATATTTTCATTTAAAACCCAAAAGACCCAGGTTCAATCCCATAAACCTCACCGAATATTATATAAAAGTGAATACTTGTTGAAAGAATAAAAACGACAGAGAGAAAAAGAAAATCGCCTTGTTTTAGAATGAGATAACAAATTTAACTTTACGTTTGTTTTTCTAACATTTGCTTTCTTTAATTGAACAACTGAATTTTGCCATATTTTACTAATTGCTTATCTTGTTTCAAGAAAATATTTGCTTGTTTGAAGCCAATTTTTATTACAAATAGCAAGGTTTTTCGTTCTGTGTACGCAACAAATTATAAATTTCTTTTCTGCAGCCGAACAAGATTATTTGTGGGGGATTTTTTTCCGAAGGCTACAAATTCACAAAGGAAAATTTCCCATCATGTCACGTTTTTGACAAAAATAGGATTAAATGTATATAAGAAGTATTTTGGGTATTTTTGAAAACTGATAAACAGAATTCAAACTCAGGCAAAGCGTTCATTAGAAAAAGCCATATTTTTTAAATCTGGTTTATAAATTTTTAAATAACTTAAAATCCTAGAAGGCATGAGGATTCATTTAGTTTAAAACCAGTGATTCAAATTATTCGAATTTTTTTTTTTTCATATATTTTTTACAAGTAAACTACGTAATATTTTCTTAAATTATAGTGGCTAGAAGGAACTAGCGTTCCGGTCTATGCAAGCTGTTAATATTTTAATATTGACTTGCCTAATGGAGTTAAAATTTTGCGCTTTGTTGTTTTTCCTATTAAGGGGGTAGTCCAGTGAAAACGACTGTTTTTTCATCGATTTTTTTTTTCATATTAGAAGTCAATTTTTATTAAAAAACTTTTTGGCGTATGATAGTACAACTATTAAAATACACAAAAAAAATTTTTTTTTTGTTTTCGATGAGTCATCCCGACAAAATGGCCGCTCCAAAAAAACAAAATTTTTGTTGGCGGACGTCGAATCTCTGCAACGGTTCATTTGAAACAAAAAATTCAAACGAGGTTTTAATCTGTAGAACATTGGCTATCGTCGGAACTAGAATTATTAATTTTCAATAAAAAATAACAAAATGGCGGCATTTCGAATTTTTCGGGTGTTTTTCGGGTGCTTAATTTGTTTATAACTTTGTAAATAAACAATGAATTTTAATAATTCTAGTTCCGACGATAGATACACCATCAAGAAATATACAGCTAAATTTTTAGATCAATCGGAGCAAAAGACTCTGAGATCTGACGTCCGCCGAGTCAAAACATGCTGTTGTCAGAAAAACGCCTTTAAAGTTTTTTATGCGGAAAAAAGCTAAAAAAATTAATTTTACCTTAGTCAGCGATGCCTGCTCCATACATAACGCGATGCCTGCTCCATACATAACTAACCTTAAATACAAAGCAGAAGGACCTAGACCGTTATAAACCGAAAAAAAATGGGCGAAGCAAACAGAAATACAAGAGTCCTGCTTGCTCCGAAACACGCCAGGGGACCGATCGCTCGGATTACACGTCTCTCGAAAACTCTCTGTATCTTTAAAACTATTCAATATTTTGCTTAGATAATTTAAGGGAGTATTTTCTAGGTGTAGTAGAGTAGATTTAAGCAAAAAACAAAAAAACGAAAAAAAATTTTTTATTCACTGGACTACCCCCTTAAACCGATTTTTTATACCTTTTGCAATGATAAAAGTTTTTGCTTTCATACATACAGTATCGTAGTTGAGCCTAAGAAAAAAAGTAGATAACATTTTATCGAAATAACAACTGAGCAATGTTTCAGTTCTAGCTCCAAATAAACATAGCTACAATTCATTTTTGATTGTGATTGGCTGTTGTGGTAATGTAAATTTTTTCTGATTCGTTATCAAGTTAAACATTTTATTAAATGATTTCCAGATTGAAATTTCCACTTTTATAAGTAATCCATAAATCTTATAAATCCAAAATACGTTAGGAAGCTCTTTCTTCGAAGGCGACTGTGAAACAGCTGCTTCCATTTCATCATCAGTTGGTAAACATTTTATCTACTTAGTGATCCAATTTCTGGACACCTCTTTCAAGCTTTTTGATACTGTGTTCAAACAAAATAGTAGCAACTATAATACGTACTGACCTGCCCTCAACTTGGTAATAATCAAAAATGTCTAGTCTATACTAGAAGATACTTCTTAATTATTGATAATACTTCAATGTTGTAAATAACTCAATAATAATAATAATAACAATTTAATTCAGCTTACAAAGAAACGTTCTCAGGTGTGTCTCATCGATTTTGATGAAATTGAAATATGTTATAGAGTATCGAAAAATAAGAGACACGTATTTTTTTTTTATCTGCGGATACGCACATTCAGTGAGTACTTTAATTTATTGTTTTTTTAAATAAAAATTGGTGTATTGTTCAAAAGTTTGTCCGCCATGTTTGATCCGCCATTTTGAATTTTTTAAATTTAACATCAGATTCGTAATCAGCAACTCCAAAAACCCCTTAATAGTGATTTTCACGAAGAAACTGATGTCTGAAAGAATATACATTATTTACGTGTTAGTGCTAGGGGTTGTTTACCTCCTTGAGGAGCTTTTTTTAAGACAAGCCAAAAACACTTCAAGTTTATTTTTCAAAATTGTATGTAAAAAAATATTTTTGAATAATTTTTAACTAAAACTGTTATTTTTGTGACGCAAAAATATAAAAAAGAAATAGTTTTTCTACAATAAAAAATAAGGGTTGCCGCCCCCGAGAACCGGGTTATTTACAAAACGTTAGTATATTTATGAGACATCATTTCCATTTTGTTTCATTTGAAAAAAATCATTAGAACTTGAAAGATTTAGGAAAAACTGTTTTTGAGGGTAAACTTTAGGGGTGGTTTTCACCCCATAAATGTGCGTATCCGCAGATAAAAAAAAAATACGTGTCTCTAATTTTTCGATACTCTATAACATATTTCAATTTCATCAAAATCGATGAGACACACCTGAGAACGTTTCCTTGTTAGTGCAAGCTATACCATACATGGCATACATCATACAACACAAAAATAGAACTTATATGTAGACTAAAACGGGGAAAATAATTAAAACTATAATAGAAGGGACATTTCAGGACTTCCCTAAGGTATAACTTACTCTGGTGGAAGTCAAACGTGCGTATGGAATTGGCTTTACGTATTATCCTGGAAATTGGTTCAATATTTCGCGATGTATGGGTTCTTAAATTATATGGACTAGTATTTCACAAAGCCAAGAAAGAGTTAACTAGTTGCCTAATGTGTTGACGATGTGAGAATGAAAGTATCAGCTAGAACCAACTAAAATGTTCGATCAAACATGAGCTTTAGTTAGTAGATACTCGATAATACTCAAACACATTAGTATCATCGAATTATTCATTGATAAGTGCTCAAGTATTAGCATTATTTAGCATTTAGTAAGATTTTTATTCACACGACCCAATATCATTAACATATTTATTGAAACAGCAAGCTATCTTGAAAATGGATGCTCGAAAGTTATAGGTTGTTGTATGATTAGAGTTTATTAACAAATTTCTTGAATGAATTTCACAAGTAGGCACGTATAAATTGATACTATGAAGTAATTCTGGATAATCTGTGTTATCTGGCACGCCACCGATATTTTACCGCCCGAAATACTCCGAATTTAGACCAAATATAATACCTAACAATTAAATCTTCTTAGAAAATATTAATTTTCACATCATAGGTCGAAAATAAAGCCATGGTTTGGATCGAAAATCGATTTTCAGGACTGAAAATGAATTTGTATCGTATATTAATATAAGTACACGTTTTTTCTAGATTATAAAGTCAGTGGATTCAAAATGATTGAATTAAATTTTCTTTTCTAAGGTTTAAAGAGCCTATGTTATTGAATTTAAATTTTCCTGATACGGTTTAAGGATTGTAGTACTCGCTTTTCTCCCAGCAATTTTTCCTCATTGATTTTAGATACTTACACCCGCAAAATATTTTAAATAATTTTGTTTCATTTTTTGGTATGTTTTTGTAAATTTTTCCTGAAAATATGCCGCCTTTTAGAAATTTACCGCCCTACGCCTTGGCGTACTTGGCGTTACCTATAATCTAGCTCTGGTCATATAGACACAAAATATGTAAAGAGGAAAAAAAAAATTTTAATTATTGAGAATTGGGGCTCGAGACCAAAATCACTTCAAACCATTTTTGTATCTACTGAAAGCTATTTTTTGGGGCAGGACCAGATGTTGTAAGGTGGGGAAGACACTCTTATATATATTGATAAAAAAATACATATACTATCAGGAAATTGAGGAAAGGCAATTCAACAAGAATAAAGTATCACTCAGAAATCACACTGAATAACCAAAGTAATTTTTGAAGTAATTTTTGTCTGGAGCCCCAATTGTAAATAATTACCAAAAAAATTGCCTTTTAATATAAACATTTATTTCATTTCATTAAACTATGTACAAAGAAAAATTATTTCTCTTCCATAAGTATTGTTTTTTTAATATCTTTAGTGCCTTTTTACTAAAAAACATAAAAGTTAATTTTAAGGTTAATTCCCGACCGATTTATTTGTACTATGCGCTCGCTAGTTGTGCGGAGTGACTACACTCTAAGAGCGCTAACATCTAGACTATCACTAGTCCCACAATGATACTTGGCATGCTTCATAAGGACATTATAAACAATATTATAAGTATTTTATAAAAAATATAAAAATGTTCGAAATTGCCAAAAATATATTTTCTCAGTTATTTTTTACAACCACCTGAAAGTCAATTTAAAATTGTGTAAATTACATGACCGACTATACAATTTACTATAAATATCACTCATAATTTACTTCTATTTATCTGCCTTTAAAACACTCCAGGCAAAATATTTAGTGAAAACTAGAAAACTAGATTGGGTGAATTTTTTTGCCAGTTCCCATTTGTAAGATTTTGTGCTACTTTTTGCTTAAGACGTAAACATTTCGGAAAAGTGAACAACCTTGTTTTTTTTTTTTTGTATTCCCTCTATCGCGAGTCTACGGTTATAAATTTCGCTTTTTTTTCCACTATAAAGCCATGAAAGAGGTTGTAATAAATTTCAAAAATATTCTCCTACTCACCGTTTTCCCTTGAAAGCGAGTAAATATTTCTTGTTGGCCGGAAAATTGTTGCTCTGGACGAAGCCTGTGTTGCCGGCCCGAAGGGGGAACTGTTTGTGGAAAAGAGGAATGCTAACATCGAATCCGGGCCGCATTTGCTGGACGCTCATGCTTGCCTTGGCCAGGATGGCCTCGCCTGGATCGAATCCGAGGGCGTTCTCGACATAATCAGGCCAGGTGCCCGAGTATAAATTGAAAATGATGTGATTCCGGCCGTTGTTCCAATGGGGCAATCGAGCCAACCGCGAGGGAACATTCCGAACATAGTCCTCCGACAAGGAATCCCTATCCAGGGTATCAATCCCCAGTACAAAGAGGCAGGCCTTTTCCGGATCTGGAGTATAGTATCGGCTTTCCCGAATCGCTGTTATGATCTTTTGATAGTTGGAACTAATTGGCGGGGCTGCACCAAGCGAATTTACCGGTTCCGGGGGGTATACATAAACTAGAAACTGATCGAAGCACTTGGTGTAATCGAAGCAGGTTTCCATGCGGCACGATCTCGTTTTTACTATTAATCGACCGCTAACACCAGCCCCAGATCCAGCAGCATCGGCAGCAAGTTTCTCCACGACACTGTTGTCGTCAGTGACCTGGACGAGGCTGTCGCGGCGCCGAAATTTCTTAAAATCAAGATACACGGGCAATTCCCTGGGGCTGCGAGCCAGGGTCTTTGAGGTGGCGGATGCACTTGTTCCACCGGAGGATGTCCCTTTCAGACGATAGCCCCCAAAGTAGCAATAGGCGAGAAATGCACACGACACAAACACCAAAATATAACGCTTTTTAGCCTGCATATTGCAGCAGCCACAAATTCATTGAGACGACATTAAACCGCGCGATATGAGGTGAAGATTTTATCCGATTTTAAATAAAAACTATATACTATATGATTTAAATATAAGACGAAATTGCACACACAATCCACACCCGCGGACAAGAGACTTCTTCACATTTTCACTAAGGGAAACGAACTAAAAACTTTGATAAAATTATATTATATATATATAAATATTAAAAAAAATGCACACAGCAGGGCGCAAGCACTGGGATATTTATTTTTTTTATTTCTACGCTGGCGGGAGGGTCGCGCGCGGTTACGAGCACTTTATAAAGTGGCCAAGGCGCCGAGCTTTAACTCGGTGCATAAAATGCCAATTTTATTTCATGATTTTAGCATTAGACGAGACAAACAACAAATGGACAAAAATTACATGACAGCAACGTCAAATATGCCATCTGTCATCCGTGACACTTTTCCGCACCAGAAGGAGAACAAGGAGGACATTTTTCGGGAGGGATATTATTTTTCCTGCCTCTTTTCTAGATTTTCCCGGGTGGGCTCTCCTCTAAACGGAACCGTTTTTTTACGACAGGTGATCCGTCTTACGGACGATTCGTTTCGTTTCAACACTTTTATATTGGCCGTCGCGAATCACACTCCCACACTGTGAACAACTAGAGTACGAAAAAAACAAAACGAAAATACCACGATTCTCTCCACAGCCAGCCACCAGAATCCAATTAGCGAACAGCCGCCGAACGTCTCGAGCCGAGTGGAAAAAGCGCTTTAACTGCCGCCGAGCGGAGCTCATCAACTCGCCTTCGCCTGCTTCCAGCCCAGTGCCAGCGGACAGGACCGACCGCGAAGAAGACGTTTTCCTGCAGAGCGCCAGATTTCACCACTCGCGGGCGTGTGGCCCGAGCGTTGAGCGGGCGAGTGGAGAGCGCGCCGCTCTTGGGATGTTTGCGTGTGTTTGTGATTGATGCGGCCGCTTTACGCGAGCACACGTCTCACGGACGGGCGGTGCGCGTGTAGTGGGACTTTGTTTTGACATTTCGCTGGCGGTGTGCGTGAGAGTGGGCACTGATTTTCGCGCTCTCTTGCACCTCCGCCCGGTGAAACGAGTTGCGTGCCAGAAAGAGGACTGCCACATTCGAATGTACTGATTTCGTGCCGCTGTGGGGACATCTGGAAGTCAACAGAGCAGACTTCTAGTGGAGAATTTCTCGGGGTGAATTGCATTCAAATTGGGATTTATTAAATTCGGGTGACGCAACGTCTTTATATAACAAAAAACAAGTGTACAACAGACGATGCAATTTATGATGTGACCAAATTTATTCAGCTCTTAATAAAAAAAATAACGTGATTGGAATATTTTTGGACCTCAAAAAAGCCTTTGACACTGTGAACCATGATATCTTGCTTTAAAAGCTTAGTAAAATAGGGGTGAGAAATAAAGAACTCTCATATTTGTCTGAAAGAACTCAAGTTGTCAAAATATGTCAAACTTACAGTACCCCCCTGCCAGTAAACTGTGGAGTCCCCCAAGGCACAGTATTAGGCCCAATCCTATTCCTTATTTACATTAACGAATTGTGCAATCTAGAAGAATCTTCAATAAAAGGTCATATTGTAGCATATGCTGATGACACTGTCCTATTATTTCGTGATACTGACTGGGATTCGATCAACTCCCTCGCTAACGAAGGGCTGAATAAGGTGTACTGTTGGCTACAATCACACAAATTGACACTAAATTTGAAAAAAAAAAACAGTTTTTATGACGTTCGGAGCACTCAAATCTAAGCCCGAAATCAAACTTGTAATTAATAGAAACAGCTCTGTTGGGCCATATGCGTTGGAGCCAGTACATGAAGTTAAGTATCTTGGCGTGGTAATAGATAGTAATCTTAAATGGGATAGACATGTGACATATGTTTGCAATAGAATTAGGAGAAGTCTATACAAGATATTAGTTATAAGAAACTTCATAGATAGAGATCTCATTCGAACAGTCTACTTTGCTCTAACGCAATCCAGTATGAAATAAATAAATAAATAAATAAATAACAATAAATAGTCGTGCTTAATCTAATCAATTTCACGATAAGACTATAAACATGTTTGTTTCATTATAATTATTATAACATCTGTGATATAGATTTAGATTATTTTAACCCTTTAAGGGGTTATATACAGTCAGGAGGCCCATAAAAGTCAATTTTTCAAGAATTTTTCTTGAGATGACCTTTTAAGTTATTAATATAAAAATTTGAACACATATTATGGTAAGTAACCCTTGAATGTTTTTATTTGTAAAAATAATTATTTTAAAAGCTGCTACAGCTGATCTCCGGGAGCAACTCTGAGAAAAGGCGTCTTGCTGTGAGCACGATATCTCTGGACTGGATCATCCAAAATGAAAAAACCAAAATTATTTCGTTAATGTATTGTTTTATCTTGTAATTAATTGAAGGAATAAGCAAAATAAGAATTTTTGACAAAATGGCGGCTTCTTAAAAAAGAAAATCGATTTTTAACTAAAATTTTGGGCTTAAATTGTTTATAAAATGGAAAATATTTAGGTGAGGAAAAACCTTCGATTACTTACTAGAAAATATACTTAAAAAGGTTGTGATAAAATTTGAAATTGATCAGTTCAGCCATTTCCGAGAAATCTTGCTCACCGACTTTAGAAACACAGTTTTGAGAAAAACGGTTTTAAAGTTTCAAAAGCACCTTACATATAGTACAAAAATCATTACAAATATGCTTGCAACTTCGAGAACATTCACCGGATTTACATGAAATTGTCTGTGGGTGTACTTAAATATACATATGTACTCGGATGCTTTTTTTTCGCAACAATTTTTTTTTTCAGTCCTACCTCGAAATTTTGTGGGAAATACCTAAACAAAAATTACCTGAAAATTGGAGCCCTTAATATTAATATTAAGTGCTCGACCAAGGCGTGAAAAGATTTCCCTATTTCTTAATACCTATAGAGGCATACAAATTATTTTCTAAAAAAGGACTCCACGGATTGGTTTTTTTTGGCTAAATGGACTCTTAGTAAAATAAATAGATGATTCTAGCCAAAAAACAGAAAAGTCCAGAAGAAAAAATTGCAGAGTTTTAAAATGTACATTTTCCCGTGTATTTTTCCAGCCCTATATAGACAAAAAAATTATTTGTTAAAAACGGGCTGCCCGGATTGGTTTTTTTTTTTTGGCTAAATCGACTCTTAGTAAAATTACTAGATGATTCTTGGCATGAATTAATATTAAATAATAATAAATTAATAGAAGCTTGTATCGCCTGTGGTCGAAATTATTTTTTTGTTATCACAATGATTACTGTTAATAAAACATTATTGTAACTTAAAACTAAAAACCGCATATTTAATTACTAATTGTAAAAAACAATCAAACCAAAAACAAAAAAAAAGCGAAACAAGAAGAAATATCAAGGTCGTAACAAAAATCAAAATAAAAAGTTAATAAACAAATATTTTCCGACTTAATTATTAAGGAGGTAAATTGCTGAAGGGGAGGAAAAGGGCGTATTTTTCTTTTAACTATTAAAAATACCCAAATCATAAGAAAAAGATAAACAAAACATCACTTGCCACAGCGGATTTGCTGCTGCCACCTTAAGAATAATCCAAAGGAAGAAAACAAAACACAAAATCACTACACTACACTCACAAAAATCTTGCCGCAGCTACAACATAAAAAGGCCATTTTAAATTATAATTTTTATTAAAACTGCTGCGTACGCACTTTCACTTTATCCAGTAGAAAGAAGGAAACAAAAACCAAATTACTTCACTCACAAATATTGCCGCAGCTGCAATATAAAAAGGCCATTTAATTGAAAATTTTTCCAATTTCTATCTCAAACTGCACTGAAAATTGCTGCGTACACCACTCTCACTTGATTTATTTTATATTTTTATTTACTTCCGAAAACAAGACCGAGATTTCCGTAAATTTTATATTTAATAAATATTCATTTTTTACAATATTCACTTTTTCCTATCACCCCGAAAGAAAATTTTCCGATAATTTGAAGTGGCATAAAACAGTTAACAAGAAACGGTGGAAGTGACGTTTGCGAGCAATTTCTATAAATAAAATGAGAGTAAAAAGATTTTTCAAGGGGCCGCCATTTTGGAAAACTGTTGCTTTCTTTTCGTTGGCTCGACAAAGAAATTTTTATTTCCTTAAATTCACAATTTCCCGGGAATCTTTCTAGATTTTACGATTTCAAATCAGTTCAACTCACATCCGAAATAATTTTTAAACTTTCCAAATGGAAATTATCTGAAATTTTAGTTATATTTCGAATCCGTCGCACAGTAAAAATCGACCAATCGACTCGAAATCAGCCGCCGGAACTGGCAATTCGCCGATGTTTTCCGGACGTTTTGAATTCGCCGGAAATGAAGTAACCGTTTCCAGAACGTTCGATGTCGCCGGAGAGCGACTCACACACAACTCTCTCTTTGTTTTTGTCGCCACGCACGCAGAAGCCGTCCAATTCGCAGCGCTTTTTCCTGACCAAAAATTTATTACAGGAAAATGAAAATTTTTATAATGTGCGAAATTTTCATCAGCAATTTTTTCTTTTAGGACTAGAAACATGTTGTTTTTGTACTAAAAGTCGATTTATTCTAAAACCTCGGCCCTGCAGGCCCTTTTTAAGAAAATAAATCTCCCGCTCAACACTGAGATCCGTCAAAAGTTCAAGGGATCGCGCTGAGAGAGAATTTTCCTCCGCAATGTGCCCAAAAATATTTTTCTCGCCGGAGAGGACTCCACATCCTGCCCTCCTTCGTCTCTTTGTCTTTCTCGTCCCCTCGCCAAGTAACGGTAACTTCAAGTCGGAAGATGGCTGACGGAATTTCAAGTTTTCACGTGGTGTTTCCGAGAAAAATTCGAATTTAATTAATTTTGCTGGTTTATTTATCGCGAGCGGTTGTCCTGTTGTCCCATAATGAGGTAAATAATAAGAAAATCTCGGTTAATGCCGTGGAAATATTGTGAAATATAAATTTCTGCAATTTGTGTGCGAATCGGGTGGCCCCAAAATTATTTTCCAACGGAAAAGGACGCCTAGGCCTCTGGCCCTCTGCCCTCCGCCGCAAAAGTGCTTAAACTTTATAAAAAGTGTTTAAATTTTATAAAAAGTGCTTAAATTTTGTGTGAGGTTTCAATTTTGTTTGTAAAGTCCGTTAAGTTTAATAAAGAAAGAGTGTCTTAAATTGAGTGAAATTGTGTTCGTTGGTGGTTTTTGTTCCAGGGAGGCTACAGCAGTCAAAACAACTGTTAACGGTAAGTCAATATGTATTTTATTTTTCTATTTATTGGGACCAGCGGGAAATTTATAACTAAAACTTTTTTGAGCCTTCAAGAAAATTGTGAATTCTTGATTACACTTCGAAGGGAATTTTGGTTGTCACCTAAGGTTTCTAATTATTACCAATTTATCAGTTTAAATAACATAAACCCATCAAATAATTGAACTTAAGATTAGTAATTAGTTAATTAGTTTTGCATCTTATTCTCTTAAGGTACTAGTTCCCTGTAGAATAGGAAAAAATAGACATTTAAACTTTATTTTTTCTTTAAGCTCCTTTATTTTAAATCTAACTAAATCTTTTTTTATTTGAATATACATATAAGTCTTGAAGTTGACAAAAAAAATTGTTTTTCTTTTTTTAGTACTTTATTATATATATAGAGGGCTCTAAAAAATGAGCAGTCCAAAGAGGGTTCCATGGCGGACACTCAATCTCAGAAACGGCAAGTCGGAAACAAAAAAACAAAAAAGCATGTTAAAAAGGAAGATGCTAATAATACAATTAGTAAAGAAAATCGGTAAAAAAAAAATGGCGGATGTTTGAAAAAAAAATTTGAAAAAATCGCACTTTTTTTTGCTTTGTTCGGTTTGCAAATATGTTTTTTATCAACTTTTTCGGAATATTCTGGTGAATTGCCCTACAATAGACCTTAACAAACAAAACGCTATAAGGCTTATTCAAATCGGTTCAGCCAATCCGGAGATTGACTGTCCGCCGTGTTGTAAAATGTAGTTTCGAGAAAAACGCGTTTAAAGTTTTTTACGAGATATGTATTTATGAGTGTATATTCAAAAATGCGCGCGCACTTAAACTGCTGTAGTTCTTCGATTTTTTCGAATTTCTTTGTAAAAATTTAACAAATGATTCCTGAAGGTATAAGGAATCATAAAATGTAAAAAAACAAAAACCGATTTTTTGGAAAATTTTGAGGGAACTAGTACCTTAAGGGATCATATACAGTCAGGATTTTCAGAAAATCGAATTTTTTTTATTTTATTTTCGTAATGTACATATATTTAAGTACACCCACAAAAAATTTCATGTCAATCCGGTGAATATTCTCGAAGTTACACGCATATTTGTAATGACGTGTTCGAGTTTTTGTACTATATGTAAAGTGCTTTTGAAACTTTAAAAGCGTTTTTCTCAAAACTGTGTTCTTAAAGTCGGTGAGCAAGATTTCTCGGAAACGGCTGAACCGATCAGTTTCAAATTTTAACACAGGCTTCCTAAGCATATTTTTTTAGTAATTAATCGAAGCTTTTTGCTCACCGATAAAGATTTTCCATTTTATATACAATTTAGAGCGAAAATTGTTGTTAAAAACCGATTTTTTTTTTTAAGAAGCCGCCATTTTCTCAAAAATTCCTATTTTGCTTATTCCTTCGATTAATTACAAGATAAAACAATACATTAACGAAATAATTTTGGTTTTTTCATTTTGGATGATCCAGTCCAGAGATATCGTGCTCACCGCAAGACGCATTTTTTCAGAGTTGCTCCCGGAGATCAGCTGTAGCAGCTTTTAAAATAATTATTTTTACAAATGAAAAACATTAAAATACACTCAAGAGTTACCATTATATGTGTACAGAATTTTACATTAATAACTTAAAAGATCTTCTCAAGAAAAATTCTTGAAAAATCGACTTTTTTAGGCCTCCTGACTGTATATGACCCCTTAAGGGGACATTCTTATCGGAAGTAAAAAAAAAAATCGATTTTTTTTTTACATATAAGTATTCCTTAACATCATAGTAATGCTGTCCTCAAACCGTTGTGAGAAATTCGAAACAAGACGAAAATTATAGCTATATATACGTAACGATATATACCGGTTTCTATAGATTTGGAGCGTCGTACAAAAACTTTAAACGCGTTTTTCTCGAAACTACTTTTTTTCACCTGGTACCAGTGATATCTCAAATTCTGCTCGATAGATTTAAAAAAATCAAAAAGCATTCGACTTATTAACATAAATACTAGGACATAGACCTTTAAAAATGCATAAAAGTACCCCACCCTCTTTTTTATACACGTACTTTCCCCACAAAACATGGCCAATTTTTAAAATTTTTAGAAAAACAGTCCTAAAAAAATTTAAAAAATTAAAAGTACCATTTTTATAGGTCTATAATTCCAAAAAAAATTCCAAAAAAAATCGTTTTTTTGTCCATTCCCCTTAAACAAACAACAATTTAAAGAAAGTCAATTTCGTTTTCTGTTTACTATTTAAAATAAAACTAAAAAATTATCAATAATTGACTATGTTAAAAATGCTAGAAACAACCAACTTCAATCGTAACAATCACAAATTTTTTCTATTTGTGTTAATTTTCTAAAAAAGTACAGCACCGATTTTCATATAATTAAAATTAATACAAACCCTATCAAAAAAAAAAAAAAAAAATAATGATCGAAAAAATCGACAAAGATATCGACGGAATCATTGCAACAAAAACTAATAAAAAAATCTCTAAATGTGGCCTCATTGGTGATTGATTCAATTTGATGCCAAAATCCTAATTTACTAAATACTTAGTAAAACCAAAAACATCACATACCTTACGTCTTTTCGGTTAATTTGTATTAATTAGCTTTTATTGAACACTGTAATCGAATGATTGGAAACACCTAGTAGCGCGCGCAATAACAATACCCGAACAAGTGCACGCCTTCTCCTGCTAGCGATTCTTGGCTTGCTCGCGCCCATTACCAACACTATTTTCTAGGTAGGATTCGTATTGAATCTTAAAATAAAAAGCAATTAGACAGTATAGTAATTCTTCAATACTGTCGATTTTTCTAGGTTGGCCAAAAAGGTTTCTAGTGTGGGCATTTATTTATTATATTAAAATATGAGAGGCTTTAATATTTTCCGAAATATTCCGTGTAATTTACTTTTTCGATAAGCTGATTACTTCACAAAATAGATAGTGAATGAAGATTACTGTTTGCGTACGCTCATGAAAATTTTATTCCCAAAGATGCTACATAAATTCCATAGTTTAGTGATATTTCATATTTTCTTTTGAGTAGTGTTACAAGCTTTCTTCACGTTCTGTTATTTTTTAATAAATTTTTAAAAATACAATATTTTGTACTTTTCAAACCTATTTTTCTAAAAAACGTGATGTGATGGAATAAAACCGAGTTCAAATTCAGAAATACGAGGTTCCAAGCCACCATAATCGGCTACAAAAACCAGGAAGGAGAACAAAGTTCTTAATTTGCAGCCCTGTATATTTATTATTATCATTGCTTTATAACTCCATGCATAGATTTGCGCTAAATGGCACACGCACGAATCTTTGAAATTAAATCGTACGACAAAGGGTCAATTACTTGACTTGTTTTCCTTCGCTTAAAAGTTGGCTTTTAATTTTTGCCAGAAAAAAAAATATCCATCCGTTGAGCTTTTTTAAAATCATTATTATTATCCCTCCTTCTCGCATTCACCCGATTTAATTCCAGGAATTGTTCTATGTAATTGCAGTACTGCACTTGCTGGACCCCTTACTTTTTCGGTTTTCTTTTTTTTAATTATTAATAATTTATGTGATTAACAGATTCAAATACCTGGATTTGTCGTCTCTCTCAAAAGGTAGAGATGTAGCAGGGGTTATGTTGTTGCATTATATCGTTACTAGTATTTTAGACTCTCCTAATCTTTTAATACTCTAAATATAAATTTACGCCCTCGAGTCACTAGAGAAAATATTTTCTTTTTGTAGCTAACCACATGCGGAATATAGTATCACATAAAATTAAGCAAGTAACATTCCTTTAAAAGCTGAAAATATCTATTAGTTTCTTTATTTCGTTTCATTGTTACATTCGTATAAAAAAATAAATATTTTATATCGTTCTCTTTCGTTCGTTCAATTCATAATAAATTATATTTGTCCGCTCTATTCGTTGTAACAACTATTGCTTGGTTGTGGAATTGTTGTTAAAAAAGCATATCTCAGTCATAAGAGATTTTTTCCATTTTTAGTTGTTTAAAAAAGTAATATTTCAAAAACTAAGCAAATAGACAAAATTTCAATTCAATTTCGCTTTTAGTAAAAAAGAAACCATTTTTTTTTTGCACATCACTTTCAAATGTTAAATGGTAAATCTATTTTTGAAATATTGCCTTTATTTCTGCAACTTAGCAGTACACGTAATATACCTGAAAATGTGAGGGGTCAAGATAAAAAATGTTATATGACATATTTGATTGCATTTCTAGATATTAAAAAAAAAAACAATTGCGGTTACTTTTAATAAAATATACTTTTTTTTAAAAAAAAAATTTCCAACATTTTTCTCCCTTAAAAAGTAATCACAGTCAGTCCGTAGGTCTTTTTTTTTACCTGTAGTATATTTTAGCGGCATAATGACTACGCCAGTTTCTCTAATTATACGTAGTAAATTAAACAATACATTTTAATTTTAGAGTTATTCAAAAATGAATTTCGATTTGGGTGAGAGAAAATCCTAGGGCCTGAACAAGGTTAATGATTTTATTTGTGAAAAATACTAAGGATTTTCCTACAAAATCAATGAACATAGCGAAATTATTATTTTAGAAAGGTACTTATAGTTTTATTATTATTAAGGATACAGATCACAAGTACATAAACACAAATTGCCTTTATAAGTAGATATTTCAGCATGTTTAGCATTTTCTATTTGATTTGTCAAATTCAAAGCCTGTAGCTAGAAACGAAATTTCAATACTTCATTCTAAATCAAGTTTACTCGAATTATCAAACTAATTACCGATCAATCACAGAGCATCCATGGCCTCGAAAGGTCCCGACAAACATACACCAGACACAATCTTAATCCAAAAAGCCCCATTTTCGAGTAGATTATGTCTATTAAATCATCGAGGCTCCACTAAAACTCGAGCAGAGGTTCGCTTGAGGAGGGGATTTAATTTGCATCTAAAACTTAACCACAAAATGTCGAACATCTAAATTTTGTTGCAAGGCTTCACTAAAATTGAGGTAATTCCTCGTGCGCCCCGTGTCTGAACGCGCGTTGTGGCTCCTGCATTAATTCCCCCGTCCCGCGAATAGGGGGTGGGTTTTCAGAGGAAGTTTTATTAAACTTCTAAAGAGGTGCCCCAAGGTATCGCAAGATTTCAGCTCCAAGGAAAGCACTCAACTTCGGATGTGTGCTCCTGATGGTGAAGTTTTCAATATGCTTCGACGCTCGGGTTCCAGATGGGCCGCAGAGGTGGCTCAAGTGGCGTTTCCACAAACTTTAACTGCTCGAAATCTTGGGGCTCCTCTCGGGCAGAAAGAGGAGCACCAACGTGACTTCTGCTGCAGGTGTGCTGCAAGAAAGTGTAAAACGGGGGCTCCCTTGTTGCGGTTATGCAATTTAACGACGAACGACAGTGGCGGCGCCGACGGCTAGATTTAACCCATTTTCGGGAGGAGCCCTTTATGTCGGTCGTGGTAATGAAGCATAAGTGGAACAGTTTACTTACTCCCCTGTCTTCACCCCCCATGAAAACATATGATCTACATTTTGTAGGGTAATTGCTAGCGACAGGTGAGTTATTGGGCCCCAAAAAGTGGATAAAAGCGCCCCACAGGGTACTTCAGGCTCCAATTAGTATGATTGCACCTGTATCAGGCTGCGTTATCAATTCTGAATGATTCGCTGCCTACACTGAAAAAACGAGTATAGTAAAAAGTATCAAAAGGTAATTTTTGTAAAATTATACGAAAATTGTAAAATTGAGTTATTTGGTAATTCTACATACATGAAAAACATGAGAATTTAATCATGCAGAATAGTCGTACTATTTTAGTTTAATATGCATATCTATTAGGGTGCTTTTTTTTCGCGACTATTTTTTTTTTTCACTCCCACCTCGAAATTTTATGGGAAATACGTAAAAGAAAATTCCTTGAAAATTTGAGCTCTTAATATTAATATTAAGTGATCGACCAAGGCATGCAAAGATTTCCCGTTTAAGGGGGTAACCCACTGTTGAAGCCCAGAAAATGGAAATTTTTTTTAAAAAATCGGTAAAAAAAAACTATCAGAGATATCTTTTCGATTTTTTCCATACTTCTTTACTGAGGACTAAAGTTTACATTTTTATTATAAAAAAAAAAAATTTACAAAATGGCGGCCGTTACGATGCAGCGCGCACGCAGTCCAAAAAAAAATGCAAATTGGGCCTCATAAAATCCTGGCCAAAGTATGCATTTGCAAACACCTACCAAAGAAAAATCCTTCAATATTTGTTATAAAGGATAGAAGTAACCTATTTTTACAGCAAAAAAAAAAATCTGATGATTTAGTGCACGTTCGAACATTGATGTATCGATTTTCGTTATGTTTTAACACGAAAAAGTTGATCCTAAATCAACAAAATTTGTTTTTTTACTCTAATAATAGGTTACTTCTATAGTTAAGTACTTAATAAAGGTGTATGCAAAATTTGAAGTAAATCGGCCCAATAGTTTTTTCACAATTTTACGACGCGCACAGAAAAAGAGCGTTTTGAGAAAAACGCATTTAAAGTTTTCTCAAAGAAATTTTGTGACATAAGTAAAAAAATTTTCAACTAACCCTTAATCAGCGAATCCCAGGTGATAGTGGGTACCTTCTAATTATAATAGTATAAGGAACTATGTATTAGTGTATTATGTAATATACATTTAGAAAGTATTATAATAGTGTTACAATTTTGCCCGCCGAGCGGCTGGCCGGCAAAATTACACCATCTGCCTTCGCTATACTTTGGCGAATTTGCCGACGAACGGACTGACGGACGGACGTAGGGACATTTTTATTAAGAATATTATTCGTCCACCGAAGTAGACGAGCCAAAAAAAAATCGATGAGTGTTTCGATCCGAGAAGCCAAGCTGATCTCTTCAGTATGGCGCTTGGCTTCTCTGCCATAGACACTCACAAAGGAGGGATCAAAAGCTAATCCCAATATCTGCCCGATCGCATCTTCAAGTGTGAAGTATAAGCGAAGGCAAATTCTGTACCAATAGGTAATACACGCGGCAGCTGTTTGAGCTGCTACAAGGCCGCGCGCGCTCCGAAATCGTAATTGAACGAAGGTGGACTGTGAGAGCTGTAGAAAGAACAATTATTTAGATATCAATCTGAAATCTTACACACATATTCTTGAAGTGCTAATCTATCCAAATATATAAAAAGAAAAAAATCGAATTTTTTTTTTTTTCAACAGTGGGTTACCCCCTTAAAATACACGTAAAGTTTGATTTTTTTTTGTTCAAAATTCTACAGATGAGAGGAATTTTATGGTATAATCTTGGTCAATGATAAGGTTTCTTCAGAATTGAATGCTTTACAAAAGTGTCCATTGCGGCGTAACTCTAACTCCTACCATCGAAGTAGTACGGGTCACTAAATCCAATTTTCTCATGAAATTCTCGTTTTTTTGCCCCTATCTCGTAAATAACAAGAGCTACAGAAAAAATGTAAATGACAAACTTGTAAGAAAATCAATTTCCTACAAAAAAGTTCTGGAACACCTAATCGCTACCATCGATATTTGTTGAGATATTGGGCTTTGAAATTGAGGTAGTGTTTCTACAATTTAGCTTAATAATCCATGAAAATTCCACACTACTTCAACTTCAAAACCCAATATCTCAAGAAATATCGATGTTAGCGATTTGGTGTCCCTGAGCTTTTTTGTAGGAAATTGAATTTCCTACAAGTTTGTCATTTACATTTTTCTGTAGCTCTTGTAATTTACGAGATAGGATATTTTTTTTATTTTATTCAACTAATATTAATAGTCAAAATACGAATATTTTAGGCAAATAATTTAATTCGATTTATGTACATGCATACACTCTGTGGTATAAACATTTAATTAATTTTAAATCGGTTATTCGCTGCGAATATCGGTTAAAACTATGTAAAATTGAATTATTTGGTATTTCATACTAACAACAAAATTTTTGTTTTTACTGAAACATTTTTATGATTTCCAGACAGTGCTTAAAGTTTTGCAGTGTTTTAAATTATTCCCAACAAATTTCATTCGAATGTACACAATCCTCCACAACTTTCTTGTTTTGTAAAACTATCGAAACTTTTAGCAAAAATGTTTTTAAAATACCTTCAAAACGCCATCTATACATAGGTTCTGAAACAGCCAAACTATTTGAAAAACTATTGCCGTTTTTGGTCAAGTAAAACTCGATTTAAAAAAAAAGAAGGAAAAATCTCGAGTATTTCCTGGCGACGACATTTGGAGCATTTTTGGTATAAGTTCCACTGCCCCCGTAATTAGCTGCTTTCATTGCGGTCACGCTCCGCATAGATGGCGGCGTCCAAACTGCCGTGAAAACTAATTAAATCTGGTTAAGGAATGTCGTCCGGTTATCCGGCATTTAATTAGGAAAATTCGCGCTGGAAACGAGTTCACAACTTCCTCGACTGATAGTTAATTTAATTTTCAGGCCCACACCAACAACACAACTGGACCGTCGAAAAGCGGCCAATTTCGTCCGCCAAATTATTTAGCCCATTGGTGGTGGTGGTAGAAGGGTTGAAATAGGGGCGGAGTATCTCTGGGTGTACCATCATGTCCCCGTGTGTATGCTTCAGGTTATGGAAAAGGCTACGATGACCACGGTCAACCCCACTTCTGACCATTTTGCAACTCATTATGGTGCTATTGCTGTCCACTAGAGAGCGATTCGAATGCATGTCACATCCTCAAGACTATTTCAAAAGACCAGTCGTCGCTGGCGGTCTCTGGATTCCAATCCGAGACCGTCGTGATCTCGTAATTGAAAACTGAAAACTCAAATAGTTGGGACGCAAGATAGTACATGTGATGTGCCCCACTGGGGCTCCATCAAAGCCCAGGAAGGAGCTTCAAAGTCGACTCGGGCTCAAGAGGGCCAGCAGCGGATGTGCTTCCACCGGAAGGAAAAGTTTCATTAACGTAATGATGCCAGAAACAGTAGCGGCGGGGCGGTAGGGATATAGAAAGAGGTGCCACAGTCAGGACATACGCTCCCGAAGGATCTTTTAGGAGCGTAGGACGTCCTGCACTGGCACACACTTTTACGACTCAGAAGGTGGACCTGCATCCGGCTAACGCCCGAAACCCAGGAAATTATGGAAAGGACTTAACTTTTCGATATGACAAGATGAGATTGCCGGCTCCCCAAGACTCCCCAGGTCTTTTCATGACTTCCTGCGGGATCTCAGCATGCGTCCTGGTCATGGTGCCGTCACCTCGCCTATGTCAATCGCGGGGGTTGGCGATTTCGCTTTGATGTGACGAACTCCACGCCAAGTGGGACCGTGACATATTTCCTGAGGACCCTCTCAGCCAGCCAGGATATATGGAGCAGAAATTGAGGGAATTGTTAAAAGTACTCCCCCTCCCCGCCGTAAAGTGGGTTCTGTCGAGGACGAAGTTTGCTCCGTCTTTAGCGTCCTCGGTGCATTTGACATGGTTTTCAGCTTTGAGCCTCAATCAGTGCTCATAACTTTTTCTCACCGGCTGCTGCTCCAACACTCGGCTGCGTTCGGTAATTGTGGGAAATAGTCTAGAACTTAAATCACGACGAGCCGGTGCGAGAAATTCAAAGAAAACGCTTAAAAACGCTTGATGGACATTAGTCAGGGTGCAGCAGGTACCTAATGGAGGAAGATAGGAGGTGTGGCGCGCCATAAAAACATAAAATCGGGTCATTGCTTAGGTCAGGTCAGGGTTTGGTATTTCATTCGGGATTTTAAAGGTCTTAAGCAATTGTACGAGTTTTATGCTACCTTTAATGGATAATTCCATTAAAATTCATTATAGAAAAATTGAAACTGATTTCGGAAAAAAACTGGTAGAAATGTTTTTTTTTGTAGATTTTAAAGAAAATTTGGGGAAAGCCGAAACAAAAAGTGGGTAACTAACATTTATGACAAGTAGATATTACGATGATTAGAAGAAAAACAATTTTGAAAAAAAACAAAATTAAAAATTCAGAACTTTTCATTTACGATACGTTTAAGGGGGTAGTACACTTCTCTTTTTTGAAAAAATCGATTTTTTTTTTATTTCATAAATGTGCTCTAATATATAACAGAAATGTTCTCCCAAAACCGTTTTGAGAAATTCGATATAAAAAAAAGTTATAGACACATTTGTAGCGGTGCCTTACGCTTATCGCACCTTAAAATGATCGAATAAAAACTTTAAACGCGTTTTTCTCAAAACCACGTTTTTTGACCTGGCCGACATGATTTTGAAAAAACTATTGGTCTGATCGGGCTCAAATTTTTATGGGATACTCTATACATGTGTAGTTCTCATCCGAACTAGGATTTTGAAAATCGGTTAATGTTTAACCCTTTTTTTAAACAATTTTTTGCAAAAAAAACTGACCGAAAAATTAAAAAGTCCGCCATTTTCTTGTTTTTTTACCAAAATTTTTTATCCTAGTTCTAACGATAGCGACTGATCTATATTTTAATATACACTTTGAATTGTTTGTTTACGACGTTCCAGAGTCGAGATATCATGCCGGCCAGATTAAAAAGGGGTCACCTTCAGGCAGCCATATTAGGGCCCTATGAAGAAAAAAAAAAAAAAATTTTTTTTAATATTCTTGAATATTAGTTGTATCATATATAAAAAGTTTGCAAGATCAAAATAAAGTTAACTATAAAAAAAAAAATCTTTAAAAAAAGGCCTTAAGAAGTGTACTACCCCCTTAAGTGGTTCTTTCTATAGAAGAAAATGTTGCTCAAGACACCTCAAGGAATCGATTGGATTACTATTTCCCACTTATTTTCCCAACATCCCATCCAAAAATCAAAAATCAAAAATCAAAAATCAAAAATCAAAAATCAAAAATCAAAAATCAAAAATCAAATATCAAATATCAAATATCAAATATCAAATATCAAATATCAAATATCAAATATCAAATATCAAATATCAAATATCAAATATCAAATATCAAATATCAAATATCAAATATCAAATATCAAATATCAAATATCAAATATCAAATATCAAATATCAAATATAAAATATCAAATATCAAATATCAAATATCAAATATCAAATATCAAATATCAAATATCAAATATCAAATATCAAATATCAAATATCAAATATCAAATATCAAATATCAAATATCAAATATCAAATATCAAATATCAAATATCAAATATCAAATATCAAATATCAAATATCAAATATCAAATATCAAATATCAAATATCAAATATCAAATATCAAATATCAAATATCAAATATCAAATAGGGATGCCTCGATACGCCTTTTTGCCGATACGATACCGATACCGATACTCTTATAAACCGATACCGATACCGATACGCTTATTGAATTCAAAAAGGAAGGTAGAATAAATAAAACAATTAATTAATAGTTTTAGTAATCAAAATTAACATTTATAAGATTTTTATTTAAAAAACAAAGTATTCTTAAGTTTTGCGGGCAAAGGCGATTTCGCAAGTCTGTTTGAATAAGACCTGCGGTGGAAAATAGTCTCTCAGATGCGACAGAACTCATTTGGAAACTAAAGTAGGTACTTCTGCCCCATTTTTTTCAAGTTTGGGGATAAAACGTCATGGCGCCAGAAAACGAATGGATCTGCGTCTCTCGATATATTAGGAGACCTTAGGTATCTCTCGACTTCTTCTTTGAGAGAATTACAGCTCAGAGTAGACAGGGGCTCATCTTCCTCGGACTCTCTAATAATATTTTCACAAACGCTCCAAAGCCCGCAACTTGTAGGCATCGTAGAACTTACAGTTACAGTACTAGATGTAGGTGTGACTGTGTCTGAAATAGTTTCGGAATGCAGTGCAACATTAAGTAAGTAACTGAATAAGACGCTTTTTTGTCATAGCAATGGCAGACTGTGATTGAAATATTCGTGCTTTGTAACGAGGATCAAGCATTGTGGCTAGGCAATATTTTTCTTCATTTTCCAAATCATCAAATGTTTCATTAAGAGCCAATACCAAGTTAGCCGCTAATTTTTGGGATTGCGATGAATTCTCCCTTTCTGTTGACTGACATTCTATGTTTTTTAATACTTTTCGAAGACTGTTTATTAACGGAATGGCATCAGATAACGTAGCAGTGGCTTTGCTAATTGACTTTGTAGCCTCTGCAAAGTATCGCAAAATGTTCACCACCTCTTCCATCATTACCCATTCTTCAGTCGTAAGTTCTACTTTGCATTTAATACGAGGCAGACAAGCTTGTATTGCAACTCGTTGTTCCAGTAAACGCCTTAATGCCTCTAGTGTCGAGTCCCAGCGTGTAGATATGTCCTGTATAAGGACATGATTGGGAATATTATGAGCATCCTGCATTTCTGTTAAAATCTTACTGCTGCTTGTGGAATGACTGAAATGTCCAATGATAGACATTGCTTTAGTTATCATTTCATTCACTTTACCATCTTTAAAGAGGCTGGCTTTGATTACCAGTTGCAATGAGTGAGCCAAACATTTGATAGGTACAACATCGCAGGTTTTTTGAATCTCTCTAATAGCGACACCCATATTTGCAGCGTTGTCGGTAACTACTGCTCGAACCCGGTCTTGTATACTCCAATCATGAACAGCCTTGTTAAGATTACTTGCTATGTTAATACCTGAATGCTGAGCTCCATCGAATGGCATAACCTCAAGGCAGTAATTTTTGTATTCAAAATTTGCATTGATTCCATGAGCTGTCAAGCTAATAAAATCATTAGATTGCGAAGAAGAGTCACTTGTCCATATGTCAGTGGTTATCACAATATGCGGCAGCTCTTTTAACAACTCTAGTACTTTAACCTTAACTCGCTGATAAATTTCTGGTATGACTTTTTCAGTAATATGGGACCGCGGAACCATTTTATAATTTGGGCTTAGCTTTTTTAATAATCTTTTGAAACCTATTTTGTTCACTAGATCTAACGGCTCCATGTCTACACATATTTCCTCTGCAATAGTGCGAGTTATATCTTTTGCCCGAATATCGTCGTCATTATAAAGAGATTTCTTATCGATAATCTCCTCCAGAGTTGCTTGTTTCTTACGTTGTGGGCCGTTGTCATCGTCGCACTTTGTTTTCTGGATAGTTGTTTTCGACGTTGAAGCGGTGTGCAATTCACTCGGATGGTGCCTCTTCATGTGGATCCACAAGTTTGATGTGTTATAACTTTTAGAATTGATGCCACGGGACACATTTTCTTTACAATACAAACATATTGCTTTGGAATTATCAATTGTCGAAATTTCAAAGTGATTCCATATAGCACTTTTGTGTTTTGAAGTTGACATGACTACTATTTATTTTATTTGACTCAAACGACTAGTTATAAATGATATACAATACACAAACAACTACGATATGTAATTCTTAATCTTATTTACGAGTGCGAGGCCAAAGCAGGCGGGCGAAACAAAACACGCGAAATTTGAAAAGTATCGTTGAATCTGCCATAATAATATCGCCGATACCGATATATCGGCAAACCCGAAGTATCGCCGATATATCGGTATCGGTATCGGTATCGGATGCATCCCTAATATCAAATATCAAATATCAAATATCAAATATCAAATATCAAATATCAAATATCAAATATCAAATATCAAATATCAAATATCAAATATCAAATATCAAATATCAAATATCAAATATCAAATATCAAATATCAAATATCAAATATCAAATATCAAATATCAAATCTCAAATATCAAAAATATGATTTTTATTTTTTTAAATCGAAAGTAAAAATCAGAAAATGATTTTTATTATAAAAATCAAAAATAAAAATAAAAATCGGAAAATGTGTTTTATTATTGAAATCTAAAATAAAAATCAAGAAGTGATTTTTATTTTTGAAATCAGAAATAAAAATGAGAAAGTGATTTATATTTTTAAAATCTAAAATAAAAATCGGAAAATTATTTTTATTTTCAAAATCAGAAATAAAATACAGAAGGAATTTTATTTAACTTGTAATTTGATAAAATATTGCTTTATATATTATTAATTTATTTTTCAGGGTTTGAGTATAACTTCGATTTAGAAACGTATACATAACCTTTTGGGATGTATTTTCGAAAGTTGATACTACTAAAATCCGTAAAAATAACTTATTTCTTATTGAAATAATGAGTGAAAAATTTCAGGATTGAGATTTTCCATAGGTGTTCCATAAAAGCTTCCACCCCCTTTTTCTTAAAGGTTTTGAAGCCGGAAGATGTGCCTGAAATGATTCGAAAGCGCGCTCTCTACGACTTTGTCTCATTATGAAGTTTTGCACCCACTTCAACCCCCCACCCCAGCGCAGGTTGAGAGTGTACTTATGTAAGAGGCGTCGCGACGCTGGTCTGAGGGGTAAAGGGAGGGCAGAAAAGGCACGTAGACGTCGCGTCGGCCAATGTTAATCGTAAAAAACGCCTGATATAAGTTTCCAGATAAGTTTTTTTTTGACAAGATATTTTCTTTTTTCATTTTCTCAGCTTTTGTCCGTTGTTCCCCTGCCTCAATGAAGCCCCATCCCCGCCCTTAGCATTTTTTTTTGCTTTCCCCAAAAGCAATCATCACCAGTAGTTTGCAACAGGAACAAGGAGAAAGGAAACGTGACCTGAATCCTGGAGGAGCCTCAAATTTGGATGGCGATTTGTCTGCTGAAGGTTGCTGCTCGTCAGCAGAACCTCCCTTTGGCGCCTGATGGTTTACCCAGTGCCCTAGAAAGGAAAGGGAGAGGGTTGTTATGTGCCCGCCCTCGAACCAACTGCAGGATTGTTGTTCAAGGCCGGTCCATAGGATCGTAGATCGCCCCTCGCCGCCCTCCCGCAGACATGGAACGTAATTAATTCGTGTAAATACTTAATTGAGCCGCCCGATTAGAATTTTAATTATCTCCGAAACAATGCCAGCAACCTGGTGCAGCATACTGATGCGATGCGAGCTCGGTTATCAACCCGGCTAGGGGGCGGGGCTCTTCCGGATGCGCTGTAGCCCCGCCCCCGACCCATATGAAAGGTTGTTTATACACTCAGAGGAAAAATAGTTAAAATTTGCGATTTTGTTGCTATTTCCATGGTTCTAATCGTGTATAGGTTTTTTACCTGTATATGGCTGAAAAAATGCACTGAAAAATGTAAAAATTGAAATTCTGCGATTTTTTCCTCTAGACTTTTCTGCTTTTTCCCTAGAATCATTTAATTATCACACCAAGAGTCGATTTAGGCAAAAAACCCAATCCAGGGAGACGTATTTTAGAAAATAGTTTTTTGACCTGTATATGGCTGAAAAAATGCACTGAAAAATGTAAAAATTGAAATGCTGCGATTTCTTCCTCCAGACTTTTCTGTTTTTTCCCTAGAATCATCTAATTATCACACCAAGAGTCGATCTAGTCAAAAAACCCAATCCAGGGAGCCGTATTTGAGAAAATATTTTTTTTACCTGTATATAGCTGAAAAAATGCACTGAAAAATGTAAAAATTGAAATTCTGCGATTTTTTCCTCTAGACTTTTCTGTTTTTTGTCTAGAATCATCTAATTATCACACCAAGAGTCGATTTAGCCAAAAAACCCAATCCAGGGAGCCGTATTTTAGAAAATAGTTTTTTAACCTGTATATGGCTGAAAAAATGCACTGAAAAATGTAAAAATTGATATTATGCGATTTTTTCCTCTAGACTTTTCTGTTTTTTGCCTAGAATCATCTAATTATCACACCAAGAGTCGATTTAGCCAAAAAAACCCAATCCAGGGAGCCGTATTTTAGAAAATAGTTTTTTAACCTGTATATGGCTGAAAAAATGCACTGAAAAATGTAAAAATTGAAATTCTACGATTTTTTCCTCTAGACTTTTCTTTTTTTTGCCTAGAATCATCTAATTATCACACCAAGAGTCGATTTAGCCATAAAACCCAATCCAGTGAGCCGTATTTTAGAAAATAGTTTTTTTACCTGTTTTAGCGAAATAATAATGTTAAATATTTTAAATGCTTAAAAACTGAATAAAAGGTCAGTTTCAATTTTTATATACAGATCTGATTAAAATAAGTGTGACTCTAATTTTATCCTTTAATATGGGGACGTTTTTCAAGACTGCAACCAGCGATCATATCCAGTGAAACTTTTTGCATTCCTCCACTATAAAATTGCTGAGATCTCGTATGGTGTGCACTTTCCTCTTCTTTGTTTGGCTTTTTAAATATCCCAATAAAAAATAATCACATGGTGCATCATCTGGACTTGATGTCATCCACTAATGAGGGGATATAAATTGTATTTTATTTTATTTTTCAACCATTCAAGAGTCGGGTGTAATTTCTTTGCCTCTCTCTGTATCTTTTTTAAAATTTTATCTTGGTAGTAGGATTGATTAATTTCTGCTCCATTCCACTCCGTGCTGATATACTTAATATTTATTTTCTCTTCTGTACTGGAATCACAATTTCCTATTTCAATTTTCATTTTGCTAATTAATCGTTTCGAGAAAATGAATAGTTAAAGGTTTAAACACGCACGTAAGAAATCAGACTTTCTCGGTTGTATGTTGCCACTTGCATGCTTTAAGAGGAATATTTTCCATTTCTTTTTTTTTTACCAGGTTTCAGGATTCAACAATATTGGTACTTGAAATCCTTCACAGCTACTTGAATCAGACCTGTATGTATCAATAAATGATAGTAAAGCTGACCTCGATCTCAATTTAAATAAAATAATTTCTATAAATGAGGCAATATCTATGAGGCGAAAGTATGAATTTCTTTTTAATATTTCGAAAGTAAAAATATTCTTATTTAATAATTCTACAACACATGTCTGACCTTACAAATCATCTGTTATGTTCTAAATCAAATTTGTTTAAAATAGCTTATGTTGCCATATCGACAATCTTCTGAATAAACCCCACTATCCCAAGGTTGTCTTCTTGGAAGTATTATCCAAAGCTTAAGGTTTATGAAATTTTAAAATCCCTCTAAGGCTTTTCTACCTTTAAAGCTAGAGTTCCCTTTAGAAAATATAAAACCATCCTCTGCTACCCTGTCTCTAAAATCCCCCCCAAAAAAATAGAGGATTTTGCAACAATATCAAGTCTTAATACTAATAGTATAGAAGTTTGACATCGGTAAATATTTTGATCCTTCCGTTGTCGGGGACAGCATTGCAATAAACGGAGGATGTAAATAAGGATGTCGTCCGTCGTTCACTTGATATCCACAAATTTTCTAGGGTTTTCTATGGCAGCCAAAAAACACTGGCAAACTGTGAAAAACAGTCAAACAGTGACGACGGTAAGAAATATTTTGTAATATCCTCCCCCGGTTTGGGCGGTCGTAAATATGTACAGAAGCTGAGATTCATATATATAAATTTTTTTTTTTTAGCGCAATAAAGAGCATGTTTGCGTAGCCATGATATAGCAACAAGCGCAATTTTTCGAAATTGAGTTTCATACCTAAAAAACGGCGAGACCACCCGGTAGGGGGTGCCTTCATCACTTTGTGCTGTCGTGAGGCACACAGCGGGGATTCCCCGGTCTCTTTTGGAGGGGGTTTAAGGACTCACCCGCTTCTTGGTCGTTTTCAATTTCGTTTATTCTTTTCGAGTGATTAGTTCCGATTGAAATGACATTTTCGTTCTGGGGAACTTTTCAATTATTGATTCGGTGCCAAAAGGATGCTCTATGTATGAATAGAGCTGGAGCCGAGGATCTCTATCTGGCTGCATTGCTCCAAAAAAAAAAAGAAGCCTGATTCAATCGAGGAAACTCATTTCCAATGCTGGAAAAATTTCCCGGGGAGAGAACTTTATCGGGGAGTTTAATGCTAGCAAGATGAAAGTTGCTTTACCGTCCGGATCTCTAGTCCGGGACCGAGTTTTAGCTGGGAAATCCTGGCAGAAAAGGCGCAAAAAAAAAAATTAAAAATCGATTCCATCCCACTGCTCTTGATCCGCCGAATGAATAGTCAGTTTGATTCATTCAAGGAACAGCTGCGGAAATGCTAATTAGCCGATCTGGATAAAAGTTTTTTTTTACTTCACGAATTGCTGGTCAGGCAGCAAGGGAAAAGGACCTTCAATCCTGCAGAGTGCCATTTTTATGCTGGCAGATTTTCTTCCCAGTGAAAAGAGAGTATTCGGCATGAACTTTTTCTACGGTTTACAGGGACCTCAGGAAGATTATACTATACATACTTTTTTTTTTTTTTTCATGCAGCTTCCCAGGACCAGTTCATGTAATTGAGCCAAACACAATTCAAGATCTTGTGCAGTGAATGGGACTTTGCTGCCGAACGAAGATTGGTATGCAAAAGGAAGACTCCTTCTCGTTCGGTAATGACCTCTTGTTAGCTTGTTCGGTGTTAATTAAAGAAGCCCAAGTGGATTATCGCCCGACTTTATCCTTTTGAAAACAATTGAGCTGGAGGGTGGATCCTAGATGCATCTTAGAGTGCACTAATCAAACAGAGGAAAAAATGGATTAGCTCGAACTTTAGAAGTTCTCCGTTGCTAGTTACCAGGATGTATTTTTAAAAAAGAAAATTTTCAACGTAAATTCTACTTTTCGACCGAATTCTATTATCCTCTAGTATAGTGAGGTTTTTTTTTTTATTCGTTGCTGACCACTTGGAGAATTTTCACAACAAAAACATGGATACTTTCTGGCTAGTTTTTTTCTTTTAAGGATAATTGAGAGGTAAATTGCCATTAATTAAAAAGGAAACAATCTTCATAGTATAACGAGATAAATATAGTAAATAAAGATTTTTTATATTTTGAGAATTTAAAATTTGTGTATAATAATTGATGAAATTATCAAAAGAAAATACATCAGGCAAAAAATTTGAAAAGTGGCCTGATAGTGTTTGGAATAATTTAAGACAAAATCAAAAGAAAGTGAAAGCATGATAATGCGTACCATGGAAAAATATCCGAACATTTTTTTTTTTAATTCGGAGAATGACAGCATTAGAAAATCAAATTTCCATGTTTGCAATATATTGTATCTATTCAAAGGCCTTAGAAAGTAATAATTTTTAAAACACAAATAAAGATATAGTTAAAAGGTCACAATTTCGTAATTTTTGCGAATATTGACTTGACTAGACGGGCTAAGCCCTCTGCTTATACCTGTGAGGAATGTTCGGCTATTAAACCTTGTCATGTTCTGAGACTAATCATGAACATGACCAGTTCTATCGCCGACGACCAGTCCCTTCTAGCGGAAAAGGTAAACAGTACCATTTTTTCCAACGTAAATATTATCTGGGTAGTTCTACAAACTAAGGAAGAATTCGAGTCTGATTTCGGCCCGACATTTTTTATACATTCTGGTGGCAGAATTCAGTCTAATAACTAGAGTACAGTGTCTTTTAGCTTATCCTAAAGGGAACAGTCAAAAAATTTAATATTTTTTGATTTATGTCCATTTAAACTTAAACTTAGACCACCACCAAAACTAAATAACTGTATATAAACAAATTATGAGAGTAAGTTCAATTTATTTATTAAATTATTTATTTGTAGTTTAATGTTTATGTGTAAAAAAATACTATTATTACACAGAAACAATATTTTTAATATGATCTTCTCAGGATCCTGGATGGTTCTCAGTACCAATTGGACAGGATCCTGAGGCCAGGTTCCTGAGAATTTCTGTCTAAAAATAAAATAAACAAACCAATTTATAACTTTCAACAAAAATTAACCTAAACTAGGCCTATGCGCTAGCATCTTACATATCAATACGCTAAAATTAGTCATATTCATTATTTATTTCGTAAATAAAAATCTTACCAGGATCCTGAGAACTTCACTGATTACGACACCACTTCACTCGCCGAACGCACTAGGCTCACTAAACAACGTGTTAAGTGAGAATAGATAGATGACATTCTTTATCTCTTTCGTAGGTACTATCGACTCAGCGGAATGGTAAAGACGCAAGGCAAATAGTCTAGTAAATATTTGCTAATTCAACAGCGAACAGGATACTGAGATAAAATGGTGGGGACAAAATGTAAACAAGATTTATTTAATATTTTTGAAGTAAATACTATAGTAATTGTTCTACCTAGCCAGGAAAAATAGTAAACTTATTAATTTCGGATTCTTTTAAGACCCTAATGTATAAGTAAACGTATCACGACGCACTTTGAACTAAAATTTGTACGAGGGACACTGCAGGATCCTGAGAATTCGGCACTTTGCACAGTAATTTTGTTCAGAAAAGAATTTTGAATCTTAATTATTTTTAGTGACCATCTAGAAACAATTGTAATTAATAGTATTCCATCCAAAAAAAATTGTTATTAACAATTTTTTTATCATATTTTGGCTGAGCCGCCAAAAATTCCTTAGTTTGTAGAACTACCCATCTCTGAAGATCTGGGCGTTTTAAATGCGAAATTTGATAAGTTTTATAGTGCAATTGACTCTTTTAATAGCACCTCCGAGGCCATTTTATGTAAAACTCGCGATGTTTTCTCAAAGATCTCCAGCGTATCCAGTACCCTTGATGAGTTGCATATGACAGTTAGTAACTCGTCATTGATATCCTGTGTTGCTGACAATGCGCCAGTCGCACCTGCTATCGATGAGATTAAGCATCACGTAAAAAAGGTTTACAGCAGCGTTCATTCGATATCATCCGAATTCTCACAAAGCATTGAATTACTTCTTTCTTTAAAAGGTGAGATTGATACTATAAAAAATGCTCATAGTGGTAGCCCCATTATTTCCACCGAAGATGACCCAGTTTCGATTACTCCCTCTCCTCCCTCCGTTAGCGGGAATAAGAAAAAACCTTATAATCGTCCAAAGCGACCTAACACTCGCTCATCACCTAAGAGTAAAAGTATCGAAAATACTAATCTTTCTAAGTCTCTTTCTCCATCAGTTCCGATGCTTCAGAACAGTGAACCCACGCCTGACTCAGACTGCCTTTCTGCGTCACCAGTTTCACCAAAGATTAATACACCTCCTGCAGATAATGTCAAAGAATTACTTAAAGTAGTTCCCCATCGTCGTACCCTATTTATTTCACGCCTCGATTCTGAAACCTCGTCTGATGCAATTCTCACCCATATTCAGGCTCACAATATTTCCACAAAAAGCATTACATGTCGGACAATTAATAAAAGTTCGAGCCCAATTGCATCTTTTATTTTATATGTACCGGAAGAATCTGCTTCCACTATGTTAAACACTTCCTTCTGGCCCACTGGTGCTTTAATTAAAAATTTTGTCCCCCGTAGGCCTGCTACTAAGCCCATATCGACTAATCTGCATGGTGGCTTATCGAAGCTGGTTACTTCAAAAAATACTTCAAAAAACTGAATCCCCAGACGATCTCCTTATATTACCAAAATGTAAGGGGTATTAGGACTAAGACTAGGACCCTTTATCAGTCGTCCATAAATTGTAATTTTGACATTATCGCATTAACCGAAACTTGGTTACACTACGGTTTTCTTGATGCAGAGCTTTTCGATTCTTCCTACCAGGTTTTTCGTAAGGATAGATATACTGATTCGGAGGCCCGAGGGGGAGGAGTTCTTATAGCTTGCAAAAGCCACTTCAATTGCAGCTTGATCTCACTACCCGACATCTCTGCTTCTTCTGACGTTGAGCTAATTGCTGTTAAAGTAACATTAGCCAGAAATTCTCTATTCATTTTGTGTTGCTACATTCCTCCAGACCTTGTCAATTCTATTGATATGAATGGGAACAACACTTATGACCTTCTAGTTACAAAACTGGACTTCATTAACAATCTAATGAATCCGGCTGACGATCTCCTCTTAGTGGGTGATTTTAATTTACCCAGCGTACAATGGGTATTTAATTCTGATGACGATTGCTGCCATCCCTTAAACAAAATAAATACTAAAGAGTCCTCATTTCTTGGATCTGTTTTCTCTTTCGGTCTCAGTCAGATGAGTTCCATAAAGAATGACATGGGGAGGCAGCTTGATCTTGTTTTTTCTTCCGACTGTAACAACACAATTGTTGATCACAGTCCAGTCGTTCTTTCTACTCTGGACACATTTCATCCGCCTCTTCAAATTGATTACTTTTACAATCCAGAAGATACTAAACAGCATATTGATGATAGCACATACGCATACAACTTCAAAAAGGCGGATTTTGACGAACTTTCTAGAAGGATGGCTTCCACTGATTTTTCTACACTATTGTCCGATGAAAATATTGACAATGCTTTATCAGAGTTCTACTCCCTTCTTTTCAAAATTTTTGATTCTTGCGTTCCATATGAACGTCGACGTCCCTTTACCTCGTCACCTCCTTGGTTCAGCAGCGATCTTCGTAGTCTTAGAAATAAAAAAACTAAATTATGGAAGGCATATCTTTCAGAAAGGAATAATGTTTCCTATAATGCATTCGTTGAATGTTACAATAAATTTCAAGACTACTCCAAACAATTATATAATGATTATGTCTGTCAAGTGAAGTCTGAAATGTATAGCAATCCAAGGGCATTTTATAAATTTATTAATACCAAAAGGAAGACGGACAATTATCCAACTAGCTTACAGTACGAGGGAATCTCTGATGATATTCCATCTTCAATTTGCGATATGTTTGCCTCATATTTTGAAAAATCATTCTCCCCCGCTTTTCAACCCAATCCTAATAACTTTTCGCACTTAAATTTGAATCCTCTTCCTCTAAATTTTTCCATTTACATTACCCCCCTCGATGTTCTTAAACATATCAATGAGCTTCCCATGGATTTCACGTCGGGTCCAGATGGTATCCCCCCAGCTATCCTTAAATGCTGCTCCAATGAGCTAATGTTACCCTTAACATTACTCTTTCAGAAATCGGTTAGCACCGGAATGTTTCCTATGCTCTGGAAGAATGCCTTTATCATCCCCATCCATAAAAAGGGTAAAAAGACTGAGGTGTGTAATTACCGGCCCATAGCGAAGCTTTCATGTATTCCAAAACTTTTTGAGTCAATTATATACTCACAATTGTCTAGCATCTGTCGACGCCTTGTCTCTACAAATCAGCACGGTTTTCTTCAGGGTCGTTCCACTTCCACAAACCTTCTGGAATTTGTTTCTTTCGTCATTGAAGGCTTCCAGAAGGGTCTACAAACCGATTGCATTTATACTGATTTTAGCAAGGCTTTTGATAAACTCTCCCATTCGATTATAATACTCAAACTTGAAAATCTAGGCTTCTCTCCATTGCTTATCAATTGGATACGCTCATACCTGTCCAGCAGGACTTATCAGATTACTTTTCGGAATGAAATTTCCAGAAAAATTTTTGCCACGTCAGGTGTACCGCAGGGTAGCCACCTGGGACCGCTCTTATTTATTTTGGCTATTGACGACATTACATATTTACTCAAAGGCTGTAAAATTCTAATTTATGCTGACGACATGAAACTTTTCCGATATACGAATAATATTAACGACTGCCACACGGTTCAAAGAGATCTGGATACCTTCCAAACGTGGTGTGTTCACAATAATCTTGAATTGAACATTAATAAATGTGAAGTTTTATCTTTTTGTAGAGGCCGCAATCCCCTAAGTTTTGATTATAATCTTTTGAACGTTACTCTTAGACGAGTTCACTCTGCCCGTGACTTAGGCGTTTTTCTGGATTGCAAACTGGATTTTGTTGAGCATATAAACTGCATGGTGACAAGGGCCAGTATTATGCTGGGTTTTGTTAAACGATGGTCCCGTGAATTTTCTAACGTCACTGTGTACAAACAGCTTTATTCGTCCTTTGTACGGCCAATTCTTGAATATGCAAGTCAAGTTTGGTCTCCCTATTACCAAGTTCATATAGACAGCATTGAATCTGTTCAACGGAAATTTGTCCGCTTCGCCCTTAGAGAATTGCCATGGAGCAATCCAGTTATCCTCCCTCCATACAAGGACCGTTTGAAGCTCCTTGACATGCATTCTCTGGAAAAGCGACGGGAAATCGCGGACGTTGTATTTGTGCACCAACTTCTGGTTGGCAATATTGATTCACCTTCTCTCAAAACGAGATTCAAGTACAGGGCGAATGAGCGAAACCTTAGGCATGTTCCGCTCCTACAAACTGATCTATGTAAAACTAACTATAGCTTCTTTCAACCAATTAACCGCATGAGGTTGAGTGTAAATAAGAATGCCGATTTGTTTGATGTCCGTGTTGGTAAGCATGTATTAAAAAAGAACTTGCTTGTTTGTCATGTCGCTACTAACAACGGACCAAATGATGACGAGTCTTATGCAGCAAATTAATGTTTTGTTGCCTTAAGCTTAGACTAAGCTGATGGTCTGTAAAAAAAAAAAAAAAAAAAATTTATAAGGACATTTTCAAAAATGTGTACTATCACAAAAATTGGAAAAAATGAGTACGGCTATGTCGTGGTTACGAACTATGGAATACGTCTATAATATTCACCCAGAATATCGACCCAATCGTTTGTGGCACATAGCTTGAGAAAAACCGGTTTTTCCTATATATTTCAAGTTCTAATGAATTTTTTCGAATGAAACAAAGTGGAAATGATGTCTCGTAAATATCCTAACCTTTTGTAAGTAATCCGGTTCCCGGGGGTGCCAACCCTTATTTTTTATTGCACAAAAACCATTTTTTTTTTTATATTTTTGCGTCACAAAAATAACAGATTTAATTAAAAATCATTCAAAATTATTTTTTTACATACGATTTTGAAAAATAAAGTTGACGTGTTTTTGGGTTTTATTAAAAAAGGCCCCTCAAGGTAAACAACCCCTAGCACTAATACGTAAATATGTATATTCTTTCACACATCAGTTTTTTCGTGAAAACCAGTATTAAGGGGTTTTTAAATTTATTTAAAAAATTTAAATTTAAAAAATTCAAAATTTCGGATCCAACATGGCGGACAAACTTTTGAAAAATACAGCAATTTTTATTTTAAAAAAACAATAAATAAAAGTACCCACTAAATGTTCGTATCCGCAGATAAAAAAAAAATACGTATCTCTAATTTTTCGATACTCTATAACATATTTCAATTTCATCAAAATCGGTGAGACACACCTGAGAACGTTTCCTTGTTAGTCACAAGTTATAATGATCGAATCAGGTTTTGTTGTTGTTGTTTAATTAATAAATGATATACACGCCAAGAAATTGTAAGTGGTATTATATAAAACTACAAAATTAGCCTACTGCAAAAATTTGCTAATATTTTTAGCGTAGGTAATATGTTGTCTAGTCTAAGTATAGTCATTTTATCAGCTCAAAAAAAAGCTACAATACACCAATCTGAAATTTACAAATTTTTCAAATTAAATTTTGTAAATTGTATAACATTTGTATATGAAATACATTCATTTTTTCTTAGCTTTTAATATGGCTCCTCTGTCTAAATAAAATTTATAAAAGCTATAAATATTAGGTGGTTGCATTAAAAGTCGCTATTTTTTATGTTTTTTGAACGTTTATTTCTATGATCAAAATTGTAATGATTTTAATCAAAAAATGCACCTTCAGCAGTTACAACCTTCTCCCACTTTTCTGGCAACAATTGAATTCCGCGGCGAATGAAAGCTCTATTCTTTGAGACTATCCAAACAGCAATCCATTTTTGGACTTCTTCATGATTTTTGAAATGCCTGCCTTCTAAATCATGCTGCATCGACCGAAACAGATGATAGTCTGATGACCCAGGTTTGGAGAATGTGCTGGGTGGGGGAGGGTTTCCCATTCAAACTCCATAAGTTTTTGTTTGACCTTCAAAGCAACATGAGGCCGAGCGTTATCATGAAGAAGAAGAATTTTTCGTCGATTCGATGCAATTGATGATCTGTTTTTCATCAAATTTTTGTACAAATTCTCCAACTGTTGTTCATAACGCTCAGCGGCGATTGTTTCATTCGGCTTTAACAACTGGAAATAGACAACTCCTTCCATATCACACCAAATACAGAACATTGTCTTATTAGCGTGGATGTTCCGCTTTGGATTCGATGTTGTCGGTTGGCCAGGATCAACCCATGATTTTCTTCGTTGTGGATTCTCAAAATAGATCCATTTTTCATCTTTTTTCAAATTATAAAAATAAATCTATATAAATAAAAATGTTCGTTTATTCAAAATCTTAAATCTCCGAAAGTTCATCACCGATTGCTTTGAAATTTTAACACAACGTTGCATTCGAATAAGCACGTGTTTTTATGTACCTATTTTTCTTTTTTAAAACAGCACCATCAGTTGGACATAAAAGCAACACACGCTATACTAAACATTTTACATCACTGGGAGCTCCATCTGTTGAATGTGATAGCAACACACGCAATACTAAACATTGATTATGCCGAACAGTGTGCTTCTTGACAGCTGCTGTCACTTAACATTTTCAATGTTTCCGATTGCATTGTTAAATTGAATTTTCATAGATTTCGATTTATTTTCATTTTGATTTAATTATTTTGTATGACATTACGTTGGAATTGAGCTGTGTCGTTATAAAAATAAAATATTATACTACGTGGTGTCTTATATAAAGGGGAGTGTCATAGGCAATCATGTTTTCAAATTTTCGCAAAATTTGTTCCGTTTTTGAATTTTTATTGAAATTCGCATAAAACCGATTATTTTCGGGGAAACGTTGCAAAGCAGATAGATACACTCAGAAAAATTCTATTCCTAAAATCAAAGAAATTACTTATTTGACTTCAAAACATTGTAATTTTACTTAACTCAAAAGAGAACTTTTTGAAAATATGAAATAAAACATACTTTTTAAGGAAAATTCATAGAAAGTAAGTTAAGCCTACTTTTTGCATTTATGAATGGGTTAATCAAGGTGATAATATAAATTTCATGAAGTTTTTAGTAAATTGTTTCTTTATTCTGAAGTTAAATTTACATAATTTAAGCACATTTTTCTTCCTTTTAAAGAAATATTAACTTCTTTTAAAATAATAAGGTCATTTCATTACCCATATGAAAAATATTTCATTCGATTTATAACAAGTTTTGCAATCTATGTATGGCTTTAATAGAAGTAAAAGAAAAAACTTCATGAAATCTATAAAGTACTGATTTCATTTTTAAGCAAATCCATGTATAATCAAATTAATGTAAAGTTATTTAATCCTAAGAGAGTTTCATATATACGTGGCAGTACTGTCATTGTCGTTAGGTAATGTTTTCATCAACTACCACTGAGTGGTCTGTGAACTTATAATGTCATCTCTTTCACTCATGAGAGATAATTGAAGTAAATTCTATTTATGTATGTAGGGTAGGAAAGCTTGTTTGAGCAAGTTCAGAAGTGACGCTTGCGTGCTAACGTTTGGGTAATGGATTAAATCCTTAATTTCGCGAGTGCAGTAAAGTGGTAAATTGTATTTGAACATTTATTATAAAAAAATGGATTCGTGCATAATAAGTTCCGATGGAAGTGAGTTATTAGTGAATCCGGAAGAAAATGTTTCGTCTTTTGACTTGCAAGCGAATTGCATTGGACAAGTCTGTGGAGAAAACCCTTCAGATAATGAAAATAATATAAATGTGGAAAATATAGTAGTTTTGCCAAATGACAAATTTATGCAAGTTTACATTTTGTTAACTAATTGGGGTCTGTCTGAATATTTCGAACGATTTAAGGGTAATAAAATTTTAATAGGGAATTATCCCTTATTAGTAAATTTCCCTTTATTAGAGTGTAATATCGACTACGACACCTTTAAATTATTGAGAGGAAAACACATAGACCAACTTTTCCCAAAAGATACGGATCTCGGTGCAAAAGTTCGTTTTGAACATTTTTATAAACATTTTGCAAAGAAGGAAGTGACAAGCTCCTCAAGCACAAGGGCGGCATCAACTGCAAGTTTCACTGATTTCATTGAAAACTTCTCGCAAGAGTCTTCTACTTCAAGTGTAAGTATCTATGTATGCTTTTGCACTAAAAATACTAATATTATAATAGCTTTTAGGTTATTCGAGTGAGTGAAGCAATAAGTAGTTGCCCTAAATCGCAAAGTATCATGAAATATTATGAAATAAATAAAAATTTAAAAGACAGTCACCGCCATATTTTAGTAACCACGGTTGTTCATCATGCAATTCATAAACTTAAAATACAGCTAAAGCCACAAGTATGCAAAGATATAGCAAAACAGATTGTATCTATCTTCCCAACAGAAACCGAGGTATTTTCCCATATAATCTGTAAAATTTGAAATAATTTAAATCACTTTTAGAGTGCATATTATTTGTACAGGAAGAATAATAGACCAGGTGGTTATCTCTATGCCAAGTATCATAACGTTTTGAGTAGCTTAAAATCTGAAGGATTTCAAATAAAGGAAACAAAACAGACTTCTCCGATAATAACTTCATCAAAAAGAAGTACATATTTCTAATATCTAGTACATACAACTTAAATATATACTTTGCTTGTAATTCATAGTAATTTTTTTCTACATGGAAATGTGCCAGTGTAGTAAATGTGTGTTAACGGCACTAAATAACTACAGATCAAATTAATATAAGAACTTGAAACGAATTTTCTTTTAGGTCAAACTTTTGTGGATAATGTTGAAATGAAAAATGAACAATTGTTATTGAAGAATAATATATATCCGAAAGACGTTATTGTGGAAAAGTGGAAACTTACTTCTCACTATAGAAAAGAATTAATAGCCAACAAGGAAATTTCTTCTTCTGAGATACTTAAGGCATGGCCGTATTATACAAAATCTTTTGGATATGAATTGGTAATATTCTTAGTATTTAATATTTAGTTGGTTTTGATGTTTCAATCTTTATAGATTGATATTGACTTTAGCATTTGGCATCCTGGAAAGCAAAACTTGTTAATAATTCGTTGGGAAAAATTTTCTTCTGTTATATGGAATTATTTTAAAGCTAGCATTAAGGATCCAGAATGCATACAGCTGTACATAAACCAGTGTGATCAGATTACTAAAATCGACGAAAGTAAGTTTCAGCGAATTATTTTTCTGCAAATTGTTTAATTTAGTCTTTATTCCTCTCAGATTCAAGAAATGCTATCACTTTCCTCTTGTTACATGCGTTAATTCCGCCAACATCGCGTCAGTTTGTTACTGACGTTAATACAAAAAAGAGAAAGGTCATTAAAAGCTCAATTAAGAGTTCACAGAAGTCATCTATATATTTGATACACGCAACTAACGACATTGATCTGCAAATTCGGAAAATAGTTGATGACTATTATACGCAGAGGAAAACCATTCAGCCTTTCATTTTTGTTGTGGGGACCGACTACTTTTCTTTGAATGAGTATTATATTTTCTTTAATAATATAATTTATAAACTGCCTTCATTTTTGAAATCGCTAGATATTTGTTATAAGGTTATGCATGTGTTTAATCTAGAATATCCAAGAGATTCAGTACTTGTTTGGACATTTTTACAGAGACTTTTTTATGACTTAGAACTAGAATCTGATTACCAAAATTCAAGGCTATTAACTGTTTTGAACGATATTAAAGGAATGTGTAGTTTTGCATAATTGAAAAATGAACTACTGTTTTGTGTGCAAGCGCTCATTTAGTGAACTTGAACTTTTATTTTCTCACTTAAGGAAATTCCATTTGTTGGGACGATTTTGTGAATACGAATGCGGGAATATAACTTGCAGACAAAAGTTTAGTACGTTTAGGTCATTCGCTAGACACATGCGTAATCATATTAAAAATGAAGAAGAATCAGATTTACGTCCTATTAATGCACTCGGTGACATTGCTGTTTATCCAAATAATTTTTCACAATTATGTACTAACTATGACATGGAAGTTTTGCCCAATGAAAATGTCCAAAATGATAGAACACTAAATCTTAAATTGTCAGATATGAAAAACATTGAAAGAAAAACCATTTATTTTTGTTTAAAATACTTAAAAAAACCAACATTTCCAAGAAAATATCTAGAAGAGATAAAAGAAGATATTAAAAACATAATTATGGTCGGCATTGCTGAATTTTTAGAAAGCCTCAAGCCTCAACTTGATTTCGGTATGTCTTCAAAAATAAATGAACTCGTTTCGTTTTGCCAGAACCCATTTCCTAACTGCGAAACAGAATATAAGTTTAAAAAGTTACTCAAAGAAAATGACTTATATGAAGATCCAAAAATTATTTGTCTGGATAATATTGTAAGAAATATAACTCTAAATTATCAAAATACCTTAGGCCCACATGTTTTGAAAGCGTGTATATTACCTGTAATTTTTCAATTTAGGAAATATTTTGAAACCAATGGAATTTTTCAAATGCATTATAACAATTTCCATTTACTAAAACAATCTTCGAAAATTTCTAATTTTATTAATGCAGCACTATGGAGAAATTATGAAAGTCAATTAAAAGGTGAAATAGTTCTACCATTTTTTTTATATTCGGATGACTTTCAAATTAACGATCCCTTAGGAACACATCAATCAAGTCTCACTGTTTTTTACTATTCCTTCCCAACAACTCCCCCTTACTTTAAATCTAAGTTAGAGCATATCTTTTTAGCTGGAATTTTTGTTTCAAAAGATCTGAAAGAAAAAGGAAACAAAAGTTGTCTTCAACCCTTAATCAATGAATTTGCCTTTCTAGAAACGGAAGGGATTAAGATAAAATGCGATATGGGTGAACAAGTCCTAAAATTTAAATTAAGCCTTGTCTTAGGGGATAATCTAGGGCAGAATAGTTCATTAGGATTTGTAAAATCATTCAGTTCAGAAAACTATTGCAGGTTTTGCACACTGACGAAAAATGAAACTAAGTTAATAGTAGCAGAAGATCCCTCGAGTTTAAGAACCATAGAAAGTTACACGAATTCAATTGGACAGTTGGGAATAGAAGAAAATTCAGTTTTTAATTCACTGCCTACATTTCATGTTGTAAACAATTGGGCGGTGGATGCTATGCACGACATTTTTGATGGCATTGCGCATTATAATTTATGTCATATAATTAATAACTTGCTGGCTAAAGGGTATTTTGATTTAAGCATATTAAATTCAAGAAAACAAGGATTTAATTACAACCAAAGTGAAATCGGAAACCTGTCACCACCTATTACGGTCAACCATTTAAAGAAAAAAAAACTAAAAATGAATGCTCGAGAAATGTGGACTTTCATACATTTCCTCCCATTGATCATTGGTGACTTAGTTCCTAGTGACAATGAAACGTGGTTATTTTTCCTAAAATTTTTATCCATTGTTGATATATTAATAAGTGATAATTTCGATGAACAAACTCTAATTAAACTCGAAGGCCATCATAGACGTTATATTCAACTTTTTAAAGACACATTAAAGCCTAAACATCACTTTTTAACTCATTATGTTACAGCCATTCGTAAATCTGGTCCAATAAAAAACTTGTGGTGCTTTCGCTTCGAATCTAAACACCAAAATTTTAAAAAGTATCTTCGTAGTATTTCTTCAAGGGTAAATGTCCCCCTTTCTCTTTCTTTTAAATACCTATATGAATTCGCATTCGATATACTGGATTTTAAAAACGAGATCTGTCAGGTATTATCTGAACCAAAACAACTGAAAGAAAGTCTAAATTCCTCTTTAATTAAAACCTTACTCTCATCAGAACTTAATGCTGACTATAATTGTGTTTCGATAGATATTTTAAGGTATTGTGGAACAGTATTTAAAAAGAATTACTTTTTTGTTGTTGAAAGTGATACTGATGTTCAGTTGTATAAAATTATTGAAATCTTTCAAATACAGAACTCACTCTTTTTGCTCGGACAAGAATTCCGAATTTGCTTTAATAGTCATATATTAGGATACAATATTATAAGTGAGGAAAAAAATTTTCTGGTTAAAAACCTAAAGGATATACAAAAGCCACCTATTCATTTATGTAATTTACCTAATGGAAAACAAGGAATCAGAATTAAACATGCATTTTGAACAAGAAGAATAGAATTCCTTTGTTAATAAAACATTTGTCAGCTTATGAATATGCTGTATTTATATATCTTTAAAAAGCTTCATTAAATTACCTATTTGAATAAAATTTGCGTTTTATTTATTTTTACAAACAAATACCAAAGTTTATAACAGCTCTTTGCACATACCAACCTTTTTTCATATAGCCACAGTTTAATCTATGAGCCGTTTATTTTGAAAGTGGCCTAAGTCACATTTTCCAATTATGGTAAAAATCGAAATATCGGTGTAAAGTAAGCCGATTAAAACCCATTTTACCAGGGGCTACAAAAAGTGACTTAGCCCACTCTCAAAATAAACGGCTTACATAATTAAGGCAATTCTTAAAAGAAAGGAAAACCATCATAATTTTAAGGAAAATATATCATAAATCTTAATGATGATATGTCGTAAGTACAAAACTGCTTTCATTTCAATCTAAGAAATTCTTGTTACTGAAATCAATTTGGATTTACATAAATCTAAAAACAAAAATATTGGATACAATAAGGGCACTTCTTTCATTTTATGAGAAGTTTTCATAGAATACATGAAGTCTACGCTTATAGAATTAAAACACTCTCTTATCATATTTATTAAAAATTTCGTTACTCCTAAGATATATGCATTTCTTCATGTTAAAGAAATATTTTTCTTAAATCGTATTGAAGTGTTTCTTCGGCTCCAAATCGTGCCTAATTTATCTTCAGATTTATGTAATTTCTCTTTGATATCACGAAATATTTTTCTGAGTGTAGATAGACAGATAGAAGATAGATAGATAGATAGATAGGTAAATACATAGACAGGTTGATAGGTAAGGTACATAGATAGATGTAGATAGTTAGATACAGGGTGTCCCATGAGAAGTTGCTGAAACTAATCGGCAATTATTTCGAAGTACATGCAGGTCTCAAGATGTCTCAAATTGCTTTCGAAAGAAGACATATGGAAGTTTTTTTTTCATACATAAATTTATTAAGATCAATAATATTTTATATTTTTCAAATCGATAAATTTAATGATAAAATCGACAAAGTGGTAATCATCACCACTTGAGCAAATTTGAGTGAAATTCAGTTAGAAAACACTCTAAAAAGGTATCGACGAAATTGTTATTCAGGTTCACGTTTTGCCTCATGAATTTTTCTTTAATTTAATGGTGAATGAGATACTTTATTCATAAATTCTCATATAAAACCGATTGTTTTCGGGGAGGCATATCAAATTGTGAATTTAGACACAACATTCTCAATTTTTACAAATTTTTGTAGATTTAATTCTATTTATAGCAAAATTTTCTTTCTTTGAGAATAATAGTTTTTCAATCAAAATTTTGTGATTTTTACGTGGAGTTTTGCTATTTTTCACCTCTTGTTGTGTTACCTTTAATAGCCAATCTCGAAAATTATAACAAGCGACTGCTGGATAATCCTTTACAGCGCCAGTAGTGCTCCAAAGCACAAAATCGTATCACTTTTTGAGCGAGGAATTTTTCCTTCCGCAATTTAATATCTGAAATACGTTGCAAAATGAAAAGATGTGAAAACAGGACGTTTCCCTTCCTCATCGTCACACTTCCTTCAGTTGCTCCAGTGGTCTTTCGGTTGGAGATTGTATATTTGTCGGGAATTCTCCTCTCCAACATCCCCCTTTCCCCGGCGGGTTATCTTCTAGTGTTGATCCTAGGGGCTAAATAGCTTCCAGTCCCAACACTTTGTAAACAAAAACCCTCACCAGACTGGAGCAGACACGGACCACCGCAGGGTTCACATCTGTTTCCGTACATTTCGAAAAAGGATGGTGTGAGTCAGTCCTTCTTTTTCCTGCTTCTGGTCTCTCGGTCTCCCGGATAATCCTTAGGGTGAAAGAATTTTATAAACAAATCCTAACCCGGGTAAGGTTAGGAAGGCAGCGAAAATGTTACACTAACTGAAAATCTGCCAGACTTCTGGGGGGCGCTTCAGAGGGGCTACAAAACTCCAGGGACACACGATTTCACCCAGTTTCCTGGCATTGCACACAATCCGAATCTGTGCAAGCGAGCAGAAGGTTCCCGAGGGATTGAGGCGCCTCTCGAGTGTTAGAAAAATTGTTTTGTGGCCCCTTACTTCTGAGAGTTGGTTTAAAAGAGGCGAAATGAAATTTCGCAAAGCAATGAAATTGGCACACGATTTTGCACAAGATTCCTCTGGACTTTTGGGGCTCGATCCCGAGGGAATTTGCTATAGTGATGAAATCGCTTATCGAAATCCCAATTCCAGAGACTAACAATTTTCTTTTCCCATTTAATGTCGACATTTCTGACCGTCTTTCCTGTCTGACAAATTAAGAAAAATTCTCGATAAATTATAATTTCCCTGTCACGAGGAAACTAGTCACAACTTCCGCGGAGTCCCACAAGTTAGGAGTGCTGTGCCTGGTAAAGATCTTCGCGCCCCATTCCCAAGGGTTCAAACTGACAGAGGGAGGACATCCGGCCGGCACAGATTATCTTGTTCTGTCAGGAGAGTTTCAAAGAGTTTTCTTAACTGCGGGCGGTTTCTCTAACTCTATCGCGGGGAAAAAAAAAACTTCTGGATTATTTCCCACAAGTCCTCCTTAAGAAGCACGAACACGATTTCTTAGCAGGAAAACGATGAAGACAGCCAGAGGAGGAAGAATCTTGTGTGTATTTTGTGTATATATGTTGATTGTTACAGCAACAACGACAACGACGACGTTCCAAATATTTTGATAAAGAAAGTAATTGAGTTTTGCACTCCCACTCTCGCCCTCGTCTTTGGTAGGACAATTATTCAGCAGAAATTGCCCGATTTATCACATCGCTCAGGCCAAATGGGTAATCTTTTATCTTAAGATATCTGCGAAAATTTCGAACTGTCGGAAAAAACAAAAAGGGTTTAAGATTCATAAGATTTTATAGTCTATCTATACTAATGCGAACAAGATATTAACTACGTCAGGAGTCCCACAAAGTAGTCATTTAGGTCCACTTCTCTTTATTTTAGAATAAGAATGCTGATTTGTTTGATGTTCTTGTCAGTACGAATGCATTGAAGAAGAATCTACTTGTTGGTCATATGCTACATATTAATTCTACAATAGTTCGAATAAAAACAAAAGCTTAAATACTACTATCTAAAGAATCTGCTTTAATTTGCAACGCACATTGGTCCCAGTAGGTTCAAAACCACCCACAGGTCGTAATTTTTAACGAAATTTTAAAATTCTTGTTGGAGGATACTCGTGATGAGAAAACGAAAAGACGCTCGAAGCCCTTTTTGCGAAAAATTTCTTGGGTGATTTTAAAAATTCTAATTATTTACTTCACTTTGATTTCGAAAAATCATTGAATTGAAAATCTGGAAAAAATCGAAAATAGGGTTTTGAGGTTTCTGAATAAAAATTAGGCATTTACTTAATCATACAAAGTCTCCTGAAGGTCCTATTTTTGATTTTTTCCAGATTTTCATTTTTGCTTTAAGTTCTTGGATATTAGGATTGAAGTTTCAATATCCTGAATTTTCGAAATCAAAGTGAAGTATTTTGAATTTTTAAAATCACCCAAGAAATTTTTCTCAAAAAGAGCTTTGAGCGTCTCTTTGTTTCCAATTCCAACAAGAATATTCAAACGTTAAAAATTACGACCTGTGGGTGGTTTTGAATCAATTAGCAATATAGCCCCAATGCGCAACGGCCCGTGTTGAAGTCAATATCATTAACATATTTATTGAAAAAGCAAGTTATCTTGCAAATGGGTATAAATATATAAATAGTATAATTTGTTCTGTGATGAGGGTTTTCTAATAGATTTATTGAAGGAATTTGATCAGAGATTCATCTTGCAGGCTATGAATCTTGTCAATGCTCGATTACGAAAGAATCCTCGAATATCATTGATAAATAATAAGAAGAACAATGGGACATAGTGGGATCCTTGAGGTACTCTTGAATGCACCATTATTTCCCTTGAAAGAGTGTTTTCGCCACAGATAACTTGTCTACGATGAAAAAGGTAAGAACATAGTTTTCATAAGAACATGGTTTGATATATTTTCATATCCATATTAAAAATCGCAAATTGAATTTAATTACTAAATGTTAAAACATTACCTTCCGAATAGAACAAAAATTTATGCATTTACTCAATTGTTATGTATTTTATTTATATTCAAAATCCGGACACGTTTAAAATAACACTCTTATAAAAATCGTATAAAAAAAGCACATTTGCAATAAATGAAATGAACAACAATGTTTAATATGAGACGTTGAAATTTATCGACGGGGATGCAAATTGCGAAATAATAAATAAATAAAAAAACATATAAAATAATTAACACTTCGAAATAATAAAAAATGGATAAATATCAATTCAATTTTAAACTTCTCTTCTCTTTACACCTTCCGAGAACTTTTCCCATATAAATTTTTATTTTACAGCTGACAATTGATTCGAGGTAAAGCAACGAACAAAATTAAAAGTCAATTCCAATATTAATCAGTCATCGTAAATATGGCTCTCATAAATATTTTATAACTCCCTATAAAGCGAACAATGGGAGTGAGGTTTTGTTAATTTCAATACGAAAAATTGGAAAAACTGTTGAACCTTTAGGAGCGCAATTTTTCGCAACCGCATGATATTATAATTTCACATGGATAAAATGCGATGAAATCTGTGAGTTGATTCTGTGATGTTGAGGTCGTCAAAAAAATTCGTTTTTTTTAAATACATGATTTTCAGTGAAATTACATTCTTTTCGATTTTTTTGTATATTTGATTTTTTTGGGGAAGCTCGCCCGCTAGCACAATGGTTTTGTGTTTACCAACAATTGGTAATTAAAAGGCCAAACATTGCTGTGGTCATGAGATACGTTGGTAATTAAAATCAGAGTAAAAATTCGGCAGCAGCAAATAAATAAACAAAAAAAATAAAGTAGATGCCAAATGAAAAATTTCACATTCGCTTGCAATCAGGCAAAATGTATATTTTTCCAATTAAGCGTTCGTCAACCTACGCCCGCAGTACAATACGCGTTCATTAAATTTTATTTAAGACTGTAAATTAAATCTGATCAGCCGTCAACTAATGTCGGTTGCAGGGGAACAACCCAGAAATGTTTCAATTTTAAAACATTTTGCGGGGAGGAAAGAGTGGTGCCCATTTTCCTAGTTTTTTCTCTCAGCAACTCGTTCTGGACTTGTAAATATTTAAATGAGCCAACCAAAGTAAGAGCCTGCAGCAGAACTAAGGCCAGGATCAGGATCAGGATCAGTACAAGGACTGTACAATAGCCCAGAAAGAAAAGAGGATGTATATATTGTCTGTATTCTATCTTTTTCGTATACTACTTATATACAATATATTTTTTCTTCTCTATTTTTGTTTGTTCCCCCGAACGCGACTCAAGTTCCCTTTTTTACCCTTTCTTTACCACCGCCGCTGCCTTAATAAGAAACTTTACATCGAGTAGGTACAGTCGTGGAAAACTTCTTCTGGAAAAATGAATTTTATACTATGCTTTCTTGCTAGGGCTGTTTTTCATCTAACCCCTCCCTTATTTTTTTTTTTTTTTTTTGTATATTTAGAGTTTAACAAGCGCTGGCAACAGTTTTCTTTTATAGTGTGTAAAAGTTTTCAATTGAAAATTTTTCCTTAAAATTTTTGTTGGCTGAGCAGAATATTAAAAATCCTATATATAATGGTATATATAGTGGTATATATATCTACGAACGTTATATATTTTATGGAATGAACGTCTGTGAAATTTTCAGAATAATAATTGTTTTCGGTCGTGGACAACAGTCTAGACAATTCACAACTTTTATGGGGGTGGAATTTAAATTTGTGCGCGCCGGTTTACCTCGTTTTCAGGTATACGACGCAGTATTTTGAACACGTTTCATTGTCCATGAAATATAGGTTTGATGTTTGATGGAGTTGAATACTAAAATATTTTAAGGGTTTTTGGCTGGAAATTGAAAATATTGTAATGCAAATATTCATGGCAAATTGCTATGAAAATGTTACAAATTGGATGGTTTGTGAAATTTTGTTGTTGTTTAGGTATTTTATTTGAATAAGTGATTGATATCCAAATTGCTTAGAAAATATGTAATAAATACAGGTTATCTGTAATTTCTCACCGTAAAAAAATTAACAATCACCACAATAAAATATACGATACAAATTCAAAATGCTAGAATCAATATATCCAAATTATGGAAAAACTCTAAAATAGTAATATTGAATTGTATCACAAATTGTGATAATAAATTTGAATTCAGTGATCCTGAAAAGTTCATGCAGTGACTTTTAAGAAAATTTCGTATGTATTTATGTTGAATTACAAAATTTTGAAAACTTATTAAATAGATTTTAATTGGAATATTAGTAGCGATTTTCATGAAGATTTGATAAAACGTTGATTTTTAGGCAGGTAAATGTGTTTTATAGCTTTATTATGTTTAATCTTCCTTCTTTTCCTTCTTTTCATGCAATTTTGCTGTAAGGAGGGAGTATACATTTATTTTTTGAAAAGATCAATTTTTCAAAAACATCAAAAACATAAACTTTAGGCCTGTAAAAACAATATAGAATATGGTATATAAGTCAAGTCACGTAATATAATAGATGGTGTCCAAACGAGTGAATTACAGACCGTTTTTTATTAAAGGGACCTAATTGCGGCAGCCCTATCACAACTCTATTTGAAAAGAAAAAATACAACAAAATTTTTTTTAGAAAGTTCGATATGTATATTTTCAGTTATTTAAATATTGTATTATTAAAATAAATATTTCATATGGAAAAAAACAACATTAGAAAAAACGTCCAATAAATGACGAAATTCCCCCCCATAAAAGACGAAATTCGTATCGTATCGTCGATTCGTATTGAATTTCACATGTATATAGGTCTCCAGATTTTTTTTTAATAACCATACAACAGTGGTTTAGAAATAAAATAAAACAAAAATCATTTTTTTTTTTTTTTTTTTTTTTAAGAATTTGCAGATAATCCAAATATATTTTTTAGAAAATGACAGTCATTAAAACAAAATATAAATTATTTAAGCGTTGTTAAAGCGACATGTGTCCTGAAGCTACATAAAATATTTAAAATTTTTTGATAGAGGTAGAAAAATACTCGTTTAAGGTATTTGAATCTGAATTTTGAAGCTTTATAACTTTGTTCAATTAACGAATTTCGAAAGATCTAATACTATTAAAATTACAAAATATATAAAATAATATATTTTTTGGAGTTGATACCCCAGAATACCCCCTATAAATAATTGTCGAGCTGTTGTAGATATCAATTTTCTTTATTTTCTGTTTTTAATTGTAATTAATCCATAAACAAAATTAAAGTCATTTCCTCAATTACAATCTTCTGTTAGAGAACTTAAACTCTTGCAATATCGACTTTGTAGAATTAATACAAAATTACAAATGCCAAAGTAATGCCCGAAGAATATAACTTCAAAAAGAGAAAAAAAAAACAAAGATTTCCTCAAGGACATTCCGTCGCGGCTATAAAAATAGCAATTAATTGAATTCCTTGAATCGCTTGCATTCGTAAGGAAGAAAGGAGTGGAACAAAGGCGCCCTCTAGAGTCTAGACTCTAGAGCAACAATTTTATTTAGTTAATTGGAATTATTCCCGCCCCAAGACGTTCCCGGTGCACCTTGCGTGTGGAGCCCTTCCACCATCTTGAATGGAGCAGGAGTGAGGGCCGCAGAATGTTGGGGCAGCCCTAGAATGCCCTCAGGGAGTCAATTAATGCAGCAAACTTGAGTCAAGGCGACGAAGGAATGCTGCCGACAGAGCGACCTCTTTTATAGGGTTATGAAATTAAATTTGCTCAAGATTTAGTTAGAATGCACCGGTAACAGGTGGAACCAGGGGAAGGAATCAGTCACTTCACTCAATTGTGTTGTTGGCCGTTCTATAATACAACCGCGCTAAATTCAAACGATTGTTTCCCAGTTGCCTGCACCCCCACCCTGCAATATTGACTGTGGTTGACGGAGGGATGATGGGGAGAAGGGAGGGGAAATGGGGTGCTCAAAGGTGATGCATCAGATCGATTTCTTGCGCTCTGTTCTACCGGAAATTAAGTTGGTTTCTATCAATAAATTACGTCTAGATAAAGCTCCCCCTCCCCATCCCCTCCCCATCTACAGGTCTTCTTCTGACGGTGGTTGTGGTCCTTGTGTTTTTCAAGTGTGTAACTGGGACACAATTGAATTTGGGCGAACTTAATTAAAGGGAAGCAGAAATTAAGTGAAAGGTTTTATCAATTGCTTCCGGGCATTGATTAGGAGGACTACGGGGAAGCTCATAGGCGACAGGTCTATTTTTGGATCGGCTGGGAGCCAATTGCGCCTCTAAAGGATCTCTAGTTCAAGGGGCCTATCGGCAAAAAAACTTGTTTGTGTGCACGTGTGTGTGGATTTCAATCGGTTCAGTGGACTCACCTGGACTGAAGGAGGATTTATCGAGTGCACCAGGTGATTTCGGGGTTTCTTCCTAGTTCCAGATCAGAAAATTTGGTGAGTATAGATTTTTTGATTAATCTTAAAAGTAAAAAAATAATAAAATTAATATAAACCACTGAATAACCTTTATGATTAATTTTAACATTCATTGATATAAGATAGTTCGTGTTTTTATTGATACTAGAAATTGATTTTACTATTTTATATTTCTAGTAAAATTAATTTGTTCAATAGACATTATGACGATAAATTACAATTCACTCTGGGATTCTGAAACACCTAACGCCGATTTTAGGATTTCCATTCCAAACCACATTTTGATTACATTTGACCACAAGGCTGTGGTCGCAATTGTGTTGGCCTACCATGTCAACAAAGCGGCTGACCATTGGTAATCGCCGGCCGTATATAAAACTGACTTTTAACGATGTGAATTAGTGTCCGTCGATAAATTCATAATATCCAAGCCCATTCGAAATTGGCGGGAATCGCGACTGCGATCATAGCTTATTAATTTGGTAAACATGCTCGTGCCCGACTGCAAATGAATGCAAATTTAGCAAGCAATGCCGTCGTGCATAAATCCCATGATGCGTATTTATGCTAATTCCCAGGGGCTCGAGTCCCCGGAAATTAATGGCGAACGCTAGGCTGACTGCTCTCTAACTGAAAAGAGCGGGGGTGCCTTTTTTTTGAGATATTTTCATTAAAAAAAATACCATAATGCTCTTGGCATGATGGTAATGACCGTACTCATTAGCGCTAACGTCTCCTTCCCTCTCCTGCTTGAGCTAAGTGTGCATTTTTGTTCGCACCGAGGGTGGCGCGAATTTTTCAAATGTTTATGAAGCTGTATGAAGAGAAATTGCCACGATTTAAATCATAACAAATGAGTGAGGGCGACGAGCACGAATGCCTTAAAATGAATGTCAGCATAAAAAATTATATTCAGCGAAAATTTCGACCGGTGCACGAAAAATGATAGCCGTCCATTTGGACAGGAATTGTGGCATACGTACGTACGCACGACAGACGTTTTCGTTTATTAGCGCGCACGGCCAATTGTTCCCAGTAGACTTTTTGCCCAGCCACAATTTCACCAGGAATATTCTTTTTGCGTTGTGTGTCGTCCCTATCATTGGGGTTGGGAACAGGGAACAGAATGTTACGATGGCTAGAAAAGATTAATTTTTTTTTCTTTTTGGTTATAAACATCAACAGCCGTAAATTACGAAATTTGCAAAGTGCATTTTAACGAACTGTCAGAACTGACAGAATACGTGAAAAAACATATTTTATATTTATTGAGCCTGGGATTTAAAGTTTAAGATTATCCTTTGTTTTTCCAAAAGCAACTTTTGTTTGAACAGCTTTTATTTAATAAGATTCAACATACATGATACACGATAGAATTTTTTTTGAGGATACACTTCACCAAAAACGACTATTATAGTTAGAATTTTCAAAGTTAAAGGATTATTTATGACATTATATTTTATCAGTAATAAAAACCAATCAGATGGGATTTTGGCTCGACTGTATGAATTTATGAGTACATTTTAAAAACTTTAAAAATTTTTCTGATTTACATTCATCGTTCATTTATAAGATAATCTAAAATATAAGTAACTATATTATTTCTTTATATTAGATCACATTATAATTTGTTTAAATAGACTTGGTGACAAAACAATAACTAAAGGAAAGTATTTTTAACAATTTGTCCAACAATTTAAAATTGTTGCTTTTTTAGGTATTGGGACATGGTGAAGTAAACCTAACCATATTTTTCAAAATGAAGAGGTAAAATAAATAGTATAATATGTTTGCAGGGTTCTTCATTCTTTCCGTAAGTGTTATGATTTTGTTTAGGATATCTGGATAAGAAATTTCACCAAGTCTCTTGACAAATATTGTTACAATAATCATAAATCTACCAGAGTCACTTAAAAATATAGACGTCCTTATACATTAATTTTCAATCATATCTACTACTTTAAATTTGCAACAGGGAGGATTTGTATTCCGCATCAAGCATAAAGAAGACTCTCTTTCGATTGAAATCATCATTAAATTATAAATATAACTTCTATCATCCTTTCTACGTTAAGAACAACAACAACAAGTTTATTAATATTTTAAAACCGACTTTGCAAAACTTTGCAACTTCCAGCAATCACCGTAAATTGCTTTGATAATTCGCATAAAATGAGCTACATCGAGGAATGTTAAATCAATAATTTTCCAATAAGATTTGGCGCTAATGAGAAAACGTTGGAGTTAACAATTTCCATCTTTTAACTATATTTATTTTTGGGTCAAAAATATTAGCATATTGGAACAATATACATTTAATTTACAATTAATTATTACTACGTATACATGCGGGGATTCAATCCTAATTCAATCCAGTTAAATGTCATGTAGACGCAGATCGAATCCAAACGAGATCGATTCGATCCGATCCAACTTTTCGACCTGGATCGAATCGAAATTATCCCATATAAACGCGGATCGAGAGATTGAAAGATCGAAATAGATTTGACAGCTCAAGTTTTTTGAAGTTCTTGGAGGTTAAAGGTAATAAGTCGACGCAAGAAGTAATCTTTAATTTGATTTATTAATTTGTTCTTTATTTTCAGGCAATGAGTAAGAGAAATTGTGGGGACATGAGGAGACCTTCTTGCTCTCCTCGATATTCACTTCACATATTTGCAGGTTATTTTATCTGTCACTTCGATCACATTTCGAGCTTTCAATCTTTCGATCCGGTGTTGTCATATACGCACATCGAATTTCGATCCCTCAATCCTCCATGTATACGTAGTATATCTAGGGATTTTTATTGTTTGTATTTACTTCAAAATATTTTTTCTTTAATTTGAATGCATGAAATGATTGCTTTTATAATGAATTTCTGTTAAACTTGTACCCGTCAAATACAATGCTATGTACTTGCAACTAAAAATCTAGCTTTTGTCTCAGAATTTATTTGTTAAATATGTAATAAAAAATTTAGCAGTTTTCGGTTTCAAAATCTTTTCGTAATCGCTTTATACAGAGTGTCCTGATCAATGGTTGTTCCAATACTTAATATATTTTAAATTAAGTAATAATTAATAATATAATAGCAAAATAAAAATGGTTTCGTCCTGCGCTGCGCTTTATATTAAAATTCCACCCAAAAAGTATAAAATAGCCATTTTTTTCAGAAAACTGCAAAATTAAATAAAAAAGTAAATTTATTTTTTGTTGATTACACTGGTCAACGCTAAATTTTTGCCGAACAAGTGGCAAATAATTTATACACGATTTTTTCCGTAAATGAAGAAATCGTAAATGAAAATGCTCGACTAGCTTCCGTTTTCAAGGAAAAGGTGAGTGAAAAAGTCAAAAGAGGTTATTTTGACCATATTTGAAATATCACTGAAATATAACGGATTATTATAGAAGCTTGTAACGTGGCTAAAACCAAAGTTAAAACCTTGAGCTATTATCTCAAAATACTAAAGGTCTTAAAAATGTTCCAAAAAATACCTTGAAAATCATATTTTTGACCAAACCGATTATTTCATTCAACAGATGCTGAATGAAGACTATCATAAATACACGCTCATAAAAAATGAATTTTCCACACTATTTTTTTCGAAAACGGAAGCTGATTGAGAATTTTAATTTAAGAATTCGTAATATACGGAAAAAACCATATAGAAATGATCTGGAATTCGTTCGGAAACAGAAAGAAACATTGCATTTTTTGACCAATGTTATGTCATTTAATCAAAATTTACTATGCGATATTTTTCTCAGTGCAACCACATACATACGTAATATTAATCGAAGAAATACCATACTACAATAAGTAATATAAATCGATTGAGTTCTGTTTTTACAAAATATCTTTAAAAACTCCTGACAGTTCGTAGAAAGGACACCAGCATTCACGTTCAATGTCTGAACTGGATCACGTCGAAAGAAATTTCTTATTAAATCCCTGGTAATTTCGGGGAATTGAAGCAATACCGAATAGATGCCATTCTAATGTCGTCTTCTTCGGTCATGATCTGATTGTATCACCGAGCAGCAAAAATTGGTTTTTGAGCCCGCGTCCGCACCAGCAGCATTTACCAGCATTCTTCCAATGTCCTTAAAGGAGTCGCAGAGCGCAGCGGGCCACGCGGCAACCGTTGACATAAGAAATGTTCCTTATCCGAGGGAAGCACTTCAAATTAACTGCCCTTATCCCCTAATCTGGCCACTACATTCACCCTTTTAGTACACTTCTGGGGACGACACCACTAAGTCCTTTCGACGAGCAAAAAGCGCCATCCGAAAATCGTCTCGAATGGGAGCAATTTGGATCGCCGGGATTTGTCATGAGCGATGGGGACGTGTTCGAGCTGCCGTTGGCTAAATTGGAGATTGAGGGCGCCCTCGGGTCCTCCAAAAGGCGATTCAATTAAGTGATTCTTTTATCCCTTTTTTTTCTTCTTCTTGTATAGGAAGGAGCTCACAGTGGAGCGGAGTCCCAAGCCTCAGGCTTTCGTCCCGACATTCTGCAGGTGGTTTTGCAGAGTGTTTTTAGGGATTTACCTTAGTCCTGGTAAACGGCTTCCCATTTTTATTCCCTCGGGAAGTAGTCTCAGTGTTTGCGTACGTGGGTAAACGGACATCCAACGTGTCCTGCTAATAAAAATTAACTAAGATGAAGGATGGTTAGATTAACTTTCTGAGGAATAAAACAACATTTTTGTTTTAATTTTCTGTATCACTTAATATTATTTAAACTAAAGTTAATCTTCTTTTTCACCCATATTCGTAAAATGTATACCCACTTTTACACTGTGTTTACATTAAAATTTCAAACAAAACAGAAAACATTTTTAGCAGAAAACTGGGTAAGAAAAAATAAGCTGTTCACAATATATCCCTCAATTTACACGGTATATACGTTGCAAGATACATACCTATAAGAAGGAGGAAAGGTTCAAATAAGCTTTAGACTGTCTAAATTGAATCAAGAAATCTAAAGAAAAATTATAGATACATTTATAATAACCATGTAAAATATTCAGAAACATATTTTACGTTATATGCATAAAAAAAAAAAGGAAATATAATATGCTCCATCATAAAACCCTATATATAGGTATATGTATATAAAAATGAAAGTTTGTTTGTCGCTCAATTACGCCTAAACGCTTACATCGATATTTTTCATTTTTTGTCCAAAGTTAGTACATATTCCAACTTAACATACATATAGTTTAATTTTTTTTCGGATAATACATAGGGTTTCAAAATGGCGGATCCAAGATGGCGGCTGAAAATTTTAAATTTCAAGCGATTTTCATGAAAATTGGTACCTATGGGGTTTTGCGGAATGCTGATTTCAAATCAGCTGTTCAAATTTAGAAATTCAAGATGGCAAGATGGATTTCAACCGATTTTAATGCAAATTAGTTGGATTTGAATATTATCAAAATTTAAAAATCCAAAATGGCGGACCCAATATGGCGACCAATATCTCTCGATTTCAATGGATTTTAATGAAAATTAGTACAATGATTGTCTTGAGATCACTGATTTTGAATATTATCAACATTTACAAATCCAAGATGGCGGACCCAATTGGCGACTAAGATTTATAGATTCCAACGGATTTTAATGAAAATTACTACAATGATTATTCTGAGGTCACTAATTTCGAATTTTATTTTAGTGTTTATTTAAAACTGTTGATTGAAGTATTGTTTTGAATGATACGAATTATATAGGAATAATACCTAGTTATTATTAACTATAGCCAATAGCCTTATGTTATAAAATAAAATAAATATCGAAAATTAAAGAAGTTACCATTCAAGGAACACAAAATTTGATAAATTGTTGTCTGAAATTAAGTAAATTTAATAATATACATATATAATAATTATATTTTTTTCGATAGAAAATAGCATCAGATTATTTTTGATTATACAATAATTTAATAAACATTAGTAACTCATAAGTTAGAAAAAAAATTAATAATTTAGTTAGAATACAAATTTGCAAAAATTGCTTAAAGTCTTCAATGGCTAAGATGAAAGGAATCAATAATTGTGGTAAAACCAATTTTGCAACCACCTACGCCAACATAAGAAAATGTAGGTGGTCGGTATACTTATGTTTCCGTTATGCTTTAATATATGACCTTTTGGAAAATATTATTTATTATAAACAACAGGTGTGTCTTCTAGGTGAATCAGACCCAATGTAATTCGAAAACAAGCTAATGAGGCTGAAACATATCTTTTTCGAAAATTTATATCACCCATAAATTCTTTCAGTTGTTAAAGAGCTTGATGCTATGGAAAGATGTTTAAATCTTCCAACATCTTGTGATAAATGCATATGGGTAGTTCTACAAACTAAGGAAGAATTCGAGTCTGATTTCGGCCCGACATTTTTTATACATTCTGGTGGCAGAATTCAGTCTAATAACTAGAGTACAGTGTCTTTTAGCTTATCCTAAAGGAAACAGTCAAAAAATTTAATATTTTTTGATTTATGTCCATTTAAACTTAAACTTAGACCACCACCAAAACTAAATAACTGTATATAAACAAATTATGAGAGTAAGTTCAATTTATTTATTAAATTATTTATTTGTAGTTTAATGTTTATGTGTAAAAAAATACTATTATTACACAGAAACAATATTTTTAATATGATCTTCTCAGGATCCTGGATGGTTCTCAGTACCAATTGGACAGGATACTGAGGCCAGGTTCCTGAGAATTTCTGTCTAAAAATAAAATAAACAAACCAATTTATAACTTTCAACAAAAATTAACCTAAACTAGGCCTATGCGCTAGCATCTTACATATCAATACGCTAAAATTAGTCATATTCATTATTTATTTCGTAAATAAAAATCTTACCAGGATCCTGAGAACTTCACTGATTACGACACCACTTCACTCGCCGAACGCACTAGGCTCACTAAACAACGTGTTAAGTGAGAATAGATAGATGACATTCTTTATCTCTTTCGTAGGTACTATCGACTCAGCGGAATGGTAAAGACGCAAGGCAAATAGTCTAGTAAATATTTGCTAATTCAACAGCGAACAGGATACTGAGATAAAATGGTGGGGACAAAATGTAAACAAGATTTATTTAATATTTTTGAAGTAAATACTATAGTAATTGTTCTACCTAGCCAGGAAAAATAGTAAACTTATTAATTTGGGATTCTTTTAAGACCCTAATGTATAAGTAAACGTATCACGACGCACTTTGAACTAAAATTTGTACGAGGGACACTGCAGGATCCTGAGAATTCGGCACTTTGCACAGTAATTTTGTTCAGAAAAGAATTTTGAATCTTAATTATTTTTAGTGACCATCTAGAAACAATTGTAATTAATAGTATTCCATCCAAAAAAAATTGTTATTAACAATTTTTCTATCATATTTTGGCTGAGCCGCCAAAAATTCCTTAGTTTGTAGAACTACCCATATAACTTTAATTTCTCGAAAAACTCATCACTCTGCTTTTTCTGGTAAATAAATTTTGAAGGCACGACCGCCTCAGATTTATGCAATTTTACTAGGAGCGCGTCCCACCAGCATCGGTTTTTATGAAGCAGGAGAGTTCCCCAATGTTTCCATAAATTGCGCGCAAAGGATCCTCTTTAGTAATTTCGTTCGTTTCGCACCGATGCTGCTGGCATTAATTAAGCCCAACGGCCATAAAGGGAATCTGTTTCTCTAGGTGCCTCTGAATTATGGAGGACTCCGTCGTCGCTAACTTCAGCCCACCCGAGTCCAGCCGTTTCCAGAAGGAATCTGGAAGAGCTCCAGGAGGTGAAAATATATAGTATTTAAAAAAAAAAAAACTTTAAGGTAACGACCTAAAAAGGCATCGACGATGGTGGGGCATTAAATCATCACATCGCAACCAGCGAGAAAAGCAAACTCTTTAACTCTTTTTTATCGCCCTCGAATCACAAGTCGAAGATGCTCCTACGCGAAGTTTTTGTTTGGGTGGGTCATGGCCTGAACTTAAGGAATGGAAACGGCGACGATGGCTTTTGTGGATTTATGTTGAAAACCACATTTTTTGTTATACATATTTATATTAAGTTTTGTTTTGAAATTTGAAATGAAAACGACTGTCTGACATCCTACGCGAGACAATCGTTTAAGAAACGAAGTTTAGCAAAAGCGAGCTAATTGTCGGTTGGAAAATAATGTTTTATGGATTATTCATTTGGTAGGGTGCGGTTTGGTCTAGACTTTGAGAATGAATTTTGCAGATTCTTATATTCATATACATATACACTATCATTGGCGGATTTTTGTCCGAAGACCGTCAGCAGTCCTAGTTGCGATAATAAGAAATCCTAAGTGTATTGGATACCCTATTTTAAGAAATAAATCCTTCTAAATCAAGTTATGTCGTAATTTTAAAATTTTCATTTGTCATCTTACTCCTTATACTATACGAGTATATGCCTATAAACGAGTGACCCTAGCCCAGTTAGTAGAAAGCTTAAAAAAAGCTGAAAATATTGCTTTATTAAACGTAGATGTTCATAGAACGATAATTACTTTTAATGACTTTCTTATATTATTGCAGTCTTTTCTTTTACATTATGAACGTTTAAGTTTCTAATAAAGGGTGTTTTTTGGTCCTTATTTCTTTAAAAATGAGGCAGGGGCTTGCCTTACGGTTAATGGAAACCTTTATCGAACCATAATCAATGAATATTTCTTCGAAAATATGGATGAAATTGATCCAAGAAGATATGCTTTCAACAGGATGGCGCTATGTGCCATACAAGGACAATAAACCATCGATTTATTGAAATCACGATTTGGGGACAAAGTCATATATTTCCGTGGGGGGTTTCGTGAAATCACTGCCTTATGCTGATAAGTTTATTTGAAAAAACATTAAAGAGGACAGACAGACGGACGTTGCATTTTATGACATATGTATGCAACATCAACACATCAACATATAACTAGAGGACTATTGGACGAATTTTGATGCAGTTAAAGTTTAAGTTTGTTTAAAGTCCAAGGCATTGGTATATGAACCATTAGCCTAAACAGTATCTATGTAATAGATAAGCAGAGCGTTTTTAATCGAAGAAAGGTAAAATCGATTTTTTAACTTGATAGGGTTGATTGATGTAAAATGTTTAATAATAATTTTTAAATCAAACTTGCGGAATTAAAGATCCAACATGGCGGACGAGATTTTCAACAGTCAACTGATTTGCGCCAAATTTGGTATGTGGGGTTTTTTGAGGTCGCAGATGACGAATATGATATTGATTTATGGTTACAAAGTCTACTTTAAGGTCGTTCATTTGAGGAAATATGTCTTTCTACCCTTTTTCTTCTAGTAGGCGTTGCCACCATAAATAACTATCAGATTCATGATCAGCGATCCCAAAAACCTCCACATTCCAAATTTGGCGTAGATCGGTTGTTTTCGAAAATTTCGTCAGCGATATTGGATCCGCCATCTTTATTCTGCAAACTAAACTTCAGGTTCATGATCAGCGATCCAAAAAACCCCCACATACCAAATTTGGTGTAGATCGTTTGATTTTCGAAAATCTTGTCCACCATCTTGAATTGTGCAACTGTGACTTCAGATTCGTGATCAACGATCCCTAAAACCCCCACACACCGAAATTAGCGTAAATCGGTTGACTTTTGGAAATCGATATTTCTGACCCGGTTTTTTGAGGTTAGGAAACTCTCAACTCTGACGGTGGATTTGGATTCACGGGGTTCTTTTACATAAAAATACACATCTGGATATGAAAAAAAGAAATTCCTATATTTTTCCTTGTACATTTATCCGGATTTTTGCTATTTTTTACCTGTTTTTGAGGTTAGGAATTAACTGTGATGTGATGGCTCAATTCTGACTCCAGATTCGTGCTCAGCGCGAAAACCATATATCGCATGTAAAGTACAGAACACTTTTCTTTTTTTGTGTGGTTGTGTAATCATACCAAAACAAAAAATAAGCCGGCAAATATGTAAGGATCTCATATGACAAAATGATATTTTGTTTTCGAAAAATCAAGACTGTTATCAGAAAACCAAGATTATTTATCGATATATTTGATTGAAATTAAAAATTTTCAGCAATTTTTTACGGTTTGTCATTTATACAGAAATGATGAACTCAAAATGGCGTTCCTTTGTTTCGTTGAAATTAATTCTTTATTTGCCTTTATTTTGTAGTAATCAGGATGTTGAATGTAGATATTTTTAACATATAGAACTTATTCACAGTGGCGGACTAACAGGGGGGCGGAAGGGGCGGCCCGCCCCGGGCCTCCGGTCTTGGGGGGCCCCCAAATGCCTTCGCGTTACCCTCATCAAATCCTAAACAAGTGTTATCGAAAACGTGGTTTGGTAATCCAGGGCCCGGCTAATGCACCTGGTCCGGCGGTATGCGGCTGCGGGAGCTGGCAGGCTAGCATTGCGGCAGTTGTGGGGGGGGTTTGCCGAAAAACCGCGTTCAGCCGCCGAAGCGGACCACCACCGACAACGAAAAGTTTCTTCTCCCGCGACGGAACGACCTGAAAAATCGCAAGGGTATGGACAAAGCAGGACGGACAGAACCCCTGTCCCTGTCCATGAATGACTCCTAGGGGGGGGTCAAGATGACAGACGACCCCCGCTAGGCAATAGCCCCAACCACCCAACGACCTCTCCGTGGGCCCATTATTTTAGGGAGGTCCCTTCTCACATACATTTACAAGAAAACTTAAACCTACGACGGGGTGATGCGCTGCCTTCGAAGGGGGGCTGCTGCTCTGTTTCGTTGGACGGCCGTCGCACTGTTGATGATGCTGTCCGGCCTCTTCCCATTGGGCCCACACGATGGTCAAACTTCTATTGCACTTTATGAGTCAAATTGGATGCCCGAGATGGGTTAAGTTATGAAACTTCACAGGCAAGTGCAGTTTAATTATCAAATGAATACATGATTTACTTTGGAGTATCTTTCAAAACTCACAGGTCCACCCAAACTCGTCGGGGCACGCTATGCAAGTTCACAGGTAAGTAAGATTGAGTTGACCAATAAATACATGATCCAAAACTAACTATCTTTTTAAATTTCAGGCAACTTACATTCACCGGTACGGATCAAGCTATGCACCTTCACAGGCAAGCAAAGTTCAACTATTCAATTGCATACATGATGCAAACCGAAATCTTTTTGCAGGTCACCCAAATTCAAAGAGTCAAGACATTTAAATTCACAAGCAAGCAAAGGCCAATTATTAAATGAATATAGGATTTAAGCTGAAATCCTTTTGCCGGTCACAAAATTTCACCGAAGAGTCAAGATATTTAAGTTCACAGGCAAGCAAAATTCAATTATCAAACTAATATATGATTTAAATTGAAATCTTTTTTGCAGGTCACCCAAATTCACCAAGGAGTCAAGATTTTCAAGCTCACAAGCAAGTAAAAATTGAATTATCAAACGAACACATGTTCCAAATCAAAATCCCTTTGCAGGTCACAAAATTTCACCGAAGAGTCAAGATATTTAAGTTCACAGGTAAGTAAAATTGAATTATTAGATGAATAAATGATTCAAATGGAAATCTTTTTGCAGGTCACTTAAATTCACCAAGGAGTCAAGATTTTTAAGTTCACAGGTAGGTAAAATTTAATTATTAAATGAATATATGATTTAAATTGAAATCTTTTTGCAGGCCACTTAAATTACAGGAGCACTCCTATCTCCTCGGCGGCTATCACTCCTCCACCGCGGCCAAAAAAAAAAAAAATCCTTCCTTCCTCCTCGGCAGCTTAAATTCGACTCCCCGATTTCTGTCTCCGGCGGCCAAAAAAAAAATCTCGACTTTGCGACTCAGCGACTCGAACGATGCATCACGCCACCTCGAACCCGTTTCCCTTTCCGTTTTCTTTTCCTTGCCCATTCGCGCCGGAGCCCGAGTTTTGGCTTTGCGACGCCACACACTTTTCGGTCGCGAACAATTTCTACTCTCCGACCGACCGAGGCGAGAATTTTCGAGTGGACTTTTGAGTTTGGTCTCGGTCCGGGCCCTCGCGACGGAGATTTTATGACCCGGTCCCGTTCCTCGAATGCCGAACGCCGAATTTGGCTGCTTTTTGGGCAGCTCAACCCAACGCTCGAAACCCGAGCAGCGGGACCCGGTTACGAATTGAGGCAGAGCCGCCGTAAAAATTTTGGGCGAAAGATAGGGGCATCGCTTGCGCTGCTGCTCATGGGCGTAGGCAAAAATTGTGAAAGATCTTTTTCTTCTTCTGTTTCCCCCGACCACAACAGCACAGGTCCGTTGGACAGGCCTCCTAGACCAAAGGAGCTGAAGAATGGTCGTCCGGTATTTCCTAGGATGGTGTTCGACCCAGGACTCACATCTGACCAGAGGCTGGGTCAGCAGGCGACAGTCGGCATTGGACCCCCCCTCCTGAACCCTAATGAGAGGCCAGGTAAATCCAATGTCGACCCAACCACTCACTCGAACTGGCAGAGAGAACCAACCCTGATGAGAGGTGGCCCCACCACCAGTGCGAGGGAGGTGCCGACCCATCCCAGGCCAGTCCAAGTCCTGAGGAAAGGCTTGGTATGTCTGAAAAACTACGGGTGCCCAACATGTGGCTCGACCCACGACCTAGACTCGCCCGAGACTGAGCTAGCCGGCCAACATCAGCACTGGACTTTCCCGGACCCTTATGAGGGGTCGATTGGTCCAGGGCTGACTTGACCACTCAATCCCACTGCCAGGGACGACCAGCCCTAATGAGAGGCAGGCTTCCCTGTCAGTGGAAGTGAGCTGCTGCCCCGTCCCGGACCAGCCCCTATCGTGGGGAAATGGTTGTAAGGTGTTCAGAAAAGAAAGAAGAAAAAAAAAAAAAAAAAAAGGTCTAGAGAAAAATAGTATGGCTGTAGACCAACCCCCCGGTCATCCCAGTCCCAAGATGAACCTCCGCTCCGCGGATCCGCATCCTTCCAGACTCCAGCGATAGGGCGCTGCTGTTCCCGGGAGTCTGGAGGTGGGGGCTGTTGTGAAATTTGCGCTAAAACATACTTATGTTACGGGAAGGGAATCCCCTGTCAGATCCCTTGACGTGCAGTCTTTACCAAGGTATGGGACAGATCGGAGTACAGGAGCTCCGAGTAAAAGGGGAGTGGCGATCAAGCCAAAATGTAAGGATATGAAAAAGTGGGAAAGGTAAAAATGGGGTAAGAGGAAAGGGAAAAAAAATATATATGACTATATAAAAAAAAATTGACGACGTCGCGTTGCGACCGCTGCGTATTACCTAAGGTGGAAGACGTCGGTAGAATTCATTGCAGGTTAACGAGACTCCTGAACGACACCAAAAGACCGGGCAGGAAAGACTAGTATGTATGTGTACGTTGCCTCGAGAGACCGCAAGAGAAAATGATATTCATAGGTAAGACAAGATGAGCAATATACGGATGAGGTGAGATACGCCGAGCATGAAGGCGGAATTGATTACTAATACTGGGTAATCCATTTCCAAGATGAATAATATACAGTTAAGGCCAAGAACAAGGTGAATTATAGGTATTGAGAGATTATAAAGAGTTATGAGTATAGGTAAGTATTTGATCAAGACGATAGGAGACAATGTAGGTTAAGAGTGTGTAAAAGAGAATGTTTTTGCGAAATGACCCGGAACACAAGGAACCCGTCATGTCTTGGGGGAATTAGTACCAAAGGGAAAAATGAAAATGTCGCACAGGCGGAATAGCCAGAACTAAGGCTCCAGCGACACCGAATAGGGAGAGAGAGCGCTCCTCGAGGAAAGGAAGCCGTACCGACCAACACCACGAGATCCTAGCGGCGGATGACGAACGGAGAAGTCTCCCGGACAGGTAGTTGGCAAGACGACAGCCAACTCCTGTAATTCCAGGGAGCACTCCGAACGTCTCCGGTACGCCGGTCCCGCAGGGTTGGCAAGCAAAGCCCCTCCCTGCCTGTACTCCTCAAGGAAGAGGATGACCCGAGACCTCGAGACGAATGGTTGGCTGACGAAGCCAACCTTCGTAATTCTCAAGAGGTCTCAAGCCGACCTCGACCAGGAGAATCACAGACAGGGCCTCTTGGAGTGGGGAAGAGTGTGGAAAAAAAATGTTTTAACTAGGGGTAGGATAGGGTTAGGGAAGGGAACTCTAACTAGGATGGGAAAATAAAAGGGGTAACAAAGGTGTGTCCGCCGCATAACCGAGCAGAGGCGGCTTAAGGACACCCTCGGACGATACCAGTGAAGCTGGTCGGATGCCTTCTTAGGGCTACCGATTTAAAATATGTGTCAGCCGCAATGCCAAGCAGAGGCGGCTTATGAACACACTAACGTTACCAGTGAGGCTGGTCGGATGCCTTCTTAGGGCTACCGATTTATATTTTGAGATAATGTGAGCCAAGCTCAATCAATAGCCTACTATTAAGGACTCCGCCAAAAGAAAATTCCATATAACCAATTAAACGTTAAATAGAGTACTAAATGTATCAAGGATGGCCTCGATACATAAGTAATGTTTGAAAAAAAAAAAAAAAAAAAGGGAAACCAAAATATAGGAAAATCTCATCATCACCTTTTTATGTCCTTTGCGTGAAACGTACCTATCAACTTGCCCTGAAGATCTTCTAGCTCATAGAGGGCGTTGCCTTTTCTTGCTCTTACTCTGCATTTTAGGAATTTGCGACTGAGTTTCGCGCTAGTCTGCTTTTCGAAATTGCTTAGCTGGAAATTACGACGGTAGACTTCTTCGCCTACTTTAAATTCTACGGGTTTTGCTCTCAGGTTATACGTTTTCGCACCTTGGTCGAAAGCCTTCTTCAGATTTTCTTGGGCTTTATCCCGAATGAGCTTAAGCTTATCTGAAGTGTCAACGTTTAGGGGTTCATCAATTCCCTGTAAGCGGCGCAACAACTCGTAACTGGAAGCGTGGGTGACCATGTGAAGTCCAAACAACATCCGGTAAGGAGGAAAACCTGTTGCCTGGTGGACGGAACTACGAAGAGAGCAGGCAATATTACTAAGGTTTTCATCCCACTTGTGATGTTCATCCTTAATATATGCTCGAATGCCAGCTAAAATTGATCTATTTACGCGCTCCGACGCGTTAGCTTGAGGAGAGTATAGCGCGGTGCGCATGTGTTGGACTCCATAGCGTTCCAGGAGTTTAGCGAGTTGTGCCGACCGGAATTGGGTACCATTATCGGTAACTATGGTCTCAGGAACGCCAAACATGTGGAAGATTTCTTCTTCGACGAAGGTACAGATCTGAGACGTCGTAGCTTTACGTAGGGGCTTCAACAACGGAAATTTCGAAAGGTGGTCTAATACGATTAAAATGCAGACATAGCCAGATGTAGTGCGAGGGTATGGGCCGAGAAGATCCATGTAAATTCTTTGCCACGGTCTTTCCGCTATAGGTTGGGTTTGTATCGGTGGTCGGAGTGTAGTGTTCGGTGCTTTAGTCTCTTTACAAGTGTCACACGATAAAACATAAGATCTCACGTCAGCAGTCATGCGTGGCCAATAAAAATAACGACGTATTCGCTCGAGGGTCTTACCGACACCACCATGAGACGATAGTGGAGGGTCATGAGCACGGGAAATTACATCTGAAACTAGGCCTGGAGGAATCCAAAGCTTCCACGCTTCGTCCTCTTGCACCGGGTCACCTGAACGTGGGACAGTACGAATATAAATGAAGCCGTCACGAACCGTCAGGTCAGGAAATTTGGCCCGGTTTTCTTCTACCTGTCGTCCCAGCTCTACATATTCCGCTGAAGTGAAATGTGGAGAGCTGAGATCGACCTCAGACCCGAGGTCTCCCGGAGCTGACAACGCGTCACACTCCACCCGCGATAGCGCATCTGGCACCACGTTCAGGCTCCCCTTACGGTGCTCGATGGTGAAGTCGAAGCGTTGAAGCTTCAGACTCCATCTGGCCAATCTGCCACTTAGATCTTTTTGTGACATAAGCCACTTTAAACTCGCATGGTCCGTAACAATTTTGAAAGGCATGAGCTCGACGTACGGACGGAATTTCTGAACACTTGTAATAGCCGCTAGGCACTCCAGTTCTGTCACCGAATAATTCCTTTGAGCTGAATTAAGTTTTTGTGACACGTAGGCAATGGGTCTCTCGTTACCGTCATTGTCAACCTGCAATAAAACTCCACCCACGCCCTGTGTACTTGCATCGCATTGAATGATGAACGGTCTGGAGAAGTCGGGAGTCACTAAAACGGGAGCAGAAGTCAAGTGTTGCTTAAGTTTATCGAACGCGATTTGGGCTTCTTCGGTCCACGTGAATTTACTAGATTTCTTTAGCGTATCAGTTATAGGACCCGAAAGATCTGCGAAATTGGGAATAAATCTTCTGTACCATCCTGCCATTCCAATGAATCGACGTACTTGTTTTACGGTTTTAGGGGCAGGGTAATCAACAATTGCGGAGATCTTATCGGGGTCCATACGCATTCCATTCTCACCAATAATGAAGCCAAGATATTTAGTTTCCCTTAAGCAAAACTTGCTCTTTTCCACGTTGATAGTAAGTCCCGCCCTCCTCAGACAGTCCGCCACCCGTGCGAGAAGAGCTAGGTGTGAATCAAAATCTTGGGATAGAACCAATAGATCGTCGAGGTATACCAATACATTATCGCGAAGGTCGTAAGGTATAGCTTTATCCATCAACCGGCACATTGTTTGTGGAGCGTTGCAGAGACCGAATGGCATCACTGTGTAGTGATAGAGGGGATGACCAGGCACTGTAAAGGCTGTCTTCTCCCTGGAGCTCTGTTCTAGGGGAATCTGCCAAAAGGCATCTTTCAGATCCAGACTGGTTATGTATTTTGCCGGCGGAAGGCGACTCAGGATGCCATCTATCTGTGGAAGCGGATAGGCATCCTTTTTTGTAACAGAGTTCACCTTACGGGCGTCGAAACACAGTCGGACTTTGCCTGGCTTCCTCACTAGGACGACTGGAGAGCTCCAAGGGCTCTGGCTCTCCTCTATCACTCCAAGCGAGAGCATTCGGCTCAGCTCGGCGTCCATCAATTTTTGTACTGCCGGAGAGACTGGATAAAATCTTTGTTTTATAGGTGTAGCTTCCCCAACGTCTATAGTATGTTCAAGCAGATGAGTTTTCCCCAAGCCCAGGTTAGCGTAGGATGGGAAAAGTGCTTTGGTTTGATCTATACGTCTCTGAAAATCGGGAGTTAGTACGTGTTCGGCAGGGTTGGGTTTCGCTACAATCGGGGTGTCCAATGAAGAGACTAGACCGAGAATGTCCGGAGCCAACTTGAAAGTTCTCCAAAAGTCAATTCCTAAGTATAATTCCTGAGTGAGGCTAGGTACAACGTAAAGTCGTAAAGTTTTAGTCTCACCCCTAAAGAGCACTTCCAAATCAACATGCCCGTGCACCTCCGGTCTAGCTCCGTTGGCCACCTCGATCGCAGAACGATACTTGACCCATTTTAGACCTGCTTCCTGCAACAAATTCTCGGATCCTTTACCCAATATACTAATGCTAGCCCCACTATCTAGCAGGCCCACGATGTTCTGGCCGAGAATATTTACTGTGGCATAGGGTCTAACATCTTTAGGAACCGAGACGAAAGCTGATGATAATTTCCGGCGGTTTTTCTTTACCCGTTTCCAGAACGCACGTAATCTCATTGTGGAACGTCTGGACTTAAGGGGTTTATTAGACTTTGTGGGGTGTTCTCCCTGACCTTCTAAATAATTTACTGGAGAAGCAAAAATTCTCTCACGAGCCGCTTGGTATTCTTTAAGCCTGAGATGGTATGGCTTAATAGGAAAGAGAACCGGAGGTTGAAGACTGTTCGGTCTCTGAAGTATAATAATTTTTTGACTCGGAGATTGCTTCACTACAGATGAAGAAAACGAAATCTCAGGTTCAGGGTTATCCTCTAACTCTGCAGGTGGATCTGCATTTACAAGATTTGATGAAAAAGGTGGTGGTGACACATCCGGTGAAATTCTACTTTCTGACGGGGTAGTTATGTCTGGGGCCGAGAAGGGGTGGTCGTCGTCTCGCCTGCTGTAATTGCCAGCGGCCGTTGGGGCCGGGGGCTGATGTTGTTGCTCCCGACCCGGCGTTGGTTTTTTGAAATGCAATTAGGGCAGCGAGGTTTGACAACCCCTTTTCGGCCACAGCCATAACAGAAGAACCCGGTTGGTTCTGAGGGACAATCTTGGTAATAATGGCCGTTCTGGTCGCAGTTCCAGCACTTAATAATAGAAGGTGGTAGTTTCGTTAGGGCCTCTACAGGCTCAATTACAACGGGTTTAGGTAGCGTGTCAGCTAGGTCGTCAAAGGCAAAATTTTCTTCGACTCTCGCGGGACGGTGTGCAGTCGTCAGCAGCGTACTCCTCGTTCGCTGTCGAGTCACCTGGACCTCGGTCACTAAATCTCTGAGATGCGCAATTGTGTAGATACGGTGAAGGCAAATCTGCTCCTGAATGTAAGGAAGCAGATTGGCTCTCAACATCTCCACAAATTCAATTTCTTGCATTGGAACCGTGAGTCTATTTCTTAGTGACACGAGATCCAGGTAATACGAGGTGAACGACTCGTTGTGCTGCTGTCGCCTGCTCAGCATCTTTCGCTTGATGTCGATATCTCGCGAACGCTCTCCCCAATCCGCTCTGAGGGCTGTTTTAAGGTCTTGCCAGGATAAATTCACATTCGAACGACGGATCGTCCAGTACCAATTTCCCACCGAGTCTCCGAGCAAAAGATGGAAATTACTGATCAAATGATCGAACCGGCCTCGAAGTGTGTCACGTGTAAGGTTTTCGACACGGAAAATAAACTCTTCGAGGTGTAGCTTAGAATTGTCACCGTCATACTGAATTTTCCAGTGACGAAGTGGGCTGCTTGGCCATTGCTCGGCCGTGAACTGCGGTCTGGACTGGTAGGGGTAACGTGGTGGTGGTTCTGGACGATTGTCAAATTCGGGACGTCTGGTATTTGCCGGCACAGAGACAGGACTGAAATCGAAGTTGGGTTGTCTGGCAACCTGCGGTCTATGTGACGGATGTTCAATGGTAGAGATTCGAGTTCGCGGTGTTTCCATAGCAATTAACCGTTCCTGTTTTTCACGTTCGATCCGCTCCAATTCAGTTCTCACCAAATCGGCTACACGAAAGCGGAGACTCGTATCCAGGGTTTCCCGCAAACCCGACTTTTCCATCTCGGCCGTGACTTGTTCAACAACCGTCTGTTCCGTTTCTCTTCCTCGATCCGGTCTCAACGTAGCCGGAGTTTCAGTTTCGCGAACAGCTTGCCGTGTATTATATTTTTTTGCGATTGCGCCCGTATTTGGCTCCGCCATCTCAAAGTAACGATTTCTTATATTTCCCCAGCACCAAGCTAATAGGATATGAACAGAGAAACTTATTTAATAATATCAATTTGTAGTTGCGAATGGTGAAAAGTGAACTGCAAAGTGACCTAAGTTATGGAAATTATTAATTTACCTGGTGCCTTAGATATACTTAACAGCAATGCTTAGGGGATAAATTCATCGATATGCACACCGGGTGATGATAAAAAAAAATTATTGTGTATATACCAAAAAAAAATTATAGCATCATGTATACAATCGAGAAAGGGATCTTACATAAAATCAACGTTATGTCATTCATGTAATCAGAATATAATCGAAATATAGTCAAAATGTAATCAGGATGTAATGAAGAAGTACTTACTATAATACGAAATAATTAAAGGCATCGCCTAATCACTTATATATATATATCGCTAAAATGATTTAATGTAATCGGAATATAATCAAAATATAATCGGAATATAATCAAAATATAATCAAAATGTAATCAAGATATAATCAAGAAGTATTTACAATAATACGAATTAATTAAAGGCATCGCCTAATCAGAAATTTTAATTGAATCCCAATACTCCTACTTCCATCTCCGGTCCCCAACTCCCGTTCTCTCCTTCAGCCTCGACATCACGAAAAATTGAAAATTTACTTTAAATTGAAAAAAACCCAAGAGTCATTCACGGACCACCGAGCATTCGGTCCGCCGAAAGGATGTGGTGAGGGAAGGGCCCTTTTTCGGTTTCACCGGTGGGGGCTGCGAGATGGAGAACGACCAAAGTATCCTCCCGGACAGGTGGTTGGCAAGACGACCGCCAACTCCTGTAGTTCCAGGGAGGCCCTCGGACGTCTCCACCACGCAGAACCCACAGGGTCTGCCGAGAAAGGAGCCCCCCACTACCAGCTCATCCCTAGGATGGGGCTTTCCCGAGACCTCGAGACGGCTGGTTGGCTGACGAAGCCAGCTGCCGTAATTCTCGAGAGGCCTCGAGTCAACCCCAGCCACGGGAGTCGCCGATAGGGCCTCGAAGGGAAGGAGGGAAAGGTAAGTAGAAAAAATTGGGGAGCCTAGCTCCACGGGGGAAGGGAATAGGAAGGCCCCACGTTGGGCGCCATATTTGTTATCGAAAACGTGGTTTGGTAATCCAGGGCCCGGCTAATGCACCTGGTCCGGCGGTATGCGGCTGCGGGAGCTGGCAGGCTAGCATTGCGGCAGTTGTGGGGGGGGTTTGCCGAAAAACCGCGTTCAGCCGCCGAAGCGGACCACCACCGACAACGAAAAGTTTCTTCTCCCGCGACGGAACGACCTGAAAAATCGCAAGGGTATGGACAAAGCAGGACGGACAGAACCCCTGTCCCTGTCCATGAATGACTCCTAGGGGGGGGTCAAGATGACAGACGACCCCCGCTAGGCAATAGCCCCAACCACCCAACGACCTCTCCGTGGGCCCATTATTTTAGGGAGGTCCCTTCTCACATACATTTACAAGAAAACTTAAACCTACGACGGGGTGATGCGCTGCCTTCGAAGGGGGGCTGCTGCTCTGTTTCGTTGGACGGCCGTCGCACTGTTGATGATGCTGTCCGGCCTCTTCCCATTGGGCCCACACGATGGTCAAACTTCTATTGCACTTTATGAGTCAAATTGGATGCCCGAGATGGGTTAAGTTATGAAACTTCACAGGCAAGTGCAGTTTAATTATCAAATGAATACATGATTTACTTTGGAGTATCTTTCAAAACTCACAGGTCCACCCAAACTCGTCGGGGCACGCTATGCAAGTTCACAGGTAAGTAAGATTGAGTTGACCAATAAATACATGATCCAAAACTAACTATCTTTTTAAATTTCAGGCAACTTACATTCACCGGTACGGATCAAGCTATGCACCTTCACAGGCAAGCAAAGTTCAACTATTCAATTGCATACATGATGCAAACCGAAATCTTTTTGCAGGTCACCCAAATTCAAAGAGTCAAGACATTTAAATTCACAAGCAAGCAAAGGCCAATTATTAAATGAATATAGGATTTAAGCTGAAATCCTTTTGCCGGTCACAAAATTTCACCGAAGAGTCAAGATATTTAAGTTCACAGGCAAGCAAAATTCAATTATCAAACTAATATATGATTTAAATTGAAATCTTTTTTGCAGGTCACCCAAATTCACCAAGGAGTCAAGATTTTCAAGCTCACAAGCAAGTAAAAATTGAATTATCAAACGAACACATGTTCCAAATCAAAATCCCTTTGCAGGTCACAAAATTTCACCGAAGAGTCAAGATATTTAAGTTCACAGGTAAGTAAAATTGAATTATTAGATGAATAAATGATTCAAATGGAAATCTTTTTGCAGGTCACTTAAATTCACCAAGGAGTCAAGATTTTTAAGTTCACAGGTAGGTAAAATTTAATTATTAAATGAATATATGATTTAAATTGAAATCTTTTTGCAGGCCACTTAAATTACAGGAGCACTCCTATCTCCTCGGCGGCTATCACTCCTCCACCGCGGCCAAAAAAAAAAAAAATCCTTCCTTCCTCCTCGGCAGCTTAAATTCGACTCCCCGATTTCTGTCTCCGGCGGCCAAAAAAAAAATCTCGACTTTGCGACTCAGCGACTCGAACGATGCATCACGCCACCCCGAACCCGTTTCCCTTTCCGTTTTCTTTTCCTTGCCCATTCGCGCCGGAGCCCGAGTTTTGGCTTTGCGACGCCACACACTTTTCGGTCGCGAACAATTTCTACTCTCCGACCGACCGAGGCGAGAATTTTCGAGTGGACTTTTGAGTTTGGTCTCGGTCCGGGCCCTCGCGACGGAGATTTTATGACCCGGTCCCGTTCCTCGAATGCCGAACGCCGAATTTGGCTGCTTTTTGGGCAGCTCAACCCAACGCTCGAAACCCGAGCAGCGGGACCCGGTTACGAATTGAGGCAGAGCCGCCGTAAAAATTTTGGGCGAAAGATAGGGGCATCGCTTGCGCTGCTGCTCATGGGCGTAGGCAAAAATTGTGAAAGATCTTTTTCTTCTTCTGTTTCCCCCGACCACAACACAAGACTTTAAAAATGTGCTTAGTACCTACATAATTTGATCAAGATCAAAACACTACAGCCATTTAGACTTTTTACGCGGTACTAATATTCTTTTAACTTTGCTGAACGCGTCCAATACGCTGGGGGAATTCCCGTCTTTGTAGCGGGTACTTCCCCAGGAATGCCTGAATGAATGAAGTGCAAATAATTCACTCTTGTATGCCTATATTTACATTCACTACATTCTATTTACGTCGAAAAATAAACATTGGTCTCATTTAAAATACATTAAATTTCATTACGTTGATATTGATGCATATCATATGAATGCATAGACCGATTTATACAAGAATTGTCGACACGATACGGGGCCATTAAACAAATCAATAATATTTTCCAAATTATTGAAACAAAGTTTATGCTAGAAGCTTCAGATGACGCTCTAGCTGTAGCAGTTGACAATCTGATACAAAGGCTATAGCGGGATAAGGTGGTGAAAATTGCCCCCAGCGGAATCGCTACGACGGGTGGCGCTTTCGATAGGTTGTGTCAAAAGATGCCTCCATGCCAGTTTTTAGCCCTCTAAGTCTACAGTTACCGGTAAAATCGGTTTCGCCCCTTTTTTCGAAAATAAATTCGTACGGCCGCAGTTTTTATCCAAAAATTCTGAAAATTTCCACAAACCTTTATTTTTATGTTACCAATAATCGTGGAGGTCAAGAGAGCCATTTTAATTTTTCAAATTATTTTTAGGTTAGGAACCCTATTTTTCGCCAAGTTTTAAACCATTGTTTTTTAAGTCTTTTTTTTCCGTTCGTTCGAATGGCGGAATCAAAATATCCAATTTCAGGGTGCGTCATTCCGAAAAATCGAAAAAACGGTTTTTTTTTTGCATTTTTTCCACTTATTTAAGGCATAACCTAAAAATTCAAGGGCGCAATACTTACCCATACAACCAAAAATAGTCCAGGACTCATTTTCAGTTGAAAACATGATTGCAGGATCGATTTTTATGTTTTAAAAAACGAAAAAACTAATTTTTTTTGGTATTTTAACGATTTACTTGATATATAACATTGAAATTAAAGAGCGCAATGCTCACCCATATGACGACACATGAGCAAATTTTCAGAATTTTTGGATAAAAACTGCGGCTGTACGAATTTATTTTCGAAAAAAGGGGCGAAACCGATTTTACCGGTAACTGTAGACTTAGAGGGCTAAAAACTGGCATGGAGGCATCTTTTGACACAACCTATCGAAAGCGCCACCCGTCGTAGCGATTCCGCTGGGGGCAATTTTCACCACCTTATCCCGCTATAGCCTTTATGATGAATTTGACAAGGAGCAAGTTTCCCAGGTACCACAGGCACGTAAAAGCCACCGATACGAGTATGGACGTTGCTGCCAAATGGAGAGCCCAAGAAATCCTTCAATTTATAATAAAATGGGACTTCAGTTAATCCTTACCCTGTATATCGCTTATGCTTCAATACTTCTTGACCATTTGCATTTCGGTTGCACCATGCGAGAGGAGTTTTTCGAAACTTAAACTAATTAAAAATTATCTTCGATCTACAATGGATCAAGAGCGACTAGTTAATCTAGCCGTGCTTTCAATAGAAAGAAAAATTTCCAAACAAATCGATTTCACAGAAGTTATTGAGGAGTTCAGTAAATTGAAGGCACGAAAACACATATAACACTCTACAAAAAATAAAAAAACTATCTTTGATTTATTTTATCTAATTTTTTTTTTTTTTTTTTGATCGATTCGTATTTTATTTTCCTCATCCATATCCATTCCATATTGTAGGTATGTATGTTTATTTAGCCTAAATAATTTAATTCGAATTTAAATTTCACTTGCCAGATTTTAACGAAATAAACATAAACACTTATTTATAATTACAAATGTGAACTGAATAAAAAGCTTGTAAAACTACATTTTTTCTAAAGCTGGGGGGCCTCATTCAGCTTTGCCGCCCCGGGCCTCTGTCGGGCTTAGTCCGCCACTGCTTATTCAATTTAATCATATGGAATTGGTTTTGGAGTTAAATAAAAACTTAAATTTTTTGACTGTGCATTTTTATGATAATAAGGTATGTTCGCGTACTGGATTTCTAGTAAAAACTTCATCAAACTCAACATAAGTTTTTACTCGATCGTGTTTTCGAAAATTGAGAGAGAATTTTCTTACATCACGTTTTCGATCCATAAAAAGCTTTTACTAGATTTTTACACAGGAGAAATCTCCCGGTAAAAACTTGAAAACTGTCAACGTGAACAGCTGATATCCTGTCAATTAGTCAACTGTCGTCTGTTGGAATAGATTATTCCTGTGGTATGACAAATTTACGAATATTTATTAACCTGTTAACTGATTATGTCGTATATATGCGTCAATTTCAAAAGTTTCATATTTTTGCATAAATCAATTTGTAATTATAAAACTAGATTTAATGTTGAATCAAACCCAATTTAAAAATATTACACTTTTTCAACTTTTATAACGCATAGTAATTTACTTTGCTTATGTCGTAAATACGCGTCTTTGCTTGAAATGAATTCAGCACATATGGAGCTTTCCAAGAAAAACTAATCAGTTAACAGGTTAAAGACAAATTTGCGAATTTTTCATTTTTAAATTCTTCAATAAATCGGAATTTAAAAAAAACATATTTGACATTTATAAATTTATAGTTACATCTAGAAGAGTACTCGAACAGACTTGTTATTGTAAATATATTAAAACTATCGATTAACAATATAAAAGTAATATTTTATTCATTTAATCCAATGTTTTATGTTGTATTGAGTCGAAAACGGGAAGGAAAATTTCATATAAAGCAACTTTTATTAATCCCATTGAATTACAAGCGGCGTATTCAATAAAACATTTTTGAAGGTGCAATACAACCGGATTTTCATGTTATCAAGAGAGCAGTAAATAAAGATTTGAAAATGATTGCTATTTGTTTCGATGCTGTGTACCTTCCCCCGCCCACTCAAAATTTCGCGCCTTCTGATCGGATTGCAATAAAATATCGAATTCCCAATTATTCCTGGAGCATTCAGGGTAAAATCCGGGATAACTATTAATTGCAGAAGCAATTTCTGTTGGCAATTAGCAAGCAGGAGCTTTTCGATAGGTAGGGCTGTTTGTATTTAGGTACTAGGACCGGTGTTGGGGTCTTGTTAGAACAAATCTCAAGTTTGTTGCCAGGTGGCATGTGAAGAGTCTTTGATGAATCCACCCTGGCGGAGGATGGTGCAATCAATATTTGTTCGGGAACGGGAATCCAGGTGGCGTTCCGGTCTAGCGCTTGCCAAAGTTAATATTTGCTGGGTAATGAAATGACGAGCTGACGCCAAAGGAATGCCTTTCTGGCTGTCTGTGCATCATCATCATCATCATCATCCGCCTCCATCTCCATCTCCATCTCGACCATCTTGGCTTTGAGGTGGAAATTTGAGAGGCAATGGTGCTCGTAAGGTCCCTGCCCTGCCCTCTGAATAACACGTCCGTAAATCATCCGAGAACACGCAAGTGACAAGGTCTTGCCAAACATTGTGAATGAGTGCCAGCCAAGATAACTAAATGCGGGTGGGCGCTCGTTCCCTCGCCACTTGGCAGCTCTCTGTGTGGATTTTGGGGCGGCCGACGAGCCCCCCGCTGCCCCCTGAGCTGTTCGAGGGAAATTGATTCGATTGTTATCGAAAGTTGGAGTGCTCTTAGGGCTTCTAGGCGAATGGGCTTGTACATATTTGCATCCATATTACCGTTGTGTGTCCTTATGATTTACTTACCTCGCCTTCGAAGTTCTAAGGCACCTACTTGCTTTATCGGAAACCGGCGCGGCAGTGGCGTCGTCGTCGGGACTGAAAGAGATTTACTCGAAGTCCAATTTTGAGGAATGGGATGGGTGCTGCAACATCATTTTTGAGCCCTTACATGTGATGAGGTGAACAGCCCTTCGAGTGCCTTCGAAAATTACAATATTACTCTTTTCTTAGCTCATGAAAACAAGATATCCTTTGAGTGGCGAAGGATAGGTAGGTGCTTTAAGACCTTCGACAAGCCATTTTGAACCTCTTATTATGCTCTTTTGCCCTATAAAATGTTGATTTTCGGTATATTAAATAAAAACTCACACTAAAGAATAAAATTCTACAATCTAATTCACAAAACAGCCGGAAAATAAGGGAAAACACTGAAAATCTATAAGGTAAAAAATATTTTAAATTTTATAGAAATGAAATTTATAAAAATTATAAAGCTTTAAATTAAAACTATATAAAGCATTAGTAAAAATTGTAAAATCGACATGTTTCGATTAAATATGGAATAAAATATCCATTAAATAGCCCCCGCGGCTCTGATGACAGGCCCTTGCTCTTTTCATGAACTTTTCGATGACTTTTTCACAAAGATCTGTATCTCACCGATGACGCGTTGGATCTCGGCCTTGAGCTCAGGAATTGTTTCTGGTTTGTTCTCATAAACATGAGATTTCGAAAAACCCCAAAGAAAAAAATCGCAAATCGTTAAATCGCGTGCTCGTGATGGCCAGTTGACATTAGAATTTCGTGAGATAATTTGATCTGGAAATCATTGCTGTAATAAATCGATTGTTTCATAGGCGGTGTGGCAGGTGGCGCCGTCTTGCTGAAATCACATGTCGTCCAAATCCATGTCGTCCAGTTGAGGCCACAAGAACTCCGTTATAATATTCCTATAACGAATGCTTCGGTCTCAGCGTAACTTTCCCCATTTTTACAATTGGTTTTCACAATGACATGTAATTACTTGTTGTAATTAATTCAATATCAAGATTTCGCGTAAAATTCTGAAATTTATAGTTTTATTTATCGACTTAAATTTGTTTATTACCCCTTCAGCGATTTTATTGTTCAACTGTTCTACTTCTAAATATTTCGAAAATCGATTTGTAACAACTAAATAATATCGCTTTTCTATTTATTTCGAAAATATACATAACGTTGTCAACTTTCCCATTAAGCCCTAGCCTAAATAATTAGGTTCTTGCTCTTATCTTTGTTTTCTGAATTCCTGAAATTTTAAATTTCCATTAGTGCCTAAAATTTTCTTTTAGTTTGGTTTCAATATTAATCCATCACCTTTCTAGTTCCATTTTTAATTCTTCTAAATTTATGTCTTTTTTGTTTTCTTTTACAAATGGCATTTTACTTAATTTGCTACAATTACTATAAGAATTGTTTCAAATGATATTGAATAGTTCGAATAGAAACTAAGAATCTAAAATATTTTGACTTGATTAACTTGATATTGTTTTCTTTAAAGATTACTATTTATCCCACTATAAAGATAAAATAAAATAAAATCTGAAAACAATAATGTCTGCATATTTAACCTACTTTCCATATGGGTAAAAATTATTCCAAACTACTCCAAACGATGGGGCGCACATTTTTCGAATTGATCCCTAATTCTGCCCTATGACAGTCAGCAGAAGACCTTCCGCAGGCAGGCAATATGGCGAAATGTAATAAAGGAGTGAAGGTGTCAGGTTGGTGCGAGTGGAGGAGCACCTTGCATAATGGGGAGCACTCTTTAGAGTCCTCAAGTACGTAATTCCGGGCAAAGTATTTGAATGCATATGAGGCATCTTGCACCCGTCCTCAATGGAGTTAATGCCGGGCAGGAGACCAGAACCCATTCTATCCTTATTCTATCCCGGACGGCCTTGGCTCGGCCACTAGAATGCGGCGGCGGGAAGGTGGAGGGACGTACTCACCAGATAATCTCAGGGTGAAACTTGCTCATTGACTCTCTGGGCTCCAACTTCCTCTATTAAGGTTCAACTTTTCCGGCAGAGTCTCATGCAAAGTTAATTTTGACCCCGGCCAACTTGAACGAGTCGAGACACTGAATTAGGGGCTTTTAGGGGCTCTCCTCAGTTCTCGGTGAGGTGCTCCATCCAGTCTGGGGATCTTCTCGGGGAGTTCTAAGCTAACTGAGCGCTTCCGGGTTTATGACGAGCATCGTATTCAAGAGTTTTTCAAAATTTGTGATAATATTTGTTAGAGGAACTGGGAATGGTCAAGACTGTTACGGGGTAATTGGACAGGCAGCAGTGGGGTGGATAAGAGGAATCTGGGCTAGAGTGAAGCTATAACCGGAGTTATCTCAAGAGTATTAGAGAAGCTGCCAAAGGAACTTGGTCCCAGCGTTTCGGTGCAGGATAGAGGGACTCAAGGGGTATCCGCAGTAATTACTTAAGTTTCTGCCCAAGTTGGAGCTACAGAGACTTTCACACATATAAATGGAGTCAATTTCAATAACGCAGGTAATTCATCCGAGGTGTGATTGACTATAAAGAGGATTAAGCAGGATTTGTAAAGGTCTTAAGGATATGTTAAGTAACTATAGTTATTCCAAACAAATATTAACTTGATAGAGTATTAGGGTTTGAATATAAAAAAAATATTGATAATAAATTATTGGTGTAAAATAAGTGTAAAGAATTGTATAGTGTCTTTATCTACCTAGCTCGATTTTAACGGTTTTACACCAACATAAAGAAATCTCACATAAAAGTGTTACATATATAAAATACATCACGAATTTGTTTTGCGTCATATATGATTTTATTATGTAATTTTATAAATTGTTTTCAAATTAAATTTTTATTTTTGCTATCTCCGATTTCAAGCAATTGGGTTGTTGCATAAGTAATTGCAAAAATGTAACATTCATTTTGAAATTATTTATTTAAAAATATACATAAAATTATTCGGTAATATAATCGCCCTCTGAATCTATGATTTGTCTCCAACGTGTGGTAAAGCGTGAATTCCTTGTCTATAAAAATCCTCTGATTTTGATTGAAAAAATAATTTTAGGTTCTCTTCTATATCTTCAATGTTTTTATATTCTTTACCATTTAAATAATTCTGTAGTGACCTAAATAAGTGAAAATCTGTAGGTACAAGGTCTGGGGAATAAGAAGAGTGTGGTAATATTTCCCAGCCTAATTCCAGTAACTTGTGACGTGTGATTTTAGTGAAGTGCGGCCGAGCATTATCATGGAGAAAATAAAAATGTTCGTGATTTTTACGATTTTCTCTTATATTTTGAGCTAAGCGCTGTAACTGTTCTGTATATAGTTGTGCTATTACGGTCTGGTTTTAAGGAAGCAGTTCAAACATTATAACTCCTTTGGTATCCCACCACACGCAGCACATAATTTTTTCTTGAGTGCAATTTTTATGAGTCGGTTTTGAAGTTTCTCCCTTTCCCAGCCACTGTTTCTTGCGTGTGACGTTATGATAAGAAACCCACTTTTCATCTCCTGTAATTAAATTATCTAGCCAGTTTGTTGTTCGACGGCGAGAGAGCAATTCCAAACAGACATTCAAACGTATCTGCCGTTGTTTAGCTGACAAGTTATGCGGAACCCAAGAACCATATTTCCACACTTTTCCCAATGAAGCCAGATGTATTGCTATAGTAGTATGATTATAGCCTAGTATGCTTTCCATTTCTCGTGTAGTGAGGTTTGGATTCTCTTCTACAAACCGAATCAACTGATGATTGTCCAGTTCAGAGGGGCGACCAGATCGCGGTTCGTCTTCGAGATTGTACTTCCCTTGTTTGAATTTATCGAACCAATTGTACACTGTCCTCTGACTTATCACGTTTTCACCAAATGCTTGACACAACTTCTTAAAAGATTCATTGGCTTTAACGCCAGAACGGAAGTCATAGAGTAAACAACAATTTAACTGATCACGTGTTATATTGAAATTCTCAGCCATTATTTTAATAAACGAAAAACAGGACCGCACATTAAGAAGCTCTGTGGATGACTAATTGATTCATGTATGAAACTGTCAGTTTGCACCGCTTAAAGTAGTCGTAAATAAATTATTGTGCAATACTGCAAAGACTTATGCAACAACCCAATAAAAAAATACATACTAATAAAATGTAGACTTCTATTCAAAAGTTTATTTAAATTATTTATTAATTCAATTAGTAGTTTTTTCTTCAATATTATTATCTTTAAACTGTCTTTCGATATATTGAACATTTGATTTTAACTTTTTTTCAATGAATGAGAAAATCAATTGTTCTAGAACTAATTAACATAGGTAGACCAACGAATTATAGTCATAAAGCTCGTCTAAAGATATTTCGGGATAGGAGAAGGTATAAAATGACTCTTATTTAAAAATACTCTGTTATTGTAATTACAATATTCGAAGTTTACCGAATACCAAACATACCAACATATAAATTGAAGCAAATTCAAATACATAATAAATTTGGTTGATTTATAACACAAACTGGGTAAAAAATGATTTGAACTAAAAGGGAAAAATCAGCTTGGTTAAAATTAAACCATATTTGAAACATGAAATTTTTGTTCTTGGCATTCAGAAAAAGAAGTTTCATTTTTATACTAAAAGTATTAGTTTAGACGTTTCAAATCCCTTTATTATTATTTTTTTTTTTTTTAAATTTGAAGTAGTTTGAATACAAATTATTATAATTATTGTTATTGATCGAATGTTGAACATGTATCCGTGTCGCTTTCAAAACCTAGGTTTTGAAAATCGTATCATTAGAGTATAATAAATCTTCAATAAATCTTTAAGATAAACAAAAATTACACTTTAATGTGGTTACATGTCCTATTAATTTTCAGTTTAGTATTTTTATTAAAAACTACATATTTTACATTAGTTTTTGTTCTTATTGAAATAACTAGGCTAAAATATCAACGAGGTCAATCGACAATGACAACTAGGGTCCACATTTCCACGACCCTTAAAAAAATATATAGATTGAGTTGCCCACTCTTGCGTTGGTGGTTATTTTGAATAACCTTTTGCATCATATGATTTGATTATGACTATATTTTTGAGAAAAATTCATATAGAATAATTATTCTTAGTCAAATTTGCTCTGATCCGACAAAAGGTCATGTCGGATTTTATTTCATAAAACAAGAGCCGCAAAACTCGTCCTAAATTCAGGGCTCTACGAACGGCTCAATTCTGTCGGCAAAGGCATTTGCAGGATTGACTTTTCCCGGAGCTCGGGACCTCGGGAATCTGGATATTCTCCGGCTGGGTACGATTTACATAATTCGATTGAGATGACATTTTCTCGGTCGAAGCTCCCCCCAAACATGCCAGGCTTGCCCCACTTCCGGTCGTGTTTCGGAAGGAAATTGCCCAAAAATTGAAGTATGCTTCCTTTTGGAGCTCTTCATTTTATTACACTCCTCAGGCGCTCTCCTTTCCCCCAGAGGGACCTTCGGAGGGCTCTTCCGAGCAGTCCGTTGCTATTTACAATTGTACTCGTAGTCTGGATTTGCTAAATTTCTGAAAAAGTGGATTTTCCTTTTGGTTCCTCGGAAGCCACTATGTTGAATGGTTTGTTGTTATAGGGAGCGCTGTCTTTCGACTTTGTCGTCGTCGTCGAAACGCCCGGGAATCGGATCCTGGATGGGGTTTGCTGAGGGTGGTGAGCTGATAACGTTATAAGGGTACCAAAGAACCCCCTCCCGTAAAAGGTTACATACGAAAGGGTTGCACAGAATAAGGGAATCGTTTTCTAGTGCTTTATGCCTCTGTGTAAGTGTGGGGCTCGGCTCGTTCTTGAGAGACTGTTTAAGAGGGCGAAGGATTTACGATTGGATAGAAGGGATATGCTTCCCTTAGTCCTTAGTCCTGAGTCCTGACAGAGAACAACAGTCAAAAGTCAGCCATGGGACACATCAATCGCGCCAAGAACCACGTCCTCTTTCGAGTTGAGCTCTGTTCTTATGGCCTTAAGTGGCTTTGGGAATGTTTTTGTCCAACTTTTTGAATGTTTATGAGTGCGCCCTCTGGTTAAACCACTCTTCACTGTGCTGGGGGGGGGGGGGGGGGGGGGGGGCAGCGGGGGGATCTCGGGCTTTTTGCTCATCGAAGGGTTTTATGGTTCGTCTTGCATATAAAAATGTTTCTTTTTTTTTTTTGGGAAGGAGGGAGAAGATGTTTCTCCGCGGAGCTCTTTTGATGGTTTCTTCTGGATGTTCAGTTTTGTTGCAATTGAGTTAAGCTCCATCGGCTCCATCCAGCTGTTGTTATGGAAAATAGGAGTAAAGGGACTCCTCCTGAAAATCCCCGGCAGCGATAAATGAGTGGAACTTGTCGTTTCAGTACAGTGCACTTGGAATCGTCGTCGATAGCTGCGATTGAGTTTATTCAGAATGTTAAATCTGTTTATAGAGTTCTTAAGTGATACCGCCTTAGACGAGATATTGTCGATTTAGAAGAAAATCGTCACATTCAAGATTTATCGACTTGCAGGGAAAATTTTAAAAAAAAGTAAGCAACTCAGTTAGCTAAATCACTGATATGTTTATTTTGAATTAGGTGATTTTAACTGAGAATGGGCTTTACGTAAATTGTTTATAAAAATATCATACAATTTCTAGATAATTAATCTAGGTTTCTAGAGATTGTTTTCGAAAATTAGAAAAATTTCCAGGAAATTGTAAGTTATTCCTCTACATTTTGTAGGCAAATATTCTACAAAATGTAGAAAATTGTCTACAAAATGCAAAAAAATTTCCTACAAGGTGTAGAAAAATTTTCTACACAATGTAGGTGACTTTTAGCTAAATTTACTACAATCTATAGGCATATATTCTACAAAGTTTAGGGGAATTTTTACAAAAACTTAGTAAATAATATTATTTTAAAACTACTATTTTTCACACATATCATTCAAACTATCTGAAATTTCCAGACAATTTAAAAAATATATATATACATATCTTTTAAACGTACGGATTTTATTATAAAATTTGGAATTTTTTCAAAGATTATTGAAAAATATTATGTATTGAAATGAATGAAAAAATATTAGGACAGAGCTTTAGAGCTCGAAATAGCAGTTATCAAAAACTATCTGTAAATTATAGAAATTGTGTGATATTTAGTATCTTAGATTGATGTGACTGTCTGAAGAAATACTTAAGGCTGGGATACAAAAAACGTGACCCGATTTTGTGGCGCGGCAGAATAATGAGGGAAATTTAATTTTAATAATGATTTTTACATTTGTATTTTTGTTCATACGAATTTAAAAAAAAAAAACAATCAGAAAATTACGGTTGACATAATTTCGGCCGCCTGGGACATTTGAAAAAGAAAATGGCAAATTATTAATTGTTAAAGGCGCTAACCTCGGATTTTCATAAAAAAATAACAAAATGGCGACCGTTTTTAAAAATTCAAAAACATATTTGAGGTCGTAAAATCTACTGTAAATCGGAAAATTCGTTACCTATATTTTGGTCCAAGCTATAGCTATAAATGTGTACAATAACATATTGAAAAATCAGAGCAATCGGTTCAGTAGTTTTTCTTAAGGGGTGCATGGGTCTTAAATGACTAAACTTTGGACACATTTTTTAATGGTGCAATAAATACAATTATATTGAAACTATTGTTTATTGAAAAAATCAACATTTGAACAATATTTTGTGAAATTTTTGTTTGAAAATTTTGAAAATTGACCCTCTAGTGGCTATTTTTCGAAAACTTTGTGAAAATGCGGTAGGCATGATATCTTGCTTTAGATTTATCTGAAACAAAAAAAAAAAATTTTTTTTCTTGTAGTATACGTGTATAGCTCGGGGTGACCAAAGGATTTGTTAAAAAATCGAAATTTGAATTTTTGGCGGCGTTGCGCGCTAAAAAACCATTTTTCGGTATAAAAAATCAATATATTTTGCCACATAAGTAAAGTTGTAATGCACCAAAAAGAAAGTCCTTCGTTCACCCCCTAGAGAATACTATGTAGAAGAAGTATGCAAAATATTAGGATGATCGGTGGAATAGTTTTTAAGTAATCGTGACTACCGACTTAAAAAATGTGTTTTCGAGAAAAACTGGACTGGAAATGAAGAAGAAATCAGCGTTGTGAATATACGGTTCGAGCAGGTGGTAGAGCTTAGTGGGGGAAATCGCTCGCTCTCTTAGAGTTTTGCTCCGATCGATTTGAAACTTTGAGAAAATACTCTTGTTATGAAATACTTTAAAATAAAACAAAAAATAATCGATTTTTTCCCCTTATATGGGGACATATACTTTCTAAATTTGAAAAAAATCGATTTTTTTTTTATTTCATAAATGTGTTCTGATATATCACAGAAATGTTTTCCCAAACCCCGTTTTGAGAAATTCAATATATAAGAAAAGTTATAGACACATTTCTACCGATACCTTACGCTTATCGTACCTTAAAATTATCGAATAAAAACTTTAAACTCGTTTTTCTCGAAACTACATTTTTCGAACTCGTAAGACAATTTTTTCAAGTTCTAATCATCCGATTTACAAAAACCAAAAAGTATTCGATTCTTTATATAATATACTAGGGGTTATACCTCTAAAAACTTATATTTATATAAATTCACCCCTTTTACGAGGGTAGTTCACCAAAAAAATTCGTCGATTTTTCAACACTTTTTGAAAATCATCTGTAAAATAACGAAAAAAAAAAATGTTTTTCATAATTTTATTGGTATATTTGGAATGCGCTCTCTACCGTCACTAGAAAATCGAGTTTAAAGTATTTAGGAGAATATTTTTGATTACTTACTTTTAATAATAAATATTTAAATAAAAGAAAATAATTAAATTTCGTTTTTTTTTTTTTCCAAGGTAGAAAGACACCTTAAACCGTTTCTTCCTTTTATATCGCGTCGATTATTTTCCCTTCCATATTCATGTCCACGCGGCCATTGTATCAGGGTCAGTTTGTTTTCTTATTATAAAACTCATTTTGTAGTAGCACAAAATCGCATTGTATTACAGCATTTAGGCCATTATAGGACTATTGTGATACCACTTTTTGTGACCAGGGTTTCTGGTGGGAATTGAACCTACACTGAGAGAAATTTAACGATCATAATGAAAAAAATGCATATTGAATTGTAAAATAACTTGTCAATATACGGTCAAAAAGAAGTGGCTTTTATTATCACAATATTTTTGTCAATTTCACAAAACCTCAAAAGTACGTTAAATATTTTCGTTATGAAAATTATTTCTCACCATGACTACTATCATTCAATATGAAAGTAATATCGAAATTAAACATATCGATTATAATATATCGAAAATGGAAGTGAAAATTTTGTCGAATGTTACAAATTCCATTTTATTCTTTTGAAAATTACTTTTTCATTTGTAAAGTTCTTTCGAAGGCTTTCTATATCTACTTATAGATACCTTTAAAATAAGGCTGAGTTTTTTCATTAAGTTCAGGATCTAGATTAGCTACTCAACATGGGAATACAACAACAACGCCACATTTTAAAGAGTTGTGCAGAAAGAGAGAAAACAAAAAAATACATTTTTTTAAGTTTTTATTTTTCTACGGAATAAGGAATCAAGACATCGTTTTGAAGTTTTGCAAGTATATTTACTCCGACATTGAGAATGTAAACATATTTTTTCTGGATTTTTACATTGGTTTGTTTGGTGACCCGACTTTTTCTAAAAAAGAACATCCAACCGTCATTGACATGATTTCGGCCGTCTGGGAAATCTAACTAAAAAAACAAAAATGGTTGCACACTCCTCTGCCATTTCCTGCTAAAAGTAACTTGTTAAGATAACAGAGAACCACTTTGAACAAGAGCACAAAATAAACTGATAGTTCTCTAATACAGAACTCCCATAAAGACATCAAGTTATTGTTAATATGATAATAATTTGAGCGAACTGAACATTAATTTTCAATTTGACAAAATTTTATAACGTGAATATTTTCAAATTGACAGAATACTTTTTCAATATGCGAATATTTTTTCCATTCAAAAATGTATAATTTTCAATAAGATAACAAGTCAAAATCAAACATTTCCAGGGAAAATTTGTAGAAACGAAGAAATTTTGACGTGTCAACAAATATATATTTTGAAATGTACAAAAATCTTTCTAATGGTTTCATTAGTGGAAAAAGTAATTAAACATTTGAAAATATATTTTTTAATTTGATAAAACATTGTTAGTTTAACAACCGGACATTTGTCGAGTGTGCTTTTGTTTAATTTCCTGTAGAAATAATTGTTTCTTTGACAATTTTTTTATTTTGGCAATAATATATTTTCCGTTTAACAGCAGAGCTCTTGTTGTGTTTTTGCAAAAATTATTTTTTCAATATGATAGCGATATTTCTCTCAGTGTATCACCTCTACCACCCTGCTGAATCGTCGCGTTACTAATTGAGCTATTGAGACTCCCGTATATAATATAGTCACGTAGTATAAAATTTTCGTAAATTCGTCAGAGTGTCCTCAAAATATTTTGAGTGCATCACATCACAACCCTCAACCCCAAAGTCAAAATGCCCACAAACTAAGCCCTAGGTAAACAGAACCACAATAAGTGCCTACTTAAACTAGTTAACCAAGAATCTACTGCTCTCCGCCACAAGTCTCTGTGCAGCCGTGTTGTATTTAGAGGCTTTGCTCGTTTGGGGATCCTGCCGCAAAAGCGCTGGAAGTAATTTAATTAATATATGAAACGCTGGCACGGCACACAGTATCGCTCCCCGAGTGACACTTCACGGACCCCAAAAAGTCACATGATGACACGGAAACCACCGACGATGGCGAGTTTCACAAATCAGAGGAGCGCTTGTCTTTGCTATAGTCCTCAACTCAGCAGCCCCCATCCCCCAGGTCCGTCATCCCGCCCTCACTGGAGCCGTTCGTTCGGCTTGAACAACCTTGTGAGAGACTTGGGGGCTTTTTGGGGTACCCAAGGCTTATGTTACGTTACGTTCCGCGCAGTTGTTACAGGGAAGCGTGCTGATAATTACATCAGGGCTAATTAATGGATGTTTTACGTGATAGAGCACATATGCGGGCTTCTGCTTCTTCTGCTTCTTCTCCTTCCTGGCTCTACGAGGACGAAGTGAAATTCGTGCAGAGAACGATCCCGATGACATGGGACCTCTGCTCCCCGGATACCCCCGGGTGGTATCCTGTGGAACAGACACTCCTGTTTACCGTTTCAATTTCTTGTTGTGGGATTTTCGGTATTAAAGTCACTTCGTGCTCCAGAGCTCTCCCCCTTTGTCACTTCACGTTTAGCACCTCTCCTTGTAATAATGGCGATGACTTCTCGGAGAAGAAGCCTTCTTCCAGAATCTCGTGGGGGGTGGAATGGAAGAAGCCAGGAAGCTTCGGTGCCTTTGTTAATGAACTTGAGACGTGATTAAGGCGGACCCGGTGGCTTTTGTTTGCTGCTCCCCTGCCACGACCCATTTCAGTCCTTCTCAGTATTGTCGTTCGTCGTGAATCTGCTTTCCTTAGAATGACGTTTTCATAAACTTACAGGGGGGTTTCCTTCGCCACGAGATAGATTAAGTCAGCCGATGACTCCTGGTGGAATGGAAATTTCTATGTATGTATGTTATATGTATGCACGTCAGCCTGTCGCATCTCATCTAATGACGTGGAAGTCTATGCGATGGCTGCTGCCATAGGGGAGCTCTAGTTTTTTTTTTTTTGGGTATATCAGGGATGCAGACGAGGAGTATACTATAGAGTGCTCCGCTAGTAATTTATCATCGGAGGCATCATCCTTGACGTCGAGCTTCCGGGTTTCATGCACTTCTTTCGGGAACTATGCACACCGGGAGCGAAGGGCGGGGATCGTATCAATTACTGCCAGGAAGTCATCCATAAAGCGATGAGAAAGTTGCTTCCCATCACCCATTGGACAGTCTGCCAAATTGCAAATGTTACTTTTTAGGATGAAAATCAAAATCTTCAATACCATTATATATAATAATATAATTCAATTCATCTAAGTATTTTAAATCTAAAAAAATGTATATGTAATATAATTTATATAATGCATATTGAAGACAGCTTTGAGACAGAGATCATAAATCATTAAGTTAAATAAATTTCTAATTACAACATTGTGATTATCAAACTATTAACAAATTAATAAATATCGTTCTAGAATTTTCCATTGCTCAATTAATCCATAATCCGTCGCTGATTAATAATTCGAAATTCGATCTCAGATTCGTAATCAGCGACCCTAAAAATCCGTCAGTGCAAATTTTTGCTCAGATCCCTGTGATTTTAATTTTTTCGTCCGCCATCTTGGATCCGCCATTTTTATCATTGAAAATCTGACCTTAGTTTCGCAATCAGCAACCCCGAAAACCCCCTAGAGCTATTTTATGCTCAGATTTATAAAATTGTAATGTCTTTGTCCGCCATCTAGAACCTGCCATTTTGAATTTCTTAAATTTGACCTCAGATTCTCAATCAGCGAACTCAATAACCTCCCTGTAAAAGTTTTTAAATAAATTCATTAAGAACTTCTTTTTTAATAGTCATAATATTATATGTATATCATTGAATTTTCGACTTTCAAACGCCATTTTGGACACTGCCATTTTGAATTTCAAAGCGTACTAATATGCGAATTAAGAAACAAGGTCCATGGACGCGATATTATTGCTTTTTCGCCAAATTTTTCATTGGTTTCGAGCCATAAATAATGATTTTGTAAAAAAAAATTTTTTTGAAAAAAATCGAAATAAGCGAACATAACCTCTGTAGTTCCCATTTTAATCAAAAATCATTATCATATTCTGAAAGTTCATGAAATTTTATATCAGTGTTGACCAATTCAGAATTTTTATGTGAAGGTTTCAGTAGAATTTAGGGCGGCTGAAAAAACTTATGAAAATGCGTCCTTTTGGGTCTTAACGGGTTAAATTAAAACCTATTATTGTGCTACATATACCTAAAATTTAAAATAAGAATTAATAACTATTTTTCTATCATAATCTTAAATATTATGTATTATTGTTCGTTCAACGAAAATTCATGCCAAAGGTTTAATTATTATAAGAATATTTTAAAGTGTTAACTAGTGCAAAATATGTGGGTTAATAAGATCAATTACAATCGCAAATTTCTAAATTCTACGTCCCATGGTTTCTGAGATAATCGGTTCTGGTAAACGGACAGACGGACATAACACGAGTTATCTTATAAGGTTTTTTTTTCTTCCTTTGGAGATACTTCACCGTAAAAATGGCCAAAAAACTTTTTCACTTTTAAATTTTATATTTTTCTCGAAAACGATAGCTATTTGAATATTTCTGTTTGCGAATTCATAATCTATGGGAAGAATCTTATAGAAATGAAACAATAATTCTTCGGAACCAAGAAAATATTTGCTGCTCAGTGGAACGTCTAACTAAAACAAAAAAAAAAGGGGTTTATGAAAATCTCTAGGGATTCTAAGGAAAAAGTTTCATCCAAAAATAAGAAAATTGCAACGTTTTTTAAAAAAATACACATTTTTGGCCCAGAAAATCTGATGAAAATAGGAAAATTTTTAGAAAATCTTTTTTTGTCCGTCTTTCAATCCCTATTAAATAACATATTTATTTCAGACCGATTGGTTCAATAGTTCTTTTTTAATCGTGTACACCAACTCTAAAAACGCAATTTTGAGAATATCGCGTTTAAAGTTTTTAAAAGATATTTTTAAAAGGAAAAGCTTACCTTTTAATCTGCAATGCCTGCACCGAAACCGAATTCAACTTTAATATAATTAAATTCTTATTCTTGAAAGTAGTTCCTATCAAAATCATACACTAAAAAAAATATTGATTTTTTTGGTTTGGGTATATGTCAAATCCCCTTAAAAAATAAAAGTTTTTTCTAATATTTCGTAAAACTTGAAATAAAAGCCAAAAATATCAGACCATAAACTTTTTGTATTTTTGTATATTTTTATATATTTTGTACTTCGACGGTGAAAAAGGAATATTTTAAGTTTAAGGGGGTAACAACCCCTAGCACTAATACGTAAATGTTGTATATTCTTTCAGACATCAGTTTTTTCGTGAAAACCAGTATTAAGAGGTTTTTGGAGTCGCTGATTACGATGTTAAATTTAAAAAAAATCAAAATGGCGGATCCAACATGGCGGAAAAACTTTTGAAAAATACACCAATTTAAAAAAAAAAAAAAAAAAGCAACCCTAAATGTGCGTATCCGCAGATAAAAAGAAATACGTGTCTCTTATTTTTCTATACTCTATAGTGATTAAACTTTAAACATGATTGCTCATCTTTATGAATATCAAAGTAAAAATTTGTGGACATATTCCCAAGACTGTTTACTTTAAAATAAAATATACAGTTTACTTTAAAATGACATATACAACTTATATGTTTGAATCATATCATAATAGGTAGACATTTAAAAATGACTTCAACGTATTATATGTATAATATGTTACTAATTTATTTCCGGTCTGCGTATCGTATTTCAAGCGCCAATACTTTTAGGAAAGCAAAAACTAATGCACATCTTCATCTTAATTTAGTACATATCTTCTTACCTGCCAAGACTCGGTTCATAATGATGCTTCAGACAGACTCCCAGGGATATAATTGATGAATTGTGTCTTCCTTTCGTTCCTTTCCCAGAAGCCAAAGCCCATGTTTTTGGAGCAAAGCTCAGCGAATTCTGTTACGATTTTCTAGAAGAACGAAATAAGGAAACTAAATAACTTCCAGCTAAAAAAAAAAACCTGAACTGTTGACTCTTGTTAGCCATTCATCACATGCATTCCTGCATTGAAATTAGGAAATTCATCGCTTGACGTAGAAAAATGGTTCAAGTCATTCGGGGACCCCGAGTCTGCTGCGTCTATCCCGGATGCACTCCCATAAATCGTTGGCTGTAGTTCAATTTCAACTAAAATCCGAACTCTTGTTCCAGGGATGAGGGTAGTCGGGTTGCTTTGAAACACCTTTAGTCCTTCCCTTTTCCAGGAACAGAAAGGGGATATGCACATACATTCAATCCAGGGTATACTACTGTGTCGGGAGAGGTGTTCATTCCCCAGTGTCTGGCACAACAAATCGCTTGCCATAAATTAATAAAATACGCCTGCTGGCCCCCATCGTAGCCTCCCGAAAATTACCCACAAAATTCCGGGCAGCCAGTCTTTAGCCACCCCCCCGACCCGAGAATGTGAATGTAAACAATTTGAATAAATTTTCAAACTGAGATTTTCTGGGACTATGGTAGAAAGTCCTAAATTATTGCCCCTTCCCTTGTCTCCCGCACAGGATATATTCCAGGGATGTGGACAAGCAGCGTCCAGCCCCAAAACGGGGGTGACCTGCGAGGAAGCGCATTTTCTTCGTACCAAGAGACTCAGGAGCCTTAGGCATGCGGCTTCTGGGGGGCAGATGATTGTGGTCACAACAGACTGAACAGACTGTGCTGACCGTCCATGAATCCTGTGCGGCTTCATCAACATGAAGATTCCCAGATTTTGGGACATTGTCCATGTTCGTGATGACCACAATCAAGGAGTGCGATTTGTACATGTGTTCATGCGGTCTAATTGAATACGAAACTATGCAGTCACTCTGGCAGGATGCTCACGTGCGGGCTGGGGTTGCTGTTAATATTTCCTAGGCTATGATTCACCCCCCGCTCCTCCGTGCACGGAGCATAATACCATAAATTGTTGCACACATGAACTTGTACGAATGAGGTTTTGCCATATGATCAGAGAACCCCCGGGGACTTGCTGACTTAAGGTTAATTCAAATCTTCTGAATGACGAAGTTAATGGAAATTTTATGAATTCATTTTTGGGGGTAATTTGGGTTTAAGGTTTAAACTAATACTAAGAGGATAAGTTTAACTGGTAGGTTATGCATAAATCAGTAACTAAATTATGGATGAGACTCTCTAAATACTTTATAATATAAATTTTTTTTAATAGATTCATTCCTTATTAACTACATAAAGAAATTATTGAAAAACACAATTTATTTCTGATGGATATTTGAGAGGAATTATCGAATCAATGAGAAATGTGTTTAGATTCTGTTGTAGATTGAAGATATTTTTAATTTATTAATCAAAACACTTATCGATTTATTTATAATCTTATTTAAGATTCTAGGAAGGATCACATTCATTCATATTAATTATTTCTTGATACATTCAAAATACAGACATAAAACTTATTTTCTCTTGGTTTTTATTTTCTTACTAGCTGGGTTACCCGGTTTCACCCGGCGTTGGGTAAATACTTACTAATTAAACACTTCTCAAATGTTCTAGTTTGTTATATCCTAGAAATTGTTTCAACCCGAAAACCCCTTTATAGATCCGCCATCTTGAATTTCCAAATCTTAATAATATTCACAATTAGTAGCCTTAAAATAATCATTGTACCCATTTTCATTCAAATCCGTTGAAATCGAGAAATGTTGGATTTGTAAATTTTGATAACATTCAAAATCAGTGACCTCAAGATAATCATTCTACTACAATAATTTCCATTAAAATCCGTTGAAATTGAGAAATATTGGTCGCCATATTGGGTCCGCCATCTTGAATTTGTAAATTTTGATAATATTCAAAATCAGTCCTCAAGATAATCATTCTACTAATTTCCATTAAAATCCCTTGAAATCGACAAATATGGTCGCCATTTTGGATCCGCTATCTTGGATTTCTAAATTTTGTAAATATTCAAAATCAGTGACCTCAAAACATTCATTGTACTAAGTTTCATTAAAATCTGTTGAAATCAGGAAATCTTGGTCGCCATATTGGATCCGCCATCTTGAATTTCTAAATTTGGACAGCGGATTTGAAATCCCCATCCCGCAAAACCCCTATATACCAATTTTTCATGAAAATCGCTTCAAATTTAAAATTTTCAGCCACCATCTTGGATCCGCCATTTTGAAACCCTACAAAGTATCCTATGTCCGTTTCCTGGTTTTAAGCTACCTCCCCACCAATTTTCAGCCAAATCGGTTCAGCCGTTCTTGAGTTATAAATAGTGTAAGTAACACGACTTTCTTTTATATATATAGATTTTCCACTGATTCTTTCTCCTATTGGTCGCAGCGTGATGTTATATAGCCTAAAGCCTTCCTCGATAAATGGACTATCCAACACAAAAAGAATTTTTCATTTCGAACCAGCAGTTCCTGAGATTAGCGCGTTCAAACAAACAAACAAACTCTTCAGCTTTATATAAGTATATAGATATATAGATTGTGCACATTTTTATAACTTTTCTTGTTTCTCGGAAATTAATAATTTGAGGACGAATATTTATAAAAATGAATTTCCTTCGTGGCATTTTAAATAAATATATACATAAATATTTGAATTAACTCATTAATGCACAAAACGATGATTTTGTGCACGCAAGTTCAATTATACGATTCGAATAGCAAATTGGGGTGATTTTCTTCCAAATTCGTGTATAAGGAGTTTTTGGGGATGCTCTTTCAGAATCAGGTCATTTGTTTTGCATAAAATCTTCAAAAACCCTATTTTTTTTTTTGATTTTTTCAAAAAAGTGCTGATTTTTTTTGGTTATTTTTTTTTCAAAGTCGATTATCTTGTCGTTGCTGCTATTGGATGATCATACAACCACCAGAAATCGCGGTCCCACTGTGTAAACTTACTCAAACCATTCTTTGAAAGTTTTTTTTTGCTTTGGTTTTTGCAAAGTGGTCAGCTATGTAAAAAAAATTTCGCGATTTTTTTCTACGAAAAAGATCAACTTTACAAAAAAATTTATAGAACAGGAAATGCTTAAAATTAGCCAAAGGACACGTGTGAATTTTTTCAAAATTTTTTTCGACTATTTTAGGTTTTTTGGATTTGTCAAATTTTTGAAAAATCCAAAAATGTCCCAAAAAATTCTAAAAAAAATTCACAGATGTTCTTTGGCTAACTAAAATAATTGATCCTTTTTGAGTAAAAATATCACCAAATTTCATCATAAAAAAAACTGGGTGATATTTTTACTCAAAAATGATCAATTATACGCATAAATTGTATATGACAAAAATTACTTATAATTAGCCAAAGAACACGTTTGAATTTTTTCAGAATTTTCCGGCAGATTTTTGGATTTTTCAAAAATTTGACAAATCCAAAAAACCAAAAATAGTCGAAAAAAAGGAGAAAAATTTGAAAATTTTTTTCTTGCGCTATTTCTTATGATTGTTCGAAAACCGTAGCTCGAAAAAATTGTTGACCAAAAGATGTTGAAGCTAGAGGCTTTAAGCTTCAAATAATTTTTGTTTAATCTCGACACGATTATTTTTCACTAAGATACAGCTGTTCAAAAATTGGCAATAAATTTCTTGCTCCCATAATTTTTTTGAGTAGTGTAGAATTTATCACTAAACACGATTAAGAGTACATTCCCGTTTGTAATTTAGAAATATACATATCACTCAGTTATCATGATATTCAAAACAATGAACATCGAACACTGGACAAAAGAACAATTACGCCTTCATTGTTGTAAATTTGTTTATGTTGTTCAGTGATTTTACATTGAACATTTTAAAAATACATAGAAATTTTGTAATTTCATATATCTGAAAGACAAAATTCTACATCCATATTAAATGCACTACGAAACTCGTAAGATTAACATGTAGTTTTCAATTTAAAACGTCGTAATGACAATTTCAATTGTAAATCTTTTAACATTTTACATTCGAATGTTTTAATTTATTTTATAAACCCTATTTCAGTTTTCCAATAAAATTTTTACCCTGATCAAAGATCCAAATTCTGTTGCTATTCATTTATATCTCCTTTTAATCTTCTTCCACCTTCAATTATTAATTAATTTTTTGGGCGCTACAGTTTAGTTCCCGATGTTAAGGGGTTATATACAGTCAGGATTTTTAGAAAATCGATTTTTTTATTATTTTAGTTTTGTAATGTACATATATTAAAGTACAGCCACAGAAAATTTCATGTCAATCCGGTGAATATTCTCAAAGATACACGCATATTTGTAATGACGTGTTCGAGTTTTTGTACTAAATGTAAAATGCTTTTGAAACTTTAAACGCGTTTTTCTCAAAACTGTGTTCTTATAGTCGGTGAGCAAGATTTCTCGGAAACGGCTGAACGGATCAGTTTCAAATTTTAACATAAGCTTCTTAAGTATATTTTTTAGTAATTAATCGAAGCTTTTTGCTCACCGATAAATATTTCCCATTTTATAAACAATTTAGAGCGAAAATTGTTGTTAAAAATCGATTTTTTTTTTTAAGAAGCCGCCATTTTGTCAAAAATTCTTATTTTGCTTATTCCTTCGATTAATTACGAGATAAAACTATATACTAACGAAATATTTTTGGTTTTTCCATTTTGGATGATCCAGTCTAGAGATATCGTGCACACCGCAAAACGTTTTTTTTTAGAATTGCTCCCGGAGATCAGCTGTAGCAGCTTTTAAAATATTTATTTTTACAAATAAAAAACATTAAAATACACTCAAGAGTTACCATTATACGTGTACAGAATTTTACATTAATAACTTCAAAGATCATCCCAAGAAAAATTCTTGAAAATTCGCCTTTTTTGGGCCTCCTGACTGTATATAACCCCTTAATTAAACTATCAAATGTGAAGCTAAGCAAACGAATTCGATCAGATTGATTGTTATAATAGCTCAGTTTGTTTGCTGACGTCATAAACTATGATAATAAGGCTTGGTTCCGGGTAGGCCCATAATATAAAATTTTTATTCAAGATTAATTAATTAATTAATCTTTATAAACTTTATTTTTGTTAAGCGTAGCAAAACAGTGGATGTTGAAATTCGGCTCAGAAAATAGTAATTTTAAAAATAAAGTCTCCTAAATTTTAAAATCGAACAATTGAAGCTTAGAGTTATGAATCTCAGAGAGCAAACGCTTTAAAAATTCAAAATAACACAAGAAATGGTCGTGATATAAATGGGTGGAAGTAAAATACTATAGTATTTATATTTAAGACGGTATTGTTGCAAATGGCATCCCAAATCTTCCTGAAGAAGTGCAATTTTTTAAAAATGCAGTCAGGATTCAGAACATTCGCCGTATAATATGATGAATTCACCTGGATTCTTTTCCGTAAAACTCCCATATATCTTACAGCCTGTAAAAATACGTATGAATTGTAGTGCTTTTGCCCCCATGCCGAATCCTTTAATATAAAAACACAACATCCTCGAAGCCCAGTCCTAAAAATCTGCAGAGACTAAAGGTACCCGCATAAATCCCCTTTACGAAAAAAATTCACCTGTTTCTCGAAGCTTAAGGATTTTTCGAAGTCCCACCACGTAAGATGAGAATTCGTTCCAACAACAGCCACAGGGAAGTTAAAAATTCAAAGGGCTTCCAGCAAAAGCACAGCATCCTACCTTTCCTCTGCGCACCCCTTCGAGGAAACGCTGGGAATCAGTGCATCTAGGGTCTAACCTTTCATATTTCGACTCGCTTTCGTCCGCCTTTCTCCTAAGGAGGAAATATAGATAGCAGAAAGTTAGCTGGATCCCGGGAAGGGACTTTTACGAAAGGAGCAGCACCTTTCATGGATTTTTCACTATACACTCTCTCAGCATGCAAAATCAGCAGCAGCACCATTCTGAGGAGGCGTCGGGACGTCCCCCGCGCGCTCAGAAACATCAATATCTGATACATGTAAATGGCTGAATTCCGATTTGTACGTGTTCCAAATATCAGAGGCTCCCCAGTGGCGGCGGCGGCGGCGGTGGAGAGGGGCTACTTTCTGGTGCTGTATCGAAGGCCTGCTCTCAATAGCAATCGTGGCCGATCATCATCCTGTAATCTTTCCTGGCCCTGCCCAAGAAGCACCCAATTCGGGAATCTGCCTAGAGCTGAGCACGCATAGCTGCTGTAGAGCTCGCCCATACATTACGAGGGCCAAATGGGGCCCCAATCGCTGTATAGAGGAGGCTCAGTGGCGGGGCTAGGGATGGTTCATTGTCCGTTGAAAACTAATAATGGCCTAAAGGAGCATTGGATAAAGAGGCCATGACCTGAACGGTGGAGGGGGGCAAAACCAGGACAGGAGCTTCCTCCTCCTTCGATTCGAACCCTCAGGATGCTGGCGAAGGGTGGTGTTTTGGCCACCACCCGAAAAGCCGAAAAGTATTGAGTGTCGATTGGTTTCGCCCCAACTTCAATGTAATCAGCATGTTATTGGGGCCCACTCAGGCAAAACGCTCCCTGAATACACATGAAAATGCTCCCGTCCGTCGTCCGGACTCGTCCGATAACGTGCGCGCCCTCCGCCCTTGGCGAAAGGGAACTCGAATGTATGGTTCTTTTTATCGCCATTAAGACTTTATCTAGGGCCAGCTTTTTGGCTCTTTTGAATTGTCTCAATAGGGAGACTCAATGCATTCTGGTGAAATGCCCTAAGCTGCAAATCGAAATTTAGCGGAATTCCTCGGCTATGTTTATTGTCGTTGCGGAGGGGGGATGGGAAAGGATAACGAACTCTATGTTGGCTTTTTGATGGTCTACTCTCCAATTTTGGATGAAAAAAGGTCAGACGCCTTTCTTGTCATTCAGAGAGTAAAGGCCGTTTTTGCTAGCTTTTGTCACTTCCACAAATTTTGATTTTATGAAGGACGAATCCCTCCTGTTTCACGACTGTTGTAGCTTTCCAGATTAGGGCGAGGAATAATTTTGCACCCTTATCACCGACCAAACAAACATTCCGTATTTTTATAGGCATAAAGAAATTGAAGAAAACTGAGAGAAGTACACAGTACGCATTACAAAACTGTAGTATTAATCTTTGTTGCGCGTTGCGCCATAATTTTAAAATATACAAGAAAACATCTATATCCTTACATTTTTTCTACTAATATTAGGTTGTAACATATTTAATAATTAATAAAAAATAATTTAATTTAAAAAACTTTATTTTGATATTTTTGTACAATTTACCTTAACATTTTATTGAGCAATAGTCCATCATTATCAATGATCTCCTGCCAACGTTGGGGAAGCGACATTATTCCATTCTCGTAAAACTTGGGCTCACGAGAGTTAAAAATGTAGTATATATGAGATAGGTTAACAACACTGAATGTATTTAGAACTGTATCTCTAAAGCAGTTAGCGAGTCAGTCTCCAGAAGTAAGTCAGCTAAGTGAGACACAGCTCACCACGGCACCTAATCTAGACTTAAATAAAATAATTTAATAATGTACCAAAAGTCTTTTAATTATCATTAAAAAATACTACATGGCGACGAGGATGCGGAAATTTTGGAGATCAGTGGTATTGGATTAAATTGCGGTGGCTTAATTGGCATAAAGTGGTACAAGTGACATAGTGGCATCAAAGGCTGATCAGTTGATCTGATCTATGATATCTCAAAATTAAAAGTGTTGAGCAAAGCTAAAAAATAAAAACCTAGAATCACTGTTTTAGTGAGAATATTTGAGATATGAATGGGACTTGCTAAAAAGAAGCCTGTTCCAGAAATTAGAAAACCACGTGGTAGACCACCGAAGGAAGTACGGTTCGTAACGGTATACAAAAACATGGATTTTTTGAGAAAAGTAGAGCCACTGAACGTTAACGGCAACCTGAGCGAACAATGGCGAATGTTCAAGCAAAGTTTTGAGTATTTTTATGTGGGAGCTGAACTAGACAAAAAAACGGATTCGGTACAGGCTGCAATTTTCTTAAATGCAGTTGGCCGTGATGCGGTGGAACTGTTCAATACATTTAAACTAAGCGAGGCTCAACGAAAATCGTACAAAGAAGTAGTACAAGCATTTGAGTCGTTTTGCAGTCCAAAAAGCAATGAATCCTATGCCAGCTACAAATTTCACACAAGAGATCAAAATGTGGGTGAGCCATTCGATGATTTTTTAGTCGACATAAAAAAATTGGTTCGAGAATGCAATTTTCGTGATCAAGAGTCAAGAATGATCAAGGACCGGATCATCTTGGGTGTGAGGGACAAAAACTTGCAGAAACGTTTACTCGAAGTCGAAGATTTGGACGAGGCAAAAGCAGTGAAGATGGCACGAGCAGCAGAGGTATCAGGTCAACAATCAGCACAAATCCAAAGATATAGCAAAGGAGAGGACGTGGCGATCAACGCAATAAACAGCAACAACGGAAACATGTCCGCTGGAAATGGCAAGAATAAAAACCATAGTTCAGGTATAGGTAATAGTAGAAAAACATTTGCAGGTAATACAAGAAATAAAACTAATTTACAAACAAGAAGTCAAAATAATAATAATAATTTAAATCCTAGGATGAAACATCAGAAAATGCAAACGATAAAAAATTGTATATTTTGCGGGCAAAATCATTGTAAAGGGAACTGTCCTGCCTGGAACAAAATATGTAACAAATGCGGGAAAAGAAATCACTTTGCTTCATGCTGTCTAAAAAACAAGGTATGTGAAGTTACTGAATGTGTAAATAATTTGGTCATAGACACGGTGACAACTAAAGTAAATATTGATAGCTCTGAAAATGCATGGTATAAAGAAATTCACGTAAATGGCGAAAATATTAAATTTAAATTAGATACCGGGGCAGAAACGAATATATTACCATTGGCAGTTTTCAAAAAAATTAGAGAGGCAAAAGTAGATAAAACCGAAATCATTCTTGAAGTATATGGAGGAATGAAAATAAAGCCGGTAGGATCTGCTCTGTTAGAGTGTGAAACGCAAAATCGAACCAAAAAACAAAAATTCATAATAGTTAACAAAAATGCAGTGCCTATTTTAGGTCTTCAGTCATGCTTGGATCTGGATTTATTGAAAAGGCTAGACCATATCTCAAAATCAAAATATTGTTTTTTAGCGGAATATAAAGATGTGTTTGAAGGCCTAGGTAAATTTAAACAGGAATATAAAATAAAAATAAACGCTAATGCTAAGCCGATAGTAAGGCCGGTAAGAAGGGTACCGCTAGCCCTGCTAGACGCTCTCAAACAAGAATTAGACACACTTTGCGAAAAAGACATAATTGCAGAAGTTAAGGAACCAACTGAATGGGTTTCGAATTTAGTTGTCGTAGAAAAGAAAAACAAAAACCTCAGGCTATGCTTAGACCCGAAATATCTAAATGAGGCAATCATTGATGAACCATATCCCATTCCTACGTTTGATGAAATATCAACAAAGCTGGCCAATAAGAGTTTGTTTACAGTATTAGACTTGAAGGAAGGTTACTGGCAAGTCTCGCTAGATAATGATTCTTCTAAGTTATGCACGTTCTCAACCCCTTTCGGCTGTTTCCGTTTCAAACGTCTTCCTTTTGGCATAAAAAGTGCTCCTGAAGTTTTTCAAAAACTTAACGAAAAAAACTTTTCCGATATCCCCGGGGTGATAGTGTATATAGATGATATTCTAATCGCAGGGTCAACAGTACAAGAGCATGACGAAATTTTAGAAAAAGTAATGAAGAGAGCAAGAGAGCAAAATATTAAATTTAATAAAAATAAAATACAATTCCGTACAGAGAAAGTACATTATTTAGGCCACGTCATTTCAAATGTGGGAATAACGTATGACCCCAATTATAAACACGCCATAGATAACTTAAAGTCCCCTACAAATAAAAAAGATTTACAAATCTTGCTAGGTATGGTAAACTACCTAAGGAAATTTGTTCCACGTTTAGCAGAGCTTTCACAACCAATGAGGGAACTTCTCAAAAAAGATAATTCATTTAAATGGCTTCCAAGTCATGATATGTGCTTAACGAAAGTAAAGGCGGCAATAACAAACGCCCCATTTTTAAAACCTCTTGATGTAAATAAAGACATCACAATACAAGCAGACGCCTCTCAGTATGGGCTAGGATGTTGTCTTATGCAAGACAACAAACCCGTGTATTTCGCATCAAGGAGTTTAACTCCTACAGAGTGCAATTATGCACAAATAGAAAAAGAATTATTGGCGATTATCTTTGCGTGTACGAGATTCCATCAACTCATTTATGGGCGAAATGTTGCAATAGTAACAGACCATAAACCGCTATTAGGAGTAGATGCGAAAGAAATTGGTAAAGTAAATTCTGCTAGGTTACAAAGGATGAAGCTTAGGCTATTAAAATACAGATTAAAGTTTAACTATACTCCAGGTAAAAATATGTTAATCGCCGATTTATTATCACGAAATTGTCTCACCAGTAAAGATCCTGTACCTGAAATCGAAGATATTAATGAAATAGTGCATACAATAAATGTAAGCGAAAACAAAAAACAAATTTTTAAAAATGAAACTCTGAAGGATCCAGTTTTGAGTAAGCTTTTACATGTTTTAAAAATGGGCTGGCCTAAAAATAAAAGCCAACTCAAAGAGGAAATTAAATTTTACTGGAAACATAAAGACAATTTAATTATAGAAGATAATTTAATATTTTTTAATGACAAAATACTTGTCCCTCTAACGCTAAGACAACAAGTATTGGCTACCTTACACTCGGCTCACCTTGGAATAGAAAAAACCAAAGCTAAGGCTAGGAGCTTGGTTTATTGGCCAGGTATAAGCAAGGATATTGAGGATATGGTAGCAAAGTGTAGCGTATGTCAACGTCATAGAAAAGCTAACGTAAAAGAACCGTTGATCTCCCATGAAATCCCTCCATTCCCGTACTATAAGATTGGCATGGATATTTTTGATTTTCAGGGCAAGCCACATATTGTAGTAGCCGACTATCTGTCCAAATATTTCGACATTATACGCCTGAGGAATAAAACGGCGAGCGAAGTAATTTCTAAAATAACAGACCTATTTTCCGTCCATGGAATACCAAGAGAAATCGTGGCCGATAATATGCCTTTTGATTCATACACTTTTAGATGTTTCGCAAATGAAAATGACATTCTTATAACTACATCTAGCCCTCGTTATCCGCAATCCAATGGATTTGCAGAGCGAATGGTTCAAGTATCAAAGTCGTTACTGTCGAAAGCACAAGAAAGCAAACAAGAATTGTGGAAAGTACTATTGGAGTACAGGAATACTCCAGTAAAAAATAGTCTTCTTTCACCTGTGGAGCTCCTATTTGGAAGAAAAACTCGAAGCCTCTTACCAGCAAAACTTTCTCTTTATAATAAAGAGCATCATAGGGCATTCACAAAAGTTACAGAGAAAAATAATTTGCAGAATAAAATGTATTATGATAGGAATTCGAGAAACAAGCCTGAATTTAAAAAAGGGGAAAAAATATGGTTGTATAATAATTCAAAATGGGAAGCGGCAATGATTGTGGGAAAACATAAAACTCCTCGCTCCTATTTGGTGAAGACTAAAAATGGTAATACTATTCGAAGGAATTCTAAATTTTTAAGACACATTCAGTAACTCTCATGAACTTTCATAATAACGTAAAAAAGAAAATAAATAAATATAAATAAAAGGAAAAAAACAGGACATCTCCCGAAATGAAATGTAAATTGCAGGACTAAGTTCTAAGTGAATAGTTATGTACATAAGAATATGAGATTAGTAATAGTTGGAGTTATGAATTTAAAAAAAAAAAAAAAAGAGAATAAGAATAAGAGAAAAGATGAATAAAATAATTCTTGGAGTATTAGGCTAATGGGTATAAATCAAGATACACATAAGTAAGCAAATTAAATTAGAATAAAAAAACATAATATGAAGTATTGAAATTACAAATTGAAGTGTGAATTGCAGAGTAGCTCATAATTATATTAAAGGGGAAGGTGTAGTATATATGAGATAGGTTAACAACACTGAATGTATTTAGAACTGTATCTCTAAAGCAGTTAGCGAGTCAGTCTCCAGAAGTAAGTCAGCTAAGTGAGACACAGCTCACCACGGCACCTAATCTAGACTTAAATAAAATAATTTAATAATGTACCAAAAGTCTTTTAATTATCATTAAAAAATACTACAAAAAAATTCCGACAACCACTGTTCCAATGCATCTCGGTCATCAAAAGATTTTCCGCTAATGTGAGACTGCAACGATCGGAACAAGTGGTGGTCAGAAGGAGACATATCCGGCGAGTATGCAGGATGGGCTAAGGAAATCCAGCCTAGCCCCCTAATTTTTTTACATGTCATCGAAGCGGTGAGTGAGGGCGAGCATTGTCGTGGAGGAGGTATACATTGCCTTGTTCTCCTTTAAGATTCACGGCTACCTTATCCAGCATATCACAGTAGCGTTCACTATTTATAGTCGTTCCTTGTGTTAATAGTTCTCAGTAGATAATGCCGTGCACATTCCATCAAACACTCAACATAACCTTGTGTATAGTAATTTTACATTTAACTGCCGGTACTCCTCTTTGACCCGCGCTAAGCCATTGTCGCTTATTGTTATGGTTAACATAAAGCATCCATTTCTCATCGCCGGTAACCAAATTACGAAGCCAAGCAAAAGTACGATGTGAAGTGAGTAATTGCGTACAAACCGCCACTCGCATCATCCGTTGACCATCCGTCAATTCGTGGGGTACCCAAATGGGTAAATCTTTACCCATCACTTTCAAATGCCGAGCGATAGTAGTATGGGAGCATCCGAGTTCTTCTTCAAGTTGACGAGGAGTCCTCCTTGGATGTTCCTCGATGAGCTGCGCTCTTCGTGAGGTTTATCTTCAAGGTTGTAGTCGCCATTCGAGAAACGTCGAAACCAATCTACTGCTGTATGATAAGAGACCGCATTTTCCCCCATACACTGACATATATTTTGTGATGCCTGCTTAGCTGTATGCTTCAAACGGAACTCATAAAGTAGAAGGACGCGTATGTCTCGTCTTTTCAAATCGAATTTTCCCATAATGCTACTCGCTGCGCTGTCGATTAATGCACTGATGGACTGAGCGCGCTCACGGGTATTTATACTCATAGTCACAGAACTTTCTCGAAGTTGTAAAAAATTTCCAGAACGTTTCCGAAAAAATTATCAGATTATTATATGTTACAACCTAATATATTAAAATGTACATGCTCCTTTGCAATCTACAAAAATAACCATGTCCACTTTTCTTTATTATCAGAATTATCATAAGGCTATCTTTGTTTCTACATATCTTTTGTTTATTGTATAGTATTTTGGTAGTAATTTGATAAAGTGGTTTCTTACATTGCTTCGTATTATTTTGTATAGATTTCTATTTGATAATAAATATTACAACGGTATTTATGTCTTTCCAACGTCCACTTAAAGTTTTTACTATTACTATTAACGTTAACGATGTGTTTAATATTCATAAAAGTCCTAAGGATTTTATCACAACATTAAAGCAAATTTCGTTCTTGAAGTCGTGCATCAATTTTCATCATTTTAACACCCCTCAATTTTCAACTCTAGTTCCACGACCAACCCTACGTAATAACAAAAAACTCCTTAATGTGACGTAGGTGAGAAAGGGTTGACTGTTTGCATTTCCTTTGAATTTTAATGACTTTTTGCACTTTTACCCTTTTCGAATGAATTGTTATTTTTCTCGCGGAAATTCGCGTGAAATTATGCGTTTAACGTCAGGCAAGGCAAGGGTGGTATTTGTTTAAATTCTTGAGCTCTAGTCGGTTGTGGAAGGCGGCGACCTCCCGCCAATTAAACCTGTTTAGCATAGCTGCAATTAAGTTAAAAGCCCTTTTAGTTCCTGGCAAGAATTTCTCCTGCAGTTCCGTCTCAGCATTTTTGCATTAAATGGAAAAGAAAAGCTAAAACGGGCATAAATGTTAAGGGCTTACGGAATACTCCAATTTACAACAGCATAGCATACTATGCTCAACTTAAGCAAACATAAACTTTACTCGAGTAAGGAGGAGGCATACGACTAAATCTTAAGATGTCTGAGGCACTCACTAATTTCTGCTAATTAGTTTTTGTTTATGTTTCTCGTTTAGCAATGTTTCTGATTGCATCGGCTCGAAAGTTTTTAAAAGTGTTCGCGAGATATGCAAAGTTAACCGAAGTTAAAGGATATGACTCCTTTTTTACGTCTGTTGAAACGACTTTGGTATATTCGTATAGGAGAAGTTTTATTATTTATTCAGAGAACTTTTTAATAGAATTTTTGTATTATTAATCCATTTACGTAAATAATCATTTTTTTTGGATAATGACTAGGATTTATCGAAGTTTTCATTTATACCCCACTTTAGCGAGAACTTGAAAACTAAATCTAACTAAAAATCAATCAATCTACATACAGATCAGAGTTGTTGAAGAATGCAGCTTTTTTGAGTTTTAATTGAAAAGTTGAAGACTTCATATTTTCCATTCTTTAATTTCTCTGAAGAATTATGAATTAAAACAAGAACTCCCATTCCTCAAAAAATTACAAGAAATGCAAAGAGAATACATTACTTCGAATGCATTCCTCTTGAATTTAAGGCATTCGTTGAAGCCTTCGTGAATTCACTTATATTCTTGAATTCACTTGAATTCAATGAATTATTTTGCATTCTTTTCTTCCTTCTTTATTTACATTTGCCTTGTCTTTACGTAGGGGATTTTAGATAACTGAAAAAATAACGAAATGGCGAATTAATTCAAATTTTTTTCAAAAAAATCGAATCGTTCTAGTGCCTTCAATTGTGGATACAAAATAAAAGAAATAAAACTTTACGTCAAGATGAAGATATGTGTTTTTCAAGGAAAATAAGATTGCAATCATATTAATCGACTGTACAGATTTTTTTACTATCAATTAGGTTCAAAAATGCCATTTTGATGTCGATTAACATGTTGCAGCCACTACTAAATCGGCGAAGGACACCTCGGAATGTTTCCTTGTTAGTCAATTCTGTGAAGTTCAAAACTATTTAATAAAGTAAGAAAATAATTATTTCAATGAAAAAAAAAAGTGTTTACTTTATATAATGTCACATATATTCCCTAATGTTTTTAAATCAGAAGCCGATATATTCTTATTTTATTTCTGACATAAAAATGGCAAAATTTATTGGATTCAATATGGTAGACCGAAATGCTAATTTCATTAAATTTAAAAATTAAAATTGTAAATCTACGCATATACATATTGGGTTGGCACGAAAGTAATGAGACACTCTAGAAAACTCTACTCATGTTGTTTTTCTAATCAATTGTTTTCGACCATATTCTAGTATGTTATAGAACATTCTAGGTGCTTCAGTCCTGGGGGCATATAAAAGCGCACGCACTATTAATTCAGTCAGTTTGAAGAAAAATGGATGAGCGACAAGTTCGAACTCTATACCTTTACGAGTATTTGTTAGGCCATAGTGCGCGAGCTGCGGCAGACAACATCAACACTGTATTTGGCTCAGATACTACAAGTCACGCAACAGTGTCTCGTTGGTTCAAACGCTTCAGTACAGGAGACCGAAGCCTCGAAAGTCAGCCTCGCTCGGGACGACCACCAGCTTTCGACAATGATGATTTGCGCCGTGAACTGCAACAGAAGCCGGATGCAAGCACTCGTGAATTAGCGACAAAACTCCACTGCAGCCATCACGCTATAGAACATCACCTGCATATAGGAGAGTTTTATCCCGATGGACACCTCATGCCCTCACAGACGCCACTCGTGCTGCTCGGGTCGCCGTCTGCCAATCGCTACTACTTCGACCGCGCCAGAAGGAGTTTTTGGAGGATTTGGTCACAGGGGACGAGTCGTGGGTTCTCTACGAAAACAATACGCGCCGCGCCTTCTGGCTGCCACGAAAGGAAGACCCACCAACTCAACAAAAGCAATATCAAAACCGCGGCGAAAAAGTTATATTGTGCTGCTTTTGCTGTTTTATGAATTATTACATAATGAAACAGTTAATGCTAACACATATGCGGCGCAGCTTGATAAACTAGCCACAGCTATCAAAGAAAAAAGACGAAGAAGAGCCAATGTCATTTTACTTCATGACAACGCTCGCCCGCACACTGCATCCACCACCCGCCAACAACTGCAGGGCTTAGGCTGGGAGACGGTACCTCATCCACCATATTCCCCAGACATTGCCCCTTCAGACAATCATTTATTCAGAGCCATGAAAAATGATTTGCGTGATAAACGCTTTAACACTTTTAATTAAGTTGAAACCTACGTAGCCGACTTCTTCAACTCACGGGCCGCTGAGTTCTGGGCAACAGGCATCCAGTCCTTGCCTATACGTTGGCAAGAAGTCATAGATGCTCACGGGGAGTATTTGATTGACTAAATGTATAGTAAAGTAAAAATGTTAGAATTTAAAATGTAAAAACAAACTGTCTCATTTCTTTCGTGCCAACCCGATATATGTATTAGGGTGCTTTTTGTTCGCGACATTTTTTTTTTTTTAATCCCAACCCGAAATTTTGTGGGAAATATCTAAAAGAAAATTCCCTGAAAATTTGAGCCCTTAATATTAATATTAAGTGCTCGATCAAGAGGTGCAAAGATTTCCCGTATAAAATACACATAAACTTTGATTATTTTTCTACAAAACTCTACAGATCAGAGGCATTTTATGGTATAATCTTGGTCAATGATAGGTTTTCTTCAGAATTGAATGCTCTACAAAATTGTCCGTTTCTGGGTAACCCTAACTCCCACCAGCGAAGTAGTACGGGTCACTAAACCCAATTTTTTCATGAAATTCTCGTTTTTTTAAAATGTTCAGCCGCCATCTTGGATCTGCCATTTTGAAATCCTATGTATTATCCGAAAAAAAAATTAGCCTATATATTAAGTTGGAATATGTACTACTTTCGGACAAAAAATGAAAAATATCGATGCAAACGTTTAGGCGTGATTGAGCAACAAACAAACAAACTTTCATTTTTATATATGTATATACAGGGTGTTCAGAGGTGGGTGGTCAATACTGAAGGGGGTGAAAGGTCAGACCGAGACAAGCAAAAAATCGTATGGGTGGGGGGGGGGCATCTCGCACCGTTTGGCAGTTACAGGGTGATTCGTAAATCAGGATTTTGCCTTATATGGGAACCGCTCTTGTATTTCTATCTTTTTTTCTACGCATCGCAGCGGCCCCAAACTGATTTTAAAAAATCACTATTTGGAAGCCCTTTCAAAAAAAGTTTACACCACCCCCCTATCCCCAACCCCTTGGCCGCAATCCCCCCTGGAAGTTGAAAAAATTAACTTTTATTTCACGATTTTTCACCTTTCGCCCCACTTTTCTCTGAAATTCATGTTATTAACATACCTACTTTTTATTTTTTTTAAGTTGCCTATCTAATTACCTTTCCAAAAAGGTGCAACATGCCCAGGTAGGAAAAGGATACGAAAATTTATTTACAAAAATCCTTTTACAGAATATCATGATAATTCGAATTTTTAGGAAATTATACTTAAGTTTACTAAAAAATACATTTTGTTCGCTTAAAAACTAATTACAATTAAAACGTTTGTCCTTTAAAAGCTGTTCAAAATGTTCTCCGCTAGTTTCGATGCATGCAAGTAGCCTTCGTTTTATTTCACGTTTGAGGTCTATGGTAGCCAGTCTCTCCCGTATTTTCGTGGCTGCAGTCGCAATCCTGGTAACTAATTCTTCTCTGGTGTTGATTGGTCTTGAGTAAACTTCATCTTTCATCATTCCCCATAAGAAAAAGTCCAGTGGAGTAAGGTTCGGTGACCTAGCAGGCCAAGGAATCGGTCCACCTCGTCCAATCCAGCGCTCTGGGTAATTTTCATTTAACCTTGCCCTAACGATGTTCCCAGTATGCGCAAGTGCTCCGTCGAGCTGTAAATAAATTGCGCTTCTGGTGGCCAGGGGGATGTCCTCCAACAGATCCGGAAGGGTATTCTCCAAAAAGTCCGAGTATAGCTGACTATTCAGCACTTGGGGCAAGATGAGGGGTTCTATCAACTGGTTGCCGATGATGCCAGCCCAGACATTGACACTAAATCTTTGCTGGAAGGACCGACACCTGGTCCTATGTGGGTTCACATCTGACCAGGTGTGGAGGTTGTGGAAGTTTGTGATGCCATCCCGGGTGAATTGCGATTCATCCGTCCACAGAATTCGGTCTAGAAACCTTCTGTTTTCGATGTCAGACTTGAACAGCCAAGTGCAAATTGCAATCGTCCTTCGGAATATCCTTCCTGTAGTGCTTGGACCGGGATATAGTGGTATGGATGTAGTCCCTCTCGGTTCACAACGGTCCAAACTTTCCCTGAAGACAAAGCTAACCGTCGTGCGACCTGCCTGATGCTTATTACAGGGCTGTTCCTGACGATGTTGAGGATTTGTTGGTCGCGGTCCGCTGAATCGGCCGATTTTCCTGCTCGCGTTTCTGCTCTGGGGGCGGTTACACTTCCGGTTTCTTTTAACCTTCTGAAAGTCCTTGAAAATACCCTTCTTTTGGGTACCCGGCGATTCGGGAATCTCCTTTGGTATTCTCGTACGGCCTCACTATCATTTCCTTCTACTAAACCGTACACGTAAATTATATCGGCAGACTCTTCAACACTGCATTCTGCCATTTTATCTTAATTTTTTCTATTAAACACCCGGTTTTATCGCTTGCTTCTTCAACTGTGGTCAATGTCCTTTCAAACCTACCCATTTTTATACCATAATTCATAGGAGGTATTAGAAACGGAGCGTCAGGATACTTAAGAGTCAATACTGGATATAATAAACTAATAACGCTATTTAACGAGATTACATTTATTATTTTAGTACTTTTTTGCTGAAAAAATAAAAATGTATTACTTGTGTTTCCTAAACAAACATTTCCGAACTTGCTGTCATAAAAATTGTTTACTTAACGATTTTTTTCATTATGGTGCAATAAAGTAATTAGGTACCTGTGAGTATGTTTTAATTTCAGGACTTTTGCAACCCTTTTCTACCTGGGCATGTTGCACCTTTTTGGAAAGGTAATTAGATAGGCAACTTAAAAAAAATAAAAAGTAGGTATGTTAATAACATGAATTTCAGAGAAAAGTGGGGCGAAAGGTGAAAAATCGTGAAATAAAAGTTAATTTTTTCAACTTCCAGGGGGGATTGCGGCCAAGGGGTTGGGGTTAGGGGGGTGGTGTAAACTTTTTTTGAAAGGGCTTCCAAATAGTGATTTTTTGAAATCAGTTTGGGGCCGCTGCGATGCGTAGAAAAAAAGATAGAAATACAAGAGCGGTTCCCATATAAGGCAAAATCCTGATTTACGAATCACCCTGTAACTGCCAAACGGTGCGAGATGCCCCCCCCCCACCCATACGATTTTTTGCTTGTCTCGGTCTGACCTTTCACCCCCTTCAGTATTGACCACCCACCTCTGAACACCCTGTATAGGGATAGTTTAAAAAAGTTTTTCTTATATATTTTAGTAATTAATTTAAAGTGATCATTAATCGAACCAATTTGATCCTATTTTTAGAATCTTTTAAGTCTTTGTTGGTCGTGCCTCGTTGTAAATTTCAATTCAATGGATAATTTCCTTCTGATCTGCATATATGCGAAAAATCCCAACTATATAAAAGTAATATAAATATTTCAACAATGTTCTTTATATTTTTAATTTAAATTCAACTTGTGTACGTTTTAATTTTCGATACTGCCCAAGTTACACGATGAAGCATCTACTTAAGAAAATCAAAATAGTTTTCCTGGGAAGTAACATGAATTAATATGCAAACAACAAGAGTGGCATGGTCTAATTTTGCCAAACCGAAAAATATATAAATTTCTTATCATCGCCTTAATTATCCTGAGAGTGCAAAATTTTGCAAGAAATAGCCAAGGAAAATTTACAATTCCTCCCCATTGGTGGTCGAGATGGTGGTCTCTTCCAGATTCATTACACCATCTCAGCTCAGCTCCATCGTCAGGAAGAAGGGACGATGCACTTTATCTGTTGCTTCAGTTTCGCAACAACGTTTAGAAACTTTGTCTGAAAGTCCTCCTCCTGACTCCTGAGTGTATGTACTCTTCGGAACAGAAAGTTTTAAATGAAATTTATTAAGAGCTCCTTTAAAATGTTCCCTGATTCTCCCCGGAGGGGCACCTTGAGAGATGTACACGTGTTTCTTCCCATCCTCCGGTCGTCTCGGCCTAGAAAAGCGACCATCGGCCTGGAAAAAATTTCTCTTGGCGACCAAATCGAGCAATTTTTTACTGAAAAGTCCTTTCGTGACGCTTTGTAAAATTCACAGCGCTTTAAAATTAATTGTTTAGACCTCCCGAAAACTAACGCTCTTCCTAGAAAGGGTGCTTTTCTGCGGTTGGGGCAGGTTCCGTCAGCTTCCTGTCCTGATGAATTTCGCAAACATTTTTTTCTTTTTCTTTTTTTTCTGCCCTTTATTATTTTTTTCTCGGAATTTCCCTTTTTGCCTTTCTTATATTGTCACGTCGCCGTAGAAATTAATCTCAGTCAGTGGAGCGCTTTTCATGCGTTTAATTTGGATCCCTACCACTGGCCGCTGCCGAGCCTGACACCTCCCTCTACCCCTTAGATGATTTTCAACTTTTCCTGGCGACGCGACGCGACGGCTCTACTTTTTCACTTTCATCCCCCAAAGATCCCTTTGACCCAACTGGTCATTTAGGGCTTAATGAGCAGAGCCCGACCGACAAGGAAACTTTCACAATTACACAACCCTGTCTCTATGTTTTACATTCGCCGGTGGGTGTGAGTTGATGTTTTTGTTGGAGCCCTATACTCACGAAAATAGCTCAAGGAAAGGGTTTGTTTTCATGCATTTCATTCTATCGGTTGTTTTTCCGTGTTTAACATATTCTTAAAAATTAAAACTATTTAATCTCCGCTGTTTCTAAAAGTTTGTTTAACAATATTCGTTTCATAGTAAAGTATGAATCAAAAACCAACACGAAATTTAAAAACAATAACTTTTGTTGAAATACAAGATTTGTTCCGGTTGGAGAAAGTCAGTAAATAAAAGCGCAGTAAAACAATTAATCTGACAAGGGGACCGCACGACCTTGGGGAAACGGATTTGAATGAATTTTGGTATAGTGGTAGTATACCATGTGGGTACTACCGCTGTAAAATATTTCAAGCCAACGCCCAGTAGAAGCTGAGAAAAATGCATCTAAAGTTTACCCCGCATTTTATATATAAGTTATGTTAAATATTGATTAAGCGTACCGTGGCGTAAGCGGTAATGCTTCAGACTCGTACTCCAGCATGTACGGGTTCAAATCCAGATGATCTTATTTTCCATTATACATATAAATATATAAATTTATAAATATATGTAAATCAAAAATTATGAGTCGGTACAAAATAAAATGCCCTAAACTATCGAGTGTAGCGCAAAATATATACCTGCTCTGGACAATAGAAGGATCGAATAGGGTCGGGAAAATCCACCTTTCGAAAGTTGGGGAGAGAGAGCTATTTATACAATGTTTGGACATGGGTCCAAGGTATTTTTCACTCACTCTTATAAGAACTATATGAACTGTAGAAACTCTAAAGTGAGAAGTAAAAAAAAGAGGGATAGTAAGGCCGGCTTTTCACTACGGGGTGAACTTTAGATGCATTTTTCTCAGCTTTTACTGGGCGTTGGCCTGAAATATTTTACAGCGGTAGTACCCACATGGTATACTACCACTACACCAAAATTCAGTAAAATCCGTTTCCCCAAGGTCGTGCCGTCCCCTTGTGAGCAATTTTCAGTTCATAATTCATCACTTGCATCCAGATTCGAAGGCTCGACCAAGAGATTGATATAAATAAATTGACCAGAATTTATCGAGAGACCATGCAATTGCGAAATTTCCACAGAATTAATTTAATACATGTGTAGAAATAAAGATAGTATTCAATAAAAAAATTAAAAAAAAATATTCAGCATTCTTTAATACGGTTTAATAATTCAATTTAAAATTTTAGGCTTCACTAATTGAGTCCTGAAATATTTTTTAATACTTTTTAGAGGCAGGGGGGATTTTAAACCTTTAAATTTTCGTTTCTTATCTAGAATTGCATTTAAAATTTTTATAGTTATTTATCTGTGGTAAACTGCAGTGTCCCCGATAGTCAGAATTCGAAGAAGTGCATCGACTATCGAAACACCCAAAGTTAAATGGCGCTTAAAGCAGCCATCCCAATGCGAGTTATGTGCAGCAATATTGTCCCTTTATACGTTGTTATCGTTCACCTGGAGGTTTCGACACTCCATTTTCCCGTGGGATACAAGGGAACGGATGCCGCGTGTGCTTGCCTGGGTCCCAGAGCTTCCCAAGACCAGGACAAGTAGAGAAAGCTGCAAAAGCTCGTTAGGGTGATTTTTGGGGGTTGGGGAGACAACTTGTGAAATCTAATTACCTTAATGAGAATCCGAAAAGCACATCATCCCGGGCTTGCACAGTTGTTTAGAATTGCACCCCACAAATTTGCATAGGTATGACGCCCTTTTCGGAGTTGGAATATAGTAGCCCGTATATCGACACCTCCGACATGCGGGTGGGATGTATTTTCTGCTTAGATTTTATACGGGAAGGGGTGTCGGTTTCAATAAGGCAGCAAGAAGCACCTACAGCCTGGCTTCAGTTTTCATGCCGGATCAAAGCCTTATCCAGCCTTAAGGGGAGGTTCTCATCTAGAATCTTGAAATTTTCGATTTTTTTTTTATTTCATATTATTAAAGTTTAATATGTCTAGAATGTTGCTTTAAAATATTTAGTCGATCCGAGCACTAGAACGGATTCTACATCCCATTGATTCTGGCGGTGTCATGATCGTAGTGGGGCGCTCAGCCTGTGCCGTGCCGTTCAATCACGATTATCTCGGAACTTTGTTTTTCAAGATTTTTCAAATTTGCGTACAAGATAACTCAAAAACGGTTCAACCGATCAACTTCTAGTTTCGTGCATATTAAAGTAAACAATTTTCTTCATAGAAAGAGTGGAGCACATTTTGAAAATTGTAACATTATCTCCTTTTTGTAAGTGATAAACTATGAAAAAAACGGCCGAAAACGGCCTTAAAATTTCAAAATCGCGCCATTCCGTCAATTTTAAATTTTTTTTGAAAGTCGTGCACTCTTTCTGAGACAAATTTAGTCTAGTTTATAATAATGTCATCATTATTTGATTTCAGACCAATCTGCGACCCCTAAATTGTACGCAGCTGGGCCATTTTCGAAAAACATGCCTCCGGAGAAGTTGAATAACGGGCGCCATTTTGTTTTTTTTTTAATAAAAAAATTTTTTCGTACAGATAAATATACAATAAAAGATAATGCCAAATATCATTTCCCTATGTCTTGTCATTTGCCTTCAAAAAAATCACGAACTTTACCTACTTTTTGACGTTCTAGATGAGAACCTCCCCTTAAAGGGAGACCCTGTAGCATATGTGTGCAAACATATGCCGCAGAAGCCGCCTCAGGAGCAGTGAACTCTAAAAAAATATATAGTATATAAGTATATATAGTACAATATAACGACAGCGTGGAATCCTGTTCAAGGCAGGTCCGAGGAGACAGTTCCACAATATAAAACACACTTCAGATCTCTGGGCAGATTTATGCTTCCGAGTCCTGAATGGGAGGAATACATTGGCCTGGCGAAGTGATATACTTTATCATCCCCTGGAGCTGCATGACTTCGACGCCGCCACTGCCACCGCCATCGCCACCGCCGCCGCCGCCGACGTCATAAATCCTTCCCGATACCGAAAGGATTTCGCTTGGAACTTCCGACGGTATAAAACTTATTTTTTTTCTTCACGTTACGATTCTTTGGGCGTCTCTGGACCAGGAATCAGGATAGAAAGCCTGCGGAGGCGGCATTCGGGAGGCTCTAACTGAGTACACAATTGTTTCTCCCGGGGGCATTCCCTCAGGACCCAAAGCAATCGCCTCTACTGATCTGGAAGAAGTTTTCGTCCTCCGCAGATAAGTGGGATGATGACGCCAGCTATCAATAGTCCTCGTAAAGCCATTGAACGGTCGGAGGATAAGAGCCTGATGGAGTGCCCCAAGGAGTTCTCTTCTTCCCTTTGTTGCCGGGCTGATGGACATCCTGAGAAGGATAATTTTGGCTTCCGTGTGATGTCCTGGGAAAATTTAAGTTGCATATTAGCGTTCTCATAAAGAGTCTACTAACTTAAAGGCGTAAGGAGAACTATCGATTAAAGCAGGAACAACCACTAGATTTATTTACATTGTCAAAATGACCAAGGATCAAGAAAGGAGTTAAAGTCTTAATGGTTTAAAAGTTTTAGATACACCTACAAGAATTTTTTACTGATATGTAAAAAGAGGTGAAAACCGACCTAAATTTGTATTTATATTTATCTTTGCCTAAAGTGTGTAGGGTAAAGAAAGCCAAGAGTGCGCACTGCTAAAGAGTGCGCACTTCTACTATTTCAGAAAGTATTCTTTCTGCTGGCAACACATCTTTACCTGTCAGTCTACAGTCGCATGCTGGGGTAGTGAACACGTTCTTGATTTGCTCCGGTATGTATACACAATTTTATTGCAATTTTTCTATTTTACGCAATTTTGATGTTGATTTTAAGCATTTTTAAACCCATATTGTAAGGTTTGTGAGTTCATTAAGCCTGTGAATCTAGATTATTCTTAAAATGTTGTTAAGAAAGATCACTTTGAGAGAAAAAGTATGACGCCATTTTGTATGTTTTGGAGGTTATCATGGTTTATAATCAAAAAGTCGTGTACGGTAAGAGTACGCAGACAAAGAGTGCGCATGCGTACTCTTAGCTAGTATGAAGCTTGATTTATATGAATTAAATGTTATTGTTACAGTATTTTATCAATGGCTTTTGTTTTTTTTATAGAATCGCTGAAGCCGTAATTATGGGTAGATATAAGAGAAAATCTGATAGAAAGCTAGTTTTCAACGAGGATATTTTAGAAGAAGCTAAAAGAAGGGTAGAGAGTGGCCAAAGCAAAAGATCTGTGGCAGAGTCATTAAATATACCAGAATCTACTTTGCGAAAAAGACTAAAAGCGGGAACTGTTCCCGTATCATGGGGCAGATTTAAAAATATATTTACTCCCGAGCAAGAAGAAAGCTTGGCAGACCATTTCCGAAAATTAGATACATGTTTCTACGGACTTACGAAAAAGGAATTGGGTAGGGTTGCTTATGACTTGGCAGAACAGAATGGTCTTGACCATAGATTTAATAAATAAAAAAAACAAGCTAGTAAAGTGTGGGTGGAAAACTTTGCAAGGAGACATCAACTTAGCCTACGTCAGCCGGAAAAGACGAGCTTAGCGCGCGCTATTGGCTTTAACCGTGTTCAAGTACAGAGATTTTATGACAATCTTAAAATTGTCCTAACCAAATATAAATTTGTCGGTAGACAAATCTACAACATGGATGAAACGGGTCTGCAGACGGTACCAAACAAATTACCCAAAGTCTATGCACAAAAAGGGAAAAAAATTGTGGGAAAAATAGTTTCTGCAGAACGAGGTCAAACTGTAAAAGCTGTCTGCTGCATGGGAGCAACTGGGGCATTTGTACCACCTGCACTGCTTTTTCCCAAAAAGCGCAAGAATCCAGCACTGATGGTAGGAGCTCCAGACGATTGTCTACCGCTTGTATCCGATTCTGGATACATGAATTCTGATTTGTTTGTTCAGTGGCTGAAACACTTCATTCAGATGGTGAAACCATCCACAGATGTTCCTGTCCTCCTTATCTTGGACAACCATTCTTCCCATTTGAGTTTACCTGCTATTGAATTAGCTCGTCAATTGGAAAGTGCTTTTAAGTTTGGCACCGCATACAAGCCATCGAATGCAGTCATTAGATACAGGATTTTTCGGCCCACTAAAAAAAGCTTACGCTACAGCTTGCGACAACTGGCAAGTCTCTCATCCTGGTCAAGCTATCACACAGTTTCAGGTTGCCCAACTATTTGGAACAGCATACTTGAACGTTGCTAAATTGGAGAGAGCTAAAAAATCTTTCGAATCATGTGGTATCTGGCCTTTTAACGATCAAGTGTTTACAGATGAAGATTTTGCCCCATCGGAAGTAACCGATCGTCCATGTCCATCAACTGATTCGCACGAAAACCAGCAAACATTAACTCAAGCTCAGTCACAAATGCCTTCTCATCTTACTGAAACTGTAGGCACAGACTCTGACAGTTTAGATTTAACTTCTCAACCAGCACATTTGGACCTAGCTGAATCTACAAATGAAGGCTGTGACAGTTCAGCTCCTCTTGCACAAACTTCAGGTCTTGAATCAGCTGGTCAGCCCATCCATGAAGCTATAAGAGATATAACTAATGAATCAACAGTGTCCACGTCCACCTCCTTTATAAAACCCTCTGATATCCGTCCATTGCCTAAAGCTAATATGGAAAAAAAAAGAAATATTAAACGGAAAAAGTCTGAAATACTTACAAGTTCTCCTTACAAAATTCAATTAGAAGAGGAAGAACAGCGAAGAACAAAAAAGAAGAAGCCGCAAACAGCAAATAAAAAGACGAAGAATACTAATCAAAATAGACCAATTCTAGCACAAACAAGTACTGGCAGAGAAGTAATTCGGTGCCCTCTTTGCATGGAAGTATATATTGAGCCGCCAGATGAAGATTGGATCCAGTGCAGTCGGTGCGAGGCTTGGTGGCATGATAAGTGCACTGACTACCTTGGCTTTGGGACCTTTAAATGTGACAATTGTCTATAAGCGCACTCTTAGCTTGTACGGATGCTTATAAGTGCGCACTCTTTACAATACTGTTACCAAAGAGTGCGCATGAGACAAACTTTAGTTTTAAGCGATTTAATTATTTTATAAGTAAATTCAGTCTATATTAATATTAGAATTCATATTTCTAAAGAACCAAAAAATAATATAAAATTAAGACTAAGACTGTAACTCAAAAACTGAATTAATAAAAAATAATTGTTTAAAAACTGCGCACTCTTTGCTTTCTTTACCCTACACACAGAAAAGATTCTATTCTGAAGGACTTCAACAATTAATTAACACTTCCTACACAAATCCCAAACTGCTTATACTGTTCTAAAGTTTTTCTACTTTAGCAAGTCGAGAAATCCGGGAATTTATCAGTTGTACGAAAAATGCGATAAATTGTTCACTAAAAAAAGGCGTTCTCTAAAAAAAACATCGGCTGCACCTTTAGCGAATTGTTTGTTTTTTAAGAAACTATATTATAAAGGTTTCTGCAAAATATCTTTAGAATCGTTTTTCAGAATTTACAAATTTTGACAATAACTAATTGGCGAAATAATAGTTGCCTTCTTTTCATGTTATGATCTGGATCTAGAGCTTGGCATTGAGTTGAATTTCTTAAACTCTTAGGATAGCTTTTAAAATTTTATGATTTTTACTAATTCAAATTATGAAAGCTAACGTAAATTTGAAATTTGTATCGAACATATTAAAATACGCTCCGTATTCTGAAACCCGAAAAATCCAAATGATATTTTTAATATATGCTATCTTCATCAACAAATGATTTATTTAAAAACTAATTTCAGACATTTTTGCCGTTTAAAGCAATAACAGAATTTTTGAATTTATAATTTTTTGGCTTTTTGTTAAATAAGAATATAGTTTTTGTTTAACGTATCGTATTGAGATTTAAACTTATTAATATTTTGTATCTAGTCCTCCTTTTTCTAGACATTTCTTAATTCGATTCTTAAAATTTATAATGCTGTAATTATGATGTAAGTCATGTAAAATCAGACTAAACTATTGGTTGGTTTTGAATGCCAAAATACTGAATTTTGAAGTCGAAACCACAAGTGCGAAATCAGAATAAAGTCTAGTGAGTTTTCAAAGTAGAAAGAAACTTTCCGTCCACCTTATACATTACATACCTCTAATAAAAGAGTAACGGGTAAAAAGCTGTATATTTAATATTTTTTATTTGTGGTTTTTACTACACAAAAAGCAAAAACTCGATGATGGTGGTGCATGAAATTTAAAAGTTGATGATATTAAATTTCCATGAATGCTATGAAAACTTGTACCGAGGAAATTTCACGATCGCTGATTTTGGATCTGTTATTGAAAGATGAAAATTAAAAATTATTATTATTTATTTTATTGAAATATAGGACACTCAATATTGCGACTGAATATTTTAAAATAAATTTCAACAGATTACTACTAAAATGTGGATTTTGGGACTTTTCTGGGTCAATCACTTTAAACAATTTTCAAAATTAAAGAATAAGAATTAAAAATTAAACATAATAGAAGTTTGCTGGGGCGAAGTTGCAGGCAAAATCTATAGTTAAAATAATCTGTGAGATCTGACCTTTTACACGAGCCGGATGTAGTAAAACTCTTTTCGCAAGTGAAATTCGAATTTAACCGGTTTTATCTACCTTTTAATTATTTAGTGATAAAATTTATAAAAACACAAACTAACGTGCAAATTAAATAATATTAATATAATTCCTTTGGAAAGATTAATCTAACAGTAACTCAGGTAATGGAGGACATCGCAAAAGCAGCAGAAAACCTTATGTATGGTCCAGGAATCGCAGATTGAAGGTAATTTAAAAAAAAAATTTTTTTCGATTGGGTTCCGTATTCAAAAGTTATACAATTTTTAAACTCAAAATGTTGATGGAAATTCGAGTTTTTCTTCAAGTAGCTATCATTTCTCCAAAAAAAAAAAAAAAATTTAATTTTTTCTCTACGTCACGCCTTAGCTATTACACTTCTAAATAAGCAATTTTTTTTTTTTTTTTTTATAATGCATGTACACCGTCATCAAGGATTTTAAAAAGAGGGACCCACTGAGCGACTCATATCACCCGCTATTTTTAATTTTAGGTTTTTTTGTCAATATTGGAAGTTGTTTATAATCTATTATATTAATGCGTAAAATAAAGAATAAGTATTATTTTTAACGGCCGAGTGAACAAAAATTTTTATTTTTATGCCTAATTTTTCGAGCGTCAGGTTGGTGTAACCCCTTAAGGTAATACTACCGTCAGCCAGAAAATGACACTTTTTCATGATTTTTTTTCTCAGCCCCTTTATTAGATATTACAACCAAATTTTTTTTACAAAAAGTTTGATCTTTGTAGATTACAAAAAAAAAAAACAATAATTAAATTTAATTTTTGTATTTAGAAATTTGTAGAGAGGGCGCTGAAGAGGGCCGTTCGAAAATATGCTAGTCCCATTGCCCAGAGATTATCTCAGGATTGAGATGTCTGAAACTAAAAATTCAAACGGGATTTTAAAAAGGAGAAGGTCCCTTACCTTGTAATTAACAACATTTAGTCGAAAAATGCAAAAAAAAAAACAATACTATAGTTTGAAAAACATGTGAAAAATTTGTCTTTTCTTCATCTTTTTCTCTTGCCAAATTTTTCTTTTTTAATTTTTGGGCTAAATTGTGGTAAATTACAATAGAGGCGACCCAAACAAACAAAACGCACCAAGGTTTATTCAAATCGGTTCGGTAGATCCGGAGATTATCTAGGGGCGGACTCACAAAATGTCATTTCGAGAAAAACGCGCTTAAAGTTTAGAGAGTCGCTCGTAATCCATACGCGCGCTTTCGCTGTATAACGCTATAACTTTTTTTCTATTACGAATTTCTCAACAAAAATTAAGGAGATGATTTCTGAGACTATGTGGGTCGAAAAATGCAAAAAAAAAATATATTTTTCGAAAATTTTAAACGGTAGTTGTGCGCTAATAAATTAAAAATTTCGTTCTAAAAATCAACGTTTGTTTTATAGGGGGTCAAATGAACCCAAATGTTAAGAATAGGTAGTGTAAAGTACTAGCACGTTTAGTGTTAAGACTAAAAAGATTTTTTTTATTTTTCGCTTTTCAGTTACTTTTTTTCGTCGGTTTAATTTTTTGTTGAAAGTTTTTTTAAAATCCTATCTAGGTATATTCAATTTAAAAACACCTGTGGAGAGATTATTTAAGTATTACGCACATCTTAGGAGTGTGCAGAAGAGTATTTATTGAAATGTTCGTAAATTAAAGTATAGCAAAAATTCAAAAATCGCAAATTGAACCGCTTCTCGCTGGGACTTTTCACAGCGCGCAACACAGAGTTCTTTGGGCACCCCTGCAACTGCCACATACACACACCGGGCAGCCAGCAGCGTTGACATTGCCGCGTAGCCAGAAAATCGCCGATTGTGGAAGACGTCAACGTCAGAAATTCTTGTTTTTGGTTGACTAGAGGTGGACGGAAGGACGCTTGTTGCTGTTGAAGACGTTCGTGACAATCGCTAGCGCGTGAGGAGCCCCCCAGTCGCATCTAATTAAGCACTCTAACCGCCAAAACTCCCCACATCCATAAGATTTTAATTAAGTGACCGAGAGTGAGGAGAATCTGCCCCGCAATTAGATCCGTCCGGGAAAGCCCGTTTTGTTCCCAGTGTTTTTGTCGTGAATTAGCCTATTCCGGGGATATTCAGCAGGATGGCGATAAAGCCAGGAATGGGACGAAAGTCCTCCAGCAAGAACCCGCCGTTTTTTAGTCATGAATTTGTGATACAGAACCATGCAGACATCATCTCATTCTTTGCGATGATCTTCGTCGTTGGGCTGATGATTCAGGTAAGAATGGAGCTCCAGTGCCACGTTAGCTAGTCGTGTTGGCTTTTAATTTCCGCAAGGAAGTCAAGAGCACCTGTAATTTGTATGAAAGATAGAAAGTCGCGCCGAGGAGTAACGTAGTTTGCCACGTACTCTGACTTAACCTCACTGTCGCTTTGCCACTTCACTTAAAAGTAGAAAGTGCTCAAGCGCGAATCGCTGGAATTTTCTTAAGTTTTCCTTTCGTTTTCACAGGCAACGCACTCTTTGGCGAGCATTTTCATATCATTGCATCATAATGTGTCCGGAGAGATACCCAGCCAGGAGAATCCAAGGTAATTTCAGTGATATTTTTGATAGTCCTTTGATTAGTTAATTTTAACAACACTCACTACCTCACGAAATGCCCAAAAACAAATTGTAATCAGTGATTTATGGGTATATTTGGGCCTTTAAACGTATCTTTAAGCCTTCTATATTGATTTGTTTGCTTTTCTAAAAATAACGAACAGTTTAAAGAAGAAATTTAAAAGATTAATTCCTACCTCAAAAAGATAAACAATATTCTTTCTGGGTCCTGAGGTTCATGAATTACAAATATGGTTTCTATAATCCTAAGGTCTAAAAATTGCGACAAGACAAAAGTATTCAAATTTTTATCTCATTTCTTGTCCACGTCTTGAAAAAAAAGAAGTTCTATAAACCTGTTATTGGAAGTTATTGGAACATGCTTGAAAGCTATTTAGATCTAATTACCTTCAGGTAGATCCATTGGATTTGAAGAATCCCTAATTCGATTTAAGGGGCACCACTAGTATGATTTTTGGGATTTTTTTTTAAGGACAACTACTGCATGGAATGTTTTAATATTTTAAGGATAATTTGTGGATATATAGTAAATACATTACAACATTTTTGGACCAACAAATTTAAAATTCAGCTAGTTATTCGCAATTTTCCAAAGCTCCAAAAAAAAAGTCCCCCCACTGCTGCAGTGATCGATCGAAAAAATCAAAAAGTTTATTAAACTAGAAGGTATTGCCCGTACCATGACCCTAGATCGAAAAATAAAATTGAAATTTAACAAAATTGCGGAGTTTTTAAAAAAAAAACTTCAAATTTCGCGGAATTTTGATGATTGCCCTGCCAAAATTAAATTTTCTATTCAATCGGGAAAACTGGAGGTTCATGGTATGGAGAAACATATATAAAACAAGCTGCAATAAGAATCAAATCGATCGGATGATTTGTCTTCGAGTTACAACTGCAGCAAATTTGAAAAAAGTAGTTTCGAAAAAATCGCGTTCAAAGTTTAATTCATACATTTTTCAATACCTCGATACGATGAGCGGCTGCTCTTCAGATGGCTGTAATTCAAAAACTATTTTAGATATGGACTTGAAATTTTAGTATGTTATTTTTAAAGGTATAATATTGAAATATGAAAAAAAAACGAAATTTTCAAAATTTCACACTAAAATTGGCAGCAAATCATTTAGATTTTTTCTCACTTTTACTGTTGCTGTTATCATTATTATTTTTTTTTTTTTTTTAATTATCGTTTTGAATATGTACTGAAAATGTCTGTATCTCTTTATTAACTAAAAATAACATATATCATTTTTACATTAATATTATGAAATTTTATAGTAGATCACATTTATTTAAAATTTCGAAACATGTAAATTTTAAAGCTTTTCATTAATTCTGAGTTAGGTTTAAGTCCAGAAAAATTTTATGGTCAATCCAAAGCCTCAATTTGTTTTTTTTCCCGTCCAGAGCATGTCTTTGAAACGCTATTCTGCCTGAAGATGCAACTAAGAATAATACATTTCTTGTTTTAAAAATAAAATTCACCCCTGATTACTTAGAAAATTGACTGTTTCATTTCTAATTTCAGAGGGAAACCTTTCCTTTACGAATCAGGAGTTAAAGACTACTGCGCGATCTTTTTCTATACCCTGATCTGCATCATCATGCACGCAATTCTGCAGGAGTATGTGCTAGACGTGAGTTCCACTTTATCTTTATAATTCTATTATTTCCTTCAATGTATTTTTTTTGGTTATTTAGAAAATTTCGAAGAAGTTGCATTTATCCAAGTTCAAGCTGTCCCTATTCAACGAATCCGGGCAATTGGTCGTGTTCTACGCTATGTCATTCCTCTGGGGAGTTGATGTGATCATACGTGAAGGCTACTTCACACAATTCTCCCAGCTGTGGGAAGGTTTCCCAGATCACCCAATGGTGTTCTTGCACAAACTCTACTTTATCGTCCAGCTCTCTTATTATCTTCACATGCTGCCGGAGCTCTACTTCCAGAAGATAAAGAAGGAGGATCAACAGCCGAAAATCATCCATGCCGTCGCAGGATTCTCTATCATCGCTCTCGCCTACTTCCTCAAGTAATTTTAATAATTCAGATTTGTGGTTAAGTAAATTCTTAAGATAAATTTTGTATCAACAGCTTCCAGAGAATCACCCTAGTCCTTCTCACCTTACACTATCTTAGTGAATTGGTTGCTCACATTTTCCAGCTTGTAGATGTTTTTGATCGAGATGAGAAGTATGCCAGCTTCAGGTTCGTCAATAGCGTCATTTTTGTTCTCATTCGATTCGCCACAATGGTCATCGCTGTTCTTACACTCTTCTATGGGGTTGGAAGCACCCCCGAAGCCACTCGTGGTCTAATTGCGCTGGGAACGTTGACTTTCTTCCAGGGCTATTTGATTTTTTCATTCATCACGGAACAGCTCCGCGCCAAACGAGAGCGTCAACGAGAAGCGAAACTAGCAAAAAAAGCCAAAGCCAACAAGGCTGAAAAGCTAAAACGGAAAAAGGAGAGTGACCTTCCCGAGGCTGATCAATCACCGAATCGACCCCACCATCAGGGCAAGGTCAAATCGAAATAATTTCTTTCTTTAGGTACCCTCCTCGTTTTTTTTTTGCGATATATTTCTATTTTGGAAATAATTTTAAGAACAATGTCGATTTGCGTTTATTTTGTTTGTTTTTGGATTCCATATCGGACCATTAAATGGACTTGATAAGGGGACCTTTTGATTCTTCATTGATGACCTCTTTTGGGGCTCCGTGCTGTATCAGAAACAATATTATCCTTTTCATTTTATATAGTTTTCCTCCAATTTTATTAGACATCGAGTCTATTACATAAATTCACAAATTTTTTGTACAAACGAGAGCTTTTTTATAAAATGGAAAAATAATAGAAATTTAAATTTTTTTAAAAAAAATTGTTTTTTATTTTCGATACCCTGGGATATTTCCTAACCTAAGATTTTTACTTTAAAATTACTCTTTATATTTTAAAGTATTCAAGATGGCTCCAACATCTGTAGATTTATTTTAGTCAAAAACAGCCTTCTAATTATGAGTAGAAAAATATATAATAAGTTTGTGTCCTTTTCTTCTAGGCTATATTTTCAATTAGTAAAATGCTTAAATTTAGTATGTACTCGGAATTATTCTTTTTGCTCAGAAGAACTCTTTTCCTAAAGATAATTAAAATATTTTTTCTAAGAGTATAGAGCAGTTTTGATGAATTAAAAATTATCGTTTGTCAGCAGAACTTTTTTCTAGCAATAATATTATAAAAACTCTTGTATTTACTATTTGCATATAATTTTTGTTAGTCATGTAATGACAATTTTTTCTGACCCAGAAGGTTTACGCACCTCTTAAAAGAAATTCTAGAATAATCAATAAAACCGTGTGTGCCCATAACGTTTAAAAAAGCCGGTCAAGTGCGAGTTCCATGAAACCATACCGTGCCATATTTTGTCTAAATCCATAAGATCTAGGACTCGTTTTAATTTTCCTTAAACTTCAAGTAAGACTGAAGATTTGCTTGAATATAATCAAAATAAGAAATCGTTATGTGACTTTTGCATAATATCACATACCAAAAATCGAATTTTCAATGGTTTGCCTTGTTTCTGCATATGGAAGCAGAAGAAGTGATGGTTTTTCACCCCGTTGTACTCGTTATATACTATACTATAACTCTTCTATAGTTGGGCTTTAAGCCTAACCATGACAAATTTCAGTTTGGAGACAATGATCAAGCCTAATAGGAGGTGATGACCAAGCCTCAAAGGCCTATAAAACAGTCAAATTTTATTAAAACGTGTCCAGTAGACACAATCGTAGTTATCATTTTGTTATATAGTAAATACTAGTATAGATACAGATATTAATGTGTTAACTAGTGCAAAGTATGTGGGTTAATAAGATATATTATTATGCCAAATTTCAAGTTTCTACGTCCCATAGTTTCTGAGAAAATCGGCTGTGGCAGACGGAGAGACACGCGAGTGATTTTATAGTACACTAGCTGGGTTACCCGGAAATTAAATCGAGAAATTTTGGTCTCCATATTGGATCCGCCATCTTGAATTTGGAAATTTCGCTAATATTCGATATTAGTGGCCTCAGAATAATCACTGTACTAATTTTCATTAAAATCCGTTGAAATCGAGACATTTAGTCTCCATATTGGATCCGCCATCTTGGATTTTCAAATTTTGCTAATATTCAAAATTAGTAGCATCAGAATAATCATTGTACTAATTTTCATTAAAATCTGTTGAAATCGAGAAATCTTGGTCGCCATATTGGATTTGTAAATGTTGATAACACTCAAAATCAGTGATCTCAAGATAATCATTGTACTAATTTTTATGAATATCCGTAGAAATCGAGAAATATTCATCGCCATGTTGAATCCGCCATCTTGGATTTGTAGATTTTGATAACATTCAAAAACAGTAACCTCAAAACATTCATTGTACTAATTTTCATTAAAATCCGTTCAAATCGAGAAATATTCGTCGCCATGTTGGATCCGCCATCTTGAATTTCTAAATTTGGACAGCGGATTTGAAATCAGCATTCCGCAAAACCCCTATGTACCAATTTTCATGAAAATCGCTTCAAGTTTAAAATTTTCAGCCGCCATTTTGAAACCCTATGTATTATCCAGAAAAAAAAAAAATAGCCTATATGTTAAGTTGGAATATGTACTACCTTCGAGCAAAAAATGAAAAATATCGATGCAAGCGTTTAGGCGTGATTGAGCAACAAACAAACAAACGAACTTTCATTAATTTTTATATATACCTACATATATAGGGATATTATAAGAGTTCCTTTTTACCCTTTTGAGATACAGGACCCTTTTCTTAAAATCCCTACGTGATAAATTATTATCGTTTTTAAATTTATATTTTAGCACCCTTAATAACAATAAAAGCAGATGTTAAAACTAAAACAACTTTTCATTATATTTAAATTTTGCATAATTGTGTTTTTTTATATTAGTGAAAATTGCAATTATTGATCTGATCTATTTTGCTTTATTGTAGATTACACTAGTTTACAAGTTGTTTATTCCCTTAAAAAATTTACTAAGTATTTTATGTTATTTATAAATAATAAAAAAATTCCATCATTTCACATTTTCAACAAAAATTGGGTAATAAATTTAATAAAGCCGTATTTTAGCTATTTTTAGAATTCTTTTGAAAAAATAAAAAATTTTCGTAGCGGTGCCAGACCCTTTTTCAAAGTTTGTTAGGGAGACAAGATTTTCATTAGAGTTCAACTCCTACATACTGTTGGTTCATTTCATTTATATGGCAGAGGGATGATTCATGAAAAACTCGTTTCCTGAATAAATCTTAATAAAATTTACTAACAACATATTAAAAAGCTATAGTTAAGAATTCAAACTTTGATTTGACTTACGTTTCGAGCTGCTACGAAATTCTGTTTTTATTAATTATTTTTCCAAAAGTGGCTAAAATGTGGTTATTTTCATTTTTTAACCCATTTTTCTCGAAAGCTTGAATGTGATGGAAAAAAACCGATTTTACATTACTGAATACATTTCGTACTAAGGGCAAGAAACAAGTTAAAATTTGGAAACTAGTGTTATTATTAACTTATTTGGCATATATGACGATTGATCTATTTGATCCATTTATTAATTATAAGATCAGATGAATCATTGCTGCATTTTTCACAGATTATAGATTTAAGCTTCTAGATCAAATTGTATCTTATCTATGTATAGTACATATTTTCTTGATCTACCTGGATTGTATCATACTACTCTTCTCGAAATTAACTACTTTTGTACATAGTCATAGTACCTATGCTTGTTTTCCGTTTTAATCAATCATCTAGTTTAAAAGTAAGTAAATTAAAAACCGACTGACTCACTGTGCGGACACTAAAAATTCTTGCAAAAACCGACAAGACGCAACAAAAACGTCTGGACTGGGGGATTAAAAGAAGAAAGTCTTTTTAAAAATTTCTTCGCGTGCTGTGTACCGTGTCTTCAGTGATGATCTTGCTGGGCCCCTCCTGCCGAGACGAGTGATCTGCTGCCCCTCAGGTAAGACCAGCGTCTTGCGCATTCTACGGCGCGTTTAGAACATCACCCACCTGAGAGGAGGCCATCGAACGAATTGTCTTAGACGCCTGCTTTTTGCGTATAAAAGACAAAAGTTGAGATCTCTCGGAAACATTTGATCACGAGACTTTGAAGATATCACGCGGATTTCGAAGGTTAATCTCAATTATTATATTCGTGAATTCTAAAGATTTCTGGTTTTATTAATTGCCGATCAAATCAAGTGTTTGTGGCCTAAAGATGAAGTTATCAATTGCCTTAATTTGCTTATCAGTCGTCGTAGCAGCCGCTTTAGCAGGTAAGATTAAATCATGAACTAAATAACAATTTTTTTTGGTTGCGAGAACGGAAAGTTATGTAAGATTTCTTAAAGGATTATCAAATCTGGAATAGTCGGGGATTTTGAAGAAACTAGTTTTTTTTTTAAATAATTTAAATTTTTGTGTTATCTTGATATGCTAATTGAATATGTCGCCTTTGTGTTGTTTGTTTCTTTTTTTTTTTGTTATGCGAACACTTTCGAAGTTAACGAGATCAAAATATTTTGGGTGCAAAGACCTGAAATTTAAGATAATTAGAGACCCATGCCAAGAACCTTTGCTACCTTCTTGATTTCATTTGAAGAAGAAAAGAGAGATATACTCGAAATTGCCGCGATGCTGTGTACATTCATCTTAGTTGTTATACCGTTGCTTCAGTTAGTGCTATCTACTTAACTAGGTATTTTTGCCTCGTTCTCATACCTGCGTACGCACTGCTTCGAGTGATGAATGTAAATTTCTTACCTGCGTCTGATACGAGCAATTTCAGCTATTTCCTCTTCTTCGTGCTGTCTGCATAATTTCTTTCGTGAAGATCGCAATAGATCGCTTTTAAACCTGTCTTTTCTCATGAGGTGAATCTCAGGGTTCAATGTTGTGGTCAATATGTGATGGAACTCTTGCTCTTGTATGTTCATCAGAGGCCTCATGGAGATAAGCTTTAAAAGGTGCTCATTGGCTTTGATCAATAAGAAAACTTGCAATTACATTACCAATTTCGATTTTGATTAAGTGTAAAAAACGTTTTAATAGTGATACAATTAACTCAAAAATCAAGCTCATCTTTGATGGAAAATTCGTCTGGATTTTCTTAAAAAATACAAAGATTATAAGATATTTTTAAAATTCAGTCGATATGAAATTTTAAATTTTTGGTCCTGTATTTGTTTACTTTACATTTGTTGATTTTTAGGTGTTTTAAATGTTGTCTCATTATAATATACACATAAGCACCTTTATAATTTTATCATATCCATTTATACTAAAATTTAGAAACCACAAACTTATCTCGCGATTTTGGGAGCGTGTCTATTTTTTTGTTTGAGTACCCAATTTCTCAGAAAAGAGCAGTTCGACTACAAAAATATTTATATATATAAACAAAAAAATGCAATTAAAAAAAAAACAGTCTTACATAATACATACATACAATTGGAAAAAATTCTAACTGTTTCGGCAACACATGACTCAGTTTGGACATATGTTTTCAATGTTTTTCAATGTTGTTTAAGAGTAAATCTCTTCATTTCGTACCGCGGAGATATGATATTGTGTTTTTGTTAATTTTTTAAGCGCGAAAGAGCTGTCTGTGTCAAAATACCATCTAATTTAAAAAGATACCAACAGATGGCCCACCCTATAACTTAATTGATTTTAAAAAAAAACAAAAATTCTTGACATACTTTGAATAGTTACTGTGATTCATAATTTGAAATAATATATAATTAACTTATTTTAATATTATTTAAGATCATTTCTTTTAATTTCATGACTATTTTTAGGTGAATTAGTATTCACAGAGAAAGATTAAACTCCACTTTATTGTTTAAATGCTTATAAATTGTAAACAAATTACTAACATTAACCTTTTTCTTCATTCATAAAAGATGTACAAAGTCCCAAATTAATTTAATTTCTTGTATCTGAGAATGAACCTGGTATCAACAGTTTATATACTGGGAAAATATCCGTGGGATCCGGTAAGTTAAAGAGCTATGCGGATTTCAGATTGTTGGTAGGCAACCTATCTGGCCATTATGGGATAAGATACCATTCGGCACAAAAGACCTTCTGATTGCAGCACCCACTATAAGAATCACCCCTAACAATTAATATTATTATATTATTATTATTCTTATATCCTAGTACTCAATTAAATGATCCTTAGATATGCAATGATCAATTGTTGTTATCAGCTATTTTACTTCCACAGAAATTGATTGTTCTGATAATTTTTTGAATTATTCATTTCATATCTTCCCAAATCATGTTTTACCTTATTTTTAAATAAAAATAAGATATTAGAACAATTAAAATCTAAGTAAATAAAATTATTATTTCTTTTTAATTCTAAAACATTCTAAAAATTCTACAGATTCTTTCTATTTCGTAGCAATAAAAAAGAGCTTAATTTCTGGTTATCTCAGAAATAATTTATATAATTTATAGTCAATCTAAAACAGGTTTTAAAAATATATAAATATTAAAATAGTAAAAAAAAAAGACAGTGGAAATAATTTCTGTACATATATCAAGAATAAATATTTGATCTGGGTTTAATTACTTTTAGCAGTTTTATGCAATAAATGAAATTTCCACTTTTAAAATAGATACAACAAAATTCCGTATTACTTCATCTTAATTCTTAAGTTTGTTAATATTTAAAGACCTGAAATGAAAGAAAAATAAATTTTTGTTTACAAAAAACCGTCACGACAAAACTGAGGTCAGCGAAGATCAATTTCGTCAAAAGCTAAAGTTTTTAATTTTTGTTAGAAGCGACTGAACAAAAAAAAAATCTTATTGTATTCAATAAACAATAAAACTGGTCATTCTGATTCATTCACAATTATATTTGCATCATTGAAAAAAAATTGCAATCTTACCTTGAATAGAAGATGATGAAGAAACTTTAATTATTCACTCTGTCTCGTCTTTCAGAAACCGGCCAATACGTTCCTAGAGGCTTCTATACAATCGACGGAGAAGGAAATGCGTCACCGATGGCTTATATCACAGAGGCGCATGTAAATAAATTATTTTAAAATAGAATCGATTAGAATTTATTTAACTTACCTGATGGCTTATTATTTTGCAGAAGGAAGTCCTACGTCGGTTTAGGAGGTCTCCCGGTGTAGTCACTTCATCATCGATTAGCTCCTTTAGTCAACCAGGACAACCTGGAGTATTTTTCCAACAATCTGGAACATTTGTTGATCAACCTGGGTAATTAATTATATATATCTTATTTAGTCTCTAAAAATTAATTGAAATTAATTAATTAAATTAAATTAAATTAAATTAAATTAATTATTTAATTTAATTAATTGCAATTCAAAAATTTATTGAGAAATCTACCATAAGCCCAAAATTTGAAAACGAATGGTTTTAATGAAAATAAATTTAAAATTTTGAAATCTACGCCTACTATGCGGATGATCTTTTAAATTAACCAATTCTTAGTTTAATATACTTAATCACTATATGCATTTTATTTTATTTCAGAAACCGACGACCAGTTGGGCACATTACAACAACGCAAGGTCTCGTCGATAATAAAGGAAATGTTCAATATACCCAGCATAGTAACAAAGGATTTTCTTAAATCTTCGACCCATGAATACCAAACATGAATAAATTAAAAAGAAAGTGTAAATGAATTGTGTTTTTTTTTTATTTTTTTTATTTTGTACTATCTATTACTGTGTTGAGAATGATAAGAATTATTTTTAAATTTTCAATAGCACCAATCAAAAATATTTAATATTTAATTTTTTTTTAAATAGGATATTTTTCGTAGATTACGAATTTGGATTCGTCCGATCACGTCACGTTTTTTAGCAAAATATTATAAATAACAGTAGTACAACATATGGTAAGATTAAATAATTTATTAAAAAATAACGACAATTTTATGAAATTAGATCTTAATGGGGTAGTACCGGTTATAAAGGTAAAAAACAGCCTAATTTTCAATATTTTTTTCTCTGTTCCTTTATTATATAACATTTTCAAACTTCTCTTAAACTTTTATTACATTTTCAAGGTAGTAAAAAAAAAATGATTTTTTTTTGCAATTTTTTTTTTTATAATTTATAGGTGGCGCTGAACCTGTCACCGCAAAAAATACCTCTTTGCATGGCGGACAGTTAATCTCAGGAATGAAGAATCTAAAACAGAAAAACCAAACGGCATTTTAAAGAAGAATGCTTCTGACGTGGTAATTCACCACAATATTTGAATAAATAATAAAAAAACAAAATGGCGGCTGATTGAAAAAATTTTTCAAAAAATCACCTATTTTTTCACTTTGTTTCGCTTGCCAAATTTTGTTGTATTGACTTTTGGCCTATATTGTGGTAGATTACCACACTGGACACTTGAATAAATTATCACACAAAATTTGACCTTAATCGGTTCAGCCAATCCGGAGATTAACTGTCCGCCATTTGAAAAAACGTCATTTTGAGAAAAACGCGTTTAAAGTTTTTTTTTCAATTTATTATATAGCCGAAATTACCACCGGAGAGCGAAAAAGGTCCACACGCTTAAACTGCTGTAACTATTTTTCTTTTTGAAATTTCTTAATAACATTTTGAGAGTTAATTTCTGAAGGTATAAGGAATTAATTTATTATTATTATTTATTATTATTATATAATAACCGGTACTACCCCCTTAAGAAGTTGTGGTCTTTATTCACTATGTATCTATTGTATGAAGTAATCGATTTATAGAAAAACGTGAATTTCACGGAAGATTTCGGAAAGTATGAAAAACTCTCGTATTTTACTAAAATAGTTAAAGGATCAAACTTTTATTTGAGCTATTTTACAAGCGTCTACATTCCATTATTTTTTAATTAATTTGCAAAAATGCCCATTATACTTTTCAAACCTGTTTTTGTTTTAGTTTTTTAAAAACGTGACGGTATAGATACAAATATACATATAAAATAATATAAGAATCTTTGTATACAAAATTCGTATCGATCAGTGTTATAACCACATCAATTTTAATTGTAAATTAAGTTAAAATACATTTTTTTTGAGGTATTCTTTTCAAAAGCAGGTATAAACAACGAATATATTTTTATAAGTTTTAATAACAAGTTTTCTTTTTTCTTGTGAACTTGTTTCCTAGCATTATTAAGTGAACAAATTATTGTATGATTTTAAGTATAGTACAGAATGATGAAAAAATATGTAAGTATAATAATACTACGCAATCAGAGACCGTTTTTAATAAAAAAGATTTGAAATCTATTTTTAATTCCTATATAACTACTATTGAATTACTTTTCAATTCCATTACTAATTAAACTGGAATGTATGAAAAATTATAACAAATATTACTACTAAATAAGCATATATTTCTTAGCAATGCAAGTTTTTTTAAATAATACTACTTTAGTAAACACTTTATAAAACCCACTACAAAAAAAAACTGGTATTTTTTCATGAAATAATTATAGCCTTTCTGAAAAAAAATATCCATCTTTTGATTTCTTGAAACTATCATAAGAAATTTTTTGTCATGTTAAAAATAGAAAAGAACCGACTTTGAGATTTCTGATAACTTTAAGATTTTAGGCAAGAGGCGATTTATTGAAAAACAAATAAACTAGTGATTATTATATAAAATTCCAAAGGTTGAACGATCAATTTCTTTATCTTAAGAAAAACAATAAAGATCTTTTTGAGGAAATGTGCTCAATTCAATAAACTATCAGGTTATATTTCCTATATGATGGAATTCATTGTTTTAAATATTTTTGTCCTTTAAATAGAAATAGAATGGACTTTGCAAGATTTGACCTTTAAATTAATATTAAAAAATTTATTAACTACAAAAGAAATGAAAAATCTATTCAAGTTACAAAATTCACCACAAAATTATTTCAACATATACCAAAAAAATTTTGCAAGTTAAACAGCATTTTGCACTTCAACTCATGGTGAATAAACAAAATGCTCAATTAATCAAGTTTTTCTAGAATATGATGAGTACCCAAAAACTAAGTGATGTCTATTAATTAAACACCTTCTCTTAATACCTCTTACCTGTAGTACATTAATACAAAAATGCACGCGAATCGAATCGACATTAATCGCCTGCTGTTCGTTCGAATGAGGTGATTATATAAAAGTAATCGCAAAATTTTAACCGGATGAAGATTTCTTAGCGGATGAGCATATGCGCAAGTGCCGCCTGCAAGTGTACCTGAAGATGAGGAACAAACAAAGGTAAAACTCGTAAAAATTTACCCAAACATACATCATCATCGTTCGTCGTCTTCTTCCGAAACCGTCCAAATTGGCGGTGGCGGTGATCATCTGCGTGTATTTTGGGGGGCTTTTTGGGTCTACTCTGTTTGCTTGGAGCATTGAAATGAGCCCCTCCTCAATCTGTCGCCTTAAGGATGGCCTGAAGAAGACCACTGAATGTATATAAATCTTGCAATCTTTACCGCAGCTTCTTCGAAGTGAATTCGTTGAAGAAAGTGCTTGTCTCAGGGAAGAAGCAACGAAACCAGACGATTTCTGGGTGTAAACCATGGGGAAAGAGAAAGTGCTAGCGATTCTTCATCTAACAATTAGCAGTGTCGTGCTAGGTGGTGAGTTGCATAAAAAATAGATCTAATTTGCATATATAATCTTTGGGTATTCACATAATAAGTTATTTAATAATGCAATTTTCAGTTATTTGTGATGTTTCGGAGCTTAACCTTTCAGTAGGTGAAGGTTTTAGAAGACAACGGCAGGAGGATTCTTCGCAGGAGGATTCTTCGCATGAGGATAAAGAAGCATCGAAGTTTTCTTTAATTAATGGATTAGTCGATGAACTTCCACCTGATCCTAAGAGCAGTTCTAGAACTTATGAACCTGAGAAGCAGTCTAACGACATTGATAACAACTATGCTGGAGGTGGCGGATATTTTTATGAGAGACCATTGATACCCTTTGAACCGTATAATCCTCCTGTAGAGCCACAGAATCCTACTGGACCTCCCTATCAACCGGAAGTTCCACAACAACCGGTAGTTCCACAACAACCGCAAGTTCCATTCGAACCGGAAGTTCCACGGCAGCCGCAAGTTCCGTTTCAACCAGAAGTTCCAAAACAACCGGAAATTCCATTCCAACCGGAAGTTCCCCTAGAACCGCAAGTTCCATTCCAGCCAGAAGTTCCAAAACAACCGGAAATTCCGTTCCAACCGGAAGTTCCACAACAACCGCAAGTTCCATTCCAACCAGAAGTTCCAAAACAGCCGGAAATTCCATTCCAACCGGAAGTTCCGATAGAACCGCAAGTTCCATCCCAGCCAGAATTTCCAGAACAACCGCAAGTTCCATTCCAACCGGAAGTTCCACAACAACCAGAATTTCCACTACAGCCAGAATTCCCGTCATCACCTGAGGAACATAAAGAAGATTTTGGCGGTTATGAATATCCCAGACCCCAGAACCCCATGACGTATCCACCGCCACAGCCACCAAAAACTACAGAGCCAACATTCCCTGAGGCGTCAGCAAGAAGCATCACCGTCGAATAATAATAATAATAATAATAGTAAGAAATTCATGATGGGCTATTTTAAATCGTTTTGTTATCCAAATATAAGTTTTAGATTCTTTTCAGTGTTTTTATGAGCAGTTATTTAGAAATGTTGTTTTAGTTTAGTTTCTTAGCCTAAAATTATGCTTAGGTTTAAATATTTCAAGTGTACACTGCTGCCAATATACTGTGTAATAAAACGGAAGCTTTTCAAAATAGAAATAATAACAAAAATATTTCGATATAACATTATATCTGTAAACTGTTTGTGTAAAAATTTATTCAATTTATTCAAGAATATGAACTTTAAGAAAAAAGGTATAACAATAAATAAAAAAATAGGGAAAACAAAAATTTTTTAAAAGAAGAAAATCGTAGTTTATGTTTAAAAAAAGGGTTATGCTAATAAATATAGGCTAATTTAGTAAAAATTGAACATTTTATAATGCGAGCTATAAAAGCAAATACACTCTTCTTTAAGTAACTTTTTCATTTTTTTATTTCCCTACATATTTATTATATATTGTAATATTATATCTTTCAAAATTCTTCTTCTTCTTAAAAATTCAAAACACATATCATGAAAAGTAATTTCATGGTAAATTATTAAAAACTTTCTAAAATTAAGCCGCTAGTATCTTCAGCTTCGTGAACAGCTTTAAACCTAGATTAACCCTTTGCACTCCAAGATTTCGTTTAAGTAATAGCTGAATGGCGAATTAGCGGCGCCAAAGGAGTGCAAAGGGTTAAGATTTCTTTCCACAGTTGCAATAACTTTTAAATTGATTTGTTTTAGAGTTTTAGTGGTAGAACAATAATTTCACATTTAAATTAAGAACCATAGATATTTTGGGTAACCGTAGTAACATTTAACAAGTGGTATTATCAAATGGAAATCTATACAAAATAAAAAGACACAATGTGAATTTATAAATCACTACCGAAATGTAAAAACAAAGATTGGTCTAAATAATTTTTTTATTTATTTTTTTTTTTTTTTTTTTATATATGTTAGTAGCAAAATTTTTTTTTTTATGTTAGTAACAAAAATGCACGGGTAAAGATCTTACCTTCTATCTTTTAAGATTGTAACAAAACAAAAATTACTACTATAGTTTTGTAATACGCACTATGTACAAGCTGTCCTCAAATAAATAGTCTGCAGTAAGTTGTATATAATTCGTGTACCTTTATTTAGTACAAATTACAACAAGCTATTTTTTTCGGCGACACCAGAGTTGTTAAAGAATGCAGCTTTTTTTAAGTTTTAATTTAAATGAATGAAGAATTCATATTTTCCATTCTTTTATTTCTCTGAAGAATGGGAATGGAATTAGATGAATTCCCATTCCTCAAAAAAATAATAAGGAATGCACTCTGTATTCATTTTGCAAAAAGAATGCATTACTACGAATGCATTCCTCTGGAATTCAAAGCATTCTTTGAAGTCTTTGTGAATTCATTGCATTCACTTGAATTCACTTCCATTCACTTGAATTCACTTGCATCACTTGAATTCAGTGAATTCTTTTGCATTCTTTTCTGGCTGGAAAGTGATGATTTTTAGGAATTTTTTAAAGAAACTATACAATCGACAGTTCTGAATTTTATTTACATTTGCCCGACATAGGGGATTTAAGATATCTGGAAAAAGAACGAAATGGCAAATTTCTAAAAAATTTTTTAGAAAAATCGAATAGTTTTAGTGCCTTCAATTGTGGATAAAAAGAAAAGAAAAAAAATCGTACATCAAGATTAAGAGATTAGTTTTCTAAAGAAAATGAGATCGCAATCATATGAATTAGCTATATCGACTTTTTAACCGACGAAAAAAAAGGGAGGAGATCTATATTTTTTAATTAATTTTTTATTTTATATTTTTATGTATGACCACGCATAACTTTTTACAGAGTAGTCCGAATTTGATGATTCTTTTTTTATTGTATAGGGTGTACCTGGAAGTTTGTCCCATTTAAAGTTAAAAAAAATACAACTCTACGGGTAGAAAAAAATATGGAATAATTGATTTTTCATTCATCTGTGAACCGCTTCTGTTGAAACTTGGCACACATATGTAGTTCTGATAACACTACAACATAATGGGGACCTGGAATTAATCTGATGATGGAGATGGGAAAATTAGTAGATTTTAACCACAAAAAATTAAAAAATAAAAACTTTTTAACAAAAAATTAAACTGGCGAAAAAAGAAACTGAAAAGCGAAAAATAAAATAAACCTTTTAAGTCTTACTAACTAAGCTCCTAAGCTAATGTAAGTAACTAATTTTGAGTCAGCACCAAACAAACAGTCAACGTAGACCATTAAATTACTTTAAAGAAATAATCAAAACAAAATAACATAAAAATACAACGTGAAATCTCCAGTGATAAACAATGACACTTCGCGACTTGTTTGGCGCCGACTCAATATTAGTTAGTTACGTTAGTTTAGGAGCTTAATTAATAATTAAGACTTAAACATTTTTTTTTCTTCATTTTTCAGTTTCTCTTTTCGTCGGTTTTATTTTTTGTTAAAATTATTTTAGTTATCAATTAGATTCAAAAATGCGTATTGAGAAAAACGCATTTTAAAATAAAAATTGCTTTCCGATTTTTATTTCTGATTTTTTAAAATAAAAATCAATTTCTGATTTTTATTTCTGATTTTTTTAAATAAAAATCATATTCTGATTTTTATTTCTGATTTTTATAATAAAAATCATTTTCTGATTTTTATTTCTGATTTTAAAAATAAAAATCATAGTCTGATTACTAACGTAACTAACTAATATTGAGTCGGCGCCAAACAAGTCGCGAAGTGTCATTGTTTATCACTGGAGATTTCACGTTGTATTTTTATGTTATTTTGTTTTGATTATTTCTTTAAAGTAATTTAATGGTCTACGTTGACTGTTTGTTTGGTGCTGACTCAAAATTAGTTACTTACATTAGCTTAGGAGCTTAGTTAGTAAGACTTAAAAGGTTTATTTTATTTTTCGCTTTTCAGTTTCTTTTTTCGCCAGTTTAATTTTTTGTTAAAAAGTTTTTATTTTTTAATTTTTTGTGGTTAAAATCTACTAATTTTTCCATCTCCATCATCAGATTAATTCCAGGTCCCCATTATGTTGTAGTGTTATCAGAACTACATATGTGTGCCAAGTTTCAACAGAAGCGGTTCACAGATGAATGAAAAATCAATTATTCCATATTTTTTTCTACCCGTAGAGTTGTATTTTTTTTAACTTTAAATGGGACAAACTTCGAGGTACACCCTATACAATAAAAAAAGAATCATCAAATTCGGACTACTCTGTAAAAAGTTATGCGTGGTCATACATAAAAATATAAAATAAAAAATTAATTAAAAAATATAGATCTCCTCCCTTTTTTTTCGTCGGTTAAAAAGTCGATATAGCTAATTCATATGATTGCGATCTCATTTTCTTTAGAAAACTAATCTCTTAATCTTGATGTACGATTTTTTTTCTTTTCTTTTTATCCACAATTGAAGGCACTAAAACTATTCGATTTTTCTAAAAAATTTTTTAGAAATTTGCCATTTCGTTCTTTTTCCAGATATCTTAAATCCCCTATGTCGGGCAAATGTAAATAAAATTCAGAACTGTCGATTGTATAGTTTCTTTAAAAAATTCCTAAAAATCATCACTTTCCAGCCAGAAAAGAATGCAAAAGAATTCACTGAATTCAAGTGATGCAAGTGAATTCAAGTGAATGGAAGTGAATTCAAGTGAATGCAATGAATTCACAAAGACTTCAAAGAATGCTTTGAATTCCAGAGGAATGCATTCGTAGTAATGCATTCTTTTTGCAAAATGAATACAGAGTGCATTCCTTATTATTTTTTTGAGGAATGGGAATTCATCTAATTCCATTCCCATTCTTCAAGAGAAATTTAACTGCAGCTTTGAGTGAATTCATTTTAAGGAAAACATTTATAGGAATGCAGCTCGAAAATAATGCATTCTTTAACAACTCTGGGCGACACCCAGTGTATGATACTAATTACAAAACTTTAATATTAATATTTGTTGCTATATAATGTTAAAAAGATGTAAGTTAACATCTTAATCTCTGACTGAAAATTTTCATATAAACTTTTCATGTGATAGTGGGAAAACTTTTCGAGAGAATGAATTAATGTTGTAAAACAATAAAAATTATTATTTAATTCTTAAGACAGTATAATTGAATATAATTGTATTAAAAACACAATCTTTTTATTATCATTATCGTTTTCATTATCTGTTTTCGTTATTGCCTATATTTGTTTTAGCATTAAAATCTACCTTTGTTGAATATTTTATTTAATGCGTTCCATAGTTGTTTCAAAAAAAATATTACTATATGATTGTAAATATTATTATATAATATACTGTGGTCATGTTCAATGTACAACGAAACATGTAGTTTTCAATTTAACATGTCGTAACGATAATTTTAAATGTAAATCCTATTAATTAACATTTTTTACTGTAAAAAATCGAATATGGAAGTTAGTGTGCTTTTTTTCGCGTTTAAAAGAAACGTAAATTTTGATTTTTGTTCTTCAAAATTCTACAGCTCAGACCCATTTTAAGGTATAATCTTGGTCAATGATAGGGTTTCTTCAGAATTGAATGCTCTACAAAAGTGTCCATTGCGGTGTAACCCTAACTCCCACCAGCGAGGTAGTACGGGTCACTAAACCCAATTTTTTCATGAAATTCTCGTTTTTTTGCTCCTATCTTTTAAATAACAAGAGCTACAGAAAAAATGTAAATGACAAACTTGTAGGAAATTCAATTTCCTACAAAAAAGCTCGGAAACACCAAATCGCTAACATCGATATTTCTTGAGATATTGGGCTTTGAAGTTGAGGTAGTGTTTTTACAATTTAACTCAATAATCCATGAAAATTCCACACTACCTCAACTTCAAAGCCCAATATCTCAAGAAATATCGATGTTAGCGATTTGGTGTTTCCGAGCTTTTTTTGTAGGAAATTGAATTTCCTACAAGTTTGTCATTTACATTTTTTCTGTAGGTCTTGTTATTTACCAGATAGGGGCAGAAAAACGAGAATTTCATGAAAAAATTGGGTTTAGTGACCCGTACTTCCTCGTTGGTGGGAGTTAGGGTTACGTCGCAATGGACACTTTTGTAGAGCATTCAATTCTGAAGAAACCCTATCATTGAACAAGATTATACCTTAAAATGCCTCTGAGCTGTAGAATATCGAAGAAAAAAAATTAAAGTTTACGTGTATTTTAAACGGGAAATCTTTACACGCCTTGGTCGATCACTTAATATTAATATTAAGGGCTCAAATTTTCAGGGAATTTTCTTTTAGGTATTTCCCACAAAATTTCGAGGTGGAAAATCAGGAAAAAAGCACCCTAATGAGATTTTACATTGATTTTATTTGATTTTATAATGCCATTTTTTTCTCAATGTAGTTTTATAGTATACCTACATATAAATAGAGGACTTTCAAAAAGTCAAGAGGGTTACAAAAAAATGGGTTTATAAAGTAAAAGTAAGTATTTTGTATAATTTTGAGAATTTTTAACCAATTTAAGCTCTTCTCTGTGACTGTTTATAAAATTCTAAAAATTCGAACAAACTTTGATACCAAACTAGTTTTAATAATGGTACAACTTAAAAATGCAGATTTTATGCATCAATCATAATTACTTCTGGACACAAAGAACGAAAATTGGATCTTTATCTGCAATGCTATTCTTATACATACTAAAAATTCTTGTCGTTATATACATTTCAGTAAACAACGTAATGTCAATATCTTAAAAGCGTTTTTAAATTAAGTATACCATATAAAATGAGTCATAAAATATTCCAAAACTAGTTATAATTACTTAAAATTGATTATTATAGCACCTGCGTGCATCTGCAACGAAGGGAATTTCTGGTTTTCAGGTATACCTAATAAGAAAAAATCTTAAGGCGTTTAAAACTAGAATTGGAATTAAACTTGTTGAGTGTTAAATCGATACAGAAATTCTCAAGTCAAGTAAAATAAAACAAACAAAAATATGTACCAACATAAGACAAGAATATCTTTTTAAATGCACGTACTCATCAATTTTTCAAAATCAGGTTACTAGGTGGTAAAGTTGTATTACAACTTACAACGAACTTTGTAGGTTTTGGTGCGCCCTTAAAGTCAATTTTCTGAAATAAGTAAGATGCATATATAAGTGGAATATTAAACGTTTTCCGGTATCAAATTAAATAGTGGACTCGTGAGGAAAAGACCGATTTTTGGAATTTTGTGTTTATCACTTGTTTCTTTGAAATGTTTCGTTTCGTTTTAATATTAACCCTTATCGGAGTGGCTGTTTCTGCTCCTCAAATTTTTCCGAAGAAAAACAAATTTATTGTGAGTGTTGTATTTTATTGTGGAATAACGACATAAATACATATATACAGGAACTAATTCTTTAAACTATCTTGTGATAAGTAATGTTTTTTTGTGTCTTAACGATTTCTCACTATTTTTAAATCTTTTCATGAAGAAGGTGACTCTAAAGTGAATTTTTGCATTCATTTATATATATTAGTATTCATACAGACCACGACAAAAAGATAGGGGCAGGGTATAATCTGAATATTACTTACCAGTGTTCATTTATTTCAAAACAAGATACGTTCTAACTATAGCTAAAATCAATCAAGTGATTTATTTAACAAAAACATGATGTCCGAATACTCGTATAAATTTTGTTTTCCAAAATTATTTTTATTATGGATGCGACAAAAATATAGGGGCACTGAGAAAAAATATATTTATTTTCAATATTAAACTTTATTAAAAACGGGTACATTTTCCATTTAATCTAATTAGTTCAAATATTCTTTGTGGAATGTGGTCATACAATTCTTTAATATAATTTTGAGGTATTTAAAGCCAACAGTCCACCAAATCCTTTTTCAAATCATCTACACTAGGAAACTGTCTTGAATTTTCGTAAACTTTTCTTGCAAGTCGTCCCCAGACATTCTCAATTATGTTTAGATCCGGAGATCTTGACGGCCAGTCCAACACTTTTATATTATGCTCCTTGAACCAAGAGGAAACTATCCCTGCAGTGTGCACTCTAGCATTGTCGTGTTGAAAAATGTAGTCACGTTCTACCATAGATTTGCCATGCTTTAAAATAATGTTATGAAGGATATTTACATAACGTTGTGCATTCATGGTTTTTGTCAGAAATTGTATATCTGTTTTCTTCATGTACCCAATCGCAGCCCATACTATGATTGACCCTCCTCCAGAATGACGGCGCGAGAGAATTTTCTCTTCTTTCCTTAAATCTTAATAGTAATATGAGTAACCATCAGGACCGTCCAAATTAAATTTGTTCTCGTCTGAAAAAATCACACTTTGCCATTCTTTTGACCATGACATGTACTTCTGGGCAAACTGTAATCGAGCATTAATATGTTGGAGAGTCAATGGAGGCTTTCTTTTTAAATTTTTTTCTGGAAATTGTGCATTTTTCACAAAATTATCAACAACATTGGCACTTGTCTTTATTCTTCTTGCTATTTCTCTCTCTATTGCTAAGACCTTCATTTTTTAATGCAATAATTTGTCCTTTCTCCAAATCTGTCAATCTCTTGCCTCAGCCCATTAAAAAAAAAAAATTAAAAAAAAATATTGCGACACAATACGTAAGCTTTGATAAACACGTCCACACATGTAGAGTACCAGATATCAACTGTCACACAAGTAAGCATCGCGTATTACGTAGTGCCTCTATCTTTTTGTCGCGTCAAAGAATGACCTTGAAGTAAGTACCTTGAGTAAATTCAACCGAAGAAATTCAAATAATCTACTATAGAAATTGGTAACAACTATTGCTTTAGTAATATGACATTTAAATGTATCGTATTTAATTTTTATATATTAACAAACATTGAATCTGGTTGCCCCTATATTTTGGTCGTGGTCTGTAAACAGTTTGTGTGACACCATAAACATATTAGTCTCACCACTCGAGACTTTTTGTCTAAATTTTGTTATTATATATTTATATATTGTATAACAGAAGATAATATTTTTGGCCTGAATTGTTTATTGTTTTTCTTGAAATAAGAAAAATAGTAAAGGCATAGACAAGGTGTTAACTCTCACCGCGAATGTTATAACAATCTTCAGTAAATTCGGTTTCATAAAAAGCTTATAAAATCTTTAAAAATATTCTACATTGGAAAATGGATATTTATTTTCTTGGGATTTTTTATAGTAATGCACTCTTCAATTTTTTTGTAAATCCATTTGTAACTCGAAAAAGAAAAATTAGTCAAATTGCGGCAGTTCCTAAACTTTCATATCTCTTCTTAAGAAACTCAAAATCCAAAATCTCAAATTAATCGTTCAAGTAAATCAGGAAATATTAAAGGAAAGCAGTTTCGAAAACAAATAACTTTTATAATTTTTTTAATTATTCGCAATTAAGTCATATTTATTTTCATGTTACTTTAATATCAAAAAATAAAGAATATGTTAAAGAAATATTTAAGATCATAATTAAGTTCTAACGCATTTTGGTCGGTTTGTAGAACGATCTTGTTGGCATTTTTCGTAGGGACTACACTTTGTATTTCCACAAAACGCTGAACTTCCGGTATTGCTTGCTAAAATAATAAGAAATACAAAATTAATTAAAGACATCCAAAAATCACATTTTCAACTAATTGAATATAATATGTAATTGTTATGAAAAATATGAATTTTTAAGAGACTACTTACTACTTGATCCTCCCTTAAATCCACCACTTGATCCAGAATTTGTTAATAAATTAGATGGGACACATGAACTATAGTTGCAGACGTTGCGACAGCATTTTCCTCCCGATGTGCTGCATTCATGATCTTGGAGACATTTCGGTGAGCAAGAAGTCACCTTTGAGGATGAAGGACAATCTGAATGTATAAAAGATAAACAAAAAGCCATTAGGAAATATTTTAAATATAAATAAATGCGATTATCTCACCGCCTGCAGCGTATGCGCTTGCTATCAGTAAGGCAGCTATTAAGAAGAATGTTACTTTGTCTGGAATGAGTAAGATAAGAAAAATGTTTTTATTTGAACATGTTTGCTTTCTATTTCTGCATTGTTTGCGTTAATTTAGCAAATTTCCATTGACATTTTTATAGGGTTTTAGTTATGAGTCATACATACAGTTTTAAGTTTTAATAGTTCAAACTTTTATACTTCCGGATTTCATGTCAAAATACAAGTGTCATTGCAATTTGATTGCTAATTAAAATGTTTGCTAGTTAACTTACTACGTACGTACTAAGTACAAAAAATTTCGCGTTGTAAGATGACTATTTAAATGTAAATTCATATTTTCTTCAATTAAGGGATAATTAGAGAATGTGTTGTTTTGCCAGAATTTTTGTGAACAATTGAGCAACATTTCATTTAAGAATATTAATTTCTAACGCAAATATCTGCAGTATTGTTCAAAGGCTCATTTAACCATCAACATGGGGTTTTTAAAAATATGTGAGGTAGTGTTTCTACAATTTAGCACAATAATACATGACAATTCCACGCTACCTCAACTTCAAAGCCCAATATCTCAAGAAATATTGATGTCAGCGATTTGGTGTTCACAACGTTTTCGTAGGAAATTGAATTTCCTTCAAGTTTGTCATATTCACTTTTTCTGTACCTCTTTTTGTTTACGATATAGGGGCAAAAAGCGAGAATTTCATGGAAAAATTGGGGTTAGTGACCCGTACTACCTCGCTGGTGGGAGTTAGGGTTACACCACAATGGACACTTTTGTAGAGCATTCAATTCTGAAAAAATCCTACCATTGACAAAGATTGTACCATAAAATGCCTCTGAGCTGTAGAGTTTTGAAGAAAAATAATCAAAGTTTACGTGTATTTTATATGGGAAATCTTTATACGCCTTGCTCTAGTACTTAATATTAATATTAAGGGCTCCAATTTTCAGGGAATTTTTGTTTAGGTATTCGCCACAAAATTTTGAGGTGGAACGTAAAAAAAAAAATAGTCGCGAAAAAAAAAGCACCCTAATGTATATACTACTTAAGATTCAAATTTCGCTCTAAATCGCAAATGAATTGTTCTTAAAATAAGAATTCCGTGAAAAATGATCTCACAATTGTTGATGAACTATAAAAATAGTAAGATTTGATCACATTTTACTAAATTCGATAACAGATTAACTGAAAGATTAAGCTTCAAAAAGACGTTTTTTTTTTTAATATTAGGCATTTTAATTCGTTAAAAATATTAGGCTGCATAAAAATTGCAACAATGTAACGCATATTTGCATTACTTTCGATCACTTTTTTTATCTGACTATGTTCGAATATTCCCAAAAATGTATATACACTAGTTTTGAGGGTCACTGATTACATATTTGCTATCAGATTTTCGTAATTCAAAATGGCGGATCCAAGATGGCGGACAATTTTTTGTGGATATTCGGAGTTTTTGGGGTCACTGATTACTGATTAAATTCCTGCATATTTTTTAAGTTTAAGTCCTAATAACATGTTTGATGCACTTTATTGCAGTAAAAAGTAGCTTTTTCGCACTAAATCAGTCGTTTTTCGAAAAAAATTACGTGAAAAAGGTATTTATTTACGTAATATTGCAAAAAAACAATAATAATAATTTTTTGTAACTCTTTTTTGGTTGGATCGTGTCGGGCGACTCAATATACGTCGCGATGAGAATTGACGATTTTTTCGATAAATGTTAGGGCCTCGAAGTTACCGTAGAATTTTTTGTTATTCAGGCATTAATGGGTTAAATTCGTCAGATATTGGTTGCATACCAACACACAACACAACTTGCTGCATTCAAATCCCAATAATGTGGCCTGCTTAAGATTAAAACTTGGAATTATCTATTTTTAGTAGTTGGCATTGAACAATGAGTTTCACCAATATGTACAGGGTGTCCAATAGGAATGTGTGAAAACTAATGAGTCGCTATTTTTTAACAAATGGAGAGATCGGGAAAATGTAAATACTTTTTAATAAAGGAAAGTCGTCATTTTTCATTTCCATTTTATTATAAAAAAAGTTAAACCTATTTAATACAAACCATTAATTTAAAAATATAGTGAAAAACTTTAGTTACTAGTTATACATATATGCTTTCGATATTTTAACCATCTAAATTGCCACAAATATCCAAATACTTTCTAAAACTATGTATTAAAAACGTTTCATTTTAAAAACCATCCACGACCTTCCTGATGTCTATTAGGTTACGATTTAAAAAAACACAGTTTTTTCAATAACTTTTTTTTACAGAAAGAAAACAGATATCGTTTTGAAATTTTGCACAGACATTCAAATACACTTTAGGTATACAAAAATATTTTCAAATTATTGAGAGCAGTTTTTGAATTTTTATGATTTTTTGTAAAAAAACACCAAAAAATGATGGCGCGGGCGTCTGGATCGCCGGAAAAAAAGAAAAAAAACACCAAATTAATCCTTGTTCCAATGGCTATCGTGTGAATTAGGATAATTTTTGTCTACCAAAAAATAACAAAATGGCGGCCACTTGAAAACAAAAAACGATTTTTGAGGTTAGAAAATCGGCTGAAAATCGGTAAATTTGTTACCGATCAACATGATTCTAGTTCATACGATTGACATTTGAACAAGGATTAATTTGGTGTTTTTTTTTTTTTTTAAATCTTAAATATTCAAAAACCGATATCCAAAATCTGAAAAAAATATTTTTGTATATCTAAATTAATATCTGTGCAAAATTTCAAAACGATATCTGTTTTCTTTCTGTAAAAAAAAAAGATTATTGAAAAAAGTGTTTTTTTTTTTAATCGTAACCTAATAGCCCTAAAATCCTCTATTGTTTTTGGGTTATTTTTATAGCAGTGATTTTTAATATAGCCCTATTAAAAGAAATCACGTTGAATGAGATCTGATGAGTAATTTGGCTATTCTATTCCTTTTCCCCTAGCAAAGCATTGGTACCCTAGGCCAATAACTCGATCGCCATAAAATTTATTGACTGCTTCAAATATTTATTTCTTGTGTGCGACGAGGTACTGCTCCGGCTTGAATAAAATAAAAAGATTTATCGAGACCTCTCTTTTTCACACTATTTTGGTCTCTTACATCGCCTTCTAAGAAATGCAGGTACCTTTTATGTAGGTTCACATTTCAAAAATATGTTTCATTAATAATTCACGTTCTTCACTATTAATGGTTAAATTAATGGTTTGTATTAAGTAGGTTTAACTTTTTTATAATAAAATGGACATGAAATGAAAATTACGACTTCCCTTTATTAAAAAGTATTTGCATTTTTCCGATCTCTTCATTTGTTAAAAAATATCAATTAATTAATTCTCAAACATTTCTATTGGATACCCTGTATTTATGATGTGGTTTCTTAACAATTTATTTTGCTATAAATTAACCAACTTTATTTATGTATTTTTAGTGTAGGTTTGTTTTTTAATTGGTAGGTATATATGTACAATATACAGTGACATACCCTGCGCTGTAGTTAGTTAAAATCATTAAAAATTAAAACTCTCATTAAAAATCATTTAAGACTTACGTCACATTATCGATACATTTATTTTAGACTAGCTGGGTTACCCGGTTTCACCCGGCGTTGGATAAATACTTACTAATTAAACACTTCTCAAATGTTCCAGTTTGCTATATCCTAGAAATTGTTTCAACCCGGAAACCCCTTTATGGATCCGCTATCTTGAATTCCCAAATCTTAATAATATTAAAAATTAGTGGCCTTAGAATAATCATTGTACCAATTTTCATTCAAATCCGTTGAAATCGAGAAATTTTGGTCGCCATATTGGATCCGCCATCATGAGTTTGGAAATTTTGCTAATATTCGAAATTAGTGGCCTCAGAATAATCATTGTACTAATTTTCAGTAAAATCCGTTGAAATCAAGAAATTTGGTTTTATATTGGACCCGCCATCTTGGATTTATAAATTTTGATAATATTCGAAATTTGTAGCTTCAGAATAATCATTGTACCAATTTTCATAAAAATCCGTCGAAATCGAGACATTCTGGACGCCATGTTGGGTCCGCCATCTTGCATTTAGAAATTTTGATAATGTACAAAATTAGTGGTCTCAGAATAATCACTGTACTAATTCCCATTACAATCCGTTGAAATCGAGAAATTTTGGTCGCCATGTTGAATATGGAAATTTTAATAATATTCGAAATTAGTGGCTCCGGAGTAGTCATTGTACTAATTTTAATTAAAATCCGTTGAAATCGAGACATTCGGTTGCCATATTGGATCCGCCATCTTGGATTTACAACTTTTGATAATATTCGGAACTTGTATCATCAGAAAAATCATTGTACCAATTTTCATTAAAATCCGTTGAAATAGAGACACTCTGGTCGCCATATTGGATTTGGAAATTTTGCTAATATTCAAAATTAGTGGCCTCAGAATAATCATTGTACTAATTTTCATTAAAATCCGCTGAAATCGAGAAATATTGGTCGCCATATTGGTTCCGCCATCTTGGATTTGTAAATTTTGATAACATTCAAAATCAGTGACCTCAAGATATTCATTGTACTAATTTTCATTAAAATCGGTTGAAATCGAGAAATATTGGTCGCCATATTGGATCCGCCATCTTGAATTTCTAAATTTGGACAGCGGATTTGAAATCCCCATCCCGCAAAACCCCTATGTACCAATTTTCATGAAAATCGCTCCAAATTTAAAATTTTAAGCCGCCATCTTGGATCCGCCATCTTGAAACCCTACGTACTATCCGAAAAAAAATTAGCCTATATGTTAAGTCGAAATATGTACTACCTTCGGACAAAAAATGAAAAATATCGATGCAAGCGTTTAGGCGTGATTGAGCAACAAACAAACAAACAAACAAACGAACTTTCATTTTTATATATATACAGCCTTGTTCAAAAGTATTAGGCACCCTCGTTATTCATTGATATATGGAGTCTGAATGGATTCCAGAAAAATTTAACATAGTAAGTGTTCAAACCCAACTGTCACCAGTTTAATGATGGGGTTTGCCGGTCGTAAAATCCCAGTAACTATAAAAACGAGGATGTTTTTCAAATTTTCGCTCATTTATGGTTTGGTGTTAGATGCGATAAAGTGCAATTTAGAAACGGTTTCAAGTGATTTTAAAAATTGGTTTTAAGTTTTTAATAAAGAAGTGTTAAAGGTGATAAAATGCCAAAAATTAAAGAACTAAGCCAGTCTTTAAAGTCAGAAATAATTATTTTGGACGCAAAAGGTGTTAGTCAAACAGCTATTGCAAAAAAACTAAAGTGCTCACGTTGTTCTGTACAAACAACACTCAAAAGGTATAAGGAGACTAAATCCTTCGAAAATAAGCCCAGAAGCGGACGAAAGCGTGCCACAGCATCAAGACAGGATCGTTTTTTAATATTGATGTCTCTTCGGAACCGCAGAAAAACATCGAAAGATCTCACTGCAGATCTTCAGGATGAAGCGGGAGCTAGTTTTTCTGCAGTAACAGTTAGAAGACGACTTATAGGCGCAGGACTACGTGGTTGCAAGGCAAGAAAAAATCCATGGCTTTCTGAGCGAAACAAGCAAAACCGGCTTAAATGGGCGAAAAAATATAAAAATTGGAAAGCCGAGGACTAGGCAAAAATCGTATGGCCGGACTAATCAAATATTGAGGTAAATATGCCAACTGTTCTTCTTCACTTTAAAAAAAAAAAATAATTTCTGAGGCTCTTAGTTAAGAAAAAACATTTTTTTTTTAATTGTTTAATTTTTTTGTTTACATTACAGATTTTCGTCCAACCTAGGGCACAGTTCGTGCGACGGAGGAAGAAGGATGCTTTTCGTCCGGATTGCCTCGTCCCTATAGTGAAACATGGTGGCGGAAGTATTATGATCTGGGCCTGTATGGCCACATCAGGAATCGGAAAGCCATTTGTGTGTTAAGGAAGGATGAATTCCGAAAAATATACAGCCCATGCTGAAACAAATTTTGGAGCCATCCATAATACAAATTCTCGGAGGAGTACTTGATAATTATATTTTTCAACAAGATAATGGTCCTTGCCACACAGCAAAGAAAATTCACAAGTTATTCGCGAACAACAATATCCAATTCATTGATTGGCCTTCACAGTCCACCAGCCTTATCCCCCCTCTAGCATCTTGGTCTCATATTAAACGCATGAGTCCACCAACGTAACTGCACTTCACTTTCGTCCCTGCGCCAAGCCGTGTTTGAGGAATGGGAGAAAATATCTCCAGATATTTGTGCCACCTTAGTCAACAATATGCCGAAAAGGATTGCAGCGGTGATAAAAGCAAACGGGGGAAATACGAAGTATTAATAAAATTAATAAATGATCATGTTTTTTTAGAAAATATGTGCATTTTTTATTAAACATGTCTTAAACGGCTTGTTTTGAAGAAATCTAGGGGTGCCTAATACTTTTGAACAAGGCTGTATATAGGGATTAAATGATCATTGCAATTTAAATTTTATATATGCAAAAATGTCCATTATAATCACTTAAACAATAGACTTGAAGAAACTTATCCAAACAATGAACAATGAAAACACAATGCAATTATTGTTTTGATCTGTAGTAAAAGCAAAATAAATTTGTCATTATGGGAGGAATTTTAACTACCGATTTATCAAGAATTTAATAATTGTATGTACATTTTGCAATTTGCGGCTGCTTTAAAGGCAGTAAAATAATAAAAACAATAATATTTTAAATTAAACTGTTCACTGAAACAAACTAACGTATCGTATGCATATCTCTTTGCTTAAAAACTTTTTTGAATGTATATATTATGTATCGTAAAATTATACAAAATTAGACACACTGTTGCCGGGATATACAGTTATGAAGGCCATAACTAATTTTCTAAATACAACAACATATCTTTGAATTAAAATTTGTCATAAAACCTTCAAAAGGTGGGTCCATCAAGGAAGTTGGTATATTAATTAACCATCAACTTCTTCATATTTCACAGTACTTAAAACCACAAAAACAACAAAACAGACAGCATTTCGCGCATTAATAAAGGTAAATTGCAATTTATTGGGCAAGATGCACAAACGAGAAATACCAAAAAAAGCATTAATTTCAGTTTCATCACAGAAATTAAGAGCCCTTATATTGCATCATTGACGACACACAATAGAGGAAAATTAAATATAATGAATGATCATATAAATTTTACCCATAATCTTTTTTGTACTAAAAAAAAATCACTCTTATACACGCGATGTGAACAGTTCAAAATCTTTAAGAACACTATTAAGATGTACTTTGCGTTGGGATCGAAAGTCGGATTTAAAGTGATAAAGCCAAACGAGCCAGCAGTGAACTAGTCTTAAAGATTTTGCCTTTCTTTTTTGCCATCGTGTCTTTTATTTGAGTTATTGGTCGGTGTCTTTGCATTGAGAATTGAGCTTATAAGTGGTTTTCATTTTAACTCTCTCACATTTGCATAACTCAGAGACATATGAGGTTCCAGATAATTGAATCGAACACATGAGACGAATTTAATTAGCATTTTTATTCATATTTTTTGTGTATATTTTACAGACGTCGTTGAAGGGCAATTCGTATTCAATTGAAGGTATCATCGGTGGGGAATCCCAAGCTAGAAATAGTCCCGATCAGCAGGCTCATATTCGGGTAGCACCTCAGGATCCAGTTGTCCCTGCTGGAGGGTATGGTGGAGATTTTATACGAGGGCAAGTTAAGAAGACAACGACAACATCAACAACAACAAAAACACCTGCTCCTTATAATGAAGATTTAGAACGAAAACCAGCTCATTATTCTTTTGATGCTTCTGTCCAGGATAATATTAATGATCATTCCCACATCAGGACTGAAACTAGGGATGGCTTGAAAACGACAGGAATGTATTCTTACAGTGATGGATTCTATCTGAGATCACTCCACTATATCGCTGATGAGAATGGATACCGCATTGTAAAGCAAGATGTTAAGAAAATCGGAGATGGACCTGTTTTCAACCCAAAAGGTCGAGCTGATGTCTCTGGATCTCTTATTGGAAAGTATTCTGTTGTTATAGATCCAGACAAGAATAAGCCTAGTTATGTTGATCCACACAAACTTCCCTAAATATCTTTTTGTACAAATTTTTCAATAAAACGTAGAATTAACAAAACAACAAAATAAATTATTTATTTTTTATATTATTTCTACTATCTACTATTTCATTTATATATAGTACAATATACATAGTCGTGCCATAAGTTCTGTCTCCCTCCCCTCCACTAAAAGGGTCACGACGCATCTCGATTACCTGTCGCGAATTAGCTTAAATACTTCCCGCTTTGTTAAAAAAATATCATTTTGTCATTGGATTTCGAACGAGCAACATGGAGTGGGGCATTAAAGAGAACAGGATCGCCGTTATTGCACTATTTAAGTGCAACAAGTCAGCAAAGGAGATATTTGAGCTTCTTCAGCCACTACAAATTACAATAAAATTTGTGCATCGTACTATCAAACGATACCGTGAGACTTCCTCTGTCGATGACAGGTCCAGGAGCGGGAGGCCTCGTACGTCTCGTACACCAGCAGCAGTAGAAGCGGTGCGTCACCGCATACTGAGAAATCCGCTCCGAAAACAAAAGGTGATAGCACGGGAGATGAAAATACCCAAAAGGACGATGTCTCGTATTATCAAGGAAGACCTTAAGCTTAGTGCTTATCGACGGTCAACAGGGCAGCGGCTTACGGACAAGCTTCGTGCGATACGAGAGATGCGATCTAAAAGTCTCTTGAAGAAGTACGCGGGAAAAAATACCAACAAATACTTTTTTCAGACGAAAAACTTTTTACTATTGAAGAGAAGTTTAACCGACAGAATGACAGAGTGTACGCGCATAGCTCTAAGGAAGCGGCTGAGAAGATACCCAAGGTAGAGCGTGGCCATCATCCCGCCCCAGTCATGGTTTGGTGGGGAGTTGGCTATTACGGTGCTACGGAGCTGCATTTTTGTGAGCAAGGCGTGAAAACGAAGGCAAAGAACTATCAAAGTGACATCCTGGAGAAGATGGTGAAGCCGCTCAACACAACGATATACCATGGTCAGCATTGGGTGTTTCAGTAAGACTCAGCACCAGCTCATAAAGCCAAGACAACGCAAATCTGGTTAAAATTGAATGTTCCTGACTTCATTTCTGCTGAAGATTGGCCTTCTGGTAGTCCAGACCTAAATCCTTTGGACTACCGCTTATGGAATATTTTAGAGGAGAAGGCCTGCTCTATTCAACATCGAAACATTGAGTCATTAAAAGCAAGTTTGATGAAAGCAGCGAAGGAAATATCACTAGATGTCTTGCGTACTGCGATTGATGAATGGCCGAAACGTTTAAAAAAATGTGTAGCTGCAAAGGGTGGGCATTTCGAATAATCGTCTGCATTACTGTAAATTAGAATAAGTATATTACTAAACATAATAAATAAAATTTAATTATTTTTTTCTTATATGAGCTTTTTTTGATTTTTCCTTTGGGACAGAACTTATGGCACGACTATGTATAAGTATTATCTCAAATTGACTAATGGATGGGAAAACATTAAAATCAGCTACACCATGATAAGCTTTTAAGTAAAAACGTACAACTAAGCAAGAAAGATGATTATATTTTTTTAGCACAATAATTATCTTGTTTGTGCCAATACTAATGGCGTAATTGGCTAAAGTAATTCTAATTGAAGAGTTAAGTCGTAGAAATTAAAAAAAATCTTCACCGCAGTCTTTATATATAGGTAGCATAATATACTAACTTGTTTAATAGTTATGGTCTTTTCCGCTGATCTCATTTTGGTTCATAGTGTTTAAATTCAATGTTCCGCAAGTTTTTAGTGGGTACGCTGTATACCACTATATACATAAAATTGAAATCACTTAAAAGGTATAAAACAACCTTCCTTCTAAAATGTCGGATAAATTATTCTAAGAATTTCATAAAAATGATCTGGAAAAATAGTAAGTTATACCACGTTTTACTAAATTGGACATGAGGAGTTAAAATCGCTTTAAAATATTTAAAATATGTTTAAAAATATACAGAGTTTCACCAATATGTAGAATGTGGTATTTTAACAATTTATTTTGTTACAAATTAACAAATTTTATTTTTCTTAGTGTAGGTATGTTTTTGAATTGATCCAACTTTTCGTCTACTTACTCAGTTATTTACTGTAAGGTCTTAGTGTTTTATATATAGTTACTGATCGAGATAAAAACGTTTTAGCTGATCTAAAAACCTATGAGATTGAGAATGGAACGTTACGCCAATTTTTAACTATTTTTAATAATAATTTACATTTTTTTTTTAGGTCAAACTTTTTTCCCGGCATTTTATTAAAATAAAAACAATTAATAAATAAATTTAATAACAAATAATAAATAAATTATATAACACATAATAAAATAATTAACAATTAGTTAATTGATTAACAATTAACAGATTAAATAATTGGAATAAAATGCAAATAAAAAATGGAAAGCAAGCAAAAAATGGTAATTGTTTACTATCACGGTCACCTGGTTTTTTACCAACTATAAATCGAAAAATATATAGATTTTATGTTTTTTTTTTTTTTCAAATTGTTCTTTTTTGCGGCGGATTTATGAAAAAAAACACAAAAATTTCAAAAAATCAGTATTTCTGTTAATTTTTTAGCTTTGATTGCTGAAAAAAGCTTGTTTTGACGATTAACTTGTTATAACTTTTTTATTTATAGCCAGATGTATTTTATGTATTTTTTTTGTGTATTCTACATAAAAAACCGAACAATATGAAAAAAAAAATGTTGTTAGTTTATTATTTGATTTTCCACATCCCAATCAATATTTTGGAAATGTGAGAAAGTTAGCAGCAGTAACGAGCAGGATAGGGTCAGGGGGAAGGGGGGAAGGGTGGGGGGAGGGAGGCGGGGGGTGGGGGGGGGGTGTTAAAACCTTACCTGAATTTTACTACCACTCTCTCTGGAGGGGAAGGGGATATAACTGTCAATAATGGCGGAAATTTCAAATTGCCTTGATTATCGATTTATCGTAGCGCTAGAGCCAATCAATAATAGCGGCAATATCAAACTGAATTTTGAATTTTTTTTTATAAATCCGCCGCAAAAACGAACAATTTGGAAAAAAAAATGGTAAAAATGTTGATTTTTCGATTTAATATCCTTAAAAAATCAGGTCACCGTGAAAGTACACAATTACCCAAAAAATTATTAATTATTATTAACTTCATGCATTCACTTACACCACCATCTGTTAGAAACTTATGGAACTTACAAATAATACATTAAATGTGCAATAAAAAAATATTGAGTTCAATAATCGACATAAAAACTATGCTATCTTTTAAGTTGGATCAAACTACACACATTGAGCCAAATTTTATCAAGATCGGTTCAGCAGTTTCGGATTTTATCCCGGACAAACATCTTGACACGTGATTCTTATATATATAAAGATAGACAAATAATGTATCTATGCAATTATAATATTATCTATTCATTATATTAAGAGGAGCCGGTATTCTAGAATTTTCAAAAAATCGATTTTTTTTTTCGATATTTCGAAAGTATAGTCTTTCAAGAATATGCTATTAAATGTTTGTAAGGATAGTGACATTTCAGCTTCTATAGCCTTATTAGCAGGTAGCGAGAGATTGGCCTCTTCCAAACTTAAAACCTTAAACTCATTTACCTCAAAGCTACTTTGTGACAAAACCAAAAACCATTCAGCCGAATCATCCGAAATTTTGATATGTTATTCAGAGCACCAGTCGCTATGGCCAGAACTATTATCAAAATTGTATTTCAAACCCTTATTTTAGTTTTTAGTTTTAGAATAAATAGAAGAGTCTAAATCTACCATACTATTCAGGTATATTTTTTTGAGAGGGTCCTATTTAACACCATTTTTAATATAACTAATATTTTTCTTTAATTTAAAAAAAAAAGTTGTTGTATGCAGCATAAGTAGTATAATATACCTAAAAAATTTCAATATCGTGTTGTTCATTAATTTAAATTCAAAATAAAATTCTAAAAATACCTTAAATTTTCGGGCGCTAGAGCACGGGGTCACCTTAATCTATTAATTAATATAATTATATAAGAAAATGAGATATGTAAGCTGCTTATTTCTGAACAAGCTATGAATTTAATTATACTTTTTTAGTCTATTGAATGATTTATAGCTAAACTACGTTAAACGGGAAATAACCTACGCTGTGGTTAGTTAAAACTAAAAACTTAATTCGTATTAAAATTATTTAAGGAGGCTATGAGGTTATGATTTTTAAAAAACTTTAGATATCGGTTTTTGAATTTTTTATGATTTTTTGAAAAAAAAAGAACACCAAAAATGATGGCGGGCATGATTTCAGGCGTCTGGATCGTAGGACAAAAAAAAAGAAAAGACACCAAATCAATCCTTATTCAAATTGCTATCGTATGAACTACAATCGTGTTGATGGGTAACAAATTTACCGATTTTCAGTCGATTTTCTAACCTCCAAAATCGTTTGTTTTTTTAAAATGGCAGCCATTTTGTTATTTTTTGGTAGAAAAAAAATTATCCTAGTTCACACGATAGCCATTTGAACAAGGATTAATTCTGTATTTTTTCCCCCTTTTTTCTGACGATCCAGACGCCTGAAATCATGGCCGCCATCATTTTTTGGTGTTTTTTTTTTTTCAAAAACTCATAAAAATTCAAAAACCGGTCTCAACAATTTGAAAAAATATTTTTGTATATCTAAAGTGCAATTAAATATCTTTGCAAATTTTCAAAACGATATCTGTTTTCTTTCTGTAAAAAGAAAAAAAATTATTTAAAAAAATTTTGTTTTTAAATCGTAATCTAACAGCCCCCTTAATACTTAACCCTCATTATTGACTAATTTGTTTTAGACATAAAATCCAATACAATCGAAATTTTGAATGAAAGTTTGCAAAGCCAACAAGTGAAATAATATTCCAAATTAAGATCAATCTTATATATAAAAATATAAAGTTTCAATATTGTTGTACCAAGTCATATGTAGAAAAATGAATGAATCGTTAACATTTTGAGTCCTTTCTAAATTGGATGTCCATAAGTCTAATTGACCCGATTTTAAAAATTTCCTTTAAAATAAAATACCACAATTGTTAGGAGTTACTTTATTAATAACATCTATAAATATTTGAACGATATTCAGTAACACATACATATATTTAACATCAATAAATTTATGCCATTCTAAAACATTCTGTATAAACTCTTTCCATCAAATCCCAACTGAGGTAATTACATTTCCTTGTGCACAGTGACATCACATTCATCATTCGATGATGATGACATAATTAAAGCCTTTTCTGAATCGGTAAGATTAATAAATCGATTTTTGCTCTTCAACTCATCTTGTATGGATGACAATAAATCTGGTGAACCTGGTCTTTGGTCATCTGATTTTGAAGTTTCGCTTTCTTGCAATTCCTTTTGACCATCATTCGACTCATTTCCGGTACTCTTCCTTTTCTTCTTCTTTGACCCTCTAGTTAAAAGAACAGCAGCTGCAGATTCATCGGGTAGGGCTTGTATAACAGTTCGGAGTAATTTTGGTGGAGATTCGGGAGTTTGAGGATTTCCAATGACCACATCTGCTTTCATAGCGCTTCGACGAGCCTCTTCACGCTCACGAGCAGCATTCTTTCTCATGAGACTCCTAGCTCGCTTTTTGAGTATCGCCTGAGCATGGGGGTAGTAAACAATAGCCTCGTTTAAGTCAGACTTTGATAAAACAAATAAATTGGAAAAGCCTTTTGATTTTACATCAGCAGTTCTTCGATTTCCTTCTACACCGTTTATAGCCAAAAGACTTATTTCTCCGAATACTGAACCTTCGGAAAGTGTCGCTAGAACTTCATCGTTATTTGGACCGCCCATTACTTGGACTTGTCCTAATTTTACAATATACATTTCTTTGCCTACTTCTCCTTTTCTGCAGACAAAATCACCTGGTAGAAAGGTTACTGATCGTAGTTTTAAAACTAACTCTCGTAAAAGTGCTTCTTCACAGTCGGCAAATAATTGTACTTTGGATAGTGTTTGAATGTGAACACTTATAGCTATGTCGGTTTTTAAATTTGCTGGTAAGGAATCCAAAATGTGACTTTCGTCTGCAAGAAAAAAAAAATTTAATTTAATTAAAAATATTAAGTTAGATAATAAGATATTAATGTTATGTTTAAAATCGAACAAATTGAACTATTTAAAAATTATTAATTACCGAGAGTTCTCTGTTGATCCCATGTAAATTTAAACCACATTTTCACTCTGCGCTGAATTTCGCTCGGAAGATTCAATCTTCTCATATACTCCAAGGTTTCATCTTCTAATTGGCGGTATTCTGATTGAGATCTTGTGGCAGTACTTATAATATCTCTAATTTGTCCAATTAAGAGAGCAAAAACAAAAACGCCCATTAACCATGCTGCTGTCATAAATACCAATTCACCTTCTTTTTCTGGTTTTGGATTTTTACCTAGAAAGAATAGAATACTATTTTTATACATACAAATTTATAACAAAATATATCAACTATAATCCGAACTTTGTAGGATTTTATTCGTAGAGTACAACTCCGAAAACGAAAATGTTCTATCTATCACATCACGTTTTTAAGAAAAATAGGTTTAAAATTTGAAAAAACCGTATATTAGACATTTTTGAAAATTTCTTAAGAAATAATGATATATCTTATTAGTTCTATATAATATTAGTTATTTGTTAACGTTATTAAAATTTGTTATGGATGAAGTTCTTCATACGGCTTTAACCCTTTTCAATCCTATTTTTCTCGAAAGTGTGATGAGAGCGATGAGCATGAAAATTGTAGACCAAGTATTATTAATTATTAACTTTAGTAAATTTGGGATTTTCTAATTTGTTAGTAAGCGTTTACTTTTTATTCAAATAAAATATTGTTTTTAATTTCTTTGTAACGAAATGTGGAGCTCTAGTGTGGTTACTTATCTATTAATGGTCAAAAATAGAACTTACAAGGAGACCGCCAAGATCGGCTGCCTCCGAATTCAATGATTTTTATATATGTTATTATATTTGAGTAAGTGATTAATTACCCAAAAGGAATTCACGCAACACTCAATAGTTTCAAAGTTGCTTCTACTAAGCAACTTAAATATAAGTTCAGTGTGCATCAGGTCAGGATTCGATTCCTGCTAACGTTAACTTTTTTTTATTATTATTATTATTATTTTTTTTTTTTTTAAGTATTTACATGTTATTTTAATTTCCAAAAAAATTATTGACATTTTCATTGATATTTTTTTGTTTTTGTTTTTGTTTTGTTTTTGAAAGGTAGCTACAAAATTTAAAATCAGAGTAAGTGAAATAAATTCAATTAATTATTTATTTTTTTATGAAATTAAAAAATTTATTCATGAATTTTATAAAAGCAGTAAGTACATATATGTTATTTTAATTTACTCAAAAATTATGAATGTTTTTACTGATATTTTTCTCTGGTTATATGTATTACTAGGAAAAATTAATTACATTATTTGCAACTTGTATAATAGAAAAAAAAAAAAAAAAAAAAAAAAAAAAAAATTTTACGTTAGCAGGAATCGAACCCTAACCGTTTAGAAGCAACTTTGAAACTATTGAGCGTTGCGTGAATTACTTTTGGGTAATTAATCACTTACTCAAATATAACAACATACATATATATAAAAATCATTGAAATCGGAGGCGAACAATCTTGGCGGTCTCCTTGTTAGATATAAATTATTGATTAAAAAACATACAATGATATTTTTCCGTAAGTGCTCCGTGCAGTTTCGTTTCATGCATTTCTCACAATATATAAAATTCTTACTGCTTATCTGTATTTCTAATCAGACAGTGTAATTACATTAAATTTATATGAAGAAAAGCAATAGATATTGAACATTTGAATTTTTTTTTTAAAATTCGGTCAAAATTTAAATTATGAATGAGTATCAAAATTTTCCAAAAAACTAAAAAAATCACACTTACCAATAGATGTAGCAGTTTTCGTTGCAAAAGCAAAACATCTAACATAAGGATGACCTTTGCCACTAAACACCCATCGATTTATTCCTAGACCTGTTTTTAATTAAACGTTAAAAATCAAAACAAATCAATTGAAAATATAAAATTATTTAAAAAAAAAAACGACATGTTAATAAAACACCAGTCATTGCTTCCGAAGAAAATAATAACATTTACCTTGGTATGCACTGTACGCGTAGTAAGCACAAGCAGTTAAATGTATCATATAAAGCATGTAGGTTAAGGTCTTGGCCACACGAACCTGAAATATAAACAGTATAAATTGCTATCATTTCTCATCGGTTGAATATTTATTATCATAGAGCTTTTGTAACTTTAGCGGCGAACTAGTGACGAAAACCAGTCAAAATGAATTACGATTAGCGCAAACATTGTTCAGGTGAAGTGATTTATTTTTGAACTATTAACTAACATGAAATATGGAAAAGGTGCTTCGGGTTTTTGTAAAACTTTCAGTTGGATTTGAATACAAGAAAATTATGAGAACGTTTAAAATGTTTGCCTTCTACTGAATAATAGTATGAAATTAATTCGGATTTCAATTACTATCAAAACATATTTTTTATTCTTGCATTTGAAAAAAAAATATATAGACAATTATTAAGTTTTTTATTTAACAGAAATTGTTTATAACATGCTATTTTAACTTTCTCTGTTTTTAATATTTTTAATTCTATTTATTGAAAGTTATTTAATGGCCCCCAAAAGCACTGGACTATTTAAGATAAATCCTGAGATCGTGTTAATATAAAAAAAAAAACAATTTTGCCTTTCATTTTACTCCAATTGCAAAAATATGCTATATTCTATCAATCAATTGTTTTTGAGTATTGTCCTGGGAGCAATTAATATATCTGTTTTGGGTCTCTAACTCTAATAATAAAATTTTAGTAAAATTCTAAGAAATCCCACACAAATACTTACGTAAACAATAGATCGCTCAAGAATAAGAAAAAAATTAAAAAGTTATGTAACCGAAATAATAAAAAACTATAAAATTATTGTATAAAAGATTAGTAAACATTTTTCATTTGTCGTCAGCTATACTAAATTTAGGGAAGAAATGAACTCATATGGTATCAAGTCTACGTATTTATATTGTATTGTATGTATCTCTCGAAATTAGAACATTAAATGAACATAATAAACCGCGGTAGAGGAAATTATTTTTAAACTCGTAAAAAGGTCAATGTATGCTGCACATCTATGCACAAAAACATGAAGTTAAACATCAGTTGCATACTAATTTGTTTCCGAAGGCGCCATACAACTAGAAATTAGAATTAGTCATAGTCTAGTCATATAATAGGGTGGGCAATCGATTGCTTTCTTTTTAAATATCCTATAAAGTAAACACTCTTCAATATTTTTCAAAGTTTGTTAATTTACTGAAAAAAGTAAATCTTCCGATTATCGATTCGACTGGAAATTCTTTTCAAAATTCTCACTGTTTCGGTAAACACAGTACTCACTTTGGAAATAAGTTTTCAATAATTTCTCAACATTATTCAAGCGTAAATCTATTCTTTTCGTTTCACGGAGATATGATACTGTGTTTTTGTCAATTTGTTTAATGCAAAAGAGCTGCCTGTGTACAAAAAGCATGTAATATAAAAAGAAACCAACAGATGGCCCACCCTTTTATTTAAAGTCAACTTTATAAAAAGTCGCATGAGGATTAAGAATTAACTTAAAAAGTTATTATACTACTTGGACTTTGAATCATTTTTTAGTAGTCGATTTTCTTTTAATTTGAGTTTTCTTCTTTACCTCCCAGTTAGTTATGTTTTTATTGCACTTTTATACCTACTTTTAGCAGTTTAGTTTTGCTTTCTTTAGATCTTTAATTTTATAACAGTTGTATTTCCGACAATGATTGCTGTAACCACAATTATAGTTTAATACTATGTATGCATATTATATATACTTCTATGATTATTTATTTACTAATATAGGGTGGGCCATCTGCTGCTTTCTTTTTAAAAATGCTATAAAATAAACACTTTCCAATATTTTCAAAGTTTGTTAACTTATTGAAAAGAGTAAATCTTCCGATTATCGATTCGACCGAAAATTCTTTTCAAAATTCTCACTGTTTCGGTAAATACAGTACTCACTTTGGAAATAAGTTTTCAATATTTCTCAACATTATTCAAGCGTAAATCTATTCATTTCGTTTCACCGAGATACGATACTGTGTTTTTTGTCAATTTGTTTAATGCAAAAGAGCTGTCTGTGTATAAAAAGCATGTAATATAAAAAGAAACCAACAGATGGCCCACCCTTTATTTAAAGTCAACTTTATAAAAAGTCGCATGAGGACTATCTACAAATTAAGAATTAACTTAAAAACTTGGTTTGAATCATTTTTTAGTACTAGATTTTCTCTTTTGACTTTCTTTCATTACTTCCCATTTGAGTTGGTTATGTTTTTTATTAAGACAACCCACAACTTTTTTAATATAATTTGTTATTTTTGTTTCGAAAACTCATTTTGTTTGCAAATTCATAATCTTTAGAGAAATGGCTATAAAAGTTACCTATAAAACAAGGTTATAATTGTTGATTTAATTTAAAAAAAATTGTTGTGTATAAGTTGAGATATTAAAAAATATATATCTAATTTTTAAAATTAGTTATAAGTTACTTACAAAGTGAGGTGATGAAATTACTCGATCCAAAAGCTTAAAAACTTCCCAAAAACTTTGAATTTTCAGAAATCGTGGAAATCTTAGATAAACAGCTGCAGTTCCATATTTTAAATATAAAAGGTCCAGAGGTGTTAATGAGAGAAGATCCAACTGGGAAAAATAAATGTATGATAATCATAAAATGGGTTTTTAAATTAACGTGATGGCTAGTTACTTTGAATTGCAGCTTCCTCATATAGTTCTTCCGTGTGAGATTCTTGTCTTTGACCCAAAAACCCTCAAATAAATACATTACTCGATGTTTGAAGAAAACAACATCAAGCAGATAAATAAGATCAGCACTGAAATCAATAGCCAGCCAAGTGTTGGTGTTTTCAGATGTTTGGAATGGAAAGGCTGCTCGTAGTGGAATCACCCATGCATTGTATAAGAAGGTCAGTGATACCACACACAACCAAGATATATAGACCTTTCCTTGGGGATCCAAAACACCCCGATCTTTACTTCCCCCACAAAATCCATTGCAGATCCCAAAAGCTCCATCACTCACAGTACTCTGATCAGCTACGAATAAATCGCGATCTCTATTATTTTCGGCAGGTGCAACTTTAACAATTTGATTTTTTAGCGGAATCTGTGATCGAAGTGCACCTTGAACTGGGGGTGGAGATGGTGAACTCATGCTACTAGATGGTGTTGGAGGTAGATCCAAACGTGATCGCATTTTCTTAGTTCGTGTGGTAAACCGACGAACTAGGTGACGAACACGTTCACGTACAAATTCTTCATTTTCTTTATCAACACTATATAATTTTTTTTTTAATTATTTACTACTTATTGATTAATAAAATTAAACATATTACCTGGCTGCTTCGTCCTTATTAATTGTTTCGTCATCATGATCACTTACTACTTTTTTTTCATCGATTTCTTCACGAATATTTGCTGTTTCTTCATTTCCAACTTCTGCAGGTTCACTATATTTCATAGAGACAACTTCAGTCTCAGCTTCCACTGGTTGAGATGAGCTATCCGTAGTATCTTCAGGAGTTGCTTCGACATTTTTAACCTCTGTTTCTCGTTTATCTTCAGAAGCACTATAAACTTCAAGATCCTCAAGAACGATCTCCTCAGTATTAGCATTTTGTTTAAGAACTTTTTCCACATTTTCAGGACTCACTAGGGGTTTTTCATTTTCAAATTTCAGGATATGTTTGACCAGAGCATGAGTGCATTCAATATTTGAAGCATCCTGATCGGCACCAACACATCCAATTTTCCCATTTCGAAAATAAAGTTTTGAGTTGTAAAACTTTGGACTTCCAATTCGACCCTTCTTCACTTTGAAGGAGTTTATCTTAAAAGTCGGTGATTTTTGTGAATTCCTCCTGGACGATGCAGGACTCTTTTTAGGCGGTGAAGGGGTCTTATTTTCTTTGTTTGGACACTCCAGAGATTTTCGTTTCTTCTCTTCAGCTCGACGTCTACGTTCTCGAGCATAAAATTCTTTATCACGTTCACGTTCTCTTTTTATAATATTTTCAGTTACAGTAAGAAAATCTTCAATTCCTTTAATATCTTTCGATATCTCCTCCAAACTTCGACGAACTGAAAGTTCTTTTTCTTTTGGAATTTTATTTCTTCCATTAGGATTTGAATTTATCACATTTCTCATAAATAAATTTTTCTCAACAGTTTCCGAGAATTGAGGAGATTTAGACCGACGATGTCGAAAAGTTGATGGTGACGCCATTATACTCGAACACTTTAGTTCTTCATAAGCGAAATTCTCAAGGATATTCGGGGATGATTTAAGAAGAAATTCGGACTCACAAGAAGGCTGCGAATTAAAATATTATAATTATATATTTAATTATATTTTTCTAATGACCGACACGTTAGACGAAACGTAACTGAACTCAATGTAATGCACTACCAGGTAATTTTGTGATGATACAAATTTATTTCGATTAGGCAGGTTATTCACGGTCAGATATAGAGGCGATTGCAATTAATTTTCAGTTCGTGACTTTATTATTAATTTTATTTGATCTGTAAAGCTTTGTTCGGCACGCAATTCTTAGGTACCTACGAACACTGCCGGCAAAATTTATTAGTACTCAGCTGTAATTTATTTTAACTCTTTTAATAAAGATAAAATAGTTGAATGATTTTAAATATCTATAGTTAGATTCTAGATATTCTAGCTTTTTTTTTTCTCTTATTAACTCCTTTATATTAATCCTATAAATTACCTTTCGTAAAATGCCAATTCGTTCCATTATTTAACTAGAAATAGAAAAAAATTTATTATTTATTTTAACGGGTTTTATATACTCTATATATACTGTACTAACGTTAATGGTACATATGGCGAAAGTTCATAATTTGTTGCAAAAAAATATATTTCACGCAGAACAGATCACCTGCATACCTAAAATTGGTGTTAATGAACCTTGACGTCTGGACAAGAGCTTTCGAAAAATTGCCGGCGAAATTCAAAATTCAATATGGCGACTCCAATATGGCGGCCGGAAGCTGGAAAAAATTTGAGTATACGGCAAAAAAAGCTTGTAGAAAAAAAGATACGCGACCGATCCGGTCGACTTTTGGCTCAAATTATAGGTAAAGAACACCCCATAAAAGCTGGTGTGGTTGAATGAAAAACTCTAACATTGCGGTTCCAATATGGCGGTCGAAAATTCAATATCGTAGACGAATTTTTAGAAATCAACTAATTTGCATCAAATTCGATATATGAGGGTTTTTGGAGTCGCTGATTACGAATACGGGGTTTGATTTACAAAATTCAAAACGGTGAATCCAAGATGACGGCAAAAAATTGTCAAAAATGAACCGATTTTCCACAAATTCAGTATACGGGTGTTTCTGGGGTCGCTGATTACGAATCTGAAGTCAGATTTGCAAAATTCAAAATAGAGGATCCAAGTTGACAGAAAAAAATTTCTTAGTAGAGATTACTACTCTTAGACCCAGAAGCTACAATTTGAGCCAAAAAACGATCAGATCGGTCGCGTATATTTTTTTCTACAAGCTTTTGTTGTCGCATACTCAAATTTTTTCTAGCTTCCGACCGCCATATTGGAGTCGCCATATTGAATTTTGAATTTCTTGTCCAGACGAACATTTTGATATCTCGAACGTCAAGGTTCATTAACACCAATTTTGGGTAAGCAGGTGATCCGTTCTGCAACGTTTCATATATATTTTGATTATGGTACAATGTCTGTTTCATAAGGTCTGATTAATCCCTGATATATGTATACTATATGTGGATAGTACATGCAGTAGAAAATTTATACTGAATCGAATCATAGTTCTTTGTACGAAAAATCAAATTTACGAGGACTATTTAGAAAAAAAAAAAAAAAAAAAAAAGTCGGACATATTCTATATTTAAAAAAGGTCAAAAAACGTCTCTCAAATCAAAAACTATATTCAAATCACCACAATTTTATTTTTATTTATTTTTGTATACACCCAAAAAAAATATGTGATTCCAAAAACTAACTTCGTGGTTTATTTAACTATTTTTACTTATGATTTTCACCTAACAAGATTGTTTGTAAGCACTACAAGGAAAATCTATTTAAAACAATCTTGTTTTATAAACCACATATCTACTTGAAACAATATAACGGAATTAAATGTTAAAACTAGAACGATCAACCCGTCAAATGTACTCTAATTTATACAAAACCTGATTTTTTTTGACCTTGTGACTTTTTATTGATTCTGATATCTGTATGTACATAAAATTCTTAAGAAGTAAGGGGAAAACATAGAGATAATAAATTAAATTAAGTTAGCATTCAACAGTTTAGACCACGATTGTGTTAGAGTCAAACTAATTTTCGATACTTGATCCATTTAATGTGAACTAAAAGATAAATTGAAATGATTTCTATTTAAAAATTGACAAATGTATTCTAGTAAAATTAACATGCATTCCGTTTATTTCAACTAGTCTCTAGTAAAATTGACATTAAAATAGTTAGATGAACTAGGACCTAGCAGGTTGAAACAGAAAATTACACCAGATCAGTGTAGTGTAGTGTACTATTGCTTTTGTTAATGCGCAAAATAAGGATTTTGGGCACGCAAGTTCAATTGTACGATTCGGATAGCAAAATGGGGCGATTTTCTTCCAAATTCGTATATAAGGGGTTTTTGGGGATGCTCTTTTAGAATCTGGGATGCTCTTTAAGAATCTGACCAGTTGGAATAAATTTAACGTATGTGTATTTAGAACAATCTAAAAAAACAAAATAAACATTTTCTCAAACTGACACAAATATGTGACGCTGGGCTATAGATAAAAACTTAATAGCATTGCTCAATACACAACATGTTTAAACATGCATGAGTAAGTTGACCAAAAACGTATGTCACATATATGTGACGTCGGGCTGTGGTAAGAAACTGCTGTGTCACATATGTGTGACGGTTGGTAGCGAACGGGTTAAACATGATTTTGACGGTTTTCCTTTTCTTGGGTTTTTGCAAAATTGTCATTTCGTACAGCAATATAATAATAAACTTCGCGAGTTTTTTACACGAAAAGGATCAACTTTACAAAAAAAATTTAGTGAGCACAAAATGCTTCAAATTAGCCAAAGAATACATATAAATTTTTTCAGATTTTTTTTGGACTATTTTTGGTTTTTTGGATTTGGCCAATTTTTGAAAAATCCAAAAATGTCCAGAAAAATTCAAAATTCAAATTTCATCATACAAAAAATTTGGTGATATTTTTACTCAAAAAGGATCAATTATACGAATAAGTTTTATATGACAAAAAGAACCCAAAGAACACGTGTGAAGTTTTTCAGAATTGTTTGGGAGATTATTGGATTTTTCAAAAATTTGCCAGATCCAAAAAATCAAAAGTAGTCCACAAAAATCTGAAAAAATGTACATGTATTCTTTGGCTAATTTGAAGCATTTTCTGTTATATAATTTTTTTTGTAAAGTTTCTCCTTTTCGTATAAAAAAATCGCGAAATTTTTTATTACATTGCTGTACAAAATAGCCATTTTGCAAAAACCAAAGCAAAAAACGACTTTCAAAACCATGGTTTGAGAAAGTTTAGACATTCGGACCGCGATTTCTGGTGGTTATAAGATCATTCAATGGCAGCAAAGACAAGATTACCGACTTTGAGAAGAAAATAACCAAAAAAAGTGAGCACACTTTTGAAAAAACCCATAAAATAATAGAGATTTTGAAGTTTTTATGCAAAACAAATGTCAGATTCTGAAAGAGCATCCCCAAAAACCCCTTATATAAGAATTTGGAAGAAAATCGCTCCAATTTGCTATTCGAATCGTACAATTGAACTGGTGTGCACAAAATCCTCGTTTTGCGCATTAATGAGTTAATATAGGTATACAAATAAGTCAGTATAAAATTCGAAAAACCCTCTATAATTATTCTTAAGAGGAAAACATAAATAAAAAAAGGAATTTTGTTGGCTTATTATTTTTAGTACTTAACATATAAATTTGTATAAGTGTTGGCATACTTTTTTGGCGATTATATATAAAAATTATTTTTTTGTAAAATATCTTTCACTTGATTTTTTAAAAAATTTTATAACATTAATATAATACACGTTTTTTTTTAATACCTACCATAATTTCTGCAATTTGCGATTTTATTTTTATTTTATTTTTTACTTCATAATACCTACATATATACTCGCAATACGAAAAACTTACCTTACTTACTGCTCAATTAATCGTACGTATAGATAGATTCTTTAATTGTATACTTTTCCATCCGACCATTCCTGAATATTCAATTCATTAGAAAACAAATGGGTTTCTTTCGTCAAAATCAATAGCAAAAACAAAACGTTTGAAAAATCAATCGTCTCTGAAAATGACGAACTCCAGTAAGTTAGTATTAATTAGAAGGTTTCGCAATGGCAATATCAGAGGAACGATTATTTGTCGGTATCTTATTATTTTTTTACTATTATTCAAAAATGGTTGGCCTTGTAATGTTTACTTTTAAAAGAGAACAGTATCAAGTGATCTCATCAAAAGGATTTACCATTTATAGTACAGCAGTTAAAGTGATAACAATTTTGCTTATACCCATCGAAGCACTCACCATAATATGGGTTATAACATATTTTTCAACAAATGTCGTTATTGTGATTGTGCAAACAATTTTCATAATTGTACGAATTATAACAATATTTTTAACTTTTGTTATTCACCACCGAAGGCGGAATGAGTTTGATAATATATTAAACGAAATTCTGTTACTTTGTAAAAAATTTGACATTTTTAAAAAGAAGAACCCGAGAGTGATGATATTACTTTTTCTAAAATTATTGGTTTTTTTATTGATAACAATAATATTTTCAGTCGTACTTTATATAAGCAGTGCAACTTCGCCTAATTGGATTTTTTTGATAATTTGGATTTATGAAGCTCACATAGCAGCAGTATTTTACTTGATTGGAATTTACTTTTATATCTTCCTCCTGTTAGCAGCAAAATTGTACACTTTTTTGTATGAAGAGCTTGATAAAATTGCATGGTATACTAAAAAAACCCTATTGAATGGTCGTGTATCAGTGCAAAAGCAATGTGATTTAAGTGATGGTTTAGATAATTTAACCCAGTGGCAAAGTAATATCGTTTGTCTATCCAAACGAGTAAGCGAATTATTCGGAATCCAAAATTTGTTACTTCTATTTACATCATTCGTTAGCAACATTGTTTTAATACTTTATTCAATATTAAATTTTTGGAAGGCTAAAGTATTCGATGAATTGAGCACAATCTTCGCTTTTATAGTGGTTATCCTAATTTTTGATTCGTTCCTTTTGATATTTGCTGCTGTTGAGACGACGAAAAATGCAAAAAAATTTAAGAAAATATTAGAGGATAATTTTATTTACCTCCGTTTTTTAGATGTGAGACTTGGGAGAAGTGTAAGTTTTATTGATTTTTTTAATTAAAATCGTTTTATTTATGCAGTTTACTTTGCAGATTGAAACAAGTTTACTTGTAAACAAAAGACAAAATCTACAAATTAAAATATGTGGAATGTTTTCACTCGATCATGGCCTTACTTGTACAATGATCGCAGCTACAGCATCGAATTTATTTGTATTAGTCCAATTTTATAGAACTTCAGATAAAATCCACTGGATTGGTTAATTGTAAGGATTTAAAAGTTAAATAGTTATTAAATTCAAGGTACAAATATTGAATATGTTTTTTGGAAAAATATTTCATGCGAAAGAATTTTTCAAGTGTAATAAAATAATTTTATTTATTTCGCAGTGACTTCTGAATTTTGGTATGATATTTTAAATATTTGAAATTAATGAATAAATATTTTGTGAACTAAAATTACATTTATTTTAGCTGGAAAACTTACCTATTCCTTAGTTTTCAACTTCAAAATTTTGAATATTACAATACTAAATCTGACCATTTATTAAAAGTAAGTTTTGTTATTCAAATAGTAAAGCTATTAGTAAAGACAAACTTTTAAATATAATGTTAAATTAACTTCGAATAAAAATGTCCTTGTTATATATAATATATAATAAGCTACAAAAAAACCAAAAAAAAAAAAGATACACCAAACCTTGATATGGAAATGAGAAGATGTGATGGAGTAGATTTTATTTTCTATTTTTGATGGAGCATATTGTATTATATTTTTAGTTTTTATTTATTGTTGTTTATTATTACTAATTCTGTTTTTTTTTTTCGTTTTTATAATAAATGAATTGAAGTATACAGGGTTTCCAGGAAGTAGTGCGCCAAAATTAAGGGGATGGTAGTTTGGGTCATGACCTACCAGAATATCAAAATATGACCAATCCTTATTCTGGGATATTGCTCGTTCAAGTAAGCCCGAACTTGGAGAGCATAATGCGCTGGACACCCGTCGTTCTACAGACACATTGACCTTCTTAAGTCCAGAGGAACCTCTTCCAAAAGTGTCGGTAGCTCTTCTTATAGGAATGTTAAGTAGCTGTCTGCATCTAATGATGGTGGCAAATCAAAGGCGACGGTTGTTTGCACAAAACACTAAACTAGTCTAAAGCGGTGAGCGTTAATGCGTGGTGCAAGGGAGACAATTTAAACAGTGTTAAAATAAAATAAAACTTTATAATAAATGCGTAATAAGCTTGATTCACTCTAAACAATGTCAAATTGTAAACTCATTAACTAGCTATTTGATCAAAATCTGCCCCTTACGCAATGAACATAGCAACATCTCGTTATTCATGAATAAAATGGGTGATGTTATACTCTGAAATCTGCATTAATTAAGCAATTTTTTGAATTGCCTTCCCCTCACTGCTTAGTACATTTTTTTTTCACCAGTGAAATAGAAAGTGAAAAATAGAGTCAAATAATTTTGAGCAGCAAAAAAAAATTAATTATTTTTTTCGCGACAGTCATGTGTCATTAATAAAAAATTACATGCTTACCAGGTAGGGCAACTTATCTAGAATATTTTAGCAAAAAAAAAAAAAAAATGATAACATGGTTTTTATGTGCACCTACTAGTCAATAATTTGACAAAAGGTAGTGAAAATTTAATTTTTCATAAAAACCCAAATATCTCGAAAACGGTGAGATTTTCACTAAGGTCATATTTTGATATTCTGGTAGATCATGACCCAAGCTACCATCCCCTTAATTTTGGTGCACTACTTCCTGGACACCCTGTACAATATACATAAAAAAGGTGAGTCTTTTAATGTTTTATATGAACATTAAAGCTCTAATTTCCAAGCTAAATATTCCGGAGAACCAGAGATCGGCAAAAATATTGGTTTTTATTTTCGATGTTGATAATCAATACCATAGAACTTTCATTTTGTTTTCTATGATTAATGATTACCGAAATACTCAACAAAATAATTAAAAATTATTTAAGTATTTGGTAATAAGCGAATATACATTTTCCATTGCTTAACACGTTCAACCCGAAGTGTACCACCGGTGGCTCACAGGCGAATGGTTCATCTGGCGGCGTGTACCACCGGTGGCTCACATCACATGTTTTTTTCATTGAAAAATTTAAGAGCTTATTTTTACAAGTAGACTATAATAGATTTAATATATTTACATATTTATTTGTTTTTATGGGTTTTTTTAAAAAAACATTTTGTGCAAGGCGCCGCCAGATAAAGCAAAATACGATTTGTACTGCCGCCCGATGAAGTGAAGTATAAAAAACTGCGCCGGGTTGAGCGTGTTAAACAATCGGTAATTCATCAATCAAAAATTTGAAAATAGTCAACTAATTATTAATTTTTAGTATGTCATCTCATATGTCATGCTTGCTTCGTAATAAATCATATATCACATGTTAATGGGAATTTTCCAATTTCTAGCCTATGAATTATCGATTGCTTAAGTAATCACAATTTTTGGAGGACATATTATCGGTATTAAATGTTTGCCTCACCAATTACTGATTATTTGGGTAATGGAAAATTCTAGAACGATGATTATTAATTTATTAATAGTTGGCAATTTAAAATCTCAAAAACGAAGTATTATTTTTTTGTGAACTCTGAGTAGAACCAATATTTTTTTGTCATAATATCTGCGTCTCACTTTACACGCTTATTATGAGCATATCTACAACTTTTGTTTTATTCGATTTACACGGTCTACAGCTTATTTGAACCTATCCTCCCTTTTTATATGTATGCAGCATCTCATTTTACACGGTTTCAATTAACACGATTTTTCTTGGAACGTATCTACCGTTTAAATTGAGGGATGAGTGTATTTATAATTACCTTCTAGGAGGTAATTCTAGAGATGTGGTGTGTAAAAAGGGTAATTGATTTAGACTCAAGTATTGCAATTGATTATGGCCTACATATTTAAATTAATGTATAAACTATAATATAAACTTTTAATAATTAAACAAAATAACAGATATTGAAATCAATACATTAAATATTGTAAAAATGAGTTATAAAAATAAAGACAAACACTAAAATGTAAAATTGTCCGTACTATCGCGTGCAGTAAAAAGCAAGTATTTGTCGCTTGAGGGGTATATAAAAAGTTAGTATTTATGTAACTCCAAAATGTTTTGTAAACAAAAGCAACAAGTGTGAAATATTCATGACGTCAATGAGCTTTTAGAAAGGAAAATGGAAAAGTTCTGAATGGAAAATTTCAGAAAGCAATTATCCTTGTCATCTCATTGATCAAAATATCAAATTACAATTGTATATATTTATTTTAAGACATTATTTGTGTATGAAATAACCCTTAGTAATTTATAATTATCCAAGTAAGGAATTTAAATAAATAATAGTATCATTTTACTTACAATATTTTGAGTTTTCCACCTTTCCACAAAGCAATTTGATGAAAAATAAAGAAATTTTTATTTATAATCTGTTTATCCCATTTCAATAAGATTCTTCACTTAAAACAATTGAAAAAATAAATTCACATTTTATAGAAAATTCACTTCGAACATTTGGCAGCCTCAGAGAACATCTTTGGCATTTCAGGACATTTCCTTGTTTTTTTTGCTAAATTTTCAATGCGCAAGACACATGATAAAAGCTTAAGGGAAAGCTAACTAAATGGAAAATCATCAGATTTCCAGCTGTTTTATGGAAACGGATATAAAGAAAATCCACGTGGCTTTGTTTATAAACAAGACAATTTAAGCATGAGCAAAGTGAACTTGAGTTTGTAGAGGGCAAGGTTCGGATAGTGCTACAGTCGAGAGACGCTTTAACGTGATAAGAATTAAGGAAATTAATCCGCAGAGTTTTAGGTTATCAGAAGTTGTAAATTATTAAGATAGAAAAATAATTTCGATAGTAAAGTAATCCTGATAAAACCGAAATTGAGAGGTTTTCAATTTTACTGATTTTAAAATGGGTCTAACAACGTTATGATTGTAAAAATGCGGGATTTTAATAACCTGTGCTAGATGCAGAAATAATTACTATTTCCCCTGCTTCTATAATGAATATCACCCCGACAAATGTAAATCATCATCATGAAAAATAATAACAGTTTGAATTTTAATATACAAAGTCTTTTGGTATGCGCTTTAATTACAATCCTTTGCTGAAAAGTCCGCAATCCCAATTTTTTTCATTATCTATGCCTTTTGCGTATAAATAAATAAATAAAAATAAAAAATGTATCACTTCGCTTAATTGCGGACCCGAATCTTATAAAAATTGGGAAAATTCCGAAAAAAGAGCCTCCGAACGAAGGGATTCGAACCCCTGACCACTGAATCACAAGCCGGAGTGTTTACCACTACACCAGCTACCGCTTTCGAGAAGTTCTACAATGAATGGGATTTAGAGACGCGTGAAATTTTTTGTGTACTATTATTTTCTAAACGCTTGGTCATCTGGAGCTCCCACTTCGGGTACTTTCAATTATAGCCAAGCCCTACATGAAGTGCTATAAATTTGAGCGAAATCGGTGATGACGAGTAGGTGCTATCTCCTTGTAAGTTTGGTTCTACTTTAAATTTATAATTCTTTATGTTATTAATTTCAATGACATTTTTCTGAAATCGCTTAAAATTAATCAATAATAATAAAATCTTGAACCCTCTTTTCCAATGTCTTTCTACTAAAAAAATAGTAAACAGTGTAGAAATAGAGGAAGCATTTTCTTAAATTATCATAAATATAATAGAAAATAGATAAAGATAAATAAATAAAGGAGAATTATTGTTAAATTACTGCAAACCGCAATCGTCGCATCGCTTTATATCTTTTACAGAGTGATATTAGGATAGCTTACGAAGAATTATCAAGTCAATTTCCACCCATTCAACCCTCAGGTGAAAAGTTAAAACTCAAATTTAATTTAGCTGTTAGAAATATTTTTTTTAATTTTTACTCCTTGAACCCTTAAGAAAAAGATAAAGCATAGATATATATATTTTAAATAATTTATTCAGTTATTTATATGATTTGTGACAAACTAGGAATATGAAGAATCCTCTGAGATATCAGCAATAATATCAGATTGTGTAGGTTCAACAGTCGAACTTCTATGAGTAGTGAATATTTTAAAATGTCGCGAAGGCTCATCTTTTGGATTTGAACATTCTTTTTTAACACTAGTAGATTGTGGCTGTTGTTCAAAAGAATAATAATTTTGATCGACATTATTCTGTGAAGATCTCTGCCATTTTTTTAAAACAATTAAGATCTCAGTTTTGGCATCTAATTTATTCTCATCAGGCACCCTTTTTAGATCAGCCACTAACGATAGTAGAAAAAGACGATCTTCATCACACATTTCATTTAGTAAGACTTCTTCATCTTTCTTTTCATTAAGTTGTTTACAAATATTATTCAAAACCTCAATTTCTGCTGATTTCATTTCAGTTTCTCTTCTTTTATTTGATACCTTACGTTTTTTCGGTATAAAATTATTAGATTGACTTTCTATCTGAGTAAATTCGAAATCATTTCCTTCTATTTCAGTAGCTTTGGTCTCATCTTTTTCTGTTATCTCCTCTTCTTGATAATCTGTGATATCTTTTAATTTAGATTTGGACATTCTACTGCCTACAGTGGGCCGCAAAAACGATAAATACTCGAAGAAAACGTATTTTTTTCTAAATGAACTTTCACATCCCGATTTTGATTCTTTTTCTTGCAGCTTAAGTTCTCGTGCGAAACTATCTCGTAGGCTTTTCCATTTCCTCTGCAACGTTCTGCCTTTAAGAAATAAAAAAATAGAAGTATTACTTTATTTTAATTTTTAGATATTAAGATAGTTTTCTAATTTAAGTTTTTAATTTTGAACTATTCTCGCAGCATCTGAAATTTATAAAATCAAAAAGTATGACTGTTTCTCTTTTTCATGATCCATTCTTTTGAATTTCTTTAGATAATAAAATTGATATTCTCAAAAATCTCTCTTAAATTTTTTGTAAGAATTGGTATAAGTTTTGGAATTTTTTTTCAATTATATTGGAATCGTAATATATAATATATAATACAATAAATATACAAATTCTTTCCTTAAATATATATTTAAGCTTTTAAAATTTATTTACAAAAATTGCAAGTATATTTGGGAAAATCTATAGGAATCTTAGTTAGAGCACTATTTTTTAAATAAATAATTAACTTGTTTAGATATACTATATATAATGCAAATTTTTTTTTTTTTTAAATCCCAAAAGATCTGATTTTGATTTTAAAATGTCCCAATAATGTCTAATCGCTTATTTAAATTTATTATTGATTATTGAAGGGAAGTAATAACACAATAATATTAATGTTTAATTATTTTATTATTAATCCAGTTCAACTTTAAAAAAAAAAAAAAACGACTTAAAACCGTGCTTGTGATCTTAATGCTTCTAGGAAATTTTGATCCCTTATTGTTGCCTCTGTGATATTCGGTGTACTATTTCTCGGTGATTTTTGCCATTTTTTTAATACATGCATTATTTCGGTCTTAGCATCTAATTTGGATTCTTCTGGAACTTTTCTCAATTCGCCTAAAAGAGATAGTAAAAAATATTTATCCCCATCTTCTAGCGAGACTGCTTCTAAAGATCCATTTTTATTTTCTCTCAAAGCAGCGACCACTTCTTTAAGGAGTTCCAGCTCTACGGAAGATTTTCGATCCTTTTTGGATTTATTTTTACACTTTTTATAAGATGTTTCTCTCATGGGTGATGCATTGTGATTTTCTGAATGACTTCCTGCATTATCAGAAGTTTCTAATTGTGATGATTCCATATTATGATTTTCTATTTGAACATTTTGTGATTCTCCGCCAATATCAGGCAAGGACCAGGTTCGTTGTGAATTAGTTTCATCAACAGTGCTATTTTCATACATATCTGAATCATTTTTATATATGATCACTTCTCTTTTCTCTCTTGTCGAAATATTTGTTCGTAAGAAGGACAATTGCTTGTAATATCTGTATGTGCGACGAGTGGCTTTTTTACTTCTCTTTTGTAAATTAATTTCTCGAACGAAACTATCTCGCAGGCTCTTCCATCTTCGTTGAATTCGTCGCGCTATAATAAAAGGATTAATTAATGTAGGTTATATTTGTTTAATAGTATATTTAAACATTAGAAAGGTAAAGTGATTCTACGCGACTTATAATTTAAAGAAAATTCATTAAAAACAAGTATATGGTAGTTGTAGTTCATCCCTTATATATATATAAAAATGAAAGTTTGTTTGTAAGTTTGTTTGTTTGTTGCTCAATCACGCCTACACGCCTTTTCATGACAATTGGTACATAGGGGTTTTAAGGAATGCTGATTTAAAATCCGCTGTCAAAATTTAGAAATTCAAGATGGCGGATCCAATATGGCGACCAAGATTTTTCGATTTCATTGGAATTTATCAAAAATTAGTACAATGATTGTTTTGAGGTCACTGATTTTGAATATTATCAAAATTTAAAAATCCAAGATGGCGACCAATATTTCTCGATTTCAATGAAAATTAGTTCAATGATTATCTTGAGGTCACCCATTTTGAATGTTATCAAAATTTACAAATCCTAGATGGCGGACCCAATATGGCGACCAATATTTCACAATTTCAATTCTAATGAAAATTATGATTAGTAGTTAGAAGCCACTTATTTCGAATATTAGCGAAATTTCCAAATTCAAGATTGCGGATTCAATATGGCGAATTTAAAAGTTTTAATTTTTAATTGAATATAGACTTGGACTACTATATGTTCGTTCATACTACATATTTAATTTATTTCATTATACATAAATGAAAGAGAAGCTGATTCATAACCAAGTATTGTTGACACACACTCGTAGATAAAAGGTTAACAAAATTTATAATGAAATGAATTGAATACTAAAGGTAAATAACAAAGCCGACAAGTACCAGATGTTTTTCTAAGAAATTTGCAAATCGTATAACATAAGCTTCACATGTAAACTATTATTTGTATTACGTGCAAAAGTTGATTGTTCAGATGTTAATCGTATCGTTAGTAAGTAGAGAAAAAATTTAAAATTTTCCTTCTTGAACATACAATGATAAATCAGATATTCTGATTAAAACTTCAAAGTGATTATACGATTTATATATTATTTTTCTAAAATTTTTTTCTTATACTACTTTTAAAAGCATTCGCACAGAGTTCGTCCTTGATAAAAAAGCTTTTCAAAATAAGATTGACTTTGCAAAACATATGTTATTATTTTAATTTTGTGCAAGATTGAAATCAAAATAAGGTTTTGTCTAAGATATATACTTTTCTAAAAGTATTCTTAAAAAGACTTTGGGGAAGACAAGAACCTGTCTATATTTTTTTCATTGCAAAATGAAGGCAGTCGAAATTAAATAAATTTTAAAAGTGAATTAGTTATTCTCTTAGAGGGTTTTACAAGAACATCTACACCCGTCCCTCGACAATCATTGGTGCACTGTCGAGCATTGGTGCACTGTCGAACATTGGTGCACTGTCGAGCATTGGTGCACTGTCGAGCATTGGTGCACTGTCGAGCATTGGTGCACTGTCGAGCATTGGTGCACTGTCGAGCATTGGTGCCTTTACCTTATGCCATTTATAAATTAAAAGAGTATCATATCATGAATCAATCCCCTTTTTATTCTTTAATTCTTATCTCATTTTACATGGTTATAATTAAAATATCTTCGTTTTTTCTTTCTTTCTTTAGATCGATTTACACGGTTTTCAGTTTAATTGAACATATCCTTCTATTTTACATGAACTCTGCGTCTCGTTTTACACGGTTTCGTCTTGCACGATTTTTTCAAGAACGTATCTACTGTTTCAACTTCATAACATTGGATTGTTTTGTTTCTGGGAAGGGCAACGAGCTTTCAGGGAGTTACGAACATGAAAACACACAAAATTAATAACCCTTAACAACCAAGCAATATGATTTGTACTAAAATGAAAAGAATAACAACTGTGCAATCCAGAGAAATAACAAGCTGCTAAAACATGCGCAGGTATGGTGAACTTAACTCATTAACTCATTATCCAAAAAACGTCCTATATAATGCGATCAATTTTTTCTGTACTTGAACAGTATCATTTCAAATTTCAATTGGTTAACAAGAATTTCCCGAAATGAAAGTAACTTTTATCATCTCAGCGATTGCGCTAGTTTACTTGGCGACAGAAGTCAACGCAGCACCATCGAAACTTATAAATTCCCAAATAGAATTTTATAAAACGATACATGATCAACTTTGCACAATAAAAGAAAACTCTTCGCTTAGTGAATGCACCAAATGGAAATCAGTTGAGGTAGATGAAAACAATTTCCAGGAATTAAAGGATGACACCGGTATTTTGATTAAATACGAATGTAAACGTGTAAAATTTGATTTATGTGAAAATCTTGAGGACTAAAATAAAGTGTAATTTTGTTCTACATTTGTTATTTTTTTAAATATGCGATTAAAATTCCTTTAAACCCTATATAAAATCTTGGTTTTATTCATCTATACTGTATGCATATATAGCCGTTTTTTAGATTGTGTCTCTATTTTCGAAATTTTGTTATTTATACCCTTCACCTAACTTAACTGATTGGTTTAATTTAAAATTTACTATTTTACAAGGGTTTTAATGTGGACTTACCTAAGAAAAATAAGTAATTTTGAAACATTATCTACTTTCACAAACTTTAACATGTACTTTTATGTTTTGTTCTTAAACATATTAAACTATTTCACTTCACTTGTTTAAAACACCTCACCACTAACAAACGTTACAAATAACTCTCGGTACAACTTGATTCATGTACTCATTAACTCTATTCAAATTTAATACGCAAGACATACGTTAGTTAAAAAAAAAAAATATATCGAACCATAGTATTTATTTAGCTGATTTTTATATGAAAGCTTAAAGAATTTAATAATTATACACAGAATTAGTAAATTATGATGTATCAAATGATATTCTTCGAGAAAAATGAGGACTTGATATCAAATTTAATTTTTAAATGAAACAACGATTTCGAGCATATAGTTGAAAAAACAATAAACTTTTTCAAAACTGTGGCAAAAATCCCAATCTTCAAAATATTAAGAGGTTTGGTCAAAGATTCATGAAAGGTTACCACAAAGAATAACGACTCTAGGAGGTGATAAAATGTATTAGTTTATGGTTAAATAGCTTTTATTAACATTAAGTATAGAAGTCTTCTTAGTTTTGTCTTTGCTGAATTTTCTGAATTTAAAATAATAAATTAAAATGATTTTTGGAGTGAAATAAATTATACATATGACTATTTTAATTTTTAGTATAGTTAAATTAATAAAATTAAGAAATAAAATTACTATTAAGGTACATGCGACTAATAAAGCCAACATTTGTGTTTATTAATGTTCAGAATCGTATTTATTGAATTGATTAGTCAATTCTCCTATAACGCGATTAATTCGTACCGCGTTATATGGAAACCGTGCTATGAGAGACTTAGAATTAATTCAAATCAGGATATGCGTTCTATGGATACCGCGTTTTGAGAAACATACAAATAAGAAAAATCAGAATAATCTCTACCAAGTTATATGGAAACCACCGCCGCGTTCTATGGAAACCGCGTTATAATAAACTCAGAATTAAAACAAATTAATTGATTCGTACCGCGTTATATGGAATCTCAGAAATAAATAAATTCTATATAAATCAGACCTAAGTATATAAAAACTGCAACTCATCGAATAAATGTAGCCATAGATAAACTTTTCAAGCCATTTGAGTTGTTGGAATGTTTTTGTATCAAAAACGCATTATAAAGAGACCGCGTTATAGGAGAACTTGTCGCATTTTTTACACCGCGTTATATGGGAATCGCGATATAAAAACACCGCGTAATAGGAGACTTGACTGTACTCGTTTTGCAAGATTATGTCTTAAGGGTAAAAGGCGTAGACCAAATAATTTGTGTATTTTGAATTTTGTTAAAGAGAAAGAAGTCTGTGTTAACTCCACTTTGCTTGTTCTAGATTAACCCTTATTGTCAAAATTTGTCCGGGGTATTTTCTATAGTGCTCTTTCAGAATATCGCCTGAAAATTAAAAAAAAAAAAAAAAAAAAAAACCCTTCCTATTGTATTTTAGAATTAACAAAAAAAAAAAAGGTCAATTTTATAAAAAAATGATAGTGATGAAATTTGATCATAGTCAAAAAAAAAAAGGAATTGAGGTTCTTATCCTCAGAAAAATCCATAAGATAGCGAGTTAACGTAAACATGTTGATTTTAGGGGTGGTTTACAACCCCTTAATGATAAAAATCATGCCGTCGGATTTAATAACTAGATTTAATTGGACATTTTGAGCTGGAGTTTTTGTGGTTTTGGTTTTTTCGAAAACTTCTTTCATATCGAAAATTCCAATTTTTTATAAAATTGACCCTAAAAAATCGCTATTTGTTTTTTTAAATTCAAAAATACAACAGATTTTTACAGCATTACATCCATTTAGATTTTTACAGCAAGTGCTTAACAAAATGCTTATTTTATTGTTTTATTTAGTATAAATATGTCATCTCGTTGATTAGTTTTTAATAATTCATTTTAGGACCTTATTACACTTTAAGGGGAGGTTCTCATCTAGAACGTCAAAAAAAAGGTAAAGTTCGTGATTTTGTTGAAGGCAAATGGCAAGACATAGGGAAATGATATTTGGCATTATCTTTTATTGTACATTTATCTGTACGAAAAACATTTTTTATTAAAAAAAAAAACAAAATGGCGCCCGTTATTCAACTTCTCCGGAGGCATGTTTGTGTACAATTTGCGTACAAGATAACTCAAAAACGGTTCAACCGATCAACTTCTAGTTTCGTGCATATTAAAGTAAACAATTTTCTTCATAGAAAGAGTGGAGCACATTTTGAAAATTGTAACATTATCTCCTTTTTGTAAGTGATAAACTATGAAAAAAAACGGCCGAAAACGGCCTTAAAATTTCAAAATCGCGCCATTCCGTCAATTTTAAATTTTTTTTGAAAGTCACTCTTTCTGAGACAAATTTATTCTAGTTTATAATAATGTCATCATTATTTGATTTCAGACCAATCTGCGACCCCTAAATTGTACGCAGCTGGGCAATTTTCGAAAAACATGCCTCCGGAGAAGTTGAATAACGGGCGCCATTTTGTTTTTTTTTTTGAATAAAAAAATGTTTTCGTACAGATAAATGTACAATAAAAGATAATGCCAAATATCATTTCCCTATGTCTTGTCATTTGCCTTCAAAAAAATCACGAACTTTACCTACTTTTTGACGTTCTAGATGAGAACCTCCCCTTAATGGTTTAATAGAAAGCGTTTTCAAAAAGTGAAATACATATGTTTTGAAATACTCATATTTGTATTAGTTATTCTATTTTTGTAGGTGTGCAAATGAATAAACTTAATAAAAAACTTTATGTTGTATTTCTATATCACTAAATTCACGATTTATTATATTTTTAAACTATGTGGTCCTTATTTGCCTCAGGTACCTTATAGTAGTTGAATAAAAAATGATTTCGTTTTACAACTTTCACCAACTTTTTCTAATAATAAAATAATTCGATCTCTCAATTCTTTTAGTGGTGTGAGTCTGTCCAATGCTTATGTATTAGTATAATCTTGTTGTCTTACTTAAAAAATTCAAAAGAGAAAGGAGAAAATCGTAACACCTGCAAGACTGTACCATTGGGTGACGATTTTGTAATATCAAAACTTAAGGCATGCATAGTACATACAATATATGAATGTACAATATGCGAAAATGTTTGCAAACCCTGCAACTAGCCCCCAACTACATACAGTACTTTTCTGCCCCTGCTTCCGTTCCCACAAAACTATTCCGAAACTAAATTCGATGCTGCAATGCAATAGAGACGATTGAGATACTTACAGACTTCTTGCTTTCTAGCCGGCTCCTCGGTATCGTAGCTGGGCATAAACACCTGAGATATCTCACGCCAGGCCGAAATTTTCGCGTTTTTATCGCTATACTCGGGCATTGTAACATTCCAGAGAAGAGGCCTCTTCTTAACTTCGGCGATTAGCTGGTGCATATCAATCTCAGTAGAACAGACCGCAGAATTCATCGCTCTGGAGAATTTAGGACAATCGCAACACTAAGCTCAAATTTACTACTATGCCTATTACTTTCAGTGCCACCGACTGTGGCCCGAAACGACTGACAGCGACAGAAACGCTTGGTTGAGGTGTGTGCGCCACAGCGCCGCCACGCAGCTGCCACAATTGCCGCAAAGCTCGACCTCTTGGATTTTGTGACGTAGTCTTTGCTCAATTTTGTGGCGCGTCTTTGCTGCTGCGTTCGTGGCGGGGCTTTTTATTCTATTTTCTAATCTATTTTCGTTATTGCCTGCGAAACGCGCTTTTGATACGAGCGAAAGAACGCTTCTGTTGCAGTTTATATGTGAATCTAGTTTCTGGTAAATGATAAATAATTCTAAAAACGACTGGCATTTTCTAAAAGAAACAGCTCCTACAAATAGTCACTATGTTTTAAGAATTAATAATTATTATTAAATACAGGCACCTTCACATGTTTATTTATTTAGGTCAAATTTTTCAAGACGATTTTAACCCACTTCCGGTTATCCGATTTGGTTGAAATTTTGCATATACCTGTAGTTCCGATGACAATATATTTTAACGATTTTATGTACTACTAATTCTAAGTAGTAGTTTTAATATGGCAGATGAATTTGGTCATTTATGTTCCGATCCAACTCAAAGTCGATATTATAAGAGTTTGTAATCAAAATTTAGAAATTCAAGATGGCAAAGAAATTAAATAAACAAATATTGTACTTGCTCCTAACACGCTTATTCGGCAAATTTCCCTAGTACATATTATTTGTGGGGTGCCGTCAAAGATAAGTGTTACGCCGACAAGCCAGAGACAATTGACGCTTTAAAGGACAATATTCGTGAAGCCATTGGTGAAATACAGCTGCACACAATCGATAATGTACTTAAAAATTGGACCGATCCTGTAGGCTACTGCATGGCCAGCCGAGGCAGCCATTTGAATGAAATTATTTTCCATCATTAACCGGAAGGATTGTAATTTGAAATAAAAAAAGAAATTTGAAAAAATATTCAGTAATTTTTTTTTTTATAGCATTTTCAAAAAAAAAAGTTTTTTGGCGGACCCTGTATAATTAGTAAAAATTAGATAGTTATTGGATATGTGATTAAATATAAATTTACGAAGTTTTTACAATACTTTTTTCCCAACACAATAACTCTAGATACTAAATATTTTAGTTTATTCAAATTAATATACTTTAAGATGTAAAGAATTAATATTTTAAACTCTGAGAACAATATTTTTACTCTGTAAACGTGCATTATTGTTGGATTAATAAATATATAATACAATATAATAAATAAAAAAGACAAACGAATTAGGAAAATCAAAATTACGTTAATAATAATAATAATAATCATATAACTTGTCGAGAGATTTATAATTTGAAATGATTGTATTTCTAATTAATCAAATTGGTACGAAAATCTTGAAAAACTCCCATCAAAACTCAGTTAGACCTTTTGCTGGCTTAGAACTTAATTATAGTACATCAAATAATGTTTGACTTGTATGTTTATTGTCTTCATTTTAGTGCATTTTAATAAAAACTTGTTTTTAAAAGGTTTTTGTTTTAATTTAATTTTGGTAGAATAAGTTAATTTCGTTACTGCATTAGTTGATCACACTATATCGATTATTAACACATATACATCCGCATGATGAAAATTCGTCATTTCACAGACAATCATCAGCAGCCAGTAAATAACTGATTCTTGTTTTATTAAATCCAATAACATATGACTTTTTAAAAGTTAAGTTGTTTTTATATAGAACATCTCGGTTCTACAAATAGTGTCAAAAAATGCCGGTATTTAGTCAATGGTATGGCTGCGCAAATAATGTGTTAATAATTTGATAATTTTGAAATATGGTATTTTAATAAACTCATCGTTTCGTGTATATAATAATTTATATCTAATTATTAGACGCGTAATTTTCGGATGGCCCTTACAATATCCAGTTTTCGAAACAAAAAGTGCTTGGTAAAAGTAAAGATTTGTATACCATATATTAGTAAAAAAGCGGCCAAGTGCGAGTCGGACTTGCACAGAAGGGTTCCGTAGCAGCAAGTAACATAATATAAAAGTTCTTGTTATTATTAGAAAATAATGGTTCACGGTTATGTTTATTAAATTAATTGTTTTATTTTTAATTTTATATTTGAGTTGATTGAATGAAAGGTAAATTTCGGTTTACGATTTATGACGTATTAAAAAAAAAACTACGCACTAGATTTCGTTCAAACCAATTTTCGGTGGAAGTTTGCATGGTAATGTATATCATATATTTTTTTTAGTTTTATCATTCTCTTATTTTAGAAGTTACGGGGGGGGGGGAACACACATTTTACCACTTTGGAAGTGTCTCTCGCGCAAACTATTCAGTTTAGAAAAAAATGATATTAGAAACCTCAATATCATTTTTGAAGACCTATCCATAGATACCCCACACGTATGGGTTTGATGAAAAAACATTTTTGAGTTTCAGTTCTAAGTATGGGGAACCCCCAAAATTTATTGTTTTTTTTTCTATTTTTGTGTGAAAATCTTAATGCGGTTCACAGAATACATCTACTTACCAAGTTTCAACAGTATAGTTCTTATAGTTTCGGAAAAAAGTGGCTGTAACATACGGACGGACAGACAGACAGACATGACGAATCCCTAAGGGTTCCGTTTTTTGCCATTTGGCTACGGAACCCTAAAAAAGTACTTCTTGGTTGTGGAAGTGTTCGGATGATTTTGAGTTCTACATATGATGATTTTGACAAAGTTTTGAAAATGATGACCCCTTACAGCCACGTAAATACAGGCTCATAAGCACATAACTATATACGTATAAAAAAAAAATGGCATATCTAAATTTCCAAAACCAAAAAATTGATAATTCTTCATGTTGATTTACATTACTAATTCAGAACTAAAATTTTAATAAATAATAAGTTAGGATCGAAAATCGTCTTGAGTTACCTCGAAAATTATAGAATTCAATTTTTGAATGTAAATTTTTATTTTAATTAAATTTTCATTCGATTTTGAATAGGCCAACATTTCTAGGCAAAATTTGAATCATTTATTTTATTATTTTTGATTTGTGATTTGGGATGAAAAAATCATAGTTTTAACCTTAGATTGCTTTAGTCAATTTCACACATTATTTATTAAAAACCTTTTGTCATATAGTATTTTACGTAATTATTTTGTATACTATTCAAACTACTTCAATAATGTTTAAAAAACATTGATGCTTTGGTTATGTCTGTTATATACAATAAATTTTGAATTAAGACTGTCTGCATAGATTAGTTTTTATTTAGTGTAATCGAATTGTACTTTGTGAATTAGCTCTTGCTAATACCTAATAGCGTCAAGTATTTGCCGATTTCAGTTTGAAATTATCTCCTTTCATTCGGAAAATTATCTCACATTCGGCCTCTGATAATACTAATTTTTGCGTAAAATAAACTTCGTCATAAGAGTTTAGGCGCCTCCGAATTATGAACAAACATAAAATCATCAAAGTTAAAGTAATTTGTTTCAAAAGCTAATTTCTAAAGGGTTTTGTTATTTTTGGATATTAAAACGAGGAAATAAACAAATTACTTCAAAAAGATAAACTGAAAAATGGGAAATAAACAGAATTTAATGAGGTTATCGTTTCTTCTTATCAACCAATGTTTTGGTAACTTGACCGCAATTGAAGGTAATTAAGAAAAAGCAATTTTGGATTTTTGTTCTTTTCATAAAACAATGTTTTTGAGTTGTACTATATAGAATTAAATTATAAAAATCAGGAGATTATATAAAAAACTACTTAGGCTATAGAGAGCTATGGACCATTTTTTTTACATCTTTATTATTCAGAATAGTTAAAAATATCCAAAACATTAATGTCATAAAAAAATGACGTGTAACGGCATAAGTTAAAACCTAAATATTGAATTTGATAAAAGTCTTCAGATTTTCTATTACGTTAATATATAAGAACTGACTCTTATTTTGCAAAGAGAACTTTGAGCATATTTTCTTTTTATAAAAAAATGCAATTATAGATGTGCATCTAATAATAATAATTACTTTTTGCTGTATTTAGGTGAACAACGTATACAATGGTTTTCTTTAAGGGGTTATATACAGTCAGGATTTTCAGAAAATATATACAGGGTGTTTGGCAGAAGGACCGACAAAATTTGTTGGTGGGTTGGTGGATTCATTTCTTATTTTTTACCGATGAGACCTAAGTCGTATGTGATCCAGTTACTAATATACGACTTGTTCCAGTTTATTTAAAAAAATGCCCTAAATTCCACCTTCAAACACTCATAACTATTTTGTTTGTGGTCACAATTGCATGAAATTATTTTTTATTGCATGTTTGATTTATGTTCTCCATCTTAAAAACAAAATTTGATATAGTTTATTAACAAAAAAAAAAGGACATGTGAGCTTCCAAAATCCAAAAAACAGGTAATTGCGTGAAGAAATAGCTTTTTTACAAATTAATTTTAAAATAACAAGCTGCAACTGAGAGCTTCGTTTTCTTTTAAAAAGTTCCTTGGTTTATGCCCGTTCCAACGATATGCCACATGTAAAATAAAGTCATTCATTAAAGCTTTAAGAACTAAGGATTCACTGCAAGGTCCTAACAATTTTTTTATCAATTGCTGATTACGAAACAAGTTTACGTACAAAAAAAAAAAAGCGATGATCGTAAGCAACTATTTATTTATTTTAACTATTTTATTTATCGGTAAAAAATTACAAATGAACGCACCAACCCACCAACAAATTTTGTCGGTCCTTCTGCCAAACACCCTGTATAATTAGACTCTACTGGGAACTTGAAATTTGCTTTTAAGGGGTTGCATGGGTCTTAAAGGCATAAAAAAAACGACTTCTTTAAAAAATTTTATTTCAAAAACGAAAAATCTTTTTTATTTAAAATTTAAACATATGAAAGTAAAGTACTTAAAGTACTTGTAAACAAATTTTCAGCCAAAAATATTGAAAATTTTCCATTTTCCAGCCGTTTTTCGCCGTCAACCTTTTTTTTTTTTGCGGTGGACATGATATTTTGGTGTGGATTCATCTGAAATCAAAAATTCAAAAATTTTCTTGTAGTTTATGCCCTTGGCTCGTGATTGAACGAAGGAATTGAAAAAAAAAATGAAATTTGACATTTTGACATGAGTTTGAATCAATTTTCGTCAATTATCTTAAATAAAAAAGATTTTTTCGTTTTTGAAATAACATTTTTTAAAGAATTCGTTTTTTTTATACCTTTAAGACCCATGTAACCCCTTAATATAATTTTGTTTCTATTATAGCTTCTGTTGTGACTGCTGAAGTTGGTACAATTGCTGAAAGTTCCTTTTGTCTTGCAATTTTAAAACTTAACGAAATAGTTATCATTAAAAGGTTGGTTTTTTTTTTTTTTTTTAATTCCAACTCATATTAAAATGATTATTAATAAGGCTATCGATATTTTATTTTATTATCATACGTATATAAATCTATTTTTAAAATTAAGCATCTAATATCTGACAAATTTAAATTGACTGTAAAACCGTTATAAAAATAATTTACTGATTAAAGAGTGGATTAACTATAAATTAAACAGGTTTCAATTATGATAATTGTAAATCTCTTGCAGCACCTTAAAAGAGGTATATACTATCAAAAATAACGTCCGCATTAATTAAGTGTTAACTTTTTCCTTTTGAGTATCGATCTATCTTAAGAAGGGCTAATTAAACCTAAAAATAGCTTCCAACACGCATTTAACAACATTAAAAAATAATAGAGTATAGTACAGCAGTTATTTGTCATGATCTTATATTTATAAAGATCGCATGCAGTCTCTCTGTGATTGCGTCTTCCGACACACGCCAGAGTCAATGCCCCTTCGACTTCGAGATTTTGTATTCCTCAAGACTTAAAAGATAGTTACCTCAGCTCCTCAGCTGGTCAGGCTTGGCTGGCGGCTGGCCTTTAAGAATAAAGACATAAGATATCGAAACGAAAGAAAAACAATGACATCGAAGAACTTGCACTCTCGATGATTAGTGGCCCACCGAAAGTGGGCCATAAATCCACTTCAGAATTCCCAATAAGGTTTTTGGGGGCAGGCTAAAAAGTAATCGGGCAGATAATCCGGGCAGACCACAGGTACTTGAAGTGGCGATATCCAGGTGAGCTCCTGAAGCTGATTGTGTATATTACGTCTTATCTTGCCTAGAGTACGTTTAATTTGTTTTTTTCATCGGCGCGTACTTCACCTGTTCTACGGCCCCAGCATATTCCTGGTCTGTTGTTCAGTCAAAGGCTTGCAGTGGTTCCGTGAATATCTATGTTCATAGTTTGTCCGCGATGGGGTTTTTTAAAGTGGCCGTTGCAATCGGCCTTTTGGGTTTGGCTGGAATTACAGTGAAAGGGCAATTGCTTACTGGCTTCGATATTCCACAATGGAGTTTACCCGACGCTTTTAAATATGGCATTGATCCTCTAATCCTCACCCCTTTCATCGAATCGGGTGATACTGAATTTGCAAGACGGTTAGCTAAAGTAGATAGCTCTCATTTTTTGAATGTAACTAGCTATGCAGGTGAGAAAACATTATATAAGCATTTTTAAGAAGTAAACATATTAAATAAAATATATTTCTTTATATTCAAACAGGATATCTTACAGTGGACAAGAAGCACAATTCAAACTTGTTCTTCTGGTTCTTCCCGGCTGAAGGAACTGAAGATCTTTACTCCAGCGACGATGACTATGACGGTGAAGACGAGGATGCGGATTACGATCATCCGTACCTGAAGAAGTTAGTGAAGCGTCCGAAAGACACCGACACGGGCCGCCTGAATGACGAGAAACCTGTTGTGCTCTGGCTCCAAGGGGGCCCAGGCACCTCTTCAATGTTCGGACTCTTCACCGAGAATGGACCTTTCTTTATCAATGAAGACCTCAAATCGATAAGAGGTAGGTCATGTCCATTTTACTCGTTTGCTTAAATTTTTTTTTTTTTTTTTTTTTTTTTTTGTTAAGAATGTGTGGCCGGTGTTCTTTTTTATCTTATCTTCGCGACGTGTTCTGATTTTTAAATTTAACTCATAAATGAAGTACGATGGTTTGTTTATTTGGTTTCTGTTCCATTGACTGATTTTTGCTTTGGAACCGGAAGTGTGAAAGACCCCTTTAAGTACCTAGGTAAAGAAAGAAATCGCGAATTTTAAGGTATTTTGATAGTACGCGATATCTATGCGAGTTATGTGAAATGGCTACATTGACCAAAGCTGGAGTACCTGAACAATAATTGAAATAATTTGAAATTTCGAAAAGTTTATTTAAAAAACTAAAATAATCATAATATTATCAAAATATTAATACCTAATAATAATCTTTAAAATATGTATAGAAAAATAACTTTTTCATATTTTTCTTAATTTCGGTAACACATTTGAAATCAGAGTCTTTGAAAACTTTTATAAGTATATGATAAAGGTTTTTAAACAAAATCTAGGAAATTGTTAACTATAACTCAGTTAAGGGGATAGAAAAACAGGAAAAACGTTTCTATTTTACACTCAGAAATATTTTTCGTAATACCTAACAAGGAGGGGGCACGACCTTGGGGAAACGGATTTGAATGAAATTTTGCTTAGTAGTAGTATTTCATGTCGGTATACTATTCATAAAATATTTCCGTCCAATGCCTATTAGTAGCGGAGAAAAACGCACTCAAAGTTCATCGTTTACTATACAGGGTGTTCAGAGGTGGGAGGTCAATACTGAAGGGGGTGAAAGGTCAGACCGAGACAAGCAAAAAATCGTATGGGTGGGGGGGGGGGGGGCATCTTGCACCGTTTGGCAGTTACAGGGTGATTCGTAAATCAGGATTTTGCCTTATATGGGAACCGCTCTTGTATTTTTATCTTTTTTTCTACGCATCGCAGCGGCCCCAAACTGATTTCAAAAAATCACTATTTGGAAGCCCTTTCCAAAAAAGTTTACACCACCCCCCCTATCCCCAACCCCTTGGCCACAATCCCCCCTGGAAGTTGAAAAAATTAACTTTTATTTCACGATTTTTCACATTTCGCCCCACTTTTCTCCGAAATTCATGTTATTAACATACCTACTTTTTATTTTTTTTAAGTTGCCTATCTAATTACCTCTCCAAAAAGGTGCAACATGCCCAGGTAGAAAAGGGTTGCAAAAGTCCTGAAATTAAAACATCCTCACAGGTACCTAATTACTTTATTGCACCATAATGGAAAATGTCGTTAAGTAAACAATTTTTATGACAGCAAGTTCGGAAATGTTTGTTTAGGAAACAGAGGTAATACATTTTTATTTTTTCAGCAAAACAGTAATAAAATAATAAATGTAATCTCGTTAAATAGCGTTATTAGATTATTATATCCAGTATTGACTCCTAAGTATCCTGACGCTCCGTTTCTAATACCTCCTATGAATTATGGTATAAAAATGGGTGAGTTTGAAAGGACATTGACCACAGTTGAAGAAGCAAGCGAAAAGAACGGGTGTTTAATAGAAAAAATTAAGATAAAATGGCAGAATTCAGTGTTGACGAGTATGCCGATATAATTTACGTGCACGGTTTAGTAGAAGGAAGGGATAGTGAGGCCGTACGAGAATACCAAAAGAGATTCCCGAATCGGCGGGTACTCAACAGAAGGGTATTTTCAAGGACTTTCAGAAGGTTAAAAGAAACCGGAAGTGTAACCGCCCCCAGAGCAGAAACGCGAGCAGGAAAATCGGCCGATTCAGCGGACCCCGACCAACAAATCCTCAACATCGTCAGGAACAGCCCTGTAATAAGCATCAGGCAGGTCGCACGAAGGTCAGGATTGTCTTCAGGGAGAGTTTGGACCGTTGTGAACCGAGAGGGACTACATCCATACCACCATATCCCGGTCCAAGCACTAGGGAAGGAGATTCCGAAGGACGATTGCAATTCTGCACTTGGCTGTTCGAGTCTGACATCGAAAACAGAAGGTTTCTAGACCGAATTCTGTGGACGGGTGAATCGCAATTCACCCGGGATGGCATCACAAACTTCCACAACCTCCACACCTGGTCAGATGTGAACCCACATAGGACCAGGTGTCGGTCCTTCCAGCAAAGATTTAGTGTCAATATCTGGGGTGGCATCATCGGCAACCAGTTGATAGAACCCCTCATCTTGCCCCAAGTGCTGAATAGTCAGCTATACTAGGACTTTTTGGAGAATACCCTTCCGGATCTGTTGGAGGACATCCCCCTGGCCACCAGAACCGCAATTTATTTACAGCTCGACGGAGCACCTGCGCATACTGGGAACATTGTTAGGGCAAGGTTAAATGAAAATTACCCAGAGCGCTGGATTGGACGAGGTGGACCGATTCCTTGGCCTGCTAGGTCACCGGACCTTACTCCACTGGACTTTTTCTTATAGGGAATGATGAAAGATGAAGTTTACTCAAGACCAATCAACACCAGAGAAGAATTAGTTGCCAGGATTGTGACTGCAGCCACGAAAATACGGGAGAGACTGGCTACCATAGACCTCAAACGTGAAATAAAACGAAGGCTACTTGCATGCATCGAAACTGGCGGAGAACATTTTGAACAGCTTTTGAAGGACATACGTTTTAATTGTAATTAGTTTTTAAGCGAACAAAATGTATTTTTTAGTTAACTTAAGTACAATTTCTTAAAAATTCGAATTATCATGATATTCTGTAAAAGGATTTTTGTAAATAAATTTTCGTATCCTTTTCCTACCTGGGCATGTTGCACCTTTTTGGAAAGGTAATTAGATAGGCAACTTAAAAAAAATAAAAGGTAGGTATGTTAATAACATGAATTTCAGAGAAAAGTGCGGCGAAAGGTGAAAAATCGTGAAATAAAAGTTAATTTTTTCAACTTCCAGGGGGGATTGTGGCCAAGGGGTTGGGGATAGGGGGGTGGTGTAAACTTTTTTGGAAAGGGCTTCCAAATAGTGATTTTTTGAAATCAGTTTGGGGCCGCTGCGATGCGTAGAAAAAAACATAAAAATACAAGAGCGGTTCCCATATAAGGCAAAATCCTGATTTACGAATCACCCTGTAACTGCCAAACGGTGCGAGATGCCCCCCCCCCCCCACCCATACGATTTTTTGCTTGTCTCGGTCTGACCTTTCACCCCCTTCAGTATTGACCACCCACCTCTGAACACCCTGTATATACATATGTATATGTATAGCGTGTCAATTAAGTGCAGGGTAGAATAACTTGAAAAGAAGGCATCACAGAGAAAAATGACTTAAACAAAAGTAGAATTTTTCCGTCGCATTTAAACGGTGACCTTAGATTTGACCTTGACCTCGGTATTCAAGGTAATTTCAAGGTCAAGGTCTGAAGGTCATATTAGAGAAAGTAGAGATTGCAATTTAAAAAAAATCGGCTTGACCTTGAAGACCGAGGTCAAGGTCAAATCTAAGGTCACCGTATAATTGTGAGGGAAAATCCTACAACTTTTGTCTAAGTCATTTTTCTCTGTGATGTCTACTTTTCAAGTTATTCTACCGTCCCTGTACTTAATTGACACGCTATACATGTATGTATATAGTAAACGGTGAACTTTGGGTGCGTTTTTCTCCGTTATTACTAGGCATTGGATGGAAATATTTTATGACTAGTATACCGACATGAAATACTACTATTAAGCAAAATTTCATTAAAATCCGTTCCACCAAGGTCGTGTCCCCTCCTTGTAAGTGTAATCTTATAAATCCTAAAAAAATTAGGCATGATTTCGAGCTGAAGAAATGTTTTTCCTAAAAAATATGAACTAAATAGAACAGAATAGAATTTATTAACATAATATACAATGAGTCCCGAGGGTTTATATGAGCTTACAGTGATTAGAATCTTAGTTCTTTAAAATCCTGTAATGTAATTGCGGACTAATAATAATAAGAGATAATTAATAAAGTGAAGACAAAATTGAAAGGTTGCAAAAACCCCTACTAAATCTTACAAATATTTAAACTATACCTAATTCTTGCACGAAATTATTGTTATATACTGTTTTATAAAAATAAATTTGAGGTATATTGATTTTGATTTAGGAATCACGTAACTTTTGTGTAAAGAAAAAATATGGTAGACTAAATATCATCTTTAAGATTTTATTTGCCATTCTTTGAAGCTGTTTACTAGGCATTTCAGCACAGTCAGCTAAAATAGGTAGACCATACAGAAAAACTGCTGTGATAATAACTTTATATATAGTATAATTAATTTATTTTCCACACTAAGGTCCGAATTGCAAGATAAATGGATGAATGGATGAATGATGAATTCGATTTTCGAATAATAATTTTTTATCCAAGGTATTTTAGTTCGTTACACCATTCAATAGCCCTGTTTACGTGCACTGAAAAAATATTAATTTAGTAAGCACATAAATCAAAGTCAGACTTTGAATATGCGGAAAAATGACAATTTTACTAGATGGTTGACCTTGTTCCGAAATTCCACAAATAGGGTTTGAAAATATTTCCATGTATAGTATTTACGTGCTCGAAAGCGATTCAAATGGTAATAAATTGGCGTTAAATAATATGATTGCACATAGTGACAGAAATAATTAAAATGCAGAAAAACCCGTGCAAACACATAAAGAGGCCAATGTGTGATAAATCAGTTTCAAGGCTTTGCTAAGGTAAAAATATTTGTTTTCTTGGATTAAAAAATGGCTGGAATTTATTTTGATAATCACTTCTTTAAGTATTTATACGTTCTTTACGATAAATTTCGATCGGAAGAGAAATGCCTATGTCATCCGCATATATAAATCAGATTGTCAGATATTATACAATAAAGCACCCAGAACGGATCCTTGAGGAACTCCAGCAGGGGTTTTACGAAGGGAGGATATTTCACTCTAAAGCATCTATTTCCTTATAAATTTTGCTACTTGAATTTTTATATAAAATAAAATATTCTTAAATAAGTATATGTAATTACAATAATATTCTTAAAAATAATTTTTCCAGAAAATCCTTGGTCATGGCACAAAAACTATTCCGTCATATTTATAGACAATCCAGTTGGGACAGGTTTTAGTTTTACAAAAGAAGAAGGATACTGCACAAATATGACCCAAGTTGCCCAACATATGCACAAAGGACTTGTACAATTTTTCAATCTCTTCCCATTCTTAAAAACAAATGACTTTTTTATAACCGGAGAATCATTTGCTGGAAAATATATACCAGCCATTGGAAATGAAATATATGAACAAAACAAAAAGGCTAACACTGTAATTAATTTGCAAGTAAATATTTACATATATCAGTAATATTATTATAAATTTATAATTTTGTCTTATTTTAAAATACAGGGTTTAGCACTAGGAAACGCATTTTCAGACCCTTACAATATGAACGATTACTCTGAATATGCCTATCAACTTGGGCTAGTCGGTCTTTTGGGATATAGAAGTATGCATATCATGGAAAATTTACTTAAAGCAAATTTTCATAATTTGACTTTGGCAAAATCAGTAAGTAAAGTTAAATTTTTCCATAGCTTCTTATTAGAACTTAAAAATTTTCTTTTATATAGTACTGGGACGCGGTACTCTATGAATTTTCAAGACATAGCAGCTATGGCAATCTATATAATATTCAACAACCTGAAAGTATGAATTTGAGTATATTTGTGGAGTTCGTAAATCAAGCCAAGGTGAGATGAAAATTTTTAAAAAATGCCCCATATAAAGTTGTAAGGTTGTAATAAAATTTCATAATTTATTTCCAGATCCGCCAAGCTCTTCACGTTGGTTCCATGCCTTTTCAAAATCCCTCAAAGGTCTACTTAAAATTGGTTCCGGATTTCTTAAACACTGCAATACACTGGACTGAGAAATTGCTCGACAGAGGAATGAGAATTATGTACTACAGTGGCAACTGGGACTTTATAGTGGCGTATCCACTATCAGAAAATTCATTCCAGAAAATGAAGTGGAAGGGCACCGACAAGTACAGGATAGCTGCTCGTAGACCCTTCATTGTAAAGGGGAAACTCAAGGGCTACGTCACGAAGGCGGACAATTTTGCTGAAGTTGCTATGCTCAATGCAGGACACATGGTGCCCACAGATCAGCCTGAAGCTACGTTGCAATTGATTGATAGATTTTTCAGGAATATTTTGTAATTTGTGGGTTTTTTAATAAATATCGTGGAAAGAAATAGTCTTATTATAATTATTCCACTACAATAAATATGTTTTAGAAACGACAACTGATGGAAAATTGCCAAATTCGTTATTGTCATTGGCAAAATTTATAACTTTTCTCTAATCACGTCAATTCTGGAATTAAGGTTTAATTAATGAGATGTAGCAAGATACGTTTTTTTAATGATCTTGCCTGGATCTGTAATATTGAACTGAATTGAATGTTTTAAAACAAGACCATGACCAATTTTAAAATTTGCAAAAAACGCATCAAATTGCTATGATTGCCATTACTTACAAAAACTCAGCGAGTAATGCTAGGCAATGATGAGTACTGTTAAGCAATGCTAGGTAATGCTGAGTAATTCCAGGAATGCTTCTGAAGTACGGCAATGCTGAAGTACCAATGCTGGTAATGGTACTGCTAAATTGGCTTACTTGCATTACTTGTAGTTGTACTGAGTATGATAATGCATTCCAAGAATAAAGCATTATTTTACAGCTCTGATAACAAGATCCAACATTATCCTATGTTGTGTGAAATCTAAAAAATTCTACCCTCTTCGATATAATTGCCACAAAATATTTTATATATGGTACAAATTCACATTTTGTTTGAAAACGATGAAATGCACGAAAAAAGGTTTTAGAATTTTGTTGTAGCAAATTTTACAAAGTTTTATTGTTGATTAGAATGCTTTTTTTTTTTAAAAAAAATTTTTAGTTTCCGAGATAATTTCGAAAAACTGTAGTTTACTCTTTTACCTCTTGAGGGTTTGTTTAAAACATTAAAAAAAAAGGAATCTCCTGACCACAAAAAATTAAAAGCAAAAAAACATTTTTTAAAAAAAGCTTTTATTAAAATGCTATAAAAATAAGAAAATAAAATTTTCCTTTAAAATTTTAACTATCAACTTATAGCCTCATTATACACAATTTATATGATCATAAAAGCTTGTCGCGAGGTTTGCGTAAGTACCTATAAGTATTTAATTAAACTGAAATTTACAAAAAATTAAACTTAGCAGATTAAGTTACTCAATTAAATAGTTACTAGTTTATTTACACAAGTAAATCGCGCGACAAGCTTTTATGATCATATCAATTGTGTATAATGAGGCTATAAGTTGATAGTTAAAATTTTAAAGGAAAATTTTATTTTCTTCTTTTTAGAGCATTTAAATAAAAGCTTTTTTTAAAAAAGGTTTTTTTGCTTTTAATTTATTTTTTACTTTTTAGTTATCGCTGGCTAGGTTTCTGAGTCTGTTCATCCCATTTTGTTCCCACGAGTACCGAAGAAATATTCGTCGACCCTCCCAGAGCTCCGTTTAGAAGGGTAAGAGCTAATATACAACAGGGTTCGCCCAGGTGTCCTGTGGTGGTACGTTCACGACATCATATTACACGCCGATGCCACTCAGTCCTCGGCACAGCCTCACCTTGACTTGGGTGTTTGGAAGAATGCGCCACTTATTTCAGCTTGGAGCTTACTTGTGCCTGACGAAACACACTTCCGGGTTTGATTTTGGAGTTGCCCTTCTCCTAGACAGGTTGCAGACCAATTCTGATGACGCCCATCTCGCCAAATCACACAAGTCAAAGTTAATCAACCGATGTTACAGGCTCAGAAAATTCTACCTCAAGAATAATCGAGGTCTCTACACCAAATTTCATTAGAGCAACGGAGCTTATAATCACCATCTTTTTTTTTAACCTGCATTTTTATTCTTAGCGAACCCTTTCATTTAATACCCATACTATAGGAAAGCATAAAAAACTTCAAAAGTCCGCCATATTGGATTAAGAGTGATGTCAGAATATTTTTCAAGCAAGCAAGCCCTTTCATTTGATACCCATATTGTAGAAATGCATTAAAAATAACTATTCCGCCATCTTGGACGGTCCCCGCCATATAGGATTTAGAATGGCGTCACACAGCTTATCGTGCATTGTCCCCCAAACTAAACGTGTATACCAAATTTCAGCTCAATCGGTTGAAGATATCTGCTTCAAAATTGAGTAGCAAGATTACACTCGAACGAACAAACATACATACATACATTGCAAGTTAAATAAAAGCTTTTAAAATCACCTGTTTTTCTACATTTCACAGCGAACTAACGAAAAGACATAAAAAAATGTATCACGTATCAAATTAATCGTCGTAAAACATCAAGAGACGCATTGTTTTTCGTTTTTCGAAAATATTAAAAAATCAACCCTAACTGAGGGTTGAAATCATTCTATAAGATTAATCTATTTAGATTTTAGAAAAATATTTTAAATTATTTTTATATTTAGGGGATGATTTCACCACTTTAGAGAGTAGCTGTGCTAGGCTGAGGGTCATTTTTCCTTTAAAACTGGCAGGAATTATCAATCATGTGTTTTTCATGATTCGGAGCACAAAAGTATCTTACAATTAGAATTTTAGAAAATATTGTAGATTATTCCAATATTTGGGGGATGATAACACCCCTTTTTAGCACCCATAGGTGGATTTTTAACCCTTCTTTGTTTAAGACACATCACATTGCATTTTGGAGATTGATTTGATATAAATAATCTGATGTCTAACCAGGCGAAAAAAAGGCATTTTTTGCGGTCACTCTTTAGCTGGTTAAGAATTGTTTTTGTAGTTTTGTCCTTTTCGTTTACAATTTTACTGATTATGAGCTAATAATTTGTTTAAAAAATTCGAAAATATATTCAGATTGTGGCTACCTTGTCCAACACCTAAGATAAGCATCCCATATGGTCTAGTGGCTAGGATACCTGGCTTTCACCCAGGAGGCCCGGGTTCGATTCCCGGTATGGGAAGATGCACTTTTTTCAATATTGTTGCGAAAAATGCTGTTTACTTTTTCTTCTATGATCCAATCGCCACCAATTCCCGGTATGGGAAGATGCACTTTTTTCAATATTGTTGCGAAAAATGCTGTTTACTTTTTCTTCTATGATCCAATCGCCACCAACAGCCCTTGGTTTGGGTGCTCCTAGTGATTGCTAGTTTCTTCTATGTTAAGAAACATAGTTTGTATGTAGTTATTACTCGCTTGGGGAGTAATCTTTAATATTCCACGTAACTACACTGTCTCTTTTGTATCGAAATAAATTTGTTCTGAGAGTCCTTTATCGTTGCATATTAATCTAATGAGTTTTATGCGTCGTCGGGTTTCCGCAGGTTAGTAACTTTAGTTCATTACTCTTCCTATTATTATTGAACGTTCTTTTTAGTGTTATAACTGACTTTACGGCTATTGCGTATGTTTAGAATTATTAACAAAAACCTTGAGAGCAAGCAGTGCTTCAAAAAGATCTGGATACATTTTATTTATGGTGTGTGTAAAATTCTACACTGATAAGTGTGCAGGTAAGTTATTCGCGTAAGGCAGGCTGTTATTTTTTATTGTAAACTAAACTAGACATTAGCGGATCTAGCTGTGTGATTCATTGGTTTTATTCGTCGCTAAGAATTTCTCCGATCCCTCAAGTCTTTCTATCTCTCATTTGGTTTGCCCATTTTAGAGTGTGCATCTGTGGGTTGATCGCCTTATAAATCGTATTGAGGCCTTCTACAAATAATTAATTTGTATACTTTTTTGTTTCTTTTAACCCTTTTAGTGCTGAGCTTATTTTCACATATTAATAGAAAGTCGATCTATTGACGGTTCGTGCTCTAAGGGTTAACTACTAGAGAAATCTCTTCGCTGGTTTTACTTGCTCGTCTAAATGTTGTTCTTCATCCGCTTATTTTGAGGCGTAATAACTCTTTTCTATAATAATTTACACCACAGCCCTTCTGGGTTTTAATAGTCGATTATGGGGGTTTGGGAGCTCCTATTTACGAATCTGAACACGATTTTTTTCTACACACATCACGTTTTTTAGTAAAATAGGGTTGAAATCCACAAAATAGCGTATTTTTTAGGCCATTTTAAAAATTCATGATAAAATAATGTAACGTGGAAATAGTTCGGAATGTATTAAATCCTCTCGTATTTTAAAATAATAACTAATGGTTCATACTTTTATTTAAGCTACTTTACAAGCTCCTGTGATAATTCATTTTTTAATTAATTTGCAAGAATGGACAAAAAGCGGTCTTTTGTACTTTTCAAACCCATTTTTTTCAAAAACGTGACGTGATAGAACTTTTTCGTTTGCGAATTCGTGATCTACAGAATAAATGCTATCGAAATTACTAATTTGTTTTGGAAGAGGAAAACTATCGCAGGCATGTGTAATTTACAACTTATTGGCTTTAACATTTCTTACTTTAAAACGCGTGCTTTGGGCCCTGTTTTTATTTTTGTGATAATACGAAAATTTGTTTTATTATACTTATATATATTATATTTTCAGCTTTCCAATGAAGCATTTCGCTATGTTCCAGACGAGGTAGACGGAGAATTAAAAAGTTTTAGTGAAGAATCAATGCGGAAATAACTGGAATTTCTGTTTACCCTTGGCATATTATTTTTTGATGATTTTAAATTGTAAGCTCGCAAATTTATTTTATTTAACTTACATTTTCTACAATTTTAAAATAAAAGATTCAAATTACGAACTCTAGACCAATTGAAGTTGTCTGAATTTCTAAGTAAATTTGCTTCAAACATGAAAATGAGAACATTAAAGTTTCGAAATTCGACGAATTAATTCTCGTATGAACTAGAACAGGAACCTTTATTTATCTTGATGTATTATAATTTGTTTTTAGCATTTCATATTTTTTATTTAAATTTTTTATCTAATTTTTGTGGTCTGTTGGCAATAATAAATAAATAAATAAGTTCTTAGTCTTAAAAACCCGAGTAATCGTTTTCTTTCAGCGAAGTGATAGCTCTTCATATATTTTTTTAATTATTATATTTACGATTACTGACCTCGAGGAACTTCATTTAATTTAAATATACCCTACGAAGGGGTCAAATAAAAGCATCACCAATAGAAAAAACGTTAATTGATGTTTTTATTAAATAAATTTCTCAAGTACACGAATACTCTTAAATGCTCTTGATCAGCTACTACTTCTTCGCCTTCTCATCCTTACCCTTGTCAGACTTTTCCTCCTTTTTACCGTCCTTCTCATCTTTTTTCGCTTCTTTATCCTTGATGTCCTTGTTCTCCTTATCCTTCTTTTCTTTCTCCTCCTTCTTACCTTCCTCTGACTCTCTGTTGGTAAGTTTATTATTGATAAGATTATGAAGAGCAATAATCGATCGGATCATCGAGGCCAAGTAGACAACGAGCATTTGGTCGTTGGTCTTCACGTACATCGTGTCAGTGAACGTGTCTGACGTGATGTCGGGCAGGAGGTTGAAGATATCCTGAAGCTGATAGACGATTTGATGGTTCAGAGGAAGTTGTCCGTTCCCGACTTTGACCAGATATTGCTTAATTTCCTTCAGCTGTGCATTGAGTCCCTTCAGTCCTTGTAGTTGGTTGGTGATTTTCTGTGACAGACTCCCGACGGTGGTGTCTTTGATGTCACGAAGTAGGTGCTCTACACCGACCTCTTCGGCTTCTTCGGCACCAATTTCGCTGGGAACATGTTCGAAGGTTTTTGAGGTTGGTGTTCCGTCGTCATGAACCTCCTCGACGGCGTAGTACGCCTCAGTGGGAAGACCGAGATCCTTTGGTTTGGCATCGATGATAACAAGAACTGAATTCGGGCAGTAGCGGCGGATCAGCTCATTAATGGCAATATCATTTTGATGGAGTTTAGGCCCTGTGTGATACCAGCCAACGACCCTTTCACGAGCATTAACTTTCTTAAACATTCCGTACATATTTTCAAGGTAGTCGTGATCGAGGAACCAAACCGATTTGTCCTTGTCATCCTCGTCGAATGGAACTGAAAAAGGGGTTTTTATGTTTGCTTCGTGGGGAGACGATTAAATTGAGGATTTACCTGCAAAACTGTTCGAGACATCGAGGACACCCTTCGCACGCCAGCACCCCAGCAAAACTCCCACGACCCTCTTTTGATTGCCGATTTTACCCATGCGATTGAAATGATCTACGACACTCAAAAGCACAAGCGGGTGAACGATCACCTTCTGAACTACGACCTCTCCAATAGGCATGACTCTTAATATTTATTTTTACTGTGTTTTATCGGGAAAATAGCGAAAACCTCTGGTGCTCTACGAGAAAGCGGCACTTGCGAAAATGACAGGACACAATTTGGAGATTCATGAGAGTTTTGGACTTTTGTATTGGATGCACTGAATATTTATTTCTATAGTGGGAAATTTTCAGATTGTTTTTATTTTGTTTAATGATTTAATCTAGTTTTCAAAGTGCTGAGCCAAATTTTAAACAACTTTTCAACAAGATAATTTCATATTTTATCCTAAAAACTGTTGTTTAATTGAAGAACCATATAAAAAAAATAATTTTAAAGCAAAAAAAGGGAAATTCTTCCCCACAAACTGGGAAATTCTATTTTCATCCAACAGCTGTCAAAATTCCTACAGCAAAAAAGTGACAGATTTGACAAACGAAAACTTGATTTTGTTGTGAGCTGGAGGAAACAAGCCTAAAACTTAAATTTTAGTGAATAGAAATGGCAAGCGATGTAATAACATCCCTTTCAATGTAATCCCACATTAAATCCACATATTTTCGCAGGCGTCCAGCACCGATGAACGTCGTCTTTGGATCGGAAACTTGGACACACGTTTGACTGAGTAAGTAAACAATTATCGATTTTTAGCGAAATAATTAATTTCTCTGTCCTTCCGTTAAACTAATTTACTCATTTCTATTCTTTTATTGGTATCACCTCCTAAAAATTCTGCAAAAATGCGGTCACATCGAGAAGTTTGATATGCTCTTCCATAAGAGTGGACCACAGGCTGGACAGCCCCGGGGCTACGCATTTGTCACATACAAGAGTGTAAGGGGGCTGGCAAAATGCCATGGATTTTTTTTTTTTTTTTTGGTTTAGTGCAAAGTGATTTAAATGTTTTTTAATTTCAGGCTAGCGAATCTGCGGTAGCTTTAGATAAACTCAATGGAAAATTGCTCGGGAGCAAACATGTGGTTGTGAGGCTAGCGAAAAATATCAATTATGTAAGTTCTTATATCCTTTTTAATTATTCTTTAAGATGGTTATCAAAATTGGCAATTTAAAGCTGTTAAAAATCGTCAGATTGACCAGTATGCAAATTGTAAATGTTCTTTTAAACTGAAAAGTTGCTTAAAATTTTAGGAGTTTCTGTGTTTTGCTACATAAAATAAAACATTTTTGAACCAGTAAAATACAACTTGCCCTTTGCAAAATGATAAATTCATTTCAAAAATAATTTGAATATTCATTTCTAATACAAAATTAACTATAGATTACTAAACGTTCGTTTAATAGACTACAGATTCTTGCAAGTTTTGTTTCCGTAGCGCTCACATATTCTTCACTTGAAAACTACAAAAATCTCTTATTTATTACTGAACTTTGGAACGATTTTTTTATCAGCTCACCTCAAGGAATCAGGATGGTATACCCCGCGGCACCTTGATCTGAATCACTCTGTATACCTTAGTGTCCTAGATATTCGACCAACGTTTCTGTTTCTATTTTGAATTGATCTGACTTCGTCGTTCAATTCGACCGGTTAAAGTAGACCGTCGAGGCATATTTATAATAAAATAGAACACACTATTTAAAATAAAAAAAAAAATCTCGCGTCAAATCAAAAACACAACTGGTTTATAAAAAGAAATCCAAAAGGAGAATACTCGCCGCAAAAACACAAAAAGAAAAATCAAAAAACACACTTTCCACCCTTGGCACAATTATAATCAGCGTCTACCGTATTTAAGTTAAACAAGATTTTCCTTAATTAGGAAAAAATTGGCACTTGTTAAATTTGCACTCAACAGCTCAAATAACAAAAGCAGAAGAAAGAAGAAAGTAACAACTGTTTAATAGAGTTCTTCCCGTTTCTTTCGATGGACAGCGTGTGCACAGTGTATTAGTGCGTATGTGAATAACAAAAATTTTCAGTATAGGTAGAATTTTACCTGGCATTCACACCCTTTCCTATGCACGTATCTGAATAAAACATATATTCTGCACATCTATGAAAAAACACCTTTCGCTTGATATAAGTTTCATTAAGATACGTGCACGGGAAATAGGTTAAAAACGGATTACAATTTTTGGCTTTGCCTATTAATATGTAAGCGAATTTATAGAAAAATCAAACAGGTTTCTTTCTGTCGGTCGTGCAATCATACGAAGTGATGGCTTATTGTACGCTTACGCGGATTTTACTGTAGTAAAATAAGCAAATTTTCAAATTAAATAAAAAAAAGTAGTGTAGAATTTTTAAAATTTTCATAGTATATTTTTATATTTTTAAACTTATAAAAATTTATTATTTTCTTTTAATGTATTCCAAATAAGCCAAGAGTCATCGAAAAACTCGGAACATTAAATTCCTTCAAGCATCTCTTGATAAATTCTAAAGTAGGTCTTAAGACAATAACGTTAATGTTATCGTCGAATGATGGAAGAGAATCCCCAAATCTTAAGTTTCGGCTTTAAAAAGCAATAGGTCCGACAGTTTTAAAATCCTTTTGCGAAATTTCTTTAGGGATATAAATCTTTAAAGTCTTAATGCTAAATTATTTGAAATTAATTGATTAATTTATTTATTTTATTTCAGGATGATTTAGAAAAGCCAAAACCAAAAATTGAGATACCTGTCCTTGCCGCTGGAACGTCAAAAGCGCGAAAAATTAGCAAAGAGCACGCCATCCAGGCGATCGAGGCGAAGCTGAAAAGTCTAGAGAGTAAAAAGGACGATGACTTAGAAATAAATAAGACCCTATCTAGTGAGATACCACTCATCCAGAAATATCAGTTCAATAAGAATGCAGACACGAACAAAGCGCCCACAAGTTCGCGGCATCATTACTTGAAGCACCGGCACACGGGAGGGCCCTACAACAAAGGTCAGAGGCATCATCGGCGATAAGTGCACCTTGTGATAATTAAAAAAAAACAATTTAGCGACTTAAAGCGATTAAGTATGACATAAAATCCGTGCTCCAACCCTTCTTTAAAACCCCAAAACGCATCAAACATTTACAACCTATTTAAGCGTCTGCCATTCCCTTCGTCCCGTCCTCACCAGCTCCTCCTCCCCCCAAAGATCAAGTTTTAAAAAGGATGAATTTTATCACTTTAGCTGAAAACTTATTCGATGAAATCTTAGACTTTTTCTATCTTTCTATAAAAGGCGAGAACATTTTTAAAACATTTTTAAACTTAAGCGTAGCGTAACTCTTATAAAGTTGTATCGAGGAAGCGAGGTCCAATGTACTTTTGTTAATTTATGTGCCCCAGTTTTCGAACAAATAAACTATTTGACTATTGTGTAACACAATTTGATTTTATTTAAATCTAACATTAAATAATGTACATTTACTGCTTATTTTGATTCTTGTACTTCCCTCGCATGTGGAGCGGCACGGGTACAGTACCCGGGCAAGGAAGTTGCCCTGGAAGCTCACATATGCAGTGCCGGTCACAAAGATATCCAAAATTGGCGGGGTTATCTTTCTTTTCAGCGAGACGAGCCTCAGCTTGTAGGTGTTCCCTGCGAATTGTGTATTATCTCAATACTCTCAGTATATCTAAAAAATTAAAAGAGATCACCCACTTTGTTTTCCCAACAACCTTGACGAGGTGCTCCAGAATCTGTTCCCTGTTCCGGCTGTCGATGTCTATGAGCATCTGTTTTCCGTCGTCAAAATAACACCGAACGAACGGGGAGGGTGTCATATTCTTAAATGTTACTACCTGAACCTCCGGGTTTTTGTACTGGATCTGGGGGAGGTTCCAGAACACAAAGTCCCTGAAAAAATTGAATAATAGTTGAAGAAATAATTACAACAGCGATAGATTTGGTCTAACCTCGCGCCGGCATGGTGCTCCCCGTAAGTGTTGTAATTTACACTGAAAATCTTCACTTTGTCGCGCAGGACCAGCTTCCCTGATGTAAGATATTCTATTGTTCTCCTAACCGGAGCTCTTCCCTTCATAAAAGGCATGTTTTCTTATTATTTTCGCGTGTTTTTCACTTAAAAAACCGAACGATCCAATAAAAACAGCTGATTGTACTTCCGATGACAGTTTAAAGTGTCAAAACGGGCAGTCGGAAACTTAACGAATGGAGAGACATCTGACGATGGATTTATGTAACTACTCATTCGGGTTAAAGAAATTATTTTCAAAAAATCATAAGATAGTTTTCAAAGAATAAAACATTTTGTACTGTTAGTTACTTGCCAAAAATCGGTAGCTATCATTTATTTTTTCAGTTTCAATCGGCAAACGACACAATACTAAAAACTCTGTGATTTCTGTACTCCACCATCAGTTTTAAACATTTATTTAAGCTTATATTTTTTCGGACGTTATTTAAACGGATGGGGTAAAATATTGAAAGGTATTAAAATGCAATCCGTTTGCAAAATAATTTATAATAGAGCAGTTAATAAAGAAGAAATGGTAGGAAACTAATCTTGCGTGTAAAATTACTGATTTGGTTGTAAAATATGAGCAGATAATAAAATGAAGTTTATCATTATAAACTGCGTTTTTGTGATGATTTGATTTGGATCCGGAATTTCGCATTAATTTTAAATTTTCGAATACATAGTTAACACAACATTTTAATTTTTCTAAAAGTACATCAACTTGCATTGACTTATGTCCTGAAATGCAAATTTTAAAATCTTTGCTATAGAACACGGTTTAAAATGCGCCATATGGGTTACGATCCCGAGAGCGCTAGTTTTTAAGCAGGTCTACAATTTATTGTAATTCTACATGTTTAAATAAATAAATAATACATTTTAAAAACTTCAATTCAATACAAATTTCCAGATCCAATCCAAGCCAGATCATTAAAAAACGTAGCTATAGTTAATCTTAAAATATCTGGTTTTTAAAATAATGAATACTGTTTGAAATAACCAATGAATGAAAATCTTTCGTCAAAACCAAGTACTATAAGATAATCTAAAATTTAAAATAAAAAAAATGATTAACAAATAATTTTTATTGTTCGATCAGTTCTTTTATTTATTAAAGCTTCATCAATTATTGATTACTACAAAAATTTTTATATCATTAAGAAAAGTAACCCTAAGAAAGCTGACCCCTGATCTGGCGCTCCGTAAGGTTGAAATCAATTTGATCGAAGTTACGGTTGAAAAGTCTGGACATCGATGAAGCCGGCATATTTAAACCATAATTTGTGTGGTGATGTTAAAAAAGTTATAAATCCTCAAGAAGCGTGAGGGGGGGACTTTTATTCTAAAAGAATCAACCAATTCTGGAGAGTTAATTGAGCCTTGCATGCACTCAAAAGCGAAAACAGTCCTGGAAATATCCCTTCTCTCCTAAAGGGAAGGCAGAGAAAGGATCTTTAGCCTATCGGCGTAAGGTAGGAGAGAATCAGGGTTGGCCCAGGGAAGCCCACGTAGAGCAAAGCGTATAAATCTTTGCTGCACAGCCTCAACGCGATTGATGTGAACCGCGTAAAAAGGCAACCAAACAGAGCTGGCATACTCTAAAATGTGTCGAACAAAAGTGCAATAAAGCTGTCTCGTAATATACAGATCGTCTTATTTTTTGGACATCTTTCTCTGAAAGACCGAATTCTCTTAACGAAGCCCAAAGTAGCGTTAGCTTTGGCAGCAATGGCGTTAACGTGGCCTTCGAAGGACAAGCGAGAATTGAGTATGACACCTAAGTCCTTGATCGTGCCAACTTGGGTCAGAGAGCATCCATTGATGCAGTAAGTAAAGTGTAGAGAGATCTTTTTAAGGGTAAAAGCCATAGAAGTACATTTAACGACATTAAGGGGGAGGTAATTGATAGAACACCATGTGAAAAAGATGTCTAAGTCAGAATTTAAAATTTCACCATCCCTTACATTGAGACACTCGGCGGAAAATGTTGGCATCGTTATAGCAGAGGATTTTAGAATTTTTTAATACCAGGGATATATTATTGATGTAAATAAGGAAAAGAAGTGGTCCCAAATGTCTTCCCTGAGGAAGGCCGAAAGTGTTGTTTATTTTGTAAGACAGAGCATCACGAAACTTTGCACGCTACGTACGATTAGACAAATACGAATAAATCCAATCAACGAAAATAGATGGGAAACCGAGAAGAGAAAGCTTGTGGATGAGAGTTTTATTATTAATCCTGTCAAAGGCCTTGCTAAAATCGGTAAAAATACAATAAACTTGCATTTCAGCTTCAATAGAGGAAATGCAAAAGTTAGCGAACTCTAACAAATTAGTGATCGTGGATTTACCTTTTATGAAGCCGTGCTGAAATGATTGTGAAAAATGTTTGCAATGGAATGATAACACATTGCAAGCATCATTCAAGCTCAGTTTTGTCGTCTATCATAACACAACATAAAGAAATTATCACTTGTTTTGGAAAACAGCCAAGATTGAAATTTTTTTTAAAAATAACATCCAATTGCCATTACTTACAACCAAATTTGAGTCAAAAATGACTCTGTAAAATGTTCAGTTCAAGATTGCACATTAATTAAAAATTTGAATTCTTTATTACGGGTAGCTTTTAATAAGCTTCCCTTTATATACAAAATATTTTTTTGTTCTGGATAGACGAAAAAAAAAAGCAGCATAAGTAACTTTTAATTTTCGATTACTAAGCGAACATGAAACGATTTTTAAATTATTTATCAAGTATTTTAAAAATTTGTAATTGTAATCTAATCTTAAAAAAACGTTTCAAAAATATAGATTTTAGGTAAAGAACTCTTCATCCATTCAGTTGAGTCCCAATTGAACCTTCTTCCATGGTGAAGTCGAAAAATTAGTAAAAGTTATAATTTCAAGCTTACTGTGTTGACTTGTTTTAATTAAAGAGTATTACTTTTCTTCAAACCTTAATTGGAATATTCGGTAACCAAAATTATCAAATATTTGCTAGAAAATTATTAGAATCGAAGGCTTCCCCATTTTCTGCATCTAGATTTTCCGTGGTTACTTTAGTAAATTACATTTTGATCAATAACGAGGAAAAAGAAAACTACAATTTTCAATTGAAAGATATTTAATATTGTTTATAATGAAATAACTTTATCATCTTAAACAATCTTCATTCACTATATACAAAAACGTATTAAAATACAGCACAGTCGACAAATATTCTATAAAAAATAAAACGAGAAAATCCGTAAAAAGTCTTTTGTGTAGTTAATCCACTAATTGGATGCGCTTATAACATATGAGAACTCCACCTTACAAAGAACAAAAAATAAAATAAAAGCCTTTTTTATAAATAATTACTTAGAGCTAAACAATGACGCAAGGGAACAGTAATTTGCTTAACAAATAACAATATCTAAATGAAGCCTATCATTTCTCTAGTAGTCCGAAGACACTGAGCCCAACATTGGCTAAGTTTCGGTTAATTTAAGTACGGAACGGACCCTAAAAGCGTATTTGATTTTGGAAGATTTGCTCGTATACATCTGGCGTCAGAAGCTCATATTTCCCTTTCGGCGTAAGATAGTACAGGGTGTCTTTTATTAAATTTGGATTAAATCCTTCTTTTTGTAGATCGACTTTTCTCAGTTTAAAGGTTCCTGTTAAATCTATTTTTGTTAAAAATCTTAAAAATTGTGGCCTGGCATATGTGGGAAGAACTCTTTTGATACTTTCAGCAAATTCTTCGAGATTTACGCTCTTATCAGGATCGAAAATTGCTGCCATTCCGGCACGTCCTTCTGTATTTGGGATTTCAACTCCATACACAATACAATCGGTGTATCCAGCGACGTTGCTAACTTGGGCTTCGACTTCGCTCGTTGAAACGTTCTCACCTTTCCATCTGAAGGTGTCACCTGTTCTGTCCTTGAAGAATAAATAGCCTCTTTCGTCAGCCACAAGAAGGTCGCCAGAAAGGAAAGCCATATCGCCTTTTCTGAAGACGTCACGAATAACCTTTTTCTCAGAAGCCTTTTTGTCGACATATCCAAGGAATTCGCGAGATCGATTTCCTTTAATGATCTTCCCGATGAATACACCTGGCTCGTCTGGTTCGCATAGTTGACAAAGTCCATCTGGACCACGGATTGGTTCTCCAGAATTTTGGTCTGCACGAATGATGGAAATTGGATAAATAGTTGGAATGATCCGGGAGATAAATCCAATAGCACCAGGAGTGTTGTCGGTGTTCACGATATTCGCGTTTCCTTCTGTTGCACCGTAGAATTCTCCTACTTTGGGAATGTTGAAACGTTCGACGAATTGGGGCCAAATTTGGGGTCTTAAGCCATTACCAAAAATTGCACGAAGTTTGTGTGCTTTGTCGTTTGGTGAGGGTGGAGTTGCAAGAATGTATCGGCACATTTCACCAATATATTGGGCAACCTAAAGACGGAAAAAAAGAAGTTAAGTATATTGATCTATAGTATTTTTTATTATATTAGCCCAAGAATGACTTATAATCCTATATAGTTTAATTTTCGGATCTTCTATTGAACTTCTTTAATTTTTAATGAAAATTGATATACCTAAGATTTTTGAATCATTATATAGGTAATTCAAAATTAATTTTTATTTATTTCTAATAGCGCATTATAATTTAATATGTACATATTATAAAAGGCACTATATTTCAAAAATTCTAATTATTTATTAAATATAATTGATTATTAGAATAGAATCGTTGTTAGTGTGCTATTAAAAGAATTTGTATCTCTTGTGTACACAAATCCCAAAGAATAAATGAAATGAAATTTAAGTAATAATATTCTTATTTAAAACAAAGCTTAAATTACTGCCATTAAGAAAACGAAGCACTCTAAAGCGGAGCTGGTTGGGAATCTATCCTTTAGGAATTAAATTACAATGCAATTCTAATTCCCTGAAATTGTAAATTGTATAGTAATTGTTAATTGAAAATTTTATTTTAATTGTTAATTGTAAATTGCATAGTAATTGTTAATTGATAAAGGTCAACTACTTCGCAATGGACTTGAAATATTCTTAACCCTAGAAATACCAACCGGGGTAGATATCTACCCCAGGTAAATTTAGAACTTCGCTCCTAAGCTAGTCAGTGGCATTATCGACTGAAGACTTATACCATAATTTAGTTTAAGGTTCTAGTAATAGAGCGGCGTCGCCAGAACCTTCAGTTTCTTATTTACTGTGACGGAGTGAAGACATAAAGCTAGTGTGGGGTTGATATCTACCCCATTAGTGTTTTGTGTAGGTAAGTATTTTTTTTTTGTTACTAAAATAAATTTAATTCGCGTATTATAACCTTATTGTACAATAAAACATTAGATATATAATTTTCGGCAATGATTTCATTTTTTAAGTACACTGGTAGTAGCAAAACGCGAATTTATTGCTCAAATTGTAAGAGACCGACCTGTGAGAATCACAGAGTTATCTACTGCAGCGATTGTGGTGCCTTTGAATAAGTTATTTTTGATATTTCTCAAATTTCTCTTTTTATTACATTTTGCATTAAACAAAAACCGAAATATATTCTTAAAAAACCAATATTTCATGGGTTTTTATTTCTCATTTCCGCATATAAAATTCCTAGTTTTTTTCAATTTTCAGAGTTCCAAATAAATAGACTTTTTTAGCAAAATATTATGATGTTATTTTCTTTCTATTAGCCTAATGTGTCCCCTTTGAAATTTTGTAATCGGATGTTTAGAAAAAAAGTTATGAATTTTTATTTCTAAAATGACGTTTTGACTGTTTTTCAGCACTTTTAACTATTTAAATCTATTTTTCACTCACTAATCCTTAATAAAATTGAATTTGCACTTTACCATTCTTTTCAGCATGAAAAAACAAAAAAATTCATATAATCACAAGTCGAATTACTGATTTTAAAACCATTTTAAGATAAAAAAAACCCGTGGGGTAAATATTTACCCCGGTTTGTAGTTAAAAAGTGAAAAAATGGGTTTGTAGTTCTAGGGTTAAATTCCATTAGAAGGAATTTTTCTTGTAATTTAATTTTTCTTTATTTTGGAATATAAAAATTTCTGTGAACTTAATCAATCAATTACTATTTGACGAATTGAACTCCAACTTCTAAGAATTGTCCACTGGGACTGTAAATTATAATGTCAATCAAATTTACCTAATTCTGCTATGGCTGTATTTTTCGAATACAAATAGTTAAATTAATTCTTTTACTAAAAGAGTGATAAATAGTTAAAAAAAAAAATTTACAAGTTCAGGGTTTTCAGTGGTGCTCACAAAAGGAGATTATGGAAATTTTCATATGAATCAGTGGCAACTATTCAATCATGTTATTAAGAATATAACTTATAGTTTATTTACTTGGATGATAAAGCAGCATAATTTAAAATGCTTTTGTTCAAGAATGACATGATATTTAAATTTTCTTAAAAGTATAAATGTGTTATTTTTAAATGTTTATACTGTTTTATGGAAATCACTTAATAAAGAGCCTAAAACTTCGTAAATTAATAGCAATTCATGTTATTTAAATTCTGGTATATACAAGATTAATCAATTACTAATTTGAAATTAGTGTTAAAGTGCATTAAATGAGCTTCAAAATTCTATACTAATTAGAATTTTTATTATATTTTCGATATTGTTATTTTGTAAACCCAGGCAAAAATAGTGTGTAAAATTGTTGTTTTTAATATATCTTAAAACGGAAACAATTTGATCTCCGAAGCACTTTGCTTAAGGAATTAGTGTCTTATTTGATGAGTTATTGGCATATATTAACCCATTAACGACTAAGCGGACATTTCACAGTCGATTGGTTTATCGTCTATAAAAACCCTAAGACCAACTAAATATTATTAGAGAAAAACATTTTTTAAAGTAAAAGACCTGGTCTTTTTAAATCTGAGGTCAGATTTGAGAAATTGTTCACCAAAAATTAAATATAGCCGCCCAAAGATGCCTAAAATTGAAGCATCGACTGTCCAATTTCGTCGTTCTAACGTAACTTATACTATATCTTTGAAATGTACAAAAAATATTTTCAAGATGGCGGATCCAATATGGCCGCCAGTACAACAAAAACTATTTTCTTTGCAAATATAGTGCATGCGGATAGTCATTACTTATGTTTTTGAAGTCGCTGATTTCAAAAATCGTATTAGTTTTTCATTTTATAAAATGGTGGAACCAATATGGTCACTGCAATAATAAAATGCTCAATTTCTTTCAAATTTCATGAGTTTTTAAAATTTTGCTGTTCATTTGCCATCTATGTACCTGATTTCGCTCAGGAGGGAAGGCCATTAGTAACGTTGCAGCAGTGTTCACGGGGCATTACCTTATAATCAGGCATGCCAATGGACTCGGCATACCCTCTAATGACTTCTGCAGAAGTTGTCAGAATGTAAAACCATTTTGTAAAATGATATGATTTTTTAAATCAGCGACCTCAAAAGCATAAGTAATGACTATCCTCATGCACTATATTTGCAAAGAAAACCCTTTTTGTTGTATTGGCGGCCATATTGAATCCGCCATCTTGAAAATATTTTTTACTAAAATTTGTATGTACTCTGTTATTGTTGTACATTTCAAAGATATAGTATGAGTAACTTGAGAACGTCATTTCTAAGAATAAATTAGTACTAGTAAGTTTATGAAAAATTGTACAGTCGATGCTTCAATTTTAGGCATCTTTGGGCGGCCATATTTAATTTTTGGTGAACAATTTTTCAAATCTGACCTCAGATTCAAAAAGCGCAGGTCTTTTTACTTTAGAAAATGTTTTCCTCTAATTATATTTAGTTGGTCTTAGGGTTTTTATAGACGAAAAACCAATCGACTGTGAAATGTCCGCTTAGTCGTTAATGGGTTAAAACAGAATATAGTAGAATAAAATTGTAAAAAAATTTTCCCTAAGCTGTTTTTACGTATTTTGCTGAATTTATCGCGTAATCAAGCATTAATAATGACTTTGTATGAAATATACGAAAAAGCGGTGTTAAGAGGTCATTCTCAACAGCTGAAAGTTATACAACTAAAGCGCAATTAAAACAAATCAAACCAGTCAGTCAAGGTGATTAGATAGGAAATAAACATCGTAAAAGGAACCGTACAACTCAAGAGAATTGTTACTAAGTTTGTATTTAAAAAAACAACCACCAATACTCACCGTACAATTATATTTTTTACAATCGGCAAAAAATCCAGAAGCTGAAAACTTTTTCCTTGTAGCCACAGTTGCGCCAAAAATGATGGCCTGCCCCATGCTCATAACACCGCCAGCTGTATGATATAGAGGGAGAGGAGTGTAAAAGATGTCGGAAGATTTGAACTTCATGGTGTAGTGAATGGCTGCAGTAATGAAGAGATATCTGCGGAAGAAAGCAGAAAAAAGTGATCAACCTCAGAGCAAAGTATTTTTTGTGGTTTTCGTTCATGGAATATAGAAATAAAAACGAACCGTGCATGCGATATAACTGCTGCTTTCGGAAGGCCAGTGGTTCCAGATGTATAGATATATAGAAGACTATCATGATGATCTGGCTTTTCGGCATGGGATGGTAATTTATCCTTGGGTACTGTCTGCAGTAGTGTGATTAAATCTTTAGCTAATCCCTGAGTTGGTTTTTCCAATTCATTATTGAATTGATACATTGCAAGGTGTGTTGGTAGATCATCAGCTATTTCTTTGATCGCTTCACAGAAGCCTTCACCGTAAATAAGTGCTGAACTTTCTGCAACAGTGATACTATGAAGGAGAGACGGTCCACGAAGATTTGTATTTATCAACGGTGTAATCACACCAATTTTTGATAGTCCAAGCCAAGTGGCAACGAATTCAGGACGATTTTCTAATAAAAGGCATACTGCATCACCTCTTTTATATCCATGTGAATGGAATAAATTTGCTATACGATTCGAAAATTCATTAACATCCCGATAAGTCCAAGTCTTGTCCTCGGAAAGGATACAAGGTTTGTCGGGATGTTTTGCAACATGCATTTGAAATATTTCTCCAAGCGTAAAATTTTTCCTCTCGTATTTCTTTGTCAAATAAACTAATTTCAAATAGCCGATCAAAGCGCTGTGGATTATAAGAGAGAAAAAAGTATTGTACTTATGATGTGGAAAATTTATTTTAAGATAAAACAATTCAGCCACACTTTCTGCTCAGTCATTCACCTCACGTGTATAATTTCTGAAAGCTGATTAAATAACGTACAGACAGTGGTGATTAAATAATATACAATGCAATGCTGAGGTTCACTGAGATACGGTCGATTTGGTTAATTGTAAAATCAAAGAATCATTGTGGTTGTAAGATAATGAGGTAAAATACTTAAGTAGTGAATGGAGCTTTCCACTGTCTTAAAAGTGATCTGACCAGTCGATGAAACGAGCTTTATTCGCAAAAATTTACGATAATTTTGCCTCTATCCGGTTGTGAATGTGAGGCATTTCAACTTTTTTGCTTAAATTGGGTAAAAAAATCCAAAACCGGCTTCTTCATTATTTTAATATTCAAAAATATATACGAAGCTTATATAAATCCTAATATTTTAAAAGAGATACGTATTTAAAATTTTAATAATGTAAAGTTGTCTGCAAACTATTTTCGATTGACGCAGATAATTAACCTTCGTCACAGTGTGTTCTCATAAAAAATAAATAAATTCAAGTGAAAAATCGAATTCTCATTGTTTTAAAGTTCAATATTTTATGCAAAGGAAGTGACTGCGCATTTATAAAGAATAAGACGTTTAGACAAGGTTTATGGTTTAATATTGTGCACAAAAGCGAAACCGATTGATTTTTTTTTTTGCTTTTATAATAATTAACTACGGAAAAGATTTTAAAATTTATTATACATTTTATTTTGTATATAATAAAATAATACTTAAAAATAAAAAAATACTCTCGCGTTTTTATATCAAATACTTTTAATTTATTTTGGGGATAGTTTCAATTAAATGACTTTATTTTATAATTGCAAATTTCCTGTTCAGTGGTGTCATCGTTTTTAAAAATAGAAATTAATTAAATTCGAAGACACTGTAAGACAATTGTAGATTCGTTTTTTGAATAATTTGTAGAGAATTTTTGCAGGTAGACTCTTAATTTGATTTTTATTATACAAGGTGTCCCAAAAATACCAGGTCAGAGTGACATGGAAGATAGGTTAGCCTTAGATCTGTCAGATAAAATGAACATGACCTTAGTAAAAGTTTCTTAGTTTTCGAGATATTGTCACTTTTTTAATTTTATTTAAAATCTCTACTTTTAGTTAGATTTTCAACCATGATTGCTAAAATAACTTCAAGTTGTTTACTTTTTTATTTTTCAGGTATCTTGAATAGTTGTTTCAGGTGCTAAAAATAAAATTCTGCCGAAATTTAGTGTACCTTCCAAGAAAAATAACTCATTTGTGTTACTTTTTAGCTCTGTCAAAATTGTAACTTTAATTTTGACAATCAGTCGTGGAAAAAAAAAAATTACTAAAAGAAACTGATTACCTTGAAAACTACTCAATTTAATGCAAATTCAGAAATGGTATGATACGTTGGGACCCCTTTTACAAAAACTTAGAAATTGCTATTTTTTTAATAGAGATTTTAAACAAAATAAAAAAGTGACAATATCTCGAAAACTAAGAAACTTTTATTAAGGTCATGTTTATTTTATCTGACAGATCTAAGGCTAACCTATCTTCCATTTTACTCTGACCTGGTATTTTTGGGACACCCTGTATAATGGATCTAATATGGATCCGACTATTGGAATGGTCAGAGGTTACTGATTTTGATTCTGCTATCTTAATTTGAAAAGTTCAACTATCCTTTTAAAAAAAATATATAGGTACAAAAATAAATTAGAAATGAATATACATAGTTCTATTTTAATAACACAATATTTACTTAATAAATTTATACTACATTAATGGGTATTTGTAATTACATTAATTGAAATTCAAATTATCTTAAATATTGCTTTCTTAGCGTTGTTTTAATTTATCTAGCGTGGATTATAGATATTATGTATGTTTTCAAGAATGTCTCTCAAAGCTTTGTAATTTTTTTATTTTACTTTTAAATTTTAGTATCAAACAATAGAACAGGTTCACATTAAGAATATTTTCAACATTTTTTTTTTCGATTATTTGTAAACCAGTTTTTGAGTTCTGAAAACATTTTAAGTGACAGCCGAATTTATTAGTTGGTTACAAAGTGCAGAGTACATAATTACGTAAGTCAGTAATGAATAAACATCAACTTTGAAATAAACAACATCAATTTTGAAAGTTGTTAAATATTGAATGAAGAAATAACAATTAAAATCCATTAAATTGTTCGGATATTTAACAAATTGTTCTTGTTTTATACCACTGAACCTTTAGTAAAGTTTGTTAAATTCTTTGGTATAAATTGTACGAATGGGTTTTTTTAATTTTGAGGTCCCTACAAATTACTTATACAGTAATTTTTACTTTTCTTGTGATATAAAAAAGATAGTAGGTATAATTAATAAGAATAACCCTAGGACGATACGAGCATAATTATATTAAGGGGACCTTTACTTTCAAAATCGAAAAAAAATTAATTTTTTTTTTTTTTTTCATAAAAATGTTTCTTAACATCACAAAAACACTCTCCTAAAACCGTTTTAAGAAATTCGTAAAAGAAAAAAAAGTTATACCTATATTTGTAACGGCAGCTCTACGCATTTTATATGCAAAAATTATAATAGCAAAAACTTTGAACGCGTTTTTCTCGAAATCACATTTTTGAAAATGGTCGCATCTGTATCTCAAAAACTATTCAAACGATTTTAACAAACCAAACGCCATTCGATTCGTTATCAAATATACTAGTAACTAAACCTTTAAAAATATAATTTTACCACCCCCCCCCCCCACTTTTTTATGCGGAGGTTAGTTTACCCCTAACTTATAGTCGTTTTTTAATTTTTTTAGAAAAATGTATGTAAAATGATATATTTATTAAAAATAAAAGGTTTTTGAGGTTTAGGTACAAGTTTTGTGTCTTATGAAAACAATCCACTAAAGATTTTTACTCTATCTGTTACAGGAAGTCCTAGAGAAATGGGGCCGTTTTAAAAGTGCATTTTGGATGACGCCCTCTGCAGGCATTAAAATAAACTAAAGTTGCATTAAAAAATTCTTTTTATATTTTTCATAATCTTACCAATAATGTACAAAAGGTTTCAGAATAATAAATATAATAGTCTTTTTAAAAAAAAAACTTTTAAAAAGTGTGTTTTTTCCCGATTTTGAAAGTAAAGGACCTCTTAAATAAAGAAATAAATAACACTTGGAAGGTCGTAACGTGTAAAATATTATTTTTTAATTCTTAAGACTTTTACACTTTACATTCAAAAAATGTACTTGAAATTAAAAAAAATACAATAGATTTTTCTTTTACTTATATGAGCCGTAGCATTTTTCAGGGTCCAGCAATTTAACCCTGATACCATCAAATAACGAAATCATAGTATTTGAGGTCAAACTTTTTGTAGTTTTTCTATATTATAATTTAACCTTATAAAATAGCTAAAATCCAACTTGAAGCTTTCTAACCCCATTAAAATATGAAATGTTTAAAATGAATTAGTAAGAATTCACAATTAAACAATGTTGCGGAGTTGCATGATATGAAATAGAAATACTTATTTAATTTAATATTTTTATCAAAGAAACTATCCGTTTGGAAATGAAGAAAAAAATGACATTGAAAATGTTCACAATCATGTTAAAAGCTAAATATTAGATGAATAGTGAAACGTATGTAAACTTCTATATTATAAGTTTCATATGTAATTATTAAAAATGTAAGGAAATATTTTTGAATCACTCTGAAAATGCTACATTAGAATTAGAATTTAAAATAAAATATTCAAGATATTGCGTGATATCTCCACAAGAGTTTAGTGCCATTTAGCATAAAAAAGCGGTTCCGCTTGGTTTTTCCTTTAAGATTAAAAAAAATACCGTCAATCTGAGGTAGTTAATCTTTTAAAATTTATGCTCTAGTGAACCATATTAATTAACTGCAAAGAGAAATCACGACAGTAACGAATATTTCGATAATGACCGAGAGTAGAACTACTTATTTGAAATAAAATTTGAAAAAAACCGAAAATTGATGGTATAAGTAATAATATGATACAAGGTTTTATTATTTTGACGAATTTAAATTCAATAAAATTGCATATATTATATAGGAAGATCTTTAAGTACAATTTTGATTGAATGGAGTTATTAATTGAATATTATAGCTTTAATTTTTAGAGTTAATTGCTGACTAGTAATAATGTCTTTTCACTTTTTCTATCTGATATTAAAAATTTTACATATTATAGAATATTTCGTTTAACTTGAATTTTCTTTTGGATCGATTCATTAATTATTACGATTTTTGACTAGAAATTGACGTTTTTTAAGTTTATACTAGAAATAGCATCTTCGATCTTTCTGGTTTAATTTTCTTTTATTGTAGTATGAAGATTAAGTAAAGAAGAAAGAACTTATGCATACATGTATTTACCAGAAATTTGGATTATTAACAAAATAAAAAATGTTTATAGTTAGTTAGAAATTAAATTACCTTTTGGAATTACACATTAAAAGGTCATAATTCGAAATAAAAGTAACATAAGAGAAGACATGATTATCAAAGTGTCTTTGAGTATTTCTTCATATTTTCTAAAAGAGCTGCAAAGCTTTTGTACAGAGACAATAATTCGCAGTGCTCGTTTCATCCTCAGAGAAACTCATAAAGCAAATATTTGTCGCTAAAAAGTCATCAATTACAAGCTGCTAAAAAAATGAATTAACTAAAAATAACGTTTTGCGTATCATGTCGAATTTTCGCACTGTAGTTATTCAGTTAATCAAAAATTTGCAGATAGAATTTGTAAAACACATAAATTTTATCAAGTCTACGGGATTTTATTTATATCACAAATTTATTAATAAAAAAAAAATAAAATATGCAGCCTTCTAGATAACTGAAAATACAATCTCCAGTAAAGAAAATGTAATATAAATTGTAATACCTTTTTAACTCTAGGATTGTTTCGTATTTTGATGGATTCATGTGATTAAAATAAAATCGTCGTTTAAAGAAAACAATGTAAAGGCATTTGTGTTTCCTTAAATCGACATATCAATTGAATCTCTAACCTTTGAAACGATATTATGATCAAATTACAATATTTCGTAATATTAAAACGTGTCTGAAAGCATTTAAAAAGCACTTACAAATGACATTAATGGACAAAAAATTCGTAATGAGATGAGTGTAATTATTCAGTAAATAAAAGTATCATGTTTAGCATATGGAACAAGTGGAACAAGTCTCTAATCTAGTCAATGCTAAATTTAAAAAGTTAAAAATGGCAAAATAAAATAAAAGTGTTCTAGCTAAAATTGATTAAATAAAAATATATATATAATAATAAAAAATATTTTTGGCAATTAGTACTAATTTTGATTGTTATCTTGTATTTTTATTGTTAAACCGAACAAGATTTATCTAATATGTAACGAGCTTATTTAAGCCTTACTGATTTAAAAAATTTAATTTTCTTGTATAAAATATGGAGCGCTGACTTTTCATAGTTGTAATCAACAAGCTTTGAGGTTAAATCATGAAAATTTTGAAAATTCACTACCGAAATGGTGAGAATTTCTCAGAGCCGGTACGAATATGCTGTACATTTTTCAATCAATCATCATATTAAACATTTTTCTATGGGGATTTTTGAAAGGGAAAGTATATGCAAATAATCTGCATATAATTTCATATCTAAAAATGGAAATTCTACATGTTATTGATAAAATTCAGACGCAATCATGCTAAAATGTGAACGAAAAGTTCGCCAAAACAGTGAAAGTTTGCTAAAAGAGTTTAGCTGGGAATTTCCCGAATATTGTTTTCCATTCGCAACCTCAATATCCATATTCTACTATAAATAAAAAAAATAATCGCTGTTCAAATGAAATATGAGTTTTATTTTAAAAAAACTTAAAAATGAAATCCGGTTTTTAGACATCTTTTATAATAAAAATTCTTTAACATTCTGTACACATCGGTATCATTAATTTAGAAACCTGTTGCTCTTACTTATAAATATTTAATTACTTAAAGTATTAATTTTTTTTAATGGAAATTGCTTAAATTTTCGATGTATAGGTTTTGTTTTTCTTTGTTTTCAACAATTTGCATTCAACAAAAAGCGACTTGATCGATAAGTATTAATAAAAAAATCTGGTCATATCCGAGTTTGATTTGTGCGCAGAGGTTCCGTACCATATTTTCTAGAATTTCTAGGGATCTGTAAGACTTAGAACTTTCGTTATAATTTTCCTGTAAACTTCAGTAATTTCGGAAATAAGGCAGGGGAAGGAGGAGTGCTCAATTTTCACGTATTTTTTAGAATATCGTTTATAATATACTAAGTAAAATTATAAAGAAAATATTTTTGTATTCCTTTTAAATGATACCCCCCACATGATATACAGAATGAGGAAAAAGTATGGAAACCCTTGAATAACTCCTCAGGTATGCATTTTTGACAAAAACGTTACATACAAAAGTTTCAGGACTTTTGCCTGGCTATTTAACGATGATCCTGGATTTGACCTTGACCATGACCTTGAAGGTTATATCAAGGTCAGAGTAATTTTTTAAAATTGTAACACCCATTACTACCGAATATGTCCTTGAGCAACTTGGACCTTTGACCTCTGAAGGTCATATCGAAGGAAGGTCAAAGTACCGGGACAGCAGAATAACTCGCCAGAAATAGATTTTTGGAAAAAATGTTTCAAACAAAAGTTGTTGCAGTCCTCACGAATTATTCAGGGGTTTCCATACTTTTTCCTCACCCTGTATATAAAATTGAAAAAGAATGGTTTCTTGAAATATTTGGCTGTAACAGACGGACAGACGGACAAACACATTCTGCTTTTTCCCTTTGATTGTACGGAATCCTAAAAAGAATATTTGCAATAATATTTTCTTGAAATTAACGAAACTTTTTATTAAATTTAAAACATACACTTTTATGTTAGTAAAATGAGTTCTTTTATTTTGAAAACGATTTTGCATAGGTTCAAGAAAACATTTCTTGAGGTATTTTGTTTTGTTATAATGCAAATATTCTTTTTCAAAACTAAAGAGGTAATGGCACCGAATACCGGCCGGCTACCTAAATCCGGCCACTTGGTTATTAAATAAATATCTATGCGAAGACTAAATATAAATTCATTTTTACTAGTAAAATATATAAATTAATTACTGTACTTGTAATTAGTTTAAAAAAAATAATAAAATTATTTATTGTTAAGTGAAAAAAAATTATTAATGTGGTCGAAGGTTAGATTTTGCTTCAATAGATCAATGAAATGCTAAAAATCGATACTTGAAAAATGAGAAATGTTTTTGTATCATCTCAATAATTAATTATGATTTTGATAATTATTCTAGACTCATATATTCTTTAGTTATGTAATAATCTCAAAGTACGATCAGTTCAGTACGAGATAGTGGCCGAAGTTAGGGTCCTAGTCCAACAATGGCAAGCTTTTTATTAAAAATTAATTTTAAATATACCAACGACAAAATAAACGAACGGGAATAATTTATTATCGTTCAGAATCGTTTTCTCATATTGAAACCACTAACACAATTGAAATAAATGTTCCTATTAATTCAATAACAATAAATAAATGTAGTCAATCCTTAAATGGCCGGTATTCGGTGCCATTACGTTATCGTGATTTTAAATTAAGAAAAATTGGAATAGGCTCGTATTCAAAGATGTTTTTCTTTAATTTGACTCTAATTTTGCTTTGGTATACTATATGGATATTTTTCTCTGAGAATCAGATATATTCTCTATAGTGTTTATTTGAAATAGAAAATAATAAACCTAATTCTTTCGAGCCAACAAAAAATAAATAATTTAATATTACTATATGACTAAATCTTTAATTCGAAATTCATATCAGTTTTCCGGAAATACTGTTTACAGTCTTTTATGGTTTTATTTTGGAGATAAAATATTATCTTATGTTTCTTAACGGATTTCTATTTAAATTTTGAGAAGGTTTTAGATTAGACCTCGTGAGATGAAAAGCTTCCTCATCATCAAAATTGTGGCTCAAGGTGTGTAGGTTTTTTTTTATTTTTATATTTTAAAATGATATATGAAACGTAAACGGAACTAAAGATAATAAAAACTGCTTTCTGTTTTTGCATCTATTTATCACAAATGCTAAATCTTGCGAAACTTGTAGGAAGAAAGCGAGTTCAAGGGCGGCATGTTAATTTTCTGATTGCTTATTTCTGTACTGGAAAAAAAGTCTGTAAATTGCTTGAGATTCAGTAATTAATCGTGTGGAGTTTGAGGAGGAATAATTATACCGCCTCAAAAGGCTTTAGCGTTGATTAGTACACTTGCGCAAAATCTTCCCCGAACAGTGACGAAGAGAAGAATGAAGATTGCGCGCCAACGAGACTGCTGAATCGTAATTCAGGCGAGGTGTTGCCACATGTCGGCGTTTATTTAAGCACTTATTTTAGAGGAGGCGAATGCGGCGGACACTTTCACACAAGTCATTCACTCGGATTTCTTCACACATTTCACTAGGGGAACAGGAAAAGAGGGCAGTGATCGTCGTCGTCGTCGTTTTTGTTAGACACTCACGAAACATCTCTGGGCGTCGTGACGGCTGCAATGTAAAACCACCGCCAGCCGACTTTGCTGATAATTATGGTGGCGCCGGCCACCAGGAGCGCGGGAATCCCGTAAATCCAGCCCATGTAGTACCACAGAAGCGCGATTGCGGCGACGAGGATCGCTAAACTGGCCGTTATTACGGCGACGCGGCACACAACTGCCGCCTTCCGCAGCAGCGACTTCTTTTGGTGATGGGGGTCGTGCGATGACGTCGACACGGGCTCCCCACCTGTTCCGCCGGGGCCGCACGAAGAAGAAGAGAAGAGCACCGCCGTCGGTGGAGCCGCGCAGCTGGCGGGCTTTCCATTACTCCACGATCGGCCGTTTATTCCATTCACCGCTGGCAGTGTCGTGTCGCCACTGTAGCCGTAGTTCTGGTGGTGGTGGTGGTGTTGATAGCCCTTCTCAATGTCGATGTCCTGGGGCAAGGGCGAGGCGGGGACGGGGTTCGCCGACGGGGCGCTTCTGTACACCTCCTCGTGGCAATCGTCACCAGCTTGCGGCGATGACGCGGCCGGCGTCGTCTGTCGGGAGTAAGAAGTTTGAAAAATTCGATTTTTATACTTCGAGTAGCGGCGTGCTAGCAAATGACGTCATAAGATGAACGACGGCGATCGCATTGGCAACTGACTGCTCGATCGAAACAGAAAGTTTCTTATTAGCATACTTTGCGGCGGTTGTCAGCCGAAATTTTTCGCTTTTTGGCGTGTTTACAGGGGAATTTTGTACTTTTTTGTTGCAGAAATTTATGCAATTGAATAGCACGGAACTGATTTTTATGTTTTAAAAGTCTATTTTGAGAAAAGCAAGAAACATCTACTTTAGATAGTCGCACGAGATGAAAACTTTGCTATTTTACTGAAATTGACAGCTACTTTGACACGTGTACATTGAATAACACTGGAGCTTTCCATAGTCCCCCTAAGTTTCCTCAGAGGCATCTTGTGGGTGGTAGCATGAAAGTTTTAGATATTTTTGGCGGGAAAATTGTAATATTGAACCACTGCCATGTGAATCATTTATTTTGAAAGCGTGTAAGTTAATTTTTTTGGAGAAAATTGAGAAATCACATAATTAATTATTGATTTTTTACAATTCACTAATTATGACCTTTTACGACCCAGAAATAATTTATTATTTTAGTTAAATTATATAAAAGTCATTTATGTAATTAACACGTTCGCTACTAGCGTCACATATATGCAACGTATCATTTATTGTATGTGAGCCCGGCGATAATTTATTGCACTAATTTTCCCTTTTTTTGTTGTAATGAGCTATAAAACAACAAATATGCGTCAGTTTTTAAAATTGCTTATTTTGTTTATTATCAATGTTATAAATATAATATTTGAAAGCTCAATACCAATGAAAGTTAGTCAGATATATGGTTTTCAGAAAACTAGTTTTTCACTGTTTTGAAGAATTAAGAATTTTTTTGAATTCAGCTCTTAAAAGCAGGGATCGAAAATAACAATTATTTTCAATTTTTCAAACCAAAAAATTATGTAGACAAATTTGTAGGAAAATTGGTTCAAATATTGCATTATGATTCTTATGGCCTGAGCTTTAAGCATTTTATGTGCTTTTAAAATTTGTGATTTTTTCCATAAAAATTAAAAGAAAAAAATTATTTTCGCATTTTTATTTTTAAATTCAAAAATCAAAAATCAAAATCAAAATATGATTATTATTTTTAAAATCGAAAATAAAAATCAGAAAATGATTTTGATTATAAAAATCAGAAAATGATTTTGATTATAAAAATCAAAAATAAAAATCAGAATATGATTTTTATTATAAAAATCAAAAATAAAAATCAGAATGTGATTTTTAGTTTTAAAATCGAAAATAAACTTCAGAAAATGTTTTTTTATTATTAACATCTAAAATAAAAATCAGCATGATCAATGTTTTGTATTGCGCGTGTTGCTATCACATTCAACACATGGCGATCCCATTGTCGTAAAATCACTTCCTGATTTTTATTTCTGATTTTGAAATTAAAAATCATTTTTTGATTTTAAAAATAAAATTATTTTCTGATTTCGATTTTTGATTTTAAAAATCAAAGCCATATTCTGATTTTTATTTTTTGATTTTAAAAATATAAATTACTTTCCGTTTTTATTTCTGATTTTAAAAATAAAAATTATTTTCTGATTTTTATTTCTGATTTTAAAAAAAAAAATCACTTTTTGATTTTTATTTCTGAATTTTATAATAAAAATCATTTTCTGGTTTTAATTTCTGATTTTAAAAATCAAAATCATATTCTGAATTTTATTTTTTGTCTTAAAAATAAAAATCAAGACATAATTTATATTTTTGTCTAGAAAAATAACAGTCAGGAAATAACTTTTTAGATCTGATTTTTACCGAAAATATTATAACCGTTACGGGCCCTGCTTAAAAGAAGTTTACGCAATAAAATTATAAGTATTTAATACTTTGTATACTAATAGGAGACTAAATATGTAATAAATATATTTAAATACAGAGACTTCATCCATAACTGTAAGGTGACACACCTACAATGTCCATTCTTAATTGCATTTATACTTAGCTGAGCTTTTAAAAATTACAAACTGTGTACTATTAATTAAAATGCAAGACATAATAATTATTACCTTTCTTGATTTTTATCAATAAATCATCTTTACATTTACATATCTAATAAGCATTTTCTATATTTAAAGCAATTTTAAAACAATTTCATAGTTAACATCTCAACATAAATTAATCATTTTGTGTAATTTAGCAAAATTTTAAACAATCTCGAGAAAAGGCAAATGAGTAATTGCAAGACTCTGCACCATGCACTATGATGCTGTATTGTTGCAGAAGCGTGAAATGAGCGCAACAAATTTACATAACCTGAAATCAACTAACAGTTGAGTTTTTCTGCACTTGTGATCTTGTTAGATCTATGTAATGCGATGCATGGAAAATTTAGAAAGTGAAATTTGTTAGTGGTTCTAATTGAGAAAGTATGGAAATTTTAAAAAATTAGTAGTGGAATCACTGGAACAATGATATTGATCTTAACATAGGATCAATAGTAGTTATTTTTCTTTTTTAAGAAATTTAGATAATTGTTTTGACCATTTTATATTTATACGTATTTATATTTATACGTATTTTTTTAAACCCCTTAATTTTATCTAACCAATTTATAATAAAACGTAATTGAAAATGAAAATTAAAATTAGTCACAGAAATAAAATAACCTTGAATGCATACGCAGATGAATGATAAATTGCATGAAATTGCACAACGTAAAGAAACCAAAAAGGTTGACGCTTTTTGTACCGGTCACAGGTTAATTACAATAAAATCGTGCTTAAAGCAGTGAAAAATTAAACTAGTCTTTTATCTCACTTAAGTCTTAAGGAGAAAATTGCAAAAAAACTTTTAAAAACTTTCCGATGCGATTAAGAAAACTCAAAACAAGAAGAATTCTGCAACATCGTAACTAATTCATTTGACGCGCGTTATACGGGTAGTATGTTTGGAATTTGCAAAAAGGTATTTGAGTGTCTCGCTTAAAGAGATTATAATGGTTGAAACGTGCACGTAAATATGGGAATTGTTGTAGTGAAACATACTGTGGAGAATGTCGATGTTACTTGTATTTTTTTTTTTTAGATCCAAAGAGATCCAAATCTTGTTCAATACTCAGTTACAATCCAGACTTTTATACAAATCTTGTTAGTCTCATATAAAAAAAGAATAATTGACAGCTTTCAACTTGAATATCACTATCAATACCTCATACTTTTTAAAACTGATCATTTTTATGCGAAAAGACCTGGATCTGGGTGGGCCATCGGGTGGTTTCTTTTAAAAAAATGCTATATATTAACACTATTCAACATTTTTAAAAGTTTATTGATTTATGGGAAAGGGTAAGATTTCCAATTAGTTACGGAATATGATTTTATTTAAATGGCTACCTCGACTGACTGGGCAAAAGCCCTTTCGCTCAACCCATTTTTGCTGCACAGTTTTTATAGTTTGGTGTATTTTTTAATGTTGTTCAAGCTTAAATATATTATTGGAAATATCTTCTTGTATTTCTGCAAATTTTTTGAGCATAAAAGAGCTATCTTTGTCAAAATAACGTGTAATTTAAAAAAAATCTACAGATGGCCCACCACTTACAACTCATATTTTGCTAAATTTTAGTCTCAATGAATGAAGTGAAGTTGATTTTTCTTTTCAAATGATTTTCTTGAATTATAATCAGTCACTCTAAGGGAAAAATTATTATTATTTAGAAAAGCTGTTTCAATTTTACCTTTTAATAATTCATGAAATGAAAACCTAAACGCTCAAATTTCGTTATTATCACAAACTGGCACGAGCTTATCAAAAGTTTTACTTACAAAAGCAATTCATCAAGAGATGTATTGAAATAATCAATAACGAAAGAGATGAATTCTAAAAGTTTCGTGTTAATTCAACTGCCAGATAGGAATCTTTGCTTTGTAAGATGATATTAGATTTCTTGCACAAGCCGAAATTTGTGATTGTAATACAATAGCTTAAAAAAGGTTTGGAAATGCAAGAAAATTTCACAATAGGTCTGTAGTTTGAAACATCACTCTTACTAAGTTTTCTTTGTGAACAGACATAATAATCAGTGCTTTCAGATATTTTTAATTTGTATTGTAATTGAATGATATGCGGTTTTTGCACAATGATAGTATTTCACTTTTTCGAGCTTTACTAGGGCTGAATAATAATCAGGTATTCATTTTTCAATTATAAATAGTTTTATCTCCGTCTCAGGTATTAATCATCTTGTTACTAGGGAAAAGTAAATAAAATAATGCGAAATATGTTAAATTTCTGTATTGACATGACTCCAGCAGTGTGGAGCAGTTGTAGATCTTTCGCGTGTTAGCAACATTTATTTTATACCAATTGACATTGACTTAATTTGCACATGTCCAAACAATAAAATCGATTGTTAAAAAAAAAAATCCAGCTTTTTACCTATAAGATCACCTTATTTAATAAGAATCAGAGAAAATATTCTTTAGTTGTGGATTTTTCTCTCAAAGGTGATTAATTGAAAACATGAGACTTTTTTGGATCCTCCTTGCTACTAGTAAGTTAATGATTGATTACTAATAATTTTTGAAATGGTACTTAGTTTTTGGATATCTGATGTAGATTTCGAGTTATTGTGTTTCTACGTATTAAATCCATTACAAGTCATATGAAAACTTGATAATAGTGTTCATATCTACTTTATATAAAAAAAATAAAAATATATACTTTTACAATTCTATAGTTCTGATCGTTGGAGTCAATTCCGCACCAAAAAAGGATAAACACCAGGACAAAGATCAGGACAAAAAGGCAAAGTTATGTAAGCAATGCGAAAATAAACTTGGAAAGATATGGCCACTTTGTGGACAATTCGATGGAATGCCTGACACTTTTAAAAATTTAAAGCATTTTGAATGTTTATCAAAATGCCGAAAAGGTAAGGAATTGCAATATAATGTAAAAATATTTATTTTAAACCTATCTATTTTCAGTACAATTTAAGGAATTGATTCACACAGGACCATGTATGAAAGATAAATATAAATATAGAGAATTTATCTTTTTAGCATCATATCATCCAAGTTATAATCAAACATATCCAAACTATCAATAAATAATTAAAGTGGAGTAATAAATTATTTTATGATTAGTAGAGGTCAAATTTGAAGGTTGTTTAATGTTTTTCTCATCTTCTGTATAAAGTGTAAATTATTTTACGTATTTGGGAGGTATAAAAACATAAAAAGTAATTTATTATACCTATAATAAAATGATACAAACTTGGAAGCTTTACTTAATTACTATGCAATGGAAATTTTCATCGAATTTGAGATTTTAGAAGGTATATTTCGAGTGCCACAGGTAATTTTATAAATTAAAGTTGTAGTTATTATTAGTTCCATAGTAATTCAAAATTATTATAGTAAACAAATAATTCCAGAAAAATCTTACAAGTCGAATTGAGCAAATGAAATATGCAGGAGGAAAAGGGTGAAGTAATTAACTAACGTCGATATTCTAATTTAATATTTTGATTAAATTGAACTTAAATTAATACGATATTTAAGAATTAATTACTGTAATAGGTAGAGTAATATAAAATATCGATGGTGATATGCAATTGTAGCCTATAATACGGCAATAATTTATAATGTAGAATATTTACTACTGTAATCAAAAAGTAACGTTAATTTCGAATTTAAATTGCGCAGGTACATCGATTCGAGCAAGTCTTATTGTTTTTAGGTTGGTAGTACTGACACTCATATCTGTGTAAAATTTCACTCCAGTACGTCATTTGTTTGGTTAGTTTCGTTGTGTTTCCTGAGGAACTAAAAGTGAATATTTCGATTTTTACAATGTGTGATTTTATTGAGCAAAGAAGTTGCATTAAATTTTGTTTGCGGAATGAAATTTCTGCTGCAGAAAGGTTTAGAATGTTGCAGAAGGCCTTCTGCAATCAGGTTTTGTCTGAAAAATATGTTTACATGTGGTATAAACAGTTCAAAGAAGGTAGAGAAAGCGTTGAAGATCAATCAGTGAAAAACATGTCAATGAAATCAAAGATTTGGTGCTGAAAAATCGTCGGTTGACAATTAGAGACATTGCTGATACTGTAAACATTTCATTTGGTTTGGTCCAAACGATTTAGAAAGAACATTTGTGCTTGAGAAGAGTCATATTTCGATTGGTTCCAAAAACACTCAATTTCTTGCACTACGTTGCATTGGTTCTTCGAAACTTTTTCGTCAAAAATTCGATGTATGTCGCTCCACAACCACCGTATTCGCCCAATTTAGCTCCATGTGACTTCTGGCTATTCTCTAAGCTCAAAAGACCGCTTCGGGGACACCGTTTTGAATCGACTGATGAGATAAAAGAAAAATCGAAGAAGAAACTGAAGGCCATTCAAATCATCGAGTTTCAGAAGTGTTTCGAGGATTGGAAAAATCGCTGGCATAGGTGTATTGTATCGGGTGAGGCCTACTTTGAAGGGAATGATATAGATTTGAGAAAATAAATAAATATTTTCAAAGTTATAAACAAATTGGCTTTACTTTTTGATCATAGTAGTATATTTTTAATTATTACTTGCACTGAAAACTGACTGAAAATAGACTGAAAACATATTACATCGAGATAGTTAATCCGGAATTCAGACTAAGACGAGGCAAAAATATTTTTTCAGTCGGAAAAGAGACTGATTTTACTTTGGAATTTTTTTCGAATATTTGATTTAGAAAATTTTCAACTGCTAGACTTAACATTTTTTCTTTTCGCTCCAGGAGAGTAATGAGTCTGTTAAACATTATGTAACTTATGGATTTTTTAATTATATTTATTTACCAATTAATTTTTGAGTAGTACATACATTCGTAATAAATCGAGGCGGGAATTTTGAAATTTATATTTTTAATACACCTGAAAATCGAATTTAAATTCATCAGAACCTGTGTAATTTCAGTTTTTCCTTTGATTTAGCGCGAAATATAATTCAATCTGTTTTATGCTTGATTTCAGTTCATATTTTTCGAATTTGAATTTTAGTTAATTTTTTTTTATATTTTCAGTTCATTTTCAGTCACTTTTCGTTTTCTGTTCAGTTCTCCTTCATTCTGTTTTCAGTTTTATTTCTTCATCCGGGGGGTTTCTTTGAAAAATATAGTTTGTTTTTATCACCAAGTATTTCAAAATACAACGACTCATGCTATTTTTAGAAATGAAAAAGACTAGGACTATTTATTAATTCATTCTCCGAGCAAAGTTCAACGTATGTTCTGCGTTTATGTCATTATCCGTGTTAGAAAAGCTAATTTCATATTCCATGATCGTAATTCAGGCATTAAAAAGACAACAAAGTTTGAGATTTACATTAGCCGATACTTGTAACTTGGTTTTAATAAGTATGATTTATTTTTCACGCCATTAAGAAACTTATGGCGAATAATGATGAAATGTAAATTAATGTATATAGCAATATAAAAGTGGAAGATGCTGCGTTTCCTCTGTTGGCAATCAGATGCCAATCAAAGAGTTTCCGACTGACCCTGGCGGCTGGGTTCATTAAAAGGCTGCTCATCGCAACCTACGTGTGACACTCACGTAATTCAATATTTTACGAAAATTTATTTAAGATGTCACATTACTCATAAAAATTCAGAAAATATTTAAATTGCCGATCATTTATTACTGAGCTTTATCAGAAAAAACACCTCTGCGTATTTTGTGGTTAATCGTCCCAAGCACGATCACAGCGATCAGTGAAGGAGTCCGTAAAATGCGTATATAAATTGTAAATCGAGTGCTCCGGTCAGTGATCAATGGTTTTACTTGAGGTGAAAATTTGCAATTGTAAAAAAAAGTGTAATTCACCGTCCAGGCCAGGCCTATTATTTTCAATTGTTATTTCGAGCAGTATAAAGCGAGGTGGTGCGGTTTTTTTGTTTTTCACGTTCACGCATTTGTAATTGTATGCCAAAAGTTGCGCCCTCACCTGCTTGAGGTTAGTCGCTGAATGTTAATGTCTTCAATTTTTACTTCGCGTCACAAATTGAAGAGTATGCCATGTTCACGGTAACCGTGAACACCTTAGCTTTGGCCAAACTGAGAAACAAACGCACAGATTTGACAATCAGTTAAACAAAAAAAATTGGTGTCATTTGGCTGCGATTTATATGCACTTGGCCTTCTTTTAGGCCATAAAACACCGGGGTCAATGTTTTTTTTTTCTGGCCAATTTAAATCAAATCACGGAGATGAAGCGGTGATTTTATGTTGTGTAATCAAAAAGTGATTTAGAAGGGTTTCGAATCAGATAGGAAATATTTTAAATATAACGAATAGTTTTTTTCTAGAGATGTTTCAAAAAATTTAGATTTAATTGCTAGTTGTGAAACATTAAGCAAAACAGTACAATATAAATTTTATAATTAGAAATTTTTATTTTTAAACATATCTAAGAAATTTTACGAATTAACTAAAAACATAATTTAATTTTACTGACTAAATGGAAGATCTGGGATAAACTTTTTGCTTCAATGTAAGCCCATTATTTTTATATTGCTTGTAAATTCATGAAATCGACAAAAACAGAAATTTGTAAACTTACTTGCAATTTAACCCATTAATGCGCAAAACGAGGATTTTGTGCACGCAAGTTCAATTGTACGATTCGAATAGCAAATTGGGACGATTTTCTGCCAAATTGGTATATAACGGATTTTAGGGGATGCTCTATCAAAATCTGGCATTTGTTTTGCATAAAAGCTTAAAAAACCGTAGTTTTTGTGTTTTTTCAAAAAAGTGCTCATGTTTTTTGGCAATTTTTCTTCTCAAAGTCGGTTATCTTGTCTTTGCTGCCATTGAATGATCTTATAACCACAAGAAATCGCGGTCCGAATGTCTAAACTTTTTCAAACCATGATATTGAAAGTTTTTTTTGCTTTGTTTTTTTTTTTGCAAAATGGCCATTTTGTACAGCAATGTAAAAAAAAACCTCGCGATTTTTTTACACGAAAAGGATCAACTATCCAAAAAAAATTTATAAAACAGAAAATGCTTCAAATTAGCCAAGTAATACATGTAATTTTTTCAGAATTTTTTGGACTACTTTTGGTTTTTGGATCTGGCAAATTTTTGAAAACCCCAAAAACCCCCCGAAAAATTCCCAAAAAATTCACACGTGTTGTTTGGCTAATTATAAGTACTTTTTGTTATATAAAATTTATTCGTATAATTAATCCTTTTTGAGTAAAAATATCACCAATTTTTTTTATGATTTTTTCCGGAATTTTGTGGATTTTTCAAAAATTGGCCAAATCCAAAAAAATAAAAATAGTCTGAAAAATTCTGAAAAAATTCACACGTTTTCTTCGGCTAATTTTAAGCATTTTTTGTTCTACAGTTTTTTTTTGTAAAGTTGATCCTTTTCGTGTAAAAAAGTCCAGGGTTTTTATTACATTGCTGTACAAAATAGCTATTTTGCAAAAATCTAAACAAAAAAAAAACTGTCAAAATCATGGTTTGAGAAAGTTTAGACATTCGGACCGCGATTTCTTGTGGTTATAAGATCATTCAATGGCAGCAAAGACAAGATAACCGACTTTGAGAAGAAAAATTGCCAAAAAACATGAGCACTTTTTTGAAAAAACACAAAAACTACGGTTTTTGAAGCTTTTATGCAAAAAAAATGCCAGATTTTGATAGAGCATCCCCAAAAATCCCCAAAAATCAGTATAAAAAAATCTATCATAATCATATCTAGGCTTTCGCAAGCATGTCATAATTAAAAAATTTTAGAATAATAAAATAGTAAACAAAATATAGTTTTATTTTATTGTGTATTTGTAAAATACAAGATCAAAAAACTGAATTTATATATTTATATTTAATCTGGCGTAAAAGCGTGTTTTTTGAAATTTTGATTACATTTACTGTTTGACGTCAATCATTGATTACATTTTTATTTTTTGGTAATAAAAGCCAAAAATTTTTTTTTTTTAAAGACTAGAATATCCAAGATGTAAGATAAACTAAAATAAAAAGATAAATTTTTAATTCTGTTGTAAACATGTTTAACAATAACTTTTTATCTGATTGTTTTTTAAATTTACTGTGTTTATTTATAAAATAGTTATTACCTCGTTATGAACAAATTAAACTTTTATAATTCCTGTAAAGTATTTTTTTTTCGGTTTTATATGAAACCAGATAATATTATGTTTTAGGTTTATTTTTAAACATATATCGTTGGAACATCATCCAAAAGTAGATGGTATAAGTTGATTTATGAATTATTCAAAAATAATATTTCTATTTTTAGATTACTTCCAACATTATTGAATTAAAGCTGTCCTTAAACTTGATTTGTGCTACATTGATCCAAGATCTCCTCAAGTCAACAGTTGATCCAAGGTTTAATGATTTAAACATGAATATACTTCGACAAATTGTCCGTTCACTTGATTTTTTAACTTTCAGAAATTTGATGCTATTTTAATTTTTATCCCCTTGTACTTTGCACTTGACGCCACTGTCCGATTTCAAGTGTCATTCAGTTTGCTGCGTCTGCGCATTATGCCAGCTCCACATGCGAGTTACTCTCGAATTACATTAACATTGACCTTGAACCATGTTAACCAGTTGTTGGTGCCGGCAATTTTTTGGCAATGTCAATATTTGCAGTTATCTTCCTACCTATCAGCAGTTGTTTGTCAACTTTAATGATTTCACTGGAAGTCTAAAAGTAGGATTATTTTAAATGTTATCATAATGCTGGAAATTGTTTTACCCTACATTTTCACTTTCTGTGTGGATATGGATTAGATGCTTAACTCTTTTGTTTAACTTTTGTCTTGTTTATAATTCTTAGTGTTTGGTTTAAGTTATCGAATTTTTACAGATTCTAGCAATTCGTCTTATTTAACTGAGGGTACTCAACGTGTGGTGGTGTCCTCTTTGACTCTATTAGAAATAATTCGGGTGTACCGCAGGGCAGTCACCTTGGTCCTTTGTTGTTCATTTTCTGCGGCAATAATTTATCTTTTATTCCTTTTTACTCGAAAATTCTTTGTTATGCTGATGATGCGAACATTTTTCGAATAATATCTGAGGACTGTGATTGTGACGCTTTAAATATTGACTTAGATGTCTTTAAAAAATGGAAAAGGAGTTTAATGACCCCTTGTAAGACCTATATTGGTATTCTAGCCACATTTGGTCCAACGAAGGTCTTCAGGGAGTTATTAACTCCACTGAATTGCTGTATAGACTTGATATTTCGGTATTTGCACCTTCCCTGAGGAATAATTATTACATTCGAAACAACCTTTTATTATACTGATTATGGATTGAACGAGCCTATATCCTCTATATCGCTCTTCTTTAATTCGCGGTACTCCGCGTAATTTATCGCGAGCTCAAATAAATAAAAGGTCGGCTTCGTTAAGATTATAAAAAGGTATAGAATGTTGTTGTTTTTATTTAGTTAGGTTTTTACGAGATTGTACAAATAATTAAATAAAAAATATAAAGATTGTCGGTAATTAGAACTAAAACTCGCTTGTTTTTAAAGTTTGCAACTTATTAATAAATAAAATTTTCATGTTATTGTATACATGAACGAATAGGACCATAATATAATAAAAGTTTTAAAATTTTGTAGATTCTTAATCATTATATTAGAAAAAAGTTAATTTTACTAACATTTTTGTAATCTCTTCTTTGAAAGGGTTTTTTTTATTATCTTATATGAGCATCTTTCTAGAAGAGCTTTTTAAATCATATTTTTCTTCCATCTAAAGAATTAATAATACTTGTGAACTGATAAATATTTAAATTTCGTTATCACATTGACTATTTTCGGAATAATTTGTTTTTGCATGTGTTATAAAACAGATCAAAGTCAAAGTTTATTTTTCTGTCTTATATTTTGCAATGAAAGCTTCCATTTATTTTTCATGTTAATTACTCGCTGTTTTTAACTAATAAAATATGTAGTACAACCTATAAATTAGTGAACTTTTCGGTAGTAAATTTTCTAAGTTTTCATTTGAGTGTTTAACCTCTACTAATATTTTTTATATATAATCAAGCACCAATAAGGAACATGTTCCATATTTTGTTAAAATTTAAGGAAATTAATGCATATGAATACTTAATTTTGGAAAATACCAATTTAGATTTAAAATATATTTAATATAGGGTGGGCCATCTGTTCGTTTATTTTTAATTCAGTGCTGTGTTGCCAAAATAGTGCAAATTTTGAAAAGAAATTTCGGTTGAAATATTGCAGTAATCGCATTTGCTTCATGTAAGTTTGACGCAGTTGGATGTTTTTTGTTGGCTGTCGTTAAAAATCGATATTTTGTTGACAAACCAGACGCGATTCGATACTAAGCTAGTCGAGGCAGATATTTAAATGATATCATATTCTATAACTAATCGGAAAGTTTACTCTTTTTAATAGATCAACAAACTTTGAAAAATAATAAATAGTGCTTATTTAATAGCATTTTTAAAAAGAAACCAGCTGATGCCCACCCTGTATTACACGAGTAAGGCAATTTACTTAAAAAATTTTCAGCTTACTGCTTGCTATATGTATAACACGCATAGCAATTGCGTGTACATTGCAACCCAATTTAAATGGATGTGGAAACTCCATTTATATTAATACTTTTCGCCAATGTGGAGAACAAAATAAGTGTATAAAATTATATGGAAGCGGTTACCCTTTTTTTTTTCAACTGTCCAGATAGTCTGTAGTACATAATTAATTTGCGAAACATATTCCGGATCACTTCAACACCTCAATTAGGCCATATTATTTTCCTATGAAAATTTATACCAGTTTCCAGCAATTGCCCACAAATCCACAGCTGGCAATTGGAGGTGAAAGTCGAGATAATGAAAAAGAAAACTTCAACTGCAGCAAAAATGAAGCAGCAAGTTGCAGCAGACTCAAGAGAAATTCAATTAGGAAAAAAACAAATCAACTGAATGAAGTGTCGTCGAGTGGTGTTGTGGTTGTTGACGAAGTATTTTCCTATTTTCAATAGATTTTTGCGTGAAATTAAGGTAAGTTGCGAGCGACTTTCGCGTAACTTGCTTGAGGTGAGCGAAGAATGCATTCATTTCAGCATAGTATATGTCGATGATCTCGAGGTAAGACCGTTGCAGCAAAGTTCCAGCTAAATGCAATGTGCACTCTGCCAGTCGCCTCGACGGCATTCCTAAGGGGCTAGTGACTGCCTTAAGACTCTTAGACTCTTAGTATAAGACTTCACAGCATAGAGTCGAGGGGCAACTGGAGATCTATGAACTCCGTAGATGGCGGTTGATTGCAACAATAAAAATTTTACTTCGTACTATTCGTACTATAAAGCTGGTGCTATGAGAGACAAAAATGACGTGCGCTGAATCGCTTGCTATTGCGCAAGGGGCTCAATGTTTGGAGGTGCTCCGCCGTAATGCGAATTGAATATTCATAATTATAAATAGTTGTTGCCACAATCTGAATACACCGATCATGGCCCACACGTGACCAAGGCTTGGAATCTTTTGGAAACAATTAACCGTCGTTATTTTTTGTTTCAACAACAGCATTCAAGGAAATGTGACATTACGATGGCTTTAATTGGAATCCGGCTTTTGATTATAAGGTGCTCCTCACCGTTATTACTTCTGTTCTTCCAAGAATGAACCTTGGGACGAACGCACACACCTCACAGAAAGTTCATTATGGTTGAAGAAGAAGAGTTATGCATCTTCTCATACAAGGCTTTCATTAAAATTGCTCAATTGAGTTTTGCAATTTTTAGCTCTCTACAGAATATTTGCTAACTGAAAAGACGACGTAGAATGTGAATCGCATTGTTCTCGTAATTACATTTGGTTTTGCACCACTGGAAATGGTTTTACCGAGAGAAAAGACAATTGTAAAATCACCTAAACCAACTATACCCTAAAAAATTCATTAAAATTTCTTTTGCATAAATGATTGTCTTTTCTTTTCACTATAAAAATTAAGTACAGTTTCGTTCGATCTACATTATATTGCATAATATTTTCTTGAAAATTAAAGCAAACATATTTTCCACAATATAAAAATACTCTTAAAATTCTAAAAATACACAATAAAATATATTTTGCCATTTATTTGCTTACTTAAACGTAAATTTACTAAGCAATATTTAATATTGATATTATTTTTAAAATTAATAAAATCATACCTAGAAATCTACTACAACATATGGAAAAATCAACAAAGTAGGTAAAAATGGTTCGTATTTTAAAATATTGAGGAGAAACACAATGTCGATTTTTATAATAAAAAAACGAGTTTCAAATTGAGATCGAGTTCAGTTTTTCCATATAAAAATTGAGATGGATCTTGTGTTCAGTTTTTTAAAAATGTAAGCTAATATTCGAGAAATGACTAAGCTTTACAAAGTATATGTATTCTTTATTACAAAAAATTGTTATTTTAAAAGCAAGAAAAATTGCTTATACTACTGTGATAAAAAAGTAAAGCCAATTTGTTTATAGTTTTGAAAATTTTTATATATTCTTCAAAATCTATATCATCCCCTTCAAAGAAGTCCCCGTCCGATACAATACACCTATGCCAGCAATTTTTCCAATCCTCAGAACACTTCTGAAACTCGATGATTGGAATGGCCTTCAGTTCCTTCTTCAATTTTTCTTTTATCTCATCAGTCGATTCAAAACGGTGTCTCCGAATCGGTCTTTTGAGCTTAGAGAATAGTCAGAAGTCACATGGAGCTAAATCGGGTGAATACGGTGATTGTGGAACGACTTACATCGAATTTTTGATGAAAAAGTCTTGAAGAACCAATGCAGTGCACTGCAAGAAATTGAGTGTTTTCAACACTTTCTGTACTTTCTTTGAACTGTTTATACCACTTGTAAACATTTCTTTCAGACAAAACCTGATCGCCGAAGGCCTTCTGCAACATTCTAAATGTTTTTGCAGCAGAAATTTCATTCCGCAAACAAAATTTAATGCAACCTCAATAAAATCACACATTGTAGAAATCGAAAAATTAACTTTTAGTTGCTCAGAAAACACAACGAAACTAACCAAATAAATGACGTACTGGCGTGAAATCTTACACAGATATGAGTGACAGTGCTGCCAACCTAAAAACAAGAAGATATGCTAGAATCGATGTACCCGCGCTATTTAAATTCAAAATTGGCTTTACTTTTTGATCACAGAAGTATTGAAGTAACGTATTACTAATAGGTATATTCAATTTACATAATATATAGTAAGCGATCTACTTGAATCTGTGTGATTTTCCTTCTCTTTGTAAAATTACACATTCATTGTCATTAAGCACAAATTAAATAATTCAAAGTATATTGAATACTATCCGATAAGTTATTTTATTTATATCCTACATCTGTCTAGTATCATTTTTTTAGTGTGTAGGGTAAAATATTGTGTGTTTTATGGACATTTATAATTAAGTAAAAATTTCATTTATGTAACATTAAGATTGCATGAATTAACAAAATAAAATCGATTTCTATTAACTATTATTTCTACTTTTGCCTACTTCCCGTCTTAATCTTCCTTAACTCCAAGTGCTATGATAATAAAAATGAGTTAAATCTAAATAACCGGTCAATGGCCTTTTTTTATGAGATAAGAATATCTATTTAGAATTGAAATAAAGAGTACTGAGTTCTGCCAGTCTTTTAAAATTCTTGAAATAAGCTCTGCCCAGCTTTTTTATTCGTGAAATCAATGAAACCTCAACAAGGTCTTGATAACAATATCAACTTTTTAAATTCTATATGTAAAATTAATTTTATGGGTATCAAAAATTTTTTTCTGGGTCAAAGAGTAGAAAAGGAGATCACTTTGTTTTATTATTATTATTATTTTGATCAAACTTGTATATATCTTAGAACATCATAAAAGCTAATGATAAAAAAATCTGAATTTGAGTGCTTAAGATTTGGGATAGTTTTAAAAATTCTGCAAAATATTCACTCTATTTTATGAGATCGTATTTAATTCTTTAATTCTCTAATCATGAGTTACGTTCATATTGTGCCAACTTAGAAATTTTATGTTGTTTTTAATAAAAAATAATTGCGTTATTCTTTTATTACTTTAGGTGTTTTTTATCCGACTTAATCCATTTAAAAAAAACTTGTTTAATGACAATTTCTTTAAGTTTTCGATCAAAGTTTAGTGTGGCGCATTTTTTAATTCTAATTAGAAACTCGTTTATGTGTTGTTAATGGACGAACAAATTTTATTGCATTCATCATTTCGTATGAGTTGCACAATTCGATACTGCTCCACTTATTGATTCATACAAATTACACGTGCTATAAGAGCAGCAAAAAAACTAAAAACTAGTTTTAAAAGCATTCGCAGTATTACTTACATTTGATTCTGCAGTTCGCGTGTATATCCAAATATTCGAGACCGGTTAGGCAGGTTTTCGTAAACCTCCTTTACAAATATCAAACGCCTAAATCTAAAGGGGCGCCACACGAAGGAGATAATGAAATGTTACGAATTTTTAAATAAGTAAAAGTTTTCTAATGTTTATATGATGGCTGCGTTTTTTTTCGTCTATCCAAAACATAAGGAAATCATCTTTTCATTGAAGTTTTTTTTTTTTTATTATAAATAACATTAAATTGCACTGACCTTTTGCATCAAAAAATGAATCCAATAATTATTTCACTTCAACATTTGAATAGGTAAAAGTCATGGCAATTTGATATAAAATTTCAAAAATATCAAATCTTTATTATGATATTACATTTTGAAATATTTATATGAAATTAATATAGAACTTTTTAATATAATTGGTTCTTCAAGAACTCGCTTATACTATATAAAAATTAGGATTAGGACGCTCAGATAAAATGTTATGGATATAACCACTGGAACCCACTAATCGATTTCTCTGTCATTCAGATTAGTTTTTTAATATCTATATTTTTTTAAATATTAGCTACACTATTAAATCTAGTTACAATAGTTAAATTATTAGAAAAAATTATAAAAGCTAGACTGAATGTAATTATTATTATTATTATTATTGGAAACAATATACTTCCACACGAACAATTTGGCTTTAGAAGTGGTAATTCCACTATTCATGCATTCATGCCAGAGTAACACAGCATATAAAGCTAATTTAAAAGAGAAAAAATCGTCTGGATTAGTTTTACTTGATATCCAGGCAGCGTTTGACACTGTTTGGCACGAAGCCCTTATATATAAAATAATTAGGTTCGATTTTCCTCCACTTCTCACTTCATCACTTATAGATTCCTTAGGTATAGGAAATTCTATGTTTATGTGGGCTCAATTAGGTTAAATTGCCAAGAGATTGTAGCCGGAGTCCCTCAAGGGTCAGTTCTTGGACCCAGCTTGTTCACTGTTGATTTTCCAAGAATCGAAAATTTTTTATTAAATATTTTAGAAAAATATATTCACATGTGGAAAATAAAGTTAAATGCCGGAAAATCATGTTTTTTACTAAAAGAAGAAAACCGGCATACCTTTCATCCTGTAATCTTGAACTGTGTGGAAAAGAAATATAATAGCGTGACAATGTAAAATACATAGGAATTACTCTCGATAAAACCCTGATTTATAAACTACATATAGATAGAGTGATTAATAAAATAAGTCTACTAACCAAAATCCTATATCCCTTCATCAATCGTAGATCTAAACTTAAATTTTGGATAACAAACTCCTAATTTTCAAAGTGATTTTTCAAGCAATCATGCTTTACGGGGACCCCTTGTGGTGCAAAGCTGTAAAATGTCACATTAATAAAATACAAAGGGTCTAGCCGGTTAAGAAGGTGAAAAGTGCCCCCAGCCCTTTTGAAAAATAAAAATTATCCTTATATAGTACATGAAAAAGTACATCTTTGCTGAAATTTTCAGACCTATAGACACTCACATAACCTCAAAAAAAATTAGAACGTGATTTTCAGTGTTTTGGCAATATTTCCGTTTTTTGTAGACGTAGAAAATTCTTTTTTCTCCCAAATTATAGGGTCTTTTGTCAGCTACAACATGATATTTTTTTTCGAAATTTTTGGCGGGAAATTCAAATTTTTATACAAAGTCGAAATTTTAAAAATTCAATTAAAAAAAATCGCCTTTTATTAAGAAATATATTGCAATTATTTTGATTATTCCGCCCAGTTTCAAACATGCGTGAATGGATAGCGTGCATGACAAAAATATGGATGAACGGTGGCGTGAGCGTAATGCAGCCATGATTTCATGCCAGTCTAAATCCTGAAAAATCGCAGAGGGCACTCGCTTTGGTTTCATTTTGTCGACGCATAAATCTTGTGTTTAGGTGGAAAACCGTTGACAATATGATCTCTTTGTGAATTTCAAGAACTGCTTGGATGATTTCAATGTAGGAAATTACTTAAAAAAAATTCATACTTAAAGAATATTCAGATTTAAAAAAGAAGAAAAAATACCGAAAAATGCTGAAAAAACGGTTTTTCGATATTTTGACCCCTGTTGCACCAAATCTAAAAATCTGAAATAATTCATGGATATAGCTTGATATCCAGAAAATAATATATATTTTTTTCGGTGTTTCTATTTTTTTTTTTAATTGAATTTTAAAAATTTCGACCTTGTATAAAAATTTTAATTTCCCGCCAAAAATTTGGAAAAAAATATCATGTTGTAGCTCACAAAAGACCCTATAATTTGGGGGAAAAAAAAGTATTTTCTATGTCTACAAAAAGCCAAGATATTGCCAAAACACTGAAAATCACGTTTTAATTTTTTTTGAGGTTATGTGATGTAAAAATGTACTTTTTATTTTGATATTTTTGTTTTTCAAAAGCGCTGGGTGCACTTTTCACCTTCTTAACCGGCTAGACCCTTTCACAAAACAAACTATTAAAAATGATTAACAATCTACCATATGATGGTTTTTGACGAGCCATCTTCATGAAATATCCGAAATACAGCGAATAGCAGATAAAAGCGTATTGTTAGCAGACAAATTCTATGAGAACTGCACCTTTTCTGAAAACCCTTTAATAAGGCAATTCAATGTAGAGGATGCAAGCTAAGCTTAGGTAAGTAGTTAAGATATATTAAGTAAAGGTAGTAGTAGTGAAAACTTTTCCTCAATTTTTAAGCCAAGAAGAGAAAATTAAATTATTAATCAATACTACATCCCAGCTGAAATATGTGTTTTGCATAAATCTCTGTACGATATACTATATTATATCCTGCGGAAAACATTGTAAATTTATATTCAGAGCAAATAAATAAATAATAATAATAGTTACAATATTCATTAAATGTCAAAACAATTGTTTATTATTATTATTATTATTATTATATTATCCAATTCGTATCCGGTAGTTATCATTTTGTAAAAACAGCTGATTTTATTTGCTCAGTTCACAGCCAATATTTAACCCGTCAGTCCGCAGTGTCACCTGTAGGTGACACCAGTTTAAAAATTTTTTTCCCTATTAAATGATAACATAACTCAAAAAACTTTTTACTATAAGGATATTAGTGAATAGTAATATTTGGGTTTTTTTTTTGTTTCCACACTGATGTCATGTCATCTGTCAAATAAATTAAATCATTTCTAACGGTATTATTATTATATTTCTAATTTTCTGGCGTGACAGTGACTTGCTCTGCAAAAATTCCAATAAAAAATGTCAAAAGCCTGAGTATTATATTTTTTCTTACTGCATGTCATTTTTTAATAAATATACTAATATAATCAATGCATTGTGTGTGAAAAGCAAATTCTAATATATGTGTTCAATTTTCAGGTGTCATCCGTAGGTGACACGTTTTTTATAAAAACCCTTAAAGATTTTTTTAGAAAAATTTTACTATTCCTCTTGGGGATGTTTAACCCGTTCGCTACCAACCGTCACACATATGTGACACAGCAGTTTCTTACCACAGCACGGCGTCACATATGTGTGACAGACGTTTTTGGTCAACTTACTAAGGCATGTTTAAACATGTTGTGTATTGAGCATTGCTATTAAGTTTTTATCGATAGCCCAGCATCACATATTTGTGTCAGTTTGAGAGAATGTTTATTTTGTTTTTTTTAGATTGTTCTAAATACACCTACGTTAAGTTTATTCCAATTGGTTTCATATAATCATGAAAAAGTCTTGGGCTGTGGTGGCGGTTTTTTCCGGGACACCGTGGTAGCGAACGAGTTGAAGGAATACATAACAGAAAATAATATTATTTTTTTCTATTAATCTCGTCATGGGAATTGAAGAATTAAGAAATTTACATACTATATGCAGTGAGAGTAAAAATTAAAATTTATTTGCTTTTATTTTTATAATTGTAAATTTATTTTTTTTTCTAGTATTACTCAATTGAAGATATAAATTAATAAATAATTTTTCCTAACAAGTTAAAAAATTGTAATTGTTCTTGATTTTAACTGAGGCTGCAAATCCATTTATAATTACACCTTGTTCAACTGTTTCTCATGTGTATGACCTCAATTTCAATAGCTTTTCATAAATAAAGCTTAGAATCAGCACGATCAGTACATTAAACCTCTGATTTAAGATAGAATTAATTTCACATATGTGTTGCTTTTGGTCAAAAAATATTTTTCACCTTTAAAACTGGATTTTAATTGAATAGAGCTGAAAAAACCGGCTTAATATGATAAACGAAGGGTGGCTAAAAGTAGATCCAAATTAGGTATAATATTTTTTTTTAAGAAGTCATTTGCCGCACGCCGCAAAAATAATAATAATAAATAAAATATATGTAAATCCATAAAAAAACCCAAATAATCGTCATTACCTGTCCTTCAGAACCTTCGGTCATTGTTCCCAATAGTCCTTTCCTTCGGATATAAATTATTCCACTTTTAGAGTGATACTTGTGATACTTCAATATTCAAATGATGCACTATAGAAACCAACAGATTTGACACTGACACCAAAAAACGTTTTATTTCTATTCGAAACGTTGCATCACAAACGAATTAAAAAAATTCACAACAAAACTCAATATGAGACCGGAAAGTTTACCGATTTTTTGAGAAAATTCGTTTCTAGGAATTTTTTTATAAAAAAAACACCGATCACCTAAGAATTTGAATTAATCGTTTTTTTTTTTTTATTTACTTTTCATTTTATTTTGTGATTTACTCTATTTTAGCGCAAATAAGATCAAACCGCGTTACGCTCGTATGTGACGATCGCGTTGTTGCTGCGACTGCTGTGTGATCGTTGATCGCAAAGTCGCTGTTTGAGTTCGACTGAAGGAAAGTCTCCCGCTAAGGCACAACATCGGCTTTAGTATCTCTAGATGTTCTGCTAGCTAGCTAGCTGCTGCAAGCTTGGGTTTGTAAATTGGCCAGTTTCGCAAGCCAGTCTGAAAGCCGGTCGGTCGTTCTTGGGCTAGTGGAGGCAACACAGAGCAACGAGTGGGCAAATACGACACGAAAGGTGCGATCGGTGGTGATCGTGAAACATATGCATGGGTCAATCGTTTTGTAAAAGGTTTGTTGACTCTGGTTTTGCATTCGGTATGCAGATTGTGATGCCTTTTATGTGAATGGTGAGGTATAGGTTTTTTTTCCCCGAAAGATAATGGTGGGCGCATTTTTAAGAGCCATTTGTCAATTTACGCCCTTTGTTGACAGGTATGTTGTGAAGTAATGACATACTTGATATTCAAGTTTTTTATTAAGCTAATGATGCGAATACTTATGCTATTGAGAACCTGTTAAGATGTTGCTAGTTAGAACTATTTTCAAGAATACTTCCTCGCTTACAAAAAAAATATATATTGTATTTTTCCTGTTTAGTACTTGTTGCGGCTTTTTTTTATCGAGTTTTTCGCAATGCGATTTGCTGCATTTATGGGTTGTTGGTGGTCAACATAAATTTGAACTAGTAAAAACTGAACAAGAAAGAGATAATTTTATACTTTTAAACCGTTAAAGCTAAAATTAAGTAGTCTCGTTTAAGATGCTAGAACATCGTTAACTCTGACGTAAATTATCATAATTCAAAATTACTTGTTACCTTGGACGTCAGAAAATATACTTGTTATAAACCGCTAACATTATGTTTGACTACATAAACCTTTTTATTTGAAAGTGTCTATTAGGAGGGGAAATATTGAAATCTTGGCAAAAACTACATTTCACTGATGCTGGAATTTATGCAATAACTTATTTGAAGTTGCCTCGTAATTTGTAATGTTTATACCAACTACGATATGAAATTTTTTACTAGAGTTTTACTCAAGACGAATTTACCAAACACTATCCAGATAAAAATACAAACATAACCTGGTTTTTTTATCTTTTATAAATGTTCTCAAAATAAGTGAAGGTGTAATTAAAAAATCGTATAGTCTACATTTAAATTTAAAGCACACGAGCGAAAATTTGCACGTTTACAAAATCACGTCTTACCTACAACCAGTCATAGCGTTTTAAATAGAAACCCACATTAATACATACCTCTGATCACTGCAGATTGTTTGCAATATGTGATTAAGGTTACATATTGGATTGTATTGAAGATCGCAGAAAAAGTGACTTGTGCAATTATTTCATCAAAGTTTTCTTGGAAGAAAAAGTCATTCTGTCAATTAGTGTCGATATAAAAATCCGAATATCATGCTGGGGCAGAGCCTTTCTTAAAGTCTAATATTATTTAGGAATCGTTAAAATGTGGTTCGTTACCGTTAAAAAAAAAAAAAATTGATGAGATTTTGCTTAATTTAAAATCAACGATATTGAAACGATGACCACACATTAATATACATATTAATTTGTTGGGTCTCGTCACGTTAAATACTCGTATTAAAATATAAAAGCAGTTTACATGTTTATTAGAAGACTTATACAACTTATACAACAGAAACTAGAGCTATACTTAATACCAGAATAAAAGGGTATGTTACGTTGAAATGAATTTTATTAGCATTTCTGTAGTTGTCTTAAAAAAATTTTATTATTAAAAAGCATTTAATTTTTGGGAAGAAAAAAATCAAATTATTTACAAGGTTTATTTTTATCTTTTTGTATATAAAAAGCAATAAGTTTTAAATTTTTCAGATTAAGTTTTTGCATTCACTTTTTTTATAATTTAAAATCATAGCTGCTAATTAATTCCAATTGGATATAATGGTCTCTATTTTAGATTGGCATACGAGGTATAATTAGGTATATTTAGCAAATGTATTCAGTAAAAATATAAAAGAAGTAAAACGACTTTTTCATATAACATTTTTCCAATTTAAAGTTCGACAACCTGCACAGAAAAATAATGCGTAATAAATACCAAATTAAAAAATGTATTATAAAACTTAATTTAATTATACTATATGATTGGAAGAGAGACATCATGAGAAATAGCCAAGTTATGGGTTCTTGAGGAATATTTGCAACATGGTTATTTTAATGGGGTTATATACAGTCAGGAGGACCAAAAAAGTCGATTTTTCAAGAATTTTTCTTCAGATGTCCTTTTAAGTTTTTAATGTAAAAATTTGCACATATATTATGGCATCTCTTGAGTGTATTTTGCTGTTTTTTATTTGTAAAAATAATTATTTTAAAAGCTGCTACAGCTGATCTCCCGGAACAACTCTAAAAAAAAAAGGCGTCTTGCGGTGAGCACGATATCTCTGGACTGGATCATCCAAAATGAAAAAACCGAAAATATTTCATTAATATATTGTTATATCTTGTAATTAATTGAAGGAATAAACAAAATAAGAAATTTTGACAAAATGGCGACTACTTAAAAAAAAAATCGATTTTTAACAAAAATGTTGGCCTTAAATTGTTTATAAAATGGAAAATATTTATCAGTGAGAAAAAATCTTCGATTAATTACTAAAAAATGTATTTAAGAAGCTTGTGTTAAAATATTAAACTAATCAGTTTAGCCGTTTCCGAGAAATCAGTTTTTAGTAACTTCGAGAATATTCACCGGATTGACATGAAATTTCTGTGTGTACTTAAATAAATGTACACTACGAAATAAAAAACATCGACTGTATATAACCCTTTAAGGCTACAGATCAAAGTTGTGGTCAGTTAAAACATTATTTTTATTCAATGTTTAAATTAGAATTAAAAATAATAAACTTAAAAAATCTAGATCCCTAAATGACTCGTATAAGTCCTTGTTTTACAAGAATATATATCTAATTCAATATTTTAGCCCTTATAGAAATTTTTTAGCATAATACAGTAGTCTGGATAGAAATAAAAGCCCCACTACGGCTAGGTCAGTACCCTGGGAGCTAATCTTGCGACTGCTGCCAGGATGACTGCTCGTTTTTCTTTTATAGTCGACTAACGGTACAACTGCTAAAATGTGTTCACAGAAGTACTACCTAAATAGAATTGGAGGACTTTTGCTTCTGTAGAATATGGCGCTTTGTAGTCAGCTGATGTGATCAGTTGTAGGAAATTCAAATTTGAAATCTGTTTGTCCGAATATCTACCTAGGTACATACATATATGGTCCGTCATTCTCTGTCTCTAGTCAGCTTAAAAACACTTAACTTCCTAAACGTTTTACGTTAATTTAATAACATTACGCAATAATATCAAAAAAAAAAAATACATCAGACATAAAAAGACCGATGTAACCAATGACGATTTTCATTTCTGACCTCATTGATTCAGTCAACAAAAATTTCTCTTGACAATGAGCCCGTGACCTCAGTTTAAGTCGCGTGTATGCATAATGTCTGAGCAAAATCCATAATATAAAAAAAAAAAAAGTGGTATGCGTTTCGAGACAACTGTGACGATATTTGCACGACGGTCTCATTTCTCTTCAGATTTTCTCAACATTTCCACTGCAATCGAACTCGAGGTGCAGCGACGGACACCAGACCAGACTGTATATGAAGTAAATATCCGAGACATTCGTCTTCCATCGTAGGTAAAAAGAAATCTTATGGAACATACTTTTACATATCTGGCAACGGATATGAATAACACTGAGACTTATTGTATCGACCAATGATCGTGTAAAATGGGCCGCAATGCATCTCAAATGAAATTTTTTGTCTTTGTGCAGAAATGCAGTTGCATCGCATTTTATGGGAATTTCACAGGTACCCCAAGTATTCTCACTAGACCTGTTCTCACATGCATTGTTTGGTAGGGGATAAGTACGATTTTTTTTTTTCAGCTCAGTAGATCGAGTTACGAATTTTAAAATAATTCAAATGCTACATCCCATTTGAGTTTTGAGAAACAAAGCAGCCGACTATTGGACAGTCAAATTTTGTTAAGTTTGAAAATGACAAACGGAAACGAAAAGGTTGAAAGCAATACAATTCGGGTAAATATTATTACTTTTAAAATTGTGTTTTAAATTAAATTTGTTGTATCTCAACAGTTACTACATTGCACTTTTTGGTTAATTGGATTAAGTGCTTCCTTTTGTATAGTTACACTTATTTTCTTTTCTACATCATTGAAGAATGAGAAGAAAGAAGGAATTTTAAAGGACTTTCAAAGGATTTTAACACAGGAAAACACTTCTGAATTTAACAATATTGATTAAAGATGATTTTAGAAAAATAGTTACCTATTTTTATAATATTGTAAAATTATGTGTAAACTTTAAATAACAAAGTAATTTTAAAAAATACTAGAAAAATTTAAAGGGAAAAATACTTTTACTTTGAAATGGTGTTCTGATGCCCAAAAATCATATACGATTTTTCTTTTCTCTATATTTCAATTGATGCTAAAATTTTAATAAATTTAACTATTTTTATATTTATGTTTGCTACTTTATAAAATAAACTACATTTTAGTAATTAGTTTTTCAGCTCGACTGTTTACATTAGCTATATTTACTATACTATGGAACAGTGCAGTTGATATTAGATGCATTGTCTATGTATTTGAACCCATTAATGTGCAAAACGAGGATTTTGTGCGCGTAAGTTTAATTGTACGATTCGAAAAGCAACTTTGGGCGAATTTCCTCCAAATTCGTATATAAGGGGTTTTTTGGGGTGCTCTTTCAGAATCTGGCATTTGTTTTGCATAAAAACTTCAAAAACCCTATTATTTTTTGGGTTTTTTTCAAAAAAATGCCGATTTTTTTGGTCATTTTTCGTCTCAAAGTCGATTATCTTGTGATTGCTGCTATTGAATGATCATATAACCACCAGAAATCGCTTTCCGAATGTCTACACTTTCTCAAATCATGGTTTTGAATTTTTTTTCGCTTTGGTTTTTGCAAAATGGCCATTTTGTACAGCAAAAAGTGCTTATAATTAGCCAAGGACAACATGTAAATTTTTTCATAATTTTTTGGACTATTTTTGGGTTTTTGGATTTGGCCAATTTTTGAAAAATCCACAAATGTCCCGGAAAATTCTGAAAAAATTCACACGTATTCTTTGGCTAATTATAAGCACTTTTTGTCATGCAAAATTTATTCGTATAATTGATCCTTTTTGAGTAAAAATATCACCAAATTTTTTCATGATGAAATTTGGTGATATTTTTACTCAAAAAGGACGAATTATACGAATAAATTTGATATGACAAAAAGTACTTATAATTAGCCAATGAACACTTGTGAATTTTTTCAGAATTTTTAGGGACAAAAAATAAAAGGGTTTTTGAAGTTTTTATGCAAAACAAATGCCAGATTCTGAAAGAGCACCCCAAAAAACCCCTTATATACGAATTTGGAGGAAATTCGCTTTTCGAATCGTACAATTGAACTTGCGCGCACAAAATCCTCGTTTTGCGCATTAATGGGATAAGCTAATAATAGTTTGAAAAGAAATAAACTTACTAAAATTTCTATTATTATTAGCCCGTTTTTAAACCCATTATTTATTTTTTTTCATTCAGTTCAAACTTAAAATACTTATAGACTTTTGATATAGTTTTCAAGTATTGCTGTCATATTATCTTATACCCAATATTTTTCTTCAAACAAATTTACATGGCATCTTTATTATAAAATATTATTTAACAATTTTGTCAGACGGATTTTTCTATCGCTTCCTGAATCTCTTAATTGGAAAAAAATAGTGTGGCAAAAACCCATGATGCGCCACTGCGAAAATTTTATGTATTAAGGAGCTAATCAAAAATCTTTGGCTCATATTATATACTATCATAAAACCGGTTAGTTTTGGACATAATTGAAAAGGAAAGATTTATCGGTCAAAATTTTAAACCAGTCGGAGTTTATAATAAAAAATAAAATTCTTGCTATTGGTATCAGAATATATTAAATAATTAATCGACAAAAAGAAATGTACAGACAATATTCAAATATTGTGTAGAATATTTTAACCAAAATACAAAAAAATATATACATTTTATATTCATTAAAAATAAAGTAAATTAATTTTTTGATACAAAGTTCAGTTGATCATCAGCTTATTTATGGAGTTAGACTCAAGTAATAAACTTGAAAATAGCATCAAACTGATGATCGAAGCATTATCTTTAGCAAGGATATTAAAATTTACAAATATCAAAATTAACATTTTTGCTAAGGGTAAATATTCATAAATCGGAATCTTATTGGATCAGATCATAAAAGAAATGCAACTATGATTAACTTCAGGCACTTAATTATTAATTATATTCTTAAATTAAACAGAATCTACACAGAATTACAATTGCGACGTAATCCGAATAACTAAATAAATAATCAACGTTCCCACTAGCTTTAGTACGTCATTTTATTTTTCAAATCAACTTCATATAATATTCAAATTAAGTTTTTAAATTAAAATCCAAATCGTGTAAATTAAACTCAACAATCTTGTTATAAAATGAGAAAATGTTAATTCGGAACAAATTAAAGTACTAATAAGAACGTGCCCGAACTCAAATCCGGCTTTTATATCAAGTTAACTTGTGTGATCTTCAAAGATGAAACTACTACTGAGGAAAAACAAAAGTGATTTATCCACATGGCCACCTAGACCAGTTCGAACCAGTCATCCGTATAGAGTTTAGAATTTCCATAAAATTCAAACCCTGAAGTATTTCCTACTGGGATGTAGATTAAGGTATAGGGAAGTCGGTAAGGCATCCGTTTTATGTATTTTTTACCTCCAAAAAGACTTTCTTCAAACAGCATTTTCTAGATATTGTAAGCAGACCAGTTGAAAACAGAAATAGTTGATTCGTGGATATATTTATATCGAGGCAAGCAAGAAATTGAGCTCGTTTGCTTTTTTAAATTAGCATTTTTAAAGCACGTGCTGATAGTATTTAACAAGTTACGTGTATATAAATGCAAAACTGATAGATAGGTAACGATTTAAAAAAAAAAACATTTTTTTCAATCATTTTTTTTTTTTTTTTAACGGAAAGAAAACAAATATCGTTTTGAAATTTTGCACAGATATTTATTTATACTTTAGATATACAAAAATATGTTTTTTAGATTTTTGAGATCGGTTTTTGAATTTTTATGATTTTTTAAAAAAAAAAAAAAAAAACACTGAAAAATGATGGCGGGCATGATTTCAGGCGTCTGGAACGACGGAAAAAATGGAAAAAAAAAACACCAAATTAATTCTTGTTCAAATGGCTATCGTATTAACTAGAATCATGTTGATCAGTAACAAACTTACCGATTTTCAGCCGATTTATATTACTAACCTTAAAAATCGTTTTTGTTTTGTTTTAATGCCCGCGCTTTTGTTATTTTTTGGTAGAAAAAAGTTATACTAGTTCACACGATAGCCGTTTGAGCAAAGATTAATTTCGTCTTTTTTTCCTTTTTTTCCGACGTTCCAGACGCCTGAAATCATGCCCGCCATCATTATTTGGTGTTTTTTTTTTTCAAAAAATCATAAAAATTCGAAAACTGGTCTCAACAATTTAAAGAAAATAGTTTTGTATATCTAAAGCGTAATTAAATATCTGTGCAAAATTTCAAAACGATATCTGTTTTCTTTCTGTAAAAGACACACTATTGTAATAAAATGAAATCGAATAGCCTCCTTAATATATTTTTTACAATTTAAGGGGACCTTTACTTTCAAAATCGAAAAAAAAAATCATTTTTTTTTGTTTTTTCATAAAAATGCTTCTTAATATCACACAAACGCTCTCCTAAAACCGTTTTAAGAAATTCGTATAAGAAAAAAAGTTATACCTATATTTGTAACGTAAAAATTATATAACAAAAACTTTGAACGCGTTTTTCTCGAAATCACATTTTTGAAAATGGCCGCATCTGTATCTTAAAAACTATTCAACCGATTTTAACAAACCAAACGCCATTCGATTCGTTATCAAATATACTAGTAACTAAACCTTTAAAAATATTATTAACCCCCCCCCCCCCCCCCCCCCCCCTTTGTTTTATGCGGAGGGGTAGTTTACCCCTAACTTATAGTCGTTTTTGAACTTTTTTAGAAAAATGTGTATAAAATGATATATTTATTAAAAATAAAAGGTTTTTTAGGTCTAGGTACTAGTTTTGTGTCTTATGAAAACAATCCACTAAAGATTTTTACTCTATCTGTTACAGGAAGTCCTAGAGAAATGGGGCCGTTTTAAAAGTGCATTTTGGATGACGCCCTCTGCAGGCATTAAAATAAACTAAAGTTGCATTTAAACAATTTTTTTATATTTTTCATAATCTTACCAATAATGTACAAAAAGTTTTAGAATAATAAAGATAATAAATAGTCTTTTCAAAAAAAAAACTTTTAAAAAGTGTGTTTTTTGTCGATTTTGAAAGTAAAGGTCTCCTTAATGCTGATACTCGTAATTGAATTAATTCCATACTACAACACCTTAAAAAAATGAAAATTCTGTATTTTGTGGCATTTTTCACTGTCTACTCTCAAATAAAACGTACTTGACCTTAATAGAAAATCCCTCCAAGGCAAAAGCACTTCTTTAGAGATATACCACTCATATAAGCAGTAGCCGCAGAAAATTTGCAGAAAATTTTTTTTTTAGATCCCGCCGCGCAGGTAAGACGAACCAGTTTCTTTAGTAAGACGATAAATGTGTGCAGTATACTTCACAGTAGAGAAAATATTTTTGCGAAACTATGCGATTTTCCGTTGATTTTCTTATATATATGCTAAGATACAAAATAAGCGACAACCAGACACCGATTCGTCTCGGTTTGTGCCGATAATGAGCGCATTGATAGCAATCTGAATCTACGATGCAATGCAGCTTAATACACCGCATATTGCGGTAACGACGCGATTCTTTTCTTGCCGTTTTCGCTAAAAAGACAGACCGATCAGCAATCCGGTTGTGATACGACGATGTGATTCACAACATACGAGTAAAAGGGAAAGTTTGCGGCCAAGTCCAGTCTCATTTATGATATTTAATTGTAATTTGATGAATATCGCAATTAAATACTCTTCAATTAACAGATCAAGTAATTTCTGCAAGTGGAAAAAGATATTCTGTTGATTGATAAATCAGGTATATTGATGAGCTCTGATCGACGAGACGACTTTCTTTGGAAAGTTTTTTGTGAGATGTGTGTATTCAGAATTTAATTGCTAGTTTAGCACATCTGTGCATAGCATAATTGACTTTCACTTAAATCATTAAATTAGTACATACATTAATTTAATTAATCCTATAGTTCAGTGCTTCCCAAATTTATACATATAATACTAGAAACTACAATTTTTCGGAATTCACATTCACCTGCAATTTATATACACTGCGTAAAATAAAAAATAGGACACTTTTTCAGAATTGAAATTACAGGCTAAACTACACTCTAAAGAAAAAAACCAAGAAAGTCATCCCGAGACACAACTCTTATTAGGAATATCAATCTGGAACTTTTCTCCGATAACCCAAATCAAAAGATATGCCCCCCTAAAATGGGACACCTTTTTAAATTGTGAAAAGTGAAATCAAATAAAATAATGTGTAATAATAGTCAATTTAAAGAACATTTTCCGAAACTTCATTTAAGGTCTGTCTGTTAACTCTAAAGCTTTTACTCATGAGCGTCTGTTAACCTCACGGAGGGGAAAAATTGAGCTTTTGACAGGACTTCTCCTCTTACCCAATTTTACCTGATTTTTTTCATGCTGCGAGACCAAGTAAATTTGGGCAAAATCACCAATTGCGTGTCACTGTGTAATCTGTCATTTGCGTGTTTAAATTTTGCGTTTTGATTCAGATAAAAGAAGAAGTTATTAAACAAAATTTTAAATAAATAAAAAACATATTACAAAATCTTCGAAAATATTAAATAAATCCGTAAGTTGCTCCTCTGACATCTTGATCATTTTTGACAATTTAAATACACAAGTAAGATTTTGAAGGAATACCCAATTTTTACTTAAAATCGTCTAGTAACTTTTGATGTTTATCGCCACTAGATTTTTATTCAAAAAATTTTACCCAAAAGTCACAAGACAGACCTTTCAAATTACCCCTTGTTTTGACACTTTTTTGACAGAAATCTATGCACATCAACGATCCCTGTACGTCATTTCTGGTATTTTTCGGGATGTCAAATCAATTTTTGACATAATTTTTTATAGAGGGGTAAAAAGGGCTAAAGTAGGGGAAGGGATTAGTCAAAAATTACTAAACGCAGACATGTGGCACATTGTTTCACATGTTGTTTGGGACGCTAAATTCATTTCTGATGTTACTTTCTATGTCCCCTATAAGGCAGTAGAACTAAGGGAGGCGAACATTTTTGCACATTATTTCAGAGATTTCTTGGGACAATAAATCCATTTCTGATTAAATTTTTTTATCTATGGGTGTGAAAATAAGGAAGAAAATTGTTATTCGGAAATTGCTAAATTCGAACAACTCACATTAATTCAGATGATTTTGAGGAAGCAAATCTATCGATTAAAGAATAATGGTGGGGTTAATTTGAAATCACTTAAGGGGTTATATACAGTCAGGATTTTCAGAAAATCTTTTATCGTAATATACATATATCTAATTTCATGTCTATCCAGTGAATATTCTCGAAGTTACACGCATATTTGTAATGATTTTTTTCACTATATGTAAGGTGCTTTTGAAACTTTAAACTTGTTTTTCTCAACTGTGTTTTTAAAGTCGGTGAGCAAGATTTCTCGGAAACGGCTCAACTGATCAGTTTCAAATTTTAACACAAGCTTTTTAATTATATTTTCTAGTTAATTAATAGAAGTCTTTTTCTTACCGATAAATATTTTCAATTTTATAAACAATTTAAAGCTAACATTTTTAATAAAAATCGAGATATTTTTAAGAAGCCGCCATTTTGTCAAAAATTCTTATTTTGCTTATTCTTTCGATTAATTACAAGATAAAACAATATATTAACGAAATAATTTTGGTCTTTTCATTTTGGATAATCCAGTCCAGAGATATCGTGCTCACCACAAGACGCCCTTTTTTTTTAGAGTTGCTCCAGGATATCAGCTGTAGCAGCTTTTAAAATAATTATTTTTACAAATAAAAAACACTAAAGTATACTCAAGAGTTACCATAATATGTATACAAATTTTTACAATACTAACTTGAAAGATCACCTCAAGAAAAATTCTTGAAAAATCGATTTTTTTGGGCCCCTTTACAGTAGAAGATAAAATAATACTAGTAATATAGTAACATAATAGTAGTTTACTTGATACTTATAAAACGGCATCAAATCGCCATATGTCATAAATAAGAAATAAAGAATAAAATTAAAAATAGCAATTTTAAAACTTTTTGAAGATTAAAAAATATAAAAGACATTGTATTTCCTACAATTATTAATTTTATTTAGAAGAAAAATTTGTTGTTTTTTAAATGTACAATAAATGGATGTATAAGGTGAATGTCATGAATACTTATATATGTATATAAAACGATTTTTCTCCTAATTTAAAATATTTATAAATAAATGAACGATTTTACAAGTCTTCTCCAAAATGAGCTCTCTTATAGAAAGCACGGCTATAATCACCCGGACCTGGATTGCCTAACAATCCAAAGCATCCCCTTCTGTATAGCAGAATGAGTAGAAAAGTTAAGGGTATCCCGACTACTAGACCGATAAGTATTCCCATTAGTATGGCACCATCCTTAGAAGGATTATTTCCGTAAGCATCAGGACATTTAAGGTTCTTCTTTTTATCGTGTAATTCATGAAACTCAACACCTTTCCATTCTGGCGGAGCAGCACATTCGATATTGTGTGATAAGACTCCATTGCTTGTAAGAATTTGAGGATATAGTGAATGTATCAGCCACGAATTGTCACAATCACAAACCCATGGATTTGCACGAATATCAACAGTGATCACTTTGTCCCAACGCTCTAAAGGATAGAAATATAATATTAGGATATCATAAGTTAATTTTATATATATTATTTTGTTTTTTTTAAAACAACGACAATTAATAATTATTTTTTGTCGGTAGTTGAAATAAATGTTTTTAGAATAAATAAAAAATATAATAAATATATGGATATTTTATCTTACCTAATAAACTCTTGTCCAAAGAACTCAAATTATTGTTGTGTAGGTATAACTGCAGAAATATGCACACATAAGATATAATTTATAGAGTTATATGTAAATTTTCTAACAAACCTTTTCCATTGGAGGGTAGTCAAGAATTGTTTCATTGGCCTTTGCTGATCTGCTAAATGCACTGGGATGTATTGAAGACAGCAAAGGGTTGTTGGTAGCCATAAGTTCCTTTAAATCTGTTAATAAAAAACAATGCAAACAATTTATTAATAATTTTAAATTGCCTTCAACATGAATGTTTGAAAAATTAGGCTAACATAAATATAAATTGCCTAAAAGACTATGTATATGTAAAAACTTTTATTAACATTAAAATAATTCAAGTATACTTACTTTCCAGCCCACTAAGACCACCTTTTCCAATCCTGCCCAACACAGGCATGTATGATAAGCTTAAAACCTCCAGCTTAAGTAGTCGAGGGAAAACACTAATTGTAAGAAATTATTCAAAATTATAGATTTTAGTTATTGGTATAAGCAATGAGGTTATACTTTTTGCCAACGATTTCTGGAATTATATTTTCATCCAAATTCAATGTTTTTAAATTAATAGCATAAGTCAATGCTTCGGGAATTTGGGCAATTAAATTTCCAGTGAGTATAAGATTCTCCAGTCCCCTTGGAGGATGCAACAAGTGGGGTGGAAGTGTGGACAATTGCATATACGATAAGTCCAAAGTCTACATTATTTTTGGGAAATAAATTAGAAAAAAATTAATATTTTATAATAACAATTAGATACTGTACTATTGTGATCAAAAAGTAAAGCCAATTTGTTTATAGATTTGAAAATTTTTATTTATTCTTCAAAATCTATATCATCCCCTTCAAAGTAGTCCCCGCCCGATATAATACACCTATCGCAGCGATTTTTCCAATCCTCGAAACACTTCTGAAATTCGATGATTGGAATGGCCTTCAGTTCCTTCTTCGATTTTTCTTTTATCTCATCAGTCGATTCAAAACGGAGTCCCCGAAGCGGTCTTTTGAGCTTAGAGAATAGCCAGAAGTGGAGCTAAATCGGGTGAATATGGTGGTTGTGGAACGAAATGCATCGAATTTTTGATGAAAAAGTTTCGAAGAACCAATGCAGTGTAGTGCAAGAAATTGAGTGCTTTTGGAACCAATCGAAATGTGACTCTTCTCAAGCACAAATGTTCTTTCAAAATGGATTGGACTGATTCAAATGATGTGTTTATAGTATCAACGGGGTATATAATTGTCAAACAACGATTTTTGAGCACCAAATCTTTGATTTCATTGACATGTTGTTCATTGATTGATGTTGATTTTCGTCCGGGATACTCTTTGTCTTCAAACTTTGAACTGCTTATACCACTTGTAAACATGTCTTTCAGACAAAACCTGATCACCGAAGGCCTTCTACAACATTCTAAACATTTATACAGTAGAAATTTCATTCCGCAAACAAAATTTAATGCAACTTCCTTGCTCAATAAAATCACACATTGTGAAAATCGAAAAATTCACTTTTAGTTGCTCAGAAAACACAACGAAACTAAGCAAAAAAATGACATACTGTCGTGAAATTTTACACAAATATGAGTAACAGTGCTGCCAACCTAAAAACAAGAAGAGTTGCTCTAATCGATGTACCTGCGCAATTTTAATTCAAAATTGGCTTTACTTTTTGATCACAGTAGTATATGTTATTTGGAATGATAATGATAATCTTGAAACGTTTTTATCACATTTTTGAGAAAACAAGTGTTAAAAAGATATGTAATTCGTATTTTATCTATTCCCTAAAGCTTCCCTAAAGACTTGAGTAAACTTTGAATTTAACGAATTTTCGAAAATTATCAAAATATGATTTTTTTATTTATTAAATATATTTTTTTCGAACAGGTAATATAATGGAAGATTTTCGAATTCGTATAGTATGTCTTAACCACTTCAACAAATAATGAATTGAAGAAAATGCAGGTGTTACTACTGAAATCATTTTTAAGTTTTTTTAGGTACCAAGCTTGAGATGTATAATATATAATATATATTGTTTTTCCAATCATCTTAATTGTATATGAACTCATAGTTACGTTTATCTGAATTCTGTAGGCTTTTTTACTCTCTCTCTGACTATTTAAGATATAATTAGGCTGATATGTGATGGAAAATGATAGAACAGAAGCTTGTGACCCACAGGTGGGTCACGCTAAATTAAAACTGTAACTGTATGACTTAATTTATATTTATGTAGGGATATTAACAATTAACAAAACAATTTAAAAAAATTACCTTCAAATTCACAAGGCTTGAAATAGCAATTTCAGTGAGGCGATCAATAACATGAAATTGGTTTGAGCCTAGAATTAAATTCTCCAATTTTGGCAAGTGTTCGAAGAGATCTGCGTCGATCGTGTGGAGCTGGTTGTAGCCCAGGTTGAGTTCTTTCAATTGTGCGAGCGGTTCGTACAGCGTCGCGTCATATTTCCCTTCAAAAACGGCAGGTGGCAATGCCTTGGATGTCAGTTGGTTGTGAGACAGATCGAGCATCTCGAGCTTGCTAAGCTCCTTGAAGGCGCCGTTTTCGATCTTATCGATCTTGTTGTTGTTCAGGTGGAGCTTTTTCACTGGCAGTGGTGGAAAAGCTGAAATTACCTGAATGCTGTTGTGATCTAGTCGAATCGTTTCAAACTCAATGTCGCCATGTTCGAGGATATTTAATTCCGGTTTGGTGAAAAACGTTGAGAAATTCTCATTTGAACAGTCCAGCGTTTTTGTTTTGACATCACAGTGGCATCGTTTGCACAGATTGCTTTCGAGAACATTTATTTTGGGTATTGGTTTTACTGTTGTTGTTGGGGTTTGTGTCGCTGGCTGTAAGCGAAATTTTGCATATGTTTAGGATTGTAAAAATAATTGCTTGATTTACGTACATTTGCGGGTTTTTCTGTTACATCTTGTTTGGTTGGAGCAGGTTGGGAAGTTTTAGCATTTGCTGAAGGTGCTGCAGATGCTGCAGGTGGTGGCTTTGTTGCTGTCTCATTTGTTGCTGCACTGACTCCATTTGCTATGAGAAGCGCGCTTAAAATAATGAAGAACTTCATCTGAAATAATCAACTTATTTAGTAATAGTTTTTTTTTCCATTTGGCTCCAAATTCTTGTAAATAGAGGGCGGTAACATTTATTTTTAAGTATGAAGAGCGTGATGTACAAAGCATTATAACTATATTTTTCGTAATTTTAAAATTACTTGCTGTTTCTATTAGTCGGCCACACAAGGCGATGGTTTTAAGCGTACCAATTTTATGGTATAATCTTGGTCAATGATAGCGTTTCTTCAGAATTGAATGCTCTATAAAAGTGTCCATTGCGACGTAACTCTAACTCCCACCAGCGAGGTTGTACGGGACACTAAATCCAATCTTCTCATGAAATTCTCGTTTTTTTGCCCCTATCTCGTAAATAATAAGAGCTACAGGAAAAATGTAGATGACAAACTTGCAGCCAATTTAATTTCCTACAAAAAAGTTCATGAACACCTAATCGCTAACATCGATATTTCTTGAGATATTGGACTTTGAAGTTGACGTATTGTTTCTATAATTTAGCTCAATAATCCATGAAAATTCCACACTTCCTCAACTTCAAAGCCCAATATCTCAAGAAATATCGATGTTAGCGATTTTGTGTTACGAAACTTTTTTGTAGGAAATTGAGGTTTCTACAAGTTTGTCAGTTACATTTTTTCTGTAGCTCTTGTTATTTACGAGATAGGGGCAAAAAAACGAGAATTTCATGAAAAAATTGGGTTTAGTGACAACAAAATCGCAGAAAATTTCTATATTTATTTTAATTTTATGGTTATTTTTATAGAAAAACATTTCACATGATAGAATAAAAATGTTAAAAAGAAATCTTCATAACCCTCAATTTTAAAAGGTGAAAATTTGAGTTCCTTCCCTACGAGGATATGTTAAGAAATAGGTTACACTTATTTAGGGTCTCCTATACAAATACAAATGCAGCAAAATTAAAATTAGGAACACAACAATGGTTATCATTTACATAATGTTTGAGAAAGGTCTTATAAAATTTAATCTTAAAAATTAATTAGCTTATCATATCGGGAGCAATTTTAATCACATTTTTAATATTAATATAAACTGTGTGTCATATCAAAATTATCTAGATGATAGACGGGTGGAGTAAATTTATTTAATTTATTTATTTATTATTCAAGATTCATCGTAATAACCGATTTTAAGTTAAGTTTAAGTCTATATTGCGATAGTGAAATTTAAACAGGTGGTATATCGGCAAAGTCGACCCATTCAAAACATTATTGGTGTTGTCATAAGGAACAAAAAGAAAATTTTTAATTTAAGGATATTTAAAGGCTACCGAAAATTAATTGTACCTTGAATGCAGTTCTAGTGATGATTCGTTTTTCCTCAAGGGACTGTAGTGAGAAGAGCTTAAGTCTATCAGTATAAGGTGAATTAGTGGACCAGTAAAGATTACGAATAGCAAAATATAAAAAACTCAAGTATTGGCCGAACAAACGTACAAAAAAAAATTTTAATAACATGTTGATCGCCAGAATTTAAAAGTTCAAAGTCCACCTCATTGGATACAAACCGGAAGATATTGGCATCGTTGACGTAACACAGGATTTTTGAGTTATTTAATGTTAATAATACAGCATTGATATAAATAAAGAAAAGCAAGAGGCCTAGATGGCTGCTCTGAGGTACACCAGAAGTGCTTTTTATTTTCGTCAGAAAGAGCTTTGTCAATATAATACGAGTTAGTCAAATCAGTTATATTATTGTAGCAAGCTGCGCTGTTATCTCTCTGAGGTACGGAACTTAAATAAATACAAAATCATCTGAAAGGTACATACAAAATAAAATTTTGTTGTCATCAAAAATTCAAATAAAAAAAAAATATAAAAACGAATTTTCATTTAAATTGAATATATGAAATATAAAGAGTCAATTAATTACATAATTTAAAATTTTCAGTAAAGTTTCGTTATCTTTCTTAATCTTTGATCAGGAAATCGAAACACAGCTTTTAATTCATAACACATTTTCACTATAAATTAATTGACAGGTTCTTGTGACTCAGAATCAATTTTTGTGTCTTTTATCTTAACACCATAATTGATAACAAAATGATAGCAGCTATTTTCAGTGCTTACGCGTTAGGCCACCGCATCAATGTTTCATAAATTCGGAGAAATTTTCAATTATAATAGTAAATCATTTCCAATTCAAATTGTATGTGTACAACAAAATGTGTTCAGCAATGTAAATATTTAAACTTTGTACAAAACAACAAGGTTACAGATTTCGATTAAGGTAAAAATGAATTATGAATTATGTTCAAATATTTTTGTTCAGCTGTAGAAATTTTACCACATTTAAAGCACCCGATTAGATTTTAGAAATGTCAAACTTACTTTGCTCACTTTAAGGCAAAAGCCTCATAAATATTAGCAATTGACTGTAACACTTTTATACAATGTTAAGAGAAATTTAAGCAGTCTTGTTCTTTCTGTGCTCACTCACTAACTGATAACAATCATTTCTGAATATGAAAATTTGCGCTTCATTTGTATCTTATCAGGTACGTCGACTACTTGAGTTTATCTTATCTTTTTAATAGTAGAATATCGTTGTCATTTGGAAGTGCTGCCAAATGTTTTTTTTTTTTTTTTAATCAAAATCTGTGGAAGTGGGTTTTGATGTTCAGACCTCTTTTTGGGTTGGTGTCTATAATAATGGATATTTTAAGCTTGATTAATTGAAATATCAATCCTAGAATTATGAATTATAATACTGAAGTGCGAAGTGAATTAATATACGTTATATTGAATTTCTAGGAGTAGATTTTTTTGCATCAAATCATCGACAAATACAAATCTTAAATTAACATTTTGGTCTTACATTTGAAGTTCATATTTCCATCGATTTGAATTTAAAATCAGAAACGTTATATATATTTTATCTGAAAAGGTATGTAAAAACTTTTCAGGAAAAACATGATTTAAAATAATTTTTACACAGGAGTTATAGTTTAAAGCTATGGCGAAGTTATTTTATTGCGTTATTGTTTAAAAATTATCTTGCTCCGTCGAATCTTATAGCAAGTTCATCATTAAAAGATTATCAGCTTCAAAACTATATATATTATATATTTTATATTATATATATATGCATATATCTAGATAAGGTTTCAGGATTTCTTTTGAGTCGGGTTAGGAACTTAATCTTTTATTTTATATTTTTTATAAAGGCTTATGTAATACATATAATATATATTTCTAAAAAATCCCATAAAGAACCATTATGATTTTGCTTTTGTTAGTTAGAACAAATGTAAGGATTCAAATTAAAATTTGGTTCTTTTCACTAGCTATAAAAAATTTTACCCAATATTTTCAAGGTAAATTTTAAAATTGATTGCATTTCTTCAAAAACTTCCATATACAATTTAGTCCAAGACAAAATTTTGTCCTAAAATTACATTTTTTCCTAAAATAATCTTTTTCGCGAATTTTCTTAAGTATGTTAAGGACTTCAAAGACACTTATAATACTTATAAATTATTTTATCATAGTTGAAAGTATACTTCTAAATTTTGGTAAGTCAAAAGGTTCAGTAATTGCGGCAATATAGGCGATCAAAAAGTGAACAGGGTCTGATTGACTCAGAGTGTAGGCGATGATCGAAAAAATAGGTGGGTATTCCGAGGGTTAAAAAAGTTTGAGTACAAGGTGTCACAAAAGTAATGATCCAATTTGTTATAGCTATAAAGTTTTTCTAAATTAAAAAAACATTATTTACTATTTTTATTTTTTCTACATAAACCTTTGAATTTTGATGACAAATATTGTTCAAATGGTGTCCTCTACCTTGATGCAAATTAGTATTTTCTGTCACTTTTATTTATTTATTTATTTATTTATTTATATACAGTCTACCGAATAAATTCGTACAGACTATTGAAATTATATCTACTTTATGTAAGTAAGATCTAAACTAGCAAAATTCAAGTAAAATTATTAAAGATTACGAGTTCCTTAAATTGGACACGATTCATCGACAGATCAACATTATCATCAAAAACAGAATTGAATTCATTAGAACAATGCGTAATAGGTTCATGCTGGCCGTAAGAAGTTCTGTGATAAGGAATAGATAACAAACACCTAGATCTAAGAGACATACTAGGTACATAAATATTAAACAATGCCAATAAGTCCGGGAACAAATTTTATAACAAAGCGAATAAGTGTAGGGATTCAAAACAACCAATGCATATTCATTGATAGAACGAACTAATTAAACGAATAATATTTTCAAAGTGAAGGGATCCTGAAAGTCAGTAGCATTACGTTTTATAAAACCTAGTATTTTAAAGGCTCTGTTGCATATATAGTCCACATGCAGACTACTTCCTAATTTAGGAACAAATAACACTCCAAGATCCATAATTACCATTGGGCGATCCAATTGAGTTATGATCTCTATTCCTTATCGAATGTTGTTCGATTTTCTAATTTTGCGAGTCAATTCAAAGCGTCAAAACGGAAGATAATTCGATCTTTAAAAAAAAATTCCCTTAGAATTATTCCAATTCTTCCACGTTCTTAAGCAGTTTAGCATCCAATTGTTCATTGTCGTGTATTTCAAATCATTTGTCATTTGCAAAAATCATAGAGAATTCCTATTGGGTTATTACTTTTGCGCAACCCTAGTGAATATGCAAAAAATCTCTTTAACAAATAAAAAACCATAAACATATTATCAAATTTAATTCCATTTGTAAAAAAACAATGTTGACAGTGCGGAACTTAAAAAAGTGTGCATAGTTTCTAAAAAATACTATATGTCGTAGATACGTAGCTTTTTAGATAGTAAGCACCAAATATGTATATGACTTATGTACCTATGTTTATTCAGAGAATGGATAGGTAATCTCCAAAGAATGTTGGGAATTTTTAAATAAATTTTTATTTCATAGAAAAGGATTTGTAGATTTATTATATTATATATATATACAGACTATTTGTATTTGCATTTTTAAAATTTCGATAAAATGGTTTAAATCGATTTTGTTCAATAGCATCATTTCTTGAGGCATCTTGACACATTATGTAATATCTGAAAAATATTATATTATAAAATAAAAAACCAAAAATATTACGTAAAACCCAAAATTTTTATAGAAGCTATGCAAATTTAAAAATAATGTCTGCCTTACGCGTGGTTGTAAAACTGACAAAAAAAAAGTAAGGCATCAACTCAACGCGGACCCACCTGCGTCGGCACATATTAACAAGTGACGAAAGGCATCCGCTAGAGGAGCTCTTCGCGAAGCTTTCGTCGCCATAAATCAATCTGATAAAATTTATCATTTCTCCTCGATTTACCTATCTGGAAAGTGATTTTTCGTGGATAAAACTCAAAGAGGCTGCTGCCGTGGCATCTTTCAGCGGGAGCCACCCATGCAGCCGAGCCTGTTTATTTACATCTGTCGGTGGCGTTCCAATTAAAGGGCTGCCGTGAAAAATGTCTTGTAGTCGATGGGCTGGGGCGCGTTCGGATCGGCATCTTCAGAGGCATCTCATCCGCAGCTACTTTCACCACGATGCAGTCTCCATAGCCCAGCTAAGTCTCTCGCTGGTTAATTAAAAATTCTTTTTTCGTCCGCCCCTTGTCATTCGCCCGGCGCGGCGGTGATATTTGGCTAGTGGTATTCGAAAATGATGGAAAATGTCTAAAATGAAAATTTTTTCCTATTACAAAAGCCCCATTTAAAATTTTTGGAATTCGAGAAAAACTCAAACTCTTCTATCCAATTGGTGCAGAGTGATCGATTTGATCTTGGCGCGACTAAAGATGTCGAGAGCGTGTCGCAGTTAGTAATCGCATAACGCATTTTAACGTAAACGAAAGCTCATTAATCTCGACATGTGGACGAGGCAGGAACATCTGTTCTAGAAATTCTTCATCTGATTGCTGCGATTCCTGAACGAGATAGACAACACTGAGACACTGATAGATCTCTAATGGAGGAGCGGGATACCAAAATTGTCTTTCTGGCATTTTTACCTTTTTTATTCTTATAATTTTCCCACAGTCTGATTTTGAAGATAACACTTGTGACACTTGCATTGGACAGATGGCATCTTTTCAGCATTTCGTATAGACACTTCAGAATGTTTTGGTTTGCATTGACAATGGTTAAAATAGGTATTTTTGCCTTTTTGGGACAACATTTTAACAAAAAAATTAATTTTTTGTAATGGTAACTTCAACTACCATATAGTCAAGAACTTAATAATACAATTCAAATACCTTTTTTAATCAAACTACATTCATACAACTAAAATATCCAAATTTATACAATTTCAGAGAAAGCGAATTAATTTTAAAGTACACACCTAGAATTTCAGATTTCTAGGTTCATGTTCAATAGGTCATAAGATGTTTTACGTGACATTATTTCAACAAATTATAAAATTAATTACATCACGTTTGGTCGAATCAAGTGTAGCTGCCTTGATTTTATGTGGCATAAAAATATACTATGTATATAGTATGTGTAAAACTACAATATTGTTGGAATAAGACGTTTTCAGAAAAATTTTTGTGGACATAATTAAGGTTTTCATTAAAATAGATACCTTAGACAATTCATATTTTGAGTTATAAGTAAGAATTGAGGTTTCTAATTAAGCCTGAACCAAAGTAGAAACGTAAAGAAATATAATATATATATAAACATTTGGCAAAACTGAACTTACTTACGTCAAAACTGATATTTTGCCCGAAATATGAACGTTAAGAGAAATAAATTAATTTTGCGAGATCCTTATGGCGCTTTGTTTGCCAAAATGACATTTCTACAATAGTATTAACTAACAAGGAAACCGCCAAGATTGTCCGCCTTCGATTTCAATGATTTTTATATAACGGGTCCGCCAAATAACTTTTTTTTTTTGAAAATGCTATAAAAAAAAAACTACTGAATATTTTTTCAAATTTCTTTTTTTATTTCAAATTACAATCCTTCCGGTTAATGATGGAAAATAATTTCATTCAAATGGCTGCCTCGGCTGGCCATGCAGTAGCCTACACGATCGGCTACGTGCCACACAGCCGACGCTACACTTGATGTTTTGCGCCCTGTTTTTGAAAATCGCAGTCGTTTGGCCACCTCGGAGCTGCGATTTGACACCGTTAGACTATTATTTGTGGGGTGCCGTCAAAGATAAGTGTTACGCCGACAAGCCAGAGACAATTGACGCTTTAAAGGACAATATTCGTGAAGCCATTGGTGAAATACAGCTGCACACAATCGATAATGTACTTAAAAATTGGACCCATCGTGTAGGCAGCCATTTGAATGAAATTATTTTCCATCATTAACCGGAAGGATTGTAATTTGAAATAAAAAAAGAAATTTGAAAAAATATTCAGTAGTTTTTTTTTTATAGCATTTTCAAAAAAAAAAAGTTATTTGGCGGACCCTGTATGTTGTTATATTTGAGTAAGTGATTAATTACCCAAAAGGAATTCACGCAACGCTCAATAGTTTCAAAGTTGATCCTACCAAGCAACTTAAATATAAATTCAGTTTGCATGCGGTTGGCAAGGCGGCGCGTAGCCTAGTGAGCTACGTAGACGGTCAGGGTTCGATTCCTTTATTCGTTTTTTTTTTTTATGAAATCAGAAGATTTATTCATCAATTTTATGAATAAAGTACATGTTATTTTAATTTACAAAAAAATTATCGACATTTTAATTGGTAATTTTTTCTTTTTATATTGCTTGGAAAATTATGAAGCAAAGAAAGATAGCTAAAAAAATTTAAAATCACAGTAAATAATTAATTACTTATTTTTTTATGAAATTAAAAATTGTATTAACGAATTTTATAAAAGAAGTATTGTGTATGTATGTTATTTTAATTTACTCAAAAATTATGAACGTTTTTATTGATATTTTTTTCTAGTTATATTACTAGGAAAAATTTGTGACTTTCATAATAAAAAAAAAAATTTGCGTCACTAGCCCACTAGGTTACGTGCTCTGCTGCCTTGCCAACCGCATGCAAACTGAACTTATAATTTAAGTTGCTTGGTAGAAGCAACTTTTAAACTATTGAGCGTTGCGTGAATTCCTTTTGGGTAATTACTCGCTTACTCAAATATAACAACGTATATAAAAATCATTGAAATCGGAAGTGGACAATCTTTGCGGTCTCCTTGTAAAATTTGTTAAGTTGGTTTACGTCCATTTAGTTTCGTACCATACACTTATTCACGTTCACACTTTACATTATGTTATATTACGTTATGCTATGTCTCATTTTTGTTCAAGCTTTGAAGAGAGATAAGCGTCAGCATTTTTAATCAAATAAAAATCTAAGATCCAGTTTATGTGAACACATTTGACAGAGGTAAAATACCAGCCTGAGCTTAATTTGAGTTCATAAACTCTACTACTTTAGCTGAAACATGTTAATTTAGCAAGCACATAAACTACAGTCAAAATTTCACAACAGCTTTTTTTCGAATACAATAATATACTATATTTATTTTTTTTAAATCCACTTTTTCTTTGACACTAAATACACACAAGTTTAGATGTCATAGGGTTTTGAAAAAATGCAGGAAATGATATTTTGTCCTTGCTAAATTTGCAAACTTACATAGCAAACACATAAACATGGCCTATGTTATTATATGCGTCACATTTAACAGACAAATTCGTAAAAACACATCTCTAAAAAGTTTAATTGAACATTTAAAATAATTAATATTTCGATAGGATTTCTTATTACTGATTTTCAAATATTTAAAATAATTTTAACCTCCTATACTTACTATGTTGTCAGTTTAGTTGGATCTAAAATGTCTTTACGTCACTTTTTACGAAAGGTTTATACTTTTAAAGGTCTTAGAGATAACCACTATACCACTATTCGATGAAACATGAAACAAATGAAGCCTACAACCGACAAATCGGTCGATAATTCTGAAATTCTAACAAATTTTAATAACATCGAACACATTTCGAATTGTTTTGACCAACAAAAGATCCGAGGCTACAAATAATTCATAAATAATATGAAACACGAAACAGATCCAAATTTTTTAATAGTAAATCATTAAGTACAACACATTAACTACATTTCTAGAAAATGTTTACTTTCAAATCGAATAGTTTCACGGCAGTTTCGTTCAATTTCGTGCACATTCTATACAAAAATATTAATAAAATATTCAACATTATTTTTTATTACCAAGTTTATCGTCACATTCTCCAATTTAGCTACGCTAAGCAATTAATGAAAGCTTGTTACTGAATTTAAAAACTGAATTATTCTTTTAATTGTAATTTATATTTGCGCGGATGGTTTTTAATGAATTTCAAATAAATAGTTGAAAATAGAATGAATAAAATTAATATTCATGGTAAAGTTGCATAAAATGATTGTGTTTAAAGTTGAATTTGAAAAGTGCAAAAGTGAAAATTGCTTAATTATTCAGTTTAACTTTACGATAATGATTCATGTGTTCAGAGAAACATTTCTTTTTTATCACAGACTATGGCTGGCAAAAACGGATAAATATGGATATATAATATGGGTCGCATCATTCCGATTGAGGTCTACAAAGGCCCAAATGAAAACTTTTTACTTCTGCTTTCAAAAGCTGTATCTCAAATTTTTTATTTGGATTGCTCAAAATCCAATATGGCTGCTAAAACCACGTGATCTTTATCATTTTACCACTTAAAAGAGTACAAAATGACTCACAGCATTCCAATTGAGGTCTACAATGGCTTAAATGAAAGCAGAAGTCAAAAGTTTTCATTTGGGCCCTTGTAGACCTCAATAAGAATGATGGGACCGATTTTATAGCCTCATAAGTAGTAAAAGTAATGGAGATCACGTGGTTTTAACCGCCATTTTGGGCTCTGTATAGGCGGACTCTTCGAAAGCCAGTGTGCATTCGAAAGTAGAAAGTAGAAATCTTTTGTGCCTTGGTAGACCTCCATTAAGGCTCACCATTTTTGGACAGCAGGGAGTGGTCGGTTCACAAAGAATGCCTCTATAATATCAAAAATCGCTCTTCTGTTATACACTTATGGTATTAGACGTACAGGTTAAAACAGTTTAACGAATTTTATAATAAATTTTATAACCTAACATTAAACGCTTTTTTTTTTTTTTTTTTTTATAAAACTATGTTTAGTTTGGTGTTAAATGTGATTATGTGGTTTAGAGTTTTTGTTTTAGTGCATTAAAGAGAAAGAAAAATTTGGGTTTTTATTTTTTGTATATTACTTATACCTACATATAAAGGGATGCATACATTTATATAAAAGCCATTTAGCTATTTGATTGATTAAGAATACTAAAATGTGAACCACTAAAAGACTTCATAAGTTCTTAGTATTCTTCAAAATATGCAATTCAATATAATTATACCTTACAAAGCTTATAAGAGCCACGTCTTGAGGCTTACAAGGACAAAGAAGTTTTCATCGTTTCAATAAATTGCGTTAAAAACGTGATAAATTTCTGACAGATGGTCGGGGATTTCAAGTGAATTTTCTCAAGCTTCTTTCCTTTTGCCTTTTTGCCAGCCTCCATCAACCTGCCTCACTGACAAATTGATGCGAGGAAGTCGGTGCTAGAAAACGTACAAAAACATTAGACTCTGACTGCAGTAGGAAGAAATAGACGACCTGATTCGCTTCGAAACGGGTGGTGGGAAAAAGCCATAATGGCAAAAATTTTATTTTCTTCTCGTTTTTATCTTTTTCATTTTATTTTCAAAATATTTTTGGTGTCAGAAGTGATAGACAGATGGCCGGGAAACCAATAAAACACTTTTGTATATTTGAATCTATGGCTGATTGCAATTAGCATTGGATCAGGTGGCTTTTCAGCTAGTGAAAAATGGGATTTTTTTTTAGATATACTTAAATGGGGGGTTGGCACAGAATTAATATAATATAAATCAAGGAAATCTGATGATCACGAGTACTGTTGGCAAGTCTTTTGAAATTTTATCTTTTTAGACTACGAAAAATTGAATATTTTGTATATTATTTGCAAAAATAATATATAATAAGTATATTGTCGTCATCTTAACACGAATACTGTTTTTGAAAATAAGAACAACAGTATAAAAATACAGATCACCTTGTAAAACTCTTAGTGCAGGCGCAAAAATTTATCACATCCCTAAGAGTATTTGCTTTAATCAATGATGACATTTTGCAATAATTAAAATATCAAAACGACATGATCGACTCACTGGACGTTCTTTAATTTTCTTTCACGATATTTTCGGTACCAAAAATGCCGAAAAATATTAAAATTCAAAAATATACTAAAAAGTCTCCTTGAATTTATGTGTCCTTCTTATGAAATATTGCAACAATTGAGCCGACATATAAGACGCTACGGATGCTAAAGCTATTTTACAGCTCAAAACTTGTTGTTTACGACAGCAAACAATCCAGCGTTGTTATTACCACTCATATCTCACATGATGGCACATAATTCTTGGCATTTTTTTTTTTATTAAAAGCAAGGCTTCTTCTGAAGCTGCAAGCGGCTTCCAATAACTCAAAAATTTTCTTTATTCGACAAAAAAAACTCATCGACGTCATTAAGAAGATATCTCACGTTCTGAGAGGAGCTGGCCTGAGACGAGGGATGGAATCATGAAGCCTTGACCGGCATTTTTGGTTCATGTCATAGAAGAGGACTTGGTTTCGTGTGATGCCGTCACATCAAGGGGAAATTCGACACCCATTTTCGGCGATGGTGTCTTTTGGTCCACCAAAAGATGCATAAAAACGAAACGGCAAAGATCGTTGAGCATAAGAAAAAATACTTAAAATGGAATACACCCGAACTGATGCGGTACAACAACTGCAGAGACACAGACCACAAAAACGCCAGGAAGATGAAAAACGGAGGCAAATTTTTGGTGATGATGACTTTCGAAATGAGTTTCCTCAGAAGCTCGACTTTTTATGGACTCGGATGGTTTTATGTCGACCTAATGGTTTAACGATGAGACACTGGCTCGGAGAGAGAACAGTCCTAGTTCACTGGAAATCGTGTAAACATTCTATTGCTGCGCGATTTATAGCTGAAATTGTCTTTTTCGTGGTTTCATCGTTAAAAAGAACCGCCCGCTTTATATACTATTGAAGTTTTCTTATATGTACTGTGCAGAGGAGCGAGTAAAATGATCAATAAAAAGCCGCGACTTTGTAAGTCGGCTTACTTCTAAGCAATTTTATAAACGGAAGTTAGAAGATATATAATGTCATATCTGGATTCTAAGAACAAATGTTTTTCATCTTAAAAGGCCTAGGATACAATTATAAAACTATAAATTATTAAAATTTATAAGTTTAGACACAAGCACAGTTTTAAACAAAATATGAGTCTATATACTTATGAAAATTTAACTCTTCCAAATTCATAACTTTGCCTCTTAATCTGCAAGCATGCGTAATCCCACTTCTGAAAAAATACGTTCAAAAGAAACTTTTTTTATTCGTTAGACATACTTTTTATAATCATTTAAGGTAATATAGATTGCTATTTTTATTAGTCATCTTTTAGTTTCTTTTTAAATTACAGTTATTTTGACACAGTCAGCTCTTTCGCACTCAAAAAATTGACAGAAAAGCAGTATCATATCTTCGTGGTACGAAATAAATAGATTTACGCTTGAACAACTTTGAGAAAGATAGACAATTTATTTCCAAAGTGAATACGAAACAGTCAGAATTTTGAAAAGAAATTTCAGTCGAAATAATGTCACAGGAAACTCGAAGCTGCAATTTAAAACCACTAAACTTACCGCCGTTAAAAATCGATGTGGCATGCTGGGAATTAAGATATGAAGCAGGTGTTTAAGCACAATATTGAAATAGGGCTCCAAATCATCGCAAATGTACTATAACTAATCGGTGGGTTTACTATTTTCAAAAAATCAACAAACTTTGAAAAATTATTGTCATAAACTTATTTTATAGTAATTTTAAAAAGAAACTAGGCGATGGCGCACCCTTTATATTACATATGTTGTAACTTGAGTGTCTATCTATTTTTTGTTAAATTAAAAAGAAGTAGTTTTCGTACAAAATAATTTTGAATTACATAGTGTAACATATTGATCATACCCACTATAATAACAACATATACATACTCTGTATCAGCGTTCTAAAGCATGAATGAAGTTGTTATTTTCTAAAACCATCCTCAAAATTTATTTTTATATTGATTTAAGATCAAATCGGTATTTTATTCTCAATAAATCAATACTTGTTGATATATACTTTAAAAAAAACTAAAAACCAGGATCAAATGATTTATTGATTTGACGAATTAAAATTTTGCTGCGATAATTTATAGATACAGTGCGCGCAATTTCTATAAGCGCACGTCTGATTTTCAAGTGAAATGCACAATTCGTTGAAATAAAGCGATATAGTAACAAAATTTCTTTACAGGACAATTATTAAAGTTTATAACTATTCATAAAAGCAATTAAACAATTCCAAATATCAGGCAATGCGTGAATGCAATAGATCAATCTTTCACAATTGATCTTAGAGTGCGCAGTTTCTATAAACGCAGTTTCTTTTTGTAGTATTACTAGTTAAACGCAAAGTAATTTTGCAACTTTTTAGGAAACAATTCATGTGAGTTTCATTTTTATTTTCCAACTCTAGCTTAATTCTGTATAATTGCTGTTATATCTTAAGATTTATTGTAATGCCCCGAAAAAAGGTCCTTGACAACGATGATCGCGTCAGAATCCGTGCGTTTAGGGAAACTGGTCTTGGTATAAGAGAAATTGCAAGGAGAATTGGACGTTCAGAATGTATGGTGCGAAATTTTATTAAAAAGGACAATCGTGATGGATTATGGGATCATCCAAGAGGGAACACCAAAGTTTCCAAACAAAATATTGGGAACATAAGAGAAGAAGTTATGAAAAAAAAGTTAAGTGCAGCTCAATTTATAGCGGAATTACAACTCCCAATTAAAGGAAGAGAAGTCCAACAAATTTTGAAGGACATTACTTATATTAAATATAAGAAACCGGTCAAATCTCTCCAACTGCAACAGCATCATAAATATGCGCTCCTAGATTTTGCTAGAAGCCACATGAACTGGGACGGAAAGTGGCAAAACGTTATTTTTTCTTACGGAAAACAATTTAATTTAGATAGCCCAGATGAACTGAGTGATTATTGGCATGATTTAAGGAAGCCCGATTCACCTCGTCTTAGTAGTAATTTTGGTGTTGGTAGTTTAATGTTATAGGGTCCCTTTTCTTATCAAGGAAAGTTATTTTTACGCTTTGTTCCCACCCGAATGAACTCTGCCATATATACAGACCTGCTGGAGGAATCTCTTATTCCATATTTAAAAGATAATATGGAAAAAGATTTGATTTTTCAACAGAATAACGCCGCTGTGCATTCTTCTGCCGAAACAAGACGATGGTTTAGTGAAAGAAATATTCCTGTAATGGAGTGGCCATCACGTAGTCCGGATTTAAATCCAATGGAAAACATTTGGGGAATCATGGCACGAAGGGTTTACGCAAATGGTGGACAATTTTCATCGTTATCTCAACTGAAATCCGATATTTTGAAATGCTGGAAGGATATTGATGAACATTTGTTTAAAAAGTTAATAAATTCGATGTCTAACAGGTTTTTTCAAGTTATAACTAACAAAGGAGGTAAAACACAATACTTAGAAAATATACAAAAATTTACTTTTCATCAAGCTTTTAAAACAAAGACTATAATATAAAGTGAGTTTATAGAAATTGCGCAGACAAAAGAGACTTTTAATTATATTTATTTTTATTATAAAGTAATTACTTACTTTAATGAATGTTTTATATTATTTAATTAATATTTACCAATGGGGAATTTATGCAATATAATCGGTTTTGAAAAATAAAAAGTAGTTTTCTTTAAACATGAATAAAACTGGCTGCGCTTATAGAAATTGCGCACATTGTATAAATTTTAATTTAATATTAATTAAATGTCACAGTTTTTCCAATTTATTTTATTGCTGCTTAAAAGATATTAGGTTTTTCTCCCTATCAATAAAATACCTCAAATCTACAAGGTATAGATCAAACGATATACAAATTTTTATGTAACGATTTTATAATACAATGAATTTCTCCATTTGTTTTAAATAGAAGTTGAGATAAAATTAACTATGTATATGATAATTTCTGCAGAAAATTAAAAAATCAAATGTTATAAGTCAAAATAATATTCAAGGATTGAAAATAACGATTATTTTGAAAATTCTAACAGGAGGATAATAATAAGAATCGGATGAATGTCGCGCTGTTTAGAGGATAAAAACTAATATTAATAAAGAAAACAATTTAGAAATGTGTAATTTCATTCATTCATTCTTTTTACGAAAAAAGTTTTTTGGAGTAGTTATCAAATTAAGGAAATTACCAATTGGAGGAATAAACTAGTGGAATTTTCAATTTGAATATATGTTTACAATATTTAACTTTTATTCGAGTGTTCATTCATGACTTCGCTTATTTTAGAAATTAAGAAATAAATTTGTGTACCAATGTTCATAGTGAATTCAAAAACAAAATTTTATAGAAAATCAATAAGTAATTCTTGAAAGACGAAAATTAATAGATAGTGTTTGAAAAAAAAAATGAATAGGTATATCTTTAGCCAACAAATGACGAGCGTTTTAAATAAAAATTTGCATACTTCGAACTCGATATTTCTCAAAATTCTCATTCGTATGGTCCATAAAGTTAATTTTCAAATAAGAGATATTCTATTGATGATTTTTAAGAGCGCCAGAGTAGTAAAATTTACTACAACATGACTTATTATAGCTATAATAAAAGAACTATTCCCGCGAGACATGGGCGTGGGAGTGTCAGAACTCAACTTTGTATGAAACGATCACAGCAATTTTCACCGCGATCAAAGTAGCAACATGCAGTGGTAATTTATTAGATATTATTTGAGGTAATTACCAGCAAAACGCCTATCTAAGTGCCTCAATCTTTTAGGTGCATCAACAAGTCTCCCTCATGCTGGTGCATCTCTACTTTTAGCGATGCACTTCTCCGGGTATAGAGGTCTAAATTTACCATGTTCCCACCGGATCGCGTCAATTGGAGGAGACAGCTCGCGGTCCATCTGACAGAGAGGTTGCAAAATGCACCACATGTTTCGAATTGAATCTTTGAGGAAGCTGCATTACAGCGAATGCAACTGGGGAGTGCTCCCCCCGGTTGGCTAGCCCCAGTAAAAGATAGGCTGGTTTTTGTAAGTTTGCAGTCAAGACGACTTTTATGCACCCAGGGTGCAGTATAGCGCTACTTTTATGGGGGTCTTTACGGCTTTTGATACAAACTTAGTATATTAGAAACAGTGTTCCGGGGCTGAGATCATAAATTCAAGTCAAGACATTATTTCTAGCGCTAAGGAGCTGTTTCCTTCGTTAGATTCGCCTTCGAAGACGTCTTATGAGCGCCGCTGAGTCAAATAAACAGATTTTGATGAAACTAACTTGGAAAGAAGATGCACGCTCCTATATGTCTCATACACCGTCTTTTAAGTTAGCCTTCTTTTATTACTGAGACTTGTGGGAAAACTATTTGAGCCGATTGTTTACTAAGAGAATATCTCGAAGGGATGCCAGAAATCAAAGGATCAGCGGGATTGTGAGCATTATCCCTGGACAATTGTAATTCTGAACACGTGTGACTTGCCGTGGCCTTCTCAACTTTTGTAATTAGCCTCTGCTGTGCGGAAAATGTGAGAAGCGCCTCGTAAAAGGGCGCTAGGATTCGGAATTCTGAGCGACTTTTTTCTAGGAAGGAAAATCCACATATGTTTCTTATTGCACTTCTGAAGAGAACGCCCTAAAACTATTGATGCCTTGTATTCCTTAAACTCACCATTTTTTTCTTAGTTCTTCCTGTGCCGTGTAATTTCCGGAGGTAGATTTGCTTTGTATTATAAGTCAAGCGCCCTTAAGTAAATCTGCAGCATTAAGTTTCCATAAAAAATTTGGGCCGAGCGACATTTAGATCTGAGTCTCTAAGCACAAAGCACAAGTATCAAGCTTCGTGATGCTGGTGAATTATACCAAAGATAATACCAATTAATAGTAGCAAGCCGCATGTATCAAACTGAATTAACTACTTTAGTTATATTGCTACAGAATTAATACTTCTTTCATTCATTTTAATTAGACTGTAAGAAGTAAGTTTGAAAAGTACAAAAGTCTGTATTTTGGTCATTTTTGCAAATTAATTAAAAAATAACGAATTGTTATAGGAGCTTGTAAATTAGCTCAAATAAAATAGTAAATTTTTTGTTTTTGAACTTGTAATCTACGGAAAAAAACCTTATAAAAATGATATATGACATGTTCTATAACAAATTAAATATTAAATTTGACGTACAGTACTATTGTTTTTTCTCCCGAATAAAAATATTTAAAATTTTTCAGGAACTAGTTTATGTAAGGTCGTAGCTCTGCAACTTATAGGCTACCACGGCCGTTCCTCAGCAGCACCATCGCACATTGGGGCTATATTGCTAAATTGGTTCAAAACCACCCACAAGTCGTAATTTTTAACGAAATTTGAAAATTCTTATTGGAGGATTCTCGTGAGGAGGAAACAAAGAGACGTTCGAAAACTTTTTGCGAAAAATTTCTTGCGTGATTTTAAAAATTCAAAATACTTTGATTTCCAAAATTCAGTATATTGAAACCTCAATCTAACGATCCAAGAACTTAAAGCAAAAATGAAAATTTGAAAAAAATCACAAATAGCACCTTCAGGAGACCTTGTACGATTAAGTAAATGACTAACTTTGATTCAGAAACCCTGTTTTTGATTTTTTCCAAATTTTGCTTTAAGTTTTTGGATCGTAAGACTGAAGTTTCAATATGCTGAATTTTAGAAATCAAAGTGAAGTATTTTGACTTTTTAAAATCACTCAAGAAATTTTTGGCATAAAGGGTTTCGAGTATCTCACGAGTATCCTCCAACAAGAATTTTCAAATATCGTTAAAAACTACGACTTTGTGGGTGGTTTTGAACCTACGGCTCGGCTGAACCAATTTATAAATTTATAGTATGTCTATATAAGTTAGTTCAGTCGTGGTGCAGCCGAGGTGCAGCCGAGGTACAGCCGTTGTCGTTGTTACTCAAGTTCGGTCCTTATATGGTGGAGTGTGCGGTCGTTGAAATTTTTCAAAAATTATTTCTACTCCTTGAAATCATCGTGCAGTCGTTTTATGTTTTTTCAAAATCACTCCTGACCACTTATAGTGCGGCCGAAGTGCCATAGTTAATTTTTATTCGGACTATTTCATTTTTTGAAATTTAAAATTTAATACTATACGAAGTATAAAGCCCCAAAATATAAAATTTCTTAAATTCGGGTATCAAGCATAATTTGAGGTTGATATATGATATAAAATAAGCTTATATTCTTTAAAACTTGAATTTATTAATTAATATTTTAGCCATTGTAACCTAGTTTCTGAATATGGTTAGGAACTAATACTTATATAAGAGAAAGTTCCAACTCTAGAATACTAAATGTATACGGAGCCCAATGTTTTGATATCAATAATATACATAATTCAGAAGTTTTTCTTTCCGAACCAACTCGCCTCGGTCATTTTAATATATTTTAAATTACTCTAATGCAACGAGAAAAAGTGAAATAGTCCAAGCCGAATTTTAACTCAGCTTTTAAGACCTTGTATATACCGGGTGAGTCATTTAACTTGAGACAACCTAATAACTTTTTAGGATCACATAATATTGAAAAAAGTTTAATATGAAAGTTGTAGGTTATCAAAAATGGCGTTTGGTGATGATCTTAAAAATGACCTTGACCTTGACATTCAAGGTCATATGAAGGTCAACTTTAAAATTTCAAATGGGATGACCCCCTATTGACCCCGGAATTGAAAAGAGCGGCAATTTCTACGTTCACATATGACCTTGACCCAACGGTCAAGGTCAAATTTCAAGGTCATTTCACGGTAATTTATCTTCATGTACAATAGCGAGAGGCGATGACGTTTTTTGAAATACATTTTGAACTAAAGTTTTTAATGTGAAGAGAAATATCTGACCACGACCTTGAAAATTAGCTTGACCCTGACCTTCAAAGTTATTTGAAGGTTAAACTCAAAAATTCTATTGGTAACCCCTATTTTTGACACCAGAACGAAAAAAGCTTTCGACCGAACATGCGATAAAGTATTTAACTACATTTTGCATTACCCAGGAACAACGACGTGGACGTAGTAGTTTTCTGTTCCCTTTGGGGTGCTTGATTTAGTTGAGTCCCCTCGCCTCCCACCGTCGGGATGCTTGATAAGGTGAAGTTTACAACGAAGTACCAACTACTCATGAAAATATGATTTAAAGAATTATTGATGCTTGCAACAAAATAAGTCCTGATATGCTTCAAAGTTGTGTAAGATCATTTGAGGTGCGCATTAATAAGTGTATTGAAGTTGATGGACATCACTTCGAGCATTTATTAAACTAAATTGGTGAGAATTGCGAGTACTCACATAAATCGATCACCCCGACGCGACGCGACAGTGAGAGGCGAGGGGACTCACCTATATCAAGCACCCCGACGCACAGTGGGCCCAGTGGGTTCAAAACCACCCACAAGTCGTAATTTTTAACAAAATTTGAAAATTCTTAGTTTGAGAATACTCGTGATGAGGGAACAAAGAGACTCACGAAGCCCTTTTTCCCAAAAATTGCTTCGGTGATTTTAAAAATTCTCACTTGACCTTCGAATGACCTTTAGGAGACCTTGTATGATCAAGTAAATGACTAATTTAGATTCAGCAACCTCGAAATCCTACTTGTAGTTTTTTTCCAGATTTTCATTTTTGCTTTAAGTTCTTGGATCATAAGATTGTACTTTCAATATGCTGAATTTTCGAGATCGAAGTGAAGTTTTTTGAATTTTTAAAATCACCGAAGCAATTTTTGGCAAAAAGGGCTTCGTGAGTCTCTTTGTTTCCTCATCACGAGTATCCTTAAACAAGAATTTTCAAATTCCGTTAAAAATTACGACTTGTGGGTGGTTTTGAACCAATTTAGCAATATGGCCCTACTGTGCGATGGTGAGAGGCGAAGGGACTCGACTGACCTGAATCAAGCATCCCAAAGGGAACAGAAAACTACTACGTCCACGTCGTTGTTCCTGGGTAATGCAAAATGTAGTTAAATACTTTATCGCATGTTCGGTCGAAAGCTTTTTTCGTTCTGGTGTCAAAAATAGGGGTTAGCAATAATTTTTGAGTTTAACCTTCAAATAACTTTGAAGATCAGGGTCAAGGTAATTTTCAAGGTCGTGGTCAGGTATTTCTCTTCACATCAAAAACTTTAGTTTAAAATGTATTTCAAAAAACGTCATCGCCTCTCGCTATTGTACATGAAGATAAATTACCGTGAAATGACCTTGAAATTTGACCTTGACCGTTGGGTCAAGGTCATATGTGAACGTAAAAATTGCCGCTCTTTTCAATTCCGGGGTCAATAGGGGGTCATCCCATTTGAAATTTTAAAGTTGACCTTCATATGACCTTGAATGTCAAGGTCAAGGTCATTTTTAAGATCATCACCAAACGCCATTTTTGATACCCTACAACTTTCATATTAAACTTTTTTCAATATTATGTGATCCTAAAAAGTTATTAGGTTGTCTCAAGTTAAATGACTCACCCGGTATATAGATATACATATATATTAGGGTGCTTTTTTTTTCGTGACTATTTTTTTTCAGTCCCACCTCAAAATTTTGTGGCAAATACCTAAACAAAAATTCCCTGAAAATTGGAGCCCTTAATATTAATATTAAGTACCAGACCAAGGCGTATAAAGATTTCCCATATAAAATACACGTAAACTTTGATTATTTTTCTTCAAAACTCTACAGCTCAGAGGCATTTTATGGTATAATCTTGGTCAATGGTAGGGTTTCTTCAGAGTTGAATGCTCTACAAAAGTGTCCATTGCGGTGTAACCCTAACTCCCACCAGCGAGGTAGTATGGGTCACTAAGCCCAATTTTTCCATGAAATTCTCGCTTTTTGCCCCTATCTCGTAAACAACAAGAAGTACAGAAAAAATGAATATGACAAACTTGTAGGAAATTCAATTTCCTACAAAAAATTTCTGGAACACCAAATCGCTAACATCAATATTTTTTGAGATATTGGGTTTTGAAGTTGAGGTAGTGTTTCTAAAATTTAGCTCAATAATCCATGAAAATTCCACACTACACTATTTAGTATGTGATTTCAACAAATATTACTTGCTTATTTAATAGCATGTATTTAGTAGACTTACGAACATGCATACCTATTATATTTAGCTTCTGAGTGAAATAATATTATCACAGATTTGATGGCACAACCATGAAATTGATTTAAAAATGAAACTTTTGTTGTTTCATCTTACAAAATCCTTTCCGAAGTGACGACGACCTCGAAATTTTTACGAAATCCATGAAAATCCAAAACGTGAGTCTTCGAAATCAATTATCATCGTTTCAATCCATTATCTCCACCTCGAGCACGATCCATGAACTTCGTCAACACGTCTACAGCATATGTGGTGATTAATTTTTCAGAAAACAAATATTTTTCTCCATTTTTCGATGAAATGTTTTCTTTTCCCCCTTTCAAAGTCTTATGAAAAATTGTTTATATTCGTCGTATTCTTTTGATTCACGAAATACAAGCCAAAAAAAAAACAAAAAAAAGCCCATTACGAGAAATTTCATATTTTGACGAGGGGAGTTGATAGTTTCTGATGTTTTATTTTTGGGGGATGCGTCAAATCTTGAGAATGTATAAGCGTACGATGCTCAAATATGAAGAAGATTGTTCAAAAATTTTAGTTTTTTTAGAATCGTTTAAATCTTTCTCATAAAGGTTGATGAATTGCTTTGTGACTTCAAATGAACTGTAGGTTGCACTGAGGCATAGTATTGAAAATTTGTATTTTTAAAATTCATTTTACGGTATCTGATGATTGATGATCATGATTTTTTTCAATGAAAATTGTTTTTTGACGTTGGGTTTACATTTTGAAAAGACTAAAAAGTATGAAATTGGACAAAGATTCCACTTAAGAACTGCAGAAACAATTGCATCTTCTCTTAATTTTTTTTCTCATTTATTATACGTAGTATCCGAAATAGTATCCAATTACAGACATTGTCACTCAAAGAGGTTCCGCAGGGGTCAGACTATGTTCCCTTACTTTTATCCAACCAGCCGTCACGTCTGATGAGTTTATGGTGCGCTCTCTTCTTTGGATATTTTTAGATAAAAAAATATCTTTTGTTTTTTTTTAGTTCCAACGTTCCAGGAATATCCACTTCACTTTACATTTTCTCAAGCCGAAAAAATTTTTGGACATTTTGCAGTTGTCCTTTTTTGTATAGAGGTTTTTTTTTATTTCTGTCCGGCACAACTTTAAAGCCTTTGTCCTTAGAATTTGAATTGTTTTTCGGATATAAAGTTTAGACAATTTCAAAAATTCAAATTCGAAATGAAGAGCTTGCATGCATCATTTAAAATCAGCTCATGAGTAGACCACACACGTTAAGACGTGCGTCGGTCGGCACCATGACCAATTTACCTTCAGTTTGCAAGGAAAAATTTGGTGTCTTAATTTTTTTTTCTCAAATTGTATTAATACTCCGTGTCTCTGTGCGTATAACTTTTCGAATGGATCTTGGATCTGCAGATCGACTGAAGTCTCCTGAGGGAAAAAATAAAGAAATATGTATGTCTTAAGAGTTTTGCTCGATGTGAATCGTTTTTTTTATAATGTAAAGTCTCCACTTAAAGCGGACAAGATGCAGATTAAGAAGATCAACATCCGGTCGTGATTTATTGCCTGTTGCGATTTTTCGTAATGGAAAATATAACTTAAGTGGGGAAAATTTTTCTTTTATATTCAGGACAAAGAAAAAAGGCTTTTAAGACAGGAAAAGGTAGGATGTATTTAAGTGCTACTTTTCTGCATTTATTATATTTTTAATTAAAGAAAAAATGAAAAATTGTTCGAAAAAAGAATTTCAAAAATTACAAAAAATACAAAACGCATCAATTCCCTCATTAAATTCATTATGAAATATCGTTAAGAAAGACGACCCCCAAAAGACATGATCACGCCTTCTTTTGAAAGGAAAGATGAATCTTGGACGAAGAAGAAAAAGAAAAAAAAATAATATTGTTTTGTGTCCAACATGGTCTAACATGCCGTCACTAATTTGAAACAGATCCGTATTGGATTTCATGGCTGGGAGTCAACATGAAATGGGCATCAAAAGGCAATAATGAGAGATATAAAATGATGTCTGAACGCGCAGAATCGGACCGCATCTTTTTAGTCTTTAGACAAAATGAATAAGACAACGAAAAAGGGAGCATCCATCTCAGAAGATTATGGCTTGGTAGACAGCGAAATTTTCAGAATTAATGTCGGTGGATGACGGACGGCACCACAGCATCTCGTGGGGGTCTTATGAATTTAGTTTATTCTTTTTTTGCATTTTTCAGAGAAGGTTGGGACATTTAAAAAGATTTTGAATGGCGGACGCTACCGGATATGGAGATGGTGTTGTCTGAAATGTACTTCGGATGAATAACATTAATATGTATGTTGCAACATTGAAGAATAAGCCCTTAATCTATCATTTAAGAAAATTATTTGCGGAGAAATCCAGTAGTTAAGTTTGAGTTGTTCGTATGTAATATCTTTCCGGTTCAAAATTTGTACTCGAATTTTAACTCACTTCTTATTATCCGATTTTGATGAGATTTGACAGACTTACGTAAGACATGTGACAATATAATATAGTATATCTAATACCGTTTTAAATTCAATATAGCGACTGCGCCAAGATGGCGAATTGAATCTCACAGCTATAGGTAGTGTAGTATTATAAATTATACATATGTATTAGGGTGCTTTTTCTTTTCGATTATTTTTTTTTTTTTTTCACTCCTACCTCGAAGTTTTGTGGGAAATACCTAAAAGAAAATTCCCTAAGAATTTCAGCCCTTAATATTAATATTAAATGCTCGACGAAGACGTGCAAAGATTTCGCGTTTAAAATACACGTAAACTTTGATTTTTTTTCTTCAAAACTCTACAGCTCAGAGGTATTTTATGGTATAATCTTGGTCAATGATAGGGTTTATTCAGAATTTAATGCTCTACAAAAGTGTCCATTGCGACGTAACCCTAACTGCAACCAGCGAGGTAGTACGGGTCACTAAACCCAATTTTTTCATGAAATTCTCGTTTTTCTGCCCCTATCTTGTAAATAACAAGAGCTACAGAAAAAAATGTAAATGACAAACTTGTAAGAAATTCAATTTCCTACAAAAAACTTCTGGAACACCAAATCGCTAAAATCGATATTTCTTGAGATATTGGGTTTTGAAGTTGAGGTAGTGTTTCTAGAATTTACTTCAATTTCAAAGCCCAATATCTCAAGAAATATAGATGTTAGCGATTTGGTGTTCAGAACTCTTTTGTAGGAAATTGAACTTGCTATAAGTTTGTCATATTCACTTTTTCTGTACCTCTTGTTGTTTACCAGATAGGGGCTAAAAGCGAGAATTTCATGAAAAAATTGGTTTTAGTGGCATGTACTACCTCGCTGGTTGGAGTTAGGGTTACGTCGCAATGGACACTTTTGTAGAGCATTCAATTCTGAATAAACCCTATCATTGACCAAGATTATACCATAAAATGCCTCTGAGCTGTAGTGTTTTGAAGAAAAAAAAATCAAAGTTTACGTGTATTTTAAAAGGGAAATCTTTGCACGCTTTGGTCGAGCACTTAATATTAATATTAAGGTCTAAAATTTTCAGGGAATTTTCTTTCATGTATTTCCCACAAAATTTCGAGGTTGGCGTGAAAAAAATAAATATTCGCTAACAAAATTGACCCTAATATGTATAAAATCTTAATTTAAAATTTCTGTTTTAATTTTATTTTCTAAAAATTAACGAATTATTGTGAGTACGAATTTTACTTTTTATAATTGACAAAAGTAAAACATTGAAACCAGCAGTTCCTTAATTTTATAATATAACAAAAAAAAAAAATGTTTTGTCTTTTGTTGACCAATATTATGACACGTACATATTTCGAAACAAATTATTTTAAATGTGTATTAATAATATTGTTAAATTTTCTAAATAGTACATATTTAATCTGGGGAAAGACAGCTGAGCTTGTTTTCAGCTTAATTTTACTCAAAATATTTTTATATATTTTTCACTTTCTCAAGTTGTTTTGTAAATAAAATGACAACTCGCCAAGATTTATTTGTCACTTTGAGTAGCTCAAACTTTCAGTGCTGCTCCCAGAAATTCGTTAATTAAAAAAAAAAACATGCGAAAAAGATTTTTTAAGCTACTTGTTTTGATAATTTTTATTAGTATTATTATATATTGTAAAATGCAAATTGCTACCTGTTTCTTGAAAAATTATAATTACCTGAACAAGGTTTGATGTTTCCATGTCAAAATATTGATTATTAGTGATTATATACTTAAAATTTCAAATGTCGATTTTTGTAGTTAAATCTTCTATTTAAGTTTAATTTTAAATAAATCAAAATCTGACTGTGCAGTACAGCTTAAAAGCTCGATTGACATCCTGACCCGAGTTTTCTAAAATTTGAAAGTGAAAGAGTCGATATAATTAAATATATTCTGAATTTTTCTGAATATTTAAAATATATCAATTTATTATATTTGTCGCATTACACAGCAAAAATAGAAGCTTAGTTTGACTTATTTTGACTTAAGATTTTCATGAAAAATAAGTTTGCAGAATTTTAATTTCGTGAAAAACAATTCTGAGTAAGTTTGCGTCGACTGAAATAAAATTATGAAAATATAACGAATCGTTTCCAAGGCATTCATATGTGAAGTTCTTTAAATAGATTTAATTTCAGTTAATTAAGTTTTCTATTTTCATTTAATTTAATTTAATTTTAATAAATGTTTTTATAACTAAAATTTGTTTCCTAAATTTGAATGTTGTTTTCAATACCAAAAATACACAAAAACGTCTCTTTTACCTCTGAGTTACAAAATCGAATATGATCCATAGTTTTGAGCATTTAATATCAATTAAAATCGTATTACGCACTTTTGTTTGCTTTCTAAAAATTATATCCTGATCTGGTTGATCTTTAAATTTTCCAAAGTGTGTACAACTTTTTTATATTATAATCATACATACCTCATCACAAATAAATATAATCAAATTTCGAAAAAACCACTTTCCGATAATAAAATCCCAAAATATTAAATAACACAAAATGTTCATCAGTTTATAAAAAATATATTACAGTAAATTAAACACCTGCATCATAGTTGTACGTCTAGTAAAAATAATATTTAAATAAACTCTAAGATGTTGGAACGTGCTACGTTTTCCCATTATTCCAATCACCTTCCATTCTCCATACGCTAAACAGGTAGCTTAGTTTTTCGGGTGGAATTGGTCCAGTGCCATTATTTAAATTTCCATTATGTCCATTATTAGGCCCATTTACGCCTGGCGTTGTGTTGTCCCTCTGCTCCAAACGATTTAAAAGAGAATGTTCATTGTTTTGGAGAATTTGCATTAAGAAATCTATGTACCTGCAACAAATAAAGGAAATTTGTTAGTTTAATCAAATTTTTCAGTTTTGTTATTAGATGATATATTTAAAGTAATAGTAATTTGCGAACTAAATCAAGATATGCTAGCCAAATTAATCTTTTTTTGTATACTTTGTTCTTTTCAACAAAGTAACAAAGTGTGTAATTCTATTATATTTTTTCCTTTCCTGATGTATAAACTAATAACACAAGTCAACGACTTTTTGTTTGCCGCATAATAGGGTTAAAAAGTGAAAAAACTCATATTATAATCGTTTTTAACATTTTTCTTTTAAAAATAATGGAGGTAAAATGTCAAAACGAGGGTCGAATAAAAGCTTCAGAACTTAGCTATGTATATAAAATATAATTGAACTATAACTCTTACTGATATCTATGTGGAGACCGATATTGCAAGAAAATGCTCCAGTTTTAGTCTTAATATTTTCTAAAACTTTTTTAGAATTTTGTATTTTCATTTGATAGCATCCCCCTTTTCTTTCAAAATCGGAAAAAAATCAATTTTTTTTTTTTTTTCGTAGAAATGCTTCTTAACATCACACAAACACTCTCCTAAAACCGCTTTAAGAAATTCGTAATAGAAAAAAAAGTTATACCTATATTTGTAACAGTACCTCTAAGCCGTTTTATATGCAAAAATGATATAACAAAAACTTTGAACGCGTTTTTCTCGAAATCACATTTTTGAAAATGACCTCATCTGTATCTCAAAAACTATTCAACCGATTTTAACAAACCAAACGCCATTCGATTTGTTATCAAGTTATCAAATATACTAGTAACTAAACCTTTGAAAATATTATTTTACCCCCCCCCTCCCCCACTTTTTTATGCGGAGGTTAGTTTACCCCTAACTTATAGTCGTTTTTTAACTTTTTTAGAAAAATTTGTATAAAATGATATATTTATTAAAAATAAAAGGGTTTTTTAGGTTTAGGTACTAGTTTTGTGTCTTATGAAAACAATCTACTAAAGATTTTTACTCTATCTGCTACAGGAAGTCCTAGAGCAATGCGGCCGTTTTAAAAGTGCTTTTTGGATGACGCCCTCTGCAGGCATTAAAATAAACTAAAGTTGCATTTAAAATTTTTTTTTTTTATTTTTCATAATCTTACCAATGATGTACAAAAGGTTTCAGAATAATAAATATAATAGTCTTTAAAAAAAAAAAAACTATTAAAAAGTGTGTTTTTTGTCGATTTTGAAAGCAAAGGTCCCCTTAGCCCATTAATGCGCAAATTTTTTTTTATGATGAAATTTTGGTGATATTTTTACTCAAAAAGGATCAGTTATACGAATAAATTTTATATGGCAGAATTTTATTTTCAGAATTTTCCGCGACATTTTGGATTTTTCAAAAATTTGGCAAAACCAAAAAAACCAACAAGTTGTCCAAAAAATTCTGAAAAAATTTACATGTATTCCTTGAATAATTTGAAGCATTTTCTATTCTATACATTTTTTTTGTAAAGTTGATACTTTTCGTGTAAAAAACTCCAACATTTTTTATTACATTGCTGTACAAAATGGCCATTTTGCAAAAACCAAAGATGAAAATAACTTTCAAAACCATGGTTTAAGAAAGTTAAGACATTCGGACCTCGATTTCTGGTAGTTATATGATCATTCAATAGTAGCAATGACAAGATAATCGACTTTGAGAAGAAAAAAGACCAAAAAAAATTACCACTTTTTTTAAAAAACCCAAAAAATAATAGGGTTTTTGAAGCTTTTATGCAAAACAAATACCAAATTCTGAAAGAGCATCCCCAAAAACCCCTAATATACGAATTTGGAAGAAAATCGCCCCAATTTGCTGTTCGAATTGTACAATTGAACTGGCGTGCACAAAATCCTCGTTTTGCGTTCAAATGTTAATTTAGTTAGTTTTTAAAAACTCCAAAAATGATTAAAATATTACTTATTTTACATTTTAAAGCTTTGTTTTTTCAGAAACATTACATATGTATTCTGATTCGTTTTTAGCATTCTAAATAAAATTAAAAGCAGTAATTAAAACTAAAAAAACCTTTGATTTCCTCATTTTCGCAGAATTGTGTTTTTCCTAAAACTTCCGAATTAAATATTTTTATATAAGTAATTATTTTACAATAATTATAAAATACTATAAAATTGCTTGTTGAGAATTCGAGTAGGAAGAGTACATTATATAAATTATTAAGTAGGAATCTGCAGATTTGTTGTACTCGACTGTCTTGTAAAATATTCTTTAGAAATGTGAAAAAAGAGTTATTTAAAGGAAAGGTATCATTTACCTAGCTTATATTAAAATTTTCATATTCTTATAAGTCGGGAATTCCTTATTTAACCGCACTTACACAAAGCCTATCAATTTTTACTTCGCCAGGTATAAAAAAAAGGTGTGGCTATGCAATGGTTTATGATACTCGTAGTTCGGAACTATGAAATCTGGATTTCCCAGCGGCACTTGGGAAAACACTTCATTATGGTTATTGTTTTATGATCCAGATTCATAAACCTTTTGTTATCTGAAGTAGAAATTTTCACCTTTTGTTTATTCTCATTAAGTAGCTCGTGCGGGAAGTTTTAACTTGTTTTATCATGATATGAGTTAAATTGCATAGTGGTAGAATGGGAAAACCTATTCCTTGTGGGAGTTTGATGTTACAAATGCATGGTGCATTGCAATACGTACATAAATTTAGTCCTTTCTTTGGTTTAGTAGGAAACAATGCTTCTTTTTTCTGATTTAGATTGACGATATCGAATGATAATTTTAGAAATTTCGAAAAATCTCGATTATACTTTGAAATGAAACCAAATTTACGATCGAAAATAATATGTATAGAAAAAATAGTTTATTCTAGAAGAATTTCCAACAATTTTTATTTTGAATTCATTCTTCAGCCCGTTGATTAATATAACAAGGATGAAAAACTATGGTTTATTTTTATATAGTTCTTTTGGGAATTCAGAATTACTGATTATTATATTTATAAAAACATCCTAAGAAACAAGCCTGCTAAATCTGATCTTTATCAATTTCATAGTTTTTCCCGAAAAAAACAAGAAAACGAATTTGAAATTGTAATAATCATGTGAATTAGGTGAATACTTTAGATTCAAGGATTGTACTTCAATGAATTGTAATGTATTTCATATATTTCAAGGATCCTAAAAATTCAAAATTGGGTTTTATAGTGAAGCAATACTTTGTGATAAATTAGAATAATTATGATCCATACAAAAGAATTTTTAATATAAAATTTCAATCGTATATCTTTCGTTTCCCTTGAAAATTTGTGGTTTTTGTGGCATTTGTAATACATTTTCTTTTATACTTCTCTTCTCAATAAATAATAGATATGATTTTGATACCATTTTTTGGTTGGTTTTGATCTTAATATTTTTAAAATATAGTTAGTTCTGCCACTTGGCGAAGATAAAAGTTTTCAAAATTATCTAGGCTGTATAAGACTTTAATAAATTTATTTCATATGTTATATGTTTTTTGGATTAACAAATTCTAAGATACTATGATACTAGGATTATTAAAGAGTATTTTATTTTCAAGAATTTCGTATTTTTAAAATTGGTTATTATTTTTAAATTATTGTTTTGATCTAAAATATTGAAACATGTTTGAAGAAACTCTTAAGAGTTATAATTAAAAATCAAGTATTATCAATTAGATGTATGTATTATATGGGTAAGAGAATGAGTTGAAATTTACGGAAAAATTTATTATTAGGGAGGAATCTTTAGGTAAACAAAATAATGCTTTGATTTGCAAGAATACGCCCAATGGGAATTTTTTTTACTATTGGGTAATATTTAAGACACTTCAATGTTTGTCGAGAATACTTTTAACTTGAATTTTTCGTAAAAGTATAAAAGAAGAGGGATCCCATTTGAATATCTATGCTTTTTCTAGGTTAATTGGTACATTTTGTCATCAAGTCACATATGATAGTTTTATAGACAGTTAATTAGCAGTTAGTTAAATAAAATTATATCCTGTAACTAATCGGAATATTTGCTCTATTGAATATATCAATAAACTTTGAAAACTATTAAATAGTTTTTATTTTATGTCATTTTTAAAAAGAAACCACCCGATGGCTGCCCACCCTTTCTCTGTTATATGAATAGGTTTAATAAAATCATATAAAAAACCAAGTTAACTTACCTAGTAGCTAATTTTAACGTCTGAATTTTGCTTAATTTATCACTCGGTAGTGTTGGAATGATTTTACGTAATGCGGCAAATGCTTCATTAAGACTTTGTGTCCTTTGTCTTTCCCGTACATTGGCCATAACACGTTGCGATTGAAGATCCTGAAGACTGACCTCTTTCATGTTCTTCCTCCTCGTTCGTCCTTTACTTTTATACATCCTACCATTAGTACCATCAGCTGATCCCGGATGATTATCACCATCATTTCCGAAAGGTCCTTGCTGACCATCCATATCTTCGCGTTCCGAGCTTGAATAGCTGCTACCCGCAAACGAGTTAGCCCTTTCAAATTCGTAGTACTGTTGGCCGCGGCAGGTGCTAGAAACTCCCATATTTTGTCCATCCAAACCACTTTGGCTACTGGAATGATATAGATCTTGGCTATTTTCACAGAATTCATCGTCTTCGGTTGCAAATTGGAATTCCGGCGACGGATTTGCGACTGGTCCGATGATTTTTTCGTAGTCTTCAACGATCGTTGGTGTACAATCGTTGTAGAATTTAACATTTTGTTGCAAATATAAACTGCTACCGTTTATGTTTTGCACTGGAGGCATTGCAGTGGTATTGTTACAATACGGTCGTCTCTTCATGTCATAGTGGTTATTGTTGTTATTTGTATGATTCGTATTGTTGTTGTTATTATTTTCTTTATTGTTCATAACTGGCTGATGCACTGTATTGGTTGGATATAAAATTTCATTGCTCGGTAAATTATAGTTATCATCGTGGTGCATATAACTATTTAACCGATCACTCACTTCATCACGCATTGGAGTTACACTATTCGTATAGTTTGGCTCTAATTTTATCACTTTCATTGATTTGTTATTATTATTACTTAGATGCATTTCACTCTCCATCTGTTGGTGATAACTTATATCGAGAATCACTTTGGGTGAATGTGATCGCCCAGACATTTTTTTTTATATAAACAAAATAATATATATTAAAAAACAAAAAAAACAAAAAAGTGTTTAATACTGAAATGCACAGAACTAGATCTACATTTCCAAAAATACTTATTCTTTATCCAAATTGTTGAATGAACTTATAGTAGCTATATTAAACAAATGCGCACGGTTTTAAAGTCCTTACACACCGTCTAGCTGGTTCGCACGCGTTTCAGATCACACTAAACAGAAGTCCTTTAGACCGTCTCCTCGTTGCTTCATTATCTTAGAGTTTATAATTAGCCAAATGCGCCTGCGCTTCTATCTGCTGCATGCTAACTTACGAGCAAAGATACTAATTAAGAGCGAGACAACCATATCTCGTTTCTCATATACTTCTAGACGTTGGGGGTGGACGCTTCGTCGGCCTGAGACTTACATATGTAGAGGGAAGTATAATTCGCCGATTTTTATGATACTACCTACTTACCATAAACATGTTCGCAGCGTCTCGTCCAATCCGAGCACGACACTATTCGGATTTTCCATGGATCTGTCCATGTGTACCTACTTCGGGGTTTTTCTTGTACCATCGACACTAGTTTGTGTATGTTTTCGCTTCTATGATTTATGGTGAGAAATTGTTAATTAATTACGTACGGTAGGGGGTTTAATGATTCTAGTGATCATTTTGCATTATGTATTTTTGTTAATGAGAAGATTTTTTTTTTTTTTTTTTTGTTCATATGTAATGCATAACACTTAAAGTGGTAAAATCAATTTAAAATTGATTATGATATTTCTTCATTGTGTTTAAGTGGATGTATGTAAATACAGACAAATATATATTTATTTATTTGACAGTGTAATTATTTTTGGAATTTCAAATTTGGGGTTAATTAAAAATATTAAATACAACTAATATGTATCATTCAATAAAATAGTTAAGTAGACGAATATTTTGCGAATTTGCTTAATTTTTTTTTTTATAAAAACTATGTTCAACAGATGCTACATATATTTTTTTAAGGTTATAAGAATATGATTCTTGTATGTATTCTTTAGCTGTATGAAATAAAATGAAGTTATATGAACTCTGATGAACTTTAGTTCCAATTTGATGTTCAATTTAAGAATCTTTTAATATAACAAATTGGGGTAGCTTCATTAAGCGTAGACTATGCGGTTAATTTTGCTACTTAATTTTGAAATCCAGCAACTTGGTAGTTTTTTAGTAAACTACTACTGGGATAGTAAACTTAAAATTATAAAAATATATGTATATATATAATATATGGTATACATTTATTCCTACATACCTTACCTACAAATTTTTCCATAATGTCCAAATGTAGATTTTTTGACCCTAAAGAGAAGGCCCATATCACGGAATAATTTTTATTTTATATTTAGTTATTTTATTTTATAAAAGTAAAAAGAAAATCATTTTCAGCATTATTTGTTAGAAATTTTGTTCAGTGTGGTAATATTTGAAATGTGGGATGCATATATAGGCAATATTCACAATTTTCACACTGGTAAATTGTTTCCCTCCAACGCAACGCTTTTAAGCTTGTTTTGACGAAGTTGGTGGTATGACAATTGGAAAATGTTGTCTAGAAAATCTTGGTGGCAATGATAAGGAAGTTATAACTTTTCGTGTTTTTCTTGGTGTATTTCCCTATATTATTTGCAATAATTTCTTCAGCAAGTTTTTGTTTGAACACGTGAAATGTTGTCTTTATGAATGTTCTTGAAAATAATATAACTATTCAAAAGCAAAATAACAAATCATCATTGCATCCAAGCAGTGTGACAGTTATCAGTATCAGTGCTTATCTCTGTGATATTATACTGTTAGGGAGTGTGCTATTTTATTACTTACCTACTTGGATTCAATGCCGAACGCAGCCGCGTATATATACGCTCCCGTGATAGTGACCAGGGAAATTGAGCGTATATATACGCTTATGATGCAAATGGGTTAAGAATACAATACAAAAATCTTGTTATCATGTAATACAAAAGCCTTATTATGGCTTATATGAAAAAAAAGTAAGCCTTATCTACGAAATTGTTAAAAATTGTAAATATCGATTTTCGAAATTTATGTATATGTGAGGTATGTGGTAAAAATTCTAAATGTTTAGAGACTTTAATGTTAAACGAATTAAATATATTAATTATATTAATATATAATTTTTTAACAATGTTTTTAGGTTTATTAAGACAAAATTTAGTAAGAATGTACTTTTAACGATACACTATAACATAAAATTAGATTTAAATTTTTTATTTTAGATTAGAATTGAAAAAAAAAAAAAAATTAAATATGCAGTTTTATTTCAAATACTATATTTCGAAAATGGTTTCATACAATTTGAAAACTTATTGTCAGTTAATATGAAAATTGTCTCATTTAATTCGTAAATAACTTCATGTAGCTGAAAATAGTTTTATTTAATCCAGAAATGCTATAAATATAGTATAAATGTATATATTCTCATTTAGTAGGATCGGCATATATGCTATCAACTGCTATTACTTAAAAATGCTATTCTATTTATATTAATACGCCTACAAGTGAGTTAAAGCATTCAATTTATTAATATAATAAATAAAATAATTGGAATTTGATCTGCAAAAACATAAACCCTATCTTTGAAATATCAGGTCCAGATGGGATGGGTAAAGTCCTAATTGACTTCATTTTCCCTATTCCGATAACACATATGGCCCAATGGAGGGTAAAAAGCTATTGTCTATTGCATTACGAATTTCCCATAATTTTAAATTTAAATTTTTACATTTGAAATTTGAAAAAAAAGACGGAATTATTTTCTGAAAACATTAGTTTTCAAAATGCTTCTAATTGTTTAGTGCGCGAATTTGGGTGTCTATCACTACACAGCTGTATATAAAAACAAATCATGACTTTTTGATAGGAAATGAAATATAATATAGTAATTAAAAGTGTACCATTACTTAAAAATTAGTTACAATTTTTACATAAAACTAATGTTTTTGTACGAAAATTCCACAAAAAAATGGTTAATTTTTCTTTTCTTTTTAAGGGGACCTTTACTTTTAAAATCGAAAAAAAATCAATTTTTTTCATTTTCATAAAAATGCTTTTTAACATCACACAAACACTTTCCTAAAACCGTTTTAAAAAATTCGTAAAAGAAAAAAAATTTTTCATATATTTGTAACAGCACCTCTACGCGTTTTATATGCAAAAATGATATAACAAAAACTTTGAACGCGTTTTTCTCGAAATCACATTTTTGAAAATGACCACATCTGTATCTCAAAAACTATTCAACCGATTTTAACAAACCAAACGCCATTCGATTCGTTATCAAATATACTAGTAACTAAACCTTTAAAAATATTATTTTACCCCCCCCCCCCCACTTTTTTATACGGAGGGTAGTTTACCCCTAACTTATAGTCGTTTTTTAACTTTTTTAGAAAAATATGTATAAAATGATATATTTATTAAAAATAAAAGGTTTTTTAGGTTTAGGTACTAGTTTTGTGTCTTATGAAAACAATCCACTAAAGGTTTTTACTCTATCTGTTACAGGAAGTCCTAGAGAAATGCGGCCGTTTTAAAAGTGCATTTTGGATGACGCCCTCTGCAGGCATTAAATTAAACTAAAGTTGCATTTAAAAATTCTTTTTATATTTTTCATAATCTTACCAATAATGTACAAAAGGTTTCAGAATCATAAATATAATAGTCTTTTCAAAACAAAACTTTTAAAACATGTTTTTTTTTTCGATTTTGATAGTAAAGGTCCCCTTAAATAAAATTCCATAACAATTTGTAATGTATTAAATTTGGTTAAATTTTACAGAAATATTCCTTTTGACTTATGTGAAAATGCACATATTTTCACTACAGACACTACAACGTTAAATACAAACGCCAGACCATACTATGCACATCTATAGTCTTACAAAGAAACAAAAGAACAATTTTTAAGTGAAATCATGTCTTTGTGCGAAATGTTTTTATCCATTAAAATCAATGTTTATATTATATACATACTACAAATTCTTCATTGTTTTTTGTACAAAGATATACAATATTTTATCAACAAATATAATATTTAGTACCTATTGTGAATTTCTATGTAAATCGTATTTTTCTATAAGATTATCATGGGTGTATGTCTTATGTTAATTTGTTATTTAATTTGAAACAGAGTCGATTTACTGTATATAATATTTTCAATATTGTTACAATAAGCGTGGCATTAAGAGGTAACATAAAATGATTTATATAAACACATACTTGTTATTTATGCCAAAATATATATTATATCTGTATACATTCCCATAAATATTTTGGAATTATTTACACAACAAAGAGAAAGATGTTTTATGCGTAGATATCTAAAATTGTTAAAAGGGTCTAGCCGGTTAAGGAGGCGCCCCAGCGCTTTTGAAAAAAAAAAAAAAAATATCCTTATATAGTACATGAAAAAGTACATCTTTGCTGAAATTTTCAGACTCATAGCCACTCACATAACCTTAAAAAAATTAAAACGTGATTTTTAGTGTTTTGGCGATATCTCGGCTTTTTGTAGATGTAGAAAATTCTTTTTTTTCTCAAATTATAGGGTCTTTTGTCAGCTACAACATGATATTTTTTTCGAAATTTTTGGCGGGAAATTCAAATTTTTATACAAGGTCGAAATTTTAAAAATTCAATTAACTAATTTTATTTTGTACAAATTTTCACGCATTTTACATATAGTACATAATTTCAAATATTTTACCATACCTTTCCATACTAATCAATTAAAATCAAAATCCTTTCTGAATTCTTTAAATAATGCATATGAAACCACATACAGACGAGCAAAATCACAGAAACATTTAGTTTCATATCTATATCTTATGTATTATCCCCAGAAGTAATTTTTTCGAAAATATATGTAATACACAGATTTCTTTTACATAAAATATAAAAAGTAATAGTGTACTATATATGTGATAAATTGCTAATATAATTGATTAATAATCATTTATTAATACATACAATTTAGAGACATGCAGTAGAATATTTTTAAAGCTACACAGGATACATTCATATTCAGGCCACTTTTGCTGGTTAATTAGATCACACAATGCGATGAATAAAATTTATCTTATAACAATATTAGTGTCTAAAAATCCTATACCACTGGACATACCTTTTATCATCTCTTTACGATGATTCACGGTATTTTCCTTCCCTTCCTTTATATTTCTCACCAAATTAAGGAAAAACCGTGAATTTTGGATATTCCAGGTTTCATATTTGACCCTCCGAATACCAATAAAGTACCTGAGCACCTTTCGGTTATATACAACGTAATAATCCTCTTGTAAGATATTAAAGAGAGAAGTAAAATATTTTATTACCTGCACAACGTAAAGAACAAACGGATGCATTTTATGGCATGGGAGAACCCAATTAATCCCCACAGACTGTTTGTTTAAGTTGTGCAATTTTATAATATTCCTCAACTACAACTGGAAACTCGGAGAGAATTAAATTTCTGAATTTCCTTAGCATGTTCTATTTTCTCAGAAGTTTTCTTGTTTTTTGGGTATCACAACGTTTCGAGTATTTATCGTACCGCCCCAAGCAGAGATGACGCGTTGTCGTCGTCTTACTCGAAAAGAATTCCCGGACCCCTCAGAAGAAAGTAACCCCAGCAAACTGTCTGGAGATCTGCACCCGTTCCGAAGATCCTCTGGATCGCACAGATCGCTCCGGATCATGTCCCCTTACACGAGTAATGAAAATTTATGGGCTATCAGTAAAATTTATACCCTAAAGGCGACTGTTTGGCGGTAATTTCCATATACTCACTGATTTTCGAATTATGGTATACAATATGCTTCGAAATCTTATTCGGGAAGAAATCTTTTTAAATTCTCCAAGGTATTAATTGCGGTATGAAAGAAACACCTGTAACCACCGCGAGAGAAAGACTTGTATCTTGTAGGAATTTGGTAGTATAATTTAGCACTTGTTTTAGCTACAAGAAATGTTTTCCCTTCTTCCCGGTGCATTGCTTAGAATGCACTATTTTTAGAATGCTTTCATTGATTTAGTCACTTCACTCGGATTTCCATCATTTGCTGTGGTTTTCTCGAGGGTGATCCTGTCGCATACTAAGATCATTTTTCAAAGATGCCAATGCTGCGCGAACACGAGATTTATGATCTAATCTTAATGGTTCGCCCTTGATGATAAATTATTCCTTGTAATTGGATGTGCCACATGAAAGGGGTTTCGAGGGGTAGTGACGGACGTTTCAAAGGATTTATAAAAAATTGTTTTTTTCTTATTTTTAACAAAATATTTAGAACAATTTTGTAATCATTCTTTCAAACAAAAAATTTCATAGAACCAATGAAATATGAAATATCTAGATATTAAAATGTAGCGCCAAACAGAAATAGTCTCATACTTTGAATTTTATAGCTCTCGTCAGTGTGCGGCTCGCTCGTTAATGAGAAACGTCACAAGCAATTTTCTACGGAAGACACAAGGAAACGGAATTTATTTATGCAAAATAGTTGCAAAAACATAAGTTGTACGATGAAATTTTATGAAGCGTTGACATAGAATGACGCGACGAAACCTGGTGGCAGCGGGTGGACAAATGTTTTCCAGATGTGTGTTCATACGCCTTCAAATGGCAATTGCTTCTATTTCCTGGCTCTCGCTAAATTTTGCCTTTTAGAAAATATTTTCCAATGACTGTACGTTTTACAATGTTGCGTGGAAAATTATTTTAAAATGTCTTTTTATTTTATTGTATATTTTCCCGAGTGGATGTTTTAATTCTGTCTATCTGTGATCTTTGGCTCTAAGATCATGACTTCTTTTGTATTCGGTCTGCGTTGCTAAAAATTAAACTCTACTTTTTAACTTTAAAAACTTCAGGACTTGCATGTTTTGTAGTAAAAATAGTACAACAGCATTTGTTGTTATAAGCGTTATTGGTTTTGGTGAAATAATGCAAAAATATGTTGAAAAATATGTTTATTCATCGTAAAAAACTTATCTGTCTTCCGGGTTATCTAAATCTAAATTTTGAACTCGACGTGTTGTTTTTAATATCGTGTTTAATTGGAGGTATATATTTAAAAAAATTCATAATGTCTCTTCCAGTTTCTTTTGAAATTGACCTATCACTAGGATACAATAATTATGGTTGATGTAGATTTTTTAAGATTTTTATGTACCTATTTTTATTTTTTTTTGTATCAACTACGTGAAATGTAACATTCTCGTTAAAATTATATTTGAATTTAATATTGGGTTGGGTTTAATCTCTCTGGTTATTGAAATTTTAAGTTTTCAGTGTTATCCAAAAAACATTTTAAAATTCATCAATTTTTCAATTTTATGCAAAATTTGCTATCCAGATCCAGATCAAAGCATGAAAGAAACGCAGCTATTACATTTATTATTAAATAATAATAATAAATAAATAATAAAACGAATTAATAAACTAATAAATAAAATTTCCATGTAATAATTTTAATTTTTAAAAGTCAGTCAATTAGAGATAATACTCCTGAACCTTGAAAGCAGACGTGCCATTAAATAATAATCAATGCTGTTAGGTTAAAAAAATTATAGTTTATAAATCCATATCCATAGAATATAAAATCGTATAACTTACCGACACTAAAAGTATTGACCTTTATTTCTCGGTGATTTTGATGTTAATCTCTGATTCAAAAGATCTACATCAAAACAATTAATCAATTCAATTGTCACGATCGTTATTACATGATAATGTATACTTTCTGCACACTTCCAAGCTGCCATTCCAAACCAACTATGTACACAATGTCTGTTAAGCTATTTAGTTTTTACTTGTTAAAAAGCTACGTCTGACACCTGAAAAAAATAACATGACGGAAATTAGGTAGCAATTTTAAATAATTTCAAGCAATGATTACAGAATTAAAGATTGTTAATTTTTGGGGAAGTTTCTCGGAGAATAGATAAGTTTTATTTATAAAAACAATAAAAAAGTAGATGATTTAGATTTATTTAAATAAATAATTCTTTTTAATATATATTAGGTATATAATTATTTAACATTTGGAACTGTGCATATCATATACCATGCTTTATAAACAAAAGTTTTGATTTGGTTCAAGCCCATGATAAGGCCTGCCTTTTTCCTCAAAACGATTTTTGTCGGTGCTAAAAATGTTCACATTAGGAGTTTTAATTTAAATCGTATTTAGAATTACTATTATTTTATTTCAAGTTATTTTTCGTGAATTTGAGGAGGAATATGAACAATTTTAAGACATAGAAAGCCTCGAAAAATGTATTGTGTTGCACATTTACTAACTATAGTGCTGGCTAAAGTATCAACCTTCGGAATACACACCTATTTTTTCGATTATCGCCTACATTCTGGGTCGATCAGATCCTGTTTACTTTTTGATCGCCTATATTTGCGCAACTACTGAACCTTTTGACTAACCAAAATTTAGAAGTATACTTTCAACTATGGTAAAATAATTTATAAGTATTATAAATGTCTTTAAGTCCTTAACACACGGTTAAAAATTTTGGAGTAAAATTTAATCTTTTGATTGTATTACAGCCATTTTTCAATCCACTTCGAATTAAAAGTAAATATTCATCGAATATTACTCAAAAATGCAATAATTTTTGTATTGAAAAGTAATCCAAAATTTATGTTAAAATACTTTGTAATGTTTTTGAAGTAATTTTCAATATTAATTGGATTAAAATTAGATTAAAAGGTAATACTTCAATCCAAGCAGATTGATTTTTAAGTTTTTTATGCCACAATGTGTCACGTTGGCCATGCCGCGTCGGTAACGCATTTCTTTGAAGATTAATAGTTTATATTACGTTTAATAATACGTTTATATTAGATAGTCAAGCGATAGTTTATATAATGTATAACATTATTTTGTATACTATATATATAATTTGAATAAAATAAAATAAATTAGTTTGTGTTTGAACATTTCCTTATTTTTTCTATGAAAAGAAAATTAGTACATCTTTTTTGGGAAAAAAGAATATCATAAAACCTAAATATTCCCTCAAATCCAAAAAAAACCGTGTCACTTTTTCAATGGATTAATGCATTATAAAGTAAAACAATTAGTGTTAACTTATTAAAACCATGGTGCATTGAATATAAAGTATCGTTAATATTAACTTTTAATGCAATAAGTACTAATTTTAATGGAAAATGGGATTTATTTATACCTCAATAAAAGATTACAATTCAATATTTTTGTATTAAAACAAAAATTAGTATTAACTTTTTTAAACCATACTGGATTAGAAGTAAAGTATAGAAAATATTACCTTTTAATATAACAAGTATTGATTTTTAATGTTCTAGTATTAAAATTAATTTAATACTGAAGAGATTTAATTTTAATATATGCCAATATTACAGTTTCATTTTAATCCTTTCAAAATATTAAAATCTAATACTTTTTTGGTGTGGACTTATATACAATCCAGAAAATATTGGTTTTTAGTCCAAAATTTTTTACCGTGCATACTTAGCTTGCACGTAGACGGTCAGAGCTCGATTCCTGCTAACGTAAATTTATTTTTTATTACGCAAGTCACAAATAATGTAATTAATTTTTCCTAGTAATATGACCAGAAAAAAATATCAATAAAAACGTTAATAATTTTTAAATTAAAATAATATATACTCACTGCATTTATAAAATTCGTGAATAAATTTTTTAATTTCATGAAAAAATAAATAATTAATTGATTAATTAATTATTTACACTGATTTTAAATTTGTTTAGCTATCTTTTTTTGTTTCAAAATTGTGTAAGGAATATAGAAAGAAAAAAATATCAATGAAAATGTCGATAATAAATATAATAATATATAAATAATAAAATAACATGTACTTCATTCATTCATAAAATTGATGAATAAATATTCTAATTTCATAAAAAAAAGAAAAACGAAACAAATAATAAAAAGAAATTTACGTTAGTAGGAATCCAGCTCTGACCGTCTACGTGCAAGCCACGTCACCCTGCCCACTAGGCTACGCGCCTTGTCAATCGCATGCAAACTGAACTTATATTTCAGTTGGTTGGTGGAAGCAACTTTGAAACTATTGAGCGTTGCGTGAATTCCTTTTGGGAAATTACTTGCTTACTCAAATATAACAACATATATAAAAATCATTGAAATCGGAGGCGGACAATCTTGGCGGTCTCCTTGTGAGTGAGACCCACAAAGTTACATATTATCATATATATTGTGCTCAGTATTAACATCCTATAATAATAATAATAATAATATTAATAATAATAATAATAATAATAATAATAATAATAATAATAATAATAATAATAATAATAATAATAATAATAATAATATAATAACGTCTTCATCTTAAAATACTTAATGAATTAAATGAATGAATTAAAATTTCCACATTTTTTTTTTTTTTTTTGCATATCTTATTCTATCATACAAAATACTAGATTTTTAAAACAAAGCTTTGTACAGCTTAAACACATGTAAGATATACAAATATTTTTTTAAGCGGCCCGTATCACCATAATCTTGAAAAATGCAGTAAATAAAAGGCTTTTATAGTGGAATTACTAATTTATAACTCTAATAGACATATGAAAAATATTAGGAAACTTATTTAAATACCAAAAACTCATCAATAGCAAGTACAATACATCATTATATCATTTTAAATTAAGTAAATCGAGCACTAACCACTTTATATTATTATTTCAAAAGGATTTGCAGATATAAAATTATAAACAAATTAAATAATTAATTAATTAGTAATTAAACTACTTCAGCAAAGTTTTAGGTCAGCTGCATAAACGACGTTGACTGTAGAATCTTCATAAAATAACTTTTGGTTGCGGTATACAATCGAGGAAATTCTATAAAGCTTTCTGAACTACTGAAAAGACAAAGTTTCTCGAAGTGGTTGCCATCACTGCTAAAATTCCTCAGGGAAATTCAAAAATTTATGTATTTATATACTCATATTTAGGTGGCGCTAGTGGTGTTATAAAATAAATTTTGTAAAAATACCTTTAAACATGTAAGAATAAAACTACGCCGTTTTTACATTGGTCGAAGTATTTCACCTGAACGTTGCATCATTACATAGGTAAAAATATTTTCACCAAGAAAATACACATCTTGATATAAAATACGAATGTTATATGAACGGCATATAAAATATTAATGAATTAAATGAATAATAAGATATTAGGTATGTGATATGTGTATATGGAAAATTAATTAAAAATCGCTTATTCCCATAAATATCATTTTTATTATCTTAGATTTTAAATTATTGAGCTATAATTCTAGAAAATTATATCTAGCATTGCGCATATTCGAATTAGAACGTAAGCGATTATAATTAGAATGGGAGCCGTCTTAATAAGATAATTGTATGCAAATTATAATTCTGTTTTATTGACCAAATGTAATAAAAATCAGTTTCCGGCATCAGAGCAAAGGCACGCACACTACCACAAAAAGCTTATAAAAATATAAAAAAAATAAATTTATTTTCGTGTTGTTTAGATTCAGTAAGAAAAGTAGTATGCACTTTAATTGTGCAAAATAGTCGAAACTTTCAAAAATTCAAATCTAATCTAAAAATTAATTGCAAATACAATTACAATTAAGAACTTACATTTATTAGAATTTATAAATAAAATGAACTTTTTTTTTTATCAAATCCTTTATTCATTTTTTAACTGTCGACAGAACAGTCGACAACTAGTAAAATGAATTTTAGTAAGAAAAAGTATACAAAAACATAGTGAGTATAGTACGTATTAAAATTATATTATATTTTGAATTTTAAATGTTTTTGTAGTTTTTCAATATTATTTTATGTCCTGTTGCTTCAAACTTAAGGATATTGGAAGACTATCAATATATATGGATATGTCGACATTTTAACTCCGATCTGCCGGCGATATTGATATTAAAATTCGAACAATAGGCGTCAATTTTTCTTTCCACCAGTGATTTTTATGATTTACTAGCTGGATTACCCGGTTTTATTCGGTGTTGGATAAATACTTACTAATTAAACACCTCTCAAATGTTCTAGTTTTTTATATCCTAGAAATTGTTTCAACCCGAAAACCCCTTTATGTAATAATATTGGCCTTAAAATAATCATTGTACTAATTTTCATTAAAATCCGTTGAAATCTAGAAATCTTGGTCGCCATATTGGATCCGTCATCTTGAATTTTTAAATTTGGACAGCGGATTTGAAGTCAGCATACCGCAAAACCCCTATGTACCAATTTTCATGAAAATCGCTTTAAACTTTAAATTTTATGCCGCCATCTTGAATCCGCCATTTTGAAAACCTATGTATGTATTGTCCGAAAATAAATTAGCGTAATATTGGTTGCCATCTTGAATTTGTAAATTTTGATAACACTGAAAATCAGTGACCTCAAGATAATCATTGTACTAATTTTCATTAAAATCCGTTGAAATCTACAGATCTTTTGGTCGCCATATTGGATCCGACATCTTGAATTTCTAAATTTGGACAACGGATTTGAAGCAAAATCCCTATGTACCAATTTTCATGAAAATCGCTTTAAATTTAAAATTTTAAGTCGCCATCTTGGATCTGCCATTTTGAAAACCTATGTATTATCCGAAAATAAATTAGCCTAAATGTTAAGTTGGAATATGTACTACCTTCGGACAGAAAATAAAAAATATCGATGCAAGCGTTTAGGCGTTTATTCATATAAACCTAAGTATAATATTTTTTTCCTCCGACTGTAGGCATCACTATGTATTAATTTAAGTTATTGCGTTACTTATTAAATTAGCGGGCACTAGTGGGTTCTTAATTATTTTTAATTAACCTTTATCTTAATAGGCGGACTAATTTCACAGAAATTTACCTTTTAATTTGTCAGAGTATTTTCCTCTAATGGAAAAAATCTAATCGTTGTGCAGAGTTTTAAATTGCGAATTATGTATAACAAATTATATGAACTCAATTTTATATAACAAATCAATGAAACAAATTTAATGGAAAAATGTATATAAAATAGAGAAATTCCAGCTAAACTGCAGTACTTTTTTCATACACTTTCGAATAGGGAAAGTTCCAGAAATGAAGTTTTTAATGACGATTTTTATATGCTGTATTGGTTTTCAAGTAGCCAGTAGTGCTAGCATGAGATATCTTCCAAATACCTGATAATTAATTGTTTTTGCACTATGTTACTGTTTCTTATAAGAATTTAATTTAATTTTAATTTAAAACGTGGTATCTGTAAAATGAGTAGGAAATATTGTAAATTACATCAAAACTGTGTTGAACTTGCATCAAAGAAATACATGAGTTGTTCAATAAGTCTTGTCGTGTGGTTATGTAATATGATATTTTATTATAAATTTTTGACTATGTCTTGTCCAATCCTCACTCATTTCCTACCTACAACTTAGAAGAGGGTTACAGGGCAATAATAGTCGAAAATTTAAAATCCGTGATGCCAAAAAATCCAGAGAAACGCTTGAGTAAAACTTATGCTAAAGATTTTCGACTTGTCAACACTTAATCACTCACTGCCACTCTTTTTCAGCACAAAGAAAAGAGTGTATAACTAAAATATATAAACATTTTGAAAATTGCATGCCCAAAAATCTTACAAGTAGTAATTTGCAACTTTATATAATGAATGTGCATGTTCTGCTTTTCATTCTTTATAACAACCAAAAAGGGGTGGGAAGTATTTTTAACTCTATCATAAGCATTGACACTAGTATGTAAGAGCATAAGTTTAACTCTTTTTTATTCTCCGAATTTAATTTATTCACAACTCTTTAGTTCTCAAAACAGTATTTTTGAAAAACTGCTGAATTTTACCCGTTTTGGGCTTTTTCTTGGGGTTGTGATAAAATTTGACCTTAGATAACCAAAGGATTGAAGTTTTTAACCGCCTTATTATATTTTTTCCTATTTTCAGCTGTTTTCGAAAGCTAAAACCAATTTTTTCCAGAAAAGACCATAAGATAGTGATTTAGCGTAAAATTGATTTTAGGGGTGGTTTACAACCCCTTATTAATTGGACTTTTTGAGTCGGAATTTTTGTGGTTTTGGCTTTTTCCAAAACTTATTTCATATAGAAAATATCAATTTTTTTTATAAAATTGACCCTCAGAAATCGGTATTTTTTTTTAATACAAAAATACAATAGGAAGAGGATTTTGTTTTTAATTTTCAGCTAATTCGAGTCCGAGCTTAAAGTTAATGGACAAAAAAGGACAAATTGGGACAATAAGGGTTAAACCACGCTTGAATTTTATAGTATAGTATAAAATTACACGATAATCGCATTTCGTAAAATATGCCATACCGAAATATTTAAAAAAATTATTATGATCAAGTTATTTTTCGTAGAATAATGAAATAAACTGGCAGTGTTTTGTTGATGATAACATTTTAGGATAAAAAATATTTTGTTTCACTCCTAACCTCAAATTCAAATCTTGCCATATGACTTGCCAACTTACTGAACGAATTTTGTATATATAGGGTGTTTTTTTTAGAGGCGGAGTACTTTAAATTGATATAAAACACTAAATTTTGTTTTAATTACCCATGAAATTGTATTTATTTAAAAGATAAAATTTTGGCATTAATGTTTGAATATGATTTCGGGCATGTGACCTACGCGGCTGGCGTGTACATGTCGTAAACTGGAGGTCCAATTTTGACACACTCTGCGCAGTACAGCAGGCTGTATTTCGGTAATAATGCATTGAATGTTGGCTTCCAAGTGCTGAATTGTTTCTGGTTTATCGGCGTAGACATGCGACTTTACATATCCCCAAAGAAAATAGTCTAGTGGATAGTTTTTCGAATTAATCGTTCTGAAGGAAGATTTTGAGCACCATAAAATTCACGTAATGCCCGATGTTTTTCTCGAATGGAACTGTGTCTTTCAAATATATTTGAACAGTTTTCAAACGTTGCTCCAGCGTGAGTCTATTCATGATGAATTGCCAAACCAAACTTACCTCAAAACTTACCGAGAACTGTCAAATCGTTTGTCACAGAAAACACCGAGAAGTGAGAGGCAAGGGGACTTACTATAATAAAGCACCCCAAAGGAGACAAAATTCTACCACGTCCACGCCGTTGTCTCTGGATTACGCAAAGAGTAGAAATTTCAATTCGTGATCAGCAACTACAAAAATCCCGAATTTCATGGAAACCTACAAGATTTTCAAAACTTGATGTCGGCCATATTGAATCCGCAATTTTCAATTTTCAAAATTTGATGTTAAATTTGTGATTAGCGACTACCAAAACTCCTGTGTACTGAATTTCATGAAAATCAGTGAGATTTGCCATTTTGAATTTTAAAAATCTGATTTTAATCTCATAATCAGTGACGATAAAAACCCCTTGATACAGAATTTCACGGAAATCTGTACGATTTTCAGAGTTTCAGATTTTCAGATTCTGCACTATAGAAAATCCGCCATTTTGAAAAGGTTATGAGTGATTGCGATCAGCAAAAAAACTTTTTCCTGTAAGTTCAAACATTCCGATCACCGTTGATCGTAGTAAGAATTGCATTGCAAAACTCTATTGACTGATTTTGATACTTTTTTTCCAAAAAGTCGCCATATTTAATTTCCTATTGGAAAAAACTCAATTTTGACGACAGATTCTGAAAAAGCACACTCAAAACTAGTAAGATTCATGGTTTTTATTGGAAAATAAATGTTCTTTAACCCATTAAGTCCCAAATGTCAGCTTTTTCGCCGCTGCGTTCGGCCGCTATATTTTTAGTGAAAATAGTGTCTGAAAAATATGTGACACACTAATTCCGACGCAAAATTTAATGATCTTTCAGAATCTGACCTCAAAATTTGCAACAAATGTGTATATGTATATGTATATGTATCTTGAATTATAAAATAAGTTAGAAAATTTGAATTTCGGAATTTTTCACTCGAAAACGAAGGGTTTTAGAGAAAAATATTATAGAACAAAAAGTGCTTAGAATTGATTGTGGAACACGAGTGAATTTTTTCAGAATTTTTGATGAGATTTTTGGATTTTTCAAAAAATGATCAAATCCAAAAATCCAAAAATTGCTTGAAAAATTCTGAAAAAATTCACACGGGATTCTCAATCAATTCTAAGCACTTTTTGTTCAATAAAATTTTTCTCTAAAACCCTTTGTTTTCGAGTAAAAAATTCCGAAAGCTTTTTCTCATCTTTTCGTGTCCCGACCGCCATTTTGTGTGCTTAAACATTAAAATCCTTCATTTAAACAACGGGAGCTTATACTTTGGGAGTCGAGACCACGATATTTGCACGAAAACAATGAAATTTCAAATGATTTCCTTGTGGAAAATTGGAAAAACCAGAAATTTTTTTTTTCAAAATCACGTTTTTTTGCATAAATTAGTTTACAACTTTTGAACCACACATTTGTTGCAAATTTTGAGATCAGATTCTGAAAGATCATTAAATTTTGCGTCAGAATTAGTGTGTCACATATTTTTCAGACACTATTTTCACTAAAAATATAGCGGCCGAACGCAGCGGCGAAAAAGCTGACATTTGGGACTTAATGGGTTAATTGTAAGAATGAGGTTTCAAACTGCACAAAAAAATTAGGTTCTTTGGGCGTTAATGGGTTAATATTGCTAAATACGATAATATCGAATATATTATTTATATTGATATTATCAATCGATCTCGTTATGTTACCTTACATAAACGGTTTTGCATTATCTCTTAAGCACACTATAATTTTAATTTACTGAAACAGAAAGGTAATTACCTGAAAATATCTCATCAATTTTTTCTTACCTTAAGATACTGAATACGGTGAATTGATGTTGAATCAAAAAAAAAAAAAAAATGTGATAATTTTAAAACGGTAAAACCTGCAGCTAAATACAACAATATTATTATACCATGCCATAATAAATAATTTTATTTTGATCGGTCCCTTTTTTTTTGTTGAATCGCGAACCGGTTATCTGGCGATCGCTGAAATACTTCTTGACCTTCCACGGGATCGAAGACAATAAACAGTTGCGATCATTTTGAAATTTTTAATATTGTTCTTTAAGTAAAGAGCGTCAATGAACTTGTTGTTTATGCGGGCTATAATCAGCGCTACAAGACCGTTTCCCATTAACCGTCGCGGCCGTCATTGACGACGACAGGTTTTTAACGAGCTTCCCAAAAAATTAGTGTGTACCTGCGCGCACTTGCGCAGAGCGCTACCTTTCACGCAGACGATTTTCGATATAAAAATGAGACCAGTTGATCGCCCATTACCCCGGATAGCACCCTTTCACCAGTGGCTGTATACACAAAATGCGCTTTTCCTACGATATCGGATTTAGCAGCGGCCACAGCGCGTACATTGCATCTCACGCGTTTGTACTGTGCAAGGTGCATATAATATTCAGGTGCATTCGTTTTTAGAGACGAGGCGACTGTCTTCCCCCATTCAAATGGGCAATCTTGGCCGTTCTCACCAGAGTTTTGTGCACAGTTGCGCGCACTTGCGAGCACGTTTGATTTACACGCGCGCAATCTGGTCCGCAATCTGCACCGCGTTTTGTTAACACTTGTTTGGCTTAAGATCGCTAAACGCAATTTATTGTAACAAGTGCGTGAACTAATGAGCTACACATTGCGTCCAGGTGCTTGTTGGGCCTGCGCTGATTTATGCCGTGCGAACGCGGGTCCGCGCAAAGATAGCCATTATTATTATACACCTAGGTTATGGATATAGGATTATAGGAGTTCAGCACCACGGTTTTCTGTCCGAGTTCAATTGCAATCCGTGTCGTCATTGCGAGCGAACAATGAACACAGGTGCGCGCTTGCATTGTTTTTACCATTTTGATGAATGAGCGAACAAGAACGCTTGTATTTCTCTCAAAATAGATGCGGATGCTAAATGACAGCAAATCTCAGGATCGGATAAGCGTTAACGCTGTTCATTTGTCGCCTTCTGAACGGTTCCAACCGCTGGTACACGAGCGGGCCTCTGATCACCTACCTGCAAATTTATGTCCCGCATTGGTGCAATTTATTCGATTGCCCACATAGTTGCCGGCATTAACCAAATTACTGATGAATCTGAATTTGTCACCCGTAAACCGGTCAAATGCAGTTCCCAGCGCGTAGCTCCATAAGATGCGGATCAAAAAGGAGTAGTACATTATAAATATATGTATACATAACATAAAGGAATTTTAAAAGAGTAAAAGTTAGAATTTATATTGCACTAGCGGCCCGTCCCGGCTTCGCACGGGTGGACATGTTTTTTTTTTTTTATATTTTTACCTTTTATTTATATTTTGTTTTTGTTTCATTTCTATATTTTTTTAAACGCATTATCACATTATCTATGTGTACTTACAATCCGAATTTGTTCATCGTTTTTTTATTTAAGTAACTTATTTAATCTTAAGTCAGACATATTACTTAGTATTCTTTTATTTACATTTTTACAACATTTTACATTTTTATCTGATCCTACCTAATTAGATTTCCTAAGTTTTTTTTTATTTACATTTTGTTATTTATATTTTGTTGTTGTTTGTTTTAAATTTTTACTTTTTTTGTTGTTTTAGGTGTGTGTATTTATTTTAAAAAGTTTTTCTAAGTCATTGTAAGTTTTACATTTCTGTATTTACATTTTTATTATATAACAAAAGATATTGATTTTCAGGAGATCCTACTCTAGAAAGGGCAACATATAATTGCCCATGAGAGAAGCACTCTTTTCTTAGGTCGATGCCAACAATCGAAAAAGTTTGTCCCTGTGATCTATTTATCGTAAGGGCAAACGATATCTTCACAGGAAACTGTAACCTTTTAAAGGATATAGGCAAATTTGTCGGAATCATCATGTGAGCGAGGTGTCCGGCCGCGGGCCCAGTGATGATTGTTGCTACAATCACATTGTTTCGTAATTCCTTTATCAAAAGTCTTGTGCCATTACACATACTGGGAGGGCTTAAATTTCTCAATAGCATAATGGGAGTACCTCCTTTTAATTTTAGTTCGTGGGGTGGCAAGCCGGCAGGATTAAGAGAATTTAAAAATTCTTGTGGGTAGTGCACTGTATCTTCGATGTTGCACACGGTCTCAATAGATTTGTAACATTTAAAATCACCCGGTACTTTTTCCATAATCATTCTATTTATCTCATTTACTGAGTCGTTTCTCGGTGACACTATCGCCCTCGAACAGAGCCAATTGAAATTTCTTTCTGTGAGATTTTCGATGTCGGGCTAGATTGTGCCTATAAGAATTTCTAGACTGTTAACAGTTTGAGCAAATTCATTGTCCAACAATACTTGGGGGCTATTTGCAACTGTCGATGGTAATTTTCCATCTCCAATTTGAAGTATTTTTTTTGAGAAATTTCCATTGTGGTTATTACTTAAATGTGCTCTCATATTTGTGCGCAAATTAAGAGTTTCAATTGATTGCCATAAAGGTGATAATTTGAGGCACGCTTTAATAACTTCGGCACGTGTACCTTTTGTTATAACCGGTAGTGTTTGGCGAAAGTCTCCAGCCAACACAAAGGTTACGCCCCCCATCAAATTGCCTGAGTTTCTGATGTCTTTTAATGTGCTGATCCTGTACAAAAACTCACTTTGAAAGTAAGACAAAATTTTGACCGAATTCTAGCTATCTCACTCTTACTTAAGTCTCGCAGGCAGACAAATTTACAAAAAAAATCATTCCAATAGCTGTCTTTGATACATCCAATCAATAAATAAAAGTAAACTCATGGCTACGACATTTTGTGATACAACTTTTAGCTTTGGTTGGTATATATGACACGCACAGGACTAATGTGCGCACGCAGCTATATACAAATCTTGTGTATATTTATAATATCTTGTGTAGATTTATAATATTAGTGTGATAAATCTTGGTCTCCGTTAAAATCAAGAAATCTTGGTCGCCATATTGGGTCCGCCATCTTGAATTTCTAAATTTGGACAGCGGATTTGAAATCGGCATCCTGCAAGACCCCTAAGTACTAAATTTCATAAAAATCGCTTCAAATTTTAAATTTTCAACCGCCATCTTGGATCCGCCATTTTGAAACCCTTTATATTATCCGAAAAAAAATTAGCCTATGTTACTCAAGGTGAATTTAGCTTTCTAATGGCGAAAAAAATTTTGAAATCAGCACAGTAGTTTTTGAGTTTATTCACCATAAACACATACACACAAAAATACAAATCTTTCCTATTTATAATATTAGTGTAGATAAAACTGATGACAGAAATTCAATTTTTGATTAAAATTTTAAGGATATTGATTTTACATATAGAATAAAATTAATTACATATTTATACCTTATTATTTGCCATTTTATAAATAGCTTTCTAATTTCATACTCTTTTTTAAAATATATTTACTTCTAATTTGATTTTGATTCTAGATTGAAATAAATGACTGAATTATGCAAATTTTAGTCTGTGTTCTATTTACACGGTTTTACGTTTTTCTGAGGAACCTATCTACCGTGTAAATTGAAGGATAAGTATACTTTAAAGTAATGAACTTCTTTATTAATTTTTTATTTTTAGACCAGCCATATATGCAAAATCGTGTAAACCATTGAGACGCAGCCACATCGCCTTATAAAAATTGTATTTTAATTAAATAATTTATTTTTTAAATGTGTGTTAATTATAAGTTCTAAAATTTTTATTAATTTTTTCCTTTCATAGTATGCAGTATAATGCATTATAAGAAATAGCACAAAATCAAAGCACTTTTAAGATTAATTCTAATAATACCTAGTGTAAAATAAAATAATAATAACGAATAATAAGTACACGTTGGTTGCAATTGGTGAGTACACCAAAATATAAATCAACATTACCCTTACACTTTTATACTATAGGAAATATAAGCGAGTTGATTTTCATCCAAACTAATGGTGGAGATGACAGCGGCTAAAAAGCTTTATAGTTAAGATAGAAAATGCAATACAAAACAGAATAAAATCTATTAACTCAGGATTTTCCTTATACAAAAAATACATTTAAAACATAAATCATGTTGGTGTACTAAATAAAGATTATTTTTCATCAGGTTCACTTTCGGCAGGCGCAAGGTTCAATTCAAAATTCAAAAACTCTTGGCAACCTTACCAGCGCACTTACATCAGGTAGACCTGCGCCTTCAAGCTACTTTAAAGCTTCTTTGACTTCGAGCGCGACTTCTTCAGGTCATGGGGACATTTTTTCGCCGCTGCCTTCTTACGCGACGCTTGCGACCGCTGCCACAGCAAACGGATGGACGCAATTAAACATGATCTTCGCACAGCGCGCGGCCGCTGATCAGCCGTCGAAGTCATCCGTGAAGGAATTTATTTGGCCGGGCAACGATCGCAGTCCAGCGTCATTAATCATTTTATTAATTATTCCACTCATTTATGCTACTGCGCTGCGCCGGCTACTGCTCCCAGAGGAGCTCCCTCGCCTGGCATTCTTTGTTAATGATCTCTCTGGCCGCTGGATGTTGCGCGATCGGGACCAATTTCAGTCAGTCGGGAAGAGGACATCGTTTGTGCCGCCCAGGAATCTTAATGCTATGCAGGCAGAAAATCCATAGAATCTTCGGCAGGTAGAGAAAAAGCAGTTAGCGCAAAGCATTCGGAAATTGTTTCTGAACGCCAAGGAAACAATTTGCTTGGACACGTGGACAAAATTATTATTATTATTATGGTAGAAAGTCTTGGATACATATTAAAACACATTCTCGAACTACACAAAAATTCCAAAATAATTATTAAACGACGACGATACTGAGAAATTCTATGTACAATGGATTAGATTAAAATTCTTGCCTTGACCTGAAATTCTGTCTATCTGTATTCTATGTAGAGGTATTTTAATTTAATCGAATAACACAAATACACTAAATGCATTTTTAAAAATTCAGTAAATTGTAAAAGCTGAATTGTAGGGTTCTTACAGTCTATAGAAAATTCGGTTCGTTAAGAAATTAAATCAGTCCTCGATAAAAGTATTTAAAATGTTTAAGAAGGCCGTAACACTATATACTTACCTGTTGTTGATATATGAACAGTGTATCTGACAGTTTAAAAATAGTATATTAATAGTAATAGTATAAAAAATAATAATATTCACATTTAAAGATTTGAGAGGAACTTTTTTGTATTTAAGGGGACCTTTACTTTCAAAATCGGAAAAAAAACTAAAATTTTTTTTTTTCATAAAAATGGTTCTTACCATCATACAAACACTCTCCTAAAACGGTTTTAAGAAATTCGTAAAAGAAAAAAAGTTATACCTATATTTGTAACGCTATCTCTACGCATTTTATATGAAAAAATTATATAGCAAAAACTTTGAACGCGTTTTTCTCGAAATCACATTTTTGAAAATGGCCGCATCTGTATCTCAAAAACTATTCAACCGATTTTAACAAACCAAACGCCATTCGATTCGTTATCAATTATACTAGAAACTAAACCTTTAAAAATATTATTTTACCCTCCCACTTTTTTATGCGGAGGTTAGTTTACCCCTAACTTATAGTCATTTTGTAACTTTTTTAGAAAAACGTGTAGAAAATGATATATTCATTAAAAATAAAAGGTTTTTTAGGTTTAGGTACTAGTTTTGTGTCTTATGAAAACAATTCACTAAAAATTTTTAATCTATCTGTTACAGGAAGTCCTGGAGAAATGGGGCCGTTTTAAAAGTGCCTTTTGGTTGACGCCATCTGCAGGCATTAAAATAAACTGAAGTTGCATTTAAAAAATCTTTTTATATTATTCATAATCTTACCAATGATGTACAAAAGGTTTCAGGATCATAAATATAATAGTCTTTTCAAAAAAAAACTTTTAAAAAGTGTGTTTTTTCCCGATTTTGAAAGTAAAGGTCCCCTTAACTTAAAAATATACATTTCTATATTTTAACATTCATTCACTATCGATATCAGTTACAATGTTTGAACTCGCATAAATTCCTCCGATAGTGTAAGTCTCGTATAACACGATTTGCTATTACGCGGAACGTATATCCCGCGTTGTGCCAAAAATCCACATCCGAGAAGCCCTTTTTTAGAAAATAGTTTTTTTTTTTCTGTATAGGGCTTAAAAAATGCACCGGAAAATGTAAAAATTGAAATTCTGCGAATTTTTCCTCTAGACTTTTCCGTTTTTTGCATAGAGTCATGTAGTTATGTTACTTAGAGCATATTTAGCGAAAAATCCAGATCCGGGAAGAACTTTTTTAGAAAATAGTTTTTTTTGCCTGAGTAGGGCTTAACAAATACACCGGAAAGTGTAAAAATTGAAATACTGCGAATTTTTCCTCTAGACTTTTCTGTTTCTTGCGTAGAATCATCTAGTTATGTTACTTAGAGCATATTTAGCGAAAAATCCAGATCCGGGAAGCCCTTTTATAGAAAATAGTTTTTAAAAAATGCACCGGAAAATGTAAAAATTGAAATTCTGTGACTTCTTCCTCTAGACTTTTCTGTTTCTTGCGTAGAATCATCTAGTTATGTTACTTAGAGCATATTTAGCGAAAAATCCAGATCCGGGAAGAACTTTTTTAGAAAATAGTTTTTTTTGCCTGAGTAGGGCTTAAAAAATGCACCGGAAAATGTAAAAATTGAAATTCTGCGAATTTTTCCTCTAGACTCTTCTGTTTCTTGCGTAGAATCATCTAGTTATGTTACTTAGAGCATATTTAGCGAAAAATCCAGATCCGGGAAGCCCTTTTATAGAAAATAGTTTTTTTTGCCTGAATAGGGCTTAAAAAATGCACCGGAAAATGTAAAAATTGAAATTCTGCGAATTTTTCCTCTAGACTTTTCTGTTTCTTGCGTAGAATCATCTAGTTATGTTACTTAGAGCATATTTAGCGAAAAATCCAGATCCGGGAAGCCCTTTTATAGAAAATAGTTTTTTTTGCCTGAATAGGGCTTAAAAAATGCACCGGAAAATGTAAAAATTGAAATTCTGCGAATTTTTCCTCTAGACTTTTCTGTTTCTTGCGTAGAATCATCTAGTTATGTTACTTAGAGCATATTTAGCGAAAAATCCAGATCCGGGAAGCCCTTTTATAGAAAATAGTTTTTTTTGCCTGAATAGGGCTTAAAAAATGCACCGGAAAATGTAAAAATTGAAATTCTGCGAATTTTTCCTCTAGACTTTTCTGTTTCTTGCGTAGAATCATCTAGTTATGTTACTTAGAGCATATCTAGCGAAAAATCCAGATCCGGGAAGCCCTTTTATAGAAAATAGTTTTTTTTGCCTGAGTAGGGCTTAAAAAATACACCGGAAAGTGTAAAAATTGAAATACTGCGAATTTTGCCTCTAGACTTTTCTGTTTCTTGCGTAGAATCATCTAGTTATGTTACTTAGAGCATATTTAGCGAAAAATCCAGATCCGGGAAGCCCTTTTATAGAAAATAGTTTTTTTTGCCTGAATAGGGCTTAAAAAATGCACCGGAAAATGTAAAAATTGAAATTCTGCGAATTTTTCCTCTAGACTTTTCTGTTTCCTGCGTAGAATCATCTAGTTATGTTACTTAGAGCATATTTAGCGAAAAATCCAGATCCGGGAAGCCCTTTTATAGAAAATAGTTTTTTTTGCCTGAATAGGGCTTAAAAAATGCACCGGAAAATGTAAAAATTGAAATTCTGCGAATTTTTCCTCTAGACTTTTCTGTTTCTTGCGTAGAATCATCTAGTTATGTTACTTAGAGCATATTTAGCGAAAAATCCAGATCCGGGAAGCCCTTTTATAGAAAATAGTTTTTTTTGCCTGAATAGGGCTTAAAAAATGCACCGGAAAATGTAAAAATTGAAATTCTGCGAATTTTTCCTCTAGACTTTTCTGTTTCTTGCGTAGAATCATCTAGTTATGTTACTTAGAGCATATTTAGCGAAAAATCCAGATCCGGGAAGCCCTTTTATAGAAAATAGTTTTTTTTGCCTGAATAGGGCTTAAAAAATGCACCGGAAAATGTAAAAATTGAAATTCTGCGAATTTTTCCTCTAGACTTTTCTGTTTCTTGCGTAGAATCATCTAGTTATGTTACTTAGAGCATATTTAGCGAAAAATCCAGATCCGGGAAGAACTTTTTTAGAAAATAGTTTTTTTTGCCTGAGTAGGGCTTAAAAAATACACCGGAAAGTGTAAAAATTGAAATACTGCGAATTTTTCCTCTAGACTTTTCTGTTTCTTGCGTAGAATCATCTAGTTATGTTACTTAGAGCATATTTAGCGAAAAATCCAGATCCGGGAAGCCCTTTTATAGAAAATAGTTTTTTTTGCCTGAGTAGGGCTTAAAAAATACACCGGAAAGTGTAAAAATTGAAATACTGCGAATTTTGCCTCTAGACTTTTCTGTTTCTTGCGTAGAATCATCTAGTTATGTTACTTAGAGCATATTTAGCGAAAAATCCAGATCCGGGAAGCCCTTTTATAGAAAATAGTTTTTTTTGCCTGAATAGGGCTTAAAAAATGCACCGGAAAATGTAAAAATTGAAATTCTGCGAATTTTTCCTCTAGACTTTTATGTTTCTTGCGTAGAATCATCTAGTTATGTTACTTAGAGCATATTTAGCGAAAAATCCAGATCCGGGAAGCCCTTTTATAGAAAATAGTTTTTTTTGCCTGAATAGGGCTTAAGGGACTACTACCGGTTAGATTGCAAAAAAACAGCATAATTTTCAATAATTTTTTTCTCAGCTCCTTTATTATATATCAATTTCAAATTTTGCATGGTGATAATAATTATTTCAAATATTACAAAAAAAAATTTTTTTTATTTTTATCATTTTTTTCCTTGTTTATAGAGGGCGCCGATGTAGGTAGCTCAAAAAATGACTCGTCCCATGGCGGACAACTAATCTCAGAAACGAAGAGTCTGAAACCAATAAACCAAACGGCATTTTATTAAGGAATGTCGCTTACGTAGGAAAAAACCAGAATATGTCAAAAAATGATTAAAAAAACAAAATGGCGGACGTTTGAAAATTTTTTTCAAAAAATCGCTTATTTTTTCACTTGTTTTCACTTGCTACATTTTTTTGGATTGAATTTTGACTAATATTGTGGTTTTTTCCTGTGCAGAATACTCAAATAAAGAAGCACTCCAAATTTGAGCCCAATCGGTTGGGCCAATTCGGAGTTAGTGTGTCCGCCATTTGATAAAAGGTCATTTTGAGAAAATCACGTTTAAAGTTTTTGTTTTGCTTATAAATATATAATAGGCGGGCACGCTTAACCTGCTGTAACTTTTATATTTTTGGGAATATCCAAATAAAATTTTGAGACGTGATTTCTGAAGGTATATTGAGTTGAAAAATGTAAAAAACAAAAATTGAATTTTTCACAATTATAACCGGTAGTAGTCCCTTAAAAAATGCACCGGAAAATGTAAAAATTGAAATTCTGCGAATTTTTCCTCTAGACTTTTCTGTTTCTTGCGTAGAATCATCTAGTTATGTTACTTAGAGCATATTTAGCGAAAAATCCAGATCCGGGAAGCCCTTTTATAGAAAATAGTTTTTTTTGCCTGAATAGGGCTTAAAAAATGCACCGGAAAATGTAAAAATTGAAATTCTGCGAATTTTTCCTCTAGACTTTTCTGTTTCTTGCGTAGAATCATCTAGTTATGTTACTTAGAGCATATTTAGCGAAAAATCCAGATCCGGGAAGCCCTTTTATAGAAAATAGTTTTTAAAAAATGCACCGGAAAATGTAAAAATTGAAATTCTGTGACTTCTTCCTCTAGACTTTTCTGTTTCTTGCGTAGAATCATCTAGTTATGTTACTTAGAGCATATTTAGCGAAAAATCCAGATCCGGGAAGAACTTTTTTAGAAAATAGTTTTTTTTTGCCTGAGTAGGGCTTAAAAAATGCACCGGAAAATGTAAAAATTGAAATTCTGCGAATTTTTCCTCTAGACTTTTCTGTTTCTTGCGTAGAATTATCTAGTTATGTTACTTAGAGCATATTTAGCGAAAAATCCAGATCCGGGAAGCCCTTTTATAGAAAATAGTTTTTTTTGCCTGAATAGGGCTTAAAAAATGCACCGGAAAATGTAAAAATTGAAATTCTGCGAATTTTTCCTCTAGACTTTTCTGTTTCTTGCGTAGAATCATCTAGTTATGTTACTTAGAGCATATTTAGCGAAAAATCCAGATCCGGGAAGCCCTTTTATAGAAAATAGTTTTTTTTGCCTGAATAGGGCTTAAAAAATGCACCGGAAAATGTAAAAATTGAAATTCTGCGAATTTTTCCTCTAGACTTTTCTGTTTCTTGCGTAGAATCATCTAGTTATGTTACTTAGAGCATATTTAGCGAAAAATCCAGATTCGGGAAGAACTTTTTTAGAAAATAGTTTTTTTTGCCTGAGTAGGGCTTAAAAAATACACCGGAAAGTGTAAAAATTGAAATACTGCGAATTTTTCCTCTAGACTTTTCTGTTTCTTGCGTAGAATCATCTAGTTATGTTACTTAGAGCATATTTAGCGAAAAATCCAGATCCGGGAAGCCCTTTTATAGAAAATAGTTTTTTTTGCCTGAGTAGGGCTTAAAAAATACACCGGAAAGTGTAAAAATTGAAATACTGCGAATTTTGCCTCTAGACTTTTCTGTTTCTTGCGTAGAATCATCTAGTTATGTTACTTAGAGCATATTTAGCGAAAAATCCAGATCCGGGAAGCCCTTTTATAGAAAATAGTTTTTTTTGCCTGAATAGGGCTTAAAAAATGCACCGGAAAATGTAAAAATTGAAATTCTGCGAATTTTTCCTCTAGACTTTTCTGTTTCTTGCGTAGAATCATCTAGTTATGTTACTTAGAGCATATTTAGCGAAAAATCCAGATCCGGGAAGCCCTTTTATAGAAAATAGTTTTTTTTGCCTGAATAGGGCTTAAAAAATGCACCGGAAAATGTAAAAATTGAAATTCTGCGAATTTTTCCTCTAGACTTTTCTGTTTCTTGCGTAGAATCATCTAGTTATTTTACTTAGAGCAGATTTAGCCAAAAATCCAGATCCGGGAAGCTCTTTTTTAGAAAAGGTTTTTTTTTTTGTTATATAGGTATACAAGATTCCACTAAAATCAGCTTAAATATAAACACCGGAACACGAAATATGTATATGGTGTGTTATAATTTAATCCAGTTGTTTCAAAATTCTTGATAGTTAACATATGTTGAAAAAACAGAGACGTATGCGTAAAAGATAAAAATGAATAAAAGGCAGGATAATTTCAAAACATAACTATGTATAAAAGGTAAAAGTAAATAAAAGGCAAAGTAGTTTTTGAAAACATTTTCATCTTTATTTCGATTAAATAACTTATTTGTTTTGCATTATATAAAACCATCAATTGCTAACATTCAACTTACACAACTCTCTTTTTTTTTTATTTGTTTTCATAATTATTTTTCTCATTGTCAATAATAAAAAAAATGTCATATAATTTCTATAAACAATCATAAATACGTGGAGAAGGCTCCTTTTATTTGTTTTTTTTTTTTTAAATATGAGTAATTGTATTTTGTTTTTTATTTTAGAGAACCATTTAGATAACTACAGAATCTATCACAAAAGAGGCACTGCTTAGCAGCAACAATTGATTTAATATTTTATTCAGTTTTTTTCTGCATTTGCTTTTAAAAATGTTTAATTTATCAAAACTGCATCCATGGAACTTTTGATGTCAACAATAAAAACAATCTGTTTTAAACATTTTTATTTATTCCATGTATTTTTATTATTTTTACAATTTTTTTTTTAAATATTTTATTTTGCATTAACTTCTTAGCTTTTTCAATTTGTTCTTTTCTTAGAAAGAATTTTTAAGTAAGGCCACTTTTAAAAACTTACGAACAAAGTGGTAATTTGAATGCACTTTATAGTGCTATTTACAATTTGCAGGAGTATTTAATTCATATATATATTTTTTTTCTGTCGAATATTATGTTGCAAGCGATTATTAATTTTAGATTTGATTACAAAAATATCAAAAATATTGGAATTTATTTTCTCGAATATCACGTTGAACGGGCGAACACTTAAAGATTCTTATTTCGACAACTATCGCAATTAATAAGAAAGCGTCGAATGAAATTTCATCTTGGTTTTGATTAGTATGTTGATTTTAAATTTATGTTTTCTTTTATAGTCTTTTATGCCCTTCAACAGCAGATTTTAAAGTATACTGAAATAATTTTATTAACATAGTACGTATCAGAAAAGTTTTTTTTTATTTGCTTTCCGAATAGTGTCCTTTTAGAAGATATCTAAATGTACGAAATTAATTGCTATTGCACCACTATTCAACAATTGGTGTAAGATACCTTTGTTAAGAACACCAGAAGATAATATCGTTTTTTGTTGAAAATAAATACTATAATTCTTCCAGAAAAACATTTTTACGTTCACAAATGGCATTACTTAAACATGGAAAGTGATGCTATGTTTCTTGTAAAATGCTGGGAAAATACTTAATTTAAAAAAAAGTTGGTCATTCCATAACTATTGTGAATATTCTAGGAAATCCAAAGTAACCGATTAATATAAAAAATATATACCAATATACCACCTAGTTTAGCAAATAAAACAAAATTTATCTTAAGGGGGGGGTATGGTTTGAAAATGAGTTTTTAAGCAAATTTTTGTGAAATTTTTTTTTTGGAAGTATGGCTACATTATTTTATTTTTAAATTAAATAGGCTTTTTAAGTATAATTCAAAGAATAATTATATGAATTTACAAGTAAAAATATTAAGAATTGTGGCAACGGTAGTCATTTTTCGCAGACACATTCAACAAAAAAAAGTGAATTTGCGGTGGACATCAGAACTCGTCACTGGATAATCTGAAAAAAAAAATTCAAAAAGATTATCTTAGTTTATGAGTTTCTCAATGGAGTGACGTCGAGATAATTTTTTTTTTATGCATACTTTTTTATAAACAATAATAAATATGTTGATTTTCGCACTTTTTTTACACAAAATTTCTTTTTTTTGACTTCTAAGTGATGCCAAAAACTCAAAAATCAATAAAAATTGCAAAGCTCGACGTCACTCCATCGAGAAACTCATAAACTAAGATAATCTTTTTGAATTTTTTTTTTCAGATTATCCAGTGACGAGTTCTGATGTCCACCGCAAATTCATTTTTTTTTTGGACGTGTCTGCGAAAAATGGCTACCGTTGTCACAATTCTTAATATTTTTACTTGAAAATTCATATAATTATTCTTTGAATTATACTTAAAAAGCCTATTTAATTTAAAAATAAAATAATGTAGCCATACTTCCAAAAAAAATTCAAAGTCAAAAGTCATTTTCAAACCATACCCCCCCCTTAAGCGTTGAAAAAACATTAAATATTAAATTTTTAGAAAATTTAAAACGTTTTCAATATTTATTGTGTTAGAATAATTTTTTTGCACGAAATTGGGGCTAGGAATACAAAATACAAACCGCTTTTTATTTATTTTGTAACCCATATTTGTGTAATAAACCGATGAATTCTCTTATACCCTAGACAGACGGGACATATCAATCATCATTGGAGCAGGAATGATCATTGAATAAGCCATGTGTCATCACATCATAGAAGCAATGATCATTTCTATCGTCATTGCATAAATTATGTCTACCCAAACTCATTCAATACGATTGTACATTACTATTTTTTGACCAGATCACCTGCAATGGCAAGAAAGTGCAATTTATTGGAAAAATTTGGAAAATCGGCTAATTTTCCACCTGTCACTTCATAATATCTGTCAAGAAGTTTTAGTAATTTTAGAAGGTAAGTGTTGTTTACATAATTTAAAACCAAATGTTTAAATCTCTGACACGAAGCAAAAGGGTGGCCACCTTCACCTTTTGCATTTTACACACATTTCTTCAGGCACGTTTTACTCTTTGAAGCGCGAGTAGTTTCAACTTTCTGGATTTCCTTTTATATGATGGTTTATTTGCATTAATATATTTAAATTATCCAAAATAAAAGATGATTCCATTTTAAATGTCATACTACTAGCACTCATTGGACAACTGTCAAATCAAATTGCAAGTAATTTGTAATTACCGTGTGTCACCCCAAAGTAGGCATGATCATTGAATCTATTACGGAATTGAATCAATGATCATTTTTCTGCGTCGTGTGTCTAGGGTATTTTGGAGGTATCCACCTGATTTTCTTCAAAATTTGGGAAATTTATCTGTAATACAGGGTGGGCCATCTAACGTTTGGAATTGGAACTATAGGTTATTTTGAGGTTGGAAGGTTTGATGACATTTCCGATGTGACAGAAAGTTAGTCTTATGTTTAACATTTATGAAATGGGTCGCTTTTCGCTTGAACAAAGTTGGGAAATATTAAAACCTTATTTTCAAAGTGGTGAGTCTTCTACTCAAACTGTAAGAAATTTACGGAAAAAATTTGACAAAAAGGATGTGCCAAAAACGCAGTTTGTGGATCAATTTGTGAAGCGAGTTCGTGAAAGTGGATCATTGTTGGATAAAACAACCCGTGTTCGTACTCGTCCAGTGCGCTCAACCGAAAACATCGCTGCTGTGTGCGTGAACAACAAAAATCATCTTTTCAGATGAAGCTCATTTCCACCTCGAAGGATACGTCAGTAAACAAAATTGTCGTATCTGGGGCTCAGAAAATCCACACGTCATCGTGGAGAAACCAATGCATCCACAACGAGTGACTGTCTGGTGCGGATTTTGGTCTGGCGACATTATTGGGCCATTTTTCTTCGAAAATGAGCAAGGAAACGCCGTTACAGTGAACAGCGATCGCTACCGCGCCATGCTAAGCGATTTTTTGTTTCCCAAAATTGAAGAGTATGACATAGATGACATTTGGTTTCAACAGGACGGCGCAACGTGCCACACAGCTAACGTAACAATCGATCTTTTGCGCACTATTTTCGGAAATCGCATAATCAGCCGAAATGCTGATGTCAATTGACCACCTCGAAGCTGCGATTTGACTCCGTTAGACTTTTTTTTGTGGGGAGCCGTTAAGGACAAGTGTTACGCTAACCATCCAGAGACGATTGACGACTTGAAACGTGAAATCGAAGTTGCCATTGACGAAATAGAGGCCCAAACAATCGAAAATGTACTGAAAAATTGGACTGATCGAATGGCGTATTGCAAGGCTAGCCGTGGCAGTTATTTGAATGATATTGTCTTCCATTCCTAAATGGAAAGGTTCAATCTTTCTAATAAACTCATAACTTTGAAAAAATATTCATCTGTTTTTTGTTTTTTATAGCCGATTCAAATTCCAAATCTTAAATGGCCCATCCTGTAGATATCTTGTATAAACATAAATATCTTGTATAATAATAATTACGACTTTAAATGTTCGTTTATCTCTTTTCGTTTCAGTTTTCGAACTTTAATATTAATTCTTTTTCTAGTGAATATTAAACCAATGAAGTGATGTGCTTTTTTAATATTTTTAACCAGTAATACAGGCCTTATTTTGAATTTCAGCTATTTTATCATTTGGGTCATAATTTAGGAAGTGCAAAATTTTATTAGCGGATGTTTTACGGAGAGATTTGTAAATTTTTAAATTACCAGTCTGTTTTGAATTATTTTCGACTAACTCAAATAAATATAAATGTTCAAGAAATATGTTTTTAAAAGGTTGAATACCCTGAATAATTTTGATATGCATTTTTGGAAAGGGTTTTTTAGGAAATTGACTTTTTCACTAACATAAGAGTATACTTTATAATGTTAACATACACAAACATTTTGAAATTACCCAACTTTATAGAGAAACTAATGCAATAATTGCTCCAAGTCCTTATTATTTCTTATTAAAATTAATTTCATGTCTTAATCAGTCATTTTTATTATACTGTAGAAGAAAATACTCAATTTAGGAATCAATTTAAAATACTATATTACCTTCTGGTTTCTTAAACTTATGATACACTTTTTATACTCCAAATATAAAATGTTGAGGTGCAATATTTTAACACATAATCCGTAAAAACCGTCATTTGACCAAAATAAAGAAAAAACGTAAAGCACCAGTTTTTTTTTTTTTTTTTTTAACATAAAATATACAAAAAATCGTTTTTTTTTTCTCATTTTCAAAACTGTACACCTTAAAATTGATTTAAAATCGAACTAAAGCTTTACATCATCTCCCGCAGCACATATTTAGCACAAATTCAAAATAAATTCGTAGAAATTAAATTTATTTAACTACAAAAAAAAAAATTATCTAAATCCTAAGAATGCCTTTTTTTTGTTCTTACCCATATATCGAACTTTTCTCATGTCTTATAGACGATAACGCACTTAATATGTACAAGAAAAAATATAAAATTAAAACAATGTTCATAAATACTTCTTAAAGTTAAATTAAACGATAAAATAGCCTTATGCGGAATAGTGCTACAACAAAATTAAAAAAAACTATTTAAAATGGGTTTTGTGGATTTTCAGTTGGTTGTCATAATGCCATGTGTGGAAGGTTTGATCGATTTACTTAATAAATAAAACTATAGATATAAAAATACTACACTATACTGGCCAGATATTGAAAATAAAATAAAAATAAAAATAAAATTCAGGACTACTTTAATACAGAACTAATGGAATAAGTAATAAGTCATGAAAAAAAACATACCATTGTCTTTAAAGTCAGTGGGATAAGTGTGTAGTGTATACCTGGAAAGAAACACTATTTCTTAGAGGGATACAGTTTTTATAATTTAAAAATTTATAATAACAATTGCAAAAATATGTTTTTTAATGAGATGACAACTGAAAAATTTTATATCAATTTTTTTCGAATTCAAAAAAGAGGCTGTGTTGATTTATTCTGTATCCCTCTTTTCTTAACGAATAACCTTCTTCTTCAAAAGTTATCTTCTATAATATCTTATAGTATTGTATTTTGTGAGAATCACTTTTTGCCACTTTATCACATGTGTTGTTTCTCGAAAAATTCTAAAATTAGAGTACGACATTTGGTAAAGAATTTAATCAGACTTGTGGTAAGTGCGATCATAATATACAGGTACATGCATGAATAATCCCAAATATTATGCATATTTTATTTCCAATAAATAAAACTTATAGACCTCAAGAAATATTATTTAACCGAATTTTAAAAATTTTTAAATTGGGACTATTTATTTGAAATTTAAAGAAATTAAGAATATATAAATTAGTGGTAGACTTAGTTTTAGTCTTGGTATCGCCTGTCAATTCTTGGTTTAGCAAACACAAAATTAAAAAATTGGAAAAATATAATAATAAAAAAAAAGTAGTAAAGTAGTAGATTTTTTTTTAAAGAATTAATCAATTAAATCAAGGTTTTTATAATTTTAACAAGTAGAGCCTGTTTATAATTTAAGAATCAAATTTTGGATTATATTGTCTCAAAAACTGTAGAGCAAAACACTTTCAAATTTGGTTCAATTAATGCCAAATGGACTTTTTGTAAGATTGAGACCGATCCTCTTCATCACTAATTTAAATATGAGATCGATCGGTATTTAGAATTATACGTATCTACCAAAAAATAAAAGCAAGATAAAACTGAGACAAAAATATGAATAATTGAATTAAAGATCTTTCTATTGAAAATGTTTTATAAGATATATGATCTATCAAATTCTCGAATGTTTTGTATTCGCTATGATTTAAGAAAATAAAAAAACCACAAAAAAAATTATATTAGTAGGTTTTTTCATTTAAGATAACTTCAACTTTTACGTTAATACCAGGGATCGAAAATAACATCATTTTAAATTTTTCAAACCAAAAAAAAATCATATAGACAAATTTGTGGAAAAATTGGTTCAAATGTAGCATAATGATTCTTATTGCCTGAGCTTTAAAAATTTTACGTGCTCTTTTAATTGGCGATTTTTTCCATAAAAATAAAAAACTATTTTCTTTTTTTTGCATTTTTATTATAAAAATAAAAAATAATAATCGGAATATGATTTTTATTTTTAAAATCAAAATATGAATTTTTATTTTTAAAATCAAAAATACAAATTTGTATATGATTTTCGTATATAAAAATCAAACATAAAAGTCAGAATATGATTTTCATTTCTAAAATCAAAACAAAAATCAGAAAATAAATTTTTATTATTAAAATCTAAAATAAAAATCAAGAAGTGATTTTTATTTTTAAAATCAGTAAGTGATTAATATTTCTAAAATCTTTAAAATTCTATCTAGGCTTGTGCACGGGAATCGAAGATGGTATCCTAGGGTTTTTGGGGTCGCTGATTACGATGAGCGGGTCGGTTAGGCTCCATCACGTCAAGTTCAAAGTCATTTGAAGGTCAAACGGTCAAAAAACCTTCAAAAAATCTGAAAAAAATTAATGGACATGTTTTTGAGGTCGCTGAATCCGAATCCGGTGTTTATTTTTACTTTGCATGCATCCTCGAGGTCATTCAAGGTCATTTGAAGGGGTTTTGAGAAAAATGCTAAGTACCATCCGAAAAATCTGAAAAAATTCATACGTATGTTTTCGAGGACCCTGGATCTGAATCTGAGGTCAGTCGACCTCATTTCAAGGTCATTTGAAGGTCAAACGGTCAAAAAACCTTCTAAAAATCTGAAAAAATTCATAGACGTGTTTTTGAAGTCGCTGAATCCGAATCCGGTGTTCATTTTTATTTTGCATGCATCCTCGAGGTCATTCAAGATCATCTTAAGACAGGTATTCTGGTTCTGTGGCACAATTGTGCATTTCGCAGACTGAAATTGTTCAATTTTTTCATTTGGATTGGAGGGTTTTTTGACCGTTTGACCTTCAAATGACCTTGAACTTGACGTGATTGAGCCTAACCGACCCACTCATCGTAATCAGCGACCCCAAAAACCCTAGGATACCATCTTCGATTCCCGTGCACAAGCCTAGATAAAATGTTGACCTGTGTTATTTTTATTTTTAAGATCAGAAATAAAATTACAGAAAAGATATTTTTATTATTAAAATGAAAAGTCGAAATAATAAAAATATGATTTTTACTATTAAAATCAAAAATCAAAATCATGAAATATTTAGTATAGCGTGTGTTGCTTTTACGTCCAACCGATGGAGGTGTTTAAAAAGCAAAATAGGTATATAAAAACAAGTTCTAATTAGAATGCAACGTGGTGTCTAAATTTCCAAGCAAACGGTGAAGAACTTTCGGAAATTTAAAATTTTGAACAAACGAACATTTAAGTACATTTTTATATTTATAGATTTTAAAAGTCATTTTCCGATTTTTATTTCAGATTTTAAAAGTATAATTAACTACTTGAATTTTAATTCTGATTTTAAAAATAAAAATCATTTCCTGATTTTTATTTTTTATCACTCTCTGATTTTTATTTTTGCTTTTAAAAATAAAAATTACTTTCCGATTATTATTTCTGATTTTAAAAGCATAAATCATTTTCCGATTTTTATTTCTGATTTAAAAAATAAAAATCAAAACATAATTTTTATTTTTGTCTAGAAATATAAAAGTAACGAAATACTTTTTTAGATCTGATTTTTACCGACAATATAATAAACTGTGGTTTAACTCCTTCTCTAGTTTGTTGTTGGTTTAACACCTGAACTTTGCAAACTATCCATTGGTTTTTATTTTTTTAATTAATATAAAAATTGTGCCAAACTAAATTTAAAATAATTTCCAAAAATGTGATCTAAAAAGTGTTTGTTTATAGAAATAAAATTCAATATTTTTAACATTGTCATGATATTCGGGAAAGTTCATTTTATATCAATCTATCCAATAATTTTGAAGTTATTTAATATAGGCATAACATAGAAAAAAGCTCTTCAACACAATCGCGTTCTGTAGAAACCCCTTAATAAATTATTACTGAAACGACTCTAATTGAATACAAAAATTTTTACTACGTGATAAAGTGGCTGTTGCATTGATAAATAATTTCGTCATAAATAACTTATTCCAAAAAACAACGGAAGAGTAAAATGAAATATCATCAACCCTAGAACTAAACGTATAAAACACAAAAAGGACAAAACACAAAATAAACTGGCTATCGCATACTGGCATTTAAGTTCCACTGGAGTGTATTTGATTCACTTAAACCTACAGAAAATTGCCTAAGACGAAAAATTTACCTAAGGCGCGCTTGATCTCGCAGATTTAAACGCTAGTGAAATAAATAAACGGAAAGTGTAAAAAATCTCGGTTCTAAATTAAACTAAAGCCAGAAACGGAGAAGGGGTCGCGGCAGCCTCCACCGTCGTCAATGGCGCCGCATGTGCAACGACAGGTGGTCCGACCTGCTGAACGAGCGCGTGCACAGCTTGCAGCGGAAGGGTTTCACGCCCGTGTGCTTCCTGAAGTGCCGCGTCAGCTCGTCCGAGCGGGCGAAGCGCCATATGCATCCTTCCCATGTACACACATAGGGCTTTTCACCTGTGGAAGAGAAATTCGGCTTGTTATTCGTTAAAATTGTTTATCAAAAAGCTAATGTTAAATTGTTTAGGGATTTCCGCCGCCATGCCACATAATTCACAAATTTCTTTTTCTCATCATATTTTTATTATATAATATAGTATATAATAGTACCTATGTGCTTATTTTAAGCCTAGTTTTTGGGTGAAAGATAAATTACATGACTATTAAAGCTTTTTCGAATGTTTGAATTGTGAAATTTCCTATTTTTGGTAAATGATTAAAACTGTTTTTTTTTTTGAGATTCTAAATATACATATTATAAATTTTATATAAATTATAGTCCGGTCAAATTAGACATTTCAATTTACAATAATTCGCATAGAACTGTAATTTGGTACAGGGTTTGGGAACATTATTACAAATAAAATACTAAAAGTCCCCACTGATCCCACATCTGCAAAAAAAGTTATTCAAGGTCAAAGGTAAAAAAAATGGTTTTTCCAATTTTTCTGGTAAACGGTAAGTTTTATCATAAAAATAGATCAGACAAAAGTTGTAGATCATGAAATTATCTACAAAAAGTGTTCTTACTCTTTTTTTTTTAAGAATTGCCATTCCTGAGATATTGCGATTCTAAAAGTTGAAGAAGTAGTATTTTACATAATATGCACACATTTCCGTACCACCTGTGAGGTAGTGTACCCGGCGCATTTTTTTTTAACGTGGTGTCCCCGGTAGGCATAGTCCACGATCTATTGTGACTAAGTTTTTTTAAAAAAAATTGTATTAACTGCAAAATCTTACTATTGAAAATTATTTAAATTGCACGAATTATTGTTGGTTTCGGGAAGATGTTACTCTGACTGATAATCTTCAAATGTCACTTCAATAGCTATATCTTCTTCGCTTTCTTCTTCTTCTTGTTCTTCTAGCTGTATATGTAAAAAAAGATACATCAGTTGTTTCCTCATTGATATCATCAAAATCTTCATCTGTTGAAGTTGATTCAACATTTGAGCAACACTGGCCTTGGAAATTAGTACATACTGGTGAACAAAATAACCCGACTTTTTTACAGCTACATTTTGCACTACAACCCTTTTTGCAATTGCAGAAGATGGTGTTGAGAAGTCTTTCCGGAGCAGGTCGGAGTAAAGTTTGAATTGGCTCCAAAGTATTATCTACTAAATTCCAATCCCAATCTTCTGGGTCCAGTTGATTGCCTAGCAGTGGCGTGGGGTGAAATTTTTGAGAAGGTAAGCCGGTGCAAAAATCAGAAACTTAATAGCGAAAAAAAACTCACCAAATGAAGTCAGATATTACAAAATGTGTTCAACAGTGACTGCGTGTATTCTTGTCGAATTTAGTCGGCCACTTCTATCATACTTAAAGTCATTGGAAGTTAAGTGCTATATGAATAAATATGGACATATATACAATGAACTTCAAGAATAATATAAGTGGCTTTGAAAAAAACCGTTATAGTCGCGTGTATCGTGCAATCAAACTAAAGCGGTTAACAAAAACTGTGAAAAGTTGATATGAAATACAGGGTGTTCAGAGGTGGGAGGTCAATACTGAAGGGGGTGAAAGGTCAGACCGAGACAAGCAAAAAATCGTATGGGTGGGGGGGGGGGCATCTCGCACCGTTTGACAGTTACAGGGTGATTCGTAAATCAGGATTTTGCCTTATATGGGAACCACTCTTGTATTTTTATCTTGTTTTCTACGCATCGCAGCGGCCCCAAACTGATTTCAAAAAATCACTATTTGGAAGCCCTTTCCAAAAAAGTTTACACCACCCCCCTATCCCCAACCCCTTGGCCACAATCCCCCCTGGAAGTTGAAAAAATTAACTTTTATTTCACGATTTTTCACATTTCGCCCCACTTTTCTCCGAAATTCATGTTATTAACATACCTACTTTTTATTTTTTTTAAGTTGCCTATCTAATTACCTTTCCAAAAAGGTGCAACATGCCCAGGTAGGAAAAGGATACGAAAATTTATTTACAAAAATCCTTTTACAGAATATCATGATAATTCGAATTTTCAGGAAATTATACTTAAGTTAACTAAAAAATACATTTTGTTCGCTTAAAAACTAATTACAATTAAAACGTTTGTCCTTTAAAAGCTGTTCAAAATGTTTTCCGCTAGTTTCGATGCATGCAAGTAGCCTTCGTCTTATTTCGCGTTTGAGGTCTATGGTAGCCAGCCTCTCCCGTATTTTCGTGGCTGCAATCCCAATCCTGGTAACTAATTCTTCTCTGGTGTTGATTGGTCTTGAGTAAACTTCATCTTTCATCATTCCCTATAAGAAAAAGTCCAGTGGAGTAAGGTCCGGTGACCTAGCAGGCCAAGGAATCGGTCCACCTCGTCCAATCCAGCGCTCTGGGTAATTTTCATTTAACCTTGCCCTAACAATGTTCCCAGTATGCGCAGGTGCTCCGTCGAGCTGTAAATAAATTGCGCTTCTGGTGGCCAGGGGGATGTCCTCCAACAGATCCGGAAGGGTATTCTCCAAAAAGTCCGAGTATACCTGACTATTCAGCACTTGGGGCAAGATGAAGGGTCCTATCAACTGGTTGCCGATGATGCCAGCCCAGACATTGACACTAAATCTTTGCTGGAAGGACCGACACCTGGTCCTATGTGGGTTCACATCTAACCAGGTGTGGAGGTTGTGCAAGTTTGTGATGTCATCCCGGGTGAATTGCGATTCATCCGTCCACAGAATTCGGTCTAGAAACCTTCTGTTTTCGATGTCAGACTCGAACAGCCAAGTGCAAATTGCAATCGTCTTTCGGAATCTCCTTCCTGTAGTGCTTGGACTGGGATATGGTGGTATGGATGTAGTCCCTCTCGGTTCACAACGGTCCAAACTCTCCCTGAAGACAATCCTGACCTTCGTGCGACCTGCCTGATGCTTATTACAGGGCTGTTCCTGACGATGTTGAGGATTTGTTGGTCGGGGTCCGCTGAATCGGGCGATTTTCCTGCTCGCGTTTCTGCTCTGGGGGCGGTTACACTTCCGGTTTCTTTTAACCTTCTGAAAGTCCTTGAAAATACCCTTCTCTTGGGTACCCGCCGATTCGGGAATCTCCTTTGGTATTCTCGTACGGCCTCACTATCATTTCCTTCTACTAAACCGTACACGTAAATTATATCGACATATTCTTCAACACTGAGTTCTGCCATTTTATCTTAATTTTTTCTATTAAACACCCGGTTTTATCGCTTGCTTCTTCACCTGTGGTCAATGTCCTTTCAAACTTACCCATTTTTATACCATAATTCATAGGAGGTATTAGAAACGGAGCGTCAGGATACTTAAGAGTCAATACTGGATATAATAAACTAATAACGCTATTTAACGAGATTACATTTATTATTTTATTACTGTTTTGCTGAAATAATAAAAATGTACTACCTTTGTTTCCTAAACAAACATTTCCGAACTTGCTGTCATAAAAATTGTTTACTTAACGACTTTTTCCATTATGGTGCAATAAAGTAATTAGGTACCTGTGAGGATGTTTTAATTTCAGGACTTTTGCAAGCCTTTTCTACCTGGGCATGTTGCACCTTTTTGGAAAGGTAATTAGTAGAGATGCCACGAATAGTAATTTGGCCGAATACCGAATACCGAATATTCGGCGAGGCTCTTGACCGAAGCGCCGAACATTCGGCCGCCGAATATTCGGCCACACTTAGTACTTTCCGCGGGCGACAAGTCACAACTGTCGCTACAGAAAATGTTCGTTCAGATGAAGGTGTGGAACAGAAAAATTCTGTTGCAAATGAACTTGATTTTTACATGGTATCTGTTCGTTTAGATCGGACAGCAGACCCTTACAAGTGGTGGTCAGCAAACGTGAAACAATATCCAACCCTTTCACAATTTGCTAAGATTTATTTATCATCTCCCGGTAGCAGTGTGTATAGTGAGCGGCTGTTTTCGGAAGCAGGTATAATTTATGAGGAAAAATGCAATCGTCTGCTATCAACAAACGCTGAAAAAATTGTTTTCATTCATCATAACTTACCACTGGTAGATTTTAAATATTAATTTGTTAGCTCTTTTTTTTGGTTAAATAAATATATCTTTGTGAGTAATATTTTGAGTTCTTTTTTCATGATTTATTTGGTAATCCTTACTATATTTTATCATAAATACGAAATTAAATCTGTTTATCACGATTTCACGCCAAAACTGCTGAACCGATTTAAATGAAATTTGGTACACAGATACATACTCTAGAGCCTTAGAAAGGACATGGGCTATAATTTACGCGGACGAAGTCGCGGGAAAACAGCTAGTAATAAAAAAATAATAAATAAATTGCTATTCGGTATTCGGCCGAATAGTTAACCATATTCGGCCGAATACCGAATAGCGAAAAAAAGTGGCCGAATAGCCGAATACCGAATAGTTGCCGAATATTCGTGGCATCTCTAGTAATTAGATAGGCAACTTAAAAAAAATAAAAAGTAGGTATGTTAATAACATGAATTTCGGAGAAAAGTGGGGCGAAATGTGAAAAATCGTGAAATGAAAGTTAATTTTTTCAACTTCCAGGGGGGATTGTGGCCAAGGGGTTGGGGATAGGGGGGTGGTGTAAACTTTTTTGGAAAGGGCTTCCAAATAGTGATTTTTTTAAATCAGTTTGGGGCCGCTGCGATGCGTAGAAAAAAAGATAAAAATACAAGAGTGGTTCCCATATAAGGCAAAATCCTGATTTACGAATCACCCTGTAACTGCCAAACGGTGAGAGATGCCCCCCCCCCCACCCATACGATTTTTTGCTTGTCTCGGTCTGACCTTTCACCCCCTTCAGTATTGACCACCCACCTCTGAACACCCTGTATAATTAATCTTACTTATACTCAAAAACTAATCTACGATTTTTTTTTTATAAATTCGGCCAAAACATCATTGTAAAAATTAGACTGATTTCTAATTTGTAAAAGAAGGTGTTTTTCTATCGATAAGAGTGCTAAATTTGAGAGCCTTTCTTCGGTTTGAGAATTTCTTAAATAAGTATGTATTCTCTTAAGGGCTGAAAAAGATCTTTCCGCGGAAGCAACTGTAATGGGAAGAGTTAAAAATATACAACACTAGTTTAAAATTTGAGGAAAAGTATCTTTTAAAATGCCACATTTAATATGCGAGTAAAGCGCGAGAATATCAAATTGCCGTAATGAAGAAGTGGTATATAAAACGTTCAATTCATTTTTTAAAGCAGAAAACTGGAAAATTCCCGGGAAAACTGTAATTAAAAATGATATCTTTTCGTTAGGACTTGATTGAGCAAAATAATCATATTTTGATTTATTAAGTAAATCTAAAAATTTTAGTTGACTAAAGGAACTATACCGAGTTTTAATCTGAGAAATGACGAGAAGCCGGATTCTATCGTGTTATCGAGAGGTAATAAAATAGCACCACACCACACTCATAAGTCACAATCCGTTGAGCACCAAGGCAAAAAGAGACACAAGTTAACAATTTTTTTATTAAAATATAATAAACAAAACCACAACACCCCTCCCTTCCGAGAAGACGACTTCTGCCGTGTTCTTGTGAAATAAGGGAGCATTCACTCCTACAATTCACAGCCCCTTCAGTATCAAAGAGATTTAATAACCAAACCCACCCCAACCAACCCCACTCACCCGAGAAGCCGCTTTCTACCGTGGTATAGAGCACCACTACACTCACACCCGTTCATAGAGAAGACACGAATCAGCTGACATTCTAAGAAATAAACAACCACCCGCCGAAGTGACCCGAATTTCAACTTCTGCAAAACAAAAACAGCCGAGAAGCCGGTTTCTATCGTGTTATTTTCTTATAGGATTTGCCTTTAGTGAGCAAAGGATATCACACACGATTTCTTTGTTACTCGTGGAGAAAAGTGTGGGCTTGAGTAAGCCGTAAAATGACCGGCTTACAGAAGCAGCGAGCGAGCACTTCATACCCGATGCAACCCCTTGATAGAACCTGCTACGGTGCGAGGGAAGGTTCCATCGTAGTGCAACAACAGATTATGGTTGTTTTTGGTTGTAACACTTGTTTTGCCATGTTTTCTTTACGAGATGAATTTTGGGAGCGCTTTCCAGGAATTTTACAGGCATAGAACAAGTTTTAAATTTACGGGAATAGGATGAGTTCCCAAAAGGGAAGCCGGTAGGAATCGTGTTATATGGACCCCACGCCACTGTTGCCTAGCCATACTTGAACTTGATAGTACACTCGACATAAGTGTTGACTAGCAGAAGCAGATGTTGGAGGAAGACAAGATAATTGCACTCTTTTATTGTTCCGTGTATTTTTTACAAAACTTAAATACCTATACTTATCTAAACCATCAATTTTTTTTTGAGCTCCATATAGAGCAAGAAGAAAGCGAATCCCGTTTGTGATGATGTCTTGTGGAGAAGAGTCGATCTTTTGAAATGGTTCTGCGAAGTTAATTAAATCATCTTTTTCAAATAATTTAAATACTGTCGTTTTACCCCTTCTGAATAATGCTGATGTAGTATCGCAGCCAGTTATTGCATGTAAAAATAAGATATGATTTTGATATTTTGGATAAGCAGATAAACTTCTCGATGAATATATTTCTGTTGCTTGTTAAGCTTTCCCGGGTTTCAAAAAGTAAATAATCTTATCAATTGGAGTTCGTGCAGTCAGTAATACTAATAAGCATGGGCGGAGTTACAGGGGGGCATGGGGGGGCATTGCCCCCCCAAGATTTCAGAGCGAACATCGGAAAATTAGTTTACTGTTTGTTTTTCTTATACTTGATAAAAGTCTGCCCCCCCAGTGGATAATCTCTAATTCCGCCCATGCTAATAAGTCAACATCTTCACCAACAACGATAGTTGTATTTGTTGTATTGGATTGTTCTATGGCTGTTTCAATATTTGCAGCTTTAAATTTTTCGCATAACATTAAAATGAAGCGAGACGGTAGGCCTGGGGACACCCGGCACACGCGTGGCTTCGGACAAATCAATATTATATTTTAATATTATATTTTTACTCATATTAAACATCAGATGGTGTGCATAGGCGATTTAGCATACATATTATTGTTTTCGGTGATTTAGAATCGTGATATCAATGGTGATTCTTAAAAAAAAAAGTATAAGAACAATTTTTGTAGATAATTTTATGATCTACAACTTTTGTCTGACCTATTTTTATAATAAAACTTACCGTTTACCGGGAAAAAATGGAAAAACTATTTTTTAGACCTTTGACCTTGAATAACTTTTTTTGCAGATGTAGGATCGAAGGGGACTTTTAGTGTTTTATTTGTAATATTATCCCCAAGGTCTGTACCAGTTTTCAGCTCTATGCGAATTATTGCAAACTTACCACCATTTTTTCGTCTATTTTGACCGGACTATTAGTTTTCTTGCTCGAATTTTTAGATATGTGAAATAAATAATTACAGCTGGTACATGCCAAAAAAATTCTCTACAAAATATTCATGTAAGAATTTCGTAGTTTAAGGTTTAGATTTTATTCGACCTTACTTTTTTAATAAAGAATTTTACATTTTTTTTTTAAAGTTTTCGTCAGGTGTGTTCCCTTACTTGCAGTAGATCTGCACAACAAGTACTTTCCTGATTAATATCAAATGACAAATTTCAAATGAGAAATAATCAAAATGCAAGCAATTTTACAAAAATTAGGAAATTACAAGAAATTTCAACTAAACAAATCGTTTAATCTTCTCATTTCCTTAGATCAATTCAATTTCGTCAATAGCCACCAAAACCACGATATGGTATAAATTTGTTATTTACTTTCTGATAAATGCTAATATTATTTATGTTGATATCCAAATTTTTGTTGATGACATTTGAAATCTATACGAAGTTAAAATAAATTTTTTTTTTATTTATTCAATAAAAGCCTACTCAATTCCAAGTCCAATTTTTATTGAAATCAATTATACTATATATTATACAATATTTTCTTTTATATAGTTTGGTTTGTAAAAAAGACTTGATTTTACAGAACTTATCAGTTATATATATATATATATATATATATTGAAAGGCTTGAAAAAATATCAGAAAGTAAATATCTTAAGGTGCTTTTTCAAATTTTTTTTATGAAAAAATACCGAAAATAAGTAAAGAATATATTGTCTTAGAACGTCTTGTTTTTTACACCACTTGTGATAAGCAAGATATTTCTCGAACTACGCATTTGAAATCAAAATCATTGAAGACTGCATTAGTAAATTGCATTACGAAGGGATTATACAAAGGTTTTAATACAATTTTGATCTTTAAACAAATGGCAACATTTTTAGGAATAAGTTCCGATTTCAAAATAATATCCTAGACAGGGTACTAAGGAAATTCAGAATTTCAAGCTTTCTCAATTTCAAATATAATATATTGCCTTCAAATTAGGGTCGGAATACTCGTCTGAATTTTCATAACAAATTCAAAGATAATAAAATATTTTTAAAATTGTGTATCCATGGTATAAATCGATTTTGATTTTATTGAATTAAAAAAAAAAAAAAAAAACCGTGCCTATTACAATAACAAATAAGAATGTGAAACTTTAAATCGATCGCTGAAATAGCTTTAGAGAAACTTTTTTCAGTTTTTAGATAGTTACATTTAAAGTTTCGCGTGCATTGAATCTCATGAATCGCGTTAGCGCTCTCTAAACGCCTATAACTTTTGAATGAAGGATGCCGATTTTTTTGAAATTTTGAGGAAATATTCTTAGGATGATATACTTACTTTAAAAAAATATAATACTATATAAAGTCAAAAATTTTCCGACCTACTCAATTAGGCGTAACCTCTTAAAGTAGCATTGTACACATTTTACTAAGATCATATAGTGTCATTTTGTGATTCTCAAAAATTTTAAAAATCATTTAAAAAAATCGATTGTTTTGTTTCAGACTATTACATTAACTTCTTCCACTTTTATATTTAATTTTTAAATATTTGGTAATAGTTTAAATACTTAATAAATTATACATAAAATTTTAATGTTCAAATGTTATACTTATCCCTTCTCTCCAAAAGAATTCGCAAAAATTGGCATATGTTTTGCGATCTAATTGTATTTAAGGTAGGTTTCTGGTGATTTTTTTTCGGAAAAATTAAAAAAAATTGTTTTTATAATTTTTACGATACGAATACGAAAAAAAGATTTTATTTCAAGGTCGAGAAAAGGTTTAAAATAAAATGAGACTGCTGTACACATTCGAGTGTTCAAAATATAAACTTTAAAAAAATTTTTCTCGAAGTTTATTTTTTGACCTGGTGATTTAAAAAAATCGACTGCACCAATCAACTTCAAATTATAACTGCTTACTCTTCAAATGTGTCGCTATCGCCCGTACTACAATTACTCTATTTGTATATTTATTTATGAAAGTTATAAACAATTAAATTAAAAAAAAAGGTCGAAAAATTCAAAAGTCTGTAATTTTGTGTGTTAATAATTTTAAAATTAACGGTTCTAGTAAGGGCGATAGCCAGAACAATGATTAATACGAATCAATTTCGTGTTTTTACTTTCAGATGATCCTGAGCCACGAAATTACCTGCTCCAAAAAAAATACTCATGAAAAAACATTTTTTTTTTTTTTGGAAACTTCAGATCAAAAACTCTGAAAATAAAATATCATTTCTATTATGAAATAAAAAAACAATCAAAACTACCAGATCCCCGCTTAAAGGTTCAAGGGGCTTATTTTGTGATTTGCATTATTCTAGGACTGACTATATTATATATATATATACATTTGAAAATAACAATAATTAAAATTTGAAAATACGTTTAATTTAGATATTTATTTTTCTCTAGATCATTCGACAGGCGGCGGGCAATAAAAAATGAAAAAAAACTTAAGAAACCATTCACCATTTACCTGTATGGGTCCTCTTGTGAGCTTTCAGGTGGGAACTTTTCGTGTAAACTTTATCACAACCTTCGGCGTCGCACTTGTGCACCTTCCGATTTTTGGAGAGATCACTGAACGCGCTGTCGTCCCCGCCGCGGCCGATGCCGCCGCCGGAATGGAATGCGCTGCGAGTGTTGGTGCCGCTGCTGGCGCCGAAGCCGAGGGAGGAGGCCATCGCGTGGGGAGTAGCAGCGCTCTTCCAGGACGATCCCGAGGAAAGCGAGGGAACTCTGCTCGAAGTGCTGCTGCTGGAACTGAAGGGCGACGGCGGGTGGTGGTGGAGGTGCGAACTGGACGCCAGGCTGCCCGCCGGTGGACCCGTCGACGTGGACGTCACCGACGATGATCGTGTCACAACCGACCCCCTGTCCGTCCCATATTTGTAGGGGTTCTTGAAGAGGTTTAGTAAATTCAACTTCTTGTCGTAGCTACTGAATGCTGAGGATGAGTGCAGGTTGTTGTTGTTGTAACTAGAGCTATTGTTGTTATTGTTGTTGTTGTTGCTAAAACTACTGCTGTTGTTGTTGGTCTCGTCTTTGAATCGGCGATACGTAAAAAGGTACGGCGGAGCAGCGAGTAAAGGTGGGATTGGTCGTTTCGTTAGTGATGATCCTATACTAGTTGCTGATGATGTTTGTGTTGATGATTTCTGATGAATTCCTGGAAAGTAAAATAAAGGGTATTAGTTTTTCAATAATAGTCTGAATTTAGTATGCATTTTTTAATACTCTTTTATTTTAGTTTAACCTGTAACTTCCTAAGATTGTAAGCAAATCTTACAACTCACTTTTCATCCACTTCGAATTGTCGTAGCGATTTGAAACTTTGTGAATTTTTGCAATTCTGGTGACAATAAAATAATATGATACCATTGAGCTTGTTTGATTATAAAGATGGAAGGTGGTTATAGAAATATACTTATCGAGTTTGGGCTCGTTTGTGCTCTAATCATAAAAGCGTTTTTGTTTTTAAAATATAATTTTTGAGAAGTAAAAAACTGCTGAAAAAGCATATGAAAGGCAATTATTTCCAGATTCTAAAACAACATTTCTTTGAATTTTGTATCTCGCAGTTTTTGATATATTACTAAAAATGTACACTCACAAGTATGCTCATCTCCTTTTTATAGGACTATTTATAAGTTAATATCGATTTGTAAATCTTTCTGTCATTCTTTTGAATATAAGTTTCAGAAAAACTCAGAATTTCTTTAATTGTAGGAAACATCATGGTTAAAATGAGCCTATTTGGTCAATTGGTCGTTGTTCCAATATTAGTTACAAGGACTTCGACTTTATTATCGATATTTAATAACCTTTCATTTGTTTTTCTTTTTTGTTTTGCTGATTTTAGGTTAATTCATTTTTTGATGTGATTTTTATCCTTAGGGGACTTTTACTTTCTAAATTTTCAAAAAATCGATTTTTTGTTTTTTTACGTAGAAACATTTCTTAGTATTATAGAAATACTGTCCTAAAATTTTATTAAGAAATTCGAAATAGAAACGAAGTTATAGCTGTATTTATAACCATAATATGACCATTTTATTCGATAAAAGTACAGCAAAAATATGTACTCTAAACACGTTTTTCTCGAAATCACATTTTTCAAAACTGGGAGACGTTTTTCTCAAAATCTACTAAACCAATCTCAGTAAACCAAATTTTTTTTGATACCTTATATATACGACTACTAAATAAGAAGTTAAAAAAACCACCCCACCTTTTTAGTACAGGGGTAAATTCACCCCCAAAACAGGCGTTTTTTCGAACTTTTTATAAAATCGCGTATAAAGACCATAAAAAAAATTAACTTTTTAAAGGTTTATTTATTAGTTTTAATCTCACGAATTAAATCCCGTTTTAATTTTAAAAAAAATTGGTACAGGAAGGCAGAAAGGTGTCTCCCAAATTAAAATGCATCTTTTGGAAGACGCCCTCTGCAGTGGTGAAAAACAACTAAAAGTGCCAAAAATTTTATACCTCAGAACCTCCTTAACAATGTATAAAAAAAATTATAACCATAAATATAATAGTTTTTTTTTTTTTAATATTTAAAAATTGTCTTTTTTTTCCAATTTAGAAAGTAAAAGTCCCCTTAACATATTATTGCTTATTTACACATATAAAATAAATAGTGTTTTTGTTTTTTAAGTTGAATAAATAAATAAACTTATATAAATATTATATGTATATGGTAAAACAACTGTGGTGGCACTCATTCCTGCAGTGGTCATGTTCACCTCGTTACAATTCACTCTTTGTGTTTTCGGTGTGTCAAAGGAAAATACACTTTAGGAATTTACTACTTGACTTTATGATATTGTGTAAATAAAGTGTAACGATATTATGAATCGAGTAGTACAGTTTGTATTAGAGTAGCCAGGTCAGTAATTTTTGTCAGAAAGAATACAAATTTTGTTTAAGAGAGCAAACAAAGAAAAATACAATTATAAAATATTCTTTAAAAAAAAAAAAAAAGAAAATATAAAATATTTAATTATTAAAAATATTAATCTTTCTTTTGGGAACAATATCTCATCTCCTGATTTAAATTATATTTTACATTCTAAAATATAAAATACCTCAAAACTCATCTTCCAATATCACGGATTCAATCCTTTCAAAACTTTTATTGCCGAAAGCTTGCCTTCTTCGAACATTTTCAATTCATCATAGATTGTGAATCTATTAGAACTTTCATAATCAAGATATCTCTGTATTAGAAGTCAAAAAGAAGAGAAATATATTAACAAGAAGCCGTATATTTATTTACTGAAAGAAAAATCAAGAAGGAACAAAAGGAAGAAATAAAAAATAAAAATAAGAATTACTTAGGTGAGTTTTTGAAGAAAAGGAATTAAAAGAAGATTTTGATTGAAATAACGATCAAACTAAATAAATGTAAAGGGTGTAGAGGTAAGCAAAAACTTCTTCACCCCTACACAACTATGAGCCTGATATTTATAGTTTGAAAAATAGAAATATGATCTAAAAACTAGTTATAAGTTATTCCATAAAAAAAAGGCAAATTTCTATCGAGCAAAAATGTTGTGGAATCTTGTTGAGCTGCAATAATTGTTTGCTGTTTATTCATAATATTTTATTATCAAATTAAAAATGTGTTAATAACGTATTTATTCATTTAAACCATTTAAGAACTGCATAGCCGCAATCAACAAAATCATTATCATTAACGATCCTCAATCGATCGTTCGGTGAAGCAATAGAAACAAAGTAATCGAGAAATTATATAAGTCGTGTTATCAACAATGTAACCAACCATTTAACTATCATTTTAAGACCAAACCATTCGAAACTATTCATTACTGCAATAAATTTCTGCACAGTAAAAGACATAGGTGAAGAAAACGAACTAGTTTAGTGGTAATTTTATAGATCTTAGAATAATTTATTACATTTTGGGTTGGAAATTCAGGTAGCGATTTAAGTTGTTTCATTGAAGCTTATTCAATCGTTTTAATGAAATTAAATTTTGTAAAGTTGAAATAATCTCTTCTTTATTTGAACGCTTAAATGCTGTTAAAATTTCATTATCGGAAATTATTTAAAAGGATTTCTCTTTCATCTCAAATTTATACACATAAATTAGTTGTGGCATTTATTTGAAATGAAGTCGAATTTTATTAGGATATTAACCCTTTATAGATAAAAATCATTTAAGATAATGGAATACGATAATACGATAATCTAAAATAGGTATGATGTTTTGTGTTTCATATGATCACTAAAATTTCACTAAAATTGTTTGGGACTATTTTTCTAACACACAAAGTTGAAAATAATTTTTACTCTCTTGTATTTGTTTCCTGTGATTGTTTTATTTTTGTCTGGACCAAGTAGGATTTGAACTTAGATCTCTTGAGTTAAAGTCCAATGAGTTAGCTAATCATTGATTTACTCAGTTGTTGAAATTACTTAATCTAAATTTGAGAAATTCAATATTTATCTTCTTCAAAATATTTATGAAGTTCTTGTTTAAATTGTTTGTTTTTGTTTAGTGTTTTGTTTGAATAAAATATTCTAGTTTACAGACTAGAATGAATTATTAAATTAATTATATTAGTATTTACTAGCTTCTTTTAGTGAAATTTAATAGAGAGAATGTTTTTATATTGTCACATAAATTAATTTATTAAATACAGACCATATTATTTACTTACTTACTTTTATTTTCTAATTTAGATATTTCGAAATCTAGATGATTACTAAAAATTAAATTTTTTTTATGTACATCTTGCCATAACTTCACAAAATCCAAAAATTTTATGAATTCATAATGTTTAAACTTAATTTTTAATTTTTAATTAATTTTATTTGAAATTCTGGCATAGTGTGACTAATAAAAATTTGAATATAACAATTCGTTTAAAAATAAATTACCTCTGTTTTTTGTTTAAGCTCGATTTTTACTGCCCGCGAACATGTTAATTTATAACAATTTGGTAAATTCAATAACTCTAGAAAATTTATATCATTGCACAACAAAATGTATAATAAATAAAATGCAATTGCTATCATATCGCTAATGGGAGTTTTGTAATTCAAATAATAAAAGTTTTGAATCATAACTTGGCTCAGTTGATACATACAAATCTGGTCAATGAACGGTGGCTGCTTGATTTTTACTTAGAAAAAAACATGAAACAATATAATAAATTTAAATTTGTCTGAAAAAATTCACAAAATTTCACGGAATCGCTTTACAGGGTGTTAGTATGTATTGTGTTTCATAAATCGTTAAAAAAGCACGTAATTTGGTTTACAATTTATCAAGTTATGATTTTTTGAAATTTTGAATATTTATTCATTTTTGAAAAATTCATGAAAAATTTTATTTATGTGAAATATTGTATAATTTTTTGTTTACTTTTTATATACATAGAGACATGAAAATATATATGATACTTGAACATATATTTATATGGCACTTATGTATTTGTGTATTTAATGATTTTCATGTGCTTGAATTGTTCTAGTCTCTGTGCGAGTAAACAAAAAATATTATTTTTCACATAAATAAAATTTTCCATATCTAAAAAAATCGAAGAAATACAAAATTTCAAAAAATCATAACTTAATAAAGTGCAAACCAAAGCACGTGATTTTTTCAACAATTAATGAAAAACAATACATATAAACACTCTGTAAAGGAATTTTGTGAAAATTTGTGAATTTTCTGAGAAAAATGTAAATTTAATATTTTGCTCCATATAACAAAAATGTGTTTCATGTTTTTTTTTAAGAAAACATTAAAATACTGACTTAAACGGCCGCACCACAGCTGAACCAATAGTTATAGATATATATTTATAAATTAGTTCAGCAAATGGTGTGGCCAATGTGCGGCCGTGGTAACTTTTTAGAGGTAGAGCTACGATCATACGATCCGATGTAAAATATATCAATTTTATAGTGCAGCCGTGGTGCGACCGTCGAGTGGCCTTCTTAAAATTTTTAGGTATTCTCGGGTTCTGTACATCATGAATTTTATCAATTCTACATGAAAGAAAAACGTTAATTTTCGTAATTAATCGTACTTATGTTAGTTAGATCGCAATAATGTTTGTTAGATTTTTTTGGAATACCACAAACCTGTCACAAAAATGTATGTTATACTATTTTAATTTAAAAAAATACCATTTTCAAATTAGGCTGGTTCGAATTTCAATTCAACAAAGTCGTTTTAAATTTGAAAGGGTATATTTTCATTTCAAAGTAGTCCGAATTTTCAAAACTAATAAGTCCATTTTTTCAAATCAAACAAAACAATTCCAAATTTTTACTTCAAATAGATCTAAATTTTTAATATAAAATTAACTTATTTGAAGTGAAATTTGGAGTTGTTTTAACTGGAATTTTGGACTAGTTTAATTTAATTATTAGTGTTAAAAATTTGGACTCATTTGAAATGAAAATAGCCTTCTTAGTGTGATTTGAAAATGGTATTTTTTTTTTAAATTAAAAGAGTATAAATGTATAATTTTAAGTCTGATATTCAGTACCTCAAAATAAGCCATTAATTTAATTGTCGACATCGACTGCGCAATATCCGTTGAAAGTGTTGAAGAGAACGTGTCGAAAAAAAAAAATTCCTTTTACCTGTTAGGTGAAATCTCCAGAGTTATTGATGGATAAGGAGCAATAAATCGCAGAAATCTTTATTAAAACATAAAATTTTGAAGTACTCCACTTGTTTGAAGTGTGAGTAGCCTAGAGTGGTTTGAAGAGTGCTAAATATACCTTTTATTTGTTGTCCAGCAACAATTTCGCGAATTGAAATGGGCGATCGTAAAGGTTTTACGCTTGTAAACGTCTTGCGGCAAGATAAAGACGTGTTGCAACAACGGTGGTGATCTTTTCGCTGTTAGAATCATAAAGCCCACGATTGTACGGATGTATATAAAAAAGTCTAGGAGGCGTTTCTTCACTTAGCGGTGTTACATCTTAAGATAAAGGGGTTTCTCCGAGTCGAGCGATTACTTTTAATAACAATAAAAATAGCAGTTTGTGAAGCAGCTCTAGGGCAAAATCAACTGATCGTATAAATCCAGCATCTTGTGGTCAATTTAACGGGCAAGGACTGACAGGAGGAGGAGGGCGGTGGTTGTGGTGACGGTGGGGGGTGTGACATGATCATGCGATAATATGCCACTGCTAGATTATCTGGGGGAATCAATAAATTAACACTCCCATTGGTGTTAGAGCATTTGTAGGTGAAAAAAAATTTGCATAAAAAGACGCGGGTCTAGAGTTGTGTTATTAATAAACGGCTAAGACGGCGAGATCCGTCTCATCGCCTGCATGAACTTTCATTGCGACAACCATCACTTGAATAGAGCCATTTCGCAATGATCAGGCACAGGCGAGCAACTGGTAACTTTTTGAATCTTGAAGGAAAGGAAAAGGTATTTAGATCCGTAACGCCGCCGCCGCCGCCACCGTCAGAAGACAACATTCTCTTTTTCTATAACGGCTCGAGATCATATGCAACAATCCAAGTACGTAAAGTACCTGATCGTCGTTGTCGCCGTCTTTGCCGTCTTCGTCGTCGTCGACATATGTGAACACTTGACGACTTCGGTGCAGGAACATCACCTGGCCGATCTGAAGTTTCCATAACCACCTCCACCGCCCGCGTTACCGCGCCATCATCATCACACGATCACTTTTTTATCGTTTGCGTAGAGGTCGCCAAAGTGATGGTGAGCGGGTGTGCGGTATGCACGACGATCGGTCGCATTCTCGCTTGCCCGGGCACGACTTTGTATGCACTAGATCTCTGTGCCTCGAATATATCGTTGAATAATATACCTGTACACCCCGATCGGTGAATGGGAAACATGATGATCTTGTGATGTGCCTTCATCTCTGTAGGTACTTAGGCGAGCGATCATCATTCACATGCTTCGAAAACTACCAGGTTTTAAAGTAAAAGACAAATAACGCCCGAACGATGTGGATCACGATTGAGATAAATAGTTGACGATGTCGGCGGCGGTGCGGCTTCGTCTTCGACTTTGGTGCTGTATTTTAAACGTTCAAGATTTTTCCTCCTTTCCATTTTCATTAATTTTAATGTGAAGATGGTGTCTGACGCAATATGTTGCTCGAGCAGTTCCACCTTTTATGAAGTCTCTTTCTGTCGTTTTTATTTTATTTTATTTAGTTTTTTTTTTGCTGGCCTTTTATTTTCCTTATAGCGGCGGGCCTTACGAGCGTTCCGTGCGCCGCAATTAAGGAAGAGTCGACCACGCTCTAGCCCGCTAAAAATTCCCATGTCTATTTGCTGTATATATACATTTCTATTTTACCTGTATTATTTTTTTTTCTCTCTCAAACATGCAATAAGTCAAAATTTACATGATTCGCAAATCGTCTGTTCCACCTTTTTGGGACGATAAATTATTTTCAACCTGCTAAGAAGAATATTTTTCAATGAACCCGTCCTGACCGAACTAAGACGGCCGAAACGATTCGAAAGGAGCCTGTCCGGCGGCCGTTAAAGATTCCACATTGCGCGGAATTTTTGCTAATTATAGTAGCAGCGATGCACGCGTGTGAGCGTATCTCATTTATTCATTTTCACTTCACTCTCTCGTTAGGCGTCCATTGGACAGACCGAACGAAAGCATTTTGGAAAGGGCGATGATCATGATGCTGTGGTTTTCTGCAAAATCATTTTACTAGAATTTATTCGACCGCCAGTGAGAGAGAAGTTGTGTAAGGGAGCATATTTATCGAGGATATAATTACATTTTCATATTTGTTATGATCTGACCGGTATCAGTGTACACGGCTTGCGATTTCCTGGCTTTATTCTTTTAAAATGGCTCGTTAGCGCTGATACCCCGACGGATAACTTTCAGTGAAGAGCTCCATAAAAATGAAGATTGCACTAATGGAAATGAAATGAGTTTTCGTACCTAATTACAATTCCATTAGTAAATTCTGGCTTTTTATGATCCACACACACTGCCGCCAAGATAAGGATGAAAGGTGGACAGCTATTAATTATATATGGGTGGTGGTCAAACTACCAGAAGCTATGCAATTTTTTAATAATGTGTGAAGACGAGGTTTAAATTTAAAAAAATATACGCAGGAGGTAGTTAAAATTTTTATTATTTATTAATCCATACTTTTTCATACACTTAATATTTTTATATTATCGTTAACATAAAATGAGGTATTCGAAATCGCTATTACTTTTCAAAAGAATGTAGGGCAAAAGTTGAATGATCGTAAGAAATTAAGACCCTTATTCTCAGAGTTGTGACTGGTAATCGGCAGCAAAACATGTGAAGAATATTTTTCAAAGTTTTAGAACGAAATTTGTATTCTTTCCTAAGCTCTTCACTATTCGCGTTTTTCTCAAAACGAGATTGTTTCAATTTTCGTGCATGATTTCTCAAAAACTAAATGACCGATCGTTTTAAAATTTGATATACGTTTATCTTATTGAATTGCCAAGAATATGAACTAACAATTGAGATGATACCATTGTTTAAAGTATTTTATTTTTTACATAAAGCTACAAAAAAATACTGAAAATTAAAATTTGTTAAACATTCATTTTTCAACTTTCAAATTACATTACAGCTCAGAGGATGCACGCAAGTTAGAAAGTTGGGTGAAGACTTGCTGTGGAGAACTGGTAATAAATTAGCGATTTCTGGCTGATATTATTTCAAAATTTAATTATATTTTACATAAAAATATTAGTAAAATATCCTCGAAATTTAAGAACAATCAATTGAGTTTTTCCCTGTACAAAAAAAAAAAAAAAACCAAAAAAAAAACTTTAATAATTTGGCCTCCTAATTCCTCACTCTTCTGATTAGCTCTAACTTAACTTATGATCGGTCAATGACGATTTCTAGAATACGGAGGTAATGTAAATTACAAAAATGGGATAACAAATATAAAAATGTAGAAATACATATAATGCTAATCTTAGTGCAAAAAAAAAAAAAATATATAATTAGAAGTACGACACAAAGAAGAAGATCAAGTATCATTTAGGAGGTGTTAAGTTTTTAATTAAGGAGGGGGTACAGGTTGAAATCTGTATGTTAAGCCTATTTTTGTGCATTTTTTTCGAAGAAATGATTGAATTTATTTATTTGCAATTAAAATACAAATATTTAGTAATGTTTCAAGAATACTCTATAACATTTTCAGAGCAAAATATGAACAAAAAAAAAATGCATTTTCCGATGGACATCAGAACTCGACACTAGAACATCTAAAATCAAAACATAAAAAAAAATTTTGTTAGTCTAAGAGTTTCTCTAAGTAGTGACTTTGAGTTTTTATTTTTAAAATTTTTTTTCAATTTTTGGCGTTACTTAGAAGACGAAAAAATGAAATTTTGAAAAAAAAAATTGTTAAAATTCAGCACATGTAATTTTAAAACGGAAAATAATTCGAAAAAAAAAATTCTCGACGTCACTACTAAAGCATGTAGAGAAAGCCTGTGTTCAAGAGGATCGGTTCAGTAGTTTTTAAGATACAGTGTCCACTTTAAAAATAGTAGTTTTGAGAAAAACGCATTTAAAGACTTTTATCATTGTTCTTCGAAATACTCACACAGCTGAAAACTGGATCGAGAGTAGGGATATGCAAAGCGTTATATCTCTGGCAGTTTTGCATCGATCGACTTGAAACGTTCACAGGAAAGATGTCTACTTTCATTTTAAAAAAATGAAATTTTGAAAATTTCAACCTGTACCCCCCTTAAAACGCATTTTTTGTAGGCAAAGACAATAAAACTAAAGATATCAAATTTATAATATAAATAGTGTTCGATATAATATTTTTGTACCAGATTAAAAAAATTTTGGGCAAATTTGATCGAATATAATCGATTTGGGGTAAATTTGATCGAAATAGTATACACATATATCAATAAAAATTTGGTATTCATTTTATAGAAACGAAAGTCGAATTTCATTGGTTTTCATATAAAAAGAAAACTCTTGTAAGACTTTAAGTTAAAGTGGCGGACATATTTATAAAACCACCATTACTTATTTCCGGAAAATTGATTTTATTTGCTTATATAGATACTTCTGTTGCATCACACATTGGTGCCAAATCCCAAAAAGCTGGCCAAAGGTCTTAAAAACAAAGGTCTTAGTTACGATTTTTTCTTTCTAAAATTGGCTAAAGTAGTCGAAAATAGATATAATGATAACACATTCGTAATCTGTAACACTAAAAGCCCCCAAAAAATTGACTTTTTTATATTTTACAAATTTTCATTTGCATTCATACTCTTTTTCACAAAGATAGTCGCCATATTGGATCCGCCATTTTAATTACTGAAATTTTGATAATGGATTCGTAATCAGCAACCCCAAAAACCTAGAAAATGATATCCTACTCTATTACATTGTGAAATACGCCATATTTAATAATAGGGGGTGATCGATAAGGGGTGAAGCGGTTAAATTTTTGTACTTTTGATATGAAATTTGTTATCAGAGACCTCAAAAACTCCCGAGTAAGGAATTTCAAATCAATAACTTAATTTTTTGATTTTTGGCCAACTTTTTGGCGGCCCCACTGTGCATCATGTGATTTCATTATCATTTTAAGTATTACAATTAAAAGTTAATTAATTATACTAGATTTAATAAAGATGCCAAAAGGAATTAAAAGACTTTAGTGAGGATATGTGGTCTGAAATATCGACAGAAATTTATGCAATCGTTAGTGTTATCAATGCCAAATAGATTTTTGACTTTTTAAACAAAGAGGAGGATATACCCGTTTTTAAAGAGTAGTCCTTAAGCAAGGAAATCGCTTTATAAATACATAAATAAAATTTTTATTTGCAATTACTTTTTATTTTTGTTTCCCAATTGCACGTCACTTAAGCAAAAAAGATGGCCTTATAATTATGTCCACCACTGTAAATTTAAAATTTTCTCGTAAAAATTGTCTTGATAGATGAATAGCTTACAAAAACACTAAATGTTTAAATGTAAAAAGTAAGAGTTTTACATATAATATTTATTTATAAATATAAACATAAAGGACATAAAGACACAAAGTAAGATTACATATTTTGAAAAAAATGTTTATGCTTGAATAATATCGTTTGAACAAAATCCCATCGAGCGAACAATTAGGAGTGGTCCATAAGGCGCCTGGTTGAGCATTGCTTTAACGATTTTATGCAATTAAACAAAAGTCATAAACTTGTTACTGTCATTTGTCGTGAGATAATTTGTCAGAAATTTATTTTAAAGTTATGACCAGTTAATTGAGCCGTAACTTATTACTTAATGATTTATGAATACAAACGATTGATCATAATTTTATTATGACACTAAGAACACCTTTGATAGTTTTATCTTTAATAGTCATAAGTTAGATGCATTTATAAATATGACCTCAATTAATTCTATCTGTAATCTTTTAATTGAGATTAAGAAATTTGTTAGGGGTCTAAACATACACCTAGAAGGCTCACAAAGCACAAGCACTGATTGAGTTCTAATTTTAGTTAATGGGTTTTTAAAATTCGATACAATCCTTTTTTTTTTTTAATACTCGTATTAGCATTTAAAATCTGAAACCAGTTTTGCCTTTTAAAACTTGTGAAGACATGTTTAAACCTTTTGAAATTTAAATGTTATTATACGTAAATCTTAAAAATAGTTATGTAATGCTGCAATTTTTTTTTTAAACCTTATTTATGTATATATTTATTTTATCACTGTTTCTCATCCTATTATGAAGGGTGTTTCCTTTCTAGTACTCCAAAGTAAAGTGGGTGATAAAACTAGCCGTATTTTTTTCGTATTCACTTAAAACTAGTCCGCTTATATTGATCATTGCATATTTATATTGCTTCATTAACGAATACCTGCGAGCAATACTAGTTTTATTATCACCTTACTGAACACAAATTAATTTATGTGCAAACTAATTACTAACTAGGTAATAAAAGTACTTTCTAGGAACTTGATTATTTAACCTTTGAAATAATAAATTCAATAAAAGAAAAAATATGTTATTTACGTAAATTTTTTAGAGTAATTTGAAAAAACCGAAATTTTGTTAAGATTAAAAACAAAATTTTGAACTTTGTACCCGACTGTATCAACAGTGATGGAAGGTAGACAAATTTTCTCTTTTTGTCTGTATAGAGTATTTTGTTAGTAATGTTTTGACGTTGGACGGATATCGCCGTGATAGTTAGAAAAAAAAAAATTTTAACAAAATATGAAGGTTACCTCAACCAAAAATTTTAATTTAATAATCACCCTGTATCATACAATTTTTTTTTTTTCTAGGTGAGTGCCTACCACCCCTTTTTTTTATCACCGTAAAGGGAATACTCTGTATAGTGTTATAATAATTCCAAAATTAATATAATAAGTATAAATGGCGTTGAGCGATTTAAGCATGTATGCCGAATTTAGCACCAAATATCTAAAAAAGCGTAGAAAATGCAGTCAGACAATTTTTAAATTAATGAAATTTGATCTTTACGATAATTTAAAATGTTTTTAGTGAACAAACTCTTCAGAAATATCTCCAGAGATTATTATAATTTAAATTTTGAAACAAAATATTTACGAACATCCAAATTGCTGGGTTCTAAAACCTAAATCTTGGGCTCTGCAGAATCATAAACAGATATTATTATTAAAAAATTATTATATACTTTAAGCAATGTAAATTTAATTTGATTTAAAATAACTAAAAGTTAATGGCTAATAAAAAGTTAGTGGGTCTTCTTCAATTTTTGGTATGGAACAAAAAACCAAAATGTAATTAGTTTATCATTTTTGAAAATGAATCGAATTTTTTTTCTTACATAAAAGTGTTATTTAACATTACAGAAATATTGTCCTAAAACCGTTTTAAGAAATTCGTACAGGAAAGAAAGTTATACCTATTTTTGTAATGGTACCTCTACGCATTTGATATGCAAAAATTAAATAACAAAAACTTTAAACGCGTTTTTCTCGAAACTACATTTGATAAATTGTCCGCATCCTTAACTCGAAAACTACTCAACGGATTTAAATAATTCAAAATACATTCGATTCGTTATAAAAGATTTTAGTAACTAAAATTTTAAACATATTATGTTACATATCCCTATTTTCTTATACAGGGGTAGTTTAAGCCCCCCAAAAAATTTTTTTTTTTTTTTCAGAAAATGTTTTGTTAAAATGATATATTTATTAAAAATAAAATATTTTTTAGGTTTAGTTAATAGTATTTAGTCTTATGAATAAAATCCTGTTAAAATAATTACTCTATGTGTTACAGGAAGTCCTAGAGAAAATGCAAAATAAAATTTTTTATATTTTCCATATGTTCTACTAAATGTGAATTTTTTTTTTTTTTTTTTTTTGAATGAAGTGAAAAGTCTCTTTAAGAAATACGTAGCGAAATTAAAAAATGTTGCTTTTGGTATGTCATACGATAGGTATAAAATATTTTTGATAAAAAAATTACGTCAAAAATTGTTTGTAACAAAACCCGTATCTGTCTAAGCTCTGGATAATGTAATTTTAAAGCTCGAGTAAAGATTTCGGGTTAATGGGTGAAGATCTGATGAAGTTATTTTTCAGTAAAAAAATTAATATTTTTTTATAAACTTAAAATAATGAATACAGAATAAAGCAGAGACCGTAGCGGTTATGATATGTTCTGTAAAAATCAGATCTACAAAATTATTTTATGACTTTTTATTTTTGGTTTTTGAAAATAAAAATGGTTTTTTGATTTTTATTCTTTTTAGATTTTTAAAATAAAAATCATTTTCTGATTTTAAAAATAAATATTCCCTGTTTTAAAAATAAAATCATTTCATGATTCTTGACTTTAAAAGTAAAAACTAGTTCCTGAATTTTTTTACGATTTTTAGAGTATTAATTTGTTTATTACTTCCATTTTTGATTTTAATAATAAAAATCCTTTCTTTATTTCTGAGTTTAAAACTAAAATGTATATTAAAGTTTTAGAAATTTATTTTAGATTTTAAAAATAAAAATCATACTCTGATTTTTATTTGAATCAATTTTCCCACAAATTTGTCTACATAATTTTTTGGTTTGAAAAATTGAAAATAATTGTTATTTTCGATCCCTGGAATAAATACCCTTTATACAAAAATTTCTCCCTTTTTATACTATATTTCCATAAAACATCGTAAAAATTAGGCTTTTGTCCCTGATCGCTGGAGTGGCATTACTTAAGCATATACCCAGAAACTTTCAAAGAAATATTTTAATTTCTCATGAATTAACATTTCCCAACCTGCTGCTAATTAACACAAACACATGGTCCGAATGTAAGTGGTGGTAGTCACGTTCGGCGCCTTGTAAGCTCATTAAACGCCGAGCGGTTGCCAAACGGATTTCAGCGCAAGCATTCACCGCGCGCAGGCCCGGTGAAAGCGCGTGTTGTGTCCTTCTCGGAGCAACCCGGATATCTCATCGTTTGATTTGCGCAAACGCCAGCAGCACTCCCCACGACTACCTGGCCCACCACCTGACGCGGTCTGCGTCGCGGCCAGGTGAGAACGCCGGCGACGCAGAGCGCCGCGCAGAGGCCTTCGTCCACGCGCGTTGGAAACATCGCCCGCCCACAGCATCGCATTGCAACTTGCTGGCTGCCAAACATCGCCGGCTTCTAGCCACTTCCCTCTTTCACTGGCGGAGCGAGCCAGCTGGGCTAGGCCGCGCAGGTTGGCGATCGGCGATCGGCGATCGGCCACCCCTCCCGGCCGGCATTCAAATGAAGACATTAGGCGCGATCATTTTTGAATAAAGCGCGAATGAGCGCCCGATCGGCGCATATAAATTATGAAATTATTACGAGGCGGTGGCGGTGGCGGAGGCAGCAGCTGCAACTCGCGAGGTGGAAAAGGTGAATGCGTGGTGCAACGCGCTACTGCCCGCCTGTTAGCTTTTGAGCTTTTTAACTCAGAGAAACGCGTGTCACCTGCTCAAGTGAATGCATATCGCCTTTATGAAGGAAAATCTTTACATTTTTAACATCGAAAATTCATTATTATTAAATTGTCAAGGGATAGTGCACTAAAACTTCACTATTACTAAATTAACAAAAAAGCTTCATCATAAAGTCTCAATGTAATTGTTATTCAGTAAGTTCTAACAAATCATTATGCAACGATACACTGCATCAACGATTACAAATTGTGGAAATTTATTCCCGAACTCAGGGCTCAGTTATAAAAAACTATTATGGACCAAAATATCGCCTATAAGAACGACACAGAGAAATAATCCTCGACTTTTTGTTCCCAAACAAACATCGGGACATTGATATTGACGACTTGTGGTTTCACCAGGGCGGCGGTAAGTGCCATACAGCGACCAAAACAATCGATTTAATGAAAGGACAAGAAATTGACCTGTCAACTGGACCTCAAAATAGTGCGATTTAAGACCGCTCGACTAATTTTTGTGTGGATATGTAAAATCAGTGGTTTATGCTGATAAACCAGCCTCTATTGACGTATTGGAAGTCAACATAAGACATGTTATTGCGGATATACGCCATCTAATGATCGAAAAAGTGGTTAAAAATTGGACTAAAAGTATAAATTGAATTTAAATAATAAATGTTAAAAAATTTTCTTTCGAATAAAGTCAAATTTATGTTCATTATTTGCTCAATTTTTGTTTTATTCACATTCAAAAGATGGACGCGCTTAAAAAAACGTCTTTCACATTTGTCGCAGAAGCGAAAATTTCCTTTATTCTACAATACAAATAATTTCTTTTATTATTATTATTTCTATTTATTATTAACTTATATATGCCAGGTTTTTCAGTCAAAGTTTTAATGTTAGTTTAGTTAAACTCACAACAAATTTAAACCAAGTGCTTAAACAGCTGATATTTTACGGGGAAACTTGACAACTAAAAAAGTTTTAATATTCTTTGCCTGCTTTGCTAACTACTGTAAACGTCAGATTCATGTGTTTTAAATTTGGTAATATTCATTTGTGTTATTTATATTTACTTACTTAAACTTAAACAAAAATTTAAAAATTATATAATAATAAATCAACCAAGCGGATGCGTAGCTGAGTAAAAATATGACGTGTACCTATGCGTTTTAGCAAATTAAAATTGAATAAGTGACATTGCAGCTGTGTTGTTTTCACCTATCCGGCTCTCGATCAGACAAGTTATGCATAAAATTGGAATTTAAAAGTAACTACTTACTTATAATTACGATTTTAAATTTCTCATAAAAACCATCAAATTTCCATGAATCTTACCCATGCAAACTGTCAAAATTTGAACCAAAAATATTCAGGATAAACTTTTATCAGTTTCTGTGAGTGTGATTAATCACAATGTGATGGATTTGTTGGGAAATCTAAAATCCTAGTTATAAGTAGTCGCTTTTAAATTTAAAATTTATACAAAAGGACGACGGGCATTTTGGACAAAGAGCGAACTCAAATGACGTTAACAGCATCTTGAATTCTACATGCTTACTTTAATAATATTCTTTAAACTCAGTGTTTCCTTTTAAAACCCATTAACGCCGAGGTGATCAGAATTTTTACTAACTTTTCAACGTGTTTATTTATTATGTTATCGGACCAAAAAAATAATGCAATACCTCTATTCCTACGCGAAATTTGATGCTCTTTCAGAATCTGAGCTCAAAATTTCGATTAGACACCGAGAAAAAAAAATATGGTCGATTGAAACGTGAAAAACGCGAAAATTTTCGAAAACAAATTTTTTCGCATTTTTTTTCACAATGATACCGCAAAGGTATCAACTTTTTTCTATGATCAGAGGTGATCATGGCACTCGAACATTAAGAGAAATTTTTTTAAGAAAATTTCATCGACGCGTTTTTTCAAAAAAAAAGTCTACAGGTTTAAATAAATAAAATAAATGTGTGGCGTTCAGATCTCGAGAGATCTATAGCCGTACATCACAGTCTACTTTACGAAAAAATTTTTAAGAACAAAAAAGTCTTAAAATTAGTCAAGGAACACTATCAAAATTTTTTCAAACAATTTTCAGGTATTGTTTCTAGAATTTTTGGATACAATTTTTGATTTTTGAAAATTTCAAAACATCCAAAATTGTATCCAAAAATTCTGGAAAAATTTGAGAGTATTCTTTGACTAATTTTAAGACATTTTTGTTCTTAGAAATTTTTTTCTAAAGTTTATAGTTTTTAAGAAAACGATTGATTAAGATTTTTATAGAATTTTTTCATTCTCGCCGCCATTTTGAAAAAACGCGTCGATGAAATTTTCTGAAAAAAATTCCTCTTAATGTTCGAGTGCCATAATCACCTCTGATCATAGAAAAAAGTTGATACCTTTGCGGTATCATTGTGAAAAAAAATGCGAAAAAAATTTGTTTTCGAAAATTTTCGCGTTTTTCACGTTTCAATCGACCATATTTTTTTTTCTCGGTGTCTAATCGAAATTTTGAGCTCAGATTCTGAAAGAGCATCAAATTTCGCGTAGGAATAGAGGTATTGCATTATTGTTTTGGTCCGATAACATAATAAATAAACACGTTGAAAAGTTAGTAAAAATTCTGATCACCTCGGCGTTAATGGGTTAAAATCAAGTACAAACATACAAAAAAAATATGTTATTCTATTTAAGAAAAGTTCTCGAAATTCTTCTTCTTCATTAGCGAGGACATTAATATTGTAAAGACAATACACAACATTCTGCAGCATACTAGGAACTAAGCCCAGCAATACTCGTTTCCATCGGCACCACGAGGAGTTGCTTTTTGTGCAGAGAAGAAGATGTATGGTATAATATTAGTTCAAAGAGTATTTTAATTCATATAATCCAGTATGAACCATCGGTAGTCCACAGGGAATGCTTTTATATGGCGACGTGGACCACCGGTAGTTCACACCTAGTTTTCTCTACAAAAAGAGTTGTATGTGTTGCACCAACTAACAATTTCACCAAATTAATCAGGCAGTTTAAGGGGACATTCTCTTTCGAAATTTTCAAAAAATCGATTTTGAGATTTTTACATATTTGGATTCTATATACTTTCAAAAGTTCCCTCCTAAAATTTCATCAAGAAATTCGTAATAGAAAAAAAGTTACAGCTATATTTGTAAGAGCGCTCACCCATGAGTAAACACCGGTTTCTATTCAATAAAATTATGGTAAAAAATCTTTAAACGCGTTTTTCTCGAAACTACCTTTTTCAAACTGGTAGGACGGTTTTCTCCGAATCTACTTGACCGATTTTAAAAAACCAAAGAGCATTCGATTACTTATTGAAAATACTAGAGGATATGCCTCTAAAATTTAACAACAAAAAACCCCTTTTTTTACGGGGGTAACTTACCCCAAAACAAAATTGCTTTTTTTTCGCATTTTTCTGAAATATACATATGAAAACTTCAAAATATGAAAAAGTATGAGTTTTAGAGGCATATCCCTTAGTTTAGAGTCTCAAGAATAGAATCCATTTTGAATTTTTCAAAAATCTGTTACAGGAGGTCCACAAATTGTCCTACCGTATTAAACGTCACTTTTGGACGACGCCCTCTACAGGAGCCAAGGGAAACTAAAAATGAAAAAAAAAATTTTTTTTATATTCTTAAGACACAGTTGAACAATGTCCAAAAGAAATTTTGTCAGTAAATATAATAGTTTTTTCATAATAAAATTTTTAAAAAGTGCTTTTTTCTTCAATTTCGAAAGAGAATGTCCCCTTAAACTAAGCTCAAGCCAGTGATAACCTGCAAGAAGAAAAAGCAATTTTTAATCTCGTGCTCGAAAAGCGTGAACGTCTTAAGATTTTTAGAACTCTAGTTCCTAAAGTACTGATTTTCAATGGGTATTGCCATTATAAATTTTGTAGTCTCTTTATTGTTCGCTAATAGCTCAGAGTATAGTACAGGTACAATAATGCCTATCGTGTTTTGCCTGATCCAGACCCTAAGCCGGTTAGGTGGAAAAAACTATGGACTATAGTATATATAGTAAACTTGAAACTGCAGTGAAAGTTAATTTGAATTGCACTATACTTAAACAATTTAGTGATAGTGTGCACTGAGCACTACAAACTCCGGAATTAATGACTAATGCAATTAATGCAAATCGAAGAAACAGTCGAAATGCAGCAAAATCAGCTAGATTGCATTGCCTGTTGCAGTTTAGGACGTCCGACCGGCGACGTCCGGCATCGTACGGAATGCGTCCGTCTTGTTACAAGGATGGGCGTAGGCGAGTCCCCTCAATGTAAATGCTAATTATTTTCTGCTGATTTTATGACTTCTGGGCAGAGTTAAATTTATTCGCTTTCGATTTGCAAGTTGTTCGCTTTCATGTGGATTTGATGCTGGGGATAATAATTAAGAAATATCCCCCCGAGGGACGCCCGGTCCACAGACAGAGGCTGTGTCGTTCGCGGATCTCGACAAACATCCGCTGAAATGTGGTCGCAAAGAAAAGTTAGCAACTAAAATTACTTTGGCTAGTTTCTCGGTTTGCGCAGTGGGCAAAGATTTATTGAAATTTTATGGCTGACAGTCATCAAACAAGTGCCGATCAGACGTCTTTTCAGTCTTTTCAGTTTTTGATGGGATGTTAAATGGTAGAACGAGCGCACCTGGTCGACGTGAACGCCCCTTTTAGCGATTTACATAAGACAGACAAGCAAGAAGGCTTAGTAAAACGAGGAAATTTGTCGGGATTTGATTATAACAAATTTCAACGGGTGTAAAATTAATATAAAAAAAAAAAAATAGAGTAATTGCCGGTCGTAAACCAACTTAGACTTGCTAGCGGTTAAAATTTCCCAAATGGCTATTTTATTCCGCGTAATTAATATCAATGCATTTGCTATCAACGGCTTGTTGTAAGGAAAACGACATGCAATTTACTAGGTTTTCTTGATTATATTACGGTGCAGCCCTTTTAATTTCACTTCAGGATTACAGTGGTATTTAAAAGTTTGTTAAGGTGTTTTATTGATGTGAATCGATAACTCCTTCTTTTGAATTCACTACTAAAATTCGAACCATGTGGTTTAATCACCCAATCAAGTTTGGGCCACTTGTACTGGATAAATTAACAAGGAATTGAATTGACTTAAAGATTACTGAATAACTACCTAAGATCAATGTTTACTACTAAATTAGAAAATTGTAATGTTCATAACATTCGCAGATCGTTTTAAAATTAACCAATTCCCTCTCGTAAAAGTCATTAACAAAAGTAGTTTACTAAATTTTGTAACCATCTCGGTTGAGTGATATTTTAAAGTCTTTTACAGTTTATAGTTTGACATAATTTCAAGATGTATTCCAATTTATAAATACCAGATTAGATCAAAAAGACATGCAGAGCACCATTCCACTGATTATTTACGGCTCGAAAAATTAAGTTTATTGATGATGGAATATTTCTGTAAAATTATAGGACATGTAGTTTTCCTGTAAACATAGTTTTTTAATGATCGATACCTCTAAACCGGCTTAAAAATTTTTGTAAATGTTTGCTTCCTATAAAATTTTCAGATAAATGTTTTTTTTTTTAATTATATTGGGAAATATGCCGGCCAGTAAACTTTTTTATTATATCAATTTTCAAATTGGTTTTCAGCCTATTAAATTATTTATGAAGTTTGTTTTTTGATTGTTAATTACTTGTAGTTTACGAGATTTGGTTAGATTATAAATATTGGGTTAGAGTTAAAAAGACCTAGAGATCTTAATTACAAGCTCTGTTTTTAGTAAATTTAGTAATAAATATTTTAAGAAAAACATCATATAAAAAGATTTATTTTATATAGTTAGACATTTTTTTAAATTTTCTTAAATTTCACCAATTACACTTAAAATCTGACTGATTTAATTTTTAAACCTTGGCTTGTCATTTTTGTAGCCTAATGCCCTGGACAGACTGTGAATGAAATTAAGAATTTCATGCTTATACACCTTAAGAATATCTTATCATCTTTGAATTTGTAAAAATTCACCAGAATATTCCGTCAAATAAGGATTTTAACACTAATTAAACTTTAATTTCAAGGCAATATGATAATTTTGAAATTGAGAATCCTTCAAATTCTAAATTTCGTTTAAAATCTGACCAGGGTACTACTATATTTTTATTAATACTATTAAAGCATAATTTATTAAATATATTCTCAACTTCTATATTATAGTTAATATAAAATGCAATGAGCTCATTTATAACATGTATCATGTAAGTACTATCCATACATATAAAAATATTATATATAAAAATTAAAATATTAAAAAGTATTAGTTCAAAATGACATGCATTGTAATTAAAGGCAATTTCTTCGTTTCATTTATAATTATTTATATATATACCATATAAAGAGTATTTATGATAAAATCCAAAGATTTTTAAATTTCATAATTGTTTTCAAAATAAGGGGATATACCTAAAAAGATTTTGAAGAAAGGTTTTTGTAAATTATTATTATTATTATTTAATAACATACCCACTTAATTTTAAATAAATAAAAACGTAAGCCTATTACCAACTCTGTATAGCTTTGGAAAAAATTTACTATACCAAATATCCAGGATTTTCGAAACTCGAAACAAAGTGATTCAATTTAAAAGAAAATACCCCTTTTTAAAGAAACCTTTGGCAGATACCAGAAAAAAACTCATTCATAATTTTTAGAGAGACAAGGTACAAATCTTTTGATAACCTTGGATTTTGAGCTAATTTCAATTATATAGTATATGGGTAAATTTTTTACAAGCTGTAGGTACGGATTTTGATAAAACTTGACCGACATATCTCCGATTTGGCTGAAACTTTTTTCACAGATTCTATATCGAAAAATAAGAGATACATGTCCGAGGATTTTTTTTTTACATATTTTCAATAATACATATAAGTGATCGAAAATTTGAGAATAGCAAGTTTTTTGGCTTGGAGACTCATTTCCAAAAATTTATAATTCCGGTTCTATTTGAGCTACAATTGTTTTTTTTTTTTTTTTTTTTTTTGAAAGTTAAAGGACTGAATTTTGAGGATTTTTTTTGAATTTTTAACATTTTTTGCATTTAATTCGAAAAGTTTGAGGTTATGTCAGGACAAAAATTGTAGATCCTTTTATTATCTACAACTTTTATATTTAACTTTTTTTAATCGGAGCTATAGTTTTCTTCTTATTAACAAAAACCATTTTTTTTTACGTGTCGCGCTATATAAATTAATGTTTTAACAGTAGTAATAATAAAGGAACCATATCTTGAAAACATGGTTTTCATGTAACATTTGATGGAGAATACGATAGAAATACTAAAAACTTGCTAAAAGGTGAGGCCCATTGTTAGAAAGTGATTTAAACAATTAAATTGTTAATAACAATAGGAATTTGTTAATAATTTTTATTGAAAATATCTTTTTCCTCAAAACTCATAGCCTTTAGCTTTAAAATGAAGAAAAACGAAGTTTGTAGCTCAAATAGAACCGGAGTTATAAATTTTTTTAAATTACCCCAATTTCGCTTTTCTCAAATTTTCGATCACTTATATTATCTTTATATATACATATAATATTCGAAAAAAAAAAAATCCTCGGACACATATCTCTTATTTTTCGATATAGAATCCGTGAAAAAAGTTTCAACCAAATCGGAGATGTGTCGGTCAAAAAGGTGTATATTTTTTTATTCGATAGTTTAAAGCCTTAGTTTTATTTCAATATTATTGATTAAAAAAAAAATACTATTTCGAAAAACGGAAGTTAATTTTGGAAGAAGCTTCGTAAAAGTAGATTTTTTCCTAGTGAGGAACAGTTGAAACCTAAATAAACAAAACACTAGACACTATCTAGTAAAATTTCAACAGAAAAAAGATTTGTAGTGTAAATGTTATACCAATTCAAATATCAGAAGTATTAAATCAATGTTACATTCTGCCCGTTAATAGAATTAGAGCTGAATAATTTAAATATTTTGTCCACATTATTTCAAAATTTAATTTAGATAGTATATTTCATTCTGCTGCAATTACTCAATTTCAACGCTAACAAGGTAATTTATCTCACTACTTTGTGTAATAAATAAATAGTAGATATCTATTTAAAGTCGAAAAGACAACATTTTCTTAGAGCGAGTAACCCGATCCGACCACACCTCACACTTCCTCAAAGTTCCGATTATTCACCGAGTAGCTTAACAATCTACCTACTTGTTAATAATTAATAACAATCATTTACAAGTCTCTGCAAACTTATCGCCACCTCAGTTGTATTTTTCAATTTTATTTTAAATATATTAATTAATGTCACAAGATAAGAGCGCACCGAAGTAGCTTTCAGGCGCATTCCACGTCACTAAGCAATGTGTCTTGATAAAAATATGTCTCATACAGCAGCCGGCAACATTTGTCATTGTCTCGGCAATAACGCTCGAGCAACAGATAATCCACTGAGGAAACATCTGGATTAAGCCTCGGCCCCCGCACCAGAGCGTTTCGTTTCGAGCTGAACAATTGACTTTGCATAATTATCCAATAAATTAAATGCATTATTGGAGCTGTGATAAGTTAATCAGCTCTTTGTGGAGCTTAACATGAAATCTCATGTCAAATTGAATAAAATTACTGTGCCGATTGGAACGCAAGTGCTCTACTAATGGGCTCAGCCGGCGAACAAAGAGTTGTTGCATGTCTCGTTATCCAAACGACACTATTCTCCGCAGGGAAAACTAAAACTAAGTAGAAGAGCAACTTTTCAATAATGATTTTATCTTACAACAAATCGCACCGGGGGAATTGGAAGAAAAACATACACAACACAGGAATAGGAAATTGTGGTGGCGCTAGGGATTTTGTTTTTGTTGGGAATAACGAAAAAAATAATATACTATATATATATATTTTTCCAAACAGGTGATCTTTCCAAACGATTTATTGAACCCCTCACAAGACACCGAGATAAAATCAATATTACACGAACATTACCTAGAATTTGCTTAGGTGGTGGCAAAGATGCTTAGAATTTATGTTTCTTAAAACTTACTGCGACTTCGAGTTCTAGAGTTTGCAACGTGTTTGCATAAATAGAAACTGACTATCGCCAATCTTTAGATTTATAGACAGTGATACCAATTTCTGCCGCTAAAGGTCACATGTTGACGGTTTAAGATAGATGGAAGGTTTACTGGACATGGTGCAAGAACTGGTGTTGCTGAGAGGGAACAATGTTTTAATATTTAATAGTCTTGATTTATTCAAATTTTTCTTAGATTTAATAGGACGTGTAGTAATTTATTGAAATTAGAAATAAATTCACCTACTATACGTCGGGCTCTTAAAGAAATACTGTTTCATAATATAATTTAGTCTTGCTATATTTATGAGTTATTTAATTGGATTTAAAATCACTATTGATATGGAATTTGCTTTAAATAAAAACTAGAAGTTCCTTAAATATGAAGTAATATTAAATTAAATTACGTCTGTTGGTGTTAAAAATATTAAAAAGGGTGTTTCAAAATCAGTTTTAATTTTTAATTTTCATTGTATCACTGACATTTCATAGTTGTCATTAATAAATTTTGATGTTAAATCATGAAACATCTCAAAATCGAGCAAAGCGTAGAAATTATGAAAATTGATTACAGAAATGGTAAGAATTTTGCAGACAATGTTGCAAATTTTTCGTACCATCGCGGCCTTTAATCAACACAAAAAGTGCCCGGTATTAGATTAATCACCGTAAAAAATCAAGAGAGGCATTTCTTTTAATTTTTCGAAATTATTAAAAATCACCCCTAATTGAAGGTTGAAATCAACTTAAAAGATTAATTGTATCAAAATATTATCATTTGCTACAAAGTTGTTTCTTTTTAAATTATTTATTTATTTGAAATCAATCTCAGAAATGCAATGTGATGGGTTTTCAATAAAGAAGGGTTAAAAATCCACCTATAGGCACTAAAAATGGGTGTAATCATCCCCCAAATATTAGAATAATCTCAAATATTTTTAAAATTCTAAATGTAAGATACTCTTGTGCTCTGAGTCATGAAAAACACGTGATTGGCAATTCTTGCCAGTTTAGAAGTAAAAATTACCCTCAGCCTAGCCCAGCTACTTTCTAAGGTGGTAAAATCATCCCCAAAACATAAAAATTCTGTAGAGAATTTTTGAAAATTCTGAATATGAAATATTTTTGCTTTTTGAGTGTGGAAAAATATGGTGTAAACAGTTCTTATGCGTTTTGAAAAAAAAGAACCCTTAGCAGGGTATAAATGCTTTCTAAAGGGGTGAAATCATTCCGTAAACTTTGAAATACGTTAAACTATTTTTTATGTTGTCAAAAAGATTAAAAGTGTCTATTCTTAATTTTATTTTATTTTCCATGACTTGAAGCACAAAAATATGTTACATGTAGAATTTTGAAAAATACTTGTGATTTTGTTTCAATATTTGGGGGATGATTACATCCCTTTGTAGCGCTATAGGTGGATTTTTAGAGTGATCATTTTTTGAGGCTGTAGGTTTAATTAAAAATGTTAAAAGAGGTGGCCGTTCACACACGTTCGCTTCAAAACTTTGCAGTTAATCGTCAAAATGTAAACCAATGTTTGTCCATCTCCAATCTATACAGGTAAAAAAAAACTATTTTGTAAAAAAGGGCTTCCCAGATCTGGATTTTTGGCTAAATCTGCTCTAAGTAAAATAACTAGATCATTCTATGCAAAAAGCAGAAAAGTCTAGAGGAAAAATTCGCAGAATTTCAATTTTTACATTTTTCGGTGCATTTTTAAGCCCTATACAGGCAAAAAAAACTATTTTCTAAAAAAGGGCTTCCCGGATCGGGATTTTTGGCTTAATCTGCTCTAAGTAAAATAACTAGATGATTCTATGCAAAAAACAGAAAAGTCTAGAGGAAAAATTCGCAGAATTTCAATTTTTACATTTTTCGGTGCATTTTTAAGCCCTATACAGGCAAAAAAAACTGTTTTCTAAAAAAGGGCTTCCCGGATCGGGATTTTTGGCTTAATCTGCTCTAAGTAAAATAACTAGATGATTCTATGCAAAAAACAGAAAAGTCTAGAGGAAAAATTCGCAGAATTTCAATTTTTACATTTTTCGGTGCATTTTTTAAGCCCTATACCGGCAAAAAAAACTATTTTCTAAAAAAGGGCTTCCCGGATCTGGATTTTTGGCTAAATCTGTTCTAAGTAAAATAAATAGATGATTCTATGCAAAAAACAGAAAAGTGTAGAGGAAAAATTAGCGGAATTTCAATTTTTACATTTTCCGGTGCATTTTTTAAGCCCTATACAGGCAGAAAAAACTATTTTCTAAAAAAGGGCTTCCTGGATCTGAATTTTTGGCTAAATCTGTTCTAAGTAAAATAAATAGATGATTCTATGCAAAAAACAGAAAAGTCTAGAGGAAAAATTAGCAGAATTTCAATTTTTACATTTTCCGGTGCATTTTTTAAGCCTTATACAGGCAAAAAAAACTACTTTCTAAAAAATGGCTTCCGGGATCGGGATTTTTGGCTAAATCTGCTCTAAGTAAAATAACTAGATGATTCTATGCAAAAAACAGAAAAGTCTGGAGGGAAGATTCGCAGAATTTCAATTTTTACATTTTCCGGTGCATTTTTTAAGCCCTATACAGGCAAAAAAAACTACTTTCTAAAAAAGGGCTTCCCGGATCGGGATTTTTGGCTAAATCTGCTCTAAGTAAAATAACTAGATGATTCTATGCAAAAAACAGAAAAGTCTGGAGGGAAAATTCGCAGAATTTCAATTTTTACATTTTCCGGTGCATTTTTTAAGCCCTATGCAGGCAAAAAAAACTACTTTCTAAAAAAGGGCTTCCCGGATCGGGATTTTTGGCTAAATCTGCTCTAAGTAAAATAACTAGATGATTCTATGCAAAAAACAGAAAAGTCTGGAGGGAAAATTCGCAGAATTTCAATTTTTACATTTTCCGGTGCATTTTTTAAGCCCTATACAGGCAAAAAAAACTACTTTCTAAAAAAGGGCTTCCCGGATTGGGATTTTTGGCTAAATCTGCTCTAAGTAAAATAACTAGATGATTCTATGGGAAAAATAGAAAAGTCTGGAGGGAAAATTCGCAGAATTTCAATTTTTTACATTTTCCGGTGCATTTTTTAAGCCCTACCCAGGCAAAAAAAACTATTTTCTAAAAAAGTACTTCCCGGACCGGGATTTTTGGCTTAATCTGCTCTAAGTAAAATAACTAGATGATTCTATGCAAAAAAGAGAAAAGTCTATAGGAAAAATTCGCAGAATTTCAATTTTTACATTTTTGGTGCATTTTTTAAGCCCTATACAGGCAAAAAAAAAAACTATTTTCTAAAAAAGGGCATCCCGGATCGGGATTTTTGGCTAAACCTGCTCTAAGGAAAATAACTAGATGATTCTATGCAAAAAACAGAAAAGTCTGGAGGAAAAATTCGCAGAATTTCAATTTTTAGATTTTCCGGTGCATTTTTTAAGCGCTATACAGGCAAAAAAAACTATTTTCTAAAAAAGGGCTTCCCGCATCTGGATTTTTGGCTTAATCTGCTCTAAGTAAAATAACTAGATGATTCTAATCAAAAAACAGAAAAGTCTAGAGGAAAAAATCGCAGAATTTCAATTTTTACATTTTCCGGTGCCCTATACAGGCATAGAATCATCTAGTTATTTATACAATAACTTGTTAAGAGATGTTATACGGTTCTTGCTACATTAAATTATGAAAATTCTAATATACTAAATATTTGCATTTAGTAGAGAAAGTATCTACCTACTTATCAAACTAATATTTAATGAATTCAGTTTTTGACGTTGTTCCCCTCTTAAAATGAAAACAGCAGTAGATATCTTCTTTTGTGTATATAGTATTTATATTTTATTCAAAATAATTGTTTCTATGAAAAATGTATTCTAAATGGCATACAATTTCGACGTCCACGCAGGTTCCAGCGGGCAATTCTTCACGAATAACGAGTGGCGCTAGACTGGCTAGTTGGCATTCTGTTCACCAAATTGCCTCTAAATCAGAAGCAAGTTCACGCTCGATTTAGTCCCGCACCCGGCCAATTCATAATTAATAATCTAGTGCGATAGTTTAACGCGCTAACAATATTGTGCCTGCGAGGCGACTCCGAACTGCGAACCAACTCGCGCGGCGGCCTGGTGCGAGCTGCGACTCTTTTGAGCTGCAATCGGCCGCACTGGATCTTGGCTAAGCTCCCCATAAATTAGTTCTGATTACGATTTAAGGCAGCCGCGACGATAGCAGCGCTTTTGTTAGATGCAAATTCAATTGAAATTATGCGCGCCTCAGAGCCGCTGACAAGCACCTCCGAGGAGCAAGGTATGGCCCCCGACATAATCCACTACCTGGCTAATCTGGCCGCCGTATCTGGCTGCCGGTGAGCTTGATCTCTTTATAAAACACCCGTGGGAGGTTTATTTCTCTTTGTGTCGACGCCTGCCCGCTAGCGTAAACGCTGCCGCAAATTACATGGATTAGCGCTGCTCTTTTACTTTTGACACCGCACGTTCAATTCCGCCTTTTTTCGCTTGATCTTTATTCATCCGATAGAGTGACAAAGGGGAAATTTAAAGTTTTGAAGTTATACAAATTAAAATATTATTTTCATCACATTAAATTTAATAAATTCGATTTCATAGAAATGATTACGATGTAGCACAATTTCCTTACCTTAGTAAAGAGTTGGTTAATATTAAAATTCGTTGTCTTCATAATAAAAATAGTTTCGATGCTTAAAAAACGTCAAAAAAAATTTCAGATGGAGAATCTGTCAAACAAAGATTTTGAAATAAATTGCACTTTTATTTTGCGCCATATGGGCTTTAGTACTCGAGAGCGCGATAAGCCTTTTTATGTATTAGTTTTAACTGGTACATAAATGAATAAATAAATAAATAATAAATAAATACTTTTATTTTAAGACAATAAAATAGTTTTGAAATTGAGTATATCTACTCGAACCCCTCCCCCAATTCTGAATAAATGTTAAGAGCTCTTATCCTCATAACTGCTATCAAATATCATTTTAAAAGAATTAATATTCTATTAATTTAAGAAACGTTTCAAACTTGATTTCTCACAATTAGTGAATTCTTCTGTAACTAGAGCCCGTTCTTCTGAATTAAAGTGATTTTTTAAAACAACTAAGAAGTTAAAAGCCTTAAAGTTTTATATACAAATTGGTGGCAGAAGTGGTAAATTTCATTCATGTAAGTAATCCGGTTCCTGGGGGTGGCAAACCTTATTTTTTATTGCAGAAAAACGATTTTTTTTTTTTTATATTTTTTGGGACACAAAAATAACAGTTTTAGTTAAAAATCTTTGAAAAATATTTTTTTACATACGATTTTGAAAAATAAAGTTGACCTGTTTTAGCGTTTCCGTAAAAAAAGCTCCTCAAGGGGGTAAACAACCCCTAGCACTAATACGTAAATGATGTTTATTCTTTCGGACATCAGTTTTTTCGTGAAAACCAGTATTAAGGTGTTTTTGGAGTCGCTGATTACGAATCTGATGTTAAATTTAAAAAATTCAAATTGACGGATTTAACACGGCAGACAAACTTTTGAAAAAGGATTTTTATAAAAAAAACAATAAATAAAAGTACCTCCTAAATGTGCGTATCCGCAGATAAAAAAAAAATACGTTTCTCTTATTTTTCGGTACTCTATAACATATTTCAATTTCATTAAAATCGGTAAGACACACCTGAGAACGTTTCCTTGTAAGCCAAAATTAACCATTTTACTTTGGTTCAATTAAGCTAGTCGCCAAAAATTGCTTTGTTGAAAGAACTTGTCTTTTTCGGTAGCTCAACATAATTCTGGTTTTTTAAAACTAACCTAAATTATTTTTCTTATTGTTATCTCAACCGAACCAGTGGCGCTCCAACAACAAAAATTCACTAAAACGTTTTGTCATTTGAAATTGTTTGCGGTAGGTAGCCACTGGTCAGAGAGTGCCTCAAGGTGTTTAGTGCAATTATTCGTGTCACCTGCGCTGACTTACTTGCGGCTACTTGCGGCCGACACGACGATACCTGACATTGTCGCTCAGCCGGGTGCGATTTGCCTCAATTGTTGCCGGCAGTTTTGTCATATCTCTTAGCTGCAATTGCGTTCTTTGATTAATGGCTGCGCTGTCAAATTCCAAACGTCGCATCGTAAATATGCTGAAAGTCGGCTTGGCCGCGTCAAGCGTAAGGGGCGTCTCAGCTGCGATCGGTCCATATGAGGAAAAAGACAATCGTCCGAGTGGAGGACAGCACCGCAGCAATCCAGCATAGTCCAGCATAGTCCGGCATAGGTCGGCATAGTCTGGCGGAGCCTGGCTGGGGCCCAAGCTGGGAGTTATGACCAGTGGGGTATCGTTAGAATGGGCAGAATCTTAATGAACGCGAATATAGCGAAATAGCACCGGCCTAATGAGCAACTCGTGCTGTTAATGATAGACGGGAACGCGGTACTGCCGCGCAGCAGTGGCGCTGGGAAGCCTAGAGTTTTTTTTAAAGCCCTTGTCCCGGCGCAGATTCCACTTCCTGGTCGCATCACCAGAAGCAGTCACATTGAAGAAAATGCAAAAAAAATTAAAATATAGGTAATTGGCGCTTCCAAGCAAAGTTCACTCATCCATAGCAGGGGTATGTACAACTCGATGCTTTAATTGGACATGTGTCTTTTAAGTAGAATTTTTGCTAATTATTTTTAAAGTTAATTTAATTCAAAATTCGATTGGTCCCATTCCATTTTGTGAAAATTTAAGATATATATTTAACTAGACTCAAAGAAAAGAATTCAAATGTAAATTTATTAAAAAAGACATGTAAGTAACATTTTACTTCTCAATTTGTCAGTTAATTAGAAATTAAGTCGTAAACATGATTTTTACCTCTCACTTTGCATACTGTTTTCTCCATTTCACACATTTGTGTACTTAGGGCCTGTGCAAATTGTGATTTTAGCCACCGAGGGTTAATTCATTCCATTCTGCAAATTAACTACAATTTAAGAAAAGTGGGATAAAAAGTAGAATTAATCAATTTGTTTTTTTTATGGAATTTTCGTTTATTTTTTAATATAGCCTATTTTCAGCTCAATACACTTCCTTTAATGATATGTATTTCAATTTTTGTAAACCCTCTGAAAAGTAATTATTCTCTAAATTTGCAAAATAACCCTCTGTTTCGGCGATGGCCTCTTCGTTTGATGAGAATTTCTTCCTAGCCGGCCATTTTTTCAGGTCTGAGAATCCAAAAAAGTCAGACAGAGCCAAATTCGGAGAATAAAGTGGATGTGGTTCCAATTTATTGCAAATATAGACGAATGAGCAGGTGCGTTGTCGTGGTGGAAAATAACTTTTTTTTTATGAAGGCTGTCAAAACGAAACTAATAGTCGAGCATTTACTAAAAAGGATCCTACTCTTCAGAAATATAATTATCTTGACGATCACAACGCCATCTACCAGAAAAGTATCAGACTTTTCACTCTACCCTAGATCAAAATAAAAACAGGCTCGAAAAATACATCTAATACAATTATAGAAAAATGCTGAGTGATTTTATTATTTATCTCCGATTTTTTAAAATGATTGCATATGTTAAACTGAATTTATATTACACCTGTTTTACAATTTTGCAGAAAATTGTAAAGATTTTATATTAAAAAAATAATAAGTTTGAGAAGTATTTATCCTATATAACCACGATAAAGTTTTATCATAACTGCCTTATTGTTTTAATTTCTGATAAAATTAATATGTCGGAAATATTTCATAAGATAAAAATAGAAATGGTGAAACATTATTTTAAACAAATTTGATTCACTTTAAAAACTGAATGTAAATTCACACTGATTTTAAGAGCAATTTTATATTTTTTTCTGTGCAAAAATTTATCACGGTCGTAAAAGTACACATTTTTGAATGTAATTAAGTAAAACAAAAAAGTATGAAATTCCACAATTTTAAAGGTGGTTGTGATATTCATTTTATTTTGTAAATCTTGTGTGATTTTACATCTCAAGAAATTTGTTGTAAAAAAAAACAAACATTATTATTTGAAGAAAAAAACCGATCTATCAAATCTTGATAATTTTATCGATATCGAAATTCTTCCTGCAGTAGGCGAGTGCTACAAAATATCCGATCTGCACTCTGACACGGGTAAAAATTTTAACAAATGTAGAGAAGAAATTTTTCAGTATCTATCGATTAGTACATATAAAATATTCACCAGTATTTTTCTCTTTGGAAACAAGATTCACAAAAAATCTCAATTTCTTGCGATGAGTCAAATATGACTTCCGCGAACCCCCGCTGAGGCCCTGATTTTAATCCATATGTAAGCGATTTCGACAGTTTTAAGACCTTAAGACGCATCGCACGCACTCGCGTGATTTAAGTCTTTCACTGTCCAGAGCCTAAGTGGCCCCTGAAATTAATCCTCTCGTTTATGTCACACATTTCGCAAAGTTTCGTGATTTCGAATTCTGGATGTGCACCATTACACCTTCGGGCGCTCCTTTAAAGGTTGCAGAAACCTCTAAATTATCGAAACTGCTTTAATTGAACGTGATAATTACTGCTTTTACCGAGAACCTGATTATTATCTTATTGAGACGTTCACACCGGCGCGACTATCGATGACTCATTTCGGAAAGGTATAAGGTGAGTTAATATCTCAAAAGATGTTTGGAAACTGTTCAAGCTTTCTTTAAATTTTCTACCAGCCCTTTTTAGGTCAGAGCCAAAAATATATTATATTGAATAGTAAAAAAAATATTATTAAACACCTCAGGTATATACAAAATTATGCAAAGAGGGTAAAATCGAATTTTCGCAACCAAAGTAATAACAACGATTGAGGTATTTTAAATGTCTTAATCACCAGTTTTCGGCTCATAAATCTACGTCCGCGCTCTGGCATTGTTAATAAACCAATTTTACGGATCTGCAGAATATTGATCGCTATCGGCAGTAACAATGTTGTTCGACAATTATTAGCTCTTTTCATTAGCTGGAAAACAACAGGTACAGGTGGTCTCTCATGGATGCTGTGAGCTGAAATCGTAAGAAATGCCCACTGTCTCTGTTTCTGACTGGGCAATTAATTCATCAAGCCTTTTTCGTTGGACGATCAGGTTACATTTGGTAGCTGCGAAGATGAAGTTTAATGGTTGCTAATTTACGATATCTTTATGAAGATTGCGGGGAAAAATATTAAGTGTCGACGAAAAACGAACAGGATATATTTAGTATGAAGTGTTGCAGTAGGTGAATGTGGAAAAATTTTTATTAGTAGTATTCATTCATTGGATTAAAATTTGATCAGGCATTCTATTTGAACTACAATTACTAAAGATCTAATTATTTTACTTATGTTTTCAATGATCAATTATTTTGCGATAGAATAAAATATAGAATACGATTTGATGGGAGGTCCTGACCAGGTTTGATAACATTTTCGTTTTCGACGTATCATATGATAATCACATCACTAAAATCGGTTCGATATTAAGGGGAGCTTTACTTTCAAAATCGAAAAAAAATCAATTTTTGTTTTTTTTTCATAAAAATGCTTCTTAACATCATACAAACAGTCTCCTAAGAAATTTTAAGAAATTCGTAAAAGAAAAAAAGTTATACCTATTTTTGTAACGCTACCTCTACGCATTTTATATGCAAAAATTATATAGCAAAAACTTTGAACGCGTTTTTTTCGAAATCACATTTTTGAAAATGGCCGCATCTGTATCTCAAAAACTATTCAACCGATTTTAACAAACCAAACGCCATTCGATTCGTTATCAAATATACTAGTAACTAAACCTTTAAAAATATTATTTTAACCCCCCCCCCCCCCCCCCAACACCTTTTTTATGCCGAGGGGTAGTTTACCCCTAACTTATAGTCGTTTTTTAACTTTTTTAGAAAAATATGTATAAAATGATATATTTATTAAAAATAAAAGGTTTTTTAGGTTTAGGTAATAGTTTTGTGTCTTATGAAAACAATCCACTAAAAATGTTTACTCTATCTGTTACAGGAAGTCCTAGAGAAATGGGGCCGTTTAAAAAGTGCATTTTGGATGAGGCATCTGCAGGCATTAAAATAAACTAAAGTTGCATTTAAAAATTCTTTTTATATTTTTCATAATCTTATCAATAATATACGAAAGGTTTGAGAATCATAAATATAATAGTCTTTTAAAAAGTGTGTTTTTCCCGATTTTGAAAGTAAAGCAGTTTTCTGAAGAACTGAAAATTAATAATTTTTCGAAAATAATTTTCCATTAACCCATTTCTTCCCAAGCGGACATTTTATAGTCGATTGGTTTTTCGTGTGTAAAAACCCTAAAACTAACAAAATAATATTAGAAAAAAACATATTCTTAAGTAAAAAGACCTGCTCTTTCCGAATCTGAGGTCAGATTTGAAAAAAATTTCACCACAAATTAAATATGGCCGCCTGAAAATGCCGAAAATTTAAGCATAGACTGTTAAATTTTAATGATTTACATTACGATTTATTTTGAAAAAAAACGTTCAAAAGCTACTTATACTGCATCATTACAATATATAACAGCAACAAAGGTCATTAAAATGTTGGTACCAAATATTGCTTCGAGTGCAAAAATCATTTTTGCGATACTTGTTTCAGACAGTATCATCATATTCACGTGAAAACCACAAAATCATCTCAAAGAAGATGTAAAGCTAGCGATCTTTGTAGAAAACGTACCAACATTTATTGCGCTGAATGTTTCGGTTAATTGTTTTAATGACCTTTATTACTGTTATACATTGTAATGATGCAGTATAAGTAGCTTTTGAACGTTTTTTTTTTCAAAATAAATCGTAATGTAAATTATTAAAATTTAACAGTCGATGCTTAAATTTTCGGCATTTTCAGGCGGCCATATTTAATTTGTGGTGAAATTTTTTTCAAATCTGACCTCAGATTCGGAAAGAGCAGGTCTTTTTACTTAAGAATATGTTTTTTTCTAATATTATTTTGTTAGTTTTAGGGTTTTTACACACGAAAAACCAATCGACAAAAATCGTTTTGTTTTTCCAAATTGCTGCCATTTTGTTATTTTTTGGTACCTAGTAAAACATTATCCTAGTTCACACGATAGCCATTTGAATAAGGATTAATTTGGTATTTTTTTTTTTCTCCCGACGATCCAGACGCCTAAAATCATGCCCACCATAATTTTTTGGTGTTTTTTTTTTTTTCAAAAAATCATAAAAATTCAAAAACCGCTCTCATTTTTTTCAAAAAAATTTTTTTTACGGAAAGAAAACATATATCGTTTTGAATATTGATTTTTATTTACGCCTTAGATATGCAAAAATATTTTTTTCAATTTTTTGAGACCGGTTTTTGAATTTTTATGATTTTTTGAAAAAAACAGAAAAAAACACCCAAAAATGATGGTGGGCATGATTTTAGGCGTCTGATCGTCGGAAAAAAAAACACAAAATTAATTCTTGTTGAAGTGGCTATCGTGTGAACTAGGATAATTTTTTTCTACAAAAAAATAACAAAATGGCGGCCATTTGACAAAAAAAAAAAACCATTTTTGAGGTTAGAAAATTGCCTGAAAATTAATAAATTTGTTTCCGATCAACACGATTCTTGTTCATACGATATCCATATATATCAGCAATAACATATTAAAAAATCAGAGTGTTCGGTCAAGTAGTTTTTTTTTATCGCGCCCGTCGACTCGAATAACGTGATTTCGAGAAATTAGCGTTTAAAGTTTTTTTTAATTATTTTTTTAAAGAAAATGCTACGTACCTCTAGTATGTCATGCCTGCGCTATACATTAATATCACTCTAAAACTTATTGAATCGTGTTCTTAAAGTAGTGAAATCAGTTTAAAAAAAATCGATTTTTTGAAAATTTCAAAATTTGAGAAAAAACAAAATTCTTTATTTTCAAACACAGGCATTTTTGTAGCAATCTATAGAATTCAAACATTATAGAATTTAATCCCAAATGAAATGGGCGTTTTTAACATATCCACAGTTTTTTAAAACACTATTTCTAGAAATACTTTAAAATATAGGGTAAACTGTGTAATGTACAAAATTAATCCTATTTTTGGTAAAATCATAGCAAAACTTAAGGTCTTAGGATAAAAAATTCTATATTTTAAAAATTATTACTAAACTATCGAACAGGGAAAATTCGAAAATTATATGTATAAAGAAATTGTATCTAGAAACTAATATAATTTATACCTTCCAGTCATATAAGAATCTTTAAGCTATCCACCGTCTTTTAAACCTGAATTAATCCGTCTCTCTTTTTATTCCAATATCGATTAGTAAGTGAATGTAAATGTAATTGATCAATAAGGTGAAATTCTGTACACATTTTTTTTTTGTAACGCTTCATAAATGCACAATATGACACATTAATTAGTAAACATGTTCAGCTGTCTACTTATTAACAAGCAAAAAACATGTATTGCAATTTCGGTCACCGATTTCACGGTTTTTGCTAGATGATTATCAGCAATTTACACCTTGCGGATATGTTTATAAGCATTTTGCTCTGAATAACTCAATAAAGTTAGGAAGTACAAGGCTTTAAATTTAAACTTTAAGAGAGTATAAAGGTACCATAATATGGTAGCTATATATTTTTCGATTATCGTATAAATAAAATGTTCGAATTGACAGGAATTTCGATTTTCAGTTGATTTTATGAACTCGTTTTGTGTTGTGACAGTTGAGTAAATTGAAAATACGGCAAACGGCTCGGAATATGGTAAACGGGGTCTTTAGTTTAGGTCTTGGAAAAAACAGGTTTTAATATTTCACTGAATTTCTTCAAAGTTTGAGAATATTTTAAGAGTGTAATTAAGTTATTTTGATAATGATCTCTTCCTTTTTGAATATTTCTCTTTTTCTGCTCCATTTTTTAACTAATTTTATGGCAACTTTGGGATGAGTTATTTTTTAAGCTATAAAAATTATGAAGCTATCAAATCTTCAGATTGCAGTTTGTACACTTGTACACCTTACAGGTTACAACTTGTAAATTAAATACTAAATCCTCTTTAAATATTGATGGACTAGAATACGCCTTAATTTGAAATTTAATATGATGAGCTCCAATTTAAGTAAGTTTTTTGTATTTGTTCATTCGAACCATAAACTCGTTAAATTAAGACAAATCCATCAATTTTAAAATATAAATAATAAGTTGAAGTTAAAATGGAATTATAAATAATTAATTGGAAAAAGGACAATGACATATGATCTAAAAGATTAGAGCGGCTCAATTCTAAAGAACGTAAAACTTCAGATACTATGGGATTTGAAATTTCAATTCAATTTAAAAATCATCTCATGAATTAATTTCCATATACAGAAAATTTCGTGCATTTAAACGGTTTGTGCATTTAAACGTTTTTAAGATAAATGCACATGTTGTGCATTTAAGAGAGCTCGGATTACTTTTTTTCAGTTTGGTTAATTACATAGCGTTCTGTTTTCGTCTTTACTTTACAAATTTTACCAAAATTAAACAATTACAATCCGCAATTTACAAGGTCCACCCGCCAACTCAAAAAGACTGAAATGTCAAAGCAAAGACTAACGAGAAAGTATTCTTCTTCTTCTTTGCCTTTAAATGGTAACCACCGAGGGGACAATGTAAAAGTACTACACTTCTACAGTTCTGTTCATTTAAAATATGTATATTGCATTTATCCGGTTATTTTTTAATTCAAATAGAAAATTCGTGCCTGAAATTAATGTGCAAATAAGAGGTTTGTGTATTTAAGAGGTGTGCAATAATGCGGTCTTTGTTTCTACACATTAATAAGGCAAAAAATTCGGTGCATTCGCATCGTGTGCAATAAAAGGAATTGTGCAGTAAAGCGGGTTGCATTTAAATGGGTTTTACTGTAATATATTCAAAATGCGTTTTGAAATGAAGTTTCAACAAGTCTTTTCCTCACTTTTATTTTGTAATTATATTTAGGTCTTCAATTACATAAAAAATCTGATTTTTTACCCAATTTTTATCAAAGTAACGAACTTCTGATTTATAATACAAAAAGCGGACTTGTTAGTTAAATATTGCTTCAAATGTAATGAAAATGTATGTAAATATCATTTTTTAAAGCCCGATAGAAATTTCAATTTTAAAAAAGAACACAAATATTTAACTTTTGATGAAAAACATATTTTTATTCAAAAGGCGAATTGATGATATTAATATTTAAAAATAACCACCGCGATTGTTTTTGACGAAGCCCCTTCTGTTAGTCCAATTTTGGGTCACTTTTTCGAGCAAAATCGGCCTTATGTTATAAAAAACATAAACAATGTTGACTTCCAAGCTGTCAATTTTTGTTGGTTTATCAGCATAAACCAGTGACTTCACGTCACCATATAGACAAAAATGCAGAGGTGTCAGATCGCACAACTCCGCAAATCGGGCTTTTTATAAATCAATGTTGCTGTATGGCACGTAGCGCCATCCTGTTGAAACAAAATCTCACCAGGATCAATGTCATCCATATTTTCAAAGAAATTTTTATTAAACATGGTCCGGTAACGATCTCCATTGGTCGTAATGCGAGCATCATTTTTAAAGAAATAAGGACTAATGATGCCAACAAATGGTGCAATTGGTTCTCTAGAGTGTCTTTTTAATTGTTCTCACTCCAAAAGCAACAATTTTGCTTATGAACCAACCTATTAAGCCAAAAATGAGCGACATGCACTATAAAAATCAATAAATCGTCTTTAAGTCTAGCGAACCAACGACAGATTTTCAATTTAAATCTGGATAATTCTTAACCTTAAGCGTGCGTCTATCCATGATTAATTGCTAGACTATACTGAATAAAAATATTACATAAATCTGTCCGAATGACAGCTCAGTTTGACAGTTTTGAAACGAATGAAATAAAGAATTATGCACCTGTGTTAAAAAACGTGTACAATTTTATAAAAAAGGTAACTCAGTAAAAGTGTGTCTTATATTATGTTCATTCTAAAATAAATATCAACGAAGTATTTCATAATATGGTACCGTGGGGTACTTAAAACTGCTTGAAATTAAGCTGTCCTAATGTTATATAGGTCGCTGTTTATGGTAGTTTTAAAATGAATATTAAATTTTTTTATTATTATTAGTTAAGACATTTTTTATGGTAATCCATTACTGTGAATCTAATCATAAAATAAGAGTTCGTCAAAAAATTACGTAAAAAATTGTTCCACTTATCAAAATATTGCATATTACTTAAAAAGAGGGTTACGAAAACGTCCCCCTTTAAGGTAACCCGGAAATAGGTATTCAAACACTTTCCATATATACCTGACTATAGATAGATTAAAAATGGATAGAGTGGTAAAGCACTGTGAGAAGTAATCAAAGCGCAAAGCAAGTATCCTACCTGCGCCGTGCAATCGTTAATTATTTCCAGTGAATGTTTAAAAAAAAAATAATTTTTTCTCCTCACTGCTTTACATTTCATTAAAACCGAAGATTTATGAGCAAGTCCGCGCATAAGACTGGGCGCGCAAAACAAATCCATACACAGTTACCGGACAGATCCAAATGAGAGAATAGACCCTCTGGCGGTAATAATCTGAACTACAAACGGTGGTGCTTTTACAAGAGCGATTAACGATGTCGGTGCTTTCTCTAAGATGCTATTTTTATTATATATATAGTATTTCCGCCCGTTGATGATCTTGCATCGTTGTAGTTGCGTCAAAAAATGCATACAGGTGTATATATAGGTGCGGTGCATCCCACGATCATTGAAAATTATAAGTAATAGGGGTCCATCAGGTAAGTTGATGTACTTCTAAACTATGTATTCGGACACTTGAAATATTTGTGATGCATATCTCATTAAATCCTCCCGTGATCAAACTTCGATTTAATTAGAGGTCCGAACACCATTCGAGGAGAGCTTGAGATCCCAACATTATCCCACCTGGGTCTCCCTGACCCGCGCTATTCTCGCCGGATGGGTTTGTAGTTTTTGCTTACAATGCACCTGATGCTAAATTGCAGACCGTTCGTTCTCTGTTCGAGACGTGTTTCCTAGGGGTTTTTTGTTGACTTTTTGTTCGGATTGCGGGGGTTCCCCCCTTTTCGTAATAGATATAAATGCCGGAGCGTACAGAGACTGGCGGCACGGCCAGATAAATGGGCATTATTAAGCCGCGATACTTTGTTGCTCTGTAATTGCATCTCTTAATCGATTTACATATGCGAACTGGGCGAACTCAGACTAATATGACTATTTCTCTGGTTCGCTCCACACAGTCCATATTTATGGGCATCGAGCTGTACAATGACAGCCGATTAAGAATTTATTAACGTTATCAAAAGTGTTAATTGCCCAACAGTGTCTTGGGAAGAAATTTTTGCTGTTCGACCCCTTTGTAAGTGAGACGGTTTGATATAAAATAGAATTAAATAAAATAAATATGTAGGTATATAAGTATATAGTTTATAAGAAAAGCAAAAAAAAATGTAAAACAGAGCTCCCCCGTGCAAAACCCGCCACTACACCGCACCGCAGTAAGATCAATTGTGAATAAATGAATGTGGACAAAGATTGATTCGGAGCGGTTTGAGCGCGACTGATTTATATCTGTCGGCCGTAATCGAGTGGGTAATCGATTCCTAATAACGTGTAATTGCATATTAGGAAAGCGGGGACTTATCTGATTAGATAAAGGCAATATATATCTCGGGGTTGGCGGGCTGTTGCTACTGCTGCTGCTCGATTGGAGCTGCACTAAGGCGACTTCCGTGAAAGTTTCATTAAGAGTTCCGCCTTATTTCGTGCGGAATCGTGGATTCACTTAAGGATTCCCGATACTTTTTGATATTGTATGTACTATTGCCCGGCCCCAGCCTTGAAGAACGGCACGTTCGCGTGGGGGAGGCGATATGCCCGCCCACTTTTCCGCCAATTTCCATTTTCTAAAATTCAAAAACCCATTTGACTACCTGAAAGCGGGACGTTACAATCGTCGCCGCCGCTGTACTATGCTACCACGGTCGTGCCCTGCCCCTCCGTAAACGAACGACTATGGATCCCCCTTGGCTATGGTCACGTAAAATATTGATTTTACCTGAAAATAACGCCATGGTGCTGTGCTGCTGCTGCTGCTGCTGCTGGTGGTGGCTGGTTCGCGGTGTGACGATTGAATTGATTTAGGCAACTCAATCTAGCGATGAACTCGAATTGGATTTATTAAGTGGACAAAATCGATTGGTGGTGTGCCTCAATTTTCCTCGTGCGACTCTCCTATAGAGGCCAGCTAGGGGCCCCCAAAGCAATAACAATAATAATAATCCAGGGCCAGTCGTCGCGGTCGTCGTCGTTGGTGATATCGCGCGCGCGCTTGCTGCTGCTGCTGCTGATGCAAATTGATGGAAGCTGTCGGATATAATTTTGCGCTTACGCCGTGTATCGGGTGTGTAATTAGGCGAAATTTTGAAATTTATTGGGAAATTAGATTTGCTATTAGCTCATCCCGGACTGCGATAATTATACGTGTTCTCTTGCTGAACAGAATGTGTGAATTATTGCCTCAAAACGCATTACAATCAATGGCGGCCTTCCGCAACCTTTCGATATGCATAATTTCTACCTGTGGTACTCTGAAATCAGGGCACATGTGCGAACAATAACATAGAGAAATATTTCAAAAGCAGATTTTCGAATATTGTGTTACATTTTGGTATCTAGATATCATTTTTGGATTAGTTTTAGAGTATGGTTTAAGTGGAGGTTTGTTTATTAAAGAAATCATCAAATTAGAAACTAAAGTAGCAGTAGCAATCAAGGATCTGTTTGATTCCTTCTTCTCTATTTCTAAAATGTACGTGTATTTTTATCTCTATGTTTTTTTTATATAATACTAGCTGGGTTACCCGGTTTCACCTGGCGTTGGGTAAATACTTACTAATTAAACACTTCTCAAATGTTCTTTCTAGTTTGTTATATCGTAGAAATTGTTTTTACCCGAAAACCCATTTTGGATCCGCCATCTGAATTTCCAAATCTTAATAATATGTATTCCAATACCAATTTTCATTAAAATCCGTTGAAATCGAGAAATTTTGGTCACCATATTGGATCCGCCATCTTGGATTTGGAAATTTTGCTAATATTCAAAATTACTGTAGAATAATTATTGTTCGAAATTTTCATTAAAATCCATTGGAATCAAGAAATCGCAATATTGGATCCGTCATCTTTAATTTCTAAATTTGGACAGCAGATTTGAAATCAACATTCCGCAAAACCTTTATGTACCAATTTTCATGAAAATTGCTTCAAATTTAAAATTTTCAGCCGCCATCTTGGATCCGCCATTTTGAAACCCTATGTATTATCCGAAAAAAAAAATTAGCCTATATTTTAAGTTGGAATATATACGACCTTCGGATAAAAAGTGAATAATATCGATGAAAGCGTTTATGCGTGATTGAGCAACAAACAAACTTTTATTTTATAAATTAAATTTGAATTTTATTTTTAAAGTTATTATATTTTTAACACTATTTCTACCACCGTTTTGTGTATACCTATTTCAACCAAAAGATGTCTTTTGACAGAGTTAATTCGCTTCATTTTAGGCTTATTTTTTCTGAGCATATGGTAAATTGAATTTATTTAAAAATTCTACACATAATAAAGTATCATTTTAAGAATATTTAATTAAATGTTTAGCCTAAAATATTAAGAAATAAGAAATTGAGAGCAAATCTTCGGATACTCTTAAAAAAAAAAAAACAAGCAGGTTTGCGGTAGACATTAGAACTCATACCTGGATTATCTTAAATCTAAAAATTGTCAATTTTTCTATTTTTGGCATCATTTTGAAGTAAAAAAAAAAACGAATTTAAAAAGGAAAAACCGGTCAAAATCAGCCTATTTTCCAGAGTAAAACTTATTAAACTAATGATAATAATTTTCAATTAAAATTTCAAAAGGTTTCTTTTGACAACTTCGGCAGAAATATTGTTAAATATTGTATTTTTATAGGATTATTTTTAACTTTTCTCTTTAAAATAGTTAAAAACTAAAATTAATAGTTGAAATATAACCTATATAAGAAAACTTTTCAAAATAACACTTTTATGTGCTAATATTATTAATTTTTATACAGACTGTTAAAATTAAAAGCGTTGATCGCGAAAGTTGTTTCAATAGTCATTGGATAACACGAAAATTATTATTATATGTGATATGTCTACATTTATTACATGGTGAATATTAATTATATCGTCTATTTTGTATAAATTAATGTATTTCTTAAAAATTACTTTAGACTTTTATTAAATTTATTCATTTTTGTTTCCACGAGGATTGCAGATAAAAAACGATCAATCCCCTCAGAGCTTCAATAGAGGTACTAAGCGCTGATTACAAATTTATATGACCGATGCCCTGAAGATAGACACTAGCGACATAGTATGTATTTTTATGGCATAGGGGTAGCCATTCATTTCTCAACGTTTTTTTAAAATTATTATCAATAATTAATCAATTAATTAATTTTCAATATTTTAAATTTGATTTCTAATGACGTGACATAGATAGTCGCAGTCTACACGTCGAAGCATTTTATTCAATTTCAATTGGAATGGCAGGCTAGATTGAATTCTCCTTTTACTTAGAATATGCTTTATGTTAATTTACTCATTTACAGGGTTACCTATGTATTGCGTGAATAAGCGAGGAGAGGATAGATGCACTCTCTTTCTTATTCTTACTTTTATAGAGTTAGCTTTACTTTGACGCTTTCATCCTATTTGAATTGGAATTGGCGATTCTGTATGTTTGCTTTGCTGCAAGTCCTGTAAATATTCTTTGCGAATTGTGAGTTTTGTATTTATACACTTTGTTATTCCATTTTCCTTTAATTTTTATTGTTATTTAAATAAGGGATTTTGCAGTCTAATAGTCTTTATGTCTACTGGTATGATGAGGGCTTCAGCCTGATAGTCGGCCGGCGATAGCCGGCCAACCACGGACTACTAGTACCCATATCAAGAGGTTGTTAAAAAAAAAATGTATATTGGATTTAGAACGATATTAAGTATACTATATTGCATTATCACCAGATTTATACACGTGTAAAAAATTTCAAAGCTCCAAGCTTCAATCAGAACTAATCAGAATTTTGAGGATAATATTTGCCCCGGACAGAGAAAGTGAGTTAATAAAAGCGGTCATGATTTTGTGACTTTGAATTCTCATAATAAAATTAATATATGCTTAAAGGGATTCAAAGTTTTACCATAAATGAAGTTAATTTACAATAAATTATTGAAAATAAGCATATTATAGTGTACGAAAAAAAACAGAGTAAGTACATGAGTTTGGATAAAATAAATGACTGAAATTCAAATTTTATCTTAAATATTGCGAAGTTTGAATTTTATACCTTATATTACAAAAAAGTAAAACTCATCAGGTTTGGAGATTTAGTTGAAACTTATACTGCAAAACTAGTTTTAGGTTCTTGACATTATTATTATTAGTAATCATATCTGTATCAATATGTAGCTTTTATTTTCAGTCAAGAAATTATGCCATACACATGAATAGAGTTGGTACTTTCTTTTTTACTTTACGAGATGCTTAAACATTTAAAAATACACATACTGAAGTAGTATTTATGCTTAATTGTATTGTAGTTCATACAAATTCTATAACAAATTTTTAATTTTAAAAATCTTAGAATAAATAGAAAGTCCCTGGAGTAAACGAAATCTATACGTACGCTTAAATCCTGTACGAATAATTTTTCAATAACTTGGAACTCGGAATACCAACCTGAAATAGAAAAGAAAACAATATTATTAACAAGAAACTTGTAGAAAATGTAACTTTTTGAAAACAACTAAATACCTAATTAATTATTAATTTAAATAATTCGATACCGATCACTTCTTCATTCCTCACTCATCGCACGTTTCAAATTTTTTAATTTCAAAAGTTATATTAATTATACTAATTAACTAATTTTTAAATAAATCTTAAAATTTTTCTGTTTACTTAGAATTAAATTTCTGGAAATGTTAATTATTTTAATTAGTTCATCATATGACAAAATTAGTTAATTAGTTAATTAGCTCACCAAAATTAATTGTACGATAGGAAAATCGGTATTGATTTCAATTCTGCTAATGAAAAATAGATTTCTAGATGTAAGTGCAAATTAATTTAGTGGGTGTTTTTGATTTTCGTTGAATTCAAGTAAAGTAGTACTCACATATTTGAAAATCAATTTTTAATTGCATTATCTTTTCAATTAATTAATACTGTGAATTAAATAGGCATCTGTAAAATAAGTTTTATTCTTTTGCTTTGATTGATTTATGAATTATAAAAAATGCTCAAAAAATATATGATTTTGTTTCAAAACACATATGTTCTTTGAAATTTATTTCAAAATCTTATGAAGAGACAACTGTATAGCTTCTACATTATTACCCCATATATATATATATTATAATATTTGAGATTATTTCTTTCACGTATCCAAATATATTTTGTGATGTATTAAGTACCACTTTTAATACTCTTTCGAAATACGAGATTAAAATATTTTGGCGTTACATATATACAACTTCTTATTTTTTAGTTGCATTGAGTGAAATTTGAATAAAATACTTTAAATTGAATTGGATGTATTTCTAGCAATTGATTAAATATATTTCCAGGAAAATATCAATTTTTAACCGAATTACGTGAGATTCAAGTAAAAACCAAAATACTAAACCCAAAGGCTTAAAGACCTTATAGAAAATTACAATTTTTATTGTAAAAATATAGATGTTAATGTAATAACATTAAATATCTTGCAAATTGCTTTACATTTTGTATTTTAAATTTATTTCATCAAAAATAACTACATAATTTTGTTAGTTCTGTATTATGAGTGTTATTTTCTTGTTTCTTATGTCCTGAAATTTCTATACAATTTTTTTTAGGATCGCTGTTATTGAATATCTTATCAAAATGGATAAATTATACGAATCTAATGATTTTCTGTGTTTTTAATTTAGAATTTCCTATCAAAGGTACAAAAAAAAAGTTTTTCAAGAATAATGCTAATTTATTCACCTGTAAGATGAAAGTATTGAAAAATGATCACAGATTACTCAGGAACAAAAATCGTGTTGACTATGTATTTTATAAATTGATTAATTTTCTAAATAATTCAATACTTTTGGGTGGCATAGCATACGGTCACCTAAATACATATTTATGTACACTAATGCTCAATATGTAAGCGGTTTACACACCTTGCCGGAATAATTTGTGTTCAAGAACTCAACTAAAATCCTAAAACCCTTGTCGCCCCAAAATGTTATCAGTTTGCTGTTATGCTGATTGATTTTGACACAGTTCAAAGCAATTACTTAACACCTGTAATTTTTCACAGGGGCCGAGTCAGGTGGGCCCGCGATGCAGCCGCGCGCGGAGTTCGCAGCACGCATAGAACCGCCTTAATTGTAATAAATATTTCCAGGCTCAAATATTTACATTTGCGTGGTCCGCGCACAGCAATGTCCACGTCCAATTCATTAATTTGCAATTTTCCAAACGTGCACCGATGAAAAATGATTCGTCATCGAGTGCTACAATTTGTACAAATCATTTCTCATAACCTCGGGGTCCTCGGCCGGGTCTGGACCGGGGTCTGGGGTCCGGCAAAACCGCTGAGTGGTTGTCCGCCTAGTTAGCCTAGCCGCCGGTGGTGGACTGTATTACTTGGTGCGGGGGGAGCTGGACGCGAAAGGTGGCTGGGCCGCTACATCGAAAGTCCATCAATAATGGGCCCACTTTGTACATTTCTCGAATGGGGTTGCCACCTTTTCACTAACTATGGACCTTCAGTTGCCCACCGAATTTTTCAAAAATATATAGTTTTATAGATGTAAGTAATTTGTGTTAATGCATGACCAGAAAATTAGAGAAAACAGCTTTTTCATAATACTATGTATTATTATAATTATTAAATCTTAAAAATTTTAAACGAAGCAATATTTTCCATTTGCTTCAAAACTAAGCGATTACGATTAAATACATATATCATTTAATATTTAAAATAATGTTTTCTAATTACTATGTTGCTACTTCGATACCGATTTCTGAATCATTCTGATATTATGTCGTTTATGATAAAAAACAGGCAAATGTATTTTACAATTTTATTCCATATATAGAACTCCATATGTTCAATGCTCACAATTAGATTAATATTTGGAATTTTTAATTTTAAGAACATACTAAATTTCACATCAGTGCTTTCGAAAACCCTTATATGCCAATTTTTAGGAGAATATCATAAAGAAAAGCAATTTTGGTTCGGTAGATTAACTATTCAAAGTTGAAATTGCACAAAATATTCTGAAATTGTTAACGAACAAAGTAGCAGAAAATTCAATAAATAAATATAAAATAAAGGACCAAATAGCTTCAATCTACGATACACCTATAAAACATTATGCGCATGTTATCAAAATTAAAAATAAGTGGTTTTCCTATGAAGATTTTGATTTTACTCTTTCAAGAATAAATATTCACGTGATGTTGTTTTTTAAGGGTGCATTTGAAATATGTCTTATTTGAAATAAAAAATTTGATTCTATATTTATTTCGCATAGCATAAAAAAAGATGGGTATTATGAATTTGAGGCTCGTGTTTGTGTTTGTACCATATATGTATGTATGTATATATGATTATGTATAGTATTATTTATCATTTTGATTTTTTTGTTTTGTTTGTCACAACATTCCTGATCCATTCAAAGACAAAGGTATGTTTCCACCGGAGCTCGCGAGCAGCTCGTGAGCTCGGTGGAGATAATGTTAAGCCCGCGATCAATACATGAGAAAAAAATTTGCTTGCGACTATTAAGAACTTATGCTTACCAGTAATTAACTACTTGCAAAACGTAGGTGCAAATGTAGGTGGAAAACTCTCCTTAGTTGAGTAAGACCCTTAAACACGGTATCGCAAAAATGTTGATGGCGAATCATTAGTAACAAATTTAAACATAGGCATATAAATGAAATGTAATATACACAGGGTGATTCAGATCAAGGTGCCGCAGGGTAAACCACGTAATTTCTTGAGGTGTGTTGATAAAAAAAATCGTTCCATATACCCCCCCTCGTAATTGTGAAATATCAAAAATACTGAAAAAATTTTACTCTTTAATACACCTTCAATTCAAACTAAGGTCAACTTAGAAATCATAACACAAGTGAGTAAAATAGTTCTAAAACATTCCTTAAATATTAGTTATTAACTGTGACCCAGACAATTTTTTTGGGTCCATCGTAAGTACATTTTATTACCTTTCGTTGGAAAACCGTTGCGAGAGAAAGGTGATATCGAGGGCATTGTTAAATAATAATAAAATTACATTCCGTAAAAAAAAAAAAAAATTTGGAAATAAATGGATTTATTTTTCAAATTTCTAGGTAATAATTCGAAAATTTTCGATTCTTTTTGTAATATCTCGAAGAATAATTCGTCGATAGCAACAAGTGAGGTACCAAAAGAAAAATACTTATGACAGCTTTTAACTTATTACAAATAACCATAATCCATAGGGTGATTCACAAGCTATGAGTAATCATGTCCATCAAAGTCGAAAAATCTTTGAGGAGTTATAACTCGTTGGGGAAGGCTTTGTGGAGGGGAGTAGGGGGGGGGGGGGGGGGGGGGTATGTGGAAATATTTTTTTATTTATTTAAAAATGTCTTCATTGCTTCTCTCCGTTTTGCCAACTTATTACAATAACTTTCACAAAAAAATTATGTATTTGCATTGTTTTTTGGACTTTTCACGAGGGCTAAAAAGTAAGATTTCGGTGGAAACTCTCCCTGTGATTTTGAAGAAGAAATTCTGTTAAGGCTATATTTTACCTATGTTATATCAAAGATTAAAATTTTTAGTTCTACAGATCTACTACGTAGAATGGTTTTGTAACTTTAAAATTACAAAGTCTTTTGGAAGATTGGATATAATAATAAAATTATATGATTGTACGTATTCTTTAAAATAACGTCAGTAATAGAACTCTTCATGCAAGATCTTGTACGCTTCCAACAAATATATTCTCTGATTTTCGTACCTTAACAGCAAACGAATGCTTTTAATTTAAAATAATAATTATATGATAATTATATTTAATCTTTCTGATAAACAAACAAGTCCATGTCACAGTTAATTCCATCGTTTATTTTAGAAAGAATTTCTGTACATATATATTTGATGAAATATTTCTTATGATCAACGAAAAACATGCAGAACTCAACGAAGAAATATTAATAATAATTCAATTATAAAGTTAACATAACCTTTGCTAATTTCAACAATATTTGATTTTAATGACTATTGAAAATTTGTAAAATGAATGAAAATTTTGTAAAAATATCAAAAAATATTTTAAATTCGTAAATATTTTAAGAAATATTTGTCTGAGTGATCAAATGAAATTTCTTTTTTTGTTGGGAATTTTCTTATAGTTTCAATTTACTTAATTTTGTAATAATGTAATGAAGTACTTTGGGAATGTTTTAGCAAGTTTTATGTATTCTGCCGACCATTGCGATTGGAATAAATGCTAATGAAAGAATGTGATACGAATGGCAACCCTACTTTAGACCTTAGGGTGGCGGAGCCGCGAAAAACAAATGATCGTTGGACGCGTTTTAAATCATGACAGGCAGCAGCAGCATCTGGGCGGGCGGATCTGCTCAAGCTCACCTGTTTGCGCGGAGCAGGTGTGGTTAGCGTTGGTGATTACAAATTATCGGTCCGTTCAATTAACATTGCCGCTAAGTGGCATTTTAATAAGGTTCGACCGGCGAGATAAGTCGCGGACGCCTTGGATCGCTCCTTTATTACGCCGCGCCGCGGTTCGACGGCGCGATAGCTCTGGACATAGCCGAGTGCGTTCCGATGTGGTGGCGACAGCGCGAATGCCTGCACCCGGGCACTTGTGCAATTTAACGGGTTTTTGTTCAAATACTTCATAATTAAGTTGTCGTGTTTATTTATGCAAACCAGGTGACCACCGCGCGGCGGTCGGCGGTAAAATGTGTTCCTCGAAAAATGCAGTCACCTTCGTTTCGTTTGCTTTCCGCGCGCAATGTGGTAATTTGAGGCTTCGCTTCGCGAATCTCGATGAAAAATTTTCTCCTTTTGTGGTCACCGTTCGCGCGGGTATCGAATATATTTGTAGTATATACCCCCATACATGCCTAAGATGCAGATTGCGATTTACGATCTCTTCGCGGCGGAATCACCGAGGGCGCGATAAGAAGAAACAGGATCCGCCGGTCGCGAAGTGATCGTGCGTTAAAGAGGCGCTTAATGAGAGCGACCTCTTGCACCGCCCGCAGACGGAAATTAAGCGGCGTGTTGAAAAGTATTGACATTGGCCCACCAAATTCACTTTCGTAATCGTTTGATCACTTTTATTTAAACGGCTCGCGGGCTCGTCGACGGACTTGTTTATTTGGGTCAAAATAAGCGAGCGGTCGGTCCGCCGCTCCATCGATCGATCCAGTGATGATCAAGAATCGATCGATGGCCATTCTACGGGAAATCCCTTTCGAAATCGGCACCTTTCCAAAGGTTTTCTGTTGTTGTTTTTGCGTAAGCGTCAATGAAAGGTCTTCAGAAGGGTGAAATTCGGGTTTTTTATTTCGTAATAAAACATAAATAAAGTTAATAACCTTTATTATAAAAAAGGCTTTGGATAGACGGCAACGGTCTTACTTTAAAAATGAGTAAAAAGCAATAGTATATAAAATGTGGCCAAGACTTTTAAACTGAATTATTTAGAACCTACTAGATAGTGCGCTTCACTATACAGGGTCTTACTATATGCTAGAATTTTACTTTAGTAAAAGTCCCACGGTTTTCGAAAAATTTTTTACTTTTTTAATTTTTTGGAAAAATTCATCCGCATTCACTTTATTTCATGCCATGTCTACAAATGATAACTTTTTTACACCCTATTTTTAAAAAAATATTCATGGTTAGGGGAAGCCCGGGCAAGACGAATATGTTAAAGGAAAGGCTAAAAAAAACACACAAATTTCTAATCAACAACAGTCTTTTTATTATTAATTTGTACTTAAGTTAATCGTCTTTGGAAAACGCAATTAAAAACTTTGAAACTTAAACAACTTCTACATAAATTTTTGATTGCAAAAAAAAGTGCCTATTATCCGTTTTGCCCGGTCCCCCCGGGTAAAACGGATACACCCCCAGGGCAAAAAGGATAAGTAAGCAATTGGTGTTTTAATCATCGCACTCATCACAGTAGTAGCTGCCTGCCCCTAAATAAGAAGTACAGTTCTCGTGTGCCCACTTCTTGCATTGGTTGCACTTTATCCAATCTTCCGTAGGCGGATAAATATGTTCTTCTGAGCACACTAAACAAAAATATCTTGTTTCATCCTTCCGATTTTTATTGTTTGACTTCCTTGTTGTTTTATGTTTACTAGAACCGGCCAAGTTGGATTTATTAGTCTCTTTGCATGTAGATTTGTCAGGACCTGCCAACTTGGATAATTTTGTTTTCTTATGTGCAGTTTATAGCTATCCGTTTTGCCCATATTCGTCTTGCCCAAAGCACTAATATTCAAAAGTTGTATTAGCCTACTGTAAAATTTCAACCGACGAATGGAAAGTTACAAACACAGATTAAACTTCAAAAAACACGCAATCGATTAAACAGAGTCTGTTCCTTAACACTTAATACATAATACAAAAAATCAATGCACATACCTTGCCAAAAATCGTAAGAAGACAGCAAAAAACTTTTATTTGTATTTTTACAACAAGTGCACGCATCTATTGTTTTGGTTGAATTGTCATGGCGCGGCTGAGTTGCTGTTTTACCGACCCGAGCTCGTCCAGTAGCGCCATCTATTGTAGGTTTTTAATAATAGCGAGTATCCGTCTTACCCACACTATGCATCTTGCCCGGGCTTCCCCTATTCCTTTCATTTAAAACAGTGTTCCTTTTTACTTAAAGTATTGCCACCATCTCATAAAAAATATTTTAATGAAAATTGTTCATACAAACTAATTCGATTGGCTAACTTTGATAGCTTGTGGTGTAAAAAAAATGTACTAAGTGAACAGTGCCAATGACTTTAAAAACTTGCTTGCTAAATGCCAATTCCAAAATGGTATTATTGTTTTACGTTCCTATTTTGCCCCATGCACAGTTGAAGTATTATCCTTCATTTATGGGACACTCTGTATTATTTTTATACTATAAAAACTAGATACTAATACTAAGCACTAGCTGTATGCACGAGTCCAACTTGATTTAAATTTTCGAACTCGTGACGTGTGCTGTCCTGTTGTTAAATAACTGGCATCAAACTTAGGATGTTTTAGGGTTTTTCTAGGTTAATTCTTACTTTCCAACCTTTTCTAGAGCTTTATATTTTTTATTGTGTAAAATACCAGGTACTATGCGCTCGAAAAATATATTAAAAATTCATAATTTTTCAAAATGGTAGCTGATAAACTAAAAATTTCAAAAATAGAGTTTTAAATTGATCAAAATATTGAAGCCACATTAAAAAATAAAATATTTGTGAGAAAATCGAATGAAAGCATTTTGAAGAGTTTACTTTCAGCTTTCCAATTAGGTCTGGCAGATTAATGTACGGCTATTAGTTTAGGAGTTATGGACGTTCAAAGTTGAAAAATGACGTTTCTGTTTTGACAGCTCATAGCTCAGTTGAACAAAATCACAAGGAAATTTGAAACAAACCGTTTTAAAGCGCAAAGTATTTGATTTAAAATGCTTCATTTTAATTTACATACAACAAACAAACACATAGAAGCTATTAAATATCAAAAATAATTTGTTCGATACATATTCCAAACTCTACTCACAATTTTTCGATCACTGAAACAGTCATAAACAGTAGTAGTATAGTTAATTCTAGCCCGCTTTATTAATTAGTATTGCTTTGCTTAATAGTTATGAACATATTTTATATCCTCGTAATTAGGTCATCGATGACTTAAGGGGACCTTTACTTTCAAAATCGAAAAAAAATCATTTTTTTTTTTTTTTTTCATAAAAATGCTTCTTAACATCACACAAACACTCTCCTAAAACCGCTTTAAGAAATTCGTAAAAGAAAAAAAGTTATACCTATATTTCTAACGCTACCTCTACGCATTTTATATGCAAAAATTATATAACAAAAACTTTGAACGCGTTTTTCTCGAAATCACATTTTTGAAAATGGCTGCATCTGTATCTCAAAAACTATTCAACCGATTTTAACAAACCAAACGCCATTCGATTCGTTATCAAATATACTAGTAACTGAACCTTTAAAAATATTATTTTACCCCCACTTTTTTATGCGGAGGGGAGTTTACCCCTAACTTATAGTCGTTTTTTAACTTTTTTAGAAAAATGTGTATAAAATGATATATTTACATATTAAAAATAAAAGGTTTTTTAGGTTTAGGTACAAGTTTTGTGTGTTATCAAAACAAGATTTTTACTCTATCTGTTACATGGAATCCTAGAAAAATGGGGCCGTTTTAAAAGTGCATTTTGGATGACGCCCTCTGCAGTCATTAAAATAAACTAAAGTTGCATTTAAAAATTCTTTTTATATTTTTCATAATCTTACCAATAATGTACAAACGGTTTCAGAATAATAAATATAATAGTTTTTTCAAAAAAAAACTTTTAAAATGTGTGTCTTTTCCCGATTTTGAAAGTAAATTCCCCTTAACGAAGATATTTGACTTTTTAGAGTATTTATCAAACTACGGAACCACCAATCGAAATTTTAACTCTCACAACAATGTCAACTCTATCGGAACTTGATTTTCTCAGAAATATCCTTTTACAAATGGAGAAATTCAACTAAAGAAATCTAGATGACATCTTCCCACAAGTTTTCTATAACTTGTATGATTTATTTGTGAAATATCTAAAATAATTTGTTAGACAATAATATGTGTCAGATGCACACACCTCATAAACAACTTTAAGTTTATCCATTAATCTATCCGGACATTGCCTAACTTTTCACACAAAACCAAGTACCCCATGCAAATCTAACCGCATGAAGAGTTTGCCCATAAATTAGCACCGCATTCACCCTGCTTATTATCTCAAAAATTTAATTGCGAAATAATTTATGTCCACAGCCTGGGTGCCATCACCGACAGAGAGACTCTGTCCCTCGGCGGCCTTTAGGATCCTGCTGCTTCAGCAGATATTCATTATTGCCCCTATAAATACTGCTGACACTATCTCAGCGAGCATCAAAATAAGCACATCAGGCCTTATAATTGTACCTTGCGGTATATCAGTGGGATTTCCCCCCTCCCCCGTCTCGGGCGGTGGTAACACAGAAGAGAGATCACATGGAGAGCAACCTGTTACATAATCTGATCTTCATCGGTAAAGTTAATTGTCAATGTCACTGGAACCTAGCCTTACGGGTATCCCACAAATCTTCCCGCTGCCTAGTTAACTTAAGCGGCTCAAGACTTTATTTTTTGTTGCTGGCCCCATTTGTTTGCCCGCAATAGCCATGATGTCCACTTATAAAACTATAAAAGGTGCCGACCGTTTTTCATCGCTTGTGGTCTCTGTCAGCGCGTTTTGCCTCAACAGTTCTGGGAGACTAAATAAATATCTTCCATTGCTGGACATCATGTTCTACCACCACGTCGTATTTAATGCTGTCGAGATTGTCAACGTGATAATCGGGCGGCAAAATCACAATCCTTGGCCATAAATAATTGGCAACAAAGTGGATCGCTGTTGTGTAAAACGTATACCTCATTCTCTGGGGCTAATTTGAAGGGGTTAAGCGAGTAATTTGAGATGTGACACGCTTAACGGGCTTAGACATCAATGTGAGCTATAAAAAAAATGACATAAAGTAGGTATATACCAAAACAAAAAAACTACAAAGCAAGACCCATTTACTGTGGGAAAATTGTCATAAAACTGATTTGAATAATTTACAGCCGCCGGAGCTCTTTGGATGTTAGTGGACAAAAACCAAGCTCTCGACGGAACTGGTTTCTCATTGTATCGGCCAATTAGGAGGACAAGAAACCGATGTCGGTAAGATCGCATTTTTTTTGTATTCTTTTAATTCCCCTGCTAATATAAAAGGAGGCTCTTCGGCCCGACCTGAGTTGAGCGTTAAGCGACTGTAAATGGGACTAAACCTTGTAATCCCATCGAATCTAATGGCTAGCCGGAAATTTGGTTAAAAACAAGACCATTTGGTTAGAACAAATTCCCTTATAGATAGATTTTTTATGGATACCAATAGAAAATCAAAAATTTCCCACGATCTACTGAAATTATACCTTCGAAATTGTTGTTTCGACATTAGATCGAACTGCCCCGCGGCAGATAAGTTATTTAATATCTCTTTTTTTTTTCTCTTCCGAACGGATCCATGTAGCAATTATGTTGGGTCCGATGTTTCACAACTGATCGGAGAGTATTAAGCAAATAGTGATCATGTTGCTCGTGCAATACTGATCTGTCCCTCCTCTGGACTAACCTTGCACTATTTAACCCGTCAACATTTCACCCACAACGTCAAATATTGTGATCCTCTTAAAGTTGATCTTATTCCGAAAACGGAGTCGGTCAACCTCGCCGTTCTTGCATATTCCCACGGCCTTCGCGGTGTGCGCACGTAAAATTTTGCGCGCGAGAAAAATAGTTCCCATAAAGTGCACTACAACAAGATCATGCTGAACAATTGATCGCAATAAAAGAAGCGTTTCGGTCGCAGCCCAAAGATGGTTCCAAGATCGCAAACTTGGCCGCCACCAGAGTGCATTATTTGTTTTGTTATATAAAAGGCCCACGTTCACACATGGCTACCCTCGCGTGGTGGTTTAAATTTACACGATCATGCCACATATATGGCCGGAGTAATTAAAAACTCACGGGCAACATATACAATGGTCAAGGGGTCTGTGGGGCCAGTGAACGTGTTCGTTAGGCCAAATGGACCGTATTATTCGCGCAATTCGATTCTAGACACCAGCTCTAAGATTGGAGGTGGCGGGCATATGAGATCCGTGCGATCAGGGGCATTGCAAGGTATATACCTACTATATATATATATATATAAATAAATAAAAAAAACGATTAAAAGAGAAAGGCTCCTTGCGCGAGAGGCACCCATACAAAACCTGCAGGCCTCCTTTGCTAACTGATTTGACAGGTATGCCAGACTAATGTCCAAAACGAGACCCATATGTGGCGATAATGAAAACTCTCCGCTGTACAGAGAATAGATTCGCGGGCAGAGAACGCGAAGGCATTGTTTCGCGCCAGCGTGTGATAGCGTCCACAGGCCCGCAAAAGGTGCACACGCGTTGCAGCACGGCATGCATCTCAACAACAGAGCACACATCTAGTGCTCTAGTTAATCACGTACCATGCGCTAATTAAATAGCGCGACCACACATATAAATCGTTTTTTTTTTCCTTCCAACTTCGCGTTCATTCGTTTCTTCACCACTTTGATTTTATTTATATTATTTTCAACGATTTTTAATAAACAACTGATTTTCAAGGCAAGATCACACCGTAATAAGACCGTCGCAGAAACGATCTTAAATCATGATCTATAGTGGTGGCGCTGAGACACCGAGAACTAAAGAAAACACGTCCACCTTTTTTTTTGCGCGCGAAAAATCGAGCAACTTTGCACAAAATTGCGCAAGACAATGCGCTCGATCACACAACGTTTATGGAATATGTGGAATGATCGGGATGCTGTCAAGCTGTAATTAAGGAATTGTCGAAGGTAAATCCTCTGCGCGCTCCAATCGATTCTAATAGAAGCTGACAGAAACAATTGATTGGGGAATTTTTGGTATTCCGAGAAGTCCGCGCACATTCAGCACTCCAATAAATCACTAGACAATGTGGGGTCTGAACTGATCGCGGACTGCGGAAAATGTGGAACAACACTACATAATATATAAAAAAAAAAAAAATAATATGCTTACTCAACTGAAAATTTGTTTACTCATTGTTGGAGTACTGTTTTAGGTTTTGGGAACCTTATGGGATTCCAGAGATTTTTTTTTTTTAAATGATACCGATCAGTTACCAGATCGGGTACGATCGGCAAACTTATAAGAAATCTTCCAAGGATTCGCCATAAGAAAACGATTTACAACTCCAAGGTCGAGATAATTACGAAACAATTTAAATTAGTCGAACACAGATGCTGACTAACTCGAATCTTAGATTCTTTCGAATTGTTGCAGCTGCTTTTAAAGATACGACGGTATTGTTCGTTTGCATTTGCTTCATTCCTATTCTTATATTATGTTTTCTACTCAGGTTTATATTTAGAATATAAAAGTGATACTTTTCCTAGATTTATAGGTAGCAATAAATAAAACAATTTTGAAAAATAAAATAAAAAAACATAGTCTCGAGAAAAATGTATTATTTGACGATTAAAACTGATTTTTCCTAGTTTTACCTAGTTTATGTATAAAAAATATGAGGTTAACACCAGACGAGTTTCAATTTGTCACCGTGTTAACCACATTATTTACATAATGTTGTGATTGGAATTTTCACCACATATGTCAGTGATGCATATACCTCTTTAATTAGAATTGACAGGCAATAAATATCGACTACGACAAATAAGTATATAATTGATAAATTTGTTTTATTCATTACAATAAAAAATAGACGTGTGAAATACGAAAATTATTAATAATCTCACTTTCGTTTCAAGAAAACCTTTCTCTAATGAGGAAAGCTATTTAATTTTAATTTTTGATTATTATTATATTGTAATAACAATAAGTGTAATCAAACAAAAACATAACTGAAAGCATATATGAACAAACAAAGGAAACCATCGAAAATGCATTACGAAAGATCATTGGAAGATCAAAACATCAAAATGTTTTGAGGAGCATTTAAAGAAAATTCAAAAGCAAGTTGCAAAATCGATTCTCTTGAAAAATCACTAGAGCAAGGAAAAGTTGCAAGAAGACAAAAACTTCAAGAACATACTTCACCGAAACAACGAGTCTATTAAAAGGATATTGGGAGTGTATCGAGATTATTATTTAAAAAAAGACGTACTGATCGAGCTCGAAAAACAACACGCTAAGCTAGCTACAAGTACATCCTACAGTAAAGCTACCATCACAAGGGATGATGAATACAAATCAACAAGATAAACATGTAAGGGCTTCCTAAGATTGATATTCCAGCATTCAGTGGTGATTATATTAAGTGGTTATATTTTAATAGATACCCTTTTGAGTCGATCTCAGAGGAGCGTTAACTCGTTTTAAGACTCCAAAACTTTTTTTGTTTTTTTTTTAAATCAATAATAATAAAATCGTGTTTATGGGAGTGTATCGAGATTATTATTTAATCAGATCAGACTGTGGATTAAATCTACTGGGGATACCGCGTAAAAATTGCATATTATGATGAATATTGCAATTTTTTAAATCACGATAACTTACAAACAATCATTTAAGGGATCTTTTTTTGTAGAGATTCGCATACTTTATATCAACTATATTTACAAAAACCTCACCGTTTCAGAGATATTTTTGAAAACCAATTTTTGTACCTTTGACCTTGAATAAAAATTTTAGCACAAGCCAGATAAAAAATTTACAACTCTACCTGAATTTTTCTGAGGTTGGGCAATTTTTTCTTTTCTATTTTGACTAGACTACAGAATGAAGATCTTTTTCATAGAAGAAATAAAATTCTTTTAAGGGTTCAGGGGTAGTCAGGATTGCCAAAAAAATCGATTGATTCATGATCAGCGTCCGCAAAAACCCCCACATACCAAAATTAGCGTAGATCGGTTGATTTCGAACATTTCGTCCGCCATATTGGACCCACCCATCTTCAGATTCGTGATCAGCGATCTCAAAAACCCCCCACATACCAAATTTGGCGTAGATCGGTTGATTTTTGAAAATCTTTGTCCGCTATATTGGGTCCGCCATCTTGAATTTTGCAACTCTGACTCCAGATTCGTGATCAGTGACCCCTAAAACCCCCACATACCGTCAACCAATTCTGACCCAATTTTTTGAGGTTGGGAAAAAACATGACGTGCCTGCTACCTCAACTCTAACGGTGAACTTGGATTCACGGAATTCTTTTACATAAAAATATACATCTGGATATGAAAAAAAGAAATTCTTGTATTTTTCCTTGTACATTTATTCGGATTTTTGCTATTTTTTACCTGTTTTTTGAGGTTAGGAATTAACTGTAATGTGATGGCTCAATTCTGACTCCAGATTCGTGCTAAGTGCGCGAAAATACATCGAAAACCATATATCGCATGTAAACTACAGACCACTTTTTGTTTTTGTGTGGCTGTGTTATCAGAGGCCGTCAATTATTTTATTTTAAAAAAAAAGTTTCATTCAAGCACTAGATTAAACATAATATTAAACTAACGATTTTTGTTTGTTTGCTTGATTTTAGATGAACCAGTAAAATGATATGATTGTCACTGCAAAGCACGGCTTGTGGGATGTGGTCCAACAAACACAGTGATTATTTAGGCTACTATTTTCTTTTAAAATAGTTTGTAAAATAAAGTTAAAACATAATTTTTTTAAATAAATTAAACAACTATAAAAAAATGATATAAAATACTAATTTTACGCTGACTACCCCTGACCCCTAAAATAGCTCTTATTATGTATTAAAATATAAAGTTGAATATTACTTGTAAGTTAAAGACTTCATAATTACTCGTAGAAATTTTTGTAAAAATAAATCCTACCATGTAAACGTAAACGCTCTTATCAGTACAATTTGGTGATATTATAATATAATATATAAAATTTGGAACTACATCATTTCTTACCTCAAATCATTACCCCATGAATCACGATCAATGAGAGGACCTCCCAGAAGCCATAATCTTTTAACGATCAACTGTTACAAAGTTCACATCATGAACGACACGGAACCGCATCCTCAAACTTATAAATAGATTGAGTAGAATCCAAACCCGCTAAGTACAGTACAGTTTGTCTGGCGCAATTATCACTCGAAACCTCGAAAAGCATTTAAACTGACCTAATCCACTTAATGACATCTCCCACAACCCCGTCGCCGTGGATTGGCGCGGAGGAGCGCTCATTCGTTACCGTCGCGGCGGCGCACATCCGGGTTTGCCATCTCACGATCACGTCAGAACCACCCATCAATTTACCTACATTTACCATCGCACGGTACCCGGGGTACCCCATTCGACATGAACAGTTACAGCAGAAACCTTTATCCCAATTACTGCCAATAGATCTCGCCAGTTATTCCCCGATCGTCGGCGATCTTCGCGCAGTGGCGGCGGCGGATCGCGCGCATAGGCCACAGAGACATTGTGCGCCGCCGTCGCCGTCGCCGCGGAATCGCGGATCAGGAGACCCCAGCACGACAAACAATTTACCTTGAGCCGGGGCCAGAACCCGGCGACTGGGAACACATCTGCCAATTGGGCGTGTCAAATTGATCATCGCGTATATACCGAACAGCAGAGGGAGCCATCTCATCTCAGGGACCCCAGAGATCGCGCTCTACCTCTAGGTCTTCTGTGAACTCGCCGCGAGGGGCTCTATAACACCCAGGGCCGCCCAGTCATTCTGCGCGGCCCAAACGTTGACTCATTTGAATTTCTTTATTTAATTTTTTTATTTTCGTAAATTTTTTGTTCCCGCGATAGTAGCGCGGAGAAGGATCAGAGGGCAAGGGGGCACGCGGCTGCAGTCGGGGCCGGGGGCAAGAACAATGTCTCATTTAAACACGATGACGATCGTGGCTTAGATTTCCCGCGCGCCAGCCATCACAGACCCTCCTCGACCAAAGCAGCGCCCTCTTCTGCCCGCCTCCTCCTCGGGCAGCTACTTTTGGGCCTGCCTTGTACGTGGATCGCGGCTTATTGTTGGGGGCCTTAGATTTTTTCCATAACCACCGTGGGAACCGTTCTGCTCGTCGAGGAGCGAAATTTTGCAAATTAGCGGCGTACTACGACGAGAGGGTGGGGTACCGCAGGGGACCGATGCGGGCCTATAGTGTGCTCCTATTCCCCCGAAAGATCGATCGAAGAAATTGACAACTTCGAACAGCCAAAGCAGCATAACAGCGACGACATTGATCTCGCTGGCCGATATCGATTTGTTTAACATGGCTGCGATATACTCGTTTACTCGGGGTATACCCTGGGAGCCCCGGTGCTCCGCAGCCGATGTACCTATTTTTTATTTATTTTATTTTTTTTTTTTCGCAACTCTTTCTATGCGATCAATTCGATTGCTAGACCGATTGGGTGTATGCCGAAGCTGTTACCTGAGCGCCCGGAGCCTCTCTCGACCGTTTTGTAGACGAGAAAGGCTTAATTAATTGTGTGAAGTTGTACATGCCATGCCATGTGATCTGAATCCGTAAACAGATGTTAAATCAGAGCAGGAAGTCAAATGGGGCTCGTGTAGGTTTCAGTTCGCCCATGACCGGCTCTGCGCAGCAGGAAGAGAGGAGAGCGTGGGGACAAAACATCATCCCCCCGGGAACCTGAAACCTGCAGAAACCCCACTTCTGAATCGCGTAGCACATACATCCGACTTTTATGCAAAAATTGGCGCTCCGCGGAAATTAAAAAAAAACAATTAACACGAGACCTTCCCGTGTTCTGGTTAATTTGAGCGGTGTTTTGCTCTGGATCGTCGCCTGGGATTCGCAAGTGCTTGCCTTGAAATTAAGCGCGATGTTCGCCTTTTTCTGGGAGTTTTTTACAAGCGCGACCTGACACCCATAAATCTCATTAGATAAGAAACGAACAGAATAATTATTCAACTCAATGGGGCGGAGCGATACGAACAGAAAAGGTTACGAATTCTTGGGTTTTGCGAAAAAAAAATAAATAAATACGCTGTCGTTGTCTTTTAGAGATTTATTGTAAGACGTTCGAACGGGTCGTTTTCTAGATTATTATTTTTTATATTTTTTGTAAAACATTTTCGATTCAATGTAATTTACATATTTGATCCATTTTAAGTTACAATTGTAATGGTCTTTACAAAAAACACTCGAGAGGGATCAACATTACTTCCACTTTATTTCACGCTTTGAATATTTTATAATTTGAGATCCTTTGAAGGGACGTTTTTAACAAAGGACCCCGCACATTTTGTATGGAAAAGTGCGTACAGTCAAATCGACTGAAAATTTAGTATGTTGTACTTCAGGACATCCTGATCAAAAGTTCCCATGGGCGCAACTTCAAAAAATGGCCAGTTTTAGAGATACAGGGTGTTTCATTTTAATAGACGTACTCACATATCTCGAAAACTACGCATCCTAGGAAAAAATGTTTCGGACAAAAGTTATAGAGTACCACAAGGGTTAACTAGCGGTGACCTTGCCTTTGACCTTGAAGTCAAGGATCAAGGTCATTTCAAGGTCAAATCAATTTTTACATAGTGATCCCTACTTCTGACCCCGGAAATGGAAAAAGCGCAACATTTTGCATGAACGTGAACAATGATATAAATGATAAACTAGTACGCGATGGATCCGAATTTTTTGAATTTGATGAGCACCGGTATGAAAATGGTTTCCTCAGGGTACGGCTGTACTCCCGCTTCCGAAATTCGACAAGGTATCAGTTATGGATAACTTATAGACCTCATGAGGATCAGAATAATGAGCCTATAAGAGGTTATTACTGTACTTGTGTATCAGGTTCGAGAACATTAGGTTGCTGTGCACATGTCGCAAGTGTGTTATGGTTCTTAGGGTATGCGCGACACCAGCCTCATATCAAATATCCAAGCGTCACTTTACTTGATAATATAAGAGACGCTGGTAATCGAAATAATTAAAGAAACTAAACATATTAGCGACATACATATACTCATTGTTCATGTTCATGCAAAATGTTGCGCTTTTTCCATTTCCGGGGTCAGAAGTAGGGATCACTATGTAAAAATTGATTTGACCTTGAAATGACCTTGATCCTTGACTTCAAGGTCAAAGGCAAGGTCACCGCTAGTTAACCCTTGTGGTACTCTATAACTTTTGTCCGAAACATTTTTTCCTAGGATGCGTAGTTTTCGAGATATGTGAGTACGTCTATTAAAATGAAACACCCTGTATCTCTAAAACTGGCCATTTTTTGAAGTTGCGCCCATGGGAACTTTTGATCAGGATGTCCTGAAGTACAACATACTAAATTTTCAGTCGATTTGACTGTACGCACTTTTCCATACAAAATGTGCGGGGTCCTTTCGAATTTATATACTGACCATCTAAATTACGTCACCTAAAATACTGGACCGTTTTTTTTTATTAAAGTTCTGCACAGAAATATACAGGTGAACAATTTAAAAATATCGGCCCAGTAATTTTTTAGATTAAAAGGATATTTCAGTGTAACGTTTCAAAAAATTGAATTTTTTCTTTTGCATTGTCTAAAATAAATAATAAATAAAATATATTATCGATAATACAAATGTATAAAAGGGTTCATAGCAAGAAAGCAAAATATTGTGGCCTAATAGCGAAGACGAATGCTAAATTTTAAATGTCTTTTCCTTAAAACAGCATTTTTCAAATTGACATTGACATTGACATGATACTTCAATATTGACTTAATCAATTGAGCCTATATGCAGTTTAAACATAAATATAACTATCTTTAATTCTAGATATTTTTTCATTCTGATACTATAACTAAGCTCTTAGAAATCCTTATCCTTACTAATAATAAAACTGTAACTGTCTGTCTGTCTGTCTGTCTGTTCCAGCATAACTTTCAACCGATTTTAATCACATTTTGTATACATACATAGGGGATTACTGGTCAAAGGACAGATTATATATTATCTGGCTTAAGCTAGGCTTGAACCAGTTTAGCAGAGTTTGAACCAGATTTAGTAAAAGCTTAAATCATGCTTTTGACAGGCTTAACCCAGGCTTGATCTAAGTTTGAACCTGGTTCAGCCGAACTTGAATGAGACTAGAATCAAACTTGAACCAAGCTTAAGCCAAACTTCAGTGAGGTCAAGCTTAAACCCAGGCGAAATCAGGGATGAAATGATATTTATGTTGGTGAAATAAGGGTCCTAAATTTGTTATAATTTTAGATATATTGTAGTAATACGAAGATGAATCGAAGATTTCGGTTGATATGTTAGATTGAAATTGTTTAAAGCTAATTCCAGCTCAATCCGCGACAGCGTGACCACTGAACTGATTTAAAAATGAAGGGTCACCTGTCGCACCATTCGCGACGACATGCCTGAGAACATTCGAGCGATGTGGGTCTAATTAGACCCGCAGCACAGATAATTGTTTCGTCTCAGTTTGTCACCGGCACCAGAGCCGCGGAGTAGCCGAAGGCTCTGCGACACGCAACCACTCCATCCTCAGGTAAACAGCGCGGGCTAATTAAACCGTCAAAGTGTCTCCGCGCGGCAAGATCACGAACCCCCCTCGGTTGATGTATCACACATCCAGGATGCTGAACATTGTAGTTTTCAGCGGTCTGTCGTAAACAACGACATAATCGCGAGTTAACTCTCCTAGAGCTCCCCAATAAAATGTCGAAACGCACGCAATCTCGGTGTCAATTAATAAATTTACTCAACGAGAACACACGAAAAATAGAAAAGCGGGACACGCCGCGTCGCCGCCGCCACCACCGCGCTCTGCTGTGGAGCATGCAGTGGCGGTGCGGTGGCGCGGTGGTGCCCCGGGCTTCTGATGTTGAAAAGCCGGAGCCCCGGTCAGGAGGCCCCACTGTAGGCGCGATCAGCAGCGGCTTTTCGTGCTGCCGCGACTTCTGCTGGTTCTACTACCGCTTCTACCGCTCGCCGCGCCACCACCGCGCCTGTTGAGGACGGTGACAACCTCGGGAAGAATTTGGGAGCATGCACCATGCAAAAGATAGGCGCTCAAATTGTCCTGGCCGCGGCAGCGACCGCGCGACGTGTGAATTCCGCGGGAAAAGAAATTCGCACATGCGCGACTCGGCCCGCGTCCCACCGCTGCCCGCCGGGTCCGATTGCGCGCAGTGGTTTAATCGCAGAAAATTGTCGTCGGCACGGCTCTCAGACTCAATTAAAACATGAAAAGTCCGCGGAGTTGATTATTTATATTTGTGTTTTGCGCGCCGGTGTTTTGAGTTCGCCTTTTGCACCTCTGCTCTCGGCTCTTCGGTTGGCAGCAATTATTTCGCGCGCACCACGAAAAGTGTCACCTGAATGGGCAACTAAAAACAACTAAAATCGCAAATCAAATGCGCGCGCATTCAAATTGCATGCAATCGATGCACGCATAAATTTTTCACCTGCACTAAGCACCACACGATTGTGCGCACGTTATTTTTTTTCTCTGCATTTATTTATTTATTTATTTTTCTCTCACTATTTCTGTTTGCTCATTATTCTGGCGGTGATTGGGGCATTAGGCACCTGCTTGGGAAATTTTCTTATGTTTTTAAGGTGAAATCGTAGATATTGATGGCGATGGCGCGGCACCGATGACGATAGCTTTGATTGGTTTTAGTACGGCCCGCAGATAGTTGCCGCTGTGCGCTAATAGCTATCTAAAGTGGGTAAAGGGGTTAAAATTGTTAGCGTTTTCCATCGTTCCCCCGGTGTTTTTAACGATCCTGTCCACTGATAAACTTGAAATCGCGCATTTAAATATCACCTGTTAGACCCGCGATGACCGCGTGTCTGCCCCGCGGGAACAGAGGTCTTCTCGTGGATATTTTAATTAAAGAAACGATTACTGAACACACTCTACCCTAGCGAGTCGCAAATCGCTTCAGGGTTCAGCTATTTTCCATGTGATTTCCACGACCCCGCGAACTTTGCTGAAATTTGATAGTTGATTAAGGTGTGTGCCACCAAATTGTAAAGTTTTAACGTAATTGGGTTTTCACTTTTGACCTCATAACCTGAACTTTTGGTTACTTCCGTCTAAAGTTACAACTACTTTGTGGTTTGCATTTCCTACAAGACCCACGCTCATTTGATCCCGGCCCGGTCACGACTATCATCTTTGATTAAGAAAAGTAGGCTTTAAAATTATTAAACCGAGTTCATATCTTGATGTGGTAATTATAAATTGTGCTAGGTTTGGTATAAAATAACATTTTTACTAATTTGTACAAACAAAATTATTACTTAATTGGAAACTTTATACAAGAAAACTTTTTACTAAATTGAACATTTTGTAATATACAAAGAAAATTATTACTGAAATGAAAATTTTGTACAAGGAAAATTTTTACTAAATTGAAAATTTGCACATGGAATATTTTTACTAATTTGAATATTTTGCGCAAGAAATTTTTTTAATAAATTGAACATTTTGTACAAGGAAAATTTTCACTGAAATAAACAATTTGTACGAGGAAAATTTTTACTAAATTGAAAATTTTGCACAAGGAATATTTTTATTAATTTGAACATTTTGCACAAGGAATTTCGTAGAAGGAAAATTTTCACTGAAATGAAAATTTTGTACAAGGAAAATTTTTATTATATTGACAATTTTGCACAAGGAATATTTTTACTAATTGAACATTTTGTACAAGGAAATTCTTTTATAAAACTGAATATTTTTTACAATGCAAATTTTTACCAAATTATTTTGCACAAGGAACATTTTTATTAATTTCAACACTATACAAGGAAATTTTTACTAAATCAAAAGTTTTGCACAAGGAATATTTTTACTAAATTGGAAATTATGCACAAGGAAATTCCTTATCAAATGGATTATTTTGTACAAGGAAAATTTTGACTAAATTTGAAATTTTGGATAAGGAAAATTTTTACTAAATTGCAAATTTTGTACAAGGAAAATGTATATCAAATTGAAAATTTTATACAAGGAAAATTTCTAATAAATTAAACGTTTTGTACAAAGAAAAATATTTTTTTTTGTATAAAGAAAACAACAGGATTTTAAATTGGTGGGATATTGAAAATTGGGACTTATCAGAAAAGGCGGGATTTTGACTGAATTGTTTTCATAGGCAGATATTCGTAGCGCTTCCATAAATAACAAGTTTTCTCGTTCAGTGTACGGACTTGTAAAGGGCTTTAAATCCAAAAATAAAATTTTGAGGACGTTGATTTATTTTAGCATGAACTTTGAAGTTGAATGTTTTAAACAAAAGGTGACCTTTTTGTTTATTATAAGATATATAAGAGTTTGAACCGACTTAAGAAGATATGACACGTAAGTAATGTTTCTTATGTTTGTCTTTCATACCCATTTCAATATCTATAAGTAGTATGAATTGAGTTGATTTTATCTCGCTTACGAAATCATGTTAGTTTGCTTTGATTTTCTGTAATCATTCTAACATACAGCCTCATATATTTCTCTGTCAAATTTCTGAATGGTGACTATCAAGTACAAAAGGATTTATTACTGATGCCTATTCTTTAATGTATGACGGCTGTCGTTGCCGTCATCTTTCACAGCTCACCTGACCCGCACAATCGCCACACCCGAAGCGAGGTCCATTAGCCAAAGGAGTCATAATGGGCCCCAGAAGAGCGCCCCATTGCGATTCGCGACTCCGGCAGTCGATCAAGGCGCATCTTGGCGCGAGGGCAACACATAATTGCACTTTATATCGCGGCGCATCCATCAGGTTAATTAAATTTCGCCAGGGTAGAGGTAAATAAAATCGCATATACTATATATAAGAGGCCTTGCCAAGCGTAGCCCCTAAGTGGTCATGCGTGTTCGCAGCGAAGACGAATCGCTAAGAATAGAAATGCTGCGGAAAGTTACTTGACTCGTTTGCACTTGCCGTTATCTATCTCTTCACGGTGACTAACTAAACGGCCTAAAGCTGGTCCACGTCCACGTCCACGTCCACGAGGAACCGGAGGAGCTGGAGCTCCCAGGATGATCATGATCATCCCGTGGTTACTACCAGTTCCGGCGTGCCGTGATCGTATCATCGCGAGATGGTGCAATGAGCGCACACAGGCTGGACCAGCAGCAGCAGGCAGCAGTGCAGCATCCCGCGCGGCCGTCGTTCGCGGTCATACAGGTCTGAGATCTGTGATCTGAGAGATCTGAGGTCCTATCTTCATTCGGGCGCTGCTGGTGCGCACTGTGGTGCAGCAAGTCCCGGCCAGAGTACGCTTTTCGCGATTTTATTGGCGTTAATTCACCGTGCCGCCGGATAACATCAGATAAAACGATCTGGCGCGATATGTGATCAGCATAAACCGTGTGGCCTTTCGGCCCTCCCAGACACCTACCCGGACAAAGGGTAGGGCAGGGGGAATTTTTGCACAGAACATGTTCAGTTTGTCATGATCATCACGATCATCATCATCATCATCATCAGAAAATCTCAGCGGGACTGGAAACGCGCAAAAATATCCAGATGATATATGACAACACATTTGTAGCACGCGATCGCGCTGGCACAGTTCTGTGCTCTGCAGTGTGTATACCGTATTTATAATATAAATATTATACACATTGCATTGGAATGGCATGAGTCTGCGCGGAGCCCAGGCATGCGTAAAGGAGCCCCTGAATGATTTCTTGACTTAGTTGAAATGGCACTTCTCATTAACGGGGTCTTCGCTGGCACCTCAAAGGCGAGCTGAAGGTCTGCACGACTGGATGGTGGTGCTGCTGCTGCACGGTCCAATACCAGATCTCTTCTAGACCTGGCGCGCAGCGGTAACTCGGCGCGGTGACCTTATCAAACCGATTGTCAACAATGCAACCGCGCAGCAAGATGTTGCGCTTTTGCGACGACACTCCCCGATGCCATTAAAGACCCATCCCAAAGACGTCGACGTCGTCAAACAGCTGGAACAAGTTGACGACTGCAACTACACCTACTCTGGCCGGGGCTCATCTGCCGTGCTTGCCCATAATTATGCAAATGCCAGCCGGAGGCCGCGCCGAGCTGCCGCCACCCGCAACCGTATACAGAATGCTCTCGTAAAATGTCATAAAATTGGATGGTCTGGCAGGCTAGAGATGTCTTATCAGATAAGGTGTATAAAGTGAAAAGAAGCCCCAAGAAAAGCCCCATCCCATCCTAAGACCCATAAGACGAGAGACGATCTCGACAGTGCCTTCTTCTTTATTATTATTCTTCGTCTTCAGGTCGCGGAAGGCACATTTAAGCGCGCGTCTGCCCGAGGGTGGAACTAGGAAAAAGAGCCACAGACAAGGTGTCTCCTCGTTGCCCAAGATATCTTCCATCGTCTTGAATGCGATCACGAACTTGACCTTTCACATAACCTTAAAAGTGCTCAAAATGAGAATCATGGAAGAAAAAAAGGCATTTCTTTTTTAGGTTTTTGTTGATCGCTAGCTAGTTTTTTGCCTTTAGTAGTAGTATACTGTATACCATATACCTCTCCTTGAAACACCTTCTTCTTATTATTCGATTCAAGGTGCTGCTCGGCCTGATGCATACCATTGACTCCCAGTCACATACCGATCATTGCATGACCCCACCTGATTTGGGTATTCCGCGTTTGGGGCTATGTGCGCGCTTCTTCTTCTGGGATGGAAGCGATCTCTTTGGGGGCAAAAAAAAAATATAAAGCGAAAATGGGGTCCCAGCGTGATTCTGTCCATTTTTGCACTGGGGGTCAGGAACGATCAGGCAATTCTCCTTCTTGCTAAGAGTGATCTCTGAATGATACAGCCAGTGCAGGAGGATGGGACCGTCTCAAACTGCTTTTTAACGAGGGATTTAGAGATTTTTTTTTTTTGTTTTCTTTAAGCGAAAGATATTGCGGTACAGACGTTTTTCCTGCCCGATTTCTAAAAATGGGTCTTTAGGTCTTTCTACCTTCTGAGAAATCGCTGCTAGCTTATTGAAGTCAAAATTAAATCAAAATTGTACGAAATATTCCATTTAACCCAATAATTTATATTTTTTTTTGTCAAATATTACAGCATTTTACGTTTTCATTTGACTAAAAATTCTTGTTTTTTTTTAATGGATTTTATCACATCAATTCCATTGAAAAAAATAAAAAATTCAGGTCAAACTGAGAAGAAAAAAAAATTGTTGAAGTAATGAACAGTCTCAGTTCCTAGACCTTCACAAAATCTAGAGAAACATTGAACTTTGAAATTTAAAATGAACTTATATGATGTTGGGTTCATTGATTCCTTCGGTCTGTATTAAAATTTAAATTTTCAGTGAATGATTAAGCTTCCGAATACAATATAATACAATAATGTAAGCCATTTCCAACATTTTGAATAGACTGCACACATTACAATAGACAAGACAAACTCACAAAATAGTATTTAAAAAAGGCAAGTCACAAAATCAACTTGCTTCGCTCGCTTTATACACGTATAAAGACCAAATACGTGTCAATTTTACTGACAGTCAGCACTCAGAGAGTGAGCCATCTGTTGGTTTCTTTTTAAATTATATGTTATTTTCACCCAGGCAGCTCTTTCGCACTCAAAAAATTAACAGAAACACAGTATCATATCTCCGCATAACGACATGAATAGATTTACGTTTGAACAACATTGGCAATTATTAAAAAAAAATTTCCAAAGTGAGTGTTGTATTGCTGAAACAGTGCGAATATAGAAAAGATTATGTAATTAGCTGTTTTATAGATGTAATTAGCTGTTTTATGGCGAGAATCAATATTATTCTGATAATCCAGAAACGATTGAGATAATTATCGAGCTATTCATGATATAGGGCCCCAAACCATCGAAAATATGCTGCAAAATTGGGTTGCAAAATTGGGTTTCTGCCAAGCCAGCCGGGGGGCGACCATATAAATTAAATCATATTCTGTGATTAATCGGAAACTTTACTCTTTTCAATAAAATAACATACTTTTGAAAATATTAAACAGTGTTGCTGTTTTAGAACTTTTAAAAAGAAGCCAGCCGATGGCCTGCTCTTTATTTAGTAAAATTAATTTTTTTCATAAAGCGATTATTGAATAAATATGACAACTGGTGCACATTCATAAAATAAAATAAAATTTCTCAAAATAAGGTGAATTTCCTTAATTATTTCTAATTACATTTGTCATTATTTTCAAAATAAAAAGATATATAATATAGTAATATATAGTTGTTTAATTTAGTAAAGACTTTTCTTTCGAAAACGTGCTCTTTCCAAAATTTTTTTGTAAACTGAAAATTTAAATAGCAATTAGTCAAATATACATAAGATGAAATGAAGGTACTTTCAACAGTGTTAATTGACTAAACTCCCTGTGATCACTTAATTAATGGTGATTTACATTTTCCAAAGTGCAAATCAGAATAGTAGGTGAATATAAAGTCAACTGAGATTAATTCCAAAAATCTGTGAGTTTTTCCTTGTTGAATTGGAAATAAAGTCAATATAAAATTTGTTACCTATTGTTATCGAAGGGTCAACTTATTGAGTTTTTACTATATAATTATATTTTTAAGTGTTTATGTGATATAAAACATCGTGAAAGAAGAAATATCTGTAAGCTAAAAAAAGCAGAAAAAAAAGACATGCACCTAGTCAATTTTAACGACGCATTTAGTTGCACAGATGTTTCAATTTAAAGGAAGTTATATCCGAATGTTAGAGCCCACGTGCAGGTGATATGATGGTAACAACTAAACAACGTATAAATCATTCGATTCCCTTTCCCTAAGCTTAACAAATCAATAAGTTTTTTCCCACGATTGTCTTCGTAATGTGAGCCAAGTGTTTTTTTTTTACACTTTCCAATCAACCTCCGAGCAAAATCGGTGAAAAATCGCATCTCCTTAACCACGGAATGGTAAAACAATCAACGAAAAATCTTTAACCGGAAGGGTCTCACCGGGGGTCTCGTTACGGGCTTCCGACACCGCGTGTCGAATCGGTCCAATGGGCCAATGGTGCGCTGCGTTAAAGCATGGAAGTGGCAAAAAAGATCGATTTTAATAAATTCTCCTCATTTAAAACCTTTCACTCTACCAAAGGCCGGTGGTCATTAAGCAAAATGTTTAATTACATTATTTTATGTAAACGTTCGGCCAACATTCGTAATGAATGGCATCGCAACAGCCCCAGTAGTAGTAGAAGAAGTTGTTGTCCAAAGATCGACAGCTTCTGATCTTGCCACAGTCGGCGACACGATGGACCGGGGCTGAGACGACCTACGATCAGTAGACCCCAATCGGTGCTACCTGTGCGCGCCACTGGTACACACTCAACCACGACAATGCGCCCCGCGACACAGGTTTTTCTAACTCGACGGGGAGCAACGGGCGCAACTTCTCGCGAACACAAGACAACAACAACAGCAGCGGGTAAAAGAAACAAAAGCCGCGCGACCAATTAAATTTCTGCTGTCGACCGATAAAAAGAACTCCGAGGCGCTCCTCCGGTGCGGATGCAAAAACACAAAGCGATTGATGGAATATTGAGCGATTGTAAATTACAATTAGCGCATTAGTCGAGATAAATGCCTTCGCGATTGAGTCTCGGCCGCGATCGACAGTGTGATTTAAGATTTTGAAGATCTTTGAGCGTTTGTTGCGCCGCGATAAAAATCTCCTCGTCGTCGTCGCAGCTGTGCGCCACCGCATCGCGCCCTGGATCGGGAGCTGGAGCTGGAGCTGTGCTCTAAGGCTCGTTAGGTTCCGTCTTATACGGAATCTTGCGCTTTTTCTGCGCTCGAACACGCGCACACACCACTGTGTCTTTTATAAGATTTGCGTTTTAATTAAGCTCGTAAAGCAGTCAATATTTACATAAAACGCATTGTAAACATGTCGTCGCTGTCTATCGCCCATAAGCAGCAGCCAAATTTCCCTAAAGGTCTTCAGTAGCCCCGCCGAATTTTATGACCATATTAATACTAATCTAAACGAAAGAGTCAACACCTCCGGGATCCGGCTTGAGCCCGAATCCGCATCACGCTTTTTGCTGGCGCTGAAGAATTGCAAAAAATTTATGATTTACAGCCGCGTAATATTCGAATTTTGGAATGATCAAAGCTTGCATTATAAACGTTACACCGCATCAAATTCCTTCCAAACCAACGAGAGATAGTTTCAACGACGATAACAATCGGGGCAGAAGTTATTTATGTGACGGACTGTAATATAATAAAAAAAATGAAATGAAATACCAAATGGAAGAGAGATGGTTAAAAATTTAGAGAATTTTATATCTCAATAAAAGTGGTACGAGCCACAAAGAAACGCAATTCAAATTAATTTTTAATGGCGTGGGGACGAGCTTGAATGTCTTCGAATGGAATTTTTTTTTTTTTGTTTTTCTGGAAAATTCGAAAAAAGCCCTAACCATAATATAAAAACTTTGACAACTTGTTTTTTGTTGTTGTTTTTTTCTATTATTATTGGAACAATACACATCGCCTCATAGAACTGTTATTCGAAGGTTTTTCGTTTAAATCATTTTCAGCGAAAAAATAGATATTTCCGATTTTATGGCATAAATATAGCGTTTTTTCAGAAGCCATTAGCAACTGATGACAACTGTGACCTTCCATAAATTGCGTAGAAAGTTCACAAAAACGTTGTCCACTTTCTGACGATATACCAAAGCTATAAAATTTCCGAATGCCAATTTAAGTTTTTGTTTATAGCTTATAATTTATGGTTATTTAAACATTGTAAGGGCGCTTCACTTCAAATATATATCTACCATAAAAGAGAACATTTAAAAAAATCCAAGGTTAAACTCATTACTAGACATTTTCCGTATTGTCTAACTTTAAGATGAAAACGGACAAAGCATCACAATTGACGAAAAGTCACTAACCCAAAATAGAACGTTTGGTATCTAATCTGAATACCTCTTTTTTATAAAACAGAAACTTTATATTCTTAGAATATATAAAGACATAAACTGAATGGTCAAACTTCTCAGTAAAATTTTTTTTTTCTAAAACTTTTATTTCGTATTTCGTTTAGAATGATCCGATGAATTATGCTAACTTCTGAAATAACCATTAGTGATATGGCTATGAATCAGTATCTTTTCTAGATGGCACTATGAGTCTGTTATAGATCGATCACAGAGTTCTTTATTTTTAAGAAGCTATTGAAACTTTTAAATATTTCCTACTTCTGATTCATTCTTTTATCTAACTCTTCAAAGTTGTTCTTGTTTTTGTTTGTTAAAATTATGAAACCATTCTCAAATTCTTCCATTATATAGCATAAATTAAATCTTAATATCTGTTGAACTTCACACTTGAAATTCGGTGTCAATTTTACGTTGTATTCTCGAAAAAACGCAATTGTAGTTTAAGCCCCAATTCAATCTATTCATAAAATTAATCATATGAATTAAGAATCACTTGGAAGTTTTTGTTTAAGACGAGTAGTAGTATGCGGGAACTGGTTTTAGTTTAGTTATTACTATGTTTAAATTTCGAAAAATTATACAAAAATAACCCAATTCACTAGATTAATAAACGAAATTACTTTCTATAGAATTTTAATAGCAGATATTATTTAAAAATTATACAAAATTGTCTGGATATTTTGAAAATATATTAATTTCAAAAATAAATTAAATTTTAAGGTAATTTTTAATCAATGAAAAGGGTTAAAATCAATTTTTTAACTTTAAGGTTTAGCGCAAAAGTTATTTTAACCCTTGTTTGCCACACTTCCCTGGAATCACCTTCTTGCCACACTTGGGTTGTTTGTACCCCAATTTCAATCTACCAATTTTTTTATAAATCCTTTTTATCATAATAATAATAATAAGAAAACCTATTAAAGTTGTGTAAGTATTACGATACAATGTCTAAATTTAATGTGTTTAAAAAATTAAATTTGAAAAATAAAAGTTTAAAAAAAAATGACTACTTTTACAAAAAAATTCATAACTTTTTTGATTTTCAATAAAAGTTGCTAACAATTTAGGTGCGCTTATTTGAAGTCTTGTACTACAGGGAAAAAAATACTTGTTTAGAAAATTATTCAAAAAAAGGTATTTATTTTGAGAAATGAATGGAGAAATTTTGTGAAAAATTTGACTATTTCTTAAGAGTGGAAATATGTTGCAATATTTATTAATTAAACAAAATAAACAAAATGAACAATGAGTAAAGAATATTGGGAATGTAAACAAGTACAGGGTGGGCCATTTAAGATTTGGAATTTGAATCGGCTATGAAAAAAAACAAATGAATATTTTTTCAAAGTTATGAGTTTATTAGAAAGATTGAACCTTTCCATTTAGGAATGGAAGACAAAATCATTCAAATGACTGCCACGGCTAGCCTTACAATACCCCATTCGATCAGTCCAATTTTTCAGTACATTGTCATCAAGTCAATGGCAACTTCGATTTCACGTTTCAAGTCGTCAATCATCTCTGGATGGTTAGCGTAACACTTGTCCTTAACGGCTCCCAAAAAAAAAAGTCAAATGGAGTCAAATCGCAACTTCGAGGTGGTCAATTGACATCATCATTTCGGCTGATTATGCGATTTCCGAAAACAGTGCGCAAAAGATCGATTGTTACGTTGGCTGTGTGTCACTTTGCGCCGTCCTGTTGAAACCAAATGTCGTCTATGTCATACTCTTCAATTTTGGGAAACAAAAAATCGCTTAGCATGGCGCGGTAGCGATCGCCATTCACTGTAACGGCGTTTCCTTGCTCATTTTCGAAGAAAAATGGCTCAATAATGCCGCCAGACCAAAATCCGCATCAGACAGTCACTCGTTGTGGATGCATTGGTTTCTCCACGATGACGTGTGGATTTTTTGAGCCCCAGATACAACAATTTTGTTTATTGACGTATCCTCCGAGGTGGAAATGAGCTTCATCTGAAAAGATGATTTTTCAGTAAATGTGCCTATCTTCGATCAAGCGGTCTTTGGCCCATTGAGCAAACCGAAAACGCATCGGTTGAGCGCACTGGAAGAGTACGTACACGAGTTGTTTTATCCAACAACGATCCAGTTTCACGAACTCGCTTCACAAATTGATCCACAAACTGCGTTTTTGATACATCCTTGTTGTCAAATTTTTTCCGTAAATTTCTTACAGTTTGAGTAGAAGACACTTTGGAAATAAGTTTTTAATATTTCCCAACTTTGTTCAAGCGAAAAGCGACCCATTTCAAAAATGTTAAACATAAAACTAACTTTCTGTTACATCGGAAATGTCATCAAACCTTCCAAACTCAAAATAACCTATAGTTCCAATTCCAAACGTTAGATGGCCCACCCTGTGTTTCAAATAATAAAGTTATTCTAAATTCCGGCACAAACTTCGCAGAGCAGGTAGCTATGTTCTTTGCAGACCGGGCGGAATCTTAAATTAAGGAAGTTTAGTCTTGGGGTCATTTGTACCCCAGTATGGCAAACAAGGGTTAAACTTCAAAGCTATAGTCAACTTGTATTTCATAAGAAAATGATAATATAATAAATATTTGTACTGAAATATTGGGAAATTATGTAAACATCAAACCTATTAAGTATTAAATTTTAACCACACTCAATATTAAAACATTTATTTATTATCTTTTATTTCTGGATAGACTGCATTATGAAAACTTTAAGAATTTGGCACGGTGAGAATAAATCTCGGAAAAAGATTAAAGACGGCATACAAAAAAAAAAAATATATATGATTAAAACTTAATCTTAAATTATTAATTCATAATAACTTTCTTTTCTTTTCTTGAAATTCAATAAGGCTAAATTGAGTTAAACTTTTTACGTTTGAAATGTAAATTTTGAAAGTTAAAAAGAAATGAAAGTAAGACTTCATCCTCTTTCGCATTCGACTCATATATAGAATTTTAGAATCCTAAAAATTTTATAATTAAGTCCAAAATTATTAATCATATTCGCGAGAAAGGTGCCAAACGAAAATGATCCCGGTTGAAGCTTTAAACGTGCAAAAAATAGTTAAGATTATTTTTGTCTGACGACCATTAATGAAAAATGGTTAAATCGATAGAAAAATTTGAATAAACGAAGCTAAACTTTAGAATGAGACTCATTTTTGATGTTACAAATAAAGTTTCAAAAAAACCGCATCGATCTGACATGTACGTCAAAATACAATGGACTTCAAATGTCAAAAATGTCGGTTTTTCATTATGTTTTTTGTAGATTAGGATAGTCAAGTAGTAGGTGAGGTAGAATACTATGCGAGTTTTTATTAATCTATATTGTAAATATTGGAATCATAAATAAAAAGTAAACAAAATCAGCCAAGTGTGGATTTAAATCACGCCTAAACGATTCCGTGCAGATTTCGTAATTTTTCGTAGTAATATCTATAAACAAAGTTGCAAAGATAATTATGAGATCCAAAACTTAATTTAAATCATGTTTTTTTTAACGAGATGATATAAGGCACAATTTTATGTCTATAAAATTTCAGTAATTGCTTTCATAGCAAGCATTCGTGACGCGACATAGAAACTTTAAATTCAGGAAGACAGTAGAAATGCACAAACACTTCTAGGCATTTAAAACTGCAACTGGATGCCAATACCTTTTGCTAGAGAAACTATCTCTCTACGGGGCGTTCCACCAGTAAGACATAAAAATAGCAGACATTTTTTGTTAACTAGTTTTTCCTGTAAGGCCTACTATGCGACGACGAGAGAGAAAACCTTAAGGTATGCATAAGAAAAAAAATTCTCCTTAAGAAATTCTCTAGTTTTTCTTACAATCATTCAGGGTAGATATACTACATATATATCCTAGTCTCATATTTCATCCTAGGTTGCATTATATATATTTTTTTCTAACGATCACCAGCCGTCAAGATAATCATCAAGACGTCTGACAATTTGAATGGATCGTCTTCCTCGTCTCGATCGTCGAGTGTCATGGAGATAATTAAACTGTCAGTGGACTTCGAGTGGCCGTAAAAGGTAACAGTGGCCGTATACTTGTTTAGCTATGGGACTTGACCCCGGCAAGGCAGCTGACACCTAACAAATGCGCATAAAATTGTAACAAAGTGCGATGAATGTCTGAACAAAAAACAAAAAAAAAAACAGTCCCAATCGTGAGGAACTTCCATAAGGAGAAGGTCTCTCATGATCGGACATCAAAATGTCTTTTCACACCTTCTTCAGGTGATTGTAGTTACAGGCCTGTGACCAGGGGGTCCCAGGGAGTCCCACACACAGCAGACAGAGCCCATGAGTGCGATACTTTTCACCAGATATTTTACCTCTGCGACTTACGCAAGATATAACAGAGCGTGCGCACTCGGCGGCCACACTGAGGATCGCGTAGTGCTTCTTATAGTGGCCCAGTAGTGGGTCTCAAGACGTCAACATCTGAATGTTTTCATCTTAGATTTATGTCGGTGGGTAGCCAGCGGGCAAAAACAAATTATCCCATGCTCCTTGGAGCCCCGGACTAGAAGAAATAGCCGCGCGCTACCGTGCACCACCACCGCGCTCCGGCTTGCAGACTCGATTGCTCTCGCACTATTTTTGGGCGGGCAATTTGAATTGTCAGTGAAGTCGACTTCCATTTGAGGTAGTCCCCAGAGCACCCAAAATGGTTAGAACGCGCGGATAAGACGGCTGAGGTTTGTGGAGTATAACTTTGCGCAGGTGTAATTGATGCTCTATCGCACAGTTAATCGGGAATAACTTCGTTTTTATTCCCCCCCCTCCGGCTCAGATCTCCTTTTAGAGAGGGAGTAAAAATAAAAAGGTCCACGAGTTTGATTGTGAGAAGTTATCAAGGTGACAAGATCTGATATGAGAATCACTGGTCTGCTGGAGACGTGGCAAAGTTTCATTAAGACGTCGTAAATGAAGGTTTTTTTTTGCTTTCAACGGTCAGAATTTGTTTCAAGCTTCGCTTATTGCGCTCGATTGTATAAACAATACGCTTTTGAGGTTCTTCGGTTTTTTTTTGTGGACTTTCAGTTTCGCAACAATGGCAAACGCAACGACGACGACGACGCGACCGCTATATTAACGTATTCATCGCGGTCGTTGCACGATTGCAAAATAATACAGAGAGCTCGTTATTAAATCGCAATTAACATTTCATTGCGGCCATCTCCATAAAGCTGTCGCCACATTGTGGCTGACTGTGGCCGCTACAATTGGCGGTGTGTCCTTCACGACCATAAATTCGATCTTCGTCGACCACCGCGATGGCGGTGGTATTCGGCGATCGGTGATCGGCGTTGCCCAGTCGCGGCGGCGGCGGCCACACGATTATTATCCCTCTCTAATCCTTCACGGAAAGGCTTAATCATCATAAATCATTGCTGGGGAGCCTGGAACGCAGGAAACGAGGGCACAAAAGTAATAACGTGTCACCTGACGACGACGACGACGACGACGACATATCAAGATCACCCATTGCCCAGGTCCGCGTGCGCGGATATAGATGTCTCCGCGGTCTGTCGAGTGCAAATTATTATCATCCGTGGCGCATTAATTATCGTAATGATCGCCATAGATCAAGATCCATCGCGGACTAAAGAGTGTGACGCTAAGAAGATCAACGGTGACAACTCCCAGTACATCTGAATCAGAGGCGCAGGCATCGCGGCAGGCTTCATCTTGCCCCCATCCCGCCTGCCTGCCTGCCCCTCGCAAACAAGCGCATCACATGGACCCCATGGACCCCATTGGAGCATGGAAAAAGCGCGCCGTGTCGCCTTTAAGTAATTGATTTGTGGTGGTCACATGTGAACACGGATTCTTTTGTAGATTTCTGAGATAACTTGGCTGCGATATGTGTAACGGGAGTTGATACGATCTTATGAGATCTACCCCGTCGTCAGCGGCGGCGACAGTCCACTGAACAGGGGTGGGGGGGCACCCGTCCCGCCGTGCCACCGTCCCGCCGTCACTGCTTTTCAAAGAGGTAAGGAAAAAATTGTAACATCTCGAGGCGAGATCACTTCGAGGGATATATCTAAGATTTATCTCTTAACGACCGCCGCCGCTGTACCGTCCAAATGACATGATCGCTTCTGATTAGCCTTTTTCATGTTCCGGGGGAGACATTGGCGGCGGCGGCTGCGGCTGTGGCGGGAACCTTCTGAGCTGTGATCCGTTGCCATTTACTTAGAAATTATATCGTCACGCATCTGCGGCTGATTGAAACAAATGGGCCGTTCCAGCGGGTGATTCCGACCGATTATAAGATGATTATAAAAGCGAAAGGACTGCCCGCAAATGATACTTGCTATAGATATCCGAGGGCTGGGCATGTTAAACGCTTTTTGCAGGCCTTCTAAGATGTTATTTAATTGTGCCTGATCATCTTGAAGGTTGTGGGAATGTTGTTAAGATTTTTAACATTTTTTTTTTTTTTTTGCTCTCGGATTAGCTCGTTATATCATCGGTATTGATCTTGTCAAAGAGACCATTCGGATTACATACATAGTACGAAGAAACTTTACATTTTATGTAAGTTTTATGGACGGAAATCACAAAGCATACCTTTCTATGATACTGATACTTACTATGTTTGGTATGTCTTGAACAAGAGTTCTTATTCTTTGTTTTTCTTATAAAATATTTTTGAATTTTACCTATGCGTAGGTAATTTGTGAAACATTTCAAACAAGATTTTCCCTTCACGGTTTTCTACAAAAATGAGGATAAAACAGTGGTTTCATTTTAAAAATTCAGTAATTTTTTTCTGTAATTTTGCGTTTAAACAAACTTAAACTTACCGAAAAAAAATTACTTTACATTTACCAGCACTTCAAAAAATTCAAAAAAAAAAAATTCCTGAGGATAGAGGAGTATAAAAGACATTTTCTAACAAAATTCGGTGAGTGACACTTTTGAAAAAGGAGTTAAAAAAAAAAAGATTTAAATTTTATTTTTTCCCGCCAAAAATCGGCTTTTCGTTTAAGAATCATGACCAAAATGTTTTTTCATGTCTTTTACTCTTAAGAATTAGGAAAAAATCTCCATTCATTAATTTTGAATTTTACTATGAAAAAATCGAAAAAAAGTTTTTTTTTTGAAAAAATCGAAACCCGTTTAAGATAAAGAGCTGAAAATTTGGCTGAATTATTTTTATTTGATACCAAAACGATTCCCCAAGTGCGAAATCAAAAAAGCCGCGGTGGCAGATTTCCCATATAAACAGAAAAAATTTATCCATGAAAAATTCAGAAAACGCAAAAAAAACATGATTTTTTCATGAAATCGTTATGTCTAAATGTTTTTATCGTTCCCCTTCGATTTTTTGTTCATGCCTAAAATTAATAAAAATCGCTACCTGGATGTCTAAACTAACTAACTAAAAATATATGCGGTTATTTTTATGTAAAGGAAGGTTTGGTAAGACAAAATGGCGGCCTGAATGAAATGTTTTTTTTCGAAACTTGACGAATGTTTTTCTCGAAAACTAAAAAAATTTAAGAACAAAACGTCCTAGAATTAGTCAAAAAAAACTCTTTAATTTTTTTTTTAATAGGATCTGATATAATTTGTGATTTTTCAAAAAAATCACAAAATCAAAATTTCGACAAACTTTGTCAAAAAGTCTGAAAAAAAATCGATAGTGTATTTTGAACTTAAAATAAAACATTTTTCTTATCAACAAATTTTCGAGAAAATACTTCGTCAAGTTTTGAAAAATAATTTTTCATTCTGGCCTCCATTTTGTTTTACCAAAACTTCTTTTACATAAAAATAACCGCATATATTTTTTAGTTCAGATATTGAGATCATGATTTTTATTGGTTTTAGGCATGAAAAAAAAATCGAAAGAAAACAAAAAATCATTTTAAACAAAATAATTTCATCAAAAAATTAAATTTATTTTGGATATTTTTGATTTGTTCATGGTGACAACTCAAATTCAGATGCCAAAATTGCGTCCTGTGAGCGTTAATGGCTTAATTACCGAATGCATTTTTTCAAATTATAATCCTTATAATTCAATATTTAAATAAATAATTTCCAAAATGTTTCCATATAGGTATTTTTCATTCAAATTTAGATCGCTATTAAAAATGAACGAATGCACCTTGGCCACACGGTTCCTAGACGGCGGTACTACGGCCGCACACGCTAGAAATAAAATTTGTGAAAAATTTAAACGGCTGTATGAAGGCCGAACTTAATTAAAAACGACCTGATGCCAAGGCTGAACCAATTTATAATATATTTATAATATATATTATATATAACATTATAAATTGGTTCATCCGCTGGTGTAGCCGTGGTAGCCTTTAAGTGGCAGGCCTACTGTTCCATTTTTTACCTGTTTTACAATGCGAGCTCGAGTTTTCTATGGAAAAAAATGAGATTGAGTTGTTGTTCAGTTTTTTAAGCGTATAAGCGTATTATCTCGAAAATTGTAAGAGGTATTAAGAAACTCTTTTGAGAATTCTAAAATATCTCTCATAACATCGACAAAAAATTGTCAATGTTTCAAATTAAATGGCTTATAATTTTATAATGAGAGAAGATAGGAAATCGATTAAAAAATCAAGGAAAGCCCTTAAAATCACCCTGTAATTTATAAAAACATACATACTAAAACATTTTAAATTACAACTTTTTTCACACAAGATTTTATGAAGCAATGTTGTAGCAATATGAAGCAAATCCAATAATTTTTTTCTTACCTTTGGAGTTATTTTAAAACATTAAAAATTAATTACCTTCTGTATATGGTAAATGAATAAAACTTATAGGTAATCTATGTTTTTATCGTGTAGGTATTCCATAATATCTCGAAGAACCAAAAAAAAAACATTAGGTATAATTGTTAAACAGTTCATAGCTATTAATTAAAAATCTACCGATCAGAAAAAAAAATTTCTTAATAAATTAATAGCATAAAATTATGTAAAATAGGAGTAAATATGTTTTTATACGATCGTTTGGAATGTCTAAATATGTATCTATACCATTTCTAATTTTTTTCCAGATAATATAGTTATGTAATTTTGTTGTAACCGTGAGGATTAGAGTTTTTATCAGGATTTTTTTTTTTTTGTAATCTTTAAGATAATTTTTTAAAAGTTTTGATAGGTATTAGGAAATTTGTTTCGAGATTTTTCTTAACTTAATAAGTTTAAAACGGTTTAAATTTTCAAATATGATTTTGTCTAATTGTTATTTCATAACTTAAGTTGAATAAACTGCTGATACCAACTTAGCCAACATTTTAAATTGCTAAATGGATCGGAGTTATGACAGGTTCTTTATTTTTATTGAAATTTCTGATATGAAGCCCACCTTGGAAGAACTAGTTGGAATGAAAAATAGTGTTTATAAAGGAATTCAATGATTTTACCATCTCGATGGAGATTCAAAGTAGCTCTCAAAGCATTCAATTAAGAGAATTGCCCTATAATTTTAACAAATACGTAATACCACCCTGTTCGAAAGTGCTAACGACATTAGGCTCACTCTGTGCAATTATATGACTAAATTGCGAGGTACCCGAGGGCACTGGTTACCATGGCTGTGATTAAATTCACCATGGGGCAGGTTCTGCTGTCGAAGGTTGCAGCAAATCCTATAATCGATCGCATCTCTGCGGTATGGTAAAAGTGCTAGGAAATGTAATGAGTACCTGGGCGACTCTAATAGATACCTTTGGCCGTATTTGCATATCAGTCCCGCCATTACTGCCGCCGAATGCACGCAATGCACGCCTCAGACAGTTTTCTGTTATGACAGTTTCGACGCGGCCTAAATGGGGTCTCAATTGAATGCGCGGTCCAGCGAGCGCCTCATCTCCCAATTGGCTGTAATTGAAATGTTCCGGCCGTTTTTTTCCCCTATGGGGTCCCAACGGTCGGCGCAGTGAGGCATGGCGGCGGCAGCGGTGGCGGCAGTGGCGGCGTGGCGTGTTACGTGCCTAGCAGTGATTACCGGACTAAGTGTCCGACTGCGCCAATATCTTCATTAACTGCTTTATCGCCGGTGACCATTCGAATTTTATGCGCTTTCCGCCTAATGCAACTCCGGCCTATGGCCTCGAGCCGCAGCGTGCCGTGTCGCCTTCACCTGATCTATCACTGGCCGCAATCAAAAAAAATTTCCCCCTAGCGCTCGGTGTGTTTATACGAGACGGCGGCGTGGCGTGGCGCGGTGCAAGCACCTGTCCGTGAAGCTAATTAAATTTCTAAATTTACTCCAGGCCAACACAGTGCAAGTCCGGCCATCTTTTTATCACCGGAATTATCACGAATTATATGCAGTTGGCGCGCTGAATAGACTGAGCCGCGCCGCGAACGGATAAGACCTCCTCGGCTAGTGCACACGCATGCGTAAGTCGCTTTGTTTTTATTATTATTATTATAGGGAAAGAACAAGGTCCGAAACGGTTCATCCGAGGTGCAATTGAACTTCTACTCGGACGGCTTTCCCAGGCGTCATCGTCTTCGTCGTCGTCTTGGTCGCGGGTACCTTAAGACTACGTTTCTTCTACGTCGTCGTCTACGGAGAAGTTCTTTTTAACGGATCTTGCACGTTACGATATCATCTTCCAGTTCCACAGCCTGTTGGTAGATGGCAGCGGTGAAGGTGGCTGTGGCGGTGGCGGTGGCGGACGGCGCGGCAGCAGCAGAAGAAGAAGCCGAAGTCGCGGCTCACAGCCTGCCTGTCTCGCGAGGTTCTATTGATTGCGACCCGCGACTCTGTTTCTCCGGTGTACTCGACTCCTTTTTTCCCACAAAATTGGGTTCCCATGGGATTTTCAATTCGCTAACTTTTACAGGGAGTTCCACGGGTGTACACGAAAAGCGCGAGGCAGCGTGCTGGCTGGTTTCCCAAAACGACAGGAGGAATGATCGCGCGATTAGCCAAAGATGGGCGAATAAATTTTCCATTCTGTCCGTGTTCATCTCGCGCAGTGCCGGGCTGCGGTGGCGGCGCGGGTCCGTGTCTTCGCGTCTGTCGGTGCCCCACTGCTCGATGCGAGGTCCCAGGCCGCCGCTGCCGTCGCTGTTTGGGGCACCTACATCGCAATCTTTGCGGTGATTCTTTATCGCCCCGGCAAATATATGAGAAATTTATTGGAACTTTGATTGCCGGCCTTAGGTGTGGATGGCGCAAATTCGAGCTTAAGTTTATTTTGGGGCGGTATAAACGCGACATTTACATTGAGCATAATGCTTATATTTCTTATAGGTACATGAATACTAAGATTTCTGTCCCGGAAATGTTAACCATTTTGACCCATCCCCATTTCCGTGAATATAGATAGGGTCAGGAGTTTCAGGTCACACGGTAATAATAAGGGTCCATTTTGTTCAAAGCTAGCTCACTTAATTAATTTTGTTAATTTTGTTTCTTTAGAGTGAATAATATTAATGTTGTTAATACAGTCCAGTCTAGTATTATATACAATTCAAGACACTATCTTAATTTGTAATTATTTACTTTCACGACCACCTGGTTTTTTAGCAACTAAAAATCGAATAATTTACGGATTTTATTTGTTTTTTTTTTTCAATTGTTCATTTTTGCGTTGGACTTATGAAAAAAAAAACAAAATTTTGAAAAAAATATTTTTCGATAAATTTTTTAGCTTTGAATGCTGAAAAAATCTTGTTTTAAAAAACGAACAATTTAAAAAAAAAAAAAATTTTTAGTTTATTATTTGATTTTCCACATCCTAATCAATATTTTTTAAATGGGAGAAAGTTATAAAAAGGAGTAGCGGGCAGGATAGGGTCAGGAGGGGGGGCAAAACATCGCCTGAATTTTACTACCACTCTCCTTTTATTTTCCAATAAAAACCATGAATTGCAATTTTCAATATTTGATGCTAAATTTGTAATTAGCGACTACCAAAACTCCTGTATATACTGAATTTCATGAAAATCTATGAGATTTTTAAAATTTGTTGTCTGCCATGTTGAATTTGCCATTTTGAATTTTAAAAATCCGATTTTAATCTCATAATGAGTTACGATAAAAACCCCTTGGTACAGAATTTCACGAAAATCTGTACGATTTTCAGTTTCAGATTTTCAGAATCTGCATTATACAAAATCCGCCATTTTGTAAAAGTTATGAGTTATTGCGATCAGCAAAAAAACTTTTTTCTGTAAGTTCAAACATTCCGATCACCGTTGATGTTAGTAAGAATTGCATTGCAAAACTCTATTGACTTGAAAAAAAAACTACAAAAAAAAAAATTTCAAATTTGTTGATAGGTCTTTTCCAAAAAATCGCCATATTTAATTTCCTATTAGAAAAAACTCAATTTTGACGACAAATTCTGAAAGAGCACACTCAAAACTAGTAAGATTCATGGTTTTTATTGGAAAACAAATGTCCTTTAATTGTAAGAATGAGGTTTCAAACTGCACAAAAAAATTAGGTTCTTTGAGCGTTAATGGGATAAAGCCGACGCAAAAACGAACAATTTGAGAAAAAAAAAATTGTAAAAATGTTGATTCTTCGATTTTATATCCTCAAAAAACCAGGTGACCGTGAAAGTAAACAATTACCCTTAATTTCACATAAGAAACATTTTATGTAAAAATATGGGTCATATTCCTAAAACCTGAGGAAAAGCAAAGTCTCAATTTGAAACTCATTTTACTTGTTAAGGGGTTATTCTACCTATAGCCCGGAAAAAGCGAAATTTTTTTCAAACTGCTATAAAAACAAAACTACAACAGATATCGTTTTGAAATTTTGTAAGCTTATTTATTTAGGTTGGAACATTATACTTTCATTGATAAAAAAAATTATAAAAACAAAATGGCGGCTGTGGATCCCAACGTTTTAGTGCAGCTAAATGAAAACAGTTTTACGCCTGGTAAAAATGCGAAAAAACTACTCGACCGATTTACTTCAAATTTTGTGCACATACTTATTTACTATATATCTACCGCACTGACTACAGTTTAGAGCAAAATATAATTTTTTGGCAATATGGCAAAACATATTTAATTGCAAAAATTTCGAAAATCGACTCTTTTTTTTTCAAACTTGTCCCAAACTACAAAAAAAAACATTAATTTTGACCTAAAGTGAAGTCAGTGTAGTAGTTTATACTCAAAACTAATAAATTTTTTTTTTTTTGTACGATTGCAGATGAATAGCGCAAAACATTTTTTCATTTAGCTGCACTAAAACGTTGGGCTCGCTAGCCGCCATTTTGTTTTAATAACTTTTTTTTTTATATATTAAATGAAAATATAATGTTCAAACCTAAATAAATAAACGTGCAAAATTTCAAAACGATATCTGTTGTAGTTGTTTTTTTTTTTTTTATAGCAGTTTAAAATAAATGTCACTTTTTCCGGGCTATAGGTAAAATGAACCCTTAAATTAACAACTAACTTACTTAGAGTCGATTTAACCGTCAGAGCTTAAAGTTATTTTAAGTTATACCCATTTTGTTTCTTAACACGTTCACGCCGGCGTGTACCACCGGGGGCTCACACGCGAATGGTTTATCTGGCGGCGTGTACCACCAGTGGCTCACATCAGTTTTATAACATAGTTTAGTTAGATGAAAAAACTTTATGAAGTCAAAAATAATTTTTTTATTGAAAAGTTAAAGATCTTATTTTTACAGGTAGGCTATAATTAATCTATTACACATTTATTTGTTTTAGTGGCCTTTTTTTTAAATTATGTGCAAGACGCCGCCAGATAAAGCAAAATACGATTTTTACTGCCGCCCGGTGAAGTGAAATACAAAAAACTGCGCCGGCGTCAACGTGTTAAATTAAGTGTACGATACCCAGAGAAATTTATGGTCGAAAATTACTATTTTGCAATTTTTTCTATTTTCCTAGTTCATTCTGGGATAACTAGAAAAAATAGCTACATCTAGTCGATTTTAACTATAAAGTATATTTAATTCTCGTCATTACAACTAATTGGGTATAAATGTAGTCATTTTTAACAAGTTTCTTAGTTAAACCTCACTATAGTTGTAGTATATAAATGCATAACTACTGTTCTGGTCATTTTAACTACAATTATAGTAACTTAATAGTTACCCCAGCATTGACTTCGAATAAATTTTTAACATTGACTACAATAATTTTAGAAACTTTCGACTAGAAATAGATGACAATACTTATGCTCGTTTTTTACTATAATTTAATGTTTTACTGATCATTTATAATTATGGTTAATATATGACTATAGCCAATATTTGAATTAAAATTATGACCATAACTTTTGATAAATATTTAAAAAAAATGATTAAAAACTTTTACCCCTGGAGCTGCTTTTTTGACTGTGCAAGTAATAGTTACTCATAATTATAATAATACTACTTTCAACTGTTCAATTATTTCTATACTTTTTTTGGAATTTAACTATATAATTATTAAACGTGATTATTCAAATTTTAAAACTAAGGAGAATTTCCTAGATATTATTAACTAGAAATACTAGATTTATGGTATTATTAACTATTTTAATAAATTAAAAATGCACAAATAATTACGAATGACTCTGGTTGTATATTTAATGTTTAAGCTATAAGATCATTATGTTTGAAATGTATTATAATAAAATATTCTGTAATTTTCTGAAATTTCACAAAATGAATGAACTTTGCCTTTCAGTTTCATAATTCCTTGCTTTGAACTGTTTTAACTTTTTTTTGATAATCCATGACGATGTGTATTCTTTTTGTTTTCTTTGATTCATTAAAATTCGAAGCTTTCATTTGATCTAACACAATATTTTTGTCTTTTGAGCGAAATTAGTCACCCTGTAGAATTAGGGTTTTCAGGTAAAATAGAACCTCTGGAATCAGGATACAAAGGATCGGAATATTGAAGAATTATAGCCAACTGCAGAACAAGGCTCTTGAGGCATAGCTAGAATTAGTGATGAAAAAAACATAAACTCGGTTTTATTCTTGTTAAGTTTTCAGGAACAACTGTTAATCTAAAAAACCTTATCTTTAAGAAGGCAGTATAACATGGATCAGCTACTAAAATAACAGGCCAAACACGTGAAAGTGATAAAGAAGATCTGTATACTCAAGTAAGCAATGATCTCTCAGCTAGAAAAATGATCAGAGTATGGTGAGACAAGGGTATTGCCACTAAACAATACCAGAGAGGATTTCGACAAAATCAATAATCAAATCGAGGTAGTTAAGGAGTAGAATCCCGATCTAAAATATTTCACCGAAGGATATTATACCCAAGTTGAAACACCATGTGATCAGACAAAGGAATGTTTGAAAAGCCTGATTTGAGAGAAATAAAAACTCCGAAGGAATTGGACCTCACAATATTCTAAACTTAAACAATTTGTTGGAAATTGACCTATCAAGATCGTGACACTCAACTCATTAAAATGATTTCTTATACTCTACTGTCGTCTTTCCGCCCCTATTTATACTTTTTCGTGGATGAAGTTTTCAAGTTCCTAATCAATTGTTTTCAGTTAAGTTCACACCCAATCATATATATTGACATTTACTTGAAAATCTAAGCCTAAACTACGAAAATTGAGCTCTTAAGCTAACTACAAACCCTGAAATTGCATTGAATATTCAAGCAGAGCTTGACCTTACGTTTTGAGCTCGTAAAACTATTCCACTCGCACTTGACTGATTTTTTTTTCTATCTTGCTTTAATAACTAAGAATCTAGATTTCATCTTTTATATTCACATATTACTGACTGCAAAATTATGGTTGAAAATCGGCATATTTAAAACACTGGTTCTGGGTAACATAAATGTTTTAAAAAAGGACATTTTTGATAGTGGCTGTAAGAAGTTAATTCCACAAAACTCGAAAAACCGAGGAAAAAATGAATGGATATAAATTTCCATTTAAAATCTATCTATATTGCTGTGAGCTAATCCTCCACTAGTGGGAGGAACATCCCATCCAGGAAATTCGTATTGCACCACTTCTGTTTTAACATAAAACCGAAAAGAAAGTGGCTTAGACGTTGCGGTGGCGGTAGTGTCGCGTAAAAACCCTTCACCACTTGAGTCCATCTTACGCAACGTATTTCGAAATCGTTATTCGTACTATTTCCCACCTGTGAAAAGTCCTCCTCGTGCGCTAGCTTGCGCAATTTTGCCACAAAACCAATAAATTTCCGCTGATTTAAAAACAAATCACTCAGCCACTTGGGGGAAATTATGACGGACATACTTGTTGTTGGCTGGCCGTACTGTGGCGCGGCGGCTGGCGGCGTGCCGCAAGGTTCACATCTGTAACCTTTGTCATATCGCGCAAGATGTCTTTTCCTTCGTATTTGCTCCTGTCGAAGATCGATTAGAGGGGAATCCATTGGGAGATGATTACCGCGAACTGTCGGTACTTTTTCCTTTCAACTTGTTTGTTCATTGACACCACACACCACACATACCGTACCGTACTGTACCGTGCCGTATCGCAGCAAACTCGCGCGGTGAATCTTTCTACACTCGCTGATTGGGTTTTACGGCCCAGCACTAATATAAACCTCTAAGCTGCAGCCACTCGGAGTCAATTAAAATCATTTTGCAAAGTCGCTAATGGCCCAAGTAATGAGCAGTAATTACGGAGGAATATGAGCGGCTGCTGGATTTACATCATTCTCCGCCAGAGATAATTTGTTACTTTTAGTGGAGACTTTTGACACTTATGCGAACCATATGGCCACTTTGATTCTATCGCTCGGCAATTACACTCACCGACGACGACGTCTACGATGCGGACGCAACGAGAACGTTTTATTGGAGCTGAAGGTACAATTACACTTGCTGTATCCACTTGGCCCCGAGCTGTGCCGGTGGTAAAGGTAAAAATCTTAGCACAGGAATTCACCTTAATTGAGTGTTGCACTCTATAAATCTGTGCTAAGTGGAAGGAGGCATCATTTAGGAGCGGCAAATTAAAATGTCTAGCAATTTTTCTTCACACTCTCACACTCTTGGCATGTCCTTAATAACGGCTAGCGCTTTTCGCGGATTTATTGAAACATAAAGGGACGTTAATGAGACTCGAATTACAGCGCTTGATGTGGCCATTTATGATCACTTTTATTTAGTGCCCCCTGGCATGCGTGAGCTCAAAGTCTGACCAACGTACAATAGCCTAGTTTGAATTTTAATTGAAAAATTCTGGGAAGAAAGATATTAACAATCGCCAATAAAACACTAATTTTCTTAATTTGATGAGATTAGCTAATTTACTATCAGACTTATAGGTAAAAAGTTAAACTGTTCATATTAACCTTTTTCTTAGAATTTTTTTCAAGCTATTATATCAAAAACCTTACCATTAGCTATGAAAGTAATAAACTTTTGAATGAACGTCATTTGTAGTTGAGGTAATCCTGTTTTACCTAGTAAAACCTATCTACAGTTTTAAATTAATAGTCTTTTATTATTCGCGGTGAACCACACGAACTTTACCAATTTATAAGTATGAAAATAAAAGGACCTACCTACTTGTATCTTGTATTTATTACAAGACTCTCTATTAGCTTAAATAATTTCAAATATGTAAGTCCACAAACTAAAAGTTAAAGAGAGAAGATGGAAAATTTAAAATTATACCATTTTTACTAATACTATTGAAGGAGTGTAGAAACTCCTTTAGTAAGTTTGAACCAAACATCTGTAAATTTGGATTGTCCCATTCTCCCTAAAGTGAAATTCTTAAAATTTAACTTTTTTGATGAAACTTCTTGATTTGAAACGATTTTTTAATATCCTTTTTACTTTTTCTAAATATCCAGATGTGTTACAAATATTTTAGTTATTATATTTTATTTTTTCTCGAAGATCTAAAAGAAAAGTTAAGAGACCGCCAGTTTCCAGACGTTAGTGAAATCACAGCGGTATAAAGACAAAATTCGGGAACTTACTTCGAAAGAAACGCTGGTCAAATGAATTTGAAATGTGGTTTCATCGAATGCGCAAGCGTATAGAGTTTAGGAGGGAGTATATTGAAAAACTATAATAAAATAATTGAAAAATATCTTGTAGTGCTTGGTTTCATTAAAAGGAGTACCAAAAAGTTTACTGATCCTTTCGCCATTAAAAATCTATATGTCTCGTTAGTAAGATCTCTGCTAGAATATGCCGCTGTTATCTGGTGCCCTATGTATAGTATACTACATATATTTGTAGAATAGAAGCAGTGCAAAAGAACTTCACTCGATTTTTATGCTTCAAATGCAACCTTTTTAAAAATGTTTTACCACCCTATAAATCTCGGCGTCTGTTATTTGGTTTGTCAACACTCGAGTTTAGACGCATTGTAGTTGTGCCATGTTTATTAGGGATTTATTGTGCAATGACATAAAATGCGCAGAGTTGCTCTCCTTGATAATGCTTTATGCCCCTGAAAGACCTCTTCGTTCAAGAGAGCTGCTACTTGCTCCTTCTCATAGAACCAACTACGGGTCTCAGGAAGTTATTACTAGGTGCATTATTAAATTTAATTATTTCAATAATTTCGTTGACTTCTCTTTATGTAGATCAAGTTTCAAATCCAAAATCACATACCTGGAAAATATATCTCTTAATTGATTTATTGAATATGTCGATTAATTGAATTATTGAATTTTGTAATAATATATTCTAGTCTGTAAGGTTATTGTATTGATCTGTAGACTGAATGAATGACTAAATAAATAAATAAATAAATAACCCTTGTATTTATTTTATCCTTGTATTTTATAATACTTAAAGGCCTCTTTTCTCTTCCAAATGACAGATCAGATTAATTTTATTTTCTGAAACAACAAAAAGCAAGACTACTTCATTTAAAACCAACTAGATTTATTGCGACATTCAAAACTAAGTTAATCTACAGCATTTACTTATTACGTACGAGTAAAACTACATAAATTAAAAATCTAAAAAAGCATATCTATATAATTATGGCATCTAGTTATAAACAAACAAAAACTACCTACCGTCTTCACACAGGCTAAAATTCGGTTAAAAAAGCAAAGTGAGGTATTTCAAGAGATGGTTTGTTTACCTTCTCCACACTATATGGTATATCGAAAATTATAAAATTCAAAATTAAAGTAAACATATTTTTAGAATGTGCATAGAATAAAATTTCCTACGATACCTCACTTAACCTAGTAAACGAACAAAATAATTTTCCGATTCCTAATTTTTAACCACCCCCAAAAAGGAGAAAATGATTTATTTTTTTTATTATTCTGAATTGTGAGAAGAACAAGAAGAAGAACTGTCTAACTATGCCAAATTTCAAGGTGATAGCATGTGTAGTTTCTGAGAAAAATAATTGTGAAATTCCCAATATATAATTATATAAAAACCGCCATCAATATTTCTTCATGTTACGAATTACGAATTAACCAGTAAAATTGATGCACTATATTTTTTATTGTATGAAGGAATATTACCGCTCAATGTTCACTCTAATGCCTTAGGCAGACAGCACACATAAATTACTAATTAGTACTAATTACTAATTTAGGTGATGTCTGTCATGGGCTTATCATCATTAATGACCACTAAATGACGAAAAACTTCATCATTTATGGCTTGCTAAATGACCATAATTGTTTGATCATTTATACCTAAATGATGAAAAATGTACAAGAATTCATTTCATTTTGTACTTTTATACCAGTTGTAACATAACTTTGCGCTATCCATTACAAACAACAAGAAGAAGAAAAGCACAAGTACTATGAAATGACTGACATCTGCTAAATGATGATTAAGAAATGGCTGTTTGTCACCACTTTATTAATTATAAATTAGTGCTTAATGAGTAATTAATTATGTGCGCTGTGTGTAGGCCCTAGGTCATTAACTAGTTTAGTTAAGCTTGAGGTGTACTCAATATTTTTATATGGGAATTTTATGTATCTACTATTATTCGTATCACACGTCGGACATGAAACAATTTTAGGTACTATATTTAAAAATCGTCAAGAATTACATTTAAAATTTCCTACAATTCTTTCAAGGGAGGACTCGAAAGGCATAAATTAGACCTGACTGATTGGCAAACTGTGTTGAGGAAACCTATTTTATCAATCAATTTTAAACTTTAAAACAAAAGCACATTAGGTATATTACATTAAAAATCTCTAACAATTTTATAAAATACTTAATTTTCAGATTTGTTGGTGCAATATTTAGAAAGAGACAAATTAAATCTAAATGTTCTAAAACTTCTTTATTATACATATGGGTATCAAAGTTTTTGGTTGGTTAAATTCTATAAAAATTTGATCTACACATTACCTTTTGTAGTTTTTTAGCCGGCTACTGATTATTTATTTTCTTAGCAACTTTATAAAAAATTCTAATCCAAAAGCTAAGTTTTTCTGAACTTGATTTGAAAATACAGTGTTGGATTTGATTAAATTATTTTGTATCTATTCTAACTAGAATAAAATTTTGTCTGTCCAATAAAATTTTGTTTAAGTAATATATTTTGTAGTTTTACGATATACTTAATAAAAAGACATAAAATGGGTGTTCCTACACGATTTACATTTTCTATTAAAATATATAAGTACTTACAAAATTTTCTCTTATAAGAGAAGGAGAACTAATAAAATTCTAGGGTTATTTAAGTTAACTTCTACTGCATAAATGTCACTGCCTTATGCTTAGATTCTAAATTATTTTGATATAACTTGTTCCTAACCGTGTAAACTTACCATACAGAATACTGTGGAATGTAAATGTGATCGCTGATCGTTAAGAAATTCACCCTACTGCAAGGAGAAACGAGGTACTTTGCGTTTAGCAGTTTAATAATATCGTTATTTTAAAGTACACATTGTTGACCATTTAACTTGACCTATAAGTAAATTGCGTGCTAGTGCTGACTGCGTAGGCCGTGTCGTTTCCTTGCAGAAAATCGCATGAAATGGTGTGTGGCCTAAGGCGACTGTAGGGAGGGGATCATTTTATATCCCTCGATTTATTTTGGTCGTTATGTCCACGTAATAGGACTACATAGGCGCAATGTCATCGCGAAGATCGTTCAAGCTGCACCCAGTCGTTACTTCTGGGATCTATTTGTTAGTGTATCGTTACAGGATAATTTTTCGCTGTATGGTCGACGATCGTCGTACTATATATATGGGATTTACTCGGGCATCGTTTAACGCGGAAGATTAAGAATGCGCAGATCACTTGTCGCCTGTGTGAGGTTTTTTATTAATAAACAAAAAGTGATCGTGCAGGCGCAGAGACGTGAATGTCTCTTCGTTTTGGTGGTAATAAACGTTAAATCCACCTGAGACAGCGATCGTTTCCCACACCTACAATAGGTGATCATCTTAGGGAATGGTGCGGATTGCAGGGTTTATTTCGAGATCGCTCATTCGAGCAAATATTTGAACCGCATAGACGACGAGCGGCGAGCACTTTATTTATTGACACATTTATTATTGTAATTTTCCCCGTAAATTGTGTTTCATTCAAGCGATTATTTGCAAACTACGAAGCTGCAAGAGGTATGCTCACAGTTGAACCGCAAGCCTTCTCGTCTCATGTTCTTCGCGCGCATACGTTGCGCGATGTCTGTAAGCGCGTTTGCGCGCTATAACTGCTGATAGACCGCGGGACTGATTCGCGAATTTGAACCCCTTCAGGCATAAGTGAGCGGTGCGAGACGAACTCGCGAGATTTTCCCGGGCTGACTTTTGATACGTCGACTCAAACATAGGGTATTTTTTTTTTATTGTTTTGTTGAGTGAGCGGCGCACAGAGCCCCCATGTCATGATCTGTGCGGCGGCGCAGACTGTTTGCTCAGCCATTAACCGCAACGTCTTAGACTATCTTCCGTAAGTCTTTTTGTTTACTCTTTTTTGAGGATGTTGGACTGGTGGTTAAAAAGATGCAGTTATCGCGGCTTTTGTACCTTGTGGGCGTATTGTTGAACAGAAGAAAGGTTATGTTCTGCGGAGCTAAGGTTAAGATCAGACGACGTGGTCAGATTAAGCGATATTGTAGTATGTCGGGCAAGTCGACGAGAGAGGTGATCGTGTGTGCACCGGCCCGATAATTGAATTTGGTTCAGCTTGAGTGACGTTTGATAGGCCTCTGTTCTTCGATTCAAATCTTGGAGCCCGTCTCTCTGTGTATCGGAAGCTTTTGGCGGGAATTGTTCGAGGCGCCTGACAGTGCCCCAGAGTTTGCCCTCTATTTATATAATGAAGAAAATCAGTAGTACGGGGTCCCGAGGTATGCTGTTGCATCTACATGCACCCGTGAAGATAATTCAAGGCGAACAGAATGTTTCCTTTCGAGGCAACACATATGTTTATATATAAATATACTATTATATATATATAAGTAGCAGAATAACATTTTCGAAAGTACTTATGCATGCCGGAGGCACACAACAGGCTGCAGCATAGTACAGCAATAATAGCAATAGCTAGGAGCCTGTGACAATCGCAGAGCACCTACTATACCGCTTCAGGTGCTTACACATATCCGTGCCGGTGACAATCTGTCCACCTAAAGTCGCAAGTCCCACCGGACCTATCAATCAAATGGGGCAAAAATTTTTCCAAGATTGATTTGCGCAAGTGCACTTTGTTTGAGACCACCTTTACAGATTAAAATCAGAACAAACAAAGCGTATAACTGTGATCGAAGGGGAGACCAAACGATGCCTTAGCTCTTGGGCTAAGAAGGGGGACGCGTCTTACGATCAATTATCGGGGTCACAACCGCAGCTAGCTACTTGCGCATGCGCAAAAAGGAAAAGTCATTTTAAGTGGTACACCGCTTTATAAGACACTATAATATAAAGGCCGGTTAAGAAGCTGAACATACATATTCTTATATATATATATACGCAAAGAAATAAAATTTTATCGAATCTCCTTGTGGTGGTGTCGTTAATTTTGCTCCTGCTTATACTTGAGCGCATTGTAGCCCCAACCACACATAGGGCGGAGGCCCACTCAGTATATATGTAATCAATTTTATGGTACTCCCGAGTTTTCGATTATTTTCTGTCATGTCAAACCGAGAGAGTTGGTCCATTTGCATAGAAACGATGATATCACGGGACTGTGCTAAATTTTCAATTTAATTGAATTATTTTTGCATAACATACCTCAAACGCCTACCTTTGTTGTCTTAAAACCATACGCGCCAGCGGAACCAGCAGCGCCAGCGATTATACCACACTGGGGCGGGCTACATACGCGCGCTTACTAACCAGCAATTTTCATCCTTTTGAGTGACAACGATTTATCACATAATTATTTTTTACGAGCCTCGGGCATGCCCGTTTTGAATTGTTCCCCGTGATTTTTAGCTTGAGGAATTTGAAAAACTACCAAGCTAAAGTGAACGCTTTTTAAAGTTATTTCAACGTTATGCTCTACTTTTGAGCCTATAGAATGAGATATTTTCAGAGATTTCATAATGTTTTTATACCACATGGTAAATTTTACTTTGAAACTATTAATTTATTACCTGGAAATTTCACACTGCATTAATGTTAGATCATGCTGAAAGTAAAACCGTCGTGGTAAGTTAAGGTATAGTTTTTGAAGGATAGGCTACAAACAGTCATTAAGAGTCTGCTCGAAATGACACAATCATAAATTATAATTTACATTTAAAAAATTTATACATAACTCTTTTATGGAAAAAAAGTTAGTGCTTTACCTACTTTCTAGTAAATATAGTAAAAAATGTGTTTGTTTATAAAAACGTCCATTGTGTAACTTTAAACAAACAAAATAAAACATTGAAAACAAGTTCCGCATTTGTACGCTCTATCGCAAAACCATTAAGGATTCTCTAAGCATTAATGTTTCAATGGAAGTTCTGATAAAATTCAGAATGAGTAATAAATGTTCAATAGAAATAGCTAATAACAAAAGTATAAACATCATAAATTTTTACTCAAACATCTCAGCAGAAGAAACTGCTCAATGTTTGGATAAACATTTTAAAAGAAGCGCGCTCTCGTGACATCATCCAACCGGTAGTGAAAATTGACTAAGTTTTTATGGAGGAAACATACTGAAAATTATCGATAAATTGGTAAACTTACTCCTTTCAGTAGATAATGAAAGAGATCATTCGCAACGAAAATATACCACACATGTTTTATTCAGAAAGAAACATTTGCAATATATTTTTTTAATTTCGAATTCTTATCTATGATAAAAATTTTGTTTGCTATAAATTTACAATGAATGATTTAATTTAAGCTCTCAAATGAAAGTATTAAAACAAAACGTAATCGTTTAATTACAAGGAAACAGTCTGAAAATTATTTCCTCGTTCTTCATCGTAATATAAAAGACATCTATCTTTTCTTTTTGGCAGATAAACGTTTCTAACAAAGAAACGTTCTCAGGTGTGTCTCACTGATTTTGATGAAATTGAAATATGTTATAGAGTATAAAAAAATAAGAGACACGTATTTTTTTTATCTGCGGTTACGCACATTTAGGGGGTGAAACCACCCCTGAAGTTTACCCCTAAAAAAAGTTTTTCCTAAATATTTCAAGTTCTAATGAATTTTTTCGAATGAAACAAAATGGAAATGATGTCTCATAAATATACTAAACTTTTGTAAGTAATCCGATTCCCGGGGGTGGTAACCCTTATTTTTTATTGCAGAAAAACAATTTTTTTTCTATATTTTTGCGTCACAAAAATAACAGCTTTAGTTAAAAATCATTGAAAAATATCTTTTTAAATACGATTTTGAAAAATAAAGTTGACGTGTTTTTGGGTTTTCTTAAAAAAAGTTCCTCAAGGGGGTAAACAACCCCTAGCACTAATACGTAAACGATGTATATTCTTTCAGACATCAGTTTTTTCGTGAAAACCAGTATGAAAGGGTTTTTGGAGTCGCTGATCACGAATCTAATGTTAAATTTTAAAAAATCAAAATGGCGGATCCAACATGGCGGACAAACTTTTGAAAATACACCAATTTTTATTTAAAAAAAGCAATAAATAAAAGTACCCCCTTAACGTGCGTATCCGCAGATAAAAAAAAATACATGTCTCTTATTTTTCGATAAATAAAAATTCTTGTCTTAATAAAGTGTAATTGGAGTTTCACATATCATTGGGCAAGATATTCGATTCGAAGGAGTTCAATTGCATAAAAAACTTCAGAATGAATAATGAAAGATGCATTTGTATTGGATGCACCTGCTTAACTTTAGTATTATACTTTTGCGACCATATTTTATTAATCATTTTTCATTATGCAGTAGAACAGGCAAAACGAACCATTGACAAATATTTATCAGTTATAATTTTCTGTTTATCTATCTAATTTTTTTTAAACTTGAATATAATCCAACATTTTCAATATTATTATTAAAATGGGTCCTGTAGACATTCATGCCTCCCATCTCATCTTTAAATAGCAAAAATGAGAAGAATCATCAACTGAAGGACCTATCTTTTTTAAAGTGGTATTTTAGAAGACAATGGCCTGTAAAAAGGTCCATGATGATTTTTAGATCCACTTTATTTAGTGAGAGACGATTTTTCGCACTCTGCTTAGAGGGTTTGTTGAATCTTTTTGATTGTCTAAGCCTTGATTGATCAATCCAATATAAGGACGTTTGTTCTTTTACCCAACGTTCGAAAAGGGTTCCCCTAGATATAGATAACTCTAAATTTCGAGTAATATTGAGATTCTTTAGCAAGTTTTTCTGTAACTTAGAAGTTCTAAGTTAAACCGATTTCATTCACTTATGAATTGTTTAGCGAGCAATATCGAAACAGAAATTGAAAAATAAAATTGGTTTTTTTTTTAATAGTACTAACAGTGTATTTATTTATATTATTTACAATGTCTATACAAACAGGACTCTTATATCGTATTTAGTGCGAAATAAAAAATTCATTCATCTATATTATTAGTTCAATGATGTAGCCAGAGCATGTTTTTCGTGTTTAATATAAATTTTAGGGGAAAAAAGCATATAAAAACCCAGTGAGAAAAAATAATGATGTGAAAATGGATTTATTTAATAATTTTGTTTGGCATAAATGTGTTATAACACCCAGTCGCGTAAAACTGGAAAGTAACAAGAATTTTTAACTCTAGCGACAAAATTCCACCAACTAACCAATCTTTTTGGTACTTTTGTAAACACAGGTTCAAGGAAGTGTATAAATAATCGTAAAAATCCTTTTCTAAAGAGTTGTTTGAACCTAAACAAGCTAAAATTGAAACGTCTCATATCAAAAAACAATAAATGTTATATATTATAATATATTTCTTCAGGTATCAGATATCTTCTTAAAATAAATAAAAACATTGCCTTTCCAGTATTAATCTCGTCATTTCAAGTTTATATGAAAATAATTATTATAATACCTCCTCGTTAAAGCTTATTCGGAAATGTCACTTACAACTGTCACTGTCATTTGTCATACAAAAATGTAGTATTTTGCTCGATAATCTAGTACATCTCTTTAAGTAGTTTATAGAATTCGAATTTGCTCTACCAAGGGTAACGCACAACTTGATAAGAATGGATTTGAATAATTTTTAAATATGTTGTGGGGGCTAGTCATGTATGCATTATAGTACAGGGATTTTACGCAACGCTACTTCGTTTACGAGATAATCAAGCCCAAACTTTATCGTCCAACTAAAAAGTATTTATATATTTTGACCATGAGACATCGTACAATTTATCCTATAAACTCACATCGTTCACAATTAATTAATGGAATAAAGCGTGTGTTTATAAAATAAGATGTGGAAATATCAAATTCTTTTCATCAATAACTCTATTTTCATAATTATTTTGTGGTTTAATTATTTCATAGGCATTTAATTAAGCAATTAACGCGTTTACTAACAAAACATTTATTCAGTTTCGACATAAGCATTTTCAGTGTTTTGGATTTTTAAGCACCACATTTTTAAGAAAGAAACCACTAAAAGTGTTTTAAAATAAAACGTTTTTAAAATATTAAGATTTGCAGTGGTTCGGCTAGCACTCGAAAGCCAAGAATGACGCGTGATTTAATGTGTATATAATAGTTGAAACGACCAAAGAGTAGGCTGTTAAATTTGGTAATTTCATGTTTTCACAGTACTTTATCATAGAAAGTTTGGGTTTGATTATCTCGTAAAGAAAGAAGATTTGCATAAAATCTCTTTATCATAATACATAGAGGACCAGGTGCTACAACATATTTAAAAATTATTCAAATCCATTCTTATCAAGTTGTGCCACCCTTTGTAAGTTAGAAAACTTGTGTGAATAAATTCTCTACATAAATTCTAAATTGGTAGGAAATCCAAGGGCAAGTCAGAGTGACTTTATTGAACTCTGATAGTGACCACAGTGCAAGTAGACAACTTCATACTAGTTAAGAAACAACAGAGTAGCTTGAAAGCGACTTGGAGCGCTACTTGATTATTTGTTAATATTTCTTAGGATTATTCCAAATCTTTCGAGTATATTTTTAAATTTTTTGGTCTGCCTCTGATAGAATTACACGGGTATTCAATACATATTTATACGTTAACATGCTCTTCATGGTGTATTTTTATTTCAAATTTTCGAATATAACTACAAATTCAGGGCTCCAACTTTCAGAACTCTATCGGAAGTTAAAATTATAGTTTTTAGGTATATGTTTCATTGATGTTGTAGTTTTTTTCAGAATATAATTAATAGAAACCTTATTTGCCTCAAAAAATGTGAAAAATCATTTTAAGCATGAGTTAAAATCGCTAAACTAAAATGCAATTTTTGACTGATATTTTCAAACTTAAAAATCACCCTGAAAATGATTTCAAGCTAAATTTTCAAAAAAAAAAATATCAATGTTTTTGCGGAACCCTAAACAATTCTGTCCTAAATCGAACGTTATAATTTTTTGTTTCTGCGTTTTGAATGAACGCACAGTTCAACAGGTGCAGTTGAGTGGGCAGGAATTTAGAAAAGAACAAACCACTAATTAGCAAATTCCCAAAAACTTCTAGGCTCATTAAAACCGTCAAATTATTCTTCTACCGAAAATAGGTTGCTTTTTTTCCCTCCCTTCATGTATGCAAGCATGTGGCGACCTACACCATTTCGGGTATTTTAAGAAGAAAAAAATGACCAAAATTTGTCTTTTACTAATCTTTTATTCATTTCCAGGTGTGTGTAATCTTAAAAATGCCCCAATTTGTAGCCAAAAATATTCGGCTGGAGGCCCACCGGATTTGTTAATTCTCCGGTGTCTGGTTCGTAGAAATCGTAATACCGTGATTTATGGGAGGCATTTGCTGCATAATTCGGCGATTTGGCTTTGTCACCCGACGGCCAGAAGCACAACAGCCCAATCAAGATCTTATCTTTGGGCCGCGGCGCGGAATGTGTCGGCGGATTCTATCATTTTTTATTATCCCACTTGGGGCCGGCGGTCGTGCATTATCGCCGTTTAGAAAATGGTCCTGGTGACGTTCGCCAAGATCGATGGGCATTCGCGTCGCGGGGCCACCGTTTAGAGATGGCAAAATATAGTGCCACAATTTAAAAGCGAGATTTCAAAATATTTCAGCGATTTCACTGCAAAAAACCTTTCGAGTGAACAAGAGCGCCATCAAATGGGGTACTATAGAATATATATATAATACATACTACATATATATATACTTATATACTTAAAGACGACGACGACGATGACAACGGCCAGTGCACCGCTCGAGTGCGCGTCTATTGGCCAATCGTCGCGCGATGGAAGCACGCAGATTTGCTGCAAAGTGGAGCGAATCTGTCTTCCCATAATGAAGCCAAGTCCTTTGTTCCTCGACGACAATTTTTCCAATTAACCCGAACTACGCTCACTGCACATTTTCGCAATGAGCTAGACACCGAGCGCGCGGGCAAGTGATCATGAGATGTCAATAAGTGTCACAATCGGTGAACGCTGCTGCTGCCGCGAGCACTCAAAGGAGGAAAAAGGGGGTTAATGCGCGCGCTCAGTAGGATAATTTGAAAAGGCGAAAAGTCACATTGTACCCCCGTTTAGACAAGAGAGCTTAAGTCACCGCGCAGACGACATATGTTGTTACAATTTCGCAACACTTTTTTGACTGACTGATCGTGCGGCTCTGGGTCTTTTTAATCTGGGACGGTGCTCGAGTCCCACCGGTGGCTGGAGCCCGGCTGGGAACTTCTTGGGCAACAAACTCAGGTATGCGAACCGTCCTAAGATGTCGCATATCTTCAAGGAAATCGACCCAAAACAGTACAAGTGCTGGAATTTGTACACAATCACCAAACTAGATCAAAGCTGACAGATCGATCAATCGATCGTCGCGCCACCAACGCATTGTGGACAAAACTGCCATTTTGGCGCTCTAAAACAATATCTTTTAAATCGCTTGAGATAACTGAATGAAAGTTAATAGGTAGATAAATAACATTTTGAATTTACAGGGTGTTTATTCATTTTACAGACTGTAAAGTTACAGAATATTTTTTCTATGAAGTTAAAGAGTTTCAATAATAAATAAAAATACTATATATGCAAGTAGTAGGTATAATATGCTGAGTGCAATACTATAGTAACATATAGTTTTATATCTTAAAAAAATACAATTTTCAAATCACACAAATCAATAAGGTATTAATTTTATTATGCTATTCTAAATTTGTTTTTTAATTATTATAGAGTGCATGTTGCAGTGTGTGATATGATAATGGCATAGAAACATGTGGAAAAAAAGTTATTTATTGTAACACCATCATTACGTAGTTCCAATCTTCAAAATAAAGCAAATTATAGCAATTAGGAGCAACGTACTACATAAAATTAGTAAAAAAAAAAACATTTATACCTATTAATTTAAAAAAAGGCCTATTTACTAATTTATTGATTATTTAAATGCTATTTTTTGTTTAGTTATCATTTAATTTTAGTACAAACACATCGTTATAGAGTCCCTAACACCAAGTAGAAAAGTACTATAAAATAGGAAAGGTAGAAATGAGTATCTGTAATAATATATAATAAAATTCCACTTAAAAATGTTTGCACTGAGAGAAAAATACAACTTTAAAATTTTGTTTTTTAATTTTAGTCGAAAAAATGTCATTAAAATTTACCCCACTTAGTTTTAACCATGTTTTACTAATTTTGAAAGCAGATTTTAAAAAAAATATTGGTTAAGTAATAATATTATATTATGTAATATATAATAATTGCATAAGAACACACAGCGTGAGTTGCTTCATTCTAACTCGAATAATGCGGTGTGTGACTTTCGCATGAATTTAATTTGGAATTAACTATTTTTGATAGTTAGTATTGAGCAACGAAAATGTTTAACAATTAACAAAGCTTTAGCAATATTTTTGACGTGGTATTTTAACAACTTAATATATTTTGTTTAAATTTACCAATTTTATTTTTCCGAGTGTGTGAAATACAATTTTTAATATAAAAGCTATACACTTTTTAAATTAAAGCTATATATGTTTGGTTAATAAAAGTATACTTTCAAAAAAGTGATTGTTCACTTAAAACCAAGTAAATATCATACATTAAATTTAAGCTGGCCATCATATTTTCAATATACTGATTTAAATCTTTTTCAATTGATTTGAACATGTTTTTCACTCTGTGTAAAACCGAATCTCGGTTCTATTAGGTTCCAAAGGAAATGACCATATCTAAATTTAAAATTTAGATGCAATACTAGTGTTTATTTATTTATTTATTCTACAGAGAATATCCAACAGACTTATGTAAGTATAAATTCAATATATTAAAATAAACTGTACAATATCAAAGGTTCTTTATAGTCTTCAAATTAGCAATTACGAGAAATGATCTAAAAGTAATGATAAACGGTTATTTGTAAAGCAAAGGATGAAAAAAAAAACTGATTTGAATTTGTCATACCCTCAATAGTTGAGTATAAACAAATCATAGATATAGTGCATCATTTGTAGGAGACACATTCATTTGAATACGAGCAGGCGGAGAAAATAGCGTTACCTGTTTCACCAGGACAACGCACTCGGTCACAAGATCGAAGTTGCACTGAGTTCAGTAAAAATTTGAGAGAGGGGTTCATTCAAGCCAAATTTAGTGTTCGTTGTTCTTAAAATCCTTTCAGGACAGTAAAAGTGTAATTTAAGTAATACTTCGATACAGATTATTTTAACCGAAAGAACATCATAAATAAAGATTGTCTAAATAAGCTGGTAGTGGATCGAATTGTTCACGTGAAAGAGCTCTAAGTTCAAAAACATAATAAAAATTACATGTTCTAAAATCTCCTTAAATCACAGTACTTAAAAAACTTTGTCATCTTCCTGTGACCCGTGGAGCGGCTTACAGCAATTTTCTTTTCATATTACCTTCCTTTGGAATATTCTCTAAAACGTCACCATCACTCATTTCAAAAAAAATAAATAATCAATTTCCCATTTTGCAAGCGCCGATGTGCGCGTTTTTTGCCCACTATACGCCGACCGTCCGGACAGGTATTTTCTACTGCTACCGGACCAGCTCACAGGTAAGCGCGCTTAAAACAAAAGTTTAATTATCTATGGATCGATGAAGTGCACTTTTTATAGGCAGGCGTGCCGCGATTTTAATTAATGTCCGCGCGTCGACCATCCGCCGCCTTGCCGGCTGGAGGGAGATTAAGTTATTGTCCCCAACGGACCGAGTAATTAGACCTCACTTACCAAATTGATTCTTTGCCGGTTCAATTACGCGCACGGCCCAACCGTCGCGGCTTTTTTTTTTTTTTATCGACGGGGCAATTCAATAGGCGTTCGGCTTTAATTACATTTTCGGCGGGCAAAAGGGACTTTCTAATTTTCATCATTAGGGGGAATAATTCAAGGTGAAAATGTTCTGGACTGAGCGTGTGTGGAGCGGAGTTGATACGACTGGAATTCAAGCAGGAATTTTGCTTCAGGGTCTGGAATGCAGACCCTGCGAGAAGGAAGCCGGTTTAAGGCAGGTTTCGCACTTCTTGTAATTTGCTTCAGGACATTATGATATCTTTCAACTTTTGAGATTTATTTTAATTAGTTTATGGGAACGAAACGTGATCACTTCGAGGTGCCTCAGGGTTTATTCCCACAACCTATTCTTATTTTAGTTTAAATTTGGTCGAAGAAATCGATTTTTGACGATTCTACCTCATCTCGCTTTAAATTAAATGTGTTATGTTCACATACATATATTATATATATGGTATCCCTTCACCAGGAGTCCCTTATAAACGTGTACAAAATTTCATTGAAATCAGTTGAGGAATTTACGAATTATGGCGGAACAAACAGACAGGAACCAATTCTAAAAGAAATCAATCATGGTTCAGTGTCGTGTAAATATTATACCTTGAAAAAAAAACATATATGTATTTCTTGAAAAAAAATTACTTGCAGGATTCGAATAATTGATTTTAAATAAAATGAAGAATAAAACAAATGTAAAATAAAATTCTATGCTGCAAATAAATTCCAAGTTAATCCACAATGAAAAAGACGTTTATAAATTTTGAATGCTAAATTTAAACTAAATCGTTTGCAACTTTGTCAACTTTGTTTAGAATAACATGCAATTTCAAATATATATTTTTAAGATATTGGCTCATATTCTAAAAAATTTAAGCAAAAGTTCAGTCTCAAGTTTAATACACAAAACATAGGTCGATCTGAATTTGATTGAAACTCGATTTTTCTATATAAAATTCGACACTGGGCGGGGACACAGTGGGACTTTTTCGTGTCATAAATCTGTAACTTTTTTGTTTGTTGACATATCTATATGAAATTTTTTACGTATAATATTGAGAATATAGGCTCTCTGCACTACTGTCACTCAATATAAATAATTATTCTTTTTTAATTTAAAAATAAATATTTGAAAAAGCAGTTTCACTTTGTCATATCAAAACCTGAGCTTATACTATATGTATTTTTGAATTAATCATTACAACTTAAAGATTGCTATGTTTAGCAATTATAACACAAAAATTCGTTAAAATAATATTATAATAATTTTAAAAGTTAAAAAGAGAACCCTGACAAAAACTTTCAAATTTTTAAATAAAAAAATATAGGGTTTTATTCACTTTATAAAGTTTGTTAAAAATTTTAAAAGTTAGCGCTGTTTGCCGATGCCAAGATTTATATTGCATTTTTTCTAGAATAAGGAGGAGTAAAGAAAACTTGGGGATTTTTTACATTTTTTTTATATACTATCAGTAAGCATTCAACGAATTTATCCAATAAAAAAATTAATAATAATAAATAAAAAAAAAATCAATTAATATATTTCAAAAAAATAATTACAAAAAAAAATAATATTATTTATAAGAAATATTTTTTTTATTTTGTTAATTCTGCTTAATTACCTATAATTATTATTTTAATTTTTTTTTATTTTATTTTTTTTTTATTTTTTATTATTATTATTTTTTTTTTATTATTTATGATTGTATTTTATTTTATTTTCCTACTTTTTTCAGGTAATCCTTTCGTTGAATGTTTACTGATAGTATATTGCTAATTTTAAATGAAATCCAATGAAATTAGCGAGAAAATGTCAAGAAAATACTAAGAAAATCGTCATTTCTGTAATTTTTAATTCTAAAACTGTGAGGGGTTCTGCTCAATTTTTTGAAATATAATCCATACATATACCTAGCACTTTATGAACAAAATAATTTTCTAATAACCATTTAATAATACTAACCGTTTAAATAAGGAATACGATGAAATGTTGCACTTTTAAATACTTTTTAAAATATATTCACGCACGTATTGGTGAAAAGACTTGGGGATATCTTTAAGATCTAAAGTACAAGACTTTTCAAGTAAATGGAAGGCCCTCGGAGTTATTTATTCTTACTCAATATTTTATTTTGAATTTCTTATTATACCTCTATATAACATTTTTGATAAAAGCTACATACATACTGATGATGTTCTTATGAATATATGTACATATAAGATACAAGGAGCTTAAAGTGACATGACTTTCAAATTTTCAATAGCTGGATGTTTTAAATCCCAATTGCAAACGAAACGAGTTTTTAAATATATTGACCACTGTTTGTTTTCAATGCGGATCTAGACCAAAAAATTATATACAAAAATAACAAGTTTTTGGAATCAATATCTGACTGAGCAAAAGCTTAATCTCGATTTTTATATAGAAAACTGAGTTTAAAATTCAGATCGAACTCGGTTTTTCGGTTGGAGTGTTTTTTGTTTCAGATCTTAGTGTATTTTCTCAAAATGTTGTATATTTTCTGGTATTTGGTATACACTAAACACTAAACTTATTCATTGGTAAATTTTCAAAAGTGAAAAACTTGAAGTTTTTAAACTCTGTTAAACTTCTGTTCTTAAAAAATTGGTTTAAATTAAAGGTGTTAGTTTTGCTTTTAAATTTAAGGAGTCTGTTAGTTTTGCCTCTTACTTCAGAATTCTTATTAAAGTAATAAGATATAGTTCATCATCTAATGAGATTGATGATTAATGAATTATTAGTGGGCTTAGTGAAGAAACACTTGAGGCAAACCAAAGTATGGAAAGCCTAACAAACGAACAAGTATGTAATATATTCTTCATAATTTTTATATATTCCATTATCTTTAATGAAAACATAAACTCAAATTTTCTAAAGATGTAAAAAATATATGTATATATTTCATCATTAGGCCTGCCTCTACCTATTTACGAAAATTTGGGTCTCATAATCCAATATTCATATGCCACATTTCCTAATTACAATCTAATAACCATTCAATGAGATCTTCCCATTGAGGGGCGATAAGTGTTACTTTTGTGATAAGGGTCTAATGAGGTTTCCTCATCAGGGCCTTACGCAGAATTCGGCATGCCTAATGACAACCTCTTGACTATCGAACTCTAAATTCTAGTCGGATAGGTGCACATCAAAAGGCAGGTAACTTAATTTTGAGAAAATCTACCTTTTTTTCCAGTGTCCGGGATTGAAATCATAAATTTCCCACAAAATCGATTTTTAGAAGTGGCTACCTTACATACCTGCCGATTAATTATCGAATTATCGATAATATTCATTCATTAATTATATTTTGTGCGTGTACCTTAATTAAATGTTCCTACCATATTATTAACGAGAATTTCACAGTCTGAATGGGTCAAATAATAGGCTATTTTACAAACACCTTACATTTTTCATATCGAAATACCAAACATAATTGGATACCTGGTACAAAATAAGTTGCGTAACATTTTCATTATCAGGTAGCAATCATATTTGCTCAAAAGAAACAGCACCTACGCATTTCTCACGCGAAATAAAAATACCGCACCGCCTATATGACCCCAAAATTAGAAAAACACAAAAACAAAAGAGAAAAAAAAAAACGCGTAATGGAGAAACATTCCCAAAAAAAAAAAAATCGTATAGCCGTATAAAAGTAAGGGCCACCGGCTAATCCCATTAAGTCTTAAAACCGAAAAATATTTCACACTAATTGCCGGGGTCCCCATAGTGACCCATACGTTGTGAACAGTAATTTGAATTAATTAAATTACTAAGGTGGCAGGAAAAAAAATTGAATGTGATCGCGCTGGTCCCTAATTACCATAAGTCACGCAGATTTATCATTGAGATTTGGTTTTGAACGTTCCAAAAAGGCGGATCAGGTCAAAGTCGATCGTACGCACTTGAAGGAAAAAAATAATAATATAAATAAGTTAAATTTTTCGATTTGATCGTGCGAAATACATTTAATTTAATAAATGATCGGATTATTGAAACGAGTGCACCTTGATCCGCAAGTGATTGGATCATTGAAGAGACCAGCTCTAGTTAGTTAACTTTTCCGAAAATGTGCACCCGATCCAATTCCCATGGAGATCTTTTTGGTACGATCAATCAAATTGATCTAGAGGTCTAATTCAGCTCAGTGGGCAACGGGGGGTTTTTTGACGACGGTAGCCCGAAATGAGATCCATTCAAATGGCCAGAGACTTTCATAAAATCGTAACTAACCCAAATCTAGAGTCTAGAGTCGCTGTGGATCGTTGACGACGATCTTGCCACCGATCCTCACATCGTGCGAGTAATGCAAGATCTGTCAATAATTGCCTGAGATGCGATCGCGCCGCCACTGCCGCCACTGCTGTGGGGTACTTATCGTTTTCTGTTAAACCAAACGTAGGGCACTACTTCGCGGTCAGATCGCGAAAGTGCGAGATGAAGTGAAATCGGCAACTATGAGCGCGAATCTAAATCCGCAAGTATCGATGTAATTTATGAAATAATTAATGTCATTACTTAGACCGATCATACGCGCATATATGTAATTTTCTCACGATAGTTGGGCGCTGTGCGGCACCACTGCTGCCGGGCTCCCGATCTACGAAGCCGATCTTTGAGGTGAGGTGCGAGGTGCATACCCCTCCCAGCAGCGCCCTCTTTGGTCCCCGTCTTGTAGCAGACTATCGCTAACTCTCATGCTAAAGGCTTTCAATTGATCGTAAATAATGAGCAATGACCGTAATTACTGGATAAGACGATAATATGCATGTATCTTTTTTCAGTGCGTGTTCGCTGCCGCCGTTTTTCTGTTTTATTATTAAGTATTTATTTTTTTATTTTTACTTTTTACCTGCTCTGGCAGGTAAAGCGGCAATCTCTACACCACGCACCGCCTTATTTACATTTATCTGAAGTGTTTTCGGAATAGATCTTAAAAACGGATCATGTTACATACCTCGTGGAGATCGTAGGCTAAGGTCGACTGGCTCCACCTGAACTGGAGGGCCCTCTGCCTGCAAAAGAAAATAAATAAATAAAATGATGCTGTTAAAACGAATCATAGTTATAATACAAAAAAGAAAATTATAAAAAATCGATTTAGTCACTGCGGTGCTATTTTCTAGGAATTAATTGGAGAAATTTATGGAAAATTAACTTAAGTGCGACTCTCCTGAGCATGTGCAAATGAGGAAACACATGAGGATGTAATTATGATAATGGCAGAAGTGAAGGGTCACGCTCGCGAGTCAGTCAATGAATGGTGTCTATGGTCTACAGGCGGATACGTTCTTAAGATTTAATGAGGCTGCGGACGGTGTGGTGCGCACTTTTAGAGAAAATAAATTTAGCTTGTCAGGTATCTTTGGAAAAGTGAAAATAATAAGGTGATTACTCGACAGTGGGTGATGTTGGAAATATGATGGAAAATATTGAAAATGTTAAGTAATATTGCGAGAAATTGGAAAGGGGTTCTTGAGCATTTTAAGCAGTTTAAGTAATATTGAGAATGTCAAAATATTTTACACATATACTAAAATATCATTAAATCACTTTACAAAAATAAAACAAAAGAGCCCTTTCGAGTATTACTAATTCTTATATATAAAGAATACACATACGATTTAAAAAGTCAAAAATAAAAGCTTTTCTTATATATATGTATAAGATTAAAAATTTTATTATGTGAATGTGTGCTTGCCAAGTGTGAAAAAGTAGATTAGTGTTAATTACATATATTTTATCTACCGGAACACAATAAATATACCAACAAAGTTGAAAAGAATTATCCAACTGTGCTAATGAGTTTTCGAGATAACTTCAAATAAGCAACAAAATAAGAAATTTTTCTGTCATAAAAAGTAATGCAATGTAAATTAGTGTCAAAGTATTTATTCGTGTCAATCCTTAGCCTATATCCACCTGGATGACATAAGCTTGCCAACGTTGAAAGAATTATTAGAATAGCTCAGTAGTTTCTCTTTATATATTAAAAAATAAATAAATAATAAAACTATATTTATAAATATATATCGGACATTCCACTTCAACCGGGCCACTTAAATGACCAAAAATCATCAAGACCTAGAAAATTGTTTTTGGTCTTAAATTTTTGGTCTATCTTTACCCTTCAGAAATTGACCTGGCGTTTTGAAAAATTCAAAATGGTGGATCCAATATGGCGGCCAACTTTTCAAAAATGAACGAAATTTGAATAAAAAAAATACTATGATATTCTGCATAAAATTCTAAGTAAGAAATGTCTCTTGCAAATTTCGGAATAAAATTGCCTAAATTTTCTATCTTGATGAAATCCTAAATTTCGGTCTTATATAGGAAAAAATTGACAATTGGCATATTAGAAAGATGAATACAATGTCAGATGTCAAAAAAATTCATAATATAGGATCCAATATGGCCAATATGGATTTCATCAAGATAGAACCTTTTTAAAAATTCATGAATTTTTTTCTCAAAAACGGCAATTTTATTCCGAAATTTGCAAGATACATTTCTTACTTAGAATATGATAGTATTTTTTTTATTCAAATTCCGTTCATTTTTGAAAAGTTGGCCGCCATATTAGATTTACCATTTTGAATTTTTCAAAGCGCCAGGTCAATTTCTCAAGGGTAAAGATAGACCAAATTTCTCAAAAAATGTAAGCGAAGGCTTCCCATTTCAAGTATTTGATCTAAATTTTAAGTTTTCATACTTGCAATGATATTGCTTGATCCTTATTTCAAGATTTAGTTAATTTTATTATATCTATTATTTTATATCTTTATTTCAAAATTTAAATCTATACAGTGAGAAAAGAATTTAGTGAAATAAATATATTTATCAGATGTTTTACTTAAAATATGTACCTATTATTAAATTTAATGACAGTTAAAAAAGCTTATAATACCAATAACTCAAAATTTATTTCGCTATCATCAACAAAACATTTATTAACTATAACAAAAGCTTGTAAAATAATAATAAACAATTTTCTCAGTGTACTGATTTCAATTACGATTTACCTTTTAAATTTTTAGCAGTTTTGATTTTAAAATGTTAGTGTTTGCTGCAAAATTATATCGATATTTTTGCGTTAACTTTTTTGTTTTATTTACATATAATATGTAATAAAAATAATAATAAAACCACAAAAATCAACAAAAGGAAGTACGTAACCAGTCGATTATCTGAAATATATTGATCAGTATACCGAACAAATAAGACCCATTTTCTTATAAGAATTATAATTTCTTGAGCGAAATTTAATATTTGAAAGCAAGCGCCACCTGTTTGCGGCTAATTTTTTTCCACGAACGATATCTTGAGATTTTTATCTTGATATGTAAGTAATTGGTACGGAAAAAAACTTCTTGAATATTTCTCGGAGCATTTTTTTACATAGGTTTTGTATAGGGCAAGAAATTTCTTGGGAGCAGCATACCAATCAGTAAAAACAGGCCAGTTACCATTCACAGCATATTTTAGATTGGAGGGTTAAAGCGTTTTTATTTCTTTCAACATTTTTATATGAAAAAGATATGAAGTAAATTGTAAGAGCCGGGTCACATTCAGAGAGCATCAAGTATCAAGTAACAAATTCAAGTTTTGAACCATGAAAGCACGAGTACCAGCTTCAAATGATGTTTGATATCCAATACCCACGTAGTGTAATTTGTGTCAAAATCCTTGTTTGATGGAATATTGGTTTGAATTTTCATGAGAAATTCAAAGATGATAATTTTAAATTGTGTATGTACGAATTTGTAAACTTCGTTCGCAGTTTATCCAAATAGGTGAAATGATAGTTGAATTTAAAACAGAAAGTGTGTTCATTTATTGTACTATATAATATTAATTACTGACACTGAAAACTGACTTTAAGAATGCCACTTAAGGTTTAAATTCATTTTGATACTTGCTGATTGATACTCTGAATGTTTTACTTTGATATGATGACATTTGCCCGCTACGCAAATGTGACTCGGACCTTAAAATTGTGTTTTAAATTTTGACTATATACTTAACTTTTTTTATGAGATACCTATGAATTGGCGATGGCTTACAAAAATTTGCAAATTAGAGCGCTTTTTCGTCATTTCCATTTGGGCGATGAAATAAATTATCACCAGCTCAAGCTATAGAGCAGCAATGAAAATGACCCTTTAGATATTTCGTTGAAGTGCTCACCTTTTCGAGTGGAACTGACAATGAAAGAGTCGAGTGCGAGCAATTAATAATCCACTCGAGATTCGATTGAATTTCTGTTAGTAGCATAATATAAATATGCATGCCGCCGAATTCCGCGCTCTGTATTGCTTTCACATATCAGAATTTTTGTGCAAAAACCTGCTCGAACAAAACAGCAAGCGTGTTTATTTCTGCCAAGAGGTCGATTTGTTCCGACAACAAAGTGCCGGGCATTCCGCGCAGTCGATAAATTCCAGGGGTAAATCATGCCAGAGCCTCGTAACTACTAATTCACTCTCTCGACTGACAAGTGTACCACTTGATCCCGACTATAAAAATGCAACGATATTCGCGGTTCTGGCGCTGACCCACGTAAAGTGCATATCTTGTGGTGGTTAATTACGTAGGCACATAAATGTCGAAAATTCCAAAAAATATATAAAGTAATAAGAACAATATATGTATATAGTATAGTTTAGTAAGTATATCGGGCGTTTTCTAGTCTACACCCGGGCATTATCTTTGGCGCGGATTGCTATTACTGAACGCCTTGACAGCTCTGGAATTTTGATCTCTTTATGTGCAACAGGCGTGCTATTAATAAAATCGGTTCCCGTAGAGCAACCGATCGCGTTCAGGTTTATCAGAGGAATGCCAGGCGCATTAAACTCGTTTCGACGACATGTCTATCTCTATTCACTGTATGAACCACCTAGGGCAGTTGCAGCCCCCCACAGCCCCCGTCTATCTTATCTCACCTGAACAGTTGTGATTTGCCTTCCAAATAGGCTTTAATCGCGAGGGGGTAGTCTATGTCTAGACTCTCTAGACTATAAAGGCTAGATTTTGAGCGATTTTCGCACGAAAAGCCAGGAACAAACGCACGTAAGGTGCGAAAAAGAATATCGTTCACTTGACGACGATGACGCCCAGTGCGGCGCGACGGTTTTACGTACTATACACTATATATCCAGTGGCGGTGCGCAATGTGTGCGGTTGCAAAGAACACGATCGTTAAGCACACGGAAAAACAAAGGCTGAAAGTAAAATATCAATTTGCCGTGCGGTTTCACACCTCACAGATCCACTTACGCGCGGCTGCGGCAGGCAGGCAGCGTGCAGTGGCCACTTGTTATGGCCCCGCGCGAAAGCGACCAAGAGGGCCTCAATCAAACGGTTCTCTACCTGCTATAATACACGCGGCGGTACACAGCCATAAATTGCCACCGCTTATTTTGATATCCTAATGCTAATGATTCTTAATGCGAAAATTATGGCCGCAATTTGCCCGAGATTTGCATAAATCTCCCGAGAATCTCGTCTAACCCCGGAATAAAAAAAAAAAATGGTAGCAAATTGGTCCATGATTTACGTTTAGTGAACTTTTCAATGTTCTGGACTCACTTTATATATAAAATGTTAAGTGAAGGGAAAATTGTTTTTGGCTGTAATAATAATCTGACACTTAAGAATTATTACTCCAGAAAAATTGCAAATCATGCAAATACATCAATTTCTTAATGGAAGGAAAGTGGAATAAAAATTTTGTTTTGTTTTATTAAAAGAAGAAAGAAAGAAAATAATAATTTCGGATTTTTATAATCATTAAAATTTTACATTATCCTTTTCGTTGATTACAGACTATAAACACAAAGAAAAGCCAATCGTTTGTAAGGAACAACAAAATTAGGGTTGGAAAAGAGTGACCGCAAAAAAGGCTGTTTTTTTCGCCGAAACTAAGGAAAAAAAATACAAAAATAAATCAGGTATTAAATTAATCGTCGTAAAAAATTATGAGAGGCACTCCTGTCAGTTTTTCGAAAATATAAAAAAAATCACCCCTAATTAATGGTTTAAATCATCCTAAAAGATTAATTTAATCAACAAATTATCATTTAGTACAAAGAATATTTCTCAAAATTCTAAATGTAAGATACTTTTGTGCTTCGAATCATGAAAAACACGTGATTGGCCTTGCCACTTTTGAAGGAAAAATGACCCTCAGCCTAGTACAGCTACTATCTAAGGGGGTGAAATCATCCCCTAAACAGAAAAATACTGTAATAATTTTTGAAAATTCTGAATATGAAATATTTTTGCTTATAATCTCTATTTTGAAAAATATCGAAAAAAAACCAGTCGAACCCATAAAAAAATCCAAAAATGAAGAAAAATACGATCCTTTAACATTTAGTTTAATATCCCGACTTCTGAAAAATCAACAATTGTTCCTTTAATTCGTTTGAACTTTTAGCAGTTGAATAAACTAAAAAAAAAATTGCAGGAACTTGCATGTATGACACCATAAATTATAAAGAATGTGTCAATGAAGTTTCTACCAATCCAACAACAACAAAAAGTACTACAATCGAACAATAGATGGCACTGTACGATCAAAAGTCCCCTTTCTTTTTGATCATGGTAATATTTTGCAAAATACATTGATGATTATTGCGAAAAAAACTTAAGTTTTTGAAATACTTACAGTAAGTTATTATAAATAAAAGACACACTTTTAAATATCTTTTGACCTCAAATCAAAGTTTGAACTACAATTTTGTATCAAAATCCATGAAGAAACCTCAAATTCACTCTGTTCCAATTCTAATGAGAATATTTCATTATTGGAATGTTGGGGTCAGTTCTGAATTAGTAAATTTTAATCTCGCATAATTAATGCAAGATTTGTGAGATTTGCAAAATTTGAATTTCCGAGATTATAGTGGTAAATTTCTATTATGCGTGCTTTTGAGCTTGCGGTCAATCGTATCCAGCCCATGATGAAATAATAATTTTACAAAACTGAAACGACTATCTCAACTTGAAATTTAATTAGCAGTACCTATGGTAAATGAATATAAAATTCAATTTGATAGATTGGCGCCTTTAGATTACACTGTCTGGTTTAACTGCAATATAATGCTCATGTGGAGCTGTTGACCCTGGATTTAGCCAAAATCCAATTATATCCACCCACAACTTGAGCAGAGAGGCAGAGATCAGGCAAAAAAAAAAAAAAAAAATTCAGCAATTTTGCGCGATGCTCCAAAGTGGACGGTGGGAGGCCCCATTACGAAACGCGGGGTGCAACACGCACCGCCACATGTGGCCGAGCTCAGCTCATTTCCATGTCGAAGGTGAACCCAATTCAATCACATATAACGCGAGCTTGGGGGCAATTAAACCCAAATCCATCGATAGTCTCTCACCTAATCCGAACCGCATGTGGTGCGTCCGCCGCACCGTGCCGAACCGCCGCCATGCGGTGCTGCGGCAGGAGCATGCATTGATCCGGAAACCCGCGCACGATAGTGCTTCTTTGATTAATCGAAGACTCCAGCATAAAAGGCGGAGAGGTGTCGGCTGGCAGCTTTTGTCGTAATTGAAAATGCCCTCGGTGCCCCCTCCCTTTTCTAACGATCCAGGCGGCGGCGGCGACGCGACGACTATCGTTGGCAGTGGCGGCGCGGTTAAATGAGTAGGCGAAAATTAGTCGCCGCGAATTCTGAATCGATAGTTTATACGATAGTACCTACGTCGAAGGAAAAGTCGAGATGCAAATCAATCATCGGAGCAGCGATGAAAAGGCGGCTGCTGTTGCTGCTGCACCCATTGACTGCAACAGGGGCAGTGGCGGCGACGGCAGGCAAAAGGAGGGGCTGCCACTTACCGGGGGACAGGGACATAGAGAGCTCAGACTGCGGAAGTCTTTGCACGCCCGTCTTTTGAGATGCAATTGAAGTGCATTTCAGGTGCTCCCCAGCTTTTGTTGTAATCTTTATGTAAAGTACCTGGCCAAGACCAAGACGTCTCTGCCTGTACAAAGGCAAAGCCGCTTTGTGGCCCATAAAGTTTCACACTTTCAACATTTTGAGCCGCGAAGGAGCAAAGCAAGCTCCAAAGACGCCGTCATCGCAGTCGTATAAGCATGTTTAGGGCTTCTTGGGTGGGTACGAGCGTCTGCAAGCGCTGGAAACAACTTGCAAAAACATTCTCCCCAGAGATTTGAGTCGAAGGGTTTTCTTTCGCATCGGATAGGGCTGCTCACGCCTCCCTAACCTCGATTTGAGCCGCCTTCAGCCCGCAGCGGGCAAATGAGGTGCCCGATCAATCAGTTAGGGGTGAATTTGGCGGAACCTCAAGTCCGCGGCCAGCCTACGACGACGGGGCCAGTCACGTCATCGGCTGGTGCTTGTAAGCTGGCGGCAATCACCTGAAAAGCTGATTACGCAAATACGTTTAATGGGGAACAGGGGATTTGTCCGAAAAGAAGACATTCACTTGTTTGGAGCCCGCGCGTTTTTGTCGCATTTTCTCACTTCACGCCTGATAGGTGCTCAATTTCAAGTTTCCTCTATGAGTGATGGAAATCCCTCATCCACTTAGCAACTTACATATTAAGCAAAGGGTTTTTTGGCACCTTCTAAATAAAAAGGGGGTCATTTATGTCCACAGATTTAAGTGAATTTGTAAGCGGCCTAAGTAATTCATATTTTTCTATCTGTAATAATTTCGTTATTATATGTCGCCTATTTTCCATGCCACAAACAAGTCGGTCATTCGGCGCAAGCACTGTTTACGCTGCAATTTCACCTGCATGAAGGAATTACAAACTAACCCGATTAACGATGTATGTTTGTAATATGTTATTGATGATTAGTCTTAAGTTTTATTGTTATAAATACATCGCAGTTTTGTTAATAAATTTAGTATTCAAAGAAAATTTTGAGTATTCATATTTTATTTGACTGTCCAAGTCAAACATACATACATATAGTATATTAATTTATTAAAAACTAGAAAAATAAATTTTTAAGTTAGTTTAATTGAATGTAATTATATTAGAAAAACTATTTTATTATCCATATACATATGTATCGGACATTCTACATCAACCGGGCCACCTAAATGACCAAAAATCATCGAGACCTAGAAAATTGTTTTTGGGCTTAAATTTTTGGTCTATCTTTACCCTTCAGAAATTGACCTGGCGTTTTGAAAAATTCAAAAGGGCGGATCCAATATGGCGGTCAACTTTTCAAAAATGAACGAAATTTGAATAAAAAAAATACTATGATATTCTGCATAAAATTCTAAGTAAGAAATGTCTCTTGCAAATTTTTGAATAAAATTGCCGTTCATGAAATTCATGAATTTTTAAAAATTTTCTATTTTGATGAAATCCTAAATTTCGGTCTTATATAGGAAAAAATTGACAATTGGCATATTAGAAAGATTTAAAAAATACTAGGTGTTAGGAGATCGCTAGTGATGAATACAATGTCAGATGTCAAAAAAATTCAAAATGTCGGTTTCAATATGGCCAATATTCACCAAGATCGAAAATTTTTAAAAATTCATGAAATTTTTTCTCAAAAACGGCAATTTTGTTCAGAAATTTGCAAGAGGCATTTCTTACTTAAAATTTTATGCAGAATATCATAGTATTTTTTTTATTCAAATTTCGTTCATTTTTGAAAAGTTGGCCGCCATATTGGATCCGCCATTTTGAATTTTTCAAAACGCCAGGTCAATTTCTGAAGAGTAAAGATAGACCAAACATTTAAGCCCAAAAACAATTTTCTAGGTCTTGATGATTTTTGGTCATTTAGGTGGCCCGGTTGACGTGGAATGTCCGGTATATATATTTATTATATCTATATATTAGTATATAAGCTATTTATTATATCTACATATTTATATATACTATATGTGTGAATTAATATTGCTTTGATATGATTTTACAATGCCAGTTTTCTCTCAGTGAACATTTAAAAAAATTGCAATGAATTTTATATACATTTTATTCTTTATTAAGGATTAAAGCAATTTTTTATACCACTGTAGATTAAATTTCAATTTTTATAGGTATTACTAAAACATTAAGTAAAATTGCAGTTAAAAATTAAGCCTTAAATATTATAATTAATGTCTTAAAAATAGTATAATTTGATTTTAACATATTTAACTTAAAGGAACCCAGAATTTTCAAAAAATCGATTATGTTTTCTTCGATATTTCAAAAATATAGTCTTTCAAAAATATACTGTCAAATTTTTTTAAGAATATTGACAGTATTTCAGGATCTACAGCCTTATTAGCAGATAGCGAACGGTAGGCCCATTCTAAACTTAAAACTTTAAACTCATTTATCTCGCCACTACTTTTTTTTTGCATGGTGTTGTGAAAAAACCAAAAACCATTCAGCCAAATCATCTAAAATTTTGATATGTTATTCAGAACACCAGTGGCTTATGGCCGGAACTCAAAAACCTTTTTTTTTTACATTCAGAGTTTCAATTTCAAAAGCTCCTAGTTCCGGCCATAACTACACTCATACTGATTAATAATTTTCTTAGTTTTTAGTTTTCAAATAAACAGAATAGTCAAAATCAATTTTTTAAGACATTTTTAACACAACTACATTATTTTTTTAATTTAAAGAAAAATGTTTTTGTGTGCAGTGTGAGTTCATTAATTTAACCTCAAAAAATTTCTAAAATACCTGAAATTTTCGGGCACCAAACCACCGGGTTTCATTAAAAATTCAATTGAAACCCGCATTTATTGAATTTTGTGCTTCATTTGACGATTTTCTATTCTCTTCTACGACTTATTGTTAATGTTAATGTTTTGAAAAAATAAACTTACATATTAAAAACGACTCATTTAAGATTACAACACGTAGTGAGACTCCATTGGATTAGCTTTCAATCTAATTAGTTTAGTTTGTAGACGTATGAATTAAAATGTAATCCGAAAGGATTAAAAATGACACATTGTGGTCTGAACTTTAATACATATTGATTTGATTCTGTGGTGTCTATTGTCACAAAGCTATGTTTGTGTTATATGTTCTTTACTTTCTTGTGTAAATGCGGATTTCATTTTGAGTGTGAACAAAAGTGTTTAACTTGTTATTCGGTGGACAAATTAATCTCTCACATTATTAAAATATGAAAGCTAAGTATGTGCTGGGACTTTTATTTAGTTAAATTAAAATTCCAAGAAGAGAATTTTACAAAATAAACATAGAATTAAAGAAGCGCGTCACTGCCTTGGATGCTAGTCGAGATTCCTTGCCCAAACTGCATGTAATTCTCTCAAATATAACATTTTTATTATAAAATTTGTATATAAATACTTAAGCTATAGGACGTAGTTTTGCGATAGTGAAACATACGAATTTACAGACGAAGAAAGCTTTTTAATAGAAGATCTTCCAAAGTCCATAAAACGTATACCTGATTATAATACTTTTACACAATATATACATAATAGAAAACAATGCGAAAACTTATATATAAAATTATATGAAATTAACCTTTTTTTAAATTGCATTTAGGGTTTAAGGTCAAGTGTTTGTCAGTAATAGGCTAAATTCAAAAATGCTGTGATGCCGCAGCACTAAAGCATCACAAAGGTTTAAAGTTCTAAAATGCATCACAATGGCAGTACAAATTATGCATCAAGTTTTTTATAGCAGTATCCACTCCAAATATATTTAATACAAATTAATTGAACTTCAAAATAAAATTTTCAAAATCAATAACAACTTCCGTTTATTCCTAAGAAAATCTAAACTATTTATGAACATTGCATTTTTAAAATTTCAGTTGTCTGCGTTAGTAATTTACATAATATTAATGATTATAGCTTACTTACAAACTGTGAGAAACCTTGGATACAAATGACCTCCCCTTGGATAAAGTAACTGGTTAAGAATCTTCAAAGGGCACACTGACTGCAATTTTTTCCCACCTTATTATGCTCCCATTACGCAGTCAGCCACACCTATGTACTTCTTGCCTTACATATGTTCCCAGGTGCTCGAGATCTTCAGGTGTTTTCTTATTACGAAGACGTCGAGCGATACCATCGCGACTTATTCGAAACGCTCAATCTACTTTAAGAACTAAGCCATGTCGAAGCAACTGGCGCCTCTAAAGAAATTCTTTTCTGGATTAAACCGAAGGCAACTCGCAGCCATGGGAAAAAAGTGCGTTTTTTCCTCCGCACGGATCCGGTGGCTTACGGGTATGGGCGCGTTTCTTTCCACATTAAAAAACACGCAGAAAACGATATAATCCCCGTGTAAATGAAATTGAAGGTGTAATACGACATGAAGTTTTTACCTTTTCGTTTTCACAAGTAGAACTTTTTAATTCAATGTGCTGTCGTTGTGTCGTGTGGAGGTCTAATTGTATTGGAGTTCTTTAGAAAAACCTAATTCTATGGTAGATCCTGATCTTTCTGTTTTTTTAAATTAAAGATTGGATGTGTTAATGGAATATTTTATCTTGTATTTATAGTAAAATTATATAAGAACTACCTAAAAATTACCTTCTTGTGTCTTTGGTGCCTTTTAAATAAAGTCGTATATCAAAGTTTTTGTTTTTCAATGTCGCAACAATTTTTATTAATTTATTTCATAGTGCAGTTTACAAATAGAATTCAGTAGTGTTCACAACTAAATTAAAGCTATACCCTTACAAACGCATAGCTTGTACGTGAGAAATGTGGCTGCAAAACGGAGAGTAATTGGATATTAGATTACATTTAATTAAACTCTACTTATACCATAATTATACATGCTGATCTTGAACCTGTCAAATATTTTGCAAATTGAATCTTGTTTATTATCACTTGAAATAAGAAAATTTATTTTTTTTTCAAAATCTTAGAAGCTTCATTTCTCTTATAATCGTAAAAAAAAAGAAAAAAACATTGAATATAGATGAAAACCGAACATAAAATGCACTATATACAGGGTGACAAATGGAAAGTTGCATAAACTAATTAAAAATAAACATAAAAATATAAATACGGTGGCCCAACTTACCATTTGTCATCCTGTACTTTACCTAACGTCGCCTTGCACTCAATGTATATATATATCATGTTAATGACAGCGTGTACCACTGGTGGTACACAACTTGTATCAAAAGGTATGTATAACAGTTAGCGCCATCGCGAACGTGATATAAATCATATATGCGGCGCTCGTACCCACAGAACAAACCTATGTTACAAAACTATAGCTGATATGAGCCATCGATGGTACACGTCACTAAATGATCTATACGCGTGTAAGCCACCGGTGGTACACGTCGTCCTCAACGTGTTAAATTTGTGTTGCACGTCATTTCTACTAATGGTCTAAGATCTTCTACTTTTTGATCGGGATAGACAAGAAAATCGTAGCTAATAAGAAAATACTGAGCAATTATTAGAGTTCTAAAGGACTAAGATCTATGGTGCTTACACCTATTTAACCCATTAATGCGCAAAACGAGGATTTTGTGCACGCAAGTTCAATAGTACGATTCGAATAGCATAAAAATTTCAAAAACCCTATTATTTTTTGGGTTTTTTCAAAAAAGTGCCGTTTTTTTTGGTCATTTTTCGTCTCAAAGTCGATTATCTTGTCCTTGCTGCTATTGTATGATCATATAACTACCAGAAATCGCGGTCTGAATGTCTACACTTTCTCAAACCATGGTTTTGAATTTTTATTTTCGCTTTGGTTTTTGCAAAATGGCCACTTTGTACAGCAATGTAAAAAAAACTTCGCGATTTTTTTTCCCGAAAAGCATTAACTTTACAAAAAAACTTTACATGACAAAAAGTGCTTATAATTAGCCAAGGAAAACATGTAAATTTTTTCAGAATTTTTTGGACTATTTTTGGTTTTTTGGATTTGGCCAATTTTTGAAAAATCCAAAAATGTCCCGAAAAATTCTGAATAAATTCACACGTGTTCTTTGGCTAATTATAAGTACTTTTAGTCATATAAAATTTATTCGTATAATTCGTCCTTTTTGAGTAAAAATATCACAAAATTTCATCATAAAAAAACTTGGTGATATTTTTACTCAAAAAGGATCAATTATACGAATAAATTCTATATGACAAAAAGTGCTTATAATTAGCCAATGAAAAAACGTAAATTTTTTCAGAATTTTTCGGGACATTTTTGGATTTTTCAAAAATTGACCAAATCCAAAAAACCAAAAATATTCCAAAAAATTCTGAAAAAATTTACATGTTTTCCTTGGCTAATTATAAGCACTTTTTGTTATATAATTTTTTTTTGTAAAGTTAATGCTTTTCGTGTAAAAAAATCGCGAAGGTTTTTTTTACATTGCTGTACAAAGTGGCCATTTTGTAAAAACCAAAGCGAAAAGAAAAATTCAAAACCATGGTTTGAGAAAGTGTAGACATTCGGACCGCGATTTCTGGTAGTCATATGATCATACAATAGCAGCAAGGACAAGATAATCGACTTTGAGACGAAAAATGACCAAAAAAAACGGCACTTTTTTGAAAAACCCAAAAAATAATAGGGTTTTTGAAGTTTTTATGCAAAACAAATGCCAGATTCTGAAAGAGCGCCCCCAAAAACCAGTTATATGCGAATTTGGAGGAAATTGGCCCCAATTTGCTATTCGAATCGTACAATTGAACTTGCGTGCACAAAATCCTCGTTTTGCGCATTAATGGGTTAATGTAGAATACTTTCATTTACGTTTTACTCATGTGCAATTTTTTTGTCAGAATACAATTTCAGAAAATAAATAAGAAAAATTTCTTTCAAGTCTGGTTGGAGGAGCAGTTTTTGTCTAAGAGAATATCTTGCGATCGTAATTTTGCTTGGACATTTTTTGCCCCTTACATCTAACCTTTCTAAAAATTAATACTAAAAAAACTTAGATTTAAAATAAGGTTTATCTTCTACCCGGACTTTGTTTGTCTGTGCGTAAAATATGAATGTAGAAAGAAAATAAGACATATAAAAGGATACAATTTACAATTTTCAGCCAACATTAATATGATAGATACTTTGTATTTAAAAATTTGAAAGATTTCAAATTCTATCCAACATTTTGAATAAAACAAGAACTGGGAAACATCATAAAAAGACGTATCCAGTGACCTAAACCGAACAAAAGGAATTTGGTTCCCACTGTCCGCTGATACCAACAATATCAAACAAAACAGTGTTGATGAAGTGAAAACAAAAACAGGCCAAAGGTAAGATAATCTGGAGGCAAACAAGGCGGCTAACAGAATTCCGCTCACGAAATGAAATCAGAGAAAGGCGCACAAGACGACGATTGCAGAGGACTGGGACGCCGCGACGCGACGCGACGGTGAAAAATGTAAGAGTTGGAAGCAAAAAGGTCTATCCAAGGTATATCCAGTGGCAATCCAGCAAAAAGCCTGGACCCCCGGCTGAGGAGAGACAGAAGGAGACCATCTCTCACCTTGCAAAACACAAAATCACGATTTCGGATGAAACATTCATTTGCTCACCTTTCCGTAACAGGCTCGAGAACATGAGACCGAAACACCTTCGACACATTTTCATTTTACAATTTTCTGTAGAAAAACTGCTGGAAAACAAGCAACCGGTGGTTACTGCTGCTGCTGCTGCTGCGGCTGCAGCTAACTCCCGAGAGGCAGCCATCTGCATCCGCAGCTTCGGCCGGTGGTGGCGCGACGGTCGGTGGCCCCAAGAGTACCCCTGGGGACCCTGCCGAGCGGCTAGAACCTCTCGAAAACAAAACAGCGACCCGGCCGCACTACCGTCGACCGGGGGCCACATACAGAAGACTCGACTTAACATAAGTTTTGCATAAGTCCTACGAGCATGCGCAACACACGGTATCGCACGCTATGCGCGGCTCTCGGACAGCGAGTCGAACATGTGGGAAATATCGCGAAACAAACAGCTCACAACGGTCGCGCACCGAACGAAACGCTTGTAACAAATTATGGAGCTGTCATGCGCTCTACACCGCCTCGGATGTTCGCCGATAGATGGCGCGGGCGGGCCCGGGGGGAGGGGTAAAATGTCCGGACGAAAAGGATTTTGGTTTCTTGCTATTTTTCGATCTTTGTGACTTGTTTGGCAAACGAGCGTTCATCTAGGCACGCTGCGGCTTGCGAGCACGCAAAGGTAGCCTCAAACGAGCCTATGTACCTGCACACACACACACACACATACATACACCGCGGGATCCATGTTACAGGTACCCCCGGAGATTTACAGTTCATTGATATCAGCGGTGCTCGATCTTCAGATTGTTGTCGCAAACGTGATATAGCCACGTACAAGATAAACCGCGCGATATGGCCATTTTGTATCTTAATATTGAATTGCGGAATTTATTGGACCCCATGCGAGCTCTCCCCGTTGTTAGCGGGTCCCGGTGATCTATGGGGGATTTGTTACCGGCCTCCGAATAAATCAAACAAAAATCCTCTCGCCACGACGACCGACAACCGACGACGACGACTAGAACCGCGCTTTCCGCATCGAACGGCCATTTTTCATCAGAGCAAAGGGAGCGTAGTTGTTGTTGTTGTTGTTCCTTGTTGTCCAGTTGCCGTGTTCGCGCCATTTCAAAATTTCAAACTTTTGCCGCAATTTTCTCAGGGTGGTGTGTGGCAATGCACGAAAAGGAAATCTCCGACACAGAGTAGAAAGGTAGTCATTTTGTCATCAGTGTAACAAGGTGTTTATGTTCGATCACGGCGATAGAAAATTGAACGGCGGCATGTCATGCTCGACAGACCTAGGTCAATAACATCATAAAGGGTGCTCTTTTAAGAGGCACAGGATTTTCGACACGGATAACTGCCAAATGAGATGCCATTTGTTACAAGTGTCAATGTCACTTTTTTTCAAACTTCGGGATATTGATGTTGACAACTTATGGTTTCAACAGGACGGCATTACGTGCCATACAGTGACCGAAACAATTGAATTATTAAAAGGACAATTTGGCGAAAATCCTATTTCAAGTAATGGACTTGTCAATTGGCCACTAAGGTAGTATTATTTGATATCGCAGGACTATGTATCTTTTGTGGGAATATGTAGTCTCTGATCTATGCTGATAAACCAGTCTCGATTGACGCATTGAAAGTCAGTATAACGGCATAACATAACCCGCCCTTAATGCTTGAAAAAGTAGTAAAATATTGGACTGATAGGATACACTGTGTAACTGGCTAATTAAAATTGTATTTAAATACTAAATGTTTAAAAATGATCTTTCGAATAAAACCAAATTTATGGTCACTTACTCAAATTTTATGTGTTCTTTTTCAAATTTAAATTCCGGACGCGCTTAAAAAAATACTCTTTTATAAAATTGCAAGAAATAAGGAATTAAAGTTTTCGAACAACTTCAGAAAAAAAGTGAGCATACAATTTTAATTCTCATTGTGGATTAAAATCAATTTTTTATGTATGATAATACGTTATTATGATATTAATACCTGATTTAACAGAATGGGCTTAACCTGTAAAGCGAGCTTAAACTTCATTTTAATTAACCCATGCGCTGCCAAGCCTAAATTATATGAGGTTATTCCCATTGCCATTTATATTTTGAGTGGTATTGTTTACTACAGTTTTTTTCTTCAAATAATAATTGAAGTATAATTTTTGTAAAAAATTTTATTTGTAGTATTTTTTTCAAGTTTTTTACATTTGTATATTTATGTTTTTGGTCACAAAAAGTTTGCCAATTTAAAAGCCTGTGTGTTATAACATATTGAAAGTAGGACGAATATACTCGTCATGGCAATGCATAACACCGAGCCAAAGACGAGTATACTCGTCCTTAGCAGGGAAAAGGTTAAATTTTCGATTTCACAGTGATAGTTTATGGTAACTTGAATTCAAGTGGCATTTTAAGTTTATGTATAAATTTTTTTGCATTTATGCTTATTAACATTAAGTTTGGAAAATATATCGACGAATTCTCAAATTTCAAATTTGTGCTGATTCAGGTTTGTTTCGAGAATTGATTATTTTGATGAGGGTGGGTTTTTCAGAAGATTCAGGATATTTAAAACATGTACAGAGCATTAGTATGATCGCAGCCATTTCACACAATATATTCTTTTTACAATATATAATGATCCTGAACCAAACGCCTTTTTTGCAGCAAAAATCGTCACGGAATACTACAAAACGAAGCGTCATTCATTTATTGAACTTTAGTTTAAGCTGCTTTCCTAATAAATATTAATCTCTTCATAAGCTTACAACAATTTGTACGAAATTTAGCTCTCAGTAGAATCACGCATATGAAAGATTTTAATTTAAACAATTTATTTAGTACTGATTTCTCAAAATCAAATATAATTTTCTTTCATAAATGTTTTGTCCATATTCTTAAAATTTTCAAATTGAATAATTTATTTCGAAATTCAAAAAGTTTTAATTCTTTAAATTATTTCCATTATAATTATTGCTTTTTAGGTAATAATATAATATTTAGCAATAAATTATAATAAAATCCTTTCCACATCATTCAACAATAATTAAATATTTACTAATATTATTCTTAAACAATTAAAATTAATTCTAATATTGATAAAAATTTACTTAAAAATTTTTCTGAGTGAGTGTTATTAAATAGAGAGTGTAATTCGTATGTAGATGGATTAAAATCACCCTCACTTTCAAATAAAATGTAAAAGTGCACTCTCCGAATTTTTACGATAATCAACAATTCTGAAAAAATCGATTTTTGGTTTTTGTCATTTTTATAAAGTATTAAATTTTTTGCCGCACCAGATTTTCAAGAACTATGACTTTACAGACAGTATAATTTTCTTCTATTGGATTAATATATATTCTATTAACTGTCGTCACTACCGAAAGAAATAATTACTATTTTATAATAACATACAATAACAAACAAAAACCGGACTAAGAGCTGTGACGTCAATCTGAAATTAACTGAGTTCGAGCAAAAGCAAGATCTTAAAAGATGAATCAATTCAGACTACGAGTTTTATCTCATCTTTTTCCTTACCACCCCATTCTCACTACTGTTCAAGCCGCCAAATATTTTATCAAGTTTTAATATGAACATATAACCGATTAAAATTCAAAAGCATTATAGAAAGATATTTCTGGGATTTCCAAAAATTTTTTTTGTTAACTATCTTCAACAGCCAGATGGATAATGTGAAAGTCTATCGTAGGCAATATATCTTTTCTATGTGTTAAAATACCAATAACAAAAAAAACATATTGGAGCAGAACTTTTTTAATAATAATATTAATTGCCTAACTCAAATGAACGCCATTGTTTTAGCGTAGCACAACCTTGAAAAAAGGGTTTCTTTGATTAATCTCTCTTCTCTGCGAACCGTATCGTGATAATTTATTTCCCGTGAAATTTTATTTTGACCCACCATTTGACCTCATTTCCTGCCGGTAGTAGGTGAATGATTTATTACAAAACAAAAAAAGCGATTCGCCTACCCCACAAAAAAAAGTAATAATGCCCAATACAATGCAGTTCCTAATGTAGAATTTAGCAAAAACAAACATAACCTAATTTCCATAGCACGTTTAGCACACAGGTATCGCATATGGTTTAAGCGGAGCGGGGGGGAACAAAAAAAAGCGTACCGCCGCTAATAAAATCTTTTAAATCAACACGAGATCGAGATCAGTTCAATTCTTCAAAGCGTTTGCTATGCCGGCCGTTGTTCCATTGATTGACAGATCGACAAAATGATCGTAATCAAGGTCTGCGACTTTTTTTATTTTATTTTTTTTTATTACATTTCTACAGAGTGATCTAGAGGTCTTGTTTCGCCGATCGATCTCGATCGTATAACCAAAATAAATACTGCTAAAGGGAGAAAAAGTAGTTACGAAGTGCGCCGCTTTATATGCCGCGATATATCTGATCTGTGATCTGGTGTACAGATCATACAGTAGACAGAGATCCGATCAGATTGATCTCAGGTGATCTTCATATGCTGGGCGATTGGTGGTCACCTGACATCGTTGAAACGGATTGATCTAGACCCAGGTTAGGTACTATGCTTGATATCGGCGGCTGACTACTTGAATTTTTTTCCCAGTGGACGATCTCATTAGGTGAACGATCGACTTGTAAATATCGCAATTACTTGGCTCGTTAATTAATTTTGAATTCTTTTTCGCAGCACTGCATTACGCTTATACCATAGAAGAGAGATCGGTCCGATCGATTGGCCACCACCACCGACTGTTTTGGCTATTTATACCGGTTAAGAGCCTGAGGTGAGTCGCTGATGCTGAGACAATCAGCGCTGAGCTGACCCGATATGATCGGTAATTGTCTGTTGATTTCAATTACTCGGTCAAACATGTTTGGACGGGGCTCCCAATAACGAAGATAGATAGTGATCGCGTGTCATGACATGTCCGAGGCGTGCACTCTAGTCCGGCAGAGTGTTTTGGGCGATTTAACGAGTTAATTAAGACTACAAGTCTATACCAGATGGACCATGTAATATTACGTCACTGGGATCGACCTATTTCAATACCTTGAGAATGCCAATCCCAGAACTGTTACGACAGTGTGTCTCATAAGATTGATAGTACTTGAATTGATCACGGAATGTCATCGGGACTATATACCTAAACTTTATTTAGTTCCGATAGATAAATCCGATCCGACCGCCTCTGTACTGTGGGAAACGTTCCACGATCGAATTTCTTGATTTGTTTTTTTTTCTGTTTTTTTTTTTTCGGCGGCCTCGACCCACTCGACAGCTTCCCTATTAATTTCTCAATTGTAGAAATGACAAACCCGAAAGTAATCGGGCCTCGGCGCGGCAGCGGCGGCAGTGGCGGCGCGGGGCCACAATCTTACAGCCACTCCCAAACCTCTTAAGAGATTTTCGGCCCATTACCGTCAGCTTGGCGGGCTTTTCGAGCGATCAGCATGGGGCCATTAGAGCTTACTCGCCAGCTAATGACGGGGTCTGAGCCCAAGATCAGCTCTAATGAGCTCCTCATGACCTCTCAACTAATTTCCTTTTTGTGTCTAACCATTTTTCAATATATATTATTTTTTGGTGTTACATACTTTTATTAGTTTTATTCTCTGACGGCGATGGGTGAGGCTTTTTCCTCCAAAAAATTTTTGTGATTGTTTTGCATGTTGACTTTTCGCGGCATAGACCTTTTTTTTTTTTTTGTATAAAAGCCGCCCGGGTGGCCTTTGTGGGGCCGCTGCCGAAAAGCCTTTCGGTGATTGAGTGATAATTGATTGCCCCATTGAGGTGATTTGTGAATTTCTTTTATGAGCCGTTTAATTTTGGTGCACCGGGGTATCGACTGGCTAAGGCGATATCGTTCCGCGAGACAGAGGCTAATTGACTTGCGAAATTTGTCTGTTATTGCTCCAAAGTGGGCTTAGGATTCGATTGGGTCGGGTCGGTGGAGACCTCAGCTAGGGATTTAATGGGGGGACTAGCGAAGGCTGTTTAATCGTCGAGTGGATTTTTAGATATAGTTTAGTTGAATTTTATGGACATTTGGGTGGTCTTGTGATTACAGCTGATTTTGTCGTTTTATAATGCTGTTTGGTTTTGGTTTGCACTTAAATAGGAAGAAAAAAAAAAAAAAAAAAAGGTTTGTAACACTTTACGGTCATTTTCTACCATAAAATTGAATTGGTATTAAAACACTTTATAAATGCTCATAGCTTTTGAATAGATTGACCGATTTCCCAATAATATACTTTAATATGTTCAGCATTAATTCAGTTTTGCTCACTAAGTGCTCAATAAATTGTTTGTTAAAAAAAAAAAAATACGAAAATTGATTTATTGGGACTATCATCCGACTAACAAGGAAACGTTCTCAGGTGTCTCTCACCGATTTTGATGAAATTGAAATATAAGAGACACGTATTTTTTTTTATCTGCGGATGCGCACATTTAGGGAGCACTTTTATTTATTGTTTTTTTTTTTTTTTTTTTATACAAATTGGTGTGTTTTTCAAAAGTTTGTCCGCCATGTTGGATTCGCCATTTTGAATTTTTTAAATTTAACATCAGATTCGTAATCAGCGACTCCAAAAACCCCTTAATACTGGTTTTCAAGAAAAAAATTATGTTAGAAAGAATATACATCATTTACGTATTAGTGCTAGGGGTTGTTTACCCCCTTGAGGAGCTTTTTTTACGAAAACGCAAAAACAGGTCAACTTTATTTTTCAAAATCGTATGTAAAAAATATATTTTTCAATGATTTTTAACCAATACTGTTATTTTTGTGACGCAAAATAAAATAAAATCGGTTTTTTGCAATAAAAAATAAGGGTTGCCACCCCCGGGAACCGGATTACTTACGAATGGTTGGTATATTTATGAGACATCATTTCCATTTTGCTTCATTTGAAAAAATTCATTAGAACTTGAAATATTTAGGAAAAACTTTTTTTGGGGGTAAACTTTAGGGGTGGTTTTCACCCTTTAAATGTGCGTATCCACAGATAAAAAAAAATACGTGTCGCTTATTTTTCGATACTCTATAACATATTTCAATTTCATCAAAATCTGTGAGATACACCTGACAACGTTTCCTTGTAAGAGTTGTTGAAATTTCAAATAAGTCAGTCTTTGATGCAAAGAATATCCCAAAAGTTTTGTACAGAAAACAATCGGCAGGGGGGCTCAAAAATTCTTAATTTGCAAGATAAAAGACATTTTTCCAGATAAATTAGCTTTCATCAATAGAACAAACAAATAAGTGTGTGGACAACCCGAGGTGCAATGAAGCTCAATTTTAAGGCTACTCAGAAGAAGAAAAAACTAGGCTTGTCGAAAAAAAATAAAATAAAAAAGTATTATGATCTGAAAAAATGAAAATAAATCTTTATTGCTCAGAAGCTCGCTCAAGGGGTTGAATAAGAAAGGGTAAACGCTTAAGCTTATGTTTTATAGCCTTCGGTATTTGAAATCTCCACTATATCAATGAAATTATGACAGAGGAACTTTGAAATATGCAATTTCCGGAAAATAAGACAGAGTTTCAGTAAGACCGGAACTTCAAACATGAGGTAAGTATGTCGTGCAAAATTGGATACAAAGGCAACTATTTTCTCTATTGAATTGGCCGATACAAAGCCCCGATTTGAATCCAATAGAAAATTTGTCGGCATACATGAAAGCACAACTTCGCAATGACTACGGTTGATCACATTCATCTTTGGACGAATTAAGGCGTACCGCGGAAAATTAGTCAATAGTATGAAGAATCAAATCAAAGCGATTTTAGATGCCAAACGTGTGTAGATAAAATATTTTTTTAAAAAAATTGTGCAGAACTAAAGTCTATGGGAATTCTAATTTTTATTTAAGAAATATGTCCTTTTTGTTTGTTTTATTAATAAAGCTTTGAATTATGAAGTAAATAGTTTTCAGACGAAAATATGCTTTTGATCCTAATTAAAAAAAACATGTTAAAAAAACTTGAACTTATTGGTTTTAAGTGTTTAAGCCCAGTGTACATCATAAAAATCAAAGTAATAAAATTATACTAATCTAACTAGAAGTAACTTTAATTTAAAATGAATATTCAAAGGTTAATTACAACTGAAGAACACAAAAAATCAGGATACCACTACTAGAAGTGGAATGGAACAACTACAGAGATATTAAGACTTCAATATCTTTGCCAACTTGAATTATAATATATTCTTCATTTTATTTAACACTATTTCTACCACGGTTTTTTGTATAAGGTAGAGTCGCCAAATATTGTCCCCTTTTTGTAAAACAAATCTAAAAAAAATAGAAAAAAATACCACAGTAATAAATGAAATGTCAAACATTAGGTTCACGTAAGGGGACGATATTAGGAAATTTCTATTTATTTTGTCGCATCCATTTAAGCAAAAAACGTTTCATATCCTGAAAATTTTACTTAATCGATTAACATCTGAGATATTAATAGTTAGTTTGACAAAACAATTTTATCAATAAGTCAGGTATCTCAATATTTTATGGAATCCGAGAATATTTCAATGAAAAACTCACCTTGAACACTTTTTTTGATTTTCGAATTTCTGTCGGTACGAACGTCGTAGCGCACTCACTTCTACACAATGGCCGACTGATGCAACTAGCTGTCGGTTCGGGTCACTGATAATAGATGGCGGTTTTTAAAAGAGTAGATATTGAAGGGGACGAAATTATGTTAGGGGACGAAATTTGGCGACTGTACCTTACCTTAAAAAATATTCGTCATTTTGTCGACTTTATGTACATTGAGTTTGAATAATGATATAAACGAAAATCAGTATATAAATGAATAAAATATATTGAGAATGAAAATCAGCCTTTTTTAAATAAATATGTAGATAATTAAGAGTTCTAATTAAAGTAAAATTTCTATTGTGCATTCTATCGAAATTTGCATTGTACGCTAGCGCGAATCTACTGTAATTTTTTTTGTTTAAGATTTTCCAAAATATATTCAGAATTGCAATTAAAATAAAAATAGAAAAAAATAAAATAGAATGCTTACGAGCTCATGGGTTGTGATATATACAAACATATAATTATTTTGGTAGCTAATGGAAGAACAAACAAAGAAAATTGAGTTTTCAATAAAATATTATAATGTTGTAATTTCTTATTATACTTGAAAAACATACAACCTTGAATTAAATCGAATATGAACAGAAACAGTCTTCCGCAATTTTTAATCGACGAAAAAAAAAAGAGGTGGTGTCAAGTCGACGCGTATATTTTTTTTTTTTTTTGTTTTGTTTATGTATGTCTACCCTAAGGGTAGAACAAAATTGGAAATGATTGTTTTTTCATTAACCTGTGAATCGATTCTGTTGAAACTTTCAACACATATGTAGTTCTGATGACACTACAAAATAAAGGTGACCATCCTTTTATCCAAAATTTGTTTTCCTCGTTTTAGGATATTTTTATTTTTTTTTTAAATCAGATAGGCATATCGCTAACATCGATATTCCTTGAGATATTGGGTTTTGAAGTTGAGGTAGTGTTTCTACAATTTAGCTCAATAATCCATGAAAGTTCCACACTACCTCAACTTCAAAGCCCAATATCTCAAGAAAAATCGATGTTAGCTATTTGGTGTTCAAGAACTTTTTGGAGGAAATTGAATTTCCTACAATTTTGTCATATTCACTTTTTCTGTACCTCTTGTTGTTTACGAGATAGGTGTAAAAAGCGAGAATTTCATGGAAAAATTGGGGTTAGTGACCCGCACTACCTCGCTGGTGGGAGTTAGGGTTACACCGCAATGGACACTTTTGTAGAGCATTCAATTCTGAAGAAACTCTACCATTGACCAAGATTATACCATAAAATGCCTCTGAGCTGTAGAGTTTTGAAGAAAATTAATCAGTTGACGTGTATTTTATATGACAAATCTTTATATGCCTTGGTCTAGTACTAAATATTAATATTAAGGGCTCCAATTTTCAGGGAATTTTTGTTTAGGTATTTGCCACAAAATTTCGAGGTGGGACTGAAAAAAAAAAAAATAGTCGCGAAAAAAAAAGCACCCTAACGTATATATTTATGTATGTATTGAACAGCGCAACAATAATGTTGATAACAAAATAGTCCTTTATTAGTGAGAAATTGAAAATGGAAAATGAAAATTCAACTCTTATTTATTTCAAAATTTCTTTGTCCTATGAATTATTTTTATGTATTATGCGTAATATTCGCAGATAGTAGTATTATCTTCATAATTTATGTGTAAAATTTAATAAAGCAATTTTTATATATGCAGATGTGGGATCGATTGCATTTTTTATCAGCACATCGTTATTACTCGAAGGCAATCGGCCACCCCCCGAAGTTTCGATTTAAAGGTCGCAGGTTCGAATCCTGCCCGTGTACGGCCCAGTTTTTACGAGTAATTCCTATGTATGGTGTCAGAAGTGGGATTAAAAATGCGGCAGTGATCACAAATCGGTTGTGTTACAATATGTAAGCTGCGCTAAGCTATGATCAATAACTGTTAACTTAACTTTATTAAAGTGAAAATTATGCGCATAATATACATATAATAACATTTTTCTCCGCATGTCTCGGTGCCAAAGATGCAAAATCAGGTTCTTCTCAAAAACCCAAAAAATCTTAGTCAGCATGAGTGTTAATATACACTGTAAAATGACCAGCTATTTCTGAATTTAACCCTTATCAAATAAAATGTTAAAGATTGAGACGTTAAACACCATTAATTTTGCCCAAAGTCCATTAATATCAAATATTCTCTTTAAGCATTAAAGTGGAAACATAAGATAAAGCCTACGCAGCACAACTTGCCAATATTTTATTGCATTTAAATTATAAACTCCTCTACTATCCTAGGATAAGCTCCTTCTAATTATAAGCTAAATATGTTTATATTTGCCAGCAATAACATAAAAACCATTACACGCAAATTCAGTAGTTGGCTTTTAAAGTGGCAGTAGCCATAATCGATCGAATAAATTTATCTAAAATCAACCCAATTGGCTTGCAAAGCAAATGATTACTCTGTTTCTGCAATTACTCAAGACTTCCACATGAATTTCCATAATTCCTCTAATCTGGCGGGCACCTGGCCACAATTCTCGTGTCGCGCATGTCTCCGCGTGAATAGCACTAAATTTTCTGCATTTCTAATAACTTCCAAACTGTCGCAAGATTAATCCGTGGTTTGGTTAAGAAAATATTGCGCGTGCGGGTACACCGGTCACCAGTGACCGTCGTGTCGCTTCCCGTGGGCGGATAGGCGTGAATTTAACTTTTACAACATTTTAATATCTCGAATTATGTTGATATCGTGTCATGAGACAATGTTTTTCCACTGAGTCGCGCCGTCACGACTTAAATAGATGTCTGTATTTTGTGGGGCTGGTGGCGCGTTCCGAACAGCGGAAAAACTGTCTCACGTCTTGTCTCATAAAATATATAAATGTTGGAATAGAATAAAAAAGGGCGCTGTGCGGCTGCTTGAAATTTATTACATGAACGCACGATATAGATAGGCTTAAATGTGATGCGATCGCGAGAATGCCGCCTTATGGATTTCATGAGCTTCTGTTTTACAGCGCGATTAGGATGCGATCGCCGTGACGCTTGTAATTCAATACTCGTTGGCTGGTCAGGCGATCGGCTGCCCGCCCGTCCGCCCGCCGCCGCGCCGATCATCGATCGTGTTTTCTTCTAGCATTCGATCGATCGGAGCGAAAGGGAGGGGTCTCATAAATGATTAATTTTATTTTGAATTTCCTTTTGTCCCGCTTAAAGGGGAATAGACAGAGAATGGTAATGACATCGCCACGATCATCGCATTCATTTCTCGAATAGAGGGTTTAGGCAAATCAGTCCTTTTGTTTTCGCGGGATTAATTTGAAGCTATTGTGACTTTTAGCGATTGTATTCTCTGTTAAACAACAGGTGAAAAATCATCGATCACACGATCGCTCAGATCAAAGACCCAATTAGCGATGAACTCATGATTTTTCGATATTTTTTATTTACAACATCAACAGCTCGAAATATCAGAGGATATTACAAATAACATTAAATATTATAAGTTATACAATAAGAATACTATAGTGGAATTATTGTTCACAAAAGATGAAAAATTCGATTTTTCACAAATTTTAATTTCGTATTTGATAAATCTGTTGGTGTTATGAATGTTAAAAATCAATAACTCTTTCAAGAGACTACATAAAAAATATTATAGATGAATGAACTCAGATTCTGGCTCTAATATTCAGAAGTCTTATTGCACATATAATAAATTTATAACCTTTTGAAATATACCTATCTATCCTATTCTAAGTTCGCAAAAATCGGATCAACTGCAGACCTGGAAGACCTATGTATAGAAGAAACCTACCGATTAATTATTGCGCTTGTAGGTCTCCTGAAGTCCCAAACCTTTGTATTTTTTCTTCTTCGATTTCTCCAATGGTATCGCGTTTTTCCTATCTAATTTTTTTATTGAAATAATTTTTTTCAAATTTCATAATTTGAGCAATTAGACAATTACAATATTTGATTTTTTATTTTCAAAAATATTAGAATTAGATTTAAAAAAATGTAAATGTACAAACTATGAATTTTTAAAGAAAAAAATGAGAAACGGAAAAAATATGCGCTATTAGAGTTTTATTTTGCACGGGAATAAATTCAATTCTAATTAGATTGGTACAGATTTCAGGTATAATTTAATGATCGTAATAGTAATATACTTTTCTAACTTAAAAAAAAATCATTTTCAAATCACAGACGTCAGAATTCAATTCAATTAAGTTATTTTTAAAATTAAAATGTCTATTTTCATTTAAGGGATGTTTCACGTCAAGCGGATCACCGTTCTGCACAAAAATTGCGTGGAACGATCGCGACGTATAAGGGTTTAAAATGTTCGTCTAGGAAGAGGCTTTGAAATGCAGAGTGGTACTTTAAAAAAATCCAAAATGGCGGACCCAATATGGCGGCCGGAAGTTGGAGAAAACCTGAGTATATGGCAAATAAAAGGTTGTGAAAAAAAAAAACTTCGCAACCAATCGGATAAGTTTTTAGCTCAAATTGTAGTTGAGGGACGCCTCTTAAAAGTTGGTGTGGTTAAATGAAAAAATCCAAAATGGCGGATCCAGCATTGCAGTCAAAAAACCGATTTGTTGACTGAATTTTTAAAAATCAACTGTTTTACAACAAACTCGGCATATGGGGGTTTCTGAGGTCGCTGATTACGAATCCAAGATGGGGGACGAATTTTTTGAAAATCAACCGATTTGCACTAAAATTGGTATACGGAGGTTTTTGAGGTCACTGATTACGAATGCGAGGTCAGATTTGCAAAATTAAATATGGCGGACGAAATTTTCCGCCTGAAAATTTTGCAAATCTAAAAATGAACGTATACGAATCATTTCTAGCTAACAAATTGAGTTTTGACTGCAATGAATGAATTTGAATTGGAAAATTGAACCTATTTCAGTTAAATATTCCAACAAATAAAGATTTGATTTGGTTTTAAAAACTACTTGATAGAATTGAAATTTGTTTTTTCTGTTATTTGAAAATGGTAATTTACAATTAGTTAAAAAATACTCGTATATGTCAGTTTGAATCATTTGTTAATTTTGTAAAATACGACAGATTTAAAAAGGCACAAGAGAGACTTGAAAATTTAATATATCTTCACTAATTTCACGTAGGGGTTAGAAAAAAAAAATTTTAAATACGATGTTAAAATGGGGAAAAAATGTATTTATTCATTTATTACTACCACTAATACCTTAAAATTAAATTTTTTTAAATTAAATTAAGAAAAAAATGTTATTTATATTAGATAGATATTACAAAAAAAAAACCACTAGGTACAAAATTAAACTGTAAGATGTTCAATGCAAAGATACTTTGCGTTAACGCTTACTCCACTGATATTTGAATGCTTAGCACAATAATTTCAGTTGCGTTTTAAGCTCTCTCTTTTTTCGATTATACAGCAAATATAAAAAATTCTTGTTGAAGAAAAAAGCTAAAAAACTACTCTTCCACATTCATAGCGTTTTATCGTATCATTTTTAGCTATCAGTATTTAGATCTAGTGTTTGTCATAAGAGTTTTTTTTACGAGCACTTTTTAAAACCCATAAAAGGACTTCGAAACTTAAATGCTGATAGAAATTCAAATTTTGTCCGTGCAAGTTATGTTGCCCCGAAAATTTCAGAAGTGTGCCAAAAACGGATGTTATTATTTACATTTATTTATTATATATTTTTAAAACATGTTAACCAGCATATAATGCTTTAAGATCATTAACAATTACAGTTTTTATGTAAAGAAAATGATTGTAAAGAATTAGTGGGAAAAGTAAAGGACCCAATTGGTTTCCTTGCGGCACCCATTGTATGTGTATATCCATCTAGCATTAAAAAGCGTAAAATGGACTTTTTTTTTTAAGATAGCTATAAAATTAAAATGAAAAAAGATGTCGATTTGAGATTTTGTATACTTCTTTATTAAGGTAAATAATTAACATTTTCTTTATTTAAAAAAAATTAAAAAAACAAATTTCGGCCATCATAGTGAAAAATAATTGTTGCGCCACACATTGCCATGAAAACAAACAAAAATTTGTTAGTTTAGAGTAAAACCTACCGGGTGAACCTCAATTTAAACCAAAATGTAAGTGTTTCGCAACTTGGAATGCATTTGCAAATTAGGAATTAAAGAAGTGTACAAAATTTCAAATCAATATAATTTCATTTTTATTTTATATCAATTTAAAAAAAACTTCAATTTTAAGCGTTTTAATACTACACTAACCCCTTAAGGAAATTTTCATTAAAGTAATCTGTAAAGGAGTGGCTTTTCAAATGTATAAAACTATAATAGATAAGTGAAATCAAATAAGATTTCGCTACTTTTGAATCTCTAGTATTTCCGAATGAGGCCGCCTTATCATCTCCCATTTATTACGAAATATTCACCTAGCCACAATTGTAAAATTATTACATTCGATCCGGTAAAGATGCAGTGCGGTGGTCATTTGCTTCGAGCTCTCCATCAATTTAATTTAATGAGCCCCATTGAGATAAATTACACATCGAAGTTCCCTCGATCGATCCTTGCAGAGGTTTTTCACAGTGGCGCTCCACGCCACCACCGCCACTGGTAGCAGTAGTTAAGGCGGTAGTCAGCAGCAGCGACATCTTATTTGTACCACTTAAAATGCCCAACAAATTGCTTATTTCAAAACCACTTGTCAATATTACTGGTCCTTCGAGCCGGCTGGCGGCATGGCGTGGCGGTTCCGACTAATTCCATAGTCGTCTCATGCACGCGGCGGCGGCGGCGGCAGGCACCAGCGAGCTGCCGGATAGTGTGACCGTCGCAAAAACACAAGCAAGCACTTTGCGCTTTCCTTCACGTTACGGGGCATTACCAGCAACTTCCCTGAGACCCAGAGGCCGAAGAAATCTGCCGTGTCATAAATAAAATATGTTACGGTAGTCTCATTTAGAAAGATGACGCTAATCCTCGGCAACAGCCCAACCGGGTCCCACAGTAGTCAGTTAAAAAGCGGTATTGCTCTGCACCGCTACTGCTGCTGCTGCTGCTGCATGCCGCCGCGGCCGCAGTCGTCGCCGTCGTCTTCTTCGCTTTCGTCGTCGTCGAAGGAAGACAAAAAAGCAAACAGACCCATAGTGGCTGCTAATAGCGCTCTAAACTACAAATCGATATGAAGTCGCATAAATGAATAAGAAATTACTTTCTTACAAAATTATGGGACGGCAAGATTCGTTCGGCAGATAGCACGCGGAGATGACGAGCGCGCGCAACATTCGCCACAATCGCGCGGATGAGAAGGGAATACGCAAAAAAAATAAAAAAAATAAAAGACGCTCGAATAAAAAACAATATTACGAAAAAAAAAACAAAAAAAAGCAAGCAGATTGATCGGAACGACCACAAGGCGCCAATAACTCATAGACGCGTCCAGCGGCGAGGTGAACTCATCAGTAGTCGCCTCATTGTTTGGTTACGGCGAGAAATAATTTAATTTATTACAATTGCGGCCGCGCACCGCACCTGGCGGTCCTAAGTGTGCTGCGCATGGTCATGACTAATAATAATAATACAAAAAAAGAAAAAAACCGATCTCAATTGATTGCTGCCGCCACCGCTGCTGCTGCTGTTTCGAAAGCGCGGCTCAGCTCTCGGTTCGATTCGGCCACTGGCCAAGTGAATTTGGAGCCCTCCTTTTTAGAGATTTAGCCAGTTTGATTGCCCGCTGAAAGGCCTGATAATCGCGACCGGAACTAATGCGCCTCCAGGTGATCTTGATGTGAAAATTCACCTGTAATAACTTCATTCGAAGACAATCGATTGCCGCGATTGATTGGCCCCACAACTGGCTACTGGCATTTGTTTTGTTAAAGGGGAGATGAAACGCGCGCGCGGAGGCTCCATCATCCACCGGGCGGCGCGATTGTGTCTGATTGTGGAAGAGAAAGATGATGAAAGACGCTAGACCCGCGCAGATCTGGCCGCAAGCTGTTCGGCAAGCAATGAATGGACCTTTCCCATTATACGTAGACTATGCCAACTTCTTAAGACGTTGTTTGCCTTTTCACTTAGCAGCTTTGTTCACCTCGCTTCGAAATATCGACGGAAACTTCATAATTTGATCGCGATTTTTATTTTTTTTTCTTTCTATTGCAAATTGTATATGGCTTTGATGGATTTTTAGCAATCGTTGATGTATGGTAGCGATCGGGGGTTTTTTTTTCTTTTCTTTTTGATTTGATTTGACTTTTCTCAGGTGTCCGAACTTACAGCTCTTGTCAAATATCTGGAGAAAGACCTCTTTTGGAGTTTATTTTTATTTTTTTTTTTTTTTTTGTATTTCTACTTCACGGTAATGAGGCCTGTTATTAGACCCTGAACAGAGTGGCGAAATTGCTGTGCAATCATAAAGTTATGCGTGCTACTCGTGCTCCAAATTACCACTCTATATATATTGTGAAAAAAAAAATGTATTTCAGTTCGACAGATTTATGGAATGACAGAAAATACGATAACAAATATATTCCGGAATAGATATTTTTATCATTCTTTATGATTTCCTCTTTAATTAACCTTTGACAGACAATTTTTTGTGTTGTACTCTATTTTTGTTTCATATTTGAAAAAACTTATCGAATTTTGCACTTTTTCACTCAGTCACTTTCAAAAGACTGACAAAGTATTTTTAACCCAAATTTTATTTATTTTACCCTGTATAGTGTACCATTTCATATTTAACCCTTAACCCCACCTTTGTTTCAAACTTAAGACGACACATGGGGTAGAAATTTGAAATATAGTTCGAAACTACCGATTTTTTCGAAAAAAGGGTAGATACATATTTTGTTAAATGTATGCTCTTTAAAATGCTATCAACAGTTTTTTTGTTTTGAAGAAAATGTTAATTCTGATACAAAGTTTTTTTTTGTTAAGAAGTGAAATGTTTGGGATAATTTTAAATTAATTGGAAAAAAATGCTGCTTAATTTGGTTCTGGTTTTGCTTATTTGGGAAAAACTGTTGTACTATCATTTAAGTGTAAAAAAAGCCATAGCATCCTTTCAGTTTAATACGAATAATTTCGTAACACAATAACTTGTATACTTTTTTATTTATTCATTTAATTTACTTAATTTCCTTAATTTTTATGAATTTTTTTTTTTTTTATATTATTTTTATTTTATTACTAATTTCCCTCTTTCGTAAAGAGTGTTTTTTTAAGCGCATCGAAATTTTTTAACCATTTTTTTGAACATTAAGGGTCTTATATCCGCAATGACATGTCCTATGTTGACTTCCAATGCATCAATAGTAGTTGGTTTGTCAGCATATCAACATATCGTTACAAAAGATAGTCCAGCAGTGTCAAATCACACTATCTTGGTGGCCTTGAAATAAAATTTCCGCCAAATTGTATTTTCAATAAATCGATTCTTTCTGTCGCTGTGTGACATGCAGCGCCATCGTGTTGAAATCACAAGTCGTCAACATCAATGTTCCGAAGTTTTCGAAATAAAACATCGTGTATTATTGCTCTGTACTGTTCTGATGGGTGATTACTCGATTTATAAAATTCACGATTTTGAATAGTTGCACGATTTGGAGTAGTTGCTGTGGTGTATGTCTTTCTACGATGATTTGTTAAACCTCAGCGAATAAAAATAACATAACACTTATAATAAATGACAGCTCATTTGACAATTATACGTATAAAGAAATCCGGCGCTTCTTAAAAAAAACATCCTTTAGTTTCAATTTCATTTTATACACCGTAGTTTTTTAATTACGTACTCATTCTATTCACAAGTAATCTTAGTTCTGTTACTTAATGTTTATCATTATTTATTTTTCTCATCATCAATCATCATGTTTTTTGAATTATAGTATTACTGAATTTATATATTGCTTTTCTTTTCTTCACATTTTGCATGATTTGAGTTTTAATGCCGTATTTTAGGGGTAACTTTTAAACGGGCGTTAAGTCGTTAAACTATCGCTTGATTAATGAACTGTTTTAATAAATAAATAAATATTTCAAAATTATATTATGAAAAATTATATTTGACATACTTCTTGATGTGTATTGCACTAAAAAAGACTATATATCTAAATACAAGTCGAATTTTAGTACGAAAAATACGCTCTCTCATTTATAATAAAATTTACTCATTCACTGTTCGGCATACTTTCAATTTTTGAATCTGATTATATTAAATGTTCGTAATTTAATTATAATCAATAAAGATACTTATACGACTACTTTCCGCTGAAATAAAACATGACATTAATGAATAGATTTTGGCATTTTCTGCATATCTAACTATGTAATCATTTCTTACAACCCTAGTTCTCGGCTAGTTATTTACATGACTATAAAATGTCCAATACAAACCATTTATGGCAAGACCTCTTTTCAATTAAAGTAATTTTGACTTTCTACCTGAACAGGTAAACATTAATGCATGCAAACATGCTTTGATCATGTAAATAGCGAGAATGCGATTAATGCAGCTATCAATGTTTGAACTGATAAATGCGTGAACAAAAAAAAATATATAGGTATGTTTATACTCAAGATATCGAATCTTTTCTATAAAAGGAATAATTTTAAGGTAAATGTTAGCTTTTAAGGCCTATATAGTACAGGTACATATAATGCTGGAAGCCAGCTTGATACTGAATGAAATTAAAGTAGTTAAACTTCGATTTTGATCTTCGAATTTTTTTATGTGTGTATTTATTAATGGGTTGGAAAAAATACATCTTATACAATGCATTTAAAACTCCATTTCACTTCGGCATGTGTTAAGATGATCGGATCGTGTTAAAATTTTGCACACATTATTTCAATATAGGTACCTACCTTTATTCAATTTTTGGAATTGGAAAACTCAAATATTGCTCGAATTATGGCCGCCTTCATATGTATGTAATAATATTTATTATTTATTATATTTAATATAATCCAGAAAATATTTTAATATTCCGATTGATTTGACTTTATGACAGCAGTGCACTTAAATACTTTAAGACTGCCGTCGCGTTGTCGTCGTGTCTTTTTGCAAAAACCCGGCCAAGTAGTGGCACATAAAAGGCGCATCTCGTGCGACAGGCCGGGCAACCTCCTCTCACTTCATTTGCAAGAGGACTGTTGACATAATTGACGATAATCATTGATGTTGCCACTCCAAGGACCGCTGTCGACAGTCTACTTGAGGGCAACCGCACTGCAACAGATTTCCGCGAGTGTAAACATCTCGATATTGGCGAAACGCCTACGACGCTGCTGCGGGCGCCCTCTTTAAGATGCGAGTCGTCTTCTCCGAACCGCCTAAGACGTCCTCAGACCCATTTCAGAGTGACATGCGACTGAGACCGATTTTCCCATCGAGGGTCTCTCGAGGTCGAGGGTCGGTCGAAGGAGTTTGCAAACGAATACCAAAATATGGGTCAGAATTTCATTATGCTTTGCCGTCATTAAAAACTCTGAGAGGTTATGAATGTTTTACTATAAATCAACCATCATGTTTCTGTGGCTTTGTCTGTGCGTAATTAAGCTCTTTCCGAGCATCTTTTTAATACTTATTATTACCAAATAAATATGTTCACCAATTTATAGGTTTTCTGGGACTATGATACCTCTCTAGGGTTTCTAGGAGGGTTTCAAAAACGTTCTAAGATCATACAAGGAAAAAATATGGTTCACAACACATAGACCGAATTCGCAATTGCGATCGGACTGATCCGCTTATATCCATTTATATGATTGAAAGAGGGTAAGTTTTTAAACTATGTGGAGAAAAAATCAAAAAAACCCACTTTCACATACTTAATTTTCTGGAATAAATCTTCATCTCAAACAGATAGACTACAATTTTAGTACATAAGTATGATATAGTTGAGAGTAGAGATGCCACGAATATTCGGCAACTATTCGGTATTCGGCTATTCGGCCACTTTTTTCGCTATTCGGTATTCGGCCGAATATGGTTAACTATTCGGCCGAATACCGAATAGCAATTTATTTATAATTTTTTTATTACTAGCAGTTTTCCCGCGACTTCGTCCGCGTAAATTATAGCCCATGTCCTTTCTAAGGCTCTAGAGTATCTGTGTACCAAATTTCATTTAAATCGGTTCAGCAGTTTTGGCCTGAAATCGTGATAAACAGATTTACTTTCATATTTATGACAAAATATAGTAAGGATTACCAAATAAATCATGAAAAAAGAACTCAAAATATTACTCACAAAGATATATTTATTTAACAAAAAAAAAAGAACTAACAAATTAATATTTAAAATCTACCAGTGGTAAGTTATGATGAATGAAAACAATTTTTTCAGCATTTGTTGATAGCAGACGATTGCGTTTTTCCTCATAAATTATACCTGCTTCCGAAAACAGCCGCTCACTATACACACTGCTACCGGGAGATGATAAATACATCTTAGAAAATTGTAAAAGGGTTGGATATTGTTTCGCGTTTGCTGACCACCACTTGTAAGGGTCTGCTGTCCGATCTAAACGAACAGATACCATGTAAAAATCAAGTTCATTTGCAACAGAATTTTTCTGTTCCACACCTTCATCTGAACGAATATTTTCTGCAGCGACAGTTGTGACTTGTCGCCCGCGGAAAGTACTAAGTGTGGCCGAATATTCGGCTGCCGAATGTTCGGCGCTTCGGCCAAGAACCTTGCCGAATATTCGGTATTCGGTATTCGGCCAAATTACTATTCGTGGCATCTCTAGTTGAGAGATATACACATATTTTTTTAAATTTTAATATAAAATACATATAATTAATTGTAAATTACAAATGTTCGTTTCTTCTTTTTTTTTTAATTTAAATTTTCCGAAAAAAAATCCAAATAGATTTTAATAATATAATTTTTAGCATTGCTTATTTTAGAACGTATATGGGTAATTCTTTTACAAACCGTACGGATTTTGATAAAAATTGACCGACATGACTCCGATTTGGCTGAAACTTTTTTTACGGATTCTATATCGAAAAATAAGAGATACGTGTCCGAGGATATTTTTTTTGTTCCGCAAATTTTCGATAATACTAGTGATCGAAAATGTGAGAATAATGAATTTTTTGGCTTGGAGACTCATTTTCCAAAATTTTGAACTCTGGTTTTATTTGAGCTACAAACTTCTTTTTTTTCATTTTAAATCTAAAAGACTGAGGTTTGAGAAAAGAAATATTTTTAATAAAAATTATTAACAAATTCATATTGTTATTAACAATTTAATTGTTTAAATCAATTTTTAACAATGACCCCCACCTCGTAGCAAGTCTTTAGTATTTTTATTGTATTCTACGTCATATTTTACATAAAACACATGTTTTCAAAATATGGTACCTTTATTATTACTATTTTTAAAACATTAATTTATATAGCGCGCCACGTCAAAAAAAAGGGCTTTTTGTTAATAAAAAGAAAACTATAGCTCGGATCAAAAAAACTACCTCAAAAAGACCTACAATTTTTGTCTTAACTATTTTTCGACATAACCTCAAATTTTTCGAATAAAATGCAAAAAATGTTAAAAATCTCCTTTTTGAAACATTATTTATTGATAAAAAGACTATAACAAGTTAAAAAAGAAATTAACATACAATTTTTGTGTTTTTAATATGTTTCTCAACTAACCATCAAATGAAATACATATTAACCAATAATAAGTAATGAATTAAATAATGTTTAATCATTTATTATTAATTTATGTTTTCTTTATTGTATTGATTGCTAATAAATATTATTTGTTAAGAAGAACATAATAATTACTTATATTAAAAAAAAGAAGCGACATGAGGCAAAAAATGTGGCAAATAAATTTGGAAAAGGTGATTTTTAACATTTTTTTCAATTTATTCGAAAAGTTTGAGGTTATGTCGAAAAGTAGTTGAGACAAGAATTGTAGATTTTTTTATTATCTACAACTTTTATAGTTAATTCTTTTTTATCAGAGCTATAGTTTTCGTTTTATTAACAAAAAGCCCTTTTTTTTGACGTGGCGCGCTATATAAATTAATGTTTTAAAAATAGTAATAATAAAGGTACCATATTTTGAAAACATGTTTTTTATGTAAAATATGACGGAGAATACAATAAAAATACTAAAAACTTGCTACGAGGTGGGGACCATTGTTAAAAATTGATTTAAACAATTAAATTGTTAATAACAATATGAATTTGTTAATAATTTTTATTAAAAATTTTTTTTTCTCAAAACTCAGTCCTTTAGATTTAAAATGAAAAAAAAGAAAGTTTGTGGCTAAAATAAAACCAGAGTTATAAATTTTTGAAAATGAGTCTCCAAGCCAACAAATTCATTATTCTCACATTTTCGATCACTAGTATTATCGAAAATTTGCGGAACAAAAAAAATATCCTCGGACACGTATCTCTTATTTTTCGATATAGAATCCGTAAAAAAAGTTTCAGCCAAATCGGAGATGTGTCGGTCAAAAAGTGTTCGGTTTGTAAAATATACATATACAAAAAAAAAAAAAAAGGAATACGCACCCTTTTAAAACAATATTTATAATAAAAATACTGGGAAACTTAGTGGACCCATAAGAAATATCCTCAATGGTAGAACGATTTCTACGGCTTGAGTCATCTTAAAACAAATAATCAAATATTTTCTTAAAGCTTGTTAAAATAATTTTATCTATAACTATAAAATAACCAATGTTCAGTATTTTTCAAAGTTTGTTAATTAATTGAAAACAGTAAATCTTCCGATTAGTTATAGAATTCGATTTCGTTTATATAATTGTCTGGGATGATTCCTGCAAACTTACTTTTACAGCCTTATTTGTGAATAGCTCGATCAATACTGTGTGTGTAAAATATCATTTCTGGATTATCAGAATAACATCGATTTTTAAAAGTATCCCACACATCTCGACCGAAATTTCTTTTCAAAGTTCTCATTGTTTCAGCAACACAGCATTGATTTTGAAAACTAATAGGGGTACCGGTTAATTCGGGCGTTTTTTTTCGAAAATTGAAGCTTTATTGTAAAAAAATGGTTACAAATTTAATATTCAAAGTATTGTCCATCGCTAGCTATAACCTTTTCCCATTTTTCTGGCAATTCACGAATACCCTTTCTGAAAAATTCGGCCGGCTTCTCCGCTATCCACGAATCGATCCAATTTTTGACTCAGCCAGGCCATGTTGCATTGATCGGAAGAGATAGTAATCGGATGGCGCAAGGTCTGGACTATACGGCGGGTGGGGTAGGACATCCCATTTGATCGTTTTAAGGTAGGTTTTGACGACCTGTGCAACATGTGGCCGAGCATCGTCCTGTTGCAAAATTACCTTGCTGTGCCTTTTTTTCTTTTAGACGATCGGAAATGGTTTGTTGAGCGACGCCAAGTGATTTTGCAAGTTCTTCTTGCGTTTGGGATGGATCTTGGTCGAGCAGTGTCTCCAATTCGTGGTCTTCAAACTTTTTTGGCTGTCCGGGCCGTTCATCGTCCTCCAAGTCAAAATTGCCACTTTTAAACCGTGCAAACCACTTCTGGCACGTACGCTCAGCTAGAGCATGCACACCATACACCTCCACCAAAATACGATGACTTTCGGCAGCCTTTTTCTTCATATTGAAGTAATGAAGAAGTACTCCCCGCAAAAACACTTTATTCGGCACAAAATTCGACATTTTCAGAGTAAAAAAAAGTATTGTTGTTTACGCTTCAGCTAAATGACACATACTGATTCTGAAACTATATGACAGTAGCTTTCCAACACATATTTGGAAAGGTGAATCACTCGAATATAAAAGAAATTACGCCATCTGTTAGAAAACCGCACGAATTAACCGGTACCCCTATTAGTTTTCAGTAAATTCCGATATTATTCAAGAATAAATCTATTCATTTTGTAACGCTAAGATATACTACTATGATTCTGCAAAAATGTTGAGCGCGAAAGAGCTGTCTATGTCAAAATAACATGTAATTTAAAAAGAAACCAACAGATGGTCCACTTCTTAGTTTCGTTTAATTCAAAAATTCGATAGAGTAATAAAAGAACCTTATTCGATTATATCTATTAATCGATCCCCTCAATTTAAATTTTACGATATACGATTACAAACATGTAATCTAATGTCTTTACAGTAGAATAGATGAATAAATTTGTAATTACAAGGTTCGTAATATATAATTACATAAAATTATTACTTTTTTCTACGAAATAGGGTCTCAGGCAGTACAAACGGTAAACTGTCGTTCGCCAATTCGCAAAGATATCACAACATTACCTGCCCAGTGTGCCCTACCTGCCTGACACCCATCAAACTGAGCGACCAAATTGCCACCTGCCAGAAGAGATGAGGCCCGCTTGCGAAGTGTGATGACACGCCGTGAACCTCGGCAATTTCGAGGTCTGATAAAGTTACAACGGATCGCGGCGGACAGGTGTGCAATTGAATCCGTCCGCCGCCGTGTGGTGAGTGACGGCCGCGCTAATCGCCGCACTGACCAGCCACCCCCCCCTGTTGGTTGCCCGCTCCCCTTCACGCGGTAAAATAAAGTCATTAATTGCGCCACCGTCGCCGTCGTCGTCCGGCCGCGCGACGACCATCGGCCCGGTACGCGCGCAAGAACCGCACGAACAATTGGCAATTGCAAAAACGGCCGGGCCCAGGTGAAAAGGGGAACAGCAACAAAAAAATCAAGAGATCAAGCGCTCGAAATCAGCGTAAATCCGCGACGGAAGCGAAATTGCCGAAAAACTTCGCCCCAGAGCGCTGCGCGTAATTACTCCACTTGGAGCGCGCGCGCGGGTCGTTGTTGTTGACTCGCCGCCTGTTCCCATGGCTCCGCGTGCGGTGGCGCGATTTCAGGTGAGACGCGACGCGACGAGTGCAATTTTTCTGGGCGCTGGCGGAACCTCGTAACCGTGTGCCGCTGGCGCGGTGGTGCGGTAGAGCGGCAAAAATGATTTCCCTCCGATTGGCGTGCAAAAAACCAACGACAACGACAACGTTGACGACGACGACGACGGGCCGGCCTAGCCTCCGGGACGCTTCCTGATTTTGATTAGCTTTTAATTGCGGCGTTTCATTGACTGTTTCATTAGTCACCAGCGGTGCGCGGCGCGATGGCAGCCAAGGTCATGGGAGCGCTCGTCCGGCGCAATCCTCCGCTGCCTCCGCCGCCGCCGCCCCTTCCACCCACCAGGGGCGAGTGGGATCGATTCCATTCAATTAGGCACCATCGCTCATTCTAATCGAATTCAATTTCGAATTTCGATGCACAATGGTGTGCCATACTGCCGAATGTCAAGGCGGATCTCTACCGAAAAACGCACTATGATGGGGCCACCGGGGGGTTTCCGAGGACACTGGGGGAAGGTTGCGGACAAATTAATAGGAGAGAAGAAAAAATAAAATAAAAAATAAAATAGAAGTTTCGCCGAAAAAAATCAATCAGCTGCTCAGGGCTGCTACGGGGAGGCGGGGACGAACCTTCGAGCGACCTTCACCTGCAATCTACCAGAAATAGGACCCAGGGTGATAGGTAACCGTGGGAATTCGCCGCGCGGCCCGGTCAAAAGAGCCATAAAACATTCCGCTGCTGGGGCCTTTCGGGCCGCGGCAAACGCGCCGAAAATTTGTGTGGAGTCACCTCGTGATGGTATAACGTTTCGCCTGCGGGTGGACTGCTTCGTGAGGCAATCTTCTTACTTTCGCGCTTAAGAGTTAAGAGTTAAGGTAGACCCGCTCGATAGTGTGTTTCGGCCACTTCGTGGTATCCTAATCATATGACCCGACCCCGCCAACTATTTGCTTCGTTGCGAAAGAAAAGATTTTTTCACTTTCAACAATGCCAATGAATGTTTCTACTACGAGAGCCCTTTACGAATTACACAGAACATTTTTAATAACACCTGGCCTTTACATAGGTAAGTTTTACTGATAGTCAGCTACATATAACTTCGATTGTTAAGAAAAATTACCCGACAATAAAAGAAACTGAAAAACGAAAAATAAAAAAATAAAAGTCTTAATAATTAAGCTCCTCCTAATTAATTTTGATTCAGCACTCTTATTGTTTATCATTGGAGATGTCACATTGCATTTTTATATCATTTTGTTTTGGTTATTTTTTTTAAAGTAACCAATTACTAATTATTATTAAGTGCTGTCTGTCATGGGCTTATCATCATTATGGCCACTAGATGACGAAAAACTTGATCTTTTATACCTTGCTAAATGACCATAAATTTTTGATCATTTATTCCTAAGTCATGAAAAGTATACTAGAATTCAATTGATTTTGTACTTCTATACCAGTTGTAACATAACTTAGCGCTATCTATTAAAAAGAACAAAAAGAAGAAAATGACAAGGACTTTTGAATAACTGACAGCTGATAAATGATGATTAAGAAGTGGCTGTCTGTCACCACTTCATTAATTAATAATTAGTGCTAAATGAGTGATTAACTAATTATTAATTAAGTGAGCTGTCGGTCTAGGGCATTACATTAGTTTAGGAGATAAGTTGTTAAGGTTAAAAAAGTTTATTTTATTTTTCGCTTTTCAGTTCCCTTTTTCGTCGGTTTAATTGTTTTTTGAAAAGTTTTTATTTTTTAATCTTTTGTGGCTAAAATACTACTAATTACTACTTACGGGTGGATTTTTTTTCAAATTCAAATGGAATCAACTTTGAAATATATCCTATTCAATAAAAAAAGAAACATCGAAATCGGATAACCCTGTACAAAATTATGCGTGGTAGAATCGGTTAACAGGTAACAATTTAGTGGGTGAACAATCAGTCATCCTCTATTTTTTCCTACCCTTAGGGGTGGAATTTTTTTCAAATTTACATGGGACCAACTTTGATGTATACCCTATCTAAGAAAAAAGGGATCATCAAAATTGGACTAATCTGTAAAAACTTATTCATGGTCATACATAAAACTTGCAAATCTCCTCCTTTTTTCGTCGGCTAAAAAGTACTTTCACTGGCTTGTTAGTGTTAAGTCAATTGACAAGTCAGTTTATTTGTTCATATGCCACAGAAGTGCGTTATTGTTAACCATCAGGTATTTCAGTGTCCTCCCGATTCTCCCGAAACATGGGTCGATCATATCCTACAACTTTATGCATTCATATCTCAGCTTGTAATTCACTAATTCTAATTATTTTTTTTTTTAAATTACAGGGTGTCCCATAGGAATGTCTGAAAACTTATGAGCCACTATTTTTTAACAAATGAAAGGACATGCAAAGTAAGAATGTTTTTTTTATAAAACAATGTTGTCATTTTTATTTCATGTACATTTTATCTCAAAAAGTTTAGTCTATCTGATACAAAAAAATAATTTGGAAAAATAGAGTGAAAAATGTGAGTCATTAATAATATAGGTATGTTTTCAAAATGAGAGTCGTCTGAACTAGCACAAATATCGAAACGCTTTCTGAAACTATTAAAAACACGTTCTAATGTTTCATGTGAAATGTCATTGACGATCTACTTAATTTCTTTAATAAGGTCCTCTACTGTTTTCAGATTCTTTTCATAACAATGATCTTTAATGTACCTATATCATTAATGACTCACATTTTCCACTGTATTTTTCCAAATTATTTTTTTGTATCAGATAGACTAAACTTTTTGAGATAAAATGGACATGAAATAAAAATGACAACATTGTTTTATAAAAAAACATTCTTACTTTGCATGTCCTTTCATTTGTTAAAAAATAGTGGCTCATAAGTTTTCACACATTCCTATGGGACACCCTGTAAGTACTAGATATGGAAAAAATGAAAAAATTATTGGAATTATCGAAAAAATGTAATTTGCAAGGTAAAAGCTGTTTTTTGTTTTTATCATATCCCAACGTAAAAACTAAGTCATTAAAAAAAAAAAAAACCCGACTGCGTTAAAAAATATTAACTGAAAAGTGAAAAACAACCTCTATAATCTATAGAAATTTGTGAGAGCAATATATAATACACCATACAATGCTTTAATAGCAAAGATTTACAAAACATATTTGTTTTAAAAATTTAATTATTTTAACTGCAATACCATTTTCCATATTTAAGTTATTTTTATATAATAGTATATATTTTATTATTTATTTAAGAAGTATCGAACAAATAAACATTGTATGATGCACTATATAGTAGTATATTGCTGTTACAAATTCCCATAGATTACAGAGTTTATTTTCCGCCTTTCAGTTGATATTTTTTAACGCCTTCGAGTTTTTTTAATAATTTAATTTATTTCACACTTTATAGCTTTTAATTTAAAGATCTTATTTTGATTATTTTTGGTTTTACTAGACAATGCCATTTTACAAATTAATAATTGAAATAGACTCAGTAGCTTTTTTTTCGCAGACGCCATATTTAAATTTTATACCCTATATCACTCCTATAATTAAGACGAATATAATGGCATCTCATATGTTAAAATCTGTCAAACCGTTTAGAATACAGAGAAAGAAATAGTCATACATAAAATGCATACATATCCTCTAAAAACATTACACTCCTTCGGCAGTTGAGTAAAAAAAGAAATTATACGCATGTTCCTAGTATCATTTTATAGGGAACCAAAGGTAGTTTAAAACATATTTAGAGTTGTCTAGAAGCTGTCAACATTATAAACACAAAAAATGTACTGGAATACGTTATAAACGCAGAATTTTTTTACGTAGCGTATAGTATTGTACCTACTAAATTATTACATTACTCCCGGACTGGTCAACGTATACGCTTGTACTAAATTCACCTGTGTTCAACGAACACACGATACATTTCTCAAGGGTCTTAATAATTTACGCCTAATAAAAATAATCATGCATTTACCAATGAATGCATTATTTAAAATGAGAAAATCTAAAAATTGTTCAGTTCGCCCATTATCAGGTTATATCCCATAAACAAGTATTTTCCTCGTACATACCTATGTCAAGTAATTCCAATAACTCCCCACAACTTAATTCATTTTCTTAATATTGTAAAAATGTTATTATTTTTATTAAAACATACCAAATTAACATTTACTGACTCGAAAAAAAAGTCTCGGCTGCGCTGAATAGTCAGTAAAAAAAGATGTGACCCGTGTAAAAGTCGGGTAAGTTTTTCGAAAACTTAATCATGTTCTCATTTCAATTTAAGTATAAAACGTTTGAAAACTCTCTGCCTACTGAACATTGAATTTTAGTTGTCTAATTATTATATAATTTAGATATTACTCCTATTATGGATATGCCATAACAAATCACAAATTAAAAAACAATCGAAAAGATCGCTAGCGTCCAGTAATTTAATAAGTAACGCAATACTTATTAGTAGTGTTGTTGTTATATAGTAGATTTAAATGTATAAAATTATTTTACCAGATGAAACCAATGCAATGAAATAATGGACACAAGCAAGAATAATCAAATCGTTCTATAACCCAAAAATATTTACTTCTTTTGTATATAATTTTAGACGCATACAATTTTGTTTTGATATTTGTTATCCTCTCAAAAATTTCTTGTTTTACCAATCACGTGTGATTTTGGAAATATTTATTTTTAAAGTTAGAATTTTTAATGAATTTGATAAAATATGGTAGAAAAGTTTTTTTTGAAGTCAGAAGTGTAGAATATGAATTTCCTGACTGTCGCATGTACTTCCAAATATATTTTTTTTTGATTTTCCGATTTTCAAAATTGTTTTCCCATAATATTATTTTTATTGAACATATAACGACATAAGCATTTTAAGCAAAATGATATTACGTAAATATATGAGGAATTTAAGAGGTCAAAAACCCCAAATAAAAATTAATATACCATATATATGAATGTCCTCCTGAAGATTAAGTAAAGCTTTCTACATGTCTAAGCATTAGTGTAGATAATTTACCAATATAGAAATTGATAAACTCCAAATTAGGGCCTTATATAACCATCAAGTTTTAATGTCCAGTCAGACGAGCTACAGAGGAATGTATAGATAAAACCGAGTAGCAATATACGTATTAATAAAAAGTAAAAAAAAAAAAAAAACTAACGACACTGTGTTCCATTAGGTCAATTTAACCAGTAATCTTGTTTTCCGGTTTAAACAGAAATCGTCAATGATCAAATGACAAAATCTATACAACCAGAAATGCATAGAGTGATCACTTTCAAAGATCATAATCAGCCGTCGCACCTGTTATTCAGGAATATAACCTAAAAAGTAATCATTTATACTACAAGAACAGCCATCGGCATCGAGAACGATTTGAAGAATCAATTAGTGAAAATCTGCAGCATAGCATAGCATAGCACACTGTATCCACGATCAGGATCACATGATTAGGAGGAGATCAGTTGCAACATACATATAACCCAAACAATTTATGGTTAGAGGTACTCACCTCCTTTGCCGGCAGAGGGTCTGGTCCAAGTCCATTCTGGAAAAGAAGATAAGTCATTAGGCAGAAATCTCGTAAAAGGAATCATTAAAAAGCGATCTATCAGCTACAAATGGCACATCACTGTAGGGGCGGGCCGGGGCGGGGGGGAACCATTAGATTGCAATGAAAATCTGTGGGATCTCTGGCCGTAAAGCATGTCGTCGAACCGCTCTTAAGAGATCGGGGGGGGGCTTCTACTGATCAAATCGGGAAATTTATCGGATCGGCAATAAACTTAATTCAATTTATATACAAAGAATAAAGAGAGGTACCCAATGCCCGATGTTGTGGTGACCGTACGGCTGCTGGTCCAACCTGCTCTCCCCTAGCGATACGATACGACAGGACGGTGGCTACTTTCCTTCAAATCACCGCGCGAATATCACATATAAGGCGGTACTGCAGCAAACGTCCCCATACACAATCCAACATACTATACAACTTATACATATATTATACATTTATGCTGGGGACAGTAACGGCAACTGCTCGCCTCGGTCAGCGCGATTATTGAAATTCTAATTGGCCATCATAAATTCACTGCCAGATTCGTGTTTTGCATTTTGTTTATTTATTTCGGGTTTGTTTATGATTATTTCATGCCGCCATACACCCGATCACTCTTGGCAAAAGTCCGCCAATTTGTTCGGATCAGTCGCCGGAAAAGGAGACGATCGCCGACGACGACGATGATGATCGTACAGTGGCGGCGGGTATATGGGTGCGCTGTGTGCATTGTGCACCAAACGACTGCCCCTGTCCCGTCCCCATTTACATATAAGGTCAATTGTTTTATTGAGCATAATTTCGAGATATGCAACTCTCGGATGAATGGGTGAATTTATGCCCATCGTCCAGCTGGATCCAGCTGTTTTATTGGTACACGGATTTCGCCGCCTTTTGCAGATGTGCAACGATATGTACGTTTAGAATATTTTCCTGTATGATTTTTCCCGCCAAACCAGCGTTCGTTATCGTTGTTGTTGTTCTTGTTGTTGGTGTCGTCATCGCGCGATCGTGTAATGTGTAGTCGCATGGAGGTTGGGAAATAGGATCATAATTATGGGGAATATTGGCATTATAAATTGGTAAAATAATAAAATAATAAACGCGACTATGGGACCGGCGCGGCGGCCGCCACCACAGAGAAATCTCTTTCTTCCAGGCTCTTTGGAGCACCTTTTAACTCTGATTTAGTGGCCGGAACGCCTATGGGGGCCCCCATATACGCGGTGGAATCCACTTGCCTCGACTTGTGTACTGGATTTTAATTTGTTAACTGCGGCGTTTCATTAGCACGGTTCACGTCGCCCGTCACGGACATACATATGCCTTAAATTAGCCGCAATTACTATCTGATTGTCGGTTGCCGCATGTAAATTTGTTTATAGTAATGTCGAATGCGCTGTGCGAATGTTTGGGGCCTAGGACTGGACCTCACTTTCTTAGAAGGGGAGACCCCCTTCTTGGGGTCTCTTTCTGTGTCGTTCTCTCTCTTTGGATCCGTGAGTTATGGATATATCACATGTACCGCCCCGGGTGTTTGAATTCAAATTGGAATATATGGTAAAGTGGACACAGAATGGATGTAATCAAGCGCAGAACTGTGCAGTTATGGCCTACAGTCCCACCATTTACTCAGGCCATTCGAATTGTTTAGGTGATACGCTAATTGGATTTGTATTCACCCGCAAGATAGCAAAACCTTTTGCCACAGGGTGATTCTGGTTAAGGCATTTTCATATATGTATATAAGAGCTGTTGCAACTGCTTGTTCGACAACGGCCATATTTTCCAAATTGGACGGAATATGATGGCTTTATTGCTGGCATCAATGATAAATGGTGTTTTCATTGTTGCTCTAAAAGGTACTACAAGTTTTTGTCATTATATCGAAAGGTTCAATAAGCATAGCACTTTGTTGGTAATAACAAAAAAGAAAATTATGGACTTTTAGACAATGTAATGTATTGATTCAGGAAATAATTGAAGGTAGACTAGAGTGGCTGGATGATCGATAAGGATTGTTGACGAAATAGTGCTTTCTTTTAAAGAGGAAAGTTGTATTTAAAATCTACGATAATTCCAAATCGAATTTTTGAGAAATTTATATTATTTCTATTGCTACCACTACTACTGTACGTGATAATAATTTTCTTAAAGAACGAGATCTCTAAAGCAGATGACGAAATCAATATTTGTCAATAATAATTTCTCTAATTATAGTAATATTAATTTTAATATTCTTTTTTTTACTAATTTTCGTACCTAATAGTATATTTTTAATATTTTAAGGTAGATATTTTAAAAATTAATCAAGGTTTTGTATTTTAGGCCACGATTAATTAAATATTGAGAGTTACTCTTTTGAACAGAAAATTGTAAAAATACAAAGAAACGTTTCTTCGTAGATTTAAAAGAAAAAAGCAACAATTTTCTTCAGAAATACTAGTTATTGGTATTAGTATGTCTAGAGACAAGTAAAGTAGAATAAATTTTGGTTGCTTCGCATTTTTTGTATGTTTTTCTTGTATTTTATTAATTTTAAATATTAAAACTTGAACATTTGTTTTGATTAAAGTCAATAATGAATTTTAAATTAAAAATAAATAAATAAGGACTGAGAATTTGGGCCTCTATTTTGCTTATATCTCAGAAACGAGCCGAGATCACGATTTTAAAAAATAAGTATATGTACACAAAAATGGTTTTATTTTCTTAATTATTAAATTATTCATTAGTCATGTCAAAATCACTATACAGGGTGTTCAGAGGTGGGAGGTCAATACTGCAGGGGGTGAAAGGTCAGACCGAGACAAGCAAAAAATCGTATGGGTGGGGGGGGGGGGGGGGGGGCATCTCGCACCGTTTGGCAGTTACAGGGTGATTCGTAAATCAGGATTTTGCCTTATATGGGAACAGCTCTTGTATTTTTATCTTTTTTTCTACGCATCGCAGCGGCCCCAAACTGATTTCAAAAAATCACTATTTAGAAGCCCTTTCCAAAAAAGTTTACACCACCCCTCTATCCCCAACCCCTTGGCCACAATCCCCCCTGGAAGTTGAAAAAATTAACTTTTATTTCACGATTTTTCACCTTTCGCCCCACTTTTCTCTGAAATTCATGTTATTAACATACCCACTTTTTATTTTTTTTAAGTTGCCTATCTAATTACCTTTCCAAAAAGGTGCAACATGCCCAGGTAGAAAAGGGTTGCAAAAGTCCTGAAATTAAAACATCCTCACAGGTACCTACTTACTTTATTGCACCATAATGGAAAAAGTCGTTAAGTAAACAATTTTTATGACAGCAAGTTCGGAAATGTTTGTTTAGGAAACAGAGGTAGTACATTTTTATTATTTCAGCAAAACAGTAATAAAATAATAAATGTAATCTCGTTAAATAGCGTTATTAGTTTATTATATCCAGTATTGACTCTTAAGTATCCTGACGCTCCGTTTCTAATACCTCCTATGAATTATGGTATAAAAATGGGTAAGTTTGAAAGGACATTGACCACAGTTGAAGAAGCAAGCGATAAAACCGGGTGTTTAATAGAAAAAATTAAGATAAAATGGCAGAATTCAGTGTGGAAGAGTCTGCCGATATAATTTACGTGTACGGTTCAGTAGACGGAAATGATAGTGAGGCCGTACGACAATACCAAAGCAGATTCCCGAATCGGCGGGTACCCAACAGAAGGGTATTTTCAAGGACTTTCAGGAGGTTAAAAGAAACCGGAAGTGTAACCGCCCCCAGAGCAGAAACGCGAGCAGGAAAATCGGCCGATTCAGCGGACCCCGACCAACAAATCCTCAACATCGTCAGGAACAGCCCTGTAATAAGCATCAGGCAGGTCGCACGAAGGTCAGGATTGTCTTCAGGGAGAGTTTGGACCGTTGTGAACCGAGAGGGACTACATCCATACCACCATATCCCGGTCCAAGCACTACAGGAAGGAGATTCCGAAAGACGATTGCAATTTGCACTTGGCTGTTCGAGTCTGACATCGAAAACAGAAGGTTTCTAGACCGAATTCTGTGGACGGATGAATCGCAATTCACCCGGGATGGCATCATAAACTTCCACAACCCCCACACCTGGTCAGATGTGAACCCACATAGGAGAAGGTGTCGGTCCTTCCAGCAAAGATTTAGTGTCAATGTCTGGGCTGGCATCTTCGGCAACCAGTTGATAGGACCCTTCATCTTGCCCCAAGTGCTGAATAGTCAGCTATACTCGGACTTTTTGGAGAATACCCTTCCGGATCTGTTGGAGGACATCCCCCTGGCCACCAGAAGCGCAATTTATTTACAGCTCGACGGAGCACCTGCGCATACTGGGAACATTGTTAGGGCAAGGTTAAATGAAAATTACCCAGAGCGCTGGATTGGACGAGGTGGACCGATTCCTTGGCCTCCTACGTCACCGAACCTTACTCCACTGGACTTTTTCTTATGGGGAATGATGAAAGATGAAGTTTACTCAAGACTAATCAACACTAGAGAAGAATTAGTTACCAGGATTGGGAGATTGGGACTGCAGCCACGAAAATACGGGAGAGACTGGTTACCATAGACCTGAAACGTGAAATAAGACCAAGGCTACTTGCATGCATCGAAACTGGCGGAGAACATTTTGAACAGCTTTTAAAGGACAAACGTTTTAATTGTAATTAGTTTTTAAGCAAACAAAATGTATTTTTTAGTTAACTTCAGTATAATTTCTTAAAAATTCAAACTATCATGATTTTCTGTAAAAGGATTTTTGTAAATAAATGTTCGTATCCTTTTCCTATCTGGGCATGTTGCACCTTTTTGGAAAGGTAATTAGATAGGCAACTTAAAAAAAATAAAAAGTAGGTATGTTAATAACATGAATTTCGGAGAAAAGTGGGGCGAAAGGAGAAAAATCGTGAAATAAAAGTTAATTTTTTCAATTTCCAGGGGGGATTGTGGCCAAGGGGTTGGGGATAGGGGGGTGGTGTAAACTTTTTTGGAAAGGGCTTCCACATAGTGATTTTTTGAAATCAGTTTGGGGCCGCTGCGATGCGTAGAAAAAAAGATAAAAATACAAGAGCGGTTCCCATATAAGGCAAAATCCTGATTTACGAATCACCCTGTAACTGCCAAACGGTGCGAGATGCCCCCCCCCCCACCCATACGATTTTTTGCTTGTCTCGGTCTGACCTTTCACCCCCTGCGGTATTGACCTCTTACCTCTGAACACCCTGTATATATATTTTGTAATAACTCAAAATCCAAGATATCACCCAAAAGATTATAATCAACAGATCATTCTACAACTTTTATATAAAGGGTTTTTGAACAACTCAAAATTGGCATTCTCCTTTTGTTGACTATTTTTTAACAGAACAATAAAAATAAGCGTTTCGAGTTCATGTTAGCAGCATAATATATAAATAATTCTTAAAAGAAAAGATTCTATAGAAATCTCCTTACTTTACTTGGAAGTAGAAGAAACACGAAATTAATAAATATTTTAGAATAGTTAAATAAGTACACCTACCCCTCGATTTGCATGGTATTTAATTCACAATAAAAACAAAAAATATTTTCATTATACGATTTATAAATTGAAAGAGTATCATCTTAATGAACGCACTTTTTTAAAAGCTTATTTCCTGACGTTGCTAGACAAAAATAATAATTATGTTTTGATTTTGATTTTTAAAAATCGGAAAATAATTTTCATATTTAAATTCAGAAAATGATTTTTGTTTTTAAAATAAGACATAAAAATCAAGTATGTAGCATCTTTTTAAAATCTGAAATAAAAATCGGAAAATGACTTTTGTTTTTAAAATCTATAAAAATAAATATGTAAAAAAATTAAATTAAAATCTATTATATAAAAATGTGTTTGGTTGTTCAAAATCTTAAATCTCCGAAAATTCTTCACCGATTGTTTTGAAATTTTGACACAACGTTGAATTCAAATAAGCGCGTGTTTTTAGATACCTAATTTATTTTTTAAACAACGCCATCGATTGGACGCAAAAGCAACACACTGTATACTAAATATTTTACCCCAATGGTAGCGCCATCTGTTGAATATGAAAGTGATACACGCAATACTAACCATTGATCATGCCGGAAAGCGTGCTTCTTGACAGCTGCTGTCACTTAACATGTTCAAGTTATGTGAAGTCATTTCCTGATTTTTATTTTTTGATTTTGAAAATAAAAATCATTTTGTGATTTTTATTATTTTTCGATTTTTGAAATAAAATATTTTATATATATCTGATTTTTATTTGTTATTTTACAAATAAACATTCCCTGGTTTTAAAAATTAAAATCATTTCGTGATTTTGATTTTTGATTTTAAGAGTAAAAACCATTTCCTGAATTTTTTTTTTTTTTTTTTTTTGATTTTTATATTAAGAGTAATTTCCCGATATTTATTTTTAGTTTTAATAGTAAAAATAATTTTTTTATTATTTCGATTTCTGATTTTAATAATCAAAATCTTTTCTTTATTTTTATTTCTAATTTTAAAAATAAAAAAAATTTTAGTATTTTTATTTCAGATTTTAAAAATATAAATCACTTTCTGATCTTAAAAATAAAAATTAATTCTTGATTTTTATTTTAGATTTTAATAATAAAAATTATTTTCCGATTTTTATTTTTGACTTTTATAATAAAAATCATTTTTTGATTTATATTTTTTATTTTAAAAATATATATGCGAAAAACGTTCTTTTTATTTTATTATTTTTTTATTTTTATGGAAAAGATCACGGATTGAAAAAGCACATAAAATTTGTAAAGCTCAGGCCATACGAATAATAATGCTACATTTGAAACAATTTTCCCACAAATTTGTCTACATTATTTTTTGATCTGAAAAATTGAAAATAATTGTTATTTTCGATCCCTGTTTCTAAGTGAATTTTAATAACAGGTGAAAAAAGGCAGTTTTGTATTTTTAACAATTTATTTAGTAGTTTTTAATAGGGTTTTAATTATAGCCCTATAATGTCAATGAAAAAACCACAGACTTCCAAGCAAAGACAAATTAAAATCTGAAAAATATCGGCTGATTCTATTCGGAAAATTTTTGTTTGTTGTAAAAATAAATGGAAAAAGTACAAGCAGCAATAAATTCTCTTAAAAAAGTAATAAGATAATCCCCTTTTTTTCATATAATTCATATCTCATTTTACACGGTTATAATAAATATATCCTCGACTTTTCTTTATGTTCTTTAGATCGATTTACACGGTTTACAGCTTAATTGACATATCCTTCTATTTTGTACGAATTCCATGTTTCGTTTCACAGGGTTTCGGTTTACACGATTTCTCCAGGAACGTCTCTATCGAGGGATGGGTGTACCTAGTATAGGTTGGCATTTTTACGAAAAACACATTTCTTAGTGTATCTCTACACCTGTAACCTGTAAAAATTTCGTAATCGTGTCGAGGTATTCTTCTCTTTATTATTTTCAATTTGTTCCTCAAGGCGACAGCCGCTCAAAGGAACTTCAGTAACAACTTTCTCAATCTTATGCTTTATTCAAACGCCCTCAGAGGACTGCAGAAGATGCCTTAATCTAGTGATTTGTACCAATATGCGTTTTATGACTCTTTTAAATACCTTTGCGCGTTTTACGACTCCAGTTAGTGTCAGTTACTGCCCATCTCCCATTCAGCCCGTCGGCACTAATCTGGCCGGCCTGATTGTGGAACGTGCGGCTCATGCGTCTTAGAGTGTGTCTTAGAGCGTCTTAAAGCGTCTTAAAGCCGTACCCGTGAAAATTGCTGCGGCTTATGACTAATTTACGACCGCATCCAAAGGCTTCCTCATTGCTCAGACCTTTCCGCGGGTGCGACTTCTGCCTGCCGCCCGGTCTCTACCCCACAGAGCGTTGGTAAAAAAGCGCGGAAAATTAAAGCCAAAGTCGTTGCCGCGTCGTTGCGTCGCGTGCATAATCAGCGTTGACAATGAAAGTCAATACGCGTCGGATCGCTGCTGGAGCCCCGCGCGCCGCGGCGCCCTCTAACGGATCCGTCAATAAATCACTTGCCGATTCAATTAAAACGCACACCGCTGCGTGCCTGCCGGCATGAACTTGTTCCCGGCCAGCTCTATCGCGGGCAAATTGAGCCGCGAGGACTGCGCGTACAACGCCCATCGCTCGCGGTTAATTAAAATTAATTTTTGCGAAATTGCCCGCGCCGCCACCGCCGCCGGTACGAGAGTGGCTCCATCTGCAGCCGAAAGTGTCGACTCATTGAAACGAAACGCGCTGAAAATAATTTCTCTTTTTTTTCGCTAGGTTTTCCTCATCATTTTATATTAATTTTTTTTTCTATTGGTCCAATCTCAGGTGAAGCTGTCTGCGCACCAATTTAATTCGGTGGCAGCCCTGCGCGAACGTGTCAATCCGGCTGATTCATACGGGGGCACAACGAGCGCAAAAATGCAAATTTGATTGAAGTTTTCAGCGGCTAAGTAGCTTAATTATCGGCTTAATCAAGTCGGAAGTCACTGATTTGATTTTATTTTCATCGGATGCAATTAAAGTCGGCGCGTCGGCGCGTCGACGAAGGCCAAATTCGCGCCTTTTTTTTTTTGTTTATTCGATGGGCTAAAGTACTTTTCGCTGTTGTGTTTAAGCGGTTAAGTAGGAAATCGGTCCGGGGACTACCGGTTAAAGGATTAAACCGTATTTTAGCGAGGATTAAGGAGGAATTGGTGTTGCAATTGACATTTTATATCAACCCCTTTAATAATTGTGAGAGGTGTTGACATGATTTAAAATTGAGGACTAGGTTCAATTTTTTTATTTTTGCAATACCAAAAAAATTTATGAATGAATTCCCACGCAAATACAAAAGGTATTTTATGCTTTAATTAAAACAAGTCAACACGGTCGATTTTTATTAAGAAACGTTAAATGGAAGTTTTTTTCATACAAAGAATATTGAATTTCAAATATTGCGCTCTTTTCACAATTTAATCTGGATCAAATTTAGGTAGTAGTGAAATTTGCATTGAATTGCAATTTATGTATGATTACATTTCCTATTATAAACATTTTTAATTTTGCGAAAACAATATCAATCCACACAAAAAAAATTTTCATTTTCAAAGGCCTATAAAATTCAATTCAATGCAAAATTTTCTATCTAATTTGATCTAGGTCTGATAATTTTTACGAAATCGGTTTAAAAAAAAGTTTTGAAGATAAATTTTACTATTAAGTTTGTTAAGATAATCAATGAATTTGTTTCTAAAAAAAAATAGGAAGTAGAAGTTCACAAAATATTTTGTTTTATACATTTTAAAACAATTTACTTCAATCTTTTTAAAATATGTTTTTTAACTTTTAATGATTTCTTCTATTATTTTAATTATCACTTTTGTAGGCAACGCTGTAAAAATATCGTAGCTATCGTTATTTTAAGACCATTTATATTAGAGTTACATCAGAAGTGGGATAAAGTTTTCGCGCCACAATTTATTAAAAGTTATAAGTTTTATTGTTTAAACGATTAAGGTTTAATTGCAAAAAAATAAAAAAATAAGCCCTATTGTGATATAAGAATCAACGTGATGTTAGGATGAGGCTGTGAAAAGGAAACTGTGATATTTTAATTTCGCATAAGTGTGGAGGACGAAATTTATTTTTTATTGCATAAGTGCAATAATTTAGGAAACTTTACGAGTAAAGTTATTTTGCTTCTATTCTGATAGACGTTTTGAATATTTTTATGACTTTATCGCCTCATGAACATTTTAAGATAACAAGTCTGATCTGAACCGTAAAATTGAATATATTTGAAGAGAACGCGTCTTAGATTTCATCGAATAACATTCGAGGACAGGATCAGTAATTTTGCATTAAACAAGTTTTAATAGTGCCCGAGCAAAAAATTTGTGTAGTCCTCATATTCCTTTTTTTAGGAAATAAAATAAATTTAAAAGAAGCATTCTGCTCTGGGCACTCAAGTTATAAAGAGCCATTCGAACAAGTCCGGGTATTGTTTTATTTTAAAGTCCCTACACTTTTAAGATAAAATTGTTCATGTAAATTTTTCAATTTAGCAATTAGGCCTATCCAATAAAAAAAGATTGGGTTCAATAGCCTATACAATTTAATTTTTTAAATACCATAAAGTTAAAAATAAATAAATTTACTAAAATCTTTGAACGCGATGTAATAAAAAACAAAAGTCTTTCTGTTGTATTTTTCACCCAAACCTATTTTAAAAACTTCCTCATTTCATTGGCTAATTTACCCTATAAATTTTATTTAACTATCTTTATGACATCATACCAAAAAATTCAGTTCAAAACGTACGTAAAAGTCTAAAATTATACTTTTTGATAATGACTGAAAAAGTGAAAAAAAGGAATTATTTTCGTACCTCTGGACTTCCGGTTGCACTTAATGTTAAAATTCAAGGTGTGTTTTGCTAGCAACCCTATAAAAATTTGAAGTTTCTAGCACTAATCCAAGATTATTATAGATTGCTATTACATAAGAATTCACTAGACGTTCCCTGCAAATATTTCCAATTTTAAAAAGACTTATTTCAAGTATTTCGGAAACTTTTGATTAAGTAGAGTTTTTCTCACAAACTTTCGATTACTAAATCATCAAACATTCATACTAAAATGTCCATAAAATCAGTCGGGATATATTTTACGAAGAAAAATTACTTTGAAGCTACGACTAAAAAAAACATCAATCATTTAAATACCTCGCCACGTTTTACGCGTTAAAAACTTACGAACAAAATCTGATAATAACTCATCAGAAAGTAATAATTATTAAACACCCCACAAATTAAATAATTATTATTTTCTGATGAAGATGACAAGGATTGATTGCTTTATGGATCTAAGTACAATAGAATAGCAGATTAAATATTAATAATAACAAAACAAGTGTGTACACTAATTTTCATTATAAAATATTTATTTAATTCTTTATGCTGTTTTGGTTTTCGGTTTGAAACAATTTATTAATTATTTTAGGCGTTCGAGGCATCAGGTTTTTTTGGATAGAATTTTATCACTTATAAAAATTAGCGAAGACATCGCCGATGGACAGTCTAAAGTAAAAAAATTGTGATGTGATTATTGAAAAAGCTATATCGATTAAGGGGAACTTTAATTTCAAAATCGAAAAAAATCAAATTTTTTTTTTTTTCATAAAAATGCTTCTTAATATCACAGAAATACTGTCCTAAAACCGTTTTAAGAAATTCGTACAGGAAAAAAAAGTTATGCCTATATTTGTAACGGTAACACTACTCGTTTTATATGCAAAAATTATATAACAAAAACTTTGAACGCGTTTTTCTCGAAATCACATTTTTGAAAATGGCTGCATCTGTATCTCAAAAGCTATTCAACCGATTTTAACAAACCAAACGCCATTCGATTTGTTATCAAATATACTAGTAACTAAACCTTTAAAAATATTATTTTACCCCCCCCCCCCCCCCCCCCCCCAACTTATTTATACGAAGGGGTAGTTTACCCCTAACTTATAGTCGTTTTTTGACTTTTTTAGAAAAATGTATATAAAATGATATATTTATTTAAAATAAAAGGTTTTTTAGGTTTAGGTACTAGTTTTGTGTCTTATGAAAACAATCCACTAAAGATTTTTACCCTATCTGTTACAGGAAGTCCTAGAGAAATGCGGCCGTTTTAAAAGTGCATTTTGGATGACGCCCTCTGCAGGCATTAAAATAAACTAAAGTTGCATTTAAAATTTTTTTTTATATTTTTCATAATCTTACCAATAATGTACAAAAGGTTTCAGAATAATAAATATAATAGTCTTTTCAAAAAAAAACTTTTAAAAAGTGTGTTTTTTTCGATTTTGAAAGTAAAGGTCCTCTTAAAAAAAACACCTCGACAACGCTCGATTTTAAGAAAAATTTAATATAATAGTCTGACATTTCAAGAGCCAGGCTCTATCGATTTAATATTGCGAGCTGAGATATATGCTCAAATTTTACAATTACCAATCAAATGTGGATGTCCAAACATACCATTTGCATAGATATTGGAAATAAAATTCCCAGATTCAACTGCTACTTATATTTTAAGCTTACTTAATCAAGTGGAGCTGGAAAATCATTTAAAGGTGTTTTGGGAAATTCCACCCACAACACCCAAAATCAAAGTGTTGGAGCCCAGAAAAAATTCTTTATATCAAAAGTTTCATCGTAGAGATCCCAATTTCTAATAACACAACTTAGCTTGGTGATTCACGTGAAATTGCAATTCAACGTTTCGAAAACCTAGAGAAAAAGTTTCAAACTATCGAAGAATATTTACGTCGAGAAAGTCTCTCTGGTAATTGATAAGATCTTGATCAAAACGTATTGCTATTCGTCGCATTATACGGTAATTAAGAAGAAAGTATCACTACTAAATCTACTAAATGTCGTGTTGTGAATCCACAGTATTTTTCTTAAATAATTACCACTAAATACCCGATTCTTTACAAAAAACCAAACCAAAGTCGTATTTTTCGTTCAAGGAAATGCATTGAATTTTTATTCACCTCACCGATTTTAAAAAAACTACTGTCAGTCGTTTGAATTCACTTCCTGAAATATTTAACTTTACAATTTAGAGTTTAATGCATATTCTCAAAAAGCTTCGTTGAAAATTGTATAAATACCTTTAGTTTTTTTAGTTTTTTAGTTAGCACGCATTTATTGGGCGAAATAATGGAATGTTTAGTTTCCAAACTTCTTGCAGAATTATTTGACAAAAAAGGATATAATATAAAATAGGGATTGTAAATTTAATCCAAATAACCAACCAGAAAAAAACGTGATAAGCTGTTAAAGCATAGCCTTATGGAAATTACATTTTATACGCTTCCTCTCTCTAACACGAATGTCTACATTCATCTCAATTTGCCCGCCAAAGTTCAAACAAATTTAAAATTCAACGAAAAATTACCAGAATTGGCTGACAGCATACATAACCTGTGGGGCTGGTTTAGATCTGATCCGTCTGATACGCGCTCTGCTCCCTTTAATTCGCCTGCATTATTGCCACAATTTTCTCACCTGTGCCTAGGCCGCGACGGTGCGGCATGCCGCGTGTGCAGAGCACATCACACGTTATTTTTCGCAGCTTACTCAAAGGCAGAGGCCGGATCTAAGAAAATTACAATAAATTTTCTAACTGGGGAGGGGGGGCACACTGAATATTCAAGTCGCGGATAGAATTACCGTCACTCCTTGATTGCGTTTCCACCCACCATTACCTCATCAGCCGAGACGGTGTACGCCGATGTGTTGTGCTGCTGAAATCGCTGAGAAATGGGTCGGCATTCGGGGCATTCACCGGGCACGATCAGTGCCGTGCCGTGTCGCCGCCCATAGTCGTCATCTTTGTTATATCGTCCTCTTTACATTAATAAAAAAAAAAATAAAATAAAAAAAAAACGCATCTCTGACCATCATCGCCGGCGTGCCGTGCCTCAGGCGACAATATGGCAATAATGCGACAGAAATTAGTCACCGGTTGCGATTTTTCTCAATTATACTGCACCTTCCAGGGCAAATCGAAATCGGAGACCCAGTGCTCCGCTCCTCGGAGGGGTCGGCCCCCGCGAGCGGTGGAGCTTATCGTCACGACATGTCAATCAAACGACGACGGCCAGCATATTAAAGACGCATGAGTGCCCCCCTCGTAAAGTTAATAAGAAACGCCGCCACTGCCTCGCTGCGTCACGGCCTTCACCGCTGGCGCAGCCGCGAAAAGGTGCAGGGTAAAAAAAAAAAAAAAATCAGACGGACGCTCCACCACCCCCCGCACGGTCCTACTATCCCTTGATTCTAAGAAGAAGAAGAAATAATTTTCACATTTTTATGATGACGGCGTCGTTGCGCGCATGGCCCCATCGTGCGGTTCTCACAGCTTGTACAAGCGCAACTTTGGGCCTGCGGCCCCGTCCCGTCGTCCGTCCGTCCGTTCGTCCGCGTGTCGGTTGGATTTGGCGCGGAGTCCAACACGATCATCGCGGAAGGTAAAAACCCAACGGCCCGCTCTGGTCGTTAGCTTTTGATTCCCCTGTTTAAGGTGTCAGTCGGGGGTCATAATAATTTTCCCGCGAGCACAGCCAACTTCGTGCGATTTGGGGCGGCCCCGTCTCGCGGATTTTATCTTGTCGTCATGATCGTTTCGCCTCTGTGAGACCCAAAAAATTGTGACATGCGGGGCGGAGCGGACTGTTTGCGCTTTGGAAACTGGCTGGCGTTTTAATTATCTCCGGAAAGGTGCGTTTCATGGTCATCGTTCGCCGAGATCACAGATCGTAGCAGCAGCAATCAGTCCGATCTTGAAATGATTGCGCTCCGCGATCAGCTGAGATGAGATCTAGCCCCCGAACATCTTAATTCCCGGACAACGCGGTGAGTTTTCGCTGTCGTCCAGATCGTGATCGATCATTCCCGATCCGACAAATGATCGTGGTAGCAAGACGCGGCAACATATAAATATAACATAAATTCTATTGCGCTCAATTGGCAGATGGTGGCTCCATCTTCTGGAAGGAGGTGGAGTCATTTTGATTCCTTATTTCATTATAATTTTATACATTTTATTATTATTTTATTATAATTTAGCTGAAAAAGTTCTTATGAGAAAATTATTTTTTTCCCAAAATGACATTAACCATTTCAGATCCGATGAATTTTTTATTCGTTGGAAAATTCTATCACTGTAATTTTTGATAAAAAGAAAAAATTAAATTTTATATAATAATATTTACACGTCTATTATTAAATTTTAATAAAAATAAATGTGAAATATCTACAAAAACTTGCATAGTAAACTTGACTAACAAAACGTTCTTATGTATGTCTCACCGAATTTGATGAAATTGAAATATGTTATAGAGTATCAAAAAATAAGAGACACATATTTTTTTTATCTGCGGATACGCACATTTAGGGTGTACTTTTACTTATTGTTTTTTTTTTTTTTTTATAAAAATTGGTGTATTTTTCAAAACTTTCTCCGCCATGTTGGATCCACCATTTTGAATTTTTTAAATTTAACATCAGATTCGTAATCAGCGACTCCAAAATCCCTTAATACTGGTTTTCACGAAAAAAAAAACTGATGTCTGAAAGAATATACATAATTTACGTATTAGTGGTAGGGGTTGTTTACCCCCTTGATGAGCTTTTTTTACGAAAACTCAAAAAAAACGTCAACTTTATTTTTCAAAATTGAATGCAAAAAAAAATTTTTCAATGATTTTTAACCCTTTATAGCCCAAGATCATAAAACATTAAAATTATGTTAAAAATTGACAGGTTTAGGGAAATAAAAAATACATATTTCTCATAAATTAAAAAAAATGTATTATTAATTATTTATTTCACATTTAAGGGAGTGTAACATTACTGTAAAATTGAATTAAACGTAAACAAAAAAAACTAATTTGGTATGGAAGGAACATATTCATTCACTTATCTATAGGTTTCCAAGAAAATAACACAATTTTACACACTTTTTGTATTTTTTTTGTAAAATTTAAAATTTGCTCGAATTTCAACTTGTCACTTGCAATTACGGGCGAAATTCTAATCGATTAACTGTTAACAGTTTACGCTGTCTATGATGATTTCCGTGGATACTACATTGTTCAATAATATGTGACAGCAAAGTGGCGCCGATTTGAATGAACTAAATACATTTGGTGCGTATTCTGGCGGGATTTTTGAGGTTTGTTACAGAAATGTCACATGGGGCTATAAAGGGTTAACTAAAACTTTTATTTTTGTGAGGCAAAAATATAAAAAAAAAATCGTTTTTCTGCAATACAAAGTAAGGGTTGCCACCCCCTGGAACCGGATTACTTACAACTTGGTATACATATTTATGAGACATCATTTCATTTTGTTTCATTCGAAAAAAATTCATTAGAACTTGAAATATTTAGGAAAAACTGTTTTTGGCGGTAAACTTTAGGGGTGGTTTTCGACCCCTAAGTGTGCGTATCCGTAGATAAAAAAAAATACGCGTCTCTCTATAATATATTTCAATTTCATCAAAATCGCTGAGACACACCTTAGAACGTTTCCTTGTACGAATTTTTTATACTATATCTACTATAATGCATACGCAATTTTTAATTTATTAGAAGATATATATGTATTACAAAGTTTAAGAGATCCAACCCTTAACACAAAACCTGGAATTGGTTCAGAAGCCCAATAACTTTTAAAATTTTGCTTGTTTGTAACAATCTTTATAAATACATATGTTTAGAAAGCAGATTTTTAATATTATTTTTTCTCGAAATTCAAACGCTATTGGATTAAATACGCTAAAGACATCTTCTTTTGACCACGCATAGGTTTTCTGGAGGATTTTAAATTTAACGAGTATGTCATGAAAATTTGTTCTCAAAGGATTTCAGAGCTACTGATTTCGAAACTGCTGTTGAAATTCAAATATATTAATATTGTTGTAATTTTGCCCGCCGAGCGGCTGGCCGGCAAAACTACACCATTTGCCCTCGCCACAATTCTGTGACAAACGGACAGACAACCGGACTTAGGGACATTTTTGTTTAGAATAATACTCGTCCACCGAAGTAGACGAGCCCAAAAAAATCGATGAGTGTTTCGATCCGAGAAGCCAAGCTGATCTCGTCAGTATGGCACTTGGCTTCTCTGCCATAGACACTCACAAAGGAGGGATCGAAAGCTAATCCCTATATCTGCCCGATCGCAACTTAAAGTGTGAATTATATGCGAAGGCAAATTCTGTAACAATATGATGAATTCAATATGGCGACAGAAAATGTTAGATTTCAAAGGATTAAAATTAAAATGTGTGGATACTTTGGGGTTTTTATTCTCACTAATTTCGAATTTGATTATAAAATTATTATTAAAACTCACTTAAATAGTTTAGTATATATACACACATATACCTTGAATCTAAACCTTAAGCAGTGTTTAATTACATAGATTTATGTATACACTATCTAAAAAAAATACCGCAGAGACATGACTGCAAATTTAATGACTCTTCTTTTATTTCTAAGCTAAGTTGCTTGCAATTGAACGCATCCACTTAGCAACGACGCGACGTTGCGAATCACAAACTGTTTAAACACTAATTTATAATAAAATATATTAACCATGGACTAATTAATCGAACAAAGACTGTGCACATGGCTTTCGTGACGTCGGTCGAGGCAAAACGTCAGCAAAAGTTTGTTCTGAGTGTGCAGTCTTTGTGTGATTAGATGGTGCATGAATGATATTACTCTTTGCCTTCGTTTGATAGTCGAAATTCAGAATTTTTTGATAATTCTCTGCCTTATTATTTTTTATATAAAATTCAGAACAAATAGAAATTATACGATACAGCTTATAAGAAAACTTTGATTAATTACACTAAAATGTTTTACTGTGTGTGACTTAAAGTATAAAATTCTATCGAAATCTCTCAAAAATTATTTCTATAGATTAGAGACATCACTTAAATGTAACAAAGTAAAACTAAAAAATGTTTAGGAGAAAAACCGAGGTTTTTTGCCAACTGATTTCTGAAAGTTGTTATATTCGTTTTTGAGAATATGAATGTTTTGAAAACGATTGCGATTTGGTCAAAAATTATGGCATACTAATACTATTCAAGTTTCTTGTAAATATAGTTCTGGATAAATTCTCGTAAATATAAATACAGTAAAATAAAATAAATAAAAGTGAGTCTTTAGCCAATAATGTTGTTTAAAAATAAAAAAAAGTATGATCCCATGTGCTTTAATGGTCCCGAATGGAAATTTCAGTTCTGTTTAGAACCCTAAGATCACGATATCTTTTGTATTCGGTCCGTTGCTCAAAATTAAACTCTACTTTTGAATTTTTAGATCCTTGGAAAAGTTTTAAAAGATCAACATAGTGCTTATTCTTAGTCCTAAAATAAATAAGATATCCATGTAATAATTGTAACATATCCTACAATACGTTAGGATGTCCAAGATCAAATTAGAACTAATACTCCATTCTAATATCGGGACATAGTGGAGCTAAATAGAGTTATCAACAGAAACCTTCCAAAGCGGACAGACTATATCCTGGGGATCAAAATATGGTATATTAATTATTTAAAGGGATGTTTATAGAACGGCTTTAGGGGGACTTGACACATTCAAAAGTTGAAATTTGTTTTTTTGGGAAAATTGGAAAATTGCAGGGAAAAAAAAGAGATATATTAATGAAACTTTGTATATTTATTTCTTAGTCCTGGGGGGAAGTCCATGTAAACGACTGATTTTGAGAGTTATATTCTATAAATGTTTTAGAAGGTGATAAATAAATAATTTTATTGTTTTAAATTTTTAACATAACATCATTTAATTTTTCTAAAGTATAAAAAAAAATAATTTTTTTTTTCTTCCAAAATGGCGGCTCAGGATAATTAAAATTTTATAAATATTTTTAAAAACTGCTCGTGTCGTAACTCAAAATGTTATTGACCGATTTCAGATATTTCCCGTTAATAAAGTACTTTTTGGGGGTCAAATATGTCGAAAAAATAGCCCAAAATTCTAACTTATTTTCAAAGGCTTATTTTATATTGAATTTTATGCTTTTTTTTAGTTTTAAAGGTTTATCCTTTCCGTTAATATGTTATAAAAAGAAAACGATTTAATTTTTCTTTTTCCGATCAATGGTTAATGTGTGCAAAGTGGAGCACTTTTGGACCTCGCGTCGGAGACGACAGACAAAAAATTATCCTGAGCCGCCATTTTGGAAGGAAAAACAAAAAAAAGTTTTTTTTTATACTTTAGAAAAGTTAATTAAAGTTATGTAAAAAATTTAAAACAATAAAATTATTTTATCACCTTCTAAAACATTTTTAAAATATGACTGATTTTGAAGCGTTTACATGGACTTCCCCCCTTAAAGGAAAATAAATTAATGTTGTTTTAGATTTTTCCAGGCTGTTTTTTGGCTGGTGGAATTTTTTCAAAAATACCTCAAAAAATCACGGTGTACGCGATTTTGATTCACTGGAACGTCTAACAAAAAAACAAGGGTTTTAATTGGTATACAAATCTCTATGGATTGAACCAAAATGAAAAAATTTCATCACAAAATAGCAAAATGGCGGAATTTTTTCAAAAAAACGTAAAACGAGAAAATCGGATGAAAATTTTCGGAAAATCTTTTTTTCCGAGGCATAAACATTGTTTGGTTAAAAATTATGTGTCAAATAACTTATCAAAATTTAAGACCGATCGATTCAATCATTTTTTTTAAATCTTGTGTACACTCTAAAAATGCGGTTTTGAGAAAATCGCCTTTAGAGTTTTTAAAAGATATTATTAAAGGAAAAGTTTACCTAATTTTAATCTGCAATGCCTGCACTGAAACCGATTTCGACTTTAATATAATTAAATTCTTATTCTTGAAGGTAGTTCCTATCAAAATCAAACATTAAAAAAAATATTGATTTTTTGAAAATTTGCTTGTCAAATCCCCTTAATTTATTATTACCCTCTTATCATAAAGTGGCGCAATATAAAAATTTTCAAAAGTATATTTCCAAGTAGGAATGTAGGAAGCGTGTTTGAATCCAAAAAGGAAACAAAATTGTAAAAAATCTATGCTTAGTCTTTTAAATTACCAAAATCTTATTTTTATGTATTTTATTTTTCTTGTATTTTATCATTTCAGTTTCAATTTCAATGAACCAAGTTACGTTTTATTTATAAGACCATCTCCAAGACCTATACCTTTCTCTTATATCTTAGCGTTTCTATCTATCTAACATAAATATCTTGAAATCTCATCATTGATGGTTAATTCAAACTCAAGCCCAGAGAATATTTTATGTTTAATTGATACAAGAACTTATGATGGGTTAAACACGAACCCTTGTGGTATTCCAATTGCTGTAAAACAGCATGAGGTCAGTGAAACTTTGAAAATTGATTGAGCTCTCAACAAAAATGTTGCTTTAAGAGTCGCATAATTTTCTAGAAATGTTAAATAGTCGCACATTGTACAAGCGCTAAATACGCGCAAATATGTAAAGTGGCGGCAACACAACGCACGATGACTTCTCCGCGGGCAAAGTTTCCCTATCAAAGAACGATGTCATCATCGGACAGCGGATCAGCGGTAGACCAATCAAAGTGCGATTCCCAGAAAACATGGTCTTTTGAATATCTCCCCAGCAGTGGGATGGGACATGGCAGGTCTCAGGCATTGCAATCGCTGCTGATCCGCAGAGTTGCCGCCGACGGCGGTATTCGCCGCTGCCAGTCGCGATAAACTGTCGATTAATTTGCATTTCATCGGAAAATCAACAAATCAGTTGGGGACACACGGCCTCCTTCTTCTGGGGGCACACATCTTTTTCTCTACGAAGTCGAATCAATCAAAGCGTTACACCGCTAGATGCCGACAAGAGCGTGATCACCTGCCATCAGACGAATGTCTTCCGCCGTCGTCGTCCAGACTGACTTCAGGTTCCGCTCGAGCAGGGAAAACAATGTACTTGCCCGCGCTGCATACTAAAAGATTAAGGATAAAAAATAATAATAATGATAAAAATATACATACTATACGAGTATATATATATTTATAGTATGTATTTGCACGCATACCTCGCGGAATTACGGTCTATCCGCGAGTCTTGCAAAAAAAAAATAGTATATACGCTCTAGTGGGGCCATCTACCGGGGTCCCAGGGCGACACTTGAGACACTGAACATAGAGCCAGGTCGGACACTGTGAATTGATCAATTTCCTCTAACGGACATGCACCGATGCTGGCAGGTCTCGTCAATTAAAATCGCAATTTCCCGCCATTCATTCGGTGGCCCCAGCTGCTCCCGGGGACTCCCAGAGACCACAAGAGAGGTCCGAACGTCGACATCGACAACGATTCTGAAGACGACTTCGCGCGACTTTGCGCATCCCATTGCCATTGCAATTGCGATAATTCGACTCTTTGCGAAGAGGCTTTCGCGCTCGATTCTATATATGCATGTATATACATACATATATATATTTTTTCTGTCTTACTATTTTTTTTTTATCTCCTCCTTGCCGCTGATTTACAGTTCTCGCGCTCATTTCTCAGGAATTCACCCTAAAGAGGCTAGTGTCTGTCACACCGCGGTATTTCTGCGACTCGTCAAAAAATATCGTCAGCCCGTCCGCTGACAGCGAGCCTAGCTGATTCCCTTCGTTCCCCTGCCCTCCCGACCCCTCCCTCCGTCCATCGTTTGAAAGTGGAGAAGATTTGCATTCCGCGGTGCAATTACCAGCGAAACGATGGCTTTCAATGTCACGGGTTAACTAGCCAAAGTGAGCGATTCTCGCTGGACAACTCGACGTTGGCTGTCCTCTGGGATTAGCGCTGATCGGTCACCCTTCGCGTAAAATGTTACTAGTCATGCCTGAGGCTCGCGAGAAAGTCTGGGAAATTCAGGAAAAAGGGTGAAATCGGCAATGGCGCGTTCGAAATCTCATTACACGCACAACCAGTCATAAAATAAAAGACACTATTTAAGGCCATTCTAGGGTATTTTAAGTAGCATATACACTAGGGTACTTTTTTTTTTTGCGACTATTTTTTTTTTTCAGTCCCACCTGGAAATTTTGTGGCAAATACCTAAACAAAAATTCCCTGAAAATTGGAGCCCTTAATATTAATATTAAGTACTAGACCAAGGCATATAAAGATTTCCCATATAAAATACACGTAAACTTTGATTATTTTTCTTCAAAACTCTACAGCTCAGAGGAATTTTATGGTATAATCTTGGTCAATGGTAGGGTTTCTTCAGAATTCAATGCTCTAAAAAAGTGTCCATGGCGGCATAACCCTAAGTCCCACCAACGAGGTAGTACGGGTCACTAACCCTATTTTTTCATGAAATTCTCGTTTTTTCGCCCCTATCTTGTAAATAACAAGAGCTAAAGAAAAATGTGAATGACAAACTTGTAGGAAATTAAATTTCCTCCATAAAGCTCTAGAACACCAAATCGCTAACATCGATATTTCTTGAGATATTGGGTTTTGAAGTTGAGGTAGTGTTTCTACAATTTAACTCAATAATATATGAAAGTTCCACACTACCTCAACTTCAAAGCCCAATATCTCAAGAAATGTCGATGTTAGCGATTTGGTGTTCAGAACTTTATTGTAGGAAATTGAATTTGCTACAAGTTTGTCATATTCACTTTTTCTGTACTTCTTGTTGTTTACGAAATAGGGGTAAAAAGCGAGAATTTCATGGAAAAATTGGGGTTAGTGACCCGTACTACTTCGCTGGTGGGAGTTAGGGTTACGCCGCAATGAACACTTTTGTAGAGCATTCAATTCTGAAGAAATTCTACCATTGACCAAGATTATACCATAAAATTCCTCTGAGCTGTAGAGTTTTGAAGAAAAATAATCAAAGTTTACGTGTATTTTATATGGGAAATCTTTATACGCCTTGGTCTAGTACTTAATATTAATTTTAAGGGCTCCAATTTTCAGGGAATTTTTGTTTAGGTATTTGCCAGAAAATTTCGAGGTGGGACTGAAAAAAAAAATAGTCACGAAAAAAAGCACCCTAATATACACATTACATAAAAATCGTATAATAAAAAAAACGTATATTTCGTATATTTATAAAGTTCAGAAAAGTGCAACTCTCTAATATTCTCAAGAAAATGATCATTGAAGTTTTTGAGGTACTTATTCAATTTTGGATAAGAACAATTGAGTTTCAGTACAAACTAGTGTAAAAAATTGACTTAACCCTTTGACTACGATGCAATCGAACTCAGAACCATCAATTTTTACACTGCTTCCACAATTGAGACTGAGAATATGAGAGAGCGTAAATACACGTCTTTTGTATATATTGATGGATCTATGAGAGCGTATATATACGCCTTTCGCAGTCGAAGGGTTAAAAAGCTAATATATTTAAATTTTGAACGAAAAACTTAAGCGAATTAATGATATTATGAAAAGAAAACATTTTAAGTTAGGATCCTACCAAAAAGTTCTGCTGAAAAATTTCTTATACTTCCCTCAAACGTGGCCTTCACTCGCCCAACCCACCCTTACTCTTGCCCATTTTATATTCCTTCTTAGAATTTATTTGTAGTATTTAATTTTAGATTGTATTAAGCGAAATGAATAAATAAATAATAGGATATCATTGAATACATATCAATTATTCTGTATAACATATTTTATTTAGTCGGAAATTATACTTCATCAAATGTAGTAAACCTTATTTCATAAAGAAAAGAAGTATGCAAAAAGATTAAAAATATTTCTATTTTTTGTCGTTGTGCCTCCAAACATCACTATATACTATACAATTTTTTGATAAAAGTGGTTTTTGTACTCTTTTTCGCTCACTAATCATGAAAATCATGTTTTTGACAAAAAAACGCCAATATTTTTAGTAGTAAAAGTGCTTTTTAATTTAAAGTAATTATCATTTTAATGTAGTAAATTTATTTTTCAGTGTAAGAATTTAACCGAAGCATAATAAGAGTAGAAACTTCCATACACATTTATAAAATTTACTAGTTTTGAAACAAATGGATAAAGCGCAGCCAAGCGCAGGTTTACTCTATCTAAAAAATTGAGCAAAAGCTCAGTTTCGATTTTCATACAGAAAAGCCAAGTTAAAATCTCATTTACATCTCATATTGAGCTCGGCTTTTATATGTAAAAATTGATACGGAGTTTTTGTTCAATTTTGTAGCATATGAGTCGATATATAGTATGCAAATTTTCAATACGTAAGCAAAGGTGCTGTAATGAGACTTGTAAAATGTATTACATATTTACGGGTATCTCTTTTATCAATTTTGTACAATGCGGTTAAGATAAGAAACATTGATATGTTTACGAGTTACAAAAAAAAACCATTTAATATTTAACCTCATGCATTTTCAATTGTATTTTATTTAAAATCAAAAAAGCTGACCCTGAGGTCAGGTTAAACTCGAACTTCGAACTTAAAGGGGAAAATATGTTTAGACTCGTAAATATACGTCAATTTTAATGATTTTTTTTTTTTAAACGAATGTTTAATATTTATAAAACTTTACGTATTACTTATGATTACTTTTAACTATTATAACGTATTTTGTTTTTAAATAATTAAAAATGGTAGTATTTTCCGGAAAGGATGTGGCGCGAGTTGTTTTTTTTTTCAAACAGGGAAATTTTGTAGTTATATTAACATTTATATAATATATGTGAGCCAAAAAACAGTAATTAAGACACTCTTAAAAAATTATTTCAATTTTACACGAAATTATTAGTTATTATGTCTGTTCCTTGGCAATCCTGTGGCACGCCAGTGCGCACCAGTGCGTCCTAGCTGCACTGGTTTTTAAACGTCAAATGCCAGTTCTGTGTTTTTTGAGAAACCTCGGGCGCCCTGGTTTTACCCCAGATAAAAACTCAGGGTAAATGACGGTTATCAGTTTAATTGTTAATAGATACGGTATTTAAAGTGGAATTAACTCTTGTTGCGGGTACAAGAACTTAATTTGAGCATTTCGATGTCAACATTATGAAAAAGTAGTGGTTTTATTTTATAATTTTTGTGTAAAAGGCCAGATGACAGTTCTCCTTTTTAATAAGCTGTTCGCTAGAGTGAAAAGCATTAGGATGCTCCGTGTTTTTTGACAGTTCTTAGAGCGCACCAGGGCGCCCTGGGGTGCCACAGGTTTTCAAGCCAACGAACAAACCTACTATTACACAAAATAGGTATTTTAAATAATTTTTTAAAAATGTAGAGGTTTAAAGAGGAATTAATATTATTATTAATATATGTTATCGGTTACGCCAATTTAAAAATTATAATTTTAATATTAATTGTCCTAAGTTATTGAATTTAGTAAATTTTTATGCATTGAAAAGATCTCTCCGTTCAAGAAATTTGTTAATTGTTCCCCACATCGAACAAATTATGGATTATGTGAAGTTATGACCAGATGTTGTAATAAGTTTAATTTTTTCAATATTCACATAGATTTCACAATTTCTTGGGTAGAATATAAAAGTAGATTAGCTTATTTGGAAAATTCAAAGGTATGAGGTTATTATTATTATTATTATTATTGTACCTTTTGTTTTCATTCTGTTAAATTCACATGTAACACTGGTCAACACCAATTTAGTTGGCCAACAAATATGCAAACGAAAATGTTCAATTAGCTCCCATTTTTTAGGAAAATAGTGTTAAAAAGTGCAAATGAAAAATCGTTAAAATATAACCGATCGTGATAGGAACTTATACCATAGCTCAAATAAGGATTTGAACCTTAAGCTATAACATAAAAATATAAAATATTTTAAAATTTTTCCAAAACATTACGTTGAAAGTAATTTTTCCTATGTATTGATTATTTCATACAACAGATAGGGAATGAAAACTTCACCTGGCGAATCGTTACGAAAAATGTGTTCTCCAAGATGTTAAGTAAAGTCAAGGATTAGTGCTTTTTCATATAAAATAGACTAGGATTCAGGCTTTCATTTAAGTCATATTATAACCTTCTATGAAAATCCGTTATTTTTTAATTATAATTCAAAAATGGCCGAAATACGGACTTTTGCATTTTTTAACTCTATTTTTCTCGAAAACAGGAGCTAATTGTACATTTTCGTTTGCGAATTCGTAATCTACGGACAAAATCCTATAGAAATGAATCTAGATTTATTTGTCAACAGAAAAAAATATAAAATTTGTTGCCCTGTGAATTGATAGACTAAATAATTAAATGAACACATTTTATATTTATTTATTTATTTAGTCTATCAATTCACAGGGCAACCAAATTTTATATTTTTTTTTTCTGTTGCCAAATAAATCTAGATTAATTTCTACGCATTTTATATTTAAAGTTTTGATCTATCGTAACGTAGATGATTCACGTTCATAGGCTATAACATCAGAAGTAGTTTGAATTTAGTTTTAAAACTTTGGAGGCGTATTCCTGAGATGTTATACAATTATTTTATGAAAAAAAAAAATAATAATAATAATAATAATAATTTCGATGGTTCTAAAGGTATTTTCCCCTTAACCGAAAGCTACAGAATCCCAAATTAATGCGTGTCCAACACGATATTTACGATATCACGATACTACTAATTAGAGATTAAAATACGCAAAACAGAAAATATCGCCAAATGAAATTGTTGCTTTCAAATTTATCTACCTAGCAAACTCCCGAAAAAAATCGATTTAAGAAAAATGCACAAAGAGAGTGATTTCACTTTTCTTTTCGGATTGTGTGCGCATTCCATAAAGGAATTTCTTCGAAAGAGATAAAAGCCGCCGTCATCGAATCAACGAGTATATATGTATGTATGTATATATGCAAACCTATGGAATGTGCCGAAGCGAACAAAACCGCATCAGGCAATAAAAACACAAAATTAATGCCGGAATCTTATCAAAAGCTCCTTTAGGAGCGATCTCTAATGCTCCCCAGAGCCGCGATGAAGCACCGAAAAATCGACCAGTGTGGTATGCGGTGCGGTGCGGTCCGCGGGTTTTCCTAGGCACAGGTTTTACCTTTCATTTCCCTAACAATGGCGGTAGCCAGTTACTAAATCACCGCACACATCTCATTAGGAGAACTTACGGACAAACTACAATAATGGCACAAATATGACTCAATTTAAAATTCCACTTTGCATACGTATCGGTTCGGTGCGCAAAGGTCCCTCTATCGTGATAAAATAAGGAAATCGCGCGGGAAAGGGAGAAAAAGACGTATACACAAAACCCCAACGCGCCAAATAAATGCAAAGCAGGAAGAAGAAAAAAAGTAACTACGGCGCAGGCGCACATTGATTACAGCTTTCGATAAGCGCCCCAAGACCCCAAGAAATGGAGTCACCTGCGGAGTGTGCGCACCGTGTGCTGCGGCTGCTGCACTGCAACTCCTAAGTGATTCTAGCCGGGCCCAGCTTAGAATACGGAAGAGTCTTGCACGGACCCCGGTATGCCCCGGTACCCTTTATTTGCAGGCTCTCAACAATATAACTTTATTAAGCAATTAAAGGCTCGTAAGCAGCAACCCGCGCCGATCGATTCGAAACGTTTCCTCAAATAATTGAATTAATAAAAAGTCAAATTGATTGCATGTTACGCTCGTAAAAAGTACAAAGGTAATCAACTGCAAAATCGGAGTCAGTAGGACTGGCGAGTTGCCTGGCGAGCGTGCAGAAATGGAGCACTAGTGGCCATATATCGCAGGTTTGTGGTACCCCGGTTAAAGTGGCGGCAGCGCGGGCGCTCGTGGTCCACTGGAGCCCTGCTCTCTGTCAGGTGGACGTGGTGACAGTCGAGTATCGATTGATTGCATGCCAGGATAAGGACTGATTACAAGCGAATTAATTTTATGAGCCGGGACAAAAATACATTTTAATTGCTCCGAAGTGGAGTAGATGTCGCATTGTAGCAATAGCGGCAGTGGCGAACGGATGGGCGGCTGCTGCTACTGCCGGGCGGCCGGATTAATTAATTCAGACAAGAATCACCAGACAGGTGCCCAGAGCTTCTGTCTCCCGGCCGGCGGGCGGCGTGCGCGGCAGCGGCGGTAGTAGCTACAGCGGCGGGTGGCCGTACGGGGACCGTGTGATTATTCCGATCCGATTCGCCCCGACTACTGCTGCTATTGCTGCTGTCTTGCTCCCTTTGGAGTTTGAAGTCGTGTTTTTGACACGTTAAATTTATTGCAGAACCAGCGTTTTAGCTGTCAATTTGTAGAACTGGGTGGAGCACCAATAAAGTTGACATTCACTAGATAACAGTCGAGCGCGCTCCTCTCCTCACCACTGCCCGCCACCTACCGGCGGCGTGTGGAGTATTTCCTTCGGGTTTTCCTGTTGAGTGGTTTTCTAGTTCTGTACGTCACACAATTGCTACGGAGCTGTCATATCCAGCGTAATCGAGTTATAACATGCGACTGGAACACTTTGCATGTCGCGGACTTAAGGAGACCTTTTCTTTCCCCCCCCCCCCCACGAGCCCCCCACCCCCCCCCCCCCCCCCCCCCTGTCTTTTTGTTAGCCTTATGAAAATGTGATTACCTGTCGCGATATTGTCACATGGAGATTATGCGGGTAAATCAAGAAAAATATGCGCTTTATTGTGACGAGTGTGAATTGCTCTGTAATTTATGGCAATTATTCTGCAAATTGGCGGGCGATTGCGCTTTCTTGAACTCGAACTGGATTCCAGACTTCTTGGCTTCGGGAATTGTTTTTTCCTTATTTAGGGTATCCATCGTAAGGAAATCACAGCTGTTCGCATGACGGGACATTGAGCTTTTTTCCAGCTTGTAGCATGCACGTATGGTAATAATTTTACATGCTAACGCCCAAGGACCTTAACACCGCAGGCTATTAACCGGGGTGAATTCCACTTTTAAAATTCCATCAGAAATCCATTTAAAACTATTTATAAATTTATTAAACTCCCAGATATGTAAGTTAAATTAATTTAAGTATGCAATCAACATGCAGTATTACACTAATTAAATAATTAAAGGGGAGGGGCACTTTTTTTTCGAACGAATCGATCGATTTACGTCATTATTCAAACAAACGTGATTTTAATTTGTTCTTTAGGTTTAAGTGCAAAAATCAGTTTTTCATAAATGCAATCTTAATAAGAATTAATTGGCAACTCTAAAACTAATTTAAATCGCAAACTTGACTTGCGTAATCAAGAATAAGATTCGGTCTGTCAAATGTTCAGATGAAAAATGGAACAATGATTGATGAGGACATCTTTGAGGATTAACTACTAAAAGAAAAAATATACGCTTTACGCTTGGATGTTTTTGCCATCTTTAGTTAAATCTGATTGCAGGTTTAACGAGTTACAGGCAAATAAACTTGCATTTGTGAAAACGGTCAATATTCTACTAACCTGAAAAGATCTTATTCTTGCATTTAAATTAAATTTTAAATCTTTATTCTGCTAATATATAGGAACAGGATTATAATATACTTTTGTAAAATAGCTTGTTCAAATAATTAATGTCGTAGTTCTCTTAACTACTTTTGGTTTTTATTTTGACCTAACAAGATCGCTGTTATAACCATGAACACAGAAATTTATTTAAAAATTAGAAAACCATGTTGTTATTTATAATAAACTAAATATCTGGTTTCAACGATATGACCGAATTAGTTCATGGTCCATTTTTGACCAAACTATTTATATGTATACTATATGTAACCATTATAATTCTACTGCGCTCTCTCAATTAAAGTAGTCCACAAAAATCTACACTCATAAGGAGAGTATACATATTCAATTTGATCATGAATTTTGATTTAGATGATATTCTACATACTAGTGACATACTACAGTTTATGATTTATTTAGATTTATCTAACTTTTGAACAAAGGCGCGTTGGTCTAAAATATTAATACCCTGTTTCTGAGGGTGTTAAACTCTACAACATTTACTAAAATCAAGTAATATAAAAACATAGTCAAAATTAAAGAAATACAAGCCAAAAGAACATTTTTTTAAGTTTATCGATGGAATAGATTACAGCAAAATAATTTTTAATTTTAAGAAAGATTATTAGATTTAAAAAAAATATTTCTTTAAAAATAGAAAATATTTCTTTATTTTATTTATTTATTTTTTATTTATTATTATTAAGATAACATAAAATTTACAACAAGAATTCATAAAATAGATACAGAGATTAGAATCGAAGTTCTTTACAGTCTGGGATTTAATTGGAAGTTGAATGAGAAGTAGTAATATATTTGATTTCTAATTTGAAGGGAAAATTAAGCTATGGGGATATAATAAAAAACCCTTCATAAGTCTTACAAAATATTTTAAATATTGCACTTAAATGTAAATAAAAAGCTGAGATGCCCTAATATTTAGGAGAACAAGTTTGAAAAAGGATTACATGATTTGAAACAACTTTGTACAAAGTTGTTGTTCAATTTACAGATTTCAACTGAAACAAGATCGACACTAGTTTTGCAATGTAGACGACGAGTGAAGAAAAACCACGGTTTTTGTCGAAAATGATGCCAAGATATTTTAGTTCATTGCTCCAAAATATCTTTATAAATAATAAATTTGGGTTTTTTCTGTGGTTCCCTTTTTAACACTAGAACTACAGGAATGCAAGTTTGTAATTTTAATAATTTTCTGCACCTTTAATTTAATATGCTTTCAACTTTGAATTCATAATTATAAGTGGAGTGTTGTTATTTTTAACCTTAATATAAGCTTTGTCATAAATCATAAGAGATAACTTTGAAAAATATAATTAATTCCAGAAAGGAATTAAATATCCGTCAATTTGACGGCTCTTGGTAGTTCTAGCGTTAAGTATATGATGCTCATTTTTTTCAGAAAGGTTTATCAGAACTGAATCAACGTGAGTCTACACGACAAAAGATCTGCGACTCTGTTGGTCATAATGGCCTTAGCCACAAACTATTCAATGGAAAAACCTGTAATACCTACCCTATCAAGGCTGGAGTGCCTCAAGGATCCTCTTTATTTACTAGCGACGTACCCAAACCTAGAGATTACGAAATCAGCCTATTGACTGATGACAAAGCAGTTCTAACATCAAAAGCAGCTGCGACTGTAATATTAAGTTATCTGGAAGCAGTCTTTTCACATGTTAACAGACTTGAGTTGGTGGTTTGACTTAAGGGGGGGGGGGGGGGGGGGGGGGGGGGGGGGGGGGGGGGGGGGGGGGCATTTTTTGGACCCATTTTTAAGATTTTTTTTTATCGATCTGTTAAAAGTAAGGTAAATGGGCGAAGGCCTACACTAAAGAACAACTTTTTAAGAGTATTCAAAAAAATTGTTATTAAAAAAATTGAGTTTTTGACATTAATTTTAAATTGACGCTCCGAAAAAAAAAAGTCGATTTGCGGTGAGACACGTAACTCGAAAATTACTTGACCGATCCTTTTGAAATTGTGCACATTTTTTCTGTAGACAATTTACAAGGTATTCCTGTCGAGATATTATTTTTTTCAATGTCTTTTTTTTTTTAATAGAATTTTTTCCCGATTGAAAACAGAAATTCCAAACAAAAAATTTCCTTTTTTTTCGTTTTTTTGACTCACACCAAAAATTCAATAATCGAAATAAATAAAAAAAATCGACCTCAAGAAACTTATTAACTAACAAAATCTTTTTGGTTTTTTTGTTTTAGATGATCCAGCTATTATTTATGTGTCTCACCGCAAATCTACTTTTTTTTCGGAGCGTCAACTTACAATTTATGTCAAAAACTCAATTTTCAATATTAGATTATATATATGACACTAATTTCTAAGCCAAATCTACAGTCGAATTATTTTCTAAAGACGTTAAAAACAGATTATATAACTTATTCAATAGTATAAGTATCACGAAATCCTGATAATTTTTAACTAGGCCCTAGTTTCCTACCGTGATTTTTGTTACAATATGAAATCGTGTATTAAACCTCAATTTTAGATTTGAACTAAAACTACAATTGCTTGAAGAAAGAAATAAAGACCGGATATATTTTCTTCTTTAAAGTATTTTATGTTTAAAGACTTAAGGGGAGGTTCTCATTTAGAACGTCAAAAAAGTAGGTAAAGTTCGTGATTTTTTTGAAGGCAAATGACAAGACATAGGGAAATGATATTTGGCATTATCTTTTATTGTACATTTATCTGTACGAAAAAATTTTTTTATTCAAAAAAAAAAAAACAAAATGGCGCCCGTTATTCAACTTCTCCGGAGGCATGTTTGTGTACAATTTGCGTACAAGATAACTCAAAAACGGTTCAACCGATCAACTTCTAGTTTCGTGCATATTAAAGTAAACAATTTTCTTCATAGAAAGAGTGGAGCACATTTTGAAAATTGTAACATTATATCCTTTTTGTAAGTGATAAACTATGAAAAAAAACGGCCGAAAACGGCCTTAAAATTTCAAAATCGCGCCATTCCGTCAATTTTAAATTTCTTTTGAAAGTCGTCCACTCTTTCTGAGACAAATTTATTCTAGTTTATAATAATGTCATCATTATTTGATTTCAGACCAATCTGCGACCCCTAAATTGTACGCAGCTGGGCAATTTTCGAAAAACATGCCTCCGGAGAAGTTGAATAACGGGCGCCATTTTGTTTTTTTTTTTGAATAAAAAAATGTTTTCGTACAGATAAATGTACAATAAAAGATAATGGCAAATATCATTTCCCTATGTCTTGTCATTTGCCTTCAAAAAAATCACGAACTTTACCTACTTTTTGAAGTTCTAGATGAGAACCTCCCCTTAACGACGATTTAGATTGAGAATATTTGAAATTACTTTTCTTAATTTGTCTATTATTTCATTCAATTTTGGTAATTTCTTTTCTTACTGCCTAATACTAAACTTATACTAAGATATTTAATTGTTGTTGTTATTTGGTATCCTAAAAATACATCTGTCATTTAAAATCAGTTAAATATTTCTCTATTCGCAATTACTTATATCTCATAATTTTCATTCAAATAGATATGAATTTTAAATTTGACCATGTAAAAAAAAAAGTTTTTGATCAATTTGTTTTTTTCCATTTGCTGTTGAGTATGCATATTTAATTAGAATAATACCCCCAAGCTGTTCATTTTAATTACAAAATAATCGAGACACTCCTACTGTGGAGTGAATACCACTTAATAAATAATAATAATGAATTTTTTCTTTTATACATGGTAACAATAAAAAAATATAGTGTATTGACCTTCTTATTGTTTTCTAATGGTTAAGAATTGCGAAAGCCTTTTTTATAAATGCACCAGACTTAAGATATAAATTTTAAAATAAATTCTGTTTTATAAACATTAGTACGGTGAGTTATTTTGATAGACAATTCGTTATGGAAAACTTTAACTGGCGTGGCGGCGGCGGCGGCGGTGATATTGCACCCTGCGTGCAAGAATATCACGGTGTACAGGTGTTTTATATTAGCGCATGCCAGGAATAAATTGCAAAAAGATACTTTCCAGTTCTGTGGGTTTTACAGAAAACACAGGGTCCGCGATGTGGTTCGTGACTGAGTCAGCAATGACGCAACACACCGGAAAACCCTTCTAATAGCAGCAAAACCACGCGAACTCCAAAAGTAATTTACAAAAGCGTCAAGCGTCAAGCGGCGGCGCAGCGCACAAAACATAACGAAGCAACAAAAAACACGGCCCAAATAAAACGATCTATTTACACATGCGCTCTCTCACGTCATTGTCTTGCAGCTTGTTAGAGCTAAGGCCAGTCGGTCGGTCGGTCGGTCGGTCGGTCACACCGAAACCAATCTCCTCCGTAAAAGGGGTGAACATGGACCCGAGGTGTCAAAGTCATGTCAGCGAAATAATGGCAAATCTCGAGCAAAAGCCTACCCAATGGCAGAACGGACAGGCACGGTGCACCGATTCAGGTAAACAAATCACCTGGTGTCAGTCGCGGAAAAGAACGGCAGAACTTCATAAATCATAAGACACGCTCGGCAACTAGCTTCGAGCGTGTGGTGCAAATAGGCAGCATCAGTCCGCGAGGTGCGCGAGGTCTTGTGGCGGGCTTTATTCAAATCAGCGCAACTGGCGCGGCGGCATTCTAGCGGCCAGAGCAACATTGCGCGATAAATCTTCGCATCAAATGCCATGCGTACGGCCATGTGATGACTTTGACACTTTTGACCATGGATAAGGGGCCGGGGGAGGGCTCAGCGTGACAGGGCAACAAATCAATCGGGGGAGCTTCCCAAGCCGCAATCTGTCCAGGGTTATTCGCTGCATTTGTCAGCACGAATATTGGCCACTTTCTGTGAGAACCTCGTATTTATATTTCTTTACAATTTTTATTTATGTAATGACAACTCTTGAATCAGCATCTTCTTGTACAGTAGAAGAAAAGTCATAGATAAAATTGTTACAGACAATATTTTTAAATCCAACCTCGTAGCTATAATCCCTTAACCAACTTTCAATCAAAACCTTGTTTCTTCTATATCAAATTGTGTTAAAACGATACTATACTATATACCAAAAATTAATACTCTGTATCTTGCACAACAAAAAAGGAAAAATTGCTATTAGGGAGTTCTATTGCTAACTCAATCCGACTAGTATCGTAGAGTTTAACGAAGACCCGTGTTTCCATAGCACTAACTCGAATTCAACCCTGGTTCAACCCCGTATGGAAACATAGTAATATTATTATTATAATAATACAACTTGATATAGAAAATAAAAGGTTTTGATCGACCCAACCAATAGTACATATGAAAATGACAACTATGTTTTATAGTGAAATATTTCTTTTATTTATTTAAAAAATGGTACGTAACAAATTTCTTTATGCCTCGGATTTTGTCAAATATAGTACTGATTTTGCATTCGTTGTGTTATGAATTCTTGTTTCACTTATTTTATATCAAATGTACAAATTACTATTGAATTATTTTTTGGTTTAACCAAAAATATAATTTTGGTGCAATAGAATTCATTTAAATAAAGTTTGGTGGAAGGATATTACATAAGATCTACATATTACACAAATCGACACGATTTTTGATTCTGATTAATACGCGGTCATTCCTCATTGCTTTCGTCTCACGGGTGAAGAAAATCGACATGATTTTTAAAAAAAAATTTGCTTTTGTGCCCAGGACAGCAAATTTAAAATTACCAATCATCAAAATTGTTATGTTTTCATTTCCTTGTAAATCTTTTGGGAGTGGAAATTTTATAAATTTTCGGTTGCTATGATCTAATATAGATCTTTAATATATATTTCGATAACAGACTTTGTATCAGCGCCCCTAAAACCTTTTTGATTCATTTTAATAAAAAATCCCATAAAATTGCAAGTGTTCAGATGCCATATTTGATTCACCATTTTGGAACCAAATAAAAAAAAATACCTATAGTGTTTTCTCTAATATAACATACTTTTTGGAAATAAATAGAAATGGACAGAAATATCGCAGAACGCATTTAGTTGTAATTGAGTTTCAAACTATCCAAACGAATGACAATTTTTCCTTCACAAAAGCAAAGTTTTAACAAAGTAATGGCACTTTTACCTTCCTTTTGAACACAAGCAACAAAAAAATAGCATTCATAACTCAGACTCAAAAAAAAAAAAAGTTTAATTTTGTTGACCTGTGTTATCTAAATGTCTGTTTTCTTAATTTGCTTTTTAATATGCCTTTAAATCTGGAATATAAATTTTCACTACTTTCATACTCACGCAAGATTATAATTTAAAATCCCAAATTATATATGTCTTTGGTGATTTTTGTTTGTTTCAAAAAATATAAATATTGTATCCTATCATAACCTTCACAACTATAATTCCAACCTGAGAAAATTAAAGTGGCAAGCACGCATTTTTCATGTAAAAAGACTTGATGGCACAGCTAAAAAATTACACTTTTAAAAATTACCGAAAACCTATGACTGAAAAAATATTTTTTGCATATTCGTCACTTGTGACTTTCGATTCCTGAAAATTCGTTAGGATATTTTAAACTCAGTTTAGAGCCGCTTATTGTATTTGAGCCGTACAATAGTAATAAATAAAAATGTTAAAGAAAATAAAGGATTTCTTAGCTACAAATGGACTAATACCACTTTTAATAACAAAAACAGATTATGAAAAATTTACATAAATAATAGCAATTTTAAATTTATATTAGCACAAGATTTACGGACACTTATTGCATAATTTGTAGGGATTACAAAAACAATAAGTTTAAAATGTATTCACGTTCGAAATAAAGGGCTTGATAGATAAGGAATTTACAAGACCTTATCGTAGTATTATTACATCAATTAAATGTAATATATTTCACTAAAAATATATTTCACTAAAAATAGACAAATACGACTTCTGTAAGTTTCGCCACGAAATCTGAAATCTGGTGTTAGAATTGAAATTGGCTTTTCTGAATTATAGTATAATGAATTAGCTGTTGCCCGTGAATTCGGTTTTATCACGCACCCCTATTTTAACACTTTTTGGTTGAATTTTGAAAAATCCTTTTTTAGTGGGTGCTTATGCTATAAGAGAAACCTCCATAATTTCAAGATGCTAGTTATCTTTAAATTGACGATAACTTTTTTTCCTGACATTCAATTTCGATCAAACAAAGCCTATATATTGCTCCAAGCTATACTTAATCTACATATAAAAACACATGAAAATCCGTTCAGTAGTTTCGGATTTTAGCGTGAACAGACAGACAGACAAACATTTTTAGTTTAGTTTTTTTTTTGTGTTCTGTTACTCTTTTTTTATGACCCGCTCTCAATTTGTGGTAAAAATATTTAATGTATAACCACACGGATTCTACTGTTTTAATATAGTATAGATTTATAAATAAACAAGTATAAAAAGTAAATTAATTCGTTATGTAATGTTATGTAATTTCTCCTTTTAACTTAGCATGGTGAATATAAAATATATGTATAAGGCAGTAAACTCATGATATCTCTATACTTCTCTCTTGTTATAGGTATTGAAGTTGTGTAAAGTGGTAACATAGTAATGTTCCTAAAATTTGATTCAATTATTGTAATTATGAATGGACTCATTCCCCTTTCAAAAAAGTGAAGCTCAACTTCTTTTAATTAATTAATGAAGATTTGGTCGACTATTGACTGTGTGATTATTAATATAAAAAGAGGATATCTATATTTGTCTAACTAACTAACTTTAACTACTATTAACTCATGTTTTCTAAAAATGGACTTATACCACTTTCAAAAACAAAGGCTCAATTATTTTCAAAGAATGTGCAGCGAAAACTTATGCAATTATTTAAACATAGGCAGGAAATTGTACATATGTTGAAACTACTTGAGAAATGCAATACAGGAATTAAAACACAAATTATCTCAATTTTATTAGCTTTAGTCTAGAAACAATCAATTTTTTCACCTTCTGTAAAATCATGGTTTTTTAAGTAACATGGTTAATTTCGAAACGGGACGATTTGCTGTTCGCAAATTTGTGCATATTCATGTTACGTATGGAGGCCGCGAAAGGTGTCAGCGATTCGCGGATTGCGGACACCTTGCGGAAGCCATATCAGCGCGACGATCGCCGATTTTGGCTCGATCGCAGCAAACTGGGAATCGATTTGAAATCGCTTGAGCGGCAATTTATCATCTCAAATGTAACCGAATCCGTAAAACCAATAAATCTTTGAGATCTCATAAATCTCTTTCGCTGGTTTTGGATCGATATGGCTCCTGAGATTGGTGCCCGCGCGTCGCGCCACGCTGCACCGCGCGCCATGCTGATCGCAAGCCCTGGAAACATGACTGAAAACGGAGGCTCCATGTGTCTAGCACTGATCTATCCTTCGACGGTGACTTGACTTCTTGAGTCTTGTGACTACTGTCTTCAAGATCTTCGGGATCCGAGATGATTGCTTTGCCCATTAGACCTGCTGCCGGTGCTGTGCTGCTGTGCTGCTGCGCTTTCGAGCGGCCAGTCGCAGCAGTAGGCTGCGCAGCGGAAAAGTCGAATTTCCCATATTTGGACAAAAATGCACAATATCACTGCGAGAGGCAGTTCTAATTTATTTCTCGTTAGGAAATTTGATGTTTGATTTATTTATTGTTTCCACATTCTCTGCCGCTTTTCGCTTCCGTAATGTGTATACAGGATCAAAAGGTGAGGAAAATCAGAACTAATGTTTTTAGTGTTTATTAACCCTTAAACATCGTTTTATTCATATATGGATGCAACACCTATTTTAAGAGTTACTTGAATAGTACCGAAATGCCATGTACATTTCACAAGGGAACTCCATTTATAATACTCAGGTGCGTAAAAGTTTTATACATGGGCACTGGGCAGGTACAAATGCAATATTTCAATGTCAATCATCTCTGAATGGTATCATATACAATTATGACCAAAACAAAATAAATACAAATATGAAGATAGACGTGACTGACGTTGCCATTAACACAGGAAACTTTTCTGTATAACATCTTCAAAATAAAAGGGTTTTACATGTTCTTTTTACAATATTAAATATTAATCTGTATGCTTTTATGATGTACTTTTTGATTATGATTAAAGCGTTATTTAGTAATAGACTGAAGAAAAAGATTTCTTGATGATTTAAAAAGGAAATTAGAGACTTATGACAATATAACGCATATTTTCAAAAATAATTAAAATAATAAAAAACATGTATCTAATTATGAAGTGATATTAAAAAAACAGTCTTATATAATGAAAATTATTGAAACTTAAGAATTCTAATTAATCTCTTAATCTTCATAAATATCAACATCAAAAATAAAATTCTTTACAATTTTTTAAAACCCGAAATTTTAGGTCATACTTATAATCTCAGTTTACGTTACTCTGAATTAATTTTTAGAGGTAAATAATTCAAAATAACGAGGAAAAAAGACATTTTGGTATAGAATTCCTCTTTTTTGAAATTTCGCGCTTAAAATAAGGCTCAACAATGAGGATTTGTTAATTCAGATGGTACAAATTTATTAGATCCTAGTTCATCTAACTATCTTAATGTCAATTTTACTAGATAATAATTGAAATAAACAGACAGATATAATTAAATTGGAAAAAAAAAACAGAAACTCGAAAAAACTTTTATTTTATGAATTTCTTGAAACCTATCCTCTACTTAACCTAAATGTTGTAGCAGATAGTAAAAGCTTATTTCTGGTAGGCTAGTTGCCTTACCAGTAAAAGAGTTAAAAAAGTTATTTTTTGTAGCATCGAATTTATCGCTGATTAATTGTGTTTTTGAGAGGATGTGGACTTTTTCCGTAGGGAAGAATTAGGGACGATTTAGCATTACTTTTAGGGATTTATTTTGTTTTAGTTGGATATTTTTTATGTGTGATTTTGCGATATGTCCCCAACACGAGCAGTCGTACAGAAAACTGATGTGAAAGATAGTTTTATAGATTATAATTTTGCTTTTAATTTAGCCCTAGGTATTTGCCCATGAAATATGGTGTTTGTCGAGTACTAGTTGATTGACCCTTATTTTTCAGCTGTAGAAGTATTGGTTTAATATTGAATTAAGGAAAAGATAGCAAATTTGATAATCGTATTCCAGAAGAGATCTGATGGGCATAAGTGCATAGAAATATCGAAATTCTTTAGTTCAACGCCTAACAAAACCAAACATCGATTATTTATAATATACTGTAATCTAGGAGTTTGGAAAACGTTAATTTCGAATCAAAAATTATTCTTAGGTCCATAATTATTTCATTCACAACATTTATTATTTTTTATTTATATCAGTTAAGTAGAAAACCCTAGCGGAAACATGTTTTCGTGAAAATATAACGACACTATGCTTATTTATATTTAACGGGTCTTGACACACCCAAATTTTCAAAAAATCAATATTTTTTTAATATAATAATTGATTTTGATATTTGAATTTCATTATATTAAAATAAATTCTGTTTCGGTGCTAGATTAAATTTAGGTAAGATTTTCCTTTAAAAATATCTTTTAAAAACGTTAAACGCGATTTTCTCAAAATCGCATTTTTAGAATTGGTGTACACGATTCAAAAAAAAAAAAAAACACATGTTTTTCTAGAGATTGAACTACAGACAAAAAAACTTTCCGAAAATTGTTCGATTTTCATCCGATTTTCCGAGCCAAAAATGTGTGTTTTTTGAAAAAACGTCGCCATGTTGCTATTTTTTAATGAAAATTTTTTCTTTTGGTTCAATCCCTACAGATTTTCAATACAATTACAATCCTTTATTTTTTTCACGTTCCAGCCACTCAAAACCGTGATTTTTTGAGATTTTTTTGAAAAAATCTCACCAGCCAAAAGACAGCCTGGAAAAATCTAAACAACAATTCTTTTTTTTATTCTTCGAGGACTAAGAAATAAATATGCAAAGTTTCATTAATACTATATATCTCTCTTTTTTCCCTTAAATTTTCCAATTTTCCAGAAAAAAAGACATTTCAACTTTTGGGTGTGTCTTCAGGAAAAATAATTTTTCTTGCACCACTTTTACTTTAAAATTTAGAAAATTTATATTTTTAGATTGCTATTTTTTGAAATTCTTAAATGAAATAATTCTCCATCCTGATATATTACACAGCATCTTAAAAGAGACCTGTTATCTTACAAGACATAAATGCGTGCTTATCACCGTGAAACGATAAATTAAAAAAACATATTTTCTTTAAATTCACTTATTTCAAAATTATGTGTGGGATATATTTACAATAAAAAAAGGTTGAATTTATAAATTCTGTTGAAAATACCGACAAAAAAATTGTAATTATTCAAAATTTTAAAATTAAAACGTCTAGAAAAATATAAGCGCGTAATAAAAAATTATTGCAAATTCGTCACTTTTGACCTAAAATTAACATTTCCACAATGCTTCATTAAAATTCATGAATAAACCTAAAATTCGATCTTATAATATCGTAAACTTTGACATAGTATTTAAAATGATTGACTTTCAATAGAAAGTCTTAATGTTCATCTTAGGGGGTTAAAACGAAATAAAATTTTGTTAGCATTCTATTTAAAGCAACATAAATCTGTATGATGCAAATAAGTGTACATTCACTTTTAACAATTCTCCATAAAGTCGCTAAAATCGTTATTATACCTTTTGACAGAAATAGAACGTCTATTACAAAATCAGACGTGTTTTGAGGACTCTTTCAAAAATTAGAAAGGTTCACTTCACACATTGAGCCTTTTACTTGTAAAATAATAAAGGTTTCGTGTATAAGAGAGACCCTCAAATGGGGTTTACTGTTTTACAATATTTTGTGTGAAAAATGTGTCTATCTTTTAAAATATTTATGAATTTAATCCTAATAAAACACTTAAAAAATTTTTTTCATAAAATATGCTCCTAATTTTAGTGAAACCCAATCCAAAAATAGACAATAGAAAAATCTTATATACCTGCGAACGGACCAGAGGCTTAATCGAACTCTAAAAATAAAATACGCACAATCCATCCAACACACGGGACAGTTGAGGTATTAGCAAAAAACCTATAAAAGGTCTATTAAAGTCGTGCGTCACCATCACAGCGGTGCACCATTATTTTTTTCTTCTTTTTTCTTTCTCTATATAATTTTTTTATAGACCGCGACCATATTCAAAGGTGTAGAGCATTAATAGCCCCCCAATAGTAGCTGTTAAAAGCTTTTATTGTCGCTGGCATTTTAGCGCGTTCTCCCGAATGGGGATCAATCCGGCCCCGATAAGTGCATAAAGTCATGCTAGCGCCCGCCTGAGTCCATTAGCCACCAGGTGGAGAAGGTCCCAGCCCAAATACACCTTTTGTCGGTTACAATTAGCCCATATACGAGCGCCTATATATAAAAGCGGGGGATTGTGGAAAGTAGGGACAAAAAAAAAATGAAATAAATTACTCACCATGAAAACCATTAAATATTAAAACGAAGACAAATGACAATCGGCTCCTTTCTATGCACGCACTATACAATTTAAAAATGGGATATGCAAATGAACATCACAGAACAAATATTTGATTCAAAATAAAGAAAATATATATAAAAATAACGAAAGGAAATGAAAATATATATATATATTTTTTTTTTATTGTAACGGATATTACTGGACAAAAGATATCTTTTATTTTTGCCACTTTATTTGTTATCCAAAAATTTGATGCTTTTGTATTCTTTCACAAAAAAAAAAAAAAGAAATTTTGTATCCACTTATATTATTTTTTCATCTCGATAATCACTCAGAACACACTGCGAAAACTGCACAATTTACCGTCGCTTGGGCGAAAACAAAACCGCGAAAGGTGTGATTATATATTTTGAAATTTTTTTTATTTAAAAAACCATCACGGGGCGCGAGAACAGCTGTTTTTTTTTTGTTAAAAAATATATAAACATATAGGTATATATCGGTTTTTTAGGGAAATTATCGATTCCCGCCAAAATGAGCATTATAAGCCCAATTTTTGATAATGATGATGATATTTTTGAGCGTATTATTATTTTTTTTTTTATTGTTATTATATCTGTCCTCGCGCGTCCGTTTGTAGCTAACTTCACTGTGTCTTTTTCTTAGATATTAACTGAACACCCGCATTACTTTTCGAAGAAGAAGATGTTGTGATAGACGTCGTCGTCGTCTTATGTCCGGTGTTCGATGCCCGCGTCTACCGTCGTGTTTATTTTCCTTTATTTTTTCGTTTTATAACATTTATCCACTTTCAACGTCTTCGAGAAGCTGATTAACTTTTATGACACGGCGCACAGCGCAGGTGGTAGAAGGCACAAAAACAGGTGATGAAAATTGAAAAAATTAAATATATATATATAAAAAAAATAAAAATTCCAATCCAAACACGTCCGAGATGCACTTTAAACGGGTTTACAAGTGGCGCCTCAAGATTTTTATTTTTATTCTTTTGTATCTCTCTTCTTATTAATTTTTAAACTGTCTTGATTATTATCACCTGCATTCACGAACTGGACTCGAGAAAATCGTCAAGTAATCACCAATGTACCGAATATGTCAACGTACAGGTAAACAAATCGCGGGATCATGCTCCCGACGGGGATTGTAATGATGACAGAATATCTGCGAACATGGACTTGCACATTACGAACGTGTTTATTTATATATATATATATATTTTTGCAGGTATGTAGATAATATCGTTTTTAGAAACAAACATACATATCTACATGTATTATGTAATTTATGGCATAGAAATGTTTTTACTTGGCCAGACGTAAACAATTCCAAGAAAATAAATAAATGCCCCAAATTTAGTCTCAATCTTCGCGCTGAACGAAGAAGTTAAGAGATAGAAATGCCACAAATTGTACGCATGCCGGGCGTGCGCGACGCCCTCTTTTAGAGACAGGTGTTCTTCTTATATTCTGTTGTCTTTTCTGTAGAAAATTTTCGAAATTCGAAAATTCACTCTTAAATGGTCAACACCACCGTCGTTGTCGTCGTCGTACCGCCACGGTCAAAAATAAACATGTTCATGCACTATCACACGCTATATAAATTAATCATCATCATACATCGCGCACTATACACCACCGGCTTATCAATATCACATATTCGCGGGGATACCGCTATATAATAGTATAGAGCGCGTGTTTTGTCAGTTAGAACGGGGCGAAAATAATAATACCGCGCTCCAGAACCACTCCAAAAGAGAGAGAGTATAATATAGTACTTTTATATATAGGTTCGTTGAATAACTCCAAACGGACGGATGTGTGTAATTACGGCACAGTCGCGCCCGCGGACTCACTAAATAAACTTATATTTGAACGCGGACGGGCAGATGTCACGGGAGAATTTATTTTTTATATTTTTTTATATTTTTTCGTATATAATTATTTAAAATAAAAAATTCTATAACAATGCTAAATAACGCATTTTCAAAAGGTAATAGCGAAGAATTTATTTATTTTATTTTTTTCTTCGATATCTTCACCACCTTTTGTAAGGGGGAAGGTATTCTTATCTTAATAAATATAAATACGACACTTAATACAAAAAAAAACCACCTAGGAAAGCGCACGTTATGCTGCCTCGCGGGACAGCTCAATACTGTTTCCGCTGGAATTGTTTTCTTCGGCTTTAAGGTTGGCACAACGAAAAAAAACCTCACTCAAAAAGTCGAAGCTCTGATTTTGCGCTCTCTGCACACAACAGCGTGAGACGAGACCGAGACCTGGCCAGCGGAGCCCCCAACAAGATACAAGCCCCACACCATCGAAGCCCCACATACGATTGTTGGAGCGGCGGCATACGGAAAACGAACAAAAATCAGCTGAGATTGTTGTACACTCTATATAGTGTGTTTGGATGTAATAAAAACATACCGCCTGCTACTACCCGAGCGCCATCTGCACACACGTTTTATTAATGGGATATATTTACCTGATTATAGCGGTTCTCCACGCTCAGCCCTCTCAACATGCAAATCGTTGGGTACCCATAACTAAACACAACACAACACAGAGGAGAAACAACAACACGCGGGAACTTGGCGTGATGCGAGTTTATAGTACCCACTTTTTAAACTCTTCTTGATACCTGTCCGCGATAGTCACGTTACCTGTGGTCGTTACTTCTCGCCGCTGTTTCAGTTCAGTTACCCACTCAACGGAGCGCCCTACACTTAGTGGGGACGACGTGTTTACGTGGTGCTAAATGCACACGCTCGACCGTCGCATCACTACCGCGCCGGACGATGGGGCGCGCTGATATCGACGCACACTGGACAGTGGTCAGCGACGCGACAATTAACCACCACGACAACGACGAAGACGACACAGCAAGCGAGGTTATCAGTGGAAAGCTGCTTCATTCGCAGCAGAACTCACCAGGCGGCACCACCGCGGTAGTGCGCTCACTTCAACAAGGTCAGGGGGCTGGTGGCAATTACTCAGGTGTGGGAGAATTATTTTGAATTGGTTGAATTTTCTATTTAAGGGGACTTGACACACCCTAAAGTTGAAATTTTTTTTGTTTTTTTTTTTGGGAAAATTGGAAAATTGAAGGACAAAAAAAAAGTGATATATTAATGAAAATTGGCATATTTATTTTTTAGTCTTCAAAGAATACAAAAAAAAAAATTTTATAGATTTTTCCAGGCTATGTTTTGGCTGGTAAAATTTTTTTCAAAAAAACCTCAAAAATTCACGTTGTACGGTGTTACTGAACGTTTGACAAAAAAAAAAAAGAAAGGGTTTTAATTGGTATGAAAATCTCTAGGGATTGAATCAAAAGCAAAAACTTTAAAAAAAAAAAAAAAAAAAAAATGGCGGCGTTTTTTTTTTTAAAAACTACATTTCTGACTCAGAAAAACTGATGAAAATCAGACATATCAAAATTTCAGACCGATCGGTCCAATAGTTTTTTTTAAAATCGTGTACACCCACTCTAAAAACGCGGTTTTAAAAAATCGCTTCATTGATAAAAAAAAATTGTAAAAACAAAATGGCGGCTGACAACGTTGTCATGCAGCTAAATGAAAAAAAAGTTTTGCGCCTGGTGAAAATGCGAAAAAACCACTCGACCGATTTGCTCCAAATTTGGTGCATATATTTATTTGCTATTTATCTACTACACAGAGCAAAAAATAATTTTTTGGTAATATGGGAAAATATTTTTTAAATGAAAAAAAGTCGAAAATCGACACACAAAATTGCAAAAAACATAAATTTTGATCTAAAGTGAGGTCAGTGTAGCATTTTGTTTTTATAATTTTTTTTTTTTTCAATGAAAATATAATCTTCAAACCTAAATAAATAAGCTTACAAAATTTCAAAACGATATCTGTTGTAGTTTTTTCTCTATAGCAGTTTGGAAAAAAGGTCAATTTTTCCGGACTATAGTTAGAATAACCCCTTAATACTTTTTTGACTTGTGTTACGAGGTTTTCCGCATTCTGTTATTTTTTAATGAATTTTTAAAAATGACCGAAATACGATATTTTGTATTTTTCAACTCTATTTTTTTCAAAAACGAATTTGTAATCTACGAAAAAAATCCTTTAGAAATGATATATGAGTTGTTTTGATACAAATTAAATATTAAATTATGTCGAACAGTGTTTTCATATTAATATAGATAGGTATATGGTTCGTTGTAATTAAAATGTCATTTTCGTATCCAAGGGCTGAAAAATATTTTTTTACAGTAGAATTGATGATTTTTGCGATTGTTTGAATAAAATAAAATAGTCTCTAATAACATTTTAATTTAAAATTTCCTTACAGTACAATAAAAACTATTTTAAATGGCAGAATAAAAGGTACACAAAATTTCCTAAGTTTCCCTTTCCCCTGCTATATTTTGTGACTTTCCAATACGTTTAGTGTCATTAATTTTAAATTATATAATTATGAATAAACTTTTTTAATAAAATATACTTATTTTTTCAATTATATGATCTATTGTGCCAGTGTTATTGGTTTACAAGTACTTGAAAAAATATATATATTTAAAGAATATTGTGTTTGGCGGCTCATAACAATTTTTCTTGTATGGTAACACAGACATCTGTAACAGACAACATACCGAAAGCGAATACACAATTTTAGCATATCTAATGGTAAAGACGTAAATTCTATAACTCAGCAGAAAATTAACTCGTTGACAGTAATTTAAAATTATCCAAAGTGTTCCTGCCTAAAAATGATGAGTAAAAAATTTAAATATTTCATATTTAGGTATAATATTTCATCTTTTTGATAGTTTTTTTGAAAATGACTCACTGCAAGGTTATAAATACAACCTCTTTGCGTTGAGAAGCAAAAAATGAGAAATATGTCCAAAGTGTCCCCATAAATTTAACTAGGAATTACTTTACCACTTTTCAAACCTGTTTTGCGTTTAATTTGAATAGCACTTTTTAATAAGTTATATTCTACCTCTTTCGTTGAAATATTTACACATATCACTTAAACAAAACTGATTGTCTTTCAAACACATATAGTAGGAAAGAACAATTTTTCAAAACTTTGGAAGCTGAAAATTTTAATGGCGGGAAAGTTTTGAAAAATTTTTCTTTCCTACTATATGACTTTTCGTGATCATTTGATATATTAAATAATGTAGAATAAATCAAATTTCTAGTAGTTAAAAATTACATTTTAATTACAAAGAACCATCGTATATTTATTCAAAATGTTATAGCAATAACGATAAAATGACAAACTCAATTGAACTGAAAATTCTTTATTATAACACATTGAAAACATAACTTTTAACAGAAGACTAGCAATCATTAATTTTGCAGAATACACAATAAAGTTTAACATTTTTCAAACACATTTCAAAAAACAATTTCAAAAAATCTTCGGCTTAAGTCAAAAATCCGTTCTCACATTTTGGACTGTCTTTAGTTCACTAGTAGTTCTTTAATACTGAAACAGGTATTTACTGTCCCAAGCATGTAGAGTATATGGAATTTCTGGGTAATTAGTAAAATGACCTGACCTTTATTACTCAAATCCTTTTCAATTTAGTGTGTTTTAAATCACGTTTTCATCAAAACTTCATCAAATTTAGAAACATTGACCTGAAAATTCCCAATTTCTAATTTTCAGTATATGCCTAATTATTACATGGTTTTTAGAGCTCAGTTGAGCTTAGAAGGGTTGTAGTTAACACTGCCTATATTGAACAGCAATATATACAAATTTACTAAAACTTTTTGGTGTGCCCAAAATCCTGTCACGCGCTGCATGACACTTTTTGAATTTAACTTATATATATTTATATAATTTTGCGAGATTATCTGTTAAACACAGAATGATTGAATATTAAATTACGATTTAATATTCAATCATTGCCATTTAACACGCATGCCTCGTTTCACTTAAATTCCTTATAAATGAACACGCACTACCATTCCTAAAGAAGTTTCACTTCAAACTTCGCTTCACTGGTTAGTTTGTCCTACAAGTTTACTTTTTAAATTATGTCCATATTGGAGATATATTGTTAATAATTTATTTCTTGATGTTAATAGCGTAATTCATTGACTTTTTCCCTGACAAAAAGATCACTTTTTTACTAATTGTTTTGCATACATTTTTGATTTATTTGAAAAATTTTTAAAAGAAAAAATCCTATGTATATTCCGAATTTTCGAAAAGATCATTAATTGAGTTACACGTTAAACTGAATGAAACTTATTATAATACAATAGCTGAATCGAAAAGAGATATTGTATTTAGTTGTTTTTTGCCAAGAAATACAATTTTCGCCTTTAATTGAGTCTTTTTATAATTGAGTTATAATTGACATAGCTAAAGCATCAATTTTTTATATAAATACGATTTATTTTTAGGATATATGATATTACAAAAAAATCTTATGCTGTTTAAAATATTTACATATTTTAGAATACTCCAAGACTTTATCAATTTTCATACAAATGTGTTTGTATTACTGCAAGATACGTAACAAGTATACTTGCACAAAATTATTAAGATCATCAAAACATTATAAAACACAAATTAGCATACTTTTTTACTTCGATTATTTCGAAAATATTTAAAGGTAAGGTAATAAAGTTTTTGTTAAGAATTAAGATATTAAGTATTTTACGGCTTGGACTAACAAGGAAACGTTCTCAGGTGTGTCTCACCGATTTTGATGAAATTTAAATATATTATCCTCCTGCGGCCCAGACCACTAACTAGCGAACTAGTCATTACAGCCCAAGGACCTACCAGTAGTACTAATATTTTATAGTCATTCATACCCAACACTTTAATTTGAATCGGAAATCTTACGTATTGTATTAAGGTCTACAAGTGGGCCCTTGGGTTGTAATGAGTACATTGCACTTATGAGGTCCGGTCTGAATTACTATAAAGAATTAGTGCTACTGGTAGGACCGTGGGCCGCAGGAGGTTATAGAGTATCAAAAAATAAGAGACACATATTTTTTTTATCTGCAGATACGCACATTTAGAGGGTGAAAACCACCCCTAAAATTTACCCCCAAAAACAGTTTTTCCTCAGTATTTCAAGTTCTAATGAATTTTTTCGAATGAAACAAAATGGAAATCATGTCTCATAAATATACTAACCTTTTGTAAGTAATCCGGTTCCCGGGAGCGGCAACCCTTATTTTTTATTGCAAAAAAACGTTTTTTTTTTATATTTTTGCGTCAAAAAAAATAACAGTTTTAGTTAAAAATCATTGAAAAAATTTTTTTACATACCTACGATTTTGAAAAATAAAGTTGACATGTTTTTGGGGTTTCGTAAAAAAACTCCTCAAGGGGGTAAACAACCCCTAGCACTAATACGTAAATGATGTATATTCTTTCAGACATCAGCTTTTCCGTGAAAACCAGTATTAAGGGGTTTTTGGAGTCGCTGATTATGATTCTGATATTAAATTTAAAAAATGAAAAATGGCGGATCCAACATCGCGGACAAACTTTTGAAAACTACACCAATTTTTATAAAGAAAAACATATATTATAAAAAAAATAATAATGTCGATGTGGTGTGATAGCGTAATCTTGCTCAAAAATTGAAGTATCCAAAATGTTTAAATTATCTTCTACTTAAATTATCAAAAATGGGATGGGTGCGATGCCCAAAGGTGTTTATCAAAATGCTAAAATCAGTCAAATTGCTCTGTCTATTCCTCGTCCGTGTCATTATGCAAACAACTGGACATCAAAACAAACTTTTTGCTACCTGGAGGATTTTATTATCGTCTTCAGGAGCTCTCCAATTTTCTCTAAAAAAAATTGAAAGCAAACAATCGAATCGTTTTAGCCTCGGAGGAAGACAATTTTCGAAAATCCCTCACACCGCTTAGACGTTGATGTTCGATTTGCCGATTATACCATTATTAAATGACGCAACTCCGCCCGTTGGCGAATTATCCGCCCCGAAGGCAGCGTGTCCCCATCTGATGCAAGCCGCAGCCGCAGTCGCCGTCGCGTCGTCGTGCATCAGATTCATCACCCACAATCAGGGCGATTGCACGGAACCGCGCCGCGCTCCGCTAATAACTTCATTGCGACACGCCGATCCGTGGGAATAATCCAAAAACGGCGGGAAAAGCGTTCAATCAAGCGGCTAAGCCGGGGCCTCCCCCAATAAGCGAAGTTCCTGCGCGGCCGCGAACTAGTAAAAGTAGGGTTGCCATAATGCATCAGTTGCATGAGTTAGGTAAAATTATATTATACATTAATAATAAACATAATTTATTATAAGTATTTAGAACTAGGGCTCCTGACAAACAGCTTTCACTAATTTTTTTTGTTTTCGATTCTAACCTATATTATTTAATAATAATAATAATAATAATGGTGAAAAAATCTGTACCTACGGTAAGAATTTTTTGGGGAAAATAAATTCTAGGTAATAGAAAAGAACGCCATGGTTTTGAAATTCATTGGTGTCTGTTTGACTGCCCACCACGTAAAAACTACTCCACGGATTTCGATGAGGATTCCATTTAATGACAGCTTGAGGTCCTAGGTAGGTTATAGATTATATTTTGTTATGCTACTCTCAGAAAATAATTACCTAAAAGTTAAAAAAAAAAAAAAAATAAGAAAAATTTACACTGAATGGGGGAACATGGCAAAATTGCAGTTTTAATAAACACCATCTTTAAAAGAAATAATAATTTAATAATTTTAATAAATACATATCTTTATTTTATTAACATAGTTTTTAGACAATAGAAAGTAAGTATTACGAACGAATAAGGCAATGAATATATAAATTTAAAGCAATCCATTCGCGATTTGTAGTATGCACTTCATTAGAACAATGATGAAATTTTCTTCATTATTCATCTATTGTCGATTATTGATAGAAAAAAAAAAGTTATGTTCAATTTAGAAAATTTTCCTTTAATACTAAAACGATTTCTCTTCTACATTAATTTAAAACAATACGTCCCTATTTTGTATATATGTATTCACTTAATTAAAGCTATTATAAAATGTTCTTGAATATCAATTTCATTAATTTAATAAAAAAAAATATATGTTCAATTAAGCAAATTTTCCGTTCCTTCAATATCTTATAAGAAAGAAAACTCTACCTCTACCTCGAGAAATATGATATTTCATATGCTTAATGAGTATATTTATTAGAAATAGAAAAATTACCTTAAAAATTGATACCAAAGTGATTTTCGAGCTATTAATTTCGAAACTGTTACTGAAATTTGAAAATTCAATATGTGGCTCAATATGTTTACTGAGAATTTTAAAATTAAAGACATTACCACTAAAATAAGCACTTGGACGTTTTACTATCAAAAGGGAACTAGCAAAATTTCTAAACTTATATAATTAAAAGTGTGAACATTTCCAACTTCAAGGAAAATTATATTAGAGGTGTTCGGAATTGGTGAAGAGAGCTTGTGTTCTATTATAAATGATCAATCTAGAGAAAAACTGAAGATGTACATCAAAAATACTAATATATATAAGAAAAATATCTTCATTCGGAATTATTTATGTAACATCACGCACACATCAAAATGTAGTTAAACATTAAATTATTAAGGAGACTTCTCATTTAATTTTTGAAAAAAACATTTGTTTAACATAAAAGTGTTCTTTAACATAATAGAAATACTTTCCTCAAACTGGTTTAAGAAATCCGTACAGGGAAAAAAATTATACCTATATTTATAATGGTACCTCTACGCGTTTTATATGCAAAAATAATATTACAAAAACTTTAAACGCGTTTTTCTCGAAACTATATTTGTTAAATCCGGCCGCATCTGTAACTCGAAAACTCAACTGATTTAAATAATTCAAAATACATTCGATTCGTTATGAAAAATACTAGTAACTAAACCTTTAAAATTATTATTTTAAATAATTATTAAAAAAAGGTTTTATGTTTGATTTTTCAGAATTTTTTTTTATAAAATGATAAATGACGTAATTGCACCGAATACCGGCCATTTAAGGATTGACTACATTTATTTATTGTTATTGAATTAATAGGAACATTGTGTTAGTGGTTTCAATATGAGAAAACGATTCTGAACGATAATAAATTATTCCCGTTCGTTTATTTTGTCGTTGGTATATTTAAAATTAATTTTTAATAAAAAGCTTGCTATTGTTGGACTAGGACCCTAACTCCGGCCACTATCTCGTACTAATCCTAATACCGAGATTATTACATAACTAAAGAATATATGAGTCTAGAATAATTATAAAAATCATAATTAATTATTGAGATGATACAAAAACATTTCTCATTTTTCAAGTATCGATTTTTAGGATTTCATCGATCTATTGAAGCAAAATCTAACCTTCGACCACATTAATAATTTTTTTTCGCTTAACAATAAATAATTTTATTATTTTTTTTTAACTAATTACAAGTACAGTAATTAATTTATATATTTTACTAGTAAAAATTAATTTATATTTAGTTTTCGCATAGATATTTATTAAATAACCAAGTGGCCGGATTTAGGTAGCCGGCCATTACGTTATATTAAAAATAAAATGTTTTTTAGGTTTAGTTACTAGTATTTAGTCTTATGACGGACCTCGGATTCGGATTCAGAAGGTCGATTTACATAAAAGTGAAATGGTCTGGCCAAATAGACTGTTATACTGTGTTATTAATTCTATCTGAAATTTTCCTAAAGATGGTACTAATATCGTATATATGTATATAAAATAGTGTAGTATACACTAAGTATATTTATGTAACTTGTATACAAAACCTTTTATATTTTGATAATAATATGTCAATAGTAAAATGCTTTTATAACTTATACTGGATTTTTTAATTATGCCCCTGAAAGACCCCTTCGCTCAAAAGAGCTGCTTCTTGTCCTTATTACGAGGTGCATTATTAAATTTAATTATTTCAATGATTTCGTTGACTTCTGTTCATGTAGACCAAGTCACAAATCCCAAATCATATACCTTGAAAATATTTCGCTTAATTGAATTGTTGAATTTTTGAATCCTAGTTTGCTAGCAAAACTTGCTCTGTTTCGACTTACAAGGAAACGTTCTCAGGTATGTCTCACCGATTTTGATGAAATTGAAATATGTTAAAGAGTATCTAAAAATAAAGACACGTATTTTTGTTTATAATCAGATACGGAATCAGCGACTCCAAAAACCCCTTAATATTGGTTTTCATGAAAAAACTGATGCCTGGAAGAATATACATCAATTACGTATTAGTTCTAGGGGTTGTTTACCCCCTTCAGGAGCTTTTTTTTTACAAAAACGCAAAAATAGGTCAACTTTATTTTTCGAAATCGTATGTAAAAAAATATTTTTTAATGATTTTTAACTAAAACTGTTATTTTTGTGACGTAAGAATATAAAAACAAATAGTTTTTCTACAATAAAAAATAAGGGATGCCACCCCCGGGAACCGGATTACTTATAAAAGGTTAGTATATTTATGAGACATCATTTCTATTTTATTTCATTCGAAAAAATTCATTAGAACTTGAAATATTTAGGAAAAACTGTTTTTGGGGGTAAACTTTAGGGGTAGTTTTCACATACTAAATGTTTGTATCCGCAGATAAAAAAAAATACGTGTCTCTTATTTTTCGGTATTCTATAACATATTTCAATTTCATCAAAATCGGTGAGACACACCTGAGAAAGTTTCCTTGTTAGTCACATGTTGTCTGTCTGTCTGTCTGTTACGCCATAAGTTCTGAACCCTTTAATCGATTTTAGTTAAGTTTTATATATTACAAATGCATAGAGGGCTACTGTTTAAATGATAAGCTATGTACTATCTGGCTTAAGCTAGGCGCGAGCTGAGGTTAGGGGTCGGCTTGAAGAATGAACTAAGTTTTAGCCCAGTCTTAAGTTAGTTCAGGCTTGAGTCCAGGAATGCAATGAGCTTAAGCTTGGTTTAAACTAGTACAAGATACTTCTATGGTTAAATTTTAAATTTATACAACAGAAAGCAGTAGGGTACTGGTAACTCTATTTTACAAGTGATTGGGGACCTTCTTGAGACAATTTTGTTAGATGCTAGTTGCTAGCTTGTTGCGCGCTCGCACTAAGCAGGCCCCCCGCACCGGCTCGTTCGGTTGTGAAGGGGCATTTCGGCGGTGGTAGCCACTCGATGTGTGCAAATAATTCACTTGAGCCGTCGAAAATTTTGCAACTCATGCGCGCTGGAAGAAACTGGGGCCCCATCACAGGAACTGACAAGACGCAGCCACGGAAAGAGCCGCGATTCACCGCAGCGCGAGGTGACGTTATCAATCAATTAAATATGTGTGGAGGCTGCGGGCTGAGATTCGCGAGAAGGGGGCGGAGGCTCGGAGCGTCCGCGGGGCCGTGTCGGCTGAAGAAGCGCGATACCTGAAAAATGGGTTATGGGAATCGCAGCAGCAGCGGTCATGAGCCTGGAAACAAGCAAAAGAAGCTCGGGAGTGCACAGCCAGCCAGCCAGCGAGCGCAGACTGCGCGATCGCGCAGGTTTCCCAGCGCCCCTGTGCCTAGGCCCCAAAGATGCGAGGAGCCTTTCAACGAACGATCCGTTCACGAAAGGCCTTCTCTAGACGCGCGGGCTGGAAAAATGGAAACACGTAAACGTGCAAAATCCATAAAAGGTCGTGCCTAATCATTTCAGCTTTTCCCGCGCGTCTTGAGACTCTGCTGCGCGACTGCGGTCCAAGAATCGAAAGAACTTTTTCGCTGCGAAGGTGGTTCCTGCTGCGAATGGGGCTCCTCTGGGCTCTGACATAGGCCAGTTCTGGCACTCGCAGATGAGCCCCACGAGATAGACACTACACTGCTCCACGTTCTGGAAAATGAGGGAAACCGCGATACCGCGAGACCGCGGAGTCTGCCACGGCAGGCGCTTGCTTTATTGTTCCGGTGTGCGGATTCGATGGGAAATTTTATTTTTTTATTAGCAGCGCTGTTCGCGATGGCAATTTGTCTCCTGGTTTACATCCAATTAAAATCTCCATCTTGCCCCTGTTCGATTTTTAAGATTGTGCGAATTTTTATGGGTCCCCCGACGCAGCCAGCGGCGGCAGCGACGGGAGCTGCTCGAGCACGCTCAGCTTGAGCACTAGATAGTGAAAGGTGACTCCGCAAATGATTTGCATTTTAATTGCGCCGCACCGTTCAAGGGAACGAACCAGGATGCTGCGGTGGCGAAGAAGAAGTTGTAACTCAGGGGGTTGGCATTTATTGGACCCAGCAGAGAATAGTAGTTATAAAAAGTCTTTAAACCGAATTTGATGTGTCTAAGCGTGTGGTTCCCACCAATTTTGTCACTTTTATTAACATTTTAATTGCGATTACAGGAGATAAGGTTTAATTTTTAAAGATTTTAACATTAAAGAAGCGAAGAATTACATTCTTTTAGCTTACAGTAGGGTGAAGAGACAGTAAAATACGGAAACCTATTTTTTAATTTATTAGAAAATCCGAAATAAGCAATCAGAAATGAATAGCAACATTATTTAGCCATATTGGACCCATCACATATTTCGTACTCATTGTGAAATTATTTCCGGCATATTGTACCAACAATCTTGGATTTAAAAAATTTCAAATTTATTTGAAATGAGTAGCCCCAAAGACCCCTTTATACTAATTTTCATAAGAATCCCTTGAATTTGAAGAATGTTGGTAGCCATATTGGATCCGCCATTTTGAATTTACAAATTTTGAAAGTATCAAAATCCCTTTTTTCCTAATTTTTATAAGAAGCAGTATTTACAAATTTTGATAATATTCTAAATTAGTGGCCCCAAAACAATCATTGTACTAATTTTCATTATAAACTGTTGAATTCAAGAAATTTTTGTCGGTATATTAGATTCGCTATCTTAAATTTTTAAATTTAGAATGCAGATTTGAATCAGCACCTCCTAAAATCCTGAAGTACCAGTTTTCATGGAAATTCCTTCAAATTTAAAATTTCCATCGCTATCTTGAGTCATCAATTTTAAAATCCTATATAGGTATTATCCGAAAAAAAAACTATGTTATATATTAGTTTGGAATATATACTGCCTTTGCACAAAAAATAAAAAAATATCAAAGAAAGGGCTTATGCGCGATTGAGCACCAAACAAACAAACAAACGAACTTTCATTTTTATTCCTATATTATACATATATTAAATTTAAACGTCCAATGTGTTTTCTTATAGATTTTAGCTCAGAATAAAGTTAATAAATGCAACGCTTACACTTGATTATGAAATCCTAAGTTGAACTGCAGTCGAAAAAATATTTTGGACCACAAAAAACCTTTGAAAATATTTCCATCTAGCCGGAACGATGAGTAAAAAAAACTTTAGGAAGATGAAGTTCAGGCCAAAGAATATCGATAATAACAAGAAGAGGCACTCTAACACGCTCTCAAAATTCCGAACCCATATGCAAGATCTACAAAATACACCTAGTAAAATTTCCCATTAGAAAAAGCAGATCAGGACTACTACCTCTGTATAGTCTTATAAGAAAGAGAGAGAAATAGTCCTCAGAAAGTTCTCTCAGACAGCATTTACAGCGTAAGCTATATATAAGATTTATTTTATAATCCATTTTTAAAGGCGACCTGGAATGAACATTGTTGTGTTTGTGTGTGTAGTTCAGCTCGCAAAAAACAACGTTTTTAAATAAAAAATAATATTTTTAAAAACAATTAATTAAACAAAATTATAATTTTTTTTTTAAATAAATAAAGGGTAAGTATCATATAAAGTGTGTTGTTATTGTAAAAGATAATGTTTAATGCGTTTATATAATAGAAAAGTTTTGTAATAAAACATTTTTTTGTTCCAATTATCTTGTCAAATTTTTGTCTTCCTTTCACACTTTATTATTAACTATATCTAGCAAAATTGTTCACTTCGTTCCTAATGGTACCAAGGTCGAAAAAAGATAAGGAAAAACGTCACAAGTGTCTCTTCTTGTCGTGGCGGCAGCATTTACGATTTGGCACCCTTCAGCTATTATTTATAGGAAATCTTGATGCTTCGCTATATTTAAGTATTCTCTTAAAGTATATTCTTGAGACCTTCAAATTCAAAACGTGAAAGAATTTGTTAAATATCAAAGTTTAAATTTGAATATTCCCTATGTTTTTGGGGGTGATTTCACGCAATTCTCAGTACCTTGTACCGTGTGATTTCAAATTGGTAGAAAGGGTCTTCTTTAAAGTCTTTAAAATTCTCGAAATAATTCACTAAGCGTTCTTAAGATTATCACGAGTATCGTCATATTTAAACTTCTTAATTATTGCATATTGACTGTGTACATTTAATTTCAATTAAATCTCCACGTTGCATTGTCTCTTGCATTTTACATGATGTTTTTCCATGAAGAAATGAAAAGTGTTCCGCACGTTCTTGAAGAAATTATTTTAAATTATATTGACCATTTTAAGCTTCAAAACAGGTCAACATGAAAATCATGAAATATCGATTTCCAAGTAATTTTCTCTAGAAAAATCAATATCTCGTAAACTATTCGAATATCAAAAAATTTCCAAGCAGATACATTTTCAAAAATTATTGAGGAATATATTTATAAGAAAAAGTTGCAATACAATTTTTATATACGTAAACTCCAAAGGCTTTAATACAAAAATTATTAATAATATTTGAACCCTAGGACCCCATACTATCCGTATGAAACAAATAGCCTACACAGGGGTTAAGCGCACCCCAGTACTTCCAGTACTTTAAAGCTGACTATTGGTTGTAAACAAGAAGATTGTTTTTCGCATTTTTCAATAATTTCTTGGGGTTTCCGAAACCCCTGTGTAGGGTCCTAGGGTTAAGCAGTATATCCTTCGTAGGTTTTTAGATAGTATGAATTATTTTCAGGCTCAAAACTCAAACAAATGGGTAAAATTCAAAGGTAAATCAAATTTCACTTTTATTAATAGATACCGATTTGTAAAAGTTTGTTAGAGTGGAGAAGAGAAAGGTTTACTTTGAGAACGCAGACTGTTTGTTTGATAGGTTCAGGTCCATACTAAGTTATTACCACAAAACTTCGGCTAACTTAGTATAAGAGCTTTTTGCTTCATCTCATTCACATTGGCGGCGTCTGAATAATTTTATGGGTTTATTAAGAAATAATTTGTTTAAAGTACCTACGATATGAAAATAATTATTATTTTCGAAGATTAAAAAAAGTCATTACTCTGCACTAATTATCCGATTTCGTAATTAAATTTACGGCTTAACTTACATTTTATATATTAATGGAAATGTAACAATTAAGCAGTCTTTCTTGTATAGAATTTTTAAAACATTTTTTTTCGTATACAAATAAACAAGATATCTTGATGAAAATTTATAGGGATGTTTACTAACGTCTGGATCATCAGGAAAAAAAAAAAAACGGGATATTATTCTGTATTGAAGCCGCAATCGCATGAACTAGGATGAAAATTTGTTATCAAAAAAAAAAAAAAAATGATGGACATTTAAAAAAAATCGTGTGAAAATCGGAAATTTTTCATCCGATCGTTTAGATCCTAGGTCATGCGATAACGGCTTCAATACAGAATAACATCCCTTTTTTTCAAATAATCTAGACGGATGAAATCATGGCGATCTTGGATTTTTGGCGCTTTTTAAAAAAATTATATGGCAGCTGTTTTTGTATTTTAATAATTTGTTTAATCAATTTTCATAACGATATCTTGTTCCTTTGTATCCGAAAAAGTGTTTTAAAACTTTTTATTTTTAAAAATTTTAGACAAGAAAAACCCCTTAAGATCACTATTTTGTTTTTAAGCGATAAATTTGATGAAAAGACAAACATTATATACAGGAAAAAATCGTTATTAAATATGTAAATTGAAAATTTCGTATTTTGATATAATTACCACTCTGTATTGCTGCTCTATTTTATATAAAAGCAACCACAAATTTTTAAACAAATAATACATACAGAGAAAGGTAAAATATTTAGCTTTTTAATATCGAATTATACGTTTAAGTAGTTCTTCAGCTTAAAAAAGTATGAAGGATTTTATTAATAAATATTTATATCGAAGCACTAAAAATTGTTTTTAAGAAAATTCAGAATAACATTGAAAATTGTTTTATGATTTTCAAAAAAATATAGGTATAAATTTATTTTGATAAAAAGTTTTTTTTATTTTTAATTTTTTATAAATCATGAAAATACGAAATTTTTCTTAAATTAAAAATTTGATATGTTTGCGGTATGAAAGTAATCAATTTTTGACATTTTCTTGCTTTATCTAACATCTTCTGAAAAGAAGAACTTTTTTCGTAACAAAATTTTTTGTACATGTGTCTTATTTATGTTATTTAATTGAATTATATTTTTAATGATTATTACATTACATAAAATTGTTTTAATCCTTTGAATATTTTACCCTTCTAATACAAACTCAACTTAAATTACGATTTTGAAATACGGATTACAAATATCACTCATTTTTAGTTATCTAAAATAAAAATGATAAAGTTATAAATAAGTGTTTAAACAAAACCAAAACCATACTAGCTTCAGAAAAAAAAAAAAAAAGTGTACTAGTTTCCAAAAAAACATAAAGAACCTAAATTTTGATCTGGGTATGGGGGTCATGACCTCCATAAACCCCTCTTTCCCTGGATCCGCGCCTGCTTGAAAGTATTTAAGTTTTCTTTTAAATTTTTCATTTTCTAACATTTATTAATCCTGCATAATTATAGCTCATAACATTGGTTTATTGGAAAAGTTCGAAAGTATTTTTGTAAAGCAATTTTGACGCTGTATTCTAACGAGCTTAATTCTTTTATTAAAAAGAAATTTACAATTTATTGCACTTGAAAAAAAAGAATTAAACAATTTTACTTATCTACTTGATAATAAATGCTAGCAATAAAAAAATCAATGTTAATCAAATATTTTCTCTGCATAACGAATTTCAAGTGACCGAGTTTTCATTATATATGTATAATATGGAAAAATACAGGTTGATATTTTTTAATGCTTGAAACAAATACAAAAAATTACTCAACAATCATGTAGGTACCTAACAAAATTAACAATCATGTAGGTAATTAAACAAAATTATTCTAAATAATCTGTCATTTTTGTCTGACGATATTTATTACCATATTCCAATATTTTGATTGTATTTTCCTAATTCAAGATATTGTCAGAACCTTTTTTGAACCGATAATAAATGTCTTTCAATTCATTGTTTCATTACAAATAATGGCAATTTTACTATAGAGAGTCAATCAATCAACGTATGGGTTATAAGGCAAACGAACCAAGCTCAAGTAATACTTAATGGAACTTTTTCATTATAAAGGGTTTCGTTGTAGAGAGTTTACACTTACAATAAATTGATCTGATAATGAAAAGCATAAAATTCAGTCTTACGACGAATCTCTTCAGTCTAGCTCAAATACCTCCGGACATTTACAGGATCATTGGGTCTCTTCCCCAAATGTTCATGTGTGGGACATCATCCTTAAAATCTACTTGCGTCGGATAGTATCACATCGCTAGAGAGGACCAACTCCCAGAAGTAGCCGTCATGTGACAAAGGTGGTCACTATCTCCGGCGTGATAAACTGAACGAGAGGACTAACTACATGAAAGTTTAAGTCCAGAAAGATTAAAAGGCCCGAGGATGGACACACTCACACACACACACACACATCGCATGTCCAAGGAATAAAACCCGTCTTATCGAGTAAATCCCAGACTTCTACTGATTTAAAGTTCGCTTAAAATTCCATGAAGTCGTAGAAACTGGTCTAAATAATTTAATCCGATGGCACTTCGGGGAGCACTTAATTTTTCCCCGCCCCCTAATCCCGGATAATATTGTCCAGTCGGGTGGACGACATCCTTCGCCAACCCATCCCCCGCCCCCATCTGTCTCTCTAGCTAGACTGGCTGGACCAAAGATATTCTGAGACTGACCCCGATTTCCTGTATCCAACTCAGCTCCACCCGCTCATCCCGCAGGAGGAGCCTAGGAGCAAGTCGGTTTCTAGTTAATTGGCAGGAGCTGGTGCTGTGAGGGCTATTTTACCTATATTCACATGCTCGAAGTCCAGCAGCTTCAGGGTGCTCATCTTAAAATCACAACAACCGGGAATCTGAGGATTCCTGATTCTCGGTCTTCTGTCCCTTCATCGTCTTCCGGATGGGAAGAGATTCATTTTTCACGGGATTGGGCAACTAAAGCACATGCGGCGGGTGACAATAAATTCGCCTGGAATAGTCTCTGGGATTTTAGCTTTCCAGTGAAATTAAACGATAAAATACAGAGGCACACCCACCTCAAGACAGGTAAAACTTATTCATTACTAGTGCCCGGAGACCGGAGACCTATTCCTTAACTCCCGGAAGAGCCAGGCAAGGTAGACGGGAGGGAAAGCGTCATCTACCTTTTAGATTGCACACGTAAAGGGATCCCCAGTAATTGCCTGAATTTATGCGTTCTTTGTTTCTCCGGGAGAAGGGTTCTCTGATCTCGATTCATTTCGGAACTTTAAAATTTTTCTTTCCTGTACGGCTAATTGCGAACGACCAAAATTGCCAACATGGGCAAACTTCCTGAAAAATGTTCTCTATAACATCGTCTATATTTTAGCCTCTACTCGTCGACAATTACATTTAAAATATGATATAATATTTACCGAATATAAGCAAGGACAATACATTTTTAATGGGCGACGAATCAAAATATGTATTTATAAATTTGAATATCACGCACCGAATTACTTCACACGAAATCAAGCATTTCGTCTTCTTGCCACACACAAATGCACCAAAAATTTAAAGGAACTTGACACACTCAAAAGCTGGAATTTTTTTTTTTTTTGAAAATTTGAAAATTGAAGGTAAAAAAGGTATATTAATGAAACTTTACATATTTATTTCTTAGTCTTCAAAAAATATAAAATAAAAATTTCCAGGCTGCTTTTGGCTGGTAGAACTTTTTCAAAAAAAACCTCGTAAATCACGGTGTACGCGATTTTGAGTTACGAGAAAGAATCGAAAAAGAACAAAGTGGCGGAATTTTTTTAAAAAACGCACATTTTTGGACCGGAAAACCTGATGAAAATCAGAAAATCTTTTTTTTCCGTAATTAAATCCCTTGGTTCTAAATTTTCCACCCTTTTACACCCCAGAAGAGGGTTATAAAAATAGAATATAAAAAAATTTTGAAATTGCATGGCCAAAAACCTTTCATACAAGTATTAATTTGCAACTTTATATAATGAAAACCATGTGCATCTTCCAATTTCATCCCTTATAACCACGAAAAAGTGGTGGGAAGTATTTTTCACTCTATCATAAGCATGTTCTTCCAGGACTTGTGCCATCTATCGCGTTATGTTATGTCTCATAGCATATGTCATGTTTTATCATAAATCATGTCATGTTTTAAGTTATGTTGTCACGTACCATATCAAGCTAAGTTTAAAAAAAAAATAGCAGTACTAAAGTTTTCATTCATGTTGATTTATAGCCTATATCCACCGAAAATATATAAACTTTCCAATACTGAAAAAATTATTCAAATCAGTTCTGTAATTTCTTTGAAATCAGGTCTCAGATTCGTAATCAGTGACCCCCAAAACCCCTTGGTCCAAATTTTTGCTCAGATCCATGTGATTTTAATGTTTTCGTCCGCCATCTTTTTTTTTCCAAATCTGACCTCAAATTCGTAATCAGCGACCCCGAAAACCCCCTAGAGCTATTTTATGCTCAGATTTATAAAATTTTAATGTCTTTGTCCGCCATCTTGAACCCGCCATTTTGAATTTCTTAAATTTGACCTCAGATTCGTAATCAGCGAACTCAAAAACTTCCCTGTATAAGTTTCTAAGCAAATCCATTGAGAACTTCTTTTTTCATATTCATAATATTATATGTCATTGAATTTTCGACTTTCAAACGCCATTTTGGATACCGCCATTTTGATTTTCAAAGCGTACGCATCTGCAAATTAAGGAACAGGGTCCATGGACGCGATATTATTGCTTTTCCGTCAAATTTTTCATTGATTTCGAACCATAAGTAATGATTTTCTTAAAAAAAATTGTGAAAAAAAATAGTGAACATAACCTCTGTAGTTCCCATTTTAATTAAAAATCATTATCATATTTTAAAAGTTCATACAATTTTACATCAGTATAGACTAGTTCAGAATTTTTATGTGAAGGTTTGAGTAGAATTTAGGCGGGCTATAAATAACTATGTCCATTTAAATGTCTAGCAGATGTATTCTAAATGTAGTTTCAAATCTGTATCAACAACATACCCTTCACTGCGGCTACCACTAAAACTGAATCAATAAGGATATTCATTTGTAAGGAAGGTATTCACGTTTCAAACAATCAACCCCTGCGGTTGCCTAAAGCTTAAAGCATCTATCAAATTACATGAACAAAGTAGCAAAGGCCCTAGAGTCGAATTCCATTAGTATCGAGCAATTACATCTTGTAACCGCTGCTCAATGCATTTCTACATGTATTTCATTTCATTTCTGTCAGTGGAATCATAACCCCGGAAATCAATTTTCGCAAAGTGATATGAGAACTTGAAAGGCTTTGAAGAAAAAATTTGATGCCTTTTAGGGCGCGAAATTACACTTGCGATTCAGGAAAAGGGATAACTCAGACGGTCGTTTTACGTAAGCGTGTATGGGTGTGTAGTCAACCGCGATCAAATCCCTCATGAATATTTGAAAATGAGTGAATACCTCCTGTAAATGTGGCCATAATTAAGCCAGGTCAACGTGGTCTAGTGAAATATTCATGCTAAGGGGTGTGCGACACTGGGCCACTGGGCGTCCAAAGGAAATGGTATGCAGCCGGAGCCGGCATACACCTGGAGGCTTAAGCTGTATCCTCACCTGCTGCACCTGTGGAAATGCAATTATTGGTTGAATGCCAATGGGACATAGTCGTCATAGTTGTGTCGTACTCCAGGTCGTCCTCTGTCGTGCGGGCAAAACACTCGCCACGTTCGGAATTGGTATTGCAGATCCAGACGACGATATGTAATGGACCACCTTTATGCTTTTATGCTCCGTAGTTGGAGCTTGATCAATCTGTTCGGTCGCAGACCGGTGGTGGTGGTTTGTTTTCAAAGAGGCAACATTCCATCTTGGTCGAACTCTTTTTGTGCCACACGGGGCCCATAGATTAGGCCAGCAGATGTCCTTTCTGCACGGAAATGATTCAAAGGACGTCGGATGAGAACTCCCAAAAAAAAAAAGTATAAAATCCAGCCTCTTCCCCACACGCAAAATGGCCTGTTCATTTTTAGAGATGTCCCCAACCGCCTGGATATTGCCATAAATCTCCCGCTTTTTGGGACGTTAATTACTTTTTTAAACTTTTTTGGCAGTTGCACAACGGCGGCAGTTTTTCAGGCTTTTAAGGCCATTGCACCGCATCGCATTTGGCGCTTGCTTCGTAAGCATGCTGTCGACGCGTTCAGATTTCCATCAAGCAAATAGCTGGGACATTTAGGAAATTTGTGGACATGTTTTATATCAAAGAATAACTTTAGTATTTAATAAAATGTACATATACCTATATAATTTGTTTTCCCTAAATTCCAAATCGCAAAATTGTGTAGACTGAAGGTTGAGTCAAAAAAAAACCAATTTATTCTAAAATTCAAGCTTAATTTTCATTCAATTTAACCCATTAATGCGCAAAACGAGGATTTTGTGCACGCAAGTTCAATTGTACGATTCGAATAGCAAATTGGGGCGAATTTCCTCCAAATTCGTATATAAGGGGTTTTTGGGGGTGCTCTTTCAGAATCTGGCATTTGTTTAGCATAAAAACTTCAAAAACCCTATTATTTTTTGGGTTTTTTCAAAAAAGTGCCGGCTTTTTTTGATCATTTTTCGTCTCAAAGTCGATTATCTTGTCGTTGCTGCTATTGAATGGTCATATAACTACTAGAAATCGCGGTCCGAATGTCTAAACTTTCTAAAACCATTGTTTTGAATTTTTTTTTTCGCTTTGGTTTTTGCAAAATGGCCATTTTGTACAGCAATGTAATAAAAAACTTCGCGATTTTTTTACACGAAAAGGATCAACTTTATAAAAAAAATTTATATATCAAAAAGTGTTTACAATTAGCTAAGGAAAATAGGTAAATTTTTTCAGAATTTTTTGAAGTATTTTTGGATTTGGCTAATTTTTGAAAAATCCAAAAATGTCCCGAAAAGTTCTGAAAAAATTCACACGTGTTCTTTGGCTAATTATAAGCACTTTTTATCATATAAAATTTATTCGTATAATTCGTCCTTTTTGGGTAAAAATATCATCAAATCATAAACATCATAAAAAAACTTGGTGATATTTTTACTCAAAAAGGATCAATTATACAAATAAATTTTATATGTCAAAAAATACTTATAATTAGCCAAGGAACACGTGTGAATTTTTTCAGAATTTTTCGGAACATTTTTGGATTTTTCAAAAATTGGCCAAATCCAAAAATCCAAAAATAGTCTAAAAAATTCTGAAAAAATTTACATGTTTTCCTTAGCTAATTGTAAACACTTTTTGTCATAGACATTTTTTTTGTAAAGTTGATCGTTTTCGTGTAAAAAAATCGCGAAATTTTTTATTACATTGCTGTACAAATGGCCATTTTGCAAAAACCAAAGTAAAAAAAAAAATTCAAAACCATGATTTGAGAAAGTGTTCGGACCGCGATTTCTGGTAGTTATATGACCATTCAATAGCAGCAACGACAAGATAATCGACTTTGAGACGAAAAATGACCAAAAAAAGCCGGCACTTTTTTGAAAAAACCCAAAAAAAATTGGGTTTTTGAAGTTTTTATGCTAAACAAATGCCAGATTCTGAAAGAGCACCCCCAAAAACCCCTTATATACGAATTTGGAGGAAATTCGCCCCAATTTGCTATTCGAATCGTACAATTGAACTTGCGTGCACAAAATCCTCGTTTTGCGCATTAATGGGTTAAATTGTTTAAAAGTTTTTACTTCACTCTATTTCTGCAATTGTAATATAGTTTTAGAGATTTAAGAGCTTTTGCATGTTTATGAAATATGCTTTGACTGCAATTTCCAAATACACTGATTATTTTGCCAGCATCATGGCATATGATCTTGTTGAAAAAAAATTTTAAATTTCGATCATATAAATATTTTCACCCTATAAAGTCTTTTTGGATCCAAATCGCTATTGATTTTTGAATAAATCTGAAATTATATGAATCTCGGATTTCAAATCTTACGACATTGTTTAATTTACTAAAACAAAGCTTCATGCAAAAAATTATATATTAGATTAGATTTGGGCGTTATTCCGCTTCAAAAAAACAGTTACATTCAAGTTTTTTGAGTCAAAATGGGTCAAAAAAGACCTTGTGTTTATTTAAGGGGCGATTTGTGATTTTTGGATTTTGTCGTAGTTGTCTGTAGTTTTTTTTTTTTCTGGATTTTATCGTTCTTGGATTTTGTCGTTTTTGGATTCTGTCATTTTTGGATTTTGTCATTTTTGGTTTTTGTCGTTTGTTGATTTTATGCATTCTTGATTGCGTCGTTTCTGCATTTTGTCATCTCTAGAATTTGTCATTTATGGATTTTTTCGTCTCTGGATTTTGTCATTTCTGGATTTTGTCGTTTCTTAATTTTATCGTCTCTGGGTTTTTTTGTTTCTGAAATTTGTCATTTCTGGATTTCGTTATTTCTGAAAGATTTTGTTTGTGGATTTCGTCGTGTCTAGATTTTATAGTTTCTTTTCTTGGCTTTATAAATTTTTCTGGATTTTGTCTCTTCTGGATATTGTCTTTTTGGATTTTGTCATGATCCCTCTTCCTTAATTTTTCATTAAAAAATTGCAGAAATACCTAAACAATTCTTAAAAATCATGTAATTTTCATGAATTCAAATACTCTTTAAATAGGACGTTATGGACGCACTGATACTGTCATACAAAAAGATAGATAGAAGAATACAGTACATATAAAGATTCTATCTGGGTTAATAAATATGACAATATCACAGTGCCTTCATAACGACATACTTAACAAGGAATTTTTATGCTCCCGGTCATAATGTGGCTTGTTCCTGATTGAACGCCTCTCTCGCCACCGAAGACAATTAAGTGGGTGACCATAACTCACGTGAACAAAACCCTAAAAATTCCCGAAAATCATAAAAACGGAATGCTCCTTCATCCTGAATCTAGTGCGCGCGGAGGGGGAGGGAGCGGCCACTCGTCTCGACTCGTCCTCGCGAAAGGAGTCCTTTTTTCGAGTCAATTATCTACTGCCTCCCGATAGAGCACGCCGGCAAATTGTTTGTTGACTTGCTATAAACTGCGATGTTAATTTCACATGCTGGCAGGAAGCCTTCTCTGACGGTCGCCGGAGTCCCAACATCGACGTCGAGGAATTTCCCGGGAGCACCCTACTCTATCCCCCCCGCCTCCCCCCCGAACCTATCCCCGGGCAATAAAATATTTCCGGGCAACATAAAGAAACAAGAAAACAACAAGAAAAATTGTGCGGTTCGTTGAAGTACTTAATTCGGGGCTGTACGACGGGGCTCGTCCTAATTTATGTGCTCCCCCGAAAAGCGGGACCCGGGACTTCAGGGGAGGATGGGGATATAACAACAACAAAAAAAAAAAAAAAGGGAAAAGGGAAAAAAAAATGTTGAAGAAGTGCTGCTCCCAGATACCCCGAAGGATCCTCCGTCTAAAGGAGCAACAGTAAGGAGCCCACTGCATGTCGCTGGCTGTCGAAATCGGGGCAAAAACATTCCTCGGGATGGCTCCTTTCTTGCTGCTGAATCTTATCCCTATCCCTCTTCCTGTTCTGTGTTTATGCCCGTCCGGGAGATGGGGACCTGGAGGGCGCCCCTTTCCGTCCCTTCCCGGCCCGACTCCCGGCCCGACTCCCCAATTGAAGAAGAACACAACCGGAACTGGGGCGGAAGACGAGCGAACACAAAAAATTTTCTCCTTTTTGATAAGTTTCCTTCCCGGAGCACAGACAACTCATTCCGGGACGGCCGGGATCGACTTTCTGCCTAGTGGTTGGTGTTGTGCGAGAGGAGGGATGTTTCTATTGTCTGTGCTCCTTGCTAGATGGCGCTACTTAGCCGCCAGAGTTTTTATGTTTTTCGCTCCTGTTCCCTCTGTCTTAAGGTTGCTTCCCCCCTCTCCCCACTCGCCCGAAACATTCTTGCGACGGAGCCCATAAGCAGTTGAATGCTAATTGAGGAGACATCGTTCCTGGCCCCAGGACGAAGTCCCGGCGTTCGTCGTCGCCGGCATGCCGTTTTTTGTTTGTTTTGTTTTGCCTTTTCCCCGGCAATCCCTGGAGGATGTCATCTTAATTAGACCAAATACTCGGGAGTTGGTTTTTCTTACTCCAGTCGGAGGAATTTAGCATTTAGTTTAATGCGAACAATTCCGCTGTGGGGCCGGGGGCGCTGTTGTCAGTGGCTAGCGACGCGGCGTGACGTAGCGTTGTTGTGGTCCTTTTTGACCCCTCTTGTTCCTTGTTTACCGGAATTAGAAATGGGGGAATCCTTCGTCCTGTAACATTTCTTTTTAAGGAAAAATGCGAAAGGCTAAGTGCTGCCATTTGGACGACGTTTCTTCAACGACGAGATGCGAGGAAAAAGGAAAAAATTAATTTTTCCGGGACATGCACCGAGAGTCCTGCTGAGAAGGGATATACCCTTCAGGAAACAATTACAAGTTGTGCAGCTGGAATTTTACATTAAAGACCCTAAGGATGGTATTTTGGCATAATCATCACAGCATGATAGTTTGTGTGTGTCCACGTTAAGCTGGATTCTGGATTAAAGCCTAGTTTTTAATTAAAGGATTTTTATTTTGAACCCACCTGCGGTTTAAATGCTGAGTATGTTCAAATTATAGATAAATTATAGTTAAATAGACCTATATTAACACTTTTTATTATAACATCTTTTTGAACCTCAAAAAATTATCTATTCTAATATGAATTTATTAGGCCTTAAAATTCTAGTTTAAATCTAAATATTTTGCATTTAAAGAATTTTTAATGCCTAATTTAGTACTTTTGTATTCTTAACAAACTTGGTAACCTCTAATGATTCTAGACAAGTTACAATTTCTTTTTTTTTAATATTTAACATATAGTAATTAACTTCTATATATTCGAAGAAATAATAAACATTTTTTAAAACTTCAAAATATATGTTATCAGTAAAAAATATTAATATAAGTATTAAATTAAAATTAAAGAAGAGTTAATCTTACTTTTTATTTTTATAATTATAATTTACTTGTTTAATTTCCTTACATTTAAGTTCAATAATATTTAATATATAGTATGTGTAAAATTAATTTTCTTTCACCTGAATCGAAATCAAAGACACATAAGTAGGATATTTAGAACCGAATAAGAATATCTATAGCTTAATTAGAATTAATAGGTCTATAGAATTATTAGAAGAAGAACTTAATGAGTTTTTGTAATATATTTAGGTTTAGAGAAGGCGTTAATTATAAATTTTGAACGCCTAAACAACAACTGAAGTGTCTATTTTTTCCGGTAACCAACTATTTTAGGTCTTATGGAGAGGTTAATTTCATATAAAAAATAAATGATATTTATGTCCTTTGAATTATAAAGTAAGTAAGTAAAGTAGAATCTTTAGGTTTTGAAAAATAGCAAAAGTTCGACTAGGGTAGCTTTTGAAGAAAATAACATAAATTAATGAAAAACGGCTCAACAGACGTCTGTCCTGACTGTACATAATTATAATATATAATAATATATATTTTGAATTATGTATACAAACAATTTAAAAAAAAATAAAAAATTAAAAAACTGAATCCACGATTAAAGAGAGCATAAAAATTGCCAGAAATAGAATATTTATTTATCACCCTTAAAATGTATACTTACGTATTTCTCTTGAAGCGTTTTAAACAGAAACATCTTATACAAAGTGTGAGGAAGATGACCTTTAATTTTATTTTAGTAAATCTTTATGATTAAGTATATAATGGACAATTTGAGGGTTCTAAAACCACATTAGGACCCTTGAAGCTTCGTTGATTAAATTTGGTGTAAGATTGTTTATTTTTGATATAAATCAAAAGTGAAGAAAATTTTAGAAATCTTTTTTTTTTACACGCTACGTCCTTTTTTACGTATCTTTTTATGCGTGCAAGGGCAAAAATACTTCATTTAGTCCAGTTTTAACTACATATATTAATTTTTTTCAAAATTTAGTCTTTTAAAATAGTCTTTATAAAATATTTTACAAAAAACAGGAAACTTAGTACCTATGTATTTTACATTGAGAGAAAATTATAACCTACTTTTTACGAAAAAATTATGAAAAGCAAAAATAAAATTTTATCAATTTAGCTATTTAATTTATAATTATATTAGAAAAAAAAAATCCAGTAAATTTTTTAAAATAAATCACTTTCCAAAAATATACCAGCTCTTATTTTTAGAGATTTTAACGAACATTTTCTTTGTAATTATCATAACACGATATGATACAAAACGCTGATTATAATTCTTTATTTATTTACGGAACAAAAATATAATGATTTTTTAATATATCATGGAAATTATAAATTATAAATTAAAAATGAAATTAACATAGAGTGAAAGAGACGCTAGTTGATCTACATGTCTATTTTTTTCCATATTTTGCAAGAAACAGTCTTTTATGCGAAAATCAAGAATATTTATATGAAACAATCAAATTAATCTTAAACCTATAATACTCCTTGTACCAATTAGCAACAATATTTTAATAGAGTAATAAAGAAAGTACAATGAAAAAAATCTTATCTTACCAAAAACCTTGACCTTAGTGACAAAAATCGTAAAAATAAAATTTGCAAGAAATCGCTGCCGTAAAACTCTGAACCTTGTGACCCAAGTGATAATTTTTTTATTGCTACACTAAAATCGCGCGATCCTGTCATGGTGCTTTATATTAAATTAGATAGCAACTTACCGTAGGATTAAATAAGCAATTCGTCTTATCTTGAAAGCCAGAAGATTTGAAATGTTCCGATTCGAGGCTGTATTTAGATTCCGCCAAATTCTAAATGGACCGAAAGACGGTTTGATTAAATATTAAATTTCGCCAATGGCTTTTCTCCTGCAGTAATGCGATTGATTCGGAGAGTTGCGATAGTTTTGCATCTGACTCAAAACTAGGACGAGGCTCTAGGAGAGAAATTGTAGGAATGGGGATGAAAACGGGTTAAAGAGGTCAGCCCATCACCCACATAATTAAAATTCACTTTGCCTCGTCTCAAGCAATTAAATTCGACTGACCACCACTCCAGGAAAGGGGTCCCTTTCTCGGATTGCAGAAACTGCCATTAGTCAAATAAATCCGAAGCCGGGAACGTATCATTCCACCACCACTTGGTCTTCGGTTTGTATTCACCACACGCCCGGCTGAGTAGCCCTCTATCGGGCGGCATTGGAAAGTTGGGGATAGTTTAGCCAGGAAATTCAATTGAAATTCAAATTTCTTCTGCAAACTTCCTTGATTCAAATTACAAGACGAGGGGATGTACAATCTGAAGAAGTAGGGTTATATTCAGATCCCTTGTTTGAGTTAAGTGGGTCAACTCGACCATCATTTAAGGGTTGATTAACAAAGCAATCGAATTGGAGCAGGTGGGCGCAAAGTATAGAAACATGTAAACATGAAACATACACGAACATTCTAATCTATTTGATATAAACCAAATACCCACCCACATTTTCACCTGAAGTAAACGATATGCTGTCTTTCCTTCCCAGGGCACGTTCCGAACACTCACTCGGTGGAGCTGCAAGGGCATAATCCCTTTTTCTGATGCAACAGATTGTTACATTGCCACTTCGCCAGAACAATGCTTCTCAAGTGTCGAAACGAAGCACACTTCAGATACTTCAACTCGTTCAGTTCGCAAAAGTTCCTTAACCACGTGCAAACTGTGTAATAACAATTAAGAGGGTGTCAGTACTGGCCGCGGGGGGCGCGGGAATCGAGCACACTTCATCCCCCCGCCGACCTCGGCAGGTTGTTGGTAAACAAACAGAAAGTTGGCCTAGAAATAAGACTTAACTTAGGTTACTATGCCAGTTATGAACCACGAGCAATGTCCAATTCCAACTCCAACTCCACTAACTTTTCTCATTCTGAGGTGTGCCAGCTGTGTGTAGGGCTATCAAACTGTTGGAAAGATTTTACAATTGGAAATTGAAAATTTCGTAAAATATACACAGTGAAAATAAATTTCTCTGCATTGGTTGAATTCTGCAATAAGTGTTGAATCGAACTTTTTTTACACGATTTATTTTAAAAACACGAATTATAAAACAAATTTCATTCCCTTTTTACACTAGTTGGTTGATTTAACATATTAGACTTCTAACAACTCAAAGATTACTTCACAATTACCAATGAATTAGTGACACTTTCTCTCTTTTTAAATGAAAATTTCCGTCTTTTTTTTTTTTTTAAATTCGGTTTCTCAAAAATACCTTTTTTTTAGTTTCACCGAAGACGTAAAAATGTATATTCTTTTACATAAAAAGATGTCTATAACCCGCAGGCACGGAGGAAAAATTTACAGCGATATTTTGACGATTTTTTCAATTTTCACGTGTTTTTCACGTATTTTTACGTGTTTTTCACGTATTTTCACATGTTTTTTACGTATTTTCATGACTTTTTCGCTTCTTTTCACATTTCAAGACTCACAATTATGTTGGAATAGATTTCTAAGGGCAAATTTGAATTCTACGGAGAATTTTACACCGATGTCAGCCTTTCCAAAGTCTTTTTTATGCATTCCCACTTTAATAGAGAAAAAATAAACAGAATATTCCGAAAATGGAAATTCAGTCATTTCAGGCTGAAAATTTGTAAATCATAATATTTCAGCCAAATCGGACATCCGACCTGAGATCGAATGTGCAACCGACGTGGAATATATATGTAATATAAAAAATTCATTTAGAAATTGTTTCTATAGATAAAGAATTCGCAAGCAAAAGTTTAAAACTATTTCGTACTATTGAGAAAATAGGATTAAAAGTACAAAAAATTATATTTTGGGCACTTTGTAAAATTTAAAAAAAAATTAATGATTAAATAAAGAATTAAATATTGTAGAAGTTTAAGATTTATCCATTCATTAACATGTACATATATAGCTACAGACTGGCAGTTTTTTGCTTTACAAAGTTCTTTTATTTAAATATGAAAAACAAAAATTAAATTACGCTAACATTTCAGTACGATCAGCTTAGTATTTTTAACCTTTAACATTTAAAGTTATCTGTACTATGTATAACTTCTGGCTTTAAATGAATTTTTTGGGAATTTTTCATGACCAGTTTTGCAATAGATGTACAAAATTAGCGATTCGCGAAAAACAGACCTGTTTTCTATGATTAGCCGAAACATATTGCCAAAAAAACATAAAACACTTTAAATTAAATTAAAAATACTAGAATAATAACAAGGGCATATCTTTTCGGCGAGATTATATTTTTTATTTTTAATATTAATAATTGAAATTCATATAATGCAGTGTGAACAATTTTACTACATTAACAATAGTAAAGCTTGGAAAATTTGTTACTGTGTAGTAAATACAAATTAGAGTTTCTGTTAATAAAATGCCAAATATTGTTACATTGCCAAGCAATATGACGATATATAGCACCTCAATGCATCAGAAATGTCGAAGTTCAAGGAACGATGTATCGAACTAAACCGATAGTTTGCACACCCTGGATTTATTCGATATATCGATGTTTTTCATTCGATGCGTCTAAAGTATAATGAGCAATGTATCATGTATTGTACTAGCACTTAGTTTAAGGATTACACTTGATCTGGCTGGAATCAAATAAGAGAAACTAAACTAGTATATAGCTAATATAAATAAGCAGTGGCAGACAATTGATTGAACAAATATACCAATATACACTGCTGTAATGTGTTCCTGCTGTAAATTACGAAACGAATACACTGAATTCAAAACATATCAAAACTTGTGAAGATAGAACAATACCAATAGCAATTTCTCAATTATTAAAGAAGGCGGTAATTAAAAAATAACATTTTGTGATCGCACTAGTTATAACAGGTGTCATACTGGTCGAAATGAAATTTCTTTTGCGTTCCGTGGATTTTTTGCGGCTGTAGATACTGTGATGTTTTTTAGAGAATTAACTCAAGAACTTAGTTAACTTCAATGTATCTTAAAATTAATAAAAATACAAAATATATCTTTACTTATTATACTACCCAAGCTAGTACATAATTGCAGCGCAAAGGGTTTAATTTACAAAAAATAAGATATAATATTAATAAAGGGAAAACAAAATTAGTTAATTCTTGCACTTAAACAGAATTTGTAAAATATTATTTGAATTATTTATTATACCTATACCTCCGAAGCTTATTGACTTTTTGTTAGTATAATATAAGATCAGCAATGCTATTCTCTAAGCACTACTCGACGCGGAATCCGCGGTGACAATTACGTTGGCATTCTCTAAGTACACGACACAGCACTAGCGCCCCAATAGTGAGTGTGTCGTCAAACTAAACTTACTTTGGTGAGATTTTTACTTATTTATGAATGAAATGACATATTTTTGGTATTCTGTAAGGAAAATCCGCGTTCACTTCGATCATCACCTCGGTTTCGCACTCGATTTTTTATGTCAAATAAAAAGTTAGTATTTGGTGAGTGAGATTTAATATAATTGTGAAATACTCGATAAATATTGTTTTAAAGTTACGTATGATATGAATAAAATAATGTATTTAAGGATATAGCGTAATATTAAAGATAAATTTCCTCACAGATGGCCCGAATGTTTCTTCTAGCGAATTTACTGAAAGAGGCTAATGAATCGGATGTTTACGATATGCGAAGTCAGGCTAAACGCATTAGACAACTTCGCCTAACAAATCGAAGTGACGATTTCGTAAGATCTTATAGGCTTTCAGAAGACCTTGTGAATGAGTTAGAAGGGGATATAAGCCATCTCTTACCGAGAGTCCAATGCCGTGGCCGTGCCTTATCAAAAAAAGATCAAAGTACGTTATATATTTAAAGACTTGAAATCTTGGCCTATTGCTTAGAAATTAAGAAAGACGTGTTGGAGGTTTTTTGGAAATTTATCCGTTACAACATTTAACCCCCATTTTTCCACTATTTTGTTTCTATTTCGAGATCCACGCGGATGAAGTCGTGGGCGGAAAGATAGTATACTATAAAATTTCATTAATTCCTTTTTCCAGATACTTTGTACGCTATCATTCTTAGTGAATGGTAGCTACTGAATATCTTGTTTGTGGACCCAACTTTTGGGTGGGGCCACTTATGATAGTTTTATTTTCAACCATAGTGTAATAAGAGATCATCTCGAATTATTAATAAATACTGATGAAATTGTATATTTGCTAGGTTGGTTGATATTAAGTATTTGATGTGATAAAAAACTTAATACCTTCACAATACTTACCTTATTCAAATTAATATTTATGTTGTTAATTTCAAGTTTCCATAACAACATCACCTGGATGTTGTGTAGAAGTTTTACGCGCATGTTGTTAGTTTCAAGTTTCTATAGCAACATCACCTGGGTGTTTTACGCACAGGCTCACTTCACTCTCAACTTCGACGAGCTTAGAGAATACCAAATTAAGGCGAGGTGAGTTCGGTGTCGAAGTGAGTGTGAATTACTTGGCGAGACTCGACGTCGAGTTTGTATTTTACAGAATAGCATAGCAGTATGTTCCTTTGGTGCGGTAACTGAGAGCAAACGTACTAGTGAAAAAGATTAATAACACATTAATCATCTACGAAACTTTAATTAAAGTTATATCTTCATTAAAATTTATGAATACTATTATTATTTCACTAGTACCAGAAATTTTTTTTAGTTGCAACTTTAGTCCAGGCTAATTTATAAGGCTTAGGCAATAATATTTGCGTTTTCATTCAATTCAGTTTATTTATTAAGGGGTTATTCTACCTATAGACTGGAAAAAGTGACCTTTTTTCCAAACTGCTATTAAAAACAATAACCACGCAGCAAATATCGTTTTGAAATTTTGTATGCTTATATATTTAGGTTAGAACATTATATTTTCATTGATAAAAAAATTAGGGCGGTTGCCGAGCCTAACGAGTGTTGCTAAATGAAAAAAAAAGATTTGCTCATGGTAAAAATACGAAAAAACTACTCGACCGATTTACTTCAAACTTTTTGCGCATACATTTTTACTAATTATCTTCTGCACTGACAAGCAAAAATAGATTTTTGGCAATATGGCAAAACTTTTTTTAATTGAAATCTTTTTTTTTTTTTCTGGTATAGTTCCAAAAATCATAAATTTTGACCTAAAGTGAGGTCAGTGCAGTATTTTTTTTTATTTTTTGTTGTATGATTGTAGATTAATATTTTGGCCAGAATTTTACCAGATGCAAAACTATAATGACTATAAGAAATAGTTACACAAAATTTCAAAACGATATATGTTGTAGTAACTCCTTAAGAATTCTTAAAGACCATTACTAGCCAAAAATTGGCATATGAAATGAATCTGTTAAGATGTTAGAAGATTTCCTGAAGAGTTCTTCGAAACACTTCTAAGATTTGTCAAGAGCAAAACTAAGAGTATTACCTACATGATATTAATTTTTAGAGTTTGTGTATTACTTATTCTCGCAACACCTCTAAAAGAATTTAAAAAAGGTTAGGTAAAAATACGTCTATGATGTATTGATCCTTTTTATCAATTTTACAATTTATCAATGGGAATATTACTACAAATTAAAGTAGATTAAGATTTTTATTTTTAATTCAATTAATTAAAAAATTCAAAAATATTTTCAAAATGTCCTCCTTATGATATAATATATGAATTAATCATAGAATAGTTTCAAGTTTCAGAGGAATTAATTTATTTTTCAACTTAAATCAATTATTACTACTGCTACCTATTTATTTATTATTTATTTAGTCTTAAGTTAAACTCTCACAGTGTTCTTACTTTTCTTATAAAACACTAACACAAAATTGTTGTAAGAACAATTTGAAGAATAACAAGTGTTCTGAAAAGTCAATATTACTTCTAAGAGTTTCAACCAAGAATGGGAGGAAAAATATAAATACGCTATCAGAAATGATTTTTAGAAAAATCTTTTAAAACAGGAACAGGAACAGAAAAACAGACAAAAATTACCAATTCAGTTCAAATGTTTACTGGTAAATGATAAAATTTTATAACAATAACTTTTACAATTTTTCAACTCTTAATTACTCTTTGGATTCGGGGCACTCAAGCTTATCCTTTATATATTTCTTCAAGAAAGCAATCTTCTACCACATTTCGCAAATAACTACCCCGGGCATGTTGTCAGCCGATTGGAGATTTAATCAGATCAGTTTGTCCCACAAAAATTAGACATGGGGTCTCTTGGTAATCGTTCACTCCGCCAAAACATTAATTATCACATCCAACTGCTTGCGACATTGGGGCCAAAAGAGCTTAAGATGCCTTCGAAGACCCCCCATCCGCTTGGGGCGAAATTTTGCGATAAACCCCATCGACTGGGAGGGAACAAAACCCTTCCAGCATGTTGTCAAATTTTGAAAATTTTGCCCAGTACCCGCAGGGCCGGTGATATTCAACAGCTCGATGGCATCATTTTATATGACAAATACAAAATCGTGCCGGGAACGATGGTAAATTTTTGTTGGTAATCATTTAATAAAAAACAAAAAGAAGCGAAAACGTTCAAACCAAAACCACTTCTCCACTCCCACTCCGAGCACCAAGTGGCTCACGGCCGGAAAAACCACGACAAGGGTTTCATTTTGCCAAACCTATACCCCCACCCCCCTTCCCTCCCCCACCTGGCAGTTATGATTAACCCAAAAAATAAGCCAAGTGTACCCCATGAGGTGTGCTCCTGTGATCCTTCCATGCGCCTCCCTCGGGCGTTTTGGGGGCTTTTTCGGAAGAATTCAACGTCGGCATGAACCTCCAAAGGTTAGCCCGGCAATCCCTCGACCTGTCGTCATCATTTTACGTATAGTTCCTCCCCCCGGGGGTAGCGTACTACAGTGACGGCGACGATGGCGGTCGCCAGTAACGTCATGAGACTCCCGGTCGCTGGGATTTGTAGCTGAAAAAGCGTTTTGTGCTTCTGAACGATCCCCAACCAAACCTGGACTGATCCCAGAAATTAGGCTAGCACAGCAGCTCCCCCTGGAGGCGCAATTTGTCATTCACCTTAACAAGATTTTAGCCACCCGGCCGCCCTTTACCGGCCGGCTCCAGTGGGAGAGGGGGTGAACTCACCCTTTCTCTCACTCGCCCGGTTATTAAGGGCGTCCTTCATCCTTCGTCGGCGATGTTTGCTTTTTATGAATTTTAAGCGCACGCTGGGACGCCCTCAGCGTCCCATCTCGCGGCTGACGAAAGCGAAGCGGGAATCCACGGAAAATGCTGCCCCAAATGAGCTCCAGTTCAGCATAAATTGAGTGGCTTTTGTGCCCTTTTTGGGGGCACCGTCGTCGTCGGCTTTGTGCTCGCCCTCGACTGAGCGGGGACTCTCACACATTCATAACATGTCACCCCTGCGAGTTAAGGTAGCGCAGCGGGTGTCGATTCACTTTTAATGAAAGGATCAATTTACCGCGAGAAGAAAGTGCACTATCTGCATCCGATGGATTATGCATTTGCATGTTTTTCCACGAAACAGAAAGAAATCGAATTTTCATGAGCCGGATTTTATTTCATGCAACCGTTCTCAATTCCTTTGAGTCCTTGTTGTGAAGTTGAACATAAAATGACTTGAGTAAAGGTTTAAAATTAGGCCATGAAATAAATTTTGGATCACAAAATATTTTGTTTGCATTATTATTCCTAATAAAACTCAAATACTGCGAGAATTGAGCCCGCGCTCAAGTTATTTAAACACCACAATAAAAACTTGATAAAAATGGATTTGAATAATTTTTAAATATATTATAGGGATTAGTCCTCTACGTATTTTGATAAAGAGATTTTATGCAATCCTTCTTCGTTTACTTTAACGCATAACTTAAATTCTAGTTCAGTTTGCTAAAGAAAAATGTTGTAAAAGTGAAACGTCTTTTTTTTAAAGATCACAAAATAGCGGCAGAAACCTGGGAATTTAATTAAAGGCCTTTATCATCTAGAATTCCCTATGGTATGCAATTTCAAAGCATTTTTAATTTTCGAGGCATCGTACAGCGGTCTGAAATCACGAAAACGCGAGATTTAATATTTGCTGCTTATAAAAGAAAACAATTTTTAAGTTTTTGCTAATACCGCATCCATTTTTGGGGTTATTTTTTACTTAAGGGTTGAAGGGGTGAAGTTTGATAGAGGTTTTGATAGTTTTTCCCAGGTTATAGGTAGTAGCAAGATGCATATCGTTTCATATATTTTCGAGAACGTAGAACTCATTTCTGGAATTACTTTTTAGCTAGAGGCTAGTAGCAAGATGCATCTTATTTCTTATATTTTATTTTTTACATAGGAATTGAAGGGATGAAGATATTGGGCGTTGTTTTTCTTAAAGCACAGTTAGTTATACCTTCTTTGATAATAGTTATTTGATTAAACTCTTAGTAGTACCTTCATTCACTACGTAGATAGGTTGTTATAAATAAAGCAAGTAGAGGATGAATGTGTAAACTTTATTAAATCAACAAAATTTCTCATTGCACAGTATTTCTTCGTAGAAATATTGGTTTTGAGGCAGTGACGTAGCGTGGGAGGGGCAGGGAGCCCCTGGCCCTGGGCGGCACATAAAAAGGCCGCAATTTTTTTAAATATAAAATTTGAAATTCCTTCGTGACAGGGTGGCACACATTGTGCCAAATCATCAGCTTGAAATTAAATATACAGGCGTTCTTAGTATTTCTGATTTCAAATCTGTTCTCAAAATTCAGGAATTCAATATGGCGGATCCAAAATGGCGGACCAAGAATATAAAATTTGATCGGATTTTCAAAAAAATTGGTATGTGGGGGTTTCTAGGGTCACTTATTTCTGTTCCGATATCAAAATTCAATAATTCAATATGGCCGAATAAAAATGGCGAACTAGAAATTTTTAGCTCGAAGAATTTAAATAAAAGTTCGTACATTGGTGTTTTGGGGTTATTTATATCGATTCTGATATCAAAATGGAGAAATTGCTGTAGGAGGGACTTTACTGAATTCTGATATCAAAAATGTATAGCTAAAAATTATATATTACAAGTTTAGTAATTTTGGGTCGCCAAATTTTATCCGCCATCTTTAATTTAAAAATGTATATAACATATCAACAACTATCTTCTAATTAGTGATTTCAAAACTAGATTATTTAAATACATCCCAAAATATTGTACGCAAAAAAAAAATATACCTGTTTATATAAAAATCCATTTATTTCTTAATTTGTTAAAAACCAAACTTTTTTTTTATTTGAAAACATGATTTTAATACTTATGATTTAATTTGTTAAATAGTTTTCGTATATGCAACGAAACAAAAAATTAACATTTATTGAAATCACAAAGTATTTGTTGAAGAAAAATTTGTTTATATCACAAACAAAAATTCTAACCATACATATAAAGTAGTTGTTGTAAAATAAACTAATTTAATCTTCAAATATATTTTGCATTATAAACTCAAGTCTTGTTTTCACAGAAAATTTTGTCACAATCATAGAAATAAAAATCTCACATTGTTTCATTGTAACGAGTATAAAATTTTATATTTTCATGATTGTTTCTGTGGTAATCGATTTTCTGCTGCTTGTAAAAAAATAAATTTAATTAAAGAAAATATACAAAATTACAAAATTCACACTTAATATTAAATATTCATATTAAATCTGCTAATTAATTAAAATTAAGTTGTTTCGTATATAATTATGCCGTATATGCAAAGGAACTAATTTTTCAAAAAAAAATTAACTCTTTTGCTCAACTCAAACTCAATTTGGATTTAAGCGCATAAAATTGTGGATTGAGTGAACCAAATTCTTCAATTACACCGACTGGAATTTGAATTATTTTACAGAGTTTGTAAATAGAAAATACCCATCAAAAGATTTTTTTTTTTTTAATAACTTTGAAGAAATTCAGTACATGCAATTCATATGCCTAATTATTAATCGAATTTGACTATTGAAAAGGAAATATTTAATTTGAATTTAAGAAAGATTTAAATTACATCCACTTCAATTCAAAACTTTAAATCCGCTTAACGTAGTTACTTATAGCTTAAATAATAGTTTGAATATATTGAATTGAAAATTAGAGTCTGCTCAGGATTTGAATTTAGTTCAAATGAAAAGTTCGATTGCAATTTTCACATATATTACTATCAAGACTAAAATTTAGCTCAGTTTTTTGGAATATGACCCAATATTTGAGTTGAGCGATTACCAATCCACCATATGAGATTTTTGAGAAAAGGGAAATCGAAAAGTAATAGTAGCCGTTTTCGGAAAAATTTTTAAATTCCCTTAAAAACTAATGAAATTTTATAGAAATTGGTAACGAATTTAAATCCTTGAAATAAGGAAACAGGACAAAATAAAGTGTCTCGAAAACTTAACTTATTATTGTGAGACTCGATGTTTTCGTTTTTGGCCCAGTCGAGCGAAATCGAGTGAGACTCGATGTTGTTGTTTAAGGGGTTAAAAAAAAAGTTTTCAAAACAATATTTTGTTTTCCAAAAACATTTAGTTTGGAAAAATAGTTAAAAAGGGGAAAAAACAGAGTAAAAAAATTGTTTTCTTAATTTTTTTAATTTTTTGAGAATTCGTTTTCCAAAAAAAAAATTACACTGAATGAATAGTTGAATGAAAAAAAAACCCGTGTAAAAAAATTTTTATCTTATTTTTTTAATTTTTTTTCCAAAAAAATTTAGACTGAATAAATAGTTAAATGGAAAAAAATAACCCGAGTAAAAATTTTGTTTTCTTCATTTTTGTTAATTTTTTGATAAATTTTTTTCCAAAAAAATTTAGATTGAATAAATAGTAAAAAAACAATTTTTCTTAATTTATTTCATTTTTTTAAAAATTTATTTCCAAAAAAATGTAGACTGAATAAATAGTTAAATAGGAAAAAAACCCGAGTTAAAACCGTTTTTCTAAATTTTTTTAATTTTTTGAAAATTTGTTTTCCAAAACAATTTATACTGAAGAAATAGTTAAATGGGAAATTCCTATTCTATGTAGTAAACTCTTGAAAATCACCGAGAAAATCCTATTTGACCCAACACGGATTTTTTCGACAGGCAGATCAAATTTTGATGAAGTCGTTGAGGAATATGAAGAAGTTCTAAAGAAAATAAATCAGAAGGAAGAGACCGAATAATTTAAACTGATATTTTTCTATTGTATTTCAATGTGGATTAGGCCTATGGGGAATGCCAACTCCCGCGGTGTAGAAAAGAAAGTGTATTTTTTTTTAAAAAAAGGTAATATTGCGACTTAACCGGACGTTTTACTCAAAAACGATTGATTCTACGAGAAAAAATGTAAGGACCTTTTTTATATACTACAATTTTTATCATAATTTTTTTTCTTAAACAATTTATAATTTTAGAGATATTTTCGAAAAAAACTGGAATTCACTCCCTTTTACTCTACTTTTACTGGGCTAAAATAGAGGGATTCATAATAAAATATATATTTATCTTTTGAAGAGAATTACAAACGTATCGTTTGAATTTTTTTCAATAATATATTACGTTTAAATTTACCATGATACGACACCAAAGCAGAACATTACTCATTCTGTGGATGTCCTTAATTTCTGCATCAAAGCACGGGATCGTTCAATGCGCGTTCGGGGATAAACCTGTTGAGCGGTTTATTTTCTACTTAAGCCCAGCACTCTGCATCGCAACTAGTGAAATCACGCTATTTTGCCTGGAAAAGGGATGAAAAGCATGCGACATCCTTAAAATTCGTTCCACGCAAAAGATTTCCGCCGGGTCTGAGGACGCCCCTCTTTGGCACAAATCAAGCGCGGCTAAATTTCACGTATCGCCGAAGCGATGTACAGAAAGCGAGCACACACTAAAAATATATGCAGGACATGAATCAAATTTCTGAAATCAATTTCAAAATATGATGCTATACGAGGGCATTGGGGCGCCACAGGGTGGCCTGTTGAATCCTGGGATCCTGTCGCAATTGGGAAGAGCTCCTCCGCCTGATTCTGGGAGATTCCCATCCCTAGCAGCAGCAGCATCAGCAGCCCTATAACATTTTGTGCGCGGCGCCCTGTTTTCTCTCATTTTGCATTCGAGACACATAGCTTGGTAGTGCGGTAATAGGAGAACCTGTCGGTTTACCAGCAAACTCAGTTCATACCTCAATGAGGTCAGGAAGGTCACCCTGTACCCATATAGATTGTATAAGTATGTAGGTACAAGTAAAATGAGCGCAGTTCAAAATCGATTCGGCAATGTATCAAAATTGGCTTGCAATAGCAGCACCCCTTCTGAGCCACCCTGTTTCGGCCACTTGCCCTTTGGGGGGGTGGGGCGAGGCCGGTCTTTGGACGACGAACTAAAGGGGGCGCTAAAGTAAATTTATTTTAACTTCTCGTGGCTGCACGGGAATTCTCAAATCCAATTGGAAAGAAAACTAGGAATTATGATAATGGCCGGTTGCTGGCCGAACTCGTTTTTCACGGAGTGAGCTTAGCTTACGCTTTCTCTGCCCTTAGACCTGCCCTGCGAGGGTTGAAACAGCAGCAGCAGCAGCAGTTTCGCGAGGGGCAAAGCACCCCAATCCGAATGACCTCTGCATTAAATTTGTTATTTTGACAAATTATGGTTCCTTTAATTGCCAAGGATACTTCGTTCTATGCACGCCATGGTTAAGAAAATTGCTTGTGGGTTCCTTTAATGATTATAATAAATACCCCTAAATTTTGAAGCTGTTGTAAAGAATCAAAACTAAAATATTAGTTTAAAATTTAAACACGCAAAAATAGCCGCGTTTCGTAGAGTTAATGCAATAGTGCAAAATAATTTCGTCGACTAATAGCCAAGCAAAGTTTGCATGATCTACTTAGGATGCTAATAAGAAAGAAATTTTAATTAATCTATAAGGTTAAATCGAGCTTAAATCAGGATTGAACTATATTAAGCCAAAGTTGGTAAATTCTAACTATAAGATAAGATTTCATTTACAAATTTTAAGAAATGATCTTAATCTTAAGAATAATATTTTCGATTAAAGAATGGTATCAATAGTAAACAAAATTAGCCTCTCCTACTTCACAAACTCAAATGAAAATTTCTCCGTATACTTAAAAATAAAATATATGAGAAAATATAATATGATATAAAGGATGGCCCATCAGCTACTTTCTTATTAGACTTGTTATTAAAGCCACTGCGCTTAATATTTTTCAGTGATTGTTCGTTTATTGAAGATAGCATACATTCCCATTATTTATGGAAAATTATTTCAAAGGATATAAGAAATAAGTAAACACAAAGGATATAATGAAATAGACAAAATAACTAAAATACAGAAATAAATGATAATAGTATAAAACAAAATATATAAATAAATATATAAAAATCCAGAAAAGATAATAATTAAACTTAGAAATTAAACGTAAATAAACTGGACGATATAAAATCAGAAAGTAACAAATATTAAAAATAAAATGATAGTATCGGTAGTAGTATGAGTAGCAAACTTGTAAGTTTTTCATAGGGATTATCATTATGACTAAACACCAGCAAGTAAAAAGTTTAAAAGGACAATAAGAAAAATTTAACTAATTCATTGCTAGCTAAAAAATAGCATGAAGTTAACGAACTTTGGAAAATGGGAAAAAAATACTTCTTCAAACCTTGAATAATAGCAGAAATGGATTTATACAATAAAATATAAATCAACATTCTTATTCTATAATAAATAGAAAATTTAAGCTGATATTCACCAAAACTAAAAACGCACATGAATCTAACAACAAGAGATTAATTATTGTATTTTATTATTAGTAAATATTTTATATAATTAAGATAGAAAATTAAATAGAATTAAATAGTAACTATAGTACCCGAATTTTTACATTCATTTAAAAACCTAAGACTTTTAAATGCATATAAGTTAAAGTTTGAGTTAAACTTAAAATCTAGTACAAGAAAAATTGTCAGTCATTATTTTGGCTATATTAAAAAAAAATCAATCAAAATTTATCCACCAAACTGCCGAATTTTTTTTAAGAATACCAACGAATTTTGGTTATAATCCAAGCCAAAATTTTACCACCACATTTCTTAAATTCAGGGATAGAAAGAGATATAAAATATATAATAAAAGTCTTAATGGAACAGTTTTCGGACACAATTTTTATTTAAGACAAAACTTGACATTTTATCTTTAGACTGACACTTTAAGTGTTAAAATCCGATTTTATTTTATACTATATATCATTAATAACATTTACACCGAGACTTTTATTTTTTTAAATCCTAAAATAAAAGTCCCTAGATGAATTTTATCCCAAAATCACAATATATCAATTAGATATGCTTTTATATTATTTTAATTTCTTAACATTACCGCTCAAATATTTAAAAGCCAAGCCAAATAATTTAATTTTAAAATTAAAATTTGATGAATGAAATTAGTGTACAAATTGATTTATTTTGTAAAAGTCATTACTCTTTTAGGAATACAACAATTTTATTAAACGAACCTCCATATGTAGGTATACTATGGTATTTTATTGAAGAATATAAATAAATGTTAAATGATTAATTAAGCAATGTTTTAGTATCATTCTACGTTTACTACTTGTTTATTTAAACGTTGTACAAATTTTATACTTAATAGTGATTTATTAATTTCGAAAATGTGACTGTTTGTTTTGACCGACATCGAAATTTATTATTAAAATATTCATCATCCCATCAAGAAGTATTTATATTTTAATTAAACGCTCTCTTTCAATATAACGGCAGAAATAAATCATTATTTGTGTTTAAATGGAGTTGCATAATTACTTCCTAAAAAATTAACATTTTAAACTAGGGCAAAATATGCATAATGTGTAGGTATACCTGTAAATCACCATCCCATCCTATAAACATAAAACAACCTAAAATTCCCCTCTCATTTATAATACAAAGTCCCCGACGAAAAATGTTAACATTCTCGCAGTAGTATCAAAATGAGGACTAGAATTGTAAGAGTATAAAATCACCCGCTTTTAAGCTCCCCATATACGAAACACTTTTCGTCTATCTCAATTTTGTAATGTACAAAATATCTATTATATAGTATACAATCCTATACATAGTATAGATTCAACATGCCACAACATAAATTGTCGAAAATCACTTTTCCCGCGCAGTCTGGCAGTTCTGTTGCGACAAAAGACGAGAAATATACCTTAAATTAAACAAAAGCAAAAAATATATCAAAATGCGATTTATATCAGAGAACCGAATGCGAGGAATAATTGGAATTGGAACAAGCTCTCAAAAAACCACAAAAGAGAGATAATGCTCGAAAGTCGAAATCCGAAGTTCGAAGCCCGCACCCATCTGTCAGAAGTTGCAGCCGGGAGTAGGGTGCTGCCACGTGGTTTTTATCATGTATATAAAAAAAATTGTTAGATAAGCGTGGGCCTGCCAGGTGAGGGTATTTTTGGCGGGAAAATATAAATATTACGTTGAGAGCGAACATTTTGAATAATTTAAGAGAATTTTGACTTGATTTTGGTATAATGTAGGGTAGGAATGTGTTCGGTGTGTTCTATAGACGTCCAAGAAGGCTGGAATTAGTCGCAAAATAGCCCGGACAACCCTAGGAATCCCCCATTGACCTAGGTTAGTTATGTATACATTCCTTCGCTTGGTGCTTGCTTTTGTCGGCTGACGCGACGATATGGGGGGACTTCACAGAGCGAATGCGCACTAGTGGCGGGCAGCATAGCGCGCTCTTATGTTGCCGGGCATCGCGGCGATGATGTTGTGTAGTACTCCTCGCCTGGTATAGATGCACTTTCAAGCTATCATCCTATATGAGAGCATATATACCGGGATTAAGTATGCTGCTGTACCGTGCCCGCTCAGCATCTTATGGCCGAAAAGCATAGTTGACTTGACTTGCTAGCATCGCTCCATCGCCTGTGAGTCAGTCTCGGGGTATAGTGGGCTTGTATATTTCTCTGTTTTTTTTTTTTGTTTGTTTCGTTTTTATTTATTTTTTTTTTCTACTTCATTTTTATATTATATATATACGCGGCACCAAGTACGCGCGATAGTCAGTCAACTTTCAGCGGTTGAGGTGTAAGATAGGCTTTCTCTGTGAGGTGCTGCGGTATTTCGTCTTGGCGTGTTCGTTCGTTTTCTTTTTGTATGGTGCCTGACTATTTGGATAGTGTCCCTCGCGCGCAATTTAATTTTTTTTTAAAATATTGAATTATTTCTTCTATTATTTTATTAATTTTTTATTTTTACGTATCATATTTTGACGTCTTTCAAAAATATATAAAATAAAAATATTTCTATAATTTCTTCACAGCTATTTCTAAAACGTTTTTAAACAAATTTTTTAAGTGTTGGCCGATTATAAAAATAAAATCTTGGCCACCGGCCGCTTGTATCGTACTCGTAAGGAGTGACAATACATATGTATATAAATCGTATATAATATTGTTAAAAGTTCGCGAGCTGTTCTAAGATTTATATATTGTTATATAGTGTATTTATTTCTGGCTAAAAACCAAGCCAGTGGGTGCATATAGTGGGCGAAAACGTCTACGTCATAGGAGGATTGACCCAGAAGATTGTTTCGAATATATCGAAGATTTATTTTGATTAGACGGTTCAAGCCTTAATTGCAGTATAATATAATGATCGAATACATTCGATAGTGTTGTATGTTTTATTCAGTGTATTTGAATTAGACAAGGTATTTTTATTCATTTTATTTTTTTAAATTCTTTGAAAAGACGGGCATAAGTAGCCCACGTTGCAGCATTGTCGTGCTGAAAAAGAGTATTAGATAATTGCCACATATTCGAATTCTTGTGGTTTTTTGAAGCAAAACGAAAGTGTAAACATTAAGTTCAGTGACTTCGGTGTTGTGCATAATCTTACAATGTCTGGATATTCTTAAAACAACTAATTTACCATAATCGTGGCTTCTTTTACATCGACGGAAGTGTCCGGCTTATAATAAGAGAGAGAGTGCGATATTTAGAGCAAGGTATGTAAATAATTTGATGTTTTGACAATATATGCTGAACAAATAAAAAAATAGACGTCTTCTTGTGGTTGAACGGTTTATTTAATTTTTTGTTTTCTTTTACTTTTTTTGCATTTCTTATTTCGCGGTAATCGCATTCCTCAAAAACAAAGTCATCTATTTATAGCTTCTTGTGAACCAGTGGAAATAAATCAAAATGTTGACGCTGTCGTTTGTCGTTCTTTGACGACAATCGTCGATTCGAGACCCGCCCCCTTCGGGATCCCTCTGCAATTATAAGACATTGGGGTTTTGTAGGGCCTCTGATTTTTTTTTCTCGTCCGGTTCGAGTCAGTTTCATTCATTGTCCGAAAAAAAAAAAAAATAATAAATAAAAAGGGGGGACACGGCTCATTTCTTTAATGGATTCCTTCTGTTGCGCTCTTTATGCGGTGGAATTTTATTTCCTCAGACAGAATTTTTGTTCGGGTATTATAAAAAGGGGTTTCAATAGTCACTATCCGAAACTTACATACATATCCCACTAGTGAGTACTCTCTGGAATTTGTTATTTTTTTTTTTTTTCATAACACCCTTTTCACCCTTAAGCCGTAGTTTTTTCTGAAAACTACTCTAGGAATTTTTGTTTTTGTGAACCGAGAAATTACTGCGGGAATTTTTATCATTTGCGCCAACCCAAAAAGCAGTCCTGTGATGAATGTGTTGTAAAATGCATAACTCATGCAAAATGCGATGTATGTTGCACTGTGTTGTGTTGTGTTTAGTTGGGTATGTTTTGGTGGATGCTTGGAGCATACAGCAACCCTTATATCCTTTTTACACCCCCGAATATGAAGCAACATTTGTGGTGGGCGAGGAATTCCATGGGTCCGTGGATATGCCGTGGGGGTCCAGCGAATTTCTGCTGATGTCGAGTGTTTCACAGTGCACCGAACGGGCTAGCAAAAGGGCCCCAAGGGTGGGAGAGTGAACCTAGTTCAATGCATTCTAAATCCAGCTTTAGTGCGCTTATGCGATATATTGGCCTGCATATAGGGTTGCCACTTTTAGGTATGTGTATAAAAAAAGGGGGGACTTTAAAGGGGTGTATGCAGGGAAAAGGATACATCGTAAATTAATTTGAAAATTGAACAAAATCTGATTCCAGGTAACGAAAATAGAGCAATTATTTAAAAATCAACTAAAAAAACTGATGAGTCTATATTGAATTTTGAAATATGAGAAACCTGGCGAATTTGTGGCTTCAATAAAAATTTATAGGAATCTGTTTTTTAGACGTTTCATGGTGAAATAACTCTTATTATGTATGTTTATTTTTGTAATTTTAATTTAAAATTTTATTATTATTATTTATTTAAAAAAATCGGGCTGGCGTTCATCCATTGGCGTAGATAGGGATTTTTCCTAGGGGGCAGTTGTCGAGCTGAACTAACCACAATCATTTAATGAGAAATCATAAATGACGGCTAGTGATAAATAATAATACATTCACTATTGTTATTACCATGTGGCGTCTTTCTTAACTCCTTAGTAAAGTTGAAAGTCTAATGGAGCAGCTAAATCTATACTTCTATATTAATATTATAAATGCGAAAGTAACTCTGCCTGTCTGTATGTTACCTTTTTACGCTTAGACGGCTGAATGGATTTCGATAAAATTTGGCAAGAAGAGATATAATAGTATCCTGGGGGTGGACATAGGCTACTTTTTACCGCGGGAAAATATTTCATTCTCAAGCGAAAATCGAATACGTTGTTTTTTAATTAGAATAGTTGATATTTATAAAAATTTCTGCACCGTCTACCGCAATTTTTGGGCCATTTTCTTCAGATGTACTTGTTGTGCTTTAGGTTGTTTAGAACGACTAGAACTACTTGTATTTCTCATCACCGACGATTCAGGTGTTTTAAAGCTGATATATTTAAATTTTGTAATACTTTATACCTAGAAAAAAAAAAAAAACAAACTGAGTGTTTATCAAAACATATAACGAACTTAATGAAGCAAAACATAACCGAATGAAATAATCAAAAATATACTTTGTCATTAAATTTATACTACGTAGTTAGAATTTTAAGCAGAAAATATTCTCCAAAATTCCTTTATGCTACTTAAAGTATAAATGTAATTATTCTAGTATTTGTAGTATCAATTTAAAAAAAATCAATTTGATTTTCTGTTTACTATTTAAAATAAAACTAAACCTACCCTTGCCCCTTTGTAACTACGCCCATGGGTTCGTCCAACTTAAGATTGGCCTGAAAATTTTTCTGAATATTCGATCAGGCTTACTTGAAAGGGTTTTTGGAGCATTTGAGTTGATGGGATTGACAAATTTGTTTATTCACGTAATTAAAAACTATTGATAAACATATATAAAATAACATTCTATCTTGAACATATTGGCAAGACAAAAAAATATGATTTTTATTGTTTATTTAAAAAGACCATAGCATAATGACTTAACACATTACTTAGCCTTTTTTGCTACTTAATTACGACCTACCAAAAAATGCTTCTTAGCCTAGTTGATTTAGTAGAAATGTAATTTAATAATGCTTATCGTCTAATATTTCGTTCGTTTTCAATAATAATATATGTATATGCAATTTAATTTTAGACTAACTTTATGTCTATGTATTTTTTATATAGGCTATTCAAAATCGATCTTATAGCGCTATCTGTCTTTTTTTTTTTTTTTATGTCATTTCAATAAACCAAAGACTTTCCGCAACTCGGCGCGACGTCAGTTGGTCGGCATACATCGTTTTGTGTGAACGTATTTTTTGTTGGGGTCAATTTGACCCTATGTGACCATAGTGTTGCGAGATTGGAAAAAATACACATTTAAATTCCTCTTTTTTGTGTTAAATTGCAGTAGAAAACGTATTACTATTTTTCTGCATGGGGTCAGTTTGACCCCGTATGACCAATACGTTATTATTTCGAGGTATGACCATTACGGATTAATAAATTATCATAGATATTATTAGTAAGAACAACCTTTTTATAATTTTTATTGGAATGAAATTAAATTTTGCTTAGATTAGAGTTAGATTGGTAGGTGGATTTTTGGTTAAATTAGTATTTTTGGTTCAGGTAACTATTATACCCTTTTTGAATTTTAATCACTGAATTATTCCTAATAAATAAGTTTTTCTACATTTTTTTCATTTTATATAAATAAATAGCATAATGTATAATATAGTATATGGATAAATTTTACGTTCAATTTTTTAACTATAAAAGTAGAAATTATTTTTAAGTTCACCTGGGAAATTTTCGAATTTTAAAATAAACAGATAAATTAAAAAATAATTTAAAATTAAATCCATGTAAATGTTGGGGTCAATTTTATGTATTATGAATAAATTTATTATATTTTATATCTCTTGAAAAATTGGCATTTAAAGAACAAAATTTGACTATTAATAAACTGGCCCTCAATATATTCATGCTATTTGTTTGCTAATGTCGAAAATGTGCTTAATAAATTCAATTCTTGTGGATATTGTGTTAAATTTTAAAAGAAAAAATATTAGTTGGAAATTCCAAAGATGTTAAAAGAGAAATTTAAAAAATGTGTTAAGATATAGAAGTTTGAAATTTTCAGGATTTTTAATCCTTACCTTGAGTTTTAAAATGTTTTATCTTTATTTATTATTTTCATTTTCCTCGACATTTTTTTTTAAGTATTAAAAAGGAAGAAAAATTACAAATTGAACATAATAATGTTTTAAGATAATGAAACGAATTTCTGGGAAAATTTTAATTAATTGCTCTGTAACTACAATAAATATTAATTCAATTCATACCAAATATTTTTTCCTTGTATTATTTTTACTGTGCCTTTTATATTCAATCTCAAACTTTTATTTTTTTAATATATTTAAAAAAAAAAAAAAATCTGAATATTTTAAAGTAAATATTCTCTTTATTATTACTTTTTTTAATTAATTGAAAATTGAATAAATAACTAAAAAATTATACGAAATATTCACGGGTAAAAGAACACCTGTTTTCGTGGCTCGCGAACCAGAAAGCACCCTTAACTACAAAATTATCAATATGCTTGTACAAGTTGAATTTTTTTATCATATTAAATTGACATCCTTTTTTATTCTCTTGATATTTTATTTTAATTAATTCATTTTCAAATTTTCAGTTATCTGCATAAATTTTTTGGTTCAATTAATTTATACTCGTTGGACAAATTTTGTTGCTTTCAAATTTTATAATTCATTACATATTAATATTTTTTTTTTCTTAATATGTACGTAAAATAACTATAAAATATTCGGTAATAAAAATTTATTATAGGTAGTTATAGAGTTTATAGTTTGAATATTTTAAAGTAAATATTCTCTTTATTATTATTTTTCTTAATATATTACAAAAGTCGAATAAATAACTAACAAATTATACGAAATATTCACGGGTAAAAGAACACCTGTTTTCGTGGCTCGCGAACCAGAAATCTCCCTGAACTACAAAATTATCAATATGCTTGTACAAGTTGAATTTTTTTATCATATTAAATTGACATTCTTTTTTATTCTCTCGATGTTTTATTTTAATTAATTCATTTTCAAACTTTCAGTTATCTGCATAGATTTGTTGGTTCAATTAATTTATACTCGTTGTACAACTTTGGTTGCTTTCAAATTTTACAATTCATTACATATTAATATTTTTTTTTTTTTTAATATGTAAGTAAAACAATTATAAAATATTGAGTAAAAAAAATGTATTATAGATAGTATCTTTAAAATCTAGTTAGTTGAATGCATTGATGGAGTATGTACTTAAAAATAATAACTAGTTCTTGATTAATTATAAGTTTACAACACTTGTTCGAGGACCGAAAATTAAAATATTCATTTAATCGAACAGCTTATTGCAGACCGTGTTAATTAAAAAATTATGGAAGATATTACGTTAACGTTTCTTAATAACTAAGTCATGCATAGTATTATGCTTTGTTTTGATATAATGAACTGATTTATTAAAATATTAATTAGACTTTGCCTTAACTGCTAAAAGATATTTTATGGTTAATGAATATCATTTGGCTTCAAAAGTCCATATTAATTGAAATATGATGAAAAAACATAGAATTGAATTGGAATTTCAGCACTGGAAGCATTCACATAGAGAGAATTCCTTAATAGAAACTTTTCGAAATAAGATTAATTTTTCGAAAAGTAAATTAATGTATTATAAGTAATAATAAAATAAGAAAAAATCATTTTAAGAGTTTATGTTCAATATTTCTTAAGAAAAAATGGCTGAACTCTGAGACTGTGATTTTATAAGGTCATTGTCAATCCATTCTAATAAAGATATTTTATAAAAGCATTATGTACTCATGACTGTATACGAAGTTTAGATAAGATTGTTGTAAAAATAAAGTTTTCTTTAATAATAGCTTTTTGAAAAGAATTTAGAGAAGAAAAGAACTTGTTCATATATTTTTTTCATCACAAATCTTATTTGAAGTTCATCGTGTCTTATCTTTTCTTTTGACACACACATTTTTATAAGTGCCTTAACAGGCATTGTTAAGAAATACCATATTTGTTTAAGTTATCTTAAGTCTATTTTAAATCTCGTAAAATTTTTGGAAGGCTGTATAAGAAAAATATTTGTTTTTTGTTGGTCTTGACTTTGACTTTGTTCAAACTTAAAAGCATATCTAAAATATTAATTACAAACATATGTTGACTGATCTGCCTGTTCCAAATATGTAGTCTAAGTATAAAAAATTTATTCCTTATAAAAAATTAATCTCGTAAGACAATAACGGAGTTAAACGAACATATGATGAATTTATTCTCTATTGAAAATTCCTTGGAATGTTTATTGAAAATTATAAAACAAAAAATGGATATTTTAGGGCTTTGAGCGAAACGCTTTAAAGTCGTAAATTCAATATTCTGAGAAATAGAAACAAGAGCAGTCTTAAATTGTTTTGCGATTCATACGAATTAATTTTTTGTTGATATTTAAGCCTTAAATTAAATTTTAAGGTTCCCTTTTCTCATGAAATGGTTCGATAACAACGATAAAATATGGCAACAGATTTATTAATGAAAATACGATGAAGTAAATAGTTAAAAAAATTGTATTCATTATTTCTTTATCTTTTCTTGAGTGAAAAGTTACATAACTATACATAATTATATTATTTTTAAAATGACGATAAGCATCAAAAATAATATCACAAATAAAACAATCACAACAGTGATTTTTATACGATACGATTTATCAAACTCTATGACAACTCGTTTGACCTGAATTTTTTCCTCACGAGCCACATTTTCGTGAATTCGTAGCACAATTCATTCAATTAGACTGCATAGATTGCAGATGTGTGAGCTGATGCGTTATCGTGGTGGAACAGTAATTTTTTATTTGCCAAATGGGGCTGTGTCTCAATCAATTGTTCATCGAATCGGGCCAATAATTCACTTTAGTACTGCCCCGTGATTATGCTTGCGAATAGCCGTTGACAGCCGTATCCGTTTATTGTCCACCGTGAGCAATAGCGGCAGCGATCGGGCCGACAGTTTTCTCATTCTTAACTTATCATGTAAGGTGTTGATTGTCATTCCGTACGATACGTTTACCTTAGCATAGGCCACATCGATTGCGATTAGCAAAAATCATATCTTGGAACTTTTCAACGATTTCCTCAGTAACCACGTTTGTTCCTCATCACAAACAGATATACGGCCATATTTAAGAGAAGTCGGTGGTCTAGAATTTTCAACAAATAGATTTTTTTCTTTTAAGTCTTTCAAGAATATACTGTCAAATTTTTGTAAGGATATTGACAGTATTTCAGGTTTTTTTTGCATGGTGTTGTGAAAAGAAAAAAAAAAACTATTCATCCGAATCATCTGAAATTTTGATATGTTATTCAGAACACCAAAAACTTTCTTTTTTAAATTATTATAAAATCGGTAAGAAAAAAGCCTATTTTCAGAGTTGTAATTTCAAAAGCGCATAATTTTGTCAATTTTCAAATTTGTGTATTTCTTTTAATTCCGGCCATAACTACACTCATACTGATAAATAATTTTCTTGGTTTATATTTTTCAAATCAATAAAAGAGTCAAAATCTATAATACCACCCAGGAAAATTTTTTCGAGAGAGTCTTATTTAGCGCCATTTTGAACATAATTAACAATTTTTTTTAAAGGAAAAAAAATGTTTTTGTATGCACCATGAGCACTATAATGCACCTAAAAAGTTTCAATATCGTTGTTCATTATTTTAACCTTTAAAAAAATCCGGATCAATATTTCCCTTTTTCCATTGTATCGAAAAACACCAAACACGTTTAATACTAATGACTGTCAAATCAAAACTAACCTATAAATCAGTCTTACATTTTGTATGACGTCGTTTGAAAGATTGTAGTACACGATGATAATCCCAACTTCCCTTAAACAACTCCAAATGTCTTCAAACACGGTCAAATACGGGTACTTATTGATCCGCCCTTGTAGAAATCGTTGATAGAAAAAATTATGTATCTCAGAAAATAATATAAAAATTGCCAAAAATCACTATCAAATACAGAACATAGGTGTCTTTCGACTATTAGACTTTCACATATGGCACCATCTGGCAACCCTTTTTAGGACCTGCCTGAATAGGGGGTGTTCATTTTTCAACCCCCCTTCCCGCCTTCCGTTCGAAGGGTATAGCCAACTTTTTCCATTATGTCCCAGTAGCGCAGGAGTTCTGCTTATTTTTCACCTTCTGACCCGTGAATTATCTCAGACTAATAAAACTCTTTTTATGCGCTTCACACGTTTTCATTGCTGTCTTCGAAGTGCCGTAAATCTAAATTTGCTGCACCATGTAACAAAGTCCCTTTATTTATTCATCTGCATTATTGCGAGGGCTTCCAGCGGCGCGGCTCTGGCCGGTGTCATGGTTTTTTTTTTTTTTTTCCACCGGCTTAGCTACCCTAATCCGCAAGGGAGTTATGCGCGAATTGCCGAAGTTGCTGTTTAAATAAAAAAGTGCAACGATGCACCCTGTGGACGCACACACAGACATATGCATAGATATTGGACCATTAATTGGGGAACTATGTAACGTGTACTCTCGGGTTTCTAAGCCCATATTTTGTTGTTTTTTTTTTTTTTTTTTTTTTTTGTTACCCCGATTGAGTTACCACTCTCGACCGGGAGCCCCCAAAAACTAGAGATGGGTTATTTGTACCCCCACCCTTTCGAATCAGAACTGCCCGAGGGATGCCAGGGATTTTTATTTGTAAACATTTTCGGAATGTGCGGCAAAGCCCTCACTCGAGCTTCTGATCCGCGCAAAACATCAGGCGATTTGCTTGCAATAGCTTTTGGATGACTTCCAGAAAAATGTTGTATGTTGTGACGTACCTGAATCATGTGGTGATTAATTTATTTTGCGGATGTGTCCACTCAAGTGGTATTAGTGAACATATACCAGGAACGGACGACGTAAAAGGTAAAATTGGCTGTCGTCGCTTTTTGGCAGCTGCTGTACTTTTGCGAGTCACAGTGCAGCCAACGATCGAATGAATGAATCTTTATAAACAAATTTTTGATTTTTTTTCAAAGCACGCACGTTTTTCAGGGACACACCTTTTTTTTTACATCCGCCTTCACTATATATAAATATATTTTGAAAATTTGTCACTATGGTTTTTTGGTTAATCTAAACTTAACTGCTAACATCTAAAAAAATATTTTGCTCAAACAATTAATTTGCTGGTATGCATGACGACAGAAGTCTATTTTAAAATTATAAAACTATCTTGTTAGTTAAACTACGTATTGGGTTGAAACGATTTAACGCAGTTTTGGTAGTGTTAATACCTACATATGTATCTACACTAAAAGGAAAGTAATATTCTAAAATCAAGAATGATTAGGACTAAATGGAGATTGCGTTTTATCAGTAGGACAGTAGGTGAAATTTTAAATTGCCTCTATGATAAAACATTCATCAAAACACACATAAAAAATAATGAAAAACTACCAAAAACACTAATAAAAACTGAAAACTATTTTTTGGGTTAATTTAGTGTTTTTTCATGAAGTATGTATATTTAAAAAAAAGTTTTAATTGAGCTTTAAATTATTAGATAAAAAGTATTACAAATTTGTTCCTCCAATAATAACTAATAATTATTTTTGGCGCCATGATAACTTCACCAAAGACGATTCAATTTGCAAAAAAAAAAAAAAAAATCGTGTAAAATAATATAGTATAAAATATGTATGTTTAAAATAATTTTTTAAATATAGCTACATATTTTTCGCAACGTGCAGGGGTATGTACCTCTTAAATAAATTTGTTCTTAAAAAAACCTCAAACATTCTTCAGAATCATATTTTAAAGTTCTTTTTATAAGACGGTTTTACATTATTCCCACTCTCTTCTCTTTATATTAGTATTTTATTAGCAACTACCATACATTTTTGTTGAAACAATGAAGAAAACCTCGTAAAATTTAACGTAAATTTAAAAATTGGCTAGATTTCTTTTTTAAAAATTAACTAATGTAGATTAACCCATTAAAGCGCAAAACCAGGATTTTGTGCACGCAAGTTCAATTGTACGATTCGAATAGCAAATTGGGGCGAATTTCCTCCAAATTCGTATATGGGGGTGCTCTTTCAGAATCTGGCATTTGTTTTGCATAAAATCTTCAAAAACCCTATTATTTTTTGGGTTTTTTAAAAAAAGTGCCGATTTTTGCTGGTCATTTCTTCGTCTCAAAGTCGATTATCTTGTCGTTGCTGCTATTGAATGATCATATAACTACCAGAAATCGCGGTTCGAATGTCTACACTCTCTCCAACCATAGTTTTGAATTTTTGGACTATTTTTGGTTTTTTGGATTTGGCCAATTTTTCAAAAATCCAAAAATGTCCCACGTGTTCTTTGGCTAATTAGAAGCGCTTTTAGTCAGATACAATTTATTTGTATAATTCGTCTATTTTGAGTAAAAATATCACAAAATTTCTTCATAAAAAAACTTGGTGATAATTTTACTCAAAAAGGATCAATTATACGAATAAATTTTATATGACAAAAAGTGCTTATAATTAGCCAAGGAAAATATGTACATTTTTTTAGAATTTTTCGGGACATTTTTGGATTTTTCAAAAATTGGCCAAATCCAAAAAACCAAAAATAGTCCAAAAAATTCTGAAAAAATGTACATGTTTTCCCTGACTAATTATAAGCACTTTTTGTCATATAAATTTTTTTTGTAAAGTTGATCCTTGTCGTGTAAAAAAATCGCGAAGTTTTTTATTACATTGCTGTACAAAATGGCCATTTTGCAAAAACCAAAGCAAAAAAAAAATTCAAAACCATGGTTTGAGAAAGTGTAGACATTCGGACCGCGATTTCTGGTAGTTATATGATCATTCAATAGCAGCAACCACAAGATAATCGACTTTGAGACGAAAAATTACCAAAAAAAAATCGGCACTTTTTTTAAAAAACCCAAAAAATAATAGGGTTTTTGAAGTTTTTATGCAAAACAAATGCCAGATTCTGAAAGAGCACCCCCAAAAACCCGCCATATACGAATTTGGCGGAAATTCGCCTCAATTTGCTATTCGAATCGTACAATTGAACTTGCGTGCACAAAATCCTCGTTTTGCGCATTAATGGGTTAATAATAAAATTTACCTCCATTCCCTTATTGCAACTATTCCCTAGTAAATATGACATTAAAATAGTTAAATGAACTAAAATCTAGTAAATTCGTACCAGATTAATAACGCCGCATTGTTGAATCAACCAGATATATTTTTTGCAGGGGTTTAATACCTATATATAATTTACGGACTAAACTTTTTGGAGTTAAATGTTAAATAAAAATACCATTATTAAATATTTTACATTAATTTATATTATGCAGAATTCTATTTAATAAAACTTGTCAAATGTTGGAGTAAAATATTTTATGTGAATTTAACTAGAGACTGATTTTCTGTTGATAAGTTTTTAACTAAGAAAAGGCCACTTCTTACCACATATCACATATTTACAAAAGACACATTGTTGTCATGGAAGTTTCACAAATTTCTGAAATTATAAGATTATAGTTGTGCAAACTAGTCACTTTCTTGAATTTGCCTGTGTATGGTGCAACATATATAGACATAAATGAGAAGTAAAACATACGCTAAAAAAATGCAATTTTATATTTGATCGCGAAAAAAATATGGAAAAATAATGGAAACATTGTATCCTCATTAAAAGCTAATAATTTTATTAGGTGGTTGTATTAAAATTCGCTGTTTTTTATGTTTTTTGAACGTTTATTTCTATGATCAAAATTGTCAAAGCAACATGAGGCCGAGCGTTATCATGAAGAAGAAGAATTTTTCGTCGATTCGATGCAATTGATCTGTCTGTTTTTCATCAAATTGAAAATCCCACATTTCAGCAGGAATTAATGCAACCACCTAATACATTAATTAAAATTAATTTCTCACTTACAACTCTTAATCAATTTTCAAAATACATTGCATGACTTGTCCATTTTAGTAGCAAGGTATCATGGCAAGATTGTGATCTTATAAAATTTCGGACGTAATAACACATTGAATTGAATTTATCTATTATATTTGAAATGCAAGGAGTTTGTTTGATTGTCTATTACAAATGAATAGATTTAAAGAAAATATTTCGGAAAAAGTTAATTCAATTTTCTTCAAATTAAAGGTAGTATGCCTTTAGGATTTCCAGAAATTTACAATTTATTTAAACAAAATTTACTCATTTTCCCAAATTCCATGTTCACTCATAAAATTAGTTATTTTAAAATAGGAGGAAATAAACTAGTCATTAAAAATTTGAAAACTAGAATTAGAAGTTTTCAGATTGACCTAAAAAAAATTTATATAAGTGTTAGTCATTTTATTTTGATTATTTCTCATTTTCTCAACATTTATTATTATTTAATCGATTAATCTGCTTTCGGAATTCTAATAATACCGATTCTCACAATTTTGTTATCAGTTTTCAGATATCTACCTTCCTTATTGCCAACTTTATTTATACTTTCAGGAATTTATATATGTAATGTGATATGTGCTGCTTTAATCTTACTCGATTGATATCAATATATGTCAATATAAATTCTTTGAACGTTTTACAAATTAAGATTAAAGACATTCAGTTATAGTCTTTATCCATTTAGTTCTAGTTAGTCCTCTAGAGTTCTATAATTTTAGATTCATTAAAACTCTTTATAAAGTGCTAAATTTATTATTTTTATTATTCAAATCCTCTTAAAAAATTAAAGGCTTTCGGAAGTAAGCGTAAGAATTATATAAGCACAAATTACAAAAATTAATTTCAACATTATATTAATTTTTTGATATGATATTGCTATGAATGAACATTTAAGCTTTTTTAAGTTAACGGATTAATTTCAATAGCTTGTCAACATTTAAATAATGTGTGATAACAATTAATATAAATAGATATTTAATACTTTCAATTAATGTTATTGTAATAAATCTTCTGTAGTTACGACCGCATTGACCGATATTTCTTTTAAAAGCTATAAAAATAATTCAATGAACTTGATACGAGTATTAAGTAATATGTGGCCGCAATAGATAATTTCTATGATAAATTATTAAATTACAAACTTTAACACCTTCTAAAGGCATTGCCCATATTAAATCAATTTTAGATTTACCTCAAATCATCTCATATTCAAATATTTAATTGTATTTCTTAAAAAACGACGGCATAGCTTTTATAGTGTAAAAAAACGGGTTCGTACCATATTTTTATTAGTTTTTCTGGAAATCTATAAGACCTAGAACTTTCGTAATAATTTCCCGGTAAACTTCGAGTAAGGTGTTATATACCCTGATTTTTTTAAAGTTTTAAGTGCAGTCGTTTCAGAAATTAGAGGCTTTATTTTCGTATATTTTTCAGAATATTTTTTTAAATATGTTATTTAAACTAATGAAAAAATTATTTTTATATTCCACATGACAAGCCCTTTTAAATGATATTCCACATGATACAATATATAAAATTTAAGGGCACTTGATACATCCAAAGGTTGAATTTTTTTTTTTTTTTTTGAAAATTGGAAAATTTATGGAATATTGAAGTTTTTTTCGACTTTTTTAGGCTGTTTTTTGGCTGATTTTTTGGCAAACCTCAAAAAATCACGGTTTATGCGATTTTAAGTCACTGGAACGTCTGACAAAAAAAAAAGGGTTTTAATTGATATGAAAATTAAACCAAAAGGAAAAATTTTCATCGAAAAATAACAAAATGGCAACGTTTTTTTTTTTTCAAAAACGCACATTTTTGACACGTAAAATCCGATGAAAATCGTACAATTTTCGGAAAATCTTTTTGTCCATGATTCAATCCCTGGAAAATCATGTGTCAAATAACATATCAAAATTTCAGACGTTTCAGATCGCGTTTAAAGTTTTTATAAGATATTTTTAAAGGAAAAGCTAACCTAAAAAATTGGAATGCCTGCACCGAAACCGAATTCGAGTTTAATATAATTAAATTTTTTTCTTGAAGGTATTTCCTATCAAAATCAATTATTAAAAAGTATAGATTTTTTGAAAATTTTGTTGTCAAGTCCCGTTAAAAGATTCTTATATAAATATTTTGCAGTGTTAACTAGTGCTAACAAACAGACGGACAGACACGCGAGTGGTCTTATAAGGGTTCAATTTTTTCCTTTGGAGGTACAGAACCCTAAAAGATGCAAAAAATATAAATTGTTTAGGTAATTTTCTTACTTTCATAATACCTCTCGATTCTTATGAGCTAAAATTGTTGTTATATTAATCTGATGGTAAAATGGAAAATATTGTGCAAACCTTAGAATAATGAGTCTTAATGCATGTTTTTCATTAGGCTTAATGATGATATGATGATAAGTTTTAAACTATATCCAGGGTGAGATATGAGTTTTACGTAAATGGCAACATAATGTTAATATACACAAAATTGTTTTTAAAAAAAAAACCCTCATACTGAAGGTATTAAGCGAATTAAGGGCAAGACATTCTTCGGCCAAAAACTTCTCGAAATAGCTGAGGACATTATTTTGTTTGTCGGAAGTATACACGCCCGTAAATCCCAGAAAATTGTCCCCATATACATACACGAGTAAATCCTGCATTTCGCGTGCCACAAATTAAAGTCCAGCCAGTTTTCTTGTTTTTTTGTTTGGCGCATATTCTAAACCTAACCATATGCTAACTCCCCATTCCCCATTTACCCTGTAGAAAGGGAAGAAAAAGTGAAATCCGTTTGCTTTAAGGGCTGATCCCGGGCTATGCCCATAAAAATGTGTACATACTTGAAAAACTTGTAAAAACACCGCAAAGTACGTCTTCGCCGAGTTGGCGTATGAGGCTTGCGATTTTTCGGGGAGAGCAATATAGAGGGCCCCGCAGCACGAAAACTACTTCTAAGAAAATCCTGGATCCAGGATCATCGTGGTGAAGATGCTCAGGAATTTTCGTATATATAGCTAAAGTTGTTAAGTGGCGAGGGAGGCTTGTGCCTAGTCCCGAGTCCCGGGTACGTCATATCTCTAGGATAGACCGTCTATAGATCCTATCTAAGCTTTATTTATGGCTGCATAGTGTATGTACGTGGCCGAACCACACCCCCACACGCTCCAACCTCGTCCTTAAACATAATAGACCAACATCGCCAGGAATTTACGTGTTATTTTGCTGTGTTTAAAACATGTTCGGGGGGGTGTGGTGGTGTTCCCCCGTACCGAAGACATGTGTCTTGGAGTATAGCAGCAGATGCACGCAAACGGAAAGATATAGTCCTTAAGGTGTTTACTTTGTTTACGTAAACAGTTTTCTTTTAATCGAGTGGAGCAGACCAGGAGCAAAAAGAGTTATCAGCGGGGTGGTTGGATAAAATTGCGTGCGGAATTCTAACCCAACTCTTTATCATGGTTCTAGAAAATAGATTTTTTTTTTCTCGTTTGTGGATTGATGGGGAGAGACATAAGAGTACACCTTGTTTATATTCAAAGGGAAAATATATTTGAACATCTCTACCACCCCCGTGGATAGTTCGTTCAGTTGTGGGAAAATTAAATATTGAGCTTTGTGCGCACACGATTGCGTCGTCGCCTCACAGCAACCCCATCTACCCCCGAAGGTGCCTCTTTCAGGGATTCATTTCACTTTCATGTTTGTTTTCTCGTGACCTCGTGCATATTTCAGGAGCAAGCTATTTCCCACTCACTTCCTGGCGTATCGCCGTCGATCAGATGGCAAACACACCGACGATACGATGTTTTTTCCTCGTTGCTATTCAACCCTCACCTCCAATCCCCACTTTAAGTAGGTTTCACGCAGGATTTTGCATTTATTTATCTACAAGAGAGAAAAAAAGAAAAAAACTACCACTAAGAAAATATTTCCATTTCTTCAGTGATGAGATGGATTTCATAATTTTCTCGTTCTCTTGCGGAACGATAACGCAAAAGGTTTAATAACTCTGGATTCATTCTGGATACTTCTAAAATGAGAACAACTTCAATATTTATGACCTATTATGAATAGGTGGATTTTGAAATATATCTTTAGTTAGAATCAACATATAATCTTTAAATTTTCATAACAGAAAGGATTTAAGGGAAGCTGCACTATTTCACAACACACCCAAAAATAATTACGCAAAAGCTTAAGGGAAACTAAATTCGGAGATATAACTAAAAACTTCAGTAAACTATCTATATAAACACTCGGGCACATTATATCTATGGAGTTTAGGTGAACTAAATATTTAAAAATTTCTGTAAAATTACCTAGAAACACTAGATACATTTTATACAGGAAACTGGGGAAATTAACTAAAACTTTGGTAAAGGTAATCGTATACATATAAATTAGAAGAATTAATTAAAAACTTCGGAAAATTACCTAAAAATACCAGAATAATCGTATAAACAGTGTTTTTTTAAGAGGCGCCAAATTTCCGACAGGAATATCTATCAATTGAGCTGTCATATATTGTAAGTGTCAATGTCATTTTATTCGGTAAGGTCTAACAAATCATAATGGAATCATATACAGCACAACAACGATTCCAAATTGGGAAATTTATTACCGAAGTCATAGGTAGTTAGTTCAGTTATAAAAATTTATAGGGCACTTCGTGAATTTTATGGACCGAATAATCGCCCATCAGAGTGGTGTGCAGAGCAATAATCCGTGACTTTTTGTTTCCAAAACTTCGGGACATTGATGTTTATGACCTGTGATTTCAACAGGATGGCGCTACGTGCCATACAGTGACCGAAACAATTGATTTATTCAAAGGACAATTTTGTGAAAATCTTATTTTACGATATTGACCTGTCAATTGGCAACCAAGATTATGTGATTTGACACTGCTGTGATATATCTTGTGGGAAGTCAACATAAAACGTGTTATACTTAAAAAATTATGTATCTCAGAAAAGACGGTAATAATTGCCAAAATTCACTTTTAACAAATATTAGTGATTTTATTTTTGGTGCTTGTCATCATTTCCATTCAATTCCATTTAATTAAAAAATTCATATGTTCAATTATTTAAAAACAGTGTCAAAAGAGAACTACACAAAAAATTCTTTTTTTGATTTTGAGCTGAGCCAAAACTTGATTTTTTTAGCCCAGCACTTTTTACATATAAATAAATAAATAAATAATATCAAATAATCATTTACATTTTAAAGGTTAAATTAACATAAAATAAACAATTGTTATCATGTAAACATCTTTTAGAACTTAAAAAGTTTTATATAACCGGGACCTTAAAGTCCATAAATAAATTGATAAATTCTAAGTTATCAAGTTTTAGAGTAAACACAAAAAATAAACAAGAGTGATTATGTTACCAAAGTATGTTTTTTAAGCTCATTAGTCTGTTTATATTTAATGTAATCTTCATAAAAGTATAAACATGCGTGGTTCGATACTTCAATACCAAAACATATGAAGCGATTCTTAACCGCATTCAAGATATTACACTTCGTCTTTAAAATTTTATAGTGCACTTTTTGTCTTAGTAGACACCATGCCAAAGAATTGAGATACTCCTATATTTTTTTTTCTGTATGAAATTGAATTATTTGACTAAACAAACAAATCTCATTTAAAATATTTAAAAATGTTCTTCACTAATAAATCCAAAAAGCTACATGAAAGTTTGTTTGTTTGTTGCTCAAGCACGCATAAACCCTTGGTTCAATATTTGTAAATTTTTGCCCGAAGTTACTACATATTTCAATTTAATATATGGGCTACATTTATATTCATATAAAATATAAAGTTTCAAAATGGTAGCGAAACTTTTAAACCAAGTAATTATCATGGAAATTGGTACCTAGGGTTTTTTGAGGATGCTGATTTCGATTTTTTTTCAAAAATCAGTTCATAGGAGTTTTCCGGGCCACTGATTTCAAGTTTTCTATAAGAATTTGGAAATTAAAGAGGTTTTTAGGATCTCAGTCCACGACTTAACTTGGAATTGGTTGAAACAATTTCTAGGATATACGAAACTAGAGCACCTATGTTTAATTAATAAATATTTATGTTAAGCTAGCTAAAATCGGGTAACTCAGCTAGTAAATTAATAAAATAATATTATTAATCCTTTTTCGAAACACAATTTTACATGGTAATTGGTTTTCTATCTTTATGTGTATTTTATTAAATCTTCAAAAGTTTATATACTTGCCTGATTATTTTTTTCCTTTTTATATTTCCCATACCTTTCTATAAAAAATTGGGAAAACTAATGTTGTATCAACTCAGAAAGCCTTTTTCGATACTTTAACCATCCCATAAAGCCTAAAATGCTATCGTTCTTTTAAATTGTAGAAACGTACGGAATTGCCATATTACTTTGTGATTACATTTTAAAGCCTTAAAGCCCTATAGGGCCATAGTAGTTTGCTGCATTGCCAAAAGAAGTAGTTTAAAACCTTCTTTAATTTACAAGGGTGAAGTGGACTTTTGCCACTTAACTTCTGAGCAGTTTTCACTGGTAGAAGGGCAACAAAAAAAAAAAAAAATACCATGACATTTTTCAGCCCCCAGGTCATGGTGACCTGCACCGCTCAGCAATTTTCCCCGGACCGATGCCATAGTGTACGTGTTCCGTTTACAGACCGTATCAATTAAGTTAAACCTCCTAACGCGATTTGAACTGAAACAAACAAGCCAAGTTGGTCCCCGGGAAACCTTCTCTCTTCAGTGTCAAAGAGATAGTACCCTACGTGTCGGATGGTGGCCGAACTGTGTCGTCACTCGCTTACCCCACCTGCAAATCAAATTCCCACTTCGTCGTTATATCCTGCGGGACCTTTCTCCCCCTTTCCCCCACCCATTTAAGTCAAAATACGCCGGGACCACTGCAGCGGTAAGTGCCCATCCTCATTAAATTAAATTTAGTGAAACGTAACATGCCCTAACTTTTCATTTGGCCATCCCGGTGGCAATTCTGGATAGTGTGGCACCGGATTAGAGTGTCGTTCCTGATGCCCTTTAACGGCCCTTCAGTAAGTCGAATCTCATCAAAGAAAAGGGGCCCTAAGCTTAACCTTAAGGTTGCGCGCTATATGAACACAACAGCAAAACGGCTAAGCGAAGGTTTGAGGGTTAAGTGGGGAAAAAAAAAATGTCTGTTTAGTGAGCAGTCGCCATCTATCGGTGGGTTCTTCTATTCCCTTTCCGAATTCCTTTCTTTCTCAACGATGGGACCTATGCTGCCCGACCGCCTGGAACGGAAGGAAACTGGGAAAAAAACATCGAAACACGTGACTGAAATTTTTGATACATTTCCCAAATTTTTTTTTTTCTGTATTTCTAATCGGGAAAATATTCAGGACGAAAATCGGGTTACAACACCCGTAACAAGTCTGGCGGACCGGATGGAGATGGGTTGCCCGGGTGAAAAGGGCCGAATAAAAGATATCCCGGCGAAACAGGGTAAGGGCGCTTAACAGATATTTGACATTTAATGGAAAATAATTCGATTTTCTGTTAAGGAACACTTTTTCAGCCGAGCGGAGTGAAATTGAATTTTCCTCAATCTCTCTCTCTCCTCGTCTCTCTCTCTTCATCTCTCCCTTTCCTTGACTAACCCGGACTATGTATATACCTCTTGCCCCGCTGCGCCGCCCTTCCAAACCTCACTTACTTCCCTCGGGATCCCTTGAAGGACCCAAAATTAACTTGTACAGCTTCCTGGACGGGACCAGACGTAATAATTTAATGGGCAAATGCCGCTTGACGTCTGTAAGACTTCTGTCGAATTCGGTTCGAAAGAGAACACACCCGACAGTTTTCCCTATTTTTATTTTATTTTTAAGTTGTCCGCCTCTTTGGGAAAAATTTTTTAATTTCGTTTGGATTTTCCAGGAGAGACGTCCGAGTTATCCAGACTTATCCCAGTGACTCTGTATACGACACAGTGAATTGCTGAAGTGAAGATAAGTGAGAGACGATTTTACCGCCAGAACGACCATGAGGACCACACTGGAAAAGACTATACTGCTTTTGTGGATTGCTGGTGAGTAACATGCTATAACTATTAAAATAGAAAAATATACAAACTTGACTGTTAATTTGCATAAGAAAGAGACGATTTAAAGAAAAAATATATCTAATCTTGAACGTCGATTTGTATAGAAAAGAGACGTGTATGGTATATTCTATAGACCAAGCTTTATACCATCCTAAAATCTCATTATTCATAAATTTTTATTGGTTTCATTCCCCAGAAATATAAAACAGACAAATCTTAGAGATTGTACTTATAACCGCCATTTTGGCTAATACTACGTAACGTATTTTATATTGAAAAATAAGTCATTTTGATTTCATGTCCATTTTAAACCATTAATGCGCAAAACGAGGATTTTGTGCACGGAAGTTCAATTGTACGATTCGAATAGCAAATTGGGGCGAATTTCCTCCAAATTCGTATTTTAGAGGGTTTTTGGGGGTGTTCTTTCAGAATCTGGCATTTATTTGGCATAAAAACTTCAAAGACCCTATTATTTTTTGGGTTTTTTAAAAAAAGTGCCGATTTTTGTTGGTCATTTCTTCGTCTCAAAGTTGGTTATCTTGTCGTTGCTGCTATTGAATGATCATATAACTACCAGAAATCGCGGTCCGAATGTCTACACTTTCTCAAACCATGGTTTTGAATTTTTTTTTTTTTTTTTTTGCTTTGGTTTTTGCAAAATGGCCATTTTGTACAGCAATGTAATAAAAAACTTCGCGATTTTTTTACACGACAAGGATCAACTTTACAAAAAAAATTTATATGACAAAACGTACCTATAATTAGCCAAGGAAAACATGTAAATTTTTTCAGAATTATTTGACTATTTTTGGTTTTTTGGATTTGGCAAATTTTTCAATCCTTTTTGAGTAAAAATATCACCAAGTTTTTTTATGATGAAATTTGGTGATATTTTTACTCAAAAAGGACGAATTCTACAAATAAATTGTATATGACAAAAAGTGCTTATAATTAGCCAAAGAAGACGTGGGACATTTTTGGATTTTTGAAAAATTGGCCAAATCCAAAAAACCAAAAATAGTCCAAAAATTCAAAACTATAGTTTGAGAGAGTGTAGACATTCGGACCGCGATTTCTGGTAGTTATATGATCATTCAATGGCAGCAACGACAAGATAATCGACTTTGAGACGAAGACCAACAAAAATCGGCACTTTTTTTAAAAAACCTAAAAAATAATAGGGTCTTTAAAAGTTTTTATGCCAAACAAATGCCAGATTCTGAAAGAACACCCCCAAAAACCCTCTAAAATACGAATTTGGAGGAAATTCGCCCCAATTTGCTATTCAAATCGTACAATTGAACTTGCGTGCACAAAATCCTCATTTTGCGCATTAGAAATTAAATCGATTTAATACAAATAATTAATTTAAACATATAGTGAAGAACGCCCTTTAGCTTACCTTAAATTAAAGATAGCTAGAAGATTTCGTTTTCTTCACGTTCCTATAAAATTTGTTCCGGCTAACTACTTATCTAGCAGTTAAATTAATAAATTATAGTTCAAACTTATAATAAATTAGCCGTCAAAGTGAATAAGAGTGGTTTCTTTTTGCCAATTTTCGTAGACAAAAATCTTTTTAGTAAAAGAACTTTACATGATTATGGACCAACTCAACAATTTTCACATTATTCGAATTGAATATTTAACTATTTCGAAAACGTTGACATATTTTTCAGTCAGCTTTTCTATTTTCCTGAACTACTATATTTTTGGCTAGCTCTTGATTAAGTCTATCTAATGGCCAACTAGCCAAACCTGTGAACAAATCGGGCTGAAAAATTAAAGTGTTAATTTTTACTTTAATATGTATATATCTGCAAAAATAGCGATTACACCAGAAATGCGTGCTTGTCCCCAATATATAAATTCAAGGTTATCGTTTCAAATGCAAAGTTACTAGCATTTTAGTTAAAAATTATAAAATTACAATTACTTTATTTAAAGTGTGTTTAAATACAAATAAAGTTCTACCAGTCCTTCGATTTGTAATTAAATATTTATTTATATTTTCTAAAGGAATATACTTTTAAAAATATGTATGTAGGTACAATTTTAAATTGAAACTCGTAATATCTACGAAATTATAACGAGTGTAAGTGATCAAGAAGTAAGTTAATCGTAACTATGTACCTACTTTTAAAAAAATCGAAAATTTTGAGAAAAACACAATTTTTGATATATGTATTATGATATTATAATTTAATTTTCTACTCTGTACACTAATGATTACCGATTATAAAACTCCTTGGTGTTTATTAATTCCGCCATTGAACTCTAATTTCATTGAGATCATATAATCGAATGTTTTAATTTAATTTAATTTTTCGTACGTGATATTCTAAAAATAGAACATTTATCAAATAAAATAATTCACATTTTCATCTTTAATTTAATCTGACGATTAAAAATAACGATGTTATAGGTCAAAAATAAATCGCAATGTGGTAATCTTGAAATTTTTTTCTCTCAATCATATTTTTAATATGGTAATCGGACGTTTTATATATTGTATATAAATAATTTCGACTGTATGATTATTTCGAGTTCTGTTAATACAATTATTAATTTTGGGTATATTTTTATTTTTGTCTAGATAATATTTCTTGTATTTCTTATATTATTTTGTTTTCTAAATGAAATATTACAAATCATACTCTTTTGAAAATAACGCAGTCTTTGAATTAAGTGATTATAATAATTTTCATAATAACAAGTATAGTTGGTTAACTACACTTTTTCAGAGATAATTGCATAATGCTAAAAAATAATAATGCATAAAAATGAAAGTCTGACGCCACGTACACTTTTTATGCAAAACATGCATAATTGAAAGGTTATTTTTAATGTTTAACAACAATTTAAATGAATACTATATTATATTTAAGATGCTAAAATGAACATTTTGTAATACTTATTCAATGGTCTATTATAAAGCGCAATAGTTAAGCCTCTATGGACTGTGGGTAATAAGTTCTTCAATTCTTTTACAATCTTCTTTTCATAAAGATAAGATTTTTTAATTACTAGCTATTTATCATATTTATTTTTGTTCTTAGTACTTTTTATGAAGTTTGCGAAGAAGTATTTTGCACAAAGCTTTCTTTAAACAGTCCCATGATTGTTTTTATGATTTCACCGCGACATGGTACCAATTTTCTGCTTTTCTTCTATCTTTTATAACTTTACGCTTTTCAGATGTAACTAATAAATCTTAATGTAAAACTTAAATCGATTGTGCACTTATACTTGAATTATGCAGTAGTTTTTTTTACTATGTTTCTTATATAACAAAAATATTGCAAAAGTTTTATTGATGAGTTTGTCTAGTTGCAATTTTTCCGAAATGAAAATGCTGAAAATGGGCACTGAAGATAACATAAAAATTAAACCCAAAATGTGAGGTTTTAAGAAAATGGGGATTAAAGAATTTGTTTTGTTTTTGGTAATTTTTTATTATTCACTTTACTGCGTGAAAGACAATATTTATACAGGGTGTTCAGAGGTGGGAGGTCAATACTGCAGGGGATGAAAGGTCAGACCGAGACAAGCAAAAAATCGTATGGGTGGGGGGGAGGGGGGGCATCTCGCACCGTTTGGCAGTTACAGGGTGATTCGTAAATCAGGATTTTGCCTTATATGGGAACCGCTCTTGTATTTTTATCTTTTTTTCTACGCATCGCAGCGGGCCCAAACTGATTTCAAAAAATCACTATTTGGAAGTCCTTTCCAAAAAAGTTTACCCCTTTCTTAATGTATTTTTTAGTAAACTTAAGTATAATTTCCTAAAAATTCGAATTATCATGATATTCTGTAAAAGGATTTTTGTAAATAAATATTCGTATCCTTTTCCTGCCTGGGCATGTTGCACTTTTTGGAAAAGTAATTAGAAAGGCAACTTAAAAAAAATAAAAAGTAGGTATGTTAATAACATGAATTTCGGAGAAAAGTGGGGCGAAAGTTGAAAAATCGTGAAATAAAAGTTAATTTTTTCAACTTCCAAGGGGGATTGTGGCCAAGGGGTTGGGGATAGGGGGGTGGTGTAAACTTTTTTGGAAAGGGCTTCAGTTTGGGGCCGCTGCGATGCGTAGAAAAAAAGATAAAAATACAAGAGCGGTTCCCATATAAGGCAAAATCCTGATTTACGAATCACCCTGTAACTGCCAGACGGTGCGAGATGCCCCCCCCCCCCCCATACGATTTTTTGCTTGTCTCGGTCTGACCTTTCACCCCCTGCAGTATTGACCTCCCACCTCTGAACACCCTGTATATGTATATGATTTTTAACATAGGCGGGAAAAATCGGAATTTTGAAAATACATATTATATTTTCTAATTTCTATGGGCTGCTATGAAAATTGCTACTCAGAAGTTTTCAAGATTGCTGATATTAAAATTTGAAAATTCAAGATAATACTATAAATTTCGTACATATTGGCAACCAACAAATTTTCCTCTTAAGAATTTCCTTGAAGAAAAAGTTGCAAGAATTCTTATAGTCCTTGATTTCAAACCGCAGGTGTGGAGGAAGTTTCGAGTAAAATATTGGTTATTAATAAATTACTTATTACTTACTTTCGAAGTTGGGGTTTTTGTTAATATACTTTAAAAACTATAGTTACCTAGTAAACTTAGCTCAAGAATCTTTTCTTCAAATAATATGAAGCAGTATATTACTCAAAAGATCAAAAATAGGCAATCGTAAGAAAGATAACATCTAATATTTATTTTTACTTAAATTTTTGTAGTTTTTGATATTATTAGCAAAAGTAAAGTAATTTTTATATGCTCTCTTTTCCTTATCAGTGATTTTTCTTCTATACAGAAAAAAATTAAATTATGATTTTACCTAAACACAAATAAATGGATAAATCATTCTATAGAAAAACCGTATAAAAGTCTGCTTGATAAAATTGTTTTCCAAACTGTTATTATTTAATTTAATAATCGTAAAACCTATTGTGTAAAATTTCATTGCTAATTCAACTAATGTTAATAGTAAAAATATGAACACTTTTGAAAAATTATTTAATTCTATTTACCCACGTTAGTCAAGTAAAACTTTTAATTGATATTCGATTGATTGTTCTCTGCCAATATCTTTAAATTAGCTTAGTCATTTACTTTTCGCCCACAGCATATATAGTAAAAAAATATATAAACACTTTTGTTGAAATAACTTTCAATATTAGATATGTCACCTAATCCTTCAGAAGAATAATTATCCAAATTGATTTAAATAAATTAACTAAACATATTAGTAGGCTGAAAATCAATGGTTTTCTTTAGATGAGCATCAATAAAGAGTTTTTTCAGAGTATTTTCTCGTACTCCAAATATATTTAACATAACAAACATTTCAGTGTAATTTCATTAATCTAGAAAAATTCTCGAAATCAGAAAATGTGGGGAAAATTTTCCTTCGAGAATTTGTCGAGAATTTATCGAGAAAAAATTGCTAATGCGTTCTTCGATAAGTAGAATCGAGCAAAATCGTAATACAGTCAAGTCTCCTATAACGCGGTGTTTTTATAGCGCGATTCCCATATAACGCGGTGTGAAAAGTACGACAAGTTCTCCTATAACGCGGTCTCTTTATAACGCGTTTTTGATACAAGAACATTCCAACAACTCAAATGGCTTGAAAAATTTATCTATGGCAACACTTATTCGATATGTTAAATTTTTGTATGTACATAGTTAATATTTGTGGTGTATTACCCTGTTTGTCAATTCTAGTTAATAGGGAATTTCCCTAAAAATGAGCTAAAAATAAAGCGTTGTCCTCTTTTAATTTATTCTAAGATTGTCTTTAAATGTGTTCTGAGATTCCATATAACGCGGTACGAATCATTTAATTTGCATTAATTCTGAGTTTCTTATAACGCGGTTTCCATAGAACGCGATTGCGGTTTCCATATAACGCGGTATAGATTATTTTGATATATCTTATTTTTATGTTTCTCAAAACGCGGTTTCCATAGAACGCATATCCTGATTTGAATTTATTTGAAGTCTCTCATAGCGCGGTTTCCATATAACGCGGTACGAATCAATCGCGTTATAGGAGACTTGACTGTATTTGCTGAGATCAGTATCGAATCGGTATTACTATACTATCTGATCTCGTATCTTTGTGTCGAATCGATAAAAGGTTCCGTTTTAGTATTTTCCTATTTGATGTTAGCTCAAAAACGAATACGATATCGAAACTTAACTTCGCATCAACGAGTCGCTTTCGATTCAAGTCGTAATATTTTCTGGGAAGTTGCATTATTATCTGATGCCATAAATGCATAGATGTTCAATCTTCTGATCCATGTCAACAAAAGGCAAGCTCTTCGAAACCCGATCAAAAATTTCCTTCCCGAAAGTGATGGCAACAACCTCGCTCACATATTTGATAGCATAACGCGGAAATTAGCGAACATAAGATGAAAACATGATTCAGACGTGCCCTACAAAAAACCAGCAGTTTACCCCCGAGTAAATCTGATATTGATGACAAAAAACTGAAATTTTCACGGACGCGATTTCCATACAAAGTTATCTCAGATGGTGGAATATGTTAGGGATGTTAGCGCCGCCGCCGCCGCCGCCGCGACGCCGCGACGCCCATCAGCGGCGTCCGCCAGTGTATAAGGAAATTCGGTTGGGGCATGCTTGAATATTTTTCAATATGTATGCAAAAGACCTTGAACACGACGAGGCTTCGTGGCTAAGAAAATCGGGGACTAGTGTAAAATTTCGCGTAGGGGTGATAATTTTCTACCCCTTGAAGGGAAAATAATAAGCATATATGAAAATGGCACAATACCATCGAAATCGCACATTCGCGTCCGGCTGTAACGCATTACATCACACCTGATTCGATTTTATCATCGAATCCGGTGATTTTTTCATATTTACTTTTATTCCGTGTGTTTTGTGCTCACTTTATTTTTCACTTTAACCACTTTGAAGGGAAGTAATTACGAGCGTGGCGCGGACGCCACTGGGAATTCGCTAAAAATTTGAATGCCCTGCGGCATTGTGTACTCTATTCGGGGGGGGGGGTCGAAAATATTCATCAGAGTGCACAGCACCCGGAGCCGGCTGTAAATTGGAAATAAAATTGCTTTAATTAATTTTTATGATTTTTGTTGATATTTGATTATTTGAGTAGTTCTTGCAGGCAATTCGGGGCCTCTGGCCGTGGCTGAAGTTTGGCACGGGAATTCAATTATTCCCACCCGACAGCCGTTGGCGGTATATGCCAGAAATAATTTATAAGGTGTCACAGCGCCGTTCGCTTTAATACTAAACCGGGCGACACGCGATACCAAAACCGAATCTGAACCCGAATTACCGTGAATTATTGCAGGCGAATTATCGGGTTTATTGTGCCCCGATATATAAATAACATGAAATTAATAAGCTTTAGATCATGTTTAATTTACGTTTTGATGCACACACTGGAGCACTAGTAAGTGCGGCTTATCCCCTTTTAATTATTGCAAAAATGAGCGCACAGTTTTAAGCGAATTAAGCGACCAGCGGCCAGTTGGTGCGGATTTCGAGCTCGCCAGCTAGCGAGCGTTTTGTGGAGTGCTTTTAGCCTTCTGTCTATTTGGACGCCCGTTCAAATAAACTCGGGCAAAGGGCCAGCGAGCGTCCGGACGTTCTTTATATCCCTAAAAGCCTTTTTCAAATTAATTCTTCCACCGCTCTTTTGAATTGTGTGCATGCGGCTTCCGAATGCGTTTTGTACACCGGAACACTCGTGCGGGTATTCAATTTAAAGTTTTGCCCAATTCATCTGAAGTGGACTCTTTTAAGTGACTTTTGTTGCTTGTAACTTCTTTTGGATTTATTGAATTCAGCGTTTGCCTTTTAGTGAACACCTCAACCACAAAGTTTTAATGCTCTCTAAACTTGAATATATCTTTTCTAGATGCTTTCCCCAAATCAAATAATCTACATAGGGAAATAGGAGTTTAAAATTACAGAAAAAGCGGTTTTATTTTCTACATTTTCCCATCCGAATTTACATTTCTAATTTAAATGTTTGGTTTAAGAACTAGCTTATTTAAGACAAAGTGGTTATAATTATTAGTCTTGGTCTTGCGTCAATAGACTTACAAGGAAACGACCTCAGGTGTGTCTCACCGATTTTGATGAAATTGAAATATGTTATAGAGTATCGAAAAATAAGAGACACGTATTTTTTTTTATCTGCGGATACGCACATTTAGGGAGTGACAACCACCCCTAAAATTTACCCCCAAAAACAGTTTTTCCTAAATATTTCAAGTTCTAATGAATTTTTTTCGAATCAAACAAAATGGAAATGATATCTCATAAATATACCAACCTTTTGTAAGTATTCCAATTCCCGGGGGTGGCAACCCTTATTTTTTATTGCAGAAAAACGATTTTTTTTCATATTTTTGCGTCACAAAAATAACAGTTTTAGTTAAAAATCATTGAAAAATATATTTTTACATACGATTTTGAAAAATAAAGTTGACGTGTTTTTTGGTTTTCGTAAAAAAAGCTCTTCAAGGGGGTGAACAACCCCTAGCATTAATACGTAAATAATGTATATTCTTTCAGACATCAGTTTTTTCATGAAAACCAGTATTAAGGGGTTTTTGGAGTCGCTGATTACGAATCTGATGTTAAATTTAAAAAAATCAAAATGGCGGATCCAACATGGCCGACAAACTTTTGAAAAATACACCAATTTTTATTAAAACAAAACAATAAATAAAAGTAACCCCTAAATGTGCGTATCCGCAGAAAAAACAAAATACGTGTCTCTTATTTTTTGATACTCTATAACATATTTCAATTTCATCAAAATCGGTGAGAACGTTTCCTTGTTAGTCGTAGGCTTGGTCTTGTCTGTCAGATATTTGTCTCGTTTGCAAGACTCTTGCAGTCTTGTATTTCTACACGGAAATATTTTGGATAAGGTATTTACTCGTATTTAGTAGATCTTATAAGTAAAGCAAGTAAATCACACCGTTGACTACTTAATAAGAAAAAAATTAAAAATAGAGGAAAACGATAAAATTGTTTGTATTGAACTAGTTGTTGAAGTAATCTTATTTCCTTATTTTCTTGAAGATTGAAAGATGTGAATGTCTCAAAAACTGTAGAATTATAAATTAATATCAAACCAATAAATATTTTATTAAAATTTCATAAAATTCTGCACCAAACAACGTGTTAAAGATAGGATAATCTTATTTTTAAACTAGCAACCCTCCTTTAAGATGCTTAACACTTTGACGGCCGGAGTCATATATACGTGACTTCAATTTCCTGGTGGTTATCGGCCGGAGTCACGCATATGTGATTTCAATTTTTTTGATTTCAAAATATGGACATTAGCCTTTGTAATAGTACAGTATAAAGATAAAACCAATTTACAGCGTAACGCTTACAGGGTGTCCAATTATCGTTAAAGAATGTAAAACTGATTCTTGTTAATTAAAATTTGAATTGACCTACAAAAAATGCTACTAAACAACTAAACACTGCTGGGCCTCATGCATATCATATTCATCTAGTTACTAGTTATAGTTTAGAAAAGACTGCCCCTTCTATCTTCACCCCTTCAACCCAAATGTAAGAAATAACTTCAGAAATTAGCGTTGCGTTCTCGAAAACGTATGAAACAATATACATATTGTTATTTTCGATAACTTGGAAAAACTATCGTCTATTTTTACTCCTTCAACCCTTAAGAAAAATATAACTAAAAATGGATGCGGTATGATTAAACATTTAAAAAAATTTTTTTTTTATAAGTGTGATCGCAAATGGAGAGCGGCGATTATTAAATTAAATTTCGTGATTTCAAACTACTTTGCGGCGTCAAGTGCAAAGCTTTTTGTGAAAAATGCGGCCTTCAAAGTGTTAATATAGAAAAAATTCAATCAGGAAAAATCTCGCAGTTTGGTGTTGTTCTTAGTTAAGTCTCGCAAACATGTTCTTGGTAGTGGATTTTCTGCAAAACCCAAACCAAGCCCAATTCTGCTCAAGACTATATATGGTATAAGTTAAATTAAATTTTCAAAAACCGGGTAGTAAGACTATTTTATAGTATAATACCAAATAATTAAGATTAAACACTACCACTAACATATATATAAAGCAAATGATTTTTTTGCAAACTTTGTTTTTAGGAAATATTATACATACTAGATAAATTTAAATTTTTGTAACTTATATCCAGCAAAAATTTAATGAGAAAGGTGAAAACTTCCCATAATTTAAATTAACGAAAAAAATACTGGTGTACCAAACAAAAAAAAAGCTATGGCGACTTTTCACATATAGGAGCTATCCTACTAATAAGAGAGTATTAAAAATCAATAACCTACAATTTTCGGTAGCTATGAAAACTAGAAAAATTCATTATAATAATATAAATTTGAAAACACCAGTATTTATGTACTCAAGGAACTTTTTCTAAGAATTTTACAATTTTAGCGCTATATATTGATGTTTTTCTGGACAGGAAAAGAGTTAATTAATTTAAAGACACAAAGAGAGCTAGGTTTTGATTTCTCATGCATATTAATCCAAAAAATAAAATAAAAGATCCGAGGCTAAATTCAAAATTTGAAGATTATCAATTCACGAAGAGCATTTAATGAAAAAATATTAAATTTAGTATAATTATTGCATAAAACTAAAATGTTTTCTCTTAACAATAACAAATATTTTTCGAAATAAAAAAAATATTATAAAATAGATGAAATTATGTAATAGTCCTTGGGTAATATAAACATTGTTTTTACATGTTATATGCACACATTTATTATATTTTAAGTATTCATTATCGCGGATTATACAAAATAATATTGATGTATTTCTTAAAATTTACAACTTTTCACGTAAGTATTTTAGTTTTAACAAACTATATAAATTTAAAAAAAATTTTTTTATAAGATCAGAAAAACATTATTTTTTCTATTTAGTATATTTATTAAAGTGTTTGTTTTTTTATATGTTTTATTAAACTCTTTTTAGTTTTTGTGATAAAATATTGAATCTATTTACACTATATCTATAAAGAGTACAAACGAAATTTGGCATTTTCTCTTGGCTCTCTAAGAAAGAACTTTTCAAAATTCACCACATTTGATACCCATATTAATTAGTTGTATAGAAAAAGTTAATCCACCATTTTGGAGCTTTCGTCTTATGGGATTTAGAAAGATATTAGATATACTATATTGCATTGTCACTGGACTTATACGCATGTGCGAAATTTCAAAATGCTAACTTAATTAGAACTAGTCAAAATTTTGATTGCAAAATTTGTCCCAGGCAGAGGAAGTGAGTTAATAAAAGTGTTGTAATAAATAAGAATTCATTTGAAATTGAAATTGAAGAAATAAGACAGAAGCCATTGAAACTCTGGATTCAAAATACTTTAATTTATTAATAGTAATTGAAGTTCTTCGTTTTAATTCTTTCTATGTTATGGTTTTGTATGTTTTAAATCGTTATCTTGCTGGAAATTTCAGATTAAACGAAAATTGTTATTGGCAGCTTCAAAGAAAACAATATACCCTCCACTTATTAAATTTTCTCTGTTTCTACAGTGCAGAAAAATCGCGGGATGCAATCAGTTTATTTGTGTACCTTTCTAAATTCTGAAAAGAACAACAGAAAGGGACCATTTGGAGCTCTGAACGTCCGTTTCGTGTAAATTTCATGTCTTTCCCATTACCCGTCGTTATTTCAATGATAAATCCTTTTTTGCTCGAATTGCTAAATACAAATATTGATTCGATTCCTCCTGAGCATATATTTGCTCCGAATATCTGCTGACGAAGGGGAGCCCCTGAAGTGGGGCCCAGTTGGCTATACATCCCGCGTATCCTGATTCCCAGCACACTCCCAGACGGGAAGCGGGAGAGATCTCTCCACAGAATCAAAATACTACATATCACGTTCTGTTCGGCAAACAAATTTATTTCTTATGAAAACTGGAATTTTCGTCAGAATCAAAACAAAAAGGGGCGCAAAAAAATAGGGGAATCAATTCCATCATCCTGATGATACATGTCCCGGACAGAGACATGTCGTCGTCGAAATACCTTAAAGGCACCTTCTGGGACACGTTTCGATTGCCTTTAAGTAACAGAAAATGTCTTTAGAGTTGCTTGGCCAATTGCAGGCGCTTTATGTCCGGAACTTTTTATAAAACGTCAACGAAATGGCTTTCTTCAAGGAGGAAATCTGCTTTTCTTCTATTTTCGACAAACGACGACGAAGACGTTTTTTTTTCCAATTCCAGCATGCTTCTGAGCACAATTGGCCGATAAGCGATCGCAAAATGTATAAGACATTATGTGAGCATAGTTATCGTGTATAGTGTGCGACAAACGCCGGCATTGATGAAGATTTTCAATATCCGTGTCGTGCACTAAGACGTCGTGGGAGAAATTGATTGATTTTCCCCTGTTTGAAAACAGCAATTTCGAGTGGGAGGTGAGGCGACCTTCGGGAACATTTAATGAATGCTTTATCCTCCAGTCTATCCCCAAAACACCAGCCCCAAGCCTGGAGCAGGCAGAAGTTCGAACAGGTTTACTGCTGAGCGCTGTGTCGCATTAGCCGGCAACTTGTTGACTTACGCAATTAAATCAACGCCCCACAAGAATTTTGCGGGTGATTTGATCAAGGCCCGGTGACGTGTTTTCGCCACTACCGCCCGCGCCGCCTCCGTCCACACGGCCAGCTGCGCAAATTCATTGTCTTCATTAAATGGGTTAGCGTTGCTGCCGAATTGTGCAATTGCGCGTTTTCGGGGACGATTTAATTAAGGCTCATAATGCTTTTTAATTTCCACCAGACTCTTAAGTTAAGTAAGCAATCGTTGGAGTTGGCGTTTAGTTGACTTACACAAGTTTACAAGTTTTAGATTAATTATGAGATTGTACTTCATACTGAAGAAAAATGAGATCATAATGAAATAGTCAAAATGAAGAATTAAGTAGCTCAATTTGCTCGAAAATTATTAAAAGAGCTACTATAATATATAGTATATATAAAGTCATTATATACATGGGTTTTTGACATTCAAAATCAAAATTTGATTTTTGCTTATTGTTATTCTGTAAGTAATCAGATGCCTGTTTACACAATATTGTTTAAAAAAATATACCATTCACTTTTAAATTCAAATTTTGCGATTTTCACATTAATGACAGCTAGTCGGAAAATATTCGTTAAACCTGTCAATTCTGTTAGTTCTAAGGTAAGTAAAATGCTGTATCACCACGTCATTAGAAGTAGGATTATGTATAATAGGTCTGTCTGTTAACTCCAGTTTGTTTACTCATGGGTAAAACTTTTTACTTGAAAGTGTCTGTTAACCTCACAGAGGGGAAAAATTGAGCTCTTGACAGTACTTCTCCTTTTATAAAATTTTACCAGATTTTACACACAAAGCGAAACCAAGTAAATTTGGGTAAAATCATCATTGCTTGTCACTGTGCAATCTGTCATTGTAATCGTTTATTTGTGTATTTATATACATATACATATTTCAAAATCCTCGAAAATATTATATAAATCCATAAATTTTCCCTCTGACATCTTTGATCATCACATTTGACAGTTTACATATACAAAATTTTGAAAGTTTACCAAATTTTTATTTGAAGTCATTTGGTAAGTTTTGATGTATACCATATTAAAGTTTACCATATGAAAATTTTCACCAGATTTTTACTCAAGAATATTTTACCCAAAAGTAACCAGACAGATCAAATGACGTCTTACTTCACAATGAAGTTCTGTAATTTTGAAATATGATTTGGCCAACAAAGTTTTTGTCCATGATCACGTGTTAGGTAATTTCCTTAGAATTTTTTCTGTAGATTATGAATGAGGAAACAAAACTTCTCTATTAGCTCAGACTTTCAAGAAAAGTAGGGTTAAAAAGTACAAACGAATTTATTTTGGCCTTTTTTTTTGGAAAAATTATTAAAAAATAACGAATTCTTGAAGGCTCTTGTTATTTCGCTAAAATGAAAGTTTGAAAATATAAAAGGCCATAAAAGTTGTCCAAATATTCTGCAAAATTCACTTTTTTCCATATTCTGATTATTTAATAAAATATACAGGGTGTTCAGAGGTGGGTGGTCAATACTGCAGGGGGTGAAAGGTCAGACCGAGACAAGCAAAAAATCGTATGGGTGGGGGGGGGGGGGGGGGGGGGGGGGCATCTCGCACCGTTTGGCAGTTACAGGGTGATTCGTAAATCAGGATTTTGCCTTATATGGGAACCGCTCTTGTATTTTTATCTTTTTTTCTACGCATCGCAGCGGCCCCAAACTGATTTCAAAAAATCACTATTTGGAAGCCCTTTCCAAAAAAGTTTACACCACCCCCCTATCCCCAACCCCTTGGCCACAATCCCCCCTGGAAGTTGAAAAAATTAACTTTTATTTCACGATTTTTCACCTTTCGCCCCACTTTTCTCTGAAATTCATGTTATTAACATACCCACTTTTCATTTTTTTTAAGTTGCCTATCTAATTACCTTTCCAAAAAGGTGCAACATGCCCAGATAGGAAAAGAATACGAAAATTTATTTACAAAAATCCTTTTACAGAAAATCATGATAATTTGAATTTTTAAGAAATTATACTAAAGTTAACTAAAAAATACATTTTGTTCGCTTAAAAACTAATTACAATTAAAACGTTTGTCCTTTAAAAGCTGTTCAAAATGTTCTCCGCCAGTTTCGATGCATGCAAGTAACCTTGGTCTTATTTCACGTTTCAGGTCTATGGTAACCAGTCTCTCCCGTATTTTCGTGGCTGCAGTCCCAATCCTGGTAACTAATTCTTCTCTAGTGTTGATTAGTCTTGAGTAAACTTCATCTTTCATCATTCCCCATAAGAAAAAGTCCAGTGGAGTAAGGTTCGGTGACCTAGCAGGCCAAGGAATCGGTCCACCTCGTCCAATCCAGCGCTCAGGGTAATTTTCATTTAACCTTGCCCTAACAATGTTCCCAGTATGCGCAGGTGCTCCGTCGAGCTGTAAATAAATTGCGCTTCTGGTGACCAGGGGGATGTCCTCCAACAGATCCGGAAGGGTATTCTCCAAAAAGTCCGAGTATAGCTGACTATTCAGCACTTGGGGCAAGATGAAGGGTCCTATCAACTGGTTGCCGATGATGCCAGCCCAGACATTGACACTAAATCTTTGCTGGAAGGACCGACACCTGGTCCTATGTGGGTTCACATCTAACCAGGTGTGGAGGTTGTGCAAGTTTGTGATGCCATCCCGGGTGAATTGCGATTCATCCGTCCACAGAATTCGGTCTAGAAACCTTCTGTTTTCGATGTCAGACTCGAACAGCCAAGTGCAAATTGCAATCGTCTTTCGGAATCTCCTTCCTGTAGTGCTTGGACCGGGATATGGTGGTATGGATGTAGTCCCTCTCGGTTCACAACGGTCCAAACTCTCCCTGAAGACAATCCTGACCTTCGTGCGACCTGCCTGATGCTTATTACAGGGCTGTTCCTGACGATGTTGAGGATTTGTTGGTCGGGGTCCGCTGAATCGCCCGATTTTCCTGCTCGCGTTTCTGCTCTGGGGGCGGTTACACTTCCGGTTTCTTTTAACCTTCTGAAAGTCCTTGAAAATACCCTTCTGTTGGGTACCCGCCGATTCGGGAATCTGCTTTGGTATTCTCGTACGGCCTCATTATCATTTCCTTCTACTAAACCGTACACGTAAATTATATCGGCATACTCGTCAACACTGAATTCTGCCATTTTATCTTAATTTTTTCTATTAAACACCCGTTCTTATCGCTTGCTTCTTCAACTGTGGTCAATGTCCTTTCAAACTTACCCATTTTTATACCATAATTCATACGAAGTATTAGAAACGGAGCGTCAGGATACTTAGGAGTCAATACTGGATATAATAAACTAATAACGCTATTTAACGAGATTACATTTATTATTTTATTACTGTTTTGCTGAAATAATAAAAATGTACTACCTCTGTTTCCTAAACAAACATTTCCGAACTTGCTGTCATAAAAATTGTTTACTTAACGACTTTTTCCATTATGGTGCAATAAAGTAATTAGGTACCTGTGAGGATGTTTTAATTTCAGGACTTTTGCAACCCTTTTCTACCTGGGCATGTTGCACCTTTTTGGAAAGGTAATTAGATAGGCAACTTAAAAAAAATAAAAAGTGGGTATGTTAATAACATGAATTTCAGAGAAAAGTGGGGCGAAAGGTGAAAAATCGTGAAATAAAAGTTAATTTTTTCAACTTCCAGGGGGGATTGCGGCCAAGGGGTTGGGGATAGAGGGGTGGTGTAAACTTTTTTGGAAAGGGCTTCCAAATAGTGATTTTTTGAAATCAGTTTGGTTAATAATTACTTTTTTAGTTAATAATTACTCTGAAAAATTATCAGATATCAAATATATACCTGTCATCATATTGCCTATGACTGAATAATTTATTGAACATTTTCCTGAATATTATTGTAACATCCGTGGTATTTCCGAGATATTAAATTTTAATATATTTTTTTTTTTTAAATCCAATCGAGTTTCAACTTATGATTATGTCATTTGTTATTCTCTTTTGATTTTTTTTATTATTCGTCAGCTATAATTATTTATCCTAACAGGAAACTTGTATTTTTCGCAACAGCTGAACATGAATTTCAAGTTCAAATTTAAAAATTCAAATTTGCTGATATTAACTACATAAATAGAGCATAATATGCCAGAAAAAATATTATATTAATTGTTCAAGAAAGTGTCAATATTTAAATTGGAAAAGTATTTTTAATTCGCAGTAATATATTAAAAATACCAACCATCACTTTTAATTTCATTAATTTGGATTGTCAGAACTTATTTAAAAAGCTATCACTATTATACGTATTAATTGCGTTGATGTATGCAATAAAAAATTATTTTAAGAAAGTTATGGCCTGATGAATTTATTCATTGAGAAAAGTTTTAAAAGAAAATTTGTCTTATTAAATGGCGAAATAAAAAATTTTACGGCACTCCCCTAATTATAGGATTGCAAACAATTTTACGCCTTTTAAGATATGACGAGAAGGTGTGTTACCATGAGTTCATTTGGTGCTGATTTATTCATTGTTTCAAGCCGTCATCTCGGAAGTGCAAATTAAAAGTATTATTTATAGATCATGTGCAATAAAAACAAAGGAGAAGAAAACATAAGTAAAAGGAACACTATCATGCTAATTAGCCGCGTGACTGAGACTATTTTTCATTGAGGTCTCATTAATTTTCAAGAGCAAACTTCCGCTGTAGAGTTTGCTGCCTTGTAAACTTTCCAGACGTTTATTAGTGATTATGCAAACGAATTTTTTTTGTGAAACGATTGTGTCGGATGATCTTACTATTGTAGTAATGCTCAAAAGCTCAATGAGATATATGGAATATATGGAAGTTGACACTAATATTTCATTTGTTCTCGAACCTACTTCTCTTTTTAGCACGTGACAATCGGTTGCGCAAATTACTTAATTTTGGTATGACATAAATACATCTCAATCTTAACCACCGAAAACGTCTTTATTATCTCTGTTTCGAAAATGGCATTTATGGCGATTTATTAAAAAATTAATCGTTGATCGTTGACGACCGTAAAATAATTCTACATATGATGAGCAGAGTGACAGAGAAGTAGAAACTCTCAAAGAGGTGACTGGAATTCATATTTTATTATTCATTATTTTATTGATCACTTAAATAATGATTAGATTCTACGCTTTTAGTTTAGGTGTTTTGGAGGTCATTTTCAACTATCTTATCCATTACCTATCTCAGTTTTATATATTGCACCGACAAGGAAACGTTCTCAGGTGTGTCTCACCGATTTTGATGAAATTGAAATATGTTATAGAATATCGAAAAATAAGAGACACGTATTTTTTTTTTTATCGCACATTAAGGGGGTACTTTTATTTATTGTTTTTATAAAAAAAAATTGGTATATTTTTCAAAAGTTTGTCCACCATTTTGGATACGCCATTTTGAATTTTTTTAAATTTAACATCATATTCGTAATCAGCGACTCCAAAAAGCCCTTAATACTGGTTTTCACAAAAAAACTGAAGTTAATAACATTCCACTTCTTAATTTAATTGTATTGAACCCTTAATACCCCTTAATTCATTTCATTTAAATATAGGTTACGCTTCTTAATAAATGACTATGCATTTCCATTACAAAAGTTTAGTGACTTAGATATTATAAAATAATTATAAAGCGTGTATTTTTAAGCGCATCTGAATTTTGAATTTAAATAATACATAGAAAAATTTGGCAAGTTACCATAAATTTGGTTATATACAACAGATAATTTTTTTAAATCCTATCAGAAATGAGAAAAATAAAGAATAAGATTATTTTTTGGGGTAAGTTCTTAGAAGTTCAAATTCAACATACCAAAATTATTTTTCTTCCAAATAGTTTTCGAATTCCTTTTTAGAATGGAGAAAAACGAAATTACAAGTACAATTTCTTATAATGGAATTGACGAATAATTCAAGTCCATTTCTAAGTAGTTGATCACTATCAATTAACAATTACAATTCCTCCTAATGGAACATATCAATTACAAATTACAATTCCAGGGAATTAGAATTGTAATTGTAATGTAATTGAATTTACCTAGCTCTGTTGATGGGTGCTTATTCGTTCCATAAGTTTTTGTAACTGAGCACTGATTTCGGAAATAAAGGAGTTAGCAGGTTAAGAGGGGTCTGGCGGCCCCCAGAGGGTTTGATAAAATCGACCCCAAAACCTTGAAGAGGGCAAAAAAAAAAATTTTTAAGATTTTTTTCGACCCCCTGGACCCACCCCCTCCCCCCTTAAACGAAAAAAATGTGTTTTTTTGATATTTGATTTTTTTTCGAGCATGTACATCAATTTATAAGCGGTTTTAACGCTACTTAAAATTTGTTTGGGGTGTGTAGATATCCCCTGAATTTTTTCAGATTTTACTCTTATGTTTAATCGAGTGAAACATAGCTTTGAAACCAAAAAAATCGTTAAAAATCGCGTTTTTTTAAAAACAAACCCATGGGATTTGAGTGTAGACTTGATCAAAAGTAACGGCCGAAATAGAGTTGAAAGATACACTCTTCCCCTACAAAATGGCGCCAAGCGAAGCCAATTTGGTTGCGTGTAGCCGCCAACATTTGAACTTGAGTAAAACGCGAATTTTGAAAGTATGAAATTTTGAACTCTAAAATTAGTCGAAGTTTATCTAAACAAAAAAATCACAACAAATAATGTATATTAGGGGTTTTCGAGGTCGCTGAACAAAAATTTGATGTCAAAATTATGTTTTGACAATTGACAGTTGTCAAAAATGCTGTCAACAAGAGACAAAAGTTTGATTTCTTCAATTTTTTTGATGAATGATAATGAAATGCTTAATCTACGGGATTTTCTGACTCGTTTATTATGAAAAACGTTTATATTAAAAACATGTTTTGGCAGTTGACAGCTGTCAAAAATGTTGTCAAAAATAAAAGAATCATTTTTTAATTTTTTCCAATGCAGGCATAATGGAATCAATCTAGGGTTTTTTTCAAAGTAGCTATAATCATGATTTCGAGGTTAAAAACATATGTTGGCAACAAACAGGTGTAATAACACTAGAACGACGGAGGCAGTCATTTGGACGTTTTCAGAAATTAAAACTTATCCTGTGCCTTCAATTTTTGTCCGATTACTTTAAAATTTTTTGACATTTATTTTTTTGATCCACTAAAAGTATTTGTGTTAAAATATTGATTATGTTAATTACGTTAGAAGATTTTACATTACCTCCTAGAACGACGAGAGGCAGTCATTTTGACTGCTTCAATCAAAAATATGACGTATTGTGAAAAAATCATCTAAAAAAATTCATATTTGACTCGAGAGACTGTTTTATTAATAATTTGTTGTGTGAAAACAATTTTTATCGTGATTCACATGTTTATTTATTGAATTTCTAAATGTCGCTTACAAACGTCAAGCACATAACTAAAAAAGCATGGCGCTGACTGGGTCGGAAAGTACATCTCACTTTTTGACAAATTAACATAAATGTTGTCAAATAATCAACAATATTTTTATTAATATAGTGAAAGAAGAGTATGCTGAATCATATTATGAACATTGAACGTATTTTTAACAACAAATTATTTAATATTTCATAGGCAGTCAAAATGACTGCCTATCGTCGTTCTAGGTAGTAAAAAATTCCAGTCGTTCTAGTGTTAAACGCTGTCAACAAGAATAACAAAATATATTTTTTCGAATTTTATACCATGCAAATACTCTAAAAAAATTTTTACTTATCTAAAAATAGGTATTTCAAGACTCAACTCATTTTAATTAACACACTAAAAACGCAAATTCTAGTGTTATTACACCTGTTTGTTGCCAACATACGTTTTTAACCTCGAAATCATGATTATAGCTACTTTGAAAAAAACCCTAGATTGATTCCATTATGCCTGCATTGGAAAAAATTAAAAAATGATTCTTGTTTTTTTGACAACATTTTTGACAGCTGTCAACTGCCAAAACATGTAAAAATTGAAAAAATCAAACTTTTGTTTCTTGTTGACAGCATTTTTGACAACTGTCAATTGTCAAAACATAATTTTGACATCAAATTCTTGTTCAGCGACCTCGAAAACCCCTAATATACATTATTTGTTGTGATTTTTTTGTTTAGATAAACTTCGACTAATTTTAGAGTTCAAAATTTCATACTTTCAAAATTCGCGTTTTACTCAAGTTCAAATGTCGGCGGCTACACGCAACCAAATTGGCTTCACTTGGCGCCATTTTGTAGGGGAAGAGTGTATCTTTCAACCCTATTTCGGCCATTACTTTTGATCAAGTCTACACTCAAATCCCATGGGTTTGTTTTTAAAAAAACGCGATTTTAAACGATTTTTTTGGTTTCAAAGCTATGTTTCACTCGATTAAACATAAGAGTAAAATCTGAAAAAATTCAGGGGATATCTACACACCCCAAACAAATTTTAAGTAGCGTTGAAACCGCTTATAAATTGATGTACATGCTCGAAAAAAAATCAAATATCAAAAAAACAAATTTTTTTTCGTTTAAGGGGGGAGGGGGTGGGTCCAGGGGGTCGAAAAAAATCTTAAAAATTTTTTTTTTTGCCCTCTTCAAGGTTTTGGGGTCGATTTTATCAAACCCTCTGGGGGCCGCCAGACCCCTCTTAACCTGCTAACTCCTTTCCACAATTTGGAATAGGGGTAGCGGTGTATATCTTCCCATGATAATTTGTTAGACCTTACCAAATAAAAATGACATAGGCACTTACAACAAATGACAGCTCATTTGACAGTTGTACCTGTCGGAAATCTAGCGCCTCTTAAAAAAACAAAATTTATTATTCGTACATTTTATATTTAATCTTTTGAAAAAGTATAAAAAGAATATATAAATAATTAAAAAATGTTTATTTTATGTTTTATTTTATATAAACCTAATTTTAGAACACAAAATTGTTATATTTGAATTCCTTAAAATTACATTTTCTAATTATTGATAATTGCTTGAAAAGTAAAAAAATAATATGCGTTTTTAATATTTATATGAAACAAGAAAAAATACTCGTGCAGCAGTCGTGACCACTGAGCGGGAACGAGTTATTGATCATTATTGAATAAAAATCATTTTAATACTTTGTTTATTTGTAATTTTTTATTACGAATATACGTTTAGAAAGGGATATTAAGCGATTTCTTAGTTTTTTGTAGAATTTTATTGAAAAACCATTAAACTAGCAATTTAAAACGTCAGAGAAATTTTATTCTAAGACCTGTTTGGGTTTTTTATTTAAGTTTATTGTTAAAAATAAAAATAAAATAAAAATAGAAAGCGTGGTGTATTTCAACTGGAAAGGCCCAATCCATAGAATAACAGGTATTATGCTATTTTTGCATATCTAAAAAATTTGATACCTTTGAACTATGAAAAAGTTTACGAGAAAGTTCTAACCAGTTTTTTTTATAGAATTTAGTTGCCGACACACATTTTTTTACAGTAGCCCGAGCAGAAATAATGCAAATTAACTAACGGTGAGATAGAGACTAGAGCGCCATCTACCTTTATTTATCCGTACTCCGTAGAGGGGGTGGTTCAGAAAGGTATTTATAGGAGGGAATTAAACCAGTTGCGATTTTTTTAGTGGTTTTTTTTTTGGGGGAACTGACAACCATCCCTGGTATAAAGGTAGTAGGTACCTAATTAGCACAAAAACCCAGAAGGTGGAAAAAATTTCCATTTTCCACTGAACAAATGGTGAAATGCTAATTAGCCGCGCGCTACCTTCAAGATGTTTTTTACCTCAGAAATTCCTCAAGTGAATATTCGTCTCCTTGAGTATTCACCGCTTTGAGGTGGAAAAAAGCTTCAATCGTTCGTTCGCGTTGACAACGGCTCATACCGCAGTGGCGTTATAATCGCATAATCGCACCTGCCGCTCTCTCTCTATCTCTGGTTTAAGCCGCATCAAAATGGCTTTAATTAATTCCGTGGATAAACCGCCGCCCGCACCAGGTCCAAAAATAAGCATTCGATTCACATTCCCGCGCAATCGGGGGGTGTGCCATCTAGCGGGAGTAAAAAGGTCGCACGCAATAATTCAAGATGAAAAAGAGTGGAAGCAGCCTAATTCTTCGCACTCAATTTGATGCCCCGCGCCAACGATTCAGATATTTTCTGGGGGGTAGTAAGGGAACGCTCATCCGGGATCGGGATCAGGGTCTCAGACCCCGAATCATCCCGTCCGGGAGTTGCGGACGAGGAATTTCCCGAGAATAAATTACCCGGCGGCGCTAGACAGAGTGCAGATTGCGTAAATCATCGGTATCGTGGCAAGACAACGCATGGATGAGCTTCTGCGTTGCTTCACCGCCCGCTTGCCCCCCCCCCCCCCCCCCCCCCCTCACCCTGGACGCCCCGCCGGGGGTGTTCCGGCGTGATTTTCGACCCGAAGCTCCACTTACTTCCGGGTCCCATCGTTTCGCTTCATCGCCCCTTCGCCCCATTGCCGCTGAGTTATGATTTTAATTGCTCGTTTGCCGGGAAGCGTGCCCCTTCTCGTATTGGGGCACGTTCCGGGAGCCGATGTGGGGGATGCGCAATTGATCGATGGTGATTGAATTGTTTTCTTCCTTTTTTTTTTGTTTTTTTGTTCGTTTTTGTTTTCGATGAAGACAAACTCCCGTACCCCGCCCCCACCCGCCTTCTTGCGAAAAAGAGTCTACTGATTCAATTCGATTCAATCGAACTGGACGTCGCAATTGGCGGTGTCAATCAGAATTGTGGCGAATTGACATGACCGGTGGTTGTTTCGATGCTGCTGTACGGAAGAATCTCGAATTTTATTTTTTCTTTATGGGTCCCGGTCCCGACGAAATCAGAAGTGGGATGGGTCAGACGTAAATTGAACAAATTATTAAATGCCCTACACAATTTCTTTAAAAGCGGCTTTTGTCAATTAATTGAACTAGACCGAAATAAAGTTGGTTTTTTCTTTCTGTACGATAATACTTTAAAAGATACATATGTACGATATGAAACAAAAAATAGTAAATACCCACAATACATAATAAATTGTGGTGACTGTCCATTATTGCGAGCCATGTGTGGTAATTATTTAAGCTTTTTTTCTCTATCGAGGCCTGTCGGGTTGTGAAAGTTTTGGACAGCGCACAGTGGTTTGAAATCACAAAAACGCGAGATTAATAATTACTGCTCTTCATCTGCACACTGACTGCTCTCCAGGGTAAAAACAAAAACTATTTTTAAATTTTTGAGGATGCTGTATTCATTTCTGGGGTTCTTTTTTAATTATTGGTTGAAGGAGTAAAGATAGAAGGGGTTAGTTTTTAACCAACTTCAATAAAGAAGAAGGGCGTTTTGAATTCGACCTGTTTATATGATTTTTTTTTTTTTATATGTTTGTCCAGCGATTATTCCGAAACTACTCGATCGATTTGAACCAACCAAAATTAAGTTGAGTCAACCAAAATGACAAGGTATTTTTAACAAAGTCGTTTGCCTAGCTAAGTTGCTTGAACAAAATAAAATTGGTTAATTTTGACTTTGTCTTTTAATTGTAACAAAATTATTCGTTAATATGATTCATTTTAAAGCAATATAACAAAGTTCTTGTTTAAGCTTATTTAATACAACTATACATTTTGTTAAAATTAGCGGCAAGGAACTAAACTAAGAACGTGTAAAAGGCATAGGACCTTAACTTCAAAATGTTATCGAAAGGTCATATGGGATGGGGGTAAAGTGCGCCCGCGGTGATTATGGTTGTTATATTTTTTTATCACTAAGACTAACACAAGTAACAATTTGGCCAAGTTTCATCCCTTAATAATTAACCCCCAAGAGGTTAGAATAAATTTTAAAAATTTCAAAAAAAGAATGAATATCTTTTGAATGCGTTGACCGATTTGGATGGGATTTTGACATTTTATCAACAGAATCAGCGGGCGTTTGTCGTGTCATAAATCTGTAACTCTTTTGTTGTACCTATTATTAATATATATATTTTTTTAATTTTAAAATTAATGTTTTAAAAAGTATTTTTTCTTTGTCATAGCAAAACCCAAGCTTTTATTATGTTTATTTTTTAATTAACCACTACAATTTTGAGATTTTGTTATGTTAACCAAGTAAAAATTCAATATTACAGTTCCCGAGTACAAAAAAAAACCATAAATATAACTACTTGAAAACTTAACCTTATTTTACAATTATTTCTGTAAAACTCCCTTTTAACAATAAAATTCGATTATAATAATATTGCAATAAAATTAACAATTAAGGGGTATTCTAGTGTAGAGGCACGAATTTCGGCCGTTTTTTCAAGTTTCGTAAAAAAAGAACAACAAATATTTTCACTATCCATTTTTTTCTTATTTGTTTGTTAATATTTTAAGAATACATAAAAAATTAAAGTAAAAAAAAAAAACCAAAAATTCCATAAGTTATCGGCTGGCAGAGTGGGGGATCCAAAAAAAAGGGGTGTGACGGCGGTAAAAATTACAACAGTTCTAGTCACCTGAAACAAAAAAATCCAACGGATTCTTAATTAGTAATGTTGTCGCTATGGAAGCAACCTCAAAAAAGTAAAAAAAAAAAAAAAAAAAATTTCACAAAATGGCGGCCGGTTGAAAAAAAAATTTTTTTATTGCGATTTTTTCAACAGTTTTAAATTTTTTAAAAATATTAAAAATCAAAATTTTCAACTTTTTTGAGATTGTTACGATAGAGGGATATATAAAGAACGTTCAGACCAAATTTCAAGTAAATCGGTTTAGTAGATCTCGAGATATCCTTACCGCCAACTTGAAAAAAATAGTTTCGAGAAAAACGCGTCTAAAGTTTAGAGTAAAGTTTGAAGCAGTTGCGCTCATACAATCGTACGGTATACTTACATATTTTTAATCGGCGATCCCTGCTCCATACAAGGGACCTTCCTCCCGTTCAAAATCTTCAAAATATAGGTATAAAATACAAAAGAAGTTTCATGGGGGAATTTATCCGCAGGTACTCGGGCCGCGCCTACCGTGTATTGTTCAATTCATTCCGGTCGGACCAGTTTGGTTGTCGCTTCACCAAAATCGCTATAACTCGGTAAATAATTGAAATTTTGAAAAATCCCTTTGAAGGCATATTCTTGAATGTTTAAACTTTATAAATATGATTGATGATTTCGATTTTTTCGAATTTCTACACTAGAATACCCCCTTAAAAAGAGAACTCTAACAAAAACTTTCTACTTTTAAGATACAAAAATATAGGGTTTAATTCAGTTTCTAAAGTTTGTTCAACATTTTAAATGTTAGGGCTGTTTGCCGATGCCGAGATTTATATTGAATTTTATAGTTAATTTTATCTAGAATAAGGAGGAATAAAAAAAACTTGGGGATTTTTTGTGCTTTGTTTTTTGGGATATGAAATTGTAGAAATGACAACCTTCTTAGTATTTCCTTGACATTTTCTCGTTAATTTCATTTAAAATAAGTAATATACTATCAGTAAGCATTCAACGAATTTATCCAAAAAAAAAACTATAATAATTATAAATCAAAAAATTTAATTAATTTATTTAATAAAAATAATTTAAAAAAAAAATAAGACCAAAACAGAAACGGAAAAGCGAAAAATAAAATAAACCTTTTTAATCTTAACAACTATACTAGCGTAAGCAACTAATTTTAAGTCAGCACCAAACAAATCACGCAATGTTATTGTTTATTGCATTTTTGTGTTGTTTTGTTTGGATTACTTCTTTAAAGTAATTTAATGATCTTCGTTGATTGTTATTAAGACTAAAAAGGTTTATTTTATTTTTCGCTTTTCAGTTTCTTTTTTTTTTGCCAGCTTAATTTTGTGTTAATAAGTTTTTATTTCTTAATTTTTCGTTATCAATTCCATGTCTCCATTATGTTGTAGTGTCATCAGAACTACATATGTGTGCCAAGTTTCAACAGAATCGGTTCACAGGTGAATGAAAAATGAATCATTCCTAATTTTGTTCTACCCCTAGGGGTGGAATTCTTTTTTTCAAATTTAAATGAGACTAACCTCCAGTACACCCTAATCAATACAAAGATAGGGTGTCTACCGATCTTTGAATTCCTTAAAATCCTTGAAAACCCCTTGAATTTATTTGTGGTCCTTGATATCCTTGAATTTTTAAAAATTAAATATTTTTTCATACAAAAAAAAATGAAACTTGTCAGTCATGAAAAATCGAATCCTTCAGTTAAATTAGATTTAGATTAAAATTGGAAAACACTGATATCGTACGCTATTGGGGCTAGATTAAATTATTTTCGCATCACCTTACATTAATGAATTATTATTTGTATGTTTAAAATGCGAAAGAAAATAATATATCTTCAAAAGAAATTTTTGTAATCTTTTTCATTTATAAATAATGAATAAAAAATATACTGCCATTATTTAAATACATTATCTTGCCATTAATATCCTTGAACTTTCCTAAAAATTTTCCTTGAAGAGTTTCTTTGAAAAGAAAAAACTGGTAGACACCCTGAAAGAAAATCATTAAAATTGGACTACTCTGTAAAAAGTTATGCGAGGTCAAACATATAAAAAAAAATTATATATAATACGCGTCGACTTGAAAATCTCCTGCTTTTTTTTCGTCAGATACAAAGGGTAGGTTATTTTAATTTCTTCTTAAGGTGTATTGAGTGAAAAAACGAAGAAAGACGTATATTTATTTTTAAAATAAATGTAGGAGCATTTTTGTAAGACATTCAGTTTTTATGTATTTTATTTATAAAAGTCCGTATTTAACATCCTCACACAAAATTTCATGCTTTCAAAATTTGCCGCCCGTAAGCGATGCAGCGATTGCAAACATTTTTAGTATAAAATATTCATATGACCTTGCAAAGTTAAATCTGGGTAATGTTTTTGAGCTCCCAACCGATTACGTTTTTGTGTCCAATGCATAAAAATCGGTTAAACCGCAACCTAGATAAATGTGTTTCTGTGGCTGATAACCAAATTAAACTAAATCCATAATTCCACTCGAAACTTTAAATTTGTTGAAGCGCAAGGCCAACCCCCTTCCTGCAGGCGGGTCGGTGCAGCCCGTGAATACATGAGAGCAGCATCCCTTTTAACATAGGGCAAAATGGTCAATTTCATCTGGAAAGCGAAAAACTCAAGAGTTCCTCTTATTCCATAGAAAATGGCTTGCAGGAGTAAAAAAGATTGCGCTTTTTGCAGGGCGTTCGCTTTAAATGGTTGCGCTCCTTTGTGTGTCGAAGAGAACAAAGTCCAGCAGGAGTCGGGCACGTGCTCTAGGCCTCGACCTTGCTTCTTTCTTTGTGCTGTTGGAAATGGAAAGAAAATCAAGAAAAACATTTTCTATCTTTTTAGTGCTGCATCGCCGCCAGCATCCTGTGTTCTAGGGATGTCCGATCAGATAAAACACTTTCCCCGGAGTTAAGGGCGCCTTTCTCCATTTTTTTTTCGTATTTTTCTGGCTTTTTTGCTTTTTGTTTTTTGTTTTTATTCCTTCGCAAAAAGCACATGGGAGCGAAAGACAAAAGCGCCCGGAATGGCTGTAGGACTCTTCCCGGGAAGAGCCGGGCTTTATCTATTACTTGTTCAAATAATTAATTCCCTCATTCACTTAACCGGTCTAATCTGACTTCCAGTGGCTGGGTCGGGTCCTTTTTATGAGTCCGCGTGTTTTCGGGGATAACACAGGATGGCCCTGAGCTGTTAAGGACTTTATCACCTTTTTAATGGAGAAAAATCCCCAAAAAGTCCTTGAAATAAACGATTTAAATGAAATGATTTTATTTAATTTATCGAAAGGTGACAAGCACGCTTTTGTAGCGTAAAGTAAATATTTTTACAACGTTTTATCAAAATCTCTGAGGAGATATAAAATTAAATTTAAGCTAAAAATTACCTCTTAAATGTTTCTCCAGAATCATCAATACCATCAGCCGAACCAATTTATAAATATATGAGCGGGTAGTAACATTTTTTCAGAAATTAGTTCTATTCCGTGCGGCCGTTCCATAATTTTCAAAAATACCACGGATCGCGTATTTTATTAAATGAGATTGAAAAACTTGCAGGATTCTTATAACAATTGGTACAAAGAGGTTTAAGAACTTACTGATTTCAAATATTTTGTATATATTTTGAAATTTTTAAATGGCGGATAATAATGACGGTCCGAAATTTCGAAGCTTGACTAAATTATTATAAAAATTGTAAAATACCATATATCATTTTTAGTTTTACACTTTTGATGTCAAAATTCAATAAAGTGATTCATAGACCCACTAGAAACCAATTTGGAAGAAAGACCGTCCACCATATTGCTTTCGAAATGTGTAACTACTCCATTTTGATATCAAAATTGATATAAAGGACATCAAAACATCGATTTACCAACTTTGAAACTTGAAAGTATCAATTTTTATGAAAATACGATCATATTTAATACTCTTGGTCCACCATATTTAATCCGCCACATTGAATTTCTGAATTTTAATAACATATTTGAAATCAGCAACACTAAAAATCCCTGTACACCTAATTTCAAGCATATCTAACGATATTTTGAATTTTTGGCAGCTTTTTTTACGATTTGGAATACGTCATACTGTCGCCTAGAAACCGTGCGGCCGTGGTATGGCCAATGTGCAGCCACCGTTCATTTCTGCTCGGGAAACTTAAATCGACTCAAGCCAAACTAGAATCAGGTTTAAGCCAAGTTTGAGTTGGATTTGCACCAAAATGCAAGCTTGATCCAGACTAAAATCAAACCATTCTGCATGACTCCAGTGAGATGTAAAAGACCCAATTGTAGTATTTTTTTTTCCATGAATCCAAGTTTTATCTATTACTTGTGCAAATAATTAATTCCCTCATTCACTAAGCCGGTCTAATCTGATTTCCAGTGGCTGGGGTCGCCTCATTTTTATGAGTCCGCATGTTTTCGGGATAACACAGGGTGGCCCTGAGTTGGAATTTCTGTTCATTATGGGGCGCATTTGTTTGTTGCTGTGTTTGCACAACTTTTAACCTATTTTCAGTTGGCGGCTGCTGTTGGGGCTCTTCTGTTCGAAAAGGGGCTCCGCGGCTTGGCTTGGCCCGATCGTGGCCCCATAAAGAATGCTACGATGCGAGCGCTGAGTGCTGCGTGACTCTTTACACTAAAAATCGTTCACCCCAGCAGTGGATTAACGCTTTAAGAGATTTTTTAAGGCTGCAGCTGAATTAATAACTGCAGTTCCCCCCGCCCCCGATGTAATTCAATTAAACCAGGAGACCGAGTACTTTCCCAGGAGGAAATTGTGCTTTAGGGCACCCGGAACCCACTTGCGGCCCGGGCTGCGAGTGCAGAAATATATTTTTTTTTTTGTAATTTTTTTTCCTGTCAACTTTTAAGGACTGAAAATTGACTTAATTCTGGGTAAAACTAAAACTTTTTCGCAATGAAACATTTGTCCTTCTGTCCTCTGGGGAGAATTTCGAAAGTTGGCCACTTTCGAGATGCTTGAAGTTAGTTATGTTTTTGTTGTTATTTTTTTAAATCTTGTTATCTTTCTGTCAGTTAACTTTCCTCGCTCATTTTTATTAAAAGTCACACACATCTAATTATGACTTCTGGCTTTTCCGATTTTAAGTTAGAGCTTAAAATTGTTTTTTCCCAGAATAATGTTGAAGAAGAAACTGAAGAAATTCTAAAATTCTCCAATTGTTTTAAAAATTAAATTGTCTTCAAAATACTTCATGATATTTGCACTTTAATTACTTGATCTCGAAGAAAACCAAGTTTCACAAGTATAAATATTTAAATTTGTACATGAATCTAATTAGAATCAGGAACCTTGAGTTCGAGTTTAAATCTTAAATCTTAGATTTTCACGAAAAAAATTTAAAATTTTCATAACTTTTATTTAAGTCATTCTTTTTACAAAGCTTTTTTAAACTTACTTTTTTTTCTTCGGAACAAATCTTTCAGTCAAAATTTCAACTAGTTCTAACTAAGCTAGAGCTTTAAAATTTTGCACACTCGTAGAAGTCCGAGGACAATGCAATATAGTATCTATTATTATTCTAAATCCAATATGGCGGACTTCCCAAGATAGGGGATTATCTTTTTCTTCACAACCCCTTTGACATGGGTATCAAATGAAAGGGTTTGACGAGTAAAATGCGATTATCTATACATTTATATAAATTAGGTGTTATATTTTATTTTAAAGGATTTTTTATTAAAAATAATTACTGTTTTTAAATAAAAAAATAAAAAAATAAATGTTAATAATTTTGTCTGTGAAAATATTGAATATTCATAGTTCGCCTTCTTCATAAGATTGACATCCCAGCCAAGCGCTTCCAAGTTATCTTTAACCGATTTCGTAACATGTGGCCTAGCGTTGTCGTATAAGAAATACGTCAATATACAAAATACCTGAGATGATTAATACACAACATATAATAAATTTATACATATAATATATAATAATAATGTCCATATTTCCCAAGGAGTATTGAAACAACTTTTAAAGCATCTTTTCGCGTTAAACGCTTATCGTTTTGTTAATCTATATAAATATTTTAATTTTTTTATAAAATTATAAAGAAAATCATATTTTTCCTTTTAGTACATGTAGAAAAGCATTATTTTAAAAAGTTTTTTATATAATATATATATTATTTTTTTACTATGATTTTTTTAACTAATGTATTTATTCAAATACGTAAGAAAATCGTAATCTGGGAATTTTGATACCTCGAGATTGAACTAAAGCTAAACCACTTGTCTGTACTAAAATTAAAACTAATATTTTTGAGTTTATTTGTTTCAATTTAATCGGTAATAGGTAATGGGATCTACTTTAAAATTGATTTAAAATATTCGAATTAGTATGTTTATTTTATTTCTATTAAATTGTACAACTTTTATAACTTAAATTTTACTATTGCAAAGCTCTCCATAAACTCTCATGAAATTAACAAAAATGAGGATAATATCTGTTTTTCTACACTCACTGATGTACCCACATAAATTTCGAAACAATTTGCCTTCCTACCCTTTCAGGTGTTATAATAATTAATTAGTTTATTTTGGTATGTTAACATAGGTGAGTACAATAGCTAATTGAGTAGGCCTTTTATTCACATATCGTCTGCAGTGAAGTGCCTGTTTTGTTATGTACATGAACACTTTATTACATACATATGGGTGTGTGGCAGTGTACAATAACAATGAAATGGTTAATTAAGTACTATTGACTCTATAACATTTCATTTGTGGCCAATTATACGTTTCGCTATTGTATTTTAACTAGACCTAGTTGAACATTTCAAAAACCGTGTTGTAGTTCAGTCAAAGTTTTATTAAAAACTTCTCGCCTCTCAACGCGATGAGGTATGATATCCAAAATGCTTTAATGTGATTAATTTACAGACAGTTAATATTTTAGCTGGTAAAACTGGGCAAGCAAAAATCCATCAACTCAAACTGCAAAAAAATTTGAGCAAAATATTGTTATTATAAAATGATTTTGAACAATAAACAGTGAAAAAAAATCAATTTTATAATACATTTTTTTTATAGAAGATTTTATGTCATTATTGGTGCTCATCGTTATTATGGAAATTTAAAATTTTCACAAAATTATAATAAGTCGAAAACTCTTAAACTTCCGTATATATTTTTTGGTCTTTTTTAATAAGATATTTAAAATTAGAGGAAAATTTTAATGTAAATTAGAAAAAGCTTTTGATAGTTATTATTATTTAAGTAGGTTTTCAGAAAAAAAAAGAGTAACTTCAGCATCAATTTTAATGGAATTGGGAATTTTCGACTCACCACTGATTTGTAATTTTCCACATTTTATTTTTCACGCGCTTAAGTTTTAACATTGATAACATTTGAATTAGTACAATAAATAGTACATTGTTCAGGAAATAGAAGAAGAAATGTTTACATAAAATATTAATGCTTAAATAACTTTTATTGTAGGCATATGTACTATACGAGGGACGATCCAAAAGTAATGATAATGATAACTAAATCAACGTATGTAGTTTAAAACTTAAATGTATTTTTGTACATAGTCTGACTATGTACAAAAATACATTTATAGTCTCCTAACAAATCAATGCACTTAGTCAATGTTTTTTTAAACCATGAATGCCCTTCGAAAAATATTCGTTATGTTGATCTTCGCAAAATGCCTTAGCCTCGCTATCGTCTTAAAATTTCTTTCTGGGCTGTATTATTGTAGCCGAGGAAAGAGGGAGGTAGAAATCATTTGAGTTAGATCTACAGAATAAGATGAGTGTGTTCAAGCAGTTCGAAGCCTTCTTCACGGATGGCAGCCATCGAAACTTCGGTCTTGTGAGCGAGTGCGTTGTCCTGGTGGAACAAAACTACCGCTCGCAATTTTTCTCGACTGCTCGTATTCAAAAGAATATATCTTCCATCAATGACGTGCTATTTCTATGATTTTTTAATGCTTAACTAATGAGGATATGATGAACCCAAATCAGTCTTTTTCATTTCATTCTGTACATTAGAAATAATCACTTATCAGTACTTTTGGACCACCCCTCGTATGTATTTTTGTACTTTTCAAAAGGTTGAGTTATCTCAGATAACGAAAATACATGTGTTAAAAATTCGAACACATGCGGTATTTTTTTTTAGACAGCATTAACTTATTTTAATAAATTTAATGAAAAAAACTGGTATACATTCACGAAATATCGTTTTTTATACTATAAACAATTTTTCAATTTTGAATTTCACATTAAAAATAAACAATTTGAATGTCATTCAGTATAGAAAAATTATAACTTTCAATTTAGTATCTTAACTATTACTAGACAGTTGATAGCGTGCCATCGAGGAAAAAATAATTTTAAATTTAAATTAAATTCAATTTAATTAAATCCGAAAAACTTTGTAACCGATGAAATTAATCAGTCGATAGGCTAAAAATGCCTCGATAGGGCAAAACGTGTCGCACTCTATAAATTAATCAATAAAATGTTAACATATGTTAACATTTAACCAGCCGGTGTTTAAATAAAAGAACTTTCATTGAAGGTCGGTAATATTTTGTAAATTTGCAAAAATAGGAAGTGTACGATGAATAGTATTATATTTTCCCTATTTATTGAAATAATCCTAAAATATTTTATATGAGCTCTTTTAATAGTCCTTGATTGAAGATATTTTACGTAATTCAAATATTTATGAATATATTTACATGAAGGAAATTAATTTTAAAAATACCCGTCGACAGTGAGTTAACAAAACCTAAGAGAAAATAAAATGTATTTGTGTGTCGCGAATATATGATCCCGCCTAGCAAGAAAAAATCGTTTAGTATCGTTTTATGATACCTACTACTCTCTAATAAATAAGACTATAAATAAATCGATAATTCTTCTGAATAATAATCTAAAAATAGCTTCAATATACAACAGAGTCTAAATGGGTATTAATAACCGACCGGCGAGTTAAGTTCAATATTTTAAATAAATACCATAAAAAAACTCTATCAACACTTGGATATTAATAAATTAATTAACAATAATAGCAAATAGGTGGGGCATATCACGAATAATGAAACTATTCGTTTGACCTGATTTTGGTAGGTTGTCAGCTCGATTTTAACATTGTTAACTTTTGAAGGTTTTTAAATTATAAAAAAAAAAATTATTTATTAAAACAATAAATTAGTAATAGCAAAAAAATGTATTTTTTGGTCACAAAACCCATTAATTCACAAAACGAGAATTTTGTGGGCGCAAGTTCAATTGTACGATTCGAATAGAAAATTGTGGCAATTTCCTTCCAAAATTGTATATAGGGGATTTTGATGATGCTTTTGGCTTTTTTTTTTTTTTTTGCATAAAAACTTCAAAAACCTTTTTTTTTTTTAAAAATGCTGATTTTTTTTAGTAATTTTTTTTTCAAAGCCGATTATCTTATTGTTGCTGCTATTGAATGATCATATAAGGTCCCAGAAATCGCTCTCCGAATGTCTAAACTTTTTCGAACCATTGTTTTGAAAGTTTTTTGGTTTTTGCAAAATGGGCATTTTATACAGCAAAAAAACTTCGCGATTTTTTATACACGAAAACGATCAACTTTACAAAAAAATGTATAGAACCGAAAATTCTTGAAATTAGCCAAAGAATTCCTGTGAATTTTTTCAGAATTTTTTGGACTATTTTGGTTTTTTAGATTTGGCCAATTTTTGAAAATCCAAAGATGTCCCTAAAAAATTCAAGTTCAGTTCTTTGACTAATTTTACAAATTAATTTTATAGGACAAAAAGAAGTGCTTGAAATTGGCCAAATCCAGAAAATCAAAAATAATCCGATTTTTTAAGAAAATCTATCCAATTTTCTATTCAAATCGTGTAACTTTTTACTGCAATAAAGTGCATAAAACGTGTTATTAGTACTTAAACTTCAAAAATATGCAGGCATTTTTTTTTTTGTTAGGCTGCCTAAAAATTATTATTATTATTAATTATATTAATTAATTAATTATATTATTATTATAATTATTAATTATATTATTATTATTATTATGTAAATTATCTTCTATGCATATTTACGTTACTTTAAATCACTTTTTTTATCTCACTATGTTCGACTATTCCCAAAAATGTATATACACTAGTTTTGAGGGTCACTCATTACGAATTTGCTATCAGATTTTCGTAATTCAAAATGGCAGATCCAAGATGGCGGATAATTTTTTTGCAGAATTTTCAATTTCTTCAAAAAAAAAGTGGGTATCCGGAGTTTTTAGGGTCACTGATTACTGATTAAATGCCTGCATATTTTTGAAGCTTAAGTCCTAATTTCACTTTTTTTTTTTTTTGTTGGATCGTGTCGGGCGACTCAAAATACGTGTAGAAAAATTGGTCTCCATGAGAACCGCCCCTTCGATTTCGATAAAAGTTAGGGCCTCGAAGTTAATGGGTAAATGGGTTAAACTATAAAGTTTTCTCTTACTTTCTGATGTATACCAAAAAAAAAAGTTTAAATTTAAAACAGTCTTTCTTATATCTCAATTATTCGTATCATGTCGAACGTCATGGTTTTATCCCAAATTTGAACAAATTTAATTCTGTCCTTGACTGGATCCCACTTGTTAAACGCTTCCCACAAACCGCCTGGAATACATTCAAATGCAAGAAAAAAAATATATATATATATATAAGAAATAAGTAAACTGGCGAGAAGCACCTCTGTCTATTTTCGCTATTTTCGCACTGCCTCCGCGTATATTCGTTCTCGTATTCCGTGCAAGTCGAGTTGGTTTTAATTGCAGAGAAAATAAATTGCGCCAAGAATGAAGCCCTATTGATCACGAGTCTTCGGTCCTCAAGACGTCATGGTCGTCGTCGTCGACGACAACAACGACAAAGACGAGGATGAAGACGACGGATATCTTTTCTTCCATCAAACAAATTAAAATGTACGAATTGTTGCCAGTGTCGCCGCGTATACTGTTCGCGGAGTGTAACAAGATGAAAATATATCCGTAGCAAGTCGTTTCCGATAGCAAACAGGAGTGAAAAGTCTCCTTCCTTATTTGCTTACAAAAGTAAAAAGTGTATGTATATATTATATATAGTATGTATTATGTATGTATGTATATACGGAACCCATGGGATCTCTGGGGGAGCTGGGAACTGTGAGCTACTCGAGCGGAAGCAATCCCCCGCCTATCCAAAAAACATAATGCTCCCTAGTCTCTGAGCATCTTAAGGGTGGGGGTCTGCCTTATGATTTCTTATTTCATTGAAATTCAGCTGTGTGTTTCAATATTTAAAATCAAATCTCGTATTCCCCACCTAATTTCCAGCCCACATGCCTAATGTGTGCCGAGGGATTGGGGCCGGGCACGTACGGGATGAAACCCCCCATCCCACAGCAGGGGCCTTCTCAAAACGTGGATGAAAAATTCACGGGAAGACTGAATGCATAGCCCCGGGACCTCCATATTATTATTATTATATAGGGCTACTAGTACTCACTCGTTCGCCCGCCCGCCCCCTCAACCACCCTCCACCCCGAAGTGCACCCTGTCAGCGATTAATTACGCAATTTATATTAAAACTAGCAATTAAGCGCGACACGCTTCACACACGTTAATTAGAGGTCCTGTGGGTGCTACGCTGTGTTTTTGGAGGGAGGGTGGGTGGTGGACCAACTTCCTGGGCTATCCCTGAAAAGCCTTATCCCCCTCACCCCCCACCGCACCGCACCAAATGAATTTCGCCGCGCAGTCGCCCATTAATAGGTGGAGACACAATTAACGTAAAATTGCTTCATTACTTATGCAGGAATATAGGTCTTTATGACGCATTAATCATCTCCAGGATCTTCAGGATCCTGCTGGTGGTTAGCTATTTTGGCTCGAGCTCTCTTGGCTTGTGGCAGCATTTCATGGTGGATGCTCTCTGTGCCCGGTACCTTCCTGATTTTGTATTCATCTGGGCTGCTGCTACTGCTGCTGCTGGTGCTCCTCCGAATTCCCGACCCTTGTCGCTTGGGCTTCTCTGGAACGTGCTCCCCGTCCTTATTTCAGATAGGGAACAGCAGCAGGATCCAGGAGACAGCATCTCCTGCCCTCGTATACGAAGAAGAAAGTGAAAAGGATGAAATTCATTATATCTGGGGTGGCGCAACGACGATGATATGAGAGGTGTTTGGCCCGGGCCAAGCAAGAGGATTTCCCCCAAAAAATTATGTCATAATGTGGCCGATCTCTCGCGCCTAACGACCTGACTTCGTGATATAATGATGGAGGTTTCGTTAACAGATTCTAACTATATAATACGAGGTCGCTTCCTTGCCCCAAGGGGATCGGTTTTATTTTCATTTTTTTTTTTTGCTAGTAATGAGACGCGGCTTAATATAAATTCAAATTAAGTAGGACGCTCCACCAGAGCCACTGTCGTCTCCCGGTTTCTTTTACCCCCGGCATTTCTGGACTGGCAGTTTTTTATCATGAGATTGCAGGATATATGCACCATCTATCTATCTAAACATAAGAATACTCTATGTAGAGTGAGGTAGAATGAAAATAATGAAAAGCAACAATTATTTTTAAATCTTTATTTAGTGGCGTAAAAAAGTTGCCATTTGGGGATTACTTTAAAGCAAGACTGCCAGATTCTGATTTATCTAAGAAAAACCTAATAAAAATATCAATGGAACATTTGAAGAAGTTCTTCAGCTAACAATAAATGAACTAGGTTTTTAAGTTTAAAAAGGTGCAGTATTTTTGCTATATAAGAAATAATTTGTTCACACACATATTTTGAGCCAAACATGAGTTAAAACTGCAAAACTAGATAATACATCACTCACTGAAAGAAAAAATTAGATATAATGCCTTAAAAAAATAAGCAACTCACCTAATTTCTCTAGGTGATTTTCAGACAGCTAAATTATTTCGCTGATTTGTCTATTTTGCACAAGGTAATTTTAAATTAAATTTTTTCATAGAAATTAGGCTAGGTTTTTATAGACAACTTTTCTAGAGATTGTTCAATTTAGAAAAATTTATCACAATTTTTAGGTCATACGTCTACATTTTGTAATGAAATATTCTACAGAATGTAAACGAATTTTTTGCAGAATGTATAGACAAATTTCTCTCAAAACGTTACAAATATTCTACAAGATGTAGACAAATTGTCTACACTGTATTGGTGACTTTTAGGTAAAAAAACACAACATGTATAATAGGTATATTATTTACAAAGTTTAGGCGAGTTTTTACAATTTGTAGTAATATTTACTACAACCTTACAGCAAATAAATTTTCCTACAGAATTTAGACAAATTTTATATAACAATAATAAGAAAATCGACAACGTTGGGTGCTTTTTCTACACTTCGATGAGTGAAGTAAATACATTGGAACAAATAGCTCTACACATATTGTCTCTTTGTTTGTATTTGCTACATTTTTAGATCTTTCACCTAATCCAATTTTAGGTGGAAAGGAAGTATTTTAGTATTTACATAGTGGTTTAATTAAATCTGTTTTCTCAGTGCTGGAAAACATTCTTTTGGTACCAATTTTAAAAATTTAATAAAACCATCTGACGATTGTTGACGCTTTGAAGAGATTTTTTCAACAAACTCAAAAGTCTGTAATTAAAATTGTACTTTTGATTGGTATTTTGGTATATTCGACCAAAAATGCAAGATCGCATAACCAAGATTCATTTTTAAGTAGATCTTTCTTAACAAGTATTGTCTACTTTTTTTTCCAAAAATTCAAAAATCTGTAGCCTCAAAAGTCACAAAAACGTAATTTAAAATTTTAAAATAAAAAAAAAAAAATTGTTTTCTGATTGAGATGTAATAAGAAAAAAAATTTAAAAGGCCCATTTTTAAAAGACCCTGGGATAAAAATTGAATTAGCAAATGAAAATTTCTTCTGGCTCTCCAAATTTGTAAACATTTTGCATACAAATTCTAATAAGGTCATAACTATAAAAGATTTTTTCAATTATTGATTATCATTCTTACTTTCAAGATAACGTTGAACTAAAAACAAAAATATCTTTGAAAAGTTCAAATTAGTTATGAAGTAATGGCTCGAGCAATCTTTAACCTTTGTTTGCCACACTGGGGTACAAATGACCCCAAGACTAAGCTTCCTTAATTTAAGATTCTACCCGGTCTGCAAAGAACCTTCTCTGCGAAGATTGTTCCGGAATTTAGAATAACTTTATTATTTGAAATACTTGTTTACATTCCGAATATTCTTTACTCATTGTTCAATGTAAAACTTTTGTTTTTTTTTTTTGTTTAAATAATAAAAATTGCAACAATTTTTCGCTCTTAAGAAAAACTCAATTTTTTCACAAAATTTCTGCATTCATTTCTCAAAATAAATACCTTTTTTGAATAAATTTCCAAACAAGTATTTTTTTCCCCTGTAGTACAAGACTTCAAATAATCGCTCCTAAATTTTTAGCAACTTTTATTGAAAATCAAATAAGTTATGCATTTTTTGTAAAAGTAGTAATTTTTTTAAACTTTGTTTCAAATTTAATTTTTTTAACACAATTAAGTGCAGATATTTTTTCATTGTACTTACACAACTTTGATAAGAAAACCTTCAAGAATTTATAAAAAAAATTGGTAGATTAAAATATTTTAAACATAGTTTTTCATAACCAATTTTTTCATTAGGGGTCAAAAAACAACAGTGTGGCAACAAGGGTTAAACTTCAAACGTATTTTTTCCCGAAACTATGGTTTTCGATACGATTGCCAAGATAAATCGAAGAGTTAGATATTTAACTTTTCAAAATGTTTAATAAACCTTAAAAGAACAAAATTTATGATGAAAGGAGATTTTAAATTTCAAAACGTCATTATCTTGTTATTTTTTTGAAAATCCAAAATTTGGCTCCGAATACACTATTTTATAAGAACATATTCAACTTTTTATTTATCAACCGACTTGGACTGAAGAAAACATACGAAATATGGATTTATAGGCTATTATTAGTAACTATCAACACAACAATATAGAGTTAAGGTTTTGTTACATTTTCAAGAATTTCTATATACACCAGGAAAAATAAGTTCTAGAAAACATGTGATTAAAGTATGTTTTCAATTAAATCATAACTTCATAATTCTCATTATTTTCAAATACAGACAAACATTTTCTTGATGTAATCTTTGATATTTTAAATCCGTCTCACTTTTCAATGCCACATTCTCTGTCTAAAGTTTCAGTGGGAAATTTAACACCTCTCTCGACGGCTTGCGAGTGGTGTGAAAAATTAATAAATTATAAATTGGTTTCACCACCGATCTACACCCAATCTTTCAATGCTTTGAAGGCAAAACTGGAAGCTCTGTAACATCGGGTGTATTTCAGCCTATGACATTGCAATTTTCAGTAGAGTTGTAATTAAGTAATCAGAAAATTCGAGATTTGTGAATCATATAATTAATGCTATTTGTCTAATTTGTATCGCCATTTTTATTTTCAAATTAGTGACTTTTAAATCCTCATATTCCTTCAGATCTTTTGACGTTACAAATTTTTTGATAACTACCGAAGTTTTGAAACTCCAAATTTTGATAGTAGATTCGAAATCAGCAATCATCAATTTAAATGGCTCCGGAGGAAAATATTACTTTAATTTAGAATTATTAATAACGTTTAATTATCATTAATTAAAGTCCCATTAATTCGCACAGTATTACGTTAAAATTGCTACTTCTGTGCAAAATATATTTAATACATGCTCCTACACTTCATCTTGGGGCAATTTACAAGACTTTTGCGGAACGCCAGACCTCACGTAAGGCTGCATTCACACTTGATGCAGTAATTTACCAGAAGGGTGGATGCATTTTGCACAGCAGGGCCGTCATCACATCTCGCCAGTTCGGATGACTGAAGCACCAACTGAAGCGGGGCGTCCTGACGTGTGCATTGCATGTGCCGCTCTCAGCTGCCAGTGTGGCCTGGCCCGCGGCTCCTGGTTGTGTTTGCTTTTGATATTAAATTCAGATATCAAATTGCTGGCGCTTGCATTGCTGCCAAAAAATTGAAAAATTGAAATATTACGGCAGGATCGTAATTAATTTTTAATTAAAAACAATGTTTTTTCTTTTTATAGCCTGAACTCTCGCACTGATCGAGGTCCTTTTATATCTGATACTGTCTAAAAGAGATTCGTTGCAAGAAAACAATATTAATGCCACACCGGACGTTGTGTCATCCATGAAGTTCGGAAATCGTTCAGACATTTCATTAAATGCCCCTTAAAATGCCTGCGAAACATAAAAATTGAGGTATGAGGCTTGGTATCGCTCATCAAAAACAGGGGTCAACAATTTAATGGCATATCCATGAGCTTAATGGGTTTTTATTTTACCCAGTGGGACTATTTTTCAAAATTAATTGACCTTACTACGAAATGGTTTTAAGGAAAATTGGAAAAAAATCGAATCGATCGATTTGGTTGGATTGTAAACTTGCGTTTTTGAGAAAAGATAGGGTTATATTATACACAACTTGAAATTTTAAAAAATAATAATAATACAACATTAAAAGCGCTCAGTTAATTCAATTTTTTAGAAATAATTATTAACAAAAATGTTCCATAACATTATGTTTTTTAACAAAGTGTTAAGAACTGTAAAAATACCTAAAATATCTATTTTGGCCATTATTGAAAATGTATTTAAAAATAATGGAATGTTCGATGGAGATAAAAACTTACAACATAAATTATAGCAATAAAATATGACATACCAGCAACCCTTACTTTTTCGTTTTTTTGGAAAATTGGAAATCAGCTGGAAATTTCTGTACACACGCTACAACAAAACTGACAGACTACTGACACCTTCTCCTAAAAATTAGGAAATTCTAATTTCTGCCAACTGCTGCTGAAACTGTCCAAGCACAGAGAAAAATATAATCTTAAATTATTAAATAATAGAATGAATAGGGAAAGTCGTTTTGATTTAATAAGGATATCCGTTTGGATGAAAACCATAAATAAATCTATTTAAAAATATGCATATGTTTTATTTTATACAGACATTTCGAAAAATCCAGTTTTATTGCAATTCGACTGAACTTTAATACTAATCGTAGTGAGTTTTTAATATTTTTGTATTTTAATATGTTAAAGGATGGAATTTTCATTTTATTCATGTTCCAATTTAAAAAAAAATTGTAACTAACATATTTAAAATCACTAAGTTCTTGTAAAAAGGAAATTACCTGTTTAAGAGAATATTTAACATTTTTATTTCGAAAGTGACCTAAATCAATTTTTTAAAAATTTCATGTTTCTTAAAAAGATATTTTTTTTAACCCCTATATAAAAAACAAGACCAATCGCAACTCTAAAATACAACGATTATTACAGTATATATCACCAGTACACTATTAATTATTTTAAATCCCTCCCGCATAATTAATTAAAAAATATTATTAATTTCAATGTAACATTTCTTTAATACCCAATAAAAGTTGGAAATTTTTTAATTTTATATATTTCTTTTTATTTTAAGAAAAATTTATTTTTTTCATGTACTTATGCTTTTCTAACAATTAAAAATGTCTTTTCATTAATTTTGAAAGTGGCATAAGTCCATTTATAGCCATCTATTGAATTGGTAATTTATACACCAACCAAAATATCTCGATTTTAAAATAAATGGACTTAGACCACTTTCCAAATAAAATATATAGAAAATGTTTGGAAATATTCCAAAATGTATGACTGTATAACAAATAAAAGCAATTATCATTAGCCAAATTGTTTTCAGATCTATATAATCAGTAGCACTAAAAATTCTGCTGTTTACTTTTCGTAATAACGTGACTATCGTCTAATTTACTTATATAGAAATTTTCATTAAATTCAAACAGTATCGAAGAATCTTAAGCTATTCTTAAGTCTGTACAGAGCTCACGTGAAAGTGAAGACGTATATCTCGTGGCCTTGTCACCCACAGGTCGTCGTCACCTGACAGACGTAATAACTGTCACAGAACAGATTTATACAAATAGCCTGTGTCTGTGTATGTGTGCATACACCGCGACACCCACCTGTTGAAGCCGCGATTTCTGGCCGCTTGTGTTTGCTGACCGTCAAACACCTCGCCAGGGACTATTTTTTATTTTCGTCTTGGCAAAATCTAGACCGCACTAAAGGGGCATTTTTTTTTTTTTTTTTTTGTAAGCTCTCCATATAAAAGTCATATCACCTTCTTTATTTTCTGGTTATTACCTCTACGCTTCGGCACGCGTGAGCAATTTAACCGACAAAATGTAGGGTCCACAGCGCGGCGGGCAGCATGTGTGCGGGAGGGCATTACCACTCTGGATTTATTTAAATCGACAATATTTTTCAAAGTCCATGAATTACGTAAGGGGAGAGATATGCGCTTAAATCTTCTTGAATTTAATCCGCAGCTGTGTGTGCTGATGTAAATCATCGTCTTGTTGGATTTTTTTTTTTTTTTTTTTTATCTTATATTATATCTTTATTTTTTTATATTTACTTTGTGAGCGAAATTGCGAGATGTCTGATTACAACGTTGCATACAAGAAACAATTTCATGTAATTAAGGAACGAGAAGCGAAATGCGCACTCACTCAGACAAATAAATTTGTTAATCGATTTACGCTTTATGAGATGTAATGGAATTTAATTGCCTCGGATATTCTGACGTAGAATTCTAATCGATTTTACATAAGACATTGATTGCATCTGTTTTACCTGCAGCTGAGCACCTTTGTGAAGGATTTGTGCATTTTAATTTTATTGGCCTAAGTAATAGAGCATTTCAATCTTATGTGTTATACATAGATTTAAACCTCCAATTAAAACAAGGGATGTAATGAAATCAACAAACAAGAATATTTCAATCAAGACATTACATCTTAATTTGGATGCGTAATTCAGTTTCATATGTGCAGAGTTGGTTTATTTAATAAAATAATTCTACTAAGTTTACCAATTAAAATTGTTTTTTAATTTTAAGTTAAAAATGAATATTCATCAACTTTTATTTAAGTTTGTGAAAACTCATTTAATCGTTCTCCTCCTTAAGAGTATAAAAGCTAAAATTAATCAGGACGGCATTCAGCTAGTCAATGAAAGATGGACAACCCTAACTACGATTATATAGGGCATGAAAACATCCTTTTCTTCGTCAAAGTTCTTAGCCAAAGCAGAACTCTACAAATTCTCAAATCCATGAAATGAGTCTGCAGCATCTTTAGACGTTTTAAACTTTCGTAACTTTGTTCTGTCTTTGCTGCAGTTTAATGGGGCGTTCACATTAATTACATAAAGAGTAGCTTAGTTTAAAAATTTTTTAAAATTGTACAACATAAAGAATTTATTTAAGAATTAAAGATTGAATCGTTAAAAAAATACATTTTATGTTTTTCAAATTTACAATATCAAAGCTTCATTATGCTGTAATTAAAAAATAAATTTGCTTGAAGAATTCTATTCTATACAATTTTTAAAACTACTATTTTGACATAAATAATACCTTAAAAAAATTCAAATTTTAATATGAGTATCCTCCAATATTTTATTATAAACCACCCGAAAAATAATAACTCTCCAAAATAATAAGCATATCAATTAATCAAATAATAGTTCTTAATTAGTAGTATAGTGTTCATCGCATGGTATTATTTATCAGAACTTGTAAAAATAATTAAATAAACAACGCAACACTTTTAAATTTCTAAATATTAAGTTATAGAATCAACAATCCTAAAAATCTCAATACTTCTATTTTCATGGAAGTAAATATTTTGAATTTTGGTCATTTTGGGTGTCACTTTGTATCCATAATTTTAAATTTCCAAATATTGGAATCGTTATCTTGAATTTCAACATTTTTATAGAAAATTCACAAACAAAACATATTCGAAACAGTGCCCCAAATTCTTTATGTGTTAAATTTAATTAAGTGAAACATATTTAGATTCAAATTCGGAAACTTAGAAATTCCGTCTCCTTTATATATAATTTTGATTATAATAGATTTCATATTGAATTTCTATAGCATATTCCGAATCAGCGTCTCTAAAAATCCTGAAGTACTAATTTTCACAGAAATCATTTAAAGTAAAAACTTTTAGATCATTAACTTCTATTAAACATTTTAGATCTTTTTTTTGTGTATCAGATTGAAAATAGTCCAGAGGCACCAAATGAAAAATATAGAAGGAAGAGTTTACACTCAGAAAAAAATACTGTAATTTCAAGGACAAAATTGTTAATTTCAAGAATTTTTATTGGTCAAATCGTACAAAATTATTGATATTAAAATATTTACAATATCTAATCAGCCATTTTTATGATCGTTGCCGCCAAGGCAACCTACAGTAATTTGGGTTTCAATAAAAAAGAATCATTAAAATCGGTTCATAACCGGCGAAGATATCGCGTAACATACACATAAAAGGTGGGATATTTTCTTCAAATTTAAATGGGACCTCTGTCGAGAAATAGCCTATTCAATAAAAAAAGAATCATTAAAATCGGTTTACAATCGGCGAAGATATCGCGATACAAAAAAAAAAAAAAAAAAAAAAAAATACAGTAGAATTGAGAACCTCCTCCTTTTTTTAAATTCGGTTAAAAATTTCTTGAAAAAGAATAGAAGTTTTTTCAGATTAAGGGTTATGAAAGTTGTCGGAAGCTACACTTAAGCGCAAATTGTGATACCACTACTTTTTGTTATCAGGGTTTCTGGTGGGAATCGAGCCCACAACCTCTAGCACTGTGCTGGTTCGCACGCTTAAATTAACTATGGAAAACTTGTACTTTACTTGATTCAAGAACTTTTACATATTTCAACATCAAATGCGAAAATTGTTGCTTGAATTTTTTATCTGAACAGATTTAAATTTTTATTGTATATAAAAAAAAGTATGCATTTATGTTATCTTAAAAATTGTGCATTTTGGAAAACATAAATGATAACTCTAAAATCATAGGATCGTAAATTGAGGATCAGGCGATACGATACAGAAATAATTATGCATGACAACTTTTACACCGAAACTCGTGGTCGATTCGAATATTATGCTACTGTCAAAGCCAACTGACCTGCAAAATATTTTCTGCGCGATACCATGAAAGAGGTTTAATTCTTGATGAATTAACCTCCGGGACAAGTTTTTGCAACTAGCAGAATTAGTTGTAAATTGCTGGAATTTTTCCTGCTCCAGCAGTCTAGTATAAATTCCTCATTTATATTCAACCTTCCCGCCCGCACGTTCGTCGTCGCGGCGCCTCGCCGCCGTCGTTACCTGAACGTACCTGACTAAATGCAATGAAAACTTAGGGGTTACCTTGACCCGTGTCGGATCCGTTCAGGTTTTCTTTCGTAGCATGCCTCAGGCCCCGCCCACCGAGAGTAAACTTCGTTCCAGATCGCGCCGTCTTCCTTGATGTTGTTAATAAAAAAAGTTAATTTTAATGACGAGTTCAACATTTATTGTGTTTGCTTATTTGCATCAACCGACGGGAGCACCTGCAACTAGGGCTTATGCATCCCTTACTCCTACCACCGCTTGCCGCGTATTTATTCAGCGATTATTTAATTTTTTGGAGAAAGGAACAAGCAAGTGAATAAATTCGCTTCCATTTTTGTGCTCGTCTACGGACGCACGGCGTTAAATTAAAAAACCGTACATACCATACAGCAGGTAGTGGGGGATAGGAGGGGAAAGTAGGGGAGGAGGTAGGGTGGTTCCGACACAAAAACCAATTTCAATGCACATTTACAGTTTTAATTGAATCTTGTTTAACTTTTTATATCTGCTGGAATGATTATCGGATGGCTTTTTTTTTGCGAATGCTGCCCGGCTTTTACTGGCTGAACTGAAAAAGAGGGTTATGCTCCCCAGTCCCATTGGAGGGGGGTTCCTCTGAGTAAACAGCCCTATGCGGTGCAACGTTTTGTTTTGATTTATGCGAACTGGAAAAATTTATGAATTGACTGTGTTCCGTAGATCCTCGCCAGACCCCAGCGAACGAAGCATATTTTTTTTCTCGCACTGGTTTTAAGTGGACGGGTTTAGGTCGAGACCACTTTATTATTCGTAGAGACGTGCACAGATTTTTCTGGTCCGATTTCTATGGAAGTCCGATTTCTATGGAGGTCATTTATCTGATCCTCGGCAGTGCAGAATGTTTTTTTTTTTTTTTTATTTATTATGTATTTTTTATAAGGGATTTTCATTCGTAACTGAAATCTTAGAAAGCTTCCTTAGCTAAAGTGCAATTTCTATAGAAAGGGTTGTAAAAGAGCCTGTACATACCTGGGAAATTTTACTTGAGTATATTTTGATCTGATAAATTTTCAAATAATCCATTGAATTAGTTTCGCTTTACTTTTATTATTTTTTTGATTTATTTTTTGATTATATCTTTTTAAAACCATCCTGTTTCCCTCTTTTCCGCCACATTTAGTATATTGATTTCTGTTTTTTTTCCATATTTTCACGTTTTTTTTCTTTTTGGATTTTAAATTTTATTACTACACATTTATTATTCATCTTTTTCGCTTATTTGTATTACATGGTAGACGATTATATTTTTAGTTATGTAGAGTTTTGAAAATGAATTATACTACTTGTATTTTTCTCCTTCTGTATCTAGTATTTAGTTTTTATATTTATTACTCAGTATTACCCTCCACGGTATATTGGAGTTGGACTACATATGTATGTATTCTATCGTATAAATAAATAAATAGATAAAAATAAATAAATAAATTCAAGGTAATTTTGTTTTAGCGAGCAAAAGTCATCTGAACAAAGATTAACAATAGAATTTTTAACGTGAATATACACAAATCTATAAATTAAATGGTGTCATTGCTATAATTCTACAGAACGCATTCAATAAGCTTCTGCACATCCATTTTTCGGCACACATCAAGTCGCAAGTAGTGCCAAAATCAAACTGTTGCGTTCTGACAGTTTGATCGCGCTAACAAAAATTAATTAATTAATTTAAAAAACAAGAAAAAAAAAATTATATTTCTTGATACAAAATATTTATTTGTATTTTGTTCCTTCTGCAAAATCACTTACATATAATATTTTAATTTTAATTTTTTTATTTGGCTTTATTTATTGTATATGATTTTATATTATTTTTTCTCAAAAAATCCTTTGGCTAATTTTAAATGAATTCAATGAAAGTAGCGAGAAAATTATAAGAAAATACTAAGAATCGTTATTTTCTATCAATTTTACTTTTAAAACAAAAACGCAAAAAAATTTTTTGAGTTCTCCTTTTTCTAGATAAAATTTAGTATTTATTTATTTCAATTTAAACAATTTTTGTATACAATCTAAGTATTTTACTTTTAGTACTTGAATTTTAAATTCATTTTATTATAATATTACAAGTTTAGCAGTACCAGAAAATATACTTTTAGAAATTTATTTTTTTTATTTGGGAGAAAACTGAAACCCAGTGAGAGGGGACTGTACCTACTTAAATACTAATTTTTAATAATTTGTCCATTTTTCGGCATTCTAGATAAAATTAACTATAAAATGCCATATAAATTTCGGCATCGGCAAATAGCGCTAATATTTACAATTTTTAACAAATTTTATAAAATAATTAAAACCCTATATCTTTTTATTTAAAAATTTAAAAGTTTTTATTTTGATGCTTTCCTTAACTGCTAATTTTATTACTTTATTATTTTAATCGTATTTTGTTTTTAAAAAGGAATTTTACACAGATAAGTGTAAAATAAGGTAAATTTTTTAATAAACCATAAAAATGTTTTCTTATACTCAAAAATTGTAATATAGAGTTTTTATTTACTAAACATATCAATTTAAAAATTATAATAGGTTAATCAAAAAATAAACATAATATAAACTTAAATTTTACTATGACAAAGTTATGCTATTTTTTAAAGCACTTATTTTTATATAGGGCACTTATTTTTATACAGGGCCCACTGTACATCGCATCTCTTGGTGGCATAATGACATAATGACCCAATATAAGTGACATATGCGAGTTCATTATACAAAGATTCAAAAAGTTATAAATCTTTAAAAGTAAAATAACGATTCTATCAAATAAATTTCAATTTCTTTCTGAAATTTTTCTTTTTTAATTTTATTTCATATAGAAAGGACGAGTTGCTTAGCTTAAAAATATCGAACGCAGTAAATTGATATAAAGTTACAAATTGTATTTAAAATTAGAAACTCGTGGGATTAAGATACGTCGTAATATTATCTGAAAATATTAATGTCGATTTACATTTAAAGCCAAGTAAAAAGAACGCAATTCTCAATGCATTTATTATTTAGATAATCTTTAAAGAAGGCCTTCCTTTCAATGAGAGGAGTTCGCTCAAAAATAAATAAATAAAAAATGATTTTTAATGTACCTACCTACAAAATGTCGTTGTTTGTTGTTATTCAATTTCCTACCTTGAAATTCTTAAAAAAGGAGTCCTTGAAGGAACATTTATGAAAATATTCAATTAGGAATAAAATGGTGAATTTGTTAATAGGTGAATAATAGAATAAAATAATACTTTAATATAATAATAATAAAATAAGTGAGTAATTAACAATAAAAAATCAAATAGCTTTCAAATTTATTCTATAAAAATGTGAAATCCTTAGCCCGCATATTTCCAACAAAATGTTCTGTGTATTCGTGCGTTATTGCATAAATTTGTATAAAAGTTTGACGTTATCAAAGCATACCCAATTTTACTAAAAACTACCAAATACTTTAGGGGGAAAAAAAACCCTGTCGTTTGGTAACACTATTCATGTACTATTTTTTTGTCTTCGGATAGCACACATGAGCCCATGAAATTATCTGTCGCCGAATTAGTCCAAGGCAAACTGTTTTTACTCTATCACAGCGAAACAAAAAACCCCCAACTACAAAATTTACATGCGACACATGCGAATAAATAACCGAAGGGTGAAAGTCAAAACTTGTCGCTCGTCGGTAGATAAAGGGGGTGGGAAAAGGGGTGAAGAGGAGGAGGGAGTGAAGTCATATGTTGTCAGATTACGTTCGCGAATAGGGTGGAGGGGATGGGTGGCAGGATTCCGCGCTCCTAACTTTTCTACGCTTGTATTTCATGGAGTAGGTGCCTGCCTCCGTCTTTGCTCGCCGGTGAATTTATGTAGTTCGGCGAGCGACGACGACAGGATGTGCTCTTGCGTTAGCATGGAAGCGTGCATACATGCATTCATCAGCGCAGCCTCTGGGTTCTGGATGCTGTACAGCTTCCCGCTCCCTGGGCTCCTGTTCGAAGGACCAAATCGACACATCGACTTTAGTTGGATCCTCCTGGATCTCCCGGAGACCCTTCACTCAGGCATATGCATTAAAGTACGAAAGAGGTTTTTTTTTTTTTTATATCAATACCAGCCTAGCGGAAAGTTTTGGCAAAACATAGGTTTTCCACAGCGTTGACTAGCGCTTATTCAGAGTAGACAGAAAGGTTCTCCGCAACCCGACAGGATTTTCCGGGCAAAAATCTCTGAATTTAGCGTTGCGTGCAAGGACGTACCGAAAGTGTAATGTGATTTAGTTTGTCGCTTTGATACTCAAACATACATACTTTCCAACATACAGACGTCCGACTCGCGTGCTGTTTCAAAAAGGTTTGCGATCAAATAAATTGATACGGGGACGAGGGATTTTTCTCTTGTTTTTCAAATCAATCTGTTGTTGGCAAAACGATTTCGCTCCATCATTAAGAAATGATTTGCCGAAGGATGTCAAGTCGTTTTTATTGGAGGTCATGGTAAGAGTTGCTCCAAGGAACGATGTGGACAAGGTAAAGGTTATAAAAGAGTTCAAGGTGCCATTCAACAACTTTGTTCCCCACATAAGAGCTTGAAAATAGATAGCAATCACTTTTGGGTTTCTTTTTCATTGATTTTGATTGGTAGTATTTTTTAGGGTTTCAATAACAGCAAAACCTTTATAAGCAAGATATCAAAGTCTATTCGTAATTACGGAAAATAGATCCAAAATTGCACAGACCATTTCATAGACCAAATGTAATAATGTAAAAAAATAACAGATATTGCAAGAAGTCAAAAATTAATCCAAATGAAAGATTGAATCTTGAACTGCGGATGTAACATACAAAAATATAAGTCACACCTAACCGAATTTTGGGAAATTTACGAAATACTTCTCGTTAAAACTGTGATAACTATGTTAATATTAATAAAGCTAACAGCAACAAATTTATACAGGTAGTTCAAACAATTCTCAATATCAAACGAATATATTTTAAACTGAACATATAAATTGTACTTTACATAAAAGGAATTTTTAATTGAATTTATTATATAAGGACATGTATTTTTCTGCTTCAAACCACGATTTTGTTCGACTAAAATGATAGAAAAGATATTTTTTACGTCGAACCGTGTTTGTTATTTGATGTAGATGAGAAGAAAGAATGATAGGCAACTGAAATCTCGATTTTTAATTTTTGTGGACTTGTATTCGTTTGCATGGTACATCCTCAACTATACTTTTTATATATAAGTCCTACTAAATACCATTCAAAAATCATAAAGATCGCTTAAATTTTTGAATTCAAACAAATCAAACTTTCATTTCAAACAACTTCAAAATTTTTTAAATTGAAATGATTCGTATATATACTATCGCTATATGAAAACGTAAAATTTGGCTCTGCTAAAATTATTATTATGGGAGCAAGTTCTTCAAGATCAGCTTCTTACACATACAAGAAGTTTTTTTTCGAATCGATGTACCCGCACAATTTAAATTCAAAATTGGCTTTACTTTTTGATCACAGTAGTATGTCCCTTTAATTAATATGAGTAAACAAACAAATTTTTTTTGTTGTAATAAATAATTATAAAATATCTTTATAGGAGTTTTCTGTACATTCCCTTAGATTTTTGTAGTATTTTTAAATTTATATCAATTTTTCGACTCACGAGTTTTGTTTTCCACACTTATATGTAAATTTATACTCAATCTCCTACCTTAAGGAGTAGTTTGTAGATTGTGTGCGAATATTGACTAAATTGAATACTAAACTAAATCTGACAGATAATATCGATGATAAATTTAATTCAAACTAAATTCTTGACATTATCGCCATACTAAGTAATAAAAAAATAAAAAATTAAATTAAGACGATTTTTGTAAAACAAAAAATGTCCTTATATAGTAAATTAAAAAGCACGTCTTTGCTGAAATTTTCAGACCCATAGACCCTCATATAACCTCAACAAAATTAAAACGTGATTTTCAGTGTTTTGGCGATATCTCGATTTCTGTGGACCTACAAAATTCTTTTTTTTCTCAAATTACAGGGTTTTTTGTCAGCTACAACATGATATTTTTTTCAACATTTTTTGGCGGGAAATTTGAATTTTTATACCAGTTCGAAATTTTTAAAATTCAACAAAAAATAAAAAATAAAACAACAGAAACGACGAAAACAAAAAATATTATTTTCTGGATATAAAGCTATATCCATAAATTATTTCAGATTTTTAGATGTGCAACAGGGTCAAAATATCGAAAGACCGGTTTTTTCAGCATTTTTCGGTATTTTCACCTCTATTTTTATTTTAGAATTTATTTTAAGTCTGAATTTTGAATGAAATTGAGTTATTGTAAATTGTGCAGCTCTGAAGGTGCAATAACCAGTTATTGTAGAACGCTCAAACGAAATCTTGTTTTTTCCAAAAATTTCAAAAAACATTCAAATAATAATAATTTAAACAATTTTTAAAAAAATTACGATCTGGGTGAGTAAATAAGATTTAATTTGTATCCTTCAGTACCCGAGTAAAAATATCAGAAATAGGACTAGTACATATGTAAGGCCGCAGTTCCACTTTTTAAAAGCAACCACGGCCGCACCATCAGCTGAACCAATTTATAAATATATGTGGCATGGGTCGCACTTCTCAATATTAACGAATAATTTTTTCGACCGTGGTGCAGCCGAGGTACGGCCGTTGACGTTTTTACCTATTTAAATTCAGCCGTCATTCGTTAAAATTCTTCACAAATTATTTCTACAGATTGCGTGCTGCCGTTGTACTGCCGTCTAGAAACCGTCTGGCCGAAGTGCAGCCATCGTTCATTTTTACTCGGGTAAATTTAAAATTTTATATTTAGATAAAATTAAAAATATATGTAATGGTTTAACATTTGGTTACTGCTACCTGGAAATTCGAAAAACATGGTTTGGAAAAAGGTATTATACTTATATAGGGCAAACAGAACAAAGATAAACCTGCAGCTCGTTTCTGTAACTTTTAACTCTATTCAAATTCTCTATTTGACGTGACTTTGACGTCATTCTCTATCACTGTGTTTTTATATTCTCCTCTCTTGAGATTCTGTTTCAAATTCGAACGTTAATTTTCACCTGATTCAATTCACGATGCCTTTCTTTACTGGTACATCCGAAAATAAATCAACTTAGCTCAGTCGATTTAAAGACGACCAATATCTGTGACGTCATTTAATAGAGAATATTCTCAATCGAAATTACAGAAACGAGCTGCTGGACTTCTCTTATTTTTATTATTGTGTGCTATTCGATCCTATTACCCTCAAAAACTAGTATACATGTATTTATATTTTTTTTCTTTTTCTGAAAAACATTCCATGTGATAAAATAAAGCCAAAAAATCAGAAACAGCTAAACTCGGATCTATTTTAGATTGTTTTTTCCCCGATTTTAAAGATCATAATTCTAAATTCTCTGATATGTCGTCTTGAATCAAAATGCCTTCTGTGGGTTATTGTTAGGATTCGTTATTCTTGTTTCATTAAAAAACTAGAATCCGTAAGTTTTTTTTGTCAAAGCCATATTAAAAATGCAATAAACTTGAATAGAAAAAAAAATTTAATATTCATTACTAATGCAGAAAAATTAGCGATACGTAAAATTTATCGCTCTCGGACTATAAAAAGAATACGAAGAAAATAATAGGCGGAAAATCACCATAACAATATGCGGAAAATTCAAGGAAAGGTCCAATTAGTCTACTTCTCTTAATTGTTTGCCATACCAAGAATTTTGCACGTTTAACATGCGTTTTACTTTTAGATATAGTGATAATTTCTAAAACACCTTCCAACATTTCAGAAGTTTTCCATCTCAAAAGATCGATAATATTTTTAACTTAATTCTCACTTTGAAAGTGATTCGATTAACGACTTTTTTCTTTCTTATTATAATTCCCGCTAAATGTGAAAAATATTAAAATTCAAAAAACCGGTTAGATATGTGTGTGTTTGCCCGCTGATCGTAAAGTAAAGAAACTGGAGAAATATACTGAATGTAAATATAAAAACTAAAATAAAATAATCTAAAAACATAAACTACAATATACTATATCTCGGTATATGTAGGTATTATTGGATCGTGTCGTGCCTGAAAATGATCTGCAACTAAAATTGAGCGGGATCGTCGCACTGGCGCGGGTATATTTTAATTATCGCGAAATCATTGCGCGTTCATAGCGCGATGCCCTTGGAAGTTGCGTACGATCGGCGAGTTAAAGCACACTCCACACTTGTTATATATATACCCTTAACACCAGACGGCGCTGTCGTCGTTGTCGTTGTCGCCGCCGCCGATAGCAATCTTAAGACGCTTATACGGTGACGGTCGGGTGAAGGAAAATTGCTGCGAGATCTTGGCCAATCTTGGCAACTGATCGAGACGAGCCTCTAAAAATATACACATTCAACGAAGACGCTGTTTACAGCGTAGTACATGCGCTCGTTCGCTTGTGTCAGCCTATTACTTAATAGGCCATGGCGAATCATACGACTTTTTTCAGCCAATCAACTGGCTTCTAAGTGCCACACCAACGTTACGCGTAATTAATAAAGTTTTGTAAACATTCTCGACGGTGGCGGCGTCTGCGGTACTCGTAGGCGAGGGAGAGATCCCGGAGATGGAATGGCGGGAAACGAGTCATGTCTCTAAATATTTACACCAAACGTGGAATTTTCGAAAGGTAAGAAAAAATGAAAAACACACCATGAATTAAGACGTTTTAGAAGAGAAAAACTCATTTTATGTAAGAGAACTTAGAGAATTTCATTTTTGAAACGAACTATAGAATAGGAACGATCTTAAATTCAAGAGCGAAGATCATCGCAAAAGAATAAAAAGGGATTTATATGCGACTTTCACTGTTGTATAGACTCAATGTAGGGGTTGGCACAAGATAAAGAATGTTCAGGGCTCTATAAGACTAAAATATCTTAAGCAAATGGTATTTAATTTATTCAAAAATTTCCATGCTCAACGAACTGTGCTGATTTAATTAGATAGCGATCATTTCAAATTGTTATGGACTTATAAACAATAAAAAATGTAGGCGAGCATAAATATAGACTGCAATGAATGTAGGTTTTAATTTTGCAATAACATATCTAGTTCACATATTCAAAACCTAATTTAAATCCAATCTGATTCTAATTACTAAAAATTGAATGCACCATAATTTACTACCTTATAAAAAATACAGCGTTGCCATACAAATACATAGATTGCATTTCAAATAGAAAGTTGTCTTCGATTTAATGTGCATTTTCATTACCATTTAACACTTCCTGTACGGAATAACAAACGAAGGCTAAATCGATATTCGAATATATACAAAATACATAAAACTCGATTTTCGTATAATTTTAAATATATGTTGTTGTTTTTTGCACTTCCTCTCATTTTTAATTACGCATACGCGTTGACTTCATTTTTGGATTCTCTCATATGCTTAATTAAACAAGTTTCTGGCTCTTGTGGCGTTGAACTCTTTTGTTATATGCAAAATATGTTTGCGTCATCTCACGTGACAATATTTAAATAATCTTAAGAATTCCATTTTATACATATAACTTGCGTTCAATGGCATCACATGACTTGTACTAATCGGCAAAAATATTGTACAATTTATGAATGAAATCTGACTTATAGGTGTCTTAATTATATATATTTTATAATAATTTATCTTAATATGAACTAATGAATTGTTTATATTTTTTTTTAACTCTGGTTTTTTGCTGTAATATTATAAGAAAGTTTGATTTAAATGGGAATTGTTTTATGCATGCATTACGTATGGTATCTTAGCCACCGAAAAACGAATAAATAAATAAATTATCATTCAAATTAGTATGTATTTACGAATTGCTAACAAATTCATTTCAAAGCTATTTCATCAGGTTTTTTTTTTTGTCTTTAATCATTCGCAAAAAAATTTATGAATTGAAGCGATTGACACACTTGTTGAAACTAATTTAATCAAATTTAAATAGTATATCTGTAGTTTTATTTTATCATTCGTAGAATAAATACTTAATATTTTTTTTTTTTAACTTTATACTAAAAACTATAAACAATGTTTTTCTCAATTTAGTGAGCAAAATTTAAAAAAAAAAACTATTGATTGCTTTGATTGCATTGACGCAGGCTTCAATTTTTTATATTAAAAATCGTTGAAATGTAGTGAAATTCAGACCTCAGTGTTCTGAATGACGAACTTTCTTCAAGGGAAAGAGGAAAGGAAGTTTCACGTGTTCCAAAATAAAATTTATGCACACGACATTTACATTATTTACGTAACTAATAAGAATAATTAAGTTAAAAAAAATGGGGTGCACTTAATTTAGTGGTCATGTTCGAACAACCAATTTCATGGTTTATGCAACTTATTGTACTAGTAATTTTCATCCAGATTATCAGTAAGCACGACCAGATAGGTCTAGTTACAAAATAAGAAAATAATCTTATTATTTTCACTACTAATCTTGTTGTAGTAACATGGCAGTAGCGATTCACACAACTAGATCTACTATTAAATCGTCTTACGGGCTAATGTTAAAACAACAAGAATATCGGGTTTATTTAACTACATTATTTAGTTGAAACATATTGAATATTTTAAAAAAGTCCTACATCCATCGATCATTGATCGAACTTTGCCACGTTTCATTATTAGCGTATACATGGTACTTGAAACTTTGATAATAAACATAAAACATAATAAGCGATAACTCAAGCACAAATAACTCGAATTTTTATCGTAATCCTGATGGTTAATTTAAAGCGAAGCCATTTTTTAAATTTTGAAAATTACTAAATTATAAACATTTTGAAAAAAGAATTTTTTTGAAAAATCGACTTTTTGTTTTTGAACATTCTACAAAAATTTGTTAAAAATATTTAATGAAAACTTATTTATTTGAAATTTAACGACCCAACCGTTCTCCTTAATCAACTGAATAAGCATACAAAATTAAGTGGACCCTATGAGGATTTGAATCCACGAAATTCAAAAGTTTGCAATAAAATTTGACTGAAAAAATAAAAGTGGCCAGACTTCTGACTGCTCAAAAAAAAGTTCACGTTGTAACAAATATGATACTGAATACCTTCAAACAGTGGTGGATTTACCAGCAGGCTGTGTAGGCTGGTCCGTGGTTTCGCCGGCTGTCGCCGTTGCACAATGATTCGAAATGCGAAAAAGGTGGACATTAAAATTTTTTTAATATTATTAACTTCTTTTGTATGGAATTCATAGATAATATTATATTAATATTAGTAAATGATAAGCAGATGGAGTCAATATTTTAATGTTACCTTAGGAAAAAACACAACTTTAAGGTATATGGAGAAAAACACTAAATTTACAGGGTGTTAGTATTTATTGTTGTTCATAGATTGTTGAAAGAATCACGTGCTTTGGTTTGCACTTTATCAAGTTATAATTTTTTGAAATTTTTTCTATTTTTATAGGTATACAAATTTTTAAACTATTATTTTAATTATTCTATTTCTTTCTCGGTTTCTACATCTATCAAATCCTGTGTGTCAGGATGGAGATCCAACTTCAATCTAGCATATTGTCAAATATCAAATAATATTTATCGGAATCAATACCACAATTTTCTTATTTTGTCCATACGAAATATATAAATTTATTAATAAAGATATCAATAAATTCAACAAAATTCGTATGATTTCGATATTCATCCTCCTCAAGAATCGTTTATTTTCAATATGTTTTCTTATAAAAATAATACGCTGTAAAAAAAATTACAACATTCCATATCAAAAAGTGTGTAAAGGGTAATAAAAAAAAAGTTAAAAATATTAAAAAAATTTTAATGTCTACTTTTTTCGCATTTCGAACCACTGTGCGTCGCCGGGACTCTTGGGATCAAGCGCCCTCATCCTACCAGTAGATATAAATTATATATAAATATAAGAGATAATAAATCGAAAAACTATTACGAGTAGACTGCACAATTTGTTTTAAATATGTAACAACAAAAAATTAAAACCAAAAGGAATAAAGAAGTGTATAAAGAATAAATAGAAAAATATTTGAAATTAATATGATTGTGTGTGGTATTGAATTGTAGAGGTCGGAAAGGGCGTCAAAATTTGAATAGCCTGCTAGCGGCAAATGTGTAAATCAAAGGAATCTAGTAGCAATAACTCAGTATGCTTGTTTTTTCATTAAAATATACCTTGTCAGTTTAATATGAATTAAACGTTGAATTGACATGATTTCTATAGTATTTAAAAATCATTGAAGAATATGTTCTAATAAAGTTGAATCTGCAAATTGTTAGCTGAACCAGGTTGTAGTTGATTCAAACAGATAAATCCAACCAACCAAGATGAATCAACAAACCCTAAATGTTGATTCAACTAGAAATATTTATTTTTCAGAGTACAATTCCTACACTCAGTGTTTTCATTTTGTTTAAAAGTTGTTTCAAAAGTAAGCCCTGTAGGCTACATATATCCCACTCTACATTAAGAAAGGTTGTCGCTACATCGCAAAAACGAATAATTTTAAAATTTAGATGAAAAAAATGTTGGGTATGATAAAACGCTGGAGACTCAACATTTTTTGTAAAAATTATTACAAATATAATTCTTAATATAGAAAAGGGTCTAGCCAGTTGAGAAGGTGAAAAGTGCCCCCAGCACTTTTGAAAAACAAAAAATACCCTTATATAGTACATGAAAAAGTACATCTTTGCTGAAATTTTCAGACCCATAGACCTTCACATAACCTCAAAAAAAAAATTAAAACGTGATTTTCAGTGTTTTGGCGATATCTCGGCTTCTTGTGGACATAGAAAAATATTTTTTTCGAAATTTTCGGCGGGAAATTCAAATTTTTATAAATACAAGTTCGAAATTTTTAAAATTTAATTAAATAAAAAGAATAAAAAACGGTTTTTCGATATTTTGACCCTGTTGCACCAAATCTAAAAATCTGAAATAATTCACGGATATAGCTTGACATCCAGAAAATAAGTTTTTTTTTTGTCATTTCTATTTTTTTTTTGTTTTTTTGTTTTTTTTAATTGAATTTTAAAAATTTCGAGCTTGTATAAAAATTTTAATTTCCCGCCGAAAATTTCGAAAAAAATATCATGTTGTAGCTGACCAAAGATCATGTAATTTGAAAAAAAACAAAAAACAGAATTTTCTACGTCCACAAGAAGCCGAGATATCGCCAAAACACTGAAAATCACGTTTTAATTTTTTTTGAGGTTATGTGAGGGTCTATGGGTCTGAAAATTTCAGCAAAGATGTACTTTTTCATGTACTATATAAGGATATTTTTTTGTTTTTCAAAAGCGCTGGGAGCACTTTTCACCTTCTTAACCGGCTAGGCCCTTTGATTACATAAGCTTTTCCCGAATAAAATCCATACGGAATAATTTCTAGCTTATTATTCCATATATACTGGATAATAATTTTAGTATCTTGACATACTTCACTATAATAAATTAATTATGTAGAATAATATCTTCTCATGTAATCCTTGAATACAAGTCTCATTTAAGTAATTTTTCATTCCTGTACTTTATATAATATATTATTATTAAATTAGTTCTTTTTTGTTTTTTGTGTAACCTTTCTATGATCTATTTTACTATCGTTGTAACTTCCAGTTTCAAAACCATAGTTTGGAGAAAAACGCGATTAAACTTCTAAACATTTTACATTTTTCAATAAAAGAACCACAAAAAAAATGGTGCTACTTTAAAAAAGGATACACCCTTCGAAAGGTTTTCTTTTTCATATTTTTAAAATACACAGCCTTAAAAATATCTCCAAAAATTTATATATTTGAAATTCGTAAAAATAATGAAGTTAGAGTGAGTTAAAAGAAGTAGTACATTATGACATGAAAATATGTTGATAAAACTTTACATTTTTCTCAAAATTGCTCTCAGATTTGGTTGAAATTAAGGCCAAATTTTTCTCAAAATTTATGTAACCATTACGGTTTTTTTTTTTTTTTTTTTTTTTGTAATTTTCGGGATTTTTCAGGTACCTAAAATTTAAAATTTTTCCACCAAAACCGAACTCGAAATTTCAAGTGCCCAACATTTTTGTACGAAACGAAAATAGCAAAAATGACTACGGATAAAAATAGCGATAATTCTTTAATTAAATAAAATTTTAAGGTTTCTAATTACGCAGATCTCAGATTTTTATTCCACCCTAAACATTGAATAACTTGTGAAATATTGCTATTCATCTGAAAGATATTTCATAGAAAAGTCATAATTTACGTATTTTTAGCTTTATATAGTAGACCTTTGAACTTTTCATAAACAAGAAGAAATTAATTTGGTATTCAAACGGGCACCAATTTTCCTCAAACTATAGAAAAAGATTCAATGCAAGCAATTTTTGTGCTGTCTTTTAATAAAAATCGATTTTTTAGTGAAGACTTTAAAAATTACGAAATTTTCATGATTCAATTTCTTTACAATTTTTTTTTTTTTTGTAAATCTCCGTCTGTTCGTCAGAGCCGCAAATATTTCACGTGGAAGTTCTTAAAGGATAGAAAATGGATTATCTCACCATCAAGAAAAATTAATAACATGTGATTTGTCTTACCTTTCCGCCAGGAGGAGCTTTTCTTCATTTTTTCCCTCCAGGAAAGAAGTGGCTGCATCGTTGTTCGTTCTTCTCAAGTTTAAAAAGAAATTTAACCGAGGGAAAGTTTTCGATTTTTCTCAATTCACTCCGTTGCACCCTTTACCCCGATCCCTTCGCGCGGTGGTGGTAATTTTTCATTCACCTTGAGTACCCGTGGCACCTCGTCTGCTCCTAATTTGATTTTCGACGTGCCAACAGAGAAAAAGGGTTTCAGTCCTGTTCGACCAAACATTTGTCCGAAATTCGACATTCTCTGGATAGGAATGGATTCATTAAGGGGAACTAAAGTTTTTTTTCTTTTTTTTTTCCTACTCTCTGTCAACTAGCCAAAGTTCTATTCTAACCCTTCTTTAAGCCCTTCTTCTATCGTTCCATAAAAATTGGAAATGTAGAGAACTATACCCGAGTTTGTTATCTTTCTGTCAGGGTTTTCGATTTTGTGTTGGTTTTATTTTTTTGTGTTCCCTATTGCACCTAAAACCCCGGTCTCGTCCGGATAGAATACGTTTCCTCCGGGAACTCTTTCCTTTATGGCCAATTGCTTACCTATACACTTCCCTCGGGTGCTGCGTGCGAGGGATGCAAGTAAAACACAAAAAAAGGTTTGAAGTCTCAAGGGGTAGTGTAGGAGTGTGTATGGGTGGATGGATAGGTTAGTTGGCTGCAAGAGGTGCAAGTGCACACGCTTGGCTGCACCTGGCTTCAATAACATTCCCTTCTTCCCGGTCTTGTTCAGTCTGAAGCTCTGAAGCCTTTTGCAGTGCAATTCGGATTTCCTGGAATTCCATCTAGCGAGCTCCTTTTATACAACTTCGCTATTAGCTTTTGTCACCAACGAAATTCCTGGTAACAAAACGTTTTCCTTGTTCGCACGGACACACGAACCTCTTTTTGGGTTGGGGTTCTTTTGGGATACAAAAGGGGGCATTCAGGTGTATATACCGGGAAAGGTACGCAGTAGGGTTTTGAGCTGATTTCCACTAAAGGGTGAAAGGTGGCTAACTAGCCAAGTCCTTTTTGAAGCGTTTTCGAGGAAAACAATGCTAAAAGTCAGAACACACAGAGGCGAGGAAGCAAAAGAAGGACATCCACAAGGATGAAACTTGGCACTTCGAGGTTCGGGGGGTTGCTGAGTGTAAGACGTACAGCTAGTAGCATACAATTTATAGTACGCTGCGCTCGTGGAGCAAATATCTGTGCCAAGCCGTCTATTTATCAAACAAACAAAAAATGGAAAGTAGTTAAATTCGAGAAACATAAAGACAAACAGACAAACAACAAACTGAGGATAAATGTTTGACAAAATCTCAACCTGATGATGGAAGGGAGTTTTGGGCGGGAAAACGCTTATCCAAAGGTGAAAAGTTTGCTTAGCCCTGACGTCAGAATCAGTCAGAGGCTCAACGTGTTGAAGGGCGCCCGTGTGAAGGAGCTTAAAAGGGGGCTTGTAGGGGAGCTTGTAGAGGGCTTGAAGGCGCGGCACCAACCAACGCTTGCAAATTGTTCCTTCAACGGAAGAGTGCATGTGAGCTGGGGTAATCCTTTCAGAGAAGATTTCATTACAACGAGATGCAATTTGCGAAGTTGTTTCTTTCGGAAGAACTCTGCTTCTTGTTTGCTCTAAACCGATTTGCTGATGCTTCACAGAGTAACCTTTTATTGAAGCAACGATCAATTCAATCTGAAATGTGTTCCCCCTATGGAATGGATTTCTGTTGATTTTTATCAGATTTTATAGTAAAGCTGCTGAGTAAACATATAACAGGCGCTTTCAAGCAAGTGAGATCGACTGTCAACCTTTTTGGACATCTAAGAGACTGGATTTTTACTTGCATCTGATGATGTGCAAGGTGAGAGATTTAATGGAGTTTTTGTAGATTGGTTTTACCTTTTTACCTTTACCTTTACAAATAAAATGTTCATTTTGTAATACATTCTTTCAGTTAAGAAAAATTGTTGTACAATGTAAAGATATCATTATAACTTTATAAAATTATATGTAGGTCCATATTGATAAAATATAACAACATTTAACTAACGCGAGCTTACTCCTTTGTTTGATCAAAAATATACCTATGTATTTTAAATGTTCATCATAATTATACGGCCAGAAAAATTTTTTAACAAAACCTCAAAACCTCAAATACTACACTGGAGTTCAAAATTAAGAGATCACCCAAAAAATTGGAAACTTTTAAATCTTCACGAAAAATGAACGGATTAGGATGAGTAAAAGCTCAATTTGAAGCTTTTGATTTCTACTTTGAAACCTATAAGTCCAGAAGTAGAAGAAAGAAATAATCCCTTAATTTTTTGTAAAGTTTAAGGGGAGGTTCTCATCTAGAACGTCAAAAAGTAGGTAAAGTTCGTGATTTTTTTGAAGGCAAATGACAAGACATAGGGAAATGATATTTGGCATTATCTTTTATTGTATATTTATCTGTACGAAAAAATTTTTTTATTAAAAAAAAAAAAACAAAATGGCGCCCGTTATTCAACTTCTCCGGAGGCATGTTTTTCGAAAATGGCCCAGCTGCGTACAATTTAGGGGTCGCAGATTGGTCTGAAATCAAATAATGATGACATTATTATAAACTAGAATAAATTTGTCTCAGAAAGAGCGGACGACTTTCAAAAAAAATTTAAAATTGACGGAATGGCGCGATTTTGAAATTTTAAGGCCGTTTTCGGCCGTTTTTTTTCATAGTTTATCACTTACAAAAAGGAGATAATGTTACAATTTTCAAAATGTGCTCCGCTCTTTCTAGGAAGAAAATTGTTTACTTTAATATGCACGAAACTAGAAGTTGATCGGTTGAACTGTTTTTGAGTTATCTTGTACGCAAATTGTACACAAACATGCCTCCGGAGAAGTTGAATAACGGGCGCCATTTTGTTTTTTTTTTTAATAAAAAAATTTTTTCGTACAGATAAATATACAATAAAAGATAATGCCAAATATCATTTCCCTATGTCTTGTCATTTGCCTTCAAAAAAATCACGAACTTTTTTTTGACGTTCTAGATGAGAACCTCCCCTTAATGGCTTCTATGGACTTAAAAAAAATTTTAAGATTATTACTTCTTTTGTTGTAGATTTAAAAACACAACAATATTTTAGAGTGGCCGATTAATTATGACGAACACTTTAAATTTTAGGTCGAAACTTTGTAAAATTGGAGACATTCATTATAAAAATTATATAACATTGAATTTTGTTAGATAAAGAAACATGTAAGAATTTTATATCTTGAAAATTCAAGCGCGTTTGACGATCTTACGAAAATTTCTGTACCACACAAAAGTTGAACAATTTCGAATTTTCGAGAAATTTTGGTTTTTAACCAAAGAAACGAATTTTAACTAAAATTTGACTGATTCTGGCACTGAATTTTCAAGCCTGCAAATCAACTTTCCTTTCTTCAAACAAAAAACTAAATTTTAGCAACTCACATTATCGTTTTGAGTAAGTTTTAAATGGGAATTTCTCAAATAATTTAGACAGCATAATTCAAAGTCTAATTTTTAGTCATAATTCATACAGGCCTTTACAAGCAAAAAACTTAGCAATTTCCTTGAAAAAATAAGTAATTTTTCTGCTATGCGCCATTCATAAAAATATCATTCTGAACAAGTTGTAAGTTTTTGTAAGATGAAATATGATACTACATTTGTTACACTGATGATAACAAAAAAAAGACAGTAGACTAAAATAAATATAAATGTTTGTTCCAAAAAACATAAATAGATAATTCTATATTTTCTAAAAAGCCATACTTTGGAATATATTACCATAACTTTATAATCTTGATATTTATTTTAAGCAACGTTATTAATAATTTTGTGTAAAAATAAGTGTGCCGAATCGCTGACTCATCAAAATGATTAATTAATTGGTAATCAATCGGCACACAATTATTCGCTTTCATTCGTATATATTTGTATTTCAAGTTCAATGAATTCCTTTGGCAATTAATTAAATTCTTTCTATAAATAACACTTAATACATGACAGGTTATTATGCCATTCATTTCAACGGACTATGATTAATTGATTCTTAGTTTATTTTATATAAGTTAAAAGGTATATTATATTTTTTTATCGGAATAAAATTTGCTAAAATTGATGATATATAATATATAATATAATTCAGAGGGAGTTCAATGAAATACAAAATAATTCGGTGAACTCAAAAAAACATCTGAAATAATTGAAATAAATGCAAGTGATTGAGCTGTGAAGTGCAATGACTTTAATTTTAAACAATTCGGTGTATTGCAGGACAATGTGGGACAAGAAAAGAAAACACTTTTTATATAAACTCGTATATATTTACCCAAAACTTTCTTCGCATAGTGGAACACATTTTATGAATTTTTAATCATAGTCCGGATTTTCGTCAACAATTTCTTCCAGACCCATTCTGGACTTCTTAGATCTTTAATAAGAAATTTTACACTGAGTTAAGCAAAAATTATTAGATGTATGAAAAGCGCAAAAAATTCTCATATCGTTTATCGATCCAAACATCAAATTTTGAGCATAAAAAAAATTATTGGGGTAATTTTTTGATGCAAAGTGGATATTAGGCAAAGTAAAATTTTAAAATTTAGCATCAATTCTGATCCGGTTGTAAAAAAATTGTGTTTTCATAGTGCGACTTCGTTGCTTGTCTTTTTGTCTGTTCGTGAAATTTAAAATTAGAAGCGCATTCATTTTTCTGAAACTTTTAAAATTGATGGCTTAAAAAAAAGGATATTAATCAGTTTTCTCACGAATTTTGATGAAACATTTTGAAAATGTTCATTTGTGATTAAAAGCGATGAAAATGTAAAAATTTCCGGTTGTACTTCCCGAGATATTTAATTTTAAAGTGACATTATCCATCACGAAGTTTTGCATATTCCGTAAAAGTTTCGTTACAAATTGTGTTAATACCATAAATTAAAGATGTTTTCACCTATTTATTGTAAAAAACATCTACAATATCGGAGAAAAATATTTTAATATTTAAAATGGCATATTTAAAAAATTAAATTTGTTTTATTGTTTTCAAGGTTAATCTTATCAAATTATCCAGAAAAACTCGGCGTAAAAATGCCACTTTTTGAAATTTAGTTAAATATCTCGCAAAATGCGAGGATATATTTTTTTGAATATTCGTTAATTGTCACCCCTAATCATTTTCATTAAAATCTCTAAGGATATCTCAAACTCAATTTGAACCTGTGGCGGTTACGGACACTGAGCAGCATGGGCGGAATTAGAGGTCATCCATTGGGGGGGGCAAACTTTTATCAAGTATAAGAAAAACGAACAGTGAACTAATTTTCCGATTTTCGGTCTGAAATCTTGGGGGGGGCAATGCCCCCCCATGCCCTCCCATAACTCCGCCCATGCTGAGCAGTCACCGATTGCTTAGCTGTGATAATTACTAACTTCCACCTTTTATTAATCAAGTGTTCATTGTGAAGTTTTTGTTATTTAAAATTTAATTTAAAAATCAGTTTTTCGGTTTTTATCAGAAAGAGCAGTCATGTAATTGTATCAAAAGAAAAATTAAATTAAATTATTTAAAGGAAATTTAAGTTGTTATTATTTCCTTTTAGTTCACATGAAGAACTCAAATAAAACAATAAATATGGGACCAAATACAATTCCCATAAACCTATTTTTTATTATGATATTTTTGAATAGTTCAACTTTGGTTGACATCATACAATTATTCGAGATGGGAAATAATCTTTCACAAATTATATTCTCTAAATTCAAAATTTCCGCTGAAATTTCCTACATATGTATTTATGTTCAATTGTGGCTGAAATGAGAACCTTATCGCGTGAAAATCGATGCATGGCAACTTCACCTGACACCAGGTCAGCCAGCAATTCGATGTTAATTAAAGAATTATGCAATGGTGAATGCAATTTCCCGGAATTCAAGCAAAGTCCATGCACGTACGGCCGGTCAAGTGAGGGTAGTAATATTATAACGTTTTATGGACTCATATTTGAACCACTAAACACACCCCCACCTCCTGGATTGTATGTGTGACACCGGTAAAGTTCGGAAATTTCATTAAATTGCTGCACACACGAGTGAGCAATTCATTAAATAGGATGCGCGACTCGTACGCTTGGGCAGATCACCTGCTTTGCAGGTCATGACCCTCAGCCTGTTGGGGATGGGGATGGAGGGATGTATTGTGATGTTGTTTAACTATCAGTCATGCCTCAAACAATTCATGAAATTGCAAGGAAAACTGTTCCAACAACAGAGTCGGGAAACACAAAACGCATTAATTTCGCTCTATCTCCTTACTGCGGGACGGTAGTGATCCCATTCCTAAAACCCTTTTCTACCCCACTCCTGTATGTCTGCCACTCAGCAGCTAATTATGCGAGTTAATTGATATAGTACATGCATTACAACTCGAAATTATCCCAAGCGTAATTACCGCCAATGCAGAAATAATTAAATTTAACGAAAATAAGGGTAGAATTCGTTGGCGACTACCCCTTCATTCCCACTCCAATCACCCTCGGTTGTTGCGGGGGATGCTATTATTTGATGTGGAATTCAGATCTGGACGAAATGTCCGCGTAACGCATTTATCAGGGTGCCATCAGTTCGGTTATTCGAATTAATCAATTAAAAGTCATTCGTTCCATCATCCCCTCTCCGGTGTGGTTACTATAGTGCACCACCCCTCCAAAATTAAGGGAATTCTCTGAAATTCCTGGGCCTAGTGAGATATTTTATGCTTTAGAGGATCTCACTAATTTAGCCCTCTAGCCTTTGGTGGTCCTTGTTCTAGCAAAGCCCTAGGCTAGAGAATGAATTGACAGATTGAGGGATGCAGTTCAGTTAGCAACCCGTCCGCACGTTAGGAATGCGTTTCCCTGTCCTGGTCCACGGTCCCAGCTTCAATCCAGGCTCTAATTCCAATTAGAAAAGAATCCTCCGGCCATGGGACCGACTGACGTGTGGTTGCTCTCAGCGAAACAGTCACGGCCGGATAGTGGTGGACATGCATCATTAATTGTCATCGGCATTGTCCCACACACGCACACACATCCAATCCAACCAGAGACCACTGTCAGTTGTCGTGTTATTTATGTCATTTTTGCCCACGTCCATTATGAATATTGACAACTGACCATTGTGCTGACTAGAGCTCCTGAACATGCATCGGCGCTGCTGATGGACGCATTCGCTGCATTGATGACAAATCTTCATTAATTGCCGCTGTGATGGGGAATTTTTTTTTTATTTTTTTTTTTTTATTTCGAGATTTTCAGAAATTTGTCCATTTTAAACGATGAGGGTATCCAATGCCCTTAATTGATTCTAATTGAGATACAAAGGGCAGACAAGAATACGAATACCACTTAAAAGTGTCAAGGGCACAATAAAGAAAATGGGACCTATTCTTTAGAGTTTAAATCGATAAGAATTGTAGATTTTTGTTCAATTACATATTTTATAGTGGGGTTTTTAAAAAAATTATTTTATACGTAGCTGGGTACTTTTTTTAAATTCAAATTTGAATTGAATTTAACTTTGTATTCAAGTCTTTTAAAAATCGCATTGTCAAGTAGTGAAATATTTTTTGTTTTTGTATATTGCACTTTGTAGATAAGTAAAAAGCGTTTAGATTTTTGATTTCGGTATTCTAACAAACAGAAACAAGAGCGGTTTAAAATTTGTTTTTAGTTTCATTAATGGGAACTAATACTTAAACGAAATTAAAATTTTAAAATTAATACTGAAAAGTTAATAGCATAAGATGGTTTTAATACGTTTTTTCCCTAAAACTATTAAACAATGGTAAAAAATAATTTTTACTTTCACTTCGATTTCATATTTTAAATCCATTTCTGTACATAGCTGATAGTCAAAAATTATTTATATAAGGAATTTACAAGATAAAGTTAAAACTGAAATTATTCCATCATTTTTTTTTGAGTTAAAAGCTCGTATGTTAAAAAACTGAGCAGAAGTTCGGTCTAAATATTTACATAGAAAAATCGTGCACAATCTTAATTTGAAAAGGAAATAAAACTCGGGCTTTCTATATAAAAAAATTGAGAATAAGCTTTTTCTCAGTGTTTTTTTTTAACTTTTTTACCCATATGTTAATTTAGATACGCAGATGATTTACAGAAAAGCGGTACATGAAATTAATCACAAAGGATTTATAATAAATTAGAGAGATAACACCATCCAAAAATCTTTCCAAGGTCTTATGATGACTGAAAATCGTGGTTTTGTTTAAATTGTATGAAATAGATAAAATTGTATGCATTCAGGAAGCATTTCCCAATTTAGGTGATAGAGTAATCATAATTATAGTAAAAGTAGCATTTTTTTCCGCGACTTTGCCCCTACCTAATTAAGCTCCTTTCCAAAATCTGTTCCAAATTTGTATATCAAAAATTTTAAATTAAGGGCACTTGACACACCCAAAAAAGAGATTAATTAATGAAACTTGGCATATTTATTTCTTAGTCTTCAAAGAATACAAAAAAAAATTTGTTTATATTAAAAATCTAAATGGCTGTTTTTTGGCTAGTAGAATTTCTTCAAAAAAACCTCAAAAAATCACAGTGTATACGATTTTGAGTCTCTGGAAAAAAAAAGATAATTTTAATGGGTATGAAAATCTCTAGAGATTGAACCAAAAGGAAAAATATTCATCAAAAAATAAGCAAATGGCGGCGTTTTCTTAAAAAAAAAACCACAATTTTGTCACGGAAAATCTGATGGAAATCGGAAAGAAAGCTTTACTGTTCTGATTAAACTAAATTCGTTCACCGTCTTCCCGATAGATATAGGCTATAAATTAAAAAGAATCAATATTTGCGCAATAATTTACAAAACTTTCTTATGAAAGAAAGGCTCCAAGACATAAAATCGCATGTGGTATGACACGTGACATGGCACGTTACATGATATATGCTATTACATATGAAATGATACATGATATTTCGCATGTCAAAAAATTATATGACACATTACACGACGTATAACATGATATGATATGACACAATACATGACATAACATAAAACATGACGCAAAAGAAATTTCGCAAAAAAAAGAGTGAAATTGGACTTGAATTTTGTACCTTAATTTGGATTTTCGAGCACTCTATTATGTTTAAGTTAAGTTTCGATTTAAATTAAGTTTCGGCTTCTTTGAAATAGCTCAAATCAGCTAGTTATAAAATAAAATTACTGACCACATTTCATATTTATAGCTTATATAGATTTCGGTCAGGAGGTCAGGACATTTTACTTCTAATATCTTGCTAATCACTAATATGTATTCCTATTTATCTTTAAATTATCTATAACGTCTTAACACTTCATAGAAGATAGCATTTAAAGTGTTAAGGGCACAATTCAGATAATTACACAATTTTAAACTTAACGCTGACGATACTCCACAAGAAATTAAAAGCCACTCTACTTTCCCTAAAACCCAACCGAGAAAATGCCCTTTTTAGCCCCAAATGACAGCGGAATTCACCCCAAAAAAAAATGTCAAGTAAGAAGCACTTGGCGCAATCCCGAAACTATTAAATCACAAAAATAATTCATGAAAGACTTGAAGCACCATCAAATGAGACCCTAAACGGTGCCATGAAACGAAATTCCCAAATTGTCGCTCCGGCATGATTGTACCATGGTTGTGGGGTTGGGGAAGGGGTAGCTCCTAATTATTTTCGCTCCTTTCTCCTCTCGAAAAATCCTTTAACCTTAATTCCATCTTATTTATTTAAAATACGCAGACAGACACTCGGCAATCCCTAATGAGCCCCGGACGCTACTCCTGAATGTGATAAGAAGGGCTGTTCCCAGGTTTTCGTTGTTTCCTGTGAAATGGGGTCAACCGCCTGCTCCTCTGTTCGGGGAAGAAGGAACAAATAAGAACGGTGCCGCCCCGAAGAGAGCAAAAAGCACCACCCAGCTGAGATCCCTAAGGACGATCCGGAGGGTCCCGTCCGTCCCCATTATAAATGTATGGATAATTTTGTGCATGAGTGTGTTCAAGAAAAGTTCGAGAACGACTGTTGAGGAATTTTAAAATTTAATGCTCGTCACTGAGTATATTCATGAGTTTAAAGGTGCCATTATTTAAAATATGCTGCAACATAGAGGACGCCTGCAGCAAATAATCAGCCCTTTCGAAGTCTTGAGGGGGCGGCGGCGCGGCGTTAGATTCTGTATTATTCAAGAATATCCCATATGAAGATATTATACATATATTTATAGTATTTATATATATGTATTTTTTTTTTCATCAGACTCTTTCATACCGCATCCTTGTTGCCATATTCTGAAGGGTGCTGCAATATTCAGGTGGATCCCAGCTATAACTCGGCCGGGGTATTTGTAATCTTGCAAATGTGTCCACCAAGGCACTTGAGATTCTTCTCCTACCCCAGTCCGGGCTTCAGGATGGGGCAAAAGAGGCAGCCTTCCAGCCCCAAAACTCATCCCCAGCCCCATCTGAAGCAGCCTTAGCCAGGAGAACAAGGCAAACTTTTGAACGACAACTCGAAAATTTCGGGTATGAGGATGATTCCCAGGAAAAAGAGACCTTGCCACATATCTGGCCTGTATCAACGTCGGACATCTCCTGAAAATTTTATCAAGGCATCTGGGAGTCTTCTTCACCTTGCAAGCCTACTCGACCTCTAAAAAAAAATAAAGTTTGTTTAGATTTGCATTTGCTAGGAGGCGTGCGACTGAAAAATTTAGCCAAATGTTATGTATATAGTGCTCCTCTTATTTTTCTTTTTTCATCCCCCTGCTTTTAGAGGACAGGTGCCATTCTGGGTGACCTTAAAACACTTGACACTGCCGGGGAGAAATTGTTTTTGAAATATGAAAATGAATTCAGAACACTCCACTCTTTAAGGGTTTTTTACCCCTTCTGCTGCTCTTCTTCAATTTTTAAGTGCTCTAATTTAGGCCCTTACAGCTCGTTGCGCAACTAAGATGCTCGTTAGAGTCGATCTTTCACAGCCACTTCCTATGAGGCAAAAAAATAAATAAAAAATGCCCCCCAAAGATGGAGAAAAAAAATAAAAGTGCATCTATGGTATAGAAGTGGAAAAAAATTGAAAATTAATTTTTTTCCTCTCTACCAAAACCCCTCAGGAGCCCTTTTCACTTTCAGCCTCTCATCACACCACCGCAAGATTCACAAATTCGTTTGGATAGTCTAAGCGAAAAATTCTTCTAAAGTGTGAACCCTCCGTGGTTTCACCTCCGGCTAAGAGCAATAGGATTAGAGAGAGGGAAGGCATTTGTGGGAAGAAACTCCTTTTCAAATAGGTTTGGAATATTTAGAAGGTTGCAGAAGTTTGGTAAGCAGTGATGTAGACCTAGATATATACTGCATTGCATGTAGCAACGTAGATTGGCTATCATTCAGATTTTATACCAACGCCTGATCAAGTCTACTTCGTCCTGGAGCAAAACTGGCATTAAATTGGACCTTTTGGCCCACCTTACATGAATATATCCGACTATGCCTTGTAAATTATGCGGTTAAGAATGTGTTGCATATTTTATAAAAATTCCTAGATATTGAGCGTAAACGAAGCAATTTTCAGAAGAAATATATAAAAAAAAGAATCTCTTGTATGATAGACACTTCTGGGTCTTTATAACATCTGAGAAAACCTTAACGACTAAGATACAACCCTTGAATTTTGGGTATCAAATAAAAAATAAGTAACAACCTTAGGAACTTTCCTATTTACTGCCCTAAAATTTTATACAATACTTGAGAATTTTAACAAGAATTTCTATTTTTATTAAATTTTCCATCAGATATACTATTAAATTATACCATTTTAAAGGAAAACAAAAAATTAAAAACTTTTATCTTGTTCTAATAAAAATTATGTTAACATAAAATATAAATATATAATTTATTAAAAAGCTGTGTAATAAAGTCGACTCTTTCATTTTGAAATAAAGTAATTTATTGACTCTACACAAATTCCCAAGCTTAGGCATAACTTTAGAGCATCATGAGTGACATTACCCCTTAATATTGTGACCAAAATGTATATTTATAACCTAATAAATTGATTACAAAAAAAACTATGACCTTGACTGCATTTATTTATATACTACTATTAGTAGATATGTTTGCAAGTATCTAGTTTAATTTTTAAGATTAATTTTTAGACTGTACGATATTGTATTTATATTTGACATCATATTTTGTTGTTTTTTCATTTCATAAACAAATACATAAATATAGAACTAAGCAATATTTTTTAAAAAATTGCTACGATACACCATAACCAAAAACTTTTTGCTGTATATACTATTTTTATATTAGGATTTCGACCCATAAAGATTATTCATTTTTAATTAGTGATTATATTACTAACATTCCAGAGAATAGTGCTACAAAATTTGAAAAAACAAATTTTTCAATGAAATTTCAATTTCAATAATTTATAATGGCAAAGTAAAAGTACCAAAATTAAAAGGTAGTAAGGTCAAACAACAATTCCTTGTCAGTTGGATTTAAACTCAAAAATATTAGATATTTTGTTTAAACAGGTAACTAAATGTCTGCTAGATTGAAAAACGAACTTCTTAGGATAAACGTTAGGAAATTGTAGAGGGTTATGCCCGTTTGCTATAAAAAAATAGCAGTGTAGATTAGTACCATTCGAAAAATAAAGCTCAAATTAACACTAGAACTAATTTTAACAATTTTCTACACCTTTAATGTAATGTATCTTCAACTTTGAATTAGTAATTATGAAAGGTCAGATTTTTTAAATATATCTTAATTTTGAACCTTAATAAGCTTTTTCATAAATCTTTAAAGATGACTTTGAAAAATATATGTATATACTAGGGTGCTTTTTTTTCGCGACTATTTTTTTTTTTTTCAGTCCCACCTCGAAATTTTGTGGCTAATACCTAAACATACATTCCCTGAAAATTGGAGCCCAAAAAATAATATTTAGTACTAGACCAAGACGCATAAAGATTTCCCATATAAAATACACGTGAACTTTGATTATTTTTCTTCAAATCTCTACGACTCAGAGGCATTTTATGGCACAATCTTGGGCAATGGTAGGGTTTCTTCAGAATTGAATGCTCTACAAAAGTGTCCATTGCGATGTAACCCTAACTCCCACAAGCGAGGTAGTACGGGTCATTGACCCCAATTTTTCCACGAAATTCTCGCTTTTTGCCCCTATCTCGTAAACAACAACAGGTACAGAAAAAGTGAATATTACAAACTTGTAGCAAATTCAATTTCCTACAAAAAGTTTTTGAACACCAAATCCCTAACATCGAAATTTCTTGAGATATTGGGCTTTGAATTTGAGGTAGTGTTTCTACAATTTAGCTCAATAATCCATGAAACTTCCACACTACCTCAACTTCAAAGACCAATATCTCAAGAAATATCGATGTTAGCGATTTGGTGTTCAGAACTTTTCTGTAGGAAATTGAATTTCCTACAAGTTTGTCATATTCATTTTTTCTGTACCTCTTGTTATTTACGATATAGGGGTAAAAAGCAAGAATTTCGTGGAAAAATTGGGGTTAGTGACCCGTACTACCTCGCTGGTGGGAGTTAGGGTTACCACGCACTGGACACTTTTGTAGAGCATTCAATTCTGAAGAAACCCTACCATTGCCCAAGATTGTGCCATAAAATGCCTCTGAGTTGTAGAGATTTGAAGAAAAATAATCAAAGTTCACGTGTATTTTATATGGGAAATCTTTATGCGTCTTGGTCTAGTACTAAATATTATTTTTTTGGGCTCCAATTTTCAGGGAATGTATGTTTAGGTATTAACCACAAAATTTCGAGGTGGGACTGAAAAAAAAAAAAATAGTCGCGAAAAAAAAAGCACCCTAATATACATATAAGAATATCCGTCAATTTGACGGCTATTGGTAGTTCTAGTGTTAAAATGAAATGTATTGAGTTAAAAAAGATAATTTTATGTTTATTTGCTAAGTTTTTACCAGCAATTGTCCCATGTGTCTAGTAATTCGACCAATAAATTATATACTCGTGTAAACTTGGAATAAGCCCAATTATAATTTTTTTTTCCTTTTACCATTTAACCTTTAGACGGTCGGGATTTGAGAGCTAACATCGCCCTAAAGTGCCCAGATTTGTATCTGATATCACGTATCAACTATACACAAAGTTCATGTCACAGGGCGAGCCGATATATCGGCTCTTCGGTCCGGTAAGGGATAGGAAAAATTTTGTAGTATTAAATTTTATGAAATTGCTAAAATTCGGTGAAAATTTGACTTTAGGGGTTTTCGGGGTCGCTGATTACGAATCCGGGGTCAGATTTGCTCAATTTACATATCCCTACCCCCCACTCTAGCTCCTCCGCTACAAAGACTTTATTTTTTGGCATTCCAGAAGTTTAATTTTTCAACTCTTCCTTAGAATTACCTAAAAATTTATTATTTTATTATTATTATTTATTTTTATTGATATTTATCAGGAATCCCGAAAACCTCTAGGGTTACTTTTTACCGAGTTCCGGAAGTACCAAAAAATTAGCTGTTTGAAGAGATGGTAAGGGGGTGTGAGAGGAGTAGGGGTGTGCGAACTTATCAAATCTGACCCCAGATTTGTCATCAGCAACCCCGATAACCCCGATGGTCAAGTTTTCACCGAGTTTCGAGAGTACTAAAAAAATGAGGCATTTGAAGAGCAGGGGAGGGGGTAGTAGATGCTAGGGTGAATGCATTTGAATCAAATCTGACCCCAGATTCGTGATCAGCAACCCCAAAAACGTCCTGGATCTTGTTTATGACAAAAAATTATCGATTTTCCTCCAAAGCCGATATATCGGTTTTCCGGTTAAAAGTTAATAATGTATTTCAATTTTTTATTTCATACCAACGGGGTCGGAAGGACTTAAGAGAGACTTAACAATTTATCTGGATACTAATAAACATATCTAATAAAAAACACAAGTCTGCAGAATTCGGATAATTAAAAGTTTTTTTTAACCATTATTTTTCACTACATAAAGTTTTTGAAAAAAATTTCTCTAAAATGTGAAATAAACAATATTTTAGCCATTTTTAGGGTTCCGTAGCCAAATGGCAAAAAACGGAACCCTTATGGATTCGTCATGTCTGTCTGTCTGTCTGTCTGTCCGTCCGTATGTCACAGCCATTTTTTTCCGAAACTATAAGAACTATACTGTTGAAACTTGGTAAGTAGATGTATTCTGTGAACCGCATTAAGATTTTCACACAGAAATAGAAAAAAATAAATAAATTTTAGGGGTTCCCCATACTTAGAACTGAAACTCAAAAAATTTTTTTCATCAAACCCATACGTGTGGGGTATCTATGGAAATCAAAAATGATATTGAGGTTTCTAATATCATTTTTTTCTAAACTGAATAATTTGCGCGAGAGACACTGCCAAAGTGGTAAAATGTGTGTGATAGCTTAAACGTTAAACTACTAAATAAAAATAAAATACAATTTATCTAAAATTGGGGCTTTTTCGTGAAAAACCTGTTTTAAATTGCACCTTATATACAAGCTATTATTCGAGCGTTTTAATATTCTGCGAAGCTCTGGTGATGATGTTTTAACCCTATTTTTCTCGAAAAGGTAATGTGATGGAAGATTTTCTATTTCGAATTCGTAATATAGAGGAAAAATCGTATAAAAATGATATGTCACTTATGCGTCAACAAAAATGTCATTGACCTGTATAATAGTATAAAAATAAATACTATAAAAGTTAAAGCTGTCGTGTAAATTCCTTTAAGAATCTTTAGCGCGATGAAAATAGTAAAACCCCGTAATGTAAAAATAGATCCATTATTATTTTTAAATCCGCTTATTTAAGTAAATTTAAATTAAACAGTTTAATTCTGTCTCAAAAAAAAAAGCGAGTATCCACTTGCATGCTTAATTAGGAGCTAATTTATTTTTAAATGATATCCGCCACCTGCAATAAGAAGCAAAAGTAGCTCCTTTCCTCAGATCTTTCCATCCGACATGGGGAAAAATGTTCCTCGTACTCGTTCGAATTTAATCACGAGCTTAATTTGCCCGCGCGCGTCCTGGCCCTTTTATCTCCCATCACCAGGAGCAAGTTGGAATTTTTGGTAAAAAGTTGTTTCAACGAAGCCGCGCCACGCCGTTTCCTCCCCACGATTCCCAGGAGTTCCGTGCGTGTGCTCAGAAATGAAATTTTTAACTTAATTTCTAGATGCAAATTCAAATAAAATTTATGATTATAAGGCTATTATAAACTCAAGATTAAGAAGGTGAGTGTACGCAGTGCTGCCACCTTTTTCGTACATTTTAAAAAAGTTTCTATATAAGACGAGGAAAAATCTTCTCAAATGAATTTTCCGTCGAAGACTCTATCCGGTCGTCTAATTGAAATTTATTTCACAATTTATTTCTTGTCACCGCGATTTTCCAAACGGAGCGCAGTGGTGTAGAGCGGTGGATTCCTGGATCATGGGGGTAGGGGTGGGTACCACAATGTGACTGTGACCATTCCCCGCAGAAAGTGAGGAAAATTTTCTACCCGAAAACTTTTCTTGTCACCGATTGAAAATGTTTTGTTACATTTTGTGCGAAAAGTTCTGGGCTAATTCCCCAGCAAAATCCCAGATGCCACCGGCATGTCTAAATTCGAAATTAAACGTAAGCCGGTGGCGTCGCAGTGGCGGCATCGGCGGTGGCGACGATGGTGGGGGCTTCTTCTCAATGCAGCGAAATATTTTCAATGGGTAAACTTTCGTCCTGCGGAACGCCCAACTGCACAGCCTCCGATGGGGCTTTTTCGGACAGGACGAAATGGAGCAATGGAAGAAGAATCTTTGTACCCCCGAAAAACTCGGCCCCTGACAGGAAACTTTCTTCTTCTACAGGGAATTTTCTGCACAAGAGCGCCCGCAGGAACTGTCGCTTTCTTTCTGTGTTTTTCTTTTTTTTTTTTGTATTCTACTCGGTTGGCTCCAGACCGACGGTTATTTTTAACCCGAAGAAATCACTTCTTCAAACCCGCGAACAGTTTTTCTTTTTCTTATTCTTTTTCTTTTTCCTTAGCTCTATTCTTATCCTCTAAATCTTAAATCTTTATTACTCTTCCAGCTGCAGCCCTGGTCATTGCGAATGCAGCTGCCGAGGATTGTGGTCACGAGGAGTTCGCTAAATGTGCCAAACCCCTGGGAATTTTGCAGCTAACTTCAGAGTTTCCCATCAGTGCCGCAAAAAGGGAGGAATTGAACAAAACTTGCGTGTAAGTATTTTTTTTTTTGTATACTAGATTCATTTAATTAGTTTTTACCCTAACATACCACATTGCATACATTACATATACTATACATATAAAATAGTCCCAGATTTCTTAGCACCGATTGTAATTAAAGGGTAAATATTTGAGATTTACTGTCACGAAATGAAACGTAATGTTTTCTAACTTCGAAATTCTGCTTATGCTGTCGCTAAAACACGAATGCATTGCACATTTCAAAAAATTTTGTAAACGAGTCACGAAGGTTTTTGAAATCGCGTAATTAATCCAGTTGTGTAACTTAGCTGAGATTCCTTTTCAAAAATTAATTAACTTAATTGGCTTAAGCGATTAACTCAACTATTCAACTATATGAGCTAAATGAAAAACAGCTTAATAATACAATGGGAATTGTAGGGAATGATATAATTTCAAATATATAGCTTTCATAATAAGGATTTAAGTTGCTAGCGTGCTTTGATATAATCAAGCAAAAACACGGTACAGGAAACAAAATATTATATATAGGAATAACTTGAAATGCGAGGACGTTACAGAGGTTTTATCCAGAATGCTGAATATCTTAAGAGATAACAAGAAAAAATGTTCAGTAGCACAGCATTTATGACCAAAAAGGTAAAAAATTATAACAACACGTATTATTATATCGCAAAGTGTTTAAAACACTAGAAAAACAAAAAGGGGAAAAAGTTATTCGTTAACCCATTAACGCCCAGGTGATCAGAATTTTTACTAACTTTTCAACGTGTTTATTTATTATGTTATCGGATCAAACAAATAATGCAATACCTCTATTCCTACGCGAAATTTGATGCTCTTTCAGAATCTGAGCTCAAAATTTCGATTAGACACCGAGAAAAATAAAATGGTCGATTGAAACGTGAACAACGTGAAAATTTTCGAAAAAAAAATTTTTTTCGCATTTTTTTCACAATGATACCAAAAAGGTATCAACTTTTTACTATTATCAGAGGTGATCATGGCACTCGAACATTAAGAGGAATTTTTTTCAGAAAATTTCATCGACGCGTTTTTTCAAAATGGCGGCGAGAATGAAAAAATTTTATAAAAATCTTAATCTATCGTTTTCTTAAAAACTATTAACTTTAGAAAAATATTTCTCAAATTTTTTCAAAAATTTTTCAGGTATTATTGAAAAATTGGATTTTTTGAAATTTTCAAAAATCAAAAATTGTATCCAAAAATTCTGGAAAAATTTGAGTGTTCTTTGACTAATTTTAAGACATTTTTGTTCTTAGAAATATTTTTCTAAAGTTAATAGTTTTTAAGAAAACGATAGATTAAGATTTTTATAAAATTTTTTCATTCTCGCCGCCATTTTGAAAAAACGCGTCGATGAAATTTTCTGAAAAAAATTCCTCTTAATGTTCGAGTGCCATGATCACCTCTGATCATAGTAAAAATTTGATACCTTTGCGGTATCATTATGAAAAAAAATGCGAAAACAAATTTTTTTCGAAAATTTTCACGTTTTTCACGTTTCAATCGACCATATTTTTTTTTCTCGGTGTCTAATCGAAATTTTGAGCTCAGATTCTGAAAGAGCATCAAATTTCGCGTAGGAATAGAGGTATTGCATTATTTGTTTGATCCGATAACATAATAAATAAACACGTTGAAAAGTTAGTAAAAATTCTGATCACCTGGGCGTTAATGGGTTAATTAATTCATAATCATACACTATTCTGATTTAAGTAATGCAAATTTGCAGATGAAACTATTTTTTTTCTTTATTTTATACAAATACAAAGTTTCAATTGAAAAGTAAATTTTTGTATTCCATAATATTATTCTATAAAAATATAAAATTGGCGAATAAATAGATAACAATATTATTTTAATTTATTTATCAAGTAGAAATTTTATTAAGAACTATAATATTAAAAATTTCAAGTTGATCACTTTTCAGACACACCCGATTTGAGAAAATTTATGTCGAGAAAAACATGTTTTAAAGATTCGCGGTTAAATCAAATATTATTTTAAAAGTACAATAAGTTAATAAATTTTAGGAATTTTTGAATTATGCAGAGTTTAAATATTATACTCTATGAAAATACATTATAAATACAAAAACATATCAAGCAAATATATAACCTTAACCCTTTGAAGCACGTATTTTTCTATCCATTGAATTTGTATGAAAATTGTTATATAGGCTTTTTTGAGCTCGCTGATTGCGAATTTAAATATCAGATTTTGAAAATTTAAAATTGGGGATCCAATACGACAAAAATTATAAAAAAACGAATTTTTGTGTAAAGTAATATACAGCCATTTCGAGTTTTTGAAAATCTGACAGCGGATTCGTAATTAGCAATCCCCAAAACCTCTATATACTTATTTTCATGAAATGCCATATTATATTCCCTATTTTGAATTTTGAGAACCTGACATCGGCTTCGTAATCATCGACCCCGAAATTTCTCACGCATAAGTTTATAAATAAGTTAATTTGTTCTACAAAAAATTTATATTTTTTGTTTATTTGTGTATTTACTATTAACAATAATTCTGTCGGCATTTCATAAATAATTATAATTATTTTATGATTATTAGGATCGTAGGTAGGTAAAGTAAAAAACTGTTACCAAATCGATCATATATTACTTATAAATAATAAAAAACAAGCGGTATGCTAATGGGTCTCTAGGTGACCCGCTGTGCTTCAAAAAGTTAATGATTCTTCTTTATCTGGCTTACGTTACTAACAAGGAAACGTTCTCAGGTGTGTATCACCGATTTTGATGAAATTGAAATATGTTATAGAGTATCGAAAAAAAGGAGAGACGTATTTTTTTTTTATCCGCGGATACGCACATTTATTTATTGTTTTTTTAAAATAAAAATTGGTGTATTCTTCAAAAGTTTGTCGGCCATTTTGTATTTTTTAAATTTAACTTCAGATTCGTAATCAGCGACTCCAAAAACCCCTTAATACTAGTTTTCACGAAAAAAACTGATGTCTGAAAGAATATACATCATTCACGTATTAGTGCTAGGGGTTGTTTACCCCCTTAAGGAGCTTTTTTTAAGAAAACCCAAAAACACGTCAACTTTATTTTTCAAAATATTATGTAAAAAAATATTTTTGAATGATTTTTAACTAGAGCTTATTTTTGTGACGCAAAAATATAACAAAAAAAAAATCGTTTTTCTGCAATAAAAAATAAGGGTTGCCACTTCCGTTAATCGGATTACTTACAAAAGGTAAGCATATTTATGAAACATCATTTCCATTTTGTTTCATTCGAAAAAATTCATTAGAACTTGAAATATTTAGGAAAAACTGTTTTTGGGGGTAAACTTTAGGGGAGGTTTTCACCCCCTAAATGTGCGTATCCGCAGAAAAAAAAAAATACGTGTCTCTTATTTTTCGATACTCTATAACATATTTCAATGTCATCAAAATCGGTGAGACACACCTGAGAACGTTTCCTTGTAAGATAAAAATTAAATTAAATTGTTATAATTATACACTAGACAGCGTATAGTTATATTTCAATTTTATAATATAAAATAAATATGAAATTATGGTATTTTGTTTACTACACACAATTTACAATTTAAAACGCTGAATATAACGATATCTTGGAGCTCTATGTATTTAATAATTATAATAAAAATTGCTCAAATTTTTTACATACTTCCTCTAATTTGCTATAGACATTTAAAAAGTTTTTAAAGCAGACATGGCAATAATCATGTAATAATATGTTATAACTTTTACATTTTTTATTATATTTTAATTTATAATGACAGTGATATACTCTGGTCTTAATTAATCCATATACATAAACATATCCCCTTTAAAATTTTGAATTGAAAAGACGCCTAGGATATCTAAATATCCAACAAAAAATTGCTCAAAATGTTCGTCCTTGTAAATAAAATCCGTCATATGAGGGTATTTATTTCTGAAAAGGGCTTTTATTATTTATCCATCCGTTAAAACGCCTGCACATCCGTCAATCAATGATCAATAAAGGAACCATAAAGCGCAAGAAGCAACCAATAGCGAAATTGCCCACAATTTCGGCCACGTGTTCCACTAAAGCAGAAAAGAATGGAACCACACATCCCATGTGGGGGAGGGGACACACGTATTCGCGATCGATGGTTTTTTATCAACCAAAATATTAATTGCTCACTGAAAAGTCTGCACGATTGCACATGTATGCGCATATGGGAAATAGGCGCGTGTATTCACTTCAAAGCAAATTTTCCGAAATATAGCGCCCTATTTTGTCGGTTATTTTCCCTGTAATGAACGCTGAGAGGCAGACAAGGGGATGTGGGAATTCCAATAAATCGAATACCGCGATTCCCTCTGGAAATTATTCAATTGATTGGCCTAGAACAATTCGAATTATTTAAAATTTAAAATTGAAAAACAATACAATTGAATTTGTCGCTTTCACCGATGGATTACAAATTCGGCATATGCATTTTATTTAGAATTTTTGGTGAATTTCACAAATATCGTGCATCAATCGTGCTGTGTGCTATTTTGCATTCATCTCAACTTTATATAGGAAAAACTTTTTGTAATCAAGCAAACAAAAAAAAAATATTGTGCATTAAAATTCATGGGTTTTTCATTAAATTTTGTTTGATTTTCATATAAATTAAATATTCATTACGTGTATACTTTGCTTTTGAAGATAGATAGTGGACGATATGACCAAATTATAGAACGAGCCTTTTACACGCAATTTAATGGTGATAGATCCTGGGAATAAAATTTGTTGACCTAAAATACCCATTTTATGTATAGTGTAACTTTTGTCAAATCCCTCATTTCTGTGGGAAATTATAAATTGATTTGATTAAGTTTACTTATCCTTTACATGGGCGGAGTTACGGGGGGGCATGGGGGGGCATTGCCCCCCAAGATTACAGAGCGAACATCGGAAAATTAGTTTACTGTTCGTTTTTCTTATACTTGATAAAAGTTTGCCCCCCCAATGGATAATCTCTAATTCCGCCCATGCCTTTATATATCATTTTAAAGTGTAAGCCTATATTTCTTGTCACTCACTTCAGCAAAGAAAAAATTATGATTATATTGCCGTATGTAGTGTAATGAATGTTATAATACCCTATTGTTAATTTTGTGTTATACATTTTTAACAACTTGTAGCAGTAATTATTTAACACTTATACCATAAGTATATATTATTTAATATGTTTTTTAGCCTCATTTAGAACAAAATGTTAGACGGATTAAGAAATAACTATTTTTATGGTCAAGATTCAAAATTCAAAAGTTCTACTCGTTTGGCGGGAAAACGCAAATTTATTTTTTGTTTCGAGTTAAATATAAATGTTAACTTAATAATCATAAAATAATAAATAGGCAACATAGGTTCCGGGTAAAATACATTTTACGTATCGCATTAAAAGATAAAGATTTTCTCTTATGATGGAGAAACATCAGATTTAAAATTGAAAACAGAATTCTAACCTTAGAAATTTAAACTCAGAATGTCAGTATTTTCGAAATATTGAAATATTAAGTATAGTTGAGAAATATAGGTAGCGTTGCACTATTTTAAAAATAGACAATTTTATTAAATATAACCCTTAAAGGATCATTTTATTGTCCACCTGTCTGACTGTACGTAAATACTTTTTTCTCAAGAACGGCTAGGGGTATCAAGTTGAAATTAATATCAAATACAAACATTTACAATCCCATTGTCTTGTAATAAATTCAAGCTCCTAATTAAATACAATAAAAAGATACGGCCTTTCAAACAAAAAAATACATAGTTTTATACTTGATACTTCCTGTTGAGTTAGAATCTTGAAATTTGGTACAAAGAAAGGTGTCATACCACAAGTAAAGAAGAACATTTGAAAATCATTAATTTCTTATTCTATGTGGAATTATTACATGATCTAACTTACACTTGTCTGTCTTTTAGGGTTCCGTATCTCACAAAATAAAAGAAGGAACTCTTACATTTCCACTCGATATAGCCTATATTCTCAGAAAGCATGCAATGTAGAAATTTTAAATTTGGCATAGTAAAACATCTTATTAATCCACATATTTTGCACTATATTCAGAGAAAAATCTTCCCATACCAAAGATAAACTCAAATTTAAAAAAAACGCCTTTAAATAATTTAGCTTGCTTGAAATTATTATTTAAATTATTTTCCACAATTAGTTTAATCAATGTAATTGTAATTAGTAGTAATAATTAGTTTAATCAATGTAAATGTACTTGTATTTATTCACAATTAAATGAAGATATCGCATAAATCATAAAAAAAACTTCAATTGTGTCAAAAAAAAATTGTTTTCTCCTTTTTGAACTATGAAGCTCTTCACAATTAGTTTAATTAAAATTGTAAAATATTTTTTCAAATTCAAATAAAGGTGTGGATGTGCTCTCTTTATCAAAAACCACAACTAAAAATTTGAAAAAATTATTTTTTGAAAATTTTAATATTTTTTTTACCCTCTTCTAATTAACGAAATTCATTTTCGGCCTACTTTTCCAGGCTGCTTTGATTACCCTGTTATATATGTTTTAGCCATCAAGATCGGTCCAGCCATTTTCGAAAAAATTCATTTTTTGAATTGTCCAAAAATTCGTTATAACTAGTGTAAAAAACATTTTTCGAAATCGATATTTGGCATAAATTAATCCCATCGCCGTAGCAACTTACCTGCGGGGGCAGCCCACCCACTCTTATCCTGCTACGGCCTTTCTGTTTTTATAATATTTTAAAATTGTATTTTCTTTAATTATAAAATCGATTTTTCTCTGAATGTAGTTGACATTTAAATATTACTATAATAATTATAGAAGAACTTGTTATATCGATTACATAAATATTTTTTCGTATTCCTAAATAGCATATTTAAAAAGATATTCCGAAAAATTTGCGAAAATCAAATATCTCCCTCCCCTCCTCCTTTTTTCCAAAACTAATGAACCTAAAATTTTAAAAAAATTAGGGAATATATTGCTTTATTTAAATTTTACACGCAAATTATAACAAAAGTCCTAATTTTAAAGAATTAACAATAGAAAAAAAATTTGTTTATCAAAATCGTGATCCAAGTGATTTAAAAACTAGTACAAATATTACTTTAACTATCTGAAATCAGAAGGATTTTGCTTTTATTTGACCTAAATCTACCTTATAACAAGTACATAAACTTTTGGCATGCGGCTTTTCATAATCATATAATAAACTAAAATAAACATTCAACCGAGTCCCTTTTTTGGGGTAACGTTGCCCAACAAAAGCCTAGCAGTCATCACCTTCCGTGAAATATCTCAAAATGCCCTATAACCTATACATAATATTCCCCAAAAAAAGGGAGAGTTTCGTGTAGGCTTCACCCGATAATTATTTATTATCCTATCGTCCCAGAATATCTAGCGCTTAACTAATTTTCAAAAGAAATTCATCACAACACTTAATCTAAGATAATCCGCCGGGTCACAATCTAACGTGTCACGGCGATACCACGACCCCATCCATCAACCGACGTGTCACAGTCAAATTTTCAATCTGTTCCCGGCTGCCTGTTTCCGCCGTACGCCCGCAGCGCCACCATGTTCCCGCCCCTCCCCCGCCACCCTGTAACCGGATTATTAAAGGGGAGTAATCCAATTGTTATCAGGTGGGTTCAACAACTTATCATTAAATCAGTTTCTACTTTATATTCATTTCGTAACTCCTCTTTTCGGTTGGGCGGAATAACTTTGATGAGGGGAAAGAGTTCTGTCATATTCATGGCCATATTGGCGGAATAGCAAAGGAGACAAACTGGTCCTTTGTGGCATGTCACTCGTATACTAAACTCTAAGTTGAATGCAGTCAACCTGAAATGACCTCGGTAACGATTTTTATTTTATTCCATCCACCCATCTCATGACCCTCGTTTTGTTCCATGTAACGTATACTATACTATATAATAATAAGTAGAGTTTATATACTCGTTCATAAAATGGGGGTACACGCCGCCGGAAGCATTGTGGATGAGTAAGTTGTGGCTAACCTCGCTTTAACCCTTTTGTCGTAACTTGGGGGCAGCATTGCAATATATCATCTTAGATCAGAAGGGTGAGATAGCGTGTCAGCGAAATAATTAATTTCAACACTTTAGGCACGTATTAAAATAATAAGGACCGTGGTCTCGGGAACGAGGGTCGTGGTAAAGGAGGGGGGTGGATGTCTGCACGTGGGGTAATGACTTCCGGCTGTGCTTTCGCAGGATCTACGTTTCATTATAATTTTTCTGGTGCTCTGACCTTAATTAGGTCTCGTGGTGGGTCTCTAAGTAGAGAACTTGTAGAAATTTTATATATACCATATATAGTATAGTATATTTTTATATTAGTTCTATTAAAATTTCACTCTTTTCTTTTTCTTCCCGGTCCTGTTTTTTTTTTTGTACAGAGAGCTCCGAAGTGGTCTTCGCTGCATCCAGAGCTACACCAGACGTTGCATGGCTTTGGAGCAAAGGAAGGAATTCAACAAATTGTACCACGGTACGAATCAGTTTGTCCGAGATTTATGTAGCCAAGGAGAATTCCAAGAAGGTAAGTAAAGCCACTTTAGGGCTAGTTTTACCCTTTTCCCATGAACCACGTCCCATCTTTTTTGGAGGGGGATATCGCGATTTTATCTCTTCTCTCTGTTCTCTTAACTAAAAGTCGCTTTTACTTGATTTATGCACGTCTAGAATATCTGAAGCATTCCGCCTGCTCGAAGCTTGCAAAGCCGGATTTTGAGGTTTGCGCCAACCAGTACAAGGATGCTATCGTCTTCATTACACCGAGCAGACCCCAAGAGAATATTTCGATGTCGGACAACATTAAAAAGATTTGCTGGTAAGATTTTCGAATTTTGCTACATGTTTCGATCTCACATGGCGGGATTTAACTAACCTGGGAATATATCCTTTATTTTTTGTTTTATTTTTTACTTTCCTCTACAGCTCGCTTAATGAACTTGTGGACTGTCTGGAAAATGGTGCTAAGGAGAAATGTGGCCCGGATGCTGCAAGATTCACAAGAGAGCTTATCGAAAAATTTGTTCACAGTTTATCGAAGGTAAGCAAAGTGGATGTTGGTTTTTGGTTATTTTTAGTTTTTTTAAAGAAACTTAAGTCTCAAAGGATTTATAAATTAGAGTTATTTGTGGAATGGGATGGAAATTACACTCTTAGGACCGATTTAAGATTGGTTTAAGTTAAGCTCACTGAGTTGCATAAAATAAACTTAAATGAAATTTTATTTCACAATTGTCTATCCAGAGCAATTTGTTCAATACAAAATGAACAAAACAAAACTATCTAGAATAACGATTTAATATTTTTCGAAATGTCCATCAAATTGCTATGATTTCCATCAAATTTTCAAATTTTGATCTGGAAATTTGTCCGAAGCTATGTTTTTTTCACTTATCTGGCTCAAGATCTGGGTCAGGTAAATTTTGCATAAAATTGGAATTTAAAAGCGACAGATACATAGAAATTGATAAAATTGTTGGTACAAGTTTTGAGGGTTAGCTAGGTATAACTCATGGCAATTTGATGATTTTTATTGCTAAAAGTAGTCTCTTTTGAATTCCAATTTTATGCAAAATTTGCCTGATTGAAATCCTAAGCCAGGTAGGTGAAAAAACACATATAATATAGAGAAATGTTTGTCTCAAAAGTGGTTGTAAGTTAAATCTTGACTGTGTTACGCATGAGAAATTTCAATTCAAAAGATGATTTCCTTATGATCTGGATAGACGAAAAAGACGTAGTTTCATCACAAAATAAAATATTTACCTGTCACTCAAAGATAAACTAAGCTTAAGCCACCGAAATAGAACGCTTAAGTGCAAACCTTAAGCCTACACTGTGAAACTGCATTGAACATTTAACCTGACTGAAATTTAGGCTAAAATGTCTTAAATTTGGACTTTGAAACCGGCCCGTAGCAATATTTTTAGTGATTGATAAAATTCAAAACCTTTTCTTTATTTTAAACAGCTTCTTTTACCTACACAAATTTTTATATAAATCATTTACCACGAGATGTAGTTGAATTTACCTCAATATTTAACTAAGGTCCAAATTAAAACAAAAACAAATTTTTAAATTTAATAGATACATAGCAACTTTTAAAAATGAAACAATGAGAATTTTTAATTTATAATAAAAATTATTCCAAACATATCGTTTATATTTTAGTTCGAACAAAAGTTGCGTTTTTTAAATGATCTGACTTGGATGTGGAATTTTGCATTGAATTGAATTTCTTAAATCAAAACCTATACCAGAGATTTTTAAATTTACAATAAGCGCATCAAATTGCCTTGATTTTAACCCATTCAAACTTTAAATCTTTAAATAAAAAAATTATTGGATTCATTTTTGATATGAGTAACTATTCGAAAAATTTTATTTCAATCCAAAATTCGAGATTCAAATAGTCATACGTTCAATGTAATGCTGATCGACTTAATACCTTCAAATATTTGTCTATAAACAAATACCTAACCTGTCTTAAAAAATTACTCAACAATTGCTTTTTTTAATTAATTTTGTCAAATATCGATATTTTTTTAAATCTGCTATAATACTCAAAATATATTGCTATATACTTTTAAATATTTTCTGATATGGCTACAACTTTGATAGATTTTATTGAATTCTAGAAATATTCATAGATATTTTATTTATATAATATTTCCCATCTTCCTTTCATGTCTAAAATTATCTTGATTTACTTGTGCAAGTATAAAATTTATAGTGCAACATCCATAAAAATGAGATGCGCCAAAAGTTAAACGTTCTATTGAATTTTTTATCGGTTGGTAGTAGGCGATATTTTAGCTAATAGACGATGGTAAGAATTGGTGGCTCTTATTTGAAGTGGGAAGTTGAATAAAATATTTATCTCTCTTGCCACAAACTGCACTCATTTGCTTTTGAAGTTAATTGGGGATTTTACTTCTTAAAGAAATATAACAAAAAATAATTCCAACAAAGGTTTATTGTAGGAAAAAAATAAAATAAAACACTTCGACAAATTATGAGAAAAAGTATATTCAAACAATTTGGAATTCTGCTGATGTGGGTGTGTATTATATCTGAGAAGAACACCTTTCTGAGAAATTTTGATGTCTTTCATATTTTTCGAATAGAAAATATTAATCTCAACTGTTTTGAAGTTAGGTTACAGTAGGCGTTTTGTATCTAACAACTGGGAGATTGATTTCCTCCATTATTTACTTTGTAATTTAAATCAATGCTTTCAGATGAACGTCTCAATCACCTAGAAACTGGGACTTTTGACTTTGTAAATAAATGTTCAGACAATATTCCTTTTGTAATCTTCATTCAATCAAGAGGTTTGAATCTAGCGAATTTGATTTTATTTAAAAGGTATATAGTAGAAATTGTATTAACTGAAGGAAGAAGGACGAGTGATAAAAATGTTGTCACTTCGGAAGACTATGAAAATCAGTCTTCTTTCTATCGGTAATTAATCAGAAACAAATTATTGTAGCATATAATTAAAAAGTAACTATTAAGTTTTAAGCAGATTATAACTACATCAAAAATATTGCTTATAAATTGAAAAATGTCTATTTTAAGAATTTGATACGAAACTCTTTCATTGTTTTGCCATTCTAGCAATTTACTCGCTTTCGAATGCTTTCGAAGTCTATTTGGTAGAACTATGTGAAATTTAGTATATTATAGAAATATCGATATTTGGTGAAATGCTTATACAAAAAAAAAATATTAAGGAAAATATCTCAAACTCTTGAACGGATCAGCAGCCCTACATTAGGATATTTCTTTCACGATATTGAACTGTAGACTTACAGTTCTGGGCTCAAAGAACTGGCCTAATTCATAAAATAGACAGAAAAGACTTCTTTTTGATGGTGATTTCAACAGGACAATTATTTGAAACACACCTGGAAGTAAATAAAAGACTGCTTTTAGGTAAAACGCCTTCGTGTGATGGATTCGCCAATCGATTCTATGACTAATTAGGGATATTTCAGACCTCAGAACGTCAAAAATGATATGACAGAAAGCGGAAATACACCCCTATATGAGGGTGAAAAAAAAATTTCTTACATATACATTATTTACGCTCGCAATTGGTTCTTACACTATTTAATTTTATTTTGAAACAAAGTTATATAATAAGCATAACTTCAACCCTTTTTGCACCCCTAAACAAGCGGTGAAATAAAAATGGGGGTGGTTTTCTAGGGAAAAGAAATATTTTATATTTCAAAACATTTTTTATTCTCACTTCTTTTGATGCGAGCTTGCTGATTTATGCTTATATTGAAAAGTGGTTGAAAAACTACCCCCTCGTGATGATATAATATTTATAAATTTAGCCGATAGAGGGCTATATTTATTCTTTTGTTTCTCCACAACAAAAAAGTATTGTTACATTTATTTAAAAAAAAAAATGAGAAATTTCGATTTTTGAAAAATAACCCTACTGAAAAATTGTAGGCCATCATAAAACTAAGAAAAGTAAGAAGTGACCTATTTATGCTATTATTTAATCAGAACGCAAATATTAGGATAAAGAACCATTTTTTATGTTTTAATTGTTACTAGATATTACAAAATTAAATGTTTTTCTTACAGAATAAAATTACATATTTAACATATATTTTATTAAACTTATTTTTTGAAGTTATTTAACATTTCTATTATCTATTTCCAGACATACTGCGAGAGTTACGTTCGTGATCGTTACCAGTGCACAAATGGAAATTCGCACGCTCAGCAGCTGACCGTGAGCTTCTTATATATTCTGACAGCAGTTCTAGCACCGGTCCTAGCGCCACTATTAATGGTCATTAGATAGACAGTTTACCAGCAGTATTACACACAGTCAACCACCACGCGATTTAAGGATATTTCATATATCGACATAGTACACCACTGTAATCTGAAGGGATAGTTTTTAACTAATTTTAATAATTTAGCACCGTTCGTATTTAATTTTTACGATTAGTCACCAAAAGAAAGAAACAAAAACAAAAAATTGAAATCATTTTTCGAGTGAGCACTGAATGATTAATGATTATTATTATTATTATTATTATTGTTGTTGCTGTTGAGAATAGGACTAATTTTTCTTTTTGTTTATAAATCAGACACACTCATAGAAAATACAAAATACACAAAATATACACACGAAAGCAAAGAATTTATAAATATTTTTAAGATATTTGATAAAGCAAAAAAAAAGTTCACAGGGCACTCACACCACTATTTTCATTTATTATATTTAATCGATAAACCGCAACATCACACGATTCTCGATTTTTTAACAATATTTTTTTAATATAATATTTGTAGGCTTCCGGACTGATAGAGGCATTCTTTGGTATGGGTGCGTATCTTAAAAAACAGTGAACACTACTACAGATAATAGTGAAAAATTAGTCGTATACCTTGTTCTAAGTACTGTAAATAGTTAGTTATTCGATTTTCGAAGTGTTATGCTAATTTGTATGTGTATTTTTTCCCTTAGTTTTTTTTTTTTTTTTAGATCACATTTTGAGGAGTATACTTGTACCTTTAGGAGATTATTTGTACATACTTGCGATCTGTTTAAGTTAAAATCTTATTGTTTTTGTTTTCAACTATTGTTTGCTATTACTATTACTGTAAGATGTTAACACTGTAAGGATAAGTATTTTTGAGAAAGTTCATGTGTTTTTTTTTTCTTTTCTTAATTTATCCTCTAAATCTTCCTCATTTTTATTATTTTGTATTTATTTATAAATTTTTTCATAGCTTTTGTGAAATTCCATTCATTCATAATACACTCAAAAATCCTACTTTCACTTTCATTCTTCTATTCTTATCCACATTTTTATAGATAAACCTCATCCCTACTTTTAAGCCTTTTGAACCTCCTACTGCCAATTAAATGTGCGAAAACATATCCCGGTAGACTTTTTATGCTGTTCCGTAAAGAATTCTACAAGGCAGGTTAATTTCATATACTATAAATAATTTTTTTAAATTGATTTTATAAACAAGTTTAACGTATTTTACCTGAATTTAATTTTCAATTGAAAAATTCTTATTACAATATTACTTTTTTCTGCATCAGAGTTGATTTTAATTGAAAAAGATTATAGAAACCAATGAGCATGAAATAAACTGCTGAAAATCCTCTGGTCAGGGGCATTTGTGCGGCGAATTAATTGTAACTATTAAATTCGGTCTAAAGCTACTACGCAAAGCAAACTTTTGAAATTGAAATAAAATGTATCTAGCTTTTTCGAGCTGCTAACAGAAAATAAATAGTAAACAAGCATGTCACACCTTTTTTTACTATGTACATCAATTTAAATCGACAGCTCTCCGATGCCTGAAAATTAAAGTTCTCTACATGCCGAATTTTACAAAATTGGACTAGACACGCAACAAAAATTTGTATAGAATTAATGAATTATATCAACCAGTTTTATGTGAGAAATAAATTTACACGAAAAGAAACGCAAGGCATTATATAATTTCAGAACTGAACTTAGTAAGAAAGAAAAAGTTTTGAGGTTCGCAAAAGTGATCTATGGCTGCAGTTTTCAATATAAAAGTGATAGGGAATCTTATTTCCGTAAAGTTGGAAAGCAAAATTATTATACATACCTAGCTACCTATTTTAAAAGAAAAAGTTATTTTTTATTCTTTTTTCTTAATATTTATTAAGGTTTGATTTCAGTTGCCACCTCACATTCTGAAACTTAGAGGCTTATAGCTGAATTGCCTGTTTTAATTTTTATAAGAACATTTCTCCGTAATTCAGCTATAAGTTATCGCTTCACGGAAATGACGGAACAACCAGTTTCCTTTATTATGAACAAATTTCAAGACAATCTTGAATCAGAAAGAGTGACCGCAAAAATCGCCTGTTTTTGCTCATTTCACAGCAAAGTAAGGAAAAGACATCAAAAAATGTATCAAGTATCAAATTAATCATCGTAAAAAATCAAGAGAGACATTGCTTTTAGTTTTTCGAAAATATTAAAAAATCACCCATAACTGAGGGTTGAAATCACACTAAAAGATTAATTTTATCAAAATATTATCATTTAGTACAAAGATGTTTCTTATTAGATTATTTATATAAAATCAGTCTCAAAAATGCAATGTGATGTGTTTTCAACAAAGAAACGTTAAAAATTCACCTATAGGCGCTAAAAAGAGGTGTGATCATCCCCAAATATTGGAATACTTTTCAAAATTCTAAATGTAAAATACTTTTATGCTTTGAGTAATTAAAAACACGTGATTGGCAGTTCTTGCCAGTTTTGAGAGAAAAATGACCTTCAGCCTAGTGCAGCTACTATCTAAGGGGGTGAAATCATTCCCTAAACATAAAAATACTGTAAAAACTTTGTTAAATTGTGAATATGAAATATTTTTGCTTTTTCAGTGAGGAAAAATATGGTACAAACAGTTCGTGTGCGTTTTGAATTAAAAAACCCTCGCAGAGTACAAATGCTCTCTAAAGGGGTGAAATCTAACTAAATATTGAAACACGCTAAAATATTTTTCATCCTGGCAAAAAGTCAAAAAGTGTCTATTCTCTATTTTCTTTTCTTTAATATACAAATTTGGATTTGGAAGATGATTTTACCCCTTTATAAGCATTTCTAAACTGCCTTTTTTTTAAGAATCACAACCAACTAAAAATCGAAAAATGTATGAATTTTATGTGTTTTTTTTTTCAAATTGTTCGTTTTTGCGTCGGATTTATGAAAAAAAAAAAAAACAAAAATTTGAAGAAATCAGTATTTCTGTTAACTTTTTAGCTATAAATGCTGAAAAAAGCGTGTTTTGACGATTAACGTGTTAATTGTTGTTGTTTCATTCTACATAAAAAAACGAACAACTTGAAAAAAAAAAATTTTTTAGTTAATCGTCAAAACACGCTTTTTTCAGCATTCAAAGCTGAAAAATCAACAGAAATACAGATTTTTTCAAATTTTTTAGCTTTGAATGCTGAAAAAATCGTGTTTTGACGATTAACTTGTTATAACTTTTTTATTTATAGCCAGATGGATTTCATGTATTTTTATTCTTTGTATTCTACATAAAAAAACTAATAATTTTAAAAAAAGAAAGATTTTTAGTTAATTCGTCAAAACACGCTTTTTTCATCATTCAAAGCTGATTGCATGATTGCATGAAAACATTTTTGATCATTTTAAACACAAAACATGCTTGAGTATTGAACATAAGAATGAAGGTTGTATTAAAATATGGATTAAATATCAAACTAAATTCTGTATCCTATCAAAGTTGATATTCCACAAAGATCTTTTTCCTTGAATAACTTGGTCTTTTTTTTTTTAAATCTTAAGGTATTTTTTACCAAAAAAACATATTGCATAACCCACCTTTTGGAAACAGTAAAAAAAGTCTACCAAAAATGTTATCCCTCCTGAACATGAATCCCTCCACCCGCACAAAAAGTGGTCAATTATACAAATTATACAAGAACTTTATGAATTCCTTTTTGAGTTGTTTACACTTTATCTACTTAAAAAATAAGCGGCTTAGGTGATTTAACAAAATAAAATGTTCGACCACAAAACACGTTTTTTCTATGGTTCTTATATAATATAAAAAACAGCAGATGCAAATTCGAAAAAAATAACACCTTTTTTTTTTAGAGAAGTCACAACAACACACACCTTCTCTGTAGTTTTGCAAGGAAAATTAGTTATTAATAAAACACATTTTGTCTGTTAAGACAAAAAATTAAACATATTATCTAGCAAAGCTAGGAATTATATACATATATAGTATATACAAAAAAAGAAGGATTTTAATTGAATTCAGCTAGTCAGTTTTAGATGTCGAAACGAGATCGAAAAAGGCATTTAAGAATTTTTTTAATTGCGCACAAAAAGAAAAATAATAAAATTTTGAACATTTTTTTTTCAGCAGTTTAATCGATCAGACGCTGAAAAAATAAAATATTAATTAATTTTACTCTCTAGCCACTTAAAGGATATTGTACGAACACCGTTAAGTTGAAGAATATTTTTTTAGAAAAAAAATATATTTTAAAAAAAAGCAACGAATTTTATGGTGTTTTTAATATATATACCTATATTATATACCCGATTCCCTCATTCAAACGACGGTTGGTATAATCCCCATTGGTTATCCTGTCCATAGCAATTTATCCTAAATAGAGCTGGGAACAAAAGGCGAAGGAATTAAAAATTGAGGGCAAAAAAAAAAAGGAATGCTGCAAGTGGCAGAAGTGGGGTCGAAGAGCGGCCAACAGAGATATAGAGTTCGAATGCGCGACTAAAAAGAATTAAAATGCAAATAAGCTTGAAGACGTAAAATATGCACCCTCAAGCTCTTGATTTCCCCCTCCCCTCTTGCCACCCCTCATCAACCCTAGTTTTAGAGCGATACGGCCAGAAATTCCAGCGATTTTTAAGTTTTCTCAAAGAGCTCTACAGCTAAAAGATTTAAAACTTTACTCGCAAAAATCTCATAAATTTGGCCGCAGAATCCTTCCGAGATGAAATATCGCCAGCAATTTCCAATTTCGAGGTCCTTGATGGCGTTGGAGGAATCATGGGAAGGAAACTCTTTTGGATATCGCTTCATGGAAAATAAATATCCCTATATCCCCCATTCCCGGGAGTAGAGAGTATCCTAGAATTCTGATCCCGCGCTCCCGGAACCCGTCTAGCTATAGTTGCGGGAATGTGCATAGAGTAGGTACTTCGGGGTACCGAGGGTGAACTGTGGGAGTGCCATCGTAGCAGCAGCATGCAAATAGTCGAAAAACTATAAACGGGCTTAAATAAAGTATCTGAGACTTGAATAAATAAAGTACGACGGGATTTCTCCTTTTTTTTCCTTCCAGCTCCTGTCGGGACTTATACGCTTCTCGCATTTTATCGCTGGGTGCAGCAGCTCCATTTTTCGGGAGCACCCTGAGCACCTGGAGCTTGAGAATCGGAAGTCTTCCTCGGTTTCAGGCAATTGATGGGGCTCTTCTGAAACTCCATAAAAAAACATACGAGACAATTTACACTTTCTCCAGGATTTTCTATTTTAAAAATTACGAGTATGACGGAGAAAGAGAGTTCCGAAAAGGGTGAAGTTTTGCATGGAGAATTTATTTTTTGAAAGAATGGGGATTTTACGATGAGCCAAATAAAGAAGGACTTTTATTCTTTTATATGGACTTTTTTTTTTACCACAACGCAGTGTTTTATATGGTTTGGGAAATTTTTAAGGTAAGTGCTCTTTTAAAGTTTTTAATATCAGACACATAAGGTTAAATAATTTCCAATATTTGCACAGGAAATACTTTCACCTTCTACAGCATAAATAATATAAGCAAAATAACTATAAAAATTTTACATACTTTTTAGGTTTAGATTTAGGCTTTCATTAAAAAGACTTTTCTTTATAGATGGAAAAATAAATTACTTTTAAAGCTGGTCAAAAACGAAAAAAATCCTGAAACATTTACTTGAAATTTGAAATTGTTATCATTTTTCAATCAGTGTTTTTACTGTGTGAAGTATGTCCTCCAATTAATTTAAAATATATACGAGGTGTGTTCAAAAGAAAAAGGTAACTTTTTAAATTACGCAGGCTACTTACATTAAATTTTCGTTCTTTTTTTTTTGGTTATGTTGGTACACATATTCCCAACATATGTTGACGTTTTCAGCCATTTTATATTTTTAGTTTGTTTTTGACAGATATGAGGGTTAGATGTGTTTTGGTGTGCTTGGCGATTTCTTGCTGTGGACAAAAATTGATCAAAGAATCTGTATTAAATTTTATGTGAAAAATAAAATTCAGTAAAAAAAAAACGAAAATCGTAGGCCGCGAAAATTAAAAAGTCACCTTTTTTTGAACACGCCTCGTATATGGGTTAATTCCACTTTACCCTGCTTGATTTATTTATTTATTAAAAGGTTAAAATGATAGTAAAGAAATTAGAAGGAAAAAACCTCATACAGGAGAAAATTTTTGCAAATTATAAAACTAGGAGTTTTAAATTTCAATTTTCAACTACTGACTTATTAACAACAACAATTTAAAAAAATTTTCAACACATCGTAAGGGTATCAAATTAAAGATCACGAAGAGGTGATTCCAAAAATATTAATTCTTCACTAAATTCGAATCTTTTTAAATGAAATAAATGAATTTTTATTATTAATTTCTTTTCATATATCTGGGTTTTTTCAACTACGATAGTTACGTTTAAATTTAAGAATAGTTAAAAGATGAGACCATTCTTAATGTTAATCTTAATTAAAAAACAAATTAACAACACTTCAAAAAGGCTGTCTGTTATTAAAATTGGATATCTTTCAGGATGGCTGGACCAGTATTAAAGTATTTATTATAATATGTCTTTGAATAATCTAATGCTACTAAAAAATCTGAAAATAATACATGTGTAGGTAGGAATTAGATAGTAAAGCTTCATGAATATTCAAAAATCAAAATATCAGCCCTAGAACTATTCAAAATATGAATAGTCCTGACACTTTCTCAAATGTTTATCTTTGCTACATACCAAATAATTCATTCTAGATATCAAATACTACCAAATGAGTACTAAATTATTGCTAAATGTTAACATTCATTTCTCATCTGGTCCAGCAATTCTGACGGACACAAAATTGGTTGCGTTTCCCCTCATACTGAGGAACTAGAATTCTAAAACTTTAGTCTCTTACTAGTTTGGATTAGTTTTCGTTAGTATTTTAGGTAGTTTTCATTAGTTTTGATAAGCGTTTATTAGGATGTACTTTTTTGTAAGAGCAAATACGATGGATCGTCCAAATAATTCAAAGTTACTATACCGGAACATTGTTAAATTGCATTTTGAAAATACTAGATTTAGTATAACAATAGTAATTAATTTTATAAAATAATATGAGATGTCTTCGACGTTTACCATATAAATTTGAATTATCTGATGTGTTAGGAGAATTTTTTGGTATCCGACAACAAATTACAATACACTTAAAAGTGTTTGAGTTCTAATTTGAAATTTGGTACAATTTGTCATATATTTTCATAGATACGGGCAGAGCTCTAGCCTGCGACCTTCGAATTTGCGCTTTGACGCTCTAACCTTCCGATGCCTTCGAGTATTGCGAGTTCTGATGAGAAGTGCGACCGAGCCCTCATATATATGGGGCATTCTTTGTGAACGGACCACCCCCTGCTGTCCAAAAATGGTGAACTCCATTTAAGGTCTACCAAGGCTCAAACGAAAGGTTTTGGTCTCTACTTTCGAATGCACACTGGCTTTCGAAGATTCCGCCTACACAGAGCCCAATATGGCGGCTAAAACCACGTGACCTCCATTATTTTTACTACTTATGAGGTTATAAAATGGGTCGCATCATTCCGATTGAGGTCTACAAGGGCTCAAATGAAAGCTTTTGACTTCTGCTTTCAGAAGCTTTATAGCAAAAAATTTTTGGATTGCGCAAAATCCAATATGGCCGCTAAAACCACGTGACCTTTGCAATTTTACCACGTAAAAGAGTACAAAATGGCTCGCGGCATTCCGATTGAGGTCTACAAAGGCCCAAATGAAAGCTTTTGACTTCTGCTTTCAGAAGCTGTACCGAAAATTTTTTTGGATTGTGCAAAATCCAATATGGCCGCTAAAACCACGTGACCTTCGCAATTTTACCAGTTAAAAGAGTACAAAATGGCTCGTGGCGTTCCGATTGACGTTTACAAAGGCTCATATGAGATCTTTTCACTTCTAATTCAAAAAGCTCTATCGCAAAAATTGTTCGAATCGCGCAAAAGACTCTCATTAAGACTAAGAGGATGATGTAGAACACTAATTACTGAAATTATCTCACAGAATTAAAAAAAAATCAAAATGGCCTTTAATACCACGTGTAGAGAAAAAACTTTTATATAGTATACATTATCTAAAATAAATAATAATTAAATGTGCTTAATAAATAATAGACTGACTGACAGACTGTGCTAAATGCTCTAATGCAGATGATTTTCAGAAGTATTTGCAAGACTTGCTGGATGGATGCAATATTCGGGCTGGACGGGTACTGATAGGTCCACATTGGTCACTCAAGTTCTTCCTTCACATGAGTTCGTTCAAGAACTTTGTGAACGATTATTGATTTTAAAACCCCATTCGTTTATAGCAAAAAAACAAACAGAATATTTTGAAACACGAAAAAAATACTGTGTAAATAATATGTTATGTTATATATTGCGATTCATTGAGCCTGTTTGGCTTTATAACTACTTACTATATAAATAATATAATGTGACATATAATATATTCCTTTTTAAAATTTCATTCTAAGTTGTGAATTATTGAAATTGTTTTGAATTTACCTCAGTTCAACTGAAATAATTAAGTTATTTTGTTGTGAGCAGTAGAATTAACGGCATTTATTCTTTGTTAACGCATCGTCTATTCATTTGAATCAAAATTGAATAAATAGTAAAAAACGGCTATGTATCGTGATTGTAGTGGCTATCTTGAATCTTCATTACTATCAAAACAGTAATATTACTTATTATTTATTAAGCACATTTAATTATTATTTATTTTAGATAATGTATACTATATAAAAGTTTTTTCTCTACACGTGGTATTAAAGGCCATTTTGATTTTTTTTTTAATTCTGTGAGATAATTTCAGTAATTAGTGTTCTACATCATCCTCTTAGTCTTAATGAGAGTCTTTTTCGCGATTCGAACAATTTTTGCGATAGAGCTTTTTGAATTAGAAGTGAACAGCTCTCATATGAGCCTTTGTAAACGTCAATCGGAACGCCACGAGCCATTTTGTACTCTTTTAACTGGTAATATTGCAAAGGTCACGTAGTTTTAGCGGCCATATTGGATTTTGCGCAATCCAAAAATTTTTTTCGATATAGCTTCTGAAAGCAGAAGTCAAAAGCTCTCATATGAGCCTTTGTAAATGTCAATCGGAATGCCGCGAGCCATTTTGTACTCTTTTAAGTGGTAAAATTGCAAAGGTCACGTGGTTTTAGCGGCCATATTGGATTTTGCGCAATCCAAAAAAAATTTTCGGTACAGCTTCTGAAAGCAGAAGTCAAAAGCTTTCATTTGGGCCTTTGTAGACCTCAATCGGAATGCCGCGAGCCATTTTGTACTCTTTTACGTGGTAAAATTGCAAAGGTCACGTGGTTTTAGCGGCCATATTGGATTTTGTGCAATCCAAAAATTTTTTGCTATAAAGCTTCTGAAAGCAGAAGTCAAAAGCTTTCATTTGAGCCCTTGTAGACCTCAATCGGAATGATGCGACCCATTTTATAACCTCATAAGTAGTAAAAATAATGGAGGTCACGTGGTTTTAGCCGCCATATTGGGCTCTGTGTAGGCGGAATCTTCGAAAGCCAGTGTGCATTCGAAAGTAGAGACCAAAACCTTTCGTTTGAGCCTTGGTAGACCTTAAATGGAGTTCACTATTTTTGGACAGCAGGGGGTGGTCCGTTCACAAAGAATGCCCCATATATATATATATATAATATAATAATAGTATATATACTTCTGTGATGAAAAAATTTTAGGACTTTTTAAATAAAACACAAACGACTTATTATTCTTCGAAATTTATTTATCAACCAATCAATTGTTGAAGTCGATTTCCAGAATTATCTTCAAAACCTTCTTCAATTCGGCTTGTATCTTTTCAATCGAATGAAAACGAGTCCACAGAGCGGTTTTTTTCAATTTCAGAAATAGCTAAAAGTTAGACGGGCCTAATTTAGGCGAATAGGGCGGTTGATGACGTTTTGGTAGTCAGAATTCATTATTTCACAGACATGACAACAGTTTTTTTCGAAAAAATATTGTGTTTTTTGAACCAAATGAGTTGCGACACGTCTGGGGCCCAAATGATCTTTCAAAATAGATTTTATCGACTCGAACGATATTTACGTAATGTCAACAAGGTCAATCGACAATTTTTGAGCACCAAATCCTTGATTTCCTTGACGTGGTGTTTATTGGTTGACGTGGAAGGACGGGCAGAACGTTCATTGTCGTCAACGCGTGCTCTACCTTCTTTGAACAACTTATACCAGTCAAAAACACTCGCTCTGGACAATGCATTGTCACCAAAAGACTTTTTTATTATTTCCAACGTTTTTCACTTTTTTGATGAAAGTAAACAAGCGCTATGTCATTAACTACTGAAGATATTGGCATGAAATTTGACGCAGATGTCAGTTAGAGTGCTACGAATCCTATGAATAAAAAATTGCTCTTTTGGATAAGCCCACGCAATTACATGGGACCAGTTTTACTAATTTTTGGTAGTAGTATGATATATATATATAATATTTTTTAAAATTGGTACGAAATGAACCAGATATGATTATTAGTTAATTTTAAGAGATTCTCATTCTATTTTCAGTATATTTTCAAAATAGAGCCTTTAACTTTGCATGATACCGTCTCCTCGAATAATCGTCTGGCCACTTAAATTTGCACATTTCTGCAATCCTTCAGACTCAAGTTTTCTGCTTCATTACTTAATTGGAACTTTTGGAAAGTCTGCTGAGTAAAGATGGGATTACATTACTTTTAATAAAATCTCTCATCCATTGAACTCAGTTAAAATTACTTGCAATGGAAATAGGCCAGAGATTTTAGTGTGTTGCTTTGGTTCTATATTTTTTTTTAAAGTATTTAATTCTGTAGCAGATATGTGGAAGAGAGAACTCTGTAAAATTTATCAAACTTGTCAACGATCCAGTTTCTAGAGTTTCAACATAATCACCATCAAGGACCACTCGGCCACAGGACGTTTATTAAATTTTCATCTCATCAGAATTCATTTGCAGTCCCCGGGTCCTTGCGAGCAAACTTTATAGCCGGGGCCGGCTCATTGTACATGAATAACCCGAAGTACCCGGGTAATTGTTGGCCACGAACTTTGGTTTGTCACATTTCAGATACGCTCTCTGACGGCGGGGAAGGGGCCGAGAGGGGGCCCTGGGACTTCGATTGCCAACCGAGCCGGGTATCGGTGGTCTCAGGTGGTAAATAGGGAGGCCGGATTCGTGCAGCCGGAGCCGAAGTGAGAAATTTGCATCACCATTTGCATTAATTATGCAAATTACCCATCTGCCCGATATGAATAGACCCGCAAAAGCCACTTCCGGCTGCTCCGAGACACTGAGTCTTGTTAATTGAATTTCGACGGGCCTCGAAATGCGACCGACACTACCTCAACTGATTTGTGCTCTGCGAATTTATCAATTTGCCAAAGTCGAGGCGGAACAAGTTTTTGGTCCATGGGAGATTGTCGTCAATAGCAAATGCATATTTATCGAATCCTTGGGGTCCGAGAACCATAAAGGTAGTATGATTTGGAGCAGAGTGCTAGAGAGAGTTTGTACAATAATTAACGAATTATAAAATCAATTTTGCATTATCTAGTCATGTTCGATCCAAATAAGTAATTTCAGTACCGCGATTTTTAAAATTTCAAAATTTTGACTGTACTTCTTTTTAACGGAGAGTAAATACACTCAATTTTGAAAAAAAATATATATATATCACGGAATCATTATTGTTATATTAAAATCTCAAAAAATTAAAGTAGTTTGAAATTTTGAGCATAACGTTATATAAAAATACCCCGCCAAAAAGCAATTAACTAATAATTTAAGGGGCAACGTGGGTTTAAAACTATGAAAAAACCGATTTTTTTTGGACATATTAAAATGGATAAAAAAAAAATTCGAAAGTTAATTTCGTTAATTAGAAGAGAATAAAAAAAATATTTAAATTTTCTTAAAAAAATATTATAATGAATCTTTTTTTGTAACACGACCAATTTTTTCCTGCAGTACACTTACAAGGAAACGTTCTCAGGTGTGTCTCACCGATTTTGATGAAATTGAAATATGTTATAGATTATCGAAAAATAAGAGACACGTATTGTTCTTTTATCTGCGGATACGTACATTTAGGGGGTGATAACCACCCCTAAAATTTACCCCCAAAAACAGTTTTTCCTAAATATTTCAAGTTCTAATGATTTTTTTTGAATGAAACAAAATGGCAATGATGTCTCATAAATATACTAACCTTTCGTAAGTAATTCGGTTCCCGGGGGTGGTAACCCTTATTTTTTATTGCAGAAAAACGATTTTTTTTAAATATTTTTGCGTCACAAAAATAACAGTTTTAGTTGAAAATCATTGAAAAATATTTTTTTACATACGATTTTGAAAAATAAATAAAGTGGACGTATTTTTGGGTTTTCGTAAAAAGAGCTCCTCAAGGGGGTAAACAACCCCTAGCACTAATACGTAAATGATGTATATTCTTTCAGACATCAGTTTTTTCGTTAAAACCAGTATTAAGGGGTTTTTGGAGTCGCTGATTAGGAATCTGATGTTAAATTTAAAAAATTCAAAATGGCGGATCCAACATGGCGGATAAGATTTTGGAAAATACACCAATTTTTATTTAAAAAAACAATAAATAAAAGGGGTACTTTTATAAAATGTGCGTATCCGCAGATAAAAAAAAAATACGTGTCTCTTATTTTTCGATACTCTATAACATATTTCAATTTCATCAAAATCGGTCAGACACACCTGAGAACGTTTGTTTGTTAGACCCAAGGGTAAAACATATTTTTTTTTTTAAATTATCGTATTTCATAGTTAAAAAACAAGAAAACTTGTTGGTTATTATTTTTGATAAATTAAGCACACTTTAAAGAAACTCAAATTGTTTCTCAAAGCGATTAAACCAACTTTTGGTCGATTTCGCAAATGTTTAAACATTTTTTATGAATAGCAAGATATCCGGTCAGATAAAGGACAAAAAAGCTTAACATTTTTTTCCATTGAATTTCCAAGAACTCTCTCATTAGTTAATTCCTGTAGGTAAAATTAATGAGGATTACAGCTCACATAAGAAGGTGGTTCTTGGAAGTGCTAAAAATGAAATATCCTGCTCTGGGGTGAAATACACCCCCCGAAACTTGGGTGCGAGCGCTTTCACCAGCTCATTTCTCCGAGTCCAACGAACCATAACTTCGATCCGATAATGGACTTACCCGGGGGCATGTATCGTAAGCTCCTTATTCCGCCAAATTCATTCAAAGTTAAATTGGAGAAGGAAGTTTAGATATAAATTGAGACTAATCACACTTCCTCATGCGTTTTGTAAGAAAATCCCTGTAATGCTTCAAGCTACATCGGCGGGGCTGGTGGCGCTGGTGCGGCGCGACGGAGTCCCGGTCCCTGGAATCGGGTACATGTTGTGCCCGGGCGTGTTACGGGCGCCGAGGGATAATGGTTGAACTCGAAAAGTGCCCAGAGTCATTTGGTATTTCTACTTAAAAACTTCTGAATTTTCAAGTTTCATTGGCATTGTTCTCCGAGGAGAAATAAGAAATTTTCGTGGTATTAGCTCGACGCTATAGTGGCGGTTGGGCGGTTGAGGGTGGGTGGATTTTAGGGCGGCGCGGCGGCGGGGCAATACACCCACAACATTTTCCCACCGAGAGAGTGCTTTGTTCCGGGCGTGCACAAAAAGTTTCTTTTTCGGTTTTTCAAGTATTATAACAAAAAGAGATCCAAAGGGATGGGTGAGAGGGTGTCCTTAGGATATCAGCTGCTATACAAGAATTTATTAGGGAATTTCGCAAAGGTCACCGAAGGAAGATATTTATTTCTTGAGGGCTGTAAATCTAAAGGCTACTTTTGAGAAAAATACCCACAACCCGATTTATACCAATTCTTTCAACCTACTTACACTGACCAGTTTTGAATCCTACTGTCAGGAATTATTTACTCCGGTCTTAAGCGGATTTTATTTTTTGTCTGGACAGATTTACATGTTTTATTGAGGGGTAAATTCAATTTAAAAAGATAGAAATACAATTTTTTACAAGAATCTTTCTCGAATTTTTGACTACATTTCAAAGTATTTATTCACATTCCCTGTAGCAATACTAAATAAAGCATCATTATTAAGTTTAGTATGGATTACAAGATTTTGGTATATTTATTAGGTATTTGGACATTTTTTAATATGTAATTTAACTTAACTTAAATATTCAATTTTTTTTCTAAAATTGGTGATTGAAAATACACAAAAATTTTATTTTGACACCCAAAAAAATTTAGTAGTTCATTTAACTGTTTTTGCTTTTGATTTTCACCTAAACAGATTACTGATAAGTCTATTCAAATACAATATTATAAATTGTTATTTAAACTTCGTATCTTGTTCTAATATTATTTCAGTCAACGAGGTCCATTTTACATCTTAGAAGAAGGCCAGTCAATCATAGTTTTGGTATTAAATACCTTTAAGGGGTCTTTCTATCTTGAAAATGAAAAAACAAAAAACTTTAAATTTTTTTACTAAAGGAATTAAGATATCGTTTTGAAAATTTGCATGTATTAGTACAAAATTATTTTTTTTGGGATTTTTACATTGGTTTTTTTGGTCATACGAATTTTTTTCAAAAAACTTCCACAAATGACGGTTGACATGATTTCGGCCGTCTGGAACATCTGGGAAAAAAAATGGTAACCGAAAAATAACCAAAAAGGTGCGGTTTTTTTTTCCAAAAACTCATTTTAGAGATCAGAAAATCGTAAAATTCGTTAATTTCGCTTTGGTACGGGCAATAGCGACTTCAAAAATGATTAAGATTAAATTGAGATTAAGAATTATCAGTAGGACCGTAGGTGAAGAAGTTGTACATTGTATTATGGAAAAACACTCATGAACCCAAATCACACCTAAAAAAAACAATAATAAAAAATATAATGATAAATGAATAAATAATTAATGTTTTCGTGAGTTAATTAGTGTTTTTCTATGATTTTCAATTTGTTTTTAAAACAACCTCCAACACACACTACTGAAAAAAATTAAGGGAGCGCGCAAACTCTCTTTGAAATTTTTTATCAATTTTTGAAGATCTGTATATTAGTGAAAAATTATCGTATTTTAAAGCTTGAAGGTCTCTAGTTTTAAAGTCTTTTGGCCAAACATTTTTTTGAATTACGGTTTTGGCGCAATCATAAGAAATACCGCAAGGAAAAAATGTTTCAAATTTTTTATTTTTTTGTTGTCCACCGGCTTGGAACATTTTTTTTTTCAGTTAAACTTATGCATAGGCCAGTTAGAATGTTTATTGAATTACATTTTGGTTTTTTTTTTTTTTTTAATTTTCTCTACATTAATTGTTCGGTGAAGTATCTAACTTTTTACGAAAAAGGGTCCTTTTGTTTTTGATCATCGATATATCAGCAACTAAATTTAAGGACAGTTTCGAAAACTTGAGTATTTTCTTGACATTAATTTGAAAAAAAAACTGAAAAAAATTACTTTTTGTGTTTTTTTAGAAAACCTGCCGCTGATTTACAAATATTGATAGAAAGACTAATGTTTTAATGTTTATGTACCCCCAATAACCCTGTAAATTTTCAAATCAATACATCAAACAGTTTTTCGGGCCCGATTGATCAAAGTTTTACACAAGAATTAAAGGAGTCCTTTTGATCGTCGATTTCTTTGAGTAGTGTGATATAATATTATATAAATTAAAATTTTATTTGAAAGTTTTTATTGTAAGAAGGTTTTATATAAGGTATTTAAACTCTGTTTTTTTTTCTCATTATCATAGAACAACTAGTATACATGATTATTGAAATATACATTAACCATATTAAGTTATAAAGAATATCCAATCAAATCAACGTGAATTAAAAATTGATACGATTTTAAAATTTAACAAATGTATTATATAATAAAATTGACATTAAAATAGATGAACTAGGAACAAAATTTGCTGACCAGATGAATTAACAAGCCCTCATTGTAGAATCAACTATAAATAATTTTTTTTTTTGCAGTGTATTTAGTTGTTCGTAGTTTGGAACAATTTTCTTTGAAACAAAGTTACATCTCTATTTCGTGAGTCCACTCGATAATCCTTCTTTTAATGTGCTACAAAATGCCGCCCAGTACCCTGCCCACTTCAGGCATTAAAAAATCACCGACAAACACGCTTTGCAATATTTGCTAATTTCTCGTTTTTACGATGCTATAAACCTAAATACAATGACGTAACTTCGGTATTATGGCTTTATTTACACTCGAGCCATACCTACAAAAAATTTTGAATGCATCCCTCTGTCCAGTCGGCGCCGTAGGGAGATGTTTCAGCAACTCTTTGACCGCTGCGCTGCAAGGATCATAAAAATTCGAAGAAGATCACCTCCAGCCTCCCGTCCAGGACGAAGTCAAGTCCATTTCACGTTTGCATAAAACATGATGTGAACTGCTCCCCGGCAATGACTAAATTACGAACAGATAAAAGGGAGGAACAAAAGTAGCCGTCCGTGCTGCGGCCTGGACAAAGTATCCATCACGATTCACGGCCGAATGGCGCGGAGCTCACGTTTCCCATTTAATGGGAAGAGTGCGGCCTTCCGTCCTGAGAGCTCCTTTTATTGATAACTTTATGCCCGCGTGGTAGCAGGAGGCTGAGGCGCTGGACGAAAGCACACAACCAACCGTCAGATATGTCGGCATAGATCCACCCTGGAATTGGGATGGGGTTCAGAGGGGTTGGTCCAGGATCGTTATCACGATTTGATTTGTTCTCAGACCGCCATAAACATGAGACCGAATTGAAAAGTATCCGGGAAACGAAGCCGATGACCCACCACCGTCAATGTCCAGAAACCTGCGATGTATAGGATATACCTCATCTGGAGCTCTCATATACAGCAGCGGCCAAAGTCACTGTCCAAAGGATCACATTTCATTTTTACTCCGCTTCCCATCTCGCAGTTTATTATCCTTCGGGAGGAGCTGGATAGTGTCCAGACTCCAAACACGTGGAGGGACACGCGAAGTCTGTACATTCTGGCTTCTAGCTTTTACGTTAATGGGCCTGTCATTATCAGGTCATGACTCAGGAGCAGTAGTCCTACAGGATAACTAGGGACACGAATTTGAATCAAAAATCGATATTTTATCACATTAGTAATATCGGATTAAAAGTATCGTTACACAATCGAACATTTTGGGATTATGGTATTTTTTAATCTTTATTACGAATTAAAGCATGTTCTCACCCACTAAAACATTAAAATTAATGTAATGTACCGAGTGGTCATTTTGACCCATTGAAGTTTAATTTGAAATTTTTCCAATTGGGATAAATATAAAATAGATGCAAATTAAGTTATGTATTATGTATTAGTGTTTATTAAGTAAAACCGGTCAAATGCGTATTGAAATATGCAAAAGTAGGGTTCCGCAGAATGACTAGGAAAGTAGGTAAATTAAAATTAACTTCAATTTACTGTGTGTGCGCCTCTGCCCGTAAATTTCCTAGTTAGTGTGTTAGTTTTGAGCATTTTACCGTATACAATGGAGCCCAAAGACACAAAGAGATAACGTTTAAAAAAGAAAACTAGTAAGAATTTGACCAAGTTTCATCCCTTAATAATTAACCACCTAGGGGTGAGAATTAATTTTAAAAATTTCGAAAAAAAATGTCTATGGATTGTTGTCGATGTTATAAATTTCACTGAGGTGCATTACAGACCTGAAAACTAAACATAACCTCAAAATAAATGTCTTTTTCTTTTTTCAAAAAATTTTTTCAACCAAAATTTGTTAATAGCTTTCTAACATAGTTTTTTATAGCATATATTATTTCCAGATTTTCTTCCCACCTGCATGACACTTAAAAAACTTGAAATAACAATTTTTATGTTTTTGTAGGTTATGTTTGTCGTAAAGTAACCATTTTTTGACGTTATATTCAGTTTTCAGGTCTACCGAAAAAAAAAAAATCTCTTCTGTGATGCCCCTCTGTGACATCTAAGTATAGCATGTCAAAAACCCATCGAAATTGGTCAACCCGTTCAAAAGTTATCAATTTTTTTCAACATTTTCGGGGTTAATTATTAAGGGATGAATCTTGGCTATTCAAAAAAATTATCAACTTAGGTCAAAAATGTAAATGAATGTTTCAGACATTAATAATATTTTTATGACTATGTGGACGAATTTATTTTAAAGAAATTTTTTGATTTACTGATTTATTTTGTACTCTAGTACAATAAAATTTTACTAAATTATATATAATATTTTCTTTTGATTATAAAATCGATTTTCCTATGAGTGTATAAAATCTTTAATCTAAGGATTTATAAAATTAATGTTTCAGTAAACAGATGATAGAAACTAAAGACGAATTTCCTTAATTTTTTCAAATCTGATTCTGTATTTGTCTTATCAGGTCCGTTTTTTAACACTCTTAACCCTACTTAATTTGGATTTTTAAAAAGCCTATATTCAAAATCGTTGTTGCAAAAAGTGAAATACAGGGCTTCATTTCAATAGTATTCGTATGAGTTAAAAGTATCGATCCTTAAAAAGTATCGGTATCGAATATAAAATACTCGAATACTGAAAAGTATCGATACTTTTTTCGTGTCCCTAAACCTCCCTTTGGATATAATAAGGGAAGGGCTACTTCCTGCTGCCGTTGCACCCGGCATTATACCCGGAAGACGCTGGACGGGAATATGACTCAATTTTTGCTTTATGATCCCATCACGGCTGCATGATGAGTCGGGAAGAAGAGTCCGTGGTTATCAGGTTTGCGTAATTAGAATTGTAGCCTGGAGGAGCGCGGCTAGTCTTCGATTCCAGGCTCCATTAAAGCGCCCAGCAAATTTATTCCCCGCTTAATGGCTCATCTGGTCGGGATGGGCTAATGGAGCATTTTTACCGCCCTCATTTTGTGTCTGGAGAGGTCTCTCTTTCGAGGATTCAATTTTATGGGGCTCAAAGATGCTCCACTGTTGATGATACGGTTCACAGCGGGGAATTCGTAGGGGCGTAATTGCGACTAAAACGGCTGAATTCACTATCACTTAATTAATAAAGGAGCCGAACAGGGCAATTACGCGGCTCAAATTGATCCTGGCCAGGATGCGCCGCGAACGGGCAGAGAAGACACTCTCAGGGGGGTGCTTCAGGGTGAATGAGCCCTCCAGACTGAATTTCCAGGAGCCCCAACATATCCGGAGCCCGATCCCCGCAATCATAATGGCTATATATACGCCCTGGATCTGGGATCTGCTTCCCGGATTTTACGATCCCAACTGAGTGGAGTCGTTGTTTATCGACGATAGGTTCGGGCTGGATGGCACCAAATTTCCAGGTTTATGACACCCTAGAAAGCTAGTTATTAAGTCTGTTTGCGGTTTATGATAATTTCGATGCTTTCAGCAAATTATTTGTGCGCCACGCCACCACAACAGCATCTACGAGTATAAGGTGCGCGCTGCAATTTTATGACTTTTTAAAAGTTTTCCGCCACAAGAAAATTGTGTATAGTATGTATGCATGTATGTATATATGGATGTCGCGAAGGAGCAGGAACAAGCAACAGATTTGTCCCGGGAATTATGCAAACCTCGAAGGCAGTACCATCACCGAATGGAAATTAAGTAATTCTCCCACTTCGTCTGAAACGCCACTGGGAAAATTAGAAATTATGCACGTCCTCTGCTGCTGCTAACGGCGGCAAATTTCCATTCCGATGCTTCGCCGAACTGCCGGGAAACTTGGACGATTTTCTATCACATCTCTTGTAGAAACTTTGAAAAATTTAATTTCCCCCATTATCAGCTCGATTGTCGCCTTAGTTTTGCTTTAATTGCTATCATCATCTCCTTTAGGTGTGCCATGGTGTTCGGGCAATCAAACGCTACCCCATCCTTATTATAAAGATTTTTGTCTTATAAGAACTTTACCCGAGGGGTAAATAGGCTAATTGGGCATTTGTTCTTAAGTAATTAAATTACTAATTTCCCAACATAAACTATAAATAGATAGAAATAAAATTCATATTCTTGTCTGAAATGAGATGGAAATTCCAAATTTCATCGCAATCTGTACAGTACACAGAATCATATTAAAGTAACATTCATATGTATAGCGGTGGTGGACCATCGGCGGGTTTCTTTTTAAAAATCCTATAAAGTAAACACTGTTCAGTATTTTTCAAAGTTTATTGATTTATTGAAAAGATTAAACTTTCCGATTAGTTATGAAATATGATTTCATTTAAATGGCTGCCACGGTTGGCTTGAATATAGCTCATTTTGTCAACCCAATTTTGCAGCAATTTTGCGGAGGTTTTGGGCCCTATTTCACGAATAGCTCAATCAATATTGAATTTAAGTGCCTGAATCGTTTCAGAATTTTCAGTATAAAATTAATCTTTAGCGGCACCTGACAACAAAATTCAAATTTGCACCATGTAGCGAATACACTCTCTTTGGAAATAAGTTTACAATATTCGCCAACGTTGCTCAAGCACAAATTTATTCATTACGTACCGCGGAGATAAGGAATAAAGTTTGATAAAAATATTTCTTGCATTACATTTAATAAAAGAGAAAACTATTTTTTTAAATGATGATATTTTCATAACTCAATTCACTTTTCAAACCTATTGTATATTTTTCAAAAGCGTGACATTATAGGATATTTTTATTTGCAAAGTCGTAATCTATTCTAGGATTTTCTCTATCTAATCTAGTATTTTCTCTATATTTTCCTATTGCTTCGAAAGAATTAAATGTACAGATAAGAGAATCAATATAATATCACAAAGTTAGAAAAATCAGGTATTATATAAGTTAGGGTAAATTATTTCAAAATGACTAGAAGCACCACGGGTGACACGGGCACAGATCACATGGGTTACACATTTTTATTATACAAAATGTCTTTTGGCATGAGAATATTCCTTGAGGTATGCTTTTATTTGCTTAAAAAATTTACTAAATATGTTATCATTAAGATTCTCTGATTTCGAAAAAAAAAAATAATAAAAAAATTCCATATATATAGTTTAGAACTCAATCTTTGATTTGGCTTACGTTTCGATCTGCTATGAAATATCATGGGTTTTTTAAAAAATATTCCAAAAGTGGATAAATTATGGTTATTTTAATTTTTTAACCCTATTTTTCTCGAAAACCTAACGAGATGGAAAAAAACCAATTTTACATTAGTGATAATTAGTGATTAGTTTCCATTAAGGGAAGGAAAAAATTATATTTCGTAAAAGAACAAGAAAAAAATTTGAATTTGTAAACTAGTGTTGCAGTTTCCTTAAATGAACAAAAATCTTAAGATGACTTTCTTTATAAGCTTTTATATCGGCTGTTGTTTTAAATGCTTGAATCATGTCTCAAACCGTGACCAAGACCGTGATATGCTGAAACTTTGATCTATCTGATATGAAGATTTTCTTTTTTGATAAGCATTAACAATAGCTTTCCTAAAGTCTTGGCTTACAATAGTGCCACGAGTTATTTTATTTGAGCTTACTTTATCTAAATTCTTCACTTCAATCAAGCCACGTTTCGCGAAATGACAAACCCACAACAATTCTACTAGAAGAAAACCAGAGTAGGTGAACTATTTTGCTTTATATAAATTTTTAGTATATACAAGGAATGATGAATTATTGTTATTTTTTTATCAAACATCAAATTGTAAATATAATAAGCATCTAGGGGGTTTTCGGGATCGCTGATTGCGAATCTGAGGTCAGATTAGAAAAGTTAAAAATGGCGGTTCGAAGATGGCGGACGAAAAAATTCAAATCACATGGATCTGAGCAAAAATGCAATGAGGGGCTTTTTGGGTCACTGATTCCGAACCATAGGCCTTATTACAAAATGCGATTGCTAAGGAAATTATAAATCAAAACACACAGATTCGTAATCGAGGACCCTAAAAACCCCTCAATGCAAATTTTTGCTCAGATCCATGTGATTTTCATTTTCTCGTACTCCATCTTGGATCCGCCATTTTTAACTTTTCAAATCTGTTCGCTTCCGTTCCAATTTGCTCGCTAAAATTTTTTACATCTTCTGCCCCCTTTAAAAATTTAATTTTTTTTAATTCTGTTTGCTGATCCTTTACAACAGCCTTGATAAATCTCATTGTATAAAAACAGTGTTCTCGAAATACAGTGTTAAAATAAGAATTTCTAAATTTTCTTATCGTACAAGAGTGAAACCGTATATTGTTTTCTTAATTATCGTAGAAAAGACAATATTTGGTTTCTCTTCTTGGAAGTACTCATTCAAAAAGCGAATAGGCGAACTCATTTACGTCTGGGTATTATAATTATAAAAAAAAGAGATGTATTTACCTTCTTTTGAAGAAAATTTAAAAGATTGATTAACATCAAGTATATTTGATATCACGCTGTGCAAGCAGAATTACATCCGCATTGCTTCTTCTTTTGTAATTTACTGCCTCAAACGTCCTCGGGGAGTCAAACGCCATAGAAACGGATTACATCTCTTCCTCTAATTTTAAAGGTAGGAGCCCATTCATTCATTTACGTTGTCGCCCGCGCATCGTCACTGGTTCCGCTGGCTCATCAAAACATGCAAACCTTTGCACCTCTGAGAGAATTCCATTAAAGTCGTTTAATTAAATCCCAGCGTCGCACCATCTCCCCAGCCCTACGAAACCTACGACTTTATACGTTTATACTATGATGATGTAAGGAACTGCGAGGCTTGTTCATCATCTGCAGAAAATTGTCTTAATATTTAAGACGGTGGCGGCAGTGGGGGTGGCGAGGGGCCCTTTGGAGGATGAAAAACAATACCCCAAGAGAGTCGATCGGGCGGGAAAGCGAAAAGATCAGATTTTCTTATTTTGTATATCGCCAAGGAACTAAATCTCGCACTAAGAAAGTACAGTGTCTTAATGCGAGCGTCTTAAAAATCTTATATATACTCTGGGTGCCTGTTTTCGGGGAGTTTGGGACGGATTGTAGGGCGGGGTGGGTGGGGATCCATCCCCGCGTGTAATTCGCGCCATGATAAATGTCAACATTTACCACCTCATAATCTCGTCATTACTTTTTACCTGTCGCTAGAACGCGGACGCCCGTTCCCCGGAACCCCTGATCCCTAGAGGGGATCGCCTGAAGGAGGACTCAAAAGTAAGGGTAACACAAAGAATCTGGCATCTGTCTTCGAGACGTAACGCCTTCCTTAGGACCCCTCCACCCTCCCAAAAAAACAGGAATGACTTCTTCCCTCACGGAAAAAGATTTACAGAAGCTTATTGCGGATTTCAGTTGTCGTTCCGCTCAGCTTGCTCCCGTCCCGATCCCGACAAGCCCGGATGGGTTTCAGGATACGCCCGGTGTACCCCCCTTTATCAGGGTGTCACTGTGTTTTGCTTACCCAACTTGTTCGGGTAGTTACGACTCCATCAGTCCCGGCCGCCGTCGTTCGGGATTATTATTTAAAGCCCTCATGTGCGGCCGTATGGCCCCTCCTTCTTTAATAGTCCCTCTCCTGAAAATCCCGCCCATCCAGAGTAACCCGGAACTGGGATAAAAACAGAGAAAGGGACTCGACAGTGATGCGGAGGTAGCTAAAAGTTTTTAAGCTTCCCAAGCTACTGTTAGAGACTCAGTTCTGTCGGGACCCGGCTCGGTTTTGTGCTTTACTGAATCCCGGAATATCCCGGAGAATCCCGCCACCGTGCGCCCCCTGGAACAAGCCACCGCAGCTAGCAGGAGCATCGGAACCAGCACACGGTCGGGGAGAAGAAGGATCACTTTGTGACTCGAGAAAGGGCCTTAAAACTTTCTTCTTCGCCCATCGTGTGATTTTTTAATTTTCTTTTCTTCCCGGTGTTTTTGGGATTTCACAAAAAGCTTTATGCCCCGCGAGGACGACTGTTCCCGAAATTCCCGGAGTAGCTTATGTTAGCCTTGCGGGAGTGCCTCAGCCACCTTTGCTGCGCTCCCCTGATGCTGAACAAAGTTCGGTTAATCGGTGGAAGAGGATTTCCACAGGATGACACATTTGATTCGACTCGCGTTACTGTGATGGATGCTAACTCAAGATTGAGTAAATCTCGGGATAAAGCCCTTAAGTTGTTGACTTGTTCGTGTTTTAAGGGTTTTCGACTACGGGGGCGAATTTTGTTCGGGACTTCACACAACATTATTTTACGATAATCTAGATGGGATGCATAGTATAAGCCTAGCATAAGTCGCGTTAACAGGGCATAAAATCGTACAATTCAAAATAATTCAAGCACCATGAGAGTCTCATTAAATTATAGAAAAATAGATTAATTTGGACAGATAAGTAAAAAAATTAATTTTTCAAAAATATTTTTTTCTGATAGTACAGCCTTTGAACTATATACCCTGAAAATTTCATTCAAAACTCCATATCGTAAGATATTCGTGTTCAAAACTAGTTTTTTTTAATAAAATAGTTATCCTTTTATAAATAACAAAAGATCAATTTTCATAATTAAAAATCGTACCTTTACCTTTAAGGGATTCAGGGTAATCAGCGGCGTGAAAAAATTAATATTTTAAATAATTTTTTTTTTAAGTAGTTTAATTTATTTAAAAAAACCAATAATACAAAGTTATTATTAACGGTTCATCTAATATCAATCAAACAAAAAAATATCATTTAGTTTAATATTTAATATAGTGCCTGATCGAAGCATTTATTTTTATTTTTATTAAGGCTTATATTTTTTTACTAGCTGGGTTACCCGGTTTCACCCGGCGCACATACGGCAAAATCATGGATTTACGACGACAAAAGTAATAAAAACAAATTGTTTGAAATACATCTATTTCCTATCCTAGATATTCCCAAGTCTTCAATAAACAAAATCCAACAAAAGGTTTTAATGAGTGAGCGAGACCAGTTTGTTAGAACCCCTATTGTTCGACTCTTCCACTTATTGTAGAACGTGCTGCCATTATTTTACCAAAAACAGTGTGAATACATAGACACACTATGTGCCTTGTCGTGAAGTGAAAGCTTGTTTTTTCATATGGAGGCATTGCCATGCTGTAAGTACTTTATTATAAACCTATACATGACTTATTATAAACATTTTTAATGAAGAAATGCCTAAATATGTCAACAGAGTCAAAATACTCGTGTTTTTTTTTCAAAATAAAATTCATGGAAGCTTTTAAAAAAAGTTCCAAGGAGTAACAATTTAAACTGTATATTAATCAAAAGGTTTGAATGTTGTTTTTTATAAGAAACTGGTTTTATTTGCACATATCTGCACGTCTTTGAGTTTTCTTCATTTTTGTAGTCGAAAGGATTCCATGAAAGTGTCAACTTTTACAAAAATAGAACTATATTTCGTTATAAAAAGAGACAGGTTCTTTAAGTTTTGCTCGTCTACATGTATTGAACGCTTATTTAACTATATTTTGAACAAACTAAATAAGTAGAATCCGAGCACTTCTTCAACAAAATGGTTACGAAGATGGCACATAATTTTTCTTCAATGATTTTCTCATAATAATTATTATGTACTAAATGTCTTGCTATAATCTGCTATGTCTGTATGAAACATACTTATTTTTTACAAATATTTTAAAAGTACCAAATACTTAATTATATGTAGATAGGTATCTACTTAGGAATACTTAAACTATTCCAGAGAGATAATAAACACTCAATATATGTAGGTAAAACATGATCGTGATGGATTTTAATCATAAATATTTTTGTCGTCGTAAATCCATGATTTTGCCGTATGTGCGGCGTTGGGTAAATACTCACTAATTAAACACTTCTCAAATGTTCTAGTTTGTTATATCCTAGAAATTGTTTCAACCCGAAAACCCCTTTATGGATCCGCTATCTTGAATTTCCAAATCTTAATAATATTCAAAATAAGTGGCTTTAAAATAATCATTGTACCAATTTTCATTCAAATCCGTTGAAATCGAGAACTTTTGGTCGCCATATTGGATCCGCAATCTTGAGTTTGGAAATTTTGCTAATATTCTAAATTAGTGGCCTCAGAATAATCATTGTACTAATTTCCAATAAAATCCGTTGAAATCAAGAAATTGGGTCTCATATTGGACCCGCCATCTTGGATTTACAAATTTTGATAATATTCGAAATTTGTAGCTTCAGAATAATCATTGTACCAATTTTCATTAAAATCCGTCGAAATCGAGACATTCTGGACGCAATGTTGGGTCCGCCATCTTGCATTTAGAAATTTTAATAATATACAAAATTAGTGGTCTCAAAGTAATCACTGTACTAATTTCCATTACAATCCGTTGAAATCGAGAGATTTTGGTCGCCATGTTGAATATGGAAATTTTGACAATATTCGAAATTAGTGGCTCCGGAATAATCATTGTATTAATTTTAATTAAAATCCGTTGAAATCGAGACATTCGGTGGCCATATTGGATCCGCAATCTTGGATTTACAACTTTTGATAATATTCGGAACTTGTATCCTCAGAATAATCATTGTACCAATTTTCATTAAAATCCGTTGAAATCGAGACATTCCGGTCGCCATGTTGGATCCGCCATGTTGGATTTGGAAATTTTGCTAATATTCAAAATTAGTGGCCTCAGAATAATCATTGTACCAATTTTCATTAAAAACCGTTGAAATCGAGAAATCTTGGTCACCATGTTGGGTCCGCCATTTTGGATTTGTAAATTTTGATAACATTCAAAATCAGTGACCTCAATATAATCATTGTACAAATTTTTATTAAAATCCGTTGAAATCGAGAAATATTGGTCGCCATATTGGTTCCGCCATTTTGGATTTGTAAATTTTGGTAACATTCAAAATCAGTGACCTCAAGATATTCATTGTACTAATTTTCATTAAAATCCGTTGAAATCGAGAAATATTGGTCGCCATATTGGGTCCGCCATCTTGAATTTGTAAATTTTGATAACATTCAAAATCAGTGACCCCAAGATAATCATTGTACTAATTTTCATTAAAATCCGTTGAAATCGAGAAATATGGTTGCCATTTTGGATCCTCCATCTTGGATTTCTAAATTTTGATAATATTTAAAATCAGTGACCTCAATACAATCATTGTACTAATTTTCATTAAAATCCGTTGAAATCGAGAAATCTTGGTCGCCATATTGGATCCGCCATCTTGAATTTCTAAATTTGGACAACGGATTTGAAATCCCCATTCGGCAAAACCTCTATGTACCAATTTTCATGAAAATCGCATCAAATTTAATTTTAGCCGCCATCTTGGATTCGCCATCTTGAATTTCTAAATTTGGACAACGAATTTGAAATCCCCATTCCGCAAAACCCCTATGTACCAATTTTCATGAAAATCGCTTCAAATTTAAAATTTTTAGCCGCCATCTTGGATCCGCCATTTTGAAACCCCACGTATTATCCGAAAAAAAATTAGCCTATATGTTAAGTCGGAATATGTACTACCTTCGGACAAAAAATGAAAAATATCGATGCAAGCGTTTAGGCGTGATTGAGCAACAAACAAACAAACAAACAAACAAACAAACAAACAAACAAACGAACTTTCATTTTTATATATATATAGGGATAAACAATAAAATAGTGAAATTTCCTTAAAAATCGCGAGTAAATTATCAGATGCCGCCAGTTTGTTTATTTTCAAGAAAATAAAACTTTCGACCAGACACTAGATTAACTATTAAAATAATGATATTGTTTTATTTGATTGATTTTAGATGAGCCAGTAAAATTATATGACGGTCATCAACTTATGGGACAGAGTCCAACAAATATGGCGATATCTTAGTCTATAATAAATATTTTCTTTTAACATTTTTGTAAAATAAAGTTAAAAGATAACACAGTAACTTTGTATTATTATTTTTATAAAATAAATTAAATTACTGTAAAAAGAAATTATTTAAAACACTCATTTTTTCAAGCCACTGACTATCCCTAACCCCCTATACGTAAATGGCAGACATTTTTCGATAAATTAAAATTTTAAAAATTAGGGATTGACAAGTCAATTTCGTGAGCACGAGAGGATATAAACATATGTTTTTTTTTATTCAAATAAAAAATATAGAAACTACAGTGAGTACTGTAGGAGCTTTCTTCTTCAACAGCCCTTAGCAAGATCATCAAAATTTGAAGGCACAGAATTGCAAGGATTATTAGATCAAACCCAACAACAACTTGCAGCAGCACTAAATATCAGTCGAGAAGCTACAGATAAACGTCTACGAACCATGAGAATGAGTCAGATAGAAGGAAAATGGATATATCACATGATTTGACAGAAAAAGGTATTGAAAAACGTTTGATAACTTGTTAAATATTGCTTCAAAGTCAAAAAAGGGGAAGTAGTTTTTACATCGAATTGTGAGTGGCGATGAAAAATGGATCTATTTTGATAATTCTAATTGTTAAAACCTGATGAAACTATTACAGCCGATCGTTATAAATAATAATTAATTGCATTAAGCCGAGAATTGAAACAAAAACGCCCTGAATATGCCAAAAGTTACAACAAGATAATTTTTACAAGACAACGCTCGGCCACATAGTGTGAAATCAGTTAAATATATATTTGGAAGCGCTTAGGTGCGATTTCCTACTTCACTCGCCTCTTCTGATTATTGCTTCGAAAGATATTCAATTTTTTCGCCGCGAAATCCAACTGTTGACAGAAAGATGGCAACAATTTATAGGCAAAAGAGATTTATTTTTTTATTTTTAAACACTAGTGAGTTTTAATAAAAAAAAAAACAGAAAAGCGTTTTAAATTAAGTACCACACTTATATAATTTACCTAACTATATACTTGATACAAAATTAAAAATAAGTATTTGAGTAAATTGTCGAATTTTTTTGGCTAAGGCACTTTTCCTAAGCACAGGTATAATTTACAACCACATAATTGCATTTTCCTTATGTAAATAGATTTAAAAAAAAATTAATTAACGTAATAAGATTAAGTAGTATAGGGTGCAAAAATTATCTTACTATCGCCTTTGAATATTCGGAAGAAGAAGCTTTGCTAATTTGATATATTTCTTAGAATTTTGTTTTATTTACACTTAATTTATCTTTAATGCAATAAATAAGTACCAGAAATTTTTATAAAATAAATCAACTAAATTTTTAAAATCCAATATATCATTACCGAAGTACTTGGTGAAAAATATTTTTCGCAAAGTTTGGATAAGCTGTAAATCAAAAAGTATCAGTTTTCGAGAAAAAAAGTTTTATGTAAAAATTATGGGAAAAGTTTCTATGAAAATGTTCATAAACAAATTTTGATCGTATTATCAACCGTTTACGAGATAATTGATTAAAACTATAACTACTCTTAAGCTAAACAAAGTTCTCCTAATGCTTAATCGCTTGAAAAGGATTTCCTCGGATGACACATTTGATTCGACTCACGCCAGAGTGATGGATATCGACTGAAGATTGAGTAAATCTCAGGATCAAGTCCTTAAATTGTTGACTTGTTGGTGTTTGAGGGTTTGTCTCCGAGAGCGATTGTTTGAGGGAGTTCGCGTGATAACTCCCTCTTTGGGGGCGGGAATTCCGCCCTCCTCAGAAATTCGATGATGCTGGAGATGCATCGAACCGTGCCACACCATCGTCGGATGTATTTTCTGCGGTACAAAAGACTAAAATCGAAATTTATAGTCTCGCGGCAGTGAAGCCAACAGCGACGAATTTGTCTTGTGTTTTGCAGAGGACGCCTTCAACTTTTTACGTCCCTCATTTATGGCGTGACACAACGAAAAAGCGAAGGTTCCCCAAAACCGTCCCCAAAATCCCTTGCCGGAATGTGTGCACTCGTCTTTTGGTATGATATCAAATTTGTGGTGGTGCACTTTGTGCGGGTCGGGGGCGGGAATTCGCCATTTGTGCCGACTGGGTGCAGCGTGATTGCATCCAAACTTTGTAATGCCATAATGTGCTTGCCTACGTAGATAAGCTGATTGTGAAATTAGTTAGGGTTCTTTAATAGGGTAATACGATTAGTTCCCGGAACGAGCTGGAAAAGCGGTCTGGCAGATGAGATGAGTTCCTTCGGGTTGTTTCGGGGGATAGTTTCCAAGTCAGTCCAACTCACAGTGACAGGTTCTCATTAGCACACTGTGACTTGAGGCTGATAGCTGCTTAACGTCATTTCATTTCGATTTGCTATTGTGCATGCACATTGATTTTATATAAAACCCTATAATCAAAGGAATGCATGAACTTTTCGTCAATTCCAAAGTGTGTTCGATATACATACGAGTAGATACGATATACAAGCATTAAATAGGAATTATCGTTTTATCTTAGATAATGTCAATTGAGTTTTTTATAGCAAAAAAAGGATATGTCGTATACACAATATAAATAGTGAACCATCGGATGGTTTCTTTTTAAAATTGCTATAAAATAAACACTGTTCAATATTATTCAAAGTGTGTTTATTTACCGAAAATAATAAACTTCCCAATTAATTATAGAATATGATTTTATTTAAATAGCTGCATCGGCTGGCTTGGAGTAGCTGATCCTCTCAACTCAGGATAGTGCGGCTAATTTTCAGTTGTTAAGATCTGTGGCAGGTCGAGTTTACGCACGGGTTTAGGCGCACAGTTCTGGCAACAGCAGCAATATTTTTGGCCGAACGTACAGGACGAAAAATGTATTATTTTTATGTTATCAATTAGCGTGCCAAACTCATGAACTTTCTTCATAAAACTGTGTACAACAAGCGTGGTTTGTGCATTATTTGGACTGAAATTACTTTTCAAAATTTGCACTGTTTCGACAACACAACACTCATTTTGCAAATGAGTTTTTAATATTTCTCAAAAGTTGTTCAATCGTAAATTCTATTAATTTAGTACCGTGGATATGTAATACTGTATTTCTGTCAATTTTTTTAATTATTTTTAAGCTGTCTTTAGCAAAATAACATGCGATTTAAAAGGAAACCAACAGATAGCCCACACGACGCCTTCGGATATTTCAATAATTCGTTCTCGTTTTATTGGTCTAATTTCTTCTTAATTTTCATTTCTAAGAATATCATCCATTTTTATTTTCTAGCTTTCTTTAGGTATGATTTTTATATCGTAAGTAAGCAGAGTATTATTTTATTCAAAATATTTTTTTACTTTTTGGAGGCGTCTTATTTTTATAAGAAAATATATTGAGAGTAAACGATTCTGGATAAGGAGGTATATCAAATCAATTTATTATATATTTTATTGATAGTTAACCATATCGAAATAATACGATTCATGTATGAGCTTCTATAAAATATTTCCTAATTTTATGAATGTTGTAGAACCCCACTAACTACCTTTCTGTAATTTTTTTTTTAAATCTTTTTACTCAGTTGGAAAAAAGTTATGAATTTTCAAAAAAAAAAACGCTGTTTTCTTTTCAAATTATCATAACTTTTTAAAAAATTGACCAAATGCGACGATTTTTTTTAATTGTTCGTTTTGAAATGCTCTTTCCAAAAAAAAATTATTTGTGATTTTGCAAAAAGTTATGCTTTCGTAGCACAAAATGCTGCATCTGATTTTCACTCGAATACTAATTCAGCCAATGTTTTTCCAGTAGTTCTGTATTTTAGCAATAAATAATGATTATTTAAACTCCAAAAAAAGGTTGTAGAAATTGTATATAAGGTTTATGTAAAAATATACAATACAATAACTTATTCCTATAACTTAACCTTTCTATCAAGTTGAAACTATATATTAAGCATTAAATATCATGGATATATTTATTTAAAACTATTTAATAGGAAAAAAAAATTAATTACAGATAAATAGAGAAAAACATTTTTGCGTTGGAAAAAAGAAATAGAAAGAAAAGTTTCCCCACTTTGAACCTTGCGATATCAAAGGTTTTTTATGAAAAAAAAAATTATAAATTAAAAATGGCGAACTTTGAAAAATTCAAGATTTTTTTGGAATAACTTAAAAATTTCGTAAACCATTAAATTTTTATTTTTTCATAGCAAGCAATTTTTTTTTTGTTGCAAATTAATAACTTTTATCCAACTCAATAAAAAAATTTGAACAAAATCACAGAGAGGTATTTAGTAGGGTACTACGAAATACAAAAATTTCAGCCAAATCAAAAGGTCGATATATATTACATTGATATTTTGCGTATAAAATAGGAAGAAACTTGTTAAATTGTAAATTTAATAAGTCAGTTAGTTTATTGTGTTAGATTAATGTGACTGTCGGAAGACGCGCATTTAACAGTCTCATTGTGATACTACTTTTTGTGTCCAGGTTTTTCTGGTGGGAATTGAACCTGTGGGGTCAGTCCTTAATATTTTGTTAAATTATTTTCTTTTTAATTATTTATTTATTATCACGAAATAATTCGTAAACGTTTTCTTTTTAACTATTTATTTATTATCACGAAATAACTCGTAAACGTTGGTATTATAATGTAATTATTTTATTTTATATTGTACAAAGTTTCCTTTTTTTATTAAAACTTAATAGCTCTCGTAACCGACCCGGGGTACATGAATATCCAATTCAGACTACTCAATATTTTTCAAAACAACAATATCCGGTAAATCGATATCCATATTTAATAGCAAGTAGATCTCTTAGTATAGGTATACTGAGTTGCACACATTTGCGACTGTGCCAATTCCAAAGTATACAAATCGCAAATTCTCACACATGTTAATTTATGTTAACCTGTTACTTTCAAACGATGATACGTTGCCACAACACCCTCCTACCAGTGATACTGCAAGTATAACGATGCCTGAAGAGTCTTTGATTCTGCCGGTTATTGAGTGTTTTATGGTAGTGTGAATCTGACTCTTTTTTTGTTGGAGAACGCTGGTCTCCTGTTACTACTTAATGCCAAATCAAACTCTGGTTGACTCTTTGCATTTGTGGTAAGTGAAGTGGTGCAATGATGCTTTGCTTTTTCTGGTTGGGAAGTGAAATTATTTTTATTCAAAATTTCTTCTTCAGAAAAACACGGTTTTAACCGATTTAAGGAAACCTTAACCTCTTTTTCACTTATCAGAAGTGTGAAGTAATTTTTATCGCGTGAAATCACTTTGAAAGGTCCTTCGTAAGGGCTTTGTAGGCTTTTTTTGATATAGTCTGTTCTAATAAATACGTGGGTACAAGAGTTTAAATCTTTAAATTTAAATATATTATATTTAGCATGATTTGTTGCTTCAATGGGTTTTAGTGAACTCATTAATTTTCGTAATTGACCTACGAACTCGCTTTGACAAAAATTGTTTGTTGGATTTTCCATAAAATCGCTGGGTAAACGGATAGATTCTCCGTATAGCAGTTCAGCTGGGGTGCCTAGAAATTCTTCCCTAAAAACCGTTCTTAAACCTAACAAAACGAAAGGTAGCACTTTAGACCACTGCTTATTTTTGTAGGTTTTAATGATCGTTTTGAGTGATCGATGCCATCTTTCTATAAACCCATTTGCTTGTGGATGATATGCGGTAGTTCTATTGTGTTTGAAACCCAACAGTCTAGATAGCTCTTTAAAAAGAGTTGATTCGAATTGTCTACCTTGATCAGTAACTCTAATTTTAGGAATACCGAACCGAGAAATCCAACTTTGACATAGCGCTTCTGCGCAGGATTCAGCCGAACTATCAGTTATTGGAACTGCTTCAGGCCATCGAGTGAAACGATCGATTAAAGTAAGACAGAATCTGAAACCTTGTGAAGGAGGTAGCGGACCTATGATGTCCATGTGTATTGTTTCAAAACGCTTGGATGTTATTGGAAAACTTCCAAAAGAGTTCTTAACGTGTCGAGAAATTTTGTTTTTTTGACATGCTAGACAACTACGAGCCCAGGTGTTTACATCCTTATTCATGGAAGGCCAAAAATATTTGGCAGTAACCATTTTATTTGATGTTCTGATGCTGGGATGAGCAAGATTATGGAGGGAATCGAAAATTTGTTTTCGAAAAGCCTGAGAAATGAAGGGTCGTCGTGTTCGAGAGTCTGATTTTTCACAATAGATCTTTTTGTTACTGCCAATAACAGGTGATTTGGAAAATTTGTACGACGCATTCTCTAATAGTTTTTTTAGCTCAGGATCTGATTCTTGTGCCATGGACATAGCTTGAAAATCAATAGAACTTGGCAGGTTTAGCTCGTTAATCCTTGATAGCGTATCTGCAACTACATTGTCTTTACCTGCTATGTGTTGGATATCTGTAGTGAATTGACTGATGAAATCTAAATGACGCACCTGTCTTGGAGATGCTTTGTCAGGATTTTGTTGCAGTGCAAAAGTTAACGGTTTATGATCAGTAAATAATGTAAAATTTCGACCTTCTAGCCAATATCGAAAATATTTAATGCTTTTGTATGCAGCTAATAATTCTCTGTCATAGGCGCTGTATTTAGTTTGTGCTGGGTTGAGTTTGATTGAAAAAAATCCTAAAGGTTGCCAATAATTTTGAATTTTTTGTTGAAGTGCTGCGCCAATGGCTATGTCAGACGCGTCAACAAATAAACCTAATTGAGCGTTGTTATTTGGAAAGGTTAGAAGAGTAGTCTCTGTTAATTGAGTTTTAATTTTCTTAAAAGCTTCTGAAGATTCAAAATTCCATTCAATTTTTTTGGAACCTTCTTTTTTGCTGCCAGTAAGGTACTTATTTAAAAGTAGCTGGTGTTGAGCTGCATGAGGGATGAATCTTCTGTAAAAATTGACCATGCCTAAAAAACGTCTGAGTTCTTTGACGGTGCTTGGTTGATTAAAATTTGCGATTGCTTCAATTTTTTCATGGGTAGGTGTAATACCCTTTGAATTTATAATGTGGCCCAGATATTTAACTTCGTTTCTAATGAAATTATATTTTTCTGTGTTAATGATGAGACCGTGATTTTGGAAACGTTGGAAGACTTTGAAAAGATGCGCGATATGATCCTGTTCTGATTTTGATGCAATTAAGACATCGTCAAGATAAACAAAGCAAAATGATAAATCTTGAAGAACTGAATGAATGAAACTTTGAAAGGTCTGAGCTGCGTTACAGAGGCCGAAAGTCATACGCGTGAATTCGAAGAGTCCAAAAGGTGTGCATATTGCTGTCTTGTGAATATCTTCCATATTGACAGGAATTTGGTGATAAGCTTTCGTGAGATCCAGTGTAGAAAAATATTTGCAACCAGATAAATTGTGTGCAAAATCGTGAATTAAAGGAATCGGATATCGATCTGGAATAGTGATGCTATTTAAGCGTCTGTAATCTCCACATGGTCTCCATTCTCCATTTTTTTTAGGGACCATATGAAGTGGAGAGGACCAGCAGCTGTTGGACGGTCTACAAATTCCTTGTTTTAATAGAAATTCAAATTCTTTCTTTGCTGCTTGTAATTTCTCTGGAGAAAGACGTCGGACTTTTGAAACAATGGGCGGACCTGTAACTTTAATTTGGTGGTTGATGTGATGCTTTACTGGTTTAATAAATCCGGAATCTATTGTAATGCTTTGGAATTTTTGAAGTAATTTTTGGATCTCTGGATGAATTGATGCTTCCATTACTGATGATATGTGTGGATTTAATTCTTTTTGTGTGTCATTATTAATTGTAGAATAAGTGGAAGAATCTAATAGTTGTCTTTTGGCTAAGTCAACAATTAACCCGAAATGGAACAGGAAATCAGCGCCTAAAATAGCTTTAGTAACGTCTGCGATTACAAATTGCCATTTGAATTTGCGTTTGAAACCTAAATCCAGTGATAATGTTTGCCTATCATAAGTGTTGATTGGAGAAGAGTTTGCTGCTGCAAGGTGAAGATGTGATGCAGGTAATTTATTTGACAATGGGGCCGGAATAACCGATATGTCTGCACCAGTGTCGATTAAAAAATGTTTTTTTGAAATGTGGTCATAAACGTAAAGACGACCTGAGTTGTCGCTTTTATCGACCGTCGTCATAGACGATAAGCGATTTAGTTTTTTGAGCTGTGTAATTTTGGAAAGTTCTTGTTTTTATTAAAAAAACAAGGTTCAACACATTTGTGGGCTTTATTTCCAAAATTGTTATGGTACCAACAATATTCACTATTTGATGTATTAAAACGTGTATCGGAAGAGTTATTTTTGTTGTTAATTCGATAAGGTGATGGGGATCTGCGTCTTGATGGAGAATTTGAACGGAGTGAACATAATTTTTCTAATTTCTCTTCGAGATTATGTAGTTTTGTTGTGAGAATGTCGAAATTTATTTTTTCTTGATCCTGTTGTGTTGAAAAGTTAAAGAGAGAAGTTGTGGTTGGTTTATTTAGAATTTCCATCATTTTGTCTGCGGAAGAAGCTAATTCTGAAAGGGAATTATTGTTACATATAAGAATTGTTTGTATATTTTGCGGTAAGCGTTGAAGCCATAAGGTACGTAGGACCTCTTCAGTGAATTTATCTTCGGATAAATCTTTCATCTCTCTGAGTAATTGAGAGGGGAGACGATCTCCTAGTACTAAATCATTCAATAGCTGATTTAGTTTTGAACTTGCTGACACGGATAACCTATCGATTAAGGTTTCTTTTAATTGAGTATATGGTTGAATGGTATGTGGCTTACGAACCACATCACTAATTATTCGAATGACGTCTCCTTCCAACACAGAAAGAACATAAAAAAATTTATTTTTTTGATCTGTAATTTTTGCGAGTTCAAATTGTGCTTCTAACCGGTTAAACCAAAGTTCTGGCATGTCTTTCCAGAAAGGTGCAGGTTTAATTGAAATGGGTGTGGTGGGTGTGGTTGAGGTATCACCGGTGTTGCGATTTCGATTCATTTTAAATAAATTTTAAATGCAATTGCCGTTAAAAATGGATATTTACAACTTGCATACAATTACAAATGAATGTGTTAGTTTTTTTTTTTTTTTTTTTTTTAATCTAATAATTTAATTTTTCACTTTTTTAACTTTAAAATTTGATTTGTTCTTACTTGTCTTTTTTAAAATAATCTTAAAATTAATTTTTGAAGCTGATTATGTTGATTGCTGTATTGATGATGATGTTGATTGCTGCGCTGCGTATTGCTGTATTGATGATGATGTTGATTGCTGCGTATTCTTGTTGTTGGGGTCACCAGTTTGTGGGGTCAGTCCTTAATATTTTGTTAAATTATTTTCTTTTTAATTATTTATTTATTATCACGAAATAATTCGTAAACGTTTTCTTTTTAACTATTTATTTATTATCACGAAATAACTCGTAAACGTTGGTATTATAATGTAATTATTTTATTTTATATTGTACAAAGTTTCCTTTTTTTATTAAAACTTAATAGCTCTCGTAACCGACCCGGGGTACATGAATATCCAATTCAGACTACTCAATATTTTTCAAAACAATATTTTTCAAAACAACAATATCCGGTAAATCGATATCCATATTTAATAGCAAGTAGATCTCTCAGTATAGGTATACTGAGTTGCACACATTTGCGACTGTGCCAATTCCAAAGTATACAAATCGCAAATTCTCACACATGTTAATTTATGTTAACCTGTTACTTTCAAACGATGATACGTTGCCACAAACCCATAATCTCTGACGCCGCTACGCGTTGCGCTACCAACCGAACTTTTTAGTTACTTTCAAAGGACGCATCAATCTGGTCTAGGGCTAATTCAATGGTGTGTGGATCGTTAGCAAACAAGGCCCCAAAAAGATCATGGGCATCTGTGCAACGAAGCCCGAACCAATTCAATTTGAAGCTTCAACCGAAGCCATGATGGCTCCAGCAGCAGCTTTAGGACGCGGCGGCGGGCAGCGGCGTCTGTGAAGCTGCATTATCGTGGCGACCTGGACCAACAGTGGCAGGGACAATAAGAATAAATTCCATTTAGTGGCAGATTCCCCGAATAGGTCCCATATCCGAGGGCTGCAAAGGGCGATTTTTGATTTTCATTATTTTTGGAGCACAGTCCTCTCGCGCGTATTCAGAAGCCTCTTTTGAATCCGTTCTGAATGCCGGAACCCAGGCACAGAGTCGAGCAATGACACTGAAGCGTTATTGCTTTTGCATCTCGGAGTGTTTGAATTCTCGAAATGGACCGGGTAAACAAAACAATCCCCCGAACGTCCCGCATGAACCTGCACTCATCCCGTGCACTGAAGCTGCTGCTGCTGCTGCTGCTAGTGCTGCAGCGCCCTCTATGTCCGCGTTTCAAAAGGTAAATTTCATTTACTTTTACGATATTGTTATTGAAGTGAAACACCACCCCCAGCCCCTGTGAAATAGGGCGAACCCTTGATGGGGCCCTTAACGACGATGACTGCAAATACGCCCTCGACTGCGATCCTGAAGATGCTGCACATTAGCACTGAAGTGCTCCGTGAAAGTGGAATTGACTCCTTTGCATTTAGAGCAATTGAAATGGATCGGAGGCGGTATGAGCGGACCAAAGTAGAGATGGTCTTAATTTTTAAGCAGTTTTCACGGTACGATACGCTTTCGAATGGGACGCCCTCCCCCAGGAAAAAGGGATATGCTGCAATTCTCTGCTCTCAAATAAATTAGCACCTAAGGAGCGCTTCCGAAGGCGAATTGCATGACCGCCCTTTATGGCCATCAATTTTATTGCGTTGCTGTGGTCTATTACACGAGCTAAGGATGGAAAATGATTCTATTAGGATCAGAAGGGCATTTCGATGAATATTCCCGGGGTATTTCACCCCCTTCTTACAGAACATTTAATATAACTTTTTCCAATTGATGTATTTATTTCGCGTAATTTATCGACTCAGGTTTAAATCGTAAATTGTCTACAAAATGAGACCGTTCAGAAAGTAAAAGAGTTCTCATTCGATCGAATCGCCCCTTAAAAATTTGCACAAAATATTCGAATTGTTAACTTAACCGAGACAAGCTCTTGATAATTTCGTTTCATCAACTCAACGATCCCACAATACGAGTCGTCGTAAACCAGGCAAGTGAGGGTCGCGGTGGTGGGTGAGAGTGAAAAACGGTCATAAAGACCTTTCTTATTCTGTTAGCTTCCAATAACTTGCCACTTTATAGCCTTTCTGTTGCGAAAAATTGCTTTATGAATATAAAATGATAAGTGGGCTCCACGACTGCAAAAGGGACGTTATACGAGACTCCATTTCGCTCGCTCGCAATGTTATAAGACAGTTTGCGCCTGCTGGAGAGCTTGCAAATTCTTTTATGTCGTTGGCTCCTCTGCTCGTTTCCTCATTTATGCGATATTTCGATTTCAATTTCATGAGGTTTTTGAAAAATGTACACTTCACCAAGAATACTTAGGGTTTTCTTCTACGAATGTAAAGAAGTATTGAATTGTTTTACTGTCACTGCGATACCACACGATAACCAAAATAAATAAATTTGAGCTTAGTAAAAATTTCATAGTTTCTTTTTTAAATAACTTTTATCCACTCACTAACCCTTGATTAAATAACTTTGTGGGTGAGAGTGACGTTAGTGGCGAAAGTGTGATATTTTGGGAAGAGTTTTAGGATATTACACGTGGATGGATTTACATGGGTTTTTTGATTTAGAATTTTAAAAGTTTTCTTAATATATTTTTTATTATTTTAAATTCATCAGAATCTCCACCTTGGCAATATTTCACGAACATACCTACAATTGTTGGTACATAAATATTTTGTGATTCAGTGTTTTTCCAAATATAAGTGAAGGAGCCTACTATCAATATCAATCATTATATAATATATATATATTTCATTATTGCTACTATTATTATGGGTATTACATTTTTTAAAAAATTAGGATTAAATATCTTAAAAAATTAAGGTATACCTCTATATATTTTTTTTTTAAATAGCGCATTTTTTGAGGCATTTTTTGAGATAGGTAATTTAAATAAATTCCCAAGATATAATATTATAAAATCTTTTCATTCTTAAAAGTTTCTTAATATAATTTTGAAACGAAATCTATATTATACTTTTTTATCTTCAACATTAAGTTTGCTCTTTGAAACAGCTGAGAAAGTAGAGGAAACTGCTTATTACACTATTATCACTTAAATAGTATCTTTATTAGGGTGTAAAACTTATACTTATAGGTTAGAATGCCATGTAGCTAATTTGGAATGCAGATTTTGCATACAATTTTTATATATACCAAAGTGGTGGGTATTACTTTGCAATTTTGTTTTTTAAGTTATGAAAAAAAAGCTATAAATAGGACTATTTTAATGCATTAACGCTTATAGAAAATGTCTGAGCTAAATTTTTTATTTTACAATACAGATAATGCATCTAGACAACCAATCAAACATAAATATCCTCCTCCCCCCACCATACCCCGTCCCCAAAGAGATTTCAAATCCTTCCTGCCAAAAAATGTAGTCCGAAAACCGGCCTTATTGACCCTCCTCCTTTTCGGATCATTTGAACTAAGAATCGTATTAAAAACCAACTTAAAGTAGTAAATTATTTATTATTTCAATGTGTTTTAAACATAAACCGGTTTGATATTATCAAGACATTAGATTAACCTATTTATGTTTGCATCATATTTATTTTCTACTCAAAACTACTATTAAGTAGTCAAACATTTTGAAAGTTGGATTATTAAATCCTTCAAAACCTCAGTATTGCTTTTTTATTTTCTTAATTGCAGATAATTTATTGTCACATAAAAATTATTTATGTTTAAGAAAATTAAAGCTGAATATTGGAATCCTAAATGTTTGAAAACATTGTGAGGAATTTTTTATATTATATTTATATTAGATTCAATAATGAATTGGAAATTTGGTAGTCTACCTACTTATGCTTATATATACGTATTTCAAACATTTGTATTCTATCCGTTACACATCTAATCCATGTTGATGGTTCATATAAAACGCTGAGAGAGTTGGGTTACTAAAACTTATTGATTTACTTCTTTTATTTTTCACAATGAGCATCAAAAAAAAAAAAAAAAATAAGCATCTTTCCACAACTTTTTACTCGAATTTGAATTGCTTTCTTGGCTATGACCGGAATTATAATGATACATGTAAGGCATGGTTCATGGTTCTACGAATGCAAAATTTCTTCTATATTGAGTAAATCGGGTAGGAATGATTTTCTAAGAAGTCTCACAGACGTTATTTTTTTATGTTTGGATCTACTCTTCCTATTTCTCGGAATATGAATTTATACAATTTTATTTTATTATGAAATAAGCACAGAATTGCCTTTGGCGTTCAACTATTCAATATTGTAAAAACCTTATTCCTCAACTGAATTCCTCAGAAATGTCTTTTTCGTTCCCGAAAATATTCCTCTTCCCGAAACCGCTCATTAATCGAAAGAAAAATGTGCATAAAGTTGGATAATCCATAAAACTCGGTGGACGATATTCCAAGTCTTGCAATTAATGTCTCACAAGGGAGACGTGAAAGGCTTCATTTCACCACATCGTCGGAGCAGTTGGCAGTAGGAACGAATGCACTCAATTAAACATTCACTCGCTATCCCCTGGACCGCTCCTGTTCCTGTAGGATTTGCCGCAAATCATTTCACCGGAGAACGACCGGGTTTAAGTAGCATGAAATCACAACAGCAATATCTAGGAGACCTCAGAGAATCGGGAAGATATTCAATCTTTGGTTCGATTGAATTGAATTCCTCGAGGAATACCCGGAATGAATCCATTCCCTAATGGTCTTCGAACAGGAGGAAGAAGGCGACTGGCTCGTCCGCGTCCCCGTCTTCGTCTCAAACTCCTCGAATTCTTTTCTGGTCCAGAAGGCACGAATGTCTTGACAAATCGAAAGGTCGAACCAGATAAATGGAATCAATTGTCGTCTCCTGACGTGGACTCTCCTTCCATTTTCTTGTCGTCTTTTCTGGTACATACTTTCTTTGAACCTGAATTGAGGTGTGGTGCACCCCACTGCAGTTTCGGATGCTGTTGATTCCGGTCCAGAAGATCTGATAGTTGGAATGCACCGATGACGCATAGGGACGCCACTGCCACAATGGCCTAGGGGAAGGAATTAAAGTGGACGACCAGGGGGAAATGCATCAATCTAAGCTAAGTCAGGGAAAGAAAGGTGGCTAATTTAATGGCATGTGTGCCACTGGCAAACAGATCCCAAAAGGATTGCAGTCATAAATTCAAAAAGACCCAGGAGCAATTTAATTTAAAACTTTTTCGGAAAGCATTTGATGACTAACCAGCGGACAGTCGGACAAAATCTAGGTGAGTAGACAAATATCCAAATAGTGTAAACTACCAAAACTACTAAACCTATTATTGACACTTTAAAAGATATTACCAAATATTAAAATCAAATAACACGAAGATTTAATAGAGTTGGGGTATTAAAATTCGTTATTTTATGATTTGATACATTTTAAAAATCAATGCAAAGTATAAAACAAAATCTATTAATAATAGCAAAGGATATTTTCGAAAAATAATAAATGTTTGTCAAATCAACATTATTTTTTAATGTATATATAAAGCATTTATCAAATTGAACTTTATTTGTTAAAATAGCATTCTTCTTTTAAGATGTTTTAGCCATATTTTTCCAAACATCTAAGACAATCTTATATATTCTAAAATTATAAATGTTATTGAAAAACTTTTTGTATTGAAACAAGCGGCAAATCATGTGAATTAAATATTTTAACATTTCTCTCCGGAGGTGATTAAAAGAACATTCAAATTTTTTAAAATACCATTGAAATTATCAAAAAGGTTAACAAAATGTAGAAATACTTCTCGATATTTTGAATTGATAATTAAACTGTAAAAAATATCAATGTTAATCCGACACGGAAAATGTTCCAACAATTTTATACATTTTTATATATATGGACACCCTGCCCGAACACACTAATCCCTATATATGTATATATAAAAATGAAAGTTTGTTTGTTTGTTTGTTTGTTGCTCAATCACGCCTAAACGCTTGCATCGATATTTTTCATTTTTTGTTCGAAGGTAGTACATATTCCAACTTAACATATAGGCTAATTTTTTGTCGGATAATACATAGGGTTTCAAAATGGCGGATCCAAGATGGCGGCTAAATTTTTTTTAAATTTTAAGCGATTTTCATGAAAATTGGTACATAGGGGTTATGCGCAATGCTGATTTCAAATGCACTGTCCAAATTTAGATATTCAAAATTGCGAATACAATATGGCGACCAGTATTTCTCAATTTCAACGAATTTTAATGAAAATTAGTACAATGATGATCTTGAGGTCACTGATTTTGAATGTTATCAAAATTTACAAATCCTAGATGGCGGACCCAATATGAATTGAAAATTTGAGCCCAATCATTTGAATAGTTTTTTCAAAAAGTTGCCAACCAGGTCAAAAAACGTGGTTTCGAGTAAAACGCGTTTAAAGTTTTTTTTCTCGGTATTTTTGACTTATATACCATATTTTATATTGTTTTTACCGGTCTAAAGTTTATGTTTTTGATGTTTTTGAAAAATCGATTTTTTCAGAAAATAAAAATATACTTCCCATTTAATTCCTAGTCCATTCTTCTATCACAACCTTGGTTAAATACCATTATCATACTTCAATTGCCAATCTTGACTTTTATTAACTTTTCCATATAAAGCAATATATTAAAATGTCCTTTAAATATAAATATAAATAATTGCGTACCATGTAATTGGAGATTGGAGTATTTTGGTCCTCCAGCATAATTATGAATTTAAATTGTCTGTTACGTTTCCCTTATTTGTCCCATTATAACAGCTAATAGGACATCCACTTCCATTTCCCTCAAGTACCACAGTCCACATTCTTTTTTTTTTTTTTCGTAAAAGTTCTGGGTTTCGACACAATTTCCCCTGTAGCCAGTAAATTAATTAAAAAGTCATAAAAGCAGCAAGCACGAGACATAATTTATATAAAACCCCCCCAACAAAAAAAAAAAAAGGACTTTCTACATCCCCTCCATCCCTACTCTTGTCCAGAAGGAGGGGAGAAAAAAAAAATGTTAATTGCACCTTCAAACAAGTGCCAGCATGTGGCCGACGCGGCGAAAGCGCGTCAGAGCGTTTAAGCACGGCCGCGCATCGCATTGGCTCGCCGTGCTTAATAAAATTCGGCCGTTAATTAAAAGCAGTAAAAGGCGAAATTATCGTCTCAATTGTTTTTAATTGATATTTACGTCCTGCGAGCATCCATTTGTAGCTAATTAGCCACCTTCATTACAGCAAAATGGTGTGCGGTCTGTCTCTGGCCACAATTCCAATTTAATTTCTTTTCTTTTTTTTTTTTTGTGGGGGTTCCTTAATTTTCCCATCTTTTTTTTTTTTAATGGGATGTAGGGGTAGGGATTTTGAAACCATCATAGGAGTTGAAAATCGTCCCTTGTTCCCTAATGTCGTGGTTGTTTAAAACGAACCATGAATTTTGGTTTGGGTTGGGATGGGATAAACCCAAAAATTATCATTTAGGAAATTTTCCAGACAGCTAAAAGAGAACATGTTCTATATAGTCCTGGACATTTTTATTATTATTTTACGAAAAAAGAAAAAAAAAAGTGAACCTTTTCTCGGTACCCTTCCGGCTCTAGCAAGGTTCAGGCCGTGTCAGTACAAGCGAAGAAGAGCTAAGCGCTAAGGGCATATGGGCTACCGCAGGGATCTCGCTTGGGCCATGTAAAAATAAAATGTCCATTCGGCTCTAATTTAAATTCATATTTTAATTATTCACATGAGAAGGGAAAGTTTTTGTTTTTTCCTCGAGATTGCTGACACTCATTGCCGAAAAGGTGGTATACTAGTTCTGTTTGTGTGTGTGTGTATAGATGTTTCTACTACAGCCCTTATAAATCGGGTAAAGTGCTCCAACACGGCGCAATGGGGCACACGGCCACAACATTGCTTGTCTTGGGCGTTTTTACTTCTGCCGCTGGGATTGTCTTATTTTCGAGAATTTAAAGGAAAAACTTTTCCACTTTCAAGTGCGAAAGTGGAATAATGGCTCAGTTAGCCCCGGTGCCGGAGTTTACTTCTGGGCCAGCAGCAGGAGCTCGGCTTGGTTTGGCTTGGCGCAGCAGTGCTGCCACACAGCTGTTTTTGCTAAAATTTCAACATGTTCAAGAGACGGGTAAAAGTTTTTCATTCTCGCCCGGACTAGACTTTTTCTGCAGCAAATTCACTTTATGAGCCTTTTACGTTCGCCAGTTGTACATCTCGCGTGGCTTTTGTGCGAGGATGTGCGAAGCATTCAGACCTCTCCCCACTCTTACCATTCCTCTCTCGCAAAAAACCCCCCATCTCGCCAAAGCTAGACCCACAATGAAGCCACACTTTGCGGTTCAGCGGCGGATGAAGTGCCACACCATCAAAATTCGACACTTTATAAAGTTTTTGGCATATTTTTTTTGGGGCGCCACCGTCGTTGTTGGTTGTTTGCCTTTTTAAACAAAATTCAATTTTGCGCGGTTTGCCAAAAACTTATGTTGGACAGAGCTCTCTTCCCACTCCTACCCTCCCCTCTCCCGTAGTTGATATAGTATGTGGCTTCGCAAGTTTTGATTTCCCCACAGAGCCCTTGTTGCGAGCTGAGCTGAGCGAGATGACACATTTTGAAGTTTTTAAATTTACTGACAAAATTTTAAGTGATTTCAACACCCCTTCGCCGCAGGCTAATTGGCCTTTGCCTCTTCTTTTTTTTTTATTTAGTTTTTGTTAAGTTGTCCCCGTCGAGCGCTCTGTTGTTTGCTCTCGCTGGCGAGCAAGTTTCGTCTGGCTGCAGCGATACCGCCCTCTGGCCATCAACAAAATGCATAAATATTTTAGTAGCATCGCCGGTCACCAGGGTGTTAATTGAAGTTACAACGAGTTTTACATTTTGTAAGAGCTGTTTATAAAGTACCAACATCAATTACAATATTTAACTCTACACATAGATTTTAGAATCAGACAAATGTAACTTGCATTCTGATTAAATGATATAGACGAAAGCGATAAATTGCAGTTTCCCATCGATTTAAAGAAAAGAAAATTATCAATCTCATCGCCTGATCTTTGTCTAAATCTTTTTTGAATTACATATATATAGGGTGTCCAATAGGAAAGTGTGAAAACTAATGAGTCACAATTTTTTAACTAATGGAGAGATCGGGAAAATATAAATACTTTTTAATAAAGGAAAGTCGTCATTTTCATTTCATGTTCATTTTATTATAAAAATGTTAAATCTAGTTAACACAAACCATTAATTTAAAAATATAGTGAAGAACGTTAGTTACTAATGATATATATTTTCGAAATTTTAACCATTTAAATTGGCACAAATATCCAAACGCTTTCTAAAACTATTACAAACATTATTCTAATGTTTCATTATAAATGCCATTGACGATTTATAAAATCCTCTATAATTTTTGGGTTATTTTCATTGCAGTGGGTACCCTAGACTAATACTTCTTGTGTGCGATGAGGTGCTGCTCTGTCTTGAATAAAATAAAAAGATTTAACGGGACCTCTCTTTTTCGCATGACGAAAGGATTTGATATATACAGGGTGTTCAGAGGTGGGTGGTCAATACTGAAGGGGGTGAAAGGTCAGACCGAGACAAGCAAAAAATCGTATGGGTGGGGGGGGGGCATCTCGCACCGTTTGGCAGTTACAGGGTGATTCGTAAATCAGGATTTTGCCTTATATGGAAACCGCTCTTGTATTTTTATGTTTTTTTCTACGCATCGCAGCGGCCCCAAACTGATTTCAAAAAATCACTATTTGGAAGCCCTTTCCAAAACAGTTTACACCACCCCCCTATCCCCAACCCCTTGGCCACAATCCCCCCTGGAAGTTGAAAAAATTAACTTTTATTTCACGATTTTTCACCTTTCGCCCCACTTTTCTCCCAAATTCATGTTATTAACATACCTACTTTTTATTTTTTTTAAGTTGCCTATCTAATTACCTTTCCAAAAAGGTGCAACATGCCCAGGTAGGAAAAGGATACGAAAATTTATTTACAAAAATCCTTTTACAGAATATCATGACAATTCGAATTTTTAAGAAATTATACTTAAGTTAACTAAAAAAAACATTTTGTTCGCTTAAAAACTAATTACAATTAAAACGTTTGTCCTTTAAGGGAAGGTTCTCATCTAGAACGTCAAAAAGTAGGTAAAGTTCGTGATTTTTTTGAAGGCAAATGACAAGACATAGGGAAATGATATTTGGCATTATCTTTTATTGTATATTTATCTGTACGAACAAATTTTTTTATTCAAAAAAAAAACAAAATGGCGCCCGTTATTCAACTTCTCCGGAGGCATGTTTTTCGAAAATGGCCCAGCTGCGTACAATTTAGGGGTCGCAGATTGGTCTGAAATCAAATAATGATGACATTATTATAAACTAGACTAAATTTGTCTCAGAAAGAGCGGACGACTTTCAAAAAAAAATTAAAATTGACGGAATGGCGCGATTTTGAACTTTTAAGGCCGTTTTCGGCCGTTTTTTTTCATAGTTTATCACTTACAAAAAGGAGATAATGTTACAATTTTCAAAATGTGCTCCGCTCTTTCTATGAAGAAAATTGTTTACTTTAATATGCACGAAACTAGAAGTTGATCGGTTGAATCGTTTTTGAGTTATCTTGTACGCAGATTGCACACAAACATACCTCCGGAGAAGTTGAATAACGGGCGCCATTTTGTTTTTTTTTTTGAATAAAAAATTTTTTCGTACAGATAAATGTACAATAAAAGATAATGCCAAATATCATTTCCCTATGTCTTGTCATTTGCCTTCAAAAAAATCACGAACTTTACCTTTTTTTTTGACGTTCTAGATGAGAACCTTCCCTTAAAAGCTGTTCAAAATGTTCTCCGCTAGTTTCGATGCATGCAAGTAGCCTTCGTTTTATTTCACGTTTGAGGTCTATGGTAGCCAGTCTCTCCCGTATTTTCGTGGCTGCAGTCACAATCCTGGTAACTAATTCTTCTCTGGTGTTGATTGGTCTTGAGTAAACTTCATCTTTCATCATTCCCTATAAGAAAAAGTCCAGTGGAGTAAGGTCCGGTGACCTAGCAGGCCAAGGAATCGGTCCACCTCGTCCAATCCAGCGCTCTGGGTAATTTTCATTTAACCTTGCCCTAACAATGTTCCCAGTATGCGCAGGTGCTCCGTCGAGCTGTAAATAAATTGCGCTTCTGGTGGCCAGGGGGATGTCCTCCAACAGATCCGGAAGGATATTCTCCAAAAAGTCCGAGTATAGCTGACTATTCGGCACTTGGGGCAAGATGAAGGGTTCTATCAACTGGTTGCCGATGATGCCAGCCCAGACATTGACACTAAATCTTTGCTGGAAGGACCGACACCTGGTCCTATGTGGGGTCACATCTGACCAGGTGTGGAGGTTGTGTAAGTTTGTGATGCCATCCCGGGTGAATTGCGATTCATCCGTCCACAGAATTCGGTCTAGAAACCTTCTGTTTTCGATGTCAGACTCGAACAGCCAAGTGCAGAATTGCAATCGTCCTTCGGAATCTCCTTCCCTAGTGCTTGGACCGGGATATGGTGGTATGGATGTAGTCCCTCTCGGTTCACAACGGTCCAAACTCTCCCTGAAGACAATCCTGACCTTCGTGCGACCTGCCTGATGCTTATTACAGGGCTGTTCCTGACGATGTTGAGGATTTGTTGGTCGGGGTCCGCTGAATCGGCCGATTTTCCTGCTCGCGTTTCTGCTCTGGGGGCGGTTACACTTCCGGTTTCTTTTAACCTTCTGAAAGTCCTTGAAAATACCCTTCTGTTGAGTACCCGCCGATTCGGGAATCTCTTTTGGTATTCTCGTACGGCCTCACTATCACTTCCTTCTACTAAACCGTGCACGTAAATTATATCGGCATACTCGTCAACACTGAATTCTGCCATTTTATCTTAATTTTTTCTATTAAACACCCGTTCTTTTCGCTTGCTTCTTCAACTGTGGTCAATGTCCTTTCAAACTCACCCATTTTTATACCATAATTCATAGGAGGTATTAGAAACGGAGCGTCAGGATACTTAGGAGTCAATACTGGATATAATAATCTAATAACGCTATTTAACGAGATTACATTTATTATTTTATTACTGTTTTGCTGAAAAAATAAAAATGTATTACCTCTGTTTCCTAAACAAACATTTCCGAACTTGCTGTCATAAAAATTGTTTACTTAACGACATTTTCCATTATGGTGCAATAAAGTAATTAGGTACCTGTGAGGATGTTTTAATTTCAGGACTTTTGCAACCCTTTTCTACCTGGGCATGTTGCACCTTTTTGGAGAGGTAATTAGATAGGCAACTTAAAAAAAATAAAAAGTAGGTATGTTAATAACATGAGTTTCGGAGAAAAGTGGGGCGAAATGTGAAAAATCGTGAAATAAAAGTTAATTTTTTCAACTTCCAGGGGGGATTGTGGCCAAGGGGTTGGGGATAGGGGGGTGGTGTAAACTTTTTTGGAAAGGGCTTCCAAATAGTGATTTTTTGAAATCAGTTTGGGGCCGCTGCGATGCGTAGAAAAAAAGATAAAAATACAAGAGCGGTTCCCATATAAGGCAAAATCCTGATTTACGAATCACCCTGTAACTGCCAAACGGTGCAAGATGCCCCCCCCCCCACCCATACGATTTTTTGCTTGTCTCGGTCTGCCCTTTCACCCCCTTCAGTATTGACCTCCCACCTCTGAACACCCTGTATATATCATTAATAATTCACGTTCTTTACTATATTTTTATATTAATGGTTTGTATTAAATAGGTTTAATTTTTTTATAATAAAATGAAGAAAAAATTAAAATGACGACTTTCTTTTATTAAAAAATATTTAAATTTTCCCGGTCTCGTCATTTGTTAAATAAAATAGTGACTCATTAGTTTTCACACATTTCTATTAGACACCCTGTACATGTACATAAATTTTTCTTAAATTGAATATGACGTCTCGTCATGGATTTGAATGAAACTATGTAGGCTTGTTTGCATTTAGAATCAAAATTGACGAATATGGTCAAAATTATTGTTGGTCACTTCTTTTTTCCAAGATATTTAACTTTAAAATTTCGAAAAGTGCAAAAATCTCACAAATGTTGTCCTTGTGAGCTTAGAAATATTTAAAAAAACAATACCTTCAAATGTTGAGCTCTTAATTTAAATATTACCACGAAAACAAAAAATCCAGTAGAACTTGATGATTTCAGACACCCCATAAAAATAACAGACTTTTAAAGGCCATAGGGGGATAAGAAGAGGTAAAGTGCCCCCGCACCGATTATGGCCGTTATATTTTTTTATTATCAGGGCTAACACAAGCAACAATTTGGCCAAATTTCATCCCCTAATAATTAACCCCCAAGGGGTGAGGATTAATTTTAAAAATTTCGAAAAAAATTAATATCTTTTTAACGCGTTGACCGATTTGGATGGGATTTTGACATGTTATAGACGTCACTGAGGCGCATCAGACGAAAAAAATTCAAAAATTTTTTTCAGCCATTTTGAATTTTGGTACAATTACCAAAATTTTGTTATAGCTTCCTAACATAGCTTTTTATCACATATATTTTTTTCAGATTTTTTTTCCACCGGCGTGGCATCTAAAAAAAATAAAATGTCGATTTTTATTTGTTTTTTGTAGGTTATGACTGTACGGCAAAATCGCCAAAAATTGTTTGTGACTTTCTGGTGTAGTTTTTCACAATATATATTTTTCCTGGGTTTTTACCCAGACTAAGAATTGGGCACACACTGGGTTATTCAAAAATATCTCCTAGGGCACCAAGACCAACCCCCTTGCCCACACTGTACGCAACCACTCACAGTTCATCATTATTCATCATCACTTTCATCAGCAATGACCGCAGGAATAACAATAATAATAATAATAATAAAAATAATTATAGTGATAGTGATAATAAAGTAAATAATAATCAATTCGATTCGAATGAATTCGCAACACCAGTAGTAGTAGAAGCAATATTAGAAGCGACGGTGAACTATACTCCATGCCAGCTATGCCCTAACTGTCTAATTTACGGAGGGAGTCTAAGATTGAGGAGTCCCAGGAAGTGAGGATCAAATATGATTGTGAGGTTTGGAGAAGAAATGTAACTAGGAGATTTGGGACAGGAGGTTAGAATGTGGGTAAATATGGGGGGTTTCGTACAGTGTGGGCAAAGGGGTTGGTCTTGGCGCTAGGGTCTGGTCTTGGTAGGAGGTATTCGTGGGTAGATGTAGAGATGTAGATTGCAGTGGCTGTCCGAAGACACACTTAGGCCATTATTACAGGCCCATTGTGATGCCACCTTTATATGACCAGGGCTTCTCGTGGGAATCGAACCCACAACCTCTCTAGCGCCTTGCTGGCTCGCAGTCAGCATGTCGCGTTACCAACCGAGTTATTGAGGGTTCGTGGGTAACCCAATGTGTGCCGAATTCTCAGTCTGAGTAAAGACCCAGGAAAAAATATATATTGTAAAAAACTACGCCAGAAAGTCACAAACAACTTTTGGCGATTTTGCCGTACAGTCATAACCTACAAAAAACAAATAAAAATCGACATTTTATTTTTTTAAGGTGCCACGCCGGTGGAAAAAAAATCTGGAAAAAATATATGTGATAAAAAGCTATGTAAGGAAGCTATAACAAAATTTTGGTAATTGTACCAAAATTCAAAATGGCTGAAAAAAATTTTTGAAAAAATCAACGCGTTAAAAAGATATTAATTTTTTTCGAAATTTTTAAAATTAATTTTCACCCCTTGGGGGTTAATTATTAGGGGATGAAACTTGGCCAAATTGTTATTTGTGTTAGCCCTGATAATAAAAAATTATAACGGCCATAATCGGCGCGGGGGCACTTTACCACTTCTTATCCCCCTATGGCCTTTGTGCCATCAATAATGGGAAAACAGCACTAGACAATATTTATAAAATAATTATGGTAATATTAAATTAAATTCATTCAATTAAATATATACAATTTTTAAAAGTTTGAAATTCTAATTAATGGATTAGAATTAAATAATACAGTACAAAAATGACAAAAAGTTCATAATAAGACAAACTGGCTTATAACAAACACTATATGACTATATGAGTAAAATTTAAAAGAAACTTGGTTTTTCTTGCACCTATAAAGCTTATATATTTTGTTTTTAAAAGTAAACGCTTATTAGAATTTTTTCCAGCACTTTCATCTTTTATTATATGGTAATTGAACGCACATATGAACAGCCCTTAACGTAAAAGTGCGAATACTTTACTTTCTTTTATTTTTATTGTAAATGGTTCGTAAATAGAAGTGTTATTTTAATTTAAAATACATTTACGTTAAAATTCCACTTATTCACAATATATACCAATTTGTTGATTTCTCAAACAGAATATCACAAAAGATGATAAAGGAAGTCATATGGCATTTATTTAACTAAATATAATACAATGTGAAATAGAAAGTTTGGAGAATTCGAGACTAAAATTTGTTTAGGTTTATTAATTATCCTATAAATTACCATAAATATGTTCTACAAACTTCATAAGTTTAATATAAGCTTTGATTTGAATGTTTTACTATAATCGTTGTAGAAAAATAAACAATCTCTGAGCTCATGTAGTTTACATGGAGTATAATAATCAGAAAAATAAAAAGTAAGTTCTACAATTGCCATTACAATTACCACTCCTTAGAGTATTTCTAAGTAATGCTGAGTAATGCCAGGTAATGCTAAGTAATGCTTCTAATTAAGTACAGTGATAGTGAAGCACCAATCCCATTACTTGACAATGGTAATTAAGTTTTTTAAAGTAGTTGTCTTGCTTGCATTACTTGTAATAGTACTGAGTATGGTAATGCATTCTAAGAATAATGCGTTATTTGACACCTCTGATTATAATATGAAATTATATGAAATAATTAATAAAAACTTATTTGAAAACTTTTATTTTTTAAGTTTATATTTTATTTTACTTTCCATTATTACTTAATTTAATTTAAATTCACAATGTAACATGTAGTACAAAAAAATTATTTTGTATTAGTAGGTGTTTTGTTTAATTTTATTACGTTTTGCCCTATACTTTTTTTTTCTTCAAATTGTTTGTTATGCGAGCTGTCGAGTTTAAAGACACATACATACATAGTTTTCTGGGTGTCTGTAATTTAGGGTTTTAACCCATTTTAGTTACTCAAATGTCTGTTGCTCTGAATACGCTGTGCTGGGCTTTTTTTCACAATTTTATATTTGTTTATTCCGTCCAAGACCTTGGGGCACAAGTGTTTGCTGCTAGCTGAATTGTATTCTTTCAGCCTCCGGCTACAGCTGCAATTAGGCACAGATTGCAACTAAAAGGGGTACGCTAATTTTCCAGTGAGAATGAAAGGCTCAAGGTTCGTGCTGAGGACAATTGCTGACCTTGTACACAGTGCTCGAAAGAAAGGAAAAACAAGTTGCCCTAATCCCAGGCTCTTTTATCCCGAGGGAGCAGGAACTGGGTGGGTATTTTTCCTCTCAAAGTAATATGTATAGAGCAGACAAACAGCAACAGCAGCAGCAGCATCCCTCTGAATTCGGGGCTTAGCCTTGCCAAGGAGCATAATATGCTTTATGATTTCTGCTGAAATAGGCTTACCGCGTCTAATTTAACAGGGTGTATGTGCGCGATGTGACTGGTTGCTAAGTCCCTGTGCCCACGAAAGGTCTTTAAAATGTACCCTCTATCCCGAAAGCTTTCCCACTAATGGGTAAATGTAGCGAATATATAGAAAATAATGTTGGCTACCTTCCAAACCTCAGATATTGGACATGTCGTCGTTTTGCACAGCTTCAGGGCACCACCACGGGATGGCGTACGGGGTCTATCTCGCACAATGTCATTAATTAAAATTAATCGCCTTTGCTAACCACGACCCGATTTTGCTCTCCTCACACAGTGCCCCCCTGCAGAGAAAAGCGCCACTGCCACCGCCAGACTGAGTAACATGGTGCGGGAGGATAAAGCTAACAAAAAAAATACAATAAAAGACAAAAAACACGTTTGAAACGACATACAGACAAAAACTATACTATATATGATCATGGGGCTCTTTCGCCAGCTCTTGTTTGATGAAAAAATCCAGGCTGGTCCATCCATTGGGCGGGGGAGTCCCGGAAGCTGGGAAAGTGACATTCATCAGGAATATATGAAAGGGCTTATTCTAATCTGGTCGCGGATCTGAAAGAGGTGTTTCCTTGCGGTGAGTTAAAAAAAACATAAATTTTTTCCCAGCCAAAAACCCATCTGTCGTTCAATTAATCGAAGCAAATATGCCTCACTCTTCCCGGTATATTCCGGGCTATTTCGAGCTATCCCGGTCCATCCCGAGTATCCTCCCCTCAGGAGGATATGTTCCTGGCTGTAACTACGAAATACTCTAGTACACGTGCATCAGGCAGTCACATTTGTACCTTCATCCCAAAAAATGGGAGAAAAAAGAACGTATGATAAGGTCTAGGTCCAATGTCCAATGTCCAGTCCACACTTCTGGACATTTCTGGATATTTGTCCACTCCTATTCCCCGGGGAGTGGGTTCAGCGGTGTCATCTTATTAATGAAAGAACAGAATGGGCACGTTCCGCCTTTGAGTCAAACTGATTTGCTGTGAAAATTTCTCCTCCTTTTTCTGTGCATTAGTCCCCATCCCTTTTATACTATATAGAGTATAGATAGCGCTGCTGGAAGGCGGCTACCCATTTACCACCAAAGGCCAAAGGTGAGTAGTTCAATATCGCACGAAAGGAAAAACTTTCTCTCTTTCCGTTTTTATAAAAAGGACTGAGATATTTCCTTCCTTTCGTTTCATAGCTATAACATCCTTTGAATCCAGACAATATATCCGGGAGAGTGATGCTGCTGACTGAACGTAACCGAAAAGCATAGAAAGTAAAAAAAGGGTGACTTAACTTCGAAGTGATCGCACAGATCGTGGTGACCTAATCCAGGTAGTGTTAAGCTCATAAAGAACCTCTCTACCGCTTCACTTGACCTCTTTAACGCAAATTTTTTTTACTACAAGTCTCAGCAGTTTCCGCGGATGTTTTTTTTTAATCACATTTCAAAAGAAACTTTTGCGAATTTACCAGGGAAGGATGATGATGATGGTGGTTGGATTAATTGTGGGAATTTTTCATCAGTTCTTCCTTTTTCCGTTTCTTTCTTTGATTTCTTTTAAGGAACTAAGGACACTAGGTCAGAGGTTTTTTGTGTGCTTTTTTTCAAATTTAATCGAATTTTATACTATCGGAATTTAATAACAAATTTTGATTGCAGGGGACTACTACAGGTAATACCATTTTTATCTGAAATATGCAATTCTTTACGATTTTAAGAGCGAAAGTTGGATTTTTTATTAAAACTGATTATACAAGGTGCTCATAAATAGGGCTTTAAAAAACAGACTTTTCATCATAGGGTCATCTTGAAGTAATTTTCAGTATCGGAATTATAAAATTACACTATATCAAAATTGCATTATTAATAGTAAATTTACAGATCTTTAAGATTTTTCAATATTGTTAAGTAAATTAATATTTAAATAAGCAAATAGATGGATTGTGCATTTTTAACTTTTTAGAAGTATTTTTATATTGTGGGACGTATTCTTCCTTTGATTTTCAAGAAAATAATCATAGATTATAGTAAAAAAAAGACGATAATATTGACTGTCATTTTTGGGCAATCATTAATGCAAAAGAAATGTAATCTTAATGCAAATTTTAAGGGGGAGTACAAATTTATTTTCTGAAAAAACCGATTTTTCAAAAACATCAAAATCATATACTTTAGACCTGTAGAAACAATATACAATATGGTATATAAGTCAGAAATGCCGAAAAATATACATATAACGCGATATAATACATGGTGGCCAAACTCGTGCATTATAGAAAAAAAATTTAAACGCGTTTTGCTCGAAACCACGTTTTTTGACCTGGTTGGCAACATTTTGAAAAAAACCTATTCAACCGATTTGGCTCAAATTTTCAGGGATTATTCTAAACATGTTTGGCTATAGTGTGAACTAGAATTACAAATATCCGTTAATATTTTACCCATTTTTGGATCATTTTTTATTTAAGAATTTTACTAAAATACTTTATTCTAGTTCACACTATAGAAACTGATTTATTTTTTAATATCCAGCTCGATTTTTTTGTTTCAGACGTTGCACAGCTGAGATTTGCTGCCAACCGTTTTTTTAAAGGACCTAATTTCGGCTACCCTACCACAGCCCTATTTGAAAAAAAAATACTAAACTAATTTTTTTAGAAAATATTCGATATGTATATTTTAAGTTCTTAAAATATTGTATCATTAAAATAAATTTTCATATGAAAAACAAACATTTGAAAAAACGTCCAATAAATGTATTAATGTCCTTAGAATTATATGCCTTCAAATCAACAAACTGACAGTACAGAAAAAAATTTCTATTTGCTTCCAAAAAGTCCATGATTATGTTAAAATATTCCACTTCTGAAAATTAAGGTGTTTATCCACTGGAGATATGGGCGCTTTAAACAGAACTTTATAAAATAATAATGTTTTAAAAAGGTTAAATTATTAAAACTAATCTATTCAGAGAACTAAAAACATTAATTAAAATGAGTCAAGGTAACTAAAATCCCAAATATCCAAACATACAAAATCCAGATTTAATTATCAAACAAATTAATGCTGCCCAAAGCCCCATGAGAATGTATGTAGTAACAGGAGCATCCCTATGGAAGAATAAATTCCCCAAAATACCATAAGGGTTATATTCTCGATAATTGATTTGAGTACAAACATTTTGCCATATCCCGCCCGTCCCAGAATCGATGATCTGACATTGCCAGCAACTTTCAAGGCTGGTTCATTAAAATTTACGAAAATTCATTAAAAGTTTTCATCTGATTGAGCGTATAAATTTACATAAGTATTTATAATTCCCGTCTCCATCGACCCAGACAAAGTTGATCCAAAAATTGAGGTAGTTCCGTGTCAAAGTCAAGGGTTGTCGAGACAGGGTATATTGATCTGGGAGTCAAAAGGGCATCCGCAGACCTTCCGGAAAGGGTTTCGAAAGTGACGAAATTTGTGGTTAAAAACCTATTGCCCGAACATGAAATTAATTAGACTATTTTAATATTGGAACAGTGCTCGAATTGTGGCAGTGTTCGGTGTGGATAGTGGAGCCCCAAAATCAATGGAAAACTGTCGACGCAGACACCAGGATCCAGGATGAAAGGGAGCCGCTCGGATGGGCCCCATAAATCCACATCTGTGGGCAGCGGTCTCGTTCTGCGGCCCGGCCTGGATACGGCTCGATATTTCGGAAGTAAATCATAATAATCAGAAAAGTTATCTGCCGGCTTAATTCCGGAACGGCAGAGAGGTGCTTCGGCACTCGCAATAATATAATTAATCTAGTTTAGCCAGGGAAATGTGGCTTCTTTGTGGCAACTTGTTCCTGATTTTCTGATTTCCTAATTTCCTAATTTTTGGTAGATCTATCTCATTCGTACTTAAATTCGAAATTTTGAAATTTACCATTTTTTCATAGTGACACACTATCGAGTGGAATTAGAAGAGAATTTAAATTCTGAAGATTACCTTTCGATAGATAGACACAAGTTTGAAATGCGAATCAACATAATCCGGCGTTTCCCGATATCCTGGCACTCTGGAAACAGGAATGCGGATTTCATTGAATTTCTCCTGCAGTCGAACAACTGCGACCTCTGGATAGGATTTTAATTCATCACCAGTACCAACTTGTTATGTTAATGCAGCCTGGAACTGGAATCCGGAACCCGGGACCTGGGATTTGAGTACCGGGAACGAGGCACTATCCCTGCACCACTTGTAATTTGTACATTACCTCTCTCTCTCTCTCTCTACTATAGTCTCCCACAAGTCCTGCGGGCGAATCCTGTCCAAAAACTGATGTCGGAGTTTATGGCGTGAAATTAAGTTATCTAATGAATGGGATCGATGCCTCCTCTCCCGGAAGTCCTATGCAGGCCCCAAAATCGGACCAACTTTTCAGGTCTATCGATTTTTCTGCATAAGTTCTACGAAAGTAAAATTGAAATGAATTTCAATGGGATAGTCCGAGATAGAAGTTCAGCTCTGCCAGATGCAATGCCTGGTAACCTGATTTTCAATCGAACAAGTTTTTCATGCTTTCCACGTGCAACTTATTTTGCTGCGGTTGGCACGCAACATGACACGAAATGACCTCGAACTAGTACAGAGTATTTCACATTTTCTATTTCAAAAAATATATACCACAATTTAATATTATTGCTGGTTGAATATAATTTTATTGTTTCTAAATACAGATGCTTTTTAACCGACTTCGAAAAAAGCAGGAGGTTCCCAATTCGACTGTATTTTATTCTATTTTGTGTGTATGTTACGCGATATATTCGCCGATTGTGAACCGATTTTAATGATTCTTTTTTTATTGAATATTATATATCTCAAGAGTGATCCCATTTCAATTTGGAGAAAATATCCCACCTCTAAGGGTGCAAAATTAGAGAACGAATCCCATTTATTGAATTTCACCTATTTCCCCTACTAAAAATTGAAAAATAAATAAATCTTTTTACAAAAAGATAAAAACTAACTTCAAAACTCTGCCTAAAACTTAAACTAAAAAGTTAAAAATAATATTTTTTATTACTTCAAAGAAAAGAGAATTACTTCAACAATTTCTACAATTTAGCTCAAAAATCCATGAAAATTCCACATTACCTCAACATCAAAGCCCAATATCTCAAGACATATCGATGTTAACGATTTGGTGTTCTTGAACTTTTTTGTAGGAAATTGAATTTCCCACAAGTTTGTCATTGTCACCATCTTTCATCATTAAAAAAAATTGGTGATATTTTTACTCCAAAAGGATTAATTATACGAATAAATTTTATGTGACAAAAAGTACTTATAATTAGCCAAGCAACACGTGTGAATTTTTCCACAATTTTTCGGGGGATTTTTGAATTTTTCAAAAATTGGCCAAATCCAAAAAACCAAAAATAGTCGAAAAAATTCTGAAAAAATGTACATGTATTCCTTGGCTAATTTTAAGCATTTTCTGTTCCACAATTTTTTTTGGAAAGTTGATCCTTTTCGTGTAAAAAAATTGCGAAGTTTTTTATTACATTGCTGTACAAAATGGCCATTTTGCTAAAAACCAAAGCAAAAAAAAAATTTCAAAAGCATGGTTTGAGAAAGTTTAGACATTCGGACCGCGATTTCTGGTGGTTATTTGATCATTCAATAGCAGCAAAGACAAGATAATCGACTTTGAGAAGAAAAATGAGCACTTTTTTGAAAAAATCCAAAAAATAATAGGGTTTTTGAAGCTTTTATGCAAAACAAATGCCAGATTCTGAAAAAGCATCCCCAAAAACCCCTTATATAAGAATTTGGAAGAAAATCGACCCAATTTGCTATTTGAATCGTACAATTGAACTTGCGTGCGCAAAATTCTCGTTTTGCGCATTAATGGGTTAAAATATGCATTTAAATAAAGAGATTATTAGTATTTTTTAATAGCTGAATATCTAAATCTCGGAAAATTATTATTCCAAATATATGAGGATATAATACTTCTGGAGACATGACTACTTCAAAAATTAATTTTCAAAATTTTGAAAAATGCAGTAATTTTATTTAGTTAAAACAAAAGTTAAAAAACTAATACAAAATTCCGATAGCGTACTATTCCAGAGAAATCATACATTTGAACTATTATAAATATTATATTGGAAAATCTACTATAAGAAAATTTATGATTATTATGTTTTTTAAAAATAAAATCAACGTATGAACATTTTTAAATATTTATTATATAGTGAAAACAATAGCGTAATATAATTTTTTAATATGACAGATAATGAAACACACTTTACACAACGACTTGGCATAATGTGAAAACTCCATTAATTTTTTTCTCTTGAGCTTTTATTTTCACTGCAATATGGTCCTCATTAACATTACCGTCTTCAATAATTACATCTGCCTTTGGATCCTCATAATCTAACCATTGTACGTATGAATATTTGAACTTATACCGGCGCGACTTCTCTACATTCTACAATAAAATTTACAAGGAATTATGAAGTATTCATATTAAAAAAATTCGATTTAATCTCTTACATAAACGAGCCTTTTTGAAAAATCCTTAATATCAGGAAATCTTGATTCTTCTTCTATTTTAACATGAGTACAACTTTCCAAATCTTCATGTTTCCCCTGAGACCAAATGTTAGGGTTTTTTTTACTTGCTAAAACGCCACAAAATAATAATAATGTGAAAACCAGCACAATTTTCATCTATAATAGAAATTTACTATAAATATTTATTTGCATATCGTCTACGATTTTAATCTCACTTTTCAAGTTTTCCTGAAATGTAAAAATTTAGTTTTAATTTTTCTTATAGACACTCTAAGATACAAACTCTACAGCCTAATAGCAACTTCTATTTTCTTCGAATAATTTATAAGACTTTTAAAGCTAAGAAAAGGGGCGGAACGTGTTAAAGAAAAATACTGTGTCTGGTTTTTCCAACATTTTACAAATATTTTTCGAATACATTCAAATAATTAAAGCTGAACAAACAGTGGTCTTGAATGGAAAGAAATTTAATCCACAAAGTATATAAGGAAAATATATCAATAAGACCCAGGACCACGCTTGTAGGTACATTACGAGTTCGAAATATAAATAAATAACATTCTTTAAGTACGATAATATTATTGAAAATACGTTTTATCGAGAAAATCCGAAAAAAATATAATATAACCAAAATGCTAGCTTCTTTCATAAGTTTAAAAACCCTCATTACTAACTTACGAGCATGTACATATAGCCTGAAGTCTGTGTAATCACAAATTATATTTAATAGGCTTATATCTGAAAATATGGATGGAATTTAAAAAACTCATGGAATGTGGTAAAAATCACAAAGTGAAAGAGAGAAATGTATTCTACTTTCATGCCAAAAGTAAACTACTTGTTATGGCATAACATTGTTTTTAAAATCAATATTTAAACTTGAAAAAGTCTGTGCAGCAGGCTTCAAGTGTTTTATAGAAAACCAGACAATTATCATTACGTTAACACATTAAAATGACTTTTATACTTGTATGCCTGCTTGTGCATGCCTCAAAGAGAAAATATATGGAAAATATTGAATTATATGCATAATCTTGTATATCATATTAAAACACTAATTTGTTTTGATTGACCTACACCTATTTTTTTAAAATAACCATTGCTAGGTATAAAGTTGTTTATGTGATGCTTTTTAAATTATAATAACATAATCATCACAGAGTAATATAGTAAAATTAATAAGCAACTTTACTTTTATATTTACATTAATACTTTTATAATAAAGAAGTATATAATTCTTACTGACGATTAGAAATCAATTTAAGCATGCAAATAAATCAATGAATAACATATAGTAGCATATAGCAAATAGTTCATTTGATAAGATTTAAAACTAGAAAATTTTATAGGATTTAACCGGGCATTTTAGTTGCAGATAAGAAACGGTAATTGGAATCGACTGTATCAAAAAAGTTTCTTAACACATTCGCAACCAGCAAATTTTTTTGCTTTCTTAATACTGATTGCCGGCAAAAATGAACAAATTGTGAAGCTGATTGCCGTAAATTTTTATTAAAGCGAGAATGAAAACATGTTTCATACATTCTATGCGTGCTCTTTAGGTACATAATAAAACACTTGTTAGGGGCCGTTCAAGTATTACGTAAGCACTATGGGGGGGGTGGGGGGGTCTTTGTTTTGCTTGTTTTGGATGACATGGGGGGTAGGGGAGTCTAGATGATGATTACGTCATCGGTAGTTATTTACTTTATAATATTTTTGTCCCATACTCTATGTTGAATACTGTATCAGTAAAATCTAATCTCTATCCTAAATCTATTTTCATATTTTTAAAATTATAATTATAACATTATAATTATAATATAAAAAAAATACATTTATAATTGAAAAATGTTTACGTAAGCATGGGGAGAGGGGGTAAGAGCTTTGCTTACTTTTGCTGACAAGGGGGATGGGGGGGGTAAATAATTGTAATAAATCTGCTTACGTAATATTTGAACGGCCCCTTACCAGAAATATGTATAATTTTAAAAAGAATTTGTAAAGACGTGAATTCACGTCAGCGGTTGCGAATTTGTTAAGTAAAGAAATGAAAAATCAAGTGGTTAAAAAATAAAAAACAATTTCAAGACAATTTTCTTGTTTTCTCAACTGTTTTTACACCTACTATTTATTATTTACTATAATACTTATTTTTTAAATTTACTTTATCTGCTTTTAGTTCCTTAAGAGGCTTTCAAACGCACAGTGGTACTTTTCAAAAATCCAAAATGGCGGAACCAATATGGCGGCCGGAAGCTGGAGACAACCTGAGTGTATAGCAAAATAAGGTTGTGAAAAACAACATTCGCAACCAATCGGGTCATTTTTTTGCTCAAATTGTAGCTAACGGACGGCTCTTAAAAGCTGGTGTGGTTGGATGAAAAAATCCAAAATGGCGGATCCAACATGGCGGTAAAAAAACCGATTTGGTGACTCAATTTTTAAAAATTAATCGATTTACAGCAAATTTGGTATACGGGGGTTTTTGAGGTCGCTGATTACGAATCCGATGTCATATTTGCAAAATTCAAGATGGCGAATCCAAGATGGCGGACGAATTTCTTGAAAATCAACCGATTTAAACCAAATTTGGTACCCGGGGGTTTTTTAGGTCGGTGATTACGAATGCGAGGTCAGATTTGCAGAATTCAAGATGGCGGACGAAATTTCGGAAAAACAACCGATTTACAAATTTGGTATGCGGAGGTTTTTGAGGTCGCTGATTACGAATGCGATTCAATATGGCGGATATAAGATGGCGGACGACATTTCGAAAAATCGAAAGCGTTTTTATGGAGCGCCATATTGAATTTCGCAAATCTGTACAAATTTTAGTAGGTAGGTACTGAGCCGGAGACATTCAGAGTCCCATTCTATATATATTAAAATATAGTTAGATCGAATTTAAATTATATGGCTAAATCACAGGTTAAAATTCTAACGACATTGACTTGAAATTTGAACCTCAATTCAGCCATGGGATTCGAATTCTAGTTATAAATAGAGAATGGGGTCCCAGTTTATTAAAACAATCAGGCAATAAGTAGAAATATATTAATTTTCTTATATGGTATGATTTAAACAAATACTTGCTCCAAATGTGAGTTACAATATAAAACCATGTTCCCATGCATTAATTTAAATTGGGGTTGAGTTTACAATGACAGCACTCAACGCAATCTGTTTCTTAAAGCATTTTGTGGGGTTGATCTGACATAAATAAATGTGAAAATTGGATAAAAATCAAAAAATTAATATTCTGAGAATTAATTAATATTCCCAGGAATGAAAATTGTAAAGCGGAAGGCTAAAAAACATATGACAGCAAATGAGTTGTGTCAATGAGTTTCCCCCACAGCGAAACATAGTAAATTTTAAGCTTAATGAGTACCATTGTGAAAATCTCATATAAATCGAATCGAATCAAATTGAAATGATATAGTGGTATAGGTTGCTTTTAACCTGCATGCCTACCACCCGGATACTGCTGCATATTTCAATGGACACTACTCCGAGTGTCAAATAAAGTTCTCCCGGGCAAATATACGCTTACACGGCATTTTGGTTGCAGCAGCTGCGGTCCGGCACGGGTCATAACTTTAATCAGCAGCTAACATGTGGCCGATGTCCGGGACCGAGTCCGGATCGAAAAACCCCACCCGCAGTAATCGTATATTGATTTATGCCAGTGCGATCAATGCCTAATTCCATGCGATTGGGACGCATAGCCAAAAAGATGAACACTTCCTGTGGGTCCGGCTCTGCAGCGCCACCTATATCTGGTGAAGGCAGACACTTCTTACGGACGCTGGGGCATTTGGGGCGGCCGGGTCCACTTACAGGAACACTCCATTATCTTGCCGGACCCGCTCAATAGCCTAGATTGTAGGAGGCGCCACCACTGCTGGGGGTTGAACTCTCTTCCCACACTCTCACACACACACAAACAGATTCGTCCATTGAGCCGGGCAATTCGGGAATGTCCGCATGTTCTCCCTTCGGGATAATCCGGGCAAAATCCCTACTGGATTTTGTTCAATAAACGCCACATCATGCTGAGCCGCCCTTCGTTCATTATGAGGGATTCTTTCGCATAAAACCGGGGAATGGACCCGGTAAATGTCAACCTAACCACCACTTTAAGGGACAGTCTGATTAGGGGTCCAAAAATTCACTCTGACTCTCCGTCAGATCCCTGAAAACTGGGTCAAAATTAACAAGAAATATAAATTTAAATTTTTTATCCATTTTTTGCAACGTAGTTATTTAATGATTTAAAAATTATTCTTATCTCAAAAAATTATTATTATTATTATTATTATTAAGATTTTTCACTGCTGATATACCTACTCTTAATCGTTAAATTCATTTACTATAATTAGAATTAGAGACGTAAAACTCCACAAGTATGGCTAGAAGAGTGGCTCAAAACTCAGTTTAAATCTTGCTATTAAATAATAACTAAATTATGCTATTAATAAAAACTAATCAACAAAAATTAGTTAGTCTCGTTAAATTTTGAATAAATAATACAATATATTATATGAATATCTTTACCTTCATTTTGCACTATGGCATAATTGCCGATAGCTCTCTTGAAAAGACAAATTAAAAAAAATTGAAGTTTTTACTAAGGAACAATAAATTAAATTAAATTAAGATTTCAACAATATGAGGTAAATTTTCATAAAATTCATAGTTTATAAACAAATTAATATTTTAAATCGAAATTTTCTGAAGGAAAATTGTTTTTGCGAGCGACTTTTAAGTTTTCTTTCGCATCAAAATTTTGAAAAAATATTTTATTTAGATATTCTGTAAGTAAAAGAATATGTTTTAGAAATTGTTACTGGGAAATTTCCAAGATTTCACTAGTTATGAGCATTTTCAGGGGCTGGCATTCTTCAAAAACTCTGTATACGAAACTTTAAACGCGTTTTTCTCGAAATGATATTTTTACAACTGGCGTTCTGGGTAAAAAGAAGTTACCAGTGAATCAATCTGAAAGTTTAATTATTTTTTATATTATATTATAAGTTATCATCTAGAAACTAAAAAAATACGTGAAACATTAAAAATTTCATATTTTAAGAACAGAAAAATTATTGGATCAACAAGACGACGCCACCTGTCACACAGCATACGAAACAATGACGTTGTTGCAAACGAAGTTCCCATGTAGTGTCGTCTCTCGTTTTGGAGATAAAAACTGGCCTCTACGAAGTTACAATTAAAAGTTATAATTCCGAACTTACATCAAAATAGTATAAACCTGCCAAGGAAACCGTGGTGGACATTTGACATTTTTTAACGTACATAACTACTCTGTATATAACATATAGTATAATATATAAAAAGTAATCCAAGTAAATTCATTAAATATGCAGCCCTATGCGAAATTAATTAAAGGCTCAAAGAAAATTCATACGACTAAAACAGAAGACTTACAACTTTCTCGAATTTTTTCATTACTATAAATTTCATATTTTTTGCGTGAAATTCTCGGATATGAATTCATCCTCGAGTTATGGCCGTTACGTGCAGAAATTTGCAGACTGTGCACTCTTGAATCTATTTTCAGGGACTTGTACCATTTCTTCTTCCGCTATAAGATTTCTATTAAAAAAATGAAATTCCTACGAAAATCCCATGAATTTCTGCAAAAAAAAAAAACTGCTCCGTACGACACAAATCCTCCGTCGAAATTAAAACCAAATGTTTTTAAAGTTGAATTTCTTCTCCTCGGAGTCGTCCTTGCGGACAGAAGCGGCGAAATATTCGCCCTATCGTGTGACGTAGGTTTATGCTCGAATTAGCCAAAAATCCTTCCTCAAATCGGCGAATTCTACGAGGAAACGTCTTCGTCTCCCTCGGGACCCCAAAAAACCGGGAAGAAAAGAGGTCAGACGAAGTCACCGCGGCAAGTGTTCATCGCATCGCGGCCAAATTAGTTTGGAGAAGTGTCGTAAAGGGCAGAATTTATGCTGCTGCACGACCGCCGCCATGTGACACGGCAATTATCGTAAAATTTCATTTTTGGATCGCATAACATTTAATCCTGGCGAATAACAATTATCCGAGTCCTGCTGGTCCTGCGGGAGCCCGAGGTGCTTTGCAGGACTACGCCAGGAAAGAAGGAAGCTCTCCGTGGGAAAGGAGGGAGAAGCGATAAAAAGAATCTGCACATTCACCGCTCGAGGAACTATGCGTACTCGTGCATGCTTCCTTGCAGTCGCAGGGCGACCAACATTCTGACAAATGGTGCTCCGCCACTGCATTATGCTCGCCCTGCTAAGCCCTTTGATGCAGTTCCCGGCGAGTGGCTTCCGACCACCACTGAGGCTGCAGTTGGGAAACCCGGGCCGCCGCTGGCACGCGGGGGCCTTTTGAATAAGTCCGGGATTTACCATTTGCCCACATAACGACCTCCGAAACTATTTATGCGATTCAATTTTAAACACCGGCTCTGAATGAGAGCTGCAATCAAAACAAGCCAAAGTCAGAGTTAATATTATAGTGCATTATATAAACCAAAAGCTATCGTCTTCATATAAATTAACTAGCTGCGTTACTCGGTTTCACGCGGTGCGGTGCAGTATAAAAAATAATGAAGAAATAAGACTGAAAAATGACTGAAAAGAGACTGAAAATTAAATTTTAGACGGAATCCAATCTGAAATAAGGCGGAAATTATTATTTAAAATAATAATTTAGGCAGATTTCAGAACTGAAATGAGGCGGAAATATTTTTTCAGGCGGAAAACAGACTGAATCAAAACTTAAATATCAATTATTTTTGATGAGGACCAGCAAGAAACTTAAATTTTTCAACTTTTGGATTTGGAAAATTTTTTCAACTGCTAGTTCATGAGACTAATGAATGTTACTTATAATAATCAAAGAGATATATTTGATCCAAATTTATTAGATATTCTATTTAGACTATTTTCAGTTTAATTTCTATTTGCAACTTGCTTCAGAACAAGCGACCTGAAAAGAAACTGACTATTTAAGTCTGTTTTCGCCTGATTTCAATTCACATTTTTCAGTTGAATATCAATTCATTTTCTATACATTTTCAGTATGCCCTTTAACACACACAAAAAATTGGTAAATTATTCAGTTGTTTTCAGTTTTATTTTTTCACCCGAAAATACTTATTAATTTTGATATACTCCAGAAATTTTTCCAACAAATTTTAAGTTAATGCTTAAATTAAGATCCTGAAAATCCCTTTAAGCTAATTTCGTGAAATTCTTTAATTTCCACCACGTTTATTTTCTAAATTCTATTAAAAGATTTGAAAGCAATGGTTAGATATTTAGTTCACAATCAGTGACCCCAATATATTCTTTTGTACTAATTTTAATTATGATACAATCCCTTAAATGTATGAAATGTAAGAAAAAAGATATTTTTAGTACCTATTAAAACCCGTGGAATGTGAAAAATGTTCGATCAGTTATTTCGAAATTCGGTAAGTATGTATATTAGAAATAATCATCCTAAAAAACCCTTAGGTACCAAATTCCAAGACATTATACTTTTGAAAATAAAACACTTACTGTTAATTATTACAAAAAAATTCACATACAAAAATTTTCAATTAGGACCCATTGTCCAGAAAAACAATTATAGCCTAGAACTTTGAAAAAATTTAATGTTGTTTTTGTTCATTTTCCCTTCTTTAGTATCTTAAGAATATGTATTTAAAAGGGAATTTAAAAATTCCTAGAATTACCTAAATTATAGCCTTCGAAGTGGCAGCGTTCGCATGGGTTTTATACTTGACTCTTCAAATGTAAAACGATATCTATGGACTGCTTCATCCAAAATGAAAAAACCAAAATTATTTCGTTAATGTTTTATCTTGTAATTAATTGAAGGAATAAGCAAAATAAGAATTTTTGAATGGCGGCTTCATTAAAGAAAAAAAAATCGATTTTTAACTAAAATGTTGGCCTTAAATTGTTTATAAAATGGGAAATATTTATCGGTGAAAAAAATCCTTCGATTAATTACTAGAAAATATACTTAAAAAGCTTGTGATAAAATTTGAAATTGATCAGTTCAGCCGTTTCCGAGAAATCTTGCTCACCGACTTTAGAAACGCAGTTTTGAGAAAAACGCGTTTAAAGTTTCAAAAGCACCTTGCATATAGTACAAAAATCATTATATGCGTGTAACTTCGAGGACATTCACCGAATTTACATGAAATTGTCTGTGGGTGTACTTAAATATATGTACTAGGTTGCTTTTTTTTCGCGACTATTTTTTTTTTCAGTCGCACTTCGAAATGTTGTGGGAATACCTAAACAAAAATTCCCTGAAAATTGGAGCCCTTAATATTAATATTAAGTGCTCGACCAAGGCGTGCAAAGATTTCCCTATTTCTTATGGCTAATGGACTCCTTCTAATTCTAATCAATAAACAAAAAAGTCCAAAAGAAAAATCGCAGAGTTTTAAAATTTACATTTTCCCGTGTATTTTTCCAGCCCTATATAGACAAAAAAATTATTTGCTAAAAAGGCGCTCTCTGGATCGGTTTTTTTGGCTAAATCGACTCTTAGTAAAATAACTAGATGATTCTTGGCGTGAATATTAAATAATAATAAATTAATAGAAGCTTGTATCGCCTGTGGTCGAAAGTATTTTTTTGTTATCACAATGATTATTGTTAATAAAACATTATTGTAACTTAAAATTAAAAACGGCATATTTAATTACTAATTGTAAAAAACAATCAAACCAAAAACAGCAAAACAGGAAGAAATATCAAGGTCGTAACAAAAATCAAAATAAGAAGTTAATAAACAAATATTTTCCGACTTAATTATTAAGGAGGTAAATTACTGAACGGGAGGAAAAGTCCGTATTTTTCTTTTAACTATTAAAAATACCCAAATCATAAGAAAAAGATAAACAATACATCACTTGCCATTGAGAGCGGAGTTGCTGCTGCCACCTGAAGAATAATCCAAAGGAAGAAAACAAAACACAAAATCACTACACTACACTCACAAAAATCTTGCCGCAGCTACAACATAAAAAGGCCATTTTAAATTATAATTTTTATTAAAACTGCTGCGTGCGCACTTTCACTTTATCCAGAATTAAGAAGGAAACAAAAACCAAATCACTTCACTCACAAATATTGTCGCAGCTGCAATATAAAAAGGCCATTTAATTGAAAATGTTTCCAATTTCTAACTCAAACTGCACTGAAAATTGCTGCGTACACCACTCTCACTTGATTTATTTTATATTTTTATTTACTTCCGAGATCAAGACCGAGATTTCCGTTAAATTTTATATTTAATAAATACTCATTTTTCCCAATATTTACTTTTTTCTATCACCCCGAAAGACAATTTTCCGATAATTTGAAGTGGCATAAAACAGTTAACAGGAAACGGCGGAAGTGACGTTTGCGAGAAATTTCTATAAATAAAAAGAGAGTAAAAAGCTGAGAATTTTCGAGAGGCCGCCATCTTGGAAAACGGTTGCTTTCTTTTCGGTGACTCGATAAAGAAATTTTTATTTCCTTAAATTCACAATTTCCCGGGAATCTTTCCAGATTTTACGGTTTCAAATCAGTTCAACTCACATCCGAAATAATTTTTAAACTTTCCAAATGGAAATTATCTGCAATTTTAGTTATATTTTGTATCCGTCGCACAGTAAAACTCGACCAATCGACTCGAAATCATCCGCAGGAACTGGCAATTCGCCGACGTTTTCCGGTCGTTTTGAATTCGCCGGAAATGAAGTCACCGTTTCCAGAACATTCGATGTCGCCGGAGAGCGACTCACACACAACTCTCTCTTTGTTTTTGTCGCCACGCACGCAGAAGCCGTCCAATTCGCAGCGATCAAAAGTTCAAGGGATCGCGCTGAGAGAGAATTTTCCTCCGCAGTGTGCCCAAAAATATTTTTCTCGCCGGAGAGGGCTCCACATCCTGCCCTCCTTCGGCTCTTTGTCCTTCTGGGCCACTCGCCAAGTAACGGTAACTTCAAGTCGGAAGATGGCTGACGGAATTTCAAGTTTTCACGTTGTGTTTCAGGGAAAAATTCGAATTTAATTAATTTTACTGGTTTATTTATCGCGATCGGTTGTCCTGTTGTCCCATAATGAAGTAAATAATAAGAAAATCTCGGTTAATATCATGGAAATATCGGGAAATATAAATGTTTGCAATTTGTGTGTGTGAATCGGGTGGCCCCAAAATTATTTTCCGACGGAAAAGGACGCCTAGGCCTCTGCCATTCGGCGGCGGGCCCCATGGCTCCGCGAATTTAAGTGACTAAATTTTGCTAAGAGCGTTTAAACTTTATAAAAAGTGCTTAAACTTTATAAAAAGTGCTTAAATTTTATGTGATTTTTCAATTTTGTTTGTAAAGTCCGTTAAGTTTATAAAGAAAAAGAGTGTCTTAAATTGAGTGAAATTGTGTTCGTTGGTGGTTCTTGCTCCAGGGAGGCTACAACAGTCAAAACAACTGTTAACGGTAAGTCAATATGTATTTTATTTTTCTATTTATTGGGACCAGCGGCGGGAAATTGATGACTAAAACTTTTTTGAGCCTTCAAGAAAATTGTGAACGTTTCGCTCCTTCTTGATTACACTTCGAAGGGATTTTTGGTTGTCACCTAAGGTTTCTAATTATTACCAATTTATCAGTTTAAATAACATAAACCCATCAAATAATTGAACTTAACATTAGTAATTAATTAGTTTTGCATCTTATTCTCTTAAGGGGACCCGGTGGTCTAGCGCCCCAATACACGTAAACTTTGATTCAGAGAGTTAAGAGGCATTTTATGGTATAATCTTGGTCAATGATAGGGTTTCTTCAGAACTGAATACTCTAACCCACCAGCGCAGTAGTACGGATCACTAAACCCAATTTTTTCATGAAATTCTCGTTTTGTTGCTCCCTATCTCGTAAATAACAAGAGCTACAGAAAAAATGTAAAATGTAAATGTAATGCCCTAACTCCCACCAGCGAGGTAGTACGGGTCACTAAACACTAAGAGCTACAGAAAAAATGAATAAAAGAAACTTATAGGAAATTCAATTTCCTACAAAAAAGTTCTAGAACACCAAATAGCTAACATCGATATTTCTTGAGATATTGGGCTTTGAAGTTGAGGTAGTGTTTCTACAATTTAGCTCAATAATCCATGAAAATTCCACACTACCTCAACTTCAAAGCCCAATATCTCAAGAAATATCGATGTTAGCTATTTGGTGTTCAGAACTTTTTTGTAGGAAATTGAATTTCCTATAAGTTTCTTTTATTCATTTTTTCTGTAGCTCTTAGTGTTTAGTGACCCGTATTACCTCGTTGGTGGGAGTTAGGGCTACGCCGCAATGGACACTTTTGTAGAGCATTCAATTCTGAAGAAACCCTATCATTGACCAAGATTATACCATAAAATGCCTCTGAGCTGTGGAGTTTTGAGGAAAAAAAAAAGCGGCCAAGTGCGAGTCGGACTCGCCCATGAAGAGTTCCGTAGCAGCAAGTAACATAATATAAAAGTTCTTGTTATTATTAGAAAATAATGGTTCACGGTTATGTTTATGAAATTAAATGTTTTTTTTTATTTTTATATTTGAGTTGATTGAATGAAAGGTAAATTGCGGTTTACGATTTATGACGTATTAAAAAAAAACTACGCACTAGACCAATTTTCGGTGGAAGTCTGCATGGTAATGTACATTATATATTTTTTTTAGTCTTATCATTCTCTTATTTTAGAAGTTACAGGGGAGGGGACACACATTTTACCACTTTGGAAGTGTCTCTCGCGCAAACTATTCAGTTTAGAAAAAAATGATATTAGAAACCTCAATATCATTTTTGAAGACCTATCCATAGATACCCCACACGTATGGGTTTGATTAAAAAAAATTTTTGAGTTTCAGTTCTAAGTATGGGGAACCCCCAAATTTATTGTTTTTATTGTTTATTGTTGTGTGAAAATCTTAATGCGGTTCACAGAATACATCTACTTACCAAGTTTCAACAGTATAGTTCTTATAGTTTCGGAAAAACGTGGCTGTGACATACGGACGGACAGACAGACAGACATGACGAATCCATAAGGGTTCCGTTTTTTGCCATTTGGCTAACGAACCCTAAAAACTAAAAGTTTACGTGTATTTTATATAGGAAATCTTTATACACCTTGATCGAGCACTTAATATTAATATTAAAGGCTCCAATATTTAGAGAATTTTTGTTGAGGTATTTCCCACAAAATTTCGAGGTGGGACTGAAAAAAAAAATAGTCGTGAAAAAAAAGCACCCTAATATTGTACATTACGAAAATAGAATAAAAAAAATTCGATTTTCTGAAAATCCTGACTGTATATAACCTCTTAAGAGAGCCTGATCCCAACTAGTTTTTAATCTATTATATAAGAATCATGGGCTAACTAATTTTGCATGACTTCATTTTCAGTTGAATGAAAATATAGCTCAAAAATTAAACTTTGTTAAAAAAAAATTGACCAGGTTAAGTAAATGAAAGCTTTTCTTTCTGAAAATAATTTTAGTTGAATGAATAATTCAATGTGACTTTCCAAAAGCACCTTACAAAACCCACATACACATAGAAATATTTAAATCAGCATTTAATTTTTTTTTTTTAACTCAAATTAAATTTCATTGGCCCTCCATAAAACTCCTCCTAACTCTTAAAAGTTTTGATGTATAAAGTTTAAATTTGGATCAAGATTCAAAAACGAGTGACAAGAAATTTAATTTCATGTTTTTATTTAAGCTTAAGCTTAATTTTGTGTTTTTATTATTTCTATATAAAATTACTGATTTCTGCTATTTAGCCGATTAAAATTTAAAGGTAGTTCTGTCTGTTCGGCTCCTTATTTGGCTATAACTTCTAAATTACTTTCTAGATTTTAATGCGGTTTTTGCTTGCGATAATTCAGCCCTCTTTCAATATTTAAGTACATATAATAAAAGATCGTTTAACTTTCTAAAACGACGATTGTATCATAACTCTTTCAGACAGACAAATTGAACATCATTTCAGTGTATCTGTTAAAATGTTTGAAAAGGAAATCGAAATAAAGATTCCTCCCACCCAGACAACAAAATTTAGGATATATTCTACAGATACTAATGACTTTCGTGACCCGACTTTGTGGCTGTTCTACAATCCAACTAAAGATCTAGCTGAATTGAGCTGAAGTACTGCAAATTTGTAGTCTGAGTGCTCATCTATTCTTCTGTAAGCTCGTAAAAAGGTTCCAAACAACGAATGGAAAAGCATTAAAACGTACGCCACAGCCGCTAGTAAAACTGAATGGGATTTCCACCCTGCTAACAAAACAAAACAAAAAACAAAAAAAGGCGGAATCCAATTGCGAATAGAAAGTGACGCCGTAGCTTGAAAGTTAATGAAAAAAACATAAGAGGCCCTATTTGTCGCTAAGTAGCTACCGCTCTTTATTAACCCATGAAAACTGAACCTACTTACTTTCGCATGCAGACTCCAATCTGAGTAAAGTGCCTATCCAATTTTCATCATAGGGGAGCCGCCCTCTCCTTCAGTGCTACTTACTGATGACGACGACGACTACCTACTGTCGGTGGTAGTGTATCTGGTAAACTGGCAAAAGAGCAGACTACTTTAAGGTAATCGTGCTGTGGCTCATTAATAAACACAATCCACACCCGGCTTAAGGGTCGAGAGCCCGGTTTTAAAGGTAGAGAGAAAGTCGAGAGAGAGAGAGATTTGAAAGCACCCTTGCTAGGCCATATAAATTATCATTTTTAATTAAAACACTTCGTCTATTATCCGACGACGACCCATCCTGATGCTTTGTTCATTAATCAAAATGTCTCGTTAGTGTCACCGAACACGTCTTACAAGCTTCCAAGTGAGCTATCCCCCCCCCCCCCCCCCCCCCCCCCCTCTAACCCTCTCTTATCCCTGGCTGCCCTGACCTAAGTGGTGAATTATGTAATCCCGAAAATATTCAAAGTTTACACGACCTACAAACTAAAGCAACACTTTAATATTAACATCACAAAACAACCGATTTAATATATACGTATGTATGGTATAAGTATATGAAGGCAGCTGTTTGAATACCCTGTACCATATGCAGAACCTGACGCCACTGTAAGTCTAAAGGGCTAAAGGGTATGCGACACGGGGCAAGTGGAATGTGTGCACATATCCTGCTGGAGAGGACTCGTCTCCCGGTTCCCGGTGTCTTTCCAGCTTCCTGTACTGAAAAGTGGTACAGCAGCCACAGCAGAGGATTGCTCTCCACCTGGGGAAGGCTGACGTTTTATAACGAAGTCATCATAAGTTTTGTCTCATATCTAATAAAACTACCCCTGACACTGACTACCCCAATCATGGGTTCGGGGTATGGTACTTGAACCCTATGATGGGGTGCTTCACTGCCTAAATGTAACCTACCTGAAGTAGCACTTGAATCTGTCAGACGGGTTTTCTCCCGGATATACGGATAGAGCTCCTGTCCTAGGCCTGTATATGTACGCGGGCGAAAGGTGGACGAAAAGTAAACATTTTAGGGGGAAGTGGTGGGTGGGTGAGTATATAGTATATACACCCAAATATAAGTCGACAATATTGCACGACATCCCAGACTCCATAGTGTATCATGGTACGACGTCGATGTCGTTGTTGTCGGTGGCGCGACTTCGAATGTATAAGGGTAGAAAGTTTTAATACCTAGAGCACACACAACTTGTTGAGCTTAGGGAGCAATGTTGCGAAGAATTCTGCAGAGTTCTACTGGGGGGTGGTGCCACTCACTCACCTACTGAGCCTTTATCTTTTTCATATGAAGGTATTTTGTTGGTCCCCCCAAAACACACCTCAACTTCAACGAACCCCATAAAATAAGCCTCCTTAAGCCCTCACCCAGGTTTTTAATAGACTTTTACACAAAGTTTGAAGATATTTAAATTTTTTATCGCATTACGTACACAACACAACAACAGCGGAACTAGTTGCATCCGTGTGTGCTATTTATTAAAGATGAGAGGACTCTTCTCCCGGGTCTCGTCATAGCTCCGAAGTGAATTTATCAAGCGACCACTGAGGCATATAAATTTCAACTTGACCTCCGGGAGCTCTTGAGACCTCAGTAACATACCTAGATAATAAGCGAACAAGACTCCATCGTAAATAATTTAGGGACCGTCCGACATGATAAGATCCTCGTCATTGGATTTAAGATTTCATATGCAACCGACCAGCCGGGGGCTGGTCCATTGTTGTACTTTTACTAATTAAAATATTCGAGCTAGATGGGGAGGGGGGGGAGACTGTCTCCTGTTTGGAGGATAGGGTTATATGCGGCCATTACGACTAATGGATTTTATCTCCATTGTGAACAGGACAGGGTCCGAGATTAACTATAAAATGGGATAAGGGATTAGGTACTAATGGAAGTATGTCACAAACTGGATCATATGGAGTTTAGGATTTTTGGAATAATGGATTTTTAAGGACATCATTTTTGCAGTATTAAAGACAGACGGACAAATTATTTGTTTTTTTGTTATCTTCTTTATTAGAAAAAAGGTTGGTAATTTAGGATTACAATTTATTTTAAGACTGTACATTCAAAAAGATCTTAATATTCTTGATAATTAGCTCGTAATGAATTAACTAAATCTTTATCTAAGTAAACTTGAATGCATGCCTTTTACAAAACAACAATGCTATTCATTTAAATATTAACAATGAGCTTATTGCACAAGTAGATATCTGGATATCTGATAAATTATTAAACAAGTAGATATCTGGATATCTGAAATAATTTCGAATTTCAGACCGAATCTAAGATTAAATTAAATTAAAAATCGTATTAGTACTTATGTGAAATTCCTATGTAACAGCATACAATTATACTAAATTAATTGTAATAAAATTTAAAAATTATTTTACTGTGTACAATATAAAAAATTGAATGGACCTAAAACTATCAAAATTGCAGAGAGTAAATATAAAATAATTATAATTATAGATAGAGGGTGAATTAGATATAGTTAACTTTATTACCAATTATAATAGTTAAGTTTTAAAATTAAGGATAAGCAAAAGTATGTGCAAAAAAATGCAATAAATTCCTACATATAGTATAACAATCAGACCATGTCAAAAGGTCAAAAACGCATAGTCCGCCACCTTTACAATTTCCTATATGGCATGCGGGCGATAAAGCACCTTTCCATCCATTAAGCGCATTTAACAACAAAATAGGCAAACGCTTAACACTGAGCTCGGGACGCTTTATCATGCGATTTAAATAATTCCATAATAATTCCATAAGCCATAAAAACCTCAAAACCTCACCCGTCTGGCAGGCGGCAGCAGTTCCATCCCCTCCCCTCTTTTCACCCCTCTTCCCCACTCCCCACCACAATCACCAGAATGATGCTAGGGCCGCACGGGATTCATCCCATTGCAATTCAATTTCTCCTGAATTATGAACATTTTTGCTTGTGACTATGGAGCAATACGATGGGGAGGGGAGAAGGGTTGATTGAGGAGATGGAGGGGAAGAGGTAGGGTTGAGGAGGGGTAGCGATAAAATCGCCTAGTAAAGGGAAAGGGGTAGAACATGTTCAATTCAGAGGAAACTGGGACAATCGGCTTTTGTTTCCCAAAAACTCTCGATATGTTTTTGTGCCTGAAACCCATTCACATGGTGTTAAACATTTTTCACCGAAATCGGATTGTGTACATGTTGATTGCTAACAAAACGGAAATGAAGTTTTAGCAACCAATTTTCATGTATTAAAATTCGACAGGCTCTGGGATTCAACCGCCAAATGGTTTTGCGCAAATGAAATTTCTTCCAAATCATTCCCGTATGAGAGGTGGATCCCAGGGGAACTGGGTACCATGCAAAATTCTAGGGGGCTCTATGGGAAGAGAACCCTTCCTCGAGAATTTATTACATTTCAGGACAATACGAGTTTGTGAAACTAACAATGCCATGAATAGTCGTTTTAATTAGTTTCTCAACTAAATATCGCAATCTTGAAATTGAACTCAAAATATCATATAATATAGTATAGTATCATATAATGAATGTCCTTTCATTTTAATAAAGGTTTCATATGTCAAGAAATAAAAACGAAAAACCTTTATGTTTTAAGTTGGTCGTTCCACTGTCTATTATAGTCTCTCATAACTTTCAGAATATTTTATGTAGCTATATAATAAACTATCATAAATGCATTTTCTTAACAGATACCCAACAGAACAGGCAATGTTTAAAGAGGAAGATGTTCAGAATTTATGTGATGCAAGTAATGCAACATATATAATTCTTATCTCAAAAATACTATAGCAAAACTAGGTCAAATATAATGTTAAGTCATAAAGTCAGTTTTCATAGTACCTATAATAAGATTAAAATTAACTACCCTACCAAACACATTTCGTGAAATTTCAATGGCTTTATAAACATTTTTAATGTAAAATTAGTTGCTGGTTTCTGTTATTGATGGGTTGGTTATAAAATTATATATACTGATTTTTTATTAATATAATATCTATCGAGTGGAGTATTAATATAATATCTATTGAGGTTGGACAAATTTTAGATATAATAGTTAAAATCGCGGTTCAATTCAATATAACAAAACAAGATATCCATATATTAAAAAATGTTGAGATTTTAATCCAAAATAATATACATAAAAATTTGGTGTAATTTTTATAGGAACACAATTTATAGTAATCAAGACCTAGATTAAAATAATACGAAAAATTAGTCGAATTTACACTAACTTAGAATAAAATTAATAATTCATTGCCTTCGTTCGATAAGTTTTGTAAAATTGATTTTATTGGTTTTCATATATTACTTACATAAAAAGCAAACTCTTATAAAACATAGATAACAAATTCGCAAACAAAAAAATCCTATCACGACACGTTTTTGAAAAAAAATAGTATAAAAGACCGTATTTTGGCCATTTTTGCAAATTAATTAAAAAACAGGAACTTGTAAATTAGCTCAAATAAAAGCAATAAAAGCAATGCTATTTTGTGCATTTGAACCCTATTTGACAGAAAAAACCGAGTTCAGATCCGTAAATTGAGGTCCATAACCCCCATAGTTTGCTATAAAAAGCGAGAAAGATAATAAAAGTTTTTAATTCGCAGACCTGTGATATTTTTAAAAATTAGAATTATATTATAAAATACCTTAATACGTATAATTTAATAAACTATGATATTAATTTAAACAATTTTGGCATGGTCATAATATCATTTTTAAGTTCTCATCCAAAATATAAGCAGTCTTGTCTTAGCCGTATTTTATTAATTTTTTCGTATTACTTTCAACCTAATTGATAGATACAATAGTTAACATTTTCATGATATGACTTAATAAATCGTTAAAAAACATATTTTCCAAATATTTTATATAAAAAAAAATCTAAGTACTTGATTAAATTGAAAATTCTCTCTTTATTTTTTATTAATTTTTAATTGTTCTTTTATATACTAGAGTAAATATTTTTTTGTTGGAAAATATGGCATCTGGAATGCTGTTGAATAAAAGACCACAACAAAATTCTTTGTTATTAGAAGAAACGAACTTTCGCCTCCACGTGTTTTGAATATTCTCATAAAATTTCATGTCGAAAAATTCACGTTTAAAAATTCGATTTGAAATTTAAAATGCTTCAAGGCAAATCATTAAGTTTTTTGAACAACATAATACCGCAAGAATTAATTTTTCAACCAAAAAAAAAAAAGATTAATAAAATCAAAAGTGCCTATAGAGATAGACATAAATATGAAATAATTACTACCATCAAGGATATTTTAAAAATGATGTCATTTTCATATTGCTTCTCAGCATCCATTTTCAACTTAATTCTTGGAAAGAAGGTCAAAAGTAGAAAATATACTTTTTTCATTTAATGTCCTTGTTCGCCGTTTTGCCTTCTGCGAGTCCCTACTTAAGATACAGGAGAATCTTAAAAATCTCTTGACCATGTCCTAATTGCACAACTTTCAACAAATTTAAAAATTTCTTTTCCCAGTGAATCGCCCTTTAGGTGCTTCAGACTGAACAAAATTCTAGAAGCAGATTGAGGTCGACCGCTGACCTTCGTTCATTTCCAAGATACCCCACCCCGCCTTAAGTAATAGCCTCAACTTAATCGTTGGCATTATACAATCCCTGAATAAAAGCAAGGATAGTTCCGCGGAATCTTCTTACAACACCCGGAAATCCGTTCCCGCAATAGAACCCTACTTTAAAATTTGTCTTACACCAGCGCGGACTCAGCCCCAAAAAATATTTCGTGCGGCTTGTTAAATGTTTTCATGTTAATGACTTCTTAAATCCGAATTAAGCCCGCCGGGATGCTGACGAAGACGTACACCATACGGCTGGTAGATGGTGCTCGCGTAGCGTATATACGATCCACCCTGTATAAGAAATATTGTTAATTACCCCACTCCCCGGGCGCTGAGTGTTCTCAAGTTCAAGCTGTACTTATGAAAGCTATTAAAATTTAAATTACTGCGCCCGCGGTTATTAACTTTCACGAGTTAACTTTCTGGGATTATACCAGAACCCGGTCATTATGCTCTTCGCCCGAATGGTGCGCTTCGTTTTTTTTTTCTCTCTCTGGATCCTAGATCCTGGATCCCGGCAGGAGCCACCATTTGTCCCAGATCCTGGCAATGTAAAAAGCTTCAGTTTAATGGGTCCGGTAAATTCATAGGCAACATCTGACTGCGAAACCTCGAAATTCACCGCGATTATGATATAATTTAGTTGTTATGCGGTAAACGGGCGATGGCGCTCAATTTTATATCGAAATGACCGAATTAAGACGCGAAGGGAAAAAGGGAAGGGGATGAAATCAAATCGTACTAACTAAAAATTTCAGTCACATCTCGGCATTTTAATTCAAGATCTCGTTTCATAGCTGCCAAATTCTCCACTACTGAAATTGTATTTATGCGATTTAATTTAAGCTTTTATGGAAGCCCGTGATAGAAATAATTCAACACTATTCCATTTGTGGACTATCTACGCGAACAGGATCTACTATGAAATTGAGAACTTCTAGGAATATTAGATATAAGTAATTGACATTAATAAAAAATATATATTTTAGTCCCAGTTTTACAATTCTTCCAAAACTTGTTGAGAGTAAATTTTAATTTTAAAAAGTAGTCAGAAATAGCGAAACTTCCTTATATCTAATTTTTCCTAAATCTAATAATATTATTATATACAGGGTGTCCCAGAAATCTACGATAACCTTGTGTGTGAAGAAAAAGCAGAAAAAGGCAAAATTATAAAGTTGTTCAGCTTGAAACGAAAAAAGTGTATTAAAAGAAAAAAAGGGTAAAAGGACCTTTTTAGTAATATTGGAGATTCACACAGAAAAAAATTCAATACTAAAGACAATAAGCTTTGGTACAATTCAATAGGTCACATAGCTTTTTGCTATCACTCTCGCCAATTTCCCAAAGGCGCTCGAGGAATTTGATTAATTTATAAGAAAAATTTTTTTTATTGTACTCTTCGAATGTATCTTTCAATATATCTGAAAGTTTACAAAGCTCAGTTATTTTCTTCCCTTTCAAAAATACTCGCGAAGAAAACCTTTTCTGGGACATCATAAAACAGGACACTGCCTCAAAGCAGTATTTTAATTGTAAAAAGTACAAATGTTGGTTTTTTGTGGTTCTATAATTTTCCAAATATTACTGAAGGATGCTACACTATCACTAGTAACCAAAGATATATTCATTGTGGCTACCGTTTTAACAAAATTTCTAGTTCATTCGAATTTTCATTTCTCAATTTGACTGATTCTGTTGAAAAAAAAATCTTTACTAGGCCTAACTAATAAAATGTATTAAAATATTTCCCATTAAGTCTAGATTTTAAAATAGTGGAACACTCTGCACGTTTTTGTTCTATAGAAAAAATTATTTCTATTTTATTTTAAAAAATATAATGTTATCAGTTAAATTTTATTTAATATTTGACCAGTTCAAGCACACATTTTAAAATGAGTTGGGTAGACCCAAGCGAATTGAATTAAAATAAGTAGTAGAAAGGATCCAAAGTACTTATAATATTGCTTTTTCCGATACTACATCATATTAATTATTTACTAACAAATTGTTACAAATATAAAAACTTATTCAAAACATCAAATTTTCTATGAACTTCTGGGGCCTCACATTGGGATTATATTGCTAAATTGGTTCAAAACCACCCATAATTCGTAATTTTCATCGAAATTTAAAAATTCTTGGTGGAGGATACTCGTGATGAGAAAACGAAAAGACGCTTTTTGCCAAACAGTTCTTAGGTGATTCTAAAAACTCTAATTATACATTGATTTCGATAATTAAGCATACTGAAACTACAATCTTACGATCCCAGAAGTTAAAGCAAAAATTAAAATCTGGAAAAAATCACAAATAGGATTTTGAGATTTCTTAATAAAAATTAAGCATTTAATTGATCGTACAAGGTCTCCTGAAGACCTTCTTGGACGAAAGTTCATGTAAAGGTCGAATTAAGAATCGTCCATAAAAATTTTGAAAAAAATCGCACTTAGGTTTTTGAGATCACTGAATCTGAATTCTTGGATCGTAAGATTGTAGTGTTTGCTGAAATTTTGAAATCAAAGTGAAGTAATTAGAATTTTTAAAATCACCCAAGACATTTTTGACAAGAGGGACTTCGAGCGTCTCTTCGTTTTCTTATCACAAGTATTCTCCAACAAGAATTTTCAAATTTCGTTAAAAACCACGAATTGTGGGTGGTTTTGAACCTACTGGGAACAATGTGGGCCTGTCCGAATTGTGATTAAAATTTAGTTACTGATTAAACCCATTTTAATTAAAGTGTTTAGTTTATTCGGAAAAATACTCAAATTTAGCCAAACCATAATTCCATTATTGATTTGAATAAGTTTAATAAAGTGGAAGTAGCCCATATTTTTCATGAATTTTCGTCTAAATCAGATTTTCTCAGTTTTGATATTTTGGCATGACACTCTAACATTATAAGTTATTAATTATTGTGATTATACAGGATGATTCGCAATGAAGGAAGCCCCTCTCTAAAATGCGTCTTTAAGGAGCTACAGATACTTTTTTCAATCAACACTCTTTTTACCAAAGTGACGATTTTGGACAAATTTCTGTAGAAAACCGAATTATTTAAAAAAATTTCGAATACCGTATTCATTACTATACTTTATAAGACTTATGTATTAATTAAAGGTTTGCCAAAAGATTAGCATAAAATAAAATCCAATGTAAAAGTCTATCTATTCTTTACTAAGAATGAACAATTGTATAATTATCCAGAATATAGGAATAAATAAATTGTATTTTCATCAAAATTACCTACCACAATCGAATGAATTCCATTGCCCTACTTGTTCAATTTGTTAAATTAGTTTGAAACAAGCAACAGATTCGACAACTCGCACTAAATTTTGCGAAACAAAATGTAACAACTTGCAAAATCGAAAAATGATTTATGTATCTCATCTTTCACACTCCACCCCCACCGCCCATTTTTCGCGTGCAGCACAGCACAGTGCAGTGCAGTGCCGGCGGGGATTGCTAGACGAGGGGGCACATCTCACCTAGTTAGGGCCCAATAAATTAACCTAAACTTACCGATTAGCAGCGAGATAATTGGTTTCATTGCTTTAATTATGGGGACAAGTTGGTTACATCGTGTACCACCTACCGTTGCATTAAAAGTGATAAATCATCTAATTCAGAATCCACTTGCGCCAGCAGTCCTTCCTGCAGGAACTGTAGCGGCCGCCTGGATGCAATCCCGGGAGCTGTACACTGCAGGAAGGGGCGGAGGTGGAAAAGTATTAACAGGAGTAGGACGAGCAATATCCAGGAGCACACCGCCGCCAAAGGTATGAAGGCTGTAATTAATCTCGCTTTTGCAATCACGGAAGTTAATAATTGGAAAAATGATACTGTCTTTGACAAGCTGCCTAGCATTAATAATTCAAATTGCAAGTTAAAATTTGAAATTGAATCATTTCGTTGATTCAAATAAAAAGACAGATTCATGTACTCCGTGAATTTTTCTTTCCTGTATACGAAAATTAATTCTATAAAATGTGAGTTCTTACATTAAACTAGCTTTTGCGCGTTTTTGATTGTTATATTTAAAAGACTACTTCATTATACCGGGTGAGTCATTTAACTTGAGACAACCTAATAACTTTTTAGGATCACATAATATTGAAAAAAGTTTAATATGAAAGTTGTAGGGTATCAAAAATGGCGTTTGGTGATGATCTTAAAAATGACCTTGACCTTGACATTCAAGGTCATATGAGGGTCAACTTTAAAATTTCAAATGGGATGACCCCCTATTGACCCCGGAATTGAAAAGAGCGGAAAATTTTACGTTCAGATATGACCTTGACCCAATGGTCAAGGTCAAATTTCAAGGTCATTTCACGATAATTTATCTTCATGTACAATAGCGAGAGGCGATGACGTTTTTTGAAATACATTTTAAACTAAAGTTTTTGATCTGAAGAGAGATATCTGACCACGACCTTGAAAATTACCTTGACCCTGACCTTCAAAGTTATTTGAAGGTTAAACTCAAAAATTCTATTGGTAACCCCTATTTTTGACGCCAGAACGAAAAAAGCTTTCGACCGAACATGCGATAAAGTATTTAACTACATTTTGCATTACCCAGGAACAACGACGTGGACGTAGTAGTTTTCTGTTCCCTTTGGGGTGCTTGATTTAGGTGAGTCCCCTCGCCTCTCACCGTCGGGATGCTTGATAAGGTGAAGTTTACAACGAAGTACCAACTACTCGTGAAAATATGATTGAAAGAATTATTGATGCTTGCAACAAAATAAGTCCTGATATACTTCAAAGTTGTGTAAGATCGTTTGAGGTGCGCATTAATAAGTGTATTGAAGTTGATGGACATCACTTCGTTTAATAAATACTAAATTGGTGAGAATTGCGAGTACTCACATAAATCGATCACCCTGACGCGACAGTGAGAGGCGAGGGGACTCACCTATATCAAGCACCCCGACGCACAGTGGGCCCAGTGGGTTCAAAACCACCCACAAGTCGTAATTTTTAACAAAATTTGAAAATTCTTAGTTTGAGAATACTCGTGATGACGAAACAAAGGGACTCACGAACCCCTTTTTCCCAAAAATTGCTTCGGTGATTTTAAAAATTCTCACTTGACCTTCAAATGACCTTTAGGAGACCTTGTATGATCAAGTAAATGACTAATTTAGATTCAGCAACCTCGAAATCCTACTTGCAGTTTTTTTCCAGATTTTCATTTTTGCTTTAAGTTCTTGGATCATAAGATTGTACTTTCAATATGCTGAATTTTCGAGATCAAAGTGAAGTTTTTTGAATTTTTAAAATCACCGAAGCAATTTTTGGCAAAAAGGGCTTCGTGAGTCTCTTTGTTTCCTCATCACGAGTATCCTTAAACAAGAATTTTCAAATTCCGTTAAAAATTACGACATGTGGGTGGTTTTGAACCAATCTAGCGATATGGCCCCACTGTGCGACGGTGAGGGGCGAGGGGACTCGACTCACCTAAATCAAGCATCCCAAAGGAAACAGAAAACTACTACGTCCACGTCGTTGTTCCTGGGTAATGCAAAATGTAGTTAAATACTTTATCGCATGTTCGGTCGAAAGCTTTTTTCGTTATCGTGAAATGACCTTGAAATTTGACCTTGACCATTGGGTCAAGGTCATATCTGAACGTAAAATTTTCCGCTCTTTTCAATTCCAGGGTCAATAGGGGGTCATCCCATTTGAAATTTTAAAGTTGACCCTCATATGACCTTGAATGTCAAGGTCAAGGTCATTTTTAAGATCATCACCAAACGCCATTTTTGATACCCTACAACTTTCATATTAAACTTTTTTCAATATTATGTGATCCTAAAAAGTTATTAGGTTGTCTCAAGTTAAATGACTCACCCGGTATATTGTATAAAGCATAATTATTGTATATTATAAATTCATAAGTAATAGTTCACCTAAATTATGCATACTTCCATCAAAAAATAAAATAAAAGTGTATTGGAGGACCATCAAATAAAAAAGGGATTAATATTATATAAAAAATGTTGCTCCATAACATTTTCAATAATGTAGGCTTGAAAATTATTGAAAAATATCTGGACCTGGATCCTTAATTATTCTGTATATCTACCCTATGTTCACTATTACGAAGAAACGAAAGAAGAAAACAACTTAAAACTCTTTATTTTTAAATACTACAGGATGGGCCATCTATTGGTTTCTTTTTAAGTTATATGTTATTTTGACACAGACAGCTCTTTCGCACTCAAAAAATGGACACAAACACAGGATGATATCACCGCAGTACGAAATGAATAAATTTATGCTTGCACAACATTGAGAAATATTGAAAACTTATTTTAAAAATGAGTGCTATGTTTTTGAAACATAATGAATTTTGAAAAAAATTTTGATAGAAACATCCCCACAGCTGCGATTTGATGTCGGACTTTATTTTTGTTAAAGATCGCTGGCAATCCAGAAAAAATTCAGACACTTAAACACAATATTGACCAAGCTATTCTTGAAATAGGCCCCTAAATCTTCAATGTGCTGTAAAATTGGGTTGGCAGAAAGGGCTACTATCTACAAATCACACCAGGTAGCCATTTAAGTAAAATCATATTCCATAACTAATCGGAAGGTTTACTCTTTCCAATAAATCCATAAATTTTGCAAAATATTGAACAGTGCTTGTTTAATAGCATTATTTAAAAGAAACCAGCCGATGGCACACCCTTTACTAGCCTAATCCTAATTCTACTTAGCCTAATATCATATGATGTGGAATTATATTATTATCTTTTATTTTTTTTATCGTATGAGCAACAATTCTTTGGTCCTCCATAATTACAAAATTTCTTGCCCTTTATAAAGGCAAAACATGACTAAAGGTATTTCAATAGCTTAAAAAGAGGTGTATCTTTTCACATGTAACAATAACGTAAAATAGCATCAATATGGGCAGTATTGTGATTGTTATAATAAATAAAATTCCGATACGGATCCTTCCCTTTTTTTTTGCCCCGTATTCCATATGGACAGAATGTGGGGGGCGCCGTAACACAGTTCCATTGTTATCAATGAATAAATCACGCCAGCAATTTCAATAGAGAAATCAAATCAGTGTACAAACAGCTTACGAGAGGCCTTCGATATTAAAAGGCTCCGTTCGATGGGTCCTTTGTATCCCGCCAGGAGGAATAAAGTGCACATTTGCTGGTCTTTCCCCCGTTCCGTCGTCCTATCTGTTTGACTTGTACCGGAATAACAAACTCATCCTGAAATAATAATTCAGTTTCATCTCTGGCTATACGGCCCATAAATCATCTTCGGTAACTTTTCGCACTTAAGGGGGAAGGAAGTTCAGCCCAATGCGAAATATGGGGTACAAAAGGGCCCCAAGCACTTCCGACTCGAGCCGGAGACTTATCCCGGGCCCGCAAATATACATACCACACATAGCCTCCAGAAGAAGTAGAAGGAAATTTATATTCAGTCAAAGTTTTAAAAACTTTATCCATGCATGCGATAAGTGATACATGAATCAATTTGAAGGGCTTCCTTCCTTTCTGGGTCTGAACGCCGGGGCTTCCGTCGGGGGATTGCCGAAGGCGGCTGAAGGTCTCTCACTATCCCCACGACCCGGACGGCCCAACCACAAGATCCGACATCAATAGGCCCCAAAAACCTCTTCTCTTCTACTTTTGTACAATGACGATTTTGGGGCAATGCTGTATAAATCCAATTCCTCTGTTCAAGTCCTTCGATGCTCCTTTAGGGATATATTCGGGAACGAATACCCGACTTCAGTGGGTCCCATCTGGATCGGACACTATCCTCTGGACTGGGTAGGGCGATGGTAAGAGGTTTGAAAATCCCCATTCCGACGTCTAAAGTGACAGTCTATGGGTTCTGGCTGGCTTGGTCGTTCCAAATTTTCATGATTGCATCGTCGTCGCCCCAAGATGCTGTTCCCGAGTCCTGTACCCATCCTGTCAGCTATCCTGGTTATCATTCCCCACGTCTCAGCCTCTCTATCACTCTCTCTCTCTCTTTGGGTGGAGTGTCGGTGCGAAGCTATCTGATTACTCAGCGCGCTAAAGTGAATTAATTCTGTTTCATTATGCACGTTGTTTTCATTTAGATGCTCATCCTTGGGGATCGTGTCTGATTTCTCATTTCATTGGAGCCACTTTCTACCCCAACCCCCTCTATCCCACAGCCCTACCTGCCCCTCCCTTCCCCACGTTACCCCCACCCCACGGCGGTAGCCCAGTCAGTCAGCAGTCAGATCTGCCCTAATTGTTTTTTTTTTTTTTTATCCTCTCGCTCCCTATAAATTTGGACATCCATTAGCCGCCAAGGGTCTTCCGGAATTCTCTCCTGTAGACTTGGTAATTCTGGATAATGGGCCATGTCGTTCTCGAGCATATTACACAGTCCTCCTGTTAGTGTTCTCCTTGTCAGCTTTAAGTTTTGACTTTATTCCTGATAGTAAGTCCCTCGAGTTAATTTTCCAGCACCCTACGGGAATCCCGGAATATTGTATATACTACGATACAGGGAGAAAGCGGGATTTTAGAAAAGGAGAAGGAGTAAGGACTTTTTATGGTGGACATCAACAGTGTCAGCTTCGGTGTGATTTTAATATGAAAACGAGGGAGTATCGCTGACGGTATCTTTGACATCTAATTATACGAAAGAAGAAGCTATTTAGAATTTAGTTTATCTTCTCTCTGTGCTACCAAGGAATTTGTTTCTATAGAATAAAAATAACTTTCTTAGAGCGCGGCGACGACAGCTTTTATCCCACGGGAACATAGTTAAAAGAAAATGCAGTGAATGGGAGACTGGGGTGTAGGTACTATATATATTATTTTTTTTTAGACTAGCAAAGAACAGATAATACGTCTTTATGCATTTTAGGTGCGGTTTTTTATGCTTCTTAACGTGAACAGTAGAAAAATTTAATACACCTCTGGGGATAAACTCGAAATATCCATTAAACAATATAATAGAAAGAAATAATTACCTGTTATATATTATATTATATCATTTCCTCGGAAGTATTTACAAAAGTTATATGTACAATGCTACTTACCCGCATATTTGATATTTTGACTTTTTTTATACAAGATATTTCCTTTATGAATTCCAGACTTTTCTAGTTTTTGCATCAAATCATCTAGTTATTTTACTTAGAGTCGATTTAGCCAAAAATCGAGATCCAAGAAGCCATATTTTAGAAAATGAAATTTTTGCCACTAAAAGGCTTACTAAATACAAGGGAAAATGTAAAAATTGAATTTCTGCGAATTTTTCCTCCAGACTTTTCTGGTTTTTGCATAAAATCATCTAGTTATTTTACTTAGAGTCGATTTAGCCAAAAATCGCGATCCAGGAAGCCCTATTTTAGAAAATTCAATTTTTTGCCGCTAAAAGGCTTAATAAATACAAGGGAAAATGTAAAAATTAAATTTCTGCGAATTTTTCCTCCAGACTTTTCTGGTTTTTGCATAAAATCATCTAGTTATTTTACTTAGAGTCAATTTAGCCAAAAATCGAGATCCAAGAAGCCATATTTTAGAAAATGAAATTTTTGCCGCTAAAAGGCTTACTAAATACAAGGGAAAATGTAAAAATTGAATTTCTGCGAATTTTTCCTCCAAACTTTTCTGGTTTTTGCATAAAATCATCTAGTTATTTTACTTAGAGTCGATTTAGCCAAAAATCGCGATCCAGGAAGCCCTATTTTAGAAAATGAAATTTTTTGCCACTAAAAGGCTTAATAAATACAAGGGAAAATGTAAAAATTGAATTTCTGCGAATTTTTCCTCTAGACTTTTCTGGTTTTTGCATAAAATCATCTAGTTATTTTACTTAGAGTCGATTTAGCCAAAAATCGCGATCCAAGAAGCCCTATTTTAGAAAATGAGTTTTTTTGCCACTAAAAGGGTTAATAAATACAAGGGAAAATGTAAAAATCGAATTTCTGCGAATTTTTCCTCTAGACTTCTCTGGTTTTTGCATAAAATCATCTAGTTATTTTACTTAGAGTCGATTTAGCCAAAAATCGCAATCCAAGAAGCCCTATTTTAGAAAATGGGATTTTTTGCCACTAAAAGGGTTAATAAATACAAGGGAAAATGTAAAAATCGAATTTTTCCTCTAGACTTTTCTGGTTTTTGCATAAAATCATCTAGTTATTTTACTTAGAGTCGATTTAGCCAAAATTCGCGATCCAGGAAGCCCTATTTTAGAAAATGAAATTTTTTGCCACTAAAAGGCTTAATAAATACAAGGGAAAAAGTAAAAATTGAATTTCTACGAATTTTTCCTCTAGACTTTTCTGGTTTTTGCATAAAATTATCTAGTTATTTTACTTAGAGTCGATTTAGCCAAAAATCGCGATCCAGGAAACCCTCTTTTAGAAAAGCAAATTTTTTGCCACTAAAATGCTTAATAAATATCCAAGGGAAAATGTAAAAATTGAAATTCTGCGAATTTTTCGTCTAGACTTTTCTGGTCTGGAATGCCGCATATTAAATTTTGTTAATTTTAGAATACCTCATTTCCTAATAATTTTTTGCTATACATATTGCTTCGCAAACTGAGCAAAATCTTGTCAGAATTGTTTTCAAACTAAATTGTTATCTTCATGCTTAAGTGGCAATTTTGTAAATTGCAAAAATTTTTTATAAAAATCCACTCACTCAGTGGGTTCCAACATAAAAAAGCTGATTCTGTTTTTAATAGCGCTTCAAAAACAACTTTGACCAACGTACATAAATTTTCTTTTACGAAGGGAGAATTTGGGGAAATACAATAAATATCGAGGACATTTCTCTCGAATTTTTGTGACATTAAATAGCGAAGAGCATAAATCAAGAATATTTACCTTAATAATGTTCATAAGTAACAGTCAGATAAATAAAAATCAGCACGAACCACTTTACGTTCGAACAATGGCCATAAGAGTGGACGTGGATTCACGTACACATTTCACTTTCCGGTAAACGTTGTATATCGTCCAAATTGTGCCAAGTTCATGTCACCTCCTGTCCTGGGTATAAATGATGGTCCTAATATCCGGTGATGAGTTTATTTACAAATTATCCCAAAATTATCACTCTACCGAGAATTTATGGTCCCAGTGCGTTAACCTTGTCTGAACCAGTCCGAAATTCGGATCTCCAGGACAAATTTAAATATAGCCACCCTCCCCTCCTTCACATACAAAGTCCAGGCTGGACTCGACGAACTGACTATACCCACATCACTCCTTGTGCATCTGTTGCTGAAAGCTCTGATGACAACTTTGTAGATAGGTGCTCCAGAAAGAACCCAGAAAATAGGCTGGTATATGTCCTCTGTCCTACCTTTCTCCATTGGGGCCCATTCAGAGCAGGTATGGAAAAGGTATGCCTGGATAATTTTACCAAAAACGATGATGGTAGCAGTTACAATTGAGTCCCCCCACTGTTGTCATGGCTGGGTAAATTATCCCAATTCCTGGAATACGACGTAGAGTATGTCCTGGAGTACGGCTTGGAGTGGGCGGGAGCAACAACGATAACGCATTATTTAATAGGCAGAGCCTTTTAATACATATATCAATATAATGGGTGCTCGCCTTATACTGCTAGCAGGGTGCCTCAAATACGCCCCTAGAGTACTCTCGTACGTCACAATATTTCATTTCGTGTGCCAATCCGGAAAGTTGGGAAGCATCGGAATGCTGCCCGGTCTGAAATAAAGTTTATAGTGGACTAGTCACAGAACGGCTCAGTTCAGGAGCTAGCTCGGTTTGGACAATTGTCAATAAATAGGGAAAAGCTTCGTTCAGTGTCCAGCTGAGAAGAATGTTCAGCCAATCTGCCATGGTAGACCAGGTGTCCAGCATACCGCACTGGATTTCAATACGTAGGGCAATTATATAGTTGATGAATGACCAACTCATGGCATATAGAAGCAGCCGGAATGACCAAATACTAAACTGGACGGAATGTCCCCTATAACTTTGGCTGTTGCCACGGGAGCACCCTCTCTCTGGTGGGGCTCTGGTTGGACGCATATTGCTGAAACGTGCAGTTATTCAATTTGAACATTTCCACCCTATCCCACCCACACATTTTGCCTCATTTCTGTGATGTATTGTCGACTGCCATGGAATCTGGGATCCATCTCCTTCTGGAGATACTCAGGAATTAACGTCCAAGACGTGAAATTTGTCTTATTGCATTTTGATGGATTCAATGGCACATAAAGAAGCTGTTGCTTCGTCCGATAACAAAGCGAAGGATTATTCCGATTAAGAGGGATTAAGGATATCCAGGTTTTGGATGAAAGGACTTATCAAGAAGATAATAGATTTTATTGAAACTTGAATAGCTTTCAGATTTTATTGAGGATCCGAGAGTGAAGAAAATTTTCAGGGTTTTTATATTTGTGACTACTAAACTTTTTAGGTTTTTTTTTTTAATAAGTTTCGTTTTTAGTGTTTAAGGTTATAACTTTCATTCTAAAACCATTTTTGGTTTAATTTGAAATCAATATTCGTAATTAATATTACAGTCAAGAAAAATGTATTTTATAGGCTACATATCCTTTTTCAAAGTTGTGTGTAATGATTAGCATTTCGGTTCTGTTGCAGTTGAACGATTTTATTTTTAAAGATTAAAAAGTCTTATAATGCATATTATCCAAAAAAACTCAAATGTTCGTAAACAGTCGAAAACGCTCATCAAATTATAGAAAATCAAAAATTAGTTCAAAAACATATAATTTAAAGCCAGTATAGATTAGAATTATTTTTAATATTCTGCTATATTAAAATGTAATCTTTCTTAAAGTGTACGAAACTTTTAATAAGAAATTAGATTAGTACTTAATACCTTAACCCTTCAAAGTACTATTTAGTATTTTTAAAATAGTTAATACCCTATAAAAATTAAAATCGTGTTTTATCCCCACCTAATACCATTTTTAGAGTGTTGCGTCTGATCTTCTCAGAAATTTGGAATTTGGCATAGTAATACATCTTATATACCCACACATTTTGCACTAGTTTAAAATATTCATATAAAAATTAAAAAGGCGGCAAATAAGGTACTCAGAAATATTTGCTAAAATATGTGGATTACAAAAATATAATAATAGGGTATTGAAAAAGATATACTGAAAAATATGCCGAAATAGAGCATTCCTCTCCCGAAACTACTTGACCTAAAATTAAAAAAGCGGCCAAGTGCGAGTCGGACTCCCCCATGAAGGGTTCCGTAGCAGCAAGTAACATAATATAAAAGTTCTTGTTATTATTAGAAAATAATGGTTCACGGTTATGTTTATGAAATTAAATGTCTTATTTTTATTTTTATATTTGAGTTGATTGAATGAAAGGTAAATTGCGGTTTACGATTTATGACGTATTAAAAAAAAACTACGCACTAGATCTCGTTCAAATTTCGGTGGAAGTTTGCATGGTAATGTACATCATATATTTTTTTTAGTTTTATCATTCTCTTATTTTAGAAGTTACACGGGGGGACACACATTTTACCACTTTGGAAGTGTCTCTCGCGCAAACTATTCAGTTTAGAAAAAATGATATTAGGAACCTCAATATCATTTTTGAAGACCTATCCATAGATACCCCACACGTATGGGTTTGATGAAAAAAAATTTTTGAGTTTCAGTTCTAAGTATGGGGAACCCCCAAAATTTATTGTTTTTTTTTCTATTTTTGTGTGAAAATCTTAATGCGGTTCACAGAATACATCTACTTATCAAGTTTCAACAGTATAGTTCTTATAGTTTCGGAAAAAAGTGGCTGTGTCATACTGACGGTCAGACAGACAGACAGACATGACGAATCCATAAGGGTTCCGTTTTTTGCCATTTGGCTACGGAACCCTAAAAAGAAAATATCAGGAAATTTAACGCCTTACTTGAAGTTTACATGAAAATTATATAGTCGATTTATAGAAATTCTAGAAAATATGGTACAAAACATCTGCACGCGAGTCGAACTCACACTTGACCACCGGTTTTTTAGTCTCAAATATATAGTAGTATACTAAGTGCCAATTTTCTTTTTCAGCATGAATAGTGAGATAACGATTTCTCTTGTTAGTGGTGTTTAACACTAGGTTTACGGAAGGCATCAATTTGAAGCATTTCCGCTTTCATGGCTGTATTTACAGAAGTCGTATTTATCAATTTTTAGTGAAAATGTTTCATCTAATTGATGTAATAATACGACGATGTGTTCTTGTAAATTTCTTACCTCTCGAGCTGTTCATTTCGAAAGGAAATACATTTTAAACTTATTTTTTTGGAGCCTCTACAAATCTTGCAAAAATTGCTCGATATTGTAAAATTGTTTTTCGAAGAACAGTCCTCCAGCCATATTATATTAATATTTCAGATTAAATTCTATTCACATTAAATATTATTGTGAAAATGAACTACTTATATTAAATTTTATGCAAAGAAGCTTAAGGGGTTATATACAGTCAGGATTTTCAGAAAATCGAATTTTTTTTTATTTTATTTTCGTAATGTACATATATTTAAGTACACCCACAAGAAATGTCATGTCAATCCGGTGAATATTCTCGAAGTTACACGCATATTTGTAATGACGTGTTCGAGTTTTTGTACTATATTTAAAGTGCTTTTGAAACTTTAAACGCGTTTTTCTCAAAACTGTGTTCTTAAAGTCGGTGAGCAAGATTTCTCGGAAACGGCTGAACCGATCAATTTCAAATTTTAACATAAGCTTCTTAAGCATATTTTTTAGTAATTAATCGAAGCTTTTTGCTCACCGATAAATATTTTCCATTTTATATACAATTTAGAGCGAAAATTGTTGTTAAAAACCGATTTTTTTTTTTAAGAAGCTGCCATTTTCTCAAAAATTCCTATTTTGCTTATTCCTTCGATTAATTACAAGATAAAACAATATACTAACGAAATATTTTTAGTTTTTTCATTTTGGATGATCCAGTCGAGAGATATCGTGCACACCGCAAAACGCTTTTTTTTACAGTTGCTCCCGGAGATCAGCTGTAGCAGCTTTTAAAATAATTATTTTTACAAATAAAAAACATTAAAATACACTCAAGAGTTACCATTATATGTGTACAGAATTTTACATTAATAACTTAAAAGATCATCTCAAGAAAAATTCTTGAAAAATCGACTTTTTTAGGCCTCCTGACTGTATATAACCCCTTAAATTATACTCAAAGATTTAATAAAAATATTATTCTACAAAAACACGAATTCTAATTTATATGTACACAAAAATTTATGGTATAATTTTAATATTGGGGGAACTTTACAATTAATTTAATAGAAAAGAGATTGGATCATATATTTGTATGTAAAATCCCAATTTTGTTAAATATTAACCCCAAATTCCTCTGTGTATATTACTAATAGAAGCTGCGTTTTCTTAATGATCTGATCTGGATCTGGAAGTTTGCATTGAATTAAATTTTGAAAAACCTTATATAAAACTGTAGCAAAGATTCAAATTTGAAATTCAAAAATTTCAATTCAATCCAAAATTCCAGATCCAAAGCAGATCATTAAAAAATGCAGCTAGAGTATCAAAAGGGAAATTAAATATGTAGGAAAAAAAGAGATAGTAATCGTGATTGTAGTTAATTTCAAACGAATATTTTTTAAATTCTATCCTGATATATACACCTGTGGTGGCAGATCTCCTTTTTTAGAAGTTGGCGTTGCAACTTTTTAATTTAAAAAAAATGGGCTCTGCTTTTAAAAGAAAATAAAAAATTGAATTATTTCTATTAAACCGAGATGTGCAGTTGTGATTTGTATCAAAACTAAATAATTAAATATTAAAAAATAAGGGATATAAAAGTACATCACTTGAACAAGTTGTAAAAATATTTGTTTTCTTAGTTTTAAAAGTAATTTTACTTTTCTCAAAACTACATTTTTGAATCCGGTAGCCATAATTTCTCGAAAACTAGTAACCCAATCTTACTAAAATTTTCCACACTTCTTCTACATAGTATTGACTTGTACTTGAACGAAGGATTTTTAATTTTGTTCGTTACAAGTCGTTTTACTAGTAGAAAATCACCAACATTAAATCAAATCAAATCAAAAAAGTCAATTTTTTTTAAAAAACGTTGTCAAAAATTCAAATATCATGTCTTTTTCAAATCCTTCGTCCAAGTACAAGCCATATGCATCTACTAATAGACATTTTTGATTTCAGATAAGCCTATCTCGAGATATTCAATGGCTTAATTTTAATTTTTTTTTTCATGAACATTTTTTTTCAACTTATTCAAGTGATCCACTTTTATATCCTAATAGATGAAATAAATCACTTTTATAAATTTCGTAAAAAAAAAAACCGAAAAATTGTGTTTTTTTTTTTTGAATTCAAAACGCACGTAACCCCTTTAACATGAGCGATTGACACGTACGAAGAGACTTCCTTCGAGTTTGTAGAAGGAGTTCATTCTAGTTCTTTAGTTATGTAAATTAATAGAAGTAACATATAGACATTTCTTTATTTTTTAAATTTAAAAACTGTGTATCAATCAAATACTCTGTAAATTGAGGGAAAAATCTATGTATGATTTTGAGTTACATAACCATAAAAACGAAAAGAATTCTCTATGATTCCCTGCATTGCAATCAAATATTGCTCAATAAATGTAGTCCGAATATCTATAACATAAATCTTGTCCACGTCGCATACATAGCTGACAAGGACATCTTGAGATAATCCATTTAAATTCATGCCACTTCATCAGAGTATCTTTTTTGTTATAATATATAATTTTTTTTTTTGTTCGCCCCCCCCATAACAAGTGGTGAAAATTCAATTGTCCCATGTAAATTGCAAGGTGAAAGAGTTCTCCCTATAATTTCTTTTCATTTTACAACCCATAAAACTCGCTTATCCTCAGCGACACTCCGGCAAGTGGGAACGTTAGGGCTCCTAGCCAGGAATGTTCCCAGCTGGTATATATTCAGTTTTCATTTACCAATGCAAATCTCCACTTTGCAAAGTAAATTCCTTGATCTCTTAGCAAATGGTGGGTGGGAAGACAAAAAATCGTATGAACAGCAGAAAATTGCTATAAAGGGCACCTGACAATATACCAAGATACGAAGGACATCCGACAGGACTTGGAGCCGGCTTTATAATTGAAAGCGTCGTCAACGAGGGGCAGTTTGTATGCAAATTACGGGCACTTACCCTGCATGACCTCGTTCAACCCGTCGTCGGATCTAGGGGGTGGAGCACATATAGAGGAGAAGGGCGGGACACGTATTTGTACAGAAAATCACTGGGGAAAATCAGATGAAACTACAAACGGCCCTAGCTCCTCCGGGAGCGAGTGCCTTTTTCTGCTGTTTTGCGCCAACTTTAATGGTCACCTCTGAAGATGGTTTACAATGACGCTCTGTCCGTGCAATTTGAGGCACGGAATCGCGTCAACCACTCAATTACACGTGCAATTAATAAAGAGGGGCGGTGACTCCAAGGAAACACCCACCCCCTCATGTAAATTCCACAATAGGACATGCTGCGGATCTAAGAATGGGGGTGAGGCCTCATCAAAAAAGGTGATGACGGTGTTAAAAAGGACCACTGCTGTCCGCATATGTGCCAGGCGGTTAAATTACAAAGTTACCGCGCGCTAAGGAGCAATTTCACCCGGAAACGCTTAGACACGCGGCACAAAAAACCGAACAGCAGCAACGTCATTGTGCTTTGCAGCGACACGAGAAACAAACTTCTTTTGCAGACAAGCAGATTTGATTTATGGACGGCTAGTAATTAAGGAAACTACTCAAAAGCACGAAAGCTGGGAGGGGAGGGGACGGATATTTCTTAGTATCCGCAGAAGCAAAATGGTGCATTTGGAACAAATGTTTGGAGCCGCGCCGTTAAAACAACTTTAATCGGCCAAACTGGACAAAGGAGGAGTAATTTTGTACGCTAACATTGCACGCGGTTCATGCCCTTAACGATGCACATTAATTGAGCTGATCCTTAAAAAATTATTTAGACCTCTTAAGTACTTAAATTGCTTTCGAACAAAAAAAAAAAACACGTTGGGAAATTACTTTAAAATTATGTTTAGTTTAACCCTTTTTTTAAATCAAAAACACGATTTGCTATGTTTGTAGTCAACTAATCAGCTAGAACAGTAATAACACATATTTTTGATATTCAAAAAAGAGATACAACTAATATCGTTTTTACACGATAAATATGTTCCCGACGAATACGTGTAAAAAAATACACTATACGGTATTTATGAAAAAATATAAAATTGGTTGCGGATCTTAAATAACATAGCATCAGCACAAATTTTGCATTAAAAAAAAGCGGCCAAGTGCGAGTCGGACTCGCCCATGAAGGGTTCCGTAGCAACAAGTAACATAATATAAAAGTTCTTGTATTTCGTTGTAACTTTGATCGATGTTTTAATAATAGTGTATTTTTTTTAAATTAAGTTATTGATAAGTAAACATTATAATTAGGTACCTAAATGATGGGATTTAGATCTAACTATATGCGAGCCCATATAGGCTTGTTTTTTATTTGAGTTGATTGAATGAAAGGTAAATTGCGGTTTACGATTTATGACGTATTAAAAAAAAAACTACGCACTAGATCTTGTTCAAACCAATTTTCGGTGGAAGTTTGCATGGTAATGTACATCATATATTTTTTTTAGTTTTATCATTCTCTTATTTTAGAAGTTACAGGGGGGGGGACACACATTTTACTACTTTCGAAGTGTCTCTCGCGCAAACTATTCAGTTTAGAAAAAAATGATATTAGAAACCTCAATATCATTTTTGAAGGCCTATCCATAGATACCCCACACGTATGGGTTTGATGAAAAAACATTTTTGAGTTTCAGTTCTAAGTATGGGGAACCCCCAAAATTTATTGTTTTTTTTTCTATTTTTGTGTGAAAATCTTAATGCGGTTCACAGAATACATCTACTTATCAAGTTTCAACAGTATAGTTCTTATAGTTTCGGAAAAAAGTGGCTGTGTCATACTGACGGTCAGACAGACAGACAGACATGACGAATCTATAAGGGTTCCGTTTTTTGCCATTTGGCTACGGAACCCTAAAAACGAGATACATAATTTTTAAAACGAAAATAACCCATCACATCATGGTTTTGAGAAAAAAATAGGGTTAAAAATTGAAAAGATTTTTAAAAAATCATTAAAAAATAACAGATTGTTATAGGTTCTTGCAACAAGGTTTAAATAATAACATAAACCTGTATCTATTATAAAAAAGTACGGGAGACTTTAACACTTTCCGAAATATTTCGTGAAATTCCCTTTTTTGCATAAAGAAATTATTTCATGCACATGCTTGAAAAACATTTTCCCTACGATGCTTAGTAAGTGTTATAGAAAAGTGGTATTTCATATATCTGGATAAGAATTCAGGCTTTCTTTTGAGTAGTGTAACGAGCTCTTATTGCTTTTCGTGATTATTTAAGAAATTTTCGAAATTGGGGGAAACGGAAAGCCTGTTTTGCTCAAAAACGTGAATTGATGTGACGTTTTTGTTTATTGATTCGTAATCTATGGATAAAGTTTAACATAAATTATATCAATTTTTCGGAAAGTTTTCTTTGCGACTGAAGTGCCAGAACATTTTTGAAAAGACGATATCCAACAATACCCCACTCGAGGGACTGAGTGAAAAAAAAACTGTTAAAGTTATCACTGTATGGAAGAGGGTATCAAAAAAGTTGTTTTTTTTTTCAAATTATTTTGATTTCTGGTTTTGTTACGTCCTTATACAAAATTAAATGAATACGGTCCGGACGAACAGAAAACAAACAAACAGAGGGGAGACGATAAGGCCTTTATATGACCCCAGGAAACTCTATTTTTTGAGGTGCGAAATAGGAAAGACATTCTCTTTTTTAATAATCTATAACGTATGAAAGTTTCAATATTTACTAAAGATTTTTTTTTATTTATTTTACCTCTTACTATAGGAAATTATCGCTAAACTTTGCTTCTCTCATGAAATTCTACACAAAATACAATTTTTCTTATTTTTTCTTGGTTATTTGATTTAGAGCACAAGCCAATTTTAATAAGTTATTTATATATAGTGTTTAGATACGTAAAATCTTTAACATATGTAAGAATTAGGATGCTACTCCTTTGTGGTTATAATGAAAAATAAACTTAATTAGAACTTAACTAGAATTCTTACACTACAATAATTAAAATCAAGTAATAACCGATATTAATAAAACAACACAAACAGAGAAATTAAAAATATATCGAAATCTTGGGTTAAACTATACAAAATTGTTCTTTAATCCCTTAAGTAAAAAATTCGTCTCGCCTGCATAAAATTGCTATGCCTAAAGCGACTTTAGCAGGCGATGTTGGCCCGATATTTAAAATGTTTAAAACCATACTGCACAATTTATAATTTGCACACGAACGTTTCTTTTAAAATAAATCCTTCGGCAAGGAATTAAATATCAATAAATTTACTTGTAATGGGTGGTTAGCGATGGTGATAACGTGTGGAAATGAATTAATGAGTCTGAAATAAGTAAATAAAATTATAGTGTTCATTGGGGTTTCCATCAAAGATTTTAATTTAAAAAAAAATTACCGCTCATGTATTAAGTAAGATTGAGATTGAGTAAGAATGATAAATGTCCCAGTCCAGGTCAGAAACTTGGATTTACCATAAGTGTCCCTAAATATAAAATATATCCAAAAATCCAAGACGCTAATCTGGAAACAAGGCGTCGTTTCATTTCTTCTAGAGTACAACTCCAGGACTACCCAACATTTTTTAAAATATAGTACCCTTCTATAAGAAAAAAACTTTTAATACAGTAATATTGGAATTTAGATTTATTCGAATCAAATTGTATGTACATTTGTCTGTAAAAAATAGCTTTTAATTTATTAATTTTAATTTAATTTACCAATCGTCAAGGTCTAAATCTTTAACAATATCCACGTCATTGTTTTCATAAAAATCATCATCAGCATCCTTCTTCGATAAGTTCTGAGCAGACTCCACCTTTTTCTGCTTATTCTTTTTATCCTTCTTTTGTTTTTTCGGCTTTACTTCAACCTCTTCCTCATCTCCCATACCATTCATCACATCATCCTCATCATCAGACGGGAATAATTCCACGCCATCAGCAGACACCATCCTGTTGTTCTCCACTTTCCTCTTTTTGATGACTGGGATATCGTAATCATTGATATCGTCCGTGTTCGCAGCCTGTCTCTTCTTTTTAGTTTGATGTGTCTTAACCCAGCTCTGATAATAAATATGAAGTGGTACTCCTTTATTCCTGATTGTTGCCTCCCACGACTGAATTTGACTTGTATCCTTAAGGCCGAAATTAATTTTCCTTCTTTCATCTTCAATGAATTTTGAATTCTCCAAAATTTTGTCTAAAAGTTGCTTGAGTTTCCGGGAATAGTTTGCATTCTTGCATTGTTTAAGGTACTGTTTAAGAGCGACCACCGTTGGAACAACAAGATCTGGATAGGCCAGGGAAGAACATTCATGAGCAAGATACTCTAGAGTTAGACCAAATACATTTTCGACCACTTCATCTCTAAATCCATTCTCAGCCATTTGAGCCTTGTTCAAGCGCAGGATGCAAGTGAATGGCATAGGTTTCATTGAAACTGCAGTATGCTTTTTGTTAAAAGTATTGCTGTTTAGAACTTCTAGGATAAACGGAAGGACAGGTATAAAAGTATTTGTTTCCCTGGACAAGTTTACTAAAGCCTGAATGCAGTGGAAACGGAGTGGGAAGAACTGAGCTGTTGGTATAAGTTTTATAACACCCGTAATGATACTAACAAGTGGATAAATTAGAGGTTGTAATTGAGGTTTATTTGAAGTTGCTCCAAGTAGATCAACCCACAGTCGAAGAGAGTTGACAAACTGCCAATTGTAGACGGCTTGGAAACTATCCTTTTTCTTCAAAACAATGGCATTCCTTAAATGGATAGCCAATTGACGAATATAAAGAAAAGCATGTTGATAGGTTACGTTCAAATCTAAAGCAAACATTTCTACAAGAGATCTCCGCATAAAATTAATTCCAGGCAATGTATTAGGACTGACAAATTTCGAATTTCTAACATAAGACAAATACATGGCCTTAAGAATATGATTTAATAGAAGACCTTGCTGATTTCTGGTTATCTTTAAAATGCAGAGAAATGCAAGAACACGTACTGTCTCCTCAGATGTGCTCCAGAGGACGATTAATCTCTTTAAAATTGGTTTAGCTATTGTTGAAAATGAGCTAATCATTGCAGACATCTGATGGAAGTGTTTTAAGATCACTGTAAGAATGTTACTACTAGAAACGTGTTCTAAAAGTTTTGTAAGATCGAGTAAATAAGATCGTAAGATACTTCGGACTTTCTTCCATTTGTTGCATTTATGAATAGGTTTATTTGATTTCGGAGAGATCCCAAGGAAACGATATATCGCTGGTTGTAAATGTAGAACGCACAATTGGACTACGCCGTTGAAAGCTGCTGCTCCATCGACTTTATAAACAGCAATTTTTCCAGCATCACCTGATACACTGGCTAAGGCAGAACTGAATGCTCTGATAGAATTCCTTATGGTCTCAATAGGAACATGTTTCCCTTCCAATTGAGTCTGCCACTTTCTGAGTAGTTTAAGAGTGATTACGTTGGACTCCCCGCTTTCTTCATCTTCTTCATCGCCTTCAAAGTCGCTTTCATCACTAGCTACTTCCAGCTCACCTGTAGGCTTGTGAACAAGCTCCTCATCATCGTCCTTGTCGCTGCCTTCCTCCTTTTCATCGTCGTCGTCTTCATCTTCATCGTCGGAATCATTCAGTCCGAATTCCAGAAGCTTTTTGTCGTTTTGTTTCAAGAAGGTATAAAATTCTGGATCAATGTTTTTCAGCTTTTCCAGGTGTTTTATGTGTGATTTTACACTGTCGCCGTCTTTTTTAGCTTTTTTAACTGATACACTGCTCTTTTTAGATTTTGTTTTCTTGCTAACTTGGGTCGTCTCCTCCGCTGGGGAATCCATGTCTTCGTCCGAATTTTCATCATTAACTTCTTCTTTATGGGGTTTTTTAGGTAATTTCATTTTTTCACCGATTTTTTTAGCCTTTTTATCCGATCCACCGGTCTTTTTCGATTTTATTTTCTTGATAACTTGAAGAGAATCCTCTGGTGGAGATTCCATGTCTTCAGGGTTTTCATCCACGGAATCTGCACCGTTAACATCCTCCTCTGACTTATGCTTCTTTAATTTTTTATGTTTCTTCGCCTTTATGTTAGTTATTTTTGGTGTTTTCCCCAAAAGCATCATGATGGGATCCTGCAAATAATTAAAACGTGTTCTTTAAGAAAGTGTTGTGGTTTGAGATGAGGTTTTTTTTGGTAACTGAATTCTTACTTGTATACTTTAAAGGTTGTATATTTTAGAGAAAAGTTTAGACTAGAAGAAAAACCGATTTAAAATCAAAAAATCTCGGAGCACAAATCCAAAAGCAACTTCTTAACCAACAATTGTCAATTTTTCTGACATTTCTTCCTCGTGGTCGCGATTACGTTCCACATCCAGGGACATTTTGGAAACTAGAACGGAATTCAATATTACAAAAATAGTTCTAAAAGAGATTAATGATTAAATAAACAATGCTATTTTAATAATAATACTTAAAATAAACAATTACTTAGCTTGTCAACTTCGATAACCATCGTTTATCGGATAATATCAAAAATTAGAAGGGTATTTTATAAATTTCCCACTATCTCACCGGTTTGTTGACAAATAATTCCGATGACAGCTGGAGGGAGAATTTGTATAAAAAGAAAGTTTTCTTCGTCCTGTGGGGTCATTTCCACAGTTTTCAGTTGTTAAATAATAAAAAATGCTCCGTAGAAGTGTTTTGAGTTTGGTGAAGTGGCCAATTGCTTCATTGAGGTGTGTTCTGTTGGAATATTTCAAGTTTTTACGCCTTTATACATGGCTGGGAAATCAGCTGGTTTGCAATTATGGGGCGAAATCACATTAGGAGATCGAATTTTTGAGATTTATTTTTACAGAGAAGGATTCAATGGAATGTTTTTAAACTTGGAGGATGTTTTACTAATTTCTTCATGTACATGTCATTAAATTTTGAAATCATTTCAGACGGAAATCGCTGATTTATCGCACACTTTTTCACTCGACTTTTTAACTTGGGTGCATTGTAAATTTAATGTTGTATGACTGTTTAAAGAAAAAGGTGTAAATTTTTACTATAAAAAAAATTCTTTAAACAATTATATCATCCCAATTGTTAGTTAAATGTATACAATCTTAAAACATTTCGTCGATTAGTTTTTAAGTAATCAAAAAGTAAATTTAAAATTTTTTTAAAGTTCCGAATAAGGGAGTAACGAATAGCGAGTAGCTATTACTAAATATCACAACATATTCTTCAGATCATTTGCTGGCGATTTATGAAATAAAAGAATAACATTTGTTGAGTTATCTAATAATTTCCCCCTTAAATGGTGAATGCAATTCGATTCGAATCTCCTTCTCTAAAGGAAAATTAAGTCTTTTTAGGCTAGTTCTATTAAAATATCACTGAAAGTGTTACGACGGTGAGCACAACAAATTCCAGAATAGCCTCATTTGCATTTTACGACGGCAGCAAGTTTTTGTATCGTTTCTTACATCGGGTAATGGACAAAACTAATACATATGATGAGTTTTAGTTGGAAATGGAATGTAAGGAAATTTTCTCTTTTACACGTTTACCCGCTCTTCTTGAAATTTACATATTTTACAACATAGGGCAACATATTTTACATATAGGCGGTTGTGTGTGTTTCTTCCATTGCTCATACATTTTGAATTTTTTCTTAATTACAATTTTCTTGTTTCCTAAGCGCTAGTAGCTTCTTTCCTATCGAGACTTATCTAATTCATCGTATGCTAAAATTCCTTCATAAGCTTATCCACTCCCAGCAGCCGTCTTACCTCTTCAGTAAGCTCAGTTTCCTGCAGTCAACAAGACAACAAATTCTTCTTTTACCGCGTTTTCGAACTAGACATGGCGAGTGCTCGTTTTTTGTCCAGTGCACGCGAAGGTGGAACCTTCTACCTGATTTTATTCGGCGGACGGTTTCTCACGGGAGCTTTGGTAGGCTCATTGAAGCGTGCGACCTAGCTTAGAAAAACTAGCCTTACTGTATATTCCCCTTTCTTCTATCTACTTCTTTCTATCTTCTCTATTTTAAACTAACTCCTCTCTCTTCTCTTCTTTCTCTCCCCTCTTCTTCATTTTCTTTCTTAATAAATTAGAATCTTTTAAGTTTAAGTTCCGATCTGAATTCCTTGTTGTTTATGTACTATTATAAGATAAGATGTATCTTAATGTACTGTACCCTAATAAATGAATTGAATTGAATTGAATTGAATTCTTTAGTTATTTTCAATATAAGTGCATTTATTTATTCCGTCGTCCGGAGCAAAGTTGCATGTACTTAAAATAAAATATAATCTGTATGCTGTAGCCGATTTTTTGCTTGATTGTATACTTCTAAATTATGAGCACAGTATACTACATATTTTTCCACTTGGCTCGAATTAAGTTCGTGAGGCACGCATTTAGCACAGACTTTTTCATATTCCGTTTTTTGGTAATAATTTCATGCACAATTGATATTGGAACTCCCAAACGCATTTGATTAAAAGCTGACTGAATTAAATCGATCCGTTTTTGCAAAATCTCCTCTGAAATTCGGTCACCCCCTCGATGTTCTTCAATGTCGCCCTTCTTCATTTGAAGCGTTTGAACCAGAACTGCACTGTTCGCTTGCTGAGGGCCTTGTACCCTACAATATTTTCTAATTGACGGTGGGATTGTAGAAATAAAAATTTCAGAAAAACTCGAAGTTCACGATCACTTATAACAATCTTTAATTCTGTCTTCGAACCGGGCCCCATAGGGAACACCTAGCGCTGGTGTACGCTAGAACAATAACTGAGCTACTGAACTATGTGTGAGTCATGTCTCAACATGTTACCATAAAAAATATATCTTTCATAAAATATGCGCAACTTTGCTCCGGACGACCTTATAGTTAGACTTTAAAACGATAGTAAATAGTACATCAGTACAACAAATCATCATACAGTAGAAAAACTTTAGAATTTTCAATAAATAAATTGTAAAAATTTAACTGCTGCAGAAATTTCACGAAAATGGAAGGAAAAGATAGTAAAACTATATTTAATCAGTTAAATCGATCTCAAATAAAATAAGCTTTTTAAATATCTAAAGGCTTGTATTGAAAATATCTTAAAAATGTTAACATTATTTAAAAAGTCTAAAGATTTTCTATAAATCGGAAATTTATTTTTAAATTAAACATTTTCATTTGCATATGTTTTAATTTCAGAAAGATTATCAGGGCAGCATATAATGTTATTAACTATCCGAAAATGAAAAAGTCGGTAGATTCAAGCATGACAACAAATATCACACTAGTTAATTTAAAAAAGATGCTCTCAATATACGAAATTGCTTCACAGGGACGTAATTTTGAATACTTCTTGTTTGGAAGATTAACCCTCAGTCACACAAGGCCTTTTCCATTTAGAATTCACAAAGGCGGGTATGGTCTACCCGTCCAGAGTTTGGACGTGAATACCGTATAGTGAAAGTATTCGTTAGCAATTTCGATGCTACTTTTTCATTTGTTTGGGATATTAACCTTTCGTTCCCAACATAAAAAATTATTAATTGTAAAAATTACACAGCAATAAACAAAAAAAAAAAAAAGCAAAATTTCAGAAAAACATTTTTTTTTCAAAAAATTATAAAACATATCAAGTACGATTTTTAAAAAGTATAAACCATCAATCCTTGTAAACAAATGTTCGAACTATCATAAAAACAGCACGACTTAGTATTTTACTCCAAAAACCATATTTTTTTTGTAATTTGAAAATGAGCAATTTTCCAAAGAAGTGGAAGAGCAAATTACAAGGCAATTTCAACCGCATTCCTTCGTGCACGGGTTTCCATACTAAAAGCAAGGATTTATTATAGTTTAATAGTTCAAGAAACACCAACTTAAATTGTTTTACATAAAAAATTATGTCTTCATACTTTAGAAATAGGCCTCCATATACGAATTTACTATCCTTAAACTGTCACAGAAAACACGCATCTTGCTCATTTTTTGATCGCTAGAAAGAAAAAAAAATGATAAAATATTATTTGTATACTAAAAATATACATCAAAAGTTGATGTAATTGCTCTTTTGTACGCATTTTTACTTACTTGTCAAATTTTGATTATCGACGTTTTCTAACGAATTCACACATGGCGGGTATAAAATACCCAGACCAATATTCGGACAAATTAAACAGTATGCTAGGTGACACTAATAACTTTGACGAAGCACTAATTAGGTACTTTGGTACCTCTACTTTTTTTACGCATGCGCTTTAGACATGTACCCCTTCCCCCTGGAAAATGCTACGCGTTTCTAAAAGGCTCTGGGTATGGTATACCCGACCTTTGTGACTGAGGGTTAAATGTTTTTATTTGAATTTTTTTATTGAAAATAAAAGTCTTACAATATAAAATTATTTTTTATTTATGTTTAGTTAACAAACTGAATTTATTTATTTACCAGCCTACAAATATAAGCATTTGGCAATTGAGGCAATTTGGTGATTCACACCAAACTAAACTATTCTTTAGAAAAATAAAATATAAGGGTTTATAAAATTTGAACTGAAAGCAAATATATCCTGAATGAGTATTATTTTAAAATTTTCAAACTACCACCTTCGTTTTATTCAAATTTGCTCCAAGAACTGTTTTGAATAAGAATATTTTCACCAATTTGAATTCTGCAACGCTATTAATTTTCTGACCTCGAATTTTTGGGGACTGATAAAAGTTTTGTTTACACACATTTTTTTTTAAATTACTTAACTATAAATTGGAAAACCTGAAATTGTGGGTTAAAGTTCAATAGAAGAAATTAAAAAAATCCTACAAACCAAAGAGACGGGTTTTCATAAAAACTGAAACCTAATATCATGGAGCTTATATACAATTTTTTGTTTTTCTGTTGACGAAGTTCAAAAATGTCGTTTTGAAAAAAAAAAAACGCTTTTAAAAATTTGTTGTTTCACAGTGGTGCACTTTGCTATTTTGTAAATTTCAGCTTTTTTATTCGTAAAATGTTTTCTTATTTTAATAGTTAACTAATATTCCTTGCATTATTATATAGGAAATTTCTAATTTACATTGTACAGGCAAAAAACCTTCCACACATCCTCGAAAGCATTATCTGCTGCAAAATCCGATCAAAACATCGCTGTGGATCCTTCAGAAATTGAACATCACGGAAAACTGGCTAAGGGTTGGTGGAGTGTAAATGGAGACATGCGAGGACTGCACGCGATGAACGAAATAAGGTTCAAATTAACACTTATTATAGGCTTTATTGAAAAAGAAAAACGTTTGTTCTAACACTGCATACGTTGTTTAAAATTCTAATTTTATTTAAAACCGTCGAGGAGAAAAGTGCCTAAATAAATCGAATAGTCTTGATTTTTGTTCAGAGTACCCTTTATACGAGAGGGACTAATAGCAACTTGTAACGTCAATCCTGAACTTATAAAAACGACAAGAGTCCTCGAGGGTTTGAACATTTTAGAAGTAGGCTGCGGGGGTGGAATACTGACTGAACAACTCGGTCGGCTCCATGCTAACATAATCGGCCTTGATCTAGGGGAGGATGTCATAAAAGTTGCAAAAGAGCATCTACAAAATCACAGTACAGAACTAAAAAATAATGTTAAATACAAAGTTGAAGCGATTGAAGTACACGCGAAAGAAAACCATGAAAAATACGATGCTGTGGTTTTATCTGAAGTCTTGGAACATGTTACAGATAAAGTTGGTTTGCTTTCTGCGTGTATAGATGCGTTGAAGGTATGTACTCACTTTATTCATTTTCTATTGTAGCTATTGATAATAGACTATAAGATTCAATTTTTAGCCTAATTGCGATTCTCGTCTTAAAAGTGAAGAATATACTTTTATATAATATTTTTGATTTGGTGCATCACTTCTAAACTTTATTTGCAATTTGCTTATTCTGGCTTAAAATTTCTTAGTAGAACTTACAAGAATTCATATAACGAATTTAACTCGTTTCTCATTTTATTAATTAATAAATTTTTCTAGCCTGGTGGTTCGATTTTTATTACAACTGTAAGCAAAACTTTTCTTGCCTGGCTTGGAGGAATAATCATAGCTGAATATGTTATGAACGTAATTCCAAAAGGAACACACTCATACGATAAATTCATTTCACCATTGGAAGTACAAAGGATTTTAGATACACGTAAGTTTTCACAAATTCAGTTTAATGCAAGGAATAAGCTTCTTTCTGAATTATAAATTAAGGCGTCTGAGTTTTAATGCAGAGGCCTTATCTTGAAAGACGAGACAATCCGTCTTTTAAAGCTTTATAAAATAGGAATTGTTTTATTTCGTTTCATCCTTATTCAATAAGGCAGCAGATGGTTTCCATTTTCTAATTAAGATTTAGTTGAAATAATCACAAAACTAAAACTTGCAATTTTTTTTTTAATACCATGAAACAATTATTAAACGCTCCTAATAAATACTAGTCAGATTGGATTTCATTACTATTAAATCTATTGATTTAAATTTTTATTGAATTTTCAGTCAACTGCTCAACGATTTTAGTGAATGGATTTATCTACGATGTCCTCAGGAATCGATGGTACATGATACCAAGTACCCAATTTTCATATGCTCTGCAAGCTGTTAAAAATATTTAAATATATAAATGTACTGATAAGAACTGAAGTTATTTTGCTTTAATAAATTTGTATATCATAATTATAGTCTTCTAAATATAATAGACAATTTATGAATCCCTGATTTAATAAGTTCATAAATAAATTAAAGATATTCCAATAATTGTTAAAATATTTAATTTTAAAAAATAATATTACATTTGATACATTGCTCTTGATTTTTATAAATAAAGATCTTAAATCCTTAAGGATCGACAATAATCAAGATAACAATAAAAAGCGAACGAAAAGACTATGCACAACACGTTTTTAAGATGCTTTTGAATGTCTTCAAAGTGTACTCCCTGCATTACATTTTACGAGAATAAATATACTTTCATAGTTTCACTGAATACATTCACATAAAATGTACAAAAAGCGACGAGTTAACAATATTAAGGCATTTTAAAGCATTTCATACAACAAATCCCTCTTAGAGTAGAACGGCAGCTCCTTTTCAATGGTCTAAGACCAGCCATTTCTCATTTATGTGCTCAATTTGTTTTGTGAGAATTGGATTACGTACACGGATTCGAACTTCAAGTTTACCTCCGACGACCTTCCTTCCGTCCATTAACTGGAAATTTTAAAATTATGAAAACACACATTGAAACGACTTCTTAAAGGATTATATCTGTTTGAAATTTTCAAAAAATTCATTTTATAGAGACTGAATGCTTTAACCAGTTAACTGTGATTGACGAGTATATTCGTCATGGAGAAGTGACAAAATGTTGTGTATTGACGAGTAGACTCGTCATGCGTATAATTGACAATTTAAATTGCAATTTTTGAGAAAAACAAAACATATTCTCAAATTTAAAGATGTTTAGAATATTTTGAGGCTATGCCGGAATAAAACAAAGAAGTAGAAAATATAAACAGTTTGAGATGATCTCATGCGTCCCGGTATGCACTAGTTGAAAAAGTTTATGTATGTATTTATGTGCGATGATAACGTTTTTTAGATGTTAATATGTATGTAATATATGCTTATGTTAACCAAAGAAGTAAATATTAGTAATAAAATTTTCAATTTTATAAAATAAACCCATCTTTTTCATCCAATATCTTACCAGCGCAACTTATTCTGTGATTGACGAATATACTAGTCGTGGCTAGATTCTGACGACACAGAACTGTGCGCACTTTTAAATGAGGGCGCCACAGTTAACTGGTTAACAACATTATGCAAAAATTCCTAAAACTGATATTGTATTTTTTGTATATTTGTTAATATGAACCGAAAGAACATACGAAAAAATAATCATAATTCATATAGGAAAATTTTCTTCTTATTGAATTTTGTACTTTCTTAAATTCACTTCCTAAACGTAGTTAAAAAAAAAAATTATCTATCTGTAGAGCTTCTCCATTTCAAACAGATATAAATCCCTTAAATTACTAAAAGACTCTTACATCGTACGAATCGTGAATATCACACTTTGTTTCCAAGGGCTGAAGCTTCACGTTGACCGTCCCAATGAGGACATCTGATCGCAGGAATCCACTGAAACAACACATTGGGATAGTCGAACAAATCCCACCGAGACAGCATCTAGTGTTTTTTGCGTTTTTATGTTCATTTTGCACATAAACATTTTGCGATTTGGTAAAATTTTGTGGCAGGGAAAAACGGTGGGATGAGTAAATGAGCAGATTTTAATAAGTTTTATCTCTAAAAAAATTAGTAAAATGATGTGCAAGGTGATGATGCATAGGAATATTAAGCAATTAGTTAGTAACAAGCGAGCAAAGGCATGATAATATATAGTATATCTTTTATATAGCTAATAATACATTCGGCTTTATATATATATATATTTTTTTTCTAAATCTATTTTCAATACAGTGCTTTATTAAACTTTTCATAGTGATAAGCAAATCAAAATTCTTATTTTAACAGAGAAGTTGCGAAGTTATACGTTTTATGAATTAAAATTTTTTTTCATAAAAACAAAATGTACAAAAATCCTACTATCTTAAAAAACTGAAAATTTGTAGAAACTACGAAATTATGCTTACCTAAAATTTGTATATACTTTCAAATTTAGTAGATGTTTGAAAGCGGTATATTATTATTAGTTTTCTTATCTTCGTATTAGTATTAGCTGAGTCAATGATAACATGATTAGTTTCACGTTTAAAGATAATTGTTTACAAGTTTAACTAACTTCGAAAATAACCGAATAACCTTCGAGATCTAAAATTCTTAATTAAATTATTATCCAGCCCAAAACTTAATCATTTTAAAATTGCAAAAACCTATAAGACTAAATAAAAATTAATCTAGTTCTACCTACAAAATAATTATTATTATTAAATACAGCAAACCTCCAGCGTTTTACAGACAGAACCTCCACCGTATTATAACAAAAAAAAAAATGTGAAACACTAGACGTTGTCTCAAAAGCGTTTGTATCAAACCGTACACATTCACTCTCCACTTAAAATTGTAATGGATCGCATTTCAACACAAAAGTCATATTTGATCAAGCAGTGAATGTGTATAGATTTCCACAAAAAAATAAAAAAATATTATAGAAACTTACCCTCTCGAGTAAACCTCAAATTTTACACCATGCCTCTTGAAAACCCTTTGACACTGTCGATTTGTTCGCTGAATTTCCACTGTGTATTTCTGATCATAGTCTGGACTGTCTGTGTTTTTAACTAAGGATGTCTTTGCTTTGAAGGGATATTCCTAGGAATTTTCATTTAAGATTAGAAAGCGAAAGTTATATTCATCTTAATTCTCTCTTAATTGAGTGACTCGCTTCTTGTTGTTATGCATAGAAAAAATGAAAAATAACAACACTATTAATTAAATTCTTACCTGTGGATAAGGGAATTCCACTTTAACATAAGTGTCAACATCTTTTGGATTTGGAACATTGTAGGAGATGCCACGAATAACATTTACCTCCACCTCGTTATCTGTGAGATCAGTGTTGCAGTGTACGATGTTGAAACTCTTTTGTTCATAATGGAACTTTGGTATGGGGAAATTCTTCCTGAATATTTCAAAATTGGAAAAAATATTCTACAAAAAATACTAGCTTTTTTTTGCTTATTTAAATAAAACAGTATTAAAAATATTCTAATTTTCTAAATCATTCAAAAAATAAATTCCCAAATACCTTCTGGAATATCGCACTACATCCAAATCTTTTTGGACGGAAAGAGCCAAATTTTCAAATCGATTCATCCCGGCAATATCTCCCATGGCTCTGTGGTGATCCCTAAGAAAAAAATGGTCTTAGTTTTCTTGATTTTTTTTTTTTGAATTTATAAAGAGTTACCTTGTGTTTTTACACATCATCAATTGCTTGGCCAATTGTTCTTCTAATCGTACGCTAATATCCGCTATATCATCGCCGGGTTCGCAGTCAGTATCATTTACCACAGCAAAGGAATCTTCAAGATCCGCACGTTGGGACGGAGGAATTGGGAGCTGTAAAATAAATATAATTAAAAATACAGGTGAAAGTAATTCTTGTCTTAAAAGTATTTATAAAATTTACAAAATGCGTTCTTGAGATTACCCGTTTTATTCAATTATATACTCTTGAAAATATTTCTTCAAAATTTGAAAAGTAGTGATTTAATTGAGAAGATCTAAAAACCAAAAAATTAATATCTATATATATAAAAATGAAAGTTCGGTTGTTTGTTTGTTGCTCAATCACACCTAAACGCTTGCATCGATATTTTTCATTGTTTGTGCGAAGGTAGTACATATTCCAACTTAACATATATGCTAATTTTTTTTGTTAATAATACATAGGCTTTCAAAATGGCTGATCAAAAATGGCGGCCGAAAATTTTAACTTGAAGCGATTCTCATGAAAATTTGTACATAGAGGTTTTGCACAATGCTGATTTCAAAACCGCTGTCCAAATTTAGAAATTATAGATAGCGGATCCAAAATGGCGACCTATATTTCTCGATTTCAACGGATTTTAATGAAAATTACTACAATGATTGCTTTGAGGTCACTGATTTTGAATATTGTCAAAATTTACAAATCCAAAATGGTGGACCCAATATGGCGACCAAGATTTCTAGATTTCAACGGATTTTAATGAAAATGAGTGCAATGATTATTCTGAGGATACTAATTTCAAATATTAGCAAAATTTCCAAATTCAAGATGGCGGATCCAATATGGAGACCAACATTTTTTGAATTCAACGGATATTAATGAAAATTAGTACAATGATTATTTTAAGGTCACTAATTTTGAATATTAAGATTTGGAAATTGAAGATGGCGGATAGAGGGGGTTTCGGATTGAAACAATTTCTAGGATATAACAAACTAGAACATTTGAGAAGTGTTTAATTAGTAAATATTTACCCAACGCCGGGTGACACCGGGTAACACAGCTAGTAGTTAATATGTATTTTATAACCTTTATAACTCTTTTTCTAATGTAGTTCGAGAGCCAAATTTGTTTAAAATTTAAGGATATTTCTTTCAGACTTGTAATTGTAGTTGTCGGGCTCATTACAAGTTTTTTTGACTGCGATGGTAGATAAAAACAACCAGATAGAAGGTTAGCTAGTGCTAGTTTGCCGTATTTAAAAGTTTGATATATCGAAATAAATTGTCTAGTTAAAAAAATATCGTACCTAGTACACTACTTACCGTTGCCATATCAACAGGAAGTCCACCACTTGCAGCATCAAGAAGACTTTCAAATCCTTTATAAATTTTCAGGTACTCTTTAGCCTGCTCAATTTCACCGGCCTTTTTAGCTTCTATGGCAGCCAATTTGAATTCTTTTTGTCGCGACAATAATTCCTGCATCTGTTTCTCCATTAAAGTGGTGCTCACTTGATTCCCAGTAGTCCTTACAGTGCTTTCCTGCCTCCTAGCCGGCTTCTTCGGAGAGCTGCTGGATGGTTCCGGTGTAGGGGATGAAGAATCTGCTTCACGTTTTGCAGCAGGTTGAGGAGGAGCAGGTCTATTTGCTCTAGCTGGAACTGGTGGGGGCGCACCAGGACTAGGTGCAGCAGTACCTCCTTCAGTGGGTAATGGTCCAAAACCAGGCGGTGTTGGCAGTTCATCAATAGGAATTGGCTTTCCAGCCTTATGGCTTTTAATAGCATCCTCGTATTGTTTTACAATTCGCCCAAATCGTCTCGCCTTGCCGCTGTTACCCTCAGTTTCAGCGGCTGCTTTAACAGATTTATATTTATCCAAACGTTGCTGGAGCGCCTCAAGCATTGTGACTGGCTCAGATGATGCAGTTTCTGGTTCGGGTTCAGGCTCTGGTTCAGGTGGTGCTTCTGATTGTGGAGGTTGTTCTGGTGCAGTTTGAGCAGCTTGCATTTTTTCTAAGAATTCTTTAAGCTCACTGGGTGGCGGTGGCATATCGCTTAAATCAACTTCTTGACCAGCCTCTGCAGACTTGATAACTACATCAAACTGCTTTAAGATTTTAACGAACTGAAGGGCGGATTCCCTGTCCCCAGCCTTTTTAGCTTCGAGAGCAGCGACTTTGTACTCAGTTTTTCTTGCATTTAGAGCAGCAAGTTTTGAATTTTCTTGAGTGGGAGATTCTTGCGGTTCAACTGGAGATTGTGGTGGTGATTTTGGGGTTTCTGGAGAAGCAATTGGTGGAGCTGGAGCCGGGCGAGTTGGTGATTCAACGGGAGACTGTTCTGGGGCAGTAGCTGGCTTTTCTTCCCCATCTTTAGGGGCTTTTACAATCACTTCGGGCGGTATATCGTCCACATTTATTGTCTTACCTGAATTCGCTTGTTTTAACATGTCCTTGAGCGTTTTAAGGCCACGATTGAATCGCCTGGCACGACTCGATTCTCCAGCCGCCTTGGCATTTTCTTCAGCGATTTCGTACATCTTAATACGTTCTTGTATTATAGCTGAAACGTTCGTTGTTGTCGTGGGAAGAAAAACTTGCGGTGGTTGCTCTTCTTCAGGCCCTGCAGGTTGTGATTCGGCTTCCTCAATCTCCACCGGATCTCCTGTTAATTCTTGGAGTTCTCCAAGTAGATCAGGATCATCGTCATCTCCAGACAATTCCTCATCGCTCCCTATGTCCTTCATGCTCTCAGCAACCATCCTGTCGAGGTCTTCCGTAGGAACCATAGGCTTTTTTGCAGGTTTCGGTTTGGCTCGTCCCCCACCGGCTGTAATAGCCGCCAACTCGGCCTCCAGGTCACTGTCAGCGTCATCGTGGTCCCCGTAACCTGCAGACGGATCAAAGTCGTCTGGAATTTCAAATAATCCAAGCTGGAAAACGAAAGTGTTTGTGATTAAGCTGTGAGTCATCGGTGAAAAAGTTGTTTTTATCACTTCGCACCTGCGGTACGTCTCTGTTTTGACGTCGAGGCTTCGGTTCGGGCTTCTTTCGTCCACCAAACATTTTAAACTAATCAAAATCTCCACTGGTTTTATAGAAAAGTGAATAACTCGTCGCTGTTTTTTCCGTTGATGATGAGATAAAATCGTCCGGATGACATATCTCGCACAAAAATGACAAATACAACTGACAGCTAACGTCTTAGGGGTGTCCGATTAAAGCGATTTATACAGGGAAATTTATGTGGAATTTGTTTCAAATTGATGGAATTTCCTTGAAACAGAACAAAATTGACAATAACAAAACGTCAAAACAATTTCAACCGCACGAGGATTTTTCTAACTTCCTCAAAACTTTTTTTGGATTTCCTTCAACATATCGAGCTAAATCTGCAAACTCTCCACCATGGCAGCAAAAACGAGACTCTCGAAAGGAATCCTCGATATGAAATTTATGAAACGCACCAAAGAAAAGGTCGAAAAAGAATCAGAAGCAGCCGAGGGCCGAGCGATGTACTCAAGCGAAATCACCGAAAAGATGAAGGGCTCCTCGAATTTTATCATTGAGCCGAGCTACTTTTACTGTGAGGATTTGATTGAGGGCCGATTGAGCTTCCGCGGCATGAATCCAGAGATTGAGAGAATCCTCGAACTGGAGGAGGCCGCCAAACAGCAGGAATTGAATCCACAGCAGGCGATCAAGAAAGAAGTCGACGACGAGGAAATGGCAAATTATTACGGGAATGTGGCGCAAACAATTGCCAAAAAGTACGATAAACAAAAGAAGAGGAGACTCGAGGAAGGAGGTCTTAGCAACAGGAAGAAGAAGAAGTTCATGAAGCCCAAGGAGGAGGATTAAGAAATGCAGTTTGCGTTGAAGGTTTCTCGTCTTTATTTTCTTTTGGATTAAAACTTAAGAGTATGATTAAAAATTTCTAAAGTTAATTGTTTAAAATATGTTTTACTTATATCCCTTTGTTTTTGGTTAATTATTCATCTTTAGTCTTCCAGAGTCACGTATTTTTTAATGTGGGACTGCTAAACAGAGTAAAAAGTCTAACACTGAAGACAGAGGTTAAAAACGACCATCTTTTGCTTAAATTTCTTAACCCACTCTAGCTAAAGCTTTTTATGCATTTTTAAACAATCTTAAAAAGTTATATGTAATTACTCTTACTCATACAGTTTAATATTTTATTTGGAGTTCTCTATTTGTTAAATTAAAACAAATCTTTGCAACTTGGGGTTTTCTTTAAAATCATGTGCTTCAAAGGATTACCTACAAAATCCCCAAACACAAAATCTTAGGAGGTTGGAAATCATCCTTTTAAGTATATTTTTGTCTAGCACAGCTTTAAAGAGTTCTATTGAGCTGAAATAACACCATTCTTTTATTTAGTCTAGCCATGTTACTCTTTGCCTTCCTGGCGCACGTGTACCACTGATTTTGCCTTAAAGAAAAGGCTGTAGTAGATGATATTTTTTGTTTCGTATCATGTAGTCTAAATATTCTAGCTTCCATTTCCTTATGATATTGATGAGCTCTCTCCTCGTACCTATTCCCCTCAGCACATCATTTGTACAAATTCTGTCGGATCAGGAGATTTTTTAAATTATACTATAGAGCCACATTTCGAATGCTTCTAGTCTTTTTTGCGTGTCCTTGTGTGGACTCCAGATTTCTGCACACCATATAAGAGATCTGACCACACATAAAATTTCACCAACCTTATTTTTAGATCCTTGTTAATGTCGCTTCCACACAAAACTTCCTGCAGTTTGCCCCAAAAGTTCTTGCTTGATCGGTTGACGATTTTGCTTTACATTCAAACTGAGTGCCCAGGTATTTTATCTTAGTTACCCCTTTTCGATTCTCTCGTTATTTATTCTGAGCTCAACGTTTGTAGTATTAATTTCTAAATCGCCATGAATTTTGCCTTATTTATGTTCATTTTAAGTCCGTATTCAAAATTAACCTAATGTATTTTAAACATCATTCGATTTATTTCGTCTTAAATTTATTTAAATTTAGAATTTAATATTTAAGATCTTTCATATTTCGACTATTATTTCTCCAGGTTTGAATTTAGCCACGTTAAAAGCTTGTTTAATAATCCGTTATATTTTAATGACTTTTAAAATGTAATCAAAATAATACCTTTTGTATTTTTCCACTTTAGTATTCCTTGAAAACGGAAGCTGATTAGTTGCATATTCAAAAATAAGCACACAAGAACCTCTCCATATAAATCGACCTTACTAAATTAAAATAATGATATAAGTAGGTCAAAGAAGTCGCAGAATTGGGAGACCCCGAATAAAGAAATTACAGACACCGATTTTAAATATTTGGTTTCTTTATATTTCCTTAAATAAATATAAAATAAAAAAAAAATTCATTGTTTCATTGTTTTGCCCACTAAGTAAATAGATCAGTTCAAATAAATTCGAGTTTCATCCCATCACCTGATTGTGCTATACTGCTGAAACTCAACCGTACTGAACTGCCCAAAATGCTCCAGGGGGTAGTTTCTTCCCTCGACGGGGGAGTGAATTCGTATCTGCCTCATGTGTGTGTCTCTACCGTTTTGATGATTTGAAATTACAGCGATTTGTATCATAAAGGTTCGTATTGGCTTTTCCCGCACATCTTTCACAGGAATCACAACCCATCCTGAAAAGAAGGATAAAACTAGAATTTAGTTGCCAGCATTTAAGCATTGAGGTCAAGTCTGCAGTTCTAATTGTACGAATTTTTAGAAGGAGACTTTTATACTTGAACAACTAAGCTTTAACACTTTGTTTATGCTCTATGCTCCTGTATGCAATCTTTAGATTTAAAAAAATAAAAATAAATTGGGTTTATTTTAATACAGACCAAATTTCATGATTAAATATAATCTAAATGGGGAGAGTTTGGTGTCCGCATTTTGTTGCTATTATGTACGACTAGATCAATTCTTATGAAAACTAAATCCTTTTGAATATTTTATATTTCAAATTACCCAGCTCCGAACAATCTTGCTTACCGCCAAATGCCTCCGAAAAAAGACGTCTCTGAAAAATTGCTACTGTGCCTATATTTCTTAAAAATTTTAATTTAAAAAATGATGAAACTATAATACAAAAAATAGTTTATATTTTCTATTTCCTCATATATCATTGCCTAAAAACAAGACCTTAACGGAAGCATTACACATTGAATTAAGTAGAATGATAAGATACTTATTTTGAGAAAAATGCTTTTAAACTGTTAAAGATTGTAGTTAAAAGCTGTGTTCTTAGGTCGCTAACCTGCTTCCAAAACTTTATCACCATGATTTTAAGAAGTACTATGATAATATGAAACAAAATACCGCGATAATGAAAATACCAATCGCTGGCGGAGGGTTAAAAATTGTTGATTTAAGCCTCAACATTTTGGGTCACAGCTGTTCTAACTTTAAGTATAAATAAATATATTTAGCCCTCAGAATTGTGAAGGTAAAAATAAGATTATGTTATCAATCGCTTACCTGTCGGCTCTGATAAATCAACAATTTCAATCTCTTGTAGATCATTGAAGTGGGTCCCAGATCGGATTGATATTCTGCTCGGTGTGTAGCTCTCGTCCAACTTGTAGTCGGTGTAAATATAAATCTGCTTAATTGTAGTCTTCTTCTGGAACTGAATGTTGACTAGGTGCGGCAGCTGACCGTCCGACTGCCAATAAGTGTCCATACAATTATCCCTCAATCTCTCAACTCCAAAGCCTGTAATAAAATAAACGTTTAGATGATCTACTTTAAAAAAAAAAAAGTTAATAATTAAGGGTTCTTTGCCTGGTTTGCACGAGGACAAACTCCAAACGGCCTGGGATCCGACTTCTCGGACCAATCCCAATCTTTCTTCGGTAAGAGGATCATCGTCGTCGCCGTTTTTACCAACCATCGCGTGATTTTCAATTTTTAAAACGTTTTTAAATAATTTTGTTTGAAAAGTTTGCGAAACATCAAATTGACAATTCAATTTTGTTGTTGGTTTCCTTGCAATTTCGGTTGTTATTGCCAGATACACTCTGCCTAGTTTTGTTTGAGATAGACATATAAATGAAACACTACAAATGTTTTTCAAATGAAATTGGAACCAACAGAAGGTTTTTATTAAACAACAATTACACAGGCCAGCGATGGTTTTGCTGTTACAAAATAAAGTGGTAATTTCGATAGGTTTTTTTTTCCGTAGATAAGGAATCTGAAAACAAAAAATTTCTATCACGTAACGTTTTTGAAAAAAATAAGTTTCAAAAGTACTAAAGACCGTATTTTGGACATTTTTGCAAATTAATTAAAAAATAAAAAATTGTCGCAGGAACTTGTAAATTAGCTCAAATAAAAGTAAGAACCTTTAGTTATTATATTAAAATACGAGAGGCTTTAATACTTTCCGAAATATTAAGTGAAATTCACTTCTTTCCATAAGCAGATTATTTCATACAATAGATAGTGAATTAAGATCTCTGCTTGCGCACGCTCATGAAAATCGAATTCCCAAATATGCTTCGTAAGTGCTATAGATTAGTGGTATTTTATATATATAGATAAGGATTCAGGGTCTTTTTTGAGCCGTGTTAAAAGCTTCCTCCACGTTCTGTTATTTTTTAATGAGTTTTTAAAAATGGCTGGAATACGCTATTTTGTGCATATCAACCCTATTTACGAAAAAACGTGATGTGATAGAAAAAAAACCGAGTTCAGATTCCTAAATAGGACGTCCCAAACCCCCATAATCGGCTATAAAAACTGAGACAGTTTTTAAAAGATGTTTAATTTGCAGGCCCGTGTTATTACTGCTACTACTTTAAATTTTTCCCTTGAAAGAAAAAAAATAGCTAAAATAATAATGTGATATTGTAAAAATGGAATATTACGATAGAGCAGTTCCCCTTCTCTTCGTCGGCGGTTAAATTGGTCGCAAGCTTCTTAAAGGGGCGCTGCCAGTTCGTTAACATCGAGAACAGCTTATCTAGCCCGGCCTTTCTTCATAGGGGGATACCGCAAGGGTCGATCCTCGGCCCTGTTCTCTTTTCCCTTTTTATTAATGATCTTCCGGAGGTTGTGAGAGATGTATCTATTCATCTTTATGCAGACGACGCACAAATTTACCTTAGTCGTCCAATTAGCCTAATGGTAGATTGTATCACTCGTATAAATGATGACTTGCGGAAAGTTTATAGTTGGTTAGTTCAAAATGAACTGGTACTCAACCCCAGTAAATCTAACAGCTCGGCTATTTACAGTGTCGAACTGGTAACTGACCAGTTGCCACCCGTATTACTAAATAACACGGTAATCCCTTTTGTATCTTGAACTAAGAGCTTAGGTATTGTGCTTGATCCGAAACTATCTTGCTGCGCACACATATCGGCGATGGTTAGAAAAGTCAATGCTTCCTTGAGGCAACTATGGATAAGTAATAGGTTTTTGACGATTAGCCTCCGGAAATACCTCGCAAAAGCACTTATCATTCCTCATTTTATCTTTGGTAGTCTAATATTCACCAAACTGGATTCTTCGTGTACCAAAAAGCTCATACTTGCCTTCATACTAGCCCGTACATAAAATCTTCATTGGGGTTTCCTATCGAGACTTATCTAATTCATCGTATGCTACAATTTTTTCATAAGCTTATCCACTGCCAGCAGCCGTCTTACCTCTTCAGCAAGCTTAGTTTCCTGCTTTGATAGGCTCATTGAGGCGTGTGACCTAGCTTAGAAAAACTATTCTTACTGATTATTCCCTTTTCTTCTGTAATAGGGTACCAAACAAAAACTATTGCGCAGAATCAAACAAACTTTCTCACAAAAAAGCCTTGCAATATCACCTATCAAAATAAATAATGAAATTCGGCTTAAGTGTGAAGTTGACTGCGAAAGAAATACAATTAAGTCCTTTGTCGGGAAAAAACGAGATTACTTTCCGAACAAAGAAAGAAAAACCGGTCAATTATTAATCACACAAACGCTACGTATTTGATAGGGTATATATTTTTAATTTTTTAATTCTCCAACGTGCAAATTCCACTCACACTTGGCAGGGTCTTTTCGTAATAGGATACAAAATTCTAAAACCGAATCCACTTTTATTATGTGCAGTGTGCACGTTGCATGTAAAAAAATATTATGTTTTATAGGTATTGGAAAAATTACTTATTATTTAAATGACAAATACAAAGAATTACATTACAAAATAACACAATCCTTCTTTTGCGGTTTTTCTCTTACAATGTAACGCGATGGAAAATTATAATTGTCCAGTCTCATTTGATTAACCTCCCGTGCTAGGCTTTCGTATGAAGGTGGAGGTTCGCGGTACAGTGATGGGTCCTCATCTCTATAGTCTGCAACCAATTCGTGTGACGGTGCAGAAGGTACGGGGTAAATTCTTGTCCTGGGCTCTTCTCTTAACGAGGGGTAAATTCTTGGCTCTTCTCTTAACGAGGTAAAAGGGTTTGTTTTAGAAGTACCAGCGGAATAATCTTGTTGGTATCGATTCTCTCTAAGATTACTCGTCCCAGAACTGGATTGGCTGGATGTCGTGCGAACGGATTTGGTGATAATTGATGTTGATTCTACACTCTTATTGATATTCAGCACTTTAGTTTCTGGTGATTTGTTTCGATTGTAATGAGATTTCGACACTGTTTGCGAAGAAGTTGCAGTTGCCGCAGAAGTAAGCTCTTTCCTGATATCTTCAAAAGGATTTTTGTTCGATGCCGTTCCTTTTGCCTGAATTTATAATAATCATTATATTTTTGTTTTTAAAATAAATTCCATACACCCTACCTTATTTGCTTGATGTGGTTTTTTCGGCTTGAATTGTTTTCGGTTATTATTAGAATTATTTCTAGTTTTTGGCACATCAGGTAATAAATTTACATCAAACGAAGATATTTCTTTTGGCGGCAGCTTAAAATATTTACCCTTAAATGCCTTATGTTTTTGGAAATACTTAAGAACTTGAAACCAATTTTCATCATTTTGCAATGATTTCGGATTACCAACAATAATCATTAGAGCTTGAGCTCTCGTTAGCATGACATTTAAGCGCTGAAAAAATAAATACACACATTTAGATTTAATAATAAAGGGGTTTTAAAAACTTAATTTATTTAACGAAAAGGAAAATTTATGCTTTTTGGAAGAAATTTAAATAATATTCAAGGGGAGAGCTACAAATTACCGCCAAAGAAAATCACGTTCAAATTTCGTCTTTTCGGATAAATCCCGCTTTTCAAAATCCCGTTGTTTTCATTATAGAAAATAATAAAAAAAGTAATTTCCCTTGTACAAAATGTTTTATGCAGTAAAAATTTTCCTTGTGCAAAATTTTCCCTGTACAAAATGTTCTATTCAGTAAAAATTGTTCTTGTGCAAAATTTTCCTTGTAAAAAATGTTCAATTTAGTGAACATTTTCCTTGTACAAAATGTTCAATTCAGTAAAAATGTTCTTTGTACAAGATGTTTAATTCAATTTAGTTAAAATGTTCCTTGTACAAAATGTTCAATTTAGTTAAAATTTTCCTTGTACAAAATGTCAAATTTAGTAAAAGTTTTCCTTGTACAAAATATTCTATACAGCAAAAATGTTCCTTGTGCAAAATGAATTTAATAAGAATTTTTCTTGTACAAAATGTTCTATTAAGTAAATATTTTCCTTGTATAAAATGTTCAATTTAGTGAAAATGTTCCTTGTACAAAATGTCAAATTTAGTAAAAAATTTCCTTGTACAAAATGTTCAATTTAATAAAAATTGTCCTTGTACAAAACGTTCAATTTAGTAAATATTTAGCATGATAGGTTATTAAAATTTACTTTATACTTTTTTAAAAAATTTATTCTAAAGAGGATTGGTTTTATCGCGAGCGAGCGAGTTTTAAAATAATACAAAATTCTTAACTTTCATTGGAATGAAAAATATTAAGTGTATGACAAAACACTAAATCTCTAAATAAAAAACACTTATAAATACATTATCTATTATCGTTATTAGAAGGAGTTATATAATGATGATTTACTTACTTTTAAATTATCTAGGAATCCTAAATATTTAGTCCATGACTTTACTGTTGAAATGATAATTATTGGTTTTTCTTGACCTTGAAAAGTTTCTGCAGAACCTGTTTCTACATGAAACCAGTTATTATCATCTAACCGATTTCGAATCACACTATATTGTTTTTTATATGGCGAAATAATGCCAATTTCTTTTTGGAGTACCGTTCGCCCATTAATACCATTTTCCAGTATATCTCGAACATATTCAATAACTACCTCAATTTCGTCGGAGTTCATAGAACTAAAATAAATTGATTATTAATTATATTGGAAATTATTAAACAAAATTTACCTTGTTCCTCCATCTTCCCTTTTAGTTTGTCCGTATACACTATGAAATATAATAGGGCAAAATTTTTGAGGAAGGTTTTTCCATCCCTGTACCCAATCTGTTAATTCTATAAATAACATTTATAAGAAATTAATAAATTAAAGTGGGTTAAAGCAGAAAGGCTATAACTTTGAGAGGACTTTACAATTTATGATTCTGGGACAAGGTATTAATTCATTCACTAAATCTCTTTACTAGTTAACGAACTTACCGGACTTAGCACATGCTAACAACTGAGAATTGTAGCATAATTCATTTGAAATTCGCAAAATAACAGCATTTGAACGGAAATTTCTTCTCAAAATGGTTTGAATTGATCTGTCGTATTCATTCGTTTCTGGATCAACTGCATAACACTTCAAATTTAAAAGCCTTTCCATCATAGATACACCAAGACCGAACTTTTCAGCCTGATTACATTTCAATACAGGACCGAGTTGTTTAGGATCTCCACTCAAAATGAGTTTCGTATTTTGTCCCATAAGTCCAGCGATTCCAACTAAAGCCTCAGATTCTGTTGAAGCTGCACATTCATCGATAATAATATGTGTAAAATAACTATCAGATATTCCAGCTTGGACTAATTTTCCGCATATAGTTAAAGTTGCGACAACAATACGAAATAGATAGATTGAATCTAAGCTAGGATAAAAATGATATCCATGGGCAAAATTTGAAGCCTCAACTAAAATCTCTTCGGTATTATCCATTTTTTTCTCGCTTGATGCAGCATAAATACGTAACAGATTGAATCCTTCTCCATCAATTTCTTCGAAAATTTTACAAAGTCTTTTAGCAACTTCATCACATGCCGCATTAGAACCGGAAGTAACAAGAATCTTTGCTGATGGTTTCGTTTTCCATAATTGCAGAAGGCTTTCGATAATAGTAGTCGATTTTCCTGTGCCTACAAAAAAATTGTTGGATTAAATAAAATTTGTACAGAAAACAATATTATCGTTTTCTCACCTGGAGGACCGAACAGAATAAAAGGTATCGAATTATTCGGAGCGTTCACTATATTTCTTACTGCTTGAGATTGTTCGGGATTGTTTTTTACAGCTTCATTGAAAAAGTTTATACTGCAAAATTTTATGTATTTATATAAGCTAAATTAAATCTAGTTTTTCTTAAACGAGAGGAAATAAAAACAGCCGGTAAATGGATCTAACTCTTAAAGGCTATATAAATTGAAAGCAAATCATTAAAAGATTTTTGAATAACTGGTCCGGTTTTGCGCAAAATCGAATTCCGGCTACATAAAAAATAAATTCAATAATTTCTGTTTTTTACATTCATATATTCGAATTTAGTGTTTCTGGGGTATTTACAAGAATTTCGATCTATGTAATAATTGAGAAGTTCTAAACTACTATAAAATGTGCTGGAAAATGGAAATAGAGTTTATTTATTTATTTATTTAGTTATATAATCAACAGGCTTACACCATCTGACTTACAATTACTGTCAACCAAAGAGGAAAACAAAAAGTAAAAATATTTAATATAAATTTACTAGGATTTAAGCAAACTACTTTTCAAAATCCTTTTATCAAGATGAAAATCTAAGGAGATGAAATGGTCATTGTAATTTCGCGACAAGGCCGAAACTGGTTCACAATAGCCGTAATTAGTTCTATGATGAGAAATGTAAATGAAGTTCCGTCCTCTAGTTGATCGGGGGCGCGAGTTAAAATTTACTAAACTCAAAAGATTCGGGGAGTCTATAACGCCAGTAACGATATCGTGCATAAATAAGACACCGGCAATTTCTCTACGCTTGGAAAGAGACGACAACTGCAAAAGTTTTAATCTACCTTCCTAAGGAGGAAGATTTATAGGGTCATTCCAAGGCAAGTGGCGGAGAGCGAAGCGGAGAAACCGCTTTTGTGCTGCTTCGATGCGGTTGGTATGCACATGATAATGAGGTCTCCAAATAACTGAAGCATACTCCAAAGTAGGCCGTACGAAAGCACAAAATAAGGCTTTTAAGGGGACTGTCCGATTTTTTTGCTTCAAAAAATCGATTTTTTTGTTTTTCGCTTAATCAATAGTTTATACTTTTAAAAATAACTTGTAAAAATTTGGAATCGATATCTTGAGCGGTTCAAAAGTTACAGGTCATTTAAGAGGCGTGCCTCCCGTCGCGCGGCCGTCTGAGTCGATGAGCCGGAGAGCAGGTGCGAGCTATGAAACGCGTGTGAATACCGTTCGGATTTGTGGCCTTGAATTGATGAATGAAATATAAGGAGGTAGGTATTTAGTTTAGACGTTAGTAAAAAAAATCCCGACTAAAGTCCACTTTCTTCGTGAGAAAATACACTTTTTTCTAGCCAAAATGCACTTTAAACTTTGACAGTGAATTTCTCCGTTCGTCGGAATTGATGGCGGTTGCGCTAATTAAAAGAAAACGGCTCATGATTTTATCTTGAAACTTGGCACACTTATTATTATAATATATACGCCCATTGTGATAGAATCACATTTTTTTTTTCAAAGTTATTGCCAAAAAACTAAAAAAAAATAAACGAAAAAACGACTTTTTTTTTCAAGTGTCCGCCATTTTGTATTTTTTTTCCCATTTTAAAAACTGTCCCTATCACAATGGGCTAAATAGTGTAAATTTTTAATAAATTTATGAATTTTTGATTTAAGTTCACCTGAGGCAAAAAGACTCGCGCAACCAGCGGACGGAGCGGCAAACTTTGAAGAGCTGGAAGGGGGGGGGGGGGGGGGGGGGGGGGGGGGGCGGTTCCCGGTTCCGGAGTGACTCAACAAAATTCTCTAATGTAGTCGAAGGATCAATAAAATGTTTAAAAAAAAATCGTTGTCATACCTTCAGTAGTTTTCTTGAAAAAAAATCATTAAAATGACCTATTTTTTGGCTTAAAAAATCGGACAGTCCCCTTAAGGCGAAAGGGTCGACGAGATCCCGAGAGTTGAGTTGGCTCGATTAATCATGAGATCAATGTGGTCAGAATAGTCAAATTTGGAATTTATTGACAAGCCAAGGTCAACAATACGTTCTTGACGGCACAGATGTGTGTTATGGATTTCATAAGGGTAGTCAATGATGGAAGATTTCTTACTAAAAGATATGAAATTGCACTTATTAATATTTAAATCCATGTGATTCTTCGAGCACCATTTAGCAAAAGTACAGAGATCTTCTTGAAGGCTTATAGCATCCTGAGTAGATTCAATCAGTCGGAAGATTTTTAAGTCGTCCGCATAAGCTAGAGTATGCGAATTGAGCATAAGAGGAAATAAGTCATTAATGAAAATGGTAAACAATAGAGGTCCGAGGTGGCTACCTTGTGGAACACCAGATAAAACTGAAACAGGATCAGAAAAGGCTGACGAAAACTTAACTTTAAAAGAACGGTCACTTAGATATGACTTAATCCAACAAACAAGTTTATTTGGAAAGTCAAGTCTCAATAATTTAAAAATGAGCACCTCATGTGAGAGCTTGTCAAATGCTTTGCTAAAATCGGTGTACACACAATCGACCTGTTTCAATCTTTCTAAATTCGACAAACAGAAGTTAGAGAACTCCACTAGGTTTGTTGTCGTTGATCTACCTCTCATAAATCCATGTTGGCACTGGGATAGAAAAGAATTACAATGAAAAGCTACACGCTCTTTTACCATGGCCTCAAAGAGTTTCGGAATTGGTGATAATTTGGCAATAGGCCTATAATTTTCAACCAAATTCCGTTTCTCCTTCTTAAAGATAGGTATGACATAGGACAATTTCCAGATATTCGAAAAAACACCACAACGTAAAGATAAATTAAAGAGGAAAGTCAAGGGTTCAACAAGTGGGTCGCTACATTTACGAAAAACAATACTAGGGACATCGTCAGGTGAATCCGAGTAATCTTCGTCAATTTTATTTAAAAACTCAAAAACAGTGGCCTCATCCAAGATAATATCACAGAAATGCGTCGGAAGACAAGTCAGATGGCTAAAAAAATCTAGGTCTAAATCACAGGTTATATCACAGAAGGAATTGCTAAAAAACTTAGCAAAAAGATAAGAGATAGCGGAAGGATCACTACCAAATTCCTTGTCAAAACTTAGCTCAGCAGGATAGTTGTTGGTCTTCCGTTTACTATTAATAAAGTTCCAAAATTCTTTGGGATTAGATTTGATGTTGTACGACATGCGGTCCATATACTGACGGTACAGACTCCTCGAATAACTATTAAATTCACTACGCAAGACAGAATATGACAAATAGGCAGGTCTAGTACCACTTTTTTTGAACAGACGCCAGGCATTATTCCTTTGATTTCTTAGCTTCCTTAAGTACTTATCATACCATGGCGGGTTAAATAAAAATTCTTTCCGTTTCACTAGAGGAACAGAACGAGCAATGCCCATTGAAAGTAATTCATAAAATTTACTCACTGCCAGTTCGATATTATCGCAATTGTAAACCAGCGACCAGTCGCAGTTAGACAAAAATAAAATAAGAGAGTCAAAATCGCTTTTCCTAAAATTGTAAACATAATTGCTACTACGGTCGTCAGATGGTGGGTTGCAAATGGCAAAAGAGATTTGAAGAGCCGGGTGATCGGGAACCGCGTTGAATATCGGGTCTGGGCAGGAAGTTATAGAGTTATATAAAAAAAATAGAATTCATTTAGTTTTCTTTTTCAAAATATAGTGAAATTTTCTACTTTGGTAAAGGTTTCTTTTTAATTTTATACTAATGACTTATAAAAATTAAAACTCACCTAATAGTTGATATATGTTCATTTAAATTTTCGGTTGGAAATAAAACCTTAAGGATATGATCAGAACTCGAAATACGTCTTATAGCTTCATACTGATATCTGAATGGAATACGAGATGGATATATCCTTATGTTGAATTTTTCTTTTGGAATTTTGGTTTTTCCTCGCAATGAAAAATAAACTGTATTTCCTTCTATTTTATATATGCAGCCATAGTATTTTTTTGGTTTATCGTCTTTGTAATTAGACTCGAAGACATCCTCAGCATAGTAGTCTTCAGTGTCAGTTAAACTTGACACGACTATGTCATCATATAAACTCAAAAAATTGTTGACTTTGTTACGTTGTGACAACTACAAATATTTAAAAACAATTTTATAATAGTTAAATTTTTCATAATTAAAATGAACTAATTAATTTTTTTTATATACTCGTTAAATAACTAATACTTACTAAAAATGAATAATTCTCGCTTCCTAGATGTTCAATATTAAGATTTTTTAAATTGAGCTTTTCATAACTTGATAAAATGAAGTAATCCTCCATTTGTAGCAGGAAAGACAAAATATACGCATAATTTGACTTTGTGTAATCTTTCTCTAATAAAAATTGTCTAGAATTTAAAACAATGTAACAAATTTTTACTTTTAGTTAAAGTAATTATTAACCTCATCTTGGGATTTGATGAAATTATATTTTCTTCCTTGTAATTTTCTTTACTTAAATTTCTAACTTCTAGCGAGGGAAGTTTTTGTGGAAGTTTACATACAAGTTGAAGTTTTCTAAAATGTTGTTAATTGTTTGTCAAGTTTAAAATTATCTTTGAAATTTATTTAATACTTACGCATGTTGTGGTACAATATTAGAAGTCAATGATATTTTGGTTTTTGGAAATTGTTCCCTCCTCTGAAAATGTAAGAATTATAATTTATAGATTAAAGTGTTTAAGGTGTATAACTTTAAACTGTTTCCTGTTTGAATAAGAATAAATAACAATAGAAAAGAAGTAATGATAGTTACTCACGAAAAATATAAATTGTTCTAATTGCCTGGTCGAAACATCAACAGAACTCTTATAAATAATAATAAATGGTTGTTCTTTACCAATATTAAACATGAAGGAATCAACAGTTACATTGTATGTTCCTACAACAATAAAAATATTTAAAATTTATATGTAATAAATAAAATTAATAAATTACTATTTCTCTTAGAACATTCAATTTTCGATTTCTCCACAAGATGCATTTGTTTACGTCCTTCTGGGCGAATAACAACAATTTTTTCAATTGAAACATCTTCTTCGGATGCAATTGTAAAAGTCAGCATATTAGTATCCGCAGAGTGTGTATAAGTAATAGTAAACGTTGGAATCAAACTGAAATATTTAATTTTAGTATTTTATTTTTAAAAGAACAATATGTATATGCTAACCCCGGAAGCCGTCGTGAGAAAGGTATGTCTTCATCTCCTTTATGAAACGCAACATGTTCATCATATTCAGATGGAGAAAGGAAATTTTTTTGACATATAAAACAACCATAACTTGTCAAGCAGAATGACGTCTCATATAATTGTATATAAGCCCTTCGAAAATTTAACTTTTCTTCAGATTCTTTAGGTGCCATCGCTGAAAATTGTTAAATTGTTATAAATTTAATTTTAATTAATATTTAGAGTAAAATTAAACAAAAAAGATTTTATTGTAAAATTCATATCCTTATATAATTCTTTGAGCATTTACATTAGCATTTTGATAATTTATTACAGAAATACATCTACAAAGATTCGTTGATTTAAAAATTGACAAAATTTTGGCAGTTATTTGAAGAATTAATTAATTAACTATGCTTAGTTCTGCTATCTTGTGGGATTATTTTTTAAATACATCATAGATACAATTCAGATGATTAAAATTAAGTCATGCAAACTGATATATGTATAACAATTACAATCCTAATATATGGTGTTTCATAACTAAAACAACTCTTTAAAGTGCATCGTTTAGGAGATATGTATAGTATATGCAGTTTTATTAATTTTCTCTCTTAGCAATCCGTAACTTTCTTAATATACACCCTGTGAAGCTTAACTAAGGTTAAGGTATCCATTATACATATGTGTAAAAGTGCGTTTGTCAATTTGCAGTAATTTCAACTTATTGAAGGCACCGAAACACGTACACAATAATAAAAGTAGTATTAACAGAGGATAAATAAAATTTATTCAATAAAATCTAAACGAAAATCAATAAGCTTTTTATTCAAACAAAAAACAATAATATTTAGGTCCGAAAAATCATCATATAAGAAAAAAATTACAAAGAGCAAAACGTTTAATCGTTTCCATTACTTTTTTCACGTTTAATAAGTGTGAATTTCTGGGAAATGTAAAAGAAACACACCATGAAGATGAGGTAGTTAAACGAGATAAGGTAACATATACCCGAAAACACATAAACGAGCACTTTTCGATGTGATTTAGAGAAAAGGTAAACCGGTTTCAATTGGTAGTGGCAGTAAACGAAAATGTATCATCATTGGGATAGTACGATTTCTGTGGTTGTGAAGCATGTTTCTGTGATAAAATGACATAATTAATAAAAAGAACCACAGATTTTCCATGTACAACATTTCTAATCTAGTGTTTAAATCGACTCATTTGTTCCAACATCATGTCCTTTTTGTGCAGCTTACAATTGCTACATTTTTTGAGATTTTCGCAGCAGTACATTATGAAAGCATTTACATAATCGTTTTAATTCTTCACATTTTCTGAAGATATTGTTTTATTAAGAATTTAATTTTAAAAAATTAAACTAGATATTTTTTAAAAGATTTGTTACTCATCAAGATACATTGACCTTAAACGCATCAGCGAATTTTCTTTATGCCCTGGAACGAAATTTAGAATTTCAAGATTTCTACTGGGTTATTCGGAAAGTAAATTCGTTTTTTCTCCAATAGATTGTATTTTTTCGCAGCCAACTTCACACCTAAACCGAATTTAATTATTTATTTTGACAGCTTATATAGCAAGGCTTTTTTGTGTAAAAGTTTGATTGATTCTGCGCAATAGTTTTTGTTTGGTGCCCTATTAAATATGAAAAGTCGAAAGCAGCATTTTCGGCATATTTTACTTTTTTATTATCTAAAACGTAAAAATGGTATTCAAGCCAAAACTGTTTCAAATTTTCGTTCAGGCAATTTTGATGTTAAAGATGCAACACGTTGTGGAAGGCCAGTTGAAGCTGATGAAGGCAAAATAAAGACATTGATTGATGCAAACCGCCGAATAACAACTCGTTAGATCGCTGAAAGATTAAATTTATCGAATTCGATCTTTCATGATCACGTGAAACGCCTTGGTTTAATATCAAAACTTGACATATGGGTTCCAAATGTTCTTACATAAAGAAATTTGCTTCGTCACGTTGACGTCTGTGATTCGCTTCTCAAACGTCAAGAAAATGATCCATTTTTGAAGCGAATCATCAGTGGGAACGAGAAATGGGTTGTCTACAACAATGTTAAACGTAAGACATCATGGAGTAAAAGAGATGAACCGACTCAAAACACTTCGAAAACCGATATTCATAAAAAAAACAGCTGATGCTGTTTTTTTTTTTTTGAGCTTCTACCGGATAATACCACAATCAATTCTGAAGTATACTGTCATCAACTGGACAAATTGAATGATTCACTCAAACAGAAAAGGCTAGAATTGATCAATAGAAAAGGTATAGTGTTCCACCAAAATAATGCGAAACCTTACACAAGTTTGGTGACTCGCCAAAAGCTTTAACAGCTTAGATAGGATGTACTACTATACCCACCATATTCTCAAGATCTGTCACCCTCAGATTATTACTTTTTCCGGTCTCTACAAAATGTTGTAGACAGCAAAAACTTTACTTCAAATGAGGACGCCAAAAATGACTTGGATCAGTTTTTTGCCAACAAAGGTCAGACGTTTTATGAGCGTGGAATTATGCTACTGACAGCAAGATTTATTTATTTATTTATAATAACTTGGAGTCTGTCATGGTTTCTTTGAAGGCGCACCATTGGAGAATTGAAGTATACTTCTAGCGAGGCTTTGGGTGGAATGAAAATATTATTGTTCCTGCTATTGAATGTAGGCACCCTTAGGCTCAATTCATTGAACAGTGATGTTTTGAGTAATCCGTTGTATATACGATAAAGCGCGCACTCATCGAGATAGAGTCTTCTATTAGCAAGAGATGGAACGTTAAGAATAGAAAGTCTATCCGAGTAGGAATAAAAGAATATATTAAATCTACTCAAAAGACTACGAGTAAATTTCCTTTGCACAACTTCCAATCTATCTACTTTCTTATGATGATAAGGTGACCAGACAGGTGCGCAGTATTCGAGAATAATAGTTTAGATGTGGACAAATTATGGAAGTTACAGAAGTGCGTAAAATAAATCCTGCTAGCCTGTAAGATCTCTTGCAGATATAATCGTTATGGTTCTCAAAACTTAGCCTATTATCAAAGATCACGCCCAAATCTTTAAACTGGCTAACCTCTGACAGGTTCACAGAATTCAGGCTGTAATCATGCAACAAAGGTGATTTTCTTAATGTAATTGATATTTTGAAACACTTATTAACATTTACAGGCAGACAGTTAGCGTTACACTGGTCTTCAAGAGCGATGAAGATGGCAAAAGGTATTGGACCAAAATAGAGAATATATAATTGAATAAAATATTTATACACTATATGAAAATATTCTTTCATTTTCACAACAACGAAAAACGAAATTACTTTCAAAATTACCATATTGCCTTGAAATCAAAGTGTAATTTGTGTCAAAAACCTTGTTTGACGAAATATTCGTCTACATTTTCATAAGAACTTCAAAGATAATATTTTTAAAATTGTAGATTTTAAGAAAGAAATTTTTGGGACAATTGAATCCCTAGGAGTTACCAATTCTGAGTAGTTTTTCTAATTGTCATTCTGTTAATTATTTCTTATCAGTATTCTCAACATTCGCAATGTAGACGATATCCATGTAATTGTAAGCTTACTTGTATTTTCCAGGATCAGCGTTGAACTTCTATTTATAAATGTTCTTATCAACAGATTTGTCTTGTTAATCACTGCCTGCATATGCGGAATGCACGTTAAAATTTTGTTAAAAATGATAACAATAATATTCAAGTATTTACTACGGTTCGCCCATGCAATAGAAAGGCCGTTCAATCTTTCTATTGGTTTGTTATTCGAAAAGTGTCGTGAATATCGATTTCGTGAAAAAACGATTCGTTGAGTTTTACTCGAGTTCATTGTATCCTTTATTATGGAAACATTTATGAAGGTTATCTAATTCGAGTAATAGCAAATGTATGTGATGTATAAATGTAGGCACGTTCGTGTTAACAAAAATCTGCTTTTATCTGCAAAGATTGAGAAAATGCGGAATAATTCTTTGTTTAGAAAAAAAAAAAAAAAAAGAAAGATCGCTAGATTGTTTAAAAATGATATGAAAATACTTAAAGGCTAAAACCGAATGCGGTGCTGCAGCTTGGTGCTTGCGCACTGCACTGTCTGTAATTAGGTACAATCACAATATGGTGCTCATAGTTTTATCAGAATTATAATTTTACATCACAAATTTCTCAATTTTCGTATATCCATAAGCAATTTATATAAAGCACAAGGCACAGAAAATTTGTTACACGTAAAATATTAAAACTATTATATTTTAAGATATGTCAAGCTTAATGCGCACCAAAAGTTAATTATTTTCAATTATTTATAGATCAAACAGATCAAACTTCATGTGATCAACACCACCGCAGACAGACGACACTAAGATTTTTTCTCTCGTTCTCGAGTTCGTGTAGTAAATACGATTAAAAACCCTACCTAACTTATTATACCTCTGAAATTGATTTCACGATTTTTGTAACTATATAAGAGTAGATTTCTTGATAATTGTTTTTTTTTTTCACAATTACTATACGGTAAAATCTTCTAATAGTCCTAGAAATATTAATTAAAGCAACTAAACAACGATCACTCGCAAAACCAAAACATTGATCACGATCAATAGCTGGCAGAATGATTTTCTGTGCCAATTGCTACGATACAGTCAGCGTTATCAGTACACCTTTATCAGGCATAGCGGTAGATTATTAATCACTATCACAACACCTCTTATTATCTATAACAAAACAGTATCGATCTCTTTCGCTTTTGAGTCCAAAAAAAATTGCATAGTAGGATCTTAAATGATATTTAATATCAACACGTCAGCTGATAACATTTTACATAAAGTTTATCGGATTACACAGGCGACAGTATGCAACCTGTAGTTGTATAGATATGTACATATATGTATATAAATATATACCTGTCGAAGAATTTAAGGAAAAAGTCTCTTAGAACTCAATTTATCAAATTACCATAAATAACAAAAATTCCTTTATAAAATATTTGGTATATTTATTATCTTAAAAAATACTAACCTGCTGCCGAAAACAAACAAATCACTTTTTTACACAAATATGTTAGGGACGATCCCCTCGAAATTAACTTGACACTTATCCGCTGAGAATTGCTGCCCGACTGCAAGCCAAGTCAACACTACTGTCCGGTTTCCGAAATTCGGAACATTTATTACATACACTACAATAACACTTGACTTTGGTTGCAGTTTCGCACAAACAAAGCTTTTGTGCATAAAAAACGGGAATTCCCCGGGAATTCTGTTATTTTATCTCATACAAATGTACTATTCGTAAAACATTTGTGGTGTTTATGTAATACTATTTCGTATTTATAGACAGAAGTTGTTTCGAACTCAAAACACAAAGTAAATTTTCATCAGAGCAAACAGGTAAATGAATTTTAATTCTCAATTTGATTCAGAACATTTTACTACAGGTGCTGTGTTAAAAGTGATGTGCATAAATATAATTTAAAATGTATTTTAATGTGCCCAATTCTCTTCGGTACGTTGTTTTTAATTAATAGATTTCTGTAACTTATTATAAGGCAATTTTCGAATTCACATGCACTTGCACTTACATCTACTTTTCCCATTAAATGTTCTCCTAAAAACTCCGAATAGTACATAGGTTGCTTTGCACTAGCACTTTTTTATCTGTCTTGTCTTGTCTTGTCTTGTAGTGTTCTCCAGAGTACACCAATATTGGATGTTATGGATATTAGCTGCGTTTTTTTCATCTGGATCTGGTTCTTGATCAGTATCAAATGAAAAAAACGATTCAGGTTAATCACCGGGATAACGATTTTGTGTTTGAGTTTCTGGAATTCCTGTTTTTGCTAATCTAATAAGAATTGGGAATTAGACGACAGCTTTCGTTAAAGAAAATTCAAAAATGGCCTTCAAAGTTTTGTTTTTTATTAAATCCCATAATAAGAAGAACAATTTGATTTATTTTCTTACTATAAATTACTTTTTCTTTGTGTGCTCAGAACCAATCGACTACAAATTTCATTGCTGCCATCATTTCAGAAAAGAAAAACTACAGCAGCGACTCTGTTAGAACTTTCCAAACTATTCATCCGACACTAGCACTTCTCGTAGAATTTTTCGTAACCACTTCTGATCATTGATTCTAATCCGAATGAAAGTGTGGATCACGAATTGTTGTTGTATGTTAATGTTAAGAGATTGATCCAAATCCTGATCCGATTGAAAAAAACGCAGCTATTGTGTTCTTTGTGTTCTCTATTTGCAAAAATAATTACCTTTTGACTGTTCACAGATTTCCTAACGTTTTAAAAACATGTTTCAGTTGGAAAAAAGGGAATACCGGCAATGAGTTTATATCTATTTTAAATTGTAACGACAATTTGTGCAGTAAACATATTTTAGTGTCATATAAGCTGTGTTCTTTTGTGCACTTGTTCCAGAACGGCCCATATATTTGTTGTTCTGCTCGTGTTCTGCAACCTGAACGGGACAAATTTCTTGTTCTGTTCACTTAGTTGTTCTACTGAAAACTAGAGGGCTATGTGTATAATTTTGGGGTGATTAATGTCTTGCATGTTGGTAAAAGTCAGCTGATAACTGTTGAATGGCAAAATAAAAATGGTTTGACTTAAGGTCTGTCTGGTAATTTATGTGTAAAAATTTCTTGAATACAAATCTGGTAAAAAGTGTCATATGGTAGTGGGGATAAACATCAAAAGTTACCAGACGACTTCAAGTAAAAATTGGGTAAATCTTACTTGTGTATGTAAATTGTCAAACGTGATCAAGATGTTAGAGGGAAAACTTATGGATTTATTTAATATTTTTGAAGATTTTGCAATATGTTTTTTATTTATTTAAACAATTTTTCAATAACTTCTTCTTCTATCTGAATCGCAACGCAAAATTGAAACACACAAATGACAGATTACACAATGACAAGCAATCGGTGATTTTACCCAAATTTACTCGGTCTCCGCAGCGTGGGTAAAATCTGGTAAAAATTGTGTAAGAGGAGAAGTGCTGTCAAGAGCTCAGTTTTTCCCCTCCGTGAGGTTAACAGACACTTTCAGGTAAAAATTTTACCCGCGAGTAAAAACTTTATAGTTACCAGACAGACCTTTAATAAATTGTGTTTTAAAGTAAATACTTGCTTGCCATTTCAACTTTTTTATTCTTATTTATCACCTCAATTCACGTATTTACTTTAAAACACAAGTGTAGGCACACACCTTTGAGCTTTCACTGGAATTGTGTTCTGAACCGTTCTTTTGTGCTGTTCTTGTTCTACTCCGGATAGCGAGCACCAAAGAACACAGCTATAGAACAAAAATGCAAAGAAATACAAGATACGCTTGAAAATTTCGAATATATATTTATATTACAATAGCTTCGGCATTATGATAAAGCCCATAAATCAATAAAAAAAAATATTCTAATATTTTCAAAACGTTATTTTCAAACGAATCCCGACATAATCATGTCACAGCCCGCAACTAGTCAACTGTCAAAAAAATACCAAGCATACTTTGTATTTCTAATCCATAATTTGACATGGTTTCGACCTTAGATTATGGAGTAAAGGGTAGGACACGCCGTGTAAAATCTGTGTACATGAGTGAAGAATTTCATCTCGAGGGGGCAGGTGGCTTACACATAAGAGGGAAAGAGAAGGAACGAAAATAGGGGCTTACTTGTCATTCTTATTATTTAGTGAGGCAATTTTAATTTGCGAGAAATTCGATTTTCCGGTGATTTCACAGCAAATTTACACAATCACTATTAACAACAGACGAATTGTAACAATTTAAAGTGCCAAAAATGTCGGAAAAATAATTTTACGCACTCTGGCACTGCTCAGAGAACTGTCAAAACTTGCTGGAACTGTTGTACACAATCAGTGTAATTTTCCACTATGATAATTTGTGCATGGCTCAAAAATTTGTTTTTAAATTGATGCCCTTGCAAGCGTAAAGAAAAAGATTTAAATTTGTGAAAAGTGACATTTTACCGCTGAGACTTTTTGCATATTCCACAAAAAGATTTGGGTAAAAATGTTTCCACCTTTTTTTACCAATAATTCTGCAAGAGTCCATTCGTTTCAAAATATCTAACACTAAATAATGTTTTATAATTAGAATTAGATTTTTAAATCCTCTTATAATTAAATCCTGGAATTACACAGGGGGTCAAGTACTTTTTTTTTGAGATTTGAAAAATCTCAGAATGATTAGGAATATTCGAGGCGATCGTTAAGTCATTAAAAGTAAGTTTTTTCGAACTAACGATGATTCTACCGAAAAATGCATTCTTTTAGCTAAATACATCCTTGTAACAGAAATTCTAAGAAAAGCAGAGTTCGCGAGATATAGTGAGTTTAAACATGTTCTGGGGTCAACTGGACCCTGTATGTTACTCGTTTTCTACACAAAAACGGTCTTTAAACACTACAAATTCTTTAAATTTATCTATGCCATTAAACTTGGCAATGCTGCTGACTTTATTTGGGAGTTTGGGAGATCCCCGCTGCAATCACATGCGATTGTCAGAGGAAATCCCGCATTTAGTTGAGATCAGCTGTTGTGTTCGTTTCGATTAGATTGAAGTATGAGAAGTACGAGTCTTTTTTTTATTTTATAAGCGATAATTAGAAAAACTCGACAGATATCGAGAGATCAGATTTCAACTGATAAGAGTCGCTCACTGCCCTTAAGCTTTACGCGAAGTCAGCTCAGCGATCAGAATTTGAGTTTTTGAGAAGTTAAACGAAGTGCGCCAGCGCAATGGATCGTCTTTTGTAGTACAAATTTCCTCTCAGTTTTAAGTTATGCCATTGTGATATCGATTTTGTTTACGTGTTTTTAATACATTAACTTTAAAGATTTTATATGTAAATATCTTAATGACAAACGTTATAAGCTATGGAAAAGGTTAAATTTCACTTCTATGACGAATTACTATCTAAAGATGAGAGTTATCGCTTACAAATTACTACAGAGAATAAGTTGCAAAATGAGTTTATAATTTTTTTAATCAAAAACTATAACAAGTATTTCTTTTCAAATCGGGGAACTGTAAGTATATATAAACTTTATTACATATATCGATATACATTAAAATAATTTAATTTTTTATATTTTTATTTTTAAAACTATAGAAAAATTCGTGATTTTTGTGAATAATGTTTAGAAAAATTATAGGTATACTAGAACATTGAAAAAGTACTTTTGGGGCCTTTTTAATTAATAATCAAAAAACTATATACAAATCAAAATATTATTATTATGAAATGGAAAAGTGCCGTGTTGTTTGTTAGCTACAAATAGTTATTCATATTTTTTACTAATTATTTTTCGGAATGATTAAAAAAAAAACGACTTCAACGAAGCTTTATATTATTTATTATCATTTTTTCACTATATATAATAAAGCTCTTTTCTGAATAATTTAAATATTTGGCCTTCGCTTGTATGAGATAATATAAATATAGTGTAGTATTTATGTACATATATATATAAATACAAATTTCCATTGAAATCGGTTGAAGGGTTTAGAATTACCTTAAAATTTTATTATTTGTATTGTTGACGTATTGATGATTAAGCTGCAAAGAATCATAATTGTTAAATTCAATTCATTTCATTTGTGTGTGTATATATTTCATTCAAGTTAGTGTCGCTAACCTCTAGTTTTATTCTAAAAGAGGGAGACTGAAATATCGTAAATGTTTTACCACGCAAATAATAATTCTTTAGATTTTATAGGAGATTCAATTGGAACACAAAATTAAAACAAATTCGTGGAAGATTAAAGAAAGAATAACATTTAATAAGTTAAGCTTGTAATAATTTTTTATATTTTATTTTGTCCTACTTGCAGTTTCTTTTTATGTTTTTTTTAGTACTGAATCACAATTGTTTTTAATGTAAAAACACATTTATCTTATCAGTAGTGTGGCGTTGTTTCAGTTCTCCTATTTATCAGAAAACAAAAGGACGATCACACACTAAATGTATGTTCAATTTAAAATAAAAAGTGTGCCGAAATATAATTTGTTAGGGACGAATTAAAAATTAAATTTAGTTACTCTTCCCCCTTATCAATCTTTGTCTTTTAGATAATGGGTTTGATGTAAGCATTTATTAACTACCTTTTAGCTTATGAAGTATGTATGGGAGAAAATGGACATTGATCCCCTTTTGTTGTCTGTTTATATCTCAACAATTTTTTGACTGATTTGAACAGTAATATGATGAATCATTTTAAAATTTAGTTATTTATATCATTCTAAGTTGCATAATCGAATAAAATAAATATTTTTTTAGCTATATGGGAAAAAACAGTATAAAGACATTTGTGGGTATCATGTCTCTTCAACTTATTTGTAATTTGATCCACTCCATCAGTTGAACCAAAATTTCGATTTTAATTTATAAATAAAATTAAATATTTAAAATAATCATCAATTGAAATTTTTCAAAAGTGGATAAAGTCCTAAAGGCGGCTACAGACGACCTAATCTGCAGGGCCCGATTTGTAGGGTCGTGTATAGCACGGTTGACCCGATAGTTTGTTGGTCTCCCTAGCTAGGGCGGTTGGGTGAGGTAACTACCCAACCGCCCTGGGGAGTCGGGCGCTATTTCCGTACAAATTATGTCGTGTGTAGCACTGTTGGGCCGATTTCTCGTCAGTCATGACCCATAGCAGGTGCAGGAGCGAAAATGTGTGATACTGATATCACCACCGCCGAAAAACCGATTTTTTAGCATCTTGAAAAAACGATGTTTCACTCACAAGCGCTCGATTGCGCCTGATAAATTGTGTCGTGTAGAGAGCGCACCAAATTCTTCACCCTACAAATCGGGCCCTGCAGATTAGGTCGTCTGTAGCCGCCTTAATCGGGCAAATATCTGAATGAATTGGCTTATTCCTATATACTATATACATGTGTGTAAATTATGCACAAGATAAAATCAATGGAGATGATACCAAAATATTGAAATTAGATACCCACAGATTAAGTCAGGGTGGAGATATGCAGCCTTAATCATACTGAGAAGTGCCATTTGGACACATCACATTTTGTTTAGCCATATTGTTCTAAGAAATTTTTGCATTAAAGGGGCTATTAGGTTACGAAAAGTCATTTGAACAAGGATTAATTTGGTGTTTTTTTTTCTTTCGACGATCCAGACGCCTGAAATCACGCCCGACATAATTTTTTAGTGTTTTTATGGTTTATTTTATCTAAAGTGTAAATAAATATATGTGCAAAATTTCAAAACGATATCTGTTTTCTTTCTATTGAAAAAATCTTTTTTTTTAAATCGTAACCTTAAAGCGTTTGCGGACAGCCTGAATTTTTCGTTCTTATAATATTATGAAAAATAGAAAAATTAAAGAAAAATATATACATATGCTTATATAATGATGTTGTGACCCATGAGAGAAAATCGAAAAATAAAAAATAGTCGTTTAAGAACGTATTAAAAAAAATTAGGTCCATAAAATATTTTTTTACATTTTTATATCTTATACAGAGTAATTTCTAAAGGGGTTCGGATTAAACATATGAAATTGTAATAATTGCTTCAATTTTATAAAAATCATACCATCCTGTACTTAAAATGTTCTTAATAATATTTACTTCATCATTAAGATTTGTTTTAAAATTATTATTTCATTTATGATGACTGATATTTTTATAAGCTGCAATTAGAAGTCTAAGCTAATTAATTTGCAATATTTGAACTGAGCCAAAAATTAAGGGCTGTGTTCATATAATAGATTTTGTGTATGATTTTTTTGTTTTTGTTTTTTTTTTTCAGTATGAGTTTCCGGCCAAATTTGTAACGTTGAAAGATTTTAACATCTATAAAAATTCACTTAACAACAAGATGTCAAATGAAAATATTTCGCTGAAATTAAGCAAGTTGGAAATTAATCCAAACAAACAGAATGGAGGTATATAATTTACTCTTTTAAATAACAATATCAAAGAAAGATAATTCAGCTCAATAATTAATTGGATACTATTGTCTGAGGTTGACTATAGTACATATAAAATTCTGCAATATGTTGAAAACATGTAACTTCTATTAGAATAATTGTCGAGTCTGAACTCTATTGCTTCAGGAACATATATAAAGTAAACCGGTTGGTTATAAATAAAATAATCTTAACTATAAAATAGAAAATGCTCGTTAACAAAATAAAAATACCATGTGTTTTTTTTGTGTAAAATTCCTTAACTAATAAATTCAATTAATTTACCATACCATTACCATTGTTACATACGATCAGACTTTTAAGATTTTTCTAACATTAAAATTAAACAATTTATGTTTTTTATGGAACTACTAATTTTATTTGAAGAAATCTGTACTAGGATCTTCTGATTGTATGTCAATATCAAAGAATGTGCATATTTTATTATAGGCAAACGGTTATGAAATGAATTAACTTATTTAAATTTTTAGGCTTGGTACCAAAAAATGGAATATTATTTCAAAAAGCCTATACACAAAATGCTGATATCAATTTTATAATGACAAACTATGGCTGTTTTATATGCCAAAAAAATTTTGTTTCCTTACCCGAATACGATGATCACATCAAATTGCATGGTAAGGACGAATTTGTAATTCCTGCTTCGTCTTTGTCTAAGTGGTAAGTTGTCCAACAAAAAATTTCTTCTTATTATTTATTTCCTTGGATTCAGAGATCTGTAGTGAGTTTCAGTAATTAAAGGGTTACATGGGTCTTAAAGATATAAAAAAACGACTTCTTTAAAAAAATTTATTTCAAAAACGAAAAATCTTTTTTATTTAAAATTTAAACATATGAAAGTAAAGTACTTAAAGTACTTGTAAAAAAATTTTCAGCCAAAAATATTGAAAATTTTCCATTTTCCAGCCGTTTTTCGCCGTCAACCTTTTTTTTTACGGTGGACACGATTTCTCGAAAATTAATTGACCGATTTGGTTGAAACTTTGCACAGTTATTCTTTATAGTATTGTTTCGTGATTGAACGAAGGAATTTTCATTCGGTCAAGTCGTTCTTGTTTTATACGAAAAATACCTTTTAAAAATGATGAGAATCGGAAAAACGCATAAAAATTTGAGAAGAAAATTGATTCAAACTCATGTCAAAATGTCAAATTTCATTTTTTTTTCAATTCCTTCATTCAATCACGAGCCAAGGGCATAAACTACAAGAAAATTTTTGAATTTTTGATTTCAGATGAATGCACACCGAAATATCATGTCCACCGCAAAAAAAAAGGTTGACGGCGAAAAACGGCTGGAAAATGGAAAATTTTCAATATTTGTGGCTGAAAATTTTTTTACAAGTACTTTAAGTACTTTACTTTCATATGTTTAAATTTTAAATAAAAAAGATTTTTCGCTTTTGAATTAAAATTTTTTAAAGAAGTCGTTTTTTTTATACCTTTAAGACCCATGTAACCCCTTAAATTCTAATCTTATTGTTAATTTTTTTAAATTTTGTAGTTATCTTATAATAAGTAATAAAGTGATTTTCTATTTTAATCTAAAATTCTCATTAGAAGAAGTGTCGACAATTTTTAGATAAGACCCTAGAATAACAATTTTTAAAAAATTGATATATTTTGTATTCCAGCTCACGTCCGACATTCGTTATATCGTATGATCATTGTCCTGATACCAACTTGTTAAATTTTGCAATGAAATCTAATAAAGATATCGCTATTGAAAAGATTGTTATTGTTCGACCAGAATTACGCAAAGTGATGCATTGTGTGGAGAAATCAAAAATTCAATTATCTAAAGAAAACAGTATAACATTAAAATCTATTTGTTTAAAATCAATATTAAAAAATTTACATTATTTTAGGAACTTACAATTTTTCGGTCAATAGTTTCTTATTTGACAGAGCTACAGAACATCCATTTTTTGTTATTTATCGCAATATTGACGACAAAGTTACCAGAGTATTAGAAAAATATATATTCTTTGTAAGTATATACTTTTAGTTTAGTTTATTGTTAAATCTCTAAATAAAATATTCTGCTTCATTTCAGAGACAAGAAGAATTCCCAAAAAGCAAAATATCTGTTGTATCAAGTAGTGTACCCCATAATGCGTAAGTATTTAATTATTATAGTGATGAATTTAAATTAAATTATAATTTTAATTTAGTCGACTTGTTTTTAAATCTGAACTTCGACAACATTTCCCTTCTTTAGAAGTAAGAGACTTTTGTAAATCACATTACCGAAATATTTTGAATACAAATTATGATATGATGTAAGTAAAAATTATTATCAAAGAATTCTACTTTAACAGTCAAGAATTTTAGGCAATATGTAGCAGAAAGACAACTCAACGAAAGCAATTATGGAATAGTATTGTCTTTTTTATTACAAATGGAAGATCAGTCTATTTTGTATAATTATGAGAAACTAACTTTGACGAATCCTGCTCTTAAACATTTAGGATGTCTTGACTATTCGGTTACGGTATGTATCTATTAATATTTATTTAAATTAATTAATTAAATTTAATATCGCTTAAATTTTTAGAATTTTGTTCTCCAAAACTTAGTGTACGTAAAAAATTATTCACACCAATTTCGTTTGTTAGTTGTATAGTACTTATTCGATTTTTTGTTCCAAGTTAAAAGTTGAAAAATTTGAAAATCTTTTGTATCACTTTTGTCAAGTTCTATGCCCATAAACTATATATTTCTGTTAATCATTTACCAGTGGCGTAGCGTGGCAGGGGGAGGGGCATGGCCCCCGGCGGCACATAAATAAAATCCTTCGCGACAGGATTGATTGTTCCAAATCATTAAAAAGCTGACCGAAATGCCGTCGGATATGCTTGAAATTAAGTATACAGGGGTTCTTAGTATTTCTGATTTCAAATTTGTTCTCAAAATTCAGGAATTCAATATGGGGATTCAATATGGTGGACCAGGAATATAAAATTTGATCGGATTTTCATAAAAATTGTTATATGGGGATTTCTAGAGTCACTAATTTCAGTTCCGATATCAAAATTCAATAATTCAATATGGCTGAATTAAAATGGCGGACTAGAAATTTTTAACTCGAAGAATAAAATAAAAGTTTGTACATTGGTGTGTTTTGGGGTTATTTATATCGATTCTGATATCAAAATGGAGAAATTAAACATTTTGAAACCAATATGGTGGAATGCTTATTCACATAAATTGTTTTCTAGTGTCTGTAGGTGGTAGTTTACTGAATTCTGATATAAGAATTTTATAGCTTAAAATTATATATGTTAAAATATCTATGATAGTTCAGCAAATTTTAGTAATTTTGGGCCGCCATATTTTATCCGCCATCTTTAATTTCAAAATGTATATAACATATTTGAAGTCAGCAAGTTCTAAAACCCTGTTGTACCAATTTTTATAATAATCCTGCGAGTTTTCAAATTTTGGAACGCCATATTGAATCCGCCATTTTGAATTTCGAAACTAAAAGCATCCTACATTAAGGTCTAATGAATAGGCTGAGCAATGGAAAAAATCGCATCAAAATCAACGTTGCGGCAGCTGAATTTTATACCCCATATTCATCACCATCAAGAGAATACTAAGAGTGACGTCGCACGTAAACCGTTATTTAAAATAAAATCGTTATTTGGTTGCTATCAAAACAAGCGAGAGCGAGGGAGCTATTTAATTAAACAGTAACACTCCTTATTTTCATTACGCTAAGACATATTTCGAAATGTGTGTCTTTGAACTTTGACAATTGTTAACAAAAACAAAATTATAGTACAGTAATGACTCTTTAATCCGGATTAATTATTGCAAGGGGTGATCCGAATTAGCGAAAAATCCGGACTGGGGGAAGCAGAATTAATACGCAAAATGTATAAACAAAAATATGTAATTAACTGCATTTATTAAATATAAAATACGAAAAAATGATTTTTACAATGGAAGTTTCGAATTATTATTTATTTTTTAGTTATGAACTCAGTAATTGAAGTCTGTTTATTTTTGTTTAATGCTAAATTTATTCCTTTTTCTCTCAGTCTATAGAGGCACAAAATGTCAGAAGATATCTGAAATAGTGGAGGTTCCGACTCCGTAAGTAAACGATAGTTCTTTGCCTGAAACTCCTGTATCCAATTTTTGAAGAATTTCGCATTTCTCCAAATTTAACGTTTTGGGCTGCCTTTTAGTCATGATTATTAAAATAGTGCACTTTCCTAACGCGTACGACGAATGAATGAATGATTATGAGAACTTACGCCTTTTCTTACACAAAAATCAACGAAAACTAACGGTAAAATAAATGTGTAGTGAGAGTAAATTGTGAATGGTTGTGAAGCAGTTTATTGAAGTTACACGAAGCAAAAGAGAAAAGTCAGATAAAATTGTATGTATATACACTGAAATTTGGGAAGGCAAAAGGGAAAAGGAAAGTTTTGCCTAGGCATGATCTAACCAGTAGAATAATAAATACATAATTGTTTTATTTGTTCTGAAATTTTAGGAAATCCGGATTACAGAAAACCCTTTCAAAAAGTGATCCGGACTGTAGAATACATAATGATACAAATTTGCTGGTCCGGATTAGCGTGATATCCGGATTAAAGGTGGTCCGAATTAGCGAGTCATTACTGTAATTCGTTGTTTTCATTATTTTGTTATGTGACAACACATACAATAATACGTGATTCGAATCGCGACTATTCATCTATCTAAACTAAAATTAATTAAAAATTATCTAAGATCGACTATGTCTACGTTGAGACTATCAAATTTAGCTATATTGGCAATCGAACATATTAACATCAAAAATTGTATAAAAGATTTTGCTTTGAAAAAAAACATGAAGAGTACATTTTCAATTAATTAAAGAATTTAAAGGTGTTTTATTTGACTTTTTACTAATTTTCTTGACTAATGATGCAAATAGAGGGGTCGGCAAATTTCCTGCCGGCCCCGGGTGGCGAAAACCCACGCTACGCCACTGTCATTTCCCATCACAATGGTATTCGTTGTGACGGATATATTAAAATAAAAATTATATCTTTGCTCTTACAGTTCCCGGAAAAAATAAAAAACAAAAGTGATCTATTTGTAAGTGAATTTGACGATATTGTCGTATCAAATTTTCAATCTGAGGGGTTCTACGATTCTGAGGTTTTAAAATCTAAGAAAACAGAAAAGGGCAAAAGATCTGTAGGTTATATTTACAAAGTGAAGAATAATAAGATTTTCTTCTCATTGCGGACAAAACCCGACATTTCAAAGCCGTTCAAAGTGAAAGTATATCCCCACCGAATGCCATTAAGGTATCAATACGAAGCTCTAAATCTATTGGTGAATTACAATCACATACTTAGGGTCTTATTACCGCCTGATAATGCTACGGCTGAAGTTTCCAGTGTTACGTGAGTTTTAAACATTTCAATTAATATTTATTATATTATATTTCACTAATTTCTAGTCTAAGTTTTTATAACAAAGCCGTTGGGAAAAATCCTGAGCAAGCACAAGCTGTGGAAAATATCATTACAAACTCTACACCTACTGTACCTTATATAATATTTGGTCCTCCAGGTAAAATAGTTGGAGAACATTTCATCACGATTTTGTTTAATTATATAACATTTTTCAGGAACAGGAAAATCAACGACTATTGTCGAAAGTGTTCTACAATTATGGAAAACAAAACCATTTTCAAGAATTTTAGTTACATCTGGTTCTAATGCTGCTTGTGATGAAGTTGCTAAAAGACTTTGTAAAATTTTTGAGGAAATAAATGCTGAAGGATTGAATTTGTTACGCATCTATGCTACATCATACGAAAGAAAAATCGACAATACAAACGAGCTACTATTTGAATATTCAAATTTTGCACATGGATATCATTTTTATCCAAGTTTGGATTCAATCTATCTATTTCGTATCGTAGTAGCAACATTAAGTATCTGTGGTAAATTAGTTCAGGGATCTATTTCTGATAAACACTTTACGCACATATTCATTGATGAATGTGCAGCTTCAACAGAATCTGAAGCTTTAGTTGGAATTGTTGGACTAATGGGACCAACAACAAAACTTATTTTAAGTGGAGATCCTAAACAACTTGGTCCTGTTTTGAAATGTGAACAGGCAGAAAATTTTGGATTTGGCATTTCTATGATGGAAAGATTATTAAATATGAAGTGCTATGCAGTTGATACAAAAACAAATAAATACGATAGATCACTTCAAACTATACTGAGAAGAAATTTTCGATCCAATGCTAATATTTTGTCAATTTCAAACAAATTATGCTATAATTCTCAGTTACTTGCATGTGCAAATCCTGGTAAGTTTTAAACTTTTTTAATATTTTGTTTTTAATTTTCTTCTAATTCGATTGAATTTATTTAAATTTTTGCTAGGAAGTAATTAAAAGAATTTACGTTTTTCGTTTCTATATGCATATATAAAAAACATTTTATAATGATATAATAGTAATAGTTATGCCTGGCTGCTTAATACTAAATTATTTCATTTTATTTATTTTTTGTCTGATTTATCCATACTATGTATATTAAGAATTTATTTATACTTACAGGTACAACTGAATGGGCTAAAGGATGGAAAAATCTACCTTCAAAGAAATGTCCAATTTTGTTCCACGTAGTTCACGGCGAAACTGTGGTTGAAAAAGGAGAAAAGAGGTAAAATATTGTCTAATTATTATTTAAAAAAATATTTCATGAATTTCTTTTAGTTCCAAAAATTTGGCTGAAATTAAAATCGTAATGAAATATGTTCGAGATATATTAAAGAATGGAATTAATGGTCGTCGAGTTACACAAAATGAAATTGGTGTTATTTCTCCATATAAAAAGCAATATACCCTAATTCGTAACGCTCTTGATTCAGAACGATATTTTAAGGTAGAAACAGGCTCCGCTGAAAATTTTCAGGGACAGGAAAAGCCAATAATAATTATTTCAACAGTCAAATCTTGGATGAATATAGGATTTTTAAAAAATGTGAAAGTAAGTTTATTTTTATGTTTTTGTTCATAATTTTATAGTGTTTATTCTGAGTTTAAAAAGTTTGTTCAAACAATTCTAAATTATCTGACACTAGCAAAATAAAACTTAGGTCTTGATTATTTAGTTAGTTTGTTCAGTGTTATATGTTGCAAATAAAAATTCTTTTTATTTTTTTATTGTTACTAATTTTCTTTTTTTTTCTTTTATAGCGCTTGAATGTGATGCTCACACGGGCTCAAGCTCTCATGATTATTGTTGGAAATCCGAATTCATTGGAGAAAGATGATAATTGGTTTCAGGTGCTGCAGCATTTTGACAGAAAGAATGCATTTATTGGCCAACAATTTAAGTTAAAAGATTCAACCATTCAAGAGGCAGTCACAAACTACAAAATTGTTGATAACTACAAGGGTATGCAAGCTTCAAAAATGGTTGAGAATCGTCAAAATTCACATAATGATCACAACTATAATATAAATTGTCAGCAAGAGATTAAAAGTCGCACATTTGTTGATAACTACAAGGATATACAAGCTTCAAAAATGGTTGAGAATCGTCAAAATTCACATAATGATCACAACTATAATATAAATTGTCAGCAAGAGATTAAAAGTCGCACATTTGTTGATAACTACAAGGATATACAAGCTTCAAAAATGGTTGAGAATCGTCAAAATTCACATAATGATCACAACTATAATATAAATTGTCAGCAAGAGATTAAAAGTCGCACATTTGTTGATAACTACAAGGATATACAAGCTTCAAAAATGGTTGAGAATCGTCAAAATTCACATAATGATCACAACTATAATATAAATTGTCAGCAAGAGATTAAAAGTCGCACATTTGTTGATAACTACAAGGATATACAAGCTTCAAAAATGATTGAGAATCGTCAAAATTCACATAATGATCACAACTATAATATAAATTGTCAGCAAGAGATTAAAAGTCGCACAAAAAGGAGACGTACAAGAGGTAGAAGACATGGCACAAAATTGCAAAATTCTCAGAAGAATATATCAGTTTCTACAGAAAAAATTTGCAATAACAATAGCAACGAAATAAATTGCCATCAAGAGAAATTAAGTAACTTAACAGCTGTAAGTTATATATCTTATATTAAATAAAAGAGCAATAATTTGTTAATATAAATATCTTAGGAAAAAACAAATGCATTAAAAGAACCCGAAGAGTTAGACGGTTTTTATAACGTGGCTTCGGTACATCTTGAAAATTCGCAAAGCCTTCAAAATAATAATTTCACAGACGAATATTCTTCAAATTCTAATAACATCATTCAACAAAACATTCTGGAAACCGAATTACAAGAATGTATGCTGGAAAATTCATTAAAAGAAAAATCTGCAACTTCGTTAGAAAATGTGGTTAACGAAGATCCTATTCCAGTCCCTACGCCTTTCAATAACACGAGTAATAACGAAACAGATTTCCAGCAACATACACTTAGTAACCCAAAACTTGTATGTATTTTTTAGTCTTCTACGAGATAAATTTAAACTTATAAATGTTGTAGGAGAAAGAGGGAACACCAAAAGCAAGAACTAGGGAAGAGGAACAAATAGAAGATTTTTTTACAATCTCTTCATTACTCGTTGATGATTTAGAAACTACTGAGGAAAATAACGATCACGTCATTCGTCCTATGCTTACAAAAGTACCTAAACAGAACAATCCATTTTTTAATCGTCCTAAATGTGATTCTTTTCCATATGGGAAGGAGTGGGATATTAAATCTTCATATACTAAATGTCCTCCATTAAACGATTATTACGTCAAACCAAAGATAAAGGAAGAAAGTGACTGTGTTGTATTGTAATACCATGTCAATATTTTCTAATACCATGTGTATATTTTGTAATACCATGTCAATATTTTCTAATACCATGTCAATATTTTCTAATACCATGTATATATTTTGGAATACCATGTCAATATTTTTGTAATAAATATTTTAAAAGCTTAATTTTATTATCCCTATATCTATATATAAAAATGAAAGTTCATTTGTTTGTTTGTTGCTCAATCACGTTTAAACGTTTGCAGCGATATTTTTCATTTTTGTCTGAAGGCAGTACATATTCCAAAATGGCCAAATTCCAAGATGGCGGTTTCAAAATGGCCAAATTCCAAGATGGCGGCTGAAAATTTTATATTTGAAGCGATTTTCATGAAAATTGGTACATATGGGTTTTGCGGAATGCTGATTTCAAATCAGCTGTCCAAATTTAGAAATTCAAGGTGGCGACCAATATTTCTCGATTTCAACAGATTTTAATGAAAATGTGTACAATGATTAAGTATTCTGAGGCCACTAATTTCGAATATTAGCAAAATTTCCAAATTCAAGATGGCGACCAAAATTTCGGATTTTAATGAAAATTATTACAATGATTATTTTAAGGCCACTAACTTTGAATATTATTAAAATTTGAAAATTCAAGATGGCGGATCCATAAAGGAATTTTCGGGTTGAAACAATTTCTAGGATATAACAAACTAGAACATTTGAGAAGTGTTTAATTAGTAAGTATTTACCCAACGCCGGGTGAAACCGGGTAACCTAGCTAGTGTTTTAATAAAAATTGAAGTGAAACACTGTTATTTCGTTTCGTTCTTTCTCCTATTACGTAATTTTAGATTGGTGGTATCATGTAGAATTTTTTTGGATAGACATATTATTTACTATATTCTAAGATAGGAAGAACAAAGGCACAAAACAACACGTTAAAATCCCTAGAGCAACGTTTTACAAAACCAAAGGTTGATTTATACCAGCAATATGACGTCCAAAATAAAGTACATTTCTCCGTGCTCCAAGCTAGAAGATTTCCTGGTAAATGAAATATGTATAGTAAAATTGCATTTATTAGTATTTAATTTTATGCGATTCCTTGAACTCTACTCACAAGGGGAGGGCAAAACTTGATAGGAATGGATTTGAATAATTTTTAAATATATTATGGTCAGAGCTGTAAAAAAGGTATTACAATTACCATTGCATTTATCAGTACAAGTAATACAAGCAAAACAAATTACCAGTACCATTACTGGTATTGGTACTTAAATAAATATTAATTACCCTTACCAGGTAATGGTATTGGTATGCACCATTACCGTACTTCAGAATCATTACTTGGCATTACCTGGCATTATTCAGAATTACCTGGCATTACTTAAAAATCCTCACCGATTAATGCTAGGTAATGATGAGTACTGTTAAGCAATGCATTTACCTAGCATTTTTAAGTAATGCCAGGTAATGCTAAGTAATGCCTCTGAAGTACGGCAATGGCGAAATACCAATACCATTACTTGGTAATGATAATTACATTTTTTGAAGTACCAATGCTGATAATGGTATTGGAAAATTGTCTTTCTTGCATTACTTATAGTTGTACTGAATATAGTCATGTATTCCAAGAATAATGAATTATTTTACAGCTCTGATTATGGTAAAGGTATTTAATCAAGCCCAAACTTCACCACATAATTTAAATAGTTGTTCAGTTTGCACTCGCCAGCGGAGAATAGAACCATAGAGTTTTTACATTTATTTTATATTGAATTTTAAATTCAAAGATTAGTCGCTTATGAAAAAAATAAAAATGTATATCTGTTTCCCATTGAATGGTGTATAGATTATCTGCATAATATACGTATTATCATAACGACAAGAAGTTTCGTCTAGTCTAGAACAATAGAAGTGAAACACATTTTTGAAAGCTCATTTCCATGCGATGCCTTAAACTTAAATTTTTTGAAATTAAATAACTCGCGCAACTGCTTAGCTGATAAAGGCATGATTATATTTAATTAATGTTTCCAGGCTCCTGCCACTGCTTTATGCTCTTTATAAAACAGACGTTTCGCCTTTGTTACATTTTTTTTCGATAATCTGAACTAGTATTAAAGTTGCGCATTAAAGTTTGGGCTTTATTAAATAAATTAAATTAATGAAACAAAAAAGGTCCGAGGTGGCTACCGTGTGGAACGCCTGAGGAAATCGAAACAGAGTCAGAAAAGGGAAACTTGATCTTAGAATAACAATAACAGCAAGATATGATTTAATAAAATGTAGAAGGTTTTTGGGAACACAATTATCAAATGTTTTGCTAAAATCAGTTGACCACTTTACGTTTTTCTAAGCTAAGAATTTAAAAACTTCGTAAAATGTTTCAAAGGTTTGTTTTTGTAAAAGAAAATATACTACATATATACATAATGGATTTATTTCAAATTAACTTTGTTATCATCTTCTAAAAATAATAGTTGTGGATAGTATTCAAGAAATAAAATTCAATAGGTTTACTTAAAGCTTTTTTATTTATTTATTCATAGTGATACGCCACTTATATATCATGAGATAATTACATTTAGCTGGAATAAAGTTTCTTACAATTTATTAAGTTATACACAAATTGTTGCTGCCATTCATATCTGATAAAGAGAATTGTGTTACTTCAAGTTAAAAAAAAAAACAAAACTAAATTAAAAACAAACTTGCTTTGCATTAAAATTTAAAAAAAAAACTTTGAGCCTGACAACAATCATGAGATTTATGAATTTTCAACAATTATCAAGAATTTATTCATCCTGCCCGAACCTTTTCATGAAGAAATGATAAACGAGATCATTTATGAAAGGCTCTCCAAAGCTTCAGCATGATCTGAAGTCAATTTTTATATCTTACCGATCGCTTTCTTGTTTAGAACGAAATAAAATAAATAAATATCGTTTTTGCTTTATGTTAAATAAATATTTAAATAAGAATATCCTATCGAGAATTTTATAAACAAGAAAGCACCACACCGTAAAATCTCAGGATTGCAACCAGGTTAAGTTTTTTTCTTTAAAGTAAAAATTTGTGTGATTTTTGAAAATAGATCTATGTGTATCCAGTTGCGTGCGTATTTAGTCAAGTTATTAAAACAACCAACCAATTAAATATAAAACGTAACTAACTAATGGAAAACAGCATGCATTCATTTTTTTTTTTTGAGATACCAGCTGGGTGTAATTTTGCTCAAAAAATTAAAAGACTAGATTTTGCTGAAAATACTTCTCATACTATATGGGCATTGGCCAAAATGTTGGTTTTTGGGTACACTTTTGAATATTATAAAATTTACGTTTTAAGTTTACTGTTTGAGTCCTAAAGAAGCAAACGGAATGGAAAATTACACTAAAAAAATATCTTTATTTTTATTATTCTCACGATTTTTTAAAGAAGCTATTAACTTGTATATTTTTTTTGTTTTTTTGTTTGTTTGTTTTTGGAATATTTGTCATTTTTTTTTCTTGTTCAGAAATAATATTATTAATCACATTATAAACTGTAACAATAAGGAAGGTACCTTATATAAATTGTAAAAAAATTTTCTTTGGTATAGCGCTTGAGGGGATTTTTTTCTTTTACTTATACATTCGCTAATGACATAAATTGTTTTTTGTGTGATATGCATTACTTTTCCAATTACCTTTTTGCCCATGTTGGGATATCGAAATTCTAACAACAATGATTAAATATCGTTAGAAATTGGTAGGAGCTTTTTAAAAACAAAAATTTAATTACTCCGGTTTAAAAATGGAAACGAAACGCACTTTTAAAAGTTGTTCTTCTGTTTTTACTAATGCTTTCTGCTTTAGAGGTGTGCAGCTAGTCTTCATAGGATTAGATCTAATATTAGATTAATATCTCGTTTGTATCTATCTTCAACAATCAGAGAAATAGATTAGAAACTGCTAATTTCATGGCTTTCATTGAAGAATTCTCATGTGAATTGAATTGTGATCTTTTTACCCGATAGTCTTTCTTTTTCTAAGTCTAAACACAAAAAGTGGTTTGTCAGGGGTCCGCTTGCTTCTACTATCGGTGAAAATAGGAAAACTATTTAAAAAAAAACTAATTAATTACTGAAACCAAATTTAATTAAAAGCTGCGTTACTAAAGAAATGTGGTTCATTCAATTTTATCGATTTAGAAGCAGTGCAGCTACTAACGAACCACTTTTTGTGTTCAACTTCATACCGAAAAACATTCGTTTGGAAATTTTTCTTATACATACAATATATCGAAAAGGTTTGGGATTCTTAATATAGCTGTATAGACTCTCTTCGATACGTTAAGACTTCTTTATGGTTAGTTTCACAACATTCTTACAAATGGACCAATGTTTGAGTTATTAATTTCAGTTCAACAACAATTTTCGGATAGTGTTTGATTTAGCTTTTTCCTCTCTATAAAGAAAAGAGCAAAAATCTTTTAAGTGGAGGACAATATCAAACACTGCATTCTTGTAAAACATAATCCATATTGAACATGTTTTATAAATGATGAAAAATTAAAAGTAATTTACAGCATTCTTCAATATAAAATCAGTCCTTTTGAAAATATGAAATATTTTTTGGAAGCCTCTAGGACGGTTAAAGATTATTTAAGGCCACTTCACATTAATGTGATGGCATTTTAACCAGTTAACTGTGGCGCCCTCATTTAAAAGTGCGCACAGTTTTGTGTCGTCAGAATCGAGCCATGACGAGTATATTCGTCAATCACAGAATAAGTTGCGCTAGTAAGATAAGGCCATGCACAAAAACCTCTCCTCAGATCGTGATAATTCTATGAATTTTTGAATGAATCGTGGGATAGTCAGTATCGTTTGCTTATTTTTGGTAAACAAATTGATTGAATTCTTGGAACACTAAACCGAGGGAGACAATTTCCAAGAAAATTTTGTGCCTCAGTTCATGTGCTTTGTATTTGGAATTGTTTTTTTGTTCATATTCATGCAATTAGCCCCTTTCTCTGCCCAACAGCTTCCAATTCTTTTATAAAATCTAAATTATTTTCAGACTGACAAGCGTTCTTGTAGTTTCATATTTTTTGGTTAACATCTAAAAAACGTTATCATCGCACATAAATAAATTCATTATGCGAACTGGTAAACTTTTTCAACCAGTGCATACCGGGAAGCATGAGATCATCTTAAACTGTTTATATTTTCTACTTGTTTGTTTTATTCCGGCATAGTCTCAAAATATTCTAAACATCTTTAAATTTGAGAATATGTTTTGTTTTTCTCAAAAATTGCAATTTAAATAGCCAATGGTCACTGATTTATACGCATGACGAGTATACTCGTCAATACACAAAATTTTGCTACTTCTCCATGACGAGTATACTCGTCAATCACAGTTAACTGGTTATGACTTTTTTTTTTTTTGGTGTAGTCGAGTATCCAAGACAAGGTTTTAAGAAAATTAACTTTTAACTTTAACCGATTCCATTGCCCAATTTACCAATTTGTGACGACCGAAAAAACTGCCAGTAACATAGTTGTCTAAAGGCATTTACAAGTAAATTCTCAGATTTCTAAATCGATTTTTTTTTTTGGCGGGAGCTCCTTAGTTAAACTCCTAGAAGCGACAATAATTTCAATGAGATTAAGCCAAAAAATGTGGTCGTCACTGTATTTAGGACTTTTTGGAAAAGTAGTTAAGATTTTGTGTCCTTAATTTTCAATCACACTATTCGGCGTATAACGAAAACGCACAAACTGGAGGGTGCATGTATATACTAAATATACTAAAATTTCATATTTCTCAAAAAAATTAATTTAATATTGTTAAAGATGTGTAAAATTTGGTGAGAACGTTTAGTTCTGAAAATTTTCAAATTTAAAGATTATTAATTTGAATTACTCCTTCCAACATTTTTTTTAGGGCCTCAGTTATTTTGGTAGATGCAATCAAAATTTATAATTTTTGAGAATCTTATTTATAAATTATTTGATACATAGGTACATTATTTTATTTTATCTTTATGGTGAAATAACTCACGGGTGCTTTAATGATTTTAATTTGACGTATTTCCCTTTGGTATTTTTAGCAGTTTTTTTTTTCAAAAATATTGACATTTCTTTTACTCTATATTTTCGGAAATCGTTCATAAAATGCCTGTATCATCCTGAGCTATCTTTCTTCTAAAACCGATATGTGAGAGTTTGAGACTGCTTTTCCTGATTACCAAAAATTTTATATTATCATTGTATAATTTAATTAATTATTTGAAATCAACTCCCACCTCTTTTAATTGTCACAAAACACGAAAACAAAACCCAAACATGAGAATTTGATGTTGAAAAAGTGTTGCATATCACACTGGAGTTCGATTAACCTACAAGAAATTGCAATAATACTTTTTATGAACAGCTTTTTACTTTTGAATTAGAAACGAATTATAGTCTAATTTTGTTTTTTTTTTGTTTTTTATTCTTTTTCTTTACTTTTATAATTTAATTGTAATGTCTATGTCTGCTCGACTATCGCTTATTTCCAGTTTTTTTTTTTGATGTAAATGAAAATGTGTGCCGGAATAGTTTCATTTTTCTTACCGACTATTTTGTAATCTGAGATTGTTTCAGTAAAATTAACTTATTTTAATAATAATTTCCCTTTTTTTTATGTGTTTTATTATTGTTACACACATACACTTGTTGTTTGCTACTTATTATCTCGTACATTTGACATTAATTCATTTTCTTTAATACATGTTTTTTTTTTTGTGTTTCAATTATATATCTTTTTTTGTTTTTTGCTTAAAACTTTTCTACAATCATTGATCCTATTAAACCTGTTTCAAATATATATCTCTCGTGCGTATTCTTCAATATTCCCGTTTCTTGTCTCGAAAATAACTAATCCGCGATAAAACCAACTATTAGCTAAATTGCGGCAATTATGTTTCCTTTTTACATTTCTCAGTTAAACTGATTCAATTCGAATTTACTTCCAAAATTTGAGACAATATCGGGAACAGATCCTACATATATATATATATATCTCTGCCACATCTCCCAATGAGATTCAGTGATGATTCTTCAGCGATGATGTTTCAAAACTCTTATACATTTTTTTTAAGTAATTTACGAAAAATTCACCTTAATTTTAGATCAATTGGTGAAACATATTAATCCTAATAACATTTAGTCCGACACCAGACTACTCCGTCTGCGTTCCATTTTTCTTCTATTCAATTACAAATCTCACGTGGAATCCGTATTAATTTCTGATGTTCATAGCTACGTGTAACTTCTTAAATACAAAATACTGAGAATCATATTACTGAATTTTTTTTTTCTTAATTCAAAATAGTTTTTCACAGATTGTTTTTTTTTTTTTTTAATATAAATTATACAAATTTTCATATATAGCACAGTAACTGAGAACTTTAACTATTTACACTTCTTAACAAGAATAAAAACGACAAATTTTCAACTAACAAAAATTAGTTACGTCTAGCCTATGAACATTTTGCAATTTTTTTAATTACAATATTTAGTAGACTAACACGGATTCCATCGTGATTGTATCTCATTTACCGGAACTCTGCGTTAACTGTGTTTGTGATGCAGTCTCTAAGTTGCGTCGTGCCAGTCTTGATCTGTAAAATTTAAAAAAAAATTATAATTTTATACCTCTACAAAATAAATAAAATGAATGTAGGTACTTAAAATACTTCACAAATTTTAATTTTGTACAATACAAAATTTATGTATGACTATTTTCAGTTAACATATGAAAATTGTAAAAGAACCTTGTCCGAAACTGAGCCATATGCTGTATATGATTTTTGTATATACAGTGCTGTGCAAAACATTTGCAACTAAAATCATAGTTTCTTACAGATCATTATAAAATTTCCTAAACTACTCATACAAAAAAAAGTTTTACAGTGCATTATTCTTTATTATGTCTAGTTTCCAGATAAAACAATAGCAGAATGTAATATCCCGTAATAAGGTAGCAATATCAATTTTTTTATTCAACGTAACGATTTTGCCTGTGCAAAACATTTGCAACTTTATATATCAACAAATACTTTTCTAGGAATAAATGAGAATTGCATGGGCGGAATTAGAGATTATCCATTGGGGGGGCAGACTTTTATCAAGTATAAGAAAAACGAACAGTAAACTAATTTTCCGATGTTCGCTCTGTAATCTTGGGGGGGGCACTGCCCCCCCCCATGCCCCCCCGTAACTCCGCCCATGGTTGGCAGTACTTTGTTAGTTAACTGTTATTTTCTATTCCATATATAGTTAATAAAAAATAATAATAATAATTTTCTATTCCGATCCATGCGCGGAAGTGTATTATTAAAATATTTTTTTCCTTTAAACGCAATTAAACTGAAAGTTCTTAAAATGGGGGTAATTAATTTTACAACGAAATAAAAAACCGAATAATATTTGTTTACACAGATGGTATAACCTAAAAAGACATTAGTGAAAAATATAAAATAGCTAAATCCACCATATCCAGAATTATAAGCAGTTTTAAAAAGACTGGGAGTATTGAAAATATTCATAAAGGGTGGTAGACCAAGGAAAACGACAAAGGCTGAGGATCGTAGAATTTAAATTTTAATTAAATCTCGGTCTTTCGAATAAAACCTGGATGTGGATCCTTCGACAGTAAGAAGACGAGCCATAGAAACTGATCTTAAGAGCTACAAGCCAGCGAAAAAGCCACTACTTTCCGAAGAAAATGGCTGAGCTCGACTTGTCTTTGCTCGAAGTCATTTAGAATGGCCCCTAGAAAAATGGAGAACTGTCCTTTTTTCGGATGAGTGTTTAACTTTAAGTTTAACTTAATGGGGCTAGATGGAGGGCAAAAAGTAGGACGACCGACGAACAAACAACTAAATCCGCGATAAACTGTGGTAACTGTGAAGCATGGAGGTGGTAATACAATGGTCTGGGGGTGTTTATCAGCTCAGGGCGTGGGACCTCTTTATGAAATACCTCGGATAATGAAAGCGGAGGACTACAAAACCATTATGGAAAATGTTATGCTCCCTTACGCAGAGGAAGAAATGCCCCTGTGCCGGCGCTTGGAGCAGGACAATGATCCCAAGCACATCTCTAGACTTCTTCAGGCTTGGTTTTCGAAGCAAAACATTGAAGTTTTGAAATGGCTCGCACAGTCTCCAGATCTCAACCCCATAGAAAAGCTATGGCAACTGGTTAAGAAGAATATGAGGGGTCAATTTTACAACAACCGTGACGAACTCTTTAATGGTATAAAAAAGGCTTGGAATGATATAACTTCTTTGCATATTGAGTCGCTATTTAATTCTATGCCAAGAAGATGTGCAAGAGTTATTGTAAATAAAGGCTATTCAACCAAATATTAATGATAATATATATTTAAAGTCGCCAACATTGTTAATATCAAGGAGTTGCAAATGTTTTGCACAGTTAGTTTTGTATCTTAGTATGAAAAAACGAATATTTCTCCTTTTTTATTGAATAGTTACCTTTAGTTTTTTAATATTCTTAAATTAGATATAATAAATAAAATACTATATTAGCTTTTTTGTTTTTAAGAATTTAAGGTTTGTTGTAGTAAGATATAGAAAATTGGGGTTTTAGTTGCAAATGTTTTGCACAGCACTGTAGGAATGTGTGAGTCTTTCGAGTGTAATAAGAAAATACATATACAAGTTCCGAATTTGCATGCGTTAAGAAGACGTGCCATTTACATGTTTGGGCATATCCTAACAAGTGTGGTATCGTTGGTGCTCGTCTCCTCTTTTGAAAGAATCCTTGCTTAATGTCCTGCCATGTCCTTACAAGGACTTATAAGGATTTAAGTGAGCGAACCTCTAAAAAACCTTCAACGGCGATTTTGAGTGGAAGAAGGCATATTAAAGGGAAGGTCTCAGAACAAACGTTGATCAGGACACTCCAAGGAATCGATGGGTATAGCGTTTGCTACGTGGAATCGGGACATCCTTTATAGATCTATAGCTCAATACGTAGTATACCATATGCAACATTCGATTTCATGTAGGTATCTACTTGATGCATGCAACATAGACAGCAGCGATCTCGATATTGTGACTATAGACGTAGTGAGTTAAACATAAATAATTTAAAAGATATACAGGCATGGCTCAGATTTCATAAAAATCGGGACATAGTTCTTCTGTTCTTCTAATTCAATTGCTAGTAGTTAAGAATTAGGGGGCTTAGTTCCAAAACTTGTATTTTGAATAAACTATTCCCTTAATGAGTTACAATTAATAAGATATTGAATAGATAGTCTAATTTATGGAAATAATAATAAAAAATATATGTTTAAGAGTTCAAACATTTACTTTGAAAAAAAAAATCCTTGGTCTGTAAATACTAAACTCTTTTTACAAACACAAATTAAACACACCTTAGAAATTTTTGACATTGTTAACAGTTTAAATTGGATTAATTAAGAAAAAACGACACTTCAAAAAAATACCAAAATAGCAACCTGAACCTTTTAATTACCAGTTTTAAAATAAATTGTATATGAAGGTTCGTTGAAGTTATTGTACATGACGTCGACGGTAAATATTCTTAATGAATAAAAGGGATCGATTTATTTTAATGCATTACTGCAACACGGCGTAAAGGGTTAAATTAGGGGATTACTCCATAAAATTATAGTTAGATATTATCAAATTACTGTATTACTTTACGAAGATTTAAAAACAACTTTCTTTTTACTATCTTTTTACTTTAAACTTTTTAGTTTCTCATTCCACCATTCGAAAATTTTAATTTGATATCATATTTCACAAAATCGAAAATATCACTGAAGAAAATGTTTGCTAAATTGTTTTCTAACTTTAAAGCTGCGTTTGAGCTGAAAAAATTATTTATGACTTAAAATGTATTCTAATAATTTTTTAAATAACTTATTTTTCAGAGGTTTATTTTTAAATTATCAGTTTTTTGCAAATTTTAATTTCTTTAGTTTACAAAATCGTAAAGAGACCATTTTTGCAAATTTTTGAATATGAGTAAAATTAAAATTTTATTATCTAACATAAATTATTTTTTATAAATTAAATTTTTATTTCAAAAGGGCGTTTTAAAAACTAACAGGTGTCATTTAATAAGTGTTTTTGATTTGTTTCATGTGGAGTTAATAAATTTGGTAAATGAGTGGCTCATATTTGAAAAGTTTGAATCACAAATATTTATCAATTACTTGGGTAATCAATATTTAACCCATTAATGCCTGAATAACAAAAAATTTTACGGCAACTTCGAGGCCCTAACTTTTATCGAAGGGGTGGTCAATTCTCATCGAGACTAACTTTTCTAGACGTATTTTGAGTCGCCTGACACGATCCAACAAAAAAAAAAGTGAAAAAAAATTATTATTATTGTTTTTTTGCAATATTACGTAAATAAATACCTTTTTCACGTCATTTTTTTTCGAAAAAACGACAGATTTAGTGGGGAAAAAGCAACTTTTTACTGCAATAAAGTGCATAAAACGTGTTATTAGTACTTAAACTTCAAAAATATGCAGGCATTTTTTTCGTTAAAAATATTAGGCTGCATAAAAATTGCAACAATGTAACGCATATTTGCATTACTTTCGATCACTTTTTTTATCTCAATATGTTCGACTATTCCCAAAAATGTATATACACTAGTTTTAAGAGTCACTGATTACGAATTTGCTATCAGATTTTCGTAATTCAAAATGGCGGATCCAAGATGGCGAACAATTTTTGGCAAAATTCTCAATTTCTTCGAAAAAAAAGTGGGTATTCGGAGTTTTTGGAGTCACTGATTACTGATTAAATGCCTGATAATTTTTGAAGTTTAAGTCCTGATAACACATTTTATGCACTTTATTGCAGTAAAAAGTTGCTTTTTTCTGACTAAATCAGTCGTTTTTCGAAAAAAAATGACGTGCATAATATTGCACAAAAACAATAATAATAGTTTTTTTCACTTTTTTTTTTGTTGGATCGTGTCGGGCGACTCAAAATACGTCTAGAAAAGTTGGTCTCGATAAGAATTGACCACCCCTTCGCTAAAAGTTAGGGCCTCGAAGTTGCCGTACAATTTTTTGTTATTCAGGCATTAATGGGTTAATTAAATCAATTCCAACTATATTGATGATTTAAAATATCTGACTGATTTAGTACCAGTTCTATGTGTAATAAAAATATTTCACCCATCCATTATTCATTTTTTGGGTACTGAAAAATTATATTATATATTAAATTTTATTTTGAAAAATTGAAGATGAAATTAAAAATGTGCAATTTTATTCATTATGCCTAGTCTAAGTTATATTGTAATTATTGCTTTGTACTTTCGTACTATGTTTCATAAATTTTCCCTTCCAGAGTCTGTTTGTTTCTTCAAAGTCGTACTATTATTTTTACATTATTGGTTTCTAAAATCGGAGATGCCATTATTTTATTAAATTGAATTAGACGAAAACCGAAGGCCGTTTAAAACTATCAAAATTGTGTGCTATATCCTCGAATGTTATATTCGAATTAAAATACAGTGGTAGAGACATTCGTATGAGCGCACTATAGTTTTTGAAATATTTCTTGAACAAAAACATTCTAAAATCCTCTTAAAAAACAAATTGTTGTATTTTGTGTAAGTAATAAATTTAATTAATTTTTTAGTCAAAAATCATTAATTTTGTGATTTTTTGAAGAAATAAATACAATTTAGGGTTAGACATTCGTATAAACGCATTTACCATTATTAAGGTAAAAATTTTAATAAGTTCATATTTTTAATATATTTAATATTTAGTGTAGTCTCCTTTACTTTGAATAACTTTAAAAATTCATTCAGAATTTTACAGTGGAGAGCCCAATTTACGATACGTTTTAAGGTGCATGCATACAAATGTCTACCACTGTATATACCTTAGGTTCAATTTATTATCTTACCTTATTTGTCCAGCTAAAAGTGGGTTAATGGCATACAGCCAATCATGAACTTCTTTATCACCTAGAGTCTGAAGCAAATAGCCCCGATGTTTGGTCACAACACTGTCAAAAATGAAATAGAATTATAAAATAACTTCCATAACAACAAATTTAATCAAAAATCTTTTCATACCTAAATGTGTTTGGTATTTTCACCATCGCTGCTTGATCTTCACTACATTCAACTTGAGCAGTAGCTAAGTTCAGCACGGCTCTTTCGACGGGATCTTTTTCTGATCTAAAGATGAAAACATAGGGTCGTCGCACAGTCTATAAGAAAAAATAGTGGAATTAAAAGGAATCTATCTTTATTATTAAAATAAAATAACATACCACCCAACGTTTCTTCCATCCTGATCCTCCATGTTCAAGAACATTTAAGTATCCTTTACGAGCGACTACAGGACTCACTCGAATTTCCTCAAGTTCTGGTACATATAGGCGAAGAGGAAGTGTTGGTTGTGGTGCAGGTGCTGGAGCTTCCCAACCATTTGGAACGTCTACTCTTTCCGGTGAGCAAAGCCTAAATTAAATTAAAATTAAATAAACAATGCTTCTAATTTAATAGTTTTGAATTAAATATAATTACTCAATAGAATTGCCCGAAATGCAACTTGCTGACATATCAGCGCATCCTTCATCTCCTGGTGAAACATCTGATTGAGTTGAGTTCTCATTTTGTTCGGATTTGTTGTTGAATCGACCTGTTCAAATGAAATTAAAAGTAATAATTTGAATTTTTTTAAACGTTTCAATTTTCCAGATAATGTAATTACCCTGTATTAATTTAATGCATTTTAGCATCAGTTCCTGCTCTTTTTGTGTATATTCTCGTTCAGGTAGAATTGATTGTGGCTCTTTAACTGGTGTTTGCGGTGATGGCGGTATGACCATATGCACCGGTGATGTACCAGCACGTGCTGCTAAATTGCATACATCTTTTTCAGTTTTTGTTGTAGGATTTGGATTTGTGTCCATTCCAAGGCGTTCTCGAAGAAGTAATAAATGTCGAATACGTCCTACTTCTTCTAAACGTGTCAATTTCTCTAATTCCCACTGTAAAATTATAATATTCTATTAATATTCTTATATCGTCTACGCTATACGAACCTGATGATCAAAGATTAAGGAATCACCACGTGGTCTCCAACCATGGAGATTTTCTTCACCTCTCACATAAGTTGAGCTGGTATCAAGAACACGTCTTTGTCTCCTTTGAACGCCTGGTTATTGAAATAAATGAATGTAGTCAACGATTTCTTGGGAATTTTTTTTAAAGCAAGCATTAATTTAAGCAAAATGCGAAAACAAGCTCAAATTGCAAATCCGAAATTTTTTTTTTTTTTTTTATCAACATGAAATTTAAAAACTTTAACTATCAACTTACTTTATTTAAGAAGTTTCTTTTGGGAATTTACAGAATAAATACTTTTAATTAAGAGATATTTTAGGGATTTTAACAAGAGGATGCATAATTCATAATTTTCAGATCGAGCTCAAAGCCTATATTGGAAAATTCGATTCAATCACGATTTGATTGAGAGAACATACACAGCCGTATTTTCCACACAGTCTAAAAGTTGAAACTAACAAGGGGAGTATCAGACATGGGAATCACAGATTCCCATCACTTTTATATATATTGTAGGGGAGGGTCCCCTTAATAGTTTTGCAAAATGGCAAAATGCAACTCTCCTTTATTCTCGAGAAATATCAATTTAAAGTTGCATCCGTAACTTCAGTATAAGGAACGTTTATACCACTTGCAGCAATGGGTTGGTGACGATTAGCCGACCAGTCGCTCAGTAAGCAAGAGCGTTACCGCTACTCCACGAACCCAATGCTGCAAGCGGTATAAACGTTCTTTATACTGAAATTACGCATGCAACTTTAAATTGATATTTCTCGAGAATAAAAAAGAGTTGCATTTTGCCACTTTGCAAAACTATTAATGGGACCATCCCCTACAATATATATAAAAGTGATGAGAATCTGTGATTCCCATGTCTGATACTACCCTTGTAAGTCAAAAAGTATTTGCATTTTAGACCCTCTGATTGCAACAGTTAGCTGTGATTAATCTCTTGAAGTCATTACTAATTTAAAATTAATTGATGAATATTAAAGCAAAATCAGTTTTTAAATTTGAGTATTACGTTTTCCAAATTAAGGACTGCTTGGACAATACAGCCCATAAAGTTCGATATTTTACAATACGATGTCGACAGTATTCATGAGCTCAGAACTAACGTAATGAATACTTTAACATGTTTAAGAAACAAATTTTTTCAATAAATTAATATCTGCGACCTGCCATCAGAGTTGTAAAATATTGCATTACTTTGGAATGCATTAACTAGGCATTACCATTACAAGTAATGCAATTTAAAGATGATTACCAGTACCATTACTATTAATGGTAATGCAAGAAAATCGAATTACCATTACAGTTACTGGTACTTCACCATTACTGTAATCACATGAGCATTACTTAGCATTACTTGGCATTACTAGCATTACTCGGAATTACGTAGCATTACACGGCAGTACTTTGTATTACTCAGACTTATGCAGCAGTACTCAGCATTACTCATAATAAGAAATGCTAATTTGAAAGTATTTTTTTACATTTTGGTAATAAAATCTTCGATTTTATATGAATAAATATGTATATATTTTAATATTAATTAAAACATGTTTATTGTAATAATTTTGAGTAAGGCTGAGTACTACTGCTATACTGAGCAGTAAGTAATGCGGGTAATGGTAAATAATGCTCATGTGAGTAAGTAATGCTAGTAATGGCGAGTAATGCTAAGTAATGCTCATGTGATTATAGTAATGGTGAAGTACCAGTGCCAGTAACTTTAATGGCAATTCGATTTTTTGCATTACCATTACTATTAATGGTACTTGTAATCATCTTTAAATTGCATTACCTGTAATGGTAATGCATGCTACTTGTAATGCCATTTTTTACAGCTCTGCCTGCCATAGGTCTCAGTGAAGAATATTAATTTTTACTTTATTATTTTATTTAGCTATCGCTAAAGTCTTTAGCTTTTAAGATATACTGTATTTTTGTTTTAATATGTCCTATTAAGGACTTTTCTTCAACAATTTAAAGTTGTTTTATACTAAAAATCTATTAAAATCAGTACATCCAAATTCAACATCATGGCGATCTTCTAATTTTTCCAATTATTGTGTTTTTAAAAGCCAATCTCAAATATAATCATTTTAAAAATTTAATTTAATTTTTATTAAGATGCAAAACATCTTAGGTGATAGAAAAAGCTTTGACTGTGATTCGAAATTATGTTTTTCAAAATATAAATAGTTAAAGCGACGCTTTCTCAATCGTTTTAATTTATTTTTTAAACAAATCGTATATTATAATAATAATTTTGTTTATTTAAATTTAAAAACGGAATATTATTGCATTTTGTAGTGTAAGTATGCCACGATACGTTTTATCAAGTTAAGAAATAGTGGTGCTTATTCTGGCAGTCGTCTCACCTAGTGAGATTTGTCACTTTCAGCCTTTCCTATTCTGATATGCTATTACGTGACAAATGTCGTAAAAATCGCCAAACCTCACATTTTTGGTTATTCTAGGAGTCGATTTTTACGACAAACGTCGTTGTAAAGTGACGAATCTTGGCGAACGCTTTTTTCAGGTGACAAACGGCGAATACTGAAAAATTTGGCGACATGCCAGATAAAAGGTCAGTTTAAAGACTTGTTTTTACATGGATTTTTCCCAAACGTATTCTTTTAGGGTTAGAGTCACGAACAAGAAACAGTTCGAGCAATTATTAGAATTCAGAATTCAGACCAAAATCAAAATCTTGCAAAAGGGTTAAAATTTGCTGTAAGTTTTTGTATTCCTAAAGCAAAATATATCAGGATGAGTAGAGTCGAATAAGTCGGAAGCTAAATAGCATAGGTCCTCCAGTCAGACAAATTTAGAATGGCAAAAAGTAAAAGTAAAAACTTCTTAAATTACCAAAATATTACACTGCTTACATTTTCAAGTGGCAGTTAAAGGTAAAGAGAAAATTACAAGCCAATAAGGAAGAACAAAATGCCACGTGGAGTGGACCAAATAATCTCCACAATTTTCAATGGTAGAAGAGAGAGTTATACATGTCCTTACTCTCGAAAAAGGAGCCAGTTCCAGTAATGAAGAAAGGAGTTGTGTTATAAGAATCAATGGGCCCTATTATGGAAGTCGAGTTTGGTTGACTCAACTAGTGAAGACGCTGTTTTTAGTAACTCGACTTCCATAATAGGACTCAATAATCAACCATTTGTGTTCGTAGCAATAGAGCAAGGAGTCCTGCCATAAAGACCAAAAAGAAATTATTTATGTTCCTAGTATTATAGTTGGAGAAATTTAGTTTCTTTAAATAAAATACTTAATTAACATATTTTTCAATAATAATTTTTATTTAAAAGATTTTCTGGATTATCCATGTGAAATGGAAGATATAATCTCGTCTCTGATTCTTACTGCTAGGTTTTATATCAGCATCTTCATCTTGTGCGTTATCTTCATGCCCTACTTTGTTCCTGTTGTGAAACATCCAAACTTGCATTATGTTACTCAATTCCAGCGGATCGGAATTATCCCGTATTCTTAAGCATACCTCTTCTTGGTCTTCCTCCTCGTTACTGCTAGTGAACCACAACTCACTACTATTCATTTTACTATTATTATTATAACGATTTACGCTCTAATAGAACACAAACTTAACAGGGTCGCAGGAACTTCAATTGAAAAATCTCATTGAAATATCAAATCACACTCAAGTGTTACCGTTTAGATTTTTTTTTGTTCAAATGCCTGCTGTGTCACATCACTCGACTCCTAGAATAGGCGAATGAATTTCATGTGACAATCAATGTGAGGAATCTCACTAGGTGAGACGACTATCAGAATAAGCACCAGTATCAATTTTTTACTTTTGAAAGATTTGAAGAATGTGCGTTCGAAATAAACTATATTCATACAGTGCATAGTTAAATTAGTAATTATTATATATGAGTGCCCCAGAAGAAGATTTTTATTTAACATTTTAACTTTTTTAAATTATAAACCATGCCACAACGACGTTATTCGAACTCTTTAATTAAATTAACTGTGTTTAAATGATACTTAAAATATTAAATTTTATCTTTATTAATTATCATAACAGAATGTTATATATATATATATATGAATTTACGATGTAGCGAATTTTTGTCATCCGGGGCTAGAAAGTATCTAAATTTATGTTTTCTCTTCCTCTATTTAAATTTGTTACTTTAATATTTCGAATATGACTAAGGGTAAAATGTGCCTTTCTTTATTGAACAAACAATACAAGAAATAAACCTCAAGCTTTTAACAATAATCAATCCCATATAACTTTAACAATAGCGAAGCGAACCTATCAACAAATTATAGCTGCATATAATGAATTGTTTTTATTTTTTCATTTATTTATCCGAATAGAAGTCGAAGAACATGGCATCCTCCAAGAAGAAATTTTATTTTATATTAAAAAAATCTCGAAACTTGTTGGTATTTTAAAACCTTTTTTTAACAAACCCACTATTTTTACTTCCGTTTTAAAAATTTTGAAGTTTGTCGTTCTATTTATTAGTCGATTAGTGCTAAAATCTTCAAAATCATATTATAAAAATACTAATTAAAGGGTAAATTAACACTTAAGCACCCTGCGATCTCCGGATGGTTAAAAGTATATTTAATTTATGTTTAATTCTTTCATGACTTGAGATATTAAAGATGAATATATAAAAATAATTAATAATCGCTTGAGTGCTTAAGTATTAAATTCCATGCACATAAAAAACAGCAACTACGCTATAAATTTCTACCTGGACTACCTGCTTCGGAAGCTCTTCTCAGAGATAATTCATAAACACCGGACAGTCTATTGGCTTCTGGATTCCTATACTGTCCGGAGAATAAATGTTTCAATGATCTCGGTCCTGTGCGTGCATCTCTTCCATAAATTATCATACTCAAGTCTTTTGTTATAATTGCAGGTCGTGCGCAGTTGTCAAGCTGAAAAAAGGGAAAAAAAGAAGTATAAGAACAAGATTTTAAAAATGTCTGTTTTCGAGATTTGTATTAATTTAAACTTAAAAATGGTTTAACTGAGTTATAACATATATAATACGTTCTAGATTAGACCCTAGAACCTAAACTATAGTTTACCAAAGTGCTAGCTGATTTCTTTTTCTTTTTCCAGGAATTTCAATAACTTTTCCTTACAACATAGAAATCTTCGGATTCTAAAACTCTAGATACACTGGTTTTCGTTCCAATTTATTTCCCGAATCATACGCTTAACCCGTTAAAGCCCAAACGGACGCATTTTCATAAGTTTTTTCAGCCGCCCTAAATTCTACTGAAACCTTCAAATAAAAATTCTGAATTGGTCAATACTGATGTAAAATTTCATGAACTTTCAGAATATGATAATGATTTTTAACATGAATTGGAACTACACAGGTTATGTTCGCTTCTTTTAACAAAAATCGCATTTTTTCAAAATTTTTGTTAAAGAAATCATTATATATGGCTCGAAACCAATGAATTTGGCGGAAAAGCATTAATATCTCGTCCATTGACCCTGTTCCTTAATTCCGGTATCCACAGTGGCGTTTGAAAGACGAAAATTCAATGACATATAATATTATTACTACTAAAAAATAAGTTCTTAATGGATTTATTTAGAAACTTATACAGGGAAGCTCTTGAGTTTGCTGATTGCGGATCTGAGGTCAAATTTAAGAAATTCATAATGACGGGCTCAAGATGGCGTACCAAGACATTAAAATGTTATAAATTTGAGCATAAAATAACTCTAGGGGATTTTCGGAATCGCTGATTTCGAATCTGAGGTCAGATTTGAAAAGATAAAAATGGCGAATCCAAGATGGCGGACGAGAAAATGAAAATCACATGGATCTGAGCAAAAATTTGCACTGAGGGGTTTTTGGGGTCGCTGATTAGTCCCTCTAAATTTTCCAAAAAATTGATTTTTGTTTTTTTTTTTTGCATTTTATGATTCCATATACCTTCAGAAATCATCATCTAAATTTTTACTAAGAAATTCGAAAAAATCGAAGAGCTACAGAAGTTTTAGTGCGCGCACATTTTTGAAAAACAGATAAATATATCCGAAAATAACTTTAAACGCGTTTTTCTCGAAACTACATTTTTGAAAACGGCGGACAGTCAATCTCCGGATTGGCTGAACCGATTTGAATAAGCCTTCCGAAAAAGTAGATAAAAAACATATTTGCAAACCGAACAAAGCGAAAAAAATGCGATTTTTTCAAATTTGTTTTTTAATACACCCGCCATTTTTTTTTTTACCGATTTTTTACTAATTGTTTGCTTTTTGGTTTTTTTGTTTCGGACTTGCCGTTTCTGAGATTGAGTGTCAGATTTATAATAAAGGAGCTGAAAGAAAAAATAAAATTTAAATGTCTATATTTCCCTATTCTGCAGGGAACTAGTACCTTAAAAAGATGAAAATTTTGGGGAAAAAATATACATTAAAATATCACAATTTTTTATTTCATTTAAAATCATTATAGCTTTCTTGTTTGCAATGATTTTTCTTCACAAAAAGAGAATTTTAAATTAAGGATTTAGAAAACAAAGTTTAAAGCATAAACCCCAACTAAAATATTTGCCTGAATTTTAGTTCTTTAGATTTCTGGAAAATTCTTGTTGCTCTTCGAGTAAATTAAAAATTATAATAAACAAAATGAATTACCTCTAAATATGCACTGAGCGTAATATAAATAGTTTCACCGGCTTGTGTGACTCGATTGAGAAGGCTTGAATTGTGCAGACTTGAGTCCCAAGCAGCTTCAAATCGGAAGAATGAGCTTAAAATTAAATTCATTATAAAATCAGGGTGAATTATTGAAAATTAAACTTATAATACCGATCATCTCCAGGAACTTCTAGCATTTCACCTGGGAATAATCCTAGAGAAAGAACACACGATTCATCATCAACATCATCAGATGATTCAGGTGTATTCCGAATTCGTCCAACAACAAGTTCTCTTATATCTTTCCATTTGACTTCTGGAGTTGGTTCATGAACAATCGTAATACGAATGCGTCTTTGAATACCTTGATGCAGAAGGAATAGACCTCTACAAGGAAGATCATCACTGTGTTCAACCACCTGAAATTAATTAATTCAGTTGTATTTTGTGAAATATTTATTTATTTTAATAAAAATACATACAGCTGGGACATATTCCCCATTGGGAGCAAGCTCACAGATTTCGAACCAAACAAGAACGTCGTGTTTTGCCAGAACTGTTGAAGAGGGTGGGCAAGGCAATGGACCAAATTTGGGACTTCGAACTGGTTGACTAATTGGGATACTCGGTGGCAACATACGTCTTGGCGGTGGTCGAGTTTGAAACTCCTGTTTTGCATCTTTATGAAGCGGATGATTTTGATAGTGACCAAATATTTTGAACATAATCGGTTGTGTCTTTAGATATTCAATGAACGATTTTGTTACTGGGACAGTTATCTGTAAAATTAATAAATTTATTTAAAACTCTTATACTGCTTGAATTTAATAAAACATACATTTTGAACATGGTAGAATCCAAGCGGTGCACCTGATCCAGAATTCTTTACAGGTTCCGTAGAGAATGCTTCCTCGTGCCGATGTAAGAAGCTGAAAAATGAAATGAAAAAATAAAAACACTATATAATAAGATTAGAACAAAAATTAACTTACTTAAATTGGCAAAAGATGTCTGCATATTCCGCACTAATACCAGTAGCTTGTAGAACAGTAACACGGAAAGTAAACTCTTTTCCAACTTGTAAATGTTCTCCTGGTTCTTCATTTGATTCTTGCAATTCAGATGCCACACTCGAATCCCCACGACCGGAATCTGCATCTTCGAGTTCTAATTCTTAATGATATGTTTTATATAAAAATATACTAGGCATTACTTTTTTCCTGTAGCTCACCTTCAATCTTGCAGTCATTGCCTTCGATATATCGTTCATCTTTTTCATTTGCTAATGATCGATATTTTGGTTTTGATTCTTCTTCAAAGACAATGCGAGCTGACTGCTTTACACCATTATTAAAATCAATACTTTCTTCATCCTAAAAAATAATTTTCATTATTATATACCCTTAAAATTTTTTAATATTTAGCATAAGAATTAATTACCAAAACGGGTTGAACTGCAATTCGTAAATATCCTCGAACATCTCCACGTTCATTAACTATTGCAACTTTATGAACCAATGGTACAGGATATAGTAAATTACTTAGATAAACAAAAGATCGTCCAACCATTCGGAACCATGGGAAACGATCGTAAAATGGATCACCACCAGTTAAACTTTCCACATTATAGTCAGGGGATGTTGGACTAAGTTCAGCTTCATTGTGATACATTTCACGCATAAGCTCAAGCCTTTGTCTAAAATTTATAAAACAAATATGTTCTCAAATTACACAAATTTTGAGTTATTGTAGAGATAATTGTGATACAACTAAAGCAATTTAATTTCACTATTTTAAAAGCTGAGAAATACATGGAATATGTTGTTGTTTTTTTTTTTTTTTTTTGGTTTATAGAATTTTTGCTTGGTTTCATTAAAAGCATTTTTATTTTGGAAATAAAAATCTACGAGTAAAGCAATGTCCAACTTGAGATTTATCGCATACTGATAATACTTATAAGCACCACTATTGAGTGTGCTATCGATGTATATTTAACTTGAAACGTTAATGCCAAGTTATCATAAATCGGACCATTCGATAGTTTTTGTATTTTTCATATATATTTTACGTGCGTTAGTTAAACTTCGTGTGTTGTCGAGCTTTTCTAAATTTTTTATATCATATGGATAGTGCTTGTAAGTTAAATGTTTTACTTACTTTTGCATTATGTTTGCAAAAATGTTTCAATTTTACTTTTACTAATTAAATTAAAAAAGACAACAATTCCGTCTTGGAATATAGTATTCATATACATATATAATATTTTATTTGTTATTTAATTCGATTTAAGAAAGTCTATGTTTCGTCATAATGTCCGTTGAATTAAATACAATCATTTATCCTGTAGATTATTGAATATTATCTTGAAGAGTTTCGATGCATTTTAAGAATTTCATATTGAGCTGTTCTAAAAGTTGTCCAATTGTCAAAAAAAACCAATTTGCCGATGTCGAATTTTGATTTATTGAAGAGTCTAATAATAATAATTTTTTGTTAAATTATGTAAAATCTGCAGATCTGCATCAGAAAGACCGAACGCTATAATTGATGATTAATAATTTCTTTTTATAGTAACAGGTTAAAAGTGAAATATTTTTAAACATTATTATTTGAGATATTTGTTGTATGTATTTATAAGGTGACTCGTGTACTATCCTTTGATTTGGTGAAGTAATAACCTTTGTAATTTATTGATTTGCTTATACCGCCTTTAAAATAATACCAGAACAACCATTATAAAGCCAGAGAAGTTAATAAAATATGGTTAGTTCAAAGTTTTATATTTACAGTCAACCCTCCTATAACGCGGTGTCCATATAGCACGGTATAACGCGTTTTTCGTACAAGAACATTCTGAAAGCTTAATTGCTTAAAAGGTCTATTTATGGGATCACTTATTCGATGTATTAAATAAATATTAAATTTGTATAGATATATGTATATTAGGGTGCTTTTTTTCGTGACTTTTTTTTTTTTTTTTTTTCAGTCCCACCTCGAAATTTTGTGGCAAATATCTAAACAAAAATTCCCTGAAAATCGGAGCCCTTAATATTAATATTAACTACTAGACCAAAGCGTATAAAGATTTCCCATATAAAATACACGTAAACTTTGATTATTTTTCTTCAAAACTCTACAGTTCAGAGGCATTTTATGGTATAATCTTGGTCAATGGTAGGGTTTCTTCAGAATTGAATGTTCTACAAAAGTGTACATTGCGGTGTAACCCTGACTCCCACCAGCGAGGTAGCACGGGTCACTAACCCCAATTTTTCCATGAAATTCTCGCTTTTTGACCCTATGTCGTAAACAACAAGAGGTACAGAAAAAGTGAATATGACAAACTTGTAGGAAATTGAATTTCCTCCAAAAAGTTTTTGACCACCAAGTCGCTAACATCGATATTTCTTGAGATATTGGTCTTTGAAGTTGAGGTAGTGTGGAACTTTCATGGATTATTGAATTAAATTGTAGAAACACTACCTCAACTTCAAAGCCCAATATCTCAAGAAATATCGATGTTAGCGATTTGGTGTTCAGAACTTTTTTGTAACACACGATAAAAAACCTCCGCATTAATTGATTAATTCTTTTGTAAAACTTTGATCAATCAAGTCGGGAAATCGGTTTTAAGTAACCATTTGAAAATTTACAGGGTTATTAGGGTTACAGTGAGGTGTAACGAAACCAGAAAATATCGACAGCGGCAGGTTTTCTAAAAAAAAAAAAAAACCCAAAAAGTCATTTTTTCAATTTTTTTTTCAAATTAATGTCAAGGGGGGAAAAAATCGTTTAATTAAAAAAACCATAATAGGTCCTTGTAAAGAATTCATTCAAGTTTTCAAAACCGTCCTTAAATTTACTGTGTGGCCCTTAGTTGCTGAGATATCGATAATTAAAGACAAAAGGATCCTTTGTCATAAAAAGTCGGATATTTCAGCGAACAATTGACGTAGACAGATTTTGAAAGAACCAAATTACAGCTGAATAAATAAGCTAAGCAAAACATTTTTTCTTGCGCTATTTCTTATGATTGCGCGAAAACCGTAGCTCGGAAAAAATGTTACCCAAAAAAGATCTTAAAACTAGAAACTTGAAGTTTTAAAAAGCTTTTGTTTAATCTCGATACGATCGTTTTTCACTAAGATACAGCTCTTCAAAAATTGGTAAACAATTTCAATAAATTTCTTGCTCTCTTAATTTTTTTGAGTAGTGTATATAACGCGATATAAATTAATCGCGTTATTGGAGGGTTAACTGTGTATACTTAAAAAATGAAATACCAAATGAATAATAGCTTTAAGGCTTTCTTAAACACATTATAAGTTGTTAATTCGTGCTTCAGAATAATAGCTCACTGTTTTTAGGCATAACATGATGGTATTATTATTATTTCTAAAATCTAACAATTTTTCGGATATACCTACAAAGTGCGAAATTTCTTAGTAGATAAATGTCTGCTATTATTGCATATAAAATTTTCTTGCAAAGCAGTTTATAAAACAGTCTCATCTATAGAGATAGAATAAAATTTCCATCAAGCTGTGTGTGACCGTCACTAATAAAAAATAAATAAATAAAAATAATCACTACAATTGGGTGTTTCAAAAATTATTGTTGTAGAATTATTCAAATTTTCTTAGTTTTATTACGAAGCCTTTAGCTGAAAGAATATCAATTATTATTTAAACGTCTGAAAAAAAATTTGTATGACCTATAGAGTTTTTTTAAATTACGTGGTAAAATCTGCAAAAATTGTATCGTTATAAATAAATATTTTATTGATACATTTTGTTTTGCTATATGCATTCTTAAAAAAATTTAACCTACGCATGCAACTACAACAAAATGCTGGTGATTGTTGCAATTTAAGCTAAGTAAAAAGCAAAAACGAGGAAATAAAATGTTATTATTAAAAAAGTGTGTCTATATTTTATTCCTCAAAGGCACGAGGTGTACGATATTAACACAAAAAGCGATGACTAAAAGTACAATTGCGTTAAAACTAAGATAAAAAGCTGCAGCCGCATCAAACCATAAGGTGATTTTTGCAAGCTTTCAATCAAAAAAAAAAAAAAAAATTCGCACAAACAAACATTGATTTTTCTTTATTAGAAAAGAAAAAAGAAAAGAAAAAAAAATAAGAAAGTTAATATGACTCAGTAAAATATCAAACCTAGAGGGTAAGAGATTTGCTAAGGAAAGTCTAGATGCATTAGCACACGTTGAAATACATTGAAGGATTTCTGGTTGCCCACCGCCAGCACCAGCGGTATTACGTGCCATTATTTGCGGACATGAATTGGCCGATACATCAGAATAATTAGCATGTTCCGTCGGTGATATGTCCAATGTTGTCGACGGTGGACTCTCGACATTGTAAATCTGTCGCATTAATTCGAGCCGATAACTGATGGAATGAATGAGCATAAATATAATTGGCAATTTACGAATCTGTTCAAAAATTTTCAATTTCTGATCTTTTTTTTTACATTTTTAATTTTATTTTTTTCTTCAAAAATATATCTCGTGTGTTCGGACGAGATGGTGGTCAATATATATTTTTTTTCTTTTCGCAATGCTATACATACAGCTTGCAAGAACATGATATCAATTTTTGTTATAAAAAAAAAACTAACCACCATACAAGTCCAAAACTTAAAATATGCCTTTGAGGATAGTTGTGGAGGAAACTGTCTTGTTTCTAATATTCAAAATTATAAACAAATGAGATCTATAGCAAGTAAAATTTAAGATAAACTTAAACATGCTTTTTATTAAATTATTACCGTAGTTTTTCTAACGACCAATAGTGGGTCGCACCATTCTTTGTGTCGGTTACTTCGACAGCAACAATCGTTTTAGAAATTGGTGGTGCACCAAATTCATCCTCGTTTTGAACTGCTGCAGGTGCAAGTTCAGGTGGTAGGGGCGAGTACAGGGTGTCGGTTAGCAGGGTAAATTGGAATTGTACCTGGAAATATAAATTGTATTAATATTTACAACTCATTTTCGATTTAGACTACTTTTTTCTTTAGTTCCACAGATATTGCATTGGCCTCCTTCAGGAATATCGCATTACCCCATAAATCGTCACGTAAAGAGGTGAACTGATGATATCTCCATTTTCTAAATGCCCAAGCAGCCAGACCAGCTTCTCGTGCAGTCCAACAGGATTCAAACAGTGGATTCACTAAGTATAAGATTTTTGAAAATTTTATTTTTAAGCTCTAAAATTAAAATTGAAAAAAAGTAATAGCCTATTTCGAAGTACAAGTTATAAAAAGGCTTATTTTGCTTCATATTTAGATTTTTCAAAGAGATTCAGAAACAGAAGCATTTTGCTTTGAATTTCTAGTTCTATACTTCCAATTTGGGTAAATTTACAAATAAAACTTATTTCAGTGTTAATTTTAACATTTGCCGTCTGGAAAAAAATTGCCAAAATATCCTAAATTTAAATATTTAAAAAAAAAACTATTTTGCCCTATGGCGCACAGTGGGCCAAAACGACTTGCTGGATATCAAAAATCTTTAACTTTTGTTTTGTTAAAGATATTATAATGAAACTTTGGGAAATACATCTTGACATTATTACCCTTTAATTGATAAAAAAAAAAGTTCAATTGGTTTACAGGGTAGCTCAAAATAAATCAACATAATTTGCAGTAGGCAATAAATGAATTATTAATGTTATTTAAAAAGTTTTAACAACATTTTGAACTTAATCATTAATTATTTTATTATCTCCATAGCAATATTTAAATAAATAAAAAAAAAAGAATGGTTACAATTATATAAAAAAAATTTTCTATATACCCAAATAATAATCAGTTGGCTGGAAAACTTGCAAACATATCCTATCTATATTTTCATTCTGTGTCTAGTAAATAAGCTCGAGACTCGTTAAAGAGTGCTTTGATACCCTTCAACATCTAGCGAAGTCCAACAGGGTTACCCTGTGCTTGGTACCGGGACACTCCGATGTTGACGGAAATGAGGTTGCTGATGAACTAGCTAGGGAGGGTTCATCATCTCGACTTAAAGGTCCAGAAAACAAAATTTCATATACATATTGGGAAAACTTCCCTGGAATCCGACAAGCTAAAGAGCTTGTCAGACCCTATGCCTACACTGATATCAACACCCTGAGTAAAGTAGATCTCAGGCTGTTGGTAGGCTATCTATCCGGTCATCATGGGCTAAGATACCATCTACATAAAATAGGTCTGTCAATTGGACAGAATGTCGTCTGTGTCTTGAAGACGATGAAACTGCATCACACATCTTGTGTGCTTGTCCAGCGTGGTTAAGAAGGAAGATCTTCAGCCAAGAGTTTTTGGACTCGGCTGACACGTTCGGCAATCTTCTGTAAAAGACCGTCTGACGTTTCTTAGGGTAGCAGATCGTCTTTTACTTTAAAGGGGCTTCGGCACAAAATACCTTACGGTTGCATTGCCCACCATAAGGGATGCCCCTAGCAATAAATAAATAAAATAAGTTATTTTCTCTGGATATTCCTAAAACGTTTGTCCCGTATTCTCTGAAATGATAAGATGTATGGATCTGATGATATAAGCAGCATATTCATGAAATCAACTTATTACTCGTTCCTTGAAATTTTCTGGTGTTGTGGCATCTGTAGCGCTTGTAGTTTTTATTTTTGACTTTCGTCCGACAATTCGCCAATTGGTAAAAGTGTAGAGATGTTTACCATTCCTTAAAACTTTGTAGAACTGTTATTGTTCATTTTCTACATACATACTTCTCATTTAGTAATATTTCTGTTTATTCTGCATATGTTCCAAATTTTGCGGCATTTATAGCAAAACCATTAAGAAAGAATATTTAATATGGTCTTAAATCTCTTTATAATTTTCACGTTCAATCAAACAAGTATAGTACACTTCTCCTGGCTCTAAATACTCTTTTAGTATTATCAAATTGGAATTTGCCAATTAATTAAAGCAGTGTTATATTTCCTCTTTTCAATTAAGATAGGGAATGTTCAATACGCAAAAAATTAAGTATTAAAAAAAATTGTTACCATAAGGTAATACATTTAGTTTACTATCGAATGGCATTAACAAATTTTAAATCTATGACATGACAAAAATTTATTTTTGGTCACCCAAGAATCGTTTTGGCCTGTACAGCGACTATGTACCTTTCGAAAATCTGTTAAAAATATAAAATAAATCAGTCCGAACAAAAATTTAATATGAAAGAATGCATGAAGATCAATAGTTGGACTGACGGACATTATCCTCAAAAGTAGCTTACTTAACTTGGGCGATAGGGCAAATATTAAAAGATCTGAGAAAATTTAATAATGACTTAGGCAAGTCAACTTGATGGCCAATCTCTGAGAAATTTACTTAAAAAATGACTATCGTCTGTTTTCATTTTGCCCTCAGATAGTGTAGTCCTCAGGGGTTCTAACTCTTTCTAACGAGCATTCATAGAAAGCCCAAGTCCTTAGTCGGCGGCATCCAGCTTTCACTGCCGCCCTTAATGACGACTAGAGCCGGCGATCGTACCTACAGAGCTTTCCGTGAATGCCGACTTTAGACGGGCGGCGGTCGGTCCCAGAGAATGTTTAGTGGATGTCGACTATAGGCAGCGATAGGACCGAAAAGGCCAATACGAGTATAAAAAAAGTAAATCCAAGTTTTAGAAAATAACAATTCTTTAGGGGTTGAGAATGGACGTAAAAGAATAATTTATTTTGTACACAAATCAAAGTTAAAGAATATAAAATTACTTACCGAATATATCTTCCTCTTGATGGAAGTCCTCTGGACTATAACTGCTGTACATGGACATTGTCATGGATTGTTCTTCAACTTGTTTTTGAAGTGCATCAATTCTTGCCTCATATGACTAATAATATAGGAATAAAATTATTAACAATATTATATTGAAATAATCAACAAACAAACAAAAAAATTCTTACCTTTCTCTGTTCCTCAAATTCTTGATCCGCTTGCTGTTTTTCACGTTTATATTGCTCTTCAAGAACATCTAATCGTTTTTGCATCTCAGCTTTGAGATCGATACCTTGCTTTTCAAGAAGTTCAATTTGAGCGAAATTCCAATCGGCAGTTTCACTTATAACCGATGTTTCATTTATTTTATCCCGAATTTCTCTAGCTTGTTCAGGATGTGTAAACCGGAAAACATGATTTTTACCCAAAATTACACGGGACCCAGTTACTAAAACTTCTGGTTCCGCCAATTCTCGTCCATTTAAATATACCAATGCATCTTTGTGCGGTATAAGAGTTACAACATTGTTGCGATTTTCGAACGTACAGTGTTCTTTGAGTATATGGGAGCCCGATAATTGTATGTCTTGAGGAACATTTGCTTCATGCGTTCCAAGACGTGTTATACCTAAGGAGGATTCATAAATTTATAAAAATTTGTTCTAGATATTTCAGGTGGTTAATTATACCATCTTTGATGTAATATAAAAGACATTCCGACAAATTTGGATCTTCATTAAGATTCACCAAATGTGGAGTTTTCTTAGGTGAAAAAACTCCAACAGTAATTCCATCTTCTTTTACGGCTACACCCATTTCAGCAAATACTGCTTCACGTTGTAGACGAATTTCTTCAGTTCGTTTCAATTTTTCTTCCCATGTTTCATTCAATTCTAAATTTAAATTAATTAATAAAATAGTAAAAATATATATATTTTTTTTTATCTAATTACCTGCTATCAATTTTTCACTAGCTTGTAACTGATCAACAGCCATTTCAGTTGTAGATCCATTTCTGTTTCTTGTCTTAACAGGCGAATCACCAGTTCTTTGAATATTTGATTTGTTGTTGGCTTCGTCTTCTGAAAAATTAAAACACAATATGTTTAGGAAAAATCGTTTTATAAATAATTATGAACATAAATAGGCAATATCATATTATTTACATTGACAAACAAAAATTTTTTATTCATTTTTTTTAAAATGAATGATTCATTAAAACTTATAAAATAAATTAAAAGTATAAAACGAAACTTTGAAATCAAGTTTAGAGACATGCAATATTCACTGCTTGTAATGTCTCATGTTTTTAAACAATTTTGAAAGAATTATTTTCATTCGATCGTTTAAAGGAAGTTACAAAAGAAATCCAGATATTATCCAACACTAATAGTAAGACAACAACCTTGAGTTCAAAATTATCTAGCCTTCTAATTGTTTTTGATCGAAGAATTTAATTGGCAGATTTCTGAATGTGAAAAATATATTAGAAGTCTATATTAGAGAAGTATTATTTTAAAGAGTGTTAAATTAATGTGATCTTTAGATTTAAAAAAAAACAACACATTATCCGACCTATATACGAGTATAAAAAACGTTTTCTACAAAAAACAATAGTGTTTTAATTTTAATAAACAGTATGCAAAAACTGGAACTTTGAATAATTTTTAATTTAATTAAGGTGAGTTATTCGGTGTATATTAGATTGCTTTTTTTTCGCGACATTTTTTTTTTTCAGCCCCATCTCGAAATTTTGTGGGAAATACCTAAACAAAAATTCCGTGAAAATTGGAGCCCTTAATATTAATATTAAGTGCTCGACCAAGCCGTATAAAGATTTCTCCTATAAAATACACGTGAACTTTGATTTTTTTTTTCTTCAAAACTCTACAGCTGAGAGGCATTTTATGGTATAATCTTGGTCAATGATAGGGTTTCTTCAGAATTGAATGCTCTACAAAAGTGTCCAATGCGGCGTAACCCTATCTGCCACCAGCGAGGTAGAACGGGTCACTAAACTCAATTTTTCCATGAAATTCTCGTATTTTTGCCCCTATCCCGTAAATAACAAGAGCTACAGAAAAAAATGTAAATGACAAACTTGTAGGAAATTGAATTTCCTCCAAAAAATTCTTGAACACCAAATCGCTAACATCGATATTTCTTGAGATATTGGGCTTTGAAGTTGAGGTAGTTTGGAATTTTCATGGATTATTGAGATAATTGTAGAAACACTACCTCAACTTTAAAGCCCTATATCTCAAGAAGTATCGATGTTAGCGATTTGGTGTTCCGGAACTTTCTTGTAGGAAATTGAATTTCCTACAAGTTTGTCATATTCACTTTTTCTGTAGTTCTTGTTATTTAGGAAATAGGGGCAAAAACCGAGAATTTCATGGAAAAATTGGGTTTAATTACCCGTACTACCTCGCTGGTGGCAGATAGGGTTACGCCGCAATGGACATTTTTGTAGAGCATTCAATTCTGAAGAAACCCTATCATTGACCAAGATTATACCATAAAATGCCTCTCAGCTGTAGAGTTTTGAAGAAAAAAAAAATAAAAGTTTACGTGTATTTTATATGGGAAATCTTTAGACGCCTTGGTCTAGTACTTAATATTAATATTAAGGGCTCCAATTTTCAGGGAATTTTTGTTAAGGTATTTCCCACAAAATTTCGAGGTGGGACTGAAAAAAAAAAATATTCGCGAAAAAAAAATACCCTAGTGTATATATAAATTAAAAATCAGAAATCTGCCGCTAAGCAACTCGTAAAATATGTATCAATAGACATATTAAAATTAGTTATATAAAATTGACTGTACGACAGAATTTCGTTTTTGGTATTTGATGAGTGCTTCCGAATTTAAAACAATGAAGTGCGATTTATGAATGATTCTTTCACGTCAATATACAGGTACATAAATTCCTTAACGACAAAAATTGTACAAGGTGAAAACGACTTTATTGTCACAAATGGTAACAAGAAAACTTTCGCAAAAAAGAAAACATCTTCTGTGAATATTGCATACCACAAGAAAACACTTTCAAATATTTAAAAATGTTTACCCACTTGCCGATATAACAAAATCAAATCAGCAAAATTTGAATTTGAAAGCTGTTTGCTCTGAGCCCAATAATAAGTTAAAAAAAAAAATAATAATAGTAATAAATACGTCATTAAATAAAAATATAATTAAAAGCTCTTACTAAGCGAGAAGAGTAGAGACAAAACGTATTTTTGTAGATGATTATAAAAAATTTTGAATATATCTGATAATTTTTTTTTTTTTTTTCAGAAGTAGTCGGCCAATCGAATCAGGAACTATTAAAACAGAGTCTCTACTCGTTGCGTAATCATGATAAAAAAAGCTATAAGTGGTTTTGTGGTTGCGTTATTTTATATATATATTAATATATAATATATTGCCTCATTACGGGCACAAAACAAAAACATTAAACAAAATATTGCTCTATAGGCTGCCGACGTTGTTTATATTTTACTTACTATTCGTATCTCGTTTTTCACAAACCACTTTACCATCCGGTCCTACATGAAAATAATGTTCTTGTCTAATATATAGTTTGGTTTTTTCGCTTAAATGTAGATTTAGATAAAAATCAAACTTAAAGAATGTATACCTCGGATACGGAATTATTTGTTTTTTTTTTTTTTTTCTATACACTCTAATAGTTCTGCATCAATATACTGACCTTCTTGTACTTCGATGCCCTCCGCCCGCAGAAGTTCCCGAAGTTTTTGTATTTCCTCCTTAAGTTCTCGTATAAGTTTGGCATTGGCGTCCTCATTGACAACAGCTTTGCATACAATCTGTTTCGCTCGATCAGCATATCTTCAAGTTAAATTTTACATCTTATACACGTTTATACTGATGATGATTTTATTATAGCTTACCTTAATGTACTGAGAGTTTCATCATAATTAATATCTGCAGGAGATATAGCTGCAATCATAGCAGTTTTAGAATTTCCACCTAAATTTTCTCGTAGAAGCCATGTTAATACAGAATCTCGGTAGGGTATAAAGTCTGCTTTTTTGGATTTCTTAGACTTAGATGCCTATAATGATTTTATAAGATTATAACTATATTATAAGTATTAAGTAAAATTAATTTAAGAAAGAAACAAAATTACAGAACTCGTATTTTTTTTTTTTTACACAATTCACATTCAACATTTATTTATGAATAATTGTGAAATGATACACTTTTATGAAACGAATGAAATGGTTGTGAATTTATATAAATTTACTAATCATATCGTAATTCTAAAAGAAACATTAAAACGCATAAAGCAAACAAAATCTGAAAGACTCACTTTTAACATATTATTTTATTAAAATAAACTTATTTACAACTTCGTTAATTTTTTTTTTTTATATACTGAATAATGGTTAAAAAGCCTATTTTTTTCCTGTAGCAAGTATTTTGATACTAACAACATTAGTAGCCTACATCAGAAATATCAGATATTATTGTATATTAATAAATACGTTAACCTTTAGAGGACCGGAAAACCGATATATCGGTTTTGGAGGAAAATCAATAATTTTATGTCATAAACAAGATCCAGGGCGTTTTTGGAGTTGCTGATCACGAATCTGGGGTCAGATTTGATAAATGCATTCACCCTACTCCCTACTACCCCCTCCCTTACTCTTCAAATGACTAATTTTTTAGTACTTCCGAAACTCGATGAAAACTTTAGCATTGGGGTTGTCGGGGTTGCTGATGACAAATCTGGATTAGATTTGATAAGTTCACACACCCCTACTCCTCTCACACCCCCTTACCTCTTCTTAATTGATCAAATCTGACCCCGGATTCGTAATCAGCGACCCCGAAAACCCCTAGAGTCACATTTTCACCGAATTTTTGCAATTTCATGAAATTTAATACTACAATATTTTTCCTATCCCTTACCGGACCAGAGAACCGATATATCGCCCTGTGATATGAACTTTGTATATAGTTGATACGTGATACCAGATTCAAATTTGGGCACTTTTCAAGGGCGATGTTAGCTCTCAAATCCCGGCCGTCTAAAGGTTAATCAACCACAACAATGTTTTGGATAAAAAAATCCAAAAAGACAAAAGTATATTATATTATATAGTATATTTAATTTACACCAAAAAATGGTATGACACAAACGCCCTAGGGAATCAGAAAATACAAGGTGATTTGTAGAACGGAAAGGGCTAATAACTATTGGTAATTACGAGAAAAATGCTTTATATAAAATTTGAATTTTGAGTTACATACCAAACTAAATAATAACAAAGTAAAATACTTTCTCACTTTTTGAAATAAAAAAATCTTTTAAAATCTTGACTCTTTCTGATTATAGGTCCATTATTCAAAGGACCCCGCACATTTTGTATGGAAAAGTGCGTACAGTCAAATCGACTAAAAATTTAGTATGTTGTACTTCAGGACATCCTGATCAAAAGTTCCCATGGGCGCAACTTCAAAAAATGGCCAGTTTTAGAGATACAGGGTGTTTCATTTTAATAGACGTACTCACATATCTCGAAAACTACGCATCCTAGGAAAAATGTTTCGAACAAAAGTTATAGAGTACCACAAGGGTTAACTAGCGGTGACCTTGCCTTTGACCTTGAAGTCAAGGATCAAGGTCATTTCAAGGTCAAATCAATTTTTACATAGTGATCCCTACTTCTGACCCGGAAATGGAAAAAGCACAACATTTTGCATGAACATGAACAATGAGTATATGTATGACGCTAATATGTTTAGTTTCTTTAATTATTTCGATTACCAGCGTCTCTTATATTATCAAGTAAAGTGACGCTTGGATATTTGATATGAGGCTGGTGTCGCGCATACCCTAAGAACCATAACACACTTGCGACATGTGCACAGCAACCTAATGTTCTCGAACCTGATACACAAGTACAGTAATAACCTCTTATAGGCTCATTATTCTGATCCTCATGAGGTCTATAAGTTATCCATAACTGATACCTTGTCGAATTTCGGAAGCGGGGAGTACAGCCGTACCCTGAGGAAACCATTTTCATACAGGTGCTCATCAAATTCAAAAAATTCGGATCCATCGCGTACTAGTTTATCCTGAATATAAGCAGGTGCTAAATTAATCTGATAAATACTGATTAGGTTGCTGTGCACATGTCGCAAGTGTGTTATGGTTCTTAGGGTATGCGCGACACCAGTCTCATATCAAATATCCAAGCGTCACTTTACTTGATAATATAAGAGACGCTGGTAATCGAAATAATTAAAGAAACTAAACATATTAGCGACATACATATACTCATTGTTCATGTTCATGCAAAATGTTGCGCTTTTTCCATTTCCGGGGTCAGAAGTAGGGATCACTATGTAAAAATTGATTTGACCTTGAAATGACCTTGATCCTTGACTTCAAGGTCAAAGGCAAGGTCACCGCTAGTTAACCCTTGTGGTACTCTATAACTTTTGTCCGAAACATTTTTCCTAGGATGCGTAGTTTTCGAGATATGTGAGTTCGTCTATTAAAATGGAACACCCTGTATCTCTAAAACTGGCCATTTTTTGAAGTTGCGCCCATGGGAACTTTTGATCAGGATGTCCTGAAGTACAACATACTAAATTTTCAGTCGATTTGACTGTACGCACTTTTCCATACAAAATGTGCGGGGTCCTTTGTTGTAAATGTAGAATTTGAAGATTTATTGATATAAAGTTAACATCCTATTAAATATCCTACCAAACTTTTATTAATTAAAATGTGACTAATTAACACATTACAGAAACAAATTAAGTACTGTGTTCAATTATTTATATCAAAGTGAAAAACAAGTCAAACGATTTTTAAAAATTAAAATACGCCAACTAAGCAATCGTACAACATTTTTAAAAAATATACAAAAGCTACTTAAATTCTTAAAAGATATTAATTCCCAAACAACATAACATAAAACCAAGTATCAGAAAAATATAATTAAAAAAAAAATGTTTGTTTTTCAAATGTCAGAAGGTAAATGAAATACTTACAGACTATATGAGATGATCCAAATTGAATGTGAAAAGGATGCAAGAATGGGATGCAAAATTAGAATTTTGGTTTTCTTCAATATAAAAATTTTACTGTGTTTTTAAATAAAATAGTAAAACTTAATATAAAATATAAATGCACTTACAATTTCTGCTAGCGCTGATATGACTTTTCCGAGTGTTGTGAGCGATTTATTGATGTTGGCACCCTCCTTTAATCTAGTACCCTTGGCACCAGTCGAATCAGCTCTTTCAGATCCGGCCAAATCGACTAGACTAATTTTTGATACCTAAAATTATAATTCACCTAAATTCGTATGCGAATATAAAAAAAATATCTCTTTTTGTATAATGCGAAACCTTTTCTGTTGTTAGATCAGTCATTAAATCATGCCTCTGTTGGGTGAAAAATATTGTAAAAACTGCATGTGACCGAGAGCTTGTTTCATTCATGTTTGTGGCAGCAACAGTTCTAAAGATCAAATAAATTTTTATATGATAAAACATATTTATATTTATTTATAGTATAATCCACCTGGCTTTATTGCCTTCATCTATTAGGTCGTGTATGTCCTCATAAGAGGTAACTGCTAATTTGGACAAATCTTCAACATATGGACCAAGAAGCGGATGCTCTCGGACCCTTAAATTTCCTTTATTTTTAGGATTCAGCAGATCCCGAACTCTCTCACAATAAATTTCCATGTATGATACCTCAACCTAAATATACCTAAATTTCAGAACAATCCATATTTTGAACTGAAATATTATATTACCGAATATTTCAGTTCATTAGTTGTCGTTTCTTGTATTCGTCTGAATAAATCTTTGCAAATCATTGGGATAATTCCCTCCTGATTCTCCTCCTGTTTTCCCATCATTGTGTATGATTTGCCTGCACCTGTTTGCCCGTAGGCAAATATGCAAACGTTATAACCGTCGAAAGAGTGCTGAAGCATCTCTTCACCAATATCACGGTATACCATGGCTTGTGTAGAAAATTCGGTATCCTTAGGCTGTTATAAATTTTATATTATTACTTTAAGTTATAACGATTTCTTAATAAATTTTTATTTTTTATATGCTTACATTGTGTGACCAGTAGGAGTAATCGAAGTTAAAGCGCTTTACGGAATCATTTGAGCCTGGTGGTACCTTTGGGTTTGTGATGGCTGAAAAATGTTTATGATTTTTTTTTTGTATAATACTAGGCCATATTATTAATTATAATAATAAAGCAGAATTAAAATATCATATAGCATTGTATGTTTATAATTTATCAATGTATCAATTTTAATACCTGATGAATAGTTTTTAAAATAGTAACTGACAATAATTTTATGAAATTATTATTCAAAGGGGTATGTTTTTATACGAGTAAATGATATATTTAAAATTTAACAATAACTTACCGGTGGTGGCTCCACACATTTCGATAATACATTTTGAATCTCGAGCTATTTCCCGAGAATTAAAGGGTCGCACTCGAACCGCCACTTTAACAGACGACATGACGGTGAGAGGCCCTAGGCCTGTTTACTTATTTCTGCAAACCAAAAAAAAAGGAATAATTATTATTTTTATATATTTTTTATTTATATGATTTTAATTTATCTCCTTTATTCAGTTTTTTTTTTTCACTTTAATTGTATCTGTTACCATAGTTTATTTATAACGAGAATAAAAATCAAACTATGCGAGTAGTAGAAGAGCCAATTTATTAATATTAGTATTAAAACACATATCAGCCGCAGTGTTATGCCTATCATACTAATTATCATGTTGTAACTAAACGAATAGGGTTTAATTTATTTAAATTTAAATATAGGATTCCTTTATCGAATCTCCTTTGAATCCCTTGACCTTGCTTATTCATTTTAATTTACACACCTTAATTATTTTGTTATAGACGTTTTCCTGGTAATTTTTCCTATGGTTCAAATCCTTGTTCTTAAATTACTTATCTCTTTAAAGACTCGTACAATCGAAAAAAAAGTTTTGATATCTTTTTGTTTCTTCCACCACGAGGTTTCTATATCCACCTCATCATAAAATGAAATACCTTGCTTCCTATACCCAAAATTCCCTAAGAGATATCAAACGCGAAATTGAATATTACATATTTAATGTAATGCTGCCATGATTGTTTCTTATACTAACATATGAAATAGCAATAAATGTAGGATTTTATTTATTCAAGAACTCCGTCAGACAAAGTAATATGATGTAGCTCCTTTAATACTTAATTTCAAAAGATGGTTAAAGTAAGAGTGGTAATTTATTTCAAATAATTATTTAGCTTGAATGGAGAGAGGAAAAATGTTTGTTCATCTCTATATACCAATATTTATCGATTTCAACGGATTTTAATGAAAATTAGTACAATGATTATCTTGAGATCACTGATTTTGAATGTTATCAAAATTTACAAATCCAAAATGGCGGATCCAATATGGCGACCAATATTTCTCGATTTCAACGGATTTTAATGCAAATTGGTACAATGATTATTCTCAGGCCACTAATTTAGAATATTAGTAAAATTTCCAAATCCAAGATGGCGGATTCAACATGACGACCAGAATATCTCGTTTTCTACAGATTTTAATGAAAATTTGTACAATGACTAATTCTGAGGCTACTATGTATCGAATCCATATTATCAAAATTTGTAAATCCAAGATGGCGGATCCAATATGGAAATCAAATGTCTCGATTTCAACGGATTTTAATTAAAATTAATACAATGATTATTCCGGAGCCACTAATTTCGAATATTAGTAACATTTCCAAATTTAAGATGGCGGATCCAATATGGCGACCAAAATTTCTTGATTTCAACTTATTTTAATAAAAATTGGTACAATGATTATTTTAAGGCTACTAATTTTGAATATTATTAAGATTTGGAAATTCAAGATGTCGGATCCATAAAGGGGTTTTAGGGTTGAAACGATTTCTAAGATATAACAAACTAGAACATTTGAGAAGTGTTTAATTAGTAAGTATTTACCCAATGCCGGGCGAAACCGGGTAACACCCAGCTAGTCACAAATATTATTCTTGGTCAAGTAGTCTCGGATCATGCAAAAAGAATTTCCACATATATATCGGCATGAATTTCATTTAATGCTTCAATTTTTCTGATGCCAAAGACACCCAAGATGTCTGGATGACGTCTCTGAGCTCATGAACTGACATGAACTGCTTTCCGTTCCTATAAACGCTCCTAACCAGCCCAGATGTTCTCAATGGGATTCAAATAGGGAGACCAGTCAAAAACTCGGACAATTTGTCTCAAAAACCAGTTCTTAGTTGAATTACTAACATGTATCCCAACATTATCCTATTAATAATTTTTTCAGGATAATGCCTAATTTATGGAAGTAATTTTTGAGATGAGACCTCAGGAAGAAAAGGCTAATTTGAGAGTACCATGGCTACTAAGGACCCACAACCAAAATTTTTGGTTTAGAAATAACATAGTTCCTTGCGGAAAACTCTCTTGTACCTGCTCAGACCATCGGACCATGAGAGAAAACTTTTCTGATAGATAGGTCTATTATACCAAAAAGTGAATTTTATGATTTCTGATTATACTGAACAATATTTAAGTAATTTGAATCAAGCTACTCTGTTTCAAGAAAATCTTTAAACATTTTGAATCGTCCAAAAAGACTTCTATTTTAATATCCATACGATTCTAAGGAATGAATTTTATATACCCAGTATCATTCAGGACATTAATATAAATCTTTTAAAAAAATAATAGAATTAAACCCACCAAAGAGAATACAGATAGATAAAAATAAATTTCCAAAGCGAAGCATTTAATAGAAGTTTAATCTAAACTTAAATATGAATTATGTCTTTTAAGAAAAGTTTAATGAAAAGTAAGATTTATTATCGCTCTGTCAGCAATCTGGAGCTTTTAAGGTACTCCTAAATTGTTGAGATGTGTATCCATCCAAAGACAGAGTTTTTCAAGATTAAAGTACCCCTCTGAACAAAAGTCAACAATTTGCTTTAAATTATGTTGATGTGTTGTTGTAATCGAACCCTAAAAAATCTGGGTGGTTTTCATAGAATTTCAATTTATATAATTTGCTGTATCGACTTCCAAAATATTGTTTGTGAAGAGCATTTTATTTTGTCTTTGTTCTACAAATTTAGGAAAGCATCCAAAAAAGCCTTATGTGCATATATTTAAATACAATTAAAGATTTTGAAGCCAATGGTTTACATTAGACTATTTTATGTATATCACAAAATGTTACCCTTATAGAATATCACTAGGTATGTATTTTTTAAATAACTTGGTCTTTTTAATACCATTCGGCCAGAAGGGATGGTTAGTATTAAAATACCCTCATCGAATTACAGTGTCATTTCTTCATTTTAAATAAACCTTAAACCTTAAACTTTATCAAATTATATGATTTTTCCAAAAATTGATGTGGTTGTGGAGTTCGAATTATTAGGAATACAAACCAAAAGTTTTGTTTCGTTTAGATTCAGGTATATCGTTTTCGAAATAAGTAGACAATTCCGAAATACGATGGAACCATTCGCAGATAGAGTAGTATTTTCAGGATTGGTAAAAAGTCGAAAAAACGACATATCTCGGAATATTTCCACATATTTCCACTTTATTTAAATAAGTTCGGACGAAATTACAAAAAATTTAACTCCCATATTGTTCTTACAGTATGTCAATTGTCTAACTCTTTTGTCTATACAAAGTTAAAGTTAGGGTAATTGTTTACTTTCACGGTCACCTGGTTTTTTGATGATATAAAATCGAAGAATCAAGATTTTTACCATTTTTTTTTTTCAAATTGTTCGTTTTTGCGTCGGATTCATGAAAAAAAATACAAAAATTAGAAAAAATCAGTATTTCTGTTGATTTTTCAGCTTTGAATGCTGAAAAAAGTGTGTTTTGACGATTAACTCGTTATAACTTTTTTATTTATAGCCAGATGGATTTCATGTATTTTTTTTTATTGACCCCCTTCCCCTCCAGAGAGAGTAGTAGTAAAATTCAGGCGAAGTTTTAACACCCCCCCGCCTCCCCCTTAACCCTTCAGCATTCAGAGCTAAAAAATTAACAGAAATACTGATTTTTTCAAATTTTCGTATTTTTTTCATAAATCCGACACAAAAACCAACAATTTGAAAAAAAAAAAAAACATAAAATCCATACATTTTTCGATTTTAGTTGGTAAGAAAACCAGGTGACCGTGAAAGTAAACAATTACCAAAATTAGTTTTGAGAAGGACTAAACTGAAAATCGAGGAAGCACTTTGTCACACATTTTATTAAAACTAGTAACTTCTTTAATTACTTCTTAGTCGTGTAAAGTTATAACATTAATTTCACTTAATAAAATCATTATAATTGCGAATTCGGCAGTAATTAAAATATCTAAATTATTTTAGAAATGTGTTTTTGTTATAGTTATAGAACAATATTACTTTCTACATTATTATCTTGAAAAGAGACAACTACATTCATGAAATAACGAATTCAAGCACTTCTTCCACCCACTCTCTAAACTTCTATGTAATATGGTTTTCCTCCAAACATAATTATGCATCGTCTTCATATAATTTAACAAGTGTAATTTTATGTTCAAGTTTTATATAACATCACTTACGTAGTACTTTGGAATAAAAGGTTTTAAAAAGTTTGAAAATGTAAAATTTTAATAAGCTTTCCATAGAAAATCAAATACTAAATCTACCTTTCTGAATGCACTTCCATTGGAGAGGAGAGGGGAGTTGGAACATATATGTGGTATTTTTTTTTCTCACTGTGTATTATATACACTTGCAGAATGACTCATTCATTTGGGGCTTTAAAACCCCATCCAGACGACCCGGATTCTATTACGCCGCAAATAAGAAGTAAAATATATATAAAAATGACAAGAAAAAAGGTATATTCGACTTTTGTTACAACCTCTTTATTATTTACTAAAAAAAAATTTTTTTGCACACAAATATTCGTATGGGGTGAAAGATAAATCGAACAGAAAGATACTGGTATTAGTCTAAACATTGTACCATGAGTCATAACTCCGAAAATGGGTGTGGGGGGGTACAATTAACGAAAAACACAGGGTTTCCTTATATAGATTAGTCTTGTGTTTATAAAAAAAAACTTATCTTAGTGAGTCATTTTAAACAATTCTTTTATAATTATCAGTAATTTATTTTATAAGTACCTTGTTAAGAAAATCCAAAACTAATGTTGTCCTACTGGAAAAATGAGTAATATTGTATTTCTCGTCACAGTTTTAATCCAATGTGCGCCGAAAATTAGTCACTTATTTTCGTTTTAAAGGTGAACAACAACACAATATTAACATTATCTAATATTCACAACAAAAAAATGTCTTGTATTACGTATAAAAAGGGCTCTTGCACTGAAAAACCAGAAAAAAGATTTTTTTTATATTCAAATAATGGCAAAACACAATATGGCTGGGCCACTTTCTTGTCACACTTTGCTTAGCACACTATACAAAGCTTTTTCCTCCGATAGAACTTTAAACTTGCACATGCTCTCTATATCCTTCCCTATGGAATAGCACAGTACAACAGAAAACAACATATAGAACGGAAAAGGATATAAGAGAGATATTCTTTCTTTGTAGGGAGAAGAGGAGAACTTTCTTTTGATTTTGCGTAAACTCCCCTCAATATAGGGGATTATTATATTAGAGAGAAAAAAAAATACAAGATGTCGCAAAAAAAAAAATTCTACTTGACCTTTAACAATTTTGTTTTTTTGTTTTTTGCAAATTTCAGCGTAATCCGATTTAAATCCGAGACGTTTTATTATTTTCAAACTCGAACACGATTAATTCATAATATTTTCCTTTTGCAAAGATCAAGCATGTGAAAATTAACAGAACAATCAGAGTCGATAGAATTATAGAGCACCCGAACAAACACATTTGAGAATATAAATTATATACATTTTTCTATATTATATAGAAGTATATAACTAACTAAAAAAAAATTTTTTTTTTTTCACACAGATTCTACGTACAATCTTCCCGGATGGATCTCAACAGTATGTTTAAATAGTAAGTTACATTTGAACAAACTCAACTGATTTTTTTTATATTTATAAAGAAGACACGTGAACCCACCAAGGGTTGGAAGTGTTTTAAGGTGCCTTCCTATGAATCACTGGCACCACAGGTTTTCTTGAACCCCCCGTCGATGATTCTCATGCTGCCCCAAAACAGTATCATGCGCAGAAACCAGAAATATCGATTGATATAAACCGAACAAGTTCTTCTCTTGCCACGAGTGCGCTCTTCCACAATTCCTTGACGTAAAATGTTATATCGATTTTTTTAATAAAAAAAAAAAAAAAAACACACACCAACCCTCAACAAGCATAGTCTCGCTGCAGGATGGAAAGAGCCAAAATCCGATTCTGTCGTCTATTCTCAAATACCATTAGGTATAAAATTTACCCCTGTGTGATGGCATCTAAGCATACTGCAAAAAGAATTGGGAATGGTCCTGACGCGACTAGTTCGCAATTAAATAGATATTTTTACAACTCTCTGTCGACTAAAACACCAACCCCTAACCAAAATCATCCCCTTCGCTAGCCTCGTCGCAATTTGGTGGCTCAATGATTCATAGTGGATGATGATGATGATGATGCATGTCGGAGTGTGAAAAATGAGGAAATATTAATTTACACTATAGCCAAAAAATTATAAGGGCCGAGGATGATTAAGATCAAAGTTCAGGGACAACAGAGAGATTTAAGATATGAAGGCGGAATTACATTTTTCCACATTCAATTTGTGTCGAGTAATTAATGTTCTTTATTTGACCAATTATTTTCAATGAGAATACATTTAATTTATAGTCCACTTAAAAAAATAATTATTACTCTACACGAGACTTTAGGCAACAACATAGAAATATTTTGGCAAAACCTATACAAATTCAATGTATAATTTTGAAAATCCCAAGTAGAAATACTCCAAACATTTCTTTGCAATGTCTTTGGAATAATAACATTGGTCAACACCAACTAAGGTGCCGAACAAACGAAAAATCATTTATTTATTATTTTTACGTAGATAACTAAATCGAAAAAGAAAATATTCAATTAGTTCTCGTTTTCGAGAAAAATATATATTTTTAAATTTATATAGGTTATTAAAACTAAAAACGTTGAGTGCGACAAGAAGCTGTAGATGCTGCCGAACAGAGAGAGTTAATAAAAGCGTTGCAAAACGTAAGACAAAATGCTTTCAAACTTTTTGAAACATTGCGTTGAAATTCACTTTTTCCAAAAACCAATTGTTCTATACAATAGTTAGTGAATATGGCTATTTCACCTGTCCCACGCTTATGAAAAATATGCTCTACAAGATACGTAGTAAGTTAGTTTTACTTTATATATCTAGATTATAATTCAGGCTTTTAGGCTTTCAGGCTTAAGTCATATTACTACCTTCAATCAAAATCTGTTATTTTTATATGATTTATATTACTTTATATAATCATGATTATTCAAAAATGACTTTTCTCAAAAACGAGAACATTTCACAACGTTTTCATTTACATATTTGTAATCTACGGAAAAAAATGGCATAGAAATCAAGGTATATTATAACTTATTAAGCGCCAGAAAAAAATATAAGGTCTGTCTGGTAACTTTTGGGTAAAAATTTCTTGAGTAAAAATCTGGTAAAAAGTTGCATATGGTAGGAGGGATGAAAATCCAAAGTTACCCGACGACTTCAGGTAAAAATTGGATACACCTTCAAAATCTTACTTGTGTATGTAAATTGTCAAACGTGATCAAGATGTTAGAGAGAAAACTTATGGATTTATTTAATATTTTCGAAGATTATGAAATATATCTTTTATTTATTTAAACAATTTTTCAATAACTTCTTCTTCTATCTGAATCACAACGCAAAATTTAAACACGCAAATGACAGATTACACAGTGACAAGCAATCGGTGATTTTACCCAAATTTACTCGGTCTCCGCAGCGTGGGTAAAATCTGATAAAATTGTGTATTAGGAGAAGTGCTGCTCAGTTTTTCCCCTCCGTGAGGTTAACATACACTTTCAGGTAAAAATTTTACCCGCGAGTAAAAACTTTATAGTTACCAGACAGACCTATAACACAGGTCAACAAAATTAAACTTTTTTTTTGAGTCTGAGTTATGAATGGTATTTTCTTATTGCTTGTGTCTAAAAGGAATGCAAAAGTGTCATAATTTTGTTAAAACTTTGCTTTTATGAAGGAAAATTTGACATTCGTTTGGATAGTTTGAACCTCAATTACAACTAAATGCGTTGTGCGATATTTCTGATTTTTTGCCAAAAAGTACGTTATACTAGAGAAAACAGTATAGCTACATTTTTGTATTGGGTTCCAAAGTGGTGAATTAAATATGGCGTCCGAACATTTGCAATTTTATGGGGTTTTTTATCAAAATGAATCAAAGAGGTCTTAGGGTCGCTGAAACTTAATCTGTTACCAAAATATATATTAAAGATGGAGGATCTAATCTAGCAACCGAAAATTTAAAAAATGTCCGCCCCCAAAAGATTTATAAGGAAATGAAAACATAACAATTTTGATGATTGGTCATTTTATATTAAATTTGCTGTCCTGGGCACAAAAGCAAATTTTTTTAAAAATCATGTTAATTTTCTTCAATTGTGAGGCGAAAGCAATGAGGAATGACTGCATATTGATCAGAATCAAATATCGTGTCGACTTGTGTAATTTGCTCCCCAGTGTAATGAATGAAAAATACCAAGATTTACTATTAGAAATTTGATGATTGATCTTTCCAAATCGCTTAGGAAATTCTAAATTGTAATTCTGATTTATAAATTAAGAAATACAAAATATATAAAAGTAACTACATGTTGGGCAATATTTCAAAAAATTGAGCTGAATTGAAATAACTCAAACAAACCCGTCAATTTGACTGGTTTGAATTTTCGGAGCGAAACTCGTATTTATTACTTTTTAGTGAAATATGTTACATTTAATTAATGTTATAATAGGACGTTATGTTCTTGTAAATTCCTTACCTCTCAAACCCTTTATTTCGAACGAGAATATATTTAAAACTAATTTTTCCGGAATCCTAATAAATGTCCGTAAATCTAGTGTAAAGTAAAAAATGTTCGATCATTATTCAATAAAAAGGATCCGGGTAAGAAAAATAAAACTGAAAAATGTCTGAAAAGAAACTGAAAATTGAATTTTAGATAAAATCCGATCTGAATTAAGGCGGAAATTATTATTTACACTGAAAACTGGCAGAAAACTTGAAAGTTAAGACGGAATTCAGACTGAAATGAGGCGGAAATACTTCTTTAATCAGAAAAGAGACTGAAGCCAGAATGAAAATTTTATATTAGCTGCATTGGAAAACAGACTGAATCAAGACTAAAATATCAGTTACCTATGATGAAAAGAACTGACTGAAATTATACTGAAATTTTTCAATTTTTTGACTAAGAATTTTCTTCGCACTTAGCACTTAGAAATTTCTCAAATGTTGGACTTAGAGCTAGACTTAACATTTTTTATATTCGCTATTAATTAAAATAAAAATTGTTTTATTTGTAATTAATAAATTCACTGATATTTTATTTAGACTATTTTCAGTGTAATTTCAGTTCACTCTTTGCTTCAGGATATGTGGTTTAAAAATAAACTAATTTAATTTTCAGTCGAATTTCACTTCATTTTCAGTTCGTTTTCAGTCTCTTTTCCGTCTCTTATTCACTATGTCGGTCTAGTTTCAGTTCGTTTTCCGACTGCCTTTTAATACAGAAAACATTGGTAAATTTCTCAGTCTGTTTTCAGTTTTATTTGTTAGCCCTTAATTCATTTAATATCAATGTCTATCAAATTAGAATTTTTGCTGTTTGTAGTTGACAACGCACGACCCCGGTATTTCAGTTCAATTGTAAAATTATCGATGTGAAACTGCTTGAAGGAACTTGTTTCTTATTTTTAGTTTATTTTATTTATGTATTCCTAGTGGGGTTAAAGGTTTTTAGAACTTTTTTCCTCTTAATCATATTTATTTTCTTTTATTTTAAACTTTTCCTTTTTTTAATATTGTACTATATTTATATTTTTGAACTGAGAATTTTTTTCTTTCATTTGACATTCCACTCAATACGATAGAAAAAACAAAAAAAAAAAAAAAAAAAACAATAAAAATCTGAGAGTTCCCAATTTTTGGTTATAACATCCGTCTTATTGACTTAGTTCACGTAAAGTATAACCTATGTCACACGGACCATAATAGCGAATCGATTGACGCCTCATTCATCAAAATCAGTTCAGTAGCTTAGGCGCTACGATGGAACATACGTAAATACAATCATACATACATAGACTGCTAAAATCATAACCCTTCCTTTTGGCTTTGCCGTAGTCGGGAAAAAAATAAAAACCTATCAATCATTAAAATTATGTTGTGTGATGTATTTGTAATTTTTAGCAAGAATCATTTTTTATACAATAATGTGTATAATACTTTAATTATAAAAACGTTAATACTTTAATTTGTAGTAAGCTAAGATTATAATTAAATTAATATTGTGTTTGGTACTATTGTACTAAATAAAATATAACAAACTGGAGTCATGTAACACATTAGTGAACTTTAGACTTTGCTCCAATATGTTATACTAATATATATAAAGGCTTTGATTAAATTAACAATGATTAATTTCTCAATTTCAATAAGATGTAGCAATTATGTAAGGCATACCCCTCTATCAGATTTACCTCTTTTTACACTATTTACTTTCAGTGTGATACTAAACAAATTAAAAGTATTGTTTTAGCTTATTGTTAGTATGCCTATGAAATTTAGTGATGTTATTGTTAGGACCTAAAAATACATTGCATCCATTTGTTCAGTTTTATTTGTTCGATTCATTAAGCTAGAATTATGCACAAAACCTCATCACATTGCTAAATAGCAGACAAAGTATTTGTGTTAAGCCAACGTGTTACACTTTATTCCTTTTATGTTTGAAGGCTACCACCCACATAACAGCCGCGGCCGCCTACAACTTTCGGAATGGAAAATCGAATTTACGTAAGGTTAATGCCAGTGACGGAATAAATTTTGTAGGTCTGCCTCGTCAACATATTAACATGTTATTTTAATTGTGGCAAAGAAATTTGGAAATTTTCAAATTTAATTAAGACGAAAAGTTAACTTTTATACCCCTTTATTTGTTCGTCCCTTTACGAAAACCAACCAACAATAAATATTATTCTGTGGTAAAACTTTATACATATTGCCAGACCAAGCTTAAAGGATTTTAAGAATTCTATGGTACACTTAAGCATTCAAGTTGATACCTTTTCAATTAATTGTAAATGGCTTTGATGAAACTCAAGTTTTATTCTATTCAAAAGAAAATTTCAATACAAAACATCAAGAGAATCGAAACTCTTTTAAGTGAATCTAGAGGTTCAGTTAAGAAAACAAAGAGTTCCTCTTTTCAGAATATTCTGAAGAAGTATTGATCTCGATGAGTGACCTTCAGGTGAAGCTTATCTGGGCAGATGCTACTACATAAAAATATTATTTAAGTGGGAAGAAAAGTCGCAAAAATGTTCCAACGCCTTTTTCATGGTCAATATGAAAAGTTTGTGGTTTAAAAGCTTATTATATTTGAGGCAATATGCCAATATTCTAGTCTAAACATCCTCAAATAAAAAATTTTTTTTTGCGTTCTTATTCAATGATATTGAAATTGCCTCATTCTTCGCAAGAATTTCCATATGTGAAGGAAAATATGTCGGAATTGGTAAATTTGCCAAAGCTTTGGGAAAAAAAATTTTATTGATACGAATCTTTTATCAATAATATTTACATTCTACTTCTCCTGGAAGAACATACTTTTGATTTACATAAAGCTCTCAAATAATAAAAAGCTGCTTCTTTTATAATATACATAGACACGCAATTCAAAAGCTAAATATATATGTGGTAATTCTTTGAAATCCTTTCACGAATAAAGAGTACATAATTGGGATATTTTGGTCAGCAATTTAGATTTTTAGTTATTTTTGTGAATTCGCGTTAATGGTTTTTTTTCTGTAGGATTTATTACAGAGAATATTATTAATCATAATTTAACATTTAAATTATAGAAAGGATAATGTAACGAACGAGTAAAATTTAATTATTATAATCAGAAACCCATCAGCGTTTCGTTAGAACAAATTTATTTTTGTTATAATACATTAGGAAAGTTGCTTCATCTTATTAACATATTTTTAAATGTATAAATTAAATGAATCGTTAACGAGTATCGCATAAAACTACTTTTAACCCTTTGAGAGCCAGGGGATATTTTCATACATATAGTATTTGAGAAACGCCAAACAATTTTAAACAAGAATTTATATTTCAGACAATTTTGAGTTACTATTACTAATAAAATAAAACTCTAATAGTTTAACAAAAATTATTAAATACATAAAAAAATATTTTCTTTAATTTTGATAATTTATTTGTTAAAATAAATTAAAAGCAAAAAAACCTTTTTAAAAAAAAGCTTTTATTTAAATGCTCTAAAAAGAAGAAAATAAAATGTTCCTTTAAAATTTTAACTATCAACTTATAGCCTCATTATACACAATTTATATGATCATAAAAGCTTGTCGCGAGGTTTGCGTAAGTACCTATAAGTATTTAATTAAACTGAAATTTAAAAAAAATTAAACTTAGCAGATTAAGTTACTCAATTAAATAGGTACTAGTTTATTTACACAAGTAAATCGCGCCATCTTTTTTTTAACCTGCATTTTTATTCTCAGCGAACCCTTTCATTTAATACCCATACTATAGGAAAGCATAAAAAACTTCAAAAGTCCGCCATATTGGATTAAGAGTGATGTCAGAAAATTTTTCGAATTATTCTCGGCAAGCCCTTTCATTTGATACCCATATTGCAGAAGTGCATAAAAAATAACTATTCCGCCATCTTGGATGTTCCGCCATATTGGATTTAGAATGACGTCACACTGCTTGTCGTGTATTGGCCCCCAAACTAAACGTGTATACAAAATTTCAGCTCAATCAGTTGAAGATATCTGCTTCAAAATTGAGTAGCAAGATTCCACCCGAACAAACATACATACATACAGTGCAAGTTAAATAAAAGCTTTTAACTTATTTTCTTTTGAAAAAAATAGGGACTATGCGAGTGCTATCCTTTAACTAAGAAAGAAGCGAGCTAATTAGGTAATATATAGTATTTTTTTTAATATCCCCCTCTCCTTCTCTCACAATTTCTCTATTAAATCGCTTCATCTGAGTATCTTCAAAACTACTTGGGGTATTTCCGCTGGAGCGGGATGTTGGTATTAGGAAAGAACACTAGACTCAGTTGACATAAATCAAATGAGGTTTTAACAACAAGAGGGAGGGTGGTATGACATCGAAAATTCAAATCTAGTCGAGTTTGTGCCTAAAGCTAGTAGTCAATGTAAGTGTAATAATCGTAAAATAATAAAACGCACTTGCCAGTAGGTCATGAGAAATGAAGCCTCAAAATTTAGTTCACACTTTATATACTATTTTGTTTTTACTCTCCGCAGAGCCTAGTTGCAATGTTAATTCGATATATAGCTGTTGGCACTTTTTACAAATGCATCGATATATCGCTCCATAGCACTTAAAGAGTTAAATACGGATCATAATTGTTTAAAAGAAATAGAAAAACTTACCTTTTAGCTTCTTTCTTATAGGTCTTCTTACATAGCACCTATATACGTGTATTAAAAATTCTAGAACAACATTTATCAATTTAAACAAAATCCTCAAAATAATCTCATAAAATTCTAGCTCATGATTAATTCCGCGTGTGGAAATTCTAAATAAAAGTGAAGTAAACACGGTTCCAGCTTCGCTATTGTCTTTTACAAGCTTATTTAAACTTTAACCCTTTGCACTCGGCGATCTTGAATACGCAATAGCTGAATGGTGAGCGAGAGTAACCTCTCGAGTGCAAAGGGTTATATTACATATTGCTAAAATACATATTATAAAAAACCTTAAAACTGTAGGATCTACTTTTTTCCGACTACAATATGTATAGAACACTTCTGCGCTGATTTATTGCAAAGGTTTGGATCTCTTACCTTTTTGGAAAAATAAGGTTTATTAATTTTTTAGATAATTAATTTCTTGACTATCCAACTTCCAAAAAAAAATTAAATTTAGGTACGAGTATGACTTCTGTGGTCGGATGATTCGAAATGGGTTAAACATTTCGTACAAGGAAATTTTCCAGTCAATAGAACTTTTTGTATAAGGAAAAAAAAGAATTAATGGAGATATATTTTTATTAATTATCCTGCTTTTACCACGTAAAAGTCCTAGGCTAATTTTCAGGAGCCGTAATTCTAAAAAATCATCTTTTAATTTCTGAGGAAAATGCCTAAAAATACAACAATATTGAGGAATCAAAAACGAGATAAGTCAACTTAAGGAGAACTTCTTGTATGAATATTGTATTCGGAATTATATTTTCCTGACAGTGATCAAAAGGAAAAAATACCAAGGAATATTAACAGAATTTCCAAATTACAAAGTTATAAAGGCAGGTAAAAATGGCCACGTAATTTTAAGACAATATTTGAACTATTCGCAATTCAAAGAAAATTTGAATGAGTAAACCGGACTTTTATTCATTGATTGCCTTACTTGAAACATTTTTTATGATGTATAATTACGGCTCGGTTTAGGATAATTAATGGTATGGGAATTTCCTGGGACGGAAAACACAACATTTGTTTTATTATTCAAGTCTGTGTCCACCATAAACTACTACCATGTGATTTGTTGCATTTTTCAATAGTCAGACGACTTTCTCAAACCCTAGTTATTGAATGAAATATCAATTTAAAAAAATTTTACATCAGTTTAAGAAAAGTAATATTCATTACGTAAAAGTAGTAATAATTTCATAAAGAAATAATGATACATCATTGATATTGTTTTAGATTCTGACCGTAAAATAAAAAACTTGCGATCAAATTGTTGGTGCTATAAACCCAGAACAAAAAAAAAAAAAAAAACAATTTTGGTTATATGGACTCTAACTTGAATATGTTATACAGGGTGTTTGGCAGAAGGACCGACAAAATTTGTTGCTGGGTTCATTTCTAATTTTATACCGATGAGACCTAAGTCGTGTTTTCCATCTAAACAACAAAATTTGATGTATTTTATTAACAAAAAAATGGACATGTGAGTTTCCAAAATCCAAAAAACAGGTAATTGCGTGAAGTAATAGCTTTTTTCAAAATTAATTTTAAAATAACAAGCTGCAACTAAAAGCTTCGTTTTCTTTTAAAAAGTTCCTTGGTTTACGCCCGTTTCAACGATATGCCACATGTAAAATAAAGTCATTCATTAAAGCGGTAAAAATTAAGGATTCACTGCAAGGTGCTAACAATTTTTTTATCAATTGCTGATTACGAAACCAGTTTACGTACAAAAAAGAGCGGTGATCGTAAGCAACTATTTATTTATTTTAACTATTTTATTTATCGGTAAAAAATTAGAAATGAACCCACCAACCCACCAACAAATTTTGTCGGTCCTGCTGCCAAACACCCTGTATATCAATAATCATATAATCATAGATTAAACTATGTTTAAAATGCCACCAAAAAATTATTGAAATTATATCACTTCTTTTCACCAAAATCCTAGAATCATACTATATAACGAACGGAATAAGACTCAAGTTTGTTGGCCGTTGTATTCGTAAATAATGGTCACGAAAAATAATTAATAGATAATTTTTTGTAGCAAATTTTATGAGGTACAAATTTGATAAAAATTAGTTTTGTTCAAAAATCAATAGCGATTTTTATTCCCTCAAAATATTGTATGCAATTAAGCTTTTATTTGAATTGGCCCTGTATTTATTGAAAATAATAATAATAAGTTCCTAGAAGTCGTACAATAGCAAAACTAAGGGTTTCTGGGGATTGTAACTATTTAAATTTTATTCTGTTAGTTATGATCTACAATAAACCCGACTTTGAACGCCTTTGATCAAAATAAGAAAATATGCGAGGTTCTTTATTAGTTATTTATAATTTTATTTAAAGCCTCGTGAAGAGGAATTAGGAAATTATCCATACAGCCTACAAGAAAATTTTCTATGTAGTCCCCAGACTTAGGCTCGTTGTTATAAAAAAACAAAGTAAATCGCCTCTATTATTGTTGAATTGCATGTAATATTTTCTCGTAACAACTATTGCACGCAATTCAGCTATAAAAGGTAAAGAAGTGTTTTGTTTCTCATAACAAAAGAATTTCGGTTAAATGAACTATTCAAAGCATATTTAGGTGCCTATCAGTCTGCAAACAATAAATATAATTTATAACAACATACTACCCACAATTATTTCATATATATAGTGTTTTTATGTAAATTATATAAAAAAAGGACCTTAAAATGAGAATTTGGCAGGCAGTGAACGATTCATTTGCCTATAAAACATCTGTTGCCCTCCACAAATCGCCATGAATGAATGAATCATCAAGAATTTATGAGGGTTTAATTCAACAGTAAAATTGAGTGTAAGAAGCCGTAGACCAATTAAAAGCTTCCGCAATGTCCGCTTTTATCTACTGTATTTTTTTTTTTTTTTCAAGTGGTAAAAGTTTGGGATAAATTAATTCGAGATATACTCTCTCTATGTAAAACTTTCTAAATTCTACCTAGAGATGAAATTTAATTAAAATAATGAATAGTGACTAACAAACTCGACTATAAGTTGTTCTTAAGATCACTCTGAAAGGGTTGAATAGTTTTCCCTTCGTAACGATAGCTGGTGATTCATTTATTCCCTTTTTGTCAGCTCTGGATATTGTCTTTCGCACATAATAAGGGAGTCAGCAAGTCTAAATATCGCTTCCGAAGAAGCAATATTTTGCTAAATCGATATAAATTATTCACAATGAGGCATAGCTACCTTTTGTTTATCGAACTCCAACGATATACGAGGGTAGAACGATTAATTAATGATGAATTAAAGCTGATGGTTAAAAGTAATTTAAGCTCACAACCCCGAAACCATTTCAGATATATATACAGAAAGAAAACGCGAAGAATGGAAAATCGATTTTTCACCCAAAATTTTTCATCATATTTAAAACATCACAGTTGTTAATAAATTACTAGTTGTATTATAATCTTATAAAATATCAAATTAAAATACCTTATTTTTATTAGAATACTACAACAAAATTTTAAATGTTATCCTTTCTAGTATTATTCCAAATTAAGTAATATAAATTTACTCTAAAGAAGTCTATTTTTATAAGCAAATTTTTACAACGTGTGTAAAAATTACCTGAACAATGGAAAAATTCACTTAATCTCTCCTGATTAATTTCAGATTTTCACACACTTTATTTCTGTGGACCACTGAACAAAACTGCCAACCACTGTCCCTTCAGGTCTTCCAGGATAAATCGAAGGCAGCCAAGAACTGAAAAACTGACAGACGAACTTGCGCAAATCAGCTGTCACGAAATGTTTTTGTTTTTATCGTTGTCACAACGCCATCTGCAGTCAGTTTTTGACCTATTGCTGAAAAAAGACAGATAAACTTTGTGAGTACCGTAATAACGGTGGTTTTATTATCGCCAAAGTTTTTGCATTATGAGGTCGTGTTTTACGAGATATGGATAATGAAAACAATCTGATTTAAAGTGCTTATTACATTAAATAATTTGCAACGTGAGCGATTTCAACTAAGAGAAGTCTTCCGGGGATTTTTTTTTTACATGCTGCTACAATCTCAGAAAATTATAAAAAAGCAGAATTCATTGACTCTTTCGATGACATTTATCCGAGACCGAAAACCAAAGAGTTTGGTTTAAAAATTAATCACAGCTTGTCTATTTTGCAATTAAATAGATAAAATACCCTTCCGATGGGGCAACGCAGTGCAAAATTCATTCTTTTATCTATCCATTTATTAAATTATGGAATACAACAAAATTTGAATACTTTTCTTACTGTCGATTTATTTTACGTATGTAAATATTTATGAAAAATACGCAACAAAGTTACTGAATTCATTTTGAATAGTAACTTTGGAAATACTCACGAATTAATTTCGTTTAACTAGTTTTTATGGTCATCCAAGGCCACAACGAATAATCCGAACGAATAAAACGGCCGAGAAAACTAAAAAAATGTATAATCTAAATTCGAGCGTTTTTCAGCTTCCGAGCCAGAATAAACTATAAAAAAAAACCATCTACATAGGCCACTTTACAACTTACGCCATTTTCACATCTTGCACCCGCAGTACCATATTTATGATTCTGATTGCTGTTAATTTTATTATAAGACTTTTGATTTAAAGACAGGAGCTAAATTGCAATATTTTTGCCTCGAATTTTAAGGCAATCTTGGCAGAAGAGTAATAAAATAGGTCTGTTTTTTAAGGTTTTGTTGCTTTCTTCTTAAATATTATAACTCAATTACTTTTTAGTTTTATAACATTTTTATTAACATTACATGGGCAGCTATAAATATATTTAAATTCAAAAAATTTCTTCAAATTCTTCCATGCAATGCATTTCCTTCTGAAAAGATTCTGATATATTTCATTATTAAGCACTTTACATTCGAATTAAACTTAAAAATGGAACCGAATAAAATCTTCGAAAGTCAAAATCTCCAAACAAAATCAAAATCTAGAAATCTAAATCAAAATCTAAAAATGTAAAAATTTCAAGGGATAAACCTTTAGTGATTTTGTTCTGGAGATCTTGATTTAAAGATTTCATCCCGGATTCATTTAAAAAACCACAAATATAATTTACTTCGCGCAAGCCAATCGATTGCTGATATCCTCCCAATTAGCAATATCAAAAATTGCCTCGACATACGTCGGCCTCACGTTCTTGTACTGAATATAATAAGCGTGCTCCCAGACATCGATTCCAAATAAGGGAACAAGCCCCGTCGTCGCCTCCAAGGGGTCCTGGTTGGCGCATGTTGCCAGCTGAATTCTCCCAGTTTTCTTGTTATACCCAAGCCAGCCCCATCCAGAACCCTGAATGGCCACTGTAAGGGCGGTCATTTCCTTCTTAAAATTATCAAAACTTTTGAAAGATGTTTCAATCGCAGTCTTGAGTTCCTTGGAAGGCTCAGTTTTAGAAGGGGAGAGATTTTGCCATAAAATCGTGTGATTAATGTGACCACCTCCGTTGAATTTTAGAGCGTTTCCCAGAGCAACAATTTTCGTCGTATCATTCTTTGAAATCGCATCCTGCAATTGCTCTTCGGCAGCATTGAAGTTATTTATGTAGGTCTGGTGGTGCTTTTGATGGTGGAGCTGTAAAATAAAACAGGGATTACTTTAGATTGAGAATTTTCCAGATCTTAAGGGCGTTTAATTGTACTCTCAAATTTCTAACCCTCTACCAAATTGTATTCCTAGCATTGATATAATTTTTGAAATTAAAGGAAAAAAAATCATAGAATAGTCAATTTGACACAGACCTTATTTCAATATGTTTTCTCTGAGGTTAGAAATATAGGTATACAGGTATACAGTAAAATCTCACTAAATTCAAGGAATTAATGCATTAGGTACATTCAAGTAGCCAAATTTAGAGTGAAGGATTCACTATTTTCAAGTAGATTTTATTTATACATTTTATTATCCAAATATTTAACAGCATTCAGGCTTAAACAACAACAAAATCACAATTGAAATTAGAGGATACGAGATCATCAAAACAATTGATGTTAATGAAGATTTGAAATGAGTTCTTGGTAAGAACAAGGGCTCTTGTCTCTTTTTTAAAATAATCTATGTATAAATAACTGAATTTTTAATTGTGATCACTTTATATAACTACGAAAGAAGTGAACTCCGAAGCGATTGAGAACGAACTTTTTTTTCACCAGTTGCAAGCCACTTCAACTCTCGCATTAATCTTACACAAATATTTTACCTGATCTCATTTTACAAATTAACCTCAACTGAATCTATTGCGAAGATTTTGTAACGAATGGTAAACGCATATAATCAGAGTTATTGTTTCTAATAAGTCTGCCCTTCAAAATGTGCAGAAATACCTTTTTATTGTGTAAATAAAAGGTGAAGCGAACTTTCCCCAAAATGCTTTCAGTGACTACTTAGCTAAGAGCTCAAAATATCAGATAAAATAATATTTTTGTTTTTATTTATAACACATAAAACGTTGGTGGTTAGCAACTGATGCAAAAATCACTGGTTGATTTATATACCAGCCATAAGTAAGCAATTATTGGTAGTTGTAATTTGTAAACTTCTTATATTCTAGTTTTAACTTCTAGAAACTCAATGATATAAGAACAATATTTTTTCCGGTAATTTTTAGTATACAAAATTTCAAATTTCAGCTCAATAGTTTTCCATTTGATAGCAGGTGACCGATATTAGATGCATTCAATGGTCAGAAACTAGGTCCTTGCGGCAGGGAACTAACATGAGTTCTATTTTTCAATTATATTTCGTTCATCTCAAAACGCCACAGAATTTTCTGTAAAGTGTTCCTTTACTTCATGCCTAGAGACAACTCTAAATTCAAAAACAAAAATAGATTTAAACAGCGGGTGTATAATAAGTTAACAAAGGGATTACAAAGTTCTGAATAATTGATTTTGTTGCACAAGACTCAACTCAAATCGAACCCTTGAAATTAACGAGACCTTGATGTATATATTTGGAATTCTTCTATAAACCATCTTAAGTAATTTCAGCCACAGAAAATGTCTTAACGAATTTTCCACCCGCTACATTTTTTCCCGGCCTGAAATTTAGACGAAGAGGCAAACAAAATTTTGTGGCTACTTTTTATTTTAACTAAGAATTAGCTGAGATTGAAGACATTCGGCATATGTTCAATAGTTCCAAATATATAGCGGTTTGACAAGTGTCGGGGGTAACTTTGACCCCCAGGTGCGCTTAATTCTATCTATAAAAATATCGAAAAACAAACCCACCTCCATGATCTCCCTGCAAATAATCGGCTCGAGGGCTGCATAATCGTATGGGAGACTGGGCAAGGTGTGTTTGGAGCGAACTATTGACTGCAGTCCTCCTCGCAGGCTAAATATTTAAAAAGTAATTAGTAATTATCAGTCACTGGAAATTTCGCCATTATCTTTTATGTAATCCAACGGTCCAAAGGACTTTCCTTACCTGCTGAGCGCTGAAGTTGCACGGAAAAGGAACATTGCTCTCAAGATGTTCAATATTCTTTAATTGCTGATGGAAATTATTTATTTATTTTGAGAAAAAGCCGGCTTTTCTTTGGATTCTTCCTGCAGCTACCCAGCAAAGTAGTAAATTGATTGTTGGATGACGTTTCTGTGGAGCATTGCCAGAAAGTAGAACATTTCATGTTAAGAACATGGAAAATGTGACTTAGCTAAGACATTTATCATATTTAAGTTATGACTCAAACCGAATTTGGGGATTTTGCTCATTCTGATTCTCACTTCCGTTGTCCTTCGATTTGAGAATTTCTAAAACATTTTATAGCAACGAGCAAGGAATAAAATAAGGACCACGGAAATTATAGACGTGCTTTTATACAATTATATACAGGGTGTCCAGATTCAATGTAGGAAACGCTGTACCAATCGATTCCTTGGAGTGTCTTGAGCAAAAATGGCCTTTGAAGGTTTTTTAGAGGTTCGCTCACGTAAGTCGTTATAGGTCCTTGTAAGGACATCCCAGGACTTGGAGCCATGAGCCATTCAAAAGAGGAGGAGAGCACCTTTCGAACAGTAGCCCACTTAAGATATGTCCAAACATGTAAAAGACAGAGGGTCCATAATAAAATAAGAAAAGGAAAGTTTTTATAAAAACAGAATAAATCGCAATTTTGTATGACACCCTCTGCTCTGTTCATAATACATGCATGCTGTATTGTGCTTACTATCAGAACGAGATAGACTGGAATAAGCTGGTTCTGGCAACATAAGAAAGCTTCTATTTTAAAACACTTTTGTTTACAAATATTTTTTCGTTAATAACAATTTTCCTTTTAAATCAACCCTATTAAGTTACTGTGATAATGTGAAACACTTTTTATCTACTATTAATGTATGGAAAACCGAATTTCCGAAACCTTCGAATTTGAAAAAAATACTGTTTTAATTCCCAATAAATTTTTATAAATACTTTAGGTATGATTTTGAGTTGATTATGAGTCTAAAATTTTTATTTAACAAGGATTTCGTCATTTCCTAATATTTATATGCGGGGAACTAAGTTTATAAATTTTTTTGTAGGTATAAGAGAGCTCCACATGAGATAAAAGTGATAATAATAATGGTATTCGTTTTTTTCGGTACCAATTTTCACAGAATGTCCTGTAGATTATTATTAATATTTGATGATTAAACTATCTTCGTATGGTTAAATTGTTTTCATAGCGTGCACACTTGCTGAAATACAGGATGATTAAATAAACGCTTATATCAAAATTTTTAATTTCAATTTATCACAAATGAAAGCGATAGAGGGAATGGAATTTAAATTTTTAATTCGCATCTCCAAGAAATATTCAAAAAAAATTAAAATTTGCCACGATTTCATATTCAATATCTGCAAACAAAAATTGATACTTTACCATTTCATATAATGTATTCCAAAAGATTCCTGGTTCAAATGACAAAATTAAAATTATAAATATCTGCTTCTACAATGGCTAATGGTTTAATGAAAAAAACCCAAAGTAATGTCTTAGTTGTTTTATTGACCATGCATGGACGAGTCCATAAATAAAAGAGTATATTTCGTAATTAAAACACTTTTTCTCTAATATAGTCTATATAAACACTGTTCTTTGTACATTTTTAATAAAGTTTTATATTAATCTTTACCGACTTTGCGTATCGTATGGTGATTTATCTTATTTCATTTAAAATTCACGTTCTCATTTGTTCTTAATATGTAATAAAAACGAAATTTAACATAATGTTTTAATTCACAAATAAATAAAGTACTTATCTATTCGTAATAAAGTTTCCTTTCGTTCTTAAAAATGTCTGTGTGTATTGGTTTTGAAACAAATCGAGCATATGACTTTCATGTTGTACAGGGGGACGAGGGGCCCAGTGCGTTCGCCAGTCACGGAGAAATAAAATATATTTTAATTATCTGCTACTTGATGATTTCTAGCCGATTTCCTTCGTGTAATAATTCGTTGATTTGTTTCTTCTTCGCTTTCGTCAGCGATTTGTGTATCCTCTTCATTAAGGTCAATTGATAAAACCGAAGAACGTCTAGTCTTTTTTCTAAGCTTCTTATTGCTTCGCAACGTACAACCGTTCGTACTGCTGTTCTCACTTGAGTCACTATCATAATTTCTTTTCTTTAGATTAACTTTAGTTTTATTGCTATTATTACTTGTACCACCACTTGTGATGCACTCTGATGTATCCTTTATATCCTTTTTCGCAGCACTACTATCGATCCCATTTACTGTTGTCAATTCACTGCCATTGTAAAAAATACTATTGCTACTATTTGTTCGAACGCTATTGGGCTCATTTAACATATTACTATTAATAGTAGAACTATTGTGTATTATGTAACTATTTGAACTAATTCTAACGGTTCGTTCTTCACTTTCATAACTTTCACTAATATCGTCGCATTCTTTTATCGCCTGTAAAGTACTTTTACCATTCACTAAATGCATTGTTTTGCCGGAATCGTCAAGTAAACCGTTCTTTAATTGAGAATTTTCCTTTTCAAGGCTCTGTATCCTATCCCTGGTAGCTTTTAGCTCCTGTTGAAGGAAAAGGATTGTGCTCTGCATACCTTCAACATCTTCGTCAAGTTCCTGAAGGAAGTCATCAAGTTCTGGAAAATAAAGATTTTTGTGTGAAGTGTTTTCAACGTTTTTATATGGTAATAATTCTAACAAACATAATTCAGTCTTAAGTTAATCGCCCAAATGTTGATCAAAGATCAGAACCGCTGAACAAAATTTTATATTTCCTTATATACAAGGTGTATTCGAAAAATAAATAGAAAACTGTATGCCAATCAATTTCTTGGAGAATTCTGATGAAATTTTTTTTTGTATACCGCTTTTCTATAATAAACTCTTCACTTTAATTCAAAATTTCTAGAAACTTTTTCAAAATTGTCGTATGTTTAAAATGATTGCCCTCTCATCAAGTATGGAAATCATTGCAGTTTATTAGAAGAATAAAATCGAAATCTGAAACCCTAGACGGATAGATTTAATTTTGAATTTGTTTACAATGGTGACAATAGAACATATTAATTTTCAAAAAGGAAGCTTTTGTTACACTTCAGATTCATGTATAAAAAGAAATTAAATGGAATATAAGAAATTTTTACAACCGTACCTTCGTTAACTGACATCGGATATTTATTAATCCTTCTATATCTTCATTTTAAACTAACAAGGAAATGATTTTGAAATAACTCACCAGATTGTGACTTCTTGACTTCTTCACTGAAACTCTTTTGCATTGCCAATTCGCCCTCAAGTTTCGCCAGACGACCGTTTGAGGTCATTTTCCCCAATTCTTCATTTTCCTAGAAAACAAAAATTTTTTAGTAACATTTTCAGAATCATATAAAAACCAAATTTACCTGGTATAATAGTCTGCATTTTGCCATCAGCCGTTTTCCCGTATTAGAATCAGGTGTGAACTTCCATGCCGATAGCTCATTTTGAGTTTCTTCAAGTTTTGCCCTGGTTGCCTGTAATTCATTTTTGAGCTTCTCAAATAATAAATTAACGGCCGGATCCAAAAGTGCTGAACGTAATGCGACTGGTCCTGGCGCCTGAGCTGATTTGTATTCAGCAATTTGACTCTACAATAAAATGTTTTATTATTTTTGTTTAATGGCTTTAAATGGTAATAACATTTTATTTTTATTTTTATTATCCTTTGAAGGTTACTTACAACATAATCTTGAAATTCTTGCTCCTTATTTGCAAGTCTTCTCATAAGAATACGTTCTCTTCGTTGAGCATCGGACACTTGTTGCTGTAATCGCGCTTGAGAATCTTTTAAAGATTGATTTTCCTCTGGAAAATATTAAAAAAGGTTATCGTAAGTTTTTGAATATTTCTAGTAAAAAAATTGAAATGAAAAAACAATACAGATCCCAAAATTCTATAAAAACTTGTTTTTCCAAAACTATTCGAAATCATACCAATATATGTAATCAGTAATTTTCTTTAAAAGTGTGACTCTTTTCATCCACTTCTCCAGGATGTTTGCTTTTTTACATTTCGGTTATAACTGGTTTGCTGAGACTCTGTAGAAAGGAGCAGTGCGCTGCCAAGCCACACTTAACAAACTCTTAATTTTTTTTTTGTTTTATTATAAAAACTTACAAATTTCCTTTTTATTTGTAGCACTGGCACTTTTGACTTTTTTTTTATTATTAATTTCTCATTTTTCTTCATACATATTTTCTTTCCGAGAGCACTGGTTTTTACACTCACAATTTGTGCACTGTAGAAATTAAGGATCGAACTTTCATTCTTTTTATTACGATGAAATCACTGTTTTTTTCTTCTTTTCTCTGCTTTCTTTTTAAATATTAACCATTAATAACATTTTTTGTTTTCTCTTTTGAAACATATGCTAAATTTTAGGTTCTCGTGGAAGCAAAATTTAGTGCAAATAACTTACAAACTAATTACGTACACATTACCAAAAGGATTTAATAATAAGCGGCATTCTTTAAGCATGCATTTAGCAAGAATATAAATAATATAATTTACAATTTTATTCTGCACTCACTGACCTCGCATTAATTTATTTATTTATTTAGTTAATCTTCCACTTTCTTATTTCAAGAAACAAGAAAGCAAAATGATGGAACCAAAGTCCCTTCTCTTATCAAGCCGTTAAATTATTCAATTAAGACATTCTCTTCACACGCGAAATTGCTATGAAGTAAATATATACATTCATTACTTTTAGTATTAACCAAATTTTAATTATAAATTGCAAAGAGTAGTCCTAAATTGAAATCTTCTATTTTCAAAAAGACTCTATAGTTATTAAAAAATTAAATAGGAAATAGGTTAAAGGCTATCAGTTCTTAAATTTAAATTAAGTAAATAAGCAATTATAGTTACAAACGGTAAGTAAAAGAATAGTATTAATTACAAAATTAATATTTTGAAAAAGGACATCCAAAATCATACATAGATACAATAGTTTAGAAGTACCATATTCAAAAATAAACTAAAAGCTAAAAAATAATTTAGTATCCTTTATACAGTAGTTGTACATATATGATTAAAATGCATTGTTAAATATTACCTTACTATTAATGTATCACAAATGAATAAAATTTAATTATCATTTTCCTCCATTCTTTCGGATTGAGTTTTTGAATAGCATTACTCTTCTATTTGTAACGAAAATTATCAAAATATATTGTTACATATTCCAAGTAACGAAGTATTATTTTTTCAAAGTATCTATACAGTGCTGTGCAAAACATTTGCAACTAAAATCATAGTTTCTTACAGGTCATTATAAAATTTCCTAAACCACTGATACCAAAAAAAGTTTTACAGTACATTATTCTTTATTATGTCTAGTTTCCATATCTAACAATAGCAGAATGTAATATCCCATAATAAGAGAGCAATATCCAGTTTTTATTCAACGTAACAATTTTGCCTGTGCAAAACATTTGCAACTTTATATATCAACAAATACTTTTCTCGGAATAAATGAGAATTGGCAGTACTTTGTTAGTTAACTGTTATTTTCTATTCCATATATAGTTAATAAAAAATAATAATAATTTTCTATTCCGATCCAACTACTGCTGGGCATATAATCCAGTCTGTCGGTCACGTTCATACGCGGAAGTGTATTAAAATATTTTTTTTCCTTTAAACGTAATTCTTAAAATGGCGTAATTAATTTTACAACGAAATAAAAAACCGAATAATATTTGTTTACACAGATGGTATAACCAAAAAAGACATTAGTGAAAAATATAAAATAGCTAAATCCACCATATCCAGAATTATAAGCAGTTTTAAAAAGAAAATATTCATAAAGGGTGGTAGACCAAGGAAAACGACAAAGGCTGAGGATCGTAGAATTTAAATTTTAATTAAATCTCGGTCTTTCCTCAGTTCAAGGTACTTAGGTAAAAAACGAATAAAACCTGGAGGTGGATCCTTCGACAGTAAGAAGACGAGCCATAGAAATCGATCTTAAAACATACAGGCCAGCGAAAAAGACACTACTTTCCGAAAAAAATGGCTGAGCTCTACTTGTCTTTGCTGGAAGTCATTTAGAATGACCCCTAGAAAAATGGAGAACTGTTCTTTTTTCGGATGAGTACAATGAGGACAATGATCCCAAGCACACCTCTAGACTTCTTCAGGCTTGGATTTCGCAACAAAACATTGAAGTTTTGAAATGGCTCGCACAGTTCCCAGATCTCGACCCCATAGAAAAGCTATGGCAACTGGTTAAGAAGAATATGAGGGGTCAATTTTACAACAATCGTTCGTCACGGTATAAAAAAGGCTTGGAATGATATAACTTCTTTGCATATTGAGTCGCTATTTAATTCTATGCCAAGAAGATGTGCAGCAGTTATTGTAAATAAAGGCTATTCAACCAAATATTAATGATAATATATATTTAAAGTCGCCAACATTGTTAATGTCAAAGAGTTGCAAATGTTTTGCACAGTCAGTTTTGTATCTTAGTATGAAAAAACGAATATTTCTCCTTTTTTATTTAATAGTTACCTTTAGTTATTTTATATTCTTAAATTAGATATAATAAATAAAATACTATATTAGCTTTTTTGTTTTTAAGAAATTAAGGTTTGTTGTAGTAAGACATAGAAAATTGGGGTTTTAGTTGCAAATGTTTTGCACAGCACTGTATATATAATTCCATACCTAAAAAACTATAATTTCATACCTCTTTATTTGGAATGATAATTACATTGATAGTTTACTTCTCAATCATAATTAAGACATTTCGAGTTCAAGGAATAGTAATTTGGTGGAAATTAATACAAAAGTTATTTATTACTTTATTTAAAATTATCAATTTAAAAAAATAAAAATAAAATCTGTGTGCGGCCCTTGTTTTAATAATGATTCTAAAACGTTCAATGAGTTTTCTCGAAAACACGGGTTGAGACTTTTTGTTGGCATGCAGAAGATCCTTTATAGGAAAATATAAACCTATTCAATATTATTCCGAAAAATGTGAAAAGATTATAAAATCAAGTCTTAGGTTTTAATAAACGCCAGTTTTTTTATTTATATCACAATTTTATTTTATTTAGACGCGAAGTGCTTAACCGAAAAAAAAATGTGCATCATTTATATATTTTAAGACAAGTATAAAAACTACTAAATATCCGGCCTCTAGTAAAAATCTAGAAAAACACGTTTCGTCATCCGGCAGCAAGTTTAATACCCTGACTTGCTAAATGACCATAATTTGTTGATCATTTTTATCTAAATGATGAAAAGTTTACTATAATTAAGCGGATTTTGTACTTCTATACCATTTTTAAGAACAAGCAGAAGAAAAGCACAAGGACAAGCTGATAAATGATGATTAAGAAATGGTTGTCTGTCACCACTTCATTAATAAATAATTAGTGCTAAATAAGCCATTAAATAATTATTAATTTACTGCGCTGTCTTTCTAGGTTTTTCGTTATTGTGTATGTTATCTACAAGTTGCAGGTTCAAGTTCAAATAAATACAGGTTGCATTTTTTTCGAAAATTAAGGGTCATTTTTACGGTCCGAGTTCAAAATAAGTTTAAGTTAAAGTTCTTTGCAGCAAGACTAGGGGCTTAAGCGAAATATCATTGAACAATTAAGCTGAACTTAGAGAAAATGTTTGTGAGGGTTTAAGTCCAGTCATAAATTTTGAAAATCGATTTTTTTGGTTATTGTAATTTTTATAACATATCTTAAAAATATTCCCTAAAAATTCCCAGTTGATTTAATAAAAATTATTTGTTATACGACTATCTATAGGCCGCTTGAACCGCTATCAACTGCAGTTGGAACTTTTAATTCAGTTTTTGTAAAAATTACGTTTTTAAGGTAAAAAGCAAGTATCTTGATTTTCAATCTATACGTTTTTAAAATTTAAACTTATAATTTCAATTTCAGCTCTCCGTAATTTTATTTAGTTTTTTTTAAGGACTAGATAATGAACTGAGAAAATTTTAAATTTTGTTTCTTTGGTTCAATTAAAATAAAATAATTTCGAGCGCAGTAGTATATTCCTTAAAAGGAAGTATTTTCATTATAGAAGCGGCACGAAATCCCTTATTTCAAAATACTCCTTTTACTTGGCATCAAAATTCCCTATTTTTAAATAGGACGACTGTTTTTCTTTTTACAAAATGACCATTGGCTGAATATTTTTCTTTTCAAAACTTATCGAAGTTTCGAGGATTATGTCGTTGAGGATTTTAGCTGCCTTTTTTTTAATTATCTCATCTGGACAGAATTTTGCATTAAATTGAAATTACTGAATAATTACTCACAGCAAAAGTTTTTAATTTTGCATAAAGAACATCAAATTGCACTAATTTATGTCAATTTTACGTAAACAAATTAATCCAATAATAATTTAAGTTATAGATTTAAAGTGTGAATAGGTAAAAATCATGGCAATTGGATGCGTTCGTTGTAAATTTTAAACTATTTGCTATAGGTTACGGATTAAACAGGTCAATTTATTCAGATCCAAATAAGGATTTAAAAAACGCAGCTTTTGTTATTTGGTATTATAAAATGAGGTATTTTGTCGTTGCAGATCGTGCACAACCCTATCAGTATCACATAAATAATTGAAAATATTCATAAAATATTTATTTATATGTCTTATTTTGGTTTTGAAAATAATTCACTAAAGTAGCTAATTTCTTACCGACTAAATTTAAATTTCCCATTACAAAGTTCTTAAAAAATTAATTTGCAGACAATTAATGCACAGATTTCATGTTCGCTGTGACTATTCGCCCGACGCCGTGGATTTAGCGTGACGGTAGTGTGGATATAACATTTAGATATTTCCAGATTAATCTGGCATGACTGGAACATCGGTAAAAAATTAAATGATAAATAAAGTTTAAATTACTGCGAATTTACTCATATTAATGATATAAACGAATGAGCTACGACTTGACATTTATTACTTTAAATGTCTATTTACTGAAGATTTCCCTTATACAATAGACACTTTGTGTGAGGAAAATCTTACATAGACAATTTCCAAGGGATTCTATTTATAATCTCTTATCTTGTTGTCCCATACACAACATTTTTCTTTTCAAATCCGAAGATTTCCCATTTGCCAAACTATTGATTTTCCTTTTCTCTATTGACTGAAGATTTTCCTTGTACAGACTGTAAATCTTTATTGAGGGAAGGTTTTCCTTTTACAAAGTGTCTATTGATTATTCTTTGAATGATACAAAAAATCTCCAGTTAGATACATGTTTCAGTCACGCCAGATTAATTTGGAATTATTTAAATGTTTGTTGTGAATAGCTACAGCGTTTAATTTTTTTTTAACGAGTCTCCTCCTACATAAACTCAGGGCATCAATATATTGTTGACCAGACCGAGAACCTTTGTTACGGTGTCCCAATAGTACTTACCTTATAAGATGAAAATTGATATGAAATATTTAAAATGATCAGAAGATGAAGAATCTAAGGTCAATAAACGTAGTCAAATAAAACACACTATAAAATTTCTTCGTAAGCCGTCCTTACCTAGAAATCTAACACCAAAGCATAGAGCATTTAATACGATTATGAGAAGTATAAAACGTCTTTTTAACAGCGAACCCCACTTAGCATATGTTTCACAGATTTATATATATATTTATTTTATCAGAACGTTAGTACACACAGCTTAGCCTAAGACGGAACCAGGGCTTGTTAGCTAGCATTTCGAGAACGACGCACAACTCAATTTCGATTTGAATTTCTTTTATATATTTTAATATATATATATATATTTTCTTTGATAAGCACTTTTACTTCCGTTGATTGGAACGCATTTAATAAAAAGAACATGCGATTCCCCGAACTATAGATCACTTTGCAACTTCACTTTCACAGTGCATTTTAGTAGTAATATTAATTTTTCTTTTTTTTTGGCGGAGATACAGAGCGTTGTAACGTGAAATTAGATACAGAATTTCTTCTGTTTTATAGAGAAAAACACTTCCACCCCGAGGATTATATATAAATATTTTCCATTTTTTTTTTTGCATTTTATATAGAACAAAACAACAATGAGTTGAACTTGACTGTGTGTACAAAATTATACAAAAAGTGTGCACTCGCCTTAATCCTAGAGTCTCGAGCAAGAAGCCGCTACCGAGCGACCGATAGCCACACGAATGACAGGTGGGGCTCCTTTAGCGTGACGTTTTCATATTTTGGGGCTCCCCAATTTGGCGAGAACAGTCGCAGATAGAGAGAGAGTGCGTACCATTCAATTAAATCATTTTTTTTTCATTTTAAACTACAGTACATTTCTTTTGATTGATTTGATTTTTTTTTTTTTTTTTTTTTTATTGTTTAGTGTTTGTTTTTAGATACCTTCCAGAAGACGGCAATGCTGTTCAATAGACGGCGGAACTGATGAGGTCGACGGCGGCGAATCGACACCACCAATACCACTGTTGGTGGCCGACGAGGAGACGGATGTTGTGTTCGGGTTTGTTGTTTGTGTCATTTCTTCATTTTCCTCAACGAGGTCGTTGTTAGGCGATGGTTGCTCAATGGCCGCTGCACTCATTTTATATAAATATATTTATATATATATTCTACGTTTTTTTTTTCCTCTCGGTGCGTAGGGGAAAAAAATATGAATTACGGCGGGATAAATCGATGATGAGATTTATCAAAACTTCATATGAAAAAGAGAACTCAAACACAAAAAGACACAGTTTTTCTTTAATTTCACACAAAATTACTCTTTTATTTTACTTATTTTTCTTTCTTTCAAGAAGGGGGCGGAAAAAACAAATTTTCCTTGTGAGATAAATTCCTTCTCACACGGCAGCCCCCTAACTAAAATTTGACCATGGCAAGGAAAATGTATTTAAAAAAAAAAAAAAAAAAAAAAAAATTGTATAAAATGGTCAACAAAAATGTGTTGTGGCACTTAACGTTCTTATCGCCGAAACTTGGTCTTCTCCACTACGAAATTAAATTGCACATACTTTGCGAGCTTCCACAAAACTCTTTGAGTTCATTTAATCACTTTTTTGAGGAAGCAAACTCAATAAAATTCTCGAATTCCGATCCCGTTTCACTTATCACTTTGGTCAACTCAACATGGACGCAATTCGATTTATGAAATGTGGGTTGCCGTAATGCCATATGCAATGATGGGATTTTGTAATTGTGGCTAACTTCATTCAATTTATATCGACTTCACATTGAAATTAATTATTTAAAATTCACAAAATCGAAATTCAAATCATAAAATTATCTTTTGTAGTTTGATTTTAATTTTAATAAGCCATTTAAAAATACGTTGCATATAAAATAAGGGTTAAATTGATTTCTACCTCCAAGCCATTGACGTATATATACGTCAAGGCTTCAAGCAATTCTTTAAACGACCGTCAACATTTTCTCTACATGGATGACGGATGCTCCGAACTGTCACCAATTTTGTTTATTGGTTCGACAGCAAGTGAAGAAGTTACGAAACCAGTTTCCTCAATTTACGTTGTAAAGTGATAAAATAAACCTTTTCTTTGTAAAAAGTACAATAAAAAAGAAGCTGCAAATTCTTCTCCCAAAGAAAAAATTAAAGAAAACGTCCAACGCCTCGCAAGAGAGTGAAAAACAGCTTCCGTTTTACACGCAGTTGAATTCAACAATTTTAAAATAACTTAAAAACTGAATTATTCGCAGTAATGAATACCGACACCGAATCTTTTTCGTCTACTTCAAATGATGAAGATGAATCTGACCTCGAATTAAATCCCCAAATCGATACCATCAGACTCTGGCAATTGAAACTATCAAAGCGAAAAAAGGAGCTAATCAAGGTGAAAAGTCGAATTAAAAGCTGCCAAACTCACCTTGAGGAGCAGGACGAACAATTAAAGAGCCTTCAGGAGAAAATCGCAAAACGTCGTGCTGCTATTAAGAAAAAAGATTCTGACCTAACCGCTGTGAAGACGGCGCACTTAATCAGTAAGGTTTTTGAATTCTGTGAGCCTGTGGCCCCATCAAAAACCGCTGAGGAGAGCACCGATGACTGTGAAATATTACAGGACAGCGAATCCAGGGATGTAAACTCTAAAAGAAAATGCCTATATACACCTGACTTTCACAGATTCGCAATAGCACTCTATTTTTTCTCACCGAAAGCGTACTTTTTCTTAAGGTATATAATTAAATAATATAAGTAAATTATTAAATTAACTATGCAACATTCTTTTCAGCAATATAGCCCCTATGTTTCCGCATAGAAATTATATTCGACAGTGGGTCACATCGGGAAAGGTTGAGAAGCTCTTCCCACAGGGCGTCGAGACGGGTACTGTCTGCAATTAGGTAAAATAGAAGCTCTCTTAAGGAACTGTTTAAGACTATAAACCTGGTATTATTGATGTAAAGCAGTTAACTTAATATATTTTTCATTTATTTCTCATAACGAATTTGTTTTGGGGGCCGGCTCTTCTAATTAAAATAGGCAATTGTGGCCAATATTGTGCCCTGATTTTTGGTGATGAGTTCCGAAATAGCAGTTTAATTAATCGCAATTAGTTATAATGTTCTACTATTCGAAACTACACCTATTTAGCGTTATGAAATCATGAATTCAACTTCTTCTCAACGGAGATTCATGGATATAATACAAGGAAAGTAGTTTTGGGAAGTTCAAGCAAAATGCTGATAAATGTTACATAAATTTATTATTATTATTAAATACGAACTGTTTAAATTTGGTGCTTTAGCTTGACCTTTTTAGTGGTTTGTATTTTTGTTCAAAGCCAATAACACACCCTTTAATCTCAATGTATACTGTATTTATAAATTATTTCTTATTATTAGTTCTAATGTTCTATTTAGTTTTCCAAATTAAAATATAGTTTTACTCTAATCTATTGAAAAATTCTCCCTTCTTATAATTCCCGGAGGGAAGATTGTAAAAGCATAGCCCGATTTTACCCAGTCGATTACTACGTTCTTGGGAGGAAGATAGGGCATGATTGATCTGCAAGATTAATAAAATCAATACCTTAATTTAAAAAAAAAAAAATTCTTACTTACGCCAAGTAATAGTAAACTTTCGGTGAGAAATAAAACAGTGAAATAGCGAACATTTGCAAATCTATGTCTCTGTAGTCATTTAATTCTTTCACGGGAATTGGATGAGCAACTTTTTGAGTTTTTCCCTTCTCAGACTGAGTTGTCTTCTCACTTTTCATCTCTTCTGCTTCGACTTTCATCAGTTCAGCCAGTTCGTCTTTTAATCGTAAAATTGTAGCTGCTTGGTTAGTTGCAATCTCTTCCATTGATTTGAGAAGTTTCTGCTTATTTTGTAGATCCTCGGTTTTTCTAGTTAGTTTAACCTGTAATTCTTCAATGGAAGTTTCCGTGACCGGTTCATAATCGCTGTCGACCGGCTCGTCCAAGTCAATTTCCTTAAAAGTAAATATTGAATCACATCGAGAGAGATCTACATCGCTTATAGGATTCGCATTATCCTTGTCGTTGAGGTCCTGTGAGTCGTCGTCGAAGTCGTCCTCTGACGAGCTATCGTTGTCCTCGCTGGGCTCGAAGTCGCTCCCATTTCCATCATTTATTTTAGGTCGAACCAAAGAAGCTACTCTTTTACTTCGCCTCGGACCTTCCTCGCTCTCATCGTCGATTGGTTCCACTTTGACTTCTTCAACCTGCGTTTTATCCCCAGAGTCTCCTTCTTCGCTTATTTCTGGGAACACTGAGGGTACAGCCTTTTTGTTGATTTGTGACTTTTTTCCCTTAAGGTAGTCACTTTTTGTGAAATGTGCAGCACATACGAAGCGCACCTCAAAATTTGGTGGCAGTTTCTGGTGCTTTTCTAGTGCTGCAACCCATTTTTTAAAAGCCTCCGGTCGATAGGTTGGGAATCTAAAAAGATGAATTAAATATCATTGAATTTTCTTTAGAATTTAAAGTACCTGAAACCATCTTTCAAATCACTTTTACATCCCTTTACAACACATTGATTTACCATAGTTTCTGAACAAATTTTAAAATCATCCACCGAAAATTGCGCACTTTGACATTTGAGGAAACAATAAAATTGATTTTATCTTCTTCTTATTAATAATATAAAGCAGTTGTGAGGTAAATGCTTGCAAGCTTACTTTAAATTTAACGGATTGAGCCACAAAACGTGCATGTCGCCTGCCATCTGACAGTTTGTTGTTTGTCGGTTACTTTTGCGTTTCTGAGGCAAAAAACGGAGGAAAACAACGATGAATATTACTGTGAATAAAAAGCAAAAACATTATTTAAGACAGGAATTAGAAAGGCTAACAAAAGAGGCATTGATCGACAGAGTTATTCAATTGGAGGCGCACAATTTGCAGCTGCGGAACATCATTCAGAAGCAAAATAATGAAGATGCCGGCAGTGGACAGGCGAAAACTAAAAGGAAATTCGATTTTAGCAAGTAAGGCGCTTGAATTGATTGCTTATGTTATATTTAATTTATAAATAGAAATGATATTGGTGTACTTGCAATGTAACATGTGCAATATTGCTTCGAATTCGGGATGAAAATCAGAAATTTCTAACAGCCTGCATTAGAGAGTTGGGTGTCTGCTGGTGTAAAAATTTATAGAGAGGTTAATTGTAGATAAGGCTAGATATTGAAATAATAATAAGAATATCTCGTTTAACATTGCCTCACGGCACCTTCAAGGGTGACACAGCAGGTGTTTTCCTAAACATGTTCCCTCGCCATATAGTGACCGAAGGGGTAAAAATGTTAAAGCCTCGAAACAAAACTCCTTCAAAAATTCGTGCTGAGCCAACGCCGGTTGTTTTTTTTATTGTTTGAAGTCCTATATGTCTTTTATATTTTATTTAGGAGCAAATTCAAGCATTTTCAGGTAGCATTAAGCACGGGGGAGCTATAAAAAGTTATTTAGGGATCTTTGTTCATCAGCGCCGAATTATGATTGGGTTATTTCAGCAGGTTTTTATTTACTTCGAGAATGTATAATTAATTGTTAATATTATTGTAATAATTTGCTAAGATCCAACAAAATACAAATGAATTAAAATATCCTTGCACCGACTTCATAAGGGGATTAATGCACTTATTATTTTATAGAAAACAATTAGCGTGTAAGCGGCTTATAATATCATTTAATAACTTTGATTTTATTTTATTATGAGAATTCAATTTATTCTAGTGCGCGAATTCACATCTGGACAAAATTTTCCTAAAATGGGATAGTTGACTCTATTTTGAGACAATTTCAAGGCCTTGATTCTGCCTATGGGATGTTCCCTTTCGTAACAATTAATTTCGAACAGAATGTAAGAATTACAGCATATTCAGCTATAAGCTGGTACGTCAGAAAAAAGGAAGAAATTGTTCAGCCAAATGTTTATAAAAGATTCAGTTAAAGTTTCTAATTTCGCACTTATTTAAAATTCCTAGGATTTATTTATAAGAAGTACGATCTTAGGATGCTTGAAAATTTTTAGTTTTATTTTACCAGTAAATATTCATTTAAAACTTTATTAATTAAAAGTTGAAGAAGAACTGTACGAGAAAACAAACATATTTTTTATATCAAGATCACCGTCGAAGCACAAAGAAGGTTTCAATGGAATGTGAAATAGTTTTTTTTAAAGAATATGCTTATAACAATTTATTTAACAATTTTATGAGCATTGACAAAATATTTGGAAAAAAATATATATCTGTTGTAATTATATAATTATATATATATATACCATATAAGAAATAAAATATTTATTTATTTATTTAGGAAGAGGCTATGGGTGCATTAATGACACCCTAACCTTTGGAGGAGGGGGCGCACTCGTGGCCTTTGGCCCATATGGCGCACAGCATGATAGATTTAGTGTAGGTCTAGATTATGGTTTAAAGATCAGCATATTTACAGGGGAAGTTTAAAGTTAAGGTGCCTCAGGAGGCGAAAGAGGATAGAATTGTCTGGTTGGTTGGGGTCAAGTAGCGTTACGAGGTTTGGAGAAGGGATGTAGCTAAGGGATTTAGGACAGGTGGTTAGGATGTGGGTAACTGTAAGGGGTTGTGCACAGTGTGGGCAAAGGGGTTGGTTTTGCCGACGGAGGAGATATTCGTGGGTAAGCCGTGTGTGCCCAATTCTAAGTCTGAGTAAAGATACCATATTTATCCTGTTTAGTTCTAGGTTGTAGAATGGGTGTTTTGCAGTGGGCCAATGAGAATGAAGGAAGGTGTCTTCTCGATCCCAGGCACTCTGTTTTCTTCTAAACAGTTCCGATTTCCCTGTCCTCATGAGAACACTACTCGCGGGAGGGATCACAGTCTCCCCCGAGGTGTTTATTAAGGTATTCTTTGCTGCCCGATCCGCTAACTCATTTCCGTGAATGCCCACATGGCCCGGCACCCAGCACAGCTTTAATCTTGAACCTTGAAGTATATGTCTTGAAATTCTCGGAATGTACTCGAGGTTCCTGGTATTTGCGATTGCTTCCACCGTCGCTTTAGAGTCTGTGCAGATGATGATTGTGCCATTAGATTCTTTGGCAATCTCCAAAGCTTGATACACTGCGAAAGCTTCAGCAGTTTGAATAGGGCAGTCGGAATGGATTTTCTGGGCTTTAATGAGAACCCAGTCGTCATTGACAAAATGTCCGATTGCGTAGCTAACTCCTTGGGTGGAGGAGCTGGCATCCGTGTACCAGAAATCTGCATTGGAGTAGTTGCTTTTTGTTTCAGCAAAAAGTTGACGATAGCTCGCAGCGGAAGTGTTCGACTTAGAGTGGTTCCGTAGGGAATTGATGAAATGGGTAGATCGGATCAGAAAATTAATGGGTGCGATTGAGAACTTTGCTGCGGGGGGAGGTATAGGAATACCCAGTTCTAGGGCACCCTGTATTGATCTCATCAAGGAAGAAGGACAACGATTGGGAGATTGGTTTAATAAGGATCTGAAAGTTGGGTGTAGGGGTTGAAATGGATCTGTTAAATTCTTAGCAACAAGTGTAAGCTGGCGTTGTTCTAGGCGGTGTCTGATCGAGGGGAAGCCTGTTTCTATGAGAAGGGCCTCGATGGGTGATGTCCTAAAGGCTCCTGAAGCAGTTCTGAGTATAGCATTTATGCGTACCTGTAACTTTTGGAGTGTGGTTGGAGCTGCATGTCCGTAAAGAGTTAATCCGTAATCAACTTTGCCCAGCACTAAAGCCTTCGCTATTTTGGTGAGAGCTGCTGGTGTTGCACCATTACCTTTGTATGTAAGGACTTTAATTAAATTTTGAGCTCCCTCCAGTTGTAGAGATAGGGATCGGATATGGGCGTCCCATTTGAGGTTTCTGGAAAAGGTTACCCCGAGGATTCTCATTTGATCCTTATACGCATAATCTTGTCCTTGTATAGGACAGCCCGTGGTCCTACAGTTCCTCTTCCGACAAACGTGCAGGCATTCCATTTTGTCTGCTGGAAGAACAGCTCCATTGTTGACAGCCCAGCGGCTGGTTACAGATTGTGCTCTACTGACCCAGCCATTGGCTTCCAGGCGGGGGCCGTGGCCTGTTATGAGGATATTGTCGGCGTATATGAAGCTTTTGATGTTGGTTAGAGAGTTTAATTCACAGCAGAGAGAGTCGATGTAGGAGTTGAAAATGCTCGTCGAAAGAGGGGATCCTTGGGGAGTGCCGTTGTCTAGGGGTAAAAGGGGAGACAAAATTCCGTTGACTTTGGTACGAATTTTACGGTTGGTTAGGAAGTCGAGGATAAGTTGGCTAAATTTCAAGTCTATACCCCAATCACAAAGTCGTTTGACGACAATGTGCTTTCCCACTCTGTCGTAGGCCTTTTCTAAGTCAGCGGAAAGGACGACACCATGATGTCTTTGAGATACTCCCTCGGCCAGGTCACTCTCCAAAAGGTGAAGGAGAGACTGCGTACCTCTACCTGCCCTAAAAGCATGTTGCTGATCGGAGAGGGCCTCTTCAAGGACAACACCTAGACGCCGGCTAAGAATTTTCTCGAAGACTTTGGAGAGGCAAGGTAGTAGAGAGATGGGTCTATAGTCGTTGACCCTGTGGGAGGATGAGGATCTTTTTGGTATCGGAACCAGTGTAGCAATCTTCCACTCCTGAGGAAAAGCGCCCTGGTCGAGGATTTTGTTCAGAAGTGCTACATATCGGATTTTGAATGAAATGGGACATTCTCGGATCATTCTATAAGATATTCTGTCAATTCCAGGAGTAGTGCCTTTGAGTAAGCTCAACGTGTTATTAAGCTCCTCCAGGGTGACAGGGAAAGAAAGGTATCTACTCGGGTTTGGGGTGCTGGGTTGTCCTGTTAAAACAAAAATCGATTTGTTTGAAAGGAAATGTTGAGAAAAATTGCTGTCTGCCGAATAACCGGACCAAGTGCTGGCAAACTCGTAGGCGATATCATCAGGGCATGTTATAGCTCCTCTGGAGGTGATCAAGTTTGATATTAAATTTGGGCTTTTGTTCCCGGAGATTGCCCTTACCTTCTTCCAGGCGTCCGTTAGGTTGGTATTCGGATCGATTGTGCTGGCAAATTGTTCCCATGACCTTTTTTTGGCCTGTTTTATTTCCCTTTTAACAACCGCTGATTCCCGGCGGTAGATCAGTAGGTTTTCTGCTGTAGGGTGTCTCTGAAAATTTTTCCAAGCTCTATTCTTGGTTCTAATTTTCGAAAGGATGGCTTGGGTCATCCAACAGGGTTGGGTTTTAGATTTAGGACTGGCTGAAGTGATAGAAGACGCGGCGGCGGAACGTATTATCTTTTTAATTTTTGCGGCTTCACTGTTAATGGTGTTCGCAGGTGGAAAGAGTCTGGAGGCTCTCTCAACATGCAATGCAAAGCTGGGCCAGTCCGCCTGGCGCTCAAGGAAACGGGGGTTTGGTTTAAAAGCAGGCACATTTATTCTCGATGTGATTATGATGGGCAGGTGATCGCTCCCTTCCGTGTTGTCGTGAGTGTGCCAGGATAAGAACGGGGCAAGTTGTGGGGAGGAGAAAGAGAGGTCGATGGCAGAGAGGGTATTTCTAGATGAAAAAAGGGTGGCAGAGCCGTCATTGAGAAGAATGTAGTCCTCCTCTCGAATCCAGTCACTTATTAGTCTTCCTCTTCTATTTAAATTGGTGGAGCCCCAAATGGGATTGTGGGCATTAAAATCTCCAGCTATGACTGTGTTCTCTGGAATTTGACTTGAGAGACTCTGTAAATATTCCGGTTGGAGATGTACGTTGTCCTCTAGGTAGACGTTAAGAAGAGTGAGCTCTGGATTGGTGTGTAAGGTAACGGCTAAGGCAAGGATGTTTGAGTTGAAGGGGGTGACAGTAAAAGACAAAGATTTATGAATTAGGATAGATACGCCACTTTTCCTTGAATCGTATGGTTTGTTTTTGTGGACACAGTTATACTGTCCCAAAGTATCGGGTCCGTCACCCGCGAGAAGTTTTGTCTCCTGAAGAAGCACCACATGCGGACGATAGTGGTGTAGGAGGATCTGAAGGTGTGGTAGATTATTAAAAAACCCTCGGATGTTCCACTGTAAAATTGTGAGACCGCGAGTGGCGCTACTTATATGTAAATGGTGCTGTGTACGTGCAGACTGCAGGAGAGTTGTGCTAGAGTGTATTGTAGGACTAGGAAAAGAGCTTGTATGTGAAGTCATGGTGTAGTTGTAATTCGTGCGAGGTGATTATATGTCTTTTATAAAAAATGTTCCGTATATCTTTATTTTCTAACTGAAAAACTCGTTTACAAAACTCTTTGATAAAGTTTCTTGAGTGGGGGGTATAGATGGGGTTTTGGGTGAAAAATTTGGATCAGTGGGTTGGGGGGAGGAGGTGGATACCGAATTTTTGTAAGGGGGGATGATTCCTGATTCATTATTGTTCGATGGGGTAGATATGGATTTTCCGACGTTTTGCCGTTGAGAAGAACTTCTCAGGGCTTCTATGACTTGTTCTCTGGTAGCGGATGTGTTTTCTTTCGTGGATGTGTTCGGAGGGATGGCTGTTTGGCGATCTCTAGTGCTGGCGCCTTTGACATTTTTTGTTTTTGTTGTCAATCCGGTGGATTGGGGGGAAGCACTAGGAATAGAATTGCTTTTTGTTGCAGAGACTTCTGCCGAGGGGTTAATAATCTGTGGTTCTCTGGTGGCTGAGGCGAAGGTAACATTAGGATTTATTGCACTTGTTCCCGGTCTGGTAGCGAAATACTCCCTTTTGGCTTCATATTGCGAGCATTTCTTAAGGGTTTTAATTTTTAGAATTTCCTTAGCTTCTAAATATTTTGGGCAATTTTTGTCAGCAGAAGAATGATCGGTAGTACCACAGTTTACACACAGGGGGATTTTATGGGCATTTAGAGAATCCGGAGTGTTGTGAGGAAGCTCGAGCCCGCAATCGGCACAAGTCTCCTTCACCGCAACACATCTTTTGGTGGTATGCCCAAGTCTCTGGCACCTGCGGCATCGCATTGGGTTTGGGAAATACTCCTTAACCTTAACCACCTCGAAGCCAATAACAATCTCTTTCGGGAGGGAGAAACGATCGAATGAGAGAATGGTTAAACCACTCTTCCTTTCGATGCCATCAATCGTTTTTTTAAATTGAAAGGCTTCAGTAACCCCATAATGAGCAAGACCGTCGACTATATCTTGTTCGCTAAGATTTATTAACCCTGAACAATATATAATTCCCTTCGTTTTATTGAGTCCTTCGTGAAAAGTCGCCTTATAGGGAATGTCTCCTGGTAACTTACTTTTATTTATAAATTTCAGGGCCGAAGCTTTGTTGTCGCAAAGCAAAAGTAAGCTGCCATCTCTCAGGAAGGAGGACTTAGAATATCTGGAAGAGACAGCATCGACTGCCTTCCTAAGAATGAAAGGATTCACGTCTTTCATACTTTTATTGGGAGTTGTCGATTGAAGCACTATGAATTTTGCTTCCTCTGCCGGATCGATTATTTTCTCAGCTAGGGCTGGAAAGGCTTCGACTAGAGGAGAAGTTGTACCTCTGCGTTTTTTGGAGGGCCTTGAGTCGTCGAGCGAACTCGAACTCCGCAAGGCCGCAAAGTAATTTTGATTCTTAGGCCCGAGGGCCATGATTGGGGATTAAGTGTTTTCCTTCTTTTGGAGAGTTGAAATCCCCTTTTACTGAAAAACCACTAGAACTTTGCTTAAAACTAATACTTAGCTGGTTATTTCGCTTCCAGGAGTAGCACGTGTCTTTGCACTTAAGGTTATGTTCGGGCTCGGCTTGCCCGGTGGACAAGCCCACTTGGGGGAAGATACCCCGTCACACTGTCGTCCCTGTCGACCGCTTTTGATAACAAAAAAGAAACACAAGCCCGTACGAACGAAATAATAGGGTATTAGTAATAACAGCGAAAAGAATGATAAAAATCGGAACTACTATAGGATACCGCTAAATTAAACTGAACTGACTCGATCGGTCGATGCGTATCGCACGTCTTGTCGCTCACGGATCTCCAGAAATAAAATAAAATAACAATTACACAAAATAATGTTTTATTTATTTAATGGAACAACCTAACGACTAAATTTTGAAGATTGCAATAGTTAAACTATACTTTAAATTGTCCTATAAATTTTTTATATTTGTGTAATTTGCAGGATCCAAAGACGCCATGTTCTCTTAAAATTTCTATACTTCGGTTGGGACTACAAAGGATATGCTTGCCAAGAGGACACAAACGAAACCATTGGTAAGTCCTCTTTATCAGAATTAAATCGTATAAGCAATAGCAACGTTTTTCTAGAACATCATTTATTTTCTGCACTTAAAAAGACCTGTCTCATTGAGTCTAGGGAAAATTCGAATTACCACCGCTGCGGCAGGACCGATAAGGGAGTCAGTGCCTTTTGTCAGGTTATTTCGATTGATTTAAGGAGCAAATTCCCAGAGGATGAGCAATTGACGCCGGAAAATATAGCCAATGAAATTGATTATTGTGGCATTTTGAATAAGGTCTTGCCTACGTATATAAAATGCATTTGCTGGATGCCTCTACGCTGCAAGGAATATAGTGCGAGGTAGGTTCCTGCAGGATTTTATCTTAAGTGGGATTGGTTAGTGATCGGTTTATTCTTTTTTGTAGATTTGACTGCGTGCAACGGACTTATAGATATTTCTTTCCGTCGGGAGATTTGGATATAGAGGTGTGTTTTCTTTTATTATTTATTCAACAAAACAAAAATAATTCGCATCTTATATCTTCAATACTTTTCCTTCTAGGCAATGAGAAAAGGTTGTGAACATCTCGTTGGTGTCCACGACTTTCGAAATCTTTGTAAAATGGATGTTGGAAATGGAGTTACAAACTTCGTACGAACGATAACATCAGCAGAAATACAACAATGTCCATTTGTGAAAGATGAAAATTCAGGTAACAATGAGACGAACTTTAAAGAAAGTCTTTAAAATCAAATTTTCGTTAAGGTTTTGAAATGTTTTACTTTGAAATCACGAGTCAAGCTTTTCTTTGGCATCAGATAAGGTGTATCATGTCGATTTTATTTCTAATTGGACAGAGGTTAGAGTCTTCTAGCATTGTATCAGAACTTTTAGATGTGACCACAAATCCCTGGTAATTAACATGTAATTTATTTATTTCGTGGGAACTGGGGCATTAAAATAAGTTTTTCTTTTTTTTAGTAAACCACAATATAATTTAACTAATGGATTGCCACTTAATTTATATTCTTGCGAATTTCGGAGTAAATCATTTGAAGCGGCCAAAAGCGAAAATACGGCCACAGAAAAAACATCTGACCTTCCTGATACCACTGAATGGGTTTATAGTAGGGAATCCCTTTTAAAATTAATCGAAAATTTACAGAGCGAATGGAGTATTGCAAATATTCGGTAAAATTTGACTAAAGTATAATTTATTCGTATTATTTAATATTTTAATTTTTTTAACAGCTCAACTATGATGAGGGTAGTTTTAAGTGATATACAGGAAACTTTTAATCGTCAGTTTGGACCGGAAACATTTAAATTTCAAGCAAACGTGTTGCAGGAGGGTACTAAGGCTAAACAGTATCAAAAGTTACTGTCGCGAAAACGATGTGGTAAATTAATTGATGATATTACATTATGCTTAAAATTTAACTTTTTGTTTTTGTGTGTTTTCAGAGAGCTTGGAAAATCGGATTCAACATTATGTGAAAAAACAAAGAATTATTGTTAATGAAAATGATGAGGGTAAAAAATAAAAATAGAAGATTTTAAAAAAAGGTAAATTTGGACTTTTATTTTGCATTAATATGTTTTTTCGTTTATGATAGTGGGTATTATTTGAATTAAGTATGTGCATGTTAATTAAGTAGACGAAATATGCCTTTTATTAGTATTTGCATGATAGCTTATATGAATAAAGAAGTTTTAAATTGGGTAATTCTTCGACTTACTTTGTGTGGACTGCAACCGCGTTGTCTATTCAACTTCAGTAAAGGACCCCGCAAATTTCTTATGGAAAATGGGTTTCACTGAATTTTCTTCAAACTTAGCATAGTGATAGTTTTCAACGTGCTGATCAAAAGTCTCAATGGGCACGAAGTCATCCTATGATTAGTTGCGGAGATATAGAGGGGTGAAGCGTGAGACATTTGCTGTACACCCAAGTAATAAAAAAATTTCGCGATTTTTTTACACGAAAACGATCAACTTTACAAGAAAATTCTATATAACAGAAAATACTTTAAATGAGCCAAAGAACACGCGTGAATTTTTTCAGAATTTTTTCGACTATTTTTGGATTTTTCAAAAATTGGCCAAATCCAAAAAACCAAAAATAGTCGAAAAAATTCTGAAAAAAATCACGCGTGTTCTTTGGCTCATTTAAAGTATTTTCTGTTATATAGAATTTTCTTGTAAAGTTGATCGTTTTCGTGTAAAAAAATCGCGAAATTTTTTTATTACTTGGGTGTAGAGCAAATGTCTCACGCTTCACCCCTCTATATCTCCGCAACTAATCATAGGATGACTTCGTGCCCACTGAGACTTTTGATCAGCACGTTGAAAACTATCACTATGCTAATTTTGAAGAAAATTCAGTGAAACCCATTTTCCATAAGAAATTTGCGGGGTCCTTTACTCAGGGCACTCAGCCTTTTAATTCAACTTTAGTAAAAACTCATATTTATTATACGTAACTTTTCTTTATTAATTTTGAACATAATCTTTTCAAATTTTTGGGATTAAACTTAAATTTGATTGACATATAATATAGTCCTAATAAATATTAGTTATATATATATATATATACACAATAAGACACAAATATAAACAGGAATTATAAGCCTAAATTATGCTAATTATCCTAATAAAATGGTATTTTATTTAAATTCCCACGGGGCTTTTAGTAGAACGATCCAATGCGGATTGGAAATGCACACTCCGCTCCGGCTACGCAACCAAAGAGCGAGATTTTTGTAATCTGTAATCAGACACATGACATATTATTCGTCTTTAGCCTGTTATCTATTTATTTAATGGTCTTAGGTACCGTCGTCTGACTACTTTCAGCGATATCGGTCCCTCTCGGACATTTTTAAATAAAGCTATCGTTTCTGCGTGGCTCATCCCCTGCACTGAGATTCCATTGATTTCGATTATTTCGTCGCCTGGAAAGAATAAATTTTTGGTAAGAATTCGAATTTGAGTGAAATTTTATCTTAAAATCGGTCAGCGTATGTTTTTGCCAGCAGAAAATATATTGAGTCGTAAAATTGTGGTGGTAGATATTGATTGAGTTCATTTAACAACAAGATATAAAAAGAGTTAGCACTAGACAAATTCTGGTGCCGTTTTATGGGAAACCAAAGTTAGTATCCACCAGCCTGGCCTAAAACAAATAAAAATTACCTGCAATCAAAGTTCCATCGTCAGCAGCTTGGCCAGAGGGAAAAACAGTCTTTACAAAGATCCCCATCATTCCTTTGGGAGAGTCTCGTCCACCGACTATGCTAAAACCAAGTGATTTCATGCCTGGCCCCTTGTAGAAAGTAACTTTTTGGATAGTACATTTATTAAATCCTAAAATAAAATAAAATTCATTAAGTCTTTCGAGTGTTCCCAATTTTTGGTAAGAATTCTTTCGTTGTAGGTACACACCTTCTCTGGATGTCATCCCTTCAGAATCCTTAACCAAAGGGGAGTTAGACGTGTTATCACAATTTAGTTCGACGCTTGAATTTGTTAGAGTGCTTGTACTGAGTAAGTTTCTATTGCAATTCCCTACCGGATTAGAATGTGTTAGTTCGTTAGATTCGCTCTTTTTAGACCCTGATCTCAGGGTATTCGAATTAAGATTGAAGCGATTGTTATTTAGGTGGCTTGCACTCAATCTGGAGTTCGTGAAACGAAGAGATCTGTAGTTTGAATTTGAGAAATTTAGTGATCTTCTTGAATAGAAATTACGATTTTGGGGATCTTGCAGTGCCGACGATTGAGAAGAATCTCTTTGATTTTGGTTACGCCCCGTGTGTGTTTGTAAACTTTCCATAGAATCCAGTGAATTGTTAGTTCTGAAATTAGTGCTGTCGCATAAATAGCTAGAATTTTTCGAGCCAAGAACTTGTGCATAGTCTTTTTGTGTTAGTTCCTCAGTACGTTTACGGCTAAGAAGTTGCCATTTTTCGTCATCACTTATCGTGTTTGTTATAGTTACTCGATTAGCATAGACTGGAATATATTCGGACGTACTGTGCAATGGAGTTAATTCCAATGATCTATTTAAAGATCTCCTCTTGTAGATATCTTCATTTCCAGAATGTATTGAACTTGCACTTGAATTTCTACCCTGTTGTTTGTATGATGATGTTTGATCATCTTCATATGTTATTTGGATGCTACTCACATCAAAACTATTCACACTTTCACTACTGTGAGCTCTTTGGTGGTATGAAATTTTTTTTGGATTATCCCGAATTGTTTCAGCCTCAGCAACATGAGAGGCTGTACTTCTGCTTTGAACATTGCCATCGACTTTGATTTTTGTATAAAAATCTGGAACTGTAGCTACCTCGTCGTGGGCAATGACCAGGTCCACACAGTTTTCAACAAATGTCGAAAGAAGTTGCTGTGCCCTTTCGTAAGACTGTAGTCCACGTAAATGATGTCCATTTACGTTTACAATCTCATCACCAATTCGTAAACGTCCATCCCTATAAAAAGTACAATAATTTATTAATATATATAATTATATCTAAAAGGAACCACATAGATTTTATTTAGTTTTTTCTTAAAACAAGCTTTTATTTAAAAACACTGACTAATAACACAGGTCAACATTTTATCTAAGCTTGTGCACGGGAATCGAAGATGGTATCCTAGGGTTTTTGGGGTCGCTGACTACGATGAGCGGGTCGGTTAAGCTCCATCACGTCAAGTTCAAGGTCATTTGAAGGTCAAGTGGTCAAAAAACCTTCCAAAAATCTGAAAAGATTCATGGACATGTTTTTGAGGTCGCTGAATCCGAATCCGGTGTTTATTTTTACTTTGCATGCATCCTCGAGGTCATTCAAGGTCATTTGAAGGGGTTTTGAGAAAAATGCTAAGTACCATCAGAAAAATCTGAAAAAATTCATACGTATGTTTTCGAGGACCCTGAATCTGAATCTGAGGTTAGTCGATCTCTTTTCAAGGTCATTTGAAGGTCAAACGGTCAAAAAACCTAAAAATCTGAAAAAATTCATAAACGTGTTTTTGAGGTCGCTGAATCCGAATCCGGTGTTCATTTTTACTTTGCATGCATCCTCGAGGTCATTCAAGGTCATCTTAAGGCAGGTATTCTGGTTCTGTGGCACAATTGTGCATTTCGCAGATTGAAACTGCTCAATTTTTTCATTTGGATTGGAAGGTTTTTTGACCGTTTGACCTTCAAATGACCTTGAACTTGACGTGATGGAGCCTAACCGACCCACTCATCGTAATCAGCGACCCCAAAAACCCTAGGATACCATCTTCGATTCCCGTGCACAAGCCTAGATAAAATGTTGACCTGTGTAATTCATAATATACCGAAAACCGAAAATCCTCCAATATCAAATTTAAATCGAATCGAACCATAAGTAATGCCATAATGTAATTTTACTATAAAAAGTGTAATAATGTATTGTCAATCGGAAAAAATTGGAAGATTACAACAGAATAGAAAAGACACATACTTACAAATATGAGAAGTTAAATAAAAGCTTGTAAAGATATCCTTAAAAATAATCTTACTTATGCGCTAGTCCGTAAGGATCTATTTCAATCACAAGATAGCGCAACTGCTGTTCGTTAGAAACTCCTGTTACAGTATGCGGTGCCAGAACCAATCCAATAGAATCTGTATTAGTTGACCTTTCTAATTTGATTTGTCGAAATCTTCGTCGTATAGTTCCAGTCTCGTAGGGTTCCGACGTAACACAGTTTAGACCAGTTTTTGACGAGTTTGAAATCAGACTATTCCTTTTGAGTGGTTCATCAAAGTGGCGACCATCACTGTCATAACCAGATTCATTGGAGCTCAGGCAGCTACTTAATCTTTGGTATAGAGGCTCCCAGTCCTTAGACGAATTACTATTATTCCTTGAAACATTTCCTTGTGGTGAACAATTGCTAATAGCACTATCATCTGAGGAGTAACGCTTAATTACCCCCGATCGATAGTTAACTTTGTGGCTTGGACTTGTTCCAGTTAATGAAACACTATCCTCATTAGATTTTGCCTTTCGTCCTGTAAAATGATCTTTATTTGTATGCAAATTATTTAAAGATTGCTTAATTGTAGACGATCCATTTTCTTCTGGTAGAACTGAAAGTTTAGATCGTAGAAAAGCATAAGGGAAATTTGCTCTTCTAGGTTGATCACCAACTTTTGCAATATCATCACACGATGATGATTTCATTGAAGTTGTACAAATTGTTGAATTTCGATGGGATTTATTTGTAAGATTAACGCCATCGGTGGGATCGTCACATTTTATATAGGAACAGGTATTCAATTGGCTTGTCGAGCTACTCCTGTATAGTTGGCTAGCATCCAATGTTCTGGTGAGACTGTGAGACTTATGATTCAACATTCCGGTAGAACCTATTCTATGGAAGAATGACTTAAAAGCTTTTTGGCGATCTTTTGTTAATGTAGCAGATTTATCTATTTTGGCAGCATCTATTGGACCGGATTTACTCTTTTTTAATGTATTTGAATTAGACTGTTTTCCGAGAGTATTTGTATTTTCTTGAGATTTGTAGATTTCTGCCTTTTTCAAAATATCCAATTTTTTACTCATTTTCCTTCCCCAAGTAAACACTGTAATGAAAATATAAATAATGTGAATAATATATTTGTAAATCAACATTAGTTTGAAGTAATTTACTCTCATTGACGACAACAAACAGCAAACTTCAGTTTATTCAAATAATTTAGTAATGAGCTTCTAAGATTAAAATTCACCTCTTTAAATATCTTAACATTTCGGGTATAAATTCGAAACTTACAGTTCGTTATATTCGGAAGTATTAGATAAATTAGATAAACAACATCGGTCCTAAGTGACTACCTTAAAGGATACCGGAAGTTACTAAAATAAATTTTTACGTTATGATTTTATCAAAGATTTACAAGGGTCATGCTGAAAATTTCTAGATATACAAAAACTACAAGATATTATAAAATAATTTTATTATAGTTTTTCAATACACTCCCTCCTAAACTCTATACACTTGCGCATTCGATGAAACCACTTATCAAATTCATTTGATTAGCGTTTCTTTGCACGTTCCCGAATTTTGCTGTGGTTTTACTATCGTCTGAAAATTGGCGGCCTCTTAACATTTCGTTGATCTTCGGGAACAAAAGAAAGTCACAGGGAGCTAGGTGCGGAAATAGATTGGGTCAGGTCATTCTACTTTACGTTTAAAATCATTGCTCCTAAAGTCACGCCGTTCAAGTTGCATTTTTGGCACAAAAAATAGCAAACACAGGGATTTTTCAATCTCACTGGTAAAAAAACAATTCAACTCCTTAAACTCCAATGGCGTAGTTACAGGGTGTCTAAAAATATTCAGCATGAGCCTCGTGCAAGGGTAAGGGAAGTGGTATTATATAATTGAATTATATTAATATACTAGTAGCCTGTATATAAATTTTATGCAATGTATTTGTACTATTAAAACGAACGCAATGGTTTAAATATTTCTAAATGCAATATTTTCGAACATAAACTAGACTTAACCTACGCTTAAGTTTCTAAAATGAAAACAAAAATTAAATAAATATTAAAATAGTTCCATAATCGACTGTAGATGAAATCAGTGTTCACATAGTTCAACATTCTTGAGTTTATTTAATTTATATAGTGCATGTGGGCAAAAATCTTCAAAGTTCAATAATTTGTCAATTATTTATCAGTTCGACCATGACAGAACGAATAACGTTTATCTAATTTATAAATGTTGCAATAAACATGTAAACATTCCTGGACACACAGCCTCTTAGATATGCTAGCCACTGATAAATTTACCGGGCATTTTCCGCATGCAACGAGAAGGAATCTAGATCACGATGAAAAAAACCATTCAAGACTTCGTGTGTTCGGCGAGGCGAAATGATGCATACAATTTTGTTTTATGGTTTAAATAAATTGTGGTGAGCATTAATCGTCATTTGACAATAATATCGCACTAAATTAAAACGGAGTGGGTCGCCATTCTAACAGTATAAACTGGATGAAATCGCGCTCCTAAGGTAACTTAAACATCTCACCTAAACAGGCGGTACAAACATCGCGCGATAAGAATAAAATGCCGGCTGTTAAACTACTAGTTACAGCCTCTATAACAATAAATAGTCGAGCAATAAAAATGAGCATAGGTCTAATCAAAGGAAAACGACCGAACGGCCGGACAACGCATCAGTCCAAACTGTGGTAACAAGATGTGGTCATATGTTTTCTCGGGATGCTTTGACAATGCCAATCTAAATGTGGAAGATTTACCGGGCCCCAATGATCGGATAAGTGTCAACTTAAATCATAGTCATGCCATTAGGGCGAATGGGATGAGGTGATCGAATGACTTTTGTCATCCTCGGGGCACTTGGCACGCACCCACGACAAACACTAAGGAAGTTCCATAAAACACATTAATCGGGCACAGCTAGAAAACCAGAATGGTACGGTGTATGAAGAAGGGGGATAGAATCTTCCTCGTACCAATTCGTGCAGCATCTTGCGATCGCCAGTGGACCATACCTACAACCTCTAGTCAGATGAAATATAACGTAATCTTCATCTTCTCTGACTCCCACATCTCACTATCAATTTTAAGTTATGATTTTGATGGCCTGCATGCGGCACAAATGTGAAGAAGGCGGCCCGCTTGCATTTTGTACCAGTGACAAGAACAACATGCGATTTGTATGCGAGTATTTTATAAATCGGTAGTGTTGAAAATTACTAACTCATTCCTTAAGTTATTGTCCAATTGAGAAATTAAAGAGTAGTCAGCTGAACGGGTTTAATTGGGAGAGATTAGCGTTTTCATCCGCTAAGACAGCTGGCTTTCGTGTTCACCACAAATTTATTCTTGCATGTGTAACTTAAGCAGCGTAAATATTAGAGGAACTGCATACCTTTGGAAATACAAAAGACTGAACATTTATAGAGATTTTATTTATCGAAGCCAGAAATGTATTAATTTTGGAAATTGTTTAATAGAATATACATATGTACATTAATAATAATAATATATTTTTAGAAACAGAGAAAAAGTTCTGTATCAAATTAGATTTTGCATATTTTTAAATTGATTTATTTATGGTTCTCATCCAAACCTTAATTTTATTAATTTTATTAGATGAAATCTGCTGGAAAGTGTCAGAATTTCTTATATATTTCGGCTGAAACTTAAATTCTCAAAAGAAACTTGGTATAAGAGAAATTGCAAGGAGAATTGGACGTTCAGAATGTGTGGTGCGAAATTTTATTAAAAAGGGCAAACGTAATGGATTATGGGATCATCCAAGAGGGAACACCAAAGTTTCCAAACAAAATATTGGGAACATAAGAGAAAAAGTTATGAAAAAAAAGTTAAGTGCAACTCAAATTATAGCGGAATTACAACTCCCAATTAAAGGAAGAAGAGTTCAACAAATTTTGAAGGACACTACTTATATTAAATATAAGAAACCGGCCAAATCTCTCCAACTGCAACAGCATCATAAATATGCGCGCCTAGATTTTGCTAGAAGTCACATGAACTGGGACGAAAAGTGGCAAAACGTTGTTTTTTTTACGGAAAACAATTTAATTTAGATAGCCCAGATGGATTGAGTACATATTGGCATGATTTAAGGAAGCCCGATTCGCCTCGTCTAAGTAGTAATTTTGGTGTTGGTAGTTTAATGTTACGGGGTGCCTTTTCTTATCAAGGAAAGTTATCTTTATGCTTTGTTCCCACCCGAATGAACTCTGCCATATATACAGACCTGCTGGAGGAATCTCTTATTCCATATTTAGAAGATAATATGGAAAAAAATTTGATTTTTCAACAAGATAACGCCGCTGTGCATTCTTCTGCCGAAACAAGACGATGGTTTAGAAGAAATATTCCTGTAGTGGAGTGGCCATCACGTAGTCCGGATTTAAATCCAATAGAGAACATTTGGGGAATCATGGCACGAAGAGTTTACGCAAATGGTGGATAATTTTCTTCGTTATCTCAACTGAAAGCCGATATTTTGAAATGTTGGAATGATATTGATGAACATTTGTTTAAAAAGTTAATAAATTCGATTTCTAACAGGTTTTTTCAAGTTAAAACTAACAAAGGAGGTAAAACACAATACTTAGAAAATATAAAAAAATTTACTTTTCATCAAGCTTTTAAAATAAAGACTATAATATAAAGTGAGTTTATAGAAATTGCGCAGACAAAAGAGACTTTTAATTATATTTATTTTTATTATAAAGTAATTACTTACTTTAATGAATGTTTTATATTATTTAATTAATATTTACCAATGAGCAATTTATGCAATATAATCGGTTTTGAAAAATAAAAAGTAGTTTTTTTTAAACATGAATAAAACTGGCTGCGCTTATAGAAATTGCGCACACTGTATGCTTGTTTAATTGAATTAGTTGAAACAGAATTCAGTTTACTTTTAAAGGGAGTTAAAGTTTTTATATAAATTCGTTTAACAAACAATGGCTTTTTGAAAATACACAAACAGTCATCATAGTTATTAAATTGGAATTTAAAATAGTTGATCCAAAATAATAAAGAAACACTACGGATGAACATTGTGAAACTTTATGTTATTTATAAGTATATAAATTTATAGAAAATATTGAACTAAGGAAGTTTTGTAGGCGCTGGTTTGAAATTTAAAATATCGGACCTATTATAGCCTTCAGCTTCATGGTACATATTTTGGGAAAACAGTGCAGTAGGGTTTTCTACAAAGTTTATTTTTTATTTTACGGAACCTCTATTGAGAAATCTGAATTATTTCCCAGTCTTTAAAATAAATAATTTTAAGAATATAGTATGTTAAAATCAAAAAGGTTATCTTCTGAACTATATAATACGGTTTTATCCTTAAAATGGGGTTTGTTTCAAACAAAACCCTTGAATAAAAAAAAAACTAAAATCAAAATTATTGTAAAAAACGAAGCGATTTTGTCGAAATATTGTTATTTAAAAACTTTTCTACCGATTAACATAATTTTTTTAATTAAGTGTTTGAAAATCTTATATAATAAAAATTCTATCATTGAATTCTCACATGTCAAAATTCTTATGCCCTGGACCACCTGTTGGTTTCTTTTTAAAATATATATTATTTTAACATAGACAGCTTTTTCGCGCTCAAAAAACCAACAGAAACATAGTATAATATCTCCGCGGTACGAAATGAATATATTTACGATTGAACAGCTTTGGGAAATATAGGATTGAAAAATTATTTCCAAAGTAAGTGCTGTGTTGCCGAAATGTGTCATGGTCACCGCGCAGCTGCGATTTGACGTCGTTGGACTTTTGTTTTATGGGGTGCCGTTAAAGATCGATGTTGTGATGTACAATATTGATTGAGCTGTTCGTGAAATAGGGCCTCATAGGGCTACTGCCAAGCCAGCTGAAGCAGCCATTTAAATTAAATCATATTCCATAACTAATTGGAAGGTTTACTCTTTTCAATAAATCAACAAACTCTAAAAAATATTGAAAATTGTTCAAATTATAGCATTTTTAAAAAGAAACCAACGGGTGGCACGCCCTTTATATAGTTATAGTTATAGTAGGTTTGTATTGCGTGTGATATTCAACTTCCATCAGATTTTATATAATCCAAAATAGAGATATAATATCCTGCCTATTCACCAATTTCATGGGCACTAAATTCAGAGTCCATAATTCATATTTTCTTTGATTACTCACGAATGTATATGATCATGTTGAAACCGATTACAATTACGAAAACGAAGCGTGCCCTCCAGTGAGCTTTATTGTTTGTACTGAAGTTGTGTTACACCCGACAAACAGTCCGCTTCAGTAACTCCTATATTACATAACCATTAGCAGTTTTTCATGCACTTGAGGGTAAATTAAGCCCAGCACTGTTTCGCGGGCATATGTTCATTTATCTTAACTAATTATATACTCTTTATCTTAGGCTAGAGTGCGCCAAAGCCGGACTCATTCAGTGGAAACTCCAAGACTCAGGCAGAAGTCGTACAAATTCCAATCTCGGTCTAATTAACTTTCAATGAAATGAAACACTGTGCCGAACACTCGATTTCATTGTTTTCCAGGGCGTTTTAAGGCTCAATCGAAATCAGTTTCGATTCGGACCTGAACGCTGTTGCATGCTATTAAGGTGCTAGTATGAGGTGACATTCGTTGCACTTTCGATACGCTTAAATAGAAACAGAAATAATAACAAAAATTTCGTAAATTTGTAGCTTGTAGCGTTCTGGCGAAATTTAAAGGAGCATTCTATTCGGTCCTTCAGTTAAAAAAATATGTTGTCCGCTTGAAAAATGATTACCTGATTATGGTGGTCAGTGAACCGAATAGGCATAATGCCAAGGCTCGCTCGCCTCTGAGCTAAGTGTGGCTGAATGAAAGCAAAATTCAGTCATTTGTACGATAAATGTTCGAGGAAGCGGTTTTAGAGCTGAACTAATGTTTAGTTGGAGAGCGCGGATCGGATTTGAGCCAGCTGCTAATGAAACTGATTCCTTATTAGCCCAACTATGTGCCGCAGCAATTGATGCGTATCCAGCCAGCCATAATAATCCCTGATTCGTTTTGAGAATCTTAAAAGATCGCCTTAAGATGTTCAAAGTCCAAGCAATTTGCACACACCGAAAAGTGCCGGGCAGTGAACCAGTTTTGTTTGTTATTAATTGTAATCATTTCGGATCGGTACGATGATGCAGTGAAATTGAATGCATCCGACTACTTGTACTTGGGGCTGCTTTTAAATATAGAGAAAGTCAGCACGTTTCTACTTGAACTAATTAATCAAAAGCTGTTTTTCTCGTCCCAGTTTTACTTTCTGCTCCATGGGCAATCCGCAGTTTATATATATATTTATATACATTAAGAAATGTCAAGGTTGGCGAAGACATTTTTTGTTACATTGAAGAAAATGTTTTATTAACAAAGAATTAGCAAGTAGATATCCTTTTATATTAAAAGAGATAAAATTGTTGATATTTTCCGATATGTATCGCTTAGCCGAATTGTAATCAACCAAAGTTCGGATACTTAGCACTATTAACAGATTAGCAACTTGAACTAATTTAAGGGGTTACGTGAGTTTTAAAAATAAATTAAAACACTATTTATTGGAATTTTTTGTTCACAAAATAAATAAATGTGGTTTATTATAAGATTTGGCATATAAAAGTAAATCATTTGTACATATAAAAAAATTTCATGAGAAAAAAATGGAAATTAAGCCATTCACAGCTGGTTTCAGAAAAAACCACTTTTTTTAAGACGGTAGGCACGATTTTTCAAAAACTAACATTCCGATCTTACTGAAATTTTGCACACATTTTCTACAGAGTTGTACTTGAAGGATTTTTGTTTTCGATCACTACATCTCATTTTATAAGTAGAAAATTACCAAAATATAAAAAAAATTTCACCGAATCATAATTTTTTGTTAAAAACGATGTCAAACATTGAAATATAATTTTTTTCTAAAACCCTTCGTTCAAGTACAAGCCATATACATCTACTAACAGAAGAAATTTTGTTTTTTGATTTCATATAAGCATATCACGAGTTATTCTGCCTACGGTAAAAAAATATTGGTTTCCTTAAATCAGTTGGGAATGGCTTCATTTTCAGTTTTTTTCTCGTGAAATCTTTTTTAAAATATCTTCAAATGATTTACTTTTATATGCCAAATCTTAGAATAAACCACATTTATTTTTTGTTGTGAAAAAAAATTTCCAAAAAATAGTGTTTTATTTTATTTTTAAAACCCACGTAACCTCTAAACTTATACCTTGAGTAGGACATTCTTTAGGTTTTCAGATCTGAGTCTTCTCGTAGCTAGCTATATTAAATTAAGAAAATCTGGCATAGGTAATTTTTAGGATGTATAGTAGTTAAATTTTATTTGGAATTGCTGTAGCTATTGTCCTTATCATTATTAATTGATTTCATTTTTTTAAACTTATAAAACATATGAAATTTTGAAAATACTGGGATTATTCTAGTAGGGGGCGAGAGCTAATTGTATATAGAACATTGTGCAAACATTTTAGTCAAATCGCTTAAGTAGATTATGTTTTATCATCTGCATCGATCACAAAAAGTAATTTTTGAGAAAAACGCATATAAGGGGCACCACTAGTGTGATATTTTGAAATTTGAGTTACAGCCATCTGAAGAGCAGTCGCTCATCGTATCGAGGTACTGAGAAATGTATGAATTAAACTTTAAACGCGTTTTTCTCGAAACTACTTTTTTCAAATTTGCCCGGAATTTTCGCCCGAAATTTGAATTTTTTTTTAAAACTCTGCCATTATTTCAAATTAAATTTTTTTTTTTCAATCGAGGTTTATGGCACGGGAAATACCTTCTAGTTTAATAAACTTTTTGGTTTTTTTGATTTCACGCATTGTCTTGGGAAATTGCGAATAACTCGCTGAATTTTCAATTTTTTGGTCCAACAATTTGATCGTGTATTTACTAAATATCCACAAATATATCCTTAAAATAAATATTCCATGCAGTAGTTGTCTTTAAAAAAAATTCCCAACAATCACCTTTTTTTCAGGCGGTCACACTAGTGGTGCCCCATTAAAGTTTAAAGGGGCTGTAAATCACGATCTACTACGAGTTTTATCATGCAAATAAATTACTCCTTAAACATTATCCCATATGACTTAATAAAATTTATTAGATATTTAAGAGCTATTTAATAAGTTAGTGAATTACAAATCCTAGCTCGGTACATAAAATATCTATAATTTAACGTTGGAAGATCGCATTCTGGTTGGAATTTTTAAAATTGATTAATATTGATCCTAAACACTTTCATCTACTTATTTTTTAAGGGGCTGCCATTTTGAACCAAATTTAAGGTTTATCGACCCCAAAAATCGTATAGAATCAATTTGTCTTTTAGTTTCGTTTATACAGCACATAAGGAAATTATGCCTTGAATTGAAGAAACTTTGTGAGTAACACAGGGAAATTTTTTTAATTTTTTAAAAATAAATTTAAACAACCACTTTTGAGTCAAAAATTACCCTTAAAGTCGTTCAGTTTAAGACTTGAAGTTTTACAGAATGAAAATCTTGACAATTTGAAGTACATTTCCAAAAATATCAAATTTTTTTTATTTTGGGTAGATGTTAGTAAGCTTCCGTTCAATACAAAATGTTCTATTGTTCTGGATAGACGAAAAAACGCAGCTATTATTATATTCCTTTCAGTTTACAATTTATTGTGCATTTATGGAGTGGTTTCTATTCATACTTAGTTAAGTAAAATTTATAAGTAACATAATAATTACGATGTCAGCGAGTACATTCGATGGATACCATTAAATATTTATAAATGGCCTCAAAGACACCTTAATTCCCACTTATTTGTCTGCAGTCTATCTTTTACCTTCAATAAGGTATTCATCGTCGTTATAGAGAAGGGTATCTTAGAAACCAAAATAATTACATCTATGCGAAAACAAACAGATTTATGCATCCACCTCAAAAGCTATCAGTCATTATTTTGTAATTAATAGTAACACCACACCTTACGCAACCGGAGATTCTCCCACAAGGGCGGCCATAGAACTCGAAATTGAAAATCGAATCATAACCGCAAATCGAATGGTGGCTTAGGCTAGAATTAACTACGTCTCGTTTGAATTGGTAATTGTGCGGTTGAGATGATAACTTTCGTTTCGCTGGCCTGCACCGATAATTACAGATTAACTTTCCCAGCATCTTCGATCGTATCGCAGCAGATATGCCAGTGGCAACATGGAGAATGTTTCTCTTCTCCGATGATATTCGCGCGCGTAAAATGATAAATTTCCGAATAGGCAATAACAAAACGAAGATTGCTCCTATCGAACAATCTAAGACCCATTCCGACAATTAAGTGCACAGCAATTACTGACCGTGCATAGACTGGTAGTGTCTATTAGGATCTTAGTTGGCTCGTGTTATCAAACACCTTCGAAGAAGAAGAGGCCTCGGTAAATCGTCTTCGTTCTTCGCCGTCTTTAAGACGTAGATAACGATTGCGTACTGGATTCAGCGAGTCCATTAAAAGAAAATTAAGAAAATTTATTGGTGATCGTTACAAGTGATTGAAATTACTTTATTAGTGTTCTGAACCGAAATCAGTATAACAGGGCACTTATGGAATCAGTATGGGGTCTATCTTTTTATATAATACCTGTTTTCTTGGTTATAGGTTTCTTATTTTTTTAATTTTATCCTTTCGTGTCTCTTTCTACAGATCATTACTACTGCATATGGGACAAAGTACTAACATATAAGAACTGGACTGCTAACCCACGAGTATAGGCTCAATCTTTATTAGGCAAATCATGCTATTAAAAATGTCCGAAAATACTGAATAATTATGTTTATAAGTATTTTTTAAGGAAAGCTTTTATTTAAAATGTACTTAAAGTAAAATCACACAACTTATCTTATTCTACTCATCAAGCCCTTTTATTTGAAACCCATATCAAGGGGGTTATGAACAAGTTAATACGCCATTTTGGGGGGTCCGCCATATTGGATTTAGACCGATATTAGATATACTATATTGCATTGTCACAGCATCTATGCACTTGTCAAACTTTAAAGATTTAGTTCAATTAGAACTAATCGAAATTCAACTAGTCGACTTTTGCGAGAGCAGGATAACTAGAAATTTGGCCTTAATTGGTCTAGTTCTGATATGTCAGTGGGTCAGAGTAACCCTATAATGTTCTGTGGAAAATTATGAAAATATGTAGTTGATTATTGATCATACAAACAAGTGTTATTGATCGATTAAAGGGTCCTATTATAATTTTCGTATATATGAACAAGATTTAAGGCTTTTAACTTCTTTACAGAGCTCAGGGCTCTAAATTTGCAAATTTTCAATTTAGTAATAATTTTTTCTTCTAATCCACTAGTTTTTTAAGGATATTAAAGATTTTGAAAATATCACTTTTGTCAAAAATCCAGTCTAGTGTCCTAATAAAAAAAATCAAGTCTTGACTTCAAGAAAGGTTCATAAGAACAGTGTTTTTTTCGAATTATATTATTTATTAGACACTAGACATACAATAAAAATAGTTCTTATTAACTTTTATACAACATTTTTGTACCCTTAGGACCAGGGACCGTAACCGTTATGATATTTTCGGTAAAAATCAGATCTAAAAAATTATTTCCTGACTGTTATTTTTCTGGACAACAATAAAAATTATGTTTTGATTTTTATTTATAAAATCAGAAATAAAAATCAGAAAATGATTTTTATTATAAAAATCAGAAATAAAAATCAGACTATGATTTTTATTTTTAAAATCAAAAATAAAAATCAGAAAATGATTTTTATTATAAAAATCAGAAATAAAAATCAGAATATGATTTTTATTTTAAAAAATCAGAAATAAAAATCAGAAATTGATTTTTATTTTTATAATCAGAAATAAAAATCGGAAAGTGATTTTTATTTTTAAAAACAAAAATAAAAATCAGAAAGTGATTTTTATTTTTAAAATCAAGAATAAAAATCAGAATATGATTTTTACTTTTAAAATCAAAAATAAGAATCAGGAAATAATTTTTATTTTTAAAATCAAAACTAACAATCAGAATATGATTTTTATTTTTAAAATCAGAAAATAATTTTTATTTTGAAAATCAGAAATAAAAATCACAAAATGATTTTTATTTAAAAAAAAAAAAACGCGCTAAGCTAAATATTTTACGGCAATGGGAGCGCTATCTGTTGAATGTCATAGCAGTGCACCCAATACTAAACATTGATCATGCCGGACACCTCTGGAAAACATTTTTCTGATTTTTATTTTAGATTTTAAAAATAAAAATCATATTCTGATTTTTATTTTTGATTTTTATAATAAAAATCATTTTTTAATTTTTATTTTTGATTTTAGAAATAAAAATCATAATCTGATTTTTATTCTTGATTTTGAAAATAAAAATCACTTTCTGATTTTTATTTTTGATTTTAAAAATAAAAATCACTTTCCGATTTTTATTTCTGATTTTTTAAAATAAAAATCAATTTCTGATTTTTATTTCTGATTTTTTAAAATAAAAATCATATTCTGATTTTTATTTCTGATTTTTATAATAAAAATCATTTTCTGATTTTTATTTCTGATTTTAAAAATAAAAATCATAGTCTGATTTTTATTTCTGATTTTTAATATAAAAATCATTTTCTGATTTTTATTTCTGATTTTAAAAATAAAAATCATTTTCTGATTTTTATTTTTGATTTTAAAAATAAAAATGCGAAAATAATTTTTTTCTGTTGATCTTTTTCGAAAAAATCACAAATTTAAAAAGCACATAAAATTCTTAAAGCTCAGGCCATAAGAATCATAATGCTACATTTAAACCAATTTTCCCACAAATTTGTCTACATGATTTTTTGGTTGGAAAAATTGAAAATAATTGTTATTTTCGGTCCCTGCTTAGGACTCGTTGGAAGTTAATTCCACCCATTAAATTCTAATAAAACATTAAAACTAAGTAATGCTCAACGATTGGTTGTTAAACTTCCACGTGGATTGCAGTGATGCACTTTTTGCTCGACTATAGCCCTTTTTTTAAAGTGCAATAATGCCCTAGTGCATTAGTGACGCCTCTCTGAACAGTGCTACATGAATGGGGTTTTGTGGGGAAAGTGTAACGACCTTTTAATACGATTTTGCTCTACTCCGGCAATTACAGCATTTCCTCGTTTTTCCGGCTAATAAACGGCTTGTAAACAGTGAACGTAATTATTTAACCAAGGAAATGCGACACTCAGACATTGTGGCGGGCTCGGAGGCGACATAGAAGTGAAAAACCTACAAAGCCGCAACGTAATCTGAGTTTTAATCGCTAATTGTGATGTGTGCCAATTTATTTAGATTGCGGCTGGTATTCGTATCTATTTACTTTGCTGACAAATATAGAAAATTTTAATCAATGAATTCTCAATTTGGTGTCAGAATATTATTTTTATATTTTTTTATTTTGCATTAGTTATGTAATTTTTATATTAAAATAAATGCTCAGGTTCATTGAAACAACAATTTTCAATTTCGTTCATGTAGTATAAAAATTCTACGGCTCTTCACTATCATAATCATTTGAGACTAAGAAGGCTAGTCACATTTCTAGTGAGATATCTATTACTAAATTTCTAAATTGTCCATCTTAACGAATTACAGAGGAGAATTAAATAAATTAACCTAATAACCAAGGCGGGTGATCGAGTAAATTGGCATTGGAATAATTGTTTTCTGTGGGCCATTAATTTCCATAATTGCCCAGTATAAACCGGCATAGCTTTTCTAATTAACATAATTGCATATGTTGCAATTATTTAAAGTCCTTCAAGAAAATATGGGGGGAAATAGAGAAATTGATATAATTGATGAGCAGGAAAAACTTAATGATGTATAAATATGAATTTAAATTAATAATGACGAATGGTAATTAGAAATGAAAACTGACTTCAAATATTGGACACAAAAATTCTATATTAAATTTTTCGTACAAAAATAATAGAAAATACTGACTATAACTAATTCAAAATTAAATCAAGATATTGCAGGATCTAACAATTGGAGCAGAGGATGGCTGATGACGAGAAGGATAAAGAACGAAGATATTGATATAAGAAAATTCAATATATGTAAAATGGAAGTCGATCAAATGAGTGTAGATATAATTAATAGCTTTTGAATTTATAATATTTTTCATGCACTATTTTAAGGGAGGAAACATTACTCGATGTTACGGGAGGGAACGAATGATTAGCGTGTCCTATTTTGTACGACAGGAACACATCACTTCAATTATACGAATTATAATAGGACTGTTAATTAATATTTTCGGTAAAATTATTTAGAAATCATCTCAATCATCAATTGCATTCGCTGGAGCAAGCAGATTTATCAGATAACGCTCTGAGTGCTCGCGTAAAATATCACAATTGGGGGCAAAACTTCAGTTGTACGAGCGAAAAGAAGAAAACTAAATTTATATAAATGTTTGTAGCCCCTATTAAAGAAGTCGATTTTCGTCGAATGGTCGAATCGATTTAAGGAAGTCGGTTTTGCTCGAATCTACTAACAAAGACACATTTTGAAAGCAGAGTTACTAAGAGAATTAGTATCTTCGCTAGTCGAGTCGAGTGAAATCTGCTTCCATAATAGAACCCTATACTGCGACTTACTTTAAAAAAACTGTTTAACAAAAAATTAAACCGATAAAAAAAGAAACTGAAAAGCGAAAAATAAAATAAACCTTTTTAGTCTTAATAACTAAGTTCCTAAACTAATTTAAGTAACTAATTTTGGGTCGGCGCTGTTATTGTTTATCGCTGGAGATTTCACTTTTAATTTTTATGTCATTTTGTTCTAATTATTTCTTTAAAGTAATTTAATCATCTTCGTTGATTGTTTGTTTGGTGCCGACTCAAAATTAGTTACTAACCTTAGTTTAGGAGCTTAGATATTAAGACTAGAAGGGTTTATTTTATTTTTCACTTTTCAGTTTCTTTTCTCGTCGGTTTTATTTTTTCTTAAAGATTTCTTATTTTTCAATTTTTTGCGGCTAAAATCTACTAATTACTATTTAGGGGTGGACTTTTTTTTCAAATTCAAATGGAAGCAACTTCGAAGTATACCTGATTAAGTAAAAAAAGAATCATCGAAATCGGATAACCCATTATAAAATTATGTGTGGTAGAATCAGTGGGTGAAAATCAATTATTCCTATTTTCTCGTACTCTTAGGAGGAGATTTATTTTTCCAAACTTAGGGGAGACCAACTTCTAGGTATATCCTATCCAAAAAAAAAAAAAGAATTATCAAAATCGGACTACTCTGTAAAAAGTTATACGTGGTCATACATAAAAAAAAAATATACGCGTCGATTTGAGAATTTCCTCTTTTTTTCGTTGGTTAAAAACGTTACCCTCTTCTGTATTCAATTTTACTACTGAAGTCGATTATTATGCACATTTTTAGTTTAACATAGAATAACAAATAAATTTTAGATTAGATCTGTTTAATCGGTCTTTACACGTAGATCACACAGATCGCGCTGGAAATGATCTGGATTGAATTTATGGACATAAATCAGATTACTTTGAACACTTGCTTGGATCAATCCGATCTTAATTGCATACTCGGACCAAATAGAGACTGTATGATTTTTATTGTAGATCCTTTATTATATGAAATAAGGTTTTAGTAAACAAAATGGGTATACCTGAAAGCATAAATTTGATCTATCTATTCGTCGTTCAAACAGAGCGGTCAACTACAAAGTACTTGTATCCTTATTAAAGTGCTAAGAAAACAAAAGGCCCGATCGTGGCAATTTCTGCAAGCATTTAGCAAATGCGTGCAAACATACGTCTGCATTTGCCGCTGTTTTTTCTATAGAGTCATAGAAAAGAGTGGCAATGACTTAAGATGACATCAGCGGCCGCATATCCGATATATGAGAAACTAATGATTACGGCAATATCTACGATAGCTTATATAACCCGCAGTAACCAAAGTAAAGTGATGACTTCTGCTAATCCGTTAAAAAAGTTTTTCTTTCATTTATTTTTCTATTTATTTTTTATTTGTCTTTTCTTTAGGTTTTATTTCATTTTCCTCATTTCTGCTTGATGTCTTTATGACGGCCACAAAATGCCGGTTGCTCTGAGGCCTTTGACTGTGTTACTTAAACATGATCTACTGTAAACACGTGTTTCTACCAGAAGGTAATAATAATAAAACACTTCCAGGTGTATAATTGAAAAAAAAATAAAGGGAAAAGCATTGAGTCTACTTTGTCTGTACAGGAACTCTAATTGTTATATTTGCGGTATTCTCGCGTACCGCAAATGTATCTCAAAAGGTACATATAAGTCTAAAAGGTACTCACTGTTTCTTTGCTCTCGACGAGGATCATCTTCGAGCACAACGACCGGTACAGCTGTGACTAGTTTATAGTCTGGCAAATGACCTGCAATTTAAAACGTAAATATCAATTAGAAATTTCTCTGTGACTTTCTTTTTGCATTTATTTAATTATCATCATCGTGTGCAAGATTGGGTCCCAATGGACTCAAGTTGGACAGATGTTCGAATCCAAAAGAACGTTCAAATCCCAAGATCTTACGTTACGTTCTGGGGGCAGGACGACGATCAGTTGTGGCGCGAATGTCCGCGCGGTTATCGCGGCTGACCGCTCCAAATGGTGAATTACGTAATGCAAAGCGAACGCATTCGCCTAGATAAACCATTGAAAATTATCACTGCGGAAAAGTCGCGGATGGACAGAAGAACACATCATGGGCATCAGGTTAGGATTTAAAACTTATGGAGCAATTTAATAATACGAAAGATGATCTGTGCACGTTGCGCTCGTGCCTTTTACATAATGCTGGGATGATCTGATTTACTATTTCGAATACCGTTATGACCAGGAAATGTGAGCTCCATTGCCTTTTCAGCAGCGACTTCCAAGTTATTGCGAACAATTTTCGCTGTTAATATATATCTACTCATGCTCCATCTTCCGGATAACTGCGGACTGCTCTCACCGCTCAAAAATTATTTTTAATTGGACACAAACTCGAATTGCACACACGTCTGGGCTTTCACGCTTGTAATTAAGTCGCTTTAAATATATTTCGATGTACCATTTCTGTGTATGATGGCTAATTAATCTGCCTTAAGGTATTACAGATCAATTTCTTAACATATGGCATTCTTGGATCCGAAATAGTCTTAGTTACCATAAAATGAACATTAGTTTCGTTTGTCTATGTCATTAAATCAGGTAAAAAGTTGTCGGTTTTCAATATAAATGCAATATAAAGCAATTGCTAGTTATAGGCATTTTCGTTTTGAGAAATTTAATGAAAGAGTGGTTCTGTTTGACTTTTACTATCTAATTAAAACTTTGTTAAACAGTTACATGAAACCCCCATAAATTTGGATGAAAATAATTTCAACAAAACATAATGGAGCATTGTTATTGAGTTATGGGCCAAGCAAATGCTTTTTATTTAATATATACTAGTAAAAGCTAGAAATTATGTGAAAAAACATTTACAGGCAGTAAATACTTATTATCCCAGCAAATACTTACAAGTAAAAGTAAGTATTTGCTGAGATAATAAGTCTTTACTGTCTACAGAAATAAGTAATTCCTACCCGGTTAGTGCTAAATATCTAAGCCAAGATTGAATTAATCAGTAAACTGCAGAATTTATTTTTAAAAACCCCTCATTACGCACCCCTAATTAAAGTCAAGCAATGATGAGTATACACGGGCAAATGCTTCAATTATAAAATTTAAGAAAACATTAAAGCAAAACGTTGAATGGTAGTGTACGGCGAATGTAGTTAACTGACCTGTTTACTTATTTTGCACGCATATTTTGGTTCTGCTATAGATTTTATAGTTTTTCGGATTTTCGGGCATTTCTTCTAAATTACAGAGCAATGTTAAGAATTTTTTATTAGTTTTTCTGAGTCAGATTAAAGTAAGACAAAAAAAAAAAAAAATTAGTTCAAGAAATCTTCAGAAATCTACTTCACACTTTCATCGCGGATAAGCCAAAATAATCCCCGCAGAATTGAGAAGTTATTTTAAAAAGTGGGGATTGTAATCACTTTGTTAAAAAACAAAATTATAAAATAACGATTATCAACAAATTTTTTTGATTCCATTGGTTAATAATGTTTACATGTGAATTTTTATTCTTCGATTGGTTTAACAGAATTAAAAAAAAAAATAGGAACTTATCATTCTGAACCGTATACATTTTTTCTCTTTAAAGTTTCGATTCCTTAAAGAAAGGAAATTAATGAAATCCTGAAAATTATCAAAATTAATATTTTATAGATATACCATAAACACGTTGTAAGGTTCATCTGAATTCATAATTTCGAGCGATCGGAAAGTGAAAATTACCTCATGATTGTTATTATCTAATTTATGATTTTTATTTGGCCGAAATAAACTAAATCTTTCATAAAAACAATTATTGGATCTAACAAGGAGAAGGCACCTACTCGTCATCACCGATTTCGCTCAGATTTATAGCTCATGTAGGGCTTGGCTAGAAATGAAAGGAATAAAAGTTTAAATTTGAATGTAAAAAGTCTTTTGGTATGCGCTGTAATTACAATCCTTTGCTGAAAAGTCCGCAATCCCAATTATGCCTTTTGCGTATAAATAAATAAATAAAATAAATTATTTATCATTTCGCTTACTTGAGAACTGAATATTATAAAAATTGGGAAAGATCCATGAACAAAGGGAGTCGAACCCGAGACCACCGCATTACAAGCTCGAGCGTTTTCCACTACACCAACCGCCGCTTTGTAAAAGTACTAACATAAATTGTATTTATGTTGCGAGAGCCGCGTCTATATATTATACTATTATATTCTAAATGCTTGGCCATCTGCAGTTTCCACTTTGGGTACTTTCATTTCTAGCCAAGCCCTACATGTGCTATAAATTTGAACAAAATCGGTGTTGACGAGTATGTGCCTTCTCCTTGTAAGTAAGATTATAAATGAAATAATTGATTTAAGCTTAGTATAAAGCGATGATTTTTTTGTCTTAATTTTTAGAAATAATTTAGTTATATTCGGCTTCTCTTTATAACATAATTTTAACAACTTTTCCAGATAAGTCTTAACGTGAAGATGATCCTCATGGAATTTTTTTAAAAAGAGGACTTATACCACTTTAAAATATATCTTAAATTCAGTCGTCACTCCTTCTAGATTAAGTACAACTGCATTTAAGGCTGATTGAATGCAACTTGAAAAAATAGCTAGTAAATACGTGTCGTCTTTATTCACTCAAATTCAACTATTTACTCAAAATTTCAGTAGGTATTTACTAGGAAAACTAGTAAATGCTTTCACTAAAAGCATTTGCTAGATTTTTAAGTAAAATATTGGATTTTTATTCACATGAATAGCCAATATTTCCTACAAATAATAAGTAAAAATCATTTGCTGGCATTTATTCACTTGGCACATTGGAGCAACCTTAAATGCAGTTGTTAATTTTAAGTTTAATAAGATTGGCAATTTTTTCACTTCAAGGTCAACATTTTGTTTGATGACGATGTGCAAATTTTACCTGAAGGACATTTCGTTTCCAAACACAAATACAGTCATTAAGTGTAAGAGAAATTCAGGTCAATGTGAATAATACCTAAAGTTATTTGGATTTTCACTTAGCATCTTGTTCGCAGTTATCACATCTTATATAAGTTTACTGTTTGAATCAGCAAATCAAAAATCTGTTTTTAGTTAATTCTATTTTATCGATTTATTTGATGATTAAAAAAATATACCAAACTAGCGATATGAACAAATCAAAGCTTTTTTTGCAATGCAGTTTGTGTAATACTAATAATATAAATTGCACAACATTTCAAAAAACGATCTCAAAAGACAGGTTATATTTAATGTTGTACATCAAAAAAAAAAAATCGAATATTTCATTAATAGAAGCAACTCTGTCCTAGTTTTTATTAGGATGATCTAAGGAGCTTCGTGACCCTTACGTTCTGAGGTCTTCGTATGTGGGACTTGTTAGACCAATTCTTGAGTTTTCATGTGTTGTATGATCTCTATTTTATTCTGCTAAGAATAGGAGTCAGTTCAAAAGCGATTTCTCCATTTAATATTAAAGGATTTGCCCTGCCAGAATCGCTTAGGCTTACCATGCTATGAGTAAAAGTTGATAAGTTTTCAAACACTTGAACGTGTCGTGAGATTTCGTTATTATCCTGAGAGATAAATTGTCCCGAGCTGTTACTACCTCTTAATATTAACGTATCGACAAGAAACTTGCGAAATTTTTATCTTTTACATATTGAGACTCATTGAACTTGGTACGCGATGTTTAGACCGTTTGACTCTTTGATAAGTTCTTACAATAAGCATTTTGTTAAGCTGGATTTTAATTTAAAGTAAAGAATAGGTTAAAATAGGCGTAGACAGTAGAATTAGCATTAAGATTCACTTTTTTTCAACCTTTGTATTTATTTTTATATTTTTCTGTAATTATATTATAGTCAGGGCAGACGTTTGTTGGCTAAATAAATAAATAAAATTAAATTGTGTGGTTCATCTAACAAGATTGCAGGCAAGCATGAGCAGAAAAGCTATTTACAAATCATAAAACCATATTGTTATTTCAGATATATATCTGGTTGAAACAATATAGCAGAATTAGTTCAGATAACGAGGCTTATTGTTAAAATAACTTGCGAGCAGACATCTTTGCGATTTTGGAACTGCGATTTTTGACCAAGTTATATATAGTACCAAGTTATATATAGTACGTGAACATTATAATTCGACCATGTTCTTTTAATTAAACTAGTCTTCAGACTAGAAACTCAGCAAGTTCTGTATGTATAGGGAAACGAAACTTTAATTGTGATTTTCTTGAAACAGGATTTCCCAAATATTGAAGTCGCATAGTACAAAGACTAGATGCTTGTTCAAAGAAATATTGGCCATGTTAAGTTATGAAAAATATCTGATCAATTTAGGGTTGATTCAAATTTAAATTGACACGATTTCTGTTTAAGAATCAAGAATTGTATTGTTTAACATTTTTGACCACGCTTGTTCTAGTGTTATACTTACTTTCGAGTAGGCATCTATTAGTAACGACTATTTGTGCTTGTTGAAACAAACATCGATCATGTTAAATTATGGAGAATTTCCGATCAATTTAACATTAAAATAGTTAGATGAACTAGGATCTAGTGGTGTGAAATAGAACATTCATACTGGACGAATAAACAAAGCCTTAATTTTGAATCAACCACATATAGTACAGATTTTTCAATTCATGTAAATTAACATAAGCAAAGCATTTATGTATGGTCTCACAGACACCATTATATTATATTTTTAAAGTTTTTAAAGTAAATTAGTGATATGTACATTTTTTTATTTATTGTTTTTTTTTTATATTGGTTCCTTAACCAATTTCGATCACGGGTCGATACTTAAAGGTTAATATCTTTTAAAAAAAAATTAACCTAACAACATAATCTGATGTTAAACAAAAGGTGAAAAGTTTTAGTCTAATTAAATTGTTTTGAATTCCCATCACATAAGTCTGTTGCTAAAATCCAGACATAAATGGCCATAATATTGAAGTGCAAAATAAAACTTAATCGAAAACTAAAAACTGGAAATGTTAATGAACCTCATCCTCTGCCGAAATGGAAACTTACTAACAAATCACAAAGTGTTAAATAAAATGTAAAAATCAGAAAAAAATCTTTTTCGAATTAGCATCGAAGAGCTTTTGCGCTTGTATAACTCTCACAAAAGGACCAATCATTTCCGGACCTCTCAAGCAAAAACCCCAAATGCTTGATATGAAAAAAAAAAAAATGAAAAAAAAAAAAATAAAAATCCCATTCGAGCAATTCACAGTTGTGCGACTGAGTTCAACGAACGCATTATTACCTGCTCGGAGTTCAGGTAATATCGATGAGAAAAAAAATAGACAAGGTCGTTTCTTGAGATCGAACAAGTTTCGCCGACAATATCGCCAACAGGCATCGACGGCCCTTATTATTTTTCGGTGCACACCCTTCGTCTCTAAAATGTTTTCGAAATATCGAACGCACCTATTACAGGCAATTTGTAATCAGATAATTGCAGGGCGCAACGACAGATGTAAACACAGACTTGCGTGTGTACCGAAAATTCAGAGCGCCACTCTAAACCTGCTTAATTACAACCGCGCGGTTTCTGTAGCCAGAGGTTGGTGAATCACCCGTAGAAAATGTCAACATCGAGAACTCACTCAGAACAGAATTCGCGAATCCGTGAATCCGCTGGAGGACGACATTAAAACTAATTTATCAGCCGCCCGATGGTGAAAGAGACATTCAGAAACAGCCTCTCAGACGCACGGGTCCATTCGCAATCCGATCCGCTGGCCTGCAGTATCAGATTCAGATTCAGATGTGCGCGCTTTATCTCTGCATAATAAGGCGTGAGGTCATTTCGATTTTAATATTCAATCGCAGCTTTGTGATCGAGCTTGCCACAGTGAGGCAATATGCAGGAATAACTTTCATTAAGCATTTAATCTGCACACCCATAGCCATAAGCTCAGGTATAAATTTTTTGCTTCATTGAATACTGCAAGTTGCAACTTTTTGCATTTATTGGCTACTTTTTTTTCCTTTACTGCATACATATATTTAAAAGTATATTTAAATGATTAACAACTACTTCTCAATTTCCGTGTTTTAATTTATGATTTTTGGACATTTGGAGTATGAACTTTATGTCTTTCAAGGTAGAAAAACCATTTCCCTGTCATTTCTCATATTACTTCATATGATTTGACAAATTATGTATAGTCGAATATATGATTGATAATTCTACTGCATCAGCTATACTCTTTTGTATTTTTCGACAGTTTTCCTTATATTCCAAAGATTTCGAAAAAAGGACAGAAGTCCATAAGTCTCCATACCATGAAATATTTTATTTATAATACATGACTGCATACACATCCATTCAATAACATATTCGCGAACCACAAGATCAATCAATCAATTAGAATCTTGTGAATTTATCAAAAACTATAAGACGTAGAATTATTGCTATATGTAGCGTTCCTGTAAACTTTAGGGAAATTTCTATTTACCCGAAATTCTGAATAAAGGGTTCCTAGCTATAAGCGTGTCCGCTTGGACCTAAGCAAGAAAATCCCATACCTATACCATACATGGATGTGTCCTTATGAGTTAAGTTTGGAGGTACCATATTTATTTCGTATATCAAAAAACAGGGGAACTAGAGGGCGAAAACCTTTTGAACATTAGGTCCTCCTAGTGTCCAACAGAGATTGAGTTTGGATTTTAGATTGCTGTAGTTGTATCATATACTAATGTACTTTGAAATGACAGTGAGAAAACATATATATGTAAATTGAAATGAGAAGTTTGGAAGCAGTGTGAATCTTCAAGGTCAGTAAGTAACAGCTTCCTTTGAGTGTCCAGAGCTGGAAATGAGATATATGATAAAGGGCGTCAAGATATACATGTATGCCAAAAATGATGAAAATCGAAGGAGTGGAAGGGTCTCATTTTTTTGAGCAATTATTCGTGTGAATCTTCAAGGTCAGTAAGTGACAGCTTCCTTTGAGTGCCCAGAGCTGGAAATGAGATATATGATAAAGAGCGTCAAGATATACATGTATGCCAAAAATTATGAAAATCGAAGGAGTGGAAGGGTCTCATTTTTTTGAGCAATTATTCGTATATTCATTATTCCATTGATTCACTTGGTTCGAGAGCTAAGGAATTCCAATTCAAAAGTTGAGGGATTGGTAAGACTCAATCGAAAAGTCTCATCATCAAAAATAATGGTCCCCGGTGGGAATTGAGCTTCCTGTTTCGTTTTCATCATTTCATATGATATTCAAGTGAAAATGAGCGATTGCTACCCATAAAGTGCAATAAAAATGAATGAAGTGAGATTCAAGGTAATTGCTCTGCAATGACTCACATACATGCTCTTAGACACAAGATGATTGTTGATTGACCCTCTATAAGGTCATAATTAATCATAATGAGCAATTATATTCAAGTATATGGAAGATTTGGTTTAGGTCCAAAAGTCAATGCTTATAGCTAGGAACCCTTTATTTATTTATTTATTTATTTATTCACGGGTGTTCACCCAGTAAATAATTTACATGGAGATACATTATATAGATGAATGAAGTAAAGATAAAACGCCTACCTCTTAGCAAAATTACAAAAATCCTATGACATACGATAATAATAGTGAATTCTTTTGTGAATATAGTGATTACTCTGAAGCAAAATTTGGTTAATTATCACATAAACAATCGTTAAAATAGAACATCTAAAAATAGAATTATGTACAAAGTACTGCACTATTTGATTAAACCGTATCAACTATATAAAAATTCAGCGTGATGAAGAGCAATACATATATAAAAATCGACTACCGTACCCATGACATGACTTATAAATATAGAAAGAAAAGAAAAAATGCTCAATAGAGCTATAACAACAAAATTATGGGTACAATTGAACATTAGTATAAGATGCGCTTGAGAGATTTCCTAAAGTATGCTTCTGATATACCGAAGAACTCTAATCCCGAGAGAGAGTTAGCAAATGCGGAAAGCCGATTAAAAGTGTTCTGCTCACCCAAAGAGGTTCTGAATGCTCGAACATTGAAAATTCGATTGCTCCTGATTCTTAATGACCTTGAAGGAGCATCAAAACCCAGCAATCTACGGACTTCCGAAGATTCAATTACCCCATTTATGATTTTAAACAAAAAAACCATGTCGCTTGCAACACAACGTACTTCAAGCGAAGGTATGTTGGCTCTAGCCTGCCAGTTGGTAAAGTCATGATCAAAAGGGTGCATAGGCTCATCCGTTCTGTACGCTAGCTGTCGAAGAAACCTATGTTGAACTTTCTCGATTTTATATCGGTCTGCAATTGTATTTGGAGGCCAAATCACTGAAGCATATTCCAAGTGCGGGCGAACTAAGGTAGTATAAAGATAACGATAAGTGTCGACTGAAAAATTACGAGAAGTCCTGTTAATAAACCCTAGGGAACGATAAGCCTTCTGGACTATGACATCAATGTGCTTAGAAAAACAGAATTGGGAGTTAAAAACTACTCCGAGATCAACTACTTCAGATACGGTGTTATTTAAAAAATATTGACAATTCAACGGTGCACGCATGCGAGAAAATCTCATAACTTTACATTTTTTAACGTTTAGGTCAAGTTTATTCCTCGTGCACCAGTGATTAACAGCATAAATATCGTCCTGAAGTAACTGCGCATCATTCAGAGAGTTAATTCTTTTATAAAATTTCGCGTCATCGGCAAACAGCAACACTTTACTGTTTTTAATTTGATTTCCCAAGTCATTGATAAAAATGTTGAACAGCAAAGGTCTAAGATGGGAACCTTGTGGAACTCCTGACGAGGCAGGGTATATAATAGTATATAAATAGTTTTTGAACCCTTATTACTAGCCTTTTATAAACGATACCCCACATGAGTGACTAACATCTAAATTAAACTAAAAAATAGAATCGGCTACTTAATAAACCTTGTTTTCTAGAAAAAATGGTTTTGAGTTATAACTTTTGGGAGATATGCGGATCAAAAAAACTGTTCTATTATATTATATGTTGGGTTTTTCTACGTCAAACAGTATCTAAGACAAATGAGACGGTGATAGGTAAAAATAACCAAAATCGTAGGTTAAAAATGTATTAAACAATAAAGTTGGTTTTTTTTTATATAAGCTCTTGATTAACTTAGATTTAAATGTTTTAACTAATTTTGTTGTTAGTTAACTTACTATGCGCAAGATACAACGCACATTTCTCATTGTAAGATGACTATTTAAATGTAGATTGAAATTTTCGTCAAATAAATGGTAAGGGATACTGAGAAAGTACACTTTTTCTGATTTTTTAGTCAGTATCTTCTAAATATGAAAAACTAGTACTTAATTACAGGATTTTTGGAAAATATTGTTTTTTACAAAATAGCAGATTTCAAAAACAAAATTATTGCTTAAGAAAAAAAATTGTAAAACCTTATTTACTATCTAAGAAAAACAAACATTATTTCACAAAGTTTCACTCTGAAATGCCCACTGAATTGCTGTTTAACTAAGAATTTCGTGAAAATTAACCTCACAATTGTTGATGAATTTTGAAAAAAGTAAGTTTTGATCGTGTTTTACTAAATTCAATATCAGATTAACCCGTTAAGGCCCAAACGGACGCATTTTCATAAGTTTTTTCAGCCGCCTTAAATTATACTTAATCCTTCGCACAAAAATTTTGAATTGGTCAATACTCATGTAAAATTTCATGAACTTTCAGAATATGATAATGATTTTTAATAAAAATTGTAACTACGTTGTGTTATGTTCGCTTTTTTCAAAAAAATCGTGTTTTTTCAAAAAAAAATTTCCACAAATCAATATTTATGGCTCGAAACCAATTAGGAATTTGGCGGAAAAGCAACAATATTGCGTCCATGGACCTTGTTCCTTAATTTACAGATGCGTACGCTTTGAAATAAAAATTGGCAGTATCCAAAATGGCGTTTGAAAGTCGAAAATTCAATGATGTATAATATATTGTCTATTACAAAAGAAATTCTCAATGGATTTATTTAGAAACTTATAAAGGGGGGTTTTTGAGTTCGCTGATTGCGGATCTGAGGTCAAATTCAAGAAATCCAAAATGGCGGATTCAAGATGGCGGACGAAAACATTAAAATTATATAAATCTGAGCATAAAATAGCCCTAGGGGGTTTTTGGGGTCGCTGATTGCGAATCTGAGGTCAGATTTGCAAAAATCAAAGTGGCGGATCCAAGATGGCGGATCCAAGATGGCGGACGAAAAAATTAAAATCATATGGATCTGAGCAAAATTTTGCACTAGGGGGTTTTTGGGGTCGTTAATTACGAATCTGAGGTCGGATTTCAAAAAATCAAAATGGCGGACCTAAGATTGCTAATTAGGGAATTTTTCAGTTCGCTGATTATGCATCTCTTACAAGTCTTTTTTCATTTTAATTGTTTTTGTACTTTTTACATTTTTTTGTTGTATTATTTTTCGTTTTTGGTTGTATGTATATTTGTTATTTATTAAAACTCTATTTTATATATTTTTCTTTTATTGATGAAACAATTCAAATCTTTTTCTTATGTTTTAGAAGCAGTTTCGAAGAAATTATTGGACTTGCTTATGTAAAATTGCGAAACAAGCGGAACAAATGAAAAGATCACAAACGGTGCATATTTTCTGTGTTCTTGTCGAACATTTTGAGAAGTTCGTACAATTTCTTTTTTTCTCTACAGTTGCAGGCTCATGCGGTTGTGAAATTGGAGCTGAAGCCTTCACTAGATAATTTCGAGTTATATCTAATGCAATGTAAAAAGTATAAAAACAATTAAAATGAAAAAAGACTTGTAAGAGATGCATAATCAGCGAACTGAAAAATTCCCTAATTAGCAATCTTGGGTCCGCCATTTTGATTTTTTGAAATCCGACCTCAGATTCGTAATTAACGACCCCAAAAACCCCCTAGTGCAAATTTTTGCTCAGATCCATATGATTTTAATTTTTTCGTCCGCCATCTTGGATCCGCCATCTTGGATCCGCCACTTTGATTTTTGCAAATCTGACCTCAGATTCGCAATCAGCGACCCCAAAAACCCCCTAGGGCTATTTTATGCTCAGATTTATATAATTTTAATGTTTTCGTCCGCCATCTTGAATCCGCCATTTTGGATTTCTTGAATTTGACCTCAGATCCGCAATCAGCGAACTCAAAAACCCCCCTTTATAAGTTTCTAAATAAATCCATTGAGAATTTCTTTTGTAGTAGACAAAATATTATACATCATTGAATTTTCGACTTTCAAACGCCATTTTGGATACTGCCATTTTTTATTTCAAAGCGTACGCATCTGTAAATTAAGGAACAAGGTCCATGGACGCAATATTGTTGCTTTTCCGCCAAATTCCTAATTGGTTTCGAGCCATAAATATTGATTTGTGGAAATTTTTTTTTGAAAAAACACGATTTTTTTGAAAAAAGCGAACATAACACAACGTAGTTACAATTTTTATTAAAAATCATTATCATATTCTGAAAGTTCATGAAATTTTACATCAGTATTGACCAATTCAAAATTTTTGTGCGAAGGATTAAGTATAATTTAAGGCGGCTGAAAAAACTTATGAAAATGCGTCCGTTTGGGCCTTAACGGGTTAAACAAAATAATTGGTTAGGCAAGAATATGAGAAGTTAAAATTGCTTATTACTGATTAAACATGTTGAACTTCGTCGGGCATGTGAATTCTATAATAAAATTTCGAATTTATATGGCGCGATGTTTTAATAATTTATTTTATTTAAATTGATCAACTTTATTTTTCTGAGTGTGTAAGGAAAGATCAGAATAAAAACATATTCCCCAGAATGCTTAGTACATGCTATAAAACAGTGGTATTTCATATATCTAGATACGAATTCAGGTTTTCTTTTGAGTCGTGTTACGACCTTTTATTACAGTTCGTTATTTGTTTTTTATTATTTATTTATTATTTTTATACTTTCAGTAACTAATAAACGATTGTATACCTCAAAAAAGATATGGAAATCGAAATTCATACCACCTTGGAGTGCCGGAAAGAAGACTATCGAAATTGCGATACACATATTATTTAGGAGAATTTGCATACGTATCTTGAGGTATTTATTTCAGAATTGTTTCCTCAAATGAGTGCCTATGGGTATAAACTGAAGTAATTTATTTCTAAAAATAGATGGAAATGTCTTGTTACTTTTGTAGCAACTTCTTTATAGGTTCCATGATCATAAAAAAAATCTCAAAACGAAGCACAGAGAGAAAAATAAAGGTTCCAAAAACGACGTCCGACAGCGGATAATATGAAAGACAAAAACCGAAATAAAGAAGGAGATTCGTAAAGGTCTTGGTCTTGAGCGGCCATCGCAGCCTCAGACCGGAGCGCCACGTTAGTCATCCTCACTTGGGTCCAGGTTGGCCAGGGGTCAAGATCAAGTAGAAATATGCGAGAGAAGAATAAGAAGTTAACATACCATTTTGTCCAATTAGCGCCGGGGCACCTGTGCTGATATTCTTCTCGTAGTTGGAAGACATCGTTCTGCTGCATGCGCTTCTGTTCGGAGTTCCCGTTTTCCCACTGATCTCATTTGCCACTAATTTGTTACCTCCGCTGCCGTAGCTACTAGTTATGCTCCCAACATAAGACGTCTGCTGTTGCTGCGGATGCTGCTGCGGATGCTGCGGATGCTGCTGCTGCGGATGCTGCTGATGCTGATTCTGGTGCTGAGGCTGGGAGTTACTCTCCTGCGTGTGTGTGTTGCTGCTTCGGTGGAGCGCGAGATTAGTGCAACTGATTATCATCACAGGTGAATCATGCAAATCTGGCAAAGATGAGGAAATCGATACTGCTCCTGCCGATAAAACTGAGGAAGCACACGATCCTTGTATTTGTGATATATTTATACTATCTCCAGATTTTCTCGTTTTAAACAAACGCATCTTAGAAATATCCAAATCTGGAATAAAGGTAAGAAAATTTTAATTAATTTACTTATAGGAATTCATTTATTAGTAATGCTTATATAATAGTTTTTGAATTGCCCATAATTTAATAAGGTTCGATTTTCAGAAAGTTATTACGATATAATTGTTATAATCATACTTCACATTTTTGTTTAAGGGATCAGTAGTTTTTTAAATTCTGGGCATCTTTCTTAACATAGTATCCTTGGAAATATGTCTTGACTAGTCACATAGAATAAAAACGACTATGAAGACTAATCCCTATGCTAGGACCAAGTACTATATATTTTCTTTAATTTTAATATTGTATGAAACGTCACAGAAACAGCAATTAATATTGGATCAACGAAATATCGTCTAAAAATTAAGAAATCTGATTTTTCGTATAAATGGTTGTGATATTCCTTGGACGGATACATAAAAAGACTATCTTTAATAAGACTCTTACTTTTTCTAAACACATAAATTATAAATAAATAATAGAAAGCTTATATTCTAATTAAAATGTTATATCCATTCATAAATATTGTATAAGCTTATTCCTTAATTTAGAAAACAAACTTGTAATTTATATAAAATGATATTTCAAGCCTTTATGTTATTTGGAGCCAACCAAGATGGTTTCAATGTGCACGTTGTATTATAAGAAAGTTGCAAATTAAACAAAACAAAGTACTCAAGATTAATCCAATTAATCCATTTAATCCACTTCTCCACTTTGGAATTACACGATTCAGCACGAGTGCTAAGAAATTCTTTGGAAAGTGCTCCTTTTCTGATAATCCCTTAATTTAAGAACTACGTCCAATTGGATTTTAGTAGTAGTATCTTTAGTAGATTTAAATTTTAAATTTATGGATTTATCTTTCTTTTATTTTATAATAGTAAGTAATATATTTCTCATTGAGTTTTTTTCTAAGTTTACAAGTCTCAAACTGCCTTTTGCTTTTCTCTGTTAAAAACATTATAGTTTAATGAATTTGGATTATCGCTCTAAATTAAGATCCTTATTGTATATCTATCTATCTATCTGATTTTTGGAACATTTTTTTCTAGAAAGCCAGAGACTAGGATTTCACGTGGTGTTTTAATATCACTCTAGCATTTTCAATACACTGTCTTCTTTTATTAATAATTTTATCGAAAAATAAATATAATTCTAGTATTTCTACTCTTAAACTTTAATGAATGGGCAAAAGGATACGATTAAAACAATTTTAAAAACATAATAATAAAACAAGTAAAATGTTCAACTAGTTTTAAAAATCTTATTCCAATTAACGAAGCTTTAAGACAACGCTTTTATTATAAATAATTTCAGTATTTATGTAAAATTTTAAAAAAAATATCAAAAGGCCAGTTTATTTGAAAATTCTTGACCGTTCTCCCATCAAGTGATAAAAGGGGAATAACAAAAACCAGAAAAGTCTAGAGGAAAAATTCGCAGAATTTCAATTTTTACATTTTCCCTTGTATTTATTAAGCCTTTTAGTGGCAAAAAATTTAATTATCTAAAATAGGGCTTCCTGGATCGCGATTTTTGGCTAAATCGACTCTAAGTTAAATTACTAGATGATTCTATGCAAAAGCCAGAAAAGTATAGAGGAAAAATTCGCAGAATTTCAATTTATACATTTTCCCTTGTATTTATTAAGCCTTATAGTGGCAAAAAATTTAATTAACTAAAATAGGGCTTCCTGGATCGCGATTTTTGGCTAAATCGACTCTAAGTTAAATTACTAGATGATTCTATGCAAAAGTCAGAAAAGTATAGAGGAAAAATTCGCAGAATTTCAATTTTTACATTTTCCCTTGTATTTATTAAGCCTTTTAGTGGCAAAAAATTTAATTATCTAAAATAGGGCTTCCTGGATCGCGATTTTTGGCTAAATCGACTCTTAGTAAAATAACTAGACGATTTTAAGCAAAAACCAGAAAAGTCTAGAGGAAAAATACGCAGAATTTCAATTTTGACTTTTTCCCTTGTATTTATTAAGCCTTTTAGTGGGAAAAAATTTAATTTCTAAAAAAGGGCTTCCTGGATCGTAATTTTGGGCTAAATCGACTCTAAGTAAAATAACTAGATGATTTTATGCAAAAACCAGAAAAGTCTAGAGGAAAAATTCGCAGAAATTCAGTTTTTTACATTTTCCCTTGTATTTATTAAGCCTTTTAGTGGCAAAAAATTTAATTTTCTAAAATAGGGCTTCCTGGATCGCGATTTTTAGCTAAATCGACTCTAAGTAAAATAACTAGACGATTTTATGCAAAAACCAGAAAAGTCTAGAGGAAAAATACGCAGAATTTCAATTTTTACATTTTCCCTTGTATTTATTAAGCCGTGTTCTGTTTAAGGTGGTATTAAGTGGACTAAAGGTAATTCTTAAAAAGTTGCAATCCACGGTGAAGATAAAGAACGGAAATGTTTTTTTTTGTTTTAGGTAATATTTCTTCAAACGATGATACTTCAGGATAAATATGATCAACAGGTTTCCTGAGTTTCAACACTTATTTAGAAATCAAAAGTCATCATTCGTTTTACTTTTAAACAGAAATATTACTTAATTTAATTTCTACGATTACTTATACGATTTCTAGACGCCCAAACACGCAACTAACATTCGCTTTCAACAGTCTAAATGAAAAATGTGAAAATGGTGAACGGCCCAACGACATCAACTCCACACGAGAGTGTTATCTATGCAAATCGAGTAGGCAGTTATTAATTTTTCAACTATATATAAGTTACTTAACTTTGACTGAACCGTCTAGATTTCTCGCTGTTATTATTAAATATATATTTCACTGTAATTCAAGCCCACATCAAGCTTCTGGTGATAGAGTAAATTCTTCAAATTCTTCGGACGCCTCTCGAAAAATGGATCGACTTCAAAAGTAAATGTTAAGTGGTCTTAGGTAAAATCAAAAGCGACTACATCGCATAAACTCAGGTGTTGAGTTAGCGTCTGTCTCGTCTAGAGGTCCGGCTAAGTGGTATGTCTACAGAGTGGCAACTTTCGCCAAAATTACTTCAATCGTGCTGAGAAACGCATTAATCTGAGCCTAATGGCTTTCCTAAATGCCAAATTTGCCGCGTTCTTTGAGGCTTGAAAAGCAAGTTTTCCCGGCACAACATATCAAAGTGGAAGTGGTCAGCCCAGTGATCATAATTGCGTCGATCGGGCTCCACCAGAGGGTCCATAGTAGAGTAGTATATGTCTGAAGTATGCTCAAGTAAGCATTGCTTCCTTCCTTTCCATATGGCATGACGGCGGCGGCGACGACTCGTTGTGGCATTACTCGCCAGCCACTTGAAGTATCTCTGACTTGTGCGAGAAGAAAACAGATTTCTTGGAAAAATTCCGAAGAAAATATGATCTTAAGGCCGGTACGAGCTGCCCCGTGTCGGGTACCTGTGTGAATGTGCCGCGTAATTAAACGAAAAGAATTTTAATAAATTTAAATGTCAGACGATGGCGCGCGAACGTATTTTGCAGTGCTTATGAGAGAGTACAAGATCACTGCTTCAGAGTTGAATAGGCACATTCTTCACATAGCTTCTTTTTTATAGTTGCGAGCACATCATGAAGTGATAGGCTATCTCATTATCCAAAGTACTATATTTAGATAGAGTATTATTTGAAGTTCAACAAGATATCGGCGTCTTTATCAATAGTTCATGTTTTTAGCATTTCGTTAATAATACATTTATTTTTTGAAAAAATCGATTTTTCAAAAACATAAGCTTTAGACCTGTTAACACAATATACAATATGGTATATAAGTCAAAAATCTCAGCAATATACAATATATAACTTGATATAATACATGGTGTCCAAGCGCGTGAAGTATAGTAAAAAAACTTTAAACGTGTTTTACTCGAAACCACGTTTTTTTACCTGGTTGGTTTTTTTAAAAAAAAAACTATTCACCCGATTAGGCCCAAATTACAATTACAAATGTCCGTTAATATTTTACCCACTTTTTTTGTTAAAAAAAATAGTAAGCAAATTCAAAAGTCCCGAATTTTTTGTTTCAGACGTTCCACAAGTGAGATTTTCTGCCAACCGTTTTTTTAAAGGGATCTAATTGTGGCATCCCTATTTGAAAAAAAAATTCAAAACTATTTTTTGTAGAAAGTTCGATATATATGTTTTTAGTTCTTAAAATATTGTATCATTAAAATAAATTTTCGTATGAAAAAAAAACATTTGAAAAAATGTCCAATAAATGTATACACCCCCTTAAAAGGGAAATCCTATTAGCGAAGTTCTTCTTTTCATCAATCTGATAACCTTTTCGTCGTATAAGGGTCCATCCATAAATTACGTCACACGTTAAGGAGAGGGAGGTGGTCAACAAGGTGTGACATCGTGTGACCATAGGGGGGGGGGGGGGGGGGGGGGGGGAGAAGAGTCATAAGCTTTGTAACGTCACATATGTAAATCTAAAGTATTAAAACTCTAAACTTCCTATCGAAAAACTTTAAAATATTACCAGCTCTATCAATATTATTATAAGGTTTAAAGAGTGACCGCAAACATCGCCTGTTTTTGCACATTTCACAATGAACTAAGAAAAAGACATACAATTTTGTATCAGGTATCAAATTAATCGTCGTAAAAAATCAAAAAAAGCATTACTTTTAGTTTTTCGATAATATTAAAAAATCACCCTTAATTGAGGGTTGAAATCACTCTAAAAGATTAATTTTGTCAAATAATTATCATTTAGTACAAGGACGTTTCTTATTACATTATTTATATTAAATCAATCTCAAATATGCAATGTGATGTGTTTTCAACAAGGAAGGGTTAAAAATCCATCTATAGGTGCTGATAAGGGGTATAATCATCCCCCAAAAATTGGAATAATCTGGAATATTTTCTAAAATTCTAAATGTAACGTACTTTTGTACTTCGAGTCATGAAAAATACGTGATTGGCAATTGGCAATTGGCCAGTTTTGAAGGAGAAATGAACCTCGGAATAGTACACTACTCTCTAAGGGGGTGAATACATCTAAAATACAATAGAATACATCCTAAACAAAAAATACTGTAAAATATTTTTGGAAATTCTGAATATGAAATACTTTTGCTTTTTTATTCACGAAAAATATGGTACAAACAGTTTTGAAAAAAACAACCCTCAGCAAGGTACAAATGCTCTCTAAGGGAGTGAAATCATCCCCTAAATATGGAAATAATCTAAAATATTTTTCTAGGACACAAGATGATTAAATTTAATTTTTTATGTTTTGTAAAAAATTTATCAAATGTTTTATCTATTTTTGATTTTATGAAAAAAGATTCTGAATAGAAATACGACTATATAAATAATTTTGAAAGGGCTATTTTAGTTTAATAATTTTTAAATTTAAAATTCAAAATATGTGACGTCACACCAGTGTAGGGGAGGTCACACAAATGTGACCATCTGTGACAAGGGCAAGGGGGGCTCCAAAAATCATGAAATTCGTGTGACGTAATTAATGGATGGTCCCTAACTCCAGAACTAGTTAATCGATTAACCTGACATTGAGTACAATAAATAACTTTATTATTCGCTAAACCATTATCTATTAAAGAAACGAATTGGTTTTAGGCAAAGAAGAAACATATTAGTAAATGTTTTATTCTTTTTCCTTCATACCACTTATTAAAATTTATTTTTACAGAAATTAAGGCAATGAATTGCTGTTTCTTTAATATTCGATTTCATTTTTCGGAATCAGTTTTCCAATTGTGGTCTTTATTCATTTTAAAGAGACCAGCAAACTTAGTACTCTTATTCACTATCAATCAGTTTTGTTAAAAAGAATCGACATTGAAACTTAAGAAAATTTCATTAGATGTTTTTACCTTTTTCGGTCATTTCGATTACTTTTCTAACTGATAGAAAAATTTATATTTACAGGGTGGCCAATAGGAAAGTGTGAAAACTAATGAGTAACTATTTTTTCACAAATGGGGAGATCGGTTAAATGTAAATACTTTTTAATAAACCAAAGTCGCCATTTTCATTTTATGTTATTTTTAAATCTATTAAATACAAACCATTAATTTAGAAATATAGTGAAGAACGTTAGTTACTAATGATATATATTTTCAATATTTTAACTATCTAAATTGATACAAATATCCAAATGCTTTCTAAAATTATTAAAAACATTTTCTAACGTTTCATTTTATTTTTGATGTCTTTAATAAAATCATCTATTGTTTTTGAATTATTTTCATAGCAGTGATCTTTAAATAGCCCCATAAAAAGATATCACATTGAGTGAGATATGAAGAGTAAGATGGCTATTCTATTCCTCTTCACCTAGCAAAGTGTGGGTACTCTAGGCCAATAATTTGATCGCCATAAAATTTATTGATGGCTTAAAATACTTCTTGTGTGCGATGAGGTGCTGCTCCGTCTTGAATAAAATAAAAAGGTTTAATGAGACCTCTCTTTATCGCATGACGAAAGGATTTGGTCTCTAACATCCCTTTGTACATCTCTTCGGCGACGGAAAATTCAAAGAAATGCAGGTAGATACCTTTTATGTAGATGGTCCACATTTCAAAAATATATATCATTAATAATTCAAGTTCTTCACTACATATTTAAATTAATGGTTTGTATTAAATAGATTTAATTTTTTTATAATAAAATGGACATGAAATAAAAATGACGACTTTCCTCTATTTAGTATTTACATTTTACCGATCTCTCCATTTGTTAAAAAATAGTGAATCATTAGTTTTCACACATTCCTCAAAAATAATAATTATATATCTAAAGTAATTTAATTTCTGAGATTTCTTCCATGCTGTGGAATACCGCCTTAGAGGCTTAGAGTCAGGGGCGTAGCTACCGCCGTATCAGCCGTATCAATGATATGGGGCCCCCGGGCTTCAGGGGCCCCGACGCACAGTGTCTTATTTGAAGGATCTAGGAGGACAAAATTCATTTATGCTTATAGTAATTTTTAATCATTTAGTTTCATGAAAATTAGTGTTCCTGACGATAATACAATGAAAATTGTTTTTTTAATTATGAAAAGGTTAAGAGAAATTATAAACTCGAAATATTGAATTTTGTAAAGAAATTAATGATCACTAAAATTCACATTCTTAGTAGAATACCTAAAAGTCACTTTAAATTGGGTAAAAAGTATTTTTAGTTTTGAATAATATTCTAAAAAACATATGCTATGGTTACTATATCAAAAATACACATTTCCTATTCAATGACATAAACTATGGTGAAAACAATTCTTAAAACCCCTGTGTAGGCAGGAATAGGCAGCCGATTTTTTTATGTTCTAGTAAAGGAAAGTTTAAATATTAACGCAAAACTAATTGGTATTTCATGTTTTATCATATAGTTAAGATTTTTCTTATAAAAGAAAATGATTAATAAAAAATCATTTCATACAATCAAAAGAATTTAAAACATTAGTTTAGCTCAACCATAAAACAACATGGAATAGATACTAAACATCACACAAACACTGCAGAATAAAATGACAAAGTATTAATCGGTTTAAGGTAAACTGCACAGGTGACAGACACATTTGAATACTGTTGTTGAATCCAAGCGGTGAAAGATAGACGTACAGAAAGCCAGTATTTTACTTAGTAATCTTTTGAATAGACTGAGCAAAATAAGAAATCAAAATTCATTCCATGATTTGTTAAAGAACTCTAGAGATCTAGCAAAAGAGTGGGCGGTAAAAACTGTTTTCAAAAATAAAAGACGGAAGATAACGAAACATTTTTTTGGTGAGTTATCAGAAGATGAGAGAATTTCAGACCCGGAATCGTACTTCAAAATCTATGTGTACTATGGCTGTTTAGATATATTAATTTCTCAACCTAAACAAAGATTTTAGATCCTGTGTGATCTGAGTTATACGTTCGAAGTGTTACAACCAGAGAAACCCTTATCGTTTTCAAACGAAGTAATAAAAAATGATGCCGGATAATTGACTGCTAAGTATAGTAAAGATATGTCAGTTGATCTGTATGAACAATTAATTTTTTTTTAAATATGCTTGAAATCTGAAATTCAGAAAATTCATCCCATTAAGGAACTCGCAAAATTATTACTGATAAAATTCAATATCCTTGCATCCAGTTTTCCGGCGGTATAATAACAGCATGTTTTCTATTTTTGGCCCTTCTGGTTACAACTACAACAGCTTTTCGAAATTAAAACTGATCAAAAATTATTTTAGGACTTCTATGGGCCAAGAACGGCTCTCGGACTTGTCAGTACTGTCTATAGAGCAGAAAATCTCGAAAAACTAAGATGATCATAAATAAGTTGACCGAAAAAAAGGCGAGAAGAGTTTATATACAATAATTGTTTTTTATTGTATATATGTTTTGCTAACTTGGCTCCTAGGTGCATTAATTGTAAGTAATTATAAAAATATATATTTATTTTATGCAATGCGCGCGTTTCTTTTGTGAAAAATCTTTACCCTCCATTTACACTTCACCGCAGTCGGGTAGAAGGGCCCCCCGATAAATTTTGATACAGGGCCTGTCTAGGGCAAGCTACGCCACTGCTTAGAGTACGTTCAAATCGCTGTCTCATTAGACTGATAGTAAATGAAAAATAGCCACAAGTATTTAAACAAGCTACCTGTGCAGTAACCTGTTAGCATGCAAAATCATGCCGAACTTTGTAATGAAAAATTCACTTTAATTTTTCTGAAGAATTTATTGCCTTTCAAAAACTAGGCGAACTACTAGCGAACAGTCTTACATTTTAGGACACGTTATTTCAAATTATGGCATTCTTTGAATACTAAAGTAATAACACGAATCTGTGCACGCAAGTAATTTTTGTAGAAATTTAAGAATTTGAATTTGTGTACTCGTTTCATGAAAATTGTGTTATTTTTATGAGAACGTTTATTTGTAGAAGTTACTTTCCATTCAAGTTCAAGAATTTATTATTAAAATATAGAGAGAGAATTTTAATTTTAAATCAGCCGCCAAAGGAATCGTCCATATATTATATTACGTTATTCATGTTAGGCTTGTATTTTGGCCTTGAGGTCTGTATAAATGGAATCTTCACGTTGAGATGTCTTTTTTATAATGAATATGGGACATTTATGTGCTTTAAATAACAATATAATGGTAGAAAGAGGCATATAATTTAAAATATGTACATTATTTCACGCTAATATAATTGTTTAACTAAAAGGTATGTTAAAGCAGAGAAAACGAAGAGGGATTTAATAAAATACTTACATTTTTTCTTAAGTAATAAAGATAAACTTATTCCCTACTTATTATAATTGTCTAATCTAAAGCATTTCAGATGCAACTTTTATATTCACATCAAGATTAAGATAAGTTAATTCTAAAAGCCAAGTAATCTTCCATGGCATGTGTGTACCACTTGCTAACAAAGTTGCAAAAGTTAAATCCCAAATAATATTATTTTATTTTAAAATGTTTACGTTTAATTAGCAAGCAATAAATGCAAGAATAAGTGAAAAAACATAATTCTGCTTGCGTTTATACAGCATGTTTTCCCTTATATTTGCAAAAACAAGTCCTTTTTAATGTTTTTAATGTACAATTCCTGGGAATTACTATACATAAATGAAATAAAAAAGTTGTCTTACTAACAAAAAAATAGAATTGCTCATTTCCATTAAGAGTGGATCGATTAAAGCAAAGTGCAGCAGAGCATTTAGTCTCAAAGGATTGAAAATTACGAGCTAATGAGAGGAGCATATATGTACATATGTATTACACACCGGTCCCGTGTCTCTCCAGGGACCTTATTAAGAAGTTATGTATATTCGTTTTTAATTGAAATCATCGAACCCTAAGTGGATTCAGCCTAGATACCAACGACGAAGCAAACTTGATATTTTCGCAATATAATAACATTTTTGTTTATTTTCTTCTGGTTTTAGTGCACCCCTATAATGCTCACCGAGATTAGTGCAATCGCAATTAATTAATGATGTCCCGTCCGGCAGCAGTACGATGATATCACTCGACGCATTTAATTGTTATTGACGTAATTTAGATGCTGTTTATGCGGCCTGCTCCTGACCATTGCGATAGGTCCAAAGTGATGTATGGTTATTAAATTGCCTCCGGTTACTCCTAAGAGCTACTGGGATTCTCTCGTCTACATTACATCGGAGACGATTCTGCTGTATATGGAAGCAATCAAGATTTGAATCTTTTAAAGCTGTGCACTACGACCATAGATTTCTTGCCGTACAGCATAAATTCATAAATAGTCGAAATAAATTCCGCACGGAAACGGATTAGGACTTGAGACTCTGGCAGGCTCTCTTAATTTGATTAGGGAAATGTATGGAAGCATTCAACTCGTGATTACTTTCTTTACGTTAAGTGTATCGGATTTCATGAGATGGGTACGACAGATATCTTAATAACATTTTGTCTGTTGACACTTCTTGAATTTCAACTTCAAAAAACAAGTTTGCAACTTTGTAATCTTTAAGATGTTTTTAAATTTATTTCTGTAGGATATTTTGTTAATTTATTTAGGGATGTAAATTTTTAAAAACAAGAACCAATTTCAAACAAATCGTTTTCATATTATTTTAACAGTCATTATAAATTATACGATGAAACCAATTATAAGTAACAAATCAAACTAAGGAAATCAAAATTTATTAATTTTAAATGAGTTTAAAGGAAATTGTGTTGAAATTGGTTGTGTCAAGCTTAATGTGTTAAATTGGGAGTGGTACGATAGATCGCAAAATAAATTCTTTCATAAAAAAACATATTTTAAAGAAAAGCCCGAGAAATATAAATTCGCATTTTCAAAATTAAAGAAAATACTCAAATTTGACATTTTACACGAAAAATGCGTGCTTGTCACCGTAGATTAGTCGAACAAAATTGTAATCGTGCGAATATTAAGTAATATTTTATTTCAATCCAAGATTTGCAAGATTATAATGACAAGTTCTCAATAAGTGGGATTTGGAGATTTATATTTCTGAGGTTGAGAAAAAATCAAGTTGTCTTAAGGCTGAAAAATTTCAGATTAAATTTTCTGTATACCTGAAATTATTTTGATTTTACATTTTCTGTTTAATTTTTCCTACAAAGCGTAAGTTTAAATAAATAATTCCATAAGTCTGCGAAAATTGGGTAATCAAAAGCTTGTTTAGTTTTAACAACTGCTCTTGATGTTATTTATAATGCTAAATACGAACATGATAACCAAGATTTTTCACCACATACGATTTTTGAGAAAAATAGCTTTAAAATGTGTAATAAAGGATATTTTAGCCAGTTTTGAAAATTTTGATATATATTATTAGATATTGGATTAAAACTCAAACTGTAGTATTTTCGTGAAAAGCCGGTTTCCACAAAGCTATCAGTAAGAGTTACAGTTCAATTACACTTTATATACATAGCTAAGGTCTCAAGCTTTCAATCGAGGATCGTTTTAATATTTTGCGAAACTTCGTTATTTTTTAATACATTTTTAAATGATCAAACTATGGGTTTTTCTCACTTTTTAACCCTATTTTTCGCGAAAACGTGATGTGGTGGTAGAATATTATTTTCGGATTCTTATTCTACGGAAAAAATCATATAAAAATACTCAAAAGACATATATATGCGGTAACAAAAATGTCGTTGACCTGTGTTATGAATTAATAAATAAAAACCGGCCAAGTGCGAGTCGGACACGCGCACCGAGGGTTCCGTACAAACCTGAGGTATATAAGTAAAAGTTCACCCAAAAAATATGTGATGTAACTAAAAATTTAAGGTTTTCTGAATTTTTTCTTTATATGTGCTATAAAACATTGCTTCATGCCTTTCAAGATTCTAGGTCGACTGGAAGTACCCTTTAGGTTTTGATTCAATTGCGAGTAGTTGCGAGTTTGAAGATAAGCGGCTTAAATTGCTGTGTCTTTTGATTGCGTTGACATATAAGTTTGATTTTCTTACAGCTTAAAGGTATTATAGAGCTGAGTATTTGATATGAATTTCATTTTAATACCTCTACGCGTTCATGAGGAAACGGGTAGTAAGTTTAAAATTATTAAAAATATTTTTATTATATGATGTAACTAAAAATTTACGGTTTTCGCAATTTTTCCTTTATCTGTGCTATAAGACGTTGCTTCGTACCAAATTTCAAGATTCTGAGTTCACGGGAAGTACCCTGTAGGTTTTGATTCCCTTGCGAGTGTCGAAAATTTTGCGGAAATTTGCGGCATAAACGGCTGTATCTTTTGAATGCGTTGGCTTAGAAGTTTGATTTCTTTCACAGCTCCAAGGGACAGTAGACCTGAGTATTTGATATAAATTCCAGCTTGATACCTCCACGCGTTCCTGAGAAAAAGGGTCTTGACAGACAGACAGACGGACGGACGGACAACAAAGTGATCCTATAAGGATTCCGTTTTTTCCTTTCGAGGTACGGAACCCTAAAAAGCACATAATTTAATGAGATTAACTCCCCAATTCTACATAAAAGTTAAGAACTCTTAACCTCTTAATTGTTTTGAAAAATCCCTTTAATTCAAGAGATGTACATCTTTTTGTAGAAGAATACACAAATTATAAGGAATCAGTGTGTTTCTAATATTTGTTCAATAATGTGGTAGCATATTAATCCCTTTAAAAGGATTTTTGATAGTAGTTAAGAGCTCTTAATTTTTATCCAGAATCGGGGGGTTAATTAGTTTTTACTGAGTCCTTAATTTCGTTATTGTTAACTAAAGTAACCAGTAAAAATTAAAAATTTTACTATTACTTTCTTCACGGTTTTTGTTACTATTACACATTACTTTAGCTGTTAAAGTTAATGAAGAAATCGTTCGCTAATATAAAGATTTTTTCAAACAGGTAAAATATGTAATTCAAATTTTTTTTTGAGTGATGATTACATTTTAAATTTTTGCAGAGTGACTTGTAGACATTTTCTCAATCTTTATATAAGCAGGATATCTGCACAATTGCATAAGATACGTGTTTTCAACAGAATAGTGCAACTTAGTAAGAGTTATATTGCATCAGAAATATTTATTGGCAGATCCTTTATCTCTAATTATGGCAAAGTTAATTGGTTAGCGAGATCATTTAATTGCATCAAAATGTTTTTATGGTGAATAGGTAATTATTTCTATAAAATGTAATTGTCTGAAATTATTACAGATATACATTGCTTGAACATTTTGTAAAATCTGTATATAATTAATAGGATTTTTGCATTTAAATTAGGAAGAGTCAGTTGTCTAATTCGAGTTTAGTTCCCACCAAATCGATAATTTGTTCCAGGAACGTTCGTCAATCCATCCGCTCACGTTGCATGCAGATGTGCATAATAAAATTATACAATTATGAACAAAATCGACATTAAACCCAAGCTTAGTCTCATTCGTTGGGAGGTTGGGAATATACATAAACAATATATACCAAACAAATTTGTCTTAAATCAACCGGAGGAGACACTGTTTCATGAATAAAATTTTTCGTTGAATTTTTATGTCTTCCACGACAGATTTAATCGCGGCCAAGTCGACAGCCAACATAATATGAAAATACGGCAAGTCTCGAAGATCGATTACATGCCATTGCGTACATATTGATTAAATTCTTGGCACCTCGTAAATCGTTCGCTCTTAGGACCGGCCTCAGTCTATTGTTGTGAGCTTATTTGCGGAATTGAGCGATAAAATGCGTGTCTTCTGTCTAGAGAAGTCTAGAGAGGTCTAGTAGAATAGCAAAAATCTGCCCCGTCTAACGTGCGGGGACAGACTTTGACGCTTTTAAATAGTTCGCCGTAACTCGCAGAGAGAGGGTCAAAGCCCGGGTTAATGTTTGATTGCGTAACGAGAGTGCGCACGGCCGCGCCAAGTTGTTGCGGTCTGTTCTGTTGCGATTCTATCATCGTTTACTGTTGTCTTCCAGCCTAGCTGGGATTGAACGTGCCCGGGCTTAAAGACGACCGCCGAAGAGATCAACTCGAGCTCAAAGAAGTTTTTCTTGCAATCAACAAAAAAAAAAAAAAAAAAAAAAAAAAAAAAAAAAAAAAAAAAAAGCTATCTTAAGAGACAGACACTCGGACAAGACACACACCATCCTTATAAATTATCGTGACGATATGTTTATCTCCTAAAAAAAATCTGCTCAAGCTAATTTATGCTCAGAATTTCAGGGTTTCCCTGATAATATTTTTTGTTCTTTGACTGTCCATTAATTTAGACTCCAAATATCTGACGACAAAATACCCATAAAAGTATACAAAACTCAACACCTGATTAGTAAAGAGAAGTTTGACAAGATGTATTTCTTTTCGATTCTTTTATAAAGGTTGCTTAAGCATGCGTGGCATATGTCCAAACTGCGATCGACTTCTGTTGAATTGCATTGTTACTGCATTGTTGTTTTAATTCCCCTCCCGTACAAGAGACAAGTAGTAATGCCGCATAATTACACGAAATATATTTTTTTTTTTTATTAAAAAAAAATACCTTCGAATCGCGAGATAATATCAGGCGTCAATTCGCAATCAAGATGTCATTCGCGAGAGGTTGACTGGTGGTAGGTAAACCTGGTCCTCAATGCACAGAAATGTGAGACGAAAAATCACGACGACGTACCACAACGAGGTTCAAATACGTTTTTTTTTAGTATAAAATCGATAGTATGGACAAAAGCCAAGCTTCGTGGCTCTGCCCCACGATTTAATACATACATATATATATATAAAATCAGCCTCTTCTCAAGACAGTAAATTGGCACAATGTCTCTTGCATTCCATCGGACAATCGGTCATGGCAGTCGCCAGGTAATTTTTCGCTCACCGCCCGTGAAATAATTTATCATTCTGACGCTCAATGCCTGATCGCAATAAATTTAGTGATCTGCTTCTTTGACTGCATAGAATCTAACTTTGCTTTATACATTTGAAAACGTTTAACATATAATTAATATTAAAGGTAGCACAGGTTAATAAAGTATTAGTTTTAATGAGGACGGAAGAAAATATGTATTTATATTAGTCCCGTCCAGACCCAGTACTGGCCATATATCTGTACCTTGCGGCACCCCAAGCTGCTGCTGCAGGCTGATCTGCATAAAATATTCATATGTGCCGACCCACGCCGTCTATTTGCCCACAATATAAAGCCCCAAGTGCAACTGATTGTTTGCACGGTTTGACGCTTTTGCGTTTCACCTGAAATCTCGAGATGTTTCTTCTCCGTTTTGTATTTTTTTTGTTTTATACTTAATTTTTTTATTTTGCGCCCTGCCTCTACCCCTGCGTGGCCGCATACTCATAGATGGCCAGCACGTACGAACAATTTTTTTAATTATGCGATTTCTCATTATACCAACTGATTTCCAATTGTCTGTCTCGAAGCATTATTTCACGGCATCTACTTCGATTGTGCGTTTATGTTGAAAAGAAAAAAATATTAAAAAAAAATTCGTTCACCGTCTAATGTACAATTTGAAATTGAATCAACGATCGAGAGAAAATTGAATTTTAAAAATCCCTTTTACAGAAAATTGCGTGCAGCTGCCTTTGGTGGATTCAAGGCTTTGGCGGGAACCTTTGAGAGAAGTTCGATATAGCAGAAACATGGATGAAAACAAATCTCCAGAGGTAATATGTATTCATGTTATAAAAACTACTGATTGGAAAAAATTATAAAAAATTTAACAATTTAATTTCCAGGAATATGAATTACGGCTTCAATAAATAAGATTTTATGATGCATGCTTCGCTGTCATGTTTATGAGGCTTAAAACAGTAAGTATGCTTCAACACAAATTTGAATGCTACATTTTCTTTTATCTTATTTAATGTTCAACAGATTCAACTTTTTTATTGCACCAAGCTGATACCTATTTTTTAGACTGATTTCTTTGGGATATATATATAAAAATTTATTTTATATAATTGAATTGCATATATATATGATAGGCATATAACATCCGAAAAACTTTCATGTGGAATTTTGTTCATTAACCTACAAATGTTGTTCAAAAGCACACAACTTAAAAATATAAATATAGGTTAAAAAAAAACTAAAAAACACGCTTTTATGAGTAGCGCTTTAAAAAGTTAAAAATTGGTACCACGTTATTGTGTTGTCATCAGAATTGCATGAGTTTACAAAGGTTCAAATCGATACGATAATTCGAAGTTGGTGAAAAGTGTGTTTTAAGATTTGTTCACAGTGTTAGGGAATTACAGGTCAAAAGCGTGTTAAAAACAAGAATATCGGATTAATTTGACTATAAATATATTGACTGTATTTATACCCACAACAATTAATTTAAAAAGGGCTATGCTTAATGAACAATATATTTATGTGGATTGAGAAAAATTAGAGATGTAACAGGTCAAAGTAATCGACCAAATTCTATTCGATTCTAATAGATAAATCCAACCAGCCCAGCCCTCATTGTTGATTTAACCAGAAATATTTTGTTCAGTGTACGAGCTTCATAACTATTGCATTCCTTTTCTTTAATGAGGTTTTATACAAGTAAGAAAATTAGGCTACATTAGCTTTAAGGCCCTTTAGAAAATCTTTCCTCATAAAAAATAAATCATTCTAGCAAGATCACTGAAAATTGGATATTTAAAATTAGCAGTATTATGTAGGTAATTTTCTTAAAAGTAATGGGCATTCGTTTGCAAATTTAGTAGGATTTTATTGAGCCTTAAGATTAATTTAGATTGTTATTGAATAATTAATAATTTATTGGGCTAAATTATAGTTAGTTAGATAGTGTTGCTGACCTTGGTTTGGTCATTGATTGAGTAAATTTAACTTTGGGCATATCGACAGCATAATTAATCGTGCGAATTCTGCACTTGGTTTTGTGAAACGTTGGTCGAAGGACTTTGATGACCCTTTTATATTAAACATTTTGTATTGTACTTTCGTCCGCCCCATTTTGGAGTATGCTTCTATAGTGTGGATGCCACACTATGACGTTCATACTAACCGTATTGAGGCAGTGCAAAAGAGATTCCTGCGCTATGCTCTTCGCCTTTTGCCATGGAGAGACCCCTATAATCTTCCTCCTTATGAAAACAGGTTGTTGGTTTTATGTTTGACGTCGCTTTCTAAACGTAGGGAGGTTGCTGGTGTGTTGTTTATGCATGATGTTGTTACTGGCACTATAGACTCTCCAACTCTTTTGAACCTAGTCAATATTAATTCACGACCTCGAATGACCAGAGGACGAAACTTTTTATATTCCGCCTACCACAGCACCAATTACGGCAGTTTTGAACCGATTTCGTCCATGTCCAAAGATTACAATAACTACTTTAATTGTTTAGATTTTAACCTTTCTAGATATACAATTAGAAAATCTTTACTCAACTGTGTAACAACCAATTAACTTTGTTTCGTTTTGGTATTTTTATTATATTTTTGCTTATTTATCTACTTATTCTTTTTTACCTAACATTTGTTTATATTTCTGCTTAGTGTCAGATGGTCAATCAATTGTACCTGTTGATATACGAATAAATAAATAAATAAATTTAGTTTTTAAACTGATCTATTTTTCTAACACTAGTTTACAAATTTTAAATTTTTTCTTGTTCTTCTTCAAACGAAACGTAATTTTTTTCCTCCCTTTATAGGAAACTAATCAGTAATGTAAAATCGGTTTTTTTCTATCACGTTAAGTTTTCGAGAAAAATAGGGTTAAAAAATGAATATAACCAAAGTTTGCCACTTTTGGACAACATTTTAAAAACAACTGAATTTCATAGCAACTTGGAACGTAAGTCAAATCAAAGTTTGGATTCTAAACTATAGCTTTATAATATGTTATTAGTAAATTTTAATAAATCTTAAATAAAAAAACGAATTTTTAATTAAATATTCAGATATTCTGCCATATAAATGAAATGAACCAAGAGTGGAACTCTAATGAGAATCTTGTCTTTCCAACAAGCCTTGAAAAATGTTTTAATTAACTAATATTTTATAATTATAGTATAGAATTTAAGCATTCATTTGAATTACGTTTTGGACCGCTACGACAACCATTTACTTTTAAAAAAGAATTCTAAAAATTGCTAAAATACGAATTTTTTGAATTTTTAACCCAATTTTTCTTGAATATGTGACGTGATTAAAGTTCTTTATTTTTTTTTTCGAAATTAGAAAATCTTAATAATAACATACTTAGTAAATTTTTTAAGGGAGCGAAAATCTTGTAACTATTTTAATCTAGCTTTAGGTTACTCTTGAATCGCGACATGCATTAAAAGATCATTATTTTTCTGTTTTCATCACTCATACTAGGTTTGTTCGTTGACTCGAAAACCTGTGGCACCCCCGGGCGTCCTGGTGCGCCCTGAGAACTGTCAAAAAACATGGGGCGCCCCAGTGCTTGTCAGTTAAACGAACAGCTTATTGAAAAGTAGAACTGTCATTTGGCCTTTTGCAGAAAAATTATAAAATAAAACCACTACTTTTTCATAATGCTCACATCGAAATGCTAAAATTAACTTCTTGTGGCCGCAACAAGAATTAATTCCACTTTAATTATCGTGTCTGTTAACAATTAAACTGATATTTGTCATTAACCTTGAGTTTACACCGGATTTTATCTCTGGTAAAACCAGGGCGCACCAGGGCGCCCCAGGTTCCTCAAAAAACACAGAATTTGCATTTGACGTTTAAAAACCAGTGCAGCTAGGACGCACTGGGGCGCACTGAATTGCCACAGGATTGCCAACGAACAGACCTACTGTTTATTAATTTGGGCCAAAATTAAAAAATCTAGAATTAATATTACAAAATCCTCCTCAAAATTCAAATTTTAAAATTGAAAAATTATAATTCTATAATTACAGCCTGATACATATAAAAAATAATAATGAAGAATAGTTATTATTTATTCAACTGAAAGCGTGTAGGGTTTATGTACTATTGAATAATTTTCAAACTATCATACATATGACATACATATACGCAGTACTTGGTTAAAAGGTAGTTCATAAAAGTATAAACATATATCTCATGAAATTAAAATAAAATCCCAAATTCCCATAAGAATCATTACTTGCATTTATATCAAAAGAATTCTATTCGAATAAATTTTAAAATTCAACCGAGCTATTTTGGTAGGGTAATCGTCTAGTAAAGCTGTACCTACATTGGTATCACCTGAAGAGACTGAGAATGAAAAATTTTCTGATTATTTTGTGAGCACTCACGTCCGAACAAATGCGGATGATATATGAGTTTTGTTGAGCATTACTACACGATGGATCTCTCACAGCGCAAATGTAGACATCCTTCAGATGGGGCCCAAACAATTGGGAAAAAATTGAAGCAACAATCATAAATCAATCGTGGACAATGGAGAATGTTTTGCTCGGTCGGTAGCATAAATTCAATCTATGGAATGTGAGAAGTCACATTAATGGCTGTTGACTGCGCCTAATGACGTTCAAAATTGCAACTTAACCCATTCGGGGCTTGATGTTGGCTTGGACGCGCGTATAGAGATGCACATTTTGTAATTATATTAATCAACTGGGGTTAGCATACGGTGTCCAGGAGTTAATTTATTTAAATAACAGAGGAATGCAGCTTTCCCGGGGAAATTCAAATGAATAGACTATAGTAGACTATAGTATAGTACCGATCTCCACATCGGGGGGGGGAAATATATAGAAGTGGGACCACCAGCGGCTGGATGCTCATCTACACCCAATTAAACAAGGCATTTATTCCCGATGAGTTAACATAAAATTCACTCTGGCACTGTTGGATGCTTTTAGTCTCGCGGTCCGGGAAGAATGCTTTTATGAAAATTTATAATCAGTTACAATCACATTTAATTACTCCTTTTGTGCAGTCGGACCCCGTGTGCATTAGCAAAATACTTGTTTCTCGATGGCCTTTTAGGCGTAAGAAGTTAACCTTCGGTAGCCAGGTAATCTTGCGTGGTAAGACTTTAGCTTTTATAGTTTAATAAATTCTTGCGGTCTCAACTAGACACTAGCATATATATGTATATATATATATATAGTATAACAAAAAAACTACTATACTTCTACTGTCTCTAGAGTCTAGATTTAAGGCTTTACGGCGTATTTTTCACTGCCCGGGGGGATAAAACGGGCACTTTTTAACTCTATGAGTAATACTTTGCGTGTAATTATCAAGATTGGTACTTTCCATCTATCTAGTTAGCACCTACTTGGCTATTTTATAGATATACAATATCATATGACACCGAAGGGAAAGGAAACTGTTTGTGTGTCTAACCGCCGCAACTAAAAATTTTTATCTGGCTTTTCATTACATTATTTTTTTCCACATCATGATTTACTTTCAGTGACCAAAAATGAAAGCAAAACTTGCGCAATTCTGTAGATATAATGTATACGATAATGGCTTGCCAGTCCTTTATTATTATTATTATGTTTTTCTTTTGTTTTTTGAAACCCTCTTCAGGTTTTGCCATAATTCGAAGTCGGTGCGGTGCGGTGCTTCCCACATGTTACGTGAGTTCAATTTTTTAACTCTATCATGAACCGAAAATGCTTTCTGAAGAGTGTAGAGACCTTCAGGCAATTTTAGCGGTCATTGCTCAATTGCAATGCAATTTATAAGCGATTTTAGCTGGCATCTTTCTGATTACTATAATTTTCTAAAGTTACTTTCGATACCGCTCAATTAATGCCGATTGTGGTGCGGTGCTGGCGGAGCTTTTAAGTTTCCTCGATAATTCAACGAGAGAGTGTGAGATAGTGTAATTATTCAGTGTTTTTACCTTGTTTTACCATTTTTGTTTTAAAGAAATTAACATCGAAGACAATGAAGCGGCTTTCGTTTGAAAATATTGTTTTCTTCTTTCACTACAAACTGTTTTTTTTATAGGTTTAATATGCATTTTACAGCAAGAGAAATTAACTTGGTTTTGTTAATAGTAATTCACAGTAAACTAATATTAATGCAATACTAAACTATTATTAAAAAACGATTATACTCTATAGTTTTTAATTTTGTAGTTAGAAAATTCATAAATGTTTAACTTTCTTTCTAACCTTCTTTATATATTGTATATAAAAATCTCGTGTCACGATGTTTGTCCGGGATAAAATCCGAAACTACTCAACCGATCTTGATAAAATTTGGCTCATTGTGTGTAGTTTGGTCCAACTTAAAAGATACCGTAGTTTTTATCTCGTTTATTGACCTCAATATTTTTTTATTACACATTAAATGTAAAATTTGTAAGTTCCATAAGTTTCTAATAGATGGCGGTGTAAGTTAATTTATCGACACAACCAATTCTACATAAAAGTTAAGAACTCTTAACCTCTTAATTGTTTTGAAAAATCCCTTTAATTCAAGAGATGGACCTCTTTTTGTAGAAGAATTCACAAATTATAAGAAATCAGTGTATATCTAATATTTGTTCAATAATTTGGTAGCATATTAATTCCTTTAAAAGGATTTTTGATAGTAGTTAAGAGGTTAACAGCTCTTAATTTTTATCCAGAATCGGGGGGAACATTTCACTATATTTCGATATTTAGGGTGGTCCAGTAGATGGCGTCGTGTCGATTTCTTGACATATTTGTTTATGTTTACAAGCGTGCTTTTTCCATACTTGGTGTTGCTTACTTTCAATTTTTTTTTTTTTTTTTTTTTTGTATTTTATTCCCATTATTTAATCTTTTAATTGTTAATCAATTAATTAGTTAATTAATTAATTGTTAGTTGTTTTACTATGTGTTTTAGTTGAGCCTCGATTTACTTCGCCTTGATTTCGATTACCGTCGGCATCTTATAATTTGTGCATGAAATTCGCAGAAATTTTCCTTCTTTCTTCATTCTTACTACCCGAAATGGACTACATTTCTGTTAGATTCGATATATGTTGTTTCGGTTTACGTCGCGTTTTCCCGGTCCCGAAACGGTCGTAAATCGAGGCTCGCCTGCATTTAATTTATTTATTATTTGTTAATTAACTTATTTATTAATTATTTTTAATTTAATTTTAGTAAAATACCACGAAAAAAGTCTAAACTCAAAAAAACAAAATATAAATTATTATTAAAAATAGTTATAAATTAACGTTATCTACCTCATTCATAAAATTCAATTTTTATAAGTATGTTATGTTATTTTTTTTATATGTAGTACTTAATGAATGAATCATTAATTATTATGTAAAGTAGTCAAATATAAGTTGTATAAAATATAAATTTTAACTCTCTTAAATTCCTTACTCAACACTTTTAAATTTGGCGTAACGTTCCATTGTCAATCCCATAGGTTTTTTAGATCAGCTAAAACGTTTTTATCTTTATCAGTGAATATTGATTTGACTGTATTAAAAAGATTAAGATAAAATTAATTCAACGTATTATAGCTATTTAGCCACAGCAAAGCGTGACCGGGTCTGCTAGTTTATTTATAAATCTTCATTAAGGTCTCAAGTAAACGAAACTTGCTTTTGATAAACACTTTTTACAATTGTCATTTATATAAAAATAGTTTAAACAAAATCATTACTTTCTCCAATGTTCTGTGGGACATTCTGTAGCATTTAATTCGCGATTAACTCTTTTTACTATAAATTACAAAGAAATCAAAACTTTTTCCTCTATTTCTTAACTTCTTTGTCGATTATACGTAGAAATTATTTCCCAGATACCAAAAGAAAAGGTATACATACCATTAGACTGAATGAGTACTTGCAAAATAAAAATATTGTCTTTTCAAAATCAATTTGACCTTAATATGTTCCCTATGTCGAGGTCAAGGTATTATCAAAGATTCCTTTTAGCTTGCAGTTCAATTCTTCATACACAATACTTTATATCTGTAGTAAACATTTCATTCTTTGCAAAACTAGTAGAAATATTTAGAATTCACTTAGTACATTCCGTATAACGACAATATCTCTAAAGACTTACTAATTTGGAAAATCACAAACAGAATACGCCTATAATTTAAAGAATTTGAAATATCTCGTATCTGCATATGTGGTATAAGGTATAAACCCATATCAGAAACAGGATACGCATATTTATGATAGTGTAATGAATTTCAAAGTTCTTACAAGGAGTTGAATGTGCAATTTCGTCTTATTTTTTTTTTTTTAAGATTTAAGGAAGAACTTAGACCGCAGATAAACAGCTTTAAAGCTGACTTGGTCGTGGTATTGTCGACGAAAAAGGTAGCCACTAATCACGTCCATCAAAGGTAATTTTAAAGGTATATATCGTCGAGACCGCGAGAAGATAACTAACTCTATTAGCAATGGTTTCGTGGCGGCGCGGCGGTGCGGAGAAGAACTGAAGGAATCCTATTCGCGGAACAAAAGGTTTTCTGCCAGCATTCATGCGAGTCATTGACGCATGCTTCTTGTCTTGGAAATTAATAGCAGTTATCAAGTCAATCATTCGAACAAATAAAAGCAACGTTAAACTAGTTTTTACTGTCATAATTTATTGTAAACAGCATAACATCTGGTGACATCTAGTTATGCTATATCCCGAAGTCTTATATAGCAATACCAGCCCCAAACCAATTTAAAATTCATATTTGGACCGAAGCTCGCTCATTTAAAATTCCAGATCTCTCATTGTTCATTTTATTCTATAGGGGGGGTTTTTCATGCTTTCCATTTTATCCAACGAGATATTTGTAACTGTCTCCGCTCGTCTCTCGGACCTTCGGAGCTATTTCTCAGCCATAACAGATCATCCTTGTCGCTGTGTCGTTGCTCTTGACATCTCCGAACGTGAAGCTCTACCTCTAACTCTATATGATGAAGACCAAAGTAAAACATCACTCGATGGTAATAAGGTGAGGCTAAAAAAAGATTAAGAAATAGTTTGAGACCCCGTACAAGTAGTTGTCGCTTTCGTTTATTCCTCTGCCGGGTGCTCTCACTTCGCTTTCTGCGACGATCTTCGGGATTCGTCTTTTTTATTTTCCTTTTCTATACTATACGTTTTTTTTTTTGTTTTTTTTTTTTCTTCTTATAGATATATTTCCGCGTGATTAATGCCTCTTGGTTCTGGCTGATGGCTTCTGAAAGGAGTCTTACCTGAAGAAAGTTGAAGTTGTCGGAACCAAATTCCGATTTAATTGTATCTGCACGACCGGAATGTGTTTCTGTGCCGGAGGGCATCTTATATCTATCCAGTTGAGAGATTTTGACTTTTTCCTTATGTTCATTTCATTTCACCCGATAAGGTTATTTCTGCTTCATTTTATTGTATACTATATATATATATATATATCTATACAACTCTAATACTGCACATGAAACGACATTCTGATAGTGTCTCTCTTGAACAAAAACTTCGTGAATCATTCGAAAAACATTCTATACGTGTGCTGATGTTCACATTCTTATACGCTTTACATGGGTCAGTTCTTTGCATTAAAATGCAAAATGGGCCAAAGTGAGAAACATGTGAGGAATTTTTAAAAAAAAATTATCTTCTTCAGACGACACACGATGGTAATGTATTCAAGCGAGGAAGTTGCCAAAATTGAATAACAAAATAAAAAAACAGCTGGCTAAGTTGTACACCTGAAATAACAACCTGTCTGTCTTTATGGATTAAGTACAACAACTCTAGATTTTTCCTTATTGTCATTAGAGCCGTTAGGAAACCTATATTTAATGGACTAGGCGTATCGAAGAAATTTTATATGCAATTTACAATAGGTTTTTTTTTGTGTTTTCTTTAATGAGGAAATTGCTCATCATTCTAAATACTTTCGCGTGGATAAACGACAATCAATTTTCTTTAATCCCCATGAATTGTGGCAAAATGAAGTTTTATGGGAAATCGCGTTGATGTACGAATACTGAATGCTGCATAAAGCTGATATTTTTCAAATGATTACGTTACGGTTTTACTTATTGAAAATAAGAATTGATATTGTCTTAATTTTGAATTCAAACCTACTTATAGAATATTTTTCGACCAACTGATATTAGTTTCATGAAATCTGTCTATATGTTTGTATATTTTAGCCGCAATAGAGATTAAAAGGCTGGAATAGAATACTGTGTCCTTAATGATTTAACTAAAAGGATAAGATGATCGAAAGTGCCCTTCGCTCTGTAGCAATTTTTAGCTTTCTAATTCTGTTTTTCGCCGCTAGGTGGTGTTGTGAAGCGAAAATGGTTTTTTTGAGTTATCTCCGCGGTTTTTCAACATTTTCCAAAAATTCCGAATAAAGGTTACATGCAATATTAGTCATCGCATCCACACGATTTTCAAGATTTTTTTGGCGCAAAATTCAAATTTTGGCGAGCGTTCAAAAATTTTGAAATGAATTTGTTGAAACCCATAGATCATATTAAGGGGGTACATGGGTCTTAAATGACTAAACTTTGGACAGATTTTTTAATGGTGCAAAAAATACAATTATATTGAAACTATTGTTTATTGAAAAAAGCAACAATTGAACAATATTTTGTGAAATTTTTGTTTGAAAATTTTTGAAAATTGACCCTCTAGTGGCTATTTTTCGAAAACTTGGTGAAAATGCGGTAGGCATGATATCTTGCTTTAGATTTATCTGAAACAATAAAAAAATTTTTTCTTGTAGTATACGTGTATAGCTCGGGGGTGAACGAAGGATTTGTTAAAAAATCGAAATTTGAATTTTTGGCGGCGTTGCGCGCTAAAAAATCATTTTTCGGTATAAAAAATCAATATATTTTGCCACATAAGTAAAGTTGTAGAGAATACTATGTAGAAGAAGTATGCAAAATATTAGGATGATCGGTGGAATAGTTTTTAAGTAATCGTGACTACCGGCTTAAAAAATGTGTTTTCGAGAAAAACTGGACTGGAAATGAAGAAGAACCCAGCGTTGTGAATATACGGTTCGAGCAGGTGGTAGAGCTTAGTGGGGGAAATCGCTCGCTCTCTTAGAGTTTTGCTCCGATCGATTTGAAGCTTTGAGAAAATACTCTTGTTATGATATACTTTAAAAACTACTACAAAAAAATCGATTTTTTCAAATTTTGAAACCCATGTACCCCCTTAATACAAATTAAAAGTGAAATAATTAGAAAAAACTTTTCATGAATAAGTGTAAGTACTTTCTGTTAAACAGATGCTGCTTATAATATTTATTATAGTGATCAAATCGATAATTTCTTTAAAACCACGAATTCAATATTTAAAAAAAAAAAACAATATTTTATTCAAGTATTTACTTCTTATTTGAAAATTTAATATTTTAATACAAAATTTGAATTTTTTAGGTTCAAGCACGTAAAGAAGAAGCCGTATTGATTATTATTATTATTATCCACATCAGAAGGTATGAACTGAGCTGGAAAATGGATGAAATTGGATAAAAATGTGGTTTTTTACTTTTTTGTCCCTGTTGTACCACCTAAAAAAATCTGAAAAAATTTTCGGTGGTAGTTTTTGTGATAATAAAAAATATATTTTTCAAAATTTACGAAAGCTCGTCAGAATTTAAATTTTGCGCCAAAGAAATCCCAAAAATCGTGTGGATGCGATGCCTTATATTACCTGTAACCTACATTCGGAATATGTGGAAAATGTTGAAAAACCGCGGAAATATATAAAAAAAAAACATTTTTGCTTCACAGCGACACCTAGCGGCGAAAAAGAGAATTAGAGATCTAAAAATTGGCACAGAAGTATCTTTTATTATGTATTACAACTGGCCCATAGGTGAGCATGCAGCTAAGCTAGGGATCCCCTTCAACTCTTACTGCCGCAGTTGCAAGGACCCAAATGAGAAGGAGACGCCTGTTCATTTTTTGTGCAAATGTCCGGCCCTCGCCAGGACTAGACATCGTGCACTGGGTAATTATATTATTGGCGATCTCAGGGAGCTGTCCGAAAAGTGGATTGGTGACATTGTTCACTACCTCAATGCCACAGAATGGCTTTAGCCTAAGGCGAGGTTTCCCTGTTGACTAAACTACCCCAAACACACACCAATAAACCAGATCATAGTCTCTTGTGGTATCAAAATGGCGCCTTGTAGTGCTAATTGGGTTCTGACGAGGTCGTAAGAATAGCCACTTAAACCAACCAACCAACCATGTATTACAACAGGGAAGATCCAACTAGAGTTGTAAGAGAGCGAAGGACACTTTTGACTATCTTATCCTGCTACACCCTTTCAGTCTGATCGGAAAAATACTAAAGTGAATTTTAAAAGGTTTTTTTGTTTTTTTCTCTTGACAAATATTTGTATTTTTTGCACATATCTCGTACGGTTGTAGTTTGTTGTTTTCAAATGTGCCATTAATTTGTAGTTTCCATTAGTCCTTATTTTAATACTTGAAATTAAACGTTTCTGAAGATCAAACGGCTCAATTCCCGAAAACAATCATATCATTAGTTTTCAGCCAAACCATTAGAGTATTCTGATACATTGAAAAGCTATTTGCATTTAAAGGATGTTGATTTTGATTTATTATATAATAGAATAGAAGAAAAATCATTTTAACATCTAAAGACGATGATATCATCTATCTTTAGGTAACAGGTTAGAGCCCCTTTGTTTTAAATATTAAATGAATGGGTCAATATGTTCAAAAGTTATGCGAAAAGACGATGTTAAAATATTTTCGATTTTTGTCTCCGAGTGTGATGTTTGAAACTAAATTTTTGGGTCCTAAAATTACAGGGAAAATCATTTTTATTACTTACCCCCCTTTAGATATTTTTACTCGAAAAAACAGCGGAAATGGACTTGGCATATAAAGTTTATTTTGTATTTATTTCCGTATGATATGACTTTCCCTATTAATAAAATCACTAAAACCGCAAAAACTAGGTTTTTTTTAATGACTAATTCATGGAAATTAATCACGCATAGAGATGACAAAAAAAAATTGATTTTAATAAAAATCAGAAAGTTTTTGTCAACTGATCATCACCACTTAAAAATGAAACATATTAAAGCGATTTCCTTTGTGATTTACCCAATTTTAGGCTAAAGCAGGCAAAAATATTATAGTTTTTTTTTTGCGATCATCATGCACATACCTTGACCCGAAAAGGTAAAAACAGCTCATTAACAAAAAAAAAATGCTTCAGCCAAGAAGAATGTTTCACAGACTCCGGGAGCAAAAACGGAAATAACTAAAAAAGATGTGGGTCGTCTGGCTAAAAAGTGATCGTTCACCACTAAGCAGAAGACATGATCGATCCGCAAAACTTCCTCATTCTTAAAATGCCGGTCGCGTTAAATTCCGATCTACATACATAAATCCGCAAAGCGTTAAAATTGCGACCTCGTGTGATGAGCGCGTTATGCGCGCTAATGATCGCTGGCATTGCTATTTCCTGAATGAATGGCGCTCCACAGCGTTCAGTTCAGTGTACGATCTCAAAAATAATTGCCACAATTACGCTCCGTCTCAGAAGGAAAATTGTCTTTTTTTTTTTTTTTTGGTCTTTGAAAAACTAGCGTCTTACATCCGAAAAGCTTTGAAAATTAACAAAGAGAGTTTGTTTGTCCGTCGCTTTTGTATGAAGTAAAGTATGCATGTTTCCTCATTTAACGGAAATTTTTATTTTGTTGTTGTTAATGATGTTGGGTCCAAGACCTTTAACTTACGTGAGGTTGATTGAAAAGTAGACAAGTGAAGAAAAACAGAAAACAGTTTGTAGCTTACGCGAATGGCCATTTACCCTTGAATACGGTCCGTTATTTGGTATAATGGTACCGGCTAGGAAATTTGGGTATACAGGGTGCCCCAAAAGTAGTTGCTGAAACTAATCGACTGTCATTTTCTAGAGTTTGCAGTTTTTCAAAAAAATATTAATGGCGTTTGAAAGAAAAAAGATGGAGGTTTTATTTGAGTATATGTAAAATATAAACGGGCCCTTTTGTGTAGAGATATTTAATTATTTACGAAAAGGGAAACAATTACAGAGATCATACATATAATAAAAAAACACTTAAGAAAAATGTCAAAATTCCCTGTAAGCATCACTAAGTATAAACTTTTCCTCTAGAATGGAAGCACTCGACAAGATAAACTTTTTCTTCCGTCATAAAATCACTCATTTTGACTCAGACGTTGTTGCTTCTAAGAAGGCTAGAATAAAACTGCAGGGTCTCAGGTATGCTAATCTAAAAAGTACAGCCACTATTTAAATTGTAAACGGGGAAAATATGCATATAATTTCAGCAACTACTTTTGGGACATCCTGTATGTATTGAATTCGAGGTAGATAGACGAACCTACTGACTTCAGAAGGACCCATAGAAGCTTAGAAAGAAGATTCGAACTTGTATATATTTTTTAACTAAACCCTTTATTTTCTGTCGTTGAGTGTAAAGTAAGTGAATAATAATATAAATATATTGATAAAGCATGAATAAATAATGGTATTTATTTATTTCTCTCCATTCAGGACCCATAAGTTCGCAATTTATGCAAAAAGTTATTCTTTAAAATCTGTAGAAAATTATAATATCCATTTTTAATATTCTTTGAAGATACATAAATAATATTTTATTAATGTTATTTAGAACAACTTATAGCAATATTACTACCATATTTAAGAAAGAAAAATATGTATTATTTTCGATCGTTTTAAAACTTATTGGATTGTAATTTATACAAGGAAAAATATTATCGTAAAAGTGTAGTATGCATTTTCAATATTAGTTAGGCATATATAAATAATAGCATTTGTTAATCCTCTTTAGGTCGTTTTATTAATGTTTCCAACATTTTGTCTGTCATTTTAGGACCCAAAAATGAAGTTCTAAACATTCATTCACTTTACACGGCTGCATTAAGACAATCACTGTCGCACCTCGACTGCACCACGGCTGAACCAATTTATAAATATATAAAATTAAATTTGTTCACGAATTATTTCTACTCCGGGCGGCCGTTTAACAATTTTCAAGAATACTACAGACCGTGTTCAGTTCTTGTCTGGCTACAGCCAGAGTGTGCAGCCGTGGTGCGGCCGAGGTGCAGTTATATTAAGGATTTTAAACAATGAAAGATGATACAATTTTGTTTGCATACAAGATACAAATTTATAATAACTAAATGGGTATATGTAGGTGTTAGTTACTCTCTTATTTTAGAAATAGAAAACCTCTCTCTATATTTTTTAGGGTTCATTTGACCAAAGAGAGATTTGTAAATAATAAAAAAAGTATTAATTAGCAATCATAGAAAAGATACGACATTTTATTTATAAAGCTGAAGTATCATTAATTTTTTCTTGTTCACAATTTTAATATTGACTCAATTATGAATTTTTGACTGAACTCTGAAATACTGCACGCAGTCAATTAATGGATAAAAATAATTTTCAGTCTTATTTTTAGTATTTTTTTACCCGAAAGTTAAATATTACGAAAAAACACATAACAAATATATTGTAAACTGCATAATAAGGAAATATCAACGATATTTAAAAATTCATATAAAACAATAATTTCAAGCAGTTATTGAAAATATTAGCGTTTCAAAAAAGGGATTTTTCTCTTTTATTAAACGCTAAAATGAGTGAAAATAATTAAAATTTAAAATCAGTAGTTGAAACGAAAAGTGTAAGGTTTAAAATTATAAAAGAAAAACAAAAAACCTTTGAATTTGTTGCTGTAGATTTCCGAAATCAAGAACTTACAGATTTAATTATTTAAAATTCATATAAAATACCACTTATTGTTTTTTTTTTGTTTTTTTTTTGTTTTTTTTAATTTATTTCTCATTTATAGGCATTTCAATAAAAGATTAGCAGGGATTGGCTACTTATCAGCAATCAGACATTAAAACTGTATTTAAATAAGAGATAATAATGGTATTTAACCTCAATCCTAACTTTATAACTTTGTTTATTGGATTCTATCTCAAATGAAAAACATAAAATGTATAATTGAATGTAATAAAATGCAAGCATAACTAGTTTGGTAAGTTACTTTTTAATAACTTCAAATGATTAGTTTCTAACAAAGGTGCAAGTGCACCATAAATCTGATAAAAAAGGCAAAGACATTAAAATTTTTGTTATTCTTTGATCTCACCAAATGATGAAATTGCGTGTTTCCAGTTTCCCCTTTGTGACTCGGTTAATTGCCTCTTTGCACGGCTTAAGTAAAAATCAACGCGAATTAGAACTGATTGCTTGTAAGAAAACCCAAAAAACGACATCCATACTTCCGAGAAAGTTTGTAAAGTTAATTAAACTCGCAAAAAAAAAAAAGGAAAATATATATATGTGTACAGTATATAAAAGTTTCATCGCAAAGGCGGAAAAATAATCTTAAAGTGATGTCGTGTGTGCATCCACCATGCACAAGACGTTCTATCGACATCTCCTGGGGCATAAATAAAATAGGCAGGCACTCTCAGATGCCTAAGCATAAAACAAACTTTCACTTGAGATAAAATTGCTAATCGATTTTCAAGTAAACCGCTCGCCGCCGGAATGTTGTTGATGTTTTACATTTTCACTCCCAGGGCGCACCACAGCCGCGCCGGCTGCGCAGCAGCGCGCAATCGCCGATCACTTGATGCAATTGTGTGTTTAGTTGGACTTTTATCAGCCAACATTTCATGGTTCAATTTTGCCCATTTACCCAAATCGTGCCCCGTCGTCGACGTAGTTGTCGACGTAGACGTCGACAGCCAGAAATAGACTTACGATGGTGGGCCGCGAAAGCCAAAGAGACGACGTTCGTTGCAAGAAAGACTCCATCATCTACGGTTTCATTTTCACTCTACGGGCATCAGGAAGACTCTCTCGGCCGGACTTGGGCACTTTCATTAGATTTGTATAGGTCGATTTACTGAAAGCAAAATTGAAAATTATTTGAAAAGGAAAAAGTACACACTTATTACGTGTAGGCAACTGTGTTCGCAAAAAAAAAAGAAAAAAAAAAAAAAATAGCAGCTATATTAATTTCTATGAAAATATTAAGACAACCATTAAAATTCGAAACCTTTTTGTATTTTTTGTAAAAGCAGATAATCATATAACATTTTTAACTTGTATGTTATATAACGAATCATTTATACTGCAATTCGATAAAATAACTGCGGTCTTTAAGATACAAGAAACGAATAATTTTAAAAAAGAGTATTGCTATTAACATTCGATTCCTAATTCTTTCTTTACAGAACCATGCAAAAGTAACAATCGTATGGCATTTCAAGAATCCTACTTGTTGTAAATGTCCTAAAATAGGGTAAGACATTAGGTATTTATGTTTTTTCTTATAATTTATAAGTATTTTTCAAACATTTCACCATTGCCCGACTGGAAATTAGTTCAGAGAACCCGGATTATGATCAGTTCCAGATCAGATTTTCCGTAATACCGCCATTTGATCAGTTCCTGATTAGAGTACAGTACTCCATCCCTTGATCTCGTCATCTGATCAGGAACTGATCAGCGTACAGTACTCTATCTGTTGATCCAGCAATCTTTTCAGGAATTGATCAGAATCTAATACTACAAATCTTATTAAGGTTTCGATACGTTGTTTAAATCAAGATTGTATCCGATGTTCTGAACTGGATCATAATACAGAATTTAGTTTTTATCTGTATGCAATAATGCTTACATTTGAAGTGTATTTAAAATCATTAATAAAATTAAAAGGTAACATATTTCCAGTCGGGTGGTTTTCTACTCCCATTTTCTGTTATCCTCGAATTTCAAAATACCGCGGTGAATTGTTTTGGAAATTTCCATGAAAAAAGAAAATTAGGCGACTTTTTTAAGAGAACTAAATTAATAATCGGGAACACAAAATTTGGAAACAAATCCTGGATGTTTATAGAACAATATCAATATTGAATTTATATTTTTTAGATTGGCATACTATTTTGTACTTATCAGCGCAGCGGTTATACTTACTTCATTTTTTCAGTTTAAAAGAAAATTTGAAAAGAACGAGAAAAACTAAAAAGGGAAAATCTTTCTAAGAATTTTCGTTTTCATAACAATAAAAGTTATGTTTTTTAGGATTTCGTACCTCAAAGGGAGAAAATAAACAGACAAACTATGTTAAGGGGGATATTAGGTTACGATTTAAAAAAAAAACATTTCTGTCTGTCTGTCTGTCCGTCCGTATGTCACAGCCACTTTTTTCCGAAACTATAAGAACTATACTGTTGAAACTTGGTAAGTAGATGTATTCTGTGAACCGCATTAAGATTTTCACACAAAAATAGAAAAAAAAACAATAAATTTTGGGGGTTCCCCATACTTAGAACTGAAACTCAAAAATTTTTTTCATCAAACCCATACGTGTGGGGTATCTATGGATAGGTCTTCAAAAATGATATTGAGGTTTCTAATATCATTTTTTTCTAAACTGAATAGTTTGCGCGAGAGACACTTCCAAAGTGGTAAAATGTGTGCCCCCCCCCTGTAACTTCTAAAATAAGAGAATGATAAAACTAAAAAAAATATATGATGTACCATGCAAACTTCCACCGAAAATTGGTTTGAACGAGATCTAGTGCGTAGTTTTTTTTTAATACGTCATAAATAGTAAACCGCAATTTACCTTTCATTCAATCAATTCAAATATAAAAATAAAAATAAAACATTTAATTTCATAAACATAACCGTGAACCATTATTTGCTAATAATAACACGAACTTTTATATTATGTTACTTGCTGCTACGGAACCCTTCATGGGCGAGTCCGACTCGCACTTGGCCGCTTTTTTTTCCAGAAAGAAAACAGATATATATCGTTTTGAAATTTTGCACAGATATTTAATTACACTTTACATATACAAAAATATTTTTTCAAATTCTTGAGACCGGTTTATGGAGTTTTATGATTTAAAAAAAAAAAAACCCAAAAATGATGGCGGGCATGATTTCAGGCGTCTGGAATCTCGGAAAAAAAAACCAAATTAATCCTTGTTCAAATGGCTATCCTGTGAACTAGGATAATTTTTTTCTACCAAAAAAATGGCGGCCACTTGAAAAAAAAAACGGTTTTTGAGGTTAGAAAATCGGCTGAAAATCGGTAAATTTGTTACCGTTCAACACGATTCTAGTTCATAGCCATTTGAACAAGGACTAATTTGGGTTTTTTTTTGTCCGACGATCCAGACGCCTGAAATCATGCCCGCCATCATTTTTTGGTTTTTTTTTTTTTTTTTTGATAAAATCATAAAAATTCAAAAACCGATCTCCAAAATCTGAAAAATATTTTTGTATATCTAAAGTATAAATAAATATCTGAGCAAAATTTCAAAACCTAATAGCCTCCTTAAAACTTTAAAATATTTATATAAGAATTTATTAGGTAAATTAGGTAATCAAAAAATTTTATATAGCATGTATAGAAATAGCATATTTAAAAAGATATTCTGAAAAATATGCAAAATTAGAGCAAACTACTGGAATTGAAATTTAAAAAAAAACGGAGAATATAACGCCTTACTTGAAGTTTACAGGAAAATTATAACAAAAGTCCTAGGTTTTATAGATTTATAGAAATCCTATAAACTCGTACTTGGTCGATTTTTTTAATGATCTGACCTGGATCTGGAATTTTGTATCGACTTAAAATTTTTAAATCGTGATCTACAACAAACATTTTAAAACTGCCATTATTTTTACCCATCAAAACATCAAATCTTTAACTGAATAAATTATTGGATTCAGTTTTTGACGCAAAATGGACATAAGTCAATGTAATTTGATGTTCTTTTATTAAAATTAAACAGTTTTACTATGAGTAACTATACAAAAATGTCAATGCAAAAATTCATTTCAGAACTACGTTCAAATTATCTCAACTGACCGTTTTTATAAAGTGATCTGATCGATTTAATTTTTTATATAGTTAGTATATCTATCATTTTTAGATCATTTAAACTGATTTCTGGTTTCTATTTGTAGATGACAATATCAAGAAAATATCAATTTTAGATCGGTTAAAATATTTAGGGTTTTTAAAATTGTAAATTAACCGGCGATTAATAATTCTAATAGTACTTCTTTTTATATAAAATTAGGTATAAATTTCCGTTTGCTATTTTATAGAATAGACAGTTTATTACGAGGTTATTTTCATACTTAAAATTTTTAAATGGTTTGATTATTCGGGTTAAAGAGTTGTATAAAATTTAATTATTTTAAAGATTTCGTTTTCTTTTCATATTTAATAAAAATCCTTACCGCTGCTATTCTTATTCGCAACATTATATGCAGTAAAGTTCATAAGCCATATAGATATTTTTGAAAAGTCAGTGCTTGAAGCAGTGCTGTCGATTTGCGATGAGAGAAGGGAGTGATCAAAAATACCTGAAGCAATTCCAATTAAGCAGTGCAATACCGGCAGCCTTCGAATAAGCCAATTTCTAATGAATCTCCACTGAAATGGATGCCCACAATCATCATCGTTGGCGGTGTTTCGAAACATTGACTATCTCGCACCTTAACGCAACGAGGAGCAAATCTTACGCAAATCGGCCGTATACTCAAGTTGTATCTCGCTTCGTTTGAGGTGTCTAGTTACGGGTGGGGGGAGAATCAATATATACAGGTAATAAAACATCGAAGTAGATCGCGATTGAACTTCACAGCTTATTACGTGCGAAACAATGAATCGAACGCCATCAAGTAATTAGATACGAATATTTACAGCTTATGAAATTTAGCACCCGCTCCACCTGCATCACTGCTCGCTCTGATTAGGTTTCTTGGCCGTGTCTTGCGCGAACACCTCATATTATGCTAATATCCAGTTGCTCTAGACTCTAGATTCTAGACTACTATAAAGTGTTCTGGCGCTTGGGTAAATTAGAACAGATCGACCGGATACTCGTTTCTAAGCTCTTAGCTTGGTGCTACCGTTTTTATTTATTTATTTTTTGAACAACCTGATCGAAGATAATTTTATTTTATTTAAAAATAATTCCTTTTAAACATTTTCAAGATACACCGAGACTAAACGATGTTATGTTAATTAGACAATAATAGCAGCTCAGAGAAAAAGATAATGAGCTTCTCATAATAATCTTAGTGATTTCTTTTCGCACCCATATTAAATTGGCGCCCGTTTTAACAGCCTTTTTCTGCTTCTTTGCTTTCCTTAAGTGCTTTGAGTACTTAACATCTTTTAATTGAAGCGAATCGCACGCCAAGTAGTACAATGTTGTTTTTTTTTTCTATATATGGGTCACTTTCTCAGTTCTTTTGTTGTTAAGTTGGACATATTATTGAACTTACGTTACGTTATGCTGACAGAAGAACAATGTGTGGTCCATTTTAGTCAAGTACCCAATTTTGGAAAAGTGAAATTTTAATCGTAACATATTTTGTTTTTCTTAACAATTTTATAAAGAATGAAAGGAGAAATTAATGAGGTTGCATATTTTTCTTGGGTGGTATGGTACAGTAGTGCACCTCCAAATTTTGCTATATCAAAACTATGCGCTTAACAAGATGAGACCTAGCATATTTTTTAATCTCTTTAAAGTACCATAAAACAGGGCACCAGACGATTATGAAATTCTTTCCTGGTAGAATTCTATTAGTCTAAAAGATTTTTGGTCTTCGGGATATTCGAATTTGAAAATTGTTTATATTATATTAGCAAATTGGGGTGATTTTCTTCCAAATTCGTATATAAGGGATTTTTGGGGATGTCTTTCAGAATCTGGTATTTGTTTTGCTTCAAAAACTCTATTATTTTCTGGGATTTTTCAAAAAAGTGCTGGTTTTTTTTGGGTCATTTTTCTTTTCAAAGTAGATTATCTCATTGTTACTGCTATTGAATGATCATATAACCACCAAAAGTCGCGGTCCGGATGTCCAAACTTTCTTAACCCATGGTTTTGAAAGTTTTTCTTTGCTTTGGGTTTTGCAAAATGGCCATTTTGTACAGCAATGTAACAAAAAATTCGCGATTTTTTTACATGAAAAGAATCAATTTTATAAAAAAATGCATAGAACAGAAAATGCGTAAAATTAATCAAAGAATACATACGTGTGCATTTTTTCAGAATTTTTTGGACTAATTTTGGTTTTTTGAATTTTGAAGTTTTTTTATGATGAAATTTAGTGATATTTTTACTCAAAAAGGATCAATTATACGAATAAGTTTTATATGACAAAAAGTGCTTATAATTAGCCAAAGAACACGTGTACATTTTTTTCAAAATTTTTCGGGACATTTTTGGATTTTTCAAAAATTGGCCAAATTCAAAAAATCGAAAATAGTCCAACAAATTCTGAAAAAATTCACACGTATTCTTTGACTAATTTTAAGCATTTTCTATTCTATGAATTTTTGTTAAGTTGATCCTTTTCGTGTAAAAAAATCGCGAAGGTTTTTATTACATTGCTGTACAAAATGGCCATTTTGCAAAAACCAAAGCGAAAAAAAAAATTCAAAACCATGGTTTAAGAAAGTATAGACATTTAGACCGCGATTTCTGGTAGTTATATGATCATTCAATAACAGCAACGACAAGATAATCGACTTTAAGACGCAAATGACCAAAAAAAGTCGGCACTTTTTTGAAAAAACCCAAAAAATAATAGGGTTTTTGAAGTTTTTATGCAAAACAAATGCCAGATTCTGAAAGAGCACCCCCAAAAACCTCTCATATACGAATTTAGAGGAAATTCGCCCCAATTTTCTATTCGAATCGTACAATTGAACTTGCGTGCATGAAATCCTCGTTTTGCGCATTAATGGGTTAAGATACTCACTGCTTCATCAAATCTTGAAGAATATTTCAAATAACTTTAGAATAATTAGATTTGGCATACTGGTAGAGTTTATTACGTACAGTTTTTTCCCCACAGTTTCATTATCAAAAACGTCTTATTTAATGTACTTTAATTAATATTTAAAACTCACGTTTTGTAGTTTAATTACATTTTTATATTCAACTGACTCCTGAGTCAATAAAAACCGATTGCAACCAAATCTCATAAAGTTTTTTGTTGTTGTAAATCTAGTTTCTTTTTATAGTAAAAAATAACTAAACATAATTTTAAAAACTACTACAAATATAAAGTCACTAAAAACATTTGATTTTGTCATCAAACAAAATTTTGTGTCGTTAAATGAGAAAGAAGTTTGATAACATATTTCTTAATTGAACCTACAAAAAGATGTAAAATGCTAATAAAAACATCTGTTAATATATATTTTTATAGGTATAAAATTTTATAGTGGTCCACACAAATTGAAAATTTGTGTTTAACGTCTTATTACCAATTCACACAGATTTATTGGGGACGCCAAAAGAAAGTTTATTAAAAAGTATATATTATTCTGAAAAAATTGATTTCTATTATGTACTCGTAGAATTAATGATAGAGCAATATGGAAATATATTATAATATTTGAAAACATATGGGGAATTTTTTTTCAAATCAGCCACCCCCGTAGGCCATTACAATTTTGGGGTAAACAATTTTTTGAGCACACCAAAAAATTTGTCAGAAAGTCTAGTTTTTAAAGCCGTTTGATGTTTTTTGAAAAAAAAAATTCTAACCTCAAAAAAACTGTTTAAAGTGAGGCACCTCGCAAAAAAATGCCATTTTTCAGTCAAAAATGATTGAGAAAATTATAATTTTTCTATAATTTTAACCAAATTACTCAGAAAAAGTGTTTTGGGGGTCGCTGAACAAGAATCCGTTGTCATATTTAAAATTCAAAATGGCGGACGACATTTTTGAAAATAATTCCGATTTTCACCAAAATTGGTTTAGAGTGGTTTTTAGGGTCTCTGATCACGAATCCGAGGTCAGATTTGCAAAATTCAAAATGGCGGATTCAAGATAGCGGATGAACATTTTGAAAATCAACAGATTTACGCCAAAATTGGTATAGGGGGGTTTTTGGGTCTCTTACTTTTAATTGAACGAAAAAAAAGAAAATTTAGTCCACGTGAAGTATTAGTAATGTTTAATTTTTCAGAAAATTATGCGTTCGTGTGTCAGGATGCTTCCCAGATCTCTTAAACTCTGAATTGTTAAAAAAATCTTATTTTATTCAAAAAAAAGGAAGTCTATTAGGACAAGTATTCTCAAATAATGAAAAATCAGCATATTTCTAAAAAAATTGAAATGCTGAGGTAGAATATTTATTCCTTAAAAGTGATTTTTGATAGAATTTAGGAGGCTAAGAGCTTTTAATTTTTTTATCCAGAATCGAGGGGTTAATCAATTTTTGAAAAATATTTCCAGTATTTTAATTTAAACCCTTGGAGAGAATAAATAACATTTTTATACAGTCATATTAAATTTTATTGTACTTAAGTCATTGAATTTTTTTTTTAGATCGATAAAATTAAATAAATCTTAAGCTGCAGATACACGACAATTTTCATAACTTTTCTATTACACGGCACACCATCGGTCGTTGTCGAGTTAAATGTAATTGTAGAATGCGTGAGGACTAATAATAAGTTCCTGGCAGCTTTTTAAAGTTATAGTTGGTATTAAATTTTATGGGGAAGACATAAATATTTTTTTTCATTATTACTAAAGGTACACTTAATAAAAGATCATTTGTTTTCCAAGCACCATATACACCAAGAATTTAATCTTCATCATAAAATTTTATGAAATGCCTGTATGTAAAGTTATGATCACTTTATTTAAGTTATAAATCATTTATATGTTAATCAGATAAGACTATCACTGATCGGTTAACGACATTTAAAATGCATCATTGTCGTAAGCTTATTCGCTTGATGCATATAACCAAGGTTTGAGTCACTTGGTAATATAAGTAGAAAAAAACAATTTAAAACCTATTGTAGTTTCTGGCCGTAAAAATGGAAAGGTAATCCATTAAAAAAATTAAAATTTCAACATTTTGCGTTAATAAATTTTGCAATATAACTCGCAAAGCAAACGTTAAGAGCTTCAAGTTTGTAAAATTCCACAAATTAAAAATATTTTCCCATTATCTCTGTCTAGACCGCGTAGAAATCGAGGGTAATTTTTAGAAACGTGAACGCATACCGATCATTTTTGCCAAATACCTAAAACAAGGTATAGAGAGACAAAAAGGAACTATTTGGGTCATTCTAGAGTTTAATTAGGTCTTGAATCCCATACAAATTTTCATTCTATCACACGCTGAGATGCTCTCATGTTAAGCAGCAGCGCATATGCATTAGCATAAAATTTAGGGACCTTTTTTCTTAATAAAAAAAATTCGTTGAATATTAATTTACTTCGAATTTCAAAATGACTTTAAACAGCACCAATTTTCGTTTCGATAGAAAGGTTCCCAATAGAGCCCAGTGAAATTTGCTGGAATATGGTATGTATCGCTGGTTTGGTGTTCAGTAGCTGGAGTAAAGAATTTTAATAAGTATGTAATAAAATGATTTTCAAGATTATCTCATTAGGGGGCTAAAATATTGAATAAAATGTGACTTTGACATATGAAACATTTTAAATTCGTTGTCAGAGGTATACCTCCTGTGGTTCGTGCTTATTCTTGGGTTGTCTGCAAAAGAATTTTAAAGAGTTTCTGCATTCCTATTTTTTTTTCGCATTTTCTCAATAATTTTGGCATGAAACCAAAAATAAAAAACAAAAATTTATAAATATTAAAAATATTATGGAATTAAACTTTCTCCATGTTGTGATTTACTAATTTGTGTGAGGTAAAGGTGTGTCTTCTGGGTATGCAGAATTGTGCAAAACTTATATTGACTGATGAAAAAATTTTTTATTGTAAAATTATTTTAGTAAAGGGGACAAAATTGTGTTAATATATTTGCCTCAAATAAATTTCCGGTTAAAATAATTATCCACAAGGGTCAGCGATGACTATAAAAAATTTGAAAAACTGCGCCGGTAAAGAAGCGATTTCGGCAAAAAACGTGATCTATGATAGTCCCAAATTTGGTGATAGCCATCTTTATACCTTTATAAGACCTGTTGAAACAATATGTATGTATTTGCATATTTATACAATAAATTTATATATTAAATAACTAAATTGAATCAAATTAAGAGATAAATATATCCCTCCTAAATACTATTGATTTAAATATGATTTCTAAATATCATTTCCTTTTTTCTTGAAATAGTTGCTGCGCTAGAAATTAGTGAATAACTAATAGTAAAAATTAAATAAGCAATTTATTAAAAGTATATAAATACATTAAGGGGTTAGGTGGGTTTCAGACGTTCAAAAAATGGGGATTTTTACAATTTTTTTTTTAATATATAGAATCATATATTTTATTTAAACAATTCAGCATATAAAAGATACATATTTAAACAGTATTTTGTGAAATTTTTATTTAAAAATTCCAAAAACTCAGCCGTTGGTACCTCATCTCCCTTGACGACTAAAAAAAAATGCTTTTGCCGTGGACAGCATAACTCATTATTGGTTCATCTAAAATCAAAAAACCAAAAATATTTCGATGGTACATGGATAAATCTCGTTAATGAACGAAGCAAAAAAAAAAAATTAAAATTTGAATTTTTAACAGACTTTGAACAAAAAAACAAATTTTTTGGTCAAATTTTCGCCTTATATTGGCTCGAAAAAATTAGTTGTAATAAAAAAAAAAAATCCTTCGTTCATTAACTAGATAATGTTATTTCAAAGATGTGTGCAAAATTTGAACAAAATCGCTTCATAACTTTTCGAGAAATCATATCCACCGACTTAAAAAATTGAGTTTTGAGATAAACGCGTTTAAAGTTAGCGCTGCACTGACGTGGCCTGATGGGCGGAACTTCCGAAGGGTCTATCTTTTAGAATTTTACTCGGATCGATTTGAAATTTTAGGAGAATATTTTAAACATATTGTACTATTTAATAAGACAAAAAAACAAAAATCGATTTTTTGAAATTTTCAAACCCACCTAACCCCTTAAGAATTAGAATGAAGAATCTAGGTTTTTTATCTAAAATCAAATTAAATTTTATGACTTTGCTTTATAATTTTTTGTCTCGGTTTTATTAATAAAACAAACAAAGAACGATTAAAAAAATAAGTCGTCTAACTTTGGTATTCCTTTAAAAAAAATATTTTTATAATAATCTTAAAATCCTTTTTTTTTATTGGGCATTTTTTGCTTGATGAGAAATTATGATATTTTATTTAGTAAGAAAATTATAACATATTTAAATAATAATGAGTTATTTCTCATTTCAACAACAAACAAATGAATATACAATTTCGAAAAGGGCACATCTCACATATTTTGAAAAATACGTATTTTCATATCAATGTGTCCTAAATGCTTCCCTGTATCAATTATGTTCGAAAAGGGAACATCTCTGGTATTTGTTCTACTGTCGATAAAATATGACTCAAAAATATTTTTTTTAAATGTTATACTTCTTTATAAAATAATTAGTTTTTTTCATTCCCTGAAAACTTTCAATATTCAGAGATGTGCCCTTTTCGAAATTGCATATTCAGATATAATATAATATTAACTAAAAAGAAAAAACTGTGAACGATTATAGTCATGGAATGAGTTAGAAATAAATAAATGAGAAGTTTTCGATACACAAATGCGACAACATCAAGGATTATTAGAAAGCACCATCTCAAAGCATGTGAATAATGCTTCTTTCAAAGAAAAACATTAAGGCTAGACTAGAATTGGCACGGAGACATAAAAATTGGATTTTCGGAAAATAGCGAAGATGAATACAAATTGAACTTACAAGCCTCAGATGGTTGCAAGTATGTTAGGGGACAACAAGGACAACTTTATTATCCAAAATACACCGTAAAAACTTTGTAATTTGGCGGAGGTAATACAATGGTGTGGGGTTGTTTTTCCGCATATGGTGTAGGTCCCATAAAAGGAATAAAAGGTACACTGACTGGTACAGTTAACAATGCTGAAGAAAAAATGCCGATTTAGTGGATTTTTCAGCATGATAACGACCCTAAGCACACTTCACGCGTAATGAAGGATTGGCTAGAGGGTAATAAGGTGCAAGTGTTAGAATGACCAACTCAATCTCCAGTGAAGCAAAAAATTAGAAAACAAGTCTTTCAAAAGGAAGAAAATTTATTAAAAATGCATCAGAAAGAAGTGGAGGGATATTTCGCAGCCTACAATCGTAAAACTAATTGAATCAGTGCCGAAAAGATGTGCCGAAGTTTTAAAAAATAAAGGGTATTCCACAAAATACTAGAACTGAAAAAATCAACCATATTTTATTTTATTCTTTATATGAGTTTATGCAGTTGCAAATGATTTGAGCTACCAAAATTATATCTTTTGATAGTATTTCTTAGTTAACTGTCTTTATAGTGATGAGAAAAACGACTACTTTTTGAATTTTAGTAATATTATTATTTTTTTTTTAAATTGATTTTGTATTTTCGCTCCGAGTTGTTTAATACTGAAATAATGCAGCAATTTTTACACACTTAGTTCTAGTAGTAACTGTTTTGAGCGCCACTGTATATATCACTTTTTGTATACTTAATTACAAAAAAATACGGAAAGCTAAGTATTTGATTTACTTAAAAATATGAATTAGTGAATTTTATTACACATATTTAAGCTAAACCAGTTCATAAGATTATTAGTTTTAGTGTTTCGTATCAAAATTGGGAAAATCTCTGGTTTACAATCTGAAAACGGCCGGTTTTTAGGATTTCCGTAGCCAAATGGCAAAAAACGGAACCCTTATGGATTCGTCATGTCTGTCTGTCTGCTGTCCGTCCGTATGTCACAGCCACTTTTTTCCGAAACTATAAGAACTATACTGTTGAAACTTGGTAAGTAGATGTATTCTGTGAACCGCATTAAGATGTTCACACAAAAATAGAAAAAAAAACAATAAATTTTGAGGGTTCCCCATACTTAGAACTGAAACTCAAAAATTTTTTTTCATCAAACCCATACATGTGGGGTATCTATGGATAGGTCTTCAAAAATGATATTGAGGTTTCTAATATAATTTTTTTCTAAACTGAATAGTTTGCGCGAGAGACACTTCCAAAGTGGTAAAATGTGCCCCCCTCCCCCCCTGTAACTTCTAAAATAAGAGAATGATAAAACTAAAAAAAATATATGATGTACATTACCATGCAGACTTCCACCGAAAATTGGTCTAGTGCGTAGTTTTTTTTTAATACGTCATAAATCGTAAACCGCAATTTACCTTTCATTCAATCAACTCATATAAAAAAACAAGCCTATATGGGCTCGCATATAGTTAGATCTAAATCCCATCATTTAGGTACCTAATTATAATGTTTACTTATCAATAACTTAATTTAAAAAAAATACACTATTATTAAAACATCCATCAAAGTTACAACGAACTACAAGAACTTTTATATTATGTTACTTGCTGCTACGGAACCCTTCATGGGCGAGTCCGACTCGCACTTGGCCGCTTTTTTTTTTAAATGTTATACTTCTTTAGAAAATAATTAGTTTTTTTCATTCCCTGAAAACTTTCAATATTCAGAGATGTGCCCTTTTCGAAATTGCATATTCAGATATAATATAATATTAACTAAAAAGAAAAAACTGTGAACGATTATAGTCATGGAATGAGTTAGAAATAAATAAATGAGAAGTTTTCGATACACAAATGCGACAACATCAAGGATTATTAGAAAGCACCATCTCAAAGCATGGGAATAATGCTTCTTTCAAAGAAAAACATTAATGCTAGACTAGAATTCGCAAGGAGATATAAAGATTAGATTTTCCAAAAACGAAGATGAATGCAAATTAAACTTACAAGCCTCAGATGGTCGCAAATTTGTTAGACTACCGCAAGGAAAACTTTATAATCCAAAATACACCGTAAAAACTATGTAATTTGGTGGAGGTAATACAATGGTGTGGGGTTGTTTCTCCGCATATGCTGTAGGTCCCATAAAAGGAATCAAAAGTACAATGACTGGAACAGGTTACAATGCTGAAGAAAAAATGCCGATTTAGTGGATTTTTCAGCATGATAACGACCCTAAGCACACTTCACGCGTAGTAAAGGATTTGCTTGAGGGTAATAAGGTGCAAGTGTCAGAATGGCCAATTCAATCTCCAGTGAAGCAACAAATTGGGAAACAAGTCTTTCAAAAGGAAGAAGATTTATTAAAAATGCATCAGAAAGGAGTGGAGGGATATTTCGCAGCCTACAATCGTAAAACTAATTCAGTGCCGAAAAGATGTGCCGAAATTTTAAAAAATAAAGGGTATTCCACAAAATCCTAGAACTGAAAAAATGAACCATATTTTATTCTATTCTTGATATGAGTTTATGCAGTTGCAAATGATTTGAGCTACCAAAATTATATCTTTTGATAGCATTTTTTAGTTACTGTCTTTATAGTGATGAGAAAAACGACTACTTTTTGGATTTTAGTATATTATTATTTTTTTTAAATTGATATTGTATTTTCGCTCCGAGTTGTTTAATACTGTTTTGAGCGCCACTGTATATATCACTTTTTTTATAATTACAATACGGAAAGCTAAATATTTGACTTACTTAAAAATATAAATTAGTGAGTTTTATTACACATATTTAAGCTAAAAAAATTCATAAGATTATTAATTTTAGTGTTTCGTATCAAAATTGGTAAAATTTCTTGGTTCACAATATGAAATCGGCCGGTTTTTTAAATATTACACTTATCATAATTATTTTCAATATTTTTTCAGTTTTTCTGGGGATTTGGAAACATGATTCACATTACATTAAATGTATTTTTAATTAATCGGATCAGCAGTTTTGGAGTAGACAAAAGTTCTTTACAAAAATTCTAAAAGATTAAAGACCAAATTATTATTCTTTACGAGCTTGTGTAGAAAAGGTGAGTAAATTTTTTACTGAAATAGTTTACGCAAGTAACTTTAAATGCTAATTTCAGGTGAAACCTTAATTTAAATAAACGCAACAGACGATAACTGATTTCTACATATTACAACGTTGTAATTGAACTGCGTAAGATCTCTTGTAAGAAAAGGAATTTCCAAACACTATAAATTGTATATAGAAAAATCTGTTTCTTCGATCAGAGGTAACATTTGCAGCTACTACTACACGATATGTTGCAATTTTTATTGATATAATTACAAAATCACATAAGCCTTTGAGATTGATATTATAAGCAATTGTATCTGAATCGTTTTGCAAAACATTACCTCGATTGGAATGCCGCGTTTCATGCGATTCCCGAGCATGAAGGACGAACAAGTGCTAAATTGTGCCAATAAAAACAAAACAAAAAAAAATAAAATTCCAAGGTTCTTCGAAACTCTCTGCTCATCGACTGAGGCTTTCCCGAAGAGTGCCAATAATTGAATTATAATCGCATTCCATTCCAGTGCAAATAACCGTTTTGTTTATCGGATCTTAGCAGGTCTTAGGAGATCTTAGCAGAGGTTTCTTGTATATATATAAGATTTTACGCGCGCGAATTTCTTATATGTTCGAAAGAAACCGGGCATTTATTGTTTTGTGTGGTAAAATTTTAATGATAATAAAAGCATAATATTGTTCACTTTAACTCCCTTGAAAATAAATAAATAATAAATAAAACGGACCATCATCCATTAAGCAATTTATGTGTGGATGTCTACAAACCTTATTGAAGTAATAACAATAAACATAATGCGGAGAGGTCCACAACACACGATCTCAGGAAATCCACTGTTCACAATATTATTATTTTTTTTTATTTTTTTATATTTTCAATGAGGATTGACGACGGCAGCGGCAAAGCACAGCACAGCACACAATACACGATGGTTATAGTGGTATGGTTTGGTTTTTATTATTATTGTTGCCCTCGTTCGGACCACTCGAGATCCATCAACTCATCCTCTTCCCATCTCGGGAATCTTATAATCAAAATCAACACCGCTCCGATTAAAGATGATTAACTAAATTGCCCCCGGGGCTATTACAAATCCACAATCAGACCATGGCTATGGTTACGTCTGGGGCGAGATATATTATGCACGGAAACTAGCGCACACAGTCGGCACTCTTCGGGCTCTCTATAATATAATATAATATTTCGTGGGGGCCTCTATAACATCGACTAAATACGGAAAATAGAAAGATATATTAGCACTATTAGAAAACACTTTCGAGTGAAATTTGAGGCTGCACTGATCACATAAAATATATAGTGAATAACCGTCGTTCACAAAAAATCACACTATCTACGGAATCTGCTAAAATGATATAGTGATATTGTTGCCTCCTCGCGCACTATAGCTTTCAATTCAAAACAGTTGTTACGAACGTGCGTTTTCTGTATCACACATTGTAATTAACGTGTAAACAAATACTTTATCACACATAAGACACAGATTTTCTTCGGAGACGTGAACCGGACAGAACTAATTTAAGAGCCACAGGTACCAAAGTAACAGGTGCACCTCGTTCGGTTGTCTTGCAAACTGCAAAGGCCGCCGCGCGTTTTCTTCTTCGTCGTCGTCGTCGTCGTCTGAAAATCAGCAGAGCACCAAGAACTCGGGCTCTTCGACCACGTTCGCGCCGCTCAACGTTCGCCAAGGAAGTGTATATTGGACTGATACTCTCGCGCTAGAGCCTCAATATCTGCGCCTACCTTGCCTTCGCCTTACCTTCATAAATTTTTTTTACCTGGTCGATTGGAAAAACCGAAGCTGGTCAATGGTATTATAAGATATAACAAATCCCATGTAAAGCGCTGTTCAGAGCACCACTGTACGCCGGCGTACTTCTGTACGATACACTATGCTCTGAGAGAGTGATTTTTCGTTACGAACAGTCGGCAGCTTTAGTTTTATACTTTTTTAATAATATATAGACGAGCAGAAATCTTAAGGAGCTGAGAATTTGCTTGAAACAATCTTAATTAGAGTCACGATGCGGACGGTCGAGCTGCTTCGATGGCACCTTCTTTAAATTCTCTAGACCTCTAACATCCCGGAGTGGAGGAGCTGCTCTCGGTCGTTCTCTAGCCATCGGTGACCACTGCCCGCCAAGATTAGCAGCAGCCTTCACTAAACTCTGCTCAATCAAGCAGAATATATATCAAAAGGCTGGATTGTGTTAGTCCGGTCCAGTGGATGGCGGCCATAAAGAGCGCTCTGTTTGACTGCAATTTGCGGTTTATTGTTTTTGGCATTGTTCGCCGCAATGAGGAAACTTTATTTTTATTTTTATTTTTATTTTTTTTTTCGAACATATGTGGGGCCTCCGCGACTGCCTCACATCTCATACCGCGACCTTTTTGAATGCCATTCATAATTAGCACAACTTTATCCAGAACCTAACACTCGATGTATCTTTGACCTTTTCGGAGGTATTAATAAACGATTGTAGTAAGAACAAAGTTAAAAATACTAAAAGCTTACTACATAAAAGAATTAAGCAATAATGTCAATACATTATGCAAAGCAATTATGAATTAAAACATAAAGTAGTATTTTTTCGTAATGGGGCAGTAATCTGGGTCTTGAATACTGAACAATTTTCCAGGATAAGTCTCCGAGTACTGATAAAAACGAAAAAAATGCTATTATTATTCTATTGTATATGAACTATATTATTTTTTGATTTTTAACTGTTTTACATAATGTTTTGGTAAATATTGTTCTCGTCTCCTTGTATAGTAATCGATCGCTCCCCTAAAGGAAAACAAATGATATAACGTAATGTAAATTTAATGATTAACAAATCATGTTTTGTTCCTTCCGAAAGCTATTATGTCAATTAAAAAAAAAAAAAAATTTATATATAGTATATGTATTAGGGTGCTTTTTTTTCGACAATTTTTTTTTTCAGTCCCACCTCGAAATTTTGTGGCAAATACCTAAACAAAAATTTCCTGAAAATTGGAGCCCTTAATATTAATATTAAGTACTAGACCAAGCCGTATTAAGATTTCCCATATAAAATACACGTAAACTTTGATTATTTTTCTTCAAAACTCTGCAGCTCAGAGGCATTTTATGGTTTAATCTTGGTCAATGGTCGGGTTTCTTTAGAATTGAATGCTCTACAAAAGTTTCCATTGCGGTGTAACCCTAACTCCCACCAGCGAGGTAGTACGGGTCATTGACCCCAATTTTTCCACGAAATTCTCGCTTTTTGCCCTTATCTAGTAAACAACAAGAGGTACAGAAAAAGTGAATATGACAAACTTGTAGGAAATTCAATTTCATATAAAAAAGTTTAGGAACACTAAATCGCTAACATCGATATTTCTTGAGATATTGGGTTTTGAAGTTGAGGTAGTGTTTCTGCAATTTAGCTCAATAATCCATGAAAATTCCACACTACCTCAGCTTCAAAGCCCAATATCTCAAGAAATATCGATGTTAGCGATTTGATGTTCCTGAACTTTTTTGTAGGAAATTAAATTTCCTACAAGTTTGTCATTTACATTTTTTCTGTAGCTCTTGTTTTTTATGAGATAGGCGCAAAAAACGCGAATTTCATTAAAAAAAATCGGTTTAGTGACCCATACTGGTGGGAGTTAGGGTTACACCGCAATGGACACTTTTGTAGAGCATTCAATTCTGAAGAAACCCTACCATTGACCAAGATTATACCATAAAATGCCTCTGAGCTGTAGAGGTTTGAAGAAAAATAATCAAAGTTTACGTGTATTTTATAGGGGAAATCTTAATACGGCTTGGTCTATTACTTAAGGGGTTATTCTACTGTTAAACGGGTAAAAAGCAGTATCTTTTTAAAAGTGTTGTAAAAAAAAAACTATTAGAGATATCAATTTGAAATTTTGCATGCATCTTTATTAATGAAAAAATTATATAATGGCATAGTTGATTAAAAAAAAAAACAAAATGGCGGCTTCGGTTTATGATTGATGTAGCGCGCGCTGACGGCCAGAGTCGTTTGCGCGGTACATTGCCCAGGTCGTCCAGGTGATCTGCAATCAATTTAACGATGAAATTTTATTAGTTTAGTTAAAAACACACAGACTGAACCTAAATTGAGCCATAAATATTAAATTTTCGCGATTTGACAAGTGTTGGAAAATAGCATGCTCGATTTTGGACGTTTTTTCGATGAAAAAAGTGCTCCCAAATAACCAAATTTCAATTTTTATGGCTCAATTTAGGTTCAGTCTGTGTAAAATTGATATATAACTATGCAAAAAATTTTTTAGCTAAATCGCTTCATTAGTTTTTTCTCTACCATGTACCGCGCACCAAAACAACACATTTTGAGTAAATCGCGTTTAAAGTTTTTTTAACCGATTTTTTTTTTTAATCAACTATGCCATTATATATTTTTTTCATTAATAAAGATGCATGCAAAATTTCAAATTGATATCTCTAATAGTTTTTTTTTTACAACACTTTTAAAAAGATACTGCTTCTTACCTGTTTAACAGTAGAATAACCCCTTAATATTAATATTAAGGGCTCCAATTTTCAGGAAATTTTTGTTTAGGTATTTGCCACAAAATTTCGAGGTGGGACTGCACCCTAAATTGTATATTCATTCATTCAGAATCGCCCTTTCAGATATTAACGATCTTTAAAGATTTTAATTTTCAGGATTTATAGATACATGCATTCGAGATTGCTAGAATAAGAGAGATATTTTTTATTTTATTTATATTGATTAATTTCCTAAGGTATATTTTTGTCATTTTCTTAATTATTATAATTTTATTAATCCAGTAACTAATAATAATGAAACCATTTTCTCCATTTCTCCCTTTTATTTAAGTTGTTCTTTGACTGTTAAATATTATCTAACAAGGAAACGGCGCCCCTAGCAAACGCTTTTAATAATTGTTAGGATAACAAAAAAAAAGAAAAAAAAAAATAAGATCCGAAGGAGGAATCGAACGCGAGACCTCCGGCACATAAGACCGAGCCTTAACCGTCTAGACTAGACCGCAGCTCGACAAACGCTTGACATTTTTAACTCATAAGGCGTCTAGTAAACTTTGAATCGATTTTTCTCGAAATTTTGCGAGTAGTGCGTCCTACTACTTTAACCACGTGAGGTGCAAGGGGTCCTCTTTCGCCACAAAAAAATTCGGACAAATCCCCGACCCCACGATCGCGCCGTCTCCTTGTAAGATATATTTTTTGTACGTCACAGTTGAAGAAAGAAAAATGAAAGATACATTATTTTTGTTATATAAAGTAGTTAGCAAACATTTCTGTGTTTTTATATTAAAAATTGATAAATTTTAGAATATTAAAAAAAAAAAAAAGTTTCCCTTCACATATATTTTTTTTAAATTTTTATTAATTTTTTTACAATGACTGCCGATTTTAATAATAATTAAAAGCATATGGCAACGTAGACAAGATAAAAAGCGATTTTAATTGATATTAAAGAGTACATTTAGGATGGCTTCATCATATCATATCTTTTCTGTAGTTTAAAGCACTTGATTGATACAACATTTTAATTTGCATATTCGATTTCGCTAGAAATTTGTTTGCTGACTCTGACCTCCAAATAAGTGAACACAGACTCGTAATTGAACGATACTCTTAATAAATGGTGGTAGCCCCGAAAAACTTAGTGAAAATTAGACCAAAGCTTGTTATTTTATTTTTGTTCACCATTTTTGTTTTTAATTGAGTTGCGAGTAGTCCAAATTTGTCATCTTACTATTCAACTATAAATAGTATGATGATAGATCTCAAATATAGGTTTCTATGAAATAAAGTGGGTGGTTTATCAATTAACGAAAAGCTTATTATATTACTCATATATCAAAGATGACATAATAAATTTTATCATTTTCTTCAATAAACTTATCTCATTCGATTCCTACGATATAACTTAACTTCTCAGAAATTTTATTATCCAATTTCATATTGCATATATTTCTGAGGATGATTAATAAGAAAGGTGGTAAATTCCAGCCCTATCAAAATTATAAATATTATAATTATATTTCCATTTCCGATTTGTATATAAGTTATTTTGTTATCATCTAGGAACTTCTCCAGTGCATATCTTTATGAAAAATATTCTAAATTAAGAAATGTAATCAGCACAAGCTTTTATATTATCAGCATGAAATATGCTTACTTTAGAACTTTCAACGCATATCTTTGGAACATTCTTAAAAAAGAAAAAAAGAATAATAAAACTCAAATAAGAATTTTAATCAGTACAAACCCGTGTAAAAATATCTAAGATTTTGAAGAAGGTATTTATTGTTAAATTCCATTTTCCCTACCTTACATTTAATATTATTGGTTAAGTGTTAAAAATGTGGTTTGATATAAGAGAATGAAACTTATTATTTTATTTATTTTATTTTATTTTATTAAGTGTACATTCGTATTTATAATATTTATAGCCTATATCCACCCGGAAGACATAAGCTTACCAACGGTGAAAGAATTATTCAAATCGGTTCTGTAGATTCTAAGATTACCTCTTACATATAAACAAACTTACTCTCTTTATACTGGTTCGGCGGCGGTGCAGCCGTGGTGTGGCCATTGTCATTTATACTTTAGTTCGGTCCTCACACGGCCGAGTGTGCGGCCGTTAAAATTGTTTACAAATTATTTCTCCTCCATGCGTATGTTTCATTTTTTTTTTTAAAACAATACCGCGTATAACCATCGTCTAGAAACGTTCGGCCGTGGTGCAGCCGAGATACAGTGCGCGCAATTTCTATAAGCGCACGTCTGATTTTCAAGTGAAATGCCCAATTCATTGAAATAAAGCGATATAGTAACAAAATTTCTTTACAGGACAATTGTTAAAGTTTATAACTATTCATAAAAGCAATTAAACAGTTCCAAATATAAGTAAATGCGTGAATGCCATAGATCAGTCTTTCACAATTGATCTTAGAGTGCGCAGTTTCTATAAACGCAGTTTCTTTTTGTAGTATTACTAGTTAAACGCAAAGTAATTTTTCAACTTTTTAGGAAACAATTCATGTGAGTTTCATTTTTATTTTCCAACTATAGCTTAATTCTGTATAATTGCTGTTATTTCTTAAGATTTATTATAATGCCACGAGGAAAGGTCCTTGACAACGACGATCGCGTCAGAATCCGTGCGTTTAGGAAAACTGGCCTTGGTATAAGAGAAATTGCAAGGAGAATTGGACGTTCAGAATGTGTGGTGCGAAATTTTATTATAAAGCGCAATCGTAATGCATTATGGGATAATCCAAGAGGGAACACCAAAGTTTCCAAACAAAATATTGGGAACATAAGAGAAGAAGTTATGAAAAAAAAGTTAAGTGCAGCTCAAATTATAGCGGAATTACAACTCCCAATTAAAGGAAGAAGAGTTCAACACATTTTGAAGGACACTAATTATATTAAATATAAGAAACCGGCCAAATCTCTAAAACTGCAACAGCATCATAAAAATGCGCGTCTAGATTTTGCTAGAAGCCACATGAACTGGGACGAAAAGTGGCAAAACGTTATTTTTTCTTACGTAAAACAATTTAATTTAGATAGCCCAGATGGACTGAGTACTTATTGGCATGATTTAAGGAAGCCCGATTCACCTCGTCTTAGTAGTAATTTTGGTGTTGGTAGTTTAATGTTATAGGATCCCTTTTCTTATCAAGAAAAGTTATCTTTACGCTTTGTTTCCACCCGAATTAACTCTGCCATATATACTGACTTGCTGGAGGAATCTCTTATTCCATATTTAAAAGACAATATGGAAAAAGATTTGATTTTTCAACAGAATAACGCCGCTTTGCATTCTTCTGCCGAAACAAGACGATGGTTTAGTGAAAGAAATATTCCTGTAATGGAGTGACCATCACGTAGTCCGGATTTAAATCCAATGGAGAACATTTGGGGAATCATGGCAAATGGTGGACAATTTTCTTCGTTATCTCAACTGAAAGCCGATATTTTGAAATGCTAGAATGATATTGATGAACATTTGTTCAAAAAGTTAATAAATTCGATGTCTAACAGGTTTTTTAAAGTTATAACTAACAAAGGAGGTAAAACACAATACTTAGAAAATATAAAAAAATTTTCTTTTCGTTAAACTTTTAAAATAAAGACTATAATATAAAGTGAGTTTATAGAAATTGCGCAGACAAAAGAGACTTTTAATTATATTTATTTTTATTATAAAGTAATTACTTACTTTAATGAATGTTTTATATTATTTAATTAATATTTACCAATGGGGAATTTATGCTATATAATCGGTTTTGAAAAATACAAAGTAGTTTTCTTTAAACATGAAAAAAACTGGCTGCGCTTATAGAAATTGCGCACACTGTACACCCACAGTTTATTTTTACGGGGGAATACTTAAATTTTCTATTCTTTTTGCCATTCTTTTCTTCCTACGTTTTTAAGTTGGTAATTTCTAAGATAGTAAAATTGTTATCTGGGTTCAAAAAAAAATCCAAATAGTTCCTATTTACTACTCAAGTATATTCATATCCGTAAACATGTTTGTTTTTCTTCTAAATTGTTTAATTTTCAATTACATTCTAGATGTTAATTCCGCTACAATATAACAACCATAAAATGTAACGATCTGCATACGGTAATTGATTCTTCAAAGAAACACTTTGTGTTCGAAACAATGCTGGGAGGAGGAGATCATCGTCCCGCATTGAGAGGTGGTTAATCAAACTACAAAAGGTAGTTAAAGGCCACACATATGAACTCGTCTAAATTTATTTATTTCTTCGCTAGTCGTAAAACCGAACTACACACACTCAGACTCATTAGGTTGGTTTCTGCGAGATTTATGCGTGTATGAGGCGAGGAGGCTGGATGCTGGATGTACCGGCGACCACTGGCAGCAACATTGCGCGTCCAGAACGCTTGATGGGTGAAATTAAAAGTCATAATGGATTTCCAACAACCGCGATTTCGCTCGTTTAATTTATTAACGGCCGTTACAGCGAGAACGGCGTGCACTGCCCGTCGCCCGCCCGGCCGGGGAGATAAATTAAGGTGCTCGCAAGCAAATAAGTCAAAAATTCAAAACAGCTCATTAGTTTAATTGCCCTACACCTGTACGCTCCGAAAGCTGTTTGTAATTTGTTGTAATTTTAATTATGACTCTGGTCTGGCGAACGACTGGTTGCTGGATAATATTAAGAATTAAAGAGATATATGATGCAGGATTTGGACCGTATAGCTGCTGGTCTTTGAAATCATCAAAATTAAGAATACAATTTTTTTTTTAAATTTTTAAAAAAACAAAGAAATAATCGAATTGGGTTCGAAGAAGTATTCAAAATTATTTTTTACCAAAACGCATAAAATAGTATTAAATTATCTAATTATTCTTTAGGAAAAACTGATAAGATTTAAAAAACAAATACAATTGTTTTAAGAGTTGCCGCTACTTAAACTATTTTATAAAAATTAATTTAGGATTCAATATTTAGATTGTTGTTCTAGTATTAAACTAACTAACTTTTGAGCAAGTATCTAGTAGCAAAGGAAGTTGAAACAAACATTGAATATGTTAAGTTATGAAGAATCTTTGATAAATTTTTAACGTGAATTAAAATTAAAATTTAAATGATTTCGGTTTAAAAATTAACAAATGTATTTTACTAAAATTTACATAAATTCTCTTTATTTCAACTATTGTCCAGTAAAATTGGCATTAAAATAGTTATAGTTAGGATATGAAAATAGGAATAGAAAATTTGCACCAGATAAGGTCATTAGAATATGTATTTTTTGAAAATGTACATGCAATTACTTTTCTAGTAACATCTCCGAATTATCTGATGCATTTTAGGATAGTGCATAATTTTGGTATTCTTTGTGAAAAATACGGGGACAAATGTTGGCATTATTTCCTACAATTTTTGACCATATCTGCGACTTTTTCATCATATGTGGTTAAATTTTAAGTCGAAAACATTCGTAGGGGTTTTTACCATCCACATGTATGTCTGTCTGTCTGAAAGTTTAGTACAACTTAAACTCCCCTCGTAAATTAGGTGGTTTCGCCATTAGGGAATTGGTAATAATAAAGAAAAAAAAAAGATAATTTAGTGGAGTTTAAGGTTGAGGAGTTCCAGGAAGTTAGGATCAAATAGGATTGTGAGGTTTGGAGAAGAAATGTAACTAAAAGATTTGGGACAGGGGGTTAGAATGTGGGTAGCTGTGAGGGGTTGTGTACAGTGTGGGCAAAGGGGTTGGTCTTTGCGCCGTAGGAGGTATTCGTGGGTAAGCCGTGTGTGCCCAATTCTCAGTCTGAATAAAGACAAAGGAAAAAATATAAGTACATTGTAAAAAACTACTCCAGAAACTCACAAAAAATTTTTGGGAATTTTGTCGTACAGTCATAACCTACAAAAAACCAATAAAAATCGACATTTTACTTTTTTAAGGTGTCACACCGGTGAAAAAAAACTCGTGAAAAAATATATGTTATAAAAAACTATGTTAGGAAGCTATAACAACATTTTGGTGATTGTATCAAAATTCAAAATGGCTCAAAAATTTTGTTGAAAAGGTTATATCCAGTTTTCAGTTCCACAGTGACATCTACAACATATCAAAACCCCATCCAAATCGGTCAACGTGTGTAAAAGATATTAATTTTTTTTGAAATTTTTAAAATGAATTCTCATCCTTTGGGGATTAATTATTAAGGGATGAAACTTGGCCAAATTGTTACTTGTGTTAGTCCTGACGATAAAAAAATATAACTGCCATAATCGGCGCGAGGGCACTTTACTCCTTCTTATCCCTCTATGGCCTTTGTTTTCAAATGTTTTTCATCAAAATCAAAAATTTTGCATTTTTTTGCCAATTGAAGTAGTAAGATTAAAGAAATTCAAAAATTGTGTTATTAAGAACCATCCTAGTATATACGTGTATATACGTACAAATATATTTTAAATTTTAAGGAGGAATTTAAATCAAAAAAGATCGTAACTTTTGAAAATAAGGAAGCAAATTAAAAATAATTATTTTGACTCCAAGTTGTTTTGTGATTGGAATTGGAGTATAACTCTAATGATGTATTTCCTGGTACAGGTTTTAATATATATAATATATCAGCGTTATGTTGAAGTCTTGAAAATTTATATTCGTTTTATGTAAATTTAATTTTTCATTATATATCTCTTCGATGACAAACCTTATTATTATTATGGTCTGTGTTCTGTGTTCTAAAAATCTTCGATAAAGGCCAAACTCGTTTACTTTATAACAGACATTTTCCATTATTCTATTTAAATTGCATCGTAATGGGGAAATATTCTTAAGCGAAAATAATATACGGAGGCTGGCAGGTTCTCCCTCACAATTCTCTACGGGCATTTGAAATTCCTGTGAATGAAATTAAAAAATCAAAAACCTTCGCCGTCACGTCCATTTCAATTGTGTGTTTTGTTTTATTGTAATAACAACAACAATTTTTATGCCTATACTTTCCGGAATTGTTTCGAGAATTTCGAGACAAAACCGAATGCCTTTTGGGCCTCTGCCTAATACAAATTCCGCGGCCAATAAAACTTTTAGAACGAAGTAACCTGTTATTTCCTCAAGATAGTCAGATCAGTGCACTTATGAATTCAGTGGGACGATGACAAGGCGAATTCTGCCACGTACATCGGATCGGCGGGTTCGGCGGGTTCGGCGGGTTCGGCGGTTCGGCGTCGGTACAATGGTAAAAGACAATTATGCATATACGACGAGCGGGGCCCCGTCAAACAATGCGAGTAGAAAATATGAAGACGCTGCCCAACTGTTTGTATCGATACGATACCCATCGATAAGTAAGACAAAAACGTTCGATTCGATGTGCGTGGAATTCTTGGTTGGGACTTTCTGAGATATGAGAGACGATGATTTGGCCGCAGTCTAGGCTTGCCACATGAAAAACTAGTAGATATAAGTATAAGAGCTTTAAAACCATGAAAAAAATTAAGAGGTTACATGGGTCTTAAAGGTATAAAAAAAACGACTTCTTTAAAAAAATTTTATTTCAAAAACGAAAAATCTTTTTTATTTAAAATTTAAACATATGAAAGTAAAGTACTTAAAGTACTTGTAAAAAAAATTTCAGCCAAAAATATTGAAAATTTTGCATTTTCCAGCCGTTTTTCGCCGTCAACCTATTTTTTTGCGGTGGACACGATTTCTCGAAAATAAATTGACCGATTTGGTTTAAACTTTGCACAGTTATTCTTTATAGTATTGTTTCGTGACTGAAGGAATTTTCATTCGGTCAATTCGTTCTTGTTTTATACGAAAAAGACGTTTTAAAAATGATGAGAATCGGAAAAACGCATAAAAATTTGAGACGAAAATTGATTCAAACTCATGTCAAAAGGTCAAATTTCATTTTTTTTTTTCAATTCGTTCGTTCAATCACGAGCCAAGGGCATGAACTACAAGAAAATTTTAGAATTTTTGATTTCAGATGAATCCACACCGAAATATCATGTCCACCGCAAAAAAAAAGGTTGATGGCGAAAAACGGCTGGAAAATGGAAAATTTTCAATATTTTTGGCTGAAAATTTTTTTACAAGTACTTTAAGTACTTTACTTTCATATGTTTAAATTTTAAATAAAAAAGATTTTTCGTTTTTGAAATAAAATTGTTTAAAGAAGTCGTTTTTTTTATACCTTTAAGACCCATGTAACCCCTTAAGGGGAGGTTCTCATCTAGAACGTCAAAAAGTAGGTAAAGTTCGTGATTTTTTTGAAGGCAAATGACAAGACATAGGGAAATGATATTTGGCATTATCTTTTATTGTATATTTATCTGTACGAAAAAATTTTTTTATTAAAAAAAAAAACAAAATGGCGCCCGTTATTCAACTTCTCCGGAGGCATGTTTTTCGAAAATGGCCCAGCTGCGTACAATTTAGGGGTCGCAGATTGGTCTGAAATCAAATAATGATGACATTATTATAAACTAGACTAAATTTGTCTCAGAAAGAGTGGACGACTTTCAAAAAAAATTTAAAATTGACGGAATGGCGCGATTTTGAAATTTTAAGGCCGTTTTCGGCCGTTTTTTTCATAGTTTATCACTTACAAAAAGGAGATAATGTTACAATTTTCAAAATGTGCTCCACTCTTTCTATGAAGAAAATTGTTTACTTGAATATGCACGAAACTAGAAGTTGATCGGTTGAACCGTTTTTGAGTTATCTTGTACGCAAATTTGAAAAATCTTGAAAAACAAAGTTCCGAGATAATCGTGATTGAACGGCACGGCACAGGCTGAGCGCCCCACTACGATCATGATACCGCCAGAATCAATGGGCTGTAGAATCCGTTCTAGTGCTCGGATCGACTAAATATTTTAAAGCAACATTCTAGACATATTAAACTTTAATAATATGAAATAAAAAAAAATCGAAAATTTCAAGATTCTAGATGAGAACCTCCCCTTAAGCTTAAAATAAGAGAATGTCTTTCTCAAAATCAGAAAGAATTTTGTCAGCAAGGCATTTTTTTTTTGAAAATAAATACATAGTATTTTATGGGGTTGGTGATTTCGAATTTGCTATTAATATTTCGATATTCAAAACGATGGATTCTATATAGCTAAGCAAATTACAAAAAAAAAACCAATATCGAATTGGAATTGTTACTTTAAATCCAAAATTAACCCTCAAATATACCACTATCAAAAACTTAATATCGAAATTTTTTGATAGTAGGTTAGCGTAATCCACATAAAGCATAGAGTAACCTAGAATGAAAGTAAATTGTGTTTTCGTAGCATTTTCGATCTTGTTCTTTAAATGTACTTATTAAATAAACTTTTTATTAATTTATATAATTCTATTTGAGGACTTCCACTAGTTCGTAAAATTTGATTTTGAGGAAAAAAACATTACAAGTTTTTAAAACACTTATACGAACTTTGACTTAGAAATTTACCAACATCTTTTAAAAAAACGTACATGTATACTTTTTTCCAAATATTTAAAAAAACGAACTTTTTGTCAAAACAGAATTTTCAAAATTGGCTGGCAGTAGAACTTAAACCGCGCTAAAATACTAAGTTGTGTACATAGCTATGTTAGCTATTTTTTAATAATAAATTATTTAAACAAGTTTTAAGCTATATAATCTGAAATTCTGTAAAATTTAATTATGAAAAAATTATTTTTTGTACCATTTTGAAATTTTTACTAAAGTAATCACACTAATTTTTAATAGGATGATTCAGTAGATAAATAGATGGGTAAATAAGTAATATATATTATAAATATTAATCTATAAAGTTATGAATGTTAAGTATTTCTTCATAATTTCATTTATTATTTTTTTTTTTAGAAAAAATTTGGACAATTTCAAAAAAATCCTCCTGAAAGCCATGAAAACTGGGATAAAATCCGGGAGAATTTGGACGGATGGCAACCCTACTCCACACCAACTGAAACCATGCCTCTGGAAGTCTCCTTACGAAAAAGAGTGGCCAAAGAACACCCAACTGCCGGTGCTGGAACTAATTACCTGAGGTGCACAGCTTACACCAAGACTTAGGCCAGTTTTTAATAATCACTCAATTTAGCCAGGTAAACAGCGCTCTTCGATTCAAATTAATCGGCGGTGCTGAGCAGCGAACACCACTCTGGCGCTGACCGTGCATTGAATGGTAAAAGCGACCTAGCATTGTTCTTTTTAGAGGCAATTACGCTTTCTCGGCTTCGAACAATATATACGCACCTGATTGTGTATTGTACCAAGATGTACTAAATGGCAGAAATGCACACAAACATCAGGGATAATTAAGGAAATTCAAGCTACCTGATGACGTTAAATTAATTTTTCCGCTTTTTACCTCACCTGTGAATTGTGGAAGCGATCGCAATAAACGTGGCAAGGCAACGTACAGTAGGCACAGTGGGTAATCTTCATTACGAATTTCATCCACGTTCAACATTTCTGAGTACAATCGATGTATACGCCACATTTTTATTTGTAGACCATGCTAAAATAGGCTAAGTCACCTGAATAGGTGAAATGTATCAGTAAGTCGCATTCCGAAAAGGTGGCGACTTATCGACTTAAATGGCACACCATAAAATATTGCAGGTATTCTTTTGGAAAAGAAAAACATACAAAAGCATCAGCCCTGTCGCATTAGCATCATTCCTGCCAGGAATAAGATGTTATGGGTTGCCCTTTAACAGAATACTATAGATAGAAAAAACGCATAATTTAGCTTATACAAGAAAACAATGGAATTTAGACATGCCCAAATGGACAAACGCCTAAGTAAGATCTGCACAAGTATTATAGAATTTCAGTCGACTACTCTTCGCATATCGAATGAGCTTAGAAATGCAAACTGATTTAGTATGATAATCGTGCCCAATGTTACTTATTCAGAGCACATTTTCATTTTGAATTAATAGAATTTATTCAAATTAGACTTGGCTGGGTTTATGTTTGCTTCCGCATATTACTTTCATGTTATAATTTTTGCTACAACAGTAGTTAATACTTTTAATGACTTTAGGGTCTATTGCGTTTTACTTCACGTATATAAAACGCAAAGTTTCCTTATACCTTCTTTATTACATTATTGAAGTACTTCCAAAGAAGAGTTATTCAAATTTTATGCGATACAATTGCTTCTAAAAGAAAAACGATAACTTTGTTTTTCATGCCAATCGTATTTTTTTCAAACTTGCTTAATGAAATTAACAAATATTAAACTTATACTTTATTGACTTTTAGCATATTTTAGTAGTCCAGAGATATAGATTAAATATGGATATTAAATAATTAAATAGGTTTCGATCACGATGTATTTGATGGTTTTCTGTGATGTTGCCACATAGGTTACATTTCGAAATATAGAGATTAGTTGATTGAAATCATCTTCGAATTGTTATTTAATGTCTTAAGAGTAGAGATTCTTTATGATCACTTAATCGAACATTCATTAGGAATATTTCAGTGCTATTCCAAAGATTAGTTTTTGATTCTTTTAATCTCCAGCTATAATGCATGGGAACAATATTTCACATATAGATAGTCGGTGTATACGACAGAATTACGTGTTTTGACGCGAAAGACGGTGCAGGTATTTCAAATCCAGCATACCTTGTTTATCTATACCGTGAATTTCAATAGTATTTTTCTGTAGATTACGATTCTGGAAACAAAAACGGCCAACATGTCAAGGTTTCAAGAGAAATGCCCATTTTCAGTAATTGATAAGACAGTAATTGATTTTCGAAGGCTTGAACAAGTTTAAATAAAAACTTGAGTCCTGATTTAATTTTTGGAGACATTATTTTTGTTAAGTGTTGCTCATATAAAGAATTATCGATGTGTAGCAATGATTTGCATTATTTGGCATTACTCAGTATTATTTAGTAGAATTTACTAAAATTTAACCCTATATCAGAGTTCCTTCAAAATAATTTTCCTGTGTATATTTTCATATTAAAATTATTATATAAAGCGTATTCGTATAACTTCTAACGTATGCTATTTTTTTAATTAGAACGAAAACTAGACTGAACAATCAAACGATTAACACTTTTGACGTTTTGAAATTATAAAGTACATTTTGCAAGTAGTAAGAATTTATTTTTAAACAACAGACTATGATATTTTACTAGCAAAGAGTGATTGCAAAGTTAGCCTGTTTTTCAAACATCTATAACTTCGATTCGAATTAATTAAATCTAACGTATAAGTGTTCAAAATTTTTATCTGGTCATGAACTTGTGCAAAAAGCAAGATTTATTGTTCTAGAAGCTAAACATCACTTTAAACAAAGCGAGAAAAACATTAATTGTTTATTATTTTAGTAGTCTTTATGTAAATAAAAAGTAAATAATTTTTTCCGAATTTTTTGAATTATTATATGGATTTTACTCCTTTCAAGAGATGAATATCAATTTTAAGGATCGATACATGTATAAAGCTAGTACTTACAAGGAGACGGCGCGATCGTGAGGTCGGGGATTTGCCCGAATTTTTTTGTGGTGAAAGAGGACCCCTAGCACCTCACGTGGTTAAAGCAGTAGGACGCACTACTCGGAAAATTCCGAGAAAAATCGATTCAACGTTTCTTAGACGCCTTATGAGTTAAAAATGTCAAGCGTTTGTCGAGCCTCTGTCTAGTCTAGACGGTTAAGGCTCGGTCTTATGTGCCGGAGGTCTCGCGTTCGATTCTTCCTTCGGATCTTATATTTTTTCCTTTATGTTTTATATTACACAAAAATGTGATTTTAAAATTGATAGAAATATTTTTTGAGTTTTTTATTATGTAATCCCTTTAAAGGGGGTGATTACTCCTCTTTTATAAGGGTAGTTTTGTATAACGACTTTGCAATCACTTGAAAATAATCAGTTATTTACATAAGTAACAATATTAACTACAAAAATAATAAACAATTAATCTTTTTCTCGTACGTGCGTTATGCAAAAATAAGGGGAGTAATTAACCTTTTGTTTAACGGCATGTTTAGTTTCTAGAAAAATAATTATGCATATGTACAGGTATTTGAAAAACATGCTAAAAAACCTCTTTAAGTAAACCATTCAGCTATTTCTAAAACGGCTACTACCAATGCTTGAATTTATAACAATTCTATCTAATCTATAAAAATTTGCTTCTACTATGTTTAATTACTAATGAAAATTTAAAAAAAATCTCCTAGATCTAAAGTAAACCTTAGTTGTGTCGCCGTCTTTATAACTATCATAAATACATGCGTATTAAAGAAAACTCTTTGTGACTTAATTTTCTTAAGAAGAAACAGTCTCATTGTTTCGAATAATTCTGAAGGTGAAAAGGGAAAATTAGTTTCTAAGAAAAAGTAAATTCACTTTTGTGACGGGGAAATTTGCCGGCGTCTTCTATAATTAAAGGCCTTAGACAGATGAATGTGTGGCGGGTTTTAAGAAACTCTTACCCACAAGATCACCTACCAGGTAAATCTATGGATGCGGTTTTTACCTGCTCATTTCAAGCAAAAAGGCATATTACCTAATAATTTTTTATGGATGCATCAATAATAAAACAAATTCTTTTTCGGTTGTAAAACGCAATTAATTGCTATCGCATTATTTTATCTTTTTTTTTTTTTTTGAAGTCATACACAAAAGGCATTTTTTCTCGCAGAACTTAATCTTTTCACACTCAATGTCACATAGAATGAAATCCCTTATAATCATTATCACAAAACGCCAGAACCTTCTTACCCACATTTTTTTTTTGCTCAACTTTAAAAATATCTTTAAAAAAGTATTTTATCGCCTCCGCACAGATTTATCGTCTCAGACCGTGCGGAAATAGAGCAGTAGAGTGCAAAAGAGGATTAGTTTCTTTTGGTATTTCAAATTGACTTGGTTAGGATGTGGTTTTTGAATAGTAGTGCACTTCTTAATTGTGTTTACTTGTACCTTTTTATAATATTACGATTGGCAGCAGGAAGTAAATTTAATGTATCTGTAACAGATTTATCTAAATGCAAAGAATTTCGTCTTCAGTCCGTCTATGAGTATAAGAAATTTTTTCAAATAGAACATGTGAACAATAATCCAGAACCTGATGAATTACTACGATTAAAATTTTATGTTATGACTACAAAAGATGCACATATTCTTCTTACAAATAGAGATAAACCGAATAAAAGTGATTCTGTGTATGAGATAGGTGTGTTTTTTATGGTTTTTTATATTTTTATCGGTTGTACCTTTTAATAACTCTATAATACAACATTTGTAATACTAGTATCATGTATAATTTATTTTTTCATATGTACAAGGTGGCGTAAAAGTAATGGCCCAGTTTGAAGTAAAAAACGTTTATTTGAATATAAGAATTTATTTGTTATTTATATTCTATATTAGACCTTTGAATTTTGTTCCATTAAGTACTGAAGGTGATATCGTTCGTGTCCTCTTACTTGATTCAAATTAGAACCAGTGACTTTAAATAACGAAAGAAATTTGAACTAGTCCAATAGTTTGATCTTGCAGACCAACGATTGACGATTAACAAAATTGGAGATAACATGACCTGGAAAAATGTCCTTCACAATTATACCACGTTTTTGTCTTATTTTACATTTAAGCATATTGATAGTGACAATTTATAAATATTTAAATTAAAACTGACTAAACTCCTACTTTTTGTTCCACAACTTTTTGAATTCTTCTAGGCATAATTCCTATACATGCTTACATCATATTTTTAAGAACTTCGTCGTTATTCCCAATATCTTCGATATTTCTTTTTTTTTTTTGTTTAATTATATTGTTGGGTTTGGATGACTTTACACTTTCGATTTCAAACATGCCCAACATTTCTCTATTGGACTGGATCCGGAGAAGTGTCGGGCCAAGGAAGAACTTCAATTTTCTCATCATTTAAGAAAAGTTTAATTACTTTCGATGTATGATAATGTGCCCGGGCCTTCTCGACTAATGCAGCTCCATATCATCATAGCTGGGGGGTATTTAACCGTTCTTTATATGCAGTCCTCATTGTAACGTTCCCCTAGACGCCTCCGTATGAAATTGAACCCTTCCATCACCGCCTCTAAACGACACTCATCGCTAAAATTGACCTATAAAATTGAAAATTTAGAGTAATTTCGTGTATTTTACAAACTACAATAAAATAAAAATTTCCGAATATATTTAAATATATTTACATGTTCCCAATCGTGTAATCTAGCCCATTGTAATCGTTTTAACCCATTAATGCGCAAAACGAGGATTTTGTGCACGCAAGTTCAATTGTACGATTCGAATAGCAAATTGGGGCGAATTTCCTCCAAATTTATATGTAAGGGGTTTTTGGGGGTGCTCTTTCAGAATCTGGCATTTGTTTTGCATAAAAACTTCAAAAACCCTATTATTTTTAGTTTTTTTATGATGAAATTTTGATATTTTTACTCAAAAAGGATGAATTATACGAATACATTTTATATGACAAAAAGTGCTTATAATTAGCCAAAGAACACGTGTAAATTTTTTCAGAACTTTTCGGGACATTTTTGGATTTTTCGAAAATTTGCAAAATCCAAAAAACCAAAAATAGTCCAAAAAGTTCTGAAAAAATGTACATGTTTTTCTTGACTAATTATAAGCACTTTTTGTCATAAACATTTTTTTTGTAAAGTCGATGCTTTTCATTTAAAAAAATCGCGAAGTTTTTTATTACATTGCCATTTTGCAAAAACCAAAGCGAAAAAAAAAATTAAAAACTATGGTTTGAGAAAGTGTAGACATTCAGACCAAGATTTCTGGTAGTTATATGATCATCCAATAGCAGCAACGACAAGATAATCGACTTTGAGACGAAAAATGACAAAAAAAAAAAATCGGCACGTTTTTGAAAAACCCAACAAATAATAGGGTTTTTGAAGTTTTTATGCAAAACAAATGCCAGATTCTGAAAGAGCAACCCCAAAAACCCCTTACATATGAATTTGGAGGAAATTCGCCCCAATTTGCTATTCGAATCGTACAATTGAACTTGCGTGCACAAAATCCTCGTTTTGCGCATTAATGGGTTAATCTCATTTTTTCTTTCAACTTTGGCTTCTTTGCTGGACGTTTACATTTTAAGATTGCCTCATGAAATCGTCTGCGAAGAGTCATCTGAGAAATATCAACCCCTTGCTCTCTAAGTTACCTATGTAAGGTCCTATATGCAGAATTTTCCTGTCGGTCCTTTTACATGTTTTCTTTTTTCTTCCACAATTTGTCCGTGTACTATCTGACGCAGAGGTTGAAAGATTCAAAGTTCGTGCTATCCTATCAACTGTAGATGCTGAAATATTTTTTTGACGCGCAATTTTTCAGTTGGAGAGGTTTTTTTTACTTCAATAGTCGTACTATAACACTTCTCTTTTCAATTGCAATGTCTTTACTACGTTCCATTTTTAAATAAATTGTAAACACTTAAAAAGTCTTCTACACTCTTGTTTATAATATCATATTCACTAATAGTCCAGTCAAATTAGGGGTTTCACCTCGGAATGAGAGATAATAAGCTGAAAACTTCTGTACACCTTGATTTTGGCATTCTAAATTTTGTGTCAAAAGTCTCATAAAATCTCGTGTCTGCGTCGTAAGTTATTCAAGGTCAAAGGTCACAAAAATCGGTTTTCTGGTATTATCTCTGTTTCTACAGCTCCAATGATGTTAATACCTATTATAAAAATTGTAGAGCGTATTTGCAACAATTTTTGTTGGAATCATTTTTTCATGCGCTCAACCCTTTTTGAGATAGAGGGAGGCGAGCGCGCAGTGTTCAGCCATACAAGCTATAATACAAGGTCAATAGTGAATCTCGGTGAGTAATACCTTGTATAAAGTTAATAAATCATTAACATATTATTAACAATGAATATTATGTATTATTTATTAATTAATACATTGTATTTAATTACATTTCACATATATATATTGTAATACATTTATTTAATAATATTTACCCACTTTGTGTAAATAAAAACTCATTAAATTAAAATTTCTTGTATATCTTAATTTCATATCAATTTTAGTATTTTGTCTTTAAAAAGTCTAAACTCTTAAATTCTTATTTTTCTATTAAGATTATAACTCGATTATAACCTCCCTACATTGAGAAAAAAACACTGGTAAATAGTAATAAAAACCAAGTTTATGCTGACCAATTATACGAAAATGGTGTACGAAACTTAATATACAATGCTCCAAATGAGGACAATATCGATCATCTCCGATATACTTAGTTCGTTAAATCTACAAACCTTCATAAACCTGTCCAGTTGTCTAATCTTCCGCCGACAAATGCAGCAGCCCATCAGCATATAAACCGTGTCTATTACCAAGTTCAAAAATGGTTAGGACATGATTTAGAACCCCACAAATGGGGTTGGGTGCTGTAAAACGAATTCCTGGAGCCAATGACAACAATATTACCACCAGCTCCAGATGAATTACTTAATACTATATTTTGTAATTGTAAGAATGGATGTGGTCCACGCTGCGGGTGCAGAAAATCGGGGTTGCAATGCACTTTAGCTTTTGGCCACTGTAATGGGCAAGCTTGGCTCAATGCTATTTCATTACAAAGCAACGCCGAGGAAGAGAGTGCATTCGACCCAAAAATGTTAGAAGGCCTAGAAGCAATGATTCAGGACGATGAAAATGATGATAATGAAACAGAAATTTCCGAACGCCCGGAAGATGAGGATGAAGAAGAAGCAACTTAATATTGTTGATCTTTGAATTACTTAAGATTTGTAAATTTACATAATACAAATTATTCATTGTTAATAATATTTTAATTATTTATTAACTTTATACAAGATTTATAATGAGATTTACTATTGACCTTGTATTATAGCTTGTATGGCTGAACACTGCGCGCTCTCCACCCTCTATCTCAAAAAGGGTTGAGCGCATGAAAAAATTATTGGAACAAAAATTTTTGCAAATTTTACGCTCTACAATTTTTATAATAGGTATTAACATCAATTGAGCTGTAGAAACAGAGATAATCGCGAAAAACCGATTTATGTGACCTTTGACCTTCAATAACTTACGACGCAGACACGAGATTTTATGAGACTTTTGACACAACATTTAGAACGTCAAAATGAAGGTGTATACAAATTTCCAGCTTATTATCTTTCATTCCGAGGTTGACCCATTTTTTTTGCTTATTTGACTGGACTATAATTTTGAATTTGAAAATCGGTAGAAATCGACATAAGGCTTACAGCTTTCAATATTAATCACAAGCCGTCTTCACACAAAATTTCCAATTATTTGTCAACAAGTATTTCCCTCAAAACGGACTAATATTAAAACGATTTAATTTATATACCTCCTAATCTTAATCAGATATATCCCTAATTGCCAAAATATCTTGGAATCATTACCTACCAACTGCCACAATTCACAAAATTTCCTGGGAAAGGGTTTTATTGCGGGATAAAACCCACTTTTTACCGAATTTCTTAAAATAACAGACTGCGTCTAATTTTATGAACACATACTGTATAATTCTAGATTTTTACTGAATCGTATTTAAGAAAAAAAAAAAAAACATCATCTAAAAGATTATACTAATTATAGGAAATTACAAAATTTTAATCAAATTAACAAAAATAAAAACGAAGATATTATCCACGCGTATCGTTAAAATGAAAAAAAAAAAAATGCCAACAGGTAGTCCATCATCATTATTATTTAGCACTCTTTGTTAGAGCCACTGCAAACAACATTAAGGAATCTATTTTTTTTCGCAACGATCAATTACATGAGTTATTTTAATGCTGTGGGATCTCATCAAGTTGAAATTTATCAAATTAACCGAGACCTTGACTACAGATTACATCGAATAGTTGATGAAGAAGATGTCTTCAATTTAACTGATGATCTGCGGAAATTGAAATCATGACTAGACTTAATGAACAAAAATTCGTACGCGTCCGTTTCAACTTGAATATTGTTTTCATTTGGAATGAATAATCGCACTTTATATGTAATTTTTGTTTTTTCTCTCAGTGATAAATTTATTCAAGTTTAACTAGTGACCGTCTTATTACACTCATGCCCGGATATATCACTTATAGTGAATGTAAAACGGAGTCACTGATTGAGACGATATAAAGTAGAACTAGACCAATGATCACCTTAAGTGTAAGATCATTTGATCATGTTGCAACTTCTCACGTAGTTGTTCAACTTTTTTCCTTCTTTTCCAAGTATGGTCATAATTTTTATATTCTACATATCAGTGATCACCTTCAGGAGTAACTTGATTATTAGTCGATTAGATAATATAAATCGTTTATTTATGCTTTTAGTTTACCCACATAATTTTGTTTATTATTAATTTAATTTAAGTATTTTACTTATCTTAGTAATTGGAGCTGGTGGTAACACGTTTTCGACATTGCGAAGAAATATAGGAACAACGAGATTAGCACTTAATTCACAACAGAACGTTTTAACACCAGTGGATCCGACTCCTATAGAAATTCGGCAAACAATAAGTAATACCTTCCCTTTTATAACAAAAATCAACATTTTTAACTAATAACAATTTTTTTCAGATGGAAGACTTGATGTAATAATTCCTGGGTATCGAGAACCATATCTTACTTACACAGATATCACTCCATTAGTTATAAAATTCGTGAGTTTTAGTACATTTGGAAATACACCAGCCCGATGGTTTTATGATTGTAAAATGGATAACGAGAGTAAATTATTAAAATTTTTAATATTTCATATACGATAAATATTTTTGTTCCTTTATTTTTAGCTAACCAAATTGAAATGGAAACGACAAATTTGACTAATGCGCAACAGCTGCGACAAGATCTTGTCACTAATTACAGCATTTATACAATTCCTAACAACTTAAAGGATATTCGATTTTCTTTTACCATCAAAGGTCTCACTTATGATGAACAAAGAGGAATTTTGAAAACTCGTATCGAAGTGAAATTGGTAAGAGATTGTGTTTTTTATGTTATATTTTAAGGATCACAGGATAAAAGGATAACAGATGGGTACATTTTTTCTCATATTTTCAACAAAGAAATTTTAATGAGTGGTCAAAATACAATCGAGTTTAATATAATCGCTTTGCATGTCCCTTTGGGGTATGATTTTAATGTATGGCTAGTATTTATTTTAAAAGTACGTACGGATGCACGTTGCTTTTGCTAAAACGTGTTTAAAAATTATAAAAATTTTGTGGAATTTAAGGATTAAATATACTTTGAAGCATTAAATATACCTTCAAGAATAAAATTTTCATTATATTAAAGTGTAATTCGGTTTCGGTGCAGACAATGCAGATTAATTTAATTTAGGTAGGCTTTTCGTTTAAAAATATCTTTTAAAAACTTTAAACACGATTTTCTCAAAACCGCGTTTTTAAAGTTGGTGTACACGATTAAAAACAAAAACTATAAATGAAATTTTGACATGTTATTTAACACATGATTTCCCAGTGATTGAACTACGGACACAAATTTTTTTCGAAAATTTTCCGATTTTCAGAGTCAAAAATGTGCGTTTTTTGAAAAAACGCCGCCATTGTGCTATATTTTGATGAACAATCCTTTTGGTTCAATCCTAAAGATTTTCATACCAATTAATAAAAACCTTCCTTTTTTTTTTTTTGTCAAATGTTCCAGTGAATTAAAATCGCTTACACCATGATTTTTTGAAGTTTTTTTGAAAAAATTTAACCAGCCAAAACAGAGCCTGGAAAAATCTAAACAAAAATTAATGTTTTTATTTTTTGAAGACTAACAAATAAATATACAAAGTATCATTAATATATCTCTGATTTTTCCCCTTCAATTTTCCAATTTTCCAAAAAAAAAACAAATTACATCTTTTGGGTGTGTCAAGTCCCTGAAGGCGAATGATGTTTCAGCTGAAATTATTTTCACATCAAGAATTTTCAATCAACACCGATTCTTGTAACACTTTTTGTGATCTTGAAAATAAAGAGATTAATTGAAGAGAAGATTTAAAATATTACTAGACACATAGATATCACTTTGACGGTTCCGAAGATGCAAAATAGAAACTACAAAAGATTATCAAAAAATTTAATTGTAACCACCAAAATCGTTGCTGAAGATAAAAATGATATGCAATTATTGAAAACTATTGTTAACTCTGCTATTTCTTAAAAAACTTTCCATTTTTATAGGATTTTAAAAGAAATATTTGCTACAAGAAGTTTTAACAAACTTTAGTTTTGAAATAAACTGAAAAAATCGTCTCCTGTAAAATTTAGTTGACTATGTTTTTGATGATTTCCATTAGTTTAGCATCAAAATATGTAGGCTTTTGAAATGAAAAGTCATTACTGGTAAATTCTAACACTAGTTTTAAATTTCAACCACAAGCTATTATATTCAAATTTTCGAAAATTGCCAAATCACCAAATTTTATCAATCCTAATTTTCTCAGAAACGTGATATGATGAAATTTTGGTTGTTGATTGATTTGTCTTCTACTCATACTGAAATGATCCTGTACAAATCATCAATCTCTTATTCATATATACAATTATTTGGTTTTTGAGAATTTACAAATTTCATATTTAAAGATTCAATTTGGTTGGCTTAGTTTATTAGTTTATTAAGATAATAGAAAATGTACAATAAGAATTCATAAAATAGATATAGTGATTAGAATCGAAGTTCTTTACAATCTGGAATTTAATTGAACGTTGAGTGCGAAGAACTAATTTATTTGATTTGATTTAAAAGGATCGAGCTAAACAGTGGCGTAGCTTGCCCTAGACAGGCCCTGTATCAAAATTTATCGGGGGGCCCTTCTACCCAACTGCGGTGAAGTGTAAAAGAAGGGTAAAGATTTTTCACAAAAGAAACGCGCGCATTGCATAAAATAAATATATATTTTTTATAATTACTTACAATTAATGCTCCTAGGAGCCAAGTTAGCAAAACATATATACAATAAAAAACAATTATTGTATATAAACTCTTCTCGCCTTTTTCGCCTTATTTATGATCATCTTAGTTTTTCGAGATTTTCTGCTCTATAGACAGTACTGACAAGTCCGAGAGCCGTTCTTGGCCCATAGAAGTCCTAAAATAATTTTTGATCAGTTTTAATTTCGAAAAGCTGTTGTAGTTGTAACCGGAAGGGCCAAAAATAGAAAGCATGCTGTTATTACCTCCGGAAAACTGGATGCAAGGCTATTGAATTTTATTAGTAATAATTCTGCGAGTTCCTTAATGGGATGAATTTTTTGAATTTCAGATTTCAAGCATATTTAAAAAGCAATTAATTGTTCATACAGATCAACTGACATATCTTTACTATACTTAGCAGTCAATTATCCGGCATCATTTTTTATTACTTCGTTTGAAAACGATAAGAGTTTCTCTGGTTGTAACACTTCGAACGTATAACTCAGATCACACAGGATCTGAAATCTTTGTTTAGTTTGAGAAATTAATATATCTAAACAGCCATAGTACACATAGACTTTGAAGTACGATTCCGGGTCTGAAATCCTCTCATCTTCTGATAACTCAACAAAAAAATGTTTCGTTATCTTCCGTCTTTTATTTTTGAAAACAATTTTTACCACCCACTCTTTTGCTAGATCTAGTTCTTTAACAAATCATGGAATGAATTTTGATTTCTTATTTTGCTCAGTCTATTCAAAAGATTACTAAGTAAAATACTGGCTTTCTGTAAGTCATTATTTTCATGCTGTAAGCGATTACGTCTATCTTTCACCGCTTGGATCGTTTTCTTTTATAAGAAAAATCTTAACTATATGATAAAATATGAAATACCAATTAGTTTTGCGTTAATATTTAAGCTTTCCTTTACTAGAACATAAAAAAATCGGCTGCCTATTCCTGCCTACACAGGGGTTTTAACAATTGTTTTCACCATAGTTTATGTCATTGAATAGGAAATGTGTATTTTTGATATATTAACCATAGCATATGTTTTTTTAGAATATTATTCAAAACTAAAAATACTTTTTACCCAATTTAAAGTGACTTTTAGGTATTCTACTAAGAATGTGAATTTTAGTGATCATTAATTTCTATACAAAATTCAATATTTCGAGTTTATAATTTCTCTTAACCTTTTCATAATTAAAAAAAAATTTCATTGTATTATCGTCAGGAACACTAATTGTCATGAAACTAAATGATTAAAAATTACTATAAGCATAAATGAATTTTGTCCTCCTAGATCCTTGAAATAAGACACTGTGCGTCGGGGCCCCTGAAGGCCGGGGGCCCCATATAATTGATATGGCTGATACAGCGGTAGCTACGCCCCTGGAGCTAAATAAAAACACGTTTTCTAAATCTTACGAACTATTTTAAATATTAAGGTATGGTCGCCAAATATCGTCCCCTTTTTGTAAAACAAATCTAAAAAAATAAAAAAAAATACCACAGTAATAAATGAAACGTCAAACACTAGGTTCAATACTCCTTTATTCATAAAAATAATCAAAAGCCCGTTAACATTGTCAGAAAAAGTTATAAAATAGTTTTAACAAAAATACTCAAATTATGAAAATATATTTTTGGGCTCCTAATTTCGTCCCGGGGACGATATTAGGATCACGTGAACTGGAGTTGTACTTACTCCTTTTCTATTATATAAAATTGAACCTACACCTGTGTTCAAAAAAATAGTAGTGCACCAATGCGGCAAGTTTGCTGTTCTACAAATTCTCATGTACAAAACAAAGACAACTTTTGCACAAAACACAACATTAGGTGTTTAAGAATCTGATGAACAATTAAAAACATTTTAGTTCATAAGCAATGAATAGCAGTGTCTTCAGACAAGAGCACTTGCACTACTATTTTTTTGAACACAGGTGTAACTATCATATTAATATCTAAACAGCCCTTTCTTAATTATTTTAATCATTTTTTCGGCATCTAAAAAATAAAAAAAAAACATTCTATAGTTACATGTTACGATATAAGGTTCACGTAAGGGGACGATATTAGGAAATTTCTATTTATTTTGTCGCATCCATTTAAGCAAAAAACGTGTCATAAACCTGAAAATTTTACTTAATCGATTAACATCTGAGATATTAATTGTTAGTTTGACAAAAAAATTTTATCAATAAGTCAGGTATCTCAATATTTTATGGAATCCGAGAATATTTTAATGAAAAACTCACCTTGAACACTTTTTTTGATTTTCGAATTTCTGTCGATACGAATGTCGTGACGCACTCACTTTTACACAATAGCCGATTGATGCAACTAGCTGTCGGTTCGGGTCACTGATAATAGATGGCGGTTTTTAAAAGAGTAGATATTGAAGGGGACGAAATTAGGGTAGGGGACGATATTTGGCGACTCTACCTTACATTTAAATTAAAAAAAAAAAAAAAACTAAGATGCCCTAATATTTAGGAGAACAAATTTGAAATTATAGGATTATTTTAGTTGAGACCACTTTATATAAAGTTTGTTTCCAGATTTCAATTGAAACAAGATCGACATTGGTGGAAAAAAACCACGATAGATTCAAAATCATTTTTAAAATCTCGTTTTGGATTCTTTGCAGTTTATTCAAATAGGTTTTTGCACAAACACTCCAAACAGGAGTACCAAAAGTCCAAACAGCTTTAAAAATAAGCTTATATATGATTAATTCTTTATTTCTTACTTAATTCAGAATTTTGATTAATTTTATTAAACTATTGATCTTTAGAAGTGTCCAGATGTTTTACTTCATAGCTCCAAGTAATACAAGAGGAGCTTAATATTCAATTTAATTGAAGTAGGTACTATCACCTTTTGTTTTCCCAAAGCGAAAAAGAAGTGAAGATAGTGCATAAAACCCGATAATTTTATATTCTTTTAAATTAAACGAAGTTGAAGTCGGCTGAAATGAATAATAATTGAATGCATAAATCTCTGCATTGAAGCATGTGCATTCCAATTATTGTATCATTCGTTGTAAAGCGTTTTAATAGAGGGAAAGTCCGTTATATATTGCGTAATACCATAGAGATTTTCTATACAAATGCGTTTTCCATTTTGCTTTAAAAAAAAAGAAAAAAAAAACAATAAATTCCACCCAAGCTGGAACCATTCATAAAACAATTTTGCAGTAAAGTTTGCTCATTTTTTATTTTATTTGAAAAGAATACTTATCTACATTGCATAATTTGAAAGCGCAAAGGAAAACGCCTTTTATGTGAGTATTCTCCATGACACAGATAAATTAAAAAAAAAAAAAACGCGGAAAACGCGTGGTGTTGGATTTGCATGTCTTTTGTGCGCACGATTAATCGGATTATTTAATTTGAGTCTATAAAAGTCCCGTCTGATTCATGGAGAAAGTTGGAAAGAAATTGCCATTCCGGGACATTCAGGCGGCCCAATAAACCAATAAATTTTTAATGAATGACACTTATTTTTTATTATTTCAGATATGGCAAGACAATAAGTTGCGTTGGCATCCGGAGAAGTATGATGGCTTGGACATGGTCCACTCATCCGATTTATCACCGGCCATCTACCATTGGGCGCCGACCATTATAATCAGCAAGTAAAAGTCTTTTTGCAATCATCTTCGGAAAAGCAGGAAATACACACGATACAACGATTGCACCAACCGTTGTTAGTTCGAATTTTGATTGCATGCTATGGTTGCATCGTGTATATGCATGAAATTGACAGTTGGACCGATAGTGCACGCTTATAAAGTTTTTCTTTTTATCACAAATTTTTAGTCGCAAACCAGACGGGTTGTATATAAATTTTAATGTGTGTTTTCGATGGTACAACCGATTTTATTATTTATTAGAATTGTTGAACATCGCAGATTGGAAAACTGAAAAACGAATAAGTACAAATTCTTTAAAGAGGTAACCTAGTCTTTGTCGGTAGAAAAGTAGTAAACTTTGTACGTTTTGTTTTGAACAAAGTATAAAGGTGATTTTTCTGAAATTTTAAAAGGAACTTACACTTATTAATCAAATAACAGTTTTAACATCAAAAATTTCATAAAATATAATTTCAATCCATGAACTAAACAGAAATCTTAAAAGATTTAAAAATAATGCGACTTAAAGGGGTTATTCTTATGGAACTAGTTAAAAAATAGGTTATTTTTAGGAATCTTTTTTTCGGTTAAAGCATTTGTTTATGAAATTTCTGCTTATAGGATATATTTATTGATATGCTAAGAACAATTTTACAACATTTTATAAAAAAAAAACTAGTAACATTGGCATATTTAAATCTGTTAAATAGTTTTTGAGTTATCATGTGCAGAGTATTGAAAAAAGTGAATTTTGGGCTGAAAGGCTTATATTTTTAATTATAATAAATAATAAGCCTGTCTGTAAATAGTTATAACTTTTAGAATTTTCATGGTTGTCGACATTTTTTTTCCGGGAAGTTATTAAGGAAGGGATTTAAAAAAAAAATAAGAATAAAAAAATAAAATCGATATTTTGAAAAAATCGTTTTTTGAAAAAATTTAATGAGAATACACCCTTAAAAAATTTTATTTAAACTTTTTAGTTCATTTAATAATATTGTTAGTAGTTCTCCTATAAACTCCCATATGGAGTTAAGCTTATGGGATTAAGATATGACAGACGCATGTTTGTTTTCTAAGTTGTAACTTTAACAATACTATTGTTTTTGGTTTTGCAACTTTACGGGCGTGTTCTTAAAACTTTTACTTTCGATTAGCAAACAAAGACGAAAAGTAGTTTTTCCTCTCGGTAAACCAGTTCATAGGTTGAATGAAAATCGTAAGCAAATTGTACCGTGTGGATGTTTTATACAACCGTTTTGGACCAATATTACAACAACACAAGTTGGTATACAACCGTTGTATCGAATATTTCCCCGTTGAAAAAAATGAAAATATGAAACTATCTTTTATTTTATTTTTTACTTGTAGCGGAGCTGATTACACGTATCATGATTTTAATCCGACATATGTTGGATTAATATATTCAAATGGCACTCTCAAGATGCACTCGTTGCAGGAAGTAATTGGTACATGGTGCATTGATAGCTCCTCTAACTGGCCATACGATGATCTGCAGTGTGATATTATGTTGAGTGCAGATGGTTCGACCATTAAACTAGTTCACGATAACACCTCACCTGTGGACTATCAGAAGCAAATATCGGAGCTTTCTCAGTGGCATTTGACTGCGATCAAGGTTTTTCCTGATAATATTACCAGTAAAAAGGAAGCAAAGAACTCCTTTGATGTTTTCACGCCAAAGATCGATTTGATTATAAGGCTCAGGATGAAACGAAACCAGTTCTTTTATCGGAGAGTTTTCTTCACTCCTATTGTTGGTGAGGCACCTGTAATTGGATTTTAGCTAATTGGACTCATTACCCTTTCATCTTACGTAACACAGTTGCTTGTCTGATTCTTCTGTCCTCGTTCTCTTTGAGTGGAACTCAACGTGGTGGTTTGAACCTTTTTGCAGTTCTTGTTGCAATGTTCACATTTATGTGGCTGGGTAAATATGCACCAGTGACTTATGTCCCGAAATTGGGTAAGTTTTTTTTTTTTTTGATATTTTTATCTGGAATTTAAGGGGTTATACTTATTTATTAGCTAATGGTAGGCATGCTGCCAAGAAATGATGATGTTCAAGAATTTTTTTAATAATTTGATAGTACAAGCTCAAGTCAAAGTCTAAGCTTTATTCCAGCTCGTATTTTTAGAACAATATTTGGAGATGTTGACACCATCCTGATGTTCTTCTTGTATCTTGTAGCCTTAAATCTAGTCTAAATCTTTTCGGTCATTTATCTAGTAATTTATGTTCTAGAAACTAGACGAACGGCTTAACGAAAATAAATAAGCATTACAGTTTTCACACACATTTTCTAGTTGCAATTTTTTGAATTTCTTGACTAGATGTAACCCCTTAATTATACTCGTTAACACTAATTTTGCTATCGAACAAATTACGATAAATGAAAATTTTCCATCATGGCACGTGAATATTTTGATAAAGACAAAATAGAGTCGAGAATTACAAATGATTTTTTTGGAAATTCGATGAAAATGTGACTATAGAGGTTTTCGGGATTGCTGATTACGAATCCGGGGTCAGATTTGATCAATTAAAAAGAGGTAAGGGGTGTGTGAACTTATCAAATCTGACCCCAGATTTGGCATCAGCAACCCCGACAACCCCGATGGTCAAGTTTTCACCGAGTTTCGGGAGTACTAAAAAATAAGGCATTTGAAGAGTATGGGAGGGGGTAGTAGGGGGTAGGGTGAATACATTTATCAAATATGACCCCAGATTCGTGATCAGCAACCCCAAAAACGCCCTGAATCTTTTTTATGACAAATAATTATTGATTTTCCTCCAAAGCCGATATATCGGTTTTCCGGTCCTCTAAAGGTTAACACTTTCCGAAATATTCCCTAAAATTTTAGTTGTTCATAAACCGATTATTTCTTTCGTATAATAAATAGATAGTTAATAAATGTTTCCAAAAATGCTTGTTAAGTTCTATGAAGTTGTCGTATTTTTTATATATCCCTTTATAAGGATTCAGGTTTTTATTTGAGCCATGTTAGGAATTCTTACCTCGTTTGTTATTATCTTATTAATTTTCGATAAGGAACAAATTGCGGATTTTTGTACATAAGGACTCTATTTTTTTTTTTTAATTTCACGTTTATAATTTTAGTTTATAATTTACACAAAAAATCCTATAAAAATGATATATAGTACTAATTGCTCGGTTGCAGAAAAAGATATATTTTTGTTATCTAATGTTATTATTAAATGAATTTCTTTACAGTGCATTTATATGAAACAGTTTTGATCGTTGGTTGCTTGACTTACGTCCTGCATATTATTGATGAATGGTTTATTAAAATGCCTCCAAAATTGGAGCCACCTCAGTGGATTTCGGCAATTGTTAATTTAGCATCCCTGAGATTTTGTTTGGGCATCCAGTTTGTTGATGTAAGTTGCAAATTTATTTTTATTTAACCTTATTGGAGAAAATTACAAGTGAACAGGGTAAAATAAAATACAATATGGATTCATTATTCCATTCCTTTTTTTTCGTGACTATTTTTTTTTTTTTTCAGTCCCACCTCGAAATTTTGTGGCAAATGCCTAAACAAAAATTCCCTGAAAATTGGAGCCATTAATATTAATATTAAGTACTAGACCAAGGCGTATAAAGATTTCCCATATAAAATACACATAAACTTTGATTATTTTTCTTCAAAACTCTACAGCTCAGAGGCATTTTATGGTATAATATTGGTCAATGGTAGGACTTCTTCAGAATTGAATGCTCTACGAAAGTGTCCATTGCGGTGTAACCCTAACTCCCACCAGCGAGGTAGTACGGGTCACTAATCCCAATTTTTCCATAAAATTCTCGCTTTTTGCCCCTATCTCGTAAACAACAAGAGGTACAGAAAAAGTGAATATGACAAACTTGTAGCAAATTCAATTTCCTACAAAAAAGTTCTGAACACCAAATCGCTAACATCTATATTTCTTGAGATATTTGGCTTTGAAGTTGAGGTAGAGTGGAATTTTCATGGATTATTGAGCTAAATTGTAGAAACACTACTTCAACTTCAAAGCCCAATATCTCAAGAAATATCGATGTTAGCGATTTGGTGTTTAGAACTTTTTTGTAGGAAATTGAATTTCCTACAAGTTTGTCATATTCACTTTTTCCGTACCTCTTGTTGTTTACAAGAAAGGGGCAAAAAGCGAGAATTTCATGGAAAAATTGGGGTTAGTGACCCGTACTACCTCGCTGGTGGGAGTTAGGGTTACACCGCAATGGACACTTTTATAGAGCATTGAATTCTGAAGAAATCCTACCATTGACCAAGATTATACCATAAAATGCCTCTGAGCTGTAGAGTTTTGAAGAAAAATAATCAAAGTTTACGTGTATTTTATATGGGAAATCTTTATACGCCTTGGTCTAGTACTTAATATTAATATTAATGGCTCCAATTTTCAGGGAATTTTTGTTTAGGTATTTGCCACAAAATTTCGAGGTGGGACTGAAAAAAAAAATAGTCACGAAAAAAAAGCCACCTAATAGGTATATTCAATTTAAACAAACCAATAACATCATTTTGTGTCTATCTACAATATAGGAAATTTTTAAAATGTTATCAATATTCATTTTAACATTTTACTTTTTCATAATTTTTTAATACGCCAAATATTATTTAGGAAATACTTATAAACCACTTTTCATAACTTTATTATTACCAATCCCTTTTTCAGTTAATATCTACAGCAAGAGTAAATTTTTTTGTGTCCTCAAAGACTATTAACATAATTCAAAGATTCAAAACCAATTTGAATAATCTTATAAACTCTGGTCATATTACTCAACTGCAGTCTTGTTATGCAATAAAACGAAAACCTCTCCAAATTCTATTCAATTGAAAAAAACTTTCCTGAGGTTCATGATCGAATTAAATGTTTTTATATACAACAATTATTTTCACGAATCTAAACAAAAAGAAAAAATCCTAAGTTAGGCTAACACAACAATTGCGCTAATGAAATTCCTGAATTGAGCAGTTCAAGGTGATTTGATGCGATTTTACAAATATCGCGAGTTTTATTTTTTTTTATTTTCGCCCAGCAATCAACCAGTTTTTTACAACTCGATGTTTGTGTTATTGGTATTCGCTCCCGTTTGTCTTTTGTGTGTTGACACCTTTATAGCAAAAAAATAGGAAACATTGCAGTATATTATTGCTAAACTGATTTGCATAATTTGATTTATGATTTCGGAAGATTGAAACAATAAATTTTATGCTTACCACAGAAGAGAATTTATTGTGTAGGAATTGTTTAGAAATTAATGGAAGACTTATTTATGTATTGACAGAATTAAAGTGTAGTTTTAAGATAACTCTAATGATAAGATTGACAAGTTATGATATTGTTTATTGCAACGAATGAATTCAGTGAGGGTGATCAGAAGTGATCTTTAAATATATTGCAAGATCGCGACCTGGAATCTTTAAGGTAGATTTATTGTGTTACCTTTTTATTTTAAAGTAATAACAGCATACCTTTGTCCCTTGTATGATATGATCAATCTATTCAAATTACTTTTATGTTATTTATAGTTTTAAGTTATGTCACTGGAGTTTAACATTTTATTTTTTGATAACCACCGCCTTTTTTTTGTCATACGATGTCAAACGTTTTCTCAGAGCAGTCCAAAAAGTCTTTTCCCATATTTGGAATTTTCCGTTTATTTTCTCCTGCTTAGTACACTCGAATAATGAAATATGATCATCTAATGTATTTTTCTATTATAAACTATAAAATATCTCTTTGAGAAAAATCATAAAATTATTTAAAAAAGGTTATTTAAATTTTTAATTGTAAATTTTCTCTATTTAAGTTTGTCAAGGTTCTTTAAGGGGAGGTTCTCATCTAGAATCTTGAAATTTTCGATTTTTTTTTTATTTCATATTATTAAAGTTTAATATGTCTAGAATGTTGCTTTAAAATATTTAGTCGATCCGAGCACTAGAACGGATTCTACAGCCCATTGATTCTGGCGGTGTCATGATCGTAGTGGGGCGCTCAGCCTGTGCCGTGCCGTTCAATCACGATTATCTCGGAACTTTGTTTTTCAAGATTTTTCAAATTTGCTTACAAGATAACTCAAAAACGGTTCAACCGATCAACTTCTAGTTTTGTGCATATTCAAGTAAACAATTTTCTTCATAGAAAGAGTGGAGCACATTTTGAAAATTGTAACATTATCTCCTTTTTGTAAGTGATAAACTATGAAAAAAACGGCCGAAAACGGCCTTAAAATTTCAAAATCGCGCCATTCCGGCAATTTTAAATTTTTTTTGAAAGTCGTCCACTCTTTCTGAGACAAATTTAGTCTAGTTTATAATAATGTCATCATTATTTGATTTCAGACCAATCTGCGACCCCTAAATTGTACGCAGCTGGGCCATTTTCGAAAAACATGCCTCCGGAGAAGTTGAATAACGGGCGCCATTTTGTTTTTTTTTTTAATAAAAAAATTTTTTCGTACAGATAAATATACAATAAAAGATAATGCCAAATATCATTTCCCTATGTCTTGTCATTTGCCTTCAAAAAAATCACGAACTTTACCTACTTTTTGACGTTCTAGATGAGAACCTCCCCTTAAGCTTATGTTTCTATTAAAAATAAAAAATGAAAACAATCTAATTTTTTAAATAGACTTTCAAAGTCGACATCCAACTTTTAAGACTAATTAGATTTTAAATTTATTATTTGAATACGCGCAAAAGAAATTTAGTGTGCCACCCTATAAGTAGGAATAACACAGGTCAACATTTTATCTAGGCTTGTGCACGGGAATCGAAGATGGTATCCTAGGGTTTTTGGCGTCACTGATTACGATGAGCGGGTCGGTTAGGCTCCATCACGTCATGTTCAAGGTCATTTGAAGGTCAAACGGTCAAAAAACCTTCCAAAAATCTGAAAAAATTCATGGACATGTTTTTGAGGTCGCTGAATCTGAATCCGGTGTTTATTTTTACTTTGCATGCATCCTTGAGGTCATTCAAAGTCATTTGAGGGGCTTTTGGGACAAAAATGCTAAGTACCATCCGAAAAATCTGAAAAATTCATACGTATGTTTTCGAGGACCCTGAATCTGAATCTCAGTCAACTTCATTTCAAGGTCATTTAAAGGCCAAACGGTCAAAAAAGCTTCCAAAAATCTGAAAAAATTCATGGATGTGTTCCGAATCCGGTGTTCATTTTTAGTTTGCATGCATACTCGAGGTCATTTAAGGTCATCCCAAGGCAGGTATTCTAGTTCTGTGGCACAATTGTGCATTTCGCAGATTGAGATTGTTACCATGTTATGCATTAATGAAATTTATACCACAAAAGATTCTTTGGAAAATGACTGCAGAATCCAGGTAAAAAAGTAGAATCCAGGCTGTCTATCTGACTAGTTTTTTTCATATATATTATTCAATATTTACCAAGTAATGGTAACAATTCCAATCTGCGAAATGTACAATTGTGCCATAGAACCAGAATACCTGCCTTAAGATGACCTTGAATGACCTCGAGGATGCATGAAAAGTAAAAATAAATACCCGATTCGGATTCAGCGACCTCAAAAACATGTCCGTGAATTTTTTCAGATTTTTGGAAGGTTTTTTGACCGTTTGACCTTCAAATGATCTTGAACTTAACGTGATGGAGCCTAACCGACCAGCTCATCGTAATCAGCGACCTCAAAAACCCTAGGATACCATCTTCTATTCCCGTGCACAAGCCTAGATAAAATGTTGACCTGTGTAATTAGAGCAGCTTGGAATTATTAAATCATGCTTTATATTTATTTAATTGGCATTGTGATTGTTTTGAATTTAAAAATGTTATTCTGGCGTTAATTGGTAAATTATAAATTGTATTGTAGTTATAATTCACTTATGTATGTACTTCTATAGTCTGTAAGATTTGTTTATCGGTAGACTAAAATAAATAACGATTTTTTTTCTATTTGAATTTCAAAATAAAACAAAATTGATTCCAGACTTGTGCTTTTTGACAAAAACCATTAAATCCATAATTCAAGGTTACTGAAAACTAATTTAATAAGCTTAAAGCCTCTTTTATTAAATTTTTTAGTTTCGTAGTTATGAATGAATCTTTTTATTGTTTAGTTATTTATTTTGCCCTGTTCCAAATTTCTAACCATACATTTAAAATTATTATCATAAACTTTAATGACATATTTTAAAATTAATATTTTCTTTTTATACTCTGCAGTCAGTGGATTACATACGCATCCAGAAACAGCCATGGAAGGAAGTGTCCAGAGTTATTAATCGTATTTGTTGTATAATATTAGGAATATTATTCTTTTGTCTATTGGTGTTATGAAAATTAAATTAGCATCACGAAAAATGTGTGATTTTTTTCCCGAATAGTCATGAATCAACTTATTTGCAAGTTATAGTGAATACTTAGGGATTTATTCAAAAGTAAGTATTTTATTTTGTTTTAGTATGATTTTAACTTTAAAACCTTAAACCTTAATTTTATACATATTGTAAATATTGCTATAAATAAATCCAAACTCTCGGGCTCTGGATGAAAAAGAACAAAAATCCAAGTAAGTAAAATGATGAAATAAATTAAATCCCACAACTTTGGTTATTAAATTTTGGTTAGTAGCTCATATAGTTTAATGATATGGCATAGCATTCATTCATTTATCAATTTATGTGACCTTAGAGACCGCCGACCTTTTTTCGAACCGGGCAAATTGTTGCGTGTCCTGTCTTTGGTGCCATAAACCCATGAAGATTAGACGCTTACACGGTCTTTACCCTCTGCAAATTTTCACACCACTGTGATCAAAGCGAGCGAATGGTGGAATCGATTCAGTTGTTTTCCATAAATAGACGCCTAAATGACCATCATAAGAGCAAATATTGCGTTGGTTCGCACCTCTATTTTGGCGAACATTTGCATATATGAGACTTGGGTTCAGAGAGGAAGGCATCGTCTTTTATCGAAATCTAATGGAAAAATCGAATGGACTCATTTTTCATGGATTAATTAGTTTCGCCGCCGCCGTGTAAAAACGTGACGATTAATTTAGAAAGATTTTTTGATAAAAGGCTTTTACACCTCCCACAATATTAGCGAATATTTAATTTGTGTAGTGGATTTTTGTTGCTGGGGTTTTTCTGGTCATCTTTTTCGCCGGATGACTACAAAATTTATTAGCTAATGGTAAGATAAAAATCATTACCATGATTGGTTTGTTGCGTTGGAAATTTTTGGTAATACGCAAAGAATAGCATATGAAGGGGACTTTCCTTTTCATGGATATTAAATTACATAGTGATAAAAAAAGAAAGAAGAGAACATATTATACAATTCAAATAACATCTAAACTCCCACATTATTTTACAAAAAAGTGACGATTATGTGCTGCAAGCTTACCTTCCGCCGAAAATGTATCTGTATTTCTTTCACAATAATAAAATATTCAAAATTAAACAAACAAAAAAGCGAGAAAATTTATATCATAAATGTTTATGTAATATTTTTTTTGTAATAAGCAACCCGAGTTCTGCGGGCCTCTTTTTGGACCCTAGAAACTTCAGAGACTCCAAAGAAAAAAATATTTTTCTAACCGAGACATAGTGAAATTTATAAGAAACAATATTTAATTTTTACCTTTGAGAATATCATTTTCAAAGCGTTAAAAAGGAAAGTAGTATTAAAATAAATTATATAGTACAACAATTTTGCTCTTAATTTATTTTCAGCTAGAATTTAGATTATAACTGATGAAGTAATCATTCACTTACTGCATTTTCTACTTGACCAGTATCAAATTTTAATTCTCTACCACAAAATCGACCTAAACCATCCACAACTATTCTAATTAGCGGCTGTGTGAATTCAGCTGATTACTTTAACAGATGCAGGTCCAACTCGAGAGTTTGTGACTGAATACCTTATTGGGGTAATTGCCTCCGAGCATCGAATGTCTGCTGGTTAGCATGAGAATTTCACGGTATCTGTAAAATGCAAAGAAGTCTATCTGCGTTGCTGCAATCCCAAAAACGCTGATACCGAAACTGCCCACGAGTAGAATTTGTCTTTTCTAACAAGCATTTAATTGGTTTAATTAAAACGTCTAAATTTTACCAGGCACTCGCAATTATCCGTAATTGGGTCCGATGCCGCCGCGTAGCCATGAAATATGCTGACTCTGTGTTATTGCCATATTTTTAAAACCAAATTGGATTTTCGGCATTGCTTCGAATCAATCTGAGCTATGTAAACCTTAACTATGTATTTGGGTATCTTTGGAGTTGGGCTTCGAAAGATTTATACCTCGATGACGGTGGCTTTAGCAATTTCTTACCGGAAGCCCACTGTTTGTAGTTAGCACATAATACAGATATTCCCCCACTGGGGTCCTAAATTACAATTCACCGCGATTAATATAAAAATGCTCGATTAAAAGGCGGTGAGGGCAAAGGCGTTAGAGTATTTGGTGCTAATTTGATAAAAACAGCGCCGGTAACAGTTGTGAAAGATCGAAAAGACCACAATAAATTATATTCCTACATAAAATTGATTGCGCCGCTGATCACCGGAATTAGCTCTTTTAAGCTGTTGCGGTATAAGAAAACGAAAAACCTTAATTATCGAGATGACAGCATATAATTTTTATAGATCACGGTGCCACAAATCTTCGCTATTAAATTTTCTCAGGTTTCAATCGATCTGGCCATAATTCTCGAAATTAGCCACAGCAAATGTTTGCTGTCCATCGCGCCGATCGCGGTGGTGATTGGCGATTTGCATAAGCACTCCTACGATTCCTTAATTATCTCCAAATAGATTTTTTGGCTGCTGAGAGATATATGTTTTGTATTTCTCGGTCCAGTGAACTCTTTTTAATGCGCTTGTAGGAAATGAAATTATAAAAATGTTGCCCCCGCGATTTACGACCCAACTCCTCGAAAATGGTATTTTTGTTCTCTTATCTTAGAAAACGGCTGATCTGTTGGGTATAGTGAAATAGTAAGAAAAGAATTGTTAACCGACGTAGCCATTTTATGGAAACCGTTCCCTTTTATGGCACTTTTTATTGTGATCTAAAATTAATGTTTCAAATAGAAAAGATCTGATAGAAATCCCGACTTTCGGGTTCACTAGATTTAGCTTGGTATTTCTTAAAATTCTTTTGGAAATTTTATTACAATTTTTTTTTACAAATCTTTAAGGTTTACTTATTCGGAACGTATATCTTAATTTTCTCACTAAATAGAAGTTAGTCTAATTAATTAGCTTCAGTTTTATTTTCCTCGTCAACTAAATACAAGGTTTTTCTATAAAATTATTATTATACTATAGTATTATATGTTATTAATAAAACTCAACTAAAATAATAACATAAATATACGTACAAAATTTCATTAAAATCTGTTGAGACAAAAGCAACAGGTGGCTCGAATTTCTTTTGAAAATTCGGACTGTTTCGTTGTTCAAGCGTAAATCTATTCATTTCGTACAGCGGAGATATGATACTATATTTCTGTCTATTCTTTGAACGCGCAAGAGCTGTTTCTGCCAAAATAACATGTAATTTAAAAAGAAACCAACAGACGACCCAACCTATACTATTATAAGTTTTACACCTGTCTGAATTTCATAAACACTGGATGTGTTTTTTAAAGATTACGAAGTGGTGTCTATACAATATATTTGTCTATTTGAATTGTATCTTCAAAACTTTCAAATAAAATGTTCTTTTGTTAAAAACGAATCGCAACAAAATCGGTCAGCCCAATTGATATTAGTCCTACTTTCCGCGATGCTGATGCCGTCTATTTTTGAAAGATATGTTTATAGTACACCTCATGAGGGTTAAAATTAAAAACAGCATTTTATAACATCCTTCTATAGCCGATTTATGCCGTAGGGGAAATTTAAGGGGAGGTTCTCATCTAGAACGTCAAAAAGTAGGTAAAGTTCGTGATTTTTTTGAAGGCAAATGACAAGACATAGGGAAATGATATTTGGCATTATCTTTTATTGTATATTTATCTGTACGAAAAAATTTTTTTATTAAGAAAAAAACAAAATGGCGCCCGTTATTCAACTTCTCCGGAGGCATGTTTTTCGAAAATGGCCCAGCTGCGTACAATTTAGGGGTCGCAGATTGGTCTGAAATCAAATAATGATGACATTATTATAAACTAGAATAAATTTGTCTCAGAAAGAGCGGACGACTTTCAAAAAAAATTTAAAATTGACGGAATGGCGCGATTTTGAAATTTTAAGGCCGTTTTCGGCCGTTTTTTTTCATAGTTTATCACTTACAAAAAGGAGATAATGTTACAATTTTCAAAATGTGCTCCGCTCTTTCTAGGAAGAAAATTGTTTACTTTAATATGCACGGAACTAGAAGTTGATCGGTTGAACCGTTTTTGAGTTATCTTGTACGCAAATTGTACACAAACATGCCTCCGGAGAAGTTGAATAACGGGCGCCATTTTGTTTTTTTTTTTTAATAAACAAATTTTTTCGTACAGATAAATGTACAATAAAAGATAAAGCCAAATATCATTTCCCTATGTCTTGTCATTTGCCTTCAAAAAAATCACGAACTTTACCTTTTTTTTTGACGTTCTAGATGAGAACCTCCCCTTAATCAAAATAAATAGAGGGATGCTATACACAAACTCACCTAAATTTAACACTAGATGGCCGGAGCAAGTCAATTTGACTCATTTACGATTTTAGATATGTTGGTTTTTAATAGAACTATGAAATGTATATAAATTCTAATCCCTTCCCCTCCCCACACCTTAGTTCCAATAATCCCTATATGCTATACCTGTTTAGACGGATATGAGTCCAATTGACTTATTAAAAACTTTTAAAATGGTCGTTTTACTCACATGTAACTTTTTTCTTGTGCATAGAAATTTTTTGTAAACCATCTGAGGGGAGAGTTTTTATGTTCAAACTTGCCAATTTACTAGTTAGAAATCTGTTGCAAATTTGTTTTATTGTGAAATTATTTGTTGCAATTTTTTTTTGTCAAAAGCTTTTATTTCATTTCGAGTTTTGGCCTAAGAGAGATTAATAAATTTTTAGTAACACAAAGAAGAATTGAAAAATAATATTTGCGTACCAAGGTAATTTCAGAAGAAATTCGAAAGAGAAAATCGAAGAGATCTTGAATTCCGAAAAAAACTGACTGAGAAAACCATGAAGCCAAAAATAGTTTCACGTCTCTATCTAATTTACAGAATATTGAAAAACAGTTGAATTGTTAATAAAAAAGAAAAAAGAAAATAAATAGAAGTAAGGTCGTGTTTGCTAAAAGTAATAAAAAATTCTGTTTTGAATAGTTTCTTTAAAATAATACTTTTTTTTTAGAAAACTTAGATTTTGATGTTTGAGTCAAATTTACTCATTTCAGGCAAAGTAGGTATATACCCAACATCCGGCAATCTAGTGTTAAAAAGATATAAATATTAAAACTCTAATAAAAACTCAAATGTGTATAGTATTTCTTTATCAACGACCTTGTGTATTTATTTATTAAAAATAATTATTAAAAAGGGCTGCATATACGCCAACATAAACTAAAACATAGTATACCATAAATGGTTAAAATAAAAATAATAACATTAGGCCCGAATTAAAAAAGTAAGAGCTGTACGTAATACGAACATATCTGGCTAATATAATCAGTCCCCAAATTTGAGAAAAGAAGGATATCATAATTAGGCGGTATGCAGGCAATGCACCTGAAATTGGCAGACGTAATACGGATTGTTTTCATGAATTCGATATTCAATAAGGCATCTGATTATGCAAAAATATTTGTTTTCACAGTACAATCACCATGATATGCTTAAATAATTATAATGTTCTCGAGTTCGTGAATAATTCTTATTATGAGCTCAAGATAAAAAAAAAATAGATTATTAAGAAAATGGTAAAATACACGGTTTTTTTTCGCTACAAATTTTTTAGGATAAATATTTATATTTCCATCAACTTTCAAGACACTTTTCATTTAAAATTTACCGATTCTGACTGCAGTTTCAAAAAGAGCAGGACATTTTACACAGGAAAAGTGACTTTGAATTTTTTTTATTATTATTTTTACATTTTCCTACTAGGTAATAAAACAAATCGATACCAAAATGCCCGTTTAGGAAGATATGGGTTAAAGTTCTTTGGTTTTAGCTCTTAACAATTTCCTACCACACTATCGAGGTCAAGTCAAGGTGACGCGAACCCTTTCCCTTGAGAAAACCTTTAAGAAAAAAAGGTCGGCCGGGGTTTGTCTGTGCCTCCCCGACCATTTATGTGTTCCATCCTTGTCAAGGGGAGTGCTAACCTGCTCTCCTTCCAAACAACACAACTGAAATTTCTCAGACTTCTGCTTACATTCCGGGCGGAAGCAAAAGTTGCTTCTGCGAAGTATATCGAAGGAAAATTTTCCGCCATCTACATGCAATTTCGATTCAAGCCTCAAGCACAAGGGACTGTTACTTTATAGGTTTGTGCACTTGATATTAAAACATAAAAGCTTTCTCCCGACCGAACTACGAAAACTTTCTGATGAGGGGAATTCGGAAACATTCGTCACAAAAATCACAACACAATCAGCTGTTTCGTGCACTTTGATTTGACGTCTCGCCGGCTGAATATGGCATTCGTTGCGGTGAGCGGAGACGGGTGGCAAGAAACAGCTGAATCGTCGTTTTTTTCGCTTTCCGGTTACCTGTTACACCTGTGCTGAAGTTTCGCTGTCGACCACCTCCGCCGCGAGTTCGTTGTTCGTTCGGCAGTGCGCGTCGCATCGCACACCCGAGAGATTTCGCGGCAGCTGCAGTTTTCGATCGAGGCGACGAGTCGCCGGGCGCGCTTTCCTGGTGAAATTTTGAATGAAATCGCGAAACAGCTGGCGGGCGTGTGCCATGAGTGCTTAAAGTGAGTTGTCGGTTAATTAATTTTAAGAATTAAATAGCTCTAACAATAAGTCAAGTGTCTGGAAGGGGTTCTAACGGGACTGCTACCCATTTAAGGGAAATGTCCGCATTATTTCGTGTTTTAGGTGCAGCGACCCGCGCAACGTCGTCCCCGCCTGCGCTGCTCTATGTCGTGCCGGTCGAGTGCACGGGCTACCGCAAATGAAAGTTGCTAACTTGGCGTAAATGATTAATTTTAAATCGCGCAAGTGCGCTACTTTTTCAACGGCACGCAAATAATTTCTGATCGAATCGGGTTGCTGTTGCGTGCTAACAAACAGACGCGTGTTACCCGGTTTAATGTTGGTCTTTATTTTTTGGGTTTCTCTAGGTCTTTTTTAAAAACAAAAAAAAATTAAATTTAATAATTAATAGTCAACGAATAATTTTGAAGGGCATATATTTTGTGTCCTCCAAAGCCCTCGTTACACGTTGGCGCGTAGTTAGAAACACAAATATCTGGGAATTGGTTTTCCAGAGGTTAAAAAAATAATTAAAATATGTGTGACTGTTTTAAATAAAGAACATTAAAATGTTTGATCTATAAATTGAGTTGTTGAAATTTTAGTCATTTGGTCTAATTTATCTAAATTCAAAAACAATAACTTTGTGTACATTATTAACATGTTTTCCAAGAATATGAACGAAACTGTGTTCAAAAAAGTTGAAAATTGAATGTTTTATGACTGTTTAAAGAAAAAAGTATTAATTTTCACCCTTTCTTTGTAACTTTATGCGTAAAAAAGCACTTTAAACAACGATATCATCCCAATTTGTAGTTCATGTTCTTGGAAATTCAATAAGGTAAACGTATACAAATTTTTAAAACGATTGGTCAATTAATTTTGGAGTAATTAAGCACTCAAATTGAAAAAATTAAACATATTTTTCAGATGTTTTGCTGATGATTTAAATAAATAAAAACAAGAGACAAAAAAACCTATTTCTTGAAAAATGTTTCCATACTTTCATTATAATTCTGAAAGGGTTCTCAAAATAAGGAAATTACAAGAAAATTTCACATCAATTCGATCTTATCAGCGTCCGATAAATCAAAATACATATTTTTATTTAATCCTTTAATTTGATGTATGTTCAGAATTTTTAACAATATAAATTTTTCAACTTATTTAACTTAAGGGGTTACATGGGTCTTAAAGGTATAAAAAAACGACTTCTTTAAAAAAATTTATTTCAAAAACGGAAAATCTTTTTTATTTAAAATTTAAACATATGAAAGTAAAGTACTTAAAGTACTTGTACAAAAATTTTCAGCTAAAAATATTGAAAATTTTCCATTTTCCAGCCGTTTTTCGCCGTCAATCTTTTTTTTTGCGGTGGACACTATTTCTCGAAAATAAATTGACCGATTTGGTTGAAACTTTGTACAGTTATTCTTTATAGTATTGTTTCGTGATTGAACGAAGGAATTTTCATTCGGTCAAGTCGTTCTTGTTTTATACGAAAAATACCTTTTAAAAATGATGAGAATCGGAAAAACGCATAAAAATTTGAGACGAAAATTGATTCAAACTCATGTCAAAAGGTCAAATTTCATTTTTTTTTTTCAATTCGTTCGTTCAATCACGAGCCAAGGGCATAAACTACCAGAAAATTTTTGAATTTTTGATTTCAGATGAATCCACACCGAAATATCATGTCCACCGCAAAAAAAAAAAGGTTGACGGCGAAAAACGGCTGGAAAATAGAAAATTTTCAATATTTTTGGCTGAAAATTTTTTTACAAGTACTTTAAGTACTTTACTTTCATATTTTTAAATTTTAAATAAAAAAGATTTTTCGTTTTTGAAATAAAATTTTTTAAAGAAGTCGTTTTTTTTATACCTTTAAGACCCATGTAACCCCTTAAGGTATTTTAACAATTTGCAAAAAAACTTTGGTTGAATATGAAATAATTATCAAAGTAAAATGTAACTTTTCAAAATCTGAAAGTTAAATAAAATGGTGACTCAAAATGAATGTGTATTTCATTAACATCAGTAAGGAGATCTTAAATACAGTCTGTTTCTAAATACTCTTTTTCGTAAAACAGAATTTCCCCAATTAAGAGATAGAATGTAAGAGAAAATATTTATGAATATTTTTTAGAGCTGTTTTAGCTGTTTTAAGTTTACTTTAGTGTATCTTCTCAGATTTTTTTATTTATTTAAAAATTGGATGATCTATTGGCCCATCAAGAAAAACTAAAATTTTTGAGGCCCTATTATAAAATACACAATAATATTTAGTATTTATATGCTTATTTAATTATCTTCAGGTTCCTTTATTTATCACTATTGTCACAATTTAATTATTTTTTAATTTATAGGGATATGTATTTAAATAATAGAGAACATTTTTAGTTCCATTAGAAAACGAAATGGATTGTTCTTCTGCATTGTCTGATTTTAAAATATCTAATGTTATTTTGTATTTTTCTCTAATGATAATACTATTCGTGCACACATTTAATAGGCGTTGTAGTGTTAAAATTTGATTGCATGCGTATACTTTAGGAGGTTTCCTTTTGTTTGAGGATTAAACCTGGTTCTTAATCTAATAAGAACTATAGATTTTTTTTGCGTGGAGTTATATGGCTTGGTATTATTTTTTATTCTTTTCAATTTGTTTGTTTCTGGTTCATTTAGCTATTTTTCATCCCAGACCTTTCTGATCTGTGCTTTATTAATTTTTATTCAATAATTTGTGGTTTGATATTAAAAATTTGGAATGTTTTGCTACAACCGCATTTGTTTGAAAAATATACCCCTATTGCATTTAAATAGCAATAGCTCGACTTTAGCTGTATTGCAATAAAGTCTCTATTAAATGCCCCAAAATATAAGATGATGGTTCACTAGAGCCTTAATATAATTTTTTTCCACCAGAACGCGATAAAGTTGGTTAATCAAAGTTTGAGGATATTTCACTTTCAAATAAAATTTCATTTTGTATAATTTCTAATATTCCTTTAAAAAAAAAAAATGCATTCAGCAAGATGAAGAGGTCAAGTTCCAAAAGTTAACTTAGTTATTTTATTTTAATTCGTATTTTAGGAAGGATAAGAATATTAAAAATTAACGACATAATTTTTAATACGTCGTACGGAGCTTCAATTGCCCTCTGTTTGCCTTGAATTATAAATTCTTCGCTTATTGTGAATACGATTCATTACAACTTTGTTAAAACAATGAATTTCATTACCTCCATTCAACACGCGTTATTCGTCTAGTTTTCTAATGAATATGAAAATTTCCATGAGTATTTCAATCGGACTGATGCAAAACTTTTATTTACATTATGCAAGAAATAAAACGACAACGCATGCTAACTTGCAAATTGCACTTTCATAATTCATGTCAAGATGACAAATAGTATTATTATTCTTTAGAAATTGAAACTTTTAGGCGGAAACCGAAATATGTTGAAATATCCAGTAGCTGAAATAAAAGTCTTTATCTTCATTCATCAATCTTATACTCAACCAATAGACCAAAAAACATATCACAATGTTTAGTGACTTGGCAGAAATTTGTAAAATACGTAAAAGTATTCATTTGTTTTTTTAGTTACTTTTAAAGGATGAAATAAATTTTTTAAAAGATTGCTTTGTTGTTAGAATGTTAAAAAATAGACAAAGTCATCTTACGGGGTTCAAAAAAAATTCTTTGCATACTAGAATTGAAAATCCGATTATATTCACACAATATGCAAGATTTTAAAAGAGTTTTTCTAGAAAGAAACATTTTCCTAAAAAGGCTCTTAGCATAAATTTAACTGGCAATTTTGAATTAAAATTAAAAAATCAATTTCCGAAAGTAGTTCACATAATACGATTGCTTAAATTGGACGACAAAGAAGCCTCGAAAATCCTGTTGAATCTAATTTATTTTTTAACGAATATTAACAGAATGAAAACGTGAATCTGATGAATTTTGGAAATAAAAATATTAAAAATACTATATTAAAAACAATAAAATACACGAAAATTCCATAATAATAAATTCGATTAAAATTATATAAAATATTGATGCAAGTAAAGATTTAAATTAAGCTTTAACAAAAAAATATAGTAACTCTTAGAAACAATTACAAAATTTTGATTTGTGACCTCTAAACCTAATAATCTTGATGCTAAAGAGCGGAAAATTATCTGTATGGAACGTAATCATGGAAACTTTAACCTTTTGCATTCCGTTGGCATCATTGGCATCATGCGTATATAATTTGCATTGCACTCAATTTGTTATCGGTGCATTATACAATATTGAGAAATTGTTTGGTGCTGCAGTGGATTGTATGAAAGTCAAAGTATAAAGGGTAAATTTATAATTATAGTCACTTTTGTAATAAATCAGGAGATTATATCGTAGTATGTATTAGGTAAGAAATTAAAACGCTTTTATCAATATAATTAATATTACTTTGCAAATTTTTTAGTGTTATTTGTATTGAAATAAGAAAATATGCTTATGTTATGAATTAAACGTTTTTTTCTAGCAAATTCAAGTTTTTAGTTGTTAAGTAGTAGTTAAGCACAAAATTAGTTAGAAATTATTCTTTAAATTATTTTCCACAATTAGTTTAATCAGTGTAATTGTAATTAGTTTAATCAATGTAAGTGTACTTGTATTTATTCACAATTAAATGAAGGTATCGCATAAATCATATATAAAAACTCCAATTGTGTTAAAAATCAGAACTAAAAACTTGAATTTTGTATAAAAAACCAGTTTTCATGTTTTTTAACTATGAATTACCCTTGCGATAATTTCTAAAAATATATATGTTGTAGCGTTGGGTCTAAGTACACTATAAGAAAAAATTGGCGGTGGTACAAACAAGATTTCATAAAAAAATTATATTTTGAAAATTTACATATTTTTTTTTTTACCCCGTTCTAATTAACGAAATTAATTTTCGACTTTTTTTTCCAAGACTGCTTTGGTACCCTGTATAACATATATTTTAGCCATCAAGATTTGTTGACCCATTTTTGAGAAAATTAATTTTTTCAATTTTCCAAAAATTCGTTATAACTAGTGTAGAAAACATTTTTTGAAATTGATATTTAGCATAAATTAATCCCATCACCGTAGCAATTCGCCACATTAAAATGGGCAAGATACATGCGGGGGCAGCCCACCCACTCTTATCCTGCTACGGCCTTTCGAAATGGTTTCTAGTTTTTACTTTTTAATATTTAAAATTATTCCTTTACTTCCAAACTACCACTGGCTGATACTACAACTGAGCAATTTAGTGGTCGTACAATTTCACGTTCATTGATACTGAAACTGCAATTTGCACTAATATTTAATCATTCAGTCAATGGGAATTGAACTGATTTAAATTATCATTGAGTCAGTAGAAGTAGAATTAAATTTACACTATCAGTAACTGATTATTAGTAGTAGAATAGTATTTAAATAATAGTGCACTAGAAATTTAGGGCAATGCACCCCAATGTGTGTTGTAATCTAATTGACTTGCACTTTAGCGGCAAATCGATTCTATTATGCCTACTAGCAAAAGATGCATTATGATGCAATTTACTTGCTGTTTACTCGCTTCTAAAAGTAGCAATGCAGCATTTTTTACTTGCTTGCAAAACAAAGTTGTTCAGATTCGCCTTCACCGGCTTCAACTTGATAAACAGGTTTGGTCAAAGTAATTCTATTAAATTCTTTTAATGGACATTGTATTGCAACGAATCTGATCAATCAGGTCAAAGCTGTCGAGCGTGGACGACGCCGGACGCCGCCGGTAGCGGATGCAATAGAGATAGAAATTATTTCACTGAAGGTAGAATAATTCAATTGAGTTGATGTAATAAAAAAATAAGAGGTTACTTTTACCTGAACTAATTTGAACAGTGCACTTTTTTTTTGATTTTTTAATTAAAATTTCTGAACAAATTGGCCTTGTTTTCTTCTTTTAGATAAAATGAAATGACTTTTTTTTAAGGGGTTATACATGGGTCCGCAAAAAAAAAGGTTGACGGCGAAAAACGGCTGGAAAATGGAAAATTTTCAATATTTTTGGCTGAAAATTTTTTTACAAGTACTTTAAGTACTTTACTTTCATAAGTTTAAATTTTAAATAAAAAAGATTTTTCGTTTTTGAAATAAAATTTTTTAAAGAAGTAGTTTTTTTTATACCTTTAAGACCCATGTAACCCCTTAACACTATGTAGTATGCACAAAGTAGTCTAGTCATCCACTTTATTTTTTTGGTGGATATGGTTGATAAGAAGATTAGACATTGAAATGCATTTAAAATGTAATATACGAAAAAGTTAAAAAATTCTTCCAAGTCCAAGTACATAGTTAAAAGTTTAAGACGATATTGTGGTAAATGAATGTTGAATAATTGTTCTTCTTTTAGAAAAAAAAAATATTTCTTTTCTATAAATTACAAGAAAAAATCGATATGAAGAACCAAATATGATTTCCGTGTTCCATAATGATAGCACATGGCGAAATCATCAAAGTACAGGGAAATTCTGAAAACGTCAAATAAACACTATAATTTCATTATATTTGTATTATAAATAAATTTAATTCTAAACGTTTATTATTTAATACAAGTCACTTTTTAGCCAGAAGCCATGTTCCCAACCGTTTGCAGGTTGAACGATAGACGCTGTATTTAATTTATTTTTAGATTAATATGAGTTATGTATACACCACAAAAATAAAATCTTTTCTTCCCTTCCTATGTATCAAAATATTTTTTTACTAGGTGTCGTTAAAAACCACAAAACCCTACAAATCACCTTTTGTCCTTGAAGACTTGATTTTATATTAGTTGCTATAAAAAATGGTATTATGATATGCATATACAAATCTACAAGTCAAATACGCATTTTAATGACAACGCAATAATGACTTTTTTTAGTATAGTAATGTGTTTATTTATTTACCTTTTTTTGAAGATTTGAGTATTTAAAAGATTAGATAATAATCGCAAACAATTTAAAATAATCCCATTGTCAATAGAGTTTATAATTTCAAAAGCTTAAAACATTTATACCAACCGAAACAACTTGAAACTGCATTAATGATGTCGTTCTCAGTGCTATTCAAATATTTACCACCTTAAGTAAACACATATCATCATTAAATTTTCATCGTTTTTAATTCTCACTCCATTCGAAATTATTGTGGCCAAATAAGAGTTTCATTCAGCACAGGTAGAATAAGTTATGAGAATGTCTTGAGATCATAATACACTTCAATTAGTAAAGTGCCGACAGTATGGATGATTTTTATTCGAGAAAAAATTCACATTTAAAAAACAAACAAATCCATCAGTTGCGTATTTGAATACAAATAACTGATTTGCTTAAATGCATACATTTGGGATTGAGTTTGATTTGAGTTGAGGAGGTGTGGGGAATATCAATAAGATGAAATAAATTCTAGCAAGGGTTTACATTAGCTTGAGATGGAAATTTAGAATTAATTTGTTACAGCATAGCCAGGTTTGAAGTTTTAAGTTAAAAAATATGTCTATATATTAAATATACGGTGGACCATCTGTTGGTTTCTTTTTAACTTATATGCTTTTTTGACACGGACAGCTCTTTTGCACTCAAAAAATTGGTAGAACTTTAGTATCATATCTCCGCAGTACGAACTGAATAGATTTATGATTCAAAAGCGTTGGCAATTATTGAAAACTTATTTTTAAAGTGAGTACTGTGTTCCCGAAATTGTGCGAAGTTTGAAAATAAAATTTAAATGATGTCATATTCCATAACTAATCGGAAGGTTTATTCTTTTCAATAAATCAACAAACTTTGAAAAATATTGAACAGTTTTTATTTTATAATATTTTTTAAAAGAAACCAGCCAGTGGACCTCCTTATATAAGTAAAGTTTTAAGCAATAAATTACGAAACAACGTTTGTGATTAAAGCATTCTTTTATAGTTTATTCTAAATATTAAAGTTTAGTTTATAACCGAATTACGTTGAACACGATTAACTATATATTTTAATGGAATATATTTGTACACCTACCAAGATTAAGAAAGGAGTAGTTTTGGTGTTTTCTGTTGGGAAACTAATGTAATAATTATATAGACATTTTTTGTGGTTGAAAATATACATTGTGAGAAACCTTTCTCATATTATTCATACTTAACGTTAAAGAGGTCAAATTCGCCTCGTAGATAAATAAGTAAATAAATTGATGAAACCTGCTTCGACATATAACCCAATTAAATTAATTAATTCGATTTGCATTTAAATCCGTTCACATAAATTTTAAAGTGAATCTTCTAAACCCACCATCGTGCAAAATAACCGGACCAGCTTTAAGATCATCGACTAAAAATCTCCCATGAGAGAAAGCTTTATATATATATTATTTCTTGTGTATTGCACCTTTCTTTTCACTTTCTTTCCCCAAAGAAAATCATACTTAAAATTGCTGCTGAAGAAACCGGTTTTTATGTCTTAAGCAGAAGCAAAACAGACAATCGGACAGACGAATCTGGTGGCACATTCATCCGCGTTGTATGTCACGGTCTTGCAGTAGCTCACCTGGCCACCGATTCCCATGGTTAACTTTTACTAGGTTTTTGGATATTGTGCAATCCATTGACTTTGAGATTCTTCGTCTAGGTTGATCATTGGGCTATTTGGGACTCCTCTTTCAGTCGCATTTTCGCGCATCTCAAATCGATACATTTTGCAGTGCGTCCAGTTTTATAGTATTTTATCTAAAAAATTATATTATATCCTTTGCAGAGAGACATTCCACAATTTATAAAATGATTCTGGTAAATAATTGAAGATTTCGGTTGGAAGTTATATTAAATATAAATCATCATATATCATCATTCCTTGGAAAACAAAAAAAATATAGAACATCATCCTCACCATGCTCAGCTTTTTGTTCACCCTGTTTTTGACGTTGGTGGCAATTTTGTTCATCTTTGCGATTCTTGGATTTTATTTCTGCAAATCATCGAAACAAATGCCCAAAGGGTGGTATGAGTGGAGAACAGAGTTGCGATTGCAGGCCATTGGTATTGGTGGACTGGTGCAAGATTATGTGCTGAGAGATAAGAATCATGTTGGTGAGTTGGATAATTAATAATCGTAAAAGATTTTCGGTTTTTACGTAGTTTATCATAATTTTCTAGAATTGTACAAGCAACCAGATAGAGTGGCTGTTATTACCGGAGGAAATCGTGGCATTGGGCTGCGAATTGTTCAGAAACTGCTAGAATGTGAAATGACTGTAGTTATGGGTAAGTTATTCTTGGAATCATTAAAATAGATATAAAACTTGGTGAAAAATTTAAAAAATTTAGTTTCTTAAAAATGTGCTACTTTACAAAGCCTTATTCAAATAAGTTTTTTGCTTAACAGAATTTTAATGAATGCGCATTGCTTTATTTGATACGTTTTTTTTACTTTAATACTCTTAAAAAATGTACCTTTTATTATTGAGATTCTCTGGTTTCGAAAACACTTATAAAAAAATTCCACCACGTCACTTTTTCGAAAAAAAATATTCTTAAACCAAAAAACCATATTTTAATCGTCTTTGGAAATTGTTTCAAAAATAACCGAATGTTGTAGGAGTTCGAGCTGTAGCTTTAATAAAAGTTTAAATTCTCTACTGTAGTTATAAAACACCAGTTAAGTAATACCTCTTCTTTGGGAGACAAGTTTTTCATTAGAATTCCACTTCTACATAATATTGGTTCATTTCATTTATATGGCAAAAGAAAGACTCATGAAGAACTCGTTCCCTAAAGAAATTTTAATAAAGTTTATAAATAACTGATATCTAAAACCTATATTTTAGAATTTAAGCTTTCATATGATTTACGTTTCGAGCTAAAATGGGATTATATTCATTGTTTTAAACCTATTTTTCTCGAGTATTTAAAGTGATGAGTGAAAAATAAACAATTTTACATTAGTGATTAGTTTCCAATAAAGGAATAAAAAAAAGTACATTTAGTACGAAGAGCAAGAAAAAGTGAAAATGTTTAAACTAGTATTATTATATTCGCGATAGTTTCGTTTCACTAAATATCGTCCCAGCTCTACATATATAATAAATTTTAATAATATATAAACATGGTTATAGTTGATTAATGGTCTTTTGAGTTGAGTTCACGATTATATAGATTAAGTTTCCAGGTCAAGCAAGCCTATAATCCTTCTGGGACTTAAGTTCCATACCACTTTGGGGCTAATTACACACGTCTGTGAATTAAAAACATTTAAAAACTTTCTCGGTTTTTATAGCCAATTATGGGGGTTTGGGACCTCCTATTTACAAATTTGAACCTCGGTTCTTTTTCTATCACATCACGTTTTTTATATTAGCAAAATAGGGTTGAAATGCGCAAAATGGCGTATTTCGGCCATTTTTAAAAACTCACTAAATATAACGGAACGTAGTAAAAGCTCTTAACACGGTTTAAAAAAGACCCTGAATCCTTATCTATATATATAAAATATCACTAATCTATAGCACGTACGAAGCATCTTTGGGAATTATATTTTCATGAGCGTGCGCGACCAGAGAACTAAATTCACTATCTATTGTATGAAATAATCGGCTTATGGAAAGAAGTGAATTTCACGTAATATTTCGGAAAGTATTAAAGCTTCTCGTATATTTTAACCCTCAGTCACAAAGGTCGGGTGAACCATACCCAGAGCCTTTTAGAAACGCGTAGCATTTTCCAGGGGGAAGGGGTACATGTCTAAAGCGCATGCGTAAAAAAAGTAGAGGTACCAAAGTACCTAATTAGTGCTTCGTCAAAGTTATTAGTGTCACCTAGCATACTGTTTAATTTGTCCGAATATTGGTTTGGGTATTTTCTACCCGCCATGTGTGAATTCTTTAGAAAACGTCGATAATCAAAATTTGACAAGTAAGTAAAAATGCGTACAAAAGAGCAATTACATCAACTTTTGATGTATATTTTTAGTATACAAATAATATTTTATCATTTTTTTTCTTTCTAGCGATCAAAAAATGAGCAAGATGCGTGTTTTTTGTGACAGTTTAACACTAGAAGCGCTGAACATACCGACACCCCTAGAAGCGCGGATGGGTCAATTTTGGCCATTTTATTTTTGCTACAATAATGTGAAGTGTATACAAATAAAAAACTTGTAATTACGATAGAATGTTTTTATTACATATATCTTTTTTGTTTATTCAAACAATAGTGTCCGCCATTTTGTTTTTAAATATTGGTTGTTATGAACAAAAGTTCATATTTCACATAAAAGAATCGAAAAATTAATATAAAACTTACTTTTTTACATCTTAAAAACCAAAATTTCAAAGCAATACAGTAATTTGCTTTTCCAATTCTTTGGAAAATTGCTCATTTTCAAATTACAAAAAAAATATGGTTTTTGGAGTAAAATACTAAGTCGTGCTGTTTTTATGATAGTTCGAACATTTGTTTACAAGGATTGATGGTTTATACTTTTTAAAAATCGTACTTGATATGTTTTATAATTTTTTGAAAAAAAAATGTTTTTCAGAAATTTTGCTTTTTTTTTTTTTTGTTTATTGCTGTGTAATTTTTACAATTAATAATTTTTTATGTTGGGAACGATCAAATATAAAGGTTAATATCCCAAACAAATGAAAAAGTAGCATCGAAATTGCTAACGAATACTTTCACTATACGGTATTCACGTCCAAACTCTGGACGGGTAGACCATGCCCGACTTTGTGAATTCTAAATGGAAAAGGCCTTGTGTGACTGAGGGTTAATATAATAACTAGAGGTTCTTGCTTTTATTTGAGCTAATTTACAGGTTCCTCTGATAATTCATTATTTTTTAATGAACTTGCACAATGGCCAAAATACGGTCTTTTGTAATTTTGTAACGTATTTTTTTTTCAAAAACGTGACGTGATAGAACTTTTTTGTTTGCGAACTTGTTATCTACGGGAAAAATCCTATCGAAATGACCACTTTGCTTCGTAAAGGGAAAACCATCGTAGGCCTGTATTATTTAAAGGCTAGTCTGTGCCTAGCTAGTCTTGGACGTGAAAAAGCAAGATATTTGTTGAGGTGATATCTCAGTGGACAGTGTCCATTAAAGAACCTTGTAATTTTGCGGAACTCAGTTCTGGTGAGTTGGAGGAATTTTCTGGCCTTGTTATGGTTGTCAGGTATAACAAAGTTTAACCTGCCTCAAACCTATGGAGCACTTTCAGTGTATAGTCTTCCCTCTTCGTTCATTTTATGGCTTAGAACCCCTTTGAGATGACTTTTAGAGGTGTCACAAAAGAGTACCTGTCCCATAAAGGGTGATTCCGCCTCTCTTTTTACTAGATCGTCTGCAATTTCATTGCCTGCATGGATTTTATGCCCCGAGACTGTTATTCCTCGTCAGGGCTTTGAGGGTTTGAAGACATTTCCAGACAATTTTTGAGTCAATGCAGAAGAACTTTAGGGCATTTAGAATGCTTGACTATTTGATACAATATGAATTGTAGAGCTGTTAGTGGCCAATTGTCTTTAAATATCACTTCAAATAGCCGTTCGAAGTATAGTATAGGTTTCTACATGTTGGTTATCTAAATCTCAGATTCCACGTTGGTCTTGTTTAGGTTTAAATAGAAAAAAAAGTTCACACTAGTGCTTTTAATTTGAAGGTAATGTTGGTTTAAAATACTAACTTTAAAAATTCAAATACTTGGACATTAAGACCAAAAGTACTGAGTTTTGTTCTGAATACGATTATTGTTTGTTAATAGTTAAACTTTTAACCATTTGGTACACACGGTTTAAGAAGGTATTCTAACTTTTTCTAAATCTTAATTTTTCGAATATTTAACGTTTTAAATTCTCTTAAAAATTTTGCCGCACGAAAATGCTGAAAAAGCTAAGCTTTGAAATTGTTTTTTGTAGAAATCATGATTTACGTTTTTAAAATGGTATTAGGTTATTATTTTATTATACTTCATTATTTCTTACACTACTGCCTTGGTATTTTTCTAAAAGTAGATTCTAGTATTATTTAAGCTCGTTTTAAAAGTTATTTGTTGTTTCCACGCAGTATTGTCAATTATAATTTATTAGGTAATAACTTTTATTAATCAAATTTCCTGAAATTAAATGTTGATTGCCTGTGGTTCTTATTTTTTAATCAGAAAGAATTGCTCTTCTTCAGATAACAATAATAAAAATATAAAAAAGAGTATGGTCTAATTTTACATTTATTCCTTACCAAGATTGATTTTTTGGGTTAGCATAAATTTGGTTTCGTTATTTATATATTCGTATCATATTTTAAATATTAGTTATTTAGACCTTAGAAATTAAAAGAATATTTATAAAATTTTTTAGGTGTTCGTAATCCAAAATCTGCAGAGAAAAGTGTAGGAGAATTCGTAGACCTTAATAACACTAAAGGAAAGCTGATCTGCGAAAAGTTAGACGTAGGCAGTTTGGAATCTGTGAAAGAATTTGGGAAAATAGTTCAAGAAAAGTTTGATAAAATTGATATCCTCTTTAATAATGGTAAGTTTGAAATAAGAACTATTTAGTTTCAGTTCTAACATTGTAATTTTCATTTCAGCTGGTATTATGTTTGCACCATATGAGCTCACGAAAGATGGCTTTGAATCGCATTTTGGTGTCAACTATTTGGGACATTTTCTTCTTACTCATATGCTTTTGCCACAACTTAAAAAGGGCGGAAGAGATGGCTTAAATTCAAGAATTGTGAATGTCTCATCAATTGTAAATTTGGTTGGGAGGATTAATTATGAAGATATTAATGGAAGGTGAGTTTCTCTGAAGGTATAGAGCTGGTATAATGTTTTTAGTTTTTTGTTTTATGGAATGAATGAATGCAATTGAATTCTAAACAAAATGTTAATTAATTTTTTTTAGTAAGCATTACTACGCCGCTACAGCTTATAACCAAAGCAAATTGGCCCAAGTATTATTCACTAAACATTTGCAAAAGACGCTAGATGAAGAGGGAGCGCATGTTCAAGTTCATGCAGTTCATCCCGGAGTTGTTGATACAGATCTCTTCCAACATTCCAGCACAACCAATATCCCTGTTCTGAAGAAATTGTTCTTCAAGGTAAAATTTATACTTCGGTTAATTCTTAAACGCATTAAAAATTATTCTAAAATCTATAGCTGGTAAATAATTAAAAAACAATAATACGAAAATTATTTCGATATCCAAGTTTTAATTTCTGAAGCTGCGATACGTTTTTGAATTCACTCATTTAATGGAAAAAAATTAGAATCAAAAAAAAATTACCATTTTTTTATTTACAGAACCCAGAAGAAGGCTCACGTTGTGTTGTTTACGCAGCTATCGCCCCAAAATTGGAAGGCAAAGGAGGCTCATATTTGAGTAATTGTGTTAGAGTTCAAGTGAATCCTGCCGCAAAATCACCGGAAAAGTGTGAAAAACTCTTTAAATTCAGTTGTAGTCTTCTGGATATTGATGAATTTGGGACTGGAAAAGTTTAGATTTAGAAAAATGGTAGCATTTCTTAATTGTTGATTTTATATATTTTTCCTTTTTTGTTTATACTCCCAGATTAGGATTAATTCTAGAATAATATTAATAAAATTAATATTTACTGCAATGGGATTTGTTGTGCTTGTGCGAAATTTTTATATTTGTACAGGTTTTAAAGACTTTATTAAATATTATATACAAATGATTATGTTTAATTTAATTTGGATTAATTTTTTTAATCTGTACGTATTTTGTTTATTTATATAATATAATAATATTCTGAGATGATGATTTAAAAAAATTATGTATGTAAGTATTTGAAAACCAACAAAGCCAAGAAAATTATTATAACGAATAGGCTAATTGGTATCTTGTTGTAATGAAATATGTTTCTGATCTTTGAATTCTACAATTATTGTAAAAACAATTTTATTTCTGGATTCTACAATGCGTACACTGCAAACTATTTAAAATCAAAATAAATTAAGTGGGTTCGTAAGTAAAGTAATTTGAGTATAAATTTGTAAATATTGAAATTGGTTTTGTAGCTCATGAGTTTAATTTTAAACTACTAACAACTGGCTTTATTTAGTTTACTAATAATAATGCCGAATGCTCTGAAAATTGAGAGTCAAAAATATTATACTCTTAGATCACGAGCCAAAAAGAAAAGACGAAACTTCCCTTGAAATCATACTGCAAAAGGATTAAAGATTTTCGAATTTTTTACAGCACTATCAAATAAGTAAAATAAGTTTAACCAATAGTCTTAAAGTTTATCAACTATTATTGATGGTATTTGCAGAGTCACAGCATTTTAAATAAGGCTGGTTCCTTTCGAATTTAACATTTTCTACCAAAGTTCTAGTTATGCTTCCGACAATTGATAAAATCCACCTTATCTTATCAAGTACTTCAAATTATCGTTTTAAAAAGAATGCAACAGAAATTCGATATAGATTTAAATTAATTCAATATTATAAGAAGCAAGAAGTAAATAAACAAGGTAAATTAAACATTTTTAATTTAATAATGAAAATGCACTAAGGAATACTGAAATATCAATATAACGGTAAGGTTACTAATTTAAAATTTCGTCTTACTTAGCTCTTTTCAAGTTCCAAGGTAGTTACTTCAAAAATATTAGATCAAATCGTACAGTTTACATGGGGATATAAAATAGAAATTTCTTAAAAGTAAAAGTAAAAATTCTTTTCTTTGCTTCCTTTGGTTAGTCAATTTACACACAATTGTAAATGTATCGTGTAATTAACAAAACGAATTTTTAATGCTGAACATAGAATAAATTATTAATCTTAAAAAGAAAATGAATGAATAAATTTTAAAGCAGCCTTAAGCAATTCGACGCTTGCTAAAAATTCGAAGTATGACTGCTTTTCAATTTTCTACATGTCGAACAGATTTTAATTCCGCTGAAATTATGAATAGGGATAATTATTTTTCTCGAATAGTTTCATCATTTTGCCTCTAATAAAACGAAGAATACTTTATAAATATTTTTTCTTAAATGGAGAAGAATTGAAAATCAGAGTTTTTTAAAGGCAACATTTAAATCTTGGGGACTTTTCGAGATTGATTTTTGAAAAAGAATACACAATTTAATTTTTCTTTTGTGAAAAACCTTTAATATTTATCAAACTAATTTCTTTTAAATATTATAGTAGAACATATGGAGTATATAAAAAAATTTTGTTTTTTGAAATTTGAGTATGTCTTGTTCACTGGAAGTCTTCCAAAAGTTACTTTTAAAACGCCCGTATTTCTCTAGGACTTTCTGTAACACATAGAGTAAAAACTCTAAAGGGATTCTATTTATAAGACTAACTATTAGTAACTAAACGTAAAAAAAATTTTATTTTTAATATTCTTATCATTTTATAAACATTTTTTTGGAAACTAAAAAAAAAAAAATATTTTTTTTTGGGGGTAAAAAAAATAGGGGTATGTAACATAATATTTTTAAAGGTTTAGTTACTAGTATTTTTCATAACGAATCGAATGTATTTAGAGTTATTAAAATCCGTTGAGTAGTTTTCGAGTTATAGATGCGGGCAATTTAATAAATGTAGTTTCGAGTTTTTGGTTATATAATTTTTGCATATAAAACACGTAGAGGTACCATTACAAATATAGGTATAATTTTTTTTCCCTGTACGAATTTCTTAAAACGGTTGAAAGAAAACAGTATTTCTGTGATGTTAAAAAACACTTTTATGTAAAAAACCAAAAAATCGACTTTTTTTTTCAAAAATGAAATTTATTTTGGTTTATAAGGGTAAATAGCCTTTAGATAATTTTGAAAAATGATGTCCAAATGCTATAAAAAATTCGAGACTATTATAGGGAATTTACCTTCATATATTTTTACGTTTATTTAAGATTACCCAAATAATATGGTATTTCTAAAAAGAGTAACAAAAATATATGTGTAGACTCACCTCATCTTATCTACTGATAATTTAGTTATTCGTATTAAAGCTTCAATCTTACATAGTTTTGTATTATATATTGCAAAATGCCAATAAATGGTTGGTCACTTTCTTCAACCTTAATTGTTCCATAAAAACGTATACATTTTTATATTGGAGATTACCAAATTCATAATTGTACTATTTCAAACATATTCAGTATTTTCTATATAACATGAGGGCAAAAAAGAAAGTTATGAATTTTATACTTATTCAAAGATGTTCCTATCCTATCTATGCACATAACTATAATTAATATAAATAAGATGCGAAATCTCCTAAAGATTACGTCCTAACAGAAAGGAGTTTATGCAATTTCCCATACCTGTATTTATCTTCCAGAAGAATTGCCACAACTTAAAAGCGGATCAATTCGCAAAATGCCATTAGTTGAGCACCCTTTAATTTAGTCTTGATTTATAACAATCAATAAAGTCAAAACACGCGGCTCAATTAAACCGTCTCACCTGTGCGATGTATGTTTTGGTCGAAAGTGAGGATAATACAAAAGCCAACAAATATTTGCTCCACCACATCACATCGCATGCAATTCCTATCGCCTCGGGTGCCTGTCGCAGATCCCATTCAATTTCCCCGGAGCATCAAAGCATAAGTCCAAATATGCACTTTTCCGGACAATAAAGCCCACGTAATCCTGCAAACCGATCAATTTATCACGCTGGGCTTTCATGGATGAGTTTTCACGACTATCATTTTCATGCTGAGATCCTTATGCCATTACATTACATTACACAATTTCCCATCGGACCAATCGGTGTCGTAAATTTCACTCAAGATCTCATATAAAAGTATGCACCATTTGGAGGAAAATGTGTGCTCCTCGATCTCATCGCGCCGGTAGTGAAGATCTACACAAAATACCTATATGTTGCAAGGTAGAGCGGAAGGTAATGGGTATGTATGTTGGACCGTGCCAGCATAAGCGTGCCGGAACATAACCATACGGCTCTATGGAACGATTGCTTCGATCACTCACTACTTGGCCTACAGAGATAAAGGCAGCATTTGGAGCATGGATTGATAGATGTAGGCAAATCACCTTCTTCAGCCCCATTAATCTGCTCAAGAATGTGACGAGGAGATCTTGCTGCGCTCTAGTAAGTACCCATTTCAAAATGATCATCTTAGCTTTCGTTCCATTCGAGGCGGTAATTCTGCAATGACAATGCACTCAACTGAAAGGCGTCAAAATCAATTTCAGGATTTTGCAATGTGGTGAAGGAACTCATGCAGAAAATAAGATCAACACGGTTCTAAATTCATTACATAGAAGCGGTATGTGACTTCCCTATGGATCGTCAGCAGTTGCTAACTTTGAGTAGGACATCGTCTTCACATTATGGCATTTTGGTAAGTGGGTACTCGCCTGAGGTAGATTTTGAAATATTTGGTGTAACGACCATACAGAATAAACAGGTGTCTATTAGTAGTCGTTTAGACAAAGATGCGCTTAAAGCCGAAATGATATTAAAAAACAGAGGGTATAATGATTGCACAATTATGAGTGTTATTTTATTAATACTTGTGTTCAAAAGGAAGAGAAAAGCCTCGGTACTTTGTTTAAACTTTGCTTTTGTGATGAGGAAATTGGCATTAGTTTAGATTGTTTAACTCTCAATTACGTTTAATTGCAATATTTCAGAAGGCATATAATATTCCTAATTATCCTATAGAATTTTTTTTATTCTACACCTATTCAAGAGTGGTTTTAGAGAGGATGATATTAAATTCGTTATCAAAATGTATAAATTCAACGTAAAATTCACCAATCTAATATAGCTGTCGAAAATTTGAAAAGATTTTCGGAGTCGTTGATTTCAAATTTCACTGACAAAAAAAGGGAACAGTATTTAAAAAATTATAAAATACTATATATAGTTTCAATTTTAGGATCCCCCGATGGTACTATAATTTAAATATAAAGTCAGACTAGGAGATTTTTGCGGATATTGTTTCCAAAACAATTTTGAATATTCAATTGGGGAAACCAAAATAATCTTAAAAGGGATTTCTATATTATTTGTTTATTTGATAATCTACATGTAGGAAATTCGCCTCTATCTTACCAACTATGATTTGAAAAGTAATTTTGGTGTCAAATCATAATTTCAACAATGTTTTTCGTTTTACAATACTTTGTACGATGCACTGATAATCTGTAGATTATAATTACTGGACGTTTTAAGTTCAAACCCTTTCTAAAGGACCTATTACTTCTGTTGTTTACTTATCTCAATAAGTTTGATTATCTAAAATTCTCTAAAAGATATTTCGGAAATTATTTATTTAATGTGATATCACCTTTTTTAAATTATAATTTATGAAATGTAATAACTAAAACATGTTTTATAGCTTGGAAAAGAAAAATTTACCATTATACTTGTATTGTACGATTATACAAAAATGTTAAGGGTATTTGACACACCCAAATGTTAAAATTTGTGTTTTTGGAAGATTGAAGGGGAAAACAGAGATATATTAATGAAACTTTGCGTATTTATTACATAGTCTTCAAAGAATACAAAAAATTTTTGTTTAGTCTTTTCCAGGCTGTTTTTGGGGCTGGTGGCATTTTAAAAAAAAACCTCAAAAAATCAATCACCGTGTACGCGATTTTGAGTCACTGGAACATCAGACAAAAAGAAAAAAGAAGGGTTTTAATTGGTATGAAAATCTCTAAGATTTGAACCAAAAGGAAAAATGTTCATCAAAAAATAACAAAATGGCGCCTTTTTTTTCAAAAAAACGCACATTTTTTGCCCGGAAAATCTGACGAAAATTAGAAAATCTTTTTGGGTGTGGTTTAATCCCTGGAAAATCATGTGTCAAATATCAGTTTTGAGAAAATCGTGATTAAAGTTTTTAAAAAATATTTTTAAAGGAAAACTTTACCTAAATTTAATCTGCAAAGGCTGCACCTAAAACGAATTCGACTTTAATATAATGAAATTTTTATTCTTGAAAGTATTTCCTATTATAAAAAAAATAATTTTTTTGAAAATTTCGGTGTGTCAAATCCTCTGAAGTAAAGTGTTTGTGTTTCGTTAACACTAAACTTCCCAAGCGGAGTCAAATAACTCCTTTTAAAAATTACTTTAAAATCTTACGTTCAGTGTTATTTCTTGCGCTCATCTAAAAATAAAAATATACGTTTAATTATTTTATTAGAAATCAGATGTTATGTTGCGAATTATTTCGTTTAATAAATTAAGAATTTCTTTCTAAAGATCAACGTTTATGAAAGGGTTAAATTACCCCTTATGGTAAGAATAGGTTGTGTAAAGTAACGGTACGTTTAGTGTTAAGGAAAAATGTTTCAATAGTCAGATAAAGTTTATTTTTCATCTTAAGAATAAATATATCAGACTATTGATAAATTTGTCTCAAAGACTTTTGATGAACTAACTATAAATAAATAAATACATATCTTCGTTTTTGGAGAATTTTATAAATATTTTTTGCTGACTTTTGTAGCCCTATACTCCAAAACGGTGTTTTCTTTTTAAATGGATTAATTAGGATATTTATCTTCAACCCAAACTCATTTTTGGAGCTAAATGGATATTGTGATATCCATTGACATGACATGGAATAGTGGATTTTGATATTGACAATATCTTTGATCGCATTGCACTTTGTAAAAAATAAAGCTACTTTCAATTTACATATCGAAGTTCTTTATTTACAAAATAAGTATTATATAAAAAAAAGTCAACAACTAAACGTTTCTTGTCAATTTATTGAGTATTTTCTTTAATCCAATCAATATATGAAGAGACCTGAGTATAGACTTCTGGTATTTCTGAACTGCATCCACCAGCACCAAGAGATAGAATTCCAACGATTAAAGGTTCGCCTTTAGAATCAAAAATAGCCAAAGGTCCTCCAGAATCGCTGTTGCATGGGCGTCCTGTACTGGGTGAACGTCCTGCGCACATCATTGTACTTCTAACATCAAATTTTGGATATTGTTGAGCACATGTTTTCCTATCGACAACAGAAACTTTCGCATATTTCAAAATTGGTGATGATGATTTATTGTCCCCAACAAGACCCCATCCACTAATGAAGGCTTTGGTATGCGCGGGTGCTACCTCGCCTGGATTGGGTAAATTGATTGGTTGGATCGAGTCGGTGTAGTCCAGTGGTTCGTCCAAAATAAGGATTGCAATATCATTAACGACTGTTTGATCATTATAGTGCTCGTGGACTATGGGTTTAGCCACATGTCTCGTAACACCTCCACTTTTGGTCACATCAGTAACTCCTACTCGAATTGCCAATTTTTTCACATTTGCCGGAGCAACACAATGCGCTGCAGTGAGGATCGTAAATTTATTAATAATAGATCCACCACAATGCGTTTGATTATCATGACTGATGTAGGCCTGATATGGGAACTCTTCTATTGTAGTATATTCGCCGTCAACGATCCGACCTCCGGTTGTAAATGCAACCGCTTTATTAACACCGAAAAGAAGTAATAAAACACCAAACCACACGATATAAGATTGCAACATTTTGAATTTCCACGACAAACTGTTTCTACTAATCGAACACTTCATTTTATAAAGATATATTTTTTTTAAAAAGATTTTATCTTCTATATCCATGCGACAGTGATAAGATAATATAACGATTTTATATCTATTGTCTTCGAAGTATCTGCAATCGACAAGCACAATGACGAATATTTCTACCTTCTTCGGTATTTTATCGAATCACAAATTACTTTCACTGGGTTAGCTTTCATTTTTGTTTCTTCGACATGTGCGGATATTTTGAAGATGTGTGATATCAACACGAGATCTTTTTGAAGCAGGAAGTAGGACAATTCGTATTTAATTGATGAGAAAATTAAAATTGATTAAATAAAACGTTATATTGTTTACTTTATCATTTTTATCTTTCGCCAAGCCCATATAAAAATACGTTCTAAATTAATAAAGCATTGCTCAGATACCCCACGTGAAACGTAATTTTTAAGCTGGGATTTTATAGGTCAATTCAGCTTATTTAGTCATTTTCATGATAAAATTATAAATTCTCTGTGCTGCCTTTCGCCATGGCTCTAATTAAAGAACTTTGGTAAAGAAGCATTTAAGTGAGCCATTCACTATACAATTCACTGAGCTAATTACACTTCGGTCTTATTTAATTGGAATTTACTCTGTAATTTTATGATTTATGCGGCTGATGACATTGATATTTGTGAAGAAGCTGTATTTTATAGTCGTATTATTTTTATTAGTGAAACTCTTCTATCGGTCTGTTTATCTGCCCATCCACAATACAACAGGTTGAACTAAAGTTTAGAATATAATCTAAAATCTAATCTCATTCCGAAGAAAATAAATTTTAAAAACTTATTATTTTATCAAACCCTATTATTTTATTTAAAAGACTATTTTACAAACTGTATTGAACATATTAGTGAGTTTAAAGTTTTGTTTAATTTAATATAAAGATCAGAAGCAATTAATTATTATAGAATTGCTTTTGTTATTTAACACACTCTTTGGTTTTTTTCAAAGCTTCTAGAATTGTTCCGCCCTGTGTCTATTTCAGTAACGGCGAACCTATGACCCGCAGGACAGACACTGACCCACTCGTTGATTCTTATAAACTTATTTTTTATATCATCAAAAAGACAACAGACACTAAAAAATATTTTAATTATTAAAAATAAAGTATTGAGCTGTTGTTTTTGAGTGGTATAAATCCATTTTTTTTTTTTTTTTGAATCAACAAAAAATAATGCTAAAAGTTAATCAGTTCGCATAATGTTTTTAAGACTATAAACGTGTTAAATTTTATTATGCAAAACAAAAAATTAAAAAATACATTTTTTTAAGCAAACAAACGAGCAATGGACTTATACCACTTTCAATAATAACGAATTATGCAAGATTTGGAGCTATTTGTTTATCAAAGTGGTATAAATCCATTTATTTCTATATTGAGATATTTAAGAGTTTGCGTTTGAATGAACTTAAAAATAACAACAAAAGTTATACAATTTGGAGAACATGTTTAAAACTGTAGACTTGAAAATTTTACTATACAGCTCAAATTCTTTTGATTAATTTGTGAGGATATTTTATACCACTTACTTTTTGACTATAAATTTAAAAAGAAGATATCTATATCGGACTAAAACTACCATTAACTCTTTTTTTTTTTGTTTTCAATAATATACTTATACCACTTTCAAACACAACAGCTCATATATCTAATGTCGAATTTATAAAAAAAAATATTTCCATGTGGACATTGGCTAGCTGATGGTCAAATGTATATAAATTTTCTGGTTATCATGATGTTGCACCCAAATTATGGGTATTACTATTAATTTTAACAAACATATTTCAATTTAAACACATGTATATTTATTAAACAAAACAAAATTTGTTTAAAAAAATTCACAAAATATTATATTATTAACAACGGACGTAGGCAATCTCATTTGTATATTTTCTTTATTCCTTGTACATTCAAATGCTCGACTGGACATGGTGTTACCTGGTGCGGTAATTAATGGTATCCCCCCATTTATATAAATTTTTTTACGTTGACCTTTATTTTTTGCTCTTCACTTGCAAAATTAAAAGTTGTAAAACAAAAAGTAAACATACACTTTTTAGAGGGTATTAATTATTATTAGTAAGAACCAAAAAAAAAAAAAAATAGTTGTTAACCATCGTCCCCTTCCTCTTTCCAAATAACGCCACAAACTTAGTGACCCATGAGCTAGTATTAAAAAAAAAATACTGAACAAAATTTGACCCACTTCTCAAAAAGGTTCGCTATCACTGGTCTATTTATTAGAAATATAGAGTGAAAAGTAGGTATATTATATAGATGATGATAAATAAACTAAGTCATCTAAAATGTATAACTATAATAATATAAAACCTTCACATTTTATTTAATCTGTAGAACAAGCCAAAGTAAGGTTGAAAAATTTAAAACCTTGTTGACAGAAACACTTAGCTAAGATAAATTTTGGTTTTATTTATTATACAATTTTAAATCTACGATAACTTAAAGTAAATTTAAAAAACAAAAACGCATTTGCCGATTCACCTACATATTTATTTATCGATTTATTGACGGTCGTTCCCGTTCACCCAGTTATTAATTTCCATATAGAGAAAATTTACATATGTATGGCTAAAATAAATATAGATCGTCTACATAGTTGAGAATAATTTCTTTGTGAGTAGAAGCAATTAATCTAGAAGTTATAAAAGCTATGGCTTATTATCTTTAAAAGCAAACACAATAAAATTTATTTAAAATAGAACTACTGGACTATTTGACTAAACCATACAAATTAAGTAAGAATTCAACAAATAGCTTGATAATTAACAATATATACCTTTTATTACTCTACAAGTTGTTTTATGGATACAAACTTTTACTAACTTTTATCCTCTTCTGACGGAAATCATACTACAAGTTTTGGTAAAGGCAAAGTAATGTCTGTAATTAAAAATTATTGCTACAAAAATATTATATTATATGTTGCTAATTTTATACACCGTGGTTTAATGCCCGAAGACGTAAAGGTTACCAGTCTAATTATAAATGAACTTCAATATTTGTTTAAGAAATGGTTGTATAATGTAAGATAAGTTTTTTGTGATAAGAGCTCGTTTTTTTCTTTTTAAATTCCATAATAATGCATGCATAGTAAATAATAAATTTACCCTCATCTTTCTAGTAAATGAGTTTTCAGTTACTCTTTAATTCTTATTATAAGTACTTTAGATATATAGTAATGATACTAAAAATAATGTTTGGAGTTTTTAACATATCTCTAAATTTTTTTTCAATAATTAGTCCATTAAAAAAAAATATTTTTAAAGCTGAATACAAGTATATAATTAAAAAAATGTAAAATACATTTTAATTCCTCAAACTGCCTGTATCATTTAAAAAAACCTAATATTGCACATCGGTTCTTAGAGATCTGACTGCAACAATTTTAAGAAGACGCTCCCAGTACATGTGAGCAACTATTTTGCATGCCATTTCAGCATTTATTCGAAGGATAAAGTGTGCCAAACACTTTTAGTTTAATTACACTTATTGTGCATCCAGTGATCTCTGTACAGAAATACAGTCTTGCATGAAAGTTTAAGACCACTCTGTAATTTACCTCATCCACAGGGTTTGAGTGCGTGCAGCTCTTTAATGTCTTGTAATTAGAAGAGACTAAATTAGGTAAACAAAATCCTTAAGATGTTTGTAACAAAATGCTATATTTGATATTTCGTTATACCAGTAAAATCAAAAATTATAAACTTAAATATACTTCAGGTATTGCATGAAAGTTTAAGACCGGTGGTATTCCACATATAAAAGCATTTATCAAAAATATCCTAAGCCTTAAAATAAAAATATAAAATATCCTTTGGCCTTCAGACAAGCTTTTATTCTTTTTGGTAGCGAGTTCACCAAGTTCTCCGCCATGAGTTTCGTCATATTTCCCCACTCTTCCAGCAAGAAAGCCTTCAACTCTGCTAGATTACTGGGTTTCCGATTTGAAACACGATCACTAAGTGTTTTCCAGCAATTCTCTATTAAGTTGAGGTCAGGACTGGTTGGAGGCCAAGGTAGAACGTCAATACTATTTTGTTCAATCCATGGCCGGGTGTAGTTGGCAGTATGTGGCTTCGCATTGTCTTGTTGAAAAAGAGTTCCTCGCAGAGGCATTTCCTCTTCCATAAATGGTAAGAGATATTCATTAAGAATATCAACATATTTTTCTTTATTTATTGTTCCTTCGATGATACAGAGTTTCGAGTAGCCGTACCAAGACATAGCTCCCCACACCATGACCTTGCCTCCACCCATTTGCACCTGTTTCTGGACACAATCTTGTCGGTACTTTTCGTTTGGTAGTCGACGAACAAATTTTTTGAGTTTGGTATCAATTGAAAACTACTTTCGTCAGACCAAACTACACGTTTCCATTGATCAACTGTCCAATGACGTCGTACTTGGCACCACTGCCTTCTTATGGAAGCATTTCGCCGGCTAATAAGGGGTTTTTTTACTGCTGGATGGCTCCTATAATTTAAATCACAGAGAACTTGTCGTACGCGGCCAGCCGTTATGGTTTGGTTTCTTATGCTCAGTAAGTTCTCTTCAATGTTGTTTTTGATTTCCCGACTTGATGCGAATCTGTTACCTCTTACAATTTTTACAAGCTCTCTTTTAGCCCTTTTATCTAAGGTTGGAGGACGTCCTGACCTTGATCGATGCTCCACGGATCCAGTATCTTCGAACCTTTGTATAGTGTGTTGCACACAAGTTTTGCTGACTTTCAAAGATTTTGCAATTTCTCTCTGAGATCGACCGTCACGATTCAAAGCTACAATCTTTTCAACGAGTCCTTTATTATTTACAAAACAATTTTAGAAAGAAATAACATTTACCTGCCAGAGGACACTAATATCTACTGAGTTCTTGCCCATTGTAGGAAATTTTTATAAAAAATGTTAAAATTGCCGTAAAAACAATATCTTTTATCAAGCAGATTGCATCGACCACTAATCTAACATCAGCTTAGAAATATGAGTCACATGCAGAATGAGTAACGGAACATTTATTTGGAAAAATGTAACAGAGAAAACACGTGGCGTTTTTAGAAATACGACCGGTCTTAAACTTTCATGCACTACCTGAAATATATTTGAGTTCATAGTTTTCGATTTTACTAGTATAATGAAAAATCAAATATAGCACTTTGTTACAAACATCTTGAGGATTTTGTTTACCTAATTTAGTCTTTTCCAATTACAGGAATTAAAGAGCTGCACGCACTTAAACCCTGTGGATGAGGTAAATTACAGAGTGGTCTTAAACTTTCATGCAAGACTGTATAAAAGCAATTTGGTGTAGAACGTGACTTTGAACGTGAAGTCGCTAAAAGTAAGAGTTTGTTTTTCGCACTAAAAGTTGTAGACCTATACAAATTTCGTTTTTTATTCCCCAGAACGAATCATCTGCATCATTATTTGTTTTTTTATTTCAGTAAGGACACTTTAAAAAACCAGAATGTACACGAAAAATGCATTTAGTTTCTATTACCATTTACAATAAATTGTCACCTTTTCGTGCCATCACGAAAAACATTTCGTTTTATAGTTAGATAAGGTTTTAAAATTTATTTTCTTGTTTTATTTAGTGTTATAGATTAAATGGACTTCTTTTAAGAATGTTATAGTTTTAGGATGATTTTTGTAAATATTCTGAGGACTTATTTCTAGGAAATTTAAAAAAATGAGTTAGTTTAAATAAGATAATGACTTTATATTATTTATTTGAGGTGGTTTATTCAACAAATGTATAAAATACTGTATCTAGTTTTTATTTATACAAATTTCGAAAATCTTTTGGTTTTTGTTTTTATATTAGAATTTCAAATCTATAATTTATGTTTGATTTTATTTTGTATAAGGCCATTAGTTAATAGCCACAATTTATAAACATCTGCAGAACATTTATACGTAAACTTGAAAAATGTTTATTTTAAATCGTGTTAACCCATTAACGCCCAAAGAACCTAATTTTTTTGTGCAGTTTGAAACCACATTCTTACAATTAAAAGACATTTATTTTCCAATAAAAACCATGAATCTTACTAGTTTTGAGTGTGCTCTTTCAGAATCTGTCGTCAAAATTGAGTTTTTTCCAATAGGAAATTAAATATGGCGACTTTTTCGAAAAAAAGTATCAACAAATTTGAAATTTTTTTTTTTTTTGTAATTTTTTTTCAAGGCAATAGAGTTTTGCAATGCAATTCTTACTATGATCAACGGTGATTGGAATATTTGAACTTACAGAAAAAAGTTTTTTTGCTAATCGCAATCACTCATAACCTTTTCAAAATGGCGGATTTTCTATAGTGCAGATTTTGAAAATCTTAAACTCTGAAAATCGTACAGATTTTCGTGAAATTCTGTACCAAGGGGTTTTTATCGTCACTGATTATAAGATTAAAATTAGATTTTTAAAATTCAAAATGGTAAATTCAATATGGCGGACAACAAATTTTAAAAATCTCACCGATTTTCATGAAATTCAGTATACAGGAGTTTTGGTAGTCGCTAATCACAAATTTAACATCAAATTTTGAAAATTGAAAATTGCGGATTCAATATGGCGGACATCAAGTTTTGACAATCTTGTAGGTTTCCATGAAATTTGGGGTTTTTGTAGTTGCTGATCACGAATTGAAATTTCTACTCTTTGCGTAATCCAGAGACAACGGCGTGGACGTGGTAGAATTTTGTCTCTTTTGGGGTGCTTTATTATAGTGAGTCCCCTTGCCTCTCACTTCTCGGGGTGCTTTATTATTGTGAGTCCCTTCCGCCATATTGAATCCGCAATTTTCAATTTTCAAAATTTGATGTTAAATTTGTGATTAGCGACTACCAAAACTCCTGTATACTGAATTTCATGAAAATCGGTGAGATTTTTAAAATTTGTTGTCCGCCATATTGAATTTGCCATTTTGAATTTCAAAAATCTGATTTTAATCTCATAATCAGTGACGAGAAAAACCCTTTGGTACAGAATTTCACGAAAATCTGAACGATTTTCAGAATCTGTACTATAGAAAATCCGCCATTTTGAAAAGGTTATGAGTGATTGCGATCAGCAAAAAAACTTTTTTCTGTAAGTTCAAACATTTCGATCACCGTTGATCATAGTAAGAATTGCATTGCAAAATTCTATTGCCTTGAAAAAAAATTACAAAAAAAAAAATTTCAAATTTTTTGATACTTTTTTTCGAAAAAGTCGCCATATTTAATTTCCTATTGGAAAAAACTCAATTTTGACGACAGATTCTGAAAGAGCACACTCAAAACTAGAAAGATTCATGGTTTTTATTGGAAAATAAATGTCGTTTAATTGTAAGAATGAGGTTTCAAACTGCACAAAAAAATTAGGTTCTTTGGGTGTTAATGGGTTAAATTGTAAATAACATAAAATGAAACAATAATTATATTATTATGTATTACTTGAAATTCTTTATTCAATATTATTTTTTTTATAGATATAAAATGTATAACATAGTATTTTTAGTCCAATAATTTCAAGTTCCTAAATTGATTATCGATCCAAGTTCGTAAAGCTGGAACCTTTGCATAAACTCCTGGATGTTCAGGACGAGCACAACCATATCCCCAGGATACGACACCAACAAGAACAGGAATAGTTTTATCGTTCATAACAATTAAAGGTCCACCAGAATCTCCTTGGCAAGCATCTTTGCCTCCATTACGACTCCCGGCACAGAGCATATTATTAGTAATACTAATTCCATTGCTATACGCTCGAGCACATTCCTCATGATCAATCACAGAAACTTGAACATACTGCAAAATATTTGTGGAGGATCCTTGCTCTGAAAGAACACCCCAACCACTTACAAAAGCGATATTTCCATCTTTAAGGATTTTTTGACCATCTGGTAGTGCAATCGGTTGGATCGAAGATGAAAATCTAAAGGGTATTAATACAGTCAAAATAGCAATGTCGTTGTCCATGGTGTTCCTGTTGTAGTTCTCGTGCATGATTATGTTTCTAACTCTTCTATCCACTCCTGGTCTAGATCGGTCTGTTGTTCCAGCTCGAATAGACATCGAAGCTTTTATAACACCATCAACACAGTGAGCAGCACTAATTATGGTTCTTGGATTAACAATTGAACCACCACATCTATGCGATGAAAAATATCTCATGCTTATTTGATGCGGAAACTCTTCAATAGTTGCATCTTGTCCACCAACAATCCTTCCGTCCAGAAGAGGTACTAGACCCGGTGGTAAAACAGGATCAGAATGCAATGTGCCATCTGGCAAAATTGCACCCCAAACAGATGAACATACAATTGAAGTTAACACCACGAACTTAAACATTGCGAATAATTGACCAGAAAATTATTACCTGCTTTTATACTCATCTTTTGTCTAAGAAAAAAAAATCTTAAGGTATCATATCTAATCAAGAAGCCCTTCAGTAGGTCTTAAAGATCATTGAGTCTTGTAGTAATCTTATGATGAATTAGTTTTTTGTTTTTTTTTATCTAATAGACCGGACGTACTTCTATCTAATTTCGTTGATCTTTCAGGCATTCCGCAGATCATATTTATGGGATATTGTGCCATAATTAATTCTTAACTATGATAACATTGATAATGTATGTCAACATCCAAAATTTATGAATGGACATAACTACGACGTTAATTTTAGATTTTTGTAGAATCAGACACAGTGTACAAAGTATTATCTGTTACGAATAAGGGCTCGATCAGATGGTGTAGAATTGATTAGAAATTATTATCTTCTGCTAATGACCTTTTATTACTATTTCTGCGTCGTACGCTCGCGACTATGATTAATAAAAAATGTATTTTGTTTTAAGTGGGTCAGATAATATTTTTTTGAAGGGGGTAATGTGCTTTAATTGCGCAGCGTAGCAATTGCTTACTAATAAAAATAATTTCTTTAAAATTGATTCATTTTTAGTAAGTTTAGTAAGTTAATGCAATTTTGTATGCCTACCTATTTAATTGGCGTAGCTCTAAAAAAAACTCCAAAGTAAAACATAATAGGATTTTTTAGATAGGGGAACTTATAAATATTTATATAATGTTTTTCTCAATTGCTAATAAAGTCAGCTCCACTCTACGATTTGCATTTAAAATGCTGGTTTTTATGTTTGTTTTTGCACCTCTTTTGCAGGTCGTAAATTAGAAAATAAAAAAATATTTGTATTTTATGTGTAAATTTTTCATATCAATTAATATTCTCACAACGTCAACAATAAGGTCAAGGGAGCAGTTTTCGTAATTTCATAATGATGTCTTTTTTCAGTAGCATCAATTTTGTATCTAATTACGCCTTATTATCTACAAAGTGCAACATTATCATCTACTATTAACAATTAGAAAATTGTATCAGATTTTTATTTGACAAAATGGCGGATCCAATATGGTCGCCATTACAACAAATTTCATTTTACAAAATGGCGGATCCAATATGGCTGCCATCACAGCAAACAATTTTTCTTTGCAAATTCAGAGCATACAAGTAGTCATTCATCTTAGGCTTTTTATAGACGAAAAACCAATCGACTGTGAAATGTCCGCTTAGTTGTTAATGGGTTAAATACAATAAACTAAATTCTCCTAATTTTTTCATTATTTTATAACATAATAAGTCGATTTATGTGATTTTGTTTTTAGGAATGCAATCGGTTTTCTATTTTTAAAATATGGAAAATTATGAGATGAAATGCTCTAAGTTGATAACACAAAATTATATTTTATTCAATATTTAGTCAATGAGATATAAACCTTTTTACCAAAAACAGCTGATGCTAAGAAAATATTTATATTATACTACTACGACTCTCCGAAAACAATCGGTTTTATGCAAGAATTTAAAAATGAAGTTTCTTATTTACCATTAAATTAACCAAATATTCATGAGACCTAACATGAACATGAATAAAAATATTTTCCATACCTTTTTAGAGTGTTTTCTAACTGAATTTCACTCAAATGTTGCTCAAGTGGTGATGATCAAAACTTCGTCGATTTTATCATTAAATTTATCGATTTTAAAAATAGGAAATAAATGTATTAAAATATTATTGATCATAATAAATTTATGTATGAAAAAAAAAAACTCCATATGTCTTCTTTTGAAAGCAATTTGAAGCATTTTGATACCTGCATGCATTTCAAAATAATTGCCTATTAGTTTCAGAAACTTCCCGTAGGACACCCTGTATCTATCTATCTATCTATATCTATCTTTGATGCATCTACCTGTCTATGTATCTACCTATCTATATATCTCCTATTTATCTTCTATTCTATCTATCTTCTTATTCTATATCTATATGTCAGCAGTGCCGGTTTTAGCAGTACCAGCACCCTGGGCGAGATTTCTACGGCGCTCCCTATCTGCCATTGAAACAGTAGGTAATGGGTCAGTTACCTACTTGAAACGCATACGAAAAAAAGGCAAGGGATATAATGAAATAACCATTTATTAAAAAAACTAATAAAATTTCTTTTCCTTTCTATCGGCAAACTCTTTTATTAAGACATCAAGGTCTATGTTTTCCGCAATTTCATTTTCGATTGACAAAATTGCTAAGTTTGTCAATCTAGATAGAGATATTGTGGATCGCAGATAGGTTTTTATCAGCTAAAGCTTAGAAAAACTCCTTTCCCCACTAGCCACAGTTTCAAGTATAGTGATCAATATTCGCAATGCTATCCATTCATGTGGATACAGACAGCTCTTGTAAGTTGCGATTTTTGATAAAATTTAAAATAAAGACAGGATTAACCACATTCTGATCAGGCAAAAAAGATTTTACACTTATGAGTTCATCGCACAACATACAACCATTTATACCTGATTTAGAGTCTACAGTTAATTTCAATTGGAGATCACTACAGAGTTTGAGAAGGTCTAGTTTTTCCGGAATCTTTTTTATATTGTACAAAAAAGACCAAGATTCCCAGTATTCATTTAACTGTTCAAATCTTTCATTCAGTGAATTTATGGTAGTGTCCAAAAGACAATTGAAAAATTCAACTTCAAATTTCTTTTCTGGAGAAGTTATAGGCTCATCGCAAGTAGTTTCACCAGCTTGGCAAAAAAAATATTTCAAAACCATGGTTTGAGGAAGTTTGGACATTCGGACGGCGATTTCTGGTGGTTATATAATCATTTAATATCAGCAACTTCAAGATAATCGACTTTAAAAAGAAAAATGACCAAAAAACAGTACTTTTTTTTAAAAAACACACAAAATAATAGCAAAAACCCTAGCTTTTAGGCAAAACAAATCCCGGATTCTGAAAGAACATCCCCAAAAACCTCCTGTATACGAATTTGGAAGAAAATCGCCCAAATTTGCTATTCGAATCGTGCAATTGAACTTGCGTGCACAAAATCTCGTTTTCCTCATTAATGGGTTAAAATGGCGCTTTTGAAGCCTGTTTTTCTATATTCTTCCAAGAAAGCGCAGCATTTTTTCAACATTTCTGTGCATTTTCCGAGATCCATGTCTATTGATTGTAGAGATTTACTAATGACATTTATTTGAAAAAGTATATCATACCAAACAACCAATGAAACCGAACACTGCATTCCATTCTAGTGTTGCCGTCATAACGATTTTGTAACTAGATTTAGGGAATTTACTAATAAGTAGGACTCGCTCAATGAACAAGCGGATATAAAGGGGGGCCTGCGGCGCCCCTTCAAATCTGGCGCCCTGGGCGGTCGCCCAACCGCGCCCTACCCTAACACCGCTACTGTATGTCAGCTCAATTCCAACGTAATGTCATACCAAATAATTAAATCAAAATGAAAATAAATCGAAATCTATGAAAATTCTATTTACCAATGCAATCGGAACTATTGAAAATGTTAAGTGACAGCAGTTGTCAAAAAGCACGCTGTCCGGCATGATCAATGTTTGGTATTTTACCTTCAAAAGTCCAGCAATGTTTTCGTCAAGATAAATGCTTAAAAACGCATTATTAATACATGTTTTCACATTCTTTTTTTAATCACTATATGCTCGCACATATATGCTCGCCGATTTCTGATGTGATTTAAACTTTATATGCAAAAAAGAGCCAGTTTACTTTTAGTCCTTGAAATAAACTTTTGCATAATAAAAACATTTATTGGAAAAATTCATATTATTATTATCAGACCGTCTAATTTCAAATAACCCTTAAAACAAATTATTTTTAAATATTTTATGATCGAAAGGGTTTCCCGAATATGTTGATAACAACAGACAATAATCGTAATCGTAATTACATGCAAAAACAAAATATTCATGTCTAAAAATGAGTGTCTTTTAATAAGTTTTTTTTTAAATTATCGAAGATATTTGGTAGATCACTAAAGTGGTTTTCAAGTAACGAGTTTACGAGTAATTATTTGAATATGATTAAATATCATTAGCGATTTCAAGGATATCAAACATGAGATATAATTTTATGAAGACAATAATTTAGTAAGTCGTAGCTAAGTCATAAAATGCAATAGTACCACTTAAATAATGATGTATCCAATAAATAATGATGCTATAACTTTGCAGCTATATAGAAGGAGTGCAATTGATGTCAAATTATCAAGTTTTAAAAGATCGTAAAAATAATATAAATAATATACTTTCAAATCTTACCACCTTTGTAAATCTCCTGTAAAAAGTTAAACCATATGCTAATCACGTACTTAAATTGTACATAGTCAAGAGTTATAGAGTCAGACATTTAATTTAACTACCATCCTACGACTATGACGTTTTTTTTTTTTTTAGCAAACATCCGTTGACCATCAACGTTCCATAAATCTCAATCCAGGAACTTGATTTGATCTACCCACAATAGATCGAGGGAAACATCTGGCGATGTAATTGTTCTTCCGCAAAAAATTCAGCAAAGAATCTAAGTAATAAAATTGAGTAAGTCTTCTTTGTTTCAAAGCGTGTGGAAGAAGAAAGTAAATCTGAAGAATGCAAATATGTTGGCTTCCTAAAACATAAATCCTTCTTGGATTCGATACGCAGCAGTAGGGTAATAAATGTGGGTAATTTCTACATAAAGATAAATTAGCTGATGTACTAAAGAGTTGTCTTTTCTTTCCGTGGCAAGATGCTGTAACAATTCTTCTTGAATAGAGCTTCTGTGATGTGATGCTTTCGCGTTGCGCGCAAAATGCATCGAAGTGGCCGCCGCGCGCAACTACACTATGCACCGAAGCCCCAAGGCCGCTCCAGTAATTCGACTTTCACGCTAGATGATCTAGACTAGAATTGGAGCCACAAATGGTGTGCCCCCTGATGAGGCCCCAGCAGCCATCGCCATCCGCGGTTCAGAGATTGCAGACAGATTTGAATACACTGCCGAAGGACAGTGAATTTGTTTTGCCTCTGTCGAGCGCAGTGCATTTTCGTAAGAGGTGCATACGGATGGATTTTGGTAGTAAAAGCTGCATTAAATTGCATAATGAATGTTTACCTCGTATTTCTATCAACCATTAATATGAAAAAGAAAAACAATTTGATATTCGCATCTTATACGAGCTATAGAGCTTCCTGAAGTTATGAATGTTTTTCGAAAAATATGAAATTTACAGATCTCGATTTGGAAAGGTGCGTTTTAGTTTACATATTAGAAATAATTAAAACTTGTCTCACGGTTTCAAAGTGATGGTATAATAATCGCATTAGGAGGACACCTAAATTATGATATCCTTGAGGATCATTTTTTTTTATTTAGAAAATTATAGAAAGTATAGTTGCAAGTGACTGTGGCGATCGATATTACGAAATTTTGTTCTTAGATCATAAACAAATATTTGAGGTGATCAGGTTAATAGTTTCTTGCAAGTTGTAAATATCTTAACAGCAGGTGATTACTCGAAACAAATGAGGTACTAAATTAAACTGCATGCTGCTTGTCTTAACTCCCTAGAGGAGCGATTTGCGCTGTGCCTAGCGGGAGAAGAAAATTAAAATACCAATTAGGTAACTAAGATAAAGTGCTAATCTATTTAATTGAAGGTTTTTGCCATTTAAGCTCATGTTATTTCACACTCGCATTCTTTTAACATAAAATAAAACTTGAAATATGTTGCCTTTTTTAAAAGTTCAAGTCCTGCTAAGGTTATTCATTATAATATATCAATATTAATACCAATAATACAACGTTTATACATATTTTGACGTATGTGACTAATTTGACGGCATGAGTGATGATCAATCAATACCAGATTGCATATTGCATATAAAATCTGTTTATAAAAACGTACTGGGGTGATGAATGTAAAGATTTATTTGCTATAAATATCTAAATTAGTCAACAAATTTAATGTTTTATCTGCCTCTGAACAGATTATATGTAAATATAGTACATATCAATTCTACAAACGAATATTCTCAGTTGTCTTGTTTTACTTGGAAAAAAGTATTAATACCGGATTTTTGTTTTTAAACTTAACACGGTTTTTTAACTTTTTAACGATATTTTTTCTCGTTAATATAGAATTTTCTGGTTATACGACAAAAAGAATGTTATCTACATTGAGAGAAATTTTTATTTTATTGTCATTTTTCCCTTATAATTTTCAGACATAGAGAAACACATTATTTTGATAACATTAACACTATCCCTGTTTTACTATTATTTTAATAATAGTTAACGTATTATAAAATTGAAATAAGATATTATTAATATAACTTTCAAATCAATATGTTGAATTTTACTTTTGAACTTATATTCATATCATTTTGATACCTCTTATGGTTAAATTGAAATTTTGAAATTATTAAAATAAGAACTAACTCCATATTATAATGATAACAAGATTATTGAGTCATGAACTTAAACTTAATAATAATAAAAATTACCAAAATGTGAAAGTAAAATTTATTAGATTTAATGTGATTTTTTAGAATTTTATGTGATCTTCATGACCTAATTCTGTAATTACTCCATATGTTTTGAAAAATATTTGCGCGATTTTAGTGGTGAGATGATTACTATACAATCAATTAAAAGTACTTTTAGAAAACTATGCTTTTAATCAGGGACTGTAATGGTTATGATATTTTCGGTAAAAATCAGAGATGAAAAATTATTTCCTGACTGTTATTTTGCTAGACAAAAATAAAAATGTTGTTCTGATTTTTATTTTTAAAATCAAAAATAAAAATCGGAATATAATTTTGATTATATGAATTTTTAAAATCAGAAATAAAAATATATGAATTTTTAAAATCAGAAATAAAAATCAGATTTTGATTTTCATTTTTAAAATCAAAAATATAAATCGGAATGTGAATTTTATTTTTAAAATCAAAAATAAAAATATGGAAATGATTTTTAATTTTAAAAGCAGAATTAGACATCAAAAAAATGTTTTTTGTTCTTAAAATTAAAAATAAAAAACCAAGTAGTGATTTATATTTTTAAAATCTGAAATAAAAATCGGAAAACGACGTTTGTTTTTAAAATCTATATAAATAAAAATGTAAGTGTTTGTTTGAAATGTTGACATAAAGTTGTATTCGAATAAGCACGTGTTTTTATATACCTTTTTTGTTTTTTTAAAAGCGCCATCGGATTTGCTTTTAAAAGTAAAAATCATTTCCTGAATTTTTGTTTTTTTTTTTTTACTTTTAGAGTAAGAATCGTTTCCTGATTTTGATTTTTGGTTTTAATAGTAAAAATCGTATTTTTACTATTTTGATTTGTGATTTTAATAATAAAAATCTTTTCTTTATTTTATTTCTGATTTTGAATAATTGAATAATTTTTCGATTTTTTTTCAGATTTTAAAAATAAAACTCAATTCTTGATTTTTATTTTGGATTTTAATAATAAAAAAACAAACTCTGATTTTTATTTTCGATTTTTATAATAAAAATCATTTTCTGATTTTTACTTTAGATTTTAAAAAACAAAAATCATATTTTGATTGTTATAATAAAGATAATGATCTGCTTTTTATTTTAGCTTTTCAAAATAAAAATCATATTTCGATTTTGATTTTTGATTTTAAAAATAGAAGTCATATTCTGATTTTTATTTTTGATTTTTAATATAAAAATCATATTTTGATTTTTGATTTTAAAAATAGAAATCATATTCTCATTTTTATATTTGATTTTAAAAAATAAATTTATAAAAAAAAAATTTTTCATTTCTGATTTTTATGGAAATAATCACAAATTTAAAAAGCACATACAATTTTTAAAGCTCAGGTCATCAGAATCATAATGCTACATTTGAATCAATTTTCCCACAAATTTGTCTTTATGATTTTTTGGTGTGAAACATTGAAAAGAGTAAACATTATCAAATCTTCTATTAGGTAAAAATTTTGCAAGTTGTGCTAAAAGAAAATGTACTAATTAAATTAATTTTAATTTTATATAATAATTATACTTAAATATTATATGCACATACATTCCCTATAACACAATTTAAATATCTTTCGACTGAATCTCTAAAAAAGCTATTATTTTAGTAAGTCTTAGTTATTATTACAAAAATCTGAGAAAAATTATTATACAAAATTCGTACTTTTAAAAATTGTGTCTTATTATGAACTAAATTTTATTTGGGCCATGTATTGTCGACATAATTATCTCCTATGTACTAGTTTTTTTTTAGATAATTTCAGGTAACAGGTAAAATTTCACGCTGTAATACCTTACCAACCTAAATAAATGTCAGGAACTATTAAAATTGAAAAAGATCTCAGTTTATAAATAACGAATACAATTGATTTATACGTTGCACGTCTGTCTAAATTTTATGTATTTTTGCTAATCTTTCATCTCATCTAAAGATTAAAACTCCTTTTTCTCACCTATAACATCGGCACAGGTCCGTCCAATGGCCGAAGGTTTTTTCGCTACACCTAAAAATATTAAAGTCGTGAACTAGTCTGCCTTTGAAATATTATTTACCCAAAATAAAATTACTCAACGAAGGCATCAATTTTCGTGAGCCGTTTTTCAGGGGTCTCTGTGGGCACATCTTCTTCAATTATTCAATTACACGGCTGACACGCTAATCAAAAAGTAAAAGTCATGTGCCTTTTGAAATACCAAAATCAGATCAAGTTTTATAATTTATTAAATTGGCCAAGTTCGGGAGTTTGAAGATGAGCGATTATTATTATTGTACCTAAGTACGCCTGGAGAAAATTTCGAATTACTCAATGGTTTGCAATTTGGTAATATTTTTGAGTTCTGTAACCAGAGTTTTTGTTGAACCATAATATTCAGGTGTGCACCTTGTTAAGGTAAGGTTACTATAAAATACGAATGAAAAAAGAGATAGTACAAGGGCAAGATAAAAAAAAAAAAAGAAGAAAAGATCAAGAATAAAAAATTTACTAATTCATTGCTTATTAAGATACAAAAAATTGTTCAAACTGATCACAGCTCAGAAGTATTTTGAAGTTATTAACACAAAATGTAATAGACAGTAGAATAAAATAGGGAAAGACAAAAACACCTAACATTTATTCAAAGAACTAAATCATTTTAAAGGCATACTATATAAATATTAAAATTGGTACATAGTCTGATTATTGAATAACCGAAATTACTATAAGAATCAGTCTATTTGGGAAAAGTGAAAATGAGTGAATATGATTCATCATAAAAAAAGTAGGCTAAGCTAGTTAATCTGCCATTCACATTAATAATATCAAGATAGTGGCCAAGTGCAGTTCTTTCTCTTTCTGTGAAACACGTTTTAATTTGATTATTTTTTTTCTAAGAGTGTTAAACATTTTACACTATAATATAAAATGTTGCTATAATTTGTAATTTTTCTAGCATTCTCATATTCACTTATCCCAAACACAAATTAATTTCACTCATTGTAATTACTTATATATATTTGTTCCATCCAAAGATAGGTCTCATCTCTATCCAAAAAAAAATTCTTATTTTCACAAAAATTAAATTACTGAAATTAATAAAGGGTGTGAAATAGAATATAATTTTCTTTAAACTAGTTTTAGGTGACCTAAGCAATTATTTCAACTTCATGACTAGTTGATTAGCAAAACTATAAGTTATTTATAATTTTTTTTTTCATATTAATTATAAATTTTTCAAAAATAAAAGAAAATTGTAGTAACTTCTCCAAGACCTTTTTTTCTAAGGAGCTAGGCGGTGACGAAGATTCCTAGAAGCTGGATCAACTAAAATCAAAATTTTATTTTTATTAAAAAATGATCAATTTTACGAATAAATTTGATATGACAAAAAGTGATTATAATGAGCCAAAGAACAGGTGTACATTTTTTCAGCATTTTTCGGGAGATTTTTGGATTCTTAAAATATTGGCCAAATCCAAAAAACCAAAAATAGTCCAAAAAATTCTGAAAAAATGTACATGTAGTCTTTGGCTAATTTCAAGTATTTTCTGTTCTATAAGTTTTTTTTGTAAAGTTGATCCTTGTATAAAAAAATTGCGAAATTTTTTTTATTACATTGCTGTACGAAACGGCTAATTTGCAAAAACTAAAGCAAAAACAAAATTTCAAAACCATGATTTGAGAAAGTTTAGACATTCGGACCGCGATTTCTGGTGGTTATATGATCATTCAATAGCAGCAACGATAAGATAATCGACTTTAAGACGAAAAATGACCAATAAAAATCGGCACTTTTTTGAAAAAAGCCAAAAAATAATAGGGTTTTTGAAGTTTCTATGCAAAACAAATGCCAGATTCTGAAAGAACACCCCCAAAAACCACTTTTATACGAATTTGGAGGAAATTTGCCCCAATTTTCTATTCGAATCGTACAATTGAACTTGCGTGCACAAAATCCTCGTTTTGCGCATTAATGGGTTAATTACTGATTTTATCACCTCACCTCAAGAAATTACGTGTGGTATACCCCGCGGCACCTTGATCTGTATCACCCTGTATAAGGTTTGCTTTTTATATCAAAATCAATTAAAACAATCTTGCAAATCTTATCGAACGAGATAATGAGGTATTAATTTTATTCTTATTAATGTTTCTTTAAGTCGTATATTATAAGCGAGTAATTGACTATGATGACCAAAATTAAAAAGTTATCGTATTCTCGAAGTATAGAACCTCGATTCTATGCAGTGCCGGCCTTAGGCTTTTGCGTTTAGTCGGGCAAACTTTTCCTCGGCGCCCCTTTTAAAGACAAATATAAAAATTATGGCTTAAAAAACAAAAAAACACGCTTTTATAAGTAGCGCAATAAAAAGTTAAACAATTATCGCAGGTTCAAAATTTCTTTTAACTTGTAGTGTCATCAAAAATTTAGCAGTGTGAACAATTTCAAGGTTTTGGCTTTATCCGAACATAGTTAAATTTCGATTTGTAATTTTGAAATACACAAAAAATGCACAGGCGGACGGACAACATGGTCAAGTTAAATAATAGCTTTAACAATACCCCCAAGTGGAAAAAAAAGTACGATTTTTTTGGTACGATAAACTGGCCATAAAGCATAATCCGAAAAATTTTTAGATAATTCTTTTATATTTTCACAAGTTCCGTTATCTACCGCATCTTTATTGTTGGGCTCGTCCTCATCTATGTTCAACTTATTTCCATCTGAAATTGGTTTAGGCGATTCAGATCTAACTTCATTTTGAATAGTTGCTTCTGATGCTTTTCTTTTTCTGTATTCATAACCAGAAGGTTTATGTTTCTTCGTAGAGGTTTCGTTTTCCATCGTTAAAATAAAATATTATCAGCCAGCATAGAAAACAAAGATAACAAATGTTGATAAGAAAAAATTAATTTTTCTGCAATCCCAAATCTGCAAAGTGTCAACTTTGTAACCACCATTCAAAACAAATTTCCACTTTGCGTAGGCTTCGAACGGAAAAATCGTAAATGTTACTCGGGTGTTAAAAAAGAAGGCCCTAGATCAAATAGTTGGGCATTCTTTATTTTTAACCGACTGCAAAAAAGGGAGGAGGTTCTCAACTCGACTTTATTTTGTTCTTCTTTTTCTTTTTTTGTGTATGTTACGCGATATCTTCGCCGATTGTGATCCGATTTTAATAATTCTTTTTTTATTAAATAGAATATTTCTCGAGGCTGGTCCCGTTTAAATTTGATGAAAATATCCCTCTTCTAAAGGTGGAAACTTAGGGGATGAATCCCTTTTATTGAATTTCAACCACTTTCCTTCAGCTAAAAATTGAAAAATAAAACAAAATTTACAAAAAAATAAAAACCGACTTCGAAACTTTGCCTGTATGTATGTACAAATTTAAACTAAAAAATTAAAAAAAATATTTTTTATTACTTTAAAGAGAAGAGCATTCAAGCATAATATACAAAACTATTAATACTCGTACTTAAATATTTACAATATCTAATCAGTTACTTTTTGGAGTCGGTGCCAGCCAAGGCAAGTTTAAAAATCCAAATTCTCTCGACCAATTAAAAAACTGACTGATTAGTTATTGTAAATATTTAAATATCAATAATTTTGTATATTATCCTTGAATGCTCTTTTCTTTAAATTAATAAAAAATATTGTTTTTAACTTTTTAGTTTAAATTTGTACATACAGGCAAAGTTTCGAAGTCGGTTTTTATTTTTTTGTAAATTTTTATTTTATACTCACAACGTTGCGTAATCTATTATTGAATTTCATATATAAACTGAAAACTACATTTAATACTGGATGTGGCATTGGACAGAACAGGACAAAGAAAATTAAATTTGATGGGTGAATATACCTTACGTAAAATTTCCTTTGAAATACTAGTTAAATGTGCAATAATAAAAGCAAAACGTCAAAAATTAGGAAGAATAAAGAGTGTAAGTAGAAAATGTTGATTCATGTATTATAGAATCTTCAATGCTTCATCTGAGTATAAAATTTACTATATCCTAGTTATGTATCTCTGAGAATCTTAAGGCTTCATGATTTTCGAAACGTATTTTGGATTTCCTGAAATAATCTTTATATGCATTTAAATATTGTACAGCATTCCAAATGCTTTTCCATGGAATTGCGAATCTTTACCACGAAGACTTGGAATAATAATCAATTAAACTAGTAAATACTTCGAACGCAGTTTGATATTATTATGAAATCTGCAGTTTCAAAATAAACTATTGGAAAAATTGAAAAAATCAATTTCGTATTTACGTTTCATAAATTATGCATTTCAATAACATTTACAGTAAATTAGAATAACTTTAATACTAACATAAATGTATAATAATCAGGTTTATATCTTGCTTTTCTCTCAAAAACTGAATGCATAAAAGGTACAACGTCCAAAAATTAAATCGTTCATTTACCTTATGTATCACTCTTTCCTTTAATAGTTTTGAAGACCAAATGAGTTTTTAAAAATAATGATTTGCAAATATTATTTAAAAATTTTATGGAACTCTTAGGAAAGCCCAGAACACTAGCGACGTCCTCAGCTTAGGAGTGATAGCTGCAGTCTGCAAATATATACATACAATATGTCTAAAGCGCCCATCGGGAATTTCTAAGAAAAAATTTATTCGAAAATACACAAAAAAAATGGAAAACGGCTGTTACCAAAACCCCCTGGAATACATATAAACACAAGCCGCGAAGTTGAAAATGCACATGTAGTGATGTAGTCCGAAATTCGCCACGAATTTTTAAACATTTTGTTCTCGCCCCTATAATGGTTTTGTACCATAAGAACGGTATTCTTCCCCAGTTACAATTAGTAGAACATCATTTTTTCGTAAAAACGATAGTTTAGCAGATTCGCCCTGTGGAGCAGAATAAATGGGCTATACCGCCGTAAGAAGCAATCATCTGACCTAGACGGCTTGTATTTATAATATTGTTCGTAGTGGTTTTGTTTTTTCGATACTTATACATAAAATTGCCACTTTCCTTGGGGGGAACACAAAAACACCTCGGGAAGTAAAAAAAAAAATGCTTCAAAACATGTTTCATGTTTGTCTCCCTTGCATTCGTCTTACATATATTTTTACTCAATTTTGCAGTTCAACAAAATTATTCTTCTCAGAAATTTTAATGTTACTGATTCATTTGGCGCCCCAAATCGACCGGCGCCCTCGGGCGCCGCCCGAGCTTGCCCCCCCCCTAAGGCCGGTACTGATTCTATGAACTAAAGTAACTGATATAATTTATTAAAATTAAGGTCAAGGCCTGGGCAATGTCGATGCATTTGTTTAGAATTATGATAACAATTAAATATATTTTATCACGGTCAAACATACACTAGTTGTGTATTTTATGAAAGTATAAAGCAATAAATATATTTGTAATTCGATATCTCACTCCTCAATCATAAATGCAACCTTCCTGTTCAAAAAATTGATGTCTAATTTCCTGTGAATGTTTAAGACTCTCATTACGAAAATCTTAAAGTAAATGTTGTGTATTCCTCATTAAAAACGAGATTACTGCATCACACGCAACAATCAAGGAAAATCCCTTTTTTTTCCAAATCATTAGAATTATAGTAAAACAAAAAAAAAACCGAAAAAATGCACATTGCATGCAACAAAATGTCTATCGACACTCGATTAAAGATGGCATTGTTGGGTGGCGGGCACACCAAGATGCTTTTCTTTTGCAATGGTAGGTCATGCCGATGCTTATCTTACATTTTTTGTTGCAGTTCATTACAAAAACTACATCATCCGCCTTGAGGTTAAAAAAGCGGTGACAAATTGGAGCAAATTTTTTTTTTTTTTATACTTCTCTCTCTCACCGAAGACGATGGCCTTGAGTAAGAAGTTTAAGTGATCGCCTCGAGGATTACTCATAATTTTTGGTGTCGTGAGACCCGCATACAATTTTCGTTACATGCGAAGAGTTCCTGTTGCATATGGGTCACAATTTTGTTAGATATATTTTATACTACTTGTGCGCAGCACCTTTCAAATCGTTTTTAAGCTATGCCCATTAAAATATCATATGTGGGCAGAGTGCATAAATATGTCCGTTCCAAGATTATTCCAAAGTGGAAACACCAAAAGTGTCTCGTGTAACACGAACAAGAGTGTTTACCTGAGATGTCTTATAACAGCCATCACCTCCTACTGGCCGGCTGTCCATCACGGCGCATCAAGGCTGAAGGCTCCCCATTAAAATTAAATCATCGCGCGTTCATTAATCCAGTTTCGTGCAAGTGCACAGCAAATCATTTGCCGGCCAACGAAAGGTTAAATAATCGCTCATCGGACTCTTATGGTCTTATGCAAATGAGTCCCTCCAATAAGGTCTTAAGACTTTAGAGTCGCGGGAAGCAACAAATCATCTTCAAGCATGCGTCAGTGCTTCTGCATGCGTATTCAACTGCAGTTGCGAGATGCACTTCATTTATGAATGCCCTGGATATAGGGTAATTACTACAATTTCCTGAGGAAAATAAGATAATCGTAAAGATTATCTTAGAGTGGGGTTGCCTAACGCTAACATACTACTAAGGGTTTATTTACTTATTTATTAATTTATATAAGGCAATAGACAAACGACCTGACTACACAATAGCATATAGTATATTTTTTTAACTTCGAAAAATACCATTTTCAAATCACAATTGAATAAAATAGGTAGTTTTTAAAATCAAAAGTTCTATTTTCATTACAAAGAAGTCGAAATATTTAACTCAACAACTTCTAATTTTTTTATTTAAATTGATTCGTATACTATCACTACATGAAAGCGTAATATTTGGCACTTCTACTATATTAACCCATTAATGCGCAAAACGAGGATTTTATGCACGCAAGTTCAATTGTACGATTCGAATAGAAAATTGTGGCAAATTTCCTCCAAATTCGCATAAAAGGGGTTTTTGGGGATGCTCCTTCAGAATCTGACATTTGTTTTGCATAAAAGCTTCAAAATCCCTATTATTTTTTGGGTTTCTTCAAAAAAGTGCCGATTTTGTTTGGTCATTTTTCGTCTCAAAGTCGATTATCTTGTCGTTGCTACTATTTAATGATCATATAACTACCAGAAATCGCGGTCCGAATGTCTACACTTTCTCAAACCATGGTTTTGAATATTTTTTTTTTTGCTTTGGTTTTTTTCAAAATGGCCATTTTGTACAGCAATGTAATAAAAAACTTCGCGATTTTTTTACACGAAAAGGATCAACTTTACAAAAAAAATTTATATGACAAAAAGTACTTATAATTAGCCAAGGAAAACAGGTAATTTCTTCAGAATTTTTTGGACTATTTTTAGTTTTTTGGATTTGGCCAATTTATCAAAAATCCAAAAATGTCCCGAAAAATTCTGTGATATAAAATTTATTCTTATAATTGATCCTTTTTCAGTAAAAATATCACCAATTTTTTTATGATGAAATTTGGTAATATTTTTACTCAAATTATAATTAGCCAAAGAAACATGTGTGAATTTTTTCAGAATTTTTCGGGACATTTTTGGATTTTTCTTTTTTGAAAGTATGTAATTATAAACTCAGTTCTTTATAGTAATGTGAGGGATCTATTTGAGACCAAGTTTTTCTAAGCCATTTTAAAAATCCTTTAAGCCTTTTTCAAGATTTCACATTTTTCATTATTTTATTTTTACGTAAATCTGGAGTCACAAAAAATTTCTTGTTTTAACATAAAGATTTGAATCATAATTGTGAAGTAAATACTTTGATGAAGGAAGTTCAACAAAGGTGTAAAGGTAGATCAATAAATTATATATCTACATACCAATTTATTAGTTCGTAAAATTTTAAATAAGCAATTTGGTTGCTTACATTAAAAATAAAGGTTTAAACATGTTTTTTTTTTGTAAAACTCAAAATTTAAAATTATATCAAAAACTACGAAAATTTCAATAAAGGCATACTTAAAAATATAACGAAATAACATTTTAAATAAGTATTTTGTGCCTCAGAGTAACATTCTCCTTGTAAGACATTGCTAATTAAGTTTTCTTATTTTATGTCATTATTACACAATTAGTTAAAATTAGTAAAGGTAACTTTATAATTTATTAACCATGAAATTTATATTTTAAAAATGATTTTCAAATTTTATCCGGTTCTTCAGAGTCTTCGTGGAAATTACGAATTTCAATGGTTAAAATATTCCCAAACCAATAAATATTTGCACCACATTGTCATGAGAAAATTTACTATAGGAAATATCTTCATAAAACTATGAGAATTAGCTAAGAGCCATAAAATTTTAATTATCATCTGCTGTCATATTCTATGTCTTGCTTTTTTAAGACAAAGTGGTGTTACTGGGTCGATGCTTGGTACATAGATTTTGGATTACTATTCAACCTCTCACTCAATATTTTTAAATATTTCGCAAGGTTTTGGTTGTTATTTAAATGAATAATACTTGCCTAAATTCCATAAAATAAATTTATGTGGTATATGTTAAAAGAAGTAAATGAACTTAAAAAAATGGGATGTGCGAAGTGTTTCAAATAAAATAACCAAGACTATCAATATTAATAATTTAAAATAATATATATAGGTTTATAGGAATTGATGCAAAATATTTTTATAATTCACGAAGGGCTGCAAAATTTTTTTAAAAATATTTATTATCTGATATTTTTCATCCAGAAAAAATTTTTGGGATAAGTAAATAACGTTGTGGTATGATCAATAAATATGGTATTTTTTTATTTCAAAAGTTACGTTCAGGGTTAATTTTAGATACCAGTACACAACGTTAAGCAATGTTGGACTTTGAACCACTATATTGAGCCTGCCATAGAAATTTTGAATTATAAGCTTTCTAAAATATGGTCAAATGATCTATTTATATTAGGGTGCTTTTTTTTGGGAAAAATTTTTTTGTTTTCAGTCCCACCTCGAAATTTTGTGGCAAATACTTAAACAAAAATTCCCTGAAAATTGGAGCCCTTAATATTAATATTAACTACTACACTAAGGCGTATAAAGATTTCCCATATAAAATACACGCAAAGTTTGATTATTTTTCTTCAAAACTCTATAGCTCAGAGGCATTTTATGGTATAATCTTGGTCAATGGTAAGGTTTCTTTAGAATTGAATGCTCTACAAAAGTGTCCATTGCGGTGTAACCCTAACTCCCGAGCGAGGGAGTACGGGTCACTAGCCGCAATTTTTCCTTGAAATTCTCGCTTTTTACCCCTATCTCGTAAACAACAAGAGGTACAGAAAAAATGAATATGACAAACTTGTAGCAAATTCAATTTTCTACAAAAAAGTTGTGAACACGAAATCGCTAACATCGATATTTCTTGAGATATTGGGCTTTGAAGTTGAGGTAGTGTTTCTACAATTTAGCTCAATAATACATGAAAATTCCACGTTGATATTTAATAGATGCGTTTTTTAATTATCTGATCTGGATCTCGAATTTTGCATTGGATGGAACTTTTTAAATCGTGACCTATAGTAAAAATATTAAAATTTTCAATAAACTTATTAAGTGATTTTTAGCCACCCAAACTTCAAATATTTAACTGAAATAATTACTGGATTCATGCTTTGATACAAAATGGGCATAAATTAAGTTGTGGCAATTTGATGTTCTTTTAAAAAAATTCAAAAATTCCATGCAATCAAAATTCTAAATCCAAATCTAATAATAAAAAAAAAATGGAGCTAATATTAATGTTTTTATGAATGCATAATTGGTTTTGAAGGATAAAAACCCTAAGTTATAAGAAAACCTACACTCAGCTTAATAGAAAGCATAATTTCTGTACAGAAACAAACCAAGGTTAACCTTAAAGTTTAATGATGTGATTCATTTTTAAAAATACCATTTTACCAAGATGAAACATCAACTGTAAGAATAAGATTATAATTTTAGTATTTTGCAATAAGTTTTCCAAACCATTAAATTTGGTCTTTAAGACACTCTGCTCTAATTAATCTTATCAGTTGTGGGGCTTTTTAATTTTCGAAAGAAGCAAAAAAAAGAAAAACTGCCAATTCATTAACCATTCGGACCCAGCTCAAATCGTATTACTTAGAGTAAGTAATAAGTATCTCTTAAGTAATTATTTCACAATTGAGCTACCGAGGGCAGATTACAAAAGATGTTGCAGGTTAATAATCCGCTCGGAATGTCAGCGCCAGCTTCTTCTAATTGTGGGATTATCTGATTAGCAACATTAATTTTCTAATTGTTAAGTCAAGGTCGAGCGCAGCCAATTTCGGTGGCGTGGTGCGGCAATACGACGACGAATAAACCACTTAAAAAAAACATTTTCGCAGCGATCTCGTCGGCTCACACAACACAACAGTGGTGGCCGCAATATCTTGGATCATGGGCGCGCATTCTGTCGAGGTAATCCGTAATCCATAATCTCCTCCTTGGAGTCGAGAAATACTGACAGATCTTAATCACCTGGGTGAAAGATCATCTGACAAATTAAATTGTCCGACAGCCTCTTCCTGCTGTGCGGCTGCGTAAAAAGATCATCTCTAAATTGTATGTATGTAGTATAAAAGGTAAAACTGCATGGGGCCTCGCGACTCAAATTGTGGCCTGAGTTAATTCAACAAAGGAGCAACGATTGCATAATGTGGTATTAGTGGCGTTACACTAATCTAAATACACAATCTAATTACATCACTCTCTCTCTAGGTAGGCTTTTCCGCCTCCTCAGGCATTTAATGCATTCAGGTTGGTTACATGGACCAATTTCCAGAACGTGCACATCTTGAAGTTTTATGGGTTAATTGTAGGTCTATTGCAAAATGTTCAAACAATTTTTTTTTACTACCGGCTTAGTGCGTATTCTTCTTACAATTTTTAATTTGTTTTATTTGAAATTTGCTTGGGCCATCAATTTCACTTTCCCAACTATACTATATAGAAAGACTGCATATTATCTGTCTTCTTTATGAATAGACTGTTGATTTTAAGTGTTCCGTCTGTAATTTGCAATTACCCTTTGATACAGGTACGATTTAGTGGTTAAGTTTTGCTATAAACTCCTGGATAGTATATCATTTTATGACCCTTTTAGCATATTGTATTGCTAAACATCGCTCGATGCACCTATTGAATATATGTTATTTATACAGTACTTCGAAACTGCTGGGTTCAACTAAACACATTAGCAAATCGAATTGGGGTTATTAGACATATTTCAAAATCAACGAAATCGTAATAGACACTATAAATTAATATGACTTTGATCATAATAATATGCGTTTTTTTTCTATTCAGAACACAAAGAAATTATCCATTGAATTAAAATTTCCCATGACACAGCCAAGATTTAATATTTTTTTAAAAATAATTTTAAATTTCCATGACTTAAAACAACTTTTGAGTCAAAAATTACTCTGAAAAATGTTCAGTTCAACATTTGAAGTATGAATGAATGAAAATTATGCGTATTCTAGGTCGCGGTTGTTAAGTTTCCCTTCAATACCAAATGTACTATTGTTCTGGAGAGACGAGAAAAATTGCAGCTAATAAGAATATATATTTTGTATTTAATAATATCTAGAACACCAAAATCTACAACAATTTGAAGAATATAAATTATAAACAAATCAAAACAATATATCATAAAAGTTTATCTTTTTACCTCGTTTTCATCTCTATTTTCATTTTTATAGTAAAATTAAACCTATTCTACGTTAGAAATTCGAAAAATCACTTATGCTTAATATTAAAAGAAGAAATATAACACAGCCACACAAAAAAAAAAAAAAATGGTCTGTACTTTACATGCGATGTATTTTCGCACGCTGAGCATGAATCTGGAGTCAGAATTGAGCCATCACATCACAGTTAATTCCTAACCTCAAAAAATCCGGATAAATTTACAAGGAAAAATACAGGAATTTTGTTTTTTCATATCCAGATGTATACTTTTATGTAAAAGAACCCCGCGAATCCAAATCCACCGTTAGAGTTGAGGTGGCACGTCATGTTTTTTCCCTAACCTCAAAAAACCGGGTCAGAAATATCGATTTCCAAAGTCAACCGATTTACGCTAAATTCGGTATGTGGGGGTTTTAGGGGTTTCTGATCACGAATCTGAAGTCAAAGTTGCAAAATTCAAGATGGCGCTTCCAATATGGCGGACGAAATTTTCGAAAATCAACCGATCTACGCCAAATTTGGTATGTGGGGGTTTTTGGAATTACTGAACACGAATCTGAAGTTTAATTTGGAGAATTAAAGATGGCGGATCCAATATGACGGACGAAATTTTCGAAACCAACCGAATTGCGCCTATTTTGGTATGTGGGGGTTTTTGGGGCCGCTGATCATAATAATGCTTATAATTATGCATATATAAGACATGCACTATTATATATCAAATCAGATAGCTATATTCAAATTTTTATATTTGTTTATTCGCAGCGTTCTAGATGTTCAGATACTAAGGGAATAAGGTAGTCAATTTTGTCTGGATGACTTTAAAATATCACTGGATTATTTTTTGTATCCCTTCCAATATCACTGCAATCGGCACTTCATAAACTTATCGAGAGTCTATTAGATAATCTCTGTGCCAAATTTCAAATTCTTAACACGTATGATAGCTGAGCTGAGGATACAACAATGAAAAAATCTATAGATAAAATACCCAAGGAACTACGTAGGTATACTCATCTAAAGTCCATCATTGATTTTCAGCCTACTACATTTAATTTTTTAAAGAATTGGCGGAAGTATGATATTTATTATTTAAAGTCGTTTTAACAATAGTATTTACGTTTTTCACTACATATTAGAAGAATAAATGAAATCAAGTAAAAACCTAAGCAGCCAACAAATTTAAATCAATTATAAGATTATTATGCGACTTGAGTGATGGTAAAATGGTAAAATCGAATTCTTAAATATTGTGCATTACCGCTCGCAGCATCGTAAGCATTTATATTTAATCTCTCTCTTAGATCTCGATGTGTCATAAATCGGGATCCAGGCAGAGGTTAAGAATTATAGAGCAGTTTCCATAATGTCGACGATCCCAAAGATTTTAGATTCACTAGTTAGCTGCAGGTTACATATTTTAGTCAATGATTGGATAAGCCCTCAGCAACATAGGTTTTGTTCCGGAAGGTCATGTGCCTCTAATCTCACAATTTTCACTAATTTCACAATAAATTCGATGGAAGATGGGGCACAAGTTGATGCAATTTACACAGATATCTCTAGAGCTTTCGATAGAGTTAACATTAGATTGCTTATAATGAAGCTTGAACAAATTGGCTTTCATTCTAGTATATTAAAGTGGATTTTTTCATTTCTCTCTGGTCATAGACAATTTGTTAGGTTAAATAATGTTCTATCAAGGGTTATTTTAGTAAATTCTGGTGTTCCTCAGGGAAGTCATTTGGGTCCTCTTCTTTTTGTTCTATTTATTAATGACGTATCAAATGTATTCAATTCTTCTATGTATTTAATGTTTGCGGATGACTTAAAATTATTTAATAACATTAAATCTTTGAGTGACTGTCTATTGCTTCAACAAGATTATGATTCTTTTCTTAATTGGTGCAAAACCAATGCCCTTTCGCTAAATATTTCTAAATGTAAAGTCATGTCTTTTAACCAAAAAGCATCTCCCATTGATTTTGATTATAAAATTGATACTAGAGTGTGAATTATTAAGGATTTAGGTGTCATCACGTTGAGCATATAATTTCTAAAGCGTTTACTACTTTAGGCTTTGTAAAACGTAATACAAGGGACTTTAAAAAACAATTTACATTAGTCACATTATACTGCACATTGATTAAGTCTATTTTAGAATATTAATTTGTAGTGTGGTGTCCAGCGTATACGAAATATATCGATCGCATTGAAAAAGTACAAAAGTATTTTACGAGATTTGCTTTTGCCAGACATTCATATTGGCATGAAAATATGCCTACGTAACGTACAAAGTTCGGTGTGCATTACTACGCTTGTCTATACTTAATTTTATTAATTAATTTTTCCTAAATGTTCGTATTTTGATTATTAATATTAGTTGAATTACCAATGACATTTTACAAAAAAGGTTTAATGATTATCCAATTTATTAAATTAGATTAAATATTCAATTATCGTGTGAAAAACCATTTAATCTATACAAAATATCAAGTAGACTTTTTAATAATTTTTCTAATCATCTATTTGTGCTTATAGATAAAATTACAATATTATTTTTTTTTTTGCATCAATTTTGATGTTCAACGTATTTTTAGTTTTATTTGTTTTCTTATCGTACCGAAGTTAGGTTTGTTTTTTAAATATACGAAAAGAGTTCTGGTGGGCTTCCTAGATCCTACCTTCTTATCTAATTTTAATATTCGATTATAAGTAGGTATATACGTTATCGGTTATGTATATTTCAAGAGTTTTAATTAATTATCTCTAGCTTATATTATGACATCATTTTCACACAAAAAATGAATGACATTAATCATTGCTCTTATGCACTTATATAAGCGAGAACAAATTAGTAGTCTAGATTAAAATTAGAACAAGACAAAAAAAAAAATCTAAAAAATTCCTCTTCATCGCAAAATCATTCACAAGCCTCTTGAGTTGCCTAAGAGTATCATGTCATAAATGGTAAGAGGTGCCTCTTGACTAACTACCTGTCAGTAATGAGTGCTTCAGCAAAAAGATTAGTGAAAAAGATACTCATGAAGCTCGTGAAATTATAACATTCGAATGACCACAAAGAAAAAAAAAACATACATAAGACAAAATAGCAAACGGGCTGTTAGCAGGGTCATCACCGACATGCAGCAATCAATCAAGTGGCTTGTGGGCTAGTGAGCTCCATAAAGAAGAAATATAACGATCACAAGATCGCATATAAGAAGCCTTGTGAAAGTGGTCCCCAGCTCTTTGCGTCTGAGACGACAACAACGCACTTTTCCTCCAGGCTGTTCATGTCCGCAGTTTAATCGTTAGATTTATTGCAGATCATCGATGCTCATAAGAACTAATATTACATCATAACATCTATACCTCTATCTTTGGCATAGTCAATACCATTATCATTTTAGCGCCGCCGTCGCACTGTCGATGTGATACTTTTTTAAAGAGCCACTAAATGTAGACAGTACTTGAAAATTGGATAACTATTTTTATACCTTAACCGTGAACATATTGTAATTTCTGGTTCAATGTCACAGATCTTAAAAAAAAAATGTCTGTCTTAATGAGACTGTGCAAAAAACTTCTCCTTCCCTACGTAACGATCAGGGTAAAATCTTATTTGGATATACTATACATCAATTGTAAATGTTTCAATTTCAAAATTACATTATACCAAGATTTTTTTCTAGGGGACTTTCGAAGAGCAATGATTTTCTGCACCGATCTTGAAATCAAATTAAACACCACCTTCTTATGAAGGTCGCGTAACCACACGATCTGTTTGAATTACCCGACATTAAAGTTATGACTATGATGTCTCAAATTTCGTGAAATTAGGCTTCTTATGGTATAAGTGTAAAGGTCATGTGAAAATAGGGCATTTAAAGATTTCTATGGATATTGTCACGTCCGAATATTGTTCTTCAAGTAATCGTTTCAGCCTTTATGGGAAGATCTTTTTTCCTAACGTGTAATATTTAAGTTTATTCTGGTTGGAGATTCCATGAAAACGGTACTCAATCGATGGTTTATTCCGGTTGCGGAAAATCAATTTAATAAGAAGAGATTGCTGCATCTGAATCGGATTGCTGACATAAATGTAATATATTGCCTTAAATATATTTATGAAGCTATTACCTTTTGATGGTCGTCTGCTAACGTGTCTACTTGCCTATGCAATGCAATCGGTAAATGTGTTAAATTGTGACCATTCACATTTTAAGATAGCTACGAGAACGTAAATTTTGTTAAGTTATTGATTGGATATTTATTATGAATTTTATTATATTTGCATTTAAATTATAATATTATATTAGCTAAATATGAAAATGTTTCTTCAAGATTCTTAAATTAACCAACCAGTTTATGCACCTAAATATTTGATCAATGTGTTTTGAAAGTCTATGTTGGAATGAAAATTAATTTAAAAAAAAAGGCAAGTTAGGATTTTGCAGAGCCCTTACTCTATTTTAAATAAACCTATACATATAATAAAACTCTACCCATGCCTATTCACGTATCATGCAAAATCTACCAGACAAAATTTAAGAAAACTTAGCTTGGATAAAATATAGGGTCTCAAAACGACGGATATAAAATAGCTACAAAAAAATTTAAACTTAATGAAACTATCATAAAAATTAGTATTTGGAGGTTTATGGTGACCAAAATTTCTTAAATTCAAGGGAACTTGTAAAAGGTTTCTGATTTGGAATCTACTTTCGAAATTTGGAAATTTAAAATGGCATATAAAATTCTATTTGTCTGTTTGTTCCCGTATCATACAAAATCTACGGTACGGAATTTTATGAAATGTAGCGTAGTTGAAGGTTATGACCTATGCTAATATTTATAATAAATTTTATCTCCACAGACCGTACTCCACCACCAATTTTGCAGTTTTCATACGATTGAAAGACCGATTTCGGTATGCTATATTTTAGGCAACAGTTACAAAATGATTTGATAGACTATTTTTTTTTTTTAATATACACATGAACAAATGAAAATTCTCAATCAGCTTCCATTTTCGAGAAAAATAGAGTGGAAAATTCAAAATATCGTATTTTGACCATTTTTGAAACATCATTAAAAAATAACAGATGATCAATGGAACGTGTAACATGACTCAAATCAAAGCCTGAATCTTATTCTAAAAAATATCAAATACCACTAATTTCTATAATTTGTCTAAACATTCTCGCGAAAAAGTTTTTCATCAGCGTGTATTTATTATAGTCTTCATTCAGCATCTATTGTATGAAATAATCGGTTTGGTCAAAAATTTAAATTTCAACACATATTTCGAACATTTTTAAGACCTTTAGTATTTTGAGATAATAGCTCAAGGTTCTGACTTTGGTCTTAGCCACGTTACAAGCTTCTATAATAATCCGTTATATTTTAATGATTTTTCAAATATGGTCAAAATAAGGTCTTTTGACTTTTTCACTCACCTATTCATTAAAAATGGGAGCTAATTGAGCATTATCATTTACGAATTCATTGTCTACGGAAAAAATCGTATATAAATTTTTTGCCACTTGTTCGGAAAAAATTTGGTGTTGACCAGTGGTATTTAAATCATTTATTTTTGGAATCTGGTGTGTACCTTGATGTATAAAGTGATCGGAGGTTTACACAAAGCTGATCTCTTAGCAAATCTTAATAAATATTATAAATATCTGGTTACTTCTAATAATAGTCAAGAATTCGAGTTTATATTTATTTTTCAATTTTCAACGACACTGTTATTTTTATATAATTTTCCGAAAGTAGTCAAAATAGATTTTGTTTCTCGTAAACCTAACTATCTTCAGCCGCTTCTGAAAGGAACCCAAAAGCTAACGAAATATTTCGAGTTAAGGGCTAACTGGGATAAGTTGGATAAATTGGAACTCATCACCATAATACGCCGCGTTGTACTTGTACTTGTATTATTAAATTTTAAGGACTTTTAAACATCATAAAGTAATATTGTAGACACCCGATTTGCACGGCACTCAATTTACACGGTTTCTCTTTTACATGGTTTTTAAATAAAAAATAAAAAAAAAAATAAAAAAAAAAATAAAAAAATGTATCTTATTTCGATTGCCAATGCTCGACACTTTAAGACAAATATAACACTTAAACGTTAATAAAAAATGCATTTATTTAACTATAAATATAATAGTGATAAATATACATAAACAAAATCGTTTATAATATGTTAATAATGAAAACAATTTTAATATCTTCATTTTTTCTTTAAAAAATTTAAATTTATGATGACAAAGCAAAACAGTGAATATTCCAATAGTCGTCATAAAGACAATAACAATTACAAAAATTACTATCAAAGGCAATAGTATATAACACGTAATAAATTTCGAAAAAAACGAAAATAATTCTTTACAAATATGAAAAACTTATCTCAATTTGAAGAGCTTTCTTACCTTAAGATATTTGAGAGAACGGTAACATTTTTGGTCATTTTTTGTTCAAACATTTTTTATTGTGGAATATTTTGAAGATAAAAACTTGTGCTTGTTTATGAGTGACGAGCATTGGTGCACTGTCGAGCATTGGTGCCTTTACCTTATGCCATTTATAAATTAAAAGAGTATCATATCATGAACCAATTCCTTTTTTATTCTTTAATCCTTATCTCATTTTACACGGTTATAATTAATATATCTTCTTTAGATCGATTTACACGGTTTTCAGGTTAATTGAACATATCTTTCTATTTTTTATGATCTCTGTGTCTAGTTTTACACGGTTTCGTTTTGCACGATTTTTCCAAAAACGTATCTACCGTGTAAATCGAGGGAGGAGTGTACTTTTGTTATAAAATACATAGATAATATATCGATTTATTTTAAAAATTTATCGTAGAAGTTCGGTGGAGATTCAAAACAAAAATAACTTGATTCGGGTAAAACTTATTTCAAGGCATTGTTTGGCATGTGGACTCCGTGGCGCAACGGTAGCGCGTCTGACTCCAGATCAGAAGGTTGCGTGTTCAAATCACGTCGGGGTCAAGAGTTGCATTTTTGCTTTTTATTACTTTTTGTTTTAAAAGTAGGGTCGTACAATTAATAATTAATATTAACACGTTCGCGGATGGATGGCTACAGCGTATGCAGTATTTTCACTTTGTATAATTGTAATGCATTGTATTTCTTAAATTTTATAGTCACATGATTAAAGGCTATAAAAAGTATATCAATATGCTTTTAGTATCTACATGTAATATAATTATATGTCTAATTTCATCTAACAAACACATAAATTAAGTACCCTTCTCAAATTCAGGCTATCCGCGAACGTGTTAAAGCCAAAAACACATTTAATAACTACTCAATATTAAAACCAGATGAATTAAAATGAATGTTATCATGATTGTGAGATACGATTAGGTATGCTTTAAAGTAGATATAATCTGTCGGCTGTCGGTCATATTGCAGTTAAATCCATCAATAGTGAACATTCAATTTATAATGACATCGGATTAATTAAAAAGATAATATTATTGATTGTCCTCAACTTTATTATGACAGGAAAAATTGTTTCTGATGACTTACAATTAAAATATCCTCAAATAAATTGAAACGAAAATTGAGAAAGAGTCCCTTCAGAAATTTAAAATTACAAGAATATGGGCTGTTATAGATAAATTTAGAATTTCTATTTTATTCGTTTATAATTTTTTTTTTGTTCTTCAAAATTTAATTATAATGAATTAAAGTTTAATGTCACTAAAACAAAACGCATGACAATTAATTCCAATGAGAATATTTTAATAACTTTAGATGGTTGAAGTATTGAGTGTATGAAGAGTTTGAATTATCTGGGAGTAATATTTGATTTTAAATTAAATTTTAGGGAATATACAGACTTCATAGGTGGAAAATTAGCAAAAAACAGTGGGTTTCTCTAAGAGATTCAGACCTTTTCTAAATCGTAGATATTACTTTATAATAGAGGTTTTTTCAATAGCTATTTTTCCTCAACTCTCACATCAAAACAAATAAACCTTTAGCCTAGCTAACTTAATCATCATAGTTTTATAGGAGATTATCCTGAACTCTAAAATAGGCCTTCTACTATATGAAATGGATTAATTGAGCTAATAAAACTATTGGATTTAAAAAATTACTTTATAATGCATTGATTTTGCCACATTTTTCATATTGCCTGTATGCATACAGTCCAATTAAAACCATGGTGAAATACTTAATTAAAATATGTTGAAACTTTGAAGTGGATGAATGTTATACTAGAGGCTAGCCTATAATGCCATGATTTTTATCTTCAAGATAAAAAATAAGTAATTTCCGAAATACCTAGAAGAAAATTTCGTATACGTTAAAGAAGTCCAACCTTTCTACAACCTAAGGAAAAATTAAAATTTCAGACTGGAAAGATGGCATAGAAATTGAAGCATATTTTTAATAAGTATTGACTAATCAAATTATTATTATTATTATTATTATTATTAAGACATTTAAAATAATTTACCTATAAATTATTAACAATATTAATGATATTAAGGACCTTTGCGAATTTTGACCAAAATTTAGACTATAGAATAGACGAATGCTGAGTTTTTGGAATGCAATTGTATAAATTTAAATGTTTTTCTGATCGGACTTAATTTTAGTTATTTGACTTTATTAAGAAGCAATTCAACGTTTGTTTAAAATGTAGTTATTTGATAGTCGGTTTGTAGATTTGGAAAGAATTAGCTAGTGGCTAAATTTTAGCCACAATTCGTTCAGGCCCTAATATTTTTCTTTTTCAATTCTACTATAGAAAAACTTACCTATTTAATTATTTCTATTTCTTTAAGAGAAGCAAGTTTATTCTCCCGTATGGTCTAGTGGCTAGGATACCTGGCTCTCACCCAGGAGGCCCGGGTTCGATTCCCGGTACGGGAAGTCTTTTTACCCAATTTTTAGCATCTTATGGCAATAAATGAATGGAATCGAACATGATTTTTTTTTTAGTATATAAATTGATATTTTAAACTCTTATTCAAAATCGAAAAACTTCACTTTATGGGAAATAGATTTATTGTCAATTTGTAAAAAAATTTTCATGAAAAAACAAAGAAAATTGTGCCATTGACAGCTGGTTTACGAAAATCGATGATTTTTTACTAAAGGTAGAATATCTCAAGACAGGCTTATCTGAAATCAAAAAATCAGGAGATACATATGGCTTGTACTTGGACGAAGAATGTGACAAAAAAATTATATTTGAATTTTTGAAAACGTTTTTTAACAAAAAATTGATTTTATTGATTTGATTTAATTTTGGTGATTTTCTACTTGACTTGTAATGAACGAAATTAAAAATCCTTCGTTCAAGTACAAGTCAATACTATGTAGAAGAAGTGTGGAAAATTTCAGTAAGATTGAATTATTAGTTTTTGAGAAATCATGCCTACTAGATTCAAAAATGTAATTTTAAGAAAAACGCGTTTAATGTAAAATTACTTTTAAAACTACGAATAAAAATATTTTTACAACTTGCTCAAGTGATGTACTTTTATATCATAATAGTTGAAATAAATCACTTTTATAAATTTCGTAAAAAAAATCCGAAAACCAAACCCACGTAATACCCCTGACACATTGCGGTCGAAATTTAGAATTTCGGTTCTGTTCTTGATTTCGACCTACATTTCAACTCAATTTGGAAATTGAGTTTTTACTTTCCAATTTCGTGCGAAATGAAGAAAATAGTATAACAATTTTGGGTCAGTTGGCGCGCTTACTACTTAATTCCCATTAACCAGCTGTCACGAACTAAAAATGGCTGGAGTAAACGTTGAAACGAGATAAAAATAAAAATATGTAATTTGACACAGAAATACAGGTAGATTGCTTTGAGAGCTATAAACATTCCAAAACATTAATGAAATATTATTTTCAGAGAAGAAAAGAAGTCGCAAGGAACTACCGGGGGTAAACCTTCTGAATGGGAATTCTACGGGGAAGTACACCAAATTATTGGTGGTTTTAAATGCCATGACCCTTCCTCCCTCCAAAGAACATCTTTTTCCCAAAATTTACTTGAACGTTCCTAAATAGACTTATGTTTTGTATTGTTTTCAAACAAGTTTAATATATATTTACCATTTTCCGAATCTTTCTTCTGCTGTGAAGCCCCCTTTCTCAAATTAAATAAAGACACCCCAAGAAATGTTATTTGCCAACGAAATCAATATTTCTTTTGAAGTCATCTCTGAAATTTTAAAATTTTAATTGACAACTGAAATGGAGAAGAACAGTGTGTCAGGGGTAAACGAAATTAACTTCGAAATTCTCAATTTCAACTCAGTGTGTCAAGGGTATAACACCTTAATGCAAATACCTTCGAATTACTCTCGACAAATCCCTAAAGTATAAGTTACACATTTATAATACTATCAGCAAAGTAAACGTTTGACAAAAACTCTATAAGCTTTTATTAACCGTAGATTTAAACTTAATTTAGATAACAAACTCCTAATCTTCAAGGTGATTTTCCAGGCAATAATGGTCTACGTGGTAAAAAGCTGCAAAATGCCATATCAACAAACTTCAGATCTCTCAGAATAAATTATTAAAAATGACCAACAGCCTGCCATGGTGTTTCTCGATGCACCACTTACATCATAACTCGGAAATCCTATTAAAAGCTAATAAAGTCTAGCTCTAGCTCTAGCTCTAGCAAAACAATTTTATGAAAACTCCTTATTCTCTGAAAATCCCTTAATAAGACAACTTAAGATAGACCACGTAAGCTAGGTATTAGGTAGTATTTAGTAATAGTAGGTAAGATAGTTGTAGGTACATTTTTTAGGTTTTGCACAATTTTCCTCAATTTTAAAAGCTGAGAGAACCAAATTATTAGGTAATAATAAATAATAATACTTTCAATACAATATCACTGAATTGAATTGAACTATTAAGTGATAATGCACACAGAAAATTTACTATCACAAACTTTTCAAAGGATAGTACACTGGGATGTTACTATCAATTAATTGTTAAGAGATAATGCACTATTGCCGCTGAAATTATTTTTAATGTTTGAAACAAACAAAGAGGGTTTTGCTGGCATAGAAAATCTCTACATTCTATGTTTATTTTTATTATTAACCGATTTAATGATAGTGAATTAATAGTACATTTTTATGTTACCATTTAGTGAAAGTGACATTGCAGTGCACTTTGTTTTATTGACTATTAGTGATAGTGAATCTAGAACACAACTCTGTTGTCTGGTAAACACTAAAACTTCAACACTATCACTTAAAATAAGTGATGCTGTTTATATGTACATATCTTACAAAATAGAAAATTGTAACAAACAGTCTGAGATTAATTTATTATTGTGTGAAAATTGAATAGTGTATTTTTATTTTGCTCTGAGATTACTCTGATGATGAGGAATAAAAACTTAAAAAATGACTCACAATCAGTTCGAATCGCAAAAGCGAACTTCTGCAGACACAAAAGAAACAACCTCGACAGATCCGACCAGGAACTGACAAAGCGCCTCTGATTTATTGGAGCACAAAACGTGCGCCGCTGCGGCCGCGCTTATGAAGAAATGTGTGCCTAGTAGAGATTAGCACTGAATAAATTAATCTCACCTGAAAAGAAGCCGGGGCGGGGGAGTGAGCAGAAGCTTGCTCTGGTCGCGCAGCGCAAAGATTCGCACAGGTTCAGCTCAATTTGAGGAATTGTAGGAGACAAGCGGCGCATGAACACGAACCAGCGAGCGCAAGATGAATTCAAGTGTGGCAAGCAAATCGCGCACGCCGACAGAACCTCTACCTTCGCCGGTGCGATTATGCGAGTTTAATAGGGGATTAGAGCATCCAGGTGCTATTATTTTGGTTGGGTAATCCGGTACTAATGCAGCACGTATTATCCTCCGGTAGATATTATTACGAGCGAGCTTTAAATTTATTTTAAAATGGAACATAAATTTGGTTGTAATGTTGTGGGTGGTAGTTTGGCGATATATTGCCAATTCACATGTGTACCTATATTTGGTATGCAGGAAGTGGTAGAATAAATATATTAAGATAAATAGACAGAAGCAACTGGAGCGTTTGGTTTTAGATTTTTTAGAACAAAGAGAAATTAAGTTTTACTTTGCCGATCACATAATTACTCTTAGAGTATTCGTTGCAAATATTGGAAAAAAAACTTTAAGGAGCTTTAAGATAAAATAAAGGACACCGAGAGAAAAAAATTGTTAATTTCAACTATTTTTAGGGTTCCTTATCTTGAAATGAAAAAAAACTGAGTCCTCATATTTTAGGATCTCTTTTTTATCCTTCTGTCTCTTTGTATATCCGTCAAGACACTTTTTCTCAGGAACGGCTAGAGGTACCAAATTGAAATTAATACCAAATACTAAAATCTACAGCTTCATAGTCCTGTAAAAAATTCAAGTTTCTAACTAAATTCAATAAGATGAATATTTTCATACTGACAGGGTATAGGGTACTTCCCGATGACCAAGAATATAGAAACTTGACAAAAAGGAAAGTCTCATAGCACAAGTAAAGAAAAAAAATTCGAAAATCATTAATTTCTAATTCTATGGAAAGTTAAAAAATTTGTTTGCGAATATCCAAAAGTTGTTCTACGAAAGTTGTTGAATTTCCGATACCGCATACAAAATTCTTAGAGCTAATTTTTTAATACCTTATTTTAATTTTAATGATAGTTTCTGTAGATGAATATTGCCCATAACAGTTTTGCTCATAGATTCTGCTAGTTTTTAATTAAGAACACTAATTTTGGTATATTATAATTTTATTTAACACATATAAAAGTAAGTACATAAATAATATATTTTTAGATTAGTCTTAGAGACCAGACAAACTGAAGCAACTATTGCTCTGATGCTAATGCGAAAAATTTTCCATCTAGTCATTTAACAAATAACGTAGAAAATTGTTACGCATCACTATTCTGAATAGTTATTTTTTCTAAGGCTAAAAATTGTTTTCGGTGTAATAAATAGCAAAACATACATAAAGCACTTTTTAAAGCCTAAATAAACGAAAATATATATATATATGGGACATTCCACGTCAACCTAAATGACCAAAAATCATGGAGACCTAGAAAATTGTTTTTGGGCTTAAATTTTTGGTCTATCTTTACTCTTCAGAAATTGACCTGGCGTTTTGAAAAATTCAAAATGGCGGATCCAATATGGCGACCAGCTTTTCAAAAATGAACGAAATTTGAATAAAAAAAATACTATGATATTCTGCATAAAATTCTAAGTAAGAAATGTCTCTTACAAATTTCTGAGCAAAATTGCCGTTTTTGAGAAAAAAATTCGTGAATTTTTAAAAATTTTCTAGATTGATGAAATCCATATTGGCCATATTGGATTCGGCATTTTGAATTATTTTGACATCTGACATTGCATTCATCACTAGCAACCTCCTAACACCTGAGTATTTTTTAAATCTTTCTAATATGCCAATTGTCAATTTTTTCCTATATAAGATCGAAATTTAGGAGTTCATCAATAGAAAATTTTTAAAATTTCATGAATTTTTTTCTCAAAAACGACAATTTTATTCAAAAATTTGCAAAAGACATTTTTTACTTAGAATTTTATGCAGAATATCATAGTATTTGTTTTATTCAAATTTCGTTAATTTTTGAAAAGTTTGCCGCCATATTGGATCCGCCATTTTGAATTTTTCAAAACGCCAGGTCAATTTCTGAAGGATAAAGATAGACTAAAAATTTAAGCCCAAAAACAATTTTCTAGGTCTCCATGATTTTTGGTTATTTAGGTGGCCCGGTTGACGTGGAATGTCATATATAAAATAAGGTCGAATACACAATACACAAATGAACATTAAAATTTTTAGTGTACTTAATCTCAAAATTGTCATAGTGTCTTAAATTTAAGGAGTTACATTTGGTCATTAAATTGAAAAAATCGGATTTTTGTATTTTATAATTTCGTAGACACATTATCTTGAAAATATGTGGTTAAAATTTTATATTGATCTTACAAGGTTTTATTTTTGAATTATTGAATTTTTTAAATTGGTTACCACGATTTTAAAATGGCTGGTCCGGTTAACTTGGAACTTTTTTATATTTATTTCTAATATAGTGATGCAAAAATTGAATGAAGAATTGTAATTTTTTCATCAATATTTTTTTTTTCAATCACTTTTCTTTTAGGGTGAAATTACAAATGTCATAATCATAATAATTATCATTTTGTAACAAAATTACTAAATTCAGGCTTTAAACTATCTAAAATCTCTTGACAGCTATTCGTCTGGGTTTTCTAAAAAAAATTGGAAGAGGATACAATTTTTTTTTAATAGTAAGTTAAAGGTTAAAGTGTGATCAAAAAGATTTTTCAAATTCGTCCACTAAACTTCCTAAACTATAATTAAAAAATATAGGAATTTTCATTTTTAATTTCAGCTTAATTTTATTGGATAGTATGTAATATACAATCCTTAATTTTGCGAATAACAAGAATTTTACACTAAATACCGCCAGTTTAATACTATATTTAAAATTTTAAGCAAGGGAAATCAAATTTTAATAAAAGTCGCATCAACCTCAAACAATTTGAGGTGATTTCATTGAGGCATCGGTATTTTTTTAATTTTTCGCAAGACCCTATTTATTTTTTTCATTAACTCACAATCAGTCAGAATTCTTGCTTTTATCAATACATTTTCCTTTTCAATATATAATAAATTTTCTCACAATTATAGCCCAATTTTACGTACAAGAATTTGAATCCTTTTCAGTAGTATCTTAGTTTTATATTCAAAAAAATTACAATAATAGGGTCTATACTAATATAAATAGAAAATGATTTTAAGAATTTCAGTGATCACGTAAGAATTTCGGATAGTGTAAAACTGGGTACTAAAATGAGTTCACTGCATGAAACAGAACGCAAATTCAAAAATTAGTTCAGCAATTTGTGCACGTTTCCTTCAATCGTTCGTTACAAAAGATAATAATCAACGATTTTGAAATTGAACCTAATATCTCGAGTCACGGGTTCGTTAAAAATATTTCATTCATTCATTCGCACCATCCTCGATCAAGACACAATATCACGCGAAGCCTAATATCAACACCGACGGACAGTAGTTTGAAGAAATTTTATTTTTGCAACTTCTAATAACGCCTTGGATTTCACTAAAAAACGATTCTCACGATTACTTTTGTTTCCACCTCTCGGGAATTTAATAATTATTTCGAGCATTTTCACTTTTACCAATAATTTCTTCTTACTTGCCAATTGGCAATCGTTAGATGGAAAAAAAAAAATGGGATAATCTTGCAAAATTTTACATAGGTATATTGGAACAACACTTTACATTTTTTTTTTTATAGAAGTATAAAAGATTTTGAAATTTTGAGACAATTGAATCGCGCGCTATTAAAAATTCTGCAAGCACTTCCGGCCAATTTCATATTAAATCCATTGTCCTACAGCACTATGGTTGGTGCGTGCCATTGAATAAAGAGCGGTTTTTTCTTCGTTATCTTTAATAACACGCAAGAATTGAAGAACCTTTCGACTGAACCACCTTAAGAAAAATGAATCTGAATCTGAAATTGCATAGACGAACACTGAAAACGATTCGATCCGGATGATAGCCCACATGCGGACATTTCTCGGGTAAGCAAGAAGGAGGAGGAGGCGGTAAGGTACCAAAGACCAGGTATTTGGGTACCTTCATTCATCCGAGAGGTACTCTCATACTATCTTACTAGCTTAGATCAGAAGTCGGCACAAAATGCGACCAACTATTTACGTTCAAGTGAATCCTATTGTGTAATTTTCTCAAGCGCTGCACAGCCGTCTTCGTCGTCGTCGTCGTCGCAGTGGTCGTGCACGTAGAAGACGTTGAAGCCGTATTGAAGACGTAGAAGAAGATGTAGAGTGAGCGAAATCTGTACGAGATGATGGTTTATGCTAAAAAAAAAAAAAAAAAACTACCATACACTATCCATCCATTCCATCACTGTTTTTTTTCGTCATCGTGCGCAATCGGCCAGGTGAGTTTTTTTCATTTCAAGGTGCAGATCTCTTCAAATCTGCCATAGATTCAAGATTATGGAGCACCGTGCGGTGCACCAATTTCTCTCTCACTTCTTCGCCCGGCTGTAAATAGTTCTACATGATCTTAAATTAGTTGGTGTAGGTACGTAAGTTGATGCGTTATTTTTTTTTTTTTTTTTTTCCTAAAGAAGACTACTCTTCACTATGGCTGTTGTTGGTGCCCTCCGCGGGCTCAGAAGATTCACATCTTAGATATATAAATACGGGAGGCTGCAATCGGACCATCAAACAAAGTCCAACCGTCCTCAGAGATCAACTTAAGATCTTGCATCTCCTGCTAAAGGATATTAACCAAAATACATCAGGAAGTTACATATAAAGTGGTGTCCTACTGGACTTTTATATTTGCTTTAAGTCTGTTTAAAATGAAGGTACGATTCGAGTTTATATTGTTTTTATTGTGAATATCGTGATTTAATCTTACATTTTCGTGTATCCTTGCGAATGTGATAACATTTTTATTTAATATGTGCTGTCTCATAAGGACTTTTATTTATTATATTTGTGTGGTTATTAATTTGGATTTTTAATATTTTTAATTCGTTCTTCAGTGTTCTAGTGCTTTTATTATAAGGACCAAAATGAATTTGAAAAATTCTTTGTTGATGGATCCTTATCCTACGGCGGTCTAGATAGTTTTTTGAGCTCAAATTTTTTTTAAAAGATTTAGATCAACTCCTAGACCAATCAGAGCTGTTTTTTATTTGTGATATTAGAATTTCAGTAGTTTTGTACATTTTGGTATTTATTGGATTGAAAGTCCAAAGTTTTAATCGCTTATTAGAATTGAAAATGCTTTTTCAAATAGTCCAATCGAATTATTAATTTTATAGGATATTTACTTCAATACAAAAATTTTTATTTTGTGTCAGCGGTTTAAAATCATCTGTTAAACCTAATCAAGAAATTTTCCTTTTTCAATCTATTTTGGTTTTTAAATTCTTATTATTGTTTAAAGACAAGTTCATTTTATGTTTACAATTCAAACATTACAAAAAAAAAAGGCTGTCCAAGATAAAAATTGAATTGTTTCATTTATTTAAAAAATTAAATACATATTTGAATTCTGGTTAACAGCAAAACGTTATTATAACTTTTTGAAAATAACATAAGTGGAAATTCTTATTTAAAATTAATTTTCAATCGTTTTCTAAATTGTTGTTCATTCGACAATTACTATTATTAACTAAAAGCAAATTTATCATCTAAAGAACGTTAAGTATAAAAGATAATGAATTTTAATTCATTTTCGCATTTGTGAAGGGGTATATTCATTTTCAGCTGTTTTATTTCATTTATCCAGAGCATAAGGGAATTATCCCTGGAGTTGAAATTAAATTTTTTTTTTTGTTTTTTAAATATAATCAAATTGCACAATTTAAAACCACTTTTGAAGCAAAAATTACTCTGAATATTGATCAGCTCAAAATTAGAAGGTTTTCATGGATGAAAATCAAACCACAAATGCCAATTTGTGGAATTTCAATGTTTTTCTGTTCTCTAAATAACTCTTATAATTTAACAAACTTAAAAGTAAATATAGTTGTTTTCTTAGTTTTAATTGTAGTATTTTATTATGAAGATAATTTGGTTCATAATGAAGCAGCATAAATAAAGCTCGAGCTTATTTCGAAAAGTCGTTAAATAAAGGGGTTTTTGACATTTAAAATCAGAACATAGAATCAATTGTTAGCGCTGCATTTGTTTCTGGATCATTCTAGTCGGGAAACATTGGTCAAATGTCAGTTCTAATGAATTAAAATGCTGTGTGTCAACACGTCATTAGAAGTAACATCATAATGACATCCTAATTCATAATGAAGTGAAGCGTGTCGATCTTTAACTTTTAATTGACTATTTTATAAAATTATCAATGTTTTCTTTCACTTGATATTAGTTTCTAAAGTACACAAAAGATGTTATTCAAATAAAATAATGTATATATTACGTAAAAGCTATTACACAATTTATAGTAAAAAAATTCCAATTCAAAAAGTTGAACAAAATTATTGATAATACATTAGTTTTTATTTATCGAAAGATTTTTAACACAAATTTATTAAAGGTGGTGAAATGAATTTAAAAGAATTTAAATTTTGCATTTAACTTTTGGTTGAATTGGCTTAATCAGATATAAATGAAACTTAATTCAAATCAGATAAAAATTGTGTTGATTTAATAGGTAATATCCGTTGTGACACCTTTTGATGTTTAAAATTAAGTATTGTTCGGTGCAAAAGGTCAAAATTGGCGAATTAGATAGAAATGAAAAAGAAAGTTATCCTATTGAAAAATTAGCCATCTTTTAAAAGATCTGGGTAGCAACCAATATAAATCTCCAATTAATTTGAACAATAAAATTGCTAAAACATCTTTCGAAACATAAATCCTAAAGTGTCTATATAATCTAGTGACTAATTCAAGATAATCTTTAATTTTCTTTCAGAGCTTTTCCGCAACAATTTTAATAGCTTTGGCTGTTTTGGTTCACTGTGAGCCGCCAGTCCCACAGAATCAATATTTACCTCCATCATCGCAGTATGGGGCCCCAGCCGGACCCCAGGCGCCCCCCTCATCTAACTATGGGCCTCCACGAGGTGGTGGATCATATAGTGCGCCTCCGTCAAGTTCATACGGAGCCCCAGCAGTCACCTCGGCGATCTTCTCGAGACCCCAGTCCCTGTACGGCCCCCCCGCACAACAACAAGGTGGCGACGGGGGCTCAAATGGCGGTGGATACGGCGGTGGCGGCGGATACGGAGGTCAAGAAAATTATGGTCCAGCTAAATACGAGTTCCAATACGACGTCCAGGACTATCAGAGCGGCCAAGACTTCGGACACATGGAGTCTAGAGACGGGGACAAGGCCGTTGGAAGATACTACGTCCTTCTTCCGGACGGTAGGAAGCAGATCGTCAACTATGAAGCTGATGAGCACGGCTACCGTCCAACGATCTCTTACGAACAGACCAACAATGGTGGTGGCAGTGGCGGCGGTGGATTCGGCGGATACGACAATAATGCTCAGAGCAAGTTCAACGGGTACTAGACAAAGTTCCAGGGGTCCTGCTTCAAATGTTAATATTTTTATAAAAATTTTATATTTATGTCTCATGTTCTCACCTATATGCGTCTCTGCGATCGGCACTAGGCTGTCTCGCGAACGCCCGGAATACGTGAAAGTGCAACTACTAGTGAAACCGCTGAAACTGCCATAATGTTAGAGTTATACTAAGAACATAATTTTTACTGCTGTTGCATCATCAGTTAGCAATAAAGAGAGCATTTTGTAAAAAAAAACGAATAACAATCTGTCTTTTTTTCAACCCTATTAATTTTTTCTATACCTCGTCGGCAATTTTATATTGCAATATTCATTTCACTGCCACCAATTGAACGAAATTCTTGGGAAAATTGGAATTTCACTAACTATTTCTTGAAATTCGTACAAATATGTAATTAAAAATGACTATAAAATAGTTATTAATATCATAAAGGTATTAATAACTAGAAAATTCTCGTTAGTTTTCAGTAGAAAATTAGCAATTTAAATTTTTAGTTAAATTCCAATTAATATATATAGATTTACTATAGTTGAATAGTTTAAAATAATTTATAATGACTATAAGTTACTATTATTTGTGTACTGAGCCGGATTAAAGGTAACGTCAAGAACGCCATGGCGTAGGGCGGCAAAGGATCTAGTCTAGCCGGTTAAGAAGGTGAAAAGTTCCTCCAGCGTTTTTGAAAAACAAAAAATATCCTTATATAGTACATGAAAAAGTACATCTTTGATGACATTTTCAGACCCATAGACCCTCACATAACCTCAAAAAAAATTAAAACGGTGATTTTCAGTGTTTTGGCGATGTCTCGGATTCTTGTGGACGTAGAAAATTCTTTTTTTTCTCAAATTATAGGGTCTTTTGTCAGCTACAACATGATATTTTTTTCGAAATTTTTGGCGGGAAATTCAAATTTTTATACAAGTTTGAAATTAAAAAAAAAAAAAATAGAAACGACGAAAAAAAAATATAATATATAACATAATTTTAAAAATTTCGAACTTGTATAAAAATTTTAATTTCCCTCCAAAAATTTCGAAAAAAATATCATGTTGTAGCTGACAAAAGACCCTATAATTTGAGAAAAAAAAGAATATTCTACGTCCACAAGAAGCCGAGACATCGCCAAAACACTGAAAATCACGTTTTAATTTTTTTTTGAGGTTATGTGAAGGTATATGGGTCTAAAAATTTCAGCAAAGGTGTACTTTTTCATGTACTATATAAGGATATTTTTTGTTTTTCAAAAGCACTGGGGGCACTTTTCACCTTCTTAACCGGCTAGACCCTTTCTAAAAGACGGTAAATTTTGAGGAAAAATTTACAAAAACTTATAAATCATTGAAAAAAATTGTTGGAAAAATTAAAACAAATATTTGTCAAGTAATAAAATATCGGGTGTGTCTAAAATCAAGGAAAAAAAATTGACAAACCCAATAGCCAATAGAAAAACGAGTACTACACTCTTTAAAGTTTATCAGGAAAATTTAAATTAAATTACTTAGATAAAAGCAATGGCACACTACTCCTTAAATTTAAGACAAGAAAATTTAATTATATCATTCTTAATCCACTGACCTTAAAACTCGGAAAATACGTACACACTTATGTTACCATTAAAATATAAAAACTCATTTCCTGGAAATTGTTTAACCTTTGTGGTCTAAAATTGAAAACGATATACGAAAATCGATTTTCGACCCAAACCAATGCTCTATTTTCGATCTATGTTGTGTAAATTAATATTTTATAATATAACAAAGTTTTAATTGTTAGGTATAATATTTGGTCCAAATTCGGAATTTTTTGGGGTGGCAAAATATCGGTGGCGTACCATCACTGAACCTGATAATTCGACTCTGCTTGTGTAGTCCAAAAAATGGCTCAGGGGAGAAACGTTTTAAATAATTTATCATATCCTAATATTTTTCGTGAACCAAGAAAATTTTAAACCAAGAAATAATTATTTGTAAAAAATAAAACATCTGTTTTTCAAAGAAAAAATCAATATTTTAGCCATTATAAGCACAAAATCATTGCGGTTGTATTAAATCATATTAAGTCAGTTCAGGCAATTTGTGACCATAATTTTGAACAAAATATTGATTGCAGCTTTATTCATATATTGACCATATAATCCATAAAACATTAAAGGATACTCAAAAACGATCATAAATATTGTCATCTATTTCTAGTTGAAAGTAACTACGAACGTAGTCAAAATAATAATTGTGATCAAGTATAACTAGAGTGTTGTTAAGAATTACTATACTATATTTGTAGTTAAAATTACCAGAATAATAGTTATGCATTTATCAACAGTATTTATAGTCAAGTTTAACTAACAAACTTGTTAAAAATGACTAGATTTATAGTAAATTGAACAGTTACCATAATTAACTATACTTTATAGTTAAAATTGACCATATGGACCTACTACTTCTATTTATCCCAGAATTTTTTGACTAGAAATTCCGCTGGGTGTACAATTACAAAATTAGTGATAGTGCAAATTTAATACCGATTCAATGATAGTGGAAATTCAATTTTACTGTCATAGAATGATAAGTGGTAGTGCAATTTACTGATTGCAAGAATTAATTACTCTTAATTAAATTAAGTAAAATCGGGCAAGAAATATAACCAGAATTTAAGCGATAATTATTTAAAATTAACTGTATCCTTGAAAAGCCTTAGTTAGTGATAATGATTTTGCAATTTACGCTATCAGTTAAATTTAGGGATAGTGAATTTGAATTTGCACTATCACTAAATTATTAGAATTAAATGTACTAAATGTGCACTATCACTAATTACTCAGTGGTAGTGTAATAGAATTTTTAATACTGCTAAATTGCACAGTGATAGTGATTAGAGTTAGTGGTAGTGCTAAAATGCTCATTTATGCTTGTCGGAAATTGGAAATTTGGAAGGTATTCGCTGCCAAAAAGACATGATTGATGACCATTCAGATGCGCAGTGCGCGGTCGTGGCCGATGGTTTCAATTTCTAATTCATTAGGCTAATGCTGATTGCGGTGCATGCCAAATGGCTTAAGTCTTAAGGTGTTACATAAAACTAGAGGCATCTATCTTAGACTTTGAATTGTTGGTTATCGTTTTAACGTGCGAAATAATTGACCTGGTATGCAACGATAGTTTGCTCAATGATATAAATTGTATACTGCTTAACTATGTAAAGGATTTTAATATTTATTAAGCAAGTAGTGAGGATAAAAAGTCAAAGGTACATTGTTATGAAGATAATGTATATAAAGACTGATTAATATGTATCGAAACTTTAAAAGTCTAAGCTATAGTCATAAAATAAGTGATAATCGAAAGATATTTCTGATGATTAAAGTGTCCGGGGACTATTGGTCGTCATTGGTTAATATTGCAGGAAGTGATAAGATTGATAACAAAAGATGAAAAGTTCTATAAAAAGAACATAGGTATATAATTTTATTGGGCCGAATAAACTTGGAACAGAAAAAAGTTTCTGTAAAGTCCTGGTTCCATTCTGTAATTAACATTTTCAGTCTTGTAGAAGTGGTTTTTCTCGTTTGTTAAAAGCTTACATTAATTTTTTTAATATTTAGGGATCTTAATTGTATCAAAAATAATTTTTTACTTTTCTACAATATATATATACATAGGTAGAAACACCAAACACGCTTCTCGTGTGGGAAAACTCATTTTTATTTAAACATAACGAGAGAACAGAAAGCAATAACAAATATATGTACATAAACAAATTGAATTGATTGAGAGAAATTAATTTTAGATTATTAAAAGGACTTATTACAAAATCTACAAATTATTATTAATTAACACATTCATTCTTCATTTGACTTTATCAAAGGATGTGTTAAGTCACAAATGAGTCAAAAATATGTCATTATCAAAATCAGTGCATCTTATTGATTAAACAATTCTATCTTCTAAACCCTTCATCAGACCCTAGTAAAATTTATATGAAACTAGCTGGGTTACCTGGTTTCACACGGCGTTGGGTAAATACTTAATAAATAAACACTTCTCAAATGTTCTAGTTTGTTATATCTTAATAATAATCATGTACGAATTTTTATTAAAATCGCCGTCTTGGATCTAGAAATTTTGATAATATTCAAAATTAGTGGCCCCAAAAAAATTGTACTAAATTTCATTAAAATCCGTTGAAATGGAGACATTTTGGTCTCCATATTGGATCCGCCATCTTGGCTTTACGAATTTTGATAATATTCGAAATTAGTAGCGTCAGAATAATCATTGTACTAATTTTCATTTAAATCCGGTGAAATCGAAAAATTTTGGTCTTCATGTTGGATTTGGAAATTTTGATAATATTAGAAAATATTGGCCTCAGAATAATCATTGTACCAATTTTCATTAAAATTCATCGAAATCGAGACATTGCAGTCGCCATGTTGTATCCGCCATCTTGTATTTGAACATTTTGATAATATTCAAAATCAGTGATCTCAAAACAATCATTGTACTAATTTTCATTAAAAATCGTTAAAATCGAATAATCTTGGTCGCCATATTGGATTTGTAAATTTTGATAACATTCAAAATCAGTGACCTCAAGATAATTATTGTACTAATTTTCATTAAAATCGGTTAAAATCGAGTAATCTTGGTCGCCATATTGGGTCCGCCATCTTGAATTTTCAGATTTGGACAGCGGATTTGAAATCAGCATGCCGCAAAACCTCTATGTACCAATTTTCATGAAAATCACTTCAAGTTTAAAGTTTTTAGCCGCCATCTTGGATCTTCCATTTTGAAACCCTATGTATTATCCGACAAAAAATTAGCCTATATGTTAAGTTGGAATATGTACTAGCTTCGGACAAAAAAATATCGATGCAAGCGTTTAGGCGTGATTGAGAAACAAAAAAACGAACTTTCATTTTTATACAGGGTGTTCAGAGGTGGGAGGTCAATACTGCAGGGGGTGAAAGGTCAGACCGAGACAAGCAAAAAATCGTATGGGTGGGGGGGGGGGGCATCTCGCACCGTTTGGCAGTTACAGGGTGATTCGTAAATCAGGATTTTGCCTTATATGGGAACCGCTCTTGTATTTTTATCTTTTTTTCTACGCATCGCAGCGGCCCCAAACTGATTTCAAAAAATCACTATTTGGAAGCCCTTTCCAAAAAAGTTTACACCACCCCTCTATCCCCAACCCCTTGGCCACAATCCCCCCTGGAAGTTGAAAAAATTAACTTTTATTTCACGATTTTTCACCTTTCGCCCCACTTTTCTCTGAAATTCATGTTATTAACATACCCACTTTTTATTTTTTTTAAGTTGCCTATCTAATTACCTTTCCAAAAAGGTGCAACATGCCCAGGTAGAAAAGGGTTGCAAAAGTCCTGAAATTAAAACATCCTCACAGGTACCTAATTACTTTATTGCACCATAACGGAAAAAGTCGTTAAGTAAACAATTTTTATGACAGCAAGTTCGGAAATGTTTGTTTAGGAAACAGAGGTAGTACATTTTTATTATTTCAGCAAAACAGTAATAAAATAATAAATGTAATCTCGTTAAATAGCGTTATTAGTTTATTATATCCAGTATTGACTCTTAAGTATCCTGACGCTCCGTTTCTAATACTTCGTATGAATTATGGTATAAAAATGGGTAAGTTTAAAAGGACATTGACCACAGTTGAAGAAGCAAGCGATAAGAATGGGTGTTTAATAGAAAAAATTAAGATAAAATGGCAGAATTCAGTGTTGACGAGTATGCCGATATAATTTACGTGTACGGTTTAGTAGAAGAAAATGATAATGAGGCCGTACGAGAATACCAAAGGAGATTCCCGAATCGGCGGGTACCCAACAGAAGGGTATTTTCAAGGACTTTCAGAAGGTTAAAAGAAACCGGAAGTGTAACCGCCCCCAGAGCAGAAACGCGAGCAGGAAAATCGGCCGATTCAGCGGACACCGACCAACAAATCCTCAACATCGTCAGGAACAGCCCTGTAATAAGCATCAGGCAGGTCGCACGAAGGTCAGGATTGTCTTCAGGGAGAGTTTGGACCGTTGTGAACCGAGAGGGACTACATCCATACCACCATATCCCGGTCCAAGCACTACAGGAAGGAGATTACGAAAGACGATTGCAATTTGCACTTGGCTCTTCGAGTCTGACATCGAAAACAGAAGATTTCAAGACCGAATTCTGTGGACGGATGAATCGCAATTCACCCGGGATGGCATCACAAACTTGCACAACCTCCACACCTGGTCAGATGTGAACCCACATAGGACCAGGTGTCGGTCCTTCCAGCAAAGATTTAGTGTCAATGTCTGGGCTGGCATCATCGGCAACCAGTTGATAGGACCCTTCATCTTGCCCCAAGTGCTGAATAGTCAGCTATACTCGGACTTTTTGGAGAATACCCTTCCGGATCTGTTGGAGGATATCCCCCTGGCCACCAGAAGCGCAATTTATTTACAGCTCGACGGAGCACCTGCGCATACTGGGAACATTGTTAGGGCAAGGTTAAATGAAAATTACCCAGAGCGCTGGATTGGACGAGGTGGACCGATTTCTTGGCCTGCTAGGTCACCGAACCTTACTCCACTGGACTTTTTCTTATGGGGAATGATGAAAGATGAAGTTTACTCAAGACTAATCAACACTAGAGAAGAATTAGTTACCAGGATTGGGACTGCAGCCACGAAAATACGGGAGAGACTGGTTACCATAGACCTGAAACGTGAAATAAGACCAAGGCTACTTGCATGCATCGAAACTGGCGGAGAACATTTTGAACAGCTTTTAAAGGACAAACGTTTTAATTGTAACTAGTTTTTAAGCAAACAAAATGTATTTTTTAGTTAACTTCAGTATAATTTCTTAAAAATTCAAATTATCATGATTTTCTGTAAAAGGATTTTTGTAAATAAATTTTCGTATCCTTTTCCTATCTGGGCATGTTGCACCTTTTTGGCAAGGTAATTAGATAGGCAACTTAAAAAAAATAAAAAGTAGGTATGTTAATAACATGAATTTCGGAGAAAAGTGGGGCGAAAGGTGAAAAATTGTGAAATAAAAGTTAATTTTTTCAACTTCCAGGGGGGATTGTGGCCAAGGGGTTGGGGATAGAGGGGTGGTGTAAACTTTTTTGGAAAGGGCTTCCAAATAGTGATTTTTTTAAATCAGTTTGGGGCCGCTGCGATGCGTAGAAAAAAAGATAAAAATACAAGAGCGGTTCCCATATAAGGCAAAATCCTGATTTACGAATCACCCTGTAACTGCCAAACGGTGCGAGATGCCCCCCCCCCACCCATACGATTTTTTGCTTGTCTCGGTCTGACCTTTCACCCCCTGCAGTATTGACCACCCACCTCTGAACACCCTGTATATAGGTATATAAGGATTACCGAGGAAGAATACTCTTTCAAACAAAAACAGAATCATTAGAATCGGATAATCGATTCTGAAGTTATGCGTAAATAAAAAGGTGTATATTTTACTATTGAATTGAGAACTTGCTCTTTCGTAAATCTGTTAAAAATAAGACACTTTTTCTTCCGGTATTGTGCAAAAAACTTTGTATACTTTAAAATTAAATTCATATATTTTTTTTTTAAATACTAACAATAAAATTTATATCTAGGGTAAAATCAATAAATATTAAAATTTTCAATAATAATAATATAACTCCTTTTATATCCAGTATCTACTATGTACTATTATTCAACATCTGAGAAGCTGAGTTGAGTCAAGAAAATAATAAATTGTGGAATCACGTCAGGCATACTAATTACTGTGGGTATCTTGGATAACTTTTGATTTCGACTTAATGCTTGTGTTATGGTGTCTCTTTTGTAGGCTAAATTAAATTACATCACCCACTCAGTCGAGTGCTGTGAGATTGTTCCGTTGATCGTAATGGGTCAATGTTAGCTATCGAATGCGATTATCGCATACTAAACAAAGGGGTCAGTGTCTGACAATGGACGATCGAAGTTTTATTGCACTTTAGTATGAATCTATGCATAAACATATTAAAATTATCGACGAATACGAGTTTTATTCCTTTTGGTATTTTTAGTTATTCCACGTAGACTGATGGAATTTATGGATTAGAATTGTTTTGATTCTGCATTATGTCACCTATGTTTTTAATAAGTAAATATTGAGAAATATTAAGTATTTACTTTTAAAACACAATTAATTTTTAATTTAGTTCTGAGTTTGGTTAATAATAGTATTCTCATAATAATTGATTTTATAAAATTACATAGTTGGGAATCTAAATGCATAGAAATGAGCCCCATATATAACTAATTATTATTATATAGTTGAATTATTATTGTTTGTTACTTACATAGTCCTAAATTAATATATGTGATTTAGATTCGATTAAGAATTTAAGTTTTTGCTTTCTTACCTTTTGTTATTTTAATTATAATTTCAGTTCCTTCAGTAATATAAATATAACCGTTGTTAATTTTTGTATAGTCTTTAAATCCTGAGGGTTCAACATGTTCATAATAATGACACTATTATCAAAAGAGTTATCTGGCAGGAATTTTTGTCTCAACTCTTCAAATTTTATACAATAAGTTAATTTATGAATCAAACTATCCGTTTTACCACAAAGGTGAGGTTAATTTTTTGTCGGATAATATATAAGGTTTCAAAATGGCGGATACAAGATGGCGGCTGAAAATTTTAAATTTGAAGCTATTTTCATGAAAATTGATACATAGGGGTTTTGCGGAATGCTGATTTCAAATCCGCTGTCCAAATTTGGAAATTTAAGATGGCGGATTGAATATGGCGACAAATATTTCTCGATTTCAACGGATTTTATTGAAAATTAGTACAATGATTATTCCGAGGCCACTAATTTAGAATATAATTAAAATTTCCAAATTCAAGATGGTGACAAAAATTCCCCGATTTTAACGGATTTTAATGGAAATTTTGAATATTATAATTAATATTGTAATAAGACCAAATAGCGAAAATTCGGTATTCATTTTCAGATAAATTTCATTAATATTTAAAGAAAACATAACGACTTCGTTTTCATTCAGTTAAATAGGAATAATGAAAACTTTACTGGTAAGAAAAAATGGACTATGCTTTATTTTTGTATAACGAGTTAATTTTTATAAACAAATAATTCCACACAGAATAGAAGTTTGCAAAGTACACAAATGAAATTATAATAAATTAAGACCTAATATATAATATAATTATAATACTATAAAAATATTATATCAAAAATTATTGTAATGTATCCAATTTAAACACATACGAGTATAATATGAATGAGATTCTTAGTGTTTTAAATAGACATTTGAAGAGTAGACTTTACTTGGGTCACATTTTATTATTTCTGCTTTTTAATTACCTTAAATTTTAATTAAAGTGAAGAGTATAAACAATTATTAATTTTCCTTTTTTACAAAACAAAAGAATTATTAATAAAATAAATGTTCTGCACAATTAAAATTAATAATACCAAATATAATAATATTCAACATCTAAAAATACATCAAAAACTTACGAAACAAGGAACCCGAACAAAAAAACGAATAGTAAACATCCTCAAAAATTGGCCGTAAACTTGAACAAATTTTTGAAGGCATACCAAGTGCATGGTGTCAGTGAAAAATGACTCAATTAACGAGATTTTTTTTTTCGGAGGGGTCCAAAATTATATGGCCATGTCACAAAAAACGTCAATTCCAAAAAAGAAATAAATTCATGAAGCTTGAATAGGCGATTGTACGTGACGTGCGGCGAGGGTCCGCCGAGAGCCAAGAGTGTGTTAATCACAACAATTGGTGCCATACCATTTGGTCGATTTTTTATCCAGCACTGAAAATTCTGCACTCTGAATATTAATAAATTTTGTGAGTAAGTTTAACCAAGTATATAAAAGTGTTTAATTTGATTAGTTCAATCAGTAAAGCTCCGTGGATAAACTGTGATAAAAGTGTTCTTGTTATTGTTATTAGAGATAGTGATAAAAATGTTTAAACAGGTAAGAGGATTTTGGCGCTAAAGGATTTAATCGTCTGTTGGGATAAAGGAAATTTTATGTTTATGGAAGTGAAAAGTGCAATATTAATGAGGATATATTACAATAAAATGGATAAGCTCAGAATCTAAAAATACCTACTTTTTCTTTCAACGAACATTCCAACGAATGATTTAAAATTGGAAGTCTTAATAAAACTTTCAAAATAAATTGATATAGTGAGATAAGTGAAATTATAATAACTGCTTTTACCCCAAACGCATTTAAAATTACTTTAATTTCTGTGTGTTCCTTCTAAAAGTGAAGTTTAATTTTGATTGATTTCTAGGCTTTAATCTTAGCCGCTGTCATAGCAATTGCTATATCTGAGGCTCCTCTTAGTGGTCCTTATCCAGCATCAGGTTGGAAGCCAAGTGGAGCCCCATTCACTCTACCAAAAGAATTCTTACCAAACCCACATGCAGGAGATGCTGACGTAAGTATTAAAACCCACAAAAAAAAACATTAAATAAAGTAATGATTTTCACTAATTGTAATTTATAAAATAATAGATTCAAGTTTCAAAAGAAAACGTACAATTCGCTGGCCAACTAGTTGAAACCACAACCGGCAGTAATGCCTACTTACCACCTGATCAACCTGAAGAAGGAGACGATGCTTCAACTGAGGACATCTTGAAAGTTCAAGGTCTACCGTCCAGTGAACGTAGACCATTCAATCCAAGAGCACAAAGTGGTCAACTCAATCAAGGTGAATACAATGCACCTTCTGCAGCTGAAAGAGGACAATATCGAGATCAGGATACCCAAAAATTCGGTCAATTTCGTCAACAGAATCAGCAGCAACAATTCGTTCAAAATAGGCAAACATCTAGGCAATTTGGAAATAATCAAGCTGAACAATTTGGACAATTGAATTCTGAGCCACAACAGCCTCAACAGTTTAATCCACAACCTCAACAGCCTCGAAAATTTAGACCGCAACCAAGGCAATTTAACCCACAACCCCAACAGTTCAATCAGCAACCTCAGCAATTTAGTCCACAACCGCAACAACAGCCTCAACAGTTCTACCAGCAACCTCAACAATTTAGTCCACAGCCACAACAATTCAATCAACAGCCTCAACAGTTCAACCAGCAACCTCAGCAATTTAATCCACAGCAACAACAGTTCAACCAAAGACCTCAACAGTTTAGCCCACAGCCCCAACAACAGTTCAACCAACAACCACAGGTATTTAGCCCAGTACCACAACAACCCCAGGTGTTCAACGTTCAACAACCACAGCAGCCACAAGGAGTTCCTGCCACAAAATATGGACCCCCAACACCGAATCCAAAATCAGATGCGGAAGATGATGACGACGATGATACCACAGATAGTGGAGAAGATTCAAACGAAGGTACTCAGCCGAATGTTGCTGTGGCCAATTCCATCTCGAAAGGGCAATACTATATCTTGACCCCGGACAACACCCTTCAAAGGGTTGCTTTCACTGCCACTCAGGATCAAAATGAAGCCCGTTCGAATGGATTTACTGCCCAATTACGATACATGCCAGTGGAACCGATCAGAGACCCTATTTATGCCTTTAACGATCAGGGTCAGCTTGTTAGGATCTTCAAAAAGTAATGTGCTTTTTATAAATTTTCCCCCTACTTAATTTTCCGTTTTCAATTAGGATTACCAAAGGTTAATATATTTTTTGTTGCAAAACTTTACTTTTTATTTTATTTTTAAGAAATTGTTAATGTTGGTAAATTTTTTGGAAAAAAAATAAAACTAAAAAAAATTGGCAAACCATTTTTGTAGTATTATTTAAAATTTAGTGTTCCGTTTCGATATCGATAAAAAAAAATATAATGGAGCACTCTGGTGTTAATCTCTCAGACCATTTCTCCTCAAACACTGTTTGATATAGAAAATTAAAATTTTGCATATACTTCAGGAATAAACTAAATACGTATGTAAAACTCAAAATAATTAAATTCAAAATTTTAGAAGTTCCTTTGAGAGGTCTATTGGGCTGTAGAAAAAAAAGGATTAGAGCAAAAATATTAACATTTAAAGTGTATTATTAAATTGATGAGATAATACAAATGAAAAAAATAATTAATGTAGTAGTAGTAACAATACTAAGAGCAACTAATAACGTAACAATGAGATTCATGTCCACCATATGTTTCCAAAAATGCAAAAATCGGTACTTCAATTTAAAAAATAGTATATTGTAATGTTAAGTAAATTTTTTGGCAAATGAAAGCTAAAAAAAGGAATGTAACAAACAAGTTAATTTTATTTATATTTAATTCTAATAAAAATATAGTGTCAAATAACCTTAGTGGCTAATTGGTTTCAACCTAAACTTCATAATACGAAGCTACTAGTTCCGGCTCGCACTTGACTGCTTTTGTTTTGTTTTATGAGTCTGTTTACATTACATTTACATATTTTATCTGGCTTATGATTGTTTTCATTTTGAGTTTGATGTGAATAGTGAAAACCACGTGTTTAGTGTTTGATGTGAACAAAATTTTAGAAATTTTTGTTTCTATGAATTTGTGAAAATATTTTTCAAATTAAAATTTACTTTAATATAAAATTGGGAATTGTTTGTTAATATATGTACAATTGGGAATTATTTGTTGTATTGCTTTTAGAACTATAAAATAATGTATTATCATTGGAATGTATTACCATGCTCAGTACTTGCAAACAAGCCAAAATACCAGTACGTTTGGTACTACAAAAAGTTTAATTACCAATGGTTTTGGCACTTCACCATTCCCGTACTTCTAAAGTATTACTTAGCATTACTTTAGCTTTACCTAGCATCACCTAACAGTACTCAGCATTACCTAGCATTACTTGTTGAATATTTCTAAGTAATTGTCAGGTAATCCTGAGTAATGCCAGGTAATGCAAGTAATGTTTCTGAAGTACGGTAATGGTGAAGTATCAATACCATTACTTGATAATAGTAATTAAAGTTTTTGAAATACCAATACTGGTAATGGTACTGGTAATGTGTCTTGCTTGCACTGGTAATTGTAATAGTAATATTTTTTTGCTAATTTACTCTTCGACACAAATTTTACTCAGAACAAGTCTTATGTCATTTTTATAGGATTTTGTCTGTAGATTACGAATTCGCAAACAAAAATGTCCTATCACGTTATGTTTTTGAAAAAAAAATAGGTTTAAAAAATACAAAAGACTGGTTTTTGGCTAACTCTCATAGAAATGATATACTATTGTATATGACTTATTCTGTACAATATTATATATTAAATGTTGTCGACCAGTGGTCTGGAGCCAATCTAATTGTTTATAGATAATAAAAAATATATTTTTACACTATTGGATCATTTGTGTCAAGGAGAATTTTTAAATAGATAAAATTCGTTCAATTTGGCTTTGATTTTAAATTAAATTCGTTTTTATTCCACCAAAATTTTAGTAGACTTTACCATCTAAATATTTTAATTTTCTTCTTTTGAAAAATACCATTAAATACAGTTTTACATTTTTCAAATTAAACACAAGAGTGGGAAAAATCAAAAATTCGTATTCAGCATAACTTATAACAAATCCCTATGAAAACTTTTATACACCACATACATTGCAGCTGGTAATACCCTTCAAGAAATTGTTTTGACATTTCTCCCGGTGGCGTTTTCAACACGTGCGACAATTGTGAAAATGGTTGGGCTCGAGACCGAAGTGGCGAAAACTCCGTCGAAAAACAGCCTTAAGAGGCAATGGCAGACGGTGAAACTTAAAGGAAAAGTAATATCTGAAGAAGCCGTTGGCCTGGAGGGTTTCATAGGTCTCGAGGTCCTGGAGAAATACGACAAAAACTTGGTCAACAAGCAAAGGAGACCCAGGGTAAAATTTTAAATTTTAAGGCTGATGTTTTTAGTTTTACTAATTTAATTGTAGATTAAGAGACCTCAAAAGAAGGAGAAAAACAATAAAAGAAAGTTGGCAGACAACGAACAATCTGATTTAAGTGATGGCGAGGGTGACAGCGAAGGTCCGAAGCCCAAGAAGAAAAAGGAAACCAAGAAATCGAAAGATCAGCAAATTCCTGGGCGGTTTGTTCTTTTAAAACCACCAAAAAGTGATCCTTCCGATGAAACTGTTGAAGAAGCTGCACAAAATGGTGAGGAGGATCCAGATGAACCTTCGGGAAAATTATCTGTGGATGAACTTGAAGTAAGAATTTGTAAATTTTTGATCCACAAAACCTTATGATTAAAATAAACTTCCTCCAAAGGGCTGGAATGGATTAGGTGTCCCTGAGTCCATTCTTCAAGCAATCGCTGAAAACGGCTTCAAATCACCTACTCAAATTCAATCTCTTACTCTTCCCGCCGCAATTATGGGGAAGAAAGATATTCTAGGAGCTGCAGAGACGGGGAGTGGAAAAACATTGGCTTTTGGGATTCCATTGCTCGCTGGAATCATGAATTTGAAAAGGAAAGATGTTCCCAGTGGAGCAAGGAAAGTTAATAAAAAAATCGAGAAGAATAAGCGACAAGAACGCGAGAATTTTACTCCACCGCCTGAGGAGCTGGGCGATATTCCTGAAATCGGAGAGAACGAGGATAGCGATGATGATCCAGACAGTGATAAGCCACTTTATGCCCTTATCCTTACTCCTACCAGGGAACTGGCGGTACAAGTCAGAGATCACATTGTCTCTGTGGCCAAATACACAGGTATTTAACAACATATCAAAATCCTTGAAATATTTATTAAAATAATCATAATTCATTAGGTATCAAAGTAGCAGCAATTTTCGGAGGTTTATCAGCAGCAAAACAAGAGAGGATTTTGAAGAGATGCCCAGAAGTAGTGGTTGCTACTCCTGGCCGATTGTGGGAGATGATCAACGAGGGCAACCGGCATTTAAGCAAAATTGATAATATAAGCTATCTGGTGATTGACGAAACAGACAGAATGGTGGAAAAGGGACATTTTGAAGAATTACGTCTTCTTCTACAACGGCTCAATTCGGATGAGGCCAAAAAACAGAGTCGACAGAATTTTATATTTTCTGCAACGCTCACTCTTGTGCATGATTTGCCTGATCATTTGAAAAGTAATTTTATTTTATTTCTGAGTATAAGCATCTTGTAAGTAAAACTTTGTTTCGTATAGAGAAAAATGTTGGGAGGAAAAGAAAGCTGGTGAAACCAACGCCAGGCATGAAAATTCAATCTTTAATCGAGGAGTTGGGGATCTCGCAGCCGAAAGTTGTGGACATAACAGATAGTCGTCGTAAGTAAAAAGCAATATCATATTTAAATACAATTTTGTTACCCTTAATAAGTTTGGGTGGATACTGGCAAATATTTAGATGACCTTAAAATTCCTCTTAGATTAATTAATTTGAAAATTCTGTTCTAGAAACCGCTCAAACACTAACCGAATGCAGAATTATCTGTCCTATTGACCAAAAAGACTACTATTTATATTACTTCATACAAATGCATCCGGGAAGGACAATTGTATTTTGTAATTCAATTGATTGTGTCAAAAGATTGGCAACACTTTTCGGTATTTTGAATTGTAAACCTCTTCCGCTTCATGCAAACATGGTTCAGAAGCAGAGGCTGAAAAATTTGGAAAGGTAATTTAATGAGAAACTATTAAATTTAATTTCTAAAATTTCTGTTTTTATAGGTTTACAGGTAATCCAAACGGTTTTCTAATTGCCACTGATGTTGCTGCTAGAGGTTTAGATATTCCAGATGTTCAGCATGTTATTCATTATCAGGTAAATGATTAATATTGTATTTTCTATTTTATTTTGTTTTAATGAAAATTTAAAAAAAACAGGTTCCCCGAACAAGTGAAAATTATGTTCATCGATCTGGTCGTACAGCTCGTGCAAATAAAGATGGAATTACAGTGATGATAATGGAACCAGGCGAAGTGAGAAATTACTTGAAACTCTGTAAAACACTTGATAGAAGTAAAACGTTTTATATTTTAAATAGAATTCTCAAAATTAAATATTAATTTCTTATGTAGGTGAAGATCTTCCAATTTTCCCAGTTTCCGATAGGCATTTAAAAGTCGTTAAAGAAAGAGTGAATTTAGCTCGAGAAATTGATAAATTGGAACTTAAAATAAGACGAATACGAAGTGAGACGGGCTGGCTTAAAAAAACTGCTGAAGAAATGGATATTGTTTTGGAACATGAAGAAGATGATGATGAATTGTATGAAATTTTTCTTTTTTAAATTTATCTTTACATTTATATTTAACGTTCTTTTTTTAGGATCAGTGATGACGACGAAAATGTAGTTCAGAGACGAAAGGAAAAAAATTTGTTAACAGCTCGAAGACAACAGCTTGCAACATTGTTAAGTAATCCTATTTTTCCTAAAGGATTCAGTTTTAGGTACACTATAAATAATAGAAAATTTCTTAAGGTATTAATTAAAACTCTTTATTTTATAGATATCCAACTAGTTCAGGTAAACTAGAACTTCCATTCAAGGACAATAATAAATCAAACGATACTAGTGCTGTAAGCGTTATGAAAGAGGCGATTGAAGAGAACAGATTAGCCAAGAAAATGAGAAATAAGAGAAAGAACCGATGAATGTAAAAATTTTTTTATTATTAAAAATATTTTAAAGGTAAATCTCACGAGTGTTTAGCTACAAAAAGCCTTTGCCCATTTACAGATAAAGATCTTGTATATTTTGATAAAATTGTGGTCACTGTGAGAGTTGGTGTCACAAAATAACTAAAAGTAATAAAAGTTAGAATCGAAATAAATTTATAAATATTTAAATCGTACTCTAAGTAAGGCTCTATTTCTCCCAGACTCCATCTAGTCTTCGTTTTGAACAAAATTCTCAGTCGTTCGTGCAAGTTTGTGCTCAAATTGTCTTCTGCCAGGGAACGAATGCATGGCGATGGAGAGTCTTTATCAATTATTCCTAAACCTTTTAAAAATTTCACCTAAAATAAATTCTTTATAAAATATAAAGCACAAACAAATTTATACAAATATCAGTTTACATCAGCAATCATTCCATCGGGCAAAGCCTCTTGCCACGTTGCTAAAAATTCATCAATTTGAAATTTCAGTCCAGGCTGTAGTATATTTTGTGCAACTATTCGTGCAATCATATCTTCTTTATATTGAAATTTCCCAGGGTGTTCATCACTGGGAATTGTGTAGAGATCGAATAAATTTTCTACAATTTCCTGGGGTGCGATTCCTTCCAATGACTCAATTGTGAGTTCCCGATCGATTTCTTTAAGATCCCAGGAGTTTTCGGTTATCAATCCAATCATCAAATTAATTATGCGATATTCATAGCTAGTTGCAGAAGTTTTGATGGGTGTGAATTTTAAGTAAAAAGTAAGAATTGGATAGACTTACTCGTATTCTAAAACTCGCATATATCCCTCAATTTGAATAGCACGTATCTTTTTGAGTCCATCAATAAATTGATTTTTACTACACTGTGTGGTGTCTAAAAGTTGATTGAATGTGAAGAAAAGCTTTTTATCGATGCAAAATTCATTTTCAGGACCAGAATATCTAAGAAATTTTATTTAAAATTAAAAATACAAGACAAACATAAAGAAATTCATTATTCACCTGGTCAACTGCAAGAGATCACTTAATTTCCTGAATCGTGGTTGAATTTCTCGACATTCAAAATATTCATGAAAAACCTTCAAAACATTTCTTCTTTCCAAACTTCGTGTAATATTCAAATCTTCTTCTCCACTATCATTAAGGCTGCGTTCTAACGATGTGTTACCACCTTTTGGACTTTTCAATGGTGAAGTACTTGTGGCTTCACCAAATTTAAAATCAGGCACCAATAGGAGGCTGTTTGAGATTTCTGCAGCTTTAACTTCATAAGTTTTATCTTCAGTGCACAAAACAGCCTTTTCGTTTAGTCCACCTTTGAACTGGATAGTTTGACCGTTTTGAATTTGTTCGTGCATGTGTTTATCAAGTTCAAGCAACTTGTAATTATCGAATATTATGTCCTCGCTCGGATAATATATTGCCTTATATTAATAGATGGATTCATAAAAATAATCTTTGATAGAGGTTATTTATGTACTCACTTGAGTTATTGTGGTGAGATTTCGTTCATCCAACTTTGCATGTTTTATAATGGATTTTACATCTTCCAAGTTTCGCACATAACTGGAACGGCGCAAGATCGATTAAATGGATCAAACCCAAATTTTATAAACTAGTTTTCAACTTTTAAGTGCGCAAAAAATCTAATTTTTAACGTGAATTTCCACACGGATGTGGAACAGAATCTTTCATTATATCTATTATTAAGATTATTTTTATTTATGTATTTAATTTGGGCAGCTGTTAATGTTTTTATATTGAATATAACAAAATGTTGTAAGTGGTTATTCTGTAAGCTCGAGACCATACATACAGTAGACATTTTCAATTGTTAGTTTTTATTGGAATTCATAAAAAAATTAGAAATTAATTAATTGTTAACTGTAGGAAAATTATCGATTGATTGGTTATTTGTTAATTGCTACCACTACAATTAACAATTAATCAATTACAGTTGATCAATTGTTAGTTGTTATGGTCGATGTTGTTATGTTAATAAATTGTTAATCTTTAGTTGTTCTTACAATTAAAATTTGCCCTTAAGCTAGTGCCTGAAATTAAGTATGCTTTAAAGTTTAAGCAAAATGTAAATAATATTTGCTCCAAAATAGCAAAGAAAATTAGTTTCCCATGTGGGATAAGGATTAAAATTTATTTAAAGACTGTGAGGATGGTATTTAATTGCCTAGTTATTCCTCATTTTGGTTATTGTTCTGCCACTTTGTTTTTGCGCAAGTCATACTTCTATATCTAGATTACAAAACAAACGCTTTTTTGTTGTCTTCAAGTTAAAACGAGGATTGTTATCTATGTTAATGAGTTTACACATTATTCTTTAAGCAGTATGAATGATTTTAGAAAAATACAATTTTTTTAACTCTCAAACACTTTGTGTAAAGGTTTGAAACTATTTAATTAACTTCTGAATGACAAGAAACCCGAGTTGTTCGTTTTAAGCGTATACTTTCTAAGTATATAAAAAAATAAAGTAAGCAACGCCTAAATTTTAGTTAGTACTACTTATTATATAATAAATAAATAAAATTTAGTAATTTCATTATTAAATAATTGTGCATAATCGTACGATAATAAATTCAATATCCAAAATAAAGTTCCATCAGAAAGTAATGAAAGTTTTTCTTCCTATTATCTGTAGTATTGAAATCTAATTATTACTTTATCTGCAAAATACTAAATTCTTCAGTTAAAGCAGAAATAAATAAAACAATTACTTACAGACCCTCTTCAGAATCCACTTCCATTTCCTGAAATTACTTTTTAATGTTTCACTTCTTACTACTGAAAATACCGCCAAAACACTTGTCAAAAACTCAAACGGCTGAATTACAAGTATAACAGATTAATCAGAGTAGCTGAATTTAAACAGCTGTTTCACAGCTGATTTTGCACGTGCTTTCGCCATCAATTTGACATTTCCCCACCTTAAGAAATATTTCGAAGGAGTGATTTGTTTAAGAGTTTTAATTTCGCAAGAATCCTTAATATAACAATGGAGCCGGGTCCCTCGACATCGAAAATGAGTGACGCTGAAAGGCTGGAACTAGCCGCAAAATTAGACAAAGAATTGGATGAATTCATCGACGGTTTGGAGAAGAAAAGATACACTGAAGGATGGCCTGAAGACCGGTGGCAGGAGGTTAGTAAGCGAAATGTTTTCTAGTTTTCTGATAGGACAACTTAAAGAGAGGAAATTTGGTATTCTCTAGGAAATGGACAAACATCCATTCTTCATGAAAAAAGCCCCAGAAATCGGAGATGAGGTGCATCCTCTCCTCGAAGGTATTCAGCAGCTCAAGTTCGATCCTGCTGAAAATACTGCCGAGGATTTAGCAAACAATTACAAAGAGGATGGAAATTTTTATATTAAACACAAAAAGTTTCGGTTGGCTATTTTAAGTTTCACAGAAGGTTTAAAGGCGAAGTGTGTTAATGAGGAACTTAATGCAACACTTTATAATAACAGAAGTGCAGCTCATTTCTTTTTAAAGAATTACAGGTGAGTAGATCACTTTCACGTTTTTATTTAATTTCAGGAATTTTTTTAAGAGTGATAATATCTTGAATAATATAAAATATGTATTTCAAAATATTTAGGGAGTGAAAATATAAAATTTTTAAGAATAATTCTTTATAATTAATTTTTAAAATATTCTGCAGAGTTATAATTAAAAATTATAAATAAAACAATTGATATTTTTCAAATACTGCACAAGTTTATGGGTCTAAATAAAGAGAGTTAACACATCAAAACTTTCTTCACAGATCCTCATTATTAGATGCAGAAAAAGCATTAGAGTTAAAGCCAGACTACTACAAACCAAAATTGCGAGCAGCACAGTGCGCTTTTCATTTAAACAAATTTGAAGTTGGTTTTAAGCATTGCGAAGAAATATTGGAAAATGATCGAAACGACGAAAAAGCGAAAGACCTTCTCAAAAGTCTCAAAGCGAAAAAGGTAAGATACACCTCTTAAAGATATTCATTCATATTGTTCAGAAGTAGATTTAGTATTGTTATACATTTTATATATGTTTAAAATTAATTGTTTTTATAGGTAGAATTAGAGAGGAACGAACGTAAAAAAACTGCTGCTCAAAAACGGAAAGCAGAATCCCTTAAAAAAACCATCGAAGAGATTAAGAAAAGAGGTGTCAAATTTGATGATATGCACCCAAATTGGGATTCATCAGAAGAGTTTCTAAAGCCAAAACTTCTTCCACTTGAAGATCATCCTGTTACAGCTGATGAAAATGGTGTGTTATCTTGGCCGGCAGCATTTTCTTATCCTGAATTTCTATTTAGTGATTTTATACAAAAATTAGACGAAAATACTGTGTAAGTCTGCCATAATTTAAATTTATATTATTGTGTTATTTATAATTTACTTGGCTTTATTTTACAGAATAGGAGATTCGATAAATGAAATGTTTGCGGAACCCTTGGACTGTGACAAAGAATACAAATACAAGCCAGAGACTGTAACACTCTACTATGAAAATAGGAAGGCTCGAACTGTGCACAAAGTTGATTTTAAAAAGACAGTTAAGGAAATTCTGCAAGAAAAAAAGTTTGTATATTCAGATATATGATATTAAGGATTTTTAAAAATTTTCGTTTTAGTTTCTACGTGAGTGGAGGAGCTCTTCTCTTTTACGTTGTTACGACAGGCTCTCAGGTTGAGAAGGAGTTTTTAGAGAAAAGACCTTAGCATGTAAGTGTAGTGTAAAATTTAAATATATGGTTAAAAAAAAAAACTAGTTGTTTTGTTTTTTTATTTTGAATTTGTTTGAGATATTTTAATTAGCAGTAGAGTAGTTTGAAGTAATGCTTGTGTGTACTTCTCTTTATTTCTAAATAGATGTTTTGTCGATTATATTAGCCAATTCCAGAAGTCCCCTAAGAATTTTACCTTAAAAATGGTCTAATTGAACAGTTGAATATTTAACTAAATCAATATAATTCCACTCTTGGAAGATGCACATGAAAAACCGGTCAGGATTGAAAGAAATCAAGGAATAATTATTAAATCATTATTCTAAGAAGTTAATTTAAATGGGCGCTGACAGGTTTTCTTCGCATTTTCAATTATTTAGTTTTTAACCTACTTATAATTTAAATTACTCAGTTTTAAACGACTTAAAAAGAAAGAGGTTTTTCTGTATAATATTTAATTCCATTCATTTTCAATTAATAATGGGCTTTAGCAATGTTAATTACCATTTTAAGGAATGAGGTGTGAAATTATAATTCTTTTATATTTCATCATCAAATTCTCAAAGAAATTGAGAAGGAATTAACTTAAGAATATATCTTAATTAAATTTCATTGAACACGTTTTTAAATTGATTAGCAGTGCTTAAGTATTTTTTTTCAAATTTCATACATTTTCATTAAAAATGCATCGTGTATTTTCGTTTGAAGCTGTAAAGGGTGTTTTTTTAAGCACGTCCGGTTTTTGGATTTAAATAAAACACATAAAAATTGAGCAAGTAACCATAAATTTGGTTTTATTCGGCGGATAATTTGTTAACATTTAATACAATATTTTATTTAAATTCAATTCGAACATATGACGCAATGAAACGTCTTATGTTGACTTCCAAAGACCACAGACTTCATATAGTCCCCACAAAAAATAGTCTGTATTTTTTGCTTATTTATCTACACATTAAGGCAGAAATGAGCATCATTGCTGAAAAAGATTTTGCCATAAATTTAAAGGGTCAACTTGCAATTGATTTTGAGCCCATTTAGTAAACATCCGATGCGAAAAATGGTCATGCGGTTTCAATTTTTGCATTAATTGAATCTTGTAAGACTTAAGGCCAAAAGCCTTAACCACATTAAAGCCTTACATGTTAATTCTCTTTAAATTATCTTTAATTAATTACTTAATTAATTACTCAGCACTTAATTAATTATCTCTGAATAAAAGTTTTAAAAAATGAAGTAATAACCTCTTCTGGGATAGAGATAAATTGAAAATAACTAACATTAACTCTAGAGAACTAAACTTTCGTCTAAAAGATTACTGACCCCTCCCAGTTTTGTGATTTGGAGATGTTCTCGTAGTAAAAGTAAAAATAACTCGAAGGTAATAAGCACAAATGTACACTTGTAATTTTACTTCTCTTAAGGTACGCTAATTTGCTTAAAATAAATGAAGGAAATATAAAAATGCCATGTTTGTAATTCGTAGTCTATAAAGCGAATGATAAGTTAAGTTATCTAGGAATAAAAAAGACCGATCATTAAATTTACGAATTTTAAAAGTTCATCCCTGTAGAGGTTAAAGTGAAACTTATTACGTGTAGTTTTGTGATTAGTCAAAATGACCCCACCAAGCACATTAGTGTTAATTCTTACTTCCGACGTAAATAATGTCCGTCATTTCATAAATAGCATTGCTCATGTTCATATAATTTAATCCCAATGCTATCAACTATAATAATATATCAAAGCCTTATTCACACCAAAGTGTAAGCTTCTAAATTCAGTCGACAATCATTAATCAAGCATCTATCAACAAAAAGCATCAAACTTGAAGGCGACAGCTTCTGAAATGTTTACCACTCACCTAAATAATAACCCAAACAAATCAGTCCGGTCTAACGATAATAATCTTTCTCGGCTTGATTTCTAAAATATCTTTGTTGATTGCAATGCGTCCAAACACTCTAATCAGATGAGGAAACATTTGCCCTTTCAATTTGCAAATGATTGTTCAACCATGACTTATTGAGCCGAAATTTGAGATGAAATTCTAATCGCAACCTCGTGTTGTAAAAAAATAGGATACTAAAAAAAGTACTTCATTTCGAAAAAAAAAAAAATTGCATATAATATTTATGAGGCCCACGCATATCAAATGGGCCGCACCGAATGAATACTCATGAATATACTTCCGAGTTTTGTCGTCACGCCGAGAGTTGAATATATTTTGATATGTGCAGCGTTATACCCACGTATATCTCATATGCCGTGAATTCCTACAATCACGGGGATTAGACACCGCCTACAAAAAATTTTTTAAGATACATGCCCCGCGTAGTTTTCGAGTCTGTAGACAAGTAAAAATTGTATAATGCAATTTTGTCAACTATCATGGCTCTGATCTAATATCTCCGGCATGTTTGTCCTCTGTTTGACCACTTCAGCACCTAAAGCGAGTGTAGTTCACTTATAGCCGCATATGTCGTACAAATGGCCTACTTTGGGATAGCAACTTTCTTAAAAAAATATATATAAACTTCCATAAATACACAAAATAACTGAGCACGGGGGCTGGAACCTACTAATCTAATTAAGGCGGAAGATATACCTAGAGACGACTCGACGACGACGACGATGTCGCTTCCACAGTTTTGTGGTCTCATTTACATGCCAGTAGCACCTGTTGGAAATATTTTCTCAAATTCGATAATAATTAGGAAAATGAACCACGTACGATTCCGTGGGCTGAATACGTTGATGTATGCAATCGTTGGTAACTCCTACACAATCTGCGTAGATACCGGAGGTACAAACTTGCTAATTGGCGCAAAATTTAATAGCTCATAAGCAGCAGATTTTTGGATTGGATTAAATATCCAAAGGGGGATTAAGGGAAATTAAAAACGTGTTTCCTACGCTTCTTCAGCGTCGCCCAGATGTCTTGCATTTCTCGCGCTTGTCTTTCTCGTTTTTGTTTTTTGCCCCCTTATCAGTTTTCAGTTTTTCCTCTAATCTCAGATTTCGAGTCACTTTTAGACCTGAATGTTTCGAATAATAACAAAAGAACTCAATGAGCACACGATGGGATGGACAGCAGGATGTAATTCGAGGAGTTATTTGCGAGCCAGCTGGAGGTGATAGAAACTGGCGTATATATGGACGTTTTATGGACGAAATCTGCAATGATTGCAATTCACATAAAACAGTGAGTTAATGTCGTTTTTAGGGCTTTATAAATTGCTCGTTATGGAATACGTAAATAGACTTAAACCTGTTTGATGGCTGCTGTTATATAGCATATAAAATAATATTTCCTTTTATGAATGGTATGGTAAAAGACGCAGATCTGAAATTCTTAACTCATTATGAGTATAGTAAAGGTTTTTTTTTTTTTAAACTTAAACCTAACCTATCTTGAAACAAATTCCCAAAAGCTAAAATCTAAAGGACCCACATCTCAAAGTCAATATTTCGAAATGAGGAAAGTTCAAAGATTAATATTCCGAAACATTCAAGCAAACTCGGCTGATTGTTGTTCAGATTATTTGGGATTATTGAAATATTAAGCATGGGATATTTGTTTTTTTTTGCAGAATTTGGAGAAAGCCATTGTAAAGTGGATAATAACGCTAATTTACAAGATTTTTGTTCCCTTAAAAAATTTATCAAATCTGTTATTATTCAGATTCTCTGATTTCGAAAAAAATAATAAAAAAAAGTCCATCACGTCACATTTTCAAGAAAAATTGGGTTAAAAATTTAAAAAATCCGTATTTTAGCCATTTTTAGAATTCTTTTTAAAAAATAAAGGGATGTCGTAGAGGTTCCAAACGTAGTTCAAATGAATGCTTAAATTCTATATTATAGTTATAAAATATATGTTAATTAAAACCTTCTTCAAGGTTGTGGCGGCAAGATTTTCATTAGAGTTCCAATCCTACATACTGTAGGTAAATTTCATTTATATGGTAGAGGGAAAATTCATGAAAAACTCATTTCCTGGATAAATCTTAATAAAATTTACGAATAACATATTATAAAGCTATAGTTTAGTATTCAACCTTTGATTTGACTTACGTTTCGAGCTGTTACGATATTCCGGTGCTTTTAAAATGTTTTCCAAAAGTGGTTATTTTAATTTTTCTCGAAAACTTAAAGTGATGGAAAAAAATCGATTTTACATTACTGATTAGTTTCCATTGAAGGAAGGAAAAAATTACATTTCGTATGAAGGGTAAGAAAAAAGTTAAAATTTGTAAAATAGTTTAATTTTTCTAAAACACCCCTAGCCATCAGTAGATTTTAATAATTAGACTATTTAGTTAATTCGTATGTTCAATCTCAATATCTTTTGAAGTTGGTTCGATTCTTTACTGCAGAACTAATCAATAAAAAGTGGAATATTCTCAATAGATTTTTATGTGGTGTTTTTTTTAATGAAATTTCTGTTTTTGTTAAAAATTGCCTATTTTTAGCTTTTTAGTCGTTTACGTGTAAAAGTCAATTCCTTAACCGAATAAAAACGAATTATTTATTTTAGGAACTTATTTCCCTATTAAGCTGAATTATGGGCTGAATATAAGAGTAAAAGTTAAATTTTCACTTTCATAGTATGCCATCTTATAAAAGTAGATGTTTGCTTCTCGGAATATCTTAACTAAAATTACGACGTGAAACTACTTGTGCTACATTTGTAAAATATATACTATCATAACATATAACTACATATTTCTATTATAAGCCAATATCTAAATAGATGTTAGATAAGATCAAGACTAGTTTTCAAATCTACAATCTTTGAAAATGGTAACTTATATTGCATGAAATTTAATGGTATTTTTTCATAATACTAAACTTGATGTTAGAGACTGTAAGATAAATAAAACATTTAAAAAGTAATAATGAAATAGGAGTTTGACTCTCTCCTACAAGTTACACTCTGGTTTATGGGTACAAAAATTCCAATTCAAATACTTCAACCAAATTTGATTAAATATGGACGTGTATTAAAGTATAAAAACGTATTGGAGTTAATATTAAATAACCTTTAAATATGCCTGCAAACACGGATTTATTATATGTATAGATAATGGAAAATATTGGATTGGATTGGATTTCCTTCATTTTTGTTTAGGAAAATCTATACTCTAGTTTGTAGTCAGGATTGTGCGATCTCTGGAAATCTCGTATTACATTCATCTAAGGTAATAAATACACCCTTCCTACCTTTGTTGCCAAAAATAGCCCTACTCTTCAACATTTGGTAATAATATACAGGGTGTTTCACATAGCGTATGCCAAAATGAGTGGCAAACAAAAAATTGTATTGCAGGGGAGTTGTCCTTCTCAACCGTTTGGAAGTTACAGGGTGATCCATGAATTCGGAATTTTTATAGTACCTATGTAAATCATCAGTTAATCTTTTTATTTACTCAACGCAGCGACATGAAACTCATACCAAAAAACTACTATTACATGTTCTTTCCAAAAACGTTAACTATGTTGATCTACCTCCTACCACTGTAGCTACTGTCACTTGCGAAACTAAAAAAAAGGTTTAGTAATTTCCAAAAATTCAAGTTTTCCCTAAATTTTCTCCGTAATTCATGTAATTAATAAGCGTGTTTTTTATTTTTATAACATTCCCCATCTTATTACCTTTCCAAAAAAGTACAACATGTCCAGGTAAAAAGAGGGTAGAAAAACCTGTTTCTTAGGAAACCTGACTGGTACCTCATTATTTTATTTGAGTTGTAGCTGGGAAATTCGTAAAATAAATAAAATTTCTATGAAAAATGCTCGAAATTGTTTGTTTAGGATTATTATTATTATTGTCGTTATTATCTTGTTTTAGCCAGTGTTCATCAAGTTCACCCAAGTATCCTGACGTTCTATTACTAATATCTAATGGAATTTTTGTTATAAAAGAGGAAACAATTAATTTTGATTTTTGCGACCACTCCTAAATAAAATCTATATTTCTTTTACTATTCTAAGTACAATAGATTCACATTAAAGCTTTTAAAAAACAAAACTGTATTTTGTATTAGTGTAAAATCAATATACGAATCTTGCTTTTAAGTTGATGTCTCATTTCGTTCTCATAGGATTCTGTTTTCACCAGCGTACTCTAAGCTAAAAATGCCCTACTATTGTAGCTTGCAAATTTCATAATAATGTTTAGAAACCTTAAAATTAGAATACTAAAATAATAATAATACTGTAATAATTTTATGTAATATATCCAAACGTCTATTCAAATCTGCAAAAAAAAAAAAACTGTTTCACCGATTACCAATAATCTTGCCAAAAAGTGTAACACTTCCAGGTATGTATTATATAAAACTAAATTTTTTCTTAAAATTCCAAAATATGCAAATCTATCTGATTCAAGGTATAAGCCGAAGTGTGCTGTAGACGGCTTTTGAATGTGAATTAGTATTTTATCAACTTTATGTAAATTTTTATGTGCTGATAACAAATATTTTTCTCGTCAGCCCCATGGACCGTGACGAACCATATGAAATAAAACTGTCATTAGATTACAAAAAAAAATTGATATTCGTTTTTTCACTGGTCTTTGTAATTTATTATATAAGAGGTAAGAAGTCCAAATAAAAGAAGTTGACTATCATAAAGGAATGTAGGTAGTTTATTGGCTTTTTCTCTATAAATAGCTTCATATGGGTCAATTTAATGGTTATATCTTTAATATATGCATGAGTTATGTATCATAGCAAGATAAAAATAATCGTACATATTAAATTTGGGAAATTTTTCATATGCGTAGCCAGTTTATATAAATATATGGTATATATAAAATTAACTACCTATTACATTAATAAGTCTGTTGCCATATTTTATTGTTCTTATCAAAACGTTTTATGGTAAATAAAAATGAATTCGCACGAATCGCACAAAATTTTTAAATTGCTCTTTTTATGTTTCTCAGAATACTGAGTTTAGGACATTAAAAGCGTTTTTTGAAGAAATCGAGAACAAAAAAGTCTTCAAAAATTCTTTTCTTTTTTTATAATTTCCGATTTCAAATAATTTTCAGTTGAGAATTAGTTCATCATATGTTCGCCTAACTCCGTATTTATTTTACGAGATGAACTTTTTTAAAGGAACATTTAGGGAATCAATTTTTTATATGGTATTTATCTTAAAAATTCTTGAAGAGCTAAGCGTTAGTAACTAAGAAGTGGTGAATCTGTTAAGGCATTAGAAGAAATCTTCAAACCACATGAATGACATTGTACATATATGTGTAAAACATGTTTAATTGAATACAATACTTTAATACCTTTGAATTTTTTTCTATTTCGAAATCTAGCTGATCATCACATTTTGAGTTATTTTCAAATTTTTTTTTTTTTTTAGGATTTACGCATTGAATAAAGCAAACAATTGTAAATCTGCGATAGTGTAGCTTAGCTACAATCAAAGTAATTTCCGACTGCACCTACTACTATTATATTACATTTGATCGAAAGAAAAATAGCGCCAAATTTAAATAAACGAGTGGGACGAATTGTCGACATATAAATCGGATAGTGCTCAAGCAGAAAGCACGCTCAGCATAAGTAAAATTGCAGTCTGCACCTGAGCTCACGTCTTTGCAGCTATAAGATCAAATATCACAAAATTAGAAAACTGTAAATGTGTCCGTCGTCGTTGTCGTCGTCGTCGTCGTCGTCTTTGCCTTTTTCTTTAGGCTCTATCAAATTCTCAGCGTAACTGGAAAGAGTTCGTTAGTCGCTCTCTAAGACGCTGCGATAGAAGCAGCAGCAGCAGCAGCAGTAGCATTAGAAAAGATACACAGAAATTTATCTCCAGTGCGACAATATTTTCACTCTATATTGCATAGTGGGCTGTGATCAAGTGATCACCACTATTTAGTTAGTATGGAAGTTTTGCAGACTTGTTGATCAATGAGCCGGGGTTCCTTGTAAGAGAAATCACAGTCTGTTCATCAGTTGCTCTTCGACTTTCGATTTGTTCGCATCTTATGAAATATAAAGGCGGCTCAAAACTTCGGCAAGATCATAGAAGGTTGCTTTATAGCAACTTGTTTTTTGGGGGCTCACCTTCTCCTCGGTGTGCGTACGCAGCAGCAGCAGTTGGTTTCGTGAGACCTTAGATGGAGGTGTTCGTTCGATGGACCCGAAGGTGTTTGGTAATTTCTTCAGCTTAAGGGAAAATGCTTAAGATTACCACCATCGAAGAAGGCGACTCGAATCGTACTCCGTGCAGATGCCATGGAATGCATCTCGAGTACGCCTGCTAATCCAGAAAAAGGTACAGATCAGGAGGATGAAGGTGTGCGTTTGTTAGAGATCAAATTGGTGTATTGTGCGAAATGCATCTGCATGCACACTGTTGACCTGTAAATGGATTATTTTTCTTATTTTTTTCTTAAAATCGATATAGTGTGTGAAGTGGTTTTGAATGGAAAAAAAGGTTTTTTTTTTCTTTTCCTTTGGTGCCATCGTTCTAAATCTTTAAATTTTGCTTGGATATATAAACTACTAAATTCTGTTTCATTTATTATGTCACGGTATTCAAAGCCCACAGTGTGTACAGAGTCAACGAACGTTTTATCTCATGACCATATTAATTGATAAGTGACCTTAAAGGTGTTTTAAATGGTGTTAAGTGAGTGCTAAATGGTCCATTTCCAACTAATTTCATAACTGTAGAGGAATCATCGGCGCAGTTAGGGCAAGAGCCACTAAAAAAAAAAAGTGAGTAACATTGATTCCATTGACCAGGTGTTACAGGTATTTTGATATTGACTAGATGATTACTCGTAAAACCGGTTAGATGTTTTCAAATCTCAGACAAACGACAAGGCCTGAGTTGGAACGTCATCCTACTTTAAAAATTTTTTATTTTATGATGTAACGATGCTCACGTCTACTGTGATTTCAAACAATAGACATAATGCAATTATTCCACGAGATGATCTTTGAACTGTAGGTAGAGTTGCATTCGTTTCTTACTATGCCACAGCTTATGCGATGCACTTTAAACATATTGTTGTTGTATACTATGATCGTAAGCCGCTGATAAAAAAACACCTAAAGAAGATTTAAGCTAAGCTCATTTTTTGATGTGATCAGGTTTCTTGTGAATCAAGTGACCTTGATTGTCTGTCTATGTGCAGTCGCTTACCGCTATAAGCGTGAATAACTTATATGAATCTACTTACACTTTCTAAGCCGCCACCGACTGATCTTTCTCGTCGTTTTATGCTCTGTTGAATATTTGATTATCACGACTAACTTACATCATACCAAGCAGCAAAATACTACTGACCTCAGCCATAAACCAGGTTGCATGCTGTTGAGTTTATGGCATTTGTTTTCTCTGTTTACATTTTGATTTGAGTCAATGTTTACGTTTCTATTAGCATAATTTCCCTCATAGGCTGGGCCTCTTTTGCGTTGTGTTTCGGGTTATGAGTTTTTGTGGACCTTGAAGTCTAGAGCTATGTATATTATTCTCTTCGGTCGATTTTCATGCTTTTTTAACTGTTTTTCCGTTTTCGGACAATAAAAGATTAAATACGATTCAAATATTTTAATATACCTCATATGTATGCAACAGAACACACGAGGGATATAGTTTCTATTATAAATTTAAACATAATGCTGGAAGTGATCTTTGATCTCCATAAGACCTTGTTGCAAAAAGAATGCTGTCTAATGTTGACTGTTTGAATTTTGTTTGTCGTTATTGCATTTGTAGCCTTTCAGAGTAAAGAAAACAACTTACTAAAAATGGTTGCTACTTGTTCAGGGGCAAAGATACATAGAAATCAGTAGTCAATCTAGTGATTGAGTGGGTTTATGACCTGTCTGTAGTAATAAAAACCCATCTAATTTTTATGGGGATTTTGAAAAAAGATTCAACTACATTCGTAAAACTGAATCACCGTCATTGATCGTTTCTTTTATTGCATTAAGATTTCTTTCTTTTGTGCCATCAATGAAACTTTTTCTAAGAGATTCTAATGACTTCACAAAACCTCAATTACTTGCACATCTGCATTTAATACTTGAGTAATAGCCTTCGTCTTTTCCTGATTTTGAGATGATGTATAAGATCACACGATCACGATTTTTAAAGCAATTCTATTGCATAGTGCGTGACTTACACTTTAGATTCATTTCTTTTGTAAACTGTTAGTTCTTTTAGGTCAGAAGTGGTTTTTAAGGTATTTTTAAATTAAATGAGGTTAAACACTTTTTAAATTTTAACTTTAAATTAGAATTTCTATGTAAACCGGAAGAGATCACTCTTCATAAAATCGATATTTTGTTTCTCTAAAATACAACAAATAAAATTTATATAGTATATTATTTGAAATTTTATTAAAAATGGCTTGTTTAGTATATTTTTTATATTTTCAAGCTAATGTAAGACAAATCTTAATCCATATAATCCAAAGTATGAACTAAAATAATCATTGCAGTCGTCTGTGTCTAGTTTGGAGATAGGGCTTTAAAAATGATTATCTGGCTAATTTTTTTTCGGATAATAATATGGTTTTAAAATAGCGGATCCAAGATGGCGGTTGAAAATTTTAAATTTGAAGCCATTTTCATGAAAATTGGTACTTAGTGGTTTTGCGGGAAGCTGATTTCAAATCCACTGTCCAAATTTAGAAATTCAAGATGGCGGATCCAATTTGGCGACCAAGAATTCTCGATTTCAACGGATTTTAATGAAAATTGGTAATTTTAAAAATTTGTCCAAAAATAGCTAAAATATGGTTTTATTCAAATTTTAAACCTATTTTTCTCGAAAATCTTAATAATAATAAAAGGTTTAGTAAATTTTTTAATGGTATAAAAACTTGTAAACTATAGTGTTATGGTAGACAATTTGATTATATATTTTCTTTTTTAATTAATTGAACATTAGCTTTTTTATATATTTTATTTATGATTTTAGTTTTTGCAATATTCTCATTGTTTGTTTTGAAGAAAATGACAAATTTGTATAAAAACTTGAAGTCATCGTCGTTCTCAAAATTCTGTGAGAAAAACTAAGTTACGCACTTATAACAACAATATAAAACGAAGTAACTACATAATATGAATTAATGAATTCTGAAAATTGCTTAAAGGTTTCGGTGAAACGCAAAAGCTATTTAATTAATTAAATCAATATTTTCGAAAACAGGGTCATATTTTTACAGAGAAGTAAGCTAGATAATTTTACCATGCAATTAGTTTTCACGCAAGGACGAGTAAATTGACCAGAAGCATGTTATTTACGATGACGAATTATTCGTATTATTTTTTCTGGGAAAACCCTAAAAGACACAATTTTCCAGAATTCGTTTCACTATTATATTTTAGCGAGTTAGCCTTATCTGATGCATATAATTATAGACTGGTAAATTCTTATCGCTGTTTATGCTGCGAAAATAGGCGCCTGCACCTGAAGTCCAAGAATCAGGGTAGCAGCAAGTGAGCTAAGCTAAGCTAAGCTAACCAACACCTTACCCACTTGTTATCTTATCAAGCTAATTAGGTTTATTCATATAACGAATTTCATGTATACATCTGCCGACACATTTGCGGAATATAATGATGATAAAAAGTTGTTTTAGTTTCATGCCTGAGCCTCCGATGATAACAGCTCCGGGTTGACATAAATTCTGTGGTAAATTGGATTCGCTCACTTGATTGTCTTATTTTCTATATAAGTGACTTAAAAATTCGTCACTAATCTCAGCTATTATGATGAGCGAAATTGTATAATTATAAATGTGATTGTTGGTCTCACATCATTTCTTCTCGAAGGAATATTCTTTGATAAATGTGGTTATCGATTTGCTGCGTTGCGTTAATTTAACTTTTTGGAGAGTTTTTGGTTGAGTGAGTGTGGCATATTTTGGATTATTGTGTTTAGTTGTTGTTTAGATGGCTAATTTGTAAAGATTTGTTATTCATCTATATTTGATGTGATTTAAAAGTATTTTTTTAGGAATGAATTTTTATTTTTATTTCTAACGCTTAGAGATAAATTTTAAGTGATAGGTTCAAGTGGATGGCGTTTTAATTTCAAGAACAAGTAAAACCAATAGCATAAAATTTTTATTTCGAATTATTTAACGGCTAGTTGAACTCTAATAAAATAATTTAAGATTTGTTTCTATGTTGTGAATAATTTACTATTGTTAATAGTGTACTTAAATTTGAAAAGCTGATATCTTTTTTAACGTTTTGAATTGAACGTACAATGAAGTTAAGGAAAGTGTTTGTGCATTTCAATTGTGTATCCATCTAATAAGTTGAATTCAAGCAAATATCTCTATACGATAACTCGCCGAAATATAGATAAAATCGGTAAGATACATAAAAATATCTGAAACCAGAAAATTCTATTATATCGATTTTTGTTATCGATAGTTAATCGTAACCCCACTTCTGAAATTTGATCTATAATTATTTGTTGCCACTTTCATACAATCTCTGATATACAAAGCAAAAATTTAATAGTGAAGAAAATCAAAATTCTCTGGAGGAAGAATATTGTAAAAATGTTTAAAAAATATAAAAAATTTTCATCCAATCTATAGATTTTAATTCTATTGAAAAATGCAAATAAATGTTTTAATTTTTTTTTTCGTTATTTTATGCTATTAAATACAAATATATAAATATTAAAATTATATTAGTAAATACACTTTTACAAGATCTATTCAAATTACACGGTGTTGTCAGTAGTTAAATTCAAATGACAACATTTAAAAATCAGACTAAAAATAAATTTACTATACTTTCCTTTCGTACAAAATCTTATGTTCGATTGGTATGAAATTTTAAAGAACAAGGATTTTAATAGTACCAATAAAAATCTCAAATCAACGTAGTCGTTGTACATACATACTATAAATAGCAGTCTGTTCCATTAAGTTGTCCAAATCCATTGAAATATTGACCATGAAAGAGGTTGTAAAATTTTGGATTTCGCCTGTGTTGTTGATTGATAGTGACATAGATAACGAGCGGTTTTATGAGAATTCTATTCCCATCGATTGACTGATTTTCTATTTATCTCACGCCGCTTTAATAAAAAATTCTTTTCGAGGGAAATGCGATTAATATTTTATAATGTTTACATTAAATCATTTGGCCAGCTCTGAAGGGCAACTCAGTGGAAAATAAGATAAATAAAATGCCAATATTTTCAATGGTAACATTATTTATTATTTGTATAAAGAATTTTCTAACAAAAGTTATACAGGGTGTTCAGAGGTGGGAGGTCAATACTGAAGGGGGTGAAAGGTCAGACCGAGACAAGCAAAAAATCGTATGGGTGGGGGGGGGGGGGGGGGGGCATCTCGCACCGTTTGGCAGTTACAGGGTGATTCGTAAATCAGGATTTTGCCTTATATGGGAACCACTCTTGTATTTTTATCTTTTTTTCTACGCATCGCAGCGGCCCCAAACGGATTTCACAAAATCACTATTTGGAAGCCCTTTCCAAAAAAGTTTACACCACCCCCCTATCCCCAACCCCTTGGCCACAATCCCCCCTGCAAGTTGAAAAAAATAACTTTTATTTCACGATTTTTCACCTTTCGCCCCACTTTTCTCCGAAATTCATGTTATTAACATACCTACTTTTTATTTTTTTTAAGTTGCCTATCTAATTAGCTTTCCAAAAAGGTGCAACATGCCCAGGTAGAAAAGGGTTGCAAAAGTCCTGAAATTAAAACATCCTCACAGGTACCTAATTACTTTATTGCACCATAATGGAAAAAGTCGTTAAGTAAACAATTTTTATGACAGCAAGTTCGGAAATGTTTGTTTAGGAAACAGTGGTAATACATTTTTATTATTTCAGCAAAACAGTAATAAAATAATAAATGTAATCTAGTTAAATAGCGTTATTAGTTTATTATATCCAGTATTGACTCTTAAGTATCCTGACGCTCCGTTTCTAATACCTTCTACGAATTATGGTATAAAAATGGGTAAGTTTGAAAGGACATTGACCACAGTTGAAGAAGCAAGGGATAAAACCGGGTGTTTAATAGAAAAAATTAAGATAAAATGGCAGAATGCAGTGTTGAAGAGTCTGCCGATATAATTTACGTGTACGGTTTAGTAGAAGGAAATGATAGTGAGGCCGTACGAGAATACCAAAGGAGATTCCCGAATCGGCGGGTACCCAACAGAAGGGTATTTTCAAGGACTTTCAGAAGGTTAAAAGAAACCGGAAGTGTAACCGCCCCAGAGCAGAAACGCGAGCAGGAAAATCGGCCGATTCAGCGGACCCCGACCAACAAATCCTCAACATCGTCAGGAACAGCCCTGTAATAAGCATCAGGCAGGCCGCACGAAGGTCAGGATTGTCTTCAGGGAGAGTTTGGACCGTTGTGAACCGAGAGGGACTACATCCATACCACCATATCCCGGTCCAAGCACTACAGGAAGGAGATTCCGAAAGACGATTGCAATTTGCACTTGGCTGTTCGAGTCTGACATCGAAAACAGAAGGTTTCTAGACCGAATTCTGTGGACGGATGAATCGCAATTCACCCGGGATGGCATCACAAACTTCCACAACCTCCACACCTGGTCAGATGTGAACCCACATAGGACCAGGTGTCGGTCCTTCCAGCAAAGATTTAGTGTCAATGGCTGGGCTGGCATCATCAGCAACCAGTTGATAGGACCCTTCATCTTGCCCCAAGTGCTGAATAGTCAGCTATACTCGGACTTTTTGGAGAATACCCTTCCGGATCTGTTGGAGGACATCCCCCTGGCCACCAGAAGCGCAATTTATTTACAGCTCGACGGAGCACCTGCGCATACTGGGAACATTGTTAGGGCAAGGTTAAATGAACATTACCCAGAGCGCTGGATTGGACGAGGTGGACCGATTCCTTGGCCTGCTAGGTCACCGGACCTTACTCCACTGGACTTTTTCTTATGGGGAATGATGAAAGATGAAGTTTACTCAAGACTAATCAACACTAGAGAAGAATTAGTTACCAGGATTGGGACTGCAGCCACGAAAATATGGGAGAGACTGGATACCATAGACCTGAAACGTGAAATAAGACCAAGGCTACTTGCATGCATCGAAACTGGCGGAGAACATTTTGAACAGCTTTTAAAGGACAAACGTTTTAATTGTAATTAGTTTTTAAGCGAACAATATGTATTTTTTAGTTAACTTAAGTATAATTTCTTAAAAAATTCGAATTGTCATGATATTCTGTAAAAGGATTTTTGTAAATAAATTTTCGTATCCTTTTCCTACCTGGGCATGTTGCACCTCTTTGGAAAGGTAATTAGATAGGCAACTTAAAAAAAATAAAAAGTAGGTATGTTAATAACATGAATTTCGGAGAAAAATGGGGCGAAAGGTGAAAAATCGTGAAATAAAAGTTAATTTTTTCAACTTCCAGGGGGGATTGCGGCCAAGGGGTTGGGGATAGGGGGGTGGTGTAAACTTTTTTGGAAAGGGCTTCCAAATAGTGATTTTTTGAAATCAGTTTGGGGCCGCTGCGATGCGTAGAAAAAAAGATAAAAATACAAGAGCGGTTCCCATATAAGGCAAAATCCTGATTTACGAATCACCCTGTAACTGCCAAACGGTGCGAGATGCCCCCCCCCCCCCCCCCCACCCATACGATTTTTTGCTTGTCTCGGTCTGACCTTTCACCCCCTGCAGTATTGACCTCCCACCTCTGAACACCCTGTATAATGGACTAGAAATTAATTGATAATTTAGGGGAAGATCACTTGATCAAAGAAGTATTAAATAAACTATCTTAAGATTATTTTTGTAGAACATTGTTTGAGGTTGTTCTGATTTTTAATAATTCTTTGATGTTGTTTTACGATATTACGTCATAGAACAGACCTATTTTGATGACAAAACTGCAAAGCATCGAACAAATCCTAAACATGCAATGGCTTAACTTGATAAAATCACTTGAACTAATTTAAATTTATTAACCGAGTAGCTGAGCAAAATTGAAAATTAATTGGGCGCCAATATTTTAAATTTTTAATGGCATTGCGGGTGGTCTTCGTGATTTATTCAATGTTTTTATTGTATTAAGGCCAAGCGGCATGGCACCACTAGTGTGACCGTCTGAAAAAAATGTGTTTTTTGAGGATTTTTTTAAAGATAACTACTGCATGGAATGTTTTAAGGATATATTTGTGGATACATACAGTGAGCGAAATTCATATAAAACACCATTGCATCTCTTAAAAATCTAAAGAAAAATTATGGTAAAGTGAATCAAACAGTGTGTATTTTATATAGTTATATTTAGTCTTTCGTTCTTACTTTAGCCATTTTATTTATAAACAAAAAATAAAAATTTATACCAAAAATCCAAAAACTATTCAACTAAAAGAGCGAAATTCATATAAAACACTTTAAATAAACATTGAATAAAATTCTACTTTTATTAAAAACAATAGTTTGTGAAGTTGTTAATAATGGGTAGGACTTCCATTTTGCTGGATTACTTCAAAAATCCAACTCGGCATAGATTTGACTAGATTTTCGCACTCGCGTTTGGAAATTGAATTCCAGGCGGCCGTTATGGAGCATTTTAACTCACTTATGCTGTGATACTGTCGCCCATTTTCGTAAATACGTCTAGCAAGAAGTCCCCACAAGTTTTCTATAGGGTTTAAGTCGGGACTTCTTGCAGGCCAACTCAGGGAAGCTATATTTTTGGAGTTCATCCACTCTTTGACCTTCCTTGCAGTATGCACGGTGGCATTATCTTGCTGGAAGATAAAGTCTTCACCGCACAGTTCTTCTGCCTGCTCTACCATCATGCTCGCCAGCATCTCTATATAAACCTCAGCATTCATTTCGCCGGGCAAAAAGGCAAGTTTAATGGTACCATTGGCACCGAATCCTCCCCAAACCATTACGCTGCCTCCACCGAAATTTCTGGACATCCTAACTTGCTCCTGCAGCCTCTTGTCATGCCAGTAAAAAGAAAAACCGTCGGGGCCATCCATGTTGAATTTCTTCTCATCCGAAAAAAGTACGGTTGACCATTCAGCTGTCCACCTCAAATGATTTCGTGCAAAATTGAACCTTGCTTGTTTATGCGCTGCAGTAAGAGGTGGTTTCTTCAATGATTTTTTAAAAACCATGTTTTTATCATTGTGCAGAATTTGCTGCACACGACGTGCAGTAACAGGAAGGTCCAATTCCCTCACAACTTGTGTCGCATATGCTTTATTTTTTTTAATTGCCTAAAAAATTTGTCGTTTTTGCCGCTCTGTTAATTTTTGGTTGTTGTTTCGGTGAGGCATTTTCCCGTAGTTTTCTTTTAATTTTAAAAAATTTCGAATAACGGTCCGGGAACGATTAAGTCTTACCGAAATTTGCTGCAGCGGCATATTTACATCGTGATATGCGATGATTTTTACCTTTTCTTCCTCCGTAAGAAGCTTTCCGCGAGGCATGATTAAAAAAACTATATATTTCCAGGAAACTTACTAATTATTTTAAAAACATACCTTTATTTATTTTAATTCCGAAAATTCTTAAAACCCCTTTATTTTCTTAACTAATTTCAATAGTTTTTGCCAGTGTCTTATATGAACTTCGCCTCAAAATGCGCACGCGCTCCTTGAATGACATACACTAAATGTGCGGGTTTGTGAGAAGAACAGTAAATTTCAAATAAATTTCCTAACGGTCAATTGACAAGACTGCTGCAGAATTCGAAGAATTGCTGCTGCTGCTGCTGAATTCGAAGAATTACCTTTCAAGGCTGAAATAATGACTTCTTAATATGAGAGACTAAGATTTTTTGGTGATGTTTTATATGAATTTCGCTCAGTGTATATTAATACATGTTTCCAAGATTCCTTTTTGAGAAAGTTTACTTTTTAATGCCTTTTTAGGATTTTTAATACCGCAAAATTACAGATTCAAATTAAAAATTTTAAGTACATCGTTATTAAAAAACCATTTTCCAAAACTCAATTAAAGCTCACTCTTCTTGTGAAAGAAAAATTTAATTTATTCATTTCTCGTTTCCTCAGTAATTTTGCCTAATTCGACATTACAAATGGCTAAAAAAAAAAAACTCAGTAATTTTTAAAAATTTAAAAAACGTTTAGCATTTCATCACAACTGCCACTATACATAAATTATGGCTATACATATTCAATTGAAAAAAAAAAACCCGACATGCATACTCCACTTTCTGGAGACATTATGATTAATTGACAACAGCTCGACGACAGCCTACATGCGAGTGTACAATAAAATCTTTAGGCATATCGGAAGCTTAATTATAAAGGCTTGCATAAGTGATGAGATTATCTTTTCCATAAAGAAATATTCCTCAATTTTTTTTTTCCCATATGATCGCATGCATCGTGTTGAAATTCAAGTCGTTATCACGAATTATGAATTACCTGTGTGCCATTACAATTAACCCAGACAGTTGGCAGACCTCAAAGTCAAACTACTTTTGAAGAAGATATTTGAGATATGCGTGCGTGTGATTCACACTGCTTAGAGGGATAGTTGCCACGGTGTCATAATTTTTTTGAAATATTATAATTAGATGGGATTTTGAATGGCAAGTATGTGAAGATGAAGAAGAATTAAATTAAATTAAATGATTTGGGAAAATTTAATTTAATTTTTAGTTGTGCTGATCAAGCCCACTCTAGTGAAATATAGAATTCCAAATAGAAAAATAAGATTTTTATAAATTGTCATGGTACACAACTTTTTACTTAGGTTATTATGTCTTTATTTTAGCATTAATGGCAATTTTAACCCTCTTATTGATGTTTTTCAAACTTCTGTACAACTGAAAAACTTATTAAAATTTTACTTTGGGAGAAATAACAAATGTCCTTCATGGTAATGTAAATTATATGTATATCACTGGTTATTTTCATTATGCTACTCGATAAATTATTCGTAGCATTCCAGCTAAATTACTATTTTTTTTATATTTATTGTCATTTGATATTACTGCTCATTAAATATAAAATTCAAATCAGCTTTGCACTTCGTGTTATAATTAAAGTAAAATTTATAAGCTATACGGTGGCTTGTAGTTTTATTTGTATTATTAATGTTACAAATAATGTACGAGTACCTGGGCTGATATAAAAGATACTATAGATTTTTCAATGTACATTAGAAAATGTTAGCATAAATTATATAAAATTGAAGATTTTTGTTTAAGAACAATTTTTTTTTATATAGTGATTCATAATTTTCAGTCAAAACTGAAATTTCTATATTCTAAACACATTTCACAAATTACAAATTTGTATTGTGGGTAGTTATTTCATTCATTTTGGCGTTATGAATTGCAATGGAGAATCTTTATTCTCAAATATACGTACATTCATTTGCGAAAAAAAAAAAAATGTTAAGTGGGATCTTGGCAGATGATCCCCCACAAAAATCAATTTCTGCACTACAAGGCCAATTTAACTGATTTCTTACAATTTTAGTATATGAAAAATCAAAGAGAAATAAGCAAAATATACTTTATAAGTAAAGTGTAGCTACTAAAAAATTTATACTTTAATTAATAACCTGAAATCCACATATATAACCTCAAAACTTGGTAAACAAATATTTGGAGCTAACAAGAACTTCGAAGGGCATAAATATGGTATTTCGGAATGTTAAAGACCTTATTAATTTCTCGTGGTGGTGCTATATATACAATTAGAAGGATTATTCTAAAGTACACCAAGAGAACAAATTATTATAAAATTGCATAAACCAGCTGGCTTAAATAATTCGTATAGAATTTAATAATTAGGTATAAATGCCACTAGTATTTTGTAATTTTGTACCAAGCTAAGGCTTCCTAAGATTTGGTAAATCACCTGAAATAATTGTGTTGATGTGCCTCAGAATTTCAGAAAGTTCATGATCGTTTAAATTTTGATATTATGTATTCAGAGGCCTATTAACTTCCGAAGTATGTTTATTTTAAGTATGATATTGTAAAATTAAAATCGGCGTTTTAGTGTTTTAAGCCAACAACAATTTGAAATAAAAATACATAGTTTTGATAATTTATACAAATTATTTGATAAATTCACCAAATATCATTTTCAAAAATTTTGGTAATACATATACCTAATATTCTTATAAGAATCGCTTGTTCTTTTAAAATTAATTTACCTACTAGTAGAGAAGTATAAGATTACTCTAGTAGTTTTAGGTAATTTGCCGAAATTGTTAATTAACTTCCTGTATACGATAACCCTGATTATTTTAGGCAGTTTATCGAAGGATTTAGTTAGTTTTCCTTAGTTTTTTGTATAAGATTATTCTAGTGTTTTTGAGGTAATTTACCAAAGTTTTGAGTTCGTATTCCGAACTCTCTCTTACTTTCCCTTAGCTAATTTTTCTAATTTTTTTCTGGGTATCTTACTTAAAAACTTAGATAACCCAAAATTGCAGTAGTAAAGTAGTATATTTTATACGTGTTCTTTAACAATTTTACATACGTTTTTTCAAAGCATAGAATAAAATATCTGGATTTTATTTTTATATAATACATTAAGTATTTCAGAAAAGCATTCTACCTTTAGGTTGGCTATTTTGTTAAATAATACCTACCAGGAAGCAAAACCAAATTCGAATTATAAGTTCATTTAATTTTTTCATTCTATCTGTCTCATTAATTGTCTAACTACTTTTAATTTAATTGGAAAAAAATGTAACAATAACTCCTAGTTATTCTATGATATGATACTAACCTAAATTCGGTGTTTTTTTTTTAATATCATCGTTTATTTATGCAATTCACTTAATGAACATTAAATCGCATTGTTTTATTGTTAAAACAATAAAAGCGTTTAATATTCTAAGAAAAAACATTTACACATTCCCAGGTACTTTTACAATTAGCTGCATTCAAAAGCTTCAACTCCTACTTAAATTCAACTTGTTTTCAAAAATACTTCCGCCCATTAAGTCGCCTTTAATTCGCGGTTAAAGAACGATTCGAAACCATTCATAGAAATGATTTTGTATTAATTGTACCACCTAATTAGTATTAGATACCATCCGCCCAAGGCATTTTTAATTAATGGGAATTTCTTTTCAGGTCCTTGATTATGCACAGCCCACTGCCATACACAGATGACAGCGGTAAGTTTCGAATAGATCGATCTAATTAAGTAATTAAAATCGGTTCTCTGCAGCCCTACTCTCGTATAGGTAAAAAAGTACTCCCCTGCTATTGTAAATTGTGCTGCACAAATACCGCGAAACGCACTCGGGCTCATTTTATCTAGTTTATCTGGTGCATTAAGCTGCAGTCAATTTTATTGGAAACAGTCGGAGTACAACGACGACGACGACGTGGGATTACATTTTTTTATCATATGGTCTCGGTGCTGGGCGTTGACACCAATTCACTCCGCTTCATATTATTCGCGGCCTCATACTACATAATATATAGTTTGTGATTTATCTCGCGGTTTATTTTTGGTTTTGTTCGATGCAGAGGTACCCCTAATGTGTCAGTCCACGCGCTTGCATAAGATTTGTATCTTTTATACATATTTCTTTTTTTTTTCGAAACGAAACCTTGCTACCTTAAAAATGTGTGGGACTCTAAGATTTTCTGCTTTTATTTCATTCGAATGAATTTATTTTTAAATTTTATTAAAAAAATCGATGACGAAATAGTTTTTTTGATTCAAAATATTTACATAAAAGTTTTATAGCGTAAGATACTGATTTAGTCACTTTTGCCAAAGATCGCAAATTTTAAATACGACTCCACTTGGCGCATCTTATCCCACTGATAGATGCAGACACACTTTAGAATCGACATTTAAAATTTACGAGTTCTTTTGAAATGTTTGGCAAAAGAAACAAATTAAGGGGCTAATAACATTATAAATTGGACGTTTCTGTAGCATATGAATCATAGAAATGTTCTCCTCGAAATATACACCCACAAGAGTTGATCTCAGATCTTCATATCGAGAGATTTATATCGAGATTGGGGAGGAGGGACTTCAGTGTTTATTGACTTTTGCGATTCTTTAACATCCATTTAGGCAACTTGTTTGCAAAATATTGGTGACGTCGTTAATGATTTTCGAACGTTATATGGTCTTCATGATTGAAATAAAGTGAACAACTTATGAAATCCATATTTAGAAGAAGCAGTGTTTTTAAACTACAATTATTCGATGCGTGTAGTTGTTAATATTGTGCACTTTTATCAAAAACTCCTCATTACTTCGACGGTATTTTTTAAAAAATGTTATTACTGATATTTGTATCATTACACGATCAATAAATTACAAAATTCGCTTATATAGATTTCAATTGAAGAGCAAAAATTCAAAAGGTTAACGCGTTTCAAAGAGCACGCTTGATTATGCGTGGGGTTTCGATTTGTTTACAAAAAAGGAAATAAGCAATCAGAAAACCCCAGACATCGAAGTGATTGAAAGTTTTGCAGACAGATCATTCGATGGAATTTTATAGCGGATATCGATGAAGTTTAAAAATGAAATATCGTTTGTTTTTCTACTTAGACGGGCATATTTCTAAATACATAACTTTGTTAAAATGTAAAGAAATTATATATAATAAGTCTGAAAAGATTAAGCCAATGAACTACTCTTTTGAAAATAGATAACATGTATTTATTAGATTATTCTCACAGTCGAATCACTTTTTGATATGGGTTATATTTTTCATCACGTCACTTTTCATGTATTATTTTAAAAGTGGCGTGAGCTGACAAAGGTGAAGACACATAAAATTATTCTTATTAGGAAGTACCTTAGGAATAAAAATGAGCTGCTAAATCTGAACACTTCTTTGAAAGAACCAAATGATTTAATATTCTTCCCTTTTCACACATAATGCATAGGTACATATATACTATATATTATAGTGAATTAAAATTTCAGTTTATCTAATATATAAAATTCTTCTGTCACAGTTTTAGTGTTTATACTCCTCCGAAACGGCTTGACCGATTTTGATGAAATTTAATATGTATATTCAGTAGGTATGAGAATAGGTTTATAACTAATTTTTATACCCCTAAGTGTTAAGGGTGGCTCACCCTAAAAAATTTTTTTTCATTTTTTGGACCAATTTTTTTTTGGTAATTTGTTTATGGTGTGGCATTAAAAAATACATTTAGTCCTAAATTTTTACCCTTCTACCACCAACCCCTACTTTTTAATAGCATTTTTTATTTTTTACTTCGCGATTTTGACCGTTCGCGCGTTCGCGATTTCAACGGATTTTAATGAAAATTAGTACAATGATTTTTTGGGTCACTGATTTTGAATATTATCAAAATTTCCAAATCCAAGATGACGGATCCAACATGGCTATTAAAATGTCTCAATTACAACGGATTTTAGTGAAAATTAGTACAATGGTTATTCTGAGGTTATTAATTTAGAATATTATCGAGATTTCCAAATCCAAGATTGTGACCAACAATTTCTCGATTTTAACGGTTTTTAATGGAAATTAGTACTATAATTATTTTTAGGCCCCTAATTTGCATGTTATCAAAATTTCGAAATTCAAGATGGCGGATCCAACACAGCGACCAAAATGTCTCAATTTGGACGGATTTTAATGAAAATTGGTATAATGATTATTCTGAGGCCACTAATTTCGAATATTAGTAAAATTTGTAAATCCAAGATGGCGGGTCCAATAGGGAGACCATAATGTCTCGATTTCAACAGATTCTAATGAAAATTTATACAATGGTTATTCTGATACCACTAATTTTAAATATTATCAAAATTCCCAAATCCAAGATGGCGGAACCAATATGGTGATGCAAATTTCTCGACTTCAACGGATTTTCATGAAAATTAGTACGATTTGTTTGATGCCACTAATTTTGATCATTATCGAATTATCAAAGTTTCTAGATCCAAGATGGCAAACCCAATATATATTATATAAAAAAAATTTCTCGATTTCAACGGGTTTTAATGAAATTTGGTACAATAATTGTGTTAATGCCACTAATTTTAAAAATTATGAAGATTTGGATATTCAAGATGGTGGATCCATAAAAGGGTTTTCGGGTTGAATCAATTTCTAGGATATAACAAACTAGAACATTTGAGAAGTGTTTAATTAGTAAGTATTTACCCAACATCGGATGAAACCGGGTAATTTTCCAATATTTGTGAAGTGTAAAACGGTTTACTTAATATTAAACAACGTGTAAGTTTGTTCAATAAATTAATTAGGGATATGAAACGGAAACACTGTTTTCTTATATTAATAATATTATTTGTAGAAACATGCGAAAAGAAAGAACACGATCAAATATTGATCAACGCACAGGGCATAATGAAAATGTACCGGAAAGGGCAGTATAACGTCTGCCGGGCCAGCTAGTTTTTTTATAAAATTTAATAAAAGTGACATTTACCATTTTGGTCTTCATTTTCGACACTAGTCACTTTTGACCCCGTATTGGATTGCGAGATTAAGAGGCCTAACTATTCGTATTTTCATGTGATATGACTGTCGGAATAGGGATTAAGGATTGGATTAGAGTCCATTCTTAAAAATTGGTTGGGCCACGCCGAATAAAAGCGTCTAAAAATTAAATTTCTACTATTTAAAGTTCTAATATAGGCATCCTTTTAGCTTTGAGTTAATTTTTCTGCTCGCCTTGGTTATAAGTTGAATATGTAGGACTGCATTTTAATTTTTACTTGAGACGATATTGGACAGTACTCAATAATACTCGATCGTGTGTGATTTTTCTAACCTTAGATTATATAGAGTGTTCTACGAATACTTGAGAAAACTGAAGCAAACTAAGTGAGGTACTAGGTACTAGAGACTACTTTAGCATTAGTATATGCTAGTACGTACTCAAATTTCTATTCATACCTACCAATTAGTTATAAATAAAATAGTGTCTTACATTTTTTGGCACCAAGACCAAATTTTAATGTTATTGAAAAAAATAGTTAGTAGTAGTAGTAGTATTTTTATATTTCATATCGAAAAATTTACATACAGGGTGTCCGGGAAGTAGTTCGCCAAAATTAAGAGGATGGTAGCTTGGATCATGACCAACCAGAATATCAAAATATGACCTTAGTGAAAACCTCACCGTTTTCGAGATATTTGGGTTTTTATGAAAAATTAAATTTGATTTAAAATGAAGGTGGCAATATCTTGTTATTCATGAATAAAATGGGTGATTCTGAAATCTGCATTAATTAATCTATTTTTTTAATTGCTTTCCCATCACTGCCTAGTACATTTTTTTCACCAGTTAAGGTCAAAGTAGAGTCAAATAATTTTGAACAGTAAAAAAAAAATTTGATTATTTTTTTTCGCGACGGTCTTGTGTTAGTAATAAAAAATGTCATGCTTACCAGGTAGGGCAACTTATCTAGAATATTTTAGCAAAAAAAAATGAGAATATGTCTTTTTATGTGCACCAACTATTCAATAATCTGAAATTTAATTTTTCATAAAAACCCAAATATCTCGAAAACGGTGAGATTTTCACTAAGGTCATATTTTGATATTCTGGTTAGTCATGACCCAAGCTACCATCCCCTTAATTTTGGCGCACTACTTCCCGGACACCCTGTATACCTACTTTATAATTGAAATTCATATAAGTGATATATTTTTCAAAATATTCAAACTTCTATACTAGTTAGCGGTTACTAAAATTACCTAAATGCATCTAATCTAGAATATAAGTTCTGTTGAAAATTTTCAAATGCTTCCGCAATTTTATTTATATTTTAAATACTTTTGGTATACTACATAAAATTAAATTCGTACTTTTAAATGAGCACTTTGATGAAACATTAAGGTTTTGAATACCTTAGACTAACAAGGGTCTTTAAAAAGATTGCAAAATGCCTTTTAATGATATAATTAACATGAAATCATTTTACAATATTTCTTCTATATTGCAAACATAAAATATATGGCACACAACAAAGTGTTAACATTTTAATAGTGTACTAATAAAGTTAGTGAGAGTGAATCTAAATATTACTCGCTTTGGCCCATGTTTAAAGCTCGAAGTAACATGAAAAAGAACTTTTTTCGCCATTTCTTTTTGTTTTTATCTAAAGTATGTTTCTAAAATAATATCGTTAAAATTCGGTTCGACATTAGATAAAGATTAACGTACAAATTTGTCTTAAAATATTATTTTTAGTTAATACAAATAATTTTTGCTAGTTTATGAAATTTCTCTATTTTAAAATTTGTTAACTAAAATTTGTATTTTAATGGGCTCTATCTAATACACAAAAACATAAGATGAAAATTCGAACTCTGACTGTAAAGTAGTACGATTTCGATACTTAATCTTTAAATTTTTGTATGTTTATTTAAGAATATACTCGGGATTTTAAAAAGTTAGGGTTAGAAATCTAAGTTTATTTTTTTACATATTTTTTTTTTTTTATTTCAGGTACCTTATACCAAAATCTCCAATCGTGCATTTGCTGCCCCTACGGTTACCATATAGATTTGGATTTTGTCCGATATTGTGAATCTCTAGTGAATATAAAACCTTCCGATGGGGAACGTTTGCGGCGAGACAAGAGACTTTCACGAAAGTCCCTTGAAGTTATGCTGGGTCTCGAGAACTTCTTCCAATGGGACTCAATCATAGTTGAACCAGTCCGAGAGGTGAGTAAATCTATTATTAATTTTCATATAATACGTGAAAATAAAATTTAGCCCCCATTCGAAAATAAAAAAAAAGAAAAAGAGTTATATGCTCTGTCGAATATAAATTGCATCCGTGACAAGTGCACTTGATTAAGAGCAGAATATGCATACGTCAAAAATAGGCCTCAAAAGATTTGCACTGTGTACGCTTAAGTCATTACTTTTGAAATTGACGGGTTATTTTCGTCGGATTTCCTCCTGTTTCGTTTCGCTTTTACTGATGCGTAATTTTATTTCTCAGGCACAAATTGAAATTGAGCCAGATTCTCCGAGGGTGGTAAATAAAACTCAAGATTATGCGTACTACTCATACGATGAGTCATCGGCCGCAACGAATAGTTCACCTGAGACTTCAGCCTTTTTGCGAGATGCACTCGATGAGGTGGTCAGTGACTTTGAAAGAACACTTGAGAGAACGAAGAAGAAAGATAAAAGGAGCAGTTCTTGGGGACATTATGTATATGAAAGTGGTAAGTCTTGAATCATTATTCATTTATGTGTCTAGAGATATAAGTCTAATCTTAAGTCTATATGTGAAAAACTAGTTAGATTTCGTTTGAAAGTTGAGTAGAAGTACATTAGAGCCATTACTCATGTGATAGCTTCGCTTTTATCTTCACTTTCGTGACAGATTTAAGTGAAAAATGACCGAAGTGAATAGACATTTTTAAAATTCCTGGAAAACCTCAGTTTGTCGTACTGTTGACTTTCACTTCCACAAATCTATTTTGGGGTAAAAGTATCAATCAAATCAAAGCGAGGCGAAAGATCATAGAAATCGATATACTATATAGTACAAGAGCAATGACGGATGAAGCAGAAAATTCGGAGGTTCGTGGATAATTTCTTATTTTAGAGAAGATTTGTTGAAAGACATCTTAAGTGACTGCATTTCGGCGTATGTGTATAATATAACAACCTGCATCCGACAACAGATGCCTAAAAATATGTCGAACTCGGGCGACTTTAAAATCATTAACGACCCGCGGCAGCATTATATATGATAAAAATAGCCCCCAAAAACTCAGCTGATTCAACTGAATGATGAAAAGGCGCGAGTTGGCGCTCTAATGCGGTTGGGGCCTTTTTCTCTGATTGAGGACCATCGACCGCTTAAATAAAAATATTCCCCCCGTCGTCGTTGTTGTCGTCGTCAGCGGCTCTCACGTGAAACAACGGCGAGAATTGTGCGACTCGTTATCTCCGAAATGCTATCACGAAAATATAAGTTTTTCGCATTAATATTAAATTCTCGCTGGCGGTCACATCCCATCCGAACATCTTGAGAAATGGCACGGCAGCACATTTTCAAGTCGATCGATATGTAGTTAGAAACGATTTAAATAAAAACGAAACCTTATTCGATTATTCAGTGTTTTTTTTGTTTGTCTTTTACTTTATAACTAATAATTGTTTTTAATTGTTTATGTTTTATTATCAATAAAAATGAATAAAATTTTTAAACAAATTCAATCGAGCCTCAAACTAAGTGAGTGTAGTTTAAAATTGATGACATCACAAAAGTGTGCGCGCACATTTTACCTCAGCTTATTTATGGGGGGAACTATTAATAAAAATTGGTTGCATCCTCTAATTGTAGACTCCTGTGTTTCCGGAAATAAATCTCCAGGAGCTAAAAATGAATATCTTCCCACGTCCGAAAAGGAGGAAGTTGACGCCCTGGGGAGTAGCCAAAAATCAGTTGCGGGAACGCATGCGCTTCATAATATCCGAGAGCAGATGGCCATCAGCTTAAATCGGATGAAAGACCTGGAGGAACAGGTGAAAAATATCCCAGTGCTACAGGTGAGATATTTTATTTTATTTAGTTTTTACTACAATTGCGCAATTTTTTTGTTTACGTTGCATATTTTGTGCTTAAGTGAACGATTGTGATAAGATTAAAACGAAAATATGTAGAGAATTTGTAGACTGATATTGCGAACTTTTACTTTTATATATTGCTGTAATTAATTCGATTACAAACAATTTATTTTCGGTTTTGCGTAGTATTTTTTAATACCATTTTAATCAAAAAAGAAAAAGAAATGGTCTGTTGCATTTTGTTTCAAAAAATCTTTCACACGTCCTCAGAGTTGAGCAATCAACAGGTCAATATTCGACAAATATTTATGAAATTTTTTTTTTTTAGATAATAATCCGGTTATCATAGTCGGAGAAATTCCGAATGGATTTTTATTTTATAGGTGGAATGGGACACACTTTTAGAATTTAAATAGTATCTTTTTTTTGTGGCTTTCTATCACCCTATGCTGATATTTAATGAATCATATCTTGCAATATCATCCAACTTTAAAAGATTGTTTATTTGAGAGATAACAAATTCAATTATATTTTTTCTGTATTACATTTCTAATGAAGTGTAATCTGTTGCTTGTTTATCACCACTATTTGTTATGGACAAGCGAAAAACTGTTGAGCTTTAAGAAATGGTCATACATATTTACTTTCAGGGATTTATTGGAAATTCTAACAAAAGAATTATCAGGGCCACGTGATTTGGACGAACTTTTGTAGAACTAAAGTTTATGTAGAGCTCTGACCTTTTTCACGAGCACTGTATTGATTTTATCTGCCCTTTTTTCAGCCCTGGACATTCACCCTATGTGTACATAACCTTGTACTTTTTGTCCTGTTTATAAAAATATAGTATTGATTTTTTATCAAAATGTCATAGTATTTATTTTTGTACATACGATATGTAATGATATTTTATGATTATTTTCTTTCGAATTTATTTTATATGCGACAAGGAAAACGAACTTAGAGAATTTTTTTAATTTAATAAAATACATACTTGTTGTATTTCCTGGTTTACAAAAGCTATTATGATTTTGATGACTAAATATGATTCAGAAAAGTGTAAAAAAAATCTTCTTTGTCTCAAACAGACGAGATCTATAGCATTTTTGCAAATTTCCTATAACCTCTTGATAAACAGTGCCGGAGAATTATGCACGATCTTGAACTATGAATTCAATGTTATGGGCAATGACGGAAATCAGGGGTTATCTAGACTGACATCAAAATTGATATTAATTCGTCTTAAGATATTTAAGTAATATGTATAATGTATATAGTAGGACACCTTCCTGCAAAGAAGTGTCAACAAACTAGAGTGCATTTGATACTTTTATAGTTATTGTACTTGTAATATAGAAATGTTTAGTGGAAATTTTATATCTTTGGACAAAAATCAGTAGTTTCTAACAAAAGATAATAACTTCCTTGTATGGCTTTATATTTATTATTAACAAGGTTGTTTAGATGAAAAGAAATGGAAATTAAGCTAGATTTCTCATTTAAAACATTAAATACGATTTTTTCTTTACCTTTATCATTTTGTAGAGTTTTTATTTTAGTTGAATCACAATTCATTTCAAAACCTGCAGACCACTAGATAAACGATTTTTAATTTGATGTTTGCACATAAATAAAAAATTATATAGTACAAATAAAAATAAGAATACGAAATAAAAGAAATATTCAGGTAACATGTGCAAGGCTCGTGCTATCCGAAAATTGTGGATGTTACTTTAATTTGTATTCTATGTGCAATCGGCAGAATCAACATGGTTAACAAGCATATTTTATAGCTTCATTTGACTTTGAGTAGTATAATAAAATACAAATTAAAAAAAAACTCCAATGTGCTTTCAAATAAATTGCTATACCATCAATTCGGATAGTAAAGCGTGCCAAAACAAATATAAATTCGTCTCCTTGAATTCAGATGGGTCATATATTTTGGTTATTATGGAGACTAGAAATACAAGTTATTTTTAGGATTAATGTATAGTCACATTTTCGTTATTAAGTTTTCTTATACACTTTATTTATAAAATTAGTAGTAAGTCATATTTAGATCTGTAGAAAGATATCTCTGCATATTACAAAAAAAAGTCTCTGTTAAAATGTCCATCCTTAAAATTTCAATATGTTTTTGTTTTAATTAAATATTTTATTTATACAGAAACAATTGGCCACACTTAAGGAAGAGAAAAGACAGCTTCAACAGCAGCTGCAAAAGGAAGAAATAATATCAAGATCATTAGAAAAGCAAAAAACAACAGCGTTTACACCGCAAAGAATAAATCCAGTGTTTTTAGAGAGTCTCGGTTCAAGAATACGAACGAAATCAGCTTTAGATTTACCCAGAAAATCAATAAAACGTGATGTTGGTGTTATGTGTTCACAACATACCCGAGATGTGGGCACATTGGCCAGTCCGGCTATGGTACGTTCAGTTGGAGTTAATTCAACGAATACCAATGGCATACACGATGAAATTTTTACAAAAGACGAACTCGAAAAAATTATCCAAAATACAATAGACAGTCATGAGAAAGAGTTTGAGAATAGACGACGTCAGAATGTAATTTCGGTTGGGACCCAAATGGTGCTCAGGCCACAAATAGATTTAAAACATAGTTCTGTACAAACGAATCCTCCCAAAGAAGTTATCAAGAAGTCACAAGGTGTAACTGCCTTTCCATTGCAAAAGGATGTTACAATCATCTGTAGGCCAGAAACACGAACAATTGGCTCCTCAGATCATATGATAACTGATAAAATCTGTGATAAATGTTCAACGACGAAAAGGACTGTTGGTTGTGGTCCAGATATTGTCGAAGCTAAGGAAATGAAAAATTCCTTGTCGCTGAAATTAATGGATATGCCGCCGCGCAGTTCATCATTTAGTTTAGGTGAAAGCGAAAAACTTAACATTAAGCGAAAAACAATTGGTACCCAATATCAGGCATCCGTCCAAAGTCGAGGCGTACAAAGCTCTATACCGACCAATTCAATAGCCATTCAGAACTGTGTTCTATCCACGACAAAATCTTGTCAATATGCCGTCGATTGTAGTCCAAAGAGCACCGATACAGACGATCTAATTCGATTAATTGATAACTTTATGAACACCGATGAAATTAAAGAGAAGATCATTTCGAAACGAGACAATTTTTGTAATACAGAAGTGAAGAGTACCAAGGATTCTGGATCGAATCCAATACCTCCAGTGCGAACGAAACATTCTTCGTCGAATACTGAAAAGGTTTCTAAAAAAGATATTGGATGTGGTGACATCATAAGACCGCATATTTTAATCTCCTGTGCTGACAACTATTGTGACTCGTGCAAGGATGCTATCAGGAGCTTGGCAAGGGAATTTACGAAAGTGCCTCCTAGTCCGGTACTAAGTGGATCAGTTAGGGAATTTGCAAAAGTATCACCTAGTCCAGAACGAACAAGAATTCCCAGACCAACGACTGTATTAAGTCCAAGGCCAGCACGTAAGCCATTGATGAGGCAAAATACGTATACTATTTCAACTCCGTCAAGTGTGGAAGGAAGTCCAGTCAGGTAATTCGATAATTTTCAAGTTTTATTATTCTTATGATAGACAGACCAGACAATTTCCTTAGACCGATTAAATAAGCAAACTATCGATGATTTTTCGATATTAAAATTTGTTTAAGGATCTAGTGTTTATTGTCAAAAATTTAGTATCTTATAAAAACTTAATTTTTCATCAGATATTTAGCGAATTTTAATTTTGAAATAAAAATAGAGACTTGTTTATATCCAGTGCGATTTCTCAGATACTAAGAACAATTTTTAAATTTGTTAACTATTGCACAATATTTTAAAAGTGTTAACAAAATCAATTAATTAACATGATTTGAATTTCGGAATAGATTTAAGTCTATTGCTCCTGTTCTGACTTTCGAACGAAACTTAATCATACAAATGTGAACATTTCCAAGTCCTTAATGTCATTAAAAAACCAGTCGATTAGAAAATAATTTATCTTGACGTACTCTGATACCTTTATTTGGTTTATTACGCTAGGTTTGTTTACATTAAATTGCAAGAAATGTACGTTTTTATGATACTTTGGGATTTTGTTTATTATAAAACTCAAAAAACCAAAGAATGACTTTAAAATAGATGCTAAAATGATGTAAAAACTAAAGTACACCCATTCCTCAATTTACACGATAGATACGTTCCAAGAAAAATCATCGTAATCGAAACCGTGTAAAATGAGACGCCGTATACATATAAAAAAGAAGGATCGTGTAAATCAAATCAAAGAATATAAAGAAAAGTTATACGCGATACGAACATAATAACCGTGTAAGATGAGGCAAAGTTTTTGTGATAAAAAGAAGATTCGTTGTATTGAATACGAAGACTCGAAATTGAAGCTTTAGTATTCATATAAAACTTTCAAATACTCACTGTTACATATTTATTTATTTATTATAAAATGAAAAGCAAAAAAACATGAATTACAGGGTGTCTATTGATCCTTGAAGTCCTTGATATCCTTGAAAACCCCTTGAATTTATTTGTTGTTTTTGATTTCCTTGAAAACCCATTGAAAATAGTGAAATTGTCCTTGAATCTTTAAAAATTAAATATTTTTTCATAAAAAAAGAAATAATGAAACTTGGCATTCATGAAAAATCGAATCGTTCAGTTAAACTGTATGTTTTTTTATGTTTAAAATGCGAAAGAAAATATTATATTTATATGATATCCTCGAAAAGTCCTTGAATTTGAAAACAAAAAACCGGCAGACACCCTGAATTAGTAATGTTCCATAATAAACAATAAAAAATGAAAAAAAAACATGTTATATGATATGCTCGATCGTAAATATTAAAAGGAAATAAATTGTTTGTACTTTTTTGTGGAACTCTTAATCTCATTTATTTTTGTTTACACTATTTGGCTACATAATTACGTAATAAAATGTTATTAAATGAAATCTTAAAAACATAAAACTACACTTCTTTTCATTCCCTTTAATCTCTGCGATTAATATGTTGTAATAATAACTTAGGGTTTTTTTGTTTTTTTTTTTTAAATTTACCGTATAAATCAAATACCGCGCAAATCGAAGGATAGGTGTATTTATATACAAGCATCTTACCAATTTAAATACGTTTTTAAAGTTTCATAGTGCACTATTTACTTTTGATATAATATAACTTTCTTTGTTTACTATTTTAAAGCGTTTGGATTTGGCTTTTTCTACCATATTCTCGTTGAAAACAATCGTAGAAAAGAAAAAAGAGTCTCCCTAAAAGAGTAAGAAACATTTTAGGTACTACTGACATCTAGAATTTTCAAAAAATCATTTGCTTTTTAATTTTTTGACTCCTCATAGTCTCAGAAATCATCTCCTAAATTTTTGTTGAGAAATTCGTAATAGAAGTTAAAGCGTTATAAAGCGAAAGCGCGCGAAAAAACGCCGGCCGTCTTCAACGCTCTCTATGCAAATTTATAAATACAAAAATTAAATAAAAAATCTACAAGGATCAAACTTATTGTAAAAAAAATTTGGCTGTTATATCGAATAAAGGGGCTAAAAGAAAAATCATGAAAAAGTGTCATATATTTGCTATCTAGACGGTAGTGGTACCTTAAACATTTTGCATAATATTATTGATAACTCTATTAATTGGGTTAAATAACAAGTTCCCGCGTGTTTGTTATTTTATCTTTTTCTCCCAATTTTGTGTTCTGTTTGGTAAAGTGTTTAGAATGCATTCGAAAGCCCTTTTCCAGCTCTACAAAACTATAGGCTTCGTTTTATTGAGGGAGGATATATCATTGTTTTTTTAATTATTTTTTTTTTCCAATAAAAGTTCATAATAAAAAAAAAACCCCGGAACTTATTATTCAACCCAATACAATCTTTCTTATTTGTGTTGCATTAATACGGCTAAAACCAAAAGGTGCATATTTTTGCGCGAATTTGATAAGTTTTAAATGCTTACTCTGTTAAATATTTTATAATTTTAAATCTGCATTGCAAAAAGATAACAAACGAAAAACAAAATTTGTTTTGATGTTTTAAAAAAAAATACCATTAATCATTTATTTAAAATAAAATAATAATTTTCCTATATTCGAGAGCGTTTTTTGCTCACTCTGATGTTGTGTACCAGAAATCTTAATCTTATGTTGTGTTTAAAAGTTGGTAAATACTTTATCAGCATCATAAAGCTTAAATAAGATAGAGACAAAGCCTTAAGACATCATATCATATAAATTGCTACACTAGATATTATCTATCTGCGGTTATTTGCTTAATAACATGAAAACATACTGCTGAACCATATATGTAAATGCAATGCTTCCAAAATATCCAACATTTATTTACGTTATCTTATTATCTAGGTCATAAACTTTCCTCATAAAAAATGATATGATTCTTTTAAGCAAATATCAGAAGAAGGGCAGCCAAAAAGCTGCATAAAATTGCATAGATTGCTGTCTAAAAAAGCAACTACACGGCTTCCGGATTGTCGAGTCGAGTCACGACATCAGAGTTTTTTTTTTATTTATGCAAAATTAATCGATTTTATTGTGTACTTGTGCACTGTCTAACATTGTAAGACTCAAGGTCGCTTAGTCAGTCAGCTGCTACACTCACAGCTATCAATGCACCCAGCCCTTTCTAGAATTCAGTTCTTGGTGAATGGTCTGGTCACCCTTCTTATTGAAAACTATCACAGCCAAGTATTGTGGTCATTCTGTACTTCTTAGGACAAAATGAAGCCATTGTACTATGTCTTTTTAATGCTTCTTACTTGTTGCCTACAATGAGTGTGCTTATTCCCTTATTCATTTGTATTTAAATCCCCTAAGTAGTGTTTTTTTTTGTGCACACCCTATTTTAATTGTAGCCGGGGAGAAATAAATAAAATAAAAAATATTTTCGAGGGGAAAACCCTGTACCTGCGCAATAGGGTGGTGAGGAAGGGCGCCAAAGACGCCGAGTCGAATGAGTAATTCATGAATCTGGGAAAAGAAGCTGTTGAAGTTATGACGGTGGGCCGTGGAGCAGTATTGTCGACTGGATGCTCAAGAACTGGCCAAGTAACAGCGCATAAATAGAATTTTTTTTTTTTATAAATCATTATGTGACGTGACGTCCTCGAATAATGTCGACCTTTAGTTTTATGCACTGAATTTATATGAAATTGTGAGATATTATATACTATATATATATATTTTTTTTTTTGTGATTCATCGAGGTAACTATGGTTAACTTTGGTTAAAAATCTATTTTATTTTTTATTTGTTCTCAGTGCGGGTGCAGAGAAATCTTTAGAGGTCAGTCTGGAGCCAGTTAAATTGACACAGAGTGAAACAAGTCCACCCAAAAAAGATGAAAGGATTCCGAAGAATACCGGCGAGAATGTCCTATCATCTTCAGGTAAAGAAAGTTCGCCGAAAAAGATGACCGATACCTGGACAAAGGAGGATTTATCTAAGTCATTAGTTAATGGTGATAAGGATACAAAGGAACCAGTATCCCTTCCCGAACGTTCTAGTCAGGAGCCGAAACGAAATAGTATGCTGCTGAATCAGATTGCAACATCGATTTGTGAGCCCCGAATAAAGTAAGAAAGAATCCGGAACCCCCCGGTGACATGTTCATGTTTTTCAAGGAAAGAAAGTTTATAAATTATTCATGCTTGTTTTCCCAGGGTAACACCATCCAAAGAAATGAGAGCTGCAATGAAGGTAATCAACGATTCCCTACATAAGACAACATCTAGCCAGACCAATCTTAAGAATGCAAATGGGATCGTTCAAAAGGAATGGTTCAGGATATCGAGCACCGATAAGGCGAATCCTCATGATGTTGAGGACTATCTCGACTGCTTCGAGGAATATTCAAATTCTCTACTGAAGCATATTGTGAATATGAGCGATTCTAACGTGAGTGATGCGAATATATTTTTGAGATAACATAAAAAATGTTGGGCTGAAATGTTTTTGTATTTTTTACAGGGAAACTCAGCAATGCATTATGCTGTGTCACATGGCAATTTCGACGTTGTATCTATTCTGTTGGATTCTAAGGTTTGCAATGTAAACCAAACGAATAACGCAGGATACACGAGCGTTATGCTCGTTTCGTTGGCTAAATTGAAAAATTCAGCACATCGGACTGTCGTCCAACGATTGTTCCAGATGGCCGATGTCAACATTCGAGCTAAGAAAGTAAGTTGTATAGTTCAATATTATTATTGTATATGAATGCGTATTCAAGAAGCGAAAGTATGCTCTTTAAAAAATTACTAAATACTAAAAATTTAAGAACCTAAACCCTCAGTTTTGTAAAAATCGATTTTTCTTATTTTGCACCTTTAAAGTATGTATAATGGCTTATAAATATAAAAATATGTATATCTATATTAAATTGTGCCGACATCTTAACGATTTTTAATCAGTTGACTGCGGAATTTACTTTTAAAAATCTCTCAGGAAGTGCGTAATTAAAATCAAGCAACGACGAGTATACACGTCAAACGTAGGGAAAATATTTCTATTAAAAATATATTCGAAAACTATACGAAAAACGTAAAGCAAAACGAGGAAGAATTACATTTTTATTGGATAATTAGTAATTCATTGTTGAAAGTGTAATTGTTACTAAATACCAAATATAGCTTTTTCAGATTAAATGAAATTATTTTCAGATTAAATGAAAACATTTTCAAATTGAATGAAACATTAAATATTTCAAAGAATAGAACGGGCATACAATCTTATTTTAGAAAAACGTTTTCAATTGGATTTAGCATCGGTGAGTAAGGCTACTTCTTCAAATTCAATTTTTATTTTGTCAGGTTTGATTCAATTTAAAAATAGTTTAATTAAATTAGAAAATAGTTCCATTCAATTTGAAAAGAGTTTCATTTAATCTGAAAGTGGTTTCATTTAATGTGATAATATATAGCATTATATATATATATATTGTCACAGGATGGATAAGAGGCGATGGACTCGAGAAAGTAAAAAAAACAAATAATAATATTCACATTTATTTCTCAATCGTACAAGTCGGCTTTACTACGGCGGCGTCCGGAGTGTCTCGATTCTACGGTTCAACGGTAAATTCTTGGAGCTCGTCAAGAAGGCGTCCGGCGTGTTCGGCTTTCGGGTTACAATCCTTGGCATCCCTGCGTGGTGCGTTCGGTATCTGTAACTGCCTGTTCTGGTCGCGGCATTGCCAGATCATGTGACAGTTCGGCCCTTCCTGACGTGTGGCCGTCCCGGCCTCGGTCGGTTCCTCCGCAACGTCTTCTAGCAGCTCATCATCGGATTTATCGTCATCTGCTTCCGCATCCAGTTCAGGGCACAATCGACACCAAGGCTTCATATTGTCGGCGGTGAAAACAGAATGAAAACGGCGTTGCCTTCTCGGATGAGCCTCAATATCTTCGACAATATAACGGTCCTTACCGAGAGTTCTAACGATGATATATGGACCCTTATAACGTGGTTCCAGCTTATGTGATTCTCCCGTAGCGGATGGTACGGAAGTTACCACTACCAGGTCACCCCTTTGATAACAGTGCGGTAACTGATGTCGTTTGTCAAACCTTTCCTTCCATTTCTTTCTTTCTTCGACTATTCGATCAGCTGCCAGCTCGCGTTTATTCCCATGATCGACCTTCGGTTCACCATCCATGGTGTCACACTGAAGAGCCTGTAACAATTTATTTCGAGTTCGGTCTCTCAGATCGAAATCAAAAACAATTTCGTTTGGTGTAAAGCCTGTAGTTGAATTTTTCTGTGAGTTGATCGACCATTGCATAGTCTGCAACTCCTCGTCCCACCGTTTACGGTCCTCTACAGTCGTTCGCAAGAAGTTGAGAATAAGCTGGTTTGCTCTCTCGACCTGGCCATTCGCACGGGGTGTGCGCACAGCGGTTTTGATGTGTTGTATTCCGTAGACATCGCAATAATCTTCAAAGGCTTTCGAAGTGAAAGCGGTTCCTCGGTCCGTAATAACTTTGGCAGGAAGCCCAAAGTATGAAGTTAGCTCGTTCAAAGCGTTAAGCACTGGTTGTGTCTTCGTATTCCGCACCGCCCTGACCACTAAATATTTACTGAAGGGATCAGATATGGCCAGTATATGGGTGAATCCACGACGACTACGAGGAAAAGGTCCGAGGTGGTCCAGATGCAAAACACGGAACGGTATCGGTACAATTTCCTTACCGTAAAGCCTTGCCTCGGTCTTTCCAGCAGGTTTCTTATTATAACAGCAACTAATGCAGGAAGCGATATATTCCTTCACATACTTCCTAATGCGAGGGAACCAAAAATCTTTCTGGATTCGTTGTATAGTTTTTTCCAATCCAAAATGCCCAGCCTCGTCATGACAAAAATTAACAATTCGCCAACGAACTGCAGCTGGTACGACTAATCGACGACCTTCTTCAACTCTTCTAAACAGACGGTTGTTCTGCAAGCAATATTCCTGCTTAAACTGCGTAGCCTGTTCCTCCATCGTTTCCCCTCGTAATGATCTCATTATTCGCAGAAGCTTTGGGTCCTGCTGCTGCATACTAACTATCCAATCTGTGTTATTGATCTCAACGCGCATAACATTAGATGCAACAGTTTCCAGCTCCCTTGCGGGCTCGATCGGAGCTCTACTAAGTGCGTCCACATGAAGTAGTCGTGCTCCAGGCCGATGCACGATCTCACAGTCGTATTCCTGCAACCTGAGGAACCAGCGAGCAATTCGAGGGATTAATGGCTTCTTGTGCTTTGTGGTACTAATCGCGGCACAGTCAGTAAGTACTCGGAAATGCTTTCCTAACAAATACATTCTGAAGCGGTCGAGAGTCTCCACCAATGCCAACACTTCCAGCTCGTAGCTGTGATACTTTTGTTCTGCTTCGGTGCAGTGGCGGCTAAAGTAGGCCACAGGTTTCCATACATCGTCAGAGTCCTCTTGCAGAAGCACTCCGGCCAAACCCAATGCGCTAGCGTCCGTATGCACCTCATGTCTTCGATCGGGATGATACAGAGTAAGAACGGGTGCGCTACACAAGATAGACTTCAGTTTATCAAACGACTGCTGCTGCTCCTTTCCCCAATTGAACTGTCTACCTCCCTTTGCTTTAAGTAGTGTCGTCAATGGTCTTGATGTCACGGCATAATCCTGCACAAATTTGCGGAAAAATCCGGTAAGTCCTAGGAAGCGTCGAACAGCATTCACGTCCGTGGGGACAGGAAAATCACGGATAGCTCCTGTCTTTATATTTCCCGGTACAATTCCTGTTGCGTTTATCCGGTGTCCCAGAAATGTTATCTCCTCCGCAAGGAACTTACACTTCGTTGGTCTCAAAGTCAGTCCGACCTGACGACAAATTTCCAAAAATCGACGCAGCTTCTGAAGTCCTTCCGGCACATCTTTGCTGGGGATTATAATATCATCCAGATATAATACTATTTCTCCCGGTCCCATCCGTTCAGACAACTCATTCATGACCCGTTGGAATACCCCAGGAGCGTTAACCAATCCAAACGGCATGCAATTAAATTCATAATGGCCCTCGTTCGTGCTAAATGCCGTGTACTGTCGTGAGCCTTCCTCGATGGGAATCTGATGATAACCAGCCATCAAATCAAGGGTTGTAAAACGTCTATGTCCAGCCAACAATGCTAATTGATCCTCGACAATCGGCATAGGAAACGGTTCCTTTACGGTTATCGTATTTAGAACGCGGTAGTCCACGCACAACCGGTCCTCTCCATTTGATTTGCCAACCAACACGAGTGGAGAAGAATAGGGTGATTGACTCTTCCTAATAATTTTCGCGGTCTGCAACTCAGCCACAATCTTCCGAACCTTTTCCCTCTTCGCAAACGGAAGTCTATATGAGGGCAGATTGACGGGTGTGTCAGAACTGAGATTTATACTCATCTGACCGATGTTACACTTTCCCAGTTGCATAAGATTTTGGGAAAAGCATTCCGGGAACTCCTGCAGAACTGCATGTAATTCGTTTTCTGCTTCTGGAAGCAAATCTGATCCGACCGTAACGTTCCCATCTCCAACTCCCTCAAGATGACATTGACCCGCCTCAATGACCAAACGAACCCTTTTGTCCCCCAGCACATCGATACCAATCAAAATATTTTCAGGTATCAGGTGATCATCAATTACAAACAACTCCGTCGGCAGCTTCTGTCCATCGATTTCTAAAACGCACGCCATCTTTTCCTTTGCTATAGCAACAGACCCACCAAATCCCTTTAAAGTTTTTTCCGTTTTTATTTGAGGAATTTTCAAAAATGACGAAAATGACCGCTTAACCAGTGAGCATTCACTACCGCTATCAATCAACGCAGATGTTCTATTATTGTTTACAGAAATAATTTTTGTTACAATGTCCCTGAGATTGGAGACTGATCCAATCTGTCGGACGTTTCGTTCCCCCGCTGCATCAAGAAAATTTTTATTTACAGTACATGCCTTCTCCTCATGACCGGATTTCTGACACCTTGCGCAGCGAACTCTGCGCTGTGGCTTCGGGCATCGAAGTGACAAATGTCCCGGTTCAAAACAATTATAACAGATGGGCTCGTGTTTAACTCTCATGCCCGTCGGACCCGATGTAGCAGAAAAATCCGCTCCCACTTGGTGTGTAATCTTATTTTTAAAAGTGTTCACACGTTGGCGACCCTCTTCGGATTTATTTGCTTCGGTATTTTCGAAAAACCTTTTTATCGAAATCAGCAGCTCGTTCGTCGTCGCGAAGTTACCAACAGCAAGCGCATGCTGAAGACCAATATGTTTCACGCCCCTTCGAATATACTTTATTATAGAAGCGTCCGATAATCCACCGCGCGCTCCACCAGCACACATTCTATAGAAATATTCTTCGACCGTTTCGCCTGATCGTCGTGTGGCATTTATCATTTCTATGTGGATGTCGGCATCACTGCTAACCGAAGGGAAACTGCGCAGAAATTCGCCAACGAAAACATTCCAATTACCGAATATCGTGGGTAGGCTATCCACCCATAATTTTGCTGGGCCCCTTAATTTTGTTTGGACGGCGAAGAGAAGTGCCCTTTCGTCCCACTTATAAGCCCCGATCAGCTGAGTGATTCGATTCACGAATTGCATTGAACTTAGCGAAGACTCCTTAAGAGGGTCGAACTCGGGAAGAATCTCCACGATGTCACGAATACTATGATATGACGGCGATGGCGCGCAAGTTGGGAAATTCGTGCTCCGCTCATTTGGTCCCTCCGCTATACCTGTCGGTGAACACACGTTCACAGATACCGTGGAAGAGTTAGCCGCCCTTCCCTCTACAGCAATATTCGCATCGCCCACGGATGTTGGACGCTCTCGCGCGGCTGACGGTACAATATTGTATTCAATGTTTTGGCTTACCGGTGTTTCAAGCTTCTCCGCCAATACCTGCACCAACTGGGTCAGTTTTACCACCTCCGCCCGCAGCAACCCGACCTCAACGCCACTCTCGTCCTGCGGATCCTCCATCTCCATTTCGTCACTCTCCAAATGCTCGACGAGGCGGAGAATCAATTCTGCCTTTGTGCCCGCTGTAGAAATGCCCCGCTCCTTCAGCTCTTCCTTCAATTCGAACACTCTCAATGAGTCAATTCTCACTTGCACCATTTTTTTTGTTTTCTTTGGCAAACACGTATCACGTTTCGGTTTTGTTTTTCGCTATTTTCGTTTATATTTTCCGGTACATTGTTAGTACACAACCCGTCACATACAAAATCCTGCCGCTTCACGATTGCGCCTCCCGACTGAAGATTCCGCGCGTCGCACGAGGATGTATACCCAACGAATATGCGTTTTTTCTATCGACACGGTGCTTATTTTCGGTTCTCGGCACTCCTTTTTTTCGGTATTTGTTCTAAAATACTCCCCCGATATCCCACTTCTGACTTGTCACAGGATGGATAAGAGGCGATGGACTCGAGAAAGTAAAAAAAACAAATAATAATATTCACATTTATTTCTCAATCGTACAAGTCGGCTTTACTACGGCGGCGTCCGGAGTGTCTCGATTCTACGGTTCAACGGTAAATTCTTGGAGCTCGTCAAGAAGGCGTCCGGCGTGTTCGGCTTTCGGGTTACAATCCTTGGCATCCCTGCGTGGTGCGTTCGGTATCTGTAACTGCCTGTTCTGGTCGCGGCATTGCCAGATCATGTGACAATATAGTCAAGTACATAGAGCAATTCAGTGAATACTCGATGTGCTGGAGGGAAATAATCAGTTCAGTTTGTTAAAAGTAGTACATTATATAATAATAATAAACGATATAACACAGAGAATAATAAGATAATCCCAATTTTTCTTTTATAAAATAATAGTTTAACTGATAATATAAAAGCAAACATACCATTATATGAAATTTATATTTCTTCGTACTAAAATTTGGAGTTTTTATAGTAATTGCAAATTTTTTATTTTACACGACGAGTATAAACGTTAACCGCACTGAAATAAAGTTTTGAATTGACGTGTATATACGTCGAACGTAGTTACCTGGTTAAGCCTATAGTACTTAATTGAAGAATTCTTATTGTTATCCGTAGCTTATTATTCACTGTATACGTAATTATTATATTATAACCGATGCTGTTTTTATTTTCTTTAGTTATTTCGTAGTTTTCAATGTACAAAATTATAAAAAATTTTAAGTTTTAAATTTAAAGCACATTATATTATTTAGAATGGACATTTAATCAATTAGAATATACAAAAACCCAAAAAATTATTGTTTTTCGATATTCACATTGAAATAATGCTTTTCTTTGTGCAATTAAGGACTAGGAAAAATTTAAAGGGACAGCAACATCAATTGCGGAATAAAAGAAATAAAATAAGTTCGCAACGTTTTAAGAATTTCAAAGCATTATTTGTTTAAGTTTTTACCCCTACTTTCTGCTTTTAAAACTAAAGTTATCAAGATTTTATATATAGTATACCTACTCCTACTGATACCGGTCAAAATACGGTTGTCATATTGTAAACTATCTGTTTAGAAAGTGTGATTGTTTGTTTAAAATTAAAAGTAATTCACCAAGTAACCTATGGATAATAAAAAAAAAAAAATACAGCCGAAAAAAGTTGATGCAAATTCAAAATAGTAAAGAAATTTATTTATTTTTGTGAACAGCATTTATTTGAATTCAGAATGTATTTCATATGTTAAATGCCTTAAAATCTATTGCTTAAAATGAAAATTCTAATTCTATAAAATCTACACGGCTGTTCATAAAATTGCTTTATTAATATACTATATTTTTCAAAACTTATTAATTTTTTCTACCTTCATCTGAGAATTTTCTATATAGAATATTTAAGAAAATTTTTCGAAAAATTTAAATTCTTTGTAATTGTTTAGAAGGGTTGAAATTTATTCTAACCTATTCTATTTAAGCTGTCTAATTCCTACTTACGCTATGCTAGTGCTCGAGCTAATTTTTCCTCTATACGCATGTTGACACCATAGTTTTATATTTCAATTTTATTAAACTCAAAGGGCAAAGAAAGGTCTCTGGAGAAAAGGACCTTGAATTGGATGGGGTCTAATCGAGAGGGGTTTAGCACAATAGATCTTTTAGGTCGCGTTTGCTATCGAGAGGTACCTAGAGTAACTTAACGACCCGCTAGAAATAATAATAATAATAATAAGGTCTCTGGAGGGATGAAGCTGTTTAATATAGAAGATCTCTCGTGGTGCAACCGATTTGGGTAGTCATTTGACCGGGTGTTAGTAGTTTTAATGTTAAAGATGTAATACATTAAAAGTAAAATCGAGTGCCAGGAGCAAGAATACAACCTGGTGCAAAATCGAACTTCTAAAAAGCTTTAAAGGTTTCTGATCTTCTTTCTACAAGTAGAGCAGAAAAAGTGGTTCAGAATCTTTAAAAGTCTCTGTTTTTGTGGTCCTTTCCTGTTAATGATTTTCTATCAGCATATGTTATGTATTATATATAAATAACTATATATATTAGAATCTGAGATAAAAGTCTGTGACAAATAATTTAAAATAATGTATCAAGCTTTCGTCTGGCATTCCATATGGCTTACATGTGGCATTAAAAAATGATACACTATACTTCTTATTTAAAATTATAATTTTATGTTTAGCACTGCCAAACGGCTTTAATGCTAGCTGTTTCCCATGGAAACCTGGATATGGTGGAACTCCTTTTAAGCGCTGGTGCGGACATAAATATCCAGGATGAGGATGGAAGCACCGCCTTAATGTGTGCCGCAGAGCATGGACATATTGACATTGTAAAACACTTACTATCTCAATCAGACTGCGATTCACTAATTCAGGATGTTGTAAGTTTTCATATTATTATTATTTTTTGAATAAATACTACATCATCATATTTTTATTCAGGATGGTAGCACCGCTTTCAAAATTGCTTGGCAAGCTGGACACCGAGATATCGGCCTACTACTTTATGTGCACGAACAAATGCTTAGAAGCAAATTGCCTAGCAAAATGCAAGATCAAAAATCTCCTGCGCCACCTACCCGTCGACAAAAGCAACAATCACAATAAATCTTTAAAAGAAAAAAAAAACATACAGAGTCTGCGTTGAGCTTTTTCAATATATTTTATGTACCGAAACATTTTTTGGAAGCATTTACGAAATAATGTAACTTTGATACAAAAACATTCCATATCTGCGTCACGCAATTTCGAATGATATGAAGGGAAATTTCGTTACTAACGGTTTTCTAACACCTTTTTATATATATATATAAAAAAAAACAAATTAAATAAATAAATGGCCTTTGACTTTCCTTGGCCTACGATTTGTTGTTGTACACACATTAAATCTTTTCGGATGTGTTTTAGGAAAAATATTTGAAACTTTTTTGTGTTTGAAGTGGTAATTTAGACTGTGCCTTTGCCCCTGTAACCTGTAGAGATTTTAACATATTGTTAATTGTGAATGTAATCTTAGATACTTGCTACGGCTACAACTAGTATAACTTTTACTCTGTACTGTATACAATTAATTTTAATTTTTAGGAATAAATTTAAATATTTCGTCTAAAAAATCTCTTGATGTGTTTTACTTTCTGAAATAAGCTTATTACTAATAATAAGATTCCCGTAAAGTAAGATCAATTATTTCCTTTTTTGTTTTCGTGAATAAGAAATCCAGAGCCTATAACAACGGCTTTGGGTTTCTTATTTACGAAAACAAAAAAGAAAATAATTGATCTTGCTTTACGGGAATTTTATTATTAGTAATACGCTTATTTCGGCTAATTCTGATTTTTTTTTAGATCTACATCCAATAACCTAGGGGGCATCCATTAATTACGTGAGCTCAGAATGGGAGGGGGGAGGGGGAAGGGAGGGGGGGGATCCAATAAAATCTTACGAAATCTCATTTAAACCGGAAGGGGGGATAATCGAAAATCTTACTGACTGAGTAAAAAACTTGGAAAAGTGTTGTTTTTATCTATTTTTACTGTGAAGTTTATTTAAATTAATTAAATTAACTATGGAATACCTGAATTATTATATTATTTTCCCGAATAATAAAACTAAATTTTGTTTAAAATATTTTTAACTTCAATCTCACGTAAGGGGAGGGGGGAGGGGGGGTCCAGGCAAATCTCACCTAAGGAGGGGGGAGTCCAAACTGATCGCAAAATAGCTCACGTTATTAATAGATACCCTGTTCTGCCCAAATCTGAAATTAGAAAATGAATTGATATTATAAAAAAGGAAATGAAAAGAATTAAAAGAAATTACCTAGGGAACATGTGTGTTCTCACTCAAGGGATTCATCCTGCTGGGCTGCAATCCAAATAGAAGTCCACGCACATATATGTATGTTGGCTAAAAACATAATGAATTCAATTAAACAAAATGAAACACTGAAAATTATGAACTAGAACAAAACACATAAATGCTAATTAAATAAAATAAAAAATTAAAATGAATTATAAACAATGGAACTTGCATTATACACAAAGTAAAACTTACCCCGGTTCAACAGCGGAGCCCTAAGAAATGGGCTCCAAAGTAAACAATTTGTCCGGCGCTCCCAAATTAAGATATTTAGCCCGGGATGGGCAATAATCGGCAATAATCCAATATTCCTGAAATAAAAATTAAATAAATAAAGCAGCAAAGCGAATACTTACCCGTTAAATGTAATTTAAACATTTCACAACTCGGCACTGACAGTTCGGAAATGTGCCGTCGTGACATCATCACGGCAGCCGAACTAACAAATTCCCCACAACCTAAGATACTCAATCTGAGGTTTTTTAATATGGGGAATTTACCTGTGGTGAAATTATTTGAATTTAATTTGAATTAATGAGATTAATCATACATAACCTCATTCAATAGGAGTAAAGGAGAAAGGAGTTGGGCAAAAAGGATACAGGATCCTGGAAAATCCTTCCAAATTCCACAAGTGGAGTTGCCAGACCAACAAAGGCGAAGTATAAAAATTTAACGTAATGTAAAGTGTAATTAAGCGAGTTAAAATTTTTTATACGCATGAAAATACACGGGTTGACCTGGGAGTGATCATTAAATAATATAAAATATGAATAAATATAACTCTGAACCAAGTAATGCATAAAAAAATGTTTGTCAGAAAATGACTTGTGGAACGAGGTGTAATTTACCTCCCACTTAACACGATCGTTATGCCCTAAGTGGGGCAGTCCCTGAAATATTGGAAGAAAGGGCTTTAAAAGCGGGAGACACGCTACGATCGTCCTCATTTTTCATCGGTAATTTTCGAACGCTATTGGAACCCTGAATCGCGAACCACTAACAGTGAAAGAGTAATCTATATGATCTCTGATTGAAAAGGTTACTTTCAATGCTGTATTGGTGGCGGGCTTAAAATTGGTGAAAGAGTTGCATGATTACTAATTTTTCTTGGCGAATTCTAGTGAACTTTTTAGTATCTTCATTTTGATTTAATTGTAGTGAAATTTGTAGCATTTGTAGTTAATTCTAGTGAATTTCGTAGCAGTATAGTTTTTATTTATTAGTTATTAAATTTCGTGAATTGCATTGAATTGAATTATTAATTATCGTGGAGACTTTAGTTAGTTAGTTTAGGCCGAAATATTGTAATTTCAATTTTTATAAAGGGTGAATTTTGGTAATAAATTTTGTAGTGTAATTGGATGAAACACTTTTTTACTTAATTACCCTAAAAACTACATAATTGACTCAAACATTGTGTCGATTCAAAACATTGGTCCTTCGAGCCGGATATTTCATTCAAACACTACAGAATTTAGTGCTAAAAATCTGCGCTTTTATTGGAAATTGTTCGCACGTGGCGAGAAAATAGTAGCGGTATTTCCCCAAGTTTACAGCTAACGGTAACGGAACATGGCTCCAAAGTTAGAGCAGCTATTGGTTACGCAGGAATTAGCTGCACAAAAAATCGAAAAGGCGCTTAATAATTACACAAGCATCAAATCAGACATAAAAACTACCGGCTTCATACAAAGTTTAACTGATCAATTTAAAAGAAATTGGGAAGAATTTGACCAACGCGATAGTCAAATTCGCGAGCTCATAATTTCTTCAAAAAAGATCTGTGATGATTTGTATATACTAAATGATAGATATTCCGAAATCCAGGCTAAGGTTTGGGAATGTTTGGGCCAATTGATGGACGAAATGATGGCTAATTCCCAAATTGAATCTACTACTACAACTATACCCGGAACCACAATTCTTCATACAAGTAATCCAGGAAATTCTCTACCTAAAGTTAATCTGCCAAAATTTAATGGAGATTATAACGAATGGCGCTCCTTTCACGATTACTTTGTATCGTTAATCCACAGCAATGCTCAACTGCAACCTGTGCGAAAGTTGCATTATTTAAAAGAATGCCTGGTAGGAGAAGCCGCAAGTTTATTAAAAAATATCCCTATCACTGATAATAATTATAATCAAGCTTGGGAAAGGTTGAAAGCGCGATACGAAAATAAACGACTTTTAATTAATACGCAGCTGAAGAGGCTAGTAGACCAACCAAAGTTGAACGTCGAGACCTATAACGGTTTAAAAATACTGTTGGATACAACTGAAGGTTGTCTACAACAACTTGAAATTTTGGGTGAAAATGTATCATCTTGGGATACATTGCTCATTTATTTGATAACGCAAAGGCTGCCTCTGCAAACGTTAAAATTGTGGGAAGAAGAACTAAAAGGTTCTCAATCCTTTCCAGCATTTAAAACCTTTAAGCAATTTTTGCAAACACGGTATAAAATTCTAGAGTCGATCGCGCACACAACTGGAAGCAATTCACGAAAGGAATCAACAATTAAAGCTACGAAATCTACCCAATCCTATCACACTACAAATAATGCTAAATGCCCTGCTTGTGAAAATAAGCATTATATAGGTAAATGCAACAAATTCATCAAAATGAGCATTCCTGAACGGAGAAGTCTAATCAAAGCCTCAGGCAGATGCTTTAACTGCTTTTCAAGCAAGCATGTGCAACAAGATTGCAAGCAATCATGCTCTAAGTGCCATAAGGCACACCATACATTGCTACATATTACAGAAAATGTAATTCGAGAACGCTCGAACGCGAATTCAAATCCAAGATCGAAAAGTGAGCCTACTTGTTTAGTGTCCGTTGGTGACGAGCTAAACGGCAGTAAAGCCATTCTTGATGACACCAAACAAATTGATAAAGAAAAGTCCGATCCGACTAAATCATTTTTATCCATGCAAAAACATAATGCACTTCTAGCAACAGCTCTAGTAAAAGTGCTTGGTCGTAATGGCCAATTAATGACTCTGAGATGCCTGGTGGATCCAGGTTCACAATCCTCATTTATTACTGAGGAGGCTTGTCAAAGATTACAAGCCAAACCATGCCACACTTCAGTAGTGGTTAAAGGATTAAATACAAGTCGGACCGCTCACACTAAGAAGCAAGTTACTTTGCAATTATACTCACGAGTAGATGAGCAATTCATAGTAACTTCTGATATGCTGGTGTTGAAGCAAATTACGGACTTACTACCAAGCACCTCTATTATGTGCGAAAATTGGGATCATTTGCGAGGTCTGATTCTTGCAGACCCCACATACTGGAAACCCAACGCGGTTCATATGCTACTTGGGGCAGATGTTTACGCCTCTATTATCCAGGATGGCATAAAGCGCGGTCAGGAAACTGAACCAATTGCAGTAAACACTAGATTTGGCTGGATAATTCTTGGAAATGCTACAACGAATGCTGTAGGTCAAGTCTCGGCATTCACTGTAATGACCAACCTGGAGGAAAATGTAGATCTGCAATTGAAAAAATTTTGGGAACAAGAGGAAGTCCCCAATAAATTATTGCTCAGTTTAGAAGACGCAAAATGCCAAGAAATATTTGCAAACACATATGAACGCTTACCTAATGGACAATATCAAGTGAAATTGCCATTTAAAAATGATGCACCTCCCGAGCTAGGAGAATCTCGGCATTTAGCTATGCAACGCTTTCTCTCTCTCCAAAGAAAATTCAACAAGGATCCTCAAATAAAGGAGGAATATGCAAAATGCTTGCAAGAATATGTGGAGTTAAACCACATGGAGAGAGCCAAAGTGCCAGTACGAGGAGAATTACACTATTACATCCCTCATCATGCTGTTCTTAAAGACAGCACTACCACCAAGTTAAGAGTGGTCTTTGATGCTTCCGCTTGCACTACTAACGGAAAATCATTAAATGAGCATCTTTTAATAGGTCCAACATTGCAGCCAAAATTATTCGCAACTCTTCTCAAGTGGCGTAAACACAAATATGCCTTAACGGCAGATATTGAGAAGATGTATCGGATGATACTTATGCACCCGGATCATCGAAAGTACCAAAAAATTCTCTGGCAGGACCCGAAAACTAATGAAATATATGATTACGAACTAAAAACAGTAACATTCGGTACTTCATCTGCACCATATTTAGCTGTAAGGACTTTACAACAATTAGCCGAAGACTGCAAAAATAAATGGCCTTTGGCAGCCGCTGTTACATTTTCGGATTTTTATGTCGATGATTTATTGACTGGCTCCGACTCAATCGATGAAGCTAGAAAATTGAGAGATCAATTATTAGAAATGTTGAAGACTGGACATTTTAATCTACGCAAATGGGCCAGCAATTGTCCCGACTTGCTAGTTGACATACCAGCAGAAAAAAGAGAAATAAAAGCAACATTAAATTTAGCCGAAAATGAAATCATAAAAACAGTAGGCATTAAATGGCAACCAAGAGAGGATAATTTTCTTTTTACAATAAAGCAACTACGTAATGATAATGCAACTACAAAGCGGACAATGCTATCCGCAATTGCATCACTTTATGACCCTTTGGGCTGGATAGCTCCGGTCATGGTAGTTGCAAAAATATTAATGCAGACACTTTGGATGGCAGGATTAGAATGGGATACACCAGTATGTCAGTCCATCCAAGTGCAATGGAATAAATTTACAAACACCATGAAGGCGCTAGAAGAATTAAAAATCCCAAGATGGATCGGCTGGACTGCTACCGCTACTAGCGTACAAATACACGGTTTCAGCGACGCTTCTTGTAGAGCATATGCAGCAGCAGTATATTTACGCGTGGAAAATTCCAGCGGCGAAATTTCATGTCGTTTACTGACTGCAAAAACAAAGGTTGCGCCCATTAAGCCAATCACCTTACCTCGACTGGAGCTTAATGGTGCACTGCTATTAGCGCAACTCATTCAAGTCACAATAAAGGACATGCAATTATCCAATCCAGCTATCTTCGCTTGGTGTGATTCCATGATCACACTGCAGTGGATTAAGGATCATGCTTCAAGGTGGAAAACCTTTGTAGCAAATCGCGTGTCGGAAATTCAGGAGACTGTGCCCCCAAATTGCTGGCATCATGTTGCTAGCAAGCATAATCCCGCTGATATAGCATCTCGAGGATGCACAGCAGAGGAACTAAACCAAAATAAGCTGTGGTGGAACGGTCCAGATTGGTTAATGGATCAACCCTCAAAATGGCCAACCCTTGTAATTCCAATAGGCCAAACTGATTTGGAGGCCAAGGTACAAGCTTCACATGTTCATACTGCAACATCCGATAACGAGTTTCTACAAAGATATTCGACATTTAATAAATTAATTCGTATTACAGCCATGCTATTTAGAGCCGCCAATAATATGAAGCAAACTCAGACAAAAAAAACTGGTTGGCTAACAACATTAGAGTTGCAGCATGCAAAACATGCAATTTTACGTATAGTTCAAAAAACGGAATTTCATGAGGAATATGTGCAATTGCAGCAAAAATTACCCCTCTCAAGAAAAAGTCGGCTGTTAAATTTGAACCCAATGATTTCCGAAGATGGATTAATCCGCGTAGGTGGTCGCCTCAAAAACGCAAATATTAAATATGCTAATAGGCATCCAGTTATTCTACCACCTAATCATTTCGTTACGGAATTAATTATAGACAAGATCCATTTAGAAACGTTGCACGGTGGACCAACACTCACTCTAAATTATAGCAGAAGTGAGTTCTGGATTTTAAATGCTAAGAAATTAATTGCAAAAAGAATTCACCGATGTACTACTTGTACTCGCTTTCGCGGAACAATTAAAGAGCAATTAATGGGAGATCTTCCGTCACCCCGTGTCAACATTAGTAAGCCCTTTACCCACGTCGGGCTAGACTATGCTGGACCTATATTAGTCAAAGCATCTCCCTATAAATGTGCTAAAAAATTCAAAGGATACATATGCATTTTTGTTTGCATGGCCACGAAAGCTATGCACTTGGAACCAGTTTCCGATTTAACTTCTTCTGCATTTTTATCTGCAGTCAAGAGGTTTGTGTCTCGTAGAGGTCTATGTTCAGACATATACTCTGACTGTGGGACTAATTTCATTGGAGGAAAAAATCAATTGGACAAAGACTTGGCACTTGCTCTCAAACAGTACTCAAATGAAATTGGCGAAAGGCTAGCACTAAGAGGCATAAGTTGGCATTTCAACCCACCAGCGTCTCCACATCACGGTGGTCTGTGGGAAGCCGGCGTAAAGTCGGTAAAACACCACTTACGCAGGACCTTAGGGAACACCTCATGCACATTTGAGGAGTTAACAACACTCTTAGCACAAATTGAGGCCTGTTTAAACTCACGCCCACTTTGCCCGATTAACAACGATCTAGAAGATTTGGAAGTGCTGACCCCTGCTCATTTCTTACTGGGTCAAGCTATGCAAGCAATGCCTGAGCCAGAACAATGCAATGCACTACCCTCACAGCGCTGGAAATATACGCAGCTTTTAGTGCAGCATTTCTGGAAAGGGTGGAAAGGAGAATATTTGCATCGTCTGCAACAAAGGACCAAATGGTTAAGAGCGCAAGAAAATTTAAAGGTCAACGATGTGGTTATAATACGAGATGAGATTACACCCCCAACGCTCTGGCCTTTAGGACTCGTTGAAGAGATACATCCGGGAAAGGACGGCCTCACACGAGTAGTCACGGTCCGCACAAATAATAAAACTTTAGTGAGACCGATCACTAAACTTTGTCGTCTACAAATAGACACAACAATGGAAGACAAACGACATCCGGAAACGAAACTACCGCAGAAATCAATTCTAGTTAAAAACTAACGATTTCATGTTTCTGTTGTGCCGTTGTGTCGTCTTACGTGTTTTATATTGTCTACGTTCTCATAGTATTTCGTTACAGATGGAAGAATACGATGCAGATACGCTTACTATCTTGGAAGACATTACATTCGACCCCTTTGATGAACCTTTGCTAACGGATTTCACGCAGCCCTCCACTAGTGCGAACACTGGATGTTCTCGTCAGCAACAAGGTGGATCTACGGAAATCTTCGAAACAGCGCATCGTTCTTCATCATCGAATGCAACTCAATGCCAAGAAAATTTTAGCCCAAAACCACCTCGAAATGGAACATCATTAAAGGGAATATCATTCCCTTTCGTAGTGAATGGTTCCATACGAACATCGTTAGCGCGCCTGCGTCCTTCCACAACTCTCGACGAATTAAAAATGCGCCTCGATAACGATGTCCAAAAATTTATAACTACAGAAAATGAAACAATATACATACCCCAGAGAGTCCTAAAACGCTTGGATTTTGATCGCATCAAAAAAAATAAGCGGGACTTTACCATAAACCTTCCTGATAAATTCCAGGTGCAGCTCCGCATCAGGGCCGATGGAAAATTGGTGTTTCATCGACACCACAAACGAGGCACTTTAAAACGCCAGCAAAGAGTTTTGAACTCGATCGTTCAACGGGGGGAGAATGTTCTGCCCAAATCTGAAATTAGAAAATGAATTGATATTATAAAAAAGGAAATGAAAAGAATTAAAAGAAATTACCTAGGGAACATGTGTGTTCTCACTCAAGGGATTCATCCTGCTGGGCTGCAATCCAAATAGAAGTCCACGCACATATATGTATGTTGGCTAAAAACATAATGAATTCAATTAAACAAAATGAAACACTGAAAATTATGAACTAGAACAAAACACATAAATGCTAATTAAATAAAATAAAAAATTAAAATGAATTATAAACAATGGAACTTGCATTATACACAAAGTAAAACTTACCCCGGTTCAACAGCGGAGCCCTAAGAAATGGGCTCCAAAGTAAACAATTTGTCCGGCGCTCCCAAATTAAGATATTTAGCCCGGGATGGGCAATAATCGGCAATAATCCAATATTCCTGAAATAAAAATTAAATAAATAAAGCAGCAAAGCGAATACTTACCCGTTAAATGTAATTTAAACATTTCACAACTCGGCACTGACAGTTCGGAAATGTGCCGTCGTGACATCATCACGGCAGCCGAACTAACAAATTCCCCACAACCTAAGATACTCAATCTGAGGTTTTTTAATATGGGGAATTTACCTGTGGTGAAATTATTTGAATTTAATTTGAATTAATGAGATTAATCATACATAACCTCATTCAATAGGAGTAAAGGAGAAAGGAGTTGGGCAAAAAGGATACAGGATCCTGGAAAATCCTTCCAAATTCCACAAGTGGAGTTGCCAGACCAACAAAGGCGAAGTATAAAAATTTAACGTAATGTAAAGTGTAATTAAGCGAGTTAAAATTTTTTATACGCATGAAAATACACGGGTTGACCTGGGAGTGATCATTAAATAATATAAAATATGAATAAATATAACTCTGAACCAAGTAATGCATAAAAAAATGTTTGTCAGAAAATGACTTGTGGAACGAGGTGTAATTTACCTCCCACTTAACACGATCGTTATGCCCTAAGTGGGGCAGTCCCTGAAATATTGGAAGAAAGGGCTTTAAAAGCGGGAGACACGCTACGATCGTCCTCATTTTTCATCGGTAATTTTCGAACGCTATTGGAACCCTGAATCGCGAACCACTAACAGTGAAAGAGTAATCTATATGATCTCTGATTGAAAAGGTTACTTTCAATGCTGTATTGGTGGCGGGCTTAAAATTGGTGAAAGAGTTGCATGATTACTAATTTTTCTTGGCGAATTCTAGTGAACTTTTTAGTATCTTCATTTTGATTTAATTGTAGTGAAATTTGTAGCATTTGTAGTTAATTCTAGTGAATTTCGTAGCAGTATAGTTTTTATTTATTAGTTATTAAATTTCGTGAATTGCATTGAATTGAATTATTAATTATCGTGGAGACTTTAGTTAGTTAGTTTAGGCCGAAATATTGTAATTTCAATTTTTATAAAGGGTGAATTTTGGTAATAAATTTTGTAGTGTAATTGGATGAAACACTTTTTTACTTAATTACCCTAAAAACTACATAATTGACTCAAACATTGTGTCGATTCAAAACATACCCCCTTATACAATTTTTAATTGAATTAAAAGACGTTGAGATGTGCACATAACAAAAATAATCATTAAATAGTCTTATAATAGATAAGTTATAAGATATAACAAAAATGAATTAAATTGTCCTTTTTTCACAAACAAAACAATAAATGCACCGCTATTATAAATTATACATACCTATACATAATTATTCTTTCTTACTTTTATTTATTTTGTAATTTTTAGTCTGGATTTGTTTCATAGTTTATCGTATTTTACTCGTCAAACCCTTTCATTTGATACCCATGTCAGAAGGTTGTGAAGAAAATGGTAATCCGCCATCTTGGCACGTGCGCCATATTGGATTTAGAACGATATTAGCTGTACTATATTGTATTGTCACGAGACCTAGCTAAGTCTGTCAAATTTCATCTAAATTAGATAATACGAAGTTCGTTAAAATTCGAGGAAAAAGTTTGAACCGGGACGACATACATGTGAAAAATATGGGAAAATTTAAAATAAGTTTATTGGCAATAAGTAACAAAGATTTCAGATTTAACTTTTAAATAGAAAATTAATGTATTACAGAATATCATAAAAAAATATTAATTAAAATTAGAAGCACTTTTTTTGTTAACAGTCTTTAAATAATAAAATAATAAAATAAATGAAGGCATAGGTAGTTAGGCTAACTTTCGTACATTCAAGAAACTTTTATTTAAAGCTTCTAGAAGTCTTTTTTAATTACTTCTGAAATTTTTTAAAAATTATCTCCTAATTCTACATAAAACTTTAATTATTATTTTGGACTTCTCCGTTAAAAATTTCCCGATTTGAACAGATTCAAAAAGATGAAGAATTTTTACACAAATAAAGTGACTTTTGGAATTTTATTATTATTATTTTTCATTTTCCTATGTAAAAAACAAATCGATAACAAAATTCCCGTTTAGGAAGAAATGGGTTAAAGTAAGCTCTAAGTTTTTATCCAGAATCAAGGGGTTAGTTGCAATATTTTTCCATCAATTCCTTAAATCTGACATATTTTTTAAATAGCGTAATTTTCCAAAAAGTTTATATTAAAAACATCAAGACATATAAATTAATTCTTGAAATTGAAATAATGTTTTGTGATAAGAAGCACAAATTAACAGATTCTGGTATTTGTTTTGGAAATTTAATTCCTCGGGAATTTTAGTTGAGGACTCAAACCACTTTTCACATGGATATTTGAAGACTTTTTTTGATTTGAAGCTTTACTTGTCAAGACGTAAGGAGTTTCTTCCACTGTTCATTTTCATTAAACTCGGTTTGTGCCAAAATAAAGGTTTGCTCCACGAATATTTTCTTAATGAATAAGTTTGGTTTAAGTCTGGAGTTAATTTTTAATTTAAGCTTCAAATTTTTAATTATAATATCAAGCTATCTGTTTTAATATTTACATTTCTACGTTATGTTTTCATTTCTATTTATAGGGCGATTTCTATAATTAATACTATTCCTAAAATACTTGACAGAATTACTGCAAAATAATTTCCGTTCTAGTATAATTGCTGCTAGTTCTGGTGTGCCTCAGGGTAGTCACTGTGCTCCCATTTTATTTTCCCTATTTATCAATGATGTAGTAAATTATTGTTTGCATGCAAGCTGTCTTATATATGCTGATGACTTGAACTTGCTTTGACTTGCTTTCTGTTGCGCGCGATTCTAATAGTTACTCTAGGTTATAGGAGGACTTAGGTAGATAAATCTGTAGGTGTAATACTCATAAACTTCAGTTGCACATATCTAAGTAAAAGTTAGATATTAGCCAGTATGTTTTTTCTTATTCTTTCTGTTTAGGTTGCTTTCGTTAGTTTTTGATAATATTGGAGTTATATAAATAGATTTAGTAAATAGGTATCCATTAAGGTTATTTCCTTGTTTTTCCTGCCTTGACTGGCACCGACTTCAAAAATAACTCAGTAGTATTGTAAATATTTAAATATCAATAATTTTGTATATTGTCCTTTTTTGTTTAAAGTAATAAAAAAAATTATTTTTAACTTTTTAGTTTAAGTTAAGCAAGGTTTTGAGGTCGGTTTTTATTTTTTTATAAAAATTTGTTGTATGTGTTCTAAAATTATATAATTATATAACTACCTAATTACTCGGCCAACCCTTACAAATTTGGAGTGCGCCACCGGTGGATGATCCTTTTTCTTTAAAAAAAAAAAAAAATTTAAATCATGTTCATTTTCAGCCATCAAAAATGTGTCTTTTTCTAAAATGCCTATCATAATAATTGGGTTGATAAATTATATACCCTCAGAAATACCAAAATATTATAATATAGTAGTATCAGTAACCAATATTTATAAATTTATTAAAATGCAAACTTTAAATATCTTGATTTACTATCAATATATGAGGTCATTTTCAATTCATTCTCAGTTCCTCATTGTCGGATTAGGTTTTCATTAGAGGATTAATTCTAATGAAGTAATAATTTTCCACTGGAACAATTATTTTGATTTGAAATTTCGGGCCATTAATTCCTTTATTTGGGGTATCCTAAATGCTCGGAATCCGAAGCCTCAAAATGGACTTGAAATCACTTATGCTCGGGACTCGAAGCGTAAAATCATATTTCATGCAAGTCTAATCATTTTACCCCTTTCATCTGTTTTTTTTTTAAATACAAATATATCGTAGATTTCGGTCAGTTCAGAAAGTTGAAGGAGTTGTGGTAAAAATGTGTTAAGATATTTAAATTTATTTATATTCTAAATAAAATTCTCGGTAACTACATGGAAAAATTATTTTATCAACAAATACCTTTGTACGATACTATTTTTGTATAATTATTAGACTTTTGATAGCCAGTCTTATTGATAATGAAATTTTTTTGAAATCCAGATATCATAAGAAATTTGTCTTTCTTTCATCCTTTTCAGTATTTTATAATTTACAGAATAATTTTTCGATTAAATGTTGCTCCAAAGGAAATCGAAAGATTTTCAGTAATTCTCAGAATTTGGTAAACCACACGGCGGCGCCCGTATAAATTTTTGGATAAGAGAAGCCCACATGAGCGTTTCAGGATATTGAAATTAAAGTCGGATGGATCAATTTATCAACTTAACCCCCTTCCGGTGTTCGGTGTAAGTTTGTCTGTGTATAAAATTGTTAGCTATCCCAGCCTACCTCCGGGGGGAAGAAATCGCTGTGTATATTTATCAAGCAGTTAATCAATATTTTATCGTTTCATCTTTCATTGGGCCTTTCGACAGCTTTCGAGCTCCTCTGAATTGATATACCATCTTGATATTATTTTGAATTTGGTAATATCTCAAATCGATATCCTTTTCCACCTGTGCTATGTGCGGCAAATGTACTTAACACCTCATTTTTCTATGGGATTCGGAATCTATATCGTTTCGAATGATTTGAATTCCATTGCTTTAGGATGTCTTTCAAATTTTGCGTATTTTTCCCTGCAGAGACACAATTCAGCATCCTTTCGGAAAATTGTGTGGTTTTTCACTTTGAACATGATTAATGAGGTCTCAAGGCCGCCCCCTACGAAGTATGGTATATAGTAGAATGTTAAGCGGCAAGTTTGGGCGCACTAACATGCTTCTCGTTTTATGAAGTGAATAATCGCATGCTACTTCCAATTTGTAGTGCCACCTCTTGACAAACATTGCTATGAATATATAAAAGAACACCCTAAGGAAGGGTTGAAGTGGGCTGAGGTATTTACGTAAGCACTTTTAAAGGACATTTATTTATATATATATATATATATTTTTTTTTTGCCGCTCAAGGGAAGCATAAATCTGTATCGCCTTACAGGAAAGTCTGAGGGTTTGCTCTCCTTGAGCTAGGGAAGCTACTAAAATGAATGTTCATTTGTATCCTCTTTTTTTCCGGAGAGAAATAAAATATTTTGGAAATATAGAAGATTTATGGGGAATTCTCCAGTGGCCCAGAGTTGTCTTGGGTTACAGACCATTATCTCCGCACAAGAAGTTCTCCACCCACAAATCAAAAGTGGCTGTTTTCCCTCACATATTCGATTCGATTGCAGATTTTGAATAAAGGACTCATAAAGGCTTAGAATAGAAAAACACAGGATGGGGGCGTTAGATAAATTAGGGTCATTAAGCTATTCTGTATCTACTATATACATTTACTTTTCCAGAATGATGAAAAATTATTCTGAAAATAAATTAAGAAGTAAAAATTGTTGAAATGACGACCGCCTGGAAAATCTTTCAGCGAACAGGTACAATTTTTAAGAGCTTTTTGCTGTCCTCGGGTGCTTCGCGATTATACTTTGGCATACAGACTTTGGGGCGCCAAAAATGTTGGAGGACCTGCAGCGCTAAGATAAAATTAATTACAACCTTAATTTGTGGATTACCCAAGCCGTAAATGCGGCGCAATTTCACGAAGCATAGGTCCTATAACCAACCTACGAACGGTGGCAATGTTTTATTTTGATGAATTCATTTGTGAAAATTTTATCAAATTGCTTGAAAGTAATTTTCTTTACATTGCGTCCTTTAGTCAAGAGGTCTTGTTTGCGTAAAGTCAACATTGCTTAATATGCAAGGAAAAGGATGAGGTGTTTAATCATCAATGGGCCTTGTGCTTTGCGGTCTTAACTTGTGGGAATGATGATTATTTGAATGTTAGCTGAAAGGATTTTTTTTTGTTGTGGAAGAACCTGAAATGGGTTCAAAAGAAAATGAAAAGTACAGTAAACAGGAAATAAACAGACTTCAAAGGAATGCTGGGTCTTAGGAAAGCATAAATAGTTCATGAATGGGTCTATGGGCCGGATATGATGGCTTATATTTACGATCTCCTCATAGATTTCGATGAAGTTTCTGAACAATTTTTGTCATTTGTACTTCCTAACATATTCAAGTTTAAAATTTCGAATAATGACAATTTTCCGCTGCGATTTTCTGAATATTTCCACAAATCATCAAATTCTTCTATACATAATTCCACTAAAGTATAACTAATAAGAAGAAGATTTTCCGCTTGTTCCATCTGTTATTTCTCAAGATAAATGCGTGCTTGTCACTGGCAATGTCGAAAGAGATATTTTCTTTTAATTCGTTAATTTTAAGGATTTTTGCAATTTTTTTACAATATGTATGTATCTAATGTATCTTAAATTTAAAGTATTTATACAATTTGCAGTAAATATTCTAGAGAATATGCAGAAAATCGCATCAGTTTACTTTATAAACTTTAAAGTTAAATTTTCTGGAAAGTACAAGCAACATTAAGTTTGTACTGAACAAATATAGGGGGATAAGAAGGGGTAAAATGCCCCCGCGCCGATTATGGCAGTTATATTTTTTTTATCGTCAGGACTAACACAAGTAAAAATTTGGCCAAGTTTCATCCCTTAATAATTAACCCCCAAGGGGTGAGAATTAATTTTAAAAATGTTGAAAAAAATTAATATCTTTTGAACGCGTTGACCGATTTGGATGGGATTTTGATATGTTGTAGATGTTACTGAGGCGCATCACAGAAATTAGTGGAGCTGGTAACTGGATATAACCTAAACAAATTTTTTTTTCTTTTTTCAAAAATTTTTTTCAGTTAACGTAATGGCACCGAATACCGGCCATTTAAGGATTGATTACATTTATTTATTGTTATTGAATTAATAGGAACATTTATTTCAATTGTGTTAGTGGTTTCAATATGAGAAAACGATTCTGAACGACAATAAATTATTCTCGTTCGTTTATTTTGTCGTTGGTATATTTAAAATTAATTGTTAATAAAAAGCTTGCCATTGTTGGACCAGGACCCTAACTCCGGCCACTATCTCGTACTGCAATAATCTTTGACATAACTAAAGAATATATGAGTCTAGAATAATTATAAAAATCATAATTAATTATTGAGATGATACAAAAACATTTCTCAATTTTCAAGTATCGATTTTTAGGATTTCATCGATCTATTCAAGCAAAATCTAACCTTCGACCACATTAATAATTTTTTTTCGCTTAACAATAAATAATTTTATTATTTTTTAATTAATAAATGTAATTAAGTACAGTAATTAATTTATATATTTTACTAGTAAAAATGAATTTATATTTAGTTTTCGCATAGATATTTATTAAATAACCAATTGGCTGGATTTAGGTAGCCGGCCAGTATTCGGTGCCATTACGTTATTTTGAATTTTGGTGCAATCACCAACATTTTTTTATAGCTTCCTAACATATTTTGTTATAACAATTTAAAATTAAAATTCATTAAAAAATAAAATAACGTGAAAATACCACGTAATACGACTCCAAAGAGAGCCTGAATCCTTATCTGTATTTATGAAATACCATTAATCTATAGAACGTGCGAAGCATCTTTTGGAATAAGATTTTCATAAGCATGCTCAAGCATTGATCTTCATTCACTATCTATTGTATGAAGTACTGGGCTTATGGAAAAAAAGTGAAATTCCACGGAATATTTCGGAAAGTATTAAAGCTTCTCGTATTTTAATATAATAAAGGTTCACACTTTTATTTGAGGTACATTATAAGCTCCTACGATAACTCGTTATTTTTTAATTGATCTGCTCCTACGATAATTCGTTATTTTTTAATTGATAATTCGTTATTTTTTAATTGATCAAAATACGGCCGTTTGTACTTTTCAAACTTTTTGTTTTTTTTCAAAAACATGACGTGATAGAATATTTTAATTTGTGAATTCTTGATCTATGGAAATAATCCTATCTAAATTACAACTTTGTTTTGTAAGAGGAAAACAATTACAGGCCTGTGTAATTTAAACGAAAATGAGTGTAAGAATCTGTTTTGATGTTGAGGTAGTGTGGAATTTTTATGGATTATTGAGATAAATTGTAGAAACACTACCTCAATTTCAAAGCCTAATACTTATTTCAAGAAATATCGGTATTAGCGATTTGGTGTTCCGGAACTTTGTCATATCCACTTTTTCTGTAGCTCTTGTTATTTAGGACATAGGGGCAAAAGGCTAGAATTTCATGGAAAAATTGGGTTTAGTGACCCGTACTACCTCACTGGTGGGAGTTAGGGTTACGCCGCAATGGACACTTTTGTAGAGCATTCAATTCTGAAGAAACGCTATTGACCAAGATTATACCATAAAATGTCTTTGAACTGTAGAATTTTGAAGAAAAAAGAATCAAAGTTTACGTGTATTGGGGCGCTAGACCACCGGGTCCTCTTAAGAGAATAAGTTGCAAAACTAATTAATTACTAATCTTAAGTTCAATTATTTGATGGGTTTATGTTATTTAAACTGATAAATTGGTAATAATTAGAAACCTTAGGTGACAATAAAAAAATCCCTTCGAAGTGTAATCAAGAACGATCGAAAAGTTCACAATTTTCTTAAAGGCTCAAAAATATTTTAGTCATCAATTTTCCGCTGGTCCTAATAATTAAATAGAAAAATAAAATACATATTGACTTACCGTTAACAGTTGTTTTGACTGCTGTAGCCTCCCTGGAACAAAAACCACCAACGAAAACAATTTCACTCAATTTAAGACACTCTTTCTTTATAAACCTAACGGACTTTACAAACAAAATTGAAACCTCACAAAATTTAAGCACTTTTTATAAAATTTAAGCACTTTTTATAAAACTTAAACATATTTTATAAAGTTTAAACGCTCTTAGCAAAATTTAGTCACTTAAATTCGCGGAGCCACGGGGCCATGCGGCTGCGGGCAGAGGCCTAGGCGTCCTTTTCTGTCGGAAAATAATTTTGGGGCCACCCGATTCGCACACAAATTGCAAAAATTTATATTTCACGATATTTCCGTGACATTAACCGAGATTTTCTTATTATTTACCTAATTATGGGATAACAGGACAAACGCTCGCGATAAATAAACCAGCAAAATTAATTAAATTCGAAATTTTCCCGGAAATACCACATGAGAACTTGAAATTCTGTCAGCCATCTTCCGACTTGAAGTTACCATTACCTGGCGAGTGTACGAGAAAGACAAAGAGACGAAGGAGGGCAGGATTTGGAGCCCTCTGCGGCGAGAAAAATATTTTTGGGCACATTGCGGAGGAAAATTCTCTCTCAGCGCGATCCCTTGAACTTTTGATCACTGCGAATTGGACGGCTTCTGCCTGCGTGGCGACAAAAACAAAGAGAGAGTTGTGTGGTGAGTCGCTCTCCGGCGACTTCGAACGTTCTGGAAACGATTACTTCATTTCCGGCGAATTCAAAACGACCGGAAAACGTCGGCGAATTGCCAGTTCCGGAGGATGATTTCGATTCGATTGGTCGAGTTTTACTGTGCAACGGATGCAAAATATAACTAAAATTTCAGATAATTTCCATTTGGAAAGTTTAAAAATTATTTCGGATGTGAGTTGAACTGATTTGAAACCGTAAAATCTGGAAAGATTCCCGGGAAATTGTGAATTTAAGGAAATAAAAATTTCTTTGTCGAGTACAGTTTTTCAAAATGGCGGCCCCTCGAAAATTCTCAGATTTTTACTCTCTTTTTATTTATAGAAATTTCTCGCAAACGTCACTTCCGCCGTTTCCTGTTAACTGTTTTATGCCACTTGAAATTATCGGAAAATTTTCTTTCGGGGTTATAGAAAAAAGTGAATATTGTGAAAAATTAATATTTATTAAATATAAAATTTACGGAAATCTCGGTCTTGATCTCGGAAGTAAATAAAAATATAAAATAAATCAAGTGAAAGTGGTTTACGCAGCAATTTTCAGTGCAGTTTGAGTTAGAAATTGGAAACATATTTTCAATTAAATGGCCTTTTTATATTGCAGCTGCGGCAATATTTGTGAGTGAAGTGATTTGGTTTTTGTTTCCTTCTTACTTCTGGATAAAGTGAAAGTGCGTACGCAGCAGTTTTAATAAAAATTATAATTTAAAATGGCCTTTTTATGTTGTAGCTGCGGCAAGATTTTTGTGAGTGTAGTGTAGTGATTTTGTTTTTTGTTTTCTTCCTTTTGATTATTCTTCAGGTGGCAGCAGCAACTCCGCTCTCAATGGCAAGTGGTGTTTTGTTTATCTTTTTCTTATGATTTGGGTATTTGTAATAGTTAAACGAAAAATACGCCCTTTTCCTCCCCTCCAGAAATTTACCTCCTTAATAATTAAGTCGAAAAATATTTATTTAATAACTTTTTATTTTGATTTTTGTTACGATCTTGATATTTCTTCCTGTTTTGCTTTTTGTTGTTGTTTTTGGTTTGATTGTTTTTTACAATTAGTAATTAAATATGCCGTTTTTAATTTTAAGTTACAATAATGTTTTATTAACAGTAATCATTGTGATAACAAAAAAATAATTTCGACCACAGGCGATACAAGCTTTTACTTATTTTACTAAGAGTCAATTTAGCCAAAAAAAAACCGATCCAGGGAGCCCCTTTTTAGCAAATAATTTTTTTTCTGTATAAGGCTGGAAAAATACAAGGGAAAATTTAAATTTTAAAACTCTGCAATTTTTTCTTCTGGACTTTTCTGTTTTTTGGCTAGAATCATCTAGTTTTTATACTAAGAGTCCATTTAGCCAAAAGACCGATCCGTGGAGTCCTTTTTTAGAAAATAATTTGTTTGCATATTAGGGCTTAAGAAATAGGGAAATCTTTGCACGCCTTGGTCGAGCACTTAATATTAATAACGTAATGGCACCGAATACCGGCCGGCTACCTAAATCCGTCCACTTGGTTATTTAATAAATATCTATGCGAAAACTAAATATAAATTCATTTCTACTAGTAAAATATATAAATTAATTAGTGTACTTGTAATTAGTTATAAAAAAAAAAATTAAAAATTAAATATTTTTTTATGGTTAAGCGAAAAAAAATTATTAATGTGGTCGAAGATTAGATTTTGCTTCAACAGATCGATGAAATCCTAAAAATCGATACTTGACAAATGAGAAATGTTTTTGTATCATCTCAATAATTAATTATGATTTTGATAATTATTCTAGACTCATATATTCTTTAGTTATGTAATAATCTCAAAGATTATTGCAGTTAGAGATAGTGGCCGGAGTTAGGGTCCTAGTCCAACAATGGCAAGCTTTTTATTAAAAATTAATTTTAAATATACCAACGACAAAATAAACGAACGAGACACAATTGAAATAAATGTTCCTATTAATTCAATAACAATAAATAAATGTAGTCAATCCTTAAATGGCCGGTATTCGGTGCCATTACGTTATTAAGGGCTTAAATTTTCAGGGAATTTTCTTTTAGATATTTCCCACAAAATTTCGAGGTGGTAGTGAAAAAAAAAAATAGTCGCGAAAAAAAAGTTGAAGTATGTTGAATTTCAGCATTGTTTCGTTTGCTTTTATTTTATATAATTTAAAGTAATAGTTGATTAAACAATTACAATATTAAATGCAATAAATTCAGCAGATTGTCGATCCCAATTTAAAAATAAAATAAAAAAACAACATCCCTTAACATCTCCGGTCGACCAATTCAGCAATAAGTTGATTTGTATTTTAGGTTTTATGCCGACCAAAAAAATTTCGAAAATCCCATGAATGATGTCAGTTAATAGCTATGGGATGTGTGGTGTTTCTCATTTCTGCCCCATAAATTTGGTTTGGGGTAGGATGAAATCAGTCAATCAAGGATATAAAATATTTTCTTGGAGCGCCATTTAACTCCAGCATGGACAAAACCGATTCGAGAAAGGGAGAGAGATTTTAGGGCCGCTACGTTTCTGTATCTTCTTCAAAACGTGGAAATCTAAGTTTCCTAACAATTTCAGACGCTATAGTTTATGTAAGCCTCTGCCAGTGTGACAGCAAGCATTCATGTGAAAAGAAGATAAATCCATGCCATCAGGCCTCTAAATTGGGATTTATTCACAGGCTTAACTTTTTGCCTCCGTCATACGTATAGAGAGTAGAAGGACATCCCCGCACAGGATGACAGTTTTATTAAAGGCGAAGCACAATGCTCCTAAAGTGCTTGAGTAATTCTTTGTTACGCGACTGTGGTAAGTGAAGCGTTAACAACCCCCAAACCCGCACAACTTTTGAGCCTTTTACCAGAGAGCAAAGTGGAAGATTTGCTAGAGGTTTGAAGTCCTTAAATGCAGATAAGTGCTCCTTCCGAACAGGATACGATACAAATTGTAAAGTGCCCGCCACTTTTCCGTTTTTTAATATATATCTGAAAAACAACTTTTTCACCCACAAAACAAAAAAAAAAGGGAAACCCACTAAACGAGGCAGTAACAAGATTATATTAAGCAATCCCTTAAATTTCCCCCAAAAGAAAAAAAAAAAAAGATCCTAATTATGACTTTTATTCAGTTCATTCGTAAAGGACAGAAATTCATGCGAACACCCCACAAATTAACACTCGAGAAGAATTGTGACGCGGTCGGCCCCAAAACGAGGTAATTACAATGATCCCCATAACGCAATTAAACCTGAAAAAAGTGCAAATTACTACTTCCCGAACGCCCATTTAGATTAAGGGCTACGACGACCCTTGTTAGGGAATTTTTACAAAATTCATTAGACTAAGTGGAATTAATTAAATCCCAGCGAGATTCGCTTACTATGCGAATCGAAGATTTTATTTTTCTGGCGGTAATTATGAACTCAAGATGAATTCTGGGTATGGCAAATATTTGTAAAATTAAAACTCGGAAAATTTATTGGCAAGCTCTTATTTTAATTTTATTTTTTTTTATTTAAATATGTGGGATGGTGATTTAAAATATTTCCTGAATATACGAAAATTTAAGAACAAAAATCCTGAAGGCAAATGTGTTATTAGGAAGTAAGAGATTATTAAATGGGTTCATACCATATTTTAATTTCTTCGCATTAAAATTATATAAAAAGGTTCTCTTATACCTCGGAGAGATTGCGAACGAAATTAAGAATTTCGTGCATGGACAATTTTAAAAATATCTTATTATCTTTAAATTCTTATTAAAATTCAGGGGAATATTCTGTCAAACAAGGATTCTGACATAAATGACACTTTAATTTGAAAACAATATGATAACTTTGAAATTGAGAACACTCGAAATTCTAAATTTCAGTCATAGTCTGTCTATCCAGGGTATTATAGTAAAGTTAGGCAATAAGTGGAATAGCAAATTTGGAATAGTAAGGATGATTTTTTAATTATGAGCATAGGACCATCTAGGAAAGGAAAATTTAAATATCTGAAAATACGTAATACTACTATCTCTCATTAAATAAGTTAAATTAGAATTATTTCTTTTAATTGTTGATAGTAAAATATTGAATTATTTAAAAACCAAAGTATGAATTCTTGCAGTATTTTCCAAATTTTTTAATATATACAGTCAAAATATATTTTTTTAAGAAAGTTAGGTACTCAAAAAAATTGTTTTCTGTGTTTTGTTCGCCGTAATTATGGATATTAAGAACAATGTGGAGTTGAATCAAAACTAGATGCTGCAATTTGTTTACCTTAATACTCTCAACCTTGATTTCTTCGCCTATATATAAATGTCTATGGGAAATATCACTTTTATAATGTATATCAATAAACAGAGGCTTGGAAGGGTAATTTTTTAAATGAGTTAGTTAGTTTCAACTGCAATTTTTCAAAATTTAAAGCTTAAAAAATTTTTTCAGAAAGTTGGATTTGACATATTTTATATATATTTGAAATGTGATTCTTGAAATAATGAGGGGAGAACACCACTATGATGGGTAAAAAAAGAAAGCTAATTTTGTTTGCATTTTCTTGAAGTATTGAATAAGAAAAAAAAAATATCTCTAAACAATTTGAAGTCAAGATATTCAAAACTGATTAAGTGACAGTCGATTTAGTGAGTGACTTTACGTTCTTCTCAAAGAAACTTTTCTTCGATTTCGAGAACTCGCAAACTAATACTCCGTTTTTTAATTTTTGTTTTTTCAAAAACTTTCAAAAGCGCAGTGGCTATAAATAAGATTTTTTTTTTTTTTTTTAATTTTGGAAATTACTATTTTTTAAGTTACTTTGATTAAAGAAAATTGTTTCCAAAAACTGAATATTTTGTTCCAAAAACTCCCAATTTTTCAAAATTCAATTGAAAACAAGAATTGCTGCTTTTAAAGATAGGTACAATTACACAATTCTTTTTTGTGTTATACGCTATATTTTAATAATGTTTTTGATAGATTTTAATGAAAACTCATAGAAACGTATGCTTTTTGAAAAATAACAATTTTTTCTAATATACGCGAAACCAGTTATAATGCTTTATGTTAAGATACCCCTAGGAAATCAAGTTTGTTATGTATTTTAATTAAATTCATATGACTATGTTACAATTCTCTGCAATATGCTTGTCTTTTTGCATGTGGCATGTATAAAGTTTGCTTTTGATAACATACAAAGACCGTTTTCATACAAAGTAAATTCACACAACTGAAAAAAATGCTGCACAAATTTGTTGCACTTTACAAGGCACGATGCTTACAGATCTGGTGTATATGAGAAACATCCCAAAAGACTACCCCCAAGGCTCGCACTATTAATTTTTCTTTCGCAGGGTTGTTAGAGCAGCCAGTCAGAAAATCTTGTACTTTTACAACTTGTCACTTTTGCCTGAGTTATTCGATTTAACAAGGTTACGTTCTGCATTACATTATATTTTTTTTGAAAGAGCAGTTTTAACATATACTAAATAGAACTTACCAGTTTCGTGGAAAGTAGAGAAATTCATATTTAAGTTAGTTGTATTATTATATGTTTTAATTTATGTTCTAAAATTTCTTATCATAATATCATAACACATATTTACTATACCTTTTGCTTATTTACGTTTGTTCCGGGTGACATTTAAATTTCCTTTTCTCTTACTTGCAATCTTCTTCGGATTTAAGTGATTCAAAATATCAAATGTCTTTTTATCAGAATCAGTGAATATTTTTAGTTTGTCCAAAGTGTGGAAATTTATTTCCGAAATCAGGGTTCAGTTATAAAAATTTATAGAACACTTCCAAAATTTCATGGACCGAATAATCGCATATCATAAAATATTAGTCATATTATTAAAAATTTGTCCAAAAATTTGTGGCAGTGATGTTGACGACTTGTAATTTCAACAGTACGGCGCTACGTGCCATACAGCATACAGAATTTAAAAAAAAAAATTGTTTTCGAGAATTGGCCACCAAGGTATGATTTGCTATTGCTGGATTATTTTTTTGTGGGGGTATGTAAAATTTCTGGTCTATGCTGATAAACTAGCTTCGATTGAAGCATTTGAAGTCAACATAACGATGTGTCATTGCGAATAATTGGCCCCAAAGACCTGAAATTAAATGTTAAAAAATTATATTGCGTGATTTTTATGTGTTTTATTTAATTTAAAAATCTGGATTTGTTTGTCAAGCTACAATTGGTATTTAAAGTGAATTGATCAAGATATTTTAAAGATATGTGTCCAGCAGATTTGAGAAAAATATGTTGAAAGTTTAAGTGGATGTGCGAATTTGAAAATAAACTCAAAACTAATTCTTTTGACTATAAAACCTTAACTACCTTATTCTTAAGAACCTAAGGTATCATTTACACTAACAAAAAGAAAGTTTTTTTTTTTTTTTTTTGTTAATTTCAGAGTGGTATTGGTCCTTAAAAACAAAACGTAAAAGAAGTTTATTGAAAATCTCAATTTTCCCCGGAAACATTCTGCTGAATTCATGAATTAAAACTAATGGCCAGAGAAAGTTCTCCTTTTAGCACGTCAAATGTTATTGCGTAGAGGTTTCTTGAAAGGAGGAAAGTAGTGAGAATTGGCTACCGTTTTCCCAAATCTAGCCATTATCATTATGTAGGTAGGTAGGTATACAGAAGTAGATATAAACAAGAACACAGAAAAGTTCGTCCAAGAGTTTTTTTTTCTCTATACTTAAGGACAGAAAAGTAGCTTAATTTATTTTGTGTTTGCCTCTTTCTCACTAATTAGGGTGATTCTCAGAATGTCTTTTAAAGTGTTGTTAAGGTATATTTTGTGGGAAAGGTGTTGATTTTTTCAATTTTATTTAGTTGTGTATCTTGTTTGAAAATTTAGTAATATTAAAATTTTTTATAGTTGAAAAGAAAATAAATTTAACCCCACTTCTGATCTGTGCTTAAGGGGAGGTTCCTTTGATCGGCGATGAAAATATCGATTTTTTTTTTTACATATTATCAATCTATAATATGTTAAAAACATGATCCTAAAACCGTTTTGCTTTTTATGCAGTTTTTAGAAAGTTACAGCGCTTCAAAGAGAAGCGTGCAACTGTCAACGCGGCACAACTAGCGAACAAGGCGAAATTGGTTCTAAAACTTCAAACGCGTTTTCCCGAAAGTTGATATTTTCAGTGCGCGGGACAGTGTATCTCGAGAACCACTGATCGGATCCACTTGAAATTTTAAAGTCATGTGTAAAATTCAATTTCGGAGCCCTTGAACCATTATTAACAATATATTTTAATAATAAACAATGTTTACGCCTGTCTTAAACAACTAAAACACACCCCAAAACACGACCTTAATTTTCAAGTGGATAACTTTCTCTGTTTTTTTTATCGAAATTTCGAAATTTTTGGTTGAAGGGCCGCTACATATGTTTATTTAACTAACTTAAAAAATGTTCATGTTTCAGTGACCCCTACGACCCTCGGGAACGTCCCGCGCAGACGCATATATGGCGCGCAAGGCCTCGCGGAGATATGGCTGGAGCCGCCATTTTGAATTGAAAGAGGGGGGAAAAAATAAATTTAGGGACTCTTTTTATCAATAAACATTGTACAAAAAACCGTTTGTTCATATCACATTTCTTTATACCTCAAAAAAATTCATAAAAGTGAAAAACTTTTCAGAGTCGATCAGAGGAACCTCCCCTTAAAACAAAGTTTTCTACTCCCTTATCTCTGAATTTACATACTCACCAAATTGAGTTGTGAAAGCAGGGACTAAATTAATTTAATAAAATTTTCATGTCATCAGAATATAAAATTCTGCGGTTGCTTCCTAAGAATTAATAAAATTCCTCCATTCCGTATAATCAAAATTTCCGAAATGTAAAAATATTGAAAAAAGGAATTTACTTTTTCCTTATTGGTTTTGGTATATTGATTTTATTTTATTATTTTATTATTTGCTCTCCATTCAAATACCACTCAGGTGCTGAGCTCCCTTCTTCAATAAAATGTTTGGGTGATGTACGAATAAAAAGTAATATTCTACCTATACATATATATATTCACAGTAATATTTTCGTTATAAAAAGGGTATAGCTATTTTGGAAAAGGACACAAATGTAGTCGTACAGGAAATTGAACATTTAAATAAATATGGAGATTTATTCAGAAGAGTTTTATTCCTGTGTAAACAGTTGAATTAGAATCAAGTAAAGTAAAATGAGAGAATAAAGGTCCGAATTAAATGAGACCTTTCTTATTTAATTAAAAAGGAGGATGAGTTGATTTTCTTTGACTTAAGACGAGCCCTTCTTTGTAGCAAGTAATTGATATTTGTGTATTTGAAAATAAAACTCTCTTCTTTATAAATAAAAACCGAGAAAGTTTTTAAGTGTTTTCTGTACGACTGACAATTTGCTTTTTGCCTTTATAGATTGAATAAATTTACAATTTCGGGAAAATCACAGCTTTTACTTAAGGCAGTTAGATACAACGACCAATCTAATCTGGTGAGATTTTGGGTGGAAAGAAAAAAAAACAACCTTATAGAGAAAAACAAAAACACTCTTCTATTTTTGTTTTTAGATTGGAAGTCATCAAAAGAAATCAAAGGACTAAAGGACAATTTATTTGTAAAGTATCTATGCCAGGTTGCCTGATAAAGGCCTTTGAATCCCATTAATATAAATTACCCTTATACCCTGAAATTCGGAAAAGCCGGATAAAGAAACTTTTCAGCCTCACTGGCTTCAAGATTAAATCTAGACCAAAACCACTCATATGAATTTAAAAAACGTTTTGGTTAATATAGACGGGGTTAGTCTTTCTATTTCTTCTCTGAGTATCATGTACATTTATCTCAAATAGACAATAGTTCTTAATGAGAATTAAGAATTACTTCAAGCGAATGAATTAAATGTAGGAGGTATTATTGAAACTGATGCAGAAGGGCGTGTGTAGAGACAAAGAAATTAAATGGGATTTCTAGTCAAAAATTTTAAATATTTCTTTGTTTGTGTTTTAAAGATTTAATACTAGATTTACCAAGGGGTTAAGAAGACTCTATCAATTTATTTTTAATTTATTTCCTCCAAGAAAATGCAGGTAGTGTTTTTGAAAATAATTTAATTTATTTAAAGCCAATATACTATATCTAGTTTGAAAATCATAAAATTTCGAAGAGAGACAAAAAGATGATCTTAATAAAACGCTGGGATTACTACAAATATCAATGTATGACGCCAAAAAGTATAGAAAATATCTATGAAGGTTCTACCAATCAAACAAAAAAAAGAGTATTATAATCGAACAACAAGTGGAACTGTATGTTTAAAATTCCTTTTTCTTTTTGATCATGGTCGTAATCCAAGTGTTTTGAAAATATTAATTTGTATTCGAAAATTATGGCTAGGTCCTTGATTTCATTAATTTAATTTTTGACTATCAGTTGAGTAGGAAAAACAAAGCGATATAACAGATATAAGGTCGCATATAAATAAAATAAACAGCAAGGGACCCAGATGGCTGCCCCGCGGAATACCTGACCTCGTAAAAACCTCAGTCGATAAAGTCAAAACCCAAAATTAGTAAGTTTAACTCTATGACATAGCTTATTGATTAATCGCTATAAAACATATATAAATAAAGATATTTTTAAAAAATATGGCATGAATATTCTTGCAGAGAATAAATTGAAATGGGGTCAAAATTACTTTTCGGTAAAGTTAGTGTTAAGTAAAAATCTGGTTTTTGTTATATTGTATTAAAAGTTTGCTATATCTTTTTTTGGATTTGTTAACATGCAACTTTTCAAATTTTCTTTCATGGTTGTAGATTTTATAATAGGCATAAACATCTACAATTCAATTTTAAATATAAAGAGGTAGTTATTAATATAAAAATATTATTAAAATATTTTTATTATATTTTCCATAAATAGTATAATAAATACACGAGTTTTTGTACTGTTTATTAAATTTTTAGTTAATCAGAGAAAAACAATATTTAAATTCCTTATAAATACAACTTGAACTTTAACTTATAATATATAAAATAAAATATATATTTTTTAAATAACCTTGGAAATTTTTTACATGAATTTCTACCCTTATTTTGTGATAAAATTTAGAAAGTCTGTTTATATTATCATCGTTTGCCAATTCGTTTTTCCCAATTCACTGACCCAACAACCTAGGATAATATTTATGCGGAGCCCATAAGAAAATGAGAGCAGTTGGAAGACTTTTTCAGTTCGGGGTTTTTTATTTTACTATCGCATATATTCGCTGCATTCGAGGCAACTCGGCCGGAATCCAATATCTCTGTTCTAAAGCAAGAAATGGAGGAGTATAAATGTTTTTTGGTATTTATGGATATTGGATAAGACGATTTTCGTTGAAAAAGTTTATTTTAAATTCATAAAATAACATAAAAAGCTAACTTACAAAACCTTTGGGGGCTTTTATATTTGAAAATGAAAAAGCCCGCCTTTTTGTGGGTTAATAAAAACTCGAAGAAAAATTTCCATTTCCCCAAGTGAATTTCGGGTCTATCATATTAAAATATGATTAAGTCTATAATTTTTATGATCGGTGTACAATAAAATATAGGGAGAAAATAAGTATGTATTATTGTTTTGTATATATATAATTATTAATATTTAAATGCGAGTGTAAAGATTTTATCTTGCAAACCAAGTCAACACCTCATACCTTTTATACTGTCTGTTGCAAGGATATGTAAAACAAGAGAACAAATTTTATCATTGCGTAAACCAAGCACGTTTTGCTTCCATTAGCATTTTCACGACAGTTATAATATCTGAAATATGAAATATTTTTAAAATGACATCCAAGTTGAAAATTTAAATTTTTTTTTACAGAGTACGGTATCTCGCATGTTATGAATTTTGATTTTTTCTTTTGTAACAATTGCAGGCAGAGGGATTTGTTTCCTTATCACGTAGATATCATGTTACAAAAATTTTGTTCGGTTTTTAACACATGCTGTTTATATTGAAAGTGATAACTTAAAGTTCTACAGATCTCTGTAAGGTCCTATGAAGATAGAGATCTTAAGATAGTCCAAATATTAGGATAATGTGTTGAATTTTTAAGGAGGGTATCAACTTTGTGGATCTGAAAATTAGACAAGTTACGATTACTCAAAGAAATAGTTGTGTGTTTTGCTCAACATTTTCAATTTTTTTTTTTGTATTGTATAAAAAAGGTTATCAATATATTTCTTATTATTGTAGTCTACACCAAGCAAATGATATTTTTCAAGATTTTAAGCCCAGGAGCCACGTCAATCGGATAATTTCTGAGGACCAGTTCAGAAAAAGTAGTTTTAAGAACAATGAATTTAAAGTTTTTACCATAAAATACCCTCAGAAAAAAAAAAGATGGTAAATTTTAACAAAATAATTTCTTATAAGACCACATAACAAATTTTGGTGAAACTTTATAAATTTTTAAATATTTTCGTTTTTCAATATTAACTACCAAAAATAGTTAATTTCGATTTTTATTCTTTAGAAGGCCACATTATTGGGATTAGAATGCAGGAACTCATGTTGTGTGTTCGTATGCAAACAATATCCGACTATAATTTAAATGTATTTAAATACTTTTAAGCGATTTTATTTCCTCATATTGTTGCCTAATAAATCTTTTGGTTAATCTGCTATCGAATTCAGTAAAACGTGGTTAACACTTATTTTTATAGTTCATCAACAATTGTGAGGTCAAATTTCACGAAATTCTTAGTTTAAGAATAATATCGATGGCATTTTAGATGAAACTTTAAATATATCACATATGATGAAAATTAAGGGTTAATTTAAGAAATGTGAATTTATTATAGATTTAAATAGTCATCTTACAACGAGAAATTTTTTTGTACCTTGCACATAGTAAAGTTAACTAACAAAATTCTAAGTTCATCAAGAAATGAAAAAGAAAATCTTATATCAAGAGATCAATAATTTTTCGTTGTTCAAAAAAACCAATATTCGTAAATGTAACGAGTTTCGCCTTAAAATTTTGTCAACATATTTTTAAAAGTATATTCATGAAAATGTAAATACTTTAAAAATTATTTTTTTGATCCGACTAGAACTAGAAACATCGCTTAAGGGGTTATTCTACTGTTAAACGGGTAAGAAGCAGTATCTTTTTAAAAGTGTTGTAAAAAAAAAACTATTAGAGATATCAATTTGAAATTTTGCATGCATCTTTATTAATGAAAAAAATATATAATGGCATAGTGGATTAAAAAAAAAAATCGGTTAAAAAAACTTTAAACGCGATTTACTCAAAACGTGTTGTTTTGGTGCGCGGTACATCGTAGAGAAAAAACTAATGAAGCGATTTAGCTAAAAATTTTTTTGCATAGTTATATATCAATTTTACACAGACTGAACCTAAATTGAGGCATTAAAAATGAAATTTGGTTATTTGGGAACACTTTTTTCATCGAAAAAACGTCCAAAATCGAGCATGCTATTTTCCAACGCTTGTCAAATCGCGAAAATTTAATATTTATGGCTCAATTTAGGTTCAGTCTGTGTGTTTTTAGCTAAACTAATAAAATTTCATCGTTAAATTGATTGCAGATCACCTGGACGACCTGGGCAATGTACCGCGCAAACGACTCTGGCCGTCAGCGCGCGCTACATCAATCATAAACCGAAGCCGTCATTTTGTTTTTTTTTTTTAATCAACTATGCCATTACATACTTTTTTCATTAATAAAGATGCATGCAAAATTTCAAATTGATATCTCTAATAGTTTTTTTTTTACAACACTTTTAAAAAGATATTGCTTTTTACCCGTTTAACAGTAGAATAACCCCTTAAGTGTTATTTATTTTGTTTCAATACTCTGGAACGAAAACTATAATTCTTTATGTACTTAAATTTCTTAAGAAGATCTAGACTAATATTCCGTGAATCAAAGGTTTTGTTTTTCTAATTGTACTTTAATTTTAAGGTAATATGAGCTGCGTTTTTGAATAAACATTTGAAACATTTTTAAATTCGCAATAAAAACATTAAATTGCCACGATTTTTACCCAATTAAAAATTGTTGACACAAAATGGGCATAAAAGTCAGTGCGATTTGATGTTCTTTTGGCAAAAGTAAAAAGTTTTACTATGAGTAATTATTCAAAATCTTCAATTCAATGAAAAGTTTCAGATGCAGATCAGATCACTAAAAGAACGTAGCTATGATCATTTTAAAATTGAGTATGCTTGAAATTCTAAATTTCGTGAATAGTTCTTTTTTTCAAGTAAAATATTCTAAACCATAATAAGGTAAACAGGTATGAAAACGCAATAAAAAACGTTAAATTCAAATATTATTATACTATATACCAAAATTTTTAAATTGCGAAGTAATAATTTTTAGATGATTTATTTATTTGTGCTCTAACAATAAGTTTAAGAAAGTTATGAAAGTGAGTCTCTTTGAAATTCTGCTTATGTAAGGTATTATTTTATTAGTTAGTTTACTGGGCATTCTTTTTTCCTAAATATAATTTTGTAATCTTAATTTGAAATGATTAGGAAAAATTTCTTTTTTCTTTGAGAAAAAAATAAAGGGAATTCATAGAATGATATATTATGATAATATAATTCACGTATTTATCTTTAAGCATACAATTTTCTGAAAATTTCAAATTTCTTGTACGATCAGAGTAGGAGAAAATCAATAGGGCAAATTCAAAAATACCAATATTATAAAAATAAAGCAGATTGGCTGCACAAGCAGGTAATTCTTGGAATTCTTTTGCTGTACCTCTCAATCATAAATACATATTTCTTTTATACTGAAAATTTCGCTGAAAAAAACACGTATCTCTAATACAACATTGGTAAAAGAAACATACGAAAGGTCGATAACATCGAAATGAAAAAATATAGGTATGTACCAGGGATCGTAACTGTTATAAGATATATATAAAAAATCTAAAATTAATTATTACTTTGAAACTTATATGATTTAAGACAAAATGAACCAATTATATTTCACCAAAAATATTTTAAGTTATTTTTAACTATAATCTTCGCCTATTATTAGTTTAAATCTTTTAAAACTGTTATGAACGATTTTTATTTTTTTTTGTTAAAAATTATGATTTACAATGGACTTTTATTTTTTAAATTAAAAATAACTGTTAAAAAAAACTTTTATTTTTTTCTGTCTTATATAAAAGTCTTTTGAAGATTTTTATTTTTTTAGTTTTTTATAAAAGTCTTTGAAGACTTTTATTTTTAAAATATAAAAATAAAAGTCTTTGAAGACTTTTATTTTTAAAATATAAAAATAAAAGTCTTTTGCAGAAGATAAACAAAAAAATCATCGTGATTAGGGAGTCACGCTATAAAAGCAATCATAATACTGTACTTAATTGTTTGAGTATCTTATCCTGTCTTATCCTATAATCCTTCCTATATATGTTCGTACAGTGTAAACTGCAAAGTTCAGTTTCTATATTGATATCGATTTCGATTTTGTAATATAATTTATTAATGTCCTAATCCAAGCAAACATTTTAAATTGAGTGAAACCATTTCTACGACCTAAATTTACAAAAAAAAAAAAAAAAAAAAATAAATAAATTGTGGGATTTGTCAAGTTTTTAATATACATACATCCCTATATATATATAAAAATGAAAGTTCGTTTGTTTGTTTGCTTGCATCGATATTTTTCAGTTTTAGTCCGAAGGTAGTACATATTCCAACTTAACATATAGGCTAATTTTTTTTCGGATAATACAAAAGGTTTAAAAATGGCGGATCCAAGATGGCGGCTGAAAATTTTAAATTTGAAGCAATTTTCATGAAAATTGGTACATAGGGGTTTTACGGTACGCTGATTTCAAATCCGATCTCCAAATTTAGAAATTCAAGATGGCGGATCTAATATGGCGACCAAGATTTCTCGAATTCAACGGATTTCAATGAAAATTATTACAGTGATTGTTTTGAGGTCACTGATTTTGAATATTATCAACATTTAGAAATCCAAGATGGCGGATCCAATATGGCGACCAGTATTTCTCAATTTCAGCTGTTTCTAACATTGATTATCTTGAGGTCACTGATTTTGAATGTTATCAAAATTTAAAAATTCAAAATGGCGGACCCAATATGGCGACCAATATTTCTAGATTTCAACTGATTTTAATGAAAATTAGTGCAATGGTTATCTTGAAGTAACAGATTTTGAATGTTATCAAAATTTAAAAATCCAAGATGGCGGACCCAATATAGTGAATTCTCGATCTCAACGGAATGACAATTAGTACAATGATTATCTTCAGGTAACTGATTTTGAATGTTATCAAAATTTACAATTCCAAAATGGCGGACCCAATATGGCGACCAATATTTCTCGATTTCATTGGATTTTAATGAAAATTAGTACAATGATTATATTGAGGTCACTGAGTTTGAATGTTATCAAAATTTAGAAATCCAAGATGGTGGACCCAATATGGCAGACACTATTTCTCGATATTAACGGATTTTAATGAAAACTAGTACAATGATTATCTTGAGGTCGCTGATTTTGAATGTTATCAAAATTTACAAATCCAAGATGGCGGACCCAATATGGCGACCAATACTTCTCGATTTCAACGGATTTTAATTAAAATTAGTACAATGATTATTCCGGAGCCACTAATTTAGAATATTATAAAAATTTCCAAATCCAACATGGCGTCCAGAATGTCTTGATTTCGACGGATTTTAATGAAAATTGGTGCAATGATTATTATGAGGCTAAAAATTTCGAATATTATCAAAATTTGTAAATCCAAGGTGGCGGATCCAATATGAGACCAAATGTCTCGATTTCAACGGACTTTAATGAAAATTAGTACAGTGATTATTCTGAGGCCACTAATTTCGAATACTAGCAAAATTTCCGAATTCAAGATGGTGGATCCAAAATGATTATTTTAAGGCCACTATTTTTGAATATTATTAAGATTTGGAAATTCATGATGGCGGATCCTTAAAGGATTTTCGGGTTGAAAAAATAGGATAAAAAAAACTAGAAAATTTGAGAAGTGTTTAATTAGTAAGTATTTACCCAACGCCGGGTGAAACCGGGTTAGTTTATATATATATTATATAGCAACCTTGTGTTTGCTGGTTTTTCTTTCGCTTTTGTTGGAATTCTAAAATTACATAAGGAATTAATTATAAATTGTGAAAAAAGAATTTGTTATAAAATACATTACCTACTATGACAAATTATTCAATTTTAAAAACAATAGCATCTTAAGAGTCTCCGAAGATAAATTGTATCTCAAGCGGTCTAACACTATTCTCAAGGCTGAAAAGGATCTTTCAACGCTTACTTGTGTAGCTGGTACCGCTTGCACAATGAAAGCCACCTTTTTTAAATGAGGCATACTATATGTTTTGTCCAACCAAAACTCCAAAAGATCCACGTCAATATCAGCCCTGCTATGAAATGTATCTATTTCATTATTTGCCTGCAGAATCTCAGCAGCTGGAACTGAGTCTGTTTCCTCATCAGAAGACGCATCAGGAACGTTTAAACTGCTAATACATTCTCTCAGAAAAGCGGTGGAACTTGCTGTAGATGTTTCATCAAAGAGAAATGAATTGTCCGGGCCACTTTCCGACGTTGATGCCTGTTGTGATGATGTTGCTGTTGGTTCTGTTTGCTGGTGTTAAAAATTACTTATTCTAACATCACATTTAATTACTAATTATTATAACAACCTCATTTTTAGCTGCGTGTATCTGAAGAATGAGCCTTTTCAAATGTTTTTTCGCGGAAGCCTTTTTTTCTTTATTTAAAGTTCCTCTAAGACGTGGATCCAAAAAGAGAGCGGAGTACATAACATCATGTTCCAAAACGGTTTTTTCTCTCCTTTCTAAGCAATTGACTAATGCTATAGATAGTGAGGTATTTATGGCTTTAATTTTAAATTTCAGTTCAATCCAAAATTTATAAAAATCAGCCATAAGTAACTGACTATCTTGAACTTTTATAGTTGCTGAATGCATCGGCTCTAGAAGTCTGCAAATTCCTTCAATTTTGGTCCATTCTTCCGTTCTCAAATTGTTGTTGGCTTCCATAGACTCATGACAAAATTCTTTTAGTTCCAACAAGCGTTTCAACATGTCATATGTCGCAGACCAGCGCGTAGAAACATCTATAATTGCATTTTTTAAATGCTTTTCTTTTATTTTGTATCTAAATTGGAAAATGAGAACGAATTGAATGAACCACACATACTCAGGAAGAAGATAAATTGACTATAACAAACCTGTAATTTGGTGTTCTTAATATTTTGCTTAATTTGCGAGCACGATTAATTATTTCATTTTCATGATCGTTTAAAAAATCTTTGCTAGCCAGTTGCAATATATGTGCTGCACACCTTATATGTTGTATGTCAAATGACATACTATTTATGAGTTGATCATAACTTATAGCACAACTTTCATCATCTGATTGAGAAATATCGTCGCTATCAGCATCTTCGTCTTCAGAAGGGGACAATAGCTCTGCCGCTTTCACTATATTTCTGCCGTTGTCTGTAGTGATAGTGTATATTTGCGCCTTCTTGATTGAAAATTCTTCGAGTATATCCTCGACTTCTTTTTTCAAATTAACCGCAGTGTGTCGTCTATGCAACTCGATCATGCCTAAAGTGTAAACTTCAATTTTGTTATTCAAAATTAATTGAATGTTTACACCTAACACAGACCGATCAAGTCTACTTGCGGTGTCGATTTTTAAAGACATAATTTTGCCCTTCAGTATATTTTGTAAAATTCCTTTTTTCTCAAGGTATTTATTTTTCAAAATTTCTGATATATTCCTTGATGACACCGGTGGTAAACCAAGAGATTCAAAAATGGGCCCGGCAATGGTTTTAAAAGAAGGGCAATCAAAGAAGGTCAAAGGCAAAGCTTCTTTTGTGACGAAATTTACACACGCATTCATCAAAGTATTTTCCGACATCATGAATGATACCTTTTTTTCTCCTTGCGTATGAGTTTCTAAATTTGTGCACTCATTTTCATGATCTTCATACTCTGTTGGGTGTTTTGTTATCATATGACGCCTTAAATTTGTCAAAAACGACCCTTTGAGAACAGTCTTGCATATTTTGCAAGTACTTTGATCATTACAATAATCAAAAAATTCTCTTACAAGACTATTCCGCTTTCTTCCCATGATGAAAATAAAAACTAAATGCAATAAAAAATAAGTTAGTTATCGCAAAACAGGCACATTGCAAAAAGTAAACACTCACTTATTTCAAATATTATATTTATTATTTATAAAAACGCACTTTTAACTTTTCACTTTACCGCACTTCTCAAAACAAAATTTCGCAAACGAGTGAGTCAATAAATGTTATTCAGAATTACGGAGATTTTGTTCAATTTTGTCACTTGCACTTGAACAATGGGTGCAATAAACATTTATATGAACAAATGAAACTGTAATGCACTGCACCCAATAGTTCTTGTGCTAAGTGTGAGCTATTTGTAGCTTGATTTACTTAATGCTTTTACCTCCAAAATCGTTTATCTGCAGAATTTGTGGTTTGCACAAAATATACGATTTTGATTTTTCTCATATATTTGTGACAATATAAATTTTGTTAGGTTTTTTCCGGCAAATAGGTTTACTGTGTATCTTCACTAGATAAGTTGAGTCAACTTTAAAAATTCGATATTAATATATACTCGTACATATGTATATATCATAAATAACAAAGATATATTTTTAAATGCTGCAATATATTTTCAATTGTTCTATTCTACATGTGATCGAATAAATAATCTTCGTCGTTCTCTTCGCAGTCGCTAATAATAATGACTTGATCTGGTTCGTTTTCAATAAAAATTACGTCTTCATCACTATTTTCATTTTGATCTGAGAGTTAAAATGTTTTTAGGTAATTATGTCGTGTTTCTGGCCAATATTTCTGCATTTCCTTACCATTTTCAAGCTCTGGGCAGTAGGTAGCATCGCTGATATAGCCGTCGTTATCGTTTTCTATGGATATTAATAGATAAAGATTAAATGACCAGCCAATTCTTGTTGCCTTACCCGTTTCTAACTGCGAACAATAGGTTACGTCACTATCATAATCATCATGTTTTGTAATAGAAGTTTTATCCATTTCATTCATTTTGAATAATATAGAGTCCTACACACAACTACCGCATAAAGTCAGATAAGCGATTTAATTTTCTGAACTGTGTAATTTCTGTTTCCGCAATATATACATTCGTGATGATTGAAATGTTTGCAATGTTTGCAAGAATTTTGGTGCAAAACACAAAAGTTTATTTGTGTTAACATTGAGAAGACATATCATAAAAATGCACTATGGCATTTATAAAAATTATGAAAAGGAATTAAGAAGGGAAGATCATATCAACGTGACAGATTTTATCTTATAAAAATATATGGGACATTCCACGTCAACCGGGCCACCTAAATGACCAAAAATCATGGAGAACTAGAAAATTGTTTTTGGGCTTAAATTTTTGGTCTATCTTTACTCTTCAGAAATTGACCTGGCGTTTTGAAAAATTCAAAATGGCGGATCCAATATGGCGGCCAACTTTTCAAAATTGAACGAAATTTGAATAAAAAAAATGCTATGATATTCTGCATAAAATTCTAAGTAAGAAATGTCTTTTGCAAATTTTTCAATAAAATTACCGTTTTTGAGAAAAAAATTCATGAATTTTAAAAATTTTCTATCTTGATGAAATCCATATTGGCCATATTGGATCCGACATTTTGAATTTTTTTGACATCTGACATTGCATTCATCACTAGCAACCTCCTAACACCTGAGTATTTTTTAAATCTTTCTAATATGCCAATTGTCAATTTTTTCCTATATAAAAATTTTTAAAAATGCATGAATTTTTTCTCAAAAACGGCAATTTTATTGAAAAATTTGCAAAAGACATTTCTTACTTAGAATTTTATGCAGAATATCATAGCATTTTTTTTATTCAAATTTCGTTCAATTTTGAAAAGTTGGCCGCCATATTGGATCCGCCATTTTGAATTTTTCAAAACGCCAGGTCAATTTCTGAAGAGTAAAGATAGACCAAAAATTTAAGCCCAAAAACAATTTTCTAGTTCTCCATGATTTTTGGTCATTTAGGTGGCCCGGTTGACGTGGAATGTCCCATATATAGAACAGTACATATGTATAAAGGATACGGCAGGATAACTTAAAATTGGCATTGAACAGTTAAGTACAATGTTATGATTTTTTTTATAGTGTTATTTCGTAATCGTGATGATTATTTTACTCATCTTCTGCAAAAGACTTTTATTTTCATATTTTAAAAATAAAAGTCTTCAAAGACTTTTATTTTTATATTTTATAAATAAAAGTCTTCAAAGACTTTTATAAAAAACTGAAAAAATAAAAATCTTAAAAAGACTTTTATACAAGACAGAAAAAAATAAAAGTCTTTTTTAATAGTTATTTTTGATTTAAAAAATAAAAGTCTTTTCATAACAGTTTTGAACGGCTTGAAAAAATAAAGAACAAAAATAAGTGTCTTTAATGACCTAAAACATTTTCAATTAATTTTAACTAGTATTTTTGATTGAAAGAAATTGAAATCTATAATAATTATTAAGTTTGACTTTTATAATAAAAGTATAAAATTTAAAAGTGACCATGTCATCGTAAAGTACTCGTCATGTTGGGTATCATGTATAAGTTTTATGCAAATCAAACAACTCTTACTACTTGATTTTTTATATCAAAAATATAAAAATAACAGTTATTTACGGTCCCTGGTATGTACTTAAACATCAATATATTAAGGGCATATTTCGACTTTAACATTTTTCCTTTTTATAATATAGAAACATAATAAAACATCCGAAAAGGGCAAATATTCAACTTGAAAGCATAAGAGGGTGATACCATGAATAAGTTTTGAAACGGCCAAATAAGGAACAGAAAATATGTTTAGCGAAGTGTGGGGTTCAAACAATGTGCCTCGTAAATATGAACTTTTCTATAGGGAAAAAGTTCCCTTTAATAAAAAAAAAAAAAAAAAAAAAAAAAAAAACAAAATCTTACTTTCTGCTGCTTTAGATAGGGTTCCTATAAATTTTGAAATTCAAATAGTCCGCGAATAAATCAAGTACTTAAGTAGCGCTTAAAAGGCAGAACATAAATAACACAATATTCTTTTTCGGTATAGCTTACGACAAGATATCCTCTGAGAGTGAATAAAGTTTTTCTTTACTCTCATTACGGCTTAGTTTGGAAAATCGCAAAAGTGAAAAGTACCCGCCATCTGCTACTGACTTTGATATATCGCCATAAAGAGGCACTTTTCCACCATAATTCCTTCAATTGTAAAATGCCTGTTGATGATGAGCTGTTCCCGGAAAATTGAGAGTGAAAACAGGCGCACCCGGGGGGTCATTTTGAAGTTATTGCTTCTTTAGTTAAAACTTGGCGGAAAGGTGGCTTTGAAGATTAACTAACTTTTCTTTGCCATGGTAAATGAGTTTTGACTCCATTCGAAAAGCATTCCGAAGATATGCGACACCCTGTGGCAGTCTCTCCGCAGTGTAATTAATGGGGGAAATTCGTGCCAAGGAACTCGGAGTCACATTTTAATCAGTCTTGGAGTTTTTGCAACTCTATAGTTAACGTATATTGTTTTTTACCACAAATGACTTTTAGTTCCACATCGTTCCATTTAAAACAGAAAGCGAATAACCTTAGCACTTTGTCTTGAGAAGGAGGAATTGACCTTTTTTGTTGCAAACCCTTTCCATGGCGGTGAAGTACTCTCAGGAAGTTTATAATTGCGGCTTTTGTCTGAATCTGGGTATATCTTTTGAGCAAAAAACCCCAAAGCACTCGAGAGGATATTTGAGTGTGTGGGATATACCTTTTAAGGATATCTGACCCTTCAAAGGGATTAAGCATTCAAGACCAAGAACTATGAACTTCATGACACCTTTTTATCTGATGAACTTAAATAATACTAGGGATATTTTGCAGTCTTTGAAATGTGAGAACGGAGTTATGGGAGGTGTTGAACAGATCAAAAAGGTTTAACTCACTCTTAGTAAGTATAATTTTTTTTTTTAATATACCTTGATTTTAAAGCAGAATATTAAGTTTGTTTTCGAATTTTGTATTCATCATACTAATACTTTTCGAAAACATTCAATAGAATAAATGGTATAATTTAGTATTAAAAATATCACTTAATTCCTGAACTCTTTAAAGACTGAGTTTTTCGGATACGCTTTCGGATTTTATTTATCCTAAAACCGTAAATATTTTTTATTTAAATCACAAATTTTCTGCTTATGAATATGATTCAATAATTTATAAAATAAATTTCAAAGAGAAATATTAAAAAAGTTTGGAAACAGTCAAGATTGGATCATTGGATATCAAAAATGAAATGATTTACTTTCAGTATCAGATTATTCAGTCTTTGAACGAAGGAATAGTAATTTTTGACAAATGTCAAAGGGATCAAAAAATTGTAAACAAATGGATTCAGTAGTAATCAACAATGGAAAATATGATCTGAGAAAAGGTATACATAACATACTTAAATACCTTGACAAAAAATAAATTAAGTGTATATAATTTTAATAATGCCTATTCCAGTGATAATTCGGAATAAACAATTTAAATTAAAAATAAAAGGTTAGTGTATTTTTAATTTTGTAAAGAGTCAATGACATTTCAAACAACTTTTGTAATTCAATATTTTCAGATAAAAAATTGTTATATTAAATTCCTAATATAAAGTGCGTTCCAACAAAATTCTCAAAATATCAGCTTTCTAAAGCCCAAAACCCCTAAGAACATAAACCCTAGGGATCAAATGTCCTAATTCACAATTCCAAGAGAAAATGATTTATAATGTCTTATAAAAATTAAACTGAGAACTGAGAAAAATATATTACAAAAAAATAGAAGAACGTTTAATGTATTTTTAAAAAAATCATATGAAATTTATTTTAAAAAATTAAAAAAATATATATAAGCATATATTTGAAAAAGTTTCCCAGAAGTTCAAATTTTTAGCGAATTATGAATAGGTAAATTTTAAGACTTCTTTTTTTGTCGACAAATATTTTTTGTTTTTCATTAGGTCTTGCACTTTGTTTATTTCTTTATTTATTTATTTAGATGGAGCTTCTCTGTTCATGAGTCTCGCTGGTGTTGATGATTTCTCAGTTGGAAAAATTGAAAAATGAAAAATTAAGGTGCAGTGTTACTCAGAATCGTTGTAGCTATCGTCCCATGCATTTGTTAAAAAAATATGAAATTTTGAAAATAGTGGGATAATTTTTATAATACATATATAATAAATAATAAATAATAAATAGTTCAGTCAGATTAGTCGAGTGGATTTTTTTGTATGTAGTTTCGACAAACACGCGTTTAAATTTATAATAGAGGATTGCTAAGCTAGGTTCGAAGTTTACAAGAAGGTTTTTAAATCTTTATTTGAAAATTCCACCATATAAATTTAATTGTATATTCTTCAAAGTAAATATATATATGTAATAGATTCCGAAAATGAAATTAAAAAAAACAAAAATACAATACTAATGATTAATATGACTTCGGAACTATGTTTGCGTCATAATCTTCAATTCCTATGTCAAACTTCAACATGGTATATTTGTCCTACAGTTTTAAAATATAGACACATGCACCTGTATGTAGATATTTTGTTTATCAGTATATACCCTTCCAAAATGGTTAATAGATACCAAACTTAACTATATTTTGCGCTCAGCCCACTTGTCCTGCAGCAAAGGGCAAACTGAAATTTCAGTGAATATAGTCTAAATAAAATATCCTTGAATTTACATATAAAAAAATTATATCTGCACAAAACCTTTTTTTATTTCAATTCTAATAAATTAGAATCAGAATTATCTGTTTGATTATTAAAATTATAATTCATTACTCTCTCGGACTTAGACATTTTTCAATAGCAACAAGGTTCCATATTTGAAAAATTTCTAAGTGCTATAGCACAAAAAAAAAGTGCGAAGTCCAATATTTCAGTCTAGTTTCTTGCTAATACTCATTTAAGGTAACTAATATTTCTGTATTGATTTAGTCTGTTTTCCGATAGAGTTATGCTAATTAAATATTTTCAATTTGGTTTCAATCTCTAAAAAAATATTCCCCTCTCATTTCAGTTTGAATTGAAACTTACTCGATGTAATGTGTTTTCAGTTCAAATAATAATTGGATTCCTCTTAAATTTTACTTTTCAGTCTTATTTTTCCACCCGGGTTAAATTCTGTTAAAATGTTCAAAGTTTTCAAGTTAAATTCAACAACTTCTTTCTGTTTTTAACAAAGATATAAATTGTTTAATATATTTTCGCAAATCATCTTACACCTAAGCGGTCAAGACTCCAAATGACAACTTGTTAACATTGCGGACTACTCCAATGCTCCCTTGATTTTAGAGTTACTTAGCCTGTTGGTAGCATTCGTAGTTTTTTTCACAATAAAATCCCTACAAAGTGCTTTACTGCAGTTACTATTGCACCAGACAAATAAAATTCTGCTGTTCGCGGACGAACTTTTCGCATTATTTTCTCGAGGTGGAATACACGTAGCCATGAGAGAAAAGAAAATGTTTTATCTTACAGAGACTTTATTTAAAACTTTTATATTTTTCAGTGGTGCAACGGCTACGTCTCCCAATGGAGCTGTTTTTGTGGAGATTTACAAAAGTTCTAGTCTAACAAATTGTTTACTCTGGAGTCTTGAACAAGAAGTTTCAAGAAAGTCAAATCATATTTTTATTGTTACTCGAATACATTCAATAAAGCTAAAGAGAGCGTTTACCCTTGTCTGTTATGTTTATGTATGCGATTATATGAAATTAGCCTAAACATGGTAATACCCTTTTAAGTAATGATATTAAATTTAATAAAAAATATATTTTTATTTTATACTTTCAAGATAACGTTTAAACATAAATTGCACCATTAATACATAGGATTTTTATATTTATATTATGACTTTTAAAATAGCCATACAAGATACACTATGTGTATGTATTAGCCAAAAAGTAACAAATAAAATACATAACGATTCTGTTAACGAGTTTCGTAACAATAACATTTAATGCGACTTGCGAGCCCCATTACGTGATCTCGAACAAAAAGTTTACGACAATCGTAAATGCGGCCGTTCGCCAATATCTCATCGAATTTTACTCCCATTTATGTGACTTCTTGCACTCATGGCCGGAACGTAAAGGCCTCCTTAAGGGCCCCTAGATGGGGAAATATCACATGGTGAAGGGCATTATTCTGCTCAAGGCGGAAAAAATGGTTATTTCATTAATTCACAGAATAGCCTTTTGTGTTCGGTTTTATGAAATTAACCACTTTTGGGAGCTCATTAACTTTCTTAGAAGACTGTAATACTCTTATAAGGTCTGTCAACAGTGCTTCTACTGAATACATGTTGGTCTATTGGTAAGATTAGTTCATAAATACATAAATATAAAGATGGAATTTATGCTATATTATTGTTATAAGATTCTTATAAAATATCTATAAAATTCGGAGACATTATTACAATAAAAGATATTAGGTTTGTAGCTTTATTTCTCAGTAAAAAGACAACAATTCGCCAATTCTCAGAATAATGAGAGTACTCAATTTCAAGTCGAGACGAAATTTTTAAAATAATAATATATAAAAAATTCTTTATTAAATTGGCATATCATTTTCTTTTTAATATTGAAATAAGCGCGATTTGTTAGTAGCTGAAAAATACAAGAGCTCGAGTTTTTCATGTACTATAAAACTTCAAATCTTGAATTGAACAACTTCCAGATTAATTTTTAACAATTCTTATTCGGCAGCTCTGACTGGAGATAAAAAATCGATTTCCTTAAATTCGACCTATAGATCTAGTTTTTTCGCTTTAAGTAACGTGGTTTTAAATAAATAGATAGACAAATTAAAAAAAAACCCGAGATAAATAAAACTTTTTTACGATTTTTAATAATTTTGCTGTTCTGCAGCTCTGGCCTACTGAAGTTAAAAAATTGATTTTCTTAAATTCGACTTATAGATCTAGTTTTTTCGCTTTAAGTAATGTGGTTTTAAATAAATAGATAGACAATTTTAAAAAAACCGAGATAAATAAAAATTTTTTACGATTTTTAATAATTTTGCTGTTCTGCAGCTTTGGCCTACTGGAGGAAAAATATTGAATTTCTTAAATTCGACCTATAGATCTAGTTTTTTGGTTTTAAGTAATGTGGTTTTAAATAAATAGATAGACAAATTAAAAAACCCGAGGTAAATCCAACTTTTTTACGATTTTAATCAATTTTTCAGATCTGCACATCCGAGATAAACAAAGAAAAGGGATTGTGTTCTCATAAAACTCTACTAGTATGAACAATTTTAATTATTTTTTATTTATAAAGTGCTCTTCTGAAAAAAATATGCACCTAACCAGAGAGAAAATTTTTATATTTATGATCTGTTGCTATGCAAAATCCAACAAGGAGTCAATGTAACAAAGTGTGGGAGCGACAAATTGATATCCATTTTGATTAAAGTCAATAGAATCCAGCCTTCGAACTGTGGAAAGAATTATTACATTGTATATGTAGTCGTATCCTGGGAGCTCATATAAGGAGCTGAATTAAATTGAAATAAATTCTCCTCGTCTGACAGAAGCTCGTGGCAGAGTGCGACAGTGCATCAGCTCAATGGTAAATTGGTTGTTTAATTATTTATGAGAACGATTTCCAGGGAATCGAACGTTTATTTTCATTCAATAATGAATCCGCAGCTTTCGTTTCCTCTTAATATTTATGCGATTGTGAGAATTAGTTTTGTATGAAATAACATAACACCGACTGATACCATTTCTGGATCTATGCTTCTAATTTAGGAGTAGAATGAAATTTCGCCAGAATATATCAGTGCGTAAATTATTCAGTATCCATTTCTATTTAAACCATGCTAGTTTATTATTTTGCAATATTCTCAGGGTTGAAGCTAATAAAAGTATAACAAAAATAGAAATACTTCTTAGAATTCTAATTGGAGTAGGTATATTTTCTTTCATTGTTGATTTAATATATCTCTGATATTATTAATGTATATTTATGTAGCTATTTCTGTTCTAGTCAAAATTTTGATTGATTATCGGTCGGTTATCAGTTTGCGCCAAAACGAATCATTCATTCTCCAATTGAGTGCTTGTGATCATTCAATCAATTTCGTACTTCTCCCTTTCAGAATACTCAACATGAACAAAGTATTCACGAAACAATTCCAAACTTGGGAGAAAAGTTTGCCAACAAGTTTGTGAAATAAATCAACCTCCCCCACTTTTGCCAAACATACCTTTGCAATCTGTAATTGGCGCGCGACTGTAAGAAAAACGAATACGAAATTAAAACTTTTTTGTTTTGACGTGCGATATTTTTCAATTGGTATTGGGGGAAAGAGGAATGTTATCAAAATTCTGCAAATAACAGAGTTTATTCGAAACACCGAGGACTCTCAATTCGTTTTGTCTATACAATTCAAGAACAAGTGGAATTTTATAAATTTCAAATGCAGTCATGGTAACAAAAAAGTTAATCATGCAGACATGCGGAAAATTCACTTATTCGAATTATTTTATTTCTTTTAAGATTAGGTAAAACAATAAGCACGGGCTTTGTCTTATCTTCAATAGATCAACTAGACCTCACATTAATTTGATTTGCGAAATATGAGCACTATACTCTTGTTCTTGTCTTGATGTTTATATTAAAGATGTAATAACAAGTTTTCATCATCATCATTTTTTACCAAAGATTTGGTCTGGTATTTCGGTTGCTTAACTCTGCTAACTAACATATTTTCTAATTATCATTAAGACCGAACAAGATTTCTAAACCACTGAGCTTAGCAGGTGCATAGTTAATTGACCTTAGGTCTTCTATTCTTTTTAGTTGAGTTTACACTATCATCATTACAAAAGGCATTGGATTGATTCGATATACTGCTTTATGGTCCACAAATTTTACTTTTTTCTAAGCTACGAACAGCAGAGCTATATGAGTATAAGCATGAGTATCATTTGGTTCTGTTAATAAAACTATAAACAACAGAGAACATGCAGAACAAAATGATGTTATGATTGATGACGATTAAACAAGGTTTTTTTGAGTGTATGCTTATTAAGACATGCATTAAAAAAGTCAGCATGCCTGTTAACACTTAAACAGATGTGACTAATATGCTAATGAACGTACGTTGGACAGACTTAAAGTTATTAATCCCTTGCCATACAAAGACGTATTAGAGACGTTTATCAATTTTTCCTACCATGATTGTCACTGACGTTTCTGAGACGTGTGCCATATTCAATCCAATCATGAGAAAATCCCTGAAAGGATATAATAGAAAATTCGTCTACATGCTTTATTCTAAAGTACATACTTCAAAACAACAATCACTTGTAAATTTTCGCTTGAATATTGCAGAAGAAATGCTCTGTAATTTGTACCTACCTGACTATGTGGCAGACATTTGCAAAGTCCCTGTCCAACACAATTACAAGTAAAAAATTGAGTTCATTTTCCTGAATACATTCCATCAAGCAGTAAAAAAGCACATTCTGTAAAAAGAGATGTTACGTATGCACTAAAAATAACAGAGGAAGTAAACCAACTTAGCAGTGCAAAAAATGTTTAAGTTCTCTCCATTTAACAGAATGTTTTGAAATTGTTCATACAGAATAGAACTATTAAAATTTTAATTTGTATTTATTTAATTAATCTGTAGTATGTTTCATACTCAGAACTCAATTATGAAGGTTTTATTAAAATATTGTATCACTGTTTATGTAGAATGTGTTTTATGAAGCCTATATATATCTTAAAGCTGAAAAATAAATAGTATTTTTATACCACATACAATTTTATTTAATTCGTGTGACAAGAGGTTTGGTTGAGGAGACTAGACTTGAACACTTGGTTTCACAAAACAAAAGTATTGTGTATTTATATACTGTAATGTTAGAGAACTCACGTGACCATCTCTTTATGAAACCCAATACAGAACAAGTCCTCATAACCATAGAATTTATATACTCAACAAAATTAAGTTTGCTGTCAAGAATAGGACCTGAAGCATATCATAATTCATGCTCCCATAAAGCACCAGCTGGATAATAAAGGGAGATATTTAAGAAATAAGTGGTTATATTAAAGTAATTACATTAAGGGGTTAGATGTAGTCAGAATTTTCAAAAAAATCTATTTTATTTTCTTTTTTGCATTTTCTTAAAGTATAATATCTTAGAAATATTCTCTGAAAATTTTAAGTAAATCCGACAAATATTTTTCGAGTTATTCGATAATTAACAAAGGGTTATCGGGCGCTCTGGAACGAAAAAACCGATAATGCACGTGTGAAAGTGGCAGATAAGCGCGCTAACACTCGAGAAGGTGGAATGCTACGTAGACAACATCAAATAGATATTTTGGAAGCTGCTACAACGGCTGAAGAACTATTATATGGCCCAGGAATAGATGACTCGGTGTAAGTAATTAAATAATACATATTACTTTACGTAAATTGAGTGTAAAACTTCAAATGCGTTTTTCTCAAAACTGTAGCTCAAAAACCTCTCGGTAGATTTTAATGAAATTTATACAGATTTTTGAAAACATAAAAAACTAGTGCCTGATCGAAGGATTTTTTTTTTTTTAATTTCGATTTTTTATAAACAATTAACTGTTGGTTTTTTCCCAAAAATCTGGAAAAATTTTCCTGAAGCCGCCATTTTGTTAATTTAAAAAAAAAAAAGCTTCGATCAGGCACTAGATTAGATATTAATAAAATTAATTTTTTTTTTCCAATTGATTTTGGATGAATCTCCAAGGATAAGTGATGGTCACCGCAAAGCGCTTCGGTTGGAACTGGATTAAAACAAACAGCCATAACTTTTAAAACTATTAATTTTTTTTTCTAAAATTTCTGTCAAGTCAAGTCGAAGCCTTATTTAATAATGCTATGTTTTTACTTTTATAAAATAAAATAATTTAGTGGCAAAAAAAAAATTATTTAAAATTGTCATTTTTTTATGCCTCTGACTACACCTAACCCCTTAATTTATGTAGAATAATATATCAAAAAGAATATAAAAATTTTATAAAATAAGCTCCAGTTCGTGCTTTGTAGTGAAAAATATAGATATAAAAAATACAGTAAATAAAATCATTAGTTTGTAGAACATAGGATTTTATTTTGTACTAGCTATGTCTAGTTTGACATATTAATATCTTCAAAAAATTTTAATCCAATTCAAAAAAATCAGCGAGTCTCAAAATCCCTACATGCTAAATTTTAAAAGTTACACACTGTAAAATTAGTGTTTTGATAAACTACTTGTAGATTTTATAGCAAGTGAAAATTTTATAGTTAAGTGAAGGTAGGTAATGTGAAATGTAATTCAAATTCCTGTTTTTATTTTTTATAGTATATTGTAGATTGCCAGATAACAATTCAGAAAAAATACTTGAAAAATGTTAATGCTAACGATATGTGTATCAAATTTCACTAAAATTCAATATGGATTTAAAAGTTATGGTTTTTCCAGTTAAGGTTTTTAACTTAATGGTTGTTTTTAAATTAAACTTAATTGTCAGAATTTTTTACCTTTCGTAATGTAGTATTTTACTTATTTTTTAGTTACAACATTTTTTAGTTATAAATAGTTTGTATAATATTGTTTTTTTCTAAAATACGAATATTGTTTGTTTTTATATTGTTACTTTTATTTTAAAAATACACTAAAATAGCTTTGTGAAATATACACTCACAATTTAAGCTGCTGTTAAATCGGAATGCCTTTTGATTATAAATTAACACTCCAACTCAGCTAAAATAATAGTTGTGCAATGGAGTCGTAAAATATGAAAAGCTTTTTTGAAATTTTATATCCTTGTCAACACATAATGGCGGCTGGTGTAGGGTATAAAAGAAATGCCATAATCTTGGACGGAAGGAAGGAAGTCTTCTTTCATGCGTCGGGCAGTTTACAGACATCAATGGAAAGGTAATAAATTTAGATTCTTATTTCACTGGTTTTAGGACAGAAACCAAATTAAGAGGAAGTTATAAAAGCGGTCATGATGCCCATAAAGAAACGATTTCTTAATCATAAAAGCCACATTGTGTTCTATAAAAATTATTTTCTCTTTTAACATCGTTGGACTATAAAACGATACAATCAACGGTGAAATTATGCTGTGAAAATTGTGGAGAAAAGTTCATAACCTGTATTTAGATTGGACGTTTTTGTAAAAATAAGTTCATAGTTTAAAAGAAATATTTATGGAAAATATGTTTATTTTAGATATTGGTCTATATAAGTATATAAGAAAATTTTCAAAATAGTACTCTACATAATTTATTAATTAAAATTGATTCCCAACAGAAATGTAACTCTAATTTGATTCAATTCTAAAAATAATGTTAATTATAAATTCTTATTTTTACATTTAGGATATTGAAAAACTTTTAAGAAAAAATTTTGAATAAGAACAATTGTTCAAAATATATCGATTTCAATTTAATTATAACTTTAATAAGAAAGCCAAAATTCGCCGATTTGTTAAATCATAGCTATAAATCGTGTTCCCCTTCGTACAGCACTTCAATTTAACAGTCGAGCAGAATAAGTCTGCATTGGATCGTACATGGCATATAAATTTAATCGCTTGAATAATTTTTAGTTCATGAGACAGACCCTCGTTCGACGCAATGTCAGAAAACCCTCAAGAAAACTGAGTAACTTCAAGACGAAGGGCACATGTCGAATATTCAAGAAAGTGTGAGTTCTTCACATGAACACAATATCATCTTATAACATTGATTTATTCGTATTAACTTTTCATCCGAGAAAAAGAGTTAAAGCACCTTTGGAGGAAATCGATTATTTTTGCTTTGCCTCAGGGGATTTTGTAGAGCTTTGGTTAGAATTCTATTTTAACCAAATGTGAGAATAATTCGCTGTGGGCGCCTTAAGATTTGCATAGAAAATCTGTTTAAGGGTAAAGAAAATGCAAATAAATCGCACATTTCTTTTTGAAAGTTCGTAGCGACAATTGCATTTGGATTACAACGATAAAGCTTATGATTTGATAAAAGGGTTCAAGCTATGCGCCTTTTGATGTTTACTTTTGATTTGCTTAAAATTTTGCATTATTTATAAGCTTAAGATAACCTTTTTTTTATTTTTACTGTAAAAACGTTTGAATATCAATACCTTTTGTGAATTAAAAAAAAATTAAATTCATAATGCCTTTATATTAAGTTTTCTGAAGAATTTCCATTGATTTACTGCACTCTTCAAAATTTTGTTGGATTTTTAATTTAGGTATGTTTTTATTGTTTATTTTATTTAATTATAAATTATGAGTCTAAGAATCTTGACTGAATTTTTATGTTATGTAATAAAAAAGGAAAACATCTCCTTAACATATTCCTAAATAATTTTTCAGCTGCCTTTCATTAGATAATGGTCAAATTTGAAAACTCGAAATAAGAAAATTTCAAAGGCATAATATAAGATTTGATATTAGACTTCGAAAATCTATAAATTTTTATAATAATGGCAACTAAATAATGGCTACTACTTTTTGATAAAATTATTATTTTCGACAAAAAAACGAATATTAATTATATATGTATAATATTAAATTCAACAACGCAGGAAATGCTCAAGTATACAGAATTTATTTAAAATAGTCACTAAAAAAATACCTGAGAAATAAGAAGTATAGTATTGAAAATATTTTGTAGTGGCTCTTTATTGCAGGTCTTGTTTAAAAGTTAATATTATTAAATTATTATCTTATCATATTTAAATAAAATTATCTGAAACTCTTTACACTGACAAGGAGACCGCCAAGATTGTCCGTCTCCGATTTCGATGATTTTTATATATGTTGTTGTATTTGAGTGAGTAATTATCCAAAAGGAATTCACGCAACGCTCAATAGTTTCAAAGTTGCTTCTACCAACTTTGAAACTGTTGAGCGTTACGTGAATTTCTTTTGGGTAATTACTCACTTACTCAAATATAACAACATATATAAAAATCATTGAAATCGGAGGCGGACAATCTTGGTGGTCTCCTTGTGAGAATCATTAATTTCGCCGCGAACTGTGTTATTACAGTACCGGCAGCTTTTAAATAGCTCTCTTAGTAACTTTTATACAGAGCTAAATATTAAGAATATATTTTCTTGGGCTATTTGTTTGTTAGCCGTGTGTTCGTAACGTTGATGACTTTTGGTGTATTTCAGTGCTGCCAGATTAAGTATACAATAATTCCTCTTCGAAAATTGTTACTTAATTAAATTCTTTTACAAAGAAGAGGTCATTATAATAGTATTTGATAATCATATGAAACTGATTTACATGTTTTAAAATACCTTATTTCAGTTTTCAATAGAATTAATTATTAGAAAAGTATTTCAAACATTTTCATCAAGAAATATTATACTAAATAACTAAAAAATAATATTAAATACTACATAGATATTTGTAATTTTTGATTGCTTTTGATTTTTCCCACTTTTCTTTAAAACCATATAATCTTAAATATAGGTATAAGTTGTTTTGCATCGTAGTCCCATCTTAACATTTCACTACGAGCCTCTACTGATATTTTGTGATATTCGGCTTCTATCACTAACTGACTAAAATATGTAATTTCTATTGATTATTTCCATAAAATTAAAACGTAAAACAACAAATTACTTTATAAACTAAAGATTGGTCGTATTGATTAAAACCACGCTTCTTTTTCTCTCTACCAACAAACTTACTAATTTAAGCTCTTTAAATCTCATGAATTATAATTTTTAAATATTAAAATATCGAAAATTATGCTGAATATTCATAAGCTTGGATATGGCACAACTTTCAGTAAAATATGTTATTTTTAGATATCATCATAATAGTAAAATATGAATATGGCAAATACCCAAATAATATTTCGCATCCCGATGATAATTGGATGCCCACTATCGAATGATTATCCTAAATCTACATTGGGTTATGCACTCTATTAGCTGGTATAGCCAAAAGGTAATATCTTTCAATACCGTCCAAAATCAATAGGGCCAATCTATATATTTGTTTTGCGCATATCTCCAAGATCTTCAATTTCCTGTTGTAGCCCACATTTTGGTGAATACCAGGTTAAGTCCCTTTGGTTTGAGTGGTTCCTGTTTGTATTTGTATATTCATTTCACGTTCGAGATGGATACAAAAGATATTTTGCTGGTCATGTTATCGAAAGTAATTGAATTGAAATTGCCAATACTTATTTTGAATTAAAAAGAGAAAAACAAAAAGTATGATGAACAAAACTAAATTGGTTTCATATGACACCGCATTTATGTTTACCAGATAAATAGTGAAATTTAAATTATTATATATCCATTTCATATTCATATATTTGAATCATATACACGATATCCATAGTAGATAGGGAAAAATTGATTTTACGATAATTGGCTGTTAATAGAATTCATTTTCAGTATAGAGGGATGTGGCTAGCATTTAAATAAGTTCAGACCTTAGCAACCCTAATGCAATTAACCTTCCCATTACGAAAGATTATGCCTACTTGTGCTTCCTAAAAGAGATTACATTACAACTTCGGAATTTCTTCTCAGTTCGTCGTGTAAACACTATTTCCAAATATTGACAATGAACCTATCCGGATGATGCTTACAGCACACAAATTTAATGGTATGTTTCTGCTATTCAAAGTGAATGGCATTTTAATCACAAGCCCAAATAGTGCCTACGCAGGCAGATGGGCTCTATACCTCGTTGTGTACGCAATCCGGAAATATTTTATACCTGTTACAACTAATAACTGCAGGCGGACCTAGATCGGCACGTATTTCATGAGGTAATTTGGAGCTAGAGAACAAACCCTCAATGAGGGCTGGTTCATGAATACAAATTTTAGGGAATTCCTTTATTTGAACAGTAAACTTTTAGATAGGACAACATTTGTGGAGAATGGGTTAATTAGCGTTTGCGTATTTGTTTTTTTCAAGGCCTTGTACGTTTGGGGTTAAAAATATCAGTTGTTATTGTATAAATCGAAGAATTAAAGTTTTGAGAAATTTTTTGGTTTGTTATAAAAACAAAAAATTCTTCATAACGTTTTCTTCTTCTTTTATTTAAAAGCTAAACTTTTCAAATTTTCCTCATAAGTCGTTCAAAACACCTTCTTAAATCTGGTCTTCAAGATATATAAAACTGTAATTACATTTATATAGGGTGTGCCATTGGCTGGTTTCTTTTTAAAAATATTTTAAATTAAACACTGTTCAATAATTTTTCAAAATTTGTTATTTTATTCAAAATAGTAAATCTTCCGATTAATTATGGAATATGATTTCATTTAAACTGGCTGCTTCGGCTGTCTTGGCAGTAGCCCATTCTGCCAATTCAACTTTGCAGTATCTTTTCACTGGTGTGGGGTGCTATTTCACGAATAGCTCGATAAATATTGTCAGCATAACATCGATTTTTAGGGATACCCTCCAAAAAAAAAGCCCAACGATTACAAATGACAATTTTTTCAATATTTACCAAAGTTGTTCAAACATATATCTATTCATTTCGTACCGCGCAAATATGATACTATATATTTGTCAATTTTTTAAGGGAAAAAGAGATTTCTTTTTCAAAATAACATGTAATTTAAAAAGAAACCAACAGATGGCTCACCATTTATCACTCTTATACAAAATTATATAATTTTTTAACATTTTTTAGCTGGTAAATACTGTATATTTTCAATGAAATTCCTTGAAGTTAAAAAATTATTATAAATACAGTAATAAGTATTAAAACATTTTTTGAGTCATCGCAATTTTTCCAAAGTTTTTTATTACCGATTTTTATCAAAAATTCTTTTAAATTAAAATGTCTATGAGTATCAATTTATCCATACTACCATGGAAAAGTTTGTACTTGATAAAGTCAGAGGAATTTGTCTCCGGAAAAATGAATAAATTAAATATTAGTCAACAATTCTCTTTTATAGAATAAATTCCTACGATTGTTTATGTCTAACTTTTTTTTTTTGGCAATTTTTCTTAAAGTCGAAGTGAAAACTTACATAAATCATTAACAAATGCTCATTATTACAGACATAAGATAAGAATGGATTAAGACTGGACATCATTTCGGTGAAACGAGGATACCAAGTCAAATATTAGTTATTTGAACAATTTATCATAATGCCTCAAAAGATTTTTTTTTTGTGTGCAAATTTTCAAGAGAGCGAACTCAATCAAAACAGGATTTTAGGATAATTTATCAAGATGTCTGTGAGGGCTTGTCAGAATACCACAAAAGGCTAGCGAGAGCAGTTAATTCAAAAGGAGTTTGTTCTTAATTAACTCGCCTTTCTCGCTGAGAGAGAGAAAAGCCGCCTTAATGAAATAATTTTTCACCTTAATTTCGCCAACAAATTACGTTTTGTCATGATAAAGCAGATGTTTTCCAATTATTTCCAGCTAAAAGTAATCTGCAATTAAGCTTCCTTCCCTTTATATCTTTAGTGCGCACTTACTTATATATATTTAGTAGAGACCAGTCTGTGCTTCAATCAGGACCTCTGAGATTTATCGAAACCATTAATCAAAGCAATTTCTTTTCATCGCTGCAAACATTCGCCGTTTTGCTTCGGGAAAAGTAACGATTTCCCATAAACAAATTATGATAGATACTTAACATCGATTTGTTTGCGATCAAAAGTTTTAAGGCGATTTATGTAGATGCTTTTACTAAAGATATTGGGCCATTTTAAAACGGAAATTATGGGCGAAATAGCCATTGATTACTCCTCCGTACTTATTCGATATCCTCAATGAATTGGCTCTTTCGAGAACTAATGATGTCGTCAAAATTCCAAAACTGCCCTGAAGGGTTTCCAAATAAGTATGTATAGTATGTACAGTGTAAAAGGACCGAGTTATGCATGTCAACCGAATAGAAAATGTGACCTCGATACATAATTGCACTTCACCATTGGAATTAATAAGTTTTCTTGAAGAAAACTTGTTGTAAATTAAGTTCACTTTGATTCAAAATGGGGTCGACGTTATTCAGGAAATTGCTGGTCTGTCAACATCCTCATCAAATCTTGTTTGACTATGTTGAGTAAAAACTTCGAATCTACATAGTTATCATTAATGAAGAATGGAGTTTCAAAATATTTACGCAATTCTTAATAAACGCCATAATTTAGTAATGAGATGTACAATATAAAAATACAAAGGATCATGCAATAATCCATCCAAATTTATGTTACAGCGAATTTATGCTTATTAGGAAAGTTTTGCTTATTTTTCTATGGTAGTAGTAATAAATTAGAATTTTTTTTTAAATTCTGCTGATTTTTTGGATGAAACAAGGTTTAAGCTAAAAACCTCAATGATATTTTAAATTGTAAACATACCATTTTCAAATCGTACTGGTCACATTTCAAGTCAATAAAGTTGTTGTTAAAATATAAAGGTCTATTTTTATATCATACAATTGAAATACTTAACTCAAATAAGCTCAAATAAATATTAATACAATAGAAGGGCCAAATTTAACGAACTTGTTTGAATTTAAAAAATTTAACTTATTTTAGTTAAATATCTTTACTTGTTTGAATTTAAAATACACCTTTTGATTTAAACAACGACTTTATTGAATTGAAATATGACCTATCTAATTTAAAAATGATTTTTTTAAAGTTAAAAAAAAAGTATATAATGCTTACTACTTTATGATGCATCCAAATGATTGATCGACTCTTTTCGTTACATCGTTTCATTAATAAATGAACAATGAAACCGACTGCACGGGGTTAAATTTACCAATGGGCCTGGACTAACGTTGTTAGATTAAAAAATTGCCAACACTAGTGATATAGTAGTAGTACTTATAAATTTTAATGAATGAATAATTTTAGTTAAAGTTTCGTAGAAGATTAACGTCTTATTAATCCTTTTCATAGATACTGATATCATATTATACTAAGTCGACAACGTTTGGAAATACATAGAATTCGAAATAATATTTTAAAAATTGTGTTTAAATGCGAGAGTTAATAAATTTGGTTTATCCTTTATAAGTCTCAAGTAAAGTAAAGATTTGTATCGTTATTTAAGAAACATTGATTAAATAATTAAGTGCAAATTTTAAACTAAGTTTCGATATATTATATTATATTATATTTTCTATGTATTAGATGAAAAACATCGATATATCGAGTATATCAAGGTTTTTAAAAAACATCGGTTTAGTTCGATGCATCGTTTCTTAAACATCGATGCATTACTAACGATGAAATTAATACCGAAAGTGAAACATGAATTTAGAATAACTCCAAAATCCTCCACATTGTCAAGCCTTTGAATTAATAGAATAGTCAGAAATTAAAGGATGTTTTTGTCAAAAAAAGTCATGTATGTACACTTACTAACTAATCAGTGGAAGACAATTCACATTAGTAACCATTTAGAAGGGCGTTCAAACAAAGTTTAAGCTATCGCAGTAACGATCGTCAAATATTATGCGAAATATTTTTACTTCGTCACCATAGCATACATCATTAAGGTATATAATAAACAACAATGGACCAAGATAACTACCCTATGGTACGCCAGATGTAATCCAAATAAGACTACAGAGGACTCCACGGAAACCAGGTAGACAGAGATATTGCGATTTTTTCTATCGAAAGCTTTACTGAAGTCCATTAATTTTTTAATCGACTTGTTTGCTAGATTCAATAACCGATACACAATAATTAGAAAAATCTTAAAGATTAGTGGTGGTCGATTTATCTTTCATAAATCCAAGTTGAATGTGTATGAAAAGACATTTAACATGGTCAGTGTTTGTTTCTACAAGCATATATAATTGTTGCTACTATGTACACTGAGAACAAGATATAGTGGAAATAATATGACACCTCCTTGTATAACAATAAGAATTTTCAAATATTAGTTTGAGGAGATCTCTGAAGTATGTTTGAAGTTGTTTAAAGAAGAAATTGAATTAAACATTCATAGAAAAACACTAATTATCTCACAAAAACACTGATTACTTTTTTTCATTATGGTTTTGATTAGAGTTTTTGCTAGTTTACATTGGTTGTGACCAAACTGAAAATTCTCAATCTCAATTTAATCTTAACGATTCTTTATTTTAGAATATCATTTTTCTCTTAGTAGGTATAGTTTGATTACTTCGAAGATATTTAATATTAAAACTCCCATCAGATGAATTATGGATCTAATTCCGTCATATGATTTCAATCAGATATTTAATTTGAATAAGGAAATGGATTTATAAATTTTAAAATGTTATTGTTAGGTGAAAATCAAAATCAAAAAATAGTTAAATAAACCACAAAAATATAATAGTTGTTTGAACAAGATATTATTTTCTAACTATTAATATTGTTTCTGCAAGTCTCATCTTATAGTCAGTTCGGATAGATGCTTACAGCCCTTGTGATTTTTTTATGTCGGCCAAATAAAGCTGTAGAGAAAAGAAAATGAGCAAAAATTGACTAAATTGAGATATTTATGGCACAAAATTCGAGGCTACCAACACACTTTCTTTGAATCCTTAACGTTTAAATTCAGGGATCAAATAACTTGTTAAATTTATATCAGAATAATACGCTACTAAGCGATATCCTCATAAAATATTCATAGCGTCGCGCCACCCACTACATGATATTTTTTAGCTTTTTATCCGAAACAATAAGACATCACTAGAAATTTTAAACTCGACCGAACGAGGGACAAATACATGAATGAGTCAAACGTTTCATCTTGGGTGAATAGACCTTTTCGAGTCATTGTTGTCAGATATATTTTTTTGGCTTAGGGTACGGGAACATATTTTTTTTTCAAGGAAAAGCCACTCATGCCAGCCTTAAGTATCTTTGAGCCAATTCAATTTGTATCCTTGTTATTCTCCTTGGAATCAACCTAAAAATCAAGTAGATTAACAAGATTATAGCTTCTTCAAGAGAAAAACTTTTAAATAACACATTTCCACTTTTGAGATAAAAATCATTTCTCGGAGGGAGGATTTATCATGCGCGATATAACATGTTCAGTCGATTGCAACAAATTGTGTTACCTTATTTTGAAAATGTCTTTTGAATTGAATTTGTATTGTTTCATGATAGTCAAAAAAGTTTGAATATGATGAGAAGAATTGAAAAGTTAATGAATTTTTTTTTTAATTTGATGTATTATTGAAAGTAAAATTTTACTCTGTTCAATTCACTATATATGTATTACGAGAATATAATAGTATGCAGCATATATATATTTAATGGTGCTTTATTTTAATGATAATTTTTAAAATGTGTTCTTTAATGTTCGACAGAGCAAATAATAATCGTTAGGCTAACGTCTAATTAAAAATCCAAGGTAAACCAACGTGAATTTAAAGAAATAAAATTTTAGGATACTTCCAGCAGTTAAAAGGCCTAGAAATTAGAAATTTTCTCCGTACGTAGGTCTAAGATCACATGTAAAGGAAAATATATGGCGAGTTCCGGGGTAAAATCCGATCTCAGATTCGTAATTAGCGACCCCAAAAACTTCTAGGGTAAATTTTTGCTCAGATCCATGTGATTTAAATGTTTTCGTCCGCCATGTTGGATCCGACATCTTTATCTTTTCAAATCTGACCTCAGATTCGCAATCAACGACCCCGAAAACCCTCTAGGGCTATTTTATGCTCAGATTTATAAAGTTTTAATGTCTTTGTCCGCCATCTTGAACCCGCCATTTTGAATTACTTAAATTTTATCTCAGATTTGCAATCAGCGAACTCAGAAACCGCCCTGTATAAGTTTCTAAATAAGTCCATTAAGAACTTCTTGTTTAATAGTCATAATATTATATGTCCTTGAATTTCCGACTTTCAAACGCCATTTTGGAAACCGCCATTTTGAATTACAAGGCGTAGGCATCTGAAAATTAAGGAACGGGGTCCATGGAGGCGATATTATTGCTTTTTCGCCAAATTTGTCATTGGTTTCAAGCCATAAATAATGATTTTCTGAAAAACATATTTTTTTAAAATACGATTTTTGTTTTAAAAAATCGAAAATAACCTGTGAATTTCTAATTTTAATTAAAAATCATTATCATATTCTGGCTTTACGGATGTTTATTGTAGATTCGAAATAAACGGCTCAAATTGCAAGTTTAATAGATATTATTTTTGTTTAAAAATTCACAAATGTATTCTAGTAAAATTTCTTTCACAATTCTATAGGGAAATTGAAGTTAAATGAAACTGAATTGATTATGAAAATAGTTAGATGAACTAGGATCTGGTTGATTGAAACATAAAATTAGTACCAGATTAATTAACAAGATGTAATATTTATTCAGTGTACTATGTTGTATATTGTAAATCATAAAATTCTAAAAATCTCTTCCAGGTAAGACACAATATTCATCATTTGTGTTATCAAAGTCTTAAAAAAAGAATCATCCTTATATCACTTGGCCTAATGTATGCACATAAATCATTAGAATCTTCAAAGTCTGTCTAATCGAGTGGCGTTTGGTAGGTAAATCCGATTAAGGCAAGGAGTCTTGCCTTTTAGCTTTTATGACAGTACTAAATTGTCGACTTTATGCGGTAGCAGTTAGCAGCGAAATTCTCAAGAAAACTGCTTCTCCTTGGCAACAGACGTAAATAACTTAAGTAAACAACTTCCGTAAATTAATAATATATCATTCGTGCGGCGGCAGCGGATCGTATCGCCGCTTTCGTTGTTGTAAAACATAAATCATTTAGCTATCAGTATAAACTGCCTGGGTAAATGAGAGTTGGTGCGGCTTCCTTGCGCCTCGCTGTACTTTGATAAGTAAATCCATAAGCCTGCAGAGATGTGTATGTACGACGTATCCATAACGAGGAGCATATCTAGGATGCATAACGCTCCCGCAGTCTCATGAATATTTGATGTGATATGATGTGTATAAAATTTGAGACAAATACGCATATCAACAAGTGTCTTGCTTTTCCTCAAAATAGTATACTTTCGCTTCGTCTTTCCGCTGACAGTGGGTAGTCCTGATACCATCCGAAGGATATGCGACAGGAAAAGGATGAACTTAAAATTTAGCATGGTTTCGTCGGAACGGAATATCATGTTAGATAACTCCTTCTTAGCTTGAATAAGTCAACTTGGCTTCTTATCATCTCAGAATCACTTAGGATTTCTTGAGTTGGCAATCGTTTGATATCCTATACACCTTCTTTACGTCAATTCATATTCCAGGTTTTTCTTGTAGGATTTTACATAACTTCTCAACAAAGTTTATTTTAATTAGTGTAAGGTAAGGATAACTAAGTTAAAATGTTTTGGATTATACCCGAATTTGGGAATCTGTATAGACGTTGAAGTGGAAATTATTGTAATGTGGTAATCGAGACGGTAGATGCCGCCAATATACAGCATTTTCAAACAATTTCAAACAATATACATATATTTAAAAGTACAACATAAGGGTAGCAAAATAAAATACACACACAAAAAAAAAAATACCAAATGACACAGAAAAAATCCGACAAATTGCATTATTTTTGTTTAGTATGTTACGCGATCTTTTCGCCGATTGTGAAACGATTTTAATGATTCTTTTTTTATTGAATATGCTATATCTCGAGGTTGGTCCCATTTAAATATGAAGAAAATATTCCTACTCTAAGGGTGGAAAATTAGGGGATGGACCCTTCACCAAAAATTTAAAAATAAAGTAAATTTTTACAAAAAATAAAAAAACTTCAAAACTTTGCCTATATGTACAAAGTTAAACTAAAAAGTTAAAAATAATATTTTTTATTTTTTTAAATAACAATATACAAAATTATTGCTACCTAAATATTTACAATATCTAATTAGTTATTATGGATTCAGGATTATGCCAACGCAAGTTTATAAACCCAAATTATTGTAGGTAATAAAACATATTATTTTTAACTTTTTAGTTCAAGTTTGTGCATAAAGGCAAAGTGTTGAAGTCGGTTTATATTTTGTTGTAAAAATATAATTTTATAAAAGGAAATTTTCGCTTTTTGAGTTATTCTTAAATGTAAATTTCTTCATTTATAGTGCCTTTGCCGACAAAAGTATTTTGTAGAGAATTTCTATGTGCTAATAAGTTTAAATTTAGCTGAAATACATTCGCTAACTACTGAAACATAATACTTCTGACATGGAAACTGACCAAAATCACCTTTGCAGTACATTTCATCATCCATTATACAAAAACAATATTTTTCCAGAAAGTTTTCGTATATATAACTTCCGAGCTTTAGTGATTGCTTTATTCGCGGCTCCGTGGTCTTTGAGTTTCCTGTTTTATACGACACATGTCTATTTGATATGTTTGGATTTCTCTTGAACAGATCCTGACTTTAGTAGAATACTGCACGGTTTTTTAAAATTAGACAAAACATTATATAGGGTTGTTTTCGAGACTTTCGTTGATATAATCCTAAATTATCTACTACCGCAGACAAAATTAATGTTCATACATTTTCTTGTATCTTCTATGTAATTAGCATCACAACAATAGTCCACAGTTGTTGAGCTTTGTTTTCTTGATGGTTGAAACATATCATAGCATGTTATTCCAATGTGGTATATAGGAAGAAACGGCCGGTATTTTTTTGAGACAGTCTTTATTTATGAAATAATGTGAAAATATCTGTATTTCACAGAGTAAAAAATTAAGATTTATAAAACCAATGAAATAAAAAAAGTTATTATTCTTAAAGTGAACAAAGAGGAGCATAGTCCTAAATATTGATTATTATAATACATTTTAAGTTAGAGAACTCGACATTTCAAAATTCAAAATATTTCAGTAAGCTTTTATATTTTCTACATACATCAGAATCAAAAACAAGGGTGAGTAGAATAAATTTATACTCATTTATTGATTAAGGTAAACTGTCCTAATTCCGGACACTTAAGATATATCACACCTATTTTAATCATATAAAAAAAGTAACTGAAAATGAAAATCACCAGTTTGGAATTGGAACTGAACTGAACTTTTTAGGGTTCCGTAGCCAAATGGGAAAAAACGGAACCCTTATGGATTCCTCATGTCTGTCTGTCTGTCCGTCCGTATGTCACAGCCACTTTTTTCCGAAACTATAAGAAGTATACTGTTGAAACTTGGTAAGACGATGTATTCTGTGAACCGCATTAAGATTTTCACACAAAAATAGAAAAAAAAAAACAATAAATTTTGAGGGTTCCCCATACTTAGAACTGAAACTCAAAAATTTTTTTTCATCAAACCCATACGTGTGGGGTATCTGTGGATAGGTCTTCAAAAATGATATTGAGGTTTCTAATATCATTTTTTTCTAAACTGAATAGTTTGCGCGAGAGACACTTCCAAAGTGGTAAAATGTGTGTCCCCCCTCCTGTAACTTCTAAAATAAAACTAAAAAAAATATATGATGTACATTACCATGGAAACTTCCACCGAAAATTGGTTTGAACGAGATCTAGTGCGTAGTTTTTTTTTAATACGTCATAAATCGTAAACCGCAATTTACCTTTCATTCAATCAACTCAAATATAAAAATAAAAATAAAACATTTAATTTCATAAACCTAACCGTGAACCATTATTTTCTAATAATAACAAGAACTTTTATATTATGTTACTTGCTGCTACGGAACCCTTCATGGGCGAGTCCGACTCGCACTTGGCCGCTTTTTTAAAAGAAAATATACAAATACCTATTTGAAAGGACAGGGCAGGGTCATATTAAAGATTTTCTATTAGCCCCGAAGCTAATTATAATAAATAAGAACACAGGTTAACAACGTTTCTGCGCATGATTATCTGTTAGGTAATTTCCATAGAACGTCTCCCATAGATTATGAATTTCCTATTATTATACTTACTTGTTAGAAAATTATTAAAAAATAATGAATTCCTTGAAGAGTTTCTAAATTCACCTAAAAGTTTTATATCAAAATTCAACAGGCTTTAAAACTTTTCGAAATATTCTGCAAAATTCACTTTTTCTCCATATTCTGATTATTTCGTACAATATATGTATACTAAATGGCAAATCATAACTGGCACACGTTCAAGAAAAACTTATTTCCCAAGATACTTAGAGAACAATATAAATAAATAGTATTTACTATATTTAGGTAAGGATTCAGGCTTTCATTTTAGCATTTTTTAATGATTTCTCAAAAGAAAGCAAAATAAGGTCATTTGTAGTTACTTTATAAATATATTTTTTTTTGAAAACTGGAGACAATTTAGCATTTTCATTTAAAAATTCGTAGTTCACGGAAAATTTTCTATAGAAATGACATATCACATTTTCAAAAGCAGAAAAAACCATTTAATTTGTTAACTAGTGTAGCTATTAGTAGTAGTAATAGTTTATTTATTTATATCATTTACAATGTCTACTATACAAATAGGGCTCTTATATTTAGTGCAAAATATAAAAATTTATTTATCTATATTATTATTTCATTGACGGGGCCAGAGTGTGTTTTTTGTTTTTTAATATAAATTTAAAACATAAAACTAATATTTATATTCTAACTTAAATTGCACTAAGTTATTACTAAATAGATAATTGCCTAACTAAGGTATTGTCAACATGTTATAAAATATTTCAGCGGTATTCCTTAAATTGTTGCTGACTAATTCTACATCAACTAATTTGTGTAGCTCAGTCTTAGAGAAATGCTAGGGTAGATTAAAAATCATTTCAAGAATTTTATTTTGTGACAATTGAAGTTTTTTTATATGAGTTTGTGCTCATTGAAGCTGTACCGGTGCTGTACATCGTAAGTGTTTTAAATATAGTTTTATATATTATGAGCTTATTTTCCAAATTGAGTGTTGACTAGTGTAACTATATTAAAAAATCTTGATTAGTAATTTTTCTCTTACTTAATGAATTTTTAAGGTAATATTATGTAACCCTTACATTTTCTTTTCGTCCCATTCTAGGAGTTTCCTTTAAACTTTATAGAACAAATGTATTTATAATTTATGTAAAATTAAAACTAAAGAAATTCTTTAGAAACAGAGGTTTTCATATATTTTTGATTTTACTTTTTTTAATGCTTGCCCCACAACGTAGTAAATCACGCTGTTTATTTTAAACAAAGTTTCCCGTGTCTCAGTTCGGGACGCTATGGGCTCTATCTCTTATTAGTAATTTAAAAAGTTTAAAGCACTTGGATAATTTAAAAAAATGTATATTTCTTTTCATTGTGGAAAAAAATAGATCATTCTTAGATTTTCATATAAATTGTTTGTCCAATATTTTCCGGTTTTAATAAATCGAAGAATTGCCTTAGGAGAAATTACGATAAAAATATTCTATAGTATATATATAAATACATAAATAAAAAAAATCATTACTTAACGACCCCTTTAAAAGTTATCATTCACGCACCAAACACTGGCTTGACATTTTGACATAAAAATGCTGTAAGTCGTATCAGATGCCCTGTTCCTCTCTAGAAGGAAATTTTTTTGCTTTTTCTGCGATTTTCCACCACCCTCGAAAAGGGGTTGAGATAGTAAAACATGAAAACCAGCCTGCCTACAATCGTGCAAGGGCGCCGCCTAGTCTTGGTGAAAATATTCGTTCCCTTCAAAAATTTCTCTTATCGGCTTTTCTTTAAGAGTTTTCTGCATTACTTTCTTCATGGAACATTTTCTCTCGGAAATTATCTACCACAAAAAAAAAAAAAAAATGCTCAGTGAAATTAACATGAGTTGTAAATTTCTGAATGTGTCTGAACGTTGACCTCAATTCGGGGGGGTCTTGAACTGGGCGCTTAAACACATACAACATTAAATGTTAGGAGTGTACTTTAGAGCCTGGAGTTCGGCGATAACGAGCTTTACAGCGACTCTCGAATTCATGGAAACACAATTTTAAATTGTTTTTAAAGCGAAAAAATAGAACTCTTACTACACTGTAATGAAACTGAATGAATTAAAGAATAATCCTCCCAGTTCTACTGTTAATCTGGGAACGGCTTAGAAAAACTAAGCCATATATTGTCCTATATGTATGTAAGACAGTGCATAATTATGAAATAAGTTTGTGCTAGCATGGCACCGAGAAACCTTCGTTCCTCCTCCGCAAGGATTTTTAAATAAAGTTTTAAATAAAGAAAAATGAGACAATAGTCAGTCCGACAGTGCATTTTGTTTTATTTTATTTTTCTAGAATTTACTATATCTCATTTCGTATGCAAATAGCTCCTGCAAGGGCGGATCTGTTCAGAGCCTTTTTTTCTACTTCTCAAGCATTTTACTGCCGACTTTGTGCAAAGTTTTATCATTTTGTTTTTGTGGTTTCCGAGCTAAGGGGTGAAGTCAATGTGGTGAACAATTTGCTCTTTTTAGGGGTTGTTGAAATTCTCATAATTATTTCTGACACTTTTTGTCTCATTAATTAATTAAGCCGTCACCACTTGCTTATTAATAAATTATTTTCTTTAGTGTGAGATTTAAGTAATTAAATTAAATTAAATTAGGTCTCCAATGTAAAAATACTATTAAATATCATAACTTAATTTAAGGCATACAGTAATAAAGTTAAATTTTTTCAAATTATCTATGTATTCTTTAGAAACGTTTGCACAAATTTTGTCATTTCAAGTAAAAAGATTTCCTTTTTGGCGACTTGCATTCTTCAGATTGGAGATTTTATAGTCTGAAGATTTTACTCTTGTATAGAGATTTTGACCTATACCAAATTTTGTTTGGTTCTCGATTATTTTTCATATAAAGATTATAATAAAATTTACTATTAAACTTTTTTAACCACTTCATTTTTAAGTGCCGTATCTTTTAATTTAAGACATACATTTGAGGGATTTAATCAAGCCAAAATAGTAAGTGTAGAATATCATCTGCCAAACATTACATACAACAAATATTTTGAAGTTTTGTAATAAAATAAGGAATAATATTTTAATTATACAGTGCAGTAGAAGATTACAACCAATTAATATTAAAAAGTATAACCAACTCTGAACGTTTTTATTTGAAAGGCTTTAGAAATTTTTGCAAGAATGTATATTGAATGAAAACATAATCATTTTACATTTACATTAAAAGACCAGCAAGAGTAAACAATTATAATTTTATAAAGAAAACAAAATATGTAATTTATTTTCTTGGCTAATTTTATTGATTAAATTTATATTTTTAATTTTGATATTGCGATTGCAATTATTTTTTAAAACGTATAGATTTAGGGACATATTATTGAATATACACTGAAAAAAAAAGTGTATGGTTACTACTTCTATTTTTGCCATTAAAAAATATGTATAAAACCTAAAAAATATATATGAAATAGTTGTAACCATTATTGTTTTAGTAAAATTTACTAAAACATGAAGAAAATAGATTTTTGAATTACTGCAAAGTAATTGGATTTATTATTGATACATCTAACTAATTAAATGTAGTCAAAAGAACTCCTAGTCATCAGTAAAAAAACCTATAATTTTTATTCTTTTATTATTTTTCAAAATTGATTTAACATTTAATAATAACATAGAAATAATTTGTGAATTCATCAAATTTAACGTCATAACATTCAATACAGTAGAGACCGAATTGTGCAAGATACAAATCACATACAATTTAATCTGTAAAATTATGTGATTAATTTTATAATTATTTTCTATTTTTATAAAAATATTGCTTATGAAATTAAATTAAAAAACATACAACACTTAAAAAATGTTAATTATTACTACACAAAAATAGTAAATGATTAAATATTAGAAGTCATACTCTTAATAAAATAAATAATAATATATATGAATTTACTACGAAATAGTATTTAAAACCACAGATCGTGGATCAGTCAATTATTAAATTTCACTATTTTTTGATTGGGTCCTTTTTGATACATGAAAAATAGTTAAAAAAAAGTAAATTAAAATTTACAAAATTATCATTCTCGATGTGATGGTATTTAAAATAGGTCTTACCTCCTGAAATTTTCATGAAGAATTATCTGAAAATAAGAAATGAAAATTTTGTCAATATCTACATATATGAAAAAAGCTTGACAGTTTCTATATTTTTATTTTTATATTTCTTTAAACAAATTAGCAGTGGTTTAAAAAAAATTTCCATTTTTAAGACAAATTTTTTTCCCCTATTTAAAAGGTCTTAAAAAATAGTAGTTATCAACATTTTTAAAATCGGCCACGTACAAAATTGAAAATCATTTGATTAGTCTCCGATTTTTTGATGGGACAAAATTGGAAAAATTCATTTCCACAAAAATACGTTTGTAAATTTCACGAGGATATTTGTTAATAAAAAATAAATTGGAAGTTGATAAAGAATAAATTTGAATTTCTGATAAAAATTAAATTGGAACTAATTCTTGAAAGCCACACCCTTGATGCGTGCACCTGTCTAGCGTTCACTAAAGTGACTATAACTTGGGCGATTTTCACATATTTTTAAATATGTATATTTTGAAAAAATGTAAAATATATTATATATTAGGGTGCTTTTTTTTCGCGACTATTTTTTTTTTTCAGTCCCACCTCGAAATTTTGTGGCAAATACCTAAACAAAAATTCCCTGAAAATTGGAGCCCTTAATATTAATATTAAGTACTAGACCAAGGCGTCTAAAGATTTCCCATATAAAATACACGTAAACTTTGATTATTTTTCTTCAAAACTCTACAGCTCAGAGGCATTTTATGGTACAATCTTGGTCAATGGTAGGATTTCTTCAGAATTCAATGCTCTACAAAAGTGTCCATTGCGGTGTAACCCTAACTCCCGAGCGAGGTAGTACGGGTCACTAACCACAATTTGTCCATGAAATTCTCGCTTTTTACCCCTATCTCGTAAACAACAAGAGGTACAGAAAAAGTGAATATGACAAACTTGTAGGAAATTCAATTTCCTCCAAAAAGTTCTTGAACACCAAATCGCTAACATCGATATTTCTTGAGATATTGGGCTTTGAAATTGAGGTAGTGTGGAAGTTTCATGGATTATTGAGCTAAATTGTAGAAACACTACCTCAACTTCAAAGGCCAATATCTCAAGAAATATCGATGTTAGCGATTTGGTGTTCAAGAACTTTTTGGAGGAAATTGAATTTGCTACAAGTTTGTCATATTCACTTTTTCTGTACCTCTTGTTGTTTACGAGATAGGGGCAAAAAGCGAGAATTTCTTGGAAAAATTGGGGTTAATGACCCGTACTACATCACTGGTGGGAGTTAGGGTTACACCGCAATGGACACATTTGTAGAGCATTCAATTCTGAAGAAATTCTACCATTGACCAAGATTATACCATAAAATGCCTCTGAGCTGTAGAGTTTTGAAGAAAAATAATCAAAGTTTACGTGTATTTTATATGGGAAATTTTTATACGCCTTGGTCTAGTACTTAATATTAATATTAAGGGCTCCAATTTTCAGGGAATTTTTGTTTAGGTATTTGCCACAAAATTTCGAGGTGGGACTGACAAAAAAAAAAAATAGTCGCGAAAAAAAAGCACCCTAATATATGTATATATATATATATATATACCATATTTATGTATATATCTTACAAAGTTAATTTAGATAATGCATTTACAATATTAATAATCTTCTATTGGTTCACTTGCATCTGCAAATATCATCGCTTAATGTCATTGAATAAAAATTTATATTTATATCTGAATCAAATTTTCTTATACCTCAGAGGAGTAATATACATATATGAAATCTCTCTATGTATTAGAAATATACTTGTACAGATGTTCATAAATAAAAATCTAAACGGATATACCCTCTCCGGCAAGTGAACCTTTTAGGCTTAAATTAAATGGATGTGTATACAAATCCGTAAAGTATTTGGTCGTATAAATCAATTGTGATACAAAAACGAGGGGATTCGCCGGCTTATGCCGAGCTTTAAAAGAATAAACCCATTACCCTTTCTCGGTGGGTGTTTTTTAACAAAGTTCTCAAGAACTTAACTCATTCCCTGTTCCGATAAATAAATCCAGTTGAAGAAAAGGAAACAACTTTGGTTCTGGATAATTCTGTTTGACTGACAATTTAGAGAACTCTCATCCCGTCAGTGGCTTTCAGTGATAAATTTAAACTACAGAGCTTTAGATGCCTGAGAGATATGAAAATGATATGAAAACAGAATTTTAGGCTCTTGTCGTGAATCTCTTGAAAGGGACTCTCTCTTAGAGGAGAATCTGGGGATTGTCCAGAGATGCTTTCACTTAGAAAAAGCTTCTTAGAACTCTTCCTTGAGTTCGTTTTTATAGAAAGAGAAAGTACCTAAATGGGTTAATCGGGTAGAAAGTCTGGTCATTGAATTTCAGTACGAAAGGTTGTTTGGTTTGAGATTGCTAGCCCATAGGGAACGGTCGTTTATATATATATTTTTTAAACAAATACTTGGATAAGGAGATTTTAATAATATACCTATCATTACTCTTCGAGGTATGGTGCTGTAAAAATAAAGGCTTCCTTCCGGTGGGTAAAAAACAAAAAACACCTTCAATTTCTTACGTGTATACGTAGGACTAGCAAAACAAACCCTCTTTGTTTATTCATTAACTTTGAAGCAAAGGATATCAAAGTACATGTGAAAGTGACTTGTTTCAAAAAAAAGTTTCAAGGCTAAGAATTAATCCCTAAACAAAAAGGTTCAAAGGGATTCTGGGAATTAAGAATTTCGAGCGACCTGCCAAAGTAGGTAATACTTACCTACAGAAAAAAAAAAAGCCAAATTTGTTAAGCACCCGTAGGATTATCAGGGCGCCAAAAAGGTATGGGTTTGTGGTTTTTGTGGTGGTACATCTTCTCTTTGCTGTAATAACTGAGGCGGAAGTTAAATAAATTTTCCACCTCGAGCCAAACTAAAAGTTAAAATAAAAAAAAAAAAGTTCGAAATTTTTAATAATCTCCGTTTTTATGATATGATAACAGAGAGAGAGAAATTAGATGACCTTCCGTCTCTTTTTAGTGCAACCCTTTAAAAATTTACTACATTCCTCTGACAATGGTTGACATTCGTCAAGATTTAATGTAAAATCTGTGCCTTATTGCCAGTGAGCTAGCAAAAAAGGATATGTTGTTAAAATATTCCAAATATCGTAAAGTTGTTCATGTTTTATTGTATCTCTTTCCTGTTTAAGCATATCCTTCGTCTGTTAAAATTCAGTTAAATAAGTAATATAAAATCCAGCAAGAGGATTATGATTCAGTATTGCGGCCAAAATTATCATTTAAAGTTGCCCACGATACATAAAATTGGAGTCTCAGAGTTTTATTATTTCTAGAAGTTCATATACTATATTTAAATTTCTTGGATTAACGATTCATCCATAGTTCGCAAAAGAACAATATGGAATAAAGTGAGTACCTATCGTAAAATTTTGCCTTGTGTAAGTATGTCATGTATGGATTACTAAATCACAACTACTTCAGGACCTATGTTTAAAAACTATAGTTAAATTCATAGTGGAGAAAATCCAATTATAAATTTGTATAGTTGATTAAATTTAACTATGCACAGTATTTCACTAAACTATTAACAAATATTCAATTATAAATTAAAACGTCAATATAAATAAATTAAATTAAAATATAAAATATGCATAGTTACGTGAAACGTATTAGAAGATTTTTAATTATTTTATTTTATATTTTTATTAATATATGAATAGAAACCTTAAATATTAGTCTGAATAAATAAAAATCTAGGAAAAAGTCTGAAATCGATAGGTGTTTATATGACCTGTTTAGATTTTGAAGTTGAACTTAGGAAGTGTCAATGTCAAAAAGCCATTTCGGATGATTATAATTAAATCGTGTTTTTAAATTGGTGCCCTAATAATAGAAATCTTTACTACAAGGCGAAAAATGAAACGACCGCAGAGTTTATTCAAGTTAGACTTTAGATTTTTTTAGGTTGTTCAACTTGCTATACCCACGCTCCAACATCAGTCTGTATATGGTATACATATGTAAGTAATGGAGTTGAAAAAATATATGTCGCGGTTTAAAATTATCTAATTGCCTTCCAATTATGTAAAAACTATTTTAAATTACACCTATCCCTTGATTTACACGGTGCTTAATTTATATAGTTTTTAAATTAAAAAAATAATAAAAAAGGTAATTTATCTGAGTTAGTTCGATTATTTTACATATATATTGACATATTCTTTCAACCAACTGAATTTATTAATGAGAGCTTCTTTTTAATCGTATATTAATTGCAGACGTTAAAGAGAATGAGGAGATGTTTAAATAAATAAATAAAAAAAAAAAAAAAAAAAAAAAATTGTTTTATATTGTTAAAATACCAAATCATTTATTTTCTTTTAATATTTTTGTTTCATTTTACGCGATTGTTATGAACGTATCTACGACTTTTCTTTATATTTGATTTATACTGTCTAACTTATTGATTTTACATGTATGCGACGTTTCGTTTTACACGGTTTCGATTAGATACGATTTTCCTTGGAACGTATCTAACGTGTAAATTGAGAGATGGGGTGTACTTACTTTAAAATAAATTTTTTGGGTTGGAACCGAAAAGTTTGGACTTGGACATCAAACAAATAAAATATGTTTATATGTATAATATAAAATCTCATTAATATTACTACCATTTGGAAAAATAATTATAACTTTAATAATTTACTTAATTTCTTCGCATCAAATCAGAAATACAATAGGTACGTATATGTCCAACAAGTTGGACTTGAACAAAGAGATAATTTTCTATTCCAGTTCTGGCCATCATATAATAGCCCCTAAAACCGCAACCAAATTGAGGTGCGGTTCCTTTGAGAGAAGTCCTATTCAAATTTCAAATAGGTTCGAACTTTCATGGTGATTAATAAGAGAATCGTCGCCAAGTCTGGACATGACAGGTGAACTGAATTATTCGTGCGAAGGTACAAAGCCAGAGATTGAAGTTACGCCTCCAGTCGAATAAATATGGGGTATATTTGTCAATTATTCATGTGGACGTCGTAGTTCATGTTCATGTTCATGGAGTTAGGACTCTTGTTGCATCTGGCAGGAGAATGCGCTATATGTCATATTTTGAAGTATTTATGCTACAGAATATTAACCACTTGTGGGTGTTTTCTTTCGGTTAGTCACTCTTTTACCATGATGTATTTTTATGAAAGGATATGAAGAAGATAATTTATATAGAAATTCTCGAAAAACACCGGACACATGCCGGAATCGAACCACCGACCTTGGAATTTGCGCTCCAATGCTTTCACCACTGAGCTATCGGGTCCAGTTGGCAATGCTTTGAACACAAAACATTTTTTATGACCTACGATGAGATTGTCTTTATTAAAATTTCAAACCCATTATCTAGGAAATTACGACATGAAAGTTACTGGAGCTAATAAAATCTATTTTAAAATAGAAATAAGAATCAACTACGAAACGTAATTTCCGCTGAATTTTTTTGTGTGAAAATAGACCACTAAAGGAGGCACATAAATACTTGTTGAAGGCTTTATAAAATACTCTTACCAGTAAATTTTGGAAGGGACTTGCAATAAATCATATTTCGCCTACATCAAAACTTGTTGATCCCTTGTCAAAAAGTTCTAAAAGACTTTTGCCTTTGAGAGTTGTGAAAAGTACTGAGTTTTTTTCTTTCTTTTTTTTTAACATAAGATATTTTCTCCACCTTTCTGTCACAAACTGCAAATTAATTTTTTACGGTTGGCTTCCTGACAAGGAAGTGTAAAATTGTCTAAGAAACGGAGCTTTAAAAATGTCCAAACCATGACACTTTTTGGTTCTAGAAAAAAAATGAAAAAAAGGAAGAAATTGGCCTCTTTACAATTTAACTGGTGAGGCTAGGCTAGAGATTATATCCTCAGTGGTGGTGGTAATTTGTTCGGATTTTTGGCCGTTCCTTTTATTAATAATTAGGGGACCAAAGGCAGCTCCAACATTTTAATTTCATCTAATTTTTCTTCGCCGGGACAGAGAGTTTTAAACAAATATTCGTGACAAGGGAAACCGAGAAAGCATTTAAGATAATTTTCAGCCTTCCTTTCCCGTCCGTCGTCGTCTTAGAGTAGGTAAGGTAAAGGCCTTTTAGCTTAATTTTTTTTTTCCGAAATCGTAATGTTAGACTGTGATGTTGTTTTTTATAGCTTCGTGTTGTCCCGCTGGTTGAATTAGGTAACCGAAAATGAAATTAAAACAAATTGAGTTTTAAAACAGAGTTACGGTCGTAAGAAAGGAAACCCTTCGGCTTTTTTCATTAAACAGATAAAGATTTCTGTAAACAATGATTTTGCAAAATATTTTAAATTTAATGCTTGTTTTTCTTAAATAAAACAATTTTTCTTAATTTTTCTTGCCATTAGGGACAGTGATTAATTTTTAGTAATTTTTTGGGTACTGACTTGGGTGACATTAAAGAAGGATATTATATATTTATGTATATATTTTACTTTAAATAGTTTTCATCATTATTTTTTACAACACATGCTATTAGTAATTATTATTACTTCTACATGAGATCACGTCTTAAAAAACTACGTATTACAAAATTAACTACTCCTCTTATCAAAATTCTTTAAATATTGGCAAAGATTTGATTTGTAAGTTTACAGAAACATTAATTCTCAAATTTGTTTTTAGTAGTTTTTAATATAATTTAGAATACACAAAAACAATTCATTCCATCACAAACAATTAAATAATTCTCTACTTTATCTCTTTATCAATGGAAGTGGATTTATTTAACAATCAAATATGACTATGAAAAATTCTGGCATTTTGAGCGGCTTTCCATTGAAAGTAATTTCACACATGAGTACAATAAAATTCAATTTACATGACACAGAAAGCAGAATATATATTTTAAGAAGGATTTCAGCAAACATACGCAAGTTAAAGTGTTTACATACACCTGATGGAGGAGAAAATATTCGTGCGTGACAATTTCTTCTGTCAAAGTATTTTTTTTTTAAAGATTTTACAATTTAAGAAATTATACACTTCTTCAAGGCGACAGTGACAATGATCTTATGTTGTTTGAAATTATGTATTATTTGCTATATGTAACAAAATACCAAAATATAATACTAAAGACTATATTATTTAATTTAAATTGAATATCATTAAAATATCCACTAAAACCTATAAGAAAAGTGGTAGTAGTTAGGCACTAGTCTAACATATTTAAGATGAAAATAAATAATTTCTGCAAAGACCTTTGATCAACATAGCCATCAAATAAATAAATATTCTTTTAAGTATTCAATTGTCTTTGTTATATTTGTCAAATAAAATCGTTTTGATTGAAAATTTATCTAATTTTGTTATTTCATATTTGAAATAGAAAGCTATTAATTTTATATTCAAAAATAAATTATGTTTTGTAGGAACGGATATGTGGCAATCAATAAATATAGTATACATATATAATAACAGCCTAAACTAGCAAACTTAATCCCTCCAGACTTTAATCATTGATTAATGTGTTAAAAACAAATCAGAATATTTAACAGGGATGTTTTTATACCAAAAAAAGACCCTTCCTCATGATTATCAAATACAATGGCAACGTTTCATCAAAATCGATTAAAAAATGCGGTAGCTATTGTGGTAACAAAATTATATTTATAAACGGATGCAGGTCCTATTGGCAAAATTTACTCGATGAATTTTAGCTTTATTATTGTAGTCTTACATATAACTTTTCTATCCTAGCCCGAGATAGTTAATTTTTTCGAAAATGATGAAAAAAGGTACTAGTATACGTGTGAGATTTTCTAAACCATCTAAATATTTGCGAAAGTCGTTAAATAAAGGAGTTTTTGACATTCAAAATCAGAACATAACTTGTTTTTGGATCAATAAATCTAATCTTTTGGTTTTGGCTTATCGTTGTTCTGTAAGTAAGTACTTTTTTAAAAGAAGTCTCCTTACAAAATATTTTTTAAAATTACACAATTGAATCACAAATTCGGACGTTTTCACTTTTGAATTCAAACTTTATGATTTTCACGTTAACGACAACTAGTCGGGAAAGATTCGTTCAATTTGTCAATTCTTTCAGTTCAAATGAAGTAAAATGCTGTGTGTCACTACGTCATTAGAAGTAACATATAATGATAATTTGGATATTTTCCCTGTTATTATAGGGCCAATCATTGAGGCGAGTTTAGTAAAGAAAAATAATATTAAAAACAATTTTTATTTAGTTTTATTCACTTTTTACTCACTACTAAAAATTTGAATTTTAGACTTAGTACATCCTCGTAAGTTTTAGACCGAATTTTACGTATAGCACCATAGGAATTGTTCAATATAATGTACAAGGTAAATGGGAAGTTTTAAAATAGATTTGTATGAACTTAAAAATGTCTTTTGGTGTAATTGTACAGGAATTGTACAAAAGAATCAAATCTTTTTGTGTTGTATAAGCCTAACATTCAACATGGGCGTGGTCTACCTTTGTACTTCCACTTGACAACATTTCTTGGGACACTTTGCATATCTATAATTTAAGTTAATCTTACCTTTCGAAAAATAAAATGTATCTGGTGACAGGCGTAAAACATTGAACATATACTGGACCGAGTTAAGAAAATAATTTACACAAATTCTAAGAATTAAGTGAAAAACTGTTGAAAACCCTAACTTGATCATTTATCAAAATAATGATCGAAAATTCGTCTTAGAGCCTCTGTAACTAAGAAAAAAAAAAAAAAAAAAAGATATAACCCCCGCGGTTATTTCTTGTTTCCAAAGCACGTTTAAGCAATTTGTTCACCTTCATTTGAATTTAACGAGGGGAGTTCGGCACTGGGCTGGACTGAAACAACTAGGGCTTTAAACAATCTATGCGCGGTGAAAAGGGATTATACTTAATATTCCTTATAATTTGGCAACGGTTCCCTTTCATAAAGTAAATACCCTTCATTCACTTCATTGCCACCGAATTTCTCTGATTAATGGTTTCAATAACTTTGCAAATCTGATTATTTGTTTAGGGGACTTTAAACAGTAACTGACCCCTTAACAATAGGGATGAAATATTTAAGGTGAGAATTTGTTTCAAGTTTTTCGAATAGGGTGAAAATTAATTATTTATATATAATTTATCACTTGGGGACAAATGCAATCTAAACTACCCCAGATTATTTTATAATTTTAAGCTAGAAATTCTACGAAATTTTCCTCCACGTAATCAGAATTCTTAAAAATACTTAAAATGCTTTTAACATCACGTTCATTGATTTCAATATTCAGCCAAATAAACGACAACCCTTAAACTGCTTGGATGCATCTTGAAACATTATTTTAAATGGAGAACATAAATCTTACGACGCCGACATGTCGATATTCGGTTTCAACCCCTTTTCGACCTTCGGATAAATGGGAATGTATATTCATTAAAATCTACAGGAGTCTTGAACAAGAGCTCATTTTACACATGCTACATTTGATTAGAGTTGTACGTACCTATATTTCTGGAAATTACTAGATTTCTCTGGAATTTGTGTTCACTTCACATCAGATGGAAAGATATGTTCTTCCCTTGAAATTTTATCTGATTTGCATAATTTAAGATTTATCTCTAAAGTTGAAAGGTGAAAGACTTTAATCCAGACTAAGAACACGACGTCAATCTTTTCTCCGTTGGGGATAAAAATTAAATATTTTATAAGAAATTTCATGTACAATACATACATAAATACTTATATAGAAATAAAATGTTGAAAAATGTGTAATGTAAAAGTTATGCTTTACAAAGGAAGATACGAAAGCTACGTCGGTTTTGTTGAGGCTAAAATTAAAGGAAGCAAGTGAAAATGTTTTACATTTAATATCTTTTTATGCTTATTGTTTATATTTTACGCTTATAAAATTAAGTTATTTGTAAAAATTCAATATATTCATTTTAAAACACAAGAAAGCTGAATTTAACTGAAGTTATTATTACTATAAAAATAAATAAATTTCTATTATATTTATCTATCATTGTTGCTATTTCTTTTAATTTGTTTTTGTATGAGATCAGTTATAAGTTTTTAATTGTAAGATATATACAAATCTACTATATTTGATTAGTTAGAATATTATCAAGTATAATTTAGTTATTTGGTATATTCTTTTGTATCCCTGTATTTTCGAATTAGTTTTTCATTTCGCGAATTTGATATAAATAAATAATTTTAACTATTAAGTATAAAAAAGCTTTTAGTCATTCGTTGCTTTACAAAAAGTGATATTAAAATAATCCGAAAAATGACTGTCAACATATTGCAAATCGGCTCAAATAAAGTTTATTATCGAATATTAACCTTTAACTGTGCACGTGAGTCTTACACACCTTTACCCGTTTCCGATTTCATATACAGGTATCCCTCGAGATACACGGTACTTGAGTTGCACGATTTTCGAGTTACACCGAAAAAAATTGCGACGTTCCCTCAAGTTACACGCTATTTGAGTTACACGGTTTTATACCAATTTTCATAAAAAGGGCAAAATAATAAGGATTTATCATATATTCGTCAATTTAGCTATCTGCGGACTCCTTTCGCTTCCTGCTCTTGTAAAATTGAATATACAGGTCACTAACAGTAGTGCTAAATCTGAGTTTCCACTTCCGTGTAACTCGAAACCGGTTTCGAGTTACACGGAACCAATTAATCGTGTAACTTGAGGAACACCTGTATATGAGGCATTCTTTGTGAACGGACCACCCCCTGCTGTCCAAAAATGGCGAGCTCCATTTAAGGTCTACCAAGGGTCAAAAGAAAGGTTTTGGTTTCTACTTTTGAATGCACACTGGCTTTCGAAGAGTCCGCCTATATAGAGCCCAATATGGCGGTCACGTGACGTCCATTAATTTGACTACTTATGAGGCTATAAAATGGGTCGCATCATTCCGATTGAGGTCTACAAAGGCCCAAATGAAAGCTTTTGACTTCTGCTTTCAGAAGCTTTATTGCAAAAGCTTTCATTTAAGCCGTTGTAGACCTCAATCGAAATGCTGCGAGCCATTTTGTAATCTTTTAAGTGGTAAAATTATAAAGATCACGTGGTTTTAGCGGCCATATTGGATTTTGAGCAATCAAAAAAAGAAAAATTGCGATACAGCTTTTGAAAGCAGAAGTTAAAAGCTTTCATTTGGGCCTTTGTAAAACTCAATCGGAATGATGCGACCCATTTTATAGCCTCATAAGTAGTAAAAGTAATGGAGTTCACGTGGTTTTAGCCGCAATATTTGGCTCTGTATAGGTGGACTCTTCGAAAGCCAGTGTGCATTCGAAAGTAGAAACCAAAGCCTTTTTTTTTACCCTTGGTATGTAGACCTTAAATGGAGCTCACCATTTTTGGACAGCAGGGGGTGGTCCGTTCACAAAGAATGCCTCATATATTTTTTTCTGTATTTATTAATTTTTCAAAATAAAGTAGAAATTAAAATAAATGTTAATTTTTTCTATATTTATTTATTTTTGTTTTATTATTAAGAACCTGTAACTTGTAACTAGATTTTTACAAGCTTTTGTATAACTTGAATAGTTCGTATGTATGTGTTTTCAGTTCAAAATTTGTACACGAATTTTAACTTATTTCCTATTATCCGATTTAGATGAAATTTCATAGACTTATCTAAGTTTCGTGTCAATAAAATATAATATATCTAATATCGCTTTAAAGACAATATTGCGACCGCCATAAGATGGTGCTTTCCTTTTTTTTCCTCACAGTCCCCTTAATATGAGTCAGTTTCAAAGTGTTTAGAATTATCAAATGATTGGATTGGATTGAATGGGTTTAGAATTATCAAATGAAAGGGTTCTACTAGTAAAATACGATAAATTATGAAACAAATCCAGACTAAAAAGTAAAAAATAAATATAAATTAAAAAAATAAATTTAAGTAAAAGTTTTATATTATGTATGTATACTTTATAAAAGCTTGGGGCGTTCCTATTCATCTCATAGCTATTGTAGGCATAACTTGTCATTAGTTGTCCATCTTAATTAAACGCCTGAAGCGATTATAATTTATACATATATAGTATATAAATTAAGCGTGTACATAAAAACTAGATATAAATGTTTTTTAAACTTTTATTTAAAATATTTAGTTCATTAGTACTAAAAAATTCAACCACTCTATATAGAAGACGTTTACGGAAGTGTTAAAGGTTAAGATTTTAAATAAGTATGAGTCACTCACTTCAAATGGTCATAAAATTTATTTAAATTGCTTGTTCTTAAAAGGAGGAGTTAATCAATCTATTTTGTTCTTAAAAAATACTTTTGAATTATTAAAATTCTTTATCCTGTTATCAATCCATTTTCGCAAAACTGCCACATTCGTGTATACACCTAATTTATTGGGTTTTCCGCATCCATCTCCTGCTGCTGCAACACCAATCAGCTTTTTATTTGCAACAAGTGGACCTCCTGAGTCGTTCTGGCACGCATCTGCACCACCTAACAAGTATCCAGCGCATAACAAATGATCCGTGAATTTAATGAACCCAACATGATCTTTACAAATACTTTGGTTTACTACGGGCACATATGCGAACCTAAGATCATATGAAAAATTAGTAGCATTCTCGTTGGTAACGCCCCAACCACTGATCATTGCATTTACTCCAGATGGAATCGATTCATTAGATTTTATCATATCGATAGGCTGTACATTTTTATCGAATTTTAAGGGTTTACCAAGAAAAACGACTGCAATATCATAATCGTGAGAACTTCCAAAGTACTTGAACTTCGGATGGACAACATAATCCACAACTGGGATAAGCTGTCCACCATTTAAATGCTTATTACTGCCAGCTCGAATCGAAAACAAATCTGGATTATAGACATTACGAAAACAGTGTGCTGCTGTAATTATTATATTTTTCTTAATTATTGCTCCTCCGCACTGGTGGTAGTTATAAAATCGAAGCGACACCTGATATGGAATTGATTCAGCCAAATTTCCACCTACAATCTTTAATTTCGATAAACCACTTTGTACTATTGTAATACAATAGAACAGATAAATTGTTATGGGGAAACTCACTACACGGAATATTATCATTTTACTATAGAATTTTTGAAACTGAAGCTGAATAAGCTCCTTTGCAGATCTTTTATATACCTCAGAATTACACCTCACTGGTAAATAGTACCAAGTGTTTCGAATTTGTTTTTAATTGTAGTCAATTTTGAAATAAACACTTGTGTTAACATACAAGTGAAACAATTTGTGTCAGTCAGCAATATATGTATGTTAAGGGTAAAATGTATTTGAATAATTCATAATATGCTTAAAAATTAAATTATCTCAAGCGGAATGTTTATTTTATTGGATTTAATGACATTGTTTTTAAGAACTACGGCTAATATGAGAACAAGTTATGAAATTCTCAATTTTTTGACCCTATCTCGTAAATAACAAAAGCTACAGACAAAATCCTACTGACAAACTTGTAGGAAATCCAATTTATTTTATTTTGCTTTTATGCCTCACAGTCCCCTTAACATGGGTATCAAATGAAAGGGTTTGCCTAGTAATATACGATAAACTATGAAACAAATCCGGACCAAAAAGTATAAAATAAATAGTTAAAGAAATTAATTTAAATCAAGTTTTTATATATGTATAATTTTTTTTATTTTAAATATGAAATTCATTAGTACTAAAAATATCAACCACTCAATATAGAAGACGTTTACGAATTCTTTAAAGTTAAAGGTAAAGACTGTAAGTAAGTGGTCATAAAATATAGTAATATCTAATTTCAATTTATTTGAACAGCTTGTTCTTAAAAGGAGGAGTTAATCAATCTATTTTTTGTTTTGTTCTTAAAAAATACTTTTGAATTATTAAAATCTTTTATCCTGTGATCAATCCATTTTCGCAATACCGCCACGTTCGTATATACGCCTAATTTATTCGGTTCTCCGCATCTATCTCCTGCTGATACAATACCAATCAGTTTGTTATTTGCAACAAGTGGACCTCCTGAATCGTGTTGACACGTGTCTGCTCCACCTTTTAAGTATCCAGCGCATAACATACGATCCGTGAATTGAATGAACCCAACATGATCTTTACAAATACTTTGGTTTACTACGGGCACATATGCGAACCTAAGATCATATGAAAAATTAGTAGCATTCTCGTTGGTAACGCCCCAACCACTGATCGTTGCATTTACTCCAGATGGAATCGATTCGTTCGATTTTATCATATCAATAGGCTGTACCTTTGTATCGAATGTTAAAGATTTACCAAGGAAAACTATTGCCACATCATAATCGTGAGAACTTTCATTGTAACTATACTTCGGATGGACAACATAATCGACCACTGGGATAAGTTGTCCACCATTTAAATGCTTATTACTGCCAGCTCGAATAGAGTACAAATCTGGATTATAGTCTTTATAAATACAGTGTGCTGCTGTAATTATTACATTTTTCTTAATTATTGCTCCTCCGCACAGGTGGTAGTTATAAAATTGAAGCGACACCTGATAGGGAATTGATTCAGCCAAATTTCCACCTACAATCTTTAATTTCGATAAACCACTCTGTACTATTGTAATACAATAGAACAGATAAATTGTTATGGGTAAACTCACTACACGGAATATTATCATTTTACTATAGAATATTTGAAACTGAAGCTGAATAAGCTTCTATGCAGTCGTTTATATACCTCAAAAGTACTCCTCATTGGGGTAAATTTTATCATGTGTTTAGAATTTGCTTTTAATTGTAGTCAATTTTTAAAGAAACACTTGTGTTTATATACAAGTGAAACAGTTCGTGTCAGTCAGCAATATATTGTTAAGGGTAAAATGTATTTGAATGACTTATAATATGCTTAAAAATTAAATTAAATCTCAAGTGACATGTCTATTTTATTGGATTTAATGACATTGACATATGAGAACAAGTTATGTATGAAATTGTATGATACTGCAACAATAATCATAAAATCATATCTATTACCCTTAGGACATGAACGTAGAAAAATACTTTATGTGTATACTATATATTTCAAAATTACTTAACTATCCCCTTATACAATTCTAATCCAAATTCGTGTGAATTGTTCGGATAGCAATTTATTCAATCTTTGAATAATCTTAAAATAATAATAATCACTAAAATTACATTTTACACTTTTCAGCATTTCATTAAGTTGTATTCTAAGGCTTTAACCAAACTAAAACTGAACTTACCACATTCTAATAAACTGTTAGGTATAGGTATCTTTAGAACATCATGTTAATCGATATAAGTGTTATTTATTTAACACTTTTTTCATAGCAGTCTATAAGATTGAATAATATTTTAATATATCGGGTTGGCTAATAAATAATGAGCGACATACATGACTTTATGTTTGTATTTATTTATTAAATAATTTACTATTAATCGTTAACAATATAATCACCGTCGTTATCTACTACCATCCGCCAACGATTCGGCAAAGAGTGGATGGCATCCCTGTAAAACTTCGCCGGTTTTGCTTTGAAGAATTCATCTATGTATTGTTGCAACTGATGTTCATCACCGAAGCTTTTTCCTTGTAAATGATTACTGAGAGACCGGAATAAACTGAAATCCGTTGGGGCTAAGTCAGGCGAATATGGAGGGTGTGGCACTATTTCCCAGTTGAGCTCTAGCTTTAGTCGGGTACTCTTAGCGATGTGCGGCCGGGCATTGTCGTGAAGGAAAAATATTTTGTCATGTTGTAGACGTTTACGACGGAGTTCAAGCTTTAGATTTTCAAGTTGATTACAGTATACTATTGCCGTCATCGTGGTATTAGTAGTAAGAATTTCCCAATATATTACTCCATGTATGTCCCACCAGATCGAGAGCATCACTTTCCGAGTATGAGGATCTTTTTTTGGCGTAGGTTTACCTGGTTCGTTGCGGCCCAGCCACTTGCGCTTGCGTGTGTGGTTGATATAGATAACCCACTTTTCGTCTCCAGTAACGAGATGGTCTAGCCAGCTAAATGTGCGACGGAACGATAAAAGGTATGCACAGATATCTGCACGGTAAGTCAGTTGATCTTTATTCAACTGGTGGGGTACCCAAACACCATATTTGTACGTCTTCCCCAAACCGTGCAGATACTTTTCCACCGTGCCATGAGAGCATCCGAGCTTAAGAGCCAAATTGCGCGTAGTGCTTCGAGGATCTTCTTCAATTAATGCCTTCAGTTTATTTATATCTATTTCTACCGGACGCCCAGACCTTGGTTGATCAATCAAGAAATAGTTACCCTTGCGGAATTTTTGGAACCACCGCTTTGCTGTAGCCTCGGAGACTGCATCATCAGCTATCCTCTGGCATATATTACGTGCAGCTTCTGCAGCCGAATGCCCAGATTGGTACTCGTATAATAAACAGTGCCGAATATGCGTTTTAATATCACTCATTTTTTTGTGGTTCTTTACGCAATGACAACCGAAACATTACTGACGGCATGCTCACGATTCGCTTTTTATATACCCCCTGCAACAGAACGTTCTCGACCTTACCCGAAATTTCCAGAAAATAAAAACTGAAACGCTCATTAGGTACTTATTAGCCAACCCGATAATACCTAAATTTAAATATCTTCAATCGCAACACAAAACACTGTGTTAGTTGCAACAATTTGGAACCACTTTCCTATCGATTGTCAAAATTTTTAGTGGGAAATCATATTATAATAAATAACATCTTAATAGGTTACGTATGTGAATATGAAGACTTTCAGCCCAAAGTCGCTCTAAACTTGTTAACTTTTGCCGGTTTTGAAAAGTTTAGGGTCAATTTGGGATCTTTTATACTTGAAATGATTTTCTTCATCCTAATCAGTATGAACAATTTTAGTCCAAAATCAAACTATATATTCTAAACGAAAGTGTTTCAGGAGAATGATTTGGAATGATCCGATTCTAAAAAAAGCCCTCAATCATTTAACGATAGTAGTTTCAAGATTTTTTTTAGTTTTTAAAGGATTGTGTCTAAAATATTATATTATTGCATTAATCATTTTAGTATTACATATTTATACAATACAAATACTTATATCGAAATATTTTTTTTTTTTTTAAACTTTAATAATCAAAATATAAAATAGTACAAACAAATTCATTTCGAGTATTTTTAATGAATTAAAAATCCGTATACGTATACGTTGTATTAAGATGTTTCATATTGGTATAATAATATTTATAATAGTTATAATATTATAAAGTGGGTGTCAATTTTGTATTTTGATCTTGATAAATTATCAGTGAAGTTATAATTTTATTGGTGATATTCATTCTTTCATTATTTGGTTTGAACAAAATTGTTTTTTTATAGTTAAACAAAACTATATAATACATATAACATATTCATTGAAAATTAAAAAAATAAAGTAAAATAATACAAATATTTAATATACTATAGTATGTATTTAAAAATCGTATAGTTAATTTCAAATGGAATAAAATAATTACCGAGTACCAACTAGCTGCTTAAAGCTTCACTTTTAAAGCAGAACAGTGCTCCTATAGAACTAGACTTTTATGAAATGTTTAGGATATCTAAGATTGAATTGGAATAGCTAGTGTGGGGATCAAGAGTTATCCCACTTAATTTTTAATTTAAATTTAAATTTCATTTTATTTTTAATTATTTATTTTTTTAATTAAAAATTATGCCATTTTTATTTTTTATTATATTTACAACTTTATTTCATATTTATTTATTTATTTTTTTAATTAATTTTTAATTTTGAAGTTTATGTTTCTTAAAAAACTAATTTATTTTTATTTCTTTTTTAAAGAAAAGCCTCCTAAAAAATTTTTAAAAAAAGCATCGCCGTCTCCTCCACACTAGTTTATCTTTTAAGACCATTCGACAGCTACATATCTTATTTTTACGACATTATGGTTCATAAAGATACACTTCTAGAATGTTGTGTGAGAAAGTTGAGAATGGTATTTAAAATTAAACCAGAAACGAGAAAACAAAGGAATTGGAGATTTCTAGGTTGATATTGGACTAAAAATTTCAGCTTATGTTGTAAATCGCAGAAAGCTGAGCGACAAATTTTAAAAAAAGCTTTAAGATGTTGGCAATATAATCGTTTTTAGTTGTTATCTTAATTTTGTTCGTTTAATTTTATTTAAATTTGTTTTGTGAGAATTATAATATTTTATTTATTTTGTAATCTAAATCATTACCCTTTTTCTATATTTCTATATATCTGTCTTTACAATACTTTTAAATTCTGACTTTTGTACTAGTCATATATATTTTTTTAACTATAAATATGTTGGTTCTGATAAATTGGACAAAATACCATAAATGTGGTGGTTGTGATATAACCTACATATTTAACTTTTATTTAAATATGTTTACAAATATTAAAGTAATTGTAGTCTGTCTATTTTCTCATTCACAAAATATGTACAATATCTTATTAAATAATTAAATTGTGTGGCGATGATGTATTTTCTTTAGCACAACTTTAGAACCAAATTTTTATATAAGCCTATCAGTGGCGTGGGGTCCATATAACACGATTCCCACCGGCTTCCCTTTTGGGAACTCATCCTATTCCCGTAAATTTAAAACTTGTTCTATGCCTCTAAAATTCCTGGAAAGCGCTCCCAAAATTCATCTCGTAAAGAAAACATGGCAAAACAAGTGTTACAACCAAAAACAACCATAATCTGTTGTTGCACTACGATGGAACCTTCCCTCGCACCGTAGCAGGTTCTATCAAGGGGTTGCATCGGGTATGAAGCACTCGCTCGCTGCTTCTGTAAGCCGGTCATTTTACGGCTTACTCAAGCCCACACTTTTCTCCACGAGTAACAAAGAAATCGTGTGTGATATCCTTTGCTCACTAAAAGCAAATCCTATAAGCAAATAACACGATAGAAACCGGCTTCTCGGCTGTTTTCATTTTGCATAAGTTGAAACTCGGGTCACTTCGGCGGGTGGTTGTTTATTTCTTAGAATGTCAGCTGATTCGTGTCTTCTCTATGAACGTGTGTGAGTGTAGTGGTGCTCTCTTATTATCCCTATAACACGGTAGAAAGCGGCTTCTCGGGTGAGTGGGGTTGGTTGGGGTGGGTTTGGTTATTAATTTTTTTTTCATAAACAATATTCAGCTGACTGTAAATTTCTTTGATACTGAAGGGGCTGTGAATTGTAGGAGTGAATGCTCCCTTATTTCACAAGAACACGGCAGAAGTCGTCTTCTCGGAAGGGAGGGATGTTGTGGTTTTGTTTATTATATTTTAATAAAAAATTGTTAACTTGTGTCTCTTTTTGCCTTGGTGCTCAACGGATTGTGGCTTATGAGTGTGGTGTGGTGCTACTTTATTACCTCTCGATAACACGATAGAATCCGGCTTCTCGGGTTTTTTCGTTAGGTTCGGCTATTCGGATGACGATTATTTATTTGTTTCAATTTGTCAGTTGAAGGATTTGTCGTGCATGTTTGATTTAAAGTGAAGTGTAATTGTACTTTAATATATAGAATTTAATTGTGAAAAGCTGGTGAGAATTTTGTAAGGTTTGAATTTTGTATAGAAAAACACCTTCTTTTACAAATTAGAAATCAGTCTAATTTTTACAATGATGTTTTGGTCGAATTTATAAAAAAAAATCGTAGATTAGTTTTGGAGTATAAGTAAGATTAATTATATTTCATATCAACTTTTCACAGTTTTTGTTAACCGCTTTAGTTTGATTGCACGATACACGCGACTATAACGGTTTTTTTCAAAGCCACTTATATTATTCTTGAAGTTCATTGTATGTGCATATTTATTCATAATATTCATATAGCACTTAACTTCCAATGACTTTAAGTATGATAGAAGTGGCCGACTAAATTTGACAAGAATACACGCAGTCACTGTTGAACACATTTTGTAATATCTGACTTCATTTGGTAAGTTTTTTTTCGCTATTAAGTTTCTGATTTTTGCACCGGCTTACCTTCTCAAAAATTTCACCCCACGCCACTGAAGCCTATATATATATAATAAGAAAACCCTCTCAAAACGCATAAAAACAATCGTTAACATTATATATTTTCTCTTCAATTTGTTTAAAAGGTCAATATAATTTCAAAGCCTCTAATAATAGTCATTCCCATTTTCAAATAACCTAATAAAATCGCCATAATAATCTCAAATTATAGGGAGTATGCTTCACTAAAATGAAGGCTCATCCTAAACTAAATGATAAAGATAATACAGCAGGTGTGCCCTTAAAGCGTACTTTACCTCAGTAAGCAACAGCTGTACGACTGCTTAGTTATTTATTGTACGATCGATTCTCATGGGCGCGCATTCCTCACCTGCTATGAAAGCCCTCAGCAAGATAAATGAGTTTCTTGGGTGATATAATACGATTGAGCAACTGTTACAGCTCTCATCCGCAGATAAATTTCAGATAATCGATTAAGAAATTCAGAAGCTATAGGAAAAGCCACACTAGAAATCGTTTATAGTGATTGAATGCTTGAATGAAAGGAGTTTAAGGCAAGAATCGGAGACCAAACGAATAAAAATCAGAATGCTACAATAAAGTTTCTTATGAAACAACTTTGTATCTAATTCCTGTGAATAATTGATGTTTTAGTGTTGGAACTTTTTATAGGAGAAAATTTGATATAAGTGTCCACATGAATTATTTAAATGTTTTGCTTTATATTACAAACAGATTGGCTTTTCTTGAGAAAATACATTTTTGGAACATTTTTTAAAAAATTATGGTTTGCGTTATGATTTTGGCTGAGTCGTTCTTAACCCATTAATGCGCAAAACGAGGATTTTGTGCACGCAAGTTCAATTGTACGATTCGAATAGAAAATTGGGGCCAATTTCCTCCAAATTCGTATAATTGATCCTTTTTGAGTAAAAATATCACCAATTTTTTTATGATGAAATTTCGTGATATTTTTACTCAAAAAGGACGAATTATACGAATAAATTTTATATGACAAAAAGTGATTATAATTAGCCAAGGAACACGTGTGAATTTTTTCAGAATTTTTCGGGACATATTTGGATTTTTCAAAAATTGGACAAATCAAAAAAACCAAAAATAGTCCAAACAATTCTGAAAAAATTTTCATGTTTTCCTTGGCTAATTATAAGTGCTTTTTGTCATATACATTTTTTTTGTAAAGTTGATCCTTTTCGTGTAAAAAAATCGCGACTTTTTTTTATTACATTGCTGTACACAAAATGCCAATTTTGCAAAAACCAAAGCGAAAAAAAAAATTCAAAACCATGGTTTGAGAAAGTGTAGACATTTGGACCGCGATTTTTGGTAGTTATATGATCATTCAATAGCAGCAACGACAAGATAATCGACTTTGAGACGAAAAATGACCCAAAAAAATCGGCACTTTTTTGAAAAAACCCAAAAAATAATAGGGTTTTTGAAGTTTTTATGCAAAACAAATGCCAGATTCTGAAAAAAGCACCCCCCAAAAACCCCTTATATACGAATATGGAGGAAATTCGCCCCAATTTGCTATTCGAATCGTACAATTGAACTTGCGTGCACAAAATCCTCGTTTTGCGCATTAAGGGTTAATATGTACATTTTCTAACAACTATATTATACAAGAAATCCAATTTTTGTTCAATATCTAGTAAAATAAAATCAGTCAGAGATTAATTTATACTTCTTCAAGAATTTCAATTTCTGCAGCCGCCTCCCCAATTCAGCAATTGCTTTTCTTAAGCTGAATTGAGTAGTCGACTGCAAAAACTGAATTTCGTGAAAACGGCAATATTTTTGTTATAATTTTAAAGAATAAGTTCTTTAAATCTTGTGAATCTATAATAAACAATATTATGTAAATAATTCCATTATTATATTTTAGTTAGATCGATGGAATAAATGCTAAAAAAATGATATATGATAAATGAAAAATACTATATTTAAAATTTGGAAAAAAGATCGATGTTCGGAATTTCTATTAAAATCTAATAATATATTAAAAATTAAACTAGTTTTCTGTTCTGGTACCGGAATATTCCTAGAGCTTTAAAACACTTCTGTTTTTTCTTTGCAATAGTAACCAGATTTTAAATACTCAGGTTAAAACCTCAAAAACAAAATTTAGAAAATTAGCTTTTTTAAAATAAATCTTGATTATTATTTGTAAATTTTAATGTATGTTGAAGTTTGAATTTTTCGTTTCAAATAGATGGAATTCGAATGAAAGGTCTCCTTGACCCATACTAATTAAAAAAAGAAAATTTTGAAAGTTTGCTTTGTATAAATATAAAACTGAATTATAAACATTCAAGAAACGATAATAATAATATTGATTTATAGATAAAATCAAAATATTTCCACAAAATTAACTAAATATAAAATAACTCCCTTAGCTCATAGTGATACCGGATTTACCACAATTCCCTAATCAATTTTTAAGGAACATGATAAGATGGGGGGTCTCTTTCGTCTTTGTGGTAATTGTGTGTGCCTAATTTAGATACAACATACAGACGTTAATTCACGATACGGATGAGCTCCGGATATAATCTTTACTTAAACAAAGGCCCAACCTATGGTGGGTGGGGGGATAGTACACAGGAAGTTCTGAAGGAAGTAATTAATCAAAATACGTTCGCACATTAATATGAATTAGGCGTGCTCCTTCTGTTTTGATTACATCATCCGTAGATTGATCAGGCGCCAACAATTACTTTGAGAAATGATTTATTGAATTTGTGGAGAATATCAATACAACCAAAAACTTTGTCCGATAGAGTAAAACTGAAAAATGTATTATTCATCATGTAGGGTCGCCTCATTTTGATTAATTTCTGGAATATCATGAAGTTTGTGTTATTTGCTGGGTACTTAGGGACTGTCCTATTCGAAGTTCGCTTTTTGCCAATTTATGTATTAAATGCTTGTTTTGTGCCATTCTGCTAATTGCATCTTTTTTGGGTAATTTAGGTATCCGTAATTATGACAATGTATAGAATTGTAGGAATTTGGGGCAAATACGTTTTTTTTTTAATATATCACAAGGATTTAAGCAAATTGAACGTCTTCGGAAATTGCAACTCACTTGCACAGAAATACGAGCAAGTTAATAGAAAGAAAAACCAGAGAAATTAATAATTTTACAAACTGTTTTCCATTATTCCTAATATCAGTAAAAAACAAAAAATGCATCCCTCTTTTATGATATTATTTTCATATTTTCCTATAGTTATTTTGCAGCAAAAGCATCATAAACAAATTTAGGAACAATATATTACTCTGTAGTTTTTCTAGCATTCTTTGACTACTTGTTTTTATTTTATGTTTAAAACTAAAATCAAATAACATCATTATTTTATATTAACAATGGAAAGAAACACTGAGTAGGTGCCTTTTGAAAAAGACAAATTTATGTAAAACTTTAAGATCTATTTTATTTACCATCTTACATACAAAAAGGAAAATTCAAGTGAAAAATATCAAGGTTAAAGAGGAAGTAAACGATTTCTCTGTCTGTAGAACACTTCTTGCAGAAAAAAATAAAATATACACTTGCTAATATTTAAAATTAATGATTTATTATTAAGATCATGTTGAAGGCACAGAACATCACTTGAATATTCAATTGGCTCGAAAATCTCCAAGTCATCCGCATAAGCTAATATATGCGAATTACGTATAAGAAGGAACAAGTCGTTTATAAAAGGAGTAAAAAGTAAGGGCCTGAGATGAGTACCCTCTGGAACGCCTGATGCAATATAGAAGAAATTGTAAGCTTGATAGCATCATTGGCTAACATAAGCCAATAGCGAAAATAAAATTAATCACACTAATTTTTTAATTAACTTGTGTGCAAAAATTATCCAAAATTTTTCTTAGAAATTTTGTTCATTTTATAAATTTCTTAACTACAGTGCAATAAAATGCAGTAGCGGCGTTAGGGTAGGGCGCGGTTGGGCGACCGCCCAGGGCGCCAGATTTGAAGGGGCGCCGCAGGCCCCCCTTTATATCCGCTTGTTCATTGAGCGAGTCCTACTTATTAGTAAATTCCCTAATTCTAGTTACAAAATCGTTATGACGGCAACACTAGAATGGAATGCAGTGCTAGGTTTCATTGGTTGTTTGGTATGATATACTTTTTCAAATAAATGTCATTAGTAAATCTCTACAATCAATAGACATGGATCTCGGTAAATGCACAGAAATGTTGAAAAAATGCTGCGCTTTCTTGGAAGAATATAGAAAAACAGGCTTCAAAAGCGCTATTTTAACCCATTAATGAGGAAAACGAGGTTTTGTGCACGCAAGTTCAATTGCACGATTCGAATAGCAAATTTGGGCAATTTTCTTCCAAATTCGTATACAGGAGGTTTTTGGGGATGTTCTTTCAGAATCCGGCATTTGTTTTGCCTAAAAGCTTCAAAAACCCTATTATTTTTTGTGTTTTTTAAAAAAAAAGTGCTGATTTTTTTGGTCATTTTTCTTTTTAAAGCCGATTATCCTGAAGTTGCTGATATTAAATGATTATATAACCACCAGGAATCGCCGTCCGAATGTCTAAACTTCCTCAAACCATGGTTTTGAAATATTTTTTTTGCTTTGGTTTTTGAAAAAAAAAACCCCAAAATAACCCATGTATATGAATTTGGAAGGAAATCGCCCATTAATGGGTTAACTGCGAAGGAGTTGGAATTGAACCTATGTTTAGAACGACCACAAGAATTCGACGTGTTAAACGCCAAGCTGGTGAAACTACACGCGATGAGCCTATAACTTCTCCAGAAAAGAAATTTGAAGTTGAATTTTTCAATTGTCTTTTGGACACTACTATAAATTCACTCAATGAAAGATTTGAACACTTAAATGAATACTGGGAATCTTGGTCTTTTCTGTACAATATAAAAAAGATTCCGGAAAAACTAGACCTTCTCAAACTCTGTAGTGATCTCCAATTGAAATTAACTGTAGACTCTAAATCAGGTATAGATGGTTGTATGTTGTGCGATGAACTCATAAGTCTAAAATCTTTTTTGCCTGATCAGAATGTGGTTAATCCTGTCTTTATTTTAAATTTTATCAAAAATCGCAACTTACAAGAGCTGTCTGTATCCACATGAATGGATAGCATTGCGAATATTGATCACTATACTTGTAACTGTGGCTAGTGGGGAAAGGAGTTTTTCTAAGCTTTAGCTGATAAAAACCTATCTGCGATCCACAATATCTCAATCTAGATTGACAAACTTAGCAATTTTGTCAATCGAAAATGAAATTGTGGAAAACATAGACCTTGATGTCTTAATAAAAGAGTTTGCCGATAGAAAGGAAAAGAAATTTTATTAGTTTTTTTAATAAATGGTTATTTCATTATATCCCTTGCCTTTTTTTCGTATGCGTTTCAAGTAGGTAACTGACCCATTACCTACTGTTTCAATGATGGCAGATAGGGGGCGCCGTAGAAATCTCCAGGGCGCTGGTAGTGCTAAAACCGGCACTGATAAAATGTTTAAGTATGTAGCAGTTAGCGTTTTCTAAGGAACAGGTTTTCTTCGTTTTTTTTATTATCTGGATATGTACTTTTTTGGAAAGGTAATAAGATGGGAAAATTAATAATAATAAAAAAATATGACTTGCATGAATTGAGAAAATTGGAGAAAATATGAATTTTATGAAATACCAAAACATTTTGTTTCAGTTGTGATCCTATGTTATGTACCTTTAGCGTTGAGCAGATCAAATATTAAAATAAAATAATGACGTGCATACGAAATTTCGAATTTATGAATCACCCTGTAAGTCCCAATTTCCATGTAAGTTTTTATTTGCCTAGTAGAAATCGTTCAATATACTTAGTTCTGCATGCAGAATACGAAACACCCTGTGTAAGAAAAATATCATTTTAAGTTATATGGAAATTTCAGAAATAAACTGAAAAATTATATTATATCTTACTTTCAGAGCTTTCTCAGCTTTTTCTTCGACTATTTTATCCTATTTGTTTAGAAATAAAATTGAATTCGTTTATTTTTCATATTGTCTTATCTAGTACGTGCTTATTTATAAAAAAACACCACGAGAAGGGGAAAAATATTAAGAACAGGTATACTGTTAGAGTAAATTCAAAGTTATTCGTTGTTGTACTAGAATTCCCTTTTAGTTTTTACTATTGTGAATTAAACCATTGAACTATCATGAATAAATCATTGTCATCTTTCTTCTTCCGGATTGTGACATCAAGCTGTAAGGACGTGTTTTTATTTAGTCAAGAAACTTCCCGAGCATCCTAACTCCACTGTGATAGAAAACCAAAAATATCAACAGGTTATGGGCCCAGGTGGCAGAAAGAATAAAGATTTATATAAGTTTCTCTATCATCATGAGTAATATCACCACGAGAATTGATCCCTTAGGAAGGGACAATTTTGACACATGGAAGCTGCAAATTGAGGTACTCCTAGTGAAGAATGATGCGTGGAGTTATGTGTCGGGCGAGCTGAGGAAGCCGACCGTAGTTGCTGGTGACATCAGTTCTGAAGAGAAGTTAAAAACCTGGGTTGCAGCAGATAGAAAAGCTCGATCTGACCTGATCCTTTCTATAAACCCATCGGAGTTGAAGCAGGTCAAAAACTGTGTTACATCGAATGAACTATGGTTGAAATTGCACGAGATATATCAATCAAAGGGTCCCGCGAAGAAGGCCACGTTGCTGAAAAGGTTAGTGCTACAAAAAATGGCAGATGATCAGGCGGATGTTCGAACCCACCTCAACAAATTCTTCGACGCAGTCGACAAGCTACTCGACATGGAAATTACTATAAATGATGATTTACTTGCCATTATGCTCCTATACAGCTTGCCAGATAGTTTTGAGACATTTCGTTGTGTCATCGAGTCTCGGGACGAGCTACCGAAACCTGAGGCGTTAAAGGTAAAAATCCTTGAAGAATTTGAAGCGAGACAGTCCAAGAATAGCGGCGAGACTCATCAAAACGCAATGTATGTTACTCGGAAGGAGATCGTAAACAGCGGGCCGACAGGTAAATTTAAAGGTAAACGATCCAGATTTAGGTGTTTTCGTTGTAGGAAATTCGGGCACAAAATTTCAGAATGCCAACAGAAACCAGAGAAGCAGGAATCATCGAAAGTATGCTTGGAGCCGAGTAGCCGAGAAGTCGCAATGAAGTGTACGGGGCAAAAGGAAGATGTGGGTAATTGGTGCTTGGATAGCGGTTGCACCTCACACATGACAGCAGGACAAAATTTTGAATTTCTGAAGAAAATTAGCAAACCCTTAAACTTGGCAAACGGTAAGGTGACAGAAATTCTTGGTGTCGGTGCAGTAAAGGTTGAAACATCCATCGGTGGTGGTGTGAACCATTTAAAACTGGAAAACGTAATGTACGTTCCAGACCTCAAAACTAGTTTGATCTCCGTTGCTAAGATTACGGATAGAGGTTACGAAGTAACGTTCAACAGAGAGAACGCGACAGTAAAGTCGACCGACGGGCATGTATTAGCCATTGCAGACAGGAAAGATAACCTGTATTTTCTAAGAAAAGTAGGTGAAAATGTAAATTTCACTGGTGTAAAATCGTCAGTCGAAGAGTGGCATCAAAAGTTGGGGCATGTTAATTTGCAGAGCTTACTGCAAATGGCCAAAAAGAATAGCGTCCTAGGAATTGAACTTGATCCAAAAGAAAAGATGCCAACTTGCGAAGTGTGCATTAGGTCAAAGCAATCCCAGCTCCCTTTTGGTGACGGGCAAATTTCCAGAACTAAAGACTTACTCGAGATAGTCCATAGTGATGTTTGTGGACCGATCAGAACAGCCTCATTGAACGGTGCAAAATATTTTGTTACATTTGTGGACGATAAATCCCGCTGGTGTGAGGTATATATGCTGAAACACAAGAGCGACGTGCTGAATGCTTTTAAAGAATACAAAGCTTTCGTTGAGTTGCATACTGGAAGAAAAATAAAATATTTGCAGACAGACAACGGTCTTGAATACGTCAATGAAGCATTCAATACTTTTCTTAGAGATTGTGGAATTAAAAGGCGATTAACCGTCCCGCATACACCACAGCAAAATGGTGTGGCGGAAAGAAAAAACCGCACCCTTGTAGAGACAGCTAGAAGTCTGATGATCCAGGCAGGAACCCCACCATCCTTTTGGGCGGAAGCCATCAACACTGCGAACTACATCCGAAATAGATGTCCGTCAAAGACCTTAAATGAGGAGACCCCGTTCAAAATTTGGAATAAAAGGAAACCGATAGTAAGTCACTTTAAAATTTTTGGAACCCGCGTTTACATTTTAGATAAAGATCCTGGTAAGGGCAAATTTGATGAGAGGTCAATTGAAGGTGTTTTCTTGGGATATTCAAGCGAATCAAAGGCTTTCCGTGTATGGCTACCAAAAAGGAGAAAACTTGTCATTAGTCGGGATGTAAAGTTTTTGGATTCACCCTTCTTCGAGTCGGAGTTTGAGGAATGTTTTGAAGACATAGAAGCTCACCCTTCAAAGACAAGTCATAACGTGGAAGGCAACGGAACCGAGATTGAAGTCAGCCTAAATAAAGGACCTGAAAGTGAACATCAAGGAACTGACGAATCTGATGAAGACTGTGTACGAGTGCGGGCAGCCGGAAGACCAAAATTAGAGCGAACAGGGAGAAGAGGAAGGCCCCGTAAAGTATATAACACACTCAAACCTGAGTCTGCAACAAGGAGTCGAGCTCATTCAGAGCAAAGCTCGAGTACGACAAACGGCAATGAATCATCATCGAATGATGAAGGGTTGACGTATGAGTCAGCAAACATGGCTACTATTGAGGACTTTTTGAGCTTGGATGAGGCACTAAAGGGTGAAAATTCAACGGAATGGAGAGCAGCGCTTATGGACGAAATGTTCGCCCATTTAAAAAGCAAAACGTGGGATATCGTTGAACGACCTGAAGGCGTAAACATAGTTTCAAATAGACATGTGTTGACGACCAAGTACAAGGTTGACGGTACGATCCAAAGAAGAAAAATTCGTTTGGTTGCACGAGGATTTACACAAGTTCGAGGTGTAGACTACTATGAAACGTTCGCTCCCGTAGCTCGGCTGAGTTCTATCAGACTTTTAATGGCAATGGCTGTTGAAAGGAAATGGGAAGTACATCAAATGGATGTTATAACGGCTTATTTGAATGGTGACCTGATTGAACGAGTCTACATGGAAGTCCCGGAAAAACTGGAGGAAACCCTTGAGAATTTAAAGGCACGGATTGATACTAATTCACCGCATCATAAAACGTTGGTTGAGTGGACCACAAAACTGAAAAGTAAGAAGCCTAAAGTTTGTTTACTAAAAAAGGCCCTGTATGGCCTAAAGCAATCAGGTAAAAGATGGTACGATAAGTTGCATGCAGTATTAAAGGATCTTGGCCTAAAGAAGAGTAATTTCGATCCTTGTGTCTATAAAGGTCAGAGAAATAAGGCAACTATCGTGATAGCAGTTTATGTTGATGATATAATTTTGGCATCAGATAATTCAAAAATGTTGGCAGACATTAAAAAGAATCTAAATAATTATTTTGAAATGAAGGATCTAGGCAAAATTCAGTATTGCCTTGGTATTGAATTTAAGCAAAGCGAGGACAGACAAGAAATTATCATGAGTCAGAGGAACTACTCAAACGAGGTACTGAAGCGATTTGGAATGATAGACTGTAAAGGAATTTCAACGCCTCTTGACCCAAATAGTAAGTTGAAGCCAGCGGAAGGACCAACAGATATTGGCGAGAGACATTATCCCTATCAAAGGCTAGTAGGATCGTTGATGTACCTGGCAGTATCCACGCGTCCGGACTTGGCATATACCGTGAGTACATTAAGTCAGTACAATTCTTGTTACGCAAAGGAACATTGGATGGCAGCGAAGAGGACCCTACGATACCTTAAAGATACTACCGGATATTCAATTGTTTTCAGACCGAATGGAGAAGCATTAACTGGTTTTGCTGATGCAGATTGGGCGTCATCCTTGAGCGACAGGAAGTCACATACAGGCTTTGCGTTCGTCATGTCAGGAGGTTGCATTTCCTGGGAGTCCCGGAAGCAGCAGGCGGTGGCTCTCTCCAGTACTGAGGCCGAATATGTTGCAATATCTGAGGCAGCAAAAGAAGCAGTATATTTAGCAGGATTCAAAGCGGAGTTAGGCGACCCGATCATCCCCATTACAATTTACAACGACAACCAAGGAGCACAGAAATTAGCAGCGACACCAACTTTTCATAAACGCACAAAACACATAGACGTGAGGCATCATTATATTAGACAGGTCATAACTGATGGAACGATCATCTTACAATATATGAAGACCAACGACATGCCAGCTGACGTGTTGACAAAATCACTGCCTAGACAAAAACATAATAATTGCATTTCATCCTTAGGAGTAACTAATGTATAAACTTTGAGTGGGGGTGTTAGAGTAAATTCAAAGTTATTCGTTGTTGTACTAGAATTCCCTTTTAGTTTTTACTATTGTGAATTAAACCATTGAACTATCATGAATAAATCATTGTCATCTTTCTTCTTCCGGATTGTGACATCAAGCTGTAAGGACGTGTTTTTATTTAGTCAAGAAACTTCCCGAGCATCCTAACTCCACTGTGATAGAAAACCAAAAATATCAACATATACCTACTCTCGTACTTTTCCATTTTCGTCAAAAACACCTCTCATATTATAAAAATCCTTTCAAAATATTTGGACGTGTATAAAATATTTCAGGTGATTTTCTTTTGAATTCAAAGTGAAAGTAACACTCTGTAAATCAATTTATTCTTCAAGAAAACGGAGTACCCTTTCACAAAACTTGAGCTTAGAATCATGGAAGCAAGATAAAAATTCCTTCAAGAAGACAAACTATGAAATATTAAAGAAACAACTTCTTCATTCACAAAATTATTCAAAATAACGAGTAACTATTCTTCGAAGAAAACAATGAAATTGTCTTAAAAGTACAAAAAATTAAATACGTTATACAGTGGAGAAATTGAGGCATTATTTCACGTCAGTAATCCAGAAATATGATAAATTACAGAGTTTTTTCTTAATTAAATTGGGAAATTTGCAAACATTACTTATAACGATAAATCACGACAATATTTTGTGTCTCTTCTGCAAAACTTTTTCTATGTTATTACATGTAATTTTGAGGTTTTTTGGTCGGAAGGAGAGCGGATTACAGAATTTATACTTGTTTCTGGTTTAAAATTACCATGCTTTACGGGATTTTAGATTTGGGTGGGATCGCTTGTTAAACTTCGTTTCCAGCTGTTATACTGCGTTTTTTCCAAGGAGACTGCTCATTTTCCGGAGTTTTACCGGCCTTGTATAAAATGTATAAATGAGCAATTAATTACGTACTTTTAATCGATAAAGTTTATGGCTAAACGAACTGGAAAATTTGTACCCAAACCGCGGCAAAACATTTTTTGTTTTATGAAACTTTTCATGAATTGATTAACTAAAAAAAAATCTCATCTGTTCGTTGAGCGTTTCGCAGTTTATATAAAACGCATATTTGCCCTCAATTTGAGTTTTCTTTAACCGAATTCGTTTAATTTCCCCAAAAAAAGAATTTCAATTCAATTCATTTTGTCATTTTCTCATTGTTTGTGTTAATTTCTTTTTTCCTTTCTTTTTCAAAGTAATTACTGAAAAAGGCAAATTGGAACAAACAAGAAGTAGAAGAAAAAAACCAAATGCTGTACGCATTTTAGTGCCTGCTCACCAAGTCAACTAATTCAATCTAAATTTAAATCAGGTCCAGCCTAGGCCATTTCCTTTAAAAGAATTCATTATATGTATTCGTATTGAATTAAAGGCGTGACCCAATGAAATTGTCTGGTTTAAAAGATAAGCAAAAAATTCAGGGCCACGGATCTGAGGGATTCAATGAACAGTCGCTGGGGAATAAGAGCTCTTATCCTGTTTTCCCTTTTTCTATTGATGCTAGGGATTTTATTTTGATGGGCCTAAAATGCTTTCCACTGAATATATTCATGAAACTACGAAATGTTTTAATTAATTTCCGTAAAAGGGGAAACGCTCGTTAAGGAATATTAGCACAACTCCAAAATGAATTACCACAATTTCAGCTGAGAGTAAAAAATTCGGACAAAATTCGACCAGCATAAAAAAAACTTTTGATAAAAAAAATAATACTATATATAGTATAATAGGGTCATTTTACCTTTTACATTCAAATGAATTTTCCTAATCATTTGTTAGGTCTAGTAGGCGAGCAAAGTAAAAATGAACGAAGGCTGCACTTTGGCCGCACAATTTCTTGAATACGATATGACGACGGCTGCACGCGGTCTGTATTGTTTTTGAAAAATATGAATCGGCCGCACCTCGGCTGCACCTCGGCTGCACCTCGGCTGCACCACAGCCGAATCAGTAATATATATGATATGATGGTATATTTATAAATTGTTTCAGCCTATGGTGCGGCCGAGGTGCGAAGGAGGGTGAGGCAGTAGTACCCTTTAAGTGATTTATATTTTGATATATTTTACAGCGATCGTGCGGCCGAATAAAAGATTCAAAGTGCAGACCTCGTATGACCTTCGTAGACATTTTAGATATTTTTACTCGGGGAACTGAAGTGGTGAATTTTTTGTTTTATTAATATTTAAGTTTTTGATGATTTAAATTTCATGACTTAACCCATTAATGCGCAAAACGAGGAATTTTTGCACGCAAGTTCAATTGTACGATTAGAATAGAAAATTGGGACGACCAAATTCATATATAAGGGGTTTTTAGGGGTGCTATTTCAGAATCTGGCAATTGTTTTGCATAAAAACTTCAAAAACCTATTATTTTATAGGTTTTTTCAAAAAAGTGCCGTTTTTTTTTTTGGTAATTTTTCGTCTCAAAGTCGATTATCTTGTCGTTGCTGCTATTGGATGATCATATAACTACCAGAAATCGCGGTCCGAATGTCTACACTTTCTCAAACCATGGTTTTGAATTTTTTTTTTCGCTTTGGTTTTTGCAAAATGGCCATTTTCTACAGCAATGTAATAAAAAACTTCGCGATTTTTTTACACGAAAAGCATCAACTTTACAAAAATAATTTATGTGACGAAAAGTGCTTATAATTAGCCAAGGAAAACATGTAAATTTTTTCAGAAAATTTTGGGCTATTTTTGGTTTTTTGAATTTGGCCAATTTTTGAAAATTCCAAAAATGTCCTGAAAAATTCTGAAAAAATTCATACGTGTTCCTCGGCTAATTATAAGCACTTTTTCATAAAATTTCATCATAAAAAAACTTGGTGATATTTTTATTCAAAAAGGATCAATTATACGAATAATTTTTATATGACAAAAAGTGCTTATGATTAGCCAAAGAATACGTGTAAATTTTTTCAGAATTTTTCGGGACATTTTTGGATTTTTGAAAAATTTGCCAAATCCAAAAAACCAAAAATAGTCCAAAATTTTCTGAAAAAATTTACATGTGTTTTGCCTGGCTAATTATAAGTACTTTTTCTTATATAAATTTTTTTGTAAAGTTGATGCTTATCGTGTAAAAAAATTGCGAAGTTTTTTATTACATTGTTGTACAAAATGGCCATTTTGCAAAAACCAAAGCGAAAAAAAAAATGTAAAACCATGGTTTGAGAAAGTGTAGACATTCGGACCGCGATTTCTGGTAGTTATATGATCATCCAATAGCAGCAACGACAAGATAATCGACTTTGAGACGAAAATTGACCAAAAAAAATCGGCACTTTTTTGAAAAAACCCAAAAAATAATAGGGTTTTTGAAGTTTTTATGCAAAACAAATGCCAGATTCTGAAATAGCACCCCTAAGAACCCCTTATATACGAATTTGGAGTAAATTCGCACCAATTTTCTATTCGAATCGTACAATTGAACTTCCGTGCACAAAATCCTCGTTTTGCGCATAAATGGGTTAATCAGTTCCATTTTATTATCATCTCATATATTGCCATATTTTCTTTGACGAAAGTTTTCGTTTAAATGAAAATAACGTTAATGGACTTTATTTCTCGAAAAAGGAGACCTAAAGTCAGTTGGCTCTATTTACAATTCAAGGAAAGAATTTCTACTGATATTATTTCTAATTATATTTGTCATTATTTCCAAAATGTGATGGACAAAAAAAAAAATCAAATTAAAAAATATATAGTATATTGGTTATTTAATTTATTAAACACTTTGGTTTTGAAACGTATAAGGTAAAAATATGAGCTCGCAAATATGGAGCTGAAAATAAAGTGTTTTTCATTTTTATTTTAATATTATTAGAAGATGTAGAACACATTAAAATCTTGCAAAAAATCGAGAAAACCATTTAGAAGATGGTGATTTGTCTTTTTCGAAGTAAAATTATAATAGTAGTTTTGGTATTTTTCGTTAGAAACGCTAGTATTAATATTGAATTTACCTTTTCCGAAGAAAGTCAACTGACATTAAAAATTCCATTAACATTCTTTCGCAAAAAAAGGGAATTAAAGTTAATTAACGTTATTTCCATTGACTTAATTTTATGGCACCAAGGATAATTCTTATTAGATTAGTAAAAAAAAAATAATACCAGCTCCTCAAAACCAAAATCATTAACTTGGTGGTTAACCTGGATTAGTTTTGTCATTTGATACTGATCCACACCGCTATCCCAATTAAAAAAATGCAGGTAATAATTCATAATATTATATTTCAAACAAAAATGTTGCATCAAATACAAAGTAAACATTTTTTGTGTCGTTAAATTATAGGTTCAATAAAGAATTATCTGAGGAAAAGAGTAAAAAGAAGTAGATAACTATTCAGAAAAATTAAAAGTAGTACAAAAAACAGAATGCTACTTTGTTTTCCTAGAAACAACTTATAATTTCATTATTATATTATATTATAATTTGTGATTGGTAAATAGATATATCTATATAATAAAGATATTTAGCTGATAAAGACCCAACAAATGTTACATAACGATTAAAGTTTGAAAGTCTTTTAAAGGGGTAAATTAAATTAAAAATTAAATAGAAAACAAATCTTTTAAGTAAAGGTTTAAGGGTCGTATGCTCCAAACTGGTTTGAGTAATTGTACTCATCAATCGGTCTTAAAAAAAGCCGCATAAACGTCACGAAACATTTTCGAATTACCCTTGAATTGGGTATGACACTTCAGTGACATTTCAGTCGAGTTTTGAGAAGGAAATCTCCTTTTAGTGTTACCTTCCAGAGCTCTTATGAAAAAGATTTACCAAAGAGACAGAACGACTCTAATTTAAAAATTTAGTTTTTCATCACTTTACCTTATTTTGGCATTTCTCTTAAATCAGCTGATTTTCACTTTCGAACTTAAGACACTTCTGACACAGTCTTAAGTGTTAAGCTTAAGTGGGGTTGGCGCATACGGTCCTAAGAGTTTTTAAAAAAAACGAATTAATATATTTACATGCATTAGTACCAACCATAATTTTTGAGAAATTGATAATTAAATAACTTTGGAGAAAACCAATCCACTTTAATGAATAGAATTAGTTACTATTTAGTTTCAGGAGTAATTTAGTATAAATTCATGGGAATTATATTTACTGAAATGTTGAGGTTTCGGTTTAAGAAATTGTCGCATAGAATTTTGTATACACCTAGATACAATAGATAACTTATGATTGCCTCTCACATTTGTTAAACGCAAATTATATTAGCACAAGTGTCTCTCCATAAACACACGGGTTAAAATGTATATAAAAGCATAATTCTCTAACCAGAATTTTATTGTACACATAATGAACAACTTTTCATTTATTCGATTCGTATACTTTTTTGGGTTCTTTTTAAGTTTGCAAGACCATTGCTTTGCAAACTCGCGGCAAAGGCGGATTGTATCAGGCACTGAAGCCAATCGAATTGTCTATCAAGCATCCTTGCAATGGAAAAGTTATCATATCTGTGGTGGAGTTGTTATCTCAGAAAATATTATATTAACTGCTGCACATTGTTTAATTGATAATAATCCGAATGAATACCTCATACGCGTGGGAACTAACACGGTGGAAGAAGGCGGTCAAACGTACAAAGTTACAACATTTAAAAAGCATCCAAACTTTGTGAATGATGGAAAATCAGCAGGGAATGATATTGCAGTGATTTTTCTCAAAAACCATATTCTTTTCAATTTGAATGTGCAACCAATCAATATGATCGATACTGATGCCAAACTTGCAGTTGGGACAAGGGCTACAGTCAGCGGGTGGGGTAAGACACAAGAAGATGGACCTTTCTCGGATAAATTGATGTATGCAACAATATCCATTCTGGACGCCGAGATATGCAGACAGCAACTAAGCATATTTTCAGAGGGGATGCTGTGCGCTGGATCACTTGATGGAAAATATGATTCATGCGAGGGAGATTCTGGAGGACCCTTAACTACTGGCGGAGTTCTTCTGGGCATTGTTGCATCCGGTGAGGGATGTGGGCGAATTCTTATACCCGCTGTTTATACAAGTATTGCTAAAATGCGAAATTGGATTGATACTACAACTAATCATTTCAAAACGAAATATTTTCTCTAAGAGAAAAATTCTTTTCTCTAGAGAAGATTTTTTTCGGAAAAAGTGAACAATCAGAATTTGTCGAAGTCTGCACTACATATCCAATTCAATATAATGATACCGAATGTACGTCATTATTATGGAAAAACATATGTTCACATTGAAAAATTGTTAAAGCTGTTTAAACAAAATTTGATTAGAGCATAAAAGAAATGAACTTCTCTTGTGATACAAGATTTTGTATGATTTTATACCAGAGCTTTAGATCGATTTTTCAAAATTTAATAAATGTATTCTCTTTAACATACCATTTCTATTTATCTTTCCATACCTTTAATTACTAAATAAATTGATTTGTTCTATGTATTCCCTAACTATTTTTTTTATGAACTTCTTTTTGCAGTATTTCTTCACTGTATTTCCTTTTTTCGGTTTTTGTAATTATGGTTAATTTTCAACTCTAGGTATTGTATGATATAATATCTGAAATGTAAGATTTTTTTATAATATGTTATATTATATACAGTAGTTAATTTTAAAAGATTACTAATGCGACATGTTAATACTGGTTTAGAAGATTTAGGGCAGAATTGTATTGTGTGTTTAGTGGGCGCTGTTAAAACTTGGTGAAACTATTACTGCCGAGCGTTATAAAGAACATTTAATCGAGTATTGAAGCAAAACAACCCTGAATATGACAAAAGACAAGAAAACGTGATTTTATTCAACGACAACGCTTGGCCACATGTCGCGAAATCGGTTAAGGATAGATTAAAAGCACTTGGCTGGGATGTTCTACCTGACTACCATTTGTCTCGGTCAATAACGAATGGTCTGTCTACACAGCACTTTCGGTCTTATGCAGAAGTCGAAAAATTGGTCGAAAATTTGATTACTTCGAAAAGTTTTTCTCCGCGGAATCCATCTACTATCAGAAAAATGGCAAAAATTATAGAATACAAAAATGGCAAAAATTATAGAATATCTCCATTTACGTTATGGTTGCTGTGTGTAGCAAACATAAAGTTTTCATTCAACTCCAAAGTTTCGTATTTCATATTTTCATTTATTACTTAGCAGTATTTTTAAAAATTCTTTTATATGATGGTTTTTTTTTATCAATTTATTCTGACTTCAACATTTCAAATTTTTCGACTGCGAGAAAGTTTGACTACTATAAAATTGAATCAACCGAAAAAAGAAAGGAATTTTCTATATGTTTCTTTTAGGTGCCAGTCAACCAAACATCATCGCAGAATGATTTCCAAGCACTACTATATTAAAAATCAATATTTTATCTATGAATTTTTTTTATTACAACCATAAATTTTATGTGTGATTTATTATGGTTGCTGCTGAAAGATATGGTTCTATATCTCACATAGTTTTCTAACGCAAAGGATAGCAAGGGCGTAATTGGGGGTTGGCTCACAATGTATAACACAATTTTCAGTTTACAGACTAAGGGTGTCTGGCAGATACAAGTGCTAATCCCTCTGATTGGCAAGAATTTTTTATGATGTGCACTTTGACAAACTTTAGAGTGTATTAAAATATTGTTGCTACTTTCAGATAATTAACAGAAAATAAATTGGTGTCTTAAAACGTATAAAATCAACGACAAAATAGTAAAAAGAAAATACATTGTACGATGGACGCTTAGTTATTTTAATTTATATTTACAGGTTAATTAGTATATATAAATTCCAGAGAACTGCACAAAAAATTGTAAAATGTTATCATTAAGAAATTATTAAAGGAATTGATATATTGGATTTTTGATAAATTGAATAAACTTTATTAAACACTAGCTTTTCAAATTTATTAACTTTATTGAGATTGGGTAAATGTTTTTCAAATAATATGAATTTCAGCTAATTTCCAAAATATCTAGGAGCTAGAGCTCTTAGTTCATATGATTCCTGAAATTGAACTAAAGTGCATAGGAAAACCAATTATTAAAAGTTTTTCGCAATGCAATGTGAATGTTATTTTAAATATTTTTCTTTTTTAATTAAGTTTTTTAAATCGAAATAAACAAAGAACATCCACAATAATACCATGATCAAAAACAAAGGGGACTTTTAACCGTACAGTGCCATATGTTGTCCGATTCTAATACTTTCTTTTTTATTGAATTGGTAGAATCCTCATTGACATTCTCTATAATTTGTGGGATCATACATTGTCATTTTTAGTAATTACAGCATTTTGTCAACATCATCTTTTTCCCTCCCTTCGATTTTATATGTATAATATTATGCTAAAATCATAGAAAATGTCAATGAAGGTTCTATCAATCCAACAATAATAAAAAAGTATTATAATCGAATAACAGATAGCATTTTATGGTCAAAAGTCCCTTTTCTTTTTGATTATGGTAATATATCGTTATTCGATCGCTTTATACGTGCAATATACGATGATGGCATCCACTTAAACTGAAGGATAACTACAAATGTTACTATACCCAAATCAGACAGAGTATTAAGTGCTCTTCATTAACACTAAACATCAAAAGCCTCTTAAAGCCTTTTTTACGGCCATTTACTTAGGACAGATACCCTTGTGCTAAAATTAAAAAGGTAGCCACACGCAAATTTCGGATAAAATAAGTTCGAAGGATTTGACCTTAATGTTATTGTAGTTCACCCGATAAATTCTTTAAGCTTAACAAATAAAATAAAATTTCAATGATTCTTCCATTTTATTCTATAGTTTGCCATCATGGAAGAGTGTTAAAATGATTTAAGAATAAGTAAATTATTTCGCATGACATGCTTTCGTAATTATTAAAAATTAATGAATGAATTCACACCAAAAAATACATCTGATTTTACACTATCAGACCAATAATAATATAAATTACCTGGTTCTCTCATCGATAGGTAGCGCTTACATGAAAAATTCAAATTAATATCTCGAGGTTTTTGGTTTGCCCTTCCTTATTCAGATTTTCATAAATTCCATGGGGAAATTGGATTCTCATAATCGCCAGGTATTAAAAAAGGAACAATTTATGTTTCCAATAAATTTCTCTTAAAAATTCCACAGTCAGAAGACTTTTTTTTTTTTTTTTCTATAGCTTAGGTAGGAAAATTCTTGTTACATGTCTGGAGTAATAAATTCCTAATTACATAAATGGAAGCAATTTTTCGGAAAGCTTAGAATTCGGTGTGCTACGTTAAGTTACGTGTCTGGTTTTGGTGAGTTGTGGAGAGTTTCTTTTTGGTACAAGTTCAGAAAGTGGTTAAGTAAATCTACTCTGAAGTAATTTAAAAAGTTTTATTTTCAAGCTGTGTGCTGAAAAGTTATAAAAGGTTTAAATTTTTATCGACTGAATTTGAGTGGTGTGTAAGGTGAAAAACTTTTTATGGGTATATGGAGTTGTAGGATGTAGTAAATAATCCAAAATGAATTAAATTGTTAAAGGTTTCAGTGCGCACAATTTAATTTTAAAGCTTTTTCTTCTTACCATATCATTCAATTGCGAAGCAATTACGTCGTCATGATATAAATCAGCTTACAATAACTCCTTGAAAATTCTTCATCGCCTTCTTTCAACTAAGAATGGTATTTAGCTACTAAATGCGGCAGATATAGCTAAGGAATTAAATTCGTCTCCTTAAAACGCTTAACTCCTTAATTTCAGGAACCATTTAACTGGTATTTCAGAAGGTATAAGGAGCCTCATTCATAGCACCTCTTGTCGCTCTTATATATCCCTGATCATGATGCCCGGAGTGCCGGCGCGGGCGGCGTCTGGTGGCGGAAGAAAATTTGTAGGGGGCAAAAAGATACTTTGAAATTCCCAGCACGTTTAGGTAATATCTGAAAGTTGTTGATGTAGTCAGTCATGAGGAAAATTCTTTCAGGGTATACGAATACGCTTTTTCTCAGGATAACTCAATTCGAATTACCGTGGGCAACAATAAACACAATACCAAAGTCTAAGCCACTTACACACCCCCCCACATCCTTTAGCTGAATACATACAATAAGTTGGTAAAAAATTTTTGTTTATTTCTCAACATCTTGGAGAAATGATATAAATTATTTTCATAGAAAAAATAAGAGATCAGCTAAAGCTCACCTTGTGCCCTATACCACGATTACTTTGAGCCCCAGTGTGAAATGAGCCACTTATTATCATTTAAGAGAAAAAGAAAAACCCTTTTTTTTAGCCCATTTTAACATAATGTGTCATTTATTACCGAAATTTTTTGGTTGTAATTGTTTTTAATTACAAAAATGATACGCATGCATAGTGCAGAAATAAGCAATTAACGCAATCACAGAAGCGAAATCTAAAGGGTAATTTGATTTTAAAATGTCCTCTTTGAGTTTAATTAATTGTATAATGGAATTTCGCCCTCAAAGTGGAATTTAATTAAAAGATTACATGGAAAATGTCCGTTTGAACTATTTCACATGTTATTAAAGCTATGTACGAACTGAAAATAAATACATGAAAAATAAATTTAAATTTTTTAAGGAGATATTTTGATATTTCTGCATATTCTAATAAAATTATCAAAATTTAAGTGTGGGCCATCGACTGGTTTTTTTTTTTAAGGATGCAATAAAATTAACACTTTATTATTTTTCAAAGTTTATTGATTTTTTGAAAAGAGTAAACCTTGCGATTAGTTCTCATCTCTTTTGTGAATTTAGGCAACATGGGGTAGAATCCACCTCAGCGGTTTAACCATGAAATAAATTTAAAAGGCATACACACTGGAAAAAATGGGTGAATCCATTAAAAAAAATATAAAATTTTTATTTCTTAAGATAAAACCAAAACTGCGTTCATTTCAATCTCGTACCTACATTAAAAATTCTTTCAGGTGGTCCTTAAGGTAGTCATTTGGACCCGCTTCTTTTTATTATTATTAATTATTTATTATTCTTATCACAGAACTTCTTATGACCAGCATGAGCCTCTTACGTATTGTTCTAATTGTTTTAAATGATGTTAATGTTAATTTATCGATAACTCGTGTCATATATAACAAACTCGTAATTCTGAACAATTTTACTTGAATTTTCTAGTTTAGATTATATCTACATTCAGTTAGATATAATTTCAATAGTCTGTAAGAATTGTTCCCTGTAGACTGAATAAATAAATAAAGATAACCTGACGTGTAACTATACAAAAAAAATGAATACTATAAAAACACTTATCCCTTTTAAACCGCAACTTTGGTTCTATTTCATTAAATTAATATAAAAAGATAACTCAAAAAGATGCACCTTTTGGCTATATAACAAACTTTAAGAACTTCTACATGAATATTTACTTTGTTGGAGTTGAAATGAAAATTTTATCTCTTCAGGAGGAAAGGCTCATTAAAAACTTCTCATTAAACTGATTAAAGAAATGAGTGAGAGAACATAGTTAAATACTTGAGGATAACCCGATTAAAGAGGTATGCTTTTCCTTTCGAAGTATATGTGTAGGGGATATGATAGCATTTTGTGTGAGTGTGCAGAATATATGACGTACTTAACGTGCTCCTTAAGATAATACTTGAAGTGAAAGCTTGCTTGATGGTGCGTATTAACCCTTAAGAAGGGAAACAAGTAAAATTAATACTGCATTGTTTGCGGGAGGACAAAATGTGTGTGCTGCTGTGTGCACGTACTGAACTTCAGTGTTTTTAATTTGATTTAATCAATCCCCTACACTGGAGAATAAAACCGGTCTGCTACTTTATATCTAAAAGGTGATTTTATCTTAACTCTTAAGTATCATTGCTTAGGGTGCCGTAATAGAATTCTATGACTTTTAGCACGACACAGCATTATTGATCATCAATTATAATACTATACTACTATATAATGTATTCTATGTTAAATAATAAAATTTTTAAAGTATAATAGCGATATATCATTAAAAATAAAAATAAAACAAGAAGTAATTTTAGTATATGTTTCAATATATCTCATAAAAGGCCTTAAAATATCAAAATCTGTCTTATTTTTAATACTAAGTAGTAGAACAAAATTTAATACTATCTTAGTACACTGAATACATACATAAATCTGACCGGATTTTATGCTAAGTCTCCATTTTTCCTCTTTATGGTGCGCTCATAAGTAAAATGCCATAAATTCCATATTGTAATTTAGTTTTGCTGCAAGTGCCAAATCCTTCTGTAGACCGCTTGATAAAAATGTATTTAAAAAAAAAATTATTCCACAAAATTAAGGGGAAGTTTCGATTTTACGAGAAAAATTTTAAATTTAACTTTTAGTGGGAGGAACGAAATATTCGGTGCAAGTTCAGTAAAAGAACTAAATCAATATTCAATAAATGGTGTGGAAAGAGTATCCGATTAGAGTTCGACCATTAGTATCCATTATGGTACAAGTTGTAGTTTAATTTATTAGTTGAAGTTAGAAAAGTTGGTTTCGTAAATTTTATAGGATGTAATGAAGTTCTAAAAGGCTATAAGCTCGGTTTAAATCGTGCAGTTTATTTTATTTAAAGTTGAAAAGGAAATTCTTGTAGTATATATTTGAATAATAATCAGATTAATTAATTAATTTATCTATCAGTTAATTACTTAATGTGAAACATTTCTCTGAGATGCATACAATTATCCATTCACTTCTCTTTAGGACATCCCACTCCTTGCATTAAATTTGGATCGTCATATAAAGTAATTAGATAATTAGTTTTAATTTTAGAGATGGTTACAGCTGGAGAAAGGATTATCTATTTAATTACATTAAAACAACATATCAAAGCATTGAGAAGATACTTTGTACAGATATCAGTTGCTTTAAGGGGGAAAAAAATATATAAGAAACTAAATCGAGTGAAATAGCTATAAAAAAAGCGATGATTATATCAAAAGAAAACGTTTTCTTTATGTAACTCCTATAATGAGGGTGAATTTTCGTTATTTGTATTATTATTTATTGTTATTGAATTAATAGGAACATTTATTTCAATTGTGTTAGTGGTTTCAATATGGGAAAACGATTCTGAACGATAATAAATTATTCCCGTTCGTTTATTTTGTCGTTGGTATATTTAAAATTAATTTTTAATAAAAAGCTTGCCATTGTTGGACTAGGACCCTAACTCCGGCCACTATATCTAACTGCAATAATCTTTGAGATTATTACATAACTAAAGAATATATGAGTCTAGAATAATTATCAAAATCATAATTAATTATTGAGATGATACAAAAACATTTTTCATTTTTCAAGTATCGATATTTAGCATTTCATCGATCTATTGAAGCAAAATCTAACCTTCGACCACATTAATAATTTTTTTTCGCTTAACAATAAATAATTTTATTATTTTTTTTTAAGTAATTACAAGTACAGTAATTAATTTATATATTTTACTAGTAAAAATGAATTTATATTTAATTTTCGCATAGATATTTATTAACTCAGGTATTTTTGAAAAATTGGATTTTTTGAAATTTTCAAAAATCAAAAATGTTATCCAAAAATTCTGGAAAAATTTGAGAGTGTTCTTTGACTTATTTTAAGACATTTTTGTTCTTAGAAATTTTTTTCTAAGTTTTTAAGAAAACGAGAGATTAAGATTTTTATAAAATTTTTTCATTCTCGCCGCCATTTTGAAAAAACGCGTCGATGAAATTTTCTGATAAAAATTCCTCTTAATGTTCGAGTGCCATGATCACCTCTGATCATAGTAAAAATTTGATACCTTTGCGGTATCATTGTGAAAAAAAATGCGAAAAAAATTTTTTTTTCGAAAATTTTCACGTTTTTCACGTTTCAATCGACCATATTTTTTTTTTCTCGATGTCTAATTGAAATTTTGAGCTCAGATTCTGAAAGAGCATCAAATTTCGCGTAGGAATAGAGGTATTGCATTATTTTTTTGGTCCGATAACATAATAAATAAACACGTTGAAAAATTAGTAAAAATTCTGATCACCTCGGCGTTAATGGGTTAAGGGGTTACATGGGTCTTAAAGGTATAAAAAAACGACTTCTTTAAAAAATTGTATTTCAAAAACGAAAAATATTTTTTATTTAAAATTTAAACATATGAAAGTAAAGTACTTAAAGTACTTGTAAAAAAAATTTCAGCAAAAAATATTGAAAATTTTCCATTTTCCAGCCGTTTTTCGCCGTCAACCTGTTTTTTTGCGGTGGACACGATTTATCGAAAATAAATTGACCGATTTGGTTGAACCTTTGCACAGTTATTCTTTATAATATTGTTTCGTAATTGAACGAAGGAATTTTCATTCGGTCAAGTTGTTCTGGTTTTATACGAAAAAGACCTTTTAAGAATGATGAGAATCGGAAAAATGCATAAAAATTTGAGACGAAAATTGATTCAAACTCATGTCAAAATGTCAAATTTCATTTTTTTTTCAATTCCTTCGTTCAATCACGAGCCAAGGGCATAAACTACAAGAAAATTTTTGAATTTTTGATTTCAGATGAATCCACACCGAAATATCATGTCCACCGCAAAAAAAAAAGGTTGACGGCGAAAAACGGCTGGAAAATGGAAAATTTTCAATATTTTTGGCTGAAAATTTTTTTACAAGTACTTTAGGTACTTTACTTTCATATGTTTAAATTTTAAATAAAAAATATTTTTCGTTTTTGAAATAAAATTTTTTAAAGAATTCGTTTTTTTTATACCTTTAAGACCCATGTAACCCCTTAAATAACCAAGTGGCCGGATTTAGGTAGCCGGCCGGTATTCGGTGCCATTACGTTATCAGAATTATTAACTTTTATTATTTAATTTAATTTAATAATATGCCTTTATTATGACTTCAAATCATAATGCCAGAACGTGTTGCATATATCAATAATGTATTAAATTTTAATCAACATTTATAAGTTATGAATAAATATAATGATTTTAAATCACAATGCATTCATATGAATTTACCTCGGTTTATGAAATTTTGTTCTTTATTTCAAAAAAAAAAAAAAATATAGACACATAAAAATTGAGTAAATTTGGATACATTTCAAATTAAATTTCATTCCATATTTCAAGTTTCTACGTCGTATGGTTTCTAATAAAACCCGCTGTGACAGACGAAAAGATGGACAGACACAATGTAGTCTTTTATACCCACCTGATTGCATTGAATTGAAATTTTTAAATAGTTATTTATAGCAAAATGTTACTAACATTACTAAAAGAACATTAAACTGCCTTGACTTATGTTTATTTTGTGTCAGAAAATGAATTAAGAAATTTATTCAGTTGAAGATTTGATACATTTATTTCAAATTTCAAATCATTAAAAAAACGCAGCTATTATAAATGCCATTGAGTGTGGAAGAGATTGTAAATTAATATTAATTATCAATATGAATAACAACCTACCTCATTTTGTCCACTTATGGAATATATAATTTTTACTATAAGCTAGAAAGAAAACGAAAAAGAATTATATGAAAAGGAATTTACTTCTAAAAAATTAAACATTACAATATCCATAAGTTTTGTGTAGGTCCTTTTCTAAAGGTTCCAACGAATTTATGGAATGATAGCGTCCTTTTTTCCTTTTCACAGAACATCCAAAAGTTATAGAGGGTTAAAATTATTCAGGTTGTTTGCCGACAGGTGTTCAGCAATTGAAAAATCTTCTGAAAGAGAAAATGGGAGAAAATTATATTTATGTAGAAAGCGTAAAAAAAAAATTAAAAATTAATTGGATAACATTTTGGATTTGAATTATTCAAAAATCATATCAATTTTTCATAACGAAGTTCCATTTCCATAGAATAGATTCTACATCGTATTTCTAATAATTCTAGGAAATATAAAGCCCATTAGGCATTTTAAGTGATCCTCTTACCGACGAGATGTAGTTTGATATATATTTAAAAAATCTCCATAGAGAGGGCTAATTAAACTTACAGTGGACACGTTTTATAGAGAAATAAATAGAATAATTTCATGACCCACAGTAAGTAAATAAATATCCATAAATCTCTCAAATTAATTAAAGTCCAGTAGCTAAATATTAATCATGTAATGCTCTATTACATCGCAACATCCTTGTGATTTTTTCGAGTTATATAAATTAGCCAGTAAAGAAATGAGTCAGTCTTAAGGAAAATTCCACAAATATTTTTTCTTTCTTGGACAAAAAACAAAAAGGAACTTAGGATTAATTAACATTATACCAAAAGTGAAATCTCTTAAGCTTAATTAATATGATACTGTAGAAAATTTTTCTTTTTTTTGTTAACTTCGGTGCCCTTGAATTTTATAAAAAAAAAAAACAGCGAACACGCAGACTATTCATGATTATGTTTTCAAGAATTTTTTTTTTTTTTTTTGGGTTTCTGGGTAAATTACGACAATTTTACTTTTGAAAGGACCATTTTTCTTGTGAGCGTGATTCACTGTCGACTAAGGGAAAATATTTTAAATGTTTGAGGACAGTCCACTTTTCATTTGTAATTGAATACCCTAAAAAAATTTACGAGCAATGCGTATAAATTTACATATTCATGTTATAGCGGACTTTTATAAGACGAGAGCCTTTCTCGTTCCTTTGCGTAATACTGTGTTTTATGTCTTTTAAAGTATCGAGCAAGATTGGCGCAGTGCTTAAAATTTTTTATTTAGAAAATTGTATCAGCTGTTGAGGAGCTAATAATTTATTTGTAATAAAAGTACCCTTAAAGTCTATGAGCTATTTATAAAATAACTACTTCGCAATAAAATAACTAGTTCAAATTGGACGGACAGCACCCACTTTAGAGAATATTACAGAAATCGCCATTTACTGCACAATTCTGTTAAATCAGCACAATGTTTCTGCTAACTTAATTTGGGCGATTACGAAAACTTTTCCAACTGGTTATACTTTTGGGCTGCATGTAATTCGGACGCATTTCTCTCGATTGGCTCGTGGCTGCAAGAAGTTTTGTTTTCAATTTCCCTAGGGGTTAAGATGTTGTAGAAAAGTTTTTTCAACACTTCCCAGTTGTTGCTGTTATGGGGGAATAAGTGGAAATTCGGTTGATTACTATGCGCCTGATATCACTGTACAGAAAAGCGTTAAGGAAAAACTTTCCTCGGGAAAATTGTTTCATCGCAGTCCGGGGGAGGGTTTAATGATTCGTAAATGTGAAGGCAAATTTTCACTGAAAGTTATTTTTGAATGTTTTTTCTTGATGCAATTTAGGAAAATTAAATCTTGTAGTTTTTCTTTTACGTTTAAGTGGAGTGGAACAGTAAGTTTAAGATAATTATAAAATTCAATTGTTCTATACCGCTTGCTAAAATTTTAAACAATAGATATTGTTAAAATGTGAGTCTTCTAGATTAACCCATTAATGCGCAAAACGAGGATTTTGTGCACGCAAGTTCAATTGTGCGATTCGAATAACAAATTGTGGCGAATTTCCTCCAAATTCGTATATAAGGGGTTTTTGGGGGTGATCTGTCAGAATCTGGCATTTGTTTTGCATAACCACTTCAAAAACCCTATTATTTTTTGGGTTTTTTCAAAAAAGTGCCGATTTTTTTTGGTAATTTTTCGTCTCAAAGTCGATTATCTTCTTATTTTTGGATTTTTGAGAAATTTGCCAAATACAAAAACCAAAAATTGTCCAAAAAATTCTGAAAAAATTTACATGTTTTCCCTGGCTAATTATAAGTACTTTTTGTTATATAAACTTTTTTTGTAAAGTTGATCCTTTTCGTGTAAAAAAATCGCGAAGTTTTTTATTACATTGCTGTACAAAATGGCCATTTTGCAAAAACCAAAGCGAAGAAAAAAATTCAAAACCATGGTTTGAGAAAGTGTAGACATTCGGACTGCGATTTTTGGTAGTTATATGATCATCCAATAGCAGCAAAGACAAGATAATCGACTTTGAGACGAAAAATGACCAAAAAAATCGGCACTTTTTTGAAAAAACCCAAAAAATAATAGGGTTTTGAAGTTTTTATGCAAAACAAATGCCAGATTCTGAAAGAGCACCCCCAAAAACCCCTTATATACGAATTTGAAGGAAATTCGCCCCAATTTGTTATTCGAATCGTACAATTGAACTTGCGTGCACAAAATCCTCGTTTTGCGCATTAATGGGTTAAGGGCAGATCTAGTCATAAAATTTGAAAAATCTTTTTCTTCATTTTCGAAGGTTATAATGTCTCGAAAATATGTGCTTAAAATTCTAGTTGGTACATAGACTCGTTATATTTATTATATTCATTTATATGTAAAGGCGTTATTCTCGAAATTAGACTTTTCAAGCATGATATATCGAAAAATGCTGCACTGATTTGCATTAAAATTTGCATACCTATTCTACATATCATAAAGAGATGGGCGTTTAAGAATTATCGTTGAGTATCCATTATCATTGAAAAAATTAACAGATTTATCATACCATTGAGTTTAAATTAAATGAAAATGCAAGAAAATATAAAGTACATATTATTAAATTTTTCCTTAAAGAATAAATTATATTTCACAAGTAAGTCAAGTTTTTTGTTAATACTATTCGTACCATAACTGGTCAAATGACCGCTTGTAAGCTTTTGATTAGACTATTTATATATAATGTTATTGCAATTTCTCACTCGTCTTGAATTTTTTATATTAATTATATACAATAGATTTTCTAATATTTATATTTTCTTTTTCTTTTGCTTATTGAATTTTTTAATAGAAATGAAAATAAACTTTAATTCGCATTGAATTTCCTAAAGATCAATGCATTATTTAATGCATTATCTGATCATATAACTAGTTGGTGAACGAATAGTTTTTCATTTTGATTATTTTATTTACAAAACAACGAAATGTTCGAAAAATTCGTATTTCTGCGCAAACATTAGTTACATTGTCAAAAATTAATTTTTTGTAAAATGCTTCAGTAATCTACTAGATCAATTCTTACGAAAGCTTAATCCTTTCGAATTTTTTATTTCAAATGATCCAGCTCCGAGCAATCTTGCTCAAACGCCAAGTAAGTATTCGAACAATGGTTTTTAAAATGCTAAATATTATTTATAGGTATTATTTCAAGAAAGAAAGAAGTCAAACATCGAGTTCTATTACACTTAAACTATTAAATATCATTTTTCGAGTCTAACAAATTTTGAAAAACATTAAAAATATTGATTTCAGGCCTAGGGATCTTAAGGAATCTTAAAAAAAGTGAAATTAATGGTTATATCCGTATTTTTTAACGCTTTAGTATATTTGAATAGTAATATAAATATTTTAAGGCTTTTAATTTAAAAATATTTTGTAAAACTGAAATTATTGTGACTTATAAGAAATAAATACAAAAGTATTAAATCTTAAATTGTTTTAAAATTCTCTATTGACTATATAAAACGAAAAGCAAAATTAAAAATAAATTAAGAATTTAATATTATTTAATCACAAAGCAAAATTTGTGAAGAAATCGAGGCAAAAACGAATAAATCTCGATCACATTCATTTATTAAGTTGATATTAGTTTATGGAAAAATATTTATATGAGAGGTCGTCAAAGTTTTAACCCTTTAACTGTTTATGTCGAGTATACTCGTCTTGAACAAACCACGATTTTTCGCATAATGTCCATTGTATTCGCCACAATGATAAAAAGATAGCATTTGTATTGTCAATCAACAAAACGACAATAATGTTTATATCTGAAAAAGGGCAAATAAAGAAATTTTAAAAAAATTTACATTTTAGAATATTCGTTAGTTTGCGGGCAGAAAAAGTTCTTAAAAACAAAATTAAACAGTTAAAGGGTTAAGAGGTATGTTATTGTAAAATAATTCATACCATTTCTGAAGCTGCATTAAATTGAATAGCTTTTAAGATAATTTGCCAGTTTATTTTAGTACATTTTTTTTCCACCACTCCACACAAATGAGTTATTTTTCTTGGAAGTTACACTAAATTTCGGCAAAATTTTACTTTAAACGCCTGAAACAACTATTCAAGATCCCTGAAAAATAAAAAAGTAAACAACTTGAAGTTATTTTTAGCAATGGTGGTTGAAATTCGAACTAAAAGTAGAGATTTTAAACAAAATTAAAAAAGTGACAATATCTCGAAAACTAAGAAACTTTTACTAAGGTCATGTTTATTTTATCTGACAGATCAGACAGATTGTAATAAGTAAGAATAGTTTAGTAGCTATCACATGAATATCACTCTTATATTTAAGAATTCGAGTTGGGCTCATGGAGAGAAGTTTTGCTGAATTTAATAAATGAACTGAACTTGTTTAAGCGTTTCCATTTAAACACTACAGAATTAATCTCAGACATTACAATATTTATTATTAAATATTTTCCATTTCTTGAATTATATTTCGATGCGAGTTTTGGGACCATGTATAATTTATCCCGGTTTCTGGAAAGTAGTTGCCAAAATTATTGAATAATATACTCGTAATTTGAGGTAATTTTTTTATTTATACCAAATTTCGAATTTACTTCTTCCCACGGACTGCGGGAAAATACGTTCATTAAAGTTTATATCGAGACTTTCGAAGAAATTATTCCTATCCTACGAATTCCTCCCAAAATATTTCTGAAAGACAAGAACATAAAAAGTAAGTACTTTTCATTCTTATGACACTCTTAGTGGCACTTCAACTCATAAAATTTTAATTATTAATGAGCGCAAATAGGAAATCTCCTCCTCTACAGAGACAGCAGCCGGAAATTATCACAGCAATTTAAATAAGGTCTCATTAAGTTGTTTCCACGACAGTATACCACAAAATTTTATTATGATTAAATTCAACAAACATTTTACTTTGACAAATCTGGATATATACCATTACCATTAAATTAATTAATATCTGCTGACACCGGTGAATAGCCTAATTATAGATAGATAAAATTTTAGGAAATTACGCTAATACGCAATTTTCACATCATATAATTTATATTTAATAAGTTAAATGGTGAGTTACGATAATAGTGATATAGGTATATAGTATGATAAAAATTTTATAATTAAATTAATTTATAATTTTAACTCTATAGTTACGATATTCCATATATTTAAAAAAAAATAAAAAGTGTTAAATGGAATCATAAATTAATTAATTTACAAAATGTAATTTATTTCAGTTGAGATCTCAAAAAGCCCTATGTTTTTGTACTTCATTAATTTTCTTAATTGAACTTCAATATTAATTTACTTGAAAAAGTAAAAACCATTTAGATTTTATAATAAAAATTCTTCTGTTCTTTTATCGGCGAATAATTTCCTATCCAATCTCATTTTATTGATGGGAATTTCCTACTATAAAATCTGGAAAATTACTTGAAGTAATCCATGATTGAGATGTAATGAAAACTCCAACTACCATTCAGAGTAATTCACTTTGACGCTTTTGAAATGACATAAATTTAAATGGATGAGGGAAAGTTTTAAACTTATAAAATAATTTGTTTGAACTTCATATAAATGGATTTCTGACCTAAATTCAAGTTATATTTATATGCAATAAAGTTTCAGTGGGTGTTTTGTTGATAGGAGATTATTTTGAATTGATTTCGGTTCGAAGTTTATTTTAGAAAATAAGGATAACGATAAATGAAGTTATTGATGCAGTATGCTTCTTTGTTGCACTGAAACTATGGAGCCATTATTAAGATAATCGAATTTAACTCTTTTCGGCACAGTGGTCACCATTGTTAACCACGTCCTTTTTTATTTTATTAATATTTAATACGCTTTATTTAGACCTAGTTACGTTTTTATATAAAAGCCAGTAGGTTTTGATATTTTTGTACAACTTTTATCTCATAGTGGAAGCAGTTGCGGAATTTAATTAAGGTCTACTTGGATTTATTACAGTATAAACTTTAACTCGAACTTCAAGGAAAAGGTTAACATTTTCGAGTTTTCGATTTATGGGTAATTTCGAAATATGTGATTTTTCAAGTTGTAGAGCAATAAACAAACAATAATACACAATAATTTTTCGAATTAGCCATCGGTGAGTTCGAGTTACAGAACGTGATATGTATTAAATCATATTTAGTTCGAGTTATAGAGTCTAAATAATTCGAGCTATAGACTTTTTTGTTTGTCAGCGAAAGAGAAAGGCTAATTTCTTTCTCTTAGCTCGATCTTTTGCAATTTAAGGGGAGGTTCTCATCTAGAACGTCAAAAAAAAAGGTAAAGTTCGTGATTTTTTTGAAGGCAAATGACAAGATATAGGGAAATGATATTTGGCATTATATCTTATTGTACATTTATCTGTACGAAAAAATTTTTTTATTAAAAAAAAAAACCAAATGGCGCCCGTTATTCAACTTCTCCGGAGGCATGTTTGTGTACAATTTGCGTACAAGATAACTCAAAAACGGTTCAACCGATCAACTTCTAGTTTCGTGCATATTAAAGTAAATAATTTTCTTCATAGAAAGAGTGGAGCACATTTTGAAAATTGTAACATTATCTCCTTTTTGTAAGTGATAAACTATGAAAAAAAACGGCCGAAAACAGCCTTAAAATTTCAAAATCGCGCCATTCCGTCAATTTTAAATTTTTTTTGAAAGTCGTCCACTCTTTCTGAGACAAATTTATTCTAGTTTATAATAATGTCATCATTATTTGATTTCAGACCAATCTGCGACCCCTAAATTGTACGCAGCTGGGCAATTTTCGAAAAACATGCCTCCGAAGAAGTTGAATAACGGGCGCCATTTTGTTTTTTTTTTTGAATAAAAAAATTTTTTCGTACAGATAAATGTACAATAAAAGATAATGCCAAATATCATTTCCCTAGGTCTTGTCATTTGCCTTCAAAAAAATCCCGAACTTTACCTACTTTTTGACGTTCTAGATGAGAACCTCCCCTTAAGTTTACTTTAAAAAATTTACATTTCTATACATATTATGTGCCACGTTCATATTTATTTTTCGGTGACAAGGCAGCATAAAATGAATAACATTGTAGAATTTTCATTTCAGTTACTCTTGATTAAAAAATGTCTGTTAAATGAGGAAATTCCCAGTTCACAGAAAAATTGACCTTTTTTCTTTCCCCGGAAGAAAAGCCATTTACTGGAATTTATCAAAAAGAAAAAATAATAAATAAATATATATATATATATATATATGCCAACAAACCGGCAACATTTTATGTCCCCTCTTAAAATAGTAGAGGGATATTTCTTCATAAATTGTTTACACTTTACAATGTGAAATATTGCCTTGAAGATGGGAATCTTATGAATCTCTTGAGACACTCTAATTCGCAACGAAAGGAAAACTTTCCTTATGGTGCCCAAGGGAGCCCTTTCTTTCATCGTTTTTGTTTTGAAGGCCAACAAACAATATAAATTGCTGTTGGATTTGCAATAGTCAGCTTATGCCCTGTCGGAAGGACCCTTTAATGAACGTCTAATTTAATTTAAATTGCCGAAATTAAACGGTTTATTGTCGCTGGAAATTATGTTGCCAGAGGATAGCAACATCAACATATTTTGAATTCTGTTAGCGAACATCGCGTTTAGTAAATAAATGTATTTATTATGCTTTATCTTCTTAACATTTTTACCTCAATAATTTCAAATGGATTTTACCAATATATGAGGGATTGAATACAAATCTTCTGTTAGCATATTCTAGTCAACTAGGTCAACTAAAATGAAAATACAAATATTAGTCATTTGTGAAAAAATTTCATTTCCTGTAAAGGCCGAAATAAAATATAAATATATATACATATAAATCTCGAATATTTTTGGTAAAACTGAATTAAAATAACCAAATGCAGTAAAAACTGGAAATAAAAATTAAAGGTCCTAAAGAAAATTTCGATTAAAGCATTTTCACAGAATTTTACGTTACGGCAGTTATCAGCCAATAAGTAGGACATTGAAAATAATAAATTGCCATAGAAATTAATGCTTAATGGTTGGTTACGCCCAAGTGATAAAATGCTTCTATATTTTCGAGTCCTCTTTGATAATCATGTCGATTTATTGATGTTCCAAAAGTACGTGTATTTGAGGGAATTAAGCCGAGTGTGGGTCAAAATTGTATCCCTGCCACCATCGAGAATCTACAGCAGTCTTTTCTTTATTGTCTATAAACAGAATTCTTTCTTATATCGCAGTTAAGCTTAATTGGATCTCACGATGCAATTATCCAGAGTGTCGTTTTCTAGGACAAATGTTTTTTTTTTGGAAAACTTGCACTCTTGTCGCTTTTTCTGCTCACTTTTCTTTCAGGATGCTGCAGATTCGCCTTATGGGGAGCAGTGTTGAATTGTGATAGCGCTGAAAGTCCAGGATTCTTGAGCCAATCCTGCTGAGAAAAATACAACTACCAGGACTATTTACAGAGAAAGATAAGAAACGTAATCCTGGAAAATTGAGCTTTATAATCCAACGCTGTTTTTATTGATTTAATCCTTCTCTATTTGCTTTTAATAACCGCATCGTCTAAGGGTGAATTTCGGATATCATAAAGATTTATTGGTGTTAATGATTTTTGTAAGTCGTTTCAAAATAAATGGTTATACTTTAGAGAAGCTGTTGGTAATCGGAGAAATTTTCTTTTGACGGCAAATACTTGATTCGAACTTTTCTTTCAAAGAACATTTGAGTTTGTAAAATGTTTTAATTTTTTATTGCTACTTTGTAGTTTTAATTTTTATCTCTTGTGGAATTGCTGTTCGTTTATAAATGAAACGTTTTTATGGGACTATATTACTTATTGTAGCAAATTATACACTTTAGACGATAAAAGTTGTGGCATTTTTATGGATTTAAAACTAAAACGAAGAATATATTATTTAAATATTATAGTTTTAATTCTTTACAAATATTATTACGATAAGATTTTGTAAATAACTCAGAACTATTTCGAAACGATTGACATTGTAACTTCAGTAACTTAAAATATGCATTAAAATATATATATATATATATATATATATATATGATTGTCAAAAAGTTAAAGTCAATAAGTCTCGGTTTATACCATATTACATGATATCATCTTGAAATTTAAAGCAAAAATAATTGCCAAAATATATAGATACTTCTAGAAAGTTAAAAATACACACTGAAATGTGATTTTTCTCCTATATTCTTCCTTAAATGTAAATTTACTAAACTATAAATTTCAGGGATCGAAAATAACAATTATATTAAATTTATCAAACCAAAAAATCATGTAGACAAATTTGTGAGAAAATTGGTTCAAATATAGCATTATGATTCTTATGGCCTGTGTTTTAAAAATCTAATGTGCTTTTTAAATTGGTGATGTTTTTCATAAAAAATGTCTAAAATACAAATTAGAATATTATTTTTATTATAAAACTCAAAAAAAAAAAAAAAAAAAAATCAGAATATGATTTTTATTTTTACAACCGGAAAATGATTTTTGTTATAAAAATTTAAAAATAAAAATCAGGGTATGATTTTTATTTCTAAAATCTAAACTAAAAATCAAAAATTGATTTTTATTTTTAAAATCTGAAAGAATTTTATATTTTTCAAATCTTAAAATTATTTTTATAAGAGATGAAATAAAAAAGAAAGAAAAGATTGTTTTTTTAAATTCAAAAATCGAAATAATAAAAAAATTATTTTTACTATTAAAACCAAAAATCAAAATTATTACTATTAAAATCAAAAATTTCCAAGCAATCGGTGAAGAACTTTCGGAGATTTAAGATTTTGAAGAAGCGAACATAAAAATGTAATTAATTTAAATCTTAAAAACAAAAGTAATTTTTCAATTTTTATTTCAGTTTTTAAAAATATAAATCACTACTTGATTTTTATTTTTAATTTTAAAAATAAAAATAAGTTTTTACTTTTTATTTCTGATTTTAAAAATAAAAGTCATTTTCTGATTTTAAAAGTAAAAATCATATTCTCATTTTGAGTTTTGATTTTAAAAATTAAAATAATTTCCTGATTTGTATTTTTGATTTTAGAAATAAAAATCACTTTCAAATTTTTATTTCTGATTTTAAAAATTAAAATTATTTTGTGATTTTGAAAATAAAAATAATTTTCTGATTTTTATTTCTGATTTTAAAAATAAAAATAAAACATAATTTTAATTTTTATCTAGAAATATAACAGTTAGGAAATAACTTTTAGATTTGATTTTTACCGAAAATATAATAACCGTTATGGTCCGTGGAAAATTTACTATGCGAAATATAATTATGTTCCCAAATATTCGGTAAAATTAATAATTAAATTCTAACATGAAAGATAAAATATTTCGAAATAGTGTAATTTTATATTTCCGATACTGGAAGTATTCTGTAACAGTTGTATGAACCAGGAATCGTTTTTTTGCTTCCTCATACCAAATATTTTTAAAATTAATAAAAACATCCTGTACTACAGCATTAAAAAATCACCAAAATTTGTAAAAATACCTTTTTAAAATATCTAGCCAATATTCGAAAAAGTATGAAGTTATGTGAACTACAACCACAAAATAAAGTAGTAATGCTTATATGCTTTATTACAAGGAAAGGTTACTCAAAAAGCAAGAAAATTGCTTATATAAGAAGTTGGTATTATTAATAGATAAGTCCAATTTAATATTTCCTGCATATATTATAATTATAGTGAATTCATAAAAATATTCCAAACCTCAATCTTCAATTTATATTGGATTATTATCTAGGATATGTATTAACATTTTCCAAGACATTTTAAATCGTATTCGAAACATCGAGCATTACAAATTGATGAGTCCGATTAAATAGATTATTTACTAGATTTTTAGTCATATTAGTCTCATAGGTAGGTTTTTTTTAATGTTCTGATATGGATCTCGAATTTTGCATTGAACTGCATTTTTTTAAACCGTGTTAGAATTTTGAATTACCAAAAAATAATTATTGGACTCATTTTTTGACACAAAATGGGCATAAATCAATGCAATTTTTGTTGAATTTTGTTAAAAGAACATCAACTTTTAACAAAATTCAAAATTTTTGTTACGACTAACTATTCAAATAATGTCCATTTAATCTTAAATTCAAAATCCATATCAGATTATTAAAAAAACGCAAGTATGTAATTTTTTTCAAAAAAGTGTGTCTTTAGATATTTCGTTCAGTTATACTTCTTGGAGACAGAGATCCTGATCATATTTTTTTTTACCTAATTACCAAATACTGGAATGGAATGTTATTGATCTTTGGAAAATATTAACGAAATTATATCAGAGTAATATTTCTAACGTTTTCAGCTTATAATAATTAACAATTATCGGTTTGCCAGAATATTGGGAAAGAAATTTTACAAATGCAAATTACAAAAGTAGTTCCAAGTCTTTAATAAAAGTCTAAATAGAGTTGTTCAAACCCCAAAGTTTAAACAATCGGATTTGTGGTTGACCAATGCAACACAAATATTGTCATAATCAGAGGGACATAGAAGGACTTGATAAAAGTGGGTTAACCTTAAGAGGATACTACTGTTTTGTAAGGACTTCTAAGGACAAACTAATGTTTTCGTCGAGCACCCCCCAAGATTACTTTCACTTCCCTTAACTCGTTAAAGCATTTCTAGTTGTTTTTCCTCGCAAAGAGAAGATGATAATTTATAAAAGGAGAAAATTTCCTTTCGGCCATGAAAGGTTCTTTCCCTCCGGAGAAAGTTCAACCATATCGCCAGAAGAAAAATTGAGACGGACGATTCACACCAAGACTAAGTGGCGCCCTTCCACAATCCCAGAACGAGCATCGTTTTTATGTCTTATTTCCCGAACTCTCTTTGGGTTGCTGAAATTTCTGGAATGGGTCTTCCTATAATATAGGGTGATTCAGAAATGTATGCTTCCGATATATATATATATATTTATATATAGTATACATTGGGGAGCCACCCTGTGTGCCAATGTTAAAACTTGTTTCGTGAACGATATCATTTTGGTAGAGGATAACGTTCAGATACTATAAGTCTCGTGATTCTAATGAAATAGGGTCCCCAATCGTCGGCACCATTAAATTTTATTTCGAATATATATCGAAAGAGGCGCGTATAGCATGCGAGTCGCGCTCACCTCTGGTCCATTAGGGGACATTAAATTTCTTTCGCCTGCTAATGTCCAACCACACGGCGGCTGTTTTTTTTTTTTTTTTGTACCCGTAAACCGCAAATTACAGAGGTATTGAAAGTTTTCTTTTACTAAGAAAAAAAAAAAAATATAATGTTTTTTTTTTTCCCGCACCCGCACTCAGCTAAATTGAAAATCGATTTTTTATCTTTATGACTTCTAATAAAGAGATTGTGCCCACCGCCCGCCGAAGCAAGTGTCAGTGGCTCCTTTATGTTCGTAAAATTGAGTGAACATTTAATTTATCTGATTCATACTAAAAGTTGATGCCTACAAGTACTCTTCTGAAGGACTTGCCCCCACCAGACTCTTATACGTGGGTCTCAAGAACTGAGCTAATTCGGCGTCTTCTACTTGACCTGCATTACTAAAAAGCATCATCACACGAGTACTTCTTTGCCTTCTTTACATTTTTATTCGCGGTATGAATGACTGAACAATTTCTATGAAATGCTCAATCTTAGGCTTATTTATATCCATAGAAATATCTCATTTAATATTGAAGACGAAAACTATTTAAAGACTGGGCACGTGTTCGTACAAAAAAACTCTAGTCTACTGGAAAAAAAAGGAGCTAATTTCAAGATTCGCGAATCGAACTTGACAACAGAATTGCCTGAAAGATGGCATCAGAAGATGTTCTTTGCCCCCAAAGGCCCTGGTTTGCGAAGGAGGATAAAAAGACGAATATAATGAATTTCAGACGGCGGTCACGACACTCTGAAACTCTTAGTGAACTCAAGGGGAGTGGTGGGGGAGGGTAGGGTCGTCCCTTGACAGCAGTCATTGACAAGAAAATTGATGAAGTATGATGCAAGATTGAGAAAAACAGACAAAAAGTATTATAAGTCGAGACGAGGTTGGGGGAAAAAGACGAAAATCTATTATATAATTTGACGACGGAACATGCAAAGGCACTCACTAAATGGGGAGGTGACCTTTAATAATGTTGAGAAAATTCAATAACAACAGGTACTTGTGCTTTCGATAAAAAGAATATAGGCGGGAAAATATTAAAAGTCATTTAGGCTTAAAGAAAAGGAAAAGAAAAAAAAATGTTATCTGAGAATATTGAAGATATCTCAACATTCAAAATGATCATCTTTCAGAATTAATTAAATAATTTTCTACAATAATTCTTAATTAATTTCTTTTTGATCCATTTTTGCAAAATCTGAATTTAGAAATGCATCCTTAAATTAATTACATAATTTTTCTAATTATAAGAAAATTCATTTCTTTAAAATAATATTTATCAGAATGTAACTAAGATAATATTACTACACTTTAGAAAATGATTTCTTCAAATTAAGTAAATAATATAAATTTAAAGTATACCCTACAATGCTTTGGAATAGGGAAAAGGTAAGAACAAGAAAAAGATAAGAAACGCTCCAGGAAAGAAGCTGCAAGTACCTGATTTATATTACTAAAAGTATTAACATTTTAATATCTGTTGTACTGAAAATTTTTATTATTATAATAAACATGTTTAATGGAACTTTTGTTTCTTTGGCTTTTTCCAAAACTTCTTTCATATCGAAAATATAAATTTTTTATAAAATTGACCCTCAGAAATCGGTATTTTTTTTTAAATTCAAAATATAATAGGAAGGGGTGTTTTTTTAACTTTTCAGGTGATATTCTGTAAGATCACTATTGAAAATACGCGGGTATGAATTTTCAGAACTTTTTAAAAATAAATAACAAACGGACAAATTGGTACAATAAGGGTTAAGCTGGTAAAATATAAGAAATTCATAAATCTTAATCATGCTAAATTATCTAACTATGTACGATATAAATACTCTGATTTTTAGGGTGGGAAGATAATATTATATTTACATAATAAAAAAATCCACAAAAGGGGACCAATTTCTAAAGCATAATGTGTAAAAATAAACAAATATATAGAGAGAGAGTATGGAAAAACATTCCGCTAAATTCTCGAACACACCCACGACTGTCGTAAATTGTAGATGTTTACTGCAGTCGGGGTGTCGTAAAAACAAATGTTGTCTCAGCCCTTGCGAGCGAGACGAGCGCTCCAAAACACAAGCGCTTCAGAACACAAGCATGAACTGATCATTGAATAAATCTCACACAAAATTCGCTATTCACTTGAGCAGCAATTCTTGACTTTTAATGGGAGCAAGTGTAGGGCGGCGTGAGATTTTCTTGCGTGGAAAACTGCCAAGGAAACGAGCTGGCCCGCCAATTGGGGCAGGGGTGGTTTTTCGCTGCTTCATCCCTCAGTCGCCGCATCATCATGATATTGACTTATTTTCCAGCAGATTCCGATAGAAAGTCCTCATGTGTTGCCGGCGGTGTCGTGACACATCCTCGACTGGCGACCGGCAACACACCTTTCTTTCTTTCTTCCTTCCTTCCTTCCTGCCTTCAGTTCGGCACTTCCTCACGGAATATTTATTGCGTTTGATTTACGATGTATTTTTGGAATACACTTTCCCAGGGATTTTCCCAGATTGTGTGCACTTCATATCAAATCTAAAGAAAATGCCCGCGAAAGCTCGAGGGGAGCATGGCGCCTTATTTGAATAATCTGAAAAAAAAAATTTAATGTAATCTTTGGTAGATGAAAGATTTAAGTTTTCGTTTAATGCGTCAACCGAAGATGATTTCTGGTCTCTTAGAATACGAAATTCGATTCGTAAGATGTACTTTATGCTGGACTAGGGGTAGTAATGTATACATATTATATATTGACTCAGATCCAATACAGGATCATATCTTAATTTATTAAAGTCCAGAATTTTGATAACAACAATATTGGATATAAATGTTATTTTGAATTGCCAAAAATTGAACCCAAAAACGAATCAACGATATTATAATTAAACACATATACCCGTGTAACAATAATTTTTTTTTCAAAAATTCTGATTTTAGCCCGTGTCCAGTTTTTACAGATTATTGTAAAATTTTTTATTCAATAAATTAAGCAGTTTCTGAAATTACTGATTAAGATACAAAATTCAAATCCAATGAAAATCCTATCTTGCATTTAATATTACCAGTCACGTGTAAAAAATGTGATTTAATATAACAAAGTGATATAATTTTTATGTTATACTTCTCATGTTCTTCCATTTCATATTGTACTATGTCATGTATCATGTGGTATGTCATATTATGGGTTATGTCTTATGTCATCTCATCTCATATGCCTTGTCATGTAGCATGCGAAACTTAACAAAATAGCCCACTGGAGCAAAAAACAAATCATCCTGTCATAAAAAAGTAGTGAAAAATAGTGTAAAAGAAAAATTCGTGTTTTACAATATTATAGCCTATATCCACCAAGAAATCCGTTCAATATTTCTTGAAACTACCTCTTACATTCAAGTAAACTCACTCTATATGTTTTATATTAATATTATATTAAAATTATATTAATATTATATTAGATCTATTACCAATCTTTTTCTAAATTTGTTTAAATGTTAAAGTTAAAATGTCCTTATTGCAGAGTCAAGCTTTGTTTCAAAGTTACTTTTTCATAATATCTCATTATCCCTTAGTTTCATGAAATATTAATGATTCACAACTATTCAAATAACAATAAAAAATAATAAATACATATTATAAAAATTTGTAACATATACACTGAGGGGAAATTAGCATTGCATGATTAAATATGTTTTTGATTATCATGTTTTTAAAACGGGTTGCGGATCGCTGTAAATTTAACCCATTAATGCGCAAAACGAGGATTTTGTGCACGCAAGTTCAATTGTACGATTCGAATAGCAAATTGGGACGAATTTCCTCCAAATTCGTATATAAGGGGTTTTTGGGGGGGGTGCTATTTCAGAATCTGGCATTTATTTTGCGTAAAAACTACATAAACCTTATTATTTTTTGGGTTTTTTAAAAAAAGTGCCGATTTTTTTTAGTCATTTTTCGTCTCAAAGTCGATTATCTTGTCGTTGCTGCTATTGGATGATCATATAACCACCAGAAATCGCGGTTCGAATGTCTACACTTTCTCAAGCTAAGGTTTTGAATTTTTTTTTTCGCTTTGGTTTTTGCAAAATGGCCATTTTGTACAGAAATGTATTAAAAAAGTTCGCGTTACACGTAAAGGATCCACATTACAAACAAAATTTATATGACAAAAAGTACTTATAATTAGCCAAGGAAAACATGTAAATTTTTCTCAGAATTTTTTGGACTATTTTTGGTTTTTTGGGTTTGGCAAATTTTTGGAAAATCCAAAAATGTCCCGAAAAATTCTGAAAAATTTCATCATAAAAAAAAGGATCAATTATACGAATAAATTTTATATGACAAAAAGTGCTTATAATTAGACGAAGAACACGTGTGAATTTTTCGGGACACTTTGGATTTTTCAAAAATTTGCCAAAACCAAAAATAGTACAAAAAACTCTGAACAAATTTACATGTTTTCCTTGGCTAATTATAAGTACTTTTTGTCACAGAAATTTTTTTTGTAAAATTGATCCTTTTCTTGTAAAAAACTCGCGAAGCGTTTTATTACATTGCTGTACAAAATGGCCATTTTGCAAAAACCAAAGCAAAAAAAAAAAAATTCAAAACCATAGTTTGAGAAAGTGTAGACATTCGGACCGCGATTTCTGGTGGTTATATGATCATTCAATAGCAGCAACGATAAGATAATCGACTTTGAAAAGAAAAATGACTAAAAAAAATCGGCACTTTTTTGAAAAAACCCAAAAAATAATAAGGTTTATGAAGTTTTTATGCAAAATAAATGCCAGATTCTGAAATAGCACCCTCAAAAACCCCTTATATACGAATTTGGAGGAAACTCGCCTCAATTTGCTATTCGAATCGTACAATTGAACTTGCGTGCACAAAATCCTCGTTTTGCGCATTAATGGGTTAATAATATTTTATATGAAACCTATTATGGAACCCATTAAGTAAGACATTGAACAAAATTCAGTTTTAATGCTACAATAAATATAGGAAATAACGAAAATAAAGCATTTTGTTTTGAATACGTTTACAATGTTTTTTAAAAAAAATTGTTCGTCAAATTAACTACTGAAATTAATCATTGGCGCTACATCATATTTGAAAATTATTGATTTAATGCTGTTCCAATTTTTTTTTCTTGAGTACAAATCATATAGTATATCGGTTCGGTTTTAAATATAGAACTGATAGATAAGAAACTCGTTTATTTATATATTTGTAAAGTGATAAGCTAGGTATTCAATAATATTGATTAGCTCTTATTCAACGAAGCTTCCTCTCATAATTCCACATCTATAATAAAATAAACTTATGTTAGCAACAAAGCATATTCTCCGATAAGCAATTATACCAGAATCTATTCAGAAAGGATAAGACCATTTGAAACAGTGTCGGTTGCTACCAGAAGCTGTGTTAGTTTAGACATTTGGCCATAGATACTTTTGTTGCTGATTAGCACTTAAATCCCCTAAATCACGTGATTACTTATGACTGCCAAACAATTTATCAAATGGACTGAAACAAAGCCTTTTAGTGGTAAAATTCATTTCAAACTCGAGACATATACACATCGGTCGGGTCGCCATGAAGTCTTATTGTTTTTGATGGTGATACAGATGTGATCTGCCCTCCGCAGCCTCCCCAGTCATTTGCCATTGCGAAATTATCCCATTTATCTTCCTGAGACGGGAGGTTGACGGCGTCGGCGGGCGGCGGCGGCTTTTTAGGATACACAGGACAGTAAATAAATATTAAATTTTCATTTCGTAACTATGTACAAAACTAAAACTATTGCTTTCCTCCGATGTGCAGCCCGCCCGAAATTAATCTAAATTGTGCCAGGGCAATTTATAGTCCGGGTAGTGCTAAGCTGTGGCTAAATGACATTAATGTTATATGAGGCCCGTTCGAAGACCGGAACTAAGGAATTTAGCAGTTTAGTAGCCGGAAGGGCTCAATATTAGACTGGATACTTTATATGTATATTGGATATGTCCACATTCCACAGAAGAATTCTAGGAAAGACCCTTTTCACATTAACCATTAAATTCTGACTTTATTTTCCATTTAAAGGCGAGCGAACACACGTCTCGCAAAATTATAAAATCTTATACGAAGGGAATTAGGGAAATGATAAGCGAAATTTCTATAAGTCCTTTTAATTACAACTTTTTAATTATACTGAATGGGGGTAACTAAAAGAAATTTTAATCTTATTCGTATATACTATTGAACTAATATTTATAAAAGTGTTTGAATAAAATTTACGCAAATATAATACATGCCGTAGTTTATATAACAATATTCCAATATTTGAATTTCAAATAGAAACAATAAAGAATGGCATATAAATGAATTCGTAATCAATAGTATCAGAATTATTTTTCTTCGTACAAATTAGTTAATTAATATATTAGTTTTCTCGCCGATTAATATCCAGGCAAATCTTAGGATTCAATATTGAAAGTATGTAGTAACAGATTTTTTTAGTTTTAGTTTAGTTAGTTCATTTTTTTCTTAATTATACATAATCAGACCATATCAAAAATATATTAAATTGAAGTGACTAAACCTTGAACAGGACAGACACAAAAGTGGTAAACTTGAGGTGGCTAGGCGCTAAGGCGGTTTTGTGATTAAAAACTTAAAAAACTATGAGCCAATTTATATGAGTTACTTAAATTAAAGATTTTCAATTTACGTGGCTCCCCTACTATTATTAGAAATATTAAAGGAATATTAATTGCAGTTTCTAGTTTCTTTCCCGATAAAAAGGTCATTTTTATACTTTTTAATATTTTCAATAACAAAAATAATGTTCTTTTTTTTAAAATAAATGTAAGGTAAGAAACATTTTCAAAGAGTGTTCCGCATTTATTCCATTGTAAAATACAGGGTGTCCCATAGGAATGTGTGAAAACTAATGGGTCACAATTTTTTAACAAATGGAGAGATCGGTAAAATATAAAGGAATAAAGGAAAGTCGTCATTTTTATTTCATGTGGTAATAAAGGAAAGTCGTCATTTTTATTTCATGTCCATTTTATTATAAAAAAATTAAATTTATTTTATACAAAACAATTAATTTAAAAATATAATGAAAGACGTTAGTTACTAATGATATATATTTTCAATATTTTAACCATCTAATTTGCCACAAATATCCATATGCTTTCTAAAACTATTAAAAACATGTTCTAACGTTTCATTTGAAATGGCATTGACGATCTTTCCAATGTCTTTAATAAAATTCTCCACTGTTTTTTGGTTATTTTCATAGCAGAGATCTTTAATGTAGCCCCATAAAAAGAAATCACATTAAGTGAGATCTGACGAGTAAGGTGGCTATTCTATTCCTTTTCCCCTAGCAAAGCGTGGGTACCCTAGGCCAATAACTCGATCGCCATAAAATTTATTGATGATACTTCTTGTGTGCGATGAGGTGCTGCTCCGTCTTGAATAAAAAAAAAAAAAAAGATTTAACGGTCCTCTCTTTTTCGCATGAGAAAGGATTTGATCTCTAACATCCCTTTGTACTTCTCTCCGGCGACAGAAGATTCAAAGAAATGCAGGTAGATACCTTTTATGTAGATGGATCACATTTCAAAAATATATATTATTAATAATTCACGTTTTTCACTATATTTTTAAATTAATGGTTTGTATTAAATAGGTTTAATATTTTTATAATAAAATGGACATGAAATAAAAATGACGACTTTCCTTTATTAAAAAATATTTACCTTTTACCGATCTCTCCATTTGTTAAAAAATTGTGACCAATTAGTTTTCACACATTCCTATGGGACACCCTGTATATGCTAGATTTATTTTCATGCAGCTACTTTAAAATTGTTCTGAAAATGGAATTATTGAACCTCAACAAGTGAAATCAGCTTAAAATTTAAATTTAAAAAAACGAAATATAACTAAAAGTCTCTTTTGTCTGCGCAATTTGTATAAACTCACTTTATATTATAGTCTTTATTTTAAAAGCTTAACGAAAAGAAATTTTTTTTATATTTTCTAAGTATTGTGTTTTACCTCCTTTTGTTAGTTATAACTTGAAAAAACCTGTTAGACATCGAATTTATTAACTTTTTAAACAAATGTTCATCAATATCATTCCAGCATTTCAAAATATCGGCTTTCAATTGAGATAACGAAGAAAATTGTCCACCATTTGCGTAAACCCTTCGTGCCATGATTCCCCAAATGTTCTCCATTGGATTTAAATTCGGACTACGTGATGGCCATTCCATTAGAGGAAGATTTCTTTCACTAAACCATCGTCTTGTTTCGACAGAAGAATGCACAGCGGCGTTATCCTGTTGATAAATCAAATCTTTTTCCATATTGTCTTCTAAACATGGAATAAGAGATTCCTCCAGCAGGTCTGTATATATGGCAGAGTTCATGCGGGTGGGAACAAAGCGTAAAAATAACTTTCCTTGATAAGAAAAGGCACCCCATAACATTAAACTACCAACACCAAAATTACTACTTAGACGAGGCGAATCGGGCTTCCTTAAATCATGCCAATAAGTACTCAATCCATCTGGGCTATCTAAATTAAATTGTTTTCCGTAAGATAAAATAACATTTTGCCACTTTTCGTCCCAGTTCATGTGGCTTCTAGCAAAATCTAGGCGCGCATATTTATGATACTGTTGCAGTTGGAGAGATTTGGTCGGTTTCTTATATTTAATATAAGTGGTGTCCTTCAAAATTTGTTGGACTCTTCTTCCTTTAATTGGGAGTTGTAATTCCGCTATAATTTGAGCTGCACTTAACTTTTTTTTCATAACTTCTTCTCTTATGTTCCCAATATTTTTTTTGGAAACTTTGGTGCTCCCTCTTGGATGATCCCATAATCCATTACGATTGCCCTTTTTAATAAAATTTCGCACCACACATTCTGAACGTCCAATTCTCCTTGCAATTTCTTTTATACCAAGGCCAGTTTCCCTAAACGCAAGGATTCTGACGCGATCGTCGTTGTCAAGGACCTTTCCTCGTGGCATTACAATAAATCTTAAGAAATAACAGCAATTATACAGAATTAAGCTATAGTTGGAAAATAAAAATGAAACTCACATGAATTGTTTCCTAAAAAGTTTCAAAATTACTTGGCGTTTAACTAGTAATACTACAAAAAGAAACTGCGTTTATAGAAACTGCGCACTCTAAGATCAATTGTGAAAGATTTTTCTATTGCATTCACGCATTGCTTGATATTTGGAATTGTTTAATTGCTTTTATGAATAGTTATAAAATTTAACAATTGTCCTGTAAAGAAATTTTGTTACTATATCGCTTTATTTCAATGAATTGTGCATTTCACTTGAAAATCAGACGTGCGGTTATAGAAATTGCGCGCACTGTATTTGCCTTGTATCGATATGGATTTATTTTCTTGAAAAAAAGGGGTTAAAACGTTGAAAATCCATAGTTTAAGCTATATTTTATATCGTTAATTTCTTACCATTCACAAAAAAAAGAAGCCTTAAGAACCAGGTGTTTAAAAAAGAATTAATGAAATTTAATTTGACTAATTCCTACAAAATAACGTTCTGTGTTAATGAATCTGTTGAAATCGAGAAATATTGGTTGCCATATTGGGTCCGCCATATTGAATTTCTAAATTTGGTCAGCGGATTTGAAATCAGCAACCCGCAAAAACCTTAAGTACCAATTTTCACGAAAATCGTTTCAAATTTGAAAAATTTACGCTGACATAACCGCTTGTATTACGTTACTACTGATACAAAAAAAAAACTGAGTTTTATCTTATTTAAATTGAAATTACGCTCGGTTTTTTTAAATATAAAAATTGAGACTGATTGCTCAATTTTTTAGCATATGAGCCTATGAATCTTATCAGTAAATCTAAAGAAAATAAATAAAACGAAAAGATTATATGTAAATCCTCTAATTCATAAAACAATAAAGTATCTAATTTTGTGGAAATCACAAAAATGAATTGTTTATTCAGATTGCTTGCGATTAAATTTACAGAAGCTGTTTGTAATTCTATTAACGTAATAGCTGAGGAAGTTTATGGAAGTATTTGTTAAGATAATCTTTATTTCCCAAAATGCTCAATGCCAGCAAATTTTAATGACCTTCTACGAAACAATGGTTTTGTGTACTTTAGAGAGATTTTAAGATTTTATATCATTTTTAAAAAAGGTAACATATTTGTAAAAATAAACTGTTTAGGTTTTTAAAATATTTATTGGGATAGAATTTACTAAGAAAACCATAACATTAAAGAAAATTTTTTATTTAGTTTTTATTCAAAATATATTTTTAAGGCTAGATTCATATTAAATAGAAATTAATTCTGCTGTTATGAAATTGGGTTAAAAACAGTCAAAATTGTACAATATCACACAATTTACTCTCCAGCTGAGAAATTTAGAAGATTTTCAACAGCTTAAACAAAGATTAAGAAGGTGCAAATTTAAAAAAAATGAATCAGTTTATTTGCCAGTTTTAAATAAAATTATTTTGTGCTGCAATGGGAACATGACCTTTTATGCAATTTTCAGACCATGAAATTATTTCTTGCCCTTAGCCGTTTTAATTTGTTGGAAACTCCGAACAGAGTTCCACCCGCACAATAAAAGTGCATTTTGTGATAAGCAAAATGCATCTATCTGAATGAATGAATGTGCAAACTTGTAGGTAATGTCAGGGACTCTAAAGTTCTAGTTATCAATTTTTTACCGCCACCCGGATAGGTTGACGAGTGATTTTCTCTACATTGGTGGCAGCTGTTCGTTGGGCGAAGCAAATTTGAAGTCCTCGGGGAACAATTTATTTGCATGTGGATACATTAACTTGTACGATTGTCGTATAGTCTCGTCAGCAACTCCAGCTATGTCACCGATCTCCTTTTGACTGCGTTTATGTCCCAAAGCCTGTGAAGCCATATAGATGGCTGCTGCTGCAACAGAAATAGGTGATCTTCCTGGCACAATGTCCATCTCAACAGCCTTTTTAGCAATGTGGGTTGCTCCCCTTTGAACCATATTTGGAAGATCCAAATTATCGCAAAATCTCGACATGAAATCGGCAGGTGTTATAAGGTCTACTGAAGTCTCGAGGGCTTTGAGCGTTAATTTGAAGCAGCGACCGATCCCCTTCTTGCTAATTTCACTAACTGCGCAGATTTCCTTGAATGTCCGAGGAACGCCCTCCTGACGGCAAGCAATGTACAAGCATGCAGAAGCTTCGGCATCATTTGACCGAACCTTAAGTTTTTTACCATCGTGGACCTGTTTGAATAAGTTATTAGCACGGTCAACAATTGTTTACGGCAAATTTATGCGATCGGCCATCGTCGAGATCTTCTTGAACGCAGAAATCAAGGCTCTGTCTGGGCTGCTCATAGTCCTCCGGTTCTGGTTATTTGAGGCGTCAGGCCTTGAAGAACTGGCCATTTTCTGGATAGCAATGAACTGGTCTTACTGTTGCAATAATCAAACTGTGCGTGAAAACAATTCCTACAATTTTCCAGCGTTTTGACAGACAGCCCTTTCACACCCAAAACTTTTGTTAAAGTGCTGCCATAGTAGCCCTTGACTGGGCTACTATGGCATATAAGCAAAAAAAAATGGGTCAACCTCGGAATGAGAGATAATAAGCTGGAAACTTGTGCACACCTTGATTTTGGCATTCTATATTAAATGTTGTGTCAAAAGTCTCATAAAATCTCGTGTCTGCATCGTAAGTTATTGAAGGTCAAAGGTCACAAAACGATATGCAACATACTTTTGCTTGGTTAATTTCCTTGTTTTAGCTGTTATATGACAAACAATACAATAATCTTCTTGACAAATATCTTAAATGTTATGCGATATACAGTGTGCGCAATTTCTATAAGCGCAGCCAGTTTTATTCATGTTTAAAGAAATCTACTTTTTATTTTTCAAAACCGATTATATTGCATAAATTCCCCATTGGTAAATATTAATTAAATAATATAAAACATTCATTAAAGTAAGTAATTACTTTATAATAAAAATAAATATAATTAAAAGTCTCTTTTGACTGCGCAATTTCTATAAACGCACTTTATATTATAGTCTTTATTTTAAAAGCTTAGTGAAAAGTAAATTTTTGTATATTTTCTAAATATTGTGTTTTACCTCCTTCGTTAGTTATAACTTGAAAAAACCTGTTAGACATCGAAATTATTAACTTTTTAAACAAATGTTCATCAATATCATTCCAGCATTTCAAAATATCGGCTTTCAGTTGAGATAACGAAGAAAATTGTCCACCATTTGCGTAAACTCTTCGTGCCATGATTCCCCAAATGTTTTCCATTGGATTTAAATCCGGACTACGTGATGGCCACTCCATTACAGGAATATTTCTTTCACTAAACCATCGTCTTGTTTCGGCAGAAGAATGCACAGCGGCGTTATTCTGTTGAAAAATCAAATCTTTTTCCATATTGTCTTTTAAATATGGAATAAGAGATTCGTCCAGCAGGTCTTTATATATGGCAGAGTTCATTCGGGTGGGAACAAAGCGTAAAAATAACTTTCCTTGATAAGAAAAGGCACCCCATAACATTAAACTACCAACACCAAAATTACTACTTAGACGAGGCGAATCGGGCTTCCTTAAATCATGCCAATAAGTACTTAATCCATCTGGACTATCTAAATTAAATTGTTTTCCGTAAGAAAAAATAACGTTTTGCCACTTTTCGTCCCAGTTCATGTGGCTTCTAGCAAAATCTAGGCGCGCATATTTATGATGATGTTGCAGTTGGAGAGATTTGGCCGGTTTCTTATATTTAATATAAGTAATGTCCTTCAAAACTTGTTGGACTTCTCTTCCTTTAATTGGGAGTTCTAATTCCGCTATAATTTGAGCTGCACTTAACTTTTTTTTCATAACTTCTTCTCTTATGTTCCCAATATTTTTTTTAGAAACTTTGGTGCTCCCTCTTGGATGATCCCATAATCCATTACGATTGCCCTTTTTAATAAAATTTCGCACCACACATTCTGAACGTCCAATTCTCCTTGCAATTTCTTTTATACCAAGGCCAGTTTCCCTAAACGCAAGGATTCTGACGCGATCGTCGTTGTCAAGGACCTTTCCTCGTGGCATTACAATAAATCTTAAGAAATAACAGCAATTATACAGAATTAAGCTATAGTTGGAAAATAAAAATGAAACTCACATGAATTGTTTCCTAAAAAGTTTCAAAATTACTTGGCGTTTAACTAGTAATACTACAAAAAGAAACTGCGTTTATAGAAACTGCGCACTCTAAGATCAATTGTGAAAGATTTTTCTATTGCATTCACGCATTGCTTGATATTTGGAATTGTTTAATTGCTTTTATGAATAGTTATAAAATTTAACAATTGTCCTGTAAAGAAATTTTGTTACTATATCGCTTTATTTCAATGAATTGTGCATTTCACTTGAAAATCAGACGTGCGGTTATAGAAATTGCGCGCACTGTATTTGCCTTGTATCGATATGGATTTATTTTCTTGAAAAAAAGGGGTTAAAACGTTGAAAATCCATAGTTTAAGCTATATTTTATATCGTTAATTTCTTACCATTCACAAAAAAAAGAAGCCTTAAGAACCAGGTGTTTAAAAAAGAATTAATGAAATTTAATTTGACTAATTCCTACAAAATAACGTTCTGTGTTAATGAATCTGTTGAAATCGAGAAATATTGGTTGCCATATTGGGTCCGCCATATTGAATTTCTAAATTTGGTCAGCGGATTTGAAATCAGCAACCCGCAAAAACCTTAAGTACCAATTTTCACGAAAATCGTTTCAAATTTGAAAAATTTACGCTGACATAACCGCTTGTATTACGTTACTACTGATACAAAAAAAAAACTGAGTTTTATCTTATTTAAATTGAAATTACGCTCGGTTTTTTTAAATATAAAAATTGAGACTGATTGCTCAATTTTTTAGCATATGAGCCTATGAATCTTATCAGTAAATCTAAAGAAAATAAATAAAACGAAAAGATTATATGTAAATCCTCTAATTCATAAAACAATAAAGTATCTAATTTTGTGGAAATCACAAAAATGAATTGTTTATTCAGATTGCTTGCGATTAAATTTACAGAAGCTGTTTGTAATTCTATTAACGTAATAGCTGAGGAAGTTTATGGAAGTATTTGTTAAGATAATCTTTATTTCCCAAAATGCTCAATGCCAGCAAATTTTAATGACCTTCTACGAAACAATGGTTTTGTGTACTTTAGAGAGATTTTAAGATTTTATATCATTTTTAAAAAAGGTAACATATTTGTAAAAATAAACTGTTTAGGTTTTTAAAATATTTATTGGGATAGAATTTACTAAGAAAACCATAACATTAAAGAAAATTTTTTATTTAGTTTTTATTCAAAATATATTTTTAAGGCTAGATTCATATTAAATAGAAATTAATTCTGCTGTTATGAAATTGGGTTAAAAACAGTCAAAATTGTACAATATCACACAATTTACTCTCCAGCTGAGAAATTTAGAAGATTTTCAACAGCTTAAACAAAGATTAAGAAGGTGCAAATTTAAAAAAAATGAATCAGTTTATTTGCCAGTTTTAAATAAAATTATTTTGTGCTGCAATGGGAACATGACCTTTTATGCAATTTTCAGACCATGAAATTATTTCTTGCCCTTAGCCGTTTTAATTTGTTGGAAACTCCGAACAGAGTTCCACCCGCACAATAAAAGTGCATTTTGTGATAAGCAAAATGCATCTATCTGAATGAATGAATGTGCAAACTTGTAGGTAATGTCAGGGACTCTAAAGTTCTAGTTATCAATTTTTTACCGCCACCCGGATAGGTTGACGAGTGATTTTCTCTACATTGGTGGCAGCTGTTCGTTGGGCGAAGCAAATTTGAAGTCCTCGGGGAACAATTTATTTGCATGTGGATACATTAACTTGTACGATTGTCGTATAGTCTCGTCAGCAACTCCAGCTATGTCACCGATCTCCTTTTGACTGCGTTTATGTCCCAAAGCCTGTGAAGCCATATAGATGGCTGCTGCTGCAACAGAAATAGGTGATCTTCCTGGCACAATGTCCATCTCAACAGCCTTTTTAGCAATGTGGGTTGCTCCCCTTTGAACCATATTTGGAAGATCCAAATTATCGCAAAATCTCGACATGAAATCGGCAGGTGTTATAAGGTCTACTGAAGTCTCGAGGGCTTTGAGCGTTAATTTGAAGCAGCGACCGATCCCCTTCTTGCTAATTTCACTAACTGCGCAGATTTCCTTGAATGTCCGAGGAACGCCCTCCTGACGGCAAGCAATGTACAAGCATGCAGAAGCTTCGGCATCATTTGACCGAACCTTAAGTTTTTTACCATCGTGGACCTGTTTGAATAAGTTATTAGCACGGTCAACAATTGTTTACGGCAAATTTATGCGATCGGCCATCGTCGAGATCTTCTTGAACGCAGAAATCAAGGCTCTGTCTGGGCTGCTCATAGTCCTCCGGTTCTGGTTATTTGAGGCGTCAGGCCTTGAAGAACTGGCCATTTTCTGGATAGCAATGAACTGGTCTTACTGTTGCAATAATCAAACTGTGCGTGAAAACAATTCCTACAATTTTCCAGCGTTTTGACAGACAGCCCTTTCACACCCAAAACTTTTGTTAAAGTGCTGCCATAGTAGCCCTTGACTGGGCTACTATGGCATATAAGCAAAAAAAAATGGGTCAACCTCGGAATGAGAGATAATAAGCTGGAAACTTGTGCACACCTTGATTTTGGCATTCTATATTAAATGTTGTGTCAAAAGTCTCATAAAATCTCGTGTCTGCATCGTAAGTTATTGAAGGTCAAAGGTCACAAAACGATATGCAACATACTTTTGCTTGGTTAATTTCCTTGTTTTAGCTGTTATATGACAAACAATACAATAATCTTCTTGACAAATATCTTAAATGTTATGCGATATACAGTGTGCGCAATTTCTATAAGCGCAGCCAGTTTTATTCATGTTTAAAGAAATCTACTTTTTATTTTTCAAAACCGATTATATTGCATAAATTCCCCATTGGTAAATATTAATTAAATAATATAAAACATTCATTAAAGTAAGTAATTACTTTATAATAAAAATAAATATAATTAAAAGTCTCTTTTGACTGCGCAATTTCTATAAACGCACTTTATATTATAGTCTTTATTTTAAAAGCTTAGTGAAAAGTAAATTTTTGTATATTTTCTAAATATTGTGTTTTACCTCCTTCGTTAGTTATAACTTGAAAAAACCTGTTAGACATCGAAATTATTAACTTTTTAAACAAATGTTCATCAATATCATTCCAGCATTTCAAAATATCGGCTTTCAGTTGAGATAACGAAGAAAATTGTCCACCATTTGCGTAAACTCTTCGTGCCATGATTCCCCAAATGTTTTCCATTGGATTTAAATCCGGACTACGTGATGGCCACTCCATTACAGGAATATTTCTTTCACTAAACCATCGTCTTGTTTCGGCAGAAGAATGCACAGCGGCGTTATTCTGTTGAAAAATCAAATCTTTTTCCATATTGTCTTTTAAATATGGAATAAGAGATTCGTCCAGCAGGTCTTTATATATGGCAGAGTTCATTCGGGTGGGAACAAAGCGTAAAAATAACTTTCCTTGATAAGAAAAGGCACCCCATAACATTAAACTACCAACACCAAAATTACTACTTAGACGAGGCGAATCGGGCTTCCTTAAATCATGCCAATAAGTACTTAATCCATCTGGACTATCTAAATTAAATTGTTTTCCGTAAGAAAAAATAACGTTTTGCCACTTTTCGTCCCAGTTCATGTGGCTTCTAGCAAAATCTAGGCGCGCATATTTATGATGATGTTGCAGTTGGAGAGATTTGGCCGGTTTCTTATATTTAATATAAGTAATGTCCTTCAAAACTTGTTGGACTTCTCTTCCTTTAATTGGGAGTTCTAATTCCGCTATAATTTGAGCTGCACTTAACTTTTTTTTCATAACTTCTTCTCTTATGTTCCCAATATTTTTTTTAGAAACTTTGGTGCTCCCTCTTGGATGATCCCATAATCCATTACGATTGCCCTTTTTAATAAAATTTCGCACCACACATTCTGAACGTCCAATTCTCCTTGCAATTTCTTTTATACCAAGGCCAGTTTCCCTAAACGCAAGGATTCTGACGCGATCGTCGTTGTCAAGGACCTTTCCTCGTGGCATTACAATAAATCTTAAGAAATAACAGCAATTATACAGAATTAAGCTATAGTTGGAAAATAAAAATGAAACTCACATGAATTGTTTCCTAAAAAGTTTCAAAATTACTTGGCGTTTAACTAGTAATACTACAAAAAGAAACTGCGTTTATAGAAACTGCGCACTCTAAGATCAATTGTGAAAGATTTTTCTATTGCATTCACGCATTGCTTGATATTTGGAATTGTTTAATTGCTTTTATGAATAGTTATAAAATTTAACAATTGTGCCTGTAAATAAACTTTGTTACTATATCGCTTTATTTCAATGAATTGTGCATTTCACTTGAAAATCAGACGTGCGCTTATAGAAATTGCGCGAACCGTATAGTCGACGCTCGTACCGAAGTGGTTAATGAAAAAGTTTTCTGTCTAAGAAATAGTTTGTAGAATAATCGATTCGATAGTAGAAAATTGTGACTGCTTCTTTCTGCATGATTAACCTCTCGAACAGGCAGAAGGATAATATGCTGAAATTTTTATTTTAATTGGTTTTACCTTTTAAAATGGAAATTGAATTAATTTTTATGATTTAAAAAAAAAACAAACGAGTATACGACATTAGTATATTCTTGGAAAAGCTTTTTATATTGGCGACACCATTAGGAGAGAATAATTTCTGAAGAAAGAAAATCTTTTTGCAAGTAATGTACTTCGTAATTCAACCATAAATCATCGTTTTCAGATGTCTGAGAATTCCATGCAACCGAACCAAACAAACGTACTATTTTCATATTTGCTTATGGTATGGTGCATAAATCTCAATTCTTTATGCTCAGCTCGACAGTTGTAATATTGCGGTGCACATAAAAGCCACTATTATATTATAGTATAGCATAGAGTGATATACAAAATGCAATAATAGTGTTGCTTCACAGAGCAGGATTATAACTCGCTTTTTTCTGTGAACCTTTTGACAACATCTTCGACGAATTTTCACTAGCGAGAACACAAAGGTTTTCAAAGTTGCTCATGATTGCAAGTAAAATTTCTCATAAGAATAAATTTCTTCCCTTGCACAAAAAGATTTTATATGCGAAAAAAAAAAGGGATATGAGAATAAAAAAAAAATATATATTCTTTGCTCCGAGATCACATTAATGCTGGTTGTCGATTGAAAGAAAACTTTTCCCAATTCAAGCTGTGAAAGGATTTCCATTGAAAGGATCTGCTTTTGTAAGAAGTAAAATGCAAGGGGAAAATAAAAATCTATTTTTCTCACAAAAAGTCATTGGGTATTTTATTTGCCTCAAGGGCGGGTGACAACCTTCGGTTTTATTGCAATAAATTCCAATCCAATTGATGGGGAAAGTGAACAAAACGATTGTGGCTTCGACTGAAGACGTGTGTTTGTCTGACTTTATTGAAATCATGCGATGAATGTTACCGCAACAGGTTTTTGGAATCGAGAGAAAGATGTAATTCGAAACCCTGCTGGGAACTTTTGTTTTTGTTTGAATAAAGATTTTCCTGAAATAGGTATGAAAGCATCACTTCACAGTCAAGGTGTTGCTCCAAACCTTTTTTTTTTTTTTTTTTTTACATAAAATACGTTGACAAAATTTCCCTTTATTCACCTGTAATAGGCCCATTCACACATCATCACCAGTGATGAAGACATTGACGCCTTTTAAATTTTTCCATTTCTGATTCGATTCAGAATTTATATATATTTTCGGTTTTGGACACGAAATTAAATGTCGAACATTAAGTTAGGAAAAACAATTGTGCAATTTTATTATTTCTTCGTCAAATTAATGTTTAAAAAAATAAATAACCTTACAGATAAGAAATATCAAAAAATTGCAAATTTATAATTTTAAATCACAAAAATATTTATAGAATTCTCTATATTTTCAATAATTTTTACTTGTAAAATTGTGTTAATTGGCTATTTCGGATAAAAGAAAATGGTTCAGATTCTGAATACATTTGAAAATAAATAAAACATGAATTATTGAATAATTTTAAAATATTACAATAAATGTGGTCACAAATCCGGTCAAAGAAGATTTTTGTCTCACTTTTAACTGGTCGAGTTTTCAATAATTTTCCATTATTTCGTAATAGTTTTTTCTATAATTTCTCGAACCACTTTTTTAGGGTTTTTTAGTATCAATTTTTTTTATAATAGTATTTTTGTGTTTTAAATGGAGTACAATTTCTAATTATTCAAGATTAAAATTTCTGTAAGCCAGATTATAACTATATTTAATTAAACAAAATTTTGTATTTTGAAAATCTATCAACAGAAAGAGAGGTCCCAAAACCGCCCAAAAATGTTGATTATTTCACCAATTTATTTATTTTATTTTACATAAAAAAACAATAAATCATATAGTATTTATACTTAATTCAATTATCTCTATGTAAATAAGCCAAACACCATTCACTGACTCATCACGAAATCTCCAGAACTCTATAAAGCCTACAAACTTGAAATTTGGCACGCAGTCTCCGAGTATTTGTATTTGAAAAAGTTTCGTGGATTATGTCTAAGAGTGGACGACATTTCTTACAAGTAAAACCTTTAGTCAATAGGCAGTTTTTATAAGGAAAATCCCCAGACAATAGGCATTAATTCAAAGATGAAAAATCCCTCGAAAATCCTTCAATTTATAAATGGGGGATTTGGTCGTGGCGGTTTTTGTACCATTCCCCTCTTTAAAAGCACTGATAAAGCATAGATTCATAAGCGCAATTTGTTCGAAAACAATTCATTTAATTTAGATATTTTTGCATCTTAATTTACTTTGTTATGAATTCTTAAATTTTATTGTTTTATAAAATATTGTACTGGTTTTATCTAGGATAAGCTAATCAGTTTTCGGTGACGTTGAAAAACAAACAAATTAGTCCACAGTAATAATTTGCATTTGCAAAATTATGTTTATTAAATGAGTTTGTAGCACGATGTAGAAAATAAAAGGTATGACTAAGAGAGAACCTTGATTCGGATATACCAAATATGGCACTGTGGCAGTTTTTTTAAAGCGATATTATATATGCATACATATATTTTATAAAGGTTAAATAAACTAATCGTTTTTTTTAAATAAAAATGATAAAATTGTCTTGCAGAAATTGTAAAAGCTTTTCAGGAAAAAAAATTCGTACTGCAGAAAATTAAGAACTACGAACTGAAATTTCAAAGTAAAAGCTCGTAAGGAATTTATTAAATTAGTATTCTTTGAAATAATTCTGTGTATAAAATTTTTTTGAAAGGTAGCAAGGTGCCTGCGAGAAAGTTTTTGTAACCATGGAACATAATTAAGCATTGGCAGGGAATTTCAATTTCAATTTCAATTTCAATTTCAATTTCAATTTCAATTTCAATTTCAATTTATTAAGAATTCATGATTAACAATGGTATATACACAATAGGACTGCAATTTTAAGTGCTGGAATTAAATTAACTCATACATCTTCGATATTTCTACGTAGGCATAGCCAAAAAGTTGTATTTTAAATAATATTTAAGTTGGGAGAGCATTGACAGGGAAGAAGGAACCAAAAAAGGCATTAAAAAACAATTTTGACTTCTTATGAGTTAAGTCATATGCAATGAAAGATATATTTTTATTTTATTATTCTCATCTTTGAACATATTCACAACAAAGTCCCTTGCTCACTGTTACCAAATGCTTTAGAAACCAAAATTACATAAACCGAAGGGACAAGATTTTATTTGATTCGGAAAATTCACTGAAAACAAAACAATAGTATCATGCATCACTTTCGAATTTTGTTATTAATGTAATATTGCTCTCACTCACAAAATCAAATAAAATATATTTTTAATTATTTAGATAAAATAATGCTAAAGAATTAGTCTGACTTGATCCACCCCATCAGTTAAACTAAAATGATAATCTTGGTTTATGCATTAAATAAAATATTTTTACTATTTTCAGTATATTAAATTATAGAATATAATATTATTAAGAATATCGAGAAAAATAATAAGCGACAGTCGTAGCAAGTTTCTTTAAAGTCGTAACAAGTTTCAATTGAATCCCCAATTTTTGAAACGATGTTATGGTCAAATTACAATATTTCGGAAAATTGAAGCATGTCTGAAGGCATTTAAAAAACACAAAAGACGTTAAGAGACAAAAAATTTGTAATTTGTAATATTCTTCAAAATCAGATGCAAAATCCAACGAAAATATTTAATAATTGTTCAGAATTAAATACTTATTTAATTGTTAAGCAAATAATAATCTTGCTGTGCTTCTGAAGATAGGTAAAGTTAAAAATATAAAGTTTTTATACATACCATTTTAAATTTTTACATACTTATTTTAAATTTTTTTAAAACAGCAATTCAAATTTGAATATGCGTTCCCTAATTATATTAAAAATTTTCAAAAATATCCGAGAGGTAACCGGATTGTAAACTTTTTTCTAGGCGATTTTTCTCACTGAGATTGCGGACATTCATGTTATACTTTTATTACATGGACGAAAAATATTTGAATTTTTGGTTAAAATATGTAATTACGTAGATATCTGAAAAATATCCTGGTACTAAATTGTGTGCACACAATTTTTCATTTAGCATCACTAGATGGAAGAATTAGAAAAAGTAAGTTATGAAGTTTAACTTAATAAGCAACTGTTTTTTTTCTGTTATTATTTCTTAATTATAAATAATTACTAGCTGGGTTACCCGGTTTCACTGGGCGTTGGGTAAATACTTACTAATTAAACACTTCTCAAATGTTCTAGTTTGCTATATCCTAGAAATTGTTTCAACCCGAAAACCACTTTATGGATCCGCGATCTTGAATTTCCAAATCTTAATAATATTCAAAATTAGTAGTCTTAAAATAAACATTGCATCAATTTTCATTAAAATCCGTTGAAATCGAGAATCGGATTTGAAATCAGCATTCCGCAAAACCCCTATGTACCAATTTTCGTGAAAATCGCTTCAAATTAAAAATTTTCAGCCGCCATCTTAGATCCGCCATTTTGAAACCCTATGTACTATCCGAAAAAAATTAGCCTATATGTTAAGCTAGAATAGAATATAAAAATTTCGATGCAAGCGTTTAGGCGTGATTGAGCAACAAACAAACAAACAAACTTTTATTTTTATATTATATAGAGATTAGATATTAATTTTATTTTTTTAAATAACTTACACACGCATATTTTTATATATGTATGCTTAATTTTGATTTACCTTTTTTGTTTTTATTATAATAGTAAAATTTAGCAGAAATTGCTAATGGATCAAAAACTTTAAATATGATTGTTGTTTTTGAATGAAAAAAATCAAATTCACCATTATTAGAAAAAAAAAAAAAATTAAAAATCAAATCTGATTCTATAACATTTTATTTTAAGTAAATAATAATAGTAAATATTAGTTATACATTGCACAATATTCATTATGTGTTCTATATTTGCATATATGTGTAAATAAATCAACTAACATTTTTAGTAAGATTAAGAAGGTCATCATTTAATTAAATAAAAATAAATCTAAAAGGTCAGAATATTTCCTTACTAAAGTACTTTGTAGAAAGATGTTTGTAATAAAAGAGTTTTTAAAAAACATAGATGAACTGCTTTAAAATACTCTTATTAAGAAAAACAAGTACGCTATTATAGTATTAGCTTTTTGAAAAAAGTACTTTAAGCTGAGGGATATTGTTGTCAGTTCTGGTATTAGTTTCTTTCATTGAAAAGACAAACGAAATCAAATATCTTCCAAGCAGACAATTATTATCTTAGCTAACAATAAAATATATAAAAGTTTTCAAATCTAACCAACCGAGCAAGAAGTTACCTAAACATCCCAACGAGTGTTGAGCTAAAAGAATTCCTCCAACCCAGACAGTTTAAACTTTTCCACTTCAGACAAAAGTCTTTATTTGCTTTTCACTCAACTTTCCAGAGTGTAATGAATTTTACATGTTCTTTCGAGTAGAAATTTCAGAGCTGTCCGGAATTTGCAGGAAGATTTTATTAAATTTTTATTAGAAGTAATCTCATTCACGTTTCTGTCATCTCTAGAAACAGATTGCACTGAGACTCGCTTGAAATTAAAGCCAGCATTGGGCAGAAGAATGGACGCACTGCTGCAATCAGAAAAGGAAACGAATTTTGGTATTACGTTAAAAGATTCATTTCATCCGAATTATTCTTGAGGCATGCCAGTGTGCCTTGATTAGCATATTTTTTTGAAATTTATTATTAAGTTGATAATGCTGAGCTCTCTGATGCAAACGTTTTTTTTTTTTTTTGGCTTTTTTGCTATTCATTTAAGAATGGTTCTCTGCATCCTTTTAAAAGCAATGAATGCACAATGTGATTAAGCCCCAAATATTTGTATATATGTACTATATGTTATACACAGATGGCCAAAATAATAGGAAAAAAGCGAAAAACAATATACAATACTCTCGAAAATATTTTTAGTGCAGTTCGATAAATTGTCTAATTGTATTCATTTTTCCAATATTTTTTAAGAGTTAAAGTTATTTTTAAACAAATAAATTTAGTAGGTATATCTATGAAATCCCTTAAATCTAATTTAATTTTTATTATAGTGTATTACAATTGATTTTATATATATTCATGTATTTTTGAATGTTGTTAACCTTTGAATGGTTATTTGGAAATTTCCTATTGGTTTGATTATCTTTTTTCACAATTTTGTTAGCTAAAGTGAGAAAATTAATTGTCATGTTATACCGCCTACGGATTAAGGGGACTTGGTGGTCTAGCGCCCGAAAATTAGAGGTATTTTTAGGATTTATTTTAAAGGTTTTTTTTTATTGAAACTTTTAGGTATATTATAGTACTCATTCAGCATACAAAAAAATTTTTTTGAAATTAAAAAAAAAATTGGTAATTATATTAAAAATGGCGCTTAATAAAACTCTCTCAAAAAAATGGACCTGTTGTGTGGTAGATTTTGACTCTCTTTGAAAAATAAAAACCGAGTAAATTAATAATCACTATGAGTGCAGTTATGGTTGGAACTAGAACAAAAACAAAATTAAAAATTGGCAGAATAACACGCTTTTGAAAATGAAACCCTGGAAACAGGCCTTTTTCTTAACAATTTTTAAATGTAAAAATACAAAATTTTTAAATAAAATTTTGATTTTAGTCCCCATGATAGCCACTGATGTTTTGAATAACATATCAAAATTTCAGATAATTTGGCTCAATAGTTTTGTTTTCACAACACCATTCAAAAAAAATAATTTTGAGATAAATGAGTTTAAGGGGGTAGTCCAGTGAAAACGACTGTTTTTTCAACGATTTTTTTTTTATATTAGAAGTCAATTTTTATTAAAAAACTTTTTGACATATGATAGTACAACTATTAAAATACACAAAAAAATTTTTTTTTTGTTTTCGATGAGTCATCCCGACAAAATGGCCGCTCCAAAAAAAAATTTTTTTTGTTGGCGGACGTCGAATCTCTGCAACGGTTCATTTGAAACAAAAAATTCAAATGACGTTTTAATCTGTAGAACATTGGCTATCGTCGGAACTAGAATTACACAGCTCCACAAAAAAAATTGAAAAAATTAGATCTGACGTCTGACCATACCTACTATATGTTTTTGAGGTCACTGAATCCGAATCCGAGGTCTATTTAACTCCATCACGTCAGGATTTTTCATAACCTCAAAATTTAGCATAAAAACGAGAATAATCCACAAAAAAATCGAAAAAATTAGATCTGACGTCTGGCCATACCTACTATATGTTTTTGAGGTCACTGAATCCGAATCCGAGGTCTATTTAACTCCATCACGTCAGGATTTTTCATAACCTCAAAATGTTAGCATAAAAACGAGAATAATCCACAAAAAAATCGAAAAAATTTGATCTAACGTCTGACCATACTGACTATATATTTTCGAGGTCGCTGAATCTGAATTCCAGGTTTATCAACCCCTATTACTTTAAGGTTTTACATAACCTACAAATTTTAGTCCAAACACCAAAATAATCCCTTCAATTCAAAGGCTAAAATAGTGACCGGTTTTTTTTCTTTTAAGCAATAAAGGGATTAAAAATTGAAGGGATTATTTTGGTGTTTGGACTAAAATTTGTAGGTTATGTAAAACCTTAAAGTAATAGGGGTTGATAAACCTGGAGTTCAGATTCAGCGACCTCGAAAATATATAGTCAGTATGGTCAGACGTTAGATCAAATTTTTTCGATTTTTTTGTGGATTATTCTCGTTTTTATGCTAACATTTTGAGGTTATGAAAAATCCTGACGTGATGGAGTTAAATAGACCTCGGATTCGGATTCAGTGACCTCAAAAACATATAGTAGGTATGGTCAGACGTCAGATCTAATTTTTTCGATTTTTTTGTGGATTATTCTCGTTTTTATGCTAAATTTTGAGGTTATGAAAAATCCTCTCGTGATGGAGTTAAATAGACCTCGGATTCGGATTCAGTGACCTCAAAAACATATAGTAGGTATGGTCAGACGTCAGATCTAATTTTTTCAATTTTTTTTGTGGAGCTGTGTTATTAATTTTCAATAAAAAATAACAAAATGGCGGCATTTCGAATTTTTCGGGTGTTTTTCGGGTGCTTAATTTGTTTATAACTTTGTAAATAAACAATTGATTTTAATAATTCTAGTTCCGACGATAGATACACAATCAAGAAATATACAGCTAAATTTTTAGATCAATCGGAGCAAAAGACTCTGAGATCTGACGTCCGCCGAGTCAAAACATGCTGTTTTGAGAAAAACGCGTTTAAAGTTTTTTATGCGGGAAAAAGCTAAAAAAATTAATTTTACCTTAGTCAGCGATGCCTGCTCCATACATAACGCGATGCCTCCTCCATACATAACTAACCTTAAATACAAAGCAGAAGGACCTAGACCGTTATAAACCGAAAAAAAATGGGCGAAGCAAACAGAAATACAAGAGTCCTCCTTGCTCCGAAACAGGCCAGGGGACCTTCGAGCGCTCGGATTCACGTCTCTCGAAAACTCTCTGTATCTTTAAAACTATTCAATATTTTGCTTAGATATTTTAAGGGAGTATTTTCTAGGTGTAGTAGAGCAGATTTAAGCAAGAAAACAAAAAACGAAAAAAAAATTTTTTTTCACTGGACTACCCCCTTAAAGCAGGGATAGAAAATAAAAATTATTTTCAATTTTTCAAACCAAAAAATCATGTAGACAAAGTGGGAAAATTGGTTCAAATTTTAGCATTATGATGAATTTTATGTGCTTTCTAATTTGTGATTTTTTGCATAAAAATCAAAAAAAAAAAATGTTTTTTTTCACATTTTTATGTTTAAAATCAAAAATAAAAATTAGAATGTGATTTTTATTGTTAAAATCAAAAATAAAAATTAGATTATGATTTTTATTGTTAAAATCAGAAAACGACTTTTCTTTTTAAAGTTAGAAATAAAAATCAAAAAATGACTTTTATTTTTAAAAAAGAGAGTAAGAATCATTTGTGACTACTTTCCGATTTATATTTTTGATTTTAAAAATAAAAATAATTTTTTAATTTTAATTTCTGATTTAAAAAATAAAAATTATTTTCTGATTTATATTTCTGATTTTAAAAATAAAAACCATTTTTTGATTTTAAAAATAATATCATACACTGATTTTTATGTTTTATTTTAAAAATAAAAAGCAAAACATAATTTTTATTTTTGTCTAGAAATATAAAAGTCAGGAAATAATTTTTTAGATATGAATTTTACCGAAAATATCATAACCGTTACGGTCCTTGGTTTAAAGTTTCAAGTATGGATATTTTTAAAGATTTAATAAATTTTGTTACCTGCTAATATATCTATGTAATTTTTTTTGTGAGTAGATAGTACTGTTTTTCGCATCTATGCAGAGTTTCATGTCAATTCAATTGCTGCAGAGTTACACGTGTTTTTGTAAACATATTTTGTTGAGCAAAGAACGTGCATTAAATTAGAAATTAATTCGGTAGTTGAATACAAACAAAACTAAGATGTTTGCATAATCAGAAAATTTACTCGCAGACAAGCACGCATTAAAATTTAATATTTCGTGATATTTGTCTTGTAGAATATCACACTTCGGACTTTTTCTTTTGAGAACTTTCCTTCTAAACTCATAACTTATTTTCTTCCGATTACGAAAATTTTGTTTAGATATCGATTTCTGAATAAAAATAAAAATAAGTTACAGAAAAATAAAATCAATAAAAACTTTTACAGCGATTCTGTTTTGCAGTAATCTTAAATTTTCTCGGAAACGACAACAGCCAAAAGTTCTAACCGGAAAGAGTTTTTAATAAGTGTCGAAGGGCAGGTATAAGGGCACAGCTCGTTTTCTTTTCATTTTCTGTCCACACGAGCGGGTGGGACTTTTTCAAAGTTTCTTTCTTTCAGGGGACATTACCCAGCGCCAGGCATTAAGCTGATGCCTTTTTCCCTAACACAAGTTGCAATACAAATCCTTTAAGGTGGCCATTATAGAAGAAAATGGGACGTTAGCCAACACATGCTGTATACTTTACGACTACTGAATGTTACTGCTATTATCCCCGAATAAAGTTGATTCGTAACCTTCTATATGCAAAACTCGAAGAAGGAGCATCGCTGGTTCTAGGGTACACTTACATGAACGACTTCATTAGAATTTAAAAAGCTTCTCAATTCTTTATACGGATCGCCCTCCAAACATCCGCGGAAAATGTGGCTGTAGAGCATTTCTCGCGTACATTACAATTGTTTTCCACTTTTTGAGTGCTTTCAGCGCAACTGGAAAATGTTTAAGTTTCCACCGGAATGCGTTTGCTTTTATTTTCCTGTTTTTTTTTTCTTTGCCACGAGTTGTTTATGTGAAGACGTTTGGAGTCAAATCGAGTGGTTCCCGGAGGCACTTAATGCCTAAAGAGTCCTTACAAATTGTTTAAGCTATAAAAACTAAAGTGAAGTTGTTGGGAAATGTCTTAATTTTACTTTAAGAGATTTTAATAAAAATTTCCACCTACACTCTAGTTTATAGAGAGGGATAATCGTTTTAAAGCTTTATTGAGATTTGAGGGAATGGTTTTGTTTAATCAAGTAAATGGAAAATGGATTCCAATTAAGAAAACAAATAAATCATTTCCCGACGATATCTCGTTTAGTTCATTCCCACCTTCAATATACATACTACATATGTATGTAGGTGTTGTTAGACGACTGAAATAACATCACAAATGTTTTAGAAAACCCGATGAAACATGAAGTAGAACTGGTAAAGCTGTCGATAAATTGTAATTTCGATGAGATACGGGCGCCTTTCTTCTTTTTTTCTATGTATACGAGTTTTTCATCACATGTGTTTCGAGTTTATGACGAAAACTTTCGAGAATTGGTTGGAAATTCTTGCTAACTAAATTTGTTTCCATGTTTGATTAAATAATTTATAAGATAGAGAAGACAAATATTTTGATACTTAGAAGAGCCTTGATGGTATCATTTTCGAAAAGAAAATCCACTATGATACTTGACAAGAAATTTTGGAATAAATAGACAATGCTATTATATCATCATAAAATATTTGGTGATATTTTTACTCAAAAAGGATGAGTTTTACGAATAAAGTTTATGGAACAGCACATGTTTGAAATTAGTTAAAGAATACGTTTGAATTTTTTCAGAATTTTTCGGGACATTTTTGGATTGTTCAAAAACCACAAATAGTCGGAAAAAATGTACACGTTGTTTGTTTGGCTAATTTCAAATGTTTTATAAATTTTTTTTTAAAGTTGGTCTTTTTCGTGTAAAAAATCCAAAGTTTTTTATTACAAAATGGTCATTTTGCAAAAACCAAAAAAAAAAATCAGCATTTTTTTTTTTTTTTTTTAACCCAAAAAATATTAGGGTTTGTGAAACCTTTAATGCAAAACAAATGCCAGGTTCTGAAAGAGTATCCCCAAAAACCCCTTATATACGAATTTGGAGGGAATTCGCCTCAATTTTCTATTCGAATCGTACAATTGAACTTGCGTGCACAAAATTCTCGTTTTGCGCATTAATGGTTTAGGAAGGTCGCATGATGGCTAACACATATTTTTTACTCATAGAGCGTTTGCAATTGCGAAAAGATGAAAAAATTCTGAAATAGACAGTTTTTAAATTACAATAAATTAAACAGGGTAATTTCATATTGGGGGAATATTAACCTTAATTTTACACCATAGACTACAGAGTTATATTGAGTTTTTGATTAAGAGGACTTTCTACTGTTAAAACGTGAAAAATAAACTTTTTTTTTTTAAAATCGCTGTATAAAAAAAGGACAGACAGACAAAGATATCGATTTGGAAATTTACATATTTTTTTTATTAATATCTAAAGTTTACATATTCATTTTATAAAAAAATTAAAAATCTAAATGGTGGGTGCCATAGTTAAGCGCTCAAGCTCTGCTGGGTGATAAAAAGAAATTGCGCTTCCTAAATTCCTGGCCAAAATATCCATCTGTAAGCATAACAGAAAAAATATTCTATTAGTTTTATGCAACTATTGCATTAACTTCATTTTAGAGCAAAACGTAACATTTTGGCAATTTAGTACGCTTTTCAAAATAGGGTGGTCAATTTTTGCCTTTTGTTTTAAAGTTTCCCAGAATTCCTCTAAATTTAGGTCAGTGCAGTAGTTAAATAATTAATAAATATCTGTGCTACATAAAGTATAATAGAACGGATGGGGGCCAAGATCGCTGTAGAATCAAAATGAGTTTAGATATCGATTTGAAATTTAACACAGACATTCTTGAGATTTATACCAATCAAAATATGTAAAAAAAATTAAATTTAAACAGTAGATGAAGTATTTATTTACTATGTTATTTAGTGAAAATCTGGTTCTTTAATATGACTTATCAGTTAAATTTGTCGGTTTACACATGTGGTACCAAATGCTGCAAATTTATCTTTTTTATATAAAGATTTTTTTTTTTATCTAACGTTATTCAGGACATACAAAGCACAAAGTCAAAATTCTTATATAATAAATATTCCAATGATAAATTACCAGGAAATGTTTAACATCCTTCCTTGACAACCGATCAATTATATCATATCTTTAATCAAAACAAAAGCTTCCCTCCTAAACGTGTGTTGACCAATATGTTGTATGATTAATTACAAACATCCTCGTCAACATTTTCTCTTTCTCACCTCACCTTATTTAGTACTATGCTGCTATCAGATAGAGAATGAATTTGTTTCAGATCATTGCACTTCCTATTTAACTTTAGCTTGACTGACAGAATGTTTATCCAAAAAATAGGGAAATTAATTAAAATCATGTCCCACACTTTCAATAGTATCTAGATCCTAATGGCTAGCTGCCTAGTGGTCTTATATAGGGTGTGTTTGCGGAAGGTAATTGACATATTCCTTAATTTAATGCTTTGCTCACATTCGCACGATTAAACAGGTCTTCCGTGTGATAGATTTATAGTATTTTATGTATTATGTATGTAGGTTATGTTTCTATGAATAGAGGTTTATCTAAACTGGCTGATTCAGAGAGAGTATGTATTATTATAATACCATTGAAGATAGTATCTAAGCTCAAGCTTTAATATTAAAGCAAGGTATATAATTACGACGTATCAGATAATTTCCTTCCGAAGCCCATAAAGTATGGATTTGATTCATAAATTAATAATTTCTGATTACGCACTTTGTCTTATTTATAGTTTATTTTCTATAGTTATACATAACTTTTTTAAAACCAATTAGATTTATATGCTTATCGCTTGTAATCCCATTAATATGTTTAACATAAAACTTCTTATTGGCTTAAACTAAGAGGGTCCAAGTGTTCTGAACTATTTTGTCGAACTTTTACAACTTTGTCACTCTGTTTAAACTACAATATCATTCGACTTTAATGTCTCCAAAGAGCCATTCATCAAACAGACGATAGGAAGGAATTTTAAACGATCCTTCGGGGGACCAAGACGACGAACGCAAGCTGCTTGGCATTATCATAAAAATCTTTTCAACATATGTATGTATGTACTTGAATACTTGCACTATGTTCCTTCAGGCCAAAAGGGAAAAGCAGAGGGAATTAAATTGAATTGTTACCGGAAGAGCTGGTAGCAGGACCGTATTATTAATGGCTTATGGTTCCCATATAATCATTGCTGTAAAAAGTACTATGTACTTGTAAGGTGCAGAAAACTGGGGTTTCGGAAAATTTAGTATAAACGTGGTTGGAGGTAATTCTTTAGGTAACTTAAAGCCATAAATGTTATCAGTTCATGAGAAAAGATGTTTTAATTTAAGATTTTTAAAGAGAATCGATTCAAGCTTTTTAATTACATTAATCTTTGGTAAAATATTTGTGCAGGTTTTATCAGCGAAATGTACATATATAATGTAATATTAATGAGCATAATAAAGTAATTACTAAGCAGTAAAATTGGACTTTCAAATGATGGAATTCAAGTAGAGTTTTATTAAAAAGATTTACTACAATATATAATTAAATTTCTACAGATTTTTCGAATTGAACTAATTTTATCTTAAATATATTTTGCAACCTTTACGTAATATTGCATGCCCAAATTGAGTTTTCGAACAAACAAGCAAAATTTTATCTCCCACTTCGAATGTCAAAATTTTGGTCATGGATTTCAAATCAGAAACTTCAAAATACCTTTTGTACTAATTATCAGTAATAAAATTTTGAAATTTTTGTTGCCATATTGGCTTCGCCATTTTTAAATTCAAAATTTTGATATTAGATTGGAAATCAGTGCTCTCAAAATCCTCCAAGTACCAATTTTTATGGTAATCGGTTATTCCATGAAGTTTAAAATTTTTAGTAGTCATCTTTAGTAGTCCATTATTTTAAGACCCTATATTTTATAAGAACAAATAATATCCCAGGACATAAGCTGTAACTATGCCAAGTTTTCTTAAAATCCATTCCATCGTTTTAGCGTTATACATGCAATTTTACTATATGTATGATATAGATAAATGAATATCTTTTTTATCTTAACTCCCATGTCAAATATCATGATAATTTGAGATAATTACCAAGTCTCTAAGGTACAAAATAGCAAAGTTTCATTAAAATCTGTCCATTAGTTTTTACGTGGTGATGGTACAGACACAACCCTAGTTATTCATTCCCAAAAAGTTTATGCACGATCACTTTTGCCCAAAATATAAGTATTTAAATATGAAAATGCTATTTTTCCTAAAAATCAATATTTACCAAGAGTACGTTTATTTTCATATTTTTAATGAATTTTCTTGGAAATATCATAGAAGTAAATTAAGAATTCAACATAACCATGAATTATTTAAAGATATTCTCAATTTTGATATACATATTTATACTGTTTTTGTATGTGCATCATTTCATCGAATTTGTACTGTTTTCCTTCATCCACAAGGAATTCAGTTCAAATTACTTTCATCTAAGAAAGTGTATATTTATGTATCAGTAAATATTTCTTAAAATATCTATCCGTTTGTTTTCCAATCACGTCCTAAATCTGCCAATGTAAGATCCTAAATATAAAAATTTACACGAATAAAAAGGAATAAAGGTTTCCTTTCCCAACCGATTCATAAATCAGTATCTTCGTTTTATCGGAAGGCGGCATCCTTGACAACTTGTTACATGCTTCATCAAAGCCTTATGAGAGCGGAAATCTCGGATGGTTGACCAATATTTGTCGCATGCTCCCAGAATAGTACACATCATATCGAAAAGAAAAAACAAGCCCAAAAATTGAAAAGGAAAGGAACTTGAACGGTTGTGGTATTTCTTTGATTGTCTCACAGAATCTGAAACGAAATGTTAAGGTATTTTTTATGGAAGAAAAACGGAAATTAGATTTCTTTATGTGACACTACTCAAATTGATGACTGGGCCTATTCCGGATATTAATAATAAAAATTCATTACAATGGACCTTTTTTAGAATTGGAATATTGGAAAAAGAAAAATTAGGTATGGGAATTTTCGTAAAATTTGTGGAAAAAATACAAATTACCTTTGAGTTCCTTTATTTCATGAATTTCAAATATTCTTCAGAAATCAATCGTAAATAATCGAAATTGCCTCATATTCATTAATAATATTGTTATTCCCAAAAGATATCCTTGAATAAAAATTTAAAAGATCGATGGTTTTTTATGATTATGTTCTAAAATTTACAAATGCCATATTAAATGCATAAAACGTATTTTCTGCATAACGTGTGCTTTGAATAATTGCCTTGTCACCACCTTTTTTAAAAGAATCCATGTAAATAAGGAATGAGTTGATAAATACCCAGACGATTTACCAAAATACCACATAATAGCAGATTTCGTGGACGCATTGTACTTGAAAATCGAAGTCGTTGTGCTTTGAAAGGTTAACCATTAAGTTAATCTATCAAATGGAGAAAAGCAGAGTTTGTAAGAAACAATTACTCACGATAAAAATCGTTGGCGTTCTTAAACGTACAAAGTATGACAAAAGGAACAATGAAACTTTGAAAATACATTGAAATGAATGAGCTATCCTTTAAAATTGTTAGAATAGCCTTTTCAAAAGAACTTTGGAAGAAGAAATTTTTGCTATAAACGTTGTTTTTAAACTATAACAAGAGAACGACTATTATAAACTATGGAAAAAGAATTCTAGAAATATAAGCGCAAAATATACCATATGTCCATGTACTTATGTACTTTACAAACATAATTTGCAAGAAGAATATTTTTATATGTTCATGGTCTGTAATAATTTTTAATTTCTAAAAAATGTTTAATTACAACATTGCGATTATCAAATATTTATAATTTAATAATCATCGTTCTTAAATTTTCTATTGCCCAAATAACACTGCGTTACAAATGAAAAAAAAAAAAAAAATTGAGTACCCGCTTTGAATTGTCATGTTTTCTTATTTATACCTATTGTTTATTGAACATACATACAAATTTTCTTTTCATCACGTCTCATTTTTCTTCCGTGAGAATGTGCCAAATTATATTAAAAATTAAAAGGCCAAAACATATTTTAAAGAAATCTAATAAAATCAACCAGAATTTTTTACATCAATAAAGTTTAATTTTATCATTGAGGCAAAATAAAGCTCAAAAAAAATCATCTTATAAAATTTTAACACAAAATATCGTGAAACTTTAACTTTTTCTTTTGTGCTTTGAATGATCTTCTCGTTTTAAGGGGGGGGTATAGTCAAACATGCATTTTTTGGACCCATTTTTAAGATTATTTTTTTTATCGATCTGGTAAAAGTAAGGTAAATGGGCGAAGGCCTACACTAAAGAACACCTTTTTAAGAGTATTCAAAAAAATTTTTATTAAAAAATACTGAAAATTGAGTTTTTGACATTAATTTTAAATTGACGCTCCGAAAGAAAAAAGTCGATTTGCGGTGAGACACGTAACTCGAAAATTACTTGACCGATCCTTTTGAAATTGTGCACACTTTTTCTGTAGACAATTTACAAGGTAACCCTGTCGAGATATTTTTTTTTTCTATTTTCTTTTTTTTTTAATAGAATTTTTCCCGATTAAAAACAGAAATTCCAAACAAAAAATTTCCTTTTTTTTCGTTTTTTTGACTTTAAATTCACACCAAAAATTCAATAATCGAAATAAATAAAAAAACTCGACAGCGTTACCTCAAGAAACTTATTAACTAACAAAATCTTTTTGGTTTTTTTGTTTTAGATGAACCAGCTATTAGTTATGTGTCTCACCGCAAATCAATTTTTTTTTCGGAGCGTCAACTTGCAATTTATGTCAAAAACTCAATTTTCAATATTTTTTAATAACAATATTTTTTGAATACTCTTAAAAAGTTGTTCTTTAGTGTAGGCCTTCGCCCATTTACCTTACTTTTACCAGATCGATAAAAAAAAATCTTAAAAATGGGTCCAAAAAATGCATGTTTGACTATACCCCCCCCTTAAACGCCAACAGTAATCTTTAAAAAATTATGTTTCTACATTCTGGCTCACAACTCCTCCAAATCATAACCGATTTGTTTCATTTAAATTTCATATGAAAGCTCCCCGCGGCTGCCATCTCTGCATATTTATATTTATTTTCCCCGTTCACCCCTTTCTCCTCAAATAATTTCTTATTGTGCCAATCATTAGAAAAATTACTTTTCTGCATCCTAGCTGAGAACTCCTTAAAATAATAACCGATTTTCTCCATTCAAATTTTGTATGCAAGCCCCCCTTGGGTGGCATCTTCATGTATTTATATTTATTTTTTCCGTTCGCCCCTTTCCCCCCGAATGATTTCTTAAGGTGGCCATCTCTAAAAACTTATGTTTCTACGTTCTGGCTCACAGCTCCTCTAAATGATAACTGATTTTTTTCATTGTACTTTTGTATGAAAGCCCTCCATGACTGCTATTGCCATATATTTTTACTTATTTTTTAAGTTCACCCTTTTCCCCCCAAAATATTTTTAAATGTACCTGTCATTAAAAAGTTATATGTCTACATTCCCGCTGACAACTCCTCTAAATAATAACCGATTTTCTTCATTTAAATTTTATATCAAAGCCCGCCATGTATGCTATCTCTACATATTTTTACTTATTTTTGCCGTTCACCCCTTTCCCTACAAATGATTTCTTAATTTGGCCATCTCTAGACATATTAGTTTTCTGCATTTTGGCTCCTCCAGATCATAATCGATTTTCTCCATTTAAATTGTGTGTGAAAGCCCCCTATGTGTGCTTAGCCATTTGAAATACCCGTCAAATGATCCCCCACTCATCCCCTCAAACGAATTAGGGCTAGAGCTACGATCAATCAAAAATCAATAAAATCTAATCAAATCGCACTCACGTCACATTCAGTAGGACTGGGGCAGTTTTTTTTCTTCGTTTCCATTCGTGACTTGTACCTCGAAAACTAGACGTGATAGATACCACATACGTTTGGAACATTTAATCTATGATTCATTACCTATTCATTCCAGCTAACAGTTAAGTGGGTACCAAAATCGTGTAACGCAGTGTAATCAGCAATTTCTTAGGCAAAGATTTATAACTACCCAAATACCGATAATTTGTCCTCCGAAAAATGTCTTTACTCCAGTAATCAGTAATTCATCAGTCAGAAATTTGAAAAATACTCAACTATTTTGTAATCGTCACTGATAAATTTCTGATTACTAAAGTAATCGGTAATTCCTGGGCCAGAAATTTTAAAATACCAATTGATGTGTTATATATATATTACAAAGTAACGTGACACGTGACATAATTTTATGTTGTATGTGACAAATTACGTGCAATAAGTCACATATAACATGTTTGTACATATAGATATGCCATTTCTGGTAGGTAACGAGACATATAACATATGTTACATAACGTAATGGCACCGAATACCGGCCGGCTACCTAAATCCGGCCACTTGGTTATTTAAGGTACTAGTACCGTCTAGAAGGCTAAAAAATGACCAATTTTTAACATTTTTTTTCTCGTTTCCTTTATTTTAAAATATTATGAAAATTTTTTCCTGTAGTTAGTACACATTTTGGCAGTAAAAAAAAATTTTTTTAAATTTTATTTTCATTGAACATTTATTGCTATATGACGTCATAGTCAAGTCCTCGAAAATTAGAGCCTCGCACTGTCCGGGGTTATTCTCCGCAACTACTCGATGGATTTTTTTCATTTTGGATGCATTTGTTTACTTTTGATGTCCTCTACGGCAATCCACCAGAAAATTTAAGAAAAATTGAAAAAAAAAAAATTGGCGGCTTTGTAAACAAAAAAATGAAAAAATCACTGTTTTTTTTCACCTTTTTTCACTTGCCAAATTTTTTTTTTTTAATTTTTCTTAAATTTTCTGGTGGATTGCCGTAGAGGACATCAAAAGTAAACAAATGCATCCAAAATGAAAAAAATCCATCGAGTAGTTGCGGAGAATAAGTCTGCACCGTTTGAAAAAATGCTATTTTGAGTAAAACGCGTTTAAAGTTTATTTAGAACATGGGAACAGCCGAGAGCGCGCTTCAATTGAGTCGTTATATCTCGGCACTGGCTTCGAATTTCGATTTAATATTTTGGACAGTTATTATTGAAGGTATAAAGAATCTAAAAATGTAAAAAAAAAAAATTCATTTTTTGAAAATTCTAGACGGTACTAGTACCTTAAAAAATATCTATGCGAAAACTAAATATAAATTCATTTTTACTAGTAAAATATATAAATTAATTACTGTACTTGTAATTAGTTAAAAAAAAAAAATAATAAAATTATTTATTGTTAAGCGAAAAAAAATTATTAATGTGGTCGAAGGTTAGATTTTGCTTCAATAGATCAATGAAATGGTAAAAATCGATACTTGAAAAATGAGAAATGTTTTTGTATCATCTCAATAATTAATTATGATTTTGATAATTATTCTAGACTCATATATTCTTTAGTTATGTAGTAATCTCGGTATTAGGATCAGTACGAGATAGTGGCCGGAGTTAGGGTCCTAGTCCAACAATGGCAAGCTTTTTATTAAAAATTAATTTTAAATATACCAACGACAAAATAAACGAATGGGAATAAATTATTATCGTTCAGAATTGTTTTCTCATATTGAAACCACTAACACAATTGAAATAAATGTTCCTATTAATTCAACAACAATAAATAAATGTAGTCAATCCTTAAATGGCCGGTATTCGGTGCCATTAGGTTATAATAAATATAAGGAAAATACACATCACACTTTCCATATGACATGCCACATAGAAAACGATGCACATATCGCATGTTCTTAATGACATGTCACATATAGTAATATATGATATATAAGATATGATGGAAGTTGTATGATTTTCAAATTCATCTATCATACAACATACTGCATATCAGATGACACATGAAATATCACATGTAACAAGTGGCACATGACTATATTTTTACCAATCTCTGGTTTAAATAAATCAAAGTAATTCTTTTAAAATTTTGAAAATACCTTAATCTTGAATCGATTATATTGCGGAATTATACTTGTAATTGGTACACCTTTCGGCTTACAAAACGATATTTAACTTCATAATAAAATTTGGTTGTCTCGTTGTTTGTTTGAATGTTTGCAGCATTCATCAGCTTGATTTATTTTAATAAGGTGGTGATTGGATTTTTGTATTTTGTACTTTTTTGTATTTTTTAAAATTTTATATTAGCCTTTTTTCGTTTTATAAACGGTGAAAATATGAGAGAACATAAAAAAAATATTAAATTATCTATGTTGTGTATTGGAAAATTTTATAAATTGAAAAAGTGGAAAAAAAATAACAATCTTTTCCAAAATAATGCAGTTTTTATTGACGCTTAATATCCGATGTAAGATTTTTAACATTCGCCATATTGGATCCATGATCTGTGTTCAGATTTGAAATCAGTCATTCAAAAAAACCTATATAAATTAAGTTTTATAAAAAAATTATTCAAAGTAATTAAAAAAGTACGCATCAAAGGATTAAGTCTGGTGTTTATAATTTGCCCAATTGAATATAATGACAGAATTTCTTAATTTTTATAAGATTGATATGAAAAAGATTATTATTTATTAGATTATAATCTTCTTTTTTTTCTATCTTTATGAAAAGCTTGGGTACATTTCTGAAAATAAAAACGGGGGAAATTATCCCCAAGAACAAGTGACCTTTTCACATAGGTCAGGTTTAAAATAAAGATAAAAGGTTTCCGTAGGCAGTCAACCTTTAAAATTTAATATTGGATAAGAAGGGAGTTTATTAAATGTGTCCTAAGTCATGGATAAAAAATCTCGTATAAATTAAAAGTTCTTTTTGCACCTTTTTTTGGGGTTTTCGGTTCATACCTTCCTCAATTCGGTTGGTTAGAAATAAAATTAAAAAGTCATCAATGCAATTACGTCAAGGTAATAATCGATATTATCTTATTTTCAAGTGACAAACCCTTTTAATTTCCGGCAAAGAACTTTTAGTAAAATCAAACGACCCTAACGATGGAACATTGCCAAGAATTCTAATTAGCCCTTAATTAGCCAATCTCTTTTACACCTTCAATTTCTGCAGGAAACTTTCAAAGAATTAATTTGCATCGAAATGGGTAACCGAACCGAGAAAATGTAATTACGCACTTGTAATGGATAAAGTTATCCCCTCCACTGCCCTTTACTTGTGAGGGGTGATGTTAGGGTCAAGGTGTAAAGTAAGTGGTCTGTGCGGTGACCCTCTGCCAGATGAACTTTTTAAGATTTATCGTGTTGGCCATCAAAGCGTTATCGCATACACACACACATCCTTGAATAATCAATCGGTTGTAAAATGAGGACAAAGCATCTAGGGCTGACCCCACCTCTGATTACGCTCTAAATCGGCTTTCCCGCAAATTTACCTTATATACTATATGCAATTTTAGAAAAAAAGAATAAAAATAAAGGTGAATTCTGGTCAGTCCTTTTATTACGCTCCGGAATTCTTATCCACCCCTTCCTTCCGTTCGCAGGATCATAGTTCTTTTGTGTTGAAAATTGCCGAAACGAGCCGCCGCCAGCCACCGCACAAAGGCCCGAAAAGGGCAATTTATTTGGGAGTATTAGTGAAAATCTCCGGTCTGAAAAACGGATTGAATAATATTAATATAAATCACCTTGACGATACCTGCTCCCCAAAATGGGCGTCTCGTCTCGCAAAGGAGAAGAGAAGCGTTTTTGGTTCATCTGCTTCTAAATTTGTTTTCTGATGTTAACGTCAATGATCCCATCTACTCAAGCCTGAAAATGTTTTAATCGGAATATATACGAAGAAAGGTATTTTCGACGGAACAGATATTTCTGACTTATTTCGTTTTGTGTTTTGCCCCTGCAGACGGACACAAAAGGTATCCTCTTGTAAATAATTAAAAGCGACAGACAAAATTCTAATTAAATGCACTAATTAATTTTCTCCTGTTAGATATAACATAAATCAAACTTGTAATTTGAACAGATTTAATTATTTTTGATATATGTGCAAAAGGTTTTAGAGAAGATTTTCCAGGTATTTATGTGTAACGTAATTTAACGAATTTAAATAAAAGTAGATTTTTTAGATTTATGAGATTTGTAATAATTTTGAAAAGGGACTTAAAAAAGGGTTTTACATCCAGGGGCGTAGCATTGGATTTCATAAATGAGCCGTCCTCTTATTTTCACAATTTAGATGAAAGGTTCAAAAAACGATAGAAATTATGAAAAAGTCAAAATTTCGGGAGGATTAAGATAAAATGTATTTTTTCATAATTTTTGTTATATCAGTTATCGCCGAAAAAAGCATTTTCCTTTTTCACAGAAAAGAATAAAAGGTTGAAAAAAAAGAAGAATTGACCAAGATCATTTATCTCATCAGATGTCGGCTTTTTGAGTATAGGGAAAAAAGGTCAAGAGCTAGTACTTTAAATTGTCCTATTCATATTTATCACTATATCTCAAATATTTTAGTTAAATAAGTTAACATTTATTGCATATTATTGTTAAATATTGCGGAAAAATTTTTACCATGATTATTTTTTAATTTTATGTCCAGTAATTTCGGAAATAAGTAGGGGAAAGCTCTACTTTCACATATTTTTCACAATATCTTTTTAAATATGCTAGTTAAATTTATTCCACATAACAAGCCCTTAAAAATTATACCACATACGATATATAGAACTAAAAAAATCGAGTACCTAATTTGCACCTTTTTAATTGGTATATGAATTATTTTAAAGTGTTATTTAGTGCAAAATATGTATGTTAATAAGATATATTACTATGCCAAATTTTAAGTTTCTACGTCGCATAGTTTCTGAGAAAAGTAGAGTTTAAAAATGAAAATAATCGTATTTTTACCCTTTTTAGACATTTTTAAAAAAATAACCGATTGCCGTCGCAGTTGAAGCTTGAATCCTAAACTATAACTTTTAAATATTAGTTATTTATAAACTTTATTAATGACTTAACGTTATATAAGAGTGGAATTTTAACGAAAAACTTGTCGCCAAATAAGACATGATAAAAATTTTAATTAACAAATATTTCATAACAATAGCATAGAATTTAAACTTTTATTAAAGTTAAGTTTCGAATTCCTACAACATCCGGTTATTTTTTAAAAAATTTCCAAAAATGACTAAAGTATTTAAATTTTTAACCCTATTTTGTGATATGAAGGAATTTTTTAATAATTTATTTCATTCAGAAATATTTTTTTTACATACGATTTTGAAAAAAAAAAGTTGACGTGTTTTTGCGTTTTCTTAAAAAAGCTCCTCAAGGGGGTAAAAAACCCCTAGCACTAATACGTAAATAATGTATATTCATTCAGTCATCAGGTTTTTCGTGAAAACTAGTATTAAGGGGTTTTTGGAGTCGCTGATTACGAATCTGATGTTAAATTTAAAAAATTCAAAATGGCGGATCCAACATGGCCCACAAACTTTTGAAAAATACACCAATTTTTATAAAAAATAACTAAAAGTACTCCCTAAATGTGCGTATCCGCAGATAAAAAAAAATACGTGTCTCTTATTTTTCGATACTCGATAACATATTTCAATTTCATCAAAATCGGAGAGACACACCTGAGAACGTTTACTTGTAAGTTAAAACTCTAAAGCCTCCTTATTTATAAAAATAACTAAATGTTTCTTGGAATTCAAAACCATTGATTTCTTAAATTTCTATAATTAAGATTGATTATTCTATAATTACTTCCCCGGAGTCAATATCCAGTCGCCCATAGATTTAAAAAGTAAATGAACTCGTTAAATCCAAATAAGTACTTTTATTGAATTACATTTCGAAAAATACCTCCTTTTTGAGAGTAATAAATTAAAAAAAGGGATCATAAATCATAATTTTGTAAGAGCAAAATAACATTTTAATCAAAAAAATACCTTCTATTAAAAACTGTAATGAACATTTTCTTCCGCCTTTTGCAACAACTTCTAAATGAGTCTATTCACTCCAATTGGGAGTTGGAAAGTAAGCCAATATTAATTTTCTGCCCCAAAGCACCAGGGTACCATTAATCAAAAGTCTAAAACGTAAAGGGGGTTTTTAGTTGTAAGAAAGTTTTCGGTCAAAGTTGCACATTGTTTGGGGGTGAAAATAGGATAAACTTACAATTAAAATGGAGAGAACAACTGCACTATTGGGAGGTAAATTTTCCGCAAAAGGTAATGTGCTTTTACTTACGAAAATAACTATGAAGAGAGTAATCAAATAGCCACTTGAGCTAGAAGATTGTAATCCTTTAAGAAGTTAATAACAGAGTTGGAGATTAAATTTACTTTCTTCAACTTAATTAAAATCCCATCTTCAAATTGCTCTCAAGTCTCAAGATGGCTTTGATTAACGGCGGTGAATTAAAAACTGAAGTATTTCGTTGGTTTTACATCTGAGAAGCTACTTTAATTATGTTAAATAAAATTATTTTTGAGGATATCTGTTATTCTCTTTTATTAGGATTACTAAAGAAAATGAGAATCTCTTATTTAAATTTAAGGTATTTTATTTTATCTCTGTATACAACGTAAAAGAAAAGTTTCTTTTAATGAAAACAAATTAAAAATTTTACAGAACCTTTCCTTTTTCTAATTAATGTCAAATTTATTTATTTAAGTAAAATATATTGTATATATGCATTGCAAAATTAAGGGATTACCCGAAAAATTTGAAAATTGTCCTGGTTTTTAAAACGCGATTTTATCGAGAAAAAAAAATATTCATCTTCCGCTCAGTTGAAGTAAAAAACTAAAAGAAAAAAATGATTCCTTAATTTTTTCCGACGTTTAATCGTTTCTATGGACTTAAACAAAAATTTGAGAGTTAATTCAAATAACGCGTTTTAAAGCAGCTACTCTCCCCTTTAAATTTTTTTTTTTTTTAATTTTCCTTTGATATTGTCCAACTGAGCTATGAACTGTCAAAGCAAAAACGTTATTTTCAACTTTGAGCTTCCATAAGTCGTAAAGTAATCCGCAACATATCATTGGAAAGTATCCTCTTCAAAATGTTTTCCCTCGATTTTTTCAAAGATATTAATTAGTAAAAAAGCGATTTTTGACATTGACATTTTTGACATTTTGAAAAAGAAAATGGCGGACTTTTTATTTTTATTCATTTTTCCTGTTTTTTCCCTTTTTCAAGAATTTCTCTTTAGGTCAGTTGGATTACAAATCGACTCCTATGAAATTTTCTTCTGGTTTCGTGTTTCCATTATTACTTAAGATATTCTTTTGTTTTAAAAATGTTGTTTAAATAATTTATTAATAATTAATAATTAACTTTTCTTATTTCTTTTAGGTAAAAATCATGATTGAAGTTTTTTTTTATCATCTCCAACTCTACAAAAATTGACGATAATGGGACCTAACGTAAACGAGACTTTTATGAACAGATGTGTACTAAATTTTAAAAAAGCTACGTGAATAATGCATAAATCCAAAAATTATCAAAAATTCCAACTTTTCTCCTTTTATAACCTTTTTTATATTTCTCTCTTAAACCTTTCTTTTTGAAAAATTAATAAACCTTGCAATAGAGAAAATTTAAACGTAAAATTAAGGGAAATCTTTGAGAAATATCCATTCCAAGGGCCAATAAAATATGAAACAAGGGTACACACCGTAAAGGTATCTGCTACAATATTACCCTTCAAAATAGGGTCCCGATTCTTTGATACGTACATCTTAGGTTTAAGGTGTGTATGTTATTTTTCTTATTTTTTTTTCTATGTTTGCCAGGACCTCCATAAACATTGTACGAATAGGTTTACCCACTGAGGGGTAGTAATTTCCGACCATGTGACCCGAAGAAAATCTCTCTAGAGACTTTTGGTTACTTTGAATCCCTCTTAAGATAAAACAAATATTTGTGTCGTTGGCCTACAGTTTGCTGGACATTAACGAATTCATCAAAATGATAATACCCGAGTTGGATGTATACATGTATGTATATTTTTCTTAGCCCAGCTGCCTTGATGGCGTCTTCCAGATCAGCTAACAAAGTTCAAGTTGGGGAAAAGAAAAGCAAACGCACGACAGTCAGGCTGCGAAAGATACATTAAATGGTTGTCTTTAGTTGTGGATTCTCGCATAAATCCAATAAATTGTGAATGGAACGTTACAAAAACTCAATTTATTCGGTGCTGCTCAATGCGGGGAATCATCCCGAATAGGAAAGATGATGTGTTTTGGTCTGTTCGAAACCCTCTTGATGGTAAACATTGGCTCTAATCGACCCAGACATGATATTAAAGAAAAACGGGAGTCAAGTGAAATTTAACGATATAAAATGTATAGAAAAGATCTCTTCCTTCTTTTTTTTTTCTTCTTCCCCCAAACATATCAAGGAGTTCTCAATAAAATATGAATTTGTAGCAATACTTGAGGTAGAAGATTCGTAGGTGCAGAGGATACAATATCTGGTTGGGTCTCTTTGACAAAAGTCGTTTAAGAGCTTTTTTGTGTGTAGAATAAATTTTTTTTAAAAATGAACTTCCAACTCTCGAGTCTTCCTAGGAGTTTTTTTTTTTTTTTTTTTTTCTTGAATAAAGAATTTTCACAGAAGTCCCCAAAGTCGCGTTCATGCCTTAACATATTTTTATCGCAGATTAAGATCACGTATAGCACGAAATTTCATTTTATCATTATTTAGTTAATATAAATTTAATTTTTTATGAGGCAATTTCTTAGATCCAAATCTTTGTCGGTTCCGGGGATGATGCTTTTGTGTATAAGGGCAAGATTATCCGCACTTTTCGCATAATAAGAAGAGTGCCACTGAAGGAGATCGGTTCACGTACTTGGCGGGCGCGTATTTTGACTTAATGTTCCAGAAATCTGGATGAGGCCGCCGTAAACGTAGGCATATAAAGGAATACAAAGTATCGGAATGTGACTCGTTTTAAAAGTTGCGTATATATCGTCCTTTTCGCCGTCTGTCACATGACACGACGTTGCGCACATGTTTTGAGTATTGCAGTTGGTGCCCACATTTAAAAGTATCTTTTCGTGAAAGGACTTTTAAAATTCACCGAATGTCGTAAAATAAGACTTAAAAACGAATCGTGGTCATACATCAAATTTATTTTTTTGATGCTTTTTTGCCGTTCATGATAATTTTGAGATTAATAGTCACCATGCGATATAGGATGTAAAAATACGTGTGACTGAACAAGTTGATTGTGTGACGTTTTTTGGTACCAAAAATATTACACACATCAACGAACTGATTCGATTTCAACTTTTCTATATATTACTTCCTAGTCGTACTAGTCACTTTAAATTATATACTATATAATTATAATACATTTTTAAATTAATTTTTAAACCTTATATAGAAAATTGTCCATTTTTCTGAGAATGCGCAACTTTTATCTTTAAAGAAAAAATTATTAAAAGAGATACTAAAAAAAACTTTAATGGTTTCAGGGTATATCCCTTATTCTTAAAATGTAACCTTTTCCTCAAAGAACATAAAAAACTCATTTTCTTTTGAGGCAAACATATTTTATGTACATTAAGTAAGATAGAGCTTTATTTTATCGAACGCAAGAAATGCATAATTAAATGTCCAAGTTTAAAGAGAAAAGAAATAATCAAATGAAATAAATACATGGACAATGTTACAAAAAATTGGAAAAATCGGAATATAATTCTGATAATCTTCTCTATATTGAAACTCGTTGTGTTCTTTGTCATTAGTAAAGTTTTTGAAATGTATATAATTTTCATGAATTTGATTGCAATTAGACTAAATTGTCGAGTTTTTCACCCATTCTCTTCTGGTCTTGTTCAGCTGCATAGTTTACTAATTAATATATTATTTTATTCAGCTTAAAGTCGTTAGATAATTCAACCATATTTTTAGTTGAACGTTTTTATAATCACAACATTTTAATCGTCTTTTTAGTTAAGTTTTAGAAACAACCAAAAAGTTAATTTTTAACTTTTAGTATGCATTCATGCGGTTATTAAATGTTAATACCAGAGAATTTTCGAAAATAATTTTAAATTAAATCGTCCCACAAATGGATTTTTAGAATATCTAGACAAGGAAAATTTCGCTTTGTAGTCGATGCCTAGAATTATGTTGTAGTACAAAATAGCCCCTTTAAACGTCATGCAAAGTTTCGACAAAATTGAGAAGTTAACAAGCAGCACTAAAAATTGAATTGCCTTAAGTTGTAGCAGAAAATTATAAAATTATCTGTTTTTGAGCGCTGCCAAAGCTTTTCTATTTAAAAGATCTACTTGAAATTTACCGAGCTAAATATAATAAAAGAGTTGTAAATCAAAAAGTCCTCGTTTTTTTTTTTGAAAAGGTGTTTTTAAATATTTTGCATTCATAAAAATTGGTCAGTTAAAAAAAAAAAAATAAACAAATAAAAGGTCATGTCATATATATTTCTGAAAATTTTTTAAACATTTTCGTTGTTTAATACCAATCAGGGCCGTATCCAGCGGGCGGTCAGGGGGTTAAAACCCCTCACCGAAGTTTAACACTAGAACTACCAAGACCGGTCAAATTGACCGGTACTAAATTTCTTGCTTGAATTAATCATATTTTTTGAAAATATCTCTTAAGAGTAATACCAAATCTTATTAAGGTTCAAAATTACGACATATCGCGAACCTATTTCCACTTATAATTATTAATTTAAATGTGAAAGCATATTACTTTAAAGGTGCCAAAAATTATCAAAATTACAAGCTTGAGCGCCGGTAGTTCTAGTGTTAACTTAACTTAACTTGAACAGTAAGATGGGTAAAACTTCCGCTTTTGTTTTTTCTTTGAAAATGATGAAATGTGTTAAAGACATGTTTTTATTTTAGAAAAATCACTTTTTATCCCAATTTTTTAATTTAATAGAATTAATTAATTTATTTTAATGAAAATATGTGCAACTCTTCGGCATATTCAATTGCATTCAGTTGAGTTGGGTATTAATTAAATTTTTAATTTTGTAATATTTAATTCTATAAAAGTATATTCTTATATATACAAAAGGTAATAATTGTAAATTTTTCTTTTTTTACATAAATATAAAAATTAGGATAATTTCTATACCTATGTAACTTTTTAATGATGATGTGATATTATGTAATTTTTTTCTCATTTTATTTTAAAAAAAGCGCTATATCCTACAAAAAAATGTATATATATAAAAAATGCCCTCGGAATGAAAAAAATAGAATACTTCAGATACCTACCTCATTGCAAAATTCAGTAACAAAGGTAACAAAATAATAGGTCCACTCCACTAGGCAATAACTATTGGTGGCTCTACAAAATTTGGAATTAGTTGAATATTATAAATAGTACATTTTGATTGCGATCAACAAGCACCTTTAGCATTTATTGATTTGCTCATATTGTATCTAAATAACTGAAGAAATTCAAACATATTTTTTAAAATATGTCTTACTCTAGAAAACTAGATTTTGTTTTGCGAAATTGTTTTTTTTAAGTTTGTATGATATTTCTTTCAAAAAATTAAGTGTTTTAAAAAATTAGAGCTTTTATTTCGTATTTTTTTAATAAAAGATAGTAGTATATATATTTTTAAAAATATTTAAATAAATATATATTGAAGATGTAAAAACTAAATTTTATTTTAAAATAATATTTTAAGACTATTTAAAAAAATTGTCAATTTGGCTCAAAAATGAAAATTTACACCCCGCTCTACCACTTTACACTCCTCCCAAAAAAAAAAAAAAAAATGTTGGCTATGGACCTGATACCAATGCTAAAAATTGTTAATTCAAAATTTTATTCTTAAGCAGAACTCACATCGCATTTATAGGGTTAAAATTCACGCTGTATGTTGTTATTCAAACAATGCCCAATGATATTAATAATGTTTAATTAGTAATAAGCGATTTTATCTTCTCATATTTACTATTTTGTAACAAACTATTTTTTTCTAAATCCATTCATTAAGCAATTGTTTTTCACATTTAGAAGATATTGAAAAAATTCCGCGTTGATTCCCCAATTTAATGTTCCTTTAGCAGTTTTTGAATAGAAGTACATATTAAAATGTTCAGCTGAAATTTTCGTAAAGTGTTAAAAAAATGTGGCAAAATTATTCATAGAAAGAATTAGCAAAGAAACGAAAAAAAATTAGAAAAGTGTCCTATCTGAGTACCCCCACTTTGAAGAAAATATCAATTAGTATTTAAATAGTAATCTTACAATGAGAAATGTGATTGTACTTTGCGCAAAGTAAGTTAGCTAATATTTAAATTCTAACAATCAGCATATTAACTATTTTTCGTTGTTCAACAAAAGAAAAAACTTTATTTTTTGGCACATTTTTTACATTTTTCATTCCTACGATTTTGTATATTTTTATTTATTATAATAATTAGTCTTTTTTAATATTTATTATTACACTGGTCAAAAAATTCAATGTTTCTTTAATTTTCCAAACGAGTATCAGATAATTTCTATAGGATTTTTTCCGTAGATTGCGAGTTCTTAAATGAAAATTCTCAATAAGCTCCCGTTTTCGAGAAAAATAAATAGAGTGGAAAATTGAAAAAATCGTATTTTTGCACATTTTTGAAAACTCATCAAAAAAATAACAGATTGTCACTGGAACTTGTAATATGGCTCAAACCAAAGTCTAAATATTATTTAAAAAAATATCAAATACCACTAATATCTATAATTTTTCTAAACATTCTCGTGAAAAAGTTTTTCATCAGCGTGTATTTATTATAGTCTTCATTCAGCATCTATTGTATGAAATAATCGGTTTGGTCAAAAATTTGATTTTCAAGGTATTTTTCGAACATTTTTAAGACCTTTAGTATCTTGAGATAATAGCTCAAGGTTCTAACTTTGGTTTTAGCCACATTACAAGATTCCATAATAGTCCGTTATATTTTAATGATTTTTCAAATATGGTCAAAATAATGTCTTTTGACTTTTTCACTCACCTATTCCTTAAAAACGTGAGCTGATTGAGCATTTTCATTTACGAATTCATAATCTATGGAAAAATCGTATATAAATTATTTGCTACTTGTTACGAAAAAAATTTGGTTTAGACCAGTGTTATTTATCATTTTGTTATTAAGTACTATTAATTTCTATTCTGATTATTATTATTATTTTATTATTTTAAATATAATCGAAATTTGTTATTTAGAATTTATCAGTGATATTATCGGTATGCTCATTTTATATATTTTTTAAATACCTCATAAAAAAAAGCTCAAACCATAAAGCGATATATTTCGAACATTCTGATAAAATTTCACGTCGACTGATTTAAAATTTTTTTTTATCTTTCGAAAAAACCGCATTTAAAGATTCGATTTCCTGCTTAAAGCTTCAACAAATTTCGGCAATTTAATTAATTTTTACCTACAATTTTTTAGAACATGGTTCCTAAAAAAAATGATTCTCTAAGCAGTGAGTGAGCAAAAAAACCATTATAAAGAACATTATGTCATAAAGTTCTTTTCCTAGGGGTATAAAAATAAAGATAGATTGCAGACGTATCATACATATACGAGTATGTACCTTCTCAAATTTTGTAAATCGTTTATCGTTTTAGGAAAATAATATATTTAATAATAAATTAAGGGGTTTTATCACGTCCCAACAAATTGACGTACAACACTATATACTATATATTTAATACCTTCCGTCAGTTTCAAATTGGAATGCATCCATGCCACGATAGGTCCCACAGGATAATGCCTTTAAGGATCCATCTGGGAATTTAAGGGAACAGAACATTTCAATTTCTAGCATATTCACACTTGGTCGCATACAATATATGAGAAAATCCACATCATTACCACAATGTTTTCCACATAACGAAGCTAACGTTTTGGGTTGGTGCTCTTTTTTGGAATTGCCGCCATAATGTAGTCTTTAGCACACCATTACTCGGACCACTAATGTTACGTAATATGTGCGGTGACAATGGTATGCCGGCAATTTTCGGCATGAAATTGTCTTGTAATGATTTATGAAAATGTCGCCGGTTGTACGTGCTGCCGCCGAATATTAATCTCACGCAGGACACACGAGGATGAATGGACTCCGAAGTCTCAGGGAATGGATCCACATCTGATATCCTGAATCCCGACCGACCGGCAAAATGTAATTTGACATCCTACTCGAAGAGGAGCACACTGTTTTCAGAAATGTAAACAATGAAATGAATGCTATGAAGGAATTTTCTCTTTTATATCTTATATATATAAAAGATACTCCCTTTTGTGGAGTTGAAGCTTCTTATATCGGTACGAAAGCTTCCCGATTGGGGACCGCGCAGAAGCTGTATATATCCAAACTCTTATCACTAAAGAGAACACTTGTGGGAGGTGGTCCATAGTTGTTGGATGCCGCATGGAAGGACCCATAACCAGATCCTGGTTATCTTTGGCAAAAATTATCTCGTGTCAGTAGCCAAAAATTCACTGGCGGAGGTCCACCTTCGCTGGATCGGTGTCGCGGTATCTTCGGGAGTGAGTTCGATAAAAATTCGTAGAGAGTTTCAAAAGAAATGCTTCTTTGACTTCGACTTATCAAAGAAAATTGGCGAAAACAAGAAATTTTCCTCAATATAAGCTACATCGAGTGGAACTAGTGATCTATAGTTTTTATTTTTTTTTTTAGATATCTTATCTTGTTCAACAGAAACAAGTTGAAGTGAAGAAGATCGAAAAAAATAAATAAAAATAATTGTGTGTGCTCCAAAAAAAAAAAAAGGTGAAGAGTGAAAAGTGCCGCGAACACCTTAGGACCCAAACGAGCGTGCAACCAAAAAGGAGGCAATTTGGGATTACGATTTTTCTGGATTATATCTTAAACACTGTCCCACCTTCAGAGTAAGTCGTATTAATGATATCCCATAAATTTATGTTGGTTTGCGATGTTTTCTACTACCTCCACTGCCGGCTTGAAGACGGTGGTAAAATCCTTATCGGTTAAGATATACCACGCTGACAAGGTTCGGAAGAAGCATTTCGTGTGGAAATTTGAATATAGAATTTCATAGTTCGATTCGTTTATTATTAACGACTTAGGGACGTGAGATGAAGATGACGATTGGTTGGTTCTCTCCTCTGACAACCAAGAGTCTATAGACGACATGAGAACCTTATCTCATTATAGAGTTTCACGAATAGGGAATTAAATTTTAAATTAGCTATGCACACACATCCGCGAGGTAATTCGGCAAATTAAAATTAAACCGACGTGGGAACAAAAGCAACCACCATCACAGCTTAATCTGATCCTCATTCTGGAATAGCACGAGCGAGCAGAAAATTTCCCAGAGGAACATGTCAAAAGTTTTCTTGAGTGTGAATAAATAAAAAATCTGGATTAAATTGTAGCACTCGATTTTCGGCGGTGTGTCTTGGCGGTTTTTTGTGGGGCGGGGCTGAAATTTAGATAAACATCCGTTTTTCGACAACCGTCGCGGTATAAGAATTTTTCAAATTCTTGGATTTGTTTATTTATTGTATTTTGTGGAAGTTTATTTCTTTGTATTGTCTGTGGAGTTCCTGCCAAGAAAAAGTTCATTCATTCAGTTTCTTCTTAGCCGAGGGAAAAGCAATCCGTTCGATGGGAACCCTCTTTGGATGCTGATGATGATTGATGTGCTACCTCGTTGAAAGTCCATCACAAGCAGGACCAATTTTTTGAGGTTTTGATAGGTTTTCCCCCCGAAAAAGTGGATGGGTAAAGGCGCTTTTTTTTTTTTATATCCCTCAAGCTTTACCGCCTTCTTTTGGAATTTATTGAATTAATTTTTAAAGGAGACCTTTGCATAATTTTAGCTCCATTAGTCCGACGATGTTGGGGGCTACTTTTCTCTTGAGAGGGTATTTTTAATAATTTCTTAAATTGGACAAACGGAAAGGTTTCTTGAGGAAAATTTTTAAATATATTTTCTATTATTACGACATTCGGCGGAGGGAATTGACTTTTATATTAAAGTGCGCCCAGAGATATTTTTAAAAATTTTAATATGCTTTTCAGGAAAGTGCTTATTTTGTATTATAACATAAACATTTAAATTAAAAATCTAGCGTAACGTTAAATCACTTTAAACTTAATGATTTCTTGCTTCAGTGTGTATTATATTATTCAGGCTTGTTTAGACAATTTGGAGACTAAAATTAATATTTAGAATTAACTTTAATTATTAGTATTTAGCTTAATAAAGTGCAATTATTTGTTCGATTAAAAATAAAATTGAATGTGTATTAACTTGAATTTATTTATGAAATATTTCGGAAATTATTCTGTGGCATTCGAAATTTAAAGATTTAAAAAGAATAAATTGTTTTATATACAACCAAAGATAACTTGTTCAAATAACTAATTTCGTGGCTTATTTAACTATTTTTGTATTAATTTTCACCTATTAAGATAGCTGATAATTGCATGCCCGCAGAAGTCTACATAAAAATCATAAAGCTATGTCGTTCAGTTAGAACTCGGAAATCCCAAAATTGCATAGCGGCTAAAAGTGAAGTGTTTAAGAATAAAGAAATACATATATTCTAGTAATATTCATATTAAATTCGTTAGGACAACTAGGATGTAGTTGGTTGAAACTTGAACACTCCTACCAATTTAATTAAAAAGGCATTATTTTTAAATCAACTAAGTATATGTTTTTTTTTTCAATATAGTGTAACTTCTTTTAGAAATGTAAAAACGATGATATATACATATATGTGTTTTATTCTAACTAAGCTACTACTTATGATATTTTATGTAATGTGGCGGCTTTATTATGAATCTTCAGGAATTTCAAATTTCGAAAGTGAATATCGAATTTCGAAAGTGAATATCGAATTTCGAAAGTGAATTTCGAATTTCGAAAGTGAATATTTTTATTAATATTAGATGGTCTAGATATATTTTGTTTAAAAAGTAACACTCTGCACAATCATCATTATGATCTGAAAATTAATCGTATTTTTATAACTAGAAAACTTTAGTCGCATTTTCAATTGTAATTAATTTTTGGTTTTATCTAAATGGTGTTTGAAAATCTTTCGAAGAAACACGATAAAACAAAAAAATCTTCCTTTCCTGGCCACTCACGATTTATCGACTTAGAAAACTTATTATTTATTACTAGTTGAATTATCCAGCGTTGCCCGAACGAGAATATTCTTCAAAAAAGGAAAAATGTATAAACGTAAATGTTTTAAAAATAGGTATAAGAAGTGCAAATTAAACATAACTAACCGGGAAAGAAAAATAATGCTTGAAAACTCAAAGGAAAAGGGAATTTCTTCCTGAAAAATGCTTTAAACTAAGGTCCAAAATTGAACTTCAATTTCCCTATCATACATTTAATATTAGTGGTCACTTGTAAGAAATGTGATTTAATATAACAGGATGATACTTTTTATTTTAATAATGTAATAGATTTTTGTCATATCACACTCCTCACCACTCTCCCTATTTTGTATCATGTCATGTCAGTGTCACTTGTCACATGTATTGTATTTTCATGATTTTTTATAAATAATCAGCTATTTTCGTAAAATTACAATTTTTATGTTTGAAATGCGAAAGAAAATATTATATCTTCAAAATAAATTTTTGTAATCATATTTTATTTGTAAATAGTGAATAAAAAATATACTGCCATTATTTAAATTCATTTTGGTGCTATTAATATCCTTAAATTTTCCTAAAATTAATACTTGAAGTCCTTGAAAAGTCCTTGAATTTGAAAAGAAAAAACCAGTAGACATCCTGTAATATTGTGATAGTAGTTTTATACGATAATTTGTTTAACTTGATAAAATGTGTTGGTTAGTCACCTCGTAAATTCGTCTAAGAACGACAATTTTCAAAATTAATTTTACACTGAAAAATTGAAAGAGAATGCGACAAATGTTACAAGTAGGCAAATCTAAATTGTAGTAATTATTTTCTACTGAATTTAGGTAAATCCTAGCAAGAATATCATCAGTCCCAAAAAGACAAATCTTTTTTGGTAACCCATTGCATCAGAAGTGGTGCCATCCTGTTGATTATCATTTCCATCATGTGGAATAAATTGGTATAACATGTGGTGTCAAAAGATAAATATTGCTGCATTAATCCGAGCCCATTTCCCATTATTTGATTTGATGCGACAATGCGGGTACAGCTCACGTCCTGAAGTACATGTGGAAAGTAATCCCATGATATACGATGGACAGGAAAACCCAGGGAAAAATTAATCATTTTTTTGGGAGCGAAACTATTCTAGAATAGAAACAATCGATTTGGATGATGGTTCTATCGGAACCGAACACCGGGGACTTTCTATTTTTAAAACCCATCATCCGGAAACGTCCGGGAAATTTTTTTTTTTAATATTTCGGCGGCTGACAACACTATGACTCTGGGAAGCTTTTGTTTGTGCACCTTCAGGACTACATCCTGTGGCACTAACTAAGAGTGTGAACGGGTTTTGGAAAATTGAATTTTTTATGCGGAAACGAGAGCAATTTTCATGATTGACTTTTTAGCACGAGGAAACTATGTTATACCAGATGCGGTCTAATTTACTTAAGTTATTCCCTGAACCTGAAGATGGTGTAATTTTAATTTTTTTCTGCAACCGCTGGAAACTTGATGGAATTATGGAAATCTTATGGAAGCAATATGAAATTCTTTTGGGAATATCTTTTGAGTAAAAGTTCTGGAATTTGATACATGAACCATAAGGTTAGACAATTAATAAGTTGCTTTTCGTCGTCAAAAGTGTATTTTTCATTATTAAGGAAAAACTTTTCACAAAGGAAAGGAAACGTTGAGAAAAGAAGTTATGAACGTCCATTTAAAGTTATGGGAAATATCCCGCAGTAAGATTATGCAAATTCATCCTTCAAAGAAAAGTACCGACACTCAAAGAAGTCACCATAAACTGCAGAGAGTGGTGAATTTTTGTCTGGAAGAAGTTTAATGCCATCTTGGAGTGGTACATATATATTTTTTTTGTTATCTCTCAAAGGACCGAGGTCTTCTGGCTTGGACGGTTGAATTTCCTTATCGAGGCTCTTTGGTGAAGGAAGGGTCAAGTAGTGTTATATGCTCTGACAGTTTTTATTGGTTCCATAATATATTGCATGACACTAAGGTATCCCACTCAAAGCATATCTCCATGCGAAAAGTCTATCGAGGATTGATTTATTCTGATACAATTTCACCCAAAAGTGGAAAGATGAAAAGAACTTAAATACAGTACAAATGTTGCTCATATTTCCATTCAAGGGTATAAAGTTTTTCACTCACTTTCAACGATCTTAGGCAATATATTTTAAATGTTTAGAATGACTTGCTCGCACACTTATAAAAATTATGCATATTTTAAAATGATGATAACAAATTGTTTTCAGTTGCGATTTAAAAGTCTTTCGGTATTTGAGTTTAATACCTAGACTAAAAGTAAAATATATATCAAAAAAACATGAAGAAAAATCTATAAATCTTTAATAGTTTTGAAATAGTTATTTGAAGAAATTAGATATGTATTTTTCAACTACATACTCATATTATTTTGGAAATGACAATAAGCACAAAAATAATATCATTACCATGTGTAGGTCAAAAGTTACTTTTAGCAATTTTTACACTCTTCTCTGAGATACCTAACTTTTTCTTAGTACCACTTTAATTTTTTGATTTGATAGAGTATAAATCAATGATTACTATATGTAAAATTGAAAGTTCGGGGCCCTGTGAAATTCATACTTACAAAAAATTATATCTATCAAAAAAAGGGGTTGAAAATTGTTAAAAATCACTTTTGATCTATTTTACTGATGTTTATTTTTTGCCAAAATAATATCAGTATGTAGTTAAAAAATGTATGTTCTCAAATATTTAAAAATAAGGTCAAAACAGAACTAAAAACTAATTTTATCCATATTCTAAGTTGGGCCAAATTGGCCTTATCAGTCCAGCTCATTTAAAGATCTATCATTTAATTGGTTGAATTTGAAAATATATTTTATTTTATATGTTCAGGAAATGTTGAGTTTTTCAAAAGAAATATAATTGTTTACAAAAATATTGTAATGTATTAATAAATCTAAAAATTTTGAGAAGAAGAATACCTTACAAAAACAATTAACTTTTTTTCAAATATGTTGGTCCTTTTAATCAATGCAAAATGAAAAATTTCTTACAATTAGTTACGATTTTAGATTTGTTATATTTTTGTAGGCCTCTTTTGTTTTATTTACACACATAATTAAAAATCTTTGAGCTAACGAGCTCGTTTCAATATTATTTTAGTAATTTGAATAGTTTTTGGGTTACAATTTTCCATATAGTTAATAATTTCTGAAATACCTTCATATTAGTGTATTTTCTAAAAAATTATCACATAATAAAACAATATAACTTTTGACTAAAAAGGTTTAAAAAATTGCGTATTTGAAACTAAAAAGTAGGGTCTACTTCATAATATTCAGTCAGATGAACCATTCGCGTGTGAGCCACCGGTGGTACACGCCGCCAAATAAACCATTCGCGTGTGAGCCACCGGTGGTACACGCCGGCGTTAACGTGTTAAACTTTCAAACCAGTAAGTTTTTTACTTAATCAGGTTTCAGTTATGACTTTGAAGTACAGTACTTACGAAATAATAATAATAAAATAAATAATTAATTTTATAAAACAGTACGGTGCCCTCTACAACTAACGAACTTTTTTCACTTATATATTTCTTTTAGTATTATAATCTGCTACAATACTGCTTTAAATTTTCGTTATGGATTCCTAAATATAAAATTTATTTAAAGATCAGTGCTACAATAAAATCATTTTTATTTTTAAACTTCAACAATTTGAATACGAGTGAATCATGTTAATTTAATTTACAAAGGAATAAAAGAGATTTCACATAAATCGCATAAAACAATTTCGGAAATCATCTGAATAATATTTCCGAATATTCAAATGCAATTGACAATATTAAATAGATTGATATTTCCAACGTACTTCCTGTATTAAAAGCAAACAATGTCAATAATATCGTTATATTCATTGTGCATAACAGATCAGTTTTATGATGTGCTTAATTTGGCATCATTTGCATTCATTGAAACATTTACAAACATTGTTGTTTCCACTCAAATGCTTCGAGTTGTTAACGATTGCAATTTTCGCACCATAGTCCAACAGACTCTTTGCATATTTTAATATTTTCCGGTACTTCATCCCGACAATAGAACGTGTATTGTATATATATATAAAATATTGCATAGGCTTAATATGCAAAAGCAATTCTCTTGTCTCACTCTCCATTGGTTTTAAAGGCCTATTGCAAATTGGATCAATTTTGAATGGAGAGTTTCCGCACGTTAAGCTCTGGATATAGGTTTCCTCACTATATTTATATATATTAGATAGAAGTCTATGAATATAACTACTAAAGATAGACATCCGGTGGATATAACGATTAAAATAGGTATCCTGTCGTTAGAAAGGAAAACAAACCGCCTACAAATTGTCGAATTTAATTTCCTAATCAACTCGAAAAAAAAATTTCGTCTTCGAACAGAGCCGGGGGGGAGTTCTTAATTTAAAACGCAAAAACAACAATTCGGTGTTTATCTTTCAACATCGTGCCAAATTGTTAAGAGCCCTTAGAGGGGAGAGAGGAGACTCGCTATAGACTCTTATAAATTTTACAGTATTTCGGTCTTACTTCCAAGAATCGTGTTCTTTTAAAAGGCAGCTGGGGTAATTGGTCGATTTAATTTAATTGCTTCTCATTCTGTACAAATTTACTTATATTTGTACTTTGTGGTTGAGCTCCATCAGATTGTTCTTCAATTTATATATATATATTTTTTTTTTCTAAATCCGTATTTATCCCTGATTGGGACCGACAAACAATTGCCCTAGAAATTGGAAAAACTAACAAGGAGCAACAGTGAACCCAATCTCAATTAGACCCCTTTCCAGTCACAGTCAATAAGATGGTCTCGTCCGAAATCCAACAATCCAATTAGCAATGTCCAGACGCACTTTGCAATAGTGTTTTATATGTCAGATCCGTTGACGTTTAACTTGGTACATGCTGGATGCTGTATTTTTGCAATCGATACTCTATACTCGTATATATGAAACTATTTGCACTTTTCAGAAGGGTTTGCAGTGAGCATGTGGTAGCTAATAGAACTAACTTTGGAAACGGGTTGAGGGTTGGTGTCGTTAGTAGATAGACGTGTTCACACATCTGTTCAATAGAATCGACAGATTTACTTTGGGTAGTCAGTTAATTACTTATGTACCAAAAACATATTGGATTTCACTAAATTTGCTTTTAGGATGAAACCATAAAATCAATTCAGTTTAACCTGCATGGATTGCTAATTTAATTGAAATAGACTTTTGCAACATAGTTAGAATGATCTTTTGTCTTTAAAAAAAAAACCTCATACAGTTTATTGTATAATAAAGAATAATTAACTCGTTAAAAATAATTGCAATGAATATAGAAATGATGTCTCAGATTGAATGCCAAATTTAAATTTCGTACCATTTTTTGTTTTGTTATGCGGTTGGCAGTTCTGGTTTGTTTATAAATGTCACTTATGACAATCGCAATTGGTCAATATGGAACGCTACACGAACGTGCAACGCATTATTGTTCTTAAAATTTATTACACAAATATAAAAGTTTTGTTTGGGCAGTTCGCAAACTCGGTTTAGTTGCAGAGAAGTTTCCAGAGCGTTTAATGTCAAGACGATCGGTGATCGATTGGCGGGTCAGATCATGCAATTTAACTTTTTGTAACTTCTTTATTTGTTGGCATGTTCTATATTGAGGGCTAACAAGCCGAATTCAATCGCCCGCGTAACTGAAAAATTAAAACCAGCGTTTTATCGGTCAAATTGATCAGACTACCTGCAAAGATGTTATTGAGAATTTTGTCAAAAGAATGATATTTTTTTTTAATAAAATATATATTTCAATTTAATTGCAAAAAAGGTTGTTTTTTTTTTTTTTTTTTTAATTAAATTTGGGCTCAAATTGGGACACCCTATAGAAAATATAATAATAAAATGTTACTTATTTTGGAAATATAATTTTTATAAGTATAATATTTTTCTTTTTAATAGATCGAGATCATTTCGAAGACTTGCTCCCCAAATTCAAAATATCTAAAAACCAAAATCAAAATTTTGTAAAGGAAATAGTAATCTACTGAATTTATTTCTGTGATCAAAGACATAATATCTTAAAGGGTATTTTAAAGAAAATTTGATGTAAATTTTGAGGAACAAATATTAATAATATAAAAATATCGAATTTTAAATTTTTATTCATTTTGATCAATTGTAAAAAAAATTTTTAAAATATCAGTCAATTTTCATATTTCGTTTTTCGTAGTTTATAAAATAGAGGGTATAATAACGAACAAATTATTTGATATTATTTTTTGATTTCTGGAATCGATAAAGGCCGTAGCAGGATAAGAGTGGGTGGGCTGAATTTTCTCGAAAATGGCTTGACGGCGTAAATATATGTTATACAGAGTACCAAAGTGTTATTGGAAAAAAAGTGGAAAATTAATTTGTTTAATTAGAAGGGGATAACAAAAAATATTTAAATTTTCCAAAACTAATTTGTTTATGAAATTCTTTTTAAACCACCACCAATTTTTTCCTATAGTGTACTTAGACCCAAAGTTATAATATTTATTTTTTTTGGAAATTATCGAAATTGTACTTAATAGTTAAAAAATAAGAAAACTTTTTTTTTTCTACCGATTTAATTAAATTTTTTGAAGTGTGTGATTTTTGATAAAATAAGCAAATTTTAAGGAAATGAATTTGAATAAATTTTTACAATTTAAATTCATTTAATTGTGAATAAACACAAATACACTTACATTGATTAAACTAATTATTACAATTAAATTGATTAAACTAATTATGAAAAATAATTTAAAGAATAATTCCTAACTAATTTCGTGTTTACCCAAAATATGAAAATCATCTTTTAGAATTTAAGTTGACATAGTTAGTCATCATTGCTGTTTCACCTATGATATGATCCGATATTGTCTCCTTGGTGGGTGAAATCCTGCAATTAGATCAACAGCAGCTAGTTTCGAGAGCAGTAACCATGAGTAACAATGATGGGCTTACTCCAGTCAGAAAAAGGTTCCATTATGAGTATTGGAAGTACTTCAAAAAATTTAATTAACATTATCAAGTAATGGTGTTGGTACTTTACCATTACCATAATTCAGAATCATTACTTAGCATTACCTGGCATTACTCATCATTACCTGACATTATTTAGAAATATAGAAAGCATAGGTAATGCTCTTAAGGTGATGGTAATTCAATTTTTTGAAGTAATCCATACTGGTAATGGGTGCTGGTAATTTGTGTACCTTGCTTTACTTGTAGTAGAACTGCGTTTGGTAATGCATTCCAAACATAATGCCTAACCTCCAAAACTTTGTAAAATTTTCTCCACGGAAAGCATCCAAAAAGACTACAGATTAAAATCCAATATTTTGAAACGAATGTAGGGAAATTCTCCCTTAACCCATTAAGGCCCAAACGAATAAATTTTCATAAGTTTTTTCAGCCGCCCTAAATTCTTCAGAAACATTAACATAAAAATTCTAAATTGGTAAATACTGATGCAAAATTTCATAATTTTTCAGAATATGGTAATGATTTTTAATTAAAATTGAAATTACAGAGGTTATGTTCGCTTTTTTGACAAAAATCGTGTTTTTTCAAAAAATTTCTTTAGAAAATTATTATTTATGGCTCGAAATCAATGAAAAATTTTGGCAGAAAAGCAATAATATCGCTTCCAAGTAACCTGGTCCTTAATTTGCAGATGCAAATGGCGTTATCCAAAGTGGCGTTTGAAATTCGAAAATTCAATGATTTAAGACTTAAAAAAGAAGTTCTTAATTGATTTATTTAGGAACTTATACCGGGAGGATTTTGATTTCGCTGACTGCGGATCTGAGGTCGAATTTAAGAAATTCAAAATAAGCGGGCTTAAGATGGAATAAAAGTGGCGGATTCAAGATGGCGGACGAGAAAATTAAAATCACATAGATTTGAGCAAAAATTTGCACTTCAAAAGCGTGTGGTGCTCCAAAAGCGAAAATGATTTTTTCAACAAATAGTAGCGTAGTTATTATTCGCTTCCCAACACTGTTGAATATTTTCGTATATTTGAAAATTCTTTCATGATTTAATTCAAATTGTGAAAAGAATCCGTCGGTTGCAGAAAACCTTTTATTTGTTCATTCATTCCGTTCTTTCTTTAAGTCCATGAACTGAAGACACAACCCATTTCGTTATTTCTCGATTTTAATGGTATTTTTATGATCACTGTAAACAAGCACGTTTAATGGGGACCTATTTATTCTCTAATAAAACCATGCAGTGAATTTTACAAACTTAGAACTCCATTTGGACCTAAATTAAAACTGAAATAAAACTGTCATCCATAAAAATTGCAAACGATAGGTCTCAATTCTTTAAAACTATCTTACCGCATTCTCTTATCTAATAGCAATCATAGAACTATCTCAGAAATTTAATAACTTCTCCGACTCCAAATCCAAAAAGTGTTTTATTTTCCCCATTTCTCAAAACTATTTGGCCTTCGAATCATGCCCAAGAGATTTTCCGGCCACTGGCCTTCCTAATATTTATTTATTTTCTCCGAGAATCTCTGCGTTTTTTATAGGAGAAGCCAACCATGCAATAATTTGGGCTCGGTCCCGGCCAGCAATAGGACATCTATTTATTGCGGTTTAAATTTGCCCTAAAAGGAGTCCCATAAAATGATTGTACGAGTCAGGAAAACCTTTTCCGAAGAAAAACACCACTCTGTATTTTTTGTAGGTCACTTCTAGCACAAATAGCTTCGATTTATTTGGTCAAACTTTTTTTTGTATTTAAATCAAAATATGTTTCAAGAATTTGGCGCATTTTCCCATTTCTCAAAGAATGCACACTGCATTATTCATTTCGGCCTTAGTAAATTTATTATACTGGCAAAATCAAATTGCTTAGACCCTACAGCCGGGAAAAAAGAAAGTTCTTGCAAGTTATTTTATCACATAAAAAAATTTATCTCTACATCAGCAGTGTGGTGGTAGTATAGAAATGCAGCTCACGTATCTAGGATACAATCGTTATTGTTGCGGATGCTCTAAATGTTCCTGATTTTTTTTCTTCAAGGATTACTTCATCCTTTTACATTTTCTGGGATGTATGAATTGCATTTCCTCTTGGACAAAAGTTCGTAATGCTAAAAGATGTATAGGTAATGTGGGTGTAAGATGAGAAGAGAAAAGTCAACGTCAGTTTCTCTAACCACAAAAACTGGGGCACACCTACGTGCTAAGGTATTTTTCCGAGCTATTGCCGAAATGAAATCACATTTTACCATCGGAATCCCTTTTTAAACCTTTTTCAGATACGATTTTCCCCAGAATTGATCCCTTTCATGTAAGGATTGCTACAGCTTCTAGAAAACCAAATGCTCTCCTATTGATGGCATGAATACATCCCTGAATCAAGGGACAGATCACCCAAAAAAGGAAATATGTGTCTTGTATTAAAGTCTGCTACGTAACATTCCACCATTGAAACATGTATGAGTCTAGAGTTTCAGATTTATCCTTTATTTTGCATGCTTACCTGTTTCGAGAAAATCGCGAAGAATTTTCCACTTAATCCCTTTTCAATATTTCTTTTTTTTTTCCATCTACGTTACAATAAATTTATTACATATTTCCTTTTTCTAAATCGGACACCTTTACCCTTGCCAGCACCCCTGTAAAGCTGTCCTTAATTTTCAAACACGAAAACGATATCGCGTGGCGTAATAAATTTGATGAAGGATATCACTTGCCAGAAGAGTGACGCAATAAAAAATGAAAATTTAATATCCTGTCATTCCTTCAGCCAAGTTGTGTGCAGGGAATTTTTAGTTGGCACTTGACTGACGTTCATAGTTGGCTTCAAGTGCATTTAATAAAACCTCTCTCTGTGTGCTGCAATAAATCCTTCATAACAGATGCATACAAAGAGAACTAAGTCTGATGGACAGAATGTAGGACAGATTTGATTTCATTGAGTAGTCATTAACATTTAGAATAGACACGGGTTTAGAGATGCAAATTTTTAGTTGGCGCCAAGTTTTCGCAAATTTTTTATGGCTTATGTTATCATGAGTTTCACTAAGATTTATTGTAATTTAGTAAGTATAGTACTCTAAGGTAATTTTCTGTGAACATATTTTTATTTTTTACTGTTTTAAAATACATATTTACAATACAAAAAAGAAAAAACTATGCAAAACAATAAATAAATATATTTTTTAAGTCAAACAAATAATCGGACAAATATTAAAAATATGTATAAAATGATGATTTTTCAATATTTTAAAAATTAAACTTTAATACTCTTTGATTCTCTAATAGTTTGTTTTCAACATATATACAGTATCTTGCAACACAATAGCAACGTCTTATATGTAAAAACAAAAATGTCAAAGAATTAAAGAATCTTTTTATTTTCACAAATTCTTTTTCTATATTCCTGCTTAGCATAATAAAATTCCTTCAATATATATGAAACAATATATCGTTCTTTATAAACACTACGAATTTTTCCAAAATTCTGTAAACCACTGATGGTGTGGTCATGCAAAACAATAGCAACGCTTGCATAATTTTAGTTGATATGACTGTACTTCCTAGAATTATTTGCTTTTTTAGAAGGTACATAAGAATTAGAGAAACTAGTTCAGTTTGCACTAATTCATGAATAAGATTGGTCAAATTACGCGATTTCCAAAAATGGCACCAACAAAGTACAGTGCTGAATTAAAATTAAAATTAATTCAAGACGTGCTTGTAGGAAATACACAATATAGTGTATAAAGAAATATGGAATAAACTGATCAATTTTAAATCGATTACTTGTGAAATTCCGACAAACAGGACATACGGAGACGGTTTATTCGGGTAGACTTCCAAGAACAACAACAGAGAGGGAGTACAGAAAAATACTTTCAATAGTTAGAAACAAGCCGTTGACGTCTGCACCTGAAATCATCCGGCAGCTTTACTTAAAAGTTAATTCGAGACCTATAAGAACGCGCGCTGTAAAAAATAATTTAAGAAGCTATCACCCTAGCAAAAAACCCTTGTTAACAAAAAGTCATGTCAAAAAGAGGTATGGTTTTGTAATTCGTTTTTATAGTGCAATTTTGTGAAATCCTCGGGTTTTAGGTTAAAATTTGCTTTATTTCATAATAAACTGGCCTATTTCAAAATGGAAAACCGTGTTATTTAGTGAAGCCTTGTAAGAAGACCCCGAGAAAAAAGAATGGATTGTCGAGTCATTTAAGCCAACAGTGGAGTTAGTCCTCTGTACCAAATGGATGGAATTATGGATCGTTTCCACTATAAAAACATTCTGGAGACTATTATGTTGCCACAAGCAGAAGAAGAGATGCCACGTCGATGGATGTTTCAACAGGATAATGATTCGAAACACACATCGAAAGTGGTTCAGGAATGGTTTTAGCAAAATGGGGTTAAAGTCATGGATTAGCCAGCCCAATCACCTGATTGGAACCCCATCAAAAATCTGTTGGGATTCTCAAACAAAAAATTAGGGGCCAAAGATTTCCTAATAAGGCTTCATTAATGAAAAGCCCCAGATATTATTATTATTGTTTTGTATGTTTCTTTTTTTTTTATACTATGTGCATTAGAAATATATAGTTTTTCGTATCTATTTTAAAATCGTAGAAAATGGGAAAGAATGTCATTAATATTGTTAAATTATTTCACCATATCTTCACGTTTTTTAATTTATTATTACCTTTGTCCGATTATTTGGAATATGTTTTAACAATTTTTTTTTTTTTTTTTTTTTTTTTTTTTATAAATTTATTTTATAAAGTTAAGTATTAAATAAATCTTAGATATTCAAAGAAAGAAATATTCTTTTTCGCACTAACTCAGAAAGTTTGTTTTTATACTCTGGGGATTGGAAGTTAAAAATTAAAGAAAAAAGCAACGATAATAATTTAAAATAAAGTTACTTTTATTTCATTATCTAATTTAACATCAATTCATAAAACATATTAAGAATCTTTCCCCCTATACATCTAACTTTTATGATATACATTAAAATCAACAAAATCTGGATTCCTGCATTATCATCATCAGTCGTAATAATTAAATACAGAATAATGAGCTACAATTTTTGAAATATCATTATTTTGGCATAAAATTTTAGAAATATAATACAATGCAATTTTTAAATCAAAAAAATCTGTTCTGTATGACTGGGTTCTGAAATTTCTTAGTTTTTGGAACTTATAGTCTAAAAGTTGAGTGCATTGATAAATTAAACCAGCCTTTTTCTGTCTTACTTGATGCATCTGATTATATTGAGTAGGAGACGTTTAACTTAAAAATATCAATTCAAACATCTTAACTCAAAGTCAAAATTTTATTCTTGCGAATTAAATTTACTCGTTTAGTGTATTCCCCCCAAAGTAGTGATTAAAATATTTTTTTTTATTTATTCAACACAAATGTTTTCCCAATTTTGTAAAGTAATATTTCAAAAACTTTCTTTTAGAAATCTATATCTTAAATATGTACAATGCAAATTAATAATTTCTAAACATCATAAAACTTATTCTGTATTTTATATAGTCGTCAAAAAGCAGTTGATTATGTTTTTAAAAAAAAAGGAGGAAAAAGCTAGATTCTACTGAGATCATAGATATACATATCTAGCATCATTATTTGATTATACAATGACCACTTAGCTTAACATAAACCTTACAGCCGTATGTATTATAACAATGGGACATTTGAGGAGATTATAATACGCGTGTTACGAGGTGTATATGAAACATGCTGCCATAATGTCTTGTGACCTTCTATAAATTTTGCCTAGCTGCGTGTCAATATGTTTTTCCCACTTGCGTGTTTTATCGAATATCATGTCAAGGTTTCGGACGGTTGCAACAAATGGAATGGGTTCATCATTTTATTTAATAATTTCCTTATATAAAATGTCTTTTGACTGAGGGTTTTCATTATACAAAATGTCTATTGACTGAGAATTTTCGTTTTGCAAATAGTCTATAAAAGAGGAATTTTATTATATTATACACAGTGGCGTAGCGTGCCATCTCGGCGCCCGGGGCGGGAGACCCATTTTGCCGCCCCCATTCTATAGGTGCTTAATTAAAATTAAATTTCACAGGCAATGAGGTATCTAGTTAAAAATCAAATATACAAATCAGAATATGATTTTTATTACAAAAATAAAAAATAAAAATCAGAATATGATTTTTATTTTTAAAATCTAAAATAAAAATCCAGAGGTGTCCGGCATGATCAATAATGCGTGCATTGCTATCAAATTCAACAGATAGCGCTCTCATTGCCGTAAAATATTTAGCTTAGCGTGTGTTGTTTATACGTCCGATGGCGCAGTTTAAAAAAAAAGTCAAAGCAATTTCAAAGAACTTTCGGAGATTTAAGATTTTAAACAAACGAACATTTACATTTACATATATTTTAAAAACAAAAGCCATTTTCCGATTTTATTTTTTTTTTAAATAAAAATCATTTTGTTATTTTTATTTCTGATTTTCAAAATAAAAATCATTTTCTGATTTTAAAAATAAAAATCGCATTCTGATTGTTAGTTTTGATTTTAAAAATAAAAATTATTTCCTGATTTTTATTTTTGATTTTAAAAATAAAAATCATATTCTGATTTTTATTCTTGATTTTAAAAGTCTTTCTTTCCCAGGGAGAAATTAATAAATGTGGTTCCTAATTTTTTGCCGGGTACGGCAGAAGCCTGGTACTGGGTTCACCGCCGAAAATTTCCAAATTCATCTTGGCTGGAATTTAAGTCCGCCTTAATAGTGTTACAGAATTTGCCTTCGCTTATACTTCACACTTGAAGTTGCGATCGGGCAGATATAGGGATTAGCTTTCGATCCCTCCTTTGTGAGTGTCTATGGCAGAGAAGCCAAGCGCCATACTGAAAAGATCAGCTTGGCTTCTCGGATCGAAACACTCATCGATTTTTTTGGCTCGTCTACTTCGGTGGACGAGTAATATTCTTAATAAAAATGTCCCTACGTCCGTCCGTCAGTCCGTTCGTCGGCAAATTCGCCAAAGTATAGCGAAGGCAGATGGTGTAATTTTGCCGGCCAGCCGCTCGGCGGGCAAAATTGTAACAATAGGTAGGTTTGGAAGTTATGTTTCAGAGAGAGAAATTCGGCGAGCGATAGAATCTCGTAAACAGGGCCCAAAAGAGTCTTTTAACAATTTTCTATTGGAAGTTGAACGTCTTAAGGGGAGGTTCTCATCTAGAATCTTGAAATTTTCGATTTTTTTTTTATTTCATATTATTAAAGTTTAATATGTCTAGAATGTTGCTTTAAAATATTTAGTCGATCCGAGCACTAGAACGGATTCTACAGCCCATTGATTCTGGCGGTGTCATGATCGTAGTGGGGCGCTCAGCCTGTGCTGTGCCTTTCAATCACGATTATCTCGGAACTTTGTTTTTCAAGATTTTTCAAATTTGCGTACAAGATAACTCAAAAACGGTTCAACCGATCAACTTCTAGTTTCGTGCATATTAAAGTAAACAATTTTCTTCATAGAAAGAGTGGAGCACATTTTGAAAATTGTAACATTATCTCCTTTTTGTAAGTGATAAACTATGAAAAAAAACGGCCGAAAACGGCCTTAAAATTTCAAAATCGCGCCATTCCGTCAATTTTAAATTTTTTTTGAAAGTCGTCCACTCTTTCTGAGACAAATTTAGTCTAGTTTATAATAATGTCATCATTATTTGATTTCAGACCAATCTGCGACCCCTAAATTGTACGCAGCTGGGCCATTTTCGAAAAACATGCCTCCGGAGAAGTTGAATAACGGGCGCCATTTTGTTTTTTTTTTTAATAAAAAAAATTTTTCGTACAGATAAATATACAATAAAAGATAATGCCAAATATCATTTCCCTATGTCTTGTCATTTGCCTTCAAAAAAATCACGAACTTTACCTACTTTTTGACGTTCTAGATGAGAACCTCCCCTTAACGGTCGCCTCAGCCGTCCTTTTTTGGAGAATGAACTTTTAGAAATTCTGCGTGGCAATATGGACCCGGCCTTGCAAAGTGCTATGATAATGATGCAATTTCGAACGACCGAAGAATTACGTCTCGCTAGCCAAAGGCTAGAAAAACTTTGGAACCTATCTGGACACGACCCCAGACAGATTACAGCTTCGACTAGGTCTAAAATTCAACCCTTAGTTCACGCCATAGAGCCAGATGCTCTATCTAATTTTTCCTCTGGGGATTCTACACCCGAAATTTGCGCTCTAGACAAGAAAATATCTCAGAGCAAGACCGATAATCAATTTCTGATTTGTTGGAACTGTCGCGATATCGCGAAACCTTTGAGGTATAGATCTCAACCCGCTTCACCGGCGACATTTTGCCGCCCCCGCGGGCTGCCGCCCGGGGCGGGCCGCCCCCTCCGCCCCACCCACGCTACGCCACTGATTATACAGAATGGCTATTTACTGAAAATTCCTTATACAAAATTGTCTATTGTATAAAGAAAATCCTCAGTCAGTAGACATTTTGTATTATATAAGGAAAATCTTCTGTAAGTAGATACTTCTTAAAACATATGACCTTTGTGAGTTATGTAAGTTATTTTTTCTAAGAAAACTCGATTCTAGGTTTTATTTTTATTCGTCAGTAACTTTAATAACTTTCCGATTTTCGTTTTATAGCTTAAAAAAAAAAAAAAAAAATCTTTTTTCAATAATTCAAAAGCAAATATCACGCTTTCTGTTTAGCCTCATTTAGCAAGGAAAACTCGAAAAAATTCTATAAAAACTACCATTTAAATCAGTGTTTACAATTTTTATCACTATTTATGCAACCACACATATGTGCCCTCCGAAGCATATGTTTACACTATTTATTTTATGTAGACATCATAAATAACGCAAAATTACTCCTGAAAATGCAAGAGAGGAAAAAACAAATATTCAGAGGTGGGATTAATATGATCAAACAATTTATTTTTCTCCGAAAATCTGCACATTTTCACCTATATTTACTTTGGTTGACCTTTGACGAGGAAATTACAATCAAACATATATAAATGTATTATACATATAACCCAGTCCGAATCGTGCGTTGCCTATTAATGCTGATTTTCATGGTCGAATACCTGCGTGTGAGGGATGCACGTTTTCTGGGTTGGCTTCATTTATTTGACGAAGAAAACTAAGTAATTTCGTCTCTAATGAAAAACAAAGTTAATTATATCTGATCACTGCAGTGTGAGTTGATAATTAAGATTTAGAGATTTTGACGAACCGAAGCTTCAGGTTATATTCCGAACATTAATTATTCAAATCATGAAGTTGAATAACAAAATTTTCCCTTAGATACTTATAAATAATAATTGGGCATCATATCAAGTCACAGCACGTGGAAACTTCTTAAGTTCTGGAGATGAAAATCGAAGAAGAAATTCAAGATATAGAAATTTAAGTGAATCTAATTGAAAAGCGACTAGAGATTGAGATTTTCCAAAGAATAACTTTATTTGCCCTGTCTTTACAAAAGATGAGTAACTTTTCCAACTACTATAACTAGTGAACATTTTTAAGGAACTTATTGAAAATTATTAGGCAGCTAATAAGCAAAAAACTAATGCAGTAACAATATTCCTCAGACACGACTCTATCCCTGTGGAGTTTAAAGAAAAAGTTAAAATCTTTTCCATTGTTAAGATACTGCAAAATTCTTTTTTATACCACTACGGGTACTTTTCTTGTCCTCAAGTACAAAGTTTTTCTTATGCGCAATTTATTTATCTTTTTCTTGGTAGAAGAAAAGTTCCATTAATTTGTAACTTTCATAATCTAGAAGTGCGAAAATGTATAATACCTTATGCATTTAAATTCTTCTGGGAATCATAACTCCGAGGAGATACTTTTCTTAAGGTAAGACTCCAAGGTAAGATTATAGTCGGGGAATTTGAGCTATTCAACAGTGTCACTGGTTGGGTATAAATAATTAACACTTGGAATTTATTACACTATTCTCGAGAAAAATTCTGTTGCGGTTTTTAATAAAAATGATATTGTCCTTTCTTATGAATGAGGATAAAGAAAACTATTCTTCAACACCCTTTTGGGAGCAGAAGTCTTCTATTTTGAAGAAAGAGAAGGGTTGAAAGTTCTTTAGATAAATGAAAATTGAATAACAAGGAATACTACAAAATCTTTTTCTTTATCTTTTCTTTTCAAAAATTAACCGAATTTAACAAAATCGTTATTCCTTGATTCTAACAATTTTTCTTTAAGGTTTGTATAAAATATAGAAAATTCATATTGCAGCAACGTGTTTTAACCCAAGTACATAAACCATTAGAATAAATTTGCGTTTTTTCCTTAACACATCTTAAAATTTTGAAAATTTATAGGATTAAAAAATAAAAGTTTTGAGGTGGTCATGAAGTCCGTCTGTATGAAGCATATTTTATTTTATAATTGTACGAAACAAAGAATATTCCCTGGTCTTAATTATATATTATATAATATTATTTTATGTTGTTTACGTCTTTTTATCTTTTCGTTTCATCAAGCTCTTTACAACGATGCTATTTAATGTGCATTGAATATTGTTCTAAAAATTTCAATTTTGTTTTTAATTTAAATTTTTAAAAATTTTACATTAGTAAAATGTGTTGTCACAGGGAGTAAGCATTTGTGCCAAATATCAAGTCTCTAGTCAATCGGGAAGTGGATTTAATATAGATTACAAAATTTGTACCAGACAAAAATTAAAAATTAATTTTCTTTATAGACTCAAATCTCTTGGCCCAAAAAGGCAACAAATCGAACACCTCAAACTAGTTACTAATTTTTAAATACTATTTTTGAAATTATTGGTCTGGTTGACAATTTTTGTTAAATAACATTTGACAGACCTTCTTTTAAATAAAGTTTGAGGTTTCCTCTATCTATTAGAACTCGTTTGGCTGTAAATCTGTAGTACATATTCGATGAAAAAACTATTTTAATATATGAAAACGATGTTCAATTTTAATTTTGAATAAGAATAAAGAATTAAAATTACTTTTTTAGTTGCTAACGGCCATATGTCATTTTTTAATTAAGTCTCAGCCCTAACAAAAATTGTATCGATGACAGACCAATGTACTTTAATTAAAAATAATAATTTATAAAAAAAGGTCTGTCAGATGTTAATGTCAAGTAGACAACATTTTCGGGAAAAGATTATTATTTCTCTTAAATTGTGTAAATTTCAAGCAGATGTTTTGAAAAGTAAATTCATATTTTTTAAAACTATTATCTAAAATTCATTAAAAATAGTAACTAACAAATTTTTAGTAGTCTGACAGGAGGAACATGTTTTTCACTCATTTTCACCTTTTCTAAAAATCTGAGGTTTTCGATGGGGTATCTTTTTGTGCCATGTAAATAAACTTAGAGGTAGACTTTTTGTGTCGTGTAAATAAAGTACTTTAAGTCATGAATATAAAAAATTTAAAAGAGTTAATATACAATTTTATTTCCCGATTTTTTTAAATTTGTAATTTATAATTTTGGTCAACTAGAATATAAAAAAAACAAAACTGTCGTTATACAGTTGCGGAAAATTTGAATTTTATAAAATAAAAATTTGTGTGTCTAGTATTTCGAAATTTATTTCCAAAGCCAAACTGTTCTAAGATGGTTTCTTATAAAATAAATAAGTAGGAATATTGGTTAATATTTATTATTTGCAATTTTGTGTTTGTACTCTATAAAGATGTGTTTTGTTTGCTATTTTCCTTTGCAAAACATCTTCTGGATCTTATTTGTTAAAAGTAATTTTCAGTTACGAAACTTTAATGAAAAAAGAAACTTTTTGAAATATTTACCTACTTCCATTCGACACTGGTACCTAAACTTTATCTTGAGAAAATAAGCCCATTGAAATCTAAATCTAGAATTGTCAGAGCAAATCTCTTGTTAGCTCTCACCTTGAGATGGTGCTGCTTTTGGTGCCGGATCGATTCTTCGTCAACACCTTCTTAAAACTATGTAAGCCTTTCGACAAAGTTTAAATCCTCTGCATCATAAAACTGTCGTTCTTATCTTAAACTTTTCCGATATATCGGATTCGGTCCGTTTCGGAGACGGTGCAAATAAACCGATGACTCGCCAACCCCCGAAAAGTCGTAACAATTTCACCCTCGTTCCAAAATCCCCCCCACCAAAGAAATAGGAGAAAACTTTTCAGTTTGATTGAAGCTTTTCGGTTTTGGCATTTTTTATTTCCTGATGAAATGAGCGCCTCCGAGATTTATTCGTCTAGTTTGCTTAATGTCATGATTTAAAACTTCCTCCCCCAGCCGTCGCCGGTGATTTGCTTTACCAAACTTTCAAAGTCCAAGTGACGGGTATCGGCGGTTATTTACGGCCTTAAATCGTTCAATCTCCTCCTAATTTCAAGGGTTATTTATTGGTTCGATTGGTATCGCTTTAAGCGACAAATTAATCGAAACTGCCGTAAAAATTTATAGCTTGCAATCAGTCAGTCGTTTATGAATTTAATTTCGTATTTTCACTTAAACGTGGAGAAACAACTATTTTCGTGAATTCAATTGAAGCAATTTGGTAAGAGGTACTTACGTTAAACGTATATAAAAATTTTATGTGTTCAGATTCTCATAAAAAAAAAATACGACATTGAATCAGAAAGTCGCAAAAAAAAAAATCAATAGAGGAAAAAAGATTTTTCAAAATAGAAATGGTGATATTTTAATTTTGCAGACGAAAATTCACTTTTCATCATTCGTCACATTAATTATGAGGATTTGGATACACACACAACAAAAAAATACATATTTCAATGATTGTTCTAAAAGTTGAGTCACACTCATTACGAAAAATCATATTTTATAAATTCGAAAAAAGGTCCGACACTTTTTGGTTTCACAAAATTCTTAATTTCTGAATTCTGAATTGAATTGAATTGAAAAATTGTGGGCTGCTAAGATATTAAAGAAATAATATTTTTAAATTCACGAAAAATTCGTTTTTTGTGTCAAAAAATCTCTGTGTGGCGTTAAACAAAATATAAATTAATTTTTATATATACTTCGTAAGTACTAGCACTTTTTTGATATGTATCCAAATTTGGTGATTTAACTCTATAATTTGTTGAGATGTTTGACTGTAAGATAAAATAATTACCACCCAAAAAATGGTTGTTTTAACATTTCTTTAATCAGAGGTGGGGTTTATAATAGTATTTGCACCTTGTCGACTGGATAAATGAGTTTTTTCAAAAAAGATAGACAAATGAAATTTGAAACACGTAGTAACACAATTTATAAAACGTCAAAAATAAAATTGATGATGTTTTTTCAGAATGTAGAGTTCCCCGCGGGATGTAATAGTAACTAAATATTTACAGGACTTCTGCGCCAGAATTTAAAACGTAGTTTAGAAAAAAAAGCATTTAAAATGTGCTTTTAGAGCTTCAATTGCTATAACTCCTTATAACTTCGTAAATTTTACTAGTTTTAATTTGAAATCTTTTTCACATATTCTTTAAGATAACATTGAAAATAACAAATAATTTTTTCTTAGAAATGTTCGAAATGTTATGTAGAATGTCCCTAAAAAAAATTTTTTTTTTCAAAACGAGATTCGTTGTCATTTTCAAAATAGACGACAAAAAGTAACTGATTTTGAACGCGTACGCAGCTCCGCCTTATTATTTAAACGCGTTTTTCTCGAAACAGTATTTTCGAAGTTTATTAAAGATTTTGGGTTGAACTTTTTACCAGATATAAAAAACAACTGTCATTCGTCGTTGAACCTACTTTTTTTGGTAAATTATTGTTATAAATTTTATTTAGAAATGTTTATAGGTCAAATTTTTATGAGAAAAATTGAGAAATTTCTTATTAATTCAATTAAAATTAAATGTTTTTTTTCAATTTTTTATATCATCGACGAATTATGAATGTTATTAACAAGAAATCTTTTGGATGGATGTTCCAGGTTCACTCTAATCGCTGTAATCATGCCCACAAATTGGATAGTATTAAGAAAATAAATAAATGCTTTTAAGAATTTAAGAGTTGTTAGGTTGGTTGGTTGGTTGGTTTAGGTGGCGATTCTAACGTCGATTCTCGTCGGAATCCAATTAGCGCTACAAAGGCGCCATTTTGATACCACAACAATCTAACTATGATCAGGTTATTAATGTGTTTGGGGTGGTTTAGTGGGCAGGGAAACTTCGCCTTGGGCTAAAGCCATTCTGTGGCATTGAGATAGTGAACAATGTCACTAACCCGCTTTTTGGACATCTTCCTGAGATCATCAATAAAATAATCACCCATTGCGCGATGTCTAGCCACAGCAAGGGCCGGACATTTGCACAGAAAATGGACAGGCGTCTCCTTCTCATTTGGGTCTTCGCAACTGCGGCAGTAAGAGTTGAAGGGGATCCCTAGCTTAGCTGCGTGCTCACCTATGGGCCAGTGACCAGTGTACACCGCCACAACTCTGGCCATGTTCTCACGGGTCAGATTTAGAAGCTCTTGCGTTTTCCTCCTGTCGTAGGAGGGCTATGTCATTCTAGAAATAGCGCAAGTGCGAAGATTTTTCCAATTTTTGTTGGCAATAGCAAGAAAATGGGCCTGAATTCCCTTTTTAATCGATCCCAGAGGAGTAAGAACTCGCTCCATCTGAGCTTCCTCCCTTGTAGCGCCCTGCCTAGCCAGGCAGTCAGCCACTTCATTTCCTCCTATGTTCCTATGTCCTGGAACCCAGAGTATCGAGAGTTGTTAGGAGTTCTGAAAATAAATCTGTGAATTTTTCTTACAAGTCGTGATTGATTTTGTTAATTTTATTTTAACTTTTTGGTTATGGTAGGTAAAATTAAAAATTTTTTTTTAATTCTTACTTGTGTTCGATAGTACTTTATGTCAGATGTCAAACGCACTATGTGACATTTGGTTGAAATATTAGCAACAAGTGCTTTTACCTCCTTCAAAATGTCGTTTTTCGTTCCAAATAAACATCATTTGCGGGAAGTGCTATTACACTATTTTATTGCAAAGAAAATTGCAGCGGAAATTCATCGTTTGCTTGTAGGGATTTACGGTGAGCATGCTCCATCTAATACAACTTGTAAGGAATGGTTTCGACGATTTCAAAATAATGATTTTGGCACTCAGGACAAAGAACATGGAAAACCACCAAAAAATTTGAAGATGCTGAATTGGAAGCATTATTGGCAGAGGATTCTTGCCAAACTCAATCAGAATTGGCTGCAGCATTAAATATTGAACGACCGACTGTTGCAAAGCGTTTAAAAGCAATGGGAATGGTTCAAAAAGTTGGTAAGTGGGTTCCATATGAATTGAAAGAAAGATACATCGACCGTTGAAAAACAATTTGTGAAATGCTACTTCAAAGGCAGCAAAGAAAATGATTTTTGCATCGAATAATCACAGGAGATGAACAATGGATATATTATGAGAATCCTAAATGTAAAAAAGCTTGGGTGAAGCCAGGTGAACCTGGCCCATCACAGCTGAACCCTCTAAAAGTATTAATGGAGAAGTTTACTGACGATAACTAATGCGTTTGAAAGGAGCCATAGAAGAAAAACGACCAGAATGGGTGAATAGCCACAGTAGATTAATTCTTCAACAGGATAATGCCAATCCGCATGCCGCACAAGTCGTTCATACGAAAGTATCAAAATTTGGATTGATAATTGGATCAGCTCAAAAGACCAGGATTTCTTCATGCAAGGAATACGTAAATTAACTGAAAGATGGGTGAAGGTTGTAGCTGCCGATGAAGCATATTTTGAATAAACTCTAAAAAAACAAATGTGTTTTAATTTAACAAAAAAGGGCAGAGTCATATTCACACACCCAATATTCCTTAAAAGTTTGTAAGGTCCTGAACTGAACTATTAAGCAATGAATGATGGATAGTCGAATATAGCATAAATTACCACATTTCAATTTGGCTCATTAAAAGCAAAGTTAAATATGCTGAATTTGAATTATGCATCCAGTTTCATTAGCATATTGCTTTGAAATAGAAAATTCATTACTCTTCAAAAGTAAGTGCTTTAAAATGAAAACTGCACGATTATCTGGTTCCTTTGCTATCCTACTTTTCAATTTGACCTTATGGTCCTCATTTTTAGGGAATTTTGTCAATACGAGAAAGTTTTAACCGAAAGGAAGACACGTCACTACTACGAACAGAGAGTGATTGATTAGGATTAAATTCCACTCTAATATATTCCAAATACGTTTCACCGAAGTGAGTTTGAGAGAAGTGTACGTGACTCAAAATTTGGATTTGTCTATATTCGTATATAATGTATATATATATTTCAAATAGAAGTGCTTTTCCCTTCCCAATGGAATTTCTAATTTGGTCCTGCCTTGTTTATTAAAACTCACTGAGGAATTTTTTTTTCTTCCTTCATTTCCGGAAAACTAAGCCTACCAAAAACATTCCCCGAATGAGAGTTCTCTATGAAATTTCTTATGTCTGAGCCAGGGTCTGGTCCCAGTTTTTTCTTCGGTTAATGTATTTGACCTGACTTAAGACGTGACATCATGTCAGTCGTCCAGACATAAGAATATCTATTTATATATATAGAAATTCTTGTGAGTTTCTAGGCCCGGCCGGTGCCAGCGATAAAACTTTCTTTCGTCGGATAGTAACCAGACTTAGTGTCCTTTTTTTTTTTTTTCTTTTCTCCACAATTGCTCCTTTAAGGGAGAGTGGATTCTAGGGCACAAAATATAAAAAAAAAAAACGAAAAGAAAAAAATTAAATTTCCCCCTTCCAATGTTGGGGGCATAAAAAACCAAAAGTGGATGGATAGATAGAAAGGATCTGGGATCACGTTCTTGTCACCCTGTGCATTCTGCACGATCCCCTTCACAATCGAATAAAGCGAATCAATCGAATTTTTGTCGAGGCAATGAAGGCAACGACACTTTACGTTTATTAAAATTCAAATTTAATTTGCAGCCTTCCGTTTCGAGGACACCGCTCTCTGCTGGCATAATGTCCTTTAATAAAGAAGGAAATCGCAGCTCAAACGGAAAATTTGAATAAGTTCACGTAGAAAATGAGGGAAAATATGATTTCTTGTTCAAGGAATTTTTTTCGATTTTTTTTTTCCTAAAAGAAATGAATTTTGTGGGAATTCAAATTTTTTTTTTTTTTATTTATAGTATACAATTCTATCTAAAAAGATAAATATTCACTGACAAAAGAATCTTATTAAGCCCATTGCTACAGTTGTTTTTTATAGTTCAATTGAGTTGTTCTTCTGTCGTAAAGTTTGATAAAGTACCCTTTTGGCATAAATTTAAAATTGCTTGTATATGAAGTCATAAACTTGACTTTTCCAATTTTGTCGTCTTTTGAATCAACTTTTTATGTGCCCCTTCTCTTTCCGGTATAATATTTCTAAAGTTGAAACCACAACAGATTCATATTAATCCACATCTTTGCATATTATTTTGCCTACGAAACATTCAATTTTTGTAAATGTGTGTTCTTTTGTATTTCGGTTCGGTTAAATTATGTGTAATAAATTTTTGTTGAAAAATTTACGACATCCGTAGACAATTCTACTAACTATATGTACATATAGATAGTACATATGGTCGAAGTTTGATGGAAACTTCTCAGACGAATTATAATTTCTTAAATTTTCGGCGCCATTGGTAAAAAAAAGAAATGTAATGCTGTAGACATGGTGCCCCCAATACCGCTTTATCATAATTACAAATAGGAATCCTCCCCAATATTCCACACACGGCCAAAAGGAAGGGCTCTGAGCCTGTCATCCCGCAAAAGTTTATTATTGCTGCCAAGACAACTTCCTCGCAAATATGTATTAAAATAAGGAGAAAGGAGTTTCTGAATATCGAAGAAGGAGAAAAAAACTCCGCCCTAAAAAAGACGCTAGGGCCATGTTTTGAGAACATCTTAAGAATGGGTGGTATTTTTTTTTTTTTTTTTACATAAAAGCAGAGAAAAGCATCCGATGAAGAGGAATAAAGTCGATTCGAGATGTCATTTTATTTTCGGCCTAAAGATCAAGTAATTTCGTTATAATTTCGGGGGATATCAAATTACAAGTTATAAGAGCATTGGGCTGAGCCTCCTCAACATTCGGGGGGTTGAGGCTAATGGTTTATCGATTTTTTTTTTTTTTTAGGAATTAGATACTTGCGGTAAGATAAAAGCTTTTTTACGTTGCCACACCGCTTAATTGGATTGATTTATCTAGACAAAATAAGTAGAGGGTTATCGGTGGGATTATATGTTCTCGACAGAACCTTTAGGCGTTTAACCAAATTTTTGGGGGTACATAGTTAATCGCAAAATTATCTTCGATGTTATTATACCTTTAAAATTGAATTTAATTTTCATGCTACCGGAAAATGAGGGTTCGAAGGCATTCAGGATGAAATTAATTTGTAATAAAATACTTAATTTGATATCGGTATAAATTAATTTTATATCTACCGGGTGTTCAATTCTGGGTAATCGAGTCCAGTTTTTGGGTGTGATGATCATAAATTCGATTTTATATGATTTAATGGTGGGATTAGAAAGATTTTGTTTTTTTAAAAGGATTTATTATGAAAAGTTTATAATTAATTGCTTAAAGGGAAATTTTTTGATTACATTATCCCTGTCAGCTGTGAGGGGTTTTGTTTTTCTTTTTAAAGAATTTAATAATTAAAACATAAAAAATTAGCTAAACTCTCTTAGGCAATCCAGATCAATAAAAAATTTTGTATTGAACTGAAGCTACGTTTTTTTCGTCTATCCAAAAGAAGGGAACAAAGGATAATTTTCTTATATTTTGGACAGACAACAAAAAAAAAAAACAGCTATAGATAAATTTAAATTTTTGGAAAAATGTCATCAAATTGCCAACATATTTTTATCCGTGAAAACTGAAATGAACTGATAAAAAATTTTGAACTGAACAAATTTCGGATTAATTTTTGACATAACAAAATTTGCTAAAAAATAATATAATTTAAAAATCCTATTTACACAAAAAAAGCTTTTATTAAAATATTACAAAATAGCAATTTTGACCAAAAATTCATAATCCGGCATCCTGAGAATTCCTCAATATCAAATTTGAATCGAATAGATTCATAAATGACAAAAACTAGTCCGTAATCTTGGAATCGCAATATTGAAATTTTATACCACATACATTATATATTTATATATTTTAAAATTATTTTTGTCGATATTGTCGATTTTATACATGTGTGAGATTATCTTATATATATTAATAGGCAAAGCCAAAAATTGTAATCCCTTTTTAACCTATTTTCTGTACACGTATCTTAATGAAACATATATCAAGCGAAAGGTATTTGTTCATAAATGTGCAGAATATATGTTTTATTCAGGTACGTGCATAGGAGAAAGGTGTGAAAGCCAGGTAAAGTTTTACCTATACTGAACATTTTTTTTTTATTTGGATTTACTTGAATTTTATAGAATTCACGTCATTGTTGTCACAAAGGGCGTTTTCGAAAATTCATCATGGTGTAAACCATTTCAACCACTTTTCATCACCTTGTTCGTAAATTCAACATAAGTTTGGAACTTTATTTCACTCTGTTAGAAAATTCATCTAGTATCTTTACCACGTGCACCATAAAATTTTTCGGTTGTTTATGGTTGACAATGACAACCTTATTTAATGTGCAATCATGGAGGCGAATGTTGAGCATGAGATGGCTAAGATTTTTGAACCCGAAGGTTAGCTTTTGATGGAATGCCCGAAATTTGTTGACAAACAGTAACATTTCGATCAGCTGATATCTTAAATTTCTTTTCCGAAGATGCGTTCGAAAATTCACCGCTAAAAATATAAATGTAGGTGAAGTTTACCATATTGGTGCACCTTATGGGTAAAATTGTGATTGATGGTGCATTTCGAAAACGCCCAAAAATGCATGCTTTAATACGAACGTTTTAAATAAAAGCTTGCAATGAATATAATTATATAATATATAATTGAATATGGTAACTTCATGATATTTAAAGAAATTTAAATTTTTTCTATGTTATTTAGATTGACGAAGAAAAACACAGCCAAATTACTGCAAAAAGTTGGCACAGGAGGTCGCTTTTAGAAAAAATTAATTTTTAATTTGACCTATTGATTTAATTAAGTTAATTCTACTTTGTTTTGAAAAAACAATTAGCTTCAGTAAAGTGAAATGGTACGATTAGATTTTCTCTTCTATTCGTAATCTTAGTTCTGAAAGCCAAAACAAATATCACAACCAAAATCAGCAAAAAATCAATTATTTTGAGAAGTAAAAAAAACCAAAAGTTTTTTAGGGGACTAAAGAATTTCTTCAGAACATTTCAGCATTTCTACTTTCTTTTTAGCACGAATGTTGTGAATGCAAATAGGAAAAACGAGAAAGCTCATTGTCACAGCAATAACAATAACTTCTGTCCATTCCAGCTTAAAAAAAACCCCCCATTCGTTTAAGTGAATAGCCCATTCAGATTTTCAGTTTGCTTAACATAAACGTACAACGACATTTCAATTGAAGACATTTGGCTGAGGTCCAATTTCTTTTTCATTGACGACAAAATCGGATACCCTTAATAATTACTCCTGCGGTTTTGATTTATACTATCCGCAGATTGAGTGCTCTATTTTGAAAGACTACGTAATTAATCTGAGGTAAGAATGGAATAATTAAAGGTTTTTATTTTTTTTTTGGCATTTATTCAACAACCTGATGTTCATTCGAGGCCTACCAAAAGTAATCGATTTACCCTGAAGTCCTGTCCTGGTGCGTTCTTGGCATTCTATTTCCCAGAGACGACGAAGTAATTTAAAATCCTTGGCACAGCGGATAGTAATTACAACAATAATTCAAGTGGTCCTTTATCTTCTGACATTCAATTTTGACAAAATTAAATTTTTGGTAGAACAACAATGGACTCTATCAAAAATTAAATTTTGCTACTAAACAAAAACCGCCGTTTTGGAGATCTTTAAAGAAGGTCTGTTTCGTCGTCCCCAGTTAATAGTTATCGGGTGTAGAACAGAAAGTTCGGAATAAGACGATTATCAGGGGTTAGGAAAACTTCCCGCAAAGTATACTAAAGGGTCGAGACGCGGCCTGGCCTCGACTGATTAACAAATGATGACACCAAGCATTAAATCTTCCCTCAATGAACATTCCACTCCCTTTTCGTGTCAGTCCCCTCCATTGTCATTCGCATTGTGCCCTTTTCTGAAGGCATCAAATTCAAAGGATGCACATGCTAACGAGCTATCCATGGACTTAATTAGCCCTTTGAAACCGACTTGATAGTAATTATAAATTCTTAAGGATCTTCACCCCCGACTAAAAAACATTCTTCATTTTTGGCCATTATAAGGAAGGTTTTTGGTGGTCATGTTTATCTTAAAATTTGTTATTTGGTGATTTGACAGCTAAATTAAAGTTCTATTGGACATTGTTTACTTTATGGAAGTTTAGATTATAAGATACAAAATACGGAAATTGTTGTACCCGAATTCCGGCATTGTAGAAACGACTTTTAGATTAATTGTTTGGTAACATCTTTAGTTGGAGATGATTTTAATTTGTAGCAAGAAGGCTATTATAAAAGAAGAATTGTTTCCTGTAGAAAATGTAAAATAAAATGAAAGTAAGGGTCGAGGTCTTACTTTTGTATTGTTCCTTGTCCTGGTCGTCACTGAGGAAGGATTTTCGACCTAGTGTTTTTTTTTTTCAAGCTACCAGTCTGGAGCTGATTTCTAATGGTTCTTCTGGGAACTTTATACCTTCAGCTTTAATTACTTATTTACATTCCTAACATTTTGAAAAAGAAATAACATAAACTGTAAAACAGTAAAATTTTGATACAACAAAAATGAGGATAATAAGGCCTATGGTCAAATTTGGTAGGCCTTAATAACCGCTGGTAACGTGCGTAAAGAAAAATTAAAAAGAACATTATTCGGATCATGATATATTATTCAAACAGCAAAGGTCGTAGAAGCATTAAATAATAGAAAATTATAGTGCAAAATTATATATATAAGTGTAATATTACAAAAAATACTTACGATTGATTCGGACGATTTCTTATTATTTGTGCTGCGCAACCGCCCCTCACAATGAAAGACACCGCACTAGTGGCAGCGAGCGAGCTAAAGCGTCGCAAAAAGTTTCAGGTGCCATCGATGAGTGTTAGCTACCTGCGATTATGACCTTGAGCGACATCGATCATTTTAAATTATATTTTTGTTACTTAGGCTTTATTAGCCGACAGGCCTTATTACCCGCACCTACTTTACATTTTTGCGCATTTGTCAATTCTCAGAAAAAATACCTCTTTTTAAGAAGCCACTAGACTACTATTTCTTTTTTCTTGTAATGATACATCAACATTTGTAGAAGGCTCAGCTAAAATTTTAGCCCTTAATATAAAAAAAATAATAAATTTGTTGGGAAAAAATGGTAATTTTTTCACTTCTTTTTTACTTTTGTATTTTTTTTAGTACACTTAAATTTAATTTTTCTCTATATAATGTAACATGATCTTTAAAGTAAGTTCTTAAGAAGTTCTAAAAACATGGGCAAGTAAAAATAATCAATAGTTTTTTTTATATAATAAGTCTTATCGCTGGGGTCCAAAGGACCCAATTTTTGCAAGTACGTGATTCTACAGAAGTTTAGCAAACAAGAAGTTAGTATTTATTACTTATTGCTATTAAATATTGAGGAAAAATTAATAAAAAAAACTTCATGAATTATAATTTATCCTACCTACACTGTACCACTGTAAACTAAAACTACCCAACTTTTATATATTATTATCTAGCTCAATATCTAGATAAATGCAATATTTTTGTTAAAAAAATGCCATTGTAAATTAAATATAATTGTAATATCTAATTTTTGTATTCTTGCTAAATTATGATACATATGTTCATCTGAATACTTATTATACTTAAGATATTGTGTCATAGTAATTGATTAATTAACCTATAATGACAAATGTATTCTTGGGTTAAATCTAAATTGTTGCTTCATAAACAAGTTAATTATTATAATTATAGCTTAAGGCTTATTAAGGCTAAGGCTATGCTTCATCATTTTTAAACCCCAGAGATAATATTTTTCGTTTTCGGTTCAATTTTCAACTCTGCAAGGCATTGAAATTAATTAATTTTTTAATAATGCAGTATAATGGGATGTGAATGATATAATTGAATTAGAACTGATTTTAAGAACCAAAGAAGACGATATTGAAATACAAATGATTTTTTTGTTCTTTTCAAAAACAATAATTAAAATATAGTGCTTTACAAATAACACATCTTAATTTAAAACTAAATACTACCAAATAACCTTTATTTTAAAATTACAATACTTCATGACAACTAAGTAAATGATTTTATTTTGTCCTACGGATAACTACTTTATTCGCATTAAAATCACAGGAATAAAATAATGTCAATAAGTAAAACGACTATTTTATATTCTTTAGATAGGAAAAGCTGTACCATAAATGAGTTATTTATTCTTCGACAAAGTTGGCCACTCGGTGTTATATGTACACGTATATTAGATTTAAAAACCTAACCTGCTGTGTTAGGGAGTGAGTTAATTGATGAGGGCTTATATTTGGTATTCTTGTACATTTAAAAGTCGAATTTTGAAAAAATGTTTAAAGTCGAAACCCTAATCTATAGAAATTTATCCTTATAGGCAAAATTACAAATAAATCAACCAAAGACCTATCTATCAAGATTTTATATGTAGTCCAACTAGTCAAGTCAATTCACTGACCAATTTCCACCTAATTTAACAAAGCCTCTAATAAAATATACCTCCGTGTTCACAGTCTTTTTCAATACGTGCCTCTACATTTGTGTTGACGAGTACCACATTTGTGGTGTCAGTCAGAGAAGAATGTGTAACGTCGGAATGACAAACGCATGAGATCAAAACATCGTTAACATCCCCGCAGTGGTGTATTCTGTCGGGATATGTTTAACAAAGGAATGCTCCTTCAGCCTTTTTGCGATGTACCACACATCCCTCCTCCGCATTAATTTCCCCAGCAAGTCAATGCCGACCGTGCAGGATTTCCCCCAGCATAGGAGAGTATTGAAATTTCCCAGTTTGATTGATTGCGGCTGTCCATTATTGTGCCCAATAATCGGTGAAGGCGATTAACACCCGAGGAGAGAAATAGAAGAAAAAAAAATGGATCTATCTATCCCTTTAGGACCCGGAAGGGAATCCTTCCAAAAATTTCCATCATTTAAGGGGGGAATTGCAATGAACTCGATTCCCGGACCACATTACGGAGTACGTGACCACAATGCGAGGAGGAAGTTGTCCCTTAGGGCCGTTGCCCTTATTATTCAAAGTATTTCATTCGATTTCTGTTCTCGCCTAATAAATCATCGTTTTGTAACGAAAAAAAAAAAAAAGAACTTGTTGATCGTTGTCAAGCCGTTTTTCATCTATCCCTCAGGATATTATATAGATATGCATTCAGTATCCACTTGCTCTGGATAGGGCTTCTCCCCTTTCGTGTTGGACTATAAATTAATTCCCCCCTACATTGGGGAAAATTCCCGTGAACGAACCAGGAAGAAGGATGTCTTTAAGAAGGTGTTCAAATCCCTCATCCGCTAATAGTCTGAAAATAATGTCTGAGAATTTGGCGCTTACTGTGATATATATCTTCATCTTCATGCTCGTAGTCTTCGCGCAATTAATATTCCTTTCGAATCCTTTTTATCTTCATCGTTGGCTATATTTTTCTAGAAGTAATCTGACTTATTTTTCTTCTTTTTTTTAATAATTTCAGCTGGGTGACTGATGGAAATGCTTCAGTTTGAAAAATTCCACAGCTATGGCTCTCAAGGTAATCTAAATTGCATTTTCACTATTTTCCAATTTCAGCACGCTTACCAACACTTCAGAAAATTTTCACTCTCTTAATGAGGATTTTTAATAATCGTAAAGTCTTGCAGCTCTATAATTCCTGAACAGATTCTTATATGTATATAATACTATATATATATATTTTTTTACGTTCATTCCAATCCATTAGTCTAGGGAATGATAGAAGGGAAGAGTACTCTTGAAGTAGAAACTCATAAATTTTATGTACTTTGCACTTTGAGGGAAAATAAATAAAAGATTGATGGATTTTTCACAGTGAAGTAGCTAACTTGGAAAAACATTGCCGTTTATGGAGTCAGTATTTCTTTTTATTCATTCTTTCAGTGGAAACATAATCTTGGTATCGTAGATAAAAATTGTATCCAGAAACGATTATTGGTCTATTTATTTATTTACTTAAAGAAAACAAAAACTTTCGGAGAAGACGGAAGCGTTCTTTCGAATTGCGTAGAAATCTTCGTAGATATAGTTTAAAATTTATCAGCATTGGTACATGAAATTAAAGTTCATGTGAGTTCAGATTTCTTCTCATATTGATAGTGATTTTTAGTGAATAAACAAATATTATTTTAAGATTACTGACCAATTCGTAAAGATTTGTTTTCATTCATTTAAATTTAGTTGCTTAAGTTCAACAGCTAAATAAAGTGTAGTTGTGCATAATTTTAATATATGTAATATAATAAATAGTTTGAGCAATTTGTTGTACATATTTAGACCCAGTAAGTAATTTTTCACTTTAAGATGTATTATATGATAAATTACGGAAAAGTTTGTGAAATTGTGTTTTTGGATTGTTGTCTCCCTGGAAAATGTTATTTAATATTACTAAAAGTTTTTTCGTTCAAAAAATATTGTGTTATTGAAGAATTGTATGTTTTTCTTGTTTTTATATACATTTAATTTGCTTCCAAAGTGAATTTAAAGAAGTATTTTTCGTCACTCAATTTTTTATTTTTTGTTGTTGTTTTATTAATATAGAAAATCCTACCACCAGAAATTAAACCAAAAATAATTCTCTTGGGCTTAAAGTTATTGGGTTAAACGCAGAAAGACTCTAGGTCGTATCCTTAAGATGTCCAAACTCAATTTTCAACATGAAATTTAAAATTTAGCTAAAACCATAATTTTCTCACTAAAATCAACAGCTTTTGTCACATATTTCGTTTATATCCGAGATGCATGAATTATATTTTATCCTGTAAATCAAAAGCAAATAGTACTCAAAATAAATATGTGTGTTTGTCTGTTTGCATAAACCTGTGTGAGCCTTCTCGTTAAAGTAATTTTTCATTTACAAAAATATTTTTTTATTAAAAACCATTAATTAATTTTAAATTGAGTAGTGTTTCGCATTTATTCTTGGTGTTAATTTTACGTGGATCAATATTTTTAAAATTTATTTTATTCATTACCAAAGTGCTGATTTTCATTTAATGAAATTCTCTACTATTTTATAAGATACTTTCAGATCTTTTGATTAATAAAAAATAAAAAATTAGAATATTAATAAATTGTTAATCATCCGATATTATTTGATTTTATTAAAAACACATATTAAAATTTATGAATAGTTACACAATGCAGGAAATTTTAAATTTTCCAAAAGACTATCAAATTTTTCTGACTTTATACTACTTTTGCGTCAAAACCTAAATCCAATAATGTTTTTTTTTGATTATGATTTGAATTTTGGATATATAAAAGTCTGGTTATTTGATGTGTTGTTTGAAAAGGGTATAGCTGAGTTTATATGGGAAATTTGCCCTCACGGATTTTTTGACTGGCACTTGGGGGATCGTTTTGGTATCAAATAAAAATAATTCAGACAAATTTTCAGCTCTTTATCTTAAACGGTTTTCGAGTTTTTCCAAAAAAAAAACCTTTTTTTTTTTTTTTTTTTATATATATTAGTAAAATTCAAAATTAATGAATGGTGAATTTTTTCCTAATTCTTAGGAGTAAAAAACATTAAAAAACATTTTGGTTATGATTTTTAAACGAAAAGCCGATTTTTGGTGGAGGAAATAAAATTTAAATCTTTTTTTTTTTAAGGCCTTTTTGAAAAGTGTCACTTTTGTACTATTACAGAATTTTATTATTATAGAAAAAAATTACTTTTTAATATTTTTTCATATTGTTCCACCACTTCAAAAAATTCGAGTATAGAGGAGTATAAAAGACATTTTCTGACAAAATTCGGTGAGTGACACTTTTCAAAAAGGCGTTAACAAAAAAAGATTTAAATTTTATATCCTCTGCCTAAAATCGGCTTTTCGTTTAAGAATCATGACCAAAATGTTTTTTTATGTCTTTTACTCTTAACAATTAAGAAAAAATTCACCATTCATTAATTTTGATTTTTTTGATAAAGAGCTGAAAATTTGTCTGAATTTTTTTTTTTTTTTTTTGATAATAAAACGATCCTCCAAGTTCGAGTCAAAAAAGCCGCGAGAGCAGAATTCTCATATAAACCTGGATTACCCTTTTAAAATTATAGAAATACCAAGCTCAATGTCATTTTGAATGAAATAAAATTCAGTTTTTCTACAATATATAAAGAAGCTTTTATTTAACTTGAGTCGTTTGTATGTATAGTATATATTTGGGTTCAAAAATTGTACACGAATATTAACTCACTTCCTATTATCCGATTTTGATGAAATTTGATAAATTTACGTAAATCTCGTGACAATACAATATAGGATATCTAATACCGTTATAAAACCAATATGGCAGACGTCCCATGATATGGAAGCTTTTATAAATCCTAAATATTATAAATTATACATATATAAAATAGTTTTATTTAAAAATTTGTTATTTTACTTATATAAGTTATTTATGTTATAGAATATGAGCCAAGGATCAGTCGTTCTTTTTACATATTTAGGATAAAGAATGCTTTAGATGCGACGAAATTTAAATAAATAACTTTAAAAGTATTTAGCTATTAACCGCCTTACCCATCAACAAAAAAAAAAAAAATAGTGGTTGGAGGGTGTAGATGAACTTAGTAAAATCCCAAATATTTCACCAATTTTCCGTATATTAAGCGAAAAGATTCCACAAAGTATCTGCCGTTCAGGCATGAGAAGTATCCAGGATTTCGTGGTTTTGCTCAAACATCATCCTTGCTCATTCCCGAGTGGCTCTCAATTTAGTCCGGGACGAAATTTCTTCAGCCAAGTAAAAAATATGCTGCCTTTATATATCCTTTAACGTAATAATTTACGTGTGGTGCACGACTTAAGATTGCTCCAGCCGGAGGCGAGCAGTCATGTGAGAAGGAGATAATTCCGTCCCATCAACAAGCAAATTGGGATTTATACACAGCATTAACTTTGCTCCCGGACTGAAAATGAGGAGACCCCCTCACTCGCGATGGGGTTCCAGAAATTCCATAGCTCCTTTTTTTCATTAAAGTATATATGTACACTGAAATGGAGTGATCCTAAGTGCTTCAAGCTCAGCGTTTTGTTTCATTTTCGTCGTTGTCGTCGTATACACAACCAAGTGAATATTTTCGCAAGGTCCTATATTAGCCCCTTCGGTGAGCAAAACTGTTCGGGTCTCATAACTCTGGTAATCCCCTCGCAATGTTCTGGAAAACTATTCGAGTGTTTGATGAAGAAAGGTGGCAGGGGTGGCGAAAATTCAACGTAAATAATATAAGTTTTGTGGCTAAGGTTGAAAATCACGGCGACTGTTCCCCCCGTGTTCCTGTGTAACTCCTGTAATTACGTTTTTAGGAGTGTTACAGGAATTGCGAAATGAAGAAAGTAAATAAATTTCCTGCCCATATGTCGAATTTACTGAACCCTTAAAATTGCAATTGGTAAAATTCACGAAATTCCAAAAATACCAGCCGTGACTGTAATATACACTGTCGCATTTAATGATATATTATGTTGTTTCCCAAATTGTCTTCATTTCAGCATAATTTTCGCCCGAAACGTCTGTAACACACCAAAGACGGAAACGCGCTGTCTGTAGTAATGATTTTCAAATTATCACGATTTGTCTGCAATGCAGTCATCTTGTCGTCGATAAATAAAAGCGCTTATCCGACAAACTCGGAAGTAATTTCGTCAGCTTAAATTGTTGAATAAGCACTTTGATATGCCATCTCATCAAGTTGGAAAAAATATCGCTGGAATTTACTTGTCACGATAAAAAAAAATAGCATAGTGCCTTCTAGGCAAATTTTGTTCTGCTTTCGCTTATAAAAAGTAGGCAAAAAAATACGAAATATATTCGTTAGCACTTAAATTTCTTTTGAGGACAGTAAATGGGTATGTTAAAGTCGATTATATTATCCTCATCGAGTGAAATTAATTGAAAAAAGAAAAAAACGGTTTTAAGCAATGTCTATTTCAATGGTTTGATAGAAATTCCTCTTAAAAGGAGCAATAGCTTCAAAATAATGCCCATTTTCGTAAATTCTCCGAGTTGAATATTCCTCTGAATTGACAATTAGACGCTCGGGTGTGCTTACAAAAAGCCCCCCCGGCACGCATTGAGACAATTGGCGCTTTGTTCGCGAAGTTAGTTTATGGGTAGCGAACCCTATTTTCATCAGAGATAATGATGAGTTCATAAGCGACTTATCGCAAAGTTAGGGTAATTCAATTGTCTTTGCTAATAACCATCTTGTAAGGGGTTAATCGCTTTGGGAGAAATTATTTTGAATTTGAATGAGGCGCTAAAACTGATTTATAGCTGTTAACGTTTTCGTGATTTTCATTTTGTTTAAATCTTAAGGATTTGCAGGATACTCTAGAGATTGAATTTTTAGCCCAAGTTTATGTGTATTAAATTATTAGAGTTGTATTTAATTATTGATTTTTTTTTTTAATTGCTTCTATTTCTCTTAAATCTGGACTTTTTTCAGCAATTAATTAATTTCTTTGAAGTAAACGAGTTCAGTGTTCTAGATTTTAGATTTTAGTGGTGACGGTATCGATTCAACATAATTGTTTTGGAGAATTTAATTTATGTAATGTGGTTTTCGACATCAAATTTGTAAGTTATATTGGTGCCAGATGTGGGGTGTGTTTTGTTTTCATAATTCGAGAATTCTCACTCCATTAAATTTAGAGTAATTTTTTTGTAAACAGCAGATCGGTTCTAAATTTTCAATATTTTTCATAGTTTAGAAATTTATTAATGCAATTAATCAGATTCCTTGTTCAAGGAAAAGTAGAGTATAAAAGACTATTATTGGCCATATTTGAAATATTATTTCAAAATAACAGATTGACATAGAAGTTTGTAATGTGGTTTAAGGGGTTTAATATACAGTAAGAAATTTCAAAAAAACTAATGAATATTCTCGAAGTTACACGGATATTTGTAATGGCGTGTCTGAGTTTTTTTTACTATATGTAAAGTGCTTTAGAAACTTTAAACGCGTTTTTCTCAAAATTGTGTTTTGAAAGTCGAGCAAGATTTCTCGGAAACCGCTGAACCGATCAGTTTCTAATTTTAACAAAAGCTTTTTAAGTTAATTTTTTAGTAACTAATCGAAGGTTTTTTTCCACATTTCACATTTTATAAACAATTTAAGGCCAACATTTTTGTTAAAAACCGATTTTGTTTTTTTTTTAAAAGGCGCCATTTTGTCAAAACATTTTAGTTTGATTATTTCTTCTATTAATTACAAGATAAAACATTATATTAACGAAATATTTTTCCATTTACATTGTCCAGAGATATCGTGCTCACCGCAAAACGCCCTTTTTTAGAGATGCTCCCGGAAATCAGTTGTAGCAGCTTTTAAAATAATTACTCTTACAAATAGAAAACATTAAAATATACTCAAGAGTTACAATAATATGTGTACACATTTTTACATTAATAAATTGAAAGGTAATCTCAAGAAAAATTCCTGAAAAATGAATTTTTTTCAGCCTTTTGATTGTATAAGAGAAAGTTTGAGCTATTATTTATAATATACTTCTTGTTATTTTACTCTATTTTTGTTTTTGAGCTAATTGTGTATTTTCATTTACAAATTGATACTCCATAGAAAAAATTATATAGAAGTGATCTGCCAGTTGATTTGAAACAGAAGTAAACATGCAATTTATTGACCACTGTAACAATTTCGTACGCATAAAAATATAGTATAAAATTTTAAAAGAAAATTTAAACCGAGCTTAAACACTAAACTTTTTGTATCTACCTACAAGGATATAATCAATCGAATAAAAAATGAAATTCAAAAATAAATCTCAGTTGAAATGAAATATTCTTCAGCAAAATGTTTATTAACCCTAGGATCCCAAACTATCCGTATGAAACAAATAACCTTACATTTTGCAAAAAACCTAGTATTATTTTTTCGTCGTGAAAAATACCATTGAATAAAGTAAGTAAATTGTTTTTAGCATTTTTCACTAATTTTGTGGGGTTTTAGGGGGATGGGGGAGGGAGGGGGGGGGGGGGAGGGGTCCTAGGGTTAATATTGATATAAATATAGTACAATAGGTTCTTAAAACAATTTTTATATCATGGACATATAAAATATGATTCGTGCACTGGAAAAAGAATTTGTTCATCTGTTGAACTTTAACTACAAATGAGTATACCATCTTTATCATTAAATAAATCACAACTCCAATTTGTATCAGCAGACAAAACTTCAATATAGAATTTCTCAACCTAAGCATTATCTTTGCAGAGCTTCAAATTGTCTGACAATGTCTTAGATTTTCTGGTAAGAAAGACACTTATGACCATTCTGTTTCAAGAAGCAATTTTCACTACTTGCCCCGAGAGCACGTCGATTTTCTAAACTGGCACGTATTCTTCCTGTCGTCTTATAAATTCCTCATGCCCCAGTTCTCTAGGTGGAGGAGAACACACTCTATTTAATTTTGATATGCCATCCCCTGTAGACATACACTACATAGGTATATAAGGCGGCAGGTTCATGTGGAACTGACCTGACTTATCACTTGATAAATTTTCTCTCAGCTTTGAAAGTTTTTAAAGAAAACCCATTCGAGCAGAAAAACAATCTTTGATATATGTTTCATATTTTCTCTCGAGCTGATGTTGATTCATCGAAGATATAATGTAACAAAAAAAAAAAAAAAAAATGATATATATATCTCATATGTCTATAGAGTACGACATTTTTACGTTGATCGATTTTTGTGTGGAAAATAACTTCAATTTAAGAAAGGGCGAGTAATGGAAATGATTAATGTTTTATTTTTAAATCAAATAAATACTTGAAATTTAATTTTAAGATACTTTTTGTGATTGTTATTTTTTGATCAACATGAGTTTGTAGTATTTTTCTTTTTGGATCCCCTATATTTAAGAGTATATATAGAAGATTAAAAATATATCTACAATCGATTTTATCACACAATAATAAAGGAAAACTCTACCAAAACTCTTGACTTACTAATTAAATATTTTTAAATAATTAAAACATAATGTAGCAATTATCCGAAAAGCAGGTGTAAAAGTGGAAAAAGGTTCGATGCCTCGTTTATCTTTCTGCTCGAATAAATTTATGATGATATGTATAAGATATTTCGAAACAGTTGGAACATATACCTGGAATAAATTATATTTATATATGTGTGGCGAATAAGTAAGCGAGGCTTTTAAATTATAAATAACGAATTTATTAAAGAATTTTTTCAGTTTTCAATTTTGTAATTTTGTGGTTTCATTGCATGGCATTTTATCTAAATGATTCCCACAAAATTCAATTAATTATAAAAGGAAAACATTTAAACATAGTTAAATACCAACTATAACTTGTTATGGTAAACAAACCATTTTATAAAATTCTCCACATTTCATTTTTAATTAAATTATGAGAAATTCGGTGAAGGAATCCTAATTAACTTTAGCTGACAGATTTAAAACGTTCAACCCGGCGTGTACCACCGGTGGTTTACACGTGAATTTTCTACCTGGCGGCGTGTACCAAACATAAGCTTTTCGTAAAACATAATAAATAAAACTATTATGTCTTAATAAACGCATAGCAAAAAGGAAACTACACTTTTGAAGCTTTGCTAAACAACATTTTGTGCAAAGCGCCGCCACATAAAGCAAAATACGATTTTTACTGCCGCCCGATGAAGTGAAGTACAAAAAACTGTGCCGGCGTCAACGTATTAAGAAAGAAGAAATAAAACTTAAAATTAGACGACTTCAATAGAAATTTACAACCTTAAAAAGAATTTTATTTTAAGGTCTGTATAATTTTCAAAGAAGATATTTTAATTATTAAGAACCATTTTTAAAAGGAGGCTTGTTGCTTTTCGTGATATCAAACTATACTACAATTGCACATATGATATTTATTTCGTGCTATCACAACTAATAGTGATACCACATATGTAATCCTCATAAACATAGGCTCAAAAATCATATTATCGCGTTTGTAGTTAATTTCCTCAAGTATACAAAATTATGGCAAATTTTGTGATCTGTCACTTTTAAAATTTCATGAAAAAATTGCCATCGTTAAACAATTGATTACGATTAATGATACAGCAATGTATACAATTGGTATTGATGAATAGATGTGTGATGTATTTTTGCATCGGGCTCTAGCCCTGGATCAGTAATAATTGAAAAAAAACGATCCAGGTTAATCATTGGGTTAACAATTTTGGGTTTGAGAAGACGGAATTTCTGTTTTGGCTAATCTAATAAGAATTAAAAAGTAGACGTGAAACGAATATTCAAAAATTGTCTACAAAGTTTTATTTCTTATTAAATCCTTAATCAGACAAAAATACTATTTTGGACCAATACACTTCAAATATCATTGCTACCATCATTTAAGAAACTCAAAAATAAAGCAACGCCTATGTTAGAATATTTTCAAATTATTCATTTGGTTCTTTAATCTAGATTCATATCAATATTTGGGTTAGAGAGTTGTTGTTGTATTCCCATGTTAAAGTGCTGATTCAGGTCCAAAGCCGAATGAAAAAAGCTAATGTAATTATCCATCAGATGATTCACATTCAGTACTTTAAAAATGCTGCTTGATTGGGTACCAAAGGCAAGTTTATTAAGAGTAAATTAACACAGCGGGAGTTTATTAGTACTCATATGAATATTAATATTGATATATTGGAACATTTACATAGAAGTGTACTCAAAAGAAGTAGCTTGAATTATTTCATTGATATTGAAATTAAAATGGAGCCAGAGATCCGCAAAAATAAATTAAAATAGTTCAATATTAGAACAGAGAAAAAAAAACCCAATTCACCTTACATACATACAGTGGCTCAAACATATAATCGGACAAGGGTAACACTAAAATAAAACGCAAGATATATAGAGAAGTAATAGCACGATATTTTTGATATGTAGCTCATTTTTCTTCTTATTTCCTGTATTTTGAAAATATATCAACAAATTATACATTTTTCATTCCATATGATAAAATTCAAAGAAATCAGCAAACGAAATTCATTTTTCAAGTCAAACAAATAATCGGACAAATTAAACAAATAAGGTAACACATGCAAATTTAACGGATTTCCTAGAAATTTTTATGAATTCAGATCCTTCGCTGTAAGTATTCCGTATTTGCATTCAGTTGATGTTTGGTTGCAAGTGCAAAGAGTTGTAATTCGAAATGGCACCAAAAGGAAAACAAACAACTTTTGAAATTCGGCAGTTAATTTTAAAACTTTATGGAGAAGGAAAAACAGTACGAGAAATAGGAAACATCGTTGGAAAAAGTCATTCAACTGTTCATGACATAGTTAAAAGATATCATGATGAAAATAGAATACAAAATAAAAGCAGACAAGGCCAAGGAAAAAAATTAAATGATCGAGAAGAACGGCGAATTATAAAAGAAGTGCAGGAAAGCCCTTTTAAATCAGCCAAAGAATTGAAGAATTTTGTGCAAGATTACATGGAAAAAGACGTCTGTGTTGAAACTGTGAGAAACGTTTTAAGAAAACACGACTATCATGGGAGAATTTCTAGGAAGAAGCCATTTATCAGCCCAAAAAATAAAAAACTTCGACTAAAATTTGCGAAGGAATATTTGTTGAAGGATGACGAATTTTGGAAAACCGTAAATGGATTGTTAATTGTTTTAAAGTTTTAGTTATTTTAATAAGATGTAATTAATAGGTGTTATTTACCGATGAGAGTAAGTTTAACTTACATGGATCGGATGGGAGGACCTACGTATGGCGAAAACCTAACACCGAATTCGACAAACAAAATACTCGGGCTACTGTTAAGCATGGAGGGGGATCTGTGATGGTTTGGGGCTGCATGTCAAGTACGGGAGTAGGCAATTTGCATTTTATTGACGGTAAAATGGACAAATTTGTTTATCTTAACATTCTTAAAGCAAATGTTAAACAAAGTGCAGAAAAATTAGGCATTTTGCAAAACTTTGCTTTTTATCAAGATAATGATCCGAAGCATACTTCGGAGGTTGCAAGGCTTTGGCTTATACATAATTGCCCCAAACTATTGCAAACACCTGCCCAGTCACCAGACTTGAACGTTATTGAACATTTGTGGGAAGAACTTGCAAGGAGGCTGTACAGTAAAACGTTCAATAATCTAAATACATTAAAAGAAGCATTAAAACATGAATGGGATAATATTGAACCTCAATTTTGTCAAAATCTTGTCAAATCAATGCCAAACCGAATTAAAGCCGTTATAGAATCAAAAGGATTTGCAACCAAGTATTAAATCAGTATAAATTCTCATAACTTTTTATTTTTTATAGTTTGTCCGATTATTTGTTTGACTTTAAATATGAATTTAGTTTCCTAATTTGTTTGAATTTTATTATATGAAATGAAAAATGAATAATTTATTGATATATTTTCAAAATATAGGAAATAAGAAAAGAACTGAGCTACATATCAAAAATATCGTGCTATTACTTCTCCATATATCTTGTGTTTTATTTTAGTGTTACCCTTGTCCGATTATTCGTTTGAGCCACTGTATGTGTGTCTCTATTGAACTATATTTTCACTGAGTTTTATGATTGTTAAGCTTTTATAAAGAGAACAATTAATTAAAATATTTTCTGCAAGACTGTAGTTAATTAAGAAAATCAAAATTCATCACAATAACAACAGAAATTGTAAATTTTTAGTAATTTTTTAACAAAAGTTAAATTTTACCTCTTTTTGCTACTCCGAAGTATTTTTCCACAATGCCTCTAAAATGTATTGAATATTGCAAGATGAATACATCAAATTTATTAGTAAATTACAATTTTTTTTTTTTTTTTTTAATTTACTAACTTTTTTAGACGAAACATGTATTTTTAATAAACAAATTGTAAAGAGTCTAGCCGTTTTAGGAACCTCTATTGTTGCATACATCATGTAGGGCAGGTAACTGGTAGTGAATATAAGTATATTTTTTGTTTCAAAATTGCTGCTTCCTTTAGAAATATGTATAACATTTTTTTTCCGAAGCCGACTTTTTTCCTTCTCATATATTTAATTAACTACTGAAGATGGTAGAGTAAAGCGAAATGGGAGCTTAAAGAAACATTCTAGAGATTAGTACAATATCTTTTTGAAAATGTTATCTGTATATACAAATTTTCAATAACAATTTTAATTTTTATTTGTGTATATAAATTTTCAATAACAATTTTAATTTTTTTTTCTATAATTTGCTTTTGACTGACCATTTTGAAAAAAATACTAGATATTGCTCTATATATCCTTTAGTAGTATGTCAAGTTTCATCAAAATCGAAAGGGTATAACTTGTAAAAATAAAAATAAAAGTATAATTTATGTAAGTATGTATATACTAGGTCCCATAAAATAAGCTGTATTCAAAAAGGTCTATTATGTTAAATAGCATTACTAATCACTAATTATAATATATAACACTTACACAAACAAAGAGAATAATTAGTCATCATTATTGTCTTCGTTTATTAAGGCACTATTACTGTCAACAATTTTCAAAAAATTGATTTTTTTTAATATTTTTCAACTCCTTAGACCTTCAAAAATATTTTAAAGAAAGATATATAATAACTTTTATTGAGCGCGCGCAACGAAATTTTCTCAAAATGATTTTTTTTCAAACTTCGGACAGTTGATCTCCGGATTGGCTGAACCGATTTTAATAAATCTTAGCGCGTTTTGTTTATTCACATGTCGTACAGGATAATTTACTACAATTTAGGAAAAACACAAACAAATTAGCAAGGAAAAAACTATGAAAAAAAGTTCGTTTTTCACATTTTTTTTCAAATATACATTACATATATATATTTTTTATGGATTTTTCATTAATGGTAGTGAATTACCTGGTCCGAAACCTTCCTCTTTAAGAAACTTCTTGAATTTTTTCTTTCAGACTTACTAAACCTGAGATTAATTGTCTGCAATGGGACAAGGATTCACTCAAATTTGGCGCCTTCTATAAATTAAAAAAAAAAATTTAAATTGGAAAATTTACTTTTTTTTGTTTTCTCAAACAATTAAATAATATTTTGAAAAAATTTTTGTAAGTATATTTCATAAAAAAGCTGAACAAATTCTTGAAAATTTCCTTGTTTTTAGTCTTCTAGACGGTAATAGTACCTTAAAACGTGAACATAATTTTTAGAAAATATATTCGTTAATATATCTGCCGGACGAACTATGCGAGATTTCTCACGTTTTCCAATTAATATACGGCTTGACTAGTAGAGGGTGTAATATTGTATTGTAATAAAATTATAGAATATTATATATATATTTTTTAGAGTGTACTTCATTTACTAAAAAGATAATTTCTTTTTTCATGTCTCAAAAAAAAAAAAAAAAACATTATTACTGAAGGCAATGTTAAGGGGACTTTTACTTTCTAAATTGGAAAAAAAGACAATTTTTAAATATTAAAAAAAAATAAATCTATTATATTTATGGTTATAATTTTTTATACATTGTTAAGAAGGTTTGAGGTATAAAAAAAATTTTTTTTTTGGCACTTTTAGTTGTTTTTCACCACTGCAGAGGGCGTCTTCCAAAAGATGCATTTGAATTTGGGAGACACTTTTCTGCCTTCCTGTAACAAACTTTCGTGAGACTTAAAACTAATAAATAAACCTTTAAAAAGTTAAGTTTTTTATATTTTTATGGCCTTTATACACGATTTTATAAAAAGTTCGAAAAAACGCCTGTTTTGGGGGTGAATTTACCCGTGTACTAAAAAGGTGGTGTGGTTTTTTAACTTTTTAGAGGTTTATTTAGTAGTTGTATATACCCCCACTCCCCATCCATACGATTTTTTGCATGTCTCGGTCTGACCTTTCACCCCCTGCAATATTTCCCTCCCACCTCTGAACACCCTGTATAAAGTATCAAAAAAAATTTACTGAGATTGGAAAAATGTGATTTCGAGAAAAACGCGTTTAAATTATTTTTGCTGTAATTTTATCGAATAAAATGGTCATGGTACCGTTATAAATACAGCTCTAACTTCTTTTCTATTTCGAATTTCTCAATAAAATTCTATGATACTAAGGAATGTTTTTACGTAAAAAAAAAAAAAAAAAATCAATTTTTTGAAAATTTTGAAAGTAAAAGTCCCCTTAAATTTTGGCTAGATACAAAAAAGAATTTAATAAGAAAAAGTAATAAAAGGTATATTATAATCGATATACAGTCAAATCCACGTAAGTGCCCGACAAATAGAAGTCAGGTTACTTTTTATCTAAATAACATATAAAAATTTTCATTTAAGTGTTTTTCGGATATGTCGTATAGTTTTTATAGTTTATAGTATGTTTCTCTTATATTTCTTAGAAAGTATCTCACTTAAATACATTTTAAGTAGTTGCAGTTTTTTTGTAGTGTTATGATTCTTCTACTGACATTTCATTGTTTAATAATATTTTTATTGTGCCCATATTTCGTTGCAATAAGTACCCTTAGTCAGACAATTAAACGAAAATCGTGTATAAGGACCTCTGCCTTTCGGGTAATTGTTCCATAATTTGACATTTTAACATTACAAGATTTTACTTTAGTGTTAATTTCTCCTTTATAAAATAGACATTTAAGTTTGACTCTGTCTTTTGTGGCCAATTGCTGCAAATAAAATTATAGGCTACTTTGAGAACTGTACGAACTAAACTTTATAGTCCGAAACTTCCCACCGATATTACGTTATTATTTTTGATTGTGTTGTATTCACGCTATGACTATCATAAACTTCTGAGTGCATATGGCCTTTAGATGTAATAAATCTTAATATTCCTTCTCCCGACATAAAGTACCAATTAAATATCCAGACTATTACTTTTAATTATATACCAGTGACATCTGGTTCTGGTGGATTCGACAACGACATGTATGCAACAATATGATTTTCGACGAATTTCACTATAGAGAAACACAATTAGCAGCTTATGTATGCGTCAATAAATAAGGACATTTTATTATCTCAATATATTCAAGAAGAAATTAATTTTCCTTTATTGCGATTCAAGCAATAAATTCGAATTCCACTGCAGGAGACCTACAGAACTGGAGCTAAAGCGTAGACATTTATTAAATTTCTAGGCACTCGTCTAAATCATGAGTTAATTTCTGCTGATAAGAACTGAATATTAACAACTCTGCCAGTGTGGACGATTCCTTAGACGCGGCGGCGGGGCGGCACAGAGGCAAAGGAACAGGGAACCACTCCTTCAGGACAATTTTGCTGGTTCTATATAAAGTATAGTTCCCTAAGCCACACGACACAGATGTTCCCCGTGTTTTATTTTATAAATCAAAATGTGCCAGCGACGGCAGTGGCAGCGGTGGGATCGTCGTCGTCTTTTACCAAAATAGGGAATTATTTTTTTTTCTTTTTTCTTTTAAAAGGTCGAATGTTGGCGGTTGCTCTAGCAAGTGTCGTCCGAAACAAGCCCATCCCGTCGTCCGCTGAGAATGGTAATGGCTTAATTACCGGGAGGAACTTTCTGGAGGAAAACAGGAAAACTGGATTAGTGAGGAGCCACATTTCGCATTGGGGCCGGTCTTCAACCAAGTTAGCCCCCAAAAAGTAATTATTCCCATGAGTTATACGGATACTTTTCTAGTATTTTCCGCAATGCTTTCGTAATTAGGAGGCTAAAATATGTTAAGCACTCGAAATATCCTACGCAGACCCCGGGTAAATTGTGAAGCAGTTCAGGATTTTCTAGGTTCCTATTTTTCGAGAGGGAAAATTTAAAGTTGTGGACCACAAAATAGATGCTTTGGGCCTTGTGTAAATGAGCCCTCATCTGGTTTAAAAGGAGGTTGTTTAATAGTCGGTTTTAATTTTTTGTTTTCCTTTTACATAATTATAATGTTACTTCAGAACTAAGTAGTATGTATATATACGAAATATAAATTTATTTAAAATTAAGGGAGGATGTACAAACTTAATGTATTGTTTATTCAGAATTTAAATATTACACTGAGAGAAAAAATACTAAAATACAGTAAAGTAATAATAATAAAAAATAAAAAAGTGAACTTTGTAATTCCAAACTAAACACAAGATGTTTTGTAATTTCAAATGTGGGATTAAGTAATAACAACAAAATATTTTGTACTTTCTAGTATCCTACACTGAAAGAAGATATTAGACATAATGACTAAAAAGTAGACAATACACCTATTTTCTGTAGATGATTTTCAGCTAGCTAAATCGTTTCGCTGATTTCTCTATTTTGAATTAGGCGAATTAGGCGAATTTTCCATGGGCTTTAGGTAAATCGTCGATAAAAATTAGGCATAATTACTTACATTTTGTAAACAAGTTTTCTAGAGATTCTTTATGGAATTTAGACAAATTTCCCACAATTTGCAGAAAATTCGTCTAAACTTTATATAGGCAAATATTCTAGAGAATGTGGACAAATTTTCCGCAGAATCTAGACACAATGTACAAGATGTAGATGTAGGCAAATTTTCTACATTATATCGGTGACTTTTAGATAAATTTACAACAACATGTATAATAGGCATATAAGTATTCTGCAAATTTAAGGTAAGGTTTTACAATCTGTAGTAGTACTTACTAGAACCTTACAGCAAACAAATTTCCTACAGAATGTAGACAGGATATAAATAGTTTGAGGATATAAATAGTTCAGTGGAGGCCGAAATTCGCAAGAAAATACAAAAAAGGGCATAAAGTCAAGTAATTCCGAAAATGTTTCCTGACCCGAAGATTTAACAACAATGATCACATTTATGTGGGTTATATAGGTGAAATCGCTATTAATAAATATATGTAGATAATTTTTCCAAAAGATAACTTTCTACCAAATTGTAAAATGACTAAAACGCTGTAGGTGAATAACGACTTTTTATTTGCTTATTGATTGATTTTTCTATTTGCCAGATTTTTAGATATTTCACCTACTCCAAGATGCAATTTTAAGTGAAAACGATGTATTTTTAGCTCACTTAAATACGATGAGGTTGTTTAACTAAAGGAAGTTGCGTATTTCATAAATCATCTGTGGATTTTTCACCTAGAAGCATTAGGTGATTTTTCTAAATCTGTTTTCTCAGTGTACGTAATTCTAAGTATTTTATTTTTGCAATTTCTCTAATGGTAGAACTAAATTTTACTAAAAGTTTTATGATTTTAATGTGTATATTAATGAACTTACATAAAAGAATTATTGAGTTTAGTAATGCCATAAAATAGAGCTAATTTACTGTAATTGTAAAAAGATAAGAAAATATGAATATTAAATCTTCTTAAGCAATTTTTCCCCTTGACTTTAATGTTTATATACAGCGAGGTTTGCCGCGTTACACGATATACCACAGGAAAAATAATTTCTCTTACGAAATCAATTTTCAAAAATAATCCAAAAGTCTAGGAAATTGAGGCTTTTGCGCTACGAAATGTTAACGGATTGTATTTCTTCTGGGGATTATTGAAATATAATCCAATCAATCAGGAACAGTAATTTCATGAAAATTCTCAGAGTAAAGCTAATGCATATGTATACATTTCAATATTCTATACAATTTCAATCTGCAAATAGAAATCTCCTACAAATTGTAAAAATATTGAATTTTTAGATAGATACAACGATTTCGCTATGTAAGCACATGTTAATATTTTTTGAATTGAACATGTAAAAATTCTCGTAGATGAATTCAAATAATTCCATGAATTAAGGGTACAGTCGACTCTTGGTAAAATTTTGAGTTTTTTGTTTTCGACTTATGAAACGATTTGACCTACTATTAGAAATTAATTTATTGATAAATGTAGTGAAAAAATCATTTTTTCAGGCTATATATATATTTTGAAGCAAGAAATATATTTTCAGTAATATAATAATTCTAATTGATCTTACAATCAAAGCAAGAAATGCGTTGGACTTAGGATTCAAGGAACTCAAATTCGATTCTCTCTTGAAGCCTAACCGAAAAACCAATGAGAATAAATATAGAAAAAAATATTTTTTTGTTCGAATGAAAATCCTTTCTTTTAATTTATGTGTATTTTAAACATTTCTTCGTTTGTTTACAAAAACGATTTGTCGATATTATTCTTATTTCATTCAGTGTATAAAATTGCATCACCTTGGATTTTAAGAGTAAATTATTCCCTAAATTGTGTTTGTTACTACCCTACTTTACTTTTCCAAACCTTTTGACGATATTGACCATATAAAAATGTTTACTAAATTATACCACCAATTCGATTTTGACAGGACGCTTATTTCTAATTATTTCAAAAAGTCTTGTCAGATCGTAGCAATAAATTTCCAGACTTTGCTGATGTCACTAGTAATTTCTCAGGGTTTCCTGTTTGGGCCGTTGTTGTTATTGCTTTTGTAAATGATTTGTGTTTTTTTTTAAATTTCATATGTACGTTGATGATGTTCTATCCTATCAATCAATTAATGTATCATATTAGGGTGCTCTTTTTTCGTAACTATTTCTTTTTTTTTCAGTCCCACCTCGCAATTTTGTGGCAAATACCTAAACAAAAATTCCCTGAAAATTGGAGCCCTTAATATTAATATTAAGTACTAGACCAAGGCGTATAAAGATTTCCCATATAAAATACACGTAAACTTTGATTATTTTTCTTCAAAACTCTACAGCTCAAAGGCATTTTATGGTATAATCTTGGTCAATGGTAGGATTTCTTCAGAATTGAATGCTCTACAAAAGTGTCCATTGCGGTTTAACCCTAACTCCCACCAGCGAGGTAGTACGGGTCACTAACCCCAATTTTTCCATGAAATTCTCGCTTTTTGCCCCTATCTCGTAAATAACAAGAGTTACAGAAAAAGTTAATATGACAAACTTGTAGCAAATTCAATTTCCTACAAGACAGTTCTGAACACCAAATCGCTAACATCGATATTTCTTGAGATATGCAGCTTTGAAGTTGAGGTAGTGTTTTTACAATTTAGCTCAATAATCCATGAAAATTCCACACTACCTCAACTTCAAAACCCAATATCTCAAGAAATATCGATGTTAGCGATTTGGTGTTCAAGAACTTTTTGGAGGAAAAAGAATTTGCTAGAAGTTTGTCATATTCACTTTTTCTATACCTCTTTTTGTTTACGAGATAGGGGCAAAAAGCGAGAATTTCATGGAAAAATTGGGGTTAGTGACCCGTACTACCTCGCTGGTGGGAGTTAGGGTTAAACCGCAATGGACACTTTTGTAGAGCATTTAATTCTGAAGAAATCCTACCATTGACCAAGATTATACCATAAAATGCCTTTGAGCTGTAGAGTTTTGAAGAAAAATAATCAAAGTTTACGTGTATTTTATATGGGAAATCTTTATACGCCTTGGTCTAGTACATAATATTAATATTAAGGGCTCCAATTTTCAGGGAATTTTTGTTTAGGTATTTGCCATAAAATTTCGAGGTGGGACTGAAAAAAAAAAAAAATAGTCGCGAAAAAAGAGCACCCTAGTATCATATCTGTCATAAGGATGAAGGACGTTTTAAGTACAATATTTATGTGGGCTTCTACAATTAATTTTAAATGTGAATAAATCACAATCTGTATTAATATTCATAAAGATTGTAGACAAGAGCTCATTACAGCAAATATAGTTTTGAATGGTTTACCTATACCTACCTTATGTGAAAAGCTAAATATTTGCGCATTACTTTCAATGAAATGACCATGCAAACCTGACATCTTGTGAGATATACAGTAGACTTATGGCATATGATGGACTCGATAGAAAATCCATGAAACGATTGGCATCGTCTGTAAAATCAATAGTTAGATATATGTTTGCACTCCGATTTGATCATATTTCAGGGTTTCTAAGGAAATTCCTTGGTTTCTCTTTTGCTTCGTATCTGAATTCTGTCTTTATAGGGTCATTTGGTATAGATTTCTAACTTACTTGAAGTCCTTCTTTCAGCGTATTGTACTTCGCAAATTTTGGTACCACATATTCGTGCGGTTAGGTTGTGGAATGCACTTCCAAATAACATTTAAATAACGAAAACCCCACACCTGTTTAGTAATTTACTAATTGAGCACTGGCAACCGTCTGAATAAAATAAGCATATAGCATGTTGACTGTTTAATTCATATTTTTTATAATTTACTAATTTTTATATATGTACATATATATTTTATTTCCTAACTTGTTAGCCACCTTTATAAATATTCACATTAGAACCTTATATGGGTATTTCTTATGAAATTTCAAAATTTGAGATATTATTGAAATTTCTTTTTTTAAACTTAAATATTATTTTTGCGAGATCAAAAAAGTTGCTTTAAGAGATCTATTTAGGAGTATTGGTCTTCTATATTTTTGTATATAATATATATTATATGTATATATATAAACACCTAAATGCAGTGAGGGAATGACGAATTTTAACTAAAGCTACAAAAACACCGGCACATAACCTCAATTTGCTTGTTACATTTCGAATATGCATTTTACTCCCAAAAACGCATATAAACAACAAATTTTATATATATTATATATATTAAAATGCTTAATACATTCATGTAACGTGAGGGAATGATCGCCATAAATGTAACTCTTAACAATTTTTCACATAATATGTGTTTGCACAAATTCACCTACGGTTGAGAAGAAATCTCCATCTTGAATCATTTGAGAGTGTTGCCAGGTACTAAAAACTTAAGGTTGCGTTCCTAAATATCGTTCGATACGTTCAGAAATCGAATATTCGTAATAGAGTGAGGGAATGATTTTATTTGGCGGGACATATTTAAAACCGAATTAACGTTTTTATACATTCGTTGTTGTAAGATGGAAGCTTTTACAGTCAATAACAATCATCTTTCTAATATATAGCATAATTTTATTATTAAGAATATTGATATATTTGAGATGAATAGGCATTTTAGTAATGTTTTTGAACTAAGGGACAAGGTGAAGGAATGACTTTCACGGTAAAAAAGTAGCCATATCTTTTTTTTTCTTTAGAGCTAATACGTTTTGTTTTTAAATAATAGTGGTATAGACAGCGTGCATTGATATAAAAAAAAGACTTATGTAATTAATGCATATGACTCGGCACTAATGACTCGGGAATCAAATTTCGAAATTTTATGAGAAATACCCATATAGTATTTAGGAATGTAAAATGAATTATATTCTTATGTACTTTTCTTACTATTTTAACAAAATTATTATTATTATTATTGTTATTATTATAAATATCTTTTTTACGGTTCTATACCTTATACCACTTTGTTGTCCGTCTGTCTGTCTGTCAACTCAATACCTCTAGTCGTTCCTGAGAAGAAGTGTATTGGCTGCCAGATCGTTAATACATTTTTCTCAGGAACGACTAGAGGTATCGAGTTGAAATTAATACCAAATACTAAAATCTACAGACTATATTGTAAAAAATTTCAGTTTGATATACGGCCTTTCAAAGTGTAAGACTAACATCAAACAAATTTTTTAACACCTTATATATGTATACCCTCAGAAAGTATGTCTTACTCCCATTTATCCGTCTTTTTTTTTAAGGTGTAGCTTTGCAATGTTTTTTAAGTACCTATTTTTACATAGATATCTGCAGATTTTTATAATTTTCTTTCATTTTGGATAGATTTCGTAACGCTATTTTAACATTGTAATTTCGATATAATAATATCGGCAATAATATTATAATTTTCAAAATCGGGACAAATATAAAATGTGCGAAGTAGTATATGAATTACTATAATTTATTATTTGACGTTTAGAGTGTAAACAAGTGAAAATATGAAAATTGAAATGTGAAATGCACTATTTGACATGAATTTAACATTTTATTTTTTAAAAGTTATTTCTTTATTTCTTGGGAATCTATTTTATTCTGTAAAATGCTCAACACTTAAAAGTAAATTTACCGGCAGAAGCGCTGTACATACTAAAAATGATGTATAATACGTTGATACCACCGATATTTGACATATCTCAATATTACGCTTATATTAAGATTGTTCGCCTAGTGACTTGTCTATTGTTAGTATTAAATGACAGACATATGATTTTATACCAGTATTATTTGGAATATAATAATATCGATACCACATGTGTGTCAAAGGTATTAAACTCGGAGTTTTTTTTAGTAATTAACTTGCTATGGGTGTTTAAAATTTCTCTAGATTTATACACATTTTAAGTTTCTTTTTATCCTATGCAAAGCTAATTAAAATGTCTAAACGTTAATTTAAACACACAATGTAGAATGGTGTTTGATTGCAATTAAACCTAAATACCTTTCTCTTTTATTTTATTTTTTGCTTGTTTAACAGCTTTTCTGATTATCAAGATTAAAAGTAAAATTGTTATATAAAGCTTTTTGAGCTTCGTTTTGAAATAAAAAACGAGTTTTCCGGGGCAAAACCTTTCACAATCCTTTTCCATCCTGACTGAATAAATACCTAAATTCTTTTAACAGATCGCAAACTAACAGCCAGCGACAACGCTTGAATACGCGCAAACAAAATAAAAAGCATAGTCGCGAGAGCAAAAAAAACAGAATGTAAACACTTCAGGGCGTAATTCAGCGGCTGGAAATTTTAATTTCGGAGCAAACAAGAACTTCAAAGAGTCCCATGTCAAGGAGCGCAGCCCTTTCCTTTATTCAGATTTTTTCATTTAAATTTCCCCCGATAGTCATACGATTTTGCAAAGTAAAATTTTATTATAAATTTTTTGGTTTTTCATATTAAATTAAATAAGCTCTGTGATTTACTTAAAATTGTCTAATACTTTCCAGCCCACACCACCTTGAATCTAAAATTAAAACGATATTGACCTAAATTCACTGTAGTACATATATTGAGCCCTACCTTTTTGGTTGATAAAGTCGAACCTATATGACAAATATTCTAATAAGCGAATCTTCGACGGTGGTAATTCGGGTCCTGGGAGTTTCGCAAATATATTCAATATACGAAGCCCTTATTGGAGAAACAAACCTTTACCAAAAATTTCCATAATTCATGAAAACTGATTGAACCAGAAAATCGATAGTCAAATTGTGTGGATGCCGATGCGTTGCGTAAGTACATACATCTGATTCGGGGAGGAAAAAAAAATGTAATTCGAGCCCTATACAGCCGTATATATACAGTGAAGGCGGTAGGGTCCTTCCTGGAGAGGTGCCCCCAGTAATTTTATTCACTGTAACCGAAGCCCTCGGAAAAGAACTTATTTGATATTAAGCCCCAAGACATATTCGAATTCGGGGCACGACTTTCTGATGGAGAACACCAAATTCCATTCCCCTGTCATTTTAATTCAGAAAACCCTCCCGATGAAGTTAAAGGGTCTAGGCGCCGGGCGGGTTTCCCTTTTACTGCAACGGGAAACGAAAATCCTTCTGGATGATGGAGAGGAACAAGATTTTCCTAATAAAGACTCCTCGTAAATCCTGGACGCGAACAGATTTTTTCTATTCATCCGAAGTAGCACTTTGTATGCAAAATTGAAGTTCCCTTCGCCGGAGTTTTTGCCGAATCAGATCAGCTTATGTTCTACATAGGCATGTTTTTAAAATCTCGCTTTGTTCAAAGTTTTAACAATGCTTCATATGCAGTCTGAAACCCTTAAATTCATGCAGCTCTATAGTTTTATCCGCAGCTTTCACGTAGTTTAATTCTGGATGCGGTCAAACTAATGAGCCCACCATTCATCCGGAGACGCAAAACATTAATGTGAGATGAATTTATGGTTTCACGGAAATGTTAATGCAGTGACTGATTTAGTGAAGTTAATTTAATATTTATGTAAGCTAAACTGGCTTATAATTTCTACCAAAATTATAATGAATTTGGTTAGCAGATTTCTGCTTGCTTAGTCCATTTTACGTAGCATGAGTTATCTAACTTAAAGAAAATTTCTACGTTTTATCATTCTAATCTAATGAAATCTTGTTTTTACACAATATTAATACAGTAATACAATTTTCATTATAAGGTTGAAAATATTCCGAATCATGGAATCATTGTATATTTTAAGCAGACCAAAACTTTTATTTGTAGTCATAGGTTTTTTAAAATACTGGAACAACAATTTTTTCTTATAATAACTTCTTTATATATTATTTTATTCTTTTTCGTACTTCAAAATTTTACTTTCAGTGGTAAAACTTTACTACGTTACCCTATAAAATTATTTTAAAATTCTTTTCATTTCGATATTTCGATTATCAATTTATTATTGATTAGTATTAAGCTGGACCACAAATAACGAAATTCATCTGCCGTTTTGAATTTTAAAATGTTAAGCATAAATTTGTAATGTGGTATTTCGAAAAATGCTAAATATCTGTTTTAAGGCGAATTTATTGGCGGTTATCAAAAAAAACAAAAACACAGCGTTTCGGAAAACAAGAAACTTGTGTTATTTTTCTTATTTTCAATATCTTTGTATTCTGCAATTTTATGCTTTATCATCGGCTAATAATCGTGAAATCTTAGATTTTTTGTGTTATAATTTTATTGTATGTATCGATGAAAGTCAAAGTGTTGATATTTGAAGAATCTGACTTAATTTTTGGCGTAAAATATACAAGAGGAGAGATAAGCTTAGTATACAGCTTATTAATTCTTTTCTTTAAATTTAATTTTAAATAGTACATTATTTTTCTATTTGTTTTGATACTAGATTTAAATAAAAACCAATTTCTACTATCGGTATCCATTCAAAAAGTTAAGGCCAGAGTTAGATTCTGCAGGAAATTTGTCTATTTATTGGGTATAGACTTTTTTAAAAGGAAAATATTCGTTTATCAGAAAACAAATACAAAAATTGCTGCAGAGTACCAAAGACTTATATTGAAAAAATATTTCTATTTGATTCAATAATGAGGGCTTCATCTGGTATTCATTTTCTGTTTCTATCAACTAGATCCTAGTTCATTTAACTATTTTATTTTTTAATTTTACTATAGAAGAGTTGAAATAAAGACAATCCATGTAAATTTTATTACAATAAATTTATTCATTTTTAAACAGAATAAATTTCAATATTAATTTTTGTAAAATAACAATATTTTTCTCTCTAGGTTTTCCCATTACTTCTAAAGAATTAAATGCACAGATATGAGAATTTAATATAATGTCACAAAGTCAGAAAAAATCAGGTTTTATATAAGTTAGGTTAAATTATTTAATAAGTCTGATCCGATCAATTTGCCGGGTTGGTCATACTCATGTTAACCTATGGACCTCGTTTCAACTAGATATGTAGTTAAGTAACACGATAAATATATGATTTTTAAACAGATTTCTCTGGTTATGCTTACTAGCAATTTTGATAGGTGAAAATCTATAAGTAAAAATTATTAAATAAATTACAAAATTAGTTGTTGGAATCAGACATTTTTTTGGGTGTATACTACGACTCTCAATGGGAATTTTCTTGATTTTTACCACACATTAGTTAGAATAAAATAATAAAACAAATAATATGAATCTTGTAAATTTTATAATATTTTCTTTAATTTAATTTAAGTTTTCTTTTTTCAATTTATACCGATCGAGATATTGCATGTAAAGATTTTTGAACACGGTTTAATTAAAGATTTTAAGTTTAAGATAAATCGATTTGGGTTACCAATTGTTTAAACTTCTCTCAACTTCTTGAAACCAATTCAGTATTGAATTTGCCATGATCTAGTCCGATGTTAGTGCCCGTCCAAAATTAAATCTTCGTAGGAAACCAAATATTATTGAAATGCTAATAACATAAATTTCCACAAGTCTCAAATTCTCCATTGCAGTTCAATTAATTTCAAAACATATTGTTTGGTTTTTGTGTCAAGACCATATGTCTATAAAAATTACAATAAATTGTACTTACATTTTGTAGCTGAAATTGTTAATTAATTTCATGCAGTTTACTTTACGAAGTCAACCCAAGTCTTGACTCGTTCATCAAGTTGACCAATTACCTCAACTGTTATGCAACATAACTAAGCAATCGTCTTAACTGTTATACAACGTAGTCAAGAAACCTGTTTAACTTTTATACTACGGCGATAACTGTTATACACCGTGGGCAAATAATTCGCTTAACTGTTATACTACGTGGCTAAGTTCATAAGCATAGACATAAATTTGGGCAGAGTTTAGCTCGGTGGTGTGTCGTCACAAACTGTCACTAACAAGGTGAATACGAACATTTGCAGTCGGACAGGCCCTTAGTAACATATTTAAAACAATATTTATTATTTAAAAACAAACATTTTCTGTTGAGATAAGTTAAATTAATCTTAAGAACCTTTTTCAGTGTTTGAAAAAGCAACGCTAACGAAAGAGAGAATGACAAACTCTAGTAAATTTAACTCTAAATTATGGACTGCCATGAGACAATGAAGTAAAATTATCTAGACATTTAAATATGAGGTCGCACACGCAAGAAAATTGAACCCATGGAGGTATAAAAAGCCAACGAGCATCCACCACGAAAAGTCCTCATAGCTAAGAATAAGTTGGTTAAATAGGGCACACAGTACCAAAGGTTATCAGTGAAATATTGTTGTAATAAATAGTTCGCCCAATTTAGACGACCCCTGGAACTGAGGTTGGTGCACAACACATTTCCAGTTAAATCTGACAAAACCTAAAGTTCTAATATCATTTCAGTCTGAGAAATGCATCTAAGAGTTGTAGTTGGTCAGTTTAAGGTCAATAATAAATTCCAGTCGCTGGAGAGCTTAGGGAATATAAATTGAAGGTGCTGGTTTAGTTGAACAAACCACCCGAGGGTTCCAGAAGGACCACTAGTTTCGGATGTTTTCAAAACAGAGACATTAATTCTGGGAGTTATACTTTAATGATTCCTCTCTAGCTCCTCAATTATTATTCAAAAAAAAAAAAAAATAATATTCCATCGTAGGACTAAAGAACTTATACCGGAGAAAGTGCGATTCAAGATTGTTATTTACAAATTGGAACGTGTAGCCGGAACAAAACTTCGAAATTCTGAGTGTTTTCATTTTTATTTTATTTATCTGCCTTTTTTTTTTTTTTGATTTTATTTTCGCTAACCCTGAGTGCTCTGTCAGATTTAATATATTCAGGGGCAATAAAGAGGCACCGAAGAACAGCAGTGTGCTAGTTCATTCTGAGTATTAGCCCTCTTCCGGAATTTTATTAATGTAAATTTATTCAATATATTCTGGAATATTCTTGAGCACTTTATAACCAAATAAGATTTGTTAAGCGCACTTCACAGCAATTCCTCTAAGGCTTACAAAATTTACCTCTCATAATCAGAATGTTCTGCGGACTCGAATTCCCCTCTGACTCTCATCGCTGTCACTGTTGTGGCATTGAAACTCAAGAAATATTACAAGAAAGATTTTAAAGATTTTCAAGATCCAAATTTTATTAGGTGTTTGCTGTTTAACAAGGAAAATATCATTAAGGAATTTAATTTGAATAGTCAGAATAGAGAGCTTTAAAAATAATGGCGATGAATTAAAGTACGTCATCTAATCTAGTAAATACCCAAAAACTAAAACGCGAATTCAATACAAAATTTAGAAAAAATATTAGACTATTCAAAATGTCTTTAGTCACAGAAAATGTGACGGGTTATTTTGATAGCTTTTTTTTACATTAAGGGGAGGTTCTCATCTAGAACGTCAAAAAAAAAGGTAAAGTTCGTGATTTTTGTGAAGGCAAATGACAAGACATAGGGAAATGATATTTGGCATTATCTTTTATTGTACATTTATCTGTACGAAAAAAATTTTTTATTAAAAAAAAAAAACAAAATGGCGCCCGTTATTCAACTTCTCCGGAGGCATGTTTGTGTACAATTTGCGTACAAGATAACTCAAAAACGGTTCAACCGATCAACTTCTAGTTTCGTGCATATTAAAGTAAACAATTTTCTTCATAGAAAGAGTGGAGCACATTTTGAAAATTGTAACATTATCTCCTTTTTGTAAGTGATAAACTATGAAAAAAAACGGCCGAAAACGGCCTTAATATTTCAAAATCGCGCCATTCCGTCAATTTTAAATTTTTTTTGAAAGTCGTCCACTCTTTCTGAGACAAAATTCTAGTTTATAATAATGTCATCATTATTTGATTTCAGACCAATCTGCGACCCCTAAATTGTACGTAGCTGGGCAATTTTCGAAAAACATGCCTCCGGAGAAGTTGAATAACGGGCGCCATTTTTTTTTTTTTTAAATTTTTTCGTACAGATAAATCTACAATAAAAGATAATGCCAAATATCATTTCCCTATGTCTTGTCATTTGCCTTCAAAAAAATCACGAACTTTACCTACTTTTTGACGTTCTAGATGAGAACCTCCCCTTAACTAAAAATCTGAAAGGAAAATACCAACAAAAAAAAATTATTGGTAGCTCTAGAATTTAAATTTATAAAATTATTTAAAGTATTATAAAAATTCCAGAAATTAGAATGTAAATTGTTATTGCAATTCTTTTTTTCGGTTTTCAATTATTTTAAAAGTGAAAAATTAACTGAGTAATATTTTCTTTTCAACGCAAAGTGCAAAGTAACATTTTTTATTTTTTTTATATTAGTTTTTTTCGTTAAATTTGGTACCTAAGGGTTTAATTTTTCAGCTACGCGCTAAAAAAATATGATACGTATTCTAAAAGTTGATTTTGATCGATGTGAATAGCCAACCCAAAAGACATCTGTTGCTATGATTACACATACGATATGTATGTATGTTAAACGAAATGAATTAAATCATGTGTGGTCAGTTTTCATAATAGTCTGAGCACTTTACCGACCGCAATTTTGCGTAAGAGAAATTTTCTCGTACCAAATGCATTTTCTGTCCTAAGTATCTTTAAATTATGTTTTGAAACTGTGAATAGGCTTGCGGTCGGTAAAGTGTTAAGTTGGAAAATCATAAAACTAGATTTAGGGTGGACTATCCGCTGGTTTGTTTTTAAAAATGCTATAAAATAAACATTGTTCAATAATTTCTAAAGTTTGTTGATTTATTGAAAATAAGTAAATATTCCGATTAGTTATGGAATATGATTTAATTTTTATCGTTGCTTCGGCTGGGTTGGGATTAACCCATTCTGCCAACCCAATTTTGTAGCATATTTTCGATGGATTAGGGCAACATTTCACGAATAGGTAGATCATTATTTTGTTTAAGTACCTGAATCGTTTCTGGATTGTCAGCTAACATCGAATTTTATCGGCATCCCACAAAAATGGTGCATTTCGCTATTTCGGCAATACAACACTCATTTTGAGAATTATTTTTCTATAGCTCCCATTGTTGTTCAAGCGTAAATCTATTTATTTCGTACCGCGGAGTTGTGATACTGTATTTCTGTCAATCTGTTGGGCATGAAAGAACTGTATGTGTCAAAATCAAATGTAATTTAACCCTTTCAGACACAAAAATCAGGCGTTTGAGATAAAAATCTGAATTTTTGCTTATACACAAATATGACACTACTAAACACGAATATGCAAAAAAAATTAAGGTAGGATGCCTCACCTGGCCACCAGGTGATGTCCCTGTGTACTATGATTTTAATTGAACACCTGTATATATTTTTTGTAAAACAAAGACAATTATTTTTAGCGTGTTTGCAATGCTTTATTGATTGTATTAAAATACATTAAAAAGCAGTTTATTGTTCATGATATGCAGCAAAGCAGTTACTCTCGCGCTTTAAACACAAATAAACGTTACATTTTTTGCAAATAATGAACGTTTTTTTTTTTGCATCCAGACATTTTACAACGTCCAGCGTTCTTTTCGTTAACAAAACTTATTTTTGTAAAGTTTAAAAGCTACTTTATTAACAGAGTTGCCAACCATTGCAGATTTAATATTGGTGTCTACGTTAAATAGCTTTAAAATCAGTGACAACTATTGTCCAATATATTGGACATTGTGTCTGAAAGGGTTAAAAAGAAATCAGCAGATGGCGCACCCTATATATGGATATAAACATCAAGAAAATGTAGGATTTAGTCATACACTTAGATGCACTATATTCGAATGAAGTGGAAATTAGCTACGCAATCTCTCAAATTATAAAACACTATATACCAAACAGAATCTTTCATTACATTTAATTGGAATTACTTCTGATGTAGTGATAAACTTGACTGAGTTTAATGTTTTCATAAAATTTTCGGACAGATGGATATGAAAATCCTGAAAAGCATTAAAGTTAATGCAACTAAATTGGGCAAGCTCTAAGTACATTTTACAAATATTGTCCAATATGTACGGCAATGACTTCTCTAGGAAGTAATAATAAACATTGGCTGTTTATATAATTTCCATATAAAGCGGAAATATCTTTGGGGCATTAAGCTTACATCACTACTGCCAGATGGGAAAATAGAGAAAATGTAACTTACTTGAGATATACAATCCCTTTAACCTAACTTTATTGAAATTTCCGAGTCAGTCCATGTCTGAATTTAGGAGTTACTAACGTGTTCATGTATGTTCTTTATTATATGAGGAAAGTCATAAAATATTTTATAGTTTCATTTCGGAGTAAGCCCTGGATTTTCCGAAGGGCATTATTTGATGGGACAGGGGTGTGGGGGAACTTCTTGCATTCAATATGGTTTCTTTCTGTTCCAGAATCGGTCTAAACTTTTAAAGTAATCAGGAGACTTGTTGGTGGCCAGAAGCACTCACTGTAAGAAAGATATGCAAGATGCTTGGCCATAAAATAAAATAAAACTTCTAACTTCAGCTTGCTGCAGGCGTTTATTCTGCTGTTATCGTTCCCAATGTTTGTTGTGGAAAGATTCCCAGAGGAACTAGCCAAAATTCAGGAAGAAGCCGTCTCCTTGGGGAGACTTGTTGCGGTTGGCATTTCAGAGAATCCAAGTGTGGAGGCATAGTAGACACTTAGTAGTTCTGGTGAGGCTCCCAAGACAACCCTATAATACTCGTTTTTCGTTCAACATAGCAACAAAATTGTATCTCTAGAAAGTGAGATAACATTTGAATTACCAATTAAAATTTGTTGAGTAAACTTATCGTTCTAGAGATATTAGAAGCTTGTTTATATATCATCTTTCCTCATATGGATGGAATATTTTCATTAGACTTTCAGCGGTTACCAAGAAGTAATTATTTTTAGGAGAAAAGGAATTACTTTATACTGTGAGAATTACCTCGTTCAGGTAATTGGAGCATCTCTCCTAAATTACGTGGCAGTAAATTAAATTTCAACCCTATGACTCCCTGAAATGTTTATTTTGTTAATTGTCCATTGTAAATTAGATTTCTTTTTTTAACATAATACAATAAATTGAGGATTTATAAAATTTGATATTAATTATTTTCAACTTCAGTGAGTTTAAGCGGTTTTACCCATAAAAGTCTACTTAAAGTCTACAAATCAGAGATATACTATTTTAATCACCCTGTAGAGAACTAAAGTAAATAAAAGTGTAATCTAGTCTTTGGTTGAGAGTTCTCATTTTACTTCAAAGCTTTTTGATGCAAATGCGGCAATATGACGTGCCTTTGTCGGTTCCTGATAAAGAAATCGATTGCTGGAATTGGTTAGACCGAATGATACATTTTTAATTGGACACTATTCCTTTGTACATAAAAGCTGCAAAAAGATACAATCAAACTCGTATTTCAGTTTTAAAAGCAATTTTTGTGGTATGAACTTCAGAGTTTAAATCGATCACAGGTTTTTGTAAAATAAACTTTTGATGTAAAAACTTTTCCGATGCCCTAATAATATTTTTACTAAAGTTAAGCTATTTTGGTTTTAATGATGTCGAAAAGTAAGATTAAAATGATTATATTCGGTCTTGTTCTTGGGGCAATTGTGTATTTATTTTTCAAATATTTTTTTTTTTTTTTATAAAATATGCACATGATAAAAAAAAAAAAACGTTTTCTTTATTTTGAAGAGCCTGGCAAACTTTGATATTTAAGGAAGAAAGTGGATAAATTTTAATTTATAAAAACCAAAACAAAAATTATAAAGTATACATAGTTTTTATTTTAGTTCGGACCATTAAAAGATATATCTTGAACATTTTGGTAAAACCCTCTTCTAACTTAAATAATTAAATGAATTTGGGCATAAATATTATAGGGCTGTTTTTAAATTATTGAAGAAGCAGATTCCGTAAAACACAGCAAAAAATCGATTGATTTGTCTTGACTCGTGTAGTCTGGCAAATTATACACCTTTTGGTAATTTATTTATATGTATCTATTTGGTAGAAATACCTAATATTTATTTTTAATTCATTCTTTAAACTACACCTAATTCTCTTTTTACACGATAGATACGTTCCCGAGAAATACGTGTAAAAATAATCGTGTAAAAAAATACATTGTGTTTATGGAAAAACAGAAGATTGGTTCCGAACTTTAAGTAATTAGTACAAACAATACGAATAAACCATAACACCATAAGTTTCCTAATTTTTGTTATAGTTTTTACGCGATGTATATTTTATTATATAAATATAGTACATAAAATAAAAATGTATTGTATGAAACTAATTTTCTTTTGAAAAGAAAAAATGTCCATAAGTCATCAATACCAAGTGGTAATAAGGTAAAAGTTGCACGACTTGTGAAGTAGTTGTGGAGTTATTAGAGGAGTAAAATGGAGAAAAAGATTCCTTCCAGTGCGAATTAATCGTGTTAAATCAAAACAATTAGTGTAAAAAGAGAATGAAATTTGTTTTTTAATTCGTGTTAAATCAAAATCGTGCAAAAAAAGTTCGTGTAAAAACAGAACTAGGTGTACACTATTTCCCTCATGAATTGAAAAGAGCTAAAAAAAATTCTAATCTATAATACGAACCAGGTGAGCCTGCAGAAGAAGACTCTAGGTACCAGTCAATGAATTCGTTGGGTAAAATATTACAAAAGATAATAAAAAATAAAATTATAGATCACAGCATCTTGTTAAACAGAATAACGAATAAACAGAGTATCAGTAAGCATTTATCGGAGAAGAAATCAACCTGCTTTGTATTATTGCCATAAAGAACTATTGTATAAAATGATTAAAATTCAGTTCCAATTCAATTTCCACTCCACTGTTCAAAATTACCACAGAGACAAATATTTCAAAGTTAATGTGATAAGATTGTGGAAGGTGTTTCTCAAGGATCAGTAGTCGGACATGTATTTTCGGTAGATTTTAGATAATTGTTATACACAGCAATATATGTAATTACATAAATCTTACAGAGCAATAGAAAATTATTTCCATAAATGGAAAATTAAATTAAACTTCGAAAAATCAAAGATCGTGTTATTTACACAAAAAAAGAAGCCCATGCTATCTTCTAACTAGTAAGCTATAAATTAATGATGGATATAGCTTGACATCCAGGAAATAATATTTTTTTTTTCTATTTTTTTGTTTTTTTAATTGAATTTTAAAAATTTTGAAATTGTATAAAAATTTGAATTTGCCGCCAAAAATTTCGAAAAAAAGACCCTATAGTTTAAGATAAAAAAGTAATTTTGTACGTCCACAAGAAGCTGAGATATCACCAAAACACTGAAAATCACGTTTTAATTTTTTTTTGAGGTTATGTGAGGGTCTGTGGGTCTGAAAATCATCAAAGATGTAATTTTTCATGTACTATATAAGGATATTTTTTGTTTTTCAAAAGCGCTGGGGGCACTTTTCGCCTTCTTAACCGGCTAGACCCTTTCATGGTTTAACGAGAACACTATATATGTTCATAAACGAAAAATTAGCCCTAAGCTTGGACAACAACTACTATTATATAAACATTCCAAACCAGACTTATATATGAAGCTCCAATATCATTAACTCTTCTAATAAATATAATATGCTCGTAACTATCTATTTGTAAAATAGCTGAACTCTTAAATCGAAATATTTACTTTATAAAAAACGTTCGTGGTATTCAAAATAAAATAATAATACAAAAAAGTATTTAGTAGCTATCAACTTTCTATGAATATGTTATAATATGTATTTATGAATTGGATGAGTTTCTAGCGTTGTTCAGCCAATTTTTCCATGATCAAGTTTATACTATAATAATACTGTGATCAAAAAGTAAAGCCAATTTGTTTATAACTTCGCACATTTTTATTTATTCTTCCAAATCTATATCATCACCTTCAAAGTAATCCCCGCCCGATACAATACACCGCGATTTTTCCAATCCTTGAAACAGTGCAGTTCAAGAAATTGAGTGTTTTTGGAACCAATCAATTGTCAACCGATGATTTTTGAGCGTCAAATCCTTGATTTAATTGACATGTTGTTCATTGATTCATGTTGTTGGTCGACTGGGATGCTCTTTGTCTTCAACGTTTTCTCTACCTTCTTTGAACTGTTTATACCACTTGTAAACATTTTTTTCAGACAAAACCTGATCGCCGAAGGCCTTCTGCAACATTCTAAATGTTTCTGCAACAGACATTTTATTCTGCAAACAAAATTTAATGCAATTTCAACTTTGTTCAATAAAATCACACATTGTAAAAATCGAAAAATTCAGTTTAAGTTGCATAGAAAACACAACGAAACTGACCAAACAAATGACGTGTTGGCGGGAAATTTTACACAGGTATGAATGACAGCGCTGCCAACGTAAAAACTAGAAGATTTGCTCGAATCGATGTACCCGCGCAATTTATATTCAAAATTAGCTTTACTTTTTGATCACAGTAGTATGTATATTTATTCTGAAAAAATTAAATTTTTTATTTTATTCACCTACATATAATAAAGTTTTCAATGGAACAAAAACAAGATCATAAAAATCTTAAATTTAGCTCCTTACAAAAGCTGAGTTATTTATTTAGAGTAAACTAGCCGATATATCTTGAAAATCGTTCGGTTTATCAAAAATTTTGTCTATTATAAATGTTGTTTATTTCGTCGAATACTTACTATCCACAGAATGATTTAAAAATATCCCATATAATCTAAGATGAAATTTTATTTTCTTCAAAATATCAGCAGCTGCTGGCTTTAAAGGTCATCCGAAATCACAAGCGGTTTCTATTTACAACGTTTTCCGAGAAAAAAACAAAAAAAATCTGCTAAAGGCCACCAGATACTCACTCGGGTATATAAAAATTATATGTTGCTATAAAAATATCGAATAAAACCTTTAGTGGAAAAAAAAGAAGTAGTATATAAACACTGAAAATTTACATAACTTTTGTTATTGTGCCTAAACAAAATTTACGTCTAATAACATGGCATTTTCAAATTATCAAAGAAATAAATTAACTCTCAAAGACAATTAATTATGAAAACTTGTTATTGGTTGAATAGGAAGGAATTAGTTTGGTAAGAACGTCATATTACTTCCAAGCTTACGATAAGACCTGCCTTCTGTCTGATATCATTTGATAAAGCCGCAACAGCAAATTAATGTAATTACTTCTCACTCTACCATAATATAATCATTAATAAATGACGGTTAGTGATGAATTGGTGATTATACTTATATATACCTCATACCGACAAAATGTCTGTCGCGTCTTAGAGAAAATGTTTTCCCAGTTTTGTTATAAGCTCCCAAGGACTCCCTATACACACACATACAAAAGGATAGAACGAACGTCTGCGGTATTTCAGTAAACTGATTTGCAGGCATAATTCTCAAAAAGTGTGTTTATTTATGGACCAATTTGAATTTCCTCCAAAAGATATGTTCACCGATTGCTGGTGTCGACTAAGGTACAGAATATATGCGATCGAAAACGACTGCCATACATGTGCCCTTGGTGCGTAAACGCGCAGAGTAATGGGAAATCGATTCGAATAGGCCATAAGCAAATGTTCGTCGGGCTCATAAGGATGCTGTATTAGATATTTCGATATCTTTTCCAGGTTATCGGGTCAAGAAGAGCAACATCGAACGAAAAAAAAAAAAAAACATATATTACATAAATACGAGAGTCTTTTCATTGAAAAAAAGTTGCCATATCCTAGTGAATTCCAGAAATTCCATCCTCTCAATATCTTCTCGCCCTTTTTTTCCTTTCGGTGGAGGCAGGTTGTGTATAGGTGTACCTAAAACCTTCAGTGATAAACCCAAAAGGCAAGAAGGTGTCACACAAAAATTCAATTAATGTACCCCGACACGTTTATTTAATGAAAACAGTCTATATCCCGCCACAATTCCATTTCGTGATGAGTTGTTTCTCAGGTGTTGGGAGGTCGCACGTGGAGCAATCTTAGCATGCAAATTTTAAAAGGGAAATGAATTCCACCTTTCACATAGTACATATTATTATATACATAACAATAAATAGGGGATCTTCGACTGATGATGTCACCTTGTCAATTTTCAAACGTTCCACGTTACGCGTGTAATTAAGGACCAACAAAATTGATTGTAGAGCTTCTTCTTCCTTCACAAAAACTTTTGTAGAATTTGAGAAGCTGAAAAATTCTCATTTCCTTCGAGACTTTCTCCAACGTTCTTCGATTCCATGGAAAGATCCACGCGTAAGGAACTTCTAAGCGTGACATATCATAAAGAGGATTATTGGAGGAAAATTTAATGTCTTTTATGTGATTGAATTGGTTTCGGCCCTATAATTTCGTCTAATGAATTTTTTAATAGGCTGCCGAAGAATCTTTTGCCATGGAAATAATAATGCCAAGAAAGTTTTTCTTATGGAGATAAGACTGGGAATGGTGTAAGACGTACTAAATCTAGTTAATCTTACTCTGATTGATTTTTCGTTTCACTTTTAAAAAGCTGTATAAAAAGAGACTTAAAAATAATTAAAAGAAGATTATAATAAGCCTCTTTCAAAATTCCAGATATTTTTTTTTAATAAAATTACATATTTAGAAAATCTGGGGGATTCAGTATAATCAGATTCATATTTCTCATTTCCAACTCACATCTTTGTATGAGATACTTGACAACATTACGAGTTTAAAGTTCAACAGAACAAAGTTAAACTCTATTTATATTGACTTTCTGGTGAATAATACTTTTATGTCCTTCGACGTATGGACTCCATTAACACAAATTCGGGTGAAAAAATAAGATGGAAATTATTATTTGAACTGAAAACTGGCTGAAAATAAAATATACTGTAAACATATTACTTCGAGAAAGTTAACTCGAAATTCAGACTTAATTACAAATATTTTTTCAGTCGAATAAGTCAGAACTAAAAATAACCAAGTTTTGAACTTAGAATTTTTTTCACTATAGCACTCAAACATTTTTCAAATATTGGACTTAGAACATTTCAGTTTGCCTTTCGCCTTAGGATATGTGGACTTAAAATAAATTAACTGAATTTGAGTGCAAAATATATTTCAGTTTGTTTCAGTCTGCTTTCAGCTTGATTTCAATCCACATCAGCAGTCTTTAATTTTATTTAATTTTCTGTATATTTTCAGTCGTTTTTCCGTTTATAACTTTCCGTCTCTCGTTCACTACCTCAGTATAATTTCAGTTCGTTTTTCGACTCTTAAGGGGTTATATACAGTCAGGATTTTCAGAAAACAAATTTGAAACTTTAAACGCAAGATTTCTCGGAAACAGCTGAATTACAAGATAAAAGAATATATTAACGAAATATTTTTGGCTTTTCATTTTGGATGATCCAGTCCATAGATAACGTGCTCACCGCAAGACCCCTTTTTTTATAGTTGCTATCGGAGATCAGCTGTAACATCTTTTAACCTGTTAACTGATTATGTCGTATATATGCGTCAATTTCAAAAGTTTCATATTTTTGCATAAATCAGTTTGTAATTATAAAACTACATTTAATGTTGAATCAAACCCAATTTAAAAATATTACACTTTTTCAACTTTTATAACGCATAGTAATTTACTTTGCTTATGTCGTAAATACGCGTCTTTGCTTGAAATGAATTCAGCACATATCGAGCTTTCTAAGAAAAACTAATCAGTTAACAGGTTAAAATAATTATTTGTACAAATAAAAAACATTCAAATACACTCAAGAGTTACCATGATATATGTACAAATTTTTACATTAATAATTTGAAAGGTCATCTCAAGAAAAATTCTTGAAAAATTCTTGAAAAGTTCTTGAAAAATTCTTGAAAAATTCTTGAAAAATGTTTGAAAAATTCTTGAAAAATTCTTGAAAAATTCTTGAAAAATTCTTGAAAAATTTTTGAAAAATTTTTGAAAAATGTTTGAAAAATTCTTGAAAAATTCTTGAAAAATCGCCATTTTTGGGCCTCCTGACTGTATATAACCCCCTTAATGGGGAGACAAAATTGGTAAATTATTCAATCTGTTTTCAATTTTATTCTCTCACCCGGGAAGAAGTCTCTTTGGGTTCAGTTCAGTAACGAATTTATCTTGCATTATTTACAGAAAGGTATCCTATTTGATTTTTGTCTATCAGTTTTGTTGTTTAAGTTTAAGAACGTATACAACAAAGAGCTTCGTATTTCCTGCATAAACCTCTAACTCATAAGAATTTTGAAGCCAATCGTAATTGAGAAGCTTACTTATTATTATAAGATTTATTATTTGAGTGACATGAATTTTCTTATCAAATAAAATAGGAAAAATATGAATCTTTCAATAATTAAATAGTGAAAATTGTGTGATAATATATATTTTTTAAATATATTTTAGCAGCAAAGATTGTTTACGAAAACAAGATGAAAAGAACCAAATTAATGTAACAATGTAATAATCAAAAAAGCAAATAATTCCAATTTACAAAGGTTTTGTATTTCGGTTTCTATTTAATATTCTGCAATTGAGAAACAGCAATTTATATAATAAGGTAATTAATTATTTGAATTGTTTCTGCTCATTAACTTCAATTTATTAGTTCCATAGAATTTTCATAACTGAAATTATTCTGAGGAATCACCATATTTTACTGAAACCTATCAAGTTAATCCAATGTAAACTGTTCGATGTACAAAATACAAAGGCTCATAATTGAACCTAATGGTGCAAAGTTGTCGTTTTTGAAATATTAAATTTCCAAATTTAAAAATTGAAATTTTACTTTTTACCCAAGGTCATTTTTTCATTTCCCAAATTTCGAATTGTCGATTTTGCTTCTAACCTCTGAGTGAAATATTAAGACTAATATTAGTTAAGTTCGTAATTGTATTTTGATTTCATTACGATTCATCTAATCAACAAATAATAACCTTAATTGCTTTTTCTAAGTATATATATATTTTAACTAATTGTATTTAAAAAAACAATACAAACTAAAAATAGAAGTTGATTTAAAAAATTTTATAAATATAAAAAATTGTAAATAATAAAAAAAAATCAATTATAAAACTTTGAAAATTTCAAAAACCAAATTTCTCTCAGAGTCGTCAACAAAAAGATATCTTAAAATTTATAAAATTGTTATTTTTAAAAGCTTACTTATTATAAATTCTTCTGAATTCAATCATACGTACATATGAGAATTGTACTATATATATAAAAACTTACTCAAAATTGTAAATTACTTTTTCCAATCTATCTAAGCTAAGGCCTTTAAGAGAAAAAAAAATTAATTTTCAATTTGTTGTTTGATTTGTAAGGTTAAAAAGCGGAAATAGTTACAAAATCAGTGTATTTATTTTCGACTTATACAAGTTTTTCCAATTAAAATTTTCTTAATTAATATTCAGGTACCCAGAGAGGATTTTATCAAGGAGCTTTAACGAGAATTTTCAATTAACTTACATAAAGTTTCTTATTTGTTTTATTTTTTTAAGAATGCCAAGAGGGGTTGCTTTATCTTAAGAAAAAAGCGTGAGAATCTTTGCATTTCAAGTTTGCGATTCGCACGATTTAAAAAAAGGAAATGAGAAGCTGTTCAGTCGTAATTTTGGATCCTGTATGCTTTATTAATCATAGGATGAATTCAAAAAAAGTACACCGAACTACTAGAGGATGTCCTTATCAAATTTGGGACCGTCAATGCTATGAAAATTGAATTTTTCAACAAGATAATGTGGCGATCCACGTATCAACACATTCAAGGAATTGGTTTAGGGCTAAAAATATGGATCGAAAATTTTTGGAGTAACCTCGCCAGGAGAGTTTACGAAAATGGATGGCAATTGAATACTTTTTCCGAAATAAAATGAAAAATAAATGAAAAGTGTGAAGAGTATTGGTTCTAAAATATTTTTAAAATTTATATTATATATAATGACCAAAATTTTATTTTATAGCTATATCCTATGTGTAAAGATTATATAAAGTAAAAATTTCAGTCGATACAATTCTAAAATAAATTGAAATTTGTCTATTTATTTTTTATGTTAGTCGTCATTGAAATACGTTGCGGAAAAAACAATGTTCATTTTTTTTCCCCCAGAAATCGGGTTGATTCGTTTTAGGACTTAAATCTTTCGGAAAGGACTGAAAGGAATGTGTATCGTCCTATGAAATACAAGTCGAGCATATCTGTGAAGTTGTCTCCATAGTACTTTATTTTCATGCATCATAAACAAAAAGTTAAGTTAGCTTTTGTTACTCACAAGATTGATTTCTTCATCCAATTCACCTACCCTACTTGTATTTTCTCATCCAGAAACACCCATCCCTAACTTTTGGATGAAAATCTTTGAAATATACGAAAGGAACAGATGCTCTCACAATTAGGCTTGACAATCAGTAAATTCCGGCTATTTACCTCGCATTTCGAAAAATTTTTCTTCGTCTTATATCATTGAAATTTACGACCAATCCCCTAAGCAGCACCAGGGCGCTAGTATGTTTGCTCAAAGATTATTGAATCGTTTGGGCAATTTATAGCAGCGGATAGCGCCAGATACTTCCGATCTGATATTGCAATGGTCAGCAGAGTGTGCCACGAGGAGAATTTATCTTCTCGGCAATCGTCTGCGAAGTGCTCAAACGAGGGATATTCTTGAGAGATTAGAAGACGTTTGTGTCTGAGACGGAGTTAGCGCAAAATCTTTTATGAGTTGGATCTGCTGCTGCTGCTAGGCAAGCTAAAGTGTAGTGCGGCAGTCTTAGCTTAATATATGCAGGAAATGAAACGCTCAGCTACTAAAAGGACATATCACTTGGACAGCCGGCATTTGTGGAAATCAATTTTAATCTCGTAAACTGGGACCAGTATCAGCATATTATAGGGTCACATTTGCATTAATTGCCTTTTCCGTTCAATGCGGAATTTAGGCGCCATTGATCCGAAGCTTATCGCCTAAGCTGAATTCTCGTAATCCATGTCATGAATAGGAAATTCAACCGTGAAAATTGGTTCTTACAACAAAAATTTGGCATCTGAAGTTTAAAGTCAATCACACGTTAAATTGGGAATTGACTTTGAGAGATGGAGGAAAGAAATTTGTAGATTACTTCATAAACTAATCGGATCAAAAATCATTGTTATTAAGATAAAAATAATATAAATACAAAATTTGTAGTTTTTTGCCATTTTTGAAGATTTTATCAAAAATAATGGAAAATCAAAACGAAATTTCAAACAACGTTTTAGTTGAAATTTGTCAAATTAAGCAATTGATAAATGAACACAAAATACATTTTTGTTGTTGCATTAAAGAAACCCAAATTGAGCCACTTTCGATGCTGTCAAATATGTACTACTACCTGAAATTTGCCAATTTCTACCCATTGAAAAAAGTTGAAATTTTGCAACTTTGCCTCAAAAAATTAATCCAACCATTTTAAAGATCAAAATTTAAAGTATGGGTTGGTAAAAATCATAACAATTTAATTTAAATAATTCAACTCAAATCACTATGGTAAATATTTCCTGTATTAAGCCTTTGAAGCACATATTTTCCTAGTAATCGAATTTTTATGAAAATTGTTATACAGGGGTTTTTGAGTTCGCTGATTACAAATGTAGTATTTGATTTTTAACATTAAAAATTACGGATCCAATACGATGAGTAAAAATATTTAAAACGTTTTAATTTGTTTGGAAAATAGTATATAGGGGTTTTCAAGGTCGCTGATTTTTTAAACCATCAGCTTAGTCCAAGCTACAAGCAGCAGAGCTGCATGAGTATGAGACTGTCATCATCATTTGGTTCTGTTAGTAAAACCAAAACCATCATACAACATGCAGAACAAGAATTCGTGCATATCACACGACAAAAATGATATTATGATTGATGACGAAACAAGTATTTTTTCAGCGCATGCTTATTAAGACATGTATCAAATAAGTCAGCATGCTTGTTAACACTTATGCACATGCGATTAATAGGTTCATAGATACCATAGTTAGTTCTATAATTGTTAGTTTGTAGAAGACTCAGATTCCTTAGGTTACGAGGGTTATCCCTAAATACGAATTTAGTTTTAAGAGATGGTGAGTCAATATAACCTGTTATAAGTTGGTGAGCGAATATTATGTCAGCAACTTCACGACGTTTTTCTAAAGAATGCATGTCGAGTAACTTCAGTCGATCTTCGTAAGGGGGAAGACAAATTGGATCGACCTAAGGCAAATCCTTCAGGGCAAATCTAATGAACTTACGTTGGACAGACTCAACGTTGTTAATGTTTGGTAGTGAGGAGACCAAACTTGACTAGCGTATTCAAGAATTGGTCTCACAAAAGAAAAGTACAGTTGTTTATATACTAAAATATTTGAGAACTCACGTGACCATCTTTTTATGAAACCCAATACAGAACAAGCCCTCATAACCATGGGATTGATATGCTCAACAAAGTCAAGTTTTCTGTCAAGAATAACCCCTAAGTCACGAACAGACTTCGTTCGACGAAGAGTATGACCCAAGAGAGTGTAGTCAAATTGAAAAAAATTACGACCACGATAAAAAGATACGATTTCGCATTTATCAATATTAAGTTCAAGGTCATTGTGAGCACACCAAGAATGGAAGATATTAAGGTCCTTTTGAATCATATGGCAATCGTTAATACTCCTTATATGAAAGAATAACTTCATGTCATCAGCATAGATTAAGACTTTGCACGTATTCAAAAGATGTGTGATATCGTCAATTGACAAAATAAAAAGAAGAGGACCCAAGTGACTACCCTGAGGGACACCCGAAGTGGCTAAGATATTCCTCGAATTGGTGCCACGGAAATCAACCTGGTAGGATCTATTTGACAAATAAGAACGTATCCAGTTGACAAATGAAGGTGAAAAACCTTTCCTTTCAAGTTTTAACGCTATAATGGAATGAGAAAGCTTATCGAAAGCTTTGCTAAAATCTGTATAAATACAATCTGTTTTCAATCCCATTTGGAAGCCCTCAACAATATACGGAACGAATTCAAGAAGATTCGTAGTTGTAGAGCGACCTTGGAGAAATCCATGCTGGTTATTGGAAATAAGACGTTTACAGATAATTGAGATTTGCGAATAGATAATAGCTTTGAAAAGTTTAGGGATGCAAGAGAGTTTCGCGATTGGTCGGTAATTACGCACGTCGTTTTTACTACCTTTTTTATGAATCGGAATAACGAACGAGTTTTTCCAAAGTGTAGGGAACTTCCCACAGTTGAGTGATCTCTGAAAGAGCATCGTTAGTGGTGTAAGCAATGAACTGGAACATAGTTTTAAAATAGCAGGAGGAATACCATCTGGTCCAGAGGTATAATCATCCGGCAGCTCGGCGATATGTTTCAGGATAATGTCAGGAGTAATACAGATGGGCAGATCAAAGACTGTAGGGTTAGTATTTAGGTATTGAAAATTGTTTAGATCAGGTTGGAAGTTGGGAAAAGAGAAGGATTTTTCAAAAAAGGATGCAAACATATCACATATTGCGGATGGCGTTGAACTTGTGAGGCCCTCAAAATGCATAGACATTGGGTAGCCATCAGCCCTCCTCTTAGCGTCTATAAATTTATAAAAAGCACGCGGGTTAATGTACATTTCCTCTCCAACTTTCGAGAGATAGTCATTGTACAGCCGTTTGAGAAGGACGTGGAAGTTGTTATAACTTTCAACAAACAGATTATAAAATATTTCATCCCTTTCTAGTAAATATGATTTCCATAACGCATTTTTATTGTTCTTAAGCTTCCTTAGTTCGTTATTGAACCAAGGGGGCGCTGAGTCAGTGCAACGCTGACGCTGAAGAGGAACACAAGTATCAAAAGCTTAGGAAAGCGACGCATAAAATGTGGAAAGATCAACATCAACATCAATGTTACCATTTGATAACAGAGAACTAAAATCGATGGAAGACAATCTCATAGAAAGTTCGTCGATATTTGCCTTCTTGAAATTTAAGGATCCAATTGGAGGATAAAACTGAAATCTTTTATTTTTTGTATGGATTTTCGATGATATTTGATCCATTACCTTGAATTTTGAAAATCTGACAACGGATTCGTAATCAGCGACCCCGAAAACCCTTACATACAAATTTTTAGATAAATGCTCTATGTATCTTTGATATTGTCTTGAATTTATTTTAAAACAATTTATTTATTTTTGTTATTTATTTACTATTAACAATAATTGTTTGAATATTTCATAAATAATTATAATTATAAGTTTATTAGGATCTTAGGGAACTAAAAATTAAAAATTCTACGAAATCGATCAAATTTTGCTCATAAATAATAGAAAATCAATGGGATGATTATGGGTCCAACGAGTTAATGAAAAAAATATACTGAGATATAAAATATTAAATATAAGCTGCCTTCGTGTTTATTTATTCAAATTAATACTTTCTGTAAATAAAAGGAGTTTAAAAAATGATTGTTAATTAAAAGTAGACTGATACAAAGGAAATAATACATTGTACAAACTTTATATCGCAATCCCACTCACGTTGTATAATAAATATTTAACGAAGATACATAAAATAACGAAAAAAAAAATGATTACAAAAAATCCAATCTCATGCATCTAAAATTCGTTTAACGATGGTATATTTATTAAAAAGGGAGAATTATCGGAAATTGCAACAATTAAGCATTTTATTTCTCGAGGGCTTTTAGCAATTACCCCTACTACTCTTGATACCCGAAACTTCCCCTTTTCTGCCAGGAAATTGAGCATCATCGCAATGTTATTAATTGATGGGCAAGGGGATGAGCAGGGAACAGGGGGGGAAAAACATACGAATTGATTGAACAATAAATCCAATATGAAAGCACGTGACGAGTCAATAATAATTTATTTCTCTATTTCTTGCAGGTCTCTGGGAAATTGGTGTGAGCCGTGCGCCACATGAGAGAAATGCCAGTTAAATGAGATGATTTTATTGGAAAAGTATAAAGTTGCGGCAAAGTTTCGGAGATGGGAAATCTTTTGTTTTTGTTCACCCTATATTTGATTATAAGTAGGAATGTAGCTGAATCAATATTAGTCGAAACAACTGAGGAAATTATTAGCGGAAAATCGGGTACCGTCATACCAACTTCATTATCAGAAACATTTATGGAATATGAATCTGTTTCGAATGAATCTGTCGAAGCTGTGCCCGATGGTTCGACGAAATCTTCGACAGAAATTGATGTTGCCTGGGAGAATACTAGTAGCAGCAGTAGTAGTAGTAGTAGTAGTGATAGTACACAATTAATAATCCAATCATCTTCACCTTTTGAGGATATTGGGACCGTGAATGGACCGAAAGAACACACCAATTATGCTACACCTGAGATATTTTCCACTGAGGACTCAGTTTACCTGACAGAGGAATTAGATACGTCGAATTTCATGATGTCAACTAGCAATGAATTCAGTAGCAGCAGCAACATTCCGCCCGATTGGACCCTAAAGGGTTTGAACCCGAGCAATCAGGCAGAAGAATATACAACAACGCAACATCCTTTACAAAGACCTAAACTAAACATTAGCATCAGTAATAAGGACACTTTGGTGGATGTTGCGGGCAAATTAAATAGTACCACAAATGTCCTTGATATAAGATCAAATAGCACACTGTGGCCTGTAAAGCATGCATCTGTGATGGAGGGCGACGTCATTCTTGGTGGACTGATGATGGTGCATTCTCGGGAGGACACTATAACTTGTGGACCAATTATGCCTCAGGGTGGAATCCAGGCCCTTGAAGCGATGCTATATACACTGGACCGTATTAACGCTATACAATTTCTGCCAAATATCACCTTGGGGGCGCATATTCTCGATGACTGTGATAAGGACACGTACGGCTTAGAAATGGCTGTCGACTTTATTAAAGGTAAGTACGAAAACATTTTAATATACACTGTAAAATGGGATTAAAATGCTCAAAATCTAAAACCCTCTCGCATCGTTTCTCCTTATTATTCAACTTTATCTTACATACTATGTTATATATATATCTAAGGATGCCCGCTTTCAAGGAATTAAGAAACTACACCCTCTACGACCTCAATAGCTAGGGATCGAGTTGCTTGGGGACATGAGTGCTAAGCTAGAATAGGCCTCAAAGGATCGGAACTAAATGAAATCGTAAGCCAATGATGCTTAACAACAGTGTCGTTACAAAATAACCCTCGTCTTTTGAGAAACAGAAATTGAGAGTTAATAGGGCGATTTAACTTTTCAGTGTGAAAGAAGGTTTCGCTTTCCAATTTTAAAGGGAATTTGAAGAAATTAAGGCTAATAAATTTGAACCAAAAAGTTCCCTTTTATACTTACGCCAATATATTAGATGACACCTCTTCGTTTATACTCGTGGAACCCCCCCATTAAATTTAAGAGGCCCAGAAAACTTCACAAAGTGATGGAGCAACTTTAGGTCCATGTCTTGTACCCTTATTATGGAAATTCTCGTTTTCGATCAATCAAAACATTTACTTGACAAAAGTTTCCCAACTGAAGACATTTTACCTTCAATTTATAGGTTAGGTAGGAACCTTTTTGTGCTTTTACCTTTCTCATTCGTTTTGTCAACCAGACACTTATGCTCTAAATGTTATGCTCAATCTTGTAAATTGGATGTCAAATACGTTAAGACGTTGAATTAGAATCTTACTTCCAGAGATATTAAGAAACTTTGATAGAATACTTAGTTGGTTTGAATGGCATTTTATTATAATGTAAATCTTTTTCTTTTCTTCTTTTAATTCTGGTCTAATTTTAGGGATCATTATAAAGATGGAATGAGACAAGAACATATTTTTTTTAAGTATAACTAATTGCTTCGATTTTAAACAAGTTTTCAATTTCAAACAAGAGAAATGGAAGCGAAAGACAAATATCCATTTAAAGTAAATCAGAGAACAACTTTATTATTATATAGCCTAGGAATATGCTTTAATAGGTATACGTGTTTTTTTATGTGCTCAAACTCACCTATAGAAAAAAATAATTAATTATTATATATATTTTATTTTATATTAAAATTGTATTGTTAATATGAAAAACGAAATTTTTAATTTTGTGCACGACTGTATCCCCATTGATAGCAGATAGATAAATTTCCTCTTTTGTTTTGGGTAGGATATTTTGTTAGTAATGTTTCAGCGGTGGACTGATGTCGCTGTTATAATTACAGGAAAAGATTTTAAAAAAATATTAAGGTGACTAAATTTAATAGTCACCCTGTAACTCAGAAAGACTGCTCCTGTTCCTGTCATACAATTTTTTATATATGTATATCCTTTTTACGCCCTCTAGATATTCAACCAATTTTATATTGGCCTATTTTGATACCAAAATTGAAAAAAATCGAGAAATTTGAAAAATACAGAATTTGGTTTGGTTGTCTTTTCTAGATTTTGTTTTTTTAAATTTTATAAACCTGTTGATCGATTAATTCTGAATTATGGAAAATATTTTTTGTAGAATGTTTCCCCAGTTCTTGTTTATTATTTCATTTTCAAGCGTATTTATTTATTTTCTTATAACTTCGAAATATTAGGTTAAGAAGTTATAAAACCTTTTATTTCTCTTTTCTGTGAACGGGAATCTTATCAAATAGCATCTTTCTTATTTGTCAGTAAATTTCAGTAAAAACCCCTCAGTGCAAATTTTTGCTCAGATCCACATAATTTTAGTTTTTTCGTCAGCCATCTTTGATCCGCAATTTTTATCTTTGCAAATCTGACCTCAGATTTGAAATCAGCGACCCCGAAAAACCTCTAGAGCTATTTTATGCTCAGATTTATAAAATTTTAATGTCTTTGTCCGCCATCTTGAACCCGCCATTTTGAATTTGTCAAATTTGACCTCAGATTTGCAATCAACGAACTCAAAAACCTTCCTGTATAAGTTTTTAAATAAATCCATTAAAAACTTCTTTTTTAATAGTCAAAATTTTATATGTCATTGAATTTTCGACTTTCAAACGCCATTTTGGACACCGCCATTTTGAATTTCAAAGCGTACTCATATGCAAATTAAGGAACAGGGTCCATGGACGCGATATTATTGCTTTTTCGCCAAATTTTTCATTGGTTTCGAGCCATAAAAAATGATTTTCTAAAAAAACATTTTTGAAAAAAACCGATTTTTCTTAAACTAAGCGAACATAACCTCTGTAGTTCCCATTTTTATTAAAAATCATTATCATATTTTGAAAGTTCATGAAATTTTATATTAGTATGGACCAATTCAGAATTTTTATGTGAAGGTTTCAGTAGAATTTAGGGCGGCTGAAAAAACTTATGAAAATGCGTCCGTTTTTAAAAGTTCTATTCTTAATTTAAATATGATAAATCTTAGTTTTCTTAATGAATTCGTCCAACCGAAATTAATATATTAACACAATAGAAGGGTGAAATGTAGGAGCAAAAATTAGAGCTTGTTTGACTTGAAAAATTTGACCTATTTCAGCTAAATATTTCAAATTATTTTATCCCTTGCACGATTATTCTTTTTATTGTGAACAAGATATATTTGGTAGTATTTAGAACATAAGTCAAATAAAAAATATAAAAAGAAATATTTAATAATTTTTTCGTATATTTATTTCAAAAAATCTATTTTAGTTTATAAACTACACTGCGCAGTCACCAGAGATGATGAACTATGGTAAACAAATCAAAAGTAGTTTTTAAATAAACTTTTATTTTTAAAAACAGTTCTATGTAATAAACAATAATATTTATTTCATATTCTTACCTGCAAAATTCATCAGAAAATTCTTATAAAAATCTTTATCTACCGCCAAAACCTCCAAAAATTAGTAGCTGTCACTTTGACAAGGCCATAGAGGGGAAAAAAATAATTAGATGTGTTGCACAATACACAGTTTTAATTTCCCAATCAAATTTTAACAATAATAAAAAAAAGATTATTTCTAGTAAGTTGGTATATCCTAGATAATATAACATTTTGTTCTATATAAGCTGAAATTAAATATCTTGAAAAGATATAATGAATGTGACGTTGGACATAGTTGCTTAACATCTTTATAAATTTCATTAGGTTGTTCTTAAGTTTGTTTTATTCCTATGAAAGGAAATTCGTAGTGTCATTTCCTTCTGATTATTTATCAATAAATTTTCTTCATTCCAATAAAATTATTACCTCAAGATATTAACATCCAACTGATTGAATCTATAATAAAAGCCTTCAATCCAGCACATTCAGGAAAATATTTTTCGACATATAAAAAACCGTCTGGCTGTGACAGATGCTGGAATGAAGAGATCATAAATCAAAGGAAATGCGTTAAACATACAAGTTCCATTTCATTATGGAAATATGGGGAAGAGAAACGCATTTAAGCAGAATAGTTGGACTAGTGGATTCTAGTGATTCTAAACAACCATAAAACCCTTTCTGAATTTTATGAGCATTTTTATTTTCTTCCATAAAACTTACATATGGGGTATATGTCGCAGTACTGAGATTTTAAATATGAAAGTGCTTACGCTAAGTTTCAGTGATTTTATGTTTTCCGCAAGAAATGGGGAAATCGTTTTAGGGAAATGTATTTCAATACCCCAAAGGTTTGAATAATGAACCTTTGAAATTCGATAAGTACATTCCTACAAATGATTTAATCCTCTTATTACGTCGTAGATGTCTCGTTGCTGTGCTAAAATTATATTAGTTACCAGCTGGTGTCTGTTGTTCATAATTGGAATTCATTTTAATTTCGTTGACAAAAAATGTTCATTAAGTTGCCGAGATAGGGAAAAGAATTTCGGTGTTGTTGTTGGTACGCAATCACTGCCATCGGAGTACGCGCTGAAACATAACACTCCTTGGGCCACTTTTGGGATCCCCATCAGGGAATTTTATTCGTACGGTATTATATCTTGGAGCCATTTAATAGGTCAAGCAAAAGCAGCACACCAAATAAATTACAAGCTTTGTGTGCTAGCCGGAGCCCTCGTTTATATGGACATGAGTTCGCCCTTCCGTCCATGTTTACTTACTCCTCCTGTTAATGGGTGTTTTCGGGGAGAAACAGCAGAAATCTTGGGGCAATTTCAGATTCATCATTGAAAGAAAATAATGTCGTTTCCGGAGACATTTGGTCTCTTCTGATGCTTCTTAAGTGGAAGATGTCATAGAGTGATCTGGTGCGTGAATTAATGCAATAGCATTTGCCAAGTGTGTTGTAACTTGTATCGTTTTCTGGAGCCAAAAGCTTTGGTGTAGCTTCAGCCTTTTCTCCCCAAAAATTGCCTGTTTCAGAACCTTATACTTTTTTATTAGCTTAAGCTTATATTTCTTTTTTTTACGGGCAAAAATCTTCCTAATGGACTCCTTGGTTAATGACATCCATTCAGAAATCTTCTTATCGTTTTGTTATTTCGATTTTTCACCTTTAGAACCGATTTTTTTTTTCTTTTATGGAATAAGCCATTTTAAGGGTGTAAGATGGAAAAAGATTATAAAAGGTAAAAAAGTCTTTTTCCCTTTATTTTTCATCTGCGTTGGTTATGACAAATTTATTTTTAAAAGATCAAAATCATTCGTCCTTCGAGTTGTGTTGATGTTAAAGATATTTTTAAATGATAAGAATAAAGAATTAGTCAGTCATCTTTATGTCCACGTGTCGGTTTATTTCTTTTTGAACCCTGCAAAAATAATAGCAATAATAATACATATTTAAAGGACACTAAAATTTTACAGATGTTTGATGGTTTAGATTGAATATGCTTTTCAGGTTATATTATCGGACTTGCTTATTTTTTTTATTCATTCACGAGCAACAATTTTAAAGGATAATTTTTTGACGGATAGTTAAGTAGAAGGCTAACTATCATAGCTTTACATTTTTAATATTTAAAATTTTTGTAGAATATTTTAAGTTATTCTGTGTATGATCTCAAATTTCAAAAATTGTCGCATTAAGAACATCGATAAAATTCCAGAGAGCTTCAAAAGCAATCATAAAATTTGAAAAATCTTTCCCTAGTGCGTATTATGACCTTGAGGTGTCACTGAAATTTATTTATTTATTTTTGAACGAAGAAGGTAAAATTAATTATTTGATTTTACGTAATTAATGGTTTAAACAAGATGTCGCGTTGTGTCACACAGCTTTTGGAATTTATCTTTATTTCTAATCTTTTTATAATATGTCGTAATGTTGACATCAGCTAACTTTCAGTAAAAACTTACTTATAAAATATCATATATAATTCAACGAGTTATTTCCGAAATATACTTCCACCAAAAATATTTGTCATATGAGCGAACTTGATGAAGGCGTTTAATATTACATTAAATTGATAGCAAGTAATTTAAAACGCTGTCAACGAATAAATTAAAAGATATAATTGGATCATAAATTCGATGTAAACTCCTTTTATTGCGTCTAGTAAATTATTTATAGCTTTGTCTGAAAACTGCAAAATTGAAATTAATTTACTGCAGTACACAGCAATCCCGAATAAAGTACCCATTTAATAAAAGCTCAATGTCTTTATAGGGATAAGTGATTGAAATTTAAATTAAATTATATCAATTCGATGTCACGTATATTTTGAAATTAAATTTGTGTAATTTCATGTAAGAGTTAATTAAAGTTTCATTTTTAAAGTTAAATTAAAAATTTTTATAGTTAGGTTAAATTCTTTTATTGGCAACATTTTTGGTTTATAGAAACAATTTCATATGAGGTAAAATATAATTTCAAAAATAATGGTAAAATTGGTAATAAAATTATTACAACAAAATATCCTTCCAATCAGAATTTTTTTCTCTGAACATATTTTTCTTAGAAAAAATTCGTGAAAAACTTCTTTGGAAAAAATGAAATTTTAATCGATTTAAAAATAAATACTTGAAAATATTTTAGGAATAATAACTGTAGTCAATTTTACCATCAAAATGTTCATTAAATCACATACCCAATTTCCTTCAAGTTCTCTGTAAACTAAATCCTTTTTTCTGGACCCTTTTTTACGAGAGGTCAGATATTATAAAACTATAAAAGATTAACAAAAAAAGGACGTCTCAATTTTGCAAATCATGCAACCGAAACTGAATAAAGGGAAAGGTTTTTGAGCAGATTTATATATATATATTTTTTTTGTATAAAATTGGCCACGTCATTTGCTTAAAAGTCCATTATAATTTGAGTGATAAACAACTTTCGCATTGTTGCTCTGTTGGGAAGTATTTTATTAATGGATTCAGTTGCGGGACGGTTTTATAAGTTTCATTTCATGCATATGGAAATGTCAACTTGTGTCTGAATCTTTTTTAGTTTTCATCATATTTATACATTAGATGTGGTTGTGGGGAAAATCTATTTTCTTTTTGAACTTTTAGAACATCATAAATCATGTCTTTCTATGTGAAAAATTCTTGGTTGCTAAGTATGAAATCTAAAGGCAGGAGAGGGGTTTTTATTTTTAGATATTTTAATTTTTCTTCTTTAGTTTTATTATAATATCTGAATAAACCTTTCGAAATGCGTCGTCCGTTCTTCCTGTTCTCAATTTTAAAATTAATTGTGAATGAAAATTAAATTTGCCATCCAAACAAAGTAACTACGATACTTTTTTTACCATTTTTATCAAAGACAACTATGATAAATTAATTAACCTAAAACCCACTATAAATGGTCACCATATTCCCGCATCATTCTGTCTCCAAACGTATAATCTGGATTTTCCTGCAACCCCATATTGAAATTGTAATCAAGAAAATTGGTTACTTTTTCCCAATCAGTTTAAGAGATCTAAAGCAAAAAAGGTAATCCATGTAGATTACGTTTCTCTGCATGAGCGAATCTACAAGATGAAACAATTTATCTTAGTGGTGATATTTTTGGCTTCGTTGAAATATTTAAAATGTCTCGCGTTTAGTTTTATCTTAAAACGTATAAGACAATGTGAATGTACATTAAATCTGGTCTCATCTCAGGAAAAATCCAAATAGAAAAAAGTGAGAAAAACGTTAGAGTTGATTTATTCGAAATAGTTTTTAGTTTTTCCCATTTTTGGTGGTACTGAATTTTTCTGGGTAAGCTTGGTTTAAAAAATTTAAACTAATCCTTTTAAATTTTGCTATAAAAACTATAAAATAAAAAGAACACAGGACGTGTAGCTTATTCCTATCTGATAATTTTATTAAAAAATATCCCACAGCTAAAATGTGGTTCCAAGAAGATTTGGATTGTGGAAGATTTTTTTGCGTAATCCAATAAACTAAATTCGATAAAAATCTGATAGTCATTTTTGGAGAAGAATCTTTTAAAATATTGCAACATTATTATCGAATTTTAAAACTTAGAAAAATGTTCTTTTATTAAATAATGTAAGTATTTTGAGCTTTATTAATATAAAAAAAGACCGAAATATTTTTTGATGAGAATTCGGGTAAAAAAAAAATACTTCCCATCTACTTAGAAGATTACTAAAATCATACCAGTGGTATAACCTAGAAAACCTTCCGATTATCCATCAAGCTATCGTCCTATAAGCATCTTAAGCAATTTATTTAAAATACTAGAAAAAGTTATTGAATGGAAAATTCTCCCTCCTACATTAAAGATGATCAAATCTATTAAAAACAATCTTGAACAAAAAAGATCTGCTAGATTTGACTCGACATAGCATGAAGCCCTCATATACAAAATGATGAGTTAAAATTTTCCTATATGGTTCTCAATTTTTAGCACAACAGATATTTCGAATTATATCTAGGCTCCACATCCTCCGAAGTAAGTCATATCACTGCGAGAGTTCCACAAGGCTCTGTTTTAGGGCCAATACTATATAATTTAAACACGGCTGACTTCCCTATTATTCTAAAATGTCTGTCATTTATAATAGAATAGAAAATAAAAGTGAATCCTAACAAAATTCAAGTCATCTTTAGTCCTAAAAAAATTCAAAGATACTTACCAAACAACAACCTGACTATAAATGGCATTGAAGTGACCTGGAATTTGAATGTTAAGTACATAATCGTCACATTAAGAGATAAGACCTTAATCTATATCAAACAATGACAAATAACAAAATGAATCTGCTGATTACAATAATGTACTCTTTTATAAATAGAACACTAATAGATAATGGATGTTAAAATTATAATATTTGAAGAAATATTTCAAACCGTAATGCTTTATGGTGGGTTGGTTTGATTTCATTGTGCATGCATATACCATATACAAGTCAGGCAAAATAAAATAATTAAAATCATATTAAATTGACTTTCGCACTTCACCACCCTTCAACTATTTACAAGGAAACGTTCTCAGGTGTGTCTCACCGATTTTGATGAAATTGAAATATGTTATAGAGTATCGAAAAATAAGAGACACGTATTTTTTTTATCTGCGGATACGCATATTTAGGTTTCCCCCCTTAAAGTTTACCCCCAAAAACCACCCTTAAAGTTTACCCCCAAAAACAGTTTTTCCTAAATATTTCAAATTCTAATGAATTGTTTTTAAATGAAACAAATTGGAAATGATGTCTCATAATTATACTAATCTTTTGTAAGTAATCCGGTTCCCGGGGGTGGCAACCCTTATTTTTGATTGCAGAAAAACGATTTTTTTTTTTGAGTCACAAAAATAACAGTTTTAGTTAAAAATCATTGAAAAATATTTTTTTACATATGATTTTGAAAAATAAAGTTGACCTGTTTTTGCGTTTTCGTAAAAAAAGCTCCTCAAGGAGGTAAACAACCCCTAGCACTAATACGTAAATGATGTATATTCTTTCACACATCAGTTTTTTCGTGAAAACCAGTATTAAGGGGTTTTTGGTTTTTTTAAATAATTCAAAATGGCGGATCCAACATGGCGGACAAACTTTTGGAAAATACACCAATTTTCATAAAAAAAAAAAAAAAAACAATAAATAAAAGTACCCCCTAAATGTGCTTATCCGCAGATAAAAAAAAATATGTGTCTCTTATTTTTCGATACTCTATAACATATTTCAATTTCATCAAAATCGGTGAGACACACCTGAGAACGTTTCCTTGTTAGTCATACTCATATCTTAGATCATAGAGAATAGGACTGGACATAAGTCTTCTTCCTTGTAGTTGTGCATCCAGTGCAGGCGGATATTTCGCCAAAATAGAAAAGGGGCATTAAATGTGGAAAGCAAAAAAGTATAGTGGACTTCCCAAAGATGAAATTGCTCACGTTATTTAGATTCTGATGCGATTATTTGATCAAAACAAACATCACCCGAAATATTAATTGAAAATCTTTTAATTTATTCCAATTTTAATATTTTTAACCGGAATATTTAGTAAAAGATCAAGTGCAGAGTTTCACTTACCTGCAGAAGTGTTTTCCAACGTTGATGTGGGGAATTGAATTATTCCGGTAATTTTTGACAAGTATAGCTTTTATTCACATGGAACTGCATTTAATATATAAATCTCACGTGTGCAAAAAATTTATTTAAATATAATTGTAACTTCAACAATTTGTCTACCTTTTTCTTATTAAAAAATGCACTTTTTCACCAGTAACTCGCGTTTAGTCAAAATTTGTAAAAGATACGAATGACGGATGACGTTTTAGTTTTCATTCCCTGTCGTATTTTTTTTATATACGCACAGCTGCAAAATAAAAAATGTAAATATAAGTGTTTTATCGGAAACTTTGCTATTCGAATAATCCCTTAATCAGATAGCTTGCAACAAATCAATAAATCAGGCGTCCGGCAATATTTTATTTTAAATAAAAACTTAAAAAAAAATCAGACTTAAAGAAAATTCGGACTTAAAAAAACGGGTTTTCAATATTTTGACCCTGTTGCAACAAATCTAAAAATTTGAAATAATTCATAGCTATAGCTTGACATCCAAAAAATAATATTTTTTTTTTTCGGCGTTCCTATTTTTTTGTTTTTTTTTAAATTTAATTTTAAAAATTTCGAACATGTATAAAAATTTGAATTTGCCGCCAACAATTTTTAAAAACATATCTTGTTGTAGTTGACAAAAGAGCCTACAATTTGAGACAAAACATAATTTTCTACATTGACAAGAAGCCGAGATATCGCACATACACTGAAAATCACGTTTTCATTTTTTTTTAGGTTATGTGAGGGTCTATGTGTCTGAAAATTTCAGCAAAGATGTACTTTTTCATGTACTATATAAGGATATTTTTTGTTTTTCAAAAGCGCTGGGGGCACTTTTCACCTTCTTAACCGGCTAGACCCTTTATTGGGTTTTTGAATTTTTCCAAAATTGTAATATTACTTAATTTACAATATCTGGCTAGGACACACGTAGATAAAATAATATAGATGAATGAATTACAAATTCTAGCACTGAATATACATTTTTCTTACCTTGTAAAAAATGTCAATATTGAAATAATTAAATAACATGAACAAGTGAAAATGTTCATTATAATACATGAATTTGTGGTACTAAATGATTTAACTTTAAAGTTTATAAAATCATCAAAAAAAAACCTGCCATGACTACTCCGTTTATATTACATCCCTTAAAGCCATTTTCAACAATGGCTTGTACTTCTTAAGAAAAAATCTTTAAGGTAAATGGAAGAACAATTTAAAAATTTTCGCACGTCAGGTTCCGCATTAAATCCCCCCAGAGAGGATCACTATACACTTCTGAGACGTCGGAATCCACTTTAATCCTTAAAGGGTAAGAAGGAATGCCGGCCACATTCCGGGAGACCGGTGTGTGGATAAACCAAAGTTGGGTCTTCAAATCACAGCAGCCGGCAGTCGCTTCAACTGGTCTACGGGGAAAGGAAAAAGAAAAAAAGTATTCTTCTACTTTGCCTTTTTCACCTGGCCAGGTATTGTGGAATTAGAAGAAACATGAATGTGTGTGTGTGTGTGTTCACCTAAATTCACCTTTACATGTGGGGGGTTGGAGGAAACCATATTGTCAACAATGTTTGAAAAAGCCCTGCTTATCCTTTCTGACTTACTTGCAAATTTATCTCCATTCATGGTGCAGGGGGGCAGGGGCGTTGTCCAAAACCACTTTTTAGCGTAGGCCATTAATTTTAACAATATTCTTGTATTGTAAGCTCGACCGCCGCCACCCGCCCTTTGCGTAAGATGAAAAAGGCCCATTACCAGGGTTATAAATTTTAATGGATTCTCTAGACTAGGCTGAGGCGTGTATACACACAAAAGCACAAGTATATCTAATCCATATCCCTGGGGCAAGCCATTGTCAGTTTGGGGATTTATCAAATGGAATTTGTGGGTAGTCCCGGACTGCAAATGAAATGGTCAAATTTAACATGTTTCCTGTGCTATTACTGAGTAATATTCAATTTAAGGTCTCCGGCATGTCTTCCGTTTCGAATGACATGAGTCAAGAAATACAGTCGGAAGATTTATAATGACATTTTAACTCGAGAGAGGTACGAAAACATTTTAAATTTTACAACATCACGTACTGGATAGTGAATGAAATGAGACAAATATGACAACCATTCTGGATCATCCCTTGTTGCAAAGACATTAATTTTATAGGATGGACTTAGGAAAGTTTGTTCATTCTAGTTGGCACTTATCTGCTCAGATTATAAAAGCTTTGATACAATGTCTTGCTGAGATAAACAAAATTTGATTTAGGTATTATTTTAGGTTTCTGACAAACATGTTCTTATAATTTACGTACCTACGAAAATGATGATCTATTTTAGTCTTATTGTAGGAGGTAATAAGATAAAGTTTTAAGTTGTACAAGTAACCAAGAGTACAACAAGTAAGGTTCATGATGTTTATACAGTTTTAAATAAAGGTCATGTCACAAAGTTTAACTGACAAGATATAAAATATAAATTTAGATTGGGTACAATGACAATAAAAAAAATTTGTACGTGTCCAAAATGTCCAAATGTTCAAAATGTTTATATCTGGAGTTCTTGGGTGTTTATTATCGAGATTCTCATTATTTTGACGCTTCTGAATAACTTATATACATTCATGATCTTGTTTAAAATTTTTGAATTCATTGTATTCAAAATTATTAGAGGAAGTGTAGAGAATTTAAACAACTTTGAAGCTTAAACTTTTTATTTTAATGTACTGTATCTGGATTTTTAAATTGAATTGAATATTTTAAACAACAAAGATTTCAAAATTTATATTATCATCATTATTCCAGATCTAGATACAGAATTATAAAAAAGAAGGCCGGAAATTTAAAATTATTCGATGTACCTATTTAAATTGGGCATATGAAAAAAAATTTTATTTCTCAATTAGTCTTCACAACTATCTTTTCAACACAAAATTATAAGGATTAGTTAGTTACCATGAAACTCTACAAAACGATAAAAAAAACGTAAAAAGAAATATATAAAAGAATTTTAAAAATGCACGATGACCAAAAAAGTTTGCACGTCCACAAATTGTGGGACTATCATTCGAAAATGTGTCTGATTAGGATTCCAATACCTTCAGGGAGAAATCCTAGACAAATTCAAGAAAACGTGACCAGAAACTCCTTTTCCTTAGGCAAGTCCAAAACTGCCGATTAATAGTTAATATCACACCATATCGATAGACATAAATGTAAATTGTATTCAGAAAAATTTACATCATAATTGCTTAAAGTCAACAAAATACCGGAGCAAAATTTAAATTTAAATTGCTGGAAGTGAATCTCTTTGACATGTTGAAATGCACAATTTCATGAAAAGATTAACTCTACCATGAACGATATCAACCTGTTGATATCCACACAAAAGGACGAAAGTGTGGTTTCGAATGTGAAATAGCTTCTGAAAGCTTCATAGAACTTTATAAAGCTAAGTATATCGAAAATTTCCCTTAGGAGTACGTCCAGAATATATCCTGAAAGCTCTTAAAAGTGAATGTTGAAAGTCTAGCATGGATAAAAAGGATGATTTTGTAGCAAGGATTAAATATATCCTTGGATATTTTCAAAGCTTTCTGGAATACAGGGAAAATATTTAAATCTAAGGGAAGAAAACAGTCAAGTGCGAAATAAGTATCTCACACAATTACTGAAGAATAATAGAAATACTACGAATTAGTTTGTTGTCAAGATCTAGTTTAATTACAATACACCTTGATATAATTTATAAAGAACACTTCAACTCAAAAAATATATTTAAAAAAATTTTAATTGATTTATTCTTAAATTAATTATTCAACACAGAAAACTAGTCTAAAACTGGTTAAACTGAAGAAAAATGTATTTACTAAATTTTGAAGTAGTTTTGAAAACTTAATAAGAAAGATTGAACCTTTTTATTCAAAATTATGAAGGTTAAAGAAATTTAAAAGGGTTGCAGTGCACTAAATTTGAAAAACTAAAAGTTTTATAGGATTTAGTGTAGCTTAGTGTGCGAATTAATTTCCTGCTCCTATTAATGCAGTTCGTTTTCAATATGTTTAAAAAGCATTTTTTATGAATAATATATTTAGTATAATAAAATAAGCTTTTTGAATTTATTGCACTAATTTAAAATTAATAATTAATTGGCACACCTATATAATATTTAAAAATATATAGTACATAATCCAAAGTGTACAATTTTCCAAAGCACTATTCAATCCTAAAATTAGTGATGAGAAGAATGGGTTTTGATTTTGTAGTTCTGGTCTTGGTCTTGCATAAAGTCCTAAGCTAAAACTAAAACCAAGACTAGATTTGTAAGACCAAGACCAAGATTAAGACTATGTTTGCGAGACTTGACCAATAAAAACACGGAACTGTGAGAATTTTTTATATTTTTAATATGCTTAGGGAGGGTCGCTAGTTTTAAAAAAATGACCCTATTTTTAACATGGAATGTAGTGAAAATGATCAGAACTTAATGAAATTTTAACAAAATAAACGATTTTTTCCTCTAGACTTTTCTGATTTTTGCCTAGAATCATCTAACTATAATATCAAGAGTCGATTTAGCCAAAAAACCCAATCCAGGGATCCGTATTTTAGAAAATTGTTTTTTACCTGTATATGGCTGAAAAAATGCACTTGAAAATGTAAAAATTGAATTTCTGCGATTTTTTCCTCTAGACTTTTCTATTTTTAGCATAGAATCATCTAACTATCATACCAAGAATCGATTTAGCCAAAAAACCCAATCCAGGGAGCAGTATTTTAGAAAATAGTTTTTTTACCTGTATATGCCTGAAAAAATGCACTGAGAAAAGTAAAAATTGAAATTCTGCGATTTTTTACTCTAGACTTTTCTGTATTTTGCCTAGAATCATCTAACTATCATACCAAAAATCGATTTAGCCAAAAAACCCAATCCAGGGAGCCGTATTTTAGAAAATAGTTTTTTTACCTGTATATGGCTGAAAAAATGCACTGAGAAAAGTAAAAATTGAAATTATGCGATTTTTTACTCTAGACTTTTATGTTTTTTGCCCAGAATCATCTAATTATCATACCAAGAATCGATTTAGCCAAAAAGCCCAATCCAGGGAGCCGTATTTAAAAAAATAATTTGTTTACCTGTATATGGCTGAAAAAATGCACTGAAAAATGTAAAAATTGAAATTCTGCGATTTTTCCCTCTAGACTTTTCTGTTTTTTGCCTAGAATCATCTAATTATCATACCAAGAATCGATTTAGCAAAAAATCCCAATCCAGGGAGCCGTATTTTAGAAAATAGTTTTTTTTACCTGTACATATATGGCTGAAAAAATGCACTGAAAAATGTAAAAATTGAAATTCTGCGATTTTTCCCTCTAGACTTTTCTGTTTTTTGTCTAGAATCATCTAATTATCATACCAAGAGTCGATTTAGCCAAAAAACCCAATACAGGGAGCCGTATTTTAGAAAATAGTTTTTTTACCTATACATGGCTGAAAAAATGAACTGAAAAATGAAAAAATCAATCTTGTAAACAAGACCAATGATTTTAATGATTAACTTATATTGATCTGGATCACAGATCATTAAAAAAACAATGAGGGAAATATGTGAAGCATGGCACCAAACGTTTTTCACTGTCTTTAAATACAGCACGGCATAAAATGTTTAGACAAGAATTTTATTATTTCTTTATAATAAATGAAAATAATGTTGCTGTGGAATGTGAGATATATATTAAATAAAGGTTCATTATCTGTGAAGTACACAACATTCTGTGATGTGGGACATTTTCTAAAATTTCTCTTAATCTGGATCGAAATCCAAATAAAAAGCTGAATCTTCACTTTGTATGGGGAGATCTATATAGATCATTAAAAAATACAATTTATCAAAGTCTTGGTCTTGGTCTTGTTTTGTTAATCACTATTTAAAATGACAAACAGACAACAACCAAATTTAAGATCATTGCATACATTTTATATTTCCGTAGTCTTACTTAATCAATAAGAAAACAATTAACTACAAAACCCAAATCAAACAAACTCTGATGCTCACCAGTAAGCTTCTTATCTAGCTTAATATTATTGGTGAAAACTCAGCAATCACTTAATTTAGGCGGCTCAATTAAAGACCATCCTCAAACCCTTTTTCAGTTGTTTTAATTTATCTTCCAGCGCTTCTGTCTATGATATAATTCGATTGAATTGATTGATGATAATGAGCTAATTATGCCTAAGATAATTAATCATCTCAGGAAAACGGTAGAAGCGAAAACATTTTCAGAGGGTTTTAATGTAAACATGGACAGGCAGAGAAGACGTGATTTTCGGAACAGTTTACACTACTACCCGCCTTACCCCAGAAAAGTTCGAAGTCGAACCAAAAGTAAACTGAGGAGACTAAGAAGAGAAATATGCCACAAATACTACAAGCATTAGGCTCATTCTCGAGACTGAGGACTTGGAAAAATAGTCTTGGCCTTAGGGATTGAATATAATAACACCTGGAGGTATTCCCGTCCCATCCACAGGCTTTAGTATGATTCCACTTCTGTAATCTCTTCATTCCCAGATGATTAACACTTTTGTTTGTGAGCACCAAGGCTTTATGTAGTGAAACTTGAACCTTTGGGATATTTTCTTGAACTCCCCCGTGCCTGATAATATTCTTTGCATAGAACAAGATCGATAAAATCTCTATTTTGGCTCTACACACGCCTCCCAGATGTTTTACCATGCTTTGGAAATTTTGGGAATATTTGAGGGAACGCAATGGTAATAACCCTTCATGTCAGTGGAGATTTGTTTTCGTAGGAAGTTTATATTAGTTTATGTATGTAGGTTATTTTGTCGACCGACCGCCCACCATTTTATATCAAAATAGATTTTGAGGCGTCTTTTTATGATGTGCAAATCGATTTCTCTACGTTATTATCTGCTTTGTTTTCGCATCTCCATTTTCAAAAAGTGTCATTACAGACTGTATAAAATTGATATTTACCATCTTATCTTTATTCATGCTTGTCACCAGATGGTGCGAACATATGTAACCTGAGATATTTTTGAATGATTTTTATTTATTAGCAATTTTTATGTCTAAAATTTTTGAAATATTGAAAAGATTAAAAATAGTATGTTGATTTTTCAGCAAAGTTAATGTTAGGAGTACACTATTATGGAAGTCGATTTAATACTATTCGACAAGCGGGGACTCGTATTTATTGGTTCCTTGGATTTGAAAATGTGTCTTCAATGGTCGAATCAAATGAAACTTCCATAATAGGGCCATTATTTTCTTCGAATCTTTGTGCTGTAAATCCTCAATCGAAATTCATGGAGAGATTGTTGTATAAAATGCATTCTATTAAACTTTTGGTGAATCTTTAGCCAAAATTGTACTACAATAAATTCACCTCAGTGCTGGTGTTTTATTTTATAATACAAGATCCAAACAAATTGCTTTTTAAAACAAATTTTTACAAGCTGTCATTTTACCACTTTGGAAGTGTCTCTCGAGCAAACTATTCAGTTTAGAAAAAAAATGATATTAGAAACCTCAATATCATTTTTGAAGACCTATCCATAAATACCCCACACGTATGGGTTTGATGAAAAAAAATTTTTGAGTTTCAGTTCTAAGAATGGGAAGCCCCCAAAATTTATTGTTTTTTTTCTATTTTTGTGTGAAAATCTTAATTCGGTTCACAGAATACATCTACTTACCAAGTTTCAACAGTATAGTTCTTATAGTTTCGGAAAAAAAGTGGCTGTGACATACGGATGGACAGACAGACAAACAGACATGACGAATCCATAAGGGTTCCGTTTTTTGCCATTTGGCTATGGAACCCTAAAAAAGTCTGACGCGTTTTTAATGCCCAATTCATTAAGCTGAAACCTAAACAATTATTTAAAAATAAGTGGAATAAACTTCAGAAAATCTTAGAAATATTAAGATAATGTTAATTTTACTTCTCAGTTATAATATCATATTTAGAGACTTTACTGGATTTATTAAAGTCACTGAGAAAACCAATATCAGTCAGATTAGTAAAAATTTGTTGGCGAAATGAAATTTATAATTAAGTAAATTTAAAATCAGTGACCATAAAAATCAAATCAATTTTAGAGATTTTAGAGCTATCTAGCTATTTTTTGAAAGTTTCAAAATTTGGCATTAAATTTGAAATTATTGACCCCGTAAACTCTAATGAATCAAATATTGCTACTCAATTTTTAAACTGAAAAACTTTTAAATCAACGACGATATGTATTTATATTAGTTTATCACTTAAGGGGGCAGTACACTTTTTTTTTGCATTTTTTAAAAGTGTTTTTTTTTATAGAAAAATTTATTGAATCATTTGAAAATTTTACACATTAAAATATATGTATCAAAGAAAACAAAAATAATTTTTTCGAAATTTCTGGCGTTTGTACGGCAGTAATATGGCTGCCTAAAATAAACCCTTTTCAAACTGGTTGGTAAGAAATCTCAGCTCTGGAACGTCTGAAACAAAAAATTCAAAGCACATATTAAAATATAAGTCAGCTGCTATCGTGTGAACCACGAAGAAGTATTTTGGCAAGAAAACAACAAGATGGCGGAATTTTTAATTTTTTAACGTTCATTTTTTTTTTTTTTATTAAAATATTGATAAAAGAAGGGTTCAATATTAACCTATATTAATAATAATGGTTAGCACCATAAGCAAACATATATGGAATAAGTCCGCAAAATTTGAGCCCAATCGGACCAATAGTTTTTTCAAAAAACTGCCAACCAGGTCAAAAAACGTAGTTTTTATTCAATTCGCAGATAATTCTGATAAAAAAGTATCTTACGCTTATTCGGAAATGCCTTTCAATCGATTTAACATATTGTAAACTACTTTTGGAGGTATATAGTATACAAATTTGATGTTTTTGAAAACATCGATTTTTTCAGAAAATAGAAGTGTACTCCCTTAACACAAAAAAATAAATAAATAAATTTAAGATTTTCTTTGCGTTGGGAATTATTCCTGCAAAATATATGTATATCATGTGTGGGAAATAGGGGTCATTCAGGTATTACAAATGTAATCATATCTCTCTTGCTTTTGGATCCCCTCTACCTCTATGTAAGATAAAATAAACATTGTGTATTGTATGTACCCTCACTTTCCTAAAGGTATAAGATGTAAGCATTTCTTTGGGGATGTATAGTATATTTTATTTTTGCAGTCGTTTACGTATATACAAATTAATGAAAAATTTATAAGTGGTGCAAAGTGAAACAGAACTTTCTTACAAAATTTTCAAAGCAAAAGTTTAGTGCTAATTGTTCTTGATATATAAATTTTGAGAACAAATTTAGAAAAAAATATATTCACTCAAGTTTAGAATTTTTAGCCACCATCATATGGAGCCTACAATTTGAATTCTAAATTTTATTTGAAAATTTGAAATCATCGACTCCGAATACGTGTGTCTTTGAAAGGTTTCATTGTACATAAGAAAACTAAGTTTCTGTACTAATTTTTCATGTATTAATATCAATACAAGAGCTGTTGTTTATTTTTAATATTTTTTATTGAATACGATGTGATGAGAATTTTACATAAGAATTTGTTAAATATGTCAGTAAAAGCAAGGACAAATCAATTTTTCTTCTTGAAATTGCTTGCGTAATACTTGAACGGCCCCATATGGAAAATTTTCAGAATTTATCGTGCGATAATTTCAAATTTGGTAGGCAGGTAGATTTGAATAAATCGGTCTTCTCATGTACAATAAGATAAGGAAATTATGCGCAAAAAACCAGAAGTATAAAACAACATGAATCGAATTTCTAATCGCCTCTTTTTTAAATTGATTACAAAATGGATAAGATTATTTATTTGTAGTATTACATTAGTCTGCATTTTTCATGCTCATAGCTATCCCTGGACGGGTGATAGGTGTTTTTAATACGATTTTTCTTTTATAGATGACGAATCCAGAAATGAATTTGTTTCATCACATCAAATTTTCGAGAAAAATAGAGTTGAAAAGAGAGAAAAATCGTATTTTAGCCATTTTTGTTATATTTTATTATAGTTTGTTATTTGATATCTTTATCAAGTTTTGTTCGTGAGACAAGTTTTGCATGAGAATCTTTCATCTAAATCCTAGTTCATTCATTTCAAAAGGGAAGGCTCATGAAATACTTGTTCCCTAACAAATTTCAGTAGCATGAGCAAATAACTAATATTATATAGGAATAGTTAGTAACATTATACTTCATTTGAAATGTATTTGGAACAAATACGATATTCCATTATTTCTTAAGAAATTTCTAAAAATGTCTAAAATGCGTTTTTTTCAAATTTTAAACCCTTTTTTTCTTCAAAACGTGATATGATGGAACATTTTTATTTTCGTATTTTTAACCTACGGAAAAATACTACAAAGCTAAACTATATTTATTTATTTATTATTATTAGTCTACAGAGTACAACTTACTAATGAATAATATGAAGAACTAATAACTTTAATAAAGTCCTAGTTGAAAATCAAATACCGATTTAAAACCAGCATATATGTGATTAAATTTATTTGAGTGAGAATTAATCGACTCATATCGTCCATAATTTGTTGCGTGTTTATTAATATATGGGAATGGTATAGACTTCAAAGATAAAGAGGGTGCGCAAATATTAATCAATATGACAAGTGCAATAGATTTACTGCGAAAACATAGAACATTACGAATAAACATGATACCAATTACCATATGATAAGTCGCGTCTCTGATGTTTGGAGACCAACAAGTAAACATCTTGAATTAAGTATATGGTTGGATTCCATTTTGCCAATCAAATCTTCGAAGCGCGAAAGGTGTAAATACCCTCTGTACTGATTGAATACAGTAAAAGTTCTTTATTCGCGGGGTATATGTTCCGTAAATATCCCACGAATACAGAAACCGTGAATATGGAATGGTAATTTATATGGGATTATAGGGGATACGTTCCTAAATTACAAAATAAAAAACCGATATATAAAAAATTCAATTTAATTGAATTTTCTTGACCTTATTGATTAATCGTGAGGCATCGGCAATGGTTTAAAGAATTTGTAATTTTTTCTTGTTTGGCAGTTTTTAAGGCACACACTAATTAGTCAAATGCCGAATGCATGACTTTAGTAACATGCAGAATTATGCATAATATAAATAATGACTTATATAGTTGCACATTGCCTAGTCACTTCTCTCAGTCAGTTGTGGAAATTTGTCGAGTGTTGAGTAGAAATTTAAAATTCAGAGTTTAAAATTAAAAATGTCTTAAAAGTGTTTAGTCAAATGTTGTGCAAGCTAAACTCGATTAGTCATGCAGAAAAATGATTCGTTCATTCCTTTCGGCGAATAAGCAAATGAATTATCAGTGTACGGCTTGCAATTTAAAAACACGTGCTCGGCACCATTCATTCATGCACATTTTACTTGTTCTGCATGCATTAGGCATTTGACTAATTGGTGTGTGACCTGCCTAAAAGCTCCTTCAATTCAGACTGATATTCAGCAGTGACATTAGCAATTTGCCTCTTAAAAATAAGACTTCGTTCCATAGACGGATCAATTTTCATAAAAAAATCACAAAGCTCATTTGCCATTCTTAAACCTTCACTAAGATTTTTCAAATTAAATGTCACGTTTCCAGTGTTTGTTGAAGCCTCTTCTTCAATGGGCTGTGAATTTAACATTTCCTCCAAGTCGGTTTCAGTCAAATCTTTATCTTGCGATTCAAGCAACTCCTGAATATCACTTGATTCTATCTGTTCGAACCCATCTTGTCCTATTCCATTCGCAATTTCGGCAATGTTTGCAGTTAAAGTTTGAATGAATGTCAAAGGAAAAGCCGAACCACTTATGCAGCGGCGATAGCATTTAACAACATACTTTAGGCGTAATTGTAATAAGGTCTATTTTGCTTTTTTATTAGTCCAATGGCCGACGCGTTTAGAAACGATACCAAATCCTTTTTATTAATATAATATGTATGTACTATGTACCGATTAGATCCGCGAATATAGAAATCTTAAGCCGCGAATACAGGAATTGGGTCGCAATTTTTTAATCCGCGAATAGTGAAAACGCGAATGAAGGAAGCGCGAATAAGGAGCTTTTACTGTACCTGTAGATGACTATCATAAAATTAATTTCAATCACATAGGAGAAACCCTGAATTATTATTATTTTATAGACATATTTATTTATTAATTTCATTATGCTTATTCAATTGATTTATATGTTGATAGGTTACAGTATTATATAGTAGGATTATAATTAAGTTGCGATGAAATAAAAATTAAATGTTTATTAAAATAGTTTAATTAACTTCAAGCCTGTCTAACAATCGAAAAAGAGGAATTTCATGAATTATTATGATAATTTAGTCAAAATTCAATTCGTAATTTCAACTATATTCGAAAATAAAATCATATCGTTGTAGTAAAATAGTAAATTTCACTGATCGAAATCAATTATTAGTGTATCATGGAATACCTTTCTACAAGAAAAATTTAAATAATTTTTTTTTTATGTACACAATTTAAATTTTTGATTTTTCGTGTTTGAATTAAAATTATATACGGTACATAATTTTAATTCTTAAATTTAGATTTCTAAATTAATATTCTTGAATTAAAATTATTTACGTTATTTTAATTCAAGAATAAAAATTTATTTTATTTTATACAAATTTATAAATAAAATTAAACTAAAATTCACGTGAATAAAAATTCACAAATTAAAATTATGTACATTATTTTAATTTAAATAAAAAATTACGTACATAATTTTAATTTTTAATTATTCTATACCGTAACTAGAATAGTATGAATTTTAATTGAAATTTAATATGATTTTACAATATAATAATAATTGTTATGTACACTAAGTTCCCTGTGAATAATTGTTTCTAAAAATATTTTTTGCTTAATAAATTATTTTTATGTTATTAAATAGCAAAGCGGCGTGACATATGATAGTGATAAAAATAAGTTAAAATTATCAGCGAATATGAAAAATGCAGCAAAATAAAAAATTACACTCATGTCATTTAGAAAAATTATAAATAAAAGTGGGCCAACATGACTCCCTTGAGAAACACCCGATTTAATTGCAAATTTTGTTCGGGGTTAAATTTTTGCAGATAGATATTGCTTATTTTCTGGAGCAAGAAGTTATACATTTAGGGTGCTAAAAACGAATTTTATGTATTTTTCATTAGCAAACTAAAATTTATCTTTAGTTAATCTAGTTGCGATCCTGTGGGGGAGTAAGGGTTGAAAAATAATTAGCCGACTTAGGCACGATACCATAACTCAGACGTTTGCTTTGCCTCTGATCTCTAGTTTAGATATGTACGGTACGTAAATATATAAAGAGTCTACGCCGTTCTCTGGATCAAGTCTGAGGGCACAAATTAAAGGCTTAATTCCCCTTAAATCACTAACCACCTCGAGAGGGGGGTGGTTCAGTTTAATTTACAATGTCAGCTTCTAGCCGGGCAGACTCAGCCGCAGATGTATTTGTGGCCTGTGCAAATTGCATAATCCTTGTGCCATCATCTCCTTGGGGGTTTAAGCCCGCTCCCAGTCCCAGTCCCAGGCCGGGGCTGGCTGAAATAATTTTCTAGCCACATAAAATCAGAAGTCGGTCGTAGATGCCCCGCCGGGAATTAAGTCGCTACAATAAGTCTAGCCGCACCGAGAACTAAACCATTGTTCGTGGAGCAGTTTTAGACCGGCGGGGGTAGATTTCGGATCTTGAATTGCTACCATAATTTCAAGTGGGAGCGCTTTCGGCGTAAAACAATGGGAGTCGTGGGAACGATTTCGGCGGGTTCATGCTCACATTCATTAGCAGCCCTCACGTGCAGTGCCCTTATTACTTCGAGCAGTCAATTTACACCCTCTTAACTCTCTACACTTTACGTGGGGGAGTTAAAATCATTAAATTGCTGGAAGCTCGTTAATTAAACTTTCAGAATTGTATTCATCTCTTCGAAGTTATTGGAAATGCTTGCAGCTAAAATATGCTCGCCGCGATTTCGAGCACATTTTGAGCGCCCGTGCACGATTAAATGAATAATTTTCCACACACGTGAAGTTGCCCACGATTCACTTGGAAGACTGTTACCGGAAACTTATGTAATAAGACCCCTTGAGAGTCTTGTTATGAAATGCCGTCAAAGTTCTCAAGGGAGAGAAGCATCTTCAGCCGTCGTTTCGTCAAGTTTCGCCTTTTGTCTAGTTGCTTAATCATTATGGATAAAATCGATACCTTCTCCATAATTATAGCTGCCGAGGATATTCTAGATTATTCATTTTCTGAGATATTTTTTTTTCAAATTATTGCTGCACAACTGCTAACTACATATTTCTTTTCCGTGGATAATTGCAAAAAAATTATGAAGAAATATCGAATTATATAATTTGAGAAGGATTACCTAGAATCCCATTTTTTTGTTAGTTTTACGAAAGTCAACATCAATCAATGAAAAGTATGAAGCTGAGTTAAATTCAATTTTAATTTAAATAAAAGCACATATGGTTTGGTACCAAAATGAGTTAAAATTTGTTTAAAAAATAAACCGATTTGATATTATTAAGTCATTAGGTTAACCTATTTATTTTTGCATCAAATATATTTTCTACTCAGAGCTATTATTTTGTATTCAAAAATTGTTGACATATACCAGTTTAATTTGGAAATAAATATTGTTTCAAATTAAAAGGAGCTTATTTACGAAAATAACATTTTTCATTATTAATATAATTGAGTTTATAAGATACATAAAATAATTGACCTTGTATAATATTCGTTTATATGTAACTTCACTGCTTGATTTGTAAGTCCCTTCATTTATTATTAATATATAAATTTATTCCTCTTTGATGCTTTATTAAAAACACTGACAAGGAGACGGCGCGACCGTGGGGTCGGGGATTTGCCCGAATTTTTTTGTGGTGCGAGAGGACCCCTAGCACCTTACGTGGTTAAAGCAGTAGGACGCACTACTCAGAAAATTCAGAGAAAAATCGATTCAAAGTTTCCTAGGCGCCTTATGAGTTAAAAATATCAAACGTTTGTCGAGCCGCTGCGCTGCGAACGCTTTTAATAATTGTTAGGATTACAATAAAAAAAAAAAAAAAAAGAATAAGATCCGAAGGAAAAACGCTTGACATTTTTAACTCATAAGGCTCCTAGGAAACTTTGAATCGACTTTTCTCGGAATTTTCCGAATAGTGCGGCCTAGTGCTTTAACCATGTGAGGTGCTAGGGGTCCTCTTGCATCACAACAAAATTCGGGCAAATCCCCGACCCCGGGGTCGTGCCGTCTCCTTGTGAGGGCTTTAAACTGGATTTAAATAGATTTTAATACCAGAAAGTCATTCACTGCACATTGATAAAAAAAAAATTATGCAATTTAACAATGCCTGACTTTCTAAGATTTGTGTTTCAACCAAACATTTGAATTAAACAAAATTTTGCACAGATATTTGATTTTAAAATCAAAAATTAGAAAAATTATGAACCCATGTTTAAATATGAGAAAGCCGAACAGATTTATATTTAAATTTCTTATTGTAATTTTTCCAAGTGCAGGTAAAATATTTCTGTATATATTCTGTATATATATTATTATATTCTATATAACATAACTACTAGTATCAAAGCTTATGGTAAGACATTGTTATTGTTAACTGATGCTGACTTTCAAAAACCACAAAAGTGGACATACAGTATTTATTTTAATATAGCATTCCAAAAATCACCGTGCATATAAAGTTGAATTTAGCTTTATTTTTTTAACTGTAGTCGATTATTATAATCAAACCAAAACCTTGTGATAACTCAAGTTTAAATATTTGGGACACGTAGAGTTATCGTCCGAAACTGAATTATGCTTAAATCATCACAATCTATAAAGAAAAAACTTAATTTTGCAACGCTTAACGTTGGCATACAATTTCCTAACCTTAACGATTGCAATTTTATAATCCCATTTAAAATCCCATAAACCTATAACAGTCTGTAAAATTCTTATTAATGATTCTGAGTCTTCAGAAAACTTATTTTCATTGATAATAAATTTTCTACTGAATTGTATAAATGTAGTATAAAACTCGTTGAATTTTCCAAGTCTATGCTAGCAATTGATTACATTTTTATAGTACCTTCTGGCATATAATTTCACATCAAATGGACTATTAGTCTGTACTAAATATTTCAATCATCATGTACATTTATAGGGTATTTGTAAATTTCCTGTAATCTTGCAAGAAAAAATCAAGCAAATTTACAAGTCAATTGTGAAATTATATTTTTTTTTAAAATGTGCCAAATTGTGTACTTTTATGAAATAAAAATTGAGATTTTACTGCACAATTTTTTAAATTTTAGATTTTTTCGGTTTGATACATGTTCCTGCGATAGCCAAAGATGGCTAAATAATTCTTACATTAATTTCTTCGATATATATTAAAATGACGAAATCAACAATAATAAGCTCAAAGTATTATTTATTAAAATTTGAATCACGTTCGGATGATATCAAAGAACCTCAAAGTCGATGATTTTAGAGAACTTTTGTTATGAGGTTTATTTAAGAAAGCAAGGATTTCTGGGCAGCCCTATTTTAGAAAATAATTTTTTTACCTCTATAGGGTTTAAGAAATACAAGGGAAAATGTAAAAATTGAAATTCTGCGATTTTTTCCTCTGGACTTTTATATTTTTTGCTTAGAATCAATTAGTTATTTTACCTAGAGTTGATTTATCCAAAAATCCCAATCCGAGCAGCCCTATTTCAGAAAATAATTTTTTTGCCTCTATAGGGCTTAGGAAATACAAGGGAAAATGTAAAAATTGAAATTCTGCGATTTTTTCCTCTGGACTTTTATATTTTTTGCTTAGAATCATCGAGTTATTTTACTAAGAGTTGATCTAGCCAAAAATCCCGATCCGGGCAGCCCTATTTCAGAAAATAATTTTTTTGCCTCTATAGGGCTTAAGAAATACAAGGGAAAATGTAAAAATTGAAATTCTGCAATTTTTTCCTCTGGACTTTTCTGTTTTATGCCTAGAATCATCTAGTTATTTTACTAAGAGTTGATTTAGCCAAAAATCCCGATCCGGGCAGCCCTATTTTAGAAAATAATTTTTTTGCCTCTATAGGGCTTAAGAAATACAAGGGAAAATGTAAAAATTGAAATTCTGCAATTTTTTCCTCTGGACTTTTCTGTTTTATGCCTAGAATCATCTAGTTATTTTACTAAGAGTTGATTTATCCAAAAATACCAATCCGAGCAGCCCTATTTCAGAAAATATTTTTTTTGCCTCTATAGGGCTTAAGAAATACAAGGGAAAATGTAAAAATTGAAATTCTGCAATTTTTTCCTCTGGACTTTTCTGTTTTTTGCTTAGAATCATCTAGTTATTTTACCTAGAGGCGATTTAGCCAAAAATCCCGATCCGGGCAGCCCTATTTTAGAAAATAATTTTTTTGCCTCTATAGGGCTTAAGAAATACAAGGGAAAATGTAAAAATTGAAATTCTGCGATGATTACTAATTTACGATAGTGTAATATCATATTTTTAACTTGAAGATTTATGTATGGAAATAAGTACATAATGATTTTAAGGGTATACGATTTTAAATCTTTTAATTACAGAGATTGAAAATTTCTCAATTGTAAAAGATTTAAATTAATCGTTAATGTATTTTTGAATTTTTTATTTTTTTAGAATATCTTTTTAAATATGCGTTTTAAAATTATGGACAAAATAATTCTGTAGTACTACCAATCCAACAACAACAAAAAGTATTACAATCCAACAACAGATGGCACTGTACGATCAAAAATCTCCTTTCTTTTTAATCATAATAGTATAAATTTACAAAAAAAATTGTATAGATTATCTAATTTACTCTCTCTTTATTTCTTATATGATTCTACATCGCATTGTTTCTGAGAAAATCTGCTGTGACAGACGAACAGACGGACAGACATGCCTGTGATTTTATATGTATTTAATTTTTTTTCCTTTTGGGTGTACGGAACCCTAAAAATTACAAAAACAATACTATAAAGTCGCAAATACTATTATCCGCCCTATCCTTAATTTTATTATTTTTCAATAAATTTTTAAGAAACAAAAATGAATTTTTAAAGTTTTCACCTGAGTCAGTTAAGACGTTTTAAGGTCGATTCCCTTAAATAATGTTAAGTCATGAACTATTCAAAAATTGAAAAGGTTTTACACCAGGGAAATGTATAAATCAAAGTGACGAACTAAATTTACTGTAGACAATTCCATCCAGCGATTCAGCATTGATGTCTTCAAGAATGGTTAAGATTTGTCACGGCAAATGAAAGGGAGAATTAAGACTTTAGACGTATTCAATTTTCCCTTTCAAGTCCACGTTAATTTTCCCTTTTTAAGAAATTAGATCCCCTCCCTTATCTGGCGAGACCTGGCAACATAAATTCATTCATCCCAACTCCCAAAAGTATCATGCCAACTAATCCCCCAGCTCACCCGGGGCCCGGCTTCAACTTCGGCTTCGGCTTCGACTCCGTAGTTAATGCCATGTTTGTGTTTCTGTTTTTAATGGAATGCTAATTATTATCTGTAAATAGCTCTGCAAAATGAGATAAGAACCTTCAAAGGCGGGCTGTGGCGGCGGCATCGCAAGGTGATTCGTTTTATTGACACACATTTCCGCAGGGTATGTAATTTAATTTTCTAATCATATAGACATATGTAATTACATGCGTCTAATTTATCCCCTACCAAAAAAATGAACTGAAAATCGAGCCCTACTTGTCACATATTTTCAAGTTTACGACTTTTGCAACTGTTAGGAGGATCTGTTTTGTATAATTTATAATATTTCATATGTTTTGATCAAGACAAGAAAGTGTTTTGAACCCATTTACTCGATTCCCTTTCCCCCTACCCTATGATAAAAGGAAGTACCTACCTGTCAGGTGAGACTACTGATGGAACACGTCTATCGCACTCCAGGCAATAAATGCTAAAAATAATTTGTTGTCACCAGAAGACGTATATCACACTCTTGTAAGACATTAACCGGAGTTCCGGAGGGAAGCGTATGAGAGTGCATTAAAAACGGCGAGTGGTTTTAAACGTCTGGGCGGGGGATATACATACATACATACATACATACATAAATCCATACATACATGCTTACATATGTGCCGGAAGATGAGAAACATCACAACATATACCAACATACCCACTCACACGTTCATAGAATAAAGGCTCGACCGTAAAACGAGTGAAAGTGTGAGGTCCTTCTGAATGATGTTTATCATTAATTTTCCGGGTGTTGGGGGGGGAAATTATCCCCGTAACGCCACCGCACTTACCTCCGTAATTTGTACTTGGCAGATTAAGTGGGATCAACGATTCGCTTTAATTCAGTCAGTGTGATGCTATAGAAAGCCTGGCAAGATGTCAGACGTTTTGAGAGTAAAGTTTCCTGCTTAGAGGAAATGATATCTTTAAGGCGAGTTTTTCAGTCTTTATCTGGATACGATTCTTTTGCGTCATTTTAAATAGACGCCATAGGTCTCATTAGGGAGTATAAACGCTTTTCGTCAATCTCTTGGAAGTTTTAGAAAATAATGAGGGAGGTACAAAATTGTAATTAATATCATATTTTCCCTTTAAATACAATATATTTAATATAACCTTTATTTAACTAAACGTGGCAGCTAATTAGTATCATTTAATAACTACAGACTATTTTTAAATATTTTTTCTTTTTTCTTAAGTATCTGTTCCTATTAATTACCGATGAATTACAGCTTTTGAAATGTAAAAATGAAATTGAGTATCCAGGTAGTATATCAAATATGGTTAGATTTAAATAAAAGAAGTTTTGCATAATTTTGTGTGCTGCTTATATACAGAACAACGAGAAATGATCAAAATCCAATGGGTGTAAGTTTCCAACACATATAAGGGAATATGATTTCGATGTATATGTTAAGAATGTAAAAATTCCCCAAACGAGGAACGTCTTTAAATCAGAGGAAGGATTTGAAAAATTGTTAAAAGATTTTGGTAATAACAACCGACATGCCTCTCACTTTTTTTGCTTTCGTTGAAGATTTACTTGAACTAGTGTCGCCTGTTGTCGATAATCGTCCAACATTTTTGTTTCTATTTCGAATTGATCGTTCAATTCGTTTAAAGTATGCTGTCCAGGTATATTTATAATAAAATAGATCATACTATTTAAAATTAATAATTTTCGCTAAACATTTTTTTCAGTATATTTAAAACTTTACCTGGCTTTTACACCTTTCCCAATACACGTACCTGAATAATACATATATTCTGCACATCTATGAAAAAATACCTTTCGCTTGATATATGTTTCATTATGATACGTGTATGGGAAGTAGGTTAAAAAAGGATTACAATTTTTGGCTTTGCCTATTAATATATCTGTTCAGTAGTTTTTGCGTAATTTTGGACAGACAAAACCGCGGTTATTATTTTATTATATGTATAGATGAATTATTTTTTTACATACAGAAAATGTTCCTGTTTGTATTTATATTAATGATGTCAGTCATTATTTAAAAATAGGTGTTTGGCTCAAATTCCGTGAAAATTACTAAGTTACAGAGAACAAAAAAATTATACAAGCGCTTTTTGTATATATTTTGCTACTTATTTTCTGGTGTATTTTTAATTTCTGTTTTTATAAGGGTTTCGTTATACGCAGTAGGAAATGTAACAAGGGATTGCCCTAAGAAAGCCTAATATAACTACTTCCAAGCATTTCCAATATTCCCTCTAGCATGGGTCTGCAGGTACCTACCTTATAACCCTGCTTCCTGAGAATCGATTGGGTAAGGAGCAAATGAGTTTTACCTAAAAACTTGTTGTGTTTTAAGAAGATTTCGTCATCGTGCGATGCGCGTTTTTTTTCACTATCGAAGAGAAAGTGCGCATGACAGGTTGTTTTAATTTTTATTAATTCAATGAGTGCCTCATATTTTAATAAGCTGAGCAACAGCTCAGTCTCGATTTTTATTTAGATTCAGATCAAGTTTGGTTTTTCTATATAAATGTTGAGACAGGGCTTTTGCTTAGTTTATTAGAATAGGCCCTATTATTCCATTTATTTTGAATAACTTCTTCTATTTCATTTATTTTGAATAACTTCTTCTATCGGGGAAGCGAAACTTCTTATAATAGTCATTCAGCATAAGCGATTATACCATTGATTCAGAGTAACTTCTTCTATCCCTGCTTATTAGGGAAACGAAAGTCGAAGACCTTGCCTTCAATCCCGTCGTGGCGTGGGTAAAAAAGAAGAAGGAAAAGAATCGAGTCGGGAAGGAGTGTTAGTTGCCCGAGAAGCAGTTGTATCACTTCTTCTTAGCCCCTTCTTTTTCCTACTGGGAAAGTTCACTCGCATCTCTATCCGTCTGTTCATCTGTCACAGCTGGGTCATTCTACAGAAAATCATCAAATGGTCAAAGCCGCACTATTTTTGATTTCGACGAAAATTGGTGGGTATCTTTGTTTAGATGTCAGAAGAGAAAATTCACCATCATTTAATTTTTCTGATGTCTCAGCTTCGGTGCGCGACCGCTAGAGCATTCAAAAAGTGTGATTTTTACGCTATATTACTATGCGCTGTCAAAATTGTTCTATTAGAGGTATTTGAACATTTGTGGTCGCAGTTGAAAGCTACAATATAGTAGTTTTAGGAAAAAAATATGGAAATAGAAAAACATTTTTATTCGAAGTATACTAGCATCCTGAAAATATGATTTTTTTCACATTTTTATATGATTTTCAAATGGCTGTAGTATCTTTCCTGGTAAATTAAAAAAATTTAGTTTTTATGTACATCATGTCCATATATTAAACAAAACAACAGTCCATTATAGACTCGTTCGACAAATGTTTTATATTAAAAAAATAAGCTTGAAATTTGAAAATTTCTGAAAATTGCATATTTCGAACTTCAAAATGAAAATGTGGGACAGGAGATAGAGAATTGAAATTCTCAGGAAATTTAGGTGTAACCTTGAACTTTAAAGACCCGTTGAGTTTGCTTTGTTTTTTGCATCCCTCTAGTAATTACAGCCATTTCAATACAGCTAGTAATGCAGATTTACCTTTTTAATTAGTTTCTTTTCTTACTTCACAATACGAGAAAACAATAATGTAGTAATAAAAAAAGAACCATATGCAGCAGGTACTCCGTAAATGCTAGCAAACAAATGAGATCAAGCCACTTTACATCCTTTTGTAGTATATCATAAAAAAGATAGTTTGATTAAGTTAAAAACATTTTGTGTATTTAGCGACTACTTAACCCATAGTACTGTAGCTTTCTATTCATTTCAAAAAGTGTTCATTCAATACATCAAAAGATATTATCCAGAATTTAAAAAAGTTAAACATTTCATCGATGGATCAGCGGCTCAATACAAAAATAAGAAAAATTTTGTTAATCTATGTCGTCATAATGATGATTTTGGGTTGGAAGCAGAGTGGTATTTTTTTGCCACTTCTCACGGGAAAAGTCCATGTGTAGGTGCAGGGGGAACGATCAAACGAATAGTGCGGAAAGCTAGTTTACAACGAATTGAAGATCGTCATATATTAACTACTAAAGCTATGTTCAATTTTTGTTCCGAACAAATTTCTGGAATCGAATTTTTTTTTCCGTATCCAATGCTGATGTTGAAGCTGCGGATAAATTTGTATGTGATAGATTTAGTAATATTGTTACAATAAAGGGAACAAGAATGTTTCATAGTTTTGTACCCATTTCTCAAAGTAAATGGAAAGTTCGTAAATACTCGGCTTCAAATAATTCAGAAATTATAAGTATAACTATGTCTAACATTTCAAGCAATATAATATAAAATATTAATAATTCATTGTTGTATTAATAATGATATTAATATTAGAGTAACAAAATAAAATTCTGATATTTGAAATCTCATTCTTCATTTACGATAAATTGCATTCTTCTTTTGGGATAAATTTATTTAAATCGCCTTCTTCATTTGGGATGTATTTATACGGAGTATCTACTACATATTGTTTTGTTTTTTATTGTTTTTGTTGTTCTTTTTTATTACTGCGTTGTTGTTTCCTCGTATTGCGAAATAAGAAAAGAAACTAATTAAAAAAGTAAATCTGCATTATTAGCTGTATTGAAATGGCTGTAATTACTAGAGGGATGCAAAAAACAAAGCAAACTCAACGGGTCTTTAAAGTTCAAGGTTACACCTAAATTTCCTGAGAATTTCAATTCTCTATCTCCTGTCCCACATTTTCATTTTGAAGTTCGAAATATGCAATTTTCAGAAATTTTCAAATTTCAAGCTTATTTTTTTAATATAAAACATTTGTCGAACGAGTCTATAATGGACTGTTGTTTTGTTTAATATATGGACATGATGTGCACAAAAACTAAATTTTGTTAATTTACCAGGAAAGATACTACAGCCATTTGAAAATCATATAAAAATGTGAAAAAAATCGTATTTTCAGGATGCTAGTATACTTCGAATAAAAATGTTTTTCTATTTCCATATTTTTTTCCTAAAACTACTATATTGTAGCTTTCAACTGCGACCACAAATGTTCAAATATCTCTAATAGAACAATTTTGACAGCGCATAGTAATAGAGCGTAAAAATCACACTTTTTGAATGCTCTAGCGGTCGCGCACGGAAGCTGAGACATCAGAAAAATTAAATGATGGTGAATTTTCTCTTCTGACATCTAAACAAAGATACCCACCAATTTTCGTCGAAATCAAAAATAGTGCGGCTTCAATTTTTTTTAATTTTTGATGATTTTGTATGGAATGACCCAGCTGATTTTCTCATGAACCATGCGACGAAGAAACTTGAAATTTGGCATATTAATAGATCTTATTAACCCACATATTTAGCAATAGTTAAAACTCTAAAATATTGATATAAGAATTAGAGAGGGGGTAAATTAGGAATTTCAAAATTTTTTTGAAACTTTACGTATCATCCCGAGATGAAAAATTACAGTATCCCAGAGTACATAGTTTCCCATAGAATCTCCCTGGTGGCACTGAGGAAGACTCGATGGGAGACTCGAAAAACCCTTGAGCGTCTCCGTACGGGAGACTCTGGGATACTGAAATTGTACGATGTCGAAATTTTCTAAGTCCACGAAATTCGGGAGACTCGAAAAAAAACATGCGTCTCCCAACCAACAATTTTATAGCTCCAGTCTCCCATCCGGAGACTGTCGGAGATTCATAAAAACACTCAGGTATGCACTGGAATACTGTGGGATACGCTGGGAGACGCTCACGGATGCGCTGGGAGACAATGGGATACTGAAAAATTTTATCTCGGGATGTGGTATTATTTAAAAAGGGTTTGTTATGCGGAATACAAAAATATTTATTTCCGTAAATTTATATAGCAAATTTAAAATAATATTCGGACAAATATGCCAAAATAGAGCATCCGTCCCTTTTTCTCTATTCTAAGATTATTTATTATGTACGAGAAAATCGTATAAACTGCTAGATCGATTTAAATAATTATTAAATAAAGCTAGTATACTGTAGACAAACTATATATACTTTATTTATTTTTTTAGTGCAGGATATTCGTTAAATCGTAAAAATTATGAAACTATTTTTTTCTTTAAATATGAAAAAGTAATTAAAACTTATTATTAAATTAGCCTTCTACCTCAATAAAAGAATTAATGCAATCGGTCCCATAGTTTTTAACTTAAATTATAAGTAGGTCAAGTGAACTTAATTTAACAATAATTTAAAGTATTATGAAAATTTGAAACAACTCGTAAATGCACAGAATTATATTAAATTTAATTAAAGTATGATTTAAATATACAACAATATATATGAAAATTATATGCTCACGTTTATAAGTGTCTTTTCCTATTCGATTCCGTAAAAATGGATGTAGTCCTCGAAGTTCATATCTTCAGATAGACAATTTTAACTCAAAAACGTTAATTTTAAAAATCTTAAAGTTAATTTTCCAATTTAATTCAGTTTTTTTTTTTAAGATAAAATATTTAGTTTCATTTCAAACGAATCGAAATATTTACTAATTTTCATTTTACAAAGGTCCACATTTTTTAAGTGTTAAGATTACATTTAGAGTTTTATTTCTCGAATTTTAAAACTGAACCTATTTAAATTAAATATTTCTTGTTTGAATTGAAAATAAACCTTTTGTATTAAAAAACGCCCTTGTTAAATTGAAATGTGGCTTCTATGATTTTAAAATGGTCTGTTTTTAAGTTAGAAGTGTATACTCCAGATTTTAAAATAAAATGTGATACTAAAAACTTAAAATGTGTTGTGTTAATTAATTCCTTAATTCTTTCATTTTAAAACTATGCTGTAGGTACTTGAAAAGACTAATTTTGAAAGGAGACATACTTTAAAACGAAATTGCTATCTTTTTAATGAATAGCTTTTACATTTCCTTTGAATTTCTAGATCGTGAAGCTCAAGAAACATCTTGAAGAATTTAGTTAAAACGCATTTTACAGAACTGCACATTTTTAATTCACTTTGAAGTAGTTGCTTTCATTTTTCCAACAAACCGAATAAAGGGGCAAACTAGCAAACTATTGTACTTTTACTTTTGTTTTGAAATAAATTGAAAGTCTTGAAAGGTGTAAACACAACCGGAAAACGTCGTCACCATATCAAAACCTAAACGACATTAAAAACTTCTGAAGAAATTTCGCAGTTTAAAAACAAATAATTATCCCTAACTAGGTGGTGTCTCTCGCAGGTAATTGAATTTTTGTGCGCCGCGAAAATACCTTGAAATGTGTCGAAGTCAGGCGCGTTCATTTAAACTCTCCTCAAGCCTGTGAAATGAAGAAATTCCGCGCTGTAATGGATATTTGCGTAAATTCTTGGGCACGAGTAAAAAACGATAAAGTGAAGGAGACGACGACGGGCGGCTTTTTAGGGAGTACGACGGGAAAGCAAAAATTTTGCGGCGGGAACGTTTTTCAAGTCCAAGCCCCCATTGATTTTGTGGGTGTGGATAACAAGGAAAAGCTTTTTGTAATCTGATAATCAGATTCAATGGACCTACTTGGTTAGAAAGATTACGAAGAATACTTTGTGTTGCAATACTTAAAATACAGAGCCACACTCAATAGGCAAGTTTAAAGGCAATGTCCCTCAGATAAGTAGCTTGATAACAGGGACAAGGGCAATGGAGAAAGTGTCCTAAGATTCGAGGAACAATACATCTGGTCGCGAGACATTTTATCAAAAACAAAAATTTTAATTAATTTTCTTGGAGTGTTTCAGTGTGCAATTACTTCGAATGACTGTTGCCGGAAGGAACAGTTCGCAACTTGATAAGAAGTTTGACCTTTTTGAGCAAAAACATTCTTTTGTTTGAAAATAATTAGAAACTTTTTGATAATGTTATTTTTTTTTTTTTAAGCTTTTCATTACTATGAATAAGATTTTAATGGTATAATACAAATGAGGTCTTGTTGTCAACATCGAGTTAAGTACTAAGGTTCATTATAACGTTTTACTACTTAGATTTTAAGAATCTTTAAATTTTTTAATAATTTTGCAGAAAAAACTGAATATGAACACTAATTGAACTATGAAAATATCGTGATACGTAATGTAATAAAACTCTCTTTGCACTCCGACAAAACTCGTTTTCAACAAACAAATTGTTGGAAGAATTTTCCATACTTTTACTAGTTAATGTAAATTATAAAACAGAATTAACCCATTAATGCCTGAATAACAAAAAATTGTACGGCAACTTCGAGGCCAAACTTTTATCGAAGGGGTGGTCAATTCTTATCGAGACCAACTTTTCTAGATGTATTTTGAGTCGCCCGACACGATCCAACCAAAAAAAAAAAGTGAAAAAAAATTATTATTATTGTTTTTGTGCAATATTATGTAAATAAATACCTTTTTCACGTAGTTTTTTCGAAAAAACGACAGATTTAGTGGGGAAAAAGCTACTTTTTACTGCAATAAAGTGCATAAAACGTGTTATTAGGACTTAAACTTCAAAAATATGCAGGCATTTAATCAGTAATCAGTGACCCCAAAAACTCCGAATACCCACTTTTTTTTTCGAAGAAATTGAGAATTTTGCCAAAAATTGTCCGCCATCTTGGATCCGTCATTTTGAATTACGAAAATCTGATAGCAAATTCGTAATCAGTGAACTTTAAAACTAGTGTATATACATTTTTGGGAATAGTCGAACATAGTGAGATAAAAAAATTTATCGCAAATAATGCAAATATGCGTTACATTGTTGCAATTTTTATGCAGCCTAATATTTTTAACGAACAAAATGCCTGCATATTTTTGAAGTTTAAGTATGCACTTTATTGCAGTAAAAAGTTGCTTTTCCCCACTAAATCTGTCGTTTTTTCGAAAAAAATGACGTGAAAAAGGTATTTATTTATATAATATTGCAAAAAAACAATAATAATAATTTTTTTCACTTTGTTTTTTGGTTGGATCGTGTCGGGCGGCTCAAAATTCGTCTAGAAAAGTTGGTCTCGGTGAGAATTGACCACCCCTTCGATAAAAGTTAGGCCTCGAAGTTGCCGTACAATTTTTTGTTATTCAGGCATTAATGGGTTAATTGATAATGTTTATATTATGCTAACGTCTATAGGGATATTGGCACGTATATGTATACGTTTGGTATTTTTTCTATGACCTCAAAGAATAATGAATCGAAACTAACTAGATTAAAAAATAAAAACGGATCAAGTTTTTTTACAAATTTTGAAAATTCATATCTAAAGAGATTTAAAAAAAGCAATACATGTCGGCCTTCAGCAAATTTTCTTTTCGAAGAAATTACAGATGGTTTTTATAAAAAAATGTTTCACGTCATTCAATGTCGAAGATTCTCACACAAATGTCTGATTCTTCAAAATTACAGTTATTACATGGAAGTTTTAGTTATTAGCTTATTAATCTTTTTTAACATAAATTTGAATTATTCTTTAATAATAAAAATAAATATTCTACTAAATTTCTATATATGTACAATATATGTATGTAGTAATCCTTCAGATTTATTTTGGGGATCTAAAGGTTCAAACAAGAATTAAGCCACGAATAAGCTCTATTTTAATCCCTTAAATCTTTTTCAAGGAACTATATATTCAAAAGTAGAGTTAAATTTTGACCCGTGGAACGAATAAAAAAGAAATCGCTATCTTAGGGCTCTAAGTAGAACTAAAATTTCCACTAGTTTTATTTTTGATCTATTTTAATGAAATTATATATTATTATATTACAATATATAGTACCTTATGATCAAAAATATACGGGAATTTCTAATTTGAAAGGCCCACGCTGCACAAATCTGTAAAAAATTGTTGCAGCGGTTGTTGGCAGTACTATTTTGACAATCTGCAAAGTTTGACGGCGAATGTTTAGTATTATGTCAGCGTCTGTTTGAGTGAAACGAAAAATTGTATTGTGGCGATTTTTACAATTAATTTTATCCAAAAACAGCGTCATGGCTGTGGCTAAAGAGATGATTTTCAACACCGACAGCGACCCCACATTCATCAAACGCATCATAACTGGTGACGAGACGTGGGTTTACGAAGATGATTTGCTGACCGAACAACAATCTTCCGAAATTGTTTCAATAATGAGCCTAAACCGAAAAAACCACGTAAAAGTCGCTCGAAAATTGAAGTTTTGTTGACTGTATTCTTCGATATTCGTGATGTATTGCACTACGAATTCCTTTCAGACGGTCAAACGGTCAACAAAGAATACTATTTAGGCATTATGCGCCGTCTGTATGAAGCAATTCGTAAGAAAAGTCCTGGTTTGTGGAAAGACAATTCATGGATTTTACACCACGATAATGCGCCATCTCATACAGCGTTGATTGTTTCGAAATTTTTGGTCAAAATATCGACTAATGTCATCAGCCAAGCCAACCGTATTCTCCAGACAAGGCTCCGTGTGACTTTTTCCCTTTTACAAGACTCAAATGTACATTAATTTGCTGCAAGAGCTAAATGCCATACCTTTGCAAGCCTATGAAAAGTGAATGGACAATTGGATTAAGCGTTAGCGTCAATGTATCGTCGCAGATGGCAAGCATTTTGAAGGGGATAATAATGAAATTTATTTATAATTAAAATTTCGTGTGTTTTCGCCAAATTCCCCTTTATTCTTGATCATAAGGTATATCATTTGTAACTCTTACACTGGGGCTTCTATTTTTTAAATTCGAAGATAAAAGTCTCTTGATTACTTAATAGTTAATAAAGTATTTTTTCTGAATAAAGTCTCCATACATGATGGCTTAAAAATGAAAAGAGTTCAATAACTTTTATTGAGTCAACTGAAAATAAAAGTTATCTAGGGAGTTCAAAAATATGTTCGTAGAGTAATAAGAGTAATTTTATTAAGCCACCTGAGAATAAATGCTATAAAATCATAGTCTCCAACAACTATTATTGAACTAACTAAAAAGAAAAGTCATCTTGCGACTTTTATATTATAACTTAAATGAAAAAAATCGTCAGTTAATCTTATTGGCTTAATTAAAAATAGAAGTAATTTAGGGAATTTTATTTTCAGACTTAAAATTTGATATATAAAACAACATTGGATTTTAACTCTTATAATATGATTTTAATAAAACAGTTCAAAAACACCATAAGTGTTATTCTGTGACTTAAAAAGGTCTTTTTCTCCAAAATCGGAATATATAAATAGTATCTATCCCTATTTGAAATCGTACCAAATTTTCAAAAAAATCAGGTAGAAACTTTTATTAAATTTTCTATAATAGTTAATTTCGATCCCTAGTTTTTTTTTATCTTTTCATTTGTCTTTATGTACTAGCTTAAAACCTGAACTTTCGTTTTCAGTCCCTGCTTTTTGATCTTTTCGTTGTTTTGCTTAAGTTCCAACCTTTTATTTGAGCCATATTATGAGCTTTTATAATACTTCGATATTAAAGATTTTCAAAATACATATAGCTTATTTTAAGATTTAAACCTATTTTTCCTAAAATTTCTATGTACTGGAACATTTTTGTTTTGAGATGCCTATTTAGCAATAATAAAAATACTTTTAAATAATAGTAAAAGCTAAAAAACTTGTCATTCGCCAAATTTTGCAGAGCTGTGTAATACGATTCTTACTTCTTTTCACCGCTCACAGCTATCGTTAATTTTTCATCGTGAATCGGTTCTTTATTTTATTATTATACGTAAAACCGATTTTACAGGTAGGTATTAAGGTGTTTACGAACCTATACGAAAAGATAAAACGATTAGGTATCATTTATGTATGCGCATTAAAAAGTCTTATATGAATATCTGATAGCCTATTTTGCTCTTCTTATCGATAACGATTTTATCCCTCAGCTCGAGACAGACATCTTTAAGTAAAATACCAAACTTATCTCGCCCGCTTGAAGAGATTCTCATAAAATGCATAGCGTGGTCTCGGAAAACATTAACGGATAAGATAATGCCTTGGGTGAAAAATTTCCCTTCCTGCAAGCAAAGATAGCAATAAGCCAAAAGAAGCGAGAATAAGAAGAAGGGAACCCTTCGGGGCTGGTATTAGGGGTTCATAACTCCTTTAAACTCCATACAAATCCTCTCCGGTATAGTATAGGTAATGTGCGCTTATCATTCATATCACATTTTCCTTTTCTTTAAATTGAACCCGGTGCGAAGGTACTTAAGGTTAAAGTATATACACAATACACTCTGGAGGAGAGGAACACAGGAAAGATTTTAACTCCTTCGGGAAATTCTTGCAGTTCAGTTTGTATAATATTTTTTTTTTAAGGGGCATGTCAACCACAAGATAACTTTTTTATTGAGATGAAATATTTAAACAAAACATATTCGTTCTCTCATGAGAAGATAGTTAATTATGCAAAAAGATAAAGGAGATTTTTTTTTTGAAACATTTTTTATCAATTCTTTGTAGGTTTATATTTTAAGACGTACAACTGAATTTTCAAGGATGTTTGTTTTTAAAGCTCGTCCAGATTTTTAATTTAAATAAAACACATAAAAATAGAACAAGTTACCATAAATTTATAAATATTATTTTCCTATCAGTCCAAATTTTGATCACTTCTCCGAGCATTTGGGACTATATATCCGCAATGACAAGTTTTATGTTCACGTCCAATGCGTCAATCGAAGGTGGTTTATCAGCATAGACCAGAGACTTCACAAATCCCCATAAAAAATTGTCCAACGGTGTTAAATCACACAATCTTGGTAGCCAATTGACAGGTCCATTTCTTGAAATACGATTTTTACCAAATTGTCCTTTCATCGACATCCTTTCGATTGTTTCGGTTTCTATATGACATGTAGCGCCATCCTGCTGAAACTACAAGTCGTCAACTTCATTGTGTTGTCATGCAGCGTTAAGTTGGGGCGGAAATTTTCAATAACACGGTGAATAGCACCTTTTGATGGACGGTTATTCGGTCTATAAAATTCACAAAGTGCTCTATAAGTTTTTATAACTGAGACCTGATTTCGGAAATAAATTTCTACAATTTGGAATCGTTGATGCAGTGTATATTTGTGTGTGATGATTTGTTAGACTTTAGCGAATAAATATGAAATTGGCTCTTACAGTATCGGAAATAAAAACACCCTTTATTTCTAAGTCTTAAAATGAAAACACTCTCCAAATTCCAAGCTTTTTTTTGTGATTGAATACCTTATTAACATTATACTTTATTGAATTATTATATACAACATTAAAAGTTTGGTGTTTACAGGAAAATGATTACTAATCTCTAAAGTCTTAAGAAAATAAGAATACTGATACAAAGTGGTTTATTAAATCCCGATTTAAAAATTTAGGTTATACATAATTTGTGAATAAGATTAAAACTATATTATGCAAAAATTTCTGGGTGAATGCAGTCCTTAAAAACAAAATACATAGGAAATATTCATTTTGAATTTTATATAGTCCCTTTAAATCATAACCAAATTAAGGAACAAAATGCATTAATTATTTAGTTTACGTAAGAATTGATACAAGGAAGAAAAAATCAAAATTATATTGGTCAACATCAACTCAAATCACATTTTTTATCAATATAGAATTTTTCTCCTATATTACAAATTGGAAAACGAGAATGTTCAATGCGTTCAGCGAAAAATATAACTAAAAAGTACAAAACATTTTATTTTGACCATTTATAAAAATTCCCTAAAAAAAATCGATTGTTTTAAGCTTAGAAACTGGCAATGCGGCTCAGAAAATGAATTTTTGAACCTTGAGATATTAAAATATAATACAAAACGTCTTCAAATTTTTCAAAATACTATATTTCTAAAATGATAATGGTCAAAAATGTATAGAATTTGGTTTTAAAGCCTCCATCTTTAATACATAATTAAAATGAAAGAATCTACACATGACATAATCAAGTTTGCGTTTTAACCCAATGCGCAAAACGAGGATTTTGTGCACGCAAGTTCTTTTGGAGAATTCCTCCAAATTCGTATATAAGGGGTTTTTGGGGGTGCTCTTTCAGAATCTGGTATTTGAATTGCATAAAAACTTCAAAAACCCTATTATTTTTTGGGTTTTTTCAAAAAAAATTCCGATTTTGTTTGGTCATTTTTCGTCTCAAAGTCGATTATCTTGTCGTTGCTGCTATTGAATGATCATATAACTACCAGAAATCGCGGTCCGAATGTCTACACTTTCTCAAACCATGGTTTTGAATTTTTTTTGTTGCTTTGGTTTTTGCAAAATGGCCATTTTGTACAGCAATGTAATAAAAAATTTCGCGATTATTTCAAACGAAAAGGATCAACTTTACAAAAAATATATATATAACAAAAAGTGCTTATAATTAGCAAGGGAAAATATGTAAATTTTTCAGAATTTTTTGGACTATTTTTGGATTTTTGGATTTGGCCAATTTTTGAAAAATCCAAAAATGTCCCAAAAAAACTTACACTTGTTCTTTGGCTAATTATAAGCACTTTTTGTCATATAAAATTTATTCGTATAATTCGTCCTTTTTGAGTAAAAATATCACAAAATTTCATCATAAAAAAATTGGTGATATTTTTACTCAAAAAAGATCAATTATACGAATAAATTTTATATGACAAAAAGTGCTTATAATTAGCCAAGGAACACGTTTAAATTTTTTCAGAATTTTTCGGGACATTTTTGGAGTTTTGAAAAATTTGCCAAATCCAAAAAAAACAAAAATACTCCAAAAAATTCTGAAAAAATTTACATGTTTTCCTTGTCTAACTGTAAGTACTTTTTGTCATAGAAATTTTGTTTGTAAAGTTGATACTTTTCGTGTAAAATAATCGCGAAATTTTTTATTACATTGCTGTACAAAATGGCCATTTTGCAAAAACCAAAGCAACAAAAAAAATTCAAAACCATGGTTTGAGAAAGTGTAGACATTCGGACCGCGATTTCTGGTAGTTATATGATCATTCAATAGCAGCAACGACAAGATAATCGACTTTGAGACGAAAAATGACAAAAAAAAAAATCGGCACCTTTTTGAAAAAACCCAAAAATAATAGGGTTTTTAAAGTTTTTATGCAAAACAAATGCCAGATTCTGAAAGAGCACCCCAAAAACCCCTTATATACGAATTTGGAGGAAATTCGCCCCAATTTTCTATTCGCATCGTGCAATTGAACTTGCGTGCAGAAAATCCTCGTTTTGCGCATTTATGGGTTAAATTCTTTTCTGGAGTTGTGGTCATGTGCCAAAACCTCATAATTATTATTGTGTATAATCTTGTTTTATTTAATAATATTCAACACAATAATAACCTCTCTTTGGATATTGTTTGTTTTTAATTAAAAACATAATTATTGTAATCGTAGTTAATCCTAGAGTAAAATAACACAGATAACCATAACTCCCTAACCCTGGGATAGAACTTAAAGCGCAAACATGACAATGATATCCTGAATATGCTCTTTCGTTTAATTTGTGTTGAAATAAATAACCAAATGGGAAGCAAATCCATATATTATAAGATTCTTCATTATAAGATTCGTAAACATATAAAAAAAAATATTTCTTCTTTAGATAAAAACATGTTCTTCAAAAATCAAATATCAATGCTCCGAAATATCTGAGATTTGTAGCGAATGTTTCTATTATTAACAGCTTCTTCCTACAATACTAATTCCAAAAGGTCCAATCTACTTTCCTTAATTTGTTTTATTGAGGTTCACCAAATGTTAAAATAGAAAGAAAACCATCTATTAGTAAAAATTTTCCCTCGCATTGTATCAACACATTACGAAATTAACTTTTTGGCGTTTAACCCTCAGTCACAAAGGTCGGGTATACCATACCCAGAGCCTTTTAGAAACGCGTAGCATTTTCCAGGGGGAAGGGGTACATGTCTAAAGCGCATGCGTAAAAAAAGTAGAGGTACCAAAGTACCTAATTAGTGCTTCGTCAAAGTTATTAGTGTCACCTAGCATACTGTTTAATTTGTCCGAATATTGGTCTGGGTATTTTATACCCGCCATGTGTGAATTCGTTAGAAAACGTCGATAATCAAAATTTGACAAGTAAGTAAAAATGCGTACAAAAGAGCAATTACATCAACTTTTGATGTATATTTTTAGTATACAAATAATATTTTATCATTTTTTTTTCTTTCTAGCGATCAAAAAATGAGCAAGATGCGTGTTTTCTGTGACAGTTTAAGGATAGTAAATTCGTATATGGAGGCCTATTTCTAAAGTATGAAGACATAATTTTTTATGTAAAACAATTTAAGTTGGTGTTTCTTGAACTATTAAACTATAATAAATCCTTGCTTTTAGTATGGAAACCCGTGCACGAAGGAATGCGGTTGAAATTGCCTTGTAATTTGCTCTTCCACTTCTTTGGAAAATTGCTCATTTTCAAATTACAATAAAAATATGGTTTTTGGAGTAAAATACTAAGTCGTGCTGTTTTTATGATAGTTCGAACATTTGTTTACAAGGATTGATGGTTTATACTTTTTAAAAATCGTACTTGATATGTTTTATAATTTTTTGAAAAAAAAATGTTTTTCTGAAATTTTGCTTTTTTTTTTTTTTGTTTATTGCTGTGTAATTTTTACAATTAATAATTTTTTATGTTGGGAACGAAAGGTTAATATCCCAAACAAATGAAAAAGTAGCATCGAAATTGCTAACGAATACTTTCACTATACGGTATTCACGTCCAAACTCTGGACGGGTAGACCATACCCGCCTTTGTGAATTCTAAATGGAAAAGGCCTTGTGTGACTGAGGGTTAAATGTATTTCTCTGTTTGTGAGTGGTTAACTTAAATAATGTTGTATATACTTATAAAGGATACCATGCGAATTTTATATACAAACAAATTACGCAGAATAGTGTCCATAGTATCCATTAGGATTTTGCCATTAAAAAGGGACAATATCAGAACCCATTCATCACCGCAAAGGGTTTTGGTTAAACTCAGAGCTTTTCTCTTCAACTTAGTAAATCACTTATCGTTCCCTTCCTGCTATGCCTTAACCTTCTTTTAATTCATTTAGGTTTTCTACCTTTTTTTTTTTTTTCTTCTCAAAATTAATTTAAAGAAAACCCTTTGCCTTTTTGTGCTTGTCTTCCCTTCCATGTTTATAGTTTTTGTTATTTCTGTTATAATACAAAACACGTGGTAAATCCTAAAAAAAAAAAGGTTTTTATATTTACGAAATGCTCACATATTACGTATAAGTAAAAGTCAAAGTCAGAAGGTTGACGATTATGTCCTGTCCATAAAAAAAATGTCTCTTGCTATTATGTGATTAAATAGGGGATGGAGATGTTTTGATTTCGCCTAAAAAGATTTATGTAATTTTCGTAAAATGTCCAATCTAATTCAGAGATTAGTTAGGGAATTTCCGGGTATTTATCTACATAAAATCCAATATAGAGTTAGTATTAATTTTATTATCATCAAACCCATCTCGTATTTGATAATATCGTGAAGTTCGTAAGACTATTTAGGTTCGTTAATTAAATTATATTTTAAACCCCTTATTATTCAGATTCTCAAAGTACTTCATAGGGTCATGGTCAGTCGAAAGGATGAAAAAATATGATGTTTAGGAAATTTGTATACGTATTTGGAGATGGTATAATAGGATTTCGTATAGCTTCAAAAGAAATTTCATAAAGAAATATTGATAAGAACCGGAGATATGATAGTTTTTCTGGAGTGTTTTTAAAAAAGTGTTTTCCGGTAACCATTAGTTTCTCTTACATGGATAATCTAAAAAGAAAAACAGAACAACAGAATGTTAAGCCTCAAGTTATTTATTCAATGAATAGAGGAATTCTGATAAAATTCTGGACGTTTAAAATAAAGTTTCGAATTTTTCAGGTCAAAGTCAATCCATCTTGTTTAGGAAAAATATCCTTCGTTCAGGGACTAGATTTTAAAAGTTAGAAAGTATAAGAAAAATTTGAAACAACTCTATACAGCACAGTATCGTGGTCATCGAGTTTACATCCATAGTTGCAAAATAAAACGTTGGAGCTGCAGAACTGAAAAATTGATCAAAATGATACAAAAATCGAATTCATCGCGGATTTTTTTATTCATATTTTTATGTATGCTAAAATACGTTACTTAATGCAAAACAATCAACTCTATAAGCTAAATTTAAGAAAATCATTCTTTTACATTTTTTAATCTGGAGCTGCAGAACTGAAAAAATTGTGGAAAATTATAAAAAAATCGAATTTACAGCGGATTTTTTTATTTGTATTTTTATTTATGCTAAAATACGTTACTTAACGCAAAAGAATCAACTCTAGCAGCTAAGAAAATCAATCTTTTTACATGTTTTAATCTGGAGCTGCAGAACTGAAAAAATTGTGGAAAATTATAAAAAAATCGAATTTACAGCGGTTTTTTTTATTTGTATTTTTATTTATGCTAAAATATGTTACTTACCGCAAAAGAATCCACTCTAGCAGCTAAATTTAAGAAAATCATTCTTTTACATTTTTTAATCTGGAGCTGTTGAACTGAAAAATTGTAGAAAATGATAAAAAAATCGAATTTACAGCGGAGTTTTTTATTTGTATTTTTATTTATGCTAAAATACGCTACTTAACGCAAAAGAATCAACTGTATAAACTAAATTTAAGAAAATCATATTTTTTTAAATTTTTTAATCTGGAGCTGTTGAACTGAAAAATTGTGGAAAATGATAAAAAAATCGAATTTACAGCGGATTTTTTTATTTGTATTTTTTTTTTTATGCTAAAATACGTTACTTAGCGCGAAAGAATCAACTCTAGCAGCTAAATTTAAGAAAATCATTTTTTTTACACTTTTTAATCTGGAGCTGCAGAACTGAAAAATTGTGGAAAATGATAAAAAAAATCTAATTTACAGCGGATTTTTTTATTTGTATTTTTATTTATGCTAAAATACGTTACTGAACGCAAAAGAATCAACTCTAGGAGCTAAATTTAAGAAAATCATTCTTTTTACATTTTATAATCTGGAGCTGCAGAACTCAAAAATTGTGGAAAATTATAAAAAAATCGAATTTACAGCGGTTTTTTTTATTTGTATTTTTATTTATGCTAAAATATGTTACTTACCGTAAAAGAATCCACTCTAGCAGCTAAATGTAAGAAAATCATTCTTTTACATTTTTTAATCTGGAGCTGTTGAACTGAAAAATTGTAGAAAATGATAAAAAAATCGAATTTACAGCGGAGTTTTTTATTTGTATTTTTATTTATGCTAAAATACGCTACTTAACGCAAAAGAATCAACTGTATAAACTAAATTTAAGAAAATCATATTTTTTTAAATTTTTTAATCTGGAGCTGTTGAACTGAAAAATTGTGGAAAATGATAAAAAAATCGAATTTACAGCGGATTTTTTTATTTGTATTTTTTTTTATGCTAAAATACGTTACTTAGCGCGAAAGAATCAACTCTAGCAGCTAAATTTAAGAAAATCATTTTTGTTACACTTTTTAATCTGGAGCTGCAGAACTGAAAAATTGTGGAAAATGATAAAAAAAATCTAATTTACAGCGGATTTTTTTATTTGTATTTTTATTTATGCTAAAATACGTTACTTAACGCAAAAGAATCAACTCTAGGAGCTAAATTTAAGAAAATCAATCTTTTTACATGTTTTAATCTGGATCTGCAGAACTGAAAAAATTGTGGAAAATTATAAAAAAATCGAATTTACAGCGGTTTTTTTTATTTGTATTTTTATTTATGCTAAAATACGTTACTGAACGCAAAAGAATCAACTCTAGGAGCTAAATTTAAGAAAATCAATCTTTTTACATGTTTTAATCTGGATCTGCAGAACTGAAAAAATTGTGGAAAATTATAAAAAAATCGAATTTACAGCGGTTTTTTTTATTTGTATTTTTATTTATGCTAAAATATGTTACTTACCGTAAAAGAATCCACTCTAGCAGCTAAATTTAAGAAAATCATTCTTTTACATTTTTTAATCTGGAGCTGTTGAACTGAAAAATTGTAGAAAATGATAAAAAAATCGAATTTACAGCGGAGTTTTTTATTTGTATTTTTATTTATGCTAAAATACGCTACTTAACGCAAAAGAATCAACTGTATAAACTAAATTTAAGAAAATCATATTTTTTTACATTTTTTAATCTGGAGCTGTTGAACTGAAAAATTGTGGAAAATGATAAAAAAATCGAATTTACAGCGGATTTTTTTATTTGTATTTTTTTTATGCTAAAATACGTTACTTAGCGCGAAAGAATCAACTCTAGCAGCTAAATTTAAGAAAATCATTTTTGTTACACTTTTTAATCTGGAGCTGCAGAACTGAAAAATTGTGGAAAATGATAAAAAAAATCTAATTTACAGCGGATTTTTTTATTTGTATTTTTATTTATGCTAAAATACGTTACTTAACGCAAAAGAATCAACTCTAGCAGCTAAATTTAAGAAAATCAATCTTTTTACATGTTTTAATCTGGATCTGCAGAACTGAAAAAATTGTGGAAAATTATAAAAAAATCGAATTTACAGCGGTTTTTTTTATTTGTATTTTTATTTATGCTAAAATACGTTACTGAACGCAAAAGAATCAACTCTAGGAGCTAAATTTAAGAAAATCAATCTTTTTACATGTTTTAATCTGGATCTGCAGAACTGAAAAAATTGTGGAAAATTATAAAAAAATCGAATTTACAGCGGATTTTTTTATTTGTATTTTTATTTATGCTAAAATACGTTACTGAACGCAAAAGAATCAACTCTAGGAGCTTAATTTAAGAAAATCAATCTTTTTACATGTTTTAATCTGGATCTGCAGAACTGAAAAAATTGTGGAAAATTATAAAAAAATCGAATTTACAGCGGTTTTTTTTATTTGTATTTTTATTTATGCTAAAATATGTTACTTACCGTAAAAGAATCCACTCTAGCAGCTAAATTTAAGAAAATCATTCTTTTACATTTTTTAATCTGGAGCTGTTGAACTGAAAAATTGTGGAAAATGATAAAAAAATCGAATTTACAGCGGATTTTTTTATTTGTATTTTTTTTATGCTAAAATACGTTACTTAACGCAAAAGAATCAACTCTAGCAGCTAAATTTAAGAAAATCAATCTTTTTACATGTTTTAATCTGGATCTGCAGAACTGAAAAAATTGTGGAAAATTATAAAAAAATCGAATTTACAGCGGTTTTTTTTATTTGTATTTTTATTTATGCTAAAATATGTTACTTACCGTAAAAGAATCCACTCTAGCAGCTAAATTTAAGAAAATCATTCTTTTACATTTTTTAATCTGGAGCTGTTGAACTGAAAAATTGTAGAAAATGATAAAAAAATCGAATTTACAGCGGAGTTTTTTATTTGTATTTTTATTTATGCTAAAATACGCTACTTAACGCAAAAGAATCAACTCTATAAACTAAATTTAAGAAAATCATATTTTTTTACATTTTTTAATCTGGAGCTGTTGAACTGAAAAATTGTGGAAAATGATAAAAAAATCGAATTTACAGCGGATTTTTTTATTTGTATTTTTTTTTTATGCTAAAATACGTTACTTAGCGCGAAAGAATCAACTCTAGCAGCTAAATTTAAGAAAATCATGTTTTTTACACTTTTTAATCTGGAGCTGCAGAACTGAAAAATTGTGGAAAATGATAAAAAAAAATCTAATTTACAGCGGATTTTTTTATTTGTATTTTTATTTATGCTAAAATACGTTACTGAACGCAAAAGAATCAACTCTAGGAGCTAAATTTAAGAAAATCATTCTTTTTACATTTTTTAATCTGGAGCTGCAGAACTGAAAAATTGTGGAAAATGATAAAAAAATCGAATTTAATGCGAATTTTTTTATTTGTGTTTTTAATTATGCTAAAAATCTGTTACTTAACGCAAAAGAATTCACTATATAAAATTAATTTAAGAAAATCATCTTTTTTACCTACAATAAATCTGGAGCTGCAGTGCTAAAAAATTGATAAAAATTATAAAAAAATCGAATTTAACTCGGCTATTTTTTATTTGTATTTTTATTTATGCACTCTATGAGCTTAAAAAAAAAAAAAATTAAAATTGCAGTTGAGTATGTCACCTTAAATTGATATAGTGAGTGTTTCAGTAAATTATTAGTGTCATACTTGCTTAAATCGTTCCCAGTCGTCTCCATTGACATTTTCAAAAGAGTGAATTAAGACAGACATGTGACTCTTCTAAAAGATATCTGGAGCTGCATTTAAAACTACATTTTTCCGCTTAGCAGCTCAACAATCTTGCGGAATTTTGCTTTAATGCAATTTTCAGTCGAGTGAACCCATTTAAGATTGCGTTCTACTCTGCATCCTTTCGAAGAAGTTGAGAGCCTTCCGCAGTGCAGTAACAACTTTTCCCATTTTAGTCTTGAGAAAAATTCTGTGTGACAGGGGCTGCAAAAAAAAAATAGAGACTAAATCTTTTCACGTGTCAACAGAGCCTTTCTCCGGTAGAACTAACAAACCTTCAGGCACTGAAGCAAAGTAACCTTGTGCTTTTTATGGTTCAACACACGTTAACATGTCATTACACCTCGGAGCTAAAGTGGTGCGCCATTCGAGCGTCACTTCCTAATAAAACCTGCAAAATGTAATTTATTACCCGAGTAACAATTTTAGAGGACGATTTTAACATTGGCATTCTGCACGAACGGAGCCCAGATCCTTGTTGGCGGGGGCGGCGGATGCTTCCTTTCCTTCCCCGAGTGCTGAAAGGAGCAATATCAGCTCGTCAAGTTGAACGACAAATTGAATTTAGCCGCAAATTTGTATGGAAGAATTTTATGGTACTGATATGAGTCCTTTAAGGAGCTCTTCTAAAAAAAATTCTTATGCTGTTCTATACCGCCAACTTTTTTTTGAACTGATCGTTCTATTCCTGGATTTGTCATTCAATTTTTGCCACGTCCATAATGCATGGGGTGTGCATGAATCATCCCGGATTTTCGTATAATGCGATATATTGTTTATTGGGTTCACTCGGGGGTGTCATATAAATCATGACTGCATAATTTTACAGCGAGTAGCTACCACCAGTCGATCCGCCATTCTTTTACTGAGAAACACCCTCAAGGATAGTCAAATAATTCTCAATTCTTTCAGCTGTCGCAAATAGCAAAGTTTAAGGGACTACTACCGGTTATAATTTTGAAAAATTCAAATTTTTTTTTTTTACATTTTTCACCTCAATATACCTTCAGAAATAACGTCTCAAAATTTTATTTGGATATTCCCAAAAATATAAAAGTTACAGCAGTTTAAGCGTGCCCGCCTACTATATATTTATAAGTAAAAAAAAAACTTTAAACGTGATTTTCTCAAAATGACCTTTTATCAAATGGCGGACACACTAACTCCGAATTGGCCCAACCGATTGGGCTCAAATTTGGAGTGCTTCTTTATTTGAGTATTCTACACAGGAAAAAACCACAATATTAGTCAAAATTCAATCCAAAAAAATTTAGCAAGTGAAAACAAGTGAAAAAATAAGCGATTTTTTGAAAAAAAATTTCAAACGTCTGCCATTTTGTTTTTTTAATCATTTTTTGACATATTCTGGTTTTTTCCTACGCGAGGGACATTCCTTAATAAAATGCCGTTTGGTTTATTTGTTTCAGACTCTTCGTTTCTGAGATGAGTTGTCCGCCATGGGACGAGTCATTTTTTGAGCTACCAACTTCGGCGCCCTCTATAAACAAGGAAAAAAAATGATAAAAATAAAAAAAAATTTTTTTTGTAATATTTGAAATAATTATTATCACCATGCAAAATTTGAAATTGATATATAATAAAGGAGCTGAGAAAAAAATTATTGAAAATTATGCTGTTTTTTTGCAATCTAACCGGTAGTAGTCCCTTAACACTTATATACGCCTTTTGAAAAATACACTATAAATCAAAGCCGTCGCGAAATGCATTATAAAATTCTTTTTTGTCGTCGACTTCCATAGAATGCATTCAGATTCAGCTTTAGTAAGAAAATTCCGAACATTGAGCACAATTGTTGCATTTATTTATTTTTTTTATTTTTTTAAGATTGGGCCCAAGCACAAAGAAATGGCTTGGAAACTGATAAATGTTTCCGGTACATTTCGTAAATCTGTTTCAATCGTCTCAGAGAATTTTATGTCTGAAAAGATTGTGAACGTTTTTTTTTTATCTATAAATCATTGCATTCTTCGATGGCGTTGATTCTTTCATGTGTTGAATCGACAATCTTCTGATCTTCTTTTTATATTCGAAAATGTCCGTAAATATAGTTAATCAAAAACTACATGGGAATATAAATATGTATATATAAAAATATTTATATTTTTAATGAATAGTTTTTTTCTGATATTGGTTTCAAATAATTTGTAAGAGTTTTGATTATAGATAAAAAGAAAGAATCACACTTAACTTTTTATTCATTACAAATAATGAACACTAAGAAAAATGAATCATAAAAACACAATGAATCCACAAGTTTTATTAAGTGTAATTTAATTTTGGCAATATTTACAACAAATTTGACAAAAAAATGTAATAATAATATGAAAAAAGATATTATATCCTGTGGTTGAAAATAATTTTCAAATAACCTCAAAACCTTTCATGGAAAAATATAATTATAATCTAATTAAAAATAATTTTGACCTAGGGTTTCATTTGATCGTTTAGCGTAAGAATTACAATGCTCCAATTATTGACTGATAAAGCAAAATAATTCATAACTGACAAGTAAGGTACCCGAGGTGTACCTCACCAATTTTCTTGATTTTGTGGTATGTGGTAGAGCATCGAAAAATATTGAACACGTATTTTTTTTACGTGCTAACTCCTCCATTGAAGGGGTAAAAACCACCCTTAAAAACCATTTTTTTCAAATATCTTGAAAACTAATTAAAATTTTCCAACAATACCAAGTGCGCTTTTTAGGTTGTATTATAACAATATTGCGAATACTACTTTGGACCCAAAGGGCCGCAACCCCTACGTAAGGGTAAATACTATTTTTCAGCGTATTTTTTATCTGTAAAAATTCCTAAATTATTAGAACTTGAGCCAAAATAATTGGATAAAGTAGATAATTGAAAAATATAGTTGACGTGAGGGTGAGCGGGGGTAAGTTACCCCTGACTTGCACCAGAGCTAGATTTTGTCAATTTTTCTGATTCCGAGGTATGTTGTAGAGTATTAAAAAGTATTAGACATTTTTTTTATACACCATCTCCTCCATTCAAGGGGTGAAAACTACCCTTAAAATTTACCCCCAAACCAAAATGTTTTTTTAATATTTTGAAAACTAATCTTTTGCGATAAATATTATTAATTTTATTTGGGGGTTAACTTTAAGGGTGGTTTTTACCTCTTCAATGGAGGAGTTAGCACGTAAAAAAAAAAACGTGTTCAGTATTTTTCGATGCTCGACCACATACCACAAAATCATGAAAATCGGTGAGGTAGACCTCGGGTACCTTCTTTGTGAGTGTTTTTTCTATAAGAAAGCGAAAGAATATCATAAAAAAATTTAAGATTTTTTAAAACGAGCTAATTTTAAAATTGTGTTTTCCAGAAAACCGAGATTAGATTTTCAAAGAATTTGAAATATCGATAATTTTGCAAATTTTGACTCAAAATTTGAATCATATCTTTGTAAATTTTTCGATTCAATAAAGTAGGATTGGAACTTCCTTAAAATAAAGGGATTTTTATATAACAAAACATACGTAATTTTTTTTTTTAATTTAAAATGCACCAATGAAAATTTATAAATAACATCAAAATTTGAATGTTTGTCGAACCTATCGAAAAAAGAGTATTATTATAAAACTATTGAAAATTTTTTAAGCTTGTCTCGGAACGACCAATAAAACCAAAAAATAGGCTCATATTATAAAAAGCAAACAAAAGCCAAATTTCGTTTTATTGTAGAAAAGTTTTAGTAGTTTTATCTCATTTAAATTGAGAACAAAGTTGGTTTTTTATACTGTATATATTCAAATATTCAAATTAGAGGTTTCATTGTCAATTCTTCCAATATTTTTATTGAAAGTTAAAGTAGAAATGTCACGGCCACAATAATGGTAAACAATATCTGACAGGTGAACTCTAGAAGTTTTTGCTCGACCATATTTGATCCGCAATTTTGTTCCAAATTTTATTCAGAATTTCACCAAATTGATAATAATATTTAATAACAAAGACTTGTTGTTCAATCATATAGCGCTCCGTATTTGCTAACCGCAATGTTACTACCTGACTGGTGTCAAAAATAACAGCATAATCTAGTACAAAAAAAAAAAAAAAAAAAAAAAAAAAAAAAAAAAAAAAATGGCGGCAAATTTATTCAGTTTTCAAACTTCATTCGCCTTTAAAAAAATCGGAATAAACTCTCTAGGGAATCTTTTAACTCATAGTCTATTTTTAGTCATTTTTGACCCAGGGAACTATAGTGTGATTTGTTTTTAATGTCATAATGACTAAACTAAATTCTCAAATTTTTTGCACAAATCTTATTTTTAGTAAATAAAACAAAATCATAAAGTTTTAAATCCATGATTCATATAATTTGAGAATTATTCAAAAATTAATCCCGATTTAGGCCTAAAAATACTTAAATTCTTATCAAGGATAATCACATAAGCCACAGGATTTTGTTCGTATTGTGTTGACTACATTGCTAGCTCCAAAACCACCGGGCGCACTATATAATAAGCTCATTTATAGGGTGATGTAGTCCGATGATTGCCGCGAAATAACAAAACTCCAGGGCAATTCTGCTAAACTATCGTTTTTATGGGAAAGTTCTTGTTACATTAATTTTAACTGAGGAGGTTTACAGATTTTATAGTACCAAAATCATTATAAGGACGGGAACAAAATATTAAAGAATTTTGCGTTCAAAAGTTACTTTTATATTGAACAAATTACCACGGAAAGTCGTGCTGCCACTGCTGTTTCGTTCGAAGAAGTGGCTAAAGCTGGTTTTAATTTTAAAAAAAACCTTAATATTTTATTTTTGTCACTATAACGTTTTTCAGATCTCTTTATAATTAATATAGAACAATATTTCGGCGCAAAAGTTATAGTTTAGAATTTCAGGCATGTGGAGTGACGGGAGTTTTACTAGTGCTGCTTATAGACAACTACAAATAAATCAACAAAAACCGAAACCCCGATGCTTCCTCAACAAGATGCAACAGGTAGTCCCTTTAAATTGATCTAATCAATTTAAGCTCTTCACATTCCTAGATGTAGATGTCTTTTGACCTTTTCAGATTGCAATCATTGAACCCCTATTTGTGTCGGCTCTAATAGTCGTAACCTTTGAACTTTAAAGAATTTTCAAAAAATAAATGAATAAATAAATTCAAAAAAAAAAGAGGAATATTCAATTAGAGAATTCGATCCGTGGCGTGTGGCCTTCGGCGGCATCCAACAGTTTGCTTCTGTAGAAGTTTCACTCTCGCGAATTCCCCACTTAACTCGAGTATGTAACTTATTGCGTCAGGAGTATTTACGATTTACAAGAAGCTTTAATGCCCTCATCGCATATTCAATTTGCATAAATTGGTCTGCTGAGCTAACAACGAGAAAGCGATGAACCCTCTCGGCGTTTTACCCACTGTTCCCAAAATATATTCGCGCGCCTCACCGAGATTTTCTCTTGTCGTGAGGTAGGTTCCTGAAGGCGGCTCCGCGCGGTGGTACAAAGGTCGTCCTGAATTTTGGGTAGGTACGACACGCTCAAATGAATTGTAAATCCCATTTTCGGAAATCTTCAATCGCGCCCTCTGATTCAATTTTGAGACGTGTACATGGGAAGAGAGCATGCTTCTTCAGAATCCCCATCAACATGCTGCGGGGATATTTGTAGCGAATGAATATGATTTTCATAAACCGAGAAGAGTAAGCCTTTTCTACCCCTGTCGTTTTTTTTTTTTTTTTTGTCATGATGAATAAGGTAAGGGTGTAAAATTCTGTGGGTAGAAGAATGAAAACGTGACTTCATCATTTCCGGTGAAAAGTAAAACTCGAGATGGACCATACTCTGTAAATAAATTATTTACTCTAGAAAGCGCGACAGCCCACGCGGCTGGTGTTTGAAGGGAAGCGTGAAAGATGCGGGTGCGATGAGAAAAAGTTTCGTGGCCAATTTTTGTCGTTCTTCCTTCATTCGTAAATTGATGTCATTACTTTAAGGGCATTATTAATTTCTTTTGTGTTGTGCCGCACAAAGGATGATTTTATCAGTTTTTTTTTTTTTTTTTGTCCCAGCTAAAGAACAGGGTTAATGAAACTTTAGAGCTTAGGATCTATCAGTTTTTTGTTTTTTATTTTAGGAAATACAAACAAGTAACAAATGACTTCTAAACCACAGAGCTGTCCTAAAAGTGACAATTTTGTAAATTATTTTTCAATTATCTTAAAATCTTTTTTTAGAATTTAAAACTGCTCAAGATATGTATGCATAATTGCATACAGCGCACTCTGGTCGTTTTAAATTTATCGTCAGCCCGAGCGTCACGGGTGACATTAATCGCCTAAATATAATTTCCCATTTTGAGAGAACAGAAATATGCAGACAACGATTTTATGGCGCTTTTATGACGCAAATTAAGATTTATCTCTTCCATTACTTCATCTGCTCATTGTCCAAGTTTTCTTGCGAATAATCCAGACGGAACGAATTCCGGGAAGAACAATTAAAAGTACGAAAATCGGTTGCTGAAAGAGATTTCGAAGATATTCTTCTAGTCGTCGATCTTGGGTGATATATATTTTTTTTTTTTTTTTTTTTATCTGGTCGATAATTTGTCATGAAAATGAGAAAATTCCCATTTTTCGGCTTACTTTTATTTCCCTCCTGTAAATTCATTTAATGTCATTATGAGGGTAATATAAAAAGCCATCGTTTAGATATAAATTAACCACCAAAGATACGTTCTACGTTCTTATTTCGAGAGAAAAGAATTTTATTGTTATAGTCCCTATATTACAAAATTGGCCCAACAATTCCAAATCCATTACTTATCATACCCAAAATTGTTACATTGGCCCTAATCAATTCCATTTCGGATGAATAACTTTTAGTCGATGGGATTGTGAATTTATCTTTTATATATATTTCGACCACAAATCTTTTTGCCGAGGGGACCTTCTTTTATTGTTAATTACCTTTCAGCATTAATATTTCGGTGGATTACCTGATGCTCTACTGTCTTATTAACCGATTCACTGTGCGACAGGCACGCAGGCAGACAGACAGACAAGCACAATCCTCTTCCCAGAGGGACGAGTTTTCCACGATTAAGGGAGATTCGGTAATCTTTTAAGCCTCTACTGCAGGAGAATGATGAAGTTTAAGAAGACTCCTTCTTGATACGCTTTAGCGAACATGTACACTTTTGTGTTGTCTAATTAAATATTTGTCTAGATGATGAATTCCTAAATACTGAATGCTTTTTCGTTCAATAGCCGAATTTCTTAGAATATTTTGGGAGTTTGTGGGAAATTGTTTACGATCTGAATATTTAAAGGTTTTTCTACGTACACGAACAGACATATCTCAGAGACACGTGACAATAAAAAAAAAACTAAGGGTCTTACCAATACAAATTTTAGTATCTTTCTTCTTCACTCAAATGTTAATTTTACCCCACTTCTGAAATCCCCATTTTATATACTATGCATATAAATATAAATATAATAAAACGGAAATAATTATTAAGATTATAAAAAGAGATGTCTTCCAAATATTTAAAAAAACAATCCATTTTACAAACATAAAAAAGCTTTTGTGATTTACCATTAAATGAGGAGAGTTTATTTTCTGAAAAGGAGAATAAATATTCCCTGAAAATCCCTGAAGAATTATTTTCACAAGGAATGAGTGAAATGCTTCAGACGTTTTTAATTTCTATAAGTGATTGACAACAATTCAGACTTTTTTTTGTGGGTTTTTTTTTTTTTTTTATTTTAGAATTTAAAGGAATGATGGTTTCACACCCAAATTATTTTTAAAACCTAAAAATATTAAAAAAATATAGTTATTATATACCTTCGTACCCGTTAAGGCCCAAACGGACGCATTTTCATAAGTTTTTTCAGCCGCCCTTAATTCTACTGAAACCTTCCCATAGAAATTCTGAATTGGTCAATACTGATATAAAATTTCATGAACCTTCAGAATATGATAATGATTTGTAATTAAAATTGGAACTACAGAGGTTATGTTCGCTTATTTTAAGAAAAATCGGTTTTTTTTCAAACATTTTTTTTAGAAAATCATTATTTATGGCTCGAAACCAATGAAAATTTGGCGGAAAAGCAATAATATCGCGTACATGGACCCTGTTCCTTAATTTCCATATGAGTACGCTTTGAAATTAAAAGTGGCCGTGTCCAAAATGGCGTTTGAAAGTCGAAAATTCAATAACATATAATATTATGACTATTAAAAAAGAAGTTTTTAATGGATTTATTTAAAAACTTATACAGGGAGGTTTTTGAGTTCGCTGATTGCGAATCTGAGGTCAAATTTAAGAAATTCAAAATGGCGGGTTCAAGATGGCGGACAAAGACATAAAATTTTATAAATCTGAGCATAAAATAGCTCTAGGGGGTTTTCGGGGTCGCTGATTGCGAATCTGAAGTCAGATTTGCGAAGATAAAAATGGCGGACGAAAAAATTAAAATCACTTGGATCTGAGCCAAAATTTGTATTGTGGGGTTTTTCGGGTCGCTTCAGAATTTTTATGTGAAGATTTCAGTAGAATTTAGGGCGCCTGAAAAAACTTATGAAAATGCGTCCGTTTGGGCCTTAACGGGTTAACTTACAAAAATACAATACCATTTTCAATTTGCAGAGGTCACATTTAAATTTCTTTTAATTTGTTTTTATATTTGCAATAAATCCAAATATTTAATTTTAATTAAAATGTGACATTTTTTATTTGAAAATGATATTTTTAAAAGCTAAAAATTCCTATATACTTATGTATTAAATAAAAAATTTTTCTATAATTTGATAAGTGCTAGTTTAATTGGTTACCTTATTTCCTAAATTATTTGTAAACTTAAATTCTACTTTAATTTTGGTAATATTAAATTAGGTTAACACCTAGTAATAAAATCGTATTTTAATCACAAGGAATTTAAATAATGAATTAGGTATCGAATGTTACAAAAGATATGGGAAAAAACAGTCAAGTGCGTGCATTAGATACGCATACCCTATATTAGGATCTTAATTTTTGGAAGCTAGTGCCGTTTGCGAATTTCTAGTTGCTACTGAACCCTAAAAATCTTTGGAGCTAAGTAAATAAATAAATAATATAATATAATAGTAAACTGGCATATTTAATTAAAATAGAGACTTAACTTATGGTTTTTAATAAATTACTCCGGCGCAAATACATGACTGAAATCCGCAGGCGCTTTTATATTATAGTCAAACATACATTCGATAAACCTAGCAAAGTAATTGCGCGTGCATTTGCGGACGCAATTACGCCGATATTAATAAAGTTTGATTTGAGCGTAATTCAGTCAACGAAATCTAATCAACGCAATTCAGCCAACGCAATTCAGTCAACGCAATTCAGTCAACGTAATTCAGTCAACGCAAAATTTTTTCGCCCGAGAATCAGAAAAATATAATTAGCTTGTTATTTTTAAAAAAGGACGGTAGTCTTTTATTCTCATAGGTAATTTTCTAGAAATCTAGGTTTTAAATGAAGTAAAAATGGCAAAACGAGTGTATTTTAGTAAAGATGTGGAAAAAGAGGTAAAAAGTAATTCTCCTCTTTTCAATATGAAATTAAAAAGTTACAAAACACTATTGACATAAAAAACACTTGTTGTGATACAGTCATCTTGTTTTCAACTGAACTTAAATGTTATTGCAAATCATCAACAACGCAATTACGCTGACGCAAACAACAAACAACGTTTGAAATTTATTGGAAACCATGGCTTTAGAGGTTTTAATATTGTAAAATTTTTCTGAAATAATAAAAAGTGTATAGTTTTTAATAATATTGTCCCATAGCACGTTGTACTTCAGAAACCTGAATTTCATACATCTAGGGTAACAAAGTTAAAAATAAATCTGTACACAACTTTTTTATCCACCTCTATAAAAATGGAACCTCGACTATTTCCTGTGTGAAATTAAAAAATCCACGAGAGCGTTAAACGAGTAGAGAAATAGAATATTTAAATTCACATTTCACTTTTCCCACTATAAATAACCTGGAATAAAATAGGATTTGCCCTAAAGCTTTATGCTACAAACAAACTGCAATTTAAATGGAAAATAATAGAGAGGAATATTTTGGAAAATAATAGTCACCGCGACAAGAAATTTGAAATGGTAAATTGGTCCATGAACGCTTTAATAAATGCAAGGTGGTTTGTCAGTTTCAAATGTTACTTTTTGGGGGCATTGAAATTTTCACGCTATAGTCACGTTTATTAGACGTTTTCCTTAAATTTATTTCAATTTTTTGATCATTTTATACTCATTTTGTATCTTAAAAATTATTGTATGATAAAAGTCAGATATTTTATTCTCTTTAATTTAATATTTTAGGCATGTTGTTTTAGAAAACGTTTATCTTGCAGTTTAAAATACTTGTGGTAGATCTAGAATAAAGTAAACTAATTTTTTTCTTTCTTATTCTACCCTGTTTATCATTTTTGTGTTGGATTTGCAAAAGAAAAATAATATTTGTTTCACTCGAAAATCTTTTGTAATCTTTTACAAACTTTCCTAGAAGATTTTGTTCACATAAAAAAATTTTAGGTACACATTGAGGGTGTTTAAGAACTTCTAGAAGTTTTTTATTTTATGATGGACGTGATTTTAATTTGTTTGGAATTCCGATGAAAATTTTATAATGTTTGCCATAAATGTTGCGAACTCCATTTCGTTTTGTAAACATTAATTAGGCCTCAGAAAAAGTTTTATATTCTGATTTGACGACGACCCACCTAAAGAAATATTTAGGCACGTGTTCAGGCATATGCCACAGGGATTATTAACGCGCGTCACGTTAATTGACCATGGGAGAATAATTGATGGATTTGCACTAAAATTTTCTTTACTTTTTATGATAATGTTTGTAAACCTAATTGATTTTTAATTTTTTTTTTTAAATTGGGAAATATTTAAAAATATGGGTTTTTGCGAGGATATATAAAAAATATAATTTTTTTTACGTATAAAAAATATTATTCGTTTTTTACGTTTACAAAATATTATTGATTAATTCTACGTATATAACTACATTTAGCAAAAAATCTTAAATTCATAACCTTGGAAGTCAGGGCCGTAACTACAGCTTAAGAAAGAGAGTATTTTTTTTTCCGAAATCGGATTAAAAACAGTTTTGCATCAAACCAATTTGGTTTTAATTGAAACATTCAAACTAAATTTATTTAAGAGCTTTACTAAACAAATTATCTTCGATAAAGTTATCAATGAGTTTGTTTCTAAAAAATGTTATGATCTAGAACTTCACGTAATTTTTTGTTTTTTACATTTTCAAATAATTTATTTTTATGTTTTTAAAATATTTTTATTTTATTTCTAATTTTAAATTAAGTACTTTTATTATTTCAATCATGACTTTTAAGATAAATCTTGCAATTTTTCATGTATGTTAAATTATGTTTTTTTTTCGTGAGTTAGATTTTTGGCTATTTTTTATTGACTTGAATAAATGAGATAAATGCCTGATTTTGTTTTTGTTAAGCAGAACGTTAAGCCTATGCAACATAGAAATCTATTTACAATGTAAATTTTATTGAGCTACATATCTCTATGATATCATGCCTAAAATTCGGTCTAAAATATACAAAATCTTTAAAATTCTAATTTTTGTGTAGTGATTGAGTGAAAAAAGGTAGAAAAACAAGAGAATCTATTTCAATTAATCAAGTTACAATGACCAAAAATATCTTCAAATTTGTAGTTTGTTGAAAAATCCCGAAAATAATCATAACTCGTAAACTATGAAATTTTTTTTATAGTAGTTCCATTGTAATGTTGTAAATTTTATATTTAACTTACAAGGTGAGGCCACAACTTGATAAGAATGGATTTGAATAATTTTTAAACATGTTGTGGGGATATTAAAATATTAAGTATTTAAGTTACAATGTAAAATTTGGGCTTGATCAAATCGTAAATGAAAAAGGCTTGCATAAAATCCCTTTACCTTAATACTAATACTAGGACTAACTTTATTATTCAAATCCATTCTTATCAAGTTGTGGCTTCCCCTTGCTAGTGTGAAAAGACAAGGTGTGTTTTGTCTGATTACACTTAAGAGGAAATAAGCACTAAATAGCAACTTTATACAAATTTTAAGTTTCCAGCAGTAATAAAAATACTCACAAATATTATTCTGATTACGTGAAATTTTATGTATAATTTTGACAATTATACTTTTCTAAGTATTTTTTCTTAACCCATTAATGCGCAAAACGAAGATTTTGGCACGCAAGTTCAATTGTACGATTCGAATAGAAAATTGGTGCGAATTTCCTCCAAATTCGTATATAAGGGGTTTTTGCGGGTGCTCTTTTAGAATCTGGCATTTGTTTTGCATAAAAGCTTCAAAAACACTATTATTTTTTGGGTTTTTTCAAAAAAGTGCCGATTTTTTTTGGTAATTTTTCGTCTCAAAGTCGATTATCTTGTCGTTGCTGCTATTGGATGATCATATAACTACCAGAAATCGCGGTCCGAATGTCTACACTTTCTCAAACCATAGTTTTAAAATTTTTTTGTTGCTTTGGTTTTTGCAAAATGGCCATTTTGTACAGCAATGTAATAAAAAACTTTGCGGTTTTTTTACACGAAAAGGATCAACTTTACAGAAAAAATGTATATGACTAAAAGTACTTATAATTAGCCAAGGAAAAAATGAAAAAATTTTCAGAATTTTTTGGACTATTTTAGTTGTTTTGGATTAGGCTTATTTTTGAAAAATCCAAAAATGTCCCGATAAATTCTGAAAAATTTTACACGTGTTCTTTGGCTAATTATAAGCGCTTTTCGTCATATAAAATTTATTCGTATAATTGATCCTTTTTGATTAAAAATATCACTAAGTTTTTTTATGATGGAATTTGATGATATGTTTACTCAAAAATTGCAATTTTAATTTAAATAGCTTATATTCTTAAAAACATGAAAAGTTTAGTTTTAATTTTTTCTGTATAAGAATCGATGGTATTTTCCAATATCCAATAATATAATATTTTCCAATATCCGGATAATTTGAAATTATTAATAGAAGAGTTTTTTGAATGTTCATTATTTTTTATATCAAACTATCGTTTCTGTAAAGTGTAACCGCGAGGATACCTTAATTTATATTAAAGTGATATAATGTGTACAATGAATTCAAAAAAGTATGTGTATTAGTTACTAGGATTCTAACTACTGTTTACACTTGTTCTTTACCATCTAAGATGTATATAGTTTTTAAATTAGTAAAAATCTTAATTTTGTTTATTTATTATTTTACAAAGGAAAGAATTGAAAAATCCTTACTGAGTCTTAAGCTCTGAAAATGACCTTATAATTAATTAATTTGTCACTTAGTTCAAATTTTCGATCTATGAAGAGATAGAGGGTTTTTATTAGATTATTTTCTCTTGGATTCATAGTAATATCTGTTTAGGAAATAATAACTTTTTATCAAAGAAAATTCCTTGATATTTCAAATCATCACACCATTCTCACCATTTTGCTGAGGTAGAAGACACTATTCTTCGGCGGTAGAAGAAAATAGCTTGAGTCTTACTGGAGTTGATTTGAATTTTACACTTATTATATTAGACATGGCCTATGCAATTTTCAAAGCATTACGCTCTGAAATGAAAATTCCAGTATCGTCTGCATACATAACTAAATGGCAGTTGGACAGGCTAGGAAAATTAGATATGTAAATTTTGTACAGTAGTGGGTTAAGTACGGATTCTTGTGGAACACCGTCGGTTTTTCAAAAATTATTGTTTTTAAATAAAACTGTGCCTTTTCCAAGTTAATGTGAACATTAGAAATACTTTTTTTTATTATATTCATTTTTAGTTTTGTGTACTACACAGATGTGAATTTGTTAATAAATAAAGAAATCTCTTAAGTAATAATCAATATATAGGTATATAATAATTGCGCTTTAGTTTGATGGTCTTAATCAACTTAATGTTGTTTAAAAATCTATTTTTTTCGTTTTTCCTTGTCCCAAACTGGTATTATTGTTTTCTTGAATTATAAGAAATATGTTTTTTTTTTTTACTAAAAAGCATTTTATGACGAAAATAAAGTATTCATTCAAAAAAATACTTTTTATAACAAGAAGTTCTTAAAATCATACTGCGAATTTTCAGTTTCATTTTAGAATGATGGGCAGAATTTTGAGTTCAGAATATGAAACTCCCATTAAAATAAATCAATAAATTATTATGGAATCCACGCGCGCGATAATTAATTTGGCTACAAGATTTACGAAAAACGTGTTCAAAAGATATTCACAAATTCGAGGTTGTGAGATTTTTATATACGAAATATTAAAACCGATAAAAATTTTAATTAGCAGTCCATTGTATTAGTTTAAAAAATAACATCCCTTCTAGAATGTGATTAAATTTCTTAATTAACACCCAGCTAACATGACAAAATCTCAATTTTCATCTTCATCTCGGGTAAAAATTTTTAAATAGACAAGTCCAAGTTTACCAATTTGAGAGATTTCGCCCACAAAAACCCCTATTGAAGGTTTAGTAATAGTTTGCCCATTCACGAGGAAACCCTTTTTCCGGGTGCCAGTCCCAGAAGCCGGGCGACCTGAAGGCTGAAGGCGCCCTTAATATTCTTGATATCTTCTTAATACCCTTGCAGAACGAACTGCAGCTGGATGTAGTGAACCAAGGCAATGTCTGGCGTTATTAAAATATTGAAGGGCAATCCTTAATAAGAGCAAACGACCGACGTCGTCCCAGCACGCTTCCATTGTGCTCCAGAGGATGTTTACGTATTTCCCGGAAGCGTAGGAGATTGCTTAAGGAACGTATTCATCCTGGATCGGTTAAGCTAACAAGGTTGGAAATTGGTTGTTATTCTTCGACGATGTGGCTATTGGTCAATAGGGGTTCTGATGCAGTTCTGTTGGGCAAGGGCAGAAAGGAGTATTAAAATATTTTGATGGAATCCTGAAAGACCCTTTCATTATTTTAAGAATTTTCTTCTAAACATTTAGATTTTTTTTTTAGACTATATTCATTAAGTCTGAACACTATATTTAATAATTTTCTATCTTTGTGATTCAAGGCATAATAACTTTTATGTTATACTGTGAAATTCTTTCATAACTAAAAGGATTTAATCTTTAATCTTCGCTATAATTATAAATCAAACTTTTATATATATATGTTTAATTTATATACAGGGTGTTCAGAGGTGGGAGGTCAATATTGCAGGGGGTGAAAGGTCAGACCGAGACAAGCAAGGGGGGGGGGGGGGGGGGGGGCCATCTTGCACCGTTCGGCAGTTACAGGGTGAGTTGTAAATCAGGATTTTGCCTTATATGGGAACCGCCCTTGTATTTTTATCTTTTTTTCTACGCATCGCAGCGGCCCCAAACTGATTTCAAAAAATCAATATTTAGAAGCCCTTTCCAAAAAGTTTACACCACCCCTCTATCCCCAACCCGTTGGCCACAATCCCACCTGGAATTTGAAAAAATTAACTTTTATTTCACGATTTTTCACCTTTCGCCCCACTTTTCTCCGAAATTCATGTTATTAACATACCTACTTTTTATTTTTACTTTTTTCCGTTATGGAATAAAAATGGGTAAGTTTGAAAGGACATTGACCACAGTTGAAGAAGCAAGCGATAAGAACGGGTGTTTAATAGATAAAAATTAAGATAAAATGGCAGAATTCAGTGTTGACGAGTATGCCGATATAATTTACGTGTACGGTTTAGTAGAAGGAAATGATAGTGAGGCCGTACGAGAATACCAAAGGAGATTCCCGAGTCGGCGGGTACCCAACAGAAGGGTATTTTCAAGGACTTTCAGAAGGTTAAAAGAAACCGGAAGTGTAACCGCCCCCAGAGCAGAAACGCGAACAGGAAAATCGGCCGATTCAGCGGACCCCGACCAACAAATCTTCAACATCGTCAGGAACAGCCCTGTAATAAGCATCAGGCAGGTCGCACGAAGGTCAGGATTGTCTTCAGGGAGAGTTTGGACCGTTGTGAACCGAGAGGGACTACATCCATACCACCATATCCCGGTCCAAGCACTACAGGAAGGAGATTCCGAAAGACGATTGCAATTTGCACTTGGCTGTGCGAGTCTAACATTGAAAACAGAAGGTTTCTAGACCGAATTCTGTGGACGGATGAATCGCAATTCACCCGGGGTGGCATCACAAACTTCCACAACCTCCACACCTGGTCAGATGTGAGCCCACATAGGACAAGGGTTGGTCCTTCCAGCAAAGATTTAGTGTCAATGTCTGGGCTGGCATCATCGGCAACCAGTTGATAGAACCCTTCATCTTGCCCCAAGTGCTGAATAGTCAGCTATATTCGGACTTTTTGGAGAATACCCTTCTGGATCTGTTGGAGGACATCCCCCTGGCCACCAGAAGCGCAAATTATTTACAGCACGACGGAGCACCTGCGCATACTGGGAACATTGTTAGGGCAAGGTTGAATGAACATTACCCAGAGCGCTGGATTGGACGAGGTGGACCGATTAATTGGCCTGCTAGGTCACCGCACCTTACTCCACTGGCCTTTTTCTTATGGGGAATGATGAAAGATGAAGTTTACTCAAGACCAATCAACACCAGAGAAGAATTAGTTACCAGCACTGGGACTGCAGCCACGAAAATACGGGAGAGACTGGCTACCAAAGACCTCAAACGCGAAATAAGACGAAGGCTACTTGCATGCATCGAAACTGGCGGAGAACATTTTGAACAGCTTTCGAAGGACATACGTTTTAATTGTAATTGGTTTTTAAGCGAACAAAATGTATCTTTTAGTTAACTTCAGTATAATTTCTTAAAAATTCGAATTGTCATGATATTCTGTAAAAGGATTTTTGTAAATAAATTTTCGTATCCTTTTCCTATCTGGGCATGTTGCACCTTTTTGGAAAGGTAATTAGATAGACAACTTAAAAAGAATAAAAAGTAGGTATGTTAATAACATGAATTTCGGAGAAAAGTGGGGCGAAAGGTGAAAAATCGTGAAATAAAAGTTAATTTTTTCAACTTCCAGGGGGGATTGCGGCCAAGGGGTTGGGGATAGGGGGGTGGTGTTGACCTTTTGGAAAGGGCTTCGAAATAGTGATTTTTTGAGATTAGTTTGGGGTCGCTGCGATGCGTAGAAAAAAAGATAAAAATACAAGGGCGGTTCCCATATAAGGCAAAATCCTCATTTACGAATCACCCTGTAACTGCCGAACGGTGCGAGATAAACTTTAAATGTTATTTCATATTTAAACATATTTTCGAAAAAATACTCAAATTAGGTGAATTGATCTCCAAATCTTTTAATCGTAAAACTATTGCATAAAAATAAGTTAAATTATACAAACGTATTTTTTCTTACTTCGAGAGAAGCTGCCTGTAAAAATTAATATATATATCTAATTTTTGAAAAAGTTTTTCTATTGTTTTCTGCGATTATCGTAACTCATCAAAATATTTTTAAAATCTTTTCCCTGTATTATAAATTATTTCTGAATAATTTTTAAAATTTTCGAAAAAGCAAAATCATTCCAAGTTTAAGTTTTAATTAAAAAAAAAATATTATTGGATTAATTTTTTTACGAAAAGTTTGCATTTTGATGTTTTATTTTGCAAAACTTAGAAACTTGGAATAATTTGGAATTTTTGATCTTTTTTTTTAATGTTTTTCTTACTAAAAATACACCTATAAAAAATAAACCTCAAAACTCTTAAATTTTAAGAAACTTATTATGAAATTGTGTTTTCGAGATATTTTAAATTTGAGGATGAAGAGAGAATGATCTGAGATGAATATGGTTTCCATATTCTATTATTATGAAATTATGGTTCTGATTTTCACAGAAAAGCAATCCCTAGACTGTCAAAAAAAAAATATTGAAACATCCCTGAAAATGTTTTTATGATTTTCTTTTACCAAGAATAAAAACATGTACTGCGCCAAGTGCATTAAGCAGCTGTCTGTGAAAGCTTACATTATAAAGAATATCAATGTTTCAAAAGCCTAATATATAATCATAAGAAGTGGGATTCAAGCCAATTTAGAAAATACAAACATGCCAAGTGCACCTGGGAAGTGAGTTAAACTTTAATGTTCTCTGTTTTCCTCGAATCTTCGCAAGATATGTAGCTGCAACTGGCTGCGAAAGCAGTGCAATTTTCACATTTCGAATTCATGCAGCTCATTTCATTAGTGGGAGGTTGCCCGTCCTGTGTTCTGCGAGGACAGGCGAAGCGAACATAATTTCCATTCTCTGGTGCATTTTACAATAAGCTAAGTGCAGGATTTTCTGGTATTAAACAGTCGTTGTAAGTAGCAAGAAAGTAACTAAGCAGGAAGTTTAGGATGCATGTCCTTTTGCACAGTTGTCCTGCAGGAGCTCCACGGAAATTTATATGGGGTCCTTAAGCGCCGGCTATAACAATGGGAATGTCCTGGGTAACATGGGAGTAACATACGCGTAACATGCACCAGTCGTGCACCATGTCACGTGTCTAATGAGATCCATGTACGCTTTGTAGTCCGACTGGGAACGCTTGTTCGATTTTAGTCACAGGAATAAATGGTTCTGCTAAATCCGCACTGGTCGTAAAAACTCAATTGCTGTATGGCACCAGGATTCTCTGGAGGGCTGTGCAAGTCAAGCTGATTTCCACCTATGTGTCTACCTGCATGATTGTTTTTGTAATGGGAATGTTTTTACAACTGACTGCGGCAAATGAATTATTCAGAAACTTTATTATTTAATACTTTTTAACGAATAATTGTGGACATTATTCTAAGGGTTACTTTAATGCTATGTAGCTATTCGAGACTACAGACTAGTTTTTCTAACATTTAAGCTTTAAAATGGGTCTTTTCAAGTCATATCGAATAAAAACGACACTCACAATAGGACCTCTATTTCGGTAGGAAAAAATAATAATTAATAGATCTATTACAGATAGTATTTTGAGTAATAATATTGAAAAATAGATATCGGAGTCTATTTATTTAAAACATTCTTTTAAAGGAATAAAACCGCATTTAAGAAATCAGAACCTCAAAAAATATGAATTATAATAATTTTGATGTAATATAACCTAGGGGACTACTTTGATTTTGAACAAATTTAAAACCAGTAATATCCTAAAAATTCGTTGTAAAAATTAAATTTAAATGTTATATACAGTGCTTCCGAAAATTTTAGGACCTAACGTTGATTTTAGGTATATATTCTATTCCCTAGCCCTAGACTTGTTAATAAAGGAAAGGGAGATGGTAATAGCGGTCGTGTATGAAATCTTTGTCTATCCTTATAATTAAGGACATAAAACCTTGTTTTAAGTCGTGCAATAATTTTAACAAAAAAGCGTAAAGACAATGCAATTGTGTTCCAAATTATAGGACCAATTCTCTTTTATCTCTCTTTAAATACCATTTTTCTCATGATAAAAATTAGAAGTTTTTTGCAGAATAGTTTGTAGTTCAAGTACTTGTTACTATGTGATTTAAACCTTTGTTGTTACATGGTGAATTTTTATTTAAAAAAAAAGCAATAATTCAAGGTCTTCCATAAAATAATAAATAAATATTGTTGAATTGTTCCAGAAATGATAAAAAAATCAGTTGGCAAATGGTCTGTGGAGGTGTGTCTTGGTATGGGTTCACCAACCTCCATGTATGCACTCGGTGCACTGATTAAAATTATTACATGCCTATCTTGAAAGTAAATCTCCTTCCATCCACCGAAGTTGAAATGCCCTTACGAGCGTATTTGTTGCAACAGGACAATGCCAGGCGACATACTATCATACCTACCAAGCGCTGGTTGAGGAATAATAATATCAATAGCCTAGAGTGCACAATTGAATTAAGTTTTTACTCATTTTTGTTAAAATTAGTACACGAATTAAGATAAAAATTTATGAACATAATTAATGACAGACAAAAATTTCATGTACACCCGCTGTCACAATCCCTCTTTCCTCTGTCAACAAGCGATGGGCTAGAGAATAAAATCAACCGAAATCAACGTTTGGTCCCAAAATTTCCGGCAGCACTGTATGTTAAATTGCATTTCAGAAAATTCGACTCTAAATTAGATGTAAGTGAAAAGATTGCCATTTTTTGGATCCCCTTTTTTTTAGTTTTCAAAATAAGGCACCGAATGTGAGATTTTAATTAAATTTACTATTTCGAATCCACTGTTCGAAATGAGCGATTCTGACGTAGACATTTTGCATTTGCATTATACACGAATTGCCGAAAGTTTATTATTTTAATTTTAAACTTAATTTCTTTTTTTATTAAATACTATACTATTAAAATCGTAAGCAAGTGTCCGATAATGTTTTCGAAAACACAACTTGCTATGATCATAATTTACAAAAATTGAATTAGTCAAATTTTCTAAAATCAATATAAGAAATCATTCAGTTTGAAAGATTAAAATTTAATTTGATCCGAAAATTTGGTATATTAAATTAGAAGTGAAAATTGTAGTTTACAAAGAAAAGTTTAGTTTACAAAGAAACACTCAACTCTCTTTTTATACAGCTTTTTTCACGATTTGGAAAAAACACGGTCTAAGGAATAATCGTATCTCTTTATTTATTCTAACAAAATTTTAAAATAATTTTCTTCGAATATGTGTATGAAAAACTTAAAAGTAAAAATGCTTGTTACATTTTTATCAGATTTTTTTACTTGGTTTCTGAATAATATGGAACTTATTTTAAAAACATCGTTTGGGAAAGAAAACAACCTTTTTAAAGTTTCAATTTTGATTCTTGATTTCCATCCTTGATTTTTGGGCAATCGACTGAAAATCATCAAGATTTTTAATTTTTAAACAAAGTGCAAACCATTAAAAAGATGATTTTCCCAAATTTATTGCCAGGAATAAATCCCTAAAGATTCATTTATTTACCTATTATTTTCTCATATTTTTAGTAATAATATAGGTTTTTTTTTTCATCACCAAAATTACTTAAATTCAAAGGCTGTAGCAGGATAAGAGTGGGTGGGCGTCCCCCGCATGTATCTTTCCCACTTTAATGTGGTAAGTTGACACGGTGATGGAATTAATTTATGCCAAATATCAATTTCAATAAAATGTTTTTTACACTAGTTATAACGAATTTTTGGAAAATTGAAAAAATGAATTTTCTCGAAAATGGTTAAGCCGATCTTGATGGGTAAAATATATATTATACAGGGTACCAACGCAGTATTGCAAAAAAAGTTAAGTTAATTTCGTTAATTAGAAGGAGGTAAAAAAAAATATTTAAATTTTCAAAAAATTATTGTTTTATGAAATTCTTTTTGTACCACCGCCAATTTTTTCATATAATGTACTTAGACCCAAAACTACGACATATATATTTTTAGAAATTATCGAAAGGGTACTACATAGTTAAAAAACAAGAAAACTTTTTTATTTTTTTATTTATTTATTTTTTTTGTCATCTCTAAAATTAACAATTTGTTGCAAATTTCTAAGAAATTTTCGAAATTAATAATGATGTGAGTAAATGTTTAGTAAAAAAAATTTCGAAGTACCTCCCTATATATTAGTAATTCTTAAATTAAAGTTCTGTTTTTAGCAAAATAGTACAACTAATAATAGTACAAAATATGGCCATTTTTAAAAATTTATTAAAAAATAACGAAAATCTTCCGAAATAAGGAATATTTCGAAAAGTATAAAAATATCTAAAGGCTCAAACTTTTATTTGAGTTGTTTTACAAGCTCCTGCGACAATCCGTAATTTGTTAATTTAATTAATTTGAAAAAATTGCCAAAATATAGTATTTTGTATTTTTCAAATATATTTTTTTCAAAAATATGGCGTATTAGTTTATTTTCGTTTGCAAATTTGTAATCTACAGAAATATTCCTTAGAAAAATGATATAAGATTTGTTCTGTACATAATTAGACCAGTTTAATTATTTTGATGAAATTTAGGGTAATTGTCAAGCTATGGATTCTCTAGAAGTTAGAAAATTTTAGTTAGAATTGAAAATATAGGTAGTCAATTCCAAAGTTGATAAAATAATCGTTAATCTTAGCTCTCGAGTGCAAGGACTGAAGAAAAAAAACAATTTAGATCAAGCTTAGTTAGGTTAAAGTACCACAGAGTCGTTTTCTGTTCCCCTTGATTGATTGATTGATTGATGTAATAGGTGACTTCGTTCCGTGGATCAGACGGTCGTCGCGAGGAATGGGAACACTTTCGCCCTTCGTTCTTCAGCTAATATAGAAGAAGTCGTTAGGGCCTAATGGAGTAAGACCAGTCTAGCGCATGTGGGGCAAGCAAGCGAAGCGTAAAACTCCTTCATTAAAATAAAGAACAGCGCCCGCGTGCGTCGCCTCCCCCGCGAAACCAATACAATTTTTTTTATCAAGGTATTATCTGCGCAGAGCAAGGCAGATTTACTTTCTTTCACTTTGCCGATCCCTTTTGCTGGAACCGAGGAGGGCTTTAAGTGACACTGAATTTCATCATAGAGTCGAAATTGATTTATTATCGTCTGCCGGCAAGCCTAAGAAAAACCATATTATAAGGTATCTTTCGCGTAGCCTTTTCTTCCGCCTCGTTACGACCTGTCTACCGCCAAGTGAATTTAAATATTATATATACTTTTTTTTTTTTTTTTAGCTTCGAGACTTTTCCTGCTGCTGCTGGGGCTTGGGTTTGCCGTCGATAATTTGAGCTGGAATGGGTTCTCAATAGTCGTGTTTATGTTTACTTAAGAGGCTCCTGCATGAAAGAAAGTGTCGATTTTTACCCTTATCAAAGACATGCTACACTGGGTAGGCTCCTCCTGTTTTTTTTTATTTTTTTTTTATCGATTTTTAATCGCACTGATTGAAGTTAAAAGGGTCCATACCATGAAAGATCTTTTGAAAGCACTTAGGATTGTCAACCCCTTAAAGGGATCTTTTTTGCGGTGTCTGTCCGGCTCAGATAAAGGTTTAGAGAAAAGAAAAAAAATAAGGAAAAAAATAAAGGAAGACACAAGACTCTGCAAAATGTGAACGATACTTGACCTTTGTTCCTTCCAGTCGAGTCCGAGCTATTTATTTAAGAATGGGCCCGAACGAGGAAGGGGCTTACACACATGAGTTGATTCCGGCTTTCATTTTCTCTTAAATAAGGAACAAGTGGTTCATTACTTGTGGCATGTCTCATTATCTTTCATTAAATTCATTATAAGCTCAATAAAAGGTATAATGATAATGAGCATGGAAAGATTTACGTAACGTCCAGTTAGTGAATGTAAGTTGAGAATTTTGTTTTCTTCGAAAAATTGAACATCAATGTTAAAATCATCATCATCATTTATTTCATTATCTTAACATGTTCTTACTTAGACTTATAGGTTTTTCTTTCAAATATCTAGAACGTTTAGCTAATTGTTCACATCCTAAAAACATATAGGCCAAAAAACGGAGTTATTATTTAATATTGTGTTTCGAGGAAAGATGTCAATAGTAAAAAAATTATGTATATTATTCGAGCTATCTTATCTTAATATCTATTTTACTACTAATTAATTATCTAAACTCGGAAAAGTTGCCGAATTAAAAGTTTGGGGGCATGTTCGCATTTTTTGAAAAGGTTTTTAGTAAGGCTTGTTATGCTCTATTATAGTCTAAACATTTTAGAAGGTCTCAATTTATACCAGAAAATGCAGTAGATTTGTAAAATAGGGAAGGTTAAAACTAATTTTGCTCACTTTATTTTTAGATACCTATAATTTTAGCCTTAGGGCTAACTTTCTGTTTATATACGGATACACAATTCTGATTATTGTTTTAATTTTGTTAAGAGTTTTTGAATACATTATTCTAGTAAAAGACATACATAACTTGGGATTTCGGAATTATTTTCCGTTTATGAAAATACTTGGCTATAGTCTCAAACCTCGAATGTATGTTATCAATAATCTCTGTTCTGTTTCCTGTGAAGATGGATACATAACAATTTCCTAAAATATGGAAGTCGACTGTAAATAAATTATAGAGTATGGGCCCTAGCACAGATCCTTGGGGAACTTCTGCCACTATTTTATAGGCGTCAGCGCTATTTTTTTTTAAATTTAAAGCTAGTATGTTTTTGCTTTGTTTTATGTAATTAAAGTTGCAATTGTATTATACACTCAAAAGTAATACCACAAGAATATTCATAGTGTAAAAACAACTTTATAGAATGTGGTAATGATTGAAAATATAATTCAATTAAAAAGCTAAATAAGATAATACACATGTAGACTGCTAAAAAAAAAAAAAAAATTTTTATTAATAGGCTAGTTTTTTGACCCAAGAAATTTTATATTTGGAGTATTCCAAAAATATGCAGGATTTATAAAAGATACAATAATTTTTTCTTCTCAGAAGAAATTAGATAAAGCAATTCACAATGATTGTATTAAATTAAATAATCATTTCATTCACATAATAATATGAAATTCAAAATTAATATTTATTAGACCGGAATATTTATAAATTATTTTTAATAATAATAGAGAATATTTATCATCCTAGAGAAAGATTATTTAATAACTCAAAATTATTGTTTTTTAAATTAAGCTTATTACATGGTCTTTTTTTTTAATTTCTTAATTTAAATAAATTAAAATAAAAAGAAAAATTTTACAAAAATTAATTTATATATTTTATTTTAAGTATTTTAATTCTTCATTGAGTGCAATTTTTGTAGCACTTTAAAAAAAAAGGGTCATATTATTTTCTTTAAGCTTACTTTTGATTTTCTGATATATCTCAACTAAAACTAACATTATATAATTTTATCCTTTTTTAAGGATTTTAAAATCGGTTTTTTTTTTGTTCCTCTAAAAAGTTAGGAAATTTCCCGTAGAATACGCTCCAAAAAGTTTCGGGTCAAAAATCGAACTCCTTATATATTTTGTCTTCATTTTTCGAGAACGCTTTCTTCAGCACATAGGAGGTTTTCAAAACTTTAAACGCGTCTTTCTCAAAACAACATTTTTAAAATTGGCAAACACGATTACTCGAAAACTACTTGTCCAATTTAGCTGAAATTTTTAGGGTTTCTTCTTTATACCTTAGGCTTGTCTGTAAACCTAATTGTTTTGGAATTTTATGTTGCAAAATTGAATTATTAATGCAAAAATAGCTGAAAAAATTGTGAAAATTATCGATTTTTTTACAAAAACTTCTACCAAACGCAGAATTACTTTTTTTTTTTTAATTTTTGAGGTTTAGCGACAAATTACATGTATATTTAAGCCACATTTTTGTATGGGCTGTTACAGATCAATAACACGACGTCCAAAGTGGTTGCAGTTTTTTTTGTAGGTGAACTTCACGCCAGCGTACAGCTACCATTTTGTTTTCAAAAATTAAAAAAAAAATATTTTTACATTCCTCATTTATACTTTAACAAGTGTACAAAGTTTTATAATGATTGCATTCAACCTTCTTTGTGAATAAAAATGTTTTCTAATGCGTAATTTTTGCCCGTGTAATTGTATTTACCCCCTTAAGCTATGGGTTTTTAGGGTTCCGTAGCCAAATGGCAAAAAACGGAACCCTTATGGATTCGTCATGTCTGTCTGTCTGTCCGTCCGTATGTCACAGCCACTTTTTTCCGAAACTATAAGAACTATACTGTTGAAACTTGGTAAGTAGATGTATTCTGTGAACCGCATTAAGATTTTCACACAAAAATAGAAAAAAAGCGGCCAAGTGCGAGTCCCCATACTTAGAACTGAAACTGAAACTTATTGAGGTTTCTATATCATTTTTTTCTAAACTGAATAGTTTGCGCGAGAGACACTTCCAAAGTGGTAAAATGTGCCCCCCCCCCCCCCCCCCCCCCCCCCCCTGTAACTTCTAAAATAATAGAATGACAAAACTAAAAAAAATATATGATGTACATTACCATGCAAACTTTCCCCGAAAAATGGTTTCAACGAGATCTAGTGCGTAGTTTTTTTTTAATACGTCATAAATCGTAAACCGCAATTTACCTTTCATTCAATCAACTCAAATATAACAAGAACTTTTATATTATGTTACTTGCTGCTACGGAACCCTTCATGGGCGAGTCCGACTCGCACTTGGCCGCTTTTTTTTCTTTATTGAAGCCTACATTTGACTTTTTGCTGATATTTTGATACTAACTCACTAAGTAATCTTTATCCATATAAGTGTTATGAATTAAAATAATGTGTAACGTGTTTCAAGCAAATTTTAAAAATTTGTAAAGTATGGTGCAACATTTTACTTCATTTATTCAACTATTTCAATAACCTAATCTAGCATTTTCACTCTGTAGCATCTAGCGAAATTTTTTGTTATTAATTATTTATACTTATTTTTTTATTATTTTTATTCTTAAAGGTTTACTTAATTTTTACCTTTAAAGTGAAAATATGTATTTCCTTTTCTTTTTAAATACACCCAAATTCTGCAATGCTGCTAAAAGAAAAATTATATTGGGCTGCCTTCGTTCCTTAAATTTAACCTTTAGGCGGTATACATAAACTTAAATAGCTTTAACTTCTAAAGGTTCAATATTTTTAAATAAAATGTAGAATTTAAAGACATATTATTTAAAAGCAACACAATCAAGCTGAAGAATTATTTAGATTCATTTATTTGGATCAAGTTTTAAAGATTTCAAATTTTATTGCTCTAAGTGAGAGTTTAGAGTACTTATAAATTGTTGGTAAATTACATTAATTTACATAAATACAGTACACGCAATGAATTTTAAGCATCCATTTAATATTTTCAAATCTTCAGAAGATACCTTTTTTAATCTGTAATTGATTGGTAACTCATCAACAAAATCCCTATTTAAGAAAACGTACTTTTAATGGCTATGAAGAATGTCGAGACTTTGCCAGAAATTGCCATTAAACCTAATTGCAAAGGCGATTAACTCAAGTTTTATCCTACGGGGGGGAGAAAAGAGACAGAGGTCATGGTATATATATCATCAAACGCTTTGAAATAATCGAAGCTGAATAATTCTCAAATCGTATCGTATTACACGGGCGAAAACAACAACAACAACAGCAATATTAATAATTTTTCTAAAGTTTGGGCCACACGAGTTTGACCTAAAGGAGGTGACCCTGTAGACTTCCTTGATATATTGAATACTTGACCTCGAGCTTAAAGCCTTCGTGAGATTAATTGATTGGCCCCGGATGTTATAACATGAATTAACTTTGAGAAAATTGCTTTTCGCTCCCCAAGCATCCCGGAGTAATCCCGGAAAAGGTCTCCCAATATCCGTCCGCATCGCTTGCGTAAAACTTGAAGTGGAGCTGGAAACTAAATCTTAAACGGATGCTCCTCGGGGAATACTCCTACTACACACAAAATATTGAGATTCGATGTTGATGGAGGTGTTTCGAGCACTTTTTAACTAATTAGAGTTTCTGTGAAACATCGAGAATTGCTCGCGACTGCCTTAAGAACTAAATTAATTCGAAATTTTCTATTCTTTTTACAGGTAAGATGAAGTCTTCTAATTTTCCTGTTGGGGTAAGTGTATTTCGTGAGCTGAAAGATAACGATTTTGTGGCTTTATTAGCGTCGTCGTCACAGAGACAAAGTATTCGCACACGCCCTTCTTAGACGGAAGCACTGTTGCGACATTTTAAAATTTATTAGTCGCATGCTCTAGTTAGTGAGTAGAAACGTGAGACGACTAAAAGGACGTGCATTTACATAGTGATGAACATCCAGATTTATGTATGTACGTCTACTTCTTCTACTTACGTTCAAATAAATTCGAATGGCTGAGCATAATTAAGGGAAATTGACTTATACACACTCTGACACTCATACGGAGTTAAGGCAACCAAAATTTAGTCCAATTAAGTTACTTTACATGCGAATACTTAAAACTCTACCACTCTACCACTCTATTCACTACAACAAATACCGCCATAAAGGATATGTATATATAAATTTCGAATAGAAAATATTTGCTTAAGATTATACCAGGAAATTATATTAATTGGCAAATTCTGTAATTTATATTGGATGTTGTAATGGGAAGCCGCATCTTCTCAACGTAAAAGAGCAAATTCCAGAAAATACAGCGAAACTGGAAAAGTATGATTTGCTCAAGGCTCAAACGCTATATTGAGGTTAATAACAAACGAACCTCAAGGAAATTTTCATAAGTAAAGATGAACGAGGATTCTACGCCTTCTAGGCAAAACAAATTCTGAAATTCTACTCACAAAGTATCTTCTGGAATCAATATTAAGATTTTTACTACGAAAAAATCTCATTATATTATTAAATTACGAACAGTTCTCTCGGAAAATTTTATAATGTTTCTAAGCCGAGGTAAGCTTGTTAATTGAAAACATAAAACGAAAGTGTTAATGTGATATTTATGCCTTTTATCATAATTTTTCATACTAAAGAAAAATAACAACATGAACAAAATTTTCATTTAATTTTTATTTAATAGTTTTAATTTTAAAATCTTTTATTTCAACACCTGAATAAGAATTTCGTTATATATAATTGGTCTAATTATACAATATAACAAATTCAGGGTTATAAGATGAGAATGATTGGAATCAACACGACTCCTACTTGATGAAAAATGAATGATTTACTAATAATTTTTTATTATTTATATATGTTTTCTCAATTTAACTTATTTTATTTTAGGTATAAAGGGTAATCATATTAAATTAATATTTTGAAACTTTTCGAGAAAAAAAAAAACAATCTAATAAAGAAATTCCCGATTTCAGGCTTTTAAAAAATTATTAATACATTTTGTTCAAAATTTTGATGAAGGGAATATGCTATGAAATCTTAAAAATACTTTAATGTACAAATATTGCATTATAATATATTTTGCGAAGTAGTTTACTCAATACAATAATTTTTAATCAATTTAGCACATCTCCTGTCAACCAGTCACATAAAACGTGAAAATATTTTTAAGAGATTTTATAAGTCTCATGATCAGCGACCCCAAAAATCCCCACATACTAAATTTGGCGTAGATCGGTTGGTTTCGAAAATTTCGTCCGCGATATTGGATCCGCCATCTTTAATTCTGCAAACTAAACTCCAGATTAATGATCAGCGATCCCAAAATCCTCCACATACCAAATTTGGCGTAGATCGGTTGATTTTCAAAAATCTTTTCCGCCATCTTGAATTTTGCAACTTCAGATTCGTGATCAATGACCCCTAAAACCCCCACACACCGAATTTAGCGTAGATCAGTTGACTTTTAGAAATCGATATTTCTGACCCGATTTCAATTCAGACGCCAGATTCTTGCTCAGCGCGCGAAAATACATCGAAAATCATATATCGCATGTAAAGTACAGACAACTTTTCGTTTTTTGTGTGGCTGTGTTAATATTTTGCAATGGTAAAATGTTGAAATTTTACTTAATTCTTTAAAGTTTTTTTGTAAAGTATATCAAGAGGTCTGAATAACGAGTTTATCACAAAATTTGTAATGTTTTACACTAATAGCATCTAAAATCTACATCTAGATTATTTTTAATACCATTTTTCGAAAAATTGTAATCAATATGTTGAAAAAATTCATTATAGCAGAGTGACATTGATTGATATTAAGTTATGTTCTATGCTTTGAATTCTAAGTCTTAAAAATGTTACGTATATGTTGATATGAGTCTAATTTGGTGAGTTTAAGCCTATTTAGTTAATAAATCGGCATTAAACTGATTCTAAGCGATTAAAGTGAATAGAGAACTCTAGAATAGGTTGAACAAAGGTGCAATATAGGGTCAGAATTATATAGGGGACCTGAATTTCCTTGCCCTATCTCTTTATGAAATTGTGGCTCACGTTAGCTTTATCGATGATGGAGTGAAAGTGATTAAAAAACTCATATACTATATACATACATCGTAAGAAATACACATATCTTTAATGCTGTTTGCTCTGAATAAAACTGGATTGTCAATAAAATATTCATAAAATATAAGTGCTTGAAATCAGTGATTAATTAAAAAAAAGGATTTCATTCAGTTACACTAAACAATTTACACCAAACTAGCATAGAAGGTAATCTTTTCATTTTTATTCTTATGCCTTTTCCGTTTCCTTCCTCCTTTTCTCTCTGAATGAGGTTATGTGTAATTAATTTTTTTTAATTCAATATAAATTCAAATTATTTTACCACAAGTAAATTCCCTGTGGTGAAAAAATCCCATTTTGAATTGTGGGAAATTTTTTCGTTCGGCTGACGCTATCATGTCACGCTGACAGATTTTCGAAATGTCAGTGACTATTGTGAAGTGCGTAAATTGTTTTAATCGAGTAAGTATTTTAATTGTCTGTTTTATTTATTTTATTTTGTTGCAGAAATATTAAATTGTTGGAATTACTTGCCCATTCCAGGCTGAAGAATCTTGCTTTGGAAGTACCGGACAGTTTGTTTTCTGTTAATTCATTTTAATATTTATTTAATTCAATCTTAGCATTTATGTGTTCTTGTGTTAGTTCATATCTTTGTATGTTATGTATTTATTTTTTTATTTAATTAAATTCATTCTATTTTTGGCTATAATATGACATATGAAGCTCTATGTGAGTTGAAGCCAAACATAATTAAGCTTCTAAATAAAAAACATATGCATTTTTTGCAAGTAACGCATTTTAATTCTTCCCATTATGTTGTTATTATATTATTATAGAATACAGTTTAAAAAGAGCCGTCTAGGTCAAGATTTAATAATTTATAATCACGATTGGAAGAAATAATGGAAAAGATAGAACATTACGCAAGTCATTAATATAAATCATAAAAAGGAGCGGATCCAGGTGAATTCCTTGAGGTACTCCGTAAGTATTTAGTAACTCTTTGGAAAGGGAGACGCGAGAGAGGACTTGCTGAGTGCGAGAGAATTGACGCCAATCGACAAAGAGGGGGCAGTTTATTTATAGATCAGAATCGTATGACTAATGCTATCGAATGCATTTTTATTTCTGGAAATATTACAAAAATTTAAAATTTGTTTTTTAGATAATTTTACTGAGAACATTAAAGTCTTTAGAATGATTGCTTATAAGATTTATTTAATAACTACTTAAATAATGCAGAAAAATCTAAAACTGGTGCATTCGAAATATGAAGAAATATTTATATTTATTGAATGTTGCATATTTTCAAAAAATTCCAAGAAGGGAATCTTGCACATATTAATATTTATAGTTTAATTTAGTTACATAGTTTTTAATTGATATTTTATCACCACTAATTTGAGACATTCATGCCCAAGTATTTAGATAGCAGTCGATTATAAATTAATGATTATTTTCTTCGCAACTTTAAATGCTATTACCTTTCCTAAATTTAAATTTAAATTTAAATCTTTCACTTGTAGACACGAAGTTTTAAAGAACTATGAATTTGCAAACGAAAATGTTTAATTGGCTCCAATTTTTGAGAGAAATAGGGTCAAAACTTTCAAAAGATCTTAATTGTATTTTTTGTTTGTTTTAATCACTACAAAATAATGAAATGTGATAGGGACTTTTTATGTAGCTCAAATCAAAGCCTGAATCATTACTTAAATACGAGAAGTACCAGTTTTTTTTATTTCTTCATAAATAGCACTATATACAATATTTTATGAAGTAATCAGAAAATGAAACAAAGTGAATTCCACGAAATATTTCGAACATTTTTTAAGCTTGTTGTAATTTGATAGAAAAGTCAAAGGTTATAAAATTTATTTTAGTGAAGTAAGAAGCTCTTTCAAGAATTCATTATTTTTTAATAATTTTCCAAAAAATACCAATACAAGTCTCGAAAATGTTTTCCTTATTCATAATTTACGGAAAAACTTCTGTGCAAATTAACAGGTAATTATGAGTAAAAACCTGTGTTATCATTATTTTTTAAATTTTCATCACAAAGTGTCCTTTTAATTTATTCGAGGAATATTTCTGAAAAATGTATCATTACAATTTTGAACTTTAAAACATCTTATTATTTAATTTCGAAATTTTATGTTCCAAACACGTTTACTATGCTCCTAAAATTTGTTTGGGAGATTTCTTATGTAAATATTTAGACAGTTTCTAGAAAATTCAGGTTAAGCAAAAGGAAAACATTTCTGGAAGTTTATTAAAAATTCTCTTTGTGTAATTTTTATAATCTTTTTTTTATTTGAATATCCAAGAATTCGATATTGAATGAAAAAGTACAAAAAATAAACCAAATCTTTTTGACATTTCTTGAACTTTCCGTACTAATTACTGGAAAAAAGTTGACTTAGTAGTTAATTATTACTTAAGTAAAAAATAAAAAGTATATAATATACACTTAAGTATATGCAATGTACCAATCGCTGGTTTGGGACTTTGGAGGGGTGTTTTATCAAAAGACATTTCCTCTCCGTGTCGCCACCTGTACGAAGCACCGAATTTATATTTTCAAAGTTAAAGGTGATGACATCCGGTACGATATTTTCTAAAAGGAATCTTTCGTATATTCTTTAAGAATATTGTCGACTCTGCGGGCTTGGAAGTTACGCCATCAGATAGAACTTCCTACTTTTGAGTGGCTTAGAACTCTGCTTCCTGATGCCGTACAAAGTAAAGTCCTTTGAAGTCGTGTCCCTCACATCCAGAAAGAAATATTTTCCCATATTCGTGGAACCCCCCCGTTTTGTGTTCTAATAAGGTATTTTTGTCGTATCGTCAACCTCACATTCTTGTGTTGAATGGCGACTAATTACAGGAATTCGAAATTTTTTTTTTTTCCAGGCTACATCAGGATGCTGTTGTGGGTAAAAAGCATAAATTGGGGTAAATATGTTTTATGTGTATACCCCACAAAGCCACAATTTCATAGGGTAAAATGAGCTGAAAAGTTTTATGAAGTCACGTATACAAGGTAAAAAGTTTTTTGGTAAACGAAATCTACCCTTTTTGTGTCAGCTTAAGGGGGGGAGACCACACTATTGTTTGTTGTGGGCAATGTTTTCTATTTTCTATAAATTGTACGCAGTCGAGGTCCGGCTATTACATCCCGAATCTAAGCCTACCAGACAAACCCACAGAGGACACAAAGTCGCACCTTAAACGAACCGGAAATAATATTTGTCGCTTATACATACATATTGAAGGGTAGACGAAATTAAAATCAAATCACGTAAATTGAAGTTAATCCAAAATAATCTGGTGGGTGATCCCACTGATTTCGAATGCGTGGCCCAACTGTTAGCACGTTGAACCGCACTCTCTAGCCCACCCAATTCATGTAGATTACCTGTGGACTGGATTCTGTTCTATAAATTTAATATAACAGTTTTAGACCAATAAACCGTTTTTTTTTTTACCATTCATATGTATGTCCTGCGCAATTGATCCATTCTCCTTCAGGACGAGATTCACTGGTTGCGCTCTTTCTTCGTCTTTTTTAGACCATTTTGAAAGGTTCGTTGATGAAAGACAGCGTGTTCAGTTTAAATGTTTAGTTGCACGCCGGTATTCCGCGGAATAGGACGTTTCTTATTCTTATCCAATAATCCAGGACGAGAATTCTAGTTTTTCCCTCATAGTTTCCCAGATATTAGGCACTAAAGTGATTCCACAACAACAACAACAGAAAATTTCGTTCTTAACGGAGTGAAAAATCATCTAAACTTGTGATAAATATCACAAAATTTATGAGATTATTTTTACCAAGTGTTTAAAAGTGAAATTTCGTGTAGAAGCAAATTTAAAAAATTATTTTGCTAAAAAGTATGAGAAGTGATAATCGTAGAGTGAAGTTTTTTTTATACCCGCAATCACATTACTTCACGGATCACCCAAGTGATTGAAATCCATACGCGCCTTCCCGTATCATAAAATTGCCAATGGGGGGGGGCAACATTTCATAAGTATTACCCAAACAATTTATAGCACACATTCCAGAGGTCTCGTTTTGTCGGTATTAAACTTTAATTTGTCTCAAAAAATTGTTCCATTCACCACAAAGTCTTAAGACTTGCTGTGATGGTACGACGATGGTGGTACTCAAAAACGCCCCCAAACCGTGGCGTAGCACACTTCTGTGGATTTTCTGGCATCATTTCTTCCATCGCCTTTTAAATTGGGGCCATTTACATTTTCTGATTGAATTTTTATGGCTATTTCGCTCCTCATTCGATTATCTACATTTCACAGGAGTTTGGCAACAATAAAAAGATATATTTCTTTACCCTGTAACTTAGACGAGTATAAATCGCATAATGTTTCATTGGAATTCCTGAAAATGTTAAATTGAGTTAATTTTTGTTGGTCTGATGGTTTAAACGAATTTTAAAGTTTCACGTGTTGGATTTTCATCGATAAAAGTGCTTTAATGTTTTCTTTTAATTTTAATGGTACCCTTCATAATACAGGACAGAAGGGTGCTATAAAGTTGTGCCATTTCCACAATAAAAATGTCTTTGAAGTTTCTTTAAGTAAAATATTAAATGTTTGAAATAAATTAAATATACATGAAAATTTGGCATACAAAAGTGATTTCTTTATCTAACTTGAAATGTTAGACACTGAAATTCTAAACGTTTACAACATTTACAAAAGCTACACTTTTTTTAACAGCATAATATTCTTAATTTTTTTGTTTCGGAGAATAAAATTTTAAATTATTGATATAAATTAGATGAATATTGGGTATATCGTAGTTTAAATACTTATGCCTTAAAGAAATGAGTGCAACTGAACATCAAGGTAAAAAATCGCCTCACTTTTTATGTTATTTCAGATAAATAATACTCGTAATATAATATTAAAATTTCTTATATAAAAGACAATATTTTTTGTTGAAAACATCTCCAATGATGTAAATGACATTTTCAGACTAGTGGTTTTCGTGGTCGTTATTCATACGTAAATAAATGTAAATAAATAATTTAAATGTGAAAAGTAAAATGTACACTTTCACATTGAAAAGCAATTGCAATTTTGCCACAAATCGTTATATGTTAAGTATTTATTTATATGTATGTGGTAAGGCTCTGGAAATAACATTGAGTATATACCTACATAATAAAATTAAAAATTAACTAATATTTGTAAAAAATAAGAAGCATTGTTTTCAAATAAGTTCAAACTTTATAATTTTTAGTGTGTGTATGCACTATGGTTTTTTCTTAATTTTTGGTGATTAATTTTAACTGATTTCCAAGTTATTAAATAAGATTTAATTATTCTGTTAATTCAAAAAGCAACACTTGATTTTTATACGAATCGAAACATTTTGAGCTATACAAAAAAAAAAAAAAACAAAAAAAAATATTTTTTTAACCTAGCTCCAATTTTGATGAGACACATTTTTTCTTTCAACTTCAATTGTGTCAACAACAAAAAACTGTTTTCTTCTTTTTTAACTATGAAGCTCTTCAAAATTAGTTTAATTAAACTTGTAAAATATTTATTCACATTCAAATAAAGGTATTGGATTTCTTTAAAGTGTGGTTCTTTTATCAAAAATCACAACTAAAAACTTGAATTTGGTAGAAAAAAAAAGTTTTCTTGTTTTTTAACTATGAAGTACCCTTTCGATAATTTCTAAAAAAATATATGTTGTAGTTGTGCGTCTAAGTACACTATATGGAAAAATTGGCGGTGGTACAAAAAGGATTTCATAAAAAAATTATTTTTTGAAATTTTAAATATTTTGTTTTATCCTCTTATAATTAACAAAATTAATTTTCGACATTTTTCCCAAAAGTACTTTGGCACCCTGTATAACATATATTTTAGCCATCAACATTGGTTTACCCATTTTTGAGAAAATTCATTTTTTCAATTTTCCAAAAATTTGTTATAAGTAGTGTAAAAAAAAAAATTTTTTGAAATTGATATTTGGCATAAATTAATTCCATCACGGTATCAACTTACCACATTAAAATGGGCTAGATACATTGGGGGGCAGCTACTAACAGCTGCCCAAAATAAAAATTTGAACATTTTGGACAATTACACCAAATCGCTATGAATCTGATCCATAGAAAACTAAAAATTTTGAACAGAAATTTCTTCGGACTAATTTAAAAGTGTTTATAAGGCATATCAATTTAATTCTATGTTTGGAAAATTTTAAATCATAGCTATGTAATAAATGTAAAGATTCCAATTCAAGCGATAATTTCCTTCTACAAATTTCTTTTCGACAAAGGTAAAAAACTACTATTCTTTTTCCTACATACCAAAATATTGTGTAGTAATTTGGCACAATTAAACTTAAAACAAAATTCAGTTCATCAGCAAAGGTAAAAAATCCTCTCAAATTAAGGGATTTATTTATTATATGCATTATATATTTTTTTAAGTAAATGCGAATTTTCAGCATTTAAGTGTATACACACGAACAATTTTTCAACCATGATATTTCAATGATATTAATTTAGAATAATTTATTTCATACATATGTATATCCAAAATGTGAAAGCTCCACTATTTCAGTATTATTTCGGATTGCGTTCAGTTTGTATATTTTTAATTTAAAAGCAATAATTTATTCAATTACATATAAAGTTCTATTCAATCTCATAAAAACAGTTTATTAATTCATTCATTATACAGAAACACATATTTCCACCTCGATTACTATGAAATTTGGATTCATACTTCAGTTGGTGGGTGGTATGTTTATGAATGAATAATTAAAGAAATACAGAAATACGCTTTGTTTAACACAATCCAGCCATGCGTGCATCACAATTCCATTCATATAAATAATATTTATTAAATCCCTACACTTTGAAAATTGAAAAAAGCTTTATTCTGTATTAAATACGATTAAGTTTGTTTGTTTTAGAAATCTGCAGTTGAATAAAAGAATTTATTATCAGCAATGAGAGCACTTATGCATGACTATCTGCAAAAATTATGCTCTACACGAAAAAAATGTTTCTACATGGAAAAAGAAAATTACGCTACACTTTAAGATGGCATAAAAATATTCTTAAGAAAAAAAAAAAAAAAAACAATTTCTACCTAAGTGGCATATATACTGTTTCATATAATTAATCACACGCACTGTTTACGCGCCCTGACAGACCCACGCCTCTTTTCTTGTTTTATTTCTCGTTTTTCTCGTGTTTCACTTAGGCTTTGCCAGAAATTGCTATTGACTTTCTAATTATATAAAGTCAGGAGTATCGAATTGCATTTAATGTGAGAAAATTACCAGGTGACAGAAAAGATAAATTATATTATTATATCCATCTCGAATTTCACATATACCATTAGATAGATTTGATAAATTTAATAGAACAGATATCTTGTTTATATTTAGTTACAAAACTTTATTTTAGGTAAATTGATTGTTTTATTTATTTATTGGCAAAATATTGCTTTTGTGCTCTTTTTCCACCTAACCCTTTTTTTTATGTAAAGAGAAATTGATAGCACAATTCGACACAATACGGCTATAGAAATTGCAGACGTGTAAGATGGGGCTTTGCCTTGGTGTAAAAGAAAACATTTCTTCGAGAAATAGGGTGGCTTTTTTATCAAATCACAGTAAAATTGATCCAATAAAGAAATTTTATACTCTTCTGTGATAATATCGCTATTATTATTAAATCGTTTATTGATTTAAATTATTAAATTTCAAACACCCATGTTTTAATCTTTATTCTTTTAAATTGATCAAACAAGGTTATAAATAGATTTATATTACAGATGCCACGAATAGTAATTTGGCCGAATACCGAATACCGAATATTCGGCGAGGTTCTTGGCCGAAGCGCCGAACATTCGGCAGCCGAATATTCGGCCACACTTAGTACTTTCCGCGGGTGATAAGTCACAACTGTCGCTGCAGAAAATGTTCGTTCAGATGAAGGTGTGGAACAGAAAAATTCTGTTGCAAATGAACTTGATTTTTACATGGTATCTGTTCGTTTAGATCGGACAGCAGACCCTTACAAGTGGTGGTCAGCAAACGCGAAACAATATCCAACCCTTTTACAATTTGCTAAGATGTATTTATCATCTCCCGGTAGCAGTGTGTATAGTGAGCGGCTGTTTTCGGAAGCAGGTATAATTTATGAGGAAAAACGCAACCGTCTGCTATCAACAAACGCTGAAAAAATTGTTTTCATTCATCATAACTTACCACTGGTAGATTTTAAATATTAATTTGTTAGTTCTTTTTTTTGGTTAAATAAATATATCTTTGTGAGTAATATTTTGAGTTCTTTTTTCATGATTTATTTGGTAATCCTTACTATATTTTATCATAAATACGAAAGTAAATCTGTTTATCACGATTTCACGCCAAAACTGCTGAACCGATTTAAATGAAATTTGGTACACAGATACTCTAGAGCCTTAGAAAGGACATGGGCTATAATTTACGCGGACGAAGTCGCGGGAAAACAGCTAGTAATAAAAAAATAATAAATAAATTGCTATTCGGTATTCGGCCGAATAGTTAACCATATTCGGCCGAATACCGAATAGCGAAAAAAAGTGGCCGAATAGCCGAATACCGAATAGTTGCCGAATATTCGTGGCATCTCTAATTTATATATTAAAAAATTAAAATTGAAATTTTGATTATTAGTGGAAAAATAGGAGTTGTCATCGAAAGTTGAGATTAGGCTTAAAATTCTCATAATTCCTTATAAAATGTTGGGGAATCTTTTGGAAAAAAAAAATTAAGGAGTCATAATTTGAAATAAAAAAATACATTTTTGGGTTTAAAATTTAAAATTAATTATGATAATATTCTGAATAGTTTTTTTTAAAAACCATTTTATAAAACTACAATTCAAAACAACAAAATGAAGGCCTTATTCATTAAGATAGCACTAGTTTTAACTGAGATATCAGAATTTGAAAGTTTTTTAGAAGCAAAATTAGGCAAAAAATGGTCGAGTCCAAACTCTCTGTGATTTGAAATGTCAAAAAGTAGAAATGTCAAAAAGTAGAAATGTCAAAAGTAGCGTCCTTTAAAAAAATATAAACCCAAGCACAAAAGTGTTATTTAATTTACAAAGACTACTATCAATTATAAACTAGATTTTACCGTAAGGCAACAGAATATTTTGCTGAATTTTATAGGTTTTTTATACATCCCAGCCATCCACATAAAAATGAAACGATAACAAAGATCGCAATAATTGAATTGTTTTCTCATATCATATTTTTCAGGATAGAACATTACAAATAATCGAATACAAAAATAAATCGCCAAAGTAAAACAATATATTTGCTTTGGGAAAAAATGAAATAAAATTGTATGATGCACATTGAGATTTGTTTGTTTATTGCATTGCAAACAACAATTCAAACACTCTAAATTGTTTTTATTTTTGTTGGTTAACTCCTTTAAGATTTTCGCAATATTTTCTTCTCATACAAACGTTAAGTAAACGTTGTCTATTTTATCTCCTATAAAATTAATATCGGCAGCTAACTTAAAGTATGTAAAGACTTCAAGAAGTTGTTTCTTAAATTCCCAATTGTTTCTATTCTTGGAAAATGCTCCCAAGAAGAAGAAGAAGTTTGTTGTTTATATTTACATAACTTTTCTTTTGAATTCCGAAATATTTTCGTTTATTTTGTTTTTATCTTGAATGTTCAATTGAATGAAAATCGTCTGAATTCTTGTGAATTTATAGAGGAACAATTTATAGTCATTTGTAAAACGTGTATACGTCGTAGGAATCTATTTCTTAAATTGAAATTTTATCCTTAATAAAAAATTAATTCTGTCCTTTCATGTCGTCTTACGTGACATTGTAATATGTATTTCATCTTGACGTTTGTAAATGAAAAAGTGTCGTTTTCTTAATTATCGTAATTTAAGAAACATCAAGATGCCATAGGCAAAAAAAGCAACAAGTTGTAACGCTTTAGTAAATATTCTTATTCGTTCATTTAAAATTAATTGAAAATCTCTCAAGAGTGTTTTTCTTTTTATTTTTCGTTTTTCACTTTTCATCCACAAATGGGATTTTATTGAATTTCATTAAAGCTGCTATTTCATTGTTCTTATACTGAAGTATTTTCTTATGTATCCCATCCTTCAAACTTGGTTAACCATCAGGAAACCTTCAAGCCACGTAATCCAACCTTATTTTCCGCGATTTTATTCCTCTAACGATTATTTGCCATCTCGGTCACGTACTCCGTCGATATTCCACTTGGAGTGATTTTCCTGGATTTGTTCTGAGAAGCCGAAGTTATGATTCGGGATGAAGTATGTCTAAAAAAAAATAAAAAAACAAAAATAAAAGGTAAAAATTCGCGGAGATGAAGCTACCCGATGATTACGGTAACTCCGCGGAATTGTTATGGATTGTTCGTCATTATTAAGAATTACTGCGTCTTACCAGGGGGATTTCACAGAAGGTACCTACCTGAACGCTGAACGCTGTGAATCCACTGAATGGTCTTATAGATTTTTATTTAAATTAATAACAATCTTGCTTGCGACGATGACGACGACGACGCTAGGGGGGGCGGATGAAGCCCAATCATGTAAGTACACAATATTTCAAGCTCGTCTAATGGCCAATTTAGGCTAGTTGGAATTCCGTCGAGGTTTCCTAGTCCCTGCAGGGATAAATCACCTGGAAAATGGGTGGGAGGTAAAATGCACGTGTTTGGTTTTTCGTTTAACATCCACAAGAGTATAATGTTTCCGACAAAGTTATATAGAGAGCACTTGGAGAAGTGCATTCATTGCACGTCCACAGGAGTGCAAGTACCTTTCACAACGAAGACTCCCTCGGGAGCATGAATCCGGAATTCTGAAGAGGAACATATCACAACGAATGCTACTCGACGTTGAAAATGTTTGCGCCAAATGAAAGCTACTCAAGACGATGCAGTGCCACTTTGTATTGTCGGTGTCGTTCGTGTCACAGGAAAAGAAAATTATATTGTCTTTTTTTTTTTCTACTCCATGAGGCTTTACTTTTCACACACAAAGTGTCAGTGTTTGTGGTAAAAGAAATCTCAGGTTTTTCTACAATACAGACAGACAGAGGAACAGCTTAGGGATCCTGCTGATTTAGCACATGCTATTGAATTAGGGCAAATTTAACAGCCGACTGATTATTAGGGGATGCTTTGAGCCTCCTTTTTTTCTCTCTTTTCTTTAATGCGATTTTATCTGATTCACCGAATTTATATATCTTTGGTTGGATTTACGCTTTTTTGGCTTTTCTTTTCACTTATTTTGCGATTTTATTTATTTTTGTCGCTTCCTAAGGGAAAATCTTCTTTTTCAACTCATAAAAAAAAAATCATCTTTAAAAACAAATCGAAATACCTCAGAAAAAAAAAAACCTAAATCCACCTAAAAGTATATCATATTATAAAATCAAAAAAATAATAATAATAAACATGTTTTAGTAACAAATTTTATTCACAAATTATTTAAAATTTGCAACTAAACATCGTTGTTTGTTGTTTATGTTTTGTTTGAAGTTTTCACAGAAACGTATATTCAGATACTATAATTGAAAATGAAAATGAATATTTTTTCAAAGTTATGAGTTTATTAGAAAGATTGAACCTTTCCATTTAGGAATGGAAGACAACATCATTAAAATGACTGCCACGGCTAGCCTTACAATACCCCATTCGATCAGTCCAATTTTGTAGTATATTTTCGATTGTTTGGGCCTCTATTTCGTCAATAGCAACTTCGATTTCACGTTTCAAGTCGTCAATCGTCTCTGGATGGTTAGCGTAACACTTGTCCTTAACGGCTCCCCCCACAAAAAAAAAGTATAACGGAGTCAAATCGCAGCTTCGAGGTGGCCAATTGACATCAGCATTTCGGCTGATTATGCGATTTCCGAAAACAGTACGCAAAAGATCGATTGTTACGTTGGCTGTGTGGCACGTTGCGCCGTCCTGGTGAAAACCAAATATCGTCTATGTCATACTCTTGATTGAGATCTTTATGCAAAATTCTTCTCAAAGAAGTGCATGAAATGTTCAATTCTTGAGAACGATTACGAGTTGATGTTGATGGTTGTTCACGCACACTCTGAGCAACAGCAGCGATGTTTTCGGTTGAGCGCACTGGACGAGTACGTACACGGGTTGTTTTGTCCAACAACGATCCAGTTTCACGTACTCGCTTCACAAATTGATCCACAAACTGCGTTTTTGGCACATCCTTTTTTCAAATTTTTTCGTAAATTTCTTACAGTTTGAGTAGAAGACTCACCACTTTGGAAATAAGTTTTTAATATTTCCCAACTTTATTCAAGCGAAAAGCGACCCATTTCATAAATGTCAAACATAAAACTAACTTTCTGTCACATCGGAAATGTCATCAAACCTTCCAACCTCAAAATAACCTATAGTTCCAATTCCAAACGTTAGATGGTCCACCCTGTACATACGTGACAAACTTATTATCTTAAAATTTATTCAATGGCAGACCTTCAAAACTACAATTTAGTCCGCCATCAATTTTCTCAGCTTATTTGTTAAAAAAAAAAAAAAAAAAAAAAAAAGGAATGTAAAATTGAAAAAGATTCAATTGTATAATTTTTTTTTAAATTAATGTGTTTACTTAAGAAACTAGTACAATTTCTTACCTAGTTATTTTAATGATGAAAATTTTTGGAAAATATGGAGAAAAATGTAGTTTTATTACTTATCGTTCCTGAAATAATGCGGTATTTATGAAAATGGATTTTGCAAACCAAATTATCCAAAAATTTTGAAATTTTAGAAACTAATTTGAGTTTTCAGTCATCATATTAAAAAATAAAATCACGATATGATTCAATAATTTCAAGTTTCGTGTCATACCTGTAAAAGGAGAAGTTTTTGAAGAAAATGTGTTGATTTTTTTAAAAAATTGTGGTTTTTCAAATTTGTTTATTAAAAAAAAAATCGACTTCCAAAAAATACCATATAATTATATATTTTGTATATTCAACTATCGCATTTTTATAATCACCAATATCTCCAAATTATTATGATTTCTTTGTAAGCACATATTTACCTATCTTTTGAACTCGGAGCAACCCTTTACTGTAGAAATAATCATTGAGAAATGGAACATTTGCGGCAACTTCAAAAGATATTTTTTTACAAAGAAATCATAACAAATTAGAGGTATTGGAGAAATAATAATACAATATTGAATATATAAAAAACTGAGTAGTCTAATTATTACAATCTCTTAATAGCTCCGGGCGTTTTTACTTTGTAGTGGCTATCTTTTCTTTTTTGCACGGAGAAAAGTTTATTATAAAAATTACTATGGAGCTATTGTAACTGCGGATCAGTCAGGACACCATTTAAATATTATTATATTTTATTATAATTGGTAAAATAGACATTATTATTTTTACTACAGGTCCATTGTAATTTTTCAATGAAACCTTATAAATAATAGTTAAGGTAATATTTACACTTCTTTAAGTAAGAATTTACTTTAAATTATATTAAATTTTCTTATATTTTTAAGAATTTTTATCATGCCCTTTACTTAAATTACTATGGCACCATTGTAAAAATTTCTTGATGCATATATTCTTTAGGGCTTTTCACTTATGACCGCACAAAGTATAATTTACATTGTACCATTGTAAATTTTATTTTAACCTTCATCTGTTCCCGCATTACAATGGGTTATAGTAAAAACTACAAGATTTTCCTGGTAAAATTTACTTTAAACTTTTCTCCGTGTGTTAAAAACTATTAATTTTTGGTGTTTTAGTAGATTACGTATAAATATCGATTCATTGATCATATCATAGTCCGTTCATACCATTCATATATTGATTTTAGTAACTTATTTCCCTATTACGCTGAATTTCGCACTGAGTATGGATTTTTGTATATTGAAATCCTTTGTAAATACTGTGACTATTCTGTTTTATATTAAATTCATTTACTACCTTTATATATTGTGAAAATATAATCATGATACCCTGTATTTCATCTCACACTAAGTAGGTATATTCCTCGAAACCCTGTATTTCATCTTATATTCAATTTCCATACAAATCTGAGGTTACAGATGCCTCCGCCACTGTCTATAGAAGATGCAATAATGAGATTATTGTTGATTTACTTAAAACTGCTGAAGCGCTTATAATGAAATTTAAATCAGACCAATTCAAAAGTATCCTCTTTCAGCTGAAAAAAGAATCCCAAAAATCGATCGCGGAATTTCGTATTAATCGGTATACATACATTAAAAATAAAAATGTATACGACCTGAATTGATAACTTCATTTTTTTAAGTCGTAATAAATAAATAAATAAATACTTATAAAAGGATAATGAAAAAAAGTGTTAAACAAACATCTTCACTTCATTATCTTCTTAGAAAGATATATCCTCGTATTTTGGTTTATTTATCTATAAATGTATAAAAAGTAATTACCACACCTAAAGAAAAATAAGTTAACCTAAAAACTATTTTATTCAGGTTTACAATACAGGCGTACGATACTTTGGGACACCTTACTACTGACTAATTCTCCTTACAATTAACAATTAACAGATAATAAATAAAACAATTAAACTATTATATATGTAATTATTTTATAATTGCAAATTAGTATTTTAATTGGTAGTCGGAAAGACGTTACTGATTATATGTGCTTTAATATAAAGGATACTTGCTTCTGAAAAATTAGAAAATGCACTTCCTTAACAAACTCCACATAGTTCTTGTGGTAGAACCTGTTCCGTATTTCATTAAATATAATTACTATATGAATCGTTTATATTTACATGCATACGAGCATATCAATCTATCATGTCTCAACTATCAATTTTGTTGGAATTTCTCAGACATCTGCTTGAACTATAATTAATTTTCTGAAAACCACTACTGAAGATACAACGTCATTCACACAATGTGCAATGCCTCTGATGCACGTTAACAAAGAAACAAAACAAGATCATTGCAAAATTGCTTCTCTTGAATATGATGTCCCTATAAAATGTGTGGGATTTTGTCGTACCTTTAGGTGAAATTTCAAAGCATTTCTGCACTTCGTGCAAACTTGTTTACGTACTATATGTACCTTATTGTGATATTGTGAACTGAGAAATTGCAGATTTCTAAAAGCCAAAGAACAATAGAGTTTTTGGTGTTTTATTTACTTACTAATTTGAACCCAGCTCCTTTATTTTCTATTTCTACTTTTTGAGTTATGTGGAAACATGCAGGTTTATTTTGAAATTATTGATTGAAGTTGAAAAACCACAATCACAAATATGGTTTCTATATTGAAAATAAATCGAGATAGTGCTGCAGTTGATTTTTTCCTCACAAGAAAATACAGGGTTCATTTTTGTATATACATAAATAAAGCTCTTGGTTTTATTACAAAAATCCATTAAACCATTTAAAATAATTAACGTTAATTAACGTAGATAAAAGGTTAATTCTATTCAAATTTGATATTGTTTGGTTACTTAGGTTATTTTGTATTCCCTTTTAAAAAATTATGTGAATTCGACCATTTTTCATTCATTTTTCAATTAATATTCCAGAAAAATTCTAAATAATAACAAACTTTGATTGCATTCCGAAACAGAAAAATGACTCCACTATAACAAGTGAAAATAATTTGTTTTGTCATATGTTTTTGCTATTAAAAAATATTAAGCCTAATTTAAAAAATTGGCTTGAAACCGATTTAATTTAACCTTATTGTACTATAATCAGAACTTGAATAAGAAAAGTTGTACTCTAGATTTATTGATTATGGTGTCAAAATATCAAAATCGAAAATTTGTACGGTTTTCATAAAATTAAGTGCATAGGAGTTTTCGAGTTCGCTGATTTCAAATTTACGAATCAAAATGGTGAGCTGTCAAACTACTGTCATACTAAATTTTATTTTATTATGGAAAATTAAAGTTATATATCCATACCAATTTTTTTGGTATCTGCTTTGTGAAAACCAGTTCAGGGTCTTAGGCTTCAAAGAGAAAAAGCAATATTTATTGTTCGTACGTATATTCATAAATATACATACATATTTGCACAAAATTAAAGGAGGTTAATCCAAAACCAACTGCTATTGAATTTTTCAAAATCCAACATGGCGATAGTTTCTCCCATAAAAGAAAAATTACTTTTGCGTTCCAATTCGTTGGATAATATCAAAAGCCTCAATGATGCTAATGCTGCAACATTGGAATACAGATGAGATGAGATGCACACGGGACTAGAAACTTTTCCCAGCATATGTTATACTTGATAAGTGAACAGCTCGTTCTAAATCCATCGAAAATGGATCATAATTCAACGGATTGTGGAACTAACACAAAGTCAACGATTATCTGAACCCCCTGTCGAGGGCACGAAGTTTTCACTTCTCTTCGCATATCAAAAACTTCAAGCACTTTCAAACTATCAGATTTTTCCATAAAATACTGCAATAGTTTGTGCTACGAGTTTCACTTATAGGAATTTGCCAATCTAGTCGTCTTTTCTATGCGACACGTGAATCAGGTCATTAAACAAAATCCTGTAGAACGTGTTTTATATACATATATATAGATTGCACTTCAGCTAAAGTTAGCAATGAATTTCTACAGGGAAATTTATTTTTTGTAAGCCCTAAGGATCATGTTTCTCATATCTGAACAAAAAAATAAAAGTGGGGGAGATATGATGACAAAATTTCAGAAAATGTCTTGAAAAGTTTTCAAATTAAATATTAACGCTGAAGTACATCTTTGGTTGCGATATAAAGCTCTCTTCCTGAAAAAAAATAAATAAAAACAGGTAGAAGGTAGGGGACGTGAGTCTTTTTTTACAGTGCTGTAAGATCCCAGTTTTGAGTTTGAATTTTCCTTTTTTTCTTAGAAATATTTCATAAAATTTAACATGAATTTTTAATGGACGGAATAGGTGACAAGATATGTAAAAAAAAGACAGCCCAACCAACACCGTCAGGAAATTGAGAGATGCTCTGGGGGTTCGGGAATTAATATTTGAAGGATGATCAAATTGGTGTTGAAATTCATCAAAAAATTCATGGTATAAAATTTAATAAAATATGATTTCTATCAAATGTACTTCGTCAGGTGTCGCACGTGTACTTTGTGGGATTAATTTCCGGAAAAAATGTATTATTGATTATGATAAAATTAAGGTTAAATTGGATAGATGAAAGGATGAAAGCTACAAAAGGTGTAAATTATATTTAATAGAATCATTTAACTATAAAACTATCTTTATTTAAAGCATATATCTTGTTGTAACGATATAACGAAAATAGTTCAGACAACGACGTCTATTGTTAACACTAGTACGCCAAATAGACAGGTCTAAAACTTATTAAATAATTTACCTTAATTGTATAAAAAAGAAGTGGTAGGTAACTTACGAAAATATGTTAAAATAAGTTATTTATTTTTTATATTTACATATAACTTTAGGAATCACTTTAGATTAAAAATTTTATAAGAATATCGTTATTTTATTTATTTTCTCAAATCAATTCGAAAGAATTAAATGTACAAATATAAGAAATAATGTCAGAAAAAATCATATTTATTATAAGTTAAGGTTAAAACAAATTTAATATTCAAACTGGCGGCTATTGAAATCAAAAAGCAACCCTTTCTTCAAATAAGGTTGAATAAGTTTATAAAATTTAAGAAGAAATCAGTATAAAGTCCTGAAACAAGTTGTCTACTTAAATTGATATTCTTATTCAGTTCAAAAACATCAGTTCTAGTCCAGTCAAATAAGCAAAAAAAATGGGTCAACCTCGGAATGAGAGATAATAAGCTGGAAACTTGTATACACCTTCATTTTGACGTTCAAAATGTTGTGTCAAAAGTCGTCTCATAAAATCTCGTGTCTGCGTCGTAAGTTATTGAAGGTCAAAGGTCACAAAAATCGGTTTTCTGGGATTATCTCTGTTTCTACAGCTCCAATGATGTTAACACCTATTATAAAAATTGTAGAGCGTAAAATTTCCAATAATTTTTGTTGCAATCATTTTTTCATGCGCTCAACCCTTTTTAAGATAGAGGGCGGAGAGCGCGCAGTGTTCAGCCATACAAGCTATAATACAAGGTCAATAGTGAATCTCGGTGAGTAATACCTTGTATAAAGTTAATAAATCATTAAAATATTATTAACAATGAATAATTTGTATTATGTAAATTTACAAATCTTAAGTAATTCAAAGATCAACAATATTAAGTTGCTTCTTCTTCATCCTCATCTTCCGGGCGTTCGGAAATTTCTGTTTCATTATCATCATTTTCGTCGTCCTGAATCATTGCTTCTAGGCCTTCTAACACTTTTGGGTTGAATTCACTCTCTTCGTCAGCGTTGCTTTGTAATGAAATAGCATTGAGCCAAGCTTGCCCATTACAGTGGCCACAAGCTAAAGTGCATTGCAACCCCGATTTTCTGCACCCGCAGGGTGGACCTCATCCATTCTTACAATTACATAGTATTAAGTAATTCATCTGGAGCTGGTGGTAAGATTGTTGTCATTGGCTCCCTCCAGGAATTCGCTTTACAGCACCCAACCCCATTCCTGGGGTTTTAAATCATGTCCTAACCATTTTTGAACTTGGTAATAGACACGGTTTATATGCTGATGGGCTGCTGCACTTGTCGGTGAAAGATTAGACAACTGGACAGGTTTATGAAGATTTGTAGATTTAACGAACTGAGTATATCGGAGATGATCGATATTGTTCTCATTTAAAATAAGAATTGAAGAGTTTACACGTTTTAAAGACAAAATACTAAAATACAAAATTGATATGAAATTAAGATATACAAGAAATTTTAATTTAATGAGTTTTTAATTACACAAAGTAGGTAAATATTATTAAATAAATGTATTATATATATGTGAAATGTAATTAAATACAATGTATTCATTAATAAATAATACATATTATTCATTGTTAATAATATTTTAATGATTTATTAACTTTATGCAAGGTATTACTCACCGAGATTCACTATTGACCTTGTATTATAGCTTGTATGGCTGAACACTGCGCGCTCTCCGCCCTCTATCTTAAAAAGGGTTGAGCGCATGAAAAAATGATTGGAACAAAAATTATTGGAAATTTTACGCTCTACAATTTTTATAATAGGTGTTAACATCATTGGAGCTGTAGAAACAGAGATAATCCCAGAAAACCGATTTTTGTGACCTTTGACCTTCAATAACTTACGACGCAGACACGAGATTTTATGAGACTTTTGACACAACATTTAGAATGCCAAAATTAAGGTGTACACAAGTTTTCAGCTTATTATCTCTCATTCCGAGGTGAAACCCCTAATTTGACTGGACTATTCATGAATTCTTCAGTTTGAAAAAATTGCTTTCGTATCTACCTTTTCATATGAAAAAAAAATCATTTTTACAAAATAGGGGTAGTCGCACAATATTCAACTTCATATTTTTATTATGAATATTCATCTATTTGTTCATTAATATATTTTACCTATCATATTCATATAAATTTATATACCTGATATAAGACAAATGTCTAAGTGTTTTCAAACAATAATTTTTATTCATGTCAAAATTAAAGGATAATGAAACTTTTCAAATTCCTTTTGAATGACGATAGACAATTGTTTTATAATTGATATTTATAGTTTTGAAATCATAATTTTCTTCATAATATAAAAATACAAAAACAAAAATAACACCAATTTATCACTTAGAAAGGGAGTATCAGACATGGGAATCACAGATTCTCATCAATTTTATATATATTATAGGGAACGGTTCCCTTAATAGTTTTGCAAAATAGCAAAATGCAAATCTTTTTTATTCTCGAGAAATATCAATTTAAAATTGCATGCGTAATTTCAGTATAAGGAACGTTTATACCGCTTGCAGCAATGAGTTCGTGGCTTTAACTTAAACTTAAATTTTAAACTGATATTTCTCGAGAATAAAAAGGAGTTGCATTTTGCCATTTTGGAAAACGATTAAGGGCACCCTCTCCTACAATATATATAAAATTGATGGGAATCTGTGATTCTCATGTCTGATACTCCCCTTGTTAGAGCTATTTTTTAATAAAATCTAATGAAAATATTTTGCAACTAATTAGTAGTAATACTATTTTTTTCCATTTTGTAAATTCAAGGTAAAAATATAACATAACCATTTTTATATATCTCATAAAACATAATGATGCTTTTAGTATAACCATTAAACCACTTTATTGTTTTTTAAACGATCACATTTTGAAGCCATCCTGTATAACGAATGTCGTTTTAAAAACATAACTACTACCTATAAAGTTGTAATAGTAAGGAAGCTTGTTATATATCATAACTCTTTGATTATTATTTAATGTTTTATTGTATTTCAATTCAAAAAAACCTGAATCCATCGAAATGGGCTTGTCGTAAAACGCAAACTGCAAAGAGTCATGATATAATAGATGCATATTAATTAAAATTAATAACAATTATAATGGATCAGATAATTCCATCGTGAGAGTTGAGAATCCCATAACATGCGAAATGAGTCCAAATAAATGAAATAACATTGAGTTATTAATAAAGACCGGTTGTAATATCGTAACATTATGGTCAAAGCATGGAACTTAATGTACTTTTGCAAATAGTCCACTTGTTTGTCCTCATATTTCGCTACCATAATATCCCATGAGAATATATGCAATTACTATATATATGAAGTATGTTACTTTTCAGAATGACTCTAGCATATAAATATTTCATAGGTGTAATGGATGTTCATATTTATATTTAATACGCCTAATATACGAAACTGTTTCAAATTAATTTAAATGAATTTTTAGTGAGCGCACAAAAACGCAACTCCGTAAAATCAAATTTATGATAGTGAACTTTGGACAGCTGTCGTTTTAAATCAGATTGTCATGCCATCACTTAAACGAGATGACCTGAAATCTCCCTGAGGTACTGATGGACTGTGGACGTTAACACTAAAATTCACTTTCAATTCTCTACGCTATCATATTTCATTGCTTTCAATAGCGCAAACTGTCATCGTATATCTTCATTCTTTCGAAATTGGCGAAAAAGTCATTACCAAACTCATTACGATGGGAATTTATGTAGCCTTGCAACTTTCACAATTGTATGCCCTCCAGATGTAATAATTCTCTTTTAAGTACCCTCAAGCCAGTCGTTATTTTTATTACATTAGTTGACACAGTACTGGGCATCAAGAGCCTATTTATTAGACACAAAGGTATTTAAGAATTAATAATTAAATAAAGCTAATTTAATATAATTAGATATCTCAATATTTATATTTTTTACAAACAAATAGACTAATCAGGATCTTATATTCTAAGATGAAATATACCTTTCGTTTTTATTATTGCTTACAAATATTCAAATCCTCAACTCAGGTTTCCCGCGAGACTTGTTCGAAATTGAAAGTGTAAGTGGATTTATGTAGAAAAGGTGAGAAAATACCCAGAAAAGAATGTAAAAATTGTGAAAAACCAAGGTAGAATATAAGTAGGTACCTTTACCTCAAAAATCCTATAGTATAATGGTGGTGGGAGAGGGAGGTTGAACAAATAATGCAACGTAAGTCACGAATCATCAAAAATACAGGTGACGTCTCTCTGATATGTACGTGAGATCTTCGTATGAATTTTAAAAGATTTTTCAAACAACGACGTTTCCTAGAAGGAATTTACGAAAAATATGAATATTTGAGAGGAGAACCTCGGAACTTTTTTACTTAAGAGCACTGCGAGGAGGTTAGTCACGTTCCTTAAAGCTGACTGTTTGCTGTTCGGAATATTAAAAATAATAGCTGTCGCTATTGCAAATTTATTTCCCCTTTTTTTGCTGTAGGGAGGCCGTTTTAAATTTTTAAAGAAATTCTCTTAAGCTACTCTGGATGCTAAATGGATTGTTTGTTAGAAATTATGTGTACCAAAATTAATTTATGAGGTTTTAGTGTTATGGCCGTTAAAACAAATATTAATGGCATTATTTCGTAAATTAAAATGAAGACATTTCAGCGATTCAGCCTTCATTTGCGATAAAGTACTAATCGAATAATAATCCCTATTTTAAACATCTCAAAAATACCTAAAAATCTGTTCTATACAACAATTTAATAATATAATACACATAACTAACAAAACACAAATATAAATATTAAATTAAATTTAAAAAAAAACATATCTTTATGCAATTAAATTAACACAAAAAAATATCACAAACGGAATATCAAAGTACAAATTTTAACTAATTAGCACACAGAATCATTGAATAAAATCTCTCAGCAGAACGAAAATGAGGGAAAAGAAAATAATGAAATTCCTAATTAGGCAACAATACCTTAAATTAATCATCAAGTTAAAGGACGCTCGTAAATTGTAGATTTTATAGGGGCTCAGTCTGTCATTTTATATACTAAATATAATGAAGTAAAGCTGAAAAGACAAAATTTCTCCCACAATGAAATTATATTTTAAAAGGCGATTATAAATACAATTTTCTTCGGTGTCGGAGTCTTCTTTTAATACCGAACAAGAATAGAAATCATTGAATATGATGAATTTATTTCCGGAGAAAATTATTAAGTTTCTACATTCTAAATTTTAATATGTAAAAATTTGAATAATTGAAATTTTTACATACAATTATTTAAGGAAAATTATTTTTTCATAGTACGAGTATATTAGGTTTTATTTTATAGTCTTCTATTTATTCTACGTATAAATAGGTTTTGAAACAGCTCTAAAAACGCTTCCTAGTCCACCAAATAGATTTAAAAATTAGGAAAAACAATTACCAAAAATATGAACAAATCAAGTCTTAAAATGTTTAAAAAGAATTCCTAGAAATTCTAAATTGCTTACATAATTTTGTGTCGGTAGGATATGTACATTTCCAGAATTTATTCAAATTTTCGAGGATTCCTATTGCAAAAGGGGGTAGCGGGTTAAGAGGGGTCTGGCGGCCCCCACAGGGTTTGATAAAATCGACCCAAAACCTTGGAGAGGGCCAAAAAAAATTTTTTAAGATTTTTTTCGACCCCATGGACCTCCCACTAAAACCCCATAAACGAAAAAAATGTTTTTTTTTTGATATTTGATTTTTTTTCGAGCGTGTAAATCAATTTATAAGCGGTTTCAACGCTACTTAAAATTTGTTTGGGGTGTGTAGATGTCCCCTGAATTTTTTCAGATTTTACTGACTCGTTTATTATGAAAAACGTTTATATTAAAAACACGTTTTGGCAGTTGACAGCTGTCAAAAATGTTGTCAAAAAAAAAGAATCATTTTTTAATTTTTTTCAATGCAGGCATAATGGAATCAATCTAGGGTTTTTTTCAAAGTAGCTATAATCATGATTTCGAGGTTAAAAACATATGTTGGCAACAAACAGGTGTAATAACACTAGAACGACGGAGGTAGTCATTTGGACGTTTGGCTGTCAACTGCCAAAACATGTTTTTAATATAAACGTTTTTCATAATAAACGAGTCAGAAAATCCCGTAGATTAAGCATTTCATTATCATTCATCAAAAAAATTGAAGAAATCAAACTTTTGTTTCTTGTTGACAGCATTTTTGACAACTGTCAATTGTCAAAAAATAATTTTGACATCAAGTTCTTGTTCAGCGACCTCGAAAACCCCTAATATACATTATTTTTTGTGATTTTTTTGTTTAGATAAACTTCGACTAATTTTAGAGTTCAAAATTTCATACTTTCAAAATTCGCGTTTTACTCAAGTTCAAATGTCGGCGGCTACACGCAACCAAATTGGCTTCGCTTGGCGCCATTTTGTAGGGGAAGAGTGTATCTTTCAACCCTATTTCGGCCGTTATTTTTGATCAAGTCTACACTCAAATCCCATGGGCTTGTTTTTAAAAAAACGCGATTTTTAACGATTTTTTTGGTTTCAAAGCTATGTTTCACTCGATTAAACATAAGAGTAAAATCTGAAAAAATTCAGGGGACATCTACACACCCCAAACAAATTTTAAGTAACGTTGAAACCGCTTATGAATTGATTTACACGCTCGAAAAAAAATCAAATATCAAAAAAACACATTTTTTTCGTTTATGGGGTTTTAGTGGGAGGTCCATGGGGTCGAAAAAAATCTTAAAAAATTTTTTTTTGGCCCTCTTCAAGGTTTTGGGTCGATTTTATCAAACCCTGTGGGGGCCACCAGACCCCTCTTAACCCGCTACCCCCTTTGCATAATTTGCATAATTTTTACTTTTAAATTTTGCAATACCCTTTTTCGTTTACGAGATAATCAAACCCAAACTTACTTACGCGCAGCTTAAATTCTAGTTCAGTTTATTGAAGAAAAATATTAAAAATGCGAAAAGTTTTCTTTACAAAGAGTTCTTTTTATAAAAAGGCTGGGAACATTCATTAAATATAATTAATGTACATAATAATGCCTTTATCAGCTAAGTAGTTGCGCGCTTTGCCCTAAACGGCCCTATGGTATGCAATTTCAAAATATTTTAAAGTTTGTAGGTATCGCATGGAAATGAGCTTTGAAAAATGTGTTTTACTTTTGTTGGTCTAGATGAAACTTCTTGTTTGTAAACGAAGAAGGGTTGTATAAAATCCCTTTACCATAATACATAAAGGACTAGCGTCTACAATATATTTAAAAATTATTCATAAGTTAAAACTATAAAAAAGTATTTTCAATTCAATTCAAATTTTCATTTTATAAATTAATGAATAGCTAAGGATTATGGTAAGTTTATTTTGGCATTAAAAACTTCGTTTGATTGTAACTACATTAAAAAAAAGTAAATTATACGAGGTATATCTTATATGATTTTTAGTATTATAATTATTATTATTATTTATCTTTTTTATCCTGTGGTATCCCCACCCGTAAGAATTAAAGGACGAAAAACTTTGTTAAAGCTTTAAACATTAATTAAAAGAAAATCTCAAAATTTCCTCCGCAAATATGAAAATCTTCAAAGCAACTTGAATAAACTTAAGAAGATTACGAGAAATTTCTGAGAATCATCTGTTGTACTATTTTTCGTTATTGATTTAAAAGCAGAGAGAATCGCTCGCGGCATCTCTTTGTTCAACCGATGTTTCTATGATGTCGCGTTTGTATTGTGCTGCTGCTAATTGCCAAAGTAAATAAATATGCTATCGGTAGTACCCACCCATAAAGTTCCCTGGTCAACAAATCCAAAATTTCTTCAGTGTGTATTGTCGAGACGTTGTTGTTGGGGCCCCTCCATTTTCCTGCCGTGGTTAATGAACCGAAATTGCTCATTGGAGTCCAACAACCACGATTGTTGATTTGACATCAAATAAAGAGCTTATTCCACAGTAGGCTGCCGACAGAAACAGCAGCAGGATGAAATATTTAATCAGTGGGGACGCGACCTTATTCAGATGAGATCCATAAATTTATAGAAACATCACAATATGTCATCATGGTTACAAGTGTTGCTGATTGTTTGGCTCTGCCCATTCTATGTCTTCAAATTGCCCGAAGGGTCTGAGTTTGACTGTTTTCTTGGTGTTATACACTTCCAAGTCCAAGGGATTGGTTGAACACGTTCACTTTCGTTCTTTTTGGTTCATTTTCCCCTAGAATAGTCTTTGGGGCTAGGAAAAAAAAAAAAAAGGAAAGGAAATTCAATTCAAATTCCTTAAGAATCTAAGGGTAATATGAAATGCTAAATTCATATCTGAGATGCTTCTGTTAGGACCTTCCTTCGTATTTTCTTTTGTTTCTGTTTTTCGGGAATTTTATTAATTGACTTCGTTTTCCTAAGATATTTTCGAATTATTTCAATTTGACTCCTGCACTCTACTAGGTGATTGGGAGTTTATTAGGAATTCCTTTTATAGGTCCATAATAAACAATACTAATAAGTATACCTATCAGATACGATTGTTTTAATAATAGTAACTATATACAGTCAAACATCATTTACAATATTGGAGTGCATCATTTAAAAAACTTTTAAGGTTTAGTTTTGTATTTTACTCTAATGCGCTTCGTATTGGCAATTTTATTTTGTCACACAACAAGTAATAAGTTATTTCAATAGATTTTTTACGCTGTTTTTTTTTTTACGGAAAACTATAATTTCAGAATATGATTTTTCAGTTTTTTAAACCTTAGTCTTCGCTAATCGAGTCGAGCGAAACTTACTTCTATACTAAAGTTAATGTTACTTTTTACTCCAAATTGTATTGGTTTAAGGTGATTACATTAAAAGTAGCTGTTTTTTATGTTTTTTGAACGTTTATTTCTATGATAAAAATTGTAATGATTTTAATCAAAACCTTTTCCCACTTTTCTGGCAACAATTGAATTCCGCGGCGAAAGAAAACTCTATCCTTTGAGATTATCCAATCAGCAACCCATTTTTAGACTTCTTCATAATTTTTGAAATGCCTGTCTTTCAAAATCATGCTGCATCGACCGATACAGATGATAGTTTAATGGAGCCAGGTCAGGAGAATACGCTGGATGGAGGAGGGTTTCCCATTCAAACTCCATCAGTTTTTGTTTGACCTTCAAAGCAACATGAGGCCGAGCGTTATCATGAAGAAGAATCATTTTTCGTCGATTCGATGCAATTGATGGTCTGCTTCCCATCAAATTTGTGTACAAATTCTCCAACTGTTGTTGGACTGTCAGCGGTGATATTTTCATTCGGCTTTAACAAATCGTAATATACAACTCCTTCCATATCCCACCAAATGCAGAATATTGTCTTATTAGAGTGAATGCTCCGCTTTGGAGTCCATGTTGTCGGTTGGCCAGGATCAACCCATAATTTTTTTCGTTTTGGATTCTCAAAATAGATCCATTTTTCATAAGAAACTCTTTTTTCTTTGCATTGCAAGTAATGAAATGCAGATTTTTAGCCGATTTGCAATAGCACTGTCGGTCAGTCGATGTGACACAAATTTTCCTTCTTTTTTTACCTTCCCAATGGGATGCAAATGTCGCGATACAGTTGATTTATCGACTCCAAGTTGTTGAGCTAATTCTCTAAGCGTTTGGGCGGGATTATCGTCCAATAACGCTTTTATTTCCTCATCTTTAAATGTTTTCGGTTGGCCTGGCCGTTCTTTGTCGTAAACATCACAATCATCGCTTTTAAACCTTCTAAACCAATCTCTGCATACTGTATAAAAATGCCGACAAGCTTCAAAAATGTACATGTCACATTAATATTATAGTTCAGTGGAAAAATTGCTACCCACATCTATATGTGAACAGCTTGAATTAATGCAACCACCTAATATATTTGAAAATCATATTTTGACATGTTAACTTAAAAAAATAAAAATATATGAAAAAGCTGAAATAGGAAAGTTGCCTTACTTTATGATATATTTTCTGATCAAAACTAATTTAACTTCCCGATAAAATAATTGTTAACGTACCTACTTACACTTAATATGTCATCGTATATTTTTTTATAAAAGTAATATTAAAATAAATGGTTTTATAACATTTTTAACTTTTAAGATCAAGTTAATTACTTTGTTATTTATTATTATATTTTAAATTTTTTAACTTATTCGTTAATTGCAGGAATGTGTTGTTGTTTTCATTTCAGGAACGATTTCAGTTGCCATTCATTTTTCAATGTTATGTGTGATTCAATTCGATCATATTCCTCGAGATTTAATTTTGTAATTTGTATTTCCTATCACTCGTTGCTGTAGAAAAGACCCATAAAAAATATAAAGTCTAAGCGTCTATTAAAAGCATAAATATCTTTTCCACGTTTACAGTCCTAAGAATTTATAACCACTGGTCAATAAATGTTGTAATAGATTCGAAAAAACCTGTAATAATTCCTTTTATATCTAAAGCAAAATTTCTGAGTAGGTACGTCTTTAGTATAATTCTAAATGCGAGAGATTTCCTCTTCTAGCAGCAATTCTACTTAGGTATTATAAACATTGTTTACCATAAAAGGCCAAATTACAGCACATTACTTCGCTTTTGAATAGAACTTTCTTTCGAGGAATACCTCTTCAACTAGGATTTTCTCTCCCTCTATAAATTATACAGGGGCTTGAAAAAGTATTTTTGTGATAAAAAAGCCTACCGCGAATAAAATAAAAAGAAGCGGAAAAACGGACCAACGTAGAGTTGTGAATTTTATATTTTTCTGAGATAAAGCGACAACTTTTCGTTGTGAATAATAAAGATTTTCCCCCGAACAATTTGGGTAATGAGAGTAACCCACCGACTTGTGCCGACTGGTGAAATTTTCGTTAAAGGTTGGATGTCCTTTTTTCCGAGTGAACGCAAAGGGGGGTCGAAAAAACAAAATCATTTTCACACCCGAAATGAAGTTTTATTCTTAAAAAAAAAAAAAAGTAATCATGTGACATACAGGCGAATGATCCAATAAAAAAGTATATTGTATGTTTCAAACGATGTGTATATGGGTTATATTTTTGTCCTCTTTCACAATCCAATTTCATTCTCTGATGCAATATGGAATATGGCTTCCAAAATTGTGCAATTTTTATGAACTGCTCTTTGTTTCAAGCCGAATCACAGCAATGAATTCTTTCATGTGATAGAAAATGTGATTTTACTCGTAAATTTACGATGTCTTAACGTCATGAAGAAAAATCAAGGGTGTTAAAAATGTCAATGGTATCATATTTTTTTTAGGGATTATTACTCCTATATCTTGAGACATATTTCGTTTTAGATGGCTACATATGTTTAATGGTAGACCCAAAATTGTCAGTTTCATTGAGACGAACACTGATAGCATTTTTTATTGTTGACTGAATTATCTAAGGCTGAGATAAGCTTTTTACTAATTTAATATGACTTATATTTCTTTCCTTATTTCGTTTAGAAAATATGCGTGTTTGGCATTTCTTTAAAAATAAAATAAAATAGTAATACTAATAAAATCTTTATTATATAGAATTGACAATGGTTAGTTAGTGACCACAGTTGAAAAACTGATTTGGACGCACAAAGAAATATACAAGTTATTTTTATTTTAATTAATTTAATACATAGATATGTACTAGATGGTGCAAAAGTAATGATCCAATTTGATGCAGAACTTTCTTCTAAAGTAAAAAGACAATTTTTTTTACATATAACTCTGAATTTTGTTCCATTAAATACTGAAGATGATATCGTTCAAATTGTAGCCTCTAGCTTGATTTTCGGCATTTGTTATGATATTTTTTATTACTTTTGAGTTATGATCTCTTTTTCTTCTTGTTCACGTAAATCCAGTAACTTAAAATAACTCCAAAGAAATGAGTCTGGATTGGCTGATTTTGCCGGCAAATCCAAATCGTCAAAACTCAAACAAATCAACTCAAACGAATCAGTATACTCGTATATAGTCAATATCACGATGGCAGCAGACGTCATTTACAAAAAACCATAGAGAATTCCTATAGGATTACACTTTTGTGCCACCCTATATTTGTATTTGCATTTATATAGAAGAAGTTAAAAATACTTCTCTCCGAAAAGTCGTTATACAAGACTGAAGCAAACAAAATATTGTAGGTAAATTCAATGTTTTTATTTAAATCGAGAAAAATAACCTTCAATCTTCGCATAAATTTCTTACTAGCTTTTAAGCAGATTTGAATGATTTTCTGCGATTGTGTCTGTCATACTTTATTATCATTAATAGTAAAATTTAAAATAAAACTACATAAGTATAAGAATTTTCTTTGTGGGTTTAAAAGGATTTTCTAATTTTCAACCCTTACTCACTTCCCTGCCACCCTTTTACACCACAGGGAAAAGATTGTAGATCTAGAATATATAAAAATTTGAAAATTGTATGTCCAAAAACCTTACAAGTATTAATTTGCAATTTTATATATGTAATTGATACCATGTATCTTCCGATTTTCATCCCTTATAACAACCAAAAAGGGGTGGGAAATATTTTTTAACTTTATCATAAGCAGGGCAATAGCCAGCGGGGGGAGGGGGTCAGGTGGTTAGAAAGTAATTGAAAAAAAAAAAAAAAAAAATTACTTTTAAGGCCTTAACGTCGACCTTTTTTTCTTTCACGTTTTTCTCGAAATTACTTTTGTCAAACTGGTGTACACGATATCTCAAATTCTTCTGAACCGATTTGACTGAAATTTGCACCACTTATTTTTTCGATTGGGTTCCGTATTCAAAAGTTATATCGTCGTTGCGCGTGCAATACCGCGAAAGAGCAGTTTGTAAATACCGCGTAACAGCAAAAAGCGCAAAATTGAAATATTGCGCCTACGCATTCTTAACATAGTTTCACTCCTTATAGATCTCACAGAATTTAAATTAGCCTATAAAAAACCTCATTTTTGACATAAAAAATTTCAATTCTATATTAAAATTCATTTCAAACCCGCGTATCTGCTAATTCTAAACTACTTTTTCTGTAATTTGTTGTAACAAAACCGCGTAAGTGACTTTAAACAGAATCTAAGGAAGTTATTAAAGTGATTTTATATGGAATCTAAGCAAGTTATTAGTAAGCTAACGTTATTTTCCTATAAAATAGGTCGCAAAGAAGTAGCCTTAGAGTTCAGTCCATAAAATATAGTTAAATGGCTAAGATATTAAGTTTTTTCTTCCTCCTGTAAAATCGTGAAAACGCAGATACGCGGTATTTACAAACTGCTCTTTCGCGGTATTGCACCCGCAACGACGATATATTTTGTAAACTCAAAATGTTGATGGAAATTCGAGTTTTTTTTCAAACAGCTGTCATTTCTCGAAAACAATTTTTATAATTTTGTCTCTTCGTCACACCTTAGCTATTATACTTCTGAAGAAGCAATTTTTTTTTATTTTCGGACAATGCTGGACGGAGAAATCATGTACACCGTCAGCAAGGATTTTAAAAAGAGGGTCCCACTGAGCGACTCATATCTCCGCCATTTTTAATGTTTTTTTTTTTTTTTTTTTTTTTTTTCACTATTGGAAATTGTTTATAAATCTATTATATGTATACGTAAAATAAAGAATAATTCATATTTTTAATGGTGATGAAATTTTACTTTAAATAACAAAAGAATTGAGGTTTTAAGCCAAAACAATTTTTTTTCAGAAAAATTCATAAGAGAGCTAGTTAGCGTAAAAATGTTTCATTAAATCTTAATGATAAAAATCATACCTCCAGGCTAACTTTATTAAGTGGGCAGGAGTTTTTGTGGTTTTGGTTTTTTCCAAAGCTTCTTTCATATCGAAAATATCAGTTTTTTATAAAATTTAACACTAAAAAATCAGTATAATTTTTTTTAATTCAAATATACGATAGGAAGGGGTGCTTTTTTCAGAACTTTTGAAAAATAAATACCAAAGTTGTCCGAGCTTAAAGTTGACGGACAAATTGGGACAATAAAAGTTAAATAGGTTTTTAACTTCTATAGTTTATTATTTAAAAGAAATTTCACTTTCCTGAACTTTCAAAATTAAAAACTTCATAATGCATAAGAGCGTATTTATAAAAATTTGATATATATATTTTTGGCTTTAATTCGAAACCAACACTAGTAATATTTGGTAAATTTTAAATTTATATTTTAATTCATCCTATTATATATCTTCTAAAATTCCCACTTAATCTGCTTATAAATATGTGTGGAATGTCCGTAGATCTTTGCCTGCTATAGTGAGGTAATGTTAGAAATTAATAGTACTTTTGAATTCATGTCAAGTAATATAATAAATTTAGAAATACTGCAGTCTATTCAACTATAAAAGTACAAGCAATCTAGTTGATAGTATTAGTCTGGAATCTAAAGGGAAAACAAGGAAATGTTCTCACGTGTGTCTCACCGATTTTAATGAAATTGAAATATGTTATAGAGTATTAAAAAATAAAAGACACGTATTTTTTTTTTTGTCTGCGGATACGCACATTTAGGAGGTGAAAACCACCCCTAAATTTTACCACCAAAAACACTTCTTCCTAAATATTTCAAGTTCTAATGAATTTTTTCAAATGAAACAAAATGGAAATGATGTCTCATAAATATACTAACATTTTGTAAGTAATCCGGTTCCCGGGGGTGGCAACCCTTATTCTTTATTGCAGGAAAACCATTTTCTAAATCTTTTTGCATCACAAAAATAACAGTTTTAGTTAAAAATCATTGAAAAATATTTTTTGACATACGATTTTGAAAAATAAAGTTCAGATGTTTTTGGGGTTTTCGAAAAAAAAAGCTTCTCAAGGGTGTAAACAACCCCTACCACTAAAACGTAAATGATGCATATTCTTTCAGATATCCGTTTTTTCGTGAAAACCAGTATTAAGGGGTTTTTGGAGTCGCTGATTACGAATCTGATGTTAAATTTAAAAAATTCAAAATGGCGGATCCGCGACATACTTTTGAAAAATACACCAATTTTTATATAAAAAAAAAAAAATAATAATAATAAGTAAAATAAGTATCTTATTTTTCGATACTCTATAACATATTTAAATTTCATTAAAATCGGTGAGACACACCTGAGAACGTTTCCTTGTAAGTAGAGGATAATTAATAAAAAAAAACAGCAACAAACATTCGCAAAAAGAATACTTTGTAATCCTATTTTTATAATCTGAGTTTAAAGAAAAAATTTTAAGCAAAAAATCTTTTTGATTTAAAACATGTTTGAAAAAAATAATCTTAATATATGACAGTACATGTCAGATGAAAAACTACAACAAAAACACAATTAAATTATTCCGTCAAGACAAGTAAAGCACGCACTATTGTCTATCTAAACTGCAAAAGTAAAATAAAATCAGACAATTAATTTCAATTAAATCTATTTGAAACAGATAAACAGGATTTCTCGCCTGCCAGACATTATTAATTTTTCACTCTTTAGGGCTCAGAGAGGAATGCAGTAGCATAACCTTCGCATGATATTGTTCTACGAAGAAATATGTGTATATACAACGTGGCATATTTCCTCGACAAATTCCGCGGATGAAAATGTATGTATGTATGAGTCAAGTTATGTTTTTTTTTCCCCCTCTTCAAGTCCTTAGAGAATATACATCATTCGAGCAAGGCGGGCAAAAGCATGCTTTTGAAAGAGCCCTCCTTTCCTGTATTATGTTCATCAACAATATGCGGCTATTATAAGTCGATTAGTCCTGTTTACCCGCTTTATTATTATTTCTAACGATTTATGCTGGTTAACAATGAGTAATCTCGCAACCGGAAAGAGTGGCTTTATACAAAATTACGCATGAAAACATCAGTAAACTAATTACTCCAGTATCGATTTATACTTGTGCGATATATACATGTATGTTTGCGGCTTTTTTATGTATTTTACATTATGCTTCCGCGTACTAATTGCCCTCCAGATGGACAAAAACCGTCAATTAGATGAAGATATTAAATTCAAAAATGCATAGTTTCGAGGTATTATACATTTGCCTTGTGGTGTTAATCTAACTATTAATTCTGTTAACACCAGTAACCATACAGAAGTGCTCAATCTAATTAATTTCGAACGATATGTAAACTTGGAATGTTTCATTTAAGGCGAAAGGTTTTTCAGAACGCTAATATTATTTTAACCAAACAATAGAGACCCTTTTCAGGTCCTGACCTGAACAACGTTTTTCTTCATTTGTTTAATGGCCTTCTGCCTGGTGACAACATCATAAAGAAATTCCTATTTCTGTACAATTCAGTTGAATAGCATCACACGAATGTGTATGCCAAAGATAGGCAACTCATAAATTAATTTCACCTTTGGCACTCATACATGAGTTTCGTATCCTTGTGATATGTAAATATCAGAGCTATCTAGATTTATCGTCTCTGGATCAAAGGTGGTGAAAGGACTCAGCGAACGATTACACAAATTTGGTGCCAGTGCCACCGAGACAAATTTGTGTCAGCTCCAGAGTCCATGTCCTTTTTCTTTAATGATGTAAGATGAAATTTGCTAGGGCTCTCTGGAGGAAAATCATGATAAATGGACAAGTTCCAGATACCCTAACATTATCCGAAACCAGTCCAACACAAACGTTTATTACTTACAAATTGTTTTAATTTAGCTCTAATTAAATTTAATCATTATTTGTGTTCTGCATATCATGGCCCGTATACAATTAAACAAAGTGGTCAAACTGACGAATTTCGACTATAAAATATTTTCATGGGTTAACCAGAGGATGGAATTTTAATTACATTTTGCTTAATCTATAAACATATTTGGAAAAGTTAGGGATGTAATAATTGTGCCAACATTACCACCCAAATGCTCTGTTTATATAAAACAAAATCAAATCACGGCTCTTAATTGTTTACAAGGCGGGAAATAATGATTGTAATTACCAGAAAACGGACACATGCTTTTATATGGTGACTTCGACTCAAGGGATACCTGTCGTGTCCTTAAATTGCTTTTGATTTGGGGGTGGTTTTTTGACAGCTGTTTGATGGAGGGCAGAACAATTGTCTAGGACACAGGTATTATCTGTTGGAATTTTGTTTTTTTTCCATATATTATGTCTAGGTGTCCTTGAACTACAAAAAGGACTTGATTTCGAAGAGGTTTTTATATTTGGGAATCTAATGTGGGCCAAACGTATTGTTTTTTTTCCACTTCTACACAAAAAATGTTATATTGTTCACCTTTTAGATACTCACTTTTATGGTGTTGCTATACTAAACTACTTTATGATTGTAATTAAAATGTTATACAAAAGAAAATCCTTTTATGAAATTTTCATTAAGGTTACGATTTAAAAAAATAACATTTTTTTCAATCATTTTTTTTTTACAGAAAGAAAACACATATCGTTTTAAAATTTCGCACAGATATTTATTTATACTTTAGATATACAAACATATTTTTTTTCAGATTTTGGAGATCGGTTTTTGAATTTTTATGATTAAAAAAAAAAACTGATGGCGGGCATGATTTCAGGCGTCTGTATTGTAGGACAAAAAAACAAAAAACACCAATTTAATCCTTGTTCAAATGGCTATCGTATGAACTAGAATCGTGTTGATCGAGTTTCTAACCTCAAAAATTGTGTTTTGTTTTTTTCAAATGGCCGCCATTTTGTTATTTTTTGGTAGAAAAAAAAAAAAATCTTAGTTCACATGATAGCCATTTGAACAAGGATTAATTTGGTCTTTTTTTTCTTTTTTTCCGACGATCCAAACGCCTGATATCATGTCCGCCATCATTTTTTGGTGTGTTTTTTTTTTTTTTTTAATCATAAAAATTCAAAAACCGGTCTCAAACATTTAAAAAAAAATAGTGTAATTAAATATCTTTTGATATTAAAGATCTTTATGATTTCAAAACGATATCTTCTGTAAAAAAAAAAAAAAATTATTGAAAAAAATGTTTTTTTTTTTCAAATCGCAACCTAAAAGCCCGCCCCCTTAACCCATTAACGCCCCAAGAACTTAATTTTTTTGTGCAATTTGAAACATCATTCTTGCAATTAAAGGACATTTATTTTCCAATAAAAACCATGACTCTTACTAGTTTTGAGTGTGCTCTTTCAGAATCTGTCGTCAAAATTGAGTTTTTTCCAATAGGAAATTAAATATGGCGACTTTTTGGAAAAAAAGTATTAAAAAATTTGAAATTTTTTTTTTTTTGTAATTTTTTTCCAAGTCAATAGAGTTTTGCAATGCAATTCTTACTATGATCAACGGTGATTGGAATATTTGTACTTACAGAAAAAAGTTTTTTTGCTGATCGCAATCACTCATAACCTTTTCAAAATGGCGGATTTTCTATAGTGCAGTTTCTGAAAATCTGAAACTCTGAAAATCGTACAGATTTTCGTGATATTCTGTACCAAGGGGTTTTTATCGTCACTAATTATGAGATTAAAATCAGATTGTTAAAATTCAAAATGGCAAATTCAATATGGCGGACAACAAATTTTAAAAATCTCACAGATTTTCATGAAATTCTGTATACAGGAGTTTTGGTAGTCGCTAATCACAATTTTAACATCAAATTTTGAAAATTGAAAATAAATGTCCTTTAATTGTAAGAATGAGGTTTCAAACTACACAAACTACACAAAAAATTAGGTTCTTTTGGCGTTAATGGGTTAAGATAATTTATTACTTTCAAATAATTTTTTTTTTTTAATTAGAAGCCCTATTCTGTATGTATCCTAATTACTAAAATTAAAAAAAGGTCGCAATTAACAATTAACCTTCATTTTTTAATAATTCAAAATAACCCCACGTGACTTGTATTCATAATGTAGTAGAGTACATTATACGTAATTGGTGAAAAATTACCCAAATACTTATAAATAAAACTACAACATTGCTTTTAGATGACATATTACGAGTATACAATCGCTCATAAAAATATTTCGTAGCATCCGTTAATACATTGATTTTGAAAAATCAGCGGATGGCATAAAATGTTCGTTTTATAATACATACTACGTATATATTTAAAATTGTCTTTCTATAAATTGTAAGTTTATGGAAATAATTTTACCAAAATCATTACTCAATGTAGAGTGGTAGATCTCTTGATGCTTTCGTTAATTAATAACTTTAAATTTTATCGTCAGTCAGTCTTTTGTGTTATGAAATTTGGTGATGTTTTTACTCAAAAAGGATCAATTATACGAATAAATTTTATATGGCAAAAAGTGCTTATAATTAGCCAAGGAATACTTGTGAATTTTTTCAGAATTTTTCGGGAAATTTTTGGATTTTTCAAAAATTGGCCAAATCCAAAAAACCAAAAATAGTAGGAAAAATTCACACGTTTTCTTTGGCTAATTTTAATCATTTTTTGTTTTACATTTTTTTCTGTAAAGTTTATCCTTTTCGTGTAAAAAAATCGCGAGGTTTTTTATTACATTACTGTACAAAATGGCCATTTTCCAAAAACCAAAGCAAAAAAAAACCTTCAAAATCATGGTTTGAGAAAGTTTAGACATTCGGACCGCGATTTCTGGTGGTTATATGATCATTCAATAGCAGCAAAGATAAGATGATCGACTTTGACCAAAAAAAATGAGCACATTTTTGAAAAAACCCAAAATATAATAGGGTTTTTGAAGCTTTTATGCAAAACAAATGCCAGGTTCTGAAAGAGCATCCCCAAAAATCCTTTAGTTACGAATTTGGGAGAAAACCGCGCCAATTTGCTATTCGAATCGTGCAATTGAAATTGCGTGCACAAAATCCTCGTTTTACGCATTAATGGGTTAAAGTTTAATTCATACATTTCTCCGATTTCTTACGATGAGCGACTGCTCTTCAAATGTCTGTAACTTAAAAACTATTTGAGATATGCACTCGAAATTTTAGTATGTTATTTTCAAAGGTAAAAATTTCACACTAGTGGTGCCCCTTAAGCCATTTGTGTTCATGTTCGAAAAGCAATTAAAAAATCCATGATGCACCTATATGGGTTTCACTCTATACTTTTGATCATAGAAAATATAATTGAATACAAATTTGCTAAAAAGTGTTCTACTTTATAAAGACAACATATTTTCGGATCATATAACGAAAAAAATATTTATTCTTCCATTACCCAAGTTAAAAAAAATATGTTTAAATTTTGATATTTTATATTCATTTTGTTCTACATATATCCAGGAAGTAAAACACTGCTGTATATTGCATGAATGTTTATCTTCCGGAAGATACCATTTCCCCGTGTATGAATATTTAAGATACCAGCAAAGAACGACTTCCTCGTTCATGTATTATATCATCTGAATATAAATTCAATAGAACAATGCGCATTGCCAGTGAGAAAGTTTTTACATATTTTTTATTTTACTAAAGCATACCGCCGGAAACAGACACGTGTATTAGTATGAATGGTTTTCTTAACAAAATTTTATAACCATTCGCGATAAATAAAAACCAGCTGTACGACGTTGGCCTGTAGAGAAATGAGAACACAATTAATTTTAAATTTAATCTAAAAATGCATTAGACATGCCAGAGACAATGTGCCGCCATAAATCGATGTCCCTAGACAAATTAGGCTGAAACCGACAAAATATAAAGAAGACGGGCCCCGAACAAACAAAGAGCTTAAACTTGTGACATTCTCGCGCTCATTGAATATTTTATAATGTTGTATATACGTCATAACTGGACGGTCTTCTTTTATGCAATCCCTGGGGAATCATACGCTTTTGGGTAAGGAACATGGGCCTAGTACCCGAGGGCGAAAACGCTATTTTCAGGGCATTGAAACGCACGATGTATTCCCAGAAGTAAAATAAACTTTACTTGTTTGTGCTACTATTTTCCTTCTTTTTTTTTTTTTTTGCGCTCCTTCCTGTTCATCAGTGGCGGAAAGGGTCAATTTTGGTGTCATTCCTGAGGGCTGTTGGCGTAGTGAAATTAAGCGTAAGGTCGAGTATCCCCTTACCTAAAAATTTCGACAGTTCGTTTATTTTCATCTTAGGCAATTTTTTTTTTTTTTATGTTCGGTAGTAGACCCGAAAAAAAAAGTATAATTTCTACAGGCGCGCACAAGTGCCCATTTCGTTCCTTTATTGCCGGCTCACTTTATTAATGAGCTTTTTGGGACGGCGCTAATGAAATTTCAAGCCATTTGTGGCTGCGACAATATACCCCATGGTCTTTGTGGTATACCAGAGTTTTCTGATTTTTGCAATAGACCCTACACAAAATCATTTCGAAGTGATGAAAAAAAACTTTCATTTTCCAAAAACTTCCTAATGGAATTCGAATGCTGGTCCCAGTTCTGTTCTCACATTGTAATTAAATTCCATTAGGAAAAATGTTTTGAACTCGAATTAGTACATTTAACGTTCAAACTTTTTCAATAGAAACACTTCTTATTACAACGTACAACACTAAAAAGGGTGTTGTGATTGTTTAAAAATGTCCCTTAAAGTAAGAATGGGCAATTGGGATCTGTGAAAAAATTTTTTGGCATGGGAAAAGGAAAAAGGAATCATATGAAAGGTCTTGATGAGTAGAATAATAAAATATCTATAATATAAAGTCTAAAATTGTGGGAGAACAAAATAATATATATAGTTTATAATATTATTACTTGAACAAACAATCATACGTAATATTATACATATTATAAAGGAAAAACAAAATTTATAAATTTCACTGCACTTAAGGGGGCAGTACACTTACTTTTTGCATTTTTTAAAAGTGTTTTTTTTTTCATAGAAAATTTATTGAATCATTTGAAAATTTTACACATTAAAATATATGTATAAAAAAAAAACAAAAATATTTTTTTCGAAATTTCTGGCGTTTGTACGGCAGTAATATGGCTACCTAAAAAAACAACCCCTTTTCAAACTGGTTGGTAAGAAATCTCAGCTCTGGAACGTCTGAAACAAAAAATTCAAAGCACATATTAAAATATAAGTCAGCTGCTATCGTGTGAACCACGATGAAGTATTTTGCCAAGAAAACAACCAAATGGCGGAATTTTTAATTTTTTAACGTTAATTTTATTTATTTTTTTTTATTAAAATATTTATTAAAAAAAGGGTTCGATATTAACCTATATTAATAATAATGGTTCACACCATAAGGAAACATATATGAAATAAGTCTGCAAAATTTGAGCCCAATTGGACCAGTAGTTTTTTTCAAAAAACTGCCAACAAGGTCAAAAAACGTAGTTTCGATAAGTTTAAAATAAATTAGACTGCGTTATGTAACAACAGATTAAGCGCCACTTAATAGGGTAAACTGAGATAATGAGCTTCAAAGATTCCAAAGTTAAAATTGTCGCTATCCGTACATTTTTTTTGTTTAGAGAATTATTTTTACCCTGAGGTATAGATTACACAAGTCGACACGATTTTTGATTCTGATTAATATGCAGTCATTCCTCATTGCTTTCGTCTCACAATTGAAGAAAATCAACATGATTTTTAAAAAAATTTGCTTTTGTGCCCAGGACAACAAATTTAAAATGACCAATTATCAAAATTGTTATGTTTTCATTTCCTTGTAAATCTGATGGGGGCGGACATTTTTTAAATTTTCGGTTGCTATATTAGATCCTCCATCTTTAATATATATTTTGGTAACAGATTAAGTTTCAGCGACCCTAAGATCTCTTTGATTCATTTTGATAAAAAAACCCCATAAAATTGCAAATGTTCGGACGCCATATTTAATTCACCACTTTGGAACCCAATACAAAAATGTACCTATACTGTTTTCTCTTGTATAACGTACTTTTTTGCAAAAAATCAGAAATATCGCACAACGCATTTAGTTGTAATTGAGGTTCAAACTATCCAAACGAATGTCAAATTTTCCTTCACAAAAGGAAAGTTTTAACAAAATTATGACACTTTTGCCTTCCTTTTGGACACAAGCAATAAGAAAATAGAATTCATAACTCAGACTCAAAAAAAAAGTTTACTTTTGTTGACCTGTGTTATAGATATGTAGCGTTTAGAGTAGTTAAGAAAATATTACTATGCATAATAAACTTCTGAAATTATGTATTAAAGCTACATTCAGACTAATTTAATTTATCAATAACATACTATGCGACGATTCTGTCATTTCATACTTTAATGCGATTTGGTTCGGGTGAAATAAATTACACAATAAGATTAAATCCATTCATTTCAATACAAAGAACTCAAAATAAAAAAAAAACACCTTCCAAAACTAAAATATAAAACTTCTCTTATTTAAATAATAAAATATACTACCCATAATATTTTAATACTTTCTTCAAAATCATACTGAAAAAACACCATCCAAAAATGAAAATCCTAAAAGTTTTCTTATTAAAAGAATTAATATGCTAAATTATTACTTTTCTACTCTTTATCTTCTATTTCGAAATCAATAGATCCATTAAAACCGTCAACATCATCTTCTACATTCAGATAAATTTTAATAATAGTGTCTGGCATCAGACGGTATGAGGTGAAGAAGGGATTATGATTCGGAAATAGGTTTTCCTTCTGGTCAAAGTTGCTCATAATGACTTGAAAATTTCAATGGGTTACTTTTTACCCCTCTTTTTTGTCTTTTGTTAAGAACTACTGCATGTGGTTGAAAGAAATATCAGTACAGGTTTATCTTTAAAAATTTGTATTCCTTTAATTTTCAACCATCTCACAGTATTTCCTTAAGGGGTTACATACGTACAGCAGCGCCAAAAATGCGCTAAAAGTAAAACTGTTTTTAGAAGGGATAGCAATAGAAATTACGAAAAATAACTTTTACACATTGTTTACTAGTATGTAAACTTTATAAAAAAATGTATTACTTTTTTTTTCCAAAAATTATAACATAAAAAATCTTTTTTCCCGAAGCTCTATAAAAAAAAGTAGGTCCATGGTTTACATCATTTCTGCCTGAAATGTTGATGGATCTGCAAAACATAAAATAATTCTTGTAAAATAAAGTTGTAGTTATAGTCTGTCGAGCCGGATTTTTGAAATTCGAAAAATTTGGACATTTATGGCAGTTTAAAAAAAATGTGTATTTTGTGTCATAAATTTCACACTTTAATTATGTTTATAAAAGTTTTTAATCACAATATCAAAAATCCGGTTCGCCAGACTATAAAGAAAACAATTTCGAATATTTAAAAAAAAAAGCATACAAAAATATTAAAATCTGTATGAGTTATCATGTCAACCGTGCCGGAAAAAGTAGTTTTGAAAAAAACGCATTTAAAGTTTCAAGTGCGTTTCGCTCGAGATCGCGCGCAGCCAAAGCAAGAACTTTATGAATTTTTTAATTTGTTGTGTTAACTTACGTCTAATCTCCCATTCCAGCTTCATATTGTATGCCTTCCTTGTCAGTAAACAGTTGTTGCTGTTTATTTTTTCCAACAAGCTGAAAGGCTGCGAAAGTAACGGCCAGCTGCCTCAAACAAGGGACAGCTACCTTCGCGCATCAGACTCTCGTCGGGCAGTCACGTTTTCTATAATAACTTTCGATCTATGTGGAATTTTTACAATCGACTTTCACAGAAATACGCCTAAAACTATAGAGAATAATAATCTGTAAAAAAAAAAAGTCGGTTTTCTAAAAATGCTGTACGTATGTAACCCCTTAAATATATTTTTTTCTGTTTACTATTTTCTTCATCATTTTAGAAATTCCGAAATGGAAAAAATACTATATTTTAATAGCTGTCAATTTGTTTCTTCATTTTCTAAGAAGTTATGCTTAGGAACCATAAAATTTCCAATAGTAATTTCTTGTCGCTTGATTCAACCCCTTATTATAAGGTATTAGGAGTGAAATTGAACACAAAATTGGCATAATACATAATTTATCCATGCATAGAATCCATCTGCATTCAAAACTTTTTTTTTTTGATTTAGTCACTTAATTCGATATTACATAACGCAGTCAAATTCAATATGGTAACTTATATTTGGATCATTCCGTATGATATCATCAAAAGTAAATAAATTTAAAGCTATACCATCTTTGATTTTGATGAAACATTGTAAGAATTTTCCTTTAGGTGCGAAAGAAAGAAACTTACTTATCATTTACATTTTGAGCGCGTCAGTTCTGTCAGTATGACTTTGACACTATAATATTTATATAATTATTGGTAAAATCGTTCTATTAAAGATATCTGAAAGTTCACTGGTGTCATATTAAACATAAAAGAAATTATGTAGTTTTTAAAAAAAACATTTAAATACGCTTCTTTTTTTGTGATTGTTAACCCACTGAAAGTACAATTATTTATCGATTAACAACTCTTACAGACTATAGAAGTACATACACTAAGTGATTTAAAAATACAATATTTTGTTTACCAACTAATGCCAGCCTAAATAAATATATATCATGATTTTAATAATTCAAAACTTCTATAATTAATGCTTCTTAAAGGGCGGTATAGTAAATTTATTTTTCACGTATTTAAATAAAATTCGTTCAAAATCTGTAGGCAATCAAATTTACAAAGCATGAATCTAGTGAATTTATCTTTACAAAGATGCGATCCTATTAATATTTATAAAATAATACTGGTACGAAATAGCTGAATTTGAATGTAAATTTGACCATTGCAGTGTATAATAATTTTTAAGTTTTAGGGTTACGAAAATCAGTAGTAGGGGAGAGCGGGGCTGGAAGTTCCCGGGGAAGTTGTTCCGACAGCAATAACTTTGTAAGATAAAGAGATAGCAATACATCTGAAGTGTGTCGTTAAAGCGTCAGGTGACGCGCCACGTCGGCAGTCATTTTAGTTACTCCGTTGACGATGGTTGAGTGGCTGTATGCACGTAGCTGTCAAAACGTCACGTAAGTAAATTTTTTCGTGTTTAAACTATATGGTCTATCTCTGTGTATTATAGACCGATTCATACGTAACTCTCCTAAATTGTAGTGACATTGGTAAGGTATATTATTGGATAAGTATTTTTATAATTGATTATATTAGTTTGCCAGTATGTCAGTCTTCGTATATAAACGTAATTTGGGGCTAAAAGTTCCTTCCTGACGGGGCTGGCTGTTCCCCGGAACAACTTACCCCAATTTACCATCAATCGTATACCTAAAATTCATAAGACCATATTTTTTTATTTTAATGATGAGAAATTACAAACGTAAGACAGAGAGAGGTAAAACCTCCGACACATTGTTGCGTCGAGCTGCAGATGCTGTCATCAAGGAGCGAAGACCTGTTAAAACTGTGGCAAGAGAGCTTGAAATTTGCCACGTGACGTTACATAGATTTGTTACAAAATTGAAAGATGGCAAAGTTCCTACCATAGGTTATAAATCCAGGTTAGTTTACCTTGGAACAGGAAAAAAAAATTAGCGAACTACATTTTAAAGTGTTCCGCAATATACTTCGGTCTTCTGCCCGGAGAGGTGCGCAAACTCGCATATGAATGTTTAGTTATAAATCTGATAAGATTTATAAGTTTATAGATCTCAATTATAATTTAACTAATTAAAGAAATGTTTATCTGGAGCTCACCATTTATGTTTTGTTATTTTTTAAAGTTGAAAAAGTTAAAAAAGTTTATCTGGACCAATAATGTTCTGTACCAGTAATATTTTGTCGTTTTTTAAAGTTTATTTGTGCATAGAATAATCATTACATACATAAATTTATAGAAATGGTTGTTTTATTTGAGAAAACCTATGTTATTCTGATAGTTTATTGTCATAATCTAAGCGGAACAATTTGCCTCAAAGGTGGAACAACTCGCCCCAAAGCGGGGCTGAATGTTCTGCTCCGAAAGTTGACAAAAATTTGCTTCTGTAAAAAAAACTATTGAAATATTAGTAGAAATGACTATAATATTACAAAACCCGATAAACATCCATTCAATATTTGCACATGTTGAAAATGAAAGCTTTCATTTTTATAATAAAATTTCATGTTATTTGAAAATCGGAACTTCCAACCCCGCTCTCCCCTATTTAGTTTTTAAAAGCCTAACATTATAAATTGCGTAGAAAACTACTGATTCTATAAACGTAGCCAAAAAAAACTTATTCTTAATTATAAATTTCAAGTCCTTGAATTCGCATATAGGTGGTATTTGATAAAAGAAAAAGTTGAAACCATGTTAGGTCTGTCTGTTAACACTTTGACGGCCAGAGTCACATACAAGTGACTTCAGTTTACTGGCGGTTATCGGCCGGAGTCACGCATACGTGATTTTAATTAACTAGCGATTTTTTCCTAAATGTACTTGCAAAATGGGTAGCAACCAGCATGTCAAATAAAAGTATAGCCATTAGCCTTTTTAATAGTACAGTATAAAGGTAAAATTAATTTACAGAGTGACACTTACAGGGTGTCCAATTAATTAATGTTTAAATTGAGCTACAAAGAAATGTTGTGCGGCGGCAAGTGGAAAGCATTCTGTGAAAAATGCGGCCGTCAAAGTGTTAACTCTAAAGTTTTTACTCATGGGTAAAACTTTTTACTATAAAGTGTCTATTAACCTCACGGAGGAGAAAAATTGTCCTCTTGACAGTACTTCTCCTCTTACCCAATTTTACCAGATTTTACTCACACTGTGAGACCGAGTAAATTTGGGTAAAATCACCGATTGCTTGTCACTGTGTAATCTGTCATATGTCAGATAGAAGAAGAAGTTGTTGAAATCGTTTTTAAATAAATAAAAAACATATTTCAAAATCTTCGAAAATATTAAATAAATCTATAAGTTTTCCCTCTGACATCTTGATCACGTTTGACAATTTACATACCCAAGTAAGATTTTGAAGGTATACCAAATCTTTACTTGAAGTCGTCTGGTAATTTCAGATTTTCATAGCTCCTACTCTCTTACTTTTACCCAAAAGTTACTGCCTGCCTGTCATTAATGAATAATAACAAGATCAGTGGGCCGAGATTATTTTGTTGAGGTATGCCAGATGTTGCATCAATTTTAAAAAAATTATTTTTTGTGGTTTTTATTATTTTCAGTTAGTTCTAGTTGAATGAATTTAATTAACTACATTTTTATGTGCAGAATGCCATGTCCTCTTATCATACAATTCAAAAATCTATGTTCATTCGATCGTCTTCATGTATTAACAAAATTTGAACATTTTAATAATAATCCCATATTCCAAGCTTCGAAACTAATATTTCTTGATTGGTCCATTTTATTATTTGAAAACTGACGATTTTATGAAAAATAGACACCCTAGATATTATTTTTTTTAAACTGAAAATTGCTACGTATGATCGGCACCTGTATACAAACTTTTAAACCCTAATTTCAACTATTATTTTTTTCAATCAATTTTTTCTATATTATTTGTGAAACTTCAAAAGCTGGTATAATTTCGTAATCTCGTTTAAAAAATAGGTAAGAGAAGAATTTTATCAATTTTTATTCTTTGAAAATTTTATGCTTGAGTTTGAAGAAGGTTAGAGAGGTAATTTAGAGCTCGTTAGGTGAAGGATTCGGCTTAATTCAAAAAGTCGATTTCCAGTCGACTTGGCTATCAGGAAACCTTTTTAGGGATAAAATGTAATGCAATTTAGTATCTTGACTATCTAGTCGACTGAAAATCGAATTTCGGAATAAGTCTCTTAATAATAAAATTATAATTGAGTGATTTATATAATATATTTGTTAAATAAAAAATTAATTCAGCATTTCTTTCAAAATTCTTGAACCTGATGTTCTAGAAATTATTAATCGTAACACATATTTAATTTGCTTTTTTTTTAGAATGTTGTAAAAAAGTCAAATGTATATTTTCATAATGTAAAAATGTGAAAACGTATACCATATTTTTATTTCTAAATTTAGAAATTTTTTTGACACGTTGCCATATATATTCAGCCTTATTTTTTACTTTTTTGTTTGGTAAGTCATCCAGAAAACATTAACGAATATGAATGGCCCCGACAAACCCTTCACGATAAAATAGAAAAAAGGTATATAAAGGAAGGGGGCCACACAGGCACATTTATTCCACTTACGGAAAGTACTTGATTACTCGCAGAAGTCCCGTACCTCTCACGTTATTTCAGTTTAATGAGCCCCTTAAATATAGACAAATGCCCTCGTTACCCACTGTTCAGTCGCCTGTGAGCGCTCCCTTGCAATAATACATTCATATTTACTGAAGGAGCCGCATGAGCCAAATTTTTTTGATAAGACGCATTCATGTGGAGGAATTCGGCACCTAACTAACTTTTACATTTTTCATATTGTTCACTGTTCACTGACCTCTAAAGGTCCCAAAAGTCCTTATAATTTTTATGAATTTTTTTTTTCAAGTAGCTCAACAGAGTCCTTGGAAGGGTTTACGTATTTCTATTTTATACTACCTTTCAATGTGAATTTTTCTTTAAAACGGAAGCGGAAACGACTAGTCACAGACACGAATTTTAATATAAATAGCTACTTCGATTTCATTGCGAATGCCACAGAAATTGGAATCCTGAAAATTTATGGCATGACATTCCCGCGGTGACCACCGCATTTTTCAACGTATTAATTGAAAAATCTTGCTTTGGATAGTGTTTATGGTTTTCTGGACAAACAAACAAAAAAATCCAAGGGTTGTTTCATAACCATTTATAGCTCGTAAAATACCCCAATGAAATGTTTATGTAATTTTTGGGTACCAATCTTTTAAGTGGTCATACACGTGCAATGTTTTATACAAACAAAATCCAAAGCTGTGTGAACTTATTACCTAATGAGGAATTGATTAGTTAATAAAACAATAAGAGGCATATGTGCTAGAAAAATAAATACATTTATGTTATTTCCTATAATTTGGGACAAACCTATCAGGCAATTAAACCAATTATTACAATAACGAGTTAATTAAGTTTTTTATCTAATAATTCCCAGAGAAACTTTTATTTGTGTAGTATCACAATATAGGATAAAATAATTGATGAAACATTTGTTATTGATTTTTCTAATACAGGGTGAGCCATCTAACGTTTGGAATTGGAACTATAGGTTATTTTGAGGTTGGAAGGTTTGATGACATTTCCGATGTAACAGAAAGTTAGTTATATGTTTGAAATTTATGAAATGGGTCGTTTTTCGCTTAAACAAAGCTGGAAAATATTAAAAACTTATTTCCAAAGTAGTGAGTCTTCTACTCAAACTGTAAGAAATTTACGGAAAAAATTTGACAAAAAGGATGTGCCAAAAACGCAGTTGTGGATCAATTTGTGAAGCTAGTTCGTGAAACTGGATCGTTGTTGGATAAAACGCTCAACCGAAAACATCGCTGCTGTTGCTCAGAGTGTGCATGAATAGCCATCAACATCAACTTGTCATGGTTCTCAAGAATTGAACATTTCACGCACTTCTTTGAGAAGAATTTTGCATAAAGATCTCGGTATGACTGCGTACAAAGTTCAATTAGTGCAAGACCTGAAGCCGCATGACCATCCGATGCGTTTTCGGTTTGCTCAATGGGCCGAAGGCCGCTTGATCGAAGATGGGCATTTTTACCGAAAAATCATCTTTTCAGATGAAGCTCATTTCCACATCGGAGGATACGTCAATAAACAAAATTGTCGTATCTGGGGCTCAGAAAATCCACACGTCATCGTGGAGAAACCAATGCATCCATAACGAGTGACTGTCTGGTGCGGATTTTGGTCTGGTGGCATTATTGGGCCATTTTTCTTCGAAAATGAGCAAGGAAACGCCGTTACAGTGAATGGCGATCGCTACCGCGTCATGCTAAGCGATTTTTTGTTTCCCAAAATTGACGACATTTGATTTCAACAGGACGGCGCAACGTGCCACACAGCCAACGTAACAATCGATCTTTTGCGCACTGTTTTCGGAAATATCATATAATAATCAGCCGAAATGCTGATGTCAATTAGCCACCTCGAAGGTGCGATTTGACTCCGTTAGACTTTTTTTTTGTGGGGAGCCGTTAAGGACAAGTGTTACGCTAACCATCCAGAGACGAAGTTGCCATTGACGAAATAGAGGCCCAAACAATCGAAAATGTACTGAAAAATTGGACTGATCGAATGGGGTATTGTAAGGCTAGCCGTGGCAGTCATTTGAATGATGTTGTCTTGCATTCCTAAATGGAAATGTTCAATCCTTCTTATAAACTCATAACTTTGAAAAAATATTCGTTTATTTTTTTTTTATAGCCGATTCAAATTCCGAATCTTAAATGGCCCACCCTGTAACAGATATTTGTTTGTTTTAATTATTATCATTATTGATATCACTATTTCATTATAATTTTGAAAAATCAAATTAATATACATATTATATATTCTGGTGAGTAGAAAATTGATTTTTGAAAATCTCCACCAAAAATAAGTAAATTAATTTGACTATCATTTCCAGCTTATTTCACATTTAATTAAATTTTATTATTTACAAATTAATTTCCCACCGCATAAAGATGTAATTAAAAATCACAATAGAAGTACAATAAATGATTAATTTGAATAATGGCTAAATTTAAAATATTGTCCCATATTACCATAGTTAATTGGAGTTGAATTTAATTATAATTATATCCGCTCTAATTATTTTAATACTACTTTTGTGTCAAGGATTAAATAAATTTAAAACAATTTACACCGCACGAGTGAACAAAAACTATATGATTATGTGGTGAGATCAGAGGAGATAATTAAAATTGGAAATAATCTCTTACGAAAATATGTTCATAGAATTTTTCAATTCCACTTTGTCCTTGATCACAATTTAAATTTAAATTTTAAATATCTGAATTATCATAGAACATAAAACGGAAATATGTAACATGTGCACTTATAAACCTTTGCAGAATATAAATTATGTTATGGGTTTTTCATTTTCAATATCCGGAGGTTTGAAACTGAATGAAAATCAAATGAATTGGAAGTTTGAAAAAGTTTTATTATCTGATATAATTGCATTTTGCGGTGAAATTTGGCATATTTGAATTTTAAGCTCTTCTTTAGTTCTTGAATTATCTTTGTATTAACGTAGACGAGTGAAATTATGGGTTCCGGGTAATTTACACAAAACAGCGATTGTTTTACCACTTGTGTGGTATGTAGTGTTTTCCTGTTGCAAAAAAAAAAACCGAAAAAAGTCCTTTATAATCGCTCTATCTATTGTATCATTGAAGTGTGTTCGAGTGATTGTAATATGTTGTTAGGGTTCCGCATTCTCGCAAAACATCAATTGTTTTACTACTGGTGTCGCATGTAGTACTATCTTGTTTGAAAAGACTCGAAAAATGTTGTTTATAATTGCTCTATCTATTTTATTAATTACAGAATGTGAATTTTGTAATATTAAAATGCTTTCTTAGGGTTCCTCGGAAAGAGAATCATGAAATCCGCACGTTCAAAATTAAAAATCTTGTATATGCATATTGTTTTGTTAAAAAAAAATATTAATAATTGGATTGGAAACTCTATGAGTAAGTTAAACTCGCACTTAAGGGGAGGTTCTCATCTAGAATCTTGAAATTTTCGATTTTTTTTTTATTTCATATTATTAAAGTTTAATATGTCTAGAATGTTGCTTTAAAATATTTAGTCGATCCGAGCACTAGAACGGATTCTACAGCCCATTGATTGTGGCGGTGTCATGATCGTAGCGGGGCGCTCAGCCTGTGCCTTTAACTTCAATCACGATTATCTCGGAACTTTGTTTTTCAAGATTTTTCAAATTTGCGTACAAGATAATTCAAAAACGGTTCAACCGATCAACTTCTAGTTCCGTGCATATTAAAGTAAACAATTTTCTTCATAGAAAGAGCGGAGCACATTTTGAAAATTGTAACATTATCTCCTTTTTGTAAGTGATAAACTATGAAAAAAAACGGCCGAAAACGGCCTTAAAATTTCAAAATCGCGCCATTCCGTCAATTTTAAATTTTTTTTGAAAGTCGTCCGCTCTTTCTGAGACAAATTTATTCTAGTTTATAATAATGTCATCATTATTTGATTTCAGACCAATCTGCGACCCCTAAATTGTACGCAGCTGGGCCATTTTCGAAAAACATGCCTCCGGAGAAGTTGAATAACGGGCGCCATTTTGTTTTTTTTTTTGAATAAAAAAATTTGTTCGTACAGATAAATATACAATAAAAGATAATGCCAAATATCATTTCCCTAGGTCTTGTCATTTGCCTTCAAAAAAATCACGAACTTTACCTACTTTTTGACGTTCTAGATGAGAACCTCCCCTTAAGCTGTATCTTTTTTCAAGCATAATAGCAAAACAAAAACAATATCTTTTTGGTATGATATTAGATATCAGAAAAACATCCACGAAAAAAACCAAAAACCGTACTTATCGTTAATCTTGTTTCATTTAAGCTATCCTCAGAGATGAAGGGGGATTTTATCCTAGAAGGCGCGCACAACAAAAAATTCGGGGTAAATAGAAGAATCCTTTTGATGCCCGCCTTAATTTCTTAACAGCATTAAGATTGTGAGAGGAGAAAATGGGTAACAAAACCGCAAGCGATAAAGTTGATTCGAAGTTTTTAATACGGCCGGTAAAGGGCTTTAGTCTAATGACCTCAAACCATTTTTACCATCGGTCAGGGATCACGGCCAGAGGATAAACAGAAAGCAAACAAAAACTTTTGTAAATTCGGGAGCGATTAATTTACTTAGAACTTTTCCGGAGGAAAAACTTTCCATGGTAGAAATAATTTATCTCGCATAGCAATGAAGCTATGCTAAAGTGAGTTTTCGTCAGAATGAGTTTAAGGGGCCTAGCTTCTAACTGCCAGATATGAAAAGAGCTCCAAATCCAATGCCTTCGCAAAATGGAGCGAACAGTCAGAAAATTCTCTTCGGTGAACTTCGAAAAGATCTGCTTGACTTTTTCCAGCCTTCGGGGTGTTATTCTTTGAAAACCTAATTTAGTCCCTCCACGTAATGGTTGGGCCCGACGATAACAGAAACTAATAGAAGGGCGCCGCACCATAAGTTCCCTCGAATTTATTCAAAAAGTGTAAGTAATGATGGTGTCTTAATTAATTAAAACAATCCTCACACCCTAAGATTATTATTCCTCTTCCCACGCAAGGGCTTATTCGTTGCGAACTATCTTATTAAAGTAATTATTCTTTAGTCTATTCGTGACCAATCCTGAGGTCAGCGGTCTCATTGAGTAAGCGAATTTCAAACGAAATTAAACTAGACAGTTGAATTGACCAAATCTGGAAATAAGAGATCTTAATGACGACAAGTGCAATTTGTCTGGACAAGGGAATCTACAAATTAGAAACTAGAAACCCAATTGAATTGTGCAAACATTAACCCAAATTTAAATTGGAATGCCAGTTTGGCAAATTTCCGGTTTTCACACTGTACCAATTTGCTCTTCGCAAAAAAAAGAATCAAATTTCATTCGGACCGACTTTGTGCTAAAGTTCATTGTTAGCTTAACAGTGGAAAAGTTGTCCGAAGTCAATTGTCCGTCGGCATGTCCTTTTACTACTGCACCTCCGAGGTTCTTAATTAACAAATTTAATTAGAGCCGAACATTGGTGCCACTCCTTAATTTTGAGAATTTTCATCAGGACTTATACAAAAACGAACTGGGCGATTAAAAGGATTTTTCTCTGAAACTGCGAGATTGCAAATGTTTGGACAAGATGTTGTGGGTTGAATGAAATAACTTTTGATTAAAAGTTATTCACACTCTATATTTTGGTAGGAATAAACCTTTATTTTTTGGAAATTTGTTGTTTGTTCTGAGAGCAATTTAATTGATTTCAGTAAGTTCAACATTTTGAATTAGTCATCACAAAATCATACTACATATTAATTAGGGAGTTTTTAATACAATTTTACTCCATTTTTAGATGATTTCGTCAGATTTATTTAGAAACGTAAGAAGGAGATATGATTAATTCAAAATTTCTTGTTAACAAAAACCGCAAAAATACTACAAGTAATTTATAATATTCTCTTCTCACCAAACCATTCTTGGAATTATGAAATCACACAAAATATAATTTAAAATAAAAATTTTCCTTATATACATTAGGGTGCTTTTTTTTCGCGACAATTTTTTTTTTTCAGTCCCACCTCGAAATTTTGTGGCTAATACCTAAACAAACATTCCCTGAAAATTGGAGCCCTTAAAAATAATATTTAGTACTAGACCAAGACGCATAAAGATTTCCCATATAAAATACACGTGAACTTTGATTATTTTTCTTCAAATCTCTACAACTCAGAGGCATTTTATTCAGAATTGAATGCTCTATAAAAGTGTCCATTGCGGTGTAACCCTAACTCCCACCAGCGAGGTAGTACGGGTCATTAATCCCAATTTTTCCATGAAATTGTCGCTTTTTGCCCCTATCTCGTAAATAAAAAGAGGTACCGAAAAAGTGAATATGACAAATTTGTAGCAAATTCAATTTCCTCGAAAAAGTTCTTGAACACCAAATCGCTAACATCAATATTTCTTGAGATATTGGGCTTTGAAGTTGACGTAGTGTGGAATTGTCATGGATTATTGAGCTAAATTGTAGAAACACTACCTCAACTTCAAAACCCAATATCTGAAGAAATATTGATGTTAGCGATTTGGTGTTCAAGAACTTTTTCGAGGAAATTGAATTTGCTACAAGTTTGTCATATTCACTTTTTCTGTAACTCTTGTTGTTTACGAGATAGGGGCAAAAAGCGACAATTTCATGGAAAAATTGGGGTTAATGACCCGTACTACCTCGCTGGTGGGAGTTAGGGTTACACCGCAATGGACACTTTTATAGAGCATTCAATTCTGAATAAATCCTACCATTGCCCAAGATTGTGCCATAAAATGCCTCTGAGTTGTAGAGATTTGAAGAAAAATAATCAAAGTTCACGTGTATTTTATATGGGAAATCTTTATGCGTCTTGGTCTAGTACTAAATATTATTTTTAAGGGCTCCAATTTTCAGGGAATGTTTGCTTAGGTATTAGCCACAAAATTTCGAGGTGGGACTGAAAAAAAAAAAAAAAGTCGCGAAAAAAAAAGCACCCTAATATACATACATATATTGAATTTCCAAATCTTAATAATATTCAAAATTTGTGGCCTTAAAATAATCATTGTACCAACTTTCATTAAAATCCGTTGAGATCGAATAATGTTGGTCGCCATATTGGATCCGCCATCTTGAATTTGGAAATTTGCTAATATTCAAAATCAGTGTCCTCAAAACAATCATTAATTTTCGGATTGGAAATCAGCATTCCGCAGAACCCCTACGTACGAATTTTCATGAAAATCGCTTCAAATTTATAATTTTCAGCCGCCATCTTGGATCCGCCATTTTGAAACCCTATGTGTTATCTGAACATAGATTAGCCTGTATATTAAGTTGGAATAGTTACTACCTTCTGACAAAAAATTAAAAATATCATAGCAAGTGTTTAAGCGTGATTGAGTAAAAAAAAAAAAAAAATCTTTCATCTATGTAGCAGACATCTGTCAATTTTTAAAAAAAATCAAGACAATTCTTTTATTATATTACAAAAAATAAAATAACTGTCTTCAGTCTTCACATTCATCAAACAAACTCGCGAAGTTGAAGTAGTCGTTATGTTTTCTGAAATTACCCAATTTTCTTAACTTTTCTTTCCGTAAGAACCTTCTACAAAGTATTAAAAAATTTAAAAAAAAAAGATTAATGAAATAGGTAAAGTCGTTCTCAAGTTATGGCGTGACCAAGGGAAATAGGGATTCATTTTTATTTATATAGACAGATATTTTTTTTTATTTTTATGCTAAACCCAAACTATGGGATATCTAATTATAATTATTAAATACACAGCTCTAAATTTTCCAATTATTTTATTACATTGCAGAACGCATAAAATGTAAACAGATGTTTTACGTAATTTTTAATTTTTACATTTTAACAACATTTTCAAAAAAACAGGTTTATTACTTTTTAATTCCTTTTTAATTCCATTGGTAATTCCGGTGCAATTTATTAGGATTACATTTATAATTCCCATTGCTACAATAATTGACAAAAAAATTTAAAGGGGTCTTTTTTATTCCCGAATACGATTCAAATATAGAAACGATATGATTTTTATATTCGATAAAACATTCTTCGATAAAAGAATTAAAGCATTTCCTTAATATAAGAGAAGATTTCACAGGAACTTCTTTGTGAAAAATATGAAAAACCGTCAAGTGGGATTAAATTAAATGCAGCAATATTAAAACATATTAGGGATTTATTCAAACCAGATAATCTACCTGAGAAAAGGCAAGTAAAGTCGTTTACTTTGATTTGTTTTTAAACTTTCAGTAGTAGGTTTATCGATATTTTTCGATATACGATGGAAGTATTCAATTGTGTGCTGAATAAGACATAAAATTCCATACTTTTGTCTTTTGCTGTAGTTTTAAACCTAAACCATAAGGAAAAACATAAAAACAATTTTTGTAAGATGTAATATAATAAAACAATAATCGTGCGACACACTTCCGTGTATCGCCTTAAATTACCATAGGGTTAGTGGTTTTCGAAAAAAAGAGATAATTAATCTTCCAATGATATTGTATGGTGCATTGAATTTTCGAAATTTTGATTTGATATTTTCACTATACAGTTACAGTTTAAAGACAAATCAAAATCTAAAAATCAGATTAGAAAATTGAAAAAATAAGTTATTAACATTTTTTTGAAACTAAGTTCAATTAAACAATCTACTTCTGGGTTTGATTGGTATTTGGCTTTTTTAAAATTATAAGTTATTTCCTATAATGTACTAAAAAGGGGCAGTGTAAATAATTTTATTAATTAAACATTCAACAAATGCTCTAGTTTCGTATATTCCACCAATCCCAAGTTAAGGCATGAATTGGGATTCTGAAAATCGCTTTATGCGAGCCTCCTTTAATTTCCAAAATCTCATAGAAGATTTGAAAGCAGTAGCCCCGAAAAAATCCTCTGAAAGGATAGCCATTTGAACAAGGATTAATTTGGTCTTTTTTTTCTTTTTTCCCGACGATCCAGACGCCTGAAATCATGTCCACCATCATTTTTTGGTGTTTTTTTTTTTCAAAAGATCATAAAAATTCAAAAATCGGTCTCAAAAATTTTAAAAAAAATATTTTTGTATATCTAAAGTGTTATTAAATATCTGTGCAAAATTTCAAAACGATATCTGTTGTGTTTCTGTAAAAAAAAATTATTGAATAAAATGTTTTTTTTTACAAAATCACTATCGGACTTTCAATTTTATCTATATACATTAGGGTGCTTTTTTTGCGACTATTTTTTTTTTTTTTGTTTTTCACACTCAGCTCAAAATTTTCAGGGAAATATCTAAAAGAAAATTCCCTGAAAATTTGAGCCCTTTAGCTCAATAATCCATGCAAATTTCACACTACCTCAACTTCAAAGCCCAATATCTCAAGAAATATCGATGTTAGCGATTTGGTGTTTAGAACTTTTTTGTAGGAAATTGAATTTCCTACAAGTTTGTCATATTCACTTTTTCTGTACCTCTTGTTGTTTACGTGATAGGGGCAAAAAGCGAGAATTTCGTGGAAAAATTGGGGTTAGTGACCCGTACTACCTCGCTGGTGGGAGTTAGGGTTACACCGCAATGGACACATTTGTAGAGCATTCAATTCTGAAGAAACCCTACCATTGACCAAGATTATACCATAAATTGCCTCTGAGCTGTAGAGTTTTGAAGAAAAAAAAATATTTATACGCCTTGGTCGAGCACTTAATATTAATATTAAGGGCTCAAATTTTCAGGGAATTTTCTTTTAGGTATTATCCACAAAATTTCGAGGTGGGATTGAAAAAAAAAAATGTCGCGAATAAAAAGCACCCTAATATACATATAGGAATTGAACAACAGACCAACAAAGAAACAAACGAACTTTCATTATATAAACATTTATTATATTTTACAAATTTTATTATATTATTCGCTTTTTCTTTTAAAGAAAATCAGAAATTATTTATTTGATCAACAGGTTCCTACATAAAAATTCGAACATTTACTAATAAATAAATAGCAAAAATGTAAATCTTTAAATAAAATAAAAGAAGTCAGTATTTTTAATGAATTCGATATATCACAAAGGTGCAAACTATATGTACTTAAATTAAATTAAAGTTAAATGCGAATGTTAAAAAATTCTTTTCATTATAGCATACATAAAATTTATTCATTATTGCAGCTGGAAAAAAAAGCGTTAACATGCTCGTACAAAAATTAATTTAAAAGTAAAAAATTTTTTAATTAAAATGTCTCTGAAAAATTGACTGCAAGAAAAATCCATTAATTGAGATATCCCACGAGGTGAATAGGCCACTTTACATAGGGTCGACAAAAGTGGAGTCCTCTTAACTTTTCTCTTTTTAAAAAAAAAACTTCCCATGTCATGAATGTCCCCAAAAATGATATCGTTGTTATTGCAAAATTCTATCATCTCACCGCATCAATCTTTTTAAATGGCTTCTGCGGGGACACAATGAAATGTTGTTCACGTGCAACCATTGGTCAAAAACGTGGTTCCTATAAAATAGAGTCCCATGTCCTGTGCGCACGTTCCCAACATGGGATTTAATTTTTTGTTTTGCAGAAAGAAGAAATTTCATGGGAATTTATTTTCGGCCTCTCCTCCGTTATATAGGTGGCGAGGCGAAACTTCCGTCATGCAAATGTACACTTTATGGGCATTCATTTATTATTCGCAAAAATTCCGCTTGCATTGTGGCGATAAAATTCTTTTAGAAAAATATATTTAGGAATTAAATCAGATTCCTTGTGGGTACTCCTTTATTTATGGAGTCTAGTACTTGGAGCTTGATTAAGTGGCCAAGTAGCTTTTATGATGCACTATGTGAGGAGATTTATGGTAACTTATAAATCTTGCAGGAATGATGCACGTTTATTCAACGATTTCATTCCTCAAATATTTTTGTGAAGTTATTTCAATCCGTGTTTCTAATGTAATTTCAAAAATTTCCATTCTACACGAGATATTTCGGTCTGTTTGTGCTGTTTTTCCTGGAAAAATATTCACATCCAGCATGTTCCAATTTAAATATTTTTCCTTTGACTGTATTATTTCGAATGGAATTCTGCTTTTAATAATTCGAACATTCCCAGAAATATGTGATTTTGGTCCTCTTTGACGAATCAAGTGCAGCAGAGAATAATACTCGTTTTGTGCTATTTTTGAGCGGAACAAATTCTGGAAATTTTATATATGGAATTTCAACGGATAGAAAAGGCTTAATAATAGCAACCATTCTTCATTTTACAACACCGGATGTACGCATCCGTAATGAATTGCAACTTTTCCTCTCAGATACTGAAACTTTTGTTGATTGTAATTTACAAATTTATTTATTGTTTGATTTTTTAAACTATTTGCAGATATAGCAATTTTACAGATGTATAATCAATTTTTTCTGTGAAAACTGTTTGCACATACTTCAGGTATTGAATACTTTTAAAAATATTAACACTGCATAGAATGAGGCATCAAAAAAATTAAAACATTGAATATATGTAGGAATTTTGCTTTTTTGAAGTGAAAAAAGCAATCAATTTCAGTTTTCTGTCATTATTTTGAATATTATTGATTTTTCAAAAAAAAAGTGTTTGCCATGAAAATTTTAGCGATTACAAAGCGACAAGAATTTTAGTTATCTTTACCTGCGTTTTTTAATAATCTGATCTGTATCTGAAAATTTGCATGGATTTGAATTTTTTAACGATTTTAAAATTTGTAATAAATGCATCAAAATGTAATGATTTTAATCCATCTAAAAAATTTAACTGAAAAATTATTGGATATATTTTTTGACATAAAGTGGGCATAAGTCAATACAATTTGATGTTTCTTTAGCAAAATTAAAAGTTTTTGTTGTAAGTAACTACTCAAAAATTTCAATTCCAGATCAAAACATTAAACAAAACGCAGCTTTTAAGTGTTTATTAAGAAACTTTTGACCAAGGACCCTACAAGCCAAAATTTCTTATAATATGAAAAAAATTCAAATCTAAATGTACACTTGAAATTAAACACACAGGATTTTTAAATAGTGATTTTGAATCCTTTGAGAAAATAAAAAAAATTGTATTATACTTTCTAATTCATTTCAATAAGGCTCCACGTTCTTAGAATCCTTAATGGAAAAACTTATCTTCTTAAGTTGTAAACAAATCTTTCTTTCTTACATTAAAAAAAAAATTAAATTAAATTATTTTTAAAATATTGTGAAAAGTCTTTACCAAGTTTTGTATTTAGCAACAACAAAAATTATAGGTCGTTTTGAAAAATCTCCTTAAAAAGTGTCAAGAACGACACATGGAACGAGATAGAGATAGTTCATAATAATACATACTACATATACATATGGTAAAAAAAAATTTACATATAACTCAACTTTATGTAAAATTTGACAGAATACGATAAAAATACTAAAAACTTGTTACGAGGTGGGAGCCATTGTTAAAAATTGATTTAAATAATTAAATTGTTAATAACAATATAAATTTGTTAATAATTTTTATTAAAAATATTTTTTTCTCAAAATTCAGACCTTTACATTTAAAATGAAGGTTGTAGCTTAAATAGAACCAGAGTTATAAATTTTTCAAAATGAGTCTCCAAGCCAACAAATTTGCTATTCTCACATTTTCGAACCCTTGTATTATCGAAAATATGCGGGATAAAAAATCTTCGGACACATATCTCTTATTTTTCGATATAGAATCCATAAAAAAAAGTTTCAGCCGAATCGGAGATGTGTCGGACAAAAAGGTGTTCGGTTTGTAAAAGAATTACCCAAAGGGGTCTAGCTGGTTAAGGAGGTGAAAAGTGCCCCCAGCGCTTTTGAAAAACAAAAAATATTCTTATAAAGTACATTAAAAAATACATCTTTGCTGAAATTTTCAGACCTATAGACCCTCACATAACCTCAAAAAAAATTAAAACGTTATTTTCAGTGTTTTGGCAATATCTCGGCTTCTTGTAGATGGAGAAAATTCTTTTTTACCTCAAATTATAGGGTTTTTGTCAGCTATAACATGATATTTTTTTCGAAATTTTTGGCGGGAAATTCAAATTTTTATACAAGTTCGAAATTTGTAAAATTCAATTAAAAAAAAAACAAAAAAATATAGAAACGACGAAAAAAATATATATTATTTTCTGGATGTCAAGCTATATCCAGGAATATTTCAGATTTTTAGATTTGGTGCAACAGTGTTAAAATATCGAAAAACCGTTTTTTCAGAATTTTCCGGTATTTTTACCTCTTTTTTAAGTCTGAATATTCTTTAAGTATGCATTTTTTAAGTCATTTCCTACCTTGAAATCATTCAAGCAGTTTTTGAAATTCACAAAGAGATCATATTATCAACGGTTTTCCACCTAAAGACAAGATTAGTGAGTCCACAAAATGAAACCGAAACGATTGCCCTCTGCGATTTTTCCAGGATTGGGACTGGCGTGATATCATAACTGCATTACCCTCACGCTATCGTTCATCCATATTTCTCATGCACGCTATCCATTCACGCATGTTTGAAACTGGGCGGAATAATAAAAGTAATTGCAATATATTTCTTAATAAAAGACGATTTTTTTAATTGCATTTTTAAAATTTCGACCTTGTATAAAAATTTGAATTTCCTGCCAAAAATTTCGAAAAAAATATCATATTATAGCTAACAAAAACCCTATAATTTGGGAGAAAAAGAATTTTCTACGTCTACAAAAAGTCGAGATATTGCCAAAACTTTGAAAATCACGTTTTAATTTTTTTTGAGGTTATGTGAGTGTCTATGGGTCTGAAAATGTCAACAAAGATGTACTTTTTCATGTCCTATATAAGGATAATTTTTGTTTTTCAAAAGCGCTGGGGGCAGTTTTCATCTCCTTAAGCGGCTAGACCCTTTGATATGGTCTGGAATTTTGATTTAACCGAATTATTGCATAGGCCCCAATGTATGATCTTAACCCGTCAGTTCCCAGTGTCACCTGTAGGTGACAGCAGTTTATAATTTTTTTGCCCTATTAAATGATAACATAACTCAAGAAACTTTTTACTATTAGGATATTAGTGAATAGTAATATTTGGGTTTTTTTTTTTTTCCACACTGATGTCATGTCAGCTGTCAAATAAATTAAATTATTTCTAACGGTATTATTATTATATTTCTAATTTTTTGGCGTGACAGTGACTTGCTCTGCAAAAATTGCAATAAAAAATGTCAAAAGCCTGAGTATTATATTTTTTCTTACTGCATGTCATTTTTTAATAAATATTCTAATATGAATCAGTGCATTTTGTGTGAAAAGCAAATTCCAAAATATGTGTTCAATTTTCAAGTGTATATATTTTATAAAAACCCTAAAAGATTTTTTTAGAATAATTTTACTATTCTTCTTGGGGATGTCTAAGGAATACATAACAGAAAAATAATATTATTTTTTCTATTAATCTCGTCATGGGAATTGAAGGGTTAATTTAAAAAGTAATAATTTCCTTGAAACTTTTATATGTGAAAACATACGTGCAAAAAACAATACGCTTGTTTTAGCTATACTGCAGTCAGGTAATGAAAGTGAAATGAACATATAAATCGTATGGTACATTATAGCAAATTATATGTATATCATATATATAAAGTAAAATTCTGACACTTGTCCCCAAGAGAAAACAGATGTCTTAAAACACTAAAAAAGGTATGCTACTTCAGCATTCTTCCAAAAATCACAAGAGTATAATTTTGAATTATGTAATTTTTCACATGAAAATCTCTCCAAGGTGAAGTAAACAAATTTCGAGAAAAGTGAGCCGCCCAAAATGAGCTCAAGGGTCATCTAACAAGCAAAATTCCTTAAAATTGTTATGGTAGAACATTTTGCCTGTTAAAGCCATCGTATCCTTAATGTGATGTCATGCGATTTACAAAAATTAGTTTAGGTTAAAGGGGCCACTAAAAGGCCATAGAGACAATAACAAAAGGGTCGTACTTTGGGACGTAATGTTTCCTTCCACTCCACCTCCCCGTCCTATATAGTCCAATAAATTAACGCGGAAAAGTAGGTATACAATTGTTAAAGGAAGGGAGCAGTATCATTTCGAAGGGACCTGAAATCTAGGAATCCTCTGGCACACCATCCGACTTGGAACACAATATTTACATTATTCCGATTTGTAAAGGCAATTCGAGCCTTGCAATTTCCATATTCCATGTCATGTTATCCGAAGAAGGATTTTCTGGTGACGAACATTACAGCAAGATGGTCAGTTTCCATAAATTTATATTGTCATGACACCAGACAAAATTCATATTTTATTTGCATATAAATTTGTATATACTTCCCGTTCATGGTATTGTTGATAAAACGTGTGAATCTTCATCGATTTTTGTGTCCTTATTTGCGTCGATATGGACCACCAAAACTTTAAATTCTGTAATACGTATTTTATATATATATTTTCAAAAACTATAAGGGCTGTTAGGTTCCGGTTCCGGTTCGACAAAAGCAACCAACATTATTTTATGTTTGAACAAATTAAATGTTCCAAAAAGTTGTAATGACTTCAATTTACATGCGAAAAGCAAGCCTTATAACCCTTAAGCGTTTTAATTATAAGAAAGTGTATAATTGCTTTGCAACTTGCCTGTTTTGTGCATTTAAATTTTCCTGTCCTGTGGTATAAAATTGAAATTCAGGCTTGAAAGGGCTGCCTTTTATTCAAATTATCAGGGAATCCCTGCGGGCAACCGTAATATGTACGAAAGGATCGTGAAAAGCATCCGTCCCGGAGAAGAAAAAAAGAAAATAAATAAATAAAAGCGATAACTTAAATTGCTGAATTGAAAGATACGCCTTGCCATTCCCGCACAAATCGCCTTATATTATCCGGTCTGGGCTTAAATAGATTAAAGGGGATCCTAGAGGAGATATCGAGGACAATCAATAAGAGAATCAACTTTCAATACAGAGCTCTTATCAGGGTATCAGTCCTCTCTCGACATTTTCTACACATTTAGCGATCCCAGTAATCCAGTTTTCCAGAAAGAAAAAAAATAATAATGCACTTGTCCCAAACAGTCCCTTTGAAGGGATGATGATGGCACTACATTACATACGTAGTTACTTAGAGACTTACACTGAGTATTCGAAGACATTGCGGAGACACGTGATATATCTACGTTTCACCATTTCTTAAGGGACATTCAATCCTCAACCGTAGTGTCCTTGCTCCAGGATCTTCCTCCATTCCAGAGTTTTCGATACATATCGGGAAGAGAATTCACAAAATATTGGATCGTTATTAACTTGAAAATTCACAATCCCATTAAATTGCCTCGTACGTTTCATGTCAACCAGTGGAGATGAAGAGAAAAAGGGCACAAAATGTTGATTTCTTCAGCGTCAGGGGTTATTCAATTGTTTACAGAAACAAGCACATTTCCGCCATGAATTTATTTTTCTTCCGCAAGGAACGTGGCAACATTTTGATTTTATTCTCATATATCTCGTATGTATGACACGTTTAAGGAGTATTGGCCCAATTATATCAAACAAAGAATATTCTAGATTGTTTATGAAATCAGGAAAACTTTGATGTTTTTGCCATTAAGGCATAAAAATATCGTTTGAATATAAAATCTTTAGTCAAGTAATAAGATATTTTCATATAATTATCTACATAATACGACGAGGGTGCTACTTCTTTTTAAGGAATGCAAAACAGAAACGAATCGATTTTTTAAGTATTGATTTTAATATTATCATTTTTATCTTAAATAAACATATGAAATATTAATATACGAATGTACACATGTACTGGAGCAAAAACGTCTCGGCAGCACAAGATTTTCCCTTTGAATATTTGACAGGTTAAAATTGAAAAGATCTAGTAAATGTATAAATATATATATCTTTATAAATTGGTTCAGCCGTGGATAGCCAGTTGAGGTGCGGCCGTTGTCGTTTGTAATTTAATTCAGCCTTTATACGGACATGCGTGCAGTAGTTAAAATTTTTCAGAAACACTACGAACCGTCTGCAGCCGATGTACTCTAGAAATTGTGCGGCCGAGGTGTAGAGTCATATTTACTTTATTTAAATCAACCAAGGATCGAAAATAAGAATTATATGCAATTTTTCCAACCAAAAAATCATGTAGATAAATTTGTGGGAAAACTGGTTCAAATGTAGCATTATGATTCTTATGGCCTGAGCTTTCAAAATTGTATGTGCTTTTTAAATCTATGATTTTTTCCATAAAAATAAAAAAAATTGTCAGCATTTTTATTTTTAAAATCACAAATAAAAATCAGAACATGTTTTTTATTATAAAAATCAAAAATATAAATCAAAAATAAAAATAAAAATATAATTTTTATTTTTAATATCGAAAATAAAACTCAGAAAATGACTTTTATTATTAAAATCTAAAATAAAAATCAAGAAATGATTAATTTTTTTAAAATCTGAATTAAAAATCTTAAAATTAGTTTTTTTTAAATCAGAAATATAAATAAAGAAAAGATTTTTATTATTAAAATCAAAAGTCAAAATAATAAAAACATGCCGTTTACTATTACTAACCAAAAATAAAAATCGGGAAATAATTCTTAATCTAAATGGTTGATTTTTATTATTGCGTGCGTTCTAATCGCAATCAACGAATGGCGCTGTTAACAAAAAAAAAAAAAAAAAATAGGTATATAAAAACATGTGCTTATTCGAATGCAATTTTGTGTACAAATTTCAAAGCAATCGGTGAAGAACTTTCGGCGATTTAAGATTTTGAACAAACGAACACATTTTAATTTATATAGATTTTAATTTTATTCAGATTTTAAAAATAAAAACCAATTTCTGATTTTAAAACTAAAAAACATATTGTGATTTATAGTTTTGATTGTGAAAATAAAAGTCATTTTCTGATTTTTATTTGTGATTTTAAAAATAAAAGGCACATTCCGATTTTTTTTTTCTGATTTTAAAAATAAAAATCATTTTCTGATTTTAAAAATAAAATTTATTTCCTGATTTTTTAATTTTAAAAATAAAAACCATTTCCCGATTTTCATTTTTGATTTTAAAAATAAAAATCATTTTCTGATTTAAAAAAAAAAAAATCATTTTCTGATTTTAAAAGCAAAAATTTTTGTCTGATTTTAAAAATAAAAATCATGTTCTGATTTTAAAAATAAAAATCATTTTCTGATTTTTATTTCTGATTTTAAAAATAAAAATAATTTTCTCATTTATATTTATTATGTTAAAAATAAAAATCATACTTTGATTTTTATTTCTGTCTAGAAAAATTACGGTCAGGAAATAATTTTTTAGATCTGATTTTTTGTAATAATTGTTTTTTCACACAATTTTCATCAAAACTAATAAAATAGTTCACGTTAAATATTTCGTTTTTATTATGTTATTAACTATATGACCTATCCGGCGTTGCTATTCACCTAAATAAAATATATTTAAATTATGGCTTCTAAAAGTAAGTAAACGAAACGAAAACTCAAATGAAAAGGAATTCTTGTTCTGAAACATCCTTCAAACTAAGGCTTAAAACTCAAATCCAATTTCCCTACCTGAAATTTAAGGCGTTATTTTTAAAAGTGGTATAATTTCATATTTTTAAAGTATATTTTTAACAACCTCAAGTTAAATATTAATTTGTGGATAACTTTCATACCATTTTTTTTAAAAAGTGCAACAAATGTGATTTGATATAAAAAATTATACTTTTATTTAATAATATAATACAAGATTTTTGTATCACTTTATTTATCTTTTTCCATGCCTTATGTTATGTCCTATGTCTTTTATCATATATCATGTCATTTGTTAAAAAAGTTATTATAGTCAAATCTCAGTAGTTTCTGAAATCACCTCTTACATATAAAAAAACTGTCTCTTTACATATTATTAATTAATTGATGAATAAAGTATAGAGGTATCGATTTGTTCGAATCCTCTAAACATACTAATAGCCGACATTTCTTACAAATCTGCTTAGAAATTGGGTCCAATAGACCATTCTGGTTGTTTAAGTAGGGTAAGGTTTAAGTTAGTGTAAATTAAGAGTTTTGAATATAGTATGCAAAATTTTGGTTTTCCATACTCTTTTATGATATATTTAATATTGATAAATTTGCTAATTTATTTTGTTACTTTTATATTAGCCCTTTAACCCATTAACGCTCACAGGACGCAATGTCGGCATCTGAGTTTGAATTGGCACCATGTGATGAATTCGAAAAAAAAAAAAAATCGAGAACCAATTTTTCCTATGTTTTTAAGGGTGTGATGGTTAAAATTTCTCACGAAAAAATTCAACCATGAAAAAATAAAAAATACGTAATTTTTTTACGACATTTTTTTTTTAAATAATTTTTGTCTTACCCAAAACTTGTTTACATAAAAATAGCCGCATATATTTTTAATTCGAGGTCGCGATTTTTATTTGTTTTAGACACGAACAAAAATCGAAAGTGAACGAAAAATCATTAAAAAAAAAATATCATAAAAAAAATCACGTTTTTGTGCGTATTTTTGATTTCTTCATGGTTCAATTTTTTCTGAAGAAATTTTAACTATCACAAACTCAAAAACATAGGAAACATTGTTTCCCGATTTTTTTTTTTCGAATTCATCACATGACGACAATTCAAACTCAGATGCCGAAAAGGCAAAAAAAATGGGTTAAATTTGATTTTTTTTTTGTAATGTGTTTAATATCGTTTAAGCTTTCTAAACAAACAATGATAAATTCTCTATGAAAATAAACTCACTATTTAACTAACCATACCTAAAATACGTTAAGTAGATACCTAATAAATAAAAAAATACAAGATTCTACGAGATAACAATTACGCTTCATTATTAAAAGAGTATAAATTTTCAGATGTCACGTTTTGAATGCCTTTTAATAAATAAAGCATAATAGGAGTGGAATTATTGATACACCACTTTTACTTGCAAAACTAAATTAAAACGCCATCATACTACGTGCTTTACTAATTTATTAACATAATTAGCTCTATTAATATCAATCCTTGTTAAATTACAGGTATTTACGAGACAAGGCCCCATACCAAAAACCACACACAAAATTAGTGAATTTCATTAATTAAGTCTTCCTGTTGGAACGCTGCCAAAGAATCAATTACTAAAGCCAAATTGCGATTAAGGTAAACGTCAGTCCATCTAACCTGGTCACCGGCATTAATAATTCCCAATTAACGAACTACATATGTATATATATATATTTTTTTCTGCATAAGCCAATTCCATATCCCATGAGGTTCACCTGTGTTAATTGCTTTCTGGGAAAAGAGCGAGGAAAGAGAGACTTTCTATCGAATGCTTACATATTATCCTAATTAAAGTCAATCTTTGGTTCAACATACAGATTACAGAAAATTCCTAATTAGTTTGTAACTTGGTCTGTCGCTTCGAAAAGTATGCTCCTTTATGAGAGATGTATTTTCTCTGCATTTATGTTACATTCAAGGGATAATTTTAGAAATAGGGTTCACTGAGTTCATTTCATCTTATACTGGTGAAAATGGATAAGGGCTGAAGATTTTGGAGTATGATATAAAGTTACAGGAACTTCAAACAGGAGTTGACAACATGCAGTAAGCTATATATAATGGGAGAAATTTTGCAGAGCATATAATGCAGAAATACGGGCTATTTCCTTTCCCGGAAATTTGCAACTAGGAGCCAACTTTCAGCTTCAGAGAAAATTTACCATAAAACACCCGAAAGTTACCTACAGCATTGAATAATAAGAGATAACATCCGAAACATGGAAGCCAAACAATAAGATTTTCGCGGGAGGGATGATAAGATTTAGGTGGGTGCTTTTTGTCCTTGCTTACAATTTATTATCAGCACATTTACTGGATTAAGTGGATTAGGCAAGGTTAAGAATTAATTAAAAGGCTTCATTAATGGCGTACTACTTTTCCTCGGCGAATCTTAGGAATAAAATTTTTGAAGACGCACTTAAAACAATCTGGTCGACTTTCCAAAAATTGATTCAATCATTTTGGACTTTCATTATTTAGAAGATATCATCCCGTGGATTATACATGCTAAAAGCTATATATATATATATAGGTGTATACGTCTTGAAGTTCTTTCACAAGTAAAACTTTTTGTTTTATAAGATTGAATTTATCCCATTAAGATTTATATCGCATTGCTTTTGAATGTTGTGTCGTAAACATCGACAATGCCAGAGAAAACGTGAGTATAAATTTTCCACCTCGACATTTATGCTTCCGGGTTGGAAGTATTTTTAGTGGCCTTTATAGAGATTTTCCTTCTGTTTTACTCTACCTTTTATTCTTGCCCACATAATCGTGGATTGAAAAGGTATTCATTTTAAGTGGCTCTCTCCATTTTATTTACTTTTAATGCATCCATTTCCGTTAAGGGTCTGTGCATTACCTCAAGCGATGAAATCGTACTTTTACACAACTCTGAAAGAAAGTGGAGAAAACTACCTTCAATTCTACCAAACGAATGTATCGAAGTAGACAATATTTGAAAAGTGTATCGAACCGTGTGCATAAAAATGTTCAAATGAAAAATATCAAGGAAATTGTGTCTTCCTTCGAAAAATACTTTCACAGCAGGTTAAGCGTTAAATTATCTTCTTCAAGCAATTCCTGTCACTGAAACTTTTCAGAGAAATACTGTGATCCAGTTTTAAAGAAATCACAAGAAAGAAATCAGAAAAATCGATTGAAATTTATCTCCAAAACGAATTTTACTAATTTCCCTTTTAAACTCTCAATGTGTACTATCGCAATTTTTATCAAATCAATTTTCAAACTTGTTAAATCCAATTTAAAGAGACAAATAGAACTTCATGTGACTAAATTAGTGACAAATTATAAAGTTCATCTTGCGGACTATTATGGTTGTGTTCGTGTTCCCTGTCTCTTTGGCTGCCCTTCACTTATGGCCAATTTATTCAGACAACTTCATAATATGAAAAGGAAAAAAAAAAAAAAGAAAAAAGGTCATTCCCCAGATTGTCTTTAAAATGTAAATTGCCGCATCTTAAAGAAGCAGAGAAAATTATTCCTGAAGGACAAAAGTTAACAGGATTATGAAAAAGCTATTTGAAATTCTCTTAGAAAAGCGACGACGTTCAGCGATACTTTTTAACATGAAAAAAAATTTAAAACAATGAACTCTCGAGAGTTTTCACTTTATTGAGTTTTTATGTGACCTCTCATACGAAAGGACTGTTAATGGATTTTTTTTTTTTCTGTATTTTAAAAGGAGAACATTTTTATTGACAATTTTTGTTAAAGTGGTTCCACTTAATATTTTATAATATAATAGGCAACATAACTATTATCATGATAATTTGGTGAAATATGTATGTTTAGAATTGAAGTATTTTATTTTATTAATTTTTTAATATCATATTTTAAGGTATATGGTACATATGCATGTTCTTTAAAAATTTAAAGAATTTTATTTAAATCTAAATACTATAACATACTTAACAACGAAAAATTGCACATTTTACTATATAAAGCTTTTACGACATATTTTATTTAAACTTCAGCAAAGTGAAAATATTCTTACTCTTAAAAATATCGCGCTAAATATAGTAGACATTTTAGCTCATATTTTCAACTTGAGTATTTCATCCCCTAAATTTCTAGCTAAACTAAACTGTCTCACCTTAAGAAAATTAATTTCTTTAGTGCCCAGCAGTTTGGATTTAGGGAAAGACTTTCTAATGAGGAAACCCTTTTGAAGTTTTGCTCTTCAATTTATAAAAAATTGAATGAAAGAAAAAATTGTGCTGGTCTTGTTATGAATATAACCAAGGAATTCGATATGGTTAACCACACCATTCTCTTTAAAAAAAACTATATTGCGCAAAAGTTATAAACATGGGTGTGCCTCAGGGGTCCGTCCTTATTTCCAATATTAAAGAATTTCGATGTATTTATATTTTATAAATCTATCTCTCTGAATTCAACAAGTTATTTCTATTTGATAATACTTTAATCAACCGGATTTGAAGAAATTTATTTTGGTACTAGTTTATTTAGTGCTATCCTTAAAATTATTACTTTTGAATTCGTTCCGTCAATAATTAAAAGTATACAAGGACACAGCTCTCTAAAACAAATAGTCTTTGAAAAATGAGCTTCACAGACATTCGGAATAGACAGACATAGAATTAATCCCTTCTCATATTGCCTCTTTGTTTTTCAAGGGTTCAACAAGTATTAAAAACAGATGTTTTCCTACAAATTCCCCTGGTTTTTATCATTTACTTGTACCCGAGCGTGAAGAAATAACTTTTTCTTACATATTTTGGTGAATTGTCTTAGTCAAACTAATGAATATAAATCGTAGTAATCTTTAATCGTTAGAACATTAGTTTAAATACAAGATATTATTAAATAGCAATAGGCAGAACGCAAATAAATTACAATTAAAACAATAAAATCATAAGCTAGGATAATGTAGACTTCAGCATCGGCAGACTGCGGTTCATCTTTGAAATTGAATTCTGTCTTTGCTTTATAAACACAATAAAAGAAAAGTATTCGAAAAAAAATATCTAAGATTTAAAAATAAACCCGCACGAGTTGTGCACTCCGAAATTTTTGTTTTTCTCTCTATACGCATAAAAAGTAAACAAAAAATAATAATTTATCATACCTAAAACAAATCGAAAAAATTCAAAATTTCAAAAAATTATGACTTGATAAAATGCAAACTAAAGCACGTGATACTTTCAACACTTTACGAAAGATAATACATATTAACACTCTTAAACCCTTATTCTGTGAAGGTTTGTGAATTTTTCGAGAAAATTTAAATTTAGTATTTCTCTCCATATACCAAAAACTAATATAGTTTCATTTTTTTTTGCAAGTTAACATTAGAATACACTTATCTCCTGATTTGCAAGGGACCTTTTTTACATAGTTATTTTACTTAGAGCAAAAATCCAAAATCCAGATCCGGGAAGCGTTTTTTTAGAAAATAGTTTTTTTTTGCTGTATAGGGCTTAAAAATGCACCGGAAAATGTAAAAATTGAAATTCTGCGAATTTTTCCTCTAGACTTTTCTATTTTTTGCCTAGAATCATCTAGTTATTTTACTTAGAGCAGATTTAGCCAAAAATCCAGGTCCGGGAAGCCCCTTTTTTAGAAAATATATGTTTTTTGCCTATATAGGGTTTAAAAAATGCACCGGAAAATGTAGAAATTGCAATTCTGCGAATTTTTCTACTAGACTTTTCTGTTTTTTGCCTAGAATTATCTAGTTATCTTACTTAGAGCAGATTTAGCCAAAAATTCAGATCCGGGAAGCCTTTTTTAGAAAATAGTTTTTTTTTGTAAAAATTTAAACTCTGTGAATTTTTCTAGGTGTAGCCACCTTTAATTTTTACTCCGATAGCAATAATAAAACTGTTCCTGGTATGTAAATAAGCCGTGAAATGCATAAGTGCAGTCACGTGTTCTTCCTGATCAAATTTGCCGAAAGTCCATAAAATTGGAGCTCGTTGGCAAGCGTCGCTCCAAAAGGACGCTATGACGCGATACGAAACTGAGAAACTTTCGTGCAAATATTTACCTTAGCCCTTCTTCTTTACGACAGCACAACTCGAGTGTTGCACACTTCGGCAATTTAGGGTTTGGAAAGGCATTTTTAGGTAAATCGTTACTTTGTCATCAGACCCTACAGACCCCCGGGGGAAAGTTGTTTAGCCATTGGAACATTTTAATGTTGCGCGGAAGACATTAGTTTCACATCAAAGGGTAGCAGCTGGCCGGTATATATATATGTATACTCTATATAGAGGGTTGCTCCCCAATTGAGGGACAGTTTGTCTTTTCCCTGGCAGCGGAAAGGAAAACTTTATTTTCTTCCGTTTGTTTCCTATTCGAAAATAAACCATATCATACCATACTACCACTATATTTTCTCCAAATTATGGCGCTTAACGAGATTCGTTATAAATTGGTGGGAACGGCAGTAATCCATCTGCTCCCTGACAGCCACTGTCAACGATCGCCCTTAAACGAAGTTCCTGATAAAAATCAGGTTAAATTAAGTTACTTTCTCCGCTTGAAGCAAATTCAGAGACAATTTCTTTTTGGGCTTGGGCAGGTCGATGCACACGTCTTCTTCCTAAAGGAAAACTTCAAGGAGGATTTTCGACGATAAGGAAATGTTTCGGAGAGAAAATTTAGCTGTGGTACTTTCACAACCTTACTTTCGACATTTATCGATACTATCTCGGATTTTATATGTTTTATGCAGACACATTTTGGCATTAAAGACGGTTTTGTGAGAGTGATAAGCTCTTAAACATTTTAGTTGAACTCTCCTCACAAAATGTCACAACAAATCGCATAAAATGTTCAGGAAATGATACTTCAATCTGACATTTGAGTTTTCTTGAGTTTTATAAGATTAAAATTTTGGAAAGAGAACATTTTATCGAGATAACTAGTCACGGTAGTGGATGAGATGAATGGGACCCAAGTGACATATCGAAAATTCTCTTTTTAACCCTACTTTAAGACCTCACTTAAAGTTCCTTGATGTTAAACAAATCTCTTTTCTAATTTTTTTTTCGGTTAAAATCTTATAGAAAATCATTACACCTCATAAGATTTTTGTTATGAAAACATCTCTCGATCAAATTAAATTTATAAAAATTGTTATGCTCAAAAGACCAAAAGGGTACATTGGACCTAATTTCAGTATATTCAAAAAATGTTCAGTGTATTCCAAAAAATTTAATAATTTTTAAATATAACAAAATAATTGACTACTTCTTTATATTGAACCGTTTTGCATATGTTGGTCAATCATAAAAAGATTATTAACAAAACGCTGAGGTTACTACAAATGTCAAAATTTGACGCCAGAAATTATAGATAATGTCATTGAAGGTTCTACCAATCCAAAAAAAAAAAAAAGACAGATTGCAGATTTTTTTTATCATGATAGTATACGTTGTATGGTAACAATTAAAAAGGCTTATTATGCGGCTTACAAAAATGCATATTTTAATACTGCCCGTAACATTTTAAAAAAATTTAGAAAATATAATCTCTGATTTGATATTTACACAAAAATTATAAAGATATAAATTTCTAGAAATTCCAAAAAATATAGTACAGAATCCTTTGCACGCGGATCGAACTCTCACTTGACCGGTTTGTTTCTATATACAGTGGTGGCGAAAAAAATAAGAGTAAAATTCTTTTGCTGAAATATTTCAATATTGCAGCTATATTTTTATAAATAATCTTTAAAAATCAGTAATTTTTTTTGCTGGTCAAAAAAATAAGAGTGCTCTATAAGATGACCTCAATGAAGAATAAAAGTCAAGTATACTATATATTTAAAATAGGGTAGTATGAATTATCTGACAGCTTAAGTATTTGATTGTATGTCCTTTATTTCTTAAAACACCTTCAAACCTTCTTGGCATAGAGTCGATGAGCTTATGACACATTTGGATAGGTATAGCATACCATTCCCTCCACAAAACCTGCGCATTAGTTGTTTTTTTTAACAGAAACCTTATTTTTAAAAATCTCCACAGATTTTCAATTGGATTTAAATCTGGCGATTTAAAGGGCCAAGGCAAAACCGCAATATTTCTTCGTTCGAACCACCTAGTCACAACCTTCGCAGTGTGCTTGGGGTCATTATCCTGCTGGAAGGTCCATAATAAGGGCATATTGTCCTCTGCATAAGGAAGCATTGCCATCCTTAATATTTTTAGGTACAATTCTTCCACAGAAGAATGCATTATAAGAAAAAGATTCATGAATTTTGAAATTGAAGGCACTCACTCTTATTTTTTTGGCCACCGCTGTATACTTACTCAATATTCGTTAAGTTTTTGTTACTTGCTATTATTCATTGTTACGTATTCTTTTTGTAGCTTAACTTCAGATGCTTTAGTAAATTTTAGTTTCTTTATTACTTTTTACATTTTAAATTATGTTTGCACTTAGTTTAGCTTTCTGTTTATCTCATATACGTACGTAATTAATTTTTAGATAAATCTCCTATTTGTAAGATTACCATATTTTACATAATAAAGAATTCAACTGAAGTTCAGAAAAATGTGCAAATTACTAAGAACATATGTCGGTTACAACAAGAGTTTTTTTCGACTGAAAATTCAATCAATGCAATATATATTTTATAATTGTTTTAATTAATTTAAAAATCATCAAATGGGTGTCTGTGTTGCGCTTCAGTGACATCTATAACATGACAAAATGCTATCCAAATCGGTCAACGCGTTCTAAAAATATTAATTTTTTTCGAAAATTTTAAAATTAATTATTAAGGGATGAAATTTGGCCAAATTGCTACTTGTGTTAGTTCTAAAAATATAACTTTATTCATTTTTATCCCCTATGGCCTTTCTTTATATAGTCCTTGGAAAGTTGTTTTTCAAGGTGGAAAAGAATTTTATTTACAATTCATTCCGAGTCGGTTTTAGTTTTGTGTTTTTTTCAAATTTTAATTAGGTTCTATAAAAAATATTCATTTTGCTGAAATAACTCGAATTTAATATATTAATTAGGGTAAATAATGATAATATCACATTTAAAGAAACTGATATTTTTTCATCTCTCATGCAAATGTCAACGTACTATATATAGAAGGTCTGACCTGACAATAACCTTTTCCTCAGCCGTATTAAATAATATAAAAAAAGATGTCTATCCGAGCATATGCGTTATATTCCCATATACATTGATATATAAATTTAAAGGTACACGATAGCATGAAAAAATTCAATTCATTACAGAGGTAAAGAAGGTCAGGAGCGTGTCGTATCCGAAGGAACCCTGCGGTTCGTCTTTTATAAAAAGTATCCAATATCTTCAAAGTTGGCAATGGATCCAAAAATAAAATCTCAACCATGGCAAGAAGGTTCGAATGAAAACGCCCGAATGTCCCTTAATATAATGATTTCCCAAAAGGGCGGCCGAAGCAAGCCGAAACTTCCAATAAGAACACCTACCGCTGATCTCCCTGGATTTCGTGAATGAATAGCCCTTCTGATTTCTGTCCTGCACAGCGTGAGCGGAGTCGGGTATCCGTCAGTGAAAGAAGGTAATCAAATTGCATTTAAAATTCACCAACCTGATTGAACTCCTCCTAATTTAACCCCGATGATACGCTTCACTAAAAATTCTTAGAAGACGGTTGAGAGATCCTCGACGCCTGACTGTGGGTGTGAAAGTGCCAATTTGGAGCTTTAAAATCATAAATTCTTAATCGTTAGGGATTATTTAATAAAATTTTATTTATAGAAAGGTTACATTTGTAACTTTAAAACTGGAGAGAAAATTAAATTGAATTTATAGGGAGTTTATTAATTTAACAGAGTGTAAAGTTACGGAATACTTTCTGTAGTTTTAAATAGTTCGAAAAATTAATAGCAATATAAGCAGAGCGTTACAATATGCTGGATGTATCATGCAAGGTGCTATATAATAGTATTAATAAAAAAATTAGTTCTTGAATACCAAACAATTTGATACAATATTATTGTCCATTACATTACATTATTTTGTTACTGGTCATTAAATCAACGCAATTTCTCTAACATCTCTACACATCAGTTTTATACGATGTTTGTCCATTAAGAATCTGAAAACAAAAATCGTCTAATACAACATTTTAGTAAGAAAAATAGGATTAATAAAGTGAAATAATTTTTGCTAATTTGTTAAAAAATACTGAAGCTACGCTGGAGACCAAAACGATTCTCGAATAGAAGGTTGAACCCTTAACTATACTTATAAAGTATAATTTACCTGTAACTCTTATAAAATGTTTGGAAAAACCGAATTTTCACAACAATCCTACAGTTTTGGTCTTTATTCAGTATATTTTCTATTTGGCGAAGTTTTGTAGAAATATTAAAAATTTTAGTACTTTCATTTAATAGGTTAAGGTTCTAACTTTCATTTAAGTCTAAAAGTAATCTCCTACAATATTTGGTTAGTGTTTTAGAAGTTTCCCAGAATGGCTAAAATATCGCTTATTTTACATATTAAAACTATTTTTCTCTAATTCTATCAACAACTCTACGTAATGAAAAAAAATTCGTTTTTAGATTCTTATATATCGTCGTAATCAATTATTAAAGAAAAAATCAATTATTAAAAGAAAGAAAAATTAAAAAATAAATAAAGAGTTTTCAGTAGCCAAATTTAATTTATTTTTTTATTTTTTACTCAAAAATTAATAAATGCACAAACAGGAAAGTGTGAAATAAGTTTCATATTTTTCTTATAACACCAACTGTTCGATATTTTTAATCGTTTGTAATAAAATTCTGCTTAAAACTTTTAAAAATTTCGACAAATCTAAGACAATTTCCTTGGATTGATATCTTTTATAATAGTTACTTGAATTATAAAAATCTCAATAAAACAAAATACTTAAAAGTTGTTACAAATTAAGTTTAAGACATCGTTAGTTCAACTTATCATAGTTTATCAAATTATAAGCAGATTGTTGCGAAAAACTAGCGTTTAGTAGATAAGGCTATATACTTTTTTAAATCGGAACAACTACGGTGTGTTTTTAAATCGATTAAAAACCTAGAAGATATATGGTTTCATATAATGTTAATCAAAATGAGCTATTCCTAATATTCAATTCGGCAGGGTTAAAAATATTTCCAGGTGTCGTTAATACTAATTTTATATATTAAGGGAAAACGAAATGTGACAATATTTCTTACCACTTTAATCATCCATTGTAGTTGCTATAAAATACATATGCTGCTTAAATAATGAAAATTCATTTGAGGGAAATTTCAGAAACCTCATATCGAGTGTCAAGACTTAACACAAATCTTAAATACCTAATTATTAAGATTAATATTTATCTTGCTATTAATATATTTTATCGGGTTGGCTAATAAATAATGAGCGACATACATGACTTTATGTTTGTATTTATTTATTTAATAATTTACTATTAATCGTTAACAATATAATCACCGTCGTTATCTACTACCATCCGCCAACGATTCGGCAAAGAGTGGATGGCATCCCTGTAAAACTTCGCCGGTTTTGCTTTGAAGAATTCATCTATGTATTGTTGCAACTGATGTTCATCATCGAAGCTTTTTCCTTGTAAATGATTACTGAGAGACCGGAATAAACTGAAATCCGTTGGGGCTAAGTCCGGCGAATATGGAGGGTGTGGCACTATTTCCCAGTTGAGCTCCAGTAGCTTAAGTCGGGTACTCTTAGCGATGTGCGGCCGGGCATTGTCGTGAAGGAAAAATATTGTTACAGAATTTGCCTTCGCTTATACTTCACACTTGAAGTTGCGATCGGGCAGATATAGGGATTAGCTTTCGATCCCTCCTTTGTGAGTGTCTATGGCAGAGAAGCCAAGCGCCATACTGATGAGATCAGCTTGGCTTCTCGGATCGAAACACTCATCGATCTTTTTTGGGCTCGTCTACTTCGGTGGACGAGTAATATTCCTAAAAATTGTCCCTAAGTCCGTCCGTCTGTCCGTTCGTTGGCCAATTCGCCAAATTATAAGCGAAGGCAGATGGTGTAATTTTGCCGGCCAGCCGCTCGGCGGGCAAAATTGTAACACTGGTGCCAGGTGTGGGGTTCTCGGAGCCCTCCTAACCGGGGGCAACCCCACAATCCCTCTAGCGTCCAGGGCGTCAATGACGGCGATCGTGCAGCCATCTTCGGCAGCCGATCGTTGATGCAGCCGCGGTTCTCCTCTGCCACAACGGCCGCGTTTTTTACTGCCGCAGTGACATTGTGGCAGTTGTATTGCGTACCTGCGCCTCCCGCGCTCTTGTCCTCTGCCACAATGGCCGCGTTTTTCACTGCCGCAGTGACGTTGTGGCAGTTGTATTTCGCGCGCGTATCGCGGCTGCAGCCATGCCGTCGCTGCATTCATCGTAGCATTGGCCATGGCGTCCTGAATGCCGCATGAAGCTGCTCGGATGGAACTTCGAGCTTCTGACGGGGGAGTACTGTTACAGAATTTGCCTTCGCTTATACTTCACACTTGAAGTTGCGATCGGGCAGATATAGGGATTAGCTTTCGATCCCTCCTTTGTGAGTGTCTATGGCAGAGAGGCCAAGCGCCATACTGATGAGATCAGCTTGGCTTCTCGGATCGAAACACTCATCGATCTTTTTGGGCTCGTCTACTTCGGTGGACGAGTAGTATTCTTAACAAAAACGTCCCTAAGGTCCGTCTGTCTGTCCGTTGGTCGCGGAATTTTGGCGAAGGCAGATAGTGTAATTTTGCCGGCCAGCCGCTCGGCGGGCAAAATTGTAACACTGGTGCCAGGTGTGGGGTTCTCGGAGCCCTCCTAACCGGGGGCAACCCCACAATCCCTCTAGCGTCCAGGGCGTCAATGACGGCGATCGTGCAGCCATCTTCGGCAGCCGATCGTTGATGCAGCCGCGGTTCTCCTCTGCCACAACGGCCGCGTTTTTTACTGCCGCAGTGACATTGTGGCAGTTGTATTGCGTACCTGCGCCTCCCGCGCTCTTGTCCTCTGCCACAATGGCCGCGTTTTTCACTGCCGCAGTGACGTTGTGGCAGTTGTATTTCGCGCGCGTATCGCGGCTGCAGCCATGCCGTCGCTGCATTCATCGTAGCATTGGCCATGGCGTCCTGAATGCCGCATGAAGTTGCTCGGATGGAACTTCGAGCTTCTGACGGGGGAGTACTGTTACAGAATTTGCCTTCGCTTATACTTCACACTTGAAGTTGCGATCGGGCAGATATAGGGATTAGCTTTCGATCCCTCCTTTGTGAGTGTCTATGGCAGAGAAGCCAAGCGCCATACTGATGAGATCAGCTTGGCTTCTCGGATCGAAACACTCATCGATCTTTTTTGGGCTCGTCTACTTCGGTGGACGAGTAATATTCCTAAAAATTGTCCCTAAGTCCGTCCGTCTGTCCGTTCGTTGGCCAATTCGCCAAATTATAAGCGAAGGCAGATGGTGTAATTTTGCCGGCCAGCCGCTCGGCGGGCAAAATTGTAACAATATTTTGTCATGTTGTGGACGTTTACGACGGAGTTCAAGCTTTAGATTTTCAAGTTGATTACAGTATACTATAATCGTGGTATTAGTAGGAAGAATTTCCAAATATATTACTCCATGTATGTCCCACCAGACTGAGAGCATCACTTTCCGAGTATGAGGATCTTTTTTTGGCGTAGGTTTACCTGGTTCGTTGCGGCCCAGCCACTGGCGCTTGCGTGTGTGGTTGATATAGATAACCCACTTTTCGTCTCCAGTAACGAGATGGTCTAGCCAGCTAAATGTGCGACGGAACGATAAAAGGTATGCACAGATATCTGCACGGTAAGTCAGTTGATCTTTGTTCAACTGGTGGGGTACCCAAACACCATATTTGTACGTCTTCCCCAAACCGTACAGATACTTTTCCACCGTGCCATCAGAGCATCCGAGCTTAAGAGCCAAATTGCGCGTAGTGCTTCAAGGATCTGCTTCAATTAATGCCTTCAGTTTATTTATATCTATTTCTACCGGACGCCCAGACCTTGGTTGATCGATCAAGGAATAGTTACCCTTGCGGAATTTTTGAAACCACCGCTTTGCTGTAGCCTCGGAGACTGCATCATCAGCTATCCTCTGGCATATATTACGTGCAGCTTCTGCAGCCGAATGCCCAGATTGGTACTCGTATAATAAACAGTGCCGAATATGCGTTTTAATATCACTCATTTTTTTCGTGGTTCTTTACGCAATGACAACCGAAACATTACTGACGGCATGCTCACGTCACGACTCGCTCTTTATATACCCCCTGCAACAGAACGTTCTCGACCTTACCCGAAATTTCCACAAAATAAAAACTGAAACGCTCATTACTTATTAGCCAACCCGATATTATTATTGTATCTAGTAATGCTTTTGGACCATATATCTTCGATTGATTTTGTTTTTGTATGATCGTGTAATAATTTTGTTGATCAGTATCATTTTCAAAATTTTGTTTGGTTGCATTTTTAGCTTCTTTTTGTGTGATTAAGCGCAGTTTTCCCAAACAGGAGAAGCATAAGTAAAAATGGGTTCGAAAATCATTTTGTAAATTAAAAATATATTGCTAGATGTAGAGTGATGTTTTATAAGAGGATATATTGTATTGCTTTTATTTATTTCATTTTTCATTGGTTTTGTTGACACGTAGAGCATAGGTCTGAGTTTTGACTAAATAGACTCCGAGGTATTTTGTGTATTAAATTTTAGCAGCCTATCTGGTAGTAGTTTCTGGATTCCTTTCCTACTAAAATATATGCAGGATGTTTGGTTATGTTGGTTTTAATCCACTTGTAGAAATATAGTAAGCCGGCAAACAACTTAATTTTTTTTGGCAACTTGTTAATTTTGTTAGTAAGCTCAATATCGGAATTGTATAGGGTCGCGTCTTCTGCAAACCGGCTGATATTATTATACAATCAATATTTTCGCTTATATCGAAGGTGTATGTATTATGAAATTATGAAATGACGAAGAAAATGTTTTTAATGAAAACAACAATTTTCAACTATTCCTAATAGTCTTCTTTTAAACTGATTTTGAATATTGGAGAAAAAAATATGTGAAAGAAAGAATTTACTCTGAAGTTTGCTGCCTTGCTGTGAGAATTCAGTTTCCATATTACGTCGCTTTTATATGTTATTAGTATATTTCCATTAATCATGTGTTTAAAAAATAATAATTCATTTCCCTATTTTAAAGCAGCGATTTTAGCCCAGTATACGTCGCATAGTGGGCTGATTTTCGTGGCTTAAATGTGTAATTGTTTTATAAATATTATTGAGTGTGCACAGGAAAGCCTCGATTACAAAGAACCCATAAAAATAACTACTTGAAACTTATCTTTTCTTTATTATACACTTATATGTGAAACTCCCTTTTAACAAAAAATCCAATAAAAATAATTAATTGGTAAAATTAACACTTAAGGGGTCTTTCTACCTTGAAAATAAAAAAAATAAATATTTTAAAACAATTTTTCTTTTATACAGAAGGAATCAAGATATCGTTTTGAAATTTATTTATTCACACCTTAAGAGGATTTTTGTTTTTTTGTTTTTTTGATTTTTACATTGGCCTTTTTGCCACACGATTTTTTTCAGAAAAACGTCAAAAAATGACGGTTTACATGATTTCGGCTGTCTGGAACATCTGAAAAAAAAAAATGCAAATTATTAAATGTTAATGTCACTATAGCCCGGACCAAAAAGTACTTTTTTCACCACAAAATAACAAAGTGGTGGCCGTTAAAAAAAAAAACTTTTGAGATCGGAAAATCGACTGAAATTCGGAAAATTCGTAACTTATTTTTTTGCCATTGGTCCAGACTATAGCGACTTTAATACTTAATAATTTGCTACTTTTTTCCACATGTTCCAGGCGGCCGAAATCATATTAACCGCCATTTTTTAATATCTTCGTATTCTTAAAGTGTGAATAAATATACATCGAAAATTTCAAAACAATATTTTGATTCCTTCTGTATAAAAAAAAAAATTATATATATAATTTGCTCATTTTCAAGGTAGAAAGAAAGATAGAATTTCCAAATTTTTAAACACTTTTTGTTATACATTTTAAATGCTGGCACTTTTTGCCAATGTCAAAATGTATCTAGCATTTTATAGTTCATTTTATCTAGAATAATGAAATAAAAAAAAAAAAAAAAAAAAAAAAAACTCAATATTGTGTATAAAAAAAATTCATACAGACATGTCAACAATTAAAAAAGTTACAAATTTACGAAACGGAAAGCGTCCGCTGTGCGTCGGTGGGGTGCCAAAAACTCCACATATATACGCATAAAAATCTGTCTCGAACAATTTCGTCACCGATAAAATTTTCCCATTTTCCCACGATGTTTATCGGAGGGAGCGAACTAATACACATAGTGTAAATGTTTTATCGATTGTCTCGTAATTCCTGCTCGAAATTAATTTACCCTCGGATAATTCAATAATCCGCTCCCATGGGTGGGCCTCCCGCAGATTGTTTTCCTTATTTAACTTAGAGGGGTTAAGTGGAGTCTGGCTATAGCCGGGATTAACAATAGTCGCCTTTTTGTTGTATGTACTTTATATATATATATATATATATATGGATGGGTTGGTGTGCCATTTGTCGTAGATTTTGGTCCAAAAGACTTATTGTGAGCGCTTTCCGGATGTTTGATGCGAATAAATTCTGGTCTTGAAATCTGTTTTCTTTCCATTTCCCATTCTACGGCGATGAAAACGATAGTGGTGTGAGTTGGCTTGGTTTCGCCCAATACTAGACAATATAAGGCATAAAATTGCCTGAAATGGGTCTTAAATTTCTCCTTCGACTTTGACATTTTTTTTTTCTTCTTCTTCTTCTTCTTCTTCTTAGTCAGCAGAAGAACGCACTTTATCTAAAGTAATTGAGTGGCTCTTGACGGGGAAGAGAGAGAGAGATCGGGATCGAGGCAAGGAGTAGGCAGAATCCAATTAATTTCTACTTTTAAAAAGCATAAGATCTGTGTATCTTTTACCATGGATTGGGTCCTGTCACTGGTACCAGGACTTAAACTAAATGGGCGAGTTAATGGGGAAGTTTCTTTTCCGGGGATATATAGGTATATACTCGTATTCTCGTATACAGTGTTTTCTTGATGGCACCAGGGCACTTTGACAGGCCCAATATTAACGAGTGTCCCAGAAGTTCCCGGTCAAATGGTATCAAATAAAAAGCCCGAGGCTAGGATATGCCATTAGTGCTTATGGACTAATGTTCGGGTTGGACCAGAAATGGTCAGACAGAAACTTTTCGGGCAAACCAGAATGGGCAATTTTTGGTAAGGAACTCTGGTCAACGATAAGATCGAATTAATTAAGAAAATCTTTTTGGACAAAGGCTCTATGTGGCCAAGCAGTCATAAGTCCTTGGACCCAACAACTATTTAAACTTTTGCTTTATTGACCTATGTGGTAGAGTATTAGATGGGTCACACTATCTGCAAAGTAGAGATAGCAAAAATATAGTGATAATTTTCATTCATTTTCTTTCTCGGTTTTATGAAGTTCTGTGACTCTCTAAAAATTAATATTCTGGACGAAAACTTTTCTTTACGAACTACTGAATGTTAAGCTTATCCCAAATGACTATAAAACAAGATTTTTCACTCTACCAAACCTGAAACTCTATCTTGGACTGCAGGTGTTTAATTTCTACTTAACTAAAATTTTTCTGTGAAAATTGTGATGAATTTGAGACGTACAAACAATTCTTAACAACAAATACTCTATGATTTGTAAAAAAACTGCATAAAAATTAGAATATACGTTCCAGAGTTTTAAGGTCAAGTAAATATAGTAACCATATACTCAGGCACATATATACACACACACACACACACACACACACATAACTAAAGCCTCTTAACTTCTAGGCTCGAATTACATTCCTTTTTTTAGGGTTTCGTACCTCGAAATGGAAAAATTAAAAATTGTTAACAAATAACAACATTTTCAGGGTTAATTTTTTAACACCCTATGTATGCTTATAATCCTCAGGGAGCACTTTTCATTTCATTTCTTGTTTTAATATAGTCTGCCTAACAAGTACATTCATATTATAAACTTCAACAATAGACTAGATCTAAACTAATATCATAATATTCCCACATGTTTCACGATTTGTTAAATTTCTAATTACGTTTTTTTTACATTTTTTTCAATCATTTTTTTTTTTACAGAAAAAAAAACAGATATCCTTTTGAAATTTTGCACAGATATTTGTTTATACTTTGGATATACAAAAATATTCTTTTCAGATTTTGGAGTTCAATTTTAGAATTTTTAGGATTTTTTGAAAAAAAAAAACACCAAAAATTGATGGCGGGCATGATTTCAGGCGTCTGGATCGTCGGACCAAAAAATAAAAAACACCAAATTAATCCTTCTTCAAATGGCTATCGTATGAACTAGAATCGTGCTGATTGGAAACAACACAATTTTCTAACCTCAAAAATCGTTTTTTTTTTTTAATGCCCGCCATTTTGTTATTTTTTGGTAGAAAAAAAATTATCCTAGTTCCCACGACAGCCATTTGACGCTTGAAATCATGCCCGCCATAATTTTTTGGTATATTTTTAAAAAAATCATAAAAATTCAAAAACCGGTCTCAAAAATTTGAAAAAAAAATATTTTTATAAATCTAAATTAAGTAAGTAATTAAATAATATATCTCTGCAAAATTTCAAAACTATATCTGTTTTCTTTCTGTACAAAAAAAATTATTGAAAATAATGTTTTTTTTTTTTTTTAAATCGTTAAAATTGATTCAAACATCTCGAATTTCTAAATTTTGACGACAATTTCGAAATTAGTGCTCCTAGAAATTTCGATGTACCGATTTTTATTAAAATTCCTAGATTATGTACCTAAATACCCAATAGTCATGGACATCGAATTTAAAATTTTTAGTGACATTGCAAACTTATTATCAAATGTCTTCATTATAAAATAATTGTGCATTATTTAATTTTTCGCGTCTACTTAACTTAAAATATTGGTCGAAAATTTATCATAAAAAACAAGTACAAAAATAACTACGCTACAGATAGTTAATAATCATTTTTACTTAAAATCATAAATGTTCAAATTTGTACTATAAAGTTTTTTAATTTTCAAACTCCATTAGTTTCTCTGCTCTTAGTTTCTTGGAAAGTTCTAACTAAGTTCGTAGATCTTTTGTCTTTAATTAAAATATTCACTTTGACTGCATGATTAAAACGTTTATGACATTTAGAACTTTGTTCATATGAAGAGTGGTTTAAATGCTAAAGGTTTTAGTAATTTCGACAAAGTTCAGAGAATTCAGAATTAGTTCTGAGAAGAGATGCTTTAATATAGTTTATTTCTTAATTAAATTTCTAGTTAAAATCAGTCTTAAGGGTTCGTATTCTTTGTGATCGATATATAGAAATTATACAATGTGTTCGGCTTTAATTTTAAAATTTAATAAAGACTGTGTATAAAAGAAGTATTTTTTATTTTCAGAGGAAATTATGTCGTATGTACAGTGGTGGACAAATAAATAGATCCATAGTCGCATATTTTTGTTTTCGTTGCATTTCAAGTTTATTGTATAACAAAATTAAAATAATATCTTTCTCATATATTCATCACATTACTCCAAGAGAATATACGAATTCATTTACTGAACATTTAGCATTTATAATATGTTAAATTAAAAAATAATTAATGATAACGAAATTGGCTTGGACATATAATTAGAGCCAGTCAAAAAAATATCACGAATTCACAGCATTTTTGTTTTTATGATAGCTTACTCTTAGTACCACGTTGCTTCAAAACTTCGTGGCATCGACTCTGCATAGATTCGATAAAACGTTGGCATCGGTCAACTGGAATGGCATACCAGTGCCTTTTGACTTTTTCAAAAAGTTCGTCCAAATTCTTGCATTTTTCTTGACTTACCCCAACTTTGACGTCCCTCCACAAGTCCAGTCCAGTTCTCCATTCGAGAACATCGATATGATTTTGATGGAAGAATTGTTTTGTGATGTTGGCCGTGTGCTTTGGGTCGTTATCTTGTTGAAATTTCCAGATAACTGGCATGTTTTCCTCAGCCCACGGCAACATCACATCTCTCAGGATTTCAACATACAAAGGAGCTGTCAAAGTTTCACGTATTCGGTGAATTGGCCCAACGCCATTCCATGAAAAGCATCCCCAGACTTTTATATTACCACCACCATGTTTTACAACATGCGAAGTATATCTGGGATTGAATTCTTCACCTTTTGATCGTCTAACATAGCGTTCTGCACTGGGGGCCATTCTGTCGATCTTGGACTCATCACTCCATAGTACAAATTTCCATTGATTCGATGTCTAGCTCATATGGGAGCGCGCAAACTCTACTCGCTTTTTTCGTTGGCGTGCTGTTGTTAAAGGCCGCTTTCGCGCGACTCGTCCATGCAAGCCAGCTTCAACCAATCGACGTCTGACAGTGCGATCTGATATTGGAGCTTCAGTTTCATCCGAAATTGCACGATTAATATCTCGCGAGGACAATCGAGGGTCTGATTTGGACATCCTTATGATCTTTCGATCGATGCGAACTGAAGTTTTGCGCTTATAATCTTTTTTTGCGACATTGTCAGTGATCTGATAATTCCGATAATACTTTAACGCATTCTCCACCATCTTTTTGGAGCAGTTTAATTGAAGTGCAATTTGCCGTTGTGATCTCCCTGACCTGCTGAGCTCTACAATCGATGCCCGCTGATTTGGTGTGCAATGTTTGCCTCTTCCAATATTTTCATGTACTATTGTTGTCGATTTTGTACATTAGCAAAATGATTTCTTTGAGAATTGTCAATTACTTACCGAAAACAATGAAAAAAATATCACAAAACGAAAATTCCAACCGATTTTCAAACAGGCTCTATTTTTTTGTCCAAGTAAAATCTGAGGTTTACTAATTTTTCTGAAAACACTTTTATGACAATGTATTAATCAGTCTCAAAACGCATCAGTTCTAATAAGTAGAATGTGCGCAATCTACTGAGCAATAAAATGCACCGTTATATTAGTCAATGTCGTAAAATGTGGTAAACAAGGCAATAGATTGCGGTGGCTCTATTTATTTGTCCACCACTGTATGTAAATATTTTTATGTGATACTCTATGTTGGTATACAATAATACATAAAATTGGTGTCCTTCCTTCTTTTCTATTTTTTAAAAAGCTGTAAAGTAATCATTCCTTTTGGAATTAATTCCTGTAATGAACATTACATACAATTATAATTCCATGTAATGAGGAGTGGAATTATAATTGTTCATGCATTTCACTGGAATGAAGCAGTGGAATTGAAAAGGAATTATAAAGGAATTAAAACACGAATTGAATTCCCCAATTCCTTTTAGTCGGAATCGTTTTTAAATGTTCTACTAAAATGAAAATAAAATTTTTTCATCATGTTTGCTTGGTTTAGTAAATAAAAAACATACAAATATAAAAGTGGTGGTAAACATTTAAAAATAATTACGATGAAAAGGAATTAGGGAATTAAAATCACATCTTAATTCCTTTCTGATTCCTTTTTGATTCATTTTCAATCTCACTGCTTGATTATAGTGGAATGCATGAGGATTTATAATTCAACACTTCATGACCTACAATTATAATTACATTTAATGCTCATTACAGGAATAAGAATTGGAATGGGAATTAGTAATGCAGTTTACAATTCTACGTGGAAGTATGGCTTTGTTTTTTACAAAAACCCTTGTATTGCAGTATAATGAATATTTTCTGACTAGGGTTGAGTGGGTTTTTATTTTAATAACAAATTGTATGTACCCAAAAAATTTTGTTTTTCGCCAGGTTGCACGTTTCCCCAAAGCAAAGTATTCTTTATGCATTTTTGATGGTGGCGACAATTAATTACGATTTCACTTCTACACTTTTAGAGATGTACGATTAAATTTGAAATGTAAAAAACTTGCTACTTACGAGGACATTAAAAATGTACGTAATTACCCAGCTACCCAGATTTCCTTTGAGCATTAAATTATACAGGAACTCAGAAGCTCGTTTTTCGCAACAAAAAAAAAAAAAAAAATATAAAATCTGCATAACATCACAAAAAAGCTGACAACGGCTGACAGAAATTAATTGCCTTAATTTTTCGTGAGCTTGTCTGTCATTTTAAAGAGTAATTAAGTATATTGCTATGATGAAAGGTCACATATTACTCGCAGCAAGGTCCAGCAAGGGTCTAACTAAGGTCACAAATGAAATTATTATTTTTTTCTTTTTTTTTTTTTGTTGTACATAACAAAGATCCTCTAATTGATTTTGTGGTTGCGCAGAAAAAGAAACAATTTATATCAATGGAAATCAGAAACTTTCACTGTGAACTAGAAAGAAAAAAAAGGGTACGTTCAGAAGTAGCTTCACTATTTAAGAATAATTAGGACTCAATTAAAACTGATCCCTTTATGAATAATGAACGGATATACCCTTTAAATTGTCGTGACCTTAATTAAACTTAAATTAGAACCCAGGATGGGATGGGTTTTGTGGGGGTTAACAGAATCAGAAAACCCCAAGAGAGAGTCGGAAATGCTGTATCTTTTCGGGGTTCTTTCCAACAATTTTCAACGAAAGAAGCGTTAAAACCACCATCATAAATAACCAGACGCTCCCGACAACTTTTGACTGACAGTTTTTCTCCACGAGGAAATTTTGCATAAAATGGGGAAGAGTGTTTGAGTCGTACGAAAGGTAAAATTCCTCGTTATGATTACACCATGAAAATTTCTTTTAATGTTCCGCCAGTAAATTGTCGAAGGTTTTTTTTTTTTGGAAGTATGGACGGGGAAAGGTAGTTGCCGTATCTGGACAACAACACCACCGGAAATTTATAAATTTCCTTATTTGTAGCTTTCATTGTTTGGACGATGACTGTGTGTATAGGGCAGTTGCTAAAATAGGATTTTACTTATTCAAAAGAAATCAGGTTAAAGCTTTAGCATAATGTTCTGGACAGATTTTGGAACGTATTGTACAAAAATAGCATGACAACGCTCGGAATATGGGTAATTTAGATTCATATTCGTTTGTAGTGAGATTAAAATAGAACTATGGATTTTGCATACTACTAACTTACCTTTATGCCTTGCAACGATACCTTGGCTTCATGACAAATATAAAACGACTATCAAAATTGGGCTTTTAAATTCCTCGTTTTACATTTCTTACTGCTTCTGAGATTAAGAATTATTTATTTATATTCTTTAGATTTTTATCAAAACGTAGCATAGATAAAAATCCATGCTCCGTTTAAAGAACAAGTTCAAACAAAACCACAAAGCGTTTTTATAAGACAAAAACATTTATTTCTAATTTTCCAAGAAACGAAAATGTAAAGATTAACCAAAATAATTTTTTTTCCAGGAAGTTGAGACAGAGTTTTACGTAATCATATTCTTTCCGGAGTTTTGACTTCTTAAAATGGGAGAAGAATTACGCACGAGCGCTATATTTTTGGAACGTTTCCATAAAGATCAAAAATTAATTGGCTTATATGTATGTGCACGACTAAAAGTATTAGACATTTTCTTTCTTTATAATTTTATTTCAACCTCTTTGTAATTCACCTGAACGTGAATAAGATACGTACCTACATATTTTAATTTTTTAATCTTCTAGCATTCTTATAACCTTTAACTTTTATAATGAATAACGATCTTTTTGTATGTACATATTTAGGGCTTAAAATTGATTAATACAACTTTGCGACAACAGGCTGAGTTTGAGTAATTTAACTTTAAAGTTTCATAAAATTAAAGTTTTATATCTCCAATTGTGGCACATAAAAAAAAATTTAAAAAAATTCTTAAAATTGACGAAAAATAAAAATAAATTGATGTTGACAAGCACGCATTTATCTTGTCAGATCGAAGAATTGAAAAATTTTCTTATTTTCATGACTTCTGCGGAATTATTTATAAAATAAAGTTTGAAACATTTTTAATTCAGGGATTTTTCATGAATATGTTCATGAATATTTTGTGAAATTATGTAAAAAATTACGGCAGAAAAATTATACTTTTCGAAATTTCGAATTTTGAAATAATATAAAATTCAATAAAGCCTTAATATTCCTTGCATAAATTATTCTTCAGACCTACATAATATATTTTAAATTTAGAATTTTGGAAATATTTTAAGAATTTTATTGATTCAAAATATAGGACTCGATTAGACTAAAGTTTGTGAAATTCTTATAAAAATTTATATAAAGGGCATTTTGTTTGTTTAAGGATCTCTCATTCTAAAACTTTCATTTAAATTATTGAATTCAAAATGAAACAAATCTTTCAAAACTATTAACCCGCCCAAAGAACCTAATTTTTTTGTGCAGTTTGAAACCTCATTCTTCCAATTAAAGGACATTTATTTTCCAATAAAACCATGAATCTTACTAGTTTTGAGTGTGCTCTTTCAGAATCTGTCGTCAAAATTGAGTTTTTTCCAATAGGATCGGAATGTTTGAACTTACAGAAAAAAGTTTTTTTGCTGATCGCAATCACTCATAACCTTTTCAAAATGGCGGATTTTCTATAGTGCAGATTCTGAAAATCGTACAGATTTTCGTGAAATTCTGTACCAAGGGGTTTTTATCGTCACTGAATATGAGATTAAAATCAGATTTTTAAAATTCAAAATGGCAAATTCAATATGGCGGACAACAAATTTTAAAAATCTCACAGATTTTCATGAAATTCAGTATACAAGAGTTTTGGTAGTCGCTAATCACAAATTTAACATCATGGGTTAATAGAATTTCTAAAAAGATTGCTATAAGAGATTTTGTGAGATCTTTCCAACATCTTGAATTTAATATTATTGATGTTATACCAGTTTTTTGTGAAAATCCAAGAACGTTTAACATTATTAGTCCACTATGTCAAACTTCTTAGATTGAGGTATACTAAAACCATCTATACTCAATTTCCGATCATATTTTTTAACCTTATTACTCCAATCGTCAGTCATACTGCCAAATTAAATCTAGCGTTATACTCCAATTGGCAGTTTCTCTGCTAGAATTTTTACATTTTTCCCATTTTAATTTGTACTGTGCTGCAAACCAGCTTGGATATCACTGTGTTTTTATCTGTAGTTATTTTTAATAGTAAGTTAGTAAAAATCGACTAACAACTATGCTATAAAATTCTTCGAACTCTTGAACACTATACGCCAAATGGTTCAATAGTTATCTATTTATTAAAGACAGAATGTCATAAAAACTGGTATACAAATAATGAAGTCTCCATGTAAAACAACACAAAGAAAAGAATTTTATCTAATATCGAAATGTGAACTCCTCCAGGTGTATCCTAATACCAGAGACTTTGTGTTATACATTTTCAATTCAAGCTTTCTGTTAGGTCGGTTTGTTGTTCTTCTCAAAAGTGGCTGTTCAGAATGCAAATAGGTATATATGGCAGATGTACGTAACTTTTCAATAGATTTTGGTGAAAATTGATTCTAAAGGAAACCAACCTAAACATAAACATTTCTCCCTTTAGTACAATGCATCAGTCGGAGTTCTGAAATTTCAGACAAAGATCCCTTCGAATGCTGATGTATAATTAGCCTTAAGGATATTTGTCAAGGAATCCATGTACAAAAACCAAGACTACATACAACACTCAAAAGTTTCCCACTTATAAATTTCGAAATTAACAGAGAAGTGTCTATTATGAGACTAGGATAATGGTTCTTGCGCGTCCATGCGAAACAATAGTTTGAGCCTTTGAAATATGTGCAATCGTTAAAAGTTTATGAGAAACTTATGTTTCAAATTGTTCGTTGCTAAGCAAACTGGCTACTCTCATACGTGATGCGGGAACAAATTTCCTCAGATGGAAAATGGCAACGACAACAAAGCCAAACAAACAGTAGAATAGAAGCATTCGGGGATTTTTAAGAATGAATAAGACCATGTAGACTCTTTCCAACCTTCACTTTTTAGAATTGTCTTAGCCAAATTTTCTATTTGAACAGATTCAAACACTCACTTTTTCGGCGAAAGAAAGCAAACCATTTTTGGACAGATGGAAAGATGATTTTCGAGAGAAGGAACAAATAAAAAAAAAAAAAAATAAATGATTTGCCAATAAAACCGAAAAATAATAAAACGATTGTCACATTTTTATTTTTATTTTTTTTTTTATGTTTTCTTCTATCCAATATGATGATGGAATTTCTATGGCCACCTTGGCTTGCACCCAAAATAAACAATTTTCTTCAGGTATGGCACTTACCTGGGCGTTTTCTCAAGATGAGGTTAAGTGGGTCGTCTCCGTGAAGAAGGAGAAGTAGGAAATTAGTTTTCTGGTGCGATTGAGTTGGAGAAAGTTCTCTGAAGCTTTAAAATAAAGTTTAGAGTTCCACAAACAATTTAGAAATGCGCTTAAATGGCTCTCAACAGAAGCTAAGCAACCTAAACTAAGGTTATTGATCCACTTTGAGGGGTTTTTAAAGAGGACTGTCTTTGGATCATCCGCCTCTTATCAATGCACTTAGGAAAATTAATTAATTAACTTCATTTAAAGAGGTATAGAGTTTGGGAAGTTATTCGCGGTTTTCATGTTTTATCATATTATAAAATTAATACTTCAGAGGGTAGGGATAAAAGTTTTTGATTCCTCTTTTAATTGAATATTTTGAAGTGGTATTAGTACTAAATTTTTTAACATATAGTATTTTACCAAAATGTCAATATGTTGTTATTTAAAGACCAAAATTCCTGACCAATAATTTAGTAATTTTTTTATGATAGCAACTTTTTTACTTTATTTTTAGCTCGGAATTAAAATTTTTAGAGAAAGTAATGGTAGTAATTTTAATTTAAATAATCAATTTATAATCCAGTCAGAATAGACATTCAAATATTTACAGACCTTTAAATCATCATTATAAGTAAAAAATCTAAAATTCTCACCGATCGGACCTGTGCTGGAAATTTTATTCGAGGTAAAGGCAAAAAAAGGGTTTTTCAAATGTATCTCTTAAACGGAGAATTTTTTGCAAAACTAATTGATATACAATTTATAGAACAATCGATTCTCTACAAAAAAGATTTTAATACTTTTTTTCGTATTAATGATTGTTCGTGAGTTATAGCGATTTAAAAATTACAAAATTCATATTTCTCATAACATGTTCTCTTTTTCGCACTACTTTCGAAGTAGAGTGCTGGGCGCATTTTTGTTTTACGTGATGTTCCCAAGTGATTTATTTAACAAGTGATTTATTAAACAAAAACATGATTTCCGTATACTCGTAAAAATTTTGTTTTCCAAAATTATTTTTATTATGGGTGCGACAAAAAGATAGGGGCACTGAAAAGACATATATTTATTTTCAATATTAAACTTTATTAAAAACGGGTACATTTTCCATTTAATCTAATCAATTCAATTCTTTATGGAATGTGGTCGTACAATTCTTTAATATAATTTTAAGGTATTTGAAGGCAGCAGTCCACCAAAGCCTTTTTCAAATTATCTACACTAGAAAACTGTCTTGAATTTTCGTAAGCTTTTCTTGCAAGTCGTCCCCAGACATTCTCAATTATGTTTAGACCCGGAAATCTTGACGGCTAGTCCAACACTATTAAATTATGCTCCTTGAACCAAGAACGTGCACTCTAGCATTGTCGTGCTGAAAAATGTAATCCCGTCCTGCCATAGATTTGCCATGTTTTAAAATAATGCTATGAAGGATATTTACATAATGTTATGCATTCATGGTTTTTGTCAAAAATTGTATATCTGTTTTCTTCATATACCCAATCGCAGCCCATACCATGACTGACCCTCCTCCAGAATAACGACGCGAGAGAATTTTCTGTACTAGTAATATGACATTTAAATGTATCGTATTGAATTTTTATATGTATATTAACAAACATTGAATCCCCCCCTATATTTTTGTCGTGGTCTGTATATAGTTCTATATAATTCAAAGTAAATTTTCTAGTGGTTTAAATGTAATTGTTGTTGCAATTTTGACCTGTTCATAGTTCTAATGTTTTAAAAATTATCCTTCTCAAATTTCTTGTTAATTAAGGACTCATTTCAAGGTGTGCCGCTAATTCCTGCTTCCTTAATGTTATTTCTTTCCTAAATATGTTCTAAATACTAGTTCTGGTTTTTGTTTTACTAACATAGTTCATTAAAACTAAATTAAGAGACGTTGCTACCTGTATAAAAGCGATAATGGTTTAGTCTGAAGCGCTTAATTTTTCTGAAACATTTAATAACAGCCTTATGTTGATGCGACTCAAACGGGTAAACCATCATGAAATAAATAAATAAAAATGGGAAATTCAAAATAGTTTGAGTTATAGGTAAAATTTGCCTTCGAAATATGTAAGAAAATCGAAAAATATCGATTTTGGATTTTGGTGCATGTTTGAAAAAAGAAATTTTTGTTTTCGGAGGAAAAGAAACGCTGAAATTTACTTGTTTCACTACTACTCCTCCCCATAAAACCTTTTGAGTCTCAATCTTAAGATCCTAAGTCCTAAAGCATAATTTAAACCAAAAAAAATATAAATTTTTAGAAAATTATAAAGTAGCATTTCTCCCTTAATAAAAACAAATATTAACAAGATTTTTTTATATCAAATATAATGCGATATTTCATAACAGTTTTGACTTCTTAAAATTCTCTGAATGATATATTTTGAATAATAACAATATGTATTTATAAATTTACTATATGTAAAACTTACTGATGAAAATTCGATATTACAAGTATATATATTTTTTCCCCCTTGAGCAGGTGATAAAGATACCAAACGAACAATGATATGTAGCCCCAAGGGTTTGGCCTTTATCCAAGTTATGCCACATAAATCCGATAAAGTGTTTATCTTTTTCCCTCAAAGACCATAGCTTATATATCGAATTGAGTGCACGGATGGGCAAGAAAACACAATCGACTAATAGTTGAGCTGATTTTGGTCCAGGGTATTCAAAGAAGTAACTGGGGAAACAGTGAGATTTCCGGTTGGAATACCTTTATCCCACCCAAGTATCATGTAGTTTATGTTTATATTTCATAAAGGTGATAATCGTTATAGTGACACTTTCACCCACGTTAGCATCACACTCATATGGCAGGTGGCAGGTGCCACTAAATATTTAATAAGCACCCATAGTGCGTTTTAATGAGGCCAACTCACGAAAACCAAAAGGGCTGTTACATTACATCAAAGCAATTTCATTTTTGGGGGTAATGAGCTCAATGAGTGCCCACTAATGGCAGAAAACAGCCCGCAGAGGCCATTAGTAATAAAATTTGCCAAAAAACATCTTCTCAGTGCCAGAAGTGGGGTTATATAACGACAACAGAAAAACCGGAGCCAAGGAGTTTACCCAAAAGAAATTAACAAATTAGCGCATTCCCGGAAAATTCCATGGAAAGCCGCCAAGCGAAGAATTCCACTTTTAGATAGGTTCAACAGGTGGGAAGGGCTGTGAGCCACCAACAACCACCACTACTACCATCACAAACTGCGAAACCATTCTATGCTCAAGCACACCTGAGAGGATTTTTTATTTTCTAATTACAGACGTCGAGCGAAACAGGTGGAAATTTTTTGTTGGTTAGTAGTGTTCATAGTCACCCTATAGTAGTCGCACCTTGTCCACAATTTTCTCATACGTTTATATGAGTTAATTAACGAATGGGCGCGACAATGCCACCTAGCGTGGACGCGTAATAAGTCAACAAAATCATAATTGCACCTTCTAAGTACAATTGCGATGGCAGGATTTAAAGTTTCATTAAAAAGGGCGTCACTGGCGGACGTGACCTTATTATTTTCTGGACGATTGAAAACGGAAGTCGGAGAACATTAATCTTGCCAGCAGCAGCAACTGAGGGATGTTTTTGGGGGGCACCCTGTTAAAACGCAACACGTCAAAGGGTGTGCCGTAATCACATTGGTGCGGTGTTAATGACGAAGCTTCACACGACTTTGTTAGGCGCATTAACAAGGTCGAAGGTCGGTTTAATGAGTTTACTTTGTGCTCACGCGTGTCAATAGAATCCCAATTAGGAGACAAATTCCGGCGGGACGGAGGGATGGAGGTGGTGATGACTTGATTAATACATCTTTCCTCCTTCAGAAAGCTCTTTAAAATTTACACGCCCCGAACACTAATTGTTTAACTCAATGAATTATGCTTGAAATTGAGCCTGCGCAATAGTTCAACAGGAATACTCATAATATTATGCACCCTACCATATATTTTTTTTAATTAATTTCGAATATCTGATTTTTGCATATTCATAAAAACAGAGGTCGAGCAGGACAATGTGTATGGATATAATATACTATATGTATGTGTGTATCTATGAATATAATTTTTGACTAGATATAACATATTCTAATAAGGTATGCTGAAGACAAAAGAAGATCGTAAACAAAACATATAAGACAAAACAAAAATAAATCATTTTCAAAACTTTTACTGAAAATTTAGAAAGTTTTAAACAATTGGGCCATTCTTTGTCAAATCAAAAACTTCCCTAACCTCAAAAAATAACGTTTGCGTATGATTGATTTTTTTTTTTCGGTTTTTTTGCAAGTTATTGACAATTCAGTCCTCTTTTTATCACATAAAAGAAAAAATTCAATATTTTAGATTAAAGACAATTGCCAAAGTAAGACAAAGTGGCATAAAGTTAAATCTGAATCTTATTTGTAATTTGTTTTCATAAGAGTTTTTGAAGGTAACTATAAAAGTATATTTTCGTTGTTTATAGTGTACTACAACAAATATGAAAAATAGGGCTTTATCTTAAGAGCGACAATTTTTAATTACTTATTTAATTACTGAGATATTACACCACCAAAAGCTTCCAAATAATTTGTGGTGGATTTGTTTGGATGTAACCAAAGTAAAATATGCAGAATTATTGTGCGAGAATCAAAAGCATTAGGAAAACTAACAAAAGAATGAGTTTATTTTCCTAGAACTGATTTTAAATATAAAAAAAATACAATTACAATTACAATATTGAATATCGAGTTTGCTTCATGACGTGTATGCAGATTTTTTTAAAACCTATTTACGCATACGATTATTCAAACATGAGTTAAGCCATTCTTAGATCTTAAGCCAGTCTGGTGCATACAGATCTTAATTACAACACCAATGTTCTTTAATGTTCAAAAAATTTCAAAAATTATTATCATAAGTAATGATTAGTTAAAAAGATAAATCTTTCCATCTGTATATTATTAGAATATTAAAAAAAACCAATTTTGAAATTGTCTGCGTGCAATTTGACTGACAAGCACGCATTTGAAGTTTGAATTAACTTCGGGCAATAAGTCCACATATGTGTAAGTTATATTTTAGTTCCATAAAGCGACTTTACAGCCATAATACTATATATATTATAAACTCAAGTTTTTCGATATTTAAGAAACTTACCCCCAAGCCTTATTTCTAACCCCTTCTAGAAGTGATGGAATACAAATTCTGCAACTGAATAAGTGTTATGAATAAGCGATTTCAGTATATAAACTACAAAAAACTCCCGAATTATTTTTTCCCATTTTCTTTCCAACCTGCCACAAAGTTCAACAAATCCACCCCCTTACTAGGGGTAGTTTTTTCAAATTGCGTCCCAATATGTAACAAGAATAAATGATTCCAACATGTGAATATTAAAACCCCCCATTGTTTTTTTCTCATTTTCTTTTCCTGATTCTGCCTCAAAATTCTAAATGCCACCCACTGAATAGGGGTGGTTTCTTCAAATTGTGTATTAGTAGGTATCATGAATGAGCATTTCAATATATAAATCGTGAAAAACCCTCGACTACTTTTTCTAAACATTTTTTTCTGATTCCAACAACTCCACTCCCTAAATAGGGGTAGTTCTCTACATTGTAAGTAAATATTTATGACAATAGGTACTATGAAGTACAACTCTATAGCGTGAACCATAAAAAACCTCAGATTATTTTCGTTTACATTTATTCAATTTCACTTAGAAAATCATCACATTTCACCCCAAAAAATGGGGTGGTTTTTATAAATAAAAATAAAACATATACAATTTTTTTTTTTTATATTTTTGTTAATTAAAATATTTTATTTTTAATACAGGGGTGGTAAACCTTTTGCAGGGAGTGCCTGTACAATTTCCCCGCACTTTTGAAACTTCCAAAGAGTGTGATTAGGTAAAGATGAAATTTCAACACTTTTTTGTATTATATATACATATATATATATATTTGTATATTTTCGTGTTAAAAAGAAAGACGGAAAACGTGTATTTTTAAATTTGTGTTCACTCCAAATAAAAATAGGCAAAAAACTGATATTTTTCAATGTTATTAGAAGTGACGTCAGAATTATTATCATACACGCGTATATAATTCATGAATTAAATAAAAGCTATATTAAGATAAATGTGATTATCTCTTAAAAATGAAGGTAATTTCTTAAATTCCAAGTGTAATATATAATTTGTGATGTTTTTGGGTCAATGAACATGAATCTGTTATATCAGAATTTTACTTATTATTAGAATAATATTAAATATCGGATTCGTGTTCAGCGACCCAAAAGTCATCGAAAAATATAAATTCTGGTAGGTTTGTGATGCGATCAAATTAAATAAATTGATATTCATGCCTAAAGGAAGGCTCCCTCCCATTTAGTCTAAATTCGTATACTCTAAATATATTTTCTGTTGAAATTTTACTAGATAGGTGTTGAGTTTCTCTGGGTTTCTATGGCACCTCACTACGAAAGAAGGTACTTCTACTAACATGGTGGGTCAGTATTATTTTACCAAACTCAGAAATTTAGAAATTCTTGAGAATTTTCTTTAATAATACCTACTTGATTTTCTATATTACATATATTCAAATCCCACTTCTGTAACTATACATAGTGTTTTTCTGTGATTCCAAAACGCATGCATTTTGTAAACTGGTCTGTTACGTTATTTACACAATACTATATAAAAGCATAAATAATTTTTCTTTAATGATCTTTAATTCTTTACATAATTTCATTATACAACATAAAATTATGGCAGAAACTCAAATATTGTCTGGAAAGCCAGAAAAAGTCAGGAAAATTTGGTCTTTAGATAAAATGGCCACCCCGCTTCCTTCAAAATTAACTTAAAATCTAGGGATAACTAAATTTTCGCTTTAGCAGAAAAGGCTTAAAATCTAGATACACATATATTACATTTCTAGCAAACAAAAATTTATTAATAGATGATCTTGTGAAGATGATGAATTCAGACGTAAATCTATTCAAGAGAAATTCATTGGAATTATAGTGTTTTTAATTCAATTTCTATTGAATTCCAGTTAAAATAAAAACAATCGATTTCTGTCGTTTATACCTGGAAATTTTGTTAATTCAGATATATAGTATATCTAATATAATATGAGTTAATTAATTTTATTTATTTAAAAAATGAAATCGTCGAGTTTTCACCAGGACAACAACAAGTTTCACATCTTTTCATAAACTACTTTGAAAAGCAGGCAAACTCAGTATTAATAATAGCAATTCTATCAAAAAATACAGAAATTACTATTCCTATTGAATTGTAGAAAAAGTTAAGTGATCATAAAGCAAAGTCTTTACTTAATTAAACAATCAATATATATTTTTTTTCTTTTGTTTTCTTTCCCATTTCGTTCTGGAAATAATCATAAATATAATTAGAAATAATGTGAGTTGAAATTCGTTCCTTCTTGAATTGAAATCTTTTTAAATGCTAATTTTCCTTGATACAAAACTTTTAAAATTCTTCAAATTAAAAATAGCAAGGAAAAATTCTTAAGTCATAAAATTTATGATAAATAAACAATTTTTGTATAAAAATAAATATTTATTATACAAATTTTATTATATTAATAACTTTGAGACTTAGAAAAAATGACCACCCCGCTTTCTTCAAAATTAACTTAAAATCTAGAGAAAACTAAATTTTCCCTCTAGCGGAAAATACTTAAAATCTATTAAGAACACTGAAATTTCTAGCTTTCTGATTATTGAAGATATAAACTAGTCTACGAAACTAGATAGCCATTTCTAGCAACAAAAATTACAAATCTTTTATAGATGATCTTGCGAAGATTTTAGAAACCCAGTGAATTTAGACGTAAATCTAGTCAAAAGAAATTCATTGGAATTCTAGAGTTTTTAATTCACTTTCTAGTGAATTCTAGTTTAAATAAAAACAATAGAATTATATTGTTTATACCTGGAAATTTTGTTAATTCAGATATATATATTACTAGCTGGCCCAGCAGACGTTGTACTGCCCTTTCCGGTACATTTTCATTATGCCCTGTGCGTCGACCAAAATTTGATCGTGTTCTTTCTTTTCGCATGTTCCTACAAATAATACCATTGATATAAGAAAACAGTGTTTCCTTTTCATATCCCTAATTAATTTATTGAACAAACTCACACGTTGTTTAATATGAAGTAAATCGTTTTACACCTTACAAATATTGGAAAATTACCCGGTTTCACCCGGCGTTGGGTAAATACTTAGGTACTAATTAAAGACTTCTCAAATGTCCTAGTTTTTTATATCTTAGAAATTGATTCACCCCGAAAACCCCTTTATGGATCCGCCATTTTGAATATCCAAATCTTGATAATATTTAAAATTAGTGGCATTAACACAATTATTGTACCAAATTTCATTAAAATTTGAAAGCAGTCAAAATGACTGCCTCTCGTCGTTCTAGGAGGTAATGTAAAATCTTCTAACGTAATTAACATAATCCATATTTTAACACAGATATACTTTTTGTAGATCAAAAAAATAAATGTCAAAAAATTTTAAAGTAATCGGACAAAAATTGAAGGCACAGGATAAGTTTTAATTTCTGAAAACGTCCAAATGACTGCCTCCGTCGTTCTAGTGTTATTACACCTGTTTGTTGCCAACATATGTTTTTAACCTTGAAATCATGATTATAGCTACTTTGAAAAAAACCCTAGATTGATTCCATTATGCCTGCATTGGAAAAAATCAAAAATGATTCTTTTTTTTTTACAACATTTTTGACAGCTGTCAACTGCCAAAACATGTTTTTAATATAAACATTTTTCATAATAAACGAGTCAGAAAATCCCGTAAATTAAGCATTTCATTATTATTCATCAAAGAAATTGAAGAAATCAAACTTTTGTTTCTTGTTGACAGCATTTTTGACAACTGTCAATTGTCAAAACATAATTTTGACATCAAATTCTTGTTCAGCGACCTTGAAAACCCCCAATATACATTATTTTTTGTGATTTTTTTGTTTAGATAAACTTCAACTAATTTTAGAGTTCAAAATTTCATACTTTCAAAATTCGCGTTATACTCAAGTTCAAATGTCGGCGGTTACACGCAACCAAATTGGCTTCGCTTGTAGCCATTTTGTAGGGGAAGAGTGTATCTTTCAACCTTATTTCGGCCGTTATTTTTGATCAAGTCTACACTCAAATCCCATGGGCTTGTTTTTAAAAAAACGCGATTTTTAACGATTTTTTTGGTTTCAAAGCTATGTTTCACTCGATTAAACATAAGGGTAAAATCTGAAAAAATTCAGGGGTAGCGTTGAAACCGCTTATAAATTGATTTACATGCTCGAAATAAAATCAAATATCAAAAAAACACATTTTTTTCGTTTATGGGGTTTTAGTGGGGGGAGGGGGGTCGAAAAAAATCTTAAAAAAATTTTTTTTTTGCCCTCTTCAAGGTTTTGGGGTCGATTTGATCAAGCCCTGTGGGGGCCGCCAGACCCCTCTTAACCCGCTACCCCCTTTGCATCACCATATTGGATCCGCCATCTTGGATTTGGAAATTTTGATAATATTTAAAATTAGTGGTGTCAGAATAATCATTGTATTAATTTTCACTAAAATCTGTTGAAATCGAGACATTATGGTCTGCCTATTGGACCCTCCATCTTGGAATTATAAATTTTAAAAATATTGGAAATTAGTGCCCTCAGAATAATCATTATACCAATTTTCATTAAAATCCGTCCAAATCGAGAAATTTTGGTTCCCATATTGGATCCGTCATCTTGAATTTGGAAATTTTGATAACATTCAAATTAGTGACCTCAGAATAATTATAGTACTAATTTCCATTACAATCCGTTGAAATTGAGAAATTGTTGGTCACCATCTTGGATTTGGAAATCTCGATAATATTCTAAATTAGTTGCCTCAGAATAACTGTTGTACTAATTTTCATTAAAACCCGTTGTAATTGAGACATTTTAATCGCCATGTTGGAAGAAATTTTGATAATATTCAAAATCAGTGACCCATAAACAATCATTGTACTAATTTTCATTAAAAGCCATTGGAATTGAGAAATCTTGGTCGCCATATTGGGTCCGCCATCTTAAATTTGTAAATTTTGGTATTATTCAAAATCAGTGACCCAAAAACAATCATTGTACTAATTTTCATTAATATCCGTTGAAATCGAGAATGCGCGAACTGTCAAACTCGCGAAGTTAAAATAGTCGTTAAGTTTTCTGAAATTATCCAATTTTCTGCGCAATTTTCTTAACTTTTATTTCTGTAAGAACCTTCTAAAAAGTATTAGAAAACTTTTAAAAAAAAAAATGAATGAAATCGGTAAAGTCGTTCTCAAGTTATTGCGTGACCAACGGAAACAGGGGTTCATTTTTATATATATAGTATAGGTCTAGTAATTCTGGTGTCTAGATGTTTACTAGATTTATTACTGTGAATCCTAAAGTCAACTCTACTAGTTGAAATTTCTCTAGATTCTAGTTGAAAAATATTATATGTGTATTAATTTCTCGTAATTGATATTTAATTTTCTCTTATTAACGAAAGCTCCCCGAAAAGTGTATACCATATAATTTATATGCTCGTTACGACACTTTCGCCCGTGAAAACACTTAAAAATCAATTAATATGTTATGAAATTTCCCAGCTGCCGTGAGTTCCGGAAACGCGGCAATTTTTCGGATAAAAGAAGGTCATGTCCAAGTCCATGTGTAGGTTAACGATCGAATTACATATTTCAGTATATAAGTCACGTCTGACATTTACCTTTTTTTTTTACATTCAGGGATCTAATCCGCCGGGTCGGTTCTAAGTAACTTTACGACTTTCACCAACGTCTGTTGGGACAGCGAAAAACAAAAAAAAAAAACAAACAAAAAAAAATCAACATAATGTCGAATGCGCCCTTTATTCCCTTAAAAACAAAAAAATTATTTCTCCCGGTTGGGGAGGGCAGCAGGACAATATATTTTGCCCTTTACTGAAACAATAAACATAATATCCCCCGGCTCGGTCCGCCTTTCATGTCGCCAAGTATGCCCTTTGTGCCCTCCGAATTTATTTTGTGTTCAAATTTTAGCCCTCCCCATCCCCCCCGGGCAATGGGGTGATAAAATAGCGTGCCAGAAGTGATTGCGTGCCAGCGGCCACTCTCCAGCCCGCCGCGCCGCCACTGCTTTTACCAGCGTCTTCAGTTTTCACTTCAGATAAAGCAACAAGTTGCGAAAGGAAGGACCCTCGATAAAAGGGGAAATGGAATTTAGTGTTATTGCTGATGGATATCTTGGATTGCGTAAATTCAACAATTACTTTGAAAATTCAACGACTCGGTCGGAGGGACAGGAGACGGGAGACAGGAGAGGTCGTCTACCTTTATGCAGGTGGACCTTTATTTGAAGCACCTCTCTCTCTCTGAAAATTCCCTTTTCGTGTTGTCGTCAATCAACAAGGACAATTTGGGCAATTCATTTCCAGTTCAATTACAAAAAAAGTGGTTTTTCTCATTGCAAGTAATTATACTATATGTATAGTATATCTTAATAACCAAACAAAGTAGCTCAAATGTTGAATAAAGCTTAATAGCGTTTTTCTCCATATTTCGTGAACGAGGTAACGAGACGATATTTGTCAAATTTTTCTTTGGTGTTTCGTAAATATAATTAATTCGTTTTCTGGTTCTTTTCTTAATGACTTTTACTTCTATATAGATCAAGATTTCGTCTATATCCATAAGTAGAAAAATAACGATAAGTTACTATTGAAAATGAAAAGAGACAATTGTAATAAGAATAAATAATTTTGGTTATATAGACCAGGGGTGGCTAACAAGTCGATCTCAGACGCAAGAATAAGATCAATGAAGTAATATACAAATTAAAATGCTGAAGCTCGGTTTAGTAATTTAGTGTTTCTTACAGATTTTACATAGAAATTAGTGATGATTTTAATTTATAATTGCAACGAAAAAGCAAGATAACAATAGAAATACAAAAGAAGTCAACAAAACAATTTGAATTATTATAAATCCAAATATATTCGATCACCTACATTCAAATATACATTGAAAAAATCAAAAGTCAGGTTTAAAATTTTTAAAAAAAAAAAAAAACTATTTAAGACTATTTTTTTTATTCTAAAATATTCAATGCTGAGTAAAGAGTTCAATGAAAAAATAAAATTCGAGTTAGAAACAATTTACTTCAAATTTTTTTCGAATTTTTTGAAAAAAAAAAAAAAATTCTATTCCGGTAATAAAAAATATTGAAAATTATTTATTTTTATTCTAAAATATTAAAGACTGAGTAAATCGTTAAGAAAAAATCATCTGAGTTCAACCAGTATATTTAAATTTTTTTTTTTCGAATTTTTTAAATGTTTTGAAAAAAACAATTCAATTCCGGTAAAAAAAAATATTGAAAATTATATTTTTTATTTCAAAAATTTTAGTAGTATTTGAGTAAATAGTTAAATGAAAAAAAATTTGAGTTCAAAAAATTTATTTTAAAAATTTTCGAATTTTTTACATTTTTTGAAAAAAAAAATTCCAATTCTGGTAAAAAAAAATATTTAAGATTATTTTTTTATTTCAAAATATTTTAGATTGATTAAATAGTTAAACGAAAAAAAATGCGAGTTAAAAAGATTTATTTTATAAATTTTCGAATTTTTTACATTTTTTGAAAAAAACAATTCCAATTCTGGTAAAAAAAATATTTAAGATCATTTTTTTATTCTAAAATATTTTAGACTGAGCAAAAGTTAAATGAAAAGAAAATCCGAGTTAAAAACAATTTATGAAAGTAAGTTCAAAGTTATTTTTCAGTATCTGTCTTTAATTTTTAAAAAGGATTTAAATGTAAAACATATTGTAGCAAAAATTTCGGACATATTTAATATTAAAAATAAAATGCGTTCGAATATGAAATTATAACATCACAAACTGATCTAATCTTACAAATTAAAGAACTTAACGAAGATTTTTGCAAATAGCTGACAGTTGAAAAATGTAACTCAATATTTATGATATTCTAGACTGTGAACATTAGCTGATTTATTCTCTCACAAATATACTATAAAAAAAGTACGTAGGAAAAATTCATTCCTTCTTTTTCGCTTCCAAATAGTTAAATAAATGATACCACATGAAATCTAGAAAATTTTTTAGGAAAAACAAATGTGGTATTTAAAATACATGAGCCGGAGGCAGTTAAAAATAATTTATAGTAGTTTTTATTTAAACTCTATATAAAATCTAAAAATCTAGCTTCACGAAAAATATCTTTCCGATTTCTACTAGCCCTGAAAAATGTTTAATGAAAAAGTACCCGAAAATCAAAGCATAAAATCCTGCCAATCCAAAGGTCGTGCATAGGCAACATATGACCAAAGTCATGAAGTGAAGGCTGAACGGTAAGGCTATTGAGGAGGATATACCTTAATTATACTTTCAAATTAACCTCCACACATATTGTCGACCTCATATTTTCTTCACGAAAATTGGATTTCGTTCCGATAATTATTTAGCCTCCTTCAGGGCCTATACTTTCAGCGAAATCTTTGTTATTTAAGCAACAGCAGTTGCAAAATTCATACCTTATAATAAATAATAAGCGAGCAACATTCCAGTCAATTACGTGCACTTTTGAATACCAAGGCAAAATCAGCTCCTGCGTCCTAATGACATGCAATTGCATGTTGCTCATTTTCACGTTTTCAATTCCTCCTTGAACTTCAAGGCACAGCCCTGCTCATTGCAAGTGTGGCACGCCGCGCCGAGCAGATTCAAGTGTTGCCACAAGGTTGCGACACCTTCAAGGGTATTAAAATAGCCCTAGTATGAGAGAATTTTATGATTAATAACTTCCATTCAAAAGTGTTTTGTAATTTTACATTTTTATTGCTAGTAATTACTACGCAACCAAAACATTATCATAATTGCTGGCAATTACTTTTAAAACTTTCCGGTTTACAAAATGAATGGTGTTAAAATTAGAATAATTCTTTTTGATATCGTTGTGTTAGTTTAAAAAATATTATATTCAAGTACGAGATATGGATAAAATACAAAATGTTTTAAGGATTTGTTTAAACATTTGAAGAAAATTAAAAAAAACAAAGGGTGAACCAACAGCTGGTTTCTTTTTCAAAATACTGGAAAACAAACGAAGCAACTGATTACAATATAATGAAACTTAATGCGCAAAAGATCGATTGTTGTACGGCTTGAGTGGCACGTAGTGCCATCCTGCTGGAACCAGAGCACGCCTAATTTCAAAGGACGAACACGAGGATAACTTATGCTTATCATTAGCATACCAGTCTCACAAACATTTTTTTGAAATTATTTCAATTCAAAGTTCTATCTAAAATTCATACTTTTTCGGCAACAAATTTCCTAAGTTTTATAATGAATATTTAAATTTAGAAAAACAATAAACGATATAATCTAATCAACTTTACCACTAAATTATTTTTAAAAGGGTTCGAATAGAAATATCTTTGAGCAGAATTTGGTCTTAATTCAATTTTCATATTTGAAAAGGTTACAACATTTTACCGAAACTACTGATACGCAAATTTTTCATAACAAAAAATGGAAATGTCCCAACTTCTGTCCATTTTAATAAATAAAACCAAATACTATGTTATCTATTTTCAGAAGAGGTAAGTGCCTCTTCCTCCGAAAATAAATAATTTCTCAACTCTTTCCATTAGGATCTAAAAAAAATTATTAGTACTTTTAAAAAATTACGAACGTAGTACCCTCATCGTAAAATTTATTTATCTTGTCGCATAAAATAATCACATCCAATAATACCCATTTTTGGAAAATCTATTTTCTATTTTACCAATTCTAAATGATGAATGACGGGTTAATACAATTATCTTACTAATTATTTATGAGTTTTTACTTCCTACTCAATTTTAATGTTAGGAAAAGTTTTAAGATGTTTTTATAAACATATATGTAGAATCATAAAAGGGGATAATGAGCCTAGGAAGATAAGGGTTGCACACGTGTGAATAAAGTTGGACGTGGTCGATGGATTTGAGTACGGCATTCGGGTGAAAAAAGGGTTCTTTAATGAAGTCGGATAAACTTTTGAATTGTTTTCATCTTTAAGTTCAAAGAATTTCGTTTTTCCCTATGTCTTTGTAATTGCATTAAATAAAAATTAACTGATATTTTATATTAACAATTACGAAAGAGATTTTGAGATTTTGTACTTTCATATGAACATAATTTCAAAAGAACGTAATTTCATTTTGGTTTTAAAAGTGAAAATTTCAAGATTTGGCACAAATTATAGTATGAAATGCCCACCCAATTTTATTTAGTTACAAAGATGAAATTTGGTATATTTGGAAGATAATTATGGATATATAATTGATTAACATCAGCCTTAACTTCTAAATATAATAATCTCCACGATATTTTGGAAATTAAATATTTGAAAAATATCAAAGAGTTTCGCAACCCGACAACTACTTTGAAAAATTAAGCCCTTACTAATTATAAAGTTTTTTAATAAAAACAATTTACATTTCATATATATACAGTATTTATACAAAAAGTTAGAATTATGTATTTTTGATATACCTATATATCGGACATTCCACGTCACCTAAATGACCAAAAATCATCAAGACCTAGAAAATTGTTTTTGGGCTTAAATTTTTTGTCTATCCTTACCCTTCAGAAATTGACCTGGCGTTTTCAAAAATTCAAAATGGCGGATTCAATATGGTAGCCAATTTTTCAAAAATGAACGAAATTTGAATAAAAAAAATACTATGATATTCAGCATAAAATTCTAAGTAAGAAATGTCTCTTGCAAATTTCTGAACAAAATTGCCGTTTTTGAGAAAAAAATTCATGAATTTTTAAAAATTTTCTTGATCTTGATTAAATCCATATTGGCCATATTGGATCCGACATTTTGAATTTTTTTTTTGACATCTGACATTGCATTCATCACTAGCGACCTCCTAACACCTGAGTATTTTTTAAATCTTTCTAATATGCCAATTGTCAATTTTTTCCTATATATGACCGAAATTTAGGATTTCATCAAGAGAGAAAATTTTTAAAAATTCATGAATTTTTTTCTCAAAAACGGCAATTTTATTTAAAAATTTGCAAGAGACATTTCTTACTTAGAATATCGTAGTATTTTTTTTTTTATTCAAATTTCGTTCATTTTTAAAAAGTTGGCCGCCATATTGGATCCGCCATTTTTGAATTTTTCAGAACGCTAGGTTAATTTCTGAAGTGTAAAGATAGACCAAAAATTTATGCCTAAAAACAATTTTCTAAGCCTCGATGATTTTTGGTCATTTAGGTGGCCCGGTTGACGTTGAATGTCCGATATATAGTATATATTTTTTTAACCTATACGTCGACGTCTATTTACTTGTAGTTACCTAAATCAATAATTATTTCTAAATCAGAAAGTGTTTTATCTAAGCTAAAACACATACTACTTAATGAAAAACTGATTTATTGAATTGATTAAAACTCTGTGGGATAGAAACCTCCAAGACAAATATGTGTATATAAGAAATTAATTATAATTTGTCGATTGAAATTGAAAATCCTTTGATCAGAAATTTCCGTTGAAATATATTTGGAAAAGGCCGACTAGAATTGAGGAGTAGGCTTTGCACGTGTAATATTTGAAAAGGTTCTATTCGCCCAAAGGTGTCAAAGAGGACCTCTCTGGACGAGGTGCTTAAATTCGAAATTCAAGGTTATATTATTTCACTAGATTAATTGGATTCGACTCTTAACCTCTATAAACAAAAGGTATCCCAAACGAATCCAGGAATCCGCACGAATTCCTTTAAAGTCTTTTCTAAAACGTTCGTTTCATATCACGTTTTCTACACGTTCTTCAATCTAATACTCTTTGATTTAAATATATTTTTTTATTATATATCCTACCCTTCAATTCCCAGTGGACATTGATCTTCGTCATTAGAATACATTATTCGAAAAAAAAGGTTAGAAGACGAATATATACCGAGAAAAAGTGCCGCTTCGAATTATGATGATATGAGATTATATCAAACCTTTTTCAATTCGATACTAACGCAGAATGACACCAGGATGATCCTCTATACAGATAAAGATTTTTGACAAGCAATAAAGGCACGCTAATTTGAACAGAACTTAACGAATTTCGTAAGTGGAAAAATATCTTCGAAGGAATTGACCATAAAACCCATTTGAACGGATGGCTGGTTGTCTCGGTTGCAGGACCAAACGCAGATAGCCTTTAAACCAACTTCTGTTGTGTATAGAGGAGATAGCCTTTATTTTTTCAGCATTTCCATTCTTTTCTTTTGTCGATTTTTCCAGGAAAAAGGAAAAGAATTTGTTTCTAATTGGGCATTCGCCCTCTGTTGAAAGCTGTAAATGAGATTTAATGACCCAGTGAGTTTCCACCCAAGGAAATGCGATTTTTCCAGGATCAAAAGATTAAAATGCGAAAATGATTTGGGAAAGGGATGTTGGAATTTTACTTATTTTCTTTTTTCCAATGAAATTTTTATATACTTGTCTTTTTACGGTACTATAAAAAGGGGTGCGTTTTTAATAACCGCAAATGTAACATTTAAAAGAATTTGTACAATGCTATGTGTAATTTCGTAAAAGAAAAATTAAAAAGCAATTCAAGTAAGAGAGTTGTAACTATAAACTCTCACACATGTATAGTATATTAATAAATAATTTTACACTATTTGGTATCTTCTTATAAAAAATTCTTTGAAAACATTTCAAATTTGATGACGTTTGTAAGCTTTTTAAACAAACATAATAATAAAAACAAAACTAAATTTTATAACAACTTACAAGGAAACGTTCTCGGGCGTGTCTCACCGATTTTGATGGAATTGAAATATGTTATAGAGTATCGAAAATAAGAGACACGTACTTTTTTTTTATCTGCGGATATGCACATTTAGGGGGTGAAAATCACCCCTAAAGTTTACCCCCAAAAACAGTTTTTCCTAAATATTTCAAGTTGTAATGAATTTTTTCGAATGAAACAAAATGGAAATGATGTCTCATAAATATACTAAGCGTTTATTAGTAATCCGGTTCCCGGGGGTGGCAACCCTTATTTTTTATTGCAGAAAAACGATTTTTTTTTTATATTTTTGCGTCACAAAAATAACAGTTTTAGTTAAAAATCATTGAAAAATATTTTTTTACATACGATTTTAAAAAATAAAGTTGACGTGTTTTTGGGTTTTCTTAAAAAAAGCTCCTCAACGGGGTAAACAACCCCTAGCACTAATACGTAAATGATGTATATTCTTTCAGACATCAGTTTTTTCGTGAAAACCAGTATTAAGGGTTTTTTGGAGTCGCTGATTACGAATCTGATGTTCAATTTAAAAAATTCAAAATGGCGGATCCAACATGGCGGACAAACTTTTGAAAAATACACCAATTTTTATAAAAAAAACAATAAATAAAAGTACCCACTAAATGTACGTATCCGCAGATAAAAAAAATACGTGTCTCTTATTTTTCGATACTCTATAACAAACCTGAGAACGTTTCCTTGATGACCGAAAACATATTTGAAATTTTGAGACAAATATCGACTTTTTTCCTATTCAAGAAGGAAAGAATATTGAGTCAATTTTCTAATTATTTTAAAATGCTGTGGAAATTGCACCATTAACACTATTTCTACTACGTTTTTGTGGTACCTATTTTCGACCAAAAAATGTCACCTTTTACGTTTAAATGCAAAGTCCTTGAAAATAATTGACATTCTTATTATTAGAGATAAATTAGAATAAATAAACTGAAAAATAAAAGTGTTTATAATATTTTTACTAATTATATGCAATAGATATTTCAACAGTCGCTGCGAGGTAAATATCAGAATTCGATTTAGAACTTATCACTACAATGATTTTCTAGTAAAATCCTAAATTATAAACATTATCCGAATATAATTGCTATCATGAGGACTCCTTTCTTTTTTTATTACAACTGAAATGAGGATTCCTTAAAATTCAAATGGTGTTGGTATTTGTTAATTATATGTAAATGATTTAAGATCATTTAACAGATGTTATAAAATTTTTAAAGTGTTAAAAGACACTTTATGGTAGAAATAGGTACACCACATACATATTTCAAATCCAGAAGGAGAGTGGCAAACAAAGATACCACATAATTAATTTAACAAGCGTTATAGGAAAAGTCAAAAATTTAATTTAAAATTTAAATCAAAATTTCAAAAATTGTCTTTTGATACTTTCAGTAGAAATAGTGTTAAGAAAGAAGAAATTCTTTTTATGTTTGCCTTTGGTAAATCCCGACAATAGTAAATTAATTAATTCTATTTATTTAAACAATTAAATCGTCAGATTTTCACCAGGACAACAACAAGTTTCACACCTTTTCATAAAATAATTTGAAAAGCACTTTAATTTCTTCTGCTCATTTAACTGCCTTTTCCGAAATGCTTTCAAGGTATTAATTTTGGTATTATAAATATATATATAGATATAAATATAATTAGAAATAATATTAGTTAAAATTCGTCCCATCTAGAATTGAAATCGTTTTTGATGCTAATTCTTTTTGATATAAAACTTTTAAAATTCTTCAAATTAAAGATATAAAAGAAAATTACTTTAACCATAAAATTTATGAAAAATAAACAATTTATAAGTATTAGAAATTTAAAACTTATTAATATTTTTTATAAATATAAATATTTATAATACAAATTTTATTATAATAATAATTTTGAAATTTTGCTTTTAATAAGAAGCCAATATTGACATTTTTCACAGAAATGTTGAAAATTGATTCCTGCAATAGGCTCGAATTTTTTCAATGAATAGTAAAAGTATCAAATACAGAAATACAATTTCCAATCATTTTTTTTTTCTTTTGTGTTATGTATAGAAATCTATGAAAGCAATTCTATTCCATAAAAATTTTATTCTACTTTAATTCGATTTGTATCCGTTTACAATTAAAAGTTTTGTAACGATGAATTCCAATCAGTCGAGAAAAAGTAATTTCATAACAAATAAATTCAATATCAACTTGAACAAATTTTTATTATATAAAGTTAGACTAGAATCGTTGCAATCTAGCACAATTTATATTTACAATCTCATATATCTAGGGCAATAAAAACGAAATATAGTTCTATTGAATTCGTAGATGTGAATTTCTGCCTTGGAAATTGAAATTGAATCAAATTTCCCGGTAGGGATTTTTAGCAAGCCCTTTATTTCAAATATCCAAACATGTTCACATTATGTTGATATGTTACTCTCATTTTGTACGAAAAAATTACGCATTGAGAGTTAGCGACATGAATTTTGGTGCTTTTTCTCTAGTGTTTTTAATGAAAGTAAATAAAACCAGCTGAAAATTTGCATTTTGCATATCCTAAATGCTCTTAAGTTTCATGAATAGCATTCATAGTATCTCATAATGTTGGTTTTGGCCTTACAAGTAGAAGGTACAATGGTAGAACTGAAGGAATTCAAAACCATGCATGAAGTAATCCTCTCCATTAAATTTCCACTCCCATGTCCTCTTATGCTACTCAGAACAAAAACAGTAGAACGCGAAAATATGCTCCTTTCTATGCATGGACATTTGGAAGAATACGAGCTGTATGCTCCCCAAAATCAAACAAAAGAAGATAAAAAAAGGCAGTGCACCAGATTTTATGCTCCCACGAATTCTCAAGAAGTCCAGTAATAAAAGGAAAATTAGCGCCAGAATGGTTATAATCGAAATTAACGTGATTAAGCCACTTCAGTAATTGAGATAAAATGAGCCGTCCGTATCATATGGTGCTCTTACTGTCGGCACCGATGATAATCATTCGTATCCTAATGAGGCTCGTGTGCAGTCATCTGAACTTTGTATGTCTATTCAAGTTAATTACCGAAAATGTTTATTTCCGGGATCCTAATTCCCTCACATTCGTAAAGGGCCATTTTCATAAAAACCTGAGATTCGCACAAAATATATCTCTCGATAATGTAAAGACGTTCATCTGTCTTTAGTGGCTAACGAATAAAATGATATACGAATTTGTGTGTGTCAACTATATGATTTACTTAAAAAATAAGAAATCACAACTTCGGACGATTGTCTCCCGTAAAATACATCATCCCTTACCGATTTTAATATTTCAAAAGTGACAGATGCTCGTAATCGGCCCACCATTCTAAGAAATATTGCTGCACGTTCCCAAATGGGACTCCAAAAGATTTTTCATATTCCTAAAGAAATTAATCAAATCGCTCTGTTGTGGTGGATGAATCTCCCTCATGCCATGTCATTCAATAATCAATTTCTTTGCCGCGTACACCTGTGGTTCAGTCAAAATTTTCTTGTTGTTGTAATAATAAAATATGCTTTCGAACATCTCTTTGCCTATACCCTTTATAATTTTATATGAATTTTGGTTTGACGAATATTCAACGCATTAAATCCTACCGCTGAATGTCTCCGCCATAACTCATCTTGAAGAAGCCGTAGTATTCATCTTATGCGTATTCGATGAAGCTTAAAGTACATTCATGCTTGATTTATCTAAATATTCAATCTTTCTGGACCTGGATATTGATTGGCATCGAAGATTTAAAATGCTGTATGTCTCAATCGTGTACCTGTCAGCTGAAATATATTACAGAGCATAATTTAGATTTATCGACTTTCTATCGTACCTTTAATAATGTTTCATTTTTGTTGTTGAATTTATGTTTAAACCGCATCGAAGAAAAGCAAACAATTTACTGGATCTTATTATTCTAAGATATTCAAATTAATCTACCTTTCCATAATTTATGGTAGCTTTAATCTTGACGTCAATGATAAAGTGAATATTTAAGTACCTTGAACCTACAATTCTAAATGGATGATATTATTGATAATTAATATGTATCAACATGTATAATTTCAATATGCTTATGACTGTATAAACCAGCAATTTAATTAATACAAATTACTAGATATTTAGATGAACATTTGCATACTGATACAAAGGATACATAATTATGCATATATATGTATGTTCATATATCTACCTGCTAGCTTACCCATTCGACAGATCTCAAATTGGATAAATAATTATTCTATCTAATGATATAATTTAGGCATCTGATAATAATTTAAATTTATTTATTCATCAATAAATAGTTTGTCGTAATTGGTAAAAAGGGTGTCCTAAAATTCACGCAAGAAGTAATTTTGATAGAAAACACAGGTTTGTAATTAAAAATTGTAATTTTTTTATTGATCCATAAAGTATACAGTACAGGATTATGTATGGAATACAATATCGCGTAAATGGCCTCCATGGCTTTGCTGGAACATACGCACTCTTTTGTTGAAATTTTCCATGACCGTTTTGCATAAATGTGGCTGAATTTCGTTGATACAGCACTCAATTTCCTTCTTCAAAGCGTGGTCGTGGACATATTGGCATAAAGCTTAGACTTTAAAAAAAAAACGCAAAGAAAAACGTCCAACAGCATTTGAATCGCATGATCTGGGCCACAAATTCTGATCAGCAAAACGGGAAATTCACGACCAGGCAAAAATTCATGCAGTAATTGGAATTGTTTCTCAGGTTGTGTGGCATGCGGCATCGTTTTGTTGAAATCACATCCTTATCTTGCAATTTTGTCACAAAAAACTGGATTATCATTTCGCGACAGTGAGCATAATTTACTGTTATATCTTGACTATCTGCAAAGCTATGGAGGCCATTTACCCGATATTGTATTCCGTACATAACCCTGTACTGTATACTTTATTTACCAATAAAAAAATTACCATTTTTAATTGTAAACCTGTGTTTTCTATCAAAATTACTTCTTGCATGATTTTTGGGACAACCTTTATATGTTTATTCAGGTTGCATTGTCAAATTTAAATAAATTATGGGCAAACAATTTTTAATTTATGATTATATTGTTTTCATTGCTTAAATGTGTTACTAATCTAGATAATTCTACCCTAAAAAAAAGTATGCATGCGTATTTTATCTCTATTAATATCATAAAAATTAATACAATTAAAATTTCGCAGTAATTTTTATTATATTTTCTATATTAGCAACCCCATCAAACTCTCAAATTAAGAAATAATTTTTTCAGTTTTAAAGGTAATACATACGTATGATAATGTATGCATACATCGGATTCAGAAGTAGTCTCGTCAAATGAATAAAAGGGAATTTGATGTTGAATATTAAAATGCACCATATTGAATGAAAAGTCACTAGCTTAATCCATTAATGCGAAAAACGAGAATTTTGTACACTAAGTTCAATTGTACGATTCGAATAGAAAATTGGGGCGATTTTCTTCCAAAATCATATAGGGGAAGGTTTTTGGGGATGCTCTTTCAGAATCTGGCATTTGTTTTGCATAAAAGCTTCAAAAACCCTATTATTTTCAAAAATTGATTTTTGTTACTAATTTTTTTTTTTCAAAATCGATTATCTTGTCGTTGCTGCTATTGAAAGATCATATAACCACCAGAAATCGCGGTCCGAATATCTAAACTTTCTCAAACCATAGTTTTGAATTTTTTTTTTTTTTGCTTCGATTTTTGCAAAATGGCCATTTTGTACAGCAAAGTAATAAAAATTTTTGGATTTTTTCACACGAAAACGATCAATTTTACAAAAAAAATATATATAGAATAGAAAATACTTTAAATTAGGGAAAGAACACGGGTGAATTTTTTCGGGTATTTTTGGTGTTTTAGATTTGGCCAGTTTTTGAAAAATCCAAATGTCTCCGGAAAATTTCTGAAAAAATTCACACGTTTGGCTTAAAATTTCTATAATATTTGTGGTAATGTCCATGATAAGCACTCATATTTTGGCTCACAGTTTTCACATACTAATATTAAAAATAATAATAATGGTAATTTAAATCTATACTATATTATTTCTATCCATCTATATTTACTAACTACAATTAGAAAAACCAAAAAAAATCTCGAAAATGTACGCACAATTTTAGTGAATTTAGCAATAACTTTTTATTGTATTTCAAAATTTACAACTGATTAACGAGAATTTACAGAATATTTTAATATTACCTAATCGTAGGTACTGATTACATGGCAGCACTAAATTTTTTTTATAATTTTACAATATTTATGCAAAATTTTTATAAGGTGATGATGATATATTTTCGGCCATCAGAGCTAGGTAAATTCAATTATATTACAACTAGAATTCCAATTCCCTGAAATTGTAATTTGTAATTGATATGTTGAATTCCTTAGTATTTTGCTTATGTATATGCTTTTCTTGAATTAAAATCATTATTCTATAACTAATGAATTTATTTTATTGTTTTAAAAAGTAGTAGTTAATTTCAAATTTAAAGAGAGAACGTTTAAAGGTTTATATTTCTATGTAATGTATTAAGGGTACTTTTACTTTCTAAATTTTCAAAAAATCGTTTTTTTTACGTAAGTATCATGGAAATGCTGTCCTAAAATGTTATTAAGAAATTCGAAATGGAAACGAAGTTATAGCTGTATTTATAACCATAATATGACCATTTTATTCGATAAAATTACAATAAAAATAATTTAAACGCGTTTTTCTCGAAATCACATTTTTCAAAACTGGAAGACGTTTTTCTCAAAATCTACTAAACCAATCTCAGTAAACCAAATTTTGTTTTATACTTTATATATACAACTACTAAATAAACCTCTAAGAAGTTAAACAAACCACCCCACTTTTTTAGTACAGGGGTAAAAATTCACCCCCAAAACAGGCGTTTTTTCGAACTGCTTATAAAAAAGGCCATAAAAATATAAAAAAATTAACTTTTTAAAGGTTTATTTATTACTTTTAAGTCTCACGAATTGAATCACGTTGGAATTTTAAAAAAATTTGTTACAGGAAGGCAGAAAAGTGTTTCCAAAATTAAAATGCATCTTTTGGAAGACGCCCTCTGCAGTGGTGAAAAACAACAAAAAATGCCAAAAAAAATTTTTTTTTGTATACCTAAAAACCTCCTTAACAATGTATAAAAAAAATTATAACCATAAATATAATAGTTTTTTTTTTTTTTTTTTTAAGTATTTAAAAATTGTCTTTTTTTTTCCAATTTAGAAAGGAAAAGTCCTCTTAAGAACTGAGAACAATAAAATAATAGAGTTTTTTTGGGAATCAGTTTTTAGAAGTTGGAATTCTATTCCTCCAATAATAATTGATTACACATTGACAGAGATTCCTTTTTTTCCAAATACTTTCTAAAGCCCTTATTAGAATGGAGAAAACCGAAATTACAAGTACAATTCCTTATAATGGAATTGAATAATTCATATCTAGTAAATAATTCAATATATCAATTATTTACTACTCTAGAAAATTTGAATTTGAATGTAATTTAATTCTTAAAGGATTTATGTAATTCTGCTTGCCATCGTTTAAAGGGACATTTACTTTCTTCTCCATAAATGTGTTCTAAAACATCATAGAAATATAATCCCAAAATCGTTTTGAGGAATTCAATATATAAAAAAAATTTATACACATTTGTAGCAAAATTTTTTGAACTCATGAGACATATCATCCGATTTGAAAAAACCAAAAACGATTTTTTATACAAAATATTAGTGACTATACTTCTAAAAACTTATATATATATACAAATCAATCCACCCTTTTTACAGGGGTAGTTAACCCCACGAAAAGGTTCAGTTTTCAACACTTTTTGGAAATCTTGAATAAAGTGACGAAAAAAGTTTGTTTTTGATAATTTATTAGGTCTATTTTAAATTTTGACTTGATTTTTTTTCTAAGAAGCTCAAAATGTGTGTCGCCGTTTAAAACGTGACTTTTGAATAAAAAATAATAAAAAAAAAAATTTCTTTTGTTCATTATAATACTGAAAAGAAATTTTTTCAGTAAATATTATAGATTTTTTTTTTTTTTTTTTAATTTAGAAGTGTGTATTTTTTTTCTATTTAGAAAGTAAATTTTCTCTTAAAGATGAAAATATATTTTACTGTGTAGAATTAGTAAAATGAAATTATGAATTTTTGAACTCCACTTTAGCCTTTTTTGAAAATTTAATTTGGAAAGTCTTCACAACTGCTAGAATCATATTAATACTTTTAATATTATTATTTTTTCATATACATATACCTATATTATTTTCTCAAAAGCAAATTTTGTAAAATAGTTTAAATTTTAATTGAAAAACTCTATTACTTAGAGGTAAACTATTTTTAGTTGAATTTTTATTTTAATAACACTCTCTTGTTGGGTCAAGGACTAATTTGTAAAATTGTACCATATGTGAAAAAACCTTTTAATTTGTCTACAAATAGGAAAACTCGCAAAATACTAAGAGTTAAGTAGCATTTCAATTATTTATTCAATGCTCAGAACTTCTCTCATGCTAAACGAAAATTACAATTAAAAAGTTATGTATTATAACTCAATATTCACAGAACTATAAAGCAAGGTCATAATACTTCAGTTATATTTATTAAATAATTTTCAACTACCTGTAAGAGTTAATTTCATAATAAAATCATAACTCTGTATGGAAATGGCACAAATTGCGTAAAATTTTAATAAACTTCCATTAATTACCTCTTTTTATTGTTGCCAAAGACCATCCGGTTCGTTTTAATTACCATTAAAAAAAATATTCTGATATTCTGGTTGCTATTAAAAGATTAAATTAATTATCGAACAAACCAGGCGCCGTGAATTAATGTGATTGCATTTAAAATGGACTTATTCGAAAACTTAATTATTTGCATGTTAACAGATCGCTCGTTTCAGGAATAACATGCATCAAGAGGGTATTGAATTGAATCAACATCGGAGCGTATGTGAACAAATACAGGGTGTTCCGCGAGGCAGAGACAATAGCATAGGGTTAATTTAAATTTAATATATTTATATTTTTTTTCAAACACCCGGTTTACGAGTGTAATGCCGGGCGTGATTACGAATAATGTAAACGAAACGTGACGCGAGTGCGGGAGTGTGTGTGTGTCGTGCTATCTTTTGGATAGTGTCGAAGATTCGATTGTTGTGATTTTTTTTTTGTATAATGACACCAAATTTTTCGTATGTTATCTTCATAATATTTTCCATGCTATTCACTATTATCCCAGTTAGTGGAATTTTAAATAGGACGTACCCAAAATCTGACGGATTTTCTATGACGACACTAGAAAATCTTCTGGAGATACCCGTTGAATCGTTTATTCAGGGATCATTCGGAAGAAACTTAAAATACACAACTTCGACACTTGCCAGGAATAATCTTGACCATCGTGAAAATCGTTCAAGTTATTATCGGCGTAAGCAAATGAGGAAAAATGGCAGGATAGTAGGACCAAACCACACGCAACAGCATCCAGGTCATGATGTGAACGATTATAGAGAACCTTTTAAACGAAGTCATCACATGAAAAGGCATAGTCGACACAATCGACACCATATCGGATATTTGGCGGAAATCAATTCTAATCACAGTCGCCGGCATCATTCGCATCGGGAGTATCTACGTGGTATTGGTGGTATTGGTGGTGGTGGTGGTGGTGGTGATGAGTCCCATTATGAGAAAAGGGAGCCAACAATTCCGGGCAATAGGAGCAGGAGTAAGGTATTCCGTTCCATTCCTGTTGATAGTTTCAGCGAGATACATGACCAGCATCATAATATTCACTGGCCCGTAAAACGTGAGGCTATCGTCGAAGGGGACGTTATCCTGGGCGGGCTAATGATGGTTCACTCCCGGGAGGATACAATAATATGTGGACCCATAATGCCTCAGGGGGGCATTCAGGCCCTCGAAGCGATGCTGTATACTTTGGATCGCATTAATGAGAATAAATTGCTTCCTAATATCACTTTGGGCGCCCATATATTGGACGACTGCGACAAAGACTCGTACGGTCTCGAAATGGCTGTTGATTTCATCAAAGGTAAGTGTTAGGCTTTTTTTTTTCTGAACCCATCCCAATATATATGTATATATAGTTCCCCTTTCGTTCACGTTCTCCTTATAGCCTATATCTTATTGCTAGCCCTTTTTTTTTTTTTCTTCTTCAATTTACTAGTGGAAGCCACTTAGGCGCCACACCAAAACCGAAATCATCTCGACGACTGATAAAAGTTTCTCATGTGACGACACTCTTTTTGGCCGCAAAGCGTTTATGATTACACATATTGTAGGCGGAAAGGGCGTTGTTTATATTATCGTATGTCCCACAAAATTCTATCATCACCTCCTCTATATACATGAGAGTATAAGAAGAAGACGACGATGAAAATGTTTCCCTTGGCCCATTCGAATAGGTAGTTAAAGTATAGGGCTGAGGTGAGGGAATAAAAAGTATGGGACAAGTTTGTCCTTGCATGATGTACGCAACTGGTACCGAGGATAGCAGCATACATTTTATTATTATTTTTTTTTTTTTGTGCAGGCCCGATATACTATATATATATATATATAAAATCGAGCATCTAAAGTTGATTCAGTGGTTCGGAAAATTATATTTTGTAATGAATCAACTCATAAATAATGGAATCATGGACCGTTCTATCTCTTTCTGCCGTTTAACATGAAACATTCTCTCGCAAATGCTTTCACCACCAGGATGTGTGTGCTGCTCCGTTCGCTATCACGTCCTGGAGATTTCACCAAAAGCGGATTTCACGCTAGTAATATGAAATTTATAACAACGGCACGAATATTTGCCCATCGAATTGCTCATTGTGCTGTGATCCGAGGTAATTCAGTTCAGGGGTGTATATGTATGGTATCTGTATGAGGAAAGATTTACATCAAATTAGGAGACCCTCTGGTTCGTCCAGACTTCTACATCGGAAATTTTGCTTAATCTTATCAAAAGCAAACGAGCATATGAATCCATCCTGCGGGATGAATCAGAAATAGGATCATATACTTGCTGTCCAAAGTCCGAGCTAAATCCGAAAGCGTTCTAGTAAATCCTTCGCATTTCTGGACCTCTACGACTGTAATTGCTGGCAAATAAATGCGAAAGTTTCTCTCTCGACACTAATTGATTGCAAATCCAAATATTCAGAATAAAATTTTCAGAAAAGGGAATCAAAACATAATTAAACGAACTATCATTGTAAAGATTTTTAAAACAAATTAGCTTAGTACGTTTAATCTGTTTTATATGTAGGTATAAAAGGATTTACTGAAAATAAATCTGTCTATATGATTTCAGGGGTTAATCTTGCTCTAATGAAGCTGTAGTATATGACCTAATTCCTGTTTGTTTATCATATTTACGAAGGAACATCCGTCAAAATCAATAAGAGATCGTTTTAAATCGAATTCGGATCTGTATCGATGGATAAATGTATTCAATTAAAATAGATAAAGTAGATTCGCTTTATCCATTTTGTAATAATTATCCAAATTTGGACAAACAAGTGTTTTATTTATTTTTGACGATTATAAAACTCCAGCAAATGCCTTCAAAAATTAAATTTTGAAATAATCAAACAAACTCCTCAAAATTACATTTCTATAAATAATATGTATATATACTGCAATTTCAAAAAATTAGTTCTTTTTAAGGGACTACTACCGGTTAGATTGCAAAAAAACAGCATAATTTTCAATAATTTTTTTCTCAGCTCCTTTATTATATATCAATTTCAAATTTTGCATGGTGATAATAATTATTTCAAATATTACAAAAAAATTTTTTTCTTATTTTTATCATTTTTTTCCTTGTTTATAGAGGGCGCCGAAGTTGGTAGCTCAAAAAATGACTCGTCCCATGGCGGACAACTCATCTCAGAAACGAAGAGTCTGAAACAAATAAACCAAACGGCATTTTATTAAGGAATGTCCCTTACGTAGGAAAAAACCAGAATATGTCAACAAATGATTAAAAAAACAAAATGGCGGACGTTTGAAATTTTTTTTCAAAAAATCGCTTATTTTTTCACTTGTTTTCACTTGCTACATTTTTTTGGATTGAATTTTGACTAATATTGTGGTTTTTTCCTGTGCAGAATACTCAAATAAAGAAGCACTCCAAATTTGAGCCCAATCGGTTGGGCCAATTCGGAGTTAGTGTGTCCGCCATATGATAAAAGGTCATTTTGAGAAAATCACGTTTAAAGTTTTTGTTTTACTTATAAATATATAATAGGCGGGCACGCTTAATTTGCTGTAACTTTTATATTTTTGGGAATATCAAAATAAAATGTTGAGACGTGATTTCTGAAGGTATATTGAGTTGAAAAATGTAAAAAAAAAAAAATTGAATTTTTCAAAATTATAACCGGTAGTAGTCCCTTAATATAATGTAATATAATATAATATTTATCGGACATTCCACGTCAATCGGGCCACCTAAATGACCAAAAATCATCGAGATCTAGAAAATTGTTTTTGGGCTTAAATTTTTGGTCTATCTTTATCCTTCAAAAATTGACCTGGCGTTTTGAAAAGTTCAAAATGGCGGATCCAATATGGCGGCCTGCTTTTCAAAAATGAACTAAATTTGAACAAAAAGATACTATGATATTCTGCATAAAATTCTAAGTAAGAAATGTCTCTTGCAAATTTTTGAATAAAATTGTTGTTTTTGAGAAAAAAATTAATGAATTTTTACAAATGTTCTATCTTGGTGAAAGCCATATTGGCCATATTGGATCCGACATTTTGAATTTTTTTGTCATCTGACATTGTATCCATCACTAGCGACCTCCTAACACCTGAGTATTTTTTAAATCTTTTTAATATGCCAATTGTCAATTTTTTCCTATATGGGTAGTTCTACAAACTAAGGAAGAATTCGAGTCTGATTTCGGCCCGACATTTTTTATACATTCTGGTGGCAGAATTCAGTCTAATAACTAGAGTACAGTGTCTTTTAGCTTATCCTAAAGGGAACAGTCAAAAAATTTAATATTTTTTGATTTATGTCCATTTAAACTTAAACTTAGACCACCACCAAAACTAAATAACTGTATATAAACAAATTATGAGAGTAAGTTCAATTTATTTATTAAATTATTTATTTGTAGTTTAATGTTTATGTGTAAAAAAATACTATTATTACACAGAAACAATATTTTTAATATGATCTTCTCAGGATCCTGGATGGTTCTCAGTACCAATTGGACAGGATCCTGAGGCCAGGTTCCTGAGAATTTCTGTCTAAAAATAAAATAAACAAACCAATTTATAACTTTCAACAAAAATTAACCTAAACTAGGCCTATGCGCTAGCATCTTACATATCAATACGCTAAAATTAGTCATATTCATTATTTATTTCGTAAATAAAAATCTTACCAGGATCCTGAGAACTTCACTGATTACGACACCACTTCACTCGCCGAACGCACTAGGCTCACTAAACAACGTGTTAAGTGAGAATAGATAGATGACATTCTTTATCTCTTTCGTAGGTACTATCGATTCAGCGGAATGGTAAAGACGCAAGGCAAATAGTCTAGTAAATATTTGCTAATTCAACAGCGAACAGGATACTGAGATAAAATGGTGGGGACAAAATGTAAACAAGATTTATTTAATATTTTTGAAGTAAATACTATAGTAATTGTTCTACCTAGCCAGGAAAAATAGTAAACTTATTAATTTGGGATTCTTTTAAGACCCTAATGTATAAGTAAACGTATCACGACGCACTTTGAACTAAAATTTGTACGAGGGACACTGCAGGATCCTGAGAATTCGGCACTTTGCACAGTAATTTTGTTCAGAAAAGAATTTTGAATCTTAATTATTTTTAGTGACCATCTAGAAACAATTGTAATTAATAGTATTCCATCCAAAAAAAATTGTTATTAACAATTTTTCTATCATATTTTGGCTGAGCCGCCAAAAATTCCTTAGTTTGTAGAACTACCCATATAAGACCGAAATTTAGGATTTCATCAAGATAGAAAATTCGTAAAAATTCATGAATTTTTTCTCAAAAACGACAATTTTATTCAAAAATTTGCAAGAGACATTTCTTACTTAGAATTTTATGCTGAATATCATAGTATTTTTTTATTCAAATTTCGTTCATTTTTGAAAAGCAGGCCGCCATATTGGATCCGTCATTTTGAACTTTTCAAAACGCCAGGTAAATTTTTGAAGGATAAAGATAGACCAAAAATTTAAGCCCAAAAACAATTTTCTAGATCTCGCTGATTTTTGGTCATTTAGGTGGCCCGGTTTAGGATTAGGTAAAATTAGTTAAATCGAGGTGTAATCTTGTCAGATAGGAACTAATTGTCAACTATAATATTTAATATCAAATTAATGATTAAATCAAATTATATAAATCTTTAGAAATTCGAGGAACAGTATGGAAGACTGTGATAGTTACGTATAAGCACTTATTAAAAATTTATGAAAGGGGATAAAATGATAAATTTAAATAAATAAAAGCACATGTGTAATTATTTATTTATTTATTATTTTAAAACACACTAATTATTATGTACAAAGTATGCTAGACTTTTTCGAAAAATAATAATTAAATAATTTTTCAAAAATGTATCAATTCATCAATATTCTTTTTTTAGAAAAGTATATTTAACTCCATATATTATTTTTTTAATAGATGCAAAAATAAAAAAAAAATAGATGATTAGTTTTGAAAAATTTGAAAAATCGTTATTAATGACAAATATGTTCAAAATTAAGACGAAATGTTAATTGGATTGTGTCTTTTCCGCTCCAAATGATTATTACTCGTAAACAAAATAAAATCGAATTTCAGAATATTTTTAAATATATGTTTTAAAAGATATTATTATTTTTTGAATATGTTTTCTTTTTAAGAGTCGTTATTCTGGAAAAGCGATATCATAAATAATGCTCTTAAGCGCATTATATTATAGTATGAACAGATCTCTCACTATGTCATTCTTCATATCTAAATAAAATCCAAATACCACCAATTAATAATCTATATATATATATTCGAAGTTGAATGTACAAACTGATCGACTTGCTTTTATCAGTCAAACATATTCGTACATATACATATGTGCTATAAAGTATATCACAACATCTCTTGTCTAGGAATAATTTGTACATTCTAGTCAAAAGTTAGAAATACTAGAAATTAATAACTAATAAATGGTGGGCCATCTGCTGATTTCTTTTTAAATCACATGTTTTTTTGACACACACAGGTCTTTCTCACTCAAAAAATTTATACGAACATAGTATTATATCTCCAAAGTATGTTTAAATACGTTGAACAATTTTGGGATATATCGAGAACTCTCTGTAGGCAAGTTTACACGCTACTGCGATTTACTACCAAACCAACCAAGGAAGCTATTTATATGAAATTATATTCCATGACTATTCGGAAAGTTTACTCTTTTCAATAAATCAACAAACCTTCAAAAATATTGAACAGTTTTAATTTTATAGCATTTTTACAAAGAATCCACCCAATGGCCCACCCCATACATAGGTACATAAGTTCATATCTATGCTGCTTGAATTCTCTTGAATAGTGACTTTATGCACATCGAGTGGTATGTTAATCAAAATTCCTGATGTCCGGAACAGGGCTAAAAGCCAGTTGCAATCAAAGGATATTTCCGCATGATTATGCAGGGTTCTCAGGGTAATTGATATCATCTGGAAGGTATGCACGCTTATTGATAGGATGCAATTGAAGTCTAAGATGCAGGCACGGCGTTAGAGTGGGGCGAGGGTGGGCGCCAGCCCACCCTAAAATTTTTATGCCCACCCAGCCGCCCACCCTAAAACTGTGGATCCAGATATTTGTACTTTACTTACAACTTCTGTAGTAAACCGAACAAGCCTGCAATCTCAGTAAAGCAAGCAAGGGAATTTTTATAAAGTTTAAGAAGCAATGTAAAATTTGCATCAACCTTCATTAATAAGGTAGGCCTCCTAATAATTTATTCTTTGTACAATTAAACGGGCTTTTGTTATTAATGTTTGAAAAATTCGTATGCATGAAATTACAAGTGAGTATCCCATATGCAAAACGCGCTATATGCTTTTTAAAAAGTTTTGAGTTATTCAAAGAAAACGTGTAAAAGTTCTCACAGATATGTTAGAGTGCTGATTTTTATCGCCTTATTTCAAAAGAGTTTCAGTTCTTTTTGCAGCACAAAATATTGTTTTTCAGATGGCAGAAGACATAAGGTTAATATTTCCACAATTAACTGAACTTAACTGAATTAACTTTTCTTGCATATAGCAGGTTTTGCATATAGGCTACTCAAGTGCAATTTTAATTACTACTTAATATTATAAAATAAGTGTTCAAATGGAGTGACTATTACTGAACGGATTCTTTAAATACGAACTGCCCAGCGGGAACCGGAATCATACAATAAGCAATGAAAAAGCAATATTTCGGAAGCATAATTTGCTTACTCTCCGTTTACCTATCCGTATCTTTTTAGTATGGGCATGTCATTGGAGGGAAGCAATTCTAGAGCTTTCTGCCCAAGTGCTTCTTTAGAAGATTATTCATTAGCAGTTAGGACTTTCTGAGGAAGTTCTTCTTTAGAAGATTAATAGCAGATTTTTTGCTTAAGTCGGAAGGAATTGTCGAAGGGGACAAAAGCAAAAGAGAGAAGTTTCACAGGGAATATTAAATCATACATATTGTTGGCTTTAATTGTTGGCTATATGGGCGAAATAATCAAAAAAATGATGGCAAGGCAAATCGGATCAATCACATCACTAACAGCTCCTCGAGCACCTAAACGAAAATGAACTGAAATGTTCCATCAGAAAGATTTCACAACGAAATTATGTCATCCTAACTACATGAAAACAAAAGCATCTTCCTTTTTCATTCACAGAGTGCAGAATCGGAATAAAGCTTTAAAATCTTCCTAACTAGCACTTTAAGATATTGGAAGGAAGATCTTCAAATTTGCTTCTGAGGAAGATTCAGCATTTTTTCCCGCTGGGTGATTATTCTCCTTGTAATTACATATTCACACCACACATTGAGTTATATGTTTGAAAAAAAGACGTGTATATACCACCCGCCCCACTAGATTAATGTTCCGCCCACCTCCCGCCCACCCATGGTGAAAATCCTAGCGCCGTCCATGCTAAGATGGCATTTTGCCGAGAGAATTCTAGCTCATAAGGATTTTTTATTAAATAATTGAAAAATAAGAATAATGGTTTTCAAATATACATATTTGTTGAGAAGCTATAAAGATAGCATTATCCTAAATAATATTGAAATTATGTTCTTTTATAAAATACCCTATATTGTCTTTCGATAGTTGTTCAAATACTGAGTAAAGTCGAGTAATGCCAAATAATTCTGAGTAATATTGAATAATCGTAAGTAATATTTGTATAGTGAATTAATTTGTAATTTTACTTGTAATTTATTTTTCGTGGACTTTATTCAATGATAATGGCAGGTAATGAAAAACATAAATCAAATTAAAAAACGACTGTAAAATCATGTTTACATTCAAGGAATAATTAAGAACTTATATAATCTTACCTTTATTAAGGCTAATACACTACGCTCGAGTTCTGCGTCATCGACCATACTACGAAACATATTAGTCCCTATTTTTTCCCAATGTATTGTACAACTTCATTTACGTGTATGTTTATGTTTTTTTCTTGCAGGCTCCATCAGCAACATTGACGATGCCGAGTACCACTGCAACAAAACTCAAGTGAGAAAAGTTATATCCGGAGTTGTGGGTGCTGCATCGTCGGTGACATCAATTCAAGTTGCAAACTTGCTGCGGTTATTTCGGATACCACAGGTAAGTCCTGAAGTCTTTTCTGGCACCAACTAAAGTTGCCGTAGGGCTGGCTTTCATTAATTTAGGGAACTAAGAGCTCCTGTTGTTAATTCTATCTACTTTGAGTTGTATTTTGTTCAGTAATTAAATAAGTCTCCCTTTCTTGTGTTTCGTAATTAATTTCGTTTCGGGGAAAAACAGCACTTGTCATATTTTAGTATAAGCGGCTAATAAGAAAATTCGGTAGAAATTTTAATAAGTTGGGAAAAGGGATCGGAAAATTTAAGTATTTTTCTTTTGTAATGTTTCAAAATCCTTTTACTTTATCATTTATATTTACCCAAATTGACAATGTTTTATTGAAATGGGAAATTTATTTTATTGCCAGAAATTTCGCTCTATTATTTACATACGTTTGGGAATAAAAATATTGTATTTACGGGCTATTTAATATTAAAGCAATTAAAAACAATTAATATTGGTCTCCAGTAAATTTTATCTACCATTTCGTATTTTTTTACCATTTGAAAATAAACAGATATGCTTCATACTATTTAATTTTAATAATTACAAAAAGTTAAACGAAACACATACAAATAATATAGTTATAAAATTCATCAAAACGTATATGTAGGTTAATTTTTAAATTCATTTCGTATGGTATAGTGTATTCTATATATGTCGGAGATATTAAAAAATATGAAATCTTGTAAAAATCTTTTAGTATGACCTTGGACAACTTTTAAAATAAATTTAAAATCTCGAGTCTACTCAATTTCAAAATTATTTTATACCCCACACACAAATAGAATTTCGTACATACTCAAATTTAAAATGTTCATATGATCTCTGAATTTCTTACGAAAATCTATATGAATATTCCGTCAAAGAAAGATTTTCACATATTTTGCACTTTAATTTCAAGATAATAATTTAATTTTGATATTTAATAAACTCGGAATTCTGAAATTTCGTTCCTAGTTTATCCAGGATATTAATGCCTTCAAATTAAAGTGCAATTCTGGAGCCTATTTCTTATTAAAATATTGTGAACTCAAATTCGAATCATATAGTTTTAAATCTGGGATGAAATTGCAAATGATTCAACTTATTAAAAATTTCTTTATTTTTACTATATGACATGAATTCAATAATTTTTTAAATTTAAAATTTGACTGATAAAAATCACGGGTTAAAGGGTTTTTTTTTGAAAATTTTAATATCTTAAAACGCTCAGTTCAATGCAAAATTCAAGATCCAGATCAGATCTTTAAAAATATCAGAAGTATTAGGAATTTTATTAAATTAGGGAAGCAATTTTTAATTGAATTTTAAAAATTCCTAACTTGTATAAAAATTTGAATTTCCCGCCAAAAATTTCGAAAAAAATATCATGTTGTAGCTGACAAATGACCCTACAATTTGAAAGAAAAGAAGAATTTTCTACGTCCACAAAAAGCCGAGATATCGCCAAAACACTGAAAATCACGTTTTAATTTTTTTTGAGGTTATGTAAGTGTGTATGGGTCTGAAAATTTCAGTAAAGATGTACTTTTACATGTACCATATAAGGATATTTTTTGTTTTTCAAAAACGCTGGCGGCACTTTTCACCTTCTTAACTGGGTAGACCCTTTAATAGAATATAAAAACTTCCTTTTACATCCCATTATTTTTCATAATTTAACTAGCTATCATTTGATTGTCAATTTGATTTTGATGTTCCCATTTCTGTCATAAGTAGGTTTTTTTGATTAATACATTCTTTTATAAAGAACTTCCTCCTTAAGATAAAAAAAACAATATTTCTACATTCTGCACCCATAAGCGCTGTAACTGACATTCTACCCATTTGTGTAAATTATTTAACATTTTCTGCCAAGACCTCTGACATCAAGTTAAATATTAGCCTATATTAAATGATAAACAACGTTTTTGGCAACTCTATCACATAAATTTAAGTTAAGGAGGTAAATTTTTAACCAATTCATTCACGAAACGATAAGAGCCATAAAATAGGGGTGAACCACCCTATTCAAAGTTAATTTCCTTGAGTTGAGAGGGTTCCCGGCCATAGAGGAGCATTATATTAAAAGCGTATAGGTACTGAATTTATCTAGATATCGTAGTGTATTTACAGAAAATCCTTGCCAAGCAAAATAAATGACGTTATTTATGCTTTGATTTAAAAAATATATAAATGCCATTCTTCAAAGACCTGTTGGTACTCTCGTTGTTTCATGGAGAAGGCAAAATAAATTGCCCAAAGTTACTAAAAACGGCTATAAAAAAGAGTTCATTCTACATAAGGTTATTTAAATTTACGTAAAGAGCTCTTTCCTGAACGATGCTCCTCCCCAGTGCTTTTCAATTTAAAGGAAGATGAATGTCCTTATAAAAAAAAACAAACAAACAATTTATATAGTACATGGAACATAAAAGTAATTTATTGCTCTGATCGAAGAAAAGTAATCGCTAAAATTGCTTATAGAGTTTCTGGTCGATAAATGTGTTACTTTGCAATTTTAAATTATTTATCTCACATCTACAATTGAGAGTAAAAATTCAATGTACCTTCAATAAAGTGTTTCTTCGAATTTTTCGATATTTAATCAGGTACTTTTTTCCTGTCCTTTTTAATAGACCTATTATTTAAGGTTACCCTTGTCAATATATTTGTTGAATTGTTGTCAATATTATTTATATACTTTTTTCTTAAAAAATATCTGAAACATAATCATCCTTGAAAAATCCATTCATGCGGTCAATATTGACAAAGATTTTTTACCCTTAAAAACTTTATTTCCGAGGAAAAATTGCAAAAAATGCCTTGTCGAGTCGAAGTACAAATAATAAATACATGTGTCCACCGACACATGTTGAATGTTTTAAGTGTTTCAAAAGGTTCTCTGTTTTAAATACTTAATAATAGTCCTTTAAGTACAAAACATAAACAAGTAATGCAATATTATTTGTAAACATTAAACTAATATATTCTTATAACTTTTGCAACATTCTAATGATATTTTGGAAATGTAGAATAGACATAAAATGCCAAACAAATTGATTTGGTCTTGATTCTTTAAAGTAGGACAAAGGTTGAAGTATATCAAGTTTAAATTTACTCTAATGATCTCCTCGGGTTCACAATTCCTTGAATATGTGGCGAAACCATAGCAATAATTCAAATATCGTATCGAATGTTCATCGAAATTCACTTTGATATGATATTGCATTGTTAACAAATTGGAGAATGTTTGGCATACTTAACCTGTCGATTTCAAGATACCAAAGGGCATACACAACTTGATTAATTAATACGATTGAATTACCATGAAGATAAAGGTACACAGAATGAAGTATGCAATTTCATGACTTGCTTTTATGGTTATAAGTTTAAAGTTAAACGTTTTAGACTAACAGAAACTTTAAACAAATTTTCCCCTTGAAATAATTAAAACAAATTGCTTTCGAGTGGAAATTTTAAGAAATTTTATTTTAAATTGCAAGTGGGAAGGAAAATCAAAGATTTCTTTACATAGTTTGTTTTCTTTTAGTCTTAAACTTTTCGTTTAGAAGACTTTCCTTCAATCTGTAGAAATGTTCTCTCAATGTAGGATGACCGTCTGACTGAAAAACCAAAAATAAACCTACACCTTTGGCAATTATTCGCTTCATTTGAACGATTAAATAAAGAAAATCGTACTTTTCAATTATCAAAATTGTAAAAAAAAAATCCGATTTGGTATCAATATTTATAATAGTCACTTAAATTTTAATTTATCAAAATGATTTTGGTAATTGTTTACCTTCACGGTCACCTGGTTTTTTGACGATGTAAAATCGACAAATCAACATTTTTATCATTTCTTTTTTCAAATTATTCGTTTTTGCGTCGGATTTATGAAAACAAAGTAAAAAAATTTGCAAAAATCAGTATTTCTGTTGATTTTTCAGCCGCTATTATTGATTGGTTCTAGCGCTACGATAAATCGATAATCAAGGCAATTTGAAATTACCGCCATTATTGACCCCCTTCCCCTCCAGAGAGAATAAATATAATAGTAAAATTCAGGCGAAGTTTTAACACCACCCCCCTCCCTACCCCACACCCCCCTGACCCTATCCTGCCCGCTACTCCTTTTTCGAACTTACCCCCATTTCCAAAATGTGAAATTTGTGTTAGGATGTGAAAAATCAAAAAAAAAATTTTTTTTTCAAATTGTTCGTTTTTTAAAACTAGCTTTTTTCAGCATTCAAAGCTAAAAATTGAACCGAAATACTGAGTTTTTCAAATTTTTGTTTTTTTTTTCATAAAACCGACATAAAAACGAACAATTTAAAAAAAAAAACAATCAAATCCATAGATTTTTCGATTTTTAGTTGCTAAAAAACCAGGTTTCACGGTCACCATAATTAACATGATTTTAATTCAGACAAAAAAATATGTCTAAAAGTTCAAAATGTATATTCAATGACATTTTTTTTAAATTAGATTCTAGGAACAAGTTAATCAATTTAATATAATATTATTTAAAACAAATATGAAAAAATATCTAATTTTTAAATCCTTAACTACGAAGACTAGTAAAATTGACTGGGACTCAATATTTTTCTTTGGATTGATTATACAGCCACACAAAAAAAAACAAGTTTTCGATGTATTTTCGCGCGCTGAGCACGAATCTGGAGTCAGAATTGAGCCATCGCATCACAGTTAATTCCTAACCTCAAAAAACAGATAAAAAATAACAAAAGTCCGAATAAATGTACAAGGAAAAATACAGGAACTTTTTTTTGTTCATATCCAGATGTATATTTTTATGTAAACGAACTCCGTGAGTCCACCATTAGAGTTGTGGCACGTCATGCTTTTTTCCTAACCTCAAAAAACTGGGTCAGAAATATCGATTTCCAAAAGTCAACTGTTTTACGCTAAATTCGGTATGTGGGGGTTTTAGGGGTCACTGATCACGAATCTGAAGTTGGACAAATTTTATAAAATCAACCAATCTACGCCAAATTTGGTATGTAGGAGGTTTTTGGGATCGCTGATCACGAAACTGAAGTTTAATTTGGAGAATTAAAGATGGCGGATCTAATATGGCGGACGAAATTTTCGAAACCAACCGACCGAAATCAACTGATCTACGCCAATTTTGGTATGTGGGGGTTTTTGCGGTCGCTGATCATCGAAAATACATCGAAAACCATATATCTCATGTAAAGTACAGACCACTTTTTTTTCTGTGTGGCTGTGTTATCGTTCAAGATTTATGCCAAAACATTCAAAATTATGACATATTCAAAAATCTTTCCCATTTATAATTACTTATAAAAAGTTGAAAACATATTGCATTAAATACAGAACATTGTTAAAAATAAAAGCTTGCGTTCAGGTAGTTCTAGTGTTAAGATATTTATTGAAATCAGAATATTTTATTATTTAATGCAAATCACATGTTCTACTTTATTTATTTTTATTATTTAGTTTAGTTTATTTATAAGTTAGTATTTTTTTCCACATATTTTTTTATAAATTTATTTTTAATAAAAGTCGGGATACTAAAACGAAAGGCATTTATAGAATGAGTTGTTAGTGATATCTCAAATTTGACTAATTCAAAAATAATAAAATCAATTTATTCTTTATCATTAAATTTGTAACTATCCTTGGAACCCCGTAAAAAATTTGTCGGTCAAAAATTAAGAAACAAAAATTAGTTAAAGGATTATATTATGAAGTTGGACATTTTTTATTGTAAAAGAAAATATTTTTGAATAATAGGCTTTAGGTTTAATGAGTAACATCATTCTACAGAAAAAATTTAAAATGAAAAAATAAGTAGGTACGATTGGTTCAGTATCAAAAACTACTATTTCGTTTAAACTTTGGATCATTTATACCCGTGTGAAAAAATTAAACTGAAAAGTAGTCTGAAAAATTTACAAATTTTTTCTGTGTTAAAGGGCAGTCAGAAAACGAACTGAAAGTAAACTGAGGAAGCGAACAAAGGACGGAAAGTGATAGACGTAAAAGAGAACTGAAAATGTATAGATGACATATATAAATGAACTGAATTACGACTGAAAATTTCGGAATGAAAAATGCGGACTGAAATCCGGCAGACTGAAAACTGTGGACTGAAATCAGGCGAAAAACAAATTTAAATCCATTTAACAAATTTTTAAATCCTAAGATTCCAAGTTAGAAAATTCAGTTTCTTGCTGGTACTAAACAAAAAGTGATATTTCAGTCTTGATTCAGTATATTTTTCGATTCTAGTATGCTAATATAAAATTTTCCGACTGAAACAAATATTTCCGCCTCATTTGAGTCTGAATTCCGCCTTAATTTTCTCGATGTAATAAATAATAATTTCCGCCTTATTTAAAATTGGATTCCGTCCATTTTCCGTCTTATTTTTTCACTCGGCTAGAATTAATTTCAGTCGCTCTGTATTTAAATAAGTATAAAAGGCGACATATTAGAAATTTTTTTTTATATAAAAAGTATGTTTTAAAGTGTATATTATTTATAAATTTGAAAAATGTAAAACTTGATTTTTTTTAAATACTATATATTACAAAAATAACCCCTTTAAACTGCTGTTTAAACCCATTTTCATGATTAGCGTATATATACGCGCACTATCACCGGAGCGTATATATACGCTCAATTTTGTTGTTGTTTAGTGTGTTTAAAATATGTACAGAATGCTGAAATATGAAGTTGTTTTTATAAAGAATTTGGTGATAAGAGTATTTTTTTCATTCTTCCATATAATGCAAATGGGTTAAATACATTCTCTTTTAACTAGGTGGTGGGAGAGGCGTTATTTAAATGTTCACTAACAAATAGCCAAATACGAATAAAGATTGAATACGATAAAATTTACTGAAAATCGTATTTTACAGATCCTTTTAAATTTAACCATGCATCCGACAGGATGTTGCATGTCCACCACCTACTCCAAAACAAAGTGAAAATCCCATTTAGACTTCGAATAAAATGCATTTCGTGTAACCGAATTGAAATGACTTACAAAACAATGGGAAATTTCTTTTAATTCCTATTGTAGCCCCTATGGAGCTCTTGTTGTTAGAGAAATGAAATCAGTATCACCCTAAATAACATCTATCCGATATGCTATAGTATAAAATTAAACAATTCTAGTCACGTAAAGGGCTAATTTACTACCATATATTTTTCTTTCTTTCTCGACAGGTTTCGTTCTTCTCAACGAGTCCCGAGCTGAGCAACAAACAGCGATTTGAATATTTTTCACGAACAATTCCATCGGATCATTATCAAGTTAAAGCAATGGTTGAGATAGTTAAACGTATGGGATGGAGCTATATATCAATAATTTACGAAGAGAGTAACTATGGAATTAAAGTATGAAGATAATGGTCATCCTAACGAGCCAACCCTCAATCTATAACAATTCGTCCTTTTTATTTTATATCCCAGGCATTTGAGGAGCTCGAAGAACTTTTGGCCAAACATCATATTTGTATTGCCGTCAAGGAGAAGCTCGTCAAGGATTCAGGGGTCGCCGAAGAAATCGCCTATGACAATATTGTGCAGAAATTGCTCACAAAGCCGCGTGCAAGAGGTATGTGTTTATATTTATCGGAATGGCTCGAGACCCGAAAGTAATAAAAACCTTAAGCTACCACACAGCCGGAAGTTATTTATTCTTTGTATACAGCTGCGACCATAAATATCTTGGAATATACTATATATAGATATATGATATATATATATATATTTTTTTTTCTTTTACTTTCTATTCCTTCTACTACCAATGGAATTTCGATTCATCAAATGGACACAGTGATATTTATCACTGTGATTGGATGTCAACCTCTCGATATTCAAAAGGAGACCACCACCACCCAGGGGGCTCATGGGTTCCTCATCTCTATCGTCTTTGTTGTCTTTCACAGTCTCTCCCCGGCAGAACATTATTCAAGATTTGATATTTTTCTGAGGAGCCACGTACCCATAAAACTCTGGCTGGTAGATAACTACCACTGAGACGAGACGTATCCCTTCCAAATAGATTTCATCTATGAAATGTCCCATAAATCGCCAGCTAGATAAACTCTAACGCCTTAGGAGAATACTCTGCATATTGCGGTGACGCCTTCTTCAATACCCTTGATTGCCTCATTTCCCTAATTATTGAAGATAAGCTGAATGTGCTCATCTGCTTTTCTCACTGTATTTACCCATTCTATTTTCACCAGTTTTAGGACTAGAATTATTCTGTCAGAAAAGACCTAATTTTGGATGAATGCTTTTTAGGTATACCATTTTCTAAAATATATCTATTAAAGAATTCATTTAATATCAAGGAGACATTAGTATAAAATTATCGAAAAATCTTAAAATTTCAATACATCAGTATCTTTCAAAAAATTTTCCTCAATGTGTGAATTATTCAAAACATATCTAAGAAAATCAAAATCACATTAATTTACTTCAAACGTCGTTTTATAAAAAGAATTTCTTTGTGATAGTCCTTCAAAAAGTTTAATATCACAAAAGGTAAAATTTTCACAAGGAATATTTCAATAGAATTCGCATTTAACATTTCGAATGGGGGTCCGGAAAACCCGTCAATCTTCTCCGTAGAGATAACGTCTCTTGAGCTTAACAAATTACGAAGTTAATCCCTTAATTAGCCATTGAGCCTCACCTGTCTGCAACATGCCAACGGAGGCGTAGGAACCAGGTGCTAGATTTTCTTAACAAGTCTGATTGGATTTCAAGAGAAAAGAATAAAAGAGAGCTTTTTCCGTAAATTCATTTTAATTCGAGGGATTTTAACTGAATAAGGGCCATGCCGTCTTTGCTTGAAGGGTTCCAACTCAGATGCAATGGGTTTCATTTTAATTTTTAAATTAGAATTTCTAATTTTTTATTTAATACCTAAAAGGAATATTTTTATTTAATCCATCAACGATGTACATGTAATTATTTTGAGAAAAAAAAAATATAATTTAATTCGGTTTACTTGGAAAAATTCAAATTTAGTAAATCTTGATGGTTTTTTTAAAATCAAACTAAATATCAATATAGAATAGAATTATTAATATTTTAAAAGAAAATTTTAGATTTTGAAACAATTTAATTTTCTACCGAAAACCATTTTTTATTTCTTGTAGTAGTACAAAAAATGAAAAAGATTAAAGATTTTACATTATTTTATGTGTTAACTACATAGCTATTTAAATTTATTCAAAAAATAAATGTTTTTCCTCTTTTTAAGACATTTATTAAATTATTTGGCCGATAATTGGAAATTAATTTTCGAAAACATAGAAATTAAATAACAAATTTTTACCAAAATTATTACAATAACAATATAAAACGAAAAATCATCACATACTTTAGTTTAGTGTTTAGCAAGTCTTAAATTGTGACAATATTGTTTTATCTAAAATGTATGAATACGTCTTCAATTGCTTGTACGGGAAAGTTCAAATAATCCTAAATATTTTATTGAAAGTGAGGTTCACAAAATTATATTTTATATATTTATAACAGAAATTAACGCATTCCTTTGAATAAAGAAAAGTATAATTTTTTTGTTTAAACAACCAATAAAAAATAAAAACTAATAGAAAGTTTGATTATTCGGACAAAACACATTACAAAATAAAAACTAAAATAATATTAAAAGTGAGGGAATTTTTTCTTAATGATGTAGAAAATCCGATTTAACGATGACGCCTTGTTTATTTATTTAGAATTTTATGTTTTAATCAACCAGGTTTCTAGCTCATCTAACTATTATAGTGTAAATTTTATAATAGCACTAACTGGGTTAACCGGTTTCACCCGGCGTTGGGTAAACACTTACTAATTAAACAGTTCTCAAATGTCCTTTCTAGTTTGTTATATCCTAGAAATTGTTCTAACCTGAAAACTCCTTTATGGATCCGCCATCTTGAATTTCCAAATCTTAATAATATTCAAAATTAGTTGCCTTAAAATAATCATTGTACTAATTTTCATTAAAATCCGTTGAAATCGAAACATTCTGGTCGTCATGTTGAATCCACCATCTTAGATTTGGAAATTTTGCTAATATTCAAAATTAGGGGCCTCAAGATAATCATTGTACTAATTTTCATTAAAATCCTTTGAAATCGAAAAATTTTGGTTGCCATATTGAATTTCTAGAATTGGACAGCGGATTTGAAATCAGCACTCCGTAAAATCCCTATGTACCAATTTTCATGAAAATCGCTTCAAATTTAAAATTTTCAGCCGCCATCTTGAATCCGCTATTTTAAAACCCTACATATGTATTATCTGAGAAAAAATTAACCTATATGTTAAGTTGGAATATGTGCTAGCTTAGTAAAAAAAATTTAAAATATCGATGCAAGCGTTTAGGCGTAATTGAGCAACAAACAAACAAACAAACAAACTTTAATTTTTATATATCGGACATTCCACGTCAACCGGGCCACCTAAATGACCAAAAATCATCAAGACCTAGAAAATTGTTTTTGGGCTTAAATTTTTGGTCTATTTTTACCCTACAGAAATTGACCTGGCGTTTTGAAAAATTCAAAATGGCGGATCCAATATGGCGGCCAACTTTTCAAAAATGAACGAAATTTGAATAAAAAAAAAATACTATGATATTCTGCATAAAATTCTAAGTAAGAAATGTCTTTTGCAAATTTCTGAACAAAATTGCCGTTTTAGAGAAAAAAATTCATGAATTTTTAAAAATGTTCTATCTTGGTGAAAGCCATATTGGCCATATTGGATCCGACATTATGAATTTTTTTGACATCTGACATTGTATTCATCACTAGCGACCTCCTAACACCTGAGTATTTTTTAAATCTTTCTAATATGCCAATTGTCAGTTTTTTCCTATATAAGACCGAAATTTAGGATTTCATCAAGATAGAAAATTTTTAAAAATTCATGAATTTTTTTCTGAAAAACGGCAATTTTATTCAAAAATTTGCAAAAGACATTTCTTACTTAGAATTTTGTGCAGAATATCATAGTATTTTTTTTTATTCAAATTTCGTTCATTTTTAAAAAGTTGGCCGCCATATTGGAACCGCCATTTTGAATTTTTCAAAACGTCAGGTCAATTTCTGTAGGGTAAAAATAGACCAAAAATTTAAGCCCAAAAACAATTTTCTAGTTCTCGATGATTTTTGGTAATTTAGATGGCCCGGTTGACTTGGAATGTTTGATATATATTTTTTTGTGTGTAGAGTGTAGCGTATACTAAATATATACTATAATATAAAAAACAGAATTCTATAAAAATGACCTTTCACCAGTGTTCAGATACAGAGAAACAATTCCAAAATTTTTTAACCAGTCTATTCTTCATTAACTTTAAAAATTGTTACATATACTCCAGATATCTTAGAGCATACTATACAAAATATTAAAGTATCTCTAATGTTCCATATCATATTGTAGAGGAATGGTTTTGGTCTTCCGCCCTTTTTCCTTCAAATTCATGGTTCGATATTGGAATCTGCACCATGTCTGTGTGCTTTCTGATAGGCATGAGATATGGGCTGTTGGATAATATGAGAAATAAATCAAAATTCTTCCGATGGCACCCGGCTCAATAGTTACGAAATATATTTCACTTAAGGGGCTCCACTGTGGGATGTTACAGCTTTCACAAGAAGTTTATTTTTAATCAACACAAACCGAATCCTATGCGAACTACGCAAAAGTGTATATATAAACAGCCTACACACAAGATGTAATCCTTTTAATCCCATTCCCAGCCTAAATTAAGCTAGTCGAAGGAATTTCTCTCACGTATTGCAGGTGCGTCGACATTAAGACGTGGGAAGGTTTTCTGTTTGCTATCAATATTTTTGCTCCTGAACAAAAAGGTAAAACAGATAAAATACCCTCTGAAACCTTAAATGTGAGTATAATAAGAAGGAAATATTTCCACATGACGAGGATTATTAACGCCTAACATGAAGCTTACGAAATTTTCTTATTATATTTTCTCAGTGAATTTGATACTTGGCATAAAGGGAATTTGCTAGGGACTTTAATAAAGGCTGTAATTCAAAGGACATTATTTTACCCAATCATAATCACTTTCATGCAATGTGGGACGATAAAAATAACATTTGTTTCTGGGATCGGACCAACCTACCAACCAATCTGCCTTACATATAAGAAAAGGATCATTAAATTTAGCTTTTTGGGGAAATCACACTTAACCGGAAATGGTCAGCCTCTTGGGCGGTCCTGCAAACTGCTTAATGTATATCAGAAACGTCTTACTACACTCGTATATTCGGGTGAACAAATAGCCCTAGAAGTATATGCTGACTGTGTCCTTTCTCGTCTTCGACACAAGTTGGTCTAGCGACGAGAATTAGTCGTAAACCTTAATATTAAATTGCAGTCTTACCAGTGTCCGCTCTAAGAAGATGTCTCCGGCCGTATCTTTAAGGAGCACTTTCCCCGGGAAAAGAAAGACTGCTGTTCGTTGTAGGCATTCGTGGTATTACCAGCTCCTTCCATTCCCATTATTTTTCACTACTTTGTGTGTTAGGGGCGAGTTTGTCAGATAAGAGACATTGAGCTTAAATCACCCATCCACCACTCACTTTTCCTTCTACAACAATTTCTTGTTCCTCCCCTACCGAATATTAAGTGGTTGCCATTCACACGACCTCCTCCCCACCACTGAAAATGGGGAGCGTTCCGAAGAAGGACTTCCTGGAAACTTTCCCTTTTCGTATTCCATGTTTTGATGATGGTAGAGTGGTGGTGATGGTGATGGTGATAAATGCGCTCCATTAAAGAGCAACAGACACCGAAGCCTCTGTAACGAGTATTGTTCATTTGAATTCATATGAAATTTATGAAATTTTCGCCACGCTTTTCTCAACAGTTCTTCCCCCTCCCTCCCCCGGTGGTCCCTATTTAACCCTTTGTTTTTTAAAAGGGGAACCATCGTGATATTCGTGCTTTCGTAAATTACTCATTTAACATTTAGTTGTGCAAACAGTTCAAGCTTTCTTTTATGTGGGGAGATCCGGTGGTAGTTAATGGAAAGGGAGTCGCAATTAATCTACTCCGGAATAAGTATTATAGTTCCCAGGTTGGGCAATTCTTGCCAGCCTGCTATGAATTTTGGGGTTTTTATTTTCTTTGTCCCTTTATTTTTGGGAATACAGAGAAAAGCAGACTGTTAAACAGGTAATTTGAAGTTTAACAGAACTATTCATCGCTAATTTACGCTTTAGAATGAAGAAGACATGCCTAATGATTATTTGAAAAAAATACTACTTAGGCTTTACATTTGTACAAATTTTAAACACGAACTTTGTCTGATATCTCTTTAAACAAATATTGCCCAAACATTCCGGAATGTTTAGCAATGCTATTTTCGTAGATATAGCTTATGTAGGAACATCATACCCAAGAGGATACTTTAGAAAATTAGAAGGTGGTTTCAGGAAACGTAAATTACCCCATTTTAAAGGGAGTCTTACAACAAAATGAATATTAATAAATGAGCTTATTTCTGCTCTTCGCATTCTATTCTTTTTAAGATTCTGTCGTAATAATTGTTTTTTTTTGTAACACTCAGTTGGAATACATAAATTATAATTTAGGTTTAACCAATCCCCATTATTGAAATAACAAAACAATTAATTTCGTGGTTCATTTAATTATTTTTGCATTTGCTAATAACCCATAATAATAACTATAAAATTGACATGCATTTCTTTATTTCAACAATCCCTATATATATAATATATATAGTATATTTACCAAATATTCTTATAAATTTAAAAATATTCAAAACTGAATTAAAGATTATCTTCAATTTCTTCCTTCCTTCAGGTGCCATAATATTTGGATCAGATCAAGAAGTTGCTGAAGTTATGCGCGCTGTACGGCGAAATAATGCCACCGGAGCATTTTCCTGGATTGGTTCAGACGGATGGAGTGCCAGAAATTTAGTTTCAGATGGAAATGAACCCGAAGTGAATATAACATAATATGATTTTAGAGCATTGAAAATTTTCTTTTTCTTTTACAAAACAGGTAGAAGGAACGTTGTCAGTGCAGCCACAGGCAAATCCTGTAAAGGGATTTGAGCCTTATTTTCTTAGTCTGACTGTGGAAAATAACCAACGTAATCCGTGGTTTGTTGGTGAGTTTTATATATTATTTAATTATGAAGTTTTGTAATTATGTTAAGTGGCCTTTGATTATTAGAATCGTTGTCTCTGCGGCTTATATGAGATTTAACTGAAAAAACTCTTTTAAAAAATTCAGATTAGGAAAACTAAATGCTAAAGGGAAAAAAGTATATCTATAATTTTTAAATATTTTAATAGTTTTAATATGTGGAAATTTTTGGAAATATTTTGAGAATGTTGTAGGATTTTATTTCTTGGGTAAACCGAATATTTGAACGTTAAACTAATAAATGTAAATACAAAAACCTTAAAAACCTCTATTAAAGATTCCTCGAAATTCACTTTTTTTTTATAAATGTATAATTATAATATTATTTCATACAAAAAATATTTAGACTAAAACTTGGGAGTTTTCGTCAAAAACCGGTTTTAAGATATATTTTTTTTATAATTAGTTACGATCTTACGCCTTCATTCAAGCGATTTGCCATTCTACGAAGCTCCATTATTTTTCAAAAAATTTTTAAAAAATATCGTTGACCTGTATAATTTTCGAAATAAGTAAAACTTGCTGAGAAAATCTATAAATAGAAAATTTGCAATCAAATTCGTCAAAACACCACATCGTATTTAATTTTTAACTACGAAGAACCTTCACCCAATTATTCGGAGAGTCAAAACAAAACTATATTTTGAAAACTACTCTTACTTCAATCATCTAGGGATATATACCCCTTTAACATATTTTAACTTTGAAATAAACCCTGAAGATTAATGGGAAACTCATTTTATGAAACCCGTCAAAGAGCACGATATGCTCTATACTTTAAACATATGGTAAAAGATTTTGAAATCAGTTGCTAGTCAGTGCAACTCCAGCCGAACAAACATTATCTCTGCCAAGCACAGCCTGCAGTGATGCGTCCATGATATGAAAATATGCAAATTTCTTTGCCAAAGTTCTTCAGCGCAAACTGAAAGACGTGCCCCGATGCTAACATGTCATCCACAAGTTTTTCCAAGAACTTCTCAGACTGTGTATGAAACGTTTATGCTTCGTTTATTCATAAATATTACATACTTATAAAATATAGACCTGTCGCATGCGATACTACTGAAATGATGAATAAGTTATGCTCTGACAATTAAAACGATAATTAAACTCAATTATCCGTATGATGTTTTTGCTTCAAATTAATTGTAATAATAGAGCAACATTTAGGTTGAGTACTTACCTTTAAAATTTCATTATTGATCAATTTATTTGTTTTTTGAACATTAAAACAGTTTAGAAGTAAAAGGCGAATTGCACAATTTAATAGTTCGTGGCATTAATTGAAATTATTTATTTATTTAATCACTAGCTGTTGCCCGCGACTTCGTCCGCGTCAATTTCTGTTATTATGATCGCGATTAAGAAGTTTTTAAAAGTTAAAAGAATATATTTTAAAGTACTTCTGCGTAAATGATATTTTTAGTTTTATTTTCTTGTGGCAGAAGAACATACTGATTTTCTCCGCAACCCGATCTTGACAACGCGACATATAGTTGGCCGTGTGAAAAGCAGTCTTGACGTAAATCGATTCCTACGTGTTTAAATGTTTGTCCCTGTGATTTATTAATTGTTACGGCAAAAGATAACTTAATGGGAAATTGAATTCTTTTAAAATTAAAAGGTAAATCATTTGGAATCATTGGGATGCGAGGTATAAGCACTGTTTGACCAACTGCTGGACCAGTCAAAACTATTGCAACGATCACATTATTGCGAAGAAATTTGACTTGAAGTCGGGTCCCGTTACATAAATTTGGTGGTTTAAGATTTCTGAGCAAAATTATTGGGGCACCTATTTTTAACTTGAGGGAATGTGGGGGAAGGCCACTCGGGTTTAAAGAATTAAGAAACTCCTGTGGGTAATGGACCGCATCTTCTTGATCCATTACATTATCAATAGATGTGTAGGTAACTATATCTCCTGGAAGTTTAGTTAAAATTAGGTCGTTAATTTCGTCAACGCTACTGTTTCTCGCCGCCAATATTGCCCTTTGACACATCCATTGATAATCTTTATTTTCTATTTCGACGATATCAGGGTAAACTTTCGATATTAAATCCTCAATGCTAGTCACTCTTTCTCCTAAATCGCGATCAATTTCAATTTTATTTTCAAAATGAGGTACTTTCCCGTCTCCTATTAAAAGTAACTTTGAAGGAAAATTTGTACTACCTCCCCCCAAATGTGCTCTCATATTCGTAGATAGTTTTAAGGTATGAACAAACTTCCATAATGGGGAATTTTTAAGGCAAGACTTTACAATGTCTGCTCTAGTTCCCTTTACTATTACCGGTAAAGTTTGTCGAAAATCCCCAGCAAACATAACAGTAATACCACCCATGATTTTATCACAGTTTCTAATATCTCTAAGAGTCCTATCTAGAGCCTCTACATGAGCTCTATGGATCATGGTACATTCGTCCCAGATTATTAAAGTGACGTCTTGCAAAACTTTTCCCAAAGGGCCATTTTTCCGAATAGAGCACACGCTATCTTTCTGTAAAGAAACAGTTAGAGGCAGTTTAAAAGTGGAATGAGCTGTGCGTCCACCTGCTAATAAAGTTGCAGCGATTCCTGACGACGCTACTGGCAAAGCTAGTTTTCCCTGAGATCTTACTTTTGCTAATATCAGATTAGTAATGAAAGTCTTGCCGGTTCCACCTGGAGCATCTAAAAAAAATATTTTTCCTTCATTAAAACGAACACTGTGCATAACACGATTGTACGCCGTCACCTGGTCATTAACTAATTTTGGTTCATTTTCAGTAATATACTCATTTAATTCATTTACATCATACGGCTTTCGCAACGCTACTTCTAACGGATCCAAATTATTATGTGAATTATTCCTTTTTGATGCAGGAAGCCCAAAATCAGTTAATGATTTATCGCAAATCTCATGAATCTTATCTTCAATTATGATAAGTCCATCATTGTATATATCGTCACTATATGCTAATGTCATATCCTGATTCTCACTACGCATTCTGTTTAATATATCTTCACATAAATCATTACGAAATTTATTCCATAACTCTAAGGGGTCAGATGGCTGGCAAAATATGAGGATGATGGTAAATAACTCTCTTAATTTTGTGGCTGGCTCGGACATGACAGCATCTGACATGGTATTTTGCCAATGTTCATCTCCCTCCAGTAAACCTAATTCCTTGCAAGCGCCTTGATAAGTTTGGAAAATAACACCATTAACGGTCCTTAGATGTTCAAACGACATTGGACCGCGAACATGTTGCAGTAACATTCTTAAATAATAACATTCAGTTTGTGTTGGATGAATGTTGTAGACACGGCCTAAAGTTTTGTCTTTTTTTACACCGGGATATCCTTCAACATCTTGCCCACGTCTTCTTCTAGAAAATGAATTTCTTTCCCATACGTAATACTGGGGTACTTCGTGATATAAAAGGGTTTTTGCAAAATCGTCTCTTTTGCAAAGATCAAAGAACGCTGTAAGTGTCGTTGATGAAGGATTGTTGACGCGATTTTGGAGATTTTCATTATTATAAAAATAAACTCTTTGTCCATTTTCCAAATGAACTGCTAAATGAACTACTGCCGGAAAACGTTCATGAATAGGAAATTGGAAAATTCTCCAGAGCGCTTCCGAGGAACTTATATAGCGACCATTTAGATATTTTTCTACTTCATCGTTATTATTTTTCAACGAAAATGTGGCTTGATCAGAACCTTTATGAATATACTTACAGATGTACTTAATAGCTTTGACCGATTGACAAAACTCTACGTTAATATGTGCATTGAAACTTCGTGATAGCACTGGATTATAGGGAACAACCCACCTATTATCCACGCTCATTTCTGTACCTTTGACTCGAATTAGTGCTGTGTTTCCACCATTATCTGGAGACCTGCGCCTGTAGGTTGGGTAACCGTCATCCCCGGTTTGTGTTTCACAAATAAAATGCCTAGGGTACTTTTTAGAACAAAGGTTTTCTTTCATACATGGTGACGCAGGATTGTGAAATCCGCAAGGACCATGTATCATATTTTTTATAACAATATTATGAAGAATTGGATCTTGTTGTTTGTCAGGTATTTCAGCCGATATTATTGCATCTATAGAATCCGGTTGTACTTTGTTAGCCAGCCACAATAAAATGTGGGCGTGAGGTAAACCTCTTTTTTGCCATTCTACACTGTAAACGAAGGCTTTCGATGGTCCAAAGATATTTTTTTTCGTTAATAGGTCTATCATTTTCTTGAGTTTTAAATGAAATACTCTAGAAACCAAATCATGCCTGTCGTAAGAATTTTGATCGGGTAATAACTCAATTTTTATTTCTGGCCATTCGGAGTTACATGTGAATGTAATAAAGAGATCTGGTCTTCCAAACTTCCTGACGTATGTCATGGCATCTTGACTTTTTTCATTCATGTATCTGGGGGATCCTGTAAATGACGACGGCAATATAACGTGCTGGCCAATATTAGAAGCGTCTATATTGCCATCATTAACCACGGCATCTCTTATATGAATGTACTCTTCTGCTCTCAATTTTTTTTGATTTCTTTTGATGAAGTCAAGCCTCTCAGAAATCATTTTTGCCACCATATCAACACAATATTGGTTGAATAATCCTTTAAAATAATGTATGCTGTTAAAGTCATTTATTCTCACCATGAGTCTAAATGCATAAAACTGCATACATGATACAGTTTTAGATCTAACAGCAGTATTCTGCTGTGGAATATTTATACAGTATCCGTCATTTCCAAAGGGAAACAGTAAAGGATATTGAAGTGGGTCATAAGATCTATGAATTACAGAAACTCGTTGAAGTCGACCATCTCTTGCATTCAACACAATATCTCGGGGACCTTTGTCTTCATCTATCAAAAGAACAGCTACTTCATCTACTATTGGCGCATTATACCGACCTCAATGCTCGTTAGGAGGTTTCACATCAGCATGAATAATAAGTTTAAAATCATTCGTTGGTCTATTTCCGAGATTGTATTTAAAACTTTGAATATACGTATTATGATCGTGAAGATATGTTTGGAGAGCGTCGATAAGATCGATTTGCAAGGTTGGGTTTAAATTTGAGCGCAAGGATACCTGATCTGAATGAGAAACAAAATATATTTGCAAAAATTCGGGTTGTGCACCTTCAGCTGGAAGTAAATTACCGATTAAATGATAAACTTGCCCCTGGACTTTAAAAGTGGGCATAAAGTTTCCCTCACGAATTTCTTTGGCACCAAATGAAGTCATCTGAAAAAGTGTATTATATTGTCTTGAGTGATTTAAGAAATGCTTTGAGGATGGATGTGAGCCTGATATCAGTTCTTTAAAAACTGATGTTGGTTCCGGAATTTTAGGTATATTTACTTTGCCACCACTACAACACAGTCCAGGAGCTTCAGCCGCCCATTTTTTTGCTTGGCATAAGTTGCATATTTTATCCATTCTGCCAATATCAATATCATTTAGCTCAGCATAGTCAACGGTACAATCATAAGCAAACGCAGAATTCAATAAATTATGTTGCCTGCGAGTTCTATTCCTTGCTGATCGTGCATTTTGCTGTGCTAATCGATGGGAACGTTCAGCACTTGATTCCCGTTGTCGGTTCGCCGAAGTTCGGAAATTTTGTGAGGCTAACCGCTGCGAACGTTCAACGCTCGATTCCCTAGCACGGTTTTGTTCACTGATCGCTCGTTGAGTAGCCAACCTATGCATATTTTCATCCGCTGTTTCATTGCTGCGCAAAAGTCGCAATCGCTTTGCAGTAGCAGTCTGCCGAGAAAGCTGAGTTCTTTTTCTAGGCATTATAGTGACAAAAAATATAAAAGAAAGAACGTAGGAAATTAAAACTTAACCAAACCGTATCAAGAAAAACAAACGTAAGGTGAATAATTAGGTACCTAATAATTTATACCTGCTTCTGGTACGTAAATCGGTAAATATATGTCAAAGGACTTACCGTAAAATGACTTCAGAAAACGCAAAAAAATATATTTAAATAGATGAATAATGTGTAATGGAAAAAAAATTAAATATTATAAAGGTAATAGCTGGTTCGTCCGGCGTTGGGTAAATGCTTACTAATTAAACACTTCTCAAACGTTCGGAAATTTTGTGAGGCTAACCGGTGCGAATGTTCAACGCTCGATTCCCTAGCACGGTTTTGTTCACTGATCGCTCGTTGAGTAGCCAACCTATGCATATTTCCATCCGCTGTTTCATTGCTGCGCAAAAGTCGCAATCGCTTTGCAGTAGCAGTCTGCCGAGAAAGCTGAGTTCTTTTTCTAGGCATTATAGTGATAGGCGAGGAGCCACCAATCCTGAAAGTACCGTGTGATCGCGGATTTGAAAATTTTTGGTGGAAATGAAAAGTTTTCACTCAGACGAATAATGTGTAATGGAAAAAAATGAAATATTATAAAGGTAATAGCTGGGTTACTCCGTTTCAACCGGCGTTGGGTAATTGGGTAAATACTTACTAATTAAACACTTCTCAAATGTTCTAGTGTGTTATATCCTAGAAATTGTTTCAACCCGAAAACCCCTTTATGGATCCGCTATCTTGAAATTCCAAATATTAATAATATTCAAAATTAGTGGCCTTAAAGTAAAATCATTGTACCAATTTTCATTCAAATCCGTTGAAATCGAGAAATGTTGGTCGCCATATTGGATCCGCCATCTTGGGTTTGGAAATTTGGCTAATAATAGAAATTAGTGGCCTCAGAATAATCATTGTACTAATTTTCAGTAAAATCAGTTGAAATCAAGAAATTTGGTCTCATATTGGACCCGCCATCATTGTACCAATTTTCATTAAAATCCGTCGAAATCGAGACATTCTGGACACCACGTTGGGTCCGCCATCTTGCATTTAGAAATTTTAATAATATACAAAATTAGTGGTCTCAGAATAATCACTGTACTAATTTCTATTACAATCCGTTGAAATCGAGAAATTTTGGTCGCCATGTTGGATATGGAAATTTTGATAATATTCGAAATTAGTGGCTCCGGAATAATCATTGTACTAATTTTAAAATCAGTTGAAATCGAAATATTCGGCTGCCATATTGGATCCGCCATCTTGGATTTACAACTTTTGATAATATTCGGGACTTGTATCCTCAGAATAATCATTGCACTAATTTTTATTAAAATCCGTTGAAATCGAGACATTCTGGTTCGCCATGTTGGATCCGCCATTTTGGATTTGGAAATTTTGCTAATATTCAAAATTAGTGGCCTCAGAATAATCATTGTGCCAATTATCATTAAAATCCGTTGAAATCGAGAAATCTTGGTCACCATATTGGGTCCGCCATCTTGGATTTGTAAATTTTGATAATATTCTAAATCAGTGACCTCAAGATAATCATTATACTAATTTTCATTAAAATCCCTTGAAATCGAGAAATATGGTCGCCATTTTGGATCCGACATCTTGGATTTCTAAATTTTGATAATATTCAAAATCAGTGACCTCAAAATATTCATTGTACTAATTTTCATTAAAATCCGTTGAAATCAGGAAATCTTGGTCGCCATATTGGATCCGCCATCTTGAATTTCTAAATTTGGACAGCGGATTTGAAATCCCCATCCCGCAAAACCCCTATATACCAATTTTCATGAAAATCGCTTCAAATTTAAAATTTTCAGCCGCCATCTTGGATCCGCCATTTTGAAACCCTACAAAGTATCCTTTATCCCTTTCCTGGTTCTAAGCTACCTCCCCACCAATTTTCAGCCAAATCGGTTCAGCCGTTCTTGAGTTATAAATAGTGTAACTAACACGATCTTCCCCGTTTTTGCAACATTTTTCACTGATTCTTCGCTCCTATTGGTCGCAGCGTAATGTTATATAGCCTAAAGCCTTCCTCGAGAAATGCACTATCCAACACAAAAAGAATTTTTCAATTCGAACCAGTAGTTCCTGAGATTAGCGCGTTCAAACAAACAAACTCTTCAGCTTTATAATATTAGTATAGATAATCTTAAAACAAGCATTACAAAAAACTAATTGTAAGATTAAGATAAAAAATTAATAATAACTTTTATTATTGACAAAAATTACAAAATTTGATAGATAACTCTTATTTCATAATTAATAAAAAAATTTAAAATAATGGTTAACCGATGAAAAACGAAAATATTCCATCATATCACGTTTACGAGAAAAATAGGGTGTAAAAAGTGTAATATGCTATATTATAATCATTAAACATTTGTAAGAAATAATAGAGCTTTGCAAGAACTCAAAACGATAATTGAATGAATATGAATATGAATATATGTTACATTATTTAATTCGTTTATTAAAAACTTAATTTCACGAAATGTTTTGTAGTCATTTTTAAGGTTTTAGTATCTTCATTTAATAAGGCTCATACATTCATTTAACCCAAGAAAAAAATTGCTTTAATATTTTGCTAGTTCTTAAAAACCATTTGTTATGAAAAATGTTCGTTTTCTCAGATCAGGTTTTTCTTGTCTAAAATTTTGAAAAATAAAAACGTTTAAAACATTTTTTTTTTGGATACAAAGAAACAAGATATCGTTATGAAAATTTATAGGGATGCTTATTAACATTAAAAAATACAAACAAAAATTATTTGGAAATTTTTTGGCTGCCCTATCAGGGCCATATAATTTTTTGCAAAAAGCATAAAAAATCGAGGGTCGCAATAATTTAAAAAAAAAGCGACCAAGTGCGAGTCGGACTCGCCCATGAAGGGTTCCATAGCAGCAAGTAACATAATATAAAAGTTCTTGTTATTATTAGAAAGTAATGGTTCACGGTTATGTTTATGAAATTAAATGTTTTTTTTTATTTTTATATTTGAGTTGATTGAATGAAAGGTAAATTGCGGTTTACGATTTATGACATATTAAAAAAAAACTACGCACTAGATCTCGTTCAAACCAATTTTCGGTGGAAGTTTGCATGATAATGTACATCATATATTTTTTTTAGTTTTATCATTCTCTTATTTTAGAAGTTACAGGGGGGGGGGCACACATTTTACCACTTTGGAAGTGTCTCTCGCGCAAACTATTCAGTTTAGAAAAAAATGATATTAGAATTCTCAATATCATTTTTGAAGACCTATCCATAGATACCCCACACGTATGGGTTTAATGAAAAAAAAATTTTGAGTTTCAGTTCTAAGTCCCCATAGGTACTCGCACTTGGCTGCTTTTTTTTTCTATTTTTGTGTGAAAATCTTAATGCGGTTCACAGAATCTACTACAAGTTTCAACAGTATAGTTCTTATAGTTTCGGAAAAAAGTGGCTGTGACATACGGACGGACAGACAGACAGACAGACATGACGAATCCATAAGGCTTCCGTATTTTGCCATTTGGCTACGGAACCCTAATACCACTTGACCGATCACTCTGATTTTTTAATAGGTTGTTGTACACATTTACAGCTCTCACATGAACTAGGATCTAAACGATGAATGAAAATTTTCCGATTTTCACACGATTTTTCGACCTCAAAAATCGCTTTTTTTAAAAAATGCCCGCAATTTTTTTTTTTTTTTTTTAAGCTAGTTCATGCGATAGCTGCTTAAATACAGAATAAAATACGGTTTGTTTTGTTTCGTATGATCCAGACGGATCATCATCGACAGACCGTCGATTTTTTGTGGTTTTTAAAAAAAATTTATATGGGTTTGATAGGGCAGCCAAAAATGAAAAGTAAAACATTTTTTTTCTAATATTTAATTTTTTATAATGTTAATAAACATTCTTACACATTTCCATAACCATATCTTGTTTCTTTGTATCCGAAAAAATGTTTTAAAAGTTTTTATTTTTCAAAATTTTAGACTATGTATTGAAAGATCCCTTAAATAACTTCAAAGCCAGTTGTTAAAAGAAAAACAACTTTTCATTACCCAAATTTTGCTAACCTGTTTTATTAAATCATGACCAATCGATTTTTATCAAAAAGAAACAATTAATGCACAATTTTAATTATACCCGCCATTTCCCAGTGTCACCTGTAGGTGACAGCAGTTTATAATTTTTTTTCCCTATTAAATGATAACATAACTCAAGAAAGTTTTTACTATTAGGATATTAGTGAATAGTAATATTTGGGTTTTTTTTTTCCACACTGATGTCATGTCAGCTGTCAAATAAATTAAATTATTTCTAACGGTATTATTATTATATTTCTAATTTTTTGGCGTGACAGTGACTTGCTCTGCAAAAATTGCAATAAAAAATGTCAATAGCCTGAGTTTTATATTTTTTCTTACTGCATGTCATTTTTTAATAAATATACTAATATAATCAGTGCATTTCGTGTGAAAAGCAAATTCCAAAATATGTGTTCAATTTGCAAGTGTCATCTGTAGGTGACACGTTTTTTATAAAAACCCTAAACGATTTTTTTTGAATAATTTTACTATTCTTCTTGGGGATGTCTAAGGAATACATAACAGAAAAATAATATTATTTTTTCTATTAATCTCGTCATGGGATTTGAAGGGCTAATTTTGCAAAGAGAACATCAAACTGTTTTAAATTATATATATTATTGCGTCAACAAATTAATCAAAAATTTTTCATTTAAAAATTTGAATTTTGGGTAAATCTAAATTTTATAATCATCACGGAAGTTGAATATTTTTCGGAGTATTTTTTTTACTCAAAACTTGCCAATTTGATGATATTTTTTAAAAAAAATTCAAATCTTGTCTGGGCTACTCATGAGAAAATTAAATTCTAGGGATCATTTCCATATATTTTGGATAGACAAATAAAATGTAGCTATATATATATGTTATGGTTTATAATATACAATTCAATTCAACATTTCCTATTTAATGTGGATCAGATCAGGATATTGAACAAAAATTCATCTAATATTGCTCCTATTCATTACAATATCATATCATTATTTCTCTGTATTTGTGTGCTTTAGAAAATATAAAATAAAGGATATTTTCGGTCCCTATTTGAAAATAAGTTTCCTTAAAATATGTATGTAAGAATTTTAACACTTCGATAACCATGTTAACTTTTATTGTTTTTAACTTTATATTTTACCTCTACTAGAAAATATGACCTCGTTTTACCTTACATTTACATGGTAGACTAAAACTTTCCCACAAACCATAAATTCTTCTCATAATTTCAGAATTCTGGGAGGACCACTTTCAGTGCCGGTACCCAAATAGTTCGTCAACTCCATACAACACGAAGTACACTCGAATGTGCACAACCAAGGAGAAACTCACCCGCAACAACACCGACTTCGAGGACCAGCTGCAATTTGTTAGTGACGCCGTGATGGCATTTGCATACGCCCTGAGGCAAGTATCTCAATAAAACATCTCTGCGATTCAGTGAATTTATGAAGAAGGTGGATCCACCGCTTCAATTAGCCGCAGGAGTTCGATTGAAATAATATAACAATAACTTAACCTTCCCCACAGGGACATGCACAGAGAATTATGCGGCGGCAGACCCACCCTGTGTGAAGCCATGAAGCCGACTAAAGGAGCAGATCTCCTGAAGTTTCTACGGAAGGTGCAATTTGAAGGTATAAATTGGAAATGTCTATTTTATGAGTTTCCCGCCATTTGTCTGGAGTTTGTTTGTGTTTTTTTTGTTTTTGTTTTTTTTCTCGAAATGCGCCCTCCCTCCCGATGATAGATGAATCCTATAAATTTCCTAGCACCTAGCACGAATGTCCAACTACCTTTTGTAGAAAAATTCCCGGCCATAATAACCGGCTCATTTAGCTTCTTACTCTTCTCACAGCACATCTGCTGTTTTTAAGGGATATAAATCAATTTCGTCCTTAATTTCATCCAGGTCTCAGCGGTGACCATTTTCGGTTCGATGCCAATGGCGATGGACCGGCACGGTACAACATCATCCACTTCAAACAGGTCGAATACGGAAAGTATCGTTGGGTCAAAGTTGGCGAATACTACGAAGGTGAACTGCGTCTCAATATGTCAGGTAAGCTGTTGATAAATTTGCTAACATTAGGAAGCTTTCAGGGCCCATTGCATCCTTCCTAAATGGGGGAGGTAAAGGGGATTTGTTCGACGGGTCAGACGAAGGATATATCCTTAAGCACTTAAGCTTATTCAACCGGATTAAATCATTTTGCACTTTTCTATTTATTCATGCGAAATTTGCTAAAGTCTTGTTGAGGAAATGCAGGTTCATCAATAAAGATACGATTAATGTCTTAAGGGATTGATCTTAAGAGATTACGTAATGGTTATAGGAACAAAAATGACAATATACACTTTATCAATATGTGAACTTATAATACAGGGTGTCCAATAGGAAATTGCGAAAACTAATGGGTCACAATTTTTTAACAAATGGAGAGATCGGTGAAATGTAAATACTTTTTAATAAAGGAAAGTCGTCATTTTTATTTCATGTCCATTTTATTATAAAAAAATTAAATCTATTTAATAAAAAACAATTAATTTAAAAAAGTAGTGAAGAACGTTAGTTACTAATGATATATATTTTCGATATTTTAATTGCCACAATTATCCATATGCTTTCTAAAACTATTAAACACTAACGTTTCATTTGAAATGCCATTGACGATCTTCCCAATGTCTTTAATAAAATCCTCAACTGTTTTTTGGTTATTTTCATAGCAGAGATCTTTAATGTAGCCCCATAAAAAGAAATCAAATCGAATGAGATCTGACGAGTATGGTGGCTATTCTATTCCTTTTCCCCTAGCAAAGCGTGGGTACCCTAGGCCAATAACTCGATCGCCATAAAATTAATTGATGATACTTCTTGTGTGCAATGAGGTGCTGCTCCGTCTTGAATAAAAAAAAAAAAAGATTTAACGCGGCTGCTCTTTTTCGCATGAGAAAGGATTTGGTCTCTATCATTCCTTTGTACTTCTCTCCGGCGACAGAAGATTCAAAGAAATGCAGGTAGATACCTTTTATGTAGATGGTTCACATTTCAAAAATATATATTTTTAATAATTCACGTTTTTCACTATATTTTTAAATTAATGGTTTGTATTAAATAGATTTAATTTGTTTATAATAAAATGGACATGACATAAAAATGACGACTTTCCTTTATTAAAAAAAAGTATTTACATTTTACCGATCTCTAAAAAATTTTGACCCATTAGTTTTCACAATTTCCTATTGGACACCCTGTGTCTATATTTTTTCATCCAAGCTTCGGTCAAGATCAGTATTAAATATTTTTAAATTATATTCCTTATTAAATGTCTCAATCAGAAGATTAATTTTATTTATTTTGTAAGTTTAAAATACTTTTTTTTTTTCCCCGTAATTTATTTAAAAATATTACTAACTACTTTTTCTCAAAAATTACTCGAACAACCAACATGGAACTTTGCTAAAATCTTCTGGATATAAAAAACTACTACACATAATCCAAGAATTTGGTGTATACACAAGGAATAAGCGTTTTTTCAAATTATTTTTTAAATCGATCAATTTCCGTTTGTCAAACGGTTTTTTTTTTTTTTTGTAAATCTTTAATTAAGCACTAGGTTTTCATATTTAAAATATAATGACAAAACCCAATGAGTAAAACTGATCACCACTTTTAATGAAACTTTCAACATTATCACGGATATCTTGGTTAAAAATTAATAAATTTTAATGAAATTTTCAAAAAATTTTCATGAAATGTTACTACTAATTTCGAGCCAAAACACAAACATGGTGCATTAAAAATATATCACAAAAAAATCTCCTTTCTAAATAACTCTAACTCCTTAAAACGCTGATCCAAACCAAGAACCTTGATAAAAACAGAAACTGCAGCTAATGGCATTTAGTTGAGATTGTTGAAGAATTCAATTTTGTTAGAGAAACAATTTTAAATATATTTTTTTTTCCATCGTAATTTAGAAACAAAGTTCAGCAAAAATATAAAAAAATAGCATTCTCCATCACATAATTTCAGAGAATAAATTCAATACAAGTTAAACGAAATATCATTCTGTATTAATTCACAATTTTATTATGGTACCCTAAAAGACATAGATTAATTTATCCTTAAAAAATTTTAAAACCATATTTTAAGTAATAAACTTTAAACTCTGTGTTTGATTTGAACAACTAAGAAAACATATTAGATTTTTTTCATTTTGTTAACTATTGCAAAAGTCAATAGGTATTTACATACTTCAATTATTAACAGATATCTATGTAGATGTCTAATAATTTCAAAATATTTTGTAAATATAAGCGTTAAGTACTAGCTCGAAAAAACCACGACAATTCATTTAAATAGTTATAACAAACAGAAATTTGAAAATGTGTAATATTTTCAAAAGTTGTCTGTTGATTTTTTGCAAACTTTGTATAATTACGAGTATTAAATGATAAAAAATATGAATATCTTCAAAGATTAACATTTTTATCAATTTCTGTAAAATATGCAAAAGTGTAGATTACTGTTTTTGCTTTCTATACCCCTCAATTTTTTACTGAAATAACTTTCAAGAACTAGGCTTAGATTTTTTTACAAATATATCTACAAGGAGAGATCGTCATCACCGATTTCGCTCAAATTTATAGCACATGTAGGGCTTGGATACAAATGAAAGTACCTGAAGTTGGAACTCCATATGGCCAAGCGTTTAGAAAATAATAGTATACAAAAATTTTCACGCGGCTCTAAATCCCATTCATTGTAGCACTTTCCCAAAGCGGTAGCTAGTGTAGTGGTTAACACTTGGGCTTGTGATTCAGTGGTCACGGGTTCGAATCCCTGCGTGCGGAGTCTTTTTTTTCCGAATCTTTTCCAATTTTTATAAGATTCGGTTCCGCAATTAAGCGAAGTGATAAATTTTTTATTTATTTATACGCAAAAGGCATAGCATTTGTAGCCAAACCCTACATGTACTATGTATAAATTTGACCGAAATCGGTGATGACGACTAGGTGCCTTCTCCTTGTTAGACAGTTTTGCATTTATGTGTATGTAGTACATCAGGATCATCCTTAATATGCTCATATTCGAATATAAATTTTTTATTGGCTAACATATTTTCGCATTTAAATAAAATTCGATTTTACACATTTTTGAACTTTTAGGGATTTTTGGATACATAATTTCCTGAATTACAAGTAGACAAGAAAACTTGAAAATATTCGCTGGAATATGATTTTACTGAATTGCAATATTATTTTATATTACTCTTATGCATACATTAATTAATAGTTGGTTGAGTCAAACGCTAAACACTCCTTTTAGAAATTTGAATATACATTACACGAATCATAATTTTAATTTTATAGTTTCGAAGCTCCTGGTTCACATTTTTATTCAAATAAAACTTCATATGGTCCCGAAGATTCTCACACAAAATACTGATTTTGAAAAATAACAATGAAATTTTATTTATTAGTTTACTAATCGTTTTAAACATATACTTATTATTTAATATTATAATATTGTAATCATTTTTTATAATAATGAGAAAGCTATTCTAAATATATAATATAAAGGATACGGATCCAAGGGTTCAAATAAGAATTAAGAAGTCACGAATAAGCTCTGTTTTAATCCTTTAAAACTTCTTCAAGGATCTGAAGTTTAAAACTAGAGCTTAATTTTGAGCAATGGACTGAATACAAAATAAATCGTGAGCACTAAGATTTCCATTCAGGTTTAATAAATTAAGCTAATCGCAGAATAAGTAACTTTTCGAAATTTTAAAATGGTTTTGCATATTCTTCACTTTTGACCACAAATGAACGTTTCCACAACGTTTCATCAAAATTCGTGATTCAATTTAAGTCCTTTTTTTTAAAGAAAATCTAATCGGTCATTCACGTTAAAAATATATTCCCGATATAGGGTCAAGCCATGACCTTTTTTTGCACATCACAAAAGATCCAATTTTAACGACTGAAACTTATCCCACTGTAAAAAATAAGCAATCTCTTTGATCATTGTCGAAAGTTACTAACTTAAAACTGCTTCTGGTATATGGGTGGGTGAGTTCGTGTGGGTATGATTAAAGCCGCCTCCACACGAACGCAGTATCCAGCACCTCATAAAAATTTAAACGACCGCTTTCAGATATTTCGACTTCTTAAACCCGAATAAAATTCAATGACGATTTCGCCTGGTCGGGGATTTACTCGAGTTATTAAGGAACAATGCGCTCCCAAGATATCGTGTAGTGGGGGTGGTGGTGGTGGTGGTGATGCCAACTCAGAATATCGTGATCATAAGAAAGTAGCGTGCTAGCAGCCGTTACATTAAAACATATTAAAGTTTTAATGTTCGGCCGTAAAGCTAAAGCGTTTCGTTCACCCGGTTAAATATAAAAATGAAGAAAAATATATTTATTGCGCAGGATTTCCGTTGAGGACTAACACTGAGAGGTGCTTTCTTTAAGAAGTCTATCGCGGTTTGCTTCGGTTGAGAAAAGGACAAGTGAAAAACGCTTTCGTTTTGCATTTGAATGTAAAGAAAATATTCCCTGTGGCTTTTTTATCTTCGAGCATATGGCTCCATAATAGCCTCAGAAGGCACTGAAGTATCTTAAGATGGAAATGGTTTCGTTTTTTTAAATACTTATTTATAATTTAAATAATCTTTTGTTAAATACTTCTTGAAAAATATAGCTTGGAGACGTCGTCATTGTTTCGAGGGACTAACAAGAAATTTTCTTTGTTAATGGATGATATCGAGTTATCTCGCGTCCAGTTTATTTTATGAATTTTAAGAAAAACATAATTATAAACATATCTTCTTTATTTTAGTTCAAATCTATAAGAGACATGTCCTGAACATCCTATTAAAATGTCTAGCCACTTGATTCAGCAGTTTTCTTTTAACCATGTCATCCAGTTAAAAAAAAAACTATTTCGAGAAAACCACGTTTAAAATTGGAATTTTGTTACGATAATCTCGTATTACCTTCTTTTCTTTAAGAAAGAGCAGGAAGGAATTGGAGATTTCCTTCATCTTTTTTTTTTGGTAAATTTAATTTCTTCTGCTCTTTTTCCCCTTTTAATACTTTACATAGTTCTTTATTTTCTTCACTAATTAAATTGTGATAAATGTCTGTTTATTATTTTACGACTTTATTTATTGCTATTTAAAATTACAAATTATTCGTTCTTTTAATTTTATGTGTTGTTTTTTTTCAAAATATATGACAAACTGACTTCTTTTTATTTTCAAAACAAAAACCTACACTACGCTAACTGCGAACAATACAAATGAGATAACTACTTTTATTTAAACCCACTTTAAACAAAATAATTCTAATTTTAAATATCGCAACATTGATAAGAATAGTTTCCACATCAAATCATTCCAAATCGATTATTTTTAACTATAAGGTAGGTGCGGGTAATAAGGCCTGTCGGCTAATAAAGCCTAAGTAACAAAAAATATAATTTAAAATGATCGATGTCGCTCAAGGTCATAATCGCAGGTAGCTAACACTCATCGATGGCACCTGAAACTTTTTGCGACGCTTTTGTTGATTCGGATACATACTTTTTATTTTATTTCAAATCTCCCTTAGCTAGGCCTTATTACCCGCACCTACCTTATACCTAATCTACAAATATCAATCTTTGAAATGGATTCTTTGCACTTTGAAAAGTATAGTTTAAATGAAAACACCAGTTATTGTATGTATTGTAGACAAGCTCGAATTTCTAACGTAATTGCTCTATATATTAAAAAGTTAATTATTTTTAAAATTCAAATAATCCTTTGTTGAAACTAGTCGTTTTAAAGTGTAAACTATCAATTTCAAAGATGTCATAAGACAGACCCCCTAATTCTAAATAAAAGTTAAAAGCTTTTAGTATCTTAAAAGTTTTCAAAAATTATTTTTATCCAGAATGTAGAATTGTTTTTAAAGAAATATCCACAAATAATAAGAAATCGTCTTTTTTCCTAACCCTTTTAAATGCTGAGGCAAATAACAGGCAATAAATTTTATGTTTTTTTCTGCAACTGAAGAAGTGGTATAAAATAATATATACTGGATAAATAAGAAGTGGGATTGTAGAACAAAACAATACATGTTCAATATTTAAAAAACCAGCTATCCAATGATACTACAATTGAAACCCAATCTTCATTCCCTGGGGGTGAAGCTGGTGTAAATTTAAAATCATTTTTAATTATAGTCCGAATCTATACACTACAAAATACACAGGTATTATTTGAAACTTTTTTTTGTTTTGGATTCGTAATAGATGGAGCTTTAATTGCAGACTTTACACAATTCTCGAGAAGTCCACAGGGGCAAAAAAACTCCGAAAATACGTGTTTAATATTCTTAAAAGAAGGCTATCCAACGATACTAAAATAAAAATAAACATTCCTCCCTATTGAACACGTATGTTTTGGTTTTACTATCGGACGTGATATTTGATACTTCCGGAAATTTTTATTCACCCAGAAAACAACAAATTTATGTCTTATCAGGTCACGTTTTTGACAAAAATAGGATTAAAAGAACAAAAAACCGTATTTTCACGATATTTGAATATTGAAAAAAAAATAAATTAACGTGTGTCCTCTATTTACTATTTATTATATGAAATAATCTGTAAATTAAAACAAATGAATTTCACGAAATACTATATTTCGGAAAGTATTAAAACTTCTCAGATTTTGGTATAATGGTAAAAGCTTCATTATATTTATTTAAGTTTACAAGCTCCTGTGATAATCTGTTATTTTTTAAATAATTTTTCAAAATTGCCAAAATATGGTTTCTTATACTTATAAAACTTTGAGGAAAGTACCCCATCGTTTTCAAAAGGTCTTTTATTCAGAATCGGGAGGAAAACTGAAATTATTTATTTAAGGACTTTACACACCCAAATCGTGGAATTTTTGTTTTTTTTTGAAAATGGGAAAATTAAAGGTAAAAAACAGAAATATCTTAATGAAACTTATTCTTAAACTTGTAAAGTATACAAAAAAGTCCCTAGAGTTTTTCATACTGATTAAAACCCTTTTTTCAGACTTTCCATTGAGCCAAAATCGTGCACCCCGTTTTTTCTTCATGTTTTTTTTTTTTTATTTGAAAATCCTAGCCGCCGGAAAATAGCCCGAAAATTTTTTTTGTATACCTTAAGAGTTCAAGAATATATATGCAAAGTTTCATTAAGATATCTCTGTTTTTCTCCTTTAATTTTCTTATTTTCAGAAAAGAAGGATTTCACGATTTGGGTGTGTAAATTCCCTTTAACCCATTAATGCGCAAAACGAGGATTTTGTGCACGCAAGTTCCTTTGTACGATTCGAATAGCAAATTGGGGCCAATTTCCTCCAAATTCGTATATAAGGGGTTTTTGGGGGTGCTCTTTCAGAATCTGGCATTTGTTTTGCATAAAAACTTCAAAAACCCTATTATTTTTTGGGTTTTTTCAAAAAAGTGCCGATTTTTTTGGGTCATTTTTCGTCTCAACGTCGATTATCTTGTCGTTGCTGCTATTGAATGATCATATAACCACCAGAAATCGCGGTCCGAATGTCTACACTTTCTCAAACCATGGTTTTGAATTTTTTTTCGCTTTGGTTTTTGCAAAATTGCCATTTTGTACAGCAATGTAATAAAAATTTCGCGATTTTTTTACATGAAAAGGATCAACTTTACAAAACAATTTATATGACAAAAAGTGCTTATAATTAGCCAAGGAAAACATGTAAATTTTTTCAGAATTGTTTGGACTATTTTTGGTTTTTTGGATTTGGCCAATTTTTGAAAAATCCAAAAATGTCCCGAAAAATTCTGAAAAAATTCACACGCATTCCCTGGCTAATTATAATCACTTTTTGTCATATAAAATTTATTCCTATAATTCGTCCTTTTTGAGTAAAAATATCACCAATTTTCATCATAAAAAAACTTGGTGATATTTTTACTCAAGAAGGATCAATTATACGAATAAATTTTATATGACAAAAAGTGCTTATAATTAGCCAAAGAACACGTGTTTTTCAGAATTTTTCGGGACATTTTAGGATTTTTGAAAAATTTGCCAAATCCAAAAAACCAAAAATAGTCCAAACAATTCTGAAAAAATTTACATGTTTTCCTTGGCTAATTATAAGCACTTTTTGTCATATAATTTTTTTTTGTAAAGTTGATCCTTTTCGTGTAAAAAAATCGCGAATTTTTTATTACATTGCTGTACAAAATGGCCATTTTGCAAAAACCAAAGCGAAAAAAAAAATTCAAAACCATGGTTTGAGAAAGTGTAGACATTCGGACCGCGATTTCGGGTGGCCAGATTCTGAAAGAGCACCCCCAAAAACCCCTTATATACGAATTTGGAGGAAATTCGCCCCAATTTGCTATTCGAATCGCAGAATTGAACTTGCGTGCACAAAATCCTCGTTTTGCGCATTAATGGGTTAAAGTGCGACTACACTTAAACAAAAAATAGTTGAGTTTATTGTTTTTTACTATCAAAGAGGACTCAACTCGCATAAAAAGTAAAATTTGATAATTGACTAAACTACGATTTGTAGTTATTCTTAACACTTAACGGACGGGTCGAATCTGCTCTGTCTTTCCTAGTTTCCGGGAATTTTTCAGAAGAATTAAATAAACATGAATGTATGGATTTAAAGCGTTGTAACTACAATAAAACTTTATTAAATCAATTATATTTCTTATAATATTTCATAACAGTATTTATTAAAGCGTTTAGTATTTTTTAAGCGTGTGATATGCTGTAAAACATTCACCTTTATGCAATGGAACCTGACAAAAATGGCAAACATATCTAGTTTCGCTCCTTTTTCCATGCGAGCTGCAGACTTTGCACGGTTTTTGGGGATATATTTTCTTCCCTGTTCCCACAATTTGTGTAAGGGTGTCCTGCTTCATGTTTCCTGACAATCTACCTTCTGGATCCGCTCTTGGAGTTCTTCTGGTTGGTTGAATATTAGTACCAGTTTCCTCAGAATCAGAATTGCCATTTTTACCGTTATAAAATTATTTAGAAATATTTCCTAAAATCAAAACTACGCCATAGGAGCAACAGGCAGATAGTACTATAAACAATAGTATCAAGAAAAAATAATAGTGTGCATAAAAGAAAACCCCAAATGCAACATACTAAAACTTCATGCAAAAACGTAGATCTACGTGGCCCGTCCTAGGAAGTCAGAATGGAAAAACGTAAATCTACGGGGCCCGTCCGTTAAGTGTTAAATAATAATATCTCGTAGTAAATTCATGTACTATTTATTAATAGTATGACTTCTACTATTTAATCGTAGTACAGTGATATATTTATTAATTTTGTATATACATATTATATACATTTTTCTAGTAAATGGATTTAATTCATTCATAATATTAAAAGTTAATTACATAATTTTACAGATTATAGTGTATGTGATCTGTATCTTGTGCAGTTTTGTATTTGATTTAATAAACTCTCAAATTATTTCTTAAATCAGTTATATCAACTTCGAATAACTACTATAAGAATAAAAATTATTTGTTATTTTTACTGATAGCTAGGAATTCTTGTGACTACATTTAAATAGTTAAAGATATCACTAAAAATATTAGTAATATATAATATTTTTTATTTTACTCCTATCTATAGTAAGACCAATTTGAAGTATTTCAACAATCTACTTTTTTTTTTACTTTATGGTAAATTTTAATAAAACGACTATTAAATTTTACTAGCGAAAATGGTTGTAGTAACCAAACCACTAATTTTTTTCTCAGTGTATATAATTTTTAAAATTTCATTTCCTTGTTTAAAGCTTTAAAATTTCAGCGATTTAATAAAAGAGCTAAAATGTTGTGGAAATGGTCTTAAGATATTGATATTCCCCCTCATCGTGTAAAATTTCCATAAGGAGCACAGCATGTATCATTCCAGAATTACAGGCGATAAGTGGGCATCTGAGTCGAACTCCCTCAGGAGTTGTTATTAAATTATCCTTATCTGAAGGCACACTATCCAGCCGATTATTTAGTAGTTTCCGACCTACCAGTTGTCGTTCTATAAATGTACACTGACTCAGGAAATGAGATATCAATTTTCCGGAAAATGCTGGGGTCCTTAAAGCTTATCCCACTATTGTGGGGTGTTTTGTGTTAAAGTATCAATTTACATGCAAGCACACTGCTCAATCTCTTAATAGCCATTTAACCCAATTTGATTTATGTAAGGAAAATTTTCAATTATTTTGTGCAGAAGTGCAGTTCAACCTTCATCATCCGAAGCCACCTGAATCCGTCTGCAGTCTTCCCTGTGAAAGAGGTCAAGCGAAGAAATACGTCGAGGGTGAGAGTTGCTGTTGGCACTGTTTTAATTGTTCCCTTTATCAGGTAATTTGTAAAAAGATCTTATTTATAATAAAAAACAAGCCCTAGACGAAAAATTCGTCGTTTTAAGCTCACTTTCACTTAGCACCCTTATTCCCTTACTACTAATTAGCTAGATCCCATTAAGATTTTTACTAGTCTTACTGACTTAAGTAGTTTGTAACAATTTTAATGGAATTATAACTTTTATCTTGCCGTCATTCCCATAGATACGGCATCATTACGATGAAACCCAGTGCTTAACCTGTCGCAAAGGAACACTTCCCGACCGTATGAAGGAGTTTTGTCAGGAGATTCCAGAGGTTTATTTACGACCGGAGTCTGCTTGGGCCATCGGTGCCATGGCTTTCAGCTCTACTGGGATCCTCATAACTCTGTTTGTGGTCGGTGTATTCTTAAAGTAAGTATATAAAATAAAGTGCGAAGGGTGTGCAATTCATGCATGAATCTTAGTGTGCCTTTAATGTGCTCAGTTAAGGAGCATTTTCATGCCGCCTCCGCTGCGGAATATTATGCTCCATTAAGCTCACACATTAAATTCTAATTTTATTATTATTCAGGCACAACGACACGCCTGTGGTGCGCGCATCCGGCCGAGAGCTCAGCTACATTCTTCTTGCTGGAATTCTCATGTGCTATTTGGTTACGTTCGCACTCGTGCTGAGGCCCACGGATATTGTTTGCGGCATACAAAGGTAAGTGTCCAAAGTCCAAACTTTATATGCGGCGTTTTTTCGTGACACCTGGTGAAATCCGAGGATATGCATCAAAGTGAAACGTTTTGGGAGCAACACTTGAAAGAATTGTTCATTACTATTCCATTTGTATGCATTGCATGAGCTGAACGATTTAATTATTTACTGGGTGAATGTCCTCACTTGGCTTCTTGAATTGCTTTAATAGAAACAGGACAAGTGGTAGTCGGACTCCTACATAAAGGGTTCTTACTTATAACATAATTCAATTGAACTTTCACCCGGCGTTGGGTAAATACTAACTAATTAAACTAATTAAAAAATTCTCAAAACTTTTAGTTTGTTATATCCTAGAACTTGTTTTAACCTGAAAACCTTGAAAAGTTCAAATCAGTATTCCCCAAAATCCCTAAGTACCGATTTTCATGGAAAACGCTTCAAATTTAAAAATTTCAGACGCCATCTTGGATCCGCCATTTTGAAACCAAAAAAAAAAAAAAATTAGCCTATATGTTAAGTTGGAATATCTACTACCTTCGGAAAAAAATGAGGCATATCGATGCAACAATTTAGGCGTGATTGACCAACAAACAAACAAACTTTCATTTTTATCTAGTGGAAGCGATTTCACGATTTTACAATGCGAATGCTTCTAAGCTAAAGATCTTAGGTTAAAGAAAATGAGTTTGTCGAGTACTTGAGACAAAAACTATCCAAGTGTTCAAGTAAAGAAATTCTAGTTTGGGAATATTTAAGCACGTATTTGAATATAGGTTTCAATAGGTAACTTTAATAAGTGATATAGCATTTTCACAATAAAATTAAAGAATACAGTGAGATTTTTTTAAGGGGGCTTCACACAACCAATTTTTTTTAAAAATCAATATTTATTTTATGATTGATTTTGATAGGAAATACTTTCAAGAATAAGAATTTCATTAGATTCGCTTTCGAGGCAGGCACTGCAAATTAAATTTGATTACGCTTTTCCTTCAAAAATATCTTTTAAAAACTTTAAGGGGCTATTAGGTTACGATATTTATTTATTAGTTTGCACACACAGATATTTATTTACACTTTTGATATACAAAAATATGTTCTTCAGATTTTCGAGACCAGTTTTTGAAAAATACATTTTGAAAAAAATACCTAAAAAATGATGGCCGGCATGATTTCAGGAGCCTGGATCGTCAGAAAAAAAAACCACCAAATTAATCCTTGTTCAAGTGGCTATCGTGTGAACTAGGATAATTTTTTTCTACCAAAAAATATCAAAATGGCGGCCGTTTGAAAAAAAAAAAAAACCTATTTTGAGGTTAGAAAATCGGCTGAAACTCGGTAAATTTGTTACCGATCAACACGATTCTAGTCTATATTTTTGTATATCTTAAGTGTAAATAAATATCTGTGCAAAATTTCAAAACGTAATATGTTTTCTTTCTGTACAAAAAAAAAAAAAAAAAAAATTATTGAAAAAAATGTTATTTTTTTAAATCGTAAGCTAATAGTCCAAAAATTCTCAAAATCGGCTTTTTAGAGTTGGTGTACACGATTTAAAAAAAAATGATTTGACCGATCGGTCTCAAATTTTGAAATGTTATTTGGTATATGATTTTCCAGGAATTGAATCACGAATAGAAATGATTTTCTGATTTTCATCACATTCCGGGCCAAAAATTTGTGTTTTTTTTTTAAAAAACGCCGCCATTTTGTTATTTTTTTATGGAAATTTTTCCTTTAAAAACTTCTTTTTTTTTGGCAGATTTTTTAGAAAAATTCCACCATTGAACAGCTTAGAAAAATAAAAAAATTTTTTATTCTTTTTCCCTTCAATTTTCCAATTTTCTACAAATAATAAATTTCAACTTTTGGGTGTGTCAAGTTCCCTTAATGCAAAATTTTGATAATTCAATATGACCGCAAAGTTAGTAAAGTTGTAACTTCGATTGAAATTTATGCTCAAAATTTTTGTCTGGTTATGAACTTGTGCAAAATGCGATATTTATTGTTCTAGAAGCTAAGCATCCTCTTAAACAAAAGGTTAACTACCCCCCTTATTAAGCTAGTACTTAGTAATCATCCGTTTTCTTTAAAACAGGAATCGTAACGATTATGATATTTTTAGTAAAAATCAAATCTAAACAATTATTTCCTAAATATTTTATTTATCGACAAAAATAAAAATTTTGTTTTGAGTTTTATTTTTAAAATCAAAAATAAAAGTCCAGTAGTAATTTATATTTTTAAAATCTGAAATAAAAAGCAGAAAATGTTTTTAAATTTGGAAATTTTGGCACAACGTTGCATTCGAATAAGCACGTGTTTCTTTTTTTTTTCTAAACAGCGTCATCGGTTGGACGTAAAAACAACACACGCTATACTAAATATTTCATGATTTTGATTTTTGGTTTTAATATTAAAAATCCTTTTTTTCATTACTTCGATTTTTGATTTTATAGTAATAAGAATATTTTATTTTTATTTCTGGTCTTAAAAATAAAAATAATTTTAAGATTTTCAATTCAGATTTTAAAAATGTCAAACACTTTCTAATTTTAAAAATAAAAATCACTTGTTGATTTTTATTTTAGATTTTTTTTTATCATATTCTCATTTTTATTTTTTATTTTTATAATAAAAATCATATTCTGATTTTTATTTTAGATTTTAATAATAAAAATGCGAAAAAAATGTTATTTTTTAATTTTATGGAAATAATCACAAATTTAAAAAGCACATCAAATTACTAAAGTTTAGGCCATAAGAAACATAATGCTACATTTGAACCAATTTTCTCACAAATTTGTTTATCTACATGATTTTTCTAGTTTGAAAAATTTAAAATAATTGTTATTTTCGATCCCTGCTTTAAAGTAATAAAAAATATTATTTTTACCTTTTTAGTTTAAGGTTGTACATATAGGCAAAGCTTTTATGGTGGTTTTTATTTTTTTCTAAAAATTTACTTTATTGGTATTGCTTTATAAAGTGAAACTAGAAATAGAAATTTAAAAGATTTATAAATATTGAATTGAATTTTATTGAAAAGAAAAAAAACTCCAAAAGTTATGAAACTGATACAAAATCAGATTGCAGCACCATTTATCTATTTCAAACAACTGCAAACTTCTAGATTGCTTTTATCTCATTTTGTACGGGTATAACTAATTTACGTAAAGTCAAAATTCCTGGCGGTTTTGTTATTCAAACCAATTAAATTATTTCGACCGTAAAGATTGGCTTAATAATTTTTAACATCCCCACCACTATGCTTACAGAATTACTATACTAGATATTTGAATTTTCACAGATTTGGTGCAGGATTTTGTTTCACCGTAGTTTATGCTGCACTGCTCACAAAAACGAATCGAATCGCCCGAATATTCAAAGCGGGCAAACAGTCGGCGAAAAGGCCCTCGTTCATCAGCCCCAAATCCCAATTAGTTATCTGTGCGTGTTTAACATTTGTGCAGGTACGTAGATTTGCACCCCCGACTGTGGGCACCCGTGTATTAACTAACTATATGCTACCTGTGCCGGCCGGAAGGTGCACTTTGTTTCAAAATTGCCTTAACCATTAAATTTGCAGATACTCATCAATGGAGTTTGGATGGTCATATCACCTTCGCATGCGATCCACCACTATCCGACGCGGGAGGATAATTTGCTCGTCTGCGACTCGTACATCGACGCCTCCTACATGATTGCGTTTTTCTACCCCATTATTCTGATTATTGTTTGCACAGTTTATGCGGTGCTCACCAGAAAAATTCCGGAGGCTTTCAATGAATCGAAGCACATCGGTAAGAGACAACCATGACCCATTTGCATATATATACAACCATTGACGAAATTTAGAAGACACTTTTTGAACAAATGCAAAACGTCATTTTTTCTAATATACTAGCAATTTTATTTCTCAACTTGTACGCAGTCCTTTCGTATTAATGTCTGCCTAAACAAGATCCTAATAAGTAATTAAATAATTCATTTCTCGTACAAACCCATTTAATATATTTTTGGAATCTTACTAAATTTAATATGAAGCTATATAACACAAAGACGTACACTTTGTGTTATCTCTTTTAGCCCTAATTCTTTTAACTAAACTTTTGAATTCATTTTAAAAAATTGTTTGATGTAATTTCTTGACTTTCTGCTCTTTAAGCCCCATAGAATTTTTATTGAATTATTATTAAGACTTTGAATGAGCAATTTAAGCAACGTAGAACGTGTACAGGTTGCTAATGCGTTAAAATCTTAGCTAGAAATTCCAATCACATTTTCGCATAGTGCTGAAAGTAGGTTGGATGCTTGCTAACATGTCCTTAATTTCGCTGTCTTTAAAAGTTTTGACGTTTTTTAACTTGTGTCCGTGAAATTGAATACTTTCAAAAAAATGAAATTTTATTTTATTTCAGACTAATATTTTTTTTCCAGAGCATCTTCAAATTTTTCATTTAACACTAGGTTCACGAAACTCATAGAAGTTGTATTTGGGTAATTCTTTTACACAATTCTTTTGACCGATTTGGCTGAAAAGGTGATTTTTAACATTTTTTGCATTTTATTCGAAAAGTTTGAGGTTATGTCGAAAAATAGTTAAGACAAAAATTGTAGGGCTTTTTATTATCTACACCTTTTATATGTAATTTTTTTTGATCCGAGCCACAGTTTTCTTTTTATTAACAAAAAACCGTTTTTTGACGTGTCGCGCTATATCAATTAATGTTTTAAAAATAGTAATAATAAAGTTACCATATTTTAAAAACATGTTTTTTATGTAAAATTTGACGGAGAATACAATAAAAGTACTAAAAACTTGCTACGAGGTAGGGGCCATTGTTAAAAATTGATTTTAACAATTAAATTGTTAATAACAATATGAATTTGTTAATACGTTGTATTACATTTTTTTTTCTCAAAACCCATTCCTTTAGATTTAAAATGAAAAAAAAAGAAGTTTGTAGCTCGAATAAAACAAGAGTTATAAATTTTTGAAAATGAGTCTCCAAGCCAAAAAATTCATTATTCTCACATTTTCGATCACTAGTATTATCGAAAATATGCGGAACAAAACAAAATCCTCGGACACGTATCTCTTACTTTTCGATATAGAATCAGTAAAAAAAGTTTCAGCCAAATCGGAGACATGTCGGTCAATTTTTATCAAAATCCGTACGGTTTGAAAAAGAATTACCCATTTATCAAATTTTGGAGAAATATTTGGCTAGTCCCATATTTCGAACGAGAATATATTATAATCTTATTTTTTTCGGAATCCCTATAAATCATACAATAAATTAAATGTCCGTATATCTAGTGTTCAAATTCATTTAAAGTACTTGATATAATCCATTTCTGCATTTGTACCAAATTTGTAAGGCCTACGTATGAAAGACTTTAAACTATTATTTTGAATCACTCATCGAGACCTTTTTTGTCCAGTTGAAAGAGTGATCCCAAATTTAGCCTTTAGCCTTTGACATTAAAAATCTAATATCTCGACGATGATAGAAGATAAAGAAGTTTGTCTTATCTCATTTTAAAGCTTAGATCAAGTAGAATATCAGTAATATAAAAATATTTACAAAAATTGTAAAATACACCTCTGAGTGTAAAACTGCAGGAAAAATTACAATAAATTATAAAATATATGGAAAAAAATGTGTGTATGAGTCATAATTTAAGCTGATCAGTAAATAGCAATTGCCATACATCTATGGTTCGTTTTCATTGACATTTACCCCTGTTAAGGCGAGATCTCTTAGAGATCCAGCAACTCAAGGCAAGATCAATCAGAAATCAAGTACACTTCATTTCAATAGTGTTAGTAATATTATTTTCAATCCACATGTATCCATTATTGCATGACGAAAGTTAAATGCTTTTAAAGGTAGTTTTACTATCTTCATGGGGTGTATTTGTATTGGATCTGATGAAAATAATTTTTCATATTTCTTGCAATTTATATGGTGCAGAAATAATTTTTTTTCGAATTCGTATAAATATTTTTGACTGTTCGACGTTGTTTTCACCCCCTTACAAGGGTAAATGTCAGCTTGAATTATGACTCATACACACATTTTTCCCATATAGTTTTTTAATTCATTGCCATTTTTCATACATGGGGGTAGTTTTACCTTGTCTTAGGGGTGTATTTAACAATGTTTGTAATTTTTTTTTATGTCACTAATATTCTACGTGATCTAAACTTTAAAATGAGATAAGACAAACTTGTTTAACTTCTATCATTGTCAAGATATTAGATTTTTAATGTCAAACCTTTTCTTCAAGAGAAGCATTATACAACTCAATTTCGTCAACTTTGATCGATCGTTTCTCAGAATTGAAGCAGATGCTCATCTTGAAACTTTTATGAGAGCATTATCCTAACATAAGCTTTCAATTGGCACACATTTTGGTTTAAAATACGAGCTCCACGAAATAGGCTAAATTTGGTTTCTTTTTGGGGTCACTCTTTCCAAATTCAATCGTAATATTTCGATATTTTTCATATGAAAATCTGAGAAATTTGGTATTCATACAAAAAAGGACAATATCATGACATATTCAAATTTTTAATGACATTTTTGGAGAATCTATCTTCATTTTTCAACATTTTAAATTCAAATCGTTCAACAGAATAAGAAAATCCTGACAGTTTAATGGAGCAACAAACCAATTTTATTTTTGTAAAACATATTTAAAAAAGAGGTTTAAAGTATTAGGAGTAGAGTAATACCAAAATTAAAGGCTAAAGAAGATCATAAAATTCAAGGCTAAGATTTAATACGTTTTATTACCTTAAATACCATTTTATCTTTATTACATTTAATTTGTTTTTTTTGCGGGAATTATTTATTTTAGTACCTCAGATTTTCGAACTTACCGGGATTTCATAGTCACGGGTATTAACTATTAACTATACTCTTTTAATTTAAGAAAAGACCATTTTCAAATCAGGCTGGTCGAATTTCAATTCAACAAAGTCATTTTAAATATCAAAAAGGATATTTTTATCTTAAACTAGTCTAAAATTTCAACTCAGACAAGTCCAGATTTTGATTTCAAACAAGTACAGATTTTTAACTTAAAATTTTACAAATTTGGACTTGTTTGAAGTGAAAATTCGTACTTCTTTTAGACTAGTTTGATTTGAAAAATTAGACTTATGTATTAGTGTTGAAAATTCGGACTAGTTTAAAATGAAAAGATACTTCTTGATATTTAAATCGACTTTGTTGAATTAAAAATCGACCAGCCTGATTTGAAAATGATATTTTTTTAAATTAAAAGAGTATGTACCAGTGAGAAATTTAGTGATAGTTAAAAACTCAATTCCACTAGTACTGATTTAGTGATACCTTGCATAACTTGAATCGAAATTGATTTACTTATACAATGGTTGTGAGATGCATAATAATGACATTTTTAGTTTAGTGATAGTGAAATTGAATTTTCCACTGTCACTGTGACAGTCAACAATTTTAATACGAAAGGACTGTATAAAAGTTAAGAAACAAAATTACCATTAATATTAAAAAAATAACCCATTTAGTTTTATCGATCAGAATTTTTGATCACCGATTGCATATACCAATTTTTTTAAAACCGAATTTACCTATCGCCACAGGGTTCACAATGTACACGACGTGTGTAATATGGTTGGCTTTTGTACCCCTATACTTTGGGACCGGGAATCATGTGTCCCTCAGGATAACATCGATGTCGGTGACAATTAGTTTATCAGCGAGTGTGACAGTTGCCTGCCTCTTCTCCCCAAAGGTAAGTGAATTTGGCCACCCCCTCTTCCAAGCCCCAACCTTTATCCATTTAAATGACTGATGGCAGAGTGTTCCACCAGTGCTCGCGTTACACAACATTGACAATTTGCAATTTTCGGTCGAAATATCTAGGGCAAGAGAGCTCCTCTCCACTCGTTCGTTGGGTGACATCAATTTTTGTTTTATTTTGCTCGAAGGTGATGGAAATGGGCCTTGTCTTATATGAACTGATGAATTTTTATTTTCACCTATTTTCGACAATTTTCGCACATCGAATGACTTTGCAGGGCGGCACAAACGTTGTAGGAACACCTCCCCTATTTTGGAAAATTGTAAATTAACTTATCCAACATCAATGGCGGCTTCTTATATTAATATCAGCGCCCTTTTACTCGCAGGTAATTTTCGCATCGATACCGACCCATTAAAGGCGCCTTGGCAATGTCACGGTATACGACTCATACATATGTAGGGACTAAGTATTGTTGAAGAGACCCCCCAATTATTTCCAGTTGATGTACTCCCTGAGTTATTACTTTCCTTCGATGAAAGATGAAATTACCATGTGCGTGCCTCTCCTTTTGACAAAATCCACTTGAAAACCCACTTACGCATCCCCCCTGTATTTAGCCCCCTATTCAGCCTTTGGGTGTGTGTTCTTCAACCGCTTTTATTTTTATCTCCGGAATTTGTGAAAATGAATTGTGCCAAAGGCATTTGCAAAAACAAAAATAGGAAAAACAAAAATTGTAATACAGACATAGGGCATAGGGAAGACAATAAAGGCTGGCATTTCGACGAAAATTAAGCCAACTTCAAGAGCATTGTCCGACTTTTGTAAGAAGTCACGGCGTTGAAGAGCGACGTGCACACGCCTACCTCATGCTCGGTATCCTATAAAACAAAACTAAACTAAATCTTGTCGACTTTCAGCCACTAATAATTCCTATTTTGTTGGCCATCTCTGTGTGTGTGCAGATAACACGGCATTTTGTACTTCATGTCAGACCTGTCACTTTCAGAGGCACGAACTTTGGCTCTTAATCTGTGAGGACTGACGGATGAAATACCTTTTTGTTTCCAGATAGAAACTAGAGCGTTTTGTAACTTTTCCGAAGTATTTACAGGGTAGCAATCGGTCAAAGGATAGGATATTGATGATGTCTGGATAGTACGACAGATTTTTATAAAATAGACCTGTCGTACTGAAAAATTTAGTTGATAGATTGTTTTTTTTGTTTCGATTTAACTGAAACTAAACACTAATCCCTCAAATTAGTCTTTCGATATTAAGCTCTATTACGAAATATTCCGAAATATTTTTTTATAAACAATTTTACTTCATACAATAGATAAGATTTAGTGAATTAATAAATAGAGCCACAAAATTTTAAACCAGAAATCAGACTATACTTTTCTGAAGGTTTCTGATGCGATAATTCTGAATCCGACCTCAGAATTGTTCCGTCACGTCAATTTTTCGAAAGATCCTAACCTAAAAGTGATAAATGACAGATTTAGTGCTCTGAAGTCTTCACCTGATGCTACTCAATTTCTGAATACCCACTTATATGCCAAACAAATAAATTTCAACTAACAAAGAGTTTTTTGGAGAACAAATTACCTCTTGATGTAACATAACCTCAAATATTTCGAAAAATCAAGTTTTTTCCACATTTAGGTTAGAATCTCCAGAAAACCTGACGAAATGGAAAAATTCTGAGGTCAGCGCGTTAAAAACCTTCGGATTCTGATGTCTGGTTTTGGCAGCTTGCAAAATTTTATTAATTCATTTTTTTTTATAAAGTAAATATTTTTCTCAACAACACACTTCGATGAATCGCAAACGACTAAAAAAATCATATAGAAATATTTCCATTCGTTCTATAAAGATTATTTAATATCAATTTATTAAGGATTTCATTTCGAATTGGACTGACTTTGAATTGTAATCTATAGATCAAAAATTTTATGTTGCCAAATATAAAACAATTTATGTTATCGTAAAATTATTTTCATGAACAAATTTTATTTTTAATTATTTATAAAAATTGTTTTGACGAAAAAATAAAAACAAAAAACAATTTCTGAATGGGGTAGAATTAAAATATTATATTATAAGAACCTTTCAATTTATTTTCCCGATTCATACATTTTTAAATTAAGTATACTGCATACCAAATTTTTCCTGCCGACAAAAAACTATTGTATAATACGTGGATTAGATGAATGCTCTAAAAAAATATTCAACATATTATTATTTATAAAACATCCCACCTTTAAATAACTTGGTGTAACCTCTCTTTTACAGATTAATGCTTTATACCTTATTTTATAAATATGATCAATTTAAAGTCCTCATAACATACAAAATACCATGTCCATTACCTGCCAAGTAGATTTTTAATATGAAGTTATTTCTATGGTTATTTTCCTTCTAAAAGACTGTCCCCTGTCATATTTGTATTTATTAATCAGTTTAAAAAATTTTAAATATAAAAGCAATATATGTAAATTGTATGTAATGGATTTTTTGTTTTTTTAATAATCTCGTTTCAGTTGTATATTATTCTCATCCGGCCAGAACGGAACGTTCGCCAAAGTATGATGCCTGCCAGATATAGTGCTATGAATAGAGGGACTGGAACAGGTCCATCCTCAATGATGGCCCCAGCTATGGTGACTGCAGCAACATGCAATCAAGAAGAGAAAATTAATAAACATATATCACCCTCGCAAACAGGTGAGTTTAATATGAGAATTTCTATTTGAGCTTCTGTGTATTTAATTAAAATATGGTTCAATACATAGCATATTCAAAAACTTATGCGTATCAGTTTTCATTTATAAAATGTATCAAAAAGTTTATATACACTTCATAGAAATTGGGTTGGATACGAAATTCTCTCGTTTCCAAAATCACTACTTTTATTTTTTCCCGCTTTTTTAAAATCCGGGTTTATTAAATCTCATTTTTCAAAATACCCACCTTTAAGAGATAAGTTTGGGTGTAAAAACCAGTCCTCTACAGGACTAATAAATTTTTTGAAAAGAGTGTAAAATAAATTTCAACAGTACCAAACAAATAAATTTACACATTTTGTACCAGGAAAATTTTTATTAAATTGAACACTTTGTACAAAAATCAATTTATACAAAATTGAGCAGTTTGTACAAGGACAATTTATACCAAATTAAACATATTGTACAAAGAAAACTTTTATGAAATTAAATATTTAGTACGATTAAAATTTTTACTAAATTCAATATCGTTATAGTAGGAAAATTATTATTAAATTGAACATTTTATAGAAGAAAAATTTATACCAATTTGAACACTTTGTGCAAGGACAATTTATACCAAATTGAACATCTTGTACAGGGAAAATTTTAACTAAATTGAAAATTTTATACAAGGAAAATCTATACCAAATTGAATATTTTGTACAAGACAAGTGTTTACTTAATTAAAATGTTCAACTATCCATTTAAGTTGGTTACTTTGTACAAGGAAAATTTATACTAAATTGAAATTTTGTGCAAGAAAAATGTTTACTAAATGAACACTTTGTACAAGGACAATTTATACTAAATTAAACATTTTATACATTTTGTTCAAGAACAATTTATACCAAATTGAACATCTTGTACAGCGAAAATTTTTACTAAATTCAACATTTCATACAAGGAAAATTGTTTACTAAATTCGATATTTTGTACGAGGAAAATTTTTACTAAATTGAACACTTTGTACAAGGACAATTTATACTAAATTGAATATTTTGTACACGGAAGATTTTTACTCAGTTAAACATTTTGAACAAGGAAAATTACTTTTTCTTTTGTGAAATTTATACCAAATTGAAGATTTTGTGCAAGAAAAATGTTTACTAAATGAACACTTTGTACAAGGACAATTTATACTAAATTAAACATTTTATACATTTTGTTCAAGAACAATTTATACCAAATTGAACATCTTGTACAGCGAAAATTTTTACTAAATTCAACATTTCGTACAAGGAAAATTGTTTACTAAATTCGATATTTTGTACGAGGAAAATTTTTACTAAATTGAACACTTTGTACAAGGACAATTTATACTAAATTGAATATTTTGTACACGGAAGATTTTTACTCAGTTAAACATTTTGTACAAGGAAAATTACTTTTTCTTTAGTGGAATATTTTTTCTCCAAGAAAAATAATGGGATTTAAAATTGATACGATTTTAAATGAGCGGGAATTTTATTTGATGTGATTCATACGCTTTCCTAATTTATATAACATCACGGAAAATAAATCCACCTAAAGAATTTTTAATTATATTTATCAATAGCAATAATATGGGATATTAGTAAAAAATAAAAATTCATACTTTCTTCTAGCTGAAAATGGAAGGATTAAGCTGTGTGAGATGGCGACACAAACAGTTAATATATCAAGTATATTCACGAATATAGATAGTACAGCGTTATCTAACCTAAGTATACCATACGCTGATCAAAGTGTGCCAAATAGTATAGAAAATTATCAAGTAGCTAATAATAACAAAATTAACAATCAGTCGCCAAAAACCGTGAGTACTATTGGGGTAACATTTAATACTGGTGGAGAGATGGACAAGAGTATTATTGATACGTGCTTATAGCAAGTTGCTAATTGTTCGTTAAAGTAAAAATATTGTCTTCAGTAATTTTACATAATAGTTAAAATAATAAAAATCTGTGACAACATGTTAATAATAATAAAATTTAAAAACAATACTTGAGTGATGGGTATTTTAAAAATGTTAAATACGGCAGATTCTCAAAATCTTAAAAATGCAAATAAATTTCGGTTGCACTTTAATTTTTATTTAATAAAAAAATAAAAAATAAAAACGGACGTTGTCCCACAAATATAAAGCGGAAAGAAATTCTTAAGAAAATATTCATTTCTAAAACCTTCCTGAAAAAGGAAAACAAAACGCCGAGGAGATTTATGAATGAAAACAACATCAACCCCTAATACATTGGTTCATTAAGTCTCGGTATCTTTCCCTAATTTGCGCTGCCACGTCAGCAGAATCTTCCCTTATTAATATTCTTAATTATCTTCTTGTGAAATACATCTTCGCATTAAGCACACCTTCATACATATATATGCGTCCATATCCCAGACGTTTCGTTTAAAGGAGCAACTTTCTTCTTATATGGGGTCTCGTTTATTAAATATTAAAGATGAAGGCTTTTCCTACTTATTCTTAAAGTGAATAATTGATGTAAAAGGATTCGAAATAAAATTTATTTGCATATAGATTTTTTTTTTTTTTTTTTATTTTATGCCTTTTTTACATTTCGGGATAATTTTTTTCAATATCAATTTTTGTTTGTTGATATAAAAAGAAAACTAATTAGCATTTGCAAATATTTACAATATCTAAATAAGCTTATATTGTACTATAAGATATGTGGTATATGTGGGTTTTGAGTTCCTCAGACCGTCGATTTGTCTTCATGTTTAAATTAATACGCTCATTGATGATTCACATAAATATATAAATTTTTCTATTTCGTAAAATCTAAATTTAATTTTTTAAATTGCAAATTTCTTTCCACCACTTGATAGAACTAATTTTATTGTATTGTAGAATATTGACGTTTTCTAATTTTTTGTGGTAGGAATGAGACACTTTTATTTCCGTCGCAATTTTCGGCAAAAATTCTTTTCAATCAAATTTGGAATTACATACTTACAGGGTGGGCCATTTAAGATTTGGAATTTTAATCGGCTATAAAAAAAAAAAAAAAAAAATGAATATTTTTTCAAAGTTGTGAGTTTATAAGAAAGATTGAACATTTCCATTTAGGAATGGAAGACAACATCATTCAAATGACTGCCACTGCTAGCCTTACAATACCCCATTCGATCAGTCCAATTTTTTAGTACATTTTCGATTGTCTGGGACTCTATTTCGTCAATGGCAACTCCGATTTCACTTTTCAAGTCGTCACACAAAAAAGTCTAACGGAGTCAAATCGCAGCTTCGAGGTGGCCAAGTGGCTGATTATGCGATTTCCGAAAACAGTGCGCAAAAGATCGATTGTTACGTTGGCTGTGTGGCACGTTGCGACGTCCTGTTGAAACCAAATGTCGTCTATGTCATACTCTTCAATTTTGGCAAACAAAATGCGGCTTCAGCTCTTGCACTAATTGAACTTTGTACGCATTCATTCCGAGATGTTTATGCAAAATTCTTCTCAAAGAAGTGCGTGAAATGTTCAATTCTTGAGAACGATGACGAGTTGATGTTGATGGTTGTTCACGCACACTCTGAACAACAGCAGTGATATTTTCGGTTGAGCGCACTGGACGATTACGTACACGGGTTGTTTTGTCCAACAACTATTCAGTTTCACGAACTCGCTTCACTAATTGATCCACAAACTGCGATTTTGGCACATCCTTTTTGTCAAATTTTTTCCGTAAATTTCTTACAGTTTGAGTAGAAGACTCACCACTTTGCAAATAAGTTTTTAATATCTCCCAATTTTGTTCAAGCGAAAAGCAACCCATTTCATAAATTTCAAACATAAAACTAACTTTCTGTCACATCGGAAATGTCATCAAACCTTCCAACCTCAAAATAACCTATAGTTCCAATTCCAAACGTTAGATGGGCCACCCTGTATATTAATATTTAAATGTTACGCCTTTAAGGCTTATGATTTTGTGGGTTTTGGTTCGAAACAAAATTTGATATTGGGTATAGAGCAAAAAATATATCAAAGGTACTTACTTGTAGGAATGAATAAAAGGAATAACATAAAAAGAACAACAAATTGTGTGTCTGTATGAATATTCTCTAATCAAAAAATGAAAAGGTAACAAATAGAAAGAATTATTTAATGAATCAAATGACATTGAGAATTTATAATGAGATTTCTGCCTCCTCGTTCCAGTAACGAAGAGCGATGACAAAATTTATGTAATATCATCCAATTTTCAATAGATCAGGAACATCAAGCATAATAATTAAATAAAATTCAGTCAGACGTTTCTCTTACGATTAAAACGCTATTTCATATTGCCTCTCTAAACCCATATTAAAAACGATGCATTCCCCCCCAAATAAAAGCTTTTTTCAAAATTTCAGAATTAATCAGTTTTTGATGAAAACATATCTTCAGAAGAATATACATATATATATAGGTATATATACATTTAACATAGGTAAATAATAATTTTATTTTATTATTTAATATCCACAAGGTTGGAATGAGTTAGAATTGTCTCATTCCTACCCTGAATTAGTTTTTATATTCAAGTACCTAAATTTAATACATATTAAATGAGTTAGTATTACACCAAATCTAATTCATTTGTGATATAATGGAAGTAAATAATAAATTATTGTTTTAAAAATACTTATATATTTTTTATTTACAAAATTCTGTATATCAAAAAATTTCAAGTCCTAATACAGAAAAATAGAAGATCAGCAAAAACACTTCCCACTATTTTAAAAGTCGCACAGCTACTGAATTATAAATTTAAATTTATAATAACCTTTTCTTTTTGTTGAATAAGACTCTTTAATCTCTATTCTGAAGAGAAATATAACGACTGACTAAATTCCTACCTATGATTCATTCTTATCGCGTATAGAGGAAAGATTTCTAAAATATTTCTTATTGGCCATTGGCAAATGGACCTATGCTTTTAAGGGGAGAAATAGGTGTAGGACGGCGTATTTTTAGTGATTTTCATTAATTTTTTTAGCACATAGGAATATATATATTTTATATTCAAGAGTATATTCTGAAATTTTCAAACATTTTCCTGGAAAAATCACGGAGATATCAGTTGCTGCGCATTGTAAGTCACAGAGGTCACAATTTTCATCTGAAATCAATTTTTCAAAAAAATTTACTTTTTTTATAAGTGTCTCTTCAATTTGAACCCCACTTCTGACAAATAAATCGAAAATTAATATTTTTTTAAGGAATGTGAAAGTTTTAGTATGATTTTTTACCATTTTTTCGTACTTTTTTTGCAATATAAAAATAGTTAAAATAAAGATATTGTTTAGGATTGTGCTGAGTTTGATAATGATTGATAAAAACTGTAGGAGCTAGAGTGTACACAAATTCGATAAAAACGCTTTTAAATATCCCACGCAGTCCAACCGTTCAACTGAGCGACACTCGCTGAAACGCTTATAACTTTTAAATGGCGTGGAATTTTGTTTTGAAATTTTCAAAATATATTTTGGAATAGTTCTACAATCGATTTATAAAAAAATAATAATAACTAAATTTTTTGGAACCTATTTTCCCCCTGAAACGAAAAGCAAAAACCCCTCCATGTTTAAATATAAATTTAAAGTAGCCGAAATTTTATATTAAAACAAAAGAATTAATTTAAAAAAAAATGCTTTTGATTCGTTACAAATATACAAAATGTTTATAGTATATTGGTGTCCAAATAGTTCTACCAAATATTAATTTTTATAAATAATTATCTTGAAGAGTAATTTTTTTTTTTTTTTCATTTTAAAAAATTAAGAAATGTCAATCTTTTAAATCTATCAACAACACAAATAATTAAATAAAAGCTTAAGTCGCTCAATTCCTAAACTTTATTAAGAAGCAAAATATGATTATGAATTGAATGCCACAAAATGGAGTAGGGCTTTAAATGAAATTATGCTGTTTTTTCATATAGAACGTATCAATTTTGTTAAAAGACGTATACTCAGATATCTTTTTTACGTCTTGCGAAATGCATGCATAATAAGATTTTTAAATACAATGCGTATTTGTAAAATAAGGTACCTAATTAGTTCTTTCCTTTCAAGTAACATTGCTGCTAAAACAAACTTTATTTCTAATTACTTTTCAAATTATTAACTTATAATTTAAAAACCTCCCTATAAATTGCATCACTGACACTTAAAATGATTTGACATGTTGTCCAGAAATATTTTTTAGAAATATATCAAAAAACTATACCCCTTTCATGGGCTTTGTACTTTCTAAAAAGCAAAACTTTGTAAATATGTTTTGTCTAAATTAACTTCCTCAAAGTTTGTGAAATGTTCATGTAAATAGAATATTAATTGGAAAAGAGTGCTAAAAAAGCGTTACAAAAAATTTTTTTGTTTATTATTCTAAGTAATTAATTGTCAGTCAGACAAAAACCGGGGCAAATGTAAAATTATATCTAAAGGAAGCTAGATGTATGGGAATGTTGTAATGAATTACATAAATGTATTTAATAAATAAATTAAAAAATAATATGAATAAAAATTTAAAAAAATAATAAAAACAAAAACAAACAGGGAACGATGTAGTAAAAGAAAAAATTGATATATTCTTCAGAAGAATACAAGACCAAATGTGATATATTTTATTACAGTGTAGTGTGAATCTTTGATGCGAGGAACCTCTTTCGTTCGGTTTCTATTTAAATATTATAAGTGAAAATTGCTTTCAAAGAATACTCAAAAGTACTTGAGAAGCTAAACTATAGATAAACATATCTACAGCTTAAAATTGGGATTGAGTGTCGTCTCAATTTCTTCACAACCCAATTTTGACCTGTAGGAAGAAGTAGTTTTAATAGAAATAAAAAAAAATGGTATATTTATTTACTTTCATATATTGTGTAAGAACTCAAAAAGAGATACTGGTTCTTTTTCATTTGTGTTCAAGAGCCCTGAACCCCTAAATGAAGACCAGAACCACGTTTATTGTATATTGATCTACGAATTAAGATAGGCCCTTATTTATAAGCCATAACAAAAAAAAATAACCAACTTCTTCTTAATATTCGTCTACTGATAAGTCGTACTGTGCTTTCCTGTAGTTAACTTACAATTCAGAAATATGTCTAAAAACTAAATATATTGGTAAATGTATTGGAAGTTACACAGACTCATAAAAGCAGATTACATTAAAGAAAAATTGTAAAGTAAAAAAGTGTAAATAATGTTCCAATTGCAGAAATAAAGCAAACAAATTGATTAGTTATTTTAAAAATGGTATTTTTTATTCAACCTTTTCCTTATCTATGGTATGTGAAACCAATTTATGCACATCAAGCAATTTCCAACTATTCCCAACAATCTTCTGAAATACTTCAATTTATATTTATTCATTGAACAATTTTTTTTTAAAAATTATTTATTTTGTGATCCCTCTCTAGGTCCTCCAAAAGTAATAGATTCCCAAGAGGATTCATTAAAAATTGACCACACATTATGCCCTGAGTGGAGGGAAACTCTATTAAGAATCAATAAGGCTTATTTACCCCCAAAGGGTAAATAAGCCTCATTGATTCTTAATAGGGTTGCCCTCAACCTTGTCAACATTTTGATGTCAGACGTTTGTTGCTCTGTTTGATTTGGGTCAAGGTTTAGGATAACGAAAATACATCAGACGGTAAGTATTGAATTTTTACATTCTTTTTATTCCTAATTGTATCAAAATATATTAGCGAGATAGATGTTAAGGATATTTTAAATTCCTTATTAAACTTAGAAATAAACACATATAATTTCTAAATATTTCGATTTCCAAGAATCCTAGATAAAACCTACCAAAATATTATAATTTTATCTTATAGTTGATAGTATTATTTGCAACTATTATATTTTAAAAATTTTAATAAAAATTATTTTATCAATCATGTGGTACTTGTCTAAATAATTTAAAATTCTTTTATGCTGAGTGATACCTGAATTATAAACATTTAAATATTATTTAAATCCTGTCATAAACAAGATAAATCAACCAGAAGTTACTAATTATATTAGTCTCATTATTCGTAAAATACCAACATCCTTCAATTCATTGTAAATCGTTCTTCAATTGTTTTTCAATCAAAATCTTCTCAATAATTTATAAAATCCGCAATCGTCATCCGGCTGTTCAAATTTCCGGGATTTTCCAAGAAATTCAGCCTCTTGGACAGCAGATAAAATATTTATTAATCTCTTCATAAGTTGAAAATTATTTGCAGTTTAATTACACAATGGAAATTGAAATTTAACTATAAATTCAGATGAATGATTTTGAGGAAGGACGTTAATCTTAAACCTTTATTGAGACGTATTGTTGGTAAGCTGTTTTATTTTGTTGTTTGATTTTTAGAATTCATTGCTCGTAAATAAAATGTATTTTTGGATATTTAATTAGAATTATTAAATGCTTTCATTTTCATTTATGAAGGTGGTGAGGATTGGGATTTTTTGTTAATTATAATTATTAATTATTACTAGCTGGGTGACCCGGTTTGACTCGGCCTTGGGTAAATACTTAATAATTACAAACTTCTTAAATGTTCTAGTTTGTTATATCCTAATAATAATCATTGTACCAATTTTCATTAAAATCCGTTGAAATCGACACATTTGGTCTCCATATTGGATCCGCCATCTTGGATGTACAAATTTTGATAATATTCCAAACTTGTAGCTTCAGAATAATCATTATGCCAATTTTCATTAAAATCCGTTGAAATCGAGAAATGTTGGCCGCCATGTTGGATCCGCCATCTTGGATTTGTAAATTTTGATAATATTCAAAATAAGTGGCATCAGACTAATCATTGTACTAATTTTCATTAAAATTCGTTGTAATCATCTTAGTGGCCATGTTGGATCCGCCATTTTGTATTTGAAAATTTTGATAATTTTTAAAATCAGTGACCTCAAAACTATCATAGTAGTAATTTTCATTAAAATCCGTTAAAATCGAATAATCTTGGTTGCCTGGGTCCGCCATCTTGAATTTGTAAATTTTGATAACATTCAATATCAGTGACCTCAAGATAATCATTGTAATAATTTTCATTAAAATCCATTGAAATCGAGAATTTTGGTCGCCATATTGGATCCGCCATCTTGAATTTCTAAATTTGGAAAGCAGATTTGGAATTCCATAGCATTCCGCAAAACCCCTATGTACCAATTTTCATGATAATCGCTTCAAATTTAAAATTTTCAGCCGCCATCTTGGATCCGCCATTTTGAAACCCTCTGCATTATCCGAAAAAAGCATAGTCTATATGTTAAGTTGGAATATGTACTACCTTCGGACAAAAAATGAAAAATATCGATGCAAATGTTTAGGCGTCATTGAGCAACAAACAAACAAACTTTCATTTATATATACAGGGTGTTCAGAGGTGGGAGGTCAATACTGAAGGGGGTGAAAGGTCAGACCGAGACAAGCAAAAAATCGTATGGGTGGGGGGGGGGCATCTCGCACCGTTTGGCAGTTACAGGGTGATTCGTAAATCAGGATTTTGCCTTATATGGGAACCGCTCTTGTATTTTTATCTTTTTTTCTACGCATCGCAGCGGCCCCAAACTGGTTTCAAAAAATCACTATTTGGAAGCCCTTTCCAAAAAAGTTTACACCACCCCCCTATCCCCAACCCCTTGGCCGCAATCCCCCCTGCAAGTTGAAAAAATTAACTTTTATTTGACGATTTTTCACCTTTCGCCCCACTTTTCTCCGAAATTCATGTTATTAACATACCTACTTTTTATTTTTTTTAAGTTGCCCATCTAATTACCTTTCCAAAAAGGTGCAACATGCCCAGGTAGAAAAGGGTTGCAAAAGTCCTGAAATTAAAACATCCTCACAGGTACCTAATTACTTTATTGCACCATAATGGAAAATGTCGTTAAGTAAACAATTTTTATGACAGCAAGTTCGGAAATGTTTGTTTAGGAAACAGAGGTAGTACATTTTTATTATTTCAGCAAAACAGTAATAAAATAATAAATGTAATCCCGTTAAATAGCGTTATTAGTTTATTATATCCAGTATTGACTCTTAAGTATCCTGACGCTCCGTTTCTAATACCTCCTATGAATTATGGTATAAAAATGGGTAAGTTTGAAAGGCCATTGACCACAGTTGAAGAAGCAATCGATAAAACCGGGTGTTTAATAGAAAAAATTAAGATAAAATGGCAGAATTCAGTGTTGACGAGTATGCCGATATAATTTACGTGCACGGTTTAGTAGAAGGAAATGATAGTGAGGCCGTACGAGAATACCAAAGGAGATTCCCGAATCGGCGGGTACTCAACAGAAGGGTATTTTCAAGGACTTTCAGAAGGTTAAAAGAAACCGGAAGTGTAACCACCCCCAGAGCAGAAACGCGAGCAGGAAAATCGGGCGATTCAGCGGACCCCGACCAACAAATCCTCAACATCGTCAGGAACAGCCCTGTAATAAGCATCAGGCAGGTCGCACGAAGGTCAGGATTGTCTTCAGGGAGAGTTTGGACCGTTGTGAACCGAGAGGGACTACATCCATACCACCATATCCCGGTCCAAGCACTAGGGAAGGAGATTCCGAAGGACGATTGCAATTCTGCACTTGGCTGTTCGAGTCTGACATCGAAAACAGAAGGTTTCTAGACCGAATTCTGTGGACGGATGAATCGCAATTCACCCGGGATGGCATCACAAACTTACACAACCTCCACACCTGGTCAGATGTGAACCCACATAGGACCAGGTGTCGGTCCTTCCAGCAAAGATTTAGTGTCAATGTCTGGGCTGGCATCATCGGCAACCAGTTGATAGAACCCTTCATCTTGCCCCAAGTGCCGAATAGTCAGCTATACTCGGACTTTTTGGAGAATATCCTTCCGGATCTGTTGGAGGACATCCCCCTGGCCACCAGAAGCGCAATTTATTTACAGCTCGACGGAGCACCTGCGCATACTGGGAACATTGTTAGGGCAAGGTTAAATGAAAATTACCCAGAGCGCTGGATTGGACGAGGTGGACCGATTCCTTGACCTGCTAGGTCACCGGACCTTACTCCACTGGACTTTTTCTTATAGGGAATGATGAAAGATGAAGTTTACTCAAGACCAATCAACACCAGAGAAAAATTAGTTACCAGGATTGTGACTGCAGCCACGAAAATACGGGAGAGACTGGCTACCATAGACCTCAAACGTGAAATAAAACGAAGGCTACTTGCATGCATCGAAACTAGCGGAGAACATTTTGAACAGCTTTTAAAGGACAAACGTTTTAATTGTAATTAGTTTTTAAGCGAACAAAATGTATTTTTTAGTAAACTTAAGTATAATTTCTTAAAAATTCGAATTGTCATGATATTCTGTAAAAGGATTTTTGTAAATAAATTTTCGTATCCTTTTCCTACCTGGGCATGTTGCACCTTTTTGGAAAGGTAATTAGATAGGCAACTTAAAAAAAATAAAAAGTAGGTATGTTAATAACATGAATTTCGGAGAAAAGTGGGGCGAAAGGTGAAAAATCGTTAAATAAAAGTTAATTTTTTCGACTTGCAGGGGGGATTGTGGCCAAGGGGTTGGGGATAGAGGGGTGGTGTAAACTTTTTTGGAAAGGGCTTCCAAATAGTGATTTTTTGAAATCAGTTTGGGGCCGCTGCGATGCGTATAAAAAAAGATAAAAATACAAGAGCGGTTCCCATATAAGGCAAAATCCTGATTTACGAATCACCCTGTAACTGCCAAACGGTGCGAGATGCCCCCCCCCCCCCCACCCATACGATTTTTTGCTTGTCTCGGTCTGACCTTTCACCCCCTGCAGTATTGACCTCCCACCTCTCAATACTGCAGGGGGTGAAAGGTCAGACCGAGACAAGCAAAAAATCGTATGGGTGGGGGGGGGGCATCTCGCAACCTTTGGCAGTTACAGGGTGATTCGTAAATCAGGATTTTGCCTTATATGGGAACCGCTCTTGTATTTTTATCTTTTTTTCTACGCATCGCAGCGGCCCCAAACTGGTTTCAAAAAATCACTATTTGGAAGCCCTTTCCAAAAAAGTTTACACCACCCCCCTATCCCAAACCCCTTGGCCACAATCCCCCCTGCAAGTTAAAAAAATTAACTTTTATTTAACGATTTTTCACCTTTCGCCCCACTTTTCTCCGAAATTCATGTTATTAACATACCTACTTTTTATTTTTTTTAAGTTGCCTATCTAATTACCTTTCCAAAAAGGTGCAACATGCCTAGGTAGAAAAGGGTTGCAAAAGTCCTGAAATTAAAACATCCTCACAGGTACATAATTACTTTATTGCACCATTATGGAAAAAGTAGTTAAGTAAACAATTTTTATGACAGCAAGTTCGGAAATGTTTGTTTAGGAAACAGAGGTAATACATTTTTATTATTTCAGCAAAACAGTAATAAAATAGTAAATGTAATCTCGTTAAATAGCGTTATTAGTTTATTATATCCAGTATTGACTCCTAACTATCCTGACGCTCCGTTTCTAATACCTGCTATGAATTATGGTATAAAAATGGGTAAGTTTGAAAGGACATTGACCAGAGTTGAAGAAGCAAGCGATAAAACCGGGTGCTTAATAGAAAAAATTAAGATAAAATGGCAGAATGCAGTGTTGAAGAGTCTGCCGATATAATTTACGTGTACGGTTTAGTAGACGGAAATGATAGTGAGGCCGTACGACAATACCAAAGGAGATTCCCGAATCGGCGTGTACCCGACAGAAGGGTATTTTCAAGGACTTTCAGAAGGTTAAAAGAAACCGGAAGTGTAACCACCCCCAGAGCAGAGACGCGATCAGGAAAATCGGCCGATTCAGCGGACCCCGACCAACAAATCCTCAACATCGTCAGGAACAGCCCTGTAATAAGCATCAGGCAGGTCGCACGAAGGTCAGGATTGTCTTCAGGGAGAGTTTGGACCGTTGTGAACCGAAAGGGACTACATCCATACCACCATATCCCGGTCCAAGCACTACAGGAAGGAGATTCCGAAAGACGATTGCAATTTGCACTTGGCTGTTCGAGTCTGACATAAAAAACAGAAGGTTTCTAGACCGAATTCTGTGGACGGATGAATCGCAGTTCACCCGGGATGGCATCACAAACTTCCACAACCTCCACACCTGGTCAGATGTAAACCCACATAGGACCAGGTGTCGGTCCTTCCAGCAAAGATTTAGTGTCAATGTCTGGGCTGGCATCATCGGCAACCAGTTGATAGAACCCTTCATCTTGCCCCAAGTGCTGAATAGTCAGCTATACTCGGACTTTTTGGAGAATACCCTTCCGGATCTATTGGAGGACATCCCCCTGGCCACCAGAAGCGCAATTTATTTACAGCACGACGGAGCTCCTGCGCATACTGGGAACATTGTTAGTGCAAGGTTGATTAAGCATTACCCAGAGTGCTGGATTGGACGATTCTTTGGCCTGCTAGGTCACCGAACCTTACTCCACTGGACTTTTTCTTATGGGGAATGATGAAAGATGAAGTTTACTCAAGACTAATCAACACTAGAGAAGAATTAGTTACCAGGATTGGGACTGCAGCCACGAAAATATGGGAGAGACTGGCTACCATAGACCTGAAACGTGAAATAAGACCAAGGCTACTTGCATGCATCGAAACTGGCGGAGAACATTTTGAACAGCTTTTAAAGGACAAACGTTTTAATTGTAATTAGTTTTTAAGCGAACAATATGTATTTTTTAGTTAACTTAAGTATAATTTCTTAAAAAATTCGAATTGTCATGATATTCTGTAAAAGGATTTCTGTACATAAATGTTCGTTTGGGCATGTTGCACCTCTTTGGAAAGGTAATTAGATAGGCAATTAAAAAAAAATAAAAAGTAGGTATGTTAATAACATGAATTTCGGAGAAAAGTGGGGCGAAAGGTGAAAAATCGTGAAATAAAAGTTAATTTTTTCAACTTGCAGGGGGGATTGTGGCCAAGGGGTTGGGGATAGGGGCGTGGTGTAAACTTTTTTGGAAAGGGCTTCCAAATAGTGATTTTTTGAAATCAGTTTGGGGCCGCTGCGATGCGTATAAAAAAAGATAAAAATACAAGAGCGGTTCCCATATAAGGCAAAATCCTGATTTACGAATCACCCTGTAACTGCCAAACGGTGCGAGATGCCCCCCCCCCCCCCCCCCCCCCCCACCCATACGATTTTTTGCTTGTCTCGGTCTGACCTTTCACCCCCTGCAGTATTGACCTCCCACCTCTGAACACCCTGTATATATAGGGATATATTTTGCAGGTAAGCAGATTACTCGTAAAACGAATTTTCGACTTAAACACATCCAAATATCATTACTTTATCGCCTCTGAAGTACAATTAATCGCGTCTTTAAGATAAGTCAGTTTCCTCCTCGACAACTTGTTGTGTATAAATAGCTTAATTAAGACTCTCCTTAAATTTCCTCGTTTACGGTCGAAGGGTATTAATCGGAATCGAATTTACGCAATTTCTCAGCAAAAGTAGTTTTCCTGAGAATGCAACGAACTCATTAGTAATTCAATACGTCATGTTCTTATATTCCTTTAAAAGTAATAGCATCAGTTGAAAAAGGTTTCGTTTATTAACAGACCGACTCTTTTAATTTAACTACAAATTTACCTTTAAAAGTTAACGACCGGAAATTCCTCATTGTTACGAACTGGGTAAGAGTTAATTAAAAAAAAAATTGAGTACTTAACACTGACGTGCTAATTTAGAAAATCATTTGATTCTATTTTAAGCCAACGTGAATGGCTATAACTGATTTTGAGTAGCTCATTGTGTTACATGGTTTTATTTAATTTTAATTTTGTTCTCCTCCAGTTTTTGGTTTTCAAACAATTTAATAGTCTTCTGGGAATTATTCTGAATTTTTCTGCATAGTACTTTCTATTTAATTAGTAAATTTTTTAAAATTTAAATAAATTTACCTCTCAACCATTTATTTTCTATTTTAATGAAGATCATCATCATGGATACTTAGCAGGAAGTGGCACGACCTTGGGGAAACATATTTGAATGAAATGTTGCCTAGTAGTAGTATTTCATGTCGGCATACTAGCCATAAAATATTTCCATCCAATGCCCAATAGTAGCGGAGAAAAACGCGCCCCAAGCTCACCGTATACTATATATATATACACGGTATTACAAAAGTATGGAAACTTTCAGATAATGCATTTTGGGAAAAAAAATGTTTCAGACAAAAGTGGTCAAGGACATGGTCAAGGTCAAACTTAAACGTAAAATGTCTGCCCTTTCCAAATCTGCGAAAAAATATGGGTTCTGATGCAAATAAATCGCCTTGAATTTGTATGACCTTGAAGGTCACGGTCAAGGTCATATTGAACGTAAAATTACCTGCTTTTTCAAAATCCGCAGCAAAAAATTGATATTCCCATTTGAAAAAACGACCTTGATCTTGGAATTGCCTTTAAGGTCAATGTTAAGGTCAAATCCAAGGTCACCTTCGAATAGCCAGGGAAAAATCTTAAAACTTTTGTCTGAAACATATTTTCCCAAAATGCATTTTCCGAAAGTTATTTTACTGTTTCCATACTTTTGTGACACCGCTTTTGCTTTGGGTGCGTTTTTCTCCGCTGCTACTGGGTATTGGACGGAAATATTTTATGGCTAATATACCGACATGAAATACTACTACTAGGCAACATTTCATTCAAATCCGTTTCCCCAAGGTCGTGCCCCCTCCTTGTTGTAAATAATTCTTATCCAAGACAATAAGACATACCTTTATAAATATTCTTAAAAAATAATTAAAATCTGGCTTGTCCGTTTTAATTTACCATATGATAAACTTTCTTAATAAATATAGTTGTTGAACAATTTCAAAAATACGGTTTGTTAGCTCCAAACTTTAACTATTTTTTATATTTATTATTACGAAACCTTTTTAACTAAAAACTTTTTTTAACCAAATCTGTAAAGAAGACGTTAAATTTTTGTTGCAATTTTACAACAAAATAAAAAATAAAATTCAATTTTATTGTCTTAAACTCATAATTTTTATTTATGTTTTTAAACTATATGCTTTGTTTCAGTTCAAATCGTTTTCCAAAATCATGTTTTTTCTTCAATCTTCATTGTCAAAAATCTATAAAAAATTTTGAATTTTTTAAACTGTTGAAGGCACTTGACAGCTCAAAACAGATGCTTCATGTGGCGAAAGCTCAATTGTTTTAGATGTTTCATCCCTAAAAATAATAAAATATTTGTTAGATAATATGATAGCACTGATTTTTAAGACATTTAAGTGTTCAAATAAAAATTTTATGAAAAAAACTATGTTTACTATTATTATTATTATTTTTTTTTTGTTTTTTTTTTTTTTAATCGAAAATTATAAATTTGTTATCAAAGATTGAAAATATCATACCCATGTTTTCGAAGTGAATAATCAGTGACAACTTTGTATGTCAAAGTATTTGAAAGATGTTTGAATTCGGACAAGGTGACGGTTTCCTTTTTATCACCAAAATTGGCTAATGTTACATATGCCTCTGTTTCCGGTTGACCAGTTGTTCTGTAAAATATAAATTTCTTAAAAACAGCAACATTAAAATATAAAAAAAATCCTACCTAACAATTGCCAATACATTTTTTGAGAGTGCTTCAATTTGCATATCACCATCAGTGAAAGCGGGAAGTTTGCGTAATTGTTGCATTCTTTTATAAATATTTAAACTACTCAAGTCAATACCTCGCTGTCTGACTACATTAACTAGAGTATAATTTTTAGCAACAGGAAGCCATGTCGAATCGCCATCCGAAAATCCAGCATTCTTTTCAGCACTCCACTGGAATGGTGTACGTTCTGGATCCCTGCTAGACTTCCAATAATTCTCTTTACCCTCGTTTATTCCAGCCGGATCTCTAGTTTGTTCCCAACTTATCCAGACATTTGTCATTCCAATTTCTTCACCCTAAAATTGATTGTATTATTAAATTCCACCTGGATATTTTAAACTTTTTGAAAAAAAAAACTAACATTGTAAGAGACACTAGCGCCTGGCAGAGATAATAAAATGATATTCATTAAGTCCTTTCTTTGCACTCCATATCGAGTTGCAACTCGATGTTGATCATGATTTCCCAACTATATGAAAGAATTGTATTTAAATATTACCAAAAGATTGATAGAATAAATAAGTAAAGCACATACCACCCAATTTGGAGTATGTCCTTTTGGCATCATCGTCATCCAATCCGTAATGACAGTCTTGAAATTTTCGGCATTCGAATCCTTGTTAAGATTCGTGATGAGCCAAAAATTGAATGGTATCTGAGAACCTTTTCTCTTTTTATCCGTTGATTCATAATATTGTTTTAACGTTTCAGGACTAGAGTATGCTTCTGTCATCATAATTCTAAAAGTTATTTTTATTTTGTAAATAATTAAAATTATTCTTAAATCGAAAAATCCATCCATACCTTGGTATTTTATCGGCAGTTTTCGACGTATAATCGTCCATAAATTCTCTCCACTCATATATTAATTCCAATGTTTTTTTCTGATCAACAGTGCAAGTATGTTTTAAGTATGACCAATTATCTGGATCTGTAACATCCGGATTTCTAGGCTCGTCCGGGAAACCATCACATTCAAATATATGTGGCACTGCATCAATACGGAATCCATAAACACCCTCATCTAACCAGAATTTCAAAACATCCTATAAAACAAGTTCAGATAGAAAAATTTTCCTTTTATTATTTTATCAAAACAATTTTTAAAATTTCGAAGACAACGTTGATAAGAAAACAATAAGGAATCCAAAATTAAATAATGAACATGTCAATTTTTGATTTTCATAATTTTTTAATTTTTGTATTTTGGTAACAATTGATTTCCATGAGTATTTTTTTTCAAAATCAAATTAATTTAATATAATGCCAACGAATCTTACCTTCATCTCATCCCTTACTTTCGGGTTATTGTAATTCAGATCGGGTTGACCTGCAGCGAATTGATGCAAATAATATTCCTTTCTTTTTGCATTCCATTTCCAAGCACTACCTCTGAACACACTTAACTAAAAATATTATTATCAGTGAAAATGAATATTCAAAAAAATATTCAAATTTTTCTCTTACCCAATTATTTGGAGGATCATTTTTATTTTTATTATCACCCTCTTTTCCTTTATGCCAAATATAATAATCTTTATATTTTGCATTTTCTTCACTATCTGCATAATTAACAGATTTATTAAACCAATCATGTTTGTCACTCGAGTGATTTGGAACAAAATCCAAAAATATTTTAATATCCAATTCTTTCGCTTTTTTCATCATATTTCTAAAATCTTCCATAGTTCCATATTCTTCATGAATTTCTTTAAAATTTGAAATATCATATCCAAAGTCTGCCATTGGAGAACTAAAAATTGGTGATAGCCACGTTGCCGTAATACCAATTTCTTTTAAAAATTCCAACTTTTCAGTGATTCCTGTAAGGAAAATAAATTTAATTTGATGCAGAAAATTTTTTCTATTTTTTGGAATTTAGGAATTTTTAAAAGCCTAAAAATACATCTGTTTTTTTTTTGATTAAGTTACTTCCAATTCATTTTAAATCGATGATTGAAAAAGACGTCTTACGTATATGTGCTAATATACCTGATGAGATAAATTTGTAATCAAATTCTTTAAATGTTGATTTTAGTGCCAAAATAGATCAAGAAACCAAATTCACGATTTCTTTAAAATGCAGTAGGATCTAATTATGAAAATTTGAATACATATAAATATTTTGCGCCCAATCAGATAGATATAGTCTTGATATGGGAGTACTTTGAAAATTGTTGAAGCTAATTTGAACCAATAAATTTTTCTAAGTATGAGCAGGAAGTTTTAATAAAAATATTATAGTCTTAATAAACAAATTTTGAATAATACGAGCTCTTAAAAACACATCTTAGTAAAATTAACCGGTAAGTGACTAAAGTTAAGAGATCACGTCCTCTCTTCTGCTGAAAAATCGATTATTTTCTGATTTCTGCTACACTTTCAAATGCTTATAAGATTTTCTTAAAATTATAGCCATAAAAATCCAAAAATGGGTTCAGATTCTTATTTTTTATTTTTTTACAGAAAATTATCATTTGACGAACAAAAATAAAATTATAAACAAAATTACAACAATTCAAAGACAAAAGTTCGGTTTTGACCTAAAAAATGGCAAGATTTTTTTAATTTGAAATTTTGAACAAATTTTCTTAAATAATGAAAATACAATTTTCCACTTTTTACGGAAAATGATCGTCATGAAAAATTTTACAGAAGGTTTTGTTCACATACTCCGAAAAATCATTTTTGGTACATCCAATGGTTTTTTGTGTGATTATTTTAATGTGCCACAAAATAATAAGAGTTAGTATATAATATAACTATAAAAATATTATACCAGTCAGATTGAACACATTACCATAGTACGATAAAAACTCTTAATTAATAAACAGACCCATTTATTATCGTAAAAGAAATATCCCATTAAAAATTTAAGCGTACATAGAAGGAATTGAATCGTGTACTCCATATTTAAGTTCCCTCAACATTTTCCAAAAAATCTAATTTTGTTTTTTTGCATTTTATGATTCCTTATACCTTCAGAAATCATCTGCTAAATTTTTACAAAGAAATTCGAAAAAATCGAAGAGCTACAGCAGTTTTAGTGCGCGCGCATTTTTGAATATACACACATAAATATATCGTAAAAAAACTTTAAACGCGTTTTTCTCGAAGCTACATTTTTCAAAATGGCGGACAGTCAATCTCCGGATTGGCTGAACCGATTATAATAAACTTATAGCGTTTTGTTTGTTAAGGTCTATTGTCGGGCAATTCACCAGAAAATTCCGAAAAAGTTGATAAAAAACATATTTGCAAACCGAACAAAGCGAAAAAAAATACGATTTTTTCAAATTTTTTATCAAACATCCGCCATTTTTTTTTACCGATTTTTTTTACTAATTGTGGTGAATTGCCTTATAAAACATCTTCCTTTTTAACATGCTTTTTTGTTTCTTTGTTTCCGACTTGCCGTTTCTGAGATTGAGTGTCCGCCATGGAACCCTCATATTTTGGACTGTTCATTTTTGAGAGAGAAGTTTAAATGCCTATTTTTTAACCGACGAAAAACTGGAGGAGGTTCTCAAGTTGACGCGTATATATATTTTTTTTTTATGTATGACCACGCATAACTTTTTACGAAGTCGGCGCCAAACAAGAAAATTAATTAATTACGTAAAGCGTGATGCGCGGCCGGAAAATGGCTAACCTTAAATTTAAAGAAATAGCCAAATCAAATTAACAATGCAACATGAAATCTCCAGCGCCGACTCTAAATTACTTAGGTATACTTACATTAGTTTAAGAACTTAGTTATTAAGGTTAATATTAAAAAAGGCTTATTATTTTTTGCTTTTCAGTTATTTCGGCGGTTTAATTTTTTTGTTAAAAAGTTTGTATCTCTATTCTACAGGGAACTAGTACCTTAATAAAAATGCATCACTTTGTAGATTAAGAATTAAAACCAATCAATTTTCTGCTAGCAATGAAGTATTCAGTTTTCTTGTCATAATTCTTCTCTTAATTTTTATAAATAAATAAATATGTACTATAAAAATAAATTTAAAAATGGACAACACTGATTCCTCAAACAGGCGTGATTTTATGTCATGGAGATTTTACTTAACCTTTTATAGCCCAAGATCATAAAACATTAAAATTATGTTAAAAATCGACAGGTTTAGGGAAATAAAAAATACGTATTTCTTAGAAATTAAAAAAATATGTATTATTAATTATTTATTTCACATTTAAGGGAGTGTAACATTACTGTAAAATTGAGTTAAACGTAAACAAAAAAGACTAATTTGGTATGGAAGGAACATATTCATTCACTTATCTATAGGTTTCCAAGAAAATAACACAATTTTACACACTTTTTGTATATTTTTTGTAAAATTTAAAATTTGCTCGAATTTCAACTTGTCACTTTCAATTACGGGCGAAATTCTAATCGATTAACTGTTAACAGTTTACGCTGTCTATGATGATTTCCGTGGATACTACATTGTTCAATAATATGTGACAGCAAAGTGGCGCCAATTTGAATGAACTAAATACATTCGGTGCGTATTCTAGCGGGATTTTTGAGGTTTGTTACAGAAATGTCACATGGGGCTATAAAGGGTTAACGTAAATTAGTTTTGATATTTTTAGTTTCAGTATGATAACTTCTAAGTTATCTAATATCAGTTCACATTATGCTTTATTTCCACTTTTTATTCCAGGTATGTTAGGAAAAAATATAAAGAAGTAGTCCTTAAAACATTAACTCTCTTTAGGTTTTATAAAACGATCCTAACATTTTTATAATAGGATATAATTTTGAATCAATATTTCAATCCAACATTTCTAATATGGCGACAAAATTGGTGTAATAGGAAATTAATAATCCATAATATTAAATTAATAACTATGTCATTTTTGTATAATAGTGGACATAATATAAATTTTTAATTAACTTAAACATATAATATAACACCCACAGTTAAAAATACTCTCGTTTTTACCTTTCAAATCTCCAATTCCATCACTGTCACTATCCTTGAAAGATCGTGGATAAATTTGATAAAAAGAAGCCGTCTGCCACCATTCTTTTGGTTTCTCCTCACACTCAGTCTGTGAAATTGTAATTGGGCTTGCTAGCACCAATGGTATAAAACACAATAATGCACAAAATTTTCTCGGCAACATTTTGTCACAATTCACTCACTTCCCGACCAACTAACAATGCCACAACAGCGAAAAAGAGGCTTTATATACAAATCGATTTTAATCAATTACCAAATTTTTCCTAATCAATTCTCAAGTGTAGCTACTACAGTAAAATAAACAGAACCATTAAGATAATGCCCATTCAGAAAAAAAAACAACGTCAATAGTCTATTAAGTACGATATTAATGACACGTTCAGTACTCACAGAAACGTGAGATATTTTAATAATCACAGATTAATAACTTTTCTCTTCCCTCAATTTAATAGAATCTCCCACAAAAAAGAATTATTGCATCTTATCGGATTATGCATTTATAGAGAGAGAGGAAATTGTGGATCCCCGGCAAATTGCAACGTAATTTTAAACTCTGAAAGCGCTGCAAAGCGTTTTATTCTAATTAACTTCGTGAGACGAGTGGACGAGTAAGAAGTTAATCATATCTCCTTGGCTTATACTATACGTTTATCCTTAATATCTCGTGATATTGATTATCGGGAAAGTGACTCAATTAAAAATTAAGTGGCTCTCCAAATCGAACTAATTGAAAGATAGTAGTTTAATTAAAATTTAAAATGAATATATACTTCCTTCCTATACTTAAGGAGTGGTGCTTATTAATAAAAGCATGAGTCTTATACGTAAAAAATCGTGCACTTTTTAGTGATTAAAAAGCAGTAAAAATGCATTAAATATCATAATGTGTGAAACATCGTGGACTTTTTAGTGATTAAAAAGCAGTAAAATTGCACAAAATATCATAATACGTGAAAAATCGTGAATAGTTATTTAAAAGCAGTAAAATATCATTTCATACATTATACATTGGTTATTAGAAAGCAGCCCAACTATATAATCGATATGACAAAAAATTTCTGTTTCATCTAACAACATTTTTACACTTTAAAATTTTTGTTCTTCTTTGTTTTTAATTTTATATTAAACTAACTTGGTTACCCGGTTTCACCCGGCGTTGGATAAATATTTACTAATTAAACAATTCTCAAATGTTCTAGTTTGTTATATCTTAGAAATTGTTTCAACCCGAAAACCCCTTTATGCATCCGCCATCTTGAATTTCTAAATCTTAATAATATTCAAAATTAGTAGCCTTATAATAATCATTGTACCAATTTTCATTAAAATCCCTTGAAATCGAGAAATTTTGGTCGCCATATTGGATCCGCCATCTTGAATTGGGAAATTTTGCTAATATTCGAAATTATTTTATATTATATATATAAAATCGTACTAATTTTCATTAAAATCCGTTGAAATCGAGAAATCTTGGTCGCCATCTTGGATTTGGAAATTTTGATAACCTTCAAAATCAGTGACCTCAAGATAATCACTGTATTAATTTTTCATTAAAATTCGTTCAAATCGAGAAATCTTGGTCGCTGTATTGGGTCCGCCATCTTGGATTTGTAAATTTTGATAACATTCAAAATCAGTGTGCTAATTTTCATTAAAATCCGTTGAAATCGAGCAATCTTGGTCGCCATATTGGACCCGCCATTTCGAATTTCTAAATTTGGACAGCGGATTTGAAATCAGTATTCCGCAAAACCCTTATGTACCAATTTTCAAGTAAATCGCTTCAAATTTAAAATTTTTAGTCGCCATCTTGGATCCGCCATTGTGAAACCCTATGTATTATCCGAAAAAAAATTAGCCTTTATGTTAAGTTGGAATATTTAATACCTTCGGATACAAAATGAAAAATATCGATGCAAGCGTTTAGGCGTGATTGAGCAACAAACAAACATTCATTTTTATATATTTTAGAATTCCAATGTTTTCAATAACTTGGCGGCTTAAAAAAACTATTTTTTAGATAAATAAATAAAGAACATTGCAGATTTTGTATAGCTATCTAATTTAAAATTTTGAAATTTATTTCGATAAGTTCGTTATTACAAGTATATAAGTAAGTATAGCTGCGATTTTTTAATTATCTGATCTGGATCTGGAATTTTACACTCAATTGAATTTATTAAATTATGACCTATGAGTCTAAAATCAAAAAAGGTTCTACAAAATAAGGAAATATTGATGCGATTAAAAAACGCAATTTGAGTAGGGAGTAATTTATGTATGTAACTACATAAAATTACTTAAAGGAAAAATAAATTTTAGACTTTTGATATATTGAAAGCATTTTAGAAAAACACTCAAAACTTTAATTTCTGACTGTTACATAATAATTAATACATGTACTTAACATTAATAGTGTCGTAAAACTGACGTGGTTTGATTATAAGATTAACTCTATAAAGACTAATTCGATCATTGTGGGTCTGCGTGAAATTAATATCAGTTTCATAAATTCATAAATACCCATTATTAAAAGTTAAATCTTAGGAATGCTGATTTATTAAGCTCGATTTATTGAAACTGGAAATTATAATATAATCTATCGCTTTAGTAATTATCAGCATATTAAAGAGCCCAGATAAGGGCTTGATTTCTAGTTCCAACCGGGTCAAGGATGAATTGATTCTTTATTTTTGTTTTGTCAGTTAGCTAGATAACTTCGTAATTAAGGATTATTATAAAAGGGTAAATAAAAAAAATATATAATTTGAGCATAATTTACTTGCCCGATTTGAAACACATAACAAAATATCTCGCGAATTTTACTGTGGAAAAAAAGTTTATTCTATTATTATAAAATATTAATATAAATAAAATAATACTGGTTTATTGGTTGCTCTATAAAAATAAATTTATTTCACGCTAAAACGATGTATACAGAGAGAACATAAATCTTAATTTTTGGTCTATCACAAAAAGTTTAATTCAGTTATTTGAAATTGATTACAAGCTACCTTAATTTAATTTATATACGTTTAATAAATAGGTGAAGTATCCTGATGAAGGTACCACACATTTCAATACAACTCCTTCATATGGTGAAAGTTTAATCAATTTTGAAGTTGTTTCTCTGAAATTAAAAATACAAAATAATGTTATTTATGACTTAAATTTAAAGTTCTGTAATATAAAGTAAAAAAAAGCTTAAATGGAAATATTAGAGATATTTGTGCATTTTTTTCGGTACATCAACATTAAACTTATTAAAAGCGGTGGAAGCAGAATAATGCCAAAAATATTTACAAAATAAAATCTAGAAGTTTTAGAGCTATTTTAACCCGTTTCGGCCCAAAATGACCTAAATTTTTTAACCACTATGTTTTTTAGGAAAAAATTAGTCAATCTCGCAATCTTAATACCCTACAGTATTTTTACCTGCACTTCCCGAATCTAATCTCAGATTAACGCTATCTGGCGTCATTTTTAAAAAATGGCGGCTTAAAGCAGAAAAAATGGCGAATTTTTTAAATTTTGATTCAAATAATCGTAAATTAAAACAAGAAGTCATCAACGTAGGGTGCTAATTCTCTGGATTTGGTGGCATAAATAGTTTCTCTAAAAGATAGGCGCGATAGTGATGGGAAATCGAATATGGCGAATTCAATATGGCGATTTTTAAGCACGATTTTTTGATTTTTGCAGATTTTTTTTTTATTTATATAATACCTACAGGGTTGTTTTTATTAATTTCATATCAAAAAAAATTAAAATAATATTCAATATCAAACAAAATTAAAAAATATGAAGTACAAAAATGAAGAAGAGTCATGAGATCGTCGATCTTCACGTTGGTGAATCAAATCTGATCCCAGATTCGTAATCAGCGACCTCAAAAACTTATATGTACAGTTATCAGTCCAGATTATATTAAATTAAGACATTTTATCCGCCATCTTTGATCCACCATTCTAAAATTTTAAAATCTAATTTAGATTCGTAATCTCGTCGTAAGCGACCTCAAAAACCTTTACACGCAGTTTTCAGTCCCAATTCGATCAAATTGAAGAATTTTGGCTGCCATATTGGATCCGCCATTTAGAAATTTGGAAATTTGACTTCATACTCACAATAAGCAACCTCATAAATGTTAAAAAAGTTAATAATTTTGAAAAAAAAAAAAATTCCTGTAGGTATATAAATGAAACAAAAATCGGCAAAAAACAAAAAATCGTGCGTAAAATTCGCCATATTGGATTCCCCATATTCGATTTCCCATCAATATCGCCCTTATCTTTTAGAGAAACTATTTATGCTACCAGATTAAGAGAATTAGCATTTTTTAAAAATGGCGCCAGATAGCGTTAGTCTGCGATCAGATCCGGGAAGTGCAGGAAAAATGCTGTAAGGTATTCAGTTTCAGCAAGATTGAATAATTTTTTCCCAAAATCTATAATGGTTAAAAAATTTAAAAAATGTAGGTCATTTTGGGCCGAAACAGGTTAAAATGATTTTTTTTAATACAATGTTATTAACGAGTAAGAGTTAAACTGAATTCGTTGCTTATTAAAATGTTTAAAGAGCAATATTTGGGGACCTAAATTTTGTCCATTATTATAAATACATACCCAATATTTCGCGGTGAATGATCATTAACAATTGTATACTCCAAAATATCCGAAACATATTTAAATTGCGAGAGATTGACCGTTTCGTTTACATTTCCAAGATTAACCAAAGTCACAAATGTAAACGAATCTTGTTCACCCGTTGTCCTAAATAAAAGGTAAATAATTAGAAATTCAGCTTAATTTTAATGTTAAAAAAGAATGTTACCTAACGATAGCCACCACATTTTGTGAAAGTGCTTTTACTTGTAGACTACCATAAGTAAAAGGCTTTAATTTCCGCATAACTTGCATAAACTTATAGATGTTTAATGTACTTTTAGTACTATGTCTTTGATTCTGGACATTAACGTCTTTATAGTCAGGTGCAACTGGAAGCCAAGTGTGATCTGCTTCTGAGAATCCTGCATTCTTTTGATCATTCCATTGAAATGGTGTTCGTTCTGGATCTCTACTAAATAGCTGATATTTATCTTTACCTGCATTGCATGCAGCTGGATCCTTAGTATCCTCCCAAGATATCCAAACATTGGTCATACCAATTTCTTCACCCTGTAAAATATAGATAATTGTAAATACTACAAAACTATTCATCATGTCTCAGAAACTTACGTTATAAGTAATACTGGCTCCGGGAAGGGATAGTAAGATCATGTTCATGAGGTCCTTTCTCAAAATTCCAAATCGACTAGCAACTCTAGCTTGATCGTGATTACCCATCTAGAGTATTATTAATATTTATAACAAAAAATTAAGATAACAAGTAAAGAAAACATACGACCCAATTGGCAGTTCTTCCTTCAGGCATTTTATTCATCCAAGTATTAATAACATTAACAAAATCGTGTGCATTGGATGCATTGTTAAGACTTGTAATGAGCATAAAATTGAAAGGTATTTGGGAGCCTTCTTCTTTACCATCACTACTTCCGTAGTATTTCATAACTACGTCAATTGGAGAATAAGCTTCTGTCAACATAATCCTACAAAATATATTTTAAAAATATTGAGATTAAGAAAACTAAGATACATACCTTTGTAATTTATCCTTTGATTTTTGTGTAACATCGTCTAAAATTGATCGCCATTCGTATACCAATTTTAGAGTTTCGTCCTGATCAACAGTGCAGTCATGTACTAAATATCCATAGTCATCTGGATCTTTTACGTTATAATTTCTTGGTTCGTTTCTTGGAGGATTACATTCATAGACAAAAGGCACAGCATCAATACGAAATCCATATACACCTTTTTCTAACCAGAATCTTAATACACTCTGTAATTTTTATAATATTTATTATTATTATTATTCTTATATATATTACAAATATGATATATTGTATGACAAAAAGAATTCTGAATATGTACCTTATTTAGTTTTACTCTATAATTCTAACTTACTGACCCATGAAAGTGTAATAGCCAATTTAAATATTCCTTCTAGATTAAGGGGGTATCCCACTCTAGAACGTTCAAAAAATGCATTTTTTTTTTTTAGTTTTGAAAAATTCTGTGTTCTTTCCTGAATCGTTTAAGCTATTTCTTGCCGCGAAATTTGAAAAGCTCGCGCCGCTATAGCCGATTCCGTGCGCAGCTGCGCGCTCTCCACCACTCTTAACTTTAATTTAAATGCCGTTTTTCTCAAAACACCGTCTTGATGAATGGTGTGCAGCATTCTGAGAAAACCATTCATCCGAAAAATTTCAGATTTTGGTACAAGCTGTGTTAGCTTTGTCTCTATGACCTAAGTGGAGCAAATCAGGCATTTTTCGATTTACATAGTTTGTAGCCATGTTTTAACAGTAAAAAATCAACTAAAATATAAAACTTATAGTAGAAAAAATTAAAAAAATGAATAAACATTTTTTTTTTTCAAAATGTGCCACACTCATGCCATAGCCACATATATAAAGAGTACTAATGTGCAATCTCATAATTTTCAAATTATTTGTTTGGCTGTTATCGTGCACACCGTTTCTAAGGTATGAGTCCCAGTAACAGGCCTACCCTGACCCAACCACTCAATAAAAATTTTTTTTTTCTCAAAATATTCATTAAAGATCATATAATAAGAGGATTATTATGTAAAACTCCCTGAAAAAAAACGTTCAATTCGAGTGCCTCTAGAGTGGGATACCCCCTTAAGAAAAACATCTACTTAATTTAAAAAATACCCTCGCCTTCCTAATTTTATTTAGCACTTTTCCTCTTTTCATTAATTAATTTCTAAATAATAAGCATAAAAGTAATTTATTTTTTAAATTTTATACACAAAAAATTCAAGTAACCGAAAACTGAGACAAAATGAAATTATTTTTTCTATTATGAATGTAATATTTTTTGCCTCAATATTTGAATACATAAAATGTTGATTTCGTTACAAATATGTGGGAAAGATGTTCGAAACATTTTAATAATATCTGCACTTTGATTGTATTGGTATTATACTTTTAAAGGAATAATATGTATATTGTCAATGTAATAATTGCTCCTTTTTTCTATAAGTTATCTGTTGGCTTAATAACAAATAAATAAATCTTTATATACATATGTATATAAAAATCTCGTATCACGATGTTTATCCGGGATAAAATCCAAAACTACTCAAAAGATCTTGATAAAATTTGGCTCATTGTGTTTGGTCCAACTTAAAAGATAGCATAGTTTTTATCTCGATTACTGACTTCAATATTTTTTTTTATTACACATTAATTGTAACATTTGCAAGTTCCATAAGTTTCTAACAGATGGCGGTGTAAGTTAATTTATAGACACTTCATTATAATTCTTAGCATCCAGTAGATGGCGTCGTGTGTCGATTTCTTGACATATTTGTTTATGTTTATGACATAAGCGTGCTTTTTCAATACTTCGTGTATCATTTTTATAAATTTACTGTGTATTATGTTATAATTGTGCTGTGTATTGTTTTTGTATATTATTATTTTCAACGATGAAATAATAATTTAAATCTTTGTATATATGTAATTTCTTTTTGTTAATTTTCATAACATTGAAAAAAACGTTACGATAAATTCTCAAACTTGTAAGTATTTTTTGCTTGCTTTCCACTTTTTATTTGCATTTTATTCCAATTATTTAATCTGTTAATTGTTAATCAATTAATTAATTAATTGTTAGTTATTTTACTATGTGTTATTTAATTTATTTATTATTTAATTAATTTATTAATTGTTTTTATTTTAATTTTAGTAAAATGCCGCGAAAAAAGTTTGACCTCAAAAAAAAAAAAAAAAAAGGAAATTATTATCAAAAATATTTATAAATTAACGTTATCTACCTCATTTATAAAATTCAATTTTTATATGTTATTTTATGTGTAGTACTTAATGAACGAATTATTAATACATACTATAGTCAAATATGAGATGTATAAAATAAAAATATTACCTGTCCTAAATTCTTAAACACTTTTAAATTTTTAGATCAGCTAAAACGTTTTTATCTTTATCAGTATGTTATAAATATAATAAAATTCTTGGATATGATACTGATTATATAACTTCATAATTTTCAGGAAAAAAAATAGTTATAACTAAAAATAAAATTTCTAAAACTCTAGGAATGTTTAAAATAAACTAAATCATATCCTTTACCTCCATCATTTTTTTCACTTTTGGCTCACGATAGTTAAGATCAGGTTGACCTTTAGAAAATTGATGAAGATAATATTGTTTCCTCTCATCATTCCATTTCCAAGCACTTCCTCTGAATACACTGACCTAAAAGTAAATAAAATTGATGAATATAACACATTTAAATATATTAAGATACCCAAGTACCCAATTTGTTGGAGGAAGTGTTTCATTCGGATTGTTAGGGTTAGGTTGACCTGAATGCCAAATATAGAAATTTTCAAAACCCGGTTCTCTTTTTACAGATTTTTTAAACCATTCATTTTGATCACTCGAATGATTTGGAACAAAATCTAAAATAATTTTTATTCCTAGGCTATTTGCCTTTTTTATCATTTTTTCAAAATCTTCCATAGTTCCATAGTCTTCTTCTATTGCAAAATAATCAGATACATCATATCCAAAATCAACCATTGGAGATTTGAAAATTGGTGAAAGCCATGCTGCATCAATATGAATTTCTTTTAGATATTCCAAATTTTCTGTAATACCTGCAATAATAATCGTCATTATAGGAATATTCAATTGAATTAACACTAGAAAAATTGCAAATTAATTCCCAAAATAGCTAAATTATATAAATTTTCTGGTTACTTCCAAAGCATTATGCGTAAATATATTAGAATCAATATAATATCAAAAATTTAGAAAATTAAAATTACAATTTTTATCCTAATTTCATATTACGGAAATAAAACAAATATAGCAATAAATCAATACACTTACCATTTAAATCTCCAATACCATCACCATTACTATCCTTGAAAGATCGCGGATAAATTTGATAAAACGAAGCTGTTTCCCACCATTGTTTTGGATCTTTCAAAGAAACGAAATCCAATGACGAGCGAAAATTAGGAAAAGGACCAGCAAACACTAAAGGTAGTATCCACAAAACCACAAAGATTGATATCATTTTTTGTATTATCATCTTTTCATTTCAAACCCGAACTAAAATCGACGAAAGCGTCTTTATCACGTATGATTACAATCAATTACCGAATTATTTCGAATCAGTTTTTAAGTGGCTAGTCTGATAAGGCGCAAGCACTACACCGAATTCACTGGTCTTTAAATTATTTTAACCTACTCAATAAAATGTTTTAAACTAATAAAAAGCTGTGAATAATCACGACTTATTTATCTTCTGATTAAAAAATTTATCTTCGTATAAATTATTTCTTAGAACTGATGCCCTCGCAGAAAGAAAATGCTATCCCAGCAAGTTATGATTTACTATTGAGCAAAGTCTTTCTGCAAGCCGAAGTGCGTTGCGTTAATTCAGCGCTATTCTCATCGTATGATAGAGCGTCGATCAGCTGTTCGATCCGAGAAGAGAGCGCGTATTTAAAAATAGATTTGTTGACTTTAGAGATAAAATAGGAGAAATGCCGGGAAGGCCAACACATCTTTGTTTAGCTACTCTTTTCTGTGAAGTCATATCAGAGAATATTGTCGGACAGAATTTTATCTTTTACCATAAGTCCAACATCTGTGTCTGAACGTTCTTTATTTACTTCTCTTGATATATTTTACTTACTAGAGAACGTTATCTATGAACAGAAAAATATTTTGAAACTATATGTTCAATTTCAAAGAAACAAAATGTTCCGCTTTTTTAGAGTTACCATTCGAAAATTATATAAGATCCATATAACAAAAATTACCCGATTCAATATGAAATTCAAATTACAATATTTTCTAGAACCTTAAACATCAACCGCTCAAAATATTTTGATTTTTGTATCTCAAATTGGCTGGTTCAGGTTATTGATCTTAAAGTATTTTTGCATTTAAATACAATTTTTATGAATAAAGTTCCTGATAAGTTCAAGGAAATATTTAGGTGAATTAATATACTATACTCTCTGAATCACTGATAATATTTTATATAAATCATCTTATTTTGATCATTCAAACAGCGCCGAGCCAAACTTATTATCATATTTTATACTAATGTGATCAAAAAGTAAAGCCAATTTGTTTATAACTTTGAAAATTTTTATTTATTCTTCCAAATCTGTATCATCCCCTTCAAAGTAGTCCCCGTCCGATACAATACACCTATGCCAGTGAATTTTCCAATCCTTGAAACATTTCTGAAACTCGATGATTCGAATGGCCTTCAGTTTCTTCTTTGATTTTTCTTTTATCTCATCATTCGATTCAAAACGGTGTCTCCGAATCAATCGAGATGTGACTCTTATCAAGCACAAATGTTCTTTCAAAATGGTTTGGACTGATCCAAATGAAATGTTTTACAGTATCAGCAAGGTCTCTAATTGTCAACCGATGATTTTTGAGCACCAAATCTTTGATTTTATTGACATGTTGTTCATTGAGTGATGTTGATGGTTGTCCGGAACGCTCTTTGTCTTCAACGCTTTCTCTACCTTCTTTGAACTGTTTATACCACTTGTAAACATTTCTTTCAGACAAAACCTGATCGCCGAAGGCCTTCTGCAACATTCTAAACGTTTCTACAGCAGAAATTTCATTCCGCAAACAAAATTTAATGCAACTTCTTTGCTCAATAAAATCACACATCGTAAAAATCCAAAAATTCACTTTTAGTTGTTCAGAAAACACAACGAATCTAACCAAACAAACGATGTACTGCCGTAAAATTTTACACAAATATGAGTGACAGTGCTGGCAACCTAAAAACAAGAAGATTTGCTCGAATAGATATACCCGCACAATTTAAATTCAAAATTGGCTTTACTTTTTGATCACCGTGGTCTAAGTCAATTTTGCAAAAATATCAAGCTAGCTGTCTATGTTTTCAGTTCTTAACACTAAAATTTTGTATTCAGAAAACTAGATGATTAATAGAATTATAAAAATTGTATTTTGAAAATGGCTTAAATCTCAGTTTAAGAGTTTCGAACTAATATAAAGTATTTTATGCAGTAACATTTTATGAGATTAAAACTCACATAAGGTTTTCATTAAATATGTAATTTTAATGTATTAAAACCAATTAACACGCAAGTAAAAATTTTATCAGTAATGTGGTAAAAATTAGGAACTTTTATTTTATTTATCTTTATACATATCAACTAAGAAATGAATAAAAACCTTCTCTTAGGCAGGCCACACATCAATAAGTCGAATGCCTAATACATGCAGAACAAGTAAAATGTGCATGAATGAATGATGCCGAGCACGTGTTTTTAAATTGCAAGCCGTACACTGATAATTCATTTGCTTATTCGCCGAAAGGAATGAACGAATCATTTTTCTGCATGACTAATCGAGTTTAGCTTGCACAACATTTGACTAAACGCTTTGAAGACATTTTTAATTTTAAACACTGAATTTTAAATTTCTTCTCAACGCTCGACAAATTTCCAGAACTGACTGAGAGAAGTGACTAGGCAATGTGCAGCTATATAAGTCATTATTTATATTATGCATGATCCTGCATTTTACTAAAGTCATGCATTAGGCATTTGACTAATTAGTGTGTGGCCTGCCTTAGTCTTCATGCCGACTACAGATATCTAGTGAGAATTATAGCTTAAGTATGAAATTGGTGATAGCAAGAGAGGAATTTTAATTTTTTTATTTCAAATTCAGTTCCAAATTTTTTAATTTAATATACATTTTTCTATTATTTCCGATATTTTGGTAATTTAGCGGGTTTTTTAAGAACAATGTTATAGCTATTAATTTTGTTCTATGAAGATGATGAAAATCTTTAACCTCAAGCCACTGTACGTAAAATAACTCCTTCAAAAGGGAAAAGATTAATAATCTTTGAAGCCGTATCCCTGAAATTTAAAATAGTAGATTTTCTTTATATTTTGGTACATAAGTATAAAGATATGATACTAGGTATATGTAAATATTTCTTGGACTTACCCAATCCTATGTGGAGAGTTATCATTGACAAGTACATATTCTAAATTATCCAAATTTTCTTTTAAATGATCAAGATTGACAGTGATCCAATCTTTGTTAAGATTAACCAATATTAAATATTTCATAGTTCCTTTCTCTTCAGTTGACCTATAAATACAATCAATAAATAGGCAGTGCACGAAAAGATCGACGAAAATTGTTACCTTATAATAGCCAAAACATCATCTGAAAGTGCTTTAATTTGCATATTATTATTAACGAAAGGCTTAGTTTTCCGCAATCTCTGCATTTCCTTGTATATGTTCAATGTACTCCTGGCAATGCTTCGTTGTCGGCCTACATTAATATCCTTGTAATTTGGTGAAATAGGGCACCAGGTTTTATCTGCTGTTGAGAAACCTGCATTTTTTTCATCTGTCCATTGAAAAGGCGTAAGTTGCTCTTGAAAATACTTGTCATAGCCCGCAGAATTGAAATTCGTCATTCCAATTTCTTCACCCTAAAAACAATTGCTTTATTTAAAAACTAATAACTTCCGTAGTATCAGAAGCAACTGACATAGTAAGTAAAACTAGCTCCAGGAAGAGATAGTAAAATCATATTCCAAATATCTATCGTGTCCTTTCCATGGGTATCTGCGGATCTTGGCAACAGATAATGTCCTATCTGTAAATGTTCATCAGTTATTATTCTTAAATTTAAAAAATAATAATAATGTTATACCGCCCAATTTGCAATTTTCCCATCAGGCATTTGATTGTTCCATGAGTTAATAACATTGATAACTTTGTTCGCATTGTCTCCCGAATACAATTCAGTGGCGAGGAGATAATTGAAGGGTATCTGAGCACCTTTTCGTTTTCCATCATTACTGCCGTAGTACATCATAACTGTCTCAACTTCATCTATAACTTCAACCATAATAATTCTGTAAAAACAAAAATCTCTCCGTAATTTCTACAAACAATGTTGCTATTTTCTATTAAACAGATACCTCGGTATTTTATCTTCAGATTGTTGCGTAAAATCATCAAACATTTGTCGCCATTCATTCACCAAATCCAAAGATATATCATGTAGAGGAGAAGAGGGATCTTCTTTATCTTTGTAGATATTACATCTATAGATTGAAGGTACATTATAGAAGAAAAATCCTTGTACACCTTTGTTTAACCACAATTTCAAAATATGCTGCAATTATTATAAAAATTTAGTATATATGAATTCAATATAAAAAATCAAAATGAACACAATTACCTCTATCATTTTCTTTACTTTTGGCTCACAGTAGTTTAGATGAGGTTGATGAGGTTTATCCTCTTCGTGGTTATAATATTGTTGTCTTTCATTGTTCCATTTCCAAGTTGTCTAAATGTGAAAACAAAAAACTAGTTTAAAACGAAATATTTTAAATGTATTTCGTTATTCTTTACCAAATCTGGTGGAGGATTTGTTGCATTAAAGTGCCAAATATAAAAATTTTCATAATCTGGATCTTTTTTCATCGAATTTTTGAACCATTCATTTTGAATACTTGAAAAATTTGGAATGAAACTTAATATAATTTTAATTTTCAGCTCATTCGCTTTTTTCATCATCTTATTGAAATCATCCATGTTTCCATATTCTTCATGAATTTCAAAATAATTTATCACTTCTTCTCCAAAATCAGATTTTGACGATTTAAATATTGGTGAAAGCCAGGCAGCTGTGATACCAAGTTCTTTGAGATAAGACAAATTTTCAGTGATTCCTGAAAGTTATATAAATACAATTACATATTCACATTTCTGGTGCTATATATATTTTTTTAAATATACTGATTTTTAAATCTTCAATTTATAAAACTACCTTTAACAATTGTATCTTAAAATTCTCAAACATAAAAGTGACAAAATGAAATATCAAGTTCTATTAAAGAATTTTAGATAAGGTATACCGTGTATATTAGAAAAGTATTAACAAACATACTAATGTACAAATTAAAGTTTTGCACTTACCATTAAGATCTCCGATTCCATCTCCATTGCTGTCCTTAAAAGATGGCACAAAAATATGATAAAACGAAGCAAACTGCCACCATTCCACATTATCATTTGAAGCAACAATATTTGATCCTGACCGAATGTTGGGGGACAAAACAGCAAGTGCAAAAGGTAGCACACAAAAAATTAAAGAAAATCTTTTCATAGACATATTTTCGAAGTTATATCACCTATCACTGCCAATTATTTCGAGAAAAGCCGGCTTTTATATCAACATCGATTACAATCAATTACGGAATTATTTTTTTAATCAGTAGTTAAATTCGCGCCAACAAAAAAGTACCATGGACACTTTGGGTAAATGTTGGGCACTCCTTCGAGTGCAGATAGCAGAAATAATCGTGATTGATATCAGATATGAAGATTTAACTGAGTTTTTTCCCTCTGAAATATTGTTCTTGAATTGGCCTGGCCCATTATATTTTTTTTTTAAAGTACTTTTCATTTTTTATATCAACCACTTATAGGAATACCCTATACATACCTTAAAATCCCTTAAAAATTAAAAAAAAAAGCAAATTTATAATAATTAACCATAAAAACATAAATTTAAACATACGATAACTAAATATTTATATTTACATTTATTAATTAGCATTCTTCACATATTTTAACATTTTTTAATACAGATTTTCTTTTCTATTATATAATTTATTTATCAAATTTTCTAGAATCTGTGAGAATCTGTGGCTTAAGATTAGAACCTTGCGTTCTTCCATATGAAAAAATTAAAAACAAAAATTACACAGCCACACAAAAAAAGAAAAGTGGTCTGTACTTTACATGCGATATAAGGTTTTCGATGTATTTTCGCACGCTGAGCACGAATCTGGAGTCAGAATTGAGCCATCACATCACAGTTAATTCCTAACCTCAAAAAACAGGTAAAAAATAGCAAAAATCCGGATAAATGTACAAGGAAAAATACAGGGATTTCTTTTTTTCATATCCAGATGTGTATTTTTATGTAAAAGAACCCCGTGAATCCAAATCCACCGTCAGAGTTGAGGTGGCATGTCGTGTATTTTTCCTAACCTCAAAAAACCGGTTCAGAAATATCGATTTCCAAAAGTCAACCGATTTACGCTAAATTCAGTGCGTGGGGGTTTTAGGGGTCGCTGATCACGAATCTGCCAATCAAAGTTGCAAAATTCAAGATGTTGGACCGAATATGGCGGACGAGATTTTCGAAAATCAACCGATCTACACCAAATTTGGTATGTGGGGGTTTTTGGGATCGCTGATCACGAATCTGAAGTTTAATTTGCAGAATTAAGGATGGCGGATCCAATATGGCGGACGAAATTTTCGTAACCAACCGACCTGGCCAAATTTAGCAATCTCCAGATTCGTGCTCAGCGTGCGAAGATACATCGAAAACCTTATATCGCATGTAAAGTACAGACCACTTTTCTTTTTTTGTGTGGCTGTGCTATTGTACTAATTTTGATTTCGATGAAACCAGAAAAAAACAAAATGTTCTTTTAGGTATTAAAAAAGAAAATCTATATATAATTTTAGGTTTTGAGAGCATTAGTTTCGGCCAATAGCTAAAAACACATTAATTTACCCACAAATGTGGATTCCTTTTTTTAACCGACTTAAAAAAAAGTGATTCTCAATTCGTGTGTATGTTAAGCGATATCTTCGCCAATTGTGAACCCATTTTATTGAATCTTTTTTTATTGAATAAGCTATATATTGAGAGTGGTCCCAAATTCCAAAAGTAACTAATAAGATATTTTAAATATTTAAGTATCAATAATTTTGTGTATTGTCCTTTAATACTCTTTTCTTTAAAGTAATAATAAATATGATTTTTAACTTTTTAATTTTAGTTTGTGCAAAGATTTGAGGTGGGTTTTTATTTCTTTTGTAAAAATTTACTTTTCTTAAGATACAATATTTTTGACTACTTTTAAATAAATTTAACAAGTTATATTGTAGAAAAAATCAAAATTTGTTGCTTTTAGTTCCATGTTGTTGATATATTAAAATTAGTAAACCTTGTTCTTAAATCTACTGACTACAATCGAAGTGTTATTGAGTGGAACCCATATGAAATTAGGAATTGATATATAACTAATAAATAAAGTAATATCTAAAAACAACGTGAATAGTTTAGTTTTAGTCAATCATTTTATACAATATTTTTATTTTTACTAACTAACAAGGAAACATTCTCAGATGTGTCTCACCGATTTTGATGAAATTGAAATATGTTATAGAGTATCGGAAAATAAGAGACACCTATTTTTTCTATATATAAAAATTGGTGTATTTTTAATTTTTCCGCCATGTTGGATCCGCCATTTTGAATTTTTTAAATTTAACATCAGATTCGTAATCAGCGACTCCAAAAACCCCTTAATACTGATTTTCACGAAAAAAAACTGATGTCTGAAAGAATATAGGTACATCATTTACGGATTAGTGCTAGGGGTTGCTTACCCCCTTGGGGAGCTTTTTTAAAGAAAACCCAAAAACGTCATCAACTTAATTTTTCAAAATCGTATGTTAAAAAATATTTTTTAATGATTTTTAACTAAAACTGTTATTTTTGTGACGCAAAAATATTTTAAAAAAATCGTTTTTCTGCAATAAAAAATAAGGGTTGCCACCCCCTGGAACCGGATTACTTACAAAAGGTTAGTATATTTATGAGACGTCATTTCCATTTTGTTTCATTCGAAAAAGTTCATTAGAACTTGAAATATTTAGGAAAAACTGTTTTTGGGGGTAAACTTTAGGGGTGGTTTTCACCCCCTACATGTGCGTATCTGCAGAAAAAAAAAATATATATGTGTTTCTTATTTTTTTCATCAAATTCGGTGAGACACACCTGAGAACGTTTCCTTGTAAGTAAATGCTCTAAATGTTAAATTCTAAAAATGTTAGTACCGCCAAATAATCCACTAATAAATATTGCGGATTTAAATCTAGATGTGTTCAAATTATTTTTTTTAACCGTATTATATAGAAAAATAATTTTTTGTTTGATATAAATTTTTATTTTAATTATTTTAATACATCTATTTGCATACAAAAATCTTGAGTTATTTGAGAGTAATAACTAGATATTGTACGTGTGTAGTTATACTGCAGATTTCAAAACCACTCCTTCATATGGGGAAAGTTCTATGCTCTTAGAAGTTTTATCTCTGAAAATAAAAGAATAAAAAAATTAATACAGAACTATTTTGCATATTTGAGTTATGGAATAGAAATAATATAATATAATAATTGGTGAGTTTGGGGTTTGTGCGCATTGTGACAAAAAATTGGCAATTGAGTTGATTCATTCCTTTCTGTAAAGTCAACTGGCTAAAATTTAGTGTGGATAGAAAAAACATTAAAATTTAAGTTTTACGAATTAAAAGTAAATTTTAAATTTAAATTATAGTCACAATTTTCAAACTGTTTCATATTAAATATGTTCATTCTTACCCAATTTTACGTGGAGATTTGGCGTTAACAAGGACATATTCCAAATTGTCCGAAATATATTTTAATCCTTCCAAACTAACAGTTTCCTTTTGATTGCTGAGGTTAACTAAGGTGACATATGAGAGAGTATCTTTCTGTCCAGTTGACCTAGAAAATAAACCATACGTTAAGTGAACCAAATATGATAAAAATTTTGAATATATTTACCTAACAATAACTAGGACATTGTCTGAAAGTGCTTTAACCTGCATATCACCATTGATGAAAGTTTCAGTTTTTCGCAATAGTTGCATTGCTTTGTAGATATTTAGAGTACTCTTTTCAATACCTCGCTGTTTGGCTACATTGACCTGCTTGTAATTGGGTGAAACTGGAAGCCATGTCTTGTCTGCAGTGGAAAATCCTGCATTCTTTTGATCATTCCATTGGAATGGAGTACGTTCTGGATCTCTAGTGAATCTTTCATAAATATCCTTATTTGAATTACATGCAGCTGGATCAACAGTGTCTTCCCATGATAGCCATACGTCTGTCATTGCAATTTCTTCACCCTAAATATTTTTTTTTTCTTATATATAAATAATTTCGTATTTTAAATATAAAATAACTTACATTATAAGTTACACTTGACCCACGGAGAGACAACAAGATCATATTCATATTATCTGCCTTATCAATTCCAAATCTGCTTGCTACTCTAGATTGATCATGGTTTCCTAGCTAGAATATATATGGGACGATCCATGTCAAGTGGATCAGAGCTGTGGCCAAAATTGTAGGTGTCCAAAAAAATCAACCGAGGGCTCATTTTAAAGCTTATGACGTCTACTTTCGAATGCCGTGTGCGCCTTTGAAAAATCAAATATGGCGGTTTCAATATGGCGACCGGAAGTGGAATGAAAATTAAAAATTTTTGGAAAAAAGCTTATAGAAAAAAAAATTTGCAAGCTACAAGACCGTATTTCGACTCAAATTGTAGCAAATGAACAGCTCTTTAAGGCTGGTGCAGTTGAATAAGAAAATTCAAGATGGCGGATCCAATATGGCTGTGCAATATCCCACTTTATGGCCTAATTTTTCAAATCCAACCATTTTGCACCAAATCTTGTATACGGGGGTTTTTGGGGTCGCTGACCACGAATATAAGATTATATTTGAAAAATTCAAAATGGCGGATCCAAAATGGCGGACGGTTGTTTTCGAAAATCAACCGATTTGCACCAAATCAGGTATACGGGGGTTTTTGGGGTCGCTGACCACAAATATGAGATTATATTTGAAAAATTCAAAATGGCGGATCCGCCATCTTAATTTTTTTCGAAAATCAACCGATTTGCACCAAATCAGGTATACGGGGGTTTTTGGGGTCGCTGATCACGAATACAAAGTCAGATTTGCAAAATACATTATGAGAATATAATATGGCTAAAAGGTTTTCTGAAAGCCGTTCGATTTGAAATAACCGTCCGCCATATTGGATCTGCTATTTTGAATTTCGCAAATCTGATTTTATATTCGTGTTCAGCGACCCCAAAAACCCCCGTATACCTGATTTGGTGCAAATCGGTTGATTTTCGAAAAAAATTAAGATGGCGGATCCACCATTTTGAATTTTTCAAATATAATCTCATATTTGTGGTCAGCGACCCCAAAAACCCCCGTATACCTGATTTGGTGCAAATCGGTTGATTTTCGAAAACAACCGTCCGCCATTTTGGATCCGCCATTTTGAATTTTTCAAATATAATCTTATATTCGTGGTCAGCGACCCCAAAAACCCCCGTATACAAGATTTGGTGCAAAATGGTTGGATTTGAAAAATTAGGCCATAAAGTGGGATATTGCACAGCCATATTGGATCCGCCATCTTGAATTTTCTTATTCAACTGCACCAGCCTTAAAGAGCTGTTCATTTGCTACAATTTGAGTCGAAATACGGTCTTGTAGCTTGCAAATTTTTTTTTCTATAAGCTTTTTTCCAAAAATTTTTAATTTTCATTCCACTTCCGGTCGCCATATTGAAACCGCCATATTTGATTTTTCAAAGGCGCACACGGCATTCGAAAGTAGACGTCATAAGCTTTAAAATGAGCCCTCGGTTGATTTTTTTGGACACCTACAATTTTGGCCACAGCTCTGATCCACTTGACATGGATCGTCCCATATATAATATTATAGATTATAATTCTGAGGTATAACTAAGTTTAAAAGTAATATGGTACATACCACCCAGTTAGCATGTCTTCCCACAGGCATTTTTTCGTTCCACTTGTTGATAACATCAAACATATTTTTAGCATTGGATCCTTTATTAAGATCAGTGATGAGGAAGAAATTGAAAGGTATTTGAGAACCTTCTTTTTTACCATCTTCACTTCCATAATACTTCATAACCGTATCGATTGGTGAATAAGCTTCAGTCATTATAATTCTGAGAAATAAAAAAAGATTATCTTTTATAATAACTTCTTTATATAAATAATAAGGTTTAACTATACCTTGGTTCTTTATCTTCAGAGTTTTGTGTGAAATCATCCAAAACACGTCGCCATTTGTATACCAATTCAAGGGTCTCATCTTGATCAACTGTGCAAGTATGTTTAAGATAGCCATGATCTTCTGGATCGGTCACATCATTATTTCTTGGTTCATCTTTAGGTGGATTACATTCATAAACAAAAGGTACTGCATCAATACGGAATCCATGTACACCTTTATTTAACCAGAATTTCATTACAGCCTGTAATTTGAGATATTTATAAAAATATTAGATCAAGTACAGGAAAATGTTTAAACATAGATAGTATTCAAGATTTGTTTTATTTTCTATTTTATTATTGTACCAGATTTTTTACGTACAATAGGAAATATAGAATTTTGAAACAATTAATTTAAAATTATACCATAATTATTTTTCAAAAGTAACTATTTCTAGAATCATTTCTCAAGTTTTCTAATTATTTTTTATTTTGTGAGATATCTTAAACAAAAATAGACATGGCAAAATTTAGATATACAATTAAATTAAGAAATATCCCTAAAACTTCTTAAAATATTATTTTTAAAACATGCAACTACTAGAAATTATTGCAAAAACAAAATAAAATAAATCCAAAAGAAAAAATAATATAAAACTAAGTATAATTAATTTTTAGGTAGTCAAAGTTATATATTTTTTAAATTCTTTTGGTGTTACAATAAATTGATATATAGCGTCACACATATCCCCAAAACCAGGAATATCAAAATTTCATAGATTAAAAATAAAAAATAAATAAATAACAACTCACCTCCATCATTTCTTGTACTTTTGGATCACGATAATTGAAATCAGGTTGAGCTTCATGGAATTGATGAAGATAATATTGTTTTCTAACATCATTCCACTTCCAGGCGCTCTTTCTCCAAACACTTATCTAAAAGTTAAAAGTGTAAAAATTATATTTATATTAATAATAAAATAATTATTACTAACCCAATTAGTTGGTGGGGCAGGTCTTTCATCTGGATTGTTAGGATTAGGTTTACCTGAGTGCCAAACATAAACATTTTCAAAACCTTCTTCCCTATTTACTGATTTTTTAAACCATTCATTTTGATCACTTGAATGATTCGGGACGAAATCCAAAATAATTTTAATACCCAATTCTTTTGCTTTTGCTACCATATTTTCAAAATCTTCCATTTCTCCATATTCATCATGAATTTTATAGTAATCAGATATATCATATCCAAAATCGACCATTGGTGATTGGAAAATTGGTGAAAGCCAAGTTGCTGTGATACCAAGTTCTTTCAAATATGGTAGTTGTTGAGTGATTCCTGTAAGTAAATGATTTTATATTTAGTTATGTTATGGTAAGTTTTTTCTTTTTAAATTAATGTTCTGATAATATGGTTAAAAATTAAACTGACATGTTATACGCAAATATTTTGTATATACATATATATAGTACGATGCTTTTTTTTCGCGACTACTTTTCTTTTTTTTTCAGTCCCACCTCGAAATTTTGTGGCAAATACCTAAACAAAAATTCCCTGAAAATTGGAGCCCTTAATATTAATATTAAGTACTAGGCCAAGGCGTGCAAAGATTTCCCTATAAATAACGCGTAAACTTTGATTTTTTTTCTTAAAATTTCTACAGCTCAGAGGCATTTTATGGTATAATCTTGGTCAATGATAGAGTTTCTTCAGAATTGAATGCTCTACAAAAGTGTCCACTACGCCGTAACCCTAACTTCTACCAGCGAGGTAGTACGGGTCATTAAACCCAATTTGTCCATGAAATTCTCGCTTTTTGCCAATATCTCCTAAATAACAAGAGCTACAGAAAAAGTGAATATTACAAACTTGTAGGAAATTCAATTTGCTGCAAAAAAGTTCAGAACATCAAATTGCTAACATCAATATTTCTTGAGATATTGGGCTTTGAAGTTGAGGTAGTGTGGAATTTTCATGGATTATTGAGCTAAATTGTAGAAACACTACCTCAACTTCAGAGCCCAATATCTCAAGAAATATTGATGTTAGCGATTTGGTGTTCTAGAACTTTTTGTAGAAAATTGAATTTCCTACAAGTTTGTCATTTACATTTTTTTTTTAGCTCTTGCTTTTTACGAGATAGGGGCAAAAAAAGCGAGAATTTCATGAAAAAATTGGGTTTAGTGACCCGTATTACCTCGCTGGTGGGAGTTAGGGTTACACCACAATGGACACTTTTGTAGAGCATTCAATTCTGAAGAAACCCTATCATTGACCAAAATTATAGCAAACCATTTTCAGTAATTTAAGTATAACAAATATAAGAAAACAAGGATTCTCCGTCATACTAAAACGCTATGGAATCAGGAAAATTTGATACATTTATCTAAAGTTATAAAGAATAATTATAACGAAAATCACAAGAAAAGTATATTTCCCCCCACTATTTTAAAACCCAATAAATATTACAATTTAATTTTCACTTACCATCAAGATCTCCAACACCATCTCCATCGGAATCCATAAAAGATCGAGGATAGATTTGATAGAAAGAAGCTGACTGCCACCATTGATTTGTTTTATTGGAATCAATAAGATTTAATCCTGATCGAATGTTACCGGCAGGACCGGCAAGTGCCAAAGGCAGCAAGCACAAAAGTAAAGAAAATTTCTTCGGAATCATTTTGTCACAGTTCACTGACCACTACTAACTGTGCCGAAATCAAAAACTGCCGTCCTTTTATATCATCATTGATTGCAATCAATTTCAATTATAATTTTTAATCAAAATTTTGAAGTATGTCCCAATAAAAGAATCATGAGGATATCCCCTATTGAGATAAAATGAATGAATAAAATTTTCGACACTCCCATGCGTAGCGATTACTGAAATACCGATTTTTGATAATCTTAAGATTTGAAGATCCTTATACCAATTGGTTCGATTAAATGTGTTATATATTTCAAATAATCCATTGTTTTACTATGAAACGATGCATTTACGGAAATTTTTACTTAGGTAAGTACTAGACAAACTGACTTTCGACATTTTTTTCTTTTATCGAGTTTATATATGCAAAACATGAAAACAAAAGACTAGATGACTTTTTGATATACATATATCAACACTTAAACCTTTCTTGTTTCTTCTGTCTTCCTGGTCTCGTATTAATGGTATCAAATAGATATCATGATTAGATTAATTTCAAAGGTTCATATGTTCACGTGTAGTATGTGGGTTCAACAATAATCTGTAGCTAAATGATATGAGAGAACTGCATTAAAAGCTTTTCTAATAATAAAGATGAATTCTAAAGATTGTACCAATCGTATAACTATATTTAAAGATTAGCTACTTTAACCCATCTCTGGTATCACCTTCTTGCCACACTAGGGTTGTTTGTACCCCAATGACAAAAATTGTTGTGAAAAACTATGTTTAAAATATTTTAATCTTCCAATTTTTTTATAAATTCTTGAAGGTTTTCTTATTAAGGTTGTGTAAGTATTATGATAAAATATCTAAATTTAATGTGTTTCAAAAATTAAATTTGAAAAAAAGTTTAAAAAAATGACTACTTTTACAAAAAAATTCATAACTTTTTTGATTTTCAAGTCTTGTACTACAGGGAAAAAAATTCCTGTTTGGAAAATTATTCAAAAAAGGTATTAAGTGTGGAAATAATTTGCAATATTTGTTATTTAAACAAAATAAACATAATGAACAATGAGTAAAGAATATTCGGAATGTAAACAAGTATTTCAAATAATAAATTTATTCTAAATTCCAGCACAATCTTGGGGTCATTTGTACCCCAGTCTTGCAAACAAGCGTTAAGTCACTGGAATAATTTCTAGCTTTTATCCCAAAGTACAAACCATCAAATTCAAAAGTAACAAACAAAGAAATACATAAATACTATTTCTGTAATTTAATAACTAAAATTTTTGTATTTCAGTTTTGGTCTATTAAAAGAGGAAAAAACTTACAAAGTTTACGCTTTACAACCTAAATAATGCAATGCATATTGCAAAATACATTTATTTTACTAAAATACACCTTAAAAAGTTCATCGCATATAAAACAGACAAAGGTACTTCATAAATTAGATTCTAAAACAAAGAAAACTCCACTTTATAGCCAGTAATTGCCAGTTTTCTTTAAAATTAATCTTCTATCATTTATTATCAGGGAAAATGATAAAGTGCCAAAAATATTCCTATTGTTTTTCCCATTTACCACGGTTGCTTCATATAGTTTGATCAAATCTAGCTATAGTCTATCTAGTCTAGATAGGTAGTCATATAAATCTCATCTGATTTTATCTCAGTCTAAGTTCGAAACAAATGGGTTGATGACGTTTATCAGTTTAATTGTTAATTGACGCGTTATGTGGAATTAATATTTATGATGGGTCTAAGAGATTATTGTAAACATTTTAATGTAAAATTTATAAAATAATTATAAAATTTGTTAACCTTTAGAGGCTGGGGTTTGAGAGCTAACATCTCCGGTCCGGTAAAGGATAGGAAAAATTTTGTAGTATTAAATTTTACAAAATTGCTAAAATTCGGTGAAAATGTGACTCTAGGGGTTTTCGGAGTCGCTGATTACGAATCCGGGATCAGATTTGATCAATTAAGAAGTGGTAAGGGGGTGTGAGAGGAGTAGGGTTGTATGAACTTATCAAATCTGACCCCAGATTTGTCATCAGCAACCCCGACAACCCCGATGGTCAAGTCTTCACCGAGTTTCGGGAGTACTACAAAATTAGTCATTTGAAGAGTAGGGGAGGGGGTAGTAGGGGGTAGGGTGAATGCATTTATCAAATCTGACCCCAGAGTCGTGATCAGCAACCCAAAAACGCTCTGGATCTTGTTTATGACAAAAAATTATTGATATTCCTCCAAAGCCGATATATCGGTTTTCCGGTCCTATTAAGCTATTTTATTTTATTTATATGAATTTGATAAATTTTACAAAAATGGTTTATTTTATTACTACATATATTATAAAGAGTAAAAGTAGAAGCACTTCAAAAACCAATCATAAGGATAAATAAATACTAGTAGTATTATAAATTTATTACTTAATTACGAATAGAAGGCAGATAATAAACATTTAAATTAAATTTGATTAGCTATCTGATTCCAAACATTTATGACTAACAATAAATTACAATATAAATTAATTTGTGGTTTTAATGAATATTTAATGATTTCTTTACACGACTGATTAAACATCATAAAACCGTCATTTTTACTTCAAAAGTTTTATGATTCAAAAGAAAAGCCCCTTTGTCGTCAATTGAACAATAATGCCTGCAAAATGGAAAAGAAATTTTCATTTATATAGTAGATATTTTCTGAAAAATGTTCCAATTGTGCATATTACTTTAAGGTATACATCTGCTCTCTACAGAAACTTTTGTAGTTAGAACTAATGGATGTATTACTCGGTTGGTTGCATTTTATTCATATTTTCCTCAATTCGTCTTTCATGATAGTGACAAATTTTACACATGATGGTTTCATGTCATCGCTGAGAAAAATGCAGATGAGAATTTTTGAAATGCTTGCATTCGCTTTTATCAAGATGTATACGAATATATTTGATATGATGTAAGGTTGAAATTATAGAATGCATTTAAATTAGATGCTACATTTATTTTTCTGTAAAAATATTTAATACTAATGGCGCGGATACCATTTAAAGCGATATTATTCATAATATTCTTATTACGCTTAATGGCATACTTACAACATTTTTATCGGACGACATGATCCACAACATCATGAATCATTTCAAACTTAAGCCCAGATTCATATATTCCTTCTTATAAGCGAGTTATTAGTACATTATCCTTTAAAGCTTTAGCACTAAATTGAATTCCGGTTACGTGCTAAAGTCAGTTCCACCCGCTAAAGAGACATTAAGCAGTCTGCGACCTTACCATAATAAATCTAAGCTTTAGGCTTCAGCCAAAATCCGATATTATTCGCTCATAGTCTAATCCACGCACGTTTCGGTCTCTATATTTGTCATGCGAAAATATTCCCAAACATATATTCTGTTCGCGTTCTAGCCTTATCCCATTTCACCCACTTTCACCAGAGGCAAAATCAATGTAAGTTTGTTGACTTAACCAATTTGCAGCTAGATGTATTCTATTGTTCCTTCTTGCCTTGTCTGACCTAAATATTTTTAGTCTATCTATCGTATAAGGTCAGATATTTCGATTTTTATATACCCCTATATAAGGCTCGTTGTGTTACGAGATTTTGTCCAGCATGATATTAATTCGATTTATCAAAATCACCGGCTGTTACTAATTTTAGTTAAATTAAACTGCCTATGGGCTCGGACTCATATAACACGGGTTCCTGAAAATTTTCGATGAGTGATCCACACGTGTGAGTTACTCCGAAGAGTATGAAATTGTAAAGCCAGATTATTACAGTGGATTGATACTGTATGAACTAATCGGATAACTATTCTATGCATATACATACACATATATGTACATAACTCCTTCCCAACCCATAGTACTGAAAATATTTTCGTGATTCTGCAAACGAACCTAATTATGCCATTATTGCTAGGAATGAATAATTCAATAGTTAAAGCAACACCAGTATAAATTTAAAATTATTAGATTTCGCGCCATTCAATCATATCGAAATCATGCCACGTTTTCAAAAATTTAATTCGTTTCAAAAAAATTGTGTACGTAGAGTTCAGCAAGTTTAAAATATTTATAAACACGTCATGTTTTATAGGTCATGAATATTTAAATAGATCTATCCTGACCAATCTTCAAAATCGTACCGCATCCATTGTCATCGCATAAATAAAGGATTCAAACACCCGAGCAATAAATTGAATCGTTTTAACAATGCATACACGTTCCAACATTTGTCCCTTCGATTTCGATTCAATCGCTCTTCACTGTTCCCAATTCGGATTAAAATTTCCAAAATGGTTTAAACAATTACAATGTTAATCTACGAAATGATGCAATTTCAGGCTATTGAAGTTGTGGATAGAATTCGTAATGAAACAGAGAATAAATATCTCTCTTTGTTGTCTTTGAATGTTTCTAATCATATTTATTATTAATAATTATTTGGATTAAAACTGATGAAATACTAGACATTGATCGTTTTCTAGGGAGCTTTATTTATCTTTATTATTATTTTTTTTTAATATTAAGGATAAGTTCTTTTTTTTTTAGATAATTGATCTAATTTAAGACAAACGTTTTGGGAATTAAGAGATGTGTTTGTGTGCATATTAACCCTTTAAGGGGTTACGTGGGTTTTGAATTCATAAAAAAATCACAATCGACTTTGAAAAGAAAGAAGACCAACAAAAATCAGCACTTTTTTTAAAAAAAAAAAAAACCCATAAAATAACAGGGTTGTTGAAGCTTTTCTAAAAAACAAATACCAGATTCTGAAAGAGCACCCTTGAAAATCCCTTATATACGATTTTGGAAGAAAATCGCCCCAATTTTCTATTCGAATTGTACAATTGAACTTGCGTCCACGAAATTTGCGTTTTGCGCATTAATGGGTTAATACAAAAAAAAGAAAAATCAACCTTGTAATTCTTTATTGGAACCATCGAATTAATTATGGTTTATCCAGCCTATTTCTTTAATATCACGATTTTTGAAGAATTACTTCGAACGTCTTGATTTACAATATTTGATTTTGTTTTTATAGGTACTATATCTTTGGAAATTTGATCAGTACTTAGATTTGACATCAATATGATTCATTTCTGAAATCTTATCCAATATGTGCTAATATTACATTATTGTATTATTATGTAGTAATCAATTTTGATGGTTATTAAAGAAATAAATAAATAAATACTCAAATCACATTTTTAAATTATAATAAAGCGAATACAATATAGACCCATTATTTTTCATGAATTCATTTAATTTAACATTTAACTCTTTGAGGCTAAGTAAGTTAAAAACTATCCCACCTTTTGGTTAACTTTTTATTCACGGTGAGATATTTTTTTCTTCTTTAAAATCGTGTGCCTCAAAGAGTTAAATTGATAGTATAAGAAAGTATCTCTTAATAACTTAAATATAACATACAAAAAGTAATTTCTTTAATAAAATATTCTTTGTTTTTATCTTTTTAAGTTTTGAGTTATTTTTTAATAGCTAGACTTGCGTATTTTTAGTTGTTTCGTACTCTGAACAAAAATGTACTAAAATTTTTAAAATTTTTTACTAACAATAACTAAGTACTTACAATATTCATTATTTGAATATTGTAAGTAATTTATGTTAATAAATAATTTTAAAAATTTTAGTACATTTTTGTTCAGAGTACGAAAAAACTAAAAATATGCAAGTCTAGCTATTAAAAAATAACTTAAAACTTAATATTATTATTTTAAAATACATTAATTTAGTACGATTTCCTTGGACGTAGTCTAATTTTTACACCATTATCTGATTTTAGTGTGAGAACGGAAGAAAGCATGGGTTCATATTCGTGCTTTCCCACATATTCAGGAATATATCCCTGGAACGGAGGCATATCATCTATAGGTGGTAATATTTCGAAATTTCTCAACATTTTCGATAGAATACATTTCATTTCAAGCATTGCAAACTTTTGACCTAAAATTAAATATTCAAATTAAAACAACTCAACATTTGCCACAATTTCCATAAGTTCTTTCTCACCGATGCAATTCCTTGGACCAGCACTGAAGGGTACAAAGTCAAAAGGATGAGATTTATCGCGGCTTGTTGCTTCGAACCTTTCTGGTATAAACTTATGGGGCTCTGGATAATATTTCTCATTGTATCCCATTGCTAGAAGGAAAAGCAGTAGTGTTGTATCTGGATACAATACCTTCCCATCTAGAAGAAATTATCTATCATAATCTATCTTGCAATAGGACGGATAAATTCAGAACTAACTCAAATTGTATTTCTCTGTTACATATCTGCCTATAATTGGAACACTGGGAAACATCCGCAGACCTTCTTTTATAACAAGCTCCAGATATTTCATATCCAACGTTTCCTGGTATGTTGCATTCCTTTTTATGTCACCACCAAATATTTCCTTCTGCTCAAGGAATGTCTTTTCCTGAAATATGTTTAGCTTTTATTAAATTGCCCTCTAAGATTTTTTAAGTACTGCCTTTTGGATGAAATTCGAACTTGTATACCTACTTGAATTTCTGGATGTCTAGACAGCGCGTAAATGGCAAAGGTTATTCCAGACGTGGTCGTGTCGTGGCCCTACATGATTTGAGTTTTGATTACATAATCTGCGTTTTACATGAACTAATGTGGTTTTGCATATTTTTTTTACCTCAAACATGAAAGTGGAGACTTCCTCAAATATTTCAGCAAATGTTAGTGGACGACCATCTTTTGTAGCAGTTAACAGAGTGTCCAAAAATGCCATTTTCTTAGATTTTGTATTTCCATTGTGCAGATTTTCTTCCGCTTTAGATTGCTTTAAAAATTCAGTTCTTTGTTCTATGATCTAAAAAGGGATAAAAAAATCAATAATTATTTATATAGTGATATTAAATCGAATTCAAATTCTACCTTAGTTGTCATTTTCTTTAAGATAGCAAGAGCCTTCTTTTCTTCACGGTACATCGATGAAAATTTAAAGAGAAAAGAGTAATGTAAATGAGGTCTAACCGCTCTCTTTGCAATTATAGCGCATATACTGAAATTAGGTATAGATAGGATTCGTTTCTGTTTTCCTTCATAATTAAATTTATTTGTATTTACTCTTGATAAGCAGCCACAACTTCCGATTTTGGGTTATCCATAGAATTTATATTAACCCCCATAGCAGTTTCTATATTATAAAATCAATATCAAGTTACTAATTTAAAACAAGAAACCTACTAAAAACATACACTTACCACTAATAATATCCAAAGTACAATAGTGCACAAATGCTTGAATATCAATAACTTCTTCAGTTTCTGCTTTTGGTTTTAACATATTAATTAAATTATTAGATGTAACTGTCATGATATCGAAAAAATCCAAAAGTATTTGAAAATGAAATGATGGAGTTATAATTTTTCGATGCTTATGCCATTTTATCCCTGAGAAAAGTAAAATAATTAATATCAAATAATAAAATTAAAATTTCACTTGCCATTGCTTGTAAGTAGTCCTTCTCCTAACCACTCATAAACCAATTCATATAATCGTGATTTTCGCAATTGGGGCTGTTTAGTAAGCACAACCTATTAAGAGAATTTTAAATTTATTATTCATTCATTTATTTTAAATTATATTATTCAAGAAATATGTTTATCTTACTTCAATATCTTTGGCATCAGTAGCAATAACAAATAGTTGATGACCAACCCACATTCTATATAATCCTGGTCCATATAGTCGCCAAGTAGTATAAAGTATCTTCAGTTGCTCTAAAAGTTTATAAAATTAAAACACTTCTTGTTACTGACCCTACTTCACTTTTTAATACATATATTATTATTTGTTTATTTATTTTTAGCATTCCTTAACTCGAAATGAAAAAAACAGAAGCCTTTTAGAATCATTTTATTGTTCGTCTATCTGTTCGCCCAGCAAGACCCTTTTTCTTAGAAATTACTAGAGGTATAAAGTTGAAATTAATACCAAATATTAAAATCTATATCTCTGTCTCATATCACAAGTTAAAGTTTTCTTCGCGAATTTCCATAGTTGTTCAATTTCCTATGCATATTTCAGTTATTACAGATACACTTCCTGATACTATCAATTAAAAACAATCTTTGTCATTAATTATATTATTCCAATACAACATCAACACCATTAACATTGTACATTGTTGCAGTTGACTTAAAAGCATATTTCCTATTTAGTCGTAAATTAGAACCCAACTATTCGACGATTATTTTGATTTTCAAACTTTTAATATTATGTTAACTAGATAATATTGTCCACTTACCAATTGGATGCATTTTAATCTGATGAAGATTTCCTATAATAGGTAAAGCTGGTGGTACAGGTAAATTCCATGTACTTTTTAGTAAGCGAATATATTTGAATATTTGTGGTAATAGAACAACTACTGCTATTCCAACAGCTACCAAAATCCAAACCGACATTTTAAAGTTTCAAATTATATCTTAAAACGAGCACAGAACAAATTAATTTATTCTTTAGGTAATAACAATCTTAAAACTCCACGATTATATGCACTCGATCCAATGCGACGACTTCTTGCTACTTTGAATTACCAAATAAAATTGAGACGTTTACTAGTTGAAGAACTAATCCAATCTTGCATCGATGCTGGAAATAAGACAGGAGTACAAGATCTTTTATATTAGATTCTGTCAAGTGATACTTTCACAATTTCATATCTTAATGCGAGATAACCGAGAAAACATTGCATTAAACTCAGTATAAACAATTAGTTACAAAGTAGTATGTTAATATACGGCGCGATTATCAAAGTATCTTGATAGAAAAACTCAAAGGTGAACTAGCATAAATTGATCGTGGGATTAAACAGAACATCTGATATGCTCGTTTTATTATACGAGAAAAGCTTATTATACGTTACTGCATCAAGAATACTTGATTTTTTAATCGTTACATAGTATTTCATTCATGAAAATTGGTTAAGCAAGAAATGTTGCACATAGTTAAAGGGAATTATCTGATATTAAATTAACTAGGTTGAATATAATCAAGCTCCACTGTGATAGAAATGTGTAGTATGACTTGCTGTTTTTGCAATATTCATGAAATCGATAGATAGATTTCCTGTTTTACGTTCAAATAAATATAGATAAATATTAGATAAACTTCCGGATATGTGCGTAATTTCTGAAAACTGTGGAAATTTGACTTCTAATTTTGGGAAGATAAGAATTTGTATAGTTATTGTTCTTCTTTGTACGTTTCTGCGTATTTTATTTATAAGCGTTGTAAATATAAATTTTTTTTTTTTTTACCTTATATTTAAATAAGTGCATACTTATGTGAGAAATTCTTTTTGTTGAAATCTTAAAAACTATAATACTTACGATATGTATTACTGTGCTCAAAAAGTAAAGTCAATTTGTTCATAACTTTGAAATTTTTATTTATTCTTCCAAATCTATATCATCCCCTTCAAAGCAGTCCCTTGCCCGATAAAATACACCTATGCTAGTGATTTTTCCAATCCTCGAAACACTTCCGAAACTCGATGATTCGAATGGTTTTCAGTTCCTTCTTCGATTTTTCATTTATCTCATCAGTCGATTCAAAACTGTGTCCCCGAAGTGGTGTTTTGAGATTAGAAAATAGCCAGAAAACACATGGAGCTAAATCGGACGAATACGGTGGTTGTGGAACAACATGAATCACAGTATGAGATGTCGAATTTGAGTGTTTTTGGAACCAATCGAGATGTGACTCTTCTCAAGCACAAATGCTCTTTCAAAATGGTTTTGACCGATGAAAATGAAATGGTTACAGTATCAGCAAGGTCTCTAATTGTCAACCGACGATTTTTCAACACCAAATCTGTGATTTCATTGACATGTTGTTCATTGATTGATGTCGATGGGCGTCCGGGACGCTCTTTTTCTTCAACGCTTTCTCTAACTCTTTTGAACTGTTTATACCACTTGTAAACCTGATCACCGAAGGTCTTCTGCAATATTGTAAACATTTACAGCAGAAATTTCATTCCGCAAACAAAATTTAATGCAACTTCTTTGCTCAGTAAAATCACACATTGTAAAAATCGAAAAATTCACTTTTAGTTGTTCAAAAAACACAACGAAAATAACCAAAAAAAGGAGTGGCGTGAAATTACACGGATATGTGTGAAAGTGCTGCCAACCTACAAACAAGAAGATTTGTTCGAATCGATGTATCCGCGCAATTTAAATTCAAATTTGGCTTTACTTTTTGATCACAGTAGTCTGTTCTGCATATTTAAACCATTTATTTTGAAAGTGGCCCGGTGTGCGTGCTGGTCGCTCTGGATGTACGCAACGCCTTTAACTGGGTGAGGTGGGGGATGCGCTAAATGCGCTAAAACTGACCTTCATGGTCCCCCAGTATCTCTTGCAGATGATGGAGGATTACCTGTAGGACCGCACCCTCATCTACGAAACGGAGGATGGTCCGGAAACGCGAGTGCTCTCGGCAGGGGCAGCCCAGGGCTCCATACTGGGACCCGACATTTGGAATTACACATATTACGGGATTCTTCGTATGGAGATGCCGGAAGGAACTTTCCTGGTTGGGTATGCCGACGACATCGCGGCGGTCATCACTGCCAGAGATGTCGAAGCAGCCCAGATGAGCCTCAACCAGGTGATGCGTCGGGTGGGTTCTTGGCTAAGCGACTACGGGCTGGAACTGGCTCTGGCCAAGACCGCGATCGTCCTTCTTACAAAGAAGCGCATTCCGCTACTGATGGAAATGCGGGTAGGAGACATGATGGTCCAGACGAGGGCGGCGGTTACGTACCTGGAGGTGCGCCTCGATTGCAGGCTCACTTTCTGGGACGAAATCAAGAGCCGGGCGGACAAGGCGGCCGCGGTATCTACATATATCTTACGTACTACAGTGGTTTGAGATTAAGGATACATCATCTTCATTTTTAAGCTCTGATACGCACTTAGATAAAAGACAGCGGCGCTGAGCAGGCTTATGGCCAACATTGGAGGGCTCAGGCGTCTGCTGCTCCGCACCGTCGAGACCGTTAGGCCCGAAACACAATGATACGACCGACGACCGACGACCGACGGGTGCGTACGCCATTTACGTTGGCCATGACACAATGATACGAACGACGATCGTTGCCAGTTTAAGGAGAAGGAGATCTAAGGGGTTACGATGAGAATGTGTGAAGGGCTGAAAGTCCGTGAAAACAGCTGAGAACTAAACCGCATACACCGAAAGTTGTGTCTGTTTCAATTTTTTACAGTTGGCACTGACGACGCGTACGACGTGCAAAATAGAATCGGATCTATTTTGCCCGGCGCGTAGCTCGTGTCGCGTCAATGTGTTTAGATGTACATAGTACCCTATGCTCGATAAGCTTTGTCGTTGTGTCGTCGTACGCACCCGTCGCTCGCCGGTCGTCGGTCGTGTCATTGTGTTTCTTGCTTTATGTTGTACGGCGCGGAAGTCTAGGCCGACGCGATGCGGTATGAGAAGTACCGCAAACGCGTGGCGGCAGTCCAGCGGCGTGCGGCGCTTCGTCGGACTCCGCTCTCCACACATATTTTTTGAATGTTATAGATGGAGAACGGAGATGGAGGAGCTGGAGAATGCGGCCGGCAGCATAACCCCGAACAACATAGTCTAGGTTATGCTGCAGGGGGAGGATCTCTGGCGAAGGGTCGCTCTTTTCGTGAGAGCGATAACACCTTTTGCTTAACTTTTTATTCACGGTGGGATATTTTTAAGTCCACCTTTTCTATTTTAAAATCGTGTGCCTCAAAGAGTTAAATTGATAGTATAAGAAACTATCTCTTAATAACTTATACAACATATTCTTTGTTTTTATCTTTTAAAAGCTAAATAATGAATATTGTAAGAAGTTTTTGTTAGTAAATTACAAATTTACAAATTTTAGTAAATTTTTGTTCAGAGTACGAAAAAACTACAAATACGTAAGTATAGCTAAATGATTAACATTAAAAAATAACTAAAAATTTAATATTATTAATAAAAAATACATTAATTTAGTACGATTTCCTTGGACGTAGTCTAATTTTCACACCATTATCTGATTTTAACGTGAGAACGAAAGAAAGCATGGGTTCATATTTGTGCTTTCCCACATTTTCAGGAATATATCCTTGAAATGGAGGCATATCATCTATAGGTGGTAATATTTCGAAATTTCTCAACATTTTCGATAGAACACATTTCATTTCGAGCATTGCAAACTTTTGACCTAAAAATTAAATATTCAAATTAAAACAACTCCACATTTGCCACAATGTCCATAAGTTCTTTCTCACCGATGCAATTCCTTGGACCAGCACTGAAGGGTACAAAGTCAAAAGGATGAGATTTATCGCGACTTGTTGCCTGGAACCTTTCTGGTATAAATTTATGGGGTTCTGCATAATATTTCTCATTGTATCCCATCGCTAAAAGGAAAAGCAGTAGTGTTGTACCTGGATACAATTCCTTCCCATCTAGAAGAAATTCACTATCATAATCTATATTGCAATAGGACGAATAAATTCAGAACTAACTCAAATTGTATTTCTCTGTTACATATCTGCCTATTACTGGAACGCTGGGAAACATCCGGAGACCTTCTTTTATAACGAGCTCCAGATATTTCATATCCAACGTTTCCTGGTATGTTGCATTCCTTTTTATGTCACCACCAAATATTTCCTTCTGCTCAAGGAATGCTTTTTCCTGAAATATTTTTAGCTTTTATTTAATTGCCCTGTAAGATTTTTTAAGTACTGCCTTTTGGATGAAATTCGAACTTGTATACCTACTTGAATTTCTGGATGTCTAGATAGCGCATAGATGGCAAAGGTTATTCCAGACGTGGTCGTGTCGTGGCCCTACATGATTTTAGTTTTGATTACTTAATCTGCATTTTACATGAACTAATGTGTTTTTGCATATTTTGTTTACCTCAAACATGAAAGTCGAGACTTCCTCAAATATTTCAGCAAATGTTAGTGGACGACCATCTTTTGTAGCAGTTAACAGGGTGTCCAAAAATACTTTTTTCTTAGATTTTGTATTTCCATTGTGTAGAATTTCTTCCGCTTTAGATTGCTTTAAAAATTCAGTTCTTTGTTCTATGATCTCAAAGGATGAAAAAATCATTAATTATTTATATAATGATATTAAACCACATTCAAATTCTACCTCAGTTGTCATTTTCTTTAAGATAGCAAGAGCCTTCTTTTGTTCACGGTATATCGATGAAAATTTAAAGATAAAAGGATAATGTAAATGAGGTCTAACAATTCTCTTTGCAATTATAGCGCAAGTACTGAAATTAGGTATAGATAGGATTCGGTTTTGTTTTTCTTTATAATTAAATTTATTTGTATTTACTCTTGATAAGCAGCCACAACTTCCGATTTTGGGTTATCCATAGAATTTATATTAACCCCCATAGCAGTTTCTATATTATAAAATTAATATCAAGTTACTAATTTAATATTTAATGAAATTTAAAACAGTTTAAATCATACACACTAAAAACATACACTTACCACTAATAATATCCAAAGTACAATAATGCACAAATGCTTGAATATCAATAATTTCTTCAGTTTCTGCTTTTGGTTTTAACATATTAATTAAATTATTAGATGTAACTGTCATGATATCGAAAAAATCCAAGAGTATTTGATAATGAAATGACGGAGTTATAATTTTTCGATGCTTATACCATTTTGTTCCTAAGAAAAGTAAAATAATTAATATCAAATAATAAAATTAAAATTTCACTTGCCATTGCTTGTAAGTAGTCCTTCTCCTAACCACTCATAAACCAATTCATATAATCGTGATTTTCGCAATTGGGGCTGTTTAGTAAGCACAACCTATTAAAAGGATTTTAAATTCATTCAAATATATTATTCAAGAAATATGTTTATCTTACTTCAATATCTTTGGCATCAGTAACAATAACAAATAGTTGATGACCAACCCACATTCTATATAATCCTGGTCCATATAGTCGCCAATTAGTATAAAGTACCTTCAGTTGTTCTAAAAGTTTATGTATCAAATATTATTTGTATTAAATGTATATAAACATATATACTTTATTGAAGAATGTCAGATCATTTTTACTTATTTATTTGTAATAGTTTAATAAATAAGATGATTACTTAAAATGAACTAACGAAACCGAGATATAATCTGGCTTTTAGATAAATAGAAATCAATGGTAAGGTAATTGCAATTGAAGTGAAAGGCTCTTTAAAACAATAATTAGTACGATGGAATCGAAAAAGTCAGCCGACAACTCAAAAGAATTAATAGAACCCTACAAAAAATCGTAGACAGCTTTAGGGAGATAAAGTCTATTCATCAACCACTTGAATCGTTGAAGTGAGAAGAAGCTTAAGTCTATCGAGATATGGAGATAAAACATGATTATTCTTCCGGGGAAAACCACAAAGAGGTTAGAAGGGTTAATATGGCACTCATAAGCATTGTCCGTCTATCTGTCCGTCCAACAATACCCTTTTTCTTAGAAATGACTAGAGGTATAAAGTTGAAATTAATACCAAATATTAAAATCTATATCTCTGTCTCATAGCACAAGTTAAGGTTTTCTTCGCGAATTTCCCTAGTTGTTCAATTTCCTATGCATATTTCAATTATAAGAGACACAATTAATGATACTATCAATTAAACACAATCTTTGCCACTAATTAGCTTATTGCGTTACAACATCAACACCATTAACATTGTATTTTGTTGCAGGTGACTTAAGGGGGAAGTCCATGTAAACGCCTCAAAATCAGTCATATTTTAAAAATGTTTTAGAAGATGATAAGATAATTTTATTATTTTAAATTTTTATCATAACTTTATTTAACTTTTTTAAAGTATAAAAAAAATTTTTTTTTTCTTTCAAAAATTTTTTGTCTGGCACCACTTGTCACACATTAACCATTGAAACAGAAAAATTAAATGGTTTTCTCTTTATAACATATTAACGGGAAGGATAAACCTATAACATTATCAAAGAAAGGATGAAATTCAATATAAAGTAAGTCTTTGGAAAATAAGTCAGGATTTTGGGCTATTTTTTCGACATATTTGACCCCCAAAAAGTATTTTATTAACGCGAAATATCTGTAATTTAATGTAGAGAAAAACCTCTCAAAATTTCAGGCAAATCGGACAATAACATTTTGAGTTACGACACGAGCAGTTTTTAGAAATATTTATAAAATTTTAATTATCCTGAGCCACCATTTTGGAAAAAAAAAAAATTTTTTTTATACTTTAGAAAAGTTAAATAAAGTTATGTTAAAAATTTAAAACAATAAAATTATTTTATCACCTTCTAAAACATTTTTAAAATATGACTCTCGAAATCAGTCGTTTAAATGGACTTCCCCCTTAAAAGTATATTTCCTGTTTAGTCGTAAATTAGAACCCAACTATTCAACGTTTATTATGATTTTCAAACTCTTAATTTTTTGTTCACTAGTTAATATTTTCCACTTACCCATTGGATGCATTTTAATCTGATGAAGATTTCCTATAATTGGTAAAGCTGGTGGTCCAGGTAAATTCCACGCACTTTTTAGTAAGCGAAAATATTTAAATACTTGTGGTAATAGAACAGCTACTGCTACTCCAACGGCTACCAAAATCAAAACCGACATTTTAAAGTTTCAAACTACATATATCTTTAAACGAGCACAGAACAAATTAATTGTGTTCTTTAAGTAATAACAATCTTAAAACTCCACGATTATATGCACTCGATCCAATGCGACGACTTGTTGCTACTTTGAATTACCAAATGAAATTGAGCCGTTTTCTAGTTGAAGAACTAATCCAATTTTGCAGTGATGCTGGAAATAAGTCAGGTGTGCAAGATGTTTTATATTAGATTCTGTCAAGGCATTTTTGCCTTCACAATTTCATATCTTAATGCGAGATAACCGAGAAAATATTGCATTAAACTCAGTATAAACAATTAGTTACAAAGTAGTATGTTAATATACGGCGCGATTATCGAAGTGTCTTGATAGAAAAGCTCAAAGGTGAACTAGCATAAATTGATCGTGGGATTAAACAGAACATCTGATATGCTCGTTTTATTATACGAGAAAAGCTTATTATACGTTACTGCATCAAGAATACTTGATTTTTTAATCGTTACAAATTATTTCATTCATGAAAATCGGTTAAACAAGAAATGTTGCACATAGTTAAAGGGAATTATCTGATATTAAATTAACTAGATTGAATATAATCAAGCTCCACTTTGATAGAAATGTGTAGTATGACTTGCTGTTTTTGCAATATTCATGAAATCGATAGATAGATTTCCTGTTTTACGTTCAAATTTAAATATTAGATAAACTTCCGGATATGTGCGTATTTTCTGAAAACTGTGGAAATTTGACTTCTAATTTCGGGAAAAAAATAATTTGTATTGTTATTGTTCTTCTTTGTACGTTTCTGCGTATTTTATTTATAAGCGTTGTAAATATAAAATTTTTTTTTGTTACCTTATGTTTAAATAAGTGCATACTTATGTGAGGAATTCTTTTTGTTGAAATCTTAAAAACTATAATACTTACATATCCTACTGTGATCAAAAAGTAAAGTAAATTTGTTTATAGCTTTGAAAATTTTTATTTATTCTTCCAAATCTATATCATTCTCTTCAACCTAGTCCCCGTCCGATAAAATACACCTATGCCAGTGATATTTCCAATCCTCGAAACACTTCTAAAACTCGATGATTCGAATGGTTTTCAGTTCCTTCTTCGATTTTTCATTTATCTCATCAGTCGATTCAAAACTGTGTCCCCGAAGTGGTGTTTTGAGATTAGAAAATAGCCAGAAATCACATGGAGCCAAATCGGACGAATACGGTGGTTGTGGATCGACATCAATTACAGTATGAGATGGCGAAATTGAGTGTTTTTGGAACCAATCCAGATGTGACTCTTCTCAAGCACAAATGCTCTTTCAAAATGGTTTTGACCGATGAAAATGAAATGGTTACAGTATCAGCAAGGTCTCTAATTGTCAACCGACGATTTTTGAGCACCAAATCTTTGATTTCATTGACATGTTGTTTACTGATTGATGTTAATGGTCGTCCGGGACGCTCTTTTTTTCAACGCTTTCTCTAACTCTTTTGAACTGTTCATACCACTTGTAAACCTGATCACCGAAGACCTTCTGCAATATTCTAAACGTTTCTACAACAGAAATTTCATTCCGCAAACAAAATTTCATGAAACTTCTTTGCTCAATAAAATCACACATTGTAAAAATCGAAAAATTCACTTTTAGTTTGTTCAGAAAACACAACGAAAATAACCAAAAAAATGAAGTACTTGCGTGAAATTTTACACGGATATGAGTGACAGTGCTGCCAACCTACAAACAAGAAGATTTACTCGAATCGATGTATCCGCGCAATTTAAATTCAAAATTGGCTTTACTTTTTGATCACAGTAGTATTTTCTGCATATTTAAACCATTTATTTTGAAAGTGGCCCGGTGTGCGTGCTGGTCGCTCTGGATGTACGCAACGCCTTTAACTCGGTGAGGTGGGGGATGCGCTAAATGCGCTAAATCGGACCTTCATGATCCCCCAGTATCTCTTGCAGATTATGGAAGATTACGTGAAGGACCGCACCCTCATCTACGAAACGGAGAATGGTCCGGAAACGCGAGTGCTCTTGGCAGGGGCAGCCCAGGGCTCCATACTGGGACCCGACATATGGAATTACACATATTACGGGATTCTTCGTATGGAGATGCCGGAAGGGACTTTCCTGGTTGCGTATGCCGACGATATTACGGCGGTCATCACTGCCAGAGATGTCGAAGCAGCCCAGATGAGCCTCAACCAGGTGATGCGTCGGGTGGGTTCTTGGCTAAGCGACTATGGGCTGGAACTGGCTCTGGCCAAGACCGCGATCGTCCTTCTTACAAAGAAGCGCATTCCGCTACTGATGGAAATGCGGGTAGGAGACATGATGGTCCAGACGAGGGCGGCGGTTACGTACCTGGAGGTGCGCCTCGATTGCAGGCTCACTTTCTGGGACGAAATCAAGAGCCGGGCGGACAAGGCGGCCGCGGTATCTACGTATATCTTACGTACTACAGTGGTTTGAGATTAAGGATACATCATCTTCATTTTTAAGCTCTGATACGCACTTAGATAAAAGACAGCGGCGCTGAGCAGGCTTATGGCCAACATTGGAGGGCTCAGGCGTCTGCTGCTCCGCACCGTCGAGACCGTTATGTTGTACGGCGCGGAAGTCTAGGCCGACGCGATGCGGTATGAGAAGTACCGCAAACGCGTGGCGGCAGTCCAGCGGCGTGCGGCGCTCCGTCGGACTCCGCTCTCCACACATATTTTTTGAATGTTATATAGATGGAGAACGGAGATGGAGGACCTGGAGAATGCGGCCGGCAGCATAACCCCGGACAATATAGTCGAGGTTATGCTGCAGGGGGGGATCTCTGGCGAAGGGTCGCTCTTTTCGAGAGAGCGATAACACCTTTTGGTTAACTTTTTATTCACGGTGGGATATTTTTAAGTTCACCTCTTCTTCTTTAAAATCTTGTGCCTCAAAGAGTTAAATTGATAGTATAATAAAATATCTCTTAATAACTTAAATATAACATACAAAAAGTAGTTTCTTTACTAAAATATTCTTTGTTTTCATCTTTTTAAATTTTGTGTTATTTTTTAATAGCTAGACTTGCGTATTTTTCTTACTCTGAACAAAAATGTACTAAAATTCTTAAAATTGTTTATTAACAAAAACTACTTACATTACTATTCATTATTTGAATATTATAAGTAGTTTTTGTTAATAAATAATTTTAAAAATTTTAGTACATTTTTGTTCAGAGTAAGAAAAATACGCAAGCTATTAAAAAATAACTCAAAACTTAATATTATTAATTTAAAATACATTCATTTAGTACGATTTCCTTGGACGTAGTCTAATTTTTACACCATTATCTGATTTTAGTGTGAGAACGGAAGAAAGCATGGGTTCATATTCGTTCTTTCCCACATTTTCAGGAATATATCCCTGAAATGGAGGCATATCATCTATAGGTGGTAATATTTCGAAATTTCTCAACATTTTCGATAGAACACATTTCATTTCAAGCATTGCATACTTTTGACCTAAAAATTAAATATTCAAATTAAAACAACTCCACATTGCCACAATGTCCATAAATTCTTTCTCACCGATGCAATTCCTTGGACCAGCACTGAAGGGTACAAATTCAAAAGGATGAGATTTATCGCGACTTGTTGCCTCGAACCTTTCTGGTATGAATTTGTGGGGTTCTGGATAATATTTCTCATTGTATCCCATCGCTAAAAGGAAAATCAGTAGTGTTGTACCTGGATACAATTCCTTCCCATCTAGAAGAAATTCACTATCATAATCTATATTGCAATAGGACCGATAAATTCAGAACTAACTCAAATTGTATTTCTCTGTTACATATCTCCCTATGATTGGAACGGTGGGAAACATCCGCAGGCCTTCTTTTATAACAAGCTCCAGATATTTCATATCCAACGTTTCCTGGTATGTTGCATTCCTTTTTATGTCACCACCAAATATTTCCTTCTGCTCAAGGAATGCTTTTTCCTGAAATATTTATAGCTTTTATTTAATTGCCCTCTAAGATTTTTTAAGTACTGCCTTTTGGATGAAAGGCGAACTTTTATACCTACTTGAATTTCTGGATGTCTAGACAGCGCATAAATGGCAAAGGTTATTCCAGACGTGGTCGTGTCGTGGCCCTACATGATTTTAGTTTTGATTACACAATCTGCATTTTACATGAACTATTTTTATTATTTTATTATTTTTTTTACCGCAAACATGAAAGTGGAGACTTCCTCAAATATTTCAGCAAATGTTAATGGACGACCATCCTTTGTAGCAGTTAACAGAGTGTCCAAAAATGCCCTTTTCTTAGATTTTGTATTTCCATTGTGTAAAATTTCTTCCGCTTTAGATTGCTTTAAAAATTCAATTCTTTGTTCTATGATCTAAAAAGGGATAGAGAAATCACTAACTATTTATATAATGATATTAAATCACATTCAAATTCTACCTCAGTTGTCATTTTCTTTAAGATAGCAAGAGCCTTCTTTTCTTCATGGTACATCGATGAAAATTTAAAGATAAAAGGATAATGTAAATGAGGTCTAACAATTCTCTTTGCAATTATAGCGCAGATACTGAAATTAGGTATAGATAGGGTTCGTTTCTGTTTTCCTTCATAATTAAATTTATTTGTATTTACTCTTGATAAGCAGCCACAACTTCCGATTTTGGGTTATCCATAGAATTTATATTAACCCCCATAGCAGTTTCTATATTATAAAATCAATATCAAGTTACTAATTTAATATTTAATGAAATTTACATCACACTCACTAAAAACATTCACTTACCACTAATAATATCCAAAGTACAATAGTGCACAAATGCTTGAATATCAATAATTTCTTCAGTTTCTGCTTTTGGGTTTAACAAATTAATTAAATTATTAGATGTAACTGTCATGATATCGAAAAAATCCAAAAGTATTTGAAAATGAAATGATGGAGTAATAATTTTTCGATGCTTATGCCATTTTATCCCTGAGAAAAATAAAATAATTAATATCAAATAATAAAATTAAAATTTCATTTACCATTGCTTGTAAGTAGTCCTTCTCTTAACCACTCATAACCCAATTCATATAGTCGTGATTTTCGCAATTGAGGCTGTTTAGTAAGCACAACCTATTAAAAGAATTTTAAATTCATTAAAATATATTATTCAAGAAATGTGTTTATCTTACTTCAATATCATTGGGATCAGTAGCAATAACAAAGAGTTGATGACCAAGCCACATTCTATATAATCGTGGTCCATATAATCGCCAAGTAGTATAAAGTATCTTCAATTGTTCTAAAAGTTTATATATCAAATATTATTTTTATTTAATGTAAGACTATACAACATGTATATATGCAAATAGTGAATATTATTAGATCATTTTTATTTGTTTATTTATAATAATTTAATCAATAAGCTGATTTCTTGCAAAGTTTTAGATGAACCACTAACAACGCCGACTTTTAATCTGGTTTTTAAATAAATGGAAATCAGTAGCAAGGAACGCGACATTAAAGCCAAAGCCATTGAAAGTATTTTTGATTTGATTTGATTTGTTGTGGGGGGAGGCAAAGCACCCCGAACGCTCAGACTTCAAGTCCATTGCGCTCAAAACCCCCGCTCTATTTGAACTTCCCCGTTATCCTAATGTACCGGAGAATCTCAAACAGAGATCGAGAATCGAAGTCCTCCATCCTCATGACATCGGCGCCAAACGCGTCCCTACGTGCACGAGAGAACGCAGGACAGTCACAGAGGAAATGCTCTGTGCTGTCCTCCTCCTCCCCACACGAGGGGCACGCAGGGTCGTCGATGATTCCCAGGGTATTCAAGTGTTTGCCAAGTGTGTTATGCCCTGTAATTGTCCCTACTAGAGCCCTGCAATCTTTCCTACCTAAGCTAAGTAAGAATTTCGCAGTATTCTTGTTCGGACTACCTATAAAGTACTTGGTACGTCTGCAGGTACTTAGGCTGGACCATCTGTCTCCGTGAACTAAGTCAACGTGTCGAGTTATCCAGTTCTTCAACGCCGCAGAGCTAATACCAATAATGGGCTCTGGACCTATGGGATGGGAGTTAGCGCCTTCCCTCGCCAGGGAATCTGAAGACTCGTTGCCTTCTACTCCCTGGTGGCCAGGGACCCATATAAGAATGACTTGATTGCACTTTGCAACCGAATTCAATCGTTTCTTACAATCTCGGACTATTTTTGTCCGAGTATTGGGATTAAGGAGAGTGGCAAGGGCAGCTTTACTGTCGCTGCAGATACCTATTCTTCTACCTTGCCATCTCTGGGCAATTATCCAGTTGGCCACTTCTAGAATGGCAAAAACTTCAGCTTGGAAGACCGTCGCCATGTTTCCAAGTGAGTAACTGTATTTGATCTCCTCATTCAAATACCATCCAGCGCCCGTACCGTTTACGGTCTTCGAGCCGTCTGTATAGAAGATGTCGTTGAGTCCATTCAGTATTTTGTTTGGATCTTCCCATTCCTCCCTTTTTGGGAAGAGAATTTGAAATCTTCTTCCGAACATTAATATTGGGGTCATATCGTCCGCCGGCATATTGAATAAAATGCACTTTTCTTCAAGCCTTTGTGATATAACACCATGTCCGATAGCATGTTTACCGTGCCAAAGTCCGCACTTCTTTAGGCGGCACACGGTCTTCATTGCTTCTTCTTGGATAGCAATGTCCAAGGGTTGCATGTTAAGCATCGCGTTGAGAGCTGCACCAGGTGTCGAGCTAAAAGCTCCTGTTATCCCTATGCAGACCTCTCTCTGTACTCTGTCAAGAACAGAACGAGTCGATTTTATCTCCGTTCTGTTCCACCAGACCACTGACGCATATGTAATGATGGGCCTAATGATGGCTATGTACATCCAGTGTACCACAGCGGGTTTTAGACCCCATGTCTTCCCAAAGGCTCTTCTGCATTGCCAAAAGGCATTTAATGCCCGAGATGCTTTGTGTTCGACATGAGCCTTCCAAGTCAGTTTGCTGTCTAGAGTCACCCCTAGGTATTTAACTTCCTTGGAGAGTTGAATGGTTTCACCCTTCAGAATTGGAAGCTTGAGGTTATCCAGTTTTCTCTTCCTAGTGAACAGCACAAGTGTTGTCTTTCTAGGATTCACTGATAAACCATGCCTCTCACACCAGTTCTGGATCCTATCCAAGGTCCTCTGCATTTTAATACAGACATCCCTTAACGAGTCCCCACAAACGAGTGTACATACGTCATCAGCGTAGGCCTGTGTATGTATATTTAGGCTTTGCAATTCGCCTAAAAGCGAGTCTACTAAGAAGCACCACAGTAGAGGTGAGAGTACTCCCCCTTGCGGGCAGCCCTTCCCAACTTTCATAACAGTGTCGCTTCCGCTTTCTGTTAAAAGTAGTCTCTGTGACAGCATGGAATGGATCCATCGTATAAGCACAGGGTCCACTCCATACGCCTTGGCAGCATCACAAAGGGATGAGAACATTGCATTATTGCATTGCATTATGAAAGTATACATACACCTCAGTAGACGATGTAGAAATGTAGGTCGAACTCCTTAAACCATCTCTTGACGAATCCTAAAATTTTGTTAGTTTTGATAGCAATTGTTTCAATTTGATCCTCAAACGATGAGTTGAGAACCAAATCTTTCGCCTTAATCATTCTAGAAAGACAATATACATTAATTGAGTAATCTCAAGTCTGAAGTGACTTTATTCAACTTTATACATAACAAAGAAGTTTACACATGTAGTAGGTTTAATAAAAAGACTTTCAGCTGGTCCGTCTGAGTACTTTATTACGACTGCTCAAGTGATCTCCTTTAGCCGTTAGGCCCACTCGTTATCGTAGAGACATTGCCAGATTAACAACTTCATATACTACATCTCCCTTATCATTTAAAAATATAAAAAATATAAAAAATATAAAATTCATTGTTACATACTATTCACAATTTCAATTTTAAACTTTACAAAATATAATTGTTGTATTGTTATTACAATATATCTAGTACCTATTTAGTTTTAATTTTTTTTCAGTTTTGACTCATTTAATTCAATTCACATATTTTTCACAAGTACTTATTTCAGCTGATAGTTTCTACTTCTACTCCTCTTTTTTTTACATTTTAGCTAATTTATGTCTACTTTTTGTTTTCTTCGCAAGGCATTTCGCCTTTGATTGTTGCAAGTTTCATTCTCTTTTTTTTTTTTTTTTCTTAAAAAAAATGAATTTCGTCTGATTACCTTGCCATTTTATATCCTTTTAACCCAATATGACCTTGGCTCTTGAGTCTTTTCTAAAATTATTGCGTCGGTCCACGTATTACCTTCTCTAAGTAGCACTTTTTCACCTTGAATAAACTCATCTTTATCTCTAGTACCTCTATTATAAAATTTCTCATTTCTGTCCCTTTTTATTTTAAAATTAGCTTTTAAATCGGGGTGTGTTTGTAATTTGAAAGAACTAGTCTTTTTAGGTACCAACGAACGTGTATTTCTACCCATTAGAATTTTATTTGGGGATAGTTCAATCTCTTTTAAAGAAGTGTTCCTATATTCTAATAAATATGTCCATAATTCTTCATTGCTATCTTCTGCTTTCTTGATTAAACTTTTCGCCAGCTGAACTGCCCTTTCTGCTTGGCCATTTGAACGAGCATAATGAGGGCTTGAGGTGGTTAACGTTATGTCATATTTCTCGCAAAAGGATCTCAATTCTAAGCTATTAAAGGGAACATTATCAGCAACGATTTCTCGTGGAATTCCATGGACCGCAAAAATAGTCTGAAGCTTTGATATTTCATCAGCTCGCGCCATTTTAATAGCATTTTCCGTATTTAGATCCTTGGTTTCCAGTAACCTCTTCTGCAACTTCTTATCTGCCACCCCCAAGACAATCCGGTCACGCAACATTCGGTCCTCATTTCCCGCATAGCCACAGCTTTTGACTAACTTCTTAATATCCATAAGGAAATTGTCGAACGGCTCACCCATCTTCTGATTGCGGCTCCAAAAGACAAAACTTTCATAAACTTCATTTTTTTGTGGAGTGCAGAAGTCTTGGAAAGATTTGAAAACGGAGTCGTACTTTGCTCTCTCAGCTTCAGTTAGAGCAAAGGTATTATAAACTTCCACTGCTGCCGGCCCCAAAGCATTAAGGAATACCGCTATTTGTACCGCTTCCTCTTTTTTCGTCAACTCCACAGCCGTAGCAAAAATTTTGAAATTTTGGGCAAAAACCCTCCAATTTTCGGCTAAATTGCCGTCTAACTTGAGTTCCTCGGGCTTCTTCACATAATCCATATTTTCATTAATCACCAGCACTTCAGTTATATATTTCCTGGGTCTCCCTCTTGGACGATGGCTCTTCTGAATGTTGTGCAATCGCTCTCTTTCACCAAATTTGCCCATAAATTATCGAACTATTGCTCCCCGACTGCGCCATGTAGTAGGTTTAATAAAAAGACTTTCAGCTGGTCCGTCTGAGTACTTTATTACGACTGCTCAAGTGATCTCCTTTAGCCGTTAGGCCCACTCGTTATCGTAGAATGTCTCTACCAGATTAACAACTTCATATACTACAACACATTTATATCATACTTAAATGTAAGAGAAGTAATGAGCTGAAACGTTTGGCTCAAAATTCATGAACTACTTAACCAATTTCATACATGTACTACTGTGATCAAAAAGTAAAGCCAATTTTGAATTTAAATTGCGCGGATACATCGATTCGAGCAAATCTTCTTGCTTTTAGGTTGGCAGCACTGTTACTCATATCACGCCAGTACGTCATTTATTTGATTAGTTTCATTGTTTTTTCTGAGCAACTAAAAGTGAATTTTTCGATTTTTACTATATGTGATTTTATTGAGGAAAGAAATTGCATTAAATTTTCTTTGCGGTATGAAATTTCTGCTGTAGAAACATTTAGAATGTTGGAAAAGGCCTTCGGCGATCAGGTTTTGTCTGAAAGAAATGTTTACAAGTTCAAAAGAGGTAGAGAAAGCGTTGAAGACAAAGAGCGTCTCGGGCGACCATTAACATCAATAAATCAAAGATCAAAAATCGTTGGTTGACAATTAGAGACCTTGCTGATTCTGTAAATCATTTCATTTGGATCGGTCCAAACCATTTTGAAAGAACATTTGTGCTTGAGAAGAGTCACATCTCGATTGGTTCCAAAAACACATCAAACATCAATTTCTCATCTCACACTGCATTGATTCTTCGAGACTTTTTCATCAAAAATTCAATGCATGTCGTTCCATAACCACCGTATTCGCCCGATTTAGCTCCATGTGGCTTTTGGCTATTTTCTAAGCTCAAAAGACGGCTTCGGGGACACAGTTTTAAATCGACTGATGATAAAAGAAAAATCGAAGAAGAAACTGAAGGCCATTCGAATTATCGAGTTTCAGAAGTGTTTCGAGGATTGGAAAAATCGCTGGCATAGGTGTATTTTATCGGGCGGGGACTACTTTGAAGGGGATGATATAGATTTGGAAGAATAAATAAAAATGTTTAAAGTTATAAACAAATTAGCTTTACTTTTTGAACACAGTAGTACACTTACTAACATTAAGTGGTAGATAATTAATAGAACAACATTTATGAGAGACGTAAGGCAGAATTTAAAGCATAAATATCACGATCGGCAGATATTATGCGAATGATCGTCAGCATAGCAATGAGTTTTCGAATGGGTAGGATAAAAGATAAGTCATTAATATAAATAATAAATAACAAAGGTTGGTACGCCAGATATATTGTATATTAAATAACATAGTATACCGTGAAAACAAATACACTAAGTACGACCAAATAAATTTGATGAAATTCCAGTCGACAAAACTAGAAAACAGAAAAAAATGTATAACTTTCAAATTACTTCTTTCCAAAATTCTATTCCCTTTTTTTCATTATGTGCGTCCATAAAAAAATTATACCAGTTTTTAAATTACAGACAATTTCCAATTTATTAATTTTTTCTTAGCAACAAGGGAAAATTTAAAAACAAAGTTAATAAATAATTTCATAAAAGAGGTAGCAAGCAAGCAAATGTAAAAGGTATGTCAAATAACAAATAACAATAATTAAGTAATAAACAAAAACAAAACTGGCAATAATCAGTTACAAATCATAAAGATACGCTAGATAATTTTATCTATGCACAGATAACATCATACTGAATGAATTAAAAAAAAATCCATACCGTCTCGACAATTCAAAGAGAGGTTATCACGGAGATAAAATTAATATAAACAAAGCTCTAAAATTAAAACTCATCTTGATTTATTGAGCCTACTTCACTGTTTAATATATTATTATTTGCTTATTTATTTTTATCGTTCCCTACCTTAGCCTTATAGAATCATTTTATTGTTTCTTAGAAATGACTAGAGGTATAAAGTTGAAATTAATACCAAATATTAAAATCTATATCGCTGTCTCATAGCACAAGTTCAGGTTTTCTTCGCGAATTTCCATAGTTGTTCAATTTCCTATGCATACTTCAATTATAACAGACACACTTCCTGATACTATCAATTAAAAACAATCTTTGCCACTAATTAGCTTATTGCATCACAACATCAACACCATTAACATTGTATATTGTTGCAGGTGACTTAAGGGGGAAGTCCATGTAAACGCCTCAAAATCAGTCATATTTTAAAAATATTTTAGAAGATGATTAAATTATTTTATTATTTTAAATTTTTATCATAACTTTATTTAACTTTTCTAAAGTATAGAAAAAATCCTTTTTTTTTCCCTTCCAAAATGGCGGCTCAGGATAATTTGTTTGTCTGTCGTCTCCGACGCGAGGTCCAAAAGTACTCCACTTGTCACACATTAACCATTGATCGGAAACAGAAAAATTAAATTGTTTTTTTTATAACATATTAACGGGAGCATAAAATTCAATATAAAATAAGCCTTTGAAAAATAAGTCAGAATTTTGTGCTATTTTTTCGACATATATGACCCCCAAAAAGTATTTTATTAACGCGAAATTTCTGAAACTTTAGGTTTATCCTTCCGATCATAATGTAAAGAAAAACCTCTCAAAATTTCAGGCAAATTGGTAATAACATTTTGAGTTACGACACGAGCAGTTTTCAAAAATATTTATAAAATTTAATTAATAATTTTAATTATTTTTGTTTATACTTTAAAAAAGTTAAAATTATGTTAAAAATTTAAAACAATGCAATTATTTTATCACCTTCTAAAACATTTTTAAAATATTTGATTTTAAAACTTTTAATATTTTGTTCACTAGATAATATTGTCCACTTACCAATTGGATGCATTTTAATCTGATGAAGATTTCCTATAATAGGTAAAGCTGGTGGTCCAGGTAAATTCCACGTACTTTTTAGTAAGCGAATATATTTGAATATTTGTGGTAATAGAACAGCTACTGCTACTCCAACAGCTACCAAAATCAAAACCGACATTTTAAAGTTTCAAACTCTATCTTAAAACGAGCACAGAACAAACTAATTGTGTTCTTTAAGTAATAACAATCTTAAAACTCCACGATAATATGCACTCGATCCAATGCGACGACCTGTTGCTACTTTGAATTACTAAATGAAATTGTGTCGTTTTCTAGTTGAAGAACTAATCCAATTTTGCACCGATGCTGGAAATAAGTCAGGCGTGCAAGATGTTTTATATTAGATCCTGTCAAGGCATTTCTACTTTCACAATTTCATATCTTAATCCGAGATAACCGAAAAAACATTGAAAACATTGTATTAAACTCAGTATAAACAATTAGTTACAAAGTAGTATGTTAATATACGGAGCGATTATCAAAGTATCTTGATAGAAAAACTCAAAGGTGAACTAGAATAAATTGATCGTGGGATTAAACATCTGATATATTTTATTATACGAGAAAAGCTTATTATACGTTACTGCATCAAGAATTCTTGATTTCTTAATCGTTACATAGTATTTCATTCATGAAAATTGGTTAAACAAAAAATGTTGCACATAGTTAAAGGGAATTATCTAATATTAAATTAACTAGGTTGAATATAATCAAGCTCCACTGTAATAGAAATATGTAGTATGACTTGCTGTTTTTGCGATATTCATGAAATCGATAGATAGATTTCCTGTTTTACGTTCAAATTTAAGGTCTCTAATTGTCAACCGACGATTTTTGAGGATCAAATCTTTGATTTCATTGACATGTTGTTTACTGATTGATGTTGATGGTCGTCCGGGACGCTCTTTTTCTTCAACGCTTTCCCCAACTCTTTTGAACTGTTTATACCACTTGTAAACCTGATCACCGAAGGTCTTCTGCAATATTGTAAACATTTCTACAGCAGAAATTTCATTCCGCAAACAAAATTTAATGCAACTTCTTTGCTCAATAAAATCACACATTGTAAAAATCGAAAAATTCACTTTTAGTTGTTCAGAAAACAAACGAAAATAACCAAAGAAATGACGTAATGGCGTGAAATTATTACACAGATATGAGTGACAGTGCTGCCACTCTACAAACAAGAAGATTTACTCGAATCGATGTATCCGCGCAATTTAAATTCAAAATTGGCTTTACTTTTCGATCAGAGTAGTATTATCTGCATATTTAAACCGTTTATTTTGAAAGTGGCCAAAGTCAATTTGGCAAAAATTTCAAGCTAGCTTTTTATGTTTTAATTTCTTAACACTAAGATTGTGTATTCAGAAAATTAGCTGGTTAATAGAATTGTAAACATTTTATTTTGAAAATGGCTTAAATCCCAGTTTAAGAGTTTCGAACTAATATAAAGAATATTATCAAAGATCATATAAACTACAAGATGCACAATGAGGCCTCGCACTTCAAGAGCTCCTGGGTCGTGATATTGGAACCCACGACATGTTGCTATGAAATTTGTTTGTACCATATTTTTCCTCAATAAAAAAGCAAAAGTATTTCATATTCAGAATTTCCAAAAATATTTTACAGTATTTTTTGTTTAGGGGATGTATTCACCCCCTTAGAGAGTAGCTGTGCTAGTCCGGGGTTCATTTGTCCTTCAAAACTGGCAAGAATTGCCAATCACTTATTTTTCATGACTCGAAGTACAAAAGTATGTTACTTTTAGAATTTTAAATAATATTACAGATTATTCCAATATTTGGGGGATGATTATATCCCTTGTCAGTGGCTATAGGTGGATTTTTAACCCTTCTTTATTGAAAACACATCACACTGCATATTTGAGATTGATTTAATATAAATAATCTAATAAGAAACGTCTTTGACGACTAACATATTCTTCCTACAATAATCAGGTTTTGAGATAGAGTAACCGCCAGCTCAAAGAATATGGTTTCGAGAAAAATGCAATTAAAAGTTCAAGCGCACGAGCTATATGCGTTGGATAAAGTAACTTCGTTATTTTTATGAATTTCGACTGGACATTTTTTTACATATTTTTGAAAGTATACACTTTCGCAAAATGCAATAAAAAAATCGAATTGCTTCAACCCTTCACAGTGGTGTTCCCCTTAAGCAGAATATCTTGACCTGCTGCAAATGTACTAGTCTAAAATTTCGTACGTTACCGTAGTTATTAAAAAATCAACTATAAATATTTTACACAAATTCCTCGCGCTTCCCAAAAAGACAAAAAAAGGTAATTCATCCACTCCTCAGGCAAATTAAACTCAAAGCGCCGATGCTAAGAAGATTTTCATAGTGACCTAATTCCCACACAGTACTCAGCTGTGCCCGAATGCCTCACCCTCTTATTCTATCTTGTGTGTCTCATATACCATTAAATGCCTTGTGTAGCTCAAGCAGGCATACATCAGCAGCCCACGCAATTTCGAACCCTGCGCGCATACACAAATAAAACTGAGAGAAAGAACAAAGTGACAAAAGTTGCTTCGCTCGTTTTCAACGTTTTGTGATGCCAGCAAGAAATTTTACTAGAACATGTTCTGGGTCCTGATGTGAAATGCAGAGAGCAGAGGAATACATAGAGGTACAACCCTCGAACAAAATTCGTGCCAGAGTTCGTGGGCTGAGCTCGAGCAAAGGGGGAAGTGTAAGACGAAAAACTCACACTGTGCAGAAAAGCTTTACATCCAGTGATATGCTCACGGCTCTCACGAAATGTCTCTTTGCTATGCAGCCGTAATTCGGTTGCCAAGCGACGAGTGTGCGCTGCTGGTTTAATTCCTTTGTGTGTATTATAAAATCGATATTCTGTTTCTATGGAATAATACAATACACAGATATCCAGGTCGTATTCTCAGGCTGATTTAATTTGTATTTCGGGAAGGCAAAAATTTTGAATAACTTTTAATATGGGAAAATTGACCAATATATTTTTTTAGATGCACAAGAACAGTATAAGTTTTTTGAAATTATTTGTTTCGGTTTGTTAACATAAAGGGAGAGCGGTAATATTGCCTTTTAAATATTCTGACCGAATCACGATTTAAGGGGAGAAATCACCTTAGAAATTAGAAGTACTTAGTTTTTGGAATTATTTTTACACGGAAGAATTCATGTGAATCTTTTTCAATTTCGAGGATGTTTTCATGTAAATCTCATTAAATTTTGAAATCATTGCAGCCAGAAATCCCTGCTTTATCTACAGCAGGTCTTCACCCGACTTATGTTATACTACTCTCTGTGCTAGTCGTATTCTCCGACCGATTTAAGTTGTATTTTTGGAAAGGAAAAAATATTGAATAATTTTTAATATGGGAAAATTGACCAATATATTTTTTTAGATGTAGCATTGTATAATTTTTTTGAAATTATTTTTTTCGGTGTGTTGATATAAATTGAACTATTTCCTTTTAAATATTCTGCCCCGAATCAAGATTTTAAGTAATACGGAAATATGCATTTTTAACCCTAACCCATTAAACCGGGGCGTTTGTGATCAGCTTTACTTCTAACAGGCAGTAGTTTAGGATAGGATAGGATGGTTGTGGAATAATAATATAAATAAATAATTTCCGAAATTTCATTTAATCGACTTTTAGTTGAACGTATACACAATTTAAAAATTACAAACCCTGCAAAATATCTCCTAGAAGCTAAATCTATGGGCTGGTTAATTAGTTCAATTTCCGTATCTTCGGGATCTAAAATTTCTATAGGTACGTCGTCATTTTCAGGAAGACTTGATGCTTGATTTACGGAAGTTACTGGCTCTTTGTGACTTTGGGTTGACAGTGAAACGAAGTCTGATGATGTGGAAGAATTACACGATTTCGATATTTGCAAAACCTTATGCCAATCAACACCTAAAAATTCATCTTTATCGTCCTGACAATTAGACCGCGTTGAAGGACGTATGATGCGTACGGACGCTATTTTACCCATAATAAAATTTGATTCATAAACCGATGGATCTGAGTGATTTCCGGACATTGACCGTATTAGAGCAAATAGATTTTCGATTGTATCTTGATTTAACCGATTTAAGAATAGAAATTTGACATCAAAATCTTGCTGCAAATCTTCTAAGATTAATAGTATTCCCCTAATCGTTTGAATTAGACCTTTTTTCCAATGAGTAATGTTTTCGGCGTTTTGAATAAACGTGTTATTTAGATATTCCCGCATTTTTACTAAACACTCGTAAGGAGTATTACCGGTTGATAAGGGTTTTTCCATCGGATTTCTACAATGAAAAGATTTGCTATTTAGGGCATCAAAAAGATCGTTAATTCTAGAACAAAAAGTAGCAGTGTTTTCAGCAATCATCTTTAAATTTGACTCGAAGTGTTCTTGAAAATTATGTGATCGAATTGCAGCAGCTACAGTTGCACTGAAAACCTGCATAGCTAAAGAGACCGACATTTTTTTATCACCGATTGGATTAACGTGAGCTAAAGTTAATTTAAGTGCTGCTTTAGTGACAGAATGCTTTTCTAATTCGTAAAGTCCAGTGATAATTATCCAACTCGCCATTACCGTGTTTTCCACATGGTCGTCATCTGTTTTACCTTTCCATACAAAATCATGTTTAATAAGTGAATTCCGCGAACACTTTATCATGTGTGGTACATCGAAGAGAGCATATATTTTCTTATTATTATGATTAAAAAACGGTTCTATATTTGTAATACCAAGATCGGAAAACAGTTTTCTGTTATTCGGACCTTGATCGCAAGTAATAGCAACAATATTAATACCTATTTTTTCCGCTTCAATTAATAATTCATTTAACCTACCGGAACTTATTCCATTAACGGATGTGAAATATCCTAATACATGCTTCCATGGTGAAAAAAGACCGCGCACCATGAAAACAACTACATATTTAGCTAATTCATTTTTTCGACATTTACCGTCATCATAAAAACCTTCAATTTGGTCTGCGTTACATTATATTTTAATTCTCGCCTAACAACTACCTCATCAAAAACTAGAACAGCATTTTTTGATCTTTCATCAAATTCAGTGATTGCCGAAGCAATAAAGGGATATATTTCTTCATTGTGGCCTGGTTTCAAGTTTTTTACTGGAACCCAATTTTGCAAAGAAGTACGGCTAGGTAGAGCTAAATTTAAGTCATTTTTTAAAAACCTATAACATGATGGAGCACGGAAATATAAATTTAAAGAAATTGTCTTCTCATCTTCGCTATAAGGAACATTTTTTCGCCTAGTGAATAACTTACACATCGTCAATGTATTTTTACTATACCTGCCTGCTGATAAATCTAACATATCCCTTTGAACAGTTTTCTTAGTTTTAAAACGCGCTAATCTAGAATTCAAGACTTTAATTTTTCTTTTTAGATTGGTATTTTTTGTTGAAATAGTTTGAACTGCTTTTTTAAGCTTATTATTTTGTTTTAGATAAAATAGTGTATTTTCTGCGGACTTATGGCAAAACGAACATAGCGGCTCAACATCTTCATTACATTCACTATTTCCGGGGGTAATTAAATGAACTGGGGCAACTGGGTTTTCTGTACAAAGATATTCGGACTGAATAGTGCTGCAAGGGAAATCAATTCTTTGAGGGAGATTTAATGTGGGACATTGGTTATTACACAATTTTCTTTGCCCAGGGAATTTCAATTCAAAATGATTTTGGCAAACATAAAACCGTTTAGGTAAGGATTCCTGGAATTCTAGGCAGCACAGTTTCATCCACTCTTCCCGCCTAACAGAATCTCGCGGACAAAAGAAACTTATGGTTGAATTTTCGTCTTTGCCAATATTACAACCCGGGACTACACATCTAATACCTGTTTTTTTCCTTTTGGATAATGAGATCCCTCTTGCTCCTTCCATTATAAAAGCAAAGTAACAAATATAATTCAATATGCTTTTACACAATTCACCGCCACTAATTACTTTTTCTCTACAAGCATCAATCAATCAAGCAAATACCCTTAATATAAAGCATTTACTGTTTAATATGCATTCACGCTTAAAATCAGGCAAACAAGACCTTTGGAAAAACATCTTGCCATATGCATTGTTTAACCGTCCGGTCAATGACCAAATTTTCACCTTTCGTTCAATAACCGGGTACCCGGGTACCCACGTATAGTGTGTCAGGTAGAAAAGTTATTAGTAGACTGTGTGCATGTGAAATAACTATGGTAATAGGGAGACCCTATTGTTCCTCTAATATTCTAGTATTTGGGATGCCCTGCCCCTTCACCCCGAACAATAGAAGAATAGGACTCAATTGTTACACGATGAGGTAAAGTAATAATATTTCATTATTTTAAGAATTTAGCGAGTCCGAGAACAGGCGAAACGATCAAACAAGGAGCCTATATTTAGCTTAGGGTATTGTTTTGCAGTTGTTTTCGTCGCCGGACCGGAGCCCTTTGGGATGAGACAAAGGGTAGTAAAGCATGTGCGCCAATATCTTATCTCTCGGGTTCCTTTGAAGGGTTGCACTGCAATAAAAGTAGGTAGTCGCGCAGGTACTGTGTCAGGACAGAAATATCTCACTCTTGAGTTAGGCAGGAGAGAGTGAAGGTTCTAATTGAAATTAGTGCAAGGAAAAATAAAGTAAATTTACAGTGAAAGTGAAAATTAATATTATTAATAAATAATAGTATTGAAATTAAATACGATGGATGGTTCATCGAGTTTTCAACGGTAAGGAGAGATTTACTTGTTTTATTTTCGAGTAAATGATTTTATATTATGAGAAAGTAAAAAAAAAGGCAGTAATTATGCTATCATCAATGCATCATGAAGCAAAAATTAGTGATAGTGCAAAGAAAAAACCCGAAATTATTGAGTTTTATAACTGGTCAAAAGCTGGAGTGGACACAATGGATAAAATGCTTGGTAGATATACTACAAAAAGATCTACTCAAAGATGGCCTCTAGCATTTTTCTATAATATCCTTGATGTTGCCTGCCTTGCAGCATATATTCTGTATTATGATAATAATAAAATGCTTGCTAAAAAGTCATATGAACGGAGATTATTTTATCGGCAATTGGGCAGAGAACTGTGTACTACATTTATTGAAAGTCGTTCGCAGAATGCACAAATCACGAGGCATTTCACAACAAAAGTGGCGATTAAATCTTTTCTTGGTCGAGCTATCAATCCATATGCGCAGCCAACAACATCTGGATCATCAACACCCCAGACACAGCACGATTCAACCGGAAGGAAAAGGATTACTGGTGTATGCTATACTTGTCTTCAAAGTGAATTTAAAAAACGTCGCAAAACTAGGAAAATATGTTCGGTGTGTAAAAATCCTATTTGTGATGAACATTGTATTACAACCACGACATGTAAGGACTGTGCGAAATAATTAAATGTACTTTTATTCTTGTGTGGCATTGCATTATTATAAAAATTAAACAATATAAATATAAAAATAATTGGGAACAAACAATTCTTACTAAAATAAATATAAACAGAATTACGTTTTTCTTACCTACTATCTTTGCTATTGTTTGTAATAAGAATTGTTTAAATAAAAGAAATTACAAACGACATTGTTTATTATTTATTTAAAAGTCAAATTACCTCAATACTTTAATAAACAGTCTCTTTAGTGTGCATAAACCCGCTATTTATACATAATAACTGTAGTGGGTACCCGGGTGCCCGGTTATTGAACGGAGGGGGTATAAAGTTTGATAGTTAATAACTATTATTAAATAATTAATTATAAAAAACTTTTACGAAAATTGGGTATCAAACTACTTAAATGTTGGGGATCCGGACGGTCTTAAAATTATTTTGAGAAAAAGTTAATAAATTCTACTTGCGAAACTGAAATGGATACCCGGGTACCCGGTCATTGACCGGACGGTTAAGCATTTTGCATACCCTCCCAACTAAATTTTATATTGCATAATTCAATGCGGCACCACTATGGGAATTGTAAATTCATTCATAAAATCACAAGCTAAAAGAATTCATTCATTATTTACTACACCCCGCCATCCCTTTTGCAAATCCTTGAATAGGTATCAATACACGGTCAAATTATAAACAATATTTCTCCTCCTGTCTCGTTCCGAAAAATAATAACAGAAAGAGACCGAAAGAAAACATTCTTAATAATTTAACCGTGTGCTCATACCCACACGTGCGTTATTCCTGCCTGTTTTATACGAAACACCTTGCAGCCACCCATAGCAACAATGGGTTGGCGGTTTATTTTAATATCGCATGCATTAATCGCGCCGGTGTGTGCGGCTCATTCCTGTTAAATTTTCAGGCTGCACAGCCAACGTCATGAAATTGCCGTCGCTGCACAGGGAACTTTATGAGACCGCCGTGGCTGCACAAGAGCTTTTTCTCAGGGCTTTTATAAGACCGCCGAGCTTCTATTAGACCGCCGAGCTTCTATGAGACCGCACTTTGAAATGAAATGTATGAAAGCGAAATTCCGTTCGTGGCTATATGGCGTTGGCACTCTATATGTTCCTCTGCTCTCTGTGAAATGCAAAGAAAAAGCAGAACAAGGGAGGAGAGTAATTTCACGCAACATTTTTGATATCGCTGGACTTTGAGTCTACGAAAATTTCTTGATGCCATCTCTTTACACGTGATTGTGCATCTTGTAGTTTATATTATCTTTCATATTATGCAGTAACATTTTATGAGATTAGAACTTAAGGTTTTCATTAAATATATAATTTTAATGTATTAACACAAATAAACAAATAATTTTTTTCTATCTAAGTGCGTATCAGAGCTTAAAAATGAAGATGATGAATTCTTAACCTCAAACCACTGTAGTACGTAAGATAACTCCTTCAAAAGGGAAAAGATTAATAATCCTTGAAGCCGTATCCCTGAAATTTAAAATAGTAGATTTTCTTTCTATTTTGGTACATAAGTATAAAGATATGATACTAGGTATATGTAAATATTTCTTGGACTTACCCAATCCTATGTGGAGAGTTATCGTTGACAAGTACATATTCTAAATCACCCAAATTTTCTTTTAAATGATCAAGATTGACAGTGATCCAATCTTTGTTAAGATTAACCAATATTATATATTTCATAGTTCCTTTCTCTTCAGTTGACCTATAAATCCAGTCAATAAATAGACAGTGCACGAAAAGAGCGACGAAAATTGTTACCTTATAATAGCCAAAACATCATCTGAAAGTGCTTTAATTTGCATATTATTATTAACGAAAGGCTTAGTTTTCCGCAATCTCTGCATTTCCTTGTATATGTTCAATGTACTCCTGGCAATACTTCGTTGTCGGCCTACATTAATATCCTTGTAATTTTGTGAAATAGGGCACCAGGTTTTATCTGCTGTTGAGAAACCTGCATTTTTTTCATCTGTCCATTGAAAAGGTGTAAGTTGCTCTTGAAAATACTTGTCATAGCCCGCAGAATTGAAATTCGTCATTCCAATTTCTTCACCCTAAAAACAATTGCTTTATTAAAAACTATTAGCGTCCTTAGTATCAGAAGCAACTGACATAATAAGTAAAACTAGCTCCAGGAAGAGATAATAGAATCATATTCCAAATATCTATCGTCTCCTTTCCATGCGTATCTGCGGATCTTGGCAACAGATAATGTCCTATCTGTAAATGTTCATCAGTTATTTATTATTCTTAAATTTAAAAAATAATAATAATGTTATACCGCCCAATTGGCTAATTTCCCATGAGGCATTTTATTGTTCCATGAGTTAATAACATTGATAACTTTGTTCGCATTGTCTCCCGAATACAATTCAGTGGCGAGGAGATAATTGAAGGGTATCTGAGCACCTTTTCGGTTTCCATCATTACTACCGTAGTACATCATAACCTTCTCAATGTCATCTATAACTTCAACCATAATAATTCTGTAAAAAACAAAAATCTCTTCATAATTTCTACAACCAATGTTGCTATTTTCAATTAAACGGATACCTCGGTATTTTATCTTCAGATTGTTGCGTAAAATCATCAAACATTTGTCGCCATTCATTCACTAAATCCAAAGATATATCATGTAAAGGAGAAGAGGGATCTTCTTTATCTTTGAAGATATTACATCTATAGATAAAAGGTACATTATAGAAGAAAAATCCTTGTACATCTTCCTTTAACCACAATTTCAAAATATTCTGAAATTATTATAAAAAAATTGGCACATAAGAATTTAAAATGAAAAATCAAAATAAAATTAATTACCTGTATCATTTTTTTTACTTTTGGCTCACAGTAATTTAGATGAGGTTGATTTGGTTGTTTATTTTCGTGGTTATAATATTGTTGTCTTTCACTGTTCCATTTCCAAGTTGTCTAAATGTGACAACAAAAAACTAGTTTAAAACGAAATATTTTAAATGTATTTCGTTATTCTTTACCAAATCTGGTGGAGGATTTGTTGCATTAAAGTGCCAAATATAAAAATTTTCATAATCTGGATCTTTTTTCGCCGACTTTTGGAACCATTCATTTTGAATACTTGAAAAATTTGGAATGAAACTCAATATAATTTTAATTTTCAGCTCATTCGCTTTTGTTATCATCTTATTAAAATCATCCATGTTTCCATATTCTTCATCAATTTCAAAATAATTGATCACTTCATCTGCAAAATCAGATTTTGATGATTTAAATATTGGTGAAAGCCAGGCAGCTGTGATACCAAGTTCTTTGAGATAAGACAAATTTTCAGTGATTCCTGAAAGTTATTTAAATACAATTACATATTTACATTTCTGGTGCCATATTTATATATTTTTAAAAAATATACTGATTTTTAAATCTTCAATTTATAAAAGTACCTCTAACAAATGTTTCTTAAAATTCTCAAACATAAAAGTGACAAAATGAAATATCAAGTTCTATTAAAGAATTTTAGATAAGGTATACCGTGTATATTAGAAAAGTATTAACAAACATACTAATGTACAAATTAAAGTTTTGCACTTACCATTAAGATCTCCGACTCCATCTCCATTGGTGTCCTTAAAAGATGGCACAAAAATATGATAAAACGAAGCAAACTGCCACCATTCCTCATTATCATTTGAAGCAGCAATATTTGATCCTGACCGAATGTTGGGGGACAAAACGGCAAGTGCAACAGGTAGCACACAAAAAATTAAAGAAAATCTCTCCAGAGACATATTTTCGAAGTTATATCACCTATCACTGCCAATTATTTCGAGAAAAGCTCGGCTTTTATATAAACATCGATTACAATCAATTACGGAATTATTTTTTTAATCAGAAGTTAAATTCACGCCAACAAAAAAGTACCCTAGACACTTGGAGTAAATGTTGGGCACTCCTTCGAGTGCAGATAAGAGAAATTATTGATATCACATATGAATATTTAACTGAGTTTTTTCCCTCTGAACTATTGTTTCTGAATTGACCCATTACATTTTTTTTGAAGTACTTTTAATTTTTTATATCAACCACTTATAGTAATACCCTATGCATATTGTTACAATGGGGCCCGATTCGCGGATATTTTGGCCCAAGTCCCGCGCAAAAGTTGAGATGGAGACTTTTTTACGAAAAACAAAACTCCTTCAAGAGTTTTGTCGCGCTCTGCAACCGATGGCTGTCAAACAGGAGCGCGCCCACACTTCGCCCTACGAAAGCTTTCAGCGGTGTGCGCACAGAAGCCGTGTCGTGTCCCAGCGAGAAATTTAAGAAGTGCTTCATGAAGAAGCATTATTTATCGCTTTCACGAGAAGGGACGTGGAAGCATTTCGGTCCGAAAGTTTGTTCACAGAATTCATGCGTTCAGTTTTTCCACAGAATTTATGCGTTCATCAGAACGGCTATAGAAACAGTCAAAAAACATACAACGGGTGCCTGGATTATGCGTTTCATTTTAGTTTCAGTGCAACCGAGTGCCAGTGAAGACCTCTGCAGTGTTATAGTGCTCAAAAATCTATTTCGTAATGTAAGTACAATAGAAATTATATAATATAAGCATAAATACAGTCCGCGAAATGAATTCAAATGCAAACGGTTTTTTCTGAAATAAAAATAGAAATGAAGATATTTTGCAATAGTTATAGTACATAATATTCAACATTTATTGCTACAATAATTTATACAGTAAAGATATTTAACTAGTCTTTTTAACAAAATTTATACAAGATAAAGTAAAGTTCAAAATATGTTGTGAAATGAAAATAAAGGCAATTCAATTTTTAATACGAAAAACTGTTAAAAGTTAATTATTTTTTGTAATTTAATATTTTGTGCATCCACCGTTATTGTTAGCAACACTAAATAACCTATCAGGCATTGATTGCACTAAATTTTTAAGGCTTTCAGATTCTATTTCCTCTCAAGCAAGTTTAACAGCCCGTTTATGCTATTAAATGCTACTAAATTGCCTCCCATTGGCATAAAGTTTCCTAACTAAAATTCCCCATAGATTTTTTATGGGGTTTAGATCCGGTCTTCGAGAGAGGGCCAGTTTTGTACGTTGACATTGAACGCTTGAACCAGTCTGATAATTTATTTCTGCATGCTTCCTTGCAAATTAGATTTTTATCCCGCGCTGTAATTTCTCTGGATGATCCTAATTTTATAAAATTGTCTACAACCACTGACATGTAGAAATGAACCACTCGATTTGCTGTCTCAAATGGTGCACCCTTTTGACAGTTCTTACCTAAGAGAAAGTGCACCATCTCGATATAGGCATTTTGTATAGGACGAGTAGTCCATTTCTATATGTCAGTGTCTACAAATGTAGCAGATCATAACAAAATTTGCTTTATCAGCTTTCCAGGCTTCGTTTATAATTTATGCGTAAATTGTTTACCATGAAGAAAATATGTTTTGGAGTAAGTAAACGGCACTTCAAACGCCTAATAGCGAAAAAAAGTGCAGAGTTAAATGAGGAAAATAGGGAAATTCAAGAATCTTCGCCTCAGAATAATTCACCCAGTAATTCGGAAGAGAATGAAGTGGGTTCTGTAGGATATGAAAGAGTTACTGACGATTTTGACTCTACTGGAAGGGCTGAAAATACCACGATCAACGAGTCTGTACAAAACAGTACCTTTTCTCAAAAATTAGCGAGTTGGGCAGTACACTATAAGATTAGCCACAATGCTTGTGATGCACTTTTGAACATTTTGAGAGATGAAGGTGTTAATGTACCGAAATCTACAAAGACCCTCTTAAATATTAGATATAATAATATATTAAAATCCTCAGTTCCTCCTGGGGAGTACTATCATTTTGGGATTGAAAATGCTATAAAAACCTTAAGCTTAAGCGTCCCTGCACAAACTGAAAATCTTCACATTGATATTAATGGAGATGGATTACCTCTATTCAAAAGTTCTAGTGAAACTTTGTGGCCAATATTGGGAGCAATATGCCAATGTTCTAATATACCATTCGTAATAGGAATGTACATTGGTCCAAAAAAACCACAGAACATATGTGAATATTTAGGTCCTTTTGTCGAAGAATTAGGATTACAGGAAGTAGGATTTCAAGTAAATGGAGGCGATAATTATATAAAAGTAAAAATAAATGCATTTATTTGTGATACACCAGCTCGTTCATTCGTATGTGGAACAGTTGGCCACACCTCCTCAAGAGGATGTTCAAAGTGCACACAGAAAGCACGAAAAATAAATAATAGGATGGCATATGCTACTACGACAAGCAGCGCAAGAACTGATGAAGATTTCAAAGCAAGGTCGGATAAATTATATCATAATGTATATTTCCAACAAAATCAGCACCCATTGGAAAGAATTAATATGAAAATGGTGTTGCAATTCCCCATTGATGTAATGCATCTAATTGACTTGGGCGTTACTAAAAAAATTTTAACATGTTTATGGAGCGGCCACCATAATAGATCTAAAATAACCGCAACGCAAAAAGAAATATTAAATAATAAAATCATTTCTTTAAAAGGATTTATACCAAATGATTTTTGTCGAAAGCCAAGGACCTTTGATGATATTGCTAGGTGGAAAGCAACAGAGTTTAGACAACTCATTTTATATACGGGCATAGTAATTTTTAAGGATATTCTCGACAAAGATTTGTACGAAAACTTTTTGCTCTTACATGGAGCGTATAGATTAATATCTTGTCCGAGAGCCCAACAAAATTTAGGCTGTGCTGAAGAGATGCTTCAAACTTTCGTTCATAATTTTGCAATCTTGTACGGAGCAGATAAAGTTAGCTATAATATTCACAATTTATTACATATAGCTGAGTGTGTAAAGACTTTTGGGAATGTGGACAATTTCTCCGCATATAAGTTTGAAAACTATATGCAAATTTTGAAAAAGGACTGCCGCCAACCCACAAAAATTCTTGAGCAAATTAATAACAGAATTATTGAAAGAGCGAAATTTGGCACTACACACAAACTACGTAAAGGTTTGAAAAACCCTTGTAAGAAATCTTTCGATATTACTGCATCCCAAGTATACAGCAATTATACCTTGGACCAATTTAATTTAACCAATAAAATTCCAAATAATTTTTGCTACATTAAGCCTTGCATACCTATTCAAGTGTTGGGATTTTGCAAAGAACCGGATGGACAAGACTTTGTCATTGGATACAGGTCATTAAATATAAGAAATTTCTTCGACGAACCTTTGGAATCTTTGACAGCCTTAGGAATTTGCACAGCCGATGGTTTTAGTCAAGACGAAGAAAAATTTAAAGTCGAAGAAATTTTTTGCAAGGCTATGTGTCTTCCTATCGATCCGGGTTATGTTCTAATCCCGATACTGCACTATTGCTATATTTAAGTAGGCTATATAAAATGTATTACTATAATATAAATATAACCATTTTTCGTTTTAGTATGTTCCCAACAAAAAAAAAATTTACACCTCCTGCTCCTGTTTATCTCCATAAATGCGACGCGACATTAGGAATGGAAGACTGTGGTTCCAACAAAGAAAATTTACCTGTAGAAAGCATCAACTGCATAAATAAAGAAGAATTTCGCTGCTTGTTAGGTGTGTTTATCATGCAGTTGGTATAAATACAATGTTTTTATATCCATCTCTTTGTTTTTTCCATTATAGATATAAACAATAACTTAAAAAGGAAGGTAGAAGAACAAAATGAAACAATAAATAATTTGGCAAAAGAACTTAAGCGTCAAGAGGAGTCAACCATTAAAATATTAGTGATTTTGGAGAAGATGGCTGAAAAAATTTTGCCACAAACAAACGACCTGAAAATTTTTCCAATAGGAAGTGAAGAAGAATTGGAGAAAACCGAAGAAATAATTAAAAGCGTACAAGAATCTACATTGGTAAGCAATAATATGTAAGCGTTGGGTAATATTTAACTTTTCATAATTCTTTCAGATATCTTATATAAAAGAAAAAGTTGGCAATGCCCGTGTCTCCAGATGTTTCCACATCTTTTTTTTGGAGTCATTTATTTTAAAATTAAATTGGGGTGGGGTAAAAGGCAAAATAGCCTTAAAAAAATATACCCTCTTCAACAAATTCGTATTTGGTAAGAAACAAATTAAAATCAGTGGTAAAAATTTTAATCTTTCGATACATTTTCCAGAAGCCATGAAAAGTCCCCAATTCGGGTATATTCAATATGAAGACGAAATGAGAGCTACATTCCGGCGTCAAAAAAATAGATGCTATAAAATAAAGCACTATTCAAACAAAACCTGCAGTTAAACTCACTCAGTTGAATGTATTTTTTATGAATTATGTTATATTTTGTTTTCAACAATGAATTGTTATTTTTTGATTTTAACTATGAATTATTTTTTTGTTATAAGTATTCTGTTTATGTGAACTGTTATTATGTTGTTTTTTTCTAAACTATGAATAAAAAAGTAACAAAGTAAGATTTCTTTAATTAATATGTACATAAATTTGATTCACTACCTTCTACCATTTTTAAACATTTTCGTTCGAACAAACAAAAGACACTAAAATTTTATCGATTAGATTCATTCCATAAAATGAAAATCAGTTTTCAGGTGAACTTCGAGGATTTTAATGAATTTGTGGATATGTTGTTAAGGAGTCTGTCGTTTTAGACCATAATTAAAATCTTTTAGTCAGTTACAAACAGTTAAAGAATACCGAACATTTTTTTTTATATAAATCAAATCTTTTACGATCAAAAAGCTCTATTAACATGCATTAATTGAATAATTTTCGAGATATTTAATGTTGGAAAAAACATGCTACAATTTTTAAGTAAGTGATTAAGAAAACGTTAATTATTGTCTTAAACAGTTTATATAAGTTCCTTAACAGCATGCCACAAATTCATGAAAGTCTTCGAAGGGCACATGAAAACGGATTTTTAATATGGAATGGGCCTTCATATAGAACATTGTAGATAACGCTTCTGACGTATGATGCTAGTAAGGCTTCTTATTAATGCTTTTATAATGATTTTTCGGAACGTTTCCCATAATGTTTTCATATACAGCGCTTATGGTACACTTCTAGCGAAGGCTTTAAGAACCGATTTTTTTTTTGCTCGCGTCAATGCTTCCTCCCAATGACAGCGTAATGTTAAAAGAAGCTAAGTTTGAAAGGAGAGTTCATGCATACATTACATCGACAGAAGCATTCGCAATTGTGTTCTAGAATACTTCCATTTCTCGTTGGGGTCGAGCAACGCCGCTCGTGGTGTGGCGGCCGGCTTCGCTCGGGCGTGTGTGCGCACAGGACGGCAAGGCGATCGTGGTAGTGGGTGAGGTGAGTAGCGTCGGTCGGAGATAAACAGTTCCGTATGGCACTGATTTTCAGGAATTGTGCGGGGATTACTCGGTGACAGCCGATGGTCCTCTTATAATTCCTGCCGCGAGTATGATATCGGATCGGGCGCGGAGTGTCGGCCGGGAATTTCCTTCTTGTCGCCTGGGGGCGGAATTTAATTCCCGGGCGCAGTGCCGTGGACGAATGCGATAGTGCAGTGGGTGTCGGCCGCGTGTTAGTTCGTGAGGAGTGGCTGCTGTTTTTCCCGGAATTGCCGTAACTTCATAGACGGACCAGCGTCGAGGGAAATTCCAGGTAAGTCCGGTAAAAGTCGTGTAAAGGCCGAGATACATACAATGTACGCCACACGTTTTTGTGGCGCTACAAAATGAGTTTGAATACGGGAAAATGCAATCAGCTTGATAAGTACAATGAACGCGCTGATACTTTGTAGCGCCACAAAGTTTGGTGGAACTTTAACTTTTGAAGCGCGATGATTCGTTTCCATGTTTCTTTTTCAGTTTGGTCCTAGGGACGGATTCAGCTGTTAGAGTAGTTTCACGATGCCCAACAGATGACTACAGCATTTTGTGATACAACTTCTAGCTTTGGTTGGTATATATGAGAAATATGAAGGTAAAATTAAGGCAGGAATAATGACTTTTATATAGTTCCCAGCTGAGTGCCCCGCGAGGATCATTTTTGTGAAAAAACTTAAAATTGAGTGTGGTATAAAAGAAATTGATTCGCGAAAGTTTAATTATTTTTAATTTGCGTCAGCTTAAACATAACTGTGCATGATTTGCTCCATGAAATTTTAAACATGGTCTCATTTTTCAGACGACGGTTAGCAGTCCAATTCTTTCATTCCAGCTGTAGCGTCGCTCTTATTGTATAATGCAGCGCGATATTTCACGATATTCCACGCGCCACAAAAACGTGTGGCGTACATTGTATCTCGGCCTTAAGCCCTGGTACACACTAGGCGTTTTTCAACGCGCGCTTTGGTAACGCGCTTTTTAAGAACTATGAAGAAGCGCGCGTTTGAATGTGTACACCGTAATGGGACTTCATAGTTCTTAAAACGCGCGTTACCAAAGCGCGCGTTGAAAAACGCCTAGTGTGTACCAGGGCTAAGAGTCTGGCGAGAGCGGCGAGGAGGTCACCTGGCAGATTAATCGCGGGGAGGACACCCAACAGTTAAGTGAATCGGAATTTTTTGCCAAAGGGGCTTTAATTTACCCGTGGGGATATTCACGGGTTTTCGCTCAAAATTCTTAAATCTAAAATTCCCACCTGGGGTAATTTTCGGGACGGAATTCGGACGATGTGTGCGTAGCCAGCCGAACGTCTTCCCTTTCCGTCGCCGGGTGATTTATTCACTTTCCTGCAATTTCACGGAATTAAAAGTACCGATTCATTTTTTTTTACTGAATAATTGCGCGCACTAACGATTTTATTTTTTCTCCACAGATTTTTAACTTCTTCACTCGTCGCTGTCACTGCTTAGAAGGAAGATGTCGATCATCGGATCATCGGCTTTTCCGGGTTCGTCCCACTTTAGGTCGGCCCTTCCCCTTCGCTTTTCACCACAATGAAGTATAGGTGAGTTCGTTTTAGTACTAAAACCAAAGCTATGACCTAATTAATTCTAATTATTTTTCAGGACTCAAACGCAACAATATATATTAAAATCCCTTAAACATAAAATAAGAAAGCAAATTTTTAATAATTGACCATAAAAACATAAATTAAAACATGCGATAACTAAATATTTATATTTATATTAATTATCATTCTCCACATATTTTAACATTTTTTAATACAGATTTATTTGTTTTAATTTTCTATTACATAATTTATATATCAAATTTTCTAGAATCTATGAATACGTGAATTTAGATTAGGGCCTTGCCTTCTTCCATATGAAAATATCAAAAACAAAAATTAGGGAGTGTACTAATTTTGATTTCGATGAAACCAGAAAAAACAAAATGTTCTTTTAGATATTAAAGAAGAAAATCTACATATAATTTTATGTCTAATCGATATATAATTTTATATCTAAACTTTCTCAAACAAAGTTTTTTAAAGTTTTTTTTTGCTTTGGTTTTTGCAACATGGCCATTTTGTACAGCAATGTAATATAAAACTTCGCGATTTTCTTACACGAAAAGGATTAACTTTACAAAAAAAAGTGATAGAGGAGAAAATGCTTCAAATTAGCCGGAGACTATCACCCCTATTCTTCATTCCGACGGAATTGAAATCCGTTCGGAATGTAGGAAATTTGAAAGCAGGCTGGAACATTTTAAAAGTTTAGCAATTGTCGAGTTTTCTGACAGTGCCAGCCTGCTTTTGAATATCAATTCCGTCGGAATGAAGAATAGGGGTGTATATGTCAATTTTTTCAGAATTTTTTGGACTACTTTTGGTTTTTCCGATTTGTCCAATTTTTGAAAAATCCCATAATGTCCCGAAAAATGTCATCAAAACAAAATTTAGTGATATTTTTACTCAAAAAGGATCAATTATACGAATAAATTTTATAGAAAAAAAGTATTTACAAAGAACACGAGGGAATTTTTTCAGAATTTTTTATTTTTTATTATTAAATAAATAAATATACAAATCACATTTTTAAATTATAATAAAGCAAATACAATATAGACCGATATATTTTTCATGAAGTCATTTAATTTAACATTTACCTCTTTGAGGGTAAGTAAGTTAAAAACTGTCCCAACTTTTCCTTAACTTTTTATTCACAGTGGGTTATTTTTAAGTCCACCTTTTCTTCTTTAAAATCGTGTGCCTCAAAGAGTTAAATTGAAAGTATAAGAAACTATCTCTTAATAACTTAAATATAACATACAAAAAGTAATTTTTTAAATAAAATATTCTTTGTTTTTATCTTTTAAAAGCTAAATAATGAATATTGTAAGTATTTTTTGTTAGTAAATTACAAATTTACAAATTTTAGTAAATTTTTGTTCAGAGTACGAAAAAACTAAAAATACGTAAGTATAGCTAAATGATTAACATTAAAAAATAACTAAAAATTTAATATTATTAATGTAAAATACATTCATTTAGTACGATTTCCTTGGACGTAGTCTAATTTTCACACCATTGTCTGATTTTAACGTGAGAACGGAAGAAAACATGGGTTCATATTCGTGCTTTCCCACATTTTCAGGAATATATCCTTGAAATGGAGGCATATCATCTATAGGTGGTAATATTTCGAAATTTCTCAACATTTTCGATAGAACACTTTTCATTTCAAGCATTGCAAACTTTTGACCTAAAAATTAAATATTCAAATTAACACAACTCCACATTTGCCACAATGTCCATAAATTCTTTCTCACCAATGCAATTCCTTGGACCAGCACTGAAGGTTACAAAGTCAAAGGGATGAGATTTATCGCGACTTGTTGCCTCGAATCTTTCTGGTATAAATTTATGAGGTTCTGGATAACATTTCTCATTGTATCCCATCGCTAAACGAAAAAGCAGTAGTGTTGTACCTGGATACAATTCCTTCCCATCTAGAAGAAATTCACTATCATAATCTATATTGCAATAGAACCGATAAATTCAGAACTAACTCAAATTGTATTTCTCTGTTACATATCTCCCTATGATTGGAACGGTGGGAAACATCCGCAGGCCTTCTTTTATAACAAGCTCTAGATATTTCATATCCAACGTTTCCTGGTATGTTGCATTCCTTTTTATGTCACCACCAAATATTTCCTTCTGCTCAAGGAATGCTTTTTCCTGAAATATTTTTAGCTTTAATTAAATTACCCTGCAAGATTTTTTAAGTACTGCCTTTTGGATGAAATTCGAACTTTTATACCTACTTGAACTTCTGGATGTCTAGATAGCGCATAAATGGTAAAGGTTATTCCAGACGTGATCGTGTCGTGGCCCTACATGATTTTAGTTTTGATTACACAATCTGCATTTTAAATGAACTAATGTGGTTTAGCATTTTTTTTTTTTACCGCAAACATGAAAGTCGAGACTTCCTCAAATATTTCAGCAAATGTTAGTGGACGACCATCTTTTGTAGCGGTTAACAGGGTGTCCAAAATGCCTTTTTCTTAGATTTTGTATTTCCATTGTGTAGAATTTCTTCCGCTTTAGACTGCTTTAAAAATTCAGTTCTTTGTTTTATGATCTAAAAAGGGATGAAAAAATCACTAATTATATATATAATGAGATTAAATCACATTCATATTCTACCTCAGTTGTCATTTTCTTTAAGATAGCAAGAGCCTTCATTTCTTCACGGTACATCGATGAAAATTTAAAGAGAAAAGGATAATGCAAATGAGGTCTAACCGCTCTCTTTACCATAATAGCGCAAATACTGAAATTAGGTATAGATAGGATTTGTTTTTGTTGTCCTTCATAATTAAATTTATTTGTATTTACTTTTGATAAGCAGCCACAACTTCCGACTTTGGGTTATCCATAGAATTTATATTAACCCCCATTATATTATAAAATCAATATCAAGTTACTAATTTAATATTTAATGAAATTTTCATCATACTCACTAAAAACATTCACTTACCACTAATAACATCTAAACTACAATAATGCACAAATGCTTGAATGTCAATAATTTCTTCAGCTTCTGCTTTTGGTTTCAACATATTAATTAAATTATTAGATGTAACTGTCATGATATCGAAAAAATCCAAGAGTACTTGAAAATGAAATGATGGGGTTATAATTTTTCGGTGCTTATGCCATTTTATCCCTGAGAAAAGTAAAATAATTAATATCAAATAATAAAATAAAAATTTCACTTACCATGGCTTATAGCTAGTCCTTCTCCTAACCACTCATAACCCAATTCATATAGTCGTGATTTTCGCAATTGAGGCTGTTTAGTAAGCACAACCTATTAAAAGAATTTTAAATTCATTAAAATATATTATTCAAGAAATGTGTTTATCTTACTTCAATATCATTGGGATCAGTAGCCATAACAAAGAGTTGATGACCAAGCCACATTCTATATAATCCTGGTCCATATAATCGCCAAGTAGTATAAAGTATCTTCAGTTGTTCTAAAAGTTTATATTTAAAATATCATTTTTATTTAATGTAAGACTATTCAACATGTATATATGCAAATAGTGAATAGTATTAGATCATTTCTATTTGTATTCCTTAAACCATCTCTTGACGAATCCTAAAATTTTGTTAGTTTTGATAGCAATTGTTTCAATTTGATTCTCAAACGATGAGTAGTTATCCTCACTACCAAATCTTTCGCCTTAATCATTCTAGAAAGACAATATGCATTAATTGAGTAATCAAAAAACAGTGAATCACATACATTCATACATACATACTACTGTGTTCAAAAAGTAAAGCCAATTTTGAATTTAAGTTGCGCGGGTATATCGATTCGAGCAAATCTTCTTGTTTTTAGGTTGGCAGCATTGTCATTCATATTTGTGTAAGATTTCACGCCAGGACGTCATTTGTCTGATTAGTTTCGTTGTTTTTTCTGAGCAACTAAAAGTGAATTTTTCGATTTTTACAATGTGTGATTTTATTGAGGAAAGAAATTGCATTAAATTTTGTTTGCGGAATGAAATTTCTGCTGCGGAAACATTTAGAATGTTGCAGAAGGCCTTCGGCGATCAGGTTTTGTCTGAAAGAAATGTTTACAAGTGGTATAAACAGTTCAAAAGAGGTAGAGAAAGTGTTGAGGACAAAGAGCGTCTCGGGCGACCATCAACATCAATAAATTAACAACATATCAATGAAATCAAAGACTTGGTGCTCAAAAATCGTGGGTTGACAATTAGAGACCTTGCTGATACTGTAAAACATTTCATTTGGATCAGTCGAAACCATTTTGAAAGAACATTTGTGCTTGAGAAGAGTCACATATCGATTGGTTCCAAAAAGAAACATCAATTTCTCATCTCTCCTCGTTGCCTTTAACTTTAACTTAAATGCCGTGTTTCTCAAAACACCGTCTTGATGAATGGTGTGCAGCATTCTGAGAAAACAATTCATCCGAGAAATTTCAGATTTTGGTACAAGCTGTGTTAGCTTTTTTTCTATAACCTAAGTGGAGCAAATTAGGCATTTTTACATTTACATAGCTTGTATCCCATGTTTTAACAGTAAAAAATCAACTAAAAAATATAACGAATAGTAGAAAAAATTAAAGAAATGAAAAAATTTTTTTTTTCAAAATGTGACATACTCATGCCATAGCCACATATATAAAGAGTACTAATGTGCAATCTCAGATTATTTGTTTGGCTGCGATGGTGCACACCATGAGCTGCCGTTCCTGAGGTATGAGTCCCAGTAGCAGGCCTGCCCTGACCCAACCACTCAATAACATTTTTTTTTCTCTCAAAATATTCATTAAAGATCATATAACAAGAGGATTATTATGTTTAATTCTAAATGTTTTGTATTTTTTTGTTCAACTCCCTGAAAAAAAACGTTCAATTCAAGGGCCTCTAGAGTGGGATCCCCCTTAAAAGCATATTTCCTATTAAGTCGTAAATTAGAACCCAATTATTCCACGTTTATTTTGATTTTCAAACTTCTAATATTATGTTCACTAGATAATATTGTCCACTTACCAATTGGATGCATTTTAATCTGATGAAGATTTCCTATAATAGGTAAAGCTGGTGGTCCAGGTAAATTCCACGTACTTTTTAGTAAGCGAATATATTTGAATATTTGTGGTAATAGAACAGCTACTGCTACTCCAACGGCTACCAAAATCAAAACCGACATTTTAAAGTTTCAAACTATATCTTTAAACGAGCACAGAACAAATTAATTGTGTTCTTTAAGTAATAACAATCTTAAAACTCCACGATAATGTGCACTTTACGAATAAGCCGATCGAATGCAACGACTTGTTGCTACTTTGAATTACCAAATGAAATTGAGACGTTTTCTAGTTGAAGAACTAATCCAATCTTGCAGCGATGCTGGAAATAAGTCTGGCGTGCAAGATGTTTTATATTAGGTTCTGTCAAGGCATTTCTACTTTCATAATTTTAGATCTTAATCCGAGATAACCGAAAAAACATTGAAAACATTGTATTAAACTCAGTATAAACAATTAATTACAAAGTAGTATGTTAATATACGGCGGGATTATCGAAGTGTTTTGATAGAAAAACTCAAAGGTGAACTAGCATAAATTGATCGTGGGATTAAACAGAGCATCTAATATGCTCGTTTTATTATACGAGAAAAGCTTATTTTACGTTACTCCATCAAGAATACTTGATTTCTTAATCGTTACATAGTTTTTCATTCATGAAAATTGGTTAAGCAAGATATGTTGCGCATAGTTAAAGGGAATTATCTGATAATGATAAACTAGGTTGAATATAATCAAGCTCCACTTTGATAGAAATGTGTAGTATGACTTGCTGTTTTTGCAATATTCATGAAATCGATAGATAGATTTCCTGTTTTTCGTTCAGATTTAAATATTAGATAAACTTCCGGAAATGGGCGAGATAAGAAAATTAACCTCAAATTACGTAAATTTGATTTCTAGTTTTGGGAAAAAAAGAATTTGTATGGTTATTGTTCTTCTTTGTACGTTTTTGCGTATTTTATTTATAATCTTTCTAAATATAAAAATTTTTTTTGATACTTTATGTTTAAATAAGTGCATACTTATTAGGGTGGTCCTTATTCATAAGAAAAAAAATATTTTTCTTTAATTTCGCAGGGCACCACGTAATTTGATTATATACCATAAGAAAGTATTTCAGTATTTTTTTTTTTTTGAATTTTTTAAATGACATTTAGAGGTCGCTACCAACGTTTGAATTTTAAATAAAAATTCAAAATCAGTATTTGTTAGATTCTTTTATTTTTATAGCCAGGACATAATTTCCATTATGTGGTGACGACAAGCAAGCCAAAGCATATATTCATCCATTTTTTGCTCCAAAAGAACGCATACTCCACTTAAGCCGGTATTTACAGCAGTAGTGTCAAAACACAAACATTTTACCTTATCGCTCTCGTTAATGATTTATTAGAACTGAAGTGCGGGGCGGGCTAAATCTCGACGGGGGGGGGGGGGGGGGGGGGGTCAGAAAAGGGGTCGAAGGAAGGAGGGGATAAGAAGCGATTGTCTGTGCGAGTTTCACTTGCACGTAAAATTTAATATAAACAACTAAATAAAACCATCATTTAAGCTGTCCTTCAACGCTTTTTGTAAAAATTTTGACAGCTGGTAGCGACCTCTAAATCTTAACAAAAAAAAAAAAAAAACTAAAAAAACTTATTTCATATTTAGAGGTATATAATCAAATGAGAAAGTGCCCCGGGCATAATTCAAAAGTCGAAAAATAAGGACCACCCTAATACTTATGTGAGGAATTTTTGTTGTTGAAATCTTAAAAACTATAATACTTACGATATGTGCTACTGTGATCAAGAAGTAAAGTAAATTTGTTTATAACTTTGGAAATTTTTATTTATTTTTCCAAATCTATATCATCCCCTTCAAAGCAGTCCCCGCCCGGTAAAATACACCTATGCCAGCGTTTTTTCCAATCCTCGAAATACTTCTGAAACTCGATAATTCGAATGGCCATCAGTTCGTTCTTCGATTTTTCTTTTATCTCATCAGTCGATTCATAACTGTGTCCCTGAAGCGGTGTTTTGAGATTAGAAAATAGCCAGAAGTCACATGGAGCTAAATCGGACGAATACGGCAGTTGTTGAACGACATGTATCCACTTTCTGATGAAAAAGTATCGAAAAACCATGCAGTGTGAAAGAAACATCAATCTTTTAAAAGCTAAATAATGAATATTGTAAATAGTTTTTGTTAGTAAATTACAAATTTACAAATTATAGTAAATTTTTGTTCAGAGTACGAAAAAACTACAAATACGTAAGTATAGCTAAATGATTAATATTAAAAAATAACTAAAAATTTAATATTATTATTTTAAAATACATTCATTTAGTACGATTTCCTTGGACGTAGTCTAATTTTCACACCATTATCTGATTTTAATGTGAGAACGGAAGAAAACATGGGTTCATATTCGTGCTTTCCCACATATTCAGGAATATATCCCTGGAACGGAGGCATATCATCTATAGGTGGTAATATTTCGAAATTTCTCAACATTTTCGATAGAACACATTTCATTTCAAGCATTGCAAACTTTTGACCTAAAAATTAAATATTCAAATTAAAACAACTTCACATGGGCACAATATCCATAAATTCTTTCTCACCGATGCAATTCCTTGGACCAGCACTGAAGGGTACAAAGTCAAAAGGATGAGATTTATCGCGACTTGTTGCCTCGAACCTTTCTGGTATAAATTTATGGGGTTCTGGATAATATTTCTCATTGTATCCCATCGCTAGAAGGAAAAGCATTAGTATCGTACCTGGATACAATTCCTTCCCATCTAGAAGAAATTCACTATCATAATCTATATTGCACTAGGACAGATAAATTGAGAACTAACTCAAATTATATTTCTCTGTTACAGATCTCCCTATAATTGGAACGCTGGGAAACATCCGCAGGCCTTCTTTTATAACAAGCTCCAGATATTTCATATCCAACGTTTCTTGGTATGTTGCATTCCTTTTTATGTCACTGCCAAATATTTCCTTCTGCTCAAGAAATGCTTTTTCCTAAAATATTTTTAGCTTTTATTAAATTGCCCTGTACGAATTTCTAAGTACTGCTTTTTGGATGAAATTCGAACTTTTATACCTACTTGAATTTCTGGATGTCTAGACAGCGCATAAATGGCAAAGGTTATTCCAGACGTGGTCGTGTCGTGGCCCTACATGATTTTAGTTTTGATTACACAATCTGCATTTTACATGAACTAATGTGTTTTTGCATATTTAGTTTACCTCAAACATGAAAGTCGAGACTTCCTCAAATATTTCAGCGAATGTTAGTGGACGACCATCTTTTGTAGCAGTTAACAGAGTGTCCAAAAATGCCTTTTTCTTAGATTTTGTATTTCCATTGTGTAGATTTTCTTCCACTTTAGATTGCTTTAAAAATTCAGTTCTTTGTTCTATGATCTAAAAGGGATAAAAATATCACTAATTATTTATATAATGAGATTAAATCACATTCAAATTCTACCTCAGTTGTCATTTTCTGAAGGATAGCAAGAGCCTTCTTTTCTTCACGGTACATCGATGAAAATTTAAAGAGAAAAGGATGTTGTAAATGAGGTCTAACCGCTCTCTTTGCAATTGTAGCGCAAATACTGAAATTAGGTATAGATAGGATTCGTTTCGTTTTTGTTTTCCCTCATAATTAAATTTATTTGTATTTACTCTTGATAAGCAGCCACAACTTCCGATTTTGGGTTATCCATAGAATTTATATTAACCCCCATAGCAGTTTCTATATTATAAAATCAATATCAAGTTACTAATTTAATATTTAATGAAATTTACATCACACTCACTAAAAACATTCACTTACCACTAATAATATCCAAAGTACAATAATGCACAAATGCTTGAATATCAATTATTTCTTCAGTTTCTGCTTTTGGTTTTAACATATTAATTAAATTATTAGATGTAACTGTCATGATATCGAAAAAATCCAAAAGTATTTGAAAATGAAATGATGGAGTTATAATTTTTCGATGCTTAAACCATTTTGTTCCTAAGAAAAGTAAAATAATTAATATCTAATAATGAAATTAAAATTTCACTTGCCATTGCTTGTAAGTAGTCCTTCTCCTAACCACTCATAAAGCAATTCATACAGTTCTGATTTTTGCAATTGTGGCTGTTTAGTAAGCACAACCTATTAAAAAGATTTTAAATTCATTCAAATATATTATTCAAAAAATGTGTTTATCTTACCTCAATATCTTTGGCCTCAGTAACAATAACAAATAGTTTATGACCAACCCACATTCTATATAGTCCTGGTCCATATAGTCGCCAATTAGTATAAAGTATCTTCAATTGTTCTAAAAGTTTATGTATCAATTATTATTTTTATTAAAACTCTACAGCTCAGAGGCTTTTTATGGTAATTGGTCAATTCAATTTCCGATAAAACAGTTCTGAACACCAAATCGCTAACTTCGATATTTCTTGAGATATTGGACTTTGAAATTGAGGTAGTGTCTCTACAGTTTAGATCAATAATTTATGAAAATTCCACACTACCTCAACTTCAAAGCCCAATATCTCAAGAAATATCGAAGTTAGCGATTTGGTGTTCAGAACTGTTTTGTAGGAAAGTAAATATCCTACAACTTTGTTTTATTCATTTTTTCTGTAGCTCTTTTTATTCACGAGATAGGGGCAAAAAGCGAGAATTTCATGGAAAAATTGGGTTTAGTGACCCGTACTACCTCGCTGGTGGGAGTTAGGGTTACGCCGCAATGTACACTTTTGTAGAGCATTCAATTCTGAAGAAACCCTATCATTGACCAAGTTATAAACAAATTGGCAAACGCAGTAGTACACTTACTAACATTAAGTGGTAGATAATTAATAGAACAACATTTTTGAGAGATGTTAGGCAGAATTTAAAGCATCAAAATCACGATCGTCAGATATTATGTGAATGATTTTCCGTCGTCAGCATAGCAATGAGTTTTCGAGTTGGTAGGGATAAAAGATAAGTCGTATTAACGACTAATAAATAATAAATAACAAAGTTCCTGAGGTAGAAATATATTCAGTACGACCAAATAAATTTAATGCAATCCAGTCGACAAAGCTAGAAAACAGAAATAGAATTAAGCAGATAGATATAGAAAACTCAAATATGTAACATACAAAACTGATTTAAAAATGTATAATTTTCAAAATACTTCTTTCCAAAATTCAATTCCCTCTTTTTTCATTATAAATAAATAAATTATTCCAGTTTTTCAATTTATTAATTTTAAAAATTGAATACTCTTATGAGGTTAATAAATAATTTCATAAAAGATATAGCAAGCAAATGTAAAAAGTATGTGAAATAACAAATAATAGTAATTAGGTAATGAACAAAAGCAAAACAAACAATAATCAATTGCAAATCATAAAGAAATGCTAAATAATTTTACCAATGCATATCAAACTGAATGAATAAAAAACAACCCATACCGTCTCGGCAATTCAAAGAGAGGTTATCAAAGAGATAAAATTAATATAAACAAAGCTCTAAAATTAAAACACATATAGATCTATTGAGCCTACTTCACTGTTTAATATATTATTATTTGTTTATTTTAATTTTATCGTTCCCTACCTCGAAATTAAATAAAACAGAAGCCTTATAGAATCATTTTATTGTTCGTCTATCTGTACGTCGATCAAGGCCCTTTTTCTTAGAAATGACTAGAGGTATAAAGTTGAAATTAATACCAAATATTAAAATCTATATCGCTGTCTCATAGCACAAGTTAAGGTTTTCTTCGCGAATTTCCATAGTTGTTCAATTTCCTATGCATACTTCAATTATAACAGACACACTTCCTGATACTATCACTTAAAAACAATCTTTGTCACTAATTAGCTTATTACATTACAACATCAACACCATTAACATTGTATATTGTTGCAGTTGACTTACCAATTGGATGCATTTTTATCTGATGAAGATTTCCTATAATAGGTAAAGCTGGTGGTCCAGGTAAATTCCACGTACTTTTTAGTAAGCGAATATATTTGAATATTTGTGGTAATAGAAAAGCTACTGCTACTCCAACAGCTACCAAAATCAAAACCGACATTTTAAAGTTTCAAACTATATCTTTAAACGAGCACAGAACAAATTAATTGTGTTCTTTAAGTAATAACAATCTTAAAACTCCACGATAATGTGCACTTTACGAATAAGCCGATCGAATGCGACGACTTGTTGCTACTTTGAATTACCAAATGAAATTGAGACGTTTTCTAGTTGAAGAACTAATCAAATCTTGCACCGATGCTGGAAATAAGTCAGGCGTGCAAGATGTTTTATATTAGATTCTGTCAAGTCATAATTACGTTCACAATTTTATATCTTAATGCGAGATAACAGACGAAAACATTGAATTAAACTTAGTATACAAAACAAATATCTATAAAGATGTTCACATATGTAAAGATAAGGCGCGATTATCGAAGTGTTTTGATAGAAAAGCTCAAAGGTGAACTAACGCAAATTGATCGTGGGATTAAACACAACAGCTGATATGCTCGTTTTATTAAACGAAAAAGCTTATTATACATCACTGCATCAAGAATACTTGATTTCTTAATCGTTACAAATTATTTCATTCTTGAAAATTGGTTAAGCAACATATGGTTCATATAGTTAAAGAGTATTATTTAATATGACATAAAATTAAGTACGTTAGTTATAATCAAGCTCCACTGTGATAGAAATGTGTAGTATGACTATTCTGGCGATATTCATGAAACCAATAGATAGATTTCCTGTTTCGCGTTCAAATTTAAATACTAGATAAATTTCCGGAAATGTGCGAAATAAGAAAATGACCCTTAAATTACGTAATTTGTCAAATATGTGGAAATTTTACTTCTAATTTCGAAAAAAAAGAATTTGTATGGTTACCTTTTATGTTTATGTTTCTGGGTACAAATTTTTATGTTGTATTGTATTTTATTTATAATTATTATGTATTATGTTTTTTCGGAAATCTTAAAAACTGTAATACTTACGATATGTAAATTTAATTTTTCCCTTTTTTAATATTGTGTTTGAATCATAAAACGCATTCATTCGTTTAATTTCTTCGAAACCACGATGGTTTGAGAAAGTTTAGACATTCGGACAACGATTTCTGGTGGTTATATGATCATTCAATAGCAGCAATGATAAGATAATCGACTTTTTTGCAAAACCTAAAAAATAATAGGGTTTTTGAAGCTTTTATGCAAAACAAATGCCAGATTCTGAAAGAGTATACCCAAAAACCCCTTATATACGAATTTGGAAGAAAATCGCCCCAATTTGCTATTCGAATCGTACAATTGAACTTGCGTGCACAGAATCCTCGTTTTGCACATAAATGGGTTAATTATGGTTTTTCTAGCCTATTTCTTCGATATCACGAATTTTGAACAATTACTTTGATTTTCTTTTTAAACTATATTTTCGAAAACTTTATTATTGATTAAGTGTTGATATCAGTTGTCTCACTTTTGAAATCTTGACCAATCTGTGCTAATATTACATTATTGTATAATTATGTAGTAATCAATTTTGATGGATATTGAATAAATAAATAAATACACAAATATAATTTTTCAATTATAATAAAGCAAATACAATATAGACCGATATATTTTTCATGAATTCATTTAATTTAACATTTAACTCTTTTAGGCTAAGTAAGTTAAAAAATGTCCCACCTTTTGCTTAACTTTTTATTCACGGTGGGATATTTTTAAGTCCACCTTTTCTACTTTAAAATCGTGTGCCTCAAAGAGTTAAATTGATAGTATAAGAAACTATCTCTTAATAACTTTATCTTTTAAAAGCTAAATAATGAATACTGTTGTTAGTAAATTACAAATTTACAAATTTTAGTACATTTTTGTTCAGAGTACGAAAAAACTACAAATACGTAAATATAGCTAAATGATTAATATTAAAAAATAACTAAAAATTTAATATTATTATTTTAAAATACATTCATTTAGTACGATTTCCTTGGACGTAGTCTAATTTTCACACCATTATCTGATTTTAATGTGAGAACGGAAGTAAACATGGGTTCATATTCGTGCTTTCCCACATTTTCAGGAATATATCCCTGAAATGGAGGCATATCATCTATAGGTGGTAATATTTCGAAATTTCTCAACATTTTCGATAGAACACATTTCATTTCAAGCATTGCAAACTTTTGACCTAAAAATTAAATATTCAAATTAAAACAACTCCACATTGCCACAATGTCCATAAATTCTTTCTCACCGATGCAATTCCTTGGACCAGCACTGAAGGGTACAAAGTCAAAGGGATGAGATTTATCGCGACTTGTTGCCTCGAACCTTTCTGGTATAAATTTATGGGGTTCTGGATAATATTTCTCATTGTATCCCATCGCTAGAAGGAAAAGCATTAGTGTTGTACCTGGGTACAATACCTTCCCATCTAGAAGAAATTCACTATCATAATCTATATTGCAATAGGACGGATAAATTCAGAACTAACTCAAATTATATTTCTCTGTTACATATCTCCCTATAATTGGAACGCTGGGAAATATCCGCAGACCTTCTTTTATAACAAGCTCCAGATATTTCATATCCAACGTTTCCTGGTATGTTGCATTCCTTTTTATGTCACTGCCAAATATTTCCTTCTGCTCAAGGAATGCTTTTTCCTGAAATATTTTTAGCTTTTATTAAATTGCCCTGTAAGATTTTTTAAGTACTGCCTTTTGGATGAAATTCGAACTTATATACCTACTTGAATTTCTGGATGTCTAGACAGCGCGTAAATGGCAAAGGTTATTCCAGACGTGGTCGTGTCGTGGCCCTACATGATTTTAGTTTTGATTACATAATCTGCGTTTTACATGAACTAATGTGGTTTTGCATATTTTTTTTACCTCAAACATGAAAGTCGAGACTTCCTCAAATATTTCAGCGAATGTTAGTGGACGACCATCTTTTGTAGCAGTTAACAGAGTGTCCAAAAATGCCTTTTTCTTAGATTTTGTATTTCCATTGTGTAAAATTTCTTCCGCTTTAGATTGCTTTAAAAATTCAGTTCTTTGTTCTATGATCTAAAAAGGGATAAAAAAATCACTAATTATTTATATAATGATATTAAACCACATTCAAATTCTACCCATAGCCAAATTTTCCTGCATTCCCAAACTTTTCGAAAGCCTTGTCTATGACGCCATGTTTTTCCACTGTAAGTCTCTTCTTTCCCCTATACAACACGGTTTTCTTAAAGGGAGATCCACAACTACCAATCTGATCGTTTTTGTGTCACGCACGCTGCAAGCTATGGAAAGTGGTGACGAAGTTGACATTATTGCCACCGACTTTAGTAAAGCTTTCGACAAAATCTCTCATCAAATCATTGTTTTAAAGCTCAGTATCCTTGGTTTTCATCCTCGTTTTATCTCCTGGATCAAATCCTACCTTGATGATCGGCAATACATGGTTCGATTTGACTCAGCGGTCTCTAAACCCTCTACATTCCTCTCTGGCGTCCCCCAGGGCAGTCACCTGGGTCCATTAATCTTCATATTATCCATAAATGACGTTGAGTTGGTAATCAAACATTCTGATATATTAATTTATGGTGATGATATGAAAATCTCCAAACGAATCTCCAACGCATCTGACTCGGCATTCCTTCAAGATGACTTAAACAACTTTTCTATCTGGTGCCTAAAAACTTCCTTGACCTGAATATCTCCAAGTGCCAATCTATCACTTATTACCGCAAGCGTCTCCCCGTCACTCCTAGGACCTATTTTCTCTCTGGCGAACCCATTCCATCAGTCAGCTCCCTCCGTGGTCTGGGCATCATCTGTGATAGTGAACTCAATTTCCGTTCTCACATCGATCACATCATAAGCAAAGCCAACTCAGCTTTGGGCTTTATTAAACGCTGGTCTAAGGAAATCTCTAACCCCTATGTCACTAAAGCTCTTTATATCTGCTTTGTCAGGCCCCTACTTGAATACGCTTGCCAAGTTTGGTCACCCTCCCAGCCAACAATTATCAATAGAATCGAATAAGTGCAACGCAGATTCCTCCGCTTCGCCTTACATGGCCTTCCCTGGGTTGATAACCTTAATCTTCCTCCTTATGAGGACCGTTTGAAACTGATTGACCTCCAACTTTTAGCAATGCGCCGTGACCTCGCCGATATAATCTTTATCCATCAAGTCCTAACCGGTTCCATTGACTGTCCTGAAATTTTGCATAACATATCCATCAACACCAATCCTCGCAACGTACGATCCTTTCCACTCTTTCGTCTAAACAGTCACCGCACCAACTGCGGACACTTCGAACCTATTACTAGAATGTTACGCAAAACTAACAACTCTCCCGCCTGCAATTTCCATTTAGATAAAACCTCCCTCAGACATGCCCTCTACCAGCATGACCCACCACCATAATTATTGCCCCCTCCCCATCGTTGTCACCTTTTAACTTTATCAGTTGTAGTTTTAGTTTAGTTTTAGTCTAAGCTTAGTTTAAGTTTTGTAGCTTGTATTAAGCGAATTAAATAAATAAATAAATAAATAAATAAATATTACCTCAGTTGTCATTTTCTTTAGGATTGCAAGAGCCTTCTTTTCTTCACGGTACATCGATGAAAATTTAAAGAGAAAAGGATTATGCAAATGAGGTCTAACCGTTCTCTTTACAATTATAGCGCAAATACTGAAATTTAGAATAGATAGGATTCGTTTTTGTTTTCCCTCATAATTAAATTTATTTGTATTTACTTTTGATAAGCAGCCACAACTTCCGATTTTGGGTTATCCATAGAATTTATATTAACCCCCATAGCAGTTTCTATATTATAAAATCAATATCAAGTTACTAATTTAATATTTAATGAAATTTAAAACACACTCACTACAAACATACACTTACCACTAATAATATCCAAAGTACAATAATGCACAAATGCTTGGATATCAATAATTTCTTCAGTTTCTGCTTTTGGTTTTAACATATTAATTAAATTATTAGATGTAACTGTCATGATATCGAAAAAATCCAAAAGTATTTGAAAATGAAATGATGGAGTTATAATTTTTCGATGCTTATGCCATTTTGTTCCTGAGAAAAGTAAAAAAAATTATTATCAAATAATAAAATTGAAATTTCACTTACCATTGCTTGTAAGTAGTCCTTCTCCTAACCACTCATAAAGCAATTCATACAGTCGTGATTTTCGCAATTGAGGCTGTTTAGTAAGCACAACCTATTAAAAGGATTTTAAATTCATTCAAATATATTATTAAAAAAATTAGTTTATCTTACCTCAATATCTTTGGCATCAGTAACAATAACAGATAGTTGATGACCAACCCACATTCTATATAGTCCTGGTCCATATAGTCGCCAATTAGTATAAACTATCTTCAATTGTTCTAAAAGTTTATATATCAAATATGATTTTTATTTATTTATTTATTAAGCTTAATACAAGCTATACATACATACAAACACAAGCATACAAACTTAATCCCTAGAATATATGAATAAACTAAGAACCAGGGGGGACTTTTCAGGGCATTCCGAAGAGATGACTTGGAAAGGTGGAAGTCGAACGATGGTGAGGAGTTGGCTTTACGTATCATGCGGGATATTGGTTCGGAAAAGCCATAATTGGTGGGGTGATGCGAGGGGCGGAAGAGGAGTACTGATCTGTGGCTACGGGGGTTGGTGTGAAGTGATATCGGCTGTTACAGGGAGGAGTGAATAGAGAATGTCGGCATAGTCGCGTCGCTTACTTAAGGGTTCCAGATCGATAAGTTTCAGGCGATCTTCGTACGGCGGCAAGTTTTGGTGGTTTGACCAAGGAAGATCGCGTAAGGCAAAACGAAGGAAACTACGTTTGACAGATTCAATCCTGTTGATATGAGTTGACTGAGTGGGAGACCATACCTGACTGGCATATTCAAGGAGAGGACGGACAAAAGAGATGTATAGGGATTTCACGACGTAAGGGTTATTAAATAATTCTATGGACCACCGTTTCACGAAGCCGAGAGCTGAGTTTGCTCTGGCTAATATGTTGTCGATGTGAGAACGAAAGTTGAGTTCCCTATCGCAGGTGACGCCGAGATCGCGAAGAGAGTCAACCGAAGGGATATGCTCGCCAGATAAAAGATAGATTCTAGTGGAGAAAGGGAGCCGTTTACGGGAATAGGTGATGGATTGGCATTTTGAGACGTTTAAATCCAAGAAGTTTTTACAGCACCATGTGGAAAAAGAATCCAGATCTTCTTGTTGAAGGGGGGAGGGTCAACTGGGGAAGTAATTTGTTTAGAGATCTTCATGTCGTCGGCGTAAATTGAAAGGTCCGAGGGTTTGATGATGCACTCGATGTCATTTACAGCCAGAACAAAGATCAGGGGACCCAAATGACTGTCTTGAGTAACCCCAGACTGAGCTATGAAAGGGCTAGAGTTTACTGAACCGAAGAGGACGCTATATTGACGTTGGGATAGGTAGGAGCTCAACCAAGAGAGAAAACGCGATTGGAAGCCGAGAGAACTGAGTTTAAAAAGAATTATTTGGTGCGAGATTTTGTCAAAGGCTTCACTGAAATCGGTGGCAACGACGTCGACCTCGTAGCCGTTTTCAAGTACACGTAATGTTCTGGAGACGAAGTCGGCGAGATTAGTCGTAGTTGATCTGCCCTTAAGGAAGCCGTGTTGGAAAGGGGAGAAAATAGACTCGCAGTGAAAGAACATGGAGTCATAAACAATTTGTTTGAAAAGTTTAGGTATGCACCGTCGATGGGCCGGTAGTTAGACACATCACTTTTACAGCTGAATGAGTCTTTCCACCGAGAAGGAAAAACACCCGGGGAGATTGATAGTTCAAAGAGAGAGGTAAGAGGTTGTGTTAAGTACTGTGCGCATTTTTTCAGCACGATGGCGGGAATGCCGTCGGGGCCAGGGCTGAAATTATCATCAAGTGCGCTAATGTATGAAGGAACCAATGTGGAGTCGATGTTAATGGAAACAAAGGAAGTTTGAGGGCGAGATTGCATAAAGTAAAAGTAGTTAAAATCGGGTTCAGAGGAGTGCTCGCAAAAGGATTGGCTGAAATGATTGGCAAAGAGGTTCGCGATTGTTCTGGGATCAGCTGAAGATACGTCTCCAAGTTTAAAAGTTGAAGGATAGCCACTAGATTTTTTTTTAATTTTAATGAATTGTAATTTGGGGTCAGAGATGAGATTAAATTGCATACGATTAAGGTAATTGTGGTTTAATGTAAGACTATACATATGTTTATATGCAAATAGTGAATAGTATTAGATCATCTTTATTTATTTATTTATAATAGTTTAATCAATTAGCTGAATATTGACAAAGTTTTAGTTGAACCACTAACGAAACTGACTTTTAATCTGGCTTTTAGATAAATAGAAATAAATAGTAAGGTAATTTTAATTGAAAGAACGCGACATTGAAGTCAAAGGCTCGTTAAAACCATAATTATTACGATGGTATAAAAGATGGAGGAAGTCAGCCAGCAACTCAGAAGAATTAATAAAACCCTGCAAACAATCGAAACCCAAGACAGCTCTGGAGAGATAACGTCTATTCATCAATTATTCAAGTGAAAGAAGATTAAGTCTGTCTAGATATGGAGACAAAACACGATTATTCTCCCGGGGAAAACCACGAAGGTTAGAAGGGTTAATATGGGACTCATAGCATGGACACAAGACTGGACTGGCATATTCCAAAACAAGTCTTACGAAAGTACACCACGGTAGACGAGAAATGTAGGTCGAACTCCTTAAACCATCTCTTGACGAACCCTAAAATTTTGTTAGTTTTGATAGCAATTGTATGATATTGACATATCAAGTAATAAACAAAAACAAAACAGGCAATAATCAGTTGCAAATCATAAAGATATGCTAGATAATTTTATCTATGCGCTGATAACATGAAACTGAATGAATAAAAAACAACCCATACCGTCTCGGCAATTCAAAGAGAGGTTATCACGGAGATAAAATTAATATAAACAAAGCTCTAAAATTAAAACACATCTTGTTATTGACCCTACTTCACTTTTTAATATATTAATATTTGTTTTCGAAATGAAAAAAACAGAAGCCTTATCATTTTGTTGTCCTCAGGTCATCAAGACTCTTTTTCTCAGAAACAACTAGAGGTATCAATTTGAAATTAATACCAAATATTAAAATCTACAGACTTATAGTCCTGTAAAAAAATTTAAAATCAATACAATAAAACGATATGGCCTTTCAAAGTGTATTTTCATATTAACAGACTAACTCACTGACTGACACATCAAAACGTATAGGGTAGAATCTTGAAATTTGGCACGAAGAAAAGTCTCATAGCATAAGTAAAGGTTTTTTCGCGTATTTCCAAAAGTTGTTCAATTTCCAATACCGAGGAATTGCACAAAATTCTTAGGACTAATTTTTTAACATCCTCAGGGAGCGAATCATACTCAATTGTCCGTCTTTTTCCGACAAGTTTTGAGTTAATCTTCAATCACTTTAATTATTTATTTATCACTCAAAACGATTTTATTTTTTTCTTATACAAAAGTTAAGTAAGATTCATATATCAATTATAACAGACACACTTTCTGATACTATCAATTAAAAACAATATTTGCCACTAATTAGCTTATTGCATCAAAACATCAATACCATTATCATCGTATATGGCTGCAGTTGACTTAAAAGAATATTTCCTATTTAAGTTAGAACCAAACTATTCAAGATTTGTTATCGTTTTCAAACTTTTAATGTTATGTTCACTAGTTAATATTTTCCACTTACCCATTGGATGCATTTTTATCTGATGAAGATTTCCTATAATTGGTAAAGCCGGTGGTCCAGGTAAATTCCATGCACTTTTTAGTAAACGAAAATATTTAAATACTTGTGGTAACAGAAAAGCTACTGCTACTCCAACAGCTACCAAAATCAAAACCGACATTTTTAAGTTTCAAATTATATCTTAAAACGAGCACAGAACAAATTAATTTATTCTTTAGGTAATAACAATCTTAAAACTCCACGATAATATGCACTCGATCGAATGCGACGACTTGTTGCCACTTTGAATTACCAAATGAAATTGAGACGTTTTCTAGTTGGAGAACTAATCCAATCTTGTACCGATGCTGGAAATAAGTCAGGCGTACAAGATGTTTTATATTAGATTTTGTCAAGTCATAATTACGTTCACAATTTTATATCTTAATGCGAGATAACAGACGAAAACATTGAATTAAACTTAGTATACAAAACAAATATCTATAAAGATGTTCACATATGTAAAGATACGGCGCGATTATCAAAGTAGCTTGATAGAAAAGCTCAAAGGTGACCTAGCGCAAATTGATCGTGAGATTCAACAGAACATCTGATATGCTCGTTTTATTATACGAAAAAAGCTTATCATCAAGAATACTTGATTTCTTAATCGTTACAAATTATTTCATTCATGAAAATTGGTTAAGCAACATATGGTACATATAGTTAAAGGGTATTATCTAATATGACATAAAATTAAGTACGTTAGTTATAATCAAGCTCCACTGTGATAGAAATGTATAGTATGTCTATTCTCGCGATATTCATGAAACCAATAGATAGATTTCCTGTTTCACGTTCAAATTTAAATACTAAATAAACTTCCGGAAATGCGCGAAATAAAAAAATTACCCTTAAATTACGTAATTTGTCAAAAATGTGGAAATTTTACTTCTAATTTCGAAAAAAAAGAATTTGTATGGTTACCTTTTATGTTTCTGGGTATAAATTTTTATGTTGTATTGTACTTTATTTATAGCTCATTATAACCACGTGCAAAATTTCGTTGTAAGCCATGTAGTGGCGTTTTCAAATTGCCACTTCTAAAGAAGTTATGTACCGTTAGGTAGATATAAGTATAGGCTATTTAAGGACGTAGCCTGCCGTGTTGTGTCATTTGATTTTCAGTGCCTAAAGTGATTAGAGCGTTGGGTATGTGAAAATTTCAGTCATTATTATTATTCATAATACCAACAACTTTTTGCAGAAATTAGAAAAAAATATTCTTACTTTACAAATTTTGTGTTGGAAATTATTACAAGACTTCAATAAATTAGAAAAGTAAGTTTTTGATAAATTCTTCTTCTTGATTTTGGGTATAGTGATTTGCGATTCTTAAATATCGAAATATTCTAATTTTTTAGAAAATGGGGAAGAAAAAAGATGTTAAACCCGGAAAAATTGCAGCGATTTTTGCATTAATTAAAGGCAAAAGACACTCTGTTTGAGAAATCACTCAGTTGAAGGGCGTCAGCCATTGTTGTGTAGTGAAAGTAGCGAAGAAATATCGGGATGGTGAAGACCAGGTGATTCCTTCACGTCGTTCGGCGACCTCTGGGCGTCAAGGGACCCCAAGAACTGATCGGGCAATAATTAGTACGGTTGCCGCCAATCGCTCTCTACCATTGAGGGAAATCCGCACTATTCTAGCAATCAAAGGAATCGAGCTTTCAGAGCGTACGCTGAGACGTCGTTGCAACGAGGCCAATTTAAAATGTCGGCGGCTAACAAAAAAGATGAGACTGACGCCAAAAATGAAAAAAGCGAAGCTATCCTTCGCTAAGACTCATCGACACTTCACAGCGGATGACTGGAAAAAAGTGAAGCCTGTGAATAAAAGCTTTCCTTTTTTTTAGCGGCATATTTATTTAAACATCGAAATTTTAATTTTGTGCAGATTGTTTTCATCGATGAAACAATGCTCCACGTCTACACTACCTCAATAAATTTTGCGCGGAGGAGGCCTGAAGAGAAGTTTCACCCTTCCTGCATCCAAGAAGGGGTGAAGCATCCCCCTGGCGTCATGTTTTGGGGATGCATACGCGAGAGAGAGCCAGGATACCTCTATAAAGTAGATGGTACGATGCTGCAGGACCAATATATAAATGTCCTAAAGAATACCATATTGCCTTATATCACTACAACAAAATTCAGACGAGAAGGGTGGACCTTTCAGCAGGATAGTGCGCCGTGTCATACAGCTAAAACTGTTAAAAATTTTATGTTAGAAAATAAAATCCCAATCCTTCCTTGGCTTGGCAATTCCCCTAGCCTAAATCCCATAGAAAACGTTTGGTACATGAAATCCCTAGTTTATAAAAGATCTAATCCCGCCATAGAAATCCTAGTCAAAAATATCCTTGAAATATGGCACGGTGCAGAAGAAATCAATATGTGCATCGATAATTGCATTCAAAGTATGCCCGACAGAATTGCTGCCGTCATAAAAAATAACGGCGGGCACACCAAATTTTAAACATTTTAAATGTTAAGCAATAAAGTACTAAAGTAGTTGGGCTTTTCAGTGATATATATATGTCCTATATTGAACTTATTTAACTAATAAAATAGTTACCCCAAATTCATGAAATGTTAAAATAGCTAAGTGGTTATAATGAGCTGGCCACCTACTGTACTTTAGGAATCCTACAAAATGAATAGAATTAAAATAATGTTTAACTTTAAAGAATTTCCAATAAAACTCATACGTAAAGGTGTTTTAGGGTAAATTACTTCGATTTTGTTGTGGAATTTAAGATATCAGAAAAAATTCCATCCTATAAACAAAGATTAGCTTGGCCCTCAAGAATAAAAATACACATGTTCGTATTATTAATTTATTTTATCAATTTACACAATCAATAGATATGTTTTTAGAAAAATTCGTGTTAATTGAAACCGATTAAAATGAGCCGCATATGTAAAGAAAAATTGACGATTTTATAACAAAACGAAGATTGGTTCTACTGATAAGGAAACGTTGTCAGGTGTGTCTCACCGATTTTGATGAAATTGAAATATGTTATAGAGTATCGAAAAATAAGAGACACGCCTTTTTTTTTTTAACTGCGGATACGAACATTTAGGGGGTACTTTTTTTTATTATTATTTTTTTTTTTTTTTATAAATATTGGTATATTTTTCAAAAGTTTGTCCGCCATGTTGGATCCGCCATTTCGAATTTTTTAAATTTAACATGAGATTCGTAATCAGCGACTCCAAAAACCCCCTTAATACTGATTTTCACGAAAAAACTAATGTCTGAAAGAATATTTACGTATTAGTGCTAGGGGTTGTTTACCCCCTTGAGGAGCTTTTTTTACGAAAACGCAAAAACAGGTCAACTTTATTTTTCAAAATCGTATGTAAAAAATTATTTTTCAATGATTTTTAACTAAAACTGTTATTTTTATGACGCAAAAATATATGTAAAAAAAAAATTGTTTTTCTGCAATAAAAAATAAGGTTTGCAACCCCCGGGAACCGGATTACTTAAAAATGTTTAGTATATTTATGAGACATCATTTCCATTTTGTTTCATTCGAAAAAATTCATTGGAACTTGAAATATTTTGGAAAAAATTGTTTTTGGGGGTAAATTTTAGGGGTGTTTTTCACCCTCTAAATGTGCGTATCCGCAGATAAAAAAATTAGTGTCTCTTATTTTGCGATACTCTATAACATATTTCAATTTTATCAAAATCGGTGAGACACACCTCGGAACTTTTCCTTGTGAGTATTAAGGCTTGAAATTGAAACTCTAACATTCATATAAAATATAAAAGAGTTATTTTTCACGCTGCGTACTATTTCAATTTATTTGTTGCTAAAACAAATAAAAATTATATTGCTACATAATAATAATAAAAAAATAAAAGTTGTTGTAATTCTTCTCCAATAAATATTCTCATTTGTTTTTGTTTATATTATTAGGCTATAATATGTAATAAAATGTTATCAATAAATTTTATAAACATAAGCCTACTTTTCCTATTATATATTTACCCATCTTCTCTCCCTAAACGGCTGCGATTAAAATTTACAATAAATAAATCTTGCTTGTGATCAAGTAGGTATGTAAAATAATTGAAATAATATAGAAATTTCCTGTATTTAGATTTTAAAACCAATTAAAAGCGAAACATTGTACATTAAGTGCCGTGTAAATTGAGGGATGAATGGACTTGATTCTCATATCTATTATTAAACCACTTTAAATATTTAATAAAATAGCCTGAAAGTTTCTTATCATGTTTAAAAACAATTACTTTAAAAATAATTCATTGTTTTAGCCTGGTAAATTAGGTTTGAAGGTTAGTATTACATTAAGATAAACAGGATGATGCAAATTTGCAGTGTAAATTTAAAAAGGTTAAAAAGTTTGTAATAAAAAGGGATATAAACTAATTTAATTCAAATGGTTCCGGAGTGCTATAGGCCTTTGCACAGGTGTATAAATCAGCACACTTAGTTTAACCAGCGTTCTCCTCATAAAAAGAAATATCCCCACGTAAAGGTAACAAAAAAATAATTCATACTTCTGAAAACTAAGTGCTCAAGAGCACGTATTTTGTTTTCTCACCTAGATATAATCCTCCTTAAAAAAGTGGAAAAGTAATTAACCACTGCGTGTAAAGGGACAAGCTTATCAAAACGGCAGTATACTGTGCATTAGGGCGGATCATAAAAGGAGTATGATGTAAAACATAATCGACCAAAACGACGACATCCTGTGCCCCCAGGTGCGTCCTGTACTGTGAGGGTAGTAGTCGATTTCGTCCTTGCTGATTCGCTCTCATGCAGGACGAATTTTTCGGCTCGAATCTCATCATCTGGCTAAGCAAACTCAACAACATTTTATCAGCACCTCATGAATGTTTATGATAATTTTCCGCTTGCCCCGGAAAACCAGCCAGAGAGTATTCACGTTTCTCTGTATAAAAAGTTTTTCGCTTTTGGATAGGATGATTATGCTAATGGCAATTGCGATGAAGGTATTAACTTGAAAATTACACCGCTGAAATTGGTGTTTCCATCGGTTGGCTGAGATCTGACATGCTTGCATGATTTCAACAATTGATGCGTGTGGCCGGCATGTCCTTTTCCTTTCTTACTTTCTCTAACGTAAGAGGGGTCTTCCATCAAATGGGCATTAATTGGAAACCTAAATTGGAGCAATTCCTTCGGATCCTGGTTCGATTACCTTTTCTGATCGAAACCCTTTTGAATAATTCTGCCATCGACTGGAAATTGGCTTAGCCACGTTTAATTTCCATCAGACCGCCTAGGCAATAGCGAGTTATTTCCATTTTACGACAGAAGTTCGGCTACGGATAATGAGTGGAAGTCACGTTCCTCGATTGTGTGCCCTTTAAGCGTTCAATTTAGGGCTTTTTGCTAATGCAGGCCTATTGGGAGCTGCAATTAGCCGAATGCTGAAAACCAGATGTCATTGCCTTTTACTTGATCAATAATTTCCACGACCATTCGTATATAAGTCTGGTCAGATGTTCATTGGCTTTCTCACGTTTTGGTGATTTGGTTTATTTTTATTTTTTTTTTCGGAACTTAGTATGCTTAGATTCTTTCGGAAAACACTTAATAAATTATTATGTATGTAAATCGACTTTTCTTCTCTATTAAAACTATCGTAAAACTTTACCACTTTAATATAATTAACAAATTTTTGTAATAGTAAGAGGTACCCCTAGTTAAGATAGTCGAAATGTCCTCAACCGTAAAATCCTTTTTCTCCATGACTATTTTGTTTTAAGGGTTAACAAAAATTATTCATCATGCTATTACCCTCACTCCCACCCTCTCAAATTCGTTTTTTTTACATTTTATTTTATTTTTTTCTTTGATTTTAATCGATAAAAAATTCTGCTCACAAAACGTGTGGAATTTTGTCGTAGTTATTGGACCAAATTACATAACCTAAATAAAAGTGTAGTTTCTTAACCTTTTCCATGAAGGAACCTTAACATAAAATATGTTAAAATTTTATACAATTCTCTTGGCTCAATTTTGATTTGAAAATATGTCACCATTATAGATTTCTTGGGATATCTTCCAATGTTAATCCCAAACAAAAAATAATTTTTTCTCTTTATTTTAAGATCGAGCATCTGAAAATATGCCATTTTGCATACACTTAATTTCAAAAATTATTAAATTAAATAATAATAATATTAAATCATTACATTAAAAAGCTATCAATCAAAAAAAAAGATCATACAAGTGAAATAAATGGCAAAAATGACTGAGAATCTTCTCTAAAACATGCGCTTGGAGTTAAATTACTCTTTTTATGGACTTGTATGATTGGAGACTATTTGCATTACCAAAATGAGTTTTCTAAAAAAAAGATGTCAAAACTCGCTAAAAAACGCGTTTTTGGAAGAGACCCACCATTCGAAAAAATCTGACAAAATCGGGAGAATATTTTTCAATAAACTAGAAATAAAGAAATGTTTAGCTTATGTAATAATGTCCAATAATTCCACACATTTTGTGAGCAGATCAACTACGTCAATGAATTTTTTCAGATTCGGATAAGAATCCGAGAAAAAAAATAAAATGTAAAAAAACACGAATTTGAGGGGGTGGAATGGAATGGGTATGGTTTCATTAAATTGCATTGTTTTTAAAAATGAAGAATACATACTTATGTGAAATGAAAAACATACAGACTATACACGTTATATATAAACTAATGTATGCTTTTTGTTCTTATTTAAATTAAAAAAGTATTTATTCAAGAATTCCTAACAAATCGATTTTCTTTCTTTCAAGAATTATACTCTGTCAAGAATATACTGTGAAATTTTTGTAAGGATATTGACAGTATTTCAGGTTTTACAGACTTATTAATTAATAGCGAAAAGTTGGCCTGCCATGAGATAACCTTTTTTTTCAAGCACTCGACTTTGGCGTCCCCTGCTAAAAAGACAAAAACTGAAAATTGAATGACAATTTTTTTTTTTTTTTTTTTATTCTATAAGGTCCTATGATGTTGTAAAAATAGTTTTAAAACAGACCATCAGCTTAGTCAAAGCTTTGTAAAAAAACAGAATTAATCTGTAGCATATGACTGATTATTCATCATTTGGTCTGATGTTAGTAGACTTGCGACCACAACCACCAAGCAGACTTTTCTTCAGTGCATGCTTACTGACACGAACATCAAACAAATCAGCATTCTTATTCACATTTAACCTCATCCGGTTAATAGGCTGGAAAAAGCTATAGTTATTTTTACATAACCTAGTTTGCAGAAGTGACACCACCCTAAGATTACGCTCGTTTAATCTGAAAGTGAATTCGGTGTTAAGGAAAGTAGAATCTATATTACCAATTAGTAATTGGTGAACAAATATGGACTTGATATAGGGCGACCAAACTAGACTCGCGTATTCGAGAATTGGTCTAACAAAACAAGTAAAGCTGTTTTAAGACAGTTCTACTAGAAAATTCACTGGACCATCTTTTGATGAATCCCAGCATAGAGCTAGCTTGAGCCACCGTACAGTTGATATGCTCAACGAAGTCTAGTTTACCATCCAGGATAACCCCAGTCCCCAAGTCACGGACAGATTGATGAGTATGATTTGATAAGTATAATCAAAACGCAGGGGATTACGACCTCTACAAAAAGTCATGATTTCGCACTTACCAATATTTAGTTCTAAATTATTGTTTGTACACCACAAGTGGAATATGTTTAGGTTATTTTGAACTGCGTGCGTTTCTCGTACGAAAGAATATTTTCATATCGTCTGCGTAAATTAAGATTTTAGAGGTTTGAACGAGTTGTGAGATGTCATCAATTGATAAAATAAAAAAAAGTGGACCTAAATGACTACCCTGCGGGACTCCTGACGTAGCTGATATCTTGTTCTTGTTTTATTGCAATATCTAATAAAAAGGCTGAAAAGCAAATCTTAATAAAGTACGTTTTTTGGCCTTCTAGACGGTAGGAGTACCTTGTCTTTAAAAATATCCATACAAACTTTAAACGCATTTAGATATCTCGAAACTACTTTTATTTACATAGTGTTGTGAAAAAAAAAAAAAACTATTAAGCCGAATCATCTGAAATTTTGATATGTTGATCAGCTATGGTCAGAACTATAATCAAAATTTTATTTCAACAACTTTTTACATTTAAAAATTAGTAAGAAAAAAGCGTGTTTTCAGAGTTTCAATTTCAAAAGCGTGTCATTCTGCCAATTTAAAAAAATTTTTTTTTGTTCCAGTTCTGACTATAACTGCACTTATACTGATTAATAATTTTCTTGGCTTTTATTTTTCAGATAAATAGAAGAGTGAATATCTACCATACCACCCAGATACATTTTTTCGAGGGTGTCTTATTTAGAGCCATTTTTAAAATAATTAAATTTTTTTTTTAATTTTACAAAAAAAAATGTTTTTCAATGCACCATGAGTACTGTAATACACCTAAAAATTTCAATATGGTTCTTCATTATTTTGATCTTAAAAAAAAAATACTTAAAATACCTCAAATTTTCGGGCACTAGACCACCGGGTCCCCTTAAGTTATCGGCATAAGATTCGCATTAAAACTTCCGATGATATGCCTAATTTAGGCTTGCCTCTAATTTTCCACGCAAAATCTTGATGGAGTATTTTTTAAGCATACCTCATTTACGGCAACATAATGTGGTCCTTGTAAGGTAATAATTAGGCTTCCTTTATTTTGTTTTACCTCAGTGTTTCCTCACTAGACCCATATTCATACGCATATGGAATTCCAGTCGGGTTAATCTGATTTCGTCAATTTAAACTAACCAATAAATAATATATCCTATACCTTGTTACTTCGAGTCTTCCATATTTTGTACATAATTACACTGAAAGAAAAATATTAGTAAAAATAACCAAAATTAAAAATGACCCACACAATAAAGTTAGTTATTTTGAACAATGAAAAATAGTTCATCTGTTCATATAAAATATTAAACTAGCAAATTGTTTACTAACCATTTCTTGATTGACTTACAATTTGAATGTTAATTAACTTTTGTTAATTAATTTACTATGTTCAAGTTATTAATATTCCCATTTCTCGACTATTTAAATGTAATTTAAAATATTCTTCAAATAAGGGTTCAGTATTTGAAACTGCCCGATGTGTGAAGATTTGTGAAGATTTCAGTGTAAATATTAATTTACTTTTGCCTTTAAAACTGCTCGCGCGATAAGAATTTTGCCAATTATATTCTAGATATGAAAAACTAAGTGCAATCGAAGGATTTAACAAAAAAAAAATTATTTGGACATATTGACCGTCTTTAAAAGTGATATGATCAATTCAAACAAAAAATTAGAAAATCCTTATACTCTTATATTTAAAAAGTTTACGATGGAAAAAACATAAATCACTTATAAAAGGCGCTCTTAAGAACGATTAAGTTGTTCTTAATTGAGAAACAATTTGGAATTAGCTATTTTTGGTAGTTGTTATTGAACAATGAAAATGTTTTAAATTTTACAGACTTTCAGCAACATGTACGGGCGGCGTGTGGTCTTTTAATAATTTTTTTTTTTTTAAATAGACCAACTTTATTTTTCTGAGTGCACCACTGTTCTTTTTTTATGATATATCTTTTTAATTGTTTTGTTCACTTGTTCTTGAATTGTATTATTAAATTATTCTAAAAAAGTTATCGTTTTTACTATAACATTTTATAAAATAACAACGTAATAACATAAAAAGGCATTATACAAATCGCACAATTTAAGTAATACGAAAAGTACCAAAAATACCACTTTATATGGAAATTATACCATAAACAACTCATTAGTATTTTCACATTTTCCATCTTTCAATCAAGCAAATTTTTTGATTTTTCTAAAGTTTATATTGCAGTATATATCGTTAAGTTTTGAAAGCCAAAATTTGTTTGATGGACACTATTGAATATATGAAAAACATGTTTCTATGAAATGATTGAAGCGTTTGTAAGATACAGGCAGACAGAAATAACGAATTTATAAGGGCTAATAAGATAGCAAAATGTAACGCATATTTTGTACCATTTATAAAATTTAAGACACTACTTTAATTTTTCCAACTTCTTAACATTCTGACGTCATTCCTCTATGATGGTGATGAATTCAAATATTAGAGATTTCCTCTCTATTTGATGGTGTTTGCTTTGATATTTTCATGAATATTATTTGATGTCTTTGATGCATTACATATCTCCCGCCTACTCGTAAATTATTGTTATTAATCTCAGAACTCAATAATGAACATATTACCATTTCCAGTCAGGTAGCGAATACCTTGAGCATCACCTAAATTATTCATAATGTACTTGCGGTGTAATAGCGGGACATAATTAAGTCTGAATTTGCTTTAATCATGGAATCTATTATGGAAGCACAATTCCCATGGGGAACCGCACGAAAATTATTGCGTTGTGCGACAAAGCCGTCAATAAATTCAGTGTAAATTCTCGCAGAATTAAATTATAATTGGAAAACACATTGATTGACAACAGTTCCTGCAGGAATAAATTTAAGAGCTTAAGGATAATCATCTGACGCGGTGTTATGTCTCATTTTTCCCCACACCTACTTTTAGTCCTCTTTTGTTTACCATTCATTTTGGGGAAATTGTAAAATCCATAGGGCATTATCATAATTTACTTAACGATGGCGCAATTTTATAATAGCCAATGTTGGCCACTATGATATATAATCTTTTAATTGCCGGCTTCGATGATCCACATTTTAAGTGTAATATCATTAAAAAAAAAACACAATTATCTAGATTCAAATTTAAATTAGGTACATAATCGTAATAAATGATGAAATATTGTAATTTAAATCATATATCATACATTAAGTAATTAGATTTACTTAAGAATGCTCTTAGACTATGAATCAAAAGGTAATGACATTAATTGAATTATTATACCTACATGTATGAGCATAGCAAGAAATTTCTGTAATACGAAACATGCGTTCAAAATATTCTGCAGTCAGTTCATGTAACTTTAAGTGAGAAAATACTTACACCTAATAAACGGTTGAATCAAATTTCCCCTTACTAATGAATATAATAGTATAAAAGATAGTTAAACAGTCATTATAACGATTTTTCTTCATAAATTCATTTCAAATATATTTTCAGATTTTATGAAAAATCTTCATTTCGTGTCTTGGTACATAAATTTTAATTTTATATATTATACATTTCGTAAAAATAAAGTATCTGGTATTTTAACTTGTCTACTTACATTATGAAGGAGTCAACGATTACCGGTCCTTATTATGCAGTCAGTATTGATACAGAAATTATGCGAGGATATAAAAAAAAAAAAAAAAAAACAAGAATAATATTCCGTGCTGACATGTTATTTCATCAGGACAACACATCCTCGCACACGTCCAGGATTGCGCTCGCTGCTATCAAGAGTGAATGATGTCAGTCGATGGAACAGCCACGGCTCTTTTAATATAGAGAATAAGTAGAAATCACTACAACCTCTCTCCTAGGGATTTTTAGTTAAAGTCTATTTTAAAAGATCACATTCGAGGCATCAAATTCGAGAACAATAATGAGGTTATAACTGTGGTAGAGGCCTTTTCTGAGACTCGTGACCACATTTTTTTGTCTGTCTAAATAAGAAAACTTGAAAAGGGGTATAATACCAAATATATTGAAGTAGAACCAGATTATGCAGAAAAATAAAATATTAAAATGCTTTTCATATTATTACCGGAAACTTTTTGATCGCACGTCGTACCTAATTTCATTTCAAATAGCTATCTTAATTAATAATAGCCTGACAAGGAAAGTTGTCTTTTATATAATTTGATTAGAATAATAAACACATTCTGACCTTCTCAGACAGATAAAAGCTTCAAAACAACTACACAAAACTACACAAGATTAACATTTTACATTTTTCATTTGTTCACTATAATTTTTTCCCTGTAGAGAGAAGTTTCCCATTGTGGATAGTTAAATAAAAGTATATACATTTTTTGGTATGTTGAATTAAGATCCCCGAAGTCTGAGCTCACAGTAATAGAGAAAAGTACACTAACTATTCGCCACTCAAGACCTAGACACAGAAATACTCTTAGAAGGGTCAACAAATGGTGATTGTTGGCCATAGCTGAGTGTAAAGATTTTTATTCCTTCCTTTCCATTTATATAAAACTTTCCCTATGCAACTACTACTCCCTGAGCGTCCGAATGTATTATAGAAAATTGTAAAATTCCTTCAGAGATAGAGAATAAGAATAAGAATATGTAACATCTGCTGGGAAAGTTAAAGAACGAATGCTTTCTTCACTTTTTCTCGTCCAACAATTGCAAGTTAACATATACTAGTTGTGGCAGAACAATGGCAACTATAGTGAATTAGCTTTTGTAAGACACTTTCTGAATTATATATTTCATCGAGAATTCACTGAGATCTCGGAATGTTCATGACATTGTAGTTAAATGGAATCGTACACAGATCTCCTTGCAGTTTCAATTGCAATTTACTTGGGTAGAATTTTATTTATATACATTTCTATTCAATTCGTATTCTTTTCGACGAAGTTTAATTTTACACAAGATAAAAGAATTCAAATTATGTCCTTTGTCTTTTGAAACCGACATTCTTTGATTTCCCCGAGGAACTTTATATCATTTTTATTTGGTCTTATGATATTAAAATGTATTATTCAATGTTTTTGAAACAGTTTGCAAAATATATGTGTATATTATCCTACATATTGTTATATGCACTGTTTATACAATAATAATAATATTTCAACTTTCTAGGGTAGGGAACTATACGGCTTTGGGGAAATGGATTTTAACAATATTTGGCGAGGTAGTAGTATACCATGTGGGTATACTATCTGTAAAATAGTAGGAGCCACTACTCAGAAATAGTCAATACTTTCACTTATAAGTTATATTTACACTCGGTTGCAGTGCGTTGTGAAGTTTTTTTATTTTAACTTCTAATATTTATAATTTATTAAAAAAATACATAATTATTTAACTTTTGCTTTCAGAAGCTGTATTGCAAAAATCGCTTTCATTTAAGCCATTGTAGACCTCAATCGGAATGCTGCGAGCCATTTTACTCTTTTAAGTGATAAAATTATAAAGATCACATGGTTTTAGCGGCCATATTGGATTTTGAACAATCCAAAAAAAAAATTTTGCGATACAGCTTTTGAAAGCAGAAGTCAAAAGCTTTCATTTGGGTCTTTGTAGACCTCAATCGGAATGATGCGACCGATTTTATAGCCTCATAAGTAGTAAAAGTAATGGAGGTTACGTGGTTTTAGCCGCCATATTGGGCTCTGTATAGGCGGATTCTTCGAAAGCTAGTGTGCATTCGAAAGTAGAAATCAAAACCTTTCTTTTGAGCCTTGGTAGACCTTAAATGGAGCTTACCATTTTTAGACAGCAGGGGGTGGTCCATTCACAAAGAATGCCTCATATATATTTGCAGTCAAACTCTAAAAAAATACACTTTGGTATGGGCAAGAAGCACACAAATTTGCGCCTTGGGATACAAGGATATGGTAAATCAAATAACATTAACATTTTGTTTTTAACCGACTGAATAAAAATACCTGATTATTTTAACTTTTTGCAGGGCTGCCAAGAACGTATTATTTCAACTGCAAACATAGGATAGATAAATAGAAAACCATAAATATATTTCATTTATAATGCTTCGGCAAAAACCCCAGTGGGAAAATTCGAAAAGCTTCGAAAAAAGCGGTTTCGAAGCGCTTTTACCAAATTTCATGATATGATTCGAAAAAGCGCTTCTCAAGGAGCTATTTCAAGCAGATTCGAAGCGCTTTATCCACAATATATGATATAAAAACACGATGTTTCTCAAACAAAGAAAGTGACTACTTCTGCGGACATCATATGTTAAAACTGGTATAAAACTGAAGCGCAAACGAAGCACTTTGTGCTTTCAGTAGGAGTACTTGGAAAAGTCTTTTAAAGCGCTTCTTTTCCCGCTGGGACTATTGTACTTCAAGTTACAATACTATACTTTATGGCCATCTTGTCAATTCTTCTAAATTCTATCTAAAATAATAGCACACAGATTGCCCATGAATTTATATATAATAAAGGTACCTTGTCTGCATATATAGTATATACTGTCTTGCTGCAAAAGCACTCAGCTAAAGCTAATAACACATTTGTTGAATGTTATTGGGGATAAAAATTGCGAAGTCTCAGATCAGATTTTAATAATTCAAACGAATCCTGAATGGCAAACAGGGAGTCCTTTTAATAAAGAACTTGCATTACCCGATTCTCTGGGATGATTGCAAGTTTACAAAAGTCGTATACACCCCACCAAACTCCCCATCACATCCGATTGGATTTCCTCTGTTTTCATCCCACACCTGCAGCATCCGTTTTTGTTGTTGCTAATAAGGGCGAACACACACACCTTCCAACAAGAGTACATAAAAACTCTCAACTTTTGCTAAAATAAGGGTATTAAATAATTTCTTATAAAAGTCTGGTGGTTAAAGCTTATGATTATAAAATTTCTGCGCTTATTCCGCTCAAAACGAGTTTATAATTATTTTAAAAGATTTAAAGTTTGTTACGCGGTCTTCTGTGTTTTATATCCCTTTTTGTGATGAGTGCTTTTGATTTTCTGCCTTCAATCGTCCCTTTCATCTTCCATAAAATTTTCTCAAAGAAATCTTTAAGACACTCAGACGTGATGTTCTAGCGGAGTGACTCTTTCACTAGGGTGGAAAACTTTGTAGGTAAGATATTTTAGAAAATGTAGAATCTTCCGGATATTTTCAGATCTCACCCATTCCACGAAATAAATTGGTTTTAACTTCCACACTGTATCCAGAACTTTCTATTAAAACACCAGAGAAATATGTTCTCTTTTGGCTTTTGTATGCCATGGCGTCTGGGGAACAACACACTCCGGATTCCGGATGAAATTTCTGGTAATGGTTTTTTCTCGCGGCAACTGTTGGCAAGAAAAAGAAAAATTGAAATGAAGTAGTTCTTCACGGTAGTAAAATAAGCTAGAGAAAGTGTTCTTAAGACTTTCCCCGGGTAATTGAAAAATAAAAAAGGGCGCCACATGAGAGCAAAAGTATAAAAAAATCAGACAGAAGGGAAAATTTATGAAAATTTTTGTGAAAGACAAAGTTTTCATATAATTTTAAGAAAAGTGGCTAGTTACTTTGAAACAATTACATCATTTCTTCTATGCTCTGTACTGCCTCTCAGTCATACTGTTTAAAATGCTTGATATTTTAATTTTAATTGATTTGAGACCGCACCATTAAAAATTCATTCTTCAAGTGACTTTCAAGACATTTTACAAAAACGAAATAATGAATTCAAGCTCATTAGGTTTTTCAATAAAACCCGACAAAATTTGTTTAAATAATTGAACATTGACGCTCAAGAAGTAAAATAAGACAAATTATAGAGTGGACCATTTGTTGGTTTCTTTTTAAATGACATGTTAGTTTACAAGAAGACAGCTCTTTTGCATTAAAAAAATTAAGAAACACAGAGTAATATATTAGTGATAATCCAGAAATGATTCAGATACTTAAACACAATATTCATCGAGCTATTCGCAAAATAGGGCACCAAACTATCACAAAATTTTCTGCAAAATTGGATTGACAGGAGCGAATGAAAACTCAAATTTTGCGCATTAACATGAACATAGGCATGTACGCATTTTCTTGTTTTAAATATTATTTTATTATTGTAGTTTTTATTTCATAGCATTTTAATTTATTTGAATTGCTTCTAAATTTTCGACTTGAACTTTGAAGAAAATTATGAATTTCCCGCTTACTGAATAAAGAGTAAAATGTAATAATAAGGGAAAATGCAAAAATACGTCAATTAGAAAATTAAGTTAAAGTTAATAATAAATATAAATATAAATAACTGATAATAGTACAAATGGTAATTTCAAAAAGACATAAATAGTAAACTGCATTGCAAATTATACTAAAGAGGTATATTTTTGCTGAAATTATGCCTTTAGATTAGAAGTATTTTTGTATAGAATATCGTTTTAGATAATAATATCGTTAATAATAATAAAGTATAAAAATAGTTCAAGAATAAAGAGACTGACAAGGAAACGTTCTCAGGTGTGTCTCACCGATTTTGGTGAAATTGAAATATGTTATAGAGTATCGAAAAATAAGAGACACCTATTTTTTTTTTTATCTGCGGATACGTACATTTAGGGGTGAAAACCACACTTAAAGTTTACCCCCAAAAACAGTTTTTCCTAAATATTTCAAGTTCTAATGATTTTTTTCGAATGAGACTAAATGGAAATGATGTCACATAAATATACAAACCTTTTGTAAGTAATCCGGTTCCCAGGGGTGGTAACCCGTATTTTTTATTGCAGAAAAACGATTTTTTTTATATTTTTGCGTCACAAAAATAACACTTTTAGTTACAAATCATTGAAATATTTTTTTTACATACAATTTTGAAAAATAAAGTTGACCTGTTTTTGGGTTTTCTTAAAAAAAGCTCCTCAAGGGGGTAAACAACCCCTAGCACTAATACGTAAATGATGTATATTCTTTCAGACATCAGCTTTTTCGTGAAAACCAATATTAAGGGTTTTTTGGAGTCGCTGATTACGAATCTGATGTTCAATTTAAAAAATTCAAAATGGCGGATCCAACATGGCGGACAAACTTTTGAAAAATACACCAATTTTTATTAAAAAAAAAAAACAATAAATAAAAGTACCCCCTAAATGTACGTATCCGCAGATAAAAAAATATACGTGTCTCTTATTTTTCAATACTCTATAACATATTTCAATTTCATCAAAATCGGTGAGACACACCTGAGAACGTTTCCTTGTGAGTAAAAAATAATTTAACTGGACAAAAATCACAATCAGTATTTTATTTATTCGGCCGAAAAGGTTCATTAACCTTTTCGTATTTTATCTTACATACTAAAGAAGAGTCAATGTCAAGATTTCGACTTACACTGCATTTGCAGTCCATAGTAAGACTGATAAAGAGTAATAAATCGCTTGGTTTTTCAGTATCTTTTATTTGATTAACTGAAACCACAAAAAGTTCCACGAAAAGCTATATACTTTATGTACGTACATATATATTCAAATTTTATACGTGCTGAAAATTGAAATGATAAGAGAATGAATGCATGCAGTCTTTATAGATTTGTGGGAAATATCAGTGCATTGTATGCCATAATCTACAACTACAAAGGAAACATAAAACAGATAATTTTCAAGCTTTGGATATTTGCTGATAAAAATATTTTTGTAGCTATAAATATAATTTTTTCGTACGTACCTATATACACGGTGAGTCATTTTAATTGACCACTCAAAATATCTCGTCCGGAAAGCGGTATCGAAAAAAACTTCTCAGACAAAAGTTGTAGGGGTCAGAGGGGGACACCAATTGGTGACCTTGAATTTGACCTTCAACTTGATCTTGACGGTCATTTGAAGGTCAAGTCCAGTATTTTAAATGGGAATCCCTATTTTTTGTTCCAGATTATGTTTTTAGACAAAAAAACAAACACTTTTTGTTTAGGTCATTTTTGCAAAATTTCAAGATGGCGGACCCAAAATTGGGTCAAACTCCTAAAAATCCTTAAATTTGTATATGACCACCGATTTATACCAAATTTGGTAAGTGGGGGTTTTTGGGGTCGCTGATCACAAATTTAAAATCGGTTTTATAAAATCCAAATTTGTTCGAAATCGGTTAACTTTCAAAAATGTTTGTCCGCTATTTTGGATCCGCCATTTTGGATTTTATAAAACCGACTTTAAATTCGTGAACAGCGACCCCAAAAACCCCCACTTACCAAATTTGGTGTAAATCGGTGGTCATATACAAATTTAAGGATTTTTAGGAGTTTGACCCCATTTTGGGTCCGCCATCTTGAAATTTTGCAAAAATGACCTAAACAAAAAGTGTTTGTTTTTTTGTCTAAAAACATAATCTGGAACAAAAAATAGGGATTCCCATTTAAAATACTGGACTTGACCTTCAAATGACCGTCAAGGTCAAGTTGAAGGTCAAATTCAAGGTCACCAATTGGTGTCCCCCTCTGACCCCTACAACTTTTGTCTGAGAAGTTTTTTTCGATACCGCTTTCCGGACGAGATATTTTGAGTGGTCAATTAAAATGACTCACCGTGTATATGATGTTTTAAAATTAGTTTTATAGCTTTTATCTATCTTATTGTCCTATTTTATTGCTTTTTAATTCAAATGTTATACTTAAGATGGCAAAGATTCGTGGAAATTAAAATAACAATTTTAAAGCATTGATTAATTTCACAAGAATCTAAATTTAATAGAATTAAACTCATTATTGTTATTGACGTAAATAATTGGGCCTAAATCAAATCTGTCAGCTGGAACCCATGTGAGATAATTCCTATAAGACTGATCGAACAGATTTGTATTGAAAAGGGCTGCCCGTTTTGAGGATTTTGCTTCACATACAGTATATATGTATTACATATTAAGGCACCTAAGTCGGATTGTCTGTATGTAGGTAAATTTCACTATTTCTGCAGTTTAAATCCCCCCAAACAATGCGGCTTCAATATAGTGAATGTTGTATCCAAGCACTAGGACCACACCTATAACTTCAGTTTAGTTCGAAATCCCTTCAAATTGCTTTTACAAAGACTGAGAGTAATCTAGTCAGGAAATAGAAACTAAATTTTGCTACACACTACGCAGGCAGGCCAGTGATATCCCTTAAAGGATGAATTTTCCAGAAGGTTCATATGGGACTTAAGGGCTTTCATGCGAACAACAAGATTATTTGAATAGAAATTGATAAAAATCCAGTTTTTATCCAGATATAAAATTCTGATTTTCCAATTTAGCTCGGAAATATCATGTTACCTATATGCATTTTTTTCTTCTCTTGCGCTTGTATCCGCCTCAATATTATTATAAATATATAAAAAAAAAATGTATATTTTTCTCAGGAGATTTGCATGGAAAAACTTTTCGGGCGCCTACACAAAGAAAATGCCCTAACCATCAATTCAAACTTTTCAAGATAATGTCGCATTTTCCGGAGTTAAAATTCAAATTTGTCAACAAATAAGGATATCCGTTTCCTTGATATGATTTCTCTGGCAATTTACTGGGTTCATAAAGTAACCCTTATGAAGTACTACTTCAAGAATATTTTGGGATATCTTTGGAATTTCTTGGGCTCTTCAAAATTAGGAAGTAAACATTTGTGCTTTTATATGAGGAAGCTCAAAAATTTCATTAAATATATCTGAAAATATTTGCATAAATATTAATTCTTTGATTGCAGCTTTTGTGTTTGTTATATTTTACTGAAAATAATTTTGTATCGAGTTTTTTTTTTAATCTCAATGAAATATTTTAACTTGCACAAATACAAGAGGGTACAATACAAATCTACAAAAATGCTACAGCCATGGGTTCAATTTTCCCTGGAAAATGCATATAAAGGTTACTTAATGAATTTTAGTTTAATCCTAGGAGAAATAAAAATAGCTGCGGTTTTTTCGTCTATCCAGGAAAATTACATATTGTATTAGAACCAGCTACCCATAAATAATAAATAAAAATTTGATATTTTTACAGAACTTCAAATCTGGAACTGAGAATTGTTTAGATTAATTTTTTACTCAAAAGTGACAATTTAAAGTTGTTAAAAAAAAAAAAAAAAAAAAAACAATCTTGGCTGTGTTACTCACGAGAATTTTAGATTCAAGTAAAAGTTTAAGGCCTAATTTTTAAATTCATCAAGGTTTTTAAATAATTTTGCAATGTTAATGTATGCTATCTTATTAAACATTTTTAGAAAATATGCAAGTAATAATAATTGCTGACCAACTGAACCCAAATAATAAAATTGAAGTTGCAGATAAAGGGTCTAGCCGGTTAAGGAGGTAAAGAGTGCACCCAGCGCTTTTGAAAAACAAAATATATCCTTATATAGTACATGGAAAAGTACATCTTTGCTGAAATTTTCAGACCCATAGACCCTCACATAACCTAAAAAAAAAAATTAAAACGTGATTTTCAGTATTTTGGCGATATCTCGGCTTCTTGTGGACGGAGAAAATTCTTGTTTTTTTTTCAAACCTGGATGAATGGATAGCGTGCATGACAAATATGGATGAACCAGTTCAAGGTAGGAAATGACTTAAAAAAGATGCATACTTAAAGAATATTCAGATTTAAAATAGAAGTAAAAATACCGAAAAATTCTGAAAAAACGGGTTTTCGATATTTTGACACTGTTGCACCAAATTTAAAAATTGAAATAATTCATGGGTATAGCTTGACATCCAATTTCAGCAAAGATGTACTTTTTCATGTACTATATAAGGATATTTTTTATTTTTCAAAAGCGCAGGGAGGCACTTTTCACCTCCTTAACCGGCTAGACCCTTTATTGTTATACAAACCGAAAAATATATAAAAAGAAATTCTAAGGACAAACAATTCGATGTATTGTAAATTGATACAAAAATGATTTTTTTTTATTTCCCTGAAAATAAAAACAAGAACATGAACAGATTTTTATACACACTTGATTAAAAATAAAAAAGTAGTTACTATAATTTCTCGGTTGAATCAAATATAAAAAATATAAGCAAATAATTGTCTTCATATTTGTAATTAAATTCGTAATCAATTAATTCAAAAATAAATTGCTAAGAAATATTGATGCAAAATTCGTAGAATCTATCAATCATCACTAAGCATCAAATTTTGTATTTTTTTCTCCAACAGAAAGAGTGATATATAATTTCTATAGAATTTTTTCAATAGAATTACATAGATTTCATATACGAAAATGCTCAAAACATGGGTAAAATAGGCAGAAAAAGGTCCACATTTTTGAAAATTTCTTAAAAAATAACAAACCGTGAAAAGAGCTCGTAAAATGACTCAAAAGGAAGCTTGAATTCTTACTTAGATATATAAAATATTATTTTTTTATAGCACTTACTAAGCATCCTGAAAATAAAATATCTACATATTGTATGAAATAACCGCTTAATGGAAAAAAAAGGGAATTTCATGATATATTTCGGACATTGTTAAAATCTCTCGTACTTTCTAATAATAGATACAGGTATAAGTGTTTATTTAAGCCGAGTTACAAGCTCCTATGACAATCTATTATTTTTTTAATGATTTTTCAAAAATTTCTAAAATAGTCTTTGGCTCTTTTTAACCCTATTTTCGTTTATAAATTCGTAATTTACGGAGAACAAAAATCCTTTACAAATAATGTATCGATTTTACGGTTCTAAAATTTGTGTTAACCTTTGTAATTAGTAGATTTACTTAGTGTGAAATAAGCTTAAACTAGAGATTAAAAGTAAGCCTGATACACTTTAATTATTCATGATAATGCTTTTTCCCCAAAACGGAATAACCTCCGCTTTACCTCCGTGTTTGGTCTATAAAGTTGTATGCTGAAATTCAAATAGTCTAGAGAAGTTCAGAACTTAATTAACATTATTAGTTGCTCAATAAGAACAATTCCAGAGAATCTTGAAGATGAGTTAAGCATCATCTTTACCAACAAATTGCTCTAATTCGAGGTTTCACTTTCTGTGGACATTAAAACTTTGTGCAAGTTATGGTGCTGTCTTAATTGTTATGAGTTTGTGATAGCCTTTAAGAGTGGTAAGTTACAAGCATATATTAATTAAATTATGTTATTTATTTATAAATTACTTTATTTCGAAGACAAAGTGATATCGAATTTAAGATTCAAAACCTTGTTTCGGATTAAGTTATTATTGTTTATTAAAATATTGAGCGAAGTAAAGTTCTAATTTACATAATTAATATAATGTCTTATCCAACCGCAGCAAAATCAATTACCAATTTATTAGATAACATGCACATCTTAATGAAATTCAATATTATTCGACATGTGCAAAGCTGGGGAGGAGCTGAAATTGATAATAAACTGCAATAGCTGATAAATCTCTCTGCATCAGGCGCTTTCAACATATAATCTTAAAATCAATCTTCAAAGTAGCGCCCGAGGAAGGTAATACAATTTAATTACATTTCCTCGAAATACAGTGAATAATATCTGATAAGTGCCTCTGGTACAAGTTTTTGGCCTCTTCATGCTCCCGCCAGTTTGGCAACCGATGTTTGAGTGTCAAGGGTGCGGTGTATCTACAACTTTGCCTCAATTTTAGATTATAAACAAGGAAGTTTACAGGCGGAAGTAATTTAGAGGATTGTTGCACACACGAAAACATCGCATGGAAACGAGAAACTTGTTGTAGGGTTTTCTAATTTAGAAAGTTTTGCTTTAATCAAACAAATTTTTATAGTCACTAATGGTATTAAAAAATAAATAAAAATGAAAAAATTTCGTCGTCTTAATTGCAAAGATTTGACGAAATTTCACTCTATCAGATCCTTAACCCTAGAACTACAAACCTATTTTTTTCATCTTTTACTACAAACCAGGGTATAAAATTAAATTTAAAATTTTTTTAAAATCAGTAATTCGACTTGTGATTATATAAATTTTTTTGTTTTTTCATGTTGAAGAGAATGGTAAAGAGCAAATTCAATTTTATTAAGGACTAGTTAGTGAAAAATCGATTTATGTAGTGAAAAATACTGAAAAACGGTCAAAACTTCATTTTACAAATAAAAATTCATAACTTTTTTTCTAAACATCCGATTTCAAAATTTCCAACGCCATTTCAAAGGGGACACATTAGGCTTCGAGAAAAAAATAACATCATACAATAATATTTTGCCAAAAAAGTCTATTTATTTCGGACTCTAAAAATTTAAAAAAACTAGGAATTTTATATACGAAAAAGTCAAATAAAAATCCATGAAATACTGGTTTTTAAGAATACATTTCGGTTTTTTTATTTAATACAAAAGAGAAATTTGATAAATATCAAAAATTATTCAAAAGCACCACAATCACTGCAGTAGATGACTCTGTGATTCTCGCAGGTCAGTCTCTTGCACTTAGAGCAATAAATTCGCGTTTTGCGATCCTCCGATTTTTTTGCTACTTAAAATATGAAATCATTGCCGAAAATGATATATCTAATGTTTTATTGTAAAATGAGGTTATAAACGCGAATTAAATTTCTTTTAGTAAGAAAGAAAAAAATTACTTACCTACACAAAACACTAACGGGCACTACAAACCGGGATAGATATCAACCCCAACAGGACCTGTCTTCACTTCGTCACAGTAAACAAGAAACTGAAGATTCTGGCGACGCCGCTCTATTACTAGAACCTTAAACTAAATTATGGTATAGGTCTTCAGTCGATAATGCCACTGACTAGCTTAGGAGTGAAGTTCTAAATTTACCTGGGGTAGATATCTACCCCGGTTGGTAGTTCTAGGGTTAAGTTTCTTAAAAATATTCTGGAATAAAATAAATAAATAATAAAACTTGTATGCAGATTTTAATTATATAGATATACTTTACATAAATTGCCATCTAAAGGAAAACGTACCAAAATATATTGTACTTACAAAGAAGAAAAATTATTTGTTATGTTTTGTTTTCAATTTTGTCCTAGTAAAAACGAAAAAATTAATAAAAAATAACTACATCGATGTATTTTCCTTGTAAAAAATGTATAATTTATGTACTGAAGATTATGCAATGTGTCTAAACAACCCCAAAATGCTTAGAAAACTGTTTCCAAATTGAATAACCGCGGAAATCATACTCGACAAAAAAATAAAAGTTCTCTGTACTTTACATGCGATATATAGTTTTCGATGTATTTTCGCCCGCTGAGCATGAATCTGAAATCAATCAAAAATGCTAATAAATGTATACAAGGAAAAATACAAAAAAAAAAAAAAAATTCAGCGATCCCAAAAACCCCTATATACCAAATTTTGCGCCGATCGGTTGGTTTCGAAAATTCCGTCCGTCATATTGGATCCGCCATCTTTAATTCTGCAAATCTAACTTCCGACTCGTGATCAGCGACCCGTAAAACCCCCACACACCGAATTTAGCGTAAATCGAATTATTTTTGGAAATTGGCATTTCTAACAGGTTTTTTTGAGGTTAGGAAAAAAAACTCGACGTGTTACCTCAACTCTGGCAGAGGATTTGGATTCAGTGGATTCTTTTACATGAAAGCGTATATGTGGATATGAAAATAAAAATGTTGTTGTATTTTTCCTTGTACATTTATCCGCATTTTTGCTTGTTTTTACCTGTTTTTTGAGGTTAGAAAATAATTGTGATGTGATAGCTCGATTCTGACCGCAGAGTCGTGCTTTTTTTCTTATCTTGTCGGGCTATGTAATTTACAATTTGTCTATATTATAATAACTATGAGTTCATAAATCAATTTAAAAATTTATATAAGTTTGTAAGATGATTTATAAATTGCAAAGCATTTAATTCTTTACTTCATTTTTTTAATGCCTGAAATAATATTTATTTACAAATTATTTCTCTACTGGAAATAGCAAAATTTAAATTAAGTTAAAATATGATATGATTTATTTTCTTGTTTTATGAATTTATTTTGTGACTAGTTTTAAAATGTTCCAAGTTAATATTGAATATTTTTTAAAGAATTCAATAGCTGTGTTTTTTATATAGATAATCCGGATTAGGATCTGGATCACGCATATTTTGCATAAAGTTGGAATTTAAATGCGACTATAGCTAGGATTTTGATTTCCCAACAAATCCATCAAATTGTCATGATTCCACACGTAGAAACTGATAAGATTAGAATTTTTAAAGTTTTTACATAGGTATGGCTCCAGTGGTGAATTTACCAACAGGCTGAGTAGGCTGGAGCCTAGGGCGGCAGATTTTAGGGGCGGCAAATTTGGGGCCAACATTTGTTTTTATGTCTTACATAAATGAAAAAGATTCATATTTATATATCTAAACTTAACTTAAATTTAATAGGGTTAATTCGCTTCATTTTAAGCATATTTTTTATAATTTTTCCTGAGCATATGGTAAATTGAATTTATTTAAAAAAATTTCACATAATAAAGCATCATTTCAAGAATATTTAATTTTTAGCCTAAAATATTAAGAAATAAGACATTGAGGGCAAATCTTCTGATACTCTTTAAAAAAAAAGCCAGTTTGCGGTGGACATCAGAACTCATTACTGAATTATCTTAAATCAAAAAATCGAAAATATTTGGTTGGTTTATGAGTTTCTCGACGTCGAGATTTTTCTCTTTTAACGATTTTTCAATTTTTGGCATAATTTTAAAGTTTAAAAAAAAAAACGAATTTAAAAAGAAAAAACCGATAAAAATCAGCCTATTTTTCAAAGTAAAACTAATTATAATGCACAAAAAAAAATTATCTCGACGTCGCTACCTCATATTTTATGTACTTAAAGAGTGTGTCAAATTTGAAGAGGATCGGTCAAGTAGATTTTAAGTTATAGTGTCTACCGGCTTTGAAAATGCTAAGTGGAAGAAATCGACTTCAAATGTAAACACAATAATCTTGAGATGTTGTACATTTATATGAGAAAATTAAAAAAAACGCAAAAGAACACAAATGTTAACTGTTGTTCAAACGAAAGTATTTACTTTTAAAAGAGTGTATGCAATATTACCTCTCCCTTGTAGATTTTTATTCAAGTTGTTTAAATGTGATGTCATATCAACGGAAAAATAAAAATTTTACAGCCACTCATCATTACTTAACTCAGGATATTCCTTATATTCTTTTTGAAGTAGGAATATCTTGATATATTCAAGACACGAGTGATTCCGAGTGTTACGTCGGTGGAAGTGGTGAGCAAGGTTATCTAAAGCTAGGTTTACATTCTTGCGATATCCCGCGTATTTTGTTGTGTGCGCGGGATTATTAACATTTGACAATGGCACTAGTGCAGCTAATTTTTCAGTACTGTTTTACTTTTCAAGAGCCGCATGCGGCTTGCGAGCCGCAAGTTGCCGACCCCTGAACTAGGGTATCAAATTGTAGAGGTTGTTAGGGTCGGCAAAATTTGAATAGCCTACTGGCGGCAAATGTGTAAATCCGCCACTGTATGACTCATGGATATTTAATGGTTTTTATGAGAAATCTGAAATCATAGCTATTAGTAGTCTCTTTTGATGAAAGCAGACCTAATAAAATTTTTTTTTTGTCGTCTGTTGTTACTAAATTAAATGTAATTGAGCTAACAAACGAAACAAAGCAAATCGTTGCAATCGTTTTTTTCTGTGCAGGCTAATGTCAAAGTTTGTTATTTTTTCAAACAAATAACATCAAATAGATCTTAAGATTCTAACAAAAAACTTTGAATCTATGCAGATAATCAGATTTTATTAAAATCTAGCACTCAGAACTGTATGGTAACTTTTATATTCATACGCATTTAAATGCAAAACTCAAATTATCTTCACAATAAAAATTAAATAAATACCACTTCCTAAAAAAATCGGCTCTTATAACTAACTACGTACAAATGTACATAAAATGCTTTGAAAAGCATAAACAAGAAAAGAAATAAATTAAACAAAATGTTATTAAAAAAAATAATAAAGTTCTTTTTAATTGGCAGTCTGTCTACAATCGCATAAGCGTGTTTCAAACTCTCTCGTGTCTTTTGCTTCAGTTCTCGCTGAAAGTTCTCGCTGAAAGTTCTCCCGCGATCGGTGTTATCACGATTCGCTTTCGTGTATTGTTTGATATTTTGCAAGAGACAATCAAAATCGATGTGACTTATATTTTTCTTTATACTTTATATTTACAACAGACGGCTATCCCAAATCGTATGTGCTTAAGACATTACAACAAACTTGTAATTCTTACTGGACAAGTTTTGAGCGTACCATAAAAAGTTATTTGGCAAGGTCGGCTGGTTTCAAAAGATTTCAACGCGTGAAGGCGTTAGTCAGTCGTCTCGAGCTCATCTAAGCTTGAGGTTGCGCCGCCGCGGGTAAAGTAAATTTCGCCTGACTTTCGGTTTCATTTGCATATTTAATCGTAAACCTTTCAAATGTCAGTAGTAGTTATTACATTTGGTCTAGTAGCACTTGTTGCTCTAGCGTTTCAAGTTCTTAAGTACTATCGTCTATTGAAAAGTACGAGGAATTTAAATGGTCCACCCGCTTTGCTTATTGTGGGTAATATGCCTGAATTGGGCTTGAATCCAGTTGGTAAGTGCATCATTCTTATGCAAGTTCTTTTAATTTCGGACATAGAATAGTGTGTCGTAGTGTGCTTTATTATAAAATATATACAGAAACATGATAAAGTTCAATTTTTATTTTATTTTTTGGTCAAGTATAAAGTGTGCCATTAGCTGGTTTCTTTTTAAAAGTGCTATAAAATAAACATTATTCAATATTTTTCACAAGTTGTTGATTTATTCAAAAGTGTAAACATTCCGATTAGTTATTGAGTATGATTTAATTTAGCCTATCCTGCGAACTCATTTTGTAACAAATTTTCGATGGTATGGAGCCTTATTTCACGAACTGCTTGAACAATATTGTGCTTAAATGCCTGAATCGTTTCAGGATTGTCAAGATAAGATCAACACCTTGTACATTACTTCGACCGAAATTTCTTTTCAAAATTTTCACTGTTTTGACAACACAGCACTCACTTTGAAAATAAGTTTACAATATTTTCCAACATTCTTCAAGCGTAACTCTACTCATTTCGTACCGTGAACATATGATACTGTGTTTCTATCAATTTTTTCAGTGCGAAAGAGCTGCTGTGTAACAAAAAAATATGTTACTTAAAAAGAAACCCACAGGTGGCCCATCCTATATTATCAAAATTTAAATCATTGACTCAAATACGTTTGAATGTGTGTCCACTGATAGCCAAATAAGTCAATTGTAGTATACATATATTTGCTTGTGAACATAAATTATAATTTAAAATTAGTTAACGTATGGTATCTTTTAAAACCAAAATGCATGTCCAGTTTCTAATGAAATATAATCTTCATAAAGAATTTCATCAAATAAGGATTTTCTAGTATTATTACTAGTTCATATTTCTTCCGTATAGTGCAATAACTTTATATACAAAATTATAATATAGATATCTGCAGTATTTTCATTAATCATTGTTTGTTACTATATTCTTCATAGCCACAGCACAGTGGACATTATAAATAACTACATGAATTAATTGCAAAAACACTTATCGACAATTTCAATCAAACAAATAAAATTGATAAAATTCAGAGAGATAATATTTTATTTTTTTTAAGCCATATTATAAAGCTCTTATAAATTGTTATTTTCAATGATTTAAGAGGAAAAAGGGAAATCATTTCCGTTCTCATTTTAAGATTTTAAATTTTTATTTTTATAAATTGAAATTGATAATGTGGTAGAAATGAATATAAAATATTAAATGATAAGAAGTTGTTCTTTAAATAAAAGTGCTATTAAAATTTGACATTTGCAGCAATAACTTTAAAAATTATGCTTATATCATCTTGTATTTTATTGAATTATGTAAATATTTATTTCTCTTAACGTGTGTATTTAAAAAAACAAATAGTGAAAATTATTTCAATTTCCAATTTAATTTAAATATTAAGCCGTATAATAAGTAAAATCTACTTAAAAACTTACCTTCTCTGCAGTTAATTGAATTACGTATAATATATAAAATCTCGGTCAGGGGAATTAAACTTTTATTTCCATGTTAAGGTTAAAACTAACACTCATAAAATAATTTTATCAAACTTGCATTCAGTAAAATCATACCCATGCTTCTTAAAACGTTTTCATCAATTTATATGCTCAGCATCTTAAAGTTATGAATTTTATTGGATATATTTTCTGATAAAAATCAAGTAAAAGTAAAGAAAACAACTACAATATTTTATGAAAATGATATCTGATGATATAATGCAAAAATCACAAAAATAAACCATTTTTTCATCATAAACGAAGCTTTAACTTCTAAACAGGCTATCAATTTTACTAAGAAACAAACTCTAATTGAGAAAAGAAAATGTTAATCATTTTTAAAGTCAATTTACTATACGTAAAAACTATAAATAATAATAATTGCATCCGACAATTTAAGTAATGTTTTTATGCCAAAACTATTTTATGTGTGGACTTTGTGCTTGTGCACCACTAACTAATAATTAACATGCGATCATAGAGTTGCTATTAAAACTAATCACAATTTAATGATGAAAACTCAAGATAATTATCTTCTTCGTGAATAAATTTAGTATTTATTTATTTATTTATTTATTTATTTATTTATACGATAGAATACAGACACAGTCCAATTACAATCTACCGTTGAGTGTAGTACTAAGTAATATATATATGAAAATATAATTCTAAATATAGAAGAAGAAAAATTAAGTAAGCAAAGTATTATAATTCAATTTAAAAAGTCCACATAACTAAAAATGTAATCTACTACCATGCAATACAAATAAGCGATGAATAATAGTAATCATAATAATTTAAAATCTAGAAAAAAGAAAGGTGAAAATATGGAAACAAAAAAAACAGAAATCAATATTCTAAATGTGTGGGAAAGGATGGCAAAATAAAGATGAAATCAAAATGAAAGAAAAAGAATAACTCAAGTAAAATCGAAACAAATAAATCAAAATAAATCAAAAAAGAATAAGAATAAAAGGATAGCGAAATTAAGTTATAAATAGGAATGTAAAATTATGGAAGATATAAGAAATATAATAAAATAAGTAGAGGAACTGTTAGGATTCATTGTCCATTTGAAATTGGAATTCCAGACCCGAAAACAAAACTTTTTTAAAATGATTTAGGTTACTATCTACAAGAATATCGATATATTCAAATTTCTCATTATGATTCTTTTGAATGCGATGCAGTGGCGACTTGGACAATATATTCGTTCGAGCAGTAGGAATGTTGAACAGAGGTTGAATAGTACGGCAACGGCGTGGAGGCACATTAAATTACTTTGTGAAAGTTTATAAAAGACAATTCATCGACCAGAGAAAAATTTATACAAAAAATAGGAATAATGCTATATTTATGGTTATCTACATTGCAAAATAGCATAGATCCAAAAGTATGGAAACGGCAAAATAACTTTCGAGGAATGCATTTTGGAGAAACAAGTATTAAACAAAAGTTTTAGGAATTTTCCCTGGCTATTCAATGGTGACCTTAGACTTAAACTTGACCATGGCCCTGAAGGTAATTTCAAGGCCAAATTGTTTTTTTTAAATGGGTACCCATATTTTTGACCACGGAAATAGAAAGAGCGGAACTTTTTACGTCTGACTATGACCTTCACTATGACCTCGAAGGTCATATCAAGGTCAAAATGGCTCTTTCCATTTCCGTTGTCCAAAATATGGGTACCCATCTAAAAACAACAACTTGACCTTGAAATGACCTTCAAGGCCATAGTCAAGGTCAAATCTACGGCCACCATTAAATAGCCAGGAGAAATTCCTAAAACTTCTGTCTAAAATTTTTTCTCCAAAATGAATTCCTCGAAAGTTATTTAACCGTTTCCATACTTTTGGATCACCCTGTATACTTTGAATTAATCAGTTGATTCTCATTATTAGCCATAGGCATAGCATTCTTTTGCATTGTATATTATATGTATTATAATTTTATCAATTTCCTTTTATAATTTCAGATCAACTAAAAGCTCTTTTCACATTTTGGCAAAAGTATGGACCAAATCCATACAGAATATGGCTAGTTCATCAGCTCTTTGTTATCATAAGTGATCCCAAAGATATTGAAGTATGAAAATATATTTAATTTTTTACCTTTTTACAAACAAAAAATAATTCAAAACCTCTTCAGGTGATTCTTACAAAACAACCACCCATAAGGAAAGCTGCTATATATGACCTACTCTATGATTGGTTAGGCGAAGGATTACTTACGAGCAATGGTAATTTAATTCATATACCCAAAAGTATTTAATTTGAATATTTCTATTAATTTTTATTTAAAGGCTCGAAGTGGTTTAAGCATCGAAAAGTGATAACACCATCATTTCATTTTTCAATTCTTCTGGATTTTTTTGATGCAATGACAGTAACTTCAAATAATTTAATTAATATGTTAAAACCCAAAGCTGAAACTGAGGAAGTTTTTGATATTCAATATTTTGTACACTACTGCACATTGGACATTATTAGTGGTAAGGATATGTCTTAAGTATAATAGTACCTTTATTTTAATGAGTCGAAAATTATAGGCTATAATGTTATAAGTCCTTTTTTAGAAAAAAAAAAAACGAAGGAAAAATATAAAAATATACCTACCTTGAAAAAGTTATACAGGATGATCCAAAAGTATGGAAACGGCTAAATAACTTTCTTTACAAATCCGCAGTAACAATGCAGGTTCCCTTTTAAAGAGCCATCTTGACCTTGATATGAGCTTCGAGGTCAGGGTCAAGATCATAGTCGGACGTAAAAATTTCCGCTCTTTCCATTTCCGTGGTCAAAAATATGGGTTCCAATTTAAAAAATTCAACTTGGCCTTGGAATGACCCTTAAGGTCATGGTCAAGGTCAAATTGAAGGCCACCACTGAATAGCCAGGGAAAATTCCTAAGACTTTTGTCGAAAACTTTTTTCTCCAAAATGCATTCCTCGAAAATTATTTAGCAGTTTTCATACTTTTGGATCACCCTGTATAGTATTAACATGATTTTTCAAAATTTAGAGTTATACCACTAAAAACTAAATAACATGCAGCAATTAAAACAATTATCAAAATTATAGGATTAACTAAAAATCTCAAAACCTTTTGTTAATTTTTAAATATCTTTAATCCACAAATAATTTTTAAAAAACGTTTTAACAATCGAACTTTGTTTTTTTAATTTCGGTAATTCAAAATTGTTGAAGAAGTAAATTCTCTTAGAAACTCTAGGCTTTTTAAAACTTCTATACGAAAGTACAAGGTAATGATTTGAAGGCAATTCAAAAAGATGAAATTCATATATTGTACATTGATATAAGATTTATTAATTTTATTTTATTTATTTTTTTTTTTTCTAAACAGAAACGGCAATGGGTGTAAATATAAATTCAATGAATAACCCAAAGTCAGAAGTTGTAACAGCCTATCAAGAGTAAGTTTATACTGAATTGTAATATACCCGATATTAATGTTAATTGTTAATTGTTTTCAGCATCTGCTACCAAATTAGTATACGAATATTTAGACCACATTTGCATAATCCTTTTATCTTCAAATTTACATCACTCTACCGCAAAGAGAAGAAGGCACTTGCTGTTCTTAAAAAGTTAACAACAGAGGTGTGAGCTTATTCATTAAATGGTATTAACTATAAAGCAAAAATAATTACTTTTATACCTTTGAAGATCGTTGAACAAAGAATGAAGGCCTTAAAAACATCAAACGAACAACAAAAGGAAGATGAACCTCTTCAGAATGGAAATGGAGATATAAAATCAAAGAAAAAGAAAATGGCCTTTTTGGATACTTTACTTACTGCTCAAATAGATAATCGTCCTTTAACGTTTGCTGAAATATTTGAGGAAGTCTCTACTTTCATGTTTGAGGTAAAAATCTCCTTACGTTATAAACCTCATGTTTTAAAAGAAACAAAATTATTAGGGACATGATACAACCACGTCTGGAATAACCTTTGCCTTATATGCGCTGTCTAGGCATCCAGAAATTCAGGTGTGTATCTTTTTACGAATTCACATGCAATTCGACAGTTAAAAGAGGATTTAATAGGATTATTAAATATTGCGGATGTATTTCAGGAAGAAGCCTTCTTGGAGCAAAAAGAGATATTCGGTGATGATTTGAGAAGAGATGCTACATACCAGCAAACGATGGATATGCGATATCTGGAGCTCGTTATAAAAGAAACCCAGCGTATGTTTCCTAGTGTACCCATGATAGCAAGACAAGTAACAGAAAAAATCAATTTGAGTTAGTGTCTATTTGTAATATTCTTTCAGTATAGCCCTGCAATATTAAGTTAAATTTTATTCTAGACGGAAAAGAACTTTATCCAGGAACAACGATAACTCTTCTTTTAATGGCGATGGGATACAATGAAAAATATTTCCCAGATCCTCATAAATTTATGCCAGAGAGATTCGAAGGAAATGCTCGTGATAAATCTCATCCTTATGACTATGTTCCGTTTAGTGCTGGACCGAGGAATTGCATAGGTGAGTGTATTATTAAACTTACATTTAATAATTAATATATAATATAAATTAATTAATAATACATACCCAACAATAAAACGTCTATCACTGCACCTGCATTTATTTCACATAAGTAACTTTTTCACATATTAATTACAAATTATTACAAAAGATACACAGAAGAGCGATCCTTCTCCAAGTGGATGATGTTCTTGCTTTTATTTTGGTTGTTATTAATATGCCAAGATATATACACAGTAGTACTTTTCCCTTCTTATGACAAATATATATATAAATTGTATTTACTTTTTTCCGAAAATAATTGGAAAACCCCGCCGATAATAAAAACATTTTAAAAAAATTTTAAAAAAACGTGTGTCTATACCCTTAAATTTTCATTAAAGTTTTAAAGAGGTATATTGTTTTCTACAGACATGTAATCCTCTCAATAGATCTAAAAAAATTTAAAATCGTTGTATAGTTTTGTTGGGTGTATTTATCATATCTTAAAAAATTAAAAGTCATGTTTTGATGTTTCCAAAACTAAAATAACGTATTTATTGAGTCATGAAACATGCCATCGTCTTTAGAAAACCTAACTAAAATTTCAACTTCAAATGCGGCGCATTTCACGTGAAGCGGACAACTTCAAAGAATTGGACAAATTTGAGGAACGCATTTTTCGAATGCTATTAATGCAGTTAATCAAATGGATTGAATAATAAGTAAATCGTGTTTATTGGAGAATATTACTTGTTTTTCTTAGAAATTAATTAAAATTTGAAATTTGATTTTTTTATCGTATAGTAAACCGAAAGTTAAAATTAAAAGTCTGATTTTTTCCAACTTCGCATTTTTTTAAATTTTTAATTTTTACCAAAAAATATAGCTTGTAGTATAGAAATATTATGCAAAAAGTTTTAGAATGGTATCTCGATACGTTTAGAAGATATAAACTAAAGTACGATGATACTGTATGGCGCGCTGTACTGAGCGGTTCCTTAGTGTTGCTGTCTTACTCGCCAACGCTAGAAAAAGCTGCGACTTGTATGTTATACTGTTTATTCTCACTAGATTCTTATTAAAAAAAATTAAGAAATTATTTCTCACATGAAAAGGGGCCATATGATGGTCTTGGCGGGAACCTCAAAAGACTGGCAACCCGTGCAAGCCTTCAATTGTCTCAGTTGTCAATTGATTGGGCGAAAACGGTTTTAACGGAAACTGCATTTTATTATTGTTCCAAACAAGAGATACATCAACAAAGGCTTTTTTTTTCAACCGCGATTTGAGAACGCTGTTACCATTTCAGGGACTAAAAAGTTCCACGCCTTTATACCAACCTCTGAGGGCATAATTGTAAAATGAACAAGTTATACCACGAGCTGCAAAGTATTTAAAATTACAAAATAAATTATACCAACTTTTTTTTACCTCACTTTTATATTTAACCTTCCGAACAAAGTTTGACTGATTAATAATTTAATAATGATGATTATTATAATAAATTTAATTAAATAATTTAATTAAATTTTGTTTTTAATTATGGTTATTTAACCATATTTCATTAGTAATAATAAGCCGTAAGTAACAAGTAAGACACCTTCGTACTTTAGTTCATATCTTCTAAACGAATCGAGATACCATTATAAAATGTTTTGCATAATATTTCTATACTACAAGCTATATTTTTTGGTAAAAATAAAAAATTTAAAAAAATGCGAAGTTGCAAAAAATCAGACTTTTAATTTTAACTTCCGGTTTACCATACGAAAAAAAATTCAATTTCAAATTTTAATTAATTTCTAAGAAAAACAATTAATATTCTCCAATAAACGCGATCCATGTGATTAACTGCATTAATAACATTCGAAAAATACCTTTCTCAAATTTTTCCAATTCTTTCAAGTCGCATAAATTGGTAACTAAGCTAAAAAAAATAAAAATAATCTTCAGGTCCCAAAGAAGTCCAATTAAGCCAATTATCAACAAAATCCAGTACTTGAAATTTTTTTCGTTGTCCGCTTCACGTGTAATGCCCCATGTTAAAAATGTACATTTTCTCGACACATCAATAATCACTAAAGAATTTTTTAACTTAACAAATTATTTTTATATTTTAAATATTGAGGTTAAAAATTCATAAACAAACTTTCTGTAGTTGTGAAAAAGCATTAAAAACGCATATAAAGATATTATTAATTCTAAAATTGACAAGTTACAGAATAACAAAGATCCCACTTATTTAAACTTTATCCTATGTACAGAGCATATCTTTTTTATGTATTATGTTCACTACTATCATTTGGTATTTAAAACTGCAAAATTGTCTCTGGATGAATCGTGTAACATCCTATTTTTATATGATTCTGAACCTTATTTTATAATAATTTTATCTTCAACATAACATAAATCAAACTAAAAATAATAGCGCATGCTTAGATTCCCTTTTCCTCCTTGACCACTCCCCTTGCCTTAATCATGTATTCCTCAAAGATTTCTACATTCACAGAAATTGCAAGAGAACTCTGAGAAAACCTTGAATCCTTAATGAGTTATAACTTCTTGTAATGGATTAAAATCTAAAAATAGAATTCTAATTTGATTTAAATTTAATACATCTCCGAATTTCTCAGTTTATTTTTATATTCTTTATTTTATAGGTCAAAAGTTTGCAATGCTCGAAATGAAATGTGTCATCTCAAAAATGTTGAGAAACTTTGAAATTTTACCGCCTGCGGACAACCTACCTCCATTTAAGGGATATGATCCAAGCTCCCTAGGGCAGTACGAATATGAACCATTATATTCTGCTGTACTTACATTAAAATCTGATAATGGTGTAAAGGTCAGACTACGTCCAAGGAGTAAGTAAATTCATGTGTATTTAACTTAAGTCATAAGTTTAAGATTATAAATAGGGTCCGATTAAGTACCAATGACGATTTCAAGAAAATTGAATCTATAACAAATTTAAATTTTTGGATCTTAATTCTCATGGACGTTAATTTCTTTCTTATTATACTTATAAAGTCGATTTTTAAAGAGATATATTTTAAATTGTTTCCGGGTAAGGTTGGTAGGTGAAAAAATGTTATATATATGTAATTATTTATAAGATAAATATGACATAGACATTAAAAACAAAATTATAAAAAACCTCAAATCGAAGACTGAAAAGCGATTTTTGGCGATAAACAAAAACTTATATGTTTTGTTTGATATTAGCATTGAATTTGTATTAAATTTTAGGAATAAATTTGGCATGAAAACTTATCTAATAAATTTATCAAAACTAGTCAAAATGCTGTAATTTTGTTGTGTTTTATATACTTTTATATTCCAAATAAAGATTAAGTAAATGTTTATGATGTTTTGAATATTTCAGTTTGAATAGAAAATATTAGCCCTGAATTATAAAATGCTAAAAATGTTTTGTCAATGATTCGATCTGATTAAAATTTGATATTGGGTGATTTTTAGGGTTGCTGATTATGAATGTCTGATACGAATTTATAGTAATTTTGATATTTATGATATATGGAAGTGTATCGTCTTTACTTATTTTTTTATGTGAACACGTCTATAGATTTTCTGGTGGATACAAAAATATTGAATAACTTGGAGAAGGTTTTGAAGCAAAACGAGAATGTCAAAGCCTATAAAAGTTTTAAATTGGTACAGATGAAGATTCCAAGTAGCTATGATGCTGATTTTAGTGTCAAACGATAGATTTTAATCAGAACAAAGCAATACAATGAAAATCTAAAATATTTAACAAGTTAAAATAGGTAAACATTTTGAAAGTAAAAAAACATTTTTTTTTTACACAATTTTGGCTGAAACTCGCGTAAACCGCTAAATGAAACGTAATAATTAGTATAGCATCGAAAAGAGCATTTTTGAAATTTTCAGAAACTATCCAATGGTATAAATACTTAGTACCTGAGGGGGCCAGGAGGCACAGGACATGCGAAAATTAATGTCGAAGTCATACGTTACTTCTCTTACCACCGAACACTTCTGAATAAAATTACACTCGACATGTGAACCGTCAATAAAACGAAGCAGCAAATAGATTCTCCAAATTTATATGCCCAATTTTGAATATATACTGTATAATACTAGATGTATATTTCTTTAGAGTAAAAATGTTTAATATATATATACCCAATTTTTTTAAATTTAATATCAACAACCAAAATTGTCTTCTTCAATGAATTCACCAATCACGCAAAAGCTCCTATAGCTCTTTAAATACCTTCTAATTGGACAAGTTTCTTAATTTGTTCAACCTTTCCGTTTTAACCTTGAACTGCAAAGAAGTAGTTATTCTATTTTATTTATGAATCCTCGAAACGACGCACCCAATATTTGCATGTACTCCTAAAGACAGGACCCTTTAGTCATTCGGAAATTGAATTAATTTCTTGTACTTTGTCCTTCCCATCAGGAAAAAGTCTATAGAAAAGCACTCAAGAAAAAAAAAAAAATAGGAATAAATGAGCGGATGCAATATTTACCAATATCCTGATTTTTTGTTCTCGTGTCCGCACCCCGAAAACTTTCCCTTCCCGAAATTAATGGCCAAAATACCCGAAAAAGTTTTTTTTTTCGTGAGAGGGTAGCAGCCACTGGTTTGTATTTAGTCCACAGCAACAGCAAATTGGCACTGTGGGGGCTTGTTAGGCCTAATTAAAAAATGACCGCAGACCCTTTGCAATTGCTGGAAAAAAAAAAAATAAATGATAATGTAAATCACGCAAACCCATCAGCCCCATTAATCCCTCTCCTTTTTACCAAGCAATTTGGAAAGACCCACGGATCCAACACCTCTTCTGAAAGCATTATCTCGTATCATTTAGCCCCATCTAGGAATGGTGAGAGGTACTGCTGCTGATGAATCATCGATCGGATTCCATTCATTGGTAAATTCTATTTTTATTTTATATATTTTCAATTCTTTCTATTCGAATCGACTGTCTGCGCGGGTGGGGCTGATTTTTAACAACGTAAATTCGATTCGGGGCAACTAAAAGGCGTTTCGTACAAAAATTCGCTTTTATTTTAAACATTACAAAAAAAGTTTTACAAGAAACAACTTAAAGGCAAAATCGATATCGATAGATAGATATATTTTCGTCTCGCTCGGTCTTCGGTCGCAAAAGTAAATTGAACTAAAATCGTTTACAACAAAATTAAGTTCGCATAGGCCCTGATTTTTTTGTGAGAACCACACCTGGAAATTAGGGGGCTGGGAGGAGTCGCGTGATGGGAAGGATATTGTTTTTTTTTTTTAACGTTGGAGTTTTACATTCGAACCTAAAAGAGAAAAATTTATTTTGATGAAAAATAAGAGTATACACAAGCACAAAACTCGAAGGGTTTTTCGTTTTTTGAATTTGTGATTTATTTAGATTCTAAAAATTTTTTTTTTTTTTTTTTTTAGTAACAATTTATATAACAGGACACGTGTTCACCAGTGGTGGGGGAGAGAAGCAGAAGAAACAGAGATACTCTTTGGTATGAAATCACTTTTTTGTTTTTGTTTTTTAGCCGTTTCAATTGCGGTCTTTACGTAAAGGGTTTGAACCACGACTTACCGGAAGGGCGTGCTGGTTTCGATGATTTAAATGATTTTTTCCGAACCTCCTGTCCGGATGTTGATTCCCTTGGTTCTGAAGTCATGGCCTCATCGGCATCAGTTAGCTGAGTTTTGAACGCTTTCTTCAAGTTAATAATCTGTTTTGTTGTTGTTGTTTTTTTTTTTTGTTGCGGAAAGGACCGAAGTGAATACAAGAAAGACATGAGGTCGATATTAAGGATACAAAACTAAACATACTTCCTGCTCAATCTTTTCCTTGTGCTTGATTCGTCTCGCCTTTTCGGAGTTTGCCCGGTTGATTTGCTCCTCTATACAACTTAGGACCGTCTCGCAGGACTCGCACCACTCCTGTAAAGTTGCTGCTATTTTGCTCACGTCCCCCGGCCGGATGTCACGACCCAGAGCGTAGTCCACTTCCAATTGGCTGTTCTTCTGGTCCAGTTTTCCGTGGATTATATCTATAAGGAGAGGAATGGTTCAGAAAAATCAGCCAAAGGGTAAAAAACATATTTCTATAAATAAGTAACATTTTGGTGTTTCAGATATTTTTGTTTCAATTCCCTTGAGCGCAAACAATTTTAGAAAACAATTTTGTAAAAGTGTCAAAATAAGGACATTATTAGCCACGAAACAATTCAACAACGAATAAACTTCGGTTACAAGGATTCCTCAGAGATGCTGAAATTTTCCTTACAACTCTCAAACTTTTAACAATATTTTTTATGAAAAGTATAAATGTCCCTAAATGAACTTACACAATTTTAAGAGAACTTATTGGTAAATTCAAAATATTTAAGGTACGAGTTGCGTGAAGATAAAGCACCGTCGTAACCATAAGATTTCAGAATTTTAGTTGGTAATTAAAATACGGAAAAGTTTGTTTTATACTTTATCTTTTATCTTACGAAAAGCATAAACAGAATTTTCCCAGAATTTTAGTTTACTGATAACATTCTCATCACGTTTTCCAAATGCGGATTATTCCTGTTTTATTCTGAACAAGGAATTTAGCAGACCGAAATTCTAGAGAAATTTTAAAATTTATTTAAAAAACCGTACGTACTCAGATGAAAATGAAAATAACAAAATATAAATAAAACAGAATTAAAAACATAAAAAAGGTTTGATAAACTTATCCTAAACTTAAAGAATGTATTAAGAATTGTATTAAATCTTACTTTGAGGAATTACCTACATTAAAAAATCGAAGTGAATAGAAAAGTGTTGGTGATTTGGCGGTATTTATATAACTAATGGCACAAAATTTAGTTATTAATAAAGATATAAGGCGGATTAGATATAGTTTTAGTTATAAAATGTTTGGAAATAAATAAACTTTCCTTAAACATAAGTAGCATACAAATAATTGAAGAATAATAAGACCTATACATATAATAAACGACGCAAATTCTACTAAACGGATTTTGTTGAAACTTGGTATAATTACACTCAGAGAAAAGTGGTATTGAAAAATCATACCAAATCAATGTTAATTAACCCATTAACGCTTAAAGAACCTAATTTTTTTGTGCAGTTTGAAACCTCATTCTTACAATTAAAGGACATTTATTTTCCAATAAAAACCATGAATCTTACTAGTTTTGAGTGTGCTCTTTCAGAATCTGTCGTCAAAATTGAGTTTTTTCCAATAGGAAATTAAATATGGCGACTTTTTGGAAAAAAAGTATCAACAAACTTGAAATTTTTTTTTTTTTGTAATTTTTTTTCAAGTCAATAGAGTTTTGCAATGATCAACGGTGATCGGAATGTTTGAACTTACAGAAAAAAGTTTTTTTGCTGATCGCAATCACTCATAACCTTTTCAAAATGGCGGATTTTCTATAGTGCAGATTCTGAAAATCTAAAACTCTGAAAATCGTACAGATTTTCGTGAAATTCTGTACCAAGGGGTCTTTTTTTTATCGTCACTGATTATGAGAATAAAATCAGATTTTTAAAATGCAAAATGGCAAATTCAATATGGCGGACAACAAATTTTAAAAATCTCACAGATTTTCATGAAATTCAGTATACAGGAGTTTTAGTAGTCGCTAATCACAAATTTAACATCAAATTTTGAAAATTGAAAATTGCGGATTCAATATGGCGGACATCAAGTTTTGAAAATCTTGTAGGTTTCCATGAAATTCGGGGTTTTTGTAGTTGCTGATCACGAATTGAAATTTCTACTCTTTGGACGTGGTAGAATTTTGTCTCCTTTGGGGTGCTTTATTATAGTCCCCTTGCCTCTCACTTCTCGGGGTGCTTTATTATTATCAGTCCCCTCCGCCATATTGAATCCGCAATTTGCAATTTACAAAATTTGTACTCCTGGTTGTTTGGGCGTTAATGGGTTAAAACATTTGTTTATTTATTTATTCAATTTCATTAAATGGCTGATTACTAAAAAATACATTATTATATATTGATAAGAAATGATGAAAAAATACAATGCAGAACTAGACAACTACATAATATGCGCTTTAAGAGTTTTCTTCGATAAATGAAAATCAATAAAATCATAATTATTATTGAAAACACGAGACATAGATGCAATTGGCGCATTGAAACCGTAGTTAGTGAGATGATAAGGAACGTTGAAGAATTCACGGTTCCTCAGGGAGTGAGAAGGAATGTATATATTAAATAACGAGAGCAACGCAGAAGAATCAATACAACCATGTAAACAATCCATGGCAAAGACAGCTTTGGAGGCATTGCGTCGATGTTATAAGGTGTCAAGTTAAATAAGTTTAAGCCTATCTAAATACGAAGGTAATAAAATAGAATTGCTCCAAGGAAGACCGCGAAGTACAAAGCGAACAAATCTACGTTGAACGGCTTCCAGGCGATTAATATGAGTAAAGTAAAAAGGTGACCAAACACGAACGTACAATATAAAAGACGATGTAAGGATCTTCAAACTCCCTACACCATCGCTTAACGAAACCTAAAGTATAGTTCGCCTTATTAACTATTTCATTAATATGATCGTCAAAAGTAAAACGACAATTTAGCCATACACCCAAGTCTTTTGTCTTTTCAAGTTTGGTTAGTACACATGTATTTATCGTGTAGTTAAAGCTAATATTAGTTCTCTTACGAGAAAAAGACAAAGTCGTACACTTGTCAACATTAAGGGTGAGATCATTAATAGAACACCATTTATAGAATTAGTATAAGCCAGAATTTATAATCTCACAATCACGTATAGAAGACACAACACGATAAATCTTAGCATCGTCAGCGTAACATAAAATTTCCGAGTGTTTGATACACGCGGATATATCATTAATATAAATAACAGAGGACCAAGATGACAACCTTGAGGTATACCAGAGGTATTGTGTATTACATCAGAAAAAAATGCAAAATATTAATTTATAAGAATAACATTTCAAATTATCATAACAACGTTTTAAATTGAAGTATCGTCGTGCATTTAACATGGATATAGAATTTCTCCTCTCAGTTTCATAGATCTACAATTTTCTGTGTATTTTTAAAATGTGAAATATAAAAACATATATAAATAACATACTATACACTGCATGTCCCCAAATAAATAGTTTGTGATAATTTGTGGTATTTAATGGTACACGAATCATACAACTTACCACAGTCTATCGGAGAAACCTCGTATAAAGTACGCATTACAAAAGTGTAAAATTAATCTTTCTTGCGTTATAATTTTAAATATGCAAGAAAAAATCTATATCCTTATAATTTTATTACTAACATATTAAAATGTAAATGTTCTTTTGCAATCTACAAAAATAACCATATCCATGATAATGAAATCATCATAGGTCTACCTTTGTTTCTACATTTCCTTTTGTTATTTTATAATTTGCCAAATTTACAATAGTAGTACAAGAGTAGTCAACTTTTTCTGAATCAAAGGAATCTGACTTCGAATCTACTATCAAAATTTGTTTCTAAGATCTGGACGAGTTTTTATAAAAATCGACCTGGGTTAACATTTAGGGTACATTTTACCCCCATCCGTCACAAAACTCGTATATTGTTGAAAATTCGATTTGGGAATGTGATATTTTAAGAATTTGGAAATTTGTTGATATATGTTTTAAGCTATTTTACGAGTCCCAACCCATTAAAAGAATTCTTGAGGTTCACGTGAACAAAGTCGCGGGTATAGCTAATATTTTATATGATCTTTAAGATCTTCTTTTCGTGAATGTCTTACCAAACAAAAGAAAAATTTAATTATATTTTTTAAATTTAAAATTAGATTTCTCCATAAGGTCTGTTTCAATAAAAAAAAAAATGTATATTTGTTTTTTTCCTATAAGAATTCACGTTTAAAAACGATTTAAAGATGCATGCAGAACTTTCTCAGAAGCAAATTACAAAATAATTCTCCAATATGTGTAAAGATCTAAAAATTTTGTGGGGGAATTTTTTATTAGTCATTGAACATTGAACCCTCTACACTCTTCGAAAACTACTTCCTGTAAATAGGAGGCCTCACGTCAGGTGAACCCTAAGTTTGTATTATGTATGTCATCATTTAAGGAATCTTCTCAATCTCCTTTTTCGCCTAGTGCTTCTGGAAAATCATCGTGTAAGATTATAAGGATGACAGTTAAAATGTTTAAAATATTTCCAAAATTATAGGATAGGTTGGAAATTCTGTAATCCCAAAATGCGGCCATGAAAACTAAAGGAACGTCCGCATTGGGTGACCATCCCATATAATTTATATTGTGACCGATTCGAAAATTAATTGCTGCTGAGCCTTGATCCGAACTTTACTGCTGTCATTCTGTGGAAAATCCGTCCGAAATACATTGGGGAAGTGTAATTTCACATGAAATTTCATCTCTTGCACTCTTGTCCGTAAAATTGCACGCTATTTTCGTTTACGGCTTAATCAATGAAAAGTAATTCTATCAAAAATTAATATTTGCAAGGACTTAATAAAAATTCGGTTTTTATTGGAAATGCTGACCTAGATGGTTGTTATAATGTACACCACAAAATTGAAGGTGAGTGCATTACGTGGCGGATTAATCAGCCAAAGCCAGTCACTTTCTCTGTTAATCACCTAATAAAAGAGAACTCGTAACGAGACCACCAGGGCAATAAAAGTATCTTTGATGAATTATTTCGTTACGAGGCGTAGGCCATTCTGAAATGCTGGCTAAATTTGGTGGCAGCACATTTTCAGCCGACGACAGACGATATACCCGGCTTTAATGACAACCGATACTCTTTCTTTATGGGCGAAACAATGTTTTATCGCATGAATTGCAAAAGTTCCTCATACCCACAACAGATGCGGGGGTGAAATACTTTTGTTGTCAACTTCTCTCTACGAACACGAGTTTGTACACAAGTTCACAATCGTGTTTTAATTTAAAAGCAGAATTGTGTTTCGAATTTAAAAGCAAAAAAAAAAAAAAAATTGTTATGTACTTACTAAGCATTCATCACGATGTAAAAACACTTTGAAAAGTTGTAATCATCGAATGAAGAACGAAATTTTAATTTTCAAAAGGAATTATTTAATAATTAAAGGTCGATTGTAATTCCCTTCCCTTTCCCTAATTAATTATACTAACTCTTATATCCTGCATGAATAAATTCTTTTCATTCCCATTACCAATTAAAATTATAATTACTAGTGAATTTTGCAAACCGTGAAATTTTTTGAGGTATCTTTCATTTATAATTTTAATTTAGAAAAAGTCTACTTTTAAGGGAAATTGTTGTTTGTACTACAATAAGATTGTCAGAGTTGTTAAAGAATGCAGCTTTTTTTGAGTTTTAATTTAAATGAATGAAGAATTCATATTTTCCATTCTTTTATTTCTCTGAAGAATGGGAATGGAATTAGATGAATTCCCATTCCTCAAAAAAATAATAAGGAATGCACTCTGTATTCATTTTGCAAAAAGAATGCATTACTACGAATGCATTCCTCTGGAATTCAAAGCATTCTTTGAAGTCTTTGTGAATTCATTGCATTCACTTGAATTCACTTCCATTCACTTGAATTCACTTGCATCACTTGAATTCAGTGAATTCTTTTGCATTCTTTTCTGGCTGGAAAGTGATGATTTTTAGGAATTTTTTAAAGAAACTATACAATCGACAGTTCTGAATTTTATTTACATTTGCCCGACATAGGGGATTTAAGATATCTGGAAAAAGAACGAAATGGCAAATTTCTAAAAAATTTTTTAGAAAAATCGAATAGTTTTAGTGCCTTCAATTGTGGATAAAAAGAAAAGAAAAAAATCGTACGTCAAGATTAAGAGATTAGTTTTCTAAAGAAAATGAGATCGCAATCATATGAATTAGCTATATCGATTTTTTAACCGACGAAAAAAAAGGGAGGAGATCTATATTTTTTAATTAATTTTTTATTTTATATCTTTATGTATGACCACGCATAACTTTTTACAGAGTAGTCCGAATTTGATGAATCTTTTTTTATTGTATAGGGTGTACCTCGAAGTTTGTCCCATTTAAAGTTAAAAAAAATACAACTCTACGGTTAGAAAAAAATATGGAATAATTGATTTTTCATTCATCTGTGAACCGCTTCTGTTGAAACTTGGCACACATATGTAGTTCTGATAACACTACAACATAATGGGGACCTGGAATTAATCTGATGATGGAGACGGAAAAATTAGTAGATTTTAAACACAAAAAAATTAAAAAATTAAAACTTTTTAACAAAAAATTAAACTGGCGAAAAAAGAAACTGAAAAGCGAAAAATAAAATAAACCTTTTAAGTCTTACTAACTAAGCTCCTAAGCTAATGTAAGTAACTAATTTTGAGTCAGCACCAAACAAACAGTCAACGTAGACCATTAAATTACTTTAAAGAAATAATCAAAACAAAATAACATAAAAATACAACGTGAAATCTCCAGTGATAAACAATGACACTTCGCGACTTGTTTGGCGCCGACTCAATATTAGTTAGTTACGTTAGTTTAGGAGCTTAATTAATAATTAAGACTTAAACATTTTTTTTCTTCATTTTTCAGTTTCTTTTTTCGTCGGTTTTATTTTTTGTTAAAATTATTTTAGTTATCAATTAGATTCAAAAATGCGTATTGAGAAAAACGCATTTAAAGATTTGTTGTTCACACAAAAGTTACTGAAACCGGCTCAAGCAGGCGGTTGTAACTAAGTCAATTCTGTGAATTTCTCAATGAACTTTCAGAACATATTCCTTAATTAAAAGAACTATTGAATAAAATAAGAACATAATTATTTATTTCAATAAACAAAATCAAAAATTTTCACATTATATAAATATGCCTCACATATTTTTTAATGTTTTTAAATTTGAAGTCGGGGTCTTCTTATTTTATTTCTAATATAAAAATGGAAAAATCCACCGGATTCAATATAATATAACGAAATGCTAAATTCATATAATAAAAATAAATCTACGCATATATGTCATTTTACTTTTTAACAGGGATCGAAAATAACAATTATTTTCAATTTTTCCACCCAAAAAATCATGTAGACAAATTTGTGGGAAAATTGGTTTAAATGTAGCATTATGATTCTTATGGCCTGAGCTTTAAGAATTTTATGTGCTTTTTAAATTTGTGATTGTTTCGAAAAAGATCAAAAGAAAAAAATTATTTTCGCATTTTTATTTTTAAAATCAAAAATAAAAATCAAAAAATGATTTTTATTTTTAGAATCAGAAATAATAATCAGAAAATGATTTTTATTATAAAAATCAGAAATAAAAATTAGAAAATGTTTTTTATTTTTAAAATCCCTATCCCTATTCCCTATATATATATAAAAATGAAAATTTGTTTGTTTGTTTGTTTGTTTGTTTGTTTGTTTGTTTGTTTGTTTGTTTGTTTGTTGCTCAATCACGCCTAAACGCTTGCATCGATATTTTTCATTTTTTGTCCGAAGGTAGTACATATTCCGACTTAACATATAGGCTAATTTTTTTTCGGATAATACGTAGGGTTTCAAAATGGCGGATCCAAGATGGCGGCTGAAAATTTTAAATTTGAAGCGATTTTCATGAAAATTGGTACATAGGGGTTTTGCGGGATGGCGATTTCAAATCCGCTGTCCAAATTTAGAAATCCAAGATGGCGGATCCAATATGGCGACCAAGATTTACTGATTTCAACGGATTTTAATGAAAATTAGTACAATGAATGTTTTGACGTCACTGATTTTGAATATTATCAAAATTTCGAAATCCAAGATGGCGGATCCAAAATGGCGACCATATTTCTCGATTTCAACGGATTTTAGTGAAAATTAGTACAATGATTATCTTGAGGTTACTGATTTTGAATATTATCAAAATTTACAAATCCAAGATGGCGGACACAATATGGTGACCAATATTTCTCGATTTCAACGGATTTTAATGAAAATTAGTACAATGAATATCTTGAGGCCACTGATTTTGAATGTTATCAAAATTTACAAATACAAGATGGCGGAACCAATATGGCGACCAATATTTCTCGATTTCAACGGATTTTAATGAAAGTTAGTACAACGATTATATTGAGGTCACTGATTTTGAATGTTATCAAAATTTACAAATCCAAGATGGCGGAACCAATATGGCGACCAATATTTCTCGATTTCAGCGGATTTTAATGAAAATTAGTACAATGGTTATATTGAGGTCACTGATTTTGAATGCTATCAAAATTTACAAATCCAAGATGGCGGACCCAACATGGTGACCAATATTTCTCGATTTCAACGGATTTGAATGAAAATTGGTACAATAATTATTCTGAAGCCACTAATTTTGAATATTATCAAAATTTCAAACTCCAACATGGCGGATCCAACATGGCGACCGGAATGTCTCGATTTCAACGGATTTTAATGAAAATTGGTACAATGATTATTTTGAGGATACAAGTTTCGAATATTATCAAAAGTAGTAAATCTAAGATGGCGGATCCAATATGGTAACCGAATGTCTCGATTTCAACGGATTTTAATTAAAATTAGTACAATGACTATTCCGGAGCCACTAATTTCGAATATTATCAAAATTTCCATATCCAACATGGCGACCAAAATTTCTCGATTTCAACGGATTGTAATGGAAATTAGTACAGTGATTATTCTGAGACCACTAATTTTGTACATTATCAAAATTTCTAAATGCAAGATGGCGGACCCAACATGGCGTCCAGAATGTCTCGATTTCGACGGATTTTAATAAAAATTGGTACAATGATTATTCTGAAGCTACAAATTTCGAATATTATCAAAATTTATAAATCCAAGATGGCGGGTCCAATATGAGACCAAATTTCTTGATTTCAACGGGTTTTACTGAAAATTAGTACAATGATTATTCTGAGGCCACTAATTTCGAATATTAGCAAAATTTCCAAACTCAAGATGGCGGATCCAATATGGCGACCAAAATTTCTCGATTTCAACAGATTTGAATGAAAATTGGTACAATGATTATTTTAAGGCCACTAATTTTTAATATTATTAAGATTTGGAAATTCAAGATAGCGTATCCATAAAGGGGTTTTCGGGTTGAAACAATTTCTAGGATATAACAAACTGGAACATTTGAGAAGTGTTTAATTAGTAAGTATTTATCCAACGCCGGGTGAAACCGGGTAACCCAGCTAGTCAGAAATAAAAATCAGAAAATGATTTTTATTAAAAAAAAAAAAAATAGGAAAATGGCTTTTATTTTTAAAACATATATAAATGTAAATGTTCGTTTGTTTAAAATCTTAAATCTCCGAAAGTTCTTTGAAATAGCTTTGACATTTTTTTTAAACTGCGCCAGCGGACGTAAAAATAACACACGCTAAGCTAAATATTTTACGGCAATGGGAGCGCTATCTTTTGAATGTGATAGCAATGCACCCAATACTAAACATTGATCATGCCGGACACCTCTGGAAAACATTTTCTGATTTTTATTTTAGATTTTAAAAATTTTTATTTCTGATTTTTTAAAATAAAAATCAATTTCTGATTTTTATTTCTGATTTTTTAAAATAAAAATCATATTCTGATTTTTATTTCTGATTTTTATAATAAAAATCATTTTCTGATTTTTATATCTGATTTTAAAAATAACAATCATAGTCTGATTTTTATTTCTGATTTTTATAATAAAAATCATTTTTTGATTATTATTTCTGATTCTAAAATCAAAAATCATTTTTTGATTTTTTCTTTTGATCTTTTTCGAAAAGATCACAAATTTAAAAAGCACATAAAATTCTTAAAGCTCAGGCCATAAGAATCATAATGCTACATTTAAACCAATTTTCCCACAAATTTGTCTACATGATTTTTTGGGTGGAAAAATTGAAAATAATTGTTATTTTCGATCCCTGTTAAAAAGTAAAATGACATATATGCGTAGATTTATTTTTATTATATGAATTTAGCATTTCGTTATATTATATTGAATCCGGTGGATTTTTCCATTTTTATATTAGAAATAAAATAAGAAGACCCCGACTTCAAATTTAAAAACATTAAAAAATATGTGAGGCATATTTATATAATGTGAAAATTTTTGATTTTGTTTATTGAAATAAATAATTATGTTCTTATTTTATTCAATAGTTCTTTTAATTAAGGAATATGTTCTGAAAGTTCATTGAGAAATTCACAGAATTGACTTAGTTACAACCGCCTGCTTGAGCCGGTTTCAGTAACTTTTGTGTGAACAACAAATCTTTAAATGCGTTTTTCTCAATACGCATTTTTGAATCTAATTGATAACTAAAATAATTTTAACAAAAAATAAAACCGACGAAAAAAGAAACTGAAAAATGAAGAAAAAAAATGTTTAAGTCTTAATTATTAATTAAGCTCCTAAACTAACGTAACTAACTAATATTGAGTCGGCGCCAAACAAGTCGCGAAGTGTCATTGTTTATCACTGGAGATTTCACGTTGTATTTTTATGTTATTTTGTTTTGATTATTTCTTTAAAGTAATTTAATGGTCTACGTTGACTGTTTGTTTGGTGCTGACTCAAAATTAGTTACTTACATTAGCTTAGGAGCTTAGTTAGTAAGACTTAAAAGGTTTATTTTATTTTTCGCTTTTCAGTTTCTTTTTTCGCCAGTTTAATTTTTTGTTAAAAAGTTTTAATTTTTTAATTTTTTTGTGTTTAAAATCTACTAATTTTTCCGTCTCCATCATCAGATTAATTCCAGGTCCCCATTATGTTGTAGTGTTATCAGAACTACATATGTGTGCCAAGTTTCAACAGAAGCGGTTCACAGATGAATGAAAAATCAATTATTCCATATTTTTTTCTAACCGTAGAGTTGTATTTTTTTTAACTTTAAATGGGACAAACTTCGAGGTACACCCTATACAATAAAAAAAGATTCATCAAATTCGGACTACTCTGTAAAAAGTTATGCGTGGTCATACATAAAGATATAAAATAAAAAATTAATTAAAAAATATAGATCTCCTCCCTTTTTTTTCGTCGGTTAAAAAATCGATATAGCTAATTCATATGATTGCGATCTCATTTTCTTTAGAAAACTAATCTCTTAATCTTGACGTACGATTTTTTTCTTTTCTTTTTATCCACAATTGAAGGCACTAAAACTATTCGATTTTTCTAAAAAATTTTTTAGAAATTTGCCATTTCGTTCTTTTTCCAGATATCTTAAATCCCCTATGTCGGGCAAATGTAAATAAAATTCAGAACTGTCGATTGTATAGTTTCTTTAAAAAATTCCTAAAAATCATCACTTTCCAGCCAGAAAAGAATGCAAAAGAATTCACTGAATTCAAGTGATGCAAGTGAATTCAAGTGAATGGAAGTGAATTCAAGTGAATGCAATGAATTCACAAAGACTTCAAAGAATGCTTTGAATTCCAGAGGAATGCATTCGTAGTAATGCATTCTTTTTGCAAAATGAATACAGAGTGCATTCCTTATTATTTTTTTGAGGAATGGGAATTCATCTAATTTCATTCCCATTCTTCAAGAGAAATTTAACTGCAGCTTTGAGTGAATTCATTTTAAGGAAAACATTTATAGGAATGCAGCTCGAAAATAATGCATTCTTTAACAACTCTGAAGATTGTACAATTCTTTAAAACGTAGTATATTATGACAAGACCTAATTTGTTGTTCCTGTCCAATAAAAATACCAAAATGTTTAGTTCAAACTCGATTTTAATTGGATTTTTATATCACGTAGTTTAATCCAAAGATAGCCGGAAGAATCATTAATTTTACAAGAACATGTAAACATCCTTTTTGCTTTATCAATAAAAGGACTTATTAGAGGTGGAAGGTTAGATCCTCTACCTTTTAGAGAGAACAATAAAATAAGCACACTACATGAAGAAGATCAACGAGATTTTTTTGCCTTTATTTTAAACATTGAATCACACAAAATTGGAAAATCCGTAAAAAGTATATTCCTTTATATTCTCACAAAATTCCTTTTTTTGCCTAGACCTGGAAACCTTATTTAGCTAGTGTGAAATTTTGTAAGAGTAGTTAAATCTTATTTTATAGTTATAAAAATTATTTTGTTTTTCGGTATATATTAGATCATTATAAAAAAAAAAAGATTTTGGAAACTAAAAACATTTTTGTGTAAAGGAAATTTTTTAAAATATATATAATTTTAGCTAAAATTTACCTTAGTTTTTTTAATAGCTAAATTAATATTTATTTATTTATTCAATCTACCGATTACAAATCTGCATATACATAAATATAGTAACTGATATAAACTATTTATACGATAGGTACTAACGCAAGAGAGCAAATTATTAAAAAAATCACAATTTTTATTAAGGGGTTACACCACCATGAAATTTTCGAAAAATAGTTAAAACCTTATTTATGTTCCAGGTATTGCAGATTGAAAGTAATTAAAAAAAATTTTGCTTTTAAGGCGTTAACGTCGACTTTTTTTAATTTCACGTTTTTCTCGAAATTACTTTTTTCAGACTGGATATCTCAAAATCTAATGAACCGATTTGGATGGAATTTGCACAACTTATTTTTTATAATATTACCTAATACGTCACGAAGGATTTTTTCGATTGGATTCCGTATTCAAAAATTATATATGAGCCGTTTATTTTGAAAGTGCCTAAAGTCCAAATGATCATAAAGACTATTTTACTTTACAAGAATATAGAAAAATAGTGTTTATGATCATTTGGACTTAAGCCACTCTCAAAATAAACGCGTCATATTTTTTAAACTCAAAATTTTTATGGAAATTGTTTATAAATCCATTATATGTATGGGTAATTCTTTTACGAACCGAACACCTTTTTGGTGTGAAATCATCTCCTATTTGGCTGAAACTTTTAACATTTTTTTCAATTTATTTTTTTTATTTCGAAAAGTTTGAAGTTATATCGAAAAATAGTTAAGACAAAAATTGTAGATCTTTTTATTATCTACAACTTTTACATGTAACGTTTTTTGATCCGAGATATAGTTTTCTTTTTATTAACAGAAAATCGTTTTTTTTGACGTGTCGCGCTATATAAATTAAAATGTTTTAAAAATAGTAATAATAAAGGTACCATATTTTGAAAACATGTTTTTTATGTAAAATTTGACGGAGAATACGATAAAAATACTAAAAACATGCTACGAGGTGGGGCCATTGTTAAAAACCGACCAAGTACGAGTCGGACTCGCGCACCGAGGGTTCCGTACAAACCTGTAGGTATATAAGTAAAAGTTCACCCAAAAAATATGTGATGTAACTAAAAATTTAAGGTTTTCGGAATTTTTCCTTTATATGTGCTATAAGACGTTGCTTCATGCCAAATTCCAAGATTCTAGGTCGACTGGAAGTACCTAGGTTTTGATTCCCTTGCGAGTAGTTGCGAGTTTGAAAATATGCGGCTTAAATTGCTGTTTCTTTTGATTGCGTTGACATAGAAGTTTGATTTTGTTACAGCTTAAAGGTATTATAGACCTGAGTATTTGATATGAATTTCAATTTAATACCTCTACACGTTCATGAGGAAAGGGGTAGTAAGTTTAAAATTATTAAAAATATTTTTATTATATGATGTAACTAAAAATTTACGGTTTTCGCAATTTTTCCTTTATCTGTGCTATAAGACGTTACTTCGTACCAAATTTCAAGATTCTGAGCTCACGGGAAGTACCCTGTAGGTTTTGATTCCCTTGCGAGCGTCGAAAATTTGCGGCATAAACGGCTGTATCTTTTGATTGCGTTGGCTTAGAAGATTGTTTTACAGCTCCAAGGGACAGTAGACCTGAGTATTTGATATAAATTCCAGCTTGATACCTCCACGAGTTCCTGAGAAAAAGGGTCTTGACAGACAGACAGACGGACGGACGGACGGACAACAAAGTGATCCTATAATGGTTCCGTTTTTTTCTTTCGAGGTAGGGAACGCTAAAAATTTATTTAAACCATTAAATTCTTAATAACAATATGAATTTGTTAATTATTTTTATTATTTATTTTATTATTACTTTCACCAAATTCATTCCTACGGATTTAAAATGAAAAAAAAAAGAAGTTTGTAGCTCAAACAGAACCAGAGTTATAAATTTTTGACAATGAGTCTCCAAGCCAAAAAACTCCATATTCTCACATTTTCGATCACTTGTATTATCGAAAATATGCGGAAAATAAAAATTTTTTTCGATTTAGAATCCGTGAAAATGTTTCAGCCAAATCGGAGATGTGTCGATCAATTTTTATCAAAATCCTAAGGGTTTGTAAAAGAATAACCCGTATACGTAAAATAAAGAATAATTCATATTTTTAATGGCCGAGTCAAAAAAAAAGTTTATTTTTATGCCTTAAGCAAGTAAATATAATAAATAAAAACATCAAAGCTACTGTAATTATTTTTATATAAAAAGCACTATATTAAATTTCTTTTACGCATTTTCAAAAAGGATACATAAGTCCCAATCAGACCTAAGAGCTATTTATGTGAAACGTTAAGATGTCTCTGATAAAAAGAACTCGACTACTGATGAGTCTTTGATCTTATTTACGCAAACCCAGCAACAAGCATCTGGTATCATATGATAGAGTGCCATTCAAGATCTATAGACAAAGACTGTAGACGAATATCTTTGTATAGATTCATTCCTATTGATATGGGTAGAATAATAATATAGGAACCATATCTCTGAATTGTATTCTAACATCGATCCGACCATAGGCATATAAAGTTTTATAAAACCCTATATTTTTGATGTCTTGCAAACTATCAAACATCAAAATGCTTCATGTTATAGAGAAATTCTGAATCTTGTAGTAATACTATTGGATTTTTACACCTGTGGAATTGATGCAACTTGTCGAGATCCTTTTTTTAATAAGTAGTTGACAGCATGACGCAGAGTGAATAGTAGTATAACGTGCGAAATCGTCTGCATAAAGCAGTTATTTAACATGAACATAAGTTGAGACAATGGCATTAAAAAGTAGTAAAATAATATTGGTTATAAACGAGTTCTAAAGCCTCTAGTTTATTTTGCAAGTTCGTGAAAAGACAAAATTTGTTAACCTACAACATAAAAGTTTTCTAACTAACTAAAATAAAAACCTTTTAACCATTCGCTGGTTTGTCAATAAGTCAAGTTAGGAAGATAAAAAGAAACTAGAACAATTTATATGATACGTATCAGAAAGTAATCTAGAAAGCGATTTCAGAAGAGCTCTCAGAAACTAACCTCGTGAACCCATCTGGGATAATTTCAAGACAATTTTATGTTCCAGAAGAGACTCGAGTGAATGGCTCGGAATGTTGCTAAATACTAAAAATGTTGCAATTGAGGTGGATGCTTTCTTTCCCTCGAAAAATCCTTAATTCTATTTCAAAGCATTGTGTCGCCAGGTATTTTATTTGAATTTGGAAATTGCAAAAGATTACATTTAACCATTTGGAATTTGGTCGACAATGAATGGAATTGTTCATTTAATTCATCTCATGAAATGATTATTGGAACCCCGGTCTCCGGGCAATAAGTAATGTTCCATGTTTTTGTGGCTTTAACAAAAAACTTGTCCATTTACGTTCTTATTCATGGCATTTCGTAGCTGACAAGATGGATAACAAACCATTTCGAATCCCGGAAAACTGTATCAAAACACACTTTTTGTGTGACGATACGAAACGATCAATAAATCGAGAAGATGTGGGCAATTTACTGCTGACCAAGCCCCAACCTCGGACAGATTACTTTTAGGCGGAACTCGATGTTTTCATTATGGAGCTCGTAATTTCCAATAAAAGTTTTGCCCAGTTATCGATACAACCTTAAGCTGCCTTGGATGGAGTTTTAGACACTCGAACCAATCCATTGAATAGCCGAACTTTATGAATGCGATGCGAAAACTCTCACTTTATTGGTCTGAAAGCGAGCAAAATAAGTGGATGCTCGAAATCCTCTGCGAATATTGGGTTTGTTTTTATCCTTTGGCAAATTTAAATTGTTTTTAAAATCCTATGGTACTTAAAACTTTTCCGAACACAAGCAAATTGTAGCGACTTTTTCAATATATTTCTGTTCAAAAGTTTTAACTCCAAACTAATATTCGAATTCCGCTAGGCACTTGTCTGTAATAATTTTACAAAAGATAAACTTTTACTTTTGATAACTCAAGCGTTTTAAATCCTTTATTAAAAACAATTTAAATTGCATTCCACTAACAATATTTTACAATCTGCGCACTTTATTGATACGTATACTTGATATTTTTTGGAATATTGATTACTATAACAATTTTTTAAATCTAATACCCTTTCGCATTTGAGACTTTCAAATACCCTACGCTATAAAATTACACCCATCTTTCACACGTGCCATATATTCGAATAAAGCAAAAAATAATAAACAATCAGATCAAGTTAAGTTTCGAAAATTTATTGGTTTTAGTGTATTTTAGAAAGGCCCAAAAAAGATAGGAAACGGATTTATCGTCTAGTTCACACGTGCATCCCTTTGACTTTTTCAGAAATAAAAATCAGAAAATATATCTTCACAGAAAATCAATAGTCTTACATCGTATTGCTTATTTACGGAGACATATTCGAGTGCCATCTGTGAAAAAAAATAATCCGATTCCTTTGGAAACACTGTTTCCTTGGGGAATATATCATTTTTAAAAGCCTTTCGCGCGTATACCATTATATATTTTTTTAAGATTTAAACATTTTACCATTTCCACCACTTCGAGCAGATAATGGTGTCGGTAATGGGCGCATTGTGAGATACATCAAGAGGAGGAAATTTATTCATTAGCTCACATGAGACGTTTCCTAATTAACGAGAGAATCCCTTTTATTATTTCACCGGGTGCAATTTTATACCATGCTTTTATCTTTATTATCTTATAAAATCGAAAATTTCTTTCTGCCTTAATCAAACTTCTACGAATTTCATTAGAATGGATTTACATTTAATAATTAACGTAGCTTTCATCTCGAGTGGCTTTAAATCGGTTTAATTATTTTTTAGCTACTGATCATTATAATCTTACAATATTCGTTTTAATGCTATTAAAATGTTACCAGTTTTTACTAAAAATTCAGCTTATTTTTTTTTTTTTTTTATTGTGCGTAGTTAAAACAGATTTCAGTTTTTAAATTCAAAGAGTGGAAAACCACAAGATCAAATGGACGTTTAATTTAAAAATTGGTCAATCAAGCTAACAAATTGTTTTGGGAAAAACAGTGAATTATATAATTCATTTATTGTAAAAATAAATTAAAACTAAAAATACAATGGTAATTAATTTCAAATTCTAAGAGAACTTTGTTAAGAATATTTCGAAAACCTTGCAGGATAAAAAATATATTAATGCAATTTTCACATAAGGCTGCGTTCAAAGTTTAAGAACTTGTAAAACTAAAGCGACCAGTTGACGTTATTGAACACAATTTTTTTGTTAAATAAAGTCTTAGTTCTCTAATTATCTCTCAAACTTTATTTTATTATTTTCTGATTCTAAGGAAATAATTTGGACATAGTAAAGAGTTTTTTATATTTCCATTGGACTGTTTCTATTTTGCAGATTATCAAAATGCCACACATATTAAAAACAAAACCTTCACAGGAAAATATAGTAAGTATTTATTTATTTATTTATTTATTTATTTTATTTGTTGTAATCCATAGGAATTCCCACGTTTTTTGTTGTACATTTTAACACTTAGCCGACCAATCGGGGAGATCTCCCCATTTTGAAGCAAGTCGGTTTCCGACAGATCGGGGAGTTTCCCATTTTAACTTTAGCAACGCGTTTCTCATTTTCTGTCATTGTTAACTACCTCGACCTGGGGTTTTTCGCAGTTGCTGACAGACTACTACTGTGGAGCATAATATATAATAAAATCAGCTAATTTTGAAGGCTCCTTAGTTTGGCTTTCCTAAGCGCGGTGGAAACCGAACAGTTGTCTGCGGCGCTTGCGGTCGGCTAAGTGTTAATTATGCGAGGTAATTCTTCTATTCGCTTTATCAATTTTGCGAGTTCTATCTTGGAGTTGATTTAAAGTTATTTTCTTTATGTACATTTCTTTATATAATTTTTATTAATTTCCGCTTGTTATTAAATATAATATTAACATCTTAAGAATGGTTTTTGTTTTTGTAAATTTTTTAAAAAATGAGAGCGAATAATAAGCTTCAGATGAAATAAATAAATTGAAGATTTCTTAAGAAAAGGTTTGAAATTGCCACACTATCAGACGTTGACCCGATAGAAGGCAAAAAATTGTTTTCTGATGTTCAAGAGCTCAATCTAAGAGGAAGGGCTAAAATAAAAAAGCCATTGCTGACAAAACGACATCAAGAACTGAAACTGAAATTAAACTGAAAAGGTATTCAAGTATTCGAAAATATGATGGTCCAATGAAAGTATAATAAATCGTTTAGGATCTGAAATTAAATGATGATCTGTTGACAGCAAATTCTTACATTGCGAGTTTGAATAGTCATCTGTCGGAATCTCTCTTAAAACACTTCCATTATTAAATTTCAGCAAGATAATGATCGCAATAACACTGCTAAATAACTAAAGAGTGCTTAAATTATAACAGCTCCCCTTTTGGGGCAAATTAGAGGATTTGTTGAGAAAAGAGAAACCAACATGAGAAAATATCTTACTGAATAAGTGTAAAAACTTAGTTGACAAGTATGTCTAATAGGATTAAGTCTGTAGTTGAGACGCGTGGTGGATTTACAAAGTATTAAACTTTGAATATTTGTTATTATTTGAACTCGAACAATTAATCTAGAGCTTTTTTTACATCACACATTTTGTGTGCTTGTCCGCCTTTAGCACGGTTAAGAAAGATATTCGGTCAGGAGTTCCTGGACTCGACTGAAGCTCGTTCATCTTCTGTAAAAGACCTTCTGGCGTTCCTTAGGGTAGCAGATCGTCTTTTACTGTAAAGGGGCTTCGGCACAAAAGACCGTCTGGTCGCAGTGCCCACCATGAGGGTCACCCCTAACAATAATAATAATAATAATAACTTTTTTTTCAATTCGATTCAATTCATTTAATTAGCAGGGTTAAAAATATTGAATTCCTATTTTTTAAATTGTTTTACCTAAAGTTTTATAACACCAATTGTAGAAGATTTGAAAACAGTTTTGGAAGAATTTAAAGCTGAAAATCGTTTATACTTTTTTAGATCCTTAAAAATTGTTTGTCCTTGTTAAATATTTATTTTTATAAGGTATAAATACTTTTACAAAAATTAGATAGACTTCTTTAAATGAATTCATACACTGCCGCAGTTTTGTGCACTGCACTGCATGTGATTCTGTTTCAGGCTTTATTCAATAAATATCAAGAAATTCTGATATTTTATGAATTGATTAATCCGTGTAATAAACTTCAATTTCTTTAAAATTAAACACGTCTTCTTTAGTAAGATTTATAGATCAGGCTAAACAAAAGCGACTGTACGGCTACTATACACATGCAAGAGAAATCTAATTCTGTGTGTTTTTTTAATGAACTGATCTGGATCCGCAATTTTGCATTGAATTGAATTTTGTAAACCATTTCATATAACAAGGATTTTAAAATTTGTAAAAAATACATCAAATTGCCATAATTTTTATCCATCAAAAATTAAAATCTTTAACAAAAAAAAAATCACTGGATTCATTTTTTGACACAAAAAGGGCATAAGTCAATTCAATTTTATGTCATTTTATCAAAAATTAAAAAATTTGCTATTAGCCACTATTGAAAAATTTCAATTCAATGCAAAATTGCAGATCAGTTTCCCCCAATTCTACATAAAAGTTAAGAACCCTTAACCTCTTAATTGTTTTGAAAAATCCCTTTAATTCAAGAGATGGACCTCTTTTTGTAGAAGCATTTACAAATAATAAGAAATCAGTGGATTTGTTATATTTGTTCAATAATATGGTAGCATATTAATTCCTTTAAAAGGATTTTTGATAGTAGTTAAGAGGTTAAGATCTCTTAATTTTATTCCAGAATCGGGGGGATTGTTTCTACTTCACTATTAATTTTACATTAAACAATTCTGCAAATTTTAAAATTACCATGGAAAGAATCAGCTTTTTTCACATATATTAACAAAAAAACTCACAATAACAAAACGGAGATTCTTTTTCTTGTACCTTTTCCGCCTAGAATTAATTTGATCATTAAAATTAAATTACTGGGGCGGCTGCTTCTCAAGAGCCCCAATTCTAAATAACTGTGGAAAATATTATGTTCATTCTGAAGAGATTTTGTACACATACTTGAATAAAACGAACGGTTCCTTCAACGTAAAAACCAACATCTTAAAGAACTTTTTATATTTCCTACTAACATCAATAAAAAATTTGGCTGACTAAGAAATATTTTTTGAAGCTCAGGATGTAAAGATTTAAATTTAAATCGATAATAATAAGCAGTACTATGTAAAGTTGTATCGGTTATGCTTTACAAAAATTTTACTGACTCTCAGAAAATTAAATTAACAAAGGATATTTGGAAAAAATGTTCTCTTACTTACCGTATTAAATTAACCACTCATTAAAGTAATTCATTTTAAAACAATCGGCGTTTTGTGCTTTATTTACAAAAGTGTGTTTCTTCCTAAATTAATCACCGAAAAGTTTCCACTCACCTGCATAAATTGCTTCAATAATGAGATCCTCCAAGTCGCGAACGTTTTTCATTTCCAGCTCCTCGAGGAGCGCACTGTAAGGGATGCATTTCGTGCGAATCGCCATCGATACGATAGTGAGGTGTTGCAGCTTCTTCTTCATGGCCGGGGTGAGGTCCAGGTACTCGAAGGGGCGCTCCCAGTACTGCTTAAAGGTGCCGTAGGCGAACAGGATCAGCGTGTTGTAGTACTTTGCGTATGGACCGTTCTCCAGCTGCAAGTAATATTGAGTTATAAATCACTAGAACTGCGCACATCCCGGGCTTATTACCTCCATGATATTCGGCATGAGGAGCAGCTCCCCAAAGACGTGGACCCCGGGCGCCTCCAGGACCTGCTTGATGAGCTCCAGGCAGGCGGCTCCTTTGGCGCTCTTCGCGAGCAGCGTGAACTGCTCCAGGTGGTTGTGGGACGTCGCTGGCGGCACATCGTCCACCGTCTCCTGCGCCATAATTATATCAGAAGCCATTCCGAAACAACTTCTTTTCGATCGAAATCACTTAGTAAAATTCGCATACAAAAATTCTCCTGCTGTTTTGACGTTTCACTGGTGACAGTCGGTGGTACCAATGGAAAGGCTTGAAAATCACAAATGTCCATGCAGTCGCTAAAGAAGTACATTACGGAGAAAATTTTTTAGACTAGGCGGGAATTTTTAAAATGAAATTTCAATGTGGATGTGGAATTTTGAATTAAATTGTTATTTTCGATAATTACTCGTAGCAATACTTTTCAATTTTGCCAAAAAGACATAAAACTGCACTGATTTATGTACGTTTTACATAAACAAATTAATCCAGTGATATGTATTTTAGTTAAAGTTTTGCAGTTTGAATAGGAAAAATTCATGGCACTTTGATGCATTTATTGCAAATTTTAAAATGTTCGCTAAAGGAAACAGTTTAAGAAATTCAATTCAATGTAAAATTCGAGATCCAGAACTCACAATGTCAATTGTAGAGAGAAAAAAAGAAGTTTTTAATTTTAGATATTTCATAAAATCATTAACAAAAAAAAAAAAAAAAAAAATGTCTAATCTACGGTACGCTTAAAAAAAATAATTTTCATTTGAATAAAATCGTAAAGAAGGAAAATCGCACAAAATTTCCTTTTTATTATTTCTTGATTTTTGGACATTTAAATAAAAAAGCTCTTGCATTTTGAGTTGAATTTCTTTTAACTTTTTTAAAAGGGGTCTCAGAAAATATTTTATTTAATATTAATAAAATACAACATATTTTAGGTATGTAAACATAAAACTAAGCTTTAACTACTCTGAAAAAGTAGAAATAAAAATTATACCCTCTGTTTAAGGCACACTGATCCTCAGCAAAAATTGTTTTCTTTTTATTCAATCAAAATATTTCCTTTAATTCATATATATATATATATATTATACATTTAACGGCTGAACAAACAAAAAACTAACAATTTAATATTAAAAATATTGTTTATTTAAAAATGAATACATACATTTAAACTGTAATAAATCAAATGCAATAAGTAAGTACAAAATTTAGCACAATAGATCTTTCAGATCGCGTTTGTTATCGAGACGTACCTAGAGTAACTTAACGACCCGCTATAAATAATAATAATAATAAGTACAAAATATATAAAATGTACAAAAAATGACTTTAGATCTATTCGATTCAGAATTTTCTGTGTTTTATTTGAACAATTACTAAATTAAATTATTCGCAAAATTCCAGTACTGTCATTTTAAGCATTTGCCTATTGTAAGGATAAAAATAAATTGAAAATGAATGTAAACCTTTTCATGTAAGCGCGAAAACTAAATCTTAAGTAAATTAAATTTACGTCCTTAAGGGGATATTTACTTTCAAAATCCGGAAAAAACACAATTTTTAAAAGTTTTTTTTTTGAAAAGACTATTATAATTATGATTCTGAAACCTTTTGTACATTATTGGTAAGATTATGAAAAATATAAAAAGAATCTTTAAATGCAACTTTAGTTTATTTTAATGCCTGCAGATGGCGTCATCCAAAATGCACTTTTAAAACGGCCCCATTTCTCTAGGACTTCCCGTAACAGATAGAGTAAAAATCTTTAGTGGATTGTTTTCATAAGACACAAAACTAGTACCTTAACCTAAAAAACCTTTTATTTTTAATAAATATATCATTTTATACACATTTTTCTAAAAAAGTTATAAAACGACTATAAGTTAGGGGTAACTACCCCTCCGTATAAAAAAGTGCGGAGGTAAAATAATATTTTTAAAGGTTTAATTACTAGTATATTCGATAACGAATGGAATGGCGTTTGGTTTGTAAAAATCGGTTGAATAGTTTTTGAGATACAGATGCGCCCGTTTTCAAAAATGTGATTTCGAGAAAAACGCATTCAAAGTTTTTGCTATATAATTTTTGCATATAAAATGCGTAGAGGTAGCGTTACAAATATAGGTATAACTTTTTTTCTTTTACGAATTTCTTAAAACGGTTTTTGGAGAGTGTTTGTGTGATGTTAAGAAACATTTTTATGAAAAAAAAAAAAAATTTATTTTTTTTCGATTTTGAAAGTAAATAATGCATTTATTTAGTAATTTTAAATAATGTGAAGTTATTAATTTCTTAATTCTTGTAGAATTGCTTTCGGTTCAACTATTTGATATGAAATAGTGAAAATAATATATGCTAAATTAAATATTATATCACATTTAACTTGTTCGATACTTAACCTTTTAAGGACGGGAGTGGTCGATATATGGACCAGCCAGAGGACACATAATATTTGATGTTTTTCAGGGAAAATGTTATGCGCTAAATATGGGAAAAATAGTATAGAAATTTCTGGAAGCATCCTTGACCTTGAAAATGGCGGTTTTCAATGTCAAATTTGTTCTGCTATTTAGCTCTGAAAGTTGGCATACCTACATTTTTTGATGCGCTGAATATGGGAAAAAGAGTGTAAAAATTGCTGAAGGCACCCTTGACCTTGAAAATTGCTATTTCAAAGTCAAATATTTGTTTGCTATTTCGCCCTGAAAGTTGGCATACCTACCTTTTTTTATGTACTGAGTACGAAAAATATAGTACCACGAATCGCGAAACTCATCTGCAAGGTGAATTCAAGATCAAAAATTGAAATTTTTACGATTTTTCCCGTATTCAGCGCATCAAATTACCTAGAAAAATACTTTCAAACCGTCGCGCCAAATTTTTTACATGGGACTTTCCGTTGCGGACGGGCCTGGTCGATATATCGACCAGCAAGGAGGGGGGGGGGGGGGGGGGGGGGGGGGGGGGGACTCCACATAAGAAGTTCATTGAATATATTTATAATATTCATGTCTAATAAAAGGTCAATTTTAACGTAATTTTCCCCGTCCTTAAAAGGTTAAACAAAAAATATATTCCAGAGATAAAAATATATCCATAAATGCGTATTAGTAGAATAAGTTGGATAGAATATACAAAAATAAAAATAAATCAAGAATAGTTGACTTGTTGTTTTATTTAAATATTTAATAATAAAAAGTTCAATAATTTAATTAAACACATTATTATTGCTATTAATTATTTTAAATAAAATATTATTCGGAGTCATGATAAAATCGAAGAAGACAATATCCAGAAGTTATAAAATCTAGAAACGACAAAATCCAATAATCAAATCTAGAAAGTGCCAAAGTAAATGTAATTTCGATAATTTGTTATATTATGATTCCAATGTCTACAATTTTGATAATCAAAATACTACAAAGTTAATGAAAATAATTTCCGTAACTTAACAATTGATTTTATTTTCTTTCTGGAATTTATCGTTTCTGTATTTAGTCGTTACTGAATTTTGTTTTTGTGGATGTCGTGCCTAACCTATAATAATTAATTTATAAAATAGGTCTTTATAATTTTCTCATACCAAATAAATTACAATATTTGATTAGAAATCACTGGAACTTAGGTTAGGTTAGGTTAGGTAGTTGTGGCTGCCAAAAAGAGGCACACTTAGGCCAACGCAATGCCCATTGTGATACCACACGGGACGACCCCGATTTTAACTAACCGTCGAACCATTTCGAGACTTTGATGAAGCGTTCAATGTCCCTGATGTTCTTCACACTCAGGTCTGACAGGTCATCAAAGAAGGTGGCGCCCAGGTGCTGGTACCTATGCCGCGCAAGCGCTGGGCAATGACAGAGGAGGTGGTTAATACTTTCCTCCTCCTCCTCATTCTGGCAACTTCTGCAGAAGTCATTTACTGAAACGCCTAGTCTGCTGGCATGTCTCCCTACAAGACACTGGAACTTAACTCCTCTAAAGCTACTGCGCACTCTTTAAACGCGTGCTGGCGGTTTGCACCTCACAAGAAAACAAACGAAAACAGATTTTCTTTCTAAATAATTCATAATACTCTAGGAAATATTTTCCATATTTCTTAGGACACTTAGGACCCCACACTATCCGTATGAAACAAATAACCTACACAGGGGTTACACGCACCCCAGTAATTTAAATCAATGCACTGAGCTGACTATTGGTCGTAGAGAAATTTTTATTTTACCTTTTCATGCCCAAAATCTGAAAATGGGAATAGGTCTTTGGGAAAAACCAAGTATTATTTTTTCGCCGTGAAAAATACGATTGAACAAAATAAGTAAATTGTTTTTAGCATTTTTCACTAATTTTGTGGGATTTGGGAACCCCTGTGTGGGGTCTTAGGGTTAAAAAGTTAACAAACATGTTGCTATTCCTCTTTAAAAATGTTCGCTTTTATTTGAAGTTTACGAACCCTCGTAAAATTGTTTGTTGAAATGTTGTAACATATTAAATTATGGTATAATGAATTATCGTAAGATAGTCTTCTTATCTCATTTAAATGCAGAAAATATTATTATAAATTCTAGACAATTCTAAACAGAAACAGAAGAAAACTAATGATGTCTTTTTTACAATACACAAGTAAGCAATAAAAATTTGTATTTGAAAATATTTTATAAATATTTATTATTAATTATATTCGTTCATTTAAGAAGTTATATTCAAAGGGGTCGTTCGCTAGTTAAATATGTATAAATGCAAACCGGCGGTTATTCAAAACTGCATAAATTGAGCAGTTTTTAGTATACCATAGAACATCTACGCGACTGCATACATAAATTATTTTCACGGTAGAAATCTTCTGAATGAAATCTGTAGAAACCAATGGTTTTTGATTTATTTTCCCTTTTATTTTTTCCCCAAGAGAACAAAAGTGCCCGCTTCGTCACGTATTTCCTGCTCATCTAAAGATTGGAGGATTTGCCTGTTAACTTTGCTTATTACGATTCAAGGCGCTGTTTCTCCCTTATATTGATCCGTCCTCGAAGGAATATTGGTTTGGAAAAAGTTTCTCCTTTATTTAATTTCTTACAAGACAGCTGGCTTTTTAATTCGGATCTTTGTTTGCTTTTTATCTTCTGGCCAACATCAGCCAATGGTCTTTTTAATTGAGTTTCATTAGATTCTTTCAGGAAAAACTATTGTGTATATTATTTTTCTATCGTTCTTTGACTTTTGTCTTTTGTTATAAAGTCATTTAATTTTTCTTATAAGTGGACCTATTTAGTAGTCCAAGTCTATTGAAAGCTTTTCACCATAATCAGTAGCGGCGTTAGGGTAGGGCGCGGTTGGGCGACCGCCCAGGGCGCCAGATTTGAAGGGGCGCCGCAGGCCCCCCTTTATATCCGCTTGTTCATTGAGCGATTCCTACTTATTAGTAAATTCCCTAAATCTAGTTACAAAATCGTTATGACGGCAACACTAGAATGGAATGCAGTGTTCGGTTTCATTGGTTGTTTGGTATGATATACTTTTTCAAATAAATGTCATTAGTAAATCTCTACAATCAATAGACATGGAACTCGGTAAATGCACAAAAATTTTGAAAAAATGCTGCGCTTTCTTGGAAGAATATAGAAAAACAGGCTTCAAAAGCGCCATTTTAACCCATTAATGAGGAAAACGAGGTTTTGTGCACGCAAGTTCAATTGCACGATTCGAATAGCAAATTTGGGCGATTTTCTTCCAAATTCGTATACAGGAGGTTTTTGGGGATGTTCTTTCAGAATCCGGCATTTGTTTTGCCTAAAAGCTTCAAAAACCCTATTATTTTTTGTGTTTTTTAAAAAAAAGTGCTGTTTTTTTGGTAATTTTTCTTTTTAAAGTCGATTATCTTGAAGTTGCTGATATTAAATGATTATACAACCACCAGAAATCACCGTCCGAATGTCTAAACTTCCTCAAACCATGGTTTTGAAATATTTTTTTTGCTTTGGTTTTTAAAAAAAAAACCCAAAAAAACTCCTGTATACGAATTTGGAAGGAAATCGCCCATTAATGGGTTAACTGCGAAGGAGTTGGAATTGAACCTATGTTTAGAACGACGACAAGAATTCGACGTGTTAAACGCCAAATTGGTGAAACTACTCGCGATGAGCCTATAACTTCTCCAGAAAAGAAATTTGAAGTTGAATTTTTCAATTGCCTTTTGGACACTACCATAAATTCACTCAATGAAAGATTTGAACAGTTAAATGAATACTGGGAATCTTGGTCTTTTTTGTACAATATAAAAAAGATTCCGGAAAAACTAGACCTTCTCAAACTCTGTAATGATCTCCAATTGAAATTAACTGTAGACTCTAAATCAGGTATAGATGGTTGTATGTTGTGCGATGAACTCATAAGTCTAAAATCTTTTTTGCCTGATCAGAATGTGGTTAATCCTGTCTTTATTTTAAATTTTATCAAAGATCGCAACTTACAAGAGCTGTCTGTATCCATATGAATGGATAGCATTGCGAATATTGATCACTATACTTGTAACTGTGGCTAGTGGGGAAAGGAGTTTTTCTAAGCTTTAGCTGATAAAAACCTATCTGCGATCCACAATATCTCAATCTAGATTGACAAACTTAGCAATTTTGTCAATCGAAAATGAAATTGCGGAAAACATAGACCTTGATGTCTTAATAAAAGAGTTTGCCGATAGAAAGGAAAAGAAATTTTATTAGTTTTTTTAATAAATGGTTATTTCATTATATCCCTTGCCTTTTTTTCGTATGCGTTTCAAGTAGGTAACTGACCCATTACCTACTGTTTCAATGGCAGATAGGGGGCGCCGTAGAAATCTCGCCCAGGGCGCTGGTAGTGCTAAAACCGGCACTGACCATAATATCTCAAATTAAAATCTTACATTGAAATAAAATGTTATTTAATTTTGCTAGCTTGAAATTCACTCCAAAATTGTGAATTGAAACATTCTCAATTATTAAAACAGATTGAGGATTAGTTGAGGTCTCCTCAAGGATTTTGATGAAACGTGGTATGTATTCTTCAAATAAATTCATTAAAAGATAATATCTGATTCGACTAATCGACGGTGACAAGCACGCATTTGTCTTCTTAAATGACAGCTCGAAATACTTAATTTAGACTTTTATTTTGCTTATATTCTTTCATATTTAACTACAGAATTTTATACAATTTTCATCAATACTCTAAAGGTATATAATTCAGGAAATCACATTAAAGCGTTTTTTTTTTCCTTTATTGCGAGCTTTATATCTATCAAAACGTTTTTTTTTTCATTTGAAATTTTGATAATATGTACCACAATTTGAAATGCGACATCTTCGAAATGTTAGATTTTTGAAACGCAAAAGTTGATTTTTCAGGATTTTTCTTAGTGATGAATTCGTAATTTTAATTTTCCGATTCCTGTAATTACTAGGTGACCATAACCCAACGTTGACCTGGATTTTATTAATTATTTACCATTTTAATTGAGTGCATTGCATGATTTTTCCAGAGGTGTTTGGCCAAGCACATGAATTAAAATTAAAAAAAAAATTTATTATGTGCTTGTGAGTTTGCCAAATGTGAAAAAAGTAATAAAACGTCTTTTTCAGCATTTCCCAAAATTCAGCCCCTTATTCTCATTTCGAAGATTAAATCAGGTAAATAATATATGTCAATAAAAACTCATAAATAAAGGATATATAAAAATCTCTTAAGATATATCAGTGGATACCGTGGTAGTAAAATTAGTTCTAGCTTTTGGTGATTTCTCTAAAAGGACCCGAATTCACCCCCCGGAGATATAGTTGCGAATCACATATTTTGAATAGTTTTTTGGATGAAAACGTCCTAATTTTATGATTCTCTATCAAACACATGAATCCGTTGAAATCGAGAAATCTTGATGGCCATATTATATCCGCCATCTTGAATTTCTAAATTTGGACAGCGGATTTGAAATCAGCATTTCGCAAAACTCCTATGTGTCAATTTTCATGAAAATCGCTTCAAATTTAAAGTTTTCAACCCTATGTATTATCCGAAAAACAATTAGTCTATATGTTAAGTTGGAAAATGTACTACTTTTGGAACAAAAAATTAAAAATATCGACGCAAGCGTTTAGGCGTGATTGAGCAACAAACAAACAAACAAACTTTCATTTTTATATACATATATATAGGGATGCAAAAATATGAGTAAACTATTGAGTAAATGCTCTAACATTTTAAAGTTTAAATTAATGTAAGAATGATTTGTGTTAATTTTTAGCCTATAACCACCGGTAAGACATAAGCTAGCCAACAGTGAAAGAATTTTCTTAATATGCTCAATAGTTCTAGAGATTATCTCTAACAAATGAACAAACTCAGCAACTTTGCCTCTTTATTATATAAGTAAAGATTATGTCACTCAGAACTCAAAACCCACTATACAAAACTCGGAATAATAATTTTATTTTACCTTACCTTAAACGCAGAAAAATTTTCCCTTTACTAATTGCTTCGTTAAAACTTGTTAACCTAATTTGAAATTTAAATCGCGCTTTATGTCGATAAATTTTCAATTCGTTACTGTCTCATCTCAATAATGTTTGATAAAGATGATTTCCTGATTACATAATTTCTACAGGAGAAAATAAAAAACCATAATAAAAGTCTTTCTCGTCTTTGAAGGCGCATCTGTTCTTATTCCGCGACGAAATGTATACGGGTGAATAACCACGACAAGGGAATGAAATCCGTATCAAAAATAATCTTTAAGTATTCTGTAAATTCCGAACTTGGTCAACAAATGATGGAAGTTCTAAAGTTTTCAATATTCAACTTTTTTTTCTTTTTTTTTTTTTTTGTCTCAGGGGGAGAAAACAGCGAACCGAAAATTATTGAAAGAATTCCATTTAGTTGCAAGAAAAATGGTGCTACGAATAAAAAGCGAAGTTCCCTGTCCGAAAAGTTTTCTAAGTACTTGATAAATCGACGTACTAAGGGTGTTATCGGAGTTGATAGGTCGCATGGAGACAATACCGAGCCTGCTGACGGGAATATAGCCCCCCAAAAATACAAGTCCACGGCGAGAGCACCCCTATAGCCTATATTATTTGGGTTTGGGGCCTATACAGCGAAAAGCCCCGCTGTTTTGCAATGCCGTCTTGGATCAAGCCTAGAAGGAGGAATAAACATTTCTTTGCTTCATATATTCACCCCCGCGATTCTGGTGACGAGGACGGACGGCCTTGTCATTGTCTACATCCTCTCAGTGAAATTCCCTACCGGAATATAAATACCCACCTTTTTTGCCGGCTTCATAACAACTGGCGGGTATGAGGTCGAGTATAAATGTGCTTCACGTTTTCTCATAGTAAAATTGGGGAAATTTTTATCTGGTCGAATTCGAGATGCGCAGGTTCGATGTAAACGTACATCGGAATCTAGCACCTAGAAATATAATCATACAACCTTTCTCCTGTGGTCGCGAATTGACAAACATTGTCCCTGCTTTTCGAGATAACTTATTTACATTTTTGGATAATTTTTTTTTTCTCGAAAGAAGAAGCAAATATTTGCCTATTCATTCGGCAATTATTTCGTCCCAAAGACAGAAAGTCCTTTAGGGAAAAAAATATTTTTATATTCCTGCGACAAGGTGATTTGGCACAAGCCATGTGCTTTTCAGTAATCAAAATTAGGGAGAGCTGCTCTGATAACTTCCTTGAGGACGTTTAATGAAATTGGACTGGAAAACTTTTTGGTCATCCTACACCGCGGACGTCCCTGTTAATTAGCTGTCTATGATGTTTGTACGCAATAACTGGGGAATATTGCTTAGGATATATATTTTTAGCTTTCGTCCCTTGTAAGGGACTTGAATCTTAATTAATTGTATTTCACTAAATTGGAGAAATAAAGTGGTATGTGCTGGTATCTAACTGCTAAAGTTTCAGACTAAAAAACCATAAAATGGACATGTTTTTAGAGTTAGATGAAATTATCCTCATTATTTTTAAAGGGTTAATGGAAACATTTCCTTTAAAAATTTTTTTTATAAAACTTGGTCCCTAAATATCACTAAAGTACACTAAAAAAATGAACATCTTATATTTAAAGAACTCATATACTTAAAAAAGAGAATCAAGAAAAAAAAACGAATTTCCTATTTTTAAGGTAATATTTTCTATTAAAAAAAAAAAAACATATTTTCTTAAATCTTATAATACCTGTTAAAATTAAAGGCTATTTTATTTAAATTTGTGTCATCGACAAACTTAACCCTCTGTAGCGCCGTGTGACATTTCTGTCACAAACCTCAAAAATCCCGCTAGAATACGCACCGAATGTATTTAGTTCATTCAAATCGGCGCCACTTTGCTGTCACATATTATTGAACAATGTAGTATCCACGGAAATCATCATAGAGAGCGTAAACTGTTAACAGTTAATCGATTAGAATTTCGCCCGTAATTGAAAGTGACAAGTTGAAAGTCGAGCAAATTTTAAATTTTATAAAAAAAATACAAAAATTGTGTAAAATTGTGTTATTTTCTTGGAAACCTATAGATAAGTGAATGAATATGTTCCTTCCATACCAAATTAGTTTTTTTTGTTTACGTTTAACTCAATTTTACAGTAATGTTACACTCCCTTAAATGTGAAATAAATAATTAATAATACATATTTTTTTAATTTCTGAGAAATATGTATTTTTTATTTCCCTAAACCTGTCAATTTTTAACATAATTTTAATGTTTTATGATCTTGCCCTACAGAGGGTTAAAATAAAGAAATGTACCTTTGGCTCGTATTTCTTTAATTTTGACTACGGTTTCACTTGATTTTAATAAAGTTTTCTTTTTTAGTGTAGAAATCAATGAAGGATAATTTAAAGGGAAAAAGGTGATAATCTGTAACTTTACAAATTTTTTTGTTTTTTAATGTATTACATTTTTTCCTTTAGATTAGGCACTATGGGACATCCAAACAGTTTCATCGATTAATTCTAAAATATTTTCAAAATACATTATAATACTTTTTTTCGAAAACATTAGCATAAAGATAATTTACAGAAAAATACTTATCAGCTAAAATAAGATATAATCGTCGTTGTTGATCTGTGAATTGAATAAAGAGCGGAAACTAGTAAATAGCTCATATTTTATAGTCTAGGTAGGGTTCAAAGTTTTATTTAAGTTACATTTTAAACTCCTGTATAATAAATTCTATTCTTTTTATTTTTTTAAAGTCTCAACATGATAATTTTTTACTTTTTAAACCCATTTTTATCGAAAACATAATATGATAGCACATCTTCGCAATTACAAATTCAACCGAAATCTCGCAAGATAGTCTTCTTAAAATTTTTGCACAACATTTTTACACAAAATTTTTGCACAAAATTTTTGCACAAAATTTTTGCACAAAATTTTTGTGCAAAATTTTTGTCAAATCTTAAGTTCAAAATCAGTTTTTTATAATTAAATTATAAAAAGTAAATGGATGAACAAGGAAATGCAATTTGTGCCTATTTTTTCAGGCTTTACGAATTGCTTAGCAAATAAGAATGAAAACATAAAAATTTGTTTGAACGCTTATAATACTATATTTCTTATCGTTGTCCTAAATATCATATTTTAAATTTTCATAGTTGTTTCTATGGTAGAAGATTTTTATTCACCTTTTGCAGCGATAAAATGGCAAAATTGTGAATAACCTACTATCTATTCTGTACGTAAGCCAAAAATTAGGACTTTATGGCAGATACTTATTATATATTATATATAAATATATATTAATATTTGACCACAAAATATACGATTTAAACTTAAAAACGGTCAGAGGCGAATATATCGTGAACCATACAAAATATCATGCACTCTAAAAATTAACTGAAAATTACTTGAAATGTACATTAAAATTACTTCTAATAAGCACATTGAAATAAATGTATTTTTCCAACTATTTATTTTTGTAAATGTAAACTAAACAAACAATAATGAAAAATCCTGGAAATCTGTATTAGTCTAAGAGCTAGTGAACCCTCCGTGTAACGGTCCGCCTGTAAGGCTAGAACTTTGTTAAATGATAAATTCTAGCATGCTAATTATAGTAACCATGACCTGCCAGCCCTTGGGCGTGCACATATATTTTTCCTATATTTTTGAAAATGTCAAAAAAAGTTAAAAAATAAACTTAACGCTGTAAGCTTGAAAATTTACTACGGCTTAGTTTATTGATTAGAACGTTCAGAAAAAAATGGACAGGCGATTCTGGTGAGCACAAGTACCGGACAGGTGGGTCAAAAGATGTACAGTACATATGCTTTCAAATAAACTTCGTCCTGTAAACTTGGAATTTATACAGGGTGAAAGGTCAGACCGAGACAAGCAAAAAATCGTATGGGTGGGGGGGGACATCTCGCACCGTTTGGCAGTTACAGGGTGATTCGTAAATCAGGATTTGGCCTTATATGGGAACCGCTCTTGTATTTTTATCTTTTTTTCTACGCATCGCAGCGGCCCCAAACTGATTTCAAAAAATCACTATTTGGAAGCTCTTTCCAAAAAAGTTTACACCACCCCCCTATCCCCAACCCCTTGGCCACAATCCCCCCTGCAAGTTGAAAAAATTAACTTTTATTTCACGATTTTTCACCTTTCGCCCCACTTTTCTCCGAAATTCATGTTATTAACATACCTACTTTTTATTTTTTTTAAGTTGCCTATCTAACTACCTTTCCAAAAAGGTGCAACATGCCCAGGTAGAAAAGGGTTGCAAAAGTCCTGAAATTAAAACATACTCACAGGTACCTAATTACTTTATTGCACCATAATGGCAAAAGTCGTTAAGTAAACAATTTTTATGACAGCAATTTCGGAAATGTTTGTTTAGGAAACACAAGTAATACATTTTTATTATTTCAGCAAAACAGTAATAAAATAATAAATGTAATCTCGTTAAATAGCGTTATTAGTTTATTATATCCAGTATTGACTCTTAAGTATCCTGACGCTCCGTTTCTAATACCTCCTATGAATTATGGTATAAAAATGGGTAAATTTGAAAGGACATTGACCACAGTTGAAGAAGCAAGCGATAAAACCGGGTGTTTAATAGAAAAAATTAAGATAAAATGGCAAAATTCAGTGTTGAAGAGTATGCCGATATAATTTATGTGTACGGTTTAGTAGACGGAAATGATAGTGAGGCCGTACGAGAATACCAAAGGCGATTCCCAAATCGGCGTGTACCCGACAGAAGGTTATTTTCAAGGACTTTCAGAAGGTCAAAAGAAACCGGAAGTGTAACCGCCCCCAGAGCAGAAACGCGCGCAGGAAAATCGGCCGATTCAGCGGACCCCGACCAACAAATCCTCAACATCGTCAGGAACAGCCCTGTAATAAGCATCAGGCAGGTCGCACGAAGGTCAGCATTGTCTTCAGGGAGAGTTTGGACCGTTGTGAACCGAGAGGGACTACATCCATACCACCATATCCCGGTCCAAGCACTACAGGAAGGAGATTCCGAAAGACGATTGCAATTTGCACTTGGCTGTTCGAGTCTGACATCGAAAACAGAAGGTTTCTAGACCGAATTCTGTGGACGGATGAATCGCAATTCACCCGGGATGGCATCACAAACTTCCACAACCTCCACACCTGGTCAGATGTGAACCCACATAGGACCAGGTGTCGGTCCTTCCAGCAAAGATTTAGTGTCAATGTCTGGGCTGGCATCATCGGCAACCAGTTGATAGGACCCTTCATCTTGCCCCAAGTGCTGAATAGTCAGCTATACTCGGACTTTTTGGAGAATACCCTTCCGGATCTGTTGGAGGACATCCCCCTGGCCACCAGAAGCGCAATTTATTTACAGCTCGACGGAGCACCTGCGCATACTGGGAACATTGTTAGGGCAAGGTTGAATGAACATTACCCAGAGCGCTGGATTGGACGAGGTGGACCGATTCCTTGGCCTGCTAGGTCACCGGACCTTACTCCACTGGACTTTTTCTTATGGGGAATGGTGAAAGATGAAGTTTACTCAAGAGCAATCAACACCAGAGAAGAATTAGTTACCAGGATTGTGACTGCAGCCACGAAAATACGGGGGAGACTGGCTACCATAGACCTTAAACGTGAAATAAAACGAAGGCCACTTGCATGCATCGAAACTAGCGCAGAACATTTTGAACAGCTTTAAAAGGACAAACGTTTTAATTGTAATTAGTTTTTAAGCGAACAAAATGTATTTTTTAGTAAACTTAAGTATAATTTCCTAAAAATTCGAATTATCATGATATTCTGTAAAAGGATTTTTGTAAATAAATTTTCGTATCCTTTTCCTACCTGGGCATGTTGCACCTTTTTGGAAAGGTAGTTAGATAGGCAACTTAAAAAAAATAAAAAGTAGGTACAGTGCTGTGCAAAACATTTGCAACTAAAATCATAGTTTCTTACAGATCATTATAAAATTTCCTAAACCACTGATACCAAAAAAAGTTTTACACTGCATTATTCTTTATTATGTCTAGTTTCCAGATATAACAATAGCAGAATGTAATATCCCGTAATAAGGGAGCAATATCAATTTTTTTATTCAACGTAACGATTTTGCCTGTGCAAAACATTTGCAACTTTATATATCAACAAATACTTTTCTAGGAATAAATGAGAATTGGCAGTACTTTGTTAGTTAACTGTTATTTTCTATTCCATATATAGTTAATAAAAAATAATAATAATAATTTTCTATTCCGATTCATGCGCGGAAGCGTATTATTAAAATATTTTTTTCCTTTAAACGCAATTAAACTAAAAGTTCTTAAAATGGGGGTAATTAATTTTACAACGAAATAAAAAACCGAATAATATTTGTTTACACAGATGGTATAACGTAAAAAGACATTAGTAAAAAATATAAAATAGCTAAATCCACCACATCCAGAATTATAAGCAGTTTTAAAAAGACTGGGAGTATTGAAAATATTCATAAAGGATGGTAGACCAAGGAAAGCGACAAAGGCTGGGGATCGTAGAATTTAAATTTTAATTAAATCTCGGCCTTTCCTCAGTTCAAGATACTTAGGTAAAAAACGAATAAAACCTGGATGTGGATCCTTCGACAGTAAGAAGACGAGCCATAGAAATCGATCTTAAGAGCTACAGGCCAGCGAAAAAGCCACTACTTTCCGAAAAAAATGGCTGAGCTCAACTTGTCTTTGCTCGAAGTCATTTAGAATGGCCCCTAGAAAAATGGAGTACTGTCCTTTTTTCGGATGAGTGTTTAACTTTAAGTTTAATTTAGTGGGGCTAGATGGAGGGCAAAAAGTAGGAGGACCGACGAACAAACGACTAAATCCGCAATAAACTGTGGTAACTGTGAAGCATGGAGGTGGTAATACAATGGTCTGGGGGTGTTTATCAGCTCAGGGCGTGGGACCTCTTTATGAAATACCACGGATAATGAAAGCGGAGGACTACAAAAACATTATGGAAAATGTTATGCTCCCTTACGCAGAGGAAGAAATGCCCCTGCGCTGGCGCTTCGAACAGGACAATGATCCCAAGCACACCTCTAGACTTCTTCAGGCTTGGTTTTCGCAGCAAAACATTGAAGTTTTGAAATGGCTCGCACAGTCTCCAGATCTCAACCCCATAGAAAAGCTATGGCAACTGGTTAAGAAGAATATGAGGGGTCAATTTTACAACAACCGTGACGAACTCTTTAATGGTATAAAAAAGGCTTGGAATGATATAACTTCTTTACATATTCAGTCGCTATTTAATTCTATGCCAAGAAGATATGCAGCAGTTATTGTAAATATAGGCTATTCAACCAAATATTAATGATAATATATATTTAAAGTCGCCAATATTGTTAATGTCAAGGAGTTGCAAATGTTTTGCACAGTCAGTTTTGTATCTTAGTATGAAAAAACGAATATTTCTCCTTTTTTATTGAATAGTTACCTTTAGTTTTTTAATATTCTTAGATTAGATATAATAAAGAATAAAACACTGTATTAGCTTTTTTGTTTTTAAGAATTTAAGGTTTGTTGTAGTAAGACATAGAAAATTGGGGTTTTAGTTGCAAATGTTTTGCACAGCACTGTATGTTAATAACATGAATTTCGGAGAAAAGTGGGGCGAAAGGTGAAAAATCGTGAAATAAAAGTTAATTTTTTCAACTTGCAGGGGGGATTGTGGCCAAGGGGTTGGAGATAGGGGGGTGGTGTAAACTTTTTTGGAAAGGTAGTTAGATAGGCAACTTAAAAAAATAAAAAGTAGGTATGTTAATAACATGAATTTCGGAGAAAAGTGGGGCGAAAGGTGAAAAATCGTGAAATAAAAGTTAATTTTTTCAACTTGCAGGGGGGATTGTGGCCAAGGGGCTGGGGATAGGGGGGTGGTGTAAACTTTTTTGGAAAGAGCTTCCAAATAGTGATTTTTTGAAATCAGTTTGGGGCCGCTGCGATGCGTAGAAAAAAAGATAAAAATACAAGAGCGGTTCCCATATAAGGCAAAATCCTGATTTACGAATCACCCTGTAACTGCCAAACGGTGCGAGATGTCCCCCCCCACCCATACGATTTTTTGCTTGTCTCGGTCTGACCTTTCACCCTGTATAAATTCCAAGTTTACAGGACGAAGTTTATTTGAAAGCATATGTACTGTACATCTTTTGACCCACCTGTCCGGTACTTGTGCTCACCAGAATCGCCTGTCCATTTTTTTCTGAACGCTCTAATCAATAAACTAAGCCGTAGTAAATTTTCAAGCTTACAGCGTTAAGTTTATTTTTTAACTTTTTTTGACATTTTCAAAAATATAGGAAAAATATATGTGCACGCCCAAGGGCTGGCAGGTCATGTTTACTATAATTAGCATGCTAGAATTTATCATTTAACAAAGTTCTAGCCTTACAGGCGGACCGTTACACGGAGGGTTCACTAGCTCTCAGTCTATATGTTAAATATGCGGTATATAATTATTTTCCTAAATATGTATAAGGTAAACTTAATAAAGAAATTATACCAGGAAAACAAAAATACTTTGAAATAGTGTAATTTTACATTTCCGATACTAAAAGTATTTTCGCCATGATAGTTAGTGAAAAGCTCATTCTTCTTGTGGCTGCTGCATGGACCAAAAATAATTTTTTTAAACTTTGTCATACCAAAGATTTTTAAAATCAATGAAAACGTCCATAGATATATATTAAAACATATGGAAAAATCAACAAAAGTAGTAATAACACAAGTCGACACGATTTTTGATTCTGATTAATATGCAGTCATTCCTTATCGTTTTCGTCTCACAATTTAAGAAAATCAACATGATTTTTAAAAAAAGTTGCTTTTGTGCCCAGGACAACAAATTTAAAATGACCAATCATCAAAATTGTTATGTTTTCATTTCCTTGTAAATCTGATGGGGGCGGATATTTTTTAAATTTTCGGTTGCTATATTAGATCCTCCATCTTTAATATATATTTTGGTAACAGATTAAATTTCAGCGACCCTAAGACCTCTTTGATTCCTTTTGATAAAAAACTCCATAAAATTGCAAATGTTTGGACGCCATATTTAATTCACCACTTTGGAACCCAATACAAAAATGTACCTATACTGTTTTCTCTAGTATAACGTACTTTTTGGCAAAAAATCAGAAATATCGCACAACGCATTTAGTAATTGTAATTGAGGTTCAAATTATCCAAACGAATGTCAAATTTTCCTTCACAAAAGCAAAATTTTAACAAAATTATGACAATTTTGCCTTACTTTTGGACACAAGCAATAAGAAAATACCATTCATAACTCAGACTCAAAAAAAAAGTTTAATTTTGTTGACCTGTGTAATTCAGTTTCAATTTTTATATTTCAAATTATAATAGAATTGAACTCGGTTTTTCTATGTCAAAATTGAGACGGACCTTTTTCTTAGTTTTTTAGAATATGAGTGAATATTCGAAAAAGTTTGCAATTATTGGAATAATGAATAAACTTTACAAGCACAAAATATTAATGCTTATATGCTTCACTACAATCAATTGTTATATAAAAACAAAGAAAATTGTCTATCTAGAAGTTTATTACTAATAGTAAGCGATCTACTTAAATCTGTGTGATTTTGCTTCTGTTTGGACTAATTACTATTCGATATGTAATTTTACATCAAGATATGTAGGTACAGTGGCATTACATTATTAAAATTTCTAGATTTCAGTTTTCTATATTTGTCTAGTAAAAATTTATAGAGGGTGTATATTCAGATATTTTTGGTCTATGGAATATAAAAATTCATCACTTTAAAAATCATATCTAAAAAATTATTTCCTGACTGTTATTGTTATCTTTTTTATTTTTAAAATCAGAAATATAAATTAAAATTTTTTTTTTTTTTTTATAAGAGAGTAAGAATCATTTCCTGATTTTTATTTTTGGTTTTAATAGTAATATAAAATTAATTTTTTAATTATTCCGATTTTTGATTTTAATAATAAAAAGCTTTTCTTTATTTTTATTTCTGATTTTAAAAATAAAAATAATTTTAAGATTTTTATTTCAAATTTCAAAAATATGAATCGCTTTCTGATTTTAAAAATAATAATCCCTTCTTGATTTTTATTTTAGATTTGAATAATAAAAATCATTTTTAGATTTTTATTTTTGATTTTAGAAATAAAAATCATACTCGGATTTTTAATTTTGATTTTTATAATAAAAACCATTTTCAGATTTTTATTTTCGATTTTAAAAATAAAAATCATATTCTGATTTGTGTTTTTGATTTTTGTAATAAAAACATATTCTGATTTAAAAATAAAAATCTTATTTAAATTTTAAAAATAAAAATCATATTCTGATTTTGATTTATGATGTTAAAAATAAAAATGCGAAAAGAAAAAATCACAAATTTAAAAATCACATACAATTTTTAAAGCTCAGGCCATAAGAATCATAATGCTACATTTAAAACAATCTTACCACACAGTTGTCTACATTTTTGTTTTGATTTGAAAAATTGAACATAATTCTTATTTTCGATCCCTGCTTAAAATTACTTTAGTTTTGTTTTTTTTTTTCCTCTATCCAGATCAAAAGCAAATTATACCTTGAATTGAAATTTATCATGAGTGACACATATCAAATAAAAATAGCATTCAATAAAAAAAAAATAATTAATTGTTTTGGATAGACGAAAAAAAGCAGATTTAGAAGATAAAATTAAAATGTATAAATGTAAATTGGCACTTCTGCTGCATTTTTTATTCTAAATCTTTGGATAGGGTTGTTTTTAGAAATAATTTATAGTTTTCGGAAAAAATTTAAAACATACTTGAATACAAGAAATAATTCTTCGCTGTGGAGGTATGTAAAACTAGTAAAAACGAAAGGTCATGTAAATCTTATATAAAATTCTCCAAGTAGGTATATCTGATATTTTAGAGAATTAAGGGTATCTGCCAAACCTGATATTATACTTTAAAAAAAATTGTATTAAAAAACGCCGTTTAGACCACTACTTATTAGCTTAAGAGGTAATGTAAAGATCTTTTAGTCAGTAAAAAGAAGCATGTTTCCTTTTCACATTTACAATGCAATAGACGGAACTCTTTTGAAATTTATATCCTTAAAAAGGTTTCAATTTCACCTTGGAAAATTAATGTCACGTAAAAGTTTTCCCCACCAGATTTATCCCAAAAAAGCCCGGTCCCAGAAAAAAAAAGAAGTATCTTGGTTATAAAAAAAAAGAATTTATTTACGGCAAGGTTTCATTTACTCAAAAGCATCCAGAGCAAAACAGACCCAAACAAAGTCCGCAAGGAGTAGAGCCTAAAAAAAAAAAAAATAATGTAATCCAGGCAGCTTTTAACATTTTCTGGGCCAGTTAATTTTTGTACACTTGCCTGACAGAAGTATCACCTTTTCGCTCACGACCAAACGGAGTGAAAGCACGCTTCCTTCGGGCTATGATTGAGAATTCCAAGGATGGCGTCGTGCTCCTGCGTTTCAAGGGCTCGCATCGATTTCACATTTCACGGAACACTTTGTGACTGCTTGCGGTTGTTACTGAAGCAATTTTCTAGCATAAATCTATTTTTGTTTGCATAAGCTATGAATGAATTAAATGAAAGTAACAACGAGCAGTAAATCAATTCCTTTCAACTATCAGTGGGACTTGTAATCACCTTCTTAATGGTTATAAGTTACAGGATAGCTCTAGGAAGGTCGGTAAACTAAAGGACTTTTGAAAATTCATTGGGACCCTATCCCCATATACCATATTATAAATAATACAACAACGATATCTTTAATCCATAATTGGTTCAGTACTAATCGGGAAATATTTGCTTATTCATTATCTTCATTGATTATGGCAATAGCTTACAATTTTCGTAACTATGCCACAAAAGGCAAAGTATTTAACAAATTCCCCAGTAGTATCCTTGAATTCCTAAAGAAAATTGATAATTATGTAAATGTTGGGTATCCTGATTACTCTTCCAAATGATATCCCTACAATAAATACCTTTACTTAGAGAATGGGATTGCGAGGGATTTAGTAATCATATAGCTGCCTAATGGCAGTTTAATTGCTTCTCAACTCTCCGATCCTCGGAACAACAACAACAATGTGCCATGCATCAGCAGTTTCCTCGAATGGACAAATGCGCCATTAGAGTGTCGACCGAATCATGGATATCTTGCCATGAATTCTTCATGAAGTATCATAGTATTGATGGTCCTCTTTAACCCTAATGACCACTTAATTTGGATATCGTGATTTAACACTGTGGAAAATGTACCATTCTTATACGTTACAAGCCAGTCATCAAAACTAAATCCAACTTAATTGGGAGATTCCATCCATTCGGATGCCGAGGGACAATTTGAAATCGCATTACTTGGCGTTATCCACACAAGCTATCAGATGAGATGGATGCCATTAGAAGTGGAGGAGGCTGTTAAAGTTATAACTAAAGTGACAAATTCGCTGTTATAGCAAAATCAATTTCTTCTCTCTTAAGAAAGTTTTCTTTTTGTCGGAGGAGAGAGCGCGGTTTATGATCATTGCCCATCTTTTTGGCAATCGATTCTGCCTAGTCAGAGGAACATTGAATCTGATGTGTATATTTATTTATAGCTTTTGGAAGTCATCTAATTTTGGTCAAGTCGTTTAAGGATTACGAAGGGTACTTATAAGTTGAAATGAAGATTAATTTAAAATTTATTTATAATTAATCGAGAAAACTTAGTTCGTTAGATCTAAATTAACCCATCAATGCGCAAAACGAGAATTTTGTGCATGAAACTTCAATTGTACAATTCGAATAGAAAATTGGGGCGATTTTCTTCCAAAATCTTATTTAAGAGGTTTTTGTGGATGCTTTTTCAGAATCTGGCAGTTGTTTTACATAAAAGCTTCAAAATCCCTATTATTTTCTGGGGTTTTCAAAAAAAAGTGCTGATTTTTTTTATTTGTCTTTTTTTCTTTTCAAAGTCGATTATCTTATCGTTGCTGCTATTGAATGATCATAAAACCACTAGAAATCGTTGTCCGAATGTCTAAACTTTCTCAAACCAAATGGTTTTGAAAGTATTTTTTTGCTTTAGTTTTCGCAAAATGGCCAATTAAAATATGTAATAAAAAAATTCGCTATGTTTTTACACGAATAGGACCCACTTTACAAAAAAAAAAAAAAAATACATGAACAGAAAATGCTTAGAATTAGCGAAAAAAAACGTATGAATTTTTTCAAATATTTTTGTTTTTTTGGATTTGGCCAATTTTTGAATGATTTTTATGATGAAATTTTGTAATACTTTTACTCAAAAAGGATCAGTTTTATGAATGCATTTTATATTATAAAAAGTGCTTATAATTAGCTAAAGAACACTTGTGAATTTTTTTCAGAATTTCTTGGAACATTTTTGGATTTTTCAAAAATTAGCCAAAACCAAAAAACCAAAAATTGTCGGAAAAATTCTGAAAATATTCACACGTTTTCTTCTATTTCAAGCATTTTCTGTTCTATAAACATTTTTTTGTAAAGTTGATCCTGTTCGTGTAAAAAAATCCAAAGTTTTTTATTACATTGCTTTACAAAATGGCCATTTTGCAAAAGCCAAAACAAACAATAACTTTCAAAACTATGGTTTGAGAAAGTTACGACATTCTGACCGCGACTTATGGTGGTTATATGATTATTGAATAGCACCAACTTCAAGATAATAGACTTTGAAAAGAAAAAATACAAACAAAAATTCAGCACTTTCTTTGAAAACCCCACAAAATAATAGGGTTTTTTAAGCTTTTATGCAAAACAAATGCCAGATTCTGAAAGAGCATCCTCAAAAACCCTTTATAACCGATTTTGGAAGAAAATCGCCACAATTTTCTATTCGAATCGTACAATTGAACTTGCATGCACAAAATTCTCGTTTTAACCCTCTTCCTAGTATTAAAGAATCTACCGGGGTGGTTCTTCTTGATGTCCAGCCTGCTTTTAATTATGTTTTGCACGATACTGTTGTACATAAAATGATAAATTTCGATTCCCTTCTACGGTTGTTTTAATAATCAAAAATTTCTTGTATAGTCATACCTTTAGAGTTTATATTGGGAATAGCTTTTCCACTGAACTCCCCATTACCATAAAAGTTCCTCAAGGTTCGGTATTGGGACATATTTTTATATAATATTTACATGGGTGATTTTTTCCGACATCCCAAACTGGTCGCCTTGATAAAACATTTGTTTTTTTACATATGAATAATAGCGTTTCGTATATTTGTTCCAGTCTCCAATTTGGACTCGAAAAGCTCCAAGATTATTTTCATAAAAGGTAAATTATATTAAATCCGAACAAAACATAATGCATATTATTCATTCGCAAACGAATTCCACGTAATCTTCTCAACGTCAAAACCTGAGCTTGAACGATTTTCTTATAGGACGAGACCACATTAAATATTTAGGCATTACCTTTGTTAAAACATTGACTTTCAAGAAACATATAACATCAATTATTAATAAGATAAATTTATCTGGTACCGAAAACATTAATTAAGGAATTATATAGATCCTAATTAAACATGAATTGATGTCGGTTAACTTATTTGTCCTCAATTTAAGTAGTACGTAAGTTTTTATCATTGGGGTTTATTGTAAACCATTTTCCCTAAAATTTCCCGATTGAATCAATGGTGCAAGTTGAATGGCCTTGCTTTGAATCCCACTAAATGTAAGACATTCACTTTTCATCGTATATCTTCTCCATTAGTTAATTGTTATTCTATTGATGAGCACGTGTTGGATCGCCCCATGGTAATTATGGATCTTGGAGTGTTATTTGATCCTAAATTAGGAAGTAGCCTGCATGTGGTCTATATATGCAACAGAGCCTTTAAAATGCTAGATTTTATAAAACGTAATGCTACTGACTTTCAGGATCCCTTCACTTTGAAAGTATTATTCGTTTCATTAGTTCGTTCTATCATCATATGCATCGGTTGTTTGGAATCCCTACACTTATGTGCTTATTATGCGAATTGAACGCATACAAAAAAAAATTCACTAAATACGCTTTAAGGAAATTTCCGTTGTCTGATGGACTACCCGATTATGATGTGAGATGTAAACTTTTGGGTTTACAACCCCTTGAAGTACGTAGGAAAATTGCATCGATAATGTTTGTAAGAGATTCGCTTTGTTATAAAATTTGTTCGCCGGACTTATTGGCATTGTTTAATATTTATGTGCCTGGTATGTCTCTTAGATCTAGGTGTTTGTTATCTATTCCTGATCACAGAACTTCTTACGGCCAGCATGCACCTATTACGCATTGTTCTAATGAATTCAATTCTGTTTTTGATGATGATGTTGATCTGTCGATGAATCGTGTCCAATTTAAGGAACTCGTAATCTTTAATAATTTTACTTGAATTTTGCTAGTTTAGATCTCATTTACATTAATTAGATATAATTTCAATAGTCTGTAAGAATTTATTCGGTAGACTGTATATATAAATAAATAAATAAATAAATAAATAAATAAATAAATATATTTTGATTGTTCTGCAGAAAAACAACATTATTTAATTAAAATCTAGCAAAATTTCTTATTATTTTATTATGGTATATTATTATTTTTATTATTATTTATTGCACCCTTATGGTGGGCACTGCAAACAAAAGGTATTTTTTGCCGAAGCCGTTTTAAAGTAAAAGACGGCCTGCTACTCTAAAGAACGTCAGAAGGTCTTTGACAGAAGATTGTCGAACGTCAGCCGAGTCCAAAAACTCTTCACTAAAGCTAAAGCAAGCTTTTTAGCAATTAACAATTAACAATTAACAATTAACAAACATAAATTTTACTACATGATGCGATACTACGCCGCACGATACTGATTAAAATTGACGTGAGTATCAAATTTTTTTAAATAGCATTAATGCTCAAAGAGATAAATTTTTCAACAACATTTTTTATATCTAATCTTTTTAATTATTGCAAAAACGTGAAAGCACTCTTATCTGTAATTAAAAGCATCCATCCATCTATTAAATCGGACAAAATTTATCAGTATTCTACCTGAAATACGAAATTTAAGACTTCTTCATATTCACGCTTTTGTGAGTTTATTACAAAATTTTGTTTTGATTAAGAAGAATTATTTGTAAGTGTTTGCTTAAAATATAAAAATAAAAACGTGATAATTAGTGAATAAATTCTCGAAGAGTTGTATTTGTGGTTTACATTGAGAATGCCAAATTAATTCAGTAGCAAGTGTGTTACTACACGTTAACAGAATTTTCACAAAATCTTTATTAAAGGTAACGATGAGTTTTTGGGTGAAATTAAAACTTTATTATAAAAACGTTCATACCTGCAGTATTTCTATTTAATTAAAAATGTTATGAGTGAGTGAAAAAATGCGGTTTTACGTTGGAATAAATTAGAACTTTTTAAACTCAACAAGGAATTAAAAAAGGTACTGTAGAAAATTAAGGAAGAGTTGTATATATAAAATGTTAAATCAAAAAATCGTAAATCTAATAAACATAATATTAGCCTATGTAAACTAAACCGGCTTAACCAAAAATTACATATACACTACAAAAAATACAAAAAAATCATATAATATTAATAATGAATATTTAATGGGTCATGAAAAATACAACTCTACCCTTACTATAATTTATTTCTTAGGTATTGAATTTTACATCCATTACGAATTGAAGCAAAATCCTTGATTTTATGCTTCTATAAAGCTCACCAAAGAATTTTATTTTTTCACCATCAAAGTCGTTGCGAAAGATAAAAGAGCAATTTATCGAAACTACCAACCGTAAAGAATCGCCCTTTTTTTCCCCTGTGAAACCCCAAAGCTCGTAAATTAGAAATCCTTCGAATCTTTAAGTGGCACTTTTAGATCACAGCAAATTCTATAGTGTTAAATCACTTAAAATCGTTACTTCTTTGAATTTCCTGTTCAGTGACCCTGTGTGAAACAATTTCGTTTGCCTCAACAGAGGGTGACGACTATTCGTGCTTGATAAATTTTAAAGAAGTGACAAGTGGTTGGCTTGAGATGACACTGTAAATAGGCATAGCATTTTTTTTAAAGGCTTTTAAAATGTTATTTTTGGGATTCAGATTAAAATGGGGTAATTTTGTTCATTTTAAAAAATTAGCAGGTACGTCTTTTTTGGTATCTCCGTTTAAGGAATATCATCAAAAATATATACGTGGAAAAAATGTATTCTCCTTATCTCAGAAGTTTCTCGTCCGAAAATGTTGAAACTTTTTTTTTTAATATAGTATATAAATAAACAAATCATGCGGCCGCCATGGCCCCGGACGGCACATAAAAAGGCGGCGCAATTTTTTTAAATATAAAATTTGAAAATCTTTCGTGACAGGGTGGCGCACATTGTTCCAAATCATCAAAAAGCTGGTCAAAATTCATTCAAATCTGTTCTCAAAATTCAGGAATTCAATATGGCGGATCCAATATGGCGGACCAAGAATATAAAATTTAATCGGATTTCCATAAAAATTGGTATGTGATATGAAAATTCAATATGGCCGAATCAAAATGGCGGCGTAGAAATTTTTTTGAATCGAGGAATTTAAATAAAAGTTCGTACATTAGTGTTTTGGGGTTATTTATATCGATTCTGATATCAAAATGGAGAAATTAAACATTTTGAAATCAATATGGTGGATGCTCATTCAAAAAAATTGTTTTCTAGTGGCTCAAAACTTTATAGCTAAAAATTATATATTTTAAAATTTCTATGATAGTTTAGCAAATTTTAGTAATTTTGAGCCGCCATATTTTATCAGCCATCTTTAATTTCAAAATGTATATAGCATATTTGAAGTCAGCAAGTTCTAAAACCCCGTTGTATAAATTTTTATAATAATCCTGTGAGTTTTTCAAATTTTGGAACGCCATATTTTATCCGCCGTTTTGAATTTCGAAACTAAAAGCATCCTATATTAAGGCCTAATGAATAGGCTGTGCAATGGAAAAAATCGCATCAAAGCGGCGAAAACCCACACTACGCCACTGGTTAAATATAGTTTAAAAACAATAGAACGAAAATCATTGAACTGAGAAAATTTTATAGGATGTAATAGTAAAATTATAGTAAAAATTGCTACCAATTATGGTAAAAATTACGAATCTACTTGATTATTTAGACCAATTTGAAAGAAGTTCAGTCTACCTTTTTTTAAGACGTGTTCAAATTATTGGGAGAAAAATTTTCCAAAAATTATATAACTTTGATTTAATTGATTATTTTAAAAAAAACAAAAACTCAATTTGTAAAGTACAAAGGCAAATAATCGAGTATAAACTCCAAAAACGTATACAAATTAGCACATATATTTTTCTTAAATACTATTCTCTCCTTTTTTTATTTTTTTTTTTTATTAAACTTTTAGTTTTTGTTTATTGTAGTATGCTAATTTTTTTTTTTCGAAACTATTAATGATTTTCCAAGAGTTTTGCAAATGAGACCAAGACCAAGATTAAGTTTATTGATGCAAAACCAAGACTAGTGAAAAAATGCATTACAACTAGATCAGTATAATTTATAAATCCAGTTTAGATTTGTTAATGGTAATTGCGGTCAAGCATTAGGAACCAACATGTCTTAAATTTTCTGTATTACATATATACAAAAATATGTTAAATGAAAATACTATCCAAATATTTAAAACAAGTATGTAAAATATTATCTCTGACTGTAATAGAATATTTAAAATATTATGAATTATTACACCAACAAAAATTACTTTGTCTTCTTATGGTTAAGAATTTAAAACTATTGTAGAAATGTCAAAAAACTTTTTGTTTTAATAAATTTGAATAAGTACTCCGTAAAAGGATAGATTTAAGTTATAGATTGATTTAAAACGTAAACTATTTGTATTTCATATGGGTCATTCTACAGAAAATCATCAAATGGTCAAAGCCGCACTAATTTTGATTTAGACGAAACTTGGTGGATTTCTTTGTTTAGATGTCAGAAGAGAAAATTCACTATCATTTAATTTTTCTGATGTCTCAGCTTCGGTGCGCGACCGCTAGAGCACTCAAAAAGTGTGATTTTTACGGTCTACTACCATGCGCTGTCAAAATTGTTCTATTAGAGGTATTTGAACATTTGTGATAGCATTTCAAAGCTAAAATATAGTAGTTTTAGGAAAAAAATATGAAAATAGAAAAATATTTTTATTCGAAACATACTAGCATCCTGAAAATACAATTTTTTTCACATTTTTATATGATTTTCAAATGGTTTTAGTATCTTTCCTGGTGAATTAAAAAAAATTTAGTTTTTGTGTACATCATATCCATATATTAAACAAAACAAAAGTCCATTATATACTCGTTTTATATTAAAAAGTTAAGCTTGAAATTTGAAAATTTCTGAAAATCGCATATTTCGAGTTTCAAAATGAATATGCGGGGCTGGAGATAAAGAGCTGAAATGCTCAGGAAATTTAGTTGTAATATATGTTAATTGTTTAATTTATTCTTCAAGAGTATTAAATATATAATTCAAGATTTTTTTCCGTGTAAACTATAAATAATCGTCTAAGTAATTGCTTGTTAAGACATAGTCTTGTAACTTTTCTGCCAACAATAAATTAAAGTAGAAATGACCATACCTTTGAAACTCCACTGGTTTGTGAATAAAAGAAAAATTCAAAAGTGCCTACATGAATGACCTAATTTTGCCTATTTCTTTTTATCACCTCCACTACCACTATAAATATCCAACAAAATAAAAGTTGTAGATATTTTCTCCACTGGGGGGGATAAAGTAATTTTGAGCTGAACACCTTGTAAAACTTTTTCCTGGCGGTCCTCGAAACTCAAGCCCATAAACAAAAAAAAGGGAAAGACTTCAATTTAAACTGGCTGCAGACTCCTTGAGTAATTAAATTAGCAGCTCGCCTGGATTGCGCGGAGCAATAGCTCAGCTCGGCTCCATCGCGCTTTTTATATCGCCTCCTTAAATCTTGGCTCCTGGTAGGTCCCAGACTAATTTCTCCTCATTTACATTTCAGCAGTGTTTTGATGTAATCTCGGCATAAATCAGTTGTTCGCTCTCTATATTGCAAGTTATATTCTCAGGGTGTGTTCTTTGGCCATGGACTTGGAGATTTCGTCTTTCGTCTTTCGTCCTCTTCCCGTTTGTGGGCTTGGGATCAATGCTTTTTCCCGCGTTTTCTGGATGTATTGGCTTGATTTAGCACCAAATTGATACCCACCCACCACCACACTTGAAAGCACCTTCAGGATCTTATTGAATTCCCTGGTTCCCCTCAAGAAAGCTTAAACGATGTAACATTATCCCTTTAAGAATCGACTAAATCAATTTCCTGGGCACAAGTATCTCGCATTTCCGTATTAATCAGGAAATGTTTGATATTACCCGCCGAGCTTTATATCACCTTTAATGAAATCTAGAGAGTTAAAAAGACGTAAAACTAAAATGATTTTTGCTCTTTATCAACTTCGAAACTTTTGATGCTAGTCTCCAGCATAATTTTTTCTCTATACAAATTATGTATAATAAGATATAAGATGGTGATTTTAAGTAATAGCAAAAAATAACATAGACAAATATGTAGACTATTTTTTTGTACCAATGAAGACATTTAAAAGCTCTTATACATATCTTTAAGATTTTATTTTAATTGTTTAAAAATTAATTTTTTTCCATAATGTTAGCTAGTTTATAATTCATATATAGACAGTACATCTATCATCCGTTTTACACTGTAATCGTGTTAATCGAAATCATGGATTTTTATATCTAAAAGCACATAAGTTGAAAACAAACTAATGCATAATTCAATCATTTATTTCAATATAAAGTAAAAGTAAGATATCTTGAAAAACATAAACACAATAATCCATTCATAAAATATTTAAAGGTATATAAGTATTTTTTTTTTTAATAAACAAGAAATATAAAATCCTTGAAAAATTTAACCATTTTAACTACTAGCATCACTTTTATAGATTTATGTGGACCTCATCATAGAACGTCGTAGAAATATGTATGCAGCATAAATATTCATTTTTACCAGTGTTTTACCCGACTGCCAGAAGTAGGGTTATGTTTATTTCTTTGGCACGCCCTGTAGCCTAAACGGCTTGATGGATTTTAGCTTGAGAGGCGTCGTTAGATGCGTCTCAATTGTGAGAATGATACTGGGTATATCAAAATTATGAAAATTAAAACGGCCGATTTTTTTCGCCATATTATATGTCTTCAAAACAAATTTACCTATCGAGTGGGGTATCAAAATAAAGGGTTTCATAAATAGCTTGCAAAAATATATACAACTTGTATGTTTACATAGAATTTGAAATGAGAAATGCTAAAATAAAAATATGATTGAAAAAAACAAAAAACCCGACTGCGTGAAAAATTGTAAAATTAAAATTTTCGAGCTTACTTAATAATTGAACTGAAAAGATAGAAACAAGTTGAAAAATTAAACTTTTTTTTTTAATTTGAATGATCATGGTTGACAGTGTTCACAAACGCAGTCGGAGGCATCAAATACATTAACTATGATTTCTAGTACTCGAAACATACAAACAAACTCACTTTCGCATTTATTATATAAAAGTTAGGATATTGAAACTTTTCCCACTACGTATTTTCTTGCTCTGCCTATATCACCAACAAAATCGCTAATCATTCATGATGGTACGTATTGTGAATACTTAATGCCTCCGACTGCGTTTGTGAATGATGTCAACCATGATCATTCAAATTAAAAAAAAAAAAAAAAAAAAAAAAAATTATTTCTATCTTTTCAGTACTTTTGTTAAGTAAGTTTAATTTTAATTTTCCAATTTTTCACGAAGTCTGGTTTTTTTTTTGTTTTTTTCAGTAATACTTTTTCTTTAAAAAACGTTTAAAACCGAAATTGTGTAAGTAATATAATTTACCATGAAAAAGGGATAGGTGTATTTTTTTACTAGATTAAATATAAAGGTAAAAAAAGTATTGTATTGTATTTAAAATTAAAACTTGTGGTCTCTTGTTTACGAATGCGAAATGAAAAAAGTATCAAAGAGCCTTGTTAGTTGAAAATATGCTTCTCAGAATTTTTATCATTATATGAAAAGCATTAAAAAAGTGTATGAATAATGGATATAATAGGAAATCTTTGTAAACAATTTCTTTTTTCGGGAACATAGGTATCACACATAGGATAACTTTTAATTAGAATATTAGAATAATTTCCAATCAATATAAAAATTAATTACATAAGGCAAGAAAAATCCATACAGCTTTATTAAGAAGTATAACCGTGAGATATTTAATATTTGCCATATTTTGCGCAAACGTTTTGCAACGAATAAATATCTCAGATTGTGTTAACAGAAATTTTTCATTTGACTTCATATGTATCTAAATTTTGTTCGTACACAACCGTACAAAGTATATTAACACTTGGTGTGGACAACAAAAAAGTTCCGCTTTGTAATTTTACATCAACATGTTCAAACTTTTGAATTGGGAAAAAGTTTTACCTTTCCAATTTCCATGCATGTCACTGTTAAATGTTGACGTGTAAGGTGCTGTTTTATTTCATGATACTGACTGACATTTGTAACATTTATTCTCGTACACGAAGTATCGGAAATGTGGAAACATGTAAAGCGTTCTCGTTCAGGAAGGTTCATTCTGGAGTTTTGTGATAACATGAGAATGCTCAAAAAGCTTTATGCTCATAAAATCGTATGAGCAGTTTAAAGTTCTCACGAAATTCCAGAACGAGCATTCAACATTCTGGTTCACCTGAAATATTTGAAAATGTGCAGGAATAAAGAAATAGTCTGAAAGGCGTGGCGTCTTTAACATAAAAAAGGGCTGTAATCTTTTCAACGAACAATTTTAAAGCTGAATCATATGAACAAGTATATTTTTGGTATTGCTGCAGTCAGTTAGAAAATTTTATTTTAAATGATGCACTTCATATATTATTTGCCAAGAAACATATATGAAAAATTTTAAATACCTGAAATTCTCTACAAGCAATGAATACACAAGATAAATTTTTATATGCATTTTAAAATATCTTACGTATTTTATGCATAAAACTTCTCTAGAAAATATGCATGATACCCAAGTTGCACCGGTAAAAGAGGTATATGTATGATATGAAATTTAATCTTAACTGATAAAGTCATGCATTCCTGCTTTCATAGGGACTGGAAAGATATTTGCATTTATAACTTCAAGAATGTAAAAGGCAAAAGGCTCTGAATATAAATCAACCTGGACTGAAAATTGAAAATTAAATGGACCAAACAAATTTTTTTTATGACAATAAGTAAAAAATTAATACTCACTGAATGCTGAACAGAAATTATATATTTGTTGCTATAAATTAAAATGTTGTGATATATATGATATTTCGGTAAGAATTAAATCAAAAAAAAATGTTCCTTACTGTTATATTTCTAGAGAAAAATATAAATCAGAGTATGGTTTTTTTTTTAAAATCACAAATAAAAATCAGAGTATGTTTTATTTTTAAAATCAAAAATAAAAATCAGAAAATCATTTTTATTTTTAAAATCAGGAAATGATTTTTATTTTTAAAATCAGAAATAAAAATCAAAAAAAAAAATTTTATTTTTAAAATCTGAAATAAAAATCGGAAAATGACTTTTGATGATTGAATGATTGTTTGGAAATTTTGGCATAACGTTGCTTTCGAATAAGCACATGTTTTAATATAACAAATTTTTTTTAAACAGCGCCATCGACTGGACGTTAAAACAATACACACTATACTAAATTGTTCATGATTTCGATTTTTGATTTTAAGAGTAAAACAATATCCTAAATTTTTTTTTGACTTTCAGAGTAAGAATCATTTCCGGATTATGCTTTTTGGTTTTAATAGTAAAAATCATTTTTTTATTATTTCGAGTTTTGATTTTAATAGTAAATACTTTTCTTTATTTTTATTTGTGATCTTAAAAATAAGAATAACTTTACGATTTTTATTTCAGATTTTAAAAATATAATAAATATAATAATTTCTGATCTGATTTTAAAAATATAAATCACTTCTTGATTTTTATTTTTTAGATTTTAATGATAAAAATCATTTTCTGATTTTTATTTTTGATTTTAGAAATAAAAATCATACTCTGATTTTTATTTTGGATTTTTGTAAAAAAAATCATTTTCTGATTTTCATTTTTGCTTTTTATAATAACAATCGTATTCTGAATTGTATTTTTGATTTTAAGAATGAAATCCATATTTTGATTTTGATTTTTGATTTTTGATTTTTGATTTTTGATTTTTGATTTTTGATTTTTGATTTTTGATTTTTGATTTTTGATTTTTGATTTTTAATTTATTATTTATTTTCATTATTCAGTATAACTCGTACAAATAATCGGGACTAACCACATCCGGATACTGCAAAACATTTTAAGGAGAAAAATTCGTAATACGTAAAATATAGCTACAATTCAATAATATATATTTTCATTTTTATCGAAACAAACCTGATTTATATTTATATTTATTTAATTTACATTCAGAAAACATCTTGTGCCCATTTTCATACAAAATATAGAAATAGATATTCTGTGATTACTTGTGCTCTCATTAAGCTTAGCACGTAAAATTGTATCCCAAAATAAATTCTGTATTCTTAGCCTTTTTCTACTGAGTGTTCTTTTTTACATATGTAGATCCTAAAAACCAATATGAGAAAATGTATATTAGTTGTATCAAGAGTAAAATGATGTTTTAATTTCATAGTTTGTTTGTTGTTTCTATGGCAACTGATTTGTTTACACCTTTTAAAACGATTTTAATATTCGAATATGAAATAAGCGTATATATACATACATTTTATATTTTTCAAAAGTCCTGTATACATTATGCAAGAACAATCAATATTTTTACAATTTATTATAAATAGCTTACTTATTGCAAATTAATTTTTTCATCTAAAGGACATTTTCGCTAAATTGATGAAATATCAGAAGAATTAAATAAAGATATTGTTGGTTTGCTCAATTAACATTTTATTAGTGAAAAGTAAAGAATGAGATATAAAAATAGAAAATACCTTATTATATTATCGGTAAAAACTGTACGATTAGCTACAGAAAATGCCAGAACATCGGTATAAATATTTTAAGGTAATAAATGAACTACCTTCAAAATTCAAATAAGTGAAAATATATCAAACGATTTATATTATAAATCGCGATTTCTACATAATCGTTACCTGTACTAATATTTTGGGTTGTACTGTTGCGGAAAAATAAGGGGATATTTAAAGCTTAGCAAAATAAATCTTATAAGCTTTTTCGGCAAGTTTCTATTATAGCATATGAAAGCTTTGTATGAAAATAATTTCCCATATAATTTCATTTCGCTTTTGATAAAAACCCCAAGCTTTGTAGAAGATTAAACTTTCATTTGAAATTGAAATAGCGAAAGTTGCTTCTTCATCCCATATATTAAAAAATATATAAATGTTTAATTCCGTGTCCGCATCTAAAAAGAAATTACCCTTTTATAAAATATTGTATATGGACACTTGTACACAATTTACAATTATTTATATAAATACATATAAAAATAATATTATACTATCTTAAATGATACAATTACAAACCAAGTATAGATTGATTTGATAGGTAAACCTATTTAATGTAATCTCAATTATAAGCAAAAGATTAGCATATTAATTTGTCGCAACAAGCTCACTGATTTATTATTATTATAATACTACCTCAGCTTAGGTAAATTGTAATCTGATTTATTATATCAATATTATCTATTACCTGTTCTAAATGCGCAATGTTCCGCCTTCCGATGTTTAGGTGTGCTTTCAATTAAGCCCATATGTAATTTAAATAATCTGCCAACAGGTGGGCAGTCTTCGGATCACTGAGTTCACGTAACCTTGAAGGTACTTACGAAAGTTACACTCAATTAATATATTTTTCTTTCGTTTTGATCATCCGAATTAAATTGTAACAATATGTACAAAGAAAAAAAAATAAATTAAGCGTGAAATGAATGTATTCTTTATTGGAGGAGTAACTAGATATTTTTACAGATATTCAAGAAAATATTTGTTATTATTGTGGTTTATTTTATAATACTTCCTATATTATGTTACATTGCAATATATTATTAAATCTAGGCCTATACTATAGAAGCTGTAATTTTGGAACATATTGAAAAATGCACTGCAGATGGAAAATATCAACTTACACTCACTTTCCAGTTGCAAATATATAAACTAATTGCAAGTGTAAAAATAAAGTAAAATTACACTATTGAGTAGTAAATGGATTACATTGTATACAGCAATTTTACTATACTATGATAGGAATATATAGCATTTATAATTCAATAGTAAACAAATAAACATGAAGAGAAATTAATTCAAAATTATATAAAACACATTAAAAATAACTTCAATTTTTGGAAAATTGTAGTAATAATAATAATTTAATTTTGAAAATAATTTGTAAATTTTTCCTCTTGTGGGGATTTTATTATATAATATGGTGCGAGAACTGACTAAATACAGACTTAGCTAAATTTTTGCATAGTGAGTTAAGTATAAAATATTTGTTCGATTAAAAAACAAAATTAAGAAAAAAAAAATAAAAAACCAATCATTTTTAATTAAAAATATTTTTTTTTTTTATAAATGACATTACTCAAATTAAAAAGAACATTGATTTCTAGAAAAAAGTATTTTTATACGATTAAACACCATTATTACAAAATCGTGTTAAAATTTAGATTAAAATTAAAATTTAGAACTTTTAGACAAATTTTTTACTGGGTATTTTCTTTAAGGGGACATTTACTTTCTAAATCGAAAAAAAAAACACATAATTTATAATATTTATTGAAAAACGTTCTTTTGAAGAACATAATAAAAAAAAATGTTATGACTTTTTATTCTTCATATCGGCGATAGGGGGCGCATTCCAAAAGTCACGTTATAAACGATGAGACACTTTTTGAGCTTCCTAAAAAAAAATTAAATTAAAATTCAAAATGGGTTATGTTCCTTAGACATTTTTCTATGGTATATACCTAAAAAATTATTTATTTTTTCCTCACTTTATTCAAGATTTCCAAAAAGTCTTGAAAATCGACCTTTTCTTGAGGTGAACTACCCCTGTAAAAAGAGTGGATTTGTATATATATATATAAGTTTTGAGAGGAACAGCCCCTAATATTTTGTATACAAAATTGAATGCTTTTTGGTTTTTTCAAATCGGATGATTCGAGCCTGATGTGTGTCTCACGAGTTCAAAAAATGTTGTTTCCAGAAAAATGCGATTAAAGTTTTTATTAGATAATTATTTTAAAGTGCGATAAGCCTGCTACAAATATGTCCATAACTTTTTTTATATATTGAATTTCTTAAAACGTTTTTGGGAGTACATTTCTGTGATGTTTTGGAACACATTTTTGAAAATAAAATAAAAATCGATTTTTTTCGATTTAGAAAGTAAATGTCCTATCAATAGAAAAATTACTGCTGTTATTACTTTTACGTATAAATGCATAATCAAAGAAAATTAAATATAATTTTTCTCGATTTTATTTGTAGGTTGTTTCGTTTTCTCTATCTAGTAAATCAGGCACAATTTTTGTTTCGAAAAATAAAAGATTTATCGGAAAAAAAAATCACAGGGGTTGTCGGTCAAAATCCAATAGTATTAATAATTATTGAGACGAAAATTAAAAACAAAATGTCATTAACACGTTCCCTGCCATGCTGTTTATGAGAAGGTGTCATTTCTAGGCCACGTGTACCATTTTCGGCGCACGGTAACCACTTTAATAATTTTCTATAAATACATATTTTTTTCTTGTTTTTGAGAGAACGTATGTTATTTTCATAATTATAGATACACAGATAGATATACTCAAAAATTACAGTAAACATCATTACGTCACATGAAACAGTTTTACCACAAATTAAATTTTAGACGGGAACATTTTAAATTCAAAAATTCAGCTTGGCGTACAAATGAGGTTCAGCGTGTACCGACAACGGTACACGTGGCAGGGAACGTGTTAAGGAAAAAAAAATTATGGCCTGAAAAACCTAAGCTTATATATTGTATTAATGTTCTCTTCCTATACATATAGGCGAAATCTTAATTGCAACAATTTATAGGAGTACTTGTCAAAAATTATGGCTTAAATAATGGTGTCCTATATACTATAAAATATTCTATAGTTATAGCTTCAGAAACAAACTCTCATGTGTCGCATTCAGTGCCATATTACAAATTGTAGTACTGAAAACAATATTTTTATGACTCTATGCTGTACAATGTATCATCATTTCTGGTATTTGAAATAAGGACTGTATAGAAAATTTGTTGTGAAGACGCCTACGAATTATATTTTATATCCTATATTTAAATAGTTTGAACAGTAATAAGAAATGCCCAAGGAAACGTCCATTTGGCGCCCTCGTCTGAAATTAACCAGATCTGCAAAAAAAGGGGTTTGGATTGTTGTTGGGCAGCTGAGGGTCATTTCCGAAGTAATTTTCTGCGTAGAATGTGAATCCGAGATCAGAATTGGCCCATCACGTCAGGCTTTTAAGATATTTTAGGTTATCTATACGAAAAATGGTTTTTTTTTTTTTGCTAATTTTGAGGTTATGTACAGAAAGCACAACATTTTTTTTATCTATCCTACATATTCCATCATTTAGTACTACTATTACCCTTCAAAATGTGCTCTCGGATGGTGCTGTACGATTTTTCCTTCAAAAGTTATGACACCTTTAAGATCACGTGATGAGTTGGAAAGCATATAGTCGGGGTGCCAGAGGTTTTCATTTCGTTGTTGGACGGAATTTGATGAAAAATGGCAGAAAGGGAAGGTCATTGCCCGTACAGTGACCCATTAAAAAAGTTAGAATGAGCGATGTCGGGAAGGTACTTTGTTATTGCAAAATAACTTTGATAACCCGTTATTTTTCAGTTTTCTTGGAATAACTCGAAAACGAAGCGTTTCAGCGAAAAATATTAAATACAAAAGTTGTTCAGCTGATGATTTTACGTAGGAATACGGTTTTTTGATTAATTAAAAAATTGTTTTTCCGACCGAAAACCAGCAGAAAAGTAACAAAAATGCAAAAACAATAAGCATTAAAAAATAAAGGAAAAAAACAATTTCCATCGTTGATATTTGGGTTATTGATAGGTATTGGTATTGTTAACCAAATGCACCCGGTCCGGTTTTTCAAAAACAATATGGCGACCTATTGCAACATTGTTAAGTTAAAACTTTGGAACGCTGTAAATTCTGCATGAACAAACGGATCTTGATGAAACAAATTGGAATCGGTAGGTATTAACGGCATCTTTGAGTGTGCCAAATTTCAAAATTTTTCAACAATTACTTTTTTTGTTATTAACCAATGTGTATTCGTAATTTCGTCAATTTACAACATTAAGCTTTGCAACAAAATGCATCAAATCATCAAAACTCGCTATTTTCGCGTTTTTAGTCACCACTGTAGGATGTTAAGAGTAATCAAATGCATTTTGTTATTGTTGTAATGTTGTAAATTGACGAAATTACGAAGCACAGCAAATGGTTTTTGGTTAATAACAAAAAAAGTAATTGTTGAAAAATATTGAAATTTGGCACACTCAAAGATGCCGTTAATACCTACCGATTCCAATTTGTTTCATCAAGATCCGTTTGTTCATGCAGAATTTACAGCGTTCCAAAGTTTTAACTTAACAATGTTGCAATAGGTCGCCATATTGTTTTTGAAAAACCGGACCGGGTGCATTTGGTTAACAATACCAATACCTATCAATAACCCAAATATCAACGATGGAAATCGTTTTTTTCCTTTATTTTTTAATGCTTATTGTTTTTGCATTTTTGTTACTTTTCTGCTGGTTTTCGGTCGGAAAAACAATTTTTTAATTAATCAAAAAACCGTATTCCTACGTAAAATCATCAGCTGAACAACTTTTGTATTTAATATTTTTCGCTGAAACGCTTCGTTTTCGAGTTATTCCAAGAAAACTGAAAAATAACGGGTTATCAAAGTTATTTTGCAATAACAAAGTACCTTCCCGACATCGCTCATTCTAACTTTTTTAATGGGTCACTGTACGGGCAATGACCTTCCCTTTCTGCCATTTTTCATCAAATTCCGTCCAACAACGAAATAACCCATTTTTTGAACCTCTGGCACCCCGACTAATATGGTATGCTGGACTTGGTCTGTATATGCGTTCCAACTCATCACGTGATCTTTAAGTGGCTTTAACTTGTGAAGGAAAAATCGTACAACACCATTTGAGAACGCATTTTGTAGGGTAAGTGTAGTACTAAATGATGGAATATGTAGGATAGATAAAAAAAAATGTTGTGCTTTCTGTACATAACCACAAAAGTAGCCATAAAAACAACTTTTCGTGTACATAACCTCAAATATCTCGAAATTCTGACGTGAAGGGCCAATTCTGAGCTCGGATTTGGATTCTACAAAGAAAATTATTTCGGAAATAACTCTCAGCTGCCCAACAACAAAACCTTGCAGATCTGTGTAATTAATTAAATCTATTACTTAGATATGAGTTTTCACCAAAAATTTATTAAGTCCTACAAAACAACAAGAGTGCAATTTCTAGAAATTTTATCATTTATATTAATAATGAGCAGAATTGGTCTTGGTCTTGGTCTTGCAAAAAGTCTTGGAGTAGCAAAACCAAGACCAAGAGTCGACTTGGAAGACCGAGAACCAAGATGAAGACCATTTTTATGAGACTTGACCAAGAACCGAACTGTGAGATTTTTGCTGACTGAAAAAAAAACGTTTTCTTATTTTTAATATCTTTAAAGAAGGTAGTTTTAAAAAAATAATCCTATCTTTAAATGATCAGAACTCTATTAAATTTTAACAAAATATTTATTGGTTTGTTATTAATAGGACTTATACTCCAAATTGAAAGGGTTTTGTTCTACAGTTTTTGAGACATTCTAATTCAAGAATCTTATACACTATATAAATATACTATATATCCTATTTACTTTTTAGTTTGTTTTATCGTTGTAGTAGCCCATGCTTTTTATTATTATAATTTTATTTTACTACATTCTTTGGAGCATTACATATATTTAATAGTTTTTTATATGATTTAAGTATTTAAGTATGGCCTCTACACTCATTATTTTCTGTGATGTTCTAAAGTCTAAAAGTGGTAACAAGAATAGAAAATAAATAAAATATGATAAAGAAAATAGTCATAACAACGATAAAATAAATTACCACTGAAAAATATTCCAGTTTTACCATCACCAATCAATGCTAATGTCTGTTAAACTGGAAATCACGTCCGTAGACCCCAACGAAAGCTTTAACCTAAAGAAAGATTCTGTTCAATTCAATCTTTCGCGACCAACACATCAGTTGGAGGCGGCTCATGTCGGAAGTTAATTATTTTTAATTTATTTTGAATAAGTTCTTCCACACCAAAGTGAAAATTAGTACAATTTATAAGTTTTGCCGAAAAGTTAAAAAAAAAAATAGTCTTACTATTAAGTGGTGTATGTGTTCTGCAAGTTCTGTGATAGTTATTATATTTTTAAAATTTATGCATTAATGCAAAATTCAATAATCATAATTTCCTGGATAGCTTCTCGTTTGTGATTTATATTTGTTTTTAAAAAGTAAGTTCGCAATTTTATGATATGGAATGAACTTCTTGCCAATTTTTTATGTTGCTATCTGATTGCTTCAAATTTTACACGCAATTTATTCAATTATATGAGTAAATTTTGTAATTGAAATAAAAGCCGTCTTGGTAAAATTGTGTCACCGTTAACGATTCCTCTTCGTCTTGGCTTAAACTTATTACTTGCGTTTATGTAATTGAAATTTTCGAATTATGGTATGTCGGTAATAAATTTTTAAATTTTTATGCTGCATTTTATAACTTCATTTCCATGTTTTTTATACAATTTGTGTACAATATTTGTAATTACTTATTTATAGGCCTTTAGTTATATATATTAAAGTTTATTATTTTATTAATGGCACGCGAGATAACAGCCATTAAATTGTAATTGCAGTTTAGTATTAAATGATCGAATCATTAGCATAATAGATGTTATAATTTTTTGTATCTGTGAAAATTACTATTTGCGGAGTTTTTAAAATCTTATAGTATATACACAAGATATAATTTTCACTCAGTAATTTCACTAGGCTGCTAATTTGTTAATAATACAGTCAGAAAATTAAATAAGATCCGGTATAATAAAAGTAGAGAAATGTGCATTCCTTTTATTATATAAACAAAGTTGATTCACCATAAAAACTACAACGAAATTAAAGTTAAAACGTGTCATGACATGCCGGGGATTTTTTTCTTACTTCGCACTTATTTTAGTTTTTAAAAAAACGTGAACGATAACATTTACATATCAAAATTGTGGTCAACAAAACTTGTTTGCTTATGAATGATTTTCATTTTATAGATGGTAAAGTTGAAGGAATTAAACAATACATTTTTATCGTTCTATAAAGAGATATGTATGATACATACCTGCATAAATATTGCAATGCTAAAATATGTTTCACTCATGCTGTCTTTGTTAATGCAAAAAAAAAAAAAAAAAAAAAAATCACGGAAAATCCGTAAAAGTAGCTTCCAAGAAACCAACTGGTTCATTTCTAGAGAATATGGTATAATAAAACCAGAATATTTTAGACTTTCATTTCACTACCGGCATTGTGAAATCAAGTAAATAAAGTGAGTCAGCTGGAAATTTTTGGCTTTAATTTCTGTAATATAGATAATTATTAATATACTATATAATATATAAAGACATTGATAAAATTGTCTTTAATGAATAAAAATCGGTAATTCAAAGACTTATCTGAAATCAGATATTAGAAGGGCGGTTAAAGTTTTCCCTTCGTATGTTAATCTGCACTTTCAACTGCTAGCTCGAAGTGACCTTAAGATCGCGGTTAAGCTTAAGCCGGTTGTTCTATTGTTGTGGTTCTAGCGGCTTGAAATTTGAAAGTGCTGACCATGAGTGTGGACACGTTCATTCCTTCTTCGATAACTCTACCTAGCAAAGTACTCGTTTTTGTTTCACCTTTCGGAAATCAATAATAGATTTTTGTATTTTGCGGACTGCTAAGAGGTTTCATATTCAATTAAATTAGTTCGTAAAATTAATTACCAAAATTTGTATTATAAAACTGCTTTAACTTGTTTTTGTACCACTATGAACGATATTTACGTGGTGCAGATTTAAAAAAACAAAAAAGCAAAAACATTCAAGATTTTTGCTCATTAACTACACTGAAGAAAACAAAATTAAATTGAAGTGTCTTTAAAAATTTAATTTAAATTCCTTGTAGAATAAAGTAATATTTAAAAGTCATAAAATCGTAAATCAAAACCAGTTCACATTATTTTACCAAATAATTACACTGTTGTACACCGAGTTTTACCTAAGGTCGAGACTAAGCAGAATGGATTCATTGTATTGAAATATGACATTTCGCCAAGTTTCATGCAAATTCATAAAAAAATTAAAAAGTTATTAATGTTTAAAGTTTTAAAAGAGACGAAAAAAATATTGTCCAATTTACTTGGTTTTTGGTATACGAGTTGAGAAAAATTAATTAAAACTGTTTACATTGTCAAAAATTTTTTATAATATTAATTATATAACTTTTTTACACGAACATTTTTCGAAAAATGAAAAGAAAAGTTATAAATCGGCTCATTAAGCAGAATGTTTGTCGAACAAACAATTTTTTTATGCACATCATACATTTCTATGATCAGCTAGATATTCTGCATACAATAAAAAAAAATATATCTAATTTTCAATATTAACAATTTTTTGTTAATAACTTTTTAACTTTTTTATAGAATTGTTAAATATTTCGGATTATGAATCCTCTTGATGTCCTTCACAAACGCTATAAAGGGTTTGCTTAGGTAACATTTAAAAGTCGATTCTGTACAACAGTGTTATTGGTACATGAGTTTTTAAGTAAAATCAGTTTGAATAAAAAGCACGATTTTGTATTTTAAAAATAATTATCTTTATTTGAAGTATGCTCTCATATGTGTGATTTTAATTCAATATTTAAGTGGTTTTTCGACTCTGTATGATTGAGAAAAAAACGCGTGCAGCCTTGATTTCTTAAAAGCGGAAACACCTTTAGATTTGTGCAAATAAGGAAGTTTTAATATAATTGTTTAAAAAAAAAAAATTTGTGCAAAGTAATTCAAAATAATAGTGTTATGACACTGTCTCCAAGCAAGGCTGTGCCTGCTGTATTCTTCAGAAACAAACAGGAAATTTGGTAGTATATTTATTTAGGGTGCTTTTTTTTCGCGACTATTTTTTTTAGCCCACCTCGAAATTTTGTGGCAAATACCTAAACAAAAATTCCCTGAAAATTGGAGCCCTTAATATTAATATTAAGGGGGGGTATGGTTTGAAAATGACTTTTTAAGCAAATTTTTGTGAAATTTTTTTTTTGGAAGTATGGCTACATTATTTTATTTTTAAATTAAATAGACTTTTTAAGTATAATTCAAAGAATCATTATATGAATTTTCAAGTAAAAATATTAAGAATTGTGGCAACGGTAGCCATTTTTCGCAGACACGTCCAAAAAAAAATGAATTTGCGGTGGACATCAGAACTCGTCACTGGATAATCTGAAAAAAAAAATTCAAAAAGATTATCTTATTAGCAAATCTTAGCAAATTATTGAAATTTTATATAAACGTTTTATAAAAAAAAAAGATATTTTCCGAAGGTATATAAATATATTAAGCGAAACATATAATTTAATTGTAAGTTTTCCGAAAATTTTGAATTTAAAATTTAATTTTTGAATAAATTAGAATTTAGGCTTTTGTAGAATTCAAATTAATTTCTTAGTATAATCAAAGCTTCTTTGAAAACACTCCAACAATCTGCATTTTGAGCATACAATTTAATGTAAATTCAACTTAAAAATTCAGTATAAAATGTAACGTAAATAAATAGTGTTTTGATACTAATCCATTTACAGAATAATATTTAATGTGAATCGTATTTAAATATTCAGAGTTTTATAGTTCATCCATCAAATAAATTAAAAATATTAATAAGAGCTATAAGAAACTTTTATTTGGACAACATTTCTAAAACTAACTATTTATCTCATATAATATATATTTTATTATTTTTAGTGAATTTTTCTTCGTCCTTAATTCTCAATAGTTAGAACAACTTGTTACTTCTCTCACCATCTCCTTACGCATTGTTTTTAATGCTAATTCTGGCAAAAAAAATGTGTTAATTGTGACAACATATAAAATCCACAATTCCTAGTACTTTTTGCAATTAATAACACTTTATTTTCCTTACACCACTAACAATAAAAATTATCGTGTCACTATTTTAAGTAAGTTGAAGACAGTGATGCTAAAGAAGATTAAAGGCCAAATTTTATCATTTTGAGATTAAAATCTTCATTAACGAAATTCCGGCATTGCAAAATAAAAATTAAAAAAGCTTAAATTTCACATTTTCAAAATTCAAAGTTCATGTAAAATTTTGATAGTATGAGAATTTCAACATAATCAAAATTTCATGTGAACAAAATCTCATTTTGAAAAATAAACATCTCGGAATTAGAGAAAAACACCCTCACTTTAATTTGCGAAATTATAGTGAAAAGTAAGAGGAAACGAGAATTGTATTTAAAAGATTTTGAAATTGAGAGATTAACGTTCACAGGACGCAATTTCGGTATCTGAATTTGAGTTGTCGCCATGTGATGAATTCGAAGAAAAAAAAAAAAAAAAATCGGGAGCCACTGTATCCTATGTTTTGGAGGGCGTTCTTTCCAATGATGATGGTTAAAATTTCTCCAGAAAAAAATTATTCATGAGAAAATCACAAATACGCAAAAAAACGTGATTTTTTTATGGCATTTTTTTGTTTAAAATTAATTTTCGTTCCTTTTCGATTTTTGTTCATGGTTAAAACCAATAAAAATCGTGATCTCAATGTCTGAACTAAAAATATATGTGGCTATTTTTATGTAAAAAAAATTTTGGTAAAAGAAAATGTCGGTCAGAGTAAAAATTTTTTTTTTTCGAAACGAAGAATTTTTTTTTTGAAAACGAGATTTTAGCAAATAATGGTATAAGAACAAAATTGTCTTAGAATTAGTCAAAGAACACCCTCCAATTTTTTCAGTAGGATTTAATGCAATTCTTGATTTTTCAAAAAATCTCGAAATCAAAATTTCGACAAACAACTTTAAAAAGCCTGAAAAAATTCGATAGTGTTCTTTGACTAATCCTTATAATAAAAAATTTTTGTTATAAACAAGTTTTCATTCAAGTTTATAGTTTTCGAGTACAACAATTTTAAGCTATGTTACTACGATTTTTTTTTTTTTTGAATACTCTAGCGATTTCTCTAAAAAATATTAAGTAGTGTTTTTTTTATGTCATGATACAATAAATACGAATCTCATTTTGTATTAACATTTTCGTATGCTTTAAGAAACATTTTATTTTATAATATTAACATTTTAAAAATATTATATTAAGAATAAAAGTTTGTATGTTTGGTTATTTGTCGCGGTTTCACGCAAAAAGTACCTTTCTTGTGGGGATGAAATTTTACAGGCGTGTTTCGTAAGATCTTCTTCTTTTTTTCTTATTAAAAATCTTCTTCAATTTTCAAAATCCTCCTGTATGTATTGTCTTAACTTTTGTAGGTGAAATGAGATGTTTTCAAAATTTACTGAAAAAAGTCGCATGTTTTTCACCTATATACATAAAATATCAATTTTGAAAGAAAACCGAGATTTTTTTCCTTTTCGAAAGGACGAGGGCCAAATTCTATGCAAAAGTGTTCCAATTTTTTTTTTTCGTAAAAGAAAATTTTAAAAGCATTTTTTCCATTCTCTATCATTAATTTCCGATCGATTTCACCCTAAACGGAATGAGATATGATAGGAAAATGTTTTTTTTAATTGTTTTAACGAGAGAAAAATTGCAGTTCAATTGTTAGTGTCGTCAATGTATGTCCATTTTCGAAATTTAAATCCGAAAAAAGAGTTAACATTCGTTTAGTTATCATTCATAATCTTTTCCAGATCGGGAAAGCAAATCCTTCATGTTTTATGTTTAATTAAATCTTGAATTCAGGAGAGCGCGTCCTGCAGGCATTAATATTTCATTTGGCCTTCGCAATCTGCAAAAAACTTATTCGCCGGAGTTGAGTTGAGGAGCAAAGCTCATAAGAAACTTTCCGTCAGGCGAATTGTGCCGAGAGGATTCCAGGACGCAACGGGCATTATTCACGTCGTGGCGGCCAATTGTTGGCCCGAAGGACAATATCAAAACAAAATGGCCATCATCTGGCCGTTCTCTTAACCCTGAACCTCTAAATAAATAATAGAAAAACAGTTACAGACAAGAAAAGTTCACCCTCTGCCCCGACATAAGACCCGAAGCCGCTCCGGGTAAACAATCGCACAGGGGCGCAGGGCGGACGCGAGGCGAGGCGAGAAGGCGACGCCGAACCTGATACCTAAGAAGCTGAATAATTCCGAAATAAATTTCACGAGGAGTGGCATTTTGTCCGGCGCAAGGTACATCCACTTCGGATGGCGGACAGGCCAATGTATCACGGAATAGTAAATTGGGGTGCAAATAATTCATGGGTTCGGATTGTCAGGCATTTTCTGGGTCAATAATGAATCATGCGGTGCGGTGGCGCTTTAATGATTATTCGACACGGGACAGCCACTTCCCTCTTCCCGGTTCCCGGTTCCCGGTTCCAAGCGATGCTAGCTCTGGTCCACGGCCAGCATCTGCGTTTCTGTTGGGGAAGATTAAGAGGATTTCCCTGTCGGACGGAGATTACATCCGGGGAACCGGAACAAACTTCGGGGTGTCGACTTGACCGCAAATTAAAAGACTTGTCGTTTACGAGAAAACTTTCGATCGGATTGCACCGAGAATATTAAAACTGATTCGGATTTAACATTTTATAAATTTATGAGGAATATCCTTTCTTAGTAATCCCTAGAGCATTGCAAATAACAGATGCTATGTCAAAATTAATTTAAACTTGTAAACATTAATTTTTTCTCAGAGTAAAATAAAATTTCAAAATACCTTAAAAACTATGTCATCGTAAATTAACGCGAAAAACCGATTTTGACAATGATCCAAGACTCTATGTCGGAAAAGGCCCAAAATATATTTCTAAATATATCATTTTTCCCTTAAAAAGCATAAAATCTCAGTCCTATAAAAATATCGAGATTATCTCTCGTCAAAAATGAACATTTTTTACTTTTTTTGTTCTTTTCTCTAAGTTCATTTGAAAAGTTAAAATTCATTTTAATTAATTGAATTAAAATTGCTAAATAACGAAATGTTATAGAAAAAATAAGGAATCTTGTTATTTGTACAATCATTATTTATTATGTTATTTTGATAGATATCCGCCACTTCTGTTATATATATATTTATTTTATGAGTGAACTATCAAGTTATTATTATGCGAGATAAAAACTCAATAAACTCCAAGAAATTCTGCAATAAAATTATTGGTAATTATTTACTTTAAGGTCTAGCTCTCAGATGACCTTGCAGTTGAAATAAGTCATTCTTGAGTTCATTTTACCTCCTTGATTGCATTTGCCTCCTTCATATGTTTTTAGGTTGCATATTAAATATTTCGTTCTTCTAGAGTTGCCTTCAAACTTAAAATTATATCGAAATTGCATACCATAGAGCAGTTTAGGGCAAATAATAAATAAACAACAACAGTGAAACGCATTTTTGTGAATCTCAGCTTCCTAGCCTCCAAACTTAAAAATGTTTTTAAATTACATAGCATAGGGCACTTTAAGTTGTGGAAAAATATTACAAAATCAAAACGCTTTTTAATAAAGAGCAGAAAGCACCAGCAGAAACCTGGGAATATTATTCAAATATAATTAATGCATATAATCATGGCTTTATCAGCTAAGCTGTTACGCATTTGCTATAAACTGCCCTATGGTATGCAATTTCAATATAATTTTAAGAACGAAATATTTAATTTTCAACCTAAAAAATATATGAAGGAGGCAAATGCGTATGACCTTAAGAGTGGCCATCGACGAGTTGGACCTTAAAGTAAATAATTACCAAAATATTTATGAAAGGTCCTAGTGTTTCTTTTTATTCTTTCCATAGTTAAACAGAATTTAAATTTTAAAGCGTGAAAATATAAAAGAAACTAAGAAACACTAGCGGAGCAACAAAAATAAGAAAATTAAATAGAGAGCAGCAAAATTAACAAACTCCCTAAAATCAGCTGGAAAACCAAAACACGATTAAAAATGAAGAAAAGTTAGACAATGATGTAATAAAGACGAAGATAGTCTCAATAAACAAATTTTCGAAATGAAATATTAACAGACGATATGGCAAATATAATAATTTTATATTTTCTGACTCATGTAGATCTCAAGGACCTTTTAAACGAGATCCACCACAAAATAATCGATGTTTTTCAGGAAGGTTTTAACAATATACGGACTTGTTGAAAGATTGTGGCTGTGTTATTCTCGTAAATTGGATGCAGTTTTTTACGAACCTCGTTGGTTGTTTTTAAAAGAATCCAATGAGATTTGAGATTGGAAAAGCCTTTCCAAAAAGATATCACTGCAGAAAAGAAGTAAACATCATGTGCACTTTTGTTATATACCACATATATCAATACTGGAAAAATAATGAAATAATCGATAAAAGTTCAGAAGAGCAAAAAAAACTGAATCCAATTTCTGGGTCCAAGTTTTAGAACGACTTGTTAACATAACATTAGTAATTTCTTAAAAACAACAAAAAAAATTACATTTAAAAAAATGAAATACTAATATTAATATTCTTTATATAATATATATATTTTTTTTATGTAATACTACTTTTCATTCTTTATATAATATAAGTTGTTTTTTTTTTTGGCGGCCCAAAATTATATTTAATGGTAAAAAAAAGTACTATTACTATCAAACTTTTAAATATCTAAAAGATAAGCATTTGAACTATATTCTATGAAATTTTTGTTGAAAAATATCGAGAAATGGCCCACTGAGAGCTGGTTTTCGAAAAATTCTTAAAAATGCGTTGGACATCATAACTTGTGCTAGATTTATCTGAAACCCAAAAATCAAATTTTTTATGTTAGTATACGAGTTCAGCTCGGGATTAAACGAGGGATTTTTAAATAAATTTAAATCTGAATTTATGGTGGCGTTGTGTGCGAAAAATGCATTGTTGGGTACGAAAAAACAATACATATTTCCATGTAAAGTAAGTTGTGATGAACGAAAAACAAAATCCTCGTTCACTCCCTAGTCACTGCTATTTAGAATAAGTGTGAAAGATTTGAATAAGATCGGTCCATTAGTTTTTGAGTAATCGTCTCCACCGATTTAAAAAATAGAGTTTTGAGAAAAACACGTTTAATGTTTCATAGTTTCAAATTTCAAGTTTTCATAGAAAATAGTTCAAATGCTACTGTTTTTGATATTTAAAAGTTTGAATGTAGTAGTACTTTTTTACTATTAAAGAATGTAAAAAAAATTTTTTTTTCAAAATTTGAAACCTAGGTAACCCTTCAAAATTTAATATCCTAATACAGCCGATAAAGGGAGGTATAACAAAGAAAATACTCATCATGCATTAAAATCGGTTAATTATTTTTTTAGGTACCACGTGCAAAAATGTTGAAAAAATTTTACTTTTTAAGAAATACGTTTAAAATCTCAAATATGACTTTTGCACGAATCAAAGTAAATATTATCAAATTTATTACATTAATGAATGTAGTACACTGAGGGAAAAAATATGGTTTTTATAACTATAATTTTAAAAAACTCTACTATCCTTGAAATTCATGGTTATAGCAAATATGTTACATACCCGAGTTTTCTGGACTCACTTTAATATTATTCAGAAAAACACAATCATGGTTAACACAACGAAAATTCATGTTGGAAGAAATAAAATATATTGTCTGCAATTATTGTTATTTCGCGGCAAACATTGGCATTTAGCGCTCACAACCAATTTTATAGCATCAGCAAACATTATCAAGGTTGATTATGATGATGATAATGATGATTTTAATTATGATTAAACAGAATATACCCATATGATTGGTACTATAATTTTTAGTAACTATGAAGATTTACCCAAATTAAAAATAAAGGTAAGAAAAATACTGGTTCTATTTTGCGTTGTTTCTGAGTTATGATATACTGTATAAACAATGCGAGATGGAAACAGCATTAATCTTAACTATACTCTTATTTTATTCATTTAATGGTATATGGTCTATAATAGTTTATGGATCTTTCATAGTTCTAAGTATTTTCAATTACAAATATTGCAATTGACAATTGTATATAATCAAAGAAAATAATTTTCAAAACTTCTACAAAACAAATTACTATCAAAACAAATATATATGGTAGATAGGTATATAAAAAAGCATTATTAACTCTTAAATATTTAGTCTGCTATTAGAGTGATGTTGTAATTATCGCAGTAATATCTGCTTATTGTTCATAATTTTTATCTAAAACTTCAAAACACATAAGATGTTATTTTAACAATCTTTTTAAGTTTGTATTAGTTCATCATAGTAAAAGGTCTCAAAAATAGATTTCTTTTAATTCAACAATCCCATTTTTTTCCAATTTTTAAAACTCTTTATATAATGATTATAATTAGATACGTTAATCAAAATGCCTCTTATGTTCTCCATCTAGCATCTAATATAACCTCGATTCAATCAAATTCAATGAATTTCGATGATTGTGTTTAACGACATACTACAGATGCAATCTAGAATATCGTGACTAGTTCCCACCTTTACATAAATTATTATGATTGAAATAAACCAGAAACGAATTAAAAAAAAAAATAAAGCAACTAAATACCTGAATAAAATCGATTACATTAATAGAAAACGGATATAATGCCGTCATTGTAATATTAATTAAAATTAACTAAATATGCAAAATATATTATTGTTTTCTGAAAGGTCAAGCAGCAACACCTGTTTTGATGCTTATAAAACATTGATCATAAAAGAGTCAATTGAGCATCAACGATTATGCAAATTAATCCAATTATTTCGAAATGAAATCTTTTATTTTAATCCGAAAATAAGCCTGTATGAGTGAGTGCACTTGTTTTCAATAATTAAAGGTTGTGACCGAAACAAAAGGGGTTTAATTAGCCATCGTGTTAAATTAATTCAAATTAGTTATTTAAAAGCTTATCATTAACAATTCCGCATACACTCGAAATGCGAATAATTGAAATTATTTTCCAGCAATTAATTGAATCAAAAAAAAAAAAAAAAAAACTGGTGGTTAATTGCTGCAGTAAACAGAAGTAATTGGAATTTTTGCCATCATTATTAACGCGATGATAACTTTATTAGCGATTCAAATTTAAATATTGCAATGTGAATTGCTGTTGTGGGGCTGATGGGCGATTTGAACTAAATGAGGTAATATTAAAGGCGGAATTGTAGGGGTAATTTCATTTATTGCCTGATTTAAAGTTATGTAGTAATAATATGTAATCAAAGTGGCAGGATAATAACATGGAAAATACACGTTTTAACGAGAAAAAAATTGAAACTTAAAAAATCCAAGGATTAATATTTTGCTCATAGCAAAAATGAATCGATCATCCGAAAATTACATACTAGTCATAATGTTAAAATAGCTTTAGAAAGATTTTATTTAACTAGAGCATGCTATTATCTGAATTACGGAATCGGTTTTACATTTAACAAAAGGTGTGACAAATACTTGTTAACCTTGGCATTGACATGTAAGATTATGCATTTAGAGACAATCAGAATGATTTGCTCGTGAAAGGTAACAAAAATAGATTTTATTCCACCTGGTCTCAATCATGATGCATATATGGAAGAAAAAAATGGAATTAATTAATATTAGCTTTGTATTACTGATGCAAATAATAAAACTTAGGTTTGGATATATTTCATGCTATGCTCATTACTGATACAGCGTTTTTAATTAAAATTTTAATTAATGAAATTCCCTCTTGGGTGGTTCAACGTTTAAGCACTTGGAATAAAAATTGATATTTGTAATTTCGATTAAAGCCCCCAAACCGTAATTTAGTCTTGATAATTATTAAAGTTTTGTAAAGTTGTCATGAATTCGTTTTACATGATTTTAAAATACATGCTGTTAAAACATAGAACATATATTTGAAATCTATTAAACGTAAAAGCCATTAGTTATTTTAATTTTACATTACACTTTTTCGAATATGTTAACGAAACATAGTAATGAAGAAATTAGTATGCAAAACAAATTACAGCCTGTCGGTCATTAATTAGCGTAATACATGTTATCACATTAATAAAAATACTGGAAATTATTCTCGTTTGTAATAAAATAAATTAAAATAAATAACATTACAAAGATATTCTTCTTAGATTTATTTACTTACTTTTCCGGTTTTCTGCTGTGAAACTTTATGGAAAAATCATTTAGGTGTTTCAATGGATTTCAATCATTTGTAGATGTTATTTTATATTAATAATATATTTACATATCTAATGAAATATATGATATATTGCAATTTTGAATAACCTGTGTTATTGGTTTTTAATCAATTACGTATCTGCATATTTACTTAAAATACTTTAAAAGGAAAAAAATATATATAAATTTAGAAAATTAAAAAGCGGTTTTTTTATTATGATTATACTGCTTTACGTACCCCCTCCGACCTTGGGGGAATGGATTTGAATGAAGTTTTGCTTTGGATTTTTCCCTCGCAATTAAACGGTGACCTTAGATTTGACCTTGACCTCGGTATTTAAGGTCGTTTAAAGGTCAAGTCGATTTTTTTAAATTGCAACCCCTACTATCTCTGATATGACCTTCAGAGGCGAAATTTTTTATAGTGGTCAAGGTCATAATTGAACGTAAAATTTCCTGCTCTTTTAATTTCCGGGGTCAAAAGTAGGGGTTGCAAATTAAAAAAATCGGCTTGAACTTTAAATGACCTTGAATACCGATGTCAAGGTCAAATCTAAGGTCACCGTTTAATTGCGAGGGAAAAATCCTCCAAATTTTGTTTGAGTCATTTTTATCTGTGATACCTCCTTTTCAAGTTATTCTGCCGTCCCGATATTTAATTGACACACTATATATAGTAAACCGTGAATTTTGGGTGCGTTTTTCTCCGCTACTACTGGGCATTGGACGGAAATATTTTATGACTAGTATACCAACATGAAATACTACTACTAGGCCAAATTTCATTCAAATCCGTTTCCTCAAGTTCGTGCCCCCTCCTTGTTAGATACAGAAAAAAAGCATTCTTTTGATTTTTATTTTTGTTCTAGCGAAAAAAAATTTCAATTTTAATAAAATATTTATGGAAGGGAGTATTGTTTGTTGAGAAGGGAAATCTACAATAAAAATCTTTAATATATATCATTATAGCAATAATCAGAGCCACTTATATTCGAATTGTTAAATATTTAAAGAAAATTGAACTGAATCTTAACTAACTCTATCATTATAATAAAGTTTATGAAACTTTTAAAATAGAAACATAATTATGGTTAAAAATATATATATATTTAGCAACATCGATTCCTGCTCTTAATAAAAAAGGCTGCATATGTTGAACTATTGAAATTTTCACATGTAAAGTGTATGCTTTTCGAAAATGGAAAAATAAATAGCTCTTTAAGTAACTAATAAACATATTGAAGCTACCATACAAATTTTTATCACATGTATTTGATATATGGAAAATTATAATATAAAGACATCGGCTTTGTTTTAGGGTGAAGATGGGACTTTAATAACTTTAATCACTTCAAAGATCATGCAAACAGCTTATAATATGATTAAAAGCATAATCACATTAACCCATTAATGCGCAAAACGAGGATTTTGTGCACGCAAGTTCAATTGTACGATTCAAATTGGGGCAAATTTCCTCCAAATTCGTATATAAGGGCTTCTTGGGGGTGCTCTTTCAGAATCTGGCATTTGTTTTGCATAAAAACTTCAAAAATCCTATTATTTTTTGGGATTTTTCAAAAAAGTGCCGATTTTTTTTGGTCATTTTTCGTCTCAAAGTCGATTATCTTGTCGTTGCTGCTATTGTATGATCATATAACTACCAGAAATCGCGGTCCGAATGTCTACACTTTCTCAAACCATGGTTTTGAATTTTGTTTTTCACTTTGGTTTTTGCAAAATGGCTATTTTGTACAGCAGTGTACTAAAAAACGTCGCGATTTTTTTACACGAAAAGCATCAACTTTACAAAAAAAAATTTATATGACAAAAAGTGCTTATAATTAGCCAAGAAAAACATGCAAATTTCTTTAGAATTTTTTGGACTATTTTTGGTTTCTTGGATTTTTCCAATTTTTTAAAAATCCAAAAATGTCCCGAAAAATTCTGAAAAAATTCACATGTGTTCTTCGGCTAATTATAAGCACTTTTAGTTATATAAAATTTATTCGTATAGTTCGTCCTTTTTGAGTAAAAATATCACAAAATTTCATCATAAAAAAACTTGGTGATATTTTTACTCAAAAAGGATCAATTATACGAATAAATTTTATATGACAAAATGTGCTTATAATTAGCCAAGGAAAACATGTAAATTTTTCCAGAATTTTTCGGGACATTTTTGGATTTTTCAAAAATTGGCCAAATCCAAAAAACCAAAAATAGTCCAAAAAATTCTAAAAAAATTTATATGTTTTCCTTGGCTAATTATAAGCACTTTTTGTCATATAAACTTTTTTTGTATAGTTGATGCTTTTCGTGTAAAAAAATCGCGACGTTTTTTATTATACTGCTGTACAAAATAGCAATTTTGCAAAAACCAAATTGAAAAAAAAAAAATTCAAAACCATGGTTTGAGAAAGTGTAGACATTCGGACCGCGATTTCTGGTAGTTATATGATCATCCAATAGCAGCAACGACAAGATAATCGACTTTGAGACGAAAAATGACCAAAAAAAATCGGCACTTTTTTGAAAAATCCCAAAAAATAATAGGGTTTTTGAAGTTTTTATGCAAAACAAATGCCAGATTCTGAAAGAGCACCCCCAAAAACCCCTTATATACGAATTTGGAGGAAATTCGCCCCAAGTTGCTATTCCAATCGTAGAATTGAACTTTCGTGCACAAAATCCTCGTTTTGCGCATTAATGGGTTAATATTCTTAAATCTCTTTAAATATATTTGTTAAAACCAGCGTTTCACAATGTCCACTTATCTTAATTAAGATTTTAAGCACGAAAATTTTAGTTTCTCATAAATTTCTACTAGGAGTACAAAAGCAAACCATATTGAGTCCATTTTAAACTTAACCCGAATGCATGGACCTTTGCCGGTGGATGTGTTGCATATTTTATGAAACTTAATATCACTAAAGTTTAACGTGGTGCACAGCAGCATGAAAACTTCAGACAAATTTCAGCAATACTAGTTACATACCTGAGTTTGTGTTTAACATTTCCTTTGGGTTTGGGAATGGAAAATTCTCACTAAATTCTTCTTACACGTAAAGCGAGCTACAGGGAAGATAGTTTTCACTTTATAAAGGGTGGACCATCGGCTGATTTCTTTTTAAACAATGTTGTAAAATAACCACTGTTAAATATTTTTCAAGGTTTCTTGATTTATTGAAAAGAGTAAACTTTCCAATATGTTATGGAAGAGGATTTATTTAAATAGCTTCTTCGGATGGTTTGACAATAGTCCATCCTCTCAACCTAATTTGGAAACACTTGTTCGTTGTTTTATAGCCCTATTTCACGATAAATTGATGAATATTGTGCTTACAAAAATAATCCAATATAAAATCGCAGTTGCGCGGTGGACAAGGCACAAATCCGATTTTTTTTAAAAATATTTCCTAACGTTGTTCAAGCGTAAATCTATTCATTACATAAAGCGAAATTATGACACTATATTTCTATCAAATTTTTAAGCGCGAAAGAGCTGTTTGTCTCATAATAACATGCAATTTAAATAGAAACCAATAGATGGCCCACCCTTTATAAGGCTAATCCATTAAAGGTATTCAAAGTTTGTCGAAGTTATTTAGCTCAAGGATCTTTCTTAAGACAAGTTAATTTAGTGCACTTACGTCGAGAAGATTAATTAATTTGATTTCACGACATCGTTCTCCTCGATAAAGCAGATGTTGGAGACTTTCCTTAAGATGATAGGCTTAAAGGAATTTTCTCTATTGTTTATCCAGCGACAATGCTGCAGGTAGATATGTACAAATGTACATACATATATATATGATTTGCAGTTTATCGCTTTATGAGGGAAAATTGAAAGCTAATTGAGCATCAAATCCGAAAATTAATTGAACAATGCTGAGAGTTTTCATAATGGCTTTTGGTTTGCAATTTTAGCACATTACATTAATTGATTACAAACTTTTTTAAACGGGGTGTATTGATTGAAGATGTTTTAAAGGAGAACATTAGAACATGAAATGTTTAAGGTTTAATTTTACATAGTTTGATAATATAAAGATATGTGGAAATTTTTTAAAAATATGATCCTATAGGTTTTTTATATACATACCAGAATTTAAGAATGGAATTCTTCCTGGAAATTAAAAAGGAAAATAAGTAAGATCAATTATAACTAAAAGTTTTAAAAATAATGCTGTTAAGGTCTTTAAAAATAAATTAAATGGATTTATAATGAGGTTTAGATTAGTTTCTATTAATTATCCTGTAAGTAACCGGATACACACGCTGTTAACTTAGTTCAGCATTCAATGTTTTGCAAAATGTATTAGGAATTAAAAAATCTCTGACATATTATTAAGCCCTTTTTAATTGTTGTTGTGTTTCAGATAACATAACAAATAAATCCTATTTGATTTGAACCTTTCTCCTGCTTGTTAGCAATTCTCCTTTCTCTTTGAAAGAAAGCTTTTCAATTAGAAGCTAAGAGAAATTAAAACTTTTTGTATAGGGATCCACAAATTCTCCGTGCTCAAAGGATTACTCTTAGATACTTACCAATACGTGCTTAAATTTCATGAATTATATTAATAGTATTTTTACGCACATTTCATTTAAATATGAATTGTTTAGCACTCGTAAATGCACAAATGCAAAAACTTGAATGTATTTAATTAAGTTAATTTCAGCGCAAGTGAGTCAATATTTTTTTTTAATTTTTTTAAGGGTGCTTAATTTTAATTAATAATTTTGAAAAAGGAAAAAATGTAGTTTAAAATACTAAAACACGACTATGCAGAGAATATAGCGGAATCGTAGGCTGTATTTGTCAAGTGGAAAAGTTACAACTAGATTTACTTATTTATTGATAGCAGTGATATGAGAACTACTAATCATAATTCATAACACTATCTATTGTAATTATTTACCAATGTACCAATTACTTATGGTATTACATATTTATATTGAAGATGTACGAATGAACGCAAATTAAAACTTTTAAAAAGGATATTTTAGAAATACGAATTTTCGATGCTAGATTATTTTATTAAAAACTTTGATAATGCTAGAATTTTCAAAAGGATATTTTAGAAATACGAATTTTCGATGCTAGATTATTTTATTAAAATTCTAGCATTATCAAAGTTTTGCATTAACAAAGAGAAGAAAATACACTTTTATACATATAATCTGCATATTCACTCAAAGTTTTGATATCAATTACAAAAATATCGTTAAACTAGCCGTACCCTGCGCGCGTTGCTACGCCTCTCCGAAAACAATCGGTTTTATGCGAGAATGTATAAATAAAATATTTCATTACCATTAATCCAAACGTAAATACATAGATTTTCAGTTATTGAGGTCATAGAAACATTTCCGTAACTAAACGGCATCTATCTATCTATCTTCTATCTTTCTGTCTTTCTATCTATCTTCTATCTATCTATCTATCTTCTATCTATCTATATCTATCTATATCTATCTTCTATCTATCTATCTATCTATCTATCTACCTCCTATCTATCTTCTGTCTGTTTATCTATCTATCTTCTATCTATATATCTATCTGTCTATCTATCTTCTGTCTGTCTTCTATTTATCTATCTATCTTCTATCTTTCTGTCTATCTATCTATCTTCTATCTATCTATCTATCTTCTATCTATCTATCTATCTGATATCTATCTATATCTATCTTCTATCTATCTATCTATCTTATATCTATCTTCTATCTATCTATCTATCTACCTATCCATCTACCTATCTACGTCCTATCTATCTTCTGTCTGTTTATCTATATATCTTCTATCTATATATCTATCTGTCTATCTATCTTCTGTCTGTCTTCTATTTATCTATCTATCTATGTATCTACCTATCTTACTATCTACCTATCTACCTACCTATCTATTTAGCTTCTATCTAGCTTCTATCTAACTTCTATTTATCTATTTATCTGCCATGCTACGCTTCCCTGAAAACAATCGGTTTTATGCGAATTCCCATGTTACTCCCCTTTGAATAGAGACTACTTAGTATAAATTTCAAGGAGATCGGTTCAGCGGTTTCGGAGTCTATAAAAAGCGAATAAACAAACAAACATTTATTATATAGATTGAAAAAGTTTAAAAAGGAAAACACGATCTAAAAAACAACGGAACAACAACGGAAGCCCTCAAAGATGTATAATTTTCCCCGTTTTTTCCACATTTTCCACTGATTCTTCGCTCCTATTGGTCGCAGCGTGATGTTATATAGCCTAAAGCCTTCCTCGATAAATGGACTATCCAACACAAAAAGAATTTTTCAATTCGAACCAGTAGTTCCTGAGATTAGCGCGTTCAAACAAACAAACAAACTCTTCAGCTTTATAATATTAGTATAGATTAAAAATATTTGCATACTTTCTTCTTAGAAATAATTTTTCATTTTACTTTACTTCGCTCTTTTATTTAACAAGATAAATGCATGCTTGTCACCGCCGATAAGTTATGAAGTTTTTTTATTTTAAATTATTTATTCCAAGGATTCTTGCAATTATTTATGATTAAAAGAAGTATTTTATACTGATGGGTATTTATACAATTTTCAATGAATATAGTGAAAAAATAGTTAATTTGTCTAAATTTCGGAGTTATTTTATGTTTATTGGAAAGTGAATTTTAAATAAGAAATACAAGATTTTAATGTGGCAAATCTTCGGACAACAATTAACAAACAATTAATTTAATTAATTGTAAGACAAATCGATTAAGAAGTCATTTGATTAAATTGATTCAGAAATTAATGTTCTGCGAGAATTGAATTTTATATTTTTCGTACTAACTCTCTTTGAAGTTAAAGAAATGAACAAGTAAAGGGATATAAATGACTTTTTTAGATAAGAAATGAGTTCTGAGCTCTGCTGTTGTACGTCAACTAAATTAACGATATCTCTTTACCTGCAGGTATACCTTTTATTTGGTTGCACAAACTTTTGAATAGAATAACGATTGCACATCCAGTTCCAAGAATTTTCAGTCACCTTTGCTTACTATTGTTATTTAGTATAAATAAGCAAACATTTCCCTTAATGCAATTTTAAGTTATTTAATTTATTCAAAACAAAAGCCAAATGACATTTTCGCACCGGTGCAGCCGAAGAAAATGTTATCTTTAATTTAACTCGACCAAATTCCTCATTTACAGAAGCCGACTCCTTTTTAATCTTGATCAGTAAAACCGGAACAATATCAAAATTTAGCTTTTTAAGCTTTACTTTTGCGGAGAATTACGGCCCTAGAGAGGAAAGGAAAACCTTTAATTAAACTGGTCGAACTGAAACAATAACAAATACAATACGAGTGGGATGTGGTGCTGTGCGGTGCAGCAAGAAGAATTTATTTTATTTGTAGCATACAACGTATGAAAACATTTAATTTGCCTCCACCATGGTACTTATTGGCAAAAGTTTTAGATAACTTCGGACTGATAATGAAAAGGGTCAAACTGACCCAATTCAAATGCCAACATGAGGGGAAAAGATCTCATTTGTAAAGAGGCACGAAAATTTTGGATCTTATGTGGAATCTAATCGTGTCCTTATAAGTTATGGAGGGATGTGGCAAAATGTTTGGTTACACGTGGAAAAATTCTACTTTAGGGAGCTCCGGGGACTTATATCACTTCCCCTTCTTCTAGTTGAGTGTTATCTCTAAAGCATTAAAAACCTTTTTATTTACAGATAAAAACGCATTATGGGAGAAGATGTTTTAAGCGAACCTGCAGGATTTCCCTCAGCGAATGAAGTCGAGAAAGCACAACTGGCCAAGAGAAAATATGGAAAGTATGAGGGAGTTCGGATAACGAAAAATGTTATATTCATCGGTATGGCATTTATGATTCACTTCACCGCCTTCCATGGCATGTCCAATCTTCAGAGCTCTGTGAATGCAGACGCAGCTCTTGGAACGACAACCCTGGCGGTCATTTATGGGTCACTCATCTTATCGAATGTCTTTCTACCGGTTTCTCTTATCAGGTAAAAGAACTCACTATATTTTGTGTGTTAAACCATTTCCTATATCTAAAAGTGGACTATTAATTCTTAACAAATAGGCACATTTAAGTAAATAATGAAGATGTACGAGTGTCGTCAAGTTAAAATCTTTAATAAAATAATCTGACACCAAAAATTCGTATTTCCAAAATATCCTATTTCAAATTCTAGCATTACCTAATTTTTCATTACAAAATCGTGCAGAAAATACACTCTTACACATTATGATCTATATACATATTCCCTTAAATTTTCGGTGTATTAAAATTAAAATTAAAAAACATATTTAATTTAAAAATCTTTCTTCTTAGAAATAATTTTTAATGTTATTTTCTTCAATTTTTTATTTAACAAGATAAATGCGTGCTTGTCACCGCCACTAAGTTAAATAAGTTATTTTATTTTAATTTATTTATTTCAAGGATTCTTGCAATTATTTATGATTAAAATAAATATTTTATACTAATTGGTATTTATACAATTTTCAATGAATGTTGCGATAAAATTAATTAATTTTTGTAAATTTCGAAGTTATGTTATGTTTATTGGAAAGTGAATTTTAAATAAGTAATACGAAATTTTAATGTGACAAATATTCGGAGTATTTAAAAACAATTAATTTAATTAATTGTAAGACAAATCGATTAAGAAGTCATTTGATTAAATTGATTCAGAAATTAATGTTCTGCAATCATTTCGTAAAACCAGAGTAATTCTTAGTTGATTTTTATTTTATGTATGCCTTGAATTGAAATTTATCATACGTAACATACGTAAAAGTAATTTTAAATCTTTTTTATGGGTAGTTATTAGTAAGCTTGCGTTCGATATAAAATTGTTAATTGTTCTGTATAGACGAAAGAACGCATATTCTGCTATAATGAAAAGATATTAAAATTCCAAAAATTTGAAAATGATGTATTTTAAGCTCAAAATTCCTGATAATCCTAAATACCGAACTCATTGTAAAGCCACGTCAAATTATTCAACCCTTTATCTTAAATACGTCGATAGGACGAAAAATTAAAAATTAAAAGTAGTAGAAAAGGCTACAAATGCCTTGTTTTTTTTATGTAACTTCGTTTTTTATTCTAGCAAACTGCTGTTTGAACTAAAAAAAATTCTTTCGAAATTCATAAGAATTTCTATTTAAAATTTTTAAAAAAAACTTTCCTTCCATTTCGTATATAATTTCAACACTAAAATAATTATATAACATATATATGAGCAAGAATCCTTCTAGTAAAAGTTTTGAAAAAATCAATTTTTTTCTCATTATATTATTTATCAATACACTACACTGGTCAACAAATTTAACTAATGAATGTTTCTTTCTTTTTCCGAACGAGAACCAGATCATTTGTTTTGGATACCTATTTTCAGTATATTATGAATTAAAAGAAAATTCTCAATTTCGAGGAAAATAGAATGGAAAGTTCAAAATTTCGTGTTGTTGTCATTTTTGTAAAATCATCAAAAAAATTTTAATTTGAACGCGTATTTTGAAAATTTTTAAGACTTTTCGTATTTTGAAATAATAGCTCAAGATTAAAACTTTGATTTTAGCAACGTTAAAAGCTTCTATAAAAATTCGTTATATTTTAATGATTTTTCAAATATGGTCAAAAGAAGGTTTTTTGAATTTGTCACTCAACTATTTCTTGAAAACGGGGAATTTTTATTTTCGAATTTGTTACTTGTTAAGACAAAATTTGGTGTTGATGAATGTTATTATTAAATTTGCACAGTTTATACTCTCACAAGGAAACGTTCTCAGGTGTGTCTCACCGATTTTGATGAAATTGAAATATGTTACAGAGTTAGAAAAATAAGAGACACGTCTTTTTTTTATCTGCGGATACGCACATTTAGGGGGTGAAAACCACCCCTAAAGTTTACCTCCAAAAACAGTTTTTCCTAAATATTTAAAGTTCTAATGAATTTTTTCGAATGAAACAAATTGGAAATGATGTCTCATAAATATACTAATCTTTTCTAAGTACTCCGGTTCCCGGAGGTGGCAACCCTTATTTTTTTTTTGCAGAAAAACGATTTTTTTTATATTTTTGCATCACAAAAATGACACTTTTAGTAAAAAATCATTGAAAAATATTTTTTTACATGCGAGTTTGAAAAATAAAGTTGACCTGTTTTTGCGTTTTCGTAAAAAAAGCTCCTCAAGGGGGTAAACAAACCCTAGCACTAATACGTAAATGATGTATATTCTTTCAGACATCAGTTTTTTCGTGAAAACCAGTATTAAGGGGTTTTTGGAGTCGCTGATTACGAATCTGATTTTAAATTTAAAAAATTCAAAATGGCGGACAAACTTTTGAAAAAAAATGTGAGTATCCGGACATAAAAAAAAATATGTGTCTCTTATTTTTCGATACTCTATAACATATATCAATTTCATCAAAATCGGTGACACACACCTAAGAACGTTTCCTTGTTAGAGAAAAAAACGTTATAAAATCAATAAAGAAGAACATTAAATAATAATAAAACATTTGTTGTAGCAATAAAATTTAATTTTGTTGAATGTCTTACTTAATCGATTCCATAGTTGTTTCAAATAAAATATTATTAAATGTACAACGATCCGTAACTAATTTTAAGAAGGTCATAATCAAAATCACGCATATTTTTCTCAGTATAATTTTTAAAATGTTATAATAGTTTAATAATAATCGTTGCCCTGTTTTTAAATTGAAGATAAAATATTTTGATAGGCATTAGACATTGAACTTTTAATATTTCGATAATAAAACTGACAAAAACTTATAGACTATATTTTAACTTTGAAAAATTTGTAATTTCTATTTTTAATATCTCTTTAATTTTTAATTAATACTTTTAAAGTTAGACGTCCAGTCGTTAAAGACGACTAATAGAAATCAACCTTAGATCTGTTATTTAGTTTTTCAAAGAAATTACAACTGAAATATGGTTTGTTTATTTTCAGTCAATTTAATCAAATATTCCGTCAAAAAAAGATTTTGACATAAAAGTATTTCGTTTGATCGTATCGTATAAATTATAATAAAACTGCATAAAAATATTCTTAATACTAAAGTAAAAAATTCTAGTTCTTCATTTAAGGGGGGAAATATATTAAGTGTAGAGGCTTCAAAAAATTCAATATTTTTTTTTTATATAAATCGATTGTAGAACTATTCAAAAATATATTTTGAAAATTTCAAAACAAAATTCCACGCCGTTTAAAAGTTATAAGCGTTTCAGTGAGTGTCGTTCAGTCGAACCTTTTCTGCCACTCCTATTTTTAAACGCGTTTTTCTCGAAACTCTTTTTTTCGAATTTGTGTACGCTTTAGCTCATACAGTTTTTGATCAATCGTTATCAAACTCAGTACATAGTTTCTTTATATAAATACGCTCTATTTGAACCTCAATCCTAAACAATGTCTTTATTTTAACTATTTTTTATTATTAAAAGTACGAAAAAATGGTAAAAAATCATACTAAATTTTCACATTACTTAAAAAAATATTAATTTTCGATTTATTTATGAGGAATGAGGTTCAAATAGAAGACTTATAAAAAAAGTAAATTTTTCTGAATAATTGATTTCAGAACTCCAGGAAGTACGCCAAACCGGATGGCGACTTACACTACGCGACAACTGATATCTCCGTTATTTTTCCAGGAAAATGTTTGAAAATTTCAAAATATACTCTTGAATATATGCGTAAAATAATCCCAAGTTATAAAAAAAATATATATATTCCTTATGGGTTAAAAAAATTCATGAAAATCACTAAAAATACGCCGTCCTACACCTATTTGCCCCGTTAAGTAACTTTTTAGAAAGAACATAAAATGTTAGTTCTCAACAACAATTTAACATTTTATTGAGTATGTTTAAAATCCTTTCATTAATGTGCCAGCTTTAAACATAAAATACAGAAATTTTGCAATTTAAGCACTAGCTACAAAGATCTTCTTATTGTGAAACTTTCTGATTTATTAAAATTCTAAAATTGCAAACCATTTCGGTCATGGCAAATTGGGGGTACGATGCCAGAACGCGATAGTACGATAATAAAGTCGTTGCTTATTTTGGTTATTTTTTACAACTTCATAAAGTTATCTGGGCACTTGAATCCCGTGTAATCATTCATTCGGCAACTTTGTGCAACTCTCCTTGGCTGCGGGCATCCTCTACGAAAAGTGTCCTGCATTTAGCAGTAAAAGAAAACACTTTTTTCCTAGATTAAATAAAATTGGAACAGTCGAGATTTGGACGTTTTACGACTCAGATATATTCCATATATATCGTAGATCTAAAAATTTTATTACAGAACCGAGCAGGGATATTTTGAGCATACCTAAGACTAGATATCAAAGTATCTATGGAAAAATCTGTGCACGGGTTGGAAATTGCCACTGACTTTAAGCCATATTTACATATTGTTTACATTATTGAGATAGTTTGCAGCCAGTTGTTCTGTATATCCGGATCTGTATCTTCCGGATTAATAATACAATTCAATTTTTATCTACTGGACCATATACCATACTCATTCATTTGTGCGATTTTTTCTACTCTTTCAGATGGTTCGGTTGCAAATGGACAATGGCAATATCTTTTATAGCATATATGCCCTATATTGCAGCTCAGTTCTACCCCCGATTTTACACCCTCATCCCAGCTGGGTTGGGGGTGGGTTTCGGGGGCGGTCCACTCTGGTGCGCGAAATGTACTTATCTATCTGCAGCGGCTGAAGCTATGGCCAATGTTTTAGGTGGTGACTCGAAACAGGATGTTATTGTCGTACGATTTTTTGGGCTATTTTTCGTCTTCTATCAAATGGCTCAGGTGTGGGGCAATCTAATCTCATCGTCTGGTAAGAAGTGCAGATACTAACTTATCCTTCCAAAACGAAAGTTCAACGTCTTACAATCCTTTTCTTTTGTTTCTGCAGTTCTATCCTTTACGACTCTGGCTGACGAATTCTCTTCCAACGTGACCGACTTTGCGACGGATAAGAACGTCTCTGCAGCTGCTAAAAAAGTCGCTGAAGTGTGCGGTGCTAAATTTTGTCCCGGAGTCGATGCTCAGGTTAATCCAAACTTAATCCCTCCTGAGCCTGAAAAGATTCAAATGCTTACAGGGATTTTTTTAATTTGCATGGTTGTTGCCTGTTTGCTTATCATTGTTGGAGTGGATTCTTTATACAGGTGAGATTTATATTTAAATTTCAAATTTTCTATACTGCAAGGTGTTATTTTATGCGAGGGTGGATACATTTGAAAGGAAAGCGTATATAAGAAAATCGTATAAAAAAAATTTTCTTACCTGGAAAAATTTATGATACGTTCCGTAATTTTTTTAAATCGCATAAAACTAAAACAACGAGTTAAAATTAACCTAAAACCGCATAACAATTCTTTCAGAAATGAACAAAAAATATATATCTTAATAAATTCCTTCAAAATTCTTAAAAATATTCCTATAAAAGATCAAAGTTAAATTCTAAAGAAATAATAATGGTATAAATCTTATCGTTAAAGGCTCGAATTTTTTCAAACTTAATTTTTGTTTAGCACTACTTATTTAGTTACTTTTATCCAAAAATCCAATCAATGGTTAAATTTTCTAATGATGGTTTAGTTTTGGCAACTTTAATTAAAAATTTGACTTCAAAATGCCCACTGTTTATTCGTTACAATTTAATATAATTATCTTATTACTGCAATCTGAGATTAGCAAAATCAAATATCGCCATAATAAACATGTATAAATTATTTTTACATCAAAGAGTGACCGCAAACCGTGGACCTTGTATTTCAAACCAAAATGTGTTAGCTAATTGAAAGTTTTTGATAAGATAATGTTTTCAGAAAAGTTTCAAGATGAGCATCTGTTTTAATTTTGAGAAACGAATGATCAAAATTACGAAATTGAGTTTTATATTGGGTGTACAAATTAATTCGGTCCGTTTTTTTGTTGTTAAAAATATATTTATTTTGAAACAAAATGAATTAACAGATTAATCAAAGTATTGTCCATCGTTGATTATTACTTTTTCCCACCTCTCAGGCAATTTTCGAATTCCATCTTGAAAAAATGTTTCGTCTTTTGAGGCAATCCAACTTCCGATCCAGTTTTCTATTTCTGCGAAAGAAGTGAACCGGTGACCTGCTAAGTCGTGCTGCATCTGTCCGGAGAATACGGCGGGTGCGGTAGAATATCATCCCACTTGAGTGTTTCTAAATATTTTTTGACGATTTTTGCGACATGAGGTCGAGCGTTGTCGTGCAAAAGAATAACTTTATGATGTTTTCGTTCATATTGCGGCCGTTTTTCTTGTAATGCACGGCTCAAACGAGTCAATACCGATCGCCCGTAATAGATTGCCCAGTTTGTAGCAGCTCATAATACACAACACCCTTTTGGACCCACCAAATACACAGCAAGACTTTTGAACTTAAATTTTGCTTTGGTGTTGATGTTGAGGTCGATGATAATTATTCACCAGACTTAGCGCAATATTTTTTCTTCTTGGAATTATCGTAGAATATCCATTTCTCATCCCCAGTAACAATCCGACGTAAAAAATCCTTTCTTTTTTGCCTTTGAATCAACTGCTCGCAAGTGAAAAATCGCCTTTCAACGTCTCTTGGTTTCAATTCATGAGGAACCCAGTTTCCTTGCTTTTGAATCATTCCTTTGGACTTTAATCGTACAGAAACTGCTTGTTGAGTCACTCCCAATGTATCTGCAAGTTCTTCTTGCGTTTGATACAGATCTTCATCGAGTAATGCCTCCAATTCTTCGTCTTCGAATTTTTTGGGTTGTCCAGGGCGACGCTTATCTTCAACGCTGAGATCACCATTCTTAAAACGTCAGAACCATTCCCTATATGATTTATAAGTTGGAGCATTATCACCATAAACTTCAACAAGCATTCGATGCGCTTCCGCTGCACTTTTCTTCTAATTAAAGCAAAAAATTAAAACCTCCCGCACATGCAGCTTAGTTAACACGAAATTTGAAATATTCGACAAAATAAAAAAACAAGGTCTTTTATGATATTCAAAGTGATAGAAACTGAATGTTAGTGACAGATGTCTAACCTCTCTGAAACCACCGAGATCAGCTGTCACTGTGAAACATTCATAACAAAAAAGGATAAAGATAAGTGACATAAAAAAATTTACAAATATCGTTAAAAACACCCCTTAGACAGGGTAAAAAATATTTCTTGTGTTTTATATGGTGCAGAAATAATTTTTTTCGAACTTTTATACGTATTTTTTAGTATTTTTGACTGTTAGGGGTTGTTTTCACCATCTTGCAAGGATGATTGTCAATGAAAATGAGCCACAAATATAAGGCATTTGCTATTTAATGATCAGCTTATATTATGACTCATAAACACAATTGTTTTCAGATATTTTATAAATTATTGCCATTTTTCGTTCATGGGGGTAGTTTCACCCTCTCTAAGGGGTGTATTTAACAATGATTGTACATTTTATTAGCACACATTTCGGTTTGGAATACGAGGTTCACGAAATAAGCTAATTTTGGGCCTATTTTTGTGGTTACTATTTAATTTCAGAATAATTATTGTTTATAAATTTCAATAAGAAATTCAGAATGTTGTAGTAGACACAAAATGAAAATGATAACTCCTAGCACATATGCAAACTTCCTTAACCAGTTAACTGTGATTGACGAGTATACTCGTCATGCGTATAAATCAGTGACCATTGGCTATTTAAATTGCAATTTTTGAGAAAAACAAAACATATTCTCAAATTTAAAGATGTTTAGAATATTTTGAGGCTATGCCGGAATAAAACAAACAAGTAGAAAATATAAACAGTTTGAGATGATCTCATGCGTCCCGGTATGCACTGGTTGAAAAGTTTACCAGTTCGCATAATGAATTTATTTATGTGCGATGATGACGTTTTTTAGATGTTAATATGTATGTAATATATGCTTATGTTAACCAAAGAAGTAAATATTAGCAATAAAATTTTCAATTTTATAAAATAAACCCATCTTTTTCATCCAATATCTTACCAGCGCAACTTATTCTGTGATTGACGAATATACTCGTCATGGCTCGATTCTGACGACACAAAACTGTGCGCACTTTTAAATGAGGGAGCCACAGTTAACTGGTTAACAAGCTTTTAAATATGTTACTTCCAAGATATATTTAGGTAAAATACAAACTGCACAAAATTAATAGCATAAAAATGATTCGCATAGAAAGAGCTAAATAAAACGAAAAACAGATTCTACAAAGACAACGTAAAAGTCACTAAACTTTTAAAAGTAATCTTTAAATCTGAACATACCCAAAGTTGGAATATTTTTCTCTCTTCGTTACTTTCATAAATTAAAAGTAAAAGTAATATTGAATTTAAAGAACTCTTTAGTGTAACAGATGCGGAATTATTTTAGGAGCCTGAATGCATAATCTCAATTCAATTAGCGAAAAGTTCTCAGAAAACTCAGGAAACTACCCATACTGAAAAATAGTTTTGAATTAATTTGAAGGGGCACAAAGTCAGCTCATAACGTAGTACTTGCTGAACTTATATAAGACCAAGCGAGTTTCTTCATTTGAAATTCCAAGTAAAATTTTAAGTAAGTTTCCAGAGAATCTGAAATTTTTTTATAAAATGTAGATTTTGAGTTAAAAACTTATCCTTGTTTTTTTTTTTTTTAATATACGTTTAAGTAGCAGAATATTTTCTTTAAATGAGAAATCTTTCAATCAATTCTACAGTATCTTTCAACAAATCCTTAAGTTCAGAATTCTGTAACAGAACTCTTTATCTCTGAATTTCTTCTCACAAAGTTGAATCAAATAACAAATAAATGCCATCACATTTATGCTTTCCACCTTCCTATCTTTAAAATTACCATTAATACTTATCATCTTTTCATTTCAAATCTATTTCACACGAGTTCCCAGATATAATCCGACCGTCTTGAGTTTTTATCACCTCTGTAAAATCTGACATGCTTTTCCAACCTGCAAACAATGGGACGAGCAAAATTCATACGTCACCTTTCGCTGATTTCAGATTTGCAAGGATAAAATACGTATCTAAAGAAAATCCAAATTCTAGAGATTGGTTGTATAATGGAATCATAAAGTCATTTGGATTTTCTAAAGATTCCTCTTATATGCTATATGTTTTCTCAACTGTGATACGCTTTTATTCGAGTACACTTTCCTTTCAACTGATATTTTATGAGGCTTTTGTTGTTAGGATTTCATATTTTTGTTTATTATATTTGTATATTTTTACAGCGACTTCTTTAAATTATTTCGTATATGTAATATAAAATTTAAAATAAATTAAATAAATTTCTTGTTATTTTTTTAAATAAATTTTGTGTTAATAATTTAAATGTTCAAACCTACTTGGAGTTTTAAATATTTGCAACTTTATACGTTTTTTAGTTAGCGTAACAAAACGCTTTGCATATGAAACCAGAAACACAATCGCCTTTATCTTAAAATCATGTTTTAAGGAATATTTCGATTTATGTAAAATTTGAAGAAAGTGAAGCCACAACTAACTTAAAAAATTAATAAAAAGCCGTAAAATTATCTAAATATGTAGAGTTTAGAAGAATGCCTTATTATTCGGCCCCTAACCCTCTTACAAGCCAATATTAAAAAAAAAAAATAAAAAAAAAAAAAAAAATAAAATATTATCGAGTTAAATAATTTCATGTAGATTTTTCAGCTTTTTTAATTTAATTTATGTAATATTTTTACCCTATTAATTTTTCTAATTATTCTAACTTGTCTAGAAAAATCTGTTTAAAATTTCAAATTTATTTACGTGCTCTTTTACTTCGCTATATTAATATTAAATGTTGAGTTGAAATTTTCATTTTTTATTCTTACAAATTTAAAGTTTCTGTTAAAAATATAAGTATAAATTTTTAAAAAACAAAACAGTACTACTTGAAAAAATATTTTTAATTTCAAATAAACTGAAAAAAAAGATTAAACAGGGTCTCCTAAAAACTGACGATAACCTCGCGGGTGCTGATTGCTCATTACTGGTTAGGATTGTACATTAGTAAGAACGTTATAGTTTTCGAAATACAGGGTGGGCGATCGGCTGGTTCCTTTTTAACAATGTTATAAAATAAACAATATTCAATATTCTTCAAAGTTTGTTGGTTTATTTAAAAGAGTAAATCTTCCGATTAGTTATGAAATGTAACTTTATTTAAATGGTTGCCTTGACTAGTTTGGTCGTAACCCTACCTGTCAACCCAAATTTGCCACTCATTGTGGATGGTTCTGGACCCTATTTCAAGAATACCTCATCAATGTTGTGCTTAATGCTCTAATCATTTCTGGATTATCAGCATAACGTTGATCTTTAACCGCATCCCACAAAAGGAAGCCTAAGTCAAATGCTCGTATTGTTTCGGGAACACAATACTCATTTTGGAAATAATTTTTTAATATTTCCCAACATTGTTTAAGTATAAATCTATTAATTTCTTACCGCGAAGATATGATTCTGTGTTTCTATCGATTTGTTTACCGCGGAAGACATGCCTGTGTCAAAATACAATAGTATATAATTTAAAAAGAAACCAACCAATTCATGAAAATCTCCAGCTTACGGCAGTGTTTTAGTCGTCAAAGCTCCAAATCATGGCATTTTGCATTTCTTACTTTTTTCCAAATATTACTGAAGGATTTTTCTATTACTTTTCATTAAAGTTATTTTCATTGTTGCTCCGGTTTTTACAAGAAAACAATTTTTTTTTTTGCTAATTTTAATTCTCTCGAATTTCTATCCCTCAATTTGATTGATTATGCTGAAAAAATAAAATTGTGCTAAGCCTTACTGACAATATGTACTAAAAGAAAAAAGAAACTGAAAAGCGAAAAATAAAATAAACATTTTTAATTTTAATAACTAAACTCCTAAAATAATGTAAGTAACTAATTTTGAGTCGGAGTCGTTGGAGATTTCACGTTGCATTTTTATGTTATTTTATTTTGATTATTTCTTTAAATTAATGATCTCTGATTGTTTGTTTGGCGCCGACTCAAAATTAGTTACTCACATTAGTTTATGAACTATATAATAATAATAAAAGTTTGAATTTGAATGTACAAAGTCTTGGTATTCGCTTTAATTACAAGCCTTTGCTGAAAAGTCCGCAATTCCAATTTTTTGTCCTTATTTATGCCTTTTGCCTTAATTATGCCTTATTTATCACTTAATTGCGGACTCGAATCTTATGAAAATTGGGAAAGATCCGAAAAAAAAGCATCCCCACGCTGGGATTCGAACCCGTGACCTCTAAATCCCAAGCCCAAGTATTCACCACTGCACCAGCTGCCGCTTTGGGAATGTGCTACAGTGAATGGGATTAAGAGGCGCGTGAAAATTTTTGTATACTATTATTTTGTAAACGCGTGGACATCTGGAGTTCCCACTTCGGGTACTTTCATTTGTTGCCAAGCCCTACATGTGCTATAAATTTGAGCGAAATCGGTGATGACGACCAAGGCACCTGGCTCCTTGTTAATTATTTAGAATTATTTTTCGCTTTTCAGTTTATTTTGTCGTCGGTTTAATTTTTTGTTAAAAACTCTATTTTTTAATTTTTTCTGGCTAAAATCTACTAATTCTTCCGTCTTTATAATCAGAATAATTCCATATGTGTGCCAAATTTCAACAGAATCGGTTCACAGGTGAATGATAAATCAATCTTTCCCAACTTTTTTCTATCCTTAGGAATAGAATTTTTTTTCAAATTTAAATGGGACCAATTTCGAGGTATACCCTATCCAATAAAAAAAGAATCATCAAAATCATCAATCAATACATAAAAAAAAAAAAAATATATTCTCATCGACTTGAGAACTTCCCCCTTTTTTCATCGATTAAAAATTTAGAAATAATGTTATCAATAAAGATTTCAACTAAAATATTTTTCTTTTTCAAGTTTTCGAAGCGGAAACAGGAAAAACGATAATTGTGGTTCTGCTTCAAACTTAATACAGAAAAAGATACAACATAAATCTAACATACAGTACTCGGTCCAATCGAAGTGAATAAATAAGAAAACTGTCTCTGATAACTACACCTAATGAATGATTTTTCGCCATACATGATTGCGTGTTCGCGCCAAATTTCACCGAAATTAAATTAATGGCCAGTTGTAATCTGTTCCTGTCTCCGCATTTGTTGTCCATTTGTCACTAAACGCAATAAACACAGCGGTGGGATCTCTCTCGTTTCAGATATGGTGTGAAGCGGAAATCTGCTGGTGATGGGATGTCTGGACTGAATCTGCTGGCAGTTACAATAAGATTGCTCGGGGAGCGGTATCAGCTGTTATTGCTTCCAATTACGATGTTTATTGGTGCCGAGGAAGCCTTTATCGCCGTCGATTTCACAGCGGTAGGTTAATATCGGGAAGTATCTTGTTCTATCCCCTGTATCCAGCATCCCAACTTTTCCCATCCTCCTGTACCAAGTGTAATACCAAGATATTCGCACACACCTCGGATTAATATCAAAAAATCAAAAAAATATTATATTTGTAGTCATTCGTCGCTTGCGGTTGGGGCATTTCGCGAATTGGATACGCGATGATATGTTTTGGAGTGGCAAACGCAATCGCCTCCGGGGTAGCTGGAGCTCTAGCTAAAATGGTGGGCAGGGTCCCCAGCATGGTGGCTGTTTTTATCGTTCATGGGTCACTCCTAATTTGGATGCATGAATGGACTGCAGTCCAAAACGATTACATCACATATTGTGCGATGGCAGCTGTATGGGGCCTGGCTGACGGTATTTGGTTGGTCAATGTAAATGGTATGTAAATTATATGCTTTTATGTAGATTAGGACATAGAGATATGACAATAACACATATAAGAATATCAACCCGAAAATTGTCCACAGTACTGCCCCATAAAAGATTGAATGTTCACTTGATGGACCACGATTCACAGCATTTTGAATATAAAATGTTTTTACGAGTTTCAGCAAATTACCATATGGCAACCCTTTTACCCTATTGATTAATGCAAGGGTAGCATTTTTAAATTTGCAAAAAACCAAAATAATCCATTTATATTATATACTGAATTTTAATCTAAACCTTATGCATATGCATGCATAAATATGCTTCTTTTCACCTCATAACTCATATGACCTAGTATGTAATAACGTGCAGACTATAATTTATGTTATCATCACCATGAGATATTATACTCGTGACAATTTTAGTATTCGAGGGATTAAGCATTCGAACTTAGGAAAAGTATCCTCTTCTGTATGGGAGTTTAAGTCGATGTCTTAAAAATTAAACACGCGCTGCTTCGCGATGCAATGAAATTGAGAAAACCATAAAGATAGAGAAATATTTGGATTATTTATATTTGGCTCCATTCTTAATACAGAACTGTAGTGACCTAAAACTGGGTAATACCAAGTAATTTTTATCATTAGACACTCATGCCATAAAATATCTATAGTATGTAGACGGGTGGAGTAGAACTTTCCAGTTCTGTCCATCTAAATATCTTTTCACGACTTATGCGGTATGCGGTTTGACATTATCCTGTTGAAGAATTAATTTACTGTGCCTATTCACCCATTCTGGTAGTTTTTCTTCTATGGCTCCCTTCAAACGCATTAGTTGTCGTCGGTAAACATCCCCATTAATAGTTTGAGAGGATTCGAGCAACCCATAATAAACAACAACTCTCAGAGCCCACCAAATGCAGAGCATAACCTTGTCAGAATGAATATTTCTCTTTGGCTGTGATGGACCGGGTTCACCTGGCTTCACCCAAGCTATTTTACGTTTAGGATTCTCATAATATATCCATTTTTGATCTCCTGTGTTTATTCGATGCAAAAATCCTTTTCTTTGCTGCCTTTGAAGTAGCATTTCACAAATTGTTTTTCGATATTCCATGTCTCTTTCTTTCAGTTCATATGGAACTCAGTTACAAACTTTTTGAACCATTCCCATTGCTTTTAAACGCTTTGCAACAGTTGATCGTTCAACATTTAATGCTGCAGCCAATTCCGTTTGAGTTTGATAATGCTTCCAATTCAGCATCTTCTTAATTTTTTTGGTGGTTTTCCATGTTCTTTGTTCTCAGTGCCAAAATCATTATTTTGAAATCGTCGAAACCATTACTTACAAGTATTATTAGATGGAACATGCTCAACGTAAATCTCCACAAGCAAACGATGAGTTTCCGCTGCACTTTTCTTTGAAAAAAAGTAGTTTAATAGCACTTCCCGCAAATGATGTTTACTTGGAACGAAAACCGAAATTTTCAAGGAGGTAAAAGCACTTGTTGCTAATAATATATAATAAAATGTCACGTAGTGCGTTTGACAGCTGACATAAAGTACTTAAGCAATACTAAAAACGACATATGTTGGGAAAGGGCGGAGTCATATTCACACACCCAATAATATAAATTTTATAAATGATTTTTGGTTGTATTTTTAAATTATCAACTAACTTATACCATAAATATTTTCAGCTTTCAGTGGAATTCTCTTCCCTGGAAAAGAAATCGCAGCATATAGTAATTTCCGTTTATGGGAATCGACTGGATCTGTAATAGGCTATACAATAAGTGCTTACCTTTGCACAGTATTAAAACTACGTCTATTAATGGGACTGATGATGTTCGGATTTTTATGGTATATTTTATATTACCAATTTACATGAATAAAAAACCTGCATAATGTTTTATAATATTTTTCAGTTATGGCACAATCGAATATTTAGAGCGGAGAGCTAAAGGATCTGTTAATACAAATGATAGGGAATTAGTACCACAAGGGGAAACTAATTAGTTTTATTTAATTTATGAAATTTTTAGAGTGATTATAGTTATAAGAAATAGCATAGAAAGATTGTAATTAGAATAGAAGGACTATTGTAGTAAAAATTTGTTTGCTTATTTCAGTGTTTATTATTTTACATTGTGATCATCTAAGAAAATCAAAAATAATTTAAAAAAAAGTTACCTGTTAAATTTAAAATTAAAAACATAAACATAGAAAATTTTAATATTTATTAATTATAAGTATTTCTTTGTTTGTATTTTAAGATAGAATAAACTGTTGTGAAATTGAAAAATTCTTGTTTACTTTAATATTTCAATTTGGATCATTTTGAGTCATACTATCAGTATCAATATTCAGCCTTCATATTTTCAACTTCTAAAGAGTATAAATTTTTAGTTTGGATTTAAGCTAATAATAAAAGTTGCGGTCGAAATGAAAATTAATAATTTGAGTTGTTGTTTTTGAAAGTTGTATAAGTCTATTTTTTTCATGAACTGATATATTTAAGGGTTTGTGGTTAAGGGGACTTGAAACACCGAAAATTTAAATTTTTTGTTTTGGAAAATAGGAAAATTGAAGGAAAAAAAAGAGATATATTAATGAAACTTTGCATAATTTTTTCTTAGTCTTCGAAGAATACAACAAAATTTTTTTTTAAATTTTTCTATGCTGTTTTTTGGCTGGTGGAAAAAGTACTATTACATTCAAAATTTTAAGTATTAAGAAGAGTAGCATTTGAACCATATTCTATGAAATTTTTTGTTGAAAAAAATATCGAAAAGTAGTCCGCTGAGAGCTGTTTTTTGAAAACCTCTTAAAAATTCCGTGGACCTCATAACTTGTGCTAGATTGATCTGAAACCAAAAAATCAAATTTTTTATGCTAGTATACTAGTTCAGATCGGGAGTGAACGAAGGATTTGTAAAAAAATTGTTAATTGAATTTTTGATGGTGTTGCGTGCGAAAAATTCATGTTCTTGATATTTAGGAAAGAATAAGAATTAGATCGATGCATTAGTTTTTGAGTGATCATGTCCACCGACTTCAAAAATAGAGTTTTATGAAAAAAAGTCGATTTTTGAAAAATTTGAAACCCATATAACCCCTTAAAATAATGGCAAAAATTAATCAGCTCGGGTAATGTTTTTAAAACTACAAACTTTTAAAATTCTAGATTAAGGCGTATGTAAGGCATTAAACTCATATCACTGCATTTCTATTCTGTTATAGTTCTTGAAGTTTTGCACCATGGAAACATAGTAATTTTGCTAAAAGTTCTTTGATATTGTGCACTTGTGTGACTTGTGATTAGAAATATGAAAAGAGGATTATATCTGACTAAAACTACCATTAACTAATTTTTTCCAAAAATCGAAAAACGGCTCATTTAAAGACAAGAAGTTCAAACAAATTGTGTTCTTCCAATTTCAGAAAGTTGTGCATTTTCGACACTCACCTTCGGATAATGGCAGGAATTAAGAGTTTTATTTGTTTGCTGCATAAACGGCCGGAACTGTGGAAATCTAAAAAAATATTAATGCTATAGAAGATTTGAACCATTTTCCAAGTTCAACCAAAACCCAAAAGTTTGATTCATTTCAGGAAATTCTAGATTCCAAGTTCATTTCTTTTATGGTTTGAGCATTTCGTTCTATATGTCCAAATCTCCGCTAATATCTTGGACACATACCTTAACTAATAATACCCCGTAGCAGTAAATAAGCGGGTTTAAAAATTGAACGTGGAACACGACTGGTCCCGTGTATCAAAAAGTCGTTTTTCCAGGAAACGCGTACCTTCACACTAGCATAAAAAAATGTGATAAATAATCGTTCAAACTAATGTGAAACTTTTCTTTGAATTTCCCTTAAAACGCTTTAAAATATATGCCTTGGTGCATTATTGGGTTTTTTAAGTCGCTATTTGTCTTTGGTTAGACCAATTGGACTTTTACCATTGTTTGGGACAAAATAAAGCTGCATCCTTAAATTTTACGAAGCAAGCGAACTAAGCTCTCAAGCTTTTAAAATGTTCATTTTGTACTGAGCTTAAAAAGCATCTATAGATATCCCTCCTATACCACGGTAGATCGGTTCCTAAAAAAAGCAGTGTTGTGTGAAACCGTGTTAGGTGAAACTATGAGCTAATACAAAATGGGGGAATGCGTTCCGAAAACTTTTTAAAACCAATTTTTTTTCTTTTTTAAATTCAACAATTTTAATTAAAAATAGACCTATCCGCCGATTTATACGATATATAGGTTCCTCGGAAAACCGAAATCGGGATTTTGTATACGCGAAACCGTGTAAATCGAAAATAAACTAAAACGTGCATAATTCAATCATTAATTTCAACGTAAAATAAAAAAAAAGAAACATAAAAATACCATTCTATTTAGAAAATGATAAATATATAAGGTAAGGTATAAGTATGCAATTCATTTTAAATATAGAAAGAAGAAGTGAAAATTCTTAAAAATTGAACCAAATTTATTACTATCATCACTTTCCTAAACTATTAATCTTTACTAGGTTTACCGAGTGGTCATTTTGACCCATTGTAGTTTAATTTGAATTTATTTTCTTCAGTACAATGCATTCTGTATTTTCTGAAAATATCTTGACTAATCTTTATAAGACATGTATAACTAATGATTAATCAAGAAATTTATAAAAAGTACGGTATAGAACGAATAAATTTAAAATAAACTAACACGGGTGAAAATGACCCCTCGGTAAACGTAGTGTTAATGATATTCTGGTTCGATGGTAGAAAAATAAGAGACAATCTCAGATCGGCAAGACTTGTAGATGAAATCCATAATTAAAAATTATGTGTGGGGTTTTTGTTAAAAACTTTATACGTTTAATATATTAAAATCGATGTAATCGAAGAGCTCGCCCTAATTTTTATCCTAAGAAATATAATAAACTCTTACTTAGACGACTTTTATTGTGAACGGAATTAAAAAATTGTAGTAGAAATATGTATGCAGTTAATACGTGTTTTTGTTTTTAAATCCCACTTTTTTGTAAAACCGTATAAAAGCGAAATCATTTAAAAATAGTACCGTGCAAATCGGGGAATAGGTGTATAAACATATAAAAAAAAAAGAAAAAAACGAGTAAGTAAACAAACATTTTCTGTTCTCATTTAATTCCAAAACATTTTAACGTATTTCTTCAGTTGCATCAGCGCTCAGCAAAATGAGGTCAAACGATACTCGTATCACTTTCTGAATCAATCGAACTCTAGAATTTTTTGCATTCATCGCCCTCTTTAAAAAATCTGTATGTACTCTGTTTGTCATTCTAAATTTTATTGCATAAAAGTCGTGTTATTTAGTATTATACGAGGGTTTCCGTAATTTCATTCCCGTATTGCGGTAGAATACGAGGGTTTCCGCAATTTTCTTATCATGTAAGAGCGAAAGCGTGCTGTAGGTCACCGTCTTATAGGAGAGATATCTATACTACGATAGTACGATTCTGATTTTTTGATATTATTTTATATCTGAACATCGAGTTAAATCCTGGAATCGAGCAAAATATTTGAATGATTACAGCGAAAAACGATCATAGTCCACTTTTGGTCAAAAATAAGTTATTAGTGGCATATTGGCGCTGCATCAGTATCAAATGAAAAAAACGACTCAGGTTATCACAGGATTAACAATTTCTGGTTTTTGTTAATCTAATAAGAATTAAAAATTAGACGACAGTTGTCGTTAAAGAAAATTAAAAAATGGTATTTTTTTTGTTTTTTATTAAAACCCTAATCAGAAAAAAAAATTTAATTTATTACATACATTACCTTTTTTATTAATTACATACATTACCTTAATTTCAATCATTGTTCAGAATCGAAAAACTATAGCAATGCGTTTTTTAGAATATTTTCAAACTATTCGTTGGACTCTTTGATCCAGTTTTAATAAACTTAGAAATTCAACTGTACTTTAGGATAGTCAGGATTTTCAAATATACAATTTCTAAGACCTATATTAATTATTATATTAACCTGAAATAAACTATTGTTTGAAATACAAGCTACACTTTTTCCAAGGCATTCATTCACTTTGTTCATTTTCTTATTATGTTTATGAAAGTGTAGGAATATTTAGAAAAAAAAATTTATGGATTTTTTGATATGGCACAAAATGTCCCTCTTTCAATAACGATTTTTAAAATTGTCATATCAAATCATAGTTCTGGATAGCTGGCAATTTCTTCGACTGCTGGAAGCTAGCTAAAGTAGTCGTAGAAATGTCTAAAGCTGATTATTTTCCAATCCAGGTATCAAATTAGTCCTTTTTTTTTTTTTTTTTTTTTTTTTTTTAATTAGAAAAACTTTTAAATTGGGCAAAGTGGAAAAAGTGTATGGAGGGTTTTTATGCTAAAATGAGTAAATCTATGAAAACAGGCAAAAACATACACTCTCACTTATTCTGATATTTAATTTATTAATATAACTGCAGGCTAAGTAGTAGTAGTAGCAAAACATTCTTTATTAGAATTATTTTTGAGCCAAATTTTAGGCTAACTTGAGGAAAATAAAATATTCTGGCTATCTGTTATTATTTATATCAATAAACTAAGGCAAAGACTACCCAGGAGTGAAGAAATCGGGCATAAATTGGATAAAAGGTAAACATCTTTTCGATAGCAGAAACAGGAAATTTGTTTAGAAGTTTTTCTAAAATCTACAGGTATTTCAAAATTAATAATGTTACATTTTATATATATTATTATATATTATGGAGTATATTATATATAAATATTAATTTTTACCTGAATTAATGTCCATTTTGTTGAATATCTACTGGTATTTATATAAGTTTCCAACGATAGATGAAATAATGCAAAAAATCAAAGTCGCTCACTTTATTACAATCACTTTATTTTTTACTTTAGCTTAAAGTATATTTTTACAGTATAGTCATGATTAACACTAACGCCTAGTTCTAGCTTAGATCTGTTTTGTTCACAATATTTTAAAGAGAGTATACTGCACTAATCACATCCAGTCTAAATTCTTTTTTTATTCTTTTTTAAATTCTTCTCTTCTACTTTTTAGCCAAGTTATTTTAGAGTCCTCAGAAAGTGGTGGAATTCGTATTTACACGGATAAAAAATAAAAATATATACCCACTGGAATAAGAAAATCATCAGATTTAACGCAGACGTGATTAATCTGTACTTTTTTAAGATGGCACTAATCGATAAGGTTTTTTGTTTTCTTGTTTTTTTTTTTCAAATTCAGGTCTTCCAATCTATCGGCTTGAAGCACTCCCTCGGGCTGTTTGTAACAAAACTTATAATCGTAATTTGAACGAAAAATCATAGCACTATGACACGCAGAGTTCATGTATGGCAACAGACACGCCTTTTAGAAAGGTCGGGGAAGGGAGTTTCTCCTTTCGAGATTTTAAACTTAAATTTACAATTTGGTTCCTCGCTAACGTTCTACGTAAATTGCTTCTAAAAAATAAGCTCTTTGTTGAGAGTTAACTTTAAACTAAGAGGTTAACGAGTGCTTAACCACTTTACCTTGGGGTTATCACAATATTTACATTACAATTAATTTTAATACCTTACGGAAAGCTACAGCAATAATACATTTATTTACACACTCTCTGCTGCTGTCCGGGTCAATTTCTAGACCATCCCTTTGGACATCATACGAACAGTGTTCTTTAGGGCCTGCCGCTTGTTGCAGAACCAAATACGTATTACTTCTCGTTCGTATCCTAATTGGTGAGCTAGTCCTGTGATTTCAGTGCCTGGGGGTTGCATGGAATTTTATTTATTAATATTCAAATTCAAGAGCGTTTTGATTTCTTTATTTACCTGACGGATGTGTGTTCCGTTCAAAGTGAGCGTTTAGTAATTCTAGAGCTTGCGGAGTGAATGACGTCCTTCTTTTTCTCTTCTTCGAAGGTTCAACTCCTATAAAGTCAGTTAAGTGATTTTGGCCAGCTTTGTATCTATTCCAGTGACTGTAATATAAGTAAAAATTTGATAAAATTATGGTTATAGTTCTTCTAAAACAAAAGCTAAATAATCTTCCCATATTTTGATATTACCTACATTTTTTTCATGACATGATCTTGATCAAGATTTTTGTATTGAATTTTTACAAACAGTTTTCTACAGCAAAAATTTTAAAATTTTCAAAAATTACATCAAATTGATATGATTTTACCCATCCAAACTTCAAATCTTTGATCAGAGTTGCCAACTCCTAAAAACAAATCTTAATACCCCCAAAAACCTCTGAATCCAACTTTTAAATCTGACTAAAAATTCCTATAATTAAAAATATTCTCTATATGAGTAATTCTTTTACAAACCGTGCGGATTTTGATAAAAATTGACCGACACATCTCCGATTTGGCTGAAACTTTTTTCACGGATTCTATATCAAAAATAAGAGATACGTGTTCAAGGATTTTTTTCCGCATATTTTCGATAATACAAGTGATCGAAAATATGACAATAACGAGTTATTTTGGCTTGGAGATTCATTTTCAAAAATTTATAACTCTGGTTCTTTTTTTTCATTTTAAATCTAAAGGACTGAATTTTGAGAAATAAAATATTTTTAATAAAAATTATTAACAAATTCAATTGTTATTGACAATTTAATTGTTTAAATAAATTTTTAACAATGGCCCACCTCGTAGCAAGTTTTTAGTATTTTTATCGTATTCTCCGTCAAATTTTACATAAAAAACATGTTTTCAAAATATGGTACCTTTATTATTAATATTGTTAAAACATTAATTTATATAGCGTGACACGACAAAAAAAAACAGTTTTTTGTTAATAAAAATAAAACTCTAGATCGGATAAAAAAAAGTTAAATATAAAAGTTGTAGATAATAAAAAGATCTACAATAATATAATTACATATTAACCAATAATAAGTATTGAAACCACAATAAACTTTTTTTTATGTGATAAAAGATCAGTTTGGTAACTTTTGGGTAACATTAGGTCTGTCTGGTAACTTTTGAGTAAAAATTTCTTGAGTAAAAATCTGGTAAAAAGTTTCATATGGTAGTGGGGATAAACATCAAAAGTTACCAGACGACTTCAAGTAAAAATTGGATAAATCTTACTTGTGTATGTAAATTGTCAAACGTGATCAAGATGTTAGGGGGAAAACTTATGGATTTATTTAATATTTTTGAAGATTTTGAAATATGTTTTTTATTTATTTAAACAATTTTTCAATAACTTCTTCTTCTATCTGAATCGCAACGCAAAATTGAAACACACAAATGACAGATTACACAGTGAAAAGCAATCGGTGATTTTATCCAAATTTACTCGGTCTCCGCAGCGTGGGTAAAATCTGGTAAAATTGTGTAAGAGGAGAAGTGCTGTCAAGAGCTCAGTTTTTCCCCTCCGTGAGGTTAACAGACACTTTCAAGTAAAAATTTTACCCGCGAGTAAAAACTTTATAGTTACCAGACAGAGCTAAAATAATGTTCTATAATTTATTATTAATTTATTGCTAATAAATATTATTTGTTAAGAAGAACATAATAATTACTTATATTAAAAAAGAAACGACATGATGCAAAAAATGTGGCAAATAAATTTAAAAAAAGTGATTTTTAACATTTTCTTCAAATTATTCGAAAAGTTTGAGGTTATGTCGCTATTAACACTAATAAGTTAATTCGCTATTCTCACATTTTCGATCACTTATATTATCGAAAATATGCGAAAAAAAAAATCCTCGGACACGTTTCTCTTATTTTTCGATATAGAATCCGTGAAAAAAGTTTCAGCCAAATCGGAGATATGCCGATTAAAAAGGTTTTCGGGTTGTAAAAGAATTACCCATATATGTATAGTAATATTATATTATAAAACCAAAAAACTAATAGAAACGTGTTTTAGTAACAAATTTTATTTACGTATTCAAAATTTGGAACAAAGAATCTATGTCTGTTTTTGTTTTTGGAATAGTTATTGTTATTTATGAGTATTTGTTTGATAACTGAATTTGGAAAAAGTATAGAGTAAAATAATACTTAGACCGCTTTCTATTTTCCGCGCTAATATCTTTCCGAAAGAGTTTGAATATTACGTGTAACGTTCGAATACAAACGTTAACAAAAATTTATTCTTATGCAGAGTACACTAAAATAGATTTTTTGAAAAGTGGTCTTGTTATTTATAAAAACAGGAAGTAATAGATGATATTTTGGAGAGAAATTAAAAAAAGGATTGGTTTATGGTTATAAATTCAATTACGTATAAATTTATTAAAAATGAAATTGCCATGCCAACTCTATCCGAATAAAGTGAAATGCTGTTCAATTCGAACGGACTAAACTTGTTTGACCCTTAAAAAAATCAGATTCCATATAATTTCTTAAAATATCTTAAACTAAGAAAATTATTGGATTAATACTTCGAAGCAAGTTGGGTATAAGTAAATGCGATTTGATGTTCTTTTCGCAAAATTAAAAAGTTTAACATTTTTTGGGCAAGCTTTATCTCAAGATCATTTACATTTCTATTTCCATGTTAACCAAATATTAAATTGAATACTTGAATTGTTTTCTAGTTTTAACAGGCATTGTCAATAAAATAAAATTAATAATTTTGTTATAAGAACTACTAAACAAAAGTATGATTTTTTGAAAGTAAATAGGTTTTTGCAATTTTTCTTAACGACACATTAAACTGTTGAGATTTCATAAAATTTTTACAATTTTCTTAAATTTCATTGTAAGTATTGTATATTCGAAATGAAAACTAATTAAGATTATTCTTCATTAGTTCTCAAAATAAATGAAATCTGCGAGTAAACTAAACAAGCAAAAATTAATATTTTACTTACCTCTCTTCAGCTTCTTTCATCCATCTTTCAAGAACAGGTTTAATTTTTTGAGCGCTTTTCGGAGTAATATCTAATTTTTCAAACCTAAAAGAAATTCACCAATTATTTTAAGAAATCGTTAATTTTTATTAACCTTCAAGCCATAATCCTTTTATCGAATCGAATAAATATTTATTTATAATACTGTTTAATTAGAATCGATGCCATATTACATTGCGAAATGAATTTTATTTTTTCTTTTATTTTATATTAATGATTTTATTTATTATCGTTTATAGGTTTTTATATTGTACATGTTACGACAAATTTGTAAATGTTTAAGTTTTTGGTTGGTGTTGCTGTTCTAATTTTCTAAGGTTTATTTGTAGAATAAGACCGACGTAAGAGACATAGAATATTTAGAAATCAGTTTTCAGTCTAGAAGTTTTTATTTGAAATAAATAGAATATATAGTAGTCTAAAGAGAACACAAAAAAGGATTGAGGACTAGTAATAGAACAAAATTGACTCAATTACATCAATTCTACACAATTTATTTACTTTCTTTCGAGAAATTATGCTTAAATCAAATAAATTTACAAAATATGGATGCGCAATGTCTAAAAGATGTCGATTTTAAATCTATCCAGAATTATTGAGAACTATCTAGACGTACTATATGTGGTATGAAAAGATTCCAGTTCGTAGAATTGCATTAAAAATAATACAACATAATAAAGTCTAAGAATATGAACACTTTTATATGTTTTAAAATATATTTAGTGTCGTTTTAGTCTAATTTTTGTGGAAAATGTGTTTAGAGTGTTGTGTTAAAAATTTGAAAATCATTTATATTTTTCAAACTATTTTATCACTTAAAGCTGTTTAAAAGAGTTTAAGTGAGAAAATTTGGTAATTTTATTCTTTTCGGAGTTTATTATTGTAGCCTATTAGCAAATTAAGTTAAATTTGAACGTACGTTGATATCTGTATTCAGTTACACAAATAAGATATCACTTTAGATTTAAATTTTGAAAGATTAATTAGTTTTAAGAAGTTTACGATTTTTTTTTTTTTAATTTTAATGTTTGTTTACTAATTCGAGGTCACTGATTTCGAATCTACCCTCAGTTTTATTGTATCAGTTCCCGTTTTCGAGAAAAATAGAGTTAAAAAGTGCAAAAGACCGTATTTCGGCCATTTTTGAATTAACATTAAAAAATAACGGATTTTTATAGAAGGTCATAATATGACTTAAATGAAATCCTGAATCCTAATCTATGGATCTAAAAATGCACTAGTCTTTAGACTTTACTTAATATCTTGGGGAACACATTTTTCATAACGATTCGCCAGGTGAAGTTTTCATTGCCTATCCATTGTATGAAATAATCAATACATAGAAAAAATTACTTTCAACATATTGTTTTGGAAAAATTTGAAAACGATTCATATTTTTATATTACAATTTAATACCCTTGATACACGGGCACGACTGAATGAAGATCCAGCAGGGATTATCATCGGCTGTACCGTGTATCACTGAGGATTAAGTTTGAATCTTCATTCATAACTGCATTCGAAGGCTATTCAATGAAGTTCCAAAAACTTAATTCAGAGAGGATGAAAATGGAAGTCCAGGAAAAATCAGCTGATTCCCAGTGTCAATTATTCAGAAACATGAATTCACTCCGCTCTTTGCACTTTGAACTGTCAAAACGAAATATCATCGACTCCTATGCCCGTGTATCTTGCATTGAATGAATTAAAATCCGAGTGAATTTTCAGTCATAGGATCTTCATTCAGCCGTGTCCGTGTATCTTGGGTATAAGGTTCAACTCTTCATTTGAGCTACGGTATAAGCTCCTATCTCGATCCGTTATTTTTTAACGATTTTTCAAAAATAGCCGAAATACGGTTTTTTGCACTTTTTGACTCTATTTTTCTCGAAATCGAGAGCGAATTGAACATTTGCGTTTGCGAATTTGTAATCTACGGAAAAAACCCTGTACAAATGATTTGTCATTTGTTGGGCACCGAAAGTGGTGTTGGCCAGTGAATTATTCATAAAGATAAACACTAGATATTTTCGTTAATCTCAGATATACTTTGCATTATTTATGAGTTTTAACTAATTGATTGGACTAAATAAAATTGTTCCTATTTGAGGAATTCAATTCCAACTTCTAAGAACAGATTCCAAAAAAACAAAACTCCATTTCTTATTGTTCTCACTTCTTAATACAAATAAATAGAAATTTTTTTTTCTGAATTAAGTAGAAATATATTGAATTTTAAATTATGGAGTACTTTATACAAAAATAGATAAAATTCAATAGTTATAGAATAATTTTAAATTTTGTATGTCTCTTAATGTTCGAATTGTTCTTCTCTAGGTATTTGTTAAATTTAAGTAAAAGCAAGAAGTCTTCAGAACTAATCCAAGAGAAACTTGGAAAGAAGTGAGAAAAATAAAGAATTTCAATTTTTTTTTTGGGAATCAGTTTTTAGAAGTTAAATTTAAATTCCTCAAATATTTATTAATTACATACTGACAGAAATACTTTTTCTTCCAAGTACTTTATAAATTCCCTTTTAGAATTGAAAAAAAAACGAAATTACAAGTACCATTCCTTATAATAGAATTGACAAATAATTCCATTACTAAGACCATTACTAAGTAGTTGATCATTATCAATTAACAATTACCATTCCTTCTAATGGAATTGAAAACTTTTTCAAATCCAGTACTAAGGAATTTAGATGGAATTATTATTCTATTTCATGGAATTGGAATTTCAATGTAATTTAATTCCTAAAGTATTGATTACTACTCAACTCTGCTTCCCGTTTTTTGTACAGATGTCGCTTGTTAGACCAAGACGGTCTAGGTTAACATATAATCATAGTTTTCTGGCATTAAAAGAAAACGTTTAACTAGTGTTAATTGGATTCTGATCAGGTTGTGAGATTGACCACTTAAACCAGCCAACTAACAACCATACTGATTGCAGTTGGCGATCCACTGAAATATCGTAATTGGTATAATACTCTTCTGGCTACTGTTATTACTGTGCTTTCGTATAAAACTCGACAAAACTTGTTGTATCGATTAAATCCTACTTTACGTTGTCAACTTCTATTCTATTTTACACTGTTGGCCTAGTTACTTTAAGATTCGCTGTCAATCAAATAAACGTTAAGTCTCCAAAAAAATTATACTCTAGCTTAAACTCAGTTCAATTTATTCATGAATTTAATTTTTCACCTGTGTCTGAAATACATATCTTTTAGTAAGTAGGATATTATTTAATCTAACAAGTAAAATAACACTTTTATAATAATCTTTTTATCTATAAAACGTTTTAATATCAGTTTAAATTTAACTAACTACATATATACGAATACTAAACAGGTATTTTTAGGTATATATCTTAAAAATAATCTTCAATTTTTACCATCATTTAACCATAGAGACGAGAATGTAAATTTATATAGGAGCAGCTCTTAATGATCTCCATATCTCAACTTAGCTTTACAACAACAGCACTAAAAGTGCGAAAATTAATCAAATGACGAAACTTGTAATTGTTCAACCGCTTTGGAATTTATTTTACCTTTTCGTGTCTATGAGACGAAACGTAGCCCGGTTAAGAGCTGATTGTGTAGAAAACAAGGCGAATCGAAGAAGAAGAAACCCTCAAGCTTAGCATATGGGACGGTAGTGACAAATTGTGTTGCTGTTGGACTGCAATTAGCATAAACAGCACAAGTAGCACGCATGTCCCACAGCTGATTATTCACGTTAATTGAGTTTTTTACAGCGTTTTATGCCAATTAAATTGCTAACCAGATCTATGTATTGAATGGACTTTATGTTAACTTAACTGAGGAGGGTCGTATAAAAACGATTTTGTTTCCCTAATTGATGCGCCCTATTTTACTGAATCAAGAATTTTATCGCAAAACAAAAAATATGTAACTTCGTTGTATACTCGTATAACGATAAAAGGAACTCGTTTGTAGCAATCAACTGTGATCCATAAAACTTTTAAAGGCAGAAATAAATCAAAAGACGGTGTATGCTCGATTCGTATTGCAACACAATGATTTTATAGGTTGCAATATTAAAACGATTTTATACAAATACCTAGAAATTCGAAATTAACACCTGAACCGAGTTTAATCCGAAAAAAAACGATAATTATAGCTTGAAGGTTTTTGAACTCAACACTTAGAATGAAAGTTATATTTCCAAAATTGTATGAAATGAATGTGCCAAACCAGTGCCAGGACATTGACATAATGCAAAGAAAAAGGAACGACGAACGTTTACTGATCAAAACACAAAAAATTCAATGAACTTTAATTTTTTTTTTTGTGATTACCTGAGGTTTTTTTTGTCAGGATGCAAAATTTATATATATTTTTTTTCTTGCAAGACTTTTGCAACTTCATGGCAATGCCCTGGCCCTTTAAATGCACACACTCACACAACAACAGTGTTTAATCTACTTATTTGAATGTGATTTACTTATTTAGAGTTCTATTAAAATTGAAGCAATTCAGAAAAATGCATATGAACAGCCGGGAATGTTTTGTCACAGATCGATGGACTGCATCGAATGCATCGACTGCATTCTCTGGCCGCGCTGTGATCGGTGTTAATTGCACATCCGCTTTCACCTCATCTGCAAACGCGCGGTTCGGATCGGATCTCGGGCTCTAGCTCAATTTCATGCATAGGTATATACGAAAAAAACCCGTGTTAATATACATTTTTCTCATTTGCGCCTTTTAAATATTGTTTCTAATTAAATTAAGTGCTGAAGCTGGGGGAAAATCAAAATAAAAACAGATTAACAAAACGTAAACGTACATGTTCTGCTGCTGGGACGAAAGCTGAGCGGCATACATCTGCGCGGCGAGGGCACTGGCCGTGGTGCAGCGTCATTGCATTGAGTTCGGATCACACGGAGAGAGAAGTCCACAGTGGAGCAACGAGATATCAATTGATCGGTAATTGTTTTTTTTTTTTTTTTAAATCAATTAATTGGACCATGCGTTTCACGGAGCCGTTTATTGTATGTGATTTACAATCGGTTGCGTCCCGATACAATTTTCACCGAAAAAGATAAGAAAAAGAAATACCAAGAAAACTCTTGTTAGTTTCTCGACTATGTTAGATTAAATATATTAAAGCGTAAATTAAAATGTCCTGGCACCTAAAAATTACGAAACAAAGAGGAAAGGTTTTTTTTTTTTGTTCAGCAGTATAATATTAATTTCATGGTTTTATAATTTTTTCCAAACAATTTTTTTCTTTATTTGTCTAATTTTACAAATAACTCAAGCAATCTTACATACAAAATTAGGTTAAATGCACCATAATATTAAAATAAGGTCAACGTTATCGTTATCTTATTTACTATTAACTGAGTTACCCGGCGTTGCTCTTTCGCAATCATTCAACTAAAGAAAGCAAAACTTAATTAACCTTTAGAGGACCGGAAAACCGATATAACGGCTTTGGAGGAAAATCAATAATTTTTTATCATAAACAAGATACAGGGCGTTTTTGGGGTTGCTGATCACGAATCTGAGGTCACTACTCCCTCCCATACTCCTCAAATGCCTCATTTTTTAGTACTCTCGAAACTTGGTGAAAACTTGACCATCGGGGTTGTCGGAGTTGCTGATGACAGATCTGGGGTCAGATTTGATAAGTTCACACACCCCTACTCCTGTGAGTGACCCTAGAGGGAGCTAGGGATATGTAAATTGATCAAATCTGACCCCGGATTCGTAATCAGCGACCCCGAGAACCCCTAGAGTCACATTTTCACGGAATTTTAGCAATTTCATAAAATTTAATACTATAAAATTTTTCCTATCCCTTAACGGACCGGAGAGCCGGTATATCGGATCACCCTGTGATATGAACTTTGTATATAGTTGATACGTGATACCAGATACAAATTTGGGCACTTTTCAAGGGCGATGTTAGCTCTCAAATCCCAGCCGTCTAAAGGTTAAAGTATGAATTCTAAAAGTAGGTTTAAAAAGTGCAATAAAAACAACTGGGAGGGTAAAAAAGTACTCGAAAACTCAAAAGAAAAGAAAGTCTTAACCTGAAAAATGATTTAAAGCAAGTGGTATAAGTCCGCTTTTTCAACGTATAATTTAAACAACTTTTCAAGTTAAATGTTAGTTTAAAAAGTGGATTTACATATAGCACGGTCACATGCAACAAATATGATTTGGTATAATAGAGTATAATAGAATGATACTTTTTATTTCAATAATATAATAATAGAATTTTGTATCACACTCTCATTTATAGTTTGCTGATATTTTGCTTTAAATTTTGTATAATTTTCTTTTATATAATTAGTAAGTTTTCAATTCAGGATCGAGATAATTTAAATTAATAAATTTCATTGTAAAATGTGTTTCTAATAAAACTTGATACGAAAATTTGAAGGTTATAACATCAAATTCAGTTTGGTAAATGAGACGATCAAGGTTACATATCTCTAAAGGGAAAAAAATTGAACCCTTATTTACCGATCTTTTCACAAACCAAATTTGAAATTTGACATAGTAATACATCTTGTATACCCACATATTTTGCACTAGTTAACACTTTAAATTAAAATAAGAGTTAACTTTAAAATTAAATAAGTATTAAAGGCAGCGTTTAATTAGATACTCGAAATAAAAGCTATAGGGGGTATAAGAAGGGGTAAATTGCCCCCGTGCCGATTATGGCCCAATTCTCAGTTTGAGTAAAAACCCAGGAAAAAATATATACTATAAAAAACTACGCCAAAAAGTCACAAACAAATTTTGGCAATTTTGACTGTACGTCAATCTACAAAAAAAACATAAAAATCGACATTTTATTTTTTTAGGTGTCACGCTGGTGGAAAAAAATTCTGGAGAAAATATATGTTATAAAAAAAATATATTAGGAATTTATGACATTGACATGACATATTTGGTGATTGTAAAAAAATTCAAAATGACTCAACATTTTTTTTTGAAAAAGGAAACAATTTTTTTTTAGGTTATATTGAGTTTTCAGTTCCACTAATTTTTTCTGATAAGCGAGTGACATCTATAACATGTCAAAATCACATCCAAATCGGTCAACGCGTTCAAAAGATATTAATTTTGTTCGAAATTTTTAAAATTAATTCTTACTCCTTAGGGGTTAATTATTAAGGGATGAAACTTGGCCAAATTATTACTTATATTAGTCCTGACGATAAAAAAATATTACGGCCATAATCGGAGCGGGGGCCCTACCCCTTCCTAGAATTAGAATGAAGTCCTCTAGAATATAAGTATATTTATTGTAATAAAGAAAAATGTTTTAATATTATTAGGTTATATGGTCCGATGAGACCAAAATAAACAGGTTCGAATCAGATGGGCGGCCTTGGTGTTGGACTAACAATTCTAGAGGACATCATCCTAATTCAGTGACGCCGACGATGAAACACGGGGGTGGATCCATTATGATTACCAGGAATGGTGTCGGTCCCGTATGTAGAATTGAAGGTACGATGAAGAAGGAGGACTACCTGAGAATTTTGCAGAGCAACTTACCTCAGGCAATAAGAAAAAGTGGGATGCCTGAGGAAAAAGTTATATTTCAACACGATGGGGACCCCAAACATACAGCCAAAATAGTGAGGGAATGGCTGCGAACTCAAATATTTTCTATGTTGACGTGGCCGACACAAAGCCCAGATATAAGCCCGATTGAAAATTTGTGGGCTTACGTAAAAAGTAAATTAGCAGGATATGCAGAACCACCAACAAATTGTTGATAATCTATACCAATCAATGCCAAACAGACTTAATGAATTAAAGAAAAATAAAGGGTTGTGGATTAATTATTAAAATATGGGAGTTTCATTTATATATTCACCCGGGTGCAAAACTGATCACATGAGTTACTTGCGGACAATTTAATTAAACCAAATTGTATGAAGAATTATTGAGAGTGCTTTTTACTAAGAATTATACTAAACATGAGGAATTCAGGGAATTTTATTTCACTCAAATCAGAGCTTTTTTCCGTGTGCAGGAGTCGACAGAAGTCAAAATGTAGAATCATGTGATCAGTTTTGCACTTCACTGTAGTTAGTTTTTCTTGTTTCCTTTAAAAACGGCGATTTTTTACCTTTTGTGTGAGATTTTAACATAGAGAGCAGCCTTGAACCAGTATTATTTTATTATTATTTTATTAATTAATACTTAATTTAAAACATAGTAAGAATTGGTTATGGTTCACGGTTGCGATAGGCCGATTTTGTTAGCAGAGTTACACTCTTACTTTTATATATGGTACATATCATTTGGGATATCATTTTAAAAGGCTTGTTATGTGGAATACAAAATTATTTTTTCATAATATTATAAAGGATAAAAAGATATTTTGAAAAATATGCAAAAGTAAAGTACTCTACCCTTTCCACTTATTTCCGAAACTACTGGGGGTAAAGCTTAAAGAAAAATCAGGGAATATAATGGCTTGCTTGAAGTTTACAGAAAAATTATAACGAAAGTCCTAGATCTTATAGATTTATAAATACAATTAAAACTTTCCTTATGAAAAATGTTTATCGACTGAAATATTGCTTTTACTTATTTGTAGTGCTTCAAATGTTATCCGAATTTTGAAACTATCCGAATATCCGGATACTAGTTAAGATCCGGGAGTTTCGGATATTTTAGGATATCCGGATAGTTTTATATTCCGATTAGTGTTAATAAATCGGATATCCAAATCCTGAAATAACTATCGATTAAACTACTGCTGCAGGGAATTAAATATTAAGAAGCAATGCGTAAAATACAGGAAATAAATACTGATCTACTAAAAATGTTGAATGTGCTCCAAGTATTTTAAATTTTATTTAGGCGTTTTTTACTCATGGTTTCGTTATATTGCTCTTTGCAATTGATATTTGCAAATCAAATAAGAGAGAAAATCTGGATTAATCGAATTTGCGAATATTCGAAATAAGCATTTGAAGCATTTGTCGTGTTTTTTATGGTCGAGATTTTGAAAAGTCAAGATGAAAAAAGGTGAGATTTCGATATCGGACCCAACTCTGGGCATCCATCTATTTATTTATTTCACATTATTTATTTTTTTATTTATTGAAAACTAAGAAGCCCATTTAAATATAAGTTGGACAAAGTAAGAATAATATTTAAAAAGAAAATAAATTTAATACATATACGCCTATTTTAAATACCAATTAATTGGTAAGTTCTATTATCCATGAAATGTTATTATACCACAAAATTACTCCACTAATTAGACTTTTTTCTTTTTTTAAAACATGCAATACAATTAAATGAATTAAACCTTTTTCTCTTTGTTTCTTCTCAAATGTTGGATTAAACTTTAAATAATAAGAAAAGCAAATTATTGCAACTCACCTGCATATGGCACTTTGGCTGTAAGCCGGACCTTCCGTCACCGATAATGCCTGACCTACTTGCGTTTGTGTTAGTCCTAGTGATAGTCTCCGTAGTTTGAAAGCTTTGGCAAATTCTTTTATTTCATCTAAGTCAATTCCATCGACTACGTTGCAATTCGTTTGATTTATTGTAGGCTCATCTAAACGATAAAAATAAAAATAAAAATGTTTATTAAGTTTTTTCCATTAAAAAGTTTATGTTTTAGGCAAAAATTGTAAATTAAATTGTAATTCGCACTATTGTTAGTTTTTTATGGGATTATGTTTTAATCAGTATAAATTAGTTTTTTATGAAAGACGTTTTTTTGTTACTGTTTCATTATTCTTATATAAACATTTTTTTCAATTTATGTGCATGATTACTCAAATACTAATCAATCGATAGTATTAAAATTTTTTATACGTTTACCTCATTGAATTGCCAAAAACACAAATTAAAAATTGCGATGATATAATTGTTTAAAGTATTTTAATTTTAGTTTTTTGCATAAAACTACGAAAAAAGGAAGGTATCATTTTTCACCTCTTTCTTTAAACAGTCACAAAACATTCAACTTTCAACATTTTGAGACTCCTAAGTGTAGGGAAATTCTCTTAAATATGATTTTGTAATTTGTAATTGAAATCTTAAGGGGTTTTATGAATTAATTGAATTGTACCCCTCTGTAAACAAAATACACAGCTTCACAAACTTCAATCGCGTTTTTCTCAAAAGAGTACTTTTCTGACCGATGACTACGATTTGTCTAAAACTACTGAACCGATTTCAGTACAATTTTATAAGATTCTTCTTGATTCATAAGTGTTGTCGTTGATTGATAGATTTTTTAATACTCGTATTGCCCATAACTTAATTTTTTATTATTAAAAAACGAACAATTTATTATTATTAAACTTAACCAAACATCTGGATCATTTCAGGGAAGACCCCGAAAAGCGAAACGAAGTAAAGAACCTTTGTAATATTTGGGTCAGGTAATTATCTAGCCCATCTTTGAATGAATCCTAATTTAGTATTGGCCTTTTATACAATAGCATCGATATGGTCATCAAACAACATACGGGAATTAAGAACAACCCATAAATCTTTGGTTTTGTCAAATCACAGTAAAGAACAATCATTTAAAGTATAAGTAAAATGCAAAGGAATCTTTTTACTAGGAAAAGGCAAGACCAATTCTAAAAGAGGTCTAAGCTCGAATTTAAAATTTCACAATCCCTTTTAGAGGAAACTAATCGGAGAATGTTGGAAATCATCCGCATAGCAGGGGATTGGTGAGTTTTTTAAAATGAAGGATACATCATTAACGTAAATAATAAAAAACAGAGGTCCAAGAAAGAGCGTCACGAAATTCAACGATTAGTTAAGAGCAATTTTGTTTACCGAAAAACGTCGGAACCTCCGATTTTAAAAACAAATTTTAGGATATAAAAATTTATTTATACTTTGTTTACACGCTATACTAAAAAACGAAATTGTAGATTTAAAAACTGCAATTTAGTTTTTTTAAATCTTAATAAACTTAATCTTTTTTTCAATTTATAACTAGGCGTGATACATTAATTTAAAATATTAATTGTTGGCTATTCCATCACATAAAATGAAATAGTTAGATTCAGGGTGTCTATCGGTTTTTTATTTTCAAATTCAAGGACTTTTCAAGGATTTCAAGGATTACTTTTAGGATAATTTAGCATCATAATGTATTTAAATAATGGCAGTATTTTTTTTTATTGATTACACTGATCGACACCAATTTCGCCGTAGAATAGGTGTGTTATATCATTTTTTTAGGAATTTTTCGTAGATTACGAATTCGCAAACGAAAATGTCCTATCACGTCGCGTTTTTGAAAAAAGTAGGTTTGAAAAGTACAAAAGACCGTATTTTGGCCATTTTTGCAAATTAATTAAAAAATAACGAATTCTTGTAGGATCTTGTAAAGTAGCTTAAATAAAAGCATGAACCTTTACTTACTTCATACAATAGATAAATGAATGAAGATCACTGCTTGCGCACGCTCATGAAAATCTTATTCCCGAAGACGCTTTATAAGTGCTATAGATTAGTGCTATTTTATATATATCGATAAGGATTCACGCTCTCTTTTGAGTCATGTTACGAGCTTTTTCCACGTTCCGTTATTTTGTAATGAATTTTTAACAATGGCCGAAATACGATATTTTGTATTTTTCAACCCTATTTTTTTCAAAAAGTTGACGTGATAGAATAACATATTTTTGTTTACATATTCGTAATCTATAAAAATGATATATGACTTGTTGTTGAAAAAATTAAATATTAAATTTCGTCGACCAGTGTTATTTATAAATAAGAAATGATTACAAAAATTTCTTTTGAAGATATTATATTTTCTTTCGCATTTTAAACATAAAAATACATACAATTTAACTGAAAGATTCGGTTTTTTATGAGTGCCAAGTTTCATTCTTTCTTTTTTTGATGATATTTAAATTTTAAAAATTCAAGGACAATTTCACTATTTTTTAGGATATCAAGGATTTCAAAGATCGGTAGACACACTGCAGATTTTCATTAAATCGAAACTCTTTTAAGTCCGCATTTCGGATCAGACTAATACAACTTTGTTATTATTTCGGTCTGAGGTCTAACAAGGAAACGTTCTCAGGTGTGTCTCATCGATTTTGATGAAATTGAAATATGTTATAGAATATCGAAAAATAAGAGACACGTATTTTTTTTATCTGCGGATACGTACATTTAGGGGGTACTTTTATTTATTGTTTTTTCTTATAAAAATTGGTGCATTTTTCAAAAGTTTGTCTGCCATGTTGTATCCGCCATTTTGAATTTTTTAAATTTAACATCAGATTCGTAATCAGCAACTCCAAAAACCCCTTAATACTGGCTTTCACGAAATAACTGATGTCTGAAAGAATATACATCATTTAGGTATTAGTGCTAGGGGTTGTTTACCCCTTGAGGAGCTTTTTTTAAGAAAACATAGAAACACGTCAACTTTATTTTTGAAAATCGTATGGAAAAAAATATTTTTCAATAATTTTTAACTAAAACTGTTATTTTTGTGACTCAAATATATAAAAAAAAAAAAATCGTTTTTCTGCAATAAAAAATAAGGGAACCACCCCCGGGAACCGGATTACTTAATTACTTACAAAAGGTTAGTATATTTATGAGACGTCATTTCCACTTTGTTTCATTCGAAAAAATTCATTAGAGCTTGAAATATTTAGGAAAAACTGTTTTTGGGGATAAACTTTAGGGGTGGCTCTCACCCCCTAAATGTGCGTATTCGCAGATAAAAAAAAAATACGTGTTACTTATTTTTCGATACACTATAACATATTTCAATTTAATCAAAATCGGTGAGACACACCTGAGAACGTTTCCTTGTAAGAATTTTGGTATTATACGCTTTTATTTAATATTTTCAGTATAATTCTAAAAATTATTGGCCCCTAATAGAAAATGTGGTTGCGAGTACGACCAAATTTTTATATTTATTACTATTATAATATTTTTGAGTTCTGTTTGCTTAAAAGAGCCTCCGTAGGAAAGCTTATTAAAAATTCATGAACACTGGCAATCGTGTAATTTTTTTAAAAAAAATTATAAAGTTCTTCTTGAACAGCAATAATTTGCGATTTATTGACCGTATAATCGCTTTGTATATTAAAATTTCCATTAATTTATGAGGATTTCTCCAGTATTAAGATAATATAAATTACACGGAGAAATTTTTTTTTAATTGCCACCCACTTTACTGAAGTAATCAGTGTGAAGTTTTTAAATACGTTCCATTATTTTTCTCAGTAAATTAATTTCCTTTCTGTTTTGTATTGCGTGGATAAAAATAAGTTGATTTGTATGTATGTATCCATTAATCTAAAGCAAAAATTTGTGGTGTGTTTAATGTATGATATATCATCTGAATTCTGAATTTTGAGGTCTATTCCTCAATTACGCCCTATCCTCAATTACGCCCTATATCGATTATGTGATTAATCCACCCCCTTAGTTCGGTTTAGCCCAGTAATGCACTCATAATGACGTTATCATTGCCTAAAATGCACTCGTTCAAATTAACCAAAAGATAAACTTGCACAAGTTATTAAACTTGCGGCAAAGTCTATACTTAGTTAGAGGGTGGGTTCTGGCTGCTTCGACTGCGGGGTGGGGAATGACAATTAGAAAATGGTTAAGTTCGTACACCTGGTTTACGACCGTTGCAGAAGTGCATACCAGTGCTGAAGGGAGGAGAGGGAAGGGGAGTGAATGCGGTGACATTACGGCGAAGGAAGCTAACATCATCTCATTACATCCACACGTTCGCGGATATGCGATCTTGACATGCATCCACCAAACCAAAATGTTTGGACGGGCGACGCGAGGCGACAAAGGTAGAAATTGCCGCGGAATATGTGCATATTGCAGGTATGTGTATGTAGCATGCATACCTGAATTTGACACTGCTAATAACGACAGCACCAGTGAAAATACTGTTAAGAACAACAAGAGCCCGCAGCAAGCGCGCTCTTGTCTTTGACGTGCACTAATTATGCCAAACAAGAACAACCGATATTCGATTATAGAATTAAATATGCATTACGCCATCAATTAACTCGCTAATTATAAATTTACTCAATATTCCTAGCTACATGCAAGCTCACGACGCGACGTCGTGGGCTTCATCGACGTCGACGTCGACATCGTCGTCGTCTATGGTGAGGATTATTTAAACGCAAGGTAAGTCAACAATACACAAAGTTGCGCTTATGCAATACACCTCTCCTGGCGTTACCGCGCCAAGGATACGACACTTTGAAACGCGAAGAAATTCAAATTAGCGACAAATGCTACCGATCCTTCGAATTGAATTAACAGAGAAATTTTCCACAATCAGACTAGACTTTTTTACTTTGTTCACAACTCTTTTGTAATTGATCTTGAATTTTTCATTAGAAGCAATACAAAATAATAATATTTTTAGGTGGTATTACAAAATCGCACAAAATCATGTCTGAACTATTTAAATCGATAGAGAAACAAACAGATTTTGTATTAGGTGTGGTACTTAATTTTAAAGGATTAAAAATAACCCTTGCTTTTAAATAAACAATAAATCTTATTCTAATCAGAGTATCGTCGGTGCTGCGGTGAAAATGATGAAGCAATCCATTTTTCGACTTTTCTATAAGATTAAAAATGTTGTGTAGATTGACCCAAACAAGTGATAGTCAGAAAAACATTTTTTCCCAGAGTTGTCATGTAAAAAATTCACTTTTTTGTGTCTTTTGGCATATTCAGTATGTTTTTGATTCTATGTGATGAATTCGAAAACCAATCGAAGAAAAATCGAGAACCAATTCTTCCTATGTTTTTGATGGTGTTCTTTCAAATGGTGATGGTTAAAATTCCTCTAGAAAAAATCTAACCCTCAAAAAATCAAAAATACCCAAACAAAATTTGATTTTTTGAAGACATTTTCGTTTAAAATGATTTTTAGTTCCCTTTCGATTTTTTTTCATGCCCAAAACGAATTAAAATCGCGACCTATATGTCTGAACTAAAAATATATGCGGTTATATTTATGTAAAAAAGTTTTCGAGGACAAAATTTTTAAGCTTTACAACGATAAACTACAAAAAAATTTTTTTTAATTCTCTAAACTTGAATGAAAATTTGTTAAGGGGTTATTCTACTGTTAAACGGGTAAAGAGCAGTATCTTTTTAAAAGTGTTGTAAAAAAAAAACTATTAGAGATATCAATTTGAAATTTTGCATGCATCTTTACTAATGAAAAAAATATATAATGGCATAGTGGATATATCAAAAAAATCGGTTAAAAAAACTTTAAACGCGATTTACTCAAAACGTGTTTTTTTGGTGCGCGGTACATCGTAGAGAAAAAACTAATGAAGCGATTTAGCTAAAAATTTTTTTGCATAGTTATATATCAATTTTACACAGACTGAACCTAAATTGAGCCATAAAAATTGAAATTTGGTTATTTGGGAGCACTTTTTTCATCGAAAAAACGTCCAAAATCGAGCATGCTATTTTCCAACACTTGTCAAATCGCGAACATTTAATATTTATGGCTCAATTTAGGTTCAGTCTGTGTGTTTTTAGCTAAACTAATAAAATTTCATCGTTAAATTCATTGCAGATCACCTGGACGACCTGCGCAATGTACCGCGCAAACGACTCTGGCCGTCAGCGCGCGCTACATCAATCATAAACCGAAGCCGCCATTATGTTTTTTTTTTTTAATCAACTATGCCATTATATATTTTTTTCATTAATAAAATGCATGCAAAATTTCAAATTGATATCTCTAATAGTTTTTTTTTTACAACACTTTTAAAAAGATACTGCTTTTTACCCGTTTAACAGTAGAATAACCCCTTAACAACAAAAATGTTTTATTGTAAAAATTAGTCAAAGAACACCATCGAATTTTTTCAGACTTTTTGACGACGATTGTTGAAATTTCGATTTCCTGCTTTTCTGAAAAATCAAAAATTGCATTAGACCCAACTGAAAATATTAGAGAGTGTTCTTTGACTAATTCTAAGACATTTTTGATGTAAAATTTTTTTTGCTAAAGTCTATAGTTTTTCATTCTGGCCGCCATTTAGTTGGTGATTTGGGTTTTTTCCCATATACTATTATACGTTTAGGATTATCAAAGTAGATCCATTTTTCATCCCCAGTCACAATTCGATGTAAAAATGATTTTGTTTTTTGTTTTAGAAGCAACATTTCACAAGTCATCAAACGTCTTTCAAAATTTCTTCCTGTCAAATAATTTGGTATCTATTTTCCTTCTTTCTGACTCACTCCCATGGCTCGTAGATGTTTATTTATAATTTCTCGACTGACATTTAATGCTGTTGTAAGTTGTTCTTGTATTTGACTACGGATGGTCTTTTTCTTCCACATTAAAAACGCCACTTCTAAATCTCCTAAACCAATATTTACATGTTGAAATTGATGACTTCCCGCAAATCGTGCTTTATGGCAATGTAATTGGACATTTTTATATTTAACGTCGCTAATCATACCCTATACAGTTATAAAAAGTACCTTATTAAATATAATAAATAATATTAAACGAGCAAACGTAATTTCTATATAAAGTTTACATATTCGCTTATAACTCGATAGCCACTAGTCAGATTTTTATGCGGTTTTCACTTTTATTTAGTTTTTTTACCGGTACATATTATAGGCTTTGTTTAATCAAAATCGGTTTTTTATGTATTTCTAATAAAGGCTTAAAATTTAAAGTCTCCTTATGGATTTTGATGAAACTTTGTAGTAATTTAATATTAAAAAGTGATATTTTTCCGCCACGATTTTCCATATTATATATTCTATAACATTTTTTGAAAAAAATATGGAAAATCCTTAAATTACATAATATTCCATATTCTTTCTATAAATAATTCTTAAAAAGCCATCAAGATAAGAAAAGTTTTCATTTCTTTGTTCTGTCACTTCACGGGAAAAATGCGTGCTTGTCATCGTTGACAGGCCAAAAAAGACATGTTCCTTTAATTCGTTGGTTTCAAAGATTCTTGTAGATTTTTTAAAATATGCAAAAGCTCTAAACATCTTTAGTTTAAGGTATTTACACAATTTGCAACAAAACGCAAATTGCCACATAATGGCAAATGTCAGTTTTCTAAACTATAAAGTTAAATATTTCGAGAAGTACTATACAGGGTGTTCAGAGGTGGGAGGTCAATACTGCAGGGGGTGAAAGGTCAGACCGAGACAAGCAAAAAATCGTATGGGTGGGGGGGGGGGGGGGGGGGCATCTCGCACCGTTTGGCAGTTACAGGGTGATTCGTAAATCAGGATTTTGCCTTATATGGGAACCGCTCTTGTATTTTTATCTTTTTTTCTACGCATCGCAGCGACCCTAAACTGATTTCAAAAAATCACTATTTGGAAGCCCTTTCCAAAAAAGTTTACACCACCCCCCTATCCCCAACCCTTTGGCCGCAATCCCCCCTGGAAGTTGAAAAAATTAACTTCTATTTCACGATTTTTCACCTTTCGCCCCACTTTTCTCCGAAATTCATGTTATTAACATACCTACTTTTTATTTTTTTTAAGTTGCCCATCTAATTCCCTTTCCAAAAAGGTGCAACATGCCCAGTTAGAAAGGGGTTGCAAAAGTCCTGAAATTAAAACATCCTCACAGGTACCTAATTACTTTATTGCACCATAATGGAAAAAGTCGTTAAGTAAGCAATTTTTATGACAGCAAGTTTAGAAATGTTTGTTTAGGAAACACAGGTAATACATTTTTATTATTTCAGCAAAACAGTAATAAAATAATAAATGTAATCTCGTTAAATAGCGTTATTAGTTTATTATATCCAGTATTGACTCTTAAGTATCCTGACGCTCCGTTTCTAATACCTCCTATGAATTATGGTATAAAAATGGGTTAGTTTGAAAGGACATTGACCACAGTTGAAGAAGCAAGCGATAAAACCGGGTGTTTAATAGAAAAAATTAAGATAAAATGGCAGAATGCAGTGTTGAAGAGTATGACGATATAATTTACGTGTACGGTTTAGTAGACGGAAATGATAGTGAGGCCGTACGACAATACCAAAGGAGATTCCCGAATCGACGTGTACCCGACAGAAGGGTATTTCCAAGGACTTTCAGAAGGTTAAAAGAAACCGGAAGTGTAACCGCCCCCAGAGCAGAAACGCGAGCAGGAAAATCGGCCGATTCAGCGGACCCCGACCAACAAATCCTCAACATCGTCAGGAACAGCCCTGTAATAAGCATCAGGCAGGTCGCACGAAGGTCAGGATTGTCTTCAGGGAGAGTTTGGACCGTTGTGAACCGAGAGGGACTACATCCATACCACCATATCCCGGTCCAAGCACTAGGGAAGGAAATTCCGAAGGACGATTGCAATTTTGCACTTGGCTGTTCGAGTCTGACATCGAAAACAGAAGGTTTCTAGACCGAATTCTGTGGACGGATGAATCGCAATTCACCCGGGATGGTATCACAAACTTGCACAACCTCCACACCTGGTCAGATGTGAACCCACATAGGACAAGGTGTCGGTCCTTCCAGCAAAGATTTAGTGTCAATGTCTGGGCTGGCATCATCGGCAACCAGTTGATAGAACCCTTCATCTTGCCCCAAGTGCTGAATAGTCAGCTATATTCGAACTTTTTGGAGAACACCCTTCCGGATCTGTTGGAGTACATCCCCCTGGCCACCAGAAGCGCAATTTATTTACAGCACGACGGAGCATCTGCGCATACTGCGAACATTGTTAGGGCAATGTTAAATGAAAATTACCCAGAGCGCTGGATTGGACGAGGTGGACCGATTCCTTGGCCTGCTAGGTCACCGGACCTTACTCCACTGGACTTTTTCTTATGGGGAATGATGAAAGATGAAGTTTACTCAAGACCTATCAACACCAGAGAAGAATTAGTTACCAGCACTGGGACTGTAGCCACGAAAATACGGGAGAGACTGGCTACCATAGACCTCAAACGTGAAATAAAACGAAGGCTACTTGCATGCATCGAAACTAGCGGAGAACATTTTGAACAGCTTTTAAAGGACAAACGTTTTAATTGTAATTAGTTTTTAAGCGAACAAAATGTATTTTTTAGTTAACTTAAGTATAATTTCTTAAAAATTCGAATTCTCATGATATTCTGTAAAAGGATTTTTGTAAATAAATTTTCGTATCCTTTTCCTACCTGGTCATGTTGCGCCTTTTTGGAAAGGTAATTAGATAGGCAACTTAAAAAAAATAAAAAGTAGGTATGTTAATAACATGAATTTCGGAGAAAAGTGGGGCGAAAGGTGAAAAATCGTGAAATAAAAGTTAATTTTTTCAACTTCCAGGGGGGATTGTGGCCAAGGGGTTGGGGATAGGGGGGTGGTGTAAACTTTTTTGGAAAGGGCTTCCAAATAGTGATTTTTTGAAATCAGTTTGGGGCCGCTGCGATGCGTAGAAAAAAAGATAAAAATACAAGAGCGGTTCCCATATAAGGCAAAATCCTGATTTACGAATCACCCTGTAACTGCCAAACGGTGCGAGATGCCCCCCCCCCACCCATACGATTTTTTGCTTGTCTCGGTCTGACCTTTCACCCCCTGCAGTATTGACCTCCCACCTCTGAACACCCTGTATAGCATAAGTAGCCGACAAAAATACGCAGATATTTTAGCAATTTCAGTATATAAAAAAAATGTACACATTTTCACATCCAACTTAGAGAATTGACTTATGAAACTATTTATATTTATTTTTGTTAAACTATCATTAATATTATTTTTAATTAGCGAAAATAGTTTAGCAAATTTCATCACTATATTTTATTGAATTCCTGTAAGCCCTGAGATTTAGTATTTTGCATATCTATTTATAAATTAATAAATCAACTTCATCTACCTTTTTCGGATGGATTAATCAACTCATCCTGGTTTTAACAACCCAAATAAAAAATAATTTCACGTGGCACAGTAACCTTAATTTCGTTTTAATTAAAACAGCCATTTTCAAGTTAAAGTATTTGAATTGTTATTAAAATTTAATAACAACACTGGTTTAAATAATTAAAGAGTATTATTACCAACCAACCAACTCGTGATTACTCAACTAATTCTTATTTCTGCAATCAAAACTTTGTCCTTGCTAATTATGCATAAAATTTAAAAATAGCAAACATTGCTTTTGTTAGATCAATATTATGTAAAATATTAAAAGAATGTCTAGCGAAACAATAATTCTCTGGTTGCGAAACTTTCATATGAATAGCTCATTTTAAATAATTCTATTGTGGTTACGAATAATGCCCAATTCTTCCCACATTCCAATGAGAAATCGAAGAAATTTGATAAAGATTTTTATTTTATAACAATTTGCGGCGGAGTCAATGATAAAATAATTTATTATACTTATTATTATATATTATTGTTTTACTTCAGTTTAAAATAAAATGTGCACTCCACGATAATAGAAATATCTATGAATGATCCTTTTTTAAGCTAATTTTACAAGCTATGATATTAAAAATTGAGGAGTTAATTGCGAAAAACTGAATTTTACCTCTTCGATTTTAGATTAGAAAATTTTATTTAAAGAATAAAAATAAAGCTTCACACAAAAATCCAGCTTATTAATAATTGTTGTATAATTCTATTTCCTCTAGATCATATATCTAATTTTCCTGGAATTTTCTCAGCCACATTGTACGAACTGAAGTCAATAAGATACACTCGTATGTAATAAGCTTGAGCTTTGGACACCTTGAAAGCCCCCCAGGGAAACGATAGCACACCTGAGTAGTGATTTTCGAATAAATATTGTAGCATGTGTATTATGGACGAAATTGCAGGAACATAACATATAATTACACCACCTGCCGTGGTAAGACAGTTCATTACCAATTCCTTCTATTCTAAAGAAGGACAACTTCTAAGGGGCTTTAGTATGAGAATTTATCCTCTACCCAGTCCAACTCGTAAATTTCCGCATTTCGTGTCATGAGCAGCAGCTCTAGAGTGCATAATTCACATGCAATCATTTAAAGGAGGTGGCTTTGTTCATCAAATTTCAAAACTGCATAGGGTACTCATATTATGATTTCATGTTTTGAATATCAATCTACAGAAATTATTAATTCCTAATTATGCCTAATAGCTTTTTTAGAATTTCAAAGAAATATCTCAATAAAAGCTAGTAATGAAGTAAATTATATTTTGCAACTACTAAACCCGCATTTGTGGAGGATCAAATTGAAGCCTGTCGTGATTTCTTTGAATGCGAATCAGAGAATTAAAATATAACATTTTAAAGATAAAAAAGTCTTTATGGGACGTTTCACGCAGAACGGATCACCTGCATACCCAAAATTGGTGTTAATGAACCTTGACGTTCGAGATATCAAAATGTTCGTTTGGACAAGAGCTTTCAAAAAATTGCCGGCGAAATTCAAAATTCAATATGGCGACTCCAATATGGCGGCCGGAAGCTGGAAAAAAATTGAGTATACGGCAAAAAAAACTTGTAGAAAAAAATATACGAGACCGATCCGTCGGTTTTTAGCTCAAATTGTAGCTAAAGAACACCCTATAAAAGCTAGTGTCGTTGAATGAAAAAATCTAACATGGCGATTCCAATATTGCGGTCGAAAATTCAATATGGTGGATGAATCTTTAGAAATCAACTAATTGGCACCAAATTCGGTATATGGGGGTTTTTGAGGTCGTTGGTTACGAATGCAGGGTTGGATTCACAAAATTCAAAGTGGTAAATCTAAGATGCCAGCTAAAATTGTCAAAAATGAGCCGATTTTCCTCAAATTCAGTACACGGAGGTTTTTGGGGTCGCTGATCACGAATCTGAAGTCAGATTTGCAAAATTCAAAATGGCGGATCCGAGTTGGCAGACAACATTTCTTAGTAGAAATTACTACTCTTAGACCCAGAAGCAACAACGTGAACGTAGTCGTTTTCTGCTCCCTTTGGGGTGCTTGTTTTTAGTGAGTCCCCCTGCCTCTCACTATCAATTCAAATTCAAATTTCACCGGTAATTTTTCGAAAGCTCTTGGCCAGACGAACATTTTGATACTTATGTAGAATTGGGGGGAACATTGGATTTTTATGTTTCAGATGATTTCTTGCAGAGAAATTGACAACGTAAATTACCTACCTACTTTTTGAGTAGGCAGGTGATTTATCTACCATTTTTGCACATAAATATTGAGTAAAATGAATAAGAAAAATTTTTTTCGTATATTTTAAGAGTGTATTCATTGAGCCAAACGACTTTTATATTAATATCTATCATAGCAACTTCAGAAAAAATTCGTAAAAATAGCCTTTGTTTCCAGCGTCTAAAGTAGTAGTTAATAAATAGCACGCAATTTTATATATTCCCACATTCGAATGTGCAATTAGTAGTGCTATTGCAGAAAACTGCGTTTTATTTATTTGCTTAGTTTAAGCAGGAAATTTAGTAGACCTGCATTGCACGTCTTTCCAGTTTAAGATGTTAATTTAGTGATAAGATGACAAAGTGGTGAACAGAATTCGAAGATATTTCTAACAATTTGCAGGTATGAAAAGGTACGTAAAATAAATCCGACTATAGTCTACAAGAATTAGTGTTAACGTTCATTTATCTTACAATTTAATAAACAATCCTTTCCAGCCTGCTTCTGGGCAGTGGGTGGATATGGGATTCTTTGGGATACATCGACGCGGTCCATTTATTAATTAAAATATGAAACACAAGCAATGGCAAAAGTAAAGTATCAGCTGACTCGTTGTAATGCCACCAGAGAGCGGCATCATTAAAAGCGTTCGAAATGCAAATTGAGGAAATGTTATATATTCTAGTGGGGATCTTTTTACCTAAAATGGCAGGATTTCTTTTTTTTGTTTTTGTTTTCTGGATATTATATGATATGATATGATATGCTATGATATGAAGGATGAAAGTCGGTAACTTACTTGGGGAGTCCACGAGAAGGTCTGTGGTGGACGTTTCGGTCCCAGTCGGCGAAATTTGCATCGTTGTGGGGCTCAGCTTCATTGGTTGGGTCTGCTGATGAGCTGCGGTGGAGCCGGGCGAGGGGGACGACGAGGATGTGCTCGTCGAGTTGTTCGGAGGGCCGTGAGACTTCGTAATCGTAAGCTCCCCATTGGCCGACGTCAGCCTGCAAGATGAAGGACACCAGGTGAGCTATGGGGCCGCCGAACGGTCGCTTCGCGGACAACGGACAGGGGGCTCACCTATTGATGCTACTAAGTACACAGACCGCCGATGGTGGCGTATTCACTTGGCTACTTAAACTATGCGAGCTGGAGGTCATGAGGCTGTTTGGCGAGTGGCTGCGGAACACCTGAGACCCCGAGGGGGAGTTGTAGCTTCCCGTCGAGGGGGGCGTTGGCGCAGAAGCGGGCTTCTCCTGGGACAGATTTAGCCCCAGTCCGGTCAGGTTCGAGGATCGAGTGGGGCTCGGATTCGGATGCTGGCCACCGGTAAGGGCGGACAGTGGAGACGCTCGCAGGTGCTGGACACCTTGAGAGGGCGAACTCGAGTCCCTCAGGTGGTGCATCGAGGTCTGGGGGGTGTCCAATTTCGGCGACATGCTGCTCTCGGTCCGGTGCAAACTGCCGAGGGGCTGCTGGGAACTTTGTTGCTTGAGCACTTGTTGCATGTGTTGCTGGCCTTTTGTGTCTGGACACTGCTGCTGTTGTTGTTGCGTGTGCAGGGCAGGGTGCAATCCTTCTGGCTGGTGGTGGGGTGTCGGGAACAATTCTGGGTGCAGGGCTGCCAACAGCTGCTGCACCCCCGGCGAGAAGAAGTTCGGCTTGAGCAGATTCGCCGCCGCCTGCTGTTGCATCGGCATTGCGTGCGGCCCCAGCGTCGAGTTGTTGAATGCAACTGCGCCGCTGCTTAGGGCCGCGTAGCTTTGCAAGAATTGCTCGTTTGTGTTTATCTGCTGACTGACTGGAATGGTTAGGATAGTCTGGACTGCAATTCCTGGAAAGAGATGAGGGCTATCTTAAGTATAGACCTACATTTAGCCTACTGCATCCCTGAGAATACCTCAAAACCTGGCCAAATCATGTGGTTTGTATCTTTTTCGTAACTTTTAAAACACACCCCTCGATTCTGAATAAAAGTTAAGAGCTTTTAGCCTATTAACTGCTAACAAAACTAGTGGGTAGATTGGAAAGTTCTTGCTGTTTTCGGGGACAAAATTAAAACACTCGTTTCATATTTCACAAAAAAGTTTTTCAATAAAATAATCTCCATCACAAACAATGACCTTCTGCCAAAGATATGGCAGACTCTTAATCCCACCGGCTTTTTAGAATCCTAATTATTAAAAATTTTACTCTAAAGTCCATTCCTTAGGGCCCGGAAAAAGTGAAAATCGGTCGGTGAAAGATCAGGGCTATAGGCTATATACATATATAGGGTGTGGCAAAATTATCCAGCCCAGTTCTAATAGTTTTTGTCTTGTTATAATTGCAACATGTGGCCTTGCATTATCGTGGAGAAAACGGAATTTATGATTTTATGGTAATTTGTCAGCAAGTTTTTATAATTGATTGCAGTAATATGCAAGGGCTCACTGCCTTTTATATACCTTACTATAAACTTTCAATATTTTAAAAGAAAGAAAATTTTCTGCCATAGCAATTAGGAAATGTTTATTATATATTTGTGAATGCTTCTGTAAAAAGACTTCCTTCTTTTCAACAAAAGTAAGTAAGGTCTTAATTTCTATGTACACTCGGAGAATAGATAGCATAAAACATAGGCGTTATTTTTAGAATTTCTATCTGTATCAGACCATCAAATCAACAGAATATATTTGAAAAATAATATAAAATCAATTGGGTACCTAAATGCGACTTGCATGGCTAAAATAATATATTCCACGTTAAATCACTTCTCACTCTATAAGAATTTTGGATTTATATTTACTGTGTGTATTAAACATGTATTAGGCTATTGTTTCAATTGATTAGTTAAACTAAAATCTGTCTATCTCGATGTACAGCAAATGTAAAGTTAAATACAATTTTTTATGCAGTGAAGACAGCCACAAATCTGGGTTAATAGCATTAAAATGCACAAATAGAATTAACCTTTGGTGTATACTTCAAAGAGATCAGTAGGAAATTTACAGATTCTTGGTAAGTAGTTGGTGCATAGCTAAAAACGTATTTATGCACATATAAGAGATTGCAGCACCGAATTTTTAGAAACAAAGCTACCAAACACGGTATTCCTTTTTACTATCTAATTTAAAACAACATTTCTAGAAGCAAGTAAAATCCAGGCATCAAAAGGTAGGGACCAAAAATTCGTAATCCACGACAACAAAAATGATGCAATATGAAATTTCAATTGAATTCGAATTGAACCATAAAATAGAAAATAGTTCGGTATTTTTGAGAATTTGGTGCCGAATTTAGAACACTTTTAAAAAAAAAATTAATATATGTATAGTACAGTACATATCCTGCTAGCTTAAACTAGCAGAGCTATATCAAATAATTTGATTATAAAAACCTTGTTGGAATTCGTTATTTAGTTAAAAATGTCTTAATACTGCTTTTTGCACTTACACTAAATTTAGGATCTTCTTGCGAATTTTGATAAGACATTTTATGAACGTTCGTTAATTTCAAATCAAAAGTGAAAAATACGAGATCAAACATTTTAATTAATTTTTATTACTGCACGAGTCCTCAATAATTTAACAAATTTAATTGTCACTTTGCATTTGGTAATTCACAAGTCCGCATCACGCTAAATGTTATTTTCTGCTTAAATTAAAGAATTATTTAAAAAATGTTCAAGCGAATTGAACACAAGGATAATATTTAAATTACCGAAGAGTAATTTGGATGACCCTTTCATATTTTATATTATTTTTATGCAATTTTTTGCCAAGTATCCATTTTTTTAAATGTTTCTTGGAATGGACAAAAAAAAACAGGATCTTAGACCAGAAGATGTTTTAGCATTTCTAAAAGAAGGCAAACATAACATGCACAAAATAGGCAAAATAGAAAGGGTTGTTTTATTGACAACAAAATTAAAGGAAGGCGGTTCGAAATCAATTCGACGCGGAAATATTGTGGTGTATGGCGGAAAGAAAAAATTTAAGAAAAGGCCGCAAAATCCTATCCACATTTAATGGACATCGTAAGTAACCTTTAAGAGAAATCAAGAAAATTTTAGAGTACAGGACAACATTGAAATTTCAATAAGAATTCTAAATATTGCTGAAATTTGCAAAACAGTTCAAAAACTATACAGCCAATGATTGCTGGAAGAAGATAAAACACAATTTGTGTTATATTCTAGCTTTTAACAAATTTCAAATATGTTTATAAGATGTTATTCAGCGATGAAGTAATTTGAAGTATACTTTCAAATGCTTACTGAATCAACACAATTTCCGAATAACAGGGATGATATAACTTTTATGCAAGAAAACAAACCATGTCACACAGCAAAATCTGTAAGAATTTTTTTTCGGTGCATACATTAAACCTTTTATGCGAAATAGTTCATAAATTTACATTTGAGGTATAAACAAGTGAACAAAATAACATTTAAATGTGAAATCTGACAGGAGTTTCCTTTTTTATTTTTTAATGGTTATTTTTTCGTGTCTTCGAACTACAATTTTTTTCAGTGAAGTGCTCAGAACTAACGACAGCTGATTTGAATTAAACCTGTTTTGTAGAGCAAATTTACCAGCAGAGGTGGTGTATACAGTAAAAATAATGTGTAGTAGTATTTGGAATATTATAATATCAATACCATATGTGTCTAAAAGGTATTACTCGTGAGAAATTTAAATTCAAGGGATAATTTTCCTATGTTTTGGATAGAAAAAAAAAAAAAGCAGCTAATATATAAGATAACGAAATAAGAAGATAGAAAATGGTGAGTTACTTTAATTCAATGGTATAACACGGGATAGCAATTGATGGTTAAGCATTTTAAACTACACTTAAGAAATGTAAATTTTGGCCAGGTTTCGAAATTGGAACTAATCATACGCCAACAAAAGTGTCGCATGACCGCATGACATAAATTATATAAAGTATCTGCGGCATCTAATAGCCTGCGTCTAGATCTAAGGTTGAGTTACCTTGCGATGTCGGGATCAGTAATTGCGCCCCCTGAACACCTTGAACTAATTGTCCCGAAGCTAATATTAATTGTGGCATTTGTGAGCCGCCCGGAGGACTGCAACCAGCAACGCCACCTCCACTTCCACCTAGGGTGCCCGAACCCGGTGGTTTTGTGCTGGTAGATGATAAAGTTGATGTAGAGCCAACGCTTAAATTCAAAGGTGAGTTTAATGCTGCTGCAGATGAAATTCCGCCTAATCCCTGAAGGCCTGCAAGTGCTCCCGGAACTGACGAATGCTGCTGCTGCTGCTGTTGCTGATGTTGGTGTTGGTGCTGCTGCTGATGTTGTTGCTGCTGCATCGATGCTAGATTTTGTAACTTTTGCAGATTTATCATGTCTTGCACTATTGAAATTTAAGCCATAGATATAAATGTGTACCTCTCGAATTTAGGCGGCTAAGTAGAGCCAATTTATCCTTCTAGTCCCAGGCAAATGCATTGGGATTAGTGGCCTCGTTTAATTGAAATAATTAAAGGTTGTCTTGTCAACTCGGACTCGCCTGACGAGTAATCCATAAAAATATGGACTTTGGGGGGACTAGGAAAGGAGGGTCGTCGCCGTATAAAACATTTTGTATATATAGCATATAAAGATAAACCCCTTTCGGGACAGAAAGACAAGTTGTTCACCTGAGAGAGGCGTATGGTGGCGTGGCGCTGGATGGGGAGAGAGGGTTTCAATTAAGCGAGCCCGCGGAATTTTTGGCTTTCGCTAACGTTTATCGATTACGCTTATTGTTCGAATTGGACATCGATATGTACTCACTAGTTCCATTCAAGTGGGCCTGGGCAGCTGCCGTCGCGGCCGCCACCTTGGCCTGTTCGTGGGGCGACAGGCGGCCATTGTTGTTGCTAATACTCTTGTAATACTCCGAGCGCTGTTGCTCTTTTTCTTGCTCCGTCAGAGCTGCATTAGGACTAGTTGAGCGAGCTTTGTGGGCCACAAACTCCTTCTCACATTCCTGAAAATATAAAAAAAAACGAAAAATTTAGATTTAGACATTGTGTTTAATGCACGCAAGCTTATGTTTTGATATTCAACAAAAACAAGTTTTATATTATAGTTATTTCAAATGTGACTGAATTTTACAATCAATCGTAAATATTAAAATTTTTCTGTTCGAAGGATATTATATTAATATGAACGCATTCTTCTTGTAACATTATTATTTACTCTTTTGTGTTTATTGCAAAATAAATATACATATATAAATACACGATTACAATTGAAGAGTAAATAAATATTAGCCTGCAGATATAGGTATAGTCTACAGATTAGTATAAGAGCGAGTAGGATCTAACTTTTTATATAACATATTGCTATTTTTATTAAATCTTGGAATATCGAGGTCACTGATTTCTATACAAAATTAATCCACAAGTTATGAGACAAATAAGAAAGTATATAAAAATATAAAACGGAGAGATATAATCTTTATCCCTCAGTTTACATTCTCGGATGAAAAAATAAAAATGAAAAGGAACTGAAAAGAGACTGAAAATTGAGTTTTAGACGGAATCCAATCTGAAATAAGGCGAATTTGATTATGTCAAGACGGATTCCAGGCTGACATGAGGCGGAAACATTTTTTCAGTCCGAAAAGAGACTGAAGCCAAACTGAAAATTTTATATTAGCATAGCTGAATTGGAAAACAGACTGAACATTTTCAACTTTTGAATTTAGAATTTTTTTCGTTATAGCACAATTTTTCAAGTATTGCACTTTTCAATCGCTAGACTTTAAATTTTGTTAAAATTGGTAAATTTTTCAGTCTGTTTTCAGTTTTATTTTATAATCGGGATTCATAAAGAAGAAATCTTTAAAACTTTTAAAAACATTTTCGTATAAATTTAAGGGGGCAGTACACTTCTATTTTTTGAAAAAATCGATGTTTTCAAAAACATCAAATTTGTATACTATATACCTCCAAAAGTAGTTTACAATATGTTAAATCGATTGAAAAGGCATTGCCGAATAAGCGTAATATACTTTTTTTTTCAGAATTATCTGCGAATTGAATAAAAAAAACTTTAAATGCGTTTTTCTCGAAACTACGTTTTTTGACCTGGTTGGCAGTTTTTTGAAAAAAACTACTGGTCCGATTGGGCTCAAATTTTGCGGACTTATTCCATATATGTTTGCTTATGGTGTGAACCATTATTATTAATATAGGTTAATATTGAACCCTTTTTTTTATAAATAATTTAATAAAAATAAAAAATAAAAATTAACGTTAAAAAATTAAAAATTCCGCCATTTTGTTGTTTTCTTGCCAAAATACTTCATCGTGGTTCACACGATAGCAGCTGACTTATATTTTAATATGTGCTTTGAATTTTTTGTTTCAGACGTTCCAGAGCTGAGATTTCTCACCAACCAATTTGAAAAGGGTTTTTTAGGCAGCCATATTACTGCCATACAAACGCCAGAAATTTCGAAAAAAAAATTTTTTGTTTTTTTTATACATATATTTTAATGTGTAAAATGTTCAAATGATGCAATAAATTTTTCTATAAAAAAAAAAAACACTTTTAAAAAATGCAAAAAAGAAGTGTACTGCCCCCTTAAATTTAACATCAAGATAGCCAAATATGACAACTTATATTCATAAACTATACCAATGATATTAATTTTAAAAAAATTCTCTCTAGTTAGTTTTAATAAATTTTTAGACCACATTACTATTCAAAGTGAAAAGGATATAATTCTGTGAGTAAGAGATATTTAAAGTTAAAGTTTCTGATATTTACTTTCACTTTATGTAGTAATAAACAGACTTTTCTAGTAAAACGTTGACGCTTAACCCTTAAACGCGCAGTGTTGTTTAAAAACAACAGACAGTAAAATGTTATATAAATACGCATATGCCAACTTTTTAGAAATAATCTTTTTTTATCATTGTTAACATTTGAGTGGGAGATTAACCCATTAACGCCCAAAGAACCTAATTTTGTTGTGCAGTTTTAAACCTCATTCTTACAATTAAAGGACATTTATTTTCCAATAAAAACCATGAATCTTACTAGTTTTGAGTGTCCTCTTTCAGAATCTGTCGTCAAAATTGAGTTTTTTCCAATAGGAAATTAAATATGGTGACTTTTTGGAAAAAAAAATATCAACAAATTTGAAATTTTTTTTTTGTAATTTTTTTTCAAGTCAATAGAGTTTTGCAATGCAATTCTTACTATGATCAACGGTGATCGGAATGTTTGAACTTACAGAAAAAAGTTTTTTTGCTGATCGCAATCACTCATAACCTTTTCAAAATGGCGGATTTTCTATAGTGCAGATTCTGAAAATCTGAAACTCTGAAAATCGTACAGATTTTCGTGAAATTCTGTACCAAGGGGTTTTTATCGTCACTGATTATGAGATTAAAATCAAATTTTTAAAATTCAAAATGGCAAATTCAATATGGCGGACAACCAATTTTAAAAATCTTACAGATTTTCATGAAATTCAGTATACAGGAGTTTTGAAAATTGAAAATTGCGGATTCAAAACCCCGCGAAATTCGGGGTTTTTGTAGTTGCTGATCACGAATTGAAATTTCTACTCTCGCGCATTTAAAGGTTAAATTAACACGTTCAACCCGGCGTGTACCACCGGTGGCTCACAAGCGAAAGGTTCATCTGGCGGTGGCTCACATCACATGTTTTTTTAAATTGAAAAATTTAAGAGCTTATTTTTACAGGTAGGCTATAATAGACTTAATGTATTTACATATTTATTTGTTCTTATGGGTTTTTTTTAAAAAATTTTGTGCAAGGCGCCGCCCGATGAAGTGAAATACAAAAATTGCGCCGGCGTCAACGTCTTAAGTAACAGATAACATTTTCCTATAATTCAACAAATATTAAATATACCTAATCTAGAATCTTACTAGAGTTTTTAATAAAAAATCGCTACTAATTGAAATAATAGTAATAGTACATATAATAACTCCTACTGACTAATGAAGGTTTAGTTTTCTTGCTGTTAATAGAGTTCAGTCTAAGAGGATTTAAAGTATAAAGTAAGCTGATTTTTAATACCTCTAAAATTCCACTCAAAACAACATTTTCTTTAGAACAGATTGAATTTTTAAGGTCTTTTCACGGATTTTGATGAAACAATACTAGTAATTAAAAGTGACAAATATGCAATTTTAAAATTTCGAAAAATGGCTTTTTTGCGTTACTATTTTGAGCATATTTCCTCACGATACGTTGCAAATTTTTTCAAATACCTTCAGTAAAAGATATTTTAACATTTTTAATTTAAAATATTTGGCAAAAATCCTTTAAGTTAAAGAATTAAATGAAAAATCTCTTTTCGACTTATCGACGGAGACAAACAAGCATTTGTCGAGTGATGAAAAATTAAAAAATTTCTTTTAATATCAAACTAAATTTAACCCTTTGTGTTTTGAAGCAAAGAAAATGCAAAAGAGAAGAATTCCAATTTTTTTAACTGCATCATATTCAATCTTATAATCACCTGGTTTTGATGTTGTAATTTTCTACATAAATGGGTTCAGAAATAAGCCAATGCACTAAGCTCACAGCTCTCAAAATAGGTTTTTAAAGTTAATTAAAATGTTTGAACAGTTGCCACTTTTGAGTGAAAACAAGCACACTAAAATTTGCATTGTCTTTTTACGTGTAAATTTGATTAACATTTGATAGGAATCCCGAGCAACGGCCCCACAAAAGTAGCATTGTTTCTTCAACAGGAGCCGGGAGTGGCGCAACAACCCGAATCGCACAAAAGGGCCAAGTGCAAGTGGCAGAGCCAACATTATGCGGAAAAACAGGCGACCTGTTCAACAGTTTTCAGTGGAGGCTCAACAAAAGTTCTAAGCCCAAGTAAGGGAGATGGGTTTTATTATTTTTCCCTTTCATTTTTTTTGTGCTGCACATTACCGACACCAAAGCCCAGCTTTGTGATGAAAATGCAGAAATGACAATTATTTAATTAAACAGACAAATAGTGTGGAGTAAATGTAATTTTTATCCGAGAATGTGTTATAGTAGAGCTGCTACAATGAAACTCATTTGAAAAACTTCATCAGGAATTGGAGTATGGGAGGAGGCATCATGATACATCAGTCAGCCTATGCATGATCCTGTGCCAAGCCTACCGAAAACAAAACGAGGAGCAAAATGCATTTCGTTGCAGATGATGAATCGAAAATCTGAATCACGAGAATGAATCAGAAATTCATTTCAATTCAAACTGGTCTGGGGGTTAATTTCATTGAGATCGCCGTCATATGCATTTTCATTATTTTTTCCTCGACAACTCATCATCGCTACAATCTACTCTTATATTTGGCGCCATATATCGCGGGGGGGTATGTGAGGCCTTTGGTAGGCAAAATGAGTAGTGTACCCTTTTGTCATTACCTTCGCAATTATTATTCTTGATGTGGCGAACAAAAGAAATCACATTTGCCGCGAAAATAGGACGACTGCGCAGGGATCTGAATGTGATGTAATTAATAGCTTTGTGTAAGACTCTTAATTGGCTTCTGTGGAGCCCTGCTTTTTCTTCGTGCAATCCGCTTTTGGCCGGTTAAAATGCGCTTGAATCACGGAGATTTTCGGCACTTTTCTTTTGTCGTAATTGGAGTGCACGGGAAACCCCCTTTTATTACTTCGTACTTGTCGAAACCGATTAAAATGAAAGCCTGATTTTTGTAAATGGTTAAGAGAGGATTTTCACATCGCTTATCTTTATATAGAGGATCGCGATCTTTAAATATCAGAAGAAAAACATTTTTATTCCAACATAAGTATATTTAAGAGAGAATTATATTTTTACAAATCTTCATAATTGAGCTATAATCCTTTAAGGGGTTATATACAGTCAGGATTTTTAGAAAATCGATTTTTTTATTATTTTATTTTTGTAATGTACATATATTTAAGTACACCCACAGAAAATTTCATGTCAATCCGGTGAATATTCTCGAAGTTACACGCATATTTGTAATGACGTGTTCGAGTTTTTGTACTAAATGTAAAATGCTTATGAAACTTTAAACGCGTTTTTCTCAAAACTGTGTTCTTATAGTCGGTGAGCAAGATTTCTCGGAAACGGCTGAACGGATCAGTTTCAAATTGTAACATAAGCTTCCTAAGTATATTTTTTAGTAATTAATCGAAGCTTTTCGCTCACCGATAAATATTTTCCATTTTATAAACAATTTAGAGCGAAAATTGTTGTTAAAAATCGATTTTTTTTTTTAAGAAGCCGCCATTTTGTCAAAAATTCGTATTTTGCTTATTCCTTCGATTAATTACGAGATAAAACAATATACTAACGAAATAAATTTGGTTTTTCCATTTTGGATGATCCAGTCTAGAGATATCGTGCACACCGCAAAACGCTTTTTTTTACAATTGCTCCCGGAGATCAGCTGTAGCAGCTTTTAAAATAATTATTTTTACAAATAAAAAACATTAAAATACACTCAAGAGTTACCGTTATATGTGTACAGAATTTTACATTAATAACTTAAAAGATCATCTCAAGAGAAATTCTTGAAAAATCGACTTTTTTGGGCCTCCTGACTGTATATAACCCCTTAAAGTGGTATCACTCCACTTTTTGAATAAATAAATAAATAAAAGTGCGGTTTTTCGTGATGGGTTTGCGTTTGAAAAACATTAAAAATAATCACAAAAGTTAATCAGTACGGATAATTTGTTTAAAACTATAAACTTGCATAATTTTTTTATGTAATAATCTATACTAATATATACTATTTTAATTTCAAAAAATACCATTTTTATATCAGGCTGGTCGAATTTTAATTCAACAAGGTCGCTTTAAATTTAAGAAGTCGATTTTCATTCCAAATTAATCCGAATTTTCAATATTAATAAGTCAAATTTCTCAAAACAAAATAGTACAAAATTTCAACTCAAAAAAAATCCAAAATTTCACACCAAACAAGCCCAAATATTTAACTTCAAATGTCTTATTTTAACTAGAAATGTATTCATATACCAGACATTTCGTTTTCCTACGAAACATGACACATGACAGACATGACAGACATGACAGACATGACACAAGACATTTGTTACACGTGACCAATAATATTAAGTTTAAGATAGGAAAATTGGACTTCAATTTTGGGCCTTGGTTTGAAACTCTTTTTAGCATAAGAATTTTTTATATTTTCATTAAGGGGATTTTTAGTTTCTAAATTGGAAAAAAAAGACAATTTTTAAATACATATTTAAAATAAAAAAAAATATTATATTTATGGTTATAATTTTTTATATACATTGTTAAGAAGGTTTTGAGGTATATATACAAAAAAAAAAAAAATTTTTCGTCATTTTAGTTGTTTTCCACCACTGCAGAAGGGCGTCTTCCAAAAGGTGCATTTTAATTTGGGAGACAATTTTCTGTTCGAAAGTTCGAAAAAACGCCTGTTTTGGGGGTAAATTTACTCCTGTACTAAAAAGGTGGGCTGGTTTTTTTAATTTTTTAGAGGTTTATTTAGTAGTCGTATATATAAAATATCAAAAAAAATTTCGAGAAAAACGCGTTTAAAGTATTTTTACTGCAAGTTTATCGAATAAAATGGTCATATTATGGTTATAAATACAGCTATAACTTCGTTTCTATTTCGAATTGCTTAATAAAATTTCAGGACAGTATTTCTATGATACTAAGGAATGGTTTTACATAAAAAAAAAAAAAAAACCATTTTTTGAAAGTTTAGAAAGTAAAAGTCCCCTTAAGGGTTCATAGCGAATTGTAATTTTCAAAAAATCGATTTTTTTTTTATTACATTTTTGGAAACTATATATATATAGAAATACCATATTAAAATTTTATAAAGATCGGAGCACTCTAACTATATTTTTGGCACTCTAACTATATTAATGGGCGCCAAAATCGGCCCGGCCGCCATACAATTTGCTGATGACCGTGACCGACAGCGCGTACGAGATGCTGACGCGCATCAGCACTATTGCCTCTAAGAAAGCCAGAATCATCCGCAGAAATGCTGTTTTGGATGAAAACGTTAATTATGAACATACAGAAGGCATACTGTATGGTGCAGGCATCGCTGATTAAGTGCAGGTGAGATTTTTTTACGATTTTTCATTAAAAAAAACTTTGATCGCGTTTTTCTCGAAACAACGTTTTTCGGCACCTTGTTGATAAAATCTCGGTGACTACTGAACCGATCTTCACCAAATTTTTACCACATGTTCTCTATAACTATAGCTATGGCATAAATAGACAGTTTTTTGAAATTTTGATTTTAAGTATTTTTTTAAGGGCAAAAACGGGAAAAAAATGATGATTTTTGGAATTTTTTCGAAAAATGTCCGCCATTTTGTCAATTTTCAAAAAATCAAAAATCTGTCTATTCATGCCATAGCCCTTATCATACTGAATCTAAAACTTTTTCATTTTTTAGTTTCAGACCATCCGTCTCGGAGATATCATCAACAAGGCGAAGCCCTCTTTTTTTTCACTCTTTTTCAACCGCCTGTTACAACAACAAAAAATCGGAAAAATAAACAAAAAAAATTGTTTACATGTACTTCGACACTATATTTATTGAAGTAAAATCCCTCCCATATTTATATTTACAATTGAACCTACTAAAAAAATTATTGAAAAATAGTCTGTTTTTCATGGGTCTAATTCGCTATGAACCCTTAAAGTTGGGTTAATAATTAAAATGACTGGGACTTACATTAACCCACATTACTGACCTTTTAGTTTTAGTTTACAATTTATATATCTACTTATATACACCATACGAAATAATTATAGAAACAAGAACGAAAACTGCAATATTTGGGTTTATTTTAGTTATAACAAGTAAATATTTGGAAATTCGATTTGCCAACACTGCGCGTAGGTTGTTGCTATTAAAAAATAATAGTACATTCAAAAGATTTCACTTCATTTTTTATTAACCGAAAAAATTAGCGCATTACACAAAAATGTAGGAACGAAATAATTATAGAAACATAATGTTAATTTCGTCAAAGAATTGAATGTATCACATATAAAATTATATAATAATTATATCAGAAACATTTAATAGGTCGTGTTGCCACCTGAGTTCAAAATTACTTGTTGGAGTCTCATGGGCATAGAATTAATTAAATTTTGCAGATGCCATTGGTCAATTTTATTCCATTCGCTAACTACGGCATCTCTAAGATGTTTCACAGATTCAGATTGACGTTCATTCTTGTAAACATTATTGGCCAGTAGTCCCCAAACATTTTCAATCGGATTGAGATCCGGACTACAGGCTGGCCAATCCAAAAACGAAATGTTGTAATCACCCAAAAGTCTTTCGTCAGTCTATCAGAATGAATTGCTGCCAATAGTTTTGTCAGCCCGTCTGATATAAAGCGGCAATTGAAATTAGATGTTTCCGTACTTCATGTATAGTCGAAAGAAATTACAACTAAAATGACAATCAGATATTAAAATGATGTCTGTGTTATGAGGATCAGATAGAACTAGAACTGAAACCAAAATGTTAGTTATAAGGTACAATAAGTTTAATGACTTTTACCATTTTTAAAAATACTTGCTCAATTAATGCCATGTTCTATAAAAAATAATTTCGTAAAATGTGATTTTCTGCATAATCCCACAAAGATTTCGAGAAAATTGTGTAAAATCATTAAATTAAAGATATTTCCATTTTTGTCTTATAAATAATATTGCAAAAGTACTAAAAATAAAATCATTTTTCATTTCTTCGATCTACCATTTCAAGAGACAAATGCGTGCTTGTCACCGTACATAAGTCATAAAAGATAGATATATAATTTGATTCGTTCATTTCAAGGATTCTTGTAGATTTATTTACAAAATTTACAAGATATTACAAGATTGAATCGACTTATTGGAAATTGAATTTTTGAATATAGTTAAGCACAATAACTGCATTTAACTGCCTTCACCACGATAATATTTGTAGTTCTTTAACACTAAAAAAAACTGAAATTTAGTATATATCTATATTGTCAAAAAAAACACTATCTCAAAATTTAAAGAAATTGTATCATTTATATAAATATTTAATTTTTTTTAAAACGAATTCTTTGGGCAAAATAATGTTAAAGGTAATTTTGTGTACAAAAATCTAAACTTAATTTTCCGCCATTTTTTTATGTTTCGGTATTTTTTTACATATATAATTAAGAATAATTTAAAATGTTTCGCGCGGAATGAGCAGAACTGGTTCAATCATTTTGTGCATATGAAAGCTATACAGATTTAATACAATGTTTATTATTCACTTTTATGCTCCAAATATTTTTAATATATATATTTTTAAACTATTTTAGTATACTAAAATACTTAGTTTTTACAGTTTAACTACAGAATTTGTGCTACTTTTGCCTTACACCGGACATATTTAATTTAAACAATAATAATAATACTATTATATTATTACTTCAAGAGCTAGAAAAGTTAAAAATGATTAAAGCAATCAAATATCATCTGTGAAAATTTAAACTTTATAACCGCATGTATTTAATTAATATTTATGACTTGTTGGTTTAACTGATTATTCTTAGATTTATTCATCTGTTATATAACCTACCATTTCTTCTACATCAATTTATTTTACATTGACATATGACATATTTAATTAGTTTTTTTTTAATTAAAATTAAACGAATGCAAGGGTCTGTTGTGCTATCATAATTCAGTATATTAAGATTCGAATAACCAGTACTTAAAAATGTTCAGCATATAGGCTGTAATTGGTCTTAAAGCAATTTAGTTCTTCTCTTTTTCAAATGTAGTTTTTATTTTAATAATCTTTTTATTATGTTGATCACTTAAATTGATGATATTCACTTAATTTTATTGTATGTAAAATTCTGCTGAACATTTCATTGAATTGAATCTTGTGTCAACTTTTCGCTTCATAATTCGTGTAGTGATGAGATCACTCTTCTAAATTAAAGTGGAAACAATTCATGAAATGGTTCGCCATTTCTTGGAATTAGAAATTCCAAATTGCAAATATATTTTTGAATTAATTAAAAAGATGTTTGGAAAATATAAAAGGCAGATTTATTTATCTCAGAATTGAACCTATATAATCCTATATAATCCAATTGGTACTTTCCGGAAAGATTTGATTTAAATAAAGTTTAAAAAATCAATTTCAAAACTTTATTATTTAAAATTGGAAAAATATAGGGACCGTTCAGTGAGCGTTTTAATGTTCCAAAACGACGATTTCAAAGCTTTATCTCAAAAACCGCTCTAGTGATCAATATGAAATTTTACCGATATCTTATAGATATTACTGGCTGATACTTAATCGAAGGATTTTTATTTTCAACTCATATTTACTTTGTACATAACTATGTTAAAAAATTAAGCCTTTTTTTTCTTATTTTGTTTTTTACATTTTACGGCTTATTTAAAACTTTCAAAAATACGCTCTTATTTGAATATAATAACAATAAAGTTATATCTTAATAAACATTTGTCTAACAAACATTTTTTAGGCTCGATAGAATTTAGAGAAAATTGTTTTGAATAAATTAAAATAAAATCATCAAAAAAAAAATTATTAATATAATATTTTCGAGTTATAATGGGTCGGAAAATCGTAGCTTCAAGAAAACCAGGCTTAAAATCTGGATAAACTATCTACAGTATAAAAATTACGCCGGATTGGATGTATTAATGAGTAATCTTGATTAAAAATTCAAATGCATACAGGTTATATATTATTATAATGCATAAAGATGTACAATTTGATAAACAAAAAAATATTAGAAGTATCTATAAGAGAACTGAAGATTTGTAATGACTTTTACAGTGGGACATGGACAAGTATATTCGCAAAAATGATAGCTTATCGAGATATAATTATTATTATCCGATTTTAGAGCTTGTTGCCTTTGAATTGGCGTTTCTATGCTCTTACCAACTAAGCTACCGTGGCCAGTGTACACAAATCAGCGTACAAAAATCATCATTTCAGCGTTACGGTCAACAGAGATCATTACCGCGCATGATCAGTGAATATTTCTTCTTAAATTTGGATGACATTGATCCTGGCGACATGTGGTTTTAACAGGATGGCGCTACGTGCCATACAGCGACACAAATCTTCGATTTGGCGATAGAATGTTTTTGAGAAATGGCCCTATAATTTGCCCCTAAGGTCGCGTGATCTGACACTTCTCGACTATTTCATGTCTATTCCTAACGTGAAGTCACTGGTTTATGCTGGTAAGCTAGTAACAACTGACAACTTGGAAGATAACATTGTTCGTGTTATTAGTGACATTGCTCGAAAAAGTGACCCAAAATGGGACTGACGAATGCGCTTCGTTAAGAACAGTCGCGGTGACCTGAAGTAATTTTTAAATCTTAATGTCATGAGTGGGTTTTTTAAATTAAGAAATAAAATATGTCATCAACACTTGTTTACTCATTGTGTTATTTTTTTAAATTTAAATTTCTACCAGGCTTGAAAAAATATCCTTTACACTACAGTATACCCCCTATAACACGGATTTGTATAACACGCTAGGTCGTTATAGGGGGTATACTGTACAATAATTTAGAGAAAAAGTAAACCGCGTTCAATTGGTCGTGCAATAAAACGAATCGAACGCTTATCCTTGCTTTTGACAGCTTTTAAAGGATTTAACTTAGCCAAAGACGGAACAGATGTGATTTGACTAATTTGAAAAAATATGGAACATATCCAATATCCAGTAGTATCCTAAAAAACAAAAAACATCTGGACTTAATCAGTGACGAAAAGCTTTACTCGAAAGAAGCAAGAAATTAAAGGACACACAAAAAAAAAAAAAAAAAACGTGGTATGTGAGATTGGAACTGGTGAGACAAAGAATTAATTAATTGGGGGATAAATCAGCGGGTGAAAGTACTTTGGCTGTCAGCTCCTCTTTTTTTTTATTAAGGTATATCTTTCCTCGAAAAACTCTGGTTAGTCACAAATTTTACTTTACTTCTTTTTATCTTCTTTTATTTGTGTGCCAACGGTTGATTGGATATGTGTGTCCGCCAATGTAAGATCGACGCCGGCGGCGGATTCATTCGGCCTGTGAATTATCTTCGTTGAATCAGCCAATCGTCTGCCACGTGTCCTTTTTCCTTTCCTTTTTGCAAATCGACGACTGTCAAAGAAATAAAAAAAAAAAAAAACTGGGAAAAAAGGCGCGCACCCAGGCCGAGGTATGTGCACAGGAAAAATTTTTTCAAGTAAAATCCAAAAACAATTCCACCAGTGCATTTTCTGTCCATGGGCACAGAGAAAATCGGTGGGGGAGGGGGCAAGGGCAAGTTGGTTTGAGGCGCAGATGCACACACAAGCAGTACAGTACTGCTTGCATTCGAGGCCAGCAGATATCCTCTGACCATCGTCGTCGTCCAGGCGTCGGACGTTCGTTATGGGTCCTCTGTATTTTATTTCTTTTTTCGTAGATTTTGGAAGAGGTGAAAAATTAAAAACGAGAAATGCGCCACCTTCTCAAAATGAGCCGAGTGGAGCCAACCCTCTCTCAATTGCCTTGTGTATGGTGTGGCCCTATATTTGAAGGGTGCCCTCCCCGATAAAGCTCGGCCTACCTACCCCCCTTTTTTAACCCCTTATACTCCCTTCCGTGGTCGTACTATCGACTCAATATCATCCCTTCTACGGAATTCATAGAGGTTTCCCCTAAAGCTGCGGCAGCACCTCATAGTTTATTTGAAATTTCGTAGAGGCAAACTGACCAGAGCGCCGCGCGTATTCTTTTCCTTTCCCATATATATTGTGTAGTAGTTAGTACGGGAAGGGAATAAAAGAGGGCGCTATATTTTTATGTACACAGTTTACCCGATTGTATGTTTGTGCGCCGATCCGCGCCGACCGACCGAACGGCCGGACAGCAGAGCCGGAGCCATAGCTAAGGGGTGTAAACGAAGTTGATTTTCCCAACGTTCACAAAAATTGGTGTTTCGTTTTTTTTTTTGGGCCTACCATCCCTCCGCCTCCCCTAGAAATTTCTTTTTGGGCTTTTTCTCCTTTTCCGTTTGTTGCAAAATGAAAACAGGGCACGAACCGAATGGGAAAAAGTACAAGCGAGGCCCTACTAGCGCTAGTGCTGCTGCGATGTGTTTTTTTCGCGAAGCAGTCGAGGATAGAGTGGCCCATCGCGCGCGGCCACCATTGGGAGAGAAAAAAAAAAGCAAAGGTACTAGTACCTCTACTGCGGCGATATAGGGTGATATACGTCCGTATACGGGAAGGGAATGAAGGTAGGCTCCAAAATATCGGTTATTTCGTTTCAATGAAATGAGCTACGTGGGTACACGGACTGCCATTACAACATCCCTCCCTTCACCACCCTTTTTTTTTTATCCCGCCCCCCAAATGCACACGCGTGTATATCAGTGTATACTCTTGAGCGCCAAACAGGCCAAATTAATCTGCAGAGGCGCTGCTGCATATATGGGGAGCAATAAAATTTTTTCTGAGATTACGCGCCCTCCCGTAGTGGGAAAATAAAGCACTAGCTAGAAGAGCATCATCAGGAGCGCGGCCCCGAAAATAAAAAATTAAAATAAAAAAAATATAACGATGAGAAAAAACTTAAATACGTTTGAAATTTCGCCGGTAGATGGCGGAGGAGAGGGAGGGGTGGCTAGAAGAGTGAATAACACACCCCTCTACACGTTCGGGGGGGGGGGGGGGGGGGGGGGGGGGGGCCTTAGTGCCTGGGACAGATTCATTCGTGTGTTATTGTCAGGGACTCTGGAGGCCTCGGTATCTGCCCTGTCCAGTTTTTTTCCATAAATTTTTATGTGAGGGTATATGCATTTCTCGCTGAAGAGTGCTACTACCATACACCCCTTGTTCCAACCCCTTATACCCCATCCTATCATACAAAAAAACAAAAACAAAAACATATACACACAGTGTAGACCTAGCTTTAGCTTGGCCACCAACCACCCTACAAAATAAAATTTCACGAAATGAGGCGATCTACTTCAGCTCTTGGATTTTATTTTCGAACCCCCAACTATTTTTGTTTTCTAGCCTGGGCCACTGGGATTTTATTTCCCAAAAAATATGCCCATTCTACTTTTTTTTATTGATATTAAGCTTGTTTTCTATTGGCTGAACTCCGGTTCGTCCACTCCATTTTACTTTTGAGGAAATTAATGCGAACAACACGCGGGAAAAGACAAAAGGGTATAGTGTAGGAATAGTGTCATCGTATATACGGGGAATGAAGAGAAGAGTTTTCCGGGTTACCCTTTTTGTTTTTGATTTTTAGAACAGTCAATTTTTTTTAATAGTTGTCATGCACAATGCAGTTTAAGATTTTAGAACCTATATTTTTTTATATGTACAGAATACATATGTGTGGAGTGTATGCATATGGACGCAAATGAAAAATAAATATAGTAACAGCATTAACAATAGAACTATGAACATCTATCAAATTGACAGGTACTCAATTCCTTCCTTGAATTTATTATATTTTTCAAAGTTATCTTTTAAGAGTTTGTTAGAGTTCAAAATAACGACATATTCAATTAATAATTACTAATTCAAAGTTGGAAGGTACAAAAAATTGTAAAAATTACAAGCTTGCACTCTGGTAGTTCTAATGTTAATAAAATCGAATAAAGTATTTTGAAGACACCTCGTTTAAAATAATAACTAATCACTACATTCAAGATTTACTAAGATAGAATTACAACTGATTCAATTTTTTGAGAAATGTTGAAGTCAAATGACAGAATTAAAATCAACCGACAACCTGTTTTGACATTCATGTCAAGAATTGAAGTAAGCATGTGAACATAACGAGCTTGAAATTATAATATTAATTTTCTTGTATTTCTATATCATTTAGAAGAAAATACTTGTTGAACTTGGTTTGTTTAACAAAAATCATTGAAAATACATAATAATAATACAGAAACCATAACATATCTAATTACAGATTAAGACTACGAGTTTCAATAAGTTATTAATTTCAAAATTTCTTTTACCTATGAATTATGTTTATTTATTTTGCATAATATTCACAAACAATAGGAATTTCCTTATAATTAATGTGTAAAATTTTATAAAGCAGTTTTCATTTGTAAATGTTATGATATTTATAATTTTTCCAAGTACTACGCACAAAACTAAATTCTGTCGCTCTTATTCATAACTTTCTGTAATTTCTTTATGATACTTAATTTCTTTATGATACTTAATTAACAAGCACGAGATTGCAAGTTCGGGTGATCGATTTGAATTGGTTTTGTTGATATTGAAATGAAAAAGACTTTTGAGTTAAAACTCTTTTCTGAAGAAGAAATGTAATTTATGAGAAGGGTATTTTTAAAAAATGTAAAATTTCGTTTATAATATTATAATAATATTACCATAATACAGGGTGTCCAATAGGAACGTGCGAAAACTAATGGGTCACTATTTTTTAACAAATGGAGAGATCGGTAAAAGATAAATATTTTTTAATAAAGGAAAGTCGTCATTTTTATTCCATGTCAATTTTATTATAAACAAAATTAAACTTATTTAATACAAACCATTAATTTAAAAATATAATGAAAAACGTGAATTATTAATAATATATATTTTTGAAATGTGAACCATCTACATAAAAGGTATCTACCTGCATTTCTTTGAATCTTCTGTCGCCGGAGAGAAGTACAAAGGAATGTTAGAGACCAAATCCTTTCTCATGCGAAAAAGAGGAGCCGCGTTAAATCTTTTTTTTTTTATTCAAGACGGAGCAGCACCTTATCGCACACAAGAAGTATCATCAATAAATTTTATAGCGATCGAGTTATTGGCCTAGGGTACCCACGCTTTGCTAGGGGAAAAGGAATAGAATAGCCACCTTACTCGTCAGATCTCATTCGATTTGATTTTTTTTTAGGGGGGTACATTAAAGATCTCTGCTATGAAAATAACCAAAAAACAGTTGAGGATTTTATTAAAGACATTGGGAAGATCGTCAATGGTATTTCAAATGAAACGTTAGAACATGTGTTTAATAATTTTGGAAAGCATATGGATATTTGTGGCAAATTAGATGGTAAAAATATCGAAAATATATATCATTAGTAACTAACGTTTTTCACTATATTTTTAAATTAATTGTTTTGTATTAAATATATTAGATTTAATTTTTTTATAATGAAATGGATATGAAATAAAAATGACGACTGTCCTTTATTAAAAAGTATTTACATTTTACCGATCTCTCCATTTGTTAAAAAATTGTGACCCATTAGTTTTCGCAATTTCCTATTGGACACGCTGTAATAAGTAGTATTTTATTTTGAAAAAATTATTATAAGTGGTGTAATTAGTTGGTGTACGACTTAACACATTTAAATAAAAAATAGATGCGATGTGCGGGCTATTAAACTAAAAATAATTCAATATTTTTCAGATCTTCAATTGGGTTTATAAGACAACATACGTTTTCTATTACAATAAGGTTTGAGAAAAACGATTATATAGGTACATACAATTATACTATTTATTGTATATATTACCCAACAAAATTTATCGTTACGAAAAGCAAATTAACCAAAGAATTTCTCATAAAAAGGTCAAGAATTGTGATTCAATCTTTATTGATGTCAAGGTTTCAAAGTTATACCAAGTTTAATTTCCTTTCTTTCGTCTTAAATCATTTGCTAATTTTATAGTGCAAATTATTACTCATTCAAATTCTGAGTGGGCATATATGTGCATAGGTCAATTCACACCTCTCGTATCAAAATTCTACAATGTATTAAAAACACATGATGATGATATTGGAGTGAACTTTACTATTGTAATTATTATTTATTATGATGAAACTTATTCGTTATAGCAATTATTTTAATTTTACGATTACGTTAATCGCAAATAAATGAAAATCTTTGAGTAATAATTGGTAGAATTAACTCATAACAACTATCAGACATTATCAACGATTATATGTAGGATTTAGTATGAATCAGCTGCGACATAATAATTAATTCATAAAATTATATCTGAAAGTACAGAAGTTTCGACAATATCCTCTAAAATAGGTCCATGATTTTGTACATAATTAAATTTAGCATTGAATCGTGAACCTGATTAAATTCTTAGAATCTATATATATGTATATATGTGCAATAATCACAAGTAGGCTTAATTAGCTTTAATTGATACCTTCAAGTTTCTCTCAAAGGCGTAATAAATCAATAGGTAAAATACGCTGCGCAATAATGCGGTGCTTATAAATGCGGCCAACATTTCGATTTCTAATTTCTACTAAAAATTTCTCAATAATCGAGTTACGATGTTATTTTGCTGTTCTATATGACAAATATGTCCGTGTATGTGTGTGTTTTTATTAAGTGTACGAATGGGTTTATTTTGCCCCAAAACTAAGGGTGAGAGGAGGACCAGGGATTTTGAACAGTCACTGGAACTATTAGATTTAATATTCGAACTTAAGAGGGCGCATTATAATTGCATTTGCTAGAGTGAACTTTGTCGAAGTACCGGGGGTTTATTTTCTATACAGTCATATGGTGGGTGCCTTTTCACTTTTGATACATTCGAGACGCCCCTTGACGGTCCTCCGCCACTCGACGCAGCCTAAAATGAAACTATTCTGGTGAATTGGCTCCTTTAGAAAAGCCATATAAAATATACACATTGGCGGAGGTGGAAACAATGCAGCACGTAAGGAGTGGATTTATTGTGCACGCCGCCCTTGCTTGGCGCGCGCCCTCTGGCGTGGGGTGTCAACGAGTATAGTGAAAATTCTCCATCATATATATATGTATATTTATATATATATAGGGAAGAAGAGACACATGCAAGTGCTTAATTACCCGCTCTATTGATGTTTAGCATAACTTAACCTGTTTTAGTAATTAATTTACTATTGTTCGCTTAAATTAGTCTTGCAACATGAAAACGAGATTACCATTAGGATGATGGCAAAAGAAGACGTCCCCGGGCATAGAGTTCAGGAATTGAAGTTTCAGTTCGTTCGTCGAACAGGACGACAATGACAACGACAATGACAACGACAACGACGACGACGACGACACTTCGGCGACTGAGTTTCGTGTGCACACGATAACGAAAGTTCAATGTAATTACATTTAATTCTGTTTGGCATCAAATTTTAATTAGTTGTGTCGTAACTGAAAATGGCTGGCTCCTCAGACCCGGGCTATTTTCCTTCAAGAAATTCTCAATTGGCGATAATGCGTGTTTGTCTCTTGATGGGCGGATGCCGCGTGTCATTTTTAATGAGCCGCCTCAATTGCATTTGTTAAAACGGCCCTGGTTAATGAGCACAATAAGAACACTTACACGTGCCTTCAATTTTTTTTCCTGGACCAAAAATAACAATTGGAAGGATTAAATATTTACAGACTCCATAAACGTCTACTATGAAAATTGTCTACATATCTATCTTTTAGAAATCTACTTACTCGGCTCAAAACTTAAAGAATTTGTGTTTAACATAACTACGCCAATGGCAGATCATTTAAATATATTAGAAATTTGAATTAGAAATTTGTATTAGAAATTAAACAATTTACCTTCAAATTAAATAGAACAGAAGGACTTAGATTTTGGAAATTTTCTAACTTGTAATAAAAAGTTATATAAAATTAAGGTCGTTTTTATAATCTCAGTTTTAACATGGATTCTTACAAATATTAGTCCACCAGTGAAAATTTCCATATCATTGCGTTCCCTGTTTGGTTTTTAAGATAACTAAGATTAAAGTCATTTATGAGTTTTTTCTTCTTATAGTGTCTAGTGTTAAAATTAAACACCACTTTGATTAAGTCAATCGATTTGTCTTTACATGAATTAACTAAAAACCAATATTTTCTCCTCTTCTAATAGTTATGGCTTAGGAAAAGAATTGTGGAAATATTATGGCCAGTTAGAGTACAGTATGACTTGTATTTTTCACCATAACTCCGTTTATAATGCTAATAAATAGACAATTTAAATGTATTAATTTTGTAGCGATGGCAATAGGCGCGTCTTTTTAAAAATTTTTAAAGAAGTAGACTATGCGAATTCAAGTCGACTTTGGAATTTGGTGTTTGTCTTGACCTAAAATCTGTACCGAAAATATTAAATTAAATTAAAAAAATATAAATAAAAAATTTAATTATATGGAACTTATCATTTCTTCCAAAATTGAATAAAATTTGTGATTGAAAAAGCTTTTTTAAGTGTTAAATTATTTCTGCTGTTGAAATTAATAAAACTAAGGCTTTCAAAATTTTTTAACTACTATGATTACGTATACATGGAGGATTGAGGGGCCGAGAGATCGAAATTCGATGTGTGCGTATATGACCACACCGAATCGAAAAATTGAAAGCTCGAAATGTGACCGAAATGACAGATAAAATAACCTGCAAATATGTGAAGTGAATATCGAGGAGAGCAAGGGTCTCCTCATGTCCCCACAAATTTCTCATTGCCTGAAAATAAATTTATTTGCGGCTGTCACCACACAACCTCAAAGAACTTCAAAATCTTGAGCTGTCAAAGCTATTTCGATCTTTCAATCTGTCGATCCGCGTTTATATGGGATAATTTCGATTCGATGCAGTTTGAGAAGTTGGATCGGATCGAGTCGGTCTCGTTTGGATTCGATCTGCGTCTACATGACATTTAACTGGATTGAATCGAGATTAAATCCGGATTTAATTCCTGCATGTATACGTAGTATATATTACTTCGTTAAGCATGGGCCATCTTTTAAAAACTATTAAAAATATTAAAAATATTAAAAATATAAAAATTTTCAATTTGACAAGGGTATAATACAAATTATAAAACGAGTCTGTATAAGTTAAATCTAGATCTTTATACCATAGAAACTTTGATATCGAATTAAGTATTTTTCTAGGGATAAATAACATTAAAGATGATACTGGAATTATTATTAGATAAACGTCTATTGGATTAGAAATCCCAAAGAATATTACCCGAATAAAGTCAAAGAAACCATGAAGCGTGGAGTGGAGTCAGACCGTTGATCAAAATTGAGGAGATAATGAAAAAGGAGCAGTATTTAGATAAACCATTAAGCAAAAATTAAAAAGAAAAATGTAATTTTTCAGCAAGCTGGAAATCCGAAGCACACAGCAATTTTAGTAAAAAAACTAGCTAAAAATTCATTATGGCCGGCTCAAAATCCGGATATAAATCCGATAGAAAATGTGTAGGTTTATACAGGGTGTAGCCAAGAATTCGAGATGCAATAATGTGGCAATGCACTTATTAGAGAATTTTATCTATCCTTCGATTTACACGGTTTTCAAATTTAAAAAAAGGGAATTTCATATGTACTTATCACAAACTTGATTTATTATTTAAAGCACCATTTTTGTACTACATATGTTAATTCCTGAAGCTAAAGAAAGAGAAAATGGGTAAGGAGGCATAGCTTTCAATAGATCAAATCTTCGTTATGTCATAAAATCGTTGTCTCATTTTATGCGGTTATTGTGAACGTATCCACGACTTATCTTTATATTCTTTGATTTAATTTACTTACCTGCACCAAACCTATCCTTTTTTGTACATGTATTCGGAGTCTCGTTTTACACGGTTTCGCCTAACACGATTTTTCTTGGAACGTATATACCGTATAGTTTGAGGGATGGGTGTAAATATTTTTTTTAAAATTCATATATCACAAATTCAGTGAAGTTATGCTACTTTTATTTTCGAACGAACGCTTAATCGGAAAATAATCTTTCCTTTTTAATAAGTACATTTTGGGTCTCTAAAAACTTAATGAATGTTACTTTATATTTTATTTACCTGATGCATAAAATAAAATAACATATTATTTATTAAGCCTGAATGCCAGTACACACAACCAGATAATGAAATGATTCAATCCCCCTTCAAAACCAAATAAATTCAAGCGAAGAAGTGCCGAAAAGATTTGCTCGCTTCCTGACACGTTTAATCGCCTTACAAAACGCTGCTTGACAATAAAATAAAATTCTGCCGAGGAGAAATTAATTTTAAAGCATATCCCTGCGCTGTGGCGGCAGCTCGTAACGAATTTGACACCAGTTATTAGAATTTTGCATGTCGCCTCGCCACCGACGACGTTACGAGGCATCGACAACGATTGCCCACACGCTTCTTCTTCTTCTGCCTCCTCCTGTCTTCCCGAAACGGGAGCGCTCCACCGGCATGCGGCGAGGAGACCTCCTCCAGAGCCTCTTGGAGCAGGCTCCCACAGGATTGAGACATGAGAGAGGACAAAAAACGACAATGACGACAGCAGCATGTGGGGAAAAGGGGCGCTGGAGTCCCGACCCTCGTCGTGAAAAGGGCTGCTTTCCTGCCTGCCTGGCTGGCATCCAACTTTGCGCCTGGGACGGCTGCCCTCGAGATGCTGTGGGAAATCTGTCGCGACGACTTGAGGAGGATCTGATTCCGAACTGACCCTCCTCCGTGACAAAGCAATCCTTTGATAATGAAATTAAGTACGTCACTTAAATATAGAAATGACGAACTATAACACTAAACATCTACATTCACACTTGAATAACTAATCCGTCAAAATTGACGAGTCTCACACTTACTACAGAAAATTTTCTCTAACTTATATATTATATATAAACATAAGCTTTATAACATTATATTGATTTTAATACCTTTACGCATAATAATTAAGATGTAATTCCCCGGACAGACTATGAACGAAATTTAGAATTTCGAGCGTAATCAATTTAAAAATTAGCATACTGCTTTGAAATTAAAGTGTAATTTGTGTCAAAATCCTTGTTTGACGGAATATTCGTCTGAATTTTCATAAGAAATTTAAAGATAATATTTTTAAAACTTTATACTCACGAAATTATTAATTTCGTTCGCAGTCACCCTGGAAAAACTATAACAAAATATTTAAACACAAACCTTTGTTTAACTCTATTTAGCTTAACTTGTTCAATACCTTTCGAGGGTTAATAATTCAACACACAAATTTTCAACATTTTAGTGTATTCAGAGTATAATTTTTAAATATTCTTGATTATTTCAAGTCGGCATCATCAATAGTTTAGCTACTATAGGTCAGTAAATTAGGCTGCAAGAATGATTTATTCATTTTAAAATACAAACTTAAACACGTTTTACTCGAAATATGTTTTTTTTCTAAAAGGCTCAACTATAAAAAAATCAATTTTTAAGATATTTAAAATAATCTTGCTGCATTCTAATTTTCATTAAAGTCGCTATGGACCTTAGCCATAATTATAAAGTTTGGTTCAGATATTTTCTTTGTAAACAATTTTATGGGGAAAAAACACTATTTATTTTTAAATTTTATCTTTAAATTCGTGTGAAAAATTGTTAAATGTTTTTTTTTTGCTCCCACGGATAAGGCTTGATATTAAAAGAATTTATTTTATTTTTTTATTTTATACAACCCTTTCACGGGTTCTAATCCACTTTTGAAGGTAACTCATGAAGATCGCTGCATTCTTCCATTTAATAAAAATAATTTTGGAATTACATAACATTTTTTGTATACATAAACAGTATAAATTTTATAAAATAAACTAGCTGGCCCAATTAACAACAAACTTACACGTTGTTTAATATTAAGTAAACCGTTTTAAACTTCACAAATATTGGAAAATTACCCGGTTTCACCCGGCGTTGGGTAAATACTTACTAATTGAAGATTTCTCAAATGTTCTAGTTTGTTACATCCTAGAAATTGATTCAACACGAAAACCCCTTTATGGATCCGCCATCTTGAATATCCAAATCTTGATAATATTTAAAATTAGTGGCATTAACACAATTATTGAACCAAATGTCATTAAAACCCGTTGAAATCGAGACATTTTTTTTATATAATATATATTGGGTCCGCCATCTTGGATCTAGAAACTATGATAATTCGATTATGATCAAAATTAGTGGCACCAAAAATATTCAAGATCAGTGACCTCAAAACAATCAATGTACTAATTTTCATTTAAATCCGTTGAACTCGAGAAATCTTGGACGCCATATTGGGTCCGCCATCTTGGATTTGTAAATTTTGATAATATTCAAAATCAGTGACCTCAATACAATAATTGTACTAATTTTCATTAAAATCCGTTGAAATTGAGAACGCGCGAACAGTCAAACTTGCGAAGTTAAAATAATCGTTAAGTTTTCTGAAATTATCAAATTTTCTGCGCAATTTTCTTAACTTTTCTTTCCGTAAGAACCTTCTACAAAGTATTAGAAAACTTTAAAAAAAAAAAAATGAATGAAATCGATAAAGTCGTTCTCAAGTTATAGCGTGACCAACGGAAATAGGGGTTCATTTTTATATATATAACTAGCTGGCCCGGCAGACGTTGTACTGCCCTTTCCGGTACATTTGGGGGCCTCAATAGCCCGGTTGGTAACGCGACGTGTTTACTGCGAGCCAGCAGGACGCTAGAGGTTGTGGGTTCGATTCCCACGAGAAACCCTGGTTACAAAAAAGTGGTATCACAATGGGCCTGTAATAATGGCCTAAGTGTGTCTTCGGACAGCCACAACAATCTACATCTCTACATCTTCCGGTACATTTTCATTATGCCCTGTGCGTTGACCAATATTTGATCGTGTTTTTTCTTTTCGCATGTTTCTACAAATAATACCATTAATATAAGAAAACAGTGTTTCCGTTTCATATCCCTAATTAATTAATTGAACAAACTTACACGTTTTTTAATATTAAGTAAACCGTTTTACACTTCACAAATATTGGAAAATTACCCGGTTTCATCCGACGTTAGGTAAATACTTACTAATTAAACACTTCTCAAATGTTCTAGTTTGTTATATCCTAGAAATTGATTCAACCCGAAAACCCTTTTATGGATCCGCCATCTTGAATATCCAGATCTTGATAATTTTTAAAATTAGTGGCATTAACACAATTATTGTACCAAAGGCTATAGCGGGATAAGGTAGTGAAAATTGCCCCCAGCGGAATCGCTACGACGGGTGGTGCTTTCGATAGGTTGTGTCAAAAAATGCCTCCATGCCAGTTTTTAGCCCTCTAAGTCTACAGTCACCGGTAAAATCGGTTTCGACCCATTTCTTCGAAAATAAATTCTTACGGCCACAGTTTTTATCCAAAAATTCTGAAAATTTCCACAAACCTTTATTTTTATGTTACCAATAATCGTGGATTTTTATAGATTTTTACCTTTAAAATTGGGGTCAAGAGAGCCATTTTAATTTTTCAAATTATTTCTAGGTTAGGAACCCTATTTTTCGCCAAGTTTTAAACCATTGTTTTTTAAGTCTTTTTTCCGTTCTTTCGAATGGCGGAATCAAAATATCGAATTTTAGGGTGCGTCATTCCGAAAAATCGAAAAAACCGTTTTTTTTTTGCATTTTGTCCACTTATTTAAGGCATAACCTCAAAATTCAAGGGCGCAATACTTACCCATACAACCAAAAATAGTCCAGGAATCATTTTCAGTTGAAAACATGATTGCAGGATCGATTTTTATGTTTTAAAAATCGAAAAACTATTTTTTTCGGTATTTTAACCATTTACTTGATATATAACCTTGAAATTAAATAGCGCAATGCTCACCCATATGACCACACACACTCTAAGACTTATTTTTAGGTGAAAACATTCTTTTAGTATCGATTAGTACGTCTCAAAACTCAAAAAAAACTAAGTTTTTTGTCATGTTTACCATATATTTAAAGCATAACCACAAAAAGGCCTAATACTTGCCGATACGACAACGTTTAAGGACTTTCAAACATTTTTTTTTCATGTCGTGTGATGTCATATTCTCTCTTAGTGTCGTATTAGATTTTGCATTTAAAGCATTAGACTCATGCAGCAGATTATTCGAACTAAGAGAATGTTAGCCTATGGCGTTTCGTATTTAGCCATACGGCTTAGCATAACTATTCGGCCGAGGGCACGCAATGGGTAGCACCTTGATATTCCCATTCGATTATTTAACTATTATTAATAATCAGATAAATCAGTTTGCGCAATTAATATTTTCTTATTCACTTGTAAACTACTAAAACTAAAAATAGTTCATTATATTCAATATGCCGGCGGATCATATTTAATGTTCGGAAGAAGTTTTTAAATTCTCCTCCCTAAAAGGGAGGAATGCGAAGATCTCAACAAATTATTGAATGGACCTACATATGATATTGAGTAAAAACCCAATTCTGTTGGCTACAGTAGTATTTTGCGCTATAACTGTGACTGTGCTAATGGGTTAAGTACTGTCGGCTCTTCCTCCCATATTGCTGCTATCATTTATTATCTAGCTAATTCTAGATATAAATCAAAGATTATTAGACCATCTAAGATTCTCTCTGAAATATTTTTATATTGAAGAAGATAATGACGAAGATTGAGAATGTGGAGACGTTTTTTACTGCGGAATAAAACATTATTATTTTTTATTAAATACATACTGTTATAACTAAGTTTTTATTACTTATATATTTAATAATATATAAATTTTTTTAGATTTTGATAGAAATTGGAATTGTTTTTTTGTATCATTATATATAAACGTTATTCCAGCCTAGATTAAAAATATATCCTTATTTCATGAAAATAAATTAATAATTCTATATATGAAGTTTCCCTCTGTTTCATGTTTGTTAAGATTCTAGTCGATATTGCGACAATTTTCCTACTTAAGAATGAGTCCTTGAACGTTGTCGTATCGGCAAGTATTAGGCCTTTTTGTGGTTATGCTTTAAATATATGGTAAAAATGACAAAAAACTTAGTTTTTTTGAGTTTTGAGACGTACTAATCGATACTAAAAGAATGTTTTCACCTAAAAATAAGTCCTAGAGTGTGTGTGGTCATATGGGTGAGCATTGCGCTATTTAATTTCAAGGTTATATATCAAGTAAATGGTTAAAATACCGAAAAAAATAGTTTTTCGATTTTTAAAACATAAAACTCGATCCTGCAATCATGTTTTCAACTGAAAATGATTCCTGGACTATTTTTGGTTGTATGGGTAAGTATTGCGCCCTTGAATTTTGAGGTTATGCCTTAAATAAGTGGACAAAATGCAAAAAAAAACGGTTTTTTCGATTTTTCGGAATGACGCACCCTAAAATTCGATATTTTGATTCCGCCATTCGAAAGAACGGAAAAAAAGACTTAAAAAACAATGGTTTAAAACTTGGCGAAAAATAGGGTTCCTAACCTAGAAATAATTTGAAAAATTAAAATGGCTCTCTTGACCCCAATTTTAAAGGTAAAAATCTATAAAAATCCACGATTATTGGTAACATAAAAATAAAGGTTTGTGGAAATTTTCAGAATTTTTGGATAAAAACTGTGGCCGTAAGAATTTATTTTCGAAGAAATGGGTCGAAACCGATTTTACCGGTGACTGTAGACTTAGAGGGCTAAAAACTGGCATGGAGGCATTTTTTGACACAACCTATCGAAAGCACCACCCGTCGTAGCGATTCCGCTGGGGGCAATTTTCACCACCTTATCCCGCTATAGCCTTTCATTAAAACCCGTTGAAATCGAGAAATTTTTTATATATAATATATATTGGGTCCGCCATCTTCGATCTAGAAACTTTGATAATTCGATAATGATCAAAATTAGTGGCACCAAACAAATCGTACTAATTTTCATCAAAATCCGTTGAAGTCGAGAAATTTGCATCACCATATTGGATCCGCCATCTTGGATTTGGAAATTTTGATAATATTTAAAATTAGTGGTATCAGAATAATCATTGTATAAATTTTCATTAGAATCTGTTGAAATCGAGACATTATGGTCTCCCTATTGGACCCGCCATCTTGGATTTACAAATTTTACTAATATTCGAAATTAGTGGCCTCAGAATAATCATTATACCAATTTTCATTAAAATCTGTCCAAATTGAGACATTTTGGTCGCTGTGTTGGATCCGCCATCTTGAATTTGGAAATTTTGATAACATTTAAATTAGTGGCCTCAGAATAATTATAGTATGTACTAATTTCCGTTAAAATCGAAAAATTGTTGGTCACAATCTTGGATTTGGAAATCTCGATAATATTCTAAATTAGTTGCCTCAGAATAACCATTGTACTGATTTTCACTAAAATCCGTTGTAATTGAGACATTTTAATAGCCATGTTGGATCCGCCATCTTGGATTTGGAAATTTTGGTAATGTTCTAAATTAGTTTAATAAGAATAATCATTGTTATAATTTTCATTAAAATCCGTTGTAATCAAGACCATGTTGGATCCGTCATCTTGGATTTGGAAAATTTCGTAATATTCAAAATCAGTGACTCAAAAACAATCATTGTACTAATTTTCATTCAAATCCGTTGAAATCGCGAACGCGCAAACGGTCAAAATCGCGAAGTATAAAATAAAAAATGCTATTAAAAAGTAGCGGTTGGTGGTAGAAGGGTAAAAATTTAGGACTAAATGTGTTTTTTAATGCCACACCATAAAAAAATTACCAAAAAAAATTTTGTCCAAAAAATAAAAAAATTTTTTTTAGGGTGACCCACCCTTAACACTTAGGGGTATAAAAATTAGTTATAAACCTATTCTCATACCTACTGAATATACATATTAAATTTCATCAAAATGGGTCAAGCCGTTTCGGAGGAGTATGGCCACTAACACTGTGACAGAAGAATTTTATATATTAGATTAAAAAAAATAATGTTTTACTTAATCATTTTGAAGAGAGTAACCTTAATTAATATGGCATTTTGACTTTTTTTGAGAGTGAAACAAGATACAAACACTTTTCTGACTGATATTCATCACAAAACACGATCATTAGCTACCTAGGGTTAAAAGCTCGAAAATTCATATTAGTCAGCGATCCCAAAAATTCTACAGCATCAAATTTCTCCATTTCGTAGATTCCATCTTAGAATTTTGTTATAAACATTTTTAAAATGTATTGTTAATCAACTTTATGCATGTTTTTATAATTTCATTTTGATCGGGTAATAGCAAGTAGAATTGTATAAAAATTTATTTCAAATTTAAAAAAATAATAATATAGGTACATATAAGGTGAAGTTAAATAAAAGCTTATAATTAATAAAGAATTCTGCATTTTAAGTCACGAGTGTTAAAATGTCGAAATTTGTAAAACCTGATCAGCATGCTGGCACAATAATTTAAGGGGACTTCTAACCTTAATTTTTTGAAAAAATTAAATTTGTTTAAGACTTATTTTAAGAGTTCTATAACATACCATGAAAAACATGTTTTCAGTATTTTTAGAGTTTAAAAAGTAGTTGTGAAAATATGAAGAGAGGTTCTAGAATTTATGACGCTCCGCTTTATTTTGATTTTATTTGTTGCCGCACCTTCTTTTGAATATCTGCTTCGATTTGATACTTTGAATAACATAAACTGCCGTATTATATTTTTCTATATAAGTGGGGAGACCCATAGTACAGTGAGCGTTTCTAAAACCTTAAATGCAATTTCCTCGAAATCATGTTTTTTGGCTTATATATGTTATTGTACACATAGGTATCCCATAGGCTATTGTACATAGGTATGACATGAATTAAAAAAAATATATATATAGGTAAAGAATTTCCGATTTTCAGTCAATTTTTCATAATTTTTCCAATTTTGATGTCAAATATCGGTTTTTTTTTTTTTTTCAAAAAACGTCAGCCATTTTTTTTTTTTTTGCTCTAAAAATTACCTTTTGATTCATGCCAAAACTACTTGAATATATAATAAAATGCGTTTTTTCTCCCTTCAGATCAGTCGGTTTTTTGATATATTTTTTAAAAAAATTTGTATTGGCCATAAAAACCATTGTAAAAATCTTAAAAAAAGCGATTTAAAAAAAAATTAAGGTTAGAATGAAATATGCATTTTTTTGCAACTTTTTTTTATTATTTGATAGTAAAAAAAACTGAGCTTTATTCAAGTAACCTTCTAACAAAATATTTTGAAAATAACCTTAATTTTGACAGTCTTTTTGTTTTTGGGGTCAGGCGGCGACCACTAGAACTAGCTCATCCAAAGTCAAAAAAAGGCTTTCAATGGTTAAATCTTTATGTAATAAGTTTAGAACAAAAGTATGCAAGATTACACGTTAATCGAATCAGTAATTTTAAGGTAATAGTTGTTACCTATTTGAAAAATTCCATTTTAGCAAAAACGAATTTAAAATTTCACATATTACATATTAATTCTTTTACTGCTGTGTTTTAGATTATTAGAACTGCAGTAAAATTGTTTGGTTGTGTCTTTTTTATTTGACTTTAAGACATCTACTTATCAATCAACTAATTGACCCAATTCAATGGCAAAATTACTTGTGAATGTAAAGGGTGTCTGTTAATAATCAATAAACAATAGTACTTAAATGCAATTACGAACATGTTGAAATCATTTAATGAATGATTGCATGTCACACATCATTTATTAACATTATTTCAACATGTTCGATTTTAATATTTTCTTCATTTCGAGGAGTTAAACTCACATAAGGGTCATCACTTTAGCATTTTGGATAGGAATCCGTAATTTTTTTCTAATATAATAATGATTTTTCTTATTTTTAAATTTGAATTAGATAAGTACCTCAATAAGCTAATATTAACTTTATTTTCAAAGATTTTAAATTTCAGCATATCGTATACCAGATTCAGAAATTATTGCTACATGTTTTGTTAGTGTTAATAGAAATTATCTTTTTAAGCAAAAATTTGAATATTACAGATCCAGGGTCCGGTAGTTTTCTCAGAATTCTTGCTGTATCTCCAAAAAAATTAAGCTTCATCTTGCACAAATTATGATTAAAAGACAACTAATGTACATACTACATAAATGGACGGATAGTGCCGTCGTCGCAATGAATTATGGGAGCGGGCCAACATCGTCAGGCAGGCAAGGACAAACCTAGACATTGAAGTAATTTTTGGTGTAACACGCACACAGAAACATATAAACCAGCCTCGCCTCCCTCCCCCCGCCCCCCATAATATGCAATTTAATTTACTTGAATTTGCGATTCGGACGTCTGCATTAATTCTAATTTATGCATAACAACATTCAAACATTGAACGACATAGAAGGAAGCCCAAGAGGTGGATTGTTTGCCTCCCTGTCTCTGCTGGGCCACCCTATTTCCTTCCTCTCCCTTAAAAACCCTCCGGGCGGGGCCCATCCTCAAATTCGAAATCTCTCACTATCAAACACAACCTCCAAGTTGGAAATGGCTAAAGGGTACTAACCCATTTACCTCCTCCAGATATAGCATACAAACTAAAAGAGAAATTCACAAAGTGTGAGGACAACAGTAGTAGCTGGATTCGAAGGTGGTCCACCACTATAGTTTGAAAAGGGGGGGTTTTTAGGGGGCATTAAAGGGGTCTAAAGCGGGCAAAACGAATATAATAGTATGAGGGGCTAGCCCAAGCGGGGTGAAGGGGGTAAAGGGAGACTATAAGGGAAAACTAATTGTGGGATGGTCGGACACTGTCCTAAGCATGGTCGGGCTGGTGAGTCCCAATTAAGCTTCAGTCTGCATTAATGAGAAATGCTAATCCATGTTTCGCCTTGTATAATATATGTGTACATCTGTGTATACCACAGTAATATATTGCGAAGGCGGCCAACCAACCCTTTGAACGTAGAGGCGGCGCGAAGGAGGTATAGTGTGTGCATAATATAATATTGTAATATAAACCTAAGAATAGAAATTTTGTGGATCAATAAAATCGTGAAATGCTTGAAACAATTGTTAAAGATATTTAGAAACTACCCCATACGATAGGGGTTAAATTTAAACGTATATCCCAGAGGTTCAACTATAATATATAGGGCTAATATTAAGCCCCTAGATCTTATATCTGATTCTAGTTTGCTTGTTATGTACGCGCGAAATTTATTGACTTTTTGCAAGCAATAAAATTAAAATGCCCAGTATATTGAGCCCATTTTGTGTGGTGTGAATTCGACCTCTTTTTAATCCCACACCTTACACCAACAATTGGTAATAGCTAGCAGTAGCGCGCGCCTTTCAAATGAACCTTTATACGAAGGAGCAGCCAAAGAAGGTGTTAGTAGGTACCTGTCGGCGATAATTCAACTTTCCTAAGAGTTTCATGTCCATCTAATTACTTACGTGGAAGGCACTAATGAATAATTACCCCAGCTCCCAAGTCCAAAAGCATAGACACCTATATATATATAGTATAGTGCTAGACACGTCATTCTGTGCACCCTTTCTGCTACTTCTCTATACCCTGAGACTCTGACATGTATAGCACACCTCTTCCCCGGTATACCCCCCCCCCCCCATTCTCCCCCGCCGGTCCTTTCTAGCCGGAGAAATTACAATTCAATAGAATGAGACCGAAGGCCGATGGGGTTAAAGGGGGAGATGGTTTGGGAAGTGGAGAGGATTTAAAGGAAGAGGCAAAGTAGCTTCTCCGAACCACCCTGTGTATTTCCTTCCACCTTCACCCCCTACCCTCTCCTGGCCAACCACCATAGTATGGGCCCGACGAGTAAGGTAGTAGTGTTGTCGTCAAATGAATCTCATTTGCATTTAAATTAGGAATGAAGGACCATCGGTTTTAAACATTTTGGGGGTGGCCGTTGGTCGTCTTGTACTTGTACCCAAAGTTTCTATCTCTCTAGCCTAAGTAAGTTTTGTGTGCGATTCCGGGGGTGGTGAAAAGAGAGGTGTAGGTTGGCTCTAGCCTCGATTTTAGTGTATATATAGTATATGTTCATTATGAGCCGGATATATGATGTCCTATCGGTGCGATATGTATTTCACTCTATGAATGTATATGTGTATTTGCATCTGAATTTTGTCCTTATAGGAATATTATAGAAAAGACAACTACAATAGAAAAGAGAAAGAGAGAGATAGTGAGAGTATGGCTAGCATGGATAATTAGAAGACTGAATACATTTCGCCTTTATAATTAATTTTGCTCAGGCAATTCGAAGAGGCTGATGTGAATACTGTATTTATAATGACATTGTGTCGCAGTTGACAACCAACCGGAAGTTATATACCCTAACCCAGCAACAACTGGAATATTTTTTTTAGTCTCCTCCTCATCAACCATCGTTTTCCCATTTATCTTATAGTATGCACAATTAAGAACTGAAATGTCAAACTATACAAATTCAATTGAAAAGGGGAGGAATTCCAAAAATATCCAACCCTTCAATACAGTACATTTTACATTAATTAATATTGAAAAGTCAATATCTTTGGAACAAGCACACCCACCTATTCACTAATCATTACGCATCGACTGTAATTTTCATTTATTATATGTACCTATCGCAAGGTTCAAAAGGGGTGGCGTTTAACAAACTTCAGCTAGGACTTAACTTCACTCCCAATACAAATTTACACTTATTCTAAACGATATATAAAAAAAAAAACAAACAGAAAAGGACCTAAACTAAAACCTAAAGAGATTTTATGTTGCGCAAGACGTTGCACCACGATTGGCACACATTTCTATTAAGGATACAATTTCAAGGGCGGGTCGACCATCTGGAAAGTAAAACCAAATCAATTTCAGCTGTTCGACTGCTCCTTTAGTTAAGAAGGAAAGGAATCGTCGTCGTGTGGGTGCACCGTGAGCTATTTAGGATTAAAGCTTTAAAGCGACAGAAGGCTGCGAATCTTTGAATTAATTTTCCTTAAGGTTGTTCAGCCTAATGTCGCTGGAAGGACAAAGTTTTTGTCGTATAAATAGGATTTCTATAAAAGTGTGTATAGAGCTTTATTTAATATTTTAAGAAGGATTTAAGTTTCATTTTCTTAGATTACTAATTCTGTTTTATTTATATTTGACTTCCCTTTTTTTTAATTTTTATGTTTTATAAATATATCCTTTACAAACAAAAGTAAAAAATTACGTCATAAAATATTAATTAAGTCCTTAAATTTTTTAGATTGAAATATAAAACGTAAAAATGGTAGAAAATGGTAAGTACACTATTTCAAACGTCGTACATCAGTCGCCAATACGCAAAATATTTCTATAAAGCAATCGGGCTGTTATGTATAAATATTATCCGCGTTATATAGTAATAATTAACCGAATAAAACATTTCCATGTGCCTTATTAAACAAATGTAATTAGAGCAACAAATGTGATTTCTCATTTTATATTGATAAGGCTTTAAATGGTTCGCTACGTTTTGCTTGTAGTGTTTAATTTATAACTTTTATTTTTCATTTTTTTTTTTTTTCATTTTAAATCTAAAGGACTGAGTTTTGAGAAAAAAATATTTTTAATACAAATTATTAACAAATTCATATTGGTATTAACAATTTAATTATTTAAATCAATTTTTAACAATGGCCCCCATCTCGTAGCAAGGTTTCAGTATTTTTGTCAAATATTACATAAAAAACATCTTTTCAAAATATGGTACCTTTATTATTACTATTTTTAAAACATTAATTTATATAGCGTGACACGTCAAAAAAAAAAAAAAAAAAACGGTGTTTTGTTAATAAAAAGAAAACTATAGCTCGGATCAAAAAAAGTTAAATACAAAAGTTGTAGATAATAAAAAGATCTACAATTTTTGTCTTAACTACTTTTCGACATAACCTCAAACTTTTCGAATAAATTGAAAAAATTGTTAAAAATCACCTTTCATCAAGTTTCAGCCAAATCGGAGATGTGTCGGTAAATTTTTATCAAAATCCGTACGTTTTGTAAAATAATTACCCATATATATACATATTATAGGAGGAGATTCAGGATTCTCATCCCTGAACGTGCAGACTGGAATGGCGACGGCCTCAGTCTGGACCCCAGAACTCTCCGTTGGTTCACAGATGGCTCAAAAACGGAACATGGTGTTGGTGCTGGTGTCTATGGACCCAACACCAAGGTCTCGATAGCAATGGGAAAATGGCCCAGCGTTTTCCAGGCTGAAATCCATGCAATTGAAGCCTGCGCCCTTCTCAATATTAACAAGAGACTCAAAGGTGCCAATATCACTATCTTCTCCGATAGCCAAGCGGCCCTCAAGGCACTCTCGTCATGGCGCTTCTCGTCTAGACTTGTTAAAGAATGCTTTGATACCCTTCAACACTTAGCAACTTCCAACAGGGTTACCCTCTGTTGGGTACCGGGACACTCCGGCGTTGAGGGAAATGAGGTTGCTGATGAACTTGCCAGGGAAGGTTCATCTTCTCGACTCAAGGGCCCTGAGCCCTTCTGCAGCATTGGCTGGTCTTCGTCCAAAGCTGTGATAGAAGAATGGGTCAGGAATCTACAGTGCATACACTGGGATAACTTCCCTGGGATCCGGCAAGCTAAAGAGCTCGTCAGACCCTATACCTACACTGAAATCAACGTTTTGAGTAAAGCGGATCTCAGACTGTTGGTAGGTTACCTAACTGGCCACCATGGGCTAAGATACCACCTAAATAAAATAGGTCTGTCAAATGAGACGGAGTGTCGTCTGTGTCTTGAAGACGACGAAACTACATCACACATTTTGTGTGCTTGTCCGGCTTTAGCACGGTTAAGAAGAGGGATCTTCGGTCAAGAGTTCCTGGACTCGGCTGAAGCTCGTTCATCTTCTGTAAAAGACCTTCTGGCGTTCCTTAGGGTAGCAGATCGTCTTTTACTGTAAAGGGGATTCGGCACAAAAGACCGCCTGGTCGCAGTGCCCACCATGAGGGTCACCCCTAACAATAATAATAATAAATACATATTATAATTTAAGCTATCAGAAGAGTTTTAAGCTACATATATGTACAAAGAAGAACTTGTTAACATATCCAAAAGTATGATAATAGTTAATTATTATTAGTTAATTTAATAACTAGGGTAATTATTTGTTATTATGTTCATTTTAAATTCTGTTTTCGTGGATCAATGTACGATAAGGAAATTTCATTTCAAAATATTATTTTACGAATGTATTGTATAATAAAATCCATTTCAAAATTGAAGATGTATCACCAATCAAATTTTATTCTCAATTACTAGATATATGTAACCTACATCGAGAAGTTAAAAATTAAAAGCGAATGCATTTAATTGAAAAATATGCATGCGCTTTGATTTTAGACCCTTAACATATTTGATCTGAAAATAAACATTTTGATTTTCATAGTGTAGCTTTTCAAATCTGCAAGATTCAAGTGTCAAGTGCCAATGGAAATGTGAGGAAGATATATCAAATGAAAACTTTTTAACAAAAAATTAAACCGACGAAAAAATAAACTGAAAAGCGAAAAATAAAATAAACCTTTTTGGTCTTAATAACTAAGCTCCTAAACTAATATAAGTAACTAATTTTGATTCGGCGCCAAACAAATCGCAAAATGTTATCGTTTATCGCTAGAGATTTTACATTGCATTTCTATGTTATTTTGTATTGATTTCTTTAAAGCAATTTAATGACCTTCGTTGATTTTTTGTTTGGTTAATTCAAAATTATTTACTCACTTTTATTAAGACTAAAAAGATTTATTTCATTTTTCGCTTTTCAATTTATTTTTTCGTCAGTTTAACTTTTTGTTAAAAAGCTTTTATTTTTTAATTTTTTGTGGCTAAAATCCACTAATTTTTCCATCTCCATTATTAGATTAAATACAGGTGACCATTATGTTGTAGTGTCATCAGAACTACATATGTGTGCTAAGTTTCAACAAAATCGGTTCACAGGTGAATGAAAAATAAATCAGTCAACATTTTGTTCTACCCTTACGGGTGGATTTTTTTTTTCAAATTTAAATGGTACCACGAACTTGGTACACTTTATCCAATAAAAAAGGAATAATCAAAATCGGACTACTCTGTAAGAAGTTATGCTTGGTCATACATTAAAATACAAAAAAAAAATATACGCGTCTATTTAAGAACCTCTTCCTTTTTCTTTTCGTCGGTTAATTAAATATGGGAAAAATTATGTTAGAAATACGAATAATATTTTTGTCTGCAATGATTAGCAACAATTCTATATGTAATGATTAATAACTATATTTCTGTCAATGAAGACAGTATTATCGAAGACTTGTTTGTGTGTTTTTGTTTTATTTTTGTATTTTATACTTATTATGCATGTTTTTTTCAAACCTAATGCTGACAAATAGGGCTTTTGCTAGAGACATTGACAATATTATTCTCCATTTTGAAATAAGATTTGAAATTAGTCGGATGTTATTGTATGTAGCTTTGAGGTCTAGGCTTTTAAATTAAATTATTCGAATTTAGCTAAAAGGTTTTAATCCAAATATGTTTTCACTTCATTTTAACATGTTTTTCTCTCAGTGTATGCATTTTATATTATTAGACGAAATCTAGAATGTATTTGCTTTTAAGACAAGTTTTTGTAAAGACATTTTAGAGCATGGTAGTGCTAGTGTTAAGGGACTACTACCGGTTATAATTTTGAAAAATTCAATTTTTTTTTTTTTACATTTTTCAACTCAATATACCTTCAGAAATCACGTCTCAAAATTTTATTTGGATATTCCCAAAAATATAAAAGTTACAGCAGTTTAAGCGTGCCCGCCTATTATATATTTCAAAAAAAAAAAACTTTAAACGTGATTTTCTCAAAATGACCTTTTATCAAATGGCGGACACAATAACTCCGAATTGGCCCAACCGATTGGGCTCAAATTTGGAGTGCTTCTTTATTTGAGTATTCTGCACAGGAAAAAACCACAATATTAGTCAAAATTCAATCCAAAAAAATGTAGGAAGTGAAAACAAGTGAAAAAATAAGCGATTTTTTGAAAAAAATTTTCAAACGTCCGCCATTTTGTTTTTTTAATCATTTTTTGACATATTCTGGTTTTTTCCTACGTAAGGGACATTCCTTAATAAAATGCCGTTTGGTTTATTTGTTTCAGACTCTTCGTTTCTGAGATGAGTTGTCCGCCATGGGACGAGTCATTTTTTGAGCTACCAACTTCGGCGCCCTCTATAAACAAGGAAAAAAAATGATAAAAATAAAAAAATTTTTTTTTGTATTATTTGAAATAATTATTATCACCATGCAAAATTTGAAATTGATATATAATAAAGGAGCTGAGAAAAAAATTATTGAAAATTATGCTGTTTTTTTGCAATCTAACCGGTAGTAGTCCCTTAAGGGGTGAATCGATTTTTCAAAAACATCAAAAACATAAACTTTAGACCTGTAAAAACAATTTTCGCAAATGCCGAGAAATATATATATGTATATAAAATGCTATAATACATTGTGTCCAAGCGCGTGAATTATAGAAAAAAACTTTAAATGTGTTTTACTTAAAACCACGTTTTTTGACCTGGTTGGCAACTTTTTGAAAAAACTATTCTACCGATTGGGCTCAAATGTTCAGGGATTATTCTAAATATGTATGGCTATGGTGTGAACTTAAATTACAAATATGCATTAATATTTTAACAATTTTTTGCCTATTTTTCTTACTAAAAAAAAGGGGAACAAAATACAAATTAGACTTTTGTAATGATACACTATTAAAATAAAATTTCGTATGAAAAAAAAAACAAAAATATTTAAAAAAACGTCCAATAAATGTATTCTCACTTAATATTGCGAGAAAATGTTAGTAATCTAAGTAATCTGTATTTTTACTATTTATGTTGACATAACCACAGAATAGACCTTTTATTTAATATGTATTACTAAACAATTCCAAAAAAAACCTAATGAATTAGTTAACCTATGTAAAGGGTGTTTTTTTTAGAGGCGGAGAACTTTAAATTGGCATAGCTGTTTTCTGTGACAAACAATTTGACAGTTCTCGGTTTCTTTGAGGTTAGTTTCGTTTGGCAATTCATCATGAATAGATCCACGCCGGAGCAACGTTTGCAAATTTATTTAAAAGACCCGGTTCTATTCGAGACACATATCAGACATTACGTGAGTTTTATGGTGTTCATAATCGTCCTTCAGAGCGATTAATTCGAGAAACTATCCAATACACTATTTCCTTTGGGGATATGTAAAGTCGCATGTCTACGCCGATACAACAGAAACAATTCAGCACTTGGAAGCCAATATTCGGCACAGCCTGCTGTACAGTGAAGAGTGTGTCAAAATTGGATTTCCAGATTACGCCATGTACACGCCAGCCGCGGCGTTTACATGCCCGAAATCATATTCAAACATTAATGCCAAAAAATTACCTTTCAAATAAACCAATTTCATGGTTAATTAAAACAAAATTTTGTGTTTAAGGGGGACCACTAGTGTGACATTTTGAAAAAAAAAAAATATTTTTTTTTTCATATTTCGATAGTCTATACCTTTAAAAATAACATACTAAAATTTCAAGTGCATATCTCAAATAGTTTTTGAGTTACAGCCATTTGAAGAGCAGCCGCTCATCGTATCGAGGTACTGACAAATGTATGAATTAAACTTTAAACGCGTTTTTCTCGAAACTACTTTTTTCAAATTTGCTGCAGTTGTAGCTCGAAGACAAATCATCCGATCGATTTGATTCTTATTGCAACTTCTTTTATACATGTTTCTTCGTGCCATAAACCTCCAGTTTTCCGGATCGAATAAAAAATGTAATTTTGGCAGGCCAAAAATCACCAAATTTTCGCGCAAAATTTTAATTTTTTTTCGAGGTTTGTGGCACGGGAAATACCTTCTAATTTCATAAACTTTTTGGTTTTTTTGATTTCACGCAATGTGAAGGTCTCTATAACTGCAGCAGTGGGGGCACTTTTTTTTTTGGAGCCTTGGGAAATTGCGAATAACTACCTGAGTTTTCAAATTTTTGGTCCAAGAATTTTATCATGCATTTACTATATATTCACAAATATATTCTTAAAATATTAAAACATTCCATGCTGCAGTCTTTAAAAAAAATTCCAAAAATCACCTTTTTTTCAGGCGGTCACACTAGTGGTACCCCTTAATTTCAATTTAAAGTTCTCCGACTCTAAAAAAAACGCCCTATAAATACTAATTACTACCTAATTAATCCTACTTAATTTTATTCTATTATATTTTTATATTACTGGTCACCTAATTTTGTACAAGCTGTCTGATTAAGAACTTTTCCGTACTATTACATTTTTGGAAGAATTTAACTCAAATATGACCAAGTTAGTGATATCCAAATTTATGAACCTGACTGAGTGTCTCAAAAATCAAAAGTGACCTAAACTTTAGCTTACAAAACCACCATTCGTTTAGAAAAAATTTGTTTGGAAAAATGTAATAATAATTGAAATAATTCTTTAGAATTAATTAATTCAAATAAAACGTTAGCGAATTAATATATTGCTTTCTACTTTAAAGTCAAAATAAACTTTGCCATCATTGGATTGTAAGTGTAGCTTTGCTTTAGTAAGTTTTAGTAAAATTGCTCACATTTTCGAACTAAAAATTAATTTTTTGCTTCAATAAACAGACTATCGAATTCAATAAATTGCATTTAAAAATAAGCGATTGTATACAATCGATAAGTATCATATTTTCGACAATCAATTAAATAAAACTGAGTTTTTCTTAGGAATGTCTGTAAATTATTAACTACGGCTGAATGAACTTATTGCGCATACTCGTAAATGTTAATTAAAAATTTAAAGCATATTATTAGGTAACTCCGATTTCACTTATTTAATTACATCCCATAAATGCCAATTGCCAGAAAGCAATTTAGTTATCTAACATATCCTCCGAAAGGGTTTCGCACATAGAGTGCAATAATAAACAATTTTCCCCTGGTGGACAGCAATCCATACGGATCATTAAAACGCCCGCCGGTGCCCATTTCCAAAGTGGCAAAATCTTACATTATTGCAAAACATCTTTAGGAATGGAAAACTGTCCAAAACTTAGTAACGCTAAAATAGCCCGAGGGCCAAGAATAAATTCGAAACCTCTTATAGTACGATATTATATCCAGGAAGTTGGCTTGCCGGAATCATTTTCGTATAGTAATCTGGCCGAGTTGAAAGATGAATCACCCTGTAGCTGTAGATGGAAGAGAGAGAACTTGAAGGTATAATTTTCTTAGGCTGTTTATGTGCGGTGGAAGGGTAATTAAAATCCGTTGATTAATATGTAAATTTAATAAGATTACGAGTTCAGCGAATGAGATTCGATAGCCTCAAGGAAGGACGATATACGTTCCGAAGTGGCTATGCTCGATGATCATGGCCGAGCAAAATATGTAGCGAACATACACGTGTGTTGGAGTGTGTGTGGGGTCGTTCGCTTGCACTCATCTTCGCCGGGTGAAGTTGTTGGTTGGTTCGAACCAGTCCATACATACATGGACGTGTACATACAACATACACAGCCGTATGTGGAACTTGCCGATAATTTATTTCGCTCTCCTCGGCTAACACGTAATTGCAGTGTACAGAATTGAACAAACTTTCGAAGAACAGAAAAAAAGACGAGTGCGACGGGGAGGAGGGTCTTAAGGTAATCCGTTTAATTTGGAGAAACTTTTACTCGGGAGAATAACTTTGCATCATCATCCGGGATCCCGGGAATGCAATGTCTTATAAGTTCCCCCGGCCGAACCAAATTGCCGGGATTATTATTATAGGAGATTACACCGATAAAGCAAAGTGAAAAATAGCCAGGGTCCGCCCCGAATCGGACGAGAAGAAGCGGACCACAAAAGAGCCGCCAACAGTGAGCAAAAGTATCATTTTGACAAACTAAAATAATAACTAATTGAATGAAATTTAATAGGTAAGAAGCTAACATTAATTGATTCAAACTTTCTAGGATGTTTAAACATTTCAAAAATGTTAAGTATTATGTAAAAGGTGGACCACGTGTTGGTTTCTTTTTATATGACATGTTATTTTGACTCAGATAGCTCTTTCGATATCAAAAAATTGACAAAAACACAGTATAATATCTCCACTGTGCGAAATTAATAGATGTACACTTGAACAATAGAGAGAAATATTGAAAACTTATTTCCAAATGGATGCCAAAAAAATGCGAATTTTGCAAGTAATTTCTTTCGTCGAAATAATACGAGTATTAAAAAAATTCGTTAGATTGGCATGCTAATTGATAACACAAATTATTCTATTCCTAAACCCGAAAACCTCAACTCGCCAGAGATTTCAGCAGCTGAACATTAGCCAAACTAGCCTGAGGAGAATTCTGCATAAAGACGTTGGATTATTCCCTTACAATTTCCAAAAGATTCAGGAATTTGAAGCAAAATTGACCACCTGCTTCGTTATTGCTTCTCTGTTTGGGTTTTAGAGTAGATAAAAATTCACGTAGATTTTGCTAAAAAAAAACATATTTTCCGGTGTATTTTCATCTTGGCAGCTATGTAAACAAGCGAAATTGCCATATTTAGAGCTCTAAAAAACCCACATGTAGTTGTATAGAAGTCAATGCGTGTGACTGTGTAATGTGGTTTTTGGAGTGACGGTATCATTGGACCATTTTTCTTCGAAGATTAAGATGGTAACAACGTTGTTGTCGATGGAAAGCGCTACAAAGGCATGATAACCTTTTTTCTCAAGAAATTAGACATTGGCGAACTCTGGTTCCAGCAGGATGGCGCTACGTGCTACACATGCCGTGCAACAATCAAACTTTTTTTGTACACTAAGTTCAATAATCGAGTAATCAGCCGTTTTGAAGATGTGCCAGCACAATATTGATCGAGCTATTCATGAAATAAGGCCCAGAATCATCGGAAATGTACTGCAAAATTGGTTTGACAGGATGGGCTACTGCCAAGCCAGCCGAAGCAGCCATTTAAATAAAATCACATTCTATAACTAATCGGAAGTTGTACTCTTTTCAATAAATCAACAAACTTTGAATAATATTGACCAATATTTATTTTATAGCATTTTTAAAAAGAAACCAGTCGATGGTCCATGCTTTAGTAAATTAATTTTTTTTTTTTTTTTTAGAGCATATGGCTGTAATTCATTATTTTGTCTCTATTTATCAAAGCTTAATTTAAGTAAAAATAATATATATTATATAATAATTATGTTTTTAATTTTTAAGCTTTCATATAGTGAATCATTACCCAAAATCAGCTATTCTTAATAGTTTTCTTTTAAATTGATCGTGAATATTCGGGAAAATATTTGAAAGGAGAGAAATTCAAGTTCTTAATTTTTTCCCGCTCTACTGTGGGTTATGAAAGAGAGTTAAAAATTGTATTATCAAAGGACCCCGCAAATTTCTTATGGAAAATGGGTTTCACTGAATTTTCTTCAAACTTAGCATAGTGATAGTTTTCAACGTGCTGATCAAAAGTCTCAATGGGCACGAAGTCATCCTATGATTAGTTGCGGAGATATAGAGGGGTGAAGCGTGAGACATTTGCTCTACACCCAAGTAATAAAAAAATTTCGCGATTTTTTTACACGAAAACGATCAACTTTACAAGAAAATTCTATATAACAGAAAATACTTTAAATGAGCCAAAGAACACGCGTGAATTTTTTCAGAATTTTTTCGACTATTTTTGGATTTTTCAAAAATTGGCCAAATCCAAAAAACCAAAAATAGTCGAAAAAATTCTGAAAAAAATCACGCGTGTTCTTTGGCTCATTTAAAGTATTTTCTGTTATATAGAATTTTCTTGTAAAGTTGATCGTTTTCGTGTAAAAAAATCGCGAAATTTTTTTATTACTTGGGTGTAGAGCAAATGTCTCACGCTTCACCCCTCTATATCTCCGCAACTAATCATAGGATGACTTCGTGCCCATTGAGACTTTTGATCAGCACGTTGAAAACTATCACTATGCTAAGTTTGAAGAAAATTCAGTGAAACCCATTTTCCATAAGAAATTTGCGGGGTCCTTTGTTTCCTTTGGAGTGATCTTAAAACATCACTAATCACTAATTAATTTAAAAAATAATAATGATTCCAGTACCGATTTCACGCTTTTGCCCGCTGTATGTCGCCGCTTCCTTATAATTTTATATAGGTAGTATATATATTTTCCTGATTAATTCATTTCTCATTTAATCAGACAATTTCTATCCACACTTCCTGATGAATATTCCAAAAGTCATAAAGAGCAGGAACGTCCGAGTGGTGCGCCACGGCGTACATGTGCGCGGCTCGAACGTCCAGACTCCGAACATGGACCAGGAGATCGAGATCAAACAAAAAGGGATGACTCCTCCTCCGCTGAATTGCTCTCGCAGCCCTTGCTGCTGCTGGGCATCGCTGACCGCTGCTGTTTTCCGTCCTCGCGTTATGATGACTCCACGTTCAGTAACTTAAAAAAAATTGTCGTCAATGTTTTTTTTTTTTTTTACACGCCAAGCCCTGATTAAACATTAATTAAGGGAAACAATGGCCGAAACACACAAAGGCATTGACAGACCGAATAACGACGCGTTTTGGATTTATTTTTCCATGCATTTTCATTTTTTTTTTTTTTTTTGCCGTCTGCATCAGTAGTCGACAAAAATCGCAGAAAAAATTACGAATAAAAAAAAAGATAAAAAATACACGGCTTTAGTGCAGGGACTTCTCGTTCCCCGGACCCTTGCGACTACACGGGGGCACAATCTGGAGGCTGTGCTGGACCTGGACCAGGACCTGGACCTCTCCGGCGACTAGGCAGAATTGGTCGTCTGATTGGAGATCAAACTGTCCTCGCCAGGACAGCCGATTACCACATTAGGCGACAGCACGGCCCTAGAAAAAAGGACACGTGACTCCAGTTTCGGGGAGCAGGTGGCAAGGTGCGGGCGACGAGGGGCCCCCCTTCTATTAGAAAGGCTATGATATGCGATGTGATGTGTCTGCGATTTTAGCTCCTTTGTTCCGGAATTGAGGACCAATTGAATTGAGCACATACAATTTGAAGATAATTCAATATTTATCGTATGTACATCCAGCATTTTAGCCGCGACTTCTTTTATGTCTAATTAAGGGGTAAGTACTGTCTAGAAGTTTCGAAAAATCAATTTTAGAATAATTCAAATGTTTAGAGTTATAAGAATACGCTGCTAAATTATTACCAAAAAAATTCTAAATATTTAACCCCTTCAGGGATACCGGCATTACAATTATTATGTGTAAATTTGCTTTCTTTTTGTCATGCAACGAAAAATTAACTTCTAATTGTTCAAATGTTTCTTATGTACAGTGCTGCGTAAAAGTTTAGGACCACCGAAGAATTTGTAGTAAACTCATATTTCCAAAACCTTTTATTCAAATGTTCCTTAATATGGATCTAAAATCCATCATTATAATAAAATTAGGTACTCTTTAATTTATAAAAAACAACTCTATTTGGTTCTCAGTTGTAAACAATACCGGGAATGAAGAATTCCTCAAATTAATACCTTTTTTCTTCAAGATATTTATTTAACCTTTAAAAGAATACCCTTTAGATCGCATACAAGCAGCAATTCTGCGAGGCAAAAATTCAAATAAATTTTTAAGCATTTGGTAAATTTCCCCATTCTTCAAGTAGTAGACTCTTCAATTCTTCCGTTCTACCGTCTTTGGTCTTCTCTTTGAAACTCTTTCGCCTATGACTTTCCATACATTTTCGATTATATTCAGATCTGGACTGCAAGCTGGCCATGGTTATGTTGTCATTAAACCAATTTAAAGTGATCGCAGCGACATGAGGACCGGCATTATCCTGTTGGAATATAGCTCCCCTTAAGGGCATATGCCATTCCATAAATGGAATAAGTTTATTGCTCAGGATGTTCACATATGTGTATTGATTTATAGATCCTGTGATCAATTCCAAATCAGTATACCCATTCCATGATATTCCGTCCCATACTGTGACCTTACCACCCCCATATTGTTTCTGAGAATTGATGCAGAAAGGAAGGTACTGTTCATTTGATAGTCGGCGAACTGTTAGCCTTTTGTTTGGCATAAGTTAGAAAGAACTTTCGTCTGAAAAAAGGATCTTCTTCCAATTATCAACCGTCCAATTTCGTCGACCTTTACACCATTCCAGTCTTGCTTTTGCATGACTCTTCGTAAGGAGTGGTTTTTTTGTCGCAGATCTTTTCCTCATGTTTTCCTCGCACAATATTCTTCGAAGATGTCCCGGCGAAATTTCTATACCACTAGCTTCCATCAGCTGATGAGAAATTTTAGCACTACTGGCGGCTCGATTTTTTTGTTTTTGGTATCTTAAGAAGACTTCTTCTAGTCCTCGGAGTTACTTTTTTGCTTCGCCCCTACGGATTTTTGTGTGCAACAGACACAGTTCCCCTATATATTTGTATAGCATGATGAACGCAGCTCTCACTAAACCCAATCAGGTCGCAGTTTGCAATTGCCTTTCGGATTTGCCGGATTTGTATAGCCCAATGACCTAATTATAATCGGGATCAGTATAATTTTCATTTCTAACGTCTTTTGACTTACCTCACATAATTTTCCGAAATCAACCGATTTTTTTACCCTTTTAGCATAGGTACAGGAAGTTTCAATAATATACAGAAAACTTTGCAACTGCTGCTTCTAATACAATGCATTACTTGTAATAAAAATATTTACAATGTTTCCCATAAATTGAAAATTGACAGAATGAAGCCTTTTTCTTACCAATTTTTAAATGTAAAAAAAAAAAAAAAGTTTTTGAAATATAATTTTGATTCAAGTTCCGGCCATAGCCACTGGTGTTCTGAATAACACATCAAAATTTCAGATGATTCGGCTGAATATTTTTTTCTTTTTTTCACAACACTATGCAAAAAAAAGTAGATTCGAGATAAATGAGTTTAAATTTAAATTTTAAGTATGGTAGCGGGCCGACCGTAGAACCTGAAATACTGTCAATATCCTTACAAAAATTTGACAGTATATTCTTGAAAGACTATACTTTTAAACGTCAAACAAAAATCGATTTTTTGAAAATTCTAAACCACCGGGTCGCCTTAAAGAAAAACTCACGAATTTTCAGCAAATATTAAGTGGTAGTATTTTGAATAATTTTTTTTCCCCCATTAATTTAATTTATTTTATAAACAATACAAAGTTATTATGTTATTTCTTAACTTTATTTAACAAAAATTTAAAAAAAAAATTTTTTTTTTACACTAAAAAATTTTTTTTAAAAAATAAACAAAATGGTGGAATCTGATTTTCAAGGAAAAAACACTAATTTATTTTTTATAGAAAAATATAAGTTTTAATAAAAGATCCTTCTATCAGGCTCTATATTAACTATGAAACAAATTTTTTTTTTTTTTTTTTTTTTATTATTGATTTTAGATGAACCAGTAAAATGATATAATAATCACCGCAAAACACATCTTGTGGGACGGATTCCAACAAATATGGCGACAAAAAATATTTGGTTTTAAAATTTTTGTAAAATAAAGTTAAAACATAGTATAATAACTTTGTATTATTTCTTTTATAAAATAAATTAAACTACTGTAAAAAAAAATTATTTTAAATACTCATTTTTCTTTGATTACCCCTAACCCGTTAAAAAAAATTGCTTATTATCCACAGAAACGTTTATTTCAAACATTAAACGCACTTTTCACGTTTTTCCAATATTATATACGAGTTGAGTGACCGCATTGGCCCTACATTTTCTTGGTTTTGTAAATTTTAATGGAATAAATAATATGTATACATTTTTAGTTATTAAAGTATTTAATTGTTGCTTCGTGTTTTCTAGGTCTGAAAGCCCTTCTTTTTATACCTCTTGAATATGTTTTATAATAATTTCTGAAGTCATTGGGAATAAGAATATTTTTTTATGTAAACCTATATTTATTCTTTCGTTATATTTTTGTTGGACTAACAGCCGATCAAAAGTCTAAATAATAATAATAAAAAGTAAAATAGTCGTTTTCCACTTTAAACAAAACTTATAGCCATTATCACTAATTTTGCACCACCTTCTAATATCGATTAGGGTTATTTATAGTAGTGGCACTTGTTTATTTTATTAAACTTGGTTGAGATGTTAAGAACTTATGGCAAAACAAGCAGACATACAACCACACAGAAAAAATTCTTAAATAATCATCAAAGATGCCTCTATCATCTTTCTGAATTTCATCATTAAAAATTAAAGGTGTTTGATTTGCTGACGTTTTTTTCAATCCCGAGAATTGGGAATAAAAAGAAATGCTTTCTTGGAAAATTGTCATTTTATTTTAAAGGTAAATAAATATACAATCGTACTTCAAATAAAATAATTTCAAATTTACAAGATATTAAAGTGAATAATTTCGATAAAGCATAACTTTACACTTTAAAAATTAAAGTTCGCATCGGAAATTATTGTTATAATTTAAATTTCATTTTAATGAAATTAAAAAAATTGCCAATAAATGAGATTGAATTCACCTTATTACGTTCTTTTTTTTTTTTCTCGTCATTTATGAGGCAAAATCAAGCATATAAATAGGGGAAAATTATCAATTTGTTATTGTAAAGAATTGATTTACATCGTTTAAATAAAACAATTTATGTAGAAAATTTACGAAATTATGAAAATCTTAAATGTTCTCGTACCTTTAAAATATCGAACGAAATTGTACCTCATGTTCAAATTATCTCCCGAAAATATTTTAATTCGTTTAATTAATTCGTGAACATGGTTTTAGTCCACTTATTGCTTGGTAAATTATAAACGATTAATGGTTCATTTCACGAAGAGACGTCGTTATAAAGCTGAAGATTGTAAATGTTATGTGCTTACCTTGTTTGTAAGGTTGTATGGCAAATAAACTTTTTTAAAAGTTAGATTATTTTTATTTTTATATGAAAATTTAATATGCTGCGATAATTTAAATTAAACGTTTACTGAAGGACAAATTTGTAGAAAAATATTATAATCCCTATATATATATATAAATGAAAGTTCGTTTGTTTGTTTGTTTGTTGCTCAATCACGCCTAAACGCTTGCATCGATATTTTTCATTTTTTGTCCGAAGGTAGTACATATTCCGACTTAACATATAGGCTAATACGTGGGGTTTCAAAATGGCGGATCCAAGATGGCGGCTGAAAATTTTAAATTTGAAGCGATTTTCATGAAAATTGGTACATAGGGGTTTTGTCGAATGGGGATTTCAAATCCGCTGTCCAAATTTAGAAATTCAAGATGGCGGATCCAATATGGCTACCAAGATTTCCTTATTTCAACGGATTTTAATGAAAATTAGTACAATGATTGTATTGAGGTCACTGATTTTGAATATTATCAAAATTTAGAAATCCAAGATGGCGGATCCAAAATGGCGACCATATTTCTCGATTTCAACGGATTTCAATGAAAATTAGTACAATGATTATCTTAAGGTCATTGATTTTGAATGTTATCAAAATTTACAAATCCAAGATGGCGGAACCAATATGGCGACCAATATTTCCTGATTTCAACGGATTTTAATAAAAATTAGTACAATGATTATATTGAGGTCACTGATTTTGAATGTTATCAAAATTTACAAATCCAAAATGGCGGACCCAACATGGTGACCAAGATTTCTCGACTTCAACGGATTTTAATGAAAATTGGTACAATGATTATTCTGAGGCCACTAATATTAGAAAAAAAATTTCCAAACTCAAGATGAAGGATCCAATATGTCGACCAAAAGTTCTCGATTTCAACGGATTTTAATGAAAATTGGTACAATGATTATTTTAAGGCCACTAATTTTGAATATTATTAAGATTTTGAAATTCAAGATATCGGATACATAAAGGGGTTTTCACGTTGAAACAATTTCTAGGATATAACAAACTAGAACATTTGAGAAGTGTTTAATTAGTGAGTATTTACCCAACGCCGGGTGAAACCGGGTAACCCAGCTAGTTTATAATAATTTTTAACTGAAATAAAATTTAATTCTGAAGTTGTTTCTACCAAGATACAGTGTGGGCCATCTAACGTTTGGAATTGGAACTATAGGTTATTTTGAGGTTGGAAGGTTTGATAACATTTCTGATGTGATAGAAAATTAGTTTTATGTTTGACATTTATGAAATGGGTCGGTTTTCGCTTGAACAAAGTTGGGAAATATTAAAAACTTATTTCCAAAGTGGTGAGTCTTCTACTCAAACTGTAAGAAATTTACGGAAAAAATTTGACAAAAAGGATGTGCCAAAAACGCAGTTTGTGGATCAATTTGTGAAGCGAGTTCGTGAAATTGGATCGTTGTTGGATAAAACAACCCGTGTACGTACTCGTCCGGTGCGCTCAACCGAAAACATCGCACCTGTTGCTCAGAGTGTGCGTGAACAACCATCAACATCAACTCGTCATCGTTCTCAAGAATTGAACATTTCACGCACTTCTTTGAGAAGAATTTTGCAATAAAGATCTCGGTATGAATGCGCACAAAGTTCAATTAGTGCAAGAGCTGAAGCCGCATGACCATCCGATGCGTTTTCGGTTTGTTCAATGGGCTGAAGACCGCTTGATCGAAGATGGGCATTGTTACCGAAAAATCATCTTTTCAGATGAAGCTCATTTCCACCTCGGAGGATACGTCAATAAACAAAATTGTCGTATCTGGGGCTCAGAAAATCCACACGTCATCGTGCAGAAACCAATGCATCCACAACGAGTGACTGTCTGGTGCTGATTTTGGTCTGGCGGCATTATTGAGCCATTTTTCTTTGAAAATGAGGAAGGAAACACCGTTATAGTGAATGGCGATCGCTACCGCGCCATGCTAAGAGTATGACATAGACGACATTTGGTTCCAACAGGACGGCGCAACGTGCCACACAGCTAACGTAACAATCGATCTTTTGCGCACTGTTTTCGGAAATCGCGTAATCAGCCGAAATGCTGATGTCAATTGGCCACCTCGAAGCTGCGATTTGACTCCGTTAGACTTTTTTTTGTGGGGAGCCGTTAAGGACAAGCGTTACGCTAACCATCCAGAGACGATTGACGACTTGAAACGTGAAATCGTTGCCATTGACGAAATAGAGGCCCAAACAATCGAAAATGTACTAAAAAATTGGACTGATCGAATGCGGTATTGTAAGGCTAGTCATTTGAATGATGTTGTCTTCCATTCCTAAATGGAAAGGTTCAATCTTTCTAATAAAATCATAACTTTGAAAAAATATTCATTTGTTTTTTTTTTTTATAGCCGATTCAAATTCCAAATCTTAAATGGCCCACCCTGGCTTTTTATATTCCTTGATGATTTTATTTTATTTTTGAATTTAATAATCCTGAATTGAATTTCTTTCTTATTTGCAAAATCGATTTCTCTCAGATTTACTGACTAATTGAAAGCAATGTAACATTTATGATATGATACCTAATTTTATGACAATTTTCAAATATTTTTATTTTAGTATTACACTTCTAGATATCCGAATTTAAGATCTCTAAAAATAGATATTTTAACATTTTAAATAGACTTATATATTTTCGATCAAAATAATACATAAATTGTAAGATTGAAGACTGTACCTTTTAAATGGTATGAAACGTAGAACCATGATAGATAGACAGGCAAGAATACATAAATATAGTATCGAAAATAATAGGGCTGAAGAAATAAAGAAAAATGCAAATTTTTTCCTAGTATAATTTTAAATTAAGACACTAGGAAGTTGTCTTTTTGCGTATAAAACGAGCTAAACGACTGATCCTCAGGTTTCAGTTCGTAAAATTCATTTTATGCAAAATAACGCAGCTGTAACCTACGTTTAGTTTATATAAAGAGTGAAAACAAGATCACTTTTACGCTATCATGGATGATATTAGTAAAATATACCAAAAAAACAGATCTTAGGGCCTAAATTTAAAGTTTTAAATGAATACTAATCGATGCAGATAATTGGGCGAGCAATTTCGAAGGTTAACCTTTGTGGTTTTGTTCGTATATATTTTGTGTATACATATAAGTTAAAATCTTATCCGTTTTGATGATGATTTTTTATTAGTGATCCTGCAACATAAACAAATACGTAAACTTCCTCCCATAATTCGATCATTGACGGATCAAAGTGGATTCGATTTTTTATGATCACGACGACAATTTTTTTTATATTCAGTTCGTTAGCGGCCCAAGATTATCGATCAGTTCTCTCGTCAGATTGCAATTAGAATAAAACATTCACCGGAAACTTCCTAATCAGGAATTCACGCAAAGAGACGGAGAGACGATCACAACTTGAACGGATCCCGTCGCGGGGGCATTTTAAATGGGATCATCGGCTGGGCTCTGGAGCTAGTTAAAATTGCGCGGACTTCCAAAGTCCAATATCAGTTGACTTATGAAACCATAAAATAAATAATGGATAATGCGCGTATAAGAAGTTTCGTTATTAAGCCGGGGTCCCAACGAAAATGTAAATATAAGCCATCATCTACATATAATACGCCATCATTATCTTCAATCCATCGATTTAGTCGGGGTCTTGCATTGATTAATACGGCAAACTTGAGGGCCAAGAATGTGGCGGGGTGCTATGATTGTTGTGCGGCTCAATCCAGGCCGAGGAGCGCTGTATCCAAAATGAAATAAATCAAAACTCGTGGAAAGTCAATTTGTGAGCCATAAGTGAATACTATTAGCATATATGTTTACGTTAATCGGATCGGATAGGATCCCCGGCTGGAGACACTGGAGTCGTTTAAGCAAGACAAGACCACATGGTTATGTAAATTGCAGTGGAGCCCCCTCGACGACACTCCGCCGCTCGGTGCAGCCTTATCAAAACCCAAAGTGGGGGCCCCCCCGAAAGACTGAATCGGGGGCGCTCGGGTAAAGAAAACGCGAAAACCAAAGGGATGGATGGGGGTCTCTAACTTGCATGATGGTTTTAAAAACATTATGGCGAGTGATGGAAAGTTGCAGGCCCAAGACGACTGACGACTGACGACGACGATGATGTCGATGACGAGGACAACGACGAAGAAGACGACGGCGACGGCGACGACGATGGTTTCGACGGTTATGCGCTTAAATTGATTGGACGAAATGGCAAGGAAATTGATTCCATTCCGGTTTCCTTGTCAGCATTAAATGAGGACATTTTCCTCGGCAACGCGAATCTAATTTTTGTTGTTTGCAAACGACTATTTCGAAATTGTTATTCGCTAAGGAGCATTCGTTTTCGCGAGTGGTTTTACGTACAGCGGTATGTTATTAGAATGAGATCTTTGTTAAATGCTTTTAAGCCTCTTAAAAGGATTTTTACCAAATCAGGGATTAACTTTGGTAATTATAACAATCACAAAAACAAAATATAATTTAAAAATTTAAAAAATACGCTTTTATTAGTAGCACACTAAGAAGTTAAAAGTGCTACCATTTTATTGTATTGTCACCAGAATTGCATAAGTTTGCAAAGTTTCAAATGGATACAACATTTAGAAGTGGGTGAAAAATGAATTGTAAAATTTGTATACAATGTTGGGAAGTTACGTGGCAAGCTATATCGTGTTTAAAACACCAAACCAATTCGAAAAAAAAAAGATAATCGATAAAACTTGAAAAACGAGCCCTTTGACTCTCATTCATTAATCTTTAAGGAGTTACATGCATAGAAATATAAACTAAGTACGGAATGGCTGTAAACCAGATTTAGTATACTACATTTCCTGATGTGTTAGAATTGGCTTTGTTTGGATTGGTCACTTAGTATAAAAGTATATGGAGTATTCCACGCCAAATCGACCACTTTGGAACCCGACTGCTTTTGATTTGGCTGTTAACATTTTTGGAGATATCCTTTACAAAATCAGTTATTATTTTAGTAAAAATATGTACAGCAACATGGTCATGATTATTTCAAACTGAAATAATCATCAAAGTTTTTTTTTTTTAGAACAAAGAATTACAAATTACAAATGGTGAACTTTGACAAATTTAAAAGGTTTTTTGAAAAAACTTAAAGATTTCGTAAAAGATGAATTTTAATATTTTGTTTTTATTTTGTTTTGGAAAGAGCATTTCAAAACGAACAATTTTTAAAAAAAATCGTCGCATTTGGTAAATTTTTTAAAGAGTTATGATCATTTGAAAAGAAGACGTAATTTTTCTTTTTTTTTTAAATTATAACTAACCAACTAAGTAAAAAAAAATTTGAAATAAATCACGAAAGGGTATTTCGTGGGAACTACAACATACAAAATTACAGCCAATTTTCAATCAAACGGAATGACCCATATACAATATGAAAAAAAAATCAGGGATAAGAATGTATAACTCTACAAGCATAACATTAAAATAACGATGGTTAATGAAAGAAATATAGAAAATTAGAACACATATTTATAAAAAAAAACACTTTCTGATGTTCTTGACAAAATTTCTATGCCCCCTCGTATATTGGATTTGCAAGCAGCCATTAATTCAGCTATCCTGCTTTTGTACGACGATTTGTGACGATTTTGTCAATTTCCTGAATTTTATATAAGTATTTTTTACAAATTTTCATGAAATACACCTTAACTATGTTGCTTAAAAAGCGATTTTCCACACTGAAATCGTATTGTTCCTTCAACCCACAAACGAGCACTTTATTTCGCAAAATTGGGTCTATAAAAAGTTTCTTGCAGTGATATCTACAATAAAACAATTTTTTAAATGGGCTTTTTTACTACTCTTACGAACTTTTCTCTAAATTCCTCTAGTGCACTATTGCTGTGCCTATATATTTTAATAACACATAATGCCCCTATTATTGGATGGAACAGTAATCAGGCACTTTAAAATTTATCTCTGATAGCAATAAGAGAAGAGTTGGTAATAATTATGGAAACTGGTTAAAAACTGGCTACGATTTCCTCTTCATCTTTCTCTATTTCATTTTAAGGGGACTTTTACTTTCTAAATTTTCAAAAAATCGACTTTTTTTACGTAAAAACGTAACAAACTTTCTAAAAATCTACTTAACCAAAAGTACCAGAAATTTTTTTTTATACTTTATATATACGACTAATAAATAAACCTCTAAAAAGTTAAAAAAAAACCACCCCACCTTTTTAGTATAGGGCTAAATTCACCCCCAAAACAGGCGTTTTTTCAAACTTTTTATAAAATCGCGTATAAAGGACATACAAATATAAAAAAATTAACTTTTTAAAGGTTTATTTATTAGTTTCAAGTCTCATGACTTGGAATTTAAAAAAAATTTGTTACAGGAAGGCAGAAAAGTGTCTCCCAAATTAAAATGCATCTTTTGGAAGATGCCCTCTGCAGTAGTGAAAACCAACTAAAAGTGCCAAAAGAAAAATTTTTTTGTATACCTCAAAACCTCCTTACCAATGTATAATAAAAATTATAACCATAAGTATAATAGTTTTTTTTTTTTTTTTTTTTTTATATTTAAAAATTGTGTTTTTTTCCAATTTAGAAAGTAAAAGTCCCCTTAAATAAATAAAATAAATCCTATAATAATAATTTTTTAATTTGGGTGATGTCTTTGTGAGACGGCAAAACGCAACTTTTCTCACAAAATTGAAATAATACACTAAATTTTTAAGAGTTCATACCTGTTTGAAACCATTTACTAACAATAAATCTTGAATATTCCTCCAACTCATGAAAAGTACAAATTCCAGTATTCCACACAGTTCATTGAGATATTTTTCTTTTCCATAAATTTTATTTTACCTTATAATGTATATATTACATCCTTTATTTTTTTTTTTTTTAATAACAAATCGACAAATAATTGTTTTTTAAAAAACTCAATAAAAACTGGAATTTTTCATGCTTTACATTAAAAAGCTATAAATTTCTGAGCACCGTATCAAAAGTTGCGGTCATTTTCCAATTCCAGCTGTTATTACTTTATTGCTCAATTATTTAAAATCAAGCAAAATATGACATACATAGATGAATGAAAATATGAAGTTTAATAATTCAAAACAAAACAAAATTCATTCTTTTTCAATAATTAAAATCAAATGAATAACAGGTGCTGTGTGCCATGTACTAATAATAATTTTATCCGCTAAATTACGGAAACTAATTGATCAATTTTGTTTATTATTATTTATATCTAAATGACGAAAACTCTACTAGAATTTAACTCTTTTTATTGAAAACTAGCTGGGTTACCCGGTTTCACCCGGCGTTGGGTAAATACTTACTAATTAAACACTTCTCAAATGTTCTAGTTTGTTATATCCTAGAAATTGTTTCACCCCGAAAACCCCTTTATGGATCCGCTATCTTGAAATTCCAAATCTTAATAATATTCAAAATTAGTGGCCTTCAAATAATCATTGTACCAATTTTCATTCAAATCCGTTGAAATCGAGAAATGTTGGTCGCCATATTGGATTGGAGACATTCTGGACGCCATGTTGGGTCCGCCATCTTGCATTTAGAAATTTTAATAATATACAAAATTAGTGGTCTCAGAATAATCACTGTACTAATTTCTATTACAATCCGTTGAAATAGAGATATTTTGGTCGCCATGTTGGATATGGAAATTTTGCTAATATTCAAAATTAGTGGCCTCAGAATAATCATTGTACCAATTTTCATTAAAATCCGTTGCAATCGAGAAATCTTGGTCACCATATTGGGTCCGTCATCTTGGATTTGTAAATTTTGATAATATTCAAAATCAGTGACCTCAAGATAATCATTGTACTAATTTTTATTAAAATCCCTTGAAATCGAGAAATATGGTCGCCATTTTGGGTCCGCCATCTTGGATTTCTAAATTTTGATAATATTCAAAATCAGTGACCTCAAAACATTCATTGTAGTAATTTTCATTAAAATCCGTTGAAATCAGGAAAGCTTGGTCGCCATATTGGATCAACTGAACAAAAACTCCTTTGGAAATCTTATAATGACGTTCTATTTTCGTCAGGCAAAACCTACAATGCAAAACGTAGAAATTTCTTTTGAACTGTCTAAACTCTTGAGATATGTGCAGAAAAAAAAAACTTAGGATAGAATTGGTTGTATTAATGATATAGTCGAAATCTAATTTTCGATCCAAGATGAACCACAAAATCTTAATATGATCTACATTCACCCAAAGCACAGTTAAGGCATGAAAGAGCCTTTAAAAGATAACAATTACACTCACACCAACCTACGAAACGATTTATTACATATCGTCCTACAACAAGAAACAGTCACGTAAAGTCTTAGCATCGTCAACATAAATAAAAATTTCAGAGCTAGTGAGAATATTCCGAACATCATTAATAAATAAATAAAAAATAACAGTGGACCGTGATGACTACCTTGTGGAACACCTAAAATTACTACAATAGGGTTGGATATTTCAGAGTTAAATATAGTTTCCTATCGGTCAGATATATACGATTCTACCCAGTAATTTAATTTTTAATTAATAATTTAGTGTGCTGTCTGCTTAGAGTATTAACGTGTTTGTTAAAATCATATTTTTGATATAGTTCGAAAGAGGAAGAAAAGGCCTATCTATACAAAAACTTTGTAACATAATAATTTTAAACAGAAATTTTAATAATAATAATAAATAAAAACAAGCAATAAATTTCAGATACATAGCAAAAACCATTCTCGACTGTAAAATATTTTTGTTATTTTCTTAGTACCATTTGGAAAATTTGAATTACAAATGTGTTTTGTTTGGCAATCATTTGAGTACTGAATAAGTGTTTATTGTCGATATAACAGGTATATAGTTAAAAAATTATAATAAAAACCAAAAATACTTTTCAAGGATCAAAATTTATGTGGGATTTGATTTTGTTCTTCCGTGATTTCAAAACGTTTCAGCAAACCAAATTCATTGCTGTCTTCATGCATGTATGTAAAGCCGTAAATCTACTGAACTTTAAATACATATTTAATATGTGTACACGATCCTGAATCGAGTGTTACAAAATACTGTGCGATTTAAATAGCGACCATTTTATATTCAGAGGCGGAAAAAGAGCCAAGTAAAAACATATATAAATTCTAGAAACATAATTATTCCAGTGGTCGAAATGAAAGTGTTTAATCAGCATAGCTTCCATTGAGGGTCTTCTCTCATAGATAAAAACATAACCTTTATAGTGAAGGTTCCACAAAAGAGTAAGAGTAGAGTTTACGTATAATAAATTCTCAGATCCGATGGTTGTTACACGTTTGCGTGTATAAGTAATCAAGGGAAGAACTTCGAAATGGATTACATTAATTGGAATCATGATAACTCGCAACAAGATATGTTTTGCATAAAATGTAAATTACAAAATATTCCCTTCACAAATATTGCCAGAGATGCTCTCCGTTGTGGTCTCGGGAATATCTTAACAACTAAGTAAATGCAAATTACCTTCCTGGTCCTCTCCAGACATTTAGTTTTGCATATGTTTACTCACTATATAAAGCCCCCAGACGCTGACCACACAGATCTTTCCCGGACTTTAGGGGTCTTTTTTTCTATAGTCGCCTTTTCGAAATACGTCTGCCAATGATTATTTTTTTAGAATGGAAAGAGTCTTAAAAATAAAAAACCCGCCTTTTCTTGGAGGTGGACTGCAACAATTACAATTCTTTGTCGATTCTGTGTGTCTGTGTCTTCAACAGTCTCACTTAAGTTTCGGCTTTTATCATTGAAGACGGTCTCGGCTATTAGCAAATTTCGTTTGAAAAAAAATAAAAAATAAAATCTTACGGCACGTTTCGGACAGATAACTTTGTGTTCAAGGAAATCATTCAAATTTTTTAGTTTTTTTTAGTTTTTTATTTATTTTTTTGGTTAACGCTTGAATCAATTCCCTGAACGGGATGTTTCCGCTTCGATTTGTTATTTTTAAACCAAGAACATTAAAAATGTTTATTTATATATTTTATTTTGAGGGAGTCAATTCAATGACACTCGTATGTGAGAAAGAAAAAAGAAAAAAACGTATGAATGCACGTGGCTCGCCTAATTTCACCCTCTGGTTGTCTCAAATAAAGCTCAAGTGGAGGCCACTGCGGGCCCCCCATTCAGGAGCTCCAATCCGATAAAAATATTCGCATCGCAATTAAATTCATTACGGAATAAATAAATAAATCAATTGAACGACATATTACATAAAGTGAAAAGCTCTCGAATCAGGTCAAAGCATATGTATCTTCGTAATGGTATTCACAGCTCCTTTCGATGTTTTCTTTCAATCATTTACATGAAGGCGGCCAGTCAGCAGCCAGCCAACCAGATTGAAATTCGAAATATTAATGAACCCCAAGCGAGCGATGATATTTTAAGTTAAAATATATCATTTAACTTCACACTCGGCTATTGGTCCGGAGGTCTGTCTGTCTGTCTGCGTGTGTGGGTAAGGCATTGATGTCTGACACAATTGTCAGCAAGCAGTTCTTAGAACTACAGACACAATAGACAACAGACAGAAGAGATATCGACCACCCATGCCCAAGTGAATATTATGCGAATGCAATTGAAAGTGACAATAACGCCTCGAGATGACAGCCAATTATTGCAAATAATGGCTGTTATTTGCTACATCAATGATTCTTTTGCTCGAATGATTTTTTAATGAACTATTTTAAAACATGAATGGATTTAATTAATGAAGCTGTCTTCAGAACAGAGAGAATTAGAAGTAATTAGTTTTAATTAGATACTTAATCAGTAGCAAATATGTCAATGTTAAAATTTTAAATGAGTAATTTAACCCATTAAGGTCTAAGAAACTCTTTTTAGACACTCGAAGAAAAAAATATCTTTTCAGCTAGTTAGAGTAAAAAAAAACGCTACCACATAAGTAAAATGAGCTGTCCTTTTAAATTCCGGTGTTAATTTTTAGCTACCACCCCTGCTAAGGGGTGAAAATGGACTGTGAAATGAAGAAATAATGTTTAATTAAAACATCATTAGACAAAAGTAAGAAAAAATCTTCTACACAGCTCAATAACGGCATGTTCTTACTTCTTTTGATATAAAATCTAAATCTTCACTTATAATGCAATATAGTTGAACTACCAACCCCTAGTAAGGGATGAAATAGGGGTATTTTTCTGAAAAATCAACAAAACTTATTTGACTATATTTTTATCGATTCTACGGCTAGTTGGAGACATTTCAGACCTAAGAACGTCAAAAATGATATGACAACCCCTCAGAAAGTGGAAATACACCCCTATATGAGGGTGAAAAAACGTTTTTACATATAAAAGAATTTGTTCACGCTCGAAATTAGTTCTTACACTATTTAATTTTATTTTGAAACAAAGTTATGCAATAAACATAACTTCCACCCTTTTGTCACCCCCAAAACAAGGGATGAAATACAAATGAGGGTGATTTTTTGGGAAAAAAAATATTTTATATTTCAAAACATTTTTTATTCTCACTTGTTTTGATGCAAGTTTGCTGATTTATGCTTATATTGAAAAGTGGCTAAAAACTATCCCCATGACAAACCTACTCTTTTCACCCCTAAACAAGGATAATTAGAAAGTGATGTGTTCATTTAAAATTATAACAAAAACGAACTCATTGTAATTTTTTTTTTCGGTTTGCTTACGAGTTCTTTGTTCTCAATATAATTTTATAATAATAAAATTATACACTAATTTGTGAAAACAGCATGATATAATATTTATAAGTTTAGCCGATAGAGAGCTATATTTATTTTTTTGCTATTCCACAACAAAAAAAGTATTGTAACATTTATATATAAAAGAATGACTACTTCATCTCAGAGCCGAATTATAGGTAGCGCCACTTACACCAAGTTCAGAATGTTTGATCACATATTCAAGATCGCTAATAAACAAAATAAATAGTATGGGACTAAGATGACTACCCTGCGGAACACCAGAATATATATTAACTACATCTTACAAGGCATTTCTAAATAGAACTCTAAAACTCATATCGCTTAAATATAATAAATTAAAATCCACTTAATTAATAGTGAAGAAAAGCCAAGTTTGGAAAGTTTAAAAAGTGGCAATTTATGTCAAAGGCTTTAGCAAAGTGAGTATAAATACAATGAGTCTAGTTCTCATTTATAGGCTATCCGAAATGAAGGTTGTCAAAACAGAAAGGTTTGTTACAATAGAACGGCCTTGAATGAAGCTATGTTGCTTTGAACTTTTTGCAATTAAAAATAGTTTTTAATTGGAATGTTTTGTATCACTCGTTAGTTAAAAAAAACAAAAACTTAACTATATTTTGAGAAACGGTTTTTAACAGCTTTTAGGTCTAACTTGAAATTGGCTTATCCAAATTCAAAATTGTTGCTGTCATTTATTTAACTAGCTGAAGGTCTTAATGAAAAAATTTTTAACAAAATGACTTGTGTTTGAACAGCAATTTGACATTTCAAATTTTTATTTTTCACTTTCCCAATTTTTGATTCAATGAAGTCGTAATTTACACTTCAAACGATCGCCAATTTTTTAACTTGCAAGTGTAACATTTGAAAATATAAACTGAGTAAATGAAATATATATTAAAGTTCCAATAAACTTCTTTGTCGAATGTTAACATTTAAAACTTAAATTTGCATCATCAGATATCAGTTTTAAGTAATTTTTTAAAAATCATTGACGTAAATTGTCCATTCAAAAACAAACACAAATTATTAAACAATTTCAGAATTTCGTGGTAAATTAAGAAAAAGTTTCATGAGTATCGTGTGCCAGGCAGGATAAATAAAGCTGATTCCAATAATTAGTATGGATTCACGTCTTTTAACTTCGTAGAAATTTACATAAGTTTATTGCACCTGCCCTGAATATGTAAATTTTTACATGTTAAATGCTGTTTGCAACTTCTCTTTTTTTTATAATTTTTATTTTTATGTTACATTCCTTAATTACAAATAATGACTTTAGAAATGTGTTTTCAAGCATTAATTAATTTAAAACTCAATCCTTTTTGTGTAGCTGATTGAATTCGAAATACAGATTTTGGTAAGCAGTATTCGTGGGATAATTTAGTGATTTTTCTAGAAAATGTTATAGTTTTCCTTTACGAGAAGAAGAACTTTTTTTAAGATTATTATCTAAAAATAATAATTTTTTTACAACATTCATATTTCTTTGGAAACAGAGAATCATTTGAAAATTAATTGGAGAAAAATTCGAAAGGTATTTCATAGAAATCTTCTGAATATTTTTCATTATACGAAGTTGTATTGGAATCTTTTTACATAAGTTTCTACATATAACAGAATTTTCTTTCATGGATTTAATATGGAATCAACAAATAATTGTATGGAATCAAAAAACTTGGAAAAAAATTGAATAGTATTTATTTTACAGCATCTTTAAAAAGAAACCAGCCGATAGGCCAGCCTTTAGTAATGTATTAAAATGGTAAACAAGTCTGGTTCTAAATGGCAGATCAAAATTTTGTTTGTCTGTTTGTGCAAGATTCACGCAAAATCTACGCATTGGTTGGTTAGAGATCGCCATGTTCCAAATTCTAAGTTCCCATTGGAATATTAAAATTGCAAAAATTTTATACTTGTATAATAATAGAAAGAAGTTACTGAAATTTTAAGAAAATAACATTTTTTTTTTTTTTGTGTTCTATAATACAACTCGCTTAGTCGCAAATTATGCATTTGTTTTTCTATGCTGCAGACCTCACACAAATTAGTTAGATTATATCAATCATAATTAATTGTTTTAGAAGCATTATTTAAATTATTATCTCGTTGTTATTACTGAAATCTTGACAGAAAATCAATTAAGCTAATTGTATACTTTAATAATGCGTTATATGAATTTGAAATATCGTTGCAGTAAAATGAAAGATGCTCTCAATCTTTGCAGATTTATATTCGAGTTCTGCGCGGCTATTTTTTACCTTGCGGCCTTTTGAGATCTGAGGGGCCCCAAGCTTAAGAATTGGGACCCAAAGAAGAGCTTAGAGGATCCTTAGCGCAGAGTCGAAACGTGTAATCATCACTCCATTTCGATACGGCCGTGATTGATTGCGGAGGCAGCGATAAAAGTGCGCAAATTTAATTTCGAGCTTACAATTAGCCGCGCGTTCTCCGCCCGCTAAGTGCGCGGGGGGTGGGAGGGAGAAGAGGGGGACCAAGAGGGCAGCACCGCCGCCGGTCTCTTGCCTTGGAATTCATGTTTTGGATTTACGACCGTACCCAAGAAAATTATTGTAATTAGCGGCAATGCGCGGCGGCGGCGACGGTGCAGTTGTGTTCGTGCGCGCCTGCATCGCTGTGTGCAGCACCACCAGCAGCAGCGGCATGAATTGCGTGAATTCACCAGGAATTCTTCTCGCACCGCACCACACCGCATAGTCCTCGTCCTTCTTCCTCCTTCTCCTTTAAATATTATCGTGTCGCTCGGCCCAAGCCCCGGCCCCGCATTTCGTAGCATTGTAAAATTCTCGTGTTGTGTGACTGACTGACTGGCCAGTGATTAAGCGCGCCGGGTTAATTTAACTCGAGTTCCAGCGATTTTATTACTTTTGCCCCGCTTTCGTCTTTTTATCCAATTTAATGGCTCCAATTCGAACGACTAATGGATCGCCATCGCTCGCCTCGCCAAGGAGCAGCGCGCGATGATGCAATAGCCAGGGGAGGGCATAAAAAGCTTTTAATGTTAATAAATGATATTCGTCATGTGACTTTGCCTTCGCTCTCTTGCCGCCGCGTAAAATTCATGGAAAATCGCGAATTATGAACAATACGGTGGAGGTGTGTAGAAAATTAAATGATCTGCGCTGACAAGAGGGAAAGAAATTAACACACACACACACGCACACACACACACCTACATCTACAGGTGCACAAATCGGAGGGCATTTCAGAGTCCTTTGGCCTCTGTCAAAATCTTGTACAATTAAAAGCCTTCTGCTTGTGTACGTAAGTAGGTTTGACAGTTCGAGAAAATTACATTGACGCTTATGGCGGATCGGCGAAACTCTCTCGGAAATTTGCATTTATCTGAGTTATATCATTGTAAGGAAAAGTAATGGCGTAGAAAATTTAAGCTAAAAAACTTTTATTTCTAATATACTAAAAATATTGATTAATTCCTAGCGAAATTGCAGTGATTTCTCGGTTCTCCGGAGCCGAGTCTCCCGCCACCTGTCAAACAGTCGGTCCTTGCAAGTGGTTTGGGGCTCGTGTGTTTCGATGAGTTGGATTTAGACTCAAAAATTTTGCCTATTTTGTTTAAAAAGGTTATCAAATGATTAGTGTATTTAAAGCGAACGAATTTTGGGCAAACATTAGTGAAAATCATATTTAGATAGTAGCTTTAATTTGGTTTTTGGCACGAATTACTTGAATTGGCCTTTTACTTATGTGCGTAATTAGTCTGACAGTTCTACACATTTACATTGGCGCTTATGCCGGGTGGATGAAAATCCTACTGAAATTTGCATTTAATCGGATTATATCACAGCTAAAAAATGTAATGTTTTACCATGTATAATTTAACCTCAAAATGTTTTGCTTCGAAGAAGATAAAAATGTATATCAAAGTATGTCAAATCTTCTAGACACTGCCAGAACAGAAGTTCTTCGTAAATAGTCTGGGGCTCGTGGTTTTCGTTAAATTGAATTCATATTTTTATATTTATATTTAAAGAGATAATGAAAAGTCTAGTGAATTGAGAACTTATCATGAGTGAACGTCATTTTTAAATAGGAACTTTAGTTTGAATGAACTTTTTGGCATGTTAACGTCCCCTGTCAGACCCATTGTATTTTCTGTGACTTTGCCCTATCGCCGTATGTGTACGCCAGACCACTTCACGCATTTTTTACAAAAGAGTCAGGCAAAGTTTTATTTTGCTCTTGTATAATACTTTTCCAACTATCATTTTTGTCTAATTATTTGATATCATAAATAAGGTAAAAAATTAAGAGATCCTAATTTTTAAACCGCTGCATCTTCGGAAAAAGTAGATGGATTTGGATGAATAAAATTTTATTTTAAAGCTTGTAATTTCTACTTTTAAGCATACACATCAAAAATTTTGCTTTCATCCCCTACCGCTCAGTTAGAGTAAAAAAATACTTTGTGAAGTTTAATTTAAAGCATTTTAGAGCAGGTATACTTTCCTTTAAAAAATAAAATTTGTTTTTCTTTAAATTTCTCTGTGATTTTGTTTAAGAGTAAACCTTCTGATTAATCAGGGAATACGATTTCATTTACATGACTGCTTGGGCTGACTTGGCAGTAGACCATTGTGTCAACACAATTTTACAACACATTTTCGATGTGTGTACAACGTAGCGCCATCCTGTTGGAAACAGAACTCGCCCAAGTCCACAGAACGAACTCGAGGATCGCTTGTGCTATTAATTACCTTGCCAATCGTACGAACTTTCTTATTATTCGCATTATTCTGACCGATATTGCTTTTCAAAATATTTGGCAACAGAGATCCCACTTTGGAAATAAATTTTCAATATTTCCCAACGTTGTTCAAGCGTAAATCTATTCATTTTGTACTGCGGTGGTATGATGCTTCTGTCAATTTTCAGAGCGCGGAAGAGCTGCACATATCAAAACAACATGTAATTTAAAAAAAAATCAACAGATGGTCCACACTTTAGTATGATGGATACGATATTTTATACTAAACTTATTAGAAAAACGATTGTGATGAATATCGATTCGATTTTCTACGATATATATTTTATAATTGTGTCTTTTTAAGTTATTCTAGTAAATTGTATAGAATGTGGTCCTGTTTGCGTAACTCTGCCAATTTAGCATTGATTTTTCTGCATTCTAAGCATTTCTTTCAAACAGTGTTCAATCATTTTATTTTACGCACTTTCAAAGAATATTTGTTAAAATTCGGTACAAGATCAACCATCTAATAAAAGTTCCACTTTTTCCGCATATTCGAAATTCTAAATTTTATATACTTATGTGCTTGCTAAATTTACAATTTTCAGCTAAAGTAGCAGAACTAAAGTAGTCGGCTCTGCTATTTTAAACAGATTTTAGGTGTACAAATTTAGCACAGCCTGCTACTTTAGCTCTGCTAAATTTGTGGACATAATTGGCAATCTATAGTAGGTATAAATAAGCTTTAATCCTATTGTAAAAGGGTCTGATTTCTAAAAATTTTTTTTTATTATTACTAAACTAAAGTTTATATAAATTTCTCGGTATCCCAGGAATTTGTGAGGATCTACTTTTCTTAATTTTCAATGAAAAAATTCGGAAAATCTGAAACTCTAAGCGTGTCTCTATCAAAAACCTCATGTGCACATAATTCTTGTGCTTTGTCTTCAATTAAGAAAAAAGAAGCAAATCTTTTGAGTTATCTTTAAAGAAATATCTATCCATAAAAGTATGAAGAAGAATTCAAAGATTCAAAATTTCGAATACATCAAAACCTTGACCAGAGTTTACTTCGATTCCCTTTCCCATCCCGCCCCTCATCCAGTGATGGCCATGCCGGTGCAAGGCCTAATGAGAAAGATCGCTCGATGCGGCGCGTAGAATTGCATTCGGGACAGACGTGGGCGTTCATAATTTGTAATTAATAATTAATGAGATGCATATGACGTTTGAATGCAACAATAGCGCGCGTTCGGCCGGCTCGCAAAGCTCGCACGTGTAACTTATGCCCATTAAGCCTGGTGCCGGCGGCCGGCAGGGGGATTCCATCGTAATTGCTAGAGAGAAACGTGGGCTCCTCGGGTAATTATAAGGCTCGCAATAATTATGAGAGAGTCCCGAACCGGGCGCCGCACAGTGGGCTGAAAATGAATCTTAGTGGAATTAGCAACACTCAAAAATCGAATATTTTATTTTGAAAAAAAAATATCATAAACGTGTTCTACTAGTCAATGCAATAATTTAATGACATGAAATAATTATTTTTTAAATTTATGTACAAAGTTATGAGACAAAGTTTTTTTTTTTGTATGGAGTAGAACATAAAAAACGCAATAAATGAAAATCCTTAAATTTCGTTAAAATATTTTTTATAGTATCGATAAGAAGGTATTATTTACTGTTTATATACAAAATTTGGTATTTCGGAAACCCTCGGAACCGCGCCGCGCAGTGCGCTGAAAATGAATCTTAGTGGACTTAGCAACACTCAAAAATCGAATATTTTATTTTGAAAAAAATACCGTAAACGTATTCTACTAGTCAATGCAATAATTTAATGACATGAAATAATTATTTTTTAAATTTATTTACAAAGTTATGAGACAAAGTTTTTTTTTTGTATGGAGTAGAACATAAAAAACGCAATAAATGAAAATCCTTAAATTTCGTTAAAATATTTTTTATAGTATCGATAAGAAGGTATTATTTACTGTTTGTATACAAAATTTGGTATTTCGGAAACCCTCGGAACCGCGCCGTCACAATCACAGCAGCTTTGCATATACCCTCCAGTGGAGGCATATACCCTCCAGTGGAGGGCCTCCACCCATACCGATCGTCCTGTAATCAATCAGTCAGTTTTTGTTTTTACAATTGACGGACGTCCTCACGATATGTTAGTAATGGAAGGTTTAATTACTAATATCGAAGTATTTATGAAATTAAAAGAAAGTGGAAATCTTAAAGATGGCAACTGTATGTACAACTTTGTAAAGTCAAGATTAAAGAAAGAATTGTCTGACGAACAGAATAAAGCCCTTAAATCGTTTTGTAGTACATACTGTTCGAATCTTAACAAAAGGTGGACAAAATCGGGTTCCAAAGGTCCAGATTTTTTAAAGAACAATCATGCTTGGTTAGGATTGAATGTTATTTGGCCTGACTTTGTTAAATCGTCTACTAACGAGCCCATGATTGATGTTGCTGGACCATCTCGAGGAGGTGTTTTAGCTACAAGAAATGTTGGAACTTCAACTCAAATTAGTCCAAGAAAATCTATTACTGATTTAGGCCCTAAACAGAAAAAGATACGAATCGAGGATTTGGCATCTACGCTATCTTATGAAGAAAAAACATTAATTTATATGTCTTCATTAAAGGCTCGTGGGAACAATGACATTGCTGATATTTTGGATTATCTCCTAAATAATCCTGAGAAGGTGAAGCAAGTCAACAATTTTATTTTTTCCCAGAAACAAGACACGATGGCTTCTGAAAAAGCTTTAGGCACCATGTTGTCTTTGAAACTTTCTAAGTGGCAATATAATACTATGAGGAAATCAGTCCAGGAAGAAGGCGTAGATTTATTTCCATCTTATTACGCAATTCAAAAAGCAAAATCCGAATGTTATCCGCCAAAAGAGGATATGGAAATAACAGATATGTCCGCACAGATAAAAATGCAGTCTCTTTTAGACAAAACGGCGGAAAGGCTCTTGAAAGTTGTTGAAATAGGAGACGATAAAAAAAAATTAGAATTAATTAGTAAATGGGGTTTTGATGGTACTTCAAATCAATCTAATTATAAGCAAAAAAGCGAGATCAGTGAAGATGATTCTAGTATATTTATGGGGAGTTTGGTTCCCATAAAACTAATGTGTGGGGAGCAAGTTGTGTGGGAAAATGAAACTCCCAATTCAACTTATCTCTGCCGTCCGATATTTTTCAAATTTATGAAAGAGACGCAAGAGACTATTACAAATGAGATGAATAAGTTAGAATCTGAAATCAATAGTTTAAGTGAGACTGTACTTCAAGAAAAATCCATATCCCATAAATTGTTATTCACAATGATTGACGGAAAAGTTACATCAGTACTTAGCGAAACTTCCACACAGAGTTGTGATGTATGTAAAGCCACACCCAAGGAAATGAATGATTTAACTTTGCTATCGCAAAAAGTGCCAAACACTGATATTTATAAATTTGGCATATCTTCACTCCATGCTTGGATCAGGTTTATGGAATGTATTTTACACATTGCCTATAGACTTGAGTTCAAATCTTGGATAGCCAAACGTGAAAATAAGGTCAAATTAGAAAATAGGAAAAAGACAATCCAAGAAGCCTTTAAAAATAGATGTGGGTTGCTTATTGATATAGTAAAACAGGGGCATGGTACCACTAATGATGGTAACACAGCCCGAAGATTTTTCGCAGATGTGGCCACTACTGCTTCTATTACTGGAGTAGACGAAAATCTAATAAGGAGGTTTTCTGTTATTTTAGAAACAATCTCGTCAGGGCTTCTTATAAACACTGATAAGTTCAAGGAATTTGCAGATGAGACCATTGCATTGTACATTCAACTGTATCAATGGTATTACATGCCTGCGAGTTTACACAAAATTTTAGTGCATGGTAAAGACATCATAATTAATTTTGGACTTATACCTGTGGGAAAGTTGTCTGAGGAAGCAGCCGAATCTAGGAATAAGGATTTTAGAAAGTATCGAGAACAGCATTCCAGGAAATTTTGTAGAAAAGCGACGAACGAGGATATATTACACAATTTCCTTGTTACATCTGATCCATGCATTTCTACAAAGAGGCCAAAATTGGCAAGGAAACATAAATCATTCTCCAAAGAAGCTCAAAGTTTGATAATCTTTCCCGACCATGAAACCGAAGAAGCAGATAAAGAAAATGTCAGTTTCTGCAATGAGCGATAATGAAAGCTTTCTTTTAATTTCAAATTTGTTGCATTAGTAACTTCATAGTGGATTAGGCCTTCTGGGGATACCACTTTAAAATAATACGCACCTGGTTCTCAACCTCTCGGGTGGTGTGGAATAAAGAACAAAAGTAGCAAGTCGGAAAACGCATAATAACGGTAACCAAAAATCACATTACACATACTGAATTTTTTAAACTTCTTTGCCTTGTAACTATAAAAACATTAAGTTTTAGAACATGTTTGTAAGACATAAAATGTTAAGAAAAAGCCCTACAGCACGAATATATGCTTATCATTGGCTAAGTCCATAAAACGAAATTTCAGCCCATTTTATCTCGGTAAGTTAAAACTTAATCAAAAAAAGTCAAAGTATAAAAGGAATTTGTTTTCATTGGTAGAACTCAAAAATATGGTTTTTAGCCCCTAAGTCCACAATTTGATTTTTCAGCCCACTGTGCGCCGGAGGGGACGATAATTGCGGGCAATAAGAAAGCAGCAAAATTGAGACAAACGCACATTTTATTGCGCGCGGACGAGGGCAAGGAGGGGCTAGAAGTTTCGTGATTTCAATTGCGCTAAAATAATTACTCCGGCGATGTTAGTAATTTCGTCCGTCCGTCCGTTCGTCCGAAGATACCGAGGGGTCCGAGCTAGGTCCGAACAAAGCACTCTCATTTTGAGACGCTGTTTGCCACTGGTAAAATGTTCCGCGAGACAACGCAGGTATATTTATAAGTATACGGCGCACTCGATAGATTTATGGTCTATCCGCGAGTAATGTGGTCAAATCGCAGGAGCCCCAATGAAACCCCAACCCGGGCCCCGCAAATCGACATACTTTTGCCAGTCATCACCGCGCTGCGCTCCAAATGTATCACTCTGGAAGTTGGCGCTTTTGCTGCAGCAACTCCCCAACAGCAGCAAATCCCAAAGACATTCGCGCGCGAACAAAAGCAAAATGAGAAAAACACGCGGGCAGGGGGGACAAAACAAGAAAAAATATATTAAACCACTCCGGTGCTCTCGGAACGTTCCCCAGGGCATATTCTATAATCACGAGTTATATTAATGAGTTTAATGTTTGGGTAAAACGTACATGCGTTACAATCGCGGATAAATTATGAATTTATAGCCAAGTGCTCGAGTAATTATCATTACCAGCCTCGTTTCGGAACCCGCTCCGCTCGCAGGCATTGAATCCAAGAGTCCTCGGCTTAGGTCGGGGCCTGGGGGCGGGCTTCGGAGCACACTTTTATGCCGGCTCCGGGATCGGAGCCCCAGTTGAGGCCCCAACTTTATGCTACGATATATGTATATGCAATATACTATAATATGTTACACCTCATCGAGGTATGCTTGAATACAGAAATTAAGCCGCTACGCGACTGCGTATACAGCTCAGCTGCGTTGCGCCGCCGCCGAAGTTGCGATTCGCGCAGATGCAGCATACACTCCGCGACAAAATAATGAGCCACCCATACATTTTTATAAAGAAACAGGTACAGACAAAATTTTTTAATGTTCATCGAATTTAGCAAAAAAGTGAGATCATCCAACGCTGAAAGCTGGAAGGAAAGCTACCTTTATCGGAAAAACATATAGTGAAACATTTAAAGTTTGCTCATAGACATCTCAGGTGAAAGAAGAGATTTAATTTCAACGATTTAAGGAAAACTGTCTAATCGATCTCTGAAAATCGATTTTTTTGGGTCAAAGAGTCAATTTTTATATCGATCTGAAACAACAGATCGATTCAATGAATCCGTCGAATCGGACTGCAGCAGAATAACCTAATTTTAGTGAATTCCATAACAATCTGGTAAAAAATCAGTTGACATGAGTTAGACAAAAAAATCAAGACGAATTAATACGTTATTTATTGTCATTGCCCGTCGTCGACTTTTTTCTATGGCAGGAAATATTGCGACCGATAAAAGGAGTCGCTTGGATCTTGAACGACTAGATAAATTAATCATTTTAAAGTCGCTCGATCTTAAATACTGGGAAATGTAATTTTTTTTCGTTTAATAATAATAAACGCATATGATTATCATTTACATATAGCGTTTTAACATTGCAACCAAGCTTTTGTTGTGATCTTTGGACAGGACAACAACTTTGTGTTAAAGTTGATTTTTTATTACAGTATTTGTATTTAAGGTACTATTACCGTCTAGAATTTTCAAAAAATGATTTTTTTTTTTTTAAATTTTTAGATTCTTTATACCTTCAATAATAACTGTCTAAAATATTAAATCGAAATTCGAAGCCAGTGCCGAGATATACCGACTCAATTGAAGCGCACTCTCGGCTGTTCCCATGTTCTAAATAAACTTTAAATGCGTTTTTCTCGAGTTTAGGTTTTTTTAACTGGCGGACAGTTAATCTCCGGATCTACTGGGCCGATTTTAATAAACTTTGAAGCATTCTGTTCGTTGTTATATCCTGCGTGATAGTTTACCACAATTTGACCACAAAAAAAATATATAAAATTTTTGAGCCTGAAAAAAGGCCGAAAAAAAGGGCGATTTTTGAAAAAAAATTTGAAATGTCCGCCATTTTTTTATTTTTAATGATTTTTCAATTTTTCTGGTAAACTATCACGTAAGAGCACTTCGTTTTTGTAACTCTTTTTGAATTTTATGTTTCAGACTTACCGTTCCAGAGATTAACTGTCCGCCATGCAGCAATGTTTTTTTGAGAAGAAAATTTGAGCGCCCTGTATTAAATTTACAGTTAATAGAAAATAAAAATAAAAATTTTTTTCGTAATCTTCAAGAACTGTTTAATACTGTAAAAAAAGTTTGATAACAATATATAACATAGAAAGTGAAAAAAAAATTGTTGAATATATGTCATTTTTTAGCATTCTAGACGGTAATAGTACCTTAAACTAATTCGTCATTCTTATTTTTCTTCGATTTTCTCTAGTATGCAGGTTTAAAATCAAATTAATTAACGAATCGATTAATAGAAAATCGATCTTGCAATGCTCGATTTAGTCAAGGATCGATTCTACTGAGTTCAAATCGAATCGAATCGAATATCCATGTTTTTCAGATTGAAAATGGGTTAGTAATCTGGGCAGGAATAGAGTAGAAAGAAAAGACGAATATCCGATTCTTTTCTAGAAAAATGAATAGCAATTTTTATATAGTACACAGATAATTCACGAAGAAATAAGGAGCCAAGGAAACATGATAGCAGGCGAAAACCTTATTCTTCAACAAGATAATGCTGTAATTCATACCGCCAAGAAAATGAAAGATTATCTTCAACAAAATAACGTAGAGCTTCTGCAATGGCCTTCGAGGTCTCCGGCTCCTTAATATTATCGAAAATCATTGAGGATATCTTGCAATTCTCAACCATAAATTATTTGAAAAATGCTGTTCAGGAAGTAACGGAACTACAAATTTTCGGACCCCCCCGGAAAATATAATTTTGGACTCCAGGCAAAAAAAAAAAATGATATTATATAAAGAATATGTTTTAAAATGTAAAGTTTTGTTTTTAGAAATAACTAGTTATGTCAATAAGTCGTTCTAAAAACGACAACAAGTCGACCTAAAAATTAGATTATCACATCGTAAAAACTTCCTGAAGAACATCGATTATTTTGTGCTGGATATCGTTTAAAAGGTCCTTGAGGTCTACATGAATCGAATAGTATAATAATTTTTTTGTCATATCGTTTGGTTAACATTCTATTTTGAAATTTCCTATATCCGTTGAAATCGTCGAAATACTTTTAAGATATCATCTTCGTCTGTATTATCATTATTGTCTAACTTTTCTTCATTTTTAAACGCGGTTTGGTTTCCCAACTCCGTTCTAACATGTTTTAGGAATTTTTTTAATTTTGCTAATTTAGAGACGTACCCCTGCTTTCTTTTTAATTTTCTTCTTTTTGTTGCATCGCTAGTATTACCTAGTTTCTTTTCCATTTTCACCCTTTAAAGTTTATATTCATAATAAATGCGTTATTTTGGCAAGAAATAAACGAATTGCCAACAACTTTTCAAATGAACTTATAGAAAACAACGAAACTAGTAAAACTGGTTAATTTTTGACTTTTTTTTTTCTCTCGATAATTTTATAGGATTGAGATCTTTGTTATGCTTTTTAGGGAGAATAATTATATATTTAGAAATATATTTTGGGCCCCTTCCGACTTTGCCTGATAATTACTTAAAATTAATTTCAAAGAAAGAACAATCATATATAATTGTATTTTTTAAAATATTGTCTTAACAACAGGCAGTAAAATTTACATCCGCACTTTTTTAAGAAACAGATAAAATTTATTGGTGGGTCATTATTTTATCGCGGAGTGTAATATTAAGAAGCAAACTATTAAGGTAAATTTTATATTCTCTTTTACTCCTCTAATTCAGCTGTATGGAAAGAAGAAAATCTCGAAAAATATGTTTTCGCCCAACAAAGTGACTTACTTCAGATTTCAGATTAATGGGATGCTGTTGAACATTTCCCGATGATGAGGCCGACGGTGACGGTGACTTCGCTGCCCGCACAGCTGACGCAGCGGCCGCAGCAGCCGCGGCGGCCAGCGCGGTGTGCGGCACCGGCGGCGACGGCTGGACGCAGATCGAGTCGAACTCCCTCTTCATGCCGCAGAGGGAAGCGGTGATCGCTTCGCACGGTAATACTGTTCCTAGCATCGCGGGCGTGTCGGCGTTACTGTTGCTCTCTGTCTCCTCGGCACCCTCCGCCATGTCAGATGAGCATCTTCATACACGCCTGCAAAAGCAATTAATTAGGGGTCATTTTTCTTCGAAGATTTTATTTTTAGTTTTAACTATAATTTAAATTTATTAGCATTTTCTAAAATCTAGCAAATTATACTTTTTTAAGTTTTTGAGTTTTCAATTTCGACATTTTCAGAGGTCCCTAAATAACACAAGTCGACACGATTTTTGTTTCTGATTAACGGCGCGCAACTAGTGTGATACTTTCAAAATTTGCATTTTTCGATAGTCTACACCTTCAAGAATAACATACTAAAATGTAAAGTGCATATGTCAAATAGGTTTTGAACTACATCCTTCTTTGACATTTTTGAGATTTCCTGCAATTCTAACTCGAATACAAATCATCCGATAGACTTAAATTTTTTTTTTTTGCCGTAAGGTAAACTGCCCTAATTCCGGACACTTAAGATATATCACACCTATTTCGATCATATAAAAAAAGTAACTGACCAATGTACTAAATAAAAAATGCAATCATTAACTGAAACACTTGATGATTATTAGTCAATCATTGCATTTTCACTAATTCATTAACAAATACTTTTAAATTAATATTTCCGTTAAGGCTATAGTACGTTAGGTGATACCCCTAATTCCGGCCAGAAAAATTACTTCGTCCTTATACCGGACACTTTTACGCCTAATTCCGGCCTATCTAAACAATGAGTTTTTTTTTGAAGAATTCGATTTTTTTATGTTAACTTGGAGGGGAAACTTTAACAAAATAATGTCTTTTGCGAAATATAATTATTTATTCAATTGATAAGCAATAAAAATGCTATAATAAACAAAATATAAGGATAAAAATATAACCCCATTTATTTTTCATTAAATTTTTGATTTATATTAATAAATTGTAGAATTTCGTGAGATATCATCATCAAAAATCAAGAAATAATAAAAAGGATATCTTGTGCGATTTCTTTACGATTTTATTCAAATGAAATTTTTTTCTTAAGCGTATCGTAGATTAGTACAAATTTTTTTTTCTTTTTTTAAATGATTTTATGAAATTTTTAAAATTTCCCCACAGGGGAAAGGCTGTTTCAAACGCGAAGAAAAATTAAAAATTTGTAAAATATTGTATATTTGAATAAATAAATCTTCAATAAATACTTTTTTCTTATTGCATCTATCCTCATATGTAGATGGAAGATAGACTATTATAAATCTTTAAGTTGTAAACGATTTATATCTTTAAGGGGACTTTAAGTTTCATTGTTGAAAAAAATACACATTTTAATTTTGTTGTTGTGCAAAAGCTATTATATTTGTTAAACTAATTCCTTTTAAATATTATAGTAGAATATATAAAAAAAATGTTTGTTGCATTTTTAGTATGTCTTGTTCACTGCAAAGGGCGTCTTCCAAAAGTCACTTTTAAGACACCCGTATTTCTCTAAGGCTTCCTGTAACACATAGAGTAAAAATTCCAAAGGTATTCTAGTCATAAAACTAAATGATAATAACTAAACCTAAAAAACCCTTTATTGTTAATATTTTTATCATTTTATGAACACTTTTCTGAAAAATCAAAAATCAAAAATCAAAATTTGTTTTTTCGGGTAAATACCCCTGTATAAAAAAATAGGAGTATGTAACATATTTTTAAAGGTTTAGTTACTAGTATTTTTCATAACGAATCGAATATATTTTGAATTATTAAAATCCAGTGAGTAGTTTTCGAGTTACAGAATGTAGTTTAGAGAAAAACGCGTTTAAAGTTTTTGTTATATAATTTTTGCATATAAAACGCGTAGAGGTACCGTTACAATGGGTATAACTTTTTTTACTGTTTGAGTTTCTTGAGGTACTAGTTCCCTGTAGAATAGGAGAAAATAGACATTTAAACTTTATTTTTTGTTCAGCTCCTTTATTCTATCTTTTAATCTAACTACATCTTTTTTTATTTGAATATTTAAGTCTTGAAGTTGACAAAAAAAATTGTTTTTCTTTTTTTAGTACTTTATTATATATACTCTCAAAAATGAGCAGTCCAAAAAAAGAGGGTGCCATGGCGGACACTCAATCTCAGAAACGGCAAGTCCGAAACAAAAAACAAAAAAGCATGTTAAAAAGGAAGATGTTTTATAAGGCAATTCACCACAATTAGTAAAAAAAATCGTAAAAAAAAGAAATAAATGGCGGATGTTTGAAAAAAAAGTTTGAAGAAATCGCCATTTCGCTTTGTTCGGTTTGCAAATGTTTTTTATCAACTTTTTCTGAATTTTCTGGTGAATTGCCCTACAATAGACCTTAACAAACAAAACGCTATAAGGTTTATTCAAATCGGTGCAGCCAATCCGGAGAATTAGTGTCCGCGGTTTTGAAAAATGTAGTTTCGAGAGAAACGCGTTTAAAGTTTTTTTACGATATATTTATGTGTGTATATTCAAAAATGCGCGCGCACTAAATCTGCTGTAGTTCTACCATTTTTTAGAATTTCTTTGTAAAAATCATAAAATGCAAAAAAAAAAGAAATCGATTTTTCGAAGAATTTTGAGGGAACTAGTACCTACCTTAAAACGGTTTTAGGACAGTATTTCTATGATTTTAAAGAACACTTTTATGTAAAAAAAATGGGTTTTTTTTTCAAAAATGAAACGAAAAGTCTCTTAATTTGTTAAAGATTTAAATATAACGTTGAACCTCTATAAGTATAATGATAAAGACACCACCACTTACATCCAGGGAGCTCGTCTTTGAATGTAGTTGGACGATTTATTTTTTGGAGAAAGCTACCAACTGACTCCACTAATTGTATTTTGGAAATGGGGAATCCTCTTTCATCCATTTCTAATATCCACTTCACTAATGATTCTTCTTCGTCAACACTGAACACTGTTGGGACACCAGCTTTTTCATATTTCTTATTTACTCTATCAGCTAGAGTTGATTTCGGAATATGGGAGGGTTTAGATGCTGCCCGATGCTTCACACATAGAATGTTCGTTATATTTTACTTTTTTCATCTTGAGAATCACTATATACCTATGCTACAGTCTTTTCAGAAGATACTGTTCGGTAGGAAGTACCCGAGTTTATGTCTGTTTTTAACCGACTTAACTAACGAATATACCGCGATCGCATCCCGTAATAATCAGTCTGGCCGGAATTAGGGTAATCATATTGTCCGTAACATCCTAATTCCGGACAGGCGTCCGGAATTAGGAAAACTTGGAAATCCCATACTGCCTAATTCCGGACACGATATATTAGTGTTTTTTAAGAGAAATATTTAATTTTTAATCGATAATGTAGAAGGTTACAGATTGGGTAGCAACCAACATATCCTTTCTAAATCGTTTAAATTAAAAAATAACCTTAATCAATTACAATACTGATTTTAAGCATTTGGACGTTCGATAGATGGCAAAAATGCTCTTTTTGGCCAAAATGATTTTTTTTACAGAAAACTAATTTTTTTTTTTTGAAATCCCATGACAGGAAAAGAAAGCATATAGATGAAAGTATATAATAACAACAATATTTCTTATTTATAAGTGTATTTTTACTCAATATTAACAAAAATAACTAGTGTCCGGCATTAGGTAGGTGTCCGGAATTAGGCCAGTTTACCTTATTTAGTATTCGTTTCTTCATACAATAAACCTCTAGTTTTTCGATTGGATGAAAAATGACAATTTGGCATACAAAAAAAAAATTAAATTTTTAAAAGCGTCATTTATTTTTTATTTTTTCAAAACACCTCTATTTTGTTGAATCTCAATTTTTGTTTACAATCAAGGGTCATTTTACAGGAAATATATTCGGACTTTTTTTTCAGGCAATCTGAAGGTCGCAATCACTGCAGCAGTGGGAGAATTTTTTTTTTTGAGGCTCGGTAAATGGCGCATAAGTCGTGAAAAACTGAATTGTTTTATACAAAAAAATTACAGTATATACTTAATTTATGAATAATTATATCCTCAAGATTTCAAAACTTTCCTTTCAATAAATTCCAAAAAACCATCTTTTTTTTAAGCAGTCTCCCTAGTTGTGCATTTTGATGCGTGCACATTTTTTTTTCATTACAATTGAAGAAAATCGATATGATTCTTAAAAACTTTGCTCTTGTGCCTCCGATAGGAAATTTAAAATTATCTCCAAAATTTTTGTCTTCGTTTCCTTGTACTTCTTTTTGGGGTGAGAATTTCTTAAAATTTTCGGCAGCTATATTAAAACTGTCATTTGGAATTTCCCAGTAAGAATTTCTAAAATTTTTAAAAAGACCGCAACACGGCTGCACGAGGTCTGCGATTTTAATGTTTTATTCGGTCGCACAGCGGCTGCACAGAGTCAGTTCGTCGGACAAATTTGGTCGCACTATAAAATATACTACCTATGTACAAAATGGGATTATTACATATAAGACCATAGCTCTGCCACTACAACGATCGCACCCACAACTGCACCTCGGCCACACCATCCAACGATTTTATAAATTTATATCTATATAAACTGGTTCAGCCGTGACACGTCCCCTGCGGCCGTTGTCGTTTGTACTCAATTTCGGCCCTCATAAGGCCGAACGTGCAGCCATTAAAATTGTTCAACAAAATATCGAGCAGTCGTCGTACCGCGCTGTCTAGAAATCGTGCGGCCGTAGTGCAACCGAGGTGTTATTTCAATAACATACTTAACCCCTTCCGGTACGATTTAATAATGAAAAAGTGTGCATGAAATAACCATTTAATTTTTATTTAATAAAACTTTTTTAATTTGATAATTCTTATATATTCTTAATTAATATTCATTTTTACATATTGTTAATTGACATTAAAAACGGTAAAATTAAGAAAAAATCAGAGCAAAACTTTAATAAGGTATATAGTTAATAGTCTTCAAGCGTGTGGTACTTTTCAAAACACTCTGGTAAGTGCAAAGGAATCCTGCATTGTTTACACTGCCAGGGAGTCTCACTTCTAATTTTATTCTTGTAACACACACGGCACCTCTTAGTAGGTTTTAAACTAAATTAATTATCATATTAAACAGTATGCATGACAAGTGTAGCTCGTCATTGTGCGATATGGCATGAAAAACCAATGACTTTACCGGAAGGGGTTAATATCAGCCCTAACTAAATGTTCTTTGATTCATTTTAATAAAAAAATGCCATTTACTTGCAAATGTTTGGCACATTTTGAAACCTAACACAGAACGTGCACGTTCTGGCAAAAAATTTCAAATATCTCAGCATGCATTTAGTTGTGATTGAGGTCAAACAATCGAAACTAATGTCCATGTTTTCTTCACAAAAGCAAAGTTTAAACAAAATAATGACGCTTTTTCCATCCTTTTTGGACACAAGCAACAAGAAAATAGCAGTCATAAGTAAGACTCAAAACAATATTTTAAATTTTAAATTCACGCATATGCCAATATGCCAGAGAAAAAACGTATTGTAAAATTACCTAAATCAACTATTAAAATATTTTGTACAGAAATTAATAATTATATAAAAATCTTACTAGATTTGATCAATAACTTTGTTGATTTGCTCAAGAAATTTTTGTATAAGTTTTAGGTAAAATGCCTTCATCATTATATAATTTACCCAACTACTTGATATACAATTTTGAAAACGTTACTTGAGTAAATTTTCCAAATTTTTTAAGTGTATTAATTTTAGGTAATTTGCCGCAATTGCTAGTTAATTCATTCTGATTTTTTAGGTAATTTTCAAACATTTTTACTTAATTCAACTAAGCTACCCATATACAATTACCCTGATAATATAAGTTTTAGTTATTTAGCCTTAGTTTCCTGTACAAATTCACCTAAGCTTGTTGCTGAAAATACCCAAGTGTTTTTAAGCAATTTATCGAAGTTTTTACATAGTTTTCCGAAGTAGATGCAAAATTGCAGCAGCAAGACAAAGATATTTTTTTAACAAGTTTACATAACTTTTCCTCTCAGTGCAGAAAATAATATCCGATAATATAAACACATTTTCTCTTACTTTACTTACATTTTTACATTAAAAGCCTAATTGTAATTTTAAATAATTAAAATATTATTTCGTCGATTTGTATTTATTTATTTTAGAAAATCTATTGAATTGGGTCAATACTGTCAAAAATTCAAATATCCTTAACCTTTTGAAAAGTGTTTCAGGAGTTTATTAATAGTAATATGTTGGGTTTTAGAAATAACTTATACAAAATGTATTAATATATCTTTCAAAAAGTTCAGGATTTATACGAGGGATGTTTAAAAAATTTCGATATTTTGTTCTCTGATATATTCGTATTTTTTTATATCTAACACATTACATTTTGAGGCCATTTTAAGGTAGTGCACAAAGTGAGCAAATGAGCAAATAAAACGCCAAGCTAGTACAAAAAAAATAATTAGACATTTAACTATGAATGTAGTCGTGATTTCAATAAATCTATGATTTGTGTCGCTGTATGGCACGTAGTGCCTTCCTGTTGAAACTACATGTTGTCAGCATTAACATCATCCATATTTTTGAAGAAATAATCATTGATCATAGTCCAGTAACGATCTCTCTTGACCGTAACACGAGCATTGCCTCATTTTTAGAGAACTAAGGACCAATAATGCCACCAACATGGCAACCGCAACAAATAGTGCATTTTTCTAAATGTAATGGAGTCCCTAGAGCCTCTTTTGGATTGATCTAACTCAAGAAGCGGCAATTTTGCTTATTAAAAAATCCATTAAGCTTACAATGTATGTATAAGGTGGAATTCTCAATAAAATAGTAAAATTTTCTAATACTTAAACGGTTTCTTTTGTTATTTTTTTTTTTTTTTAATTTTTTGGCAAAAAATTAAACGTCATTTCAAACTTTTCAGTTGATTAGAAGCGAATCAAACTGAATTATAAGTCTCACCCTATGGTAAAATAAAAACAAAAGTGGGATTAAAACACGATTTTATAAAACATGAAAAAGCAAACGAGTGACAAAAGAATACTCAAAACGCATGTCAATTTGAACCCTTACACCTATCCAGGTTTCAGGTAGCTGTAAAAAAAAAACAAAAACCTGTTCAATAATTCGCCATTATTGTCGTAAATTTATATTCCGTCCGCTGTGTCTACAGCGCCACAGACGCCAAAAAGCGAGCAACATTTTTCCTTTTATCCTTTTTTTTTATAAAACAAAAAAAAAACATTACTAGGAAATGTCTCTTGGCCGTGTACATTGGCGCGATTTGTGCGATTAAACACGGGTCCACTCTAGAAAACTCATAAAATTAAAATTTCCGACTCGTCGTCGAATTCGTGTGCATTCGCAACTTCTCCCCCCCAAGTTCAAGGGTTGCAGTTGTCCTGGCGAGCTCTCATTAATTCTGCGTGCATGACGCAAGACAAAAGCCGTTCGATAAGCGCCGCTTTAAACCTTTTTTCATCCCTAATTTAGTTTGGTTACGCGTACGCGATATCCACAAGGGGGCCGCCTGCATCAGTGTGCATTATTTTTTTGTGCCGGAGAAATTAATCATAGGTCTCTCCGTTGCTGGCGAAAGTACGACGAACGTTGCATGTAGAAATTTGCTGTGCTATTGCCGGGCGAGGCGAAGGGTTTGTCCCGCGAACCCCATGCTTTTCTGGTAGTGTCCGTGCCCACCACCACCACCACCCCCGTGCGACGCTGCTAGTCGATGGGCGTGCAATTTCGCCGATAATTAACGAAATTACAGCGAATTGTATAGACAAGGATAGGGACCTACGTGTTGAAAGTAATGACTTGAACCTTTTTTCTTTTCTTTTTTTTTTGCTGCCCTGCATTTGAATCCCCTACAAAAAAAAAAAAAAAAAAAAAAAAAAAAAACCTAGACGTGGACAAATAATTTTCCCATCAGCCATTAGCGATTTCAGCGCAACCCGCGACGACTGATGACGCGACCGAGCAACCGTCGTCGGCCCGATCTTTTCAAGTTTTCTTCGATTAATAACAGGTGGCATTTGTGTTCAGCCTTTCTAGTCCCGGAAGAGGGTTGAGAAATCGGACTGAAAACGCTTCTCCGAGGGGTGGCTTTAGCTGTTTTCGGACAAAGCTCTTTTATACTCGTAATTATCCAATTCTTAATACATACCTAATTTTAAAATGAAAATTAGTATGTTTGTTACTCAATTATGCCTAAATTTTTGGATGTATATTTTTGCTTTTTTTTGTGACACTAATTAATCCTGTATTTGTAACTTATGATATATTTACGTTATAATATTTCATATTACTAGTTTTGTACCATAAAATCAAAAGGATGCTGTACCTCAGAATGTAGAAAATATAACTCTTATAAGATCACTTAATTGTCCGTCCGTCTGTCCATCAAAACCCTTCTTCTTCTCAACAGCGGTTAGATGTATAAAGTTGAAATTAATATCAAATACACTAATTCCACATTTAACGCGGTACTCACACCAAGCGGTTTCGATATAATGCGTTTTTAAAATTGTGGAAAGATTCGCTTAATACGATTACATATTCCATAAAACGCGGTTAAGGGGAATTAATGTATATTATTAAATGTGTATACTATATGTATGTATATATTAAATTGTTTGTAGAAACCCAGCGGATAAAGAAGTGCTTTAAAAGATTTTTCCAAGTGCTCCTAATATGTTAAACACAAAGTGCTTCGTTTGCGCTTCAGTTTCATACAAAATTTCACAGAAGCACTTTTTCGAAGTTAATGTTGATGAAGCGCTTCGAATCTGCTTTTTTCGAAGCACTTCGAATTTTCCGGCTAGGAAAAAACCAAAAACCGAAATAATTAGTAGTTCTTTATTGGGACAATGCTGAATGCTATTTATATTTGGACATGTTATATTTAGCATTGGGGGATCCTAATATTATAAAAGTATCAAAGTTATTAGTGAAGCAGATATAATATATCATATTGAATTTATTGTCTTAAAAGTATGTCGCGCACGAGAAGTTCATACAAGTATTAATTTTGTTTGATTGTTAAGATTGCAAGAACCTTTCTTACTTTCTTTTCTATTCACACACCATATGTAATGTTCATAGTATAATATATGTGTACTGAAAATTTTTCTAAAGAAATTTCGATATATTTCAATCAGCCTTTTTATTTGTTATAAATATATAGTATTCTAAAGAGCAATTATTTGATTGTGATTTTATGCAAATGTGTGTTTCAACAGGTAAAAGCGAAAGAAAAGAAAAAATAACCTGAAATTTTTATTCGATTATTTCTTTTAGATCTTTCGCTGTCTTATATATTAATGGGCAAAACCAAAATTTGAAATCCTTTTTTAACTTATTTTCCGTGCACGTATCTTAATGAAACTTATATCAAGCGAAAGGTATTGATTTATTCAGGTACGTGCATAGGGAAAGGTGTAAAAACCAGGTAAAGTTTTACCTAAACTGACAAAATCTTTTATTCACATACGCACAATGCACATCAAAAGAAACAGGAAGAGAAAACATATGTGAAGAGAATACATTTGTTGAGAGAATATGTATATGAACTCTGCACTGACATTTCCCCACAATCTATTAAGCAGTGGTTACTTTCTTCTGCTTTTGTTGTTTGAGCTATTGAGTGCAAATTTAACAAGTGCCGCTTTTTTTCATGGAAACGTACAAGATTTTCAAAACTTGATGTCCGCCATATTGAATCCGCAATTTACAAATTTCAAAATTTGATGTTAAATTTGTGATTACCGACTACCAAAACTCCTGCATACTGAATTTCATGAAAATCTGTGAGATTTTTAAAAATTTGTTGTCCGCCATATTGAATTTGCCATTTTGAATTTTAAGAATCTGATTTTAATCTCATAATCAGTGACGATAAAAACCCCTTAGTACAGAATTTCATGAAAATCTGTACGATTTTTAGAGTTTCAGATTTTCAGAATCTGCACTATAGAAAATCCGCCATTTTGAAAAGATTACGAGTGATTGCAATCAGCAAAAAAACTTTTTTCTGTAAGTTCAAACATTCCGATCACCATTGATCATAGTAAGAATTGCATTGCAAAACTCTATTGACTTGAAAAAAAATTACAAAAAAAAAAATTTCAAATTTTTTGATACTTTTTTTTTCCAAAAAGTCGCCATATTTAATTTCCTATTGGAAAAAACTCAATGTTGACGACAGATTCTGAAAGAGCACACTCAAAACTAGTAAGATTCATGGTTTTTATTGGAAAATAAATGTCCTTTAATTGTAAGAATGAGGTTTTAAACTGCACAAAAACATTAGGTTCTTTGGGCGTTAATGGGTTAAGGAAAATATTTTTTAACTTAAATAAAGTGGACGCTGATTATAAATGCACCAACGATGGTTAGTGTGCTTTCCGATTTTTCTTTTTGTGTTTTTCGTTTGACGCTTATTATAATTACGGCAAGTAATCTCCTTTTAGATTTTTTTTAATAAGCCGGTTGTGTTTTTAATTTGATAAACATGCCTCGACGGCCTACTTTAACCTGTCGTATTGAACGACGAAGTGATAGAAACGAAGTCAGATCAATTCGAAATAGAACAGGCGACACTAGTTGCAGTAAAAATGACACAATTAAAATCAATATCGATTGTTAAAAATAATGAATCTTACAATGAAAATATAACCCAGGTATGCATCGATAGCTTTAGTTCTTATAGATATTAGAAATAAGGTAAAATAACTTGTTATTAAAAGAAAAGTAATCCTTTCAGGATTCTAAAATATCTAGAATGACGAAACTAAAAACAGTGGTTTTTCTTGAATAAAATTTTTACTTTCAGAAATAACATACCCAAAATTCAATATTTTTAAAATTTTGAATATCGAAAAGAATAAGAATTTTATTTAAATTTACCAATAGTGAAGAAAAGTAGTGAAAAAAATGCTTAGTAGAAAGGTTGAAAAATTTCAGTCTGTTTTCAGTTTCTTGCTGGTACTCGTTAAAGGTAAATGATATTTCAGTCTTGATTCATACTGCTTTCCGATTCAGCTATTCTAATATAAAATTTTCAGTCTAGCTTCAGTTTCTTTTCCGACTGAAAAAATATTCCCACCTCACTTCAGTCTGAATTCCGTCTGAACTTGCCCGATTTAATACGTTTTCAGTCTATTTTCAATCATTTTTCAGTGAAAATAATAATTTTCGCAATTTGGATTCCGTCCTTTTTCAGTGTTATTTCTTCATACGGTAATACTAAGCAAACTCGTTTCACCTGGAACACCCTGTATTTAAATTCAGTAGTACTAAAAATAATGTAACTTTTGTGTTTTCAGGATATTGCACTTTCAAAATTGTATGTTCAATGGATCGGTCATTTTTTTGTCAAATTTCAATGCTCTGACTAGTTTCGAAATGGATCAAATTTTGTCTTCAATTATTTTCTCCATTAATTCTCAAAACTTTATGAGAACCATCTTTTGAAACATAATTTACACTCCTAATAGATTCTAGAAATTTGTTTCTCCTTTTATACACGGTTTAGTTATGTTAACACGATTTTTCGGATAAAAACTCTCAAAAAACATCGATACAAAATGTTATTACCGGATGTAAAAATTAATTATACTACAATATATTCAGGATTGGCGAACACGCCACATTTTTTTAGTAAGGACAACGATTTTGGGCGATTGTGAAAAAGCTATGCCCTTATTTTTATTCTATAATTTATAGTCCTTCCTTTTTGCATTATGTTAATAATTTTATATTAGTACCACACACACATTTAGCCACGAAAGTTTAAATAGGATTTAAAAAAGTATAAAGAAACTGAGATTTATTTTTTTTATAATTTTAATAAAAATGGGAAAACATTTAGAAAGTACAAATGTATAAATAAGAATTTTATTCACTTACTATAAACTTCACTTAGTTTTAAGGGGTTAGGTGTAGTCAGGATTTTCAAAAAATCGATTTTTTTTTTTTTGCATTTTCTTTAAGTATAATATCTTAGAAATATTCTCTGAAAATTTTAAGTAAATCCGACAATTACTTTTCGAGTTATTCGATAATTAACAAAGGGTTCTCGGGCTCTCTATATACAATTTACAAACTTCAAATGCGTTTTTCTCAAAATTATGTTTTTTGAACTGGTGGCCACTGTAGCTCAAAAACCGCTCGGTAGATTTTAATGAAATTTATACAGATTTTTGAAAACATAAAAAGCTAGTGCCTGATCGAAGGATTTTTTTTGTTTGTTTTAATTTCGATTTTTTATAAACAATTAACTGTTGGTTTTTTCCCAAAAATCTGGAAAAAATTTTCCTGAGGCTGCCATTAAGCTTCGATCAGGCACTAGATTAGATATTAATAAAACTAATTTTTTTTGTCCAATTGATTTTGGATGAATCTCCAAGGATATATGATGGCCACCGCAAGGCGCTTCGGTTGGAACTGGGTCAAAGCAAACAGCCATAACTTTTAAAATTATTAATTTTTTTTTTCCAAAATTTCTGTCAAGTGAAGTCGAAACCTTATTTAATAATGCTATGTTTTTACTTTTACAAAACAAAATAATTTAGTGGCAAAAAAAAATTATTTAAAATTGTCATTTTTTTATGCCTCTGACTACACCTAACCCCTTAATTTAATTATTATTGCTATGCGTATGTAGGATTTTGTGGTGTAGTGTAAACAGACACGATACATGATTTTTTCAATGCAATATGATTGGTTATTTGATTTAACACAGGTTTTTGGATAACATTGAACGTATCTACCGTGTAAAAAGAGATTTGGATGTATAGAAAGTGATGAAGATTGAACTACAGGGTGCCCAATAGGAAATTGCGAATACTAATGGGTCACAATTTTTTAACAAATGGAGAGATCGGTAAAATGTAAATACTTTTTAATAAAGGACAGTCGTCATTTTTATTTCATGTCCATTTTATTATAAAAAAATTAAATCTATTTAATACAAAACAATTAATTTAAAAAAGTAGTGAAGAACGTTAGTTACTAATGATATATATTTTCGATATTTTAACTATCTAATTTGCCACAAATATCCATATGCTTTCTAAAACTATTAAAAATATTCTAACGTTTCATTTGAAATGCCATTGACGATCTTCCCAATGTCTTTAATAAAATCCTCAAATGTTTTTTGGTTATTTTCATAGCAGAGATCTTTAATGTAACCCCATAAAAAGAAACCACATTAAGTGAGATCTGACGAGTAAGGTGGCTATTCTATTCCTTTTCCCCTAGCAAAGCGTGGGTACCCTAGGCCAATAACTCAATCGCCATAAAATTTATTGATGATACTTCTTGTGTGCGATGAGGTGCTGCTCCGTCTTGAATAAAAAAAAAAAAATTTAACGCGGCTCCACTTTTTCGCATGAGAAAGGATTTGGTCTCCAACATCCCTTTGTACTTCTCTCCGGCGACAGAAGATTCAAAGAAATGCAGGTAGATACCTTTTATGTAGATGGTTCACATTTCAAAAATATATATTAATAATTCACGTTTTTCACTATATTTTTAAATTTATATATTTGTATTAAATAGATTTAATTTTTTATAATAAAATGGACATGAAATGAAAATGACGACTTTCTTTTATTAAAAAATATTTACATTTTACCGATCTCTCCATTTGTTAAAGAATTGTGACCCATTAGTTTTCGCAATTTCCTATTGGACACCCTGTAAATTAAATAAAAATTGATAAAACCAAAACCAATTCTCTAGATTGTTCAGAACTAGCTTATATTTATACTGCACGAATAAATGTACAGAGTATGAAACACAGGTAACTTTGAACATATTATGCTTCAATTTTAGCAAGGTATATCGGCTGCAATTGAAACAAAATATCGACGTCTTAAGAGGACTACAACATGAGGCAGATTCCTGGATTGCAGCATACCATCATCCTGCTGTTGAATTATGAAAGGGGCATTCCGGGATCGAATTGCCGGGAATGTGTCGGAGATTAGTTGCCCGTGTAATTAGAAATTTTCTTGGCTCTGACGTCGAATCGACGTCCCAGGTGAGGCGGCTAATAATGATTCAATTTGCGGAATAAACTTTGCAGTAATAACCGGCCATTACGAATAGAATCGAGCGCGAGCAATGAAACTGCAACAATTTCTAGTTTTTCTGGTCTATAATGAGGCGGTTAATGACAAGCGCACACGCAATAATTCGACTCGACTTAATTTGTTGCTATAATCAGGCTTGCGAGCGAGAATGGATGTTTATGGACGTGACCGTGTACCTGTGTGTATGCTGCAGTGGTCACGTCATAATTGCAATTAACAGAGAATTGTAAAAAGGGGGGAAAAAATAAAATATAATTTTTAATGCTTCCAGCGTTTTTTTCCACAATTCAAATTTTTTCTTTTTTTTTTCCTAATCCCCCGATTACACCTTTCTCGCACTGTAATTCTATTCAGGTATTTTGTCATAATAATAATTGGAAAGCTACAAATTAAATGACGGAATTGTGATAATTAAAATTTTCATCAATTATATTACTGCAGTAATTTACATTTTGCTAGTTTGTGCTCAAGTCCGGTAGGTAGGAGTTGTTAAGTTGAAGTTTATTAATTCGCTGCTGATAATTTATTTAAACATGCGTCCAATTATTGAATTGCATTAAAGATAGTCGCCGAGAAGCGAGTTATATTGTTATATAAGTCCTACATAGTCGCATCTCACTTAATTAAAATCCATTGCTACGTTGAAATATTAATATAATTATATTTCCTACTAAATAATGAGGCATTTAGATTTAATTGATATAACATATAATTGCATACACTTCCGGAAATTGCCACTGCATACAATATTGCAAAGTACACTATACTACAAACTATATAGTTGGATAATCCAACTGAAATATGCTGTTATTAAAATTGCACAGGTGCAAAACGACATATGTATGATTATTAAATGTAACTTTGTAAATTTAAATTGCACTTCAAATTCAATAATTGTAATTCTTAATATAAAATAATAATCGAACATAAGAGCAGAGATGTAGCAGCGATGAATAATTTGTCTTATGGAAGTTTTAGAAATTTACAAAAATAAAATCGATAAAGTTTACTAAACCAAATATGCTAGAGTGCTAGACTAAGACAAGACGATCGACCAAATAAACTGCAATGGATAACAAAACTATTGGTTTTATCTACTGAACTAAAAAATGGATGATATTGCGAATCCAGCTATAAACTATATTAAAAATTATAAATATTGCTAGATTTTGAATGGCAGCAGTATTCGCAAAAATGGTTGGGTGCACGAGGTACGAAATTTCTCTCATTGTGGTTATCTGAAATCTTAAACCAAATGTGATTTCGTTAATGAGAAAGAAAAGAAAAATTGAGGTGTAGGCATGTTTGAAAAACAAATTTTGAAAACCCAAAACTTTGTTGGTTTCAATAGCTATAAATAATTTATTTATTAAAAATCGGAATAAAATTATTTCCGTACATTAAGGTCTTGTCAATAAATAAATCAAGGATGAATTTGATCCGACTTTTAGTACCCCGTGTTGTATTATCTTGGAACATGAAAAACGCCTTCAAAGTATAAAGACCGTATTATGATACAAGGCAGGTCAATTTTATTTATTACATTCTTGAGAGAATAAACTATTGAAAATTGTATTTAAAAATAATTTAGACTTCTTCGTAACTTAACAGTAGAATGTTCCCTTAATTCCACTATAATTTTGAAATGTTAGCCAAGCTTCAATTTGAACAAAAGCATAGAACAATAATATTTTTTTTTTTTTTTTTTTTGTATATTTGGGATCGGTAGATATTAAATTCAAAAGTAAACAACAGCTACTACTACTATAATTGCTTTAAAATTAAAAGCTAGCAATTGCAATTATTTTTTATATCAGAAAAACGTTGATAAATTTATTTTTGAGCATTAGACGATTTTATCTAAAGATTCACTTCAGAGTAAATTAAATCCATATTTTTCGTTGGATGATAAACTATTTATAAGCCTGACAAGCAGAACTACCAACATCCGAGACTAAAAACATGCCTCTACATATGAAAATCATAAATATAATTGTCAGATTTTAACGTTGCACAGTATAAAACATTGAATTTTGTATATTATGTTGAAACTATCTAAAGTTATTTACGACATCTCTTGGGTACCACAAGGTAGTCATCTCGGCCCATTATTATTTATTTTATTTATAAATAACTAGACTTTATAGATGTTTTATTTAATTCGAAAGTCCTTTTATATGTTGATGATGTAAAAATATTTAAGGAAGTAAAAATAATAATTTCTTTTGTCTAATTTGTCTTTGTTTTATACTGGCCATGTAAACGATTTCGGTATGGTGTTATTCTTGATAATAAACTTGATTTTCTGACCCATATGTTTTAAAGTCTTCATACATCAAACTAGTAAGATCAGTTTTTTATGGCATTACAAAAACGGTTTCTGTTACAACAAAAATGTTTATTTTTTCAATTTCAATTTGAATAATATGCAAATTAAGAATAACTTTAAAAATAGGTAATATTGAATTCAATATTTCACTCGGGCAGCCAATGAATTCAGTTTTCTATTTATTATTTAATAAATCTTTATTTTATTTTATAAAGAAACATTGTATTACATGGAGCACAAACCGCTGCTTGGTTTTAATGTATTTAGTTAAACAAAAAATACTTTTACATACTACATTATTACTAAGTAGAAGAAAAACATTAAAACTACGTAGAAGTAACAAGTTAAAAAAGATATAATTAACAATAGAGCTTTATTCAAAGCGAAACATTATTTTCAAAATGATACAGTGTTATAAAAATTAATTATCGCAATTAATTCACATAAAAGCAATCTTCTTACTTGCCGTTTGTGCCCATGACTTTCATAAAAATGTGTTTCATGATAATTTTTGCATTTTTATGACGCGATATAAGTTTAATTGCTAATTGCAGCTTTTCTTTGACTTAAACATCAATTCATTACTATTTAATTTGAATAATTAATTACTTTTTTCCTATTAGGATTACTTTAGCAAATACATTCACGTTTTTTAAATGCATTAAAAGTTAAAATAACAAGATTTTTTAATGTTTTTTACTTGAATTAATTAAATTTAATTGTTACAAAAGAGAATAATAACATTTTTATGGCAAAAATGTCATTTGGCTTCACTTAAACGTGTCTATTATTCTGCATAAGAAATATTTAAAAAAAAAAATGTAATAACTAGCAACAAGCTGTGTATTAAATTATAAATTTAGGGAGATTTAGCAAGAACATTTTTTTTGAAATACATTATGATTAAATTCTTAACAGAGAATTGAATTGTATTAGCCTACATTATTAGTTCCCTGATGTTTCATTTTATCGTAAAATAGTTTCGTTTCATTAAAAAGTAGTTTAATTTTACCAAAAAATAGTTTTATTCAGTATTAAAATATATAGTTGCATTTTACTTCGAAAATTCGAAAACGGCTTCATTCAAATTGCGAATTAAGCAAGTAATTTTTATTTTCGTCTTTTGTGTACTTAATTCGAAAATGGTTTCATTTAGAATCTACAAAAACACATTTTAAAGCTTTTTATAATAAAATTTAAAAATGGCGTCTTCAAAATGGCGACTATTTGATATTGAAAGAATTCCGGGATCGTGAATTATGAACTTTTAGGTCAAAATCTAGAAATACGAAATGATACTTTTTTGTATCGTTTTTCAAATAAAAGTTTAGTTTAAAATTGGTAAATTCTGAAGGCAGACTGAAATGTTACTGTAAGGAATTAGTTCCAATGAAAAATTGTATATTTTAAGGTCTGTGAGAATTGTGACTAAAATTTAGCCATTGGCCAATTCTTCCGAAACCTTCAAACCTACAGTTTATTCAAATGTAAAGCCAAATGACTAATTTATGGTTGGTTTAGCCAATTGTATTATTGATTTCAATAAGTTAGCCGAATTGGAAATCCACTATATTTTCCAATAATTTAGTCAGTATCTGTCAAAGTCTAAATTTTAGTCACTATTCGCACAGGTCTTTAGAGTCGTTATTTTTTAATATGCCAGGGAATCAATATATCGAACAAATATCTACTTCGTACTCCTACTTCACAACATTGGACTAGTATAATTCTAGATTCTAATGACCACTGATTTCGAATCGTGAGCACGAGTGAACTTTTTGAAAAAAGATTCTAGAATAACTATTTTAAAATGCTTAAAAATTGAGCAAGTAGCCACAAATTTGGTATTATTCGAAAGATAATTTTGTAACATAATATTTAAATTCAATTTCGAACATATGAGCACCGCGGCTGACAGTTATACAGCGTATGTAATCAGTCCAATTTTTGACCACGTGTTCGAGCATTTGGAGTCGTATATTTGCAATGACACCAATGCATTAATCGAAGCTGACTTGTCAGAAAAAATAGAAATAAGACTTTCGCCAAATTGTCGTTTCAATAAATCAATTGTTTCTGTGTTTGTATGGCACGTAGCGCCATCCTGTTGAAACCACAAGTCATCAACATCAATGTGCTGAAGTTTTGGATCAAAAAAGTTGCGAATTATTGTTCTGTACCGCTTAACATTGACGATTTTTGATAATAAATTTCCACGATTTGGAATCGTTACTGCGGTATACTATATATCTTTCCATGATGATTTGTTAGACCTTACCGAATAATAATGACACTGACACTTACAAAAAATGACAGCTCATTTGACAGTTATTCCTATTGGCAACCCTTCGTTTTCTTATTATTAAAACCTTGCATCTGAAACGTTTTATTCGTTGAAAGAACATAAATATTGCATTTCTAATCAGTGAAATGTTAGCATACCATAAACTGACTTCAGCCTCAATTTACATTTAAATTTTTATGTGCAAATACTAAAGGGTTATAAGAAGTTATAACTTCCTTATGATATATTCTGGAATTTTCCATCTTGAAGACAAAAAAATTCCTCTTTTAACCCCACACAATTAGGGATCATTGCGCGATGATAGCCTTTTAAATGAGTCGTCTCATTTGCGCAGTTGTCCCAAATTACGATCGCAGCCGTCACAAATTGTAGAGGTGTCCGTAAATCAAATGCAAATTGCCTCAGATTGCCAAGAAATCAAAGTTCAAACAAAAAACCGAGAGTTACGCACTGCACACATTACGCCAAGCCTCTCGAACAATTGGTTGTCGAGCTCATAATTAATTATTATTAACGTCCCCTAGTTATGGAGAGTCTCGAAATCGTTCAGACCAGCCGAAGGTCGTGTTCGCGCCACTTGGCGGCGTTGTAGTCGCGCGCCCGCGTTCAGAACAATACCACGGTGCTGTGCGACGACGGGCGGGGTATGATCGAAAATTATTTTCCATTCGAGCGTGATCGCGATCGCCTTCTTGTGTCGCTAGCGAAAAAATCAAACAAATACTGCGCCGCCGCCGCCGCCGTGGCCTCCTCAATTACCCGGCCTGCCCCGAACGAAACTAATCAATTAAAAATAATTTAAAATAAATACAAGCGAATTGTGATCTCGTAAGTCGTAATGCCGTCATTAGAAACATTCTGCAGCAGCAGCAGCATAAATGGAACTTAATTTTTCGGTCCAGCTTGGATATGTGGATGCTTGCTTGCTTGCTTGGACGGAATCGGCGACGAGAGAATCTGATTGCGCGGCCGTATATCATATATAATTTAGCTCATGAATAAAATTTTATTTAAACTTAAGTAGAAGCCACTCCGCGGCTCGATGGAGGACGTCGTCGGCGCTCCCGCGAGGAGCAGATCCAAAGATGAACTTTGAAGCGTCCAGCCCGCTTGCCAGGCCGCTCGCCGCGACTTCGCACTTGCTTAATTTCTCGCTCTCATTGTTGTGAACTTTTCGAGTTCATCACGTCTTTTATTAATCATGGCAATTCCAACTGTCAGCGAGATATTTCCTCGGTTTTTGCCTTTAAATTTTTGATTAGCATGATGAAAAATTCGCTGATTTTAATAATCACTCGGATTCAGTGTGCGAGGCGAGGACTCTTCTGCTCGATCTTTTTTCCCCTCCTCGGACCAAATTCGGTGGGATGATGTCGCTCGGTTCGCGATAATTGGGATAAATTGCATTGAATATGAGAAATGTGGATGACCCTCTTTTTTTATATCATTTTTATAGTGTTTTTTTAATGATACTTTCTCTTCTACTCCTTAACTTGTCCGCGCTTGTTTTTTTTTTTACTAATTGTAAGAAAAACGGTGGCAGACAATTTTTATGGTAACCACTGTAGACACATTTGCATTTATGATACGAGGAAATCTGAACCTTGTTCTATAACGTATTTATTAAGAGGTAAAAGATTTATAGAAAATAAAAATAGTATATATAAGTGGCATAAGTCTATTTTTCAATAAATTAAAAGCAAAAAAACCTTTTTTAAAAAAAGCTTTTATTTAAATGCTCTAAAAAGAAGAAAATATAATGTTCCTTTAAAATTTTAACTATCAACTTATAGCCTCATTATACACAATTTATATGATCATAAAAGCTTATCGCGAGGTTTTTGTAAGTACCTATAAGTATTTAATTAAACTGAAATTTAAAAAAAATTAAACTTAGCAGATTAAGTTACTCAATAAAATAGGTACTAGTTTATTTACACAAGTAAATCGCGCGACAAGCTTTTATGATCATATAAATTGTGTATAATGAGGCTATAAGTTGATAGTTAAAATTTTAAAGGAACATTTTATTTTCTTCTTTTTAGAGCATTTAAATAAAAGCTTTTTTTAAAAAAGGTTTTTTTGCTTTTAATTTATTTTTTACTTTTTAGTTATCGCTGGCTAGGTTTCTGAGTCTGTTCGTCTCATTCAACGCATCATTGTTGCAAGGTCGTTTGCCGGTTAATTTCGAACAGTCTAGCTCTTCAATAAAGAGACCTTCTAATGATTTTATCCTACTTAAGGCCACGTATGCTTGACCAGCAGCAAAGAGCTTCGAGTGATGTCAGAATATTTTTCTAATTATTCTCGAGCAAGCCCTTTCATTCGATACCCATATTGCAGAAGTGCATGGAAAATAACTATTCCGCCATCTTGGATGTTCCACCATATTGGATTTAGAATGACGTCACACAGCTTATCGTGTATTGTCATCCAAACTAAACGTGTATACACAATTTCAGCTCAATCGGTTGAAGATATCTGCTTCAAAATTGAGTAGCAAGATTCCACCCGAACAAACATACATACATACATACATTGCAAATTAAATAAAAGCTTTTAAAAAAATATCAAGCTAGCTATTTTAATATTTACATTTCTACATTATCCTTTCATTTTGATGCAAATTGTAACTAATGTGGAAGCGTTTTAAAAATGTATAAAAATTTAAGGAGGCTTAGATTGTAAAAAGTAAAAGAATCGGCTTTAGGAATTTGAATTTTGTGTAGTCCGTGTGAATTTTTATTAAGAAGACTTGACACACCCGAATTTCCAAAAAATCAATATTTCTTTATGATTGATTTTGATAGGAAATGCCTTCACTAATACGAATTTCATTATATTAAAGTTGAATTCGATTGAACATTTTTAGGTAAGCTTTTCCTTTAAAACGTTGACGCCGGCGCAGTTTTTTGTATTTCACTTCATCGGGCAGCAGTAAAAATCGTATTTTGCTTTATCTGGCGGCGTCTTGCACATAATGTTTTACAAAAACCCATAAAAACAAATAAATATGTAAATACATTAAGTCTATTATAGCCTTTCTGTAAAAATAAGCTCTTCAATGTTTCATTTCAAAAAAAAAAATTATAAGATGTGATGTGAGCCACGATGGTTTGAACGAGTTAAAAATATCTTTTAAAAACTTTAAACGTGATTTTCTCCAAACCGTGTTTTTATTGTTGGTGTATACGATTTAAAAAATAACTATTGGCCCGTTGGTCTGAAATTTTGATATGTTATTTGACACATGATTTTCCGGGGACGGATAAAAAGATTTTCCGAAAATTTTCCCATTTTCATCAAATTTTCCGGGCCAAAAGTGTGGGTTTTTTTTAAAAAATGCCTCCATTTTGTTATTTTTTGATTAAAATGTTTCCTTTTGATTCAATCCCTAGTGATTTTCATACCAATTAAAGTCCTTCTTTTTTTCAGACGTTCCAGTGACTCAAAATCGAGTACATCGTGATTTTTTGAGGGTTTTTTTGAAAAAAATTCAACCAGCCAAAAAACAGTGAAAGTGGCTTAAATCCCATTTTAAGAGTTTCCAGCGGATATGGAGTTTATTATGCAGTAATTATGAGATAAAACCTTTATGTTTTATTATTAAAGTATTGGTCTTCGATTAGCTTAGATAAGGATTTTTTAAATAATAATAACTTCATGAAATACATAATGTATATAGTACATACAAATTTGGCTTTTTGCGCAATTAATTTTTTTTTTTTTTTTAATCCCTCTTTTGTTATAAAATTTTAAAAACTAGAATGAAAAATGGTACATTAAAATCATTTTAAATGGAATAATTGTGTTTATTTTATCAATCAAACCATTAAGTATCATTTAAATATATGTGATAAAGCCTAACATTTTGTTTTTTTTCAAGAGCATTTGTTTAGTCCCTATATAAAAAAAAACAAGACCAATTGGAACTCTAAACTACAACTAGTTAATGGAGTTGTTATACCATAATTATTTTAAATCCCTCCTACATAAGAAAATTGGAGAGGAATGAATACGTAATTGCAAAATATTATTAATTTTTGTAACATTAAGGGAAATTATTTTTCCATGGACTTGTGCCCTTTTAAGAATTAACAAATTAATTTAATTAATATAGTTTTAGAGTGTATTATGTCGAGTTATAGTCAACAGAAGCATATTATTTTTAAAATAATGTTTATTTTGCTAATTGAGTGGATAAATTACACACTCTTAGAAACACAGAAACATTATGTTATCAGTTAACAATATTTTTAATTTATTAAAACCCTTAAATATATCTATTTAAAAAAAAAATGAACTTATGCCACTTTCAAAAATAACATATGTACACCTAGTCGTTGTTTACACATACATACACATCTTTTTTTCAAGATAATATTCAAAAATTTACGAAACTATCATAATAATTATCCATTAGTTGAACCTCATTTTTTAAATATTACTTTCCTTATAATTATTAAAATTTGAACGTGCGGGATTTGATACTTTTATACATTTTCTAATGTTATAATGTTCACATTCGTCTATTCTATTCTATAATTCATCAATGCTCTATTTATATTCATTCATACAGAGCTAATTTGAAAGAAAAACTTATATTTGTTTTTCAATTGTGTTTCAAATTTTCTCAGAATTGTACGAAGCCTCTAATCCCTTTACTATAACTTTTTATTTTGGAGCAATTATTATTACAAAGTATTAAATCAACAAATTTTAGAAACGCGTACAAATCAAAATATAAATTTAATGACGGTATTGAAGTAAAATGGGACAGTTGCTTGCACCGACATCGAGATCAAGGAATCGCAAGCGGCGCGAGTAAATCGCATTGTCCGGGAAATGGCGCAAAATCTAACCCGAGGCGGAAGCATGAGAAAGACAAGAGGGAAACCCGCGCGGTTGGCGCAAACATTTAGAGGCTTTCTACCTCGTCTGGCACAGTGCGAAAAATTAAACATGCGAAGGTGAGAATTGCACAGCAATCAATTTTTACTACTTCTAGAGTAGACAATAGGTAGTAATTTTACTAGCTCGAACAAGGGCTATTCACCCATTAAAATTTACAACATTTCCGAAGTTTTGAATGCTGTACTCAAATTTGTGATACCGGCTTAATTTCTTAAACATTTTTATATGTAGTACTTGTAAATTCTTTATCTCTTGAGCCGCTTAATTCGAAAGGAAATACATTCTAAAATATTTTTTTTTAAATTCCTAGAAATCATACAATAAAGTTCTGCGAATCTAGTATTAAGCTGAAAAACGTTGACCAAAGGCGATAGTGAACTCATTCACTCATTTAGAATGAATTTTAAAGGTCCGGGGCATTTATGTTTAGAAACAATGTGCAAGTGAGTTAATTACTATTTTTTATCATACAATTTTAACATTAGAACTACTAAGACCAGTCATATTGACAGGTAAATCAATTCTTTCCTGGAATTTATAATATTTCTCAAAGTAAATCTCTTAAGACTTATGCGAAAATGTATAAAGGTCATAATTACGACATATAATATAATAATGCTTTTCCATTTATAATTACTAATTCATAATGAAAGGTGCAGAAAATTGTTAAAATACAAAGTTTGGGATCCGATAGTTCATGTGTTCATTTAATTATTAAATTTTTCTTTTCCAAGAAAATAGGTCGGGAAGGAGGAGAACATATTTTAGGAATATTTAACATGACATTTTTATGATAACTACAATCCGCCTCTTTGAAAATCTATTATTTTAACTCTTTAAAGATCGCATTTTTCACAAAACGTTTTGCACTTGCCTCCGCAAAATGGTTTGAAATCACGAAAATGGGAGATTAAATAATTGCCGCCCTACACAAACAATTTTTGAATTTTTAAAGATACCGCATCCATCTGTGGGGTTATTTTTTTTACTTAAGGGTTGAAAGGGTGAAGATAGGGTGGGTAGTTTTTCCAGGTTATCGACAATACTGTCAAGTCTCCTATAACGCGGTGTTTTTATAGCGCGATTCCCATATCACGCGGTGTGAAAAATGCGACAAGTTCTCCTATAACGCGGTCTCTTTATAACGCGTTTTTGATATTAGAACATTCCAACAACTCAAATGGCTTGAAAAGTTTATCTATGGCAGCACTTATTCAATGTGTTCAATTTTTGCATGTACATAGTTAACATTTGTGATGTATTCCGCTGTTTGTCAATTCTAGTAGTCATTAAACCAAAATTTAAATATGTAAAAATCTACATATTTATTGTCATTTCTATTATAAAATCTTATTTATTAACCGTATCAGTCACAACTTGTAAACTTTGAGAATGCAGTTTTTATATAGGTCTGATTTATATAGAATAACGCGGTATGAATCATATAATTTGTATTGATTCTGAGTTTCTTATAACGCGGTTTCTCATAGCACGGTTTCCATATAACGCGGTACGAATTAATCGCGTTATAGGAGACTTAACTGTAACAAGAAGCATTTCGATTCATATGTTTTCGAGAACGCAACAGTCATTTCTGAGGTTATTTTTTACATAGTGGTTGAAGGGGTGAACAGTGGCGTAACTATAGGGTGGCAGGGCTGGCAAAATGCCACGGGCCCCCGACCCAAGAGGGCCCCGACCTAAGAGGCCGCGAGCTCAGAAATAACCTAACATTTTTAACAAAATTTTGTACCTAAGTACTTAAAAAATATAATTTTTTTAAGTACTTAAAATCAATCAAAGTGGGGCACAACTAAAGACCATATACAAATTCAAACTAATCATTAAAATTTCAACACATTCAAAACAAAAAGATGTAGATTTTCAGAACGCATCCATTGGTTGCTTCATTTTTTGTCACGGTACATTGGTGACGCGGGCGAGCTAGTGACGGTTGGGAAATTCCCTCATTTTGTTAACCAAATACGCTAGGAGCCGGTGTCACTGAAAGTCCCATCATCGCGGATTTGAAAAATTTATATGTAAATCGATAGTTAACAATTATAGGAATAAAATCAACTTGGTACGCGTTGACTTAATAAGCTGAAAACATGTTAAATAAAATTTATTATTATAAAAAAGCAAAAATTTATCTTACTGTTATCGCGGATTTTGATGCATTTTAGTGTATTTGATAGGAAATTTCGCGATTTAACCAAAAATTTTGCTGACAAACTTTATTTGGCCGGAAGGGTATAACGTACCTATTTGAACGGTGTGATAGGGGGTAAAAAAATTGTTCTCTTAAATCACGAAATTTCCTATTGAATGCACAAAAAAAGTGAGTCTTTAACTTCGATAACATTAAAAACATTGAACCCTACTAGATGGGCAGGACGTTATGATGCTGTTTTTGCTTTAAAAGTTCGGTTTGTTGAAGTCCAAAAAGCGTTAACGAAAACAATTCTGTTAAATTGCAAATCAGATGAAAGAAATGAAGCTATTTCACTCAAGAAGAAGGTAGAGAACTGTAATTTTATTATGTTATTGGTTTTCCATTGCAAAATTCTACAAACTATCGATTACCGAAAATTTCGAAAATTTCCCTAGAAGAATTGGAAAGGTATCGACATGATTTTGTAAATGTAAAAATGGAAGCAAATAGTGTAGCAGAAAAATGGTCCATCAAGCCTGAATTTTCTAAAACTCGTCAGAGGAAGATAAAACGCTATTTTGACGAACTTTGCGAAGATGAGCGTCTTCAAGATCCAGAAAGTTCGTTTAAAGTGAACGTATTTTATCGAGTATTAGACATCATTATTAATCAACTGAAATCGCGTTTCCTACCAATGAATGAAGTTGTTTCCAATTTCAGTGTTTTACAACCTTCCACTTTGCAAATTTTAAATGACACTGATTTATCAAAAAAAGCTCTAGAATTTGTTAATATATATAAAAAAGACATCTCTGAATCATTTGCCAGGGAAATTATCAGTTTTCGGTCCACTTTCAGAGACGAAATAAAAAAGTCTTCGTGTATTAGAGAACTTGCTGATTTATTAATTGATTGATTGATTGATTATTGATTGATTAATTAAAGAATAATTTTATGTCGTGCAGCTTTCCTGAAATATGTACTGCATTAATGTTATTTGTTACAATTCCTGTGACTACAGCTAGTGCTGAACGATCAATTCCGAAACTAAAATTATTAAAAATCTATTTAAGAAACTCTATGGCACAAGACAGGCTACGTAACTTGGCTATTCTGTCTATTGAAAATTCTATGGCCCGATTTTTAAACTTTGATGATGTTATAGATACTTTTGCGGAACAGAAACCTCGGAGAAAAGAATTTTATTAATAAAAATCTTATTAAAAGTAAATTGTTATTTCATTATAAATATTTGTATAAACCTATGCTCTTCAAAATAAAACTTATTAGATATTTAACTAAAATGCACACAATATTATTAATAGTTTTCGGTAACTACTTACATAAGTGGTCTATTAGAATTAAATTCTAAAGTGACTATTTTTACTGGGACGCCGGAGGGCCCCATCCGAAGAATTTGCCACGGGCCTCAGATGGTATAGTTACGCCACTGGGGGTGAAGATAGAAAGGGTAATCTTTTCTAAACTATAACTAGTACAAGATGAATATGGTATGGCATGAGGCCCATGATCAATTTAAACATGAACTAACAAGAAACAAAGTTGAAAATCCAGCTTTTTATCTAGATCTCTTATCCAGATCTTGGGAAATTTAGAAATTTCCTACTTTTCAGAATGTGGCAAACTTCACTTTGCAAATGCCAAAAATGTCGCTGGTTTACAAGAAAGATATGGCTGAAGAAACTAAGAAGTAAATATTCGTTAAATAAATATAAACATAAATTTATGATTTTGTAGAAATCGATTCACACTAATTATTCGTTTCTAACAATACCTTAAACTTTAAATTTCTCAATTTTCCTTCAAGTTTGACACCTTCCCTAAGCAGCGAAGGTAGGTTCGGTCCCACACTTGATAAATTTCCCTTTTTGTTTATTTAATGATCTGGATCTAGATCCGGATCCAGATCATTAAGAAAAACGCAGCTTAAATCGTTGGGTTGTAAAAATAATCTAGGAACTGACACATCGGTCCCATAATTCACAATAATATTAATTATGGGAAAAAGGTGGTGTAATTAGAACGATAGTGCACAAATCATAAAGTTACAATTTCATTGACAAAAAAAATGTAATTATTATATGATTGTGAACTAGGGTATCGATTTGTAGAGGTTGATAAGGGCGGCAAAATTTCAATAGCCTACTTGCGGCAAATGTGTAAATTCGCCACTGAGTTTATGTCCAACAAAACTCAGACTTGGTCGGTTTTTCGTTTTCTTTATGAATTAATTTCTAAATTCCTTTTAATTTATAATTTCCGAATATTTTTCGTATGTTAGCGGCTAGCCAAAGAAAAAAAGCAGTTTGTTGGATGGATTACTTTGCTTACCGCTCAGCTGTGACCCTAGAAAAGGTATTGGGCATGAAACGTGCAACACGGATGGCAAAGCAAAGCACAGAAAGGCATGCAAAGGTGGTGCTAGGGGGGAGAGAGCTTAAAAGGCGATAAATACCCGAGTTATCCCGCAAAGATTCAGCTGGCGCACACTAACTCCACAGTGTCTTAATTGGCCGCATTTTGGATAATCCGTTCACAAGCACTCACTTTCGTCGGATCGCAGCACAGCACACCGCACAGTGTTGTGTCGGCAGCTAAAGCAGCTAAAAAGCAGCAGCACGCCGCTCCTCTTCCCGTCACCGGAGACGTCGCTTCCTCCTTCTGCCTTCCACCGACTCCCCGGGGGGTCCGCTTCTCTGGAGCTTCGGATTCGACGACGACTTTCGGCCTCTTTATTTAAAGCTGGTTCGCACCTCGCCTTAGTTCTTGGGAGGAGGCTGATTCTGATAACAACAACGCCCGTTGGTGCCGCCAACGTCGTCGTCGCCGCCGCCACCGCCGCCGCAGCCGCCAGCCGCCAGCCGGAGTGTCTGCGAGGAATCCTCCTGGGTGGTGCGGAGTGCCGGTGCTCGGCTACTTCACGTGATCCGGGGCCCCACCACGCACACACTCGCTCCTGCACCAGATTAGCGATATAATAAAGAAAAGCTTTTCATTCATGGGAAGGTCGAGGAAATTCGTTTTTCTTCTCGTCGTCGTCGTCGTCGTAGTCGTCGTTGCTGTTGGTTTTGGTGCCGGTGCCGGTGCCCCGGTGCTCCGATGCTCCTCGGTGTATAAAATCTGTAGTCGTCGTGTTGAGAGTTCAGTGTGTTTTGTCGTCTTTTTTGCTGCCCGAGGGGGCGCAGACCGGGCGGTCAGCACGCAAAGGTGGCTTGCTGGATGATGATGACGATGATGAAGCTGCTCGGCAGAAACACTTCCATGAAAAGAAATCCACTTCACTCTTTTTTTGTTATTCTCTTTTAAATATCTGTACGAAGAGCTGATGAAGGTGGCGAGGGCTAGAGAGTAGGATTAACTTTTTTACGGCTACGAGCAAGTTAAAGGACCCTTGAATGAACCTTACAGCCGGGGGGCAGCATTTTTTTTGAACTTTTTTGGGGCTACTGGACCTCTCTTCTCTTCACCAAAAACAGATGCAAGTGTACAGAAGAAAAAAAAAAAAAACAGCAGTCGTGACGACAACAGCACCACTTATATTTATGCTTCCTCAAAGAGCACGTGAGCCGGTTCGCCGGATCGTCGTCATCGTTGGAATGATTTTCCCGCGCATTTTCACTGTTTTACTCACAAAAACACCACCAGAGCCCGTCTGCGTAGAGTACCGAAACCACCAGCGAAGGGAGGCCTGTTTGGTTGGTGGATGGTCGGGTAGGTGTTGTGGGTGGTCGATGGCGGGAACTCCTACTACTGTTTCTCTGAAGTCGCTTAGGATCTCCCCGACTACTTGGCTGGCTTCTGTCTAGAGGGTGATGCGGGGGTGTGCAAGGAAAAACCCACTTTCCTGGCAGATTCAGAAGTGGGGTTGTGATGATTTGCGGTGGTGATGATGACAACTACGAAAACGGATATCTCTCGTGTCTCCGGCACACGTGGTTTTGAAAAGAGGAGTCACTATGGTGTGCCCAACAATACAACACTAATAATTAAAAAAAAAGGAGTTGAAGTCAAACGTTTCTTCGTTCTTATTTTTAAACCATCCAAAAATAAAAGGGGGCACAGCAATACTTTTTTCTACTTCTAACCACACAGAAATACCACAAGACGGGGGCTGTTGTGCCTATCAGTAGTATATGTCACTTCAAACCACGATCTCGTCTACTCTCAAGATGAAATCATAGCGCACTTTGTACGACTGGCGGCTATAAATGAAAAACTCATTAAGGCCGCCCGTAAAATTCGTATAATTAAGAGCAATTAAAATTCCAGTTAAATTAGCTCATAACACGATGCGGATCGTTCCAATATAATACACACTTGAAATAAAACAACACACCACACACCGTACACTATTATGTATATGCGCGGTCTAAACACAAAACCAAAAAATAATAATAATAAAAAAAAAATTAATAAAACACACACGCGACTATTAATAATCGCGGGATCTTTAGAAATAAGATGTGAACACAATGTTCGGTCTGCACTTTGTATGCAATTTTTGTGTGAAAGACCCCTTCTCCAATAATAGAGGGGAATGGGGGCGTTTTTGTATACTGTCTTTCCTTTTAGGATGAAAGAAAAACGTCTTCACGTCTTCTTCATGCCGTCACGTCTCCGGAGAGTCAAAAGAGAAGCGACTTTATTAACAACACACAGCATAGCAATATAGAAAACACAATCCGCCGTTAATTACCAATTATGCGGGGTCATACCGCCATCACAAAAGCAACAGTCCGGCAAGCGGATAGTTATTAAAAAAAACAAATTTTTTTTTTTAGATTTTAGTCCGTTCGGCGGGGGCGCGGATTTCGGGATTTATCTCGTTTATAAATCGCGTGTCAATCACCTTTTTAGGACACGACACTTAAATAAGTGTTATTTCACTTTTTTATTTATTTTGTAAATTCAATTTTACTACACAATAATTGCCCTAATCCGGTTAAAGATTAATTATGTTTTTTTTATCGGTCTTGCCCCCTCTCAGAAAACAAGAAATAAATCACAATTTTATGGATAAAGTGACAAGAAAGCAAAACCATATGACTCTGACAACGGGAAATTTATGTCTGCAACCCACCCGACATCCGTTCTATTTGACTTGGCGTCGTTAACTGACTGACTGACGACGATATATGGAGTGAGCGGGCGCCAATTTAATTTTTCGTGCACTCCTTCCGCCCTCCGCCTCCTTGGAGCAGATACAACGGGCAACAGCTAACTGCCGCCGCCGCCACCGCCTGGCTCCTCTTGATTGTTCCTAACGTCCGAAAAGGGGCTCGCTCCCGATTCCCGGTTCCATTTCATCACTCCCTCAGGTCTTATCCCGCTTATCACATGTCAAAAAAGGGACGCTCTCCACGTTAATCTTGGAATTATCCACCGATAAAGCTGAAGCGAACGGTTTCTCCGTGTGTATCAAAATCAGCCAGCAGCACAGCAGCGTGAGCCCCTTCGCGAAAGGGCGAGTGCACCGTTTTTCGCGCGGTTCGTGCTCTCTCCGGCTGGCTCACTCACGAAATCAAGCACTCACTCAGGCACACCGTCACCCGGAGGGGAATAATTAATTACTCACCTCGGAGCATTTATGAAAATAAAAACGCATGCACTTCCCCTCCGACCGACTCTCCTGTTAACTGAGCGCCGGCCGAAACAGTACATAAACCGGTTTGCCCCCTCCCCACCGCCCGGCTGAATAATTTTGCACTTGATTCCTCGCAGGGGGAAATGAACGCCGCACCGGACTCCGGCAGAGAGAGAACAGTTGCAAATTCGTCTGCAACATAAAACCCGTTGCCCACTCAACTGCACGAAAAACACGCGCACACACTCCCGCACGCAGAAAACACGCGGCGGACGGAGAAAGAAGTTGACCCGTCGCAACGGTCCTACCGCGGGGGCCGCGTCGCGTCACACGCCAGCGGTGTGCGCCGCGCCGGCCGGGACCCGACGCGACGACGTGTGTGATTCACCCGCGGCCTCGTGCTCCGCAGGCTGAGCCGCACGCCGCAGTGGGTCGAAATTCAATTTTTTTATAGACTTATTGTTAGCATGGTTAAAAATCAACTTTTGTTTTACTTGTTTTTTATGCTATCATATTAGTGTAATTTTTTTCAGTTTTTATTTTTTATTTTTTCCTTTTAAATAAATTTATTATAAAATATAACGGTGCTTATTCTGACAGTCGTCTCACCTAATGAGATTTGTCACTTTCAGCTTTTGCTATTCTGATATAAGGTCTGTCTGGTAACTATAAAGTTTTTACTCGCGGGTAAAATTTTTACCTGAAAGTGTTAACCTTACGGAGGGGAGGGCCTCAATAGCCCGGTTGGTAACGCGACGTGTTCACTGCGAGCCAGTAGGACGCTAGAGGTTGTGGATTCGATTCCCACAAGAAACCCTGGTCACAAAAAAGTGGTATCACAATGGACCTGTAATGGCCTAAGTGTGTCTTCGGACAGCCACAACAATCTACATCCATCTACATCTACGGAGGGGAAAAGCTGAGCTCTTGACAGCACTTTTCCTCTTACACAATTTTACCAGATTTTACCCACGCTGCGAAGACCGAGTAAATTTGGGTAAAATCACCGATTGCTTGTCATTTGTGTGTTTCAATTTTGCGTTGCGATTCAGAAGAAGAAGTTATTGAAAAATTGTTTAAATAAATAAAAAACATATTTCAAAATCTTCAAAAATATTAAATAAATCTATAAGTTTTCCCTCTAACATCTTGATCACGTTTGACAATTTACATACACAAGTAAGATTTACCCAATTTTTACTTGAAGTCGTCTGGTAACTTTTGATGTTTATCCCCACTACCATATGAAACTTTTTACCAGATTTTTACTCAAGAAATGTTTACCCAATAGTTACCAGACAGACCTATACTATTCACATGAAAAATGTTGTAAAAATTGCCAAACCTAACATTTTTGGTTATTCTAGGAGTAAATTTTTACGACAAACGTTGTTATGAAGTGACGAGTCTTTGCGAACGCCTTTTTCAGGTGAGAAACGGCGAATACTGAAAAATTTGGCGACATAGCAGATAAAAGGTGAGTTTAAAGATTTGTTTTTACATAGAGTTTTCCGAAACTAAAATCGTACCTGCCTGAAATTAAAAGGTGGCCCAAAATATCTATAAATATGTTTTTTTCAATTATTACAACGAACTCTTTTAGGGTCAGAATCACAAAAAAAAAAAAAAAAACAGTTCGAGCAATTAATAGAGTTCGTAGACCAAAATTAAAGTCTAGCATAGGTCCTCCAGTCAGGAGGTCAAAAATTTCTTAAATTACCAAAATATTACACTGTTTATATTTTCAGATATAGACTGGAAGTTAAAGGTAAAGAGAAAATTACAAGCTAATAAAAAATAACAACGTTTCCACCAAATAATCTCCACAACTTTTCACTGGTAAAAGAGAGAGTTATACATGTCCTTACTCTCGAAAAATTAGCCAGTCCCAGTAATGGAGAAAGGAGTTGTGTGTTATAAGAATCGATGGGCCATATTATTGTTTGTTTAAATAAGTTGACATATTTTTCAATAATAATTTTTATTTAGAACATTTTCAGGATTATCCATGTGAAATGGCAGACATAATCTCGTCTCTAATTCTTACTGCTTGGTCTCTTATATCAGCATCTTCATCTTGTGCGTTATCCACTTTGTTCCTATTGTGAAACGTATTCTTCTAAATTTACATTATGTTACTCAGTTCCAGCAGATTGGAATTATGCAGTATTATTCGTCGCTTTCAGCATACCTCCCCTTGGTCTTCTTCATCGTCACTGCTAGTGAACCACAACTATTCATTTTAAATATTTGCGATTTACTCCCAGATAGAAAAAAATTTAAAAAAAAAAAAAAAAACCGTAGCAGGACCCTTCAAATCTTAGTGAAATATCAAATCACACTCAAGTGTTACCGTTTAGATTTTTATTTGTTCACATGCCTGATGTGTCACATCACTCGACTACTGGAATAGGCGAATGAGTTTCATGTGACAATCAATGTGAGAAATCTCCCTAGGTGAGACGACTGTCAGAATAAGCACCAACTAATTTTACAGTTTTATACGAACTATGTGCAGGAGCATTATCATGGTGAAAATGCCAATTATCGAGTTTTGACTTTGGACGGAGCTCTTTGAGTTTTCGGATCACTGGTAAAGGCCGTAATTGTACCCTAACTTTCCAAAACAACTCTATCTAAAATACCTCGTCTTGTGTATGATGCAGCAATCATTTGTCTTTTTTACTGACCGAGATTTTGGAACTTGAATTGGAGTAGGCTTATTTCCAAACAACCAAATTTTGTTCTTGTTTTTGGAGGGCACATCAAAATAATATAACCAGGTTTCATCACCCGTGACGATTACATTGTCTTACACCCATTTATTCTGCATACCTTTTGTTCTACTTTTAAATTATGGGGCACCCAAAGCGTACAAATTTTTATTTTTACTCCAATTATATCGTGCAGAATTTTATGAATACTTGGTGCACTAATCTGTAGGATCTCTTCTATTCGCCTATAAGTTATTCGACGGTCTTTTCTTATCAATTTTTCCACTTTCTTCACATTCTCCTCAGTGGGACGTCCTGACCTTGGTGCGTCTACACCAAAATTACCGCGACTGAATTGCTGTACGATGAGGGCAGTTCTCTTTAAGTACAGAGTTCATTTCTTCCATACACTCATCCAAAGACCGCGTGCAAAATTGTACCGAATAATAACACGTTATTCCTCCTTAGACCACCCAGACATTTTTATAAAATCAGAAATCTTCTGTGAAAGCATTTAGATATTTGTGTCCGTTTAGATGGTTCTTCACTATAAATTAATGGTTTGTATTAAATAGATTTAAATTTTTTATAATAAAATGGACATGAAATGAAAATGACGACTTCCTTTTATTACCGATCTCTCCATTGGTTAAAAAATAATATCTTATTAGTTTTAACACATTTCTATTGGACACCCTGTATATTATCATAAATATTACTGCGTTTTCTTTTCTAAGGACCTGTCTGAATCTAAGTCTTCATTCTCGTCTTATTACAACAGTTCGTGACGCCATATCGAGCTAATCTCTGTCCGAATTCATATCAACGCCAATTGCTTAGTTTCATGAGCGTGTTCGTGAGGCAAAATGCATGAAATTGGTTATTTTAATAAGCAGTTGTGAAATTAATTAACAATGTGAACTAAAAAATTTAAATACAATTAATTGTAATTGTTATAGACATATGTTTTTCAGAACAATTTTTTTTTTTTAATTCCAGAGGCTAAAGAAAACGTGAAATTAATTGAGCTGCAAGGGAGAATTTGGTGACGGATAATAATGTAATGAGACCTGCAGAAATTTATGAACAATTTTATTGTTATTAGAATTTTAATTTTATTTGTTTTCGTACAGAATTTCTGTTTCATTCAGTTGTTGTTCATCCAAAATCAACTCATTTTCCTTCCACCTTCCAAACTATCATAATAATATGAAGATGACTTCAAAAATAATTTCTGAATAAAAATATTAATATAATTGATAATTTATTAATTAATTTTTCTAGTAGATTCAACAATCTCGGGTTAAAAGATTTTATTGGTGGTTTCAGTGCAGTGAAAAACACAAAACTTACTCTCTTTTTAAGTAAGAAAATTTAATTTTCGATGGTGCCAGGTTAAACAACATAATTTCAAGCAAGTTGTTAAGTGCGTACATAATTGGTAAAAACATAATTAAATTCGAGATTATTTAATTTTGAAAAAAGCTCTCACGTTTGCAAGTTATTTTAGTAATGGGTTTCGTTGTATAACTTAGAAGCTTTCCTATCAAGCGAATAGGTTCGTAGGTTGTTTCAACAATTGGTCGAGTTGTGTGTGGGTCAGTAGCTACACGTCCATTCAACAAGCTCGTAATTCGATTTAAAAATGGGTTTAGTAATATAAACTAGTAGATTGTTGTTGAATCAACAAGCTCGTAGATTGTTTTAACAATGGACCTCGCTGTCTGAACTAATTTGGTCATATAATTTCAAATAGATGTGTAGCTTATTTAAACAATTTTTTATAATTTTTGAATAGATTTCTCTAGTCATGCTTATCAGGAAACTTGTTAGGTGAAAATCATAAGCAAAAATAGTTAAATGAACCACGAAATTAGTTGTTTGAGCCAGACCCAAAAAAATGGGTGTACTTTTAGTATAAAGATACTAAAATGATAATTTTACAAGAATCTAACATCAGGTCACTACCCTGAGAACTTTTGATGGTTTTATGAAAATTTACGAAACGTGTTTCTTTCTATACCAAATAATATTATAGTATTATTTATGAGAAATTAAAGGCAATAAGAACACATCATTATCATTTGCTGCAGAATATACTCTAGCATAAAAAAACTCAACTGCTAAGTCCACTAAAGTGGAATTTGAACCCGCTGGGCCGCTCCTGCTTCATTTCATCGTTGCCATGGCCTTTTCGCTCCGCGTGGTGTCGTCGGCGTCGTGTACGCCCGTATGCGCTGCGATGCGACTTCTTGCGAGCGTGTAATGTAGGCGAAGGAGCACTAATTGCATGTAATTAAACGCGCACGTACATAACTTTCTTTGCAGCTGGGCTCGCCGTTTTCTTAACGCCCGACTGCTTGCGCTGCACCGCTCGGCCGCTCGACCGCCAGCACGCCAGTTCGTGCGCGGAGAAAGGGGAACGTGTGAAATCAGGACGAAGAACTATCGCAAATGAGCAAATGAACATCAGTCCCTAAGGACACACGGGGGGACGCGATCGTTACGCTAATGTTCATTTTGTGCATAACGTAAATTTTCGCATTCACCGCGTCCAAAGGGCAGAAAAGAGCCGCGAAGATTACTTCATTTCGAGGGCCCCAATGAAGTTATTCGCGAGCTCCGTGGAGCGGATGATTCCCCCTCTGGGTTTCTTATTCTTTTTTGCGCTGACACTGATCTTAAGATCTTCTTCGACCAATTCCCAGCGGAGGAGCAATTGCACCTCAGGTGGCAGCGGTCGACATGTGCTTGATCTGACTGATTGCAAATGCAATGCCCTTTTCAGCCCTTGAGTGCTTCTTTCGCAGGTTAAGGGAATTGTTTGTATGAAGGGTTTTCAGTAGATACTTTGAAGCGCATATGTTATCTTCACTTACACGCATAAAACCGGTTAAGTGCGAATTCGACTCGCGCGCAGAAGAATTCGCACCATATTTTGTAGAATTTCTAATAAGACCTACACTCTAAAAACTAAATGTAAATTCATGCTGATCTTAACAGCAGTTTTACAGGGTGACAAATGGAAAGTTGCTTAAACTAGTCATACATAATTTTAAAATGAGTGCAGGTTAATTCTAAATGAAATCCAATGCAATTAACGATAAAATGGCAAGGAAATACTAAGAAAATCGTTATTTCTATAATTTTTAATTCTAAAATTAAATATAAGATGCATTACATTAAAAATGTCTAACAAACTTTATAAAGTGAATAAAACCCTATATTTTTTTATTTAAAAATTTTAAAGTTTTTGTTAGGATGCTTTTTGTAGCTGTTAATTTTATTACAATATTATTTTAATCGAATTTTGTTGTTAAAAAGGAGTTTTACAGAAATAAGTGTAAAATTAAGGTTAAGTTTTCAAGTAGTTATTTTTATGGTTTTTTTTTTTATTACTCGAGAACTGCGATATTAAGTTTTTAATTGCTTAACATAACAATCTCAAAGTTGTCATGGTTAATTAATTAATAAACGAAATATAAGCTTGGGTTTTGATATGACAAACAAAAACTACTTTTTAAAACATTAATTTTAAAATTAAAAAATATATATATATTAATATTTGGTGCCATAGTTAGAAGGCCTAGAGTATCAGTATTATGTACAAAAAATTTAATAGAAATATGTCAACAAACAAAAAAGTTACAAATTTATGACACGATAAACGTCTGCCTGAGCCCACTGACAGACAATCTTATAAGGGTTCATTTTCTTTGAAAAAAGAAAAAGGTAAACTTCTTTTATTACTCTAGAACGTTTCGTATATAAATATTTAACCAAAAATATTTCAAGGTACCATATACTTCTTAGAACAAATATTGATTTTAGGTAGTTTTAGATATCTTTTGAAGCCCTCTTTGAAACCCCCAATGATGACATAATAAAGAATCTTAAATGCGTTATTTTAGGAGTTATGTTATCTAAAATAAAATCCATAGCAATACTCGTTCGCTAATGTTTTTAAACATTCCTTAAATATCAAATTCATATTCATCGGAAAAAGATTCTTAAAATCAAATATTCTACAATACATCTATACATCATCATATTTCGCATGTTGTACCTAAGTTAATATATTTATATAATTTCAATTTAACAAAGTCAGGGCTGAGGGAAAAACTTATTTCAGTGTAGACAAGCCCCTGTGATTAGGTAAAATTCAAAAACCCACAAGAGTAAAGTGGCTGAGTCTGAACCCTTTTGAGAAAAATTAACTGCCAGAAGCGAAAAGAAACTTCTTGAATTCTATAAGTTATTATGAAACTCAAGCTAGGAATAGTGGTCCTAATGATGGACAAGGAGTCCAGAGCCCGTATTATGTTTCGTACACACGTCAGCAGCAAGGATCGGACCTGGAGGGCTGTATATAAACTAATTTCTCCAATATTTCGATATAATGAACCGAAGGAAACTTTCTTACCTCCTAAATATTTCGAATTTGCGAAACTTTAAAACTTAATTAGTGTTCAATCAACAATAAGTTGCCGGGGAGAATGAAAGCCCGATCCCGGACCTGTATAACATACTCGCCGGTCGTGTGGACGGCTGCTCGAAGGGAACTTTCCTTATTGTGTTTCTGACAGCCTCTCCTGAGTAACCATTGGTCGTCAAAGTGAAGTCAAGATTATTAAGTTTCTCCAAAATTTTAATGTAATTTCCTCAATCCAAAATGGCCGTCTGTTCAAATTGATTCCCTGCAACACGCAAAAGCTTCGGCCACACAATTTGCATTTTATTTGTATATTATATATTCGTATTATTAGAGCACTCAATTTGTGATAATTTTGCATCTATGAAGTGTATCGAAGAATTCCAAGAATCGAATGAAAAGTTCTATATTCTGTCATTAAGATGTCATACAATTTGGCGCTTTAAGAAATTTAAAAGAAAAGAAATCAATTTTTTTTATTATTATTTTAGGGATACCTCTTTAAGAAAATTTTCTGATTTTAGTTGAATCCTTTCTTTAACATTTTTACATTATCTTAAATATGTTTTCAAATGTGTATAATATTGATTTTGATGTTAAAGTATAGTGTTTCAAGCAGAGTTCTAGGTTTTGCATGTATTTCAAAATGCTGTGGTTAACGACACATTTTTTCAAATTTCCAAAGGTTTGTTTTAAAAGATTTGTCGGAATTAAAAACCAATTTCAGTTATTGTAACTCATCATCATTTTTTTTTGCGTTTTAGGCGTAATGTCTAAAATCGACAAAGTTTACTTTAAATCGTATAGACCTCCGAAGTGCACCTTTTTGTAGAGAAAGTACAATCATATTTTTCTCAAAACAGTGTATTTTTTTAATAAATAACCACGAATTCGTCCCAATTTTGTTTAATTATCCTAGATACAAAATGTAATGGTGGATTCAGAGATTTTTTTATATTTTCTCACATTATTAATAAACTTATTTAACTTTTGAAGCATGCCATTTCGGTCTTAATTAAAATGTTGATAGCGAGGAGAAAACTATTTTCAATTTATATATAAAAAAAATTATGTATTGGATAAACTCTAAAATATGATACCCTACAAAACTCACATTATCGCTTTTTAAAACTATATATTTTTTCTTTTAAAATTGGTTGTTTTTAATATGATTGAATTTTGACATAGGAACAACATTTTTGTTACAGTATCCTATGATGTTTTTGCATAAGATATATTTTTTCAAGTCAACCAAATATATAGTAATGTTTTTTCTTCAAAATAACTCAAAAACTATCGATTTGACATATCATTTCATCATATCTTACATTTTTGAGGTTATTTTTTACACAGGAATTGCCCCCATATCTTCATCACTTCAAACCCAATGTAAAAAAGTAATTCCAGAATTGAGATTTGCGTTCTCGAAAATGTAAGAAACGATATGCATCTTGTGACTAGCTATAGTTTAGAGAAAACTACCCCTCCTATATTCATCCTTTCAACCCCTAGGTATAAAATAACCCTTAGAAAGGTATATGGTATATGTGAAGCAATAAATAATTTACTATTATGCATCTTCATCTCTTAATTTGTGATAATTAAGGGAAAAATACCCCATCAATTTCACCCTTACAGAAAAATACTAATTAACACTAATAAAATCTAACGAAAAACTAATGAAAATGACCGAAAACACTAATGAAAATTGAATGATTGTGGGTCAAATTTTACTTACACCGAGTTTTTGGAGTTTTCATCAAAAATTATATTTTCAACTAATATTTGTCCCTGATTTGATGGTGAATCAATACTTTTAATTTTCAATAGCAAAATCGATATTATTTTGCTTGTATTTTGGTAGAAATTGAATATTTGGTACCTCTTTTTAGTATAATTAACGATTTTTACTCGAGTCATCAGAGTTTTCACAAATTTATTAGTGTTTTTCGAAAAGGGCAGCTATTTCAATCTCGATGTAAAAACTAACTGCAGAAACGGATTCAGCAACACCAAAAACATTATTTAATTTATTTTATTTTATTTTATATTTTTAATTAGACTGTTTGTCGAAAAGAAGGTGTTATTAATTTTGTCCGCGTAAATAAAAGTCAAGAAATACCGATTCCCAGATGTTTTCCACAAAAAGCAACGTTTTAGCGATTTTCCACTTTTTTTTTGCAGTTTTGCGAAAAAATATGCTTACCATGGTTCAAAATTATTCAAAATTAAAATCCAGCGACCCAAAAAAATATAAAATGGATTTTGAGTGATGAGAAAATTTTGATTGTAATGTTTGTCCTATAAAATGATGCAATTCTTGCCATTTTTTGACAGTTTTTTGCATTTTGACAAAGAAGATGAGCCAATCCATGTAAACTAACCCCAAATTAATAATTTTTTTTTGTGTGTTTGTGTAATTGGACACCCTATGAGCGTTTATTATTTTATATACTATTGGAAAGGCCAATGTCTACACTGAGAGAAATATCGCTATCATATTGAAAAAATAATTTTTGCAAAAACACAACAAGAGCTCTGCTGTTAAACGGAAAATATATTATTGCCAAAATAAAAAAATTGTCAAAGAAACAATTATTTCTACAGGAAATTAAACAAAAGCACACTCGACAAATGTCCGGTTGTTAAACTAACAATGTTTTATCAAATTAAAAAATATATTTTCAAATGTTTAATTACTTTTTCCACTAATGAAACCATTAGAAAGATTTTTGTACGTTTCAAAATATATATTTGTTGACACGTCAAAATTTCTTCGTTTATACAAATTTTCCCTGGAAATGTTTGATTTTGACTTGTTATCTTATTGAAAATTATACATTTTTGAATGGAAAAAAATATTCGCATATTGAAAAAGTATTCTGTCAATTTGAAAATATTCACGTTATAAAATTTTGTCAAATTGAAAATTAATGTTCAGTTCGCTCAAATTATTATCATATTAACAATAACTTGATGTCTTTATGGGAGTTCTGTATTAGAGAACTATCAGTTTATTTTGTGCTCTTGTTCGAAGTGGTTCTCTATTATCTTAACAAGTTACTTTTAGCAGGAAATGGCAGAGGAGTGTGCAACCATTTTTGTTTTTTTAGTTAGATTTCCCAGACGGCCGAAATCATGTCAATGACGGTTGGATGTTCTTTTTTAGAAAAAGTCGGGTCACCAAACAAACCAATGTAAAAATCCAGAAAAAATATGTTTACATTCTCAATGTCGGAGTAAATATACTTGCAAAACTTCAAAACGATGTCTTGATTCCTTATTCCGTAGAAAAATAAAAACTTAAAAAAATGTATTTTTTTATTTTCTCTCTTTCTGCACAACTCTTTAAAATGTGGCATTGTTGTTGTATTCCCATGTTGAGTAGCTAATCTAGATCCTGAACCTAATGAAAAAACTCAGCCTTACTTTAAAGGTATCTATAAGTAGATATAGAAAGCCTTCGAAAGAACTTTACAAATGAAAAAGTAATTTTCAAAAGAATAAAATGGAATTTGTAACATTCAACAAAATTTTCACTTCCATTTTCGATATATTATAATCGATATGTTTAATTTCGATATTATTTTCATATTAAATGATAGTAGTAGATGATGGTGAGAAATAATTTTCAAAACGAAAATATTTAACGTACTTTTGAGGTTTTGTGAAATTGACAAAAATATTGTGATAATAAAAGCCACTTCTTTTTGACCGTATATTGACAAGTGATTTTTCAATTCAATATGCATTTTTTTCATTATGATCGTTAAATTTCTCTCAGTGTATGCATTCATTTGATATGCTGATTGCTGACTACGTGCATGCTCTGAATTTGCAAAGGAAAATTGTTTTTTTTGTAATGTCGGCAATATTGGATCCGCCATTTTGTTAAATTAAAATATGATACGATTTTTGAAATCAACGACCTCAAAAACATAAGTAATGACTATCCGCATGCACTATATTTGCAAAGAAAACATTTTTTGTTGTAATGGCCGCCATATTGGATCCGCCATCTTAAATATATTTGTCACTAAAATTTGTATGTACTCTGTTATTGTAGTACATTCCAAAGATATAGTATGAGTAACTTTAGAACGTCAGTACTACGAATAAATTTATACTAAGTTTATGAGAACTTGGACAGTCGATGCTTCAATTTTAGGCATCTTTGGGCGGCCATATTTAAGAGCAGGTCTTTTTACTTTAGAAAATGTTTTTCCCTAATAACATTTAGTTGATCTTAGGCTTTTTATAGACGAAAAACTAATGGATTGTGAAATGCCGTTAATGGGTTAAAGTAGAACCAAATTAACTACATCATAATTATATATAGTACCTATGTATGTATGTAACTCCTGTAAATGAGGTAATTTTGAGGGTATAAAAAGGACTGCTTTCGAAAATTGACTAAATCCAGCATTTTTGGGATTTCAGATCACTGTTCGCTGAATGGATAGCAACAAATTGCCATAGTTTAATAATGTAAAAGTTTTTTACTCTGTCTCTGTAGCCCGATTGGAGCCGAGTACCTAATTCATTTAGTTTCAAAAACATTTCGCAATTTGTGCGTTATAGATTTGTATTAAAAAGTAGTTCCAGTTCCTAAATCAAATTGTCGAGTACTTACTAAAGTAAGTGTTTCACATGCATTTATAATGTGGTTTACACAGATTACATTAAAGCGCTGATTGGGTCTATAATGCCCGGGATTTTCGCCTGCTATAAATTATTCTCGACAAAAAGGCCCATTTCGTGCCACATTACGCAACGTTCGGCGGCTCATGGTTATCGCGGAAATGTCTCAATAGCGCGTTCAACATCGCTGAAAAATTTTATTTTGCGCGGTGCGGCGGCGGCGGCTTGTCGGCGGTGTTCAATCAACATTAGCACCAAATCTGCGTCAGCCGCGTCGCGGGGAACACCTGCGGGCGTAAAACGGCCCCGGCTACTGCCTCAGCTACAGCTTACTCAGCGCGGCAGAGAATTCCGCGGCCCCGGCCGAATTCGAACTGGAGCCCGGACGGGACGAACTGCAACGAACTGCAACTGCAACTGAGCTGGTTGTTGTATCTTATGCACATGTCCGTCCCAACTCCCAAGATTAATGCACGGTAAACAAATTGGCTCAAACTAATTGCAGTCTGACAATTCGCCGGGCCGCGGGAGTGTAACTCCGGCGATAAGGCGGCCTCTGCCCACCGGGCACCGGAGGCCCTTCTTATGCAAAATTATAGTGCATTATGCATGCACATCGAAGTGCACTAATTCACATTTGATGTTCTTCCCAACGAAGTGGTCAATGGGTTATCCATATCTTTCCCGTCAGCGGCCGCGGCGGCGAAGCCTCGAACACCATTTCCTAGTTCTTTGGGACGATGATTCCCCGGGGGCTCCACCGCCACCGCCGCAGGCTCTGTGGGGCCGCTTTTCGTCTGTACTGCACAAACGTGTCGCGGGGAAAAGGAAGAGTCCAAGTAGGAAACTGATTAGTTGTGGCAAGGCCTTAATTTGTTCAACACGATTCAAATCTCGAACACTTTCTGCGCTGTTGCTCCCGCAAATGAAGCGAGTTCTTTTTTATTAAACTCGGGGTCTAATGACGAACCGCCTCCAATGCAGAGCAGAAGACTACAAGACCATAGTGTTGGATTTTTCTTGAAAACTATACTTTTATCCCCAAATATTTACGAATTTTAAAACAAACACTTTAACACACTAAAAAACATTATAGATCAATGAACTAAGATTCCGGCTATAAAATGAGATTCTTATTGATAGAACTTTGCATGTCACTTGATAAATTAATGATGACAAAAGACACCTTTTGACATTTTATCTTAAAATTACTATCATTAGTTTAATCGTTTTCCCCCAATTAAAGTTTTGATTATTTATATAATGGTTGTTAAATTAATTATACGATATCTTTTGCCACCACTCTCCTGGATCTAAAATACGTATGTGGTATACCTATTTCTATCATGAGGTATCTTAGTGACACCTTAATAATTTTATAACATTGTTTAAATGATCTTAAATCATTGACACATAAATATCAACACCATTTGAATTCTAAGCAATACAGTAAAAATCCAAGAAAGGAGTTTTCGTTTTAGCAACTATATTCAGATGTTTAAAATTTTGCTTTTTACAATAGATCATTGCAGTGCTTCTAAGTCGAGTGCTGACATTTACTTCGCAGTCACTTAAATTCATTCACACAATTGTGGAAAATTTGTTGAAATATCTTTTACAGGCAAGTAGCACAAATATTATAACGACTTTTATTTTTCAGTTTACTTATTCTAATTTATTTGTAATAATAATAATTATTCCCAAGATATTTGCATTTAAACGCAAGGGTGTCAAAATACATCTTTTGGTCGAAATATGTATGCACAAATCCGTGGTAGAAATAGTGCCCAATTCCCTAAACTTATAGGTATATCTTTGTGAATGTTATGATACATTCTACCCACCTAATGAGTATGCTAATCGTCGCGTTATTGATCCACGATCCACGTTTTTGATTCTGAATTATTCACTACATTATCAACGCCCAACCACAACACAAAAAAATGTTCATACACCTGAAACAATCGCTGCTGTAAACGAACGTGTAACCGAAAAGTCAGAAATTTCGATTCGTCATCATTCTCTACTACTTGGACTTTGTCCATCCACCACATCGGAAATTTTGCGTCGGGATCTTGGTTTATATTCGTACAGGCACAGGTAGTAAAATACTGATAACTTTTGGTTTTAACAGGATGGCGCTACGCACCATACAGCAATTGAAACCATCAATTTACTGCATGGCAAGTTTGGTGACAACATGATACTGTTAATCAGAGCTGTAAAATATTGCATTACTTTGAAATGCATTAACGTAGACATTACCATTACAAGTAATGCAATTTAAAGATGATTACCAGTACCATTACTAGTAATGGTAATGCAAGAAAATCGAATTACCATTACAGTACTGGTACTGGTACTTCACCATTACTGTAATCACATGAGCATTACTTGGCATTACTAACATTACTCGGAATTACGTAGCATTACATGGCAGTACTTTGTATTACTCATAATAAGAAATGCCAATTTGAAAGTTTTTTTTATATTTTGGTAATAAAATCTTCGATTTTATATGAATAAATATATATTTTAATATTCATTCAAACATGTTTATTGTAATAATTTTGAGTAAGGCTGTGTATTACTGCTATACTGAGCAGTAAGTAACGCTGGTAATGGTTAGTAATGCTAAATAATGCTCATGTGAGTAAGTAATGCTAGTAATGGCGAGTAATACTAAGTAATGCTCATGTGATTACAGTAATGGTGAAGTACCAGTACCAGTAAATGTAATGGTAATTCGATTTTTTGCATTACCATTACTAGTAATGGTACTGGTAATCATCTTTAAATTGCATTACCTGTAATGGTAATGCATGTTACTGGTAATGCCATTTTTTACAGCTCTGCTGTTAATTGGCATCCAAGACCATGTAATTTGATACCATTGTATTATTTTGTTTGGGGTTACGTTTAATACATGTATGGTCTATGCTAATAAACAAACAATCCTTGAAGCATTGAAAACCAATATAATACGAAACATGCCGGATTTTCTGGAAAAAGTAAGTTGACAGAATGCGCTACGTAAACTGCTAATCGCAGTTAATATTTATTATCTTATAGCATAGTACTCGAAATTCAAAGTCATTATTCCAAATTATTGGTTTAAAATTAAAAAAAACCTCATTAAAACACTTTTTAACTAGTTTCTTAAGAATAAATCCAGTCTGTGTTAAAATCACTTTTTTATCTATATTCTGAAAATTGAATAATTTGTTAAGCTTTTATTACCCTTAGAGGAAGTACAGAAAATTTGAAATACTAAATTATTTTTTTAAGATTAAAATAAAAAGTATAAGAGGGAAATCAAAGGAAACTGCGTGAAATAGCAAGTAGAAGAATACGCTTTAATAATCCAAAGAGCACTCAAAACTCTACACTGAGAAAAAAAATTTTTTGTAAAAACAATGGCAGCAACTTTAAATCAAAATTTTGCAAATATAAATGCTGAAAATTATTAATTTTTATTAAGTTTCACATTGAACTTTGGAGTTAATAATTTCCGTCGTTAATTTACCAAAAACTAAATTTAAAACAATATTGAAATGGGTTCTATAGTTGTTTCAAATAAAATATTATCAAATGTACAAAGCGATACAATGCGATATTTTGTTCAGGTTATTTTTTAGGATACACTTTAAAAAATAAGTGTAATATTCCACAACTTTTTTGCAACATATGTAGTAAATTTATAATTTTCCATTAAAATTACATATTTCATCAATTTCTTAATTTACTAGTGAATTCCTTGATTTTTTCAATTTTCATTAGTTTATCATTATCATTTAATAATTAACGATTAGTAATTGATAATGATAAACATAGTAGTGGAATTCTTTTAGATATGTTTTTAGAAATCAATACTTAGAAGTTGGAAATTAATTCCCCAAATAGTAATTGTTTACACCTTGACCGAAATTCTTTTTTTTTCCAAATACTTTCTTAATTCATTTTTAGGATGGAGAAAAACGAAATTATTGTAGAAGTACAATTCCTTATTGCCATTACTACATAGTTGATGATTAACAATTAAAAATTACAATTCCTTTTAATGGAATTGAGAACTTTTTCAAGTCCTGTACTAAGGAATTTAACATATGTATCAATCACAAATTACAATTCCAAGGAATTCGAATTGTAATTGTAATATAATTGAATTTACCTAGCTCTGAATATTATTATACATATGAAAACGGACAGTATTTTTACACGTACTGAATGCAAATCGTTTGGTGAATATTTAAATTCACTAATACCAATTTTACGCATTTCCGCATCATTATTCGTTGTAAATTTGAAACGTTTGACGTTGGTAAATTTAAAATTGTAAAATTCCTCAATTATTATATTTTTGCTATTATGCTTAGGACATCAAAATAAAGATCTCCACAAAATTCCATCTTGGTCAGAATTTTCTTCGAAGTCAAAGTCCAATTTTACTGTAGGCTGAAGGTATTAAAATGAAAAGAAAAGTAATTTGCATAATATTTAGGTCGGAGAAATGGTGAAAGAAGGGCGCAGTCATTTTCTTCAGTATTTTTGCAATTTAGAATAAGAAGGACGAACATTTTGAATCACTAAAATTTTCTTTCCCTGATGGGGTGCGAAAACGAAGCAATTTAATATTTCTGCATCTAATGGGAAGGCGCCTTCGAAATGGGGTCTCACTGCATAAAATTGCAACATGAGTATTACGTGGAATGATTTTCTTTTTCCCAGAAGTTTCCCTAGGAGCCGCCTAGTCCCCGGTGATAGCGGGTTACGAGACGTCGGACGACATCAGAGTCCTCCTGCGAGGCCGAATTTAATCGAGACGTGAATTAACTTCTTTCCAATCAATCCCAGCAGGACTTCTTGCCATTAATTAATCAAAAATATGCAAATTGCTCGAATACAAATTCAAATTATGAAAATGAAGCGCCCTCGGTCGCCCGTTCGCCCGTTCGCCCGTTTCGCCCGCACCCTCGCCTTCATTTGCGTTGCGTGTGCACTCGGAAAAGGGGAAATTAATTTAAAGGGTAACATCGCCATTACCCGGCTGGAGGAGCCCCCGCGGGAGCACCCGGGTCCTGTGGGTTCTAGAGTTCTTCTGGGTGCTGTTCTCGGAAGAAGAAGAAGATACTAACGTCGTCAACCAGCGCATTTTAATGGTGTTGGTGGTGCGGTGGTGACGCAACAGCAGCACCCAAGACTCCACGGCCCCGGACCGGAGCCCTTTTATTGATCGAGTAGAAGAGACCTTATTTCGAAAATTATTGGGAAGCTTAAGTTCGAATGTATTTACCTGCATAATTTATGAGATCCGGAGTCTGGGGGCGCTCCGCGCTCGCTCGCTTCAGTTCGCACTGGCTTGTGATTGCTGCCCTCATTCCCAATTAATTTGATCCAAGATCTCTTCGTTGAGTGCAGACCAAGACCAAGGCGACTTATAAGACGAAGAAGACAACTAAGACGATGGCGACGACGACGACGACGACGATGACGACGACTACGACGACGAAAACGAAGACGATGGTCCCGCCAACCACCAGATTTCGGGATTAGAACTTGTCCTCGCTGATTTATCGATCTTAATTGCAAATCACCGGTTCGAGCGCGGCTGCCACTAATCAAACTCGCCAAGAAATGCACCACTTTTATACGCCCACTGCAATTATGTATCTCCTTATGAGCCCTCTATGCGCGCCGGCCCCAGTTTTGGAGCGTCTCTTGCAAAAATACTCATCTCATAATTTCGACACAAAATTACTTTTAATTGCCATAAATCAAATCTTGATTTATTCTCGACTTTAATTGCTTCAGCAGCGGCAGCAGCGCGCGAATGCAACGCAGGACCAGAGTTCGCGATATTTTTCTGCCATTATTTTCGCGAAAGAGCACAAATATTTTTCCCTCAAAAGTTTCTCAATTTTGTTTTTTTTAAAAAGGCTCGTTCTTCGCACTAATTACAGCATTTTTAATGGAGGCTATGCTTTATCGGGGGTTTTTTACTCCTTTGGTGCTCTAAAGGTGATTGATAATATCCGCGATCCCTACAGCCCCTTTCGAGGAGATCGGTGATCTCATTCGAGGATTCAGGACGATTTTTATAGAATGTTCTGATTTATTATAAGAAGAAAAGCAGGTGACTGACGAGGGTATAAACGAACCTTTAAATATGAAGGGGAAGTTAAAACACAAATGCAAATATCATCATACCATATCCCTTCTGATGATCTGTACAGAGTAAAAGAATTATCATACGAATACCTGAAGCGTGGAAAAGTAATAACCTCTCTATAATTTAAAAATACGAAAATCGTTTTATCAAAGATATCTGGACCATTTGTGGTATCATTTAAAATCAAAACGAAAGTCTTCTCTTAAAAATAAAAATGAAGATATAATAATTTTAAATTGCTTCTTTTCATTAATTATAGCGGAGTAAAAGTATAATTTTTGTTACTAATTTTTTGTTGAATCTAAAAATCTAAGATTTATTTATTTATACTGTTAAATTTAAATTCGAGATATTTTTAAAAATCGCAATTTTCATTCATCTTGTACCATACGGTCAATTGAAATAAAGGTAAAATAGTTCCTGCTAAAAACCATTTTTAATTCCTTTTTTTCGGTTGGTGGTTTTCTAATTAAAAATATAAAAATTAAAATACTTCACAAAGGACTATTTTAAAATTACAGAGGTCACATTTAAATTTTATATAGTTTTGAAATCATAAGGTATGTAAATTTTCATTTCAAAAAAGTTTTACGAATTATTTTAAGTTAAAAAATTGGCATTTATTTGAAGGTTAAGATTTTCATGTTTTTAGTTAAATATTTCCACCAGTCTGATATGAAAATAGGTCTTTCAAGTACTACAACTACTTTTTTTAATTGATCAGAGTCCTTTGTAATTTGAAAATTGTCCTTTTTTAAGTTAAAAAAGTACAACGAGCTTTCTAGAGAAAACATTATAAAACATTTTTTCATTCATTCATTTTTCGTTCTTCACAAGCCAATTATATATTATTATATTATGTATGTTTGTTATATACACCCAAATCATAATCATTTTTGGTCCATCATATCTAAGAAATGGAAAGAAATTACTTACTTAATTACTAAATAATTGGTGACAGATAACTAATTATATTGATTCTTTTGTTCGAACACTAATAAACACCAATCACAACTAATGAAAACTAGCGAAAAGAATAGTGAAAAACTAAAGTTCATTATTAGTAATTTTATATAAGGAACCAATGTATTTCGTGAGTAATGGCTAGGTAATGCTTAATAATTGTAAGTAATGTATTGCTTGTATTACTTGTAGTAGTACTGATTATGGTAATGCATTCCAATAATGCATTACTTTATAGTTCTGAGCATGTTTATAGTTTAGGTGTAGACACATATCTAATAAAAAACTAGTGAATTTTTGGATTTGTCAAAAATTGGCCAAATCAAAAAAACCAAAAATAATCGAAAAAATTCAGACGTTTCCTTTGATTAATTTCAAGCATTTTCTATCATATAAAATTTTTTTGTAAAGTTGATCCTTTCTAAAGTTTTTTATTACATTGCTGTACAAAATGTCTACTTTGCAAAAATCAAAGCAAAAAAAAACTTTAAAAACTATGATTTGAGAAAGTTTAGACATTCGGACCGCGATTTCTAGCGGTTATATGACCATTCAATTGTAATTGTTATCAAGATAATCGTATTTGAAAAGAAAAATACCAAAAAAAATCAGCACTTTTTTGAAAAAACCGAAAAATAATAGGGTTTTTGAAGCTTTTATGCAAAACAAATGCCAGATTCTGAAAGACCATCCCCAAAAATACCTTATATACGATTTTGGCAGAAAATCGCCCCAATTTTCTATTCGAATCGTACAATTGAACTTGCGTGCATAAAATCTTCAAAACTACTAGTGTAAAAGGAGAATGAACTTTTTTTTTTTTAATAATTCGTGTTAAATCAAAATCGTGTAAAAACAGAACTGTGTATATTAGGGTGCTTTTTTTTCGCGACTAATTTTTCTCTTTCAGTCCTACCTCGAAATTGTGTGGCAAATACCTAAACAAAAATTCCCTGAAAATTGGAGCCCTTAATATTAATATTAAGTACTAGACCAAGGCGTACAAAGATTTCCCATATAAAATACACGTAAACTTTGATTTTTTTTCTTCAAAACTCTACAGCTCAGAGGCATTTTATGGTATAATCTTGGTCAATGGTAGGATTTCTTCAGAATTGAATGCTCTACAAAAGTGTCCATTGCGGTGTAACCAAAATTTTTCCATGAAATTCTCGCTTTTTGCCCCTATCTCGTAAACAACAAGAGATACAGAAAAAGTGAATATGACAAACTTGTAGCAAATTCAATTTTCTACAAAAAAGTTCTGAACACCAAATCGCTAACATCGATATTTCTTGAGATATTGGGTTTTGAAGTTGAGGTAGTGTGGAAGTTTCATGGATTATTGAGCTAAATTGTAGAAACACTACTTCAAATTCAAAGCCCAATATCTCAAGAAATATTGATGTTAGCGATTTGATGTTTGCAACTTTTTTATAGGAAATTGAATTTGCTACAAGTTTGTCATATTCACTTTTTCTGGACCTCTTGTTATTTAAGAGATAGGGATAAAAAACGAGAATTTCATGGAAAAATTGGGGGTTAGTGACCCGTACTACCTCGCTGGTGGGAGTTAGGGTTACGCCGCTTACGGACACTTTTGTAGAGCATTCAATTCTGAAGAAATCCTACCATTGACCAAGATTATACCATAAAGTGCCTTTGAGCTGTAGAGTTTTGAAAAAAAATAATCAAAGTTTACGTGTATTTTATATGGGAAGTCTTTATCCGCCTTGGTCTAGTACTTAATATTAATATTAAGGGCTCCAATTTTCAGGGAATTTTTGTTTAGGTATTTGCCACAAAATTTCGAGGTGGAACTGAAAAAAAAAATAGTCACAAAAAAAAAGCACCCCAGTGTATATATGTAATTGTAAACTAACTATTTTATAAATAGAGAGTTTTAACTTTTCGGTGGTTTTATTATAATTTTATCTATCAGTTATTATTTTAATCAGCTAGGTGTAAAATTAATTAACAATAAAATTAATTATTAACTGCGTTGCCTTGAAATACCCAAAATTCGAATAAAAATCAGAAAAATTAAAATACTTTATTGTTTTCGAGAAAATAAAAACAAGAAAAACAATTTGTATTTTTTCATGAGATTGCCTTTCTCCAAAACCATGAGGGAACAACATATTCAACATCACGAATTTTGCCGAAAATAATTAAAACGCCGGCAGGTGAATAAGTTACCTTTCTCAAAAAAAAATCATTCCGGCCAGTTCCAAATTTCCGTTCTATAGCATGAGCATTGTTTGGGTTTCGCATTTTTAGATATTTATAAGAGTACCCCAGAGTCGGGGGAGGGAATAATAAAAAAAAAACACGGCCGCGTTTTGGTTGTTTAAAGTGTGGGAATGTGGAATTTTTCTTTCTGATGGGAGTGTAAATTTGAAAGGCGGATACCCTTCGATTTGCATATTTCGCAGCCGATTATTGCACTCCTCCACTCTCTTCAAGTTACCCGGTGCAGTCTTGCTTGGATTTTTAATTTAAAAAATCACTCCGAACGGCTGGGACGACGGAATCGACGGACGGCGGCATCCAGAAGGAGGCATCATCAGAGGAGGCTGGATCCCACTTCTGCTGCAGTTCAGATCCAGGTCCAATGCATTCTCCTCCTCGTACGAGAGTAAGCAAATATCCGTCCACACCAGAGCGTGAAGCTTCGAATTCTCAAAAAAAAAAAAAAAAAAAAAGAAAGAAAACGAAAAAACGTCGAAAGCGAAAAAATAAATTTCCAAAAAAAGATCAGCAAGAAAAACGAGAAAAAAAGATTTCCGCATCCCAGAAGCATCCGTCGAATGGGGCCGCATTACCGAAACCACCCCCACCCTGCTCCCTCTCCACCCCTCCCTCCCCCCCACCCTGAAATCCTCTTACCTGTGTGGGGAACACACTTGGCGCGGCTATCTCTTGCGAACGCGCGCGATTCGTAGAGGGTTGGTGGGTGGGTGGTTGGGTTGGGTGGGTGGTGGATGCGATGCATTACATCGCGCGCGTCCAATCCATTCAAATTTTCGTAACAGAAAGTGACCAACGCGCGTACCACCCCCATTCTCAAGGGGGTTCGCCTGCCAGCGAAATTTCCGTTGTTTTTGGGCATTAAAAAACTTTTTTTTATATACGTATACCCGGCAGCAGCAGGAACAGCAGCAGCAGCACCACCAACAGCAGCAGCAGAGGAGGCAACAGCGGCAGCACCACCAACGCAGGAGTGACTATCGAAGGGATGCCGGAGAGGGAGGGAGGGAAGGTAATGGGGTCATGATGTATGCGACATGGACCACGCGGACTATAAAGGGTGAGTATAGGGGTGGTTTTGTGGAACACAAAAAAATTCGGTTGTTTCGTTTACTCAAATGTAAGTTTCGGTAGAAAAAGGTAAGAGACGAAATGTCGGCGAAAGGGGGCGGCAGCAAAAGAGGAGCGGACGGCCTGTGATGTGATGCGGCCGCTGTAGAATTTTTTGAGACTCACCAGAGGGCGCCGGCCGTATATCGCCGTGTAGCCCGCGTTGCCCGCGGAGCGCGTATGTACCTACTTTTTGGGGCGTCGAACAGACCAAATTAATCTGCTGTACCCCACCCCCACCCCTAGGCCAGTGCAAAAATTTTCTGTGTGCGCTCCGCGCGGCGCGATAAAATAAAAAACAAAAAGAAGTCTTCAATTCGTTTGATATGCAAAAGTTATAGACAACACACGGAGAAGGGGGGTTGATGGGGCAGGGGGAGTGGGAAGGTCCTGATGCCACCACCGCCGTTGCTGTCGCCGCGGCCACATATGCATACGCATATACGAATATAAAAGATAAATTTACGGGGATCCTCTACGGTATGGTGTGATGTGGTCCAGCCGCGCTCATTCTGTATCTGGAGGATGCTCTATAAGTTTTTTTTACGATTTTCTCTTCTTTTTTCATATTTTCTGGCAGCCTTTAGTTCAGCTGCTCCCGTTGTCGTTTTCCATAAATTTTTATTCACGGTACTTGCGTTCTACACTGTAGAAAAGATCGCCTTTTTTCTACCCCCACCACCTACCCTATATATATAACTTGCGAAAGTGGCCGATAGAGGGCGAAAGGCAGAATACTGTGTGGACTAGGGAGTTCTATTTTCTGCATTTTCAAAGTTTTTTCCCTTTTTCATATTTCGTATTTTTGTTTTTAAGTATTTTTCACTTTTTCGTATATTTTTTTTTTTTTATATCTGAAGCTTCCGCTTAAATGAATTTCTCTCTGTTTTATCTAACCCATCCTTTCCCCTACCCCTCTCTCCCTCACACGGAGTTTGTTTGATTTTAATTGCAATTTTCGTAGGCCCACCACACCACCATCCAACTCTTACTGAGATTTAATAATCTAGAGAGCTCTAGAGCACAATCCCCAGTCGACGTATAACCAATTTTTTCTCGCGTTTCTCACTTTTCATGGATCAGAAGCTGGCGGATGGACACGCGGATGTAGCCGTTGCAGTATTGCTGCCGCTTTCAAGTTGCATCCGCTTGCATACGCCTGCAAAAATTGCCTAACCACCAACAACAACAACAGCATCAACATCAACAGCAACAGAAACAGCAACAGCCAACATCCAACTGAAAAAGCGGCAGCAGCAGCAGCAGCAGCAGCAGCAGCAGTCGGCTACTACTTGCGATAGAAATAAACAAAATTGGAATTGGATTGCTAGAGTTTTGCACATGAGTAAAGTGCAATCGAAAAATTAATTTCAAAACAAAAATTTTTGTTCCATTTTTTGTGCCCTCTTTTTTCTCGCGGAAAGGAAATTGTAACTTTTTCAACATGCATCAAAATAAAAAGAAACAAAAAAATACAGAAGAAAAAAAAATATTACATTGGCCATTTCGCGTTTATGTATGCCTTAAAAGGATTTCTAAAAACGAGGCAAAACACTGGCAATGATGTATGATGATGCAATATTAAGCATGTGCCTCATACTCCGATAGCAGAGTTAGCCCGCGCTTTTTAGTTTTTTTTTCTTGCACCACTATACACCACTATACACGAAACTAACAATATAAGTGGCAGAAAAATCCCAACTACTCGGTATTGCGATAAATTTAGGCCTATGCCATTTGAAAGGGACATAGAATTTGAGAATTATACAATTCTAAATCATCTACATAACCGAATTTGTTTTCAGGACTATTAAAGTTACCTCTCCAACAATATAGACACTTAAAACTTTTCATATCCATGTTTCAGAGATATTTAAAATTTGAAATCGCCAAGTAGCAATTCGTTTCTCTGTAGTTAGTCGGGGTGCCAGAGGTTTTCATTTCGTTGTTGGACGGAATTTGATGAAAAATGGCAGAAAGGGAAGGTCATTGCCCGTACAGTGACCCATTAAAAAAGTTAGAATGAGCGATGTCGGGAAGGTACTTTGTTATTGCAAAATAACTTTGATAACCCGTTATTTTTCAGTTTTCTTGGAATAACTCGAAAACGAAGCGTTTCAGCGAAAAATATTAAATACAAAAGTTGTTCAGCTGATGATTTTACGTAGGAATACGGTTTTTTGATTAATTAAAAAATTGTTTTTCCGACCGAAAACCAGCAGAAAAGTAACAAAAATGCAAAAACAATAAGCATTAAAAAATAAAGGAAAAAAACTATTTCCATCGTTGATATTTGGGTTATTGATAGGTATTGGTATTGTTAACCAAATGCACCCGGTCCGGTTTTTCAAAAACAATATGGCGACCTATAGCAAAATTGTTAAGTTAAAACTTTGGAACGCTGTAAATTCTGCATGAACAAACGGATCTTGATGAAACAAATTGGAATCGGTAGGTATTAACGGCATCTTTGAGTGTGCCAAATTTCAAAATTTTTCAACAATTACTTTTTTTGTTATTAACCAATGTGTATTCGTAATTTCGTCAATTTACAACATTAAGCTTTGCAACAAAATGCATCAAATCATCAAAACTCGCTATTTTCGCGTTTTTAGTCACCACTGTAGGATGTTAAGAGTAATCAAATGCATTTTGTTATTGTTGTAATGTTGTAAATTGACGAAATTACGAAGCACAGCAAATGGTTTTTGGTTAATAACAAAAAAAGTAATTGTTGAAAAATTTTGAAATTTGGCACACTCAAAGATGCCGTTAATACCTACCGATTCCAATTTGTTTCATCAAGATCCGTTTGTTCATGCAGAATTTACAGCGTTCCAAAGTTTTAACTTAACAATGTTGCAATAGGTCGCCATATTGTTTTTGAAAAACCGGACCGGGTGCATTTGGTTAACAATACCAATACCTATCAATAACCCAAATATCAACGATGGAAATCGTTTTTTTCCTTTATTTTTTAATGCTTATTGTTTTTGCATTTTTGTTACTTTTCTGCTGGTTTTCGGTCGGAAAAACAATTTTTTAATTAATCAAAAAACCGTATTCCTACGTAAAATCATCAGCTGAACAACTTTTGTATTTAATATTTTTCGCTGAAACGCTTCGTTTTCGAGTTATTCCAAGAAAACTGAAAAATAACGGGTTATCAAAGTTATTTTGCAATAACAAAGTACCTTCCCGACATCGCTCATTCTAACTTTTTTAATGGGTCACTGTACGGGCAATGACCTTCCCTTTCTGCCATTTTTCATCAAATTCCGTCCAACAACGAAATAACCCATTTTTTGAACCTCTGGCACCCCGACTAAGTATGCTTGTTTTGGTTTTTATAGTATAAAGATGATAGATGTTTTAAAACTTGAATGTTGCAAACTGCGTTTATTATTCTATCTCTGGTCCTAACTTGTATCATCCTATATCACAGAAAACTTTGAAATTACAACTTTCTAAAATTATGCCTTGAACAGACTAGAACTCTTGAACTAGTTCCTGACATTAGAATGAAAAAGTTCATTGAAAAGTGCCATTGCTGAACTAGTAAAAGCAATTCGCAAAATTGAACTATTTAATTTAAGGGGAGGTTCTCATCTAGAACGTCAAAAAAAAAGGTAAAGTTCGTGATTTTTTTGAAGGCAAATGACAAGACATAGGGAAATGATATTTGGCATTATCTTTTATTGGACATTTATCTGTACGAAAAAATTTTTTTATTCAAAAAAAAAAACAAAATGGCGCCCGTTATTCAACTTCTCCGGAGGCATGTTTGTGTACAATTTGCGTACAAGATAACTCAAAAACGGTTCAACCGATCAACTTCTAGTTTCGTGCATATTAAAGTAAACAATTTTCTTCATAGAAAGAGTGGAGCACATTTTGAAAATTGTAACATTATCTCCTTTGATAAATTGATTGAGATAAACTATGAAAAAAAGGGCCGAAAACGGCCTTAAAATTTCAAAATCGCGCCATTCCGTCAATTTTAAATTTTTTTTTAAAGTCGTCCACTCTTTCTGAGACAAATTTATTCTAGTTTATAATAATGTCATCATTATTTGATTTCAAACCAATCTGCGACCCCTAAATTGTACGCAGCTGGGCAATTTTCGAAAAACATGCCTCCGGAGAAGTTGAATAACGGGCGCCATTTTGTTTTTTTTTTTTTTTAATAAAAAAATTTTTTCGTACAGATAAATGTAGAATAAAAGATAATGCCAAATATCATTTCCCTATGTCTTGTCATTTGCCTTCAAAAAAATCACGAACCTTACCTACTTTTTGACGTTCTAGATGAGAACCTCCCCTTAAACTCGAGAAATTTAAATAATATAAAATTGTGAAAATACCATATAATACATCTTGCTGAAAGTCTGTAAATTTTTAAATATTTTTTTTGTCGAATACTAACTAACGATAATAATTAATTCGAATTTTTAATCTTAATCAGGCCATATTATTTGGTATAGAAAGAAGGGACTCACTTTAACTCATTAACGCTCACAGGACGCAATTTCGGCATTTGAGTTTGAATTGTCGCCATGTGATGAATTCGAATGGTTTGTTGTAAAGGATTAGCCAAAGAACACTATAGAATTTTTCTCGTTTTCGCACATATTTTTAGTTCAAACATTGAGGTCGCGAGTTTTATTAGTTTTACGCATGAAAAAAATCGAAAAGGAACGAAAACTCATTTCAAACAAAAAAATATCATCAAAAAACTACGTTTGTTGCATATTTTTGATTTTTTCGTGGCAACATTTTTTCTGCAGATATTTTAAAAATCACCATTGGGAAGAACACACTCATAAACATAGGAAACACTGGTTCCTGATTTTTATTTTTCTTCGAATTCATCACATGGCAACAATTTAAACTTAGGTACCGAAATTGGGTAGATTTTGCGAATAATAGTTTATGTAGTCAATAATTCTTACCAAAAATTTTGTAACCGCTCATCTAAATCAGTCGATAACCTGAAGATTCCTGAAATGTGGCGAATCGCGATGACTCTTCTATTTAATAAAGTTTTTATATTCTCAACATTAATCAAAGAATCTTATATCAGGAGATTAACTATTTTTCGTTGTTCAAAAAATCCAAATTTATTTTTTGAAGCATTTTTAATCTACGATTTTTGTTACTTTTATCAATGATTTTTTTTTTTTCAATGTAACTTTTGTTGCTCTAAGCTCCTGATATAAAATTATTCGTAGATTATTTCTGTATCCATAGTTTTATTTTTTCTCAAGAAAAGGCGTTAGGTAAATTATTTAGATTTAAGGGGTTAGCTCAAATATGAAGTTTTTGTTTTAAAATGCTACATAAAACAAAAACGATTAGAGATATCTACTTTACTAAGTCTGCAAATTTACATTTTTATTATCAGAGCAGCGCTCCAACAGTGGTGCATAATAAAAGTAAATTGCATCTCGTAAAATCCTGGCAAAAATCTTCATCTGTAAGTATGCACCAAAAATAATTATTTTAGTTTTGAATATAATCTATACCTTGAACCTCAATTTTTGGCAATTTGGTGCTCGTTTGAACATAGGTGCGTCGATTTTAGTCATTTTTTCAATGTAGCAATAAAAATAATAATTATTACTATTATTTATTATAGCTAGAAGAGCTAAAACATTTTTAAGAGGGCATTTTGAATTATTTTTGAATTTTGTAATTAATTAAATTAAAAATACAATTCCTTGCCTAGTATTTCGAGTGAAAAATTCCGAAAGTCAAATTTTCTAACTTATTTTATAATTCAAGATATTTTTCGCTTGAGAACGAAGGGTTTTAGAGAAAAATATTATAGAACAAAAAGTGCTTAGAATTGATTGTGGAACACGTGTGAATTTTTTCAGAATTTTTGATGAGATTTTTGGATTTTTCAAAAAATGATCAAATCCAAAAATCCAAAAATTGCTTGAAAAATTCTGAAAAAATTCACACGGGTTTCTCAATCAATTCTAAGCACTTTTTGTTCAATAAAATTTTTCTCTAAAACCCTTTGTTTTCGAGTAAAAAATTCCGAAAGCTTTTTCTCATCTTTTCGTGTCCCGACCGCCATTTTGTGTGCTTAAACATTAAAATCCTTCATTTAAACAACGGGAGCTTATACTTTGGGAGTCGAGACCACGATATTTGCACGAAAACAATGAAATTTCAAATGATTTCCTTGTGAAAAATTGGAAAAACCAGAATTTTTTTTTCAAAATCACGTTTTTTTGCATAAATTAGTTTACAACTTTTGAACCACACATTTGTTGCAAATTTTGAGGTCAGATTCTGAAAGATCATTAAATTTTGCGTCGGAATTAGTGTGTCACATATTTTTCAGACACTATTTTCACTAAAAATATAGCGGCCGAACGCAGCGGCGAAAAAGCTGACATTTGGGACTTAATGGGTTAACTTGCAAAATTTTGAGAGCGATAAAAACTTTTTGGTATCACACAAAATTTTATCCGTGTAGTTTCTCTTGCAGTAATATTCTAATTGATTTTTATTCGGTTTACTATCACATTAAGTTCCTAAAGCTGGCACTGGTAAAGTTGCATAAACATGATATTTTATTAATAATATTTAATTAAAAAAGGCTTTAAATTCTCCAAAATGTCACTTTGTCGAAAAATAATTTTTGCATTTTTCGTTTTAATTTCTACAAAGTTTCACTCATCTCCTGAACTCTACTAAAGTGGACGTATCCAAAAACATCCTATTATGGTATATGCAAATATAGTTTTATTTATATAGAATGTTTATAGGTTTAATTTTTATTTGCTACTCCACGTTTTTAAAGCGACCAATGGATTTATAATACCATAAATTTAAAATTTTGATGTCAATATTTTTAATTTCAGCGGTATGCCTATAAAAAGGCTAGGGCAAAGAGCTACAGTAAAAATAAAAAAAAAACATGTAGAAACCACTCACGGAGTATCGAGGGTCAAAACAGCCCCGGGGGTGTTAAATTTATCCCGGAAATATCAAAGTAGCATGATTTTACGCCTCCATTTCAAGCCTTCTTTATTAAATTCATGCACTCGCCGATGGGGATTCCAACAAATTCTGGCAATAAAATCGCTACTTAGTTCTGAAATCAATTTTGAGATATTTTTAAGGGGCCCCCATGCATCGGCCGCTACTAGAGGGCAGAGGCCCCTCAAAGTGCCTGTGAATCGGACCATACCTGAGCTTGGCCAAGGGCTAACTCCGGCGAGTTTCCCCAAAAACGCTCCAAGCAGACGCAACATTTGCGGAATTCTCAGGGGATTATTTGCCGGGGCCCCAGCTACAGCGGCGCTCCCAGCCCCACAAATCTTCGGATGTGATTTTGCACTCACTGGAAGCCGCTGCTGAGATGATGGAGCCCTTCCTTCTTCATCTTGCAGTGGTGCCGCCGGCGATTCAACTGCATTTCGAAATTAAAGTCAGGCTCAAATCAGACCACAACATGTGGCTGGAGCAACAACTCAACTCTTCGTCTTTTGAGCAGTACGCGATGGTCCCGTTTTGTTTGGATAGAGGCCCCAGCAGGTTTTCGGGGGTGCTGGGGGCACCGCGGGGACTCCTGAGAAACTGGGGCCCTCGGATATAATTATTGCCGGAAAAGAAAAATGATTTTTAAATGTTTTTACCGATGCAATCCAACGCCTTCGATGGTATTTTTGCAGTATAAATTTTCAGAAATTCGCTTATCTTTGTTTGTTGTTTTGTTTTTCTTATTTACCTGTTTGCCTTTTCTTCTGTCGTTTACTGTCTGCAGTAGCCACTTAAAAGAATTAAATTTGAAAAGATCAATAAAGACGTCTGCATAAAAAATTTTAGAACGGAAAGGTAACGTGGATGAGTCGCTCTCATATATTTTTTTCTTATATTGTTATCGAAAACGTGGTTTGGTACTCCAGGGCCCGGCTAATGCACCTGGTCCGGCGGTATGCGGCTGCGGGAGCTGGCAGGCTAGCATTGCGGCAGTTGTGGGGGGGGTTTGCCGAAAAACCGCGTTCAGCCGCCGAAGCGGACCACCACCGACAACGAAAAGTTTCTTCTCCCGCGACGGAACGACCTGAAAAATCGCAAGGGTATGGACAAAGCAGGACGGACAGAACCCCTGTCCCTGTCCATGAATGACTCCTAGGGGGGGGGTCAAGATGACAGACGACCCCCGCTAGGCAATAGCCCCAACCACCCAACGACCTCTCCGTGGGCCCATTATTTTAGGGAGGTCCCTTGAAAAATTTAGAAATCACAAAAAAAATTCCGAGGGCTGAAAAAAAGCAAGGGTGGAGGGTACCGGAGAGAGTAAAGAAAGACTTATAGTGACATACCTTATATTTTCTTGTAGTCCCTTCTTACATACATTTACAAGAAAACTTAAACCTACGACGGGGTGATGCGCTGCCTTCGAAGGGGGGCTGCTGCTCTGTTTCGTTGGACGGCCGTCGTACTGTTGATGATGCTGTTTGGCCTCTTCTTATTGGGCCCATACGATGGTTAAATTTTTATTGCATTTTATGAGTTAAATTGGATGCCCGAGATGGGTTAAGTTATGAAATTTCACAGGTAAGTGCAGTTTAATTATTAAATGAATACATGATTTATTTTGGGGGTATCTTTTAAAATTTACAGGTTTACTTAAATTCGTCGGGGCACGTTATGTAAGTTCACAGGTAAGTAAGATTGAGTTGACTAATAAATACATGATTTAAAATTAACTATCTTTTTAAATTTCAGGCAACTTATATTCACCGGTACGGATCAAGTTATGTATTTTCACAGGTAAGTAAAGTTTAATTGGCAAATAAATACATGCTTTAAAATTAATTATCTTTTTAAATTTCAGGCAACTTATATTCACCGGTACGGATCAAGTTATGTATTTTCACAGGTAAGTAAAGTTTAATTATTCAATTGTATACATGATGTAAACCGAAATCTTTTTGCAGGTCACTCAAATTCAAAGAGTCAAGATATTTAAGTTCACAGGTAAGTAAAATTTAATTATTAAATTAATATATGATTTAAATTGAAATCTTTTTTGCAGGTCACTTAAATTCACTAAGGAGTCAAGATTTTTAAGTTCACAAGTAAGTAAAAATTGAATTATTAAATGAACATATGTTTTAAATTAAAATCCCTTTGCAGGTCACAAAATTTCACCGAAGAGTCAAGATATTTAAGTTCACAGGTAAGTAAAATTGAATTATTAAAGGAATATATGATTTACATTGAAATCTTTTTGCAGGTCACAAAATTTCAAAGAGTCAAGATATTTACATTCACAAGTAAGTAAAGTTTAATTATTAAAGGACTATATGATTTACATTGAAATCTTTTTGCAGGTCACTTAAATTCACCAAGGAATCAAGATTTTTAAGTTCACAGGTAAGTAAAATTTAATTATTAAATGAATATATGATTTAAATTGAAATCTTTTTGCAGGTCACTTAAATTACAGGAGCACTCCTATCTCCTCGGTGGTTATCACTCCTCCACCGCGGCTAAAAAAAAAATCCTTCCTTCCTCCTCGGCAGCTTAAATTCGACTCCCCGATTTCTGTCTCCGGCGGCCAAAAAAAAAAATCTCGACTTTGCGACTCAGCGACTCGAACGATGCATCACGCCACCCCGAACCCGTTTCCCTTTCCGTTTTCTTTTCCTTGCCCATTCGCGCCGGAGCCCGAGTTTTGGCTTTGCGACGCCACACACTTTTCGGTCGCGAACAATTTCTACTCTCCGACCGACCGAGGCGAGAATTTTCGAGTCGACTTTTGAGTTTGGTCTCGGTCCGGGCCCTCGCGACGGAGATTTTATGACCCGGTCCCGTTCCTCGAATGCCGAACGCCGAATTTGGCTGCTTTTTGGGCAGCTCAACCCAACGCTCGAAACCCGAGCAGCGGGACCCGGTTACGAATTGAGGCAGAGCCGCCGTAAAAATTTTGGGCGAAAGATAGGGGCATCGCTTGCGCTGCTGCTCATGGGCGTAGGCAAAAATTGTGAAAGATCTTTTTCTTCTTCTGTTTCCCCCGACCACAACAGCACAGGTCCGTTGGACAGGCCTCCTAGACCAAAGGAGCTGAAGAATGGTCGTCCGGTATTTCCTAGGATGGTGTTCGACCCAGGACTCACATCTGACCAGAGGCTGGGTCAGCAGGCGACAGTCGGCATTGGACCCCCCCTCCTGAACCCTAATGAGAGGCCAGGTAAATCCAATGTCGACCCAACCACTCACTCGAACTGGCAGAGAGAACCAACCCTGATGAGAGGTGGCCCCACCACCAGTGCGAGGGAGGTGCCGACCCATCCCAGGCCAGTCCAAGTCCTGAGGAAAGGCTTGGTATGTCTGAAAAACTACGGGTGCCCAACATGTGGCTCGACCCACGACCTAGACTCGCCCGAGACTGAGCTAGCCGGCCAACATCAGCACTGGACTTTCCCGGACCCTTATGAGGGGTCGATTGGTCCAGGGCTGACTTGACCACTCAATCCCACTGCCAGGGACGACCAGCCCTAATGAGAGGCAGGCTTCCCTGTCAGTGGAAGTGAGCTGCTGCCCCGTCCCGGACCAGCCCCTATCGTGGGGAAATGGTTGTAAGGTGTTCAGAAAAGAAAGAAAAAAAAAAAAAAAAAAAAAAGGTCTAGAGAAAAATAGTACGGCTGTAGACCAACCCCCCGGTCATCCCAGTCCCAAGATGAACCTCCGCTCCGCGGATCCGCATCCTTCCAGACTCCAGCGATAGGGCGCTGCTGTTCCCGGGAGTCTGGAGGTGGGGGCTGTTGTGAAATTTGCGCTAAAACATACTTATGTTACGGGAAGGGAATCCCCTGTCAGATCCCTTGACGTGCAGTCTTTACCAAGGTATGGGACAGATCGGAGTACAGGAGCTCCGAGTAAAAGGGGAGTGGCGATCAAGCCAAAATGTAAGGATATGAAAAAGTGGGAAAGGTAAAAATGGGGTAAGAGGAAAGGGAAAAAAAATATATATGACTATATAAAAAAAAATTAACGACGTCGCGTTGCGACCGCTGCGTATTACCTAAGGTGGAAGACGTCGGTAGAATTCATTGCAGGTTAACGAGACTCCTGAACGACACCAAAAGACCGGGCAGGAAAGACTAGTATGTATGTGTACGTTGCCTCGAGAGACCGCAAGAGAAAATGATATTCATAGGTAAGACAAGATGAGCAATATACGGATGAGGTGAGATACGCCGAGCATGAAGGCGGAATTGATTACTAATACTGGGTAATCCATTTCCAAGATGAATAATATACAGTTAAGGCCAAGAACAAGGTGAATTATAGGTATTGAGAGATTATAAAGAGTTATGAGTATAGGTAAGTATTTGATCAAGACGATAGGAGACAATGTAGGTTAAGAGTGTGTAAAAGAGAATGTTTTTGCGAAATGACCCGGAACACAAGGAACCCGTCATGTCTTGGGGGAATTAGTACCAAAGGGAAAAATGAAAATGTCGCACAGGCGGAATAGCCAGAACTAAGGCTCCAGCGACACCGAATAGGGAGAGAGAGCGCTCCTCGAGGAAAGGAAGCCGTACCGACCAACACCACGAGATCCTAGCGGCGGATGACGAACGGAGAAGTCTCCCGGACAGGTAGTTGGCAAGACGACAGCCAACTCCTGTAATTCCAGGGAGCACTCCGAACGTCTCCGGTACGCCGGTCCCGCAGGGTTGGCAAGCAAAGCCCCTCCCTGCCTGTACTCTTCAAGGAAGAGGATGACCCGAGACCTCGAGACGAATGGTTGGCTGACGAAGCCAACCTTCGTAATTCTCAAGAGGTCTCAAGCCGACCTCGACCAGGAGAATCACAGACAGGGCCTCTTGGAGTGGGGAAGAGTGTGGAAAAAAAATGTTTTAACTAGGGGTAGGATAGGGTTAGGGAAGGGAACTCTAACTAGGATGGGAAAATAAAAGGGGTAACAAAGGTGTGTCCGCCGCATAACCGAGCAGAGGCGGCTTAAGGACACCCTCGGACGATACCAGTGAAGCTGGTCGGATGCCTTCTTAGGGCTACCGATTTAAAATATGTGTCAGCCGCAATGCCAAGCAGAGGCGGCTTATGAACACACTAACGTTACCAGTGAGGCTGGTCGGATGCCTTCTTAGGGCTACCGATTTATATTTTGAGATAATGTGAGCCAAGCTCAATCAATAGCCTACTATTAAGGACTCCGCCAAAAGAAAATTCAATATAACCAATTAAACGTTAAATAGAGTACTAAATGTATCAAGGATGGCCTCGATACATAAGTAATGTTTGAAAAAAAAAAAAAGGGAAACCAAAATATAGGAAAATCTCATCATCACCTTTTTATGTCCTTTGCGTGAAACGTACCTATCAACTTGCCCTGAAGATCTTCTAGCTCATAGAGGGCGTTGCCTTTTCTTGCTCTTACTCTGCATTTTAGGAATTTGCGACTGAGTTTCGCGCTAGTCTGCTTTTCGAAATTGCTTAGCTGGAAATTACGACGGTAGACTTCTTCGCCTACTTTAAATTCTACGGGTTTTGCTCTCAGGTTATACGTTTTCGCACCTTGGTCGAAAGCCTTCTTCAGATTTTCTTGGGCTTTATCCCGAATGAGCTTAAGCTTATCTGAAGTGTCAACGTTTAGGGGTTCATCAATTCCCTGTAAGCGGCGCAACAACTCGTAACTGGAAGCGTGGGTGACCATGTGAAGTCCAAACAACATCCGGTAAGGAGGAAAACCTGTTGCCTGGTGGACGGAACTACGAAGAGAGCAGGCAATATTACTAAGGTTTTCATCCCACTTGTGATGTTCATCCTTAATATATGCTCGAATGCCAGCTAAAATTGATCTATTTACGCGCTCCGACGCGTTAGCTTGAGGAGAGTATAGCGCGGTGCGCATGTGTTGGACTCCATAGCGTTCCAGGAGTTTAGCGAGTTGTGCCGACCGGAATTGGGTACCATTATCGGTAACTATGGTCTCAGGAACGCCAAACATGTGGAAGATTTCTTCTTCGACGAAGGTACAGATCTGAGACGTCGTAGCTTTACGTAAGAGCTTCAACAACGGAAATTTCGAAAGGTGGTCTAATACGATTAAAATGCAGACATAGCCAGATGTAGTGCGAGGGTATGGGCCGAGAAGATCCATGTAAATTCTTTGCCACGGTCTTTCCGCTATAGGTTGGGTTTGTATCGGTGGTCGGAGTGTAGTGTTCGGTGCTTTAGTCTCTTTACAAGTGTCACACGATAAAACATAAGATCTCACGTCAGCAGTCATGCGTGGCCAATAAAAATAACGACGTATTCGCTCGAGGGTCTTACCGACACCACCATGAGACGATAGTGGAGGGTCATGAGCACGGGAAATTACATCTGAAACTAGGCCTGGAGGAATCCAAAGCTTCCACGCTTCGTCCTCTTGCACCGGGTCACCTGAACGTGGGACAGTACGAATATAAATGAAGCCGTCACGAACCGTCAGGTCAGGAAATTTGGCCCGGTTTTCTTCTACCTGTCGTCCCAGCTCTACATATTCCGCTGAAGTGAAATGTGGAGAGCTGAGATCGACCTCAGACCCGAGGTCTCCCGGAGCTGACAACGCGTCACACTCCACCCGCGATAGCGCATCTGGCACCACGTTCAGGCTCCCCTTACGGTGCTCGATGGTGAAGTCGAAGCGTTGAAGCTTCAGACTCCATCTGGCCAATCTGCCACTTAGATCTTTTTGTGACATAAGCCACTTTAAACTCGCATGGTCCGTAACAATTTTGAAAGGCATGAGCTCGACGTACGGACGGAATTTCTGAACACTTGTAATAGCCGCTAGGCACTCCAGTTCTGTCACCGAATAATTCCTTTGAGCTGAATTAAGTTTTTGTGACACGTAGGCAATGGGTCTCTCGTTACCGTCATTGTCAACCTGCAATAAAACTCCACCCACGCCCTGTGTACTTGCATCGCATTGAATGATGAACGGTCTGGAGAAGTCGGGAGTCACTAAAACGGGAGCAGAAGTCAAGTGTTGCTTAAGTTTATCGAACGCGATTTGGGCTTCTTCGGTCCACGTGAATTTACTAGATTTTTTTAGCGTATCAGTTATAGGACCCGAAAGATCTGCGAAATTGGGAATAAATCTTCTGTACCATCCTGCCATTCCAATGAATCGACGTACTTGTTTTACGGTTTTAGGGGCAGGGTAATCAACAATTGCGGAGATCTTATCGGGGTCCATACGCATTCCATTCTCACCAATAATGAAGCCAAGATATTTAGTTTCCCTTAAGCAAAACTTGCTCTTTTCCACGTTGATAGTAAGTCCCGCCCTCCTCAGACAGTCCGCCACCCGTGCGAGAAGAGCTAGGTGTGAATCAAAATCTTGGGATAGAACCAATAGATCGTCGAGGTATACCAATACATTATCGCGAAGGTCGTAAGGTATAGCTTTATCCATCAACCGGCACATTGTTTGTGGAGCGTTGCAGAGACCGAATGGCATCACTGTGTAGTGATAGAGGGGATGACCAGGCACTGTAAAGGCTGTCTTCTCCCTGGAGCTCTGTTCTAGGGGAATCTGCCAAAAGGCATCTTTCAGATCCAGACTGGTTATGTATTTTGCCGGCGGAAGGCGACTCAGGATGCCATCTATCTGTGGAAGCGGATAGGCATCCTTTTTTGTAACAGAGTTCACCTTACGGGCGTCGAAACACAGTCGGACTTTGCCTGGCTTCCTCACTAGGACGACTGGAGAGCTCCAAGGGCTCTGGCTCTCCTCTATCACTCCAAGCGAGAGCATTCGGCTCAGCTCGGCGTCCATCAATTTTTGTACTGCCGGAGAGACTGGATAAAATCTTTGTTTTATAGGTGTAGCTTCCCCAACGTCTATAGTATGTTCAAGCAGATGAGTTTTCCCCAAGCCCAGGTTAGCGTAGGATGGGAAAAGTGCTTTGGTTTGATCTATACGTCTCTGAAAATCGGGAGTTAGTACGTGTTCGGCAGGGTTGGGTTTCGCTACAATCGGGGTGTCCAATGAAGAGACTAGACCGAGAATGTCCGGAGCCAACTTGAAAGTTCTCCAAAAGTCAATTCCTAAGTATAATTCCTGAGTGAGGCTAGGTACAACGTAAAGTCGTAAAGTTTTAGTCTCACCCCTAAAGAGCACTTCCAAATCAACATGCCCGTGCACCTCCGGTCTAGCTCCGTTGGCCACCTCGATCGCAGAACGATACTTGACCCATTTTAGACCTGCTTCCTGCAACAAATTCTCGGATCCTTTACCCAATATACTAATGCTAGCCCCACTATCTAGCAGGCCCACGATGTTCTGGCCGAGAATATTTACTGTGGCATAGGGTCTAACATCTTTAGGAACCGAGACGAAAGCTGATGATAATTTCCGGCGGTTTTTCTTTACCCGTTTCCAGAACGCACGTAATCTCCTTGTGGAACGTCTGGACTTAAGGGGTTTATTAGACTTTGTGGGGTGTTCTCCCTGACCTTCTAAATAATTTACTGGAGAAGCAAAAATTCTCTCACGAGCCGCTTGGTATTCTTTAAGCCTGAGATGGTATGGCTTAATAGGAAAGAGAACCGGAGGTTGAAGACTGTTCGGTCTCTGAAGTATAATAATTTTTTGACTCGGAGATTGCTTCACTACAGATGAAGAAAACGAAATCTCAGGTTCAGGGTTATCCTCTAACTCTGCAGGTGGATCTGCATTTACAAGATTTGATGAAAAAGGTGGTGGTGACACATCCGGTGAAATTCTACTTTCTGACGGGGTAGTTATGTCTGGGGCCGAGAAGGGGTGGTCGTCGTCTCGCCTGCTGTAATTGCCAGCGGCCGTTGGGGCCGGGGGCTGATGTTGTTGCTCCCGACCCGGCGTTGGTTTTTTGAAATGCAATTAGGGCAGCGAGGTTTGACAACCCCTTTTCGGCCACAGCCATAACAGAAGAACCCGGTTGGTTCTGAGGGACAATCTTGGTAATAATGGCCGTTCTGGTCGCAGTTCCAGCACTTAATAATAGAAGGTGGTAGTTTCGTTAGGGCCTCTACAGGCTCAATTACAACGGGTTTAGGTAGCGTGTCAGCTAGGTCGTCAAAGGCAAAATTTTCTTCGACTCTCGCGGGACGGTGTGCAGTCGACAGCAGCGTACTCCTCGTTCGCTGTCGAGTCACCTGGACCTCGGTCACTAAATCTCTGAGATGCGCAATTGTGTAGATACGGTGAAGGCAAATCTGCTCCTGAATGTAAGGAAGCAGATTGGCTCTCAACATCTCCACAAATTCAATTTCTTGCATTGGAACCGTGAGTCTATTTCTTAGTGACACGAGATCCAGGTAATACGAGGTGAACGACTCGTTGTGCTGCTGTCGCCTGCTCAGCATCTTTCGCTTGATGTCGATATCTCGCGAACGCTCTCCCCAATCCGCTCTGAGGGCTGTTTTAAGGTCTTGCCAGGATAAATTCACATTCGAACGACGGATCGTCCAGTACCAATTTCCCACCGAGTCTCCGAGCAAAAGATGGAAATTACTGATCAAATGATCGAACCGGCCTCGAAGTGTGTCACGTGTAAGGTTTTCGACACGGAAAATAAACTCTTCGAGGTGTAGCTTAGAATTGTCACCGTCATACTGAATTTTCCAGTGACGAAGTGGGCTGCTTGGCCATTGCTCGGCCGTGAACTGCGGTCTGGACTGGTAGGGGTAACGTGGTGGTGGTTCTGGACGATTGTCAAATTCGGGACGTCTGGTATTTGCCGGCACAGAGACAGGACTGAAATCGAAGTTGGGTTGTCTGGCAACCTGCGGTCTATGTGACGGATGTTCAATGGTAGAGATTCGAGTTCGCGGTGTTTCCATAGCAATTAACCGTTCCTGTTTTTCACGTTCGATCCGCTCCAATTCAGTTCTCACCAAATCGGCTACACGAAAGCGGAGACTCGTATCCAGGGTTTCCCGCAAACCCGACTTTTCCATCTCGGCCGTGACTTGTTCAACAACCGTCTGTTCCGTTTCTCTTCCTCGATCCGGTCTCAACGTAGCCGGAGTTTCAGTTTCGCGAACAGCTTGCCGTGTATTATATTTTTTTGCGATTGCGCCCGTATTTGGCTCCGCCATCTCAAAGTAACGATTTCTTATATTTCCCCAGCACCAAGCTAATAGGATATGAACAGAGAAACTTATTTAATAATATCAATTTGTAGTTGCGAATGGTGAAAAGTGAACTGCAAAGTGACCTAAGTTATGGAAATTATTAATTTACCTGGTGCCTTAGATATACTTAACAGCAATGCTTAGGGGATAAATTCATCGATATGCACACCGGGTGATGATAAAAAAAAATTATTGTGTATATACCAAAAAAAAAATTATAGCATCATGTATACAATCGAGAAAGGGATCTTACATAAAATCAACGTTATGTCATTCATGTAATCAGAATATAATCGAAATATAATCAAAATGTAATCAGGATGTAATGAAGAAGTACTTACTATAATACGAAATAATTAAAGGCATCGCCTAATCACTTATATATATATCGCTAAAATGATTTAATGTAATCGGAATATAATCAAAATATAATCGGAATATAATCAAAATATAATCAAAATGTAATCAAGATGTAATCAAGAAATATTTACTATAATACGAAATAATTAAAGGCATCGCCTAATCACTTATATAGATCGCTAAAATGATTTAATGTAATCGGAATATAATCAAAATATAATCGGAATATAATCAAAATATAATCAAAATGTAATCAAGATATAATCAAGAAGTATTTACAATAATACGAATTAATTAAAGGCATCGCCTAATCAGAAATTTTAATTGAATCCCAATACTCCTACTTCCATCTCCGGTCCCCAACTCCCGTTCTCTCCTTCAGCCTCGACATCACGAAAAATTGAAAATTTACTTTAAATTGAAAAAAACCCAAGAGTCATTCACGGACCACCGAGCATTCGGTCCGCCGAAAGGATGTGGTGAGGGAAGGGCCCTTTTTCGGTTTCACCGGTGGGGGCTGCGAGATGGAGAACGACCAAAGTATCCTCCCGGACAGGTGGTTGGCAAGACGACCGCCAACTCCTGTAGTTCCAGGGAGGCCCTCGGACGTCTCCACCACGCAGAACCCACAGGGTCTGCCGAGAAAGGAGCCCCCCACTACCAGCTCATCCCTAGGATGGGGCTTTCCCGAGACCTCGAGACGGCTGGTTGGCTGACGAAGCCAGCTGCCGTAATTCTCGAGAGGCCTCGAGTCAACCCCAGCCACGGGAGTCGCCGATAGGGCCTCGAAGGGAAGGAGGGAAAGGTAAGTAGAAAAAAATTGGGGAGCCTAGCTCCAAGGGGGAAGGGAATAGGAAGGCCCCACGTTGGGCGCCATATTTGTTATCGAAAACGTGGTTTGGTACTCCAGGGCCCGGCTAATGCACCTGGTCCGGCGGTATGCGGCTGCGGGAGCTGGCAGGCTAGCATTGCGGCAGTTGTGGGGGGGGGTTTGCCGAAAAACCGCGTTCAGCCGCCGAAGCGGACCACCACCGACAACGAAAAGTTTCTTCTCCCGCGACGGAACGACCTGAAAAATCGCAAGGGTATGGACAAAGCAGGACGGACAGAACCCCTGTCCCTGTCCATGAATGACTCCTAGGGGGGGGGTCAAGATGACAGACGACCCCCGCTAGGCAATAGCCCCAACCACCCAACGACCTCTCCGTGGGCCCATTATTTTAGGGAGGTCCCTTGAAAAATTTAGAAATCACAAAAAAAATTCCGAGGGCTGAAAAAAAGCAAGGGTGGAGGGTACCGGAGAGAGTAAAGAAAGACTTATAGTGACATACCTTATATTTTCTTGTAGTCCCTTCTTACATACATTTACAAGAAAACTTAAACCTACGACGGGGTGATGCGCTGCCTTCGAAGGGGGGCTGCTGCTCTGTTTCGTTGGACGGCCGTCGTACTGTTGATGATGCTGTTTGGCCTCTTCTTATTGGGCCCATACGATGGTTAAATTTTTATTGCATTTTATGAGTTAAATTGGATGCCCGAGATGGGTTAAGTTATGAAATTTCACAGGTAAGTGCAGTTTAATTATTAAATGAATACATGATTTATTTTGGGGGTATCTTTTAAAATTTACAGGTTTACTTAAATTCGTCGGGGCACGTTATGTAAGTTCACAGGTAAGTAAGATTGAGTTGACTAATAAATACATGATTTAAAATTAACTATCTTTTTAAATTTCAGGCAACTTATATTCACCGGTACGGATCAAGTTATGTATTTTCACAGGTAAGTAAAGTTTAATTGGCAAATAAATACATGCTTTAAAATTAATTATCTTTTTAAATTTCAGGCAACTTATATTCACCGGTACGGATCAAGTTATGTATTTTCACAGGTAAGTAAAGTTTAATTATTCAATTGTATACATGATGTAAACCGAAATCTTTTTGCAGGTCACTCAAATTCAAAGAGTCAAGATATTTAAGTTCACAGGTAAGTAAAATTTAATTATTAAATTAATATATGATTTAAATTGAAATCTTTTTTGCAGGTCACTTAAATTCACTAAGGAGTCAAGATTTTTAAGTTCACAAGTAAGTAAAAATTGAATTATTAAATGAACATATGTTTTAAATTAAAATCCCTTTGCAGGTCACAAAATTTCACCGAAGAGTCAAGATATTTAAGTTCACAGGTAAGTAAAATTGAATTATTAAAGGAATATATGATTTACATTGAAATCTTTTTGCAGGTCACAAAATTTCAAAGAGTCAAGATATTTACATTCACAAGTAAGTAAAGTTTAATTATTAAAGGACTATATGATTTACATTGAAATCTTTTTGCAGGTCACTTAAATTCACCAAGGAATCAAGATTTTTAAGTTCACAGGTAAGTAAAATTTAATTATTAAATGAATATATGATTTAAATTGAAATCTTTTTGCAGGTCACTTAAATTACAGGAGCACTCCTATCTCCTCGGTGGTTATCACTCCTCCACCGCGGCTAAAAAAAAAATCCTTCCTTCCTCCTCGGCAGCTTAAATTCGACTCCCCGATTTCTGTCTCCGGCGGCCAAAAAAAAAAATCTCGACTTTGCGACTCAGCGACTCGAACGATGCATCACGCCACCCCGAACCCGTTTCCCTTTCCGTTTTCTTTTCCTTGCCCATTCGCGCCGGAGCCCGAGTTTTGGCTTTGCGACGCCACACACTTTTCGGTCGCGAACAATTTCTACTCTCCGACCGACCGAGGCGAGAATTTTCGAGTCGACTTTTGAGTTTGGTCTCGGTCCGGGCCCTCGCGACGGAGATTTTATGACCCGGTCCCGTTCCTCGAATGCCGAACGCCGAATTTGGCTGCTTTTTGGGCAGCTCAACCCAACGCTCGAAACCCGAGCAGCGGGACCCGGTTACGAATTGAGGCAGAGCCGCCGTAAAAATTTTGGGCGAAAGATAGGGGCATCGCTTGCGCTGCTGCTCATGGGCGTAGGCAAAAATTGTGAAAGATCTTTTTCTTCTTCTGTTTCCCCCGACCACAACAATATTCGGCCCTTTAATATTTTTAACCGGCTTCTTTCCTGTTTTATTTTACTTAAATATGCGATAAGTAATTAAACTTAAGGCATGTCAGAATATACTCTCATCAAAACTTGTACAAAAAAATTGATACGTGGGATTGGATCATAAAAACTAAAATATAAAAGATTTATTAATTTTACAAATAGCTTTTTTCCAGTAAAATATCTATAAAATTAGTAAAGAACTGAAAAAAACTAATCGATGCGTTATATAAACTAATATTACTTTGATTATTTTTGGCATCGTATACAAAATGTATTAATAAGAAAAATATAACAATATATTTTTTAAGGGGTTATTATTAAGTGTTAAAACAAATTTTTATTTTACATATTTTGATAGATACAGTGCTGTGCAAAACATTTGCAACTAAAATCATAGTTTATTACAGATCATTATAAAATTTCCTAAACCACTGATACCAAAAAAAGTTTAACAGTGCATTATTCTTTATTATGTCTAGTTTCCAGATATAACAATAGCAGAATGTAATATCCCATAATAAGGGAGCAATATCCAGTTTTTTATTCAACGTAACAATTTTGCCTGTGCAAAACATTTGCAACTTTATATATCAACAAATACTTTTCTCGGAATGAATGAGAATTGGCACTACTTTGTTAGTTAACTGTTATTTTCTATTCCATATATAGTTAATAAAAAATAATAATAATAATTTTCTATTCCGATCCAACTACTGCAGGGCATATAATTTGCGAGGAAGTGTATTATTAAAATATTTTTTTTCCTTTAAACGCAATTAAACTAAAAGTTCGTAAAATGGGAGTAATTAATTTTACAACGAAATAAAAAACCGAATAAAATAGCTAAATCCACCATATCGAGAATTATAAGCAGTTTTAAAAAGACTGGGAGTATTGAAAATATTCATAAAGGGTGGTAGACCAAGGAAAACGACAAAGGCTGAGGATCGTAGAATTTAAATTTTAAATAAATCTCGGCCTTTCCTTAGTTCAAGGTACTTAGGTAAAAAACGAATAAAACCTGGATGTGGATCCTTCGACAGTAAGAAGACGAGCCATAGAAATCGATCTTAAGACCTACAGGCCAGCGAAAAAGCCACTACTATCCGAAAAAAATGGCTGAGCTCGACTTGTCTTTGCTCAAAGTCATTTAGAATGGCCCCTAGAAAATAGGAGAACTGTCCTTTTTTCGGATGAGTGTTTAACTTTAAGTTTAACTTAGTGGGGCTAGATGGAGGGCAAAAAGTAGGACGACCGACGAACAAACGACTAAATCCGCGATAAACGGTGGTAACTGTGAAACGGTAATACAATGGTCTGGGGGTGTTTATCAGCTCATGGTGTGGGACCTCTTTATGAAATACCACGGATAATGAAAGCGGAGGACTACAAAAACATTATGAAAAATGTTATGCTCCCTTACGCAGAGGAAGAAATGCCCCTGCGCTGGCGCTTTGAACAGGACAATGATGCCAAGCACACCTCTAGACTTCTTCAGGCTTGGTTTTCGCAGCAAAACATTGAAGTTTTGAAATGCCTCGCACAGTCTCCAGATCTCAACCCCATAGAAAAGCTATGGCAACTGGTTAAGAAGAATATGAGGGGTCAATTTTACAACAACCGTGACGAACTCTTTAATGGTATAAAAAGGGCTTGGAATGATTTAACTTCTTTACATATTGAGTCGCTATTAAATTCTATGCCAAGAAGATGTGCAGCCGTTATTGTAAATAAAGGCTATTCAACCAAATTTTAGTGATAATATATATTTAAAGTCGCCAACATTGTTAATGTCAAGGAGTTGCAAATGTTTTGCACAGTCAGTTTTGTACCTTAGTATGAAAAAACGAATATTTCTCCTTTTTTATTGAATAGTTACCTTTAATTTTTTAATATTCTTAAATTAGATATAATAAAGAATAAAATACTGTATTAGCTTTTTTGTTTTTAAGAATTTAAGGTTTGTTGTAGTAAGACATAGAAAATTGGGGTTTTAGTTGCAAATGTTTTGCACAGCACTGTATGTATCTCAAAAGTGCCGGTATAAAAGATTAGGTAGATATCTAAGCTCGTTTACATTCTACAGCGCTTGTACTCCTCCTCCATTCTATTATACTTTGTGTGGGGTAAAAAGTTTAAACGATTTTTTCTCAAAACGTACTTTTCGCGATTCCACGCGATATAATAGAAGAATTAATCGTAGATGGGATTTAAATCAATATTTTCCATTAAGTCTTTATAAAACTACTTACTAGAAAGTCAAGAAAATCATTATTTTTATAACAATCTTACTTAATTTGTTTTCTTATACATAAAACACTCACATTAATTTATTCTAAGACAGTATTAAGAATAACAAATCTTCTGAAAAGTCAATGTTACTTCTAAGGGTTTCAAACAAGGGTGACTTCTCTGGGAATGTTTTTAAAAATAATATACAATAGGTGTTCAAAAAATTAGACGCAGTCTGTTGTTTTAAGAAATTCGGTTAAAAGTGGGTTTTTTCCCGCAATAAAACCCTTTCCCAGGAAATGTTGTCAACTGTACCGGTTGGTAGGTAATGATTCCAAGATATTTTGGCAAATAGGGCTATACAAGATTTACCTGATTAAGATTGGGAGGTATATAAATGAAATCGTTTTAATATTAGTCCCTTTTGAGGGACATACTTGCTGACAAATAATTGGAAATTTTGTGTGAAGACGGCTTTTGAAGAGTAAACTTGTGATTAATATTGAAAGCTGTAAGCCTTTTTTCAGTTTCTACCGATTTTCAAATTGAAAATTAGTGAATGTGATATTATAAACCGGAGTTTAGAAAACTTTTTAAGTGTTTACAATTTATTTAAAGATGTGTTATAGTACGGCTATTGAAGCATCTACAGTTGATAGGATAGCACGAACTCTGAATCTTTCAACCCCTGCATCAGAAAGTACACGGACAAATTGTGGAAGAAAAAGGAAAACATCTACGAGGACCGACAGGATAATTCTGCATATGGCACTAAAAGAACGTCGAGCACCCGTTAAGACCTTACATAGGCAACACAGAGAGCAAGGGGTGGATATTTCTCAGATGACTTTTCGCAGACGATTTCATGAGGCAATCTTAAAATGTAGACGTCCAGCAAAGAAGCCAAATTTGACAGAAAAAATGAGATTAAAAAGATTATAATGGGCTAGATTACACGAAGACTTCACACTTGATTATTGGGAAAATGTAAATATGTTTAAATATATTCGGACATTTTGATTTTATTGTAGTTTGTAAAATATACGAAATTACTCTAAATTTTCAAATTTACAGGTTATTTTCGGCGACGAGTGTCGTTTAGAAGCGGTGACGGAAGCAATTCAATTTCGTACGGAGGCGTCCAGGGGAACGTTACAATGAGGACTGTATATAAAGAACAGTTAAACACCTCCCCGCTATTATGATATGGAGCTGCATTAGTGTAGAAGGCCCGGTCGCAATATATTTTGTGGATGGAACTTTGCGTTCCGACCAGTATAAGATCATATTGAAAGACGTGCTTTTACCACATATCAATTCATTCATGTATGTGAGGTCGAACTACATATTTATGCAAGACGGAGCACCTTACATACATCGACAGTAATTAAAGTTTTCTTAACCCGTCAGTTCCCAGTGTCACCTGTAGGTGACAGCAGTTTATAATTTTGTTTTCCCTATTAAATGATAATATAAGTCAAGGAACTTTTTACTATTAGGATATTAGTGAATAGTAATATTTGGGTTTTTTTTTCCACACTGATGTCATGTCAGCTGTCAAATAAATTAAATTATTTCTAACGGTATTATTATTATATTTCTAATTTTTTGGCATGACTTGCTCTGCAAAAATTGCAATAAAAAATGTCGAAAGCCTATATTTTATCTTACTGCATGTAATTTTTTAATAAATATACTAATATAATCAGTGGATTTGGGGCCATCCATAAATCTCGTGATGGTGTCTAGAGGGGGGGGGGGGGGGGGGGGGGGGGGGGGGGGGGGGGGGTCGGCCAAAATATCATGCTCGATCACATGGGGGGGGGGGGGATATCTTGAGTCAATCACGTGAAGTGACAACAGACCTCGCAACAGACGACTGCATGCTGTCTGTGTCTTTCTCACTAATCCTAATGCACACAAGCGCCACTGTACTTTACGGCAGTAGCGAGAGTCGGAGAAGGCCGCGACTACATTAATAGCTGGGGTCGTAGTGCGTAACTTTTTATATAGCTTAAAGCTACCTGATTTATATCTTGAGATGTTTTGAAGATGTGAATATGATCGCTGACAACGGTAGAAAAAGTAACGCACTACGGCCCCAGCGTCCGACCGTGTTTAACGAAAGATTTTGTCCAATGTATCACGGGATATACCTAGGGGGGGGGGGGGGGGGGGGGGGAGTCACGTTGCATCACTTGGGGGGAGGGGGGGTTAAAGAATTTTGGAAAATCCATCACGAGATTTATGGATGGCCCCTTTTGTGTGAAAAGCAAATTCCAAAATATGTGTTCAATTTTCAAGTGTCATCCGTATGTGACACGTTTTTTATAAAAACCCTAAAAGATTTTTTTAGAATAATTTTACTATTCTTCTTGGGGATGTCAAAGGAATACATAACAGAAAAATAATATTATTTTTTCTATTAATCTAGTCATGGGAATTGAAGGGTTAAATGATGAGAAAATTGAAGTTCTTTCTTTACCCGACAATTCTCCGGATCTAAATCCAATAGAGAATTGTTGAACATATTTGAAATCGAAAGTGTATAGTCGTCCAAACCCAACAATATAATTAAAAAAAAATAAATAAATATCGAAGATATTGGGAATAACGACGAAGGTCTTAAAAATATGATTAAAGCATGTATAGCAAATATGCCTAGAAGAATTTAAAAAGACTAAGTTTTAATTTAAATATTTATAAATCGTCACTATCAATATGCTTAAATGTAAAATAAACTGGTTTTTTGGAAAAAAAAACTTCTATCAATTCAAAACTCTTACATTTGTATCATTTTCCCCTTTTTCTCCATGTGCGTCTAATTTTTTGAACACAAACTGTAAGAATCAATTCTTAGGGAGGAAAAATATAAATACGTTATTAGAAATGATATTTAGAAAAATCGTTTATAAACCTTTTAAACGAACGATTTTATTATGAAAAAGCTATTAAGAGATTTAAAAGTCTATTTCAAATTTGCCTAAGAATTGAGTCTTCCAAATTGTTTGTTGGGATGTGTTTCTAATATACTATTTACACTACCTTTTAATTTCAATATTTTTTCTTTTGTACTAACAAACTTAATTTACGGGATTTTCATTCACGTAAAACAAATCCACATGGCACGGATACTCCGCGTAAATTAAGGGAAGGGTGTAAATAAGATTCGAAATACAAAAAAATTAATTTAAAAAAAAAACTTGTCCAACTATATCGAAGTATATGTAGAGTCGTTTTTATGTTATATATTAGAGATGCCACGAATATTCGGCAACTATTCGGTATTCGGCTATTCGGCCACTTTTTTTCGCTATTCGGTATTCGGCCGAATATGGTTAACTATTCGGCCGAATACCGAATAGCAATTTATTTATTATTTTTTTATTACTAGCAGTTTTCCCGCGACTTCGTCCGCGTAAATTATAGCCCATGTCCTTTCTAAGGCTCTAGAGTATCTGTGTACCAAATTTAATTTAAATCGGTTCAGCAGTTTTGGCCTGAAATCGTGATAAACAGATTTACTTTCGTATTTATGACAAAATATAGTAAGGATTACCAAATAAATCATGAAAAAAGAACTCAAAATATTACGCACAAAGATATATTTATTTAACCAAAAAAAAAGAACTAACAAATTAATATTTAAAATCTACCAGTGGTAAGTTATGATGAATGAAAACAATTTTTTCAGCATTTGTTGATAGCAGACGATTGCGTTTTTCCTCATAAATTATACCTGCTTCCGAAAACAGCCGCTCACTATACACACTGCTACCGGGAGATGATAAATACATCTTAGCAAATTGTAAAAGGGTTGGATATTGTTTCGCGTTTGCTGACCACCACTTGTAAGGGTCTGCTGTCCGATCTAAACGAACAGATGCCATGTAAAAATCAAGTTCATTTGCAACAGAATTTTTCTGTTCCACACCTTCATCTGAACGAACATTTTCTGCAGCGACGAGTTGTGATTTGTCGCCCGCGGAAAGTACAAAGTGTGGCCGAATATTCGGCTGCCGAATGTTCGGCGCTTCGGCCAAGAACCTCGCCGAATATTCGGTATTCGGTATTCGGCCAAATTACTATTCGTGGCATCTCTATTATATATACATTTCAAAATACATTTTAAAATATCATGTCGAAGTTCTTCTCGGATTTACACTTCACTGACGTGTTAACAGCTCCGGTCCGCACCGACCCATCTGGCCCCGGCCGATCAATCTCATGCGTGCAGATACGTCCCCGCGGCGCGGCCTCCTCGGATTATAATCAAACCTCTAACCAAGGCTGCGCCATTCGATGACTCCTCACTCCGGTGAAGTAGTAGTCAGCGAGCCCCGTCATTACCGGAGGGTGTAGGGGTGTAATTAAATTCATTTCGCCGGCTCATTTTTTTCCTTGCACACGCTTGAGACTCGAACCGGAGCCGGGGCTTGGGACTTGGGACTATCCGATGTTTTAATTGCACGTCCATTTTATGTGCGGCCGAATTTATGGGGGTTCGACTGGTCGAAGTACAGTCGTCGTCGTATTCGTCGACGTCTACGTCATCATCGCCATCGTCGTCGCACACATGTGGGTCTCGTTCTCAGGTTTTAAAATTATGCTAAGCCCTTTACCCTATCTTATCCGAATTATAATTTCGTTGAGTAATTAACAGACACACCAGCAAATTTCCGCCAGAAGCGGCAGAAGCTGCACGAGAGATCCCACAATATTCAGGCAAGACCTGCATTATAGGGTATAAGAGCCAACTGATGGATGATGGCCCCAATCTGAATCTGTGCACGCATACGCGCGACGAGTAGCACCTTCTACTCATGGGGCCCGAAAATCTTGGACTTGGAGCTCATATAATGCATTTTGGCGGGAGGGAAGGGGCTCGAAAAGGGGTCTCTCTTCACTAACACTAGAGTCAATAATGAGTTCGGTCTGTTGGTTGTTGCTGGGCCAGAGAGACGTAGAGGAATAAAAGGGTATATGTACATTGGGGCTACTTGGCTGCCAGTCCAGCACCCGGGCACTGCTCCTCGGTGCCGCTCCCCTTCCCCCCGCCTGGTGTGCCTGTGTGCCGAATATGCAATTTAATTTGCAATTCGGACGTCTGCATTAACTCTAATTTGCATAACATTGAAACACTGAACGAAATACGAAAGGAAAATTGAACGTTGTGGGGTGGACGGAGCTTAAGGTTTTGCTTGGGCCGGGTTGTGATGGGTATACCCCAGGACGGTGTGTTCCGGATCTGGGGGTTGGGGGGAGAGAGAGAACGGCGCCCTCTATGTGAGGAATGCAGGAAACTGCTGGCCGGCTTTGGGAAGTAAACTTAGAAACGGCCGAGAAGTAAGGTGAACTGATGATAAGAGAATTGTACTGAGTCAGTACTAACATTGTATAACTGTTTCTAAGCCCTAAGTATGATGTGGGTGGTTTTTCCGGTCGGTGGATGACGGGTGTGTGCAGGTCACCCACTCCTACCACCCCTCATCACCCATCACGCCCACCCAACCCTGCCTACCAGATCCATCTGCCCGTCTAAAGGACATAGGGTTAGAAATTCCGGATTTGTGGGAGGGGGAGAGGGGGAGATAGGTAGAATGCAAAATCATAAGGTTTGAGTTTGGCCTGCGGAGGAGTCCAAAACTAATGAGAGGGTGTTATAAGGGAAACTAATTGTGGAATGGTGTCTACGGTCAGAGAGACTGTCCTAGAAGTGTATATGGTTTGGAGTTTGTGAGTAGCAGTTAAGCTTCAGTCCTGAATTAATGAGAAATTCTAATTTATGTTTCATCCTACATATACGGGCTTTTGGTATTTTAGGTTTTAGTAAGGAGGAACCACCACCCGGCCAGATATTTGGCATATGGGGAAGGAAAAGAGCATACCTTATATTATAACTATACCTTAGGACAGGTGTTGTAACTACTTCTCCCTACTTCTTCTTCTTCGTATGTTTACGTTTAATATAGTCAGAAGTAGGTGAATAAACTTATAATTCATGCAAACGTATTGGTTACGTTTTTGGTCATATGCTAAAATTGTGATGTATCCCAAAAACCACCCAGAGATACTACCTGCAGAATGTGATGACGATCAATAATTCCGAATGAATTGAAATTTATGCTTATAAACTGCCCCTACATCGAATTGACCAATGTCAGTCACCCAACTACCTGCTACCACCCAGCACCAACCAGAGGGTGTTCAGGCGTTCTATAAACTTAGAAGAATTATTCTGAGGCTTGGTCGGCTCGTTCGTGTGGAAATTATTTTAATTCGGGATAAATCCCAATCACACCAAAACGTCAGCGGTCACTTCACGCGCTTAGAAGGGGAATCTCCTCGTCGGCGATTTAAAAGGCTCATGTAAATTGTAGACTTCCAGTCAATAAATGAATATTTAATTATCTTTTAAGATAGGCTGTAAAATATTTTGTTAGAGACTCATTTCCGTCTATTAGATACGTAACATGCATTTTTTCTTGCTTCAAAACGTATCTACAATTAAATTGCACTCTGTAGAAAAAGATTGAATGACTGTTGCTGGTTTTTAATTTTATGTTGAATAGATTTCGATTTTATGTTACGAATTTTAATGGTAGATAATTAAGTGCAGTAAGAGAAACTATATTAACGAGTAGGGCGCTACGAAAGAATTTTCTTTTACTATTAAAATTGAATGTAGCTTAATTATTCGTTCCTAAGACTTCAAAAATCGAAAGATACATATGTTTACCTAGTTTTTTTTCCTTTATTTGCACTGAATGTTATAAGATATAAGTACAAGAATAAGATTTTTAATACATTTATTGAGTAATATAATTGTACACTAAGAGAAATTTAACGAGCATAATGAAAAAAATGCATGAAAAATCCCTTGTAAATATACAGTAAAAAAGAAGTGGCTTTTATTATCATAATAATTTTGTTAATTTCACAAAACCTCACAAGTACGTAAAATATTTATCTTTTGAAAAATATTTTTCACCTTCATAGTAGTTTTAAAAATTTTAATATTTTCAATATGAAATTAATATCGAAATTGAACATATCGATTATAATATATCGAAATTGAACATATCGATTGTAATATATCGAAATTGAACATTCGATTATAATATATCGAAATGAAATAGTTTTTGTCGATTTTAAAAATTCCATTTCATTCTTTTGTAAATCAGTTTTTGATTTCTAAAGTACATTCTACAAATACTCATTCATTGTTTCGAAAATTATTTTTCATTGAAATGATTGGGTTTTTTCATTCAACTTTTCTGCGAGTTTAATAGACGAGTTATTATATTTTGAAAATTAATTTTCAATGTGACAACATTTTATAACGCGAAGATTTTCAAATAGGCAGAATAATTTTTCAATATGTGAATATTTTTGCCATTCAAAAATGTATAATTTTTAATAAGATAACAATACAAAATCAATGATTTTCCAAGAGAATTTCGTATAAATGAAAAAAGGTTGTTTTGTTAACAAATACATATTTTCAAATGTACACACATCTTTCTAATGGTTTTATTAGTGATAAAAGTAATTAAATATTTGAAAATATATTTTGTAACTTAATAAAACGTTGTTAAATTAACAACAGGGCATTTTTCGAGTGTGTTTTTGTTTTAATTTTCTGTACAAATAATTATTTATTTGAAAATTTTTTAATTTTGGCAATAATATATTTTCCGTTTAACAGTAGATCTATTGTTGGGTTTTTGCAAAATTTATTTTGTTCAATATGACGTTAATTTTCCTCTCAGTTAAAATCCAACACGAAAGTCAAACTAAAATTTGGCTGTTAATTTTTTTGAAAGAAAATTAATTCTTAATCAATCTCTTGTAATTTTTACTGTCTCTGATGGTTTTTAGAATTGAACTTGGGTCTGAAGTAGTACTTTATTGTAGTGATTTAATTTTTATTTAACATTTTTTAATATTCCATATATACTTTATTTATTATTATAGTTTTATTTATTATTATATTTTGGTTTTAATTACTACTTTTTTTGAATAATTATTAATTTTATTTTTGTGTTATTCCAATCTAAATTTATTAATGACTGATTCTATTTAAAAATAACAACCAACTAGATTAAAAAAATTAAAAATTTTATTTTCATTAAAAAGACTCGGCCTACTAAATCTTCGCCACAGGTCATTTGGGTGACCATGAAACAACTTGGGCTTTGAACTACGGAAGCCGATTGGGATTCAATTTTTAATTTGCTTAGTCTGCTTCTGAGGAATTCTGTTTATGGGGGCTACTTTTAAACAATCCCTTTGCTTAGTTGAAGAACTTTATATTTGTTTTGCTGGAATTAAATATTTTTGACTATAGAGCTGAACCAGTTTTTTTTTTCTAAATGAAAAATTGCAATATAATTCGTCATATCTTTTAAACTATACAAAACATTTAAGTAAAACATTTGCATTTGAAATTTCATTTTAAGAACTAACAAAAAAATGTATTGTAAAAAAATCTTAAAAGAAAGGATTCATTTAAATTTAAATAACTTGCAATATTACAATTTTATTAGCGTTACTTTCATTAACTCCAGTTTTTAGTTATCGCGATTTAATTGTTTTTAAATAAAAGCATTTTAATGTATATCGATAGATTTTAAAAATTTAAAATAAAGATCAAAATAGACGTTGAAAATATAAATTTTGTTTTGAAGCTATATCAAATTTTAATAGGAAAAAATTAAATCAAATTTGTATACTTATTGTCTTAAAAAAAAAAAAAAAAAAGATTTCCATAAAATCAAGCAAATCCAGCTTATGTTACATATGCTTTTAAGATTTTAAAATTGCAACTTGTTTTTCCCAGCATTTAGACTGCAATTATGAGGGTTTTGCATTCAAGCAGAGCCTGCAGAAATGTAACAGGTTGCTCTTAAACGATCTTAAATTGTGATATGCAAATGTACTTTAGTACCAACTAATGTTTGATGTGTTTGCTATTTCAGTTTTTCCATATTAAGCGTTATAAAAATTAAAGAAATAAATATAGTAAAAACCTCCTACAACGCGGTAGGTAAATTTCTTTGAAAATGCCGCGCTGTGGAGACATTAACTTGATATAAAAACTAGGGAATCGGTTTAAAGATTGTTTTTTTATAGCGTAATTATATTGCACACAGGAACATTTTATAGGAAACTTATATAAAATTCAATATATGTACTCGTAAAATAAAAACTTGCAAAATCATCATGACTAATTATGTTCTGATATGGCTTTATTTCAATATCTGAGCTTCATTGAACATCAAACTTGACAGCACTACCGATAGTTTTATGTTTTATAAAATCTCTTATAATTAAGGCGAAGAAAAAGTAAATTTTTACTAGTTATTGAACGCATGTAGATTAGGTTTTCTAACACAACTGAGTGTGACGGAGAAATTAAAATTGGAACCCGAGGTTAATCTCAGTTTATATTATTAATGAATATGTTAAATAATAATTTTAAAATATACGCTTGCCATTTTAAATTGAATACACGAAATTGCATTAATACTTCAGTTAAAAAAGGCAGCTGCAGAAATTCTGCATCGTCGAGAACTTCACCATAAACACGGTTGCATTTATGCGGTTTTAAATGTGCACTCTAAGAGAGAAATCGATGTAAATATTATAATACAAAAATGTTTGTTTTAATAAAAAACAGTTTGTTATTACTAAACCGATAAAACAATTGTAAAATAAATAAAACAACAATTGTAACCAGTTTAAACAACAAATATTTCGTAGAAATATAAAACAAATTTGTTAAAAATCAAACTATTTTATTACTTCAAAAAATTATTGCTATATTTGTGATTTTATTTGTTAAATAGTTTTCATGTAAGCAACTAAACATTTAGTTCAAACAATTAACATTTGTTGAAATAACAAAATGTTTGTTGAGAAAGAAATTGTTTATTTTACAAAGTAGGTGTTGTAAAACTAAACTAAATTTATCTTCAAATATATTTGGAATTATAAACTACAAAGTTTTGTTTGCACAGATAAAAATTTTCATAATAAAACCTCATGGAAATTAAATCTTACTCCTGTTGTATTTTTTATAGTTTTGTTATACCGAGTGAAAAATTTTATATTTTTATAATTGCTTCTGTAGCAATTGATTTTTTGACTCCTTCTAAAACAATTAATATTTATATTCGTTTTAATATAATAGGAAATACAACAAAACAGGAATACCTCTATTTATAACTTTAAAATTGAAAGACGTTTCAGCTTTGTGTTTTAGAAAAAAAAAAACTTAACTTTAGATATACATATAAAATCTGTTAATTAACTAAAATTAAATTGTTTCGTAAATAATGTTATATATGCAAAGATTCAAAAAAATAAATCTTTTGCTCAAGAATAATAACATTAGTTAACAAGATTTTCGTTCCCTTAAAAAATTTACTAAGTATGTTATTATTAAGATTTTCTGATTTCGAAAAAAAATTCCATCACGTTACATTTTCAAGAAAAATGTAAAAAATTCGATTTTAGCCATTTTTAGGATTCTTTTTTAAAAATAAAAGGATTTCGTTAATGGATGCTTAAATTCTGTACTATAGTTATAAAATATCAGTTAATTAAAACCTTTTTCAAGGTTTGTTAGGGAGACACGATTTTCATTAGAGTTCCACTCCTACATATCGTTGGTTCATTTCATTTATATGGCAGAGGAAAGATTCATGAAAAACTCGTTTCCTGAATAAATCTTAATAAAATTTACTAATCACATGTTATAAAACTATAGTTTTGAATTCAAACTTTGAGTTGACTTACGTTTTGAGTTGCTACGAAATTCCGTCGTTTTTAAATTTCTTTCCAAACTATAAAATATGGTTATTTTCATTATTTAACCCTATTTTTCTCGAAAACTTAACATGATGGAAAAAAAACCGATTCTAAATTACTGATTGGTTTCCATTAAAGAAAGGAAAAAATTACATTTCGTACGAAGTATAAGAGAAAAGTTAAAATTTGTAAACTAGTGTAATTATCAACTATCAGCGAATTTTAATAGAAACAACGTTTCATCTTTTGCAATCTTAAAAACATCTCCGATAATTAATAATTTTTATTTATGGTGAGATCGGCGAGCTTTCCAAAATTGGTTTGAACTATTTTTTTTAAATTGAATAAAATAGTTAATTTTTAAGGAAATTAGTTTCTATGCATAAACAAATTTCTAGGAGTTAAGAACACAAAAAAAAAAAACCTAATTTTGCAAATGCTTTCACTAGTTTTAGTTAAGTTTCATCAAATTTTTATTATTTTATTTAATAGTTTAGTTTAATTTTGTGATATATTTACTACAATATATGTATATACATAGTCGTGCCATAAGTTCTGTCCCAAAGGAAAAATCAAAAAAAGCTCATATAAGAAAAAAATAATTAAATTTTATTTATTATGTTTAGTAATATACTTATTCTAATTTACAGTAATGCAGACGATTATTCGAAATGCCCACCCTTTGCAGCTACACATTTTTTTAAACGTTTCGGCCATTCATCAATCGCAGTACGCAAGACATCTAGTGATATTTCCTTCGCTGCTTTCATCAAACTTGCTTTTAATGACTCAATGTTTCGATGTTGAATAGAGCAGGCCTTCTCCTCTAAAATATTCCATAAGCGGTAGTCCAAAGGATTTAGGTCTGGACTACCAGAAGGCCAATCTTCAGCAGAAATGAAGTCAGGAACATTCGATTTTAACCAGATTTGCGTTTTCTTGTCTTTATGAGCTGGTGCTGAGTCTTGCTGAAACACCCAATGCTGACCATGGTACATCGTTGTGTTGAGCGGCTTCACCATCTTCTCCAGGATGTCACTTTGATAGTTCTTTGCCTTCGTTTTCACGCCTTGCTCACAAAAATGCAGCTCCGTAGCACCGTAATAGCCAACTCCCCACCAAACCATGACTGGGGCGGGATGATGGCCACGCTCTACCTTGGTATCTTCTCAGCCGCTTCCTTAGAGCTATGCGCGTACACTCTGTCATTCTGTCGGTTAAACTTCTCTTCAATAGTAAAAAGTTTTTCGTCTGAAAAAAGTATTTGTTGGTATTTTTTCCCGCGTACTTCTTCAAGAGACTTTTAGATCGCATCTCTCGTATCGCACGAAGCTTGTCCGTAAGCCGCTGCCCTGTTGACCGTCGATAAGCACTAAGCTTAAGGTCTTCCTTGATAATACGAGACATCGTCCTTTTGGGTATTTTCATCTCCCGTGCTATCACCTTTTGTTTTCGGAGCGGATTTCTCAGTATGCGGTGACGCACCGCTTCTACTGCTGCTGGTGTACGAGACGTACGAGGCCTCCCGCTCCTGGACCTGTCATCGACAGAGGAAGTCTCACGGTATCGTTTGATAGTACGATGCACAAATTTTATTGTAATTTGTAGTGGCTGAAGAAGCTCAAATATCTCCTTTGCTGACTTGTTGCACTTAAATAGTGCAATAACGGCGATCCTGTTCTCTTTAATGCCCCACTCCATGTTGCTCGTTCGAAATCCAATGACAAAATGATATTTTTTTAACAAAGCGGGAAGTATTTAAGCTAATTCGCGACAGGTAATCGAGATGCGTCGTGACCCTTTTAGTGGAGGGGAGGGAGACAGAACTTATGGCACGACTATGTATATAAGTTTTCTTCAATTGATTTTTACTCGTGTTTTATAACTATTTTGTAAATTAGAAAAAATTACAATAATACAGCGATGGATGTTTTTGTACTGCCTGCAAAAACTTTTGTGAAATGTTTTGTAGCATTTAAAAACATTTTTCAGTTTGTATAAAACGAATTTTATAAATATAGCAATCTTTTGTTAATCGGCAAAAAGTATTTTAACTAAAGTTTTATGATATCTACACAATTTTTGTAGTACATATTTTGGAAACTTATGTTGTTATAATTACTAAAGGTTTTTTTTTAAAGTGTATTCCTTTTGTTGCATTTATAAGGTAATTGTGTTAAGGGATTATACACTTTCAAAATTGAAAAAAAAAAAATGAAATTTTCATGAAACTATGTTTTTTAAATTGGGGAGACACTTTTTTCAATTTCTAGTCAACAAATATTAATAAATAAAAAACCATTCGATTCGTTAGATAAAATGCTAGGGGATGAACCTTTAAAAATGGATTTCACCTACCCGAATTTTGGTATAAAAAATTGCCATTTTTTTTCTTTTTCAGAAAAACATGAATAAAACTATGAAAAATATGAAAATAAAATATTTTAGAGGTTTATCTCCTGGAACGAAGTCCAATAAAGAGAACGCCGCTTGAGGTTTTACTTTTTATGTTATAAGAAGCTCACGAAATTTAAAAAGATGCTTTTTCGGGCGTCTTCTTCCGCCGCACAGTGGGCCCAGTGGGACTTTTTCGTGTCATAAATCTGTAACTTTTTTGTTTGTTGACATATCTGTATGAAATTTTTTACATATAATATTGAGAATATAGGCTTTCTAACTGTAGTTTTTTAATTTAAAAATAAATATTTGAGAAAGCAATTTCAGCAATTTTAAATGAAATCCAATGAAATTAGCGAGGAAATGTCAAGGAAATACTAAGAAAATCGTCATTTATATAATTTTTAATTGTAAAAAAAAGCGCAAAAAATCCGCAAGTTTTTTTTACTCCTCCTTATTCTAGATAAAATTAACTATAAAATGCAATATAAATCTCGGCATCGGCAAACAGCGCTAACATTTAAATTTTTAACAAACTTTATAAAGTGAATAAAGCACTATATTTTTTCATTTAAAAATTTATAAGTTTTTGTCAGGGTTCTCTTTTTAACTGATAATTTTATTACAATATTATTTTGAACAAATTTTATTGTTAAAAGGGAGTTTTACACCAATAAGTTTAAAATAAGGTTAATTAGAGATTATCAAAAATCATCTCCCAATTTCTTTACAATTCCATTTCAGATACCTTAATTTTGGGATCAGATCCGTGAGAACAGCCAGCAATATAAAAAGACCCTTCGAAAAGGGTTCGGTTGTCGGTGGCGACGACGACGGCGAAGACGACTGACTACCTGCCTCACTTTGCACTTTCTTCATTTGTCTACATGTGTAAAGTGCACCCAAGTGTACGTGGCACCTTACTTCACTCTGCGGGGGAGTGCAAGGGTAATTAAAATCCGTTGATTAATATGTAAATTTAATGAGATTACGAATTCAACGAATAAGATTAGATAGCCCGCAGAAAGGACGAAAATGAGGTGGAAGCCAAACTCGGAGGGCAAAAGTCAGTCAGCAGCACACACAAGCTGGGGACTGAGGAGCCCTAAGTGGGGTGGCAGCGGGGGCTCCAGCCTTAGAGCAAGAGCCCCCCTCTTAGTCCCGGTGGCGCAAAGAAAGTGCGGGGGGCCGGCCCGGCACAGATTCACAGCATCCCGGCGAGGCAGCTGCTTGAGATGGCTCACTACATCCGTAGATTTGTATCTAGCCGGGGCTACAGCCACAGCGCATACTTCTTCTAGCCGGCAGCCGGCAAACTTGGGAGTTTTAAAACTCCGCTGGCGAGGCACGGGGCCGTGGCAGTGGCGGTTTGCTACTGTTAATTCAGGTAAAACGGTCGATGCAAATGAGTGATTCGACGGGAAATTATGAGTACTTATCCCATTTAAATCAGTTTCGAAAGTAATTGCCGTAATAAGCTCCCCGGAATCCGGGCATATTAGACGTACAGGTTCGGGTCAACCGAACCGGCATTCGGTTATCAGCTAATTGTCGGCAATCAATAAATTCTCCTAAATGCAATATGTTCGCCTTTCAGTGTAATGACGGAATTTGCAAAACATATTAATTATATCGCACCATTTATGATACAAGATAAATAGTGAAGTGCGTGTGCTGAATCTTGCACGATCTTACACTCCCATATTCTTTCATATTAATTGTTATTTATCGAACTTCTATTATGAATTTTACTTTTAAGGTTACTACCGTCTACAATTTTCAAAAACTCCAAATTGAATTTTTCTTATACTATCAAGAATCACCTCCTAACATTTCATAAAGAAATTCATAACAGCAATAAAGTTATTAGTACCAATTACTATTTTTGGTGCTGTGTGTCATAGGCTTATCATCATTATAGCCTCTAAATGACGAGAAGCTTAATCATTTATGACTTGCTAAATTACCATAATTTTTTTACTATTTATACCTTAATGATGAAATAATGAAAAGTATACTAGAATTCAGCTGATTTTCTATTTATATACCAGTTGTAACATTACTTTGCGCTATCGATTACAAAGAATAATAAGAAGAAAAGCACAAGGACTATTGAATAATTAACAACTGATAAATGATGATTAAAAAATAGCTGTCTGTCACCACTTCATTAATTAATAATTAGTGTTAAGTTAGTAATTAACTAATTATTGATTTAGTGCCCTCTCTGTCTAGGGTTTTGAATTAATCTCGGCGCGTTTTGTTTATTAAGTTGTCCTGTGTCGTAATCTACCACATTTTGGCATAATAATAATAAAAATATTTAGCAAGAGAAAAAGGTAAAAAAAAAAGTAAATTTGTCTGAACTTTTTTTCAAGCGTCCGCTACTTTTTCTTAAATCTTTGAATAAAAGTTCTAGAAGCCTTCTTTTTTAAGGGGACATTTGCTTTCTAAATTTGAAAAAAAAACGATTTTTTTTTAATTTCATAAATGTGTTCTAATATATCACAAAATTTTAATGCAAATCGGATTAGTGCTTTTCAATAAGACAAATGTCAAATTCAACATTTTGTATGATATTTATAAAAATAGTACATGGAGGTATTCAAAATTACTGATTTTATTAAATATCTTCTGTAAAAAAATTAGTGAATTCAAGGGTAGGGGTTAAAAAGATTTTGATTTTTAATCTGCTGTCAAAATTTATAAATTCAAGATGGTGGACTGTCAAATTTTAACCTTTATGTGATTTTCGTGAAAACGGGTAGACAGACGCTTCAACTTATGTACGTGTATTTAAAGGTACACATGACAAGTGACGAACAATCAATTATATTTTGTTTTATACTTTTGTCATTATATTTAGCTGTTAGCATAAAACGATATCTACTTTGTTTTTATCTTGTTTTCTAGATGGAAATATAATCTGCATATAAAAAAATCTATAATCGTATTGCTTTGTAACCGCAATAAATAATGTAATTAAGTGAAAATGAAATTCGTAATAATTTCTTATAGGCGTAGCTGTAGCTTCTTTGTAAAAAATGGTAGTATGAGTCATTTCCCTGCGTGTATTTAAGGAAGAATCTTCAGACATTCAATTCAAGTTCTTGTAGAAAATTGCGAAAACCCCTCGCAAATGAACTTGTTGATTGCGTTCTTTAGCATAACGCCCTTTATGGGTGGTATGGGTTGTCACGTCCGCTCAATCCAAGTGAATTTTCCGTTTTTATTTTCGATTAATGGAAGGAAATTACAAATGTGGTCCGGCCAATACTATCAGAGGGGGCTACAGTCGACAGGCATTTAATTCAATTTGTTACAGCCATAATTAGGCGCAAAAGAAGGGCAAACGTGAATTTGAGGCACTTTTATGTATTATCGTACATTACAAGCTAAATAATTATGGAACACATACATACATTGGTGCATAAATTCCTTTGTTTTTCCGGTCTCGAGTGCGTGTGCATTTATTGAGTGGCGTCACCGCGAACAATTTGGCGGGAAGAATTTTATTATATGTGTATATTGAAATGGGAATCGTGGAACCATCCGTGGGTCGAGTGCAAAAATTCAACACAATAAAAAGAAATTGAGTGGTAGTAAAGTGGTGTGTAAAGAAAGAAATCCGACTCCTTCGATGGCGACAAAATTCCTCCTTGTGATCCACTTGGGTGGAATCGACCCTAAGACTTAATCGGCTGATTTGAAATTGAGGTAATTCGATAAGGAAAAATGATTCATTCTGAATCTGAGAGAGAAGAGAGGGTTGATTCGGTACGGGCCGGTGGTGGTGGTGGTGCCGGGACGCATTTATGAACGGTTCACCCCTATTAATGTGCACATTACGCCGCCTTAATTTCGTTAATTATTGACAAAATTGCGCTGAAGCCCACATCGATACCGGGGACCTGTGGATATATTTGTGTGATGCCTCCTCCTTTTATATTCAAGTCGGTCTCATAATTTCACCTTGGGCTGCGGCTGTTACCGACGATTGTTGTTGTTGGTCGTTGGTACGTTTGTTGGGGAGGGGGGTAGTAGGGGCAAAAAGGAAAGGGGTGAGCCGTGAACGAAACACCACAATGGGGGATGAAAAACGCGTCTAACAAGCACAAACACATTATAAAACAACTTGTTTTTTTTTTTTTTGTATTTTGTTCTTGGTCTATCGCTAATCGAAGGAGCCTTTTGTTTTGCGTCACGCACCTCGAATTAATAGGTTGCGTTCGTAGCTTGAATTACTCGTGGTTGTTCAAACTACATAATGGCCTTTCGATAATTTCCAGTAATTAATCGGGACCTATTGTTGCTCAACAATTACCTGAATTACGTGGAGAGAGGCCGACGGACCGACTTTAAAGGGCTGAGTCAATTATGTACATTCGAATTTCGTACATACACATACACATACCTACACCTGGGCGGCGGCTTACTGTTCCGACTGTGTTCCCGACCACTGTGATGTGGATAATTGCTGTCCGGGACTGTGATGTTTGCCACTGAAATGAGCTCTAAATGGGAATAATGAGGACGAAAGAGCGCCCTCTTTACGAAAAGCGAACAGCAGTTATTATAAATTAGGGAGTCCTTTCTTAAGTTGCTGGCCAGCAGTTTTTTTTTTCTTATTCTTCAGACTAAAAGAAATTCGTCACGTTCGCATTACACACGTTTGGATAACGTGCGACGCAACATTAAAGGAGCCCAAAGGCAAACAGACGGCGGTGTTTTTGTTTGCCCGCCTTGCAGTCGCTCCTTCTGGCACACAATTTTCAAGGAAGAGCCCCGCCGATGAGGCATATACTTAAGGATAATTTCGTAAGCGGCTGCGATCTCATTTCATGGCGATTAATGAGGCCGATCGATCGAGGACAAAAGAAATTGGACTATTGTTTGCAATGGTGGGCTGATCGTAATTGAGTTCTAAATTATTCTGAAATGGATAAGTGCCCTTAATATACATTTTTTATCGAAATTGAACCTCACTCGGTAATACGTAACCTGTTTCACTGAAATTGTGAAAAGGGTTTTGAACAAATTAATGACCTGTGACTGACTTAAACATGAATTCATTTCAGTTAAACATAATGAAATATGAAAACACATTGTTCATTTAATCCTATTCATTATGATCTTATTTGCCCTATTAATACTGATATGACTTCAGCTACTACATTTTTCACATCTTTCCTTCTTAAATAATTTTAAAAGGAGCTTTTTTTAAAATAAGTAACGATTGGAGCTTTTTTTAAAATAAGTAACGATAACATGACAGGAAAAACATTTATATTAGGTTGTACATAATAATCTGATAATTTTTTAAGAAACGTTATTTTGATATTATTGTACAATTTAGCTTAGGGAGCGTTCAAGTATTACGTATACGCATTTTAACGTTTTACAAGACTCCCCCCCCCCCCCAAATTGCGTTACGTAATACTTGAACGTTCCCTTATCATTTTATTGAACATATAGCCCGTCATTATCAATGATCTCCTGCCACTGTTCCAATGCATCTCGGTCATCAAAAGATTTTCCGCTAATGTGAGCCTGCAACGATCGGAACAAGTGGTAGTCAGAAGGAGACATATCCGGCGAGTACGCAGGATGGGCTAAGGAAATCCAGCCTAGCTCCATAATTTTTTTAAATGTCATCGAAGCGGTGTGAGGGCGGGTATTGTCGTGGAGGGGGTATACATTGCCTTGTTCTCCTTTAAGATTCACGGCTACCTTATCCAGCATATCACAGTAGCGTTCACTATTTATAGTCGTTCCTTGTGGTAATAGTTCCCAGTAGATAATGCCGTGCACATTCCACTCAACATAACCTTGTGTATAGTAATTTTACATTTAACTGTCGGTACTCCTCTTTGATCCGCGCTAAGCCATTGTCGCTTATTGTTATGGTTAACATAAAACATCCACTTCTCATCCCCGGTAACCAAATTACGAAGCCAAGCAAAAGTACGATGTGAAGTGAGTAATTGTGTACCACCCGCATCATCCGTTGACCATCTGTCAATTCGTGGGGCACCATTGACTGTGCCTGTACACTTTACCCACCACTTTCAAATGTCGAACAATAGTATGTAGTATGGGAGCATCCGAGTTCTTCTTCAAGTTGACGAGTAGTCCTCCTTGGATCTTCCTCGATGAGCTGCGCTAGTTGGTCGAGATCAACCTCAACCGGCCGCCCTTCGTGAGGTTTGTCTTCAAGGTTGTAGTCGCCATTCGAGAAACGTCGAAACCAATCTACTGCTGTATGATAAGAGACCGCATTTTCTCCTACATTTTCTCTACATTGACATATATTTTGTGCCGCCTGCTTAGCTGTATGCTTCAAACGGAACTCATAAAGTAGAAGGATGCGGATGTCTCGTCTTTTCAAATCGAATTTTTCCATAATGCTACTCGCTGCGCTGTCGATTATTACACTAATGAACTGAGCACGCTCACGGGTATTTATACTCATAGTCACAGAACTTTCTCGAAGTTGTAAAAAATTTCCAGAACGTTTCCGAAAAAATTATCAGATTATTATGTTACAACCTAATATTATATAGAAATAATAGGAACATTGTCACTAATTTTTTTAAACTTTATTACTTTTATTTCTTAACACTTAGAGCCGTCAAATTGACAGGTATTCAATTCCTTCTCCATGAATTACTTATATTTTCCTAAGTCATCTTTAAAGATTTATGCAAAAGCTATTAAGGTTTAAAATTACGACATATTTCAAATATTTCAAAGTTGAAGACAAATTACATTAAAGGTGTAGAAAATTAAGTTAAAATTACACTCCGGTAGTTCTAGTGTTAAATTAGTTAGGTAAGTTAGTAAAAGTTTTTGAAATTTAACAATTTTAAACTTGTGATGGGAGTGGGACGGAGAAGTGGTTGAAGACTTATTGGAAGGGAAAAAAGAGTTCTCTATCAATTGATACCTTAAAGAGTTTCGTAGGGTGTGTATTCAGAAAAGTATAGGGTGTTGAAGGAAAAAAGTACCCGTACACACATAAAACTGCCCGTAGCTCTTAAACAACGCATTTTAGAGAGAGAGGCCTTCGGAATAAATATTGATCGGCGGTTTTCCATAGAATCGCTTGGGATATGTTGGAGCACTTCGTTATGTGTATATAGTATGTGGGGTTCGTAAATATATAGGAATGGTAACATAAAAAATATTATATATTATAGGCTTGAAATAATGTCTGATTATTGACTAAATCGAAACTTTTGTAAAATTTTAATAGAAAAGAAAATTTTTTGAAATTTTATTCTTAACTTCTTGTACATTTTTACTTTTATTATACAATATAATTGCGATAGTAAAAAAAAAAAAAAAAAACATTTTAAATTTGTTTATTAGATCAGTTTTATAAAAAATAAATCTTCCAATTATCTGTTATTCTTAGATATCTTTTGATTTTTACTTCTGCAAATTGTTTAAAAATTAATTTTTCAGATTTACGAGTTTATACATATTAGAGCAAATGCTCGAATAATTTTACAATTGTTTACAAATTCTAGCAAACATTGGAATAAAGAGATAATTATAGAATTTTAGAATATTAAAAAATTAACCAAAAATTTAATAACTATAATTCAATTATTTTCATCAAAACACTTTTACGCTTTTTAAACTATTTGGGTTTTTATACATAAGAATTAATTTTTTTTTCATTTTTTTGAAATTACAAATTTTAATTAATTAATTGCAAGGCAATTAAACGGACATTTGTTCCAAGATAATGAAAAACAAGTATGAAGGTGTTTATTTTATTTGAAATGAGACATACAAAGTTTCTTAAAAGATATATGTAAATTATTATACTTACCAAAAAATAGAATACAAATTAATCAGACTATCAACAATTACACAAAAATATACCGAGAGTCATTAATTGCAATTATTTTAAAACTCATTTTTCATTTGTGGTATTCATATGTCAATTAAATAGTAATGTATATTTAACGACACCGCGATTGATGTAATACGTTCGTGTAGACCATAATTGTCGCGATCTCGAACGACGTGAAGTAAGTTATAATGTCTCAGACTGCAACGAGGAACAGAAATATTAAGTAAGAAAATCAAATCCGGACTATCACATTTGCAAATGAAGACCTTTAAACCAAAGACAATTCCAGCGTATTCCAAAACAGGATGTACGAAGGTGATAAAAAGGAATCTAGTAATGTAAAGGTCGTTGAATTCTTTTTACTGTCTCTTGATAAAACTCAACAGAACGAACCCTATTAACAATATTTTTAATTTGGTCATCAAAGTTAAATTTAGAGTTATATGTAACCCCCACATCTTTCACTCAGTCCAGGCGGAATAACTCGCTTCCGTCAAACTTAATAATAGTTTTTTTTACGTAAAAAAAGACATACAAGTACATTTATTTACATTCAAGGGGAAACAGTTTGAGAAACACCATAAGTAAAAATTGTCAAAATCATTATTAAGAAGCAAGCAATCGTCAGAATCAGTAATGATTCAAAAAATCATAGGCATAGTCAGTATAAAAATGAATTTTAGAGTGAGAGAAGGTCAAAGTCGCGTCATTTATAAATAAAATTAAAAGAAGGGGGCCCAAGCGGCTACCCTGCGGTACACCTGAGGTATTAAGGATAGGTAAAGAGAATGTGTTACGAAAGGAAATAATCGGATTTCGTTCCTTAGGGGCCGTGCACAAATCACGTGATCCTTTTGAAAAAAGTAAGGTTCATGACAGAAACACCGTTTGAGCATTTGATAGGGTAGGGAGGTTTCAACAAAATCACGTGATATTAATGAATAAATAAGAATAGAGAAAAATATACTGGGTTGAAGATAATGAGTATAATACTTTATTGTTGTAGTAAAGTTTTCTCTTAACAATCATTTATGAAATTAGTGTAATTCTTATTGATAATTTAAAATCATTTATATTTATGTTATCATCATTTTAATATTTTTTTTCAAATTATTTTTAATTAATAAAACGAAACTAACAAAATACTCTATTTTAAAAAAAAATTAAATATCACGTGGAACTAAAACGGGGGGGGGGGGGGGGGGGGGTATAAAATCATGTTTAATCACGTGAAGAATAGAGAGGAATAAAAAATCTTCCAAAAATCGGTCACGTGATTTGTGTACAGCCCGTTAAAGTAGGACGATATCCACTTCCATTTTCGATTGTGTTAATACAATACAAAGAAAGGTTTAGAAGGTGTGAGTCAGTTGATCTCCCCTTAAGAAAACCGTGTTGGTGCTAACCAATATTAGCTTTTGAATGACAGGGCAGAACGTCGTAAACAATCGCCTCACAATGGTGTTATGTCACATTATTTAACAGTTTCGCTTACGCAAAAGAGTTCTTCAGTGTGAACATAACACCTTCATACTATCTTTATTTCTTTTTAATGATTTTAAAACTAGATTCAACAACAAATAATGTGACATAACAACACCTTCACCCTGTCATCATGTCTTCAATTGTTAATATTCAAATAATTTGATTAATTTCTTTTCATCGAGTTTTGTTAGAAGGTGTAAAAACTAATGCCATAAATTGTTGGTCGGTTTTTACTTTGTAAATAATTCTCTCAAATTTGCGTTTGACATAAATGATTCAGGTTTACACTTTTAAGATGTTGAATTGAGGTTAACGCAATCGGGTACTGATCATTTACATGCTTGAAAAGTATAAAGAATCGTAATAAAAATGTACCACATACAATGGCTCTGCTCTAACTCGGGTGATTAAATTGGAAAATTTCCAGCATTTTCCGCAGCTATTCCTGTCCCACGCAATTACTTCTTTATTACATTGCCCCGACCGCTTTTAGATTAGAAAACGCAGCCAATGGCATGTTAAGGGCCGATTATTAGTTGCTGGAAAGAAAGTTAATCACTGGAGTGCCGCCGCCATTAAATACCCTAATTATAGCCACCCCCCTGGTGGTGGTCGCCCGCACCGCATAGTCCCGGTCGTCGTCGTTGGAGGCGCGCGGGTCGGCGGCGGCAGTGGCGGCGAGCGGAATATCTTCCTGCTTGCGACCGCTCAGGCCATTATGCAAAATTCCCAAACGGACACAAACGGGGAAAAACACAAAACGCAAAACACAAAACACAAAAACACTGCAAGGCCTGGTGCAGTTTGTTGACTCCAGCGCCGGCCGCCAGAGTCCCGGGCCCCGCCGAAGTCAGTCGGACAAGTGGGTGGGCAGCGAGAAATTTATCGGCGGTTAGTCACTCGCATTTAGCACTTTGCTGGGCCTCTGTTTGTTTTTGTTGCTTTTCGCGGTCTTGAGTGGCCCGAGAGGGAGAATTCGCCTCGATCGCCGGCCGATTCGCGCGGACTAAAGGCCCAGGGGGGGCCGTGCGGTGTACATTACACGAACATGAGCTTTGGCCTCGTCACGTTGTAATTATGTTGAGCACTCGGAATATGCCATTGGGCGCTTTAATTAGGCTCCATCGCTGGTAAATCGATAAACAGCAGACGCGAACGTACCGTTTTAGCATTTCTAGCCCATAACTTATTGCAATTTCAGCGTCTTGTAACGACGCGGTCTCTTTGTGCCCGCTCTCGAGCAAGATATTTTCAGAAATATTTACAACATTGTATATGCGAAACTGAGGCTTCAATGGCATGTAATTAGCTCAAATTTGGTTTACAGCGATGAATGCCTTCATCATTTCCGCTGAATTAAGTGCGAATTGTTGTTTGAAACATGCGCTGCATAGATTCATGAATGCATGAGATGAAAAAGGAATCACCTCCTTTATCAAAATATCTGGATTCGAGCTTATTGCACAAATTATGTTCCTATCCTATCATTTCTTCATTCCTAGTTATCCTATTTATAATCTTAAACATAATGTACCATTTTTTTGTCTGGGATTCCTCAAGGGTCAATATTTGGGCCTTAATTATTGCTTAGATTTATTTTTTCCACGGAAGTATAGTAGTGGGATTTGATATATATATGAGAATGATTTTGCTGTCTTGATCAAAATTAAAGGATTTATAATCATGTCAGGGTGGACAAATTGCGCATAAAATCGGAGGTTAAAAATATGACTATGAAATCTTTTAAAAACTGAAGGATCTTAATTCTCAAGATTTTAATTTCGAATTTTTTTAAATATAAAATTAATGTAGCCAAAGATTCTTGTGTTTTCTTAAAATCTTGTAATGTCTTCTTAAAATCATTAGTTCAATTTATTTTGAAAGTATTGTTGACATTTTTCGAGTATTTTCTATAAAACTAAGCCTCTTAATAATTTATGTAACTAAAATTTGTATTAAAATTATATACATAAAAAAGCCGAAGAACAATGATTACATATTGCAGATACGTAATACATTTTTTTAATATCACAGATTACAAAATGGAATATAAGAGAATTCAAATGCAGTAAATTTAAGCATTCGGCTTATTTCATAATCAAACTTAAAAGATACATGTCTCCCTGAGAGATCAAAAATCGTGTCATTTTAAAATCTGAAGAAGGTATAACTATCAAAATTGGAAATGGGTAAATTACGACGAAAAATTTCTATAAAAACTAAAGAACTAATTATAAGATTCTTATTTTAAATTAAAAATGAAATTTTCAAAAATATTATAATACAAACTTGTATTTGAAGCAGGGTAGTAATTTTTATTTAGTAATAATACGTGTTTGCTAAGAGCTAGTCAATTCATTGAGTTAAAACTTGAATTACTAATATCCTGGGAAGCCCGCAGCTGAGAACGTGCTAATATTATAATAAAATATTTTATATAAGACCTCAGTTTATTCGAAAAATACATTTTATATAACTACCTTTTATTTTACTACATTTGTCAACAAAATTAAAGGAGCAAAGAAGTTTTTGAAATTTTTTGACAATTTTTGAAAAGAGCAGCATCTTAGTAAAAAATTGCGCATTTCTTTTTATTTTTTGTCCACCGGCTTGGAAAATTGTTTTTCAGTTAAACTTATGCAAAGGTCAATTAGCTTGTTTATTGAGCTTTAATTTGGTTTTTTTAAATTCTCTCTTCATCAATTATTCGCTGAGGTATCTGACTTTTTATGAAAAAGGGTTCTTTTATTTTTGATCATCGATATCTCAGCAACTAATGACCGCACAGTAAATTTAAGGACGGTTTCGAAAACTTGAATAAATTCTGTACAAGGACCTGCATGGTTTTTGAAGTAAACAATTATTTTGTCCTTCACATTAATTTGAAAAAAACTGAAAAAAATTACTTTTTGCTTTTTTTTAGAAAACTTTCGCTGACTTAAGGGGGGGGGGTATGGTTTGAAAATGACTTTTTAAGCAAATTTTTGTGAATTTTTTTTGGAAGTATGGCTACATTATTTTATTTTTAAATTAAATAGGCTTTTTAAGTATAATTCAAAGAATAATTATATGAATTTTCAAGTAAAAATATTAAGAATTGTGAGAACGGTAGCCATTTTTCGCAGACACGTCCACAAAAAAAATGAATTTGCGGTGGACATCAGAACTCGTCACTGGATAATCTGAAAAAAAAAATTCAAAAAGATTATCTTAGTTTATGAGTTTCTCGATGGAGTGACGTCGAGCTTTTCAATTTTTATCGATTTTTGAGTTTTTGGCATCACTTAGAAGTCAAAAAAACGAAATTTTTTGTAAAAAAAGTGCGAAAATCAATATATTTATTATTGTTTATAAAAAAATATGCATAAAAAAAAAATTATCTCGACGTCACTCCATCGAGAAACTCATAAACTAAGATAATATTTCTGAATTTTTTTTTTCAGATTATCCAGTGACGAGTTCTGATGTCCACCGCAAATTCACTGTTTTTTGTTGAATGTGTCTGCGAAAAATGGCTACCGTTGCCACAATTCTTAATATTTTTACTTGAAAATTCATATAATCATTCTTTGAATTATACTTAAAAAGCCTATTTAATTTAAAAATAAAATAATGTAGCCATACTTCCAAAAAAAAAAAATTTTAAAAAATTTGCTTAAAAAGTCATTTTCAAACCATACCCCCCCCTTAATCAACTATTGGTGGAAATACTAATGTTTTCAGGTATCTTTAAAGCTTAATGTACCCCCAATAAGACTGTAAATTTTTAAATCGATACATCAAACAGTTTTCCCAGCCCGATTGATCAAAGTTTTACAAAAGAATTAAAGGAGTATTTTTTGTCGGATTTACGCTTCTTGTGCATTATACACGTATGTGTGCACGCGTTTGTTTGTGTGCTTATGTCGGTTAATTTTTTTTGAGTAGTGTATAATTGACTTGAACCGTTAGCAAATTTAGGTTTGACAAAAAGATTTTTAGAGTTAAAGAAAGATCATTTTAGTCATCAGTACGAAAATGTATAGAGTGGTAAACACTTAAATTAATTTTAAGGCGTAATAATATAAATAAGTAAATTATATAAGTAAATAAATAAATATATATATATATATAAATATAGTTAAAGCTTTTTAAAGCCAATTTTTGTTTTTTAAACGCAAATAAGAAACTGATTCGCAAAAATGTTATTTATAAATTTAACCCCACAGAGAAAAAAGCCAAATTTTAATTGAAATTTTTTTTCATATCAAAATTAATATCATATCATTATCAATCAAATTGTAGGTGAAAACTGTCATTTTATCATTTAGCGTTTACATCAATTCCCATTGTCAAGAAATATTTTAACATTTTGCAAAGTTATTTAATGGTATTTTAAAATTTGTAAATGCTCTTTATATAATTTAACACTAATTTAGCTGTGCTTATATTTGAATTTTAATTCTTCCAGATAAAATTCTGTGTACGAAGTGTTACTGACAGTGTTTTATTTCGCTTCAACGAGTCCTAATAAGATGAAAATTAAAATCTTCTGATTTACGGCCTGTAGAAAAAGAATTCAGTTTTTTTGTAATTTATATTATTTTGTATGTAATTAATTAATTGTAAACCGTGTTCTAATTGATCTTCTTTTTTACGAAAAAGTTATTACAACTAAAATTTTTAGATGGTTTGTGTTGTGCACCTTAATAAATAATGTAAAATTAGTAAAAAGTCCTATTAAACTAAGATATTCAGAATTATAAAGCGGAGTTAATTCGGAAGATGTTTTTCAATAATAAAATATTTTAATGATGTATATGTATTATATAAAATTAACTGGTGACATATAGTTTCACAGGCGTCGCGCGTTCTGCAAATTCTTAGCAGATTGACACTTTCTGTAAAGTACCACTGACTTTTATACTGTTTTATTTAAATATTTGATAATAGAAGCTGGTTAAATGTAATTAATGTTTTTATTACATACCAATGGTTAAATATCAACACATTTTAAAACATCCAAATTGATTTTTATGACAAAAATTAACTTTGAACGTAGTAGCCTGGGAGACGTCATGTCCCTAATAGTGTTATAAATTTGTCATGTCCCTGGTTAAAGATTAAGATGTTAAATTAACATTTTTGAATATTAAATTGCTATTGATTTGATTTGATTTGATTTGTTGGGGGGGGAGGCAAAGCACCTCGAACGCTCAGACTTTTTAGTCCATTGCGCTCAAAACCCCCGCTCTATTTGAACTTCCCCGTTGTCCTGATGTACTGGAGAATCTCAAACAGAGATCGAGAATCGAAGTCCTCCATCCTCATAACATCGACGCCAAACGCGTCCCTACGTGCACGAGAGAACGCAGGACAGTCACAGAGGTAGTGCTCTGTGCTGTCCTCCTCCTCCCCACACGAGGGGCACGCAGGGTCGTCGATGATTCCCAGGGTATTCAAGTGTTTGCCAAGAGTGTTATGCCCTGTAATTGTCCCTACTAGAGCCCTGCAATCTTTCCTACCTAAGCTAAGTAAGAATTTCGCAGTATTCTTGTTCGGATTACCTATAAAGTACTTGGTACGTCTGCAGGTACTTAGGCTGGACCATCTCTCTCCGTGAACTAAGTCAACGTGTCGAGTTATCCAGTTCTTCAACGCCGCAGAGCTAATACCAATAATGGGCTCTGGACCTATGGGGTGGGAGTTAGCGCCTTCCCTCGCCAGGAAATCTGAAGACTCGTTGCCTTCTACTCCCTGGTGGCCAGGGACCCATATAAGAATGACCTGATTACATTTTGCAACTGAATTCAGTCGTTTCTTACAATCTCGGACTATTTTTGTTCGAGTATTGGGATTAAGAAGTGTAGAAAGGACAGCCTTACTGTCGCTGCAGATACCTATCCTTCTACCTTGCCACCTCTGGGCTATTATCCAGTTGGCCACTTCTAGAATGGCAAAAACTTCAGCTTGGAAGACCGTCGCCATGTTTCCAAGTGAGTAACTGTATTTGATCTCTTCGTTCAAAAACCATCCAGCGCCCGTACCGTTTACGGTCTTCGAGCCGTCTGTATAGAAGATGTCGTTGAGTCCATTCAATATTTTGTTTGGATCTTCCCATTCCTCCCTTTTTAGGAAGAGAATTTGAAATCTTCTTCCGAACATTAATATCGGGGTCATATCATCCGCCGGCATATTGAATAAAATGCACTTTTCTTCAAGCCTTTGTGATATAACACCATGTCCGATAGCATGTTTACCGTACCAGAGTCCGCACTTAAATTGCTATTATTCCCAGTTGTTGATATTACGAAATATTCAAATTAGACATTTTTCTTGTCAGCTGAAAAATATAGTATTAATTTTATACTTTATAGTTTACATTAAAATTGTAAAGTTCGTCTATAATAAGTGAAATCTGCATAGTTTTCTTTCATAGATTTCATAGATAAACAATTTTGTTTATCGTGATCTATGTGGATCTATCTAAGAAACCATAATTGCGATAATTTTTTTTTCTGAATACTATTACTAAAGAAATAAAAGTAAACATGATGAGATAAAAGTGAATTCTATAAATACATGTAGAAATATGTTAAATTTGTATTCTTGCAGCCATTAAGAGTCTCACCGTCTTCACTGCACAGTGTAATTAAGGCTGGCAGATTGCTAGTTTTCTCGAAGCGAAGAAAACGTGGATCTTGACCCGAAAAGTGTAAATGACACAAAATTAACAACGTAAAATGCATATTGAATTAATTTACAAGTTTTTCGTAGTTTTCGGCCAGAATTATATGTAATATATGTAGTAGCGTCGCCAGGCCGAAACACATGTTTGCTCTTGGGATAATTCAGCACTCGAGAGCCATCCAAAATTTCAAAATTTCTTGCTTACGCCATCAACATATTTCCGGAGGTAAACATTCGCCCGTCCCGCCCGTCCCGCCCGCACACAAACACCGAGGCGCATAAATTCGGCTCAAATTGTGGATTAGCATTTCTCATTAATGCGGACTATAGCTTAATTGGGACTTACCGCCGCACCAGCCGTGCTGAAATGAGAAAAACGTTCGGCCATCCCGGAATTAGTTTTCCTTACGACATCCTAGTTGCATTTATTTGCCCCCCGCCCCTGGCCCTTGCCCCCAAAACCCCTTCCTCGGTCCCTCTACGCCCCTGACTCCTTATTGATGCTCTGTGTGCAATATTACTGAGGCTGGGGCTAACCTACCGGGCCAAGATCCACTCCAGTCACAGGCTTGTTGTTGCATTTGTTGGTGCTGTTGGCATCGCTTCTAGTGCTAGTCACTCGATATTAGAATTTGCTGTTGTGCATAAATTAGAATTAATGCGAACGTTAGAATGGGAAAATTCAATTAAATCATGTTACACAGGGGGGGCATGAAGGCAGCCGCCAGTCGAGCAGTGGCTCCCTGTGACCAGTTTAGAATCGATTGAAAGGCTTTCTTTGACTATTGATTTATTATTTTAAGAAATTCCATTGTTCTCTGTTGCCAGCAGATAAGGCAGCGTCAGGGCCCCAGTGTGCACTGCTAATTACCATTCCACTGCTCCTACTGATTTTCATTCAGATCCTTGTGGCTTTGGCAAATTTCATCCGGTAAAAATTATTCAAACTCACCATGGTCTCGGTCAAGATTTTCTTTTGTCGTCGTCCATGATTCATTCCATTTTGATATCTTGAATACTTTGCAGCTTTTTATGTATGTGGTGAACATTTAAAAATCAATGAATTGGAATCATGTATTCAGTTGAATCATTATCATAATACTTAAAATTCAAAAATACTGATGCATTTATATTTTGATTATTAGTACACCGAAAAAGATATTCCAGGTTCATTCAAAATGAGCCCAACCTTAAATCACTCTTGTTAAGAAAACAGAGTACAAACAAGTTCTTTTGATTTGAATATAAATTTAATACCATCGACACACTAAACTTCATTATAAAGTAGTACGTCATTATTATGTTACTTGTATCAACATGGTGACACACAGCATTTTACTTCATTAGAACTTACATTTGACGAATCTTTGCCGACTAGCTTGATCCAAAAACGACAGCTGTGTTCTGAAATTAAATGTCAAAAGCTCCTTTATTTAGCTCTTTTCACTATTTTCGGTTAAATTATTATTAGTACTTTGGGCCTCATTTCGGCTACCTATTTCTGCTATCCTCTGACTCTGATTTTTAATACCTTAAAACTTTAGAAAGACGACAAATACGGTGTAAAAAATTATCGTCCAATCAGCATCATTAACTCCTTCGGTAATATTTTTGACAGGTTAATGTATAACCATATGTCAAGAGTTCATCGGGAAAGTCTATCTTATCATAAAATATATAATTTTTGTTGTTCGTTCTTTAAATTTGTTCCTACATCCAGTGTTCCACAAGGATCAATTCTTGGTCTGCTTTTGTTTCTATTATTTATTAACTACTTGACTACTAAAATAGAATCTGACAGTCTTTCATACACACACGACTTCAAAATCTTTAGAGTGATTAATTATAAAGAAGACTGTGATATCTTTGATTTGATCGTTCTTGAGGACTGGTTTGTCGTCAATCAATTGTGTATTAGTGTTAATAAGAGTTAAAAAACACTTACTTCTTCAAAAGTCTTCTACAGCATGTCAGTATCGACGTTGCTCGAAGTCATTGTTTGAAGTGTTCAGTTCAAGGTTTTGGTTGTAAGTTTTGACATTTGACATTTTGATGATATTTCAAAAAGGACCTATAGACTGGATGATTTTATTTTATCTTTCAGTTTGTTCTTTCATGCTTAGATATTTTTGTAATTTTGAATTCCCTTCTTGAAAGCTTTTATTATAAATAAATAAATTAAGTCTATTTTTCTATTCTGGTTCAAAGGTTGCTTTGTTTCTTATAAGTTTATTTTTGTGGATGCGTTAAGGTTCTCAGAGTTGTATTAACACTTATATAAATCCTAGTAGTGCTGTTATTTTAATATTAATGTTAGTGTTTGAATAGCACCTTATCTAGGAGTAAATCTTACCACATATTCTTTTGACTAAAAATCAAGCATAAAAAAAATTGTAGTTATTCTTAAAAACGTTAAATTACTCTAGGCATTTTTAAGTTTATACGTGTTTAATATTCTTTTCTCAAATTCTATAAAATCCTAATTATCACGGCTGAAACAAAAAACTAAATTTTTATGCCCTACCCATTTAAAAAGTAAATTAAAGAAATTTAAATAGTTTGTAGAAGATTCGGTTTGGCTAGCGGAGGAGTTAATACTTTTTACTGCATATAGTATAATATATCATTTACACTTACATCACAGAGAACGATTTTCTATGATATATGATTTTGCAACATGATGTGCATGATTTTGCAACATACAAATTATTAACTATAGGTTTAAATGGTTTTTTTATTTAAAAAAGCTAAATAACTATTATAATTTAAAACATATGTAAACGTATACATAAATGTAATCAGGTGTGCTTAACGCCTGGCATAAACATACTATATGTTTTTAATTCATCTAAATATAAAATTTAAGTCATATTTTTCAAGAAAAATCATATTGTGTACGTTAAATAACCAATTTTCCTTTGCATGTGTAGGAATAAATAAAAATTTTTATTGTGCTTTTCTTAGGCCGTTTTCGAATTCCCATGCACTTGCACTATTCCCTAACCAGTTTTAGTGTACTTTGGAGAACACTTCAAATTCGGCAGATAAAATAGTGCAATTGCAAAGCAAACTACGTGTATTTTCGATCGCACTACGTACTATTCGGAGTTTTTAGGAGAACTTTTAGTGAGAAAAATAGATTTTAGTGCAAGTGCATGTGAATTCGAAAACGGCCTTAAAGCACGATTTTTTATATTTCTTTAAGAATTTTTATATCAATTACTTGAAATTTTTACACAATTTAGAAATTCGTATTTTAGGATCTACCCCTTTATAAAAAACAAAAATGGATCAATATTTCCTATTTCTGTTTTTTTTTACTTCATTACACTATATATAATTTTTGATCTAAAACAAAAAACCAAAAATATTCTTAAAGTAGATGCCAAAATTCAGTGGAGGACGTAGAATTTTTTTAAAATTTTAATTTTTAAAAAAATAGCGTCGATTTTAACGAAAATTGTTTTTTTTACGAAAAAATCGGTGATAAAAACATTAAATTATAGTTTATCAAAAAAAAAAAAAAAAAATCCTAAGTACTTCACTGGGTTTTGACATGTACTTTAAGAGGTTATATACAGTCAGGATTTTTAGAAAATCGAATGTCAATCCGGTGAATATTCTTGAAGTTAGACGCATATTTGTAATGATTTTCTTTACAGTATGTAAGGTGCTTTTGAAATTTTAAACGCGTTTTTCTCAAAACTTTGTTTTTAAAGTCGGTGAACAAGATTTTTCGGAATCAGCTGAACTGATCAGTTTCAAATTTTAACACAAGCTTTCTAAGTATATTTTTTAGTAACTAATCGAAGATTTTTTTCTCACAAATAAATATTTTCCATTTTAGAAACAATTTAAGGCTACAATTTTTGTTAAAAGTATATTTTTTTTTTAAAAGCCGCCATTTGGTCAAAAATTCTTATTTTGCTTATTGCTTCAATTAATTACAGGATTAAACAATATATTAACGAAATATTCTTGGTTTTTTCATTTTGGCTGATCCAGTCCACCGCAAAACACCTTTTTTTAGAGTTACTCCCGGAGATCAGCTGTAGCAGCTTTTAAAATAATTATTTTTACAAATTAAAAACATTAGGATACACTCAAGAGTTACCATAATATGTGTATAAATTTTTACATTAATAACTTAAAAGGTCATCTCAAGAAAAATTCTTGAAAAATCGACTTTTTTTGAGAATCCTGACTACATATAACCCCTTAAGAATATTTTCTGGTTTTTTGTTTTAGATCAAAAATTCCGACCTGCGAAGATCATGAAAAAATAAGGAGCTTCCTTCCATCACTGATTGCGCTGCCATTTTGTTTTTAAATATTTAGTTTAAAAAAATTGTTTCTTATACCTTTAGACCTATATAATCACGTAAAAAAAAAAGCAGAAATAGGAAATATTGATCTCTTTTTTTTTATAAATTGTTGCAAATGACCCTTGATTTCATGCACAGAAAGTGATATTACCCCTTAAACATTTGCAATTTTGAAGATATTATTTGTTTATTTGTTACGTTGATATTAATTAGACTTTTCTGTCATATTTTAAAATTTTCAAATTAAATATATTTTGGACTCACTCACCGAATCTGATCGTACGATAAGAATTTAAAAATCTGTCATATAATTTTGATAATGTAGGAAGGTATATCTAATTTTGATTCATAAATCTTAATTAATTAACAAACCTACAGGCCACACCTGTCTACCTTCTTAAATATGAGCATCCATTTAGATGTTGTTTTGTATTCGTGTTTGTTTTTTCTAAATAAAATCAAATAAAAGATCAACAGTCATAAAGACACATTGAGATTGAGTTTGTGACACTTTAAAGCATGGACTGAACTAATGCTTTTAAGATGAAAGAAGAAAAGAAAAAGAATTAAGAAATATATTGAGAAATTAGTGTCAATGTAGTGTGATTATAATTGGCTCATTTTGGGAGCTTCATAACTTGATTTTTTTATTGTGTCTATATTACCATAAAGAATTCTCAATTTAAACAAATAAAATTTGTCAAACTATTCAAAAATTCGTCAGCCCAGAAAGTTATAGGTACGTGGCAGTAATTTTTCTAATTCCTACCGTTTGTTCATGATAATTTATGCGCTATTTGCCCCAGTTAAATTTGCCTTCATGGCAGATTTATTCGCCTTTATGAGATCAAAATTCGTTCTCCGTCCAGTAAAATACGAAATATTATTTTCGAGCGGGGCCATTCACAGGCATTAATTAAATTTAGCAGAACCATTAAAAGAAACCGTTCAAAGATTTTCTTGTGTTTCACAGGCGTCAGATAATTAATTTTTGCCATATCGAGGGGTATGTTCGAGAAATATAAACTTGTATAATAAGACCCTGCGGGATGATGATGGAAAGTGATCTTATATTTAACAGGCCAAGCCCTAGCTCAGGTCTCTGTGCAAGGAATGCATCGAAATCGTATTAAAGTGCAATTGTAAGCTCTAGGTAATATTGTTCGGTGCCATAAATCTTTTCCATAAACAGAAATCATAAAGATTCATTAAAGCGAACTGGTTAAATTTTTGTATATACATCGGAGAGCCCTATAGAGAGCGTTCGGCTTTAGCGCGGACTTATCTGCAATTAACGAAGCGACTATACACGTTCGTTGCGCGACCCACCATCAATTTGAATAAGAACTCGAATGTCCGTAATAATTTTGCAATTAACTTGAGTGACACCGAACTAAGATTTATGCTGTGCGCATAAGTAACTCGCGGTCACCGGGGAGCGCGCGAACACACACTCATCTGAACTACTTTAGCGAGACGCGCGTTGAACGTTCGTAAAACGCCATTAACATGTGCCAGAACACCAAGGCTGTGGATATACGACGAGAGCTACAGAGGAGGAATCAGCGAGCCTAAGGCACGACTCATAATCACGATTTATATTAATGAGCTGAACTGAGAGAATGGCAGAATGCGCTGGCATTAATACTCCAGACAAATTATAAGGCTGCGGCCATTAGTAATTATCATTACCATTCATACCGATTTTAATTTACGAATCTCCCTCCACCTCTGCGGGCCCTACTTTAGCATTAAACTGGTTCTCTCTACATTGGATCTCGTGGATCTTGGATCTTTCGTTGATCTTATATTATGTTTATGTTTATGTTATGTGTATATGACCGCTTGTTGCGCTGTGTTTCTGTAATTATGCATCTCCTGGAGAAATTTTATGGGATCTGCTGCTGTTGCGCTGCGACTAACAACGAAATTGCCATAACGTGTTATTCGATTGCGACCTGACTATACCTACATACAGAGCTTATACAAAAAACGATTATACCAACTTCAAATATGTGCAAATAAGACGAATGAGGCCCAAAGACTTCTTATTCCGGCACGATATACATATGTGTGTCTTAAGATTGCGATCGCGCCCGATATGTGTATCAAGGTGAGGCCTGATCGCCAGGCTTTCTACCGCCCCGCCGCGCTACCTCTGAACGCTCTGGCCGCTTCAGCAGCGTGTCATTCTCTGGAATTGGGTAAATGACTGCGTTTAACTGCAGTTTTGCATCCTAATTTTTATTGCACCTTTTCACGTCCTCCGATACATTGCGCTTTTATTTTTTTATTTTATTTCTAATCGATATAATTTATTTGTGCTAATGACTCAAGGAGATGTTAGATACATTCCTGTTAGAGGAAAATTAATACTTAGATACCTGACTGTCTTAGATAAAGTCGGTTTATACCACCGACATACTGTTGAAGCTTTGATTTATTCACGGATTAGTGGAGCTATCAATTAAACTCCTTTCAGTAGTATTTTAATCTTATTCTCGACAGAATACTTCTAATTTATTAAGCCTTCCAAAAGTATTACATTTTATTGTCTAATGAATTATGAAATTAATACCATTTTCATAATAATGCCCAATTTTTCATAACTTTTAATGCACTCTTACTAGAAACTAATACCTAATTACATACAATAGCTTTCTGGATATTAGTTAATATATATTCTCCAAAATAAAATGAAAATGTCAAAAGGAAAAATGACGGCTGATAAACTACAAAAATGTCAAAAATAGAATTTTTAACGTGATCAAAATATTGAAATACAATACAAAAAAGAAAAAATATTTTCGTACAAATCGAGTGAAAGCATTTTGAAGACGATACTTTTCCATTGACGTTTGATGGATTACTGTACGGTCTTTAGTTTAGGAGTTATGGAAACTCAAAGTTGAAAATGACATTTTTGCTTTGACAGCTCATAGCTCAGTTGAACAAATTTTCAAAGAAATGAAGAAAAAGAACCTATTTAAAGGAAAAATTATCTGATTTAAAATGTCTTACTTGAATTTACTCTCAAGTTTTGTTTTTCAAGCATATATAGGCAGGAAATTAAAAAAAAATTAATGGCCATTTGTTCTTATATTTTTTGAATGAACTGAATGGTAGGTGTTGAAACATACGAATAGGTTTGAAAGTAGAAAGTACAAGCTTCAAAATTATATTCATTCAAATCTGTACATTTTTCACAAAAAATGGGGTTTCAAAAGTAGGAAAATTGGTGACCCCTTAATTTTGAACAGCAGTGTAGTTTAAATTAGAGTTCTTAAAAATCCCCACCAATACTAAGACATATATTTATCCCTTAAATGGCATCATGGGTGAAATTTCACACCAGGCTTTGATGATACCTTTTAAAGGTTATATAAGAAAGCTTATGTAATTTTGGTCATCGCTATTTATAGGAGGAGAACAATATAAACTTAGGTCTTAATACCAATAATTTTACGTTTTCAAATTTACCATTTTTAAAATAGTTGAGTTCATAATTTTGAGAATTTTAAATTTGGCTATTCTTAATAATGGAACTTAAAAAAATAGTAAGAGGTATTAGTTGCAATTTAAATTTAATTAATATGTAGATTGATTGAATTATTTATGTAATTTTTTAGAAAGGAGCAGTTATCACTAGTTAAATTTATTACAATTTCTCTCCCAGTATATTATATTTAGTACACTACTTGTTTATACACAGTTGAAAAATTTAGTGTAACTTTTATACTTGTTCGTATGTACACAGATTAATAAAGAATAATTTTTTATTCAAAATATAAAGAGCATTTATAAAAGTATTTGTATAAAATTTATAGTTTATATCGCGTTAATATTACAATATTTATAAGAATTTCAGATAGAAATAAAAAGAAATCTTTCCTTCGTATAAATTACTGACTGATGTTAATCCAGTACTCACAATCAGTAATGAAGACAATCAGTTTTTCTTGAGTCTTTGGTATTGGATTAATATTAGTTGGGTTTTTGCGCCGATTAACATCTAGGCAAATCTTAGGACTAAATATTTAAAGTATAAAGTAGTTCAAGCTCTAGGCTTTTTGGAGTCTGTTATATACTTTTCAAGTTTTTTGTGTATTAAATAATATAATATATTAAATTGGAATACCTAAACTTTGTACAGTACAGACAAAAAAGTAGTAAACTTAAAAGGTGGTTAGATGATAAGGAGGTTTTGTGATTAAAACTCCTTAACTTCTTCCTATGGGCCAATTTACTATATGAATTACAGAACATTTATCATTTTCACGTTATCCCTCTGCTATTATAAGACATATAAAAGGAGTCGTAATTGCTGTTTCTACTTTCTTTGCCGAAAAAAAATAAAATTTATACATTATGATATTTTCAAATAACCAAAACAGTTTTTTCTTTTAATAAATGTAATGTAAGAAGCATTTTCAAATCTTACTCCACCAATTCTACGAGGAAACTGATATAGGAAACGATAAACACCCAAAACACTACAACTTATAGAAATAATTGTATAGGGTAATTTATATTAAGTGACGGTATAAAATTTATCATAACGATTTGTGAAGCAGTAAGTAAGCAGATGCGCAGGACCAACATGCTAGCCGAATACTAACATTCGTAAATTGGGTCCAGTATTAATTTTGTAGATGAAGTCTTATACATATGAATATACAATATAATATTTATATATTCTAGCTCTACAACTTTTCTTTGTGGTGTATAGGGGTGGCAGGGGACGAGTAAGGGTTAACGATTTTAAAATCCGTAGCATTAGTTTTACCCAAGCCACTGTTGTTTCTCGGGGGTTTTTAGCATCGTGGTTTCTAAATATTCCATTATTATTGCCCTACAACTATCTTCTGGGGTGTAAAAGGGTGGCAGGGGGTGAGTGAGTGAGAATATATAAAAAATTGAAAATTGCATGTCCACAAATTTTACAAGTATTAATTTGCAACTTTATACAATGAATACCGTGCATCTTCTGGTTTTCATATCTTATAACAACCAAAGAGAGTGGAAAGAATTTTTAACTCTAACATAAGCATTGACACTAGTATGTAAGACCATAAGTTTCACTCTTATTTATTTTATCAGAATTTAATTTATTCACAACTCTTTAGTTCTCAAAATAGTGTTTTTCAAAAACAGTCGAATTTTACCCCTTTTGGAATTTTTCTTGGGGTGGTGATGAAAGTTGACCTTATATAACAAAAAAATTGTGGTTCTTATTCTCCCTATTATATTTTTTCCTATTTTCACCTGTTTTCGAAAGCCAAAACAAATGTTTTCAGAAAAATCCTTCGGATTTAGTAAATTTATTTATTTAACATTTTGAGCTGGAGTTTTTGTGTTTTTGGCTTTTTCCAAAACTTCCTTCATATCGAAAAATATAAATTTTTTTATAAAATATGTCCTCAGAAATCGGTATTTTTTTCTTTAAATTCAAAAATATAATAGGATGGGAGCCATTTTTTTTTAATTTTCAGGTATGAATTTTCAGAACTGTTTAAAAATAAATAACAAAGTTGTCCGAGCTTAAAGTTGACGGACTAATTGGGACAATAAGGATTAATATGATTCTTAAAATTTATATATAGTATTTCGTACTGTGTAGTAATTTTATCATATTCATATGAAATTTATATGTTTTTGGAATTAAATTTATATATATTCTCTTTATGGAAAATAAATATATAAGATTCATGAGGATTTGTTATATAATTTGAATTTATCCCAAATATATATAAATTAAAGTAGGAATAATTCCAACATTCGTGATTTAATACCATGTAATTGATTGAAAATATACCAATATTTTTACTGTAAAATAATGCATTATTCTTGGAATACTCAGTAGTACTACAAGTAATGCAATCAAGACAAATTAGCAGTTGCGTTACCAGTATTGGTGCTTTAAAAAATGTAATTACCATTACCAAGTAATTGTGTTGTTATTTCACATTACTTAGCATTACTCAGCATTACCTGGCATTAGTTAGAAATACTCAGCAGTACCTAGTAGTAATAGTAACTAAATTTTTTGGAGTACTAATACTAGTAATGGTACTGGTAATTGTAATGGTAGTACTTTTTTTACAGCTCTGTCTGGTACATTACTATTTAATGAGGTAAATAAAAGTAGCAAATTACAAGTAAAGAGAAGGTTTAAAGCTCATTTCTTCTGCTGCGTGATTTGTCACACAAAACGTTTGCCTAAGCGGCATATTGTAGAAAGTTTCAATTTTGATGTGTGCCTCAAACCCGACTTCGAATTTCGAAGTTCGAAGTCGAGAAAAGCCGCCGTCTTCGTCGTCGTCGCCGAGGGTCGCTGCTTCGCCTTCTTCTATTATGATTAAGACTTGTGCTTCCTTAATTGGGTGGCGGGATGGGAAATTTGTGGCAAATGATATTCGTCTCTAATTACGGCACTTGTGCTAATTTATTCCGGGGCTATCTCTGTTTACATCGCATATCGCCGTGCCGCCCAGCCGCCGCCGACGCCCGCCGCCGCCCGCCGCTGTAGCCGCAGCCGTGGTGCTGTGCCACGTTGCCTTCTGTGGTACCTTTGATGCACAGAAGACTTCAGATGACGGAATCCAATTTCTCGAATGAAAACTTAATTGTCGCAGCCCCTGTCCCATTGAATTTTCTTCATTAAGGGAAATTGCGCAAGTGTGTAGAGCAGTGTGGGTGTGTGTTCACAAAAAGAAAAAAAAAAACATAAATACCACATATTAGTGCACTAGCGGCACATTCGTCACAAGTGGCGTAGTTTCGCTTCGCGCACTAAACGCATGGGAGCATAGCATACAAAAAAAAAAAAGAAGAAAAAACGCGGCGGGGAGGCCTGGCTTTCTTCGTCTAAACCAATCGCAGCTGGGAAGCTTGGAATCGTTTTTTATGCTCCATGGGTCCCCGGCACTTATATGGATCATGATTATGTATGAATGTTTGTATATGCCCGCTTGTATGTGCATCATTTCGTTGGGGGCCTCCTCGGTTGGACCCGCCAACGATAAACAACGACGAGGCGCACACAGCACGTAAAGGAAAACTCACAACTACACAAAGTTGTCCTCTCATCTGATACACGCGGTAGATACACTTTTTGCAGTTTTCTGGTCAGGCAGTAGGAAAAACAAGAAAAAAATCTGAATCGACATCCCTGCCACCCACCCACCCGCCCGCCCACCTACCCACCCACATCATCTGCCGTGGATGCTGGTCGCTGAGCTGGACCCGGGATATTCTTGACTATGGGTCCAGGGATGCCTGTGTTATTGTTCGTCCTCGGTGATGCAACCGCGCCAGGGATGTGGGGCCTGTGGAGGCCGCTGTGTGAGGCTTCGTCGACCACCAGCCCTGGGAGGCGGGAGGGACACTTGGAGGCTGGAGACGTACGTGGACCACCCCCCCACGTAAAAAGTGACAAGATCCCAGGTCCCCGTCGAATGGAGTAATTTTATGGAGTTGGGGACATTGCGCTATGTCAATGGAAATTGACTTCAAGGATTACTGCATGTCATAGGAGGCGAAATGCCTGACCCGGGCAACCGGGAAGGATTGTACACCTTTATTGTGCGGTGCGCGGTCCACAATTTTGGCAGCATATGAATCCGGAATAGGGGTGGGGTTTTAATTAAAGACGTGAGCCGGCGGCGGCCACAAAATGAAAAGTCGCGCTGGCCCGTTCTCTCTGTTGAAAGATCGCCCGGAGATCATGTTGCCTAATTTTACCAATTGAATTTGAAATGGCGCCTCGGTTTGCTGCCTCCGGGTTTGATGAACGAACGGACCTGGATCTGGAGCTGGAGCTGGTCCGGCTCACTCCTCCCGTTCGGCGCCAATTTGTTTGGAGCCATTAATTAATAACAATGAGGGTATTTAACAAAAGATTCTTTGAATGGCAATTGCAGTTTATGGTGATAAGGTATAAGGTGATAAGTTTTCGTCGTTTTTGGAAAAAGAATAATCCACAAGGTGTCTACGAGGTGCTGAGAGTCAAGTTTAAGACACTGGATCTTAATCTGGTCAGGAGTGGTCAGGATTTTCGAAAAATCGATATAAAGTATTATGTTTCAAAAATATTATCTGAAAATTTCAAGTAAATCCAATGAATAGTTTTCGAGATATCCCACAATTACTGAAGGGCTCTCCGCCCCTCGATGGCGGGTAGCTGACGGCAGCTGCAAATCGAGTGGAAAACTTTAAATGACTTTAACTATTTTTTCAAAGTTGGTGGCAGCTCTAATTCAAAAACCACTCAACGGATTTGAATGAAATTTAAACAGCTCATTCAAACTTATATTTTTTATAATCAATAAACAAGTGCTTTTTCCCTTGAAAATCCGAGTAAATGTACATTTTCAGAGTTTATTAAAAAAACAAAAAAAAAAAAAAAACCCAATCAGATTAACTATTAAACTAATGATTTTTTGTTTGTTTGATTAATTTTAGATGAACCAGTAAAATTGTATGATGGTCTCAACTTGTGGGACGTGGTTCAACAAATATGGTGATAATTTAGTCTACTATAAATATTTTTTTTAAAATTAATATAAATTAATACAACATAACAACTTTGTATTATTTCTTTTCAAAAATAAATACTACTTTAAAAACAAATTAGTTAAAATACTCATGTTTTCACGCCGCTGACTACCCCTAACCCTTTAACGCTTATTGACCCAATCTGTCAGTTTTTTCCCGTCAACTTTTAGCTCGAACAACTTTGTTATTTATTTTTAAAAAATTCTGAAATTTCATACCCGAGTATTTTCAATAGTGTGCTTTCAGAATATCACCTGAAAAATTAAGAAAACACCATCCCTTCCTAGTGTATTTTTGAATTTAAAAAAGTACCTATTTTTGAGAGTAAACCTTATAAAAAAAAACTGGTATTTTCAATATGAAAAAAATGCCAAAACCACAAAAAATCCGACTCAAAATGTACAATTAATAAAGTTTTTAAGCCCAGAGCTATGATTTTTATCATTAAGGGCTTGTGAAACCACCCATAAAATCAACATTTTTACGCTTTATGGATTTGTCTGAAAAAAATTAATTTTGGCTTTTGAAAACAGGTGAATATGTGGAAAAAAGATAGTAGGGAGGATAAGAACCTCTATTATTTTTTTATCCAAGGTTAAATTTCATCATCACCCTAAGAAAAAGTCCAAACGGGATAAAATGTGGTTTTACAAGCCCTTAATGATAAAAGTCATACCTCCGGTTTTGGACATTTTTGTGGTTTTGGCTTTTTCCAAAAAATTTTTCATATCGAAAATATCAGTTTTTTTAAAAGATATACCCTCAAAAATCACTATTTTTTTTTAAAATCAGTAATGCAATAGGAAAATTAAATTACTATTGAAGTACTATTGAAAATACCCTGGAATGAATTTTTAGAATTTTTTGAAAATAAATAAAAAAGTTGTTTGAGCTTAAAGGTGTCTCCAAAATTGGAGGATCTCCATTTCAATGAAATAAAATTACAAAGAAATACTAAGAAAATCGTTATTACTATCAATTTTAATTCTAAAAAAAAAAAATCACAAAAAATCCGCAAGTTACTTTTAGCCCTCCTTATTCTAGATAAAATAAACTATAAAATGCAATATAAATCTCGGTATCGGCAAACAGCGCTAACATTAAAAATTTTTAACACATTTTATAAAGTGCATAAAAATCTAAAGTTTTTTATTTAAAACTTTGAAAGTTTTTCTCAGGATGGTCTTCTTATTTATTAATTTTATGGCAATATTATATTCATTGAATTTGTCGGTTAACAGAGAGTTTCACACAAATAAGTGTAAAATAAGGTTAAATTTTCAAGAGATTATTTTTATGGATTTTTTGTACTCGAGTACTATAAAATTGAGTTTTTAATTACTTCACATAACAATCTTAAAGTTATAATGGTTAGTTAATAAATAAACATAATATAATCTTGGGTTTTGCAATGACAAATAAAAACTAATTTTTAAAACATTAATTTGAAAATTAAAAAAAAATATATATATACTAATATTTTGTTACCCATAGTTAGAAGGCCTATATACTCAGTATTATTTACAAAAAATTTTATAGAAAGATGTAAAAAAACAAAAAAGTTACAGATTGGCGTTACCAATAATTCGGCTCTACGAATGTCTAGTTTATTCTAGAAGATACTACCTAATTTTCGAAAGTAGCTAGTTAGCATCAGCTAATTTGTTTCTTGAAACAGCATTGGTTAATAGATATTCAATAATATTAGTATCAGCGAAACTTGCAAAAAAATTTCTTTTGATAATACTCGCAGATTTTCAAGTTTTAGCATTATTTAGCATTTTTATTCATGCTAAACCTTATAAATTAAAAAATAATTTTTTTTTTTTAATTAAAAAATATCTCCAAAAATACGAAAAAAAATTTTTTCAAGATCAAGAACAGGTTTAGAATAAAGTGGGGCAACGTCCCAGCACTCAAACAACACCTGGAGGTAATCAAAACTTTAAGGGGGTAGTCCAGTGAAAACGACTGTTTTTTCAATGATTTTTTTTTCATATTAGAAATTAATTTATATTAAAAAACTTTTTGACATATGATAGTACAACTATTAAACTACACAAAAAAAAAATTTTTTTTTTTTTTTTCGATGAGTCATCCCGACAAAATGGCCGCTCCAAAAAAAAATTGTTTTGTTGGCGGACGTCGAATCTCTGCAACGGTTCATTTGAAACAAAAAATTCAAACGAGGTTTTAATCTGTAGAACATTGGCTATCGTCGGAACTAGAATTATTAATTTTCAATAAAAAATAACAAAATGGCGGAATTTCGAATTTTTCGGGTGTTTTTCGGGTGCTTAATTTGTTTATAACTTTGTAAATAAACAATGGATTTTAATAATTCTAGTTCCGACGATAGATACACAATCAAGAAATATGCAGCTAAATTTTTAGATCAATCGGAGCAAAAGACTCTGAGATCTGACGTCCGCCGAGTCAATAAATGCTGTTTTGAGAAAAACGCGTTTAAAGTTTTTTTTGCGGAAAAAAGCTAAAAAAATTAATTTTACCTTAGTCAGCGATGCCTCCTCCATACATAACTAACCTTAAATACAAAGCAGAAGGACCTAGACCGTTATAAACCGAAAAAAAATGGGCGAAGCAAACAGAAATACAAGAGTCCTCCTTGCTCCGAAACACGCCAGGGGACCTTCGAGCGCTCGGATTACACGTCTCTCGAAAACTCTCTGTATCTTTAAAACTATTCAATATTTTGCTTAGATATTTTAAGGGAGTATTTTCGAGGTGTAGTAGAGTAGATTTAAGAAAACAAACAAAAAAGGAAAAAAAATTTTTTTTTCACTGGACTACCCCCACGAGTTTTTCTCGAAACTGCATTTTTCGACCTGATGTAGGTAATTTAGGGAAATCTACTGAATCGATTAACTTCAAATTTATACTGCTTACTCTTCAGATGTGTCTCTATCACTCGTACTACAATTATGGATTTTTGTTTTTATCTATGACAGTAATAAACAATTAAAGTTAAAAAAATGGTCGAAAATTTCAAAATTTTGTTTGTTTTTTAATAAAAATTATTAATTCGAGTACGGACGATAGCCAGAACAATGATTAATAAGAATACAAACTCGTTATTTGCTTTCAGATGATCCTAAGTCACGAAATTATCTGCACTAGCAAAAATAAGAAAAAACTTTGACGCCGCTATTTTTAAAGAAATAAAACTTCAGATGGTTATTTACATATATCAAAAAATCTGATCATAAAATATCATTTCTAATATGAAATAAAAAAAATTCAGCAAACAAAAAAACCACCAGAAACCCCCTTAATTAGTAAAAATACATCGATTATTAAAAATATAATAAACCTGAGAATCTCATCGTGCAATCTTATTTAATATACAACTTAATATCCACGACAACGCCATCAATTCTCGCCGATTTTAATCTTAAATTCCTATTTCTCCTTGTGTATATATGTGTGTGTATTCTTATAACGCCAATTAAGAGTGTATCAATATCTAAAAACAATTTTTCATGAAGTGATTGTTCTTAGTTCCACCCGCAGCAATCCCGTGTGCCCAGTCTCAGCATCGAATATTCTTGTGGTGTAGCATTTCACTAAGCAGCATAAATAGCAGCACATAGCATCGCATGGGTCCGGCGGAAAACAATACACCAATGAAATTTACAAAACTAATAACAAAACGTGAGATAAACAAGTACATAGTCCTCGCACGTGGTCTGCATTGTTTTGTTTTCTATGCCCATGCGCGCGATCGTTTCATTTCGTTTCGCCGGAAAAATTTTTTATAAACATTTTCCCCCCGAAAAAGTTTTCCCTTTTTAGTAGGCCAGCATCTAGCCGAAGCTTTTTCGCGCTCTCTCCCACACACAACACGTCTATATAAGAATTTTTTCGTGCAGCTTCCAGTAAAACTGCGATATGACGACGATGTTCACGTGGTCGTCCAGCTGACGTCGTCGTGCGCTCTTGCTTTGGTAAACAGTAGTTTTGATTGGTCCCAGTGTTATATAAATTTTTTCTAATTTTTTGCTGTATTCAGATTATGCGTACCTCAAACTTAACATAATGTGAAATGAGAGGTAACAACGTTCGGCTCGGGCGACTGTCGTTCGGAAGCGCGGCGACATCCAGACATAAATAATAGAAATTGTAATTTCGAAAATGCAATTAACAAAAGTTCCTTGTTGTTGGGCTCACGTAAATAATTGCATATTTTATGTAGAGAGGAAAATGCAACGAGTAATGCAGGAAAACTTTTTTTTGTAGGTTGTAGTTTTGGTCCAATGAGGCCAATGAGAAAATTCCAGTATCATTTTGACCCGCCAAAGGCAGGTTAAGTTGTAAATATATATGTATGTGTAGGTCAAAATTAATTAAATAGTACAAAAGCTCTTATACAAATTTAGTTTATGATAGGCATACAGTCTAAAAAACAATAAGAGTTTGCAATCTTTGACCATTCGAAACAATTTTCTCTATTAAATATATTTAAGAGGCAATGCCACTCTGGGATTTTCAAAAATGAATGGATCTTTTTAAAAAATGACTAGTCCATGGGTATGGATCACACGGATTTTCCTTATACCAAATGTCTATTAACTAAGGATTTTCCTTAAACAATAGCAATTTTGTATAAGTAACTAGCAACGTATGTAACTTTTGTAACATCATCTTTTATACTAAAAAGTTGTTCAAACTTTCGTTGGTTAATTTACAATAAAATTATAAAATAATGACAATTTTTAAACTACACGCTTTCAGAGCAAAGAATAAAATTGGTGTTCCAGTTTTTTTTCAGTAATTCATTTAAACTTTTCCGTGGATTTTATTTTTATTTAACCATGGCAAGAAAAAATTAAAAACAAAAGTATAAAAATAAATACAAATTCATTTTATTTAATTACCCCAGTACCACATTTCAGTAAAATATACGCAATTACTTTACAATTATGTTCTTTTTATATAAAGCATATCGTTTCCATAAATTGTCGCGTACAATGAAAAAATTATGTACGGACTTTTGTCAACTATTTTGTTAAGCATTAAGTAGATGTATTTTTTCCACAAAATTAGACGAACTACCTAAAAATATCTCTATTAAGAAATTTATTATCTAAACAAATTAGCAGACTTTCGTTGTGTCAACAGATTTTATTGTTAATTAATTAATTCCATATAAACAAAGGACAAAAAAATACTTAATTACGCTAATTTCCAATTATTTTCAATTTCTACGATCAGTTATTTCGAAATGATCCCGACCGTTCCGGTCTGATTCTTTTTATTATTTTGTCTTTTAGTTGGTGTAGTTAAATGCCTCTTTATATTTCCCCGACATGTGATAAAAACCGCCAATATCAAAATACATTAAAACTTCATGAATAGATTTTAGGCACAATTAAATTAACACTTCTGCGATGGATGATTAAAATGATATACATATAAAATGATTTAAGAAACCTAAGAAAATTCAGGGTTTAAGATATTTGAAGTCCGATTATAGTTTAGACAAACATCATATCACCATCCTATCCCAATAATACCAAAATCCATGTTTTCTTAATCAATTTTTCGAAATATAATTAAGCGGACAAACAAATAAATCGTGACATATAGACAATTTTTTAAAATATCCAGTAAATGCATCAAATTGCCGTGATTTTTATCCATCGAAATTTCAAATCTTTAATTAGAAAAAATTACTGGATTAATTTTTTGACGCAAAATGGATATAAATCAATGTAATTTGATGTTCTTTTAGCCAAATTAAAAAAATTTGTATTTCAATTCTGTGCAAAATTTCAGATCCAAATCAGATTATTTAAAAAATGCAGCTAGTAAAACTGTGAACATTTTCAATTCGTATGTTAAGTTATGTTCTCTAACTCAACTTTTTAAAATAATAGCAGCTATATGAAAATATCAATTATTATATTATAAGCTTTCTTCATATAGTAAACAGCTTTTTATTTAATATTTTTCGATTTCGACAGTTCGAAAAGTTTATAATATAGTGTTTTTAAATAAAAATATGTTAACTTTATTTAATTTCGCATAACAGAAGAATAAATTTCTTTACACAATTACATTTACAATTCTATTAAAAATTCCTAAATGTTAAGAATCGTTTGAAGTGTGAATTTTTATCTCTAACCCGTTCGCTACAAACCGTCACACATATGTGACACATCAGTTTCTTACCACAGCCCGACGTCACATATGTGTGACATACGTTTTTGGACAACTTACTAAGGCATGTTTAAACATGTTGTGCATTGGGCAATACTGTTAAGTTTTTATCTATAGCCCAGCGTCACATATTTGTGTCAGTTTGAGAAAATGTTTGTTTTGTTTTTTAGATTGTTCTAAATACACATACGTTAAATTTATTCCAATTGGTTTCATATAATCATGAAAAAAGTCTTGGGCTGTGGTGGCGGTTTTCTCCGGCAGACCCTGGTAGCGAACTAAACTAGCTGGGTTACCCGGTTTCTCCCGGCATTGGGTAAATATTTACTAATTAAACACTTCTTAAATGTTCTAGTTTGTTTTATCCTAGAAATGGTTTCAACCTGAAAACACCTTTATGGATCCGCCATTTTGAATTTCCAAATCTTAATAATATTCAAAATTAGTAGCATTAAAATAATCATTGTACCAATTTTCATTAAAATCTGTTGGAATCGGGAAAAGTTGATCTCCATATTGGGTCCACCATTTTGAATTTGGAAATTTTGCTAATATTCGAAATTAGTGGCCTCACAATAATCATTGTATTAATTTTCATTAAAATCCGTTAAAATCGATACATTCTGGACGCCATGTTGGGTCCTCCATTTTACATTTGGAAATTTTGATAATATTCAAAATTAGTGGTCTCAGAATATTTGAAATGAGTGGCTCTAGAATAATCATTGTACTAATTTTAATTAAAATCCGTTGAAATCGAGACATTTGTTTTTCATATTGGATCCGCCATCTTGGATTTACAAATTTTGATAATATTCGCAACTTGTAGCCTCAGAATAATCATTTTACCAATTTACAATCCGTCGAAATCGAAACATTCTAGTCATCATGTTGAATCCGCCATCTTGGATTTGGAAATGTTGCTAATATTCGAAATTAGTGGCCTCAGAACAATCATTGTACTAATTTTCATTAAAATCCATTGAAATTGAAAAAAAATTTGGTCGCTATATTGGATCCGCCATCTTGAATTTCTAAATTCCGATAGTGGATTATAAATCAACATTCCGTAAAACACCTATGTATCAATTTTAATGAAAATCTTAATTTAAAATTTTCAGCCGCCATATTGGATCCGCCATTTTGAAACCCTATGTATTATCCGAAAAACAAAATTAGCCTATATGTTAAGCTGGAATATGTACTACCTTCGGACAAAACATGAAAAATATCGTTGAAAGCGTTTAGGCGTGATTGAGCAACAAACAAACTTTCAGTTTTATATATGTATATATATATATAGGGATGATCTTTGTGATTGTGATTGAAAATTATTTCATGTGATATTTTCTTACTTACTTTTTTATCAGGACGTAAATTACAATTGATGCGATCTTTTTATTTTATCTGATCGATTATTGAACCCTGCTTGGGAATATTTTAGATAGGTATTATTAAATTTCATATTGTAATTTATTAATACTTTTTTCATTATGTACATTTTTCAAATAAAATTTAAATAGTTTTTAATTCAAGTTAAAAAAAAAAACTTAAGTTCAAAGTGGCTATTTTATTCAAATCAAGATGTGTTCAATTTTATTTTCAAGTGTAAACTTAGAATCACAAAGTGACCCTTCAAAGTAAAAATTGTCAAAAATAGCTTCTTTAAACTTATGTTAATGAATTATTCAGAAACGAAGAAAACTTAAAGCTTTTCCGATCATCCCAACTAAAGGTTTGTATCTTCGCTTAACAAATATCACAGGTGAGTATGTAATTCCCTAAACTTGAAATAGATTCGATTCTATTTTTGAAAATATCACAAATATTCTTTGGCAACAATTTTGGCAACGTCACAGTTGTAAACAAATGCTAGTGACCCAAACTCGCCAGAAATTTGACAAAGCTTAATGTCGCAAGTAAAATCAGCCGTCAGTCGCTTTTCGAAATTCACTCGTCATATCTCTGAATTGGGTCAATGTGGGAACCGATGTTAAAAAGCTATGAAGATATGAAAAAAACCACACTTCATTGGAGCTACAGAGATTTGAGGGAGTTCCCAGAGGATTTAAAGAATCTGGACCAGATCGTTGAAGAGTTGTATCTTAAAGAAAATTATATTAGTGCTATTCCAAAGTGGTTCTTGTGTAATATACAATTAAAATTCATACATCTCGCCGGAAATTGTATTAAGTGTATTCCTGAAGAAATAAGTCTTCTTCACAATTTAGAGTTTCTTGATTTGTTCGAGAATTGTTTAGAAGAATTGCCAAAAAGCATTTGGCGGTTAGAAAGATTAAGAGAGCTTAATGTTGGTGGAAATCGAATTCATTATGTGACAGCAGGTATATCTGAAAAGTTTATGATTTAAATTTCTTAATATATAATTATTTTGTTTTAAGACATTGGCCGGCTCAAGAATTTAGAAATTTTAAATTTGAGTAAGAATCAAATCAGATCACTACCACCTGAAATTGGACGTTGTGTTAATTTAAATGAACTTATTTTGTGTGATAACGAATTTTTGCACTCAATACCGGAAATCATTGCCAGCCTTCCGAACCTGAAGGTGTTTTGTGCTGACAGTAAATTATTAATTGGTTTTAATATTAAAATTTTTATTTATAAAAACTTCTTACAGGATGTGGGTTGCTCTATTTGCCCAGCTGTCTATCAAAGTCAGTCAAATATTTGAAAATTTTTAATAACAATCTTCTGACACATATTCCTGAACCGTATTGGGAATTTTTTGAGCGATATTATGAGGTACCAATTTATTTTTCGAACTCATGGTAAGTAATTTTACTATATTTTGTAAAAAGCCTTATCAAACATCCAAACCAAATTATACCCTGACATTTTAATGGTAAATTCAGGACTTATGGCTAGTTCTAACATATCCATGAATTTTGAAATCTTATACCTTTTGTACTGTATAATTTAAACATTTCTACTTATAGCATTTTCAGATTAAATGAAACCATATTTTCGAATTGAATGAAATCTTTTGAAAGTTTTGTGTTCAATGGAATCATTTTCCGGAAATTAATTAAATTATTGATGAAATAATAATAAAACTTTATCTTACAAGGAGCGGCACGACCTTGCGGAAACGGATTTAAATGAAATTTTGCCTACTAGTAGTATTTCATGTTGGTATACTAGCCATAAAATATTTCCGTCCAATACCCAGTAGTAGCGGAGAAAAACGCACCCAAAGTTCACCGTATACTATATAAGTTAAGTTACGTTGAATTTTAATTGAGCGCATCGTATCGTATATGGTAACGTTCCCGACTCGTACTCTTGCATGCACAACTATTTATTTATTCATTAACTCATGTACTTTTTTCGTTATTATTTCTATACGCTATGATTTTAAATATATCTTAAAAATGTACTCTAAACTGTCGAATATAACACAGAATATCATGTTCTATTTTTTACTTCCTTATAAGATTTAATTTAACAATTAGCAAATAATAATGAGATTACAGTACATTTACAATTTAAAAAAAAAAAAAATCGGAATTCGAAGTAACTTATGTATGTATATACATATATAGTATACGGTGAACTTTGAGTGCGTTTTTCTCCGCTACTACTGGGCATTGGACGGAAATATTTTATGGTTAGTATACCGACATGAAATACTACTACTATGCAAAATCTCATTCAAATCTCTTTCCTCAAGGTCGTGCCCCCTCCTTGTTAGTTTGATATCGCTAACTCCTTTCACAGTGATAAGAATAAGTAAAAGAAATTTTTTTTTCACACAATTTGCAAAATACTTAAAAAGTATTTACTTAGAAATAATGTCACTTAATTCGAAAATCGTTTAATTTAATCCAAAAATGCTATGTATTATATATTATGCTATCTATCCTAGCATTAAGTTTTTTTATATACTATATGGGTCATTCTAAGTTAAGAGGTATTAAGTTATTAAGAGAGGCGGCACGACAAAAATAATAGAATGTTAATATGATTGCAGTATGTTTTTATCGAAATACTTATTATCTTCATATGCGAAAAGCAGCCAGTCAATTTATTTATTTTTTATTATTTTATAACTGACCAGGGGAGATACTAGATACAGGGGAGAGACAAGACGTACAGGGTAGAATACTTTATGAACAGAGGAGAGATATTTATGTTATTTTATGAAACAAATCACAGTAGTAGTTTAAGGATCAACTTTATTTTTATTGTTAATTAATAATAATCAGACGTTTTATTGTACAACAGCCATCAGTTATTATAAAAGTAACTTAAAAACTTAAATTCTTATTTGAGTATGCAAAATACAAATGGGCCCATATAGCTGGAGGTGAGTGCGACAAATGTTTGGACAAAGTGCAGAAACATGTGCTTTTTATGGCTTGTCCAACTTCTTTGGTATAAACTATAACTGTGTGCATACTGATTTGTTGCCTTGAACCCCCGAAATGGAAGGACTGCACTTCTTCAGAATATTTGGTAAAATAGTTTTCGCTGAAGTCCATGCGTATGATAGCATCTTCATCATTAAGGGTTTCCTTCTTTGTTTTCAATGTTTGATATTGGTGTACTATATTGAATTCATGACCCAAAAATACTAGTATACAAAAACAAATAAAAAGTTCCCGAGGATCTGCGATAACTAACTGACTAATCTTGCTTTGATAAAATAAATCCACTCATAAACACTCAGACAATCGGCATTCAAAATAAATCATTGTTTCATGAAGTACCTAAGTTTAAAAGTGAAATGAGCACGATAATAAAATATGGTTGTACTGACTGAATTATGAACAACAGTACATTCAAGTCTCCTATAACGCGATTGATTCGTACCGCATTATATGGAAACCGCGCTATGAGAAACTTCAAATTAATTCAAATCAGGATATGCGTTCTATGGAACCGCGTTTTGAGAAACATAGAAATACGATAAATCAGAATAATCTATACCGCGTTATATGGAAACCACCACCGCGTTCTATGGAAACTGCGTTGTAAGAAACTCAGAATTAATACAAATTAAATGATTTGTACCGCGTTATATGGAATCTCAGAAATAAATAAATTCTATATAAATCAGACCTATATAAAAACTACATTCTCAAAGTAACAAGTTGTGACTGATACGGTTAATAAATAAAATTTTATAATAGAAATGACAATGAATATGTAGATTTTTACATATTTGAATTTTGGTTTTATGAATACTAGAATTGTTAAACAGGGGAATACACCACAAATGTTAACTATGTACATACAAAAATTTAACACATCGAATAAGTGTTTCCATGGATAAATTTTTCAAACCATTTGAGTTGTTGGAATGTTCTTGTATCAAAAACGCGTTATAAAGAGACCGCGTTATAGGAAAACTTGTCGCATTTTTCACACCGCGTTGTATGGAAATCGCGCTATAAAAACACCGAGTTATAGGGGATTTGACTGTACACGTATCGGCTGTAAAAATACTGCAACACGACATATTTTTATCTCCCCTGGACAGTAAGTATCTCCCCTGGCACCTTAGAAGGCAGGGGAGAGAAGACAGGGGAGATACTTTTCTGTTAAAAAATTTGTATAAACGTCAAAGTTTTTGTAATACGAAATTAACAAAGAAGAATATGATTCTATGCATAATTTACAGTAATTATATAAAGAAAACAAGTTATTTAGGCTTATAATTGCGCTAAAAAACTTACCAGGGGAGAGAATGCATTCACTGATTCACAACTACTTCCAGTAAGTGGCGTCACTGAAATGGCGAGCAAAATGGCCGCACGCTTGTGTCGTGAAGGCTTGCTACTTACTTCACGTTGAATGCTTTATATTTATAGTCGCAATTTACGCGATAAATTTAAACATTTGTGATTTTTAAACGAATACAAAACGTCAGGGGAAGAGATGCTAAATATGAAGGACAAATGTAGACATTATAGTTTTTATGAAAAAGAAAATGTTAGTAATTGCTTTTTCTTAGATTACATTAATTTAATTAGTCTAGTTTATAAATTATGTATATATATAGTTTATAACATAATTTCAAGTTAGTTAAAACTACTGATTGACTAACATAATCTGTTAGGGGACAGAGCAGGGGAGATACATTTTTCATGTTTTAGGCGCTTTTGTGACAAAATTAAATACACTTAATTCGTGAATTTAAGTGACCGTAAAGAAGATGGCAACTTTTAAAATATAACAGGCTTATTTCAAATAATTTAAATATGTATATATGATTTTTTATCATTGCCGTTGAAAATACCTCATAACTTAGAATTACCCATATATTAAGATTTTTAAACTGGATTTTTTGAGACATGTTTACAATTGCCACCAAGTTAAAACTTATAGTACATGCCTATTTTTGAAAGTTTGGCTCAATTCGTAAACTTAGCTATTTTGTGGAATGGTGCCATAATACCACAAAAAAATTATATTATTATTTTTTAATTTTTATTTCTAGGATAAAAACACCTCCTTTCTGTTTTACAATAAGAGAAAGGAAAACAAATCGTTTTCTAAGTTTGACACCACGTACTAAGAAAGTTTTATGCTGCATTAGGGATAGACAACATGTCTACTCTCTTTTTGAACACTGCCTACGATTTATCCATAAGTGGAGTATAAAAGGTGTTCAGTTGGATGCAAATTGTTTACCAGCGAATTTAAAAGACTACATTAAAAACGGACCGATCGCAAAATGTTTGAATCACCATTGCAAAACTCTACTCTTCTGTGAATATTTCTTATTGATATTTACAAGGTTAGTTAAGTTGATTATTTTTACAATTTCGAGTTTAATATTTTACTTGTTGTAGGCGAAATGACGAATTTATCACTGGTACTTTTTGCTCTAGAAGATGTGGACTAAATTGGATAATATTCAACAAGTTAAAGTTGAAGAAATTCACAGCTGATTGGGAGAATTGTGAAATTTAGTAAAAATTTAATTTATTTTATATGTGGTTTGTTTTTTTCTGGATGTTCTATTTTTTCTAGAATAATATGGGGAGTACCGCGTTATTTAAAACCATGTTGTAGGAAGGTCAGCTTGCTAAACGTACGCTTTCTTTTGATATATAAGATGTGATCCTTTTGTTATAGTATATATTTATCACCATATCTGTTGTCTAACATGCATAAATTATTAATTTTGAAATTAATTGATCATAAAAATAAAATTCAATCTCAACCCCTTTTCGATGATAAGAGATGTTAAATAAAAATCAGTTTAAAAAATTAAATAAAGTGTTAGTTAAATTTCTATTTCCACGGATTCTTTAGTAGTAATCTAGATCTAATTTAGAGTAATCTGAAGCTAAATTTTAATTTTAGCATCAAACAGGTTTCACATCAATTTTTTTTTTTAAATCTTTTAAATGTGAGAACATCTAAAAAATTGTTGTTCGCATTATAAGAAAGTCTCCTAGACAATTAGTTGGGCAACTTAAAAAAATAAAAAGTAGGTATGTTAATAACATGAATTTCGGAGAAAAGTGGGGCGAAATGTTAAAAATCGTGAAATAAAAGTTAATTTTTTCAACTTCCAGGGGGATTGTGGCCAAGGGGTTGGGGCTAGGGGGGTTGTGTTGCCGTTTTGGAAAGGGCTTTGAAATAGTAATTTTTTGAGATCGATTTGGGGCCGCTGCGATGCGTAGGAAAAAATATAAAAATACAAGAGCGGTTCCCATATAAGGCAAAATCCTGATTTACGAATCACCCTGTAACTGCCCGTTTAGGGGGAAAACCACATTAGCATGCCAAATTAGAAGTGTTTTTTGGGTTTATTTCAAATAGTAAAGAGTTCAATTGAATTTTTTGTAAACTTCGCGAATGTTTTATTAATAGTTTCATGTAAATGTGATTAAATTTTGAAATCATGTCAGCCAGATATCGCTGATTTGATCTGAAATCAAAAATGAAATTTATGCACATAACTAACATTTTTTCCAAGAATATGAACTAATCTGGGGTAAAAAAAGGTGAAAATTGATTATTTTATGATTGGTTAAAGAAAAAGGTATTCATTTTCACCCTTTTTTTCTAGCTTTATTGTGAAAAAAAAAATCCATATCATCCCAACTGTTTTTTCGGTTTGCTCAATGGGCCGAAGACCGCTTGATCGAAGATGGGCATTTTTACCGAAAAATCATCTTTTCAGATGAAGCTCATTTCCATCTCGGAGGATACGTCAGTAAATAAAATTATCGTATCTGGGGCTCAGAAAATCCACACGTCATCGTGGAGAAACCAATGCATCCCCAATGAGTGACTGTCTGGTGCGGATTTTGGTCTGGCGGCATTATTGGGCCATTTTTCTTCGAAAATGAGCAAGGAAACGCCGTTGCAGTGAATGCCAATCGTTACCGCGCCATGCTAAGCGATTTTTTGTTTCCCAAAATTGAAGAGTATGACATAGACAACATTTGGTTTCAACAGGATGGCGCAACGTGCCACACAGCCAACGTAACAATCGATCTTTTACGCACTGTTTTCAGAAATCGCATAATCAGCTGAAATGCTGATGTCAATTGGCCACCTCGAAGCTGCGATTTGACTCCGTTAAACTTTTTTTTGTGGGGAGCCGTTAAGGACAAGTGTTACGCTAACCATCCAGAGACGATTGATGACTTGAAACGTGAAACCGAAGTTGCCATTGACGAAATAGAGGCCCAAACAATCGAAAATGTACTGAAAAATTGGACTGATCGAAAGGGGTATTGTAAGGCTAGCCGTGGCAGTTATTTGAATGATGTTGTCTTCCATTCCTAAATGGAAAGGTTCAATCTTTCTAATAAACTCATAACTTTGAAATATATTCATTTGTTTTTTTTTATAGCCGATTCAAATTCCAAATCTTACCCACCCTTTACAACTTAACTCACCCACATTTAAAAACGTGATTAAAGAACAAAATAAAAAAATTCTTCTTGATTAAAAATTAAAAAATAGTTTTATTAATCTATGTAAAACCTCCCAGATGCAGTCAATTGATCGAATAGTTTTCTCTTTATTTGTTCAGCCGATTTGAAAAATGTAGTTTCGAGGAAATCGCATATAAAGTGTCAGGCTTATGGGATTAAAATATGACGCATGATTGTCCTCTATAAGCCTTAACATCAACAATACTTTGGTTTTTGCTTTGCAACTTTGCGAGTATATTTTTTAAAAGTAGTACTATCGATTATCAAAAAAAATATGTTGCCGTATAATAGCTAAATCAAGACGTTGTATTGTAAGGACTATTAGGTATATTTTTTGGATTTTCGATTTTCTTTAAAAAATGTGTTCTATAGTATGAGTTAATGCCTATAAAAGTCAAGGAATGATTATCCTCGTACGATTCCTTTACTTTTCGCGAAGGACATAATCACCTATGTGACTGTCCGAGGCTCATATTTTTTATTGTGACGGCAAATCAATAAAATACACCACGACGCGAAAGCGGCAAAAACAACAAGGAAAGGATCCCCGGAGCGTTTGTCAGGACTCCTCTGGCATGGCCATGGTGTCGGTGGTCCAGGCACAGGAACACCATCCAGCAGGAACATCATCCCCCGACCGCCGCGCCACCCCCACTCCCGATAGCGAGACGTGGCAGGAACGTGTTCAATGTCTTCGCAATTGGAGAGGATATCATTCTGGTGCATGCATCGCATCTATCGTCATATGATAATACTGAACGACGACACACCACATGGCGCCAAAGCCTCCTCCCGGTCCAGATCGTGGTCCTGGTCCTGGTCCTGGTCCTGGTCCTGGTCCCTGGGCCAAAACTGGAAAGGAAGAAGGTGAGCATGAGGCTGCCTGGCTTTCGGCTGCTCCCATGGATGATACTTCTCGCGACCAATCGCGAACCAGGTTTTTTCGCCGATGCCGTTTTTCATCTTTTTAGCTGCAAACATCACCCGCGGACCAGAAAGAGCCAGGCCTCCCCTTCGGGGGAAAAGGGAAAAATAAAAAATACTAAAAAAAAAGGACCCAAAAAAAAAAAGAATTGATTCCGGAAGCAGTTTTTCGCAACTTTCGGAACGTTTAAACTCATATTTTGCTACTGTCCCAAGACTACATAAAGTTGGGATTTCGAATCTCTGGGAGAAAAAACATTATTATGTATAATGCGGAATTATTCGCAATTTTATTATATACGAAAGCTATTATTTTTTGGGTTAGAGTTACCATAAGGTCTAAATCATGCTAGAAAGAAATCTATTGTAACATAATAAATATAACAATAATAACAGAAAGTATAATACAGCAATTCATTTAATGAGAAAAGTATCTCTTATGAGATTATTAAATAAATAAATCTTATAATATCAAGAAAACTCGCATAAACTATGGAGATTTATTCTAAATGTATAAAGAAACATGTCCCCTGAAGCTATAAACATGAAATTTGGCCAATAGCGTCCAAAAAATTTAAACTTCAAGGAATTTTCATGAAAATTAGTACCTAGGGGTTTTGGATGATGCTGATTTTTGACGAACGCTGCTAACGAAATTTTAAAATATATTGATCCAATATGTTTCGCAACTAGAAACTACCAAAATTTCAACTAATGCTAACTTCCTGGAATTCTTAGTTATAAATGTAGTGAAAATGTAGACACTAGAATAATATTTACATATTTCTATTTCTAAACTTTTTGAAGGACTTTGTAATGAGAAATTATTTCTATTAGTTAAGGAATATATATCACAGGTTTTTCTCAGGCAGATCCACTACTATCACCGATTCGTAAGTACATATTTCTCGCATAAAGAATAAACGTTTTAGTTTATTTTTGTCCTTCCAGTTTATTGAAAATACAATTTTTGTTACCATATTTGGCAAATTCTAGAATTTTCTCTCTTAAACCTTTGAATCTAATAAGCTGCCTATTTATCGTACAATATAAGAATCCATGGTTAACTAATTCGACAATTTTCCTGCATCAATAGATAAGAATGAGAACCAAATTCACATTCAATGATTGGTACCTTTAAAAAAAAAAAAGATTTTGTGATTTTAAAATAACTAAAACTTAATTATTTTTTATTAACATAGATAAATCGAATTAAGTATTTTTTCTAAAATGTTCATTGCCTATTATTATTAGTTAAACTAGCAACGAAGTTTAACAAAAAAAAGAAAAAACGTTTTAGATTCCTCTAATTTAAAATAGATGAAACATTTAATTTAAATTTAAAAAATCACTTAATGTATGCATAATGTCAAGTAGAATTTTAAAGAATAATTCTTAAGATTAATTATTTATTTGTGTTTAGATAAAATCACAATTCTATATATTTATGAATTCTGGAGTGCATTCAATAAGATATTCAACAAAATTAAATTTTAATGCTACAACAAACATAGGTAATATTGAAAATAAAACATTTTGTTTTGAATACGTTTACAATGGTGTTTCAAAATTGCTTTTTTTACAAATTAACGATGCGAATTCTTAACTTCGAGATTCTGATGCAAAATAATATTTGACAATTATTGATTTTCTATTTTTGTTACAACTTTTTTTTTTCTGAGTGATATATACTCTGATAAAATTGTCCAAAAAAAATTTGTTTTTCAAAGTTCCTGGGACAACACTTTTAGAGTTTTCAGGAGTGTTAAATTATCTTTTTTATGTATTGTATTGTACTATAATTAAAACGAAAGCCGATTCACATGAAGTACTTTAATCCGCCAGTCAGCGATTAGCACATATCTGATTTTAATAATTCCTTTTATAAATTAAAGTTCTGTATTCGTAGATGTGTCATCACTATCTTTTATATTAAAAAATCTTTAAAATTTCATTATTCTTACAAAATTGCGATACTGGAGTTCAGTCTCTTTGTAAATAAATTTAAAATAAATATTATAACAATTTATGCAATTTGTTGAGTCGATAATAAAAAAAGTATGAAAATAATTTGATTTTTGTCTTACTTAATATATGTATGTATATGCATACATACCTATATGAATAATGTCATTGATCTTTGTTTGAAGCTGTGTAACTTTACAATACTTTTGAAGCCCTTTTCGCAAAACTGTGTTTTTGAAATTAGCGAAAGAGATAATTGTGCATATTTAAATTTTGCACACATCCTAGTAAAAATACTACAAAAAGCTACAAAATTTCAAAAACAATCAAGATAGTAGTTTTTATTTTAAATAGCGTAAAATTGTTTGTAAAACTCAAATTTTGTTTTCAAAAGCGTGTCACTTCTTCAATTTTTAAATTTTTTCACTTACATATTTTAGTTTCGTGCACATTTGGTGAATGTTAACCCTTTGGGTGCACATTTATTCGAATAATTTTTTGCATTTGGAGCACATTTAATTTTTTTATTTTTTTATTTTATGCAAGAATTTATTTATTTCATGATATATTAATATATGTATGATATTTGAAATAAACAACAATGAACATGTTAAATATTGTCTCATTTTAAACGACGTATCAGAACGTCATGTGCGACTTTGGCAACACCGCATGACGTTCTGATACGTCAAATGCGGTCAAAGGGTTAATATAAAAAACAAAACATTGCATTCGAATCTGGCATAAGAGAGTACCATAACTTTGTCATTTTCGACATATCGACTGATTTTCACCAATCGGTATTTTGTTGTCATATTTTAAAATTATGAGATACATAGCTCTAGAATTTCCCCTGTTGAATCTTTGAATCTAATAAGTTGCCTATTTATTATACAATACAAGAATCCATGATTAAGTGATTAGGCAATTTTGTTGCATTAAAAGATAAGAATGAGAATCAATTTAGGTTTTATAATAATGATTGGTACTGATTTTTAAACTAACTAAATCTTATTTATTTTCTAAACATAGATGTTAATTTTTATTACATAATTAAAAGTTTTGATTAATGGACTATAATTTAAAATAACCAAGAATAGAAAACCAAACATAAACCTCAAAACACTCTTTACCTTCAACACTCAGAAACTGAATTCTTGTTACGAATCTATAAAATACGTTCCGCAAAATGTGGGCATTAAAAGTAATTAAAAAACATTTTTCCGTGCAGAAGTCACGTAAATCACCAAATATGCTACCATTATTGATTTGATTTTAAAATCAGAACGAAAATAGTTCCGCGAGCATATTTTACCGAAGCACACCCCGCTGCTGACAAGCTGGCTCTTGACTCTAATTTATATGCAAATTAGTCGCGCGCGGCAACAGATAATTTTTCGCGTACTCTCCCAATTACACGCTTCTATCGATGTGGCACACTATCTTAAAGCGGGCCGCGGACCAGCGAATTGCCCCTGGACACGCCCGCCCCAGCTGGGTAGCGCGGGGAACGCAATTATGCATTTTGTTAGTTTATAGCCCTAGTTTAAGGTAAGGCGGAAAATTACGTGGCCCCGAGCCTGTGCCTGTGACATCGGAGATTTTTTAAAATGCAGAATGAGGACTTCGTTGACACAATTCCCCGAGAGTCTTGAGGTGGAGAGTTCTCGGCAAAGTAGATAACTTCAAGCATGCTTGTATCTAGGGGCATTCTTAAAAGGAGGCCAGGTTTCGTTCGTTAAAAATGACAAAATCTTGTTACGGACTTTATCTACATAGTGGGCTACTTTCTGCTAAGGCACCTATATTTTCTTAAGATAACAAGAAGGTGTATTTTTTTTTAAGCAACAAACAATGAGCGTTATTTACAAAAATTATTATTCAAACGAAAAAATATTGATTTAATTTTAAATAATAAACCTTATAAATGAATCATTGAATGAAAATATTTAGTAGGGTAGTTTTCTACTAGAAAGGAAATTTTTTCGAAAACACTGCTTTAATCTTTGACCGGCGCATAAAAATATGTTTGTTTCCAAATTTTTTTATTTTCAATTTAAATTTGAATTTCCTTAACCCATTTCTTCCCAAGCGGACATTTTATAGTCGATTGGTTTTTCGTCTGTAAAAACCCTAAAACTAACAAAATAATATTAGAAAAAAACATATTCTTAAGTAAAAAGACCTGCTCTTTCCGAATCTGAGGTCAGATTTGAAAAAAATTTCACCACAAATTAAATATTGCCGCCTGAAAATGCCGAAACTTTAAGCATCGACTGTTAAATTTTAATGATTTACATTATGATTTATTTTGAACAAAATCGTTCAAAAGCTACTTATACTGCATCATTATAATGTATAACAGCAACAAAGGTCATTAAAATGTTGGTACCAAATATTTACAAAATGGCCAATAAGGCCGCCATTACAGAAAAACATTTTTTTAGCAAATTCAGAGCAAGCGAGTAGTGATTATATATGTTTTCGAGGGTGCTGAATCCGAATTTCATATCAGTTTTTTATTTTACAAAATGGCGGATCCAATATGGCCGCCATTACCGAAAATATTTTTTTTTTCAAATTTATAGCAAGCGGGTAGCCATTATATAAGTTTTTGAGGGTGTTGAATTCGAATTTCAAATTAGTTTTTCATTCTAAAAATCGGCGAATCCAAAATGGCCACCGTTGTAACAAAACAAAAAATTTTCCCGACAATCTGCAACATGCGAGTTTTTGTTTTTGGAAAAGTAATAACTCTTTTTAGGAAGTTGGGAAACTTTTTTCATCTGGTGCATTACTTATTCCTCTAACATTCTTTTTCAAGGTAGTTATAGTATACTCACTTTTGCCTTCGGCTGACTCCCCAACAGTCCTTTTTAGGATAGACAAATTCGAACAATTATACTATGCGAATCTATCAACAGTAACTCAGTTGATTTTACCGACGCCATATTGGATTTGCCATTTTGTAAAATGAAAATCTGATATTAAATTCGAATCTATCACCCTCAAAAATATACCGAATACATGCATGCTGTAGATTGTCGGGAAAATTTTGGTCATATTGGATCCGCCATTTTGTAAAATAAAAAACTGATTTGAAAATGTAATACAAAAACATATATAATGACTACCTGTTTGTTATACATTTGAAAAAAAAAAAAAAACTTTTTCGGTAATGGCGGCCATATTGGATCCGCCATTTTGTAAAATAAAAAACTGATATGAAATTCGGATTCAGCACCCTCGAAAACATATATAATCACTACTCGCTTGCTCTGAATTTTCAAAAAAAATATTTTTCTGTAATGGCGGCCTTATTGGCCATTTTGTAAATATTTGGTACCAACATTTTAATGACCTTTGTTGCTGTTATACATTGTAATGATGCAGTATAAGTAGCTTTTGAACGATTTTGTTCAAAATAGATATCATAATGTAAATCATTAAAATTTAACAGTCGATGCTTAAAGTTTCGGCATTTTCAGGCGGCCATATTTAATTTGTGGTGAAATTTTTTTCAAATCTGACAATTCAGATTCGGAAAGAGCAGGTCTTTTTACTTAAGAATATGTTTTTTTCTAATATTATTTTATTAGTTTTAGGGTTTTTACAGACGAAAAACCAATCGACTATAAAATGTCCGCTTGGGAAGAAATGGGTTAAGGCCCAAAAAAGTCGATTTTTCAAGAGTTTTTCTCGAGATGACCTTTTAAGTTATTAATGTAAAAATTTGTACACATATTACGGTAACTCTTGTGTGTATTTTAATGTTTTTAATTTTTAAATATAATTATTTTAAAAGCTGCTACAGCTGATCTCCTGGAGCCACTCCAAAAAAGGCGTCTTGCGGTAAGCATGATATCTCTGGACTGGATCATTCAAAATAAAAAAACTAAAAATATTTTGTTAATATATTATATTATCTTGTAATTAATCGAAGGAATAAGAAATAAGAATTTTTGACAAAATGGCGGCTTCTTAAAATAAAAAAAATGGATATTTAACGCAAATTTTAGCATTAAAGTGTTTATAAAATGGAAAATATTTATCGGTGAACAAAAACCTTCGATTAATTACTACAAAATATACTTAGAAAGCTTGTGTTAAAATTTGAAACTGATCGGTTCAGCCGTTTCCGAGAAATCTTGCTCACCGACTTTAAAAACACAGTTTTGAGAAAAACGCGTTTAAAGTTTCAAAAGGACCTTACATTTAGTAAAAAAATCATTACAAATATGCGTGTAAATTACGAAAATAAAATAAAAAATAAAATCGATTTCCTGAAAATCCTGACTGTATATAATAACCCCTTAAATTTAATATATTAATTTATTAAATTAACGAAAATAAACATCCAATTGCGTAGTTATTTATAGACATACATATTTCGTAGAATAATTTTCTTAATTTATTGATACGGAGCAAATTGGGCAATATAGCAAGGAAATAATCCTCATTTAAATTTTTGTATTACTTATACTCAAGATATTATGAAAGAATATGCGAATATCTCCTGGTCAAAATATATGATATAATTTATCCATTAGGCAAGCATACGTTTTTGATATGGTTGGATTTTTATCAATTACAATTTCGGTTCAAGTTTGTTCAGAAAAACAGAGAAAAGGCATTTTAATATCATGTACTAAGGGCTTAAAATTCAAAACTCTGCTGGTTCCTGGCTAAAATACAAAGATATGAATCTAATTTATGGCTCACCTGTTGCAACCACAATTAGAAAATTAGATACATAAATATCCGAGTCAACATTTAATAGACCGGAATACTTTCACTCACGGAATTCCGCAAAATTAATTTCCCAGATGGTAAAAAAAAAATCCCGTCAATATAAAACATGAATAGAACAATAGAAAATGCTTAAACCACTTAACTTCTTGCCTATGAGCGAAAGGTCTGGGTCGAAAAATCCAAACCTTACGTAAAAAGCGAGAAGGGTTCCTGTTCCCGGTTTCACCAAAATATGCTAAGATTGTTGGGCATAACACTCGTTTTAATGCGAGCCCTTTGAGGGGCGCAATCAAATTAGAGTTTAATTCCCTTAAAACCCAGACGCCATTGACCTTATCCGAGCGCCACGTATAAAAGTAAAAGACTCATTACGGGGCCATCGGAGCAATAAATGTGGCGAAGGTGCGGTAAGGAATCGCTGAAAGCTGGCCGGCTACAACATGTAATCGTAGAGATGTTCCCAAAAGATAAAATAAAATAACACAACAAAACAAAAAAAGAGTTAAAAAGTTCATTATGCTCAAAGCCCTTTTTAATAAGGGTTTTAGTACTTTTTCAAGGACACTCAAAAAATTATTTTCAAGAGACACGGGACGGGTGAGAGTGCCGCCTGAAAAGCCCTGTTGACCAGGTCCTTCGACCAGAAATAATTTTCTTCATTATTGTAATTAAAACTGTTGAAAAATGGAAGGTGTCCCATTTCTATGCCCTTTGTTTCGCCCCTTTTTCACTTGTTCCCGGGAGATCATTCCTCGTTGGACGATTTTTCTGGTGTACCTGAAGATGGCACATTTATATCTTTAGATTTGTCTCAAGCCACAAAATAAAAGATTTTTGCTTTGGTGGGGAATATCGTACTATGATGTAGTATAAACAATTACACAGGCCTGCGATGGTTTTCCTCTTACAGAACAAAGTGGTAATATCGATAGGATTTTCTACGTAGATCTCGAATTCGCAAACGAAAAAGTTCTATCACGTCACGGTTTTTGAAAAACACAAAAGTGCCTATTTTGACAATTTTTGCAAATTAAATAAAAAAATAACGAATTGTCGCAGGAGCTTGTAAAATTGCTCTTTCAAAATCTGACATTTGTTTTGCATAAAATCTTCAAAAACCCTATTATTTTCTGGGGCTTTTAAAAAAAGGGCTGATTTGTTTTTGTCTTTTTTCTTTTCAAAGTCGATTATCTTTACGTTGCTGCTATTGGATGATCATTAAACCACCAGAAATCGCCGTCCGAATATTTAAACTTTCTCAAACCATGGTTTTGAAATTTTTGTTTTGCTTTGGATTTTGCAAAATAGCCATTATGTACAACAATGTAATAACAAATTTTGGAATTTTGTACAAAAAAAGATCAACTTTACAAAAAAATGTATTAAACAGAAAATGCTGAAAATTAGCCAAAGAACAGGTGTGAATTTTTTTGACTATTTTTTGGTTTTTTGGATTTGGCTAGTTTTTGAATAATCCAAAAATGTCCCAAAAAATACTGAAAAAATTCACTCGCAAATTTGAGCAGACGGAAAACATTGTTAAGAGAAAAACCGACAAATTATACTGAATATATTAAAATAGGTAATAATTTATTGACATGCGGAAAAATTTCAAAATCTGGCACAGATATGAATACAAACACAAATTTCTTATAAGGCGATTATGAAAAACGTTCGCAGTGAACGCTTTTGAGAACTCGAGATTCGAAACTTTCTCTTAGTTGCGGATTGGAAACGAAAACAGCGAAATAATGTAAGTTAAGTACATTTACATTTAACATTATATAATTTAAAATTGGTATATAAATATTAGAGATGCCACGAATATTCGGCAACTATTCGGTATTCGGCTATTCGGCCACTTTTTTTCGCTATTCGGTATTCGGCCGAATATGGTTAACTATTCGGCCGAATACCGAATAGCAATTTATTTATTATTTTTTTATTACTAGCTGTTTTCCCGCGACTTCGTCCGCGTAAATTATGGCCCATGTCCTTTCTAAGGCTCTAGAGTATGTATCTGTGTACCAAATTTCATTTAAATCGGTTCAGCAGTTTTGGCATGAAATCGTGATAAACAGATTTAATTTCGTATTTATGATAAAATATAGTAAGGATTACCAAATAAATCATGAAAAAAGAACTCAAAATATTACTCACAAAGATATATTTATTTAACCAAAAAAAAGAGCTAACAAATTAATATTTAAAATCTACCAGTGGTAAGTTATGATGAATGAAAACAATTTTTTCAGCGTTTGTTGATAGCAGACGATTGCGTTTTTCCTCATAAATTATACCTGCTTCCGAAAACAGCCGCTCACTATACACACTGCTACCGGGAGATGATAAATAAATCTTAGCAAATTGTGAAAGGGTTGGATATTGTTTCGCGTTTGCTGACCACCACTTGTAAGGGTCTGCTGTCCGATCTAAACGAACAGATACCATGTAAAAATCAAGTTCATTTGCAACAGAATTTTTCTGTTCCACACCTTCATCTGAACGAACATTTTCTGTAGCGACAGTTGTGACTTGTCGCCCGCGGAAAGTACTAAGTGTGGCCGAATATTCGGCTGCCGAATGTTCGGCGCTTCGGCCAAGAGCCTCGCCGAACATTCGGTATTCGGTATTCGGCCAAATTACTATTCGTGGCATCTCTAATAAATATAATGAAGAGGAATCCATATCTTGTCAAAAATATAACAAGGAGAACACCAGGAGCCTTCAACAATTCTTGATTAAACTTAATATAATAAAATCATCACAATAACAATAGAAAATTCCAAACTGCTAGTTTTATGTTACATTTCTTAATATAGTACAAAAGTAAGGCAAGTGAGTGGAAATATGAAATATTCGTTCTATTTAACTTAAACACGTCGTAATTGTAAAAAATTTACTCCTTGAATGGCAAAATCACGGAATCTTTGCAATATTACATAATGCGACTTCTTATACGAATTATATTTTCCCTTTTGTTATATTTTAATGCTATAAAATTTTGTTAAGATTATGCTCACAACTTTCCCACTATTTCTGCACAAAATATGGAAAATTTCCAGACAAATCAAACAAAATTACTACTACAATGCGTAATTTCAATTTGTTGTAAATTTACTAACTTTTTTATACGAAATATATATTTTTAACGAAAAATTGTAAATTTACTAAATGCATGTTGTAAGAAAATTGTGGAATATTATACATATTTCAGTAGAAACAGTTCAAAGTCAAAGGTTCGATTTTGGAATTTTTTGTAATAAAAAACTAAGTATACAAAATATAATTTTTTTCATTTATCAGGCGTCAGCAGTATCCTTTTTGAATATCCAGTAAAAATTTCAAATCAACCGAAGTTTGAATAGTTTCTTTGTAATCTTAGAATCAAGCTTCGAAAATCATTACCAATTATCGTACAAAAAATTTTATTTTAATAGTTTCATTTAGCTAATTCTGACCTTTAATACATTGCTTGCACACTGAAATATATATATATATATATATATGCAGGATGATTCGTAACTAAATGTTCGAACATATACTGATCGATTCTGTGAAGTCGCCCTAAAAAAGTAAATTTTTACAAAAAAATAAAAACTGACTTCAAAACTTTGCTTATATGTATAAAAAGTTAAACATATTATTTTTTATAACTTAAAGAAAGGGACATTAAAGGACAATACACAAAATTGTTGATACTTAAATATTTATAATATCTAATAAGCTATTTTTGGAGTCGGTGCCAGACAAGGCATGTTTATAAACCCACAATAATTTGAATATTATAAATAGTTAAGTATCAATAATTTCGCATATTATCCTTTAATGCTCCCTTCTGTAAAGTAATAAAAAATTTTATTTTTACATTCTTAGTTTAAATTTTGTACATACATATAGGCAAGGTTTTGAAGTCGATTTTTTATTTTTATTTTTAAATTTATTTTACTTTTCAATTTTTAGTTAACTTAAGTGGGTGAAATTTAATAAAGGGGATTCATCCTTTAATTTTTTACCCTTATGGGTGGGATATTTTCTTTAAATTTAAATGGGACCTTCCTCGAGGTATAGCCTATTCAATAAAAAATTAATCATTAAAATCGGTTAACAATCAACGAAAATATCGCGTAACATATATACACACACTAAAAAAAAAATACAGTAGAATTGTGAATCTACTCTGTTTTTTTGAAGTCGTTTAAAAAGAATCATATCAAACCATCAAGTCCTTCATAAGATACTCACAATTTTGTATACTATCACAAGAAAACCAAAGTGGGGAAAAATAACTCTTTTTAATGTAAAAAATGTTCAAAGTAACCCCTGTTTTTAACTAATGCAAGCCCTCATTCTTTGCCTTAAGGACGTGAGGACTAAATTTCTCAAATTAGAAAAAAATCAATCATTGGAGAACTTTTTCACATCAATGGTTAAATTTAAAAAAAAAAAGTGAAAACTGCCTACTTTCTAACGCGTCTTTCTTTATTATTTTGCAATAAAATAGGCACCCCTATAACGCGGGTTCATATAAGACAGATTCGTATAGCACGGCGGAAAAATTGTGATCATGTTCATACGTATATAACACGCTAAAAGAATAAGACAGATGTTGCAATTTTATTGTGTTATAGCTCCATTACTTATGAACAAACAAATTTACTATTCAACAGCCGTACAAATTGTTGTCATGCATTGTGTGATTATTAAAGAAAGCTATTTTAAATATAACAAGTAAGTTAATCGCGTTGGGCTGTGAACGGCTCATGTATTTGTATAATATAAGTGACTCGTACAACACGAAACATATCTACCGAGTTATAGAAGGGTCTACTTTATCCTTAAGAAAGTTATAATAATTTATATTTATGCATTCAAGAACATAAAATTTTCAATCGCGATTTTGTGAGTGAAGGGCTGATCAGAGAGGGGGGTTTTTCTCACAAACGTTCATAAGAACACTTCATAGAATTGATCAGTATATGTCGGAACACTTAGTTACGAATCACCCTGTATATAGAAAATTATTCTCCTGGTATATGAAAAAATTTAATAATTCACCTGTACGCAATGAAGATTCCTAAAACCGGAGATCCTTCAGCGAAACTATATTCAAACTGGATTTCCAAATACAAACGATATTTAGTTTTTCCCGCCCAATAAATCTCTCTATTTCCGATAACCGAACGTACCCCAAAGTCCGTTCCCAGTATAATCCCCAAAACGCACCTACACCCGCCGATAGTTCGCTTCAATTTATTATAAACAAAAAATGTGCAAGCCCCCCAAAAGGACAGAGTCTTGTCGGCTCCATCAACCCCGAACCCAACCCCAGCCTGATGCACATCCGTCGATAGCCTCCCCTGCACTGCACAGCAGCAGTATGTATATATAGTGTAGTATACATACATACTTACCTACAAACCCACTCGACATTTTGTTACCTTATTTTATAGAGCTTATATCGCCTGCATATGCAGCGCTTAATCAAAGCTTTAGGAGCCTGCATTGTGCCGTGATTATCCTTGGGCTAGAACAATGCAAAACAATTGTCAGTCTTTGTTTCTGCACATCCTGAGTCGCCCCCACCAGCTTTCAACCCCTAGGTGAGGCGGAACAAAGATTTTTCTCAAGTGGAGCAATCTTTTTCTCTCTTCTGCTTTCTTTTTTTTTTTTTTTTATTATTATTTTTCTGCCTCCCTTTAGTGCTTTTTTATATCGGGACCCGCGCGCCGGTGAAATAAGGGACTTGGGGCGGATTGGCGGGATGGGGGTGGGCGCCATCAACTTGGTTGCACTTTGTACCGGGAATCATAATGCTGGGCGTAATGAGCTTTTGATTTTTGTATTTCATTCGCATAATTAAATTCGTTTCTTTTTGTCTTAAGTGCGCTCGTGAGTCGAGTTCGGTTAAGTAGCTTACTTTGATGTGGGGCTCTGTGCTGGAAATTGTGTTGTCATCTTCTCGAAGAGCAGCAGAGTAGTAAAAGTTAGGTTAAAATATTTCTTACAGTTGTATTAAATTTAATTTAGTTATTAGTTTATTAAGATAAAAAAGCCCAACAAACAATTTGAAAGACTCAGTTCTTAGGCAATTTTGAAATAGACTTTTAAAGCACTAATTAGCTTTTTTATGAAGAAATCTTCCGTTTAAAAGGTTTATAAAAGATTTTTCTAACAAATGGTGAGATCGGGAAAATGTAAATACTTTTTAATAAAGGAAAGTCATCATTTTCATTTCATGTCCATTTTATTATAAAAAAAAATTAAACCTATTTAATACAAACCACTAATTAAAAAATATAGTGAAGACCGTGAATTATTAATGATATATGCATTTCTTTGACTCTTCCGTCGCCCCGGAGAGAAGTACGAAGGGTTGGTAGAGACCAAATCCTTTCGACATACGAAAAAGAGAGGTTTCGTTAAATATTTTTATTTTATTCAAGACAGAGCAGTACCTCATCGCACACAAGAAGTATTTGAAGCCATCAATAAAGTTTATGGCGATCGAGTTATTGGCCTAGGGTACCCACGGACATGGACATGAAATGAAAATTTCGACTTTCCTTTATTAAAAAGCATTTACATTTTACCGATCTCTCCATTTGTTAAAAAATAGTGACTCATTCGTTTTCACACATACCTATTGGATACCCTCACACAGGCAAAAGATGAAATTATTGGAAAATTGGAAATTTGAAGGGTAAAAAAGATATGTATTAATGAAACTTTGCATATTTATTTATTTATTACTTTTAGATTTTTCCAGGTTTTTTTTTGGCTGGTGGAATATTTGAAAAAACAAAAAACCCAAAAAATCATAGTGTACGCGATTTTGAGTCACTGGAACGTCTGACAAAAAAAAAAAGGGTTTTAATTGGTATGAAAATCTAGCGATTGAACCAAAAGGAAAAATTTTCATCGAAAAATAACAAAATGGCGGCGTTTTTTAAAAAAAAAACCCAAATTTTTGCCCTGGAAAATTTGATGAAGATGGGAAAATTTCCAGAAAATCGTTTTTGTCGGTGGTTCAATCCCTGGAAAATCATATTTCAAATAACATATGAAAATTTCTGACCAGTCGGTGCAATAGTGTTTTTTTAATCGTGTATGATTTTGAGAAAATCGCGTTTAAAGTTTAAAAAGATATTTTTTCAAGGAAAAGCTTACCTAAATTTAATTTGCAATTCAAATTCGACTTTAATATAAAAAAATTGTTATTAGTTTAATTCTCATATAGCTCTTGGAGACCTTTATAAGAAAGATATTGTTTTTTGGGACAAGAATTCATAAAACTGTTACAGTGATTAGAATCTGAGTTTATTGATTTCTAATTCTTCACTTAATACAGAATTTTGATTTATGAACGGATAAAGTGATTTTATTAAATTACTGACCTTTTGAAGTGTTGTTTGAATGTGTCTGCCAAAAAGCAATTTTTTGTCGAAAGTGGTGCCTAAGAATTTTAGTTCATTGCTTCAAGTAATACAAGAGTAGCCTATCTGCAGTTTCTGTTAGAGTAAATAAGAAATTTCTCCCAAATCCCTGTACATATTTTGTAGATGTGTGTAATATGCAGCTTAAAAGACGCAATAAATGAAAATTATCAGATTAGATTATTGGAACTGGATCCCTGATTTCAATTGAAAAGGCATTTCTTGAGGAAATATTGGGTGTGTGCAAAAGTTTTTTCGGGTTGTACCTGCAAAACTTGTCGAGTCTATCAATAATTGTTCTTGGAACTTACGTAGGACTCTACTGGTTTCCCGAAACTTCCATATACGTAGCTATAAAAAGGCGAGCGTACGGTCCGGGGCCTCAGTCTAGAAACATCAACAATTCAATAAACATGGAAGTGGACAAAATACATATCAGACACTGTCTCTTATATGAGTTAGAACTAGGAAATAATGCAGCAGATGTACATCAGAAGATATGCGGCATTTACGGCGAGAACGTGATTACCGAACGGACATGTATGCAGTGGTTTCACCGCTTTCGTTCTGGAGAAATGACGCTTGAAGATCAGCCCCGATCGGGCCGACCTAGAAAATTAAATGACCAAGATTTTATAAAAGCCATAGAAGAAGACAAGAGAGTAACTGTAACAGAATTAGCAGAAAAGTTTGAAGTTGACAGAACTACGGTAGAAACAAGAATGCATGCATTAGGCTTCGTAACAAAGCTAGATGTTTGGGTCCCTCATGAACTGTCCCAAAAAGATAAGGAAAACAAAGTTGCATTGTGTATTGACCTCCTAAATCGTCAGAAAACTGAAGGATTCCTCCGATGGTTGGTCACTGGTGATGAAAATTGGGTTGAGTACAAAAATGTTAAACGCCGCCGTACAGTTTGCAAAAACGGGGAAGCCCCAGCATCCACTACAAAAGAAAATATATATACACTAAAAGTTTTACTATGTGTGTGGTGGGATTCTCACAGAGTTATTAATTGGGAGCTGTTACCACCTAACCAAATATTAAGTGCTGCCATTTACTGTCAAAAGCTAGATCGGCTTTACGAAGCGATGCGAGAAAACCGTTCTGGACTAGTTAACCGTCACAAAGTTATTTTTCACCGAGACAACGCACGGTCGCATACAGCTATAATTGTTCAGCAAAATATAATGGAATTTGATTGGCATCATCTCTCCTGATCTTGCCCCATCGGATTTTCATTTATTTCGCTCTATAGAAAATTATTTGCAAGGAAATAATGACAATACTGAAGATAACCTACGGTGCGCTCTAAACCAGTTTTTTAGCGAAAAAGATGACAAATTTTACAAAACTGGGATTGAAAAGTTACTCCTATGATTTCAAGGCTACTAAAGCCTCGTTCGTATAATAAAAAATTGCGTATTAATTTAGTTTCAAAATTTTTTTATTACATAGTGTAGTGGAATACTTTTGGAAGATTCAGTAACAATTCCTATTGCACCTAAGATCGACGACAGTAAGTAGTGCCCGGCGTGTTTCTTTGGATCCAATTTAGGTAAGATGTAATTCTTATGTAGACAGCAGGCGAATTAATCCCACAAGCCAAACCGTAGCTTATAATTCCCACATCGAACAATCGCTGAAGTCGCACGAATAATGGACCACCTGAATCGAATTGACACGCGTCTTTAGGTGGCGAATAAGTACAAATTTGGGAATTTTGTAAATTCAGGAAATTCTGCCGACATTGGCTATTCGAAATGATGTCGACTGTTGCCTTCCTCAAGACAGCAGAACTCGCTCCTGCAAACATTGTGGCACCCCAGCCAGCAATGTCGCCCTTTCTTCCTTCAAATGTCGCAAATCTGGGGAAAATAAAATTGAATAAAGTCAGTAAATTCGCACCAAAATCGCCTTTTTTTTTAATTTTTACTCATAAAGCAGGGGTAGGCAAATAGGACCGACCCCTCGGGACCATTCGATCACAGTCGCTGTTGTTACGAGGGCTATGTCGTTGTAATTGTTCTGCTCGTCATAATTTTCGTGGCGTTTTATTCTTGACACTCGATGTCGGACGGTGTAAGGTGTTTCGGATTCTGGAAAAGTCAAATTTTGTTAAACAGGTGATTTTTATATTAATGGGATAATTACCTGTCCTCAAATCGTGCTCTCCAACAATTGCAACCATTTCGTTTATATTTGAGTAAGTCCCGATAAAGCAGTGAGCAGCTGATATTATATGACGGTGACTTACTGAAGAGAAATAAATGATAAATAACCATCTGTTGGTTTCTTTTTTAATTATATGTTATTTTGATATAGATAGGTTTTTCACGCTTAAAAAATTGACAGAAATAAATTATCATATCTGTGCAGTACGCAATAAAGAAATTTTCGCTTAAACAATGTTGGGAAATACTCAAAACTTATTTCTAAAATGAGTACCAAATTTGTACGCAACTGCGATTTACTGCCAAGCCAGCTGACGCTATATATTGTATAAGTAATCGGAAGATTTCCTCTTTTAGAAAAATCAATAACATTTGAAAAATATTCAATAGTGTTTATTTTATATAATTTTTAAAAAGAAACCAGCTAATGGCTCCTCTTTAAAAAAATACAAAAATTAACTTCTTGTCTAAGTTATCGTTCAATTCTACATTTTATGACTTTTGAAACAATCTGACTAAATATATAGTCATTAATTAAAATACTATTGAGTACATTTTAATTATAAAATCAAAATTAATTAAAGTCTTTTACATATTAAAAGAATTTTAATTTTTGTAAAAAAATCGTAAAAGTTTAAATATTTTATATACCGCAGAGGGATAGAATTTCTCATAGAAAAAATATGATTCAGAAAATTATTACTAATTAATTTAAATTTAACGAATCTAAAACTTTCTTCAATTCAGAAGTGGGATTGTAATAAAAAAGTGATATATTAAAATTTCAAAATAATAAACTAAATATTGACAAAATTGAGTATAACAATTTATACTCTTGTATTGTTTTTGCTGGTTTAATATTTTTTGATATTGAATTTGACATATTATTAAAAAACAAATTCTTAGATTCACTAAACTTTCAAACAATGATCAATCTTTTTAATTTCTGTTTTCAAAATTATTGACACAATTCTCCAATATATAGATATAGAATAAGTTGTTAATTTTTCCCTATAAATTTACAAATTAAACAAAATTAAGGGCATTTAGAAGTTTACACTCAGTCAATGTCAGATTCAAGTCTGAATTCCGGTTATAGTCCAGTCAAATTAGGGTTTCACCTCGGAATGAGAGATAATAAGCTGAAAACTTGTGCACACCTTGATTTTGGCATTCTAAATGTTGTGTCAAAATAAGATCATTAAAATAATTAATAAAAATAATTATTCTACCGGTATCAACCCACCCAATTTAGACCAGTTATTTACTATTGAATCTCTGGATTAGCATTATCAAAAACTAAGTCAAAAATATTTATGCTCTAATAGCACAAATAGATATAAATTATTTCTACTACCAAAAATTAGTAAAGAAGTAACTAAAAAAGATAGCTATATTAAAGCAATAAAAACATTTAATTTATTACCAAATAATTTAAAAAATTTGACTTGTGGTATAAAAACAAGAAAAAGAAAATTGCGCGACTGGATTATGGATTTATAACTCCTTATAACTACATTGGAGCTAGCTGATCTTTATTAATATTTATATACATTTTGATAATTTTTATTTTTTATATATTTTAGTTGATAAGTTAAATTTTAAGTTACGCCAGCCTGCGAACAGGGATTTGTTTCCCTCTGTGGGATTTTCATTGTATATTACATTATATACACTGTAAATTATGTAAATACTGGTTGAATAAATAAATAATAAATAAGTCTCATAAAATCTCGTGTCTGAATCGTAAGTTATTGAAGGTCAAAGGTCACAAAAATCGGTTTTCTGGGATTATCTCTGTTTCTACAGCTCCAATGATGTTAACACCTATTATAAAAATTGTAGAGCGTAAAATTTGCAGCAATTTTTGTTACAATCATTTTTTCATGCGCTCAACCCTTTTTGAGATAGAGGGCGGAGAGCGCCCAGCTTATTATCTCTCATTCCGAGGTTGACCCATTTTTTTTGCTTATTTGACTGGGCTACTATTGCAGCACTTTAACAAAAGTTTTGGGTGTCAAAACGCTGAAAAATTGTAGGAATTGTTTTCACGCACAGTTTGATTATTGCAACAGATTATTTGCTATCCAGAAAATGGCCAGTTCTTCAAGGCCTGACGCCTCAAATAAGGTGTGCTGCTATGCGCACCCAGACGCCCCACTCATAGTGGACTATAAGGCGGGGGACATGATTTGCTCCGAGTGCGCCCTTTTCGTCGGAGACCGAGTCATCGATGTGGGCTCCGAGTGCCGGACTTTCAGCAACGAGGAACGCGGGGTCAACCCATCTCGTGTCGGTGGACCGGAAAATCCTCTGCTCAGCGGCGGAGACTTGACCCCGATTATCGGCCCTGGGACGGGAGCTGCGTCGTTCGATTCGTTCGGGTCCCCCAACTACCAGAACCGGAGGACTATGAGCAGCGCAGACAGAGCCTTGATTTCTGGGTTCAAGAAGATCTCGACGATGGCCGATCGCATAAATTTGCCGAAAACAATTATTGACCGCGCTAATAACTTATTCAAACAGGTCCACGATTGTAAAAATCTTAAGGTTCGGTCAAATGATGCCGAAGCTCCTGCATGCTTGTACATTGCTTGCCGTCAGGAGGGCGTTCCTCGGACATTCAAGGAAATCTGCGCAATTAGTGGAATTAGCAAGAAGGAGATCGGTCGCTGCTTCAAATTAACGCTCAAAGCCCTCGAGATTTCACTAGACCTTATAACACCTGCCGATTTCATGTCGAGATTTTGCGGTAATTTGGATCTTCCAAATATGGTTCAAAGGGAAGCAACCCGCATTGCTAAAAAGGCTGTTGAGATGGACATTGTGCTAGGAAGATCGCCTATTTCTGTTGCAGCAGCAGCCATCTATATAGCTTCACAGGCTTTGGGACATAAACGCACTCAAAAGGAGATCGGTGCCATAGCTGGAGTTGCTGACGTGACTATACGACAATCGTACAAGTTAATGTATCCACATGCAAATAAATTGTTCCCCGAGGTCTAAAACGAACAGCTGCCACCAATGTAGAGAAAATCACTCGTCAACCTATCTTTATTTTTATTTTTATTTTTATTTTTATTTGTATTTTATATTTTTATTTTTATTTTCAATTTTCGTTCATATAAAAATATTTTTTTTTTGTAGTAATCAGTTGTTGATGAATCTATACTAATTATAATATTATAAAGCTGAAGAGTTTGTTTGTTTGTTTGAACGCGCTAATATCAGGAACTACTGGTTCGAATTGAAAAATTCTTTTTGTGTTGGATAGTCCATTTATCGAGGAAGGCTTTAGGCTATATAAAATCACGCTGCGACCAATAGGGGCGAAGAATCAGTGGAAGATGTGGAAAAAGGGGGAAAATTATTCATCTTTGAGGGCTCCGTTGTTGTACCGTTGTTTTTTAGATCGTGTTTTCCTTTTTAAACTTTTTCAATCTATATATATATATAAATTCTCTACTAATCTATACTAATATTATAAAGCTGAAGAGTTTGTTTGTTTGTTTGAGCGCGCTAATCTCAGGAACTACTGGTTCGAATTGAAAAATTCTTTTTGTGTTGGATAGTCCATTTATCGAGGAAGGCTTTAGGCTATATAAAATCACGCTGCGACCAATAGGGGCGAAGAATCAGTGGAAGATGTGGAAAAAGGGGGAAAATTATTCATCTTTGAGGGCTCCGTTGTTGTACCGTTGTTTTTTAGATCGTGTTTTCCTTTTTAAACTTTTTCAATCTATATATATATATAAATTCTCTACTAATCTATACTAATATTATAAAGCTGAAGAGTTTGTTTGTTTGTTTGAGCGCGCTAATCTCAGGAACTACTGGTTCGAATTGAAAAATTCTTTTTGTGTTGGATAGTCCATTTATCGAGGAAGGCTTTAGGCTATATAATATCACGCTGCGACCAATAGGGGCGAAGAATCAGTGGAAGATGTGGAAAAAGGGGGAAAATTATTCATCTTTGAGGGCTCCGTTGTTGTACCGTTGTTTTTTAGATCGTGTTTTCCTTTTTAAACTTTTTCAATCTATATATATATATAAATTCTATACTAATCTATACTAATATTATAAAGCTGAAGAGTTTGTTTGTTTGTTTGAACGCGCTAATCTCAGGAACTACTGGTTCGAATTGAAAAATTCTTTTTGTGTTGGATAGTCCATTTATCGAGGAAGGCTTTAGGCTATATAAAATCACGCTGCGACCAATAGGGGCGAAGAATCAGTGGAAGATGTGGAAAAAGGGGGAAAATTATTCATCTTTGAGGGCTCCGTTGTTGTACCGTTGTTTTTTAGATCGTGTTTTCCTTTTTAAACTTTTTCAATCTATATATATATATAAATTCTCTACTAATCTATACTAATATTATAAAGCTGAAGAGTTTGTTTGTTTGTTTGAGCGCGCTAATCTCAGGAACTACTGGTTCGAATTGAAAAATTCTTTTTGTGTTGGATAGTCCATTTATCGAGGAAGGCTTTAGGCTATATAATATCACGCTGCGACCAATAGGGGCGAAGAATCAGTGGAAGATGTGGAAAAAGGGGGAAAATTATTCATCTTTGAGGGCTCCGTTGTTGTACCGTTGTTTTTTAGATCGTGTTTTCCTTTTTAAACTTTTTCAATCTATATATATATATAAATTCTCTACTAATCTATACTTAATATTATAAAGCTGAAGAGTTTGTTTGTTTGTTTGAACGCGCTAATCTCAGGAACTACTGGTTCGAATTGAAAAATTCTTTTTGTGTTGGATAGTCCATTTATCGAGGAAGGCTTTAGGCTATATAAAATCACGCTGTGACCAATAGGAGCGAAGAATCAGTGGAAAAAACGGGGAAAATTATTCATCTTTGAGGGCTTCCGTTGTTGTACCGTTCTTTTTTAGATCGTGTTTTCCTTTTTAAACTTTTTCAATCTATATGTATATATAAGTAAATGTTTGTTTGTTTATTCGCCTTTTATAGACTCCGAAAACGCTGAACCGATCTCCTTGAAATTTATACTAAGTAGTCTTTATTCAAAGGGGAGTAACATAGGAATTCGCATAAAACCGATTGTTTTCAGGGAAGCGTAGCAAGGCCGATAAATAGATAGATAGAAGTTAGATAGAAGCTAAATAGATATGTAGGTAGATAGATAGATAGTAAGATAGATAGATACATAGATAGACAGATAAATAGAAGACAGACAGAAAACAGATAGACAGATAGATATATAGATAGATAAACAGACAGAAGATAGATAGGACGTAGATAGATAGATAGATAGATAGATAGATAGATAGATAGATGTAGATAGATAGATGGATAGGTAGATAGATAGATAGATAGAAGATAGATATAGATAGATAGAAGATAGATATATAGATAAAAGATAGATAGAAAGACAGAAAGATAGAAGATAGATAGATAAATAGAAGACAGCAGAAGGTAGATAGACAGATAGATATATAGATAGAAGATAGATAGATAAACAGACAGAAGATAGATTGAAGGTAGATAGATAGATAGATAGATGAATAGGTAGATAGATAGATAGATACAAGATAGATATAGGTAGATAGAAGATAGATAAATAGATCGAAGATAGACAGAAAGATAGAAGATAAATAGATAGATGCCGTTTAGTTACGGAAATGATTCTATGACCTCAATAATTGAAAATCTATTTACGTTTGGATTAATGGTAATGAAATATTTTATTTATAAATTCTCGCATAAACCCGATTGTTTTCGGAGAGGCGTAGCAACGCGCGCAGGGTACGGCTAGTTGGAAGATATGCGCCATTTACGGCGAGAACGTGATTACCGAACGGACATGTATGCAGTGGTCTCAGCGCTTTCGTTCTGGAGAAAGGACGCTTGAAGATCAGCCCCGATCGGGCCAACCTAGAAAATTAAATGACGAAGATTTTATAAAAGCCATAGAAGAAGACAAGAGAGTAACTGTAGCAGAATTAGCATAGAAGTTTGAAGTTGACAGCACTACGATAGAAAGAAGAATGGTTGCATTAGGCTTCGTGACAAAGCTAGATGTTTGGGTCCCTCATGAACTGTCCCACAAAGATAAGGAAAATAAAGTTACGTTCGTCAGAAAACTGAAGGATTCCTCCGATGTTTGGTCACTGGTGATGAAAAGTGGGTTGAGTACAAAAATGTTAAACGGCGCGGTGCAGTTTGCAAAAAAGTGGAAGCCCCAGCATCCACTGCAAAAGAAAATATACATCCACGAAAAGCTTTACTATGTGTGTGGTGGGATTCTCACGGAGTTATTAATTGGGAGCTGTTACCACCTCACCAAACATTAAGTGCTGCCATTTACTGTCAAAAGCTAGATCGGCTTCACGAAGCGATGCGAGAAAACCGTTCTGGACTAGTTAACCGTCACAAAGTTATTTTTCACCGAGACAACGCACGGCCGCATACAGCTATAATTGTTCAGCAGAATATAATGGAATTTGATTGGCAAGTTTTACCACTCCCACCATACTCTCCTGATCTTGCCCCATAGGATTTTAATTTATTTCGCTCTATAGAAAATTATTTGCAAGGAAAATATTACGATCGAACTCACGTACAAATATATAGACGTTTATATTTAAACAACAAATTAATGTTGAAAACACCAAGATGCTTCACTCCTGGGATAATTTCTTATATAAAAAAATTTAAAATATGAGGAGCTTATGATTTTGAATCAACGTTGGGAGAAAATCAATAAGTTGGCAGTATGAGCTGTGATTTCAAGCTACTAAAGCCTCGTTCGTATAATAAAAAACTGGGTATTAATTAATTTTCAGAACTTATTTATTACACATTGTAGTGGAATACTTTTGGAAGATTCAGTAATAAATCATATTACGCCTAAGATCGACGACAGTAACTGGTGTCCGGCGTGTTTCTTTGGATCCAATTTAGGTAAGATGTAATTCTTATGTAGACAGCAGGCGAATTAATCCCACAAGCCAAACCGTAGCTTATAATTCCCACATCGAACAATCGCTGAAGTCGCACGAATAATGGACCACCTGAATCGAATTGACACGCGTCTTTAGGTGGCGAATAAGTACAAATTTGGGAATTTTGTAAATTCAGGAAATTCTGCCGACATTGGCTGTTCGAAATGATGTCAACTGTTGCCTTCCTCAAGACAGCGGAACTCGCTCCCGCAAACATTGTGGCACCCCAGCCAGCAATGTCGCCCTTTCTTCCCTCAAATGTCGCAAATCTGGAAAAAAATAAATAAATAAAATCAGTAAATTTGCACTAAAATCACTTTGAATATTTTTACTCATAAAGCAGGGGTAGGCAAATAGGACCGACCCCTCGGGACCATTGGATAACAGTCGCTGTTGTTACGAGGGCTATGTCATTGTAATTGTTCTGCTCGTCATAATTTTCGTGGCGTTTTATTCTTGACACTCGATGTCGGACGGTGTAAGGTGTTTCGGATTCTGGAAAAGTCCGATTTTGTTAAACAGGTGATTTTTATATTAATGGGATAATTACCTGTCCTCAAATCGTGCTCTCCAACAATTGCAACCATTTCGTTTATATTTGAGTAAGTCCCGATAAAGCAGTGAGCAGCTGATATTATATGACGGTGACTTACTGAAGAAAAATAAATGTTAAATAGCCATCTGTTGGTTTCTTTTTTAATTATATATTATTTTGACACAGGTAGGTCTTACGCACTCAAAAAATTGACAGAAATAGATAATCATATCTGCGCAGTGCGTAATACGCCTCAACAATGTTGGGAAATACTCCAAACTTATTTCTAAAATGAGTACCAAATTTGTACGCAACTGCGATTTACTGCCAAGCCAGCTGAGGCAGCTATTTAAATAAAGTCATATTGTATAAGTAATCGGAAGATTTCCTCTTTTAGAAAAATCAATAACATTTGAAAAATATTCCTCAGTGTTTATTTTATATAATTTTTAAAAAGAAACCAGCTAATGGCTCCTCTTTACAAAAATACAAAAATTAAATTCTTGTCTAAGTTATCGTTCAGTCCTAGATTTTATGACTTTTGAGCAAGGTATTATTCACCGAGATTCACTATTGACCTTGTATTATAGCTTGTATGGCTGAACACTGTGCGCTCTCCGCCCTCTATCTCAAAAAGGGTTGAGCGCATGAAAAAATGATTGGAACAAAAATTGTTGCAAATTTTACGCTCTACAATTTTTATAATAGGTGTTAACATCATTGGAGCTGTAGAAACAGAGATAATCCCAGAAAACCGATTTTTGTGACCTTTGACCTTCAATAACTTACGACGCAGACACGAGATTCTATGAGACTTTTGACACAACATTTAGAACGTCAAAATGAAGGTGTATACAAGTTTCCAGCTTATTATCTCTCATTCCGAGGTTGACCCATTTTTTTTGCTTATTTGACTGGGCTACTATGGCAGCACTTTAACAAAAGTTTTAGGTGTGAAAGGGCTGTCTGTCAAAACGCTGGAAAATTGTAGGAATTGTTTTCACGCACAGTTTGATTATTGCAACAGTAAAACCAGTTCATTGCTATCCAGAAAATGGCCAGTTCTTCAAGGCCTGACGCCTCAAATAAGGTGTGCTGCTATGCGCACCCAGACGCCCCACTCATAGAGGACTATAGGGCGGGGGACATGATTTGCTCCGAGTGCGCCCTTTTCGCCGGAGACCGAGTCATCGATGTGGGCTCCGAGTGCCGGACTTTCAGCAAGTACCAGAACCGGAGGACTATGAGCAGCGCAGACAGAGCCTTGATTTCTGGGTTCAAGAAGATCTCGACGATGGCCGATCGCATAAATTTGCCGAAAACAATTGTTGACCGCGCTAATAACTTATTCAAACAGGTCCACGATGGTAAAAATCTTAAGGTTCGGTCAAATGATGCCGAAGCTTCTGCATGCTTGTACATTGCTTGCCGTCAGCAGGGCGTTCCTCGAACATTCAAGGAAATCTGCGCAGTTAGTAAAATTAGCAAGAAGGACATCGGTCGCTAGCTTCTGCATGCTTGTACATTGCTTGCCGTCAGCAGGGCGTTCCTCGGACATTCAAGGAAATCTGCGCAGTTAGTAAAATTAGCAAGAAGGAGATCGGTCGCTACTGTAGCAGGGAAAAAATCTATAAAGTGGAAGCCATATTGAGCACTATACAGCGCAAAAAATTTAAAATCAGTGTTATATTCAGTTGCGACACTAGTTCGCTCAGCTTATATTAAGAGTGGATTAACAAGAGCCGGCGACATCAGGGCAGAGTGCAAATGGCGACGCACTGGCCCTGGGCAGTGCCGGCAAAAGGAAAGGCGATAAATACGCCATATCAAAGCCTAATAAAGTGTTAAAAGACGGGACTTCTTCCCCGGCAATGGTGGAGCCCGCATCAAATAATTTGCCGTACAAATCCAAAAATTGGGCAATCACCGTCGATGAAACACGTGCAGTGACACCTAACGGGAATAGACAAACTACCGCTATACTACCGCACATAATTACTCGAACGAGAATGTCGGATATGGACACTTCCGAAGACGAAGACATCCTCAGCCCCAGGGAGCAACAGCTATTGGCAGCAGCACGCGCTAGAGCATCTGCATCAAGGAAATCCCCCAACACATCTTCAAGTTCTGAAAGAAAGACGACCGGGATAGCACCGAAATATACAACGGGACATACGGGGAATATTCCTCAACATAACCCAAGTGCAATTGCAGCTGAAGATGAGGCCACTTTCAACTCCCAGGAAGGCGATTCAGGTAATTTCTATGGCTGGCGCAAAGCGAAACCTAACCCCAAATCTAGGAGGAACACCCTATCAGACGACTAGGCAGTACCCAACAACAAGAGAACTCCCAAGGTTAAGCCAACGAAGGACGACAACAGGTTCAGCGCACTCGATGAGTGCTCCGCAGACGAAGGCTCAGTAAGTTCTACTGCATTTGATAATAGATATATGGAATGTTATGTTCCATATTTATATCTTTTTATATTTTTATTTTTGATTATATTTATGAAATTAATTCATTTAAAAATTAAATCTTTTATTTATTTAATTTAATTTATTTGATACTTGATATTAATATTCTGGTAAATCTTTTTATAAGTTTTTCTGTTCAAGCTTTTTCACACAACTCATTCCCTTAAAATATTCAGTAAAATTTTATTTTTACAGGTATCTCGATCTCACATAAAAAAATAGTTTACTTCGCAAAATTAGTACTGTACTCTTTTTAAACAAATATTGATTTTGCAAAGTGGCTGTAATTCGACTCCACAATACTCCCCCACCAGTGGAACTGCTTGTTTCGCGATAAACTTGGTAATTGAATTTTTTTTTTTTTTTTTTTTTTTTTTTTAATAATTAAAAATTTGCACAGCTCTATTAAAGCGAATAGTTTTATTATTTTTATGTGTTGAGTTTGTGAGTGTTATGGACGCTGGTCCATAACTTTGCGAAAGATTTTGATTTGACACTGCAAATCTTTAAATCCCTCGTATTTATTTTCATCTTTTGAATGGTTTTGAATGGTGATATCATTTAATATGTGATTGTTTTCGTTCATTGTGTAGTATCGTTTTAACCGATTAATTGAAACTTTAATATCTTTACCTTTGATTTTGAGTGTGTAAGTATGTGTTCCTCGAGAGACAATGGGAAACGGTCCATCATAGGGACTTTGTAAAGAGGTCTAATTGCGTCATTTCGAATAAAAGCGTGAGTGCATGAATTGAGTGATTTGAAAGTGAAAAATTTATTATTGGAATGATTTGTTGGCGGCACCGGTCTGATAATGCTTAATGTTTTCTTTAAATGCTGTACGAAATCGCTTTGAATAATGTATTTAGTATCTGACTGTTGCAAGAAATCTGCTGGAAGTTTTAATGTTTCACCATATAAGAGTTCTGCAGGAGTTGCTGCGAACTCCTCTCTGAATGCTGTTCTTAAACCAAGAAGAATGAATGGAAGTGATTTTGACCATGAATTTGTGTTGTATGCAATTATGGTGGCTTTGAGTGTACGATGCCATCTCTCAATGAATCCATTTGCTTGAGGGTGATAAGCTGTTGTTCTGTGTCGTGAAAAACCGAGAATTTTGCCTAATTCTTTAAATAGATTGGACTCAAATTGTTTTCCTTGGTCTGTTATAATTGTTGTAGGTATTCCAAAACGAGCTATCCAATCTCGACATAAAGCTTCGACACAGGATTCGGTTGAACTATCCATCATTGGTATTGCTTCAGGCCATCGTGTGTATCTGTCGATGATTGTGAGGCAATATCTATAATTTTGAGATGGAGGTAAAGGACCTATTATGTCTAAATGAATGGTGTGGAATCTATGTGAAATTAATGGAAACTTTCCGAAAGGAGTTTTAACATGACGAGTAATTTTATTCCTTTGGCATTGCAAACAAGCTCTTGTCCATTTGTTCACATCTTTATTCATTGACGGCCAAAAGAATTTTTTTGTTATCATTTTATTTGTAGAACGAATGCTGGGATGAGCCAGATTGTGAACTGATTTGAAGATTTGGATTCGAAAAGTTTCTGGAATGTAAGGAAGAGTGCTTGTTGCTGATTTTTTACAGAAGATGGTAGTGTTGCTTCCTAATATTGGAACTTTAACAAATTGAGGAAGAGGAATTGTTTAACAATTCTTTAAATTGGGTGTCTACTTCTTGTGCCTTGGCGATAGCTTCAAAGTCTATTGTACAAGGTACTTGAATTGCTTCCATTCTAGATAGGGTATCAGCTACAATATTATCTTTGCCTGCAATGTGTCTAATATCGGTAGTGAATTGTCCGATGAAATCTAAGTGACGTAATTGCCTTGGTGATGCCTTATCTGGATTTTGTCTGAAAGCGAAAGTTAATGGTTTATGGTCAGTAAATAAAATGAAACTTCGTCCTTCCAGAGAAAAACGGAAATACTTGATGCCTTTGTAAGCTGCTAGAAGTTCACGGACATAAGCGCTATACTTTTGTTGGGCTGAATTTAATTTTACCGAAAAGAATCCTAACGGTTGCCAATCATTTTGTAATCTTTGTTGAAGGACCGCACCGATAGCGACGTCCGAAGCGTCAACAAAGAGTGCTAATTGAGCATTAGCGTCTGGAAATGCTAATAATGTAGCTTCAGAAAGTTGTGATCTAATTGCTTCAAACGCTGAAATTGAATTTTGATTCCAATTGATTTTAGTAGAAACATTCTTTTTCTTACTGCCTATAAGATAATTGTTTAATGAATATTGATATTCGGCGGCTTTTGGTAAAAATCTCCGATAGAAATTTATCATGCCTAGGAAACGACGTAATTGTTTTACTGTTTCGGGTAATTTGAAATTTTTAATGATTTCAATTTTATCAGGCGAAGGTTTAATGCCTTCGGGGCTGATGAAATGACCTAAAAAGGACCCCGCAAATATGAGTATGGAAAATGAACTTCCGTTAAATCAACTGAATTTTAGCATAGAGATAGCTTTTAACTTGCTGATCAAAAGTCTCAATGGGCGCAACCCCCTAAAATCAACCCCTCGCCCTCCACGGGCCCTCGAAGTCCCAAAAGGGCATTATCACGGGTATCACTATATATGGTGTATTTTATGCCAAATCTTCATAAACAGTTAGCTCTAAACTTGCTGATCAAAAGTCTCAATGGCGCAACCCCCTAAAATCAACCCCTCGCCCTCCAAGGGCCCTCGAAGTCCCAAAAGGGCATTATCACGGGTATCAATATACAGCGTGATCCAAAAGTATGGAAACGGCTAAATAACTTTCGAGGAATGCATTTTGGAGCAAACATTTGTAGACAAAAGTTTTAGGAATTTTCCCCAGCTATTCAATGGTGACCTTAGATTTGACCTTGACCATGGCCTTGAAGGTCATTTCAAGGTCAAGTTGACTTTTTTAAATTGGAACCCTTATTTTTGACCACGGAAATGGAAAGAACGGAAAATTGTACGTCCAACTATGACCTTTACCATGACCTCGAAGGTCATATCAAGGTCAAAATGGCTCTTTAAAGAGGAACCTGTATTGTTACTGCGGTTTTGCAAAGAGTGGAAGTTTTGCGTCCAAATGTGAACTTGACCACAACCTTGACCTTGAACATGACCTTGGCAATGACCTTGAAGGTTATATCAAGGTCAAGGTGGTTTTTTGAAGGGGAAACCATGTTTTTTACCACGGAAATGCAAAGAGCGGAAAAGTTAACGACCACGGAAATGAAAAGAGCGGAAAAGTTAACGACCGACCATGGTGAAGTCGATTAAGGCAAGATCAAGTGTGTCATGGTCAAGGTCACATCCGGGCGCAAAACTTCTGCTCTTTCCAAATCCGCAGTAACAATGCAGGTTTCCCTTTAAAGAACCATCTTGACCTTGATATGACCTTCGAGGTCATGGTCAAGGTCATAGTCGGACGTACAATTTTCCGCTCTTTCCATTTCCGTGGTCAAAAATAAGGGCTCCAATTTAAAAAAGTCAACTTGACCTTGAAATGACCTTCAAGGACATGGTCAAGGTCAAATCTAAGGTCACCATTGAATAGCTGGGGAAAATTCCTAAAACTTTTGTCTACAAATGTTTGCTCCAAAATGCATTCCTCGAAAGTTATTTAGCCGTTTCCATACTTTTGGATCACGCTGTATATTGATACCCGTGATAATGCCCTTTTGGGACTTCGAGGGCCCTTGGAGGGCGAGGGGTTGATTTTAGGGGGTTGCGCCATTGAGACTTTTGATCAGCAAGTTTAGAGCTAACTGTTTATGAAGATTTGGCATAAAATACACCATATATAGTGATACCCGTGATAATGCCCTTTTGGGACTTCGAGGGCCCGTGGAGGGCGAGGGGTTGATTTTAGGGGGTTGCGCCCATTGAGACTTTTGATCAGCAAGTTAAAAGCTATCTCTATGCTAAAATTCAGTTGATTTAACGGAAGTTCATTTTCCATACACATATTTGCGGGGTCCTTTAACGTTTGATTTCATGAAAATACATTTTTCAACATTAATAATTAATCCGTGTTGGACAAAGCGTTGAAATATTTGTTCAAGATGAGCTAAATGTCCTACCTCAGATTTTGAAGCAATAAGAATGTCATGTCGTCCAAATAGACGAAACAGAAAGGTAGGTCTTGTAACACAGAATGGATAAATCGTTGAAATGTTTGTGCAGCGTTGCATAAACCAAAAGTCATACGAGGGAACTCAAAAAGTCCAAATGGAGTGCAAATTGCAGTTTTTGGAATGTCTTCGGGTTCAACAGGAATTTGGTGGTATGCCTTAGTTAGATCCATTGTTGAAAATATTTTACAATTTTGTAAATGATGTACAAAATCTTGTATTAATGGGATCGGATATCTATCGGGAATAGTTATTGCGTTTAGTCTTCTATAGTCCCCGCATGGTCTCCACTCTCCACTTTTTTTTTTAACTAAGTGTAATGGTGAGGACCAACAACTATTCGAAGGTCTACAGATACCTTGCTTTAACATAAAATCGAATTCTTTTTTAGCATCTCTTAATTTTTCTGTAGATAATGGACGAACTTTAGATACAATTGGATTACCCTTAGTAAGGATTTTGTGAGTTACCAAATGTTTCACTGGTTTGGTAAAACCTGAATCTATTGTTATTTCCTTGAATTTTGATAATAAATCCTGGACTTTTTTGTCTATTTGATTTTCCATTGCTATGGAAAGTGTTGTTGAGAAATTTGAGTTGTAAATTATTCCAGTGGATTTAAGAGATGTGAGTGGATCTATTAAAGATTTTTTTGCCATGTCTACAAGTAAGCCGTAATGACTTAAGAAATCTGCTCCAATTATTGGCTTTAGAACGTCGGCTATATAAAATTGCCATTCGAAATTTCTTTGAAGTCCTAAATCGAGAGTTAAAATTTTACGTCCATATGTGTTAATAATTGAATTAATTGCTGCTGCTAATTTGAAACCAGTTGGTTGGGGAATATTGGTTAATGGTTTAGGTAGAACAGATACATCTGCTCCAGTATCTATTAAATAACAACGAGCTGTGGATTTGTCATACATGTAAAGGCGACGTGTTTTTCCGCCTTTATCATCAGTCGCCTGTGATGAAAGGCGTTTTATTTTTTTTTTGGTTTGAATCTTGTTGCTCTGTGTAGAATTGACATGGTTGAACACATTTAGTTGAGGCATTACCGAACCTCGAATGATACCAACAAAAATTATCGTTTGAATTAAATTATTTACGAGGAGATTTACTTCTAAATCTTGATGTACTTCTGGAACGGTTTCGCGAATTTAGTAAGAAGACTTTATTTTGTAAATCTTTAATTTGGTTAAACATTAAATCTATTTTGTTTTCTAAAATGTTATTGTTGTTTAATGCTTGAGTATTTGATGAAGGTTGTGAATTATTATTAATATTTAAGTTTTTGTATTGATCAATTAACCAATTAATTTTATTAGATAATTCATTATTAATTTCAGTTGATTGGATATTTAGTGTTGGTGGTTTGTTATAAACCTCTGCTATTTTATCAGCACAATTTGCTAATTGTGTGAGGTTTCCTGGATTACATGCTAAAATTTCTTGGATTGCAGAAGGAAGTCTCTGCATCCATAAGGTTTTCAATAACTCGTCCGTTATGTTGGAACCGCCTAATTCCCTCATTTCTCTAAGAAGTTGAGAAGGTTGTCGATCTCCTAAAGTTAAATCACTTAAAAGCTGATTAAGCCTTTGAGACTCACTCGATGAAAGTCTTTGTATTAAAGTTTCCTTTAATTGGTCGTATGAATGTGTTGGATGAGGATTTCTAATTGTATCTGTAATAACTGTTGTGATATTATCATGCAAAATTGAGAGTACATAATTGTATTTTGTTGTTTGAACTGTTATATTCGCTAAATAAAATTGTGCCTCTAACCTAGTAAACCAAATATCTGGTTTATGTCTCCAAAAAGGTGGTGGTTTAATTGAAGCTGCCGCCATTACTGGTGGGGCAGAATCACCAGCGGATCGTCCTTGATCCAAACTGAGAGGAGTATCCTCAACATTTAGCATTTTAAATTAATGTGTTACAAGCCACTAAATAAATTGATTTAAAGTGAACAAAAATTTTGCGAAATAAGCTTTACAATATCTATTTTAAGCAGAACTCTAATTTTTTTAAAACTTATCTTTTATATGGTTGTGGTATGTTTCGTTCTTGAATTGTTTTTGTTGAACTTTTCTTTCTTCTTTCTTCTTTCTTGAATTGTTTTGCTGAAATTTTCTTAATGATGCTCCTCTGAATTATGGTGAAACTGGAGTTTCAGCAGTTGATGAAGGTGGTGGTGGCGGTGGTGGTGTTCTCGGGCTGTCGATAGACGTTGGGCACAATTACGCCGGGCACAATCACTTCGCCGTTGGGCACAACCACATCGGACACAATCACTTCTTCTTTTTTCTTTATTTTATTTATTTTTTTTTTTGCTTCTTATTTACAAAAGGATTCGCTGCTGCTTCACGATCACGTCGGGGTCACCAATTATGGAATGTTATGTTCCATATTTATATCTTTTTATATTTTTATTTTTGATTATATTTATTTAATTTAATTTATTTGTTACTTGATATTAATATTCTGGTAAATCTTTTTATAAGTTTTTCTGTTCAAGCTTTTTCACACAACTCATTCCCTTAAAATATTCAGTAAAATTTTATTTTTACAGGTATCTCGATCTCACATAAAAAAATAGTTTACTTCGCAAAATTAGTACTGTACTCTTTTTAAACAAATATTGATTTTGCAAAGTGGCTGTAATTCGACGCCACAGATATAACATTCAGAGTAGGTCTAATACTTGTAACTCAGGAAATAATTCTAATAAAAATAGGGTAGGACAAAGTAATATTAATAATATTGTGATTGGGGAGAGGGATGAGGGAATTAGCCAAGAAATGTCAACCAGGCCGGAGAGACCCCCTCCAATAGTCGTTAAGGACTGCCTAATTAAGAAGTTGTCTGAGTTTTTAGACCAAAATAAGATTGAGGCTAAAATAATAAATTTTAAGTCCGGAATTAGCAAAATCTACTGCGCTAATAAAATAGACAGAAATGTTCTTACGAAAGTGCTTTCCGACCAGAATGTTGAATGGTATACTTACACGGCTAAGGAAGATAAACCGGTGAGCATCCTACTTAAAGGGCTCTGTGATTCCTTTGAAGTGAGCGATGTGGAGGAGGAGTTCATGAAACGCTTTCCAGACGTCAAGCCTATATCTATTAATAGATTTGAGACTCCGAATTCGCGGAAAAATAACATTAAACTCAATATTTTTTTAATTCAACTCAGCTCTAACACTCTTATCTCTGAAATAATTAAAACAAAGTAATTCCTGAGGCAGGGGGTAACCTGGGAAAGACCTAAATACAGGGGCTTACAACAATGTTACAGATGCCAGCTTTATGGCCACTTGGCTATAAACTGTGGCAGAACCACGCGTTGTAGGAAGTGTGCTAACAACCACCAATCAAAAGAATGTACCACACAAAGTGAATGACCCTTCCCAGCGGATATGTGCTAACTGTGGCCAAATGGGACATTTATTTATTGTTTCGCTTAAGGGGAGGTTCCTTTGATCGGCGATGAAAAAATCGATTTTTTTTTTTTACATATTATCAATCTACAATATGTTAAAAACATGATCCTAAAACCGTTTTGCGTTTTATGCAGTTTTTAGAAAGTTACAGCGCTTCAAAGAGAAGCGTGCAACTGTTAACGCGGCACAACTAGCGAACATGACGAAATGGTTCTAAAACTTCAAACGCGTTTTCCCGAGAGTTGATATTTTCAGTGCGCGGGACAGTGTATCTCGAGAACCACTGATCGGATCCACTTGAAATTTTAAAGTCATGTGTAAAATTCAATCTGGGAGCCCTTGATCCATTATTAACAATATATTTTAATAATAAACAATGTTTACGCCTGTCTTAAACAACTAAAACACACCCAAAACACGACCTTAATTTTCAAGTGGATAACTTTCTCTGTTTTTTTTATCAAAATTTCGAAATTTTTGGTTGAAGGGCCGCTACATATGTTTATTTAACTAACTTAAAAAATGTTCATGTTTCAGTGACCCCTACGACCCTCGGGAACGTCCAGCGCAGACGCATGTATGGCGCGCAAGGCCTCGCGGAGATATAGCTGGAGCCGCCATTTTGAATTGAAAGAGGGGGGAAAAATAAATTTAGGGACTCTTTTTATCAATAAACATTGTACAAAAAACCGTTTGTTCATATCATATTTCTTTATACCCCAAAAAAATTCATAAAAGTGACGAACTTTTCAGAGTCGATCAGAGGAACCTCCCCTTAATACAAGCTACAGAAATTTACTTAAACTACGACTAGAATAACATTAACCTAAATTGATTAGTCAAAGGGGGCGTGGAACGGGCTGGGATAGGGCGCGCTTAAGGGAGGATTTCTCGAGGTGGAAATCGAAGGCAGTAGAGTTGTTGACCTTCCGTAGCATTCTAGTGAAGGGTTCGAAGTGGCCATAATTGGTACGGTGGGTCGCAAGACGAAAGGTGGGGAAAGATCTAACATTGCGGGGGTTAGTGTTGAGGGATATGCTATGTAGGAGGTCGGGGCAATCGATGAGACCAGCTAGGACTTGGTGGACGAAGACGATATCAGCGATATCACGACGGAAGGAGAGAGGTTGAAGGTCAATTAGTTTTAAGCGGTCTTCATACGGAGGGAGGTTGAGGTGATCAGTCCACGGGAGGTTGCGCAGGGCAAAACGAATGAATCTACGCTGGACTGATTCAATTCTGTTAATGGTAGAGGATTGCGAGGGAGACCAAACCTGACAGGCATACTCAAGGAGGGGTCTGACGAAGAAAATGAAGAGCGATTTGGTAACGTAAGGGTCGGAGAACTCCTTAGACCATCGTTTGACAAAGCCAAGAGTAGAATTGGCCCTGCTAATAACGTGATCTATGTGGGAACGGAAGTTGAGTTCACTATCGCATATGACACCAAGATCACAGAGGGAGGTAACAGATGGAACTGGTTCTCCAGAGAGGGTGTAGGATCTGGGAAGAGTAGAGGTGCGCTTACGGGAGAAGGTGATCGCTTGGCATTTGGATATGTTTAGATCGAGAAAGTTTTTTGAGCACCAGGTACGAAAATTGTCTAGGTCGTTTTGGAGTAGCGATGAATCGGATGTGTCGGAAATTTGTTTGAAGATTTTCATATCGTCAGCATAGATTAGGATGTCAGAGTGATTGATAACGTTCACGACATCGTTGATGGACAATATGAAAAGTAAAGGGCCGAGATGACTGCCCTGGGGGACACCGGAACGGGATAAGAAGGGTTTGGAAATCGAAGAGGCGAAACCGACGCTATAGTGGCGATTATCGAGGTAGGAACTGATCCAAGAAATGAGTCGGGGAGGGAGGCCAATATAGTTTAATTTTAGAATGATGATTTTGTGAGAGATTTTGTCGAAGGCTTTGCTAAAATCAGTAGCTACGACGTCAACTTCGTTCCCGTTCTCGACAGAAAGAAGGGTGCGAGACACAAAGGTAGATAAGTTGGTGGTAGTAGATCTACCTTTGATAAATCCGTGTTGAGATGGAGATAGGATGGACTTGCAGTGGAACGACAAGGAGTCATAGATGAGGCTTTCGAAGAGTTTAGGGATGCATGAAAGTTTAGCGATCGGACGGTAATTTGAGATATCGCTTTTACAACCCTTTTTATGGATAGGGGTAATATAAGAGTCCTTCCAGTGATCAGGAAAAGTACCTTCAGAAAGGGAAAGTTGGAAGAGGTGGGTAAGAGGTTGAATTAGATGGGCAAAGCATTTCTTTAGGAGAATAGCAGGAATGCCGTCAGGACCGGGGTCAGTATCGTCGACAAGCGCACTGATCTTAGAAGCAACTAGAGAAGGGTCAATGTTTATGGAGACGAGGGAGGTTTGAGCACAGTTTTCTAGGGCGGAGAAGTAGTTAAGGTCAGGGTCGGAGACAAGATCGCAGAAGGATTGACTAAAAAATTCGGCAAACAAATCGGCAATTTCTGTAGGGTTGGACAAGGATGAGTCGCCGAGTTTAAGGATAGAGGGGTAGCCGTTAGATTTGCCCTTAACATTAATGAACTTATAGAATTGCTTAGGATCGGAAATAAGTTTGGATTGCATAGAAGTCAGGTAGTCTTTGTAAAGGGATTCACAACGTTCGGAAAAGAGTGAGGAAATGGCTGAGTAGGAAGAGTAGTCAGTGTTGGACTTAGACAGGAGGAAGGAATGCCAAAGTTTGTTCCTTTTGTTACGCAGGGAGCGGAGCTCTTTATCGTACCAGGGTGGTGATGAGGAGCGGTTTATAACGGGCTCAAAGGGTACACATTTTGACATACAGTTGAAGAGTTCGGTATAGAATAGGGAGACGCAGTTATTAATAGGTAGTTGCAAATCTTCTAGGGATGTTAGGATGCTGGAGTGACTTAAAAGGAGGTTAAGTTTCGCAAAGTCGGCTTTACGAAAATTGTAGTGATAGCGGGTTTCGGAGATAGTAAGAGGGGTAGACGGTTCATAGGAAAAAGATAGAAAGAGGGGGGGTGATGTAAATCAAGAGTAGAAAGAAGGTGGCGACTTTCAGTAACAACTGAGTCCAGCGGATTAGTAGAGAAGATAAGGTCAAGCTGTCTGCCAAGGTGGTTTTTGACGCCACTCATTTGGTAGAGGCCAGAATCGGAGAAGTGGTCGATAATTAGAGACTCGGTTGAAGAGGACACGTTAGTAGCGAAATAGGAGGAGTCATCGTCGGAGAGGGACCAGATGAGATGAGGGAGGTTAAAATCACCCAAGACAACAATGTCGTCGAGGGGATGGGCGAGAACCGACACAGCATCGAGTGCTTCAGTTGCGAGTGAGTAGGCTTGGAGAGGCTGAGCAGGGCGAATGTAGCAGCACAAGATGAAGAGGGAGCGGCGATCAAGAGAGATTTTAACGCATACCCATTCAAAGGAAGATGAGTTAGAGGAATTGATCAAGGTGGAGCTGAGACGGTTGTGAACAGCAATAAGGACGCCGCGACCAGAGGAACCGGAATTAGTTGCGCATCCATCGGTGCGAAAAACATTGAAGTCGGATGAGAATAGTTCATCCCGCTAATTATAGAGGATGCCCAAGCTACAAAAGTATAGTGCAGAATAGGAGGGCAAAAGCAGTAGCATCGCTGAATACCAAAAACGTTGACACTAATCTGTCTAGACATTCCAATTACAAACAGTCTACTAGGAAGAACTTAAGTTATGCTAGAGCCCTTAAGGAGGGCATTCCTGACACGGACACTCCTAATGTGGATGACTTCCCTGCCTTAAGTACAAGACACAGAATTATAACTGCCCCCTCTTCTCATAAGGATTTTAAAAACTTTTTTTTCGACATGCCAAGCCAACTGTTTGGTATTTCATTCTGTGAACTCTCCGAGAAAATATCAACATTTGTCACAAAAATCAATAAGCTCAGTTCTACTTTTGAAAAACGACAAATGTATCTTAAATTCGTACTTGAACTCTCGTATGGGGAATAAAAAAATTAAATTCCTAGAACTTAACGTTCAATCTATCATTAGTAATTACAGAAGAGTTGAGTTATAAAGGGTCATCCAAAAAACGCGCCTACATGTTTCTTTTAAATAAAACACAAACTATTTGCAATTTTTTCAAGCTGTTTTTTTTTATTAAAAGTATGATTCATTACAATTATAAGTGGAATAGAATATCATTCAAATGTCCACCACGACTGCGTCTGCAGGCATCAATCCGAATATCGAAATTTTCAATGACTTTCCGACATGTTGCTGGTGTTATTTCACGAATTGCAACTTGAATGTTGTTCTTTAGATCATTAATTGTTTGTGGCTTGTTAGCATACACTCGACTTTTCAAAAAACCCCACAAAAAAAAATCTAATGGTGTTAGATCACATGACCTTGGAGGCCAATTGAAATCTGCATTTCGTGAAATTACACGTTGAGGAAATTTTGATCGCAAAAACGTAATGTTTTTTCGAGTTGTGTGACATGTAGCACCGTCTTGCTGGAAGTAGACGTCAGACACATCAATATGACTCAACTGTGTCCATAAAAAGCCTCTCAACATTGATTGGTATCGCTCAGCATTCACAGTAACAGCATTTCCAGCATCATCTTCGAAAAAAAATGGCCCAATGATTCCATTTGCCCAAAATGCACACCAAACAGTAACTTTTTGTGGGTGTAGAGATTTTTCATGAATAACACGAGGATTTTCATCACCCCAGATACGACAATTTTGCTTATTGACGAATCCATCCATTGTGAAATGAGCTTCATCACTAAACAAAATTTTGCTTGAAAACAATGGATCTGTCGTTCGTTGTTCAATAATCCAACTAGCGAAATTACGACGTTGTAAATGGTCTCTTTCTTTCAATTCCTGGGTTAATTGAATTTTATAAGCGTGTAAATGCAAATCTTTATGCAAAATCCTCCATAAGGAGCCATAAGATATGCCCAATTCTTGCGAACGACGCGAAATTGATGTTGTCGGTTCATTTTCAACACTTTCACTAACAGCAGCAATATTTTCATTTGTGCGTACAGACTTTGGTCTTCCACTTTTTGGTTTATCAGTAACACAACCAGTTTCTGCGAATTTTTTCACTAATCTTTGAATTGAAGATTGATTTGGCCGATTATTTACACCAAAAAAATCAAGAATTTTGCGATGGGTATTTTTCAAAGAACGCCCATTTTCATAAAAAGTTTGAATGATGTAAACGCGTTGTTGCAATGTGTACCTGTCCATGGTTAAAATTGTACTACCTTCTAATAAAACAAAATGGCTTATGTCATTTGAAAATATGTCACGTGTAAAAATTATGTAGTGCTGACATCTAGGCGTCACATTTGGATGACCCTTTATAACACAATTAAATCTTTTAACCCAGCAATGTAGCAATTTCGGAGACGAGGCTAAGCGACAAGCATAAGGTCAAGTTCGATAAATATAACGTCCTGAGAGAGGACAGTGGGCAAGGTGTAGCGTTGATTATCAGAGACAGCATTCCCTGTAACAGAATTCAGTTTACGGACATACCAACTCCTTTGGTCCTTGCTGAGGTAGATCTGAGGGGCCCATGTTCTAAAAAGAGGCTTTTGGTTGGAAGTATATACGTCCCGGCTAACATGTCGGGCGAAAACTTCAAAAAAGTAATAGATCTAATGGAACGATTGGAGCCAAACTATGATGCGGTTTTTGTGGGCGGAGACTGGAATGCCCGACATGTTGACTGGGGAGATAATAAATCCAACGCTATTGGCATTAAACCCGTATTATTTTAAAAACGGCACAAAGTCGTTAATAAATTATCGCCGTATTATTCTAAAATCAATCAATCAAAACAACCCGCCTGTTCGTTTCGTTGTGTTAGTTCGTGACAACAGGATAAATAGATTGGATTTGTGCTGCACATTTGCTCTCCAAAGTTGAGCGCTTTTGTAGATATTTCTCCTTGCGTCGCTTACTTCTCCCCTATAAAACCGGTTTGAATACGCTGCGAGAATACTTGTGTGGAATGGCCCTATACAGTCAAATTAGGGTTTCACCTCGGAATGAGAGATAATAAGCTGAAAACTTGTGTACACCTTGATTTTGGCATTCTAAATGTTGTGTTAAAAGTCTCATAAAATCTCGTGTCTGCATCGTAAGTTATTGAAGGTCAAAGGTCACAAAAATCGGTTTTCTGGGATTATCTTTATTTCTACAGCTCCAAGGATGTTAACACCTACTATAAAAATTGTAGAGCGTAAAATTTGCAACAATTTTTGTTCCAATCATTTTTTCATGCGCTCAACCCTTTTTGAGATAGAGGGCGGAGAGCGCGCAGTGTTCAGCCATACAAGCTATAATACAAGGTCAATAGTGAATCTCAGTGAGTAACAGTGGCGTGGGGTCCATATAACACGATTGCTACCGGCTTCCCTTTTGGGAACTCATCCTATTCCCGTAAATTTAAAACTTGTTCTATGCCTGTAAAATTCCTGGAAAGCGCTCCCAAAATTCATCTCGTAAAGAAAACATGGCAAAACAAGTGTTACAACCAAAAACAACCATAATCTGTTGTTGCACTACGATGGAACCTTCCCTCGCACCGTAGCAGGTTCTATCAAGAGGCTGCATCGGGTATGAAGTGCTCGCTCGCTGCTTCTGTAAGCCGGTCATTTTACGGCTTACTCAAGCCCACACTTTTCTCCACGAGTAACAAAGAAATCGTGTGTGATATCCTTTGCTCACTAAAAGCAAATCCTATAAGCAAATAACACGATAGAAACCGGCTTCTCGGTTGTTTTCATTTTGCATAAGTTGAAACTCGGGTCACTTCGGCGGGTGGTTGTTTATTTCTTAGAATGTCAGCTGATTCGTGTCTTCTCTATGAACGGGTGTGAGTGTAGTGGTGCTCTCTTATTATCCCTATAACACGGTAGAAAGCGGCTTCTCGGGTGAGTGGGGTTGGTTGGGGTGGGTTTGGTTATTAATTTTTTTTTCATAAACAATATTCAGCTGACTGTAAATTTCTTTGATACTGAAGGGGCTGTGAATTGTAGGAGTGAATGCTCCCTTATTTCACAAGAACACGGCAGAAGTCGTCTTCTCGGAAGGGAGGGGTGTTGTGGTTTTGTTTATTATATTTTAATAAAAAAATTGTTAACTTGTGTCTCTTTTTGCCTTGGTGCTCAACGGATTGTGACTTATGAGTGTGGTGTGGTGCTACTTTATTACCTCTCGATAACACGATAGAATCCGGCTTCTCGGGTTTTTTCGTTTGGTTCGGCTATTCGGATGACGATTATTTATTTGTTTCAATTTGTCAGTTGAAGGATTTGTCGTGCATGTTTGATTTAAAGTGAAGTGTAATTGTAACTTCCAATGACTTTAAGTATGATAGAAGTGGCCGACTAAATTTGTCAAGAATACACGCAGTCACTGTTGAACACATTTTGTAATATCTGACTTCATTTGGTAAGTTTTTTTTCGCTATTAAGTTTCTGATTTTAGCACTGGCTTACCTTCTCAAAAATTTCACCCCACGCCACTGGTGAGTAATACCTTGTATAAAATTAATAAATCATTAAAATATTATTAACAATGAATAATATGTATTATTTATTAATTAATACATTGTATTTAATTACATTTCACATATACATAATACATTTATTTAATAATATTTACCTACTTTGTGTATTTAAAAACTCATTAAATTAAAATTTCTTGTATATCTTAATTTCATATCAATTTTAGTATTTTGTATTTTAGTATTTTGCCTTTAAAACGTGTAAACTCTTAAATTCTTATTTTTCTATTAAGATTATAACTCGATTATAACCTCCCTACATTGCGAAAAAAAGACTGGTAAATAGTACTAAAAACCAAGTTTATGCTGAACAATTATACGAAAATGGAGTACGAAACTTAATATGCAATGCTCCAAATGAGGACAATATCGATCATCTCCGATATACTCAGTTCGTTAAATCTACAAAGCTTCATAAACCTGTCCAGTTGTCTAATTTCCGCCGACAAGTGCAGCAACCCATCAGCATATAAACCGTGTCTATTACCATGTTCAAAAATGGTTAGGACATGATTTAGAACCCCAGGAATGAGGTTGGGTGCTGTAAAACGAACTCCTGGAGCCAATGACAAGAATATTACCACCAGCTCCAGATGAATTACTTAATACTATATTTTGTAATTGTAAGAATGGATGTGGTCCACGCTGCGGGTGCAGAAAATCGGGGTTGCAATGCACTTTAGCTTGTGGCCACTGTAATGGGCAAGCTTGGCTCAATGCTATTTCATTACAAAGCAACGCAGAGGAAGAGAGTGCATTCGACCCAAAGATGTTAGAAGGCCTAGAAGCAATGATTCAGGATGACGAAAATGATGATAATGAAACAGAAATTTCCGAACGCCCGGAAGATGAAAATGAAGAAGAAGCAACTTAAATTTGTTGATCTTTGAATTACTTAAGATTTGTAAATCTACATAATACAAATTATTCATTGTTAGTAATATTTTAATGATTTATTAATTTTATACAAGGTATTACTCACTGAGATTTACTATTGACCTTGTATTATAGCTTGTATGGCTGAACACTGCGCGCTCTCCGCCCTCTATCTCAAAAAGGGTTGAGCGCATGAAAAAATGATTGGAACAAAAATTGTTGCAAATTTTACGCTCTACAATTTTTATAATAGGTGTTAACATCATTGGAGCTGTAGAAACAGAGATAATCCCAGAAAACCGATTTTTGTGACCTTTGACCTTCAATAACTTACGACGCAGACACGAGATTCTATGAGACTTTTGACACAACATTTAGAACGTCAAAATGAAGGTGTATACAAGTTTCCAGCTTATTATCTCTCATTCCGAGGTTGACCCATTTTTTTTGCTTATTTGACTGGGCTACTATGGCAGCACTTTAACAAAAGTTTTAGGTGTGAAAGGGCTGTCTGTCAAAACGCTGGAAAATTGTAGGAATTGTTTTCACGCACAGTTTGATTATTGCAACAGTAAAACCAGTTCATTGCTATCCAGAAAATGGCCAGTTCTTCAAGGCCTGACGCCTCAAATAAGGTGTGCTGCTATGCGCACCCAGACGCCCCACTCATAGAGGACTATAGGGCGGGGGACATGATTTGCTCCGAGTGCGCCCTTTTCGCCGGAGACCGAGTCATCGATGTGGGCTCCGAGTGCCGGACTTTCAGCAAGTACCAGAACCGGAGGACTATGAGCAGCGCAGACAGAGCCTTGATTTCTGGGTTCAAGAAGATCTCGACGATGGCCGATCGCATAAATTTGCCGAAAACAATTGTTGACCGCGCTAATAACTTATTCAAACAGGTCCACGATGGTAAAAATCTTAAGGTTCGGTCAAATGATGCCGAAGCTTCTGCATGCTTGCACATTGCTTGCCGTCAGGAGGGCGTTCCTCGGACATTCAAGGAAATCTGCGCAGTTAGTAAAATTAGCAAGAAGGACATCGGTCGCTAGCTTCTGCATGCTTGTACATTGCTTGCCGTCAGCAGGGCGTTCCTCGGACATTCAAGGAAATCTGCGCAGTTAGTAAAATTAGCAAGAAGGAGATCGGTCGCTGCTTCAAATTAACGCTCAAAGCCCTCGAGATTTCAGTAGACCTTATAACACCTGCCGATTTCATGTCGAGATTTTGCGATAATTTGGATCTTCCAAATATGGTTCAAAGGGGAGCAACCCACATTGCTAAAAAGGCTGTTGAGATGGACATTGTGCCAGGAAGATCACCTATTTCTGTTGCAGCAGCAGCCATCTATATGGCTTCACAGGCTTTGGGACATAAACGCAGTCAAAAGGAGATCGGTGACATAGCTGGAGTTACTGACGAGACTATACGAAAATCGTACAAGTTAATGTATACGAAAATCGTACTAGTTAATGTATCCACATAAATTGTTCCCCGAGGACTTCAAATTTGCTTCGCCCAACGAACAGCTGCCACCAATGTAGAGAAAATCACTCGTCAACCTATCCGGGTGGCGGTAAAAAATTGATAACTAGAACTTTAAAGTCCCTGACATTACCTGCAAGTTTGCACATTCATTCATTCAGATAGATGCATTTTGCTTATCACAAAATGCACTTTTATTGTGCGGGTGGAGCTCTGTTCGGAGTTTCCAACAAATTAAAACGGCTAAGGGCAAAAAATAATTTCATGGTCTGAAAATTGCATAAAAGGTCATGTTCCCATTGCAACACAAAATTATTTTATTTAAAATTGGCAAACAAACCGATTAATTTTTTTTAAATTTGCACTTTCTTAATCTTTGTTTAAGCTGTTGAAAATGTTCTAAATTTCCCAGCTGGAGAGTAAATTGTGTTGTTTTTGTACATTTCTGACTGTTTTTAACCCAATTTCATAACAGCAGAATTAATTTCTATTTAATATGAATCTAGCTTCTCTTAAAAATATATTTTGAATAAAAACTAAACAAAATATTTTCTTTAATATTATGGTTTTCTTAGTAAATTTTATCCGAATAAATATTTTAAAAACGTAAACAGTTTATGTTTACAAATATGTTACCTTTTTTAAAAATTATATGAAATCTTCTAAAGTACACAAAACCATTGCTTCGTAGAAGGTCATTAAAATTTGCTGGCATTGAGCATTTTAGGAAATAAAGATTATCTTAACAAATACTTCCATAAACTTCCTCAGCTATTACGTTAATAGAATTACAAACAGCTTCTGTAAATTTAATCACAAGCAATCTGAATAAACAATGTATTTTTGTGATTTCCACAAAATTAGATAATTTGTTCTTTTATGAATTAAAGGATTTAATAAGCTTTTCGTTTTATTTATTTTCTTTAGATTACTTGATAAGATTCATAGGCTCATATGCTAAAAAATTGAGCAATTAGTCTCAATTTAGAAATTATTTCAAATTATATTTAAAAAAACCGAGCATAATTTCAATTTAAATAAGATAAAATTCAGTTTTTTTTTTTTGGTATCAGTCGTAACGTAATATAAGCGGTTATGTCAGCGTATTTTTTTTATTCTTTTATTATTGACATAAACGATTCTGAAAACCTTTTTTGTTGAAAATCTGCTTAACCTTGTTGAGGAAAATCTCTTTACGTTGAAAAGTATATTTATTTATTTTTATAACCCTACGCGGTGAAAAATGTTGGGGTAAATTTGATGCAATATCACTATAAATATATAAACATGAAAGTTCATTTGTTACTCAATCACGCCTAAACGCTTTCACCGATATTTTTCATTTTTTGTCTGAAGGTAGTACATATTCCAACTTAACATATAGGCTACTTTTTTCGGATAATATATAGGGTTCCAAGATGGCGGTTGAAAATTTCAAATTTGAAGCGATTTTTACGAAAATTGGTACTTAAGGTTTTTGCGGGATGCTGATTTCAAATACGCTGTCGAAATTTAGAAATTCAAGATGGCGGACCCTATATGGAGACCAAGATTTCTCGATTTCAACGGATTTTAATGAAAACCAGTACAATGATTGTTTTGAGGTCACTGATTTTGAATATTATCAAAATTTATAAATACAAGATTGCGACTAAAATGTCTTGATTGCAACAGATTTTAATGAAAATGAGTACAATGATTACTCTGAGGCTGCTAATTATCAATATTATCAAAATTTGTAAATCCAAGATGGCGGGTCCAATATGGAGACCAAAATATCTGGAATTCAACGGAAAAATAAATAATAAATAGCCATCTGTTGGTTTCTTTTTTAATTATATGTTATTTTGATATAGATAGGTTTTTCACGCTTAAAAAATTGACAGAAATAAATTATCATATCTGTGCAGTACGCAATAAAGAAATTTTCGCTTAAACAATGTTGGGAAATACTCAAAACTTATTTCTAAAATGAGTACCAAATTTGTACGCAACTGCGATTTACTGCCAAGCCAGCTAAGGTTATATATTGTATAAGTAATCGGGAGATTTCCTCTTTTAGAACAATCAATAACATTTGAAAAATATTCAATAGTGTTTATTTTATAGAAGTTTTAAAAAGAAACCAGCTAATGGCTCCTCTTTAAAAAAATACAAAAATTAAGTTCTTGTCTAAGTTATCGTTCAATTCTACATTTTATGACTTTTGAAACAATCTGACTAAATATATAGTCATTAATTAAAATACTATTCAGTAAATTTTAATTATAAAATCAAAATTAATTAAAGTCTTTTACATATTAAAAGAATTTTAATTTTTGTAAAAAAATCGTAAAAGTTTAAATATTTTATATACCGCAGAGGGATAGAATTTCTCATAGAAAAAATATGCTTCAGAAAATTATTACTAATTAATTTAAATTTAACGAATCTAAAACTTCCATCAATTCAGAAGTGGGATTGTAATAAAAAAGTGATATTTTAAAATTTCAAAATAATAAACTAAATATTGACAAAACAGAGTATAAAAATTTATACTCTTGTATTGTTTTTGGTAGTTTAATATTCTTTGATATTGAATTTGACATATTATTAAAAAATAAATTCGTAGATTCACTAAACTTTCAAACAATGATCAATCTTTTTAATTTCTGTTTTCAAAATTATTGACACAATTCTCCAATATATAGAAATGGAATAACTAGTGAATTTTTCCCTAGAAATTTACTAATTAAACAAAATTAAGGGCATTTAGAAGTCTACACTCAGTCAATGTCAGATTCAAGTCTGAATTCCGGTTATAGTCCAGTCAAGTTAGGGTTTCACCTCGGAATGAGAGATAATAAGCTGAAAACTTGTGCACACCTTGATATTAGCATTCTAAATGTTGTGTCAAAAGTTTCATAAAATCTCGTGTCTGAATCGTAAGTTATTGAAGGTCAAAGGTCACAAAAATCGGTTTTCTGGGATTATCTCTGTTTCTACAGCTCCAGTGATGTTAACACCTATTATAAAAATTGTAGAGCGTAAAATTTGCAACAATTTTTGTTCCAATCATTTTTTCATGCGCTCAACCCTTTTTGAGATAGAGGGCGGAGAGCGCCCAGCTTATTATCTCTCATTCCGAGGTTGACCCATTTTTTTTGCTTATTTGACTATTGCAGCACTTTAACAAAAGTTTTGGGTGTGAAAGGGCTGTCTGTCAAAACGCTGGAAAATTGTAGGAATTGTTTTCACGCACAGTTTGATTATTGCAACAGTAAGACCAGTTCATTGCTATCCAGAAAATGGCCAGTTCTTCAAGGCCTGACGCCTCAAATAACCAGAACCGGAGGACTATGAGCAGCCCAGACAGAGCCTTGATTTCTGCGTTCAAGAAGATCTCGACGATGGCCGATCGCATAAATTTGCCGTAAACAATTGTTGACCGCGCTAATAACTTATTCAAACAGGTCCACGATGGTAAAAAACTTAAGGTTCGGTCAAATGATGCCGAAGCTTCTGCATGCTTGTACATTGCTTGCCGTCAGGAGGGCGTTCCTCGGACATTCAAGGAAATCTGCGCAGTTAGTGAAATTAGCAAGAAGGAGATCGGTCGCTGCTTCAAATTAACGCTCAAAGCCCTCGAGACTTCAGTAGACCTTATAACACCTGCCGATTTCATGTCGAGATTTTGCGATAATTTGGATCTTCCAAATATGGTTCAAAGGGGAGCAACCCACATTGCTAAAAAGGCTGTTGAGATGGACATTGTGCCAGGAAGATCACCTATTTCTGTTGCAGCAGCAGCCATCTATATGGCTTCACAGGCTTTGGGACATAAACGCAGTCGAAAGGAGATCGGTGACATAGCTGGAGTTACTGACGAGACTATACGACAATCGTACAAGTTAATGTATCCACATGCAAATAAATTGTTCCCTGAGGACTTCAAATTTGCTTCGCCCAACGAACAGCTGCCACCAATGTAGAGAAAATCACTCGTCAACCTATCCGGGTGGCGGTAAAAAATTGATAACTAGAACTTTAGAGTCCCTGACATTACCTGCAAGTTTGCACATTCATTCATTCAGATAGATGCATTTTGCTTATCACAAAATGCACTTTTATTGTGCGGGTGGAACTCTGTTCGGAGTTTCCAACAAATTAAAACGGCTAAGGGCAAGAAATAATTTCATGGTCTGAAAATTACATAAAAGGTCATGTTCCCATTGCAGCACAAAATAATTTTATTTAAAACTGGCAAATAAACTGATTCATTTTTTTTAAATTTGCACCTTCTTAATCTTTGTTTAAGCTGTTGAAAATGTTCTAAATTTCTCAGCTGGAGAGTAAATTGTGTGATATTGTACAATTTTGACTGTTTTTAACCCAATTTCATAACAGCAGAATTAATTTCTATTTAATATGAATCTAGCCTTAAAAATATATTTTGAATAAAAACTAAATAAAAAATTTTCTTTAATGTTATGGTTTTCTTAGTAAATTCTATCCCAATAAATATTTTAAAAACCTAAACAGTTTATGTTTACAAATATGTTACCTTTTTTAAAAATGATATAAAATCTTAAAATCTCTCTAAAGTACACAAAACCATTGTTTCGTAGAAGGTCATTAAAATTTGCTGGCATTGAGCATTTTGGGAAATAAAGATTATCTTAACAAATACTTCCATAAACTTCCTCAGCTATTACGTTAATAGAATTACAAACAGCTTCTGTAAATTTAATCGCAAGCAATCTGAATAAACAATTCATTTTTGTGATTTCCACAAAATTAGATACTTTATTGTTTTATGAATTAGAGGATTTACATATAATCTTTTCGTTTTATTTATTTTCTTTAGATTTACTGATAAGATTCATAGGCTCATATGCTAAAAAATTGAGCAATCAGTCTCAATTTTTATATTTAAAAAAACCGAGCGTAATTTCAATTTAAATAAGATAAAACTCAGTTTTTTTTTTGTATCAGTAGTAACGTAATACAAGCGGTTATGTCAGCGTAAATTTTTCAAATTTGAAACGATTTTCGTGAAAATTGGTACTTAAGGTTTTTGCGGGTTGCTGATTTCAAATCCGCTGACCAAATTTAGAAATTCAATATGGCGGACCCAATATGGCAACCAATATTTCTCGATTTCAACAGATTCATTAACACAGAACGTTATTTTGTAGGAATTAGTCAAATTAAATTTCATTAATTCTTTTTTAAACACCTGGTTCTTAAGGCTTCTTTTTTTTGTGAATGGTAAGAAATTAACGATATAAAATATAGCTTAAACTATGGATTTTCAACGTTTTAACCCCTTTTTTTCAAGAAAATAAATCCATATCGATACAAGGCAAATACAGTGCGCGCAATTTCTATAACCGCACGTCTGATTTTCAAGTGAAATGCACAATTCATTGAAATAAAGCGATATAGTAACAAAATTTCTTTACAGGACAATTGTTAAATTTTATAACTATTCATAAAAGGTACGGACACACCAAAAGCGAAGCGAGCGAAGCGGCGCGAATAATTTAAAATTTGGGAACATTCTGTCGCAGTAGACGCTTCGCTCATGTCGCGTTCTATTCGGACACTTCAATTGATTTGTACGGCACCCAAATTTTTTAAATTGTTCGCTTCGCTCGCTTCGCTTTTGGTGTGTCCGTACCTAAAAGCAATTAAACAATTCCAAATATCAAGCAATGCGTGAATGCAATAGAAAAATCTTTCACAATTGATCTTAGAGTGCGCAGTTTCTATAAACGCAGTTTCTTTTTGTAGTATTACTAGTTAAACGCCAAGTAATTTTGAAACTTTTTAGGAAACAATTCATGTGAGTTTCATTTTTATTTTCCAACTATAGCTTAATTCTGTATAATTGCTGTTATTTCTTAAGATTTATTGTAATGCCACGAGGAAAGGTCCTTGACAACGACGATCGCGTCAGAATCCTTGCGTTTAGGGAAACTGGCCTTGGTATAAAAGAAATTGCAAGGAGAATTGGACGTTCAGAATGTGTGGTGCGAAATTTTATTAAAAAGGGCAATCGTAATGGATTATGGGATCATCCAAGAGGGAGCACCAAAGTTTCTAAAAAAAATATTGGGAACATAAGAGAAGAAGTTATGAAAAAAAAGTTAAGTGCAGCTCAAATTATAGCGGAATTAGAACTCCCAATTAAAGGAAGAGAAGTCCAACAAGTTTTGAAGGACATTACTTATATTAAATATAAGAAACCGGCCAAATCTCTCCAACTGCAACATCATCATAAATATGCGCGCCTAGATTTTGCTAGAAGCCACATGAACTGGGACGAAAAGTGGCAAAACGTTATTTTTTCTTACGGAAAACAATTTAATTTAGATAGTCCAGATGGATTAAGTACTTATTGGCATGATTTAAGGAAGCCCGATTCGCCTCGTCTAAGTAGTAATTTTGGTGTTGGTAGTTTAATGTTATGGGGTGCCTTTTCTTATCAAGGAAAGTTATTTTTACGCTTTGTTCCCACCCGAATGAACTCTGCCATATATAAAGACCTGCTGGACGAATCTCTTATTCCATATTTAAAAGACAATATGGAAAAAGATTTGATTTTTCAACAGAATAACGCCGCTGTGCATTCTTCTGCCGAAACAAGACGATGGTTTAGTGAAAGAAATATTCCTGTAATGGAGTGGCCATCACGTAGTCCGGATTTAAATCCAATGGAAAACATTTGGGGAATCATGGCACGAAGAGTTTACGCAAATGGTGGACAATTTTCTTCGTTATCTCAACTGAAAGCCGATATTTTGAAATGCTGGAATGATATTGATGAACATTTGTTTAAAAAGTTAATAATTTCGATGTCTAACAGGTTTTTTCAAGTTATAACTAACGAAGGAGGTAAAACACAATATTTAGAAAATATACAAAAATTTACTTTTCACTAAGCTTTTAAAATAAAGACTATAATATAAAGTGCGTTTATAGAAATTGCGCAGTCAAAAGAGACTTTTAATTATATTTATTTTTATTATAAAGTAATTACTTACTTTAATGAATGTTTTATATTATTGAATTAATATTTACCAATGGGGAATTTATGCAATATAATCGGTTTTGAAAAATAAAAAGTAGATTTCTTTAAACATGAATAAAACTGGCTGCGCTTATAGAAATTGCGCACACTGTATATCGCATAACATTTAAGATATTTGTCAAGAAGATTATTGTATTGTTTGTCATATAACAGCTAAAACAAGGAAATTAACCAAGCAAAAGTATGTTGCATATCGTTTTGTGACCTTTGACCTTCAATAACTTACGATGCAGACACGAGATTTTATGAGACTTTTGACACAACATTTAATATAGAATGCCAAAATCAAGGTGTGCACAAGTTTCCAGCTTATTATCTCTCATTCCGAGGTTGACCCATTTTTTTTTGCTTATATGCCATAGTAGCCCAGTCAAGGGCTACTATGGCAGCACTTTAACAAAAGTTTTGGGTGTGAAAGGGCTGTCTGTCAAAACGCTGGAAAATTGTAGGAATTGTTTTCACGCACAGTTTGATTATTGCAACAGTAAGACCAGTTCATTGCTATCCAGAAAATGGCCAGTTCTTCAAGGCCTGACGCCTCAAATAACCAGAACCAGAGGACTATGAGCAGCCCAGACAGAGCCTTGATTTCTGCGTTCAAGAAGATCTCGACGATGGCCGATCGCATAAATTTGCCGTAAACAATTGTTGACCGCGCTAATAACTTATTCAAACAGGTCCACGATGGTAAAAAACTTAAGGTTCGGTCAAATGATGCCGAAGCTTCTGCATGCTTGTACATTGCTTGCCGTCAGGAGGGCGTTCCTCGGACATTCAAGGAAATCTGCGCAGTTAGTGAAATTAGCAAGAAGGAGATCGGTCGCTGCTTCAAATTAACGCTCAAAGCCCTCGAGACTTCAGTAGACCTTATAACACCTGCCGATTTCATGTCGAGATTTTGCGATAATTTGGATCTTCCAAATATGGTTCAAAGGGGAGCAACCCACATTGCTAAAAAGGCTGTTGAGATGGACATTGTGCCAGGAAGATCACCTATTTCTGTTGCAGCAGCAGCCATCTATATGGCTTCACAGGCTTTGGGACATAAACGCAGTCGAAAGGAGATCGGTGACATAGCTGGAGTTACTGACGAGACTATACGACAATCGTACAAGTTAATGTATCCACATGCAAATAAATTGTTCCCCGAGGACTTCAAATTTGCTTCGCCCAACGAACAGCTGCCACCAATGTAGAGAAAATCACTCGTCAACCTATCTGGTAAATTTTTCAGCTGGAGAGTAAATTGTGTGATATTGTATATTTTTGACTGTTTTTAACCAAATATATTTTGAGTAAAAACTAAATAATAAATTTTCTTTAATGCTATGGTTTTCTGAGTAAATTCTATCCGAATAAATATTTTAAAAACCTAAACAGTTTATGTTTAAAAACATGCTACCTTTTTTTAAAAATGATATTAAATCTTCTAAAGTACACAAAACCATTGTTTCGTACAAGGTCAATAAAATTTGCTGGCATTGAGCATTTTGGGAAATAAAGATTATCTTAACAAACACTTCCATAAACTTCCTCGGCTATTACGTTAATAAAATTACAAACAGCTTCTGTAAATTTAATCACAAGCAACTTGAATAAACAATTCATTTTTGTGATTTCCACAAAATCAGATATTTTGTTGTTTTATGAATTAGAGGATTTACATATAATCTTTTCGTTTTATTTATTTTCTTTAGATTACCTGATAAGATTCATAGGCTCATATGCTAAAAAATTTAGCAATCAGTCTCAATTTGTATAGAAAAAATATGCTTCAGAAAATTATTACTAATTAATTTAAATTTAACGAATCTAAAACTTCCATCAATTCAGAAGTGGGATTGTAATAAAAAAGTGATATTTTAAAATTTCAAAATAATAAACTAAATATTGACAAAACAGAGTATAAAAATTTATACTCTTGTATTGTTTTTGGTAGTTTAATATTCTTTGATATTGAATTTGACATATTATTAAAAAATAAATTCGTAGATTCACTAAACTTTCAAACAATGATCAATCTTTTTAATTTCTGTTTTCAAAATTATTGACACAATTCTCCAATATATAGAAATGGAATAACTAGTGAATTTTTCCCTAGAAATTTACTAATTAAACAAAATTAAGGGCATTTAGAAGTCTACACTCAGTCAATGTCAGATTCAAGTCTGAATTCCGGTTATAGTCCAGTCAAGTTAGGGTTTCACCTCGGAATGAGAGATAATAAGCTGAAAACTTGTGCACACCTTGATATTAGCATTCTAAATGTTGTGTCAAAAGTTTCATAAAATCTCGTGTCTGAATCGTAAGTTATTGAAGGTCAAAGGTCACAAAAATCGGTTTTCTGGGATTATCTCTGTTTCTACAGCTCCAGTGATGTTAACACCTATTATAAAAATTGTAGAGCGTAAAATTTGCAACAATTTTTGTTCCAATCATTTTTTCATGCGCTCAACCCTTTTTGAGATAGAGGGCGGAGAGCGCCCAGCTTATTATCTCTCATTCCGAGGTTGACCCATTTTTTTTGCTTATTTGACTATTGCAGCACTTTAACAAAAGTTTTGGGTGTGAAAGGGCTGTCTGTCAAAACGCTGGAAAATTGTAGGAATTGTTTTCACGCACAGTTTGATTATTGCAACAGTAAGACCAGTTCATTGCTATCCAGAAAATGGCCAGTTCTTCAAGGCCTGACGCCTCAAATAACCAGAACCGGAGGACTATGAGCAGCCCAGACAGAGCCTTGATTTCTGCGTTCAAGAAGATCTCGACGATGGCCGATCGCATAAATTTGCCGTAAACAATTGTTGACCGCGCTAATAACTTATTCAAACAGGTCCACGATGGTAAAAAACTTAAGGTTCGGTCAAATGATGCCGAAGCTTCTGCATGCTTGTACATTGCTTGCCGTCAGGAGGGCGTTCCTCGGACATTCAAGGAAATCTGCGCAGTTAGTGAAATTAGCAAGAAGGAGATCGGTCGCTGCTTCAAATTAACGCTCAAAGCCCTCGAGACTTCAGTAGACCTTATAACACCTGCCGATTTCATGTCGAGATTTTGCGATAATTTGGATCTTCCAAATATGGTTCAAAGGGGAGCAACCCACATTGCTAAAAAGGCTGTTGAGATGGACATTGTGCCAGGAAGATCACCTATTTCTGTTGCAGCAGCAGCCATCTATATGGCTTCACAGGCTTTGGGACATAAACGCAGTCGAAAGGAGATCGGTGACATAGCTGGAGTTACTGACGAGACTATACGACAATCGTACAAGTTAATGTATCCACATGCAAATAAATTGTTCCCTGAGGACTTCAAATTTGCTTCGCCCAACGAACAGCTGCCACCAATGTAGAGAAAATCACTCGTCAACCTATCCGGGTGGCGGTAAAAAATTGATAACTAGAACTTTAGAGTCCCTGACATTACCTGCAAGTTTGCACATTCATTCATTCAGATAGATGCATTTTGCTTATCACAAAATGCACTTTTATTGTGCGGGTGGAACTCTGTTCGGAGTTTCCAACAAATTAAAACGGCTAAGGGCAAGAAATAATTTCATGGTCTGAAAATTACATAAAAGGTCATGTTCCCATTGCAGCACAAAATAATTTTATTTAAAACTGGCAAATAAACTGATTCATTTTTTTTAAATTTGCACCTTCTTAATCTTTGTTTAAGCTGTTGAAAATGTTCTAAATTTCTCAGCTGGAGAGTAAATTGTGTGATATTGTACAATTTTGACTGTTTTTAACCCAATTTCATAACAGCAGAATTAATTTCTATTTAATATGAATCTAGCCTTAAAAATATATTTTGAATAAAAACTAAATAAAAAATTTTCTTTAATGTTATGGTTTTCTTAGTAAATTCTATCCCAATAAATATTTTAAAAACCTAAACAGTTTATGTTTACAAATATGTTACCTTTTTTAAAAATGATATAAAATCTTAAAATCTCTCTAAAGTACACAAAACCATTGTTTCGTAGAAGGTCATTAAAATTTGCTGGCATTGAGCATTTTGGGAAATAAAGATTATCTTAACAAATACTTCCATAAACTTCCTCAGCTATTACGTTAATAGAATTACAAACAGCTTCTGTAAATTTAATCGCAAGCAATCTGAATAAACAATTCATTTTTGTGATTTCCACAAAATTAGATACTTTATTGTTTTATGAATTAGAGGATTTACATATAATCTTTTCGTTTTATTTATTTTCTTTAGATTTACTGATAAGATTCATAGGCTCATATGCTAAAAAATTGAGCAATCAGTCTCAATTTTTATATTTAAAAAAACCGAGCGTAATTTCAATTTAAATAAGATAAAACTCAGTTTTTTTTTTGTATCAGTAGTAACGTAATACAAGCGGTTATGTCAGCGTAAATTTTTCAAATTTGAAACGATTTTCGTGAAAATTGGTACTTAAGGTTTTTGCGGGTTGCTGATTTCAAATCCGCTGACCAAATTTAGAAATTCAATATGGCGGACCCAATATGGCAACCAATATTTCTCGATTTCAACAGATTCATTAACACAGAACGTTATTTTGTAGGAATTAGTCAAATTAAATTTCATTAATTCTTTTTTAAACACCTGGTTCTTAAGGCTTCTTTTTTTTGTGAATGGTAAGAAATTAACGATATAAAATATAGCTTAAACTATGGATTTTCAACGTTTTAACCCCTTTTTTTCAAGAAAATAAATCCATATCGATACAAGGCAAATACAGTGCGCGCAATTTCTATAACCGCACGTCTGATTTTCAAGTGAAATGCACAATTCATTGAAATAAAGCGATATAGTAACAAAATTTCTTTACAGGACAATTGTTAAATTTTATAACTATTCATAAAAGGTACGGACACACCAAAAGCGAAGCGAGCGAAGCGGCGCGAATAATTTAAAATTTGGGAACATTCTGTCGCAGTAGACGCTTCGCTCATGTCGCGTTCTATTCGGACACTTCAATTGATTTGTACGGCACCCAAATTTTTTAAATTGTTCGCTTCGCTCGCTTCGCTTTTGGTGTGTCCGTACCTAAAAGCAATTAAACAATTCCAAATATCAAGCAATGCGTGAATGCAATAGAAAAATCTTTCACAATTGATCTTAGAGTGCGCAGTTTCTATAAACGCAGTTTCTTTTTGTAGTATTACTAGTTAAACGCCAAGTAATTTTGAAACTTTTTAGGAAACAATTCATGTGAGTTTCATTTTTATTTTCCAACTATAGCTTAATTCTGTATAATTGCTGTTATTTCTTAAGATTTATTGTAATGCCACGAGGAAAGGTCCTTGACAACGACGATCGCGTCAGAATCCTTGCGTTTAGGGAAACTGGCCTTGGTATAAAAGAAATTGCAAGGAGAATTGGACGTTCAGAATGTGTGGTGCGAAATTTTATTAAAAAGGGCAATCGTAATGGATTATGGGATCATCCAAGAGGGAGCACCAAAGTTTCTAAAAAAAATATTGGGAACATAAGAGAAGAAGTTATGAAAAAAAAGTTAAGTGCAGCTCAAATTATAGCGGAATTAGAACTCCCAATTAAAGGAAGAGAAGTCCAACAAGTTTTGAAGGACATTACTTATATTAAATATAAGAAACCGGCCAAATCTCTCCAACTGCAACATCATCATAAATATGCGCGCCTAGATTTTGCTAGAAGCCACATGAACTGGGACGAAAAGTGGCAAAACGTTATTTTTTCTTACGGAAAACAATTTAATTTAGATAGTCCAGATGGATTAAGTACTTATTGGCATGATTTAAGGAAGCCCGATTCGCCTCGTCTAAGTAGTAATTTTGGTGTTGGTAGTTTAATGTTATGGGGTGCCTTTTCTTATCAAGGAAAGTTATTTTTACGCTTTGTTCCCACCCGAATGAACTCTGCCATATATAAAGACCTGCTGGACGAATCTCTTATTCCATATTTAAAAGACAATATGGAAAAAGATTTGATTTTTCAACAGAATAACGCCGCTGTGCATTCTTCTGCCGAAACAAGACGATGGTTTAGTGAAAGAAATATTCCTGTAATGGAGTGGCCATCACGTAGTCCGGATTTAAATCCAATGGAAAACATTTGGGGAATCATGGCACGAAGAGTTTACGCAAATGGTGGACAATTTTCTTCGTTATCTCAACTGAAAGCCGATATTTTGAAATGCTGGAATGATATTGATGAACATTTGTTTAAAAAGTTAATAATTTCGATGTCTAACAGGTTTTTTCAAGTTATAACTAACGAAGGAGGTAAAACACAATATTTAGAAAATATACAAAAATTTACTTTTCACTAAGCTTTTAAAATAAAGACTATAATATAAAGTGCGTTTATAGAAATTGCGCAGTCAAAAGAGACTTTTAATTATATTTATTTTTATTATAAAGTAATTACTTACTTTAATGAATGTTTTATATTATTGAATTAATATTTACCAATGGGGAATTTATGCAATATAATCGGTTTTGAAAAATAAAAAGTAGATTTCTTTAAACATGAATAAAACTGGCTGCGCTTATAGAAATTGCGCACACTGTATATCGCATAACATTTAAGATATTTGTCAAGAAGATTATTGTATTGTTTGTCATATAACAGCTAAAACAAGGAAATTAACCAAGCAAAAGTATGTTGCATATCGTTTTGTGACCTTTGACCTTCAATAACTTACGATGCAGACACGAGATTTTATGAGACTTTTGACACAACATTTAATATAGAATGCCAAAATCAAGGTGTGCACAAGTTTCCAGCTTATTATCTCTCATTCCGAGGTTGACCCATTTTTTTTTGCTTATATGCCATAGTAGCCCAGTCAAGGGCTACTATGGCAGCACTTTAACAAAAGTTTTGGGTGTGAAAGGGCTGTCTGTCAAAACGCTGGAAAATTGTAGGAATTGTTTTCACGCACAGTTTGATTATTGCAACAGTAAGACCAGTTCATTGCTATCCAGAAAATGGCCAGTTCTTCAAGGCCTGACGCCTCAAATAACCAGAACCGGAGGACTATGAGCAGCCCAGACAGAGCCTTGATTTCTGCGTTCAAGAAGATCTCGACGATGGCCGATCGCATAAATTTGCCGTAAACAATTGTTGACCGCGCTAATAACTTATTCAAACAGGTCCACGATGGTAAAAAACTTAAGGTTCGGTCAAATGATGCCGAAGCTTCTGCATGCTTGTACATTGCTTGCCGTCAGGAGGGCGTTCCTCGGACATTCAAGGAAATCTGTGCAGTTAGTGAAATTAGCAAGAAGGAGATCGGTCGCTGCTTCAAATTAACGCTCAAAGCCCTCGAGACTTCAGTAGACCTTATAACACCTGCCGATTTCATGTCGAGATTTTGCGATAATTTGGATCTTCCAAATATGGTTCAAAGGGGAGCAACCCACATTGCTAAAAAGGCTGTTGAGATGGACATTGTGCCAGGAAGATCACCTATTTCTGTTGCAGCAGCAGCCATCTATATGGCTTCACAGGCTTTGGGACATAAACGCAGTCAAAAGGAGATCGGTGACATAGCTGGAGTTGCTGACGAGACTATACGACAATCGTACAAGTTAATGTATCCACATGCAAATAAATTGTTCCCCGAGGACTTCAAATTTGCTTCGCCCAACGAACAGCTGCCACCAATGTAGAGAAAATCACTCGTCAACCTATCTGGTAAATTTTTCAGCTGGAGAGTAAATTGTGTGATATTGTATATTTTTGACTGTTTTTAACCAAATATATTTTGAGTAAAAACTAAATAATAAATTTTCTTTAATGCTATGGTTTTCTGAGTAAATTCTATCCGAATAAATATTTTAAAAACCTAAACAGTTTATGTTTAAAAACATGCTACCTTTTTTTAAAAATGATATTAAATCTTCTAAAGTACACAAAACCATTGTTTCGTACAAGGTCAATAAAATTTGCTGGCATTGAGCATTTTGGGAAATAAAGATTATCTTAACAAACACTTCCATAAACTTCCTCGGCTATTACGTTAATAAAATTACAAACAGCTTCTGTAAATTTAATCACAAGCAACTTGAATAAACAATTCATTTTTGTGATTTCCACAAAATCAGATATTTTGTTGTTTTATGAATTAGAGGATTTACATATAATCTTTTCGTTTTATTTATTTTCTTTAGATTACCTGATAAGATTCATAGGCTCATATGCTAAAAAATTTAGCAATCAGTCTCAATTTGTATAGAAAAAATATGCTTCAGAAAATTATTACTAATTAATTTAAATTTAACGAATCTAAAACTTCCATCAATTCAGAAGTGGGATTGTAATAAAAAAGTGATATTTTAAAATTTCAAAATAATAAACTAAATATTGACAAAACAGAGTATAAAAATTTATACTCTTGTATTGTTTTTGGTAGTTTAATATTCTTTGATATTGAATTTGACATATTATTAAAAAATAAATTCGTAGATTCACTAAACTTTCAAACAATGATCAATCTTTTTAATTTCTGTTTTCAAAATTATTGACACAATTCTCCAATATATAGAAATGGAATAACTAGTGAATTTTTCCCTAGAAATTTACTAATTAAACAAAATTAAGGGCATTTAGAAGTCTACACTCAGTCAATGTCAGATTCAAGTCTGAATTCCGGTTATAGTCCAGTCAAGTTAGGGTTTCACCTCGGAATGAGAGATAATAAGCTGAAAACTTGTGCACACCTTGATATTAGCATTCTAAATGTTGTGTCAAAAGTTTCATAAAATCTCGTGTCTGAATCGTAAGTTATTGAAGGTCAAAGGTCACAAAAATCGGTTTTCTGGGATTATCTCTGTTTCTACAGCTCCAGTGATGTTAACACCTATTATAAAAATTGTAGAGCGTAAAATTTGCAACAATTTTTGTTCCAATCATTTTTTCATGCGCTCAACCCTTTTTGAGATAGAGGGCGGAGAGCGCCCAGCTTATTATCTCTCATTCCGAGGTTGACCCATTTTTTTTGCTTATTTGACTATTGCAGCACTTTAACAAAAGTTTTGGGTGTGAAAGGGCTGTCTGTCAAAACGCTGGAAAATTGTAGGAATTGTTTTCACGCACAGTTTGATTATTGCAACAGTAAGACCAGTTCATTGCTATCCAGAAAATGGCCAGTTCTTCAAGGCCTGACGCCTCAAATAACCAGAACCGGAGGACTATGAGCAGCCCAGACAGAGCCTTGATTTCTGCGTTCAAGAAGATCTCGACGATGGCCGATCGCATAAATTTGCCGTAAACAATTGTTGACCGCGCTAATAACTTATTCAAACAGGTCCACGATGGTAAAAAACTTAAGGTTCGGTCAAATGATGCCGAAGCTTCTGCATGCTTGTACATTGCTTGCCGTCAGGAGGGCGTTCCTCGGACATTCAAGGAAATCTGCGCAGTTAGTGAAATTAGCAAGAAGGAGATCGGTCGCTGCTTCAAATTAACGCTCAAAGCCCTCGAGACTTCAGTAGACCTTATAACACCTGCCGATTTCATGTCGAGATTTTGCGATAATTTGGATCTTCCAAATATGGTTCAAAGGGGAGCAACCCACATTGCTAAAAAGGCTGTTGAGATGGACATTGTGCCAGGAAGATCACCTATTTCTGTTGCAGCAGCAGCCATCTATATGGCTTCACAGGCTTTGGGACATAAACGCAGTCGAAAGGAGATCGGTGACATAGCTGGAGTTACTGACGAGACTATACGACAATCGTACAAGTTAATGTATCCACATGCAAATAAATTGTTCCCCGAGGACTTCAAATTTGCTTCGCCCAACGAACAGCTGCCACCAATGTAGAGAAAATCACTCGTCAACCTATCCGGGTGGCGGTAAAAAATTGATAACTAGAACTTTAGAGTCCCTGACATTACCTGCAAGTTTGCACATTCATTCATTCAGATAGATGCATTTTGCTTATCACAAAATGCACTTTTATTGTGCGGGTGGAACTCTGTTCGGAGTTTCCAACAAATTAAAACGGCTAAGGGCAAGAAATAATTTCATGGTCTGAAAATTACATAAAAGGTCATGTTCCCATTGCAGCACAAAATAATTTTATTTAAAACTGGCAAATAAACTGATTCATTTTTTTTAAATTTGCACCTTCTTAATCTTTGTTTAAGCTGTTGAAAATGTTCTAAATTTCTCAGCTGGAGAGTAAATTGTGTGATATTGTACAATTTTGACTGTTTTTAACCCAATTTCATAACAGCAGAATTAATTTCTATTTAATATGAATCTAGCCTTAAAAATATATTTTGAATAAAAACTAAATAAAAAATTTTCTTTAATGTTATGGTTTTCTTAGTAAATTCTATCCCAATAAATATTTTAAAAACCTAAACAGTTTATGTTTACAAATATGTTACCTTTTTTAAAAATGATATAAAATCTTAAAATCTCTCTAAAGTACACAAAACCATTGTTTCGTAGAAGGTCATTAAAATTTGCTGGCATTGAGCATTTTGGGAAATAAAGATTATCTTAACAAATACTTCCATAAACTTCCTCAGCTATTACGTTAATAGAATTACAAACAGCTTCTGTAAATTTAATCGCAAGCAATCTGAATAAACAATTCATTTTTGTGATTTCCACAAAATTAGATACTTTATTGTTTTATGAATTAGAGGATTTACATATAATCTTTTCGTTTTATTTATTTTCTTTAGATTTACTGATAAGATTCATAGGCTCATATGCTAAAAAATTGAGCAATCAGTCTCAATTTTTATATTTAAAAAAACCGAGCGTAATTTCAATTTAAATAAGATAAAACTCAGTTTTTTTTTTGTATCAGTAGTAACGTAATACAAGCGGTTATGTCAGCGTAAATTTTTCAAATTTGAAACGATTTTCGTGAAAATTGGTACTTAAGGTTTTTGCGGGTTGCTGATTTCAAATCCGCTGACCAAATTTAGAAATTCAATATGGCGGACCCAATATGGCAACCAATATTTCTCGATTTCAACAGATTCATTAACACAGAACGTTATTTTGTAGGAATTAGTCAAATTAAATTTCATTAATTCTTTTTTAAACACCTGGTTCTTAAGGCTTCTTTTTTTTGTGAATGGTAAGAAATTAACGATATAAAATATAGCTTAAACTATGGATTTTCAACGTTTTAACCCCTTTTTTTCAAGAAAATAAATCCATATCGATACAAGGCAAATACAGTGCGCGCAATTTCTATAACCGCACGTCTGATTTTCAAGTGAAATGCACAATTCATTGAAATAAAGCGATATAGTAACAAAATTTCTTTACAGGACAATTGTTAAATTTTATAACTATTCATAAAAGGTACGGACACACCAAAAGCGAAGCGAGCGAAGCGGCGCGAATAATTTAAAATTTGGGAACATTCTGTCGCAGTAGACGCTTCGCTCATGTCGCGTTCTATTCGGACACTTCAATTGATTTGTACGGCACCCAAATTTTTTAAATTGTTCGCTTCGCTCGCTTCGCTTTTGGTGTGTCCGTACCTAAAAGCAATTAAACAATTCCAAATATCAAGCAATGCGTGAATGCAATAGAAAAATCTTTCACAATTGATCTTAGAGTGCGCAGTTTCTATAAACGCAGTTTCTTTTTGTAGTATTACTAGTTAAACGCCAAGTAATTTTGAAACTTTTTAGGAAACAATTCATGTGAGTTTCATTTTTATTTTCCAACTATAGCTTAATTCTGTATAATTGCTGTTATTTCTTAAGATTTATTGTAATGCCACGAGGAAAGGTCCTTGACAACGACGATCGCGTCAGAATCCTTGCGTTTAGGGAAACTGGCCTTGGTATAAAAGAAATTGCAAGGAGAATTGGACGTTCAGAATGTGTGGTGCGAAATTTTATTAAAAAGGGCAATCGTAATGGATTATGGGATCATCCAAGAGGGAGCACCAAAGTTTCTAAAAAAAATATTGGGAACATAAGAGAAGAAGTTATGAAAAAAAAGTTAAGTGCAGCTCAAATTATAGCGGAATTAGAACTCCCAATTAAAGGAAGAGAAGTCCAACAAGTTTTGAAGGACATTACTTATATTAAATATAAGAAACCGGCCAAATCTCTCCAACTGCAACATCATCATAAATATGCGCGCCTAGATTTTGCTAGAAGCCACATGAACTGGGACGAAAAGTGGCAAAACGTTATTTTTTCTTACGGAAAACAATTTAATTTAGATAGTCCAGATGGATTAAGTACTTATTGGCATGATTTAAGGAAGCCCGATTCGCCTCGTCTAAGTAGTAATTTTGGTGTTGGTAGTTTAATGTTATGGGGTGCCTTTTCTTATCAAGGAAAGTTATTTTTACGCTTTGTTCCCACCCGAATGAACTCTGCCATATATAAAGACCTGCTGGACGAATCTCTTATTCCATATTTAAAAGACAATATGGAAAAAGATTTGATTTTTCAACAGAATAACGCCGCTGTGCATTCTTCTGCCGAAACAAGACGATGGTTTAGTGAAAGAAATATTCCTGTAATGGAGTGGCCATCACGTAGTCCGGATTTAAATCCAATGGAAAACATTTGGGGAATCATGGCACGAAGAGTTTACGCAAATGGTGGACAATTTTCTTCGTTATCTCAACTGAAAGCCGATATTTTGAAATGCTGGAATGATATTGATGAACATTTGTTTAAAAAGTTAATAATTTCGATGTCTAACAGGTTTTTTCAAGTTATAACTAACGAAGGAGGTAAAACACAATATTTAGAAAATATACAAAAATTTACTTTTCACTAAGCTTTTAAAATAAAGACTATAATATAAAGTGCGTTTATAGAAATTGCGCAGTCAAAAGAGACTTTTAATTATATTTATTTTTATTATAAAGTAATTACTTACTTTAATGAATGTTTTATATTATTGAATTAATATTTACCAATGGGGAATTTATGCAATATAATCGGTTTTGAAAAATAAAAAGTAGATTTCTTTAAACATGAATAAAACTGGCTGCGCTTATAGAAATTGCGCACACTGTATATCGCATAACATTTAAGATATTTGTCAAGAAGATTATTGTATTGTTTGTCATATAACAGCTAAAACAAGGAAATTAACCAAGCAAAAGTATGTTGCATATCGTTTTGTGACCTTTGACCTTCAATAACTTACGATGCAGACACGAGATTTTATGAGACTTTTGACACAACATTTAATATAGAATGCCAAAATCAAGGTGTGCACAAGTTTCCAGCTTATTATCTCTCATTCCGAGGTTGACCCATTTTTTTTTGCTTATATGCCATAGTAGCCCAGTCAAGGGCTACTATGGCAGCACTTTAACAAAAGTTTTGGGTGTGAAAGGGCTGTCTGTCAAAACGCTGGAAAATTGTAGGAATTGTTTTCACGCACAGTTTGATTATTGCAACAGTAAGACCAGTTCATTGCTATCCAGAAAATGGCCAGTTCTTCAAGGCCTGACGCCTCAAATAACCAGAACCGGAGGACTATGAGCAGCCCAGACAGAGCCTTGATTTCTGCGTTCAAGAAGATCTCGACGATGGCCGATCGCATAAATTTGCCGTAAACAATTGTTGACCGCGCTAATAACTTATTCAAACAGGTCCACGATGGTAAAAAACTTAAGGTTCGGTCAAATGATGCCGAAGCTTCTGCATGCTTGTACATTGCTTGCCGTCAGGAGGGCGTTCCTCGGACATTCAAGGAAATCTGCGCAGTTAGTGAAATTAGCAAGAAGGAGATCGGTCGCTGCTTCAAATTAACGCTCAAAGCCCTCGAGACTTCAGTAGACCTTATAACACCTGCCAATTTCATGTCGAGATTTTGCGATAATTTGGATCTTCCAAATATGGTTCAAAGGGGAGCAACCCACATTGCTAAAAAGGCTGTTGAGATGGACATTGTGCCAGGAAGATCACCTATTTCTGTTGCAGCAGCAGCCATCTATATGGCTTCACAGGCTTTGGGACATAAACGCAGTCAAAAGGAGATCGGTGACATAGCTGGAGTTGCTGACGAGACTATACGACAATCGTACAAGTTAATGTATCCACATGCAAATAAATTGTTCCCCGAGGACTTCAAATTTGCTTCGCCCAACGAACAGCTGCCACCAATGTAGAGAAAATCACTCGTCAACCTATCTGGTAAATTTTTCAGCTGGAGAGTAAATTGTGTGATATTGTATATTTTTGACTGTTTTTAACCAAATATATTTTGAGTAAAAACTAAATAATAAATTTTCTTTAATGCTATGGTTTTCTGAGTAAATTCTATCCGAATAAATATTTTAAAAACCTAAACAGTTTATGTTTAAAAACATGCTACCTTTTTTTAAAAATGATATTAAATCTTCTAAAGTACACAAAACCATTGTTTCGTACAAGGTCAATAAAATTTGCTGGCATTGAGCATTTTGGGAAATAAAGATTATCTTAACAAACACTTCCATAAACTTCCTCGGCTATTACGTTAATAAAATTACAAACAGCTTCTGTAAATTTAATCACAAGCAACTTGAATAAACAATTCATTTTTGTGATTTCCACAAAATCAGATATTTTGTTGTTTTATGAATTAGAGGATTTACATATAATCTTTTCGTTTTATTTATTTTCTTTAGATTACCTGATAAGATTCATAGGCTCATATGCTAAAAAATTTAGCAATCAGTCTCAATTTGTATAATTAAAAAAACCGAGCGTAATTTTAATTTAAATAAGATAAAACTCAGTTTTTTTAATATCAGTCGTAACGTAATATAAGCGGTTATGTCAGCGTATTTTTTTTATTCTTTTATTATTGACATAAACGATTCAGAAAACCTTTTTTATTAAAAATCTGCTTAACCTTGTTGAGGAAAATCTCTTTACGTTGAAAAGTATATTTATTTATTTTTATAACCCTACGCGGTGAAAAATGTTTGGGTAGATTTGATCCAACATCTCTATATATAATAAATAAAAATTAAAACGCTTGCACTAATATTTTTCATTTTTTGTCTGAATGTAGTACATATTCCAACTTAACATATAGGTTACTTTTTCTGGATAATATATAGGGTTCCAAGATGGCGGTTGAAAATTTCAAATTTGAAGCGATTTTCATGAAAATTGGTACTTAAGGTTTTTGCGGGATGCTGATTTCAAATTCGCTGTTCAAATTTAGAAATTCAATATCGCGGACCCAATATGGCGACCAAGATTTCTCGATTTCAACGGATTTTAATGAAAATCAGTAAAATGATTGTTTTGAGGTCACTGATTTTGAATATTATCAAAATTTACAAATCCAAGATGGCAACTAAAATGTCTGGATTACAACAGATTTTAATGAAAATTACTACAATGATTATTCTGAGGCTGCTAATTATCAATATTATCAAAATTTGTAAATCCAAGATGGCGGGTCCAATATGGAGACCAAAATATCTCGAATTCAACGGATTTTAATTAAAATTAGTACAATGATTATTCTGAGGCCACTAATTTCGAATATTAACAAAATTTCAAAATGCAAGATGGCGGAGCCCATATGGTGATCAAAATTTTTTCTACGGATTTTAATGAAAATTAGTACGAATTTTTTGTGGCCACTAATTTTGAATATTATCAAAATTTCAAATCCAAGATGGCGGACCCAAAATGGCGATCAAAATGTCTCGATTTAATAAAAATTGGTACAATGATTATTTTATGGTCATAATTTTGAATATTATTAAGATTTGGAGATTCAAGATGGCGGATCCATAAAAGGGTTTTCGGTTTGAAACAATTGTATTGCATAATTTGTGGCGTATGCATTTCAAAGTAAAGAAAATTCGTTCAGCTGCAAGTGAGTTTTCTTGAAAAGTTATTTTTTCAGCTGGTGCAAATTAACCTATGGCTTTTTAACATTACCGTTGATTTTAGTACTTTTTTTTCAAGAAAATGAATTCACATTGATACAAGACAAATTTATCGCATAACATTTAAGATATTTATCAAAACGATAAATTAAATTATTTTATTATTTTTTATAAAAGAGCTACAACAAAGAAATTAACCAACCAAAAGTAAGTTGCATATAGTTTTATATCTTACACAAATCCATTTCCATTTGGAAAGTTTTTATATAGGGGTTAAAGGGGTAAAAACAGACGAGAAGTTTAATTGAAAACTACCAAATTAAGGCATGCCGCATACACTTCGACATGTTTCTCAAATCGACAAGTTCCCAAATTGAAAAGTGCCCTGTAGGAAAAGATTTATCATCGTTAGAACGTTGTAGTTCTCTTTTTAAAGACTGATAGAAAAAATTCAGATTGAACAAGTAGTTTTCATAGTTACTCATATGTAAAAAAACTAATTAAAAATAATGCGATTTTAATTTTTCATGAGAGAATGCTATATAAAATAAAATTTTCTGAATACAAGCTTAAACTCCACTTTATAATGATGCAAGTCGCTCAATTTTCCGTATTTTTGACCCAAAAAAATAGTCCTTTTCAATTTAATTTAATTTTTGGTGCAGCTTTCAATAAATATCTCAAATTACTATTCCTAAAGTGGGTCTGATAATTAATTAATAGTAAATATCTTACATAGATATCAACATTTCTAAGATAATTTTATTTAATTATATACCGACACTTCAAAAAGTATAATAATCTTAATTGTGTTAGGTAAAAAGATTTGAGCTATAAATGTTGATTGCACAACCACTTGTTTATTAAACACTGATTGCCACTGATAATATGATTGATGAAAGCTCATAATTACTTTAGAAACTCGTAAATCGAAAAGTAATTACCATTGAACTTAAAAACCAAGAAATTGGCTATTTTTTTAAAATGCACTTGTTAATTACACTTTGAACACGAAAAGTGATAAGAAAAATGAACTATTTTACTTACTTATAGTTCCAGAACAGAATACGGTTCTTGCACGTGTATTATACATGGCAACAATGAAAGGAAATTCATTAACCCTAGCTTCTACACCTCCTGTGATTTTTTCATTAACACTCCATCCACAATCACAAGGCTGAGGGCTGACAGAAATCATACAACTAAATGATCCAGCCGAATAACCACCTTGAGATGTATAGGCGATCACAAGTCGATTAAAAAGCGAATTTCTTTGAACATATCCAACACCACAAAGATATTCACTTCCTCGCATTTGTTTATCTCCATCTACCGAAATATAGAAAAATTCTGTGGTGCAAGAGGATCCCGTCTAGAAAAAAAATTGTTAGTAAAACACCTTTTACAAAAATCTGATTATATATTTTGTAGACGTGTGCAATATTCAGTTTAAAAGATAAAATTTAAATTTTAAAGTATCTCGACTTTCTCACCTTATCCAAATTAATATTACACTCCATATGAATTTCATAATCCAAAGGTGCTTCGATTGTGTAACGACATGATGATCCTGAAGGGTATCGACTTGGATAGTAAGGTGAATTTAAGACGAGGGAATTGTTGACAAAAACTGTATGATCACAATATTCAAACCATGCCCTACACGATCCAATCTTCAACACCAACACCAAGGCAACTGTAGGTAGGAACAACCCTTTAAAAATCAATATTGATCACTAATTCTAATTCTTAGATAGTCTTATGAAGAACAAACCAAAATTCTTCGATATCATCCTTCCGCTGCTTCAGTCCGATAATGAGTGATACTTTGCACAGAAGTTATGGGGCTTTTTGTTTTATCTCTTCTCCAACTTTGTGACATTTTACAGAGATAACAACAATACCTATGCAAATTCTTGGAAAGTAATTTAGGTGAAATGAAAAGCACAGCTGAAGTCTGTGATATAATTGCCAGTAGTTATGATAGTACCGAATTTGCGATAATAAAGTTTATCCAGGTCGACAACGCACTAGCAGCCACACTCATTCGCACTCTGGCGGGTAATTTTTGCAAGTAATGTCTAATTCAACATTTGTATATCTGTATTAATTATTGCCCAGTTGTGTAAATATCGAAAATCAACGCAGTAAAACAATGAACGAAATGAATGTCACTGATCAAGTTTAACACCGACACTTGTGGCAATCTAACGGGTGGCTTCAAGAGAGGTCACACTGAGCTAGAAAAAAAAAAATAGTTAACTCTTTCGTAATAAAACTACCTGATAACAGGTGCGCTTAACGATCGCTTAAACATTTAACTCCAGCTGCGATCACTCGCAGCGCTAAAAATTCAGATCAGGCGCCAATTTGGCGTTCTAAAATGATAATAAAAGTAGTAACTAGTACAACATTGCTGAGGGATGATTTTTTGAAGGGCGTTATTTCAAATACATTACAAAAATCAAATTCTGTTCATTTCGATCTTTAGAAATCTCGTGTGTGATCAAATGAACTTGCGCAATATGCGTAAGCATTAGTGCAAACATTTACACTCTACCTCCAGAAATTAGGGTATTAATTGTTCTTTAATCGCACCAATAACCTTGGTATTGGCCTACGCCATAAAATAGACAGATGTGCTCCAGTAAAGATCAAAGACCTTCAAAATATTTCAAAATAAGTCAAAGAATCGTAAGATAATTAACTTAAACTTTTTTACACTTATCTTAAATTGAAATCAAGGCTAATAAATAGCTTGACACTCTTTTTGAACAAATCATTCATTTCGCATAATCTATGTAGATATGTAACATTAATTTGACAATTGTGTTTTTAATTTTCAAACACAAATTTTTTTTATATAATACTGTCCACTTATTTTTAGGTATATAGTATAGATGCCTAAAACAAAAAACAGTGGCGAACAATTGGGAACTTCCAAACTTCTAATATTAATTACCGTGTGATGAAGATATTGAAGTAGTGCTTTTGGCATTATCTTCCTTGATTTTTGAGCGCCTCACGCTTTTGTCACACAACTTTAAGAAATCAATACACAATTTAAAAAATACACAGAATACAAAAACAAGTTTTTTTTAGTTTTTATCAGTCTTATAATCAATTTTTAGTCTTAAAGTTAATCTTACAATAATATTAATATTAATTTATTTATAATTAGGTACAATGGCTAAAAACTTAAAAGTACAATAAATATTTAACATATAAAAGTTCAGGAATGAAGATGCTACCTACAGAACAACAACGTGTTTTACACAATATAAAAATCAAGATAATAATAACACAGCCCCACAAATTCAATATATCCCTATGATGAGGTCAAGAAAACTCGTACAGCCTCATAATAATTTACTAGAATCAAAAAATACCCATGAATAAGGTGAAAGTGAGATTAAGCTCCGAGAATACATACTTAGTTGTCCGATCTTAGTGAATCGAATTATATAAATTTTCAGATGTATCACGATTCAATTAAAATACATATTAATACGAGGGTGGATTGAAAAGTTCGCGGACTCATATAGACATGATTAAAATTTTTATTTCGTTCTGCCTTCATTACATTCAGTAACTCTTTAGTTGTCATTGTGTGAAGTTTCACTTTAGTGTTACTTTTTGTTAAGAGTTTACAGTGTTTTATTGCGCGTTAAGTGAAGAGATTTTTAAAAATGGAGAAAATAAAACATCGACAACGCACGCCCTCACACGTCCTGCGAAACGATGGCTGAAATCCATAATTGTGGGTTCGAATTACTTCCACACCTCGCTTATGGCACCATCTGACTTCAACCTCTTCCCCAATCTAAAAAAACATTTAGGAGGACAGAAATTGTCATCAAACGAAGAGATTGAAGCTGCCGTCAATGCCTATTTTGAGGACCAAGATGAGGCATTTTTTTAAAAATGGTATAATGGCTTTAAAAACCAGATGGAAGAAGTGCATTGAGAAAAGTGGTGATAACGTGGAAAAATAAAAATAATTTTAAAATCTTCTAGTTTCGTTTTCATATTCAGGCCGCGAACTTTTCAATCCACCCTTGTATAATTATAAGTATAAATAAAAACATTTTTTAAAAATTTTTCAAATGCGACTCCAAAGTGTGGCAGGTGTTGCAGTTGAATCTCTTTTTATTTCGTGACCTTCCTTAGTGTACGCGCTTACAATTTTTTACTGATTGATCTAAAATCTTAAATGTAGCTTAATATTAAATAATATTCTCTAGTTAACAAGGTTGGATCGTTTTTTTGGAAAATTGGTTAAAAATGAAATACAAACATCAGTAGTAAATCGTTAATAGAATTGGTGAATTTAAATCAATCAAAAAAATATGTAGTTCATTAGAGAATGTTATTATTAAGCTGCACCTAAAATTTCAGTTCAATTGGTTAAAAATTGTAGGCGTTAGAGGTACACGAAGGCAGATCACGAAAAACAAAACTGCAACACCTGCCGCACTCTGGGTACGAATCTGAAATGTTTTTAAAGTACTTTAAGACTTACATTAATATGTATCTTGTATATAGATTTCGTTCACACAAGTAGTATTACCCATTAAAACAAAATAGATACCTGGTAAGAGAAAAACTATATTTTAAAATCAAGAATGATTAATATTATATTAGTTTAAGAGAATTTGTTATAAGTTGTAAATTGCTCTTATGGAAAAATACTTTAGGACGCAAATTACAACTAATGGAAAAGTAACTAAAACTAATAAAAACTGCACTATAATGAAAAATTAACGAATAATTGGTGTTTTCGTGAGTTAATTAATATTGTTCTTGAAAACGCACGTTTCTGAAGTTATTTTTTATATTGGAGTTGAAGGGGTAGTCTTTTCTAAACTATACCTAGTAATAAGATCAATATGGTATGCATGAGGCCCAAAACTTTTAATAGCATTTCTTTGTAGCTCAATTCAAACATTAATGAATTGGACACCCTGGAAGCGTCACTCTATAAATTAATTTTACCTTTATACTGTACTATTAGAAAGGCGAATGTCTATACTTTTATTTGAGATGTTGGTTGCTACCCTTTTTGCAATTACATTTAGGAAAAAATCGCTAGCAAATTGAAATCACGTATGCGTGACTCCGGCCGATAACCGCCAGTAAATTGAAGTCACGTATATGTGACTCCGGCCGTCAAAGTGTTAAAATAATCTCAAACATGTTTCAAAGATCACTTAATAATTGTATTTGAAAGTTTTTATAATAACAAGGGTATAAAAATATGATTCCTACTGTTTTCCCTTAGTGTGGAAGCAACTACACTACACATGCATTTTGAAACAAACATTGACTATGTTAAATTATTAAGAATGGTTTATTAAGTCTCTTAACTAAATTCACATGATTTCTGGTTAAAAATAAACAAATCGACTCCCTTAAAATTGACTTTTTAATATTTAGATGAACTATGATCTGGTAGAGTAAAATACAAAATTCGTACTAGATGAATTAACAAGGTGTTATCGTTAAATTGACTATAAATAATTTTTTTTTTCAGTGTTTTGTTGCAACTAATGACACATGTAAGTTGATTAAGCTGATTCTATTGACTTTTCCATTTTACTATTCTCTTATTTGGGATTTATGCCATTAGTGAATACTAACTGACGTTCAGTTAATATTAATTGATTTATTTTTAATGAGAAGCTACAATAGTTAAATATCTTTTAACAGCTTACATCAAGAAAACAAAATCTAGTAAAACAATTCTTTCAACCCCAACCAAATCGTGACCGAAATAATTTGAGTCGTGTTGCTGATTAGTTTTACTTTCGAATAGTTAGTTCTCCATTCATTTCAGGACATTAACACTTGCAGCAATTCAATTACCTTAAAAAATATAGATTACTCCATATTTTGAAGAAAACTTATAAAGAAAGAACCACATCACTTTTCCATAAAAGCGATACAAATTAAAAACTATTTCTGTAAAATTTGTGGCAACAACTTTTGCCACCATAAACGTGCATTGGGATATGAAAAGTAAGGTACCCCATTTCGATTATGGCTGTTATATTTTTTTTTTTATCGCCTGTTCTAACACTAGTAAAAATTTTGCCAAGTTTCATCCCTTAATTCAAAAGCTGTATCGCAAATTTTTTTTTTTGGATTGCTCAAAATTCAATATGGCCGCTAAAACCACGTGATCTTTATAATTTTACCACTTAAAAGAGTATAAAATGGCTCACAGCATTCCGATTGGGGTCTACAACGGCTTAAATGAAAGCGATCTTTGCAAGGATTCTTCGAAAATCAGTATGCATTCGAAAGTAGAAATCAAAGTGGTATAGTGTGTATAGTAAGTCTATTTTTTAAAACCATGATCACATGAATACACATTAAGATTTTATTTGAAATTATATGTTAAAAACTTGGACTTATACCACTTTCTAAACGAATGGTTCAAATGTATGGTAGGCAAAGTGGACTTGAATTTTAGGCCTTGATTTGGAGCATATTTCAGAACAAGACTACCTTTTCATTCATTAGAGTTTTGAGTGCTCTTTTACCCTCCCGGTTAGTTACACCTCTTCTTATACGACTTTTCGGAGTTATACTACTTTAATTAAATTTCGATTGCTCTCGGGCAGATGAACACTGTCATATTAAAGATAGTTTATTTTGTTATGATTTGTTTGACATTGTACCAATTATTATATTTTCAATAAACATTATTATATACACATACATTACCAGATATCTCGTTTATTCTCTCCACTCTTTTATTTTTCTATTTTCTTACTGAAACCATCGTAAAGTATACCTCATGTAAAAATTGCTGAAATTGAACGATGTAGCCCCCCTCCCCCTTCCACCTGTGAGCAAATTTCAGCACTCTGTTTTCATCGGTCCATTCGTATGCAAATAAACAAATTATAATTAATTAAGCGCAAAAAATGTCAGTTAAATTTTTGTAGAAAGGGTACAAACGAAGCTAACTCTAATGAGCTGATGGTAGTGGTGAAATCAAGGGGGAGCGGCGGCGGGGAGGCGCCATCAGCCCACAAATATATGAAGAAGTGTTCGACGTTAAAACATTTGTCCGGAGGACATTGGCTTTTGCTGCAGGGTAAAAATTTGATATTTATGATTATGTTCCTCATATATCACCTGAGCTTCCCAAACCAGTTGGCGCGGGGTAGTTACTTGGCGCGCATAAACACATACATAGATATTGGTAGGGTGCACATATGTCCGGAGGGGGTTGGTGGGGGGGTGGTCCAGGGAATTTTCACTATAGCCCGGGCAGTAAAAATCTCCCGAAAAAAGTGGGCATGCATAGAAAGAATATATGTATATATACAAAAAAAAAAAAAAATGATTCCCTGTCGACATCATTCGCAGCCTGACTAAGCAGGTTGGATTGGACCTGGACTTGGACTGAACCTAGGACCGCTCCTGTATTTTTCTATACCGCGCCTCGCCGCTTCAGGATCCGCTCGCTATCTCTCTCTGTCTCACTCTCATTCTCTCTCCCTCTCTCTGTCTCTCTCGCTCTTCCTCTCCCAGCATCAGAGCACCAGAGCAATGATTGCAAACGAAGTTGATTACTTTAAAATTCGCATTATTCGTCGTGGCGGGAAAAATATCGTCCAGGATGACGGGTGTTCCTCCTGGAGTTGGAGTTGGAGTTCGAAATAAGAGGGAAGAGGGGGAGGGGGCGGTAGATTTTCAATTGAAAAAATTATGGACGTTCTGGAGCACCCAAAAGAGGGCTGAGATAGCCGAAAGAGGACTGGACTGGACCGTATGTGAATGTCGGGAGCGTCGAACAGAACAAATAAATCCGTCGGGGCCTGTAAATTTTTTTAAGCCACGCTCTTACAGCTCCGCGCCAACGATAGGAAGCACAAACACACCTACGGCGATTGGGGCCGGGGGAGGGGGTGGATAAAAGGGTTGGAGTTGGGGGTGGTGGTGGGCCATCGAATCGGGTCCGGGAGAATCGGCCACACACATCCCTTCCAGACCTGTTTTCGTTGCTTATTTCATTTAGACAATGAGTTTGAGCTTTATTCAGACTCCTCAACGTTCGGTTTAATTCGAATTGATTTTCCCATTTTTATAGCGGCAGAAGCAGCGCGGCGCGGCGCGGCATGGCGCGGCTCGGTTTCGCTGCTGCAGTGGCACGGTGTGAGCGTTAGTTAAGAGGGCGTGTGTGCTCCAGGCCGGGAGCAACGCCGATCGTGGGGTTTGAGAGGGTTCCCGTGGGATGAAAGGGAGATTGGAGGGACCACCACGACGACCGGGAACATTCATTATGAGCCAACGGCAGGGATGGGTCCGCGCAAAAATAATTTTTAACTTCTTACTTTGCCACCGAACAATGGATGAAATCGACGGGCGAGTTGCAGTCGCTCTGGTGAAAATTGCATCAAAGGTTAGGTCAATTTGACCGTAAACAATGTTAATGGGTGGACAGGTATGCGCCACCTAGTGATTGCATACGATATGAACTTAAAAAGTGTTTTTTGTCGTATAGATTTAGTAGAGATAGAGGAATATAGCTTAACTTGAAGATATACAATAGGTACTTAATATAACACCATTCTTCAATATATGCAAAAACCTAGAGAAACTATATAACAAGCCGTGATATAAATCTGTACGCTGCCACATTTATAGGGCGATTTAGTCGGATGATTGCAACTCCTTACGCAATCTTCAAGTAAGAAAAAAATATATATACCTACGAAAATATAAAAAAACATATATATATATTTTATTTTAATAATTTTAATAATATAATAATATGTTTTATTATATTTATTTATATATCATTTTCTATACCATCTGTCAAACTATGTTGTCGTGTACAGTAAACAAAAGACCAAACCGAAAAAAAAAACAAAGTATTCTTTGCCTCATGACCTATGATCTGGGACAACAAATATAAATATTAATTTTTTCTTAGTGGGGTAACGATTTTTTCATTTCCAAAACACCTAAAATTCGAGACTGCGTCTTTTAAACATGGGTCAAACTCTCAAAAAACAATATTTTGCTATAAATTTAGCTTCTCCTCCTTCGTTATAACCTAATCTAAAGAAAACAATTTTATATTAATATTCCAGATCACTACGACGACCCCTGTATTGCCAACCGCAAAAAAAGCACACGCTCGATAGGTCACCTGGTTATATTAATTATCAAGCTCAATAAGTAAGCATATATAAAAATGAAGTTGATTGCATTTGTAGTTTTTTTTTATATATACATCATTTCAAAATTAGGATTTTATTTTGTATTTTTTATGTATCTTAAAACCGAATTTACTTTTAGAGTGAACGAGCGCAATCTTAGAGTAATGTCACATCTGCAAAAACTAGTTTATGTAAAAATAACTACAGCATTTTTCAGCCTATTAAAGCTGATTTTTTTGATGTTCGTTTCAGTACGCATGCACAAGAAAAATCTGCTTGGTGGTTGCAGTCGCATGTCTACTAAAAGATCAGACCAAATGATGAATAACACAAGTCGACACGATTTTTGATTCTGATTAATATGCAGTCATTCCTCATTGCTTTCGTCTCACAATTGAAGAAAATCAACATGATTTTTAAAAAAATTTGCTTTTGTGCCCAGGACAGCAAATTTAAAATGACCAATCATCAAAATTGTTATGTTTTCATTTCCTTGTAAATCTATTGGGGGCGCATATCTTTTAAATTTTCGGTTGCTATATTAGATCCTCCATCTTTAATATATATTTTGGTAACAGATTAAGTTTCAGCGACCCTAAGACCTCTTTGATTCATTTTGATAAAAAACCCCATAAAATTGCAAATGTTCGGACGCCATATTTAATTCACCACTTTGGAACCCAATACAAAAATGTACCTATACTGTTTTCTCTAGTATAACGTACTTTTTGGCAAAAAATCAAAAATATCGCACAACGCATTTAGTTGTAATTGAGGTTCAAACTATCCAAACGAATGTCAAATTTTCCTTCACAAAAGCAAAGTTTTAATAAAATTATGACACTTTTGCCTTCCTTTTGGATACAAGCAATAAGAAAATAGCATTCATAACTCAGACTCAAAAAAAAAAGTTTAATTTTGTTGACCTGTGTAATCAGTCATATAGGGGAGAAGTGGCATGAAGGAGCCAGGTTTTGAAAGAGCCACTTACATTATTTTGGTAGTTTAGGAACGGATTTGGTTGGTAATTTTATTTTTAAGTGGCAACAATGATTTCCCGTCACCCACAAAGATTTGACAGTTCGTCGAAACCAACGGACGCCGGTACATCGAGTCAAAGTTTTTGGCACCAAAAAGTAAGTATTTTGCTTCATTTAATTTGTTTTTGGTATTTTATTGTAAACAAATATAGGCAATTGGATTGTAGATTGAGGTTGTGCATATATTTGGTCTTGCAGCTGCGTAAAAACTGAGCCACAAAGTTTTGATATTGTTGTTATTTTGAAGGTTATATTTTTTTAAAGAATACGTTATGAAACAGCCGGGTGGATGGGCCTTAAAAGAGCTGGCTTGATGATATTTTTACTCAAAAAGGATACGAATAAATTTTGTAGGATAAAATGTGTTTATAATTAGCCAAAGACCACGTGTGAATTTTTTCAGAATTTTTTGGAGCATTTTTGGATTTTTCAAAAACTGGCCAAATCCAAAAAACCAAAAATAGTCGAAAAAATTCTGAACAAATTCACACGTATTCTTTGGCTCATTCTAAGTATTTTTTGTTATATAAAGTTTTTTGTAAAGTTGATCCTTTTCGTGTAAAAAAATCCAAAATTTTGTTATTACATTGCTCTGCAAAATGGCTATTTTGCAAAAAGCAAAGCAAAAAAAAAAACTCTCAAAACCATGGTTTAAGAAAGTATATACATTCGGACTGCAATTTTTGGTGGTTATATGATCCTTTTTGCATAATTTTCATAATTACACTTTATAATACAGACTGGCTCTTTAATAACTTTTAGTAGCTCTTTCAATACCGAAATGTTATGAAAGAGCCATAAGACACATCTTTTAAAACTGAATATTTTGTTGATTTTTTTACAGTGTTTAAGGTTTTTTCCTATGAAATTACCTACTTTAATAAATAAATAATAATTGAAGAAAAAAAAATCATCATTTCTTTCATTAAAAGTATATATTTTTGCTCCGTTTGGTAAACTGGCTCTTTCATGCCACTTCTCCCCTACTATAGATTGATTTTGTTATTTTTCAAAGCTTTGACTAAGCTGATGGTATGTTAAAAAAAAAAACCTTATAGCAAATTATTGTAAAAGGTTCAAATTCGTGTTAATTTATAATCGATATCCACCAGGAAGACATGACCTTGCCGACAGTGAAAGCATTAGTTAAATCAGTTCTGTAGTTTTACACGCAAACATACTCTCTGTTTATATGTATATTCGTACAGAATAGAAATATTGAATTATGGAAGAAAAACTAAAGGACTTAGACTATACAAAAGAATAATAAAATAGCTAAATAAAAATGCAAATATAATGTTATATGTATATAATAGACTAGTGTAACGAGGATTTTCTATCTTTCAGAATATTAGCAATAAAAAATAAATAAATACACCATATTTACCTCTAATACTTTACATTTGTTATAAACAATTTTCCCTTTTTTTTTGCAATCACTAATGTATGTAAAGTACGTTCTAAAAACGAATTTTTTCTATCCAGGAAACCAACATATGATTAATATAATTAGTAGTTTAAAATATGGTTTAAATGAAAGTTTGGATCTTTTTTTTCAGAAACGAATTAATTAATTAGGTAAAGTATTTTATTGGAATTCTTTCCTTTATTTTTAAATAAATTATTAAAGTAAGCATTTTCTCACTTGTTCGAACAATTTTGTTTTTGGACTCGCAATTTACGGACAAATTCTTATAGAACTAATCTTTTACATGTCATTGTCCGAACAAAAATATGTTGTTTACCTGTGATTGCATTAATAATATTACCTTTAAATAAATCATCAGAAAGCAAGTACAGTAAAACCCGTTTAAATGCAACCCGCTTTACTACACAATTCCTTTTATTGCACACGATGCGAATGCACCGAATTGTTTGCCTTATTTATGTGTAGAAACAAAGACCGCATTATTGCACACCTCTTAAATACACAAACCACTTATTTGCACATTAATTTCAGGCACGAATTTTCTATTTGAATTAAAAAATAACCGGATAAATCCAATATACATATTTTAAATGAACAGATCTGTACATTGTCTCTTCGGTGGTTACCATTTAAAGGCAAAGAAAAAGAAGAACACTTTCTCGTTAGTCTTTGCTTTGACATTTCAGTCTTTTTGAGTTGGCGGGTGGACCTTGTAAATTGCGGATTGTAATTGTTTAATTTTGGTAAAATTTGTAAAGTAAAGACGAAAATAGAACGCTATGTAATTAACCAAACTGAAAAAAAGTAATCCGAGCTCTCTTAAATGCACAACATGTGCATTTATCTTAAAAACGTTTAAATGCACAAACCGTTTAAATGCACGAAATTTTCTGACAAATTGGATGTGCATTTAAGCGGGTTTTACTGTATCTGCAAATTTTCTTGAATATCTCATAATCTTTATAATTTGAATGTTTTTTTTAGCAGAAATGTTAATTATGATACCAATTCCAAAAAGATTGCCTTCTTAGTAATTGTTTATTAAGTACCAACGTAATCAGAAAATTGCACGAATTAATCTCGAATTTGGTAGTCCCAATCTCGATTTCATTATTTTCAAAAATATATTTCAAGTCAAAGTCCCAGTAAATATCGAATTCTGCCATAAAGTTTAAAACTTTACAGTCCACACCAACTTCTTTTAATAATTTACGACAATTTATTTAAAGCATCCCCAATTATTAATTTTAATAATAAATATTTTAAATCAGCGCTCCGGAAACACCCAATTACTTATTTTCATGACATGTTTTTCGTATTTTACTTTTACGTTCCATAAGATTAATAAAACTAAGTACCTACCTTTATTTTAATCCTATTAAAATATTTATGTATGTTGGACTCGATCTCTTATCTTCTTTAAGTTGACATTAGTATTAGTTATTAGTTGTCTTCTGTTTTTTTCAGTACCAGAGCACTAATTTCAATTACACATAACACAAAATCACAAACTATAAGCTCGCAAACAAACACACTATTTAATGATATTATTACTTTTTGTCTAGGCGGTGAGAACCAAAATTACACTTTTTATTCCCCAATTGTTTTTATACAGAAAACAAAAACAATATTTTTCGGATCTACAAGATTAAGGTAAATTGACACTATGCGAATTAAAATGGGATCAAAGGTTATACAAATTACACGTTTTATTACCTACTTATCCAAAAACAAACACTTATTTTTTAAGACCACAAAAGCCACATCTTGATTTTGTTTTTCATTTAATTTTAATCTAACCCATTTAACTATAAAACAATTTAACAAACACGAACCTGACCGAGACGCTTTTCTAAGATTTTATACGGCAATTTGTTGTGTTCATGTATTTATGCCAATTTGTTCTATTCATATAATTAAACAATACTTCTTATAACATTTGCAGAAATTGTTTTCTCCCGCCATAATTGCAATTAGCAATTATGTGTAAAGTGTTTCGAATTTGATGATAACATTTAGCACTATAAATTTTGACTAATTATTATCAGTAAAACTATTATGAATCAATTTCAGGGTATACAAAATAGTTTCCAACGAACAGAGCATATTATTTTTCGCAGCTGAAAATAAACATATTAAGTTTTTCATATTTTTCTTACTGTAGTCGACGAATTATAATAGACAATGATAAATTTTAGCATTAGTACCATACGAGTACGATATTTAAAATCGATCGTTATATTTAGTTATTTAGATTGGTTACAATCAGGGCTTAACCTAGATACAAGCTTATTCAAAGAGCCAAATCGGGTGTTTAGTCCATATGATGAATTATGCTAAATTTCTATGTGCCTTTTTACATCGTTATTTAATATTATAATTTTTCTAATTATCTAATATTTTTCTAAATATTATTATTTTATTTCTGACATGTGGAAACGAAAATCAATAACCGACTGAGATCCTATGCATCATTTACAATTTATAAATTAAAGCGAGTTCGAATCTATGAGCTAAGTATTTTTCTTTTATTAACTATATATACTACTTTAAGTCTTTATACAACTACAACAAAAAGTTCTTTGGATCTAAAACAGCTAAAACTATTCTATTAGTCAAAAAAGACCATAGAGACTTTATAGTAATTTTTTTTTAAGGGGCAAATTAAGATTCCTATTGCAATTTGTTTTTCATGTCAAAATATATGTATACCTTCAGATAAAATGTGTTTAAGGGGTTACATACGTACAGAATTTTCAGAAAATGGACTTTTTTTTTTACAGATTATTATTCTCTATAGTTTTAGGCGTATTTCTGTGAAAGTCGATGGTAAAAATTCCACATAGATCGAAAGTTATTATAGAAAACGTGACTGCCCGACGACAGTCTGATGCGCGAAGGTAGCTGTCCCTTGTTTGAGGCAGCTGGCCGTTACTTTCGGAGCCTTTCAGCCTGTCGGAAAAAAATAAACAACAACAATTGCTTACTGACAAGGAAGGCATACAATATGAAGCTGGAATGGGAGATTAGACCTAAGTTAACAATACAAATTAAAAAATTCATAAAGTTCTTGCTTTAGCTACGCGCGACCTCGAGCGAAACGCACTTGAAACTTTAAATGCGTTTTTTTCAAAACTACTTTTTCCGACATGATAACTCATACAGAATTTAATATTTTTTTATGCTTTTTTTAAATATTCGAAATTGTTTTGTCTATAGCCTGTCGAGCCGGATTTTTGATATTGTGATTAAAAAGTTTTATAAACATAATTAAAGTGTGAAATTTATGACACAAAATGCACATTTTTTTTTTAAACTGCCGTAAATTGCTAAATTTTTCGAATTTCAAAAATCCGGCTCGACAGACCATAATTACAACTATATTTTATAAGAATTTTTTTAAATTTTGCAAATCGATCAACATTTACTGTAGTCGGGGTGCCAGAGGTTTTCATTTCGTTGTTGGACGGAATTTGATGAAAAATGGCAGAAAGGGAAGGTCATTGCCCGTACAGTGACCCATTAAAAAAGTTAGAATGAGCGATGTCGGGAAGGTACTTTGTTATTGCAAAATAACTTTGATAACCCGTTATTTTTCAGTTTTCTTGGAATAACTCGAAAACGAAGCGTTTCAGCGAAAAATATTAAATACAAAAGTTGTTCAGCTGATGATTTTACGTAGGAATACGGTTTTTTGATTAATTAAAAAATTGTTTTTCCGACCGAAAACCAGCAGAAAAGTAACAAAAATGCATAAACAATAAGCATTAAAAAATAAAGGAAAAAAACGATTTCCATCGTTGATATTTGGGTTATTGATAGGTATTGGTATTGTTAACCAAATGCACCCGGTCCGGTTTTTCAAAAACAATATGGCGACCTATTGCAACATTGTTAAGTTAAAACTTTGGAACGCTGTAAATTCTGCATGAACAAACGGATCTTGATGAAACAAATTGGAATCGGTAGGTATTAACGGCATCTTTGAGTGTGCCAAATTTCAAAATTTTTCAACAATTACTTTTTTTGTTATTAACCAATGTGTATTCGTAATTTCGTCAATTTACAACATTAAGCTTTGCAACAAAATGCATCAAATCATCAAAACTCGCTATTTTCGCGTTTTTAGTCACCACTGTAGGATGTTAAGAGTAATCAAATGCATTTTGTTATTGTTGTAATGTTGTAAATTGACGAAATTACGAAGCACAGCAAATGGTTTTTGGTTAATAACAAAAAAAGTAATTGTTGAAAAATTTTGAAATTTGGCACACTCAAAGATGCCGTTAATACCTACCGATTCCAATTTGTTTCATCAAGATCCGTTTGTTCATGCAGAATTTACAGCGTTCCAAAGTTTTCACTTAACAATGTTGCAATAGGTCGCCATATTGTTTTTGAAAAACCGGACCGGGTGCATTTGGTTAACAATACCAATACCTATCAATAACCCAAATATCAACGATGGAAATTGTTTTTTTCCTTTATTTTTTAATGCTTATTGTTTTTGCATTTTTGTTACTTTTCTGCTGGTTTTCGGTCGGAAAAACAATTTTTTAATTAATCAAAAAACCGTATTCCTACGTAAAATCATCAGCTGAACAACTTTTGTATTTAATATTTTTCGCTGAAACGCTTCGTTTTCGAGTTATTCCAAGAAAACTGAAAAATAACGGGTTATCAAAGTTATTTTGCAATAACAAAGTACCTTCCCGACATCGCTCATTCTAACTTTTTTAATGGGTCACTGTACGGGCAATGACCTTCCCTTTCTGCCATTTTTCATCAAATTCCGTCCAACAACGAAATAACCCATTTTTTGAACCTCTGGCACCCCGACTACTGGAGATATCATGTAAACCGTGGAGCAACTTTTTTTTCTTAGTGTTGTGCATCACGTGATTTTTTGTATAGTAATTTTTGAAAAATAAAGTGAAATAATTTTTTTATAAAGTTTAAATACTAGTAAACAATGTGTAAAAGTGATTTTTATTAATTTCTATTGCTATCCCTTCTAAAAACAGTTTTTCTTTTAGCGCTGCTGTACGTATGTAACCCCTTAATACAAACAAGAGAGTTATCGCTTTTTCTTTAAATACAGAAAGATATCACGTAATAACTATTTTGAAAATTCCGACAATTTAGAAAACAAATTATTATTATTTATTATATTGTAGAATGAAAGCAAATTTTAATCACTTTTTCTAAACACATCTCTAAAATTCTGTCTTCATGTTCCAATTTTGTTGTGATTATATATATTATTATGATATCTCATCATATCAGTTGGACCATAGATAAATCAAAAATATGCGGACCACTAAAAACACCAATAATGAGCAAACCAATTTGGAACTTTGAAGATTTTAAATTTGTGAAGTAATAGTAAAAGTAAATAATTTATTGGATCAGCGAAATCTCTTAAAACTTCTTCTATCTTCAACATTTTTGATTTTTGAAACCATCACAAATTTTTGATATAACATCCGCACATTGACTCAACTCAAAAGTAAATCAGTTTGATCCATTAGCAAATGAGTTTGATATATCTAAAATATCATCAAACAGGTTTAAGTCATAAAAAAAAATTTGCTAATAGGTCAAACTAATTTTCTTTTGAGTTAAATTAATGTGAAAATGGTATATTTTTTCAAATAAGACATTTTTTATGATGCAATATTTAAAAAGTATTTAAAAAATCGATTGTGTATATTATTTCTTTAAATAAACAACCAATTTTTAATTTATTTAATTTTTAAAGATTATGTGTATTATGTAGGATACGTAATATAACATGGTATGAATTTAAGTTAACAAAAACACAAAGAAATTTCACCTTACCCAGCCACTCCCAATTTAGCCTTGGAAGGTAAAACTGAGTTATCTAAAATGCAATTCAAAGAAGGGACGCCAGTTTATTTTTTTATTAGCAAAATTTTTATCCGAATACGTCACATTCACATCTTTTTACGCTGCAGGCCGAGAACGACATACATTGGGTTAGAGGGCAAAAACATGCGGACAAATTGAATTTTCTGGCTTTTAAATAACAAAAATTCATTATGAGAGTTTTTTGTATGGGGGTTGGGGTATACGACAACAAAATTAAAGGTATAAAAAACCCTACCTTAGATGGGATAGGATATCCTAAACTCCACTAAATGTCATACCTGTGGATATTTCTTCTCAGCCAACAATTAAAACTACTTTTTTTAATTTTTGCCCACGGAATATAAAGTGAGTTCTTTCGTTCCTTTGATGACTTCGGGTGAGTCAATTTAATTTCCAACGAAAGCTGTGTGCAGCTTAAAAAGTTACGTACGTGGGGACTATCTAAATTAAAAAAAAATTTCGACTTAAATTAGAATTTTGCTCTCTGTCAGTCTAAAGGCTGCCCATTGCATTGGGCAGGTTTTCGTAGTTCATTAAAATGCCTGATGTTTTTTTTTATAAATTTCGTATAATTGAAATTGCCTGTTCTGGTTAGAGTTTGTTTGATGAGGCAAATTAGAGGTAAAATTTTATATATGTTTTTGATGTGATATTAAGGTTTCTTGCATTAAGATTATATTATTTCAGCCTGTTGGAAATTAGGAGAGACCAGTAAATGTAGTTGAACAAAATATACTTACTAAGCGGCCAAAAATTATCAAATTTACAAGTTCGCACTCTGATAGTTCTAGTGTTAAGCGCAATCATCTAATAAATTCTACATAAATTCCTTTTTCACATCTATTTTAGCTCGGTTTTTAATGATCTATTTATATTCGGATCACAGATCATTCAACAAATGATAAAATAAATTTATGAAGTGTGGGTGAAACGCCTTTTTGAAAACTCATTTCCATGCGATAGCTCCAGACTTAAAATTAATGTTTTAAAATTGCATACCATAGGGCAGTTTGGAGCAAACAGCTTAGCTGATAAAGTGTAAATTGTATACACTGATTATATTTAATTAATGTTCCCAAACTTCTGCCGCTACTTTGTACTTTTTATAAAAAAGACGTTACGCTTTTGTAAAATTTTTGTTAAATTTAACCTGCCCTATGGTATGCAATTTCAAAGTTTAAAATTTGGATGTATCGCATAGAAATGAGCTTTCGAAACTGCTAGTCATTTCAGTTTTTCTACATGAAACTTCTTGGCCTTTTTTTCCTATGATGGTGCACATTTCATTCTTTCTCTATTGCAAGAACAAAAATGTTTCTGTAGGAACATGACCGATATCTTAAATAAAAGTTCATTAGCTATGAAGTTTTTAAAATTCTCCTTAATCTGGATAAAGATCCAGATATAACGCAGTTTGTATGGGGGGGATCTATACATATCATCAAGAGAACTCAACTTTTATCAACATCAATTGATGTCTATTTTAATCTATAAAGTTGTATGTTCATGTACGAGAATCTCGACATATATTACATACATTTTTATATATGGAAGCTTATTCACGAACAAAATTTTAAAATATAATAATACCCTTTTCTACGTTGTACTAAAGTTAATATACATTTTTAAATATTTTGATAAAGAAGAAAACTTATTTTGAATTTGCAAGGAAAATTTGTAAATTGAATACAGCCAATTTGATATTATTTTTGACAAATAGTACAGAGCTTAATAAATATTACGATGTATATACTACACTAGCGTAGAAAAAACACTTTCTTTTGGTAAAATTGTAGTAAATATATCTACAGATTGTAAAAACTCACATAAACTTCGTAGAATTTATGCCAACATGTAAGTTAACCTAAAAGTCACCAACACATTGTAGAATATGTGTCTACATATTGTGGAAAACTTGTCTGCACTTTGTAGAAAAAGTATCTACATTCTGTAAAAAAGTTGTCTACATTATATAGAATATTTGACTACAAAATGTAAAAGAAAGTCCTACAAATGATAGGACATTTTTCTAAATTTCATAAATAATCTCTAGAAATCTTGCCCACAAAACCTAGATAATTATCTAAAAATTGTAGGATATTTGGCTAATTTCTATCGACAATTTACCTAAAACCTATAGAAAATTCTTAAATAGCCTAATTCAAAATAGACAAATCAGCGAAACGATTAACATGGCTAAAAATCACCTACAGAAAATAGGTAAGTTGTCTAATTTTTTAGACATTATATCTAATCTTCTCTTTCAGTGTGCATAAAATTCCTATATAACAACTAATTTCTAAAAAAATATTGTAGTATTTTAATACATTGATTTTTTTTGATAATAAGATTTTGAGGTATATATTAGAAAAATTTTATGTTATTAACTATTTGGGTTTATCACCAACTTAATTCTCTTTGAGATTAATGCATACAAGAAGTGTAAAATTAAAATGTGCTTCTCTAGCATCGATAACAAACTGAAGCAATTGAATAGGGTGGAAAATATGAAACGGAACGGGAGGTATTACATTAAATTCCTTTCGAAATGCAGAGAAATAACGAGCGTCACTGTAACATACCCTTTCCGCTGATCTAATTTGCAGAGCATGCATCAATGTTCGTTTACATCTAGGAGCGAGCCTCAAGAATCTGTACGTTCATTAAGTTTAATAAGCATTAAACGTTATCTCGGCTGTTGTTTCGCATTTTCTATGGTCTATTCTAGGCGAAAATTTGCATACATGAAAGTGCAATATGCAGCGGAGCAAGCAAACGGAACCAACGTAGATTCCGGAGTTGGACTAAAATGCCTTATATACGTTCATATTGCACTTTGTAGTTCGCATAATTATCTTTCCTCCTGCATTAATGCATGGATATCAGGAGACCAGTTGCCCTAATTCAAATCTTATGTTTATCGGGCGGAGTGTGGTCAATGGGTTCAGCATCCATCTCTCAGGGCGGATAGGATATGCATGATACTCCGAATGCATTTACAGAATTTAACTATGCAGTGACGAGGTTTTATTTGAAATTTGAACATCACCACACAAAACAGCTCCTACAAATGAATAGATCATGGAATGAAAGTGCATCCAATGCGCTTTTACGTTACAAAATTTTGTACGTTTCGGTTTGGTAAGTGCAATAAGTGCGTAATTGATTATCTAACATGTTACGTATACACCACACATATAAATGTGTTTAATCCTAGAATATATATAGGTTTATTTATTACACCTTGGATCAAAACCCACTGAATTTTCTTTGTTTGACGAAACTACAATTAGTTTATACGTTCATATTAGATTACGTCGGAGTTATTTATGAAACTAGCTAATCCTGCATTCAGTTTTACCATCGGTTTATTAGCGTTCGATTTTTTGTCACCCATTGTTTTCCATGTCCGGTAATTTTTCTATTATCAAAGATTTTTTGTCTTTCGGATTTAGCTTAACTCGTTAAGGCCCAAACGGACGCATTTTCATAAGTTTTTTCAGCCGCCCTAAATTCTACTGAAACATTTATATAAAAATTCTGAATTAGTCAATACTGATGTAAAATTTCATGAGCTTTCAGAATATGATAATGATTTTTAATTAAAATGGGAACTACAGAGGTTATGTTCGCTTATTTTAAGAAAAATCGGTTTTTTTAAAAAAAAATTTATCAGAAAATCATTATTTATGGCTCGAAACCAATGAAAAATTTTGCGGAAAAGCAATAATATCGCGTCCATGGACCCTATTCCGTTATTTGCAGATGCCTACGCTTTGAAATTCAAAATGGCGGTATCCAAAATGGCGTATGAAAGTCGAAAATTCAATAATATTATGACTATTAAACAAGAGATTCTTAATGGATTTAGTTAGAAACTTATACAGGGAGGTTTCTGGGTTCGCTGACTGTGGATCTGAGGTCAAATTTAAGAAATTCAAAATGGTGGGTTCAATATGGCGGATAAAGACAATAAAATTTTATAAATCTGATCATAAAATAGCTCTAGGGGGTTTTTGGGGTTGCTGATTGCGAATCTGTGGACAGATTTGAAATGATAAAAATGGCGGAACCAAGATGGCAGACGAAAAAATTAAAATCTGAGCAAAAATTTGTTCTGGGAATTTTTAGAGTCGCTCATTACGAATCTTCGATCGATTTCAAAAAATCAAAATAGCGGACCCAAGATGGCGTATAAAGCGATGTTGTTTTCAGCCTGCTCATATTGATGATAAAATTCCTGTCTTCAATAATCGTCTAAGTTATAAATATACATATGTATTAAAGATATTAAAGTCTAAAAATATATCTACGTTATGATTTTTTGAAAATTAAATTTCATTTTCATAATAAATTCGAAGACAATGGACTTGAAAACTCTTAAACACTAACTTTTCTGAACCATAACGTTTTATAATAGCTCTACACATATTACTTAAACTGAATTAAGTGATTTTTGTAAATTTGTGTCCTCAGTGCACTTGTACTCGAAATAACCACTTATAAGAATAAAGTTTAAGGTAATTTTTGTCGTAAGAGCTGCTCAAATACGAAGCTAATTAAAGAAAGTCAAATTTAAACAATGAAAAAAAAAAAATAAAAATTTCAATTCAGGTATCTACATTTTAGAAGAAGCACATTCGGGTATAAAAATGTAATCTAGAATTTTCTAGAACTAGTTAGTATCTCTAAATTGCTCTTAAATAAAATGGAAAATTGTCACAAAACCCCTAAGATAAATTATAACTCTTTTTTATGTTGTGTTAAAAATTTAAGTACCATATTTATAGGTGCCTACTATTTTATCAACAGGTAGTGATGTTATAAAAAATATTTAATTGATGATGTCATTTTTACATACATATAATAGAAAACTACTTTCTAGCCGTTTTCAAAAATCTTGTAAATCAAAATACAAAAAAATTTAAAATATTAAATATTTTTTAAACATTTCTGTATTTAAGAAGATGTGTAATTTTTCATTTTCGAAAAAGGTTAAATTTTTCAAACTCTCAATATGGTGTAATTAGTCAATTTTTAAATAAAGAAAGATTAAAAACACGTTTCATTTACACAGACTAATAAATAAATTGATTTTTCTTTTATTTCTGCATAACATTTTTAATCGGTTTAAAATTTATTATAATAATTTTGAATGTATGTATTAAATAAATCGATTAAGCACTGTTTGTGAAAAGACTTCCAAAGTCAGAATACTTTTTAAACGTTTCAAAAAGCACGCTTTATTTATCTATAGGATTGAGGAATAATTTGTTCTGTGAATTACTTTTTCTATTAATTTCATCACAAAAAATTTTAATAGAATTTCTTATTTTCGAGAGACAACAGAATTCAAATTTTGATTAAAATCAATTCGATTTCAAGTCTCAAAAATACGGAAAAATAATCATTAGTCTTCAAAATATAGACGAGACTGGATAAGAATAATAAAACAATATTCAAAGCTTTTGTTATACATTAAAAAAAAGATCGAAAATGTTTCGAAAAACACAATTTTTTATATATTTTGATATTAGCTGCGTTTTTTCCACAATCACATTCGGATCAGATTTAGCAATAAATTTTGTATTAAATACTCCATTGTAAATATTTTTTAATATTGCCAAAAGAACATTAAATTGCCGTATTAAATTATATCCATTTTGCATCAAAAAATTAATCCAATCTTTTTATTCGGATCAAGATTTGACAATTTGACGCGCTTTTTCAAAGTAATTCAAAATTTGATATTTAATCTGATCCAGATTAGGCTTTAAAAAAAACAAAACTTATGCTTCTATCGATTGAACCTATAAATAAACCGCTTCGTCTTTCGAAGACAAAATTTGGGCACGATACCCATAACTTGGCCCCCAAATTTAAGGAACGGGGTTCGAAGCATTTTGCTGTCCTAAATACGGGAAAAATAAAGAAAAAAATCTATCTCGACCCGTTTTCGAGATATAAAAAAAAATAGTTAATACTTGTCCCGTATCAACTCCAGACAGCAAAATGTTTCGAAACCCCGCCACGACACTGAAAAACTTGAATATTAACAAACCGCCACTATTTCCCGAACATTTCTACGTTACCGCCGATCAATTTGTTTACAAATAACGCACGAAAAACACTAATTTGTATCCAAAATAATCCCGATACCGCGAAATGTCAACTTATTTACCAAAACAAGCTGAAATTCGTTTCGTTCTTCTTGAAAAAAAGGTGTGCCAACTGCCAACCGCTTTAGCAAGTTCGTTCAGTTCGTTCTTTTTCGATCAATCGATATTTTGTAAAAGGAAAATATTTAGTTAAAATGCATTTTGTAAAAGGAAAATATTTAGTTAATATGCATTTTGTAAAAGGAAAATATTTAGTTAATATGCATATTTTGTAAAAGGAAAATATTTAGTTAAAATGCATTTTGCAAAGGGAAAATATTTAGTTAATATGCATTTTGTAAAAGGAAAATATTTAGTTAAAATGCATTTTGCAAAGGGAAAATATTTAGTTAATATGCATTTTGTAAAAGGAAAATATTTAGTTAATACGCATTTTGTAAAAGGAAAATATTTAGTTAATATGCATATTTTGTAAAAGGAAAATATTTAGTTAAAATGCATTTTGTAAAGGGAAAATATTTAGTTAAAATGCATTTTGTAAAAGGAAAAAATTTAGTTAATACGCATTTTGTAAAAGGAAAATATTTAGTTAATATGCATATTTTGTAAAAGGAAAATATTTAGTTAATATGCATATTTTGTAAAAGGAAAATATTTAGTTAAAATGCATTTTGTAAAGGGAAAATATTTAGTTAATATGCATTTTGTAAAAGGAAAATATTTAGTTAATACGCATTTTGTAAAAGGAAAATATTTAGTTAATATGCATATTTTGTAAAAGGAAAATATTTAGTTAAAATGCATTTTGCAAAGGGAAAATATTTAGTTAATATGCATTTGGTAAAAGGAAAATATTTAGTTAAAATGCATTTTGCAAAGGGAAAATATTTAGTTAATATGCATTTTGTAAAAGGAAAATATTTAGTTAATACGCATTTTGTAAAAGGAAAATATTTAGTTAATATGCATATTTTGTAAAAGGAAAATATTTAGTTAAAATGCATTTTGTAAAAGGAAAATATTTAGTTAATACGCATTTTGTAAAAGGAAAAGCACAAGGAATAAAATGACATACTAATATTATACCGTTACAATAAACGATCGAACGAACCCAACGAACTTGCTTAAGCTGTTGGTACTCCTGTTTTCAGGAAGAAAAAACGAAACGAACTTCAGCTTGTTTTGGTAAATAAATTGACATTTCGCGGTATCGGGATTATTTTGGATACAAATTAGTGTTTTTCGTGCGTTATTTGTAAACAAATTGATCGGCGGTAACGTAGAAATGTTCGGGAAATAGTGGCGGTTTGTTAATATTCAAGTTTTTCAGTGTCGTGGCGGGGTTTCGAAACATTTTGCTGTCTGGAGTTGATACGGGACAAGTATTAACTATTTTTTTTTATATCTCGAAAACGGGTCGAGATAGATTTTTTTCTTTATTTTTCCCGTATTTAGGACAGCAAAATGCTTCGAACCCCGTTCCTTAAATTTGGGGGCCAAGTTATGGGTATCCCCCCAAAATTTGATAGTATAAATTAAAAACACTCGTAATGGCACCTTATTTTATTTTTCCTAAATTTACCTTAAAAAAATTCAAATTTAGAGTACACAAAACTCTCAATTAATGTATTTAGTTTTACAATACTTGAAAAATCAAAGGTAGTTCGCTTAAGTCAAGAGTTACTCAAAGACAGAAAATTAAACAAACTTACAACAAGAAAATTTTGAAATAATTTGCTATTGTAATTTTTATTATTTTTTTAATTTTTAGTGCAATATTTTGAAAGTTATGGTGTCATAAAAAAGAGTTTCAGAAAAATTGGATTTTAAGAATTCTATTGGTGATTGTAATTTTCTCAAGACACTTATTCTAGAGAACGTAACGCAATAATTTTATCCAATGTTATTCGTTTAACCGATGTCTTAATAAGATTCTTAACAATTCGCGATATACTATTGTATTGCTATAAATTCATACATGTATAATGCTGGTGCATCAATTCATCTATTCTTGCAGAATTCGTTGTCGTAAGTAAGAAACTGCTGAATGAGTTTACCGAATATCTGCTGATACGCATTTATGCTTGAAATTAATGAAACTATGTATATAATATTTTATAATAAATTTTATACGTATTCCTCAAAAATTCCAATTTTCTCCAAGTTAACTGACTGAGGTAGCAAATAATTCGAGCGATTGCCAATAAGCGTTTAAATCAGGGTTCATAAAAGCTACCGATGCGAAGCGATAATCAGGCACTCTTTTATCCGGATGATCCCTGGAGTGTTCCTTTTGATGGAATTTTTCAAAGGGATATTTCATCAGTTCGCGCGCTCCTTTCAATTAATAATTCGCCGCCATCCTCCATGAATATTAGCTGAGGCGCAGTGAGTCGCGAATAAAAACGCGATCTAATGACACTCACAAGAAATAGCAAAATTGAAATTACCAATGAGCCACTCGGGGTGCTATTGGAGCAAATCGAACGGGGTGTCAACTTTCGCACTTGAGCCCTCTTTCGCGGGGCTGCCGGAGCCCTTCCATTAGCGAAACGCAAATTAACTTTTTAGCACGAAAGCTGATTTCTAACAGGTATTCAGATTTTTTAATGAGCGCGCCACCTGCCATTTGTAGATAATCAGCGACGTGCTTTTGTAAATATTGAATGATTGGCTGAGTCCCATCCACTGGAGTGAATTGGATCGGCAAGTGCTTCCTGATGAGCAGCACCTACACCTGTGATACCTGCACTTCATTCGGTTTTTTTTTTCCTACTATATATTTCCTGCAAATCAAAAAGATTTAAATTTGCGCAGAACTAAAACACACAGAACCGATGACAAAATTCCTGTGTAAGAGGAGCTCTTTAGTTCGTGAATATTCAGACATGCATTTATTTTTAGTGTACCTAAGCCATCAAAAACAGTCTGTTATTATCTTTATTGAATGATATAAAACCTATTCAAATGATGATAAAGTAATTTTATTACTATTGTTAACAAAATGTGAAAAAGAAATATTAGTTAGAAAGACTTTAAGGCTTTTAAAGGTTAAATGATATTAAACCAGGGTTTAACTCGAGTTGGTGCTATCGAAACACGAGTTCTCGTTAAGTTGGTTAAAACTCTACGAAACTAGTCGTTAGGTTTCAGTGCCGGATGGTCATTTGATCTCATATTACATATATGTTGGAACAAAACTCTCTTATAGCAATGTTTCTTTTTTTATTGTAATACTAGGTACTGAATATTAACTTTTTGATTTTTATCCAATTTTTATTTCATTTATTTATTTCACTTTTATATCTAGCAGATCAAACTGACAAATAGAAACAGTTTAGGCTGAGTCCTTCAGTTAACAATCTGAACGAAAACTCAACACGAACTATAGTTATTTATAGATTGGCACTATTACAAAATTCATACTTCCTAAGTCCGAAAGAAATCTATATATTTACACAAAAATGTCCCTTATATTTAAATGTTTTATTTATGTCTGAAAAGGAAATATAGTTTTGAAAGTTTAAAAAATAATACACATTTTATCAACATTTTTGTTATGTTATTATAGCTGCTTTATTATTCTTGCAACTATATTATATAAATATATAGTGTTTTATTGATATACATATATTTTTATTTATTTATTTTATTTATTACTTAATTTAACATAATTCTCTTTTTTTGTATTAATCTATTTTATTAATTTTTAATTTTAATTTATTAATTATTTTCTTTTAAATTATTTTATTATATTTTTTATTTATTTACTATTAATCTATTTTATTAATTTTTTAATTTTAATTTATTAATTTTCAATTTAACAACCTATTTAATTTCAAATTTTCAGTCGACTGTCTTTTTATTTTTCTTCAAAATCTCAGGTCACTTTTTTTTAAAATTTTTTCTAAAAACGGAAAACAACGCCTGCCACCACATTATAAATAAAGTTATTCACACTTTTTGAATTTACTGATTTAAAAATCTTATAAAATGTTACCAGGATCAATCTTTGCATAAAATCTATATGATAAAGATCTTAAACTACATACCATATCTCACGATGTTGGTTTAATGATTGTTTTTCAAGACATTCATTTTAATACCAGTTTGAAAAATGTATTTCTGCACATCTCATAGAAGAACATTATTTTTTAAATGTCAGTAATCAATCAGATTGATCGGTATAGTGCTAATCTCTCAATATTGTTATTTTAAATAAATTCCCTGAATCGTCTACTAGTCTAATATGATAAGTTGTCACTTGAGTATACCTCTAAATTAATTATATGCATCCGGAAAAAGACTTAGGCTATGGAAATTAAAGACATTAGATTTTAGTTATGAACTTTTTTCCTATTGTTAACTATAATTAAACTCAGCCTAAATCACGTCCATGAAATTTAGCTGACACCTGTCTGGTCCTTATATCTTTGAAAATGAGGCAAGTGCTAGCGTTACGATCAACAGAGATCGTTACTAAATTCTGATCAATGAATAATTCTTCGAAAATTTGAATAACATTGATCATGGCAAGATGTGTTTCAACAGGATGGCGCTATGTGACGTACAGTTAATATGGATATTAACCAGAAATTTAAATTACTTTAGTGCAAATAAAGGAATAGATAAACAAAACAATATGAAATATTTGGAAAGTATTAAATTATTAATTGATTTAATTCATAAGTGTATTAACTCAACCAATATGCATAGCAGTAATACAACAAGAAAATTTCAACTCAAACCTAGGAGTAAATGTATTACTACAAGTATTTTAACTTCCTGTAACAGAATATAAATATTATATAAAACTTAGAAATTAAATTCAAATAATATTATTATTAAAAACATATCTAAAAATTACACTAAAACCTTAGATAAAGTCATCAAATTGGTTAAACTAATGTATGACAGGGATATGGAAAAATCAAAATAAGGAATGATAAAATTACTTATATTTTTAATTCACAGAATCATAAAATTCATGATCCATAATAAATTTAATGAACTCTTATTTTTGTAATATTCAAACTGAACTTAGTGCTAAAATTCATAAACCAAATAATTCTACCCTTGTTCTGCCCAAAACCAATCCTAAAACAATTTTCATCTTACCGACTGATTCTTTTGAGGTTTCATAAATTATTAACGAAATGAAGATGAAAAATGGAGAGGTCGATAATATTAATATGAAAATAATTAAAACATTATCTGATTATATTGTAGCTCCTTTGAAAAATAAATTTGGCCTGATGTCTTCAAGTGGGCGGATTATCAAGCCAATTTTCAAATCTAAAAATAACAATGTTATTTCCATATTAATTATATGCCCATACCGCTAATATCAAACTTCGCTAAAATTTTTGAAAAAGTAATGTACTATAGAATCCTTAACTTCATTAAAAAGCCAAGGATTTTATCAATTGCCGAATTACTTCGGATTTATGTATGAAAAATCTGGGTACGCCAAATGCACTAGATTATATTACGAATTTAATTTATAATAACCTTGATAGAAGTATTCTTATAGCTATGACCTTCTTTTAGATCTTGCTAAGGCTTTTGGTACTTTTAACCACAAAATATTACTAGATAAGCTGTACAATTATGGTATTAGAAGTAATGTTCATAAGTTGATCACAAGTTATTTAGAAAATAAGAAACAGCATGTTAAAGTTAATAAATTTATGAGTGAATTTTGTGAGGTGAAAACTGCAGTTCCGCAAGATACAATCCTTGGGCCTTTGTTTTTCATCCTATATATAAATGACCTTTTAATCCATCTACCCGTTGATATTATATTATCTTTTGCTGATGATACATGAGTTATATCTACTGATAAAATCTGGCAACTTGTCGAAATATAATAAATAAATCTTGATAAAATCTCAGAATGGTTAAATCTAAATGTACTATATCTTAATGTGGATAAAAAAGTTTTTATAAACTTCGGCAATTATTTTAGATACAAAAATCGACGAATCTAATCTTAACAGAGTTGAAACTTGTTGTATCTTGGTATCGTATTAGATAAAATGATGAGTTCATAACACTAAATATCTAACTTATATGTTCTACAAATTTTCTAAAATCATATTACCTGAAACTCTTTTAATGATATACTATACTTTCTTTGATAGTATAATTAATTATAGTATTGTTGCATGGGCTGGTTATTCTCCTTTACATATAGTCATACAACTGATAAAAAGTCACTCAATTTGGACCAAGTTTTTGTCTTAAAATCTCTTTATTTTCATTATAAAGACTTAATGATAAAGTCTAGTAATTCTAATAGTATTGCTAAAAACAAAAGTATTGTTGTAATTTTGCCCGCCGAGCGGGTGACCGGCAAAACTACACCATTTGCCTTCGCCACAATCCTGGGACTAAAGGACAGACAGACGGACTAGGGACATTGTTTGTTAAGAATATTACTTGTCCCAGGCGCGGATCTAGAATTTTTTTCCGGAGGGGGTCACAGGACAGAAAAAAAATAAATAAATAACAAAAATAACAAGAATAACCAAATAAACAATGTAAGCCAAATTTCTTCAGTGAATAAAAAACAAAGCCTGAATAACCTTATGCAAAAACCCGTCCAATTTGTTTTACTTGAAAATTCATTACATTCATATATAAATTTATTGTTTATATAAAATTATAATTTTTTTATATAAAAAATGTACTCTTATAACTAAAAAATGTCTGAATGTTTTTATTTCGAATTTTCTTCTGAAACGTTACCTCGTGTGTTTTCAAATGACTTGGCGCCTTTTATGGCAGCGTGGCTAACTTCACAGTTTGCAATCAAAACATTGAAAACACAACAGTCCATTGTTGATTTCAGTGTCGTTGAAACCAGGATAGGTTTTAGTGCATTTCGCAATAAAAAAAGAAGGTAACAAAACGAAAACCAGAAAATAAACAACAAAAGTAAGAAGATAAAACAAGGAAAAATAATAAAAAAGTCAGTCTTGTTTAAGAAAATTAGTCAATTTTGTTGATTTAGTCATTTTTTGATTCCAATTTTTCAGAGTGGTCGTTTGGTTAGTTTCAGGTTTTTAAGTTTGCAAAACCTAGTTTTGTTCGTACGTTTTTTCTTGTTTTTCGGTTTGCAAAATATTGTTTCAGCTCTATTTTTTGAAATTCGGGCTGTTTATGGGGGGGGGGGGGGGGGGGGGTCATGACCACCGTGACCCCCCCCCCTTGGATCCGCGCCTGACTCGTCCACCGAAGTAGACGAATCCAAAAAAAAATCGATGAGTGTTTCGATCCGAGAAGCCAAGCTGATCTCATCAGTATGGCACTTGGCTTCTCTGCCATAGACACTCACAAAGGAGGGATCGAAAGCTAATCCCTATATCTGCCCGATCGCAACTTAAAGTGTGAATTATATGCGAAGGCAAATTCTGTAACAGTATCTTAGTACCACAGATATGTAAAGCTGTTGGTAGCAAAAATAGTTTAATAAAAGCAATACAATTTAAATGTATAACAATCTCCCTAATAATCTTAAAACATTACATTATACCAAAATGTGTAATGCCCTAGACCAGGGGTCGGCAACCTTTCTGGAGTTAAGAGCCATTTTTTCCCCGATGTGGGAGATTATTTTTTGAAAGAGCCAAATATAAGTATATACATCAGTAATATTAGAAAAATTAATATAATGGTTATTTGCTGTGAAACATGTATTTATTGTGAAATAAAAATATGTTATTTTACGTAGTAGCAGAACATAATTCAACGTATTATGGTAGGGAGGGGGAAGGGGGGGGGGGGGGTTTCGATTGTTAATTCGCTTCATCTTAAGTATATTTTTGATAATTTTTCCTGAGCATATGGTAAATTGAATTAATTTCAAAGTTGTACACAGAATATAGCATCATTCAATTAAATTTTTATGCTAAAATATTAAGAAATAAGCCACTGAGAGCAAATCTTCGGATACTCTTAAAAAAAAAGGCAGTTTGCGTTGGACATCAGAACTCATTACTAGATTATCTTAAATAAAAAAATCGAAAATATTTGGTTACTTTATGACTTTCTCGAGGTAATGACGTTTTTTTTTTTGAAGATTTTTCAAGTTTTGGCATAATTTTGAAGTAAAAAAAAAACGAATTTAAAGAAGAAAAAACCGGTAAAAATCAGCCTATTTTTCATAGTAAAACTAATTATATAATTTACTTAAAGAGTGTCAAATTAGAAGAGGATCGGTCAAGTAGATTTTGAGTTATAGTGTCTACCGACTTTGAACATGCTAAGTGGGAGAAAAACGTGTTTAAAGTCCAAACACTGAATTTATAAGGCAAAGGAATAGTCGGATCGGAGGGGCGGGCACTTACAACGTTAGTTTTACTTTAATCGACTTCAAATTTTAACACAATAATCTTGAGATGTTGAACATTGATATGAGAGAAATTAAAAAAATCCGAAGAATGTCAAGATACCAAATGCATATCTTTTCACTTGATCATAAAAAACAGGCAGATAGTTCCATATTTCATATATAATTTCTTCCTCCTTCCTACATTTTGAAAGATCCCTCCACTTGTGTCTGACAGCCAATTTTCCTTTCTCTCTGGCTAAGTTTTCTAGTTCTGATTGCAAATTTATTAACTTTTCTTTCCATTGATCTTTGTTTTTCAAATCTAACAACTGTAACTCAAATTGAGCTCTATCAATGGTTGAGAACGGTGTAAAATCCAACTCGCACACCTTCGCCACTAGTGGCTTTGTTCAAAATGATAGAGTCGATTTTTCAGATCTAAAATATTTAAAACGAGTGCAAAAAGACTTGAATTTTTACAATAGCTCTGGCAAAAAATCCACTATTAAAATTACAACTTGAATTGTTTCTGTAAACTCTTAAAGTTTCAAATAGTAAGTGTACATTCTCCATGTCTTAAACAACTAATGTTAACTGTTGTTCAAACGAAAGTATCACTTCTAAAAGAGTGTGTGCAATATTATCTCTCTTTTATAAATTTTTATTCAAGTTGTTTAAATGTGATGTCATATCAACGGAAAAATAAAAATTTTGCAGCCACATCATTACTTAACTCAGGATATTCCTTATATTCTTTTTGAAGTAGGAATATCTTGATATGTTCAAGACACGAGTGGTTCCCAGTGTCGCGTCGGTGGGAGTGGGGAGTAAGGTAAGCTAAAGCTAGGTTTACGTGAATGCAATCTGCCGCGTATTTTGTTGTGTGCTCGGTATTATTAACATTTGACAATGGCACTATTGCAGCTAATTTTTCAGTACTATTATAGTACTCAAGAGCCACAAATATGATTCTACTGAGCCGCAGGTTGCCGACCCCTGCCCTAGACAAACAATTAATACTAATTACTAATTTAGTTGCTGTCTCTCATTAGCTTATCACCTAAATTATGAAAAGTGTACTAAAATTCACCTGATTTTGTACTTCTATACCAGTTGTAACATTACTTTGCGCTATCCATTACAAAGAATAAGGAGAAGAAAAAACCAAGGACTACAACTGATAAATGATGATTAAGAAATAGCTGTCTTTCACCACTTCATTTATTAATAATTAGTGTTTAATGAGTAATTAATTAATTATTAATTTTGTACGCTGTCTGTCTAGGGCATAAAAATAAATTGAAAAAATTGATTTTATCAGCGAAAATTAGTTAGTCCAATTATAATTTTGTAATCTATTAGACAATATATTATTTAATCACTTAAAAGACATTTTACGTTTGTTAAATTATCTAAATTATATTTATGTTGATGTTTGGATATATTGTACTAATTATGGGGCTTTTATATATTATTCTTAGTGTGTAAGTTCGTTTTAAGTTGCCCAAACCCTCTGTAAGATTTACAGGGTTTTATACATCTTTTGTATTATTCTTAGATTTTTGATGAAATAAATAAATACATACATGCAAAACATACACAATAAATTTGAAATTTTTCATTTTGAAGGAAAATACATTTTTCTGCTCCTTTATAGAATTAGTCATGCTAAGACCTGAGTATTTTAAGCTCCTCAAATCCGATTTAGTTTCCGATTTCGTGTGCATCGTGAAGAATCTCCGATTTCGCCAATTACTGGGATTTTCGCAAGGTTCGCGACCAGGTCCACTGGTGTGCCGCGTTGTATAATCAAAGTAGGCAGAAACAAATCAAGTGGCCTGGCAGCCGGGGCTCGGATTATATTTAAAAGCTTTTGAAAACGCGCATACATATGTGCAACCCTGTCCCGAACCGGGTCCAGACCCGGACCCCACTCGGGTCCGACACGGTGCGGTGCATCGCGTATTAGGTTTACCAAGAAGGCTTAGGAAACGCGATGCCGTGGCCGGACGAGGCGAGGTTCTTTCTCCGAATATCGATCTGCAGGAAGTAGGCGCCACAGCTCCACGGACTTGGTCTTTTTCATATTTCATTGCGTATGTACCACAATCAGTCCGCTCTCCTATTTCAGCGGGCGTAAGCTAGAGCTAGCGCTACGCTAGCCGTGGAGCAGTGGAGCCATGGAGCCGTGGGGCCATTTGGGGCCGCTCATCCTCCGCACGAAAATAAAACAAGAAGCCTAAACGAGAGCCTCCACTCGTTTTCCAGTTGAACGTGGCAAATCATTGCAGGTCCGCGGAGTTGTTCTTTTTTACTTTGTTGGTGGCCAATTCTGTTGCAAAAATTTGCATTTCTGGGTTTCTCTTCACCTTTTCCTCTGGACTTCTGCTGCGTTTTTTCGCGAGACGAACACACTAGGCTCCGCCCAGAGTGTTTGGTCACGCAAGGCATGATTGGTCCAGGAGAATTAATCGCATCGATATCGATCGAAGGGCCAATGCAAGTTGCAGTTTTATTATCTGCCCAGACTATGAACTTGCAACTATTGAGGGTCTCATACCAATGGGGATGGGCAGCCAATCGTATGTGACATTTATTAGAATTTCGTGAAGTGCCTGCATTGCATTTAATTTTTTATCTTCCTCTTTTCAAGTATCTGCGTTTTTTTGTTGTTGCTTTTTTTTCTAGTAGGGTATGTTGGCCTCCACTATGCTCTTGCATGCTTTCGCGGACGGGGTGCGGTGCTCTTTTGACCTGCATTACGCAACGCTCTCGTTAGGGGACTAACGTGATTGTAGTCTTAGAACCGAACTTTCCATGTGGATCGGATGCGCTCCTGTACGCCAACGACGCTCGTTAGCATCAACGAACGTAATGCCATTGGGAATTGACAGAGTTTCCCATTTTCGAGGCTCGTTTTTATCCCTGCCACTCTGCGTTTCGATGCTCTTCTGATGCGGTAAATGCATTTTCTGGTGCAGCAGCTAACATTTTTCAAAATAATTCACTTTTACATAAATTTTAGTGTTCTGTACCAAAATTACAACTTTTAATGGTTTTGATCTGCGTAGAGAAAAAGACTAATGTAAAATGGTTAAAAACGAAAAAAAAACGTAGATGTATCATACTATTGCTAATGTAATTTCGGGTCTTCTAAGTTTTTAGGCAAGACACTCAATGAAAGAAAAAGTTTAAAAAACTGAAATCCGACTACGGAAAAAAATAAATATAATTAAGGAAAAACAAACAAATGTTTGCTTTTTGTAGTTGACAACGCCTGAAATGCAGAAAATGTCAGATTCCCCCAGTTTTTGAATATAACATCCGTCGTATTGACTTAGTTCGTATAAAATGTAGCCTATGTTACCAGGACTATTATAACGAATCGATTGACACCTCATTCATCAAAATCGGCTTAATAGTTTAAGCGCTACTGTGGAACATACGTAAATACAAACGAAAAAGAGATGACGTAAAGTTAAGGGAAAATAACTTCAGAAAACTTTTTAAAAACTATCTAAAAAACTTTCGTGAATTACATAAGTCCTAGACAAATCAAAATATAGGATGTTAAATGATTTAGGTGATTTGCTTTTAGGTGAAAAATTCACAAAAGTAAATCAGTCACCAATGTTATTTGGATAAGCTAAAAATAACTTTCTTCTATCTTTTCTTTCTAATATCTATAAATGTAGCAAATAGAAAAATCTTCTAGGAAAATAGCTTTTTCATTTATTTCAATAAACAAATGTAAAAAGAACCTTTTCGGGACCATTTAAAATTATGCCCCTTTTTTATTTTCTTGCAAATTTCCGCCTGCTCTGAGCTATGCATATCCAAAGTTGTTTTATACGCGATCCTCTAACAATCAATGGATCAGCCATTTTGAATTTTTTAAATTAAACATCAGATTCATAATCAGCGACTCCAAAAACCCTTAAATACTGGTTTTCACGAAAAAAATTATGTCTGAAAGAATATACATCATTTACGTATTAGCGCTAGTGGTAAAAACTAACCTAAAATTTGTAGAATATATGCCTATATTTTATAGAAAATTTGTCTACATTCTGTAGAATATTTACCTACAAATATAGAAGAATGTCCTACAAATTATAGGAAATTTGTCTTAATTTCGTAGAAAGCTTGCCTACAAAACCTAGGTAATAAATCTACAAATTTTAGAATATTTGCCTAATTTCTATCGACAATTCACCTAAAACCCATGGAAAATTCTCAGTTAAAATAGGCCTAATTCAAAATAGACAAATCAGCGAAACGCTTTAGCTGGCTATAAATCACCTATAGAAAAAAGTTTTAGAAATAATTCCTAATCTTTTCTTTCAGTGCGTACTTTAGAAGCATCACTAAGCATTACCTGGCATTACTTAGGATTACATTACTTAGTATGTGTTTTATTTAAATTCAAATTACGGACACGTTTAAAAAAACACTTTTTATAAATTATCAAAATTAGGCGTAAAATATGTTCATATGTATTTTTATTTCAAATTGTTGTATTCAAATATAGACTGGCAATATTCAGTTTCTGTTTAGTACCATAAATTGTTTATATTGGTGAGCAAATATTAAGAACTTAAATTATAAATAAAAGCTGCAGTCAATATTTTTAAAAATTCATTTGATTAATTTACCTGAAATTATCTACAACTATGTTAAGTTTAATAAAATTCCATCCCGGAGGTTTTGCGTAATGCGTGCACAAACAGACAAACATAATTTTTGTCAAATTCCTTTCAATTTTAAGAATTTTTGTCGACATATTGAATTCGCTACCTTGAAATTCAAAATGTTGATAGTAGATTCCAAATTAATGCCAATCAAGTACCAATTTTTACTGGTAATCCAAATCATACAAAACTTTCCTAAACCACACTTTTAAATTCACACTTGTATGTTAAGCAACTATTTCATGTCAGTGTTCCCGAAAACTCTGAAGTGGTAATTGTTATATTATAACATTTTACTATAATTCCTCCGTCGAATGCTGCTTGAATTCAGTGACAGTGAATATACAATACAATGGAAAATTACAAAATGCGGACTTTCATGTAATAGATACTTGAAGTCTGTCAAAAAAGTAAAATATTTTTAATTTTTCCCTATCTCTATGTATGCAACTCTTGAAATATTTCTCGTGGGCAGTTGGAAAACATCACGATTTTTGATAATGCACCGATTACACTGTTTAAAATGCATTCGGAAGGAAATTTAACAGGTGCCTTAATTATTACAAATATGGCATACAATTGACGCTGTACGAATTTCAAGTTTGGCCGCGTTATTTCGTTGTTACAGCTAAATAATAAGTTTGTGTCGGTTGCCATCGGATAAATATCAGCGGAACGTAGCGATTCCAGCATGATTTCAATTAGCAATAATTTCACTGAATTATCCGGCAGATATGGCTTTTAATCTAAATTAATTAACATGTGTGAAAACGCTACGCCCTCGGTGCCCGAAAAACCAATTTTATGGGCTAATGATGTTATCGCCTCTGATTTAAACGCGGACAATTAACACAAATATCAATTTATATCAATTAGAGGTAGAATGGTCGACCACACCATTGGCGGCGCATCGCATCGGATCGTTGTGTGGCGGGTCGTTTATACTCACTCTTGCGCCCAATCCAATATTATTTCAAAAATTTTATTTACTGCATAAATCTGTTATCAGCTTACAGGATGCCATTTAATTTTCACGCCGATTGTGGATAAAGTTCGCCTGTCGCTTGCAATATCCTCGGCGCGTGGTAAATAATAATCGCACAGTGTGACAAAGCCTCATCGCGATTTTGAAAATAAAATAAAACCGACCGGGGAAACCTGCCGGATGGAAATGTATACCCCTCACCCCCGATTCCAAATATTCCCTGAATATTTTGTAACCCGTAAATACAATAAAATAAATAGCAAAGGGTTCAGGAATAGAGTGAACCACATTGAAAAATCAAGAGATATTGCATCTTGAACATTTTACAGGACCAATTTTGCTAAATGAATCGTCATTGAAACAATTCTGACCTTACTTCGATATTTGGAGTCCTACTTCCAAAAATTATGCAAAATTAAAACCAAGGGTAATGATGTTTTGATGGTAATATATTAAAAAAATTTAATGTAGTAAAATTTTACACTGCATATAAGAATTCCACATAAACTAAAATTAAAAATACAAAATTTTATCGAAAAATTCATATGATGCTTGAAATAGCTTTCTGAGTTTTAGTACTAAATTATTATATTTAAAATTAAAATTCACTATCGAAAATGTATGACTTTTCACTCAATAATCAATGTAAAAATATAAAAATTACATTCGAGTGTAATATTACGTGAAAATATATGCAAATTACAATTGTTTATATCAAAAGTATTATTTTATAATATTATATAGCAGCACTAAATTTATTTGTAATTTTATAATATCCCTTTACTTAACGTTATGTATTTATATGATAAGTTTGTACTATCACATCTACCATACATTTTCCACAATTTTGCATATTTGTACAGCATTCGGAGACTACACTTCCAATAAATTTAAAATTCATTAACAATCCTGAAAACACATGTTCAATTGAAACCTCTTAAAAATCAAGCAATTTTCCAAACACCTACACTTTTAAATATTTATTCACTTACAATATTTTGTCAAACTTTCTGATATAAAAATCGTCTATCAATGTTTGAAAAAAAAGTATATAGCATACATAAATCCAAAAAATCTGCCCAAACAATATAATCACTATAAAAGTGTGTCCTTTTCAAAAAAATATGGTTATAATAATTAACTAAAGTTTTCCCGATGTTGCAATACTCGGAAACAATATAACTCAATTTTCTGACCAAGAGTTTTTAAGCTGCAAAGACATTTTTAAATTAAGCTTTTACCACTTAAACCAATTGATTTTATTGCAAGATTAAACAGTTTCTCCAAATATTTAATATCGAAGAAAAAAATCTTGATATTGATATTGATATTGATATTGATATGAACATCTTCAATTTTTTTTTTCCAAAAATTGATTTCATTATTTTGAAATAAGTTTTTTAAAACTGATGTAGATGTACCTAACTAAATATATATGTACTTTTAATTCAAACACGGAAATATCAATCATCGAATCCAAAGATCCAAATTACTCACGAAATTTATGAAATCTGGAATCTGAAAAATCTCAAAAGATTTTTTTATTTGTTTAATTTTGTGGTGGTTTTATCGTTATTAAATGTTATATCTTACAACTTGGACCTGGATTTTTTTTAGTAAATGTCTTTTATCCATTTTTATAAAAATAAAAATACTGTAGACTTTTGTCCTGTGTTATTATTGTTTTTAATAAAATTGAATAATTTGTTCCTGAGGTATCATTAAAAATTTAGTGTTTTTCTGATATAACATTAATAAAAAAATTAATTATTTAAAGAGAACATTTTTAATAATATCTTCTGATAAATTTCTTACAATTTGTTGTGCAATTTTGTGTTACAGAGATATGAATACCCAAATATTTTTAAATCACAAACGATAAAGAAAAAACAATTTGAATTCTTTTCAAAAATTTTTTGAAAAAATAATATCTAAAAACCTATTACTTGTGCATGACAGTAAGAAAAATTGTGATTCCTTAAATTTTTAATGTAAAAGATTCGTGTCCGAAATAATGCTAAATTCTGATTATAATATACCTTAGAACAAAATGTAAAGAAACACTGTTTTCCGCAAGGTGAAGATACACCCGACTAAAAATGAATAGGGTCTGCACCCCGGCCGCACTGTTTCTAGATGACGCGCGGTACAACGGCTGCACACAGTCTGAAGTAAGGTTTTTCAAATATATGAAATGATCGTACCACGGCTGCAGCAAGTCTGAACCAATTTATATAGATATATATTTATAAATTGGTACAGCCGTTGTGTAGCTAAATCCCTTCATTACCAGATTAATACAATATATTTTACAGTGCAGTGCAGCAGTGGTAACCTTTAAGTAGCGGAGTTTTATTTGCTATATTTTACAGAGAACTTAAAAATTTTAGATATTTTTTACTCAGAGGTCTGTAAAATTTTCTTTCGTTAGAAACTCCACAATTATCACTTGTGGTGTCAATCGGTTGAGTGATTTTCAAGATGGCGGACTATCAAATTCAAAACTTTGTACGATTTTCATAAAAATAAGTACATGGTGGTTTTAAAAGTTCCTGATTTATAAATTCAAAATGCGGATTGTCGAGTTTTTAATTTTAATCGATTTTCTTGAAAATGAGATCGTAAAAGTTTCATTGAACGCTAATTTCAACACGACTGTTAAAATTTACGATTTTATTCTTTATCTAATAAATACACCTATCCCCCGATTTACACGGTAGATAGGTTTCTCAGAAAACCGAGTACATCGAAATAGCGACTGCGTATACGTAAAACCGTGTAAATCGAAAATAGACTAAAATGTGCATAATTCGGTCATTTATTTCAACATAAAATAAAAGTAAATATATTTTGAAAAACAAAACTACCAGTCTATGTATTTATAAAATGAGTACATAGTATATAAGGTAGAAGTAATTCCTTATACATATAGAATGAAGAAATCAAGACCTTAAAATTTTTCTTCCTAATTGGTGTTGTGTAGATTCGATATCATTCGATAGTAATGTAGAGAAATAAGAGACAATGTCAATCGGGGTATAGGGGTATATTCATACCCTTTTTTTAATTAGTGTATAGGCGTTTATGAACCATTCAGTTTACTATGTATGTTATACATATAATAAGTTTTTTGTTTTCCACAAAATCAGACAATATCCAACATAATCCTCTACCCCCATGAGGATATCTATCCTCGACCCCAAATACCTGCTTCAGTCCCACCAGTTCTAACTCTAACGATGACGTTCTGTAATTTTCAAAGTGCCCTATGCAGTGAAAATGATAATTTTGTAAAATTTCGTCCACCATAAAATGAATGAAATGTGCTCCTGTTTCAGTCCCAAGATCGGTCCACCTGAGTTTGCTGCTGCCGCACTGCCTTCCTTCCAGTGGATGGGTGGCGGCTCCTCCAAATTAAGTTAAATCTTCGCCAACCTCATCAAATAGTTGTTTCATAATTTCCGTATATAAGATCCAAGAGCTCGCAATTGCTGCATAGGTTCTTCATAGTGAATTCAATTAAGAATTTCAGCTTTCAGGTCCAGGGCATAAGCAAAAGTTTCAATGCTTCGTCGTAGTCTCATGTCACCCGAAATTGTTCATATGTCCCTTCTTCGGATCAGTTCCCTTCCTCGGCCCCCCCCCCCCACTCTTGGCTATTCGGAAAAGGAAATTTGCATATGCCAGAACCAAAATTGCCACTACAATGGTGCTGTTGGACAGCATACACGAACGAAAATTATTGATTAGCACTTCTCATTTATGCAGACTTAAACTTAATTAGAACTCATCACCCCGAACTTACGTCACAAGTTCCACATGCCCTGCGACCCGGGACGGGTGGGGGTGGCAGGTTACAACGAAGAAGGCCCACAACCCCCCAGAGAGACCGGGGGATCGACCATCGCACGGCCGTTGTTGTTGCTTTAATTAGAATGAAATTTGCTAGAGTGTTGTTAATCATGGACTTGCATTTTCGGAATATAATTAAGGTACGTTACTCCCGCTAGTATCCTGCACACAGTTCGTTTCCAGGGCCTCTAGACCTCGCTCTAATTTGGGTTGACTTTAAGGTAATTGCTGCTCGACTTGCCCTCGAATTCGCTTCGCAGTTGACGAAGAAAATTGCCGGCTCGAAATTGCAGCTAATGTGTTTGTGGTCTCATTACAATCTTAAATTGCCCGAATTTCATTAGGGCCCAGCTGAACCGAACTCCTCGTTTTATTCTGATGCAGTTCCTTTGCTTTGCTGCAGCTCCGCGCGCACATATTTACATCTGTATGTGTTTAATTGAAATTCATAATTGAATTGTGGGCCACGATTGACGCTCAGGCCTCTCAGCTCGTAATTAATATCGATTTGGCCCGGATTATGATCACCGCCGTCCGGCTCCGAAGTAGTCGTTTTGTTCGCGATCTTTTTAAGACATGCAACAAACACAAATTGAGTTTAATCGAACAAAACGAATTGTTACTTCGATTCAAAGTAAACCACTTTCCATTATAACGTGATTTACAAACACATTCACTAAAAAACAGTCGTTATTTTAATGACTGCAGGCAATTTTGCTGTGGAATGTAAAAAAAAATGCATAAAACATATTTTCACTTCATACTTATATTTCAACGCAGCAGTTCTGACAACAAGTTGAATGGAATTTTTGTTTTTATTCATAAAATGATGTGCTTTGGCTTTCCCATTCAACTAACCAAGATAGTTAAAAATTTTCTCTTTGAGGGATCCTTCAAGGCACAGCTTGTAGCTGGGTCTTACAATCTACAACTACCAATTACAGCGGGGGTTCCCCAAGGTTCGGTTCTTGGTCCGGTTCTGTATAACATCGACACGGCAGATTTTTGCAGCGTGAAAAATAAGTAATTAAAATATTTTTTTCTTACAGTAGTTTAATTTATTTTATAAAACAAATAATACCAAGTTATTATGTCATGTTTTAACTTTATTTCACAAAAAATTGAAAACAAAATTTTTATTGTAGACTAAGTTATCGCTATATTTTTTAGACTCCGTTCTACAAGTTGTGCTTTGCTGTGACAATCATACCATTTTACTGGTTCATCTAAAATCAATAAAAAAAATAATTAGTTTAATAGTTAATCTAGTGCTCCATCGAAGATTTTGTTTTGTTTTTTAATAAACAAAATGGCGGCCTTTTATAATTTACACGCAGATTTTCAAGGAAAAAGCACTAGTTTATTGTTTGCAAAAGTTTGAATAAAAAGAAATCCTTCTATCAGGCACTAATTTTTTATGTTTTCAATAAGCTGTATAAATTTAATTCAAATCCTTAGAGCTGTCACCGAATTTGACAACACAGTTTCGAGAAAAACTCATTTAAAGTTTTCCACTCGATTTGCAACTGCTTTCAGCTACCTTCCATCGAGGAGCGGAGAGCTCTGTAATAATTGTAGGATATCTCAGAAACTATTCATTGGATTGATTTGAAATAGATAATATTTTCAAAATATTATACTTTAAGAAAATGCAAAAATGGGTCCTTATATTTGCTCGAAACTGCAACTAGGGCTTAATAAAATACATGATTATTTTCACCAATGCAAAATAAAGCTCAATCCCAGCAAAACCCAACAAATGACCAAAATATCCCTATTTTTATTCTAACAAAAATAAATTAGGGTCCAATTTCTTATAATAGTTATACATAGCTAAAATAACTTTATTTTTAAATTATTATAACTATACTTCCCTCATTATATTAGGAAAGTTGTAGTGGTCGTAAACTTCAAGCTCACAATCTATACTTTTTGCAAATAAATTTCTACCCATATGTCTACGATATTTTCTTGAAACTTAAAATCTTCATTACAAAAATAAATATACTATTTCCATTGCCTATAAAGGGCTTAAAAAAAAATTGATGGTACATGAAAGTTCCATTTTCACTGAATATTGAGTTTAATAAGATCTGTCATCTTGAATTCCAAAATGTCATTTAAATATCTGAAATTTGTATATAAATTCTCTTAGAAATCCTGATTATAATTTTTATCAACAGAACGTGGGAAAATTAGTTATCCGAATGAACGAGTTTTCTAGGAAAATTATTAAAAGGGATGAAATGTGTCAATAAAACCTTGAAAGTCAAAATTATGCGGACCCAAAATTGCCGACTAAAAGTGTTTAAATTGCCTTCATTTTATTTAAAGCCCTTAATGAACACCTGACTAGAAATGGACTGGGGCAAGCTGAATCACAGCCAGGGCCGGATCAGGTTGAAAAATGGCATGCTCAAAAAGGGAATGTTGCAAGTAGTCCTGATTCAGCCTAAATATGGAAAAACCTACCAACGCGCTCCTGATCAGACCCGGATTTAATATCCTTTTCCTTAATATGAAATATAGGGTGTCCCAAAAGTAGTTGCTGAAACTAATCGACTGTCATTTTCTAGCATTTGCAGTTTTTCAAAAAACATGAATAGCGTTTAAAAGAGAAAAGATGGAGGTTTTGAGGATATATAAAGTACAAACGGGCGCTTTTGTATAGAGATATTTCATTATTTACGAAAAGTAAAATATTTACAGAGATAATTGGTAAATATGTATAATAAAAAAACACAAGTAACAAGAAAAATGTCAAAAAGTGCCACAGTGTTCTCACCTTTTAAGAGTGTTTTCGCTCGCAAACTCTATGCGTTCCATACTTAGTACGAAATCCCCTATTAGCATCACTATACATTTTTCCTCTAGAATAGAAACATTCGACAAGATCAACTCTTCTACCGTCACAGGGTCACTTATCTTGACTCAAACGTTGTTGCTTCTAAAAAGGCTAGAATAAAACTGCAGGGTCTCAGGTATGATAACCTCAAAAGTACAGCCACTACTTAAATTTTAAAGGGGGAAAATATGCATTCAGCAACTACTTTTGGGACACCCTGTATCTTATTTTGTCGTATCAAGCTCTGATATGATCATTTGATTCTAACACTTTCACGATCAGCCCTAGTATATCCTATTTATCTAATCTGGCCCTGGTATGATCTCCTGATTCCGGACAATTGTAATTTATCTTATTTAGACCAATTTGGCTGTCCGATTCGGGTCCTTTTAGTGTTAGCTCTAATTTAGCTTATGCGATATGATTCTTTTTAGGGTTAATTCCAATTTATCTATTCAGATCCTGATGTTATCTCCTGATTTGATCCTAAACCCTGGTTTATTTCATCCGACCCTGATGTGATCTACTGAACGCTATAATTTTATTGCGTCCTGATATAATTCTCATTTGGAATTGGTAATACATAGTCCTTTTCATTACTTAGAGCTTGCTAAAATAACCTAACCCGGTCCCAATTAAATTACCCGATCCGAGTCAAATATACTTTTTTAATCAGGACCTGATACTGTAGTCTGGGAAGGCCCGCATCTGTCACCTGGATGCTTGCTAAGTCAGAAATTGAGTTACATATCTGATCTGTGCCTATTCAGGCTAATGAGCCGGATCCGGATTAATAATCTAGTTCTGGATAATTTTAAACATATTTGAAGAAAAAGAAATGATTAAAAGTTCCCATGGAAATTTTCGCCAAGACAAGACATCAACGCATTCATTGAAAACTTGGAACAAAATACTTGCAAATGGATATTTTATAGAACGAGGGCAAGTGTTAAATAAAATATAAAAAAAGGTTTGTTTAGGTTTAAATTCTCGTAGAAGCTGTAAGTCCAAATCAGAAGAATGTCGATGGCTAGATACAGTAAAAACGCAATATCTTCTAAATCCTTAAAAACGTCATCTCCGGCATGTCCTTCACGCTCCACTTATGCAATTTCACACATCCATCATGCCGTCCTCAATGCAAAATAATGCCAACGGAGAAGGGAATTTTGTAATGAGGGGCACGCTAACCACGTCCTCTGCCTTTATTCTGGCTCCTTAATGATCTATGTACAGAGTACTCGTTGCAGCCGTTGTTTGTCTGTTTGTCTGTTCCGTCATGTAGGACAGAGGCTGAGATTTCTTTCCTGGTCCTCCAGCTGCTCCACTTGTCCTCTATTTTGTTCCGCTTCTCCTTATGCCATTTTTAATGTTTTTATTTTTAGCCATTTGACAATGTGCTTCCCTTGGACAAGGCCCTAGAAGTGTCTTTGTTTTAATTATTTCATAAAACCCTAAGGTAATTTGTGTTCATTATTTCTTTGACTTTTCACTTTGAATGTTGTCTCATTATCATTCGAGGCCCTCCTGCATTTCGTCCTTGTGCCGGGTGAATTGCAGCAGCACATGCTGCCGTATTTTATACGAGAGATGCCACGATGGCGGAGTTGTTATGCGAGAACACTACAAGAATACAAAATAAGGAGGAGCAACTTAATTGTCCTGTGGAGTCCCATTTTAATTGCACACTCTGCTTAATGAGATAATCACTGATAGCCAGTTTTTTATGACCGCGCACTGTCCCTTTTTCCAGCTAACGCATGCGAAATAAATTTTTCATTTTTATGTATTTCTATCATATTTTGGGGTTTTTTTTTATTCAGAGTCAAATATATTTTAGATTCGTGTCACATGCGTTGTATGAAAAGCATCAAATAAGATCAATATAATATGTGAAGAAAAAAATACAGGACGTAGTCAGGGAGGTAGTCAAAAACACAAATACACTTAAAGAAAAACATTAGTTAAAATAACCAAAATCGTGAGCTAAGGTTGGGTTTTTTGAACAACGAAAACAGTTGATCTCCTGATATAAGATTACACTGGTCGACAAAAATTAATATTTAATTTTTCCGACAACAAGTCATATATCATCTTTATAGGATTTTTTCCGTAGATTACGAATATGTAAACAAAAATATTCTATCACGTCAACTTTTTGAAAAAAATAGGGTTGAAATGCACAAAATAGCGTATTTTGGTGATTTTTAAAAATTCATTACAAAATAACGGAACGTGGAAAAAGCTCGTAGCATTACTCAAAAGAGAGCGTGAAACCTTATCGATATATATAAAATAGCACTAATCTATACCACTCATAAAGCGTCTTCGGGAATAAGATTTTCATGAGCGTGCGCAAGCAGTGAGCTTCATTCATTTATCAATTGTATGAAGTAAGCGGTTTATGGAGAAAAGTGAATTCCACGGAATATTTCGAAAAGTATTATAGCCTCTCGTTTTTTAATATAAGAAGTAAAGGTTCATGCTTTTATTTGAGCTACTTTACAAGCTCCTACAAGAATTCGTTATTTTTTAATTAATTTGCAAAAATGGCCCAAATACGGTCTTTTGTACTTTTCAAACCTTTTTTTTCAAAAACGTGACGTGATAGGACTTTTTTTTTGCGAATTCGTAATCTACGAAAAATTCCTAAAAAAATGATATAATACTTATCCTACGGCAAAATTGGTGTCGACCAGAGTTATCAGCAAGAAAATGATCTACTAACCATTTCGTGATGAACTTACAATTTTAATGTTAACTAACATTTTTATCAATTAACTTCCATTTGCAGAGATACAAAAAAAAATAATTCTAGTTTTAAAATTACTATTTAAATGTAAATTTACATTTTCTTTAATTAGAGAGGACATTTTATTCCGATCTTTTATAATACAGCATATATGTTATTTTACTCATTGTTTCTGTGAGTACTTGAGGAACATTTACTTTTTCTCAAAAACTACTAGAGTAATAAACAAAAAAAATTCTTAAAAATCACAAAAACAACCTTCCTTCCTTTACAAAATTTCGCTTTAAAATGCCGACTGAATTTTTCTTAAACTATCGATGTACTATAAAAATAGTAAGTTTTGATCACGTTTTAATAATAATAATAATCGATAGTAGATTAATCATAAGATCATAAGATTGATTAGGCAACAATATCAGCAGTTAAAATCGCTTAAAACTATTTAAATATGTTAAGTTTGTCAAATATTCTTTGCATACGAACATGCAACGTGAGTTTCTGCATTCTAATCCCAATAATGTGGTCTACTTAAGAATAAAAATTGGTATTAAATACTTCTGATAATTGTATTATTGTATACAAGTATTGAACAATATGTGTGGTTCAACTTTATTTTTCTGAGTTGTTTCTGATTTTTAATTAAAGGCACCATAGTGCTCCTTTTGTACATGTGATCACAAATACTTACTTCTAAAAATATTCTCAGTTTTCAGAAACATTTTTAAAAGGCTGTATAATAAAAAGTCATACACAATAAAGAGGCGTTTTTACATTAAAGAAATTAAAATAGTAAAATTATGAACAATTAGAGAACTTACTGACTAAGAAACGTTCTCAGGTGTGTCTCACCGATTTTGATGAAATTGAAATATGTTACAGAGTATCGAAAAATAAGAGACACGTATTTTTTTTTATCTGTTTATTCTTTCAGACATCAGTTTTTTCGTGAAAACCAATATTAAGGTACCTAAACAAAAATTCCCTGAAAATTGGAGCCCTTAATATTAATATTAAGTGCTCGACCAAGGCGTGCAAAGATTTCCCTATTTCTTAAGCCCTTAAGGCAAACAAATTATTTTCTAAAAAAAAGGACCCCACGGATCGGTTTTTTTTGGCTAAATGGACTCTTAGTAAAATAATTAGATGATTCTTGGCATGAATTAATATTAAATAATAATAAATTAATAGAAGCTTGTATCGCCTGTGGACGAAATAATTTTTTTTTATCACAATGATTACTGTTAATAAAACATTATTGTAACTTAAAATTAAAAACGGCATATTTAATCAAATCAAATCAAAAACAACAAAAAAAGCAAAACCGGAAGAAATATCAAGGTCGTAACAAAAATAAAAAAATAAACAAATATTTTCCGACTAATTATTAAGGAAGCAAGTTGCTGGAGGGGAGGAAAAGTGCGTATTTTTCTTTTAACTATTAAAAATACCCAAATTATAAGAAAAAGGTAAACAAAACATCACTTGCCATTGAGAGCGGAGTTGCTGCTACTACCTGAAGAATAATCCAAAGGAAGAAAACAAAATACAAAATCACTACACCTACACTCACAAAAATCTTGCCGTAGCTACAACATAAAAAGGCCATTTTAAATTATAATTTTTATTAAAACTGCTGTGTACGCACTTTCACTTTATTCCAGTAGGAAGAAGGAAACAAAAACCAAATTACTTCACTCACAAATATTGCCGCAGCTGCAATATAAAAAGGCCATTTAATTGAAATTGTTTCCAATTTCTAACTCAAACTGCACTGAAACTTGCTGCGTACACCACTCTCACTTGATTTATTTTATATTTTTATTTACTTCCGGGATCAAGACCGAGATTTACGTAAATTTTATATTTAATAAATATTCATTTTTCACAATATTCACTTTTTTCTATCACCCCGAACGACAATTTTCCGATAATTTGAAGTGGCATAAAACAATTAACATGAAACGGCGGAAGTGACATTTGCGAGCAATTTCTATAAATAAAAAGAGAGTAAAAAGCTGAGAATTTTCGAGGGAGCGCCATTTTGGAAAACAGTTGCTTTCTTTTCAATGACTCGACAAAGAAATTTTTATTTCCTTAAATTCACAATTTCCCGGGAATCTTTCCAGATTTTACGGTTTCAAATCAGTTCAACTCACATCCGAAATAATTTTTAAACTGTCCAAACGGAAATTATCTGAAATTTTAGTTATATTTTGCATCCGTCGCACAGTAAAACTCGACCAATCGACTCGAAATCATCCACCGGAACTGGCAATTCGCCGACGTTTTTCGGAGGTTTTGAATTCGCCGGAAATGAAGTAACCGTTTCCAGAACGTTCGAAGTCGCCGGAGAGCGACTCACACACAACTCTCTCTTTATTTTTGTCGCCACGCACGCAGAAACCGTCCAATTCGCAGCGCTTTTTCCTGACCAAAAATTTATTACAGGAAAATGAAAATTTTAAAAATGTGCGAAGTGTTCATCAGTACTTTTTTCTTTTTGGACTAGAACCATTTTTTTATTGTACGAAAAGTCGATTTATTCTAAAACCTCGGCCCTGCAGGCCCTTTTTAAGAAAATAAAATTCCCGTTCAACACTGCGATCCGCCAAAAGTTCAAGGGATCGCGCTGAGAGAGAATTTTCCTCCGCAGTGTGCCCAAAAATATTTTTTCTCGCCGGAGAGGGCTCCACATCCTGCCCTCCTTCGTCTCTCTGTCTTTCTCGTCCCCTCACCAATTCTTGCAACGTAACGGTAACTTCAAGTCGGAAGTCAATGGCTCAATTTTCATTTTTTTCCTGAACATTTTTTTACAACTTGTTAAAGTGATGTACTTTTATATCCTAATAGTTGAAATAAATCACTTTCATACATTTCGGTAAAAGAAAAAATTCGAAAAATTGTGTTTTATTTGGAATTCAAAACCCACGTAACCCCTTAACGTAAAAGAAATACTCTGAAACTGTTTGATCCAATAAAGTCCTTATTTCTGAAAATACCTAAATAAAAAATTATTTGAAAAAATAATGACATTAAAATATTGAAGGAATAGTATAAAAATATCAAAATCGAAAATTTTCAACTAAACTTTTGAAGGTGAAATATGAAATATGTTACAGAGTATCGAAAAATAAGAGACACGTATTTTTTTTTATCTGTTTATTCTTTCAGACATCAGTTTTTTCGTGAAAACCAATATTAAGGGGTTTTTGGTATCGCTGATTACGAATCTGATGTTAAATTTAAAAAATTCAAAATGGCGGATCCAACATGGCGGACAAATTTTTGAAAAATGCACCAATTTTTATATAAAAAAAACAATAAATAAAAGTACACCCAAAATGTGCGTATCCGCAGATAAAAAAAAATTTGTCTCTTATTTTTGGATACTTTATAACATATTTCAATTTCATCAAAATCGGTGAGACACAACTGAGAACTTTTCCTTGTGAGTAATTTTAACTTTTTAGTTTTCTTGATTATATTAGAAAATATATTATAAATATTTTTAATTTTTACTATGCAGCATAAATTATAAAATCTAGACTATAATAATTTATATTTTTTTATAGCATACTTTTAAGAAATTACCAAGTGTCTCGTAATTATTTCTATATTTTGCAGTTGCCTGCGCATTTACATAAAGTATAGAAAATATTACATAAATTGTTGGAGGAATTGCAAATTATACAATTTTCTCCGTGTACTTAACCATTTCTATTCTTGGTGAATTTACCTAATTTGTTCTTGGGTCACCTTCAAAAGTTTAGTTGAAAATTTTCGATTTTGATATTTTCATACTATTCCTTCAATATTTTAATGTCATTATTTTTTCAAATAATTTTTTATTAAGGTATTTTCAGAAATAAGGACTTTATTGGATCAAACAGTTTCAGAGTATTTCTTTTACGTTAAGGGGTTACGTGGGTTTTGAATTCCAAATAAAACACAATTTTTCGAATTTTTTCTTTTACCGAAATGTATAAAAGTGATTTATTTCAACTATTAGGATATAAAAGTACATCACTTTAACAAGTTGTAAAAAAATGTTCAGGAAAAAAAAATGAAAATTGAGCCATTGACTTCCGACTTGAAGTTACCGTTACGTTCCAACAAATGGTCGAGAGAGGGGACGAGAAAGACAAAGAGACGAAGGAGGGCAGGATGTGGAGCCCTCTCCGGCGAGAAAAATATTTTTGGGCACACTGCGGAGGAAAATTCTCTCTCAGCGCGATCCCTTGAACTTTTGATCGCTGCGAATTGGACGGCTTCTGCGTGCGTGGCGACAAAAACAAAGAGAGAGTTGTGTGTGAGTCGCTCTCCGGCGACTTCGAACGTTCTGGAAACGGTTACTTCATTTCCGGCGAATTCAAAACCTCCGAAAAACGTCGGCGAATTGCCAGTTCCGGTGGATGATTTCGAGTCGATTGGTCGAGTTTTACTGTGCGACGGATGCAAAATATAACTAAAATTTCAGATAATTTCCGTTTGGACAGTTTAAAAATTATTTCGGATGTGAGTTGAACTAATTTGAAACCGTAAAATCTGGAAAGATTCCCGGGAAATTGTGAATTTAAGGAAATAAAAATTTCTTTGTCGAGTCATTGAAAAGAAAGCAACAGTTTTCCAAAATGGCGCTCCCTCGAGAATTCTCAGCTTTTTACTCTCTTTTTATTTATAGAAATTGCTCGCAAACGTCACTTCCGCCGTTTCATGTTAACTGTTTTATGCCACTTCAAATTATCGGAAAATTGTCGTTCGGGGTGATAGAAAAAAGTGAATATTGTGAAAAATGAATATTTATTAAATATAAAATTTACGGAAATCTCGGTCTTGATCCCGGAAGTAAATAAAAATATAAAATAAATCAAGTGAGAGTGGTGTACGCAGCAATTTTCAGTGCAGTTTGAGTTAGAAATTGGAAACAATTTCAATTAAATGGCCTTTTTATATTGCAGCTGCGGCAATATTTGTGAGTGAAGTAATTTGGTTTTTGTTTCCTTCTTCCTACTGGAATAAAGTGAAAGTGCGTACACAGCAGTTTTAATAAAAATTATAATTTAAAATGGCCTTTTTATGTTGTAGCTACGGCAAGATTTTTGTGAGTGTAGGTGTAGTGATTTTGTGTTTTGTTTTCTTCCTTTGGATTATTCTTCAGGTAGTAGCAGCAACTCCGCTCTCAATGGCAAGTGATGTTTTGTTTACATTTTTCTTATTATTTGGGTATTTTTAATAGTTAAAAGAAAAATACGCACTTTTCCTCCCCTCCAGCACAGTGGCGGACTAACAGGGGGCGGAAGGGGCGGCCCGCCCCGGGCCTTCGGTCTTGGGGGGCCCGCAAATGCCTTCGCGTTCCCCTGATCAAATCCTAAACAAGACTTTAAAAATGTGCTTAGTAGGGGAGAGTTGCCTAATTTGGGCCGGCTCCTATTTCGCGCCACCCATTTTTTTCAATTTTAGCGAGTTTTTGAAAATTAATTAATGTCAAAATTTGATTGAAAATGAATGTAGAACAAAATAATGAAAGAAATACGAATTTTAATACAAAATTAATAATGTTACAACAATCTCGTAAAAATGTATCTGCCGACTTAAAAATCTGACATTTTTGCTCGTCGATAAAAACAAATTGATACATCTAATGAATCTAAAATTTGTTCTGATGCGAAGTGTATAATATGTTTATATAGTATATAGTGTATTTGCAATTTAGAAACTATAACAATACTAATTAATTTAAACAATCTGGAAAAATGTCATTTCCCCTAATTTGGGCCACTGTGCAATTCGAAAGGGCGCCTAATACGGGTCACTCACGCGATGTAAACAAAGCAACACTATCTGAAGGAAAAATGTTTTTTTCATTAAAACGGTAAGTGTACATGAGATATTTAGTAAATTTAGTATATTAAGCCTATTGTTATTATTTTAGATTATAAAATGTTACATGTCATTGAGTAAATACTTAATTTATGATGATTAACTCTTTATTGAGAATTTAAATTTCAAATATATTTCTGATCAACGAATTAATTAACGTCAATTCATTGTTTCATTAAATATAATAAGTAACGGTGTTTTAAACAATATGCCGAACCATTTTCGCGTTTTTCAGATATCTTACGTGCTATTCAATAGGTGGCCCACATTAGGCGACTCGTCACCTAAATTGGGCCACTTGCACGTTTTTTTCAAACGTTATTTTTTATTATAAAAGAAAGTCAGACTTGCCTTAAACTTTCCACAAAGGTAAATTATCATCCAAATTTTAATATTGCGCTATTAATTATGTAAACGAAACGTTTACAATAATTTTAAATGCATTTAACCTTAGGTGGCCCATGACTGGCGACTCTCCCCTATCTACATAATTTCATCAAGATCAAAACACTACAGCCATCTAGACTTTTTACGCGGTACTAATATTCTTTTAACTTTGCTGAACGCGTCCAATACGCTGGGGAAACTCCCGTCTTTGTAGCGGGTACTTCCCCAGAAATTCCTGAATGAATGAAGTGCAAATAAATTCACTCTTGTACGCCTACATTGACATTCACTACATTATATTTACGTCGAAAAATAAACATTGGCCTCATTTAAAATATATTAAATTTCAGTACATTGATATTTAATAGTTAAGTAATGTGTACTGATATTTTCGCGAACGGATAAGCCTTTTTTCAAATTGTAGAGTAATAAACGCGATCTTATCCGTTCAAAGTAATTTCATTAAAAAGTGTAATAGTGTTTTTGATTTTTGTTGCGATATAAAAGTAAATGAGTTCAGAGTTGAGTTAGTGCATTTTCGAGTATTTGAAAAAAGTAAGTAATTCTTCGTATAATTTAGCCTAGAAATTATAATCCGTAGTTTCTAGTCAATATGCACCTACGAGTACATTGCTTCAGTTCTTGCATTTCGCGAGTGGTCCTTATTTTATTTGTAGTGCACGTTTATTAGGGACGTAGGTATGTACTTTTTCTCATCTTGAGACTCAACATGGCAAAGTCTCTTTACATTTGTATATCTATATCGTCAAATCAATAATGAGGCTTAATTTAGCTATCTTTTATAAAAGTTTCTTATTTATCTCATTATTTTTAGTGAAAAGGATTCAACCGTCTGGCTCTCAGAAAAGGAAGCTAAAAAAACGAAGACTGAAGAGGCAAAATCGCTTGCTGGATCTTTATCCAAATACCTTTCGAATTCTGAAGAGAAGAAAAGTGGCGTTGCCGAAAAAATTAATCAAAGTTTATGCTAGAAGCTTCAGTTGACGCTCTGGCTGTAGCAGTTGAAAATCTGATACAAATGTATGATGAATTTGAAAAGGAGCAAGTTTCCAAAGAAATAAAAAGATACCGCAGGCATGTAAAAGCCACCGATACGAGTATGGACGTTGCTGCCAAATGGAGAGCCCAAGAAATCCTTCAATTTATAATAAAATGGGACTTCAGTGAATCGTTACCCTGTATATCGCTTATACTTCAATACTTCTTGACCATTTGCATCTCGGTTGCATCATGCGAGAGAAGTTTTTCGAAACTTAAACTAATTAAAAATTATCTTCGATCTACAATGGATCAAGAGCGACTGGTTAATCTAGCCGTGCTTTCAATAGAAAGAAAAATTTCCAAAGAAATCGATTTCACAGAAGTTATTGAGGAGTTCAGTAAATTGAAGGCAGAGAAAACACATACAATACGCTACAAAAAATAAAAAAACTATCTTTGATTTATTTTATCAAATTTTTTTTTTGTCGATCGATTCGTATTTTATTTTCCTCACCCATATCCATTAATATTGTAGGTATTTATATTTATTTAGCCTAAATAATTTAATTCGAATTTAAATTTCACTTGCCAGATTTTAACGAAATAAACATAAACACTTATTTATACATACAAATGTGAACTGAATAAAAAGCTTGTAAAACTACATTTTTTTTAAAGCTGGGGGGCCTCATTCCGCTTTGCCGCCCCGGGCCTCTAACGGGCTTAGTCCGCCACTGCTCCAGCAACTTGCTTCCTTAATAATTAGTCGGAAAATATTTGTTTATTAACTTTTTATTTTGATTTTTGTTACGACCTTGATATTTCTTCCGGTTTTGATTTTTTTTTTTTTGATTTGTTTGTTTTTTAACAATTAGTAATTAAATATACCGTTTTTAATTTTAAGTTACAATAATGTTTTATTAACAGTAATCATTGTGATAACAAAAGATTATTTCGTCCACAGGCGATACAAGCTTCTATTAATTTATTATTATTTAATATTAATTCATGCCAAGAATCATCTAATTATTTTACTAAGAGTCGATTTAGCCTAAAAAACCTATCCGAGGAGCCCCTTTTTAACAAATAATTTTTTTGTCTATATAGGGCTGGAAAAATACACGAGAAAGTGTAAAATTTAAAACTCTGCGATTTTTTCTTCTGGACTTTTTTGTTTTTTTGCTAGAATCATCTAGTTATTTTACTAAGAGTCCATTTAGCCAAAAAAACCGATCCGTGGAGTCCTTTTTTTTAGAAAATAATTTGTTTGCCTCTATAGGGCTTAAGAAATAGGGAAATCTTTGCACGCCTTGGTCGAGCACTTAATATTAATATTAAGGGCTCCAATTTTCAGGGTATTTTTGTTTAGGTATTTCCCACAAAATTTCGAGGTGGGACGAAAAAAAAAACAGTCGCGGAAAAAAAAGCACCCTAGTACATATATTTAAGTACACCCACAGACAATTTCATGTTAATCCGGTAAATGTCCTCGAAGTTACATGCATATTTGTAATGATTTTTGTACTATATGTAAGGTGCTTTTGAAACATTAAACGCGTTTTTTTCAAAACTGTGTTTCTAAAGTCGGTGAGCAAGATTTCTCGGAAACGGCTGAACTGATCAATTTAAATTTTATCACAAGCTTTTAAAGTATATTTTCTAGTAATTAATGAAAGGTTTTTTCTCATCGATAAATATTTCCCATTTTATAAACAATTTAAGGCCAAAATTTTAGTTAAAAGTCGATTTTTTTTTTAAGAAGCCTCCATTTTGCCAAAAATTCTTATTTTGCTTATTACTTCAATTAATTACAAGATAAAACAATATATTAACGAAATAATTTTGGTTTTTTCATTTTGGATGATCCAGTCCAGAGATATCGTTTTACATTTGAAGTCGGTTGTTACGGTAGAGTCAAGCTTAAAACCAGGGCTGCAAAATTAAATTAAACGTGCAATAGTTTCAGTGCACATAAACTAAACAAGTATCAAACGGAGGGTTTCTGTGCACATAAACTTATCAAACGTAAACCAGTGTATGTTTCAGTGCACATAAACTAAACAAAAATGTACCTACGTTTCTGTGCACATAAACTAAACAAAAATGTACCTACGTTTATGTGCACATAAACTAAACAAAAATGTACCTACGTTTATGTGCACATAAACTAAACAAAAATGTACCTACGTTTCTGTGCACATAAACTAAACAAGTATCAAACGGAGGGTTTCTGTGCACATAAACTTATCAATTTCGTTTATTTGCTTTTTCGGTTTGTGTGCACACGCCAAGGAATAGTTTCGTTTCGTTTCGAATTTCTTTGCAGGGAGTTTATTAAACGAAACAAAGCGAATTTCCTAATAACGAGGTTTATGTGCACAGAAACCAGGGCTGGAAAATTAAATTAAACGTGCGGTTTCGTTGCGGTTTTTACTCAATTTTGCAGTTCTACAAACTTATTCTTCTGAGAAATTTTAATATGTTCCTAATTAATTTGGCGCCCTAAATCGACCGGCGCCCTCGGGCGCCGCTCGAGCTTGCCCCCTTCCCCCTTCCCCCTTCCCCCCCCCCCTTCCCCCTTCCCACCCCCTCCCCCCTTCCCGCCCCCTCCCCCCTTCCCGCCCCTTCCCCCTTCCCACCCCCTTCCCCTTCCCTTTGTTTAGTTTATGTGCACATAAACGTAGGTACATTTTTGTTTAGTTTATGTGCACTGAAACATACACTGGTTTACGTTTGATAAGTTTATGTGCACAGAAACCCTCCGTTTGATACTTGTTTAGTTTATGTGCACAGAAACGTAGGTACATTTTTGTTCTTTCAGTTTCGTTTATTTACTTTTTGCAGCCCTGCTTAAAACCCATGCCAACTCTGCCACTTCGAAGGCTTTAATTTAGGTAATTCTAGGAATTTTTAAATTCCCTTTTAAATATATATTCTTAAGATACTAAAGAAGAAAATGAAAAAAAAACACATTAATTTTTTTCAAAGTTCTAAGCTATAACCTCCTCTTAATTTTGTTTTTCTGGACAATGGGTCCCAATTGAAAATTTTTGTATGTGAATTTTTTTGTAATAATTAATAGTAAGTATTTTATTTTCAAAAGTATAATGTGATGGAATTTGATACCTAAGGGTTTTTTAGGATGCTTATTTCTAATATACATTCTCACGGAATTTCGAAATACTGACACAGGTTTTAATAGATACTAAAAACATCTTTTTTCTTACATTTCTTATAATTAAGGGATTGTATCATAATTGAAAATTAGTACAAAATAATATATTGGGGTCACTGATTGTGAATCAAATATCTAACCATTGCTTTCAAATCTTTTAATAGAATTTAACACTAGAACTACCGGCGCTCAAGCTTGTAATTTTGATAATTTTTGGCACCTTTACAATAATATACTTTCACATTTAAATTAATAATTATAAATGGAAATAGGTTCACGATATGTCGTAATTTTGAACCTTAATAAGATTTAGTATTACTCTTAAGAGATATTTTCAAAAAATATGATTAATTCAAGCAAGAAATTTAGTACCGGTCAATTTGACCGGTCTTGGTAGTTCTAGTGTTAAAAAATAAACGGGATAAGGGATTTTCAGGATCTTAATTTAAGCATTAACTTAAAATTTGTTGGAAAAATTTCTGGAATATATCAAAATTAATAAGTATTTCCGGGTGAAAAAATAAAACTGAAAATAACTGAATAATTTACCAATTTTTTGTGTGTGTTAAAGGGCATACTGAAAATGTATAGAAAATGAATTGATATTCAACTGAAAAATGTGGATTGAAATCAGGCGAAAATAGACTTAAATAGTCAGTTTCTTTTCAGTTCGCTTGTTCTGAAGCAAGTTGCAAACTGAAATTAAACTGAAAATAGTCTAAATAGAATATCTAATGAATTTGAATCAAATATATCTCTTTGATTCGATGATTTTTTACCGTAGGTATGATTTCTTAAAAACTAATAATCTAATCTTACCGACATTTTCCACACTTCTTCTACATAGTTTTGAATTGTACTTGAAAGAAGGATTTTTAATTTCGTCCATTACAAGTCGTTTTATTATTATAAAATCACCAAAATATAAAAACATGTTCACAGAAATTTAAAAAACATCAATTTTTTGTTGAAAAACGTTGTAAAAAATTCAAATTTCAAATATAACTCTTTTTTCAAATCCTTTGTCCAAGTACAAGCCACATACATCTACTAATAGAAAAAAAAATTTGTTTTTGATTTGAGATAAGCCTATCTCGAGATATTCTGCGTACGGTAAAAAATCATCGATTTTCGTAAACCAGCTGTCAATGGCTCAGTTTTATTTTTTTTTTTCATGAAAATTTTTATACAACTTCCTCAAGTGATGTATTTTTATATCCTAATAGTTGAAAAAAATCACTTTTATACATTTCGTAAAAAAAAGTCAAAATTTGTGATTTTTTTTTGGAATTCAAAACCCACGTAGCTCCTTAATTGAAGTACACTTCATGTATTTATAATTTACTAGAAATTTCTAGCTCTCATTTGGTAGTTCAAAATTATTGAATTAGAGACTGAAAGTAGATCATTTGGGTGGTTTTAAGGTACTAGTATACCTATTAGAATTTTGAAAAAATCGATTTTTTTTTCACGGATTTCTATTCGTAAGACCTTCAAAAATAACTCCCTAAAATATTATATAAAAATTCGAAACCGAAAACGAGATACATCAACTTTAGTGAGTGCGCGCTCTCGGCTGTTCTATGTTCTAAATAAACTTTAAACGCGTTTTTCTCGAAATCACTTTTTTTCAACTGGCGGACAGTTAATCTCCGAATCTACTCGCTCGATTTAAATAAATCTTGAAGCATTTTGTTTGTTTAAGCTTCCTTTACAAGAATCGACCACAATTTGATTAAAAAAATTGAAAAACAAAATTTTAGCGTCAAAAAAATATCGGAAAAAAAGGCCGATTTTTGAACTTTTTTTTTGAACGTCCGCCATTTTTTTTTTTTTTAATTTTTCAAATTTTCTGTTCGATTCTTGTGTAGGATGGCTTCCTTTTTAAAACCCATTTTGAATTTTTTGTTTCAGACTTGTTCCAGAGATTAACTGTCCGCCATGGAGCACACTTTTTTTGAGGGGTCGATTTTGGTGCCCTTTATAAGGCGCGCATGATTGGGATAATGAAAAAAAAAATTTTTTTTTGTATACTACAAGAGTTCCTTGATATTATAGAAAAAGTTTGATTACCTTATCTGATAAATAAAGTGTAAAGAAAAAATATTGAAAATGTGCTTTTTTTTTAGCTCCTAATAGATACTAGTACCTTAAGTTTCAGTTCAACTCAATTTAAATGTATAATGAAGAAACTTAATAAATATCTCTTTTGAATAATCTGTAAGAATTTAAATTTAAAATTTTAAAATTTTTAAGACTCTATGTTAGAATACGAATATAAATGTACGTCATTATAAATGTTAGATAATTTTATTCATCACTATGTTTATTTATAGAATAGATCCATTAAAATACTAGGAAAATTTATCTAGTATTTTAATAGTTAAATTACAGTTACTTTTTCTCAGAGTATATATTTTACTCTTTAAATGTATTAATATTCCCTTTATAAAATGTAGTAAACTTACTCTTTTAAGGAGTATAAAGAACTCCTTGCCACTTACTAAAACTCAAAAAAATATTTCAAAATTTTTATATGCTACATAGGTACGTAGGTAGGTTAGAAATCCTTTCATTTTAAAGTCAGCGTATCAACTGCCTATCATTTTGAAGGGAATAGTAAAATCATCCTAATTAATTGTATTTAACTTACCATTTTAGTGTACCACTACAACAGAAGCGTAATAACTTCACAATAACTCTATTTATCAAATTAACTATGTAGTTTTCGAGAGAAATACCTGCGTTATACGAATAAGTTTACATTACATATTTCCTACTTACTTAAGCATAAAAGTAAATTTATCCCTTTCTGTAAATGCACAATCCTATTATAATATTTTATTTAGAATTAATTTAAAAAAAAAAAAAAATCATTGAACTTCTCCTACTTACCTAAGCTAAAAGTGAATTCATTCAATTAAGCTTAAACGACAAAGTTGCCTGTTACCCCTGTGATTTTATACGATTTCCTGCTCACGAGAATTTACATTTTGTAAAATAATAATGCCTGAATGAGGGCAATAGAATGGAAGGAAATTAAATTAGTTCTTAACTGAAACGAGAAGGATAAAGCAAGACCACACATACAAATCTACGTGCGTTTCTCGTGGAGTCACCCGTTTCCCATGTGAGTCGGAGTCGGAGTCGGTCCGCAAATATTTTCCAATACATAAAGTTTGCAAGTTAATTCGCTTTCGACAAGCCATAAATTGCCACAACTACAACAATAATAATAATACTTTCCTTTTGCAGCGGCACAAAGTGTAGAATCCAATAAATTAAAAATTTCGGTAAGAAAGTTTCCATTGAGCAAAAGGAGAAAGGTTTCGGTCAGTTTTATTAGTATGCATACACCGACACATACATACATATATAATAATTGGCTGGGAAAGTTTACTTTCAATGAGGTGGCAATTGTAATTGATTCAAACATTTTCGAGCTATGGTGAATAGAAGAAGACGTCCACACTATTAATTGCTTTATATTCAAGGAGAGGTTTAATTTAGTGCAGGTTCTTTGACTTCGAAGATTTCAGAAAAGGATTGAAAGTTTTGGTGTGAACATAACCCGACTTTTTATTAAATATATCTAACATTTATATTTCATAATAGTTTTAAGACTATAAAAAATAAAGCATCAAGAATTCAAGATAGATACAGGGTGTCCCGAAATTCGACGATACTGACGAGCCAACTAGTGACCGAGAAATAAACAAAATTTTATTCATTTTAAAATGTAGACTGAATGGGCAATTTTTTAAAATACTATTATTATTATTATTTGGTTAGTGGGTCGTCTAAGGTACTCCCAGTGCCCACCGAATAGCAGCGCGACCTATGAGATCTATTGTGCTAGTCCCTCCTGTTTAAACCCCTTCCATATCAAGCTCCTTAAAATAGGCTATAGTGTGCTGGGGGGTCGCATTCGACACATCTTCGGGCGTTATGAGGGATGCTCCGAAGTGTGTCAGTCTTTGTCGACCTAAGGCTGGGCATTGGCAGAGTACGTGTTCCGCTGTTTCTTCTTCTTCAAGAAGAAGAAGCGACATGTATCATCGTCCTCTACACCTATCTTTTTATGGTGGTATTTTAGGGTACAGTGCCCCGTTAAGATACTAAAATACTATGTGTTACCAGTTAGTACAATTTTTTGTTTTTTAACATAACTAGTCAAATTAAGCAAAATAACAAGCAAAAAATACAAGTTTTCATTGGTAATGAATGAAAATATCTTTGGTCACCATAGATATTGTATAATATTATTATAATCATTTTTCATTTACCCACAGCTCCTGAATAAGTTGATCTACTGGTGAGAGTCGGAAACATATTTCTCAGTAAACTAATTTTATAAGTGGGTATTATACATTTTTATTGTTTATTAAGGAATCCCTGTGATTTATTAGCAGAAAATAAAATGTCCAAAAATAAATGCTGCGGTTTTTGTCCAAGTTTGAAGTGTGGATTTCCAATGTGTAAAAAACATACAGCGAAAATCTGTTGTGAATGTTTTCTAAAATTATCATCCTAAGTTATTTTTAAGATTTTAGGTAATAATTCTTCAACCATTAATATTTTTTTCAAATTTTATAATATATTATAGGCAGTGCCGGATCAAGCCAGCGCGGGGCCCGTAGCAAATGTGACGGGCGGGGCCCTTGAGTTGCATTACCTATTAAAATTTATGATGTAAATAAACCAAAACATTTAGAAAAAGGCTTTTCGTCATTTAACGCAAGCGAATTTAGAAATAACACTCGTCAAATCAATATTTCGAAGGTCATTTTCTATACTCATTATAGTGAGGTCATTCAAACGTTCTTGTCCCATTGTGTTCCTTAAGGTACTATTGCCGCCTAAAATTTTCAAAAAATGATTTTTTTTTTATATTTTTAGATTCTTTATACCTTCAATAATAACTGTCTAAAATATTAAATCGAAATTCGAAGCCAGTGATGAGATATAACGACTCAATTGAAGCGCGCTCTTGGCTCGCCGGAGTTCACGCAGCTTTACACGCGTTTTTCTCGAGTTTAGGTTTTTTTAACTGGCGGACAGTTAATCTCCGGATCTACTGGGCCGATTTTAATAAACTTTGAAGCATTTTGTTCGTTTTTATATCCTGTGTGATAGTTTATCACAATTTGACCATAAAAAAATATATATATATATAAAAAAGGTCGAAAAAAGGCGATTTTTGAAAAAAATTGTCAAATGTCCGCAATTTTTTTATTTTTAATGATTTTTTAATTTTTCTGGTAAAGTATCACGTAAGAGCACTTCCTTTTTGTAACTCTTTTTGAATTTTATGTTTCAGACTTACCGTTCCAGAGATTAACTGTCCGCCATGCAGCAGTGTTTTTTTGTGAAATTGAGTTAATCATCAATCCAGCCCCTTAAGCAATTTATAGTCGCATCGCCCCCATTATCGGCCCCCCGTTATCGGGTTATTATTTGTTTCGGCTCTAAAACCTACATGTCTCGTTTTTTTTAACTTTGTATAGTAGGTTGGTATATGAACAAAAACGTTTGTTACTTACCAAAAACTTCAGAGCTTATCGTTTTCACTGTTTTGATATTATATAGAATTTTACTGTTATGAAACAGTAGTATTATACTGATTTTGTATTAGTCCACAGCGATCGGCAAATCAGCAATAATAATACAAAAGCAAGCACGTAAAAACTAAGAAACTGTAACACGAAGTAAACAAAAACAACAACTTTCACTCTTAACCTTTTAAGGACGGGGAAAATTACGTTAAAATTGACCTTTTATTAGACATGAATATTATAAATATATTCAATGAACCTCTTATGTGGAGTCCCCCCCCTCCTTGCTGGTCGATATAGCGACCAGGCCCGTCCGCAACGGAAAGTCCCATGTAAAAAATTTGGCGCGAGACGGTTTGAAAGTATTTTTCTAGGTAATTTGATGCGCTGAATACGGAAAAATCGTGAAAATTTCAATTTTTGACCTTGAATTCACCTTGCAGATGACTTTCGCGATTCGTGGTACTATATTTTTCGTACTTAGTACATAAAAAAGGTAGGTATGCCAACTTTCAGGGCAAAATAGTAAACAAATATTTGACTTTGAAATAGCAATTTTCAAGGTCAAGGATGCCTTCAGGATTTTTTACACTTTTTTTCCCATATTCAGCGCATCAAAAAATGTAGGTATGCCAACTTTCAGGGCTATATAGCAGAACAAATTTGACATTAAAAACCGCCATTTTCAAGGTCAAGGATGCTTCCAGGAATTTCTATACTATTTTTCCCATATTTAGCGCATAACACTTTCCCTGAAAAACATCAAATATTATGTGTCCTCTGGCTGGTCCATATATCGACCACTCCCGTCCTTAAAAGGTTAAATCAAAAGAAAATAAACTTATGTAATTGTGGTAGAAACGAACAACTAAGTCGACTGACTGTTGAATTAGGCTTATCAAATTAAGTATCCAATTTATTATTTTCTTATTGTTTATCATTAAAAAACTACTAGTATCGCCTGTTGTAGATATTCGACACTTAACAGCTCAAATAGCAAAAGCAGAAGAAAGTAAAAACTGCTTAATAGAGTGTGGAGAAATGTGAGTGCAGAGTTCATATATTTACATATTCTCTCACATTTCCCCACACTCTATCTTTCTTCTACTTTTGTTATTAGAGCTGGTGAACTGCAATCGTATTTTATTCACTCTATTAAGCAGTGTGGGCAAAGAAAGTATGCATATAAAGAACTTGCATGCCAAACAAAAAATTTTTTACGAAAATTTTCGCCTGGGGTCGCTATATAAGGACCCCAGAGAGAGAACTCAGCATTCAGCATATCGTGAGCCAACCCCATAGAAACAGAACCCCAGCCGTGTTCTTGGCTCTCTTTGAGTTCTCTCAGATTTTAGTTCACCCCCGGTTCTGAACATTTGAAGAACGCGGGAGGTATGTGTGCGGCAAGGGGTTCACAGCAGCTAGAACATAGTGTTTATCAGGGCCGTAGCCAGAATTTTTTTTCGGAGGGGAGATCCCCCGCTGATTACGGCCCTGGTGTTTATAGTTTATATGTGTTCACCGGGAGTTTTGCCAGCGCTCACTGAAAATTGCTATGATTTGTAGTTTTTTTGGCCGAAGGCGCGGGGCCTCCCAAAGCGCGGGGCCCGTAGCATTTGCTGCCTCCTGCTACATGGCTAATCCGGCACTGATTATAGGAGAATGTGGTAATATGGCCCGCTAATTTGTTTTTACGTAATAAAAAAATATTAGACCATAACTTTAACAATAACTTTATGCCAAAATATCATGCACACATTTAGTCAAAGTAATTAAGGTCGGAAATGTAAATAAAACCACAGCTTTCGAAAACAAATTTATTTTTCAAAATAATGCAAAAATGGAGCGATATAAAATTGTGTGGGTAATATGCAATTAGATCTGCATCCCATTGTCTTCATCTTTTTTTGTATGTTGGGAGAAATATTTATTCAAGGCATCTAGTAGTATCAATAAAAATACATGTACAGTTAATAACTGTTTTCGTGCATACACTCAAAATGGCCCCCGGGGTCATAATACATACAACAACAGGGGGCCACATTAAACCTATGAGTTTAGTTTCAATAACAAAACAGGAATAAGTTATTAGTTAAAATTTGGTCTTTTTACCTTGGAAATATTCAAAGAAGAGTTGATGCACTTTCAAATAATTGCCACATATTATTTATCTCACGCTTTACAACATGACCTCTTGGCAAGAAAAAAATTTCTTATTGCAGCACATTCACAAAAATGAAATAAATGTCAATACTTGGCGACAGTAGCAGTCTGGCTACTTTTGAAATCCTTTTTGGTAACTGTTTGATTTAATACGATGTCTAACTCGCAGGTAAAACCTCCGCAATTATAAATTGGGCTGGGGGGCCAATTTACCTAAGGGGGCCATATTACCACCTTCTCCTCTATATAATATTTTATAATATTGTGCTATTCATTCCAAATTATCGCACTTATATATTAAAAAATCGAATTCTCAATTTTTTCATCTTAAAATACCTACGATTACTTTTTGAAACCAGTCAATTAGGTTTTTTCATTATTCAAAACGAAACAGCGAATTTCCCAAAAACGAAAACCATTTCTCCGAAGATTTCCTTTTCTTTTAGAGTTTCTTCCTGCAATAACTTAGAAAGCAAAGATTTTTTTTTTTTTTTTTTACTTTTTTTATGAGCATCATCCCTTTCTAAACTGTGAAGCACATAAATTAAGAAAAAAATTTGATTTTCATTTATTAAAAGAAAAATATACGCAATTTTAAATGCAGGGTACCCATACGTATGTGTTTCTATATCTCAAATTCACTATAGTGCTTCGCTTCAGGGTTAAAATAGTAGTTATCTCTTAACTTCAGGTGGAACTTAAAAATACTGCTAAATTAAGTTTCCGCTTAAAAAATTCTTAACAGGTTGACCTGAGAAAATTGGTTTTTAGTTTGCATCAAGTCAAAAAATAAACCAAATAACTTTCAACTCTCATTACTATTATTAGAAGTTTCTCTACAAGATTAATACCTTTATCATCTATTTTAGTTGGAATTTATTTTTTTTTTTTTTTCCTTACGAACAGCAATATCATAAGAATGGCGTAACAGATTAAAAATATTTTTTACAGTCCCTGGACAGTTGTTTCACAATTCAAAATATCGTTTTAGTCGCAATTCTTTTTAATTTAACCAACTAAAAAATAAGAATTAGATTGCATATATTATATTATATTTTTTAGAATGAAAAACTAAGACACCAACATATATATACCAATGCTATGATATGCTATATAATGGCTTTAATTGTACAACATTTTCAATTGTGTTGTTTGGAAAATTTTATAGAGTAGGTACCTAAACAAAGCTGTTGCCACCTGAAGTACATCTATCCCTTAATTTACACGGTAGATACGTACCAAGAAAAATTGTATACAATAAAAAAAAGAGGATAGGCTCTAATACGCTTTAGACCGTGTAAATCAAATCAATGATTGTAAAGAAGAGTCGTAGATACGTTCATAATCACCGTGTACAGCAGTGGCGTGGGGTCCATATAACACGATTCCTACCGGCTTCCCTTTTGGGAACTCATCCTATTCCCGTAAATTTAAAACTTGTTCTATGCCTGTAAAATTCCTGGAAAGCGCTCCCAAAATTCACCTCGTAAAGAAAACACGGCAAAACAAGTGTTACAACCAGAAACAACCATAATCTGTTGTTGCACTACGATGGAACCTTCCCTCGCACCGTAGCAGGTTCTATCAAGGGGTTGCATCGGGTATGAAGCGCTCGCTCGCTGCTTCTGTAAACCGGTCATTTTACGGCTTACTCAAGCCCACACTTTTCTCCACGAGTAACAAAGAAATCGTGTGTGATATCCTTTGCTCACTAAAAGCAAATCCTATAAGCAAATAACACGATAGAAACCGGCTTCTCGGTTGTTTTCATTTTGCATAAGTTGAAACTCGGGTCACTTCGGCGGGTGGTTGTTTATTTCTTAGAATGTCAGCTGATTCGTGTCTTCTCTATGAACGGGTGTGAGTGTAGTGGTGCTCTTATTATCCCTATAACACGGTAGAAAGCGGCTTCTCGGGTGAGTGGGGTTGGTTGGGGTGGGTTTGGTTATTAATTTTTTTTTCATAAACAATATTCAGCTGACTGTAAATTTCTTTGATATTGAAGGGGCTGTGAATTGTAGGAGTGAATGCTCCCTTATTTCACAAGAACACGGCAGAAGTCGTCTTCTCGGAAGGGAGGGGTGTTGTGGTTTTGTTTATTATATTTTAATAAAAAAATTGTTAACTTGTGTCTCTTTTTGCCTTGGTGCTCAACGGATTGTGACTTATGAGTGTGGTGTGGTGCTACTTTATTATCTCTCGATAACACGATAGAATCCGGCTTCTCGGGTTTTTTCGTTAGGTTCGGCTATTTGGATGACGATTATTTATTTGTTTCAATTTGTCAGTTGAAGGATTTGTCGTGCATGTTTGATTTGAAGTGAAGTGTAATTGTACTTTAATATATAGAATTTAATTGTGAAAAGCTGGTGAGAATTTTGTAAGGTCTAGGTGGTCTGTTATAGGACATTTTAGTAGCTTTTTATTTATATCTTGTTCTCAGTCTTTAATTTTTGTTGGAAATGGCGTTACTTAGTAAATTGGAAGATAAAGAGTTCTAGAGAATTTCGAGTCTTGGATGAGGCCTGACTTTTTAAATAAATTTGATTCGATTTTTGATAGTGTGAAGGATTGCACAGAACCTCCAAGAAAACGTTGAGTGCTAAATTCTGACATCGATTTAAAAACTAATTATCGAAGAATTTTTGTAGAAATAAAAGACAGTGTCATTTCTCAGATTAAAACTCGGTATAGTTCCTTTAGTCAACTAAAATTTTTAGATTTACTTAATAAATCAAAATATGATTATTTTGCTCAATCAAGTCCTAACGACAAGATATCATCTTTAATTACAGTTTTCCCGGGAATTTTCCAGTTTTCTGCTTTAAAAAATGAATTTAACGTTTTATATACCACTTCTTCATTACGGCAATTTGATATTCTCGCGCTTTACTCGCATATTAAATGTGGCATTTTAAAAGAAACTTTTCCTCAAATTTTAAACTTGTGTTGTATATTTTTAACTCTTCCCATTACAGTTGCTTCCGCGGAAAGATCTTTTTCAGCCCTTAAGAGAATACATACTTATTTAAGAAATTCTCAAACCGAAGAAAGGCTCTCTTTAGCACTCTTATCGATAGAAAAACACCTTCTTTTACAAATTAGAAATCAGTCGAATTTTTACAATGATGTTTTGGTCGAATTTATAAAAAAAAATCGTAGATTAGTTTTGGAGTATAAGTAAGATTAATTATATTTCATATCAACTTTTCACAGTTTTTGTTAACTGCTTTAGTTTGATTGCACGATACACGCGACTATAACGGTTTTTTTCAAAGCCACTTATATTATTCTTGAAGTTCATTATATGTGCATATTTATTCATAATATTCATATAGCACTTAACTTCCAATGACTTTAAGTATGATAGAAGTGGCCGACTAAATTTGACAAGAATACACGCAGTCACTGTTGAACACATTTTGTAATATCTGACTTCATTTGGTAAGTTTTTTTTCGCTATTAAGTTTCTGATTTTTGCACCGGCTTACCTTCTCAAAAATTTCACCCCACGCCACTGGTGTACAGTGAGATTGGTTCTACTAAATACGAAACCTGGTAATTGAAGCTCTAGTATTCATATAAAACATTCAAAGACTCAAATTTAGATACTTACACTTTAGATACTTTTTCAATTAATTTACTATATTGTAAAATGATAAATAAAAAACATGAATAAGTAATGTTTCATAATAAATTTAAAATACTTAAAAAAAAAAAAAAATTTAATATGATATGCTCCATTATAAATACTAAAAGAAAATGAATTGTTTGTAGTTTTGGAATTCATATCCTCATTTCTTTTTATAATGTAATCTTAAAAATATAAAACTACTCCTTGAATTCAATTTGAATTTGTGAAGGAGTACGTTCACTATATTATATAATACATACCGGCTGTCCCATAGGAATGTGTGAAAACTTATGAGCACTATTTTTTAACAAATGAAAGGATAGGCAAAGTATGAATGTTTTTTTATAAAACAATGTTGTCATTTTTATTTCATGTCCATTTTATTTCAAAAAGTTTAGTCTAACTGATACAAAAAAATAATTTGGAAAAATACAGTGAAAAATGTCATTCATTCACAAGTTTTCACACATTCCTATGAGGCAGCCGGTATATAGGAAGTAAAATAAAATAATCGAAATCACCTAGACAAATTATTATTATTTTTTTTTTTTTTTTAATTTAAAAACCGTGGTAAAGCGAAACGATATAAGTCAAAAGTAACAAAATTGACGGATAGCTGTCTCTAAAGCAAATTAGTAATAACTTCATTCTTGATTCTAAATCAATGCTTGTTCTGAGAATATTTTTTTACATTTTACGCCACTATGCCTAGTGTATGTATAGTCAACATACCTATTTAATAAACTCGATTTTTCTTTTACTTATATGTCTTAATTTTATTATAATTATTAATTTCAACTTCAATTAAATTTGCTATTACTTATATTTTTCATAATTTGTTATTATTGATTGATTGTTTATTAAGTCTTTCCAAAGTTCAAAAAAAGTTTCTAGTTTTAAAAACATTACCCGAACTGATTTGCATTATTTTTAAGTTGATTCAACAGCAAACCCTTAAAAAGCTCAGTTAATGAAAAAATAGATTTATTTGTTTACGACACTCGGAAATACTTTTTGTAGGTATTACACTATATATAAAGAAAACAGACTTTCAGGTGATTTCGTTGAATAATTTCATTTCCAAATAAATATGATGAGATGAGAAAATCACACGACCGCTCGATATAAAGTGAATCACAAATTAGCGACCAATATTTTGTCCTGACAAAGTTTTCGTGTCATGTTAAGAAATTCAAGCTAAAGCTGGGGCCACTTTAATGTAATTCAATTCAGTTCTGTGCGATCCGTGTGGTGGTAACAAGCGCCAGCGGATTTGAAAATTGTAATGAGTTTGTGATGTTCACAGCATCAGAACACCGCTCTGCTCCGGTCTCCGCGGACTCTACGGATTTTTTAGCAAATTGGGAACGACCATAATTATTCGCCTTTTGCGTAACGCAATTAGAATAAATTAAATCCGGCGTTATAAGTTTGTAATTAAAATTTAATTATTGTCCCCTACCCATGGGTACCGACGAATGCCGAAGCTATTTTTCGGAAAGGGAAGAGTTAAAGCCTGCCTGCCACGGGATGCGGTAAGGCCTTGGCTTTGGCTTCGGCTTCAGCTTCAGCTTCGGCTATAGCATCGACTACGACGACGGGAGAAAATCATCTCCTGGTTTCTGAATCCTGAGCCCCGCCGCCAGCAGCGCCAAAACCGTTTTTAATTAATGACTTAACAATAATATGCAAATTCAAGATTACAATTTCAAATTATGATAATGAAGGTAAAGACTAGTCCGCTCGGTTCGATTTCGAGGCGAAGAGAGTGCGACCAGAGATAATTAATGAAAGGGTTAAACACAAAGAGGCGCTTATTTAAATGTAAAGGAGACACAGGATAAAGGAGCCAGCGGAGCGCCATCAGACCAAGGGACTCTCGGGGACACAGAGGATTAAGCAGGCACCGGAAAGCGATCCAAATGATGTTATTGATTGCGAATTGCTAATTAAGGGCCCTTCCAAAACTCTCCTTCTCTATCCATGGCCCTTCTCTAGTTGATGTTTGCTCAAGTCGATGAACTTGGAATTAGTTTCCCAGTTTACAATTGTCGCCCAATTCTCGCCACACAGAACTCCAAATCGAGAGGAGTCCCCAGTCGTTGTTGTCTTAGTTTTTCCGAAGGAGCCGCGCGCTAGGACCGTATGCAAATTTCAACTCCTACAAAATTATTATCAAATGAACGTTTAACATTACTGCGAACGGGGCCCCGGCACGTATTTGATTCATAAATATGGAACGAGCCTGAAGTGAGGAAGTTCTTACTTAATGAGATTACTTGCCAGGGCCAAAGGGTGGAGCCCTGTGGAATCTCATCAACTGTAGTGAATTTTGCAAGTCCAGCACTTGATAGGAGGTGCCCGGGAAATGTTCTGGGGCTCCTCCACCAAAGCCAGCCCGAAGGCCGCCGCAATAACAGGCGTGTAGCCAAACCTTCCGCCAATGGGGTTAAATTTGCTAGATGCGGCTCCGCGGCCCCATTTCCTCGCTGCCCCTTACAGAAAAACATAATGTATATACGGGCGGGGGCAGCCAGTGTCCAATTTTTTAATCTGGATATATCAATCATCATATGAAACCACAATGGATTTTCGCGGTTTCCGTTTAAAAGGCAGGAAATGGAAAAAAAATTAATAAATGAAAAGCCAGCATCGTTGCGCTTTTATTTAATGCCATTGGATAGTGGGGTCTTCCGCAATGTTTATGCGCCACCAGCTTAAGACCAAAATGTGTGTAATGCTCTGCCCAATACACGGGGAGCGATGTTTCTACGACCGCATCCTACTTCAACTCATTAACAATTAGTTTCGATTTTAATTGATCCCCAGCCACATGGCACGTTTTACGTGACTACCACGTGTCCACGTCATTCCATCATTCGATATTTTTGTGATGTAACACTGCTCGGCTGCAGGAGTGGACGGGAATCCTCATAAAATATGTATTCTTTATTTAATTAAGTTAATTCCATATGCAGGCCAAGGTGATATCGATGCAACTGCCTGTTAAGAGGGATTTTTGTTAAAAATTATTTGGATTTTCCTACTTAAGTGAGCATAAACTTGATACGTACACGAATTTTTGGAAGAAATTGAATTGTAGAACCGATTTTCATATTATTTCATATTACTTCAAAATCAATTTAATTTGAGTCCGTTTAAATTTTTGATTGCGTGTACTAAACTCAAATCCAAATTTAGAATATGAGTGAGCGAACTTATGTTGAATTGAAGGAGCTAGAATTTTAATGTTTCATTGCCATCATAACATTTACTAATCCAAAATAAAATCGTTGGTTTTCTTACTATTCATAAAATGAGTGAAATTCAGATTCCATAGTCAGTACAATTAAAAATTTGATAATTACCAGGGTTCGGAGAGCGAAAAAAATTATGCTCGCTCCCGAGCTAAATTAGCTCGCGCGAGCCAAATTTTCAAATCGCGAGCGATTTAAATTTTTCGGCTCTTGATCAAAACCGGTTTAACTCCGAGTAAGAGCCAAAAAATTCGGGAGTCAAAAATTTGAATCATTCACGAGCAGAGCTGAAAAGATCGGATCGAGAGTCAAATAAAACGAGATGATATGTTGAATGTTGGAGAAAGTTTATTTTAATTAATTATTCCTACATCCTAATAAGTAATTTTTTCTTATTCTAAATAAATTTGATTTAATAAGTGAGCGTTAAGTTTAACTAATAATATATTGTTTATTGTCTCTTTTCCTAATTTCGACCGTTGTTTCGTGATAATTGTTGAGAGTGCACTGAATGCACACTCAATAGACACTTGTGTCGATGGGACTGCTAACGCAGTCTGAACTAGTTTTCCCCGTTGTGAAGTTCCCGCCAATAATCCAAAATATTTGTTTCAAAAGACATCTTTTACTACCGAATTTACTTGAGGCTCGTTATCACTATCACTTTCGTTGAAATTTTTGTTGTGTACCACCTTATAATGTCTTTTAATGTTACATGTCCTATTTATAAATATCATATTTCATCATATCATTTATAAATATCATGTTTCATCATATCATTATTTTCATCGTATCGCACATATTTCTTAGAATTAAAATCTTTACATCGACCCATTTCCTTGGAAAATGGCAGTTCAAAATTAATTGCCAAGTTAAAAACTCGAACACAGTACAAAAATAAAAACAATCTTCACCACACTAGGAGTCGAAAAGGATTGAATCTTTTCGGCTCTAAATCACTCCCGGAGCCGAAAATACAGAGAGCAAAATTTCTGGCTCGCTCTCAAGAGCGATTAAAACTGAAAATGGAAAGTTAGCTCTCGCTCCGAAGCGAGTCAAATGTATAAAGATCGGAGTTAAATTTTTGGCTCCCGATTCGAAACCGTTTTAGCTCTGAGACGGAGTCAAAAAATGCGAGCGAGCTAAATTGTTTTCGATCGGGAGCGAAAAAATTCCGTACCCTGATAATTACACTTTTAAATTAAGCTAAATTAAGGTGAGTTTATCGCAACATTTAAGTCCTCTCTTTAACAATCCTGTTTCAGAATTATTCAAAATCAAATCTAACTAATCAAATCAAGTTGCCCAATTCAAAATGGTAGTTTGTCAAATTTGATGTAATTTTCACAACTAGATACTATAAATAATTAATACTCTCTTAAAACAGTATCGGCTAAGACCAACAATTTTTTTCTTTATTTTGTATATTTATATAGGGTGTGCCATCTATTAGTTTCTTTTTATATTACATGTTATTTTTACACAGACAGCTTTTTTTTCCTAAAAAGATTAGCAGAAATATAATTTCATATCTCCGCGGTATGAAATGAATAAATTTTGCACTTGAAAAATGTGGGCAATTACTGAAAATTTATATCCAAAATCAGTGCTGTGTTACTGAAATAGTGAGAATTTTGAAAATAAAATAATGCACCGACCATGCCAGCTGTACGCAAATTTCTACGCAGTTGCGATTCGTGCGGTGGTGATTAAAGATCGATTTAATGCTGACACTAGAAAATGTGCTGCAAAATTGGGTTAACAGAATGCCATTTAAATGAAATTATATTCCGTACCTAATCGGAAGGTTTAGTGTTGTTACTAAATTAATAATCTTTGAAAAATATTGAACAGTGTTTATTTTATTCCATTTTTAAAAAGAAACTACTTTATGGCCTGTACTATATAGTATTATAAAAATATTGTATACAATTCCACTATCTGAATAGGCCACAAAAAAGGAATGTGAAATAATTAAACTAATAGCCAAAAATAATGGTTATAAAGAGAGGTTAATAGATAAATTAATAGAGGAAAAATTTAAACTACATACTAGCTCTAAATTCTGTTTATCCTAAACAAAAAATTAATAATAGTAAGAGATGGATAAAATTAAAATATTGTGGAAAAATAAGTAAAAAGTTAAAAAGGATGTACAAAACCAAGATTTTATAATAATAATACGTTACGAAAACATGTATTTAAAAATAATTTATAAACCAGACAAAATACAAAACTCTGGAGTATAAAAAATATGAATTTAGAATTTAGAATTTTAAAATTAGATTTTAAGAACATTTAAATTCATTGAAGTACAATAAATTGGATTCAGTGGTATCAAAACATATGAGTGAAAATCAACAATTTTAAGGTTTTAAATATACAAGAAAAAAGTAAGAGGGTTAATATGCTAGAATCATGTTATATAAAAAAATTCTCACAAGAACATTACAGTCTATTAAATGAACACATAGACTTTTCACACTCACCATTAAATGATTTTATTGTAAAAAAACTCCGCATGTGAATCCTCTTACTATATTTAACTCGCCTCATGGTATCGAATGGTATTGGATGGTATGGATATATAAACCAATATGCACTGCTGTAATGAGTTACTACTGAAATAAATACAGTGAATTCAAAACATATTAGAACTTATGAAGATAGAGCCTTATAGAGCCAATATACATTTTTCACTTCCTTTTTTTTTTTAAAGAAGGCGGTTTTAATAAGACGTTAATCTTCTACAAAACCTTAACTTCTTAATTTACGACTAAATTTTCAATTGGTTGAAAACATTTGCAAGACATGTATTGTAGATATGTATTGTAGAAAAACGCACTATACTCTTATAATATAATTCTCCTATACTGCAATGTTATAATACTTTACCATTCCTGTGAATTGGAAGAAATGAAACGAACGAGCATTCATCACACCAAGCACCTGACCAGATCTACTTTATTTGTCTCAATCGACTTCTTAGCAAACCTTTGCCAAAACATCAGGAAAATTGGCTCAATTACGATTGTTAAGTATTTGTATGTCCAAATCAATTTTCATGGGACAAAAGTTTTCTAGGACATTTGATCTGTTTCGGCCGGGCACAAAGGCGGGGGGTCGACACAAATGTTCTCTTTCGCTCAAGTGGAGTTTTGGGGCTTAATTGCATTAAAGTAATCAAAAGCGAAATCGACGTTTGACATGACACGATACCCATTCACACTATGACGCCCCCGATGAAAGCCCTTGCGGTGACCGCATGTGTTTGGTCGTGTGTATGTTTATGTGCGGCAGCATAAGTGATCCAAAATATCAGTTACCGATTTCAACAATAATAATGGCTGTGGAAGCGCAACAGTATCATCAGGCAGGGAGCATAAATGGGCAGCATTCATATACATATGCTAAATATTATGTAGGCGGACAGGACATATGTATATAGTAGCATGTCGGTATATAAATTCGCCTGCCCACAGGTGGCTGCTCTACAAGTAAACCGCGGGAATTTATTCGGTACACGGGAACTGTGCTAATTTTGGGATTATTTATCAGAGTGGATAACTTTCCCATTAAGCTGCATGCCCCCCCCGCTTCTGGGATGGATCCTTTTGTGTTTGCTAGGGAGCAACAATAACTAATATAATAACAGCCATTTATGATGAAGCTTGCCACTCACTCTAAAGTGTACAGCAAAGAATAATTGTTTAAGTATCATGGAAAAAAAAATATTTTTGCGTAATATACAATTTTTCATAAGCATCTCGTCCCATAAAAATGGTTTATTTTTTTTAGTAATCATGTTCCACGGGAGGAGTTTCTATATTAACATTGAAGAAAATAATGCTATACAATTTTGGAGAACAAGCAGTATGCCTTTTAATGGAATTTTCAATAGTTTGTTTTTCTTGACAATATTTTCAAGACACTTTGCCATTAATTTGGTATAATTTCCTACGTACTAAAGTACAACTACCAAAATTAATAGGTGGCTCTTTAAATAAAACTACTAATTTTCCCATAACAGGTAATTATTCATTTTTATTACGATCAGTTGCCTGGTTTTATCAGTAGATATAACTGCTGTATCATCAGCAAAATATAATATTTTATCTTCAGGTAATTTGACTAAAAGGTCATTTATATACAGAATAAAAAACAAAGGCCCAAGGATTGTACCTTGTGGAACTCCAGTTTCCATCTAACAAAATTCACTCATAAATCTATTAACTTTAACATGCTGTTTCCTATTTTGCAAATACCTTGTGATCAACTTATGAACACTGCCTAATAATACCTAATTTTACAGCATGTCTAATAATATTTTGTGGTTAACAGTATCAAAAGATTTAGAAAGATCTAAGAAGGTTATAGCTATAGGAATACTTCTATTTAACATATTATATGATTTTTAAAGCAATAAATTAAAAAAGATTGAATAACTTTATTTATAACATGACAACAAAATTTTGATAAAATGTGTATTATTTTTTAAACTTTCAAAATTATATTTCCTTGGCGTTGATTTTAAAAACATTTAAAACAATTGGGTAATATAAACATTTTTATTATATGATATATATAAACATTTATTATATGTTGAGTATTAATTATCTCGGACAGTTTGTATATTTTAAACAATTTTCTTAAAATTTGCAACTTTTCGTGTTTTTAAAAAAAAATTTTTTGCATATTTTATTAAACGCTTTTCACTTTTCATCCAATTCACTCACTAATTCATCACGAAATCTAAAGCCTACAAACTTGAAATTTGGCACGTATTTTTCTCTTGGCTTTTAAGTGTTAGCTAAGAAAGGGTTTTTAGAAATTGAACACCTAAAGATATGAAAATGAAGTAAAAACTCATTTCTTGATTACTTTATTCAAAAGTCCAACATAAATATTATTTAAGAACACAATTTTTTTTGGTTATGTCTACTTAAATAATGAAGTTGTATGAGTTATTTTAATTCTAGCACTTAAAATTCCAGCCTTAGTGTGAGAAAAAAATTGTGTAATAAATATTGTAAAATGGTAAATTCTCAATTAATTGAATTAAAAAAAAACAAAACTTTTATACAAAACGTCATCTTGGAGTGTCCGCCATATTGAATTTACAACGATATTATATATACTATATTGCATTGTCACCGGACTTATAAACGTATGTAAAATTTTAAAACTCTAGCTTAATTAGAACTTGTCGAAATTTTGATTACAAGATTTGTTCCTGTCATTATCTTGGAAGTATTTTTGAATATCAAGGTATCCGTAGTTCAATCGAATACAAAAGTCTACTGAATAATATGTTAAAATTTCGGGACGATCTGTTTAGTCATATTATTAATTACTTTTAAAAATTCAATTTAAAAAAATACATGGTTTTTAGAAAATGGGTATATTTTATGACCTTCGGCCGGTTTTTCTTAATCAAATGAGTATAAAAACCGAAATATTGGGACGTATAATTTTTTTTTTAATTCAATTTATTTTACTGATTCATGGATTTCGTATTCTATGTAAAAATCTAGACTTACTGCTGTTAAGATAGTTAAAAAAAAAAATGCTCTCTTATAAATTTGATTTTATAGCTGATAAATTGAGTATTTGAGACTATGTGGAGTCTTTACGTAAAGAAGAATTAGGGACGATTTAGCATTTAGAATTTTGTTTTGTTTTATTTATATATTTTAATGTGTGATTTTGAACAATGTCCTCTACACGGGCAGCCGTACAGAAAACAGCTTTAAAAGATAATTTTATAGATTACAGTAGGTGGCCAGCTCATTATAACCACTTAGCTATTTCTACATTTCATGAATTGGGGGTAACTTTTTTATTGGTTAAATAGGTTCAATATAGGACATATATATATCACTGAAAAGCCCAAAATGTCTACTTTAGTACTTTATTGCTTAACATTTTAAATGTTTAAAATTTGGTGTGCCCGCCGTTATTTTTTATGAAGGCAGCAATTCTGTCGGGCATACTTTGAATGCAATTATCGATGCATATATTGATTTCTTCTGCACCGTGCCATATTTCAAGGATATTTTGGACTAGGATTTCTAGGGAGGGATTAGATCTTTTACAAACTAGGGATTTCAAAATGTACCTAACGATTTTTATGGGATTTAGGTCAGGGGAATTGCCAGGCCAAGGAAGGATTGGGATTTTATTTTCTAACATAAAATTTTTAACAAATTTAGCTGTATGACACGGTGCACTATCCTGCTGGAAGGTCCAGCCTTCTCGCCTGAAGTGATATAAGGCAATTGGGTATTTTTTACGACATTTATATTTTGGTTCTGCAGCATCGTACCATCTACTTTATAGAGGGGTCCTGGCCCTCTCTCGTGTATGCATCCCCAAAACATGACGCCAGGGGGATGCTTCACCCTTTCTTGGATGCAGGAAGGGTGAAACTTCTCTTCAGGCCTCCTCCGCACAAAATTTATTGAGGTAGTGTAGACGTGGAGCATTGTTTCATCGCTGAAAACAATCTGCACAAAAATTAAAATTTCGATGTTTTTAATAAATGTGCCACTATAAAAAGGAAAGCTATTATTCACAGGATTAACTTTTTTCCAGTCATTCGCTGTGAAGTGTCGATGAGCCTTAGCGAAGGATAACCTCGCTTTTTCATTTTTGGCGTCAGTCTCGGCTTTTTTGTTGGCCGCCGACATTTTAAACTGGCCTCATTGAAACGACGTCTCAGCATACGCTCTGAAAGCTCGATTCCTTTGATTGTTAGAATAGTGCAGATTTCCCTCAATGGTAGAGAGCGATTCGCGGCAACCGTACTAATTATTTCCCGATCAGTTCTTGGGGTCCTTTGACGCCCAAAGGTCGCCGAACGACGTGAAGGAATCACCTGGTCTTCACCATCCCGATATTTCTTCGCTAATTTCACTACACAACAATGTTTGACGGCCTCCAACCTAGCGATTTCCCGAAGAGAGTGTCTTTTGCCTTTAATTAATGCAAAAATCGCTGCAATTTTTTGGGGTTTAAGATCTTTTTTCTTCCCCATTTTCTAAAAAATTAGAATATTTCGATATTCAAGAATCACAAATCACTATACTCAAAAGCAAGAAGAAGAATTTATCAAAAACTTATTTTTCTAATTTATTGAAGTCTTGTAATAATTTCCAACACAAAATTTGTAAAGTAAGAACATTTTTTCTAATTTGAGCAAAAAGTTTTTGGTATTATGAATAATAATGATGACTGAAATTTTGACATACCTAACGCTCTAATCACTTTAGGCACTGAAAATCGAGTGACACAACACGGCAGGCTACGTCCTTAAATAGCCTATACTTATATCTACCTAACGGTACATAACTTCTTTAGAAGTGGCAATTTCAAAATGCCACTACATGGCTTACAACGAAATTTATCACGTGGTTATAATGAGCTGGCCACCTACTGTATAATTTAGTTTTCCACAGAAACTAGAGATTCCTGCGAATTAATGGATACAACGATTTAATTATATTGTCTACGTTTTTCAGAGGTATGATTGTGTTTGTTTTATAAGTTAATTTTAATTTAATTTAATGGTGACCGTCGAGTACTAGTTCTCTGTCAAGAAGTGATGCCTCTTTGCGTTTTCTTGTGAAGAATACGGCTTGGTATTTATTTAAGTAAACCTTAATTTTCCAGCTAGAGAAGTAGTAGTTTAATTTGAAAAGACTACTTCTAGATTACATAATATTAAAGTCGGAGCTGCTGCTAGATAAAGTTGATACACGTAAAACTATTGTGTCGAAAGGAAATAGCCCGATTTTAAAATTTATAGATTTGGGTACGTTTCTAATGAATATATTGTAGTAAATATATGCTATAGTACGGGACTGATGAAGGATCCTTGAAGCACTCCAGCCAGGGTAGGTTTTAGAAGCTTGTTCCATTGATACAAACATAGAATGATATATTTAGATGAAAGGTTTGTACGTTTTTGATAAGATATATATGTATATGATATACTATATATAGTACATAATGCCAAACAAAATCGAAATCCTTTTCAACGTCTAGCGCTATCATGCCGCAGGATTTTTAGCCATACAGATTCATGTTGCTTACATTGTTGATTCTCATTAGTTGGTGGTTTTTAAAATTTGGTTAAATGCTGCTTTATAATTTACTTTTCTAATAATACAGTCTTTACAAATACAAAAGTGTTATCAGTCTTTTTAAAAAAACGCGTTTGTAATACCATCGTGTACTGCTTTTGTTGGATTTTCTAGATTTAAAAATTTTGGTGTTTAGGTTTGATCAAGGGGAGTTAGAATTTTACATTAAAATTTTTACAATAGATTTAGAAAAATACATAAATTAAAAAATTTGTTTGGCAACCAAAAATTGGTGCTAACGATTTTCTATAACATAATGTAAACAATTTTTAGACTTTAGTGTGTTCTTGTATCTAATACTTTAATATGCATTTTAATTTCGATTATAAAAAACCTTTTTTAGACAACAATGGTTAGGAAATTTTCATTCTGTACTGTGATAAACCTTTAAACCTTAATTTCGAAAACTCCCTCCTACACTCAGAGCGAGTTGAAACTAAAATAAAAGTAAAATTTGCTTTTTTGTTTTTGTCCATAAATTTGATGTCTTCCTATCGATACAGGGTGTAAAGTAAGATATTCTCGGAAACCACAATTCCTGGCGAAAATATAAGTTATAAAAATATTATATAGGTCTCATTTGATTCGAGACCACAAACTTTAACAATGAAGAGTATAAATGTGCCATAATGTTCATAGTTCCATGCAATATGGAACGAATGTTTCTTTTCTCAGTTGTGAAAATTAGCACCAGGTAATAAAGCAATTTTTAATGTTGCTTATAAAAATGTTTGTGTTGCTTTAACGTGAAAAGAACAGCTCCCTGTATGTACACGCGTAGCGGCCACCAGAAAATTCGGGAGGGTTTTACACCCTCATCAGTGGCAATTCGGTTAGACACCGTTTGGATGAGTCCGTATAAAATCGGGCCTATATTGGAATGAGGCGCGGACCACTGTCCGTGCATTAATGACAGCGACTACAATATAATCGTCCGAAAACACGATAGCCGTCTCTAAAAAATGAGAAAAAAGACAGATATGAAAAAAAATTGGAAAAGTATAAAAAACTCAAAAAAATGTTTTTTTAAAACAAAAATCCAAACTGGGGGGCCAGTGGCCAGTGGACCACTTTTATCCTACCTATCCACTCGTATTCTACTTCCGGACGCTAGGAAAATTTCCATCGATAACTTTTGGGCGCAAAGAGAGCGAATGAGTTCGCGAAAAATGAAAATGAAACTCTGGAAAAATAGGAAAAACAGCAACGCGCAAAGGATGTAGCATAGGAAGAAAAAGAAAAAAAAAAGAAAAATGAATGAATTTTCCATTTTGATAGGAATTGATAATATTTCTCTGTTTGTTTGTCTGTTTGTATTGTACGAAATTGGAAAAGAGGAGCCGAACAATAAAAAGTATAATTGGATATACTGTCCAGGTTTTTATCCTACATACACGAAATTGGGGTTGGGCTTAGGGGGGACGAATTAAGTTTTATCTCCGCGAATAATTTTTTCTCATGTTGCAGCATCACTGCAACTCGTGTGCAGATGTACACACAAGGCATATACACAATTAAGTAGAGGAGTAGAGTCCGTTGCCGTGCTGAAAAGTTTGCTTGCTGTTTTTTTTACTTTTTTCACCCCATTTTCCTTTTGGGCTTTTGTGTGCGCGTCCCGGCGTCGCCGTCGTCATCGTCGTCGTCGGCGGCGGAGTCCGCATCGCACTAGCGTGCATTTTCGAGATGTGTGCATGCACTCGTGAGCAGAGATGCGTGAACGTACAGCACAGCATCCTTTCTGGACCATGGGCACTATGTGAGCTCGAAGGGTGTCGCCACCCACCCGATTCCGGAAATTCGAAAATAGTTCACTTCCTGCAAACCTTGTATTATACCCCAGCCCCCTGGATGTGGATAAGCCGGTAGAAGTAATCACATCGACCATTCTGCACTAAGATTTTGAAATAAGACAACTTTTGCAGTTATAGAAAATCATTGTGCCATATATCGTCCCTTTCAAAGGACCTTGTTGAGGTTTTCGAAACGTTCAAGCTCTATTTTGAAACATTATATGGAAAAGTTTCGAAACCGCTTTCAATTAGATATTAAAATCTTACCTAGTTAAAAATATATACCTCGATGGCATTTCACACAGTGTTCCAAATCGTCAAGAAGCTGGCCAAAACTCGAAATGCTATCGAATATGCTTGAAACTCAATATATAGGGATTTTTCTAATAATATTGCCGATTTCAAATCTTCTATTAGAACTGAAAAATTCAATATGGCGGACCAAAGGTATTTAATTTAACCGAATTTTCACAAAAATTGGAACACTGAAAAAAACATTTCGACAGTGAGGCTGTTATGTCTCTAAGGCCGTTATATTTTTTTTATAGTAAGTTCTAACACTAACAACAATTTAGCCAAGTTTCATCCCTTAATAATTAACCCCCACGGATCGTTCTACTTTTTATAAGTAAATATTATCAAAAATATGTTTTCAATAATTTTAGAGCGATATTTAAGTTTAAAATTGATTAGTGTAAGTACAAAACGAGAAAAATATCTTGAATTATAAAATAAGTTAGAAAATTTGACTTTCGGAATTTTTCACTCGAAAACGAAGGGTTTTAGAGAAAAATATTATAGAACAAAAAGTGCTTAGAATTGATTGTGGAACACGTGTGAATTTTTTCAGAATTTTTGATGAGATTTTTGGATTTTTCAAAAAATGATCAAATCCAAAAATCCAAAAATTGCTTGAAAAATTCTGAAAAAATTCACACGGGTTTCTCAATCAATTCTAAGCACTTCTTGTTCAATAAAATTTTTCTCTAAAACCCTTTGTTTTCGAGTAACAAATTCCGAAAGCTTTTTCTCATCTTTTCGTGTCCCGACCGCCATTTTGTGTGCTTAAACATTAAAATCCTTCATTTAAACAACGGGAGCTTATACTTTGGGAGTCGAGACCACGATATTTGCACGAAAGCAATGAAATTTCAAATGATTTCCTTGTGGAAAATTGGAAAAACCAGAAATTTTTTTTTTCAAAATCACGTTTTTTTGCATAAATTAGTTTACAACTTTTGAACCACACATTTGTTGCAAATTTTGAGGTCAGATTCTGAAAGATCATTAAATTTTGCGTCAGAATTAGTGTGTCACATATTTTTCAGACACTATTTTCACTAAAAATATTGCGGCCGAACGCAGCGGCGAAAAAGCTGACATTTGGGACTTAATGGGTTAATATGTTATTGTACATATTTATAGCTTAGCCCGGACCTAAATCAAAAAGATACGTAACGAATTTTCCGATTTACAGTGGATTTTCCTACGTCAAAAATGTTTTTTTCTTTTAAATGGCCGCCATTTTGTTATTTTTTTATGAAAAAAGTTCCTTTAGGTTCGAGCTATAGCGAATTTAATACTTTTAATAATTTGCCATTATTTTTTTCAAATATTTCAGACGGCCTAAATCATGTCAACCGTAATTTTGTGATGTTTTTTTTGAAAAAATTTATGTGAAGAAAAAAACAAATGTAAAAATCCAAAAAAAAATATTTTTGTACTCCTATTTTGTACGATAATTTGATTCCTTCTGTAAGAAAAAGAAATTGTTTAAAAAAAGTTTTTTTCCCTCATTTCCAAGATAGAAGGACTTCTGAGTTTTAAATTTTTTTAAAAAATTATTTAGTTTTGTCTCAGTCTCAGTAAAGACTCAGAAAAAATATATACATTGTAAAAAATTACGCTAGAAAATCACAAAAAAGTGTTGGTGACTGTACGGCAAACATAACCTAGAAAAAACATATAAAAATCCACATTTTGTTATTTTTATGTGTCATGCAGCTGGAAATAAAAACTGGAAAAAATTATATGCTATAAAAAACTAACTACAGCTTTAAACTAATTTTAGTGATTGTACCTAAATTCAAAATGAGTGAAAAATGTTTTTGAAAAAGGAAAAAAAAATTATTTTTCGAGGTTATATTAAGTTTTTAGGTCTACCGATTTTTTCTGTGATGCGTCTCAGTGATGTCGAAAACCCTTCCAAATTTGTTCGCCCCGCCCCGTTCAAAAGTTATTGATAATTTTTTTCTTACAATAGTTTATTTTATTTTATTAAAAAAAATAATACAAAGTTATTATGTTATGTTTTAACTTTATTTTACAAAAATTTTAAAACAAAATATTTATTGTGGACTAAGTTATCGATATATTTTTTGGACCCCTTCCCACAAGTAGTGCTTTGCGGTGACCATGGTAACACTTTACGGGTTCAACGAAAATCACTCAAACAAACAAAAATCATTGGGTAATAGTTAATTTCGGGCCTAATCAAGGTTTTTTTTTTTTAAATTAAGAAAGTCGTGGCCTTTGATAATTTAATGCGCGTTTTCAAGGAAAAAATTACAAGTTTTTTGTTTATAAAAATATTAGTTTTAATACAACAGCAAAATCCTTCGATCAGGCCCTAGTTTTTTATTTTTTCTATAAGCTGTATAAATTTCATTCAAATCCATTAAGTGATTTTTGAATAACAGTGGTACACCGACTTTGAAACCATAGTTTCGAGAAAAACTCATTTAAAGTTTTACACTAGCCCATCTATGGTTGGAGAGTCCTACATTAATTGTAGGACATCTCGAAAACTATTCATTGGATTTACTTGAAATTTTCGCACAATATTTTCGAAACATCAATCTTTAAGAAAATGCAAAAATAAAAAAAAACGATTTTTTAAAATCCTGACTAGCTCTAACCCCTGGGATCATTCTAGTTTAGATGCTCAAAAAAGGGCTATATTTATAAATTTTTTAAAAAATTTATTTTTGTAGATATTTGTATAAAATTTCTTGAGCTTAATAAATACACTCTTAATTTTTGTTTTATTATAAACACTTTTTATATTCAAAAAAGATAGGCAAGCGTAACTACTCCAAAAGTAGATATGTTGCTAGCGGCGTTGATATCTCGCTCATGTAAAACGAAGAATTCAAAAATATTTAGATTCAGTATAACTGCGGCTCTCGTGCATTCTATGGATATAAATATTTATTGATAAATAATAAAATGGCGGAGATTTAAAAAAAAAACGAGTTTTTCTTACTGTTTTTGGTCAAAACATTAATAAAAATTCAAATTTTGATACGGTTATAAAATGCGCTGAAGCTATTCATGTTTAGAATATATGGTTAAGATTTCATAAGAATCGGTTCTGTGGTTCCGGAAATTAATTGAAAAATTATGACAAGGTCTTATCTTAACCCGGACATTTTGAACTGTTTTTTTTATAGATTTATTTTTCATAATGAAAAATCACACACGCATAGATGCTGCTCGTTCAAATTCCGAGCGAAAACTGATGTTACTGTAGTAATTCAAACGTTCCCTCTTCAATTTTGAAGGTAGTAAGGGTAGCAACGTCAAAATCACAGAATAACATAATTAGACCACTCCAATCGTTCTAAAATACATAATACTTTTAGATACACATACTTTCAAAAAATGTAAAAAAAAATCGACTTTTTGTAAATTATAAACCAGAATAAGGAATCATTGATCAAAGAATTTAAAATAATTACATTTGTAATCAACAAAGTTGCTATACACGTGAAATTGGTTGTTATTGGAGTTGATTTGGTTATATTTGAATGCGAAAAGTTGTGAATTGTTTTAAAAGGTTGACGCAGATTTTTTGATTTGGTTGACATTGAATATGACCTAGTTTAGTTATTATTAAACCGGGTATTTTAAACTGCAAATGCTAGATGTCTGATTTATTGAAATTTGGCAAAATTAAACCTTTCAAATCTAAGTATTGTATATATCTGTATATGTTGAGAATATTCCCATCACTTGTCCAACGAAATGTTTTCGAATGTGTAAGCTTAAAAAGTATTACAAACTTGTCCTTTCGCCAACAATTAAGTTTAAATGCAGCAGTTCCTTCGGGGTAATCGGAGCATTATATGCGCTTAAATTAGGGCGGATACCAAGAGGCAGGACAGTGTCCAGTGTTGCCCGCCCGTACACACACACACATACACACCTACACATACCCAGAGACCTGCAAATGAGATTTTAAGCTTAATGTCCTAGTCATCCTTCCAGTTTCCAAATAATGCGAAATTTATGTTCGTTGCCATTCTCCTTAGTTTAATTAATTAGCAATGCATGGAGATCGTGCATTAGGAGGAATTTCAGAAATCTCATCGATTACAGCAGATCCCCCCACCACCCACCTCCCCCTGCTAAATTTATGACTGCCAAAACCAGGGATAAATATTTCGGGGGCCTGTTTACGCTCCAAACGGCACGAAATATCTAATTATTGGTGTAATAGTCAATGCATATGCATCGAGAAGGGCGGGAGGGTGGTTCAAAAGGGCCAAAGGGTTGAAAGGACGTTGGAATTAATGCGTTCAAGCAGAAAATACTTGCAATCCTGTCCAGTGTCCAATATTTCAAGGCTAATATAACTGGTGCAGGCAAAAATCCACTTGAATTCGAAATGGAAGAATTTGTATCTATTATAGGGACATTGCCTGGAAAAAAAACAAATCCTGTCCGGTGCGGCCGAATACGAAATTCCCTTCGAAAACACCCTATATGTTTGCACAAACTGACAGCCTATATGTATGCGGGATTGCGCGACCACTGACCCTACCTTCTCACACCGCCATCCACCGGCCGAAACCATCGGCAACCCCATCCCTGGCGTCGTTGATCACAAATTGCCAAAGTAAACTGCCCGGCCGAATTCATTTTTTTTTCTTCGTATTTTTTTTTTTGGTTTTTTTTTTTTTAAGCGCGCCCATTGACTTGACGCAACCTTTCGCGGACAGAATAATGTTTTAGCCCTTCTCTCTGTATGCCTGGTGCCTTCTCGCGGCCGCCATGCATCCGAAATATCGATTTTGGGACTTTGCAAAACATTAACACCACCGCATAAAATAAAAATAAATTCTGCTTTTTTAGGGGGGGTATTCCTCGGCGGTGTCGGTCGCGGGCACTTCTCTGCCCTGCCTGCCCCTCTTGCTATCCTACACCACTGTCCTGTGCGCACCTCTCGGACCTTGTCCTGCTTCTCAAAAAAAGAAGAAGAAAAAACAGAAGTAAAGTAGGAAATACGAACAAAAAAATATAGACGAGTTTAAATGAAAAATGAGCGTATAGTATAGGCCCTACATCCACCCCACTCCTTAATCCAATGGAATTTTATTGAAAGAGAGATTTTGACAAAAATGAACGCAGCAATGACAATAGACAAAGCACCCGTGGGGGGACGCTGGTCAAGGGTTTTAAGGGAATGACTTTCGGTATGCATACCTATGGAATACCTCCGCGTCGCCATAGTGGCGGTTACGATGATGGTTCTAATTAAACATATGCTAAACTTTGTGTATTTTGACATAATACTGAGATTGAAATTGACAAAATAATTTAATTTATACAATTTGTAGGGGTTAGGCCACTCTAGGATTTTCAGAAAAAGGACTTTTTGTTTGTTTCTTAAAAAGGTACCTTAGTATCTATAAAATTATATTATTAAAGATTATGTGCGTGAAAAATCCATCAGTAATTTCAAAAACATATGACATTCACTTTGAAAAATTGCTATAATAAATTTTGTTTTTAAATAGTAAAAATCGAACAATATTAGAAATGAAATTATGAATTGAAGTCCTGCAATCCTAACTATATTTTTTTCACAGCCTTTTTCATTTGATTAGTGACTAAAATTGTAAAGGATTTCCAGAAAACTTCTGGATTATATCTATTATACTTTGATTTTGATAAAATGAAGGTATGCTATTTTAACCAACTGCTCCATTTTGCCCCACTCTCCCCTATTATATCCATTAATAAAAATTCGTACAATCTTATATATAGAAAGCAGTGCAATATGCAGATGAAAATTTTATCAATGGACACAGACGTCACTTCTGTTGAATGCTGCAAGAAAAGGTCACTTACTGACTGCAAAACAGGATAATGCAATTAGCAATCGATGTGTATATAATAAATATTAAATGTCTGAGAGACCTGTATTCTAGATGTATATCGATAAGTGAGGTTTGAAAGCTTTTCTTAAGAGTACCTAAATATTGTACGTATATAACAAATTTTTAAAAACACCTTGACATTTGCGAGCATGATTTTTTTCAAGCACCATATTGTAGTATTGTGCGAACAATTTGACTCGCGCTTAATTAAAACCCCTTTCTAAGTATTACATTAGGTACTTAGTTAAATTCTCTCTGTTAATATCAAAAGAGAAAATAATGTTAAACAATTGCGGGAAGACTGTGATGGGGATAAATTTGATATTTCATTTAGCCATTGAGAGTGAATATATACATCGAAAAATAACATTTTATGATATAAGAATTTAAAAAATATTTAATACAAAATAAGAAGAAAATACTCCACGGTGATATGATTGTAAATGTTTGGAAATTAAGACGGCAATGACTTGACTACTTATTACTAGTTGGTGAAATAGTTTCATTAGTTCCAACAAGCAGACAAATTTACAAATAGATAACTAAATCCGAAACTAATATTTTCACCTATTAATTTTGGTCAGCAGGACTTCAACTATTACAAAGAATATTAAAATATTCAGTTTGTAAATAAACAAACATTGTGTTAAAAATTAAGCTTTAAAAAAAAAGAACGAATCTTTTGGACATTCGTCTCCCTAATTCCTCTTGTTTTCGAAAGTTTGCTTTTTTAAAATTATCTAAATTGAAAAGATAAATAATAGTCGAATTAGAATTTATAGGACGCTTTTTTTTATGTAAAATAACACTGGTCAACACCAAATTTTTTTCCGAACTAGTGGCAAATAATTTATATACGATTTTTTCCATAGGTTATAAATTCGTAAATGAAAATGTTCAATCAATTCTCCTTTTCAAGGAATAGGTGAGTGAAAAAGTCAAAAGAACTTATTTTGACCATATTTTAAAAATCATCAAAATATATTGGATTATTATAGAAGCTTGTAACGTGGCTAAAACCAAAGTTAGAACCTTGAACTATTATCTCAAAATACTAAATGTCTTAAAAATGTTCGAAAAATACCTTGAAAATCAAATTTTTGACCAAACCGATTAATTCATACAATAGATGCTGAATGAAGCCTATATTATCAAAAACTTTTTGGCGAGAATGTTTAGAAAAGCTATAGAAATTTGTGGTATTTGATATTTTTTAGAATAAGTTTCAGGCTTTTATTTGAGCCATGTTACAAGTTCCAGTGACCATCTGTTACTTTTTGATGATTTTTCAAAAATGGCAAAAATTCGATATTTTGAATTTTCCACTCTATTTTTCTCGAAAACGGGACCTGATTGAGAATTTTCATTTAACAATTCGTAATATACGGAAAAAATCCTATAGAAATAATCTGGTGCTCGTTCGGAAACAGAAAGAAACATTGAATTAAATTAAATTAGTGTAAATTCAACTAATATTTTGTATAATTTAAATCTAGAGCTTTATAATTTTTATAAATTGTGTTTATAGAAAATGTACGTACACTAAATTTTTACGGATTTATAAGTACACTATTTTGGATCAAATTCACCTCTACATGTTTCACTGTGTAGTTAAAACAAAGACTATAGAATTCTATCGTTTATACTTGGAATTTTAGTTAATTTAGATATAACTCGCAGAGTGCAGTGTCTACATTGTTACTAGATTTACAATTATAAATTCTAGGAAGTCAACTTATGCTGAAATTTTATTAGAATCTAGTTGAAAAAGATTTTGTGTGTAGTTACATAGGTATGCCAAAGTATATAGACTTTTAAAAATATTTCGAAACTCTGTTTTTAAGACATAGTGTCTTATCAAAATAACACAAATTTGAATTATACAAAAACCTACCATGTCGCATTCAGGTTCCGTGGTATACACATTAGGGTGCTTTTTTTTCGCGACTATTTTTCAGTCCCACCTCGAAATTTTGTGGCTAATACCTAAACAAACATTCCCTGAAAATTGGAGCCCTTAAAAATAATATTTAGTACTAGACCAAGACGCATAAAGATTTCCCATATAAAATACACGTGAACTTAGATTATTTTTCTTCAAATCTCTACAACTCAGAGGTATTTTATGGCACAATCTTGGGCAATGGTAGGGTTTCTTCAGAATTGAATGCTCTACAAAAGTGTCCATTGCGGTGTAACCCTAACTCCCACCAGCGAGGTAGTGCGGGTCAGTAACCCCAATTTGTCCATGAAATTCTCGTTTTTTACCCCTATATCGTAAACAACAAGAGGTACAGAAAAAGTGAATATGACAAACTTGTAGGAAATTTAAATTCCTCCAAAAAGTTCTTCAACACCAAATCGCTAACATCGATATTTCTTGAGATATTGGGTTTTGAAGTTGCGGTAGTGTTTCTACAATTTAACTCAATAATCCATGACAATTCCACAATACCTCAACTTCAAAGCCCAATATCTCAAGAAATATTGATGTTAGCGATTTGGTGTTCAAGAACTTTTTGGAGGAATTTAAATTTCCTACAAGTTTGTCATATTCACTTTTTCTGTACCTCTTGTTGTTTACGAGATAGGGGTAAAAAACGAGAATTTCATGGACAAATTGGGGTTACTGACCCGCACTACCTCGCTGGTGGGAGTTAGGGTTACACCGCAATGGACACTTTTGTAGAGCATTCAATTCTGAAGAAACCCTACCATTGTCCAAGATTGTGCCATAAAATACCTCTGAGTTGTAGAGATTTGAAGAAAAATAATCAAAGTTCACGTGTATTTTATATGGGAATTCTTTATGCGTCTTGGTCTAGTACTAAATATTATTTTTAAGGGCTCCAATTTTCAGGGAATGTTTGTTTAGGTATTAGCCACAAAATTTCGAGGTGGGACTGAAAAAAATAAAAATAGTCGCGAAAAAAAAGCACCCTAATACACATGTTAATATTTTGTGAGAAATTAATTTCGTGTTAAATCCCACCGTCATAGTGACAAGCACGCACTTTAATTGATATCTTGAAAGTGCGAAAGTGCAACAGATCCATCGCGCGTTGGATGGCCACTTAATATCCGATTTTATCATAAAGCGTTCGCGGTGTATGTGCGAGAATTGTATGGCAGTACAAATCCTCCATTAACCAGAAGCTTGTCCCTGGCGAGCAGCCATACCGCGAATAATCTCTTTGAATTAACCGGGAGTAGCGCGTAACTGATTTTCCAGGTGAAATTTTGTATCAACAAAAGTGAAATGATTATGGTAATGCACCAGGTGCTATCAGGCCGCATATTTCGCGACTGAACCACTAACTTAAGCGGTTCGCGGATGAGCCGGTGATACGATGGAGTAGGACTGCCACAATCGACCTGATGAGATCGTATCGTTGGCCTCCGCTAGATTATCATATTTATCGTAATTAGTTTTACAGAGAGAACCTCCCAAACTGTTAATTACTGTTGAGGCTTTTGATTTTAATTACTGATAATTTTATCAACTTTTCGAAACATCGACAGAGCAGTCGGCAATTAGCCGAATTGAATTGAATGAAGCGCACCGTTTGTAAATTTACCCTGATAAACTATTTTATGCGAAGGTGTCCCCCTAACCGCAACGAGCAATTAAATAGCAACAATGCTCGCCCGAAATTGGGAAATTTCCAATATTTAATGCAAATACGCGCCAATATGCGTAGATGTATGACGTCGGCAGCGCACCATGAGCCCTTAGGTCAATTCTTCATGCACGCAAAATTGTTTCAATAAACTCCCCCGCACACACGAAAATATTTTCCAAAAATTAAATCTCTGCACCCAGGGCAGTGGAGGTGTGAACAAATTTATGAGGCGAGTTGATAGGGCCAATCTGATATGACAAAATGTTAACAATTTACGCGCTCATTCATAGACTGCAAGCTGCGTGTAAGAGTTATAGCATTATTTCGTTTTTCTGCGAATAATGTAGCCATTCTGCGTGTACAATTTCGATAATGAATGAGATTGGCCGGACTGTTTATTGAATCATATAATTATTGCCCTCCCATATGTTTACACTCTATCTCTTCAAGGTACTTTTAATTGAAATTAACTTGTGAATTTCGCCCCAGTGGAATTGGGCCGTTGTTGTTTTTCGTGTTCTGTGTCATTGGCGGTGTGAAAATTAATTGGCGTGCTCGACAGAAGTCGTCAAGCCAGAACAGCATTTAAAAAGTGCCACCACCACCACTGGATTTTACTAAGGCCTTCTGCAATTGTGGATACGTATTTGTAATTAACTTAATGCGATTTATTAGTGAACAGCAAATATGTTTCGCAATCATTTTGATCAGTTTGTATTCAGTGTTGTAAAGGACAAATTATTTTTTCTAGTCAGGGCTTTCAAGAAAGGCTCCGAAGTAGTTAAAATGTTTTTTAGTCTGTTATCATAATCTGTAATTAATAATTTTTTATTACGATTATTGTAGCAATTGTGTAGGGTTCATAAAAGCTGCCCCCTATCTAAACGTCTTGGATCTATTAAGTCACTGTCAATATCAAAATAAGGAAAATACCTCAATAATTTAATAAAAAGTTCTTCATTTTTCATGCTTATCGCTCTCTCTGAAAGAGTGATAGGCGTTTTTGGTAGGATTTTGTTTTTTATAGATGATGAATCCCTATACATATATAAAAATGAAAGTTTTGTTTGTTTGTTTGTTGCTCAATCACGCCTAAGCGCTTGCATCAATATTTTTCATTTTTTGTGCGAAGGTAATACATATTCCAACTTAATATATAGACTAACTTTTGTTTGGATAATACATAAGGTTTCAAAATGGCGGATGCAAGATGGCGGCTGAAAATTTTAAACTTGGAGCGATTTTCATGAAAATTGATACATAGGGGTTTTGCGAAATGCTGATTTCGAATCCGGTGTTCAAATTTAGAAATTCAAAATGGCAGATACAATATGGCAACCAAGATTTCTCGATTTCAACGGATTTTAATGAAAATTGGTACAATGTTCTGAGGCCACTAATTTTAAATATTAGCAAAATTTCCAAATCCAAGATAGCGGATTCAACATGACGACCAGAATGTCTCGATTTCGACGGATTTAAATAAAAATTGATACAATGATTATTCTGAGGCTACAAGTTTTGAATATTATCAAAATTTGTAAATCCAAGATGGCGGATCCAATATGGAAACCAAATGTCTCGATTTTAATGGATTTTAATTAAAATCAGTATAATGATTATTCCGGAGCCACTAATTTAGAATATTATTAAAATTATCAAATCCAAGATGGCGACCAAAATTTCCCGATTTCAACGGATTGTAATGGAAATTAGTACAGTGATTATTTTGAGACCACTAATTTTGAATATCATCAAAATTCCCAAATGCAAGATGGCGGATCCAACATGGCGTCCAGAATGTCTCAATTTCGACTGATTTTAATGGAAATTGGTACAATGATTATTTTAAGGCTACTAATTTTGAATATTCTTAAGATTTGGAAATTCAAGATGGCGGATCCATAAAGGGGTTTTCGGGTTGAAACAATTTCTAGGATATAACAAACTAGAACATTTGAGAAGTATTTAATTAATAAGTATTTACCCAACGCCGGGTGAAACCGGGTAACCCAACTAGTCAAAAATAAATTTGTTCCATCACACAGTTGAAAAAAAAAACTCTATTTTGATCATTTTTGTTATTTTTTTCAAAAATAATGGGAAGGTTAATGCTTAAATACTGACTTTACATATAAAACATCAGTAATTTGTAATCTTTAGGTATCAAGGGTTGTTCGAGGGATTAGGTTTTTTTTTAATCATAGTCTCTCTTCTATGCCCCAGTTCATTAATTTTACAAGTTATAGGAAAAAGTTGATGAAAATCCTAACAAATTTTAATAACGTTAATAAGTAACTAATATTATGTTCCTATAGTTTTAATATAAATTAAATTTGGAGATATTCTACTATTTCTTAAGAAATTTGTTAAAATTTTTAAAATGGGGTTTTTTCAAATTTTAAACCTATTTTTTGTTATTGAAAAAATAATGTGATGAAACTTTTTCGTTTTTGGATTCGTAAGCTACGGAAAAAATCATATAAAACTAGCCTATTAGTTGTTCGGGGCAATATTTTTGCACACCAGTGTTATCAGAGTGGGTTCTCTACATTTTTTATAAAAAATATATAGAAGTTATATTATTCGATTAACATTCAATATTCGAACAATTTTTTTATATTACTATTTTGGAAGTTTCACCCTTTTATCTGAAAAAAAACTCTACTCTCCAGAATTCTCTTTTCATAGTGAAAGATAAGAAGTCAACATAAATATTAAAATACGAAACTATAAGTCAGATGTACTACAATTTCGGTTGTGTTAGATTTTTCAAATTTCCTTTTTATTATAAAGAAATTTAGAATGTGACCCTAAAGAAAATTAAAAATTTGTCTAATTAACGACTACTATATTATGTGATTATTTACAGAATTTTTTTCGCATTACTTTCCAAATTGTAATTGTCATTAAAGTTCTCTTCATAAAAATAAAAACTAAATATTTGCGGATTTGATGATACCTTTTAAAATCCATTATCCTCAAAAATTGTTTATCTGGAATAAGCTCAGTCACAAGGATATCAGATAAACGATGTTTGACTAAGCTTACAAGTAGTACACCAAAAAGAATTCTTTTGGATTCTCACCAATTACGAATTATAGAATATTTTTTTTTTAAATTAGATTAGCTATTTTCTTCTTTATATGCAAAATCTAATATATAAAATTCTTCTGTCACAATTTTACTGTTTATACTCCTCCGAAACGGCTTGACCGATTTTGATGAAATTTAATATGTATATTCAGTAGGTATGAGAATAGGTTTATAACTAATTTTTATACCCCTAAGTGTGGTGGCTTTTTGGACAAATTTTTTTTTGGTAATTTTCTTATGGTGTGGCATTATAAATCCAAGATGGCGGACCCAATATGGCGACCAAGATTTCTCGATTTCAACAGATTTAAATGAAAATTAGTACAATGATTGTTTTGAGGTCACTGATTTTGAATATTACCAAAATTTTCAAATCCAAGATGGCAGATCCAATATGCCGACCAATATTTCTCGATTTCAACGGATTTTAATGAAAATTAGTACAATGATTATCTTGAGGTCACTGATTTTGACATGACTAAATTATCTTGATTACAAAGGATTTTAATGAAAATTAATACAATGATTATTCTGATACCAAATCCAAGATGGCGGATCCAATATGGTGATGCAAATCTCTCGACTTCAACGGATTTTCATGAAAACTAGTACGAGTTTTTTGGTGCCACTAATTTTGATCATTATCTAATTATCAAAATTTCTAGATCCAAGCTGGCGGACCTTAAATATACAAAAAAAATTTCTCGATTTCAACGGGTTTTAATGAAATTTGGTACAATAATTGTGTTAATGCCACTAATTTTAAATATTATCAAGATTTGGATATTCAAGATGGCGGATCCATAAAGGGGTTTTCGGGTTGAATCAATTTCTAGGATATAACAAACTAGAACATTTGAGAAATCTTTAATTAGTAAGTATTTACCCAACGTCGGATGAAACCGGGTAATTTTCCAATATTTGTGAATTGTAAAACGGTTTACTCAATATTAAACAACGTGTAAGTTTGTTCAATAAATTAATTAGGGATATGAAACGGAAACACTGTTTTCTCATATTAATGGTATTATTTGTAGAAACATGTGAAAAGAAAGAACACGATCAAATATTGGTCGACGCACAGGGCATAATGAAAATGTACCGGAAAGGGCAGTACAACGTCTGCTGGGCCAGCTAGTTTACTATAAATTCAAAACAACTTTGGAAAGGAATAAACGATATGCCAAAAACGTTTCAAATTAACTTATAGAAAAAAAACGATATTTTCTTATAGGATTCAGGTTTTTGTTATGCTTTTTAGAGAGAAGAAATTATACAGTGAACTCGCAAAAGTGTTCACGTAGATACAAATATTTCGTGTTAACCCTCATATAAGCACTTTTCATAATTAAATATTTAAAAACGTGCTTGGATTTGAAGAAAAACTATATACAATATAAACAAAATATTATTCATTTTAATAAACAAATAAAAATTAATAATAATAATTTCATATAGTATTCATGTGAACATTTATTCTACTAACTATTCAAAATAACAAATCTTAAACAAGTTAAATACGCTGAGTAATTTGTATAAGCCCCTTTAGCTTTAATAATCGCAGCTATTCTTTTGGGCATACTATGGATCTCCCATTCCGTTTTCCAAAGAACTTGGACCGTTTTTACTTACTAGAATGCGCTTTTTTAGAATGGACCAAAGATTCTCTATCGGATTGAAGTCCGGTGATTGTGCTGGCCATGGTAGCAATGTAAAATTATTATTTCTTAGCCACGAAATTGTAATTTTAGCAGTGTGCTTGGGGTCATTATCTCGCATAAAGACAATGTCTCCAGCTTCATACCCAAAAATTTCAATACTAGGTAAAAGTTAATCTTCATAAATATTAATACAGTCCGTAGTACAGATAATTCCGTCAATTTTTCATAGTCTTCCTAATTTATTTCCTTTAAAACAGCCCTATATCATGAAAGAGCCTCATCGAAATTTTAACATTTTTATAACATTTCTTTCTTGCAGTCCGATTTTCGAATCTGCCCATGTCCAAATCCGACCATTAGACCCCTACCGATTTATTTTGATCTCATCTGACTATACGAAAGAACTCCAATCCACTCTAGTCCAATTTTTAAGGACTTTGGCAAAATTAAGTCTAGCCTTTTTGTGATTTTCTTTTAAGTGAGGCTTTTTTATCATTGTCTTTTAAATTTACATCTTTTCGAACATTGGCGAATAGTATCATGTGATACATTTATTTTCAAATTATTTCTCATTATTTCTGTTGACTTCAACTGCATCAGATAAAACTAATCTTCGCGCTAGTCTTTCGTTTTCCGAAGCAAGTAATTTTGGACGTCGTAATTTGTTGTTTTTGCTGGCTATTTCAAATTCCTTTCTTATTTTGGAAATAAAACCAAAGGAAACTGAAAATTTTGTTGTTGTGCTCCTTACGGAATTTCCGCTATTATTTATTTATTGAATATTTTTTGGGCACCTTCCGAGTTCGGGCCCCCCGCGCTAAATCTTTTCATATTTTAGTTCCGCTCCTGCCTGTAGATTTAGGTCCTAAGAATGTAAGTTGACTTCCTTATAAGGGCAATTTGTTTAAAATAAACCGATTATTTCCGTGGAAGTCACTTCTGAAGAACATAGTTTTTTTTTTGGTATATAGAAATGGAAACTGCATACATAAGCACAAATAATGCATATAGGGGCACATGTCCCGGGATGCACCTGTAGCCTACTAGGGGTTGTTTATTTGGGGGCGGCAAAGCTTCCGCGCCGGAGCTTTTCCCGTTCGGGCAGTTTCGCGCTCTCCCTATTTAGCAGTAGTTTGTCATCTAAATGAGATTGCGGAGAGCAATGAGGAAGTAAATAATTTCCTGTCTTAGCTGTAAATAATTTCCGCGGCAGGCTCCGCCCCCTGCATCTGTTTTAATTTTTTGCCCTTCAAGTAGGCGTTGATGTCTCGTTAACAAAATAAACAATTGCCAGGGCGAGCGGCTTACCGGCTGCAGTTTTTCTGCACGGGCCCCAAATACTTTGCAATTAACGGCCTTTCGTTAGCGCGGCGCTGCCCACCGGCGTCCTCCTTTCGGGTCATCCTGCGATTTTTCTTTGTAGGGGGCGGCGGCGCTGGGCGACGGCAGGAAAATCCTCGAGGAAAAACCAACAACCAAAAAAAAAAAGGGTTGCATAAGCAGTTCTTGCCGATGCAATGTGAAATTGATTTGATGCATGGCGTCCTCGGAACGGGCCCCATTCCCTCGATATCCTGCTCCTCCCGTTCTTTCTTTGTATTGTTCCTGGACAAAAAAAAACAAAAAAAAAACAAAACCAGGTCCTGACGAGGTCCTGGCTCCGGGTTTGCTGTTGGGAGTCGCAGGACAGTAATTAGGCCACAAATATTTCAGCAGTTTTACTCAAATTTTAATTGCACGACCGAAAGCCCTGTACTTTTGATACACCCTGTACATTGTTTTCTGTGTCTTTTTTTTAACCCCGCGCGACTCCTGCAAGTGCACGGTATGGGCATTGTTTTCGTGGGGACTCCTTTTTTCAGGACCTGTGTGCATACATTGCCACATTTTCGTTGATTAAGACACAGCAGCGAAAAGAGCAAGTATTAATCGAATTTCGCCACACAATAAATATTGCTTTTTCCTCTTTTGTAAATAAAAATTATTTCCGAGCCACCCTGTTACCATGGTCCGGCCGGGCGAGTCGTTTGCTCCAAGTTTCCACTTTCCAGGCGCTTGCATTGCTCCTGTGAGCAGTTGGCGTACATAAGATAAAAATAAAAAGGACATTTTGCATTCTCGAGCACAAAAGATTTCGCTGTCCGAGCAGAGTTTTTTTCCACCCTGCAACTGGGACTAAACAGCCAACGAGACACTTTGAAAACGAAATATTATCTCTGCCAATTATGAGAAATGGAGTTTCCAGGGAATATTTGATAAAACAAACAACGAAGCGAAATATCTTGACCACTTGCACTGAACTTGTAAAAGTTTCTGACAAGTTAGTACTTCAAATTAGCAAGCACGGGTCAGGTCTTTGGTTGTACATCACTGGGTCAAAATTATATACGATTTTCGATTTTCTTTATCTCCTTGTCTAAGCACTTCCACAAAACTGATTCTTTTCAAATTTTACATACCTGGAAAATCTATACAAAGTAATCTAGAAATTCCAAAAATGCCAGTACTTAAATATACAGGGTAATCCTAAAGTATGGAAACGGCAAAATAACTTTCGAGGAATGAATTTTGGAGAAAAAAAGTTTTAGGCAAAAATAACAATGCAGGTTCCCTTTTAAAGAACCATCTTGACATCATATGACCTTCGAGGTCATGGTCAAGGTCATAGTCAGGCTTGAAATTTTCCGCTCTTTCCATTTCCATGGTCAAAAATATAGGTTCCCATTTAAAAAAGTCAACTTGGCCTTGAAATGACCTTCAAGGCATGGTAAAGATCAAATGGTCACCATTGAATAGCCAGGGAGAATTCCTAAAATTTTTGACTAAAACTTTTTTCTCCAAAATGCATTCCTCGAAAGTTATTTTGCCGTTTCCATACTTTTGGATCACTCTGTACAATAAAATAGCCCATGATTTCAAGAAATATATATGTCGATTCTTAGAAAAAGAACCTAAAATGCGAGTGAAACCCGCGCCTTGAAACTTCCGTACCGTTATTAAGGGTGCTAAAAAATTAGCTTTAAGAATTTTACAAAAAAAAGTCATAATTCCACACAGAATTAGAAATTCATAATTTTCGGTCTATATTCTTTACTATGAGACCTTCCTTTATGCTAAATTTCAAGAGTCTAGGTCAACGGGTAGTAGCCTATAGGTTTTGATGTTTCAGTTAGTTAGTTAGTCTGTCAGTATGAAAATACACTTTGAAATGCCATATTTTTTGATTGCATTAAGTTAGAAACTTGAAGTTTTTACAAAATTATGAAGCCTTAGACTTTAGTATTTGCTATTAATTTCAACTCGAAAACTCTAACCGTTCCTAAAAAAAAAGTTTTTGACAGACAGACAGTCGGACAACAATCCTAATTCCACTTTTTTAATGTCGAGGTACGGAATCCTTAAAATGTTATTTCTTTAAGTCTTATTGTCCCAATTTGACCAATTTTATCCGTCCGACAACTTTGTTATTTATTTTAAAAACATCTGAAAATTCATTTTCAATAGTGTTCTTTCAGAATATCACCTGAAAATTAGAAAAAAACACACCCCTTCCTATTGTATTTTTGAATTAAAAAAAAAATACCGATTTCTGAGGGTCAATTTTATAAAAAATTGATATGTTCGATATTTAAGAAGTTTTGGAAAAAGAAAAAACCATAAAAACTCCGCCTAAAAATGTCCAATTAATAAATTTATTAAACCCGGAGGTATGATTTTCATCATTAAGGGGTTGTAAACCACCCCTTAAATTAACATTTTTAAGCTAATTCGCTATCTTATGGATTTTTCTGGAAAAAATTTGTTTTAGCTTTGAAAAATAGGTGAAAATGGGAAGAAATGGGAAAGGAATGAGTAAAGGTTGAAAATTCGAAAATCCGTAGCATTAGTTTTACCCAAGCCACTGTCGTTTCTCGGGGGTTTTTGGCATTTCTTTGGTTTCTAATTTTTCGACTATTATTGCCCTACAACCCTCTTCTGGGGCGACAGGTAATTCGCATTTTCGACCCTTTAAACAGCTCTGGACTAATTCTAATTAGACTCATTTTACAAGAAATCGTACAATCTTTTATTTATAAAAATAAATCAACTCAGTAGGTCAATTAGAAACAGAGATATATTAAAAAAGCGGTTGTGAGCACTTTTTACACTAATTACCTGTAAAGGGGCTAGCGAAAAACATGTTTTGATTAAAATTTGAACTTTTTTTTATACTTTATTGGCATGTTGTGGGAATTTATTTATTTTTGTTTTGTTATTTTAGCAAAACTTTATGCACATTAACAATTAAATTGTTTTTATTATAAGTTCAAAATTCAATTAACTGCATTGTACACAAATTTAATACTCAATTGGTGCTGGATTTTCTATTACAATTGTTTTTTCTCTTAATTATATTTTTCTAATATTATAAATTTTAACTAATAAAATTTTAAATTTCTAAAAGTGTATTTTTTTTTGTTTTTAATGAAAAAAAATTTATATTTCACAGTATTTATTGATATTTAAAGTATAATTTGTTTAACAGCATTTTTTTAAAGCATGATTACAGGTGGATGGAATCGTTTTATTTAAACAGTTCTTGTAAAAACAAATGTCTATTGGGTTGACTAAAAAGTTCTGCACCAAAAAATAAGAAAAAAATATTTTGTTCAAAACATTATAAATAACCAAGACTAATAAATAATATCGTATATTCACCGTTAGTGTGGGGAGGTCTCTGGAAGATTCTAGCGATGACTATATAATATACAAGGTTCCATAGAAATTATAGGTTTCTGGTAATTTCAGTGCAAACTTTTTTTGGCAACCCAATACCTTTAATTATTAAGAAAAAATTGTCTCTAATAAAAAATTTTAAAAATTTGTTTGAAAAACTATAGAGAAAGGTGTTTTGAATTTGAACATACAACTATTCCCCGATTTGCACGGTGCTCTTTTCACATGATTTCGCTTTTATATAGTTTTTAAAATAAGGAAGATAAGAACAATATTGGTAAAAGGGAACATTTTAACTAAATACATATTTCTATTGTCATTTTTGAAGTTCGATCACAATAAAAATCATCTAAGTAAAAGTTTATTTAGGATTGAAATTAGGTAACAGTTTTTTCCAAAATAACCCGAATATTGAACGAGCTCTTCGATTACATCAATATATTAATAAATGCTTAACTCAATATGAGGAGGTCTATAAAGATTTAAACAAAAACGAAACCAATTGCTAATTTACCAAGTCTCACCGATTCGAGATTTTCTCTTATTCCTCTAACATCGAACCAGAATCGCCTTAAATACTATCGAATAATAAAAGCTATTATTATTATATTAACGTGATGATAGAAAGTCAATTTTTGTTAAAATTTTAAGGATATTTATTTCTTCTTCTTCTTATATGTAGAAAGAATTACATATTTATCCCTTATTTATTTAACATTTTATAAACAGATTTCTATTTTCGTGTTGTTTTTTAAAATATATTTACTTTTATTTTCTGTTGAAATAAATGACTCAATTATGTACACATCTTACTTTGTTTTCGATTTACACGGTTTTACGTATACGAAATCAATTTCGATTTCAATTTGCACGGTTTTCTGACGAACCTATATACCGTTTGTATCGGGGGATAGGTGTATTAAGAAAAGATCATCCAAAAATATTTAAAACTTTCCGAGTTAACATGCAGATCGTGGAGAACGTCATTTAATTTTGAAAAGTATATTTAATGCACCATCGAACTTAAATTTTTAGATATTCTGTAGACTTCTGATATAATTAATCAGAATAAAAAATAAATGTTCTTCCTTGAAAATATTTCTATACGTTCTTAAGAACACAATACACCAGATACAGATTGAGAATCCGCCTCCAGCCCAAACCCTCTGTACGTGACTAGGTAAAGCTTGAGAAACCGGGCTCTCCACTTGGCTTAAAAGTGGCTGGTTTCTTGGCTAGAAGTTTTCAGGCCGCAGTTGAGCTTTAAAAATTTCATTTGGGATTTATCTTTTAGATAAAATTCATCTTTTATAGTTTCCGAGGGTTTAGACGTTTTATATATACACATTTTTATGGATTTATATGCATAATATACTATTTTGGACCAAATGTACCCCAACATTTTTTACCGTGTATATTTTGCATATATTTTTAACTTTATACCAATTATCATTTTTTAACTAAAATTTTAAATATAGACCAGCATTAAAATTTTGCCCCACGGCCGTGCTGATTGCCACATTCTGCACAAAAACGTAATAATGGCTTTAATTTTTGTACCCATGTATTTTATATCTAGAAATTTAGACAGAAAATTCAAAAGGGGTTTCGTTATTGTCTCGGAAGTTGTTTTTGAAACTGAAACCATTTAATTACTTTTATGATATGAATAATATAATAACTACTAACGCTAATTGAATGTCGTCAAGATAAAGCGGATGGTTTGAATTCGTTGAATTCCTTTTTTCTTCTCCACTTTCCTCGCCATTTAATAATGCTAGCAATTTCACGCTCGTCCACTTTTTTAAAATGTTTAATTAATTTTCGGGAAATAAATTGAAGAAATTTAGTGTACTTCACCCCTTACTGAAAATCATATTATTCCGCGTTGAACTCAGAATAACCGTGATTAGATGAATTAATACGAATGAAGAATGATAAATGAACCATAGCTGCGGTTATGTAATAATAAATGTCATATTATAAATATAAGAAGGCTTCTAATTTTCTTCAAACAACTAATTTGTTGGGTTGTTGTTTTTTTTTCTTTTGATATATATACTGCGAATTTTGAAACTTAAAATTAAATGTACGCCTGAAATTGAATTTTTTGATAAGTAGTTAAATATGCTAAAATTAAGGAAACCCTCTATATCCTGTTGGCGGATTTTAAACATACTACATTTAAATACTATAAACAATTTTTTAGAAAAATTACTTGTCGTTGTATTATGCTTTAAATTATGTTAAAAACAAAATTATAATTTTATGATAAATTTTCGTCTTTTTTTTTAAGAGATCTTTAAATATTATTATTAAGGAGGTAGTTTGGGTTTATTGCACAAAACTTCAATAATTTCTTTTTTTAATAGAAGTGTGCATTTTTATTCAAATGTTTCAGAACTTTTGTACAATGAAATATTTATATAGTATAATACACGCCTCTGACCTCAATTTAGAGCAAAACATAAATTTTTGGCAATTTGTCAACCATGTTTTTCAATTAAAAAAAATTGCTAAATTGCAAAAAACTTCTAGTTTCGCTTAAAATTGGCGTAGATTGTACTCAAAACTAATAGAATATTTTTTATGTTATGCTGGCAGACGGACATTTTTTATTTATTATAATTTTACTCCGCGCTATTTTAATTTTCATCACGCAGTACTGCAACGTCTGATTGGGATGACCGCCATTTTATATTATTTTTTTAACAATAAAATGTAAATTTTAAAGCTTAATAAAAAAAAAAAAACATGTAAAATTTCAGTATGTCAGTATCTTTTGTCGTTTTTTTTATACAGCAATTTAAAAAAAAAAAAAGTTAAATTTCCGAGTTTAAACAGTAGACTAGCCCTTTAAAAATTTTGGGTCAAGATAAAAACCAAATGGCGGACTTTCAATTTGTTGACCTTTTTTTGGAATTAAAATTGTTAGAAAAACAAAAAAAATCCGGATTCTACTACGGACTGAAACTGTAATATATATGTATATGCTGAATATTCCCTGGAATTTCCAGCCTAATCGGTTATATATATTTCCTAAAATCATGTCAACCAGGTCAAAAAATGTTGCTTCGAAAGATACACGTTTAAAGTTTCTTCTTCTTCTTTCTACGATCTTATACTAATATACTTATATACGATATGTCATATCGCATAATTCACACATTTCTCGAGCTCTCCGACCTAAATAAAGTGTTATACATTATTTCTACATGTAGTAGATAGTACGTAAAATTGATATTTTTGGAAAATCGAAAAGCATATCGCATAAACTTTAGAGAACATACATACGAGTACAATAATTGCTTTAAAGGGTTACACCACCCTGACGCTCGAAAAAATAGGCACAAAAATAAAAAAAAATGTTGACTCGGCCATTCAAAATATGAATTATTCTTTATTTTACGTATACATATAATAGATTTATAAACAATTTCCAATATTTAAAAAATAAATAACATTAAAAATGACGGAGATATGAGTCGCTCAGTGGGACCCTCTTTTTAAAATCCTTGCTAACGGTGCACATGATTCCTCCAGTCCAGCATTATCCGAAAAAAACAAAAAAAATTGCATATTCAGAAGTATAATAGCTAAGGTGTGATGGAGGGAAAAAATTTTTTTGGAGAAATGACAGAATAAAAAAAACACTCGAATTTCCAATCAAATTTTGAGTTTAAAAATGTATAACTTTTGAATACGGAACCCAATCGCAGAAAAAATTCAGCTAAATCGGTTCAGTAGATTTTGAGATATCGTGTACACCAGTTTGAAAAAAGTAATTTCGAGAAAAACGTGAAGAAAAAGAATATCGACGTTAACGCCTTAAAAGCAAATTTTTTTTTTAATCCGCGATTCCTGGACCATACATAAAGTTTTCTACTGCTTTTGTGATGTCCTTCGTTACCTGAGTAACTGTTAGTTCAATCTTTCCAAATGAATTATATTATTCTTAAAGATAGATAGATACGTAACGCTCCGAACGCTACTTAAATTTCGGGTTGACTCCCTGACGCGCTCACTTCTAATTCGATAATAATTTGAATTTTGGAATGTTTCAACGCTTAAAATATTCTTAAAAGTATAAACAATTTATTAAGCAAAAAAACTAATTTTTTTTGAAAATTTCATATTGGTGTAACCCCTTAAGAAAACGATTAGACAATAAAAATATCGTCTTAAAAATTCTTTCCCGTTCATAGACACTGCGGACGGAAATGCACCTTCATCACCCGCGTAGCTATTTAATTTCCGGTCAGACGTAGACACCAAATGCAGCACCAGATGACGCTCATCATCTTTTATTACCACTTTCATTTTTTTAATGTGTCCAACAGCGAATCAAAGAAAATCCTTTCGTTTTCTTTCTTCCGCGTTTCCTCTCCTTTCAGTTGGCATGTGTGGTGAACAACCGTTAGAACGGCACATGTGATTTGTTCCCGACCTGTTTCCTTGACGATCACAAATTGGTCCTTTAAGTACCGGGAAAGGGATAAGGAGGTAAGTGCGTAACGGGACTCATAAACGATTTCCTTTTCCTCTTAATTTTGAAGCATTTTTAATAATTTCACTAGGTACATCTTTTTTTTTTTGGAGCGTGTGGGTTCAGGTATTTAAACAGGTAGATTTTAAAACAGGTATACGATTAAAATTTTAATAGTATGAAGTTGATACATACAGAAAATCAGCCCAGTTGATGCCTATTTGACTAGATTATTTTATTCTTATGTAATTTAACACCCTGAATCCGAATCCGAGGCCTGTTAACCAATATAATATCAGGTTCAAGGTAATTTCAAGGTCAAATTGAAAAAAAATCACTAAATAAAATTAAAAAGGGTTTCCGGGGTCGCTTATCCCGAGTCTGAAGTGCAAATTCGTGAATTCTTGATGAGTAGTTCATGCGAAACTTTCTTATTCAGAGGTTTTAGTGGTCACTGATCACGAATCTAAAATTCGAGAATTCCTTAATCCAAGATGTCGGCTTAGTGATGACCTTAAAATGACCTGTATCTAACGTTTTAAGGTTAAACGGACCCCTTTATTGAAATACCGCAACTGCAAAAAACCTATATGCACAGTGGCTGGTATATGTCGTGTGACCATTTCTCAACTTAAGCTTGAGATTACTTACAACTGATCTTTTTATAAAATTTAGTTGACCTTGAGAGGGTAAACTGGCCCAGAATTTGGAATCAGCGACCCAAAAACCCATGTATTCAGTGGTTTCGATTCAATAGATGGCTTTTTTAAATTTGACCTTGAATTAGCTTGGAAATTACGTCTGGCTGCCCTTGAGGGACTAAAAAAAGCGAATTCAGATTCAACGACCCCAAAAACCTAAATATCTTGTTTTTCAGAATTACTTAGTGTTTTTTCTCAATTTGACCTTAAAATGACCTCAAACCTTCCAAATCCCTATATATATATAAAAATGAAAGTTTGTTTGTTTGTTGCTCAATCACGCCTAAAAGCTTGCATAGATATTTTTCTTTTTTTGTCCGAAGGTAGGTAGTACATATTCCAACTTAACATATAGACAATTTTTTTTTTTGGATAACACATAGGGTTTCAAAATGGCGGATCCAAGATGGCGGCTGACAATTTTAAATTTGAAGTGATTTTCATGAAAATCGGTACATAGGGGTTTTGCGGAATGCCCCCTTTAAATCAACAAACTTCAACAATTTCGAAATAAAACTGCTCTTATCACTATCGTAACATAGTACAAATAAATTAATTTTAAGTTTATATTTTTCTTATGCAAAGAAGTCGTTATATCAAATTCGTTTAAACTGAAAGATAGCACTTTAATTTTGACATGCGTTAATCTCACATTAGAACTCACTAGGCAAGATTAAACCATATTAATTTAAACCTCAATAGTGTAAACATATAGTATACTAAACAACTTATTATAATTTCAAATATTGAAAAACTTACTTACTTAATCAAATATTCCCTTACCTTCAATTAACTATCTTAATACCGCTAAATGTCCCTTATAAAAATCCTGCTCTCCTTTAAACGAAACATCTCCTAGTAAAGAAGAAATAATTCACTATCCAAGCAAACAATGAAATCCTCAAATCCTCAAATCCTTTGCTGAGCTCTGCATGAGAAAGTTGGGAAAATATGAGGAGGTTCCCACAGCTTTCTTCGCATTTTCCACATTCACTTTTTCCTCCGTCCTTTGAGCCTTCGCCCCGAGAGGGCGCAACAAGTGAATGGAGTCCGACTCCGAAGGATGCTGTGATTGATGGCGGAATGATGAAGACGTCCCGACGTGAATATTATTTGTGTTCCTTGGGTTTTAACTTGTTTTCTCTGGGAATCGACTGCATTTTGCTCACAAGTTATTTTTTGCACACTCTCACATAATTTTTGCCTGCATCTTCATAATTGATAGGATTGTAGGTATGGTCTGGGAAGAAATCTCAACATTTGTATGATTTTTTTTTTAAATAACTTTAAGATTTCTTGAAATTAAGGAGGTCTATTGTGAGTATTTAAAAAATCGTATAGTGCATACACATACTATATACGGAATGTTTTTCTTAAAAAAAAAATGGATTAATAGTTTAAATTACACCCATCCCCCGATTTACACAGTAGATAGTTTCCTAAGAAAACCGTGTAAATCGAAAACAAAGTAAAATGTGCATTATTCAACCTAAAATAGAAGTAAATATATAGTATTTTAAAAAACCACATAAAAGTAGCAATCTATTTATAAAATGACAAATATAAAACGTATAAATATGTAAATAAATTTTACATAGAGAAGGAAGAAATCGATATCCTTAAAAATTTAACCAAAAAGTTAAAGATCTCAAATTCGTAATCAGCGACTCCAAAAACCCCTCAGTGCAAATTTTTGCTCAGGTCCATGTGCTTTTAATTTTTTCGTCCGCCATCTTGGATCCGTCATTTTTATCTTTGCAAATCTGATTTGCAATCAGTGACCCCAAAAACCCCCTAGAGCTTTTTTATGCTCAGTTTTATAGAATTTTAATGCCTTTGTCCGACATCTGGAACCTGCTATTTTGAATTTCTTAAATTTGACCTCAGATTCGCAATCAGCGAATTCAAAAACCTCCCTGTATAAGTTTCTAAATAAATCCATTAAGAACTTCTTTTTTAATAGTCATAATATTATATGTCATTGAATTTTCGACTTTCAAACGCCAATTTGGACACCGCCATAAATAATGATTTTCTAAAAAAACTTTTTGAAAAAAAAAAACCGATTTTTCTTAAAATAAGCGAACATAACCTCTGTAGTTCCAATTTTAATTAAAAATCATTATCATGCTCTGAAAGTTCATGAAATTTTACATTAGTATTGACCAATTCAGAATTTTTATGTGAATGTTTCAGTCGAACATATAAAAATGCATCCGTTTGAGCCTTAACGGGTTAAGAAACCTTTATTTCGTCGAAGGAATCATGAATTCCTCATAATATATTAAAAAAAATGTATACGGTTTTCCTCCCTCAAACGAACAACTGGTTCCAAGATAGGGACGATTTACATTTTATGCAGGACGGCGCATCTTGCCATACAGCAAAATTAAATTAAAAGCAAATTAAATTTTTAGACTGACCGCCGTGTTCACCAGACATGAACCCTATTGAAAACGTCTGGAGCGTGCTAAAGAAGAAAATTTTGGAAAAAAATATTAACAATAAACAAGAACTAATAGACCACATTAGATATGTATGGCTAAACGATGAGGAAGTGAAAATAACTGCTACGGTAAGTATAGAATGTATACCACGTCGCATAAATGAATTATTAAAAGTTAAAGGGGGCTGGACAAAATATTAATTCAAAAATTCAAGTTCAATTTCCCTGTCTTACATTTAATATTACTGATCATGTGTCATAAATATAATCTTCTTCCATGTCTAGTGGCATGTCATGTATTATATCATATGTCAACTAGCATGTTTAAGTAAACAAAATATACCACGGAGGCAAAAAAGTAATCTTTCTGTCTTAAAAAAGTGGTGAAAATTAGTATAAAAATGTGGTTTTCTATTAATTTGTAACCTATACTCACCAGGAAGGCTTAGGCTTGCCGATAAAAGAATTATGCAAATTGGATCAGAAGTTTCAGAGATTAGCTCTGAGAAAAAAAAATAAATTCACGGACTTTACCTCTTTATTATATTAGTGCAAATTTAATTTTTCTCAGTTCATTTATTAGAATCAGACTATAAAAACTGCGAGTTTGTTTTTTTATTACAGTAGTCTTGAGCCACTGAATACTCTTGTACGATGGCATTTTTATTAAAATTATATTATTATTGAGTAACATAATAGCGAGAGATTTTCTGTGTATATGATAAGAAAAAAAATCTTATTAAGATAGTAACTATTGTTTTTGAAAATACTGAATAAATTTAAAACCAGTCAATTAAAAAATGAACAGAATTAATTCTTTGAGAAATTTAAAATCTTAGTATAAAAAAACAACATATTAGAGTATTACAAAGAAAAAATTATGTTATTTGTAGATATATAACACTGAAAGCAAACAAAAACGGTGTAATATCGGTGTAACTTCCGATCTAAATACTCTGAAATGTGAGAAGATATCCTTCATCACCTTTTAACCTGCTTTCCTTTCCTATCCTAACTGTCCCATTTAAAGTATCTAATTTCGTTGAATGTGATCCGATCAGGTAACAAACTCGTTTTCTTTTGATTCAAAGGAAATCAACGGATTTGTAACAATGTTTACACGTTTTGGGTGCTGTTACATTTACTGTTATTTTGTATAAAATGGTTAAAAAAAAAGTCCTTGATAAATTAGATAAGATTAGGATTTAGGGCAATTTATTTCTTTCTATCTATTTTTAAAATTCAAAACTCGAAAGTACTTGATATTTTCATGGTTTAATTTTAACTTGATAATTTCATGGTTTTAATTTATCTTAAAATTCTTGTATGATAACATTGCTCTAAAAAAATACTAAGCGTTTTGTCATCTTAAAAAATTTACTAAATACGTTATTATTAAAATTCTCTAATTTCGAAAAAAAATAATAAAAAATATCCATTACGTCATATTTTCAAGAAAAATTGGGTTAAAATTTTAAAAAATCCATATTTTAGCCATTTTTAGAATTATCTTTTAAAAATAAAGAGATGCCGTTGCGGTCCTAAACGTAGTTCAGATGAAAGTTTAAGTTCTATACTCTAGTTATAAAATATCAGTTAATTAAAATCTTTTTTAAGGTTTGTTGGGGAGACACGAATTTCATTAGAGTTTCACTCCTACATACCTTTGGTTCATTTAATTTATATGGCAGACGAAAGATTCATGAAAAACTGGTTTCATGAATAAATCTTAATAAAATTTGCTAATAACATATTATAAACCTATAGTTTAGAATTCAAACTTTGATTTGACGGAATTCCATTGTTTTTCAATGTCATTAAATCATTCCAAAAGTGGCTAAAATACGGTTATTTTCATATTTTAGCCCTATTATTCTCGAAAACTTAAAGTGATGGAAAAAACCGATTTTACATTACTAATTAGTTTCCATTAAAAGAAGGAAAAAATTAAATTTCGTAAATTTATGCACTCTAAAAATCAACTTTCATTTGTTATTTAGTTTTTGTAGTTACAATTTAACGCCAAGTAATTTTAGACATTTCACTCTGAAATCAAATTATGAATATCGAAAACTTCTGAACTATTATATTTTTAGTACATATATTTTGTTGTATATATTTCCCCTTTAATAAAAATAGAGGTTACGAATTTTCTAAGGGAAAAATGTTACCAGTATTTATCTTTGCAACATTATTTGATAAGCAAAAAGAGTTTAAAATTCAATATTTAAAAAATAATTAACATATACAATATTTATGTACATTCCGAAAATTAATTAAGTAATAATATCAATCAGAACCTTGCAATTTTTCTATGACAAAAAGTAGCATATGATTTTATTTCAAACAAAATAATAAAGTGTCGCAAAACCGGTTTTCATTTTAAATTTGGAATAATTTTCATTAACAACGCCTAAAAATGTGAAAATTCACTGCCGAAATGGAGTAAATTTTGCAGAGACGGTATGAAAATGCCGCATATTTTTCGGTCATCATCAGCTCAGCCCGATGTGGTGAATTTAATCAATAATTTTTTTTCCTGCGATTTAAGACCTTTAGTCGTTTTTCAATCCGAAGTTTTAAAAGGGGGAAAGTGTATGCAGATGATTCACAGATTATTTCGGAAATATCGCCAAAACAGTGAACGTTTGTGAGTTGAACAACAGAATTTAAAAATAAAATAAAGCCGGTTTTTAGATACCCTTTATATAAAAATGAAAAAATCTCCATGAGAATGAGAATGCGGTTGATATTAGAAAAAAATATTACAAGAAACACTATAAAGATTTTTTGTAGACTAAAGACACAGGCTTTTTGTGTAGTTTAATTTTATAAAAATTATTTACTTTAAATTTCTTGTATCATGTTTATAAAGCTTATTTTAAACTGATGAAGAAAATAAATATAGAAAGAAATTGTTTATGGTTTAAAAATCTCTTTCTGATAATTAAAAAATCTGAAAAGTGAAAAGAAAGAAATTTCTATATTTTTCTCATGGTGTTAAAATATTTCAATAAATTATATGTATTTAGGTATTTTGCAAAGGTCGACAAATTATTTTAAAATTAATAATTTGAATGAATGAAAATTGTATGTATTCATTGAACTCATAAAACAAAATCGCTTATTCGATTATCTGAAAGAAAAATTGAATAAAATCAAATAAAACAAGTATTAAAGAAAATTGCGTCTATATTTAAAAAATGTACAAATCACAGATTAGAACCGTTAACACAATAAATCATCCTAAATATGAAAAACTTAATCCTATCGAATAAGGTACTCAGAAATAAAAAATACAAAAATAAAAACCAAACAAGTGCAAGTGAAATAAATAAAAACGTTGAAATCATTTTAGGGACATAACTCTATAAAATGTTATTAACTCTCGTGCCAAACTCTAGATATAAATGAACAAAGAACAAGTGCTGAAAAACATATATAAACAAACTTAAAAGCAACACCAAAACTCTTTACAGTGGTCATCTGCAACACTTAAGTTAGTTATTGCGATTCGTTATAGCTAAAGAGTAAGTTATGCTAAAAACACAAGGTGGGAGGATGTACCTATTCTTATAAAACTGATTTTGTACATGAACAGTTACTATAGTAATTACAATTTTAAAAAATATCTTAACAAAAGTATCACTAAGAGTTATCGTTGTTAATTAAACTTAACGTTCTTTCTCATTAAACGAGGTAGAAACTCGCCTTCAAGGCATCTGATCCTTCTTCACATACGGGCTTAAGACTATACCACAGATAATGGCGACATTTTGCAGGTCTCGATTGAACTGATTTAAGGTTCTACCAAGGTCTCCACATTTCATTTGACCCTTCCGTAGGGTTGTCTTCTTCAGTTGGACACTGATTGCCATTTTTGTCCGAGTTCTCTTCGACTTTAATAAGTTTCGGTGAAGGTTCTTCACTGTTGTCGAACTCATCCGGATGAAGCCTCTTTTTCGGCAAACTACTATCAGCTGAAGAAGGTTTAGCGGCTTGATGAGTTTCACTTGTCGAAGAAACATGCGGCTGCTGAAGATGACCCGTATGCGAGACAAATTTAACCGATTCAGTACTCGGCGGAGTTGGAAAAGCATTAGAAAAATTCTGACTACCTGAAAGTGGTGGTGTCTTCGATAAGAAATCCGAACTAGTATGCATGGAATCTTCTCCAAGACTCGAAATTGAAGATACTGGACTTAATGGTGGACTACTCGTCGTCGTTGCAGTTTGAGTCGCCGTCGGACCAGTTGTTCGATTTGCAGACGATGGTTTTGAAAATGCACTCATTCTAGGAAAGGTATTGGCAAAATCCATAGATGGAGCGGGAATGTTTGGTATGAAAAATGGCATCGTTGTTGAATTTGGCATAATTAAAGCTAGTTCTCCAGAAGGTAGACGTGATGGTATCAGTTGGACACGTCCCATCTGAATTCGTCCATTATTGTTAACATCCTGCGGAGCAGCAGGGAATATCGGATTCGATTGATTAATCTGATTTCCTAGACCTAAAGGATTAGGCTGGTAGCTAGATGAAAAATTGCTAAAAGTTCCGATTTGGTCTAAACTTGTTGCACAATTGTTGAGGTGATTAGATAGTCGTTGGCGAACAGTTTGATCAACGCTATCTAACTGAGAAACGTATCGGTTAACCTCCTCAGCACATTCAACAAAACCGGTTCGGAATCGGTGAATTACGGTCGGATCGGTTTGAATTGCCATGTTTAGTTGATGACGCTGGATTGATTGCAAGTGTTTCACCGTCATTTCAAGAATGTCAGCCTTTTCCAGCTTTGTGTGTCTTGCTGGCTGTAAAAGAAAAAAGAGAAAATTTTATTTAGAATGCTTGAAGTACAAAATTAAAATAAATAAGATAAATAATTTAATCTACGAGTATATAATATTTTATGAAACAAAATTAGTTCGAAAGCGAAATTGAAGTTATTTTCTTTTTTATTAGACAATTTTTTATTATGACGACTGCTTTAATAGGCTTAAAAACCTTAAGGTCAATAAGTAAAGAACTCTAAGTATGCGTTAATCGGTAAGAAAAAACAATACCATTCTTCGTCGATTACACAGCCACACAAAAAAAGAAAAGTGGTCTGTACTTTACATGCGATATATGGTTTTCGATGTATTTTCGCGCGCTGAGCACTAATCTGGAGTCAGAATTGAGCTATCACATCACAGTTAATTCCTAACCTCAAAAACAGGTAAAAAGTAGCAAAAATCCGGATAAATGTACAAGGAAAAATACAGGAATTTCTTTTTTTCATATCCAGATGTGTATTTTTATGTAAAAGAACCTCGTGAATCCAAATCCACCGTCAGAGTTGTGGTGGCACGTCATGTTTTTTTCCTAACCTCAAAAAACCGGGTCAGAAATATCGATTTCCAAAAGTCAACCGATTTACGCTAAATTCGGTGCGTGGATCTGAAATCAGAGTTGCAAAATTCAAGATGGCGGACCCAATATGGCGGATGAGATTTTCGAAAATCAACCGATCTACGCCAAATTTGGTATGTGGGGGTTTTTGGGATCGCTAATTATGAATCTGAAGTTTAATTTGCAGAATAAAGATGGCGGATCCAATATGGCGGACGAAATTTTCGAAACCAACCGACTTGCGCCAAATTTAGCATGTGGGGGTATTTGGGTTCGCTGATCACGAATCTGATCAAACTTGCGGAACTGCAGATCCAACATGGCGGACGAGATTTTCAACAGTCGACTGATCTACGCTAATTATTCAAAAATTCATATGATATTTTAAGAATACACAGTTTATTTGTGGATTATCCTGCTTAAGGATATTTCCAAAGGTTTGAATCTTATTTATCAAGACTCCAAATATTTAAAATTATGTTTTCTATTTTTTTTAACTGCTCATAGAAAAAAATTAAATCCAAATATAAAAAAACATATAGTAACTAAATTATTTATCAACGAAGAAAACCATAATAATTAATTTGTCTATGGCCTTGTATTATGGCTCCACAAACGTCTAGTAAAAATTATAAAGATACAAAAATTAGCTTTATCTATTACAAAAAAATTAGGTAGGCTCATGAATTTACATATGAACAATTTCCTACATAAAATTTGAAAAACTATCAAAAGGATTTGATTTCGAATGCATCTGAAAATTTAATAGGATATGCGAGAAATATTGTAAATTGTAAAATAACTAAAAGGTGAAAAATACCCCCTAAAATTTGTTTTTACAATTTTTCTGCACGTCTGTTTCTTTCCGAATCCTAATGATATCTTAATGTACAATTTCGTCGCAAAAATCTTGTAAAATAATCAAGAATAAGACGAAATTATAAAAGTTTTAATGAGTGACTAAACAATTGTGTCCGCCAAGGCCTAAAAAATTATATTTACATTTTATGTGTTTTTTATCTTAAACTTTTCTACACTAAAAAAAATTTTTCTCAAAGTCAAGTAAAAACTTAGTCAAAATTAAAGAAATATTTTCTTCGATACGAGCAAAAGGAACATTTCTGTATTTTAAGTTTGTCGATAGAATACACATTTCTTTTAACCAAGAAAGTATGCTCCTTAAATCCAGAAAAATATTTACTTAATTCAAGAATAACTTATATTTTTACATCAATGTAGTGTTTGTTCTTTATTTTAAATATATCTAAACTAAGAACAAGAAAATATACCCATCAAATCAAGTAAACGCTTCTTTTGATTCAAAGCAATTTATTCTTTAAATTCTTTAAGTTTTTGGGTTTTCTTATAATTAATAAAATGTCTTTAATTTCAGGGGGCTATTACGTTACGATTTAAAAAAAAAAAACTTTTTTTACGATAATTTTTTTTTTACAGAAAGAAAACAGAAATCGTTTTGAAATTTTGCACAGATATTTAATTACACTTTAATTTACAAAAATATTTTTTTTTAGATTTTGGAGACCGGTTTTTGAATTCTTATGATTTTTTTGGAAAAAAAAAAACATTAAAAAATTATGGCAGGCATGTTTTCAGGCGTCTGGATCATCGGAAAAAAAGAAAAAAAAGACCAAATTAATCCTTGTTCAAATGGCTATCGTGTAAACTAGGATAATTTTTTTTCTAACAAAAAATAATAACATGGCGGCCATTTAAAAAAAAAAAAAACCGATTTTTGAGGTTAGAAAATCGGCTGAAAATCGGTAAATTTGTTAACGATCAACAAGATTATAGTTCATACTATAGCCATTTAAACAAGGATTAATTTGGTGTTTTTTTTTTGTCCGACGACCCAGACCCCTAAAATCATCACCATCATATTTTTTTGGTGTTTTTTTTTTTTTCAAAAATCATAAAAATTCAAAAACCGATCTCCAAAATCTGAAAAAAATATTTTTTTTATATCTACAGTATTCTTTTCTAAATCCAAATTTTCCAAAGGTTTAAAAATAAGCAAAGTAGTCTTTTATTTTAAGAAATATTATAAGATTTAAGAAAATATTTTTCTAGAAAAAGGAAATTTGATTTTTTTTTCTTTATTCCCTTTTTTAAATATATAATTTTCCTAATTTTTCTGAGTATATATTCTTGTTGGTGTCACGCTTTTGAATTTCGAATTTTAGTTAAAAATCGACACTACAAAACTAATGATATACTATTATGTAATATTTAAAAAAATTGCATATAACTTTGTTCGTTCGTTAAATTTCACTATTTAAAACTTCTTAATTAAGGCCATGTCCAGAAATTTAACTAATCTCTCAATTTCTAGTTATTTGAGATTAACCTTCGGTGAATGAATTTTTCAAAAAACTAAGGCGCCTTAAGCACCTATGAAAAAAGGGCGGAATATTTCAAAGATTTCTCATATTTCCCACAAATAGGTTTAAACGGAATATCTCTCCTATTGAAAGATAACTCATTCGAAGTTAAAGACCGTCCGATAAAAGGATCGATCCAGACAAATAAATTTGTTCCCTATATATGTATATATATATAAAAGAATGAAGACCGCACCAAAATTCAAAAAACATTCAAATAAAATCCCAGAAAAATTGTATCGCATAAATTACAAAACGCGACGAATATCTTTTGATCCTTTCAAAGATTTTCCGCATCGTATAGCGGCGAAGTCAAGTGCATCAAGCGAAGACAAATGGAGAGGGAAGTGGCGGGGGAGGGGCTGCACACAGGAGCAAATCTGTGCAACAGGTTCAAAAACAAATTCCCACGCATTGTTGAGAAAAATTCTTTATACACCTTGAGAAAAAGTATCGTCGTCGCAGTCTACTTTGAATCGGCTTTCGTCTGTGCGATCCTCCAGCAGATCAGACGTTTACACATACTAGTGAAGCCGGGATCTTGGACCTCTTCACCACCATATATTTCGTCTGTCGATCTTTTTTTGTCCTTTTTGCTCCCCTCAAGGGTTAGACCATACGATCATAAGGTCCCTGTCCACTTCATAAGAAGATATACTGGCAGAAATCACTTTACCGAGATCTTCTGAAGTGATCTTGAGCGGTTAGAGCCGATGATGACCGGCAATTTGATCTTGAAGCCAGATCACCGGCTCTTCTTATTCTTATTCGTCTTATTCTTCTTCTTCGTCTTGGTGGTACTTCTTCAAACAGTTTCGCCAGGCAGTTTTGTGTGGTAAACGCAATTAACCGAGGTCATTGCATGCGCCTTCGCATTGTGGTCCAAAACCTGCGATGCGATTTCCAGCAACCGGTCAATTCTCGCACGAATATTAAAAACGATGAATGGGTGTGGGAAAAACTGATCGACAGGTCAGAAGAGGATCGGAATTTTTCGTCCATACTGGTGGACGTTTGGGAATATATTTTTATACATATGTATGTAAAAAGAAAAATACACATAAGAAAAGAATCGCCGAAATGAACCGAAAGGAGAAGATATAAAGGGTCATGCTCGCTCGGCGCATTATTGAGAAGAATCTCTTAAATGTTCAATTTTGTCTTTTGTTGTGCTTCGTATTTTTTTTTTTGTGCTTCGACACAATTCTCCTTCTTTTTAAAACTCTCATTTCATTCACTTTATGATCTTGCTTACATTGCTCTGATCCAATTTGGGCAGTAGCGTGGGAACCACTCCATTGTAGTCGTGTTTTGTTTCAAATTTTAATTCCCCTAAATTTCTTAAGTGGAGGGAGGGACGCCCTTTTTAACAGGAATACCATTAAGTCTCTTATGGGAATTTTGGGGAGGAAAAAAAGCACCTCCCGAGAGAGTACATGAAATAATTTGATTTGGTAATCTTAGGAGAAATGATGTAATGATGAAATGTACTACATAATTTTGAAAAACTATTTTTTTTAAGGGACTTCTCAGCAAACTAAAAGACTTGTAAATGTATCGAGAAAAAATTTTAAATATAGTTCGTTCAAAATATCGAAAAAGAATCGAAAACGACTCGATAATTTGGACTTTCGCTAATAAATGTTGAAACGATTCTTTACTAAATCGTAAGACTCTAGGGAAAATCGAAATAAATTCACCTTAAATAAATAAATTATTTACGGACGACTCATTTTCGATTCTTTTCCGGTATTTTTGATTTTCTATATGTTCGTAAAGAGCTCGCCATATTTCGTAAAAAGTGAACAATACTCCGTATAACCATGTTGCTATATCTCTTTAAAAACCTTCGCTTTTATTCGAAACTTACGAACCCTCATAAAATTTTTTGCTGGGTTCAATTCGAGCTACACCTAAAAATCATGCTATCATATTATCTTAAGCGAATAACGAAGGTATTACATACAGTAAAAATTGATACCTAAATTAATTAATTTACGACAAAAGACAGAATGAAGTATACAATGAGAATAAAGAGAGTTAATATTTAAAAAATTAAAATACTTACGTCTTTCTTCATTGCTTCAAGTATCAACGCTTTAAGCTCATTTAAGCAGTGGTTAATCCGAGCTCGTCTTCTTTTCTCCATTATTGGTTTATTGCTCTGAAAACAAAAGTAAACCATATATCAAAAAAAAATCTTATTTAGTACATAAATTAAAAGTTTAGTGGAAAATCAATTCTTAACACTAGAAAGAAAGTTAGGGTATATTTTCTGCAGGTGATTTAATCCTAAATATTCACTAAAGTTATAATTTCCTAAATGAAAAATCTACTTTTTCATACTGAATTTAAAAAGAAGAAAGAACTAAAATTAAAGTTATCTTGTTCCGATGTTAGTTATAAATTATAGTACAGCTATAAAAAAATATTATTAAAATTACTTGACTATATTTGGCATTTTAGTTTATTAAAATATCTTTATTATCCCAACAGACCTTTTTTAATCGTTGATCTTGAATTTAAATTTAAAAAACAGTAAGTATTTATTATATATTTATTTTGCGATTTTACAAATGTCTTAAAATTCAAATTGCACCCCTATAAAAAATTAATACATAATAAACTCTATTTTAAAAAAAAACAAAACTTTGTTCTATAAAGTTTATTTTTCGATATTATCCTACAAGTTTAAAATTGTTATTTAATATCTGAGTGTTTCAACTAATGTTATTTTGAAATTTAGCCTAAAATCAAAAACATCGAATTTACTTTAATGGTGTTTTATATTTACAACTTCTTCAGACTACATTGAGAAAGGTTTTTTAAATTTGAGTAAAGTTTGGTGAAAACCAAAAAACATTATATAGATATCAGGATAGATAGCTTTCTTAGAATTGAAAAAGGGTAACACTAGCAAACAAGTTTATATACCCCCACAAAATATATTAAATATTTTATTATTAAGATTCTCTAATTTCGAAAAATTTAATTCAAAAATTCCATCACGTTACATTTTTGAAAAAAAGTAGGGTTAAAACTTTAAAGTCATTTATTGGAAATTTTTAAAAATTTAAATTCTATACTACATTTATGAAATATCAGATAATTAAAATCTGTGTCAATCTGTGTTTGTACGAGGGTTCTAGTTGTTTCGTTAGAGTTGCTACATAAAATTTCATCATTTCATTTATTATGTATAGTAGAAGAAAGGCTCGTTCCCCAAAACAAATCTTAATCGATTTTTTTTTTACGGAAAAACATTCCTTAGTATCATAGATATACTGTCCTAAGATTTTATTAATAAATTCGAAATAGAAACGAAGTTATAGCTGTATTTATAACCAAAATATGACCATTTTATTAGGTAAAATTATAGTAAAAATACTTTAAACGCGTTTTTCTCGAAATCACATTTTTTCAAAATTGGGAGACGTTTTTCTCAAAATCTGCTAAACTAAATCACAGTAAACCAAATTTTTGTTGGTACTTTATATATACGACTACTAAATAAACCTCTAAATGGTTAAAAAAACCACCCCACCTTTTTAGTACAGGGGTAAATTCACCCCCAAAAGAGTCGTTTTTTCGAACTTTTTATAAAATCGCGTATAAAGGCCATAAAAATATAAAAAACTTAAGTTTATAAAGGTTTATTTATTAGTTTTAAGTCTCACGAATTGAATCCTGTTGGAATTTAAAAAAAATTTGTTACAGGAAGGCAGAAAAATGTCTCCCAAATTAAAATGCATCTTTTGGAAGACGCCCTCTACAGTAGTGAAAAACAACTAAAAGTAAAAAAAAAAAATTTTTTTAGTATACCTCAAAACCTCCTTAACAATGTATAAAAAAAATTATAACCATAAATATAATAGTTTTTTTTTAAATATTTAAAAATTGTGTTTTTTTTTCCAATATAGAAAGTAAAAGTTCCCTTAATAAACTTTATAAATAACTTATATTTTAAAGCTATACTTTGGGATTCAAACTTGAATAGGACTTAACGTTTTTATCTCTAAATTCCTCGAATAGATACCGTGATGAAATCAAATTAAAGGAATGAAAAAATATAAATTTCGTACGAAGGACAAGAAAAATGTTCAAATTTGTAAATTAGTGTTTATTATTTAAAATATTACATTCTGCGTAAATTTTTAATTTTTATGAGATCTAGTAATAATTGTTACTCTTATCCCAAACAATATAGCAAATCTTACGGGTAGGAATAGAATAAACTTTGAAAATAAAAGCCTAATTGAATTTTATAAGAAACTAAAAACAATGATCCTACTACTCACCTTTCGAAGTTCTGCTTTAGACATTCCGGCAGTACTATGAGATTCACTTGAGTGTATATTTGAATTATTGTCAAACGAATCATTTGAGCAATAATTTGAATTCATGATGTTGTTGTTGACACCGTCAAAATCCTCCTCCTTGGGCATCATCTTGTAATAATAATCCGTAAAATAAATCCCAGAGATCACTGAATACTGCGTGTTAATAAATAGCGAACTGATCACTCTAATGTTTGGCGCACAAGCACTTTATTAAAAACCAACAAAAAACAAATTAATTCCTCAGAAGTCAAGTGTTAAAATCTTGCTGTCATAATTGCACTTGAGTTTTCATAATTCCCCAAAAAGGAAGATCGCTCCCACGACAACCCGCCGAACGAAATTCTGCCAGAGCGCAACCGACTTGACTGCTTCGCACCACACAGGATACTAACGGAATGTGGGACTTCTGCGCAGCGAATTCCTTCAGGGCGGCGCGACATCCCCCACTACCGAGGAGAAAGACGACGCAGTGCGGTGCGGTGCGATCAGTGATCAACCCCTGGTCCGTCCGCCTGCGTCGGCACCCTTAAGTTAGTGCATCGGACCGCGTCGCAGTGATCTACATTGAGTCGCCCGACCTTGCGCATTGCGACCTGGTGGACTTCTTCCCCCTCCTCTGCTCGCCCGGCTCTTCAGAAGCGATCATCGAGCGATCGTGGTGTTAAAATTCTTGTCAGGGCTGCTCGATGCGGATTGGTGTGCTGTGAGAAAACACACGGGTGGTGGTTAGATCGTCACGATCACGATCAGCGCAGAGTGGGGGATCAATTTTAATTTTAATTAATTGACAAATTAGGCGATCGTAACTTACAAGCACTTAAGGTTTATTACACCTGTCGCAACATTGTCGCGGTCAGGTGCAACATTGAGCTTAGACAGCCTACAATTCACAGGCTTATTGGATTTTTCTAATTGCTATGTATACGTATACTATAATTTTCTTCCTAGTTTGTTCTCAGCCAACTCTGAATTAATTTTTGAAATTTTAATATCACATGTTAGATATGAAGTAATTAATATTAGGATTTCGTAAACGTAAAACCATGTAAATCGAAAGCAGAGCATAATGTGCATAATTTCGGTTCGTTTGTTCGTTACTGATCGTTACGTAACATTATTAATCCAAACTTAACGATGAAAACTGTGTTCCCTTGTAAGCGCGTAAAATAGATTTAATGGGACAATATTCATTTTTTAACAATGAATTTAAACAAATTATTATAAAGTCTTATTAAATTTAATTTTTCATGGTACGTTAGGCACGTTCGACAGACTCAATATCTGTTAACACTAGTTTGCCAGAACGAATCAATTTGACTCATTTAATATTTTATTACTATATATACAGGGTGTCCCAAAAATACCAGGTCAGAGTGAAATGGAAGTTAGGTTAGCCTTAGATCTTTCAGATAAAATAAACATGACCTTAGTAAAAGTTTCTTAGTTTTCGAGATATTGTCACTTTTTAATTTTCTTTAAAATCTCTATTTATCTATTATCAACCACCATTGCTGACCTGAGGACGGGTTTACAGGTAGCCGACAATCTTCCTATTCATTGTGCATAATAACAAGTTTTCAAAATAGAGTCCGGCTTTAGCACAACCCTTAATGATAAAAATAGCAATTTCTAAGTTTTTATAAATAATTCCCCAAGTATCATACCATTTCTGAATCTGCATTAAATTGAGTAGTTTTTAAGATAATTTGCCAGTTTCTTTTAGTACATTTCTTTCACGACTGATTGTCAAAGTTAAAGTTACAATTTTGACAGAGTTAAAAGGTAACAAAAATGAGTTATTTTTCTTGGAAGGTACACTAAAATTCGGCAGAATTTTACTTTTAACGCCTGAAACAACTATTCAAGATACCTGACAAATAAAAAAGTAAACAGCTTGAAGTTATTTTTAGCAATTGTGGTTGAAATTCTAACTAAAAGTAGAGATTTTAAAGAAAATTAAAAAAGTGACAATATCTCGAAAACTAAGAAACTTTTACTAAGGTCATGTTTATTTTATCTGAAAGATCTAAGGCTAAAATATCTTCCATTTCACTCTGACCTGGTATTTTTGGGACACCCTGTATAGAAAAATTTAAATAATTTTTTAAGGGGGCCATTAAGTTACGATTTAAAAAAAAATTTTACAGGAAGAAAAGAGATACCGTCTTGAAATTTTGCACAGATATTTATTTACACTTTAGATATACAAAAATATAATATTTTTCAGATTTTTGAGACCGGATTCTGAATTTTTATGATTTTTTGAAAAAACACCAAAAAATGATGGCGGGCATGATTTCAGGCGTCTGGATCGTCGAAAAAAAAGAAAAAAAAATACCAAATTAATATCATCAGCTATCATGTTAACTAGGATAATTTTTTTCTACCAAAAAATAACAAAATGACGGCCATTAAAAAAAAAATCATTTTTGAGGTTAGAAACTCGGCTGATACTCGGTAAATTTGTTTTCGATCAACACGATTCTAGTTCATAGGATATCCATTTCAACAAGGATTAATTTGGATTTTTTGTTTTTTTTCCGACGATTCAGACGCCTGAAATCATGTCCGCCATCATTTTTTGGTGTTTTTTTTTTCTTCAAAAAATCATAAAAATTCAAAAAATGGTCTCAATAATCAGAAATCTGTATATATATATATCTTGTATATCTAAAGTGTAAATAAATACCTGTGCAAAATGTCAAAACGATATCTGTTTTCTTTCTGTAAAAAAAAATGATTGAAAAAAAATGTTTTTTTAAAATCGTAACCTAATAGCCCTTTTAAAACAACTGTTGGTTTTTAATAGTATTACGAAATGTATATACTTAAATACTAATTCCTTCCCTTCCCCAACCCTTAGTTCTAAAAATTCATATGTACTATACCTATTTTGACGGATGACTCACTAAATATTTTTAAAGTTGATCGATGTGGGTACATGTAACTTATTTTTTGAGCATAGAAATTTTTTGCGAACAATCTGATGCTAAAGTTTTTATGTTCAAACTTGCCAGTTTACTAGTTAGAAATCTATTGCAAAGATGGACATTTAATATTATAAAATTATTTACTGCCATTCTTTTTTGATGAAAGCTTCTATTAAAACTTTGAATAAAAAATTCTTCGTGTACTTCCATTTATATTTGTGGCATTGGAGACAATAGTGCATTTGTAGTAATACAAAATAATTTATAAAATTATTTTTTTTGTTTGAAGAATTTTTGCCTACCTAGGTAATTTCAGAATTTATTTATTATAAGGGTTGCTATTATAGTACAAATTCGAAGAGATATTGAATAACAATGAACAATAAAAATTGGCTCAAATAAGAGAAAACCAATCAGATATCGAAGATATGATCAGGAAGCCAAAAATACTTTCACAGAATATTGAAAAACAGTTGAATTGTCAAGTTCAACGAAAGTTTCTGTAGACAGATGCAAGTAAATTGGCCATCGAATGCCCATCTGAATTTTTTTTTGTAGAAAATAAAATTTTATTTAACACTTATTTTTTCTATTTTGTTTCTTTATACTTCTGTAAAATAAAAAAAAAACGAATCTTAATATTTAAATTTAAACAACAGCCAACAGCTAATATAAAAAAACCTACATAGATTTCCCTTTCCTTCATAAATTTTGATTCCAACAAAAACTGCGCAGAAGAAACCAGTTAATGAGCGTGTTACCCTTACGTTGTAGTAGCTTTTATGTATATTTTTTTTCCCTCATTCCCCTACTGTCAAATCGTTGTCAAAAATTTTTTTTCCTCAAATGGCAATAAAATTTTTGAATACGTCATTTATGAGAAAATTTTAAGAAAGTCCACTGATTAGCGGCAGCTGTGGATTTCGTTTTGAGTTTCCTACCAGGGGGAATTTCCCCCTTGCAAGAAAGTTTCAAGTCAAATATCTTTTTGGGAAGAAAACCACCACCTGGACGAAAGTAACGTCAGAAGTGAGCGATTCGTACGAAGAAGGGGTCTTTTGCAAATCAAAACAGAGTTTTCTTGAGAGACCGAACGCTTTGATTTCCCAGGGAGGCAAAAATAGGGGATGATTTTTGAAGAACAGAATACATCAAAAGCGGCACGTTTCAAAAACTTATGAAACGTGCCCTGTATGCAGCGCAGCACACACTTAATATTAATTTATAATTCTCGTACTTCATGTGGATATCTTACTTACATATGTATGTAATTAAAAGGAATAACCTTTTATAGGGTGTAGAAAACAAGGAAAATTCTATCCCTACAAAATTCGAAATCTTAAGCATTCAGATTGAAGGCAACTCGGAAGTAGTGGTTAGGTAAGTTATTTTCAATTGTTTTGTTTACTAGGTATATCCATTTATCTGAAGCCTCTCCAGATTATTAGATACAAATTTTAAATAAAAGTGCCTACATTTGTATAAAGCATTAGATATTCACGCAAACTGAACATTTTTATTTTAATAAGTGTAGATTGTTGGAATTATTGTAATTTTGAGTTGAGTTGATATATGTATACACGATATTAGTAAAAATACATTATCGAATACCAGTCGGATCTTGCATCAAAATAACAAAATATTATAACTTATACTAATTTTTTTCCTTTCACTCGATTGCAATATTTTTACAAATGTTTTGCGCATTTCTTTTATATTCAGCATAATTTCGATAGAGTTACTTAGGTCCCAGAATTTATACACGAGTTTACAGAAAATAAGTTCCAATGTCTTAACCCTCAGTCACAAAGGTCGGGTATACCATACCCAGAGCCTTTTAGAAACGCGTAGCATTTTCCAGGGGGAAGGGGTACATGTCTAAAGCGCATGCGTAAAAAAAGTAGAGGTACCAAAGTACCTAATTAGTGCTTCGTCAAAGTTATTAGTGTCACCTAGCATACTGTTTAATTTGTCCGAATATTGGTCTGGGTATTTTATACCCGCCATGTGTGAATTCGTTAGAAAACGTCGATAATCAAAATTTGACAAGTAAGTAAAAATGCGTACAAAAGAGCAATTACATCAACTTTTGATGTATATTTTTAGTATACAAATAATATTTTATCATTTTGTTTTCTTTCTAGCGATCAAAAAATGAGCAAGATGCGTGTTTTCTGTGACAGTTTAAGGATAGTAAATTCGTATATGGAGGCCTATTTCTAAAGTATGAAGACATAATTTTTTATGTAAAACAATTTAATTTGGTGTTTCTTGAACTATTAAACTATAATAAATCCTTGCTTTTAGTATGGAAACCCGTGCACGAAGGAATGCGGTTGAAATTGCCTTGTAATTTGCTTTTCCACTTTTTTGGAAAATTGCTCATTTTCAAATTACAAAAAAAATATGGTTTTTGGAGTAAAATACTAAGTCGTGCTGTTTTTATGATAGTTCGAACATTTGTTTACAAGGATTGATGGTTTATACTTCTTAAAAATCGTACTTAATATGTTTTATAATTTTTTGAAAAAAAAATTTTTTTCTGAAATTTTGCTTTTTTTTTTTTTGTTTATTGCTGTGTAATTTTTACAATTAATAATTTTTTATGTTGGGAACGAAAGGTTAATATCCCAAACAAATGAAAAAGTAGCATCGAAATTGCTAACGAATACTTTCACTATACGGTATTCACGTCCAAACTCTGGACGGGTAGACCATACCCGACTTTGTGAATTCTAAATGGAAAAGGCCTTGTGTGACTGAGGGTTAATATTAGGATAAAGTGTTTATAATTATTAAGCTAAATTCCTAAAAAAAAATTGCATGCAATATGAATTGGTATCAACATTTTTTTGAAAAATATGAGTTCCAGCCGCCGTTGATTAAGAAATCACAGAAAATTGCAATGCAAGAATTCTCATTTCAAGGACATCTAAAAAAAATTGCATTTAATTCAATATAGATGTTACAATGGACCAAAACAAAATAAATTCAAAATCTAATATGTTTTTTTTAAATTGCATCACTTCAAAGTAAAATTTTGAAATTTAAGGGAAAAAAATTGTTGAATTTAACCCATTAATGCGCAAAACGAAGATTTTGTGCACGCAAGTTCAATTGTACGATTCGAATAGCAAATTGGGGCCAATTTCCTCCAAATTCGTATAAGAGGGGTTTTTCGGGGTGCTCTTTCAGAATCTGGCATTTGTTTTGCATAAAAACTTCAAAAACCCTATTATTTTTTGGGTTTCTTCAAAAAATTGCCGATTTTTTTTGGTAATTTTTCGTCTCAACGTCGATTATCTTGTCGTTGCTGCTATTGAATGATCACATAACTACCAGAAATCGCGGTCCGAATGTCTACACTTTCTCAAACCACGGTTTTTAATTTTTTTTTTTCGCTTTGGTTTTTGCAAAATGGCCATTTTGTACAGCAATATAATAAAAAACTTCGCGATTTTTTTACACGAAAAGGATCAACTTTACAAAAAAAATTTATATGACAAAAAGTGCTTATAATTAGCCAAGGAAAACATGTAAATTTTTTCAGAATTGTTTGGACTATTTTTGGTTTTTTGGATTTGGCCAATTTTTGAAAAATCCAAAAATGTCCCGAAAAATTCTGAAAAAATTCACACGTATTCCTTGGCTAATGATAATCACTTTTTGTTATATAAAATTTATTCGTATAATTCGTCCTTTTTGAGTAAAAATATCACCAAATTTCATCATAAAAAACTTGGTGATATTTTTACTCAAAATTCTCATAATTTACTCATAATTCCATGCCCACAAATATCATTTACAAAATTCTTAGGCGCCGTTTAATGAAACGCATAATTAGCCGCAGCCAGGTGAGCTTATGAGGTGACACCGAAAGCAAGAAATATGTCGTCCACACATCGGTTTCTTCAGTTCTCTCACGCTGTCCGAGATAAGGCCCGAGCGCTCAAACACTCATGTGACCCTACCCTAACCCTCTCCTGCGCGGGCATATTTCGAGGTTCTCCTCGGCCGTGGCATGTTCAAAAAATTCCCATACTTCTCGGCATATCACCGCGACATACTCCAGAAGGGTCCCGCTCCCGTTCCCTTCTGTCCTACCTTTTCGTTGCCTTCCCGGTGCTGCCTTCCCTGTCCCTTCGCGAGCATACGCAGCCCAGAGCATACAATCGCCCATGTGAACATTGTATGCTGCTATGCTTTCCTCTATATGCTGTGCGATGCGGTGCGGAGGATCCATGGGAATTTTTCGAGGTTCAGCGGAGTCTCGCCGACCACAAGGTAACCCGGGTGCAACGCCTCCGGTCGGGCGCGGGCACTGCAGCGCCTATGAATGCATTTTTCCCAAGTTCGGCGGCGAGTTGCACACCAGCACACCAAAACGGAAGAACATCGTGAGAATTTTTTTCGTGATAGCTAGTGCCCTCGGAAAAAGGGCGAGGAAGTTCCTCCGTGTGGTGCTGGAACGAGGAAGGGTCAAATATGCTCGGATCTATCTTTTCTGGGTCTCTTTTGTTTTTCGACCAATGTTTCACTTTTTAGGTTTTCGAAAAATGAACACGACCATCTGTGGACTGAGGCTGAGGGAAAAGGGCGGGGATCCAATAAGGCCGGAATCGAACCGGAAATATGACGGCTCATTATTGCATCTTGCGCCTTCTGCATTTGTTTGTAAACAAATCACGCGATCTTGACCACTCTGGGAACTTGAATCTTTTCTGCAGAGATTCAAATTGTACTCACTTAACTTACTCAGGGTCAGCAACAATCACAGAGGTATTTTTCTTTAATATTCTCTTATTAATTGTAATTGCTGGGCAGATCTATAAATTGTGGCAGAAATATCTCTGTCTTCGCAAAAATCCTTAAGATATCATGACCATGAGGTGTCAAGAACTATAAAAGATAATGTAAAACAGGTGCGATCTCCATCTAGATTAAAAGCAAACACGCATGTTAAATAATAAAAATAATTGTTTTGCAATTTTAATTTCATTATGCACATACTATATACATATCTGTACATACATCTTACACTACCTATATTTTAATACAGGAGAATTGTTTTGTTTTATACCATAAATATTAATCCATTAATGCACACAATGAGAATTTTGTGAATGCAAGTTCAATTGTACGATTCAAATAGAAAATTGGGGCGATTTTCTTACAAAATTGTATATTCGGATTTTTTGGGGATGCTCTTTCAAAATCTGGCATTTATTTTGCATAGAAGCTTCAAAAACCCTGTTATTTTTGGGTTTAAAAAAAATGCTGATAAGCAGTGTAATAAAAAGAACTTCGCGATCAACTTTACAAAAAAAAATAAAAAACAGAAGATGTTGAAAATTAGCTAAAGAATACCTGGATATATTTCGACTTTTCAAAAATTTTCCAAATTGCAAAAAACCAAAAATAGTTCTGAAAGAGCATCCCAAAAAAACATTTACTACGATTTTGGAAGAAAATCGCCTCAGTTTTCTGTTCGAATCGTAGAATTGAACTTGCGTGCACAAAAGTTACGCATTAATGGGTTAATAGAATTTTTTATGGATACTGTATGGAATATAAAGCGCACTCTTTACATGTTTGGCTTTTGTTTTACTCAAATAACTAATGTTAAAACCTTTTATTGTTTATACTGAACGGTCTTACCTAGATCACTGTAGCCGATAACGCCTCTACGACTAATGTGGGGGGCAAGTTGTTAGGAGATCAAACAAGCAGTTTTTTTTTTACGTGAAATTTTAAAAAAGAAGAAATTTGGCCCTGCATTAAAAAATACATTTAATTTGTTTTCATTTGTACAGCCTGAAAATATAAATATTAAAAATATCACTTAAATATTGGGGCGGGGTAGTGTGGTGGGCAGGAATAAACAGGCCGAGAGTTTTTAATTTAAATTATAATTTTAAAATGAATTTAGCCTTAAAAAAATAAAAAGGGGATATTTTTTGCTTTCGACAAATTAGTCCAGAAAAAATTTTCTTATACATAGGAGCAATTTTAAAACAAATAAAAATTTAAATGTACTTTTATCGACTTTTAATTTTTTAGTTAGAAAACAGGAGATTTTAATAAGAATTAGATAAAGGGCTATTTTCGTCTTCTACAAATAGTAACGAAGGATCATACTTTAGGATTATAGTGACAACTTGCAGCACTTCACCTGTCGCTACACTATTATATATAATGCATAATACACAAAATTTTTATTTACGTATAGTTTAAGTATAAAATGAATAATACCCATAAATATATGCTTATGTGCTCATATTCTTTAATAATGAACAAAATTTCATAAACAGATTAAAATAGAGATACATAAAAAAAGTCTTAAAATTATTAGTATTATGTTCATATTATTAAAAAATTATAAACGAAATTTTACACTTTTAAAGTATTCTCACATAGTTTTAAGATTTAGTAAAGGTTTTTGAATTTAGTGAATTTTCCCTTCATTTAATGCAACATAATAACACTACTTAACCCTCTATGCAGCCGTATTTCAGTATGTAAGGAAATTTAAACATTAGAGTTGATGTCGTAATTTCAGCAAACCTTCGTACAGAATTAATTTTAAAACTGGTGACTAACCCGACTGGAAATTAGTTCAGGTAACCCGGTTTATGATCAGTACCGGATCAGATTTTCCGTAATGCAGCCATCTACTCAGTTCCTGATCAAAGTACAATACTCCATCCCTTGATCCGACTATCTGATCAGTTTCTAATCAGCGTATAGTATTATATCCTTTGATCCAGCATTGATCTAAGTATAGAACCCTATTCCTTGATCCAGTCATCTGAATAGTTCCTTATCACAATCTTATACTGCAAATCTTATTACGGTTTCGGTACGTTGTGTAAATCAAGATTGTATCCGATGTCCTGATCTGAATCATAATACAAAATTAAGTTTTTTATCTGATCCATTCTGTACGTAATATTGCTTATCAAAAAATAAATTTTTTATTAATGTTATGACTAAATTATTATTTTGATTATAATATCAACGTCATAATGGTGCATTTACTTATCTTAAAATTTTTTCTGCAACAAATGTTCTTATTTTTTAATATTCGAATTTTTTAATAACTTTTTTTTAAAGTTAATTATAATATACTTAACTAACTGTAGACTGAGTCTATTTAATTGTTAAATATTTTGTACTTATATGTTTATTTGGTAAATATTAATAATTATTTTGCTAAAATATTCATTTTCAGTTATATAATTTTTGATTATTCCAGATTTCATGCGTGAAGATTTAGAAAACCATGTAATCAGGTTCAAAGATAAAGAATTTTATGATACCGTTAGCAGAATCATAAATAATGCAAAAACTTGGAATAAAGAAAATACAAATAGTAAATAATTACTAAACTTACTGTTTGGAAATATATACATTTGAAGTGTAGTTAAAAAATTCATTATTATATTAATTAAATTAAGGTAAAATGGTAATATTTATTTAATTATTTAATGTCAAATTAATTTGTAAAAACAAAATTTATCCTGATCATTTGAACGGATCGGGCATGGATCTTTGAAACGGATCTTGTGCGGATCATATATGGCGTGACGATTTTTAATGATACCCGGATAAGGAAGCCTGATTTATCCCTGATCAGTCTTCACGCAATCCCGATCCGGATCGTACCCTATACTGAACTTATTTCCAGTCGGGAAGAGGTGTATACTGTCATAAAATTTAGTTACTCTTTACATGTCACATTTGCGTGCTGCAGGTTACTATTTTGATACTTTTTTGAATTGTCGTTTTCCTTAATTAACCCAATTTAAACTATCAAACAAATATTTTTATATTGTTATTTCCATTAATTAAGACTATTCAATCTATTGTAGTATTCTATTAATTGTAACTCACAAGGAAAGTATCCCGACGTGTCACCGCCGATTTTGTTGCGACTGAAATATGGTATTCAAATTTTAAGAGATACCTAATTTTCTTTTCGCAGAAAACATTTGTTAGGGGTATATATAGTATATATGTATATCATGTACACTCTTATTTGAGAGCAGTTTGCACCTTAAATATACTATTTTTTTTTTTTTTCAGAACGCAAGCACAAGTATTTACATTTTTTTCTCTGCTGTTTCAATTGCAATTGATCTGCTTAAGGAATAAGTGATAGGTTTTTTTTCATTGAATTTTTATTATTTCCGAGCATTGAAAATATTATAAATAAATTATAACTTTTGAATGTGCACTTATAGGCATTTTTCACCATTTTTCATGTTGTTTGAAAAAATATTAACTATAAGTATGTAAAACCTTCAAACTGTCTTTTAAGGGGGTTATCTTTAGGGGTCCATTTATACCCCAAAAAATAGTTATCTGCAAAAATAAATGCATTTCTTAAAATTTGATGTAGAACAACATATTTTGGTCGCAACAAAATCAGCAGTGACACGTCGGGATACCTTCCTTATCAGTTGAAACTTGGTCTGTAAATTAACCCTTAAAGAGGGACAGAATTTAATTTTATGCTTAAATTCTGCTTTAATATTCTCCAGTTCAGTTTTATTTGCAAGTTAGTCTCTGATGAGCAGAATCGGTCTTGGTCTCTTTTTTAGCTTAAATAGAACTTCCTAAAAAGAGATTCTACCATTCCGACAGCTATATGGTCTATGATATTTATATATAGGGATAGGGATTTAGGGGTTATCCCTTAAGTTTATAAAATCGTCAAGAGGTTTTTTTTTTATTAATTTTTCTAAAAAATCCTATAAAGATAGCCCTGTTACACTAGAACACTCTGTTTATGTTTAATTTCTCTACATCAAAATTCATTTAAAAAATCGTCTAACTTCCGGCCGGAACTACGATTTCTTCTCCGAAACCCTAACTTAAAAGGGTATTGACTGACGAACAACGAAGCCGAAAGACCCGAAAAAATCCTCCTTGCCAGCGAAGAGCGCATCCGAAATGCGACATCTTTCAATTATTTGCGATCGGAAGGTACCATTACGGCCTAATAAATGCTACTTCCGCTTGAGGCAGCCCCGCTCGTTCCCAGCCGCGCGGACGATCGCAGCCCTCGACACATAGGGGCGACGCGATCGCGAGGCCAACACCTGTGACACGAAGAACAGAGCGGCCGCCTGGGAACTTTTTACCCGCGCCGCCGCGCCCTGGACACGATCATCGGGCTCAATTGATATTTTGCGCCGCCTAGGTTGAGTGCGCGATCGTTTGCATACACGCGGACGACGAGGGCTGCTCGCGACTGCGGCTGTGGTGGTGAGTGTGGGAATTTCGCTCATACGCGGACCTGAAATGGATCGGACCGCATTTTATTTTATTTCTCCCATTTCACATTTTTTTCACATGCGCTTGACTCTGGGCCTGGGGCTCCGGACGGCGCATTACACGCGACGGTCGTGCGAAGTCGCACTTTTATGAGTCGTGAATAACACACGTATTACACATATTGGAGCGGGGAAATAAAGTTTAAGTCGGATGTCGCAGTCACCGCCACTCGCTCCCCCGGCCGAATGTCGGAAATACGTTTTTTATTGAATCGGAAGTAAACAAAATTTCGTGGGAACTGATTTTCTGGATTTATTTTTAAGATGGAGTATCTGGAGTGCTGGTTTTTAGGGGGCAAGTAGAAAGAATTTTAGATGTTTAAACTTTCATTAGTCAAACATAAAATTTGGAACGATGTAGGGCCGAATTTTGGAGGATAATGTAGTGGCATTACTCCAGAGACCTCCACGTGAGAGCAACCTCTAAAAAAAGTTATTTTTCTCCAAGTATTCCTTTACTAAAAATAACTCAACAAAAATAGGGTCATAATCAAAAAATAGGCTCATTCCATACGATATGAGAACGCATCAAAAAAGCATATTTTGCAATTATATATGCATACTTATCTTTATAGGCTTAAATGTAAATAAAGTTAAAGAATGTTTTTAAAAAATACTATTTTATAATTTTTTCCAAAAAAGGAATGACATTTTCGAATTTTCTTGAATTTTGTACACGAGAGGTAGATTATTGCACGGGTTGTGTTGCACATAGCGCCATCCTGCTGGAACCAGAGCTCAACCAAGTCCAATTCCTGAGTTCTGAGGGAATAAACCGATTTATGCAGAATTTTCCTCAGGCTAGTGTAACTAATTTTATTACAATTATTTAGTTTTTGAATTATGGCCAGTTTGCAAGTTCACAATTTTCGGATGAGTGATTTCAAATGATCCGTGGTAAAAGGCACACACATGCCAGTATTCTAAATGCTTGGAAAAAAATCTTATTATATCTGAGTTCATAGAAATATAGAAATATATGACATACCAGAAAATAACATTTAGACCAACTACTGAGGATATGGATACTGAGGAATGAGCTGGTGAAGTTTCTTGTTTACCAAGATTGTATTTTATTAGTATAATTATAATTTAAAATAATATAAATGTTGTTTCGTGAATTTCTAGTTGAGTTTTCTTACTCTGAAATAAAATAATCTTTTGAAAAGTGGTTCTGAGAGTATTTCTTTATGCCAACAAACAAAATTATTTAAACATTAGTTTTTCATTGTATTATATTTTTCATATGTTATATAATATAGGCTTTTAAAAATTACTGATTAATTTATTACATATATATATTAAATTCATTAAAATCAAAAATAAAATAAAGTAAGATCATAAATTAGATTATTAGGCATGATTGAGAAACAAACAGAAAGATTTTAGATTTTAGGTTTTAGAGAGATATAAGAATTTTTTTGTAATTTATATAACCTTTGTATTCTAAATTATTAAAACAGTGTAACAATTTCTATTTTAATCTAGTTCAAAAATAATTAGAGGACTAAAAACGTCCACTACCTCAGATTCTCCACACGTTTAAATCCAAACTCGAAAACACGCTTACCTTGTAATAGACCTAATAATACTTTTCATTTTAAAAACGATGCATAAATATCGGACGATCTTTTTAAAGAAACCGCCATTTAGAATTGTCCAAGAAACACTAACGAAAACTGCAAATTTCCAAGGACAACCCTAAACCTAATGTTCCTTAATGTGTCGGGGATGAGATGACGAAATTTCGGCAAGGGGATTAAAGGAGCCGACAGAGAAAACGTTTATTATCCATCATGGCCTCACAATTATGAAGGATCCCAAATGAGTTAGTCGTAAAGGAAGGACTCGGCATGAGGTCCACTCGTACTTAGGCCATAAAATTCACTATCTTAGCGCTAGGATAGCTGCTATTAGTGTGCTGTAAAACCTCTATAAAGTAATTATAATCATTCGTTTTTAAACAAAATTAGGGAATGGACCTTGGAAAATTTGACTGGCTGTTTAAAATATTAGAATTCCATTTTACTTTCATATTGGGGGATATAAAATACATATACGAGTAGTATACGCTATCTGGCAATTTCAGGTAGATAATACTTCGTAGGTAAGGTAACTTTTTCTTCGTTTAAATTCAATTTAAAATTTATCCCGTGCCGAATCCTACAAAAACATAACCTTCCATTTCAATTTTAGTCAGGCAAAAGTAGGAAAATGGGTTCCGACTGCTTTTAATCAAAGGCCGTAGCAGGATAAGATTGTGTGGGCTGCCCCCGCTTGTATCTTGCCCATTTTGATGTGGTAAGTTGCAACAGTGATGAGATTAATTTATGCCAAATATCAATTTCCAAAAATGATTTTTACACTAGTTATAACGAATTTTTGGAAAATTGAAAAAATGAATTTTCTCGAAAATGGCTGAACCGATCTTGATGGCTAAAATATATATTATACAGGGTACCAAAGCAGTCTTGCGAAAAAAAGTCGAAAATTAATTGGATTTTATTAAAATTATATATTCGTTAATACAAGGCCAACTTTTATATATTTTCGCCCCTGCATTTTACACTGCGATCACTTAAGCGGTTAAGAAATGTAAAAATCCGATCAATTTTTTATTAAATTAATTGAGAATTGAGAAGAATAGAAAAACAAATATTTTTTTTAATCAAAACTCCTTAAAATTTTAAATCGATTTCCTGCCATCAATCGATCCATTTTTCTCTAAGCGCCTTATTGATCTTCGCCTACAATAAAAATAACTCCCGTGTGACCTGATTAGCCGCACCTACTCGAAAAGTTATTATTTGCCCAAGTCCTTCGTATTTTGTAAACATTTCGAGTGATCAATAAAAAAACAAAAAAAAAAATCAGATCCCATTGTGTCCACTCTTTAGCAACTCTTCTTCACCGATCATCAATCCCAATTTCCTGGGAACAAGTGCACCAAATCTACCTGCTTCTGCTTTGATTCAGTGACGATGCCCAAGATAATTTACCTGAAGAGTTAGTTAATGTAAACAATAGCGGGAAAGATCCATCCCATAGGACTAAAAGAAGAGCCATCCTCTGGAATACGTGCTCCAGAATTCGACCTGGTTCAGTTCAAAAAATTGCTCGATCTCAATCTTTGTGCGATCTCTTCGCGATGAGTTCCCGAAGGACGGCGTGAGAATTTATTCTGTGGGAAATTTGATATCGTTCATCTTTCGGTTTCTTCGGTGCGCTCGGCTTCGATTCGAGCCTCATCTGTTGGGGCGGACGATTTTTGAGGGGTTTTTCTTTGTGAGAAAGTGTGTAGATCGGGCTTGACTTAATTTATTATTTCTCACAGTTCTCCTTATAATGTTAATGTACGATCGTAACTTTTGCCCGAGGCATGCCTGACAAGTATGCACTTATTCATAATTCATTGTAATTTCTATTGATGAAGTTAATGCAGGCATACAACTTCTTTTAACGAAAGGTATAATAGAGGTCTTTTCAATTTTATGATAAGGCAAATAGAATACAACTGAGGTTCCTTTTCTAATTTTCTAAAGACCATCGAGTTTTACATTTTCGGACAATTTTTACTACTCTTATAAAAGGCTTGTAATCTGGAAAACTCTGAAAATCAACTTGGATTTTGTTGGGTCTGTTTTGTGTCCAATTTTATAAAATATATACATTTTTTACCTAGGTGCAATATTCCTTGGATAGAAATTGCAATATCTAGGTATCATCTTTGATAAGACTCTTACGTTATCAAAACACATAAATTATGTTATAACAAAAACTAATATTTTAATTAAAATATTGTAGCCATTCATAAATAGAAATTCAACCCTCAAATTAGAAAACAAGCTTGTAAATTACTTGAAATACTACTTTATAAATTACAATTGAATTGGATTGTAATAGTAATAGTCTTAAATAGATTTAAGATTTAAATTTATTAATTTTTCTTCATACTTTTATTTTTTATTTATTTTTTACGAATATTTAAAATCTAACCCTATTTTGCTAGTCTGCATTAAACGAATTATAAATTAATGAACTTGAATTTTGGTTCTAAACAAAGATTCTTATTGTATTATCTGAACATTGCAATAACAAAAACGTCTATTTCTATTTTAAATAAAAGGTTAACTATTTTTAGGCAGTGAAAATTTACGTAAAATAACACAGCCACACAAAAAAAAAAAAGTGGTCTGTACTTTACATGCGATATGTGGTTTTCGATGTATTTTCGCGCGCTGAGCACGAATCTGGTGTCTGAATTGAGCCATCACATTACAGTTAATTCCTAACCTAAAAAAAACAGGTAAACAATAGCAAAAATGCGGATAAATGTACAAAAATACAGGAATTTCTTTTTTTCATATCCAGATGTATATTTTTATGTAAAAGAACCCCGTGAATTCAAATCCACCGTCAGAGTTGAGATGGCACATTATGTTTTTTTTCCTAACCTCAAAAAACCGGGTCAGAAATATCGATTTCCAATAGTCAACCGATTTACGCTAAATTCGGTATGTGGGGGTTTTAGGGATCGCTGATCACGAATCTGAAGTCAGAGTTGCAAAATTCAAGATGGCGGAACCAATATGGCGGAACCAATATGACGGACGAGATTTCTGAAAATCAACCGATCTACACCAAATTTGGTATGTGGAGGTTTTTGGGATCGCTCAGATTCTTGCGCAGCGCGCAAAAATACATCGAAAACCACATATCGCATGTAAAGTACAGACCAATTTTCTTTTTTTGTTAGGCTGTGTAATTAATCGTGCTTTTAAACTGGAATAATATTAATTAAAAAATATCACATGACTAGTTGCGCCATAATTTATGGTATAACAAATTTTTACTATATACGGCCACAGTTTCGCTTTAGATTTTGTGATCTATTATTATGGCATTTTATTCAATATTTAAAACAATTAAAATTAAAAGAGGAAACATAGAAAGTTATAATAAAGACCTCTCAGCCAATATTCCGTAGAAAGGTAAGATAAAAAAAACATTTCTTCTCTAACAAGTATTATTATTATTATTACTTTTTTGAGGAAATTAGGGGACACTTAAAAATGCGTTCAAAAATATAACATTTATTAATACCCAACAATTAACAAAAATGAAATTATATATTATAATTTTAAAAACCGTCCTCTAACTTCTTTCCGGTAAAGTTAACTGAAGTGAAACAAAAGAAACAGGTGACTTCATCAGATAGACTTTATTCAAAAAGGGTCTAACATGCAAAGGATGTTACATTTCTTCATAAGATTCTTTTACAAGGAAACCGATTTTGTAATCACTGAGCATGTCCTTTCCTTCATACATTTTCCTTACCAAACCAATCTGAGAGGAAGTGCGCTTCGTGAGTTTATAGGAAACCTCGTAATAAATGCAACCAGTACAAATCATCCCGACCGTAACTCGAAAGGGAAGAAATTGCGTAAGGGTTGCTTTGCTTTCTTTACAGTAGCCAGATAAAACGTTAAGAATTCTTGACCGAGTGGCAGGTGGTGCTTCCTTGCCGAAAGAATATAATTACGAAATTTATGCAGGAACGTGGTCAAGTTGAAAGTTTATGTGTGATGATTGCGGCAAGGATTTTAGGGAGATGTTCTAAAATTATTCATTTATGAAAGAGGGACGATCCTTCGAAAATGAATGACATTTAAATCAACTTCCGGAACGGAGATGTATTGTAAAATAAAAAAACATTGAAAAATTAATTACAGGGGAAGAATGCACGCAAACATCATCTTATAAAAAAGTTGAATTTTAACAATTTTAAGTGAAATAGAGAAGTATAGTTGAAAACTTATTGAAACCGAGAGTTTTCTATAAATTGACAACTTAATGAGGTTCACAGGGTGTGTCTTAAGCATGGGAAAAATAGCAGTTTACATAAAACTGCGTGTAGCTTCTAAACTTCGCAAAGGCTCTTGGAGCAAACATTGATCTGGGGATTCCATAAAATCGATTGGCAAATGTTCGCACATATCGTGACGTACCACCCTGTACATACTGAAGTGTGGGTGATATTTGTTTCGCGTTTCGTGTAGGGTATCGTTAAAAAGCTTTTTTAAAATAATGTTTTACAATGTTTCTTCTGTCATTTCAAAATAAAATTTGTTTTTGTAAGTAGATTTTCACGAGTACCTAAATTATTTCGGGTAAAAATATTTTATTAATTTTTGAATAATCTCTAAAAACTATGAGTTACGTGGAAATAACATAGATGGAAATTACTTAACGGCTACGGAATCCTAATCATATCCCCAATCAAATATTCATTAATTTATGTTAGTAGTATTTTTTTAATTCGTGTTTCACTTAATATTTACAATTTTTGTTATACTTGCTTATTAATTCAGCAACATTGCAAAATATTTCACAATTTTATCATTATACCAAGTACATACATCACAGTGCCATTGTATGCAAATAAGTGTTCAATGAAACAATTACGATAAGTGGAAGAAAATTAGCTTAAAGATAATCAAACTAATCGTGTGATAATCACAAGACAATCCATGTCCACACCTCCAATTAAACTACGATTGATACCAATTTGAGTGCCGCCAGCAACTGCATATTTCTAAGATTGCTGGCACGCGACACGCCAGGTGATGCTTAAGCGTGCATCTTATCCCTCTAAATTCTGAAGACATATTTCTTACTATGTGACTTCTTAAAGGTACAAAGAGGGGCTGACTGACTTGAGGTGTCTTCCTCTGGACGCTGGCCCGAGCGCACTTCTTCTCATCCAGGGGGAATTGACATCGGCTCAAGAATAAGTCCCCTTTCGTAAAAATTTTACGCTAACTACCTTTTCAACTAGATATCCAGGTGTGAGCTGTCCAATATCACAGGGGATAAGAGCATGAATCGTAAGATCGGAAGAATAAGATTTATTCAAGGAGTTTAGCGCCAGCATACCGAAGATTTATGACTTTTTCTAATATCAAAAGATCGTCCTTTACGGAGCACAGCTGTCTATCTTGTTCGGATAGCTTTTCTATTCTCAAGATTAACTCAGGGAATTAATATTGAATGGAAGAAGTGTGGTGAATGAAGTATAATTCGTAGATTTTTAAGATTTTTTATTACGTATAAGGTACGAATTTGTGGTAATTTTTAACTATTGTGGCTAACTATGAAAATAAAATTAAATGGAAATTTGTTTCTTAGATACAAGTATCTGCAAATAATGCAAGAATACATACCTCTTTTATATGTTGATATGAAGAATCGTATCACAACAAGAAAAACCGAAAAACAAAATTAAATTATATATTCTTTATTATTTAAATTGGCTACCTATTTTATTAGAGGAAATAATTTAAAATAAGTTGCCTTAACGAGTTCAATACGAACAATATCACAGGAAAGTTATTTTCATAATAAGCAAAATCTACAAAATTGTCTACTATGTATGAAAGAGGAATAATTTTGTTTTTTAATCAGATATACTATAAATAAAGGCGGAATTTTAGAACTTATTCTTAGATAAAAATTTTTAAGCACCAAGTAGTATGTTTTCAACTATATCAAAGACGTTTTTCTTAACGTAATGAATTAAGTAGACTTTTTGAAAAAATACTGGATATTTTATATGTATTTTATAAAATTGTTGGTAGTATATTTTTAGTGGATGTAATTGATTTTTTCACGTTAGGAAAATAAATAAATAAATTTAACGACAATACCTAAAACACTATGTTCAAATATACCAAATGTTCCAAATTAACATATAAAATGCTTTTAAAGTTCCGTCTAAAAATGGAAAAATGGAAAAATGAATCTCTAATGACGTGTCGTCGTTGTCTGTCTGTCTGTTCGTCTGACACCCTTGAAAAGTAAAAAACCGAATCACTTTTTAATAAAAATTGGTGTATTTTTCAAAAGTTTGTCCGCCATATTGGATCCGCCATTTTGAATTTTTTAAATTTAACATCAGATTTGTAATCAGCGACTCCAAAAACCCCTTAATACTGGTTTTCACGAAAAAACTGATGTCTGAAAGAATATACATCATTTACGTATTAGTGCTAGGGGTTGTTTACCCCCTTGAGGAGATTTTTTTACGAAAACGCAAAAACATGTCAACTTAATTTTTCAAAATCGTATGTGAAAAATAAATATTTTCCTATGATGTTTAACTAAAGCTGTTAATTTTGTGACGCAAAAATATAAAAAAAAATCGTTTTTCTGCAATAAAAAATAAGGGTTGCCACCCCCGGGAACCGGATTACTTATTAAAGGTTAGTATATTTATGAGACATCATTTCCATTCTGTTTTATTCGAAAAAATTCATTAGAAAATGAAATATTTATGAAAAACTGTTTTTGGGGGTAAACTTTAGGGGTGGTTTTCACCCCCTAAATGTGCGTATTCGCAGATAAAAAAATACGTGTCTCTTATTTTTCGATACTCTATAACATATTTCAATTTAATCAAAATCGGTGAGACACATCTGAGAACGTTTCCTTGTCAGTAACACAATTGATATTTCTTTATGTAACTGAGTTGATAACATTTTGCACAAAATCTAAAATTACAGATTCGTAATCGATGCCAAATATTCAATATGACAGCATATAATTTCGTTCGAAATAAGGAAACCGAAAAACAATTAGCTTGATCTGTTTTGTTGTGTTGAAAATATGAAATTTTATGGTTAAAGTTGTTAGCCTGAAGTTAAATTAAATTAAATTAAAAAAAACAATCGGGCATCCAATAAAATTAGCATTGCTGCAACTTTAAACACTTTTTCAAATTATTAGAAATTTTTCAAAATCCCCACAAATTACAAAATTTGAAACTCCTCCCTATAAAAATGCTTTTTTACAAACTTTTATTTAACTTGAGTCATTCTTTTGTAGGTCCGGTTCAAAATTTGTACTTGAATTTTAACTGACTTCCTATTACCCGATTTTGATTAAATTTGATAGACTTGCGTAAGATTCGTGACAATACAATATAGTATATCTAATAATAATATTTTCTTCATAACCCCCCTGACATGGGTATCAAATTCAAGGGTTTGACGGGTAAAATACAATAAACTATGAAACAAATCCGTACTAAAAGATATAATATAAATAAGAGTGAAAAAAACAGGGACCGTAAAAGTTATGACATTTTCGGTAAAAATCAAATCTAAAAACAAATGATTTTTATTATAAAAATCAGAAAATGATTTTTATTTTTAAGATCAGAAATAAAAAACGGAAAGTGATTTTTATTTTTAAATTCAAAAATAAAAATCAGAATATGTATTTGTAAAATAAAAACTAAAAATCAGGATATGATTTTTATTTTTAAAATCAGAAAATGATGTTTATTTTTAAAATCAGAAATAAAAAACGGAAAGTGATTTTTATTTTTAAAATCAAAAATAAAAATCAGAATATGATTGGAAATAATTTTTATTTTGAAAATAAAAACTAAAAATCAGAATATGATTTTTATTTTTAAAATCAGAAAATGATTTTTATTTTTAAAATCAGAAAATGATTTTTATTTTTAAAATCAGAAAAAGATTTTTATTTTTAAAATCAGAAAAAGATTTTTATTTTTATAATCGGAAATAAAAATCAAAAAATGATTTTTATTTGGAAATAAAAATGAAAATTGGAAACTGACTTTTGTTTTTAACCCTAGAAAGATAATCTACGTCCGCGAGACGTATCGTGAAATTAAATTTCGTTGTAGTTGTTTGTAAAGAAGTTTACGATTTTTGTTTATAATTTGTCAATTAAACTTTATTATTGCTATTTTATCGTTTTATTTCCTTAAATAGAATACAAACAATTATTTCAACCTATAAGGCATGATAATACTTCCGTAGGCTTACTAAAAAATCTTAATTAACTAAGGTACGTCTGACAGACGTATGATTATCTTTTACGCTAGTTTCAATATGATTATCTTTCTAGGGTTAAAATCTATATAAATAAATATGTAATTGTTCGTTTGTTTAAAATCTTAAATCTCCGAAAGTTCTTTGAAATATCTAGAAATAGAAATAGAAATTTTTTATAAACTGCGCCATCGGTTGGACCTAAAAACAACACACGCTAAACTAAATATTTTACGGCAATGGGAGCGCCATCTGTTGAATGTGATAGTAACACACGCAATACTAAACATTGATCATGCCGGACACTTCTTGATTTTTATTTTAGATTTTAATAATAAAAAACATTTTCGGATTTTTATTTTCGATTTTAAAAATAAAAATCATATTCTGATTTTTATTTTTTATTTTTATAATAAAAATCATTTCTTGATTTTTATTTTCGATTTTAAAAATACATTTTGATTTTGATTTTTGATTTTAAAAATAAAATAATCATATTTTGATTTTGATTTTTGATTTTAAAAATAAAAATGCAAAAATTTATCTTTTGATTTTGATGGAAAAAATCACAAATTTAAAAAGCAGCAATAATTCTTAAAGCTCAGGCCATAAGAATCATAATGCTACATTTGAACCAATTTTCTCAAAAATTTGTCTACATGATTTTTTGGTTTAAAAAATTGAAAATAGTTGTTATTTTCGATCCCTGAACGCAAAAAGTACTATAATAGCTGTAATAATAATAGATGTAAAGAAATGGTAACGCTCAAAGTTTTTATAATTTATACATATTTTATATATTTTTTTAAACTTTTTTTATAAGCAAGGAAGATTTAAAAGTTGAGACTTCCAAAGAGCAACTTATGATTGCTTTTCCTCTAAAATTTTTTGAGATATTTTACCCATAGAGAAATAAATATAGATACCATTTTAGCAATTTCGATAGTGAATTGCTAAACTCGAGAAAATTGTTATTCTCTGTTATCTATGAGCTATAGGAGAAAAAGACTCTTGTTCTCAAAATTAATCCTTTCAGGGGTCTTATAGAAATTTGAAATTGACGGATCAATATTTTTAATCAGTTATCATAAAATAATTGATAATGTGTCCAAACAAACATTGAATAAGAACACACCCAAAATACCACCTAACAAAAATCAATTAGATCACCGGAAATACAAAAAAATTATATATTTTATGTGGACAATAGTGATACGCTTCATTTGGAGATCATCACTTCAGAAGCACCGAAAAGGGATACAATTTCCGGAAGTGACCGTCACCCGAAGGGACTAAGGATAAAATAAATGCCCAACACATCCACCATCCGGTCAGTTTGGTTTTTGGTGTTTTTTTTCGAATTCTTCCGACTGTACACTTGTGACCACAATCCAATTATGTACAACTCGGACAGCATGGGAATTTTTGGCTAATGTTGTACCATGATGGAGCGTTCTGTTTTTTCTGCGATTCGACTTAGTCGGAATTCTTTTCTTTGTACCTGCCTTCGGCACTTGCTTAGCCGATGTGTGGGATGGGATAACACCCGCACAGCTTCCAACACAACAGATCTCTTCGGATGTTTTGTAAATTTTTTACGGGCGCTTAGCTTATGCAGGTAGTTTTCTTGCATATATATGAAATGTATCGCCCGATCGCCGCCGGAGTTCCCACAGAGTTTTTATTTTCACAAATGGAAAAATCTAAAAGCCGTGAAACGATATTATATGCATGAAAAGGAGAAATTGATTGATAATAGGCTGTTGGATAGAACTAATATACTTGAAGTTGGGTCGATGAAGGATTCTGATGCACAAGAAAATCAAAGATTTCTTAGTTTTTAATTTTGATTTTGAAAATATTTATTGTATAGTCATTTTTGAAAATGGGGCAAGTTATCATATTTAAATAATTTGCCTCATATAGTATCGTATGAGGAGTCGAAAAAATAAAGACCTCGACTGATATAATAAAAATCCTCTTTCTAATGTAATTTGAATCATCGAATTTGTTTATTTTATACTAAAAAAATTTTCCAAAAAATTAGCCACAACAAAGATCTCTTTTTTTGAAGGAACTTGAATTTTAGAGTGGCTTTTTTCGAGGTATCACCAGCAATTTAAAGTAGTTTCAGCATTTTCCATTTATGGGAAAAAATTGTAAAGTTGGCAAAAAAAAAGGTTCAATGTATTTAGAAATAAGAGAACCATGAACATGGTTTTTAGAATTTCTTGCATCTTTCAGAGTTCTCTGGTTGACAAACGAAATAAGGTACAGATTTCATACTTATACACATTATGCATTGATTTTTCTCAAAATATGAAATTGTATTTAAAAGCAAGTAAAAGAGTTGAACAAAAATTATCTTCCTAGTAAAGTTCGTCGAGTATAACATATGTATACCTTTTCCAATGATTTTTCAATACAATAATATAATTTATTATTTAAACTATATTAGTAAAAAAAGTAAACTTGACGATAGGTATATAAAGAAATTAAATTTATAAGGAGTCTTTTAAAAATGCTATAATGCGGCTATATATGTTTTAAAGTGATGTGAGCATTAGAGTTGATGATTTTAGACCAATTATGTAATTTACCAGGTCTGTTTAAGATATCATGTCTGTGATATAGAATTATAGATTTAAATAAGTCTCTATATATGAGGGATATGTTCTAGGACTTAATTTTCTAATACAATTTTCTAAAACAATACTAGACGAAAATTTAGAAACGTCATATAATAGCATGAGAGGGTAACAAAGTGAAAACGATATTTAAAATAGTTTGTGAATTTTCATAGTATACAGAGATTTTCTACTGAAATTTTGAAATTCAATACAGTGAACGAAATTGATTTAGCCGCATCAACATTTTTCACATTAAACATTCCGAAAAAGGTGAAACACTATTCTTAATAAGAAGTGATGATTTTTTATAATATTTATATTGTCATGTAATATTATATACATATAATAATCTTTAATTCATACATTCGTTTTTACAGTTAGTAACAATATAGAAAATTCAGCATTATAAAAGGGTGAAATTGATTTAGCCGCAACCTTAGTCATGACCATAATTATTAAATAATGTTTATTAAATACAAATTAACATTATTCAATATTTAGTGTGACCTCCATTTTTATTAATCACAGAAAAAATTCGGTTTGGCATGGATTTTATAAGGCTTTCTAAAGTGCTGACTAGAATTGCTTCCCAACACTTCTTGATTTCGTCTTTAAGATCCGAAATACGGTTGAATTGGCGTCCATTTTTTATAAATCTCTCTGGGCAAAATCCCCCATAGATTCTCTATGGGGTTTAAATCTGGACTACAAGCTGGCTAATTTAAAACACTTATGTTTCACTCAACAAACCATTCTTTTGTGAATCTGGAAACGTGAATGGCTGCATTGTCGTGTTGGAAAATTACTTCGTTTTCCATATAAGGACTGTCCCGGAAAAAACCCGACCAGTTGTTTCCCCTTAATACTCTGACTAAGCTTGTTCGATTTTGTTACAGTTTGCACAGCTTTGTCTCCCACAAAAGCACTTCACTTTGCAGTCAGTACCTTTTTATTATTAGTACTCTATCATATGATGGCGCGACTTGAAGAAAAACGTAGAAAAGAAATTATTTCCAAATACATAAGAAATCCTGGATTATCTCAAAGAGCTTTATCAAAATTGCTTAAAATTCCGAAAACTACGATACAAAATTTATTGAAACGTTTTAAAGAGAGGTCGACTGTGGAAAGGAAAAAAGGATCGGGAAGAAAAAGGGGATCTTCTGACAGTACCGTTGAAAAAAAGGTGAAAAATGCATTTCGTAGGAATCCTAACTACTCAGTTAGAGATGTTGCAGATATAGTGGGTACATCGAAATCAACGGTTCATAGAATTAAAAGGAGATTAAATTTAAGAACATTCAAGGTAAAAAAAGTACCGGATAGAGATGAAAATAAAGAAAAAGTGTGTAAACGAAGAGCTCGCAAACTCTATGAAGAATTTTTGACAAAGTTTTCGTGTTGCATAATGGATGATGAAACATATTGCAAAGCCGACTTTACGCAGTTACCAGGAAGTGAATATTACGTAGCGGTAAATCGAGAAGGAGTTCAAAAAAAATTTAGAGTGCGCTCAACTTCAAAATTTCCCAAAAAATTTCTCATATGGCAAGCCATCTGCTCTTGTGGTTTAAAATCACGGCCTTTTATAACACAAGGCTCTATTAACGGAGAAATTTACGTAAAGGAGTGCTTGAAAAAACGACTACTTCCTTTCATTCGCAGACATGAAGTTCCTGTTCTATTTTGGCCTGACTTAGCAACTGTCCACTACTGTCAAACAGCTAGAAATTTCTATCGTGCTCATGCAATCACTACCGTACCTCGAGAAGCCAACCCACCTAATTGTCCGGAACTTCGCCCTATTGAGCGTTACTGGGCCCTAATAAAGCGTATATTAAAGAAGAAGAACCGTAAAATAAGAAACAAAAAAGTTGATGTAAAAATTTTCAAAAAAAAGTATTGTGAAGGTTCAAAATTGATTAACCAAAGGTCTGTAAAAACGCTTATGGCAGGTGTCAAATCAAAAGTTCTTAAATTTTATCGAAAATAAAAGTTAACAAAAATTAAATATTTTATTTGGATGAAAATTGTTTTTTCGTTAAAGTATAGCTAAATACAATAAAAAGAAAATGATAAATATATAATTTATAAGCTTCAAATGGTGGTCGGATTTTTTCTGGGACAGTCCTTAATCTTCCAGTAACGGAATTAAAACGCTATCTAAGACGTCTGTGTAGTCCTCTGACGTCATTCTATTGGAAATAAAACATATTGCCGATTTCGCACAGTGGCTAAAAGCTGCCCAAACCATAACATTTCCACCACCAAAATTTCGACTTAACTTGGGCGAATTTTGTTGGCGTAGAACGTGCCAATAATAACTTAAACCATCAGGACCGTCTTAATTAAACTTCTTTTCATCTGAAAATATGACGGTTTCCCACTTGCTCCCCATTTCCAAGTGTTATTTTGCAAATTGTAGCCGGTTCTGTTTATAGTGTGGTTTGAGCACTGGTTTTCTGCATGGTTTTTTGTACCTGATGTGTTTAGATGAAGATAAAATTTGCTGGACATGTCGTTTCTTCACAGGTAGTTCAAGAGCAGCTTTAATCTGAGCAGCACTTAGATGATCCTTTATTGCTATCGTTTTTATTTGACCCTTTTGCCGAGCCGAAAATTTTTTGTTCCCTTTCTGGTTGCAGTTTTGGCCATAATTCTTATCCAGTTTTAAATAATTTCGAATCACCTTTTCAGATCGGCAAATTCTGATAGCAATTTGTCTGTTCGAAAGATGTAATTCCTTAAAAGCATCAATTTTCGCTTTTTCTTCCGCTGTTAAAAAATTTTTTTTTTCGGCATATTGTGAAAGTGTCCTAAACAATTTAAACAGTTGTATTTTGTTGCAATATTTATAATAAAAGTAATCGTTTACCTCCTCCTTAATGAAAAATATTTCGAAATATAGTTATTATAGTTATAGTTATTTTAATTGAAATGTCAAAATTGCTCAAGATCTAACTGTGCGGCTAAGTCAACAAAAGTTAAAAATAATATTTTTTATTACTTTGAAGAAAAGAGCATTCAAGGACAATATACAAAATTATTGATACTTAAATATTTACAATATCTTATCAGTTATTTTTGGAGTCGGCAAGCTTATAAATATTTAAGTATCAATTTTCTTTAAAGTAATAAAAAATATTATATTTAACTTTTTAATTTAAATTTGTAAATATAGGCAAAGTTTTGAAGTCGATTTTTATTTTTTTGTAAAATTTTTTTTAAATTTTCTGAACCTGAAGGCTATAAACCTTACTTTTAGAGGATCCTGTCTGTGTAGTTTTCATTTTCATGTCTCCTGCTCTTTTCGTATTTTTTTTTTTCACAACAGTACGTTTAGAATAAATAAAATATAAATTACATATTGACACATTGTTGAAATGTACCCATCATGATTTTTTACTACCTTTATTTTAACGCTAAGCGATCTCTATCTTTCGAACACCCGTCGTCATCATCATACTCTACCCAATTCTTTGTGACTAGCTTTTGGGTTTGGCAAAATTTATTACCAATTATGTCAACGGTCCAATCATATATTGTTTAAAGCAAAACAACTTACTCAGAAGTCCCTGCACCTACATGTCACCAAAAACATGATAATTCGTACCTTCGTACCTTCAATTCTGCTGAAACTGTGCGAGTCCCTTCATAAATTACACTTTACTACCTCAGTTTGACCGTCATCATGACGGTTGATTTCTTCAAGAATTTTCCCTTTTGTTTGAAGAGTAGATTTCAACCTTGGGCAATTAGAACCTTAAGGCGTGGATAATGTTTTTATGGTTGTGCATTTCATTCAAAGTTTAGTTCCTCATGATTTTTTGTTTTAGGAAATTTTAAGTATTCGCTATGCTCCGTGGTAGGCCGTGCAGAATCCTGCAGATTTTGTGGTCGAAAAATTCCATAAGGAAGGAGATTTCTAACCAAAATTTTTTTGAAGTTCATGTTTACCAGAACAAATTGTTTAGCACCACAGCGGTGGCAAAAATATTTTGACTATTTTTACTTGGAAAATAAAATTGAAAGAGGTTTCTTGTGGGTTTCAACAGCAGGAAGCATTTAACCGTGGAAATCGGTTATGTAAAATTCTTAAACAGAATTCCTCAGTTTATTATATTCAAAAACTATGAAGAAGTAGATAAAGGTTCTCTTGTAACCGAGTTAAAAAGAGAACGTTATCAATTCGACACTGTATAAAATTTTTTTTATGTTTGACTACTTGTTTAAAGATTATAACTTTTCATTTTGCAGAAAAACAAATGATTTCAATTTAAGGTATTGATGCTCTTTAAACGAAATGTTACATAAAATTAAGAGTCCTATTATGAAAATCGATTTTGTTTGACTAGACTAGCGAACACATTAATTTTCTTAGCATCACAGCATTGAAAATAGGAGCCTAATATATTACTTTCATATACTGGGTGAATAAAAAGTTCAGAATAGCCAAATATTTCGTGAAATACACATAAGGTCGTATTAATAATTTTAAAAAAGCTTTCCAATGATACCAAATTCAATGCGAGGGGAGTCTTAATCTTAACGTATTTTTGATTTTTCAATCCGATGTGTATTCCTCGGGCATTACACTAATTTACAAATTTTAACTTATTTCTTGCCCTTCATACGAAATGTAATTTTTTCCTTCCTTTAATGGAAACTAATCAGTAATGTAAATTCGGCTTTTTCCATCATGTTACGTCTTCGAGGAAAATAGGGTTAAAAAATGAAAATATACGGGTCATTCTAAGTTAAGAGGTATTAAGTTATTAGGAGAGGCGGCACGACAAAAATAATAGAATTTTAATATGATTGCAGTATGTTTTTATCGAAACACTTATTATCTTCATATGCGAAAAGCAGCCAGTCAATTTATTTATTTTTTATTATTTTATAACTGACCAGGGGAGATACTAGATACAGGGGAGAGACAAGACGTACAGGGTAGAATACTTTATGAACAGGGGAGAGATATTTATGTTATTTTATGAAACAAATCACAGTAGTAGTTTAAGGATCAACTTTATTTTTATTGTTAATTAATAATAATCAGACGTTTTATTGTACAACAGCCATCAGTAATTATAAAAGTAACTTAAAACTTAAATTCTTATTTGAGTATGCAAAATACAAATGGGCCCATATAGCTGGAGGTGAGTGCGACAAATTTTTGGACAAAGTGCAGAAACATGTGCCTTTTATGTCTTGTCCAACTTCTTTGGTATAAACTATAACTGTGTGCATACTGATTTGTTGCCTTGAACCCCCGAAATGGAAGGACTGCACTTCTTCAGAATATTTGGTAAAATAGTTTTCGCTGAAGTCCATGCGTATGATAGCATCTTGTACTGACTGAATTATGAACAACAGTACATTCAAGTCTCCTATAACGAGATTGATTCGTACCGCGTTATACGGAAACCGCGCTATGAGAGACTTCAAATTAATTCAAATCAGGATATGCGTTCTATGGAACCGCGTTTTGAGAAACATAGAAATACGCTAAATCAGAATAATCTATACCGCGTTATATGGAAACCACTGCCGCGTTCTATGGAAACTGCGTTGTAAGAAACTCAGAATTAATACAAATTAAATGATTTGTACCGCGTTATATGGAATCTCAGAAATAAATAAATTCTATATAAATCAGACCTATATAAAAACTGCATTCTCAAAGTAACAAAAAGTAACAAGTTGTGGCTGATACGGTTAATAAATGAAATTTTATAATAGAAATGACAATGAATATGTAGATTTTTACATAATTAAATTTTGGTTTAATGAATACTAGAATTGTTAAACAGGGGAATACACCACAAATGTTAACTATGTACATACAAAAATTTAACACATCGAATAAGTGTTTCCATAGATAAATTTTTCAAACCATTTGAGTTGTTGGAATGTTCTTGTATGAAAAACGCGTTATAAAGAGACCGCGTTATAGGAAAACTTGTCGCATTTTTCACACCGCGTTGTATGGGAATCGCGCTATAAAAACACCGCGTTATAGGGGATTTGACTGTACACGTATTAGCTGTAAAAATACTCCAACACGACATATTTTTATCTCCCCTGGACAGTAAGTATCTCCCCTGGCACCTTAGAAGGCAGGGGAGAGAAGACAGGGGAGATACTTTCCTGTTAAAAAATTGGTATAAACGTCAAAGTTTTTGTAATACGTAATTAACAAAGAAGAATATGATTCTATGCATAATTTACAGTAATTATATAAAGAAAACAAGTTATTTAGGCTTATAATTGCGCTAAAAAACTTACCAGGGGAGAGAACGCATTCACGGATTCACAACTACTTCCAGTAAGTGGCGTCACTGAAATGGCGAGCAAAATGGCCGTACGCTTGTGTCGTGAAGGCTTGCTGCTAACTTCACGTGGAATGCTTTATATTTATAGTCGCAATTTACGCGATAAATTTAAACATTTGTGATTTTTAAACGAATACAAAACGCCAGGGGAGGAGACGCTAAATATGAAGGACAAATGTAGACATTATAGTTTTTATGAAAAAGAAAATGTTAGTAATTGTTTTTTCTTAGATTACATTAATTTAATTAGTCTAGTTTATAAGTTATATGAAATATAGTTTATAACATAATTTCAAGTTAGTCAAAACTACTGATTGACTAACATAATCTGTTGGGGGACAGACCAGGGGAGATACATTTTTCATGTTTTAGGCTCTTTTGTGACAAAATTAAATACACTTAATTCGTGAATTTAAGTGACCATAAAGAAGATGGTAACTTTTAAGATATAACAGGCTTATTTCAAATAATTTAAATATGTATATATGATTTTTTATCATTGCCGTTGAAAATACCTCATAACTTAGAATTACCCATACATATTTTTGCCACTTTTGGAAAATTTTTTAAAAACAACGGAATTTCGTAGCAGCTCAAAACGTAAGCCAAATCAAAATTTGAATTCTTAAGATTTATTCAGGAAACGAATTTTATATGAATCTTCCCTCTGCCATATAAATTAAATGAACCAAAGGTATGTAGGTGTGGAACTCTAATGAAAATCTTGCCTCCCCAACAAACCTTGAAAAAGGTTTTAATTAACTGATATTTTATAAGGGGCCATCCATAAATTACGGCACACGTTAAGGGGGAGGGAGAGGGTCAACAAAGTGTGACAAGGGGGGCCAGTCATAAACTTTGTGACGTCACATATATAAATCTAAAGTTTTAAAACTCTAAACTAACTCCTAACGAAAAACCTTAAAGTCTTAAAAAAGCCCTATGTGTCTATTGGCGGGTAAAAACTTAAAAATAAATAGTTAATAGCGAAAAAAAATTTGTTTAATTCATAACATTAAAATTTCATCTTTTTTTTTTCAAATATTTTTTTTTTTTTGGATACGTGAAAAAATTTCAGTTTTTTCAAAAAATCATGAAATTCGTGTGACGTCATTTATGGATGGCCCTAGCTATAGTATAGAATTTAAGCATTTATTTGAACTACGTTTGGAACCGTTACGATATTCCTTTTATTTTTTAAAAAGAATTCTAAAAATGGCTAAAATACGGATTTTTTTAAATTTTTAACCAAAATTTTTCCTGAAATTTTGACTTAATGTAATTTTTTTTAAGGAAACAAAAATCTTATAAACTAGTGTTATGAAAAATCTTATTTTTTGCAATTACGAATCAAAAAACAGTTTCAGACAAAACAAAAAAAACAAAGTATTTTTCAGCATAGCTGAATCTGCTCTAAAAAATGGGGGTTTCCATTTAAGATTTTAAAGTTACCCCCACCCCGTTCGGTATCGAATTTAGTATCATTGGATAGATGTTTTTAAAATATTGAACACGTATTTTTTTGTTTTATGATCCGATGTGTATTTCTCGAGATATTTGATATTTTAAATTTACAAACAACTTTTTTGTCCCTGAAATTTATCATTTTGACGTAGATTTATTTACACTCATTCGGAAGCACTGAAACGAATGAAATAAAAAAAATTTTAAAACAAAATCGAACCACGAAAAGAAAATCTGACTGATTTAAATTTTATGCTATCAAATCATCGACAATCAGTTTGGTTTCCCGCATACAAACATTTTTGGATATAATGTTTTACGTAGAAGTGGATAAAAATCAAAAAAGTTATTTTATAATTTTTAGAGCTTCTGATTTTTGTTTTGTTTTAAAGTTTGGTTATATGTAAAAACAAAATTCATGCAGTGATTACAAATATGGAAAGTTTAACTAGGAATAAACTAGGAAAAGGACTATAAAATAAATTACAATTTGAAATATAGCAGCACTTTTATTGTATACAAATGTAAATGTAAAAATCGGTAAATTAACTATGTTCTTAAACGAGTGGATGGATAATACGAATATCCTAAAGCTGCTCCGGTTACATGATTCTAACAATAATAAATAAGGGGTTTTGATAATTGATTGGTTTTATTTTTTAGTTTTTATTTTTTTATTAATCGTTTTTTAAGTATGAAGTTATATTTACCTGTATGTGTGAGATGATAATTTGCCGCTTTTTTTTTTTTTGTGCGTTCTTCGAATATGGCTGACTACATTGTTTCTTTATATAAAAAACGAGTGAAAGTGAATGTTTTGTCCTATCGTTAGAAAAGTATAAGACTTAAGCCTATAATCTCACCTTGTCTGTCTTATGTTCTAAACACGTTACTCTCGCTCTACCTATGCTAGACTAAATTTGATTTTCTTTTTTTAAATCTCACTAAAGTAGAGAGATAGGAAAAAAAAAGAAATGTTGAGTTGAGCTTCCGATAAAATGTCGGTCTTAATTTACAAGTCGTTCCGCGAACAAGTCTTATTTATATTAGGGAGGGGGTTATATATGTACAAAAGTTCTTATTTCTCTTCTTTTCTCTCAGAATTTTTTTTTTTTATGTTTAAAGCATCCGCGTCACGAACATCTCAAAAGTCTAATAATTTAAATAACTAAATTCGTTTAGGTTGATGAGATCTGCTCGGTGGCCTTTAGAAAGCTACCGAGAGATGAGGGGATGCTGTCAACCTTTGGTTGATCATCAAATGCTCTCTTGTGCGTTCACTTCATCGTGGGTATGCTGCAGAAGTCCTTTTCTTTCGTCCGGTGCTGTACTCGAATTTTCTACTGGATGCTGCGCTTCCGCACTACCAGCGTACATTGATTCATAGACAGGATTCGCGAAATTACCCTAGTTTTAGAAGAAATACAAATTAAATATTATTTACTAAAAAATCATAAATTGGGCGTTTTAATACTATTTATAACTGATGATAATGATGGTAAAAATCCAACACTAACTCAGTGATAGTGCAAATCAATTCCATTACCACTAATTTAGTGATAGTGCAAAATCAATTTTATTATCACTGTCCGACACTGAAAATAGCGTAATCGAAAATTCCTCTACAACTAGAACTCAAATTGACTTTTATTGAGGCTATGGTAGTGAAATTAATGAAGTTGATCATTGATTAATTATTACAATGTGCAATAAAACTAAATTTGCATTATCACTAAATTTTCAACGATAGTGAAATATTAAATTACACTAGCACTGGTCTCAGTAATAATAGTGCATTATAAAGAGGAAAAAAGGCCCTTTTTTCGCATGTTTTAACACATTTCACAACGAACTAAGGAAAAGACATAAAAAAAATGTATCAGGTATCAAATTAATCGCCGTAAAAAATCAAGAGAGGCATTGCTTTTATTTTTCGAAAATATTAAAAATCACCCCTAATTGAAAAATTATCATTTAGTGCAAAGATGTTTCTTATTAGATTCTTATTAGATATCAAATCAATCAATTGTATTTTCAACAAAGAAGGTTAAAAATCCACCTAGAGGCGCTTCATCCCTCAAATATTGGAATAATCTGGCATATTTTTCAAATTTCTAAATGTAACATATTTTTGTGCTTCAAGTGATGAAAAATACGGGAATGGCAATTCTTGCCAGTTTTGAGGGAAAAATGACCCTCAGCCTAGTACAGCTACTCTCTAAGGGGGTGAAATCATCCCCTAAATATAAAAATACTGTAACAACTTTATTAAAATTCTGAATATGAAATAATTTTGCGTTTTGAGTGAAAAGTTCTTGTGATTCTTGAAAAAAATAACTCTTGAAAAAGCAGGCTACAAATGCTTCGAAAGTGATAAAATCATCCCCTAAATCTTATTTGTATATTAAAGAAAAGAAAATAGAGAATAGACACTTTTTGACTTTTTGGTAGGATGAAAAATATGTTAGTGTATTTCAATGTTTAGCGGATGATTTCACCTCTCTAGAGAGCATTTGTACCCTGTTGAGGATTTTTTTTTTTTTTTTTTAAACGCATAAAAACTGTTTGTACCATATTTTTCCTCACTCAAAAAGCAAAAATATTTCATATTCACAATTTTCAAAACATTTTTGCAGTATTTTTATATTTACGTGATGATTTCACCCCCTTAGAGAGTAGCTGTACTAGGCTGAGGGTCATTTTTCCCTCAAAACTGATAAGAATTGCCAATCACGTGTTTTTCATCACTTGAAGCACAAAAGTATGGTACATTTAGAATGTTGAAAAATATTCCAGATTATTCCAATTTTTAGGGAATGATTTCACCCCTTTTTAGCGCTTATAGGTGGATTTTTAACTCTTCTTTGTTGAAAACACATAACATTGCATTTTTGAGATTAATTTGTACTAAATGATAATTTTTTGATAAAATCAATCATTTAGGGTGATTTCAACCCCCAATTAGGGGTGATATTTTAATATTTTCGAAAAACTAAAATCAATGCCTCTCTAGATTTTTTACTACGATTAATTTGATACCTGATACTGTTTTTTTCTTAAGTTCGCTGTGAAATGTGCAAAAACAGGCGATACTACAAAACTATCTTACCTTATCGTCTTCATGCACAAACGCCGGCGCTTCGTCAACGTCTCCCAAATACATTGGATTTGTAATTTCTACGTTGTCTGTTAGACGCGCGTGTGAAAATGGTTGACCCATTCTTCGTTTTCTGTGAGGCAAAACAAAATATTTGTTCAATTTTATTAAAATTATTTTTTCGTATTTAAAAGTATTGCCTTATGAAACCAAAATCTTACTCGAATATTTTTAAAAAATAATAATTTTTTGTTTAAAGGACTATCTTACATCCGGAAATAAGGATGATAAAATGCTATTTTTTTTTTACACAGAAGATTGCCTATCGTTATTTTAATATTGTAGTTCTTATGGTTGTATTTATTTAACAAGACGTTTGAGAATATTTGCTAAAAATTTAAAATTGATCCGACTGACGGTCTAGTGTAGTCTTAAACTTTAAACCCATTTTTCTCAAAATAATGTTTTCCAAATCGATAAACAAAGTATTTCGTATTTTTACTACATAAGAAAAATTAACCCTTGAACGAAAACGAGCGATTTTCGTTCTTTGTAAACGAGAAAAATCCTGTCGTAGTGCAGATATTATTTTTGTATATAAATAAATACTAACGATATTTCAAAAACGTTTTAAATTTCTTATATTGTCAGGTTTTAGAAAAATGCAAAATTTCCATAAGCAAGAATTCTAGAGATATTCAAATAAGACTCATTACGTTATGAATTTAAATTCCAATATGATTATACATTTTTATATTAGATAGCTGCTGTATTTATGAAATTACTCGTGTAAGATCATTTGATTATTGCAACTACATAAATAAGTTGGATCGATCTTGTTGCTGATTACGATATACCAAATAAAGTAGTATTTAAATAGCTGAACTATGTGTAGGACATTCTTAAAGGAATTTTGCAATACAGCTACGAAATTCGTCTTTTTTTTAATACAAACAACACGGACCGTATTGTTTTAAGATCAGTAGACACAGTCTATTTACTCTAATTAAAATATAATTAAAATTAAGAATAAAAATTTAAACACGTTTGTTAAAACTTACTTCAAGAAGAATACCGCGCTTCCGAACAGTGATATGAATAGAATTAAAACTGATAAAATAGCTGACAGAATGGTTAAAATTCTGGCAGTATTCCTCCTGTCTTCGCTGAGGACAATTGGACTATTATCAGAAATACAAGCGCTTATATCTCCATTGTCACAGCTTGATAAGAATAAAAGTAAATAAACATCAGGTAATAGTATAATAAATTTAGAATAAGTTTATACTTACAGACACTCATTAATTGAGCTTCCATCTTTACACCTTCCACATTCACTTTCACAAGGAGGAGGACTAGTGCAATTTTTTCCACCCCATTCTCCTATGCAAATGCACTGTGGATTCATAAAATCGTCTAACTGGCAGATGCCACCGTTCGCACAGTAACTAATGCATGGATTTTCGTACTGAAATCTCTTCTATAAAAATTAAAAATCATTATTAATATCAATTCTTACATATATAAAAACAAATAATATAGGTATACCTCACAAAATTCTCCATTCCATTGTTCTGTGCAATTGCAGATACCCACACCTCGGATAATATGGCAAGTGCCGCCGTTTTGGCAAATAACATCAGTACATGGCGTTCTCACAGGAACTAATGATTCATCACAAACTATTAAAGCAGAGAATAAAATATGAATTGAAAGTTTTAAAACAAATTTCTAAAATACTTACACTCTGGTGGATGTGCTGTTTGGCATAAATCGACATCGCACCGTTTCCCGCCAAAACGATCTGGACATTTGCAGAGAAGATCGTTAACACCCTTGCTGCAGTTTCCACCATTGTAGCAGAAATTCTCACAGGAGTCTGACTCGCAATTTTTGCCATAGTATCCAAAATAGCATTCACATTTTGGACCTCGAATACCATTTGTGCATTTACCATGATTATGACAATAATGATCACAAATGACGACTTCGCAGCGTTTTCCGACGAAACTAAATATAAATTTAATTTTATAAATTTATTTCAAAATTAATTCATAACTAAATAATAAAAGCAAATCGATATAAGCAACCTTAAAAACCCCTTAGCACTTGTTTTCATGTGAATTCTAAAATATCTGTAGAAAATTCTTTTTTCCAAAAGAATTATTTCCCTTAACATGTTTTAACAGATATTTTTAAAAATTAGAGCTATTTTAAAAGTTTCTAGCTTAAGCGTCGCTTTTATTCATTATTTCTGAAGCCTTTATTTCTGAATTGACAAATAATAATAAATTTAGTACTATTTATTAATTATTTTAAAATCAGTACACCTTTGACTCTTAATTGTTACGCGAATTGGTATATGAAAAATATTTATTTACTCGATTTTTATTCACTTTCGTGAGATCAACTAAAAATCGAATGCCCTAGGCCTAGACATACAGCGCACTAAATTAATAATTAGTTGATTACTCATTTAGCCACTAATTATTAATTAATGAAGTGGTAACAGACAGCCATTTCTTAATCATCATTTATCAGCTATCAGTTATTCAATAGTTCTTGTGCTTTTTTCTTCTTGTTCTTTGTAATGGATAGAGCAATGTAATGCTACAACTGGTAACAAGTACAAAATCAGCTGTATTCTAGTACAGTTTTCATCATTCAGGTTTAGGTATAAATAATCAAAAAATTATGGTCATTTAGCAAGTCATAAATGATCAAGTTTTTCGTCATATAGCGGTCATAATGATAATAAGCCCGTGACACACAGCACCTAAATTAGTAATTAGTACTAATTAGTAATTTATGTTTGCTGCCAGTCTACGGCAAAAATCCGTGATTAAATCTAAATTATAAACTCTCAAAATTACATAAGTACATACATAACTGGGTCTTTCTGAGCTAACTGAATTTATAATCACAATTCTTCTAAAATTAAAACGCGTTCTCATTGGAAGAGCGTCAGTGTACTAAGTTCAAGGTCCTGGGTTTGATTTGTGTTTTAATATACATATTTTTTTAGATTTTATTTACTTTCTGAATTAATTTAATAATTGTTGATTTGAGTTCTGCCCATTTCTGCGATTTTTGTAATTGTGACTTCGTTATTTAAAAATTTGGCTTTAAGGTAAGATTCTTGGCAAAGTACAAATGTTGAATTCAAATTAATCATTATAAATAAAAATACGTGTTCGTAACAATAGTACTATTTAAAATTGACATGAAAATTGAAAAAATTAACATAAAGCGACCCAACATAATGAAAATGCTCTGATTAAAAGAAGTAACGATTAAAAAATGGAATTGTTTTATTCCCCAAAGACTATAATATTGACTTCTTCGATAGACAAATTGGAGCACTAAAATTATTGTTCATATTGTTTATTCTTCGCTACTAAGTAGTGATATCCCAATTTTAGTGTATGAGCACCTAAAATTGGAAATTTTATCACATACGACCTATAATAAACTAAACCTTTCTGAAATTAGGTTATATTTCCCCATGAAATTGTATAAATTATATAATTTAAATTGTTTAAGTCTGAAAAAGTGAGTATAATAAAACATACCCATCTGGACAATCGCACTGTGTTGAGCCAGTTACAGTCTCACGACAAACTCCTCCGTTTTCACAAGTTAAATTTTCGCAATGTTCACATCTCTCACCAAAATATCCTGGAGGACAGGAGCATTTTTGTATTCCTTGTTCAATAATCAAACATGATCCTCCGTGGTGACATCGACTCTAAAGAAAAAAATATATAAATCAACTAAATCGAAGTAAATCTTACAATAAATCTTACTTGGCATTCTGTTAAAGAAATCTCGCATTTCTCACCCGTCCAATTTGGCGGACAAATACACACTAAAGGTGGTGGATTTTCATCATAATTTTCTCCAGGATTAATAACAACTTTACAAACTCCTCGATTTTGGCAGTATCTAAAAATATATAAATCTAGGTATTTTCTAAATTTTTATTTCATTAATCTGGAGTTCTTACCCTGAACACCTGTAATGCTCGCACATTTCACCGTCGAATTGAGGTGGACATATGCAACGTGGAATGTGATCGACTATTTTACACTCTCCAGAGTTACACTTTAATGGACAATACTCGGTGATAATTTCTGCGCATTCATATTTCTGAAATAAACAATAATTTTAAGTTTTCTAGTTATTTTAAGACACAGGAAAATATAGAATATTTCGGAAATGTATTTTAGATACCGAATTTAATGTCAGCTATTTAATAGTTATTTAAAGAATCATAGTCAATAAAATGGTCATTGTTGACCCCGATAAAATAGTTTTTGCATTTTTCTAGAAAGATAATTTTTTAAATAGGTAATACAAAAACCTTAGCCAAGTTTTAAACCACGAGACGTTTCTTCTCAAAATTTTCACGTTTTTGGTAAGTTTATGCTTCTTAGTAATTGTTTATAAATTTTCTAAAAGAGGTTATGACTTCAAAAGACAAATTAGTTTAACTTATAAGATTCTATGTAAAATTTACCAAAAATGGTATTACACATACGTCATGAAAAAATCGAAAAACGACAATTAAAAATTAAAGTTATATGATAAAATGCAGCTTCTGATTATTGCCATATTTTAAAAGTGCTGGGGCAATTTAAAACCTACTAGCTGCATTTTTTCCAATTTTTTTAAGCTTTGAAAGGTTAAAGAATGGCTCTTATCACAGAAATATTTCTATTTCAAATTTTGTTGATAAACATCGAACATTTTTGGAAAGATTTCGACGAAAACCTGCCGATACCATTTAGGATTTTCGAAAAATTAAAATTTCTTACTGTCTTTTTAAATACATGTTTATTAAAATTGATTTAAATTTGTTTTGCACCCTAAAACAAAAATATTTCCGTTGCAGTTTCGGAAATTTGAATTATACTTTATCCCAAAAAGTTCAAACTCTTTAAAAAAATAATAAAAACTATCCTGTTTGATATTTAATTTTAACTTTCTCGACACTTAACTATTAAATTAATTATTTAAAGATTTAATAAATGAATAACATAAATATAAAGTACTTACATCTTCAATTTTCTTCATAGCCATATTGCTTGGACATAAGCAAGTGTATCCTTGTGCTTCGTCCGCTGATAGTAAACATATTGCTTTTTGAATAAGACAAGGATCCTCAGCGCACGGATTTGATACTACAAAAAAAAAAAAAATGTAACAACATCTTTAATTTTAATAAGATATATCCTTACTGTTTCCATTTTGTTTAAGAGGATGAATAATTCCGATATCTGATGATCGATATCCCTTCAGGAGATATGTGCCATTATCATTTCCGAATTTATTCATTTTAATTATGCTTTGGTCATAGAGTTTGATATATAGAAAATCTTCAAAAACATCAATTTTTTGTGGTTTTTCTGTAATACAAAAAAATTTTAATATAGTATTATGTTGCAGTAAAAGAAAGATTCTATCAATTTACCATTATTTTCAAAACGCCTTACAACATGTCTGTCTCTTCCGTTTAACAGACTTGTTTCGATGGTGCCTTTACGATAATCAGCCCAGTACAATCTTCCGGTAGGATAATCAATCGAGAGACTGATTGGCCAGCCAACATCGATTTCTATTAGACTCTTTTTATTTCCACCGTCCAAGGAGGCTACAAGGATGCCATTCTCTAAAGTTGACCAAATCATTAGGCGTTGTTCTGGCTCCAAAACTATGTCCATCGGATGCATTCCAGTAGATACGACGGTGGCATATCTCTGGCCATCAATATCAGTTACAATAATTTTATTATGGCGTGAATCAATTATATATAACTTTGAAGTGACCCAATCGACAGCAAGTGATTTTGGATCGTCCAAATGTGGAATCTGAATATTAAGCAATTATAATAATTGAATTAATTAAAATATAAAAGACAATACATTAAATGCAGTTAATTCCTTCAATTCCTTTGCTTCCGTCGTTTCCCTTTTTGTCCTAGGTTCAAATGTTGCTTCAGTGAGAGTGTCTATTTTCATTGTATGGATTTTATTGTGATGGGAATCGATCCAGAACAATAGTGTTTCTTTTGGACGAATTAATACATCAAAAACGTCTATTTTTAAGCTTCCTGTCTGAACAAAGCCCATCACTGTAGTCGTCTCCAATTTTTGGGGTAAAATAAACCTGAATTCTTGTTCCGATGCCAAAAGTAGTATTTGTTCTTGTCCTAAAAACATAAAAGGAGTTATATTGTACTGAGTAATTAAGTAATTTAAATATACTTAATAATAAGAATTAGAAATATACACAATTTTATTCCAAATAAAAAATTTGAATTAATTTAAATTAAACATTTTTTCAATTGAATTAAAATTCTAATCTGATTTTGTAAAAGTGAAAATAATTACTTGTCTCTGGCAATATTAATTACTAATAATTTTTTTTCTCGTAATACTAATTACACAGGCCTACGAATTAAAAACTTTTAAAAACTTCTCACTTTTTATAGCCGATTATAGGGGTTTGGGACCTACTAATTCGGTTTTTTTTCTAACACATCACGTTTTTTAGCAAAATAGGGTAAAAATGCACAAGAAAACGCGTATTTCGGCCATTTTTAAAAACTCAATAAAAAATAACGGAACGTGGAAAAAGCTCTTAAGGGGTTAAATGGGTCTTAAAGGTATAAAAAAACGACTTCCTTAAAAAATTTTATTTCAAAAACGAAAAATCTTTTTTATTTAATATTTAAATATATGAAAGTAAAGTACTTAAAGTACTTGTAAAAAATTTTCAGCCAAAAATACTGAAAATTTTCCATTTTCCAGCCGTTTTTCGCCGTCAACCTTTTTTTTTGCGGTGGAAATGATATTTCGGTGTGGATTCATCTGAAATCAAAAATTTTCTTGTAGTTTATGCCCTTGGCTCGTGATTGAACGAAGGAATTGAAAAAAAAAAATGAAATTTGACATTTTGACATGAGTTTGAATCAATTTTCGTCTCAAATTTTTATGCGTTTTTCCGATTCTCATCATTTTTAAAAGGTCTTTTTCGTATAAAACAAGAACGACTTGACCGAATGAAAATTCCTTCGTTCAATCACGAAACAATACTATAAAGAATAACTGTGCAAAGTTTCAACCAAATCGGTCAATTTATTTTCGAGAAATCGTGTCCACCGCACAAAAAAAGGTTGACGGCGAAAAACGGCTGGAAAATGGCAAATTTCCAATATTTTTGGCTGAAAATTTTTTTACAAGTACTTTGCTTTCATGTTTAAATTTTAAATAAAAACGATTTTTCGTTTTTGAAATAAATTTTTTTAAAGAAATCGTTTTTTTTATACCTTTAAGACCCATGTAACCCCTTAACACGGCTCAAAAGAGACCCTGAATCCTTATCTATATATATAATACCACTAATCTATAGCACTTGCAAAGCATCTTTGGGAATAAGATTTTCATGAGCGTGCGCAAGGAGAGATCTAAATTCACTATTTATTGTATGAAATAGTAGGCTTATGGAAAGAAGTGAATTCTACGTAATATTTCGGAAAGTATTAAAGCCTCTCGTATTTTAATACAGTAACTAAAGGTTCTTACTTTTAATTGACCTAATTTACAAGTTCCTGCTCTAATTCGTTATTTTTTAACTAATTTGCAAAAATGGTCAAAATACGGTCTTTTGGACTTTTGAAACTTTTTTTTTTTTTCAAAAACGTGACGTGATAGAACTTTTTTATTTGCAAATTCGTTATCTACGGAAAAAATCCTATCGAAATTACCACTTTGTTTTGTAAAAGCAAAACCATCGCTGGCATGTGTTAATTGTTATTGACATATTTTTTTTTTTTAGTTTTAAACATAGTTTTGGGTGTTTTCTTGAGGTGCAAAATAACGAATCTAGAAATGAAATTTTTTTATTATGTAGGATTTAAAAGAACAACAGGCTCATAAAGTCAAAAAAGAAAATTATTTACAAAATACTGGAATATATTATTTTGTAATATTGTCCAAGTGAAATTTCGGGCCCTAAGCTAATACATATAAATTCAAAAACTTCCAAAATATTCCATTTAAATTACTATTTTTATAAAGGAATTTTTTTTTTTTTTACAATGGATAGGAATAAAAACAAGGGATTGCAGCTAAATCATATTTTATAGCTATAGTTTAATGTGTAAGCTTTCATTTTAATTCTTTTGAAATCTCTTTTATTTTTAAACTAATTTTCAGAAATAGACAAAGTACTAACTTTTTCAATTTTAACTTTATTTTTCTAAATAAAACATAATATCATGATTTTTATTTTCGAATTTGCAATGTATGGTAAAAATCTTATAGAAATTATACATCACTTGTCCGGAAAACAAAATTTTGCTGAGCTGTGTAATTAAAGGGGGAATATCCATTAGCAACCTTTTTTTTTTTACATAAAATTATAGTTAATCATGTGTACAATAGCGTCCTACAATTTTAGAACCAAATTCGCAATCGTTCCTTAGTTATAGCCTATGAACGCTACTGACCTCTACTCATTCAGTTACCAAATTTTTGACTCTTCAAATTTTGAATACGTTTTTCTCAAAACCATATTTTTTTGAACCACTAACTTATAACTCCAAAAATATTTGATAGATCATTTTGAATATTTGTAGACCTTTAGATAACCGAATTGAACAAAATCTATGTGAACCTAAAATTCTTTGAAAATTTTTTAACAAAAAATACTTTTTCACTAACATTGAAATTTTTTTTTTAAATTTTTTGCTTTTTTAGGTTCACATATGTAGGTTCACGTGGGTCTTACAAATCTAAAACTTCTTGTCTCTGATGTTTGAGATCACGTTGATCAGGTTGAACAATTCAAACGGCAACCGCAAATAAGATTTATTATTTTTGAATGTTAAAACATTTAATAATATGTACATAAAATTGCAAATATGTAGAATAAATAGCTTTGACACACAACAATCTTAAAAAATCGCTGTTTAAATTAATGTTCCCCCTTAAGTTGTTAGTAATATAGATTTTATATTAGAGCTAATTTTACCTGTAGCCAAACACGTGTCATTCTTTTTATTCCCTTTTTGATATCCTTCAGTGCACTTGCAATTATAGTGGCCAGCTTTTTTCTCTATACAAATTTGGGAACAGGTTCCAAATCCACAAACTGGTGGCTGGCAATTCATTTCATCGGAGCCATCAATGCAGTTGTACTGTCCGTCGCATCTCAAGTTTTTGGCAATGCACATATCATTTTCGCACTGAAACTGATCATATCTACATTTTGGTAGGGATTCGCATACTTCTTGACTTTCATCAGCTCCATCACCACAGTCGTTGAGACCATCACAGAGAGCGGATTTTCGAATGCATTTAAAATTTGGACACCTTAAAAGACCCAATTTTATGCAATTTAATAAAATTTTAAAATTTTTATTTTTTCAGAACATACTTAAATGCATTTGCGTGACATGGTAAATGTTGACATACACTGACACTTTCATCGGAACCATCAACACAATCTGACCAACCGTCGCAGCGCCATTTATTTAAAATGCACTTTCCATTGCCGCAAACAAAATGATCGGCCGGGCAGGTGCAATTGAATTCATCGGATCCATCGGCGCAATCATCGTCGCCATCGCATTGGTATTGGCTTTTGAAAATAAATTAAGAATAGTTGATTCATTTGCTATTTTATTGAATCTTGCATACTCACTTATTAATGCATGTGTTCAGAGTGGCACATTTGAATTCATGCGGCTTGCAAGTAATATTGCAATTATGCTCGTCACTTCCGTCTTCACAATGGATCTCGCCATCGCAATGTTGATCATGTCGCAAACACTTGCCTGTTCCGCATCTAAATAAAAATAACATTTAATATTACAAACCGAGAGAACTCAAGGGTTTCTAAATTAATATAGGCCCAATTTTCAGCTCACGTGACGAAGGAGACATTTGCAGATTTATACTAACTACTTAGATATGTTTCAAATTTTGAAAAAATCGATTTTTTTAAACATGTTAATGTTAATGGTAAAAAAAAAAAATACTATTAGATTCAAACTTTTAAGTACTAAAAAGTGTAGCATTTGGAATATAGGGTAAAACATCCGGTAGTCAGCCCCGCACCAGTACTCAGCCTTTACAGACTTTATTTTCATATAAATAGTGTTGAAATTTCTTTACACCTTTAAAATAAAGTTTAATCGAATCCGTGTCTAATTATTGGCTAATACGCACACCTACGAACCAATAGTATGTCAGGTTGACGAGCTACACTCGTTTATTTGCTGCCAAAGACATGACTAGACCCGTCGCTGTTACAATTTTTTTCTTAAGGAAACGTGTTCGAGTTTTCGGTAAGTTTTTGTGTGTATTTACTGTAATTTGTGGTGGATTGTTATACTGTGTTAGAATAAAATGTTTATTTTGTGATAAAATTAACTATTAATGTAATTTATATATTTAATATGTTGTAATTTAGCTGGCCGACTACTGGGTTTCGAATTTTGCTGGGCAGTATTTATATGGATTTTATATAATATACCTTGAAAAGTAGTAAGATCTTAGTCTGTGTATTAATACTAAATAATTAAAAAATATCAAAAAAATTCTGAGATTCGACACCAATAATATCGCCCGGCCTAAGTCATTTTCAAAAATTGTCCTCCAATGTTTAGATATGTTTGAACTATTTTTTGGCCTACCCAAAAATTATACATCAATTTTTTTGAACGATAAATTCAAAAAAACTTCTGAAATATTGAACTCAATTTCAAATAAACGAATTTTTTGTGACTCTTTTATGACACCAGGCTTTTTTTGTATAAAGTGAAATCTCTTCAGCGATGTACTATATTTTAAAAACCGTAATAAAAATTTATGGGTTTTGTTAAAGTTAGTTAGTACGAATATGCTAAATTTTATCGCAGTTTGGTATTTAATTAGAACTGAAAATAATGCTGAACCGGAGCGATTTAGAAAAACGCTACAAGTTTCTCCTGTAAAGCATTTAAATGCTTGCGAACGTATCTATTCTTCTGCATAATAATCTTGTTAAATTTTTTACTAACCTAAACTCGCTTTCTGAACATGCCCTCGGAGGGCAATTGACCTCATCGCTGCCATCTCCACAGTCGTTTTCATAGTCACAACGCCAACGACCAGGAATACACTTTGAGTTGTTACATCTGAAATATATAAAAATAGGTTACAGTATTACAATACAATACAAAAGCATATAAAATAGTAATAAACTAATAATTCTATCCAAATAATTTATCTACTATAAAAACTCAAAATTCAATAAAAGCAAGCTAAATAATAATAATAAATTCCTACCTGTGATATGTCGGTTCACATGTATTTTCCTTAGATGAGTAACAAGTGACCGGCTCATCTTCCGCATCAGGACAATCTTCTTCTCCATCACAGTGCCAAGACATCGGTATACATCTTCCAGACTTACACCTGAATGAAAGGATTTTTATGATAAAAGGGGTTCAAAATATTATATTAGGGCTATTATTTATTAATCAAATACTTCTAATCTCTATTACTCCTCCGAGCAAAAATAAACGATGGCTGCACCTCGGCCGCATGATTTCTGGTATAGGAGGTACAACGGCTGCACACAGTTCGTAGTGTTTTTTTAAAAAATAATGAAATAACTGCGCGGAGATCTTGCATGCACTAGTCCCATTTTTGATACATTTTCCAAACGTGCGACCGAATAAAACCTTATATTAAAATTTTTTGATATTTCTACTCGGGCGAATAATAGAGTATTCGAGTTGAAAGTTCCATATTTAGAGTACCAGAGAGTACTCGAGTATTTTAGTGCCGAATTAAGGAGTATTTGAGTCCTGTAGAATTAATTCATAAAGAAGCAATAATGCAAGATAATTTTAGGTGTAGCAAACTCATAATAAAATTTAAGAATACGATGAGATTTTAATAATGCTAGAATTTTAAATTAGGTATTTTGGAAATACGAAATCTTGTATTTTGGGATTTTTTTAAATGCGAGATTTTGTTATTTAATAATTTGCAAATCGTACCGCTCTTATTACTCCTACATTATTATATTATATTATATATTATTATAAGGATTATCTGAGCTAAGAGAAAATAACTGTGTGTAATTGTGATATGATGGTCTTTTCGTTTTGAAGTAAAAATATCCGAATTACATCCATACGAGGGAAATATTAAAAAAATTACCACAGACTATTTCTATGAAACGCTTTGTTGATGACTTAAAATTGAGAAAATGTGTATTTTTCGGAGGTCTAGCAAAAGCGTCTGAGAAAAATCATGCACTGCTCCTCTTTCAGTTCAACTTTTGAGAATAGTGTTGCATTGATGGAAATTAGGCGACAGGTTATCAATCAACAGTATTTAGTCGATTTTAGAGATGAATTTAAAAATTTATTTACTAGGAATACGAGGAGATTATCAGAAGAAGACTTTATTCTATGTCACCTAAATAAATCCCAACACACATAATCCCCAAACACGAAATCCTCAAATATAAAATCCCCAGGAATAAAATTGTCAAATAATCGCATATATAGAGCAGATTTAGCCAAAAATCCCAATCCGGGAAGCCCTTTTTTAGAAAATAGTTTTTTTTTACCTGTATAGGGCTTAAAAAATACACCGGAAAAAGTAAAGATAGAGCAGATTTAGCCAAAAATCCAGATCCGGGAAGCCCTTTTTTAGGAAATTGTTTTTTTGTCTGTATAGGGCTTAAAAAATGCACCGGAAAATGTAAAAATTGAAATTCTGCGAATTTTTCCTCTAGACTTTTCTGTTTTTTGCATAGAATCATCTAGTTATTTTACTTAGAGCAGATTTAGCCAAAAATCCCAATCCGGGAAACACTTTTTTAGAAAATAGTTTTTTTGCCTCTATAGGGCTCAAAAATGCACCGGAAAATGTAAAAATTTAAATTCTGCGAATTTTTCCTCTAGCCTTTTCTGTTTTTTGCATAGAATCATCTAGTTATTTTACTTAGAGCAGATTTAACCAAAAATCCAGATCCGGGAAGCCCTTTTTTAGAAAATTGTTTTTTTTGTCTGTATAGGGCTTAAAAAATGCACCGGAAAATGTAAAAATTGAAATTCTGCCAATTTTTCCTCTAGACTTTTCTGTTTTTTGCATAGAATCGTCTAGTTATTTTACTTAGAGTAGATTTAGCAAAAAATCCAGATCCAGGAAGCCCTTAGATCGGTAGAAATCTTTTCAGGAGAGGAGAATCCTAAAATAGAAATAATGAAGAATAATTTGCTCAATTATGCATTTTACAACTCCGGACTATGGTAAGATTTTTTTTGTCTAATAGTCCATTATATGGAAAATTTTTTAGTAAACGTCACTTAATATTTTTTAATAAGCTTTCAGGCTCAAGGTATGAACAAAAATATTGCTCCAGTATTATGTGAAATTAAAAACGAATCATTTTTGGTGTTTCGTCAGTCAGAAAAGAATTTGAACAGAACGAAAATGTTATCATCTAACGCAAATTACCATCATCCATTATGGTTCGGTTTGCAGAGATGCTTGACGGAATTAATTTGTATTATAGTTCCTAAATCTCATCAACATTTGCAGAAACATTATGATGCTATTTTTAACTTTATTTTACCATCGATGGTTGCTTTTGTAAATTTTGCCACATTTCGTTTGTGGTCGGGAAACATTAAAATGTGTTAATTCCACAGGATTGAAATACTCAAGTACTTGGATACTCTAAACTCCTTTTCTCAAACTCGGTTTAAGCCACGATAAATACTTGAATACTCAAACTTAAAAATACTAAAATACTAAATTATCCCAATCGTTCTTAGAACCCTAGTTCAAAGGGAATAATAAGTTTAAATTACCTGAACTCCTTTGCAGGGCAGACTCGTTTATCACAGTTCACTTCATCAGACTTATCGGGACAATCTCCGTCCCCATCACAAACCCAAACAGATGGAATGCATTTTCCATTTCCACACCGGAATTGAGTTTTCTGGCATACGACCGGCTTGCAGTCCTGTTCATCCTCGCCATTGGGACAATCTGAAACGCCATCGCACTGCTTGTTCCCATCAATACAAAATGCAGTCTTATTTGCGGAGCTGCTACATTTAAACTGATTCCCAAAACAAGTAAATTTATCACAGATTTGCTCGTCCGAATTATCTCCGCAGGTGTTTTTCCCATCACAAATAAAAGACGGATGAATGCATTTCTTGTTCGCACACTGATACTGTCCAGGTTCGCAGAAAAAGTCTGGACAATGTTCTGGTTCATCGCTGCCATCTCCGCAATCATCTTGAGTATCACATTTCCAGTAGAAAGGAATACATTTGTATGTTTTAGCACATTCAAAATGTGCAGCTGTGCAATTTGCCCTGCAGGATTTATTATCGTTCTCCAGGATGAAATTGTTTGGACACACGCATTTATAGTATGGTGGATCTGGAGATAGTAGACAGAGAGTCGAACAATTGGCATTATCGCAGGGATTTCCATCTACGGGTGGTCTCTGTCTATATGGATGGTAAACTCTTAAATCCATAGGACGATGGATTGTTGTGATTAGTGTAGAACAATTCTGTCGATTGTACTTGTTACAATACTCTACAGATTTAGTTTCCCAATCAGTCCAGTATATTTTATCTTCCCAAACAGCAATAGCGAAAATATGATGTAAATTTAAGTTTGGATGTGTATTCCTACTGAGTAGAATCCTATGATTTTTACCATCCAAATCGCTAACTGATATATGATCTTCTCTAGCATCACCCCAGAATAGTTCATTAGTCTCAAAACTTAATGTTAAAGCATTTGGCCATCCAATATTGTCTTGTATGATTATTTTTTGATTTGACCCATCCATACCTGCTTTTCCTATATAAGGAATATCGCCCCAATCCGACCAGTAGATATGTCTACGGAATGGGTCTAATGCAATAGCTCTTGGTTCTCTAAGGTTATTAGTAATCAAAATCCGTCTATATTTACCATCCAATTTGGACACTTCTATAGTATCCAAACCTTTATCACACCAATATAAATTTCCACCTACCCAATCTACAGCAAGTCCATCAGGGTTTTTAAGCATTGCTTGATGTAAAGTGACTGCCTTCTCATCGCCTGGACAATTTCTTTTAATCATGCTTACAGTCGATGTTACATCTGACCAATATAAACATTTTGTAGACCATTCAAAATCCAGAGCTACAGCATTTGATAGTTGATGAATTAAAATCGATCCAGTACCATTCAAATTCACCTGTCTAATATAGTATCGATTTGAAAATATCAATTTTGCTGTTTCATTTGTTGTTGCTTTACAGACATGTTTATCTGGTTTAAGTTCAAAACCATCAATACATGCACAATGATACGATCCAGGTGTATTAATACAAGTCTGAGAACATGGTCTAGTTTCTATGCATTCATTTACATCCTCGCAATAGTGTCGATTTGTATGATCAACTTTATACCCTTCATGGCAGCTGCATTCATATCCTACAGGTTTATCTTCGCACATTTGTTGGCATATATTTCTAATAGCGCATTCATTAACTCCACAAGCTTGTTCATCGCTGTAGTCCATGCAATCATTTTTACCATCACACAGTTGGGAAGAATGGACACAAGCTCCAGTACTACACCTGAAAAATTCTGGACCAGCGCATATTTTTGTTGAATTCTTACAAATCTCTGGATCTTCATCAGAATTATCTGAACAGTCATTTTTAAGGTCACACGTAGCATTCAGCGGTATGCATTCCAAGTTTGCACACCTGAATTCATCTTTGCTACATCTTGGATGGGCCCAAACTGAAGATACACAGTCCATATATTCATCATCTCCATTTTCGCAATCGTTATCTCCATCACAAACGAATTGAGATTCTAAACACTCCCCATTCGAGCATAAGAAATTCGGTGGTGGACAGTTGTAGAGATGGTTCACGGTAATCGCTGCACAATCTGGAGGTTCATCTTCTCGATTTGAGCAATCTGGCTCTCCGTCGCAAACCCACTTTTGGGGAATGCAACGTCCAGATACGTTGCATTTAAACATGAGTGCTGAACACTCCCTTTGAGCGCACTGGTCCCCTTCGTCAGACCCATCCTGGCAGTCACTAGACCCATCACATTGCCAACTACTCGGAATGCAGCCATTATCGCATTTAAATTCATTCTGCTTGCATTGGACGTTGCAGTGCATTTCGTCCGAACTGAGCAAGATTACTGTGCCGTCGTTGCAGTCGTCCTCACTGTCGCATCGCCATTTTTCATTGATGCACTGGCCGTTGCTGCACCGAAATTGGCCAGGCCCGCAAACTGGCTGGATCGTGATGTTTTCGCAGTTGGCCTCGTCGCTGCCATTCCAGCAGTCGTTGTCCCCATCGCAGCGCCAGGAGTGCATGTAGCAGGCCGTCGTGTTTTCGCAGTGGATGAAAAGCAGGTCCCCGTGGGTGCATTCGCGGAAGGGACAGTGCGTTTCGTCGGAAATGTCCTTGCAGTCCGGAGCATTGTCACATCTGTAAGAAGGGAATGGTTCAGATATTTTGAAAATCCATAAAGTAACGATATTTTGTTTTTAAACTAAATAATTGGTAGTTGGGTAGACAAATTTTATTGCATTATCTTACAATATATCATCCTAAGAATATTTTCCCAAAATTTCAAAAGAATCGGAGTACTCGTTCAAAAGTTATAGGCTTTTAGAGAGTACTACCACGGGTCATGAGCAGAGATCGACTAAAATATTATTTCCCTAAATATTTTCCATGATTATAACCAATACGATAGAAATTACGTTTTCTTGTCTATGATTTATAATTATAGATATATAAAAATGGTCAATTATATAAATATTTGGTAATAAACAAAAATACAATTTCCATTACCAAAATATGGAAGTGGTAATTCATGGTTTAGAAATTTTAAAATACTCAACTAATCGTCAAATTTTTCTTACTGAAAATTACGAATTAGTATTTTCAAATTTCTGGCCCATATGAAGCAAATTTTCATTTGAAAAAAAAAAATATGGCAGGCCGTTTTGCTATTTAATAACATAAAACGAATTTATTAATTGAAAAATATTTTTAAAAAATTATTCACAGAGAAATTAGTGTTCATAAAAATGAATTACATTAATATTAAAACATAATATCAATGGAATTATTTAAAATCATGCATGACGAAATTCTAAAAATTTGTATTGCTCGAAAATAAAATTTGCATTCAGTCAAAATTCTAAAATCATAATTATTTGACACTTAAATAATTCTAAATTTTAATTAAAATTCATACTAAAGACTTGACACACCCAAATTTTTTTTTTTTTGAAAATTTCATAGTCTTCAAAAAAATTAAACAAATTTTTGTTTGGATTTTTCCAGACTGTTTTTTGGCTAGTAGAATTTTTTCAAAAAAAAAAAACTCAAAAAATCACGATGGACGTGGTTTTCAGTCACTAGAACTTCTGACAAAAAAAAAAAGAAAAAAATAAAGGGTTTAATTGGTATGAAAATGTCGAAGGAACCGAAACCGAATTCGATTTTAATATAATAAAATTCTTATTCTTACAGGTACTTCCTATCAAAATCAATCATTAAAAAAATATTGATTTTTTGAAAAGTTGGGTTTGCCTAGACCCCATAAGATTTCTAAATTAAAATTCTTGAATTAAAATTATGTACATAAAAATTAATTTAAGAAAAAAAATTCATGAATTAAAATTCTTGAATTAAAATTATGTGCATAATAAAAGTTCATTAAATTTTTCTTGTAGCAATATATTTGAATTTATTCTATGAAAAAATGATAATTGATTTCGATAAGTGAAATTTGTTATGTTATAATTCTAAATCAACGATTTGATTTGATATTCGAATATAGTTTAAATTAGGAATTGCATTTTCACCACAACATCATAATAATTCATGAAATTCTTGTATTGTTACAAAGGTTTGAAATTAATTAAATAATCAGAACAACTAGTGTAAAATTGTAGAATTGTAAAAGTAGAATGAAATTTGTTGTATAATTCGTGTTAAATCAAAATCGTGTAAAAAAAATTCGTGTAAAAACAGACCTGGATATATATAAAATCCCTTCTCTTTGTTCATACCAAATCTACAGATTTATAATTAATTAAATTTTCTATATATTTGCATCATTTTATATTATTAGTGTGGTGGAGAAAATTGTTTGAAAAGATTCATACATTCAAATATTTTATTATTTTCTCCGTATTTTCTCAGCTTGTTCTTGTTTTTGCAAAAGTATACAAAATGTTTGTAATTTACACAAGTCTGCGAAATTTTAAACCTATTTATATTTAAATAACGATTTTTTCTTATATTATTTAAAATGCTAAATTTTTCATTACGTAGGGTTTTTAACAAAAATAGCCCTAACAAGTGAAATAATTCTTATTTTAATAATTTTTGGACATTCTTAAAAAATAAACCGAAAATTACTGAAGCTTGTTTGTTAGTTGGTTTAACTGAAAGTTTAAGCCTTACGTTATTAAATTAGAATACGAAACGTTTAACAACTTTTACGAAATATTCAAAAAAATCGTTTTAACATCCTGCAAAGCTCCGTTAATTTTTTGACTAATTTTCAAAAATGACCAAAATTTGTAACCCTATTTTTCTAGCAAACATAATATGGTGGAATATTTTCGTTTTTGGTTTTTTGTACCCTAAATAATATCAAAAGTAGTTGGTAAAATTTAAAACTAAAACAAATTTTCGTCGTAGTCTTGTGTTATTATTACACATTCCTTTTTTTTTTTATATTTATTAACAATATAAATTATAAACAATATAGGTACAACTGAAATAGTTCCTCACCTGTGACTAGCTGGAATACATTCTCCTGAACCGCACCTAAAACTCTCCTTGCCGCAATCGCAAATATTCTCATCGGAACCATCCCCACAATTTTGAATACCATCACAAGTTTTATTCATTTCGATGCATCTTCGATTTTCGCACATGAAGAACTCCTTGGGGCACTCCCTGACAAAGCAGAAGCTCTTCTTTTCGTCCGATTCGTCCATACAATGGGATACATTATCGCACGTAAGAATCCAAGGAATGCATTCTCCAGATCCACACTGAAAATATCCCGCAGAGCATTTATCGTTGACTTGTTGTATGCACCTAAATCCATCTGGAGCTAAAATCCCGCGAGTACATTGGCATTTAATCTCTCCATCTTTGTCCAAAGTGCAAACATCTTCGCAGCCTCCGTTTAGAATGTAACATTTATTAGGATTGCAGTTTTGAGTTAAATTCTGAATAGCAACGATTCCCATGGGTCTTCCAACGTCCTTTCTAAGGAAAACGACATCGGATCCAGAATATTTATTAGCTCGGACAACGGCATGAAGTACCCAATCTGTCCAAAATAGTAAATCCCCATAGATTGCCATTGCGAATGGATGTTTTGGTGTTGAATGCGCTAGAACAACTCTGTGAGACCCATCATAGTCGCATCTTTCTATCTTATCCAATCGAGCATCGGCCCAGTATAGCTTATGTTCTTCGTAGTCTAAAGCTAGAGCATTGGGCATTCGAATATCTGTATTAATTATGCTCTCCAAACCAAATCCAGAAACATAGGCACGTTGGATTGAGGCTGCTTGAGTGTTCCAATTCGCCCAATAAACTGTACCCATACATGGTTCAACAACAATACCTCTGGGTTTATCTTGAGGGTTCAATTTTAAGATTTGTTTTACTAATTTTGTGTTGTTCTCAGCATGATTGGTTATTATATTTAAATCAATAGATCGTACCGATGCTTCACTATTAGAAGTCCAATAAAGCTGATTGTTGAGGGGATCATACGTAAGACCTTCTACAGTAACCTGTCCATTGACTATTGTTGTAAAGTTGGTACCATTAAAATAGACCCAACCAACAGACCCTAGATGAATGTCTGAATAAAATATACGTTTCCTTTCATAGTCATAACTCAGTCCAATAACATTTTTCAATGCACTAGGATTTTGAATACGTTCAATAGGTCCATTCATATTAAGATGATCAGTCATGTGGATACTTTCAATCGATGATCCTCGACAGTAAATTAAAAATTTATCATAACTCTCACAAGTTTTTCCATCTGCTCCAATTTTTCCATGGAAACATGCACAAACAGGGTCAAATCCATTAAAAAGACACAACTCCTGACATCCACCATTATTATTCTTACAAGGATTTGATCCTTTTTGAATCCTTGGTGAGAATATTTTCAAATCTTGCAATGGATTCCCTTCTGATTTGACGATTGTTGTGTAATTTGAAAGATTGTGTATAGAAGCAACCTTTAAGCTACCCTTATTATGAGAATTTTCTGCCCAGTAAAGCATATTATCGATTAGAGCTAATGCAACTGGATTATCTAAACTATGATTAAGCATAACAGTTTTTCGATTTCCATCATAATCAACTCGCATTATAACATCATTACTGGCTTCGCACCAATATAAAGTTTGATTGTCAATATCCAAAACTAAATTGCTAACTGATTTTGTTTGATTTACTAAAATAAATGGTTGACTTCCATCCAAACTAGTCCGACCGATTTTTCCTTCTCCTACGTAGAAAAGAACACCAGCTATTGGATCTACAGCAAGTGATTTAGGTTTTTCTACATTTGATATTACAACGTATCTTGATGAGCCGTTCAATCTTGAAACTTCTATCAAATTTCGCTTTTGATCACTCCAGTAAATATTTCCAGCAACCCAATCAATGGCAATTCCTCCCAGCCAATCAGCATTGTTTCCGTCTAATTGATCCATGGGTTTTAAAATTACTTCCCTTTGGGTTCCGTCTCGCTTGATTCGGGTTATAGAACCTTTTTCACCATCCGCCCAGTAAAGATAGTCTTCCTCAGCGTAGTAGTCGATTATTGTTGCTAGAGAAACTCTAGAAATGGGGCCCAATGCCTAGAAATATAATACATCAATAATTTTAATCGCATTTTTTTACTGGTTAACAAAATTAAGAGATCAGAAAAAAATTTCCAATATTTTTCGTAAGTGCTGAATTACTTTAATCTTTGCTAAAAATAATCGTAAAGAAGGTTTAAAACAAGGATTTTGAATTTGAACTCTAGAACAACCGTCGCTTTTTTTTAACAAAATTCGTATTTTTTCACACAAATTTTTCAAAAAATTATTATTAACGGCTCGAAACCAATGAAAAATTTGGCGGAAAAGCAATAATATAGCGTCCATGGACCCTGGTCCTTAATTTGCAGATACCTACGCTTTGAAATTCAAAATAGCGGTATACAAAATGGCGTTTCAAAGTCGAAAATTCAAGGACATATAATATTATGACAATTAAACAAGTTCTTAATGGATTTCTTTAGAAACTTATGCAGGGAGGTTTCTGAGTTCCCTGATTTCGGATCTGAGATCAAATTTAAGAAATTCAAAATGGCGGGTTCAAGATGGCGGACAAAAACATTAAAATTTTATAAATCTGGGCATAAAATAGCTCTAGGGGGTTTTCGGAGTCGCTGACTACGAATCCGAGGTCAGATTTGAAAAGATAAAAATGACGGATCCAAGATAGCGGACGAAAAGATTAAAATCACATGGATCACAGTAGAATTTAGGACGGCTGAAATAACTTATGAAGATGCGTCCGTTTAGGTCTAAACGGGTTAAAACAAAAATTTGGAAAACTATATTTAACCCATTAAAAGTTGAATGGAATAAATTTCAAGCTTTAGTGTTTGTTGGTAAATATATAAGAAAGATTTGAACGCACAAACAAAATTAATATTTAAGTTAGAGTTTCTGTCTGTTTTTTCATTTTAAGCCTCCAGTGCAACTGACTTAAGGAGTTTTTCACGGATAAACATCTTTCAACTCGTTTTCTTTAATATTTTTGAATCAAAAAATCAAAAATGCATATTTTAATCGTACATTGGTTTTTTGTAATAGCTATTTGGAAATTACAAAATTTTGTGGAATTTTTGGATGATCCTTTATTTTATTTAATCTAGTATATTATTATTATCTCACAAATCATACCTTATCTTCTTCCAAATCCCTCAGTGGATCTTCGCTCGAAAATAGATTGAGTCCTTTCAGTTCATGACTAATTGAGTACAACACAAATTCAGATTTTCCAACACATCTCGTCTCATAAGAAGGATCTTGTGTAAATCCAATGGCACATTTACAAACATGACCCACATTGGAGACCGCCAAGCAAAGATGCTGACATCCCCCACGATCTTGGAAGCAGGTATTAGTGCCAGTCTGTGCTCCGAGGTAGAACATCTTCAATGCCTGGATACTATCTAAAAACTTTTAATCTGCTAACTACCGTCGAAATAATAAATCAGGACATAATTACTTGTATTCTTCCTCAAAATAGACATTGAATCATGGCAATTGTCCTTTTCGCAGGACATTATCACGCTTTGAATATTTTCAGGGAAATAAAGTGAATTGTTGTAGACAGTCACGCTACTGATAAGCATTATCTCGCTTGAAGACAAGACTTCTTGGATCTGAAATTTAAACTTAGTTATTGAATTTATATGTTTGATTTGGTATTATGGGTTACTACCGTTCTTTTAGCAAGATCGTAATAAGAAATTGTTCCGGAGTTCCAATACACAAAATATAAACGATTTGAATCAAAATCTAGAGTCAAACTCAAGACTGCTTTTGTTGCGTTGTGCAGCAATTGGCGAGCAGATCCATCCAAAGCACTCACTTCAATTTGGTAAATACCTTGTGCTTTATCGGAATGTGACCAGTACATCTTACCGCTGAAAAGTAAGCAATAACGGGCTATAAAAATATATTTTGAGATAGATATTAAAAAGTTTAACTACTACAATTTATTCATATATACAACCTAGCATATTTATTATTATCAGGCCATTACCAAAATCAAAATGAACTATGTTTTCAACCTTCATAAACAATTTTATATTTTTTTTATGAAACTTTATAGTGCTGTATTTTTTTATGCATAAATATTCCAATTTTCCAATGATGCAATTATTTCGATGGAATTTTTTTTAATTTCCGAAACTACGGAAACAGAAACTTTATAGGAAATTTCATTTTCAAAAATGTGTCTAAAATGTATATTTTTAAACTGTTTGTTAATATTATTTTGAAAACGACGTGATGGAATATTTTCGGTTCCGAATTCATACATTAGATATTCGAAAAAATGGCGCTGAGAACCTGTTTATATTAATAAAATCATTGAAATAAGAATCAGTTGAATTTCAAATTGCAAATTTTGATAAAATTAAAAATTAGTGGTCTCAAAACAAATCATTGTACTGATTTTAGTTAAAATCCGTTGAAATCGAGATATTTTAGTCGCCATTTTGGATTCGCCATCTTGGATTTGTATTCAAACATTCAAAATTAGTAGTCTCAAAATACTCATTGTTCTAATTTTCATTAAAATTGAGAAGTTTTGGCCGCCATTTTGGATCCGCCATTTTGAATTTATAAATTTGGACATCGGACTCGAAGTCAGCAGTTCCAAAAACCCTATGTACCAATTTTCATGAATATCGCTTCAAATTTAAAATTTGCAACCGCCACTTTGAAACCCTGTATATCAACCGAAAAAAAATAACAGCATATTTTAATGGGTAAACATTTTAGTATACCTTATGAATTATACAACCCAAAAGGTTTTATAAAAATGTATGCAAAGTAATTGGATTCCGAGATTTTTGTATTTCAAGCCACTATTGATATTTTAAATATTTCAATCAACCGAAATCTAGATAATTTTAAAATTTTGTTAACTAAATTTTGGTATTTGCTCCAATTAGTTTAAAACTATAAAACAACAAAATTAGTAGTAGTAAACAAATAATACTCACTTAACTGGGTCAAGTGTTATACTCTCCACCAAATTCAAATCATTCAAAATTTCCGTCACATACTCCCCTTGAAGATTGGCAGCCAAAATTTGGCATTTGGTCTTAACCGATGATACAAACATGTTCTTTGAAATCCAATCTACAGCAAATCCCTAAAATAAAAATAAAAAATTTCGTAAAACAGATAACTTAAAAAAGTAATTAATCTTCCTTACAAAAGGTTTTTGAATATCAGTATTCATCACAGTCTCAATTATTCCATTCGACAATCCAGCAGTTTTTACCTCATGCAGTTGTGTATCCGTCCAATACAAGCGACTATCAGCCACTGTAAAGTCTATTCGTTGTGGTGTGATCACCTATTGAAAAATTTATTTCAGTATGATTTAAAACAAAACTTTTAATGTACCTGTGGTGAATGGCTGATGGTGGGTATCGTGTGGTGATTTGGTTGCATCAAATCAATACCACGAATTTCGTTACCCATAATAAAAAGAAGAACTTGTTCATTAGGTATGCAAGTTTTTTGGTCTTTTAAGTCTAAGCGCATTACATGAGGACATTCACATTTATAAGTTGTATTAACGCTGAAATGGTATAAAATGTGGTTTAAATCGTTTTGATAAATATATACCCAAAAAATTACCTTAACAAGCACAAATGTGAACAGCCTCCATTATCCTTCTCACAAGGATTAAATACATCTCTCGGTTGTCTGCTTGAATGTAAAACTTGAATACCAAAAGGTTGTGTTAATGTCCTCTGAATAACTTGAATATCAGAACCATTCCATTTATTAGCTCTAATAACAGAATTTGTTCTCCAATCTGTCCAGTAAACATAGTTCTCGAACAGCGATATAGCGAATGGATGTGAAAGGGTCTCTTGATTTCTAATAACTAAGTAATGCATTTTTCCATTATAATCTGTTGTATGAATAGAATCTGATCTTGCATCGACCCAATAAACTCGTTTTCGAATATAATCCAAAGTTAATCCATTTGGCCAAGCGCCACCAACATGAGTTACTTGAACAATTGATTTACGATATTCTCCAGCCATTGAGCAACGTTCAATTCGAGGGAAATTTTCATCCCAATCAGTCCAAAAAAGTAGACCTTCTCGCGGATCTAATGCAATTGCTCGAGGACTTTCCATATCACCAGCAACTAATGTCCGACGAAAGCTGCCATTCACTAAAGCAACTTCAATTTGATCTAAATTACTATCGATCCAATAAAGATTCATTCCAATCCAATCTACTGCCAATCCTTCAGCTGTTGAAAGTCCAGATTGGACAACTGCTTCGACATTGCTCAATGATTCACCAATTAAAGTACCACGATAGATTTTATCGTCTATTACGTCTGTCCAAAATATTTGAACTGTATTATTTAGATAGAGAAAATCTAGAGCAATCGTATTTCTGAGTGAAGCATAAAAATTTTTAACGGCTGAAGTTTTAAGATCTACACCACGTATCTCTTGTCTATTACTGAATATCACATATGGTGAATCTGCATTATTGCTTTTACATGAAAATCTATCATATTGCAATGTGTATCCTTCGTAACACTTGCATCGATATGTTTTACCCATCGGTTCACAAATTTGGGAGCAAGTATCCCAAAAATCACAGGAATGTTCGCTGTTACATCGAAGTCCTTGCGGTTCCAAAAATAAATGTGGTGGACAAGAGCATACAAAACCATCCGGAGCATTGTGACAATAGTGTGAACAATCTGAATGTCGATCACAAACCTTTTCATAACATCGGAAACCTTCATCGCTACCATCTGCGCAGTCAGCTTTACCATCACAAAGTTCATGTACTGATATGCACTTTTCCGAATCTTTGCAATATCTGTCTGGGTAAATGCACTCAAAACTTGCATTGGACATTGGTTTTGGCTGCTCCGTACAACCCAATTCGTCGGTGTTGTCGAAACATTGGAATGTGCCGTCGCATACAAAATGCTTTGGAATGCATTCAAAAATTTTTTTACACTCAAATTCGCTAATTCCACATTCAGCCTCCTCTGATCGATTATCACTAGTTGGTACTGTCGTACAGTTGGCCTCATCGGTGTTATCAAAACAGTCGATTATTCCATCACAAATGTGATCGTGGCTGTAACAGCCTAGAGGGGCACAGTATCTGAAACCGGACATACATATCGCATCGCAGTCCGCTTCATCGGAGAAATCACTGCAAAATTAATTATTTAATTAATTTAATTCGACTTCAAAAGCCAATTATCATCAAACATATTTTGACAAAAGAACTTTTATCTTAACACTATCGCAGTAGGTTCATAATTACTATTTAAATACTCTTACTAATAAATACCCTTCAGCTATTTAAAAAATTAATAACAAATTTAATTTACGTACATATTTAAATATAAAAACCACTTTTTAAAACAATTTCAGTAGCAAAAGGTCAATCCGAAATCAATCCGAAATTATACACCACTGGTATTTTTCAAATTTCTATAGCATTTAATTTTCTTGAGAGAAACAAAACAAAATATATAAATATGCAAACAATGATTTTGAACGTGTTTTGAATATACTACTGTGATCAAAAAGTAAAGCCAATTTTTAATTTAAATTGCGCGGGTACATCGATTCGAGCAAATCTAGTTTTAGGTTGGCAGCACTGTCACTCATATCTGTATAAAATTTTACACCAGTACGTCATTTGTTTGGTTAGTTTCGTTGTGTTTTCTGAACAACTAAAAGTGAATTTTTCGATTTTTACAATGTCTGATTTTATTCAGCAAAAAAGTTGTATTAAATTTTGTTTGCTGAATGAAATTTCTGCTGCAGAAACGTTTAGAATGTTGCAGAAGGCCTTCGCCGGTCAGGTTTTGTCTGAAAGAAATGTTTACAAGTTGTATAAACAGTTTAAAGGAGGTAGAGAAAGCGTTGAAGATAAAGAGCGTCCCGGACGACCATGACATTGGTTCATCTCTAAGCTCAAAAGATCGATTCGGTGACATCGTTTTGAATCGACTGATGAGATAAAAGAAATTACGAAAACGGAACTGAAGGCCATTACAATCACCGAATTTCAGAAGTGTTTCGAGGATTGGAAAAATCGCTGGCATAGGTGTATTGTATCGAACGGGGACTACTTTGAAGGGGATGATATAGATTTTGAAGAATAAATAAAAATTTTTAAAGTTATAAACAAATTGGCTTTACTTTTTGATCACAGTACAACCAATACAATTTTAAATTTTTGGTCACTATTATTTTTTGAATTTTGTTCTGTTAGCTTCTTTCATTGTTATTTTAAACAACTTATTGGACAATTTTTTAAATATTGAATCTCATGTATCAAGTTTAGTATTTTTATATATACAGATCAAATAAGAATGTATACCAACTTACCCACAATCGTTTTCACCATCACAAACATTCATGTCAGAGGTGCAACGTTTATTTTTACATTCAAATTCGGGACACGTCTCATTAAGGATATCCATTTCGTCAGAAAGATCGTCAGGTCCTAGAAAATGGTTGCATTAAAAGAAAACCTATACATAGTTTAAAATAAAACAAATACCACAATCTTTGCTCCCATCATTAACCCAACTAATTGGAATACATCTTCCCGATTTCAAGCATTTAAACTCACTAGCGGTACAAGCTCTAGATCCATCGCATCCCATTTGATCAGTACCATCAATACAATATTTAATAGCCGTACAAAGAACCGATCTTAAAGGTAAATTAAGGTCAGTTAAATTAATTAATATAATTAAGATATTGTGAAAATAAAATAGTCCCACCTTTGAAGGCAATGCACTTCGTCACAGACGAAGCTGCTGTTCTTGTTACAATTTTTGGAATGGCATGGACCAGTTTCTGTGTAATCTTCATCACTTCCATCTTTACAGTCTGCAAAACCATCACATACCTCTTTCTTTTCTATGCACTGCTGAGACGTTTTACAGGTGAAACCTAAAGAAATTTAGAAAATGCACCTCTTTAATAGATAGCCAGTTATAAACTTTAGCAGGTTTGTAATTTCTTCCTTAAGGGGGTTTCTACCTTGTCGAAACTAAATATCCAAAAAAATATATACTCTCAAAAATATTTTGATAAATTTATAATATTATTATTATATTATTTTAATTGAGTTGGAGACTGAATCTAAGTGCCTTAAATATTTTAAAAGAGTTTTCCTAACAACTATTTACTACTTTTAATTGAAAAAGTATTATACACTAAAATATTTATTATTTTTGCCTTTTAAATAATCTGAGTTTTTGTTGCGTGATTGATGATATTTGCTTTTTTCTGAAATATTTTTAGGACCGGCTCTAATTTTTTAAGATATCTAGCAAGATAAATGAAATTTTAACACTGGAAAAAATAAATTCAATCATTTGAATGCATCAAGTTTTAGAGACAAATTATTTAAACATAAATAGCTGAAGAACAAATTTAAAAAAAATTAGTAATCGTTGGCGGATCCTTTCAAAACCATTCAAAAGATTAGGTGAATATCCAAAAGTAATGTTCCTAATAAAAAAATGATCATATTATTTCTACCTGCCAGAAAACTTTCCAATGAAGAAAATAAACTTATTAAATCGTATGCAAAGTCTAGTTTTCAAAATCTCTTAAGAAACCAACTTTTTTCAGGTTTACCGCCGTTTAGTAAAAAATCATGTAGGTAGAAGATCTTTTAGTCTTATAGTACATTAATATTGGTTTTGTAGACCAAACTTGAATTTTCAAAAAAGGTCAACATATGGTTTTTTATACTTGTTATCTTTTCAACTCCCTTTTTACTCGATCTTTTTTAATACGATTTTTAAATAGCACGTTCTCAGAAAAAAGAGTCACACCTTTTATACAGGGTTTATTTCAACGATTGACACGATTTTAAAATGAATTTCCTCGAATTTGCACCTGTTTCATGAAAAACTTACAAATAAAATTGCATTTGAGGATTATTCTCGTAGAAAAAGTGAATATCACAAACATTTTCAATTATTACTGGACGGAAATCTTCATTAGATTCAAGATCGATGAATGTGGCAGATCTTTGAAAGAACGATAAACTTAAAGTTATAACATAGTTTCTCTATGTTATTAATTTTACTGAATATACAGAGTGATCCAAAAGTATGGAAATGGCTAAATAACTTTCGAGGAATGCATTTTGGAGAAAAAAGTTTTAGACAAAAGTCTTAGGAATTTCTCCTGGCTATTCAATGGTGGTCGTAGATTTGATCTTGACCATGGTCTTGAAGGTTATTTCAGGGTCAAGTTGACTTTTTTAAATTGGAACCCATATTTTTGACCACGGAAATGGAAAGAGCAGAAAATTTTACGTCCGACTGTGATCTTAACCATGACCTTGAAGGTCATATCAATGTCAAGACGGTTCTTTAAAAGGGAACCTGCATTGTTACTGCGGATTTGGAAAGCGTGGAAGTTTAACGTCCGAATGGGAGCTTGACCACAACCTTGATCTTGGCCATGACCTTGACCATGACCTCGAAGGTCACATCAAGGTCAAGGTGGTTTTTTGAAGGACAAGCCATATTTTTGGCCTTCAAGGCCATGGTCAAGGTCAAATCTACGGCCACCATTGAATGGCCAGGGAAAATTCCTAAAGCTTTTGTCTAAAACTTTTTTCTACAAAATGCATTCCTCAAAAGTTATTTAGCCGTTTCCATACTTTTGGATCATCCTGTATATTAACACATGTTTCAGACAGAATTTGCGTAGTTAAATAATTACAAGATTTTTATTTAAAGGATTACTTCGAATTGGGTTCGTGTAAATGACGTGAGTTTGAAGAATTGTTTGGCCAGTTTAATAAATATAAAAGTAAATATTTTAAGGTACTTGTACACATTTTTTAAAGAAAAATAATTTAAAAAATGAATGAATGAGCTTTAAACAAATGGCAACGATTTAACGAAAAAAGTCACTTTTTCAAAATACTTAAATTGATTTTTTTCCGGCAAAAAATGAAAATTTGTATGACCATCCTTTGACTATTTTCACAATATCAATATCAAATAAGCATGTAAAATTTGAAATCGCTCGGTGATATACTTTTTGATAAACTTTGCTCACCGGAACAGCATTTTAAAAAAAACCTATATCTTTTGAATGAGAGTTCCGATTCTTTTTAAATTTTGGAAAAGTATTCTTAAGAATGATATACTTTAAGAAAATCCAATAAAATTTGATCTATCCAATAAGGCGTAACAGCCTTAATAAGGGTTTTGGATAACATGGAACGTATCCCCAATTTTACTATTTTTGAAGAACGTATCTGCCCTATAAAAAGAGAGGTGGATATATAATTTTTTTAAACTAGTCTTTTTTTAGATCTAGAAAGTAGAAATCCCCCTTAAAATAAATTTTTATTATTATACCATCAGAACAATGCGCTCCAACGTCGTAGTTCAAGTGTGAAAGACAATTTTCTCCGTTGGCATTCAGCGAATGACCATCACGACAGGTGCAAACAGCACCTCCGGGGGTATAAAGACAAAGTTCAGGACATTTCGTATGACTGCATTCATTGTCACCTTCCTGGTTTGTGACATCAAACACCTTCAGCTGATCAACACTGCCCTTTTCGAAGGCGAATACGTCGGTCTCAAGTACTTCACTCTTTCTAAAAGCAATATTACAATTCGCAACTTATGATAGAATAAACACAAATAAATAAATTCCTTACGCTTTATCGTCTTCATTTGATATTTTAAGAATCATAATGCTATCATTGTTTCGGTTTACCCAGTACACATGCTGATCGTAATATGCTATGGAAAAGGGAACAACAGTACTACTTTTGAATAGGACTTCGATTTTACGTCCTTCTAAATCCATTCTTAGAATTGCATTCTCTTTGGCATCACACCTGTAATTAAAGCGAAGTTCGATAAATCAATCAAGTATTTGAAAAATTTATCTTAAAATCTTACCAATAAAGCTTCTTTTCTACAAAATCAATGGTCAAACTGGTTGGCCACTTTAATGGAGGGTTGCTTTCGGAATGTGCTAGTGGAACCTTGTGCGTACCGTCCATCCAAGCGCCCATTATAACTCCATTTTGGTCCATAAATTCCCAGTGACACCAATATATCATACCCGCCTTTGGGTCAAGAGCAATAGATCTAAAGAGAATAGAAAATTACTTTATAAGTTTTTATATTATGGAGCTAAAAAAAAGTATTTTTTCAAAAAAATTTCAAAATTCCAAAAACATATTCGAATTCAAAATTTTAAACGCGATTTTCTCGAAACTGCATCTTAAAAAAAATGGTTCTTAAAATATCTCGGGAACTAATAAACAGATTCACTTCAAAACGCTATAGTTTTTTCTTATAAATAAATAAAGAGCTCAATTTTAATAATTGAAAATCCATGTTTTTATTCCAACATTCACCATTTTTCGAAAAATCAAAACTTTTTGGTTTTTGTGATGTAGATTAAAAATATATTTTTTATTTATTGTTTAATATAAATCCACTTAATCGGCTGGTAGTTAAATAACACTAGACAACACTATAATTTCCAATCCTCTCCTTAAATTAAACTACGCTTAAATATTTGGTGCATCAATTTTCTGTAAAACACTTGATGTAATAAAAAATATTTGCTTTCCGATTTCTAATATAATAAAATCATAGAAGCCTTATTGCAAGCAAAAATGTAACCCTTTTAAAATGATCGTTGTTTTATTTTTAACCTAGAATTATCGATAATTTTTTAACACATCAGCTACCGTAATCATATTCAGCCTTAAATTCAGCTATAGCCAACTACGAGTTATCTCGTAGTTTAGCAGCGAATGGATTAAACGTTCATGCTTTAATATAATTGATTATATTATACTTTCTAATTTATGCGTTTTTAAATATAGGTACTTATACTAGGACGACACAAAATGTTCAATAAAAAATAAGATAAGTTGTTTTAAAACAGAAAACGGAGTTGATGTTGGTCTAAATATATTACAAAATCAGCATTATATGTGAGATATTTTATAAATATAAATAAAAATTATTGGCAAATACTTACATTGGATTTTTAGTAATCTCGAAAGTTTTAACGAGACTTGTATTCCTCAAAGAAACCACTCGAATATTATTACTATAATTGTCACTGTAATAAATGTGATGAGAAATCCAATCGTATGCAAAAACTCTTATCAATTCTGGACTTGTGAAAACCGTGTTCCTTTCAGAACCATCTAATTTCTGACTATAAATTGAAAATTCCTTATTTCTGAAAATATAGAAAAATGTCAGGTAATTCTAAAAAAAATTAAAAAACAAAATACCCATTACTCATTAAAGCCATGTTGAATGAAATAAATTAATTTCTCCTTCACATTAATATCGAATGAGACCGGCCTTACAGTCAGATTATAAACAGGAACGATTGCTTCTATATTTTCATCGTCTGCTTTTTTTGTCTTATTTAAAAGTGGAATTCCTTTGATCTTTGCAACCCGATATTTTGCATATAAAAGAAATTTATCATAATGAGTTAGTTCGCAATGAGTTCGAGATATCAATTTATATCCAGCGGTACAGAGACATTGTGCAACAGCAACACCATTTTTCCATTGAGGTATACAAATTTGTTCGCATCCACCATTCGCTTCTCGGCAAGGATGTGCAACTAAGAAAATTTATGAATATCGATTATTAGGTACAGATCTAAGCATAAGGAAGAAATATACCTTCGGGCTGTTTTTGACGATGGTAGACACGCAAATCAGATGCTCTTTGGACAGATGAAACAACCTTGTCCATATCATTTGTAATCCTATCAACTTTAACAATTATGTTATGACTCCAGGATGAAATGTAAATTGAATTCTCAAACACGTCCACTGAATGGAGGGATTTCATAAGGAGGTGATACTATAAATAATATAATTTTTATAAAAGAATTTAAAGTGAATAAATTATAAACAAAAAAATATTTTTACCTTAGCATTTCGCCTAACTGACCATCGATTTTTACCATTATAATCGACTCTTTCAACGAAATCTAAATATGAATCGATCCAATAAACGTGTTCGTTTGCAAGATCCAAAGTTACAGCTGAAGGATAATAAATTTTTTCATACACCAAATCTGTTTTATTTGTTCCATCTAAATAACATCGTGATAAACTCGGACTCCATTCGGTGATGAATAGATATCTAAAAATTGAGAAATATAACATTTTTCTATTTATACTACATATTTAGCTTAAAAAAATATTTTCAAATCATAGAATTCATATTTCAATGCAATTTAATTTTATTTATAAAATTAATTAAAAAACTCGGAATTATTTTAATTGAAACATTTAATATTTTGGAATTACTTGGCTTTTTAACTTTAAAAAAAAGTATAGTATAAAATCAAAAATAATACCCTTTTGTTGGATCCACAGCTATCGATGAGGGCTTGTTCAAAACATTTTCGAGCAGAACTGAGCAGTATTTCATATCGTGAGTGCACATAAAAATTAAACTAGCTTGATTGCTTAGAAAATACCAATTTCCCGATATCCAATCTAGCCGCATTTGATCAATGGCCGCTAATATAAATATATAAAATTTTCAAAGTTAAGCGATCATTCCCAATTATATACATTTACTTACATTCTAGACCATACGCAATTTCTGGGACGTTAATATCCCAAAATTCATTCAAATTATCAATTTTATGGCAACGAATGAGAGGAATTTCTTCATAACTTTTCTTAAGAGAATATGCAGCGCATACTGTTCGATTTCTGTGCCATATTTCGATTGCTGAAAGTCCCTAGAAATAAGAGATTTATTTTATTTTATAATATAGTCTAATATATTTATAATATGGCAAATAGCAACAATTTCGCGCCCTATAATAACAATAATTTTAATATCTTTTTTCGAAGGTAAAAGTATTGTTCCCAACATTTGTTTAAAATTTAATTTTTAAAATATTATGAGGTGAAAGATGAAATATTTGTATTATTAATTTCCTTTTTACGAGCTTTTATTTAACTTGCAATTATAGGGTCATAGGCTATATATAAATTTTAATATATTTATTGTTTATAAGGTTTTAATATAATTATTTATTTAATACAGCACTTTTTAATATTTTTATTATTATTTAATACAGCACTTTTTAATATTTTTATTATTATTTAATACAGCACTTTTTAATATTTTTATTATTCGGTTTTTAATATATTTATTTTATTTATAAGATTTTTAATATATTTATTGTTTACAAGATTTTAATTACTAATTTTTAAATGTAAAAGCTAATTTTTAAAATTTTACTTCCTGTCTTTCTAATATTTTCTCCCGAAACAATCTTATTGTTTTTCTAAGCCTTCTTCTGATTTTTATTTTTTTTCTTCGCCTACCGCCACATCACCCCCCTTCCAGTTAACGTGTTAACGAAACTTTCTGAAAGGGGTTAATGGGTGGTAGTGATGGTTCGATGGACCAACTAGGCGGTGGTGGTGGCTCGATGGGCCAACTGGGTGGTCGTGGTGGCTCGATGGGCCAACTGGGCGGTGGTGGTGGCTCGATGGGCCGTTGTAGAGGTGGCTCGATGGGCCGTTGTAGAGGTGGCTCGATGGGCCGTTGTAGAGGTGGCTCGATGGGCCGTTGTAGAGGTGGCTCGATGGGCCGTTGTAGAGGTGGCTCGATGGGCCGTTGTAGAGGTGGCTCGATAGGCCAACAGGAGGTGATGATGTTTGTTGATAGTTGCCATGGGGAGCGAGGTGGTATCGTCGGGGAAGTTATAACAAACTTCCCTTGCCCGACGTACCTGTATTGTCGGTCGACGGCTTGAGCGGAAAACCATGTCCGAATGGCCGCCGACCTGGTAGATGATTGTGGCATATTTTGCATTTTCTTGTGTCCTTTCGTCGGGTGCTGTTGTTCAAAGTCGGGGTCACCAATTTATATAGGGTCATAGGCTATATATAAATTTTAATATATTTATTGTTTATAAGGTTTTAATATAATTATTTATTTAATACAGCACTTTTTAATATTTTTATTATTATTTAATACAGCACTTTTTAATATTTTTATTATTATTTAATACAGCACTTTTTAATATTTTTATTATTCGGTTTTTAATATATTTATTTTATTTATAAGATTTTTAATATATTTATTGTTTACAAGATTTTAATTACTAATTTTTAAATGTAAAAGCTAATTTTTAAAATTTTACTTCCTGTCTTTCTAATATTTTCTCCCGAAACAATCTTATTGTTTTTCTAAGCCTTCTTCTGATTTTTATTTTTTTTCTTCGCCTACCGCCACACAATGTTTTTATGTACATTGTACGTTTGTTTGTTTAGGTCAAATCTTGCAACTGAATTTTGAACCATATCCTCCCAACCGATTTTACTGAAATCTTGCATACACCCTTAGTTTTGGTGACACTGCAATACGCAATACTTAATATTGTAATATTTTTAAAATGGCCGCCGCCACAAAATGGCGAATGGTGTATATTTTGTCAACCCTGTTAATATGGGTATCAAATAAAAGAGCTTGAAGAGTAGAACACGACAAAATGAGTGACTTCATTTTAAAATGGCTACAAGATGGCGGATTACATTTTTTGTCAATCTCCTTAATATAGGTAACAAATTAATCTAGATATCAAATGAAAGGGCTTGAAGAGTAGAAAACAATAAAGTGAATGACATATAAACAGTAAACAAGACAAATAAACAAAAATACATTATGTAACTTGATCTTGACACAAATAATTTTAAGAAATTATTTTAAGTTTATTTTTTTCATTTAAATAAAAGCTTGTTTTTAAAAGTGTTTTTTTTTTTACTATTAATTTTTTATCATTATTTTAACTAAAACAACACGCGTTACCATGTAAGAATACAAAGGATTTTTCATGATTTTGAATTTAAACTTACGAATATTGGAATAATTATGTACTAGAAATAAAAACAAGAAAATACAAATTTAGAATTCATTTCCTTCGTTAAAATTCCAAAAATATTCGAAAAAGGTTTCCAACTAGGGTAAAAAGATTCTGTATGTAGTTTATATGCAATATAAATTTTATAAAATGTTAAAAGAAATATAGATCTGCTGTCGTTCATCTTATAGTTGAATGATTTACTTAATGCTATCTGTACCCCAAAAATCGAATACCTATGATATCCTAGACTTCACTTCGATCGCTATTAAACTCTATTATAATTTATCTAATGTATAATAAAAAATTTCTTGTGTCTCAGATTGTTTGTAAATTATAAATTTCTTGAATTTGTATTGTAAATGAGTAAATCTTTGGTCAAGTAACGAAAGTTTAATCCATTCCAAAAACAATATCATTAACTTTTTTTTGAATTGTTTATGAAGGGAAATCGTAAAACTTTTGCTGTGGCAAATAGACACAAGCGTGAAGATATAAAGTTTTGATTGGAAAATATGTATGATCCTTATTTAGACTTTCTGTTTCTCAGCACAGTCTCAGGTATTTGCATAATTTTATTTTATTGGCATTAGCATCTTATTGCACAGTTTACATGAAACAGTACGCCGCCGTTCGTCAATCTTTTAAAGTAATTGAGCCGTTCGCAGGATAAAATGATTATCTTCAAGTGTTTGGATTTTTAATTTAAATATCAACATTATAGAATTTCATATGCTACCTTCGCTTTATGTTTGCGGATCAATCAGTTTGATAAATAAACGACTGAATTAATATGAGTCTTTCCGGACTTAATTTGAAAAATTGACTTTTATCAGACTGCTAGATTAATTTTTTTTTTTTAAATGCTAGATTTCTTCTTCCGTTTTTATTCTAATTCCATGCGAAGTAATTAATAATAAATTATTTGTATAAATCAAAATTCGGTTCCAAAACCAATTAAAAAACTTTTTAATGAATAAAATGTTAAATATACAAACCTCATCATTGAAAGACAATATCTCTCCCTTTTTAACGAATCGCTGTAAGCTATCCGGGGTAAGGTAGACTAATGAAGCATTTTCAGATTTTGGCACTAAAATATTTATTACATTATTACAACAACAAAATTCCCTTTAAATGTATCAAATTACCATTTGAAGCAAAACACCGATTGTCCTTCTTCGTATATGCTGTAACACAGGAACAATCGTAAGATCCTGGCGTGTTGGTGCAAATTTGGTCGCAAATTCCATAAATCGAACATTCGTCAAAGTCTGTGAAAAATTTAATAAAATATTTAAAAAAATTCTATTTATATACATGAGTCAAACAAAAATACCTTGACATTGTGTCCCATTGGGCTCTTGACCTGGCGGACAAATACATTTTGGACCTTTTGGAGTTAACTTACAATCAAATGAACACTTTAAGGTACTACACATTTTGGCACTTTTTTCTGTAAAAAAAAAATAAAATAAAAGATAGACAATTTAGTAACATTTTGTATATTAATTTAAAAATAAATTTATTATGAACAGACCACAATGTACTTCGTCATTGCTGCAATCCCAATGCCCATCACAAAATTTCGATGTATCTAAACAATAACCATTATCACATTCGGTTTGATATGAAAGGCATTTTGATGTGTTCGGGCCTAAAAATAAATATTATCCGATTAAGTAAGATGATTTAAGTTTTAGTAATTTTAGTAATTTGAGTAAAAAGTTGCTTCTTACATTTTTCCTCATCAGACATGTCGATAACACCATCTGCACAATCGAAATCACCATCACATACCCATTCGTTTGGGATGCATTTTTCTCCATGGGCGCATAGAAACTGACCAGAATTACACTTCAGATTCGAAAGTACAACTGTAAGAAAAAATAATTAAAATTAGTTCACTGTTTGTAGTAAAACTTTTGCGAAAAATATAAGACAGAACTTAGTATAGAAAGTCGCACATGAAATCTTAAAGAAATGAATAAAGTAAGTCATAAAAATCGTTGAACTTCGATTCGACAGATGTAAATATGTTTTCAAAATAAAAATTTCAATTTTCCAAGGATAATTAACATTAAGAAAAAAATGATACACGTTGACCTCATTCCGGTTTCGGATTAGAAACATATCTTTAATATCTAGTACTACATGAAAATTGGCTTATTTTTGGGCATATCTGAATTTAAGATACATTTTTCTACTAAACTGACTCAGAATGATTTAAATAAAAGTTTTAGAAAATTTTAGTGACCTATTATCGATATTTTCTATATATTTATAATAGCTAATATATAATATAAAAATATTACAATTACAAATGTGTTTAATGCGTATGGCAGAGTTTAATTTTTGTGGCGATATTACTAAAAATTTTTTAGATTTCATTTATAAAGAAGTTATTTTCAATACGTATTTATTTATTACTGATGTCTAAAGTATACAGCATCGATTAATTTTAATACTTGTCCTTGTAGAATCTTTTTGTTAATACTACAAAAATTCTGTAGTTTCTTTTACACTAAGAAAAAAATATACCACAATTAAAAAAAATTGTTGATGAAACTTCGAAAGTTAAGTAGTGACTCTAATGCTTTTTTATTGATATATATATCGCATTTAATTGCTTTTTGTTAATATAAACATATTTTTATGTACCCTCATTCATTTTCTGGAAAACAATAAGTAAAAATTTAATGCTCGAATTAAGTAACATAGTAAAATAGCTTTTATTTGTAGTAACGTGCTAAACTAATAAAGTTTACTACTTATTCCTAATATAAAATAAACCATTATTTTAAATATCGATAAAACATTTTTTTCTGCTATTGCTGTGAGGTTTAAAATTGTTTTTTTATATTTTAAGTACAATAAAACCAAGTTGAAAAATTAAGTTTTAAAAAATTACTTAAAAAATGTTATATAGAATATTTATTTTTTAATCAATGTCTACTATATACAAATGTCTTCCTTGACAGCGTAACGATTCAATTTTAAGGGAGAAGTTCAGATTTTGTAGCTTTCAAAAAATTTATTTTTTTTATTGCAATTTTCAAAAATACTGTGTTAAATTTTTGTGTGATTTTCTGAATTTCTGAATCACCGCGCGTCTACACATAGCTACCGAAAAAAACTTTAAGGGGACGTTTCATACTTGAAAAACAAAAAAACAAAAAAAACGATTTTTGTTTACATAAAAGTGTTCTTTATCATCACAGAAATACTGTCCTAAAACCTGTTTTAAGAAATTCGTACAGGAAAAAAAGTTATACCTAAATTTGTAACCGTACCTCTACGCGTTTTATATGCAAAAATTATATAACAATAACTTTAAATGCATTTATCTCGAAACTACATACATATGTTAAATTTCCCGCATCTCTAACTCGAAAACTACTCAATGGATTTTAATAATTCAAAATACGTTCGATTCGTTCTGAAAAATACTAGTAAGAAAACCTTTAAAAATATTATGTTACATAACCCAATTTTTTTTTATACAGGGGTAGTTTACTCCCAAAAAAATGTTTTTTTTTTTAATTTTTCCGAAAAATGTCTATAAAATGATAAAAACATTAAAAATAAAATGTTTTTTAGGTTTAATTATTAGTATTTAGTCTTATGAATAGAATCCCGTTGGAATTTTTGCTCTATGTGTTGCAGGAAGTCCTAGAGAAAGAAATACGGGCGTTTTAAAAGTGACTTTTGGAAGACGTCCTCTGCAGTGAACAAGACATACTAAAAATGTAAAAACATTTTTTTTTATATTCTCCATATGTTCTACAATAATATTTAAAAGGAGTTAATTTGATAAATACAATAGTTTTTTTTTTTTACATATAAAACATAAAATGTGTATTATTTTCAAAAATTGTACGAAAAGTCCCCATAAACGCTTCTTCTCAAAACAAATGTTTTTACATGTTGCGTTGTAATTTTTTTCCAAAACCAGTCAGCCGATCCTCTTCAAATTTGCACCACATATTCTAAACATATGTGGCTATCGTCCGAACTAGAATCAAGTAAAAATATTGTATTTTATTTGTTTTATGCAACAAAATGTCTAAAACAAAAAATACCTAACTCTACAACTTTCTGTTTAACCGTCACCAATCTTGTTATTTTTGCACATAAATAAATAATTCTAGTTTGGATCATAGCCACTGGCTTACTGATTATAATTGTTTTTTTAGTTTATTTATTTCAGGCCAAACATACTCGAGGTTTCTACAACGTCACAACCAGCAATAAAAAAAAATATTTTTCTTATATTTCAAGACTGTATTAATATGTATACCCCAAAAAGAATTATATAAATATATATGGTATAAGTCGCTAGATTAGATTCGTAAAAATGACCTTTTTTGGGAGGTTTAAACTGGATTTCTCCCTCAAAGAAACTGGTCAAAGATTATTTAGATCGTGAATTATTGACTGTAGAAAATTTACATCGGACTAATAACAATCTTTACATATATAAAAATCTCGTGTCACGATGTTTGTCCGGGATAAAATCCGAAACTATGCAACCGATTTTGATAAACTTTGGCTCATTGTGTGTAGTTTGGTCCAACTTAAAAGATAGCATAGTTTTTATCGCGATTATTGACCTCAATATTTTTTTATTGCACATTTTTCAACACTTCGTGTATCATTTTTATAATTTTACTGTTTATTGTGTTATAATTGTGCTGTGTATTGTTTGCATATTATTATTTTCAACGATCAAATAATAATACAAATTTTTGTATATAACTTTTTTTCGTTGATTTTCATAACATTCAAGAAAACGTTACGATAAATTCTCAAACGTGTAAGTATTTTTTGCTTGCTTTCCTCTTTTTATTTGTATTTTATTCCAATTATTTAATCTGTTAATTGTTAATCAATTAATTAATTGTTAGTAATTTTATTATGTGTTATTTAATTTATTTATTAATTGTTTTTCTTTTAATTTTAGTAAAATGTCTCGAAAAAAGTCTGACCTCAAAAAAAAAGAAGGAAATTATTATAAAAAATTGTTAAATTAACGTTATCTACCTCATTCATAAAATTCAATTTTTATATGTTATTTTATAGGTTTTTATATCTAGTACTTAATGAATGAATCATTAATACACACTATAGGCAAATATGAGATGTATAAAACAAAAAATTTAACTATCCTAAATTCTTTACCCAACACTTTTAAATTTGGCGTGATGTTCCATTCTCAATCCCATAGGTTTTTAGATAAGCTAAAACGTTTTTATCTTTATCAGTGAATATTTAGGAATAATAATATTTTTCTCTTCTGTTTTAAATGATATTTTTTAATTTATATCTAATATTGTATATTTTATAAATAAAAATCTTCTAAATAAGCTTCTCAAAAATCTATTTAGTAGTGGATCTCTGTGAGTCACCTATCCCTGATATTTTTTGTAATTTATCTGTTCAGTAATATGCTGATGTCACTGCTAGAGGTGTAAACAATCTTTTTTTATTTATTATAATCTCCAGACTTCATCACTTTTTGCTGGTTTTCTCTTTTTAAAGAGGCAATTTAAGTTTAAGTACCTCATAACTATTTTCTTCACTATCATATAAGTCATACGTCGAATGGATTTTTCAAATCTTTAATATTGCGTCAAGACTGTCAGAGGTCGTTTAAGTGAGAAAATTAGCATTCTCGATGGTTTTCACTTCGTTAATGTAAATATATTACATGAAATGGAAGTGGTACTATATGTCAATTAAGCCGCACATACCTACGTGGCATACATTAGTAATATTTTCGAGTAAAAAATTTCCGGTATGGATTTCAGTGAAGAGCACGTTTTCTTTGATGCTTATAGTATCTTACCGGGGGATTCCCCTGTTTGCGAAGGAGCCAAGAAGCAAAGTCATAAAATTGTGCGAGCATATCACAACCTCAAATTGTATAAGTAGAAGAGCAGATTTGAATAATACAGGAAAATCCATTATAAGCCGATTTGTGTCAGGTTTATGCTATTCATTTCACAAACCCCGCTTCTGTATATATCGCGTTGTTGGGGAATGATTTTGGCATTATTACGAATTTAGAGGAAGCAGCTTGCCTCAATGTCAAGCCATCAGTTCGACGTCCTATTAAAATTTTTAAGAGGGGGAGAGAGAAAGATCCTTAACCTGCTTGAAAATGGGCACCTGAAATATTTCGTAATTGCTTGTTATCTATTTTATCATTTTCCCCCCATTCAAGGAAATTTATCCTGGGTACTAAAATCTGCGTTATGGATATATACTGTTCAGAATCAGGACAGTGAGAGTGAATAACATGGTGTACTGAATATTTAATATTAATTAACGATGAAACAAATTGGTAGCCGTTCACCGCATTTTTCAAACTTTTTAATAGGCTTACATTTGTATTCGGAAACGCGCACATAAATCGGCGCATTTATAAAAATCCAACAAACTTTCCGGGATCAGAGGCTCTACAGCTCTTCAGGGAAGAAGAAGCCAATGCTCCCTATTTTTTTTTTTTTTTTTTTTATTATTATTATTTTTTTTTTAATGCCTCCCAGTTTGAAATTAAAAAATGCTTCCATTGAAATTCTCTTAATCATTTATTCATGCAAGCATTGAATGGGAGTCAGAGTACTTCAGACATTGAGGTGGAGATTGCATTTTCATTTCTGCTGTTTCTGCTCTGCTCTGCTCTGCCCTATTCTGCTCGTCCCATGCTTATAAGCCCTATCCTCTTGCCCCGCTTTTATACCTTCGGCCTAAGGATTTTTGTAATTTTTTATCAGAAACCGCGAATTTTTTTTTTTATGTATTTTCTCTTTTAAGTGAAAAGAAAGAAAAAAAATAGCAAAGAACAGAGACCCTTTTGATCTCATCAAAGTAATAGACAAGAGAGCAGACTGCAGCAAATTTCTGAAACGATACTTTCTACTTGGCATCCCCTTCGCCGGAAGGGTATATCAAATTCAACCATATTTTCTGCTTTTATAGAGAGAAAAGAGGGGCTCGGCATCGAAAATGTTCACAACATTGTTACACACCGTATATTCCACATTCACCTCTTATGCTCTTGGTCGCGAACGTGATATACCGTCGTCGTCAGTTTATAAGCCCCAATATATCCTTACACCTTATATAGTATATATACCTACAACAACAACAAAAAACCCTTATACCTCATATTTGCCCCCCGGGAAAATAACACAGGAACAGGGCAACATTGTCACTGGCAGTTTTAAGTGATGGATTATGGCCCTAAATATTTGATGTGATTTCCCAGAGGCACCTCTATTGGAAGCGATATCTAAACGTCCAAAAGGAATATAAAATTCGAGATAAGCTGCCACTTCTTCGTAAATCATGTGGTGGTGCGGCCCTGTTCTTTTAGGTCCTGGCCCATTCAGGATATTCCATATACCCCTCCTATTTTGCCCCGAAAACCTCCGCCTTCTTTGCTCTTTCTAGTTCAAGGGAGTGTTTGCTTTATGCCTTTTATATCTAAAACCAAATACTTGCGCCAGTTGCAATGTGGGCCAATGCATCTGTATAGAGGACGCCTATAGGACGTCCTGCTTAGCTATTCCAGCGGAAGGCGATTGTTCCCAGTTTCCCAAGCTATCTGGAGATAGTCCGAGATTTGTTACAAGGTCTTTAATTTCGCTTAAAGAGGATTACGATGGAATTACATCTTAATTGGAGCAACAATATTTTTGTATAGTGAAACTAATTTCCACTATTTAACAAAAGTTTCGAAAATAATAGGGGCAATTTATCTAAGTCATAATATAATATTATCGGTAGGTTTATATATATATTCATGTAATTTCATAATTTTATCTGCAGCATCCGAACGAAAACAATAGCGAATTTTAATATAAACAAATCTAAAATCAGCCAATCATTTTTTAATAGTTTTTACTAATTTAAAAACCTAATAATATTAATTTAGAAGCAAAAGATAAAAGAGTAAAATATAATTAAACCGTGAAATGCAAAAACATAAAACCCTTTGTCACGTATTTTAGTCCCAATATGAAAAACTATGGTCGCCATATTGGATCCGCCATCTTCAATTCCTAAAATTGGACAGCGGATTTGAAATCAGCATGCCGCAAAACCCTTACGTACCAATTTTCATGAAAATCGCTTCAAACTTAAAAGTTTCAGCCGCCATCTTGGATCTGCCATTTTGAAACACTATGTATTATCCGAAAAAAAATTAGCCTTTATGTTAAGTTGGAATATGTACCACCTTCGGACAAAAAATAAAAAATATCGATGCAAGCGTTTAGACGTGATTGAGCAACAAAAAAACAAACTTTAATTTTTATATATTTATATATGTATCTTTAAAGCTTTTAAAGTGTCAATTTTAACATTTTGTGTTAAATTCTAATAGTTAATAATCACTATAAATTACTAATATTTTTCAAGAACAAAAAAAAAATTACTTTGCATTGTAAATAATTATTTGTAAAATAAAAAATCCATATTTAAACAAAATCAATATTTTAGCCCTTACTATAAGTACAAAATCATTGAGTTTGTAGTAAATATTTTGTTTATAAAATCAACTTCTGCACTTTACGGCCATAATTTTGTCCAAAATATTGATGCAGCTATTAGTCATATATTGACCATAATTGTAAATAACCAATATGCTATAAAATGTTAAATTATAGTAAAAAACTACGGCAAGTATTGTTATCTATTATTTCTAGTTGAAAATAGCTACGAATATAGTAAAAATGACGAAAATAATAATTATGCATTTATAAACTATAATTATAGTCAGGTTTAACTAACAAATTTGCTAAAAATGGCAATATTTATAGTCAATTAGACAGTTACCAGAAATAACTAGAGTTTATAATCAAAATTCACTAGATGTAACTATTTTTCCTGGTTATCCAGAAAAATAGTTGCAAAATAAGCATTTTTGACTAGAAATTTCTTTGGGGGTATAAAACTTCATTCAGAATGCTAATCTTTATAATATTTCATTAAATATAAAATGATATAAAGTAGTAAACGAAGTACAGCCGCTCCCCCATTGTCCAAACTTCCAATTTTCAAATACTACCCTTGTATAGGTAAAGTTTGATCGAAACTGATTAAGGTATGCGGGAAATATCGTGATAACAAAATCATATTTAGATATGAGCCTCTCTTGACCAATCCAAAACTAAGAAATCCGTCATATAAATGTATAGGTCAAGTTTGATCGATAGCGACTAAGAAATGTGAAATATTTCAGATATACAAAATGTTTTCATAAATTAGTGCAACCCCTCACCTCCTTAACCAATCATCGCGATATACGAATTTAACTAAGATATTGGTGAGGGATATTTTTCCATAAAAAATAGGAATGTTTACTCTTTATAATAAATCAACAAAATTTTAAAAATATTATGCAGTTTTTATTTTATAAACATTTTTAAAAAGAAACCAACCAATTGCCCACCCTTTATAATCATTCTAAAATGCATGATTCTACGACGAATGATTGAAAAAAGCTTTCCTCGCATGAAAGACAGACAAACTTCGAATTCTCAATATATGTATAAATGCTAGTTTCGCAATATTGGTAAAAAAAAAATACTACAAATTAACATATTCTTAGTAAATAGAAACATATATAATATATAAAATCAGTTTCTACAGTCGAATAGACAATTGAGTACATAATTTAGTAAGAAGCTGACTACGCAAACTGACTTCTTGATGTGGATAAAATTAGGCAAAAAATTGCCAATTTCAGCACCTGAAATATTTACAATTCAAGAAAGGCAATAAAATAAATGTAAATAGATTTGAGTAAATAACATTCCTTGTTATTTTATGTAGATTGGATTTTTCAGGTACACAACGCCAAAAAAAAAAAAAAAAAAAAGTGGAAAGAAGACAAAAATAAATGAGTATTCATTCTCCGAAATCTAAGGTAATAATAATTACAAAAGACATAACTTGTCACAGTTATAAGATAGAGGGCGGAACGTGACCCATATCAATATAAAACAAATTACGATAAAATCTTCATTAGATACCTGACCGGGAGATTTGTTACTTTCACGAGCAACGATACAACCAATAATCTTTATTGGCTTTTTCTCAACTTCCTCATCTTTAGTTTCAAGCCAAAAAGAAGTATTAAGTTAAGTAGTTTATGGATGATGGTCACATAAATTATTACCTGGCCTGATCCTAAAGCTTACCTCTGAGAAATATCTTTAATTTCCTCTCATCGCTGGCCGTATGTGGGAAAAGACTTTCCGCCTAATTATGCTTCTTATCTAGATATCATCCGACAACATAACGTAGTGAGGTGCCGCGTCCGGTAACATAAATTCCCGCCTAAACATTCTTGGCGAATTTGCATAATGTTTTACAAGATACCACCGCCTCACCTCCCCACCCTTTCGTGTGTATCATATCTTTTCGATATTTCACGAGGAATTTCAGTGGATTTTACCCGGATGATCCAATTAAAGGGGATTCTTAGATTCAATCATTTATTAAGTGGCGTACATTGTAATTTTCATGAGATCTTCGCGGTAGAGATTATTACCATTTAGTTCCCGAAGAAAAGAGCTTAAGTGTGTCATAAGCCAACTCAGAAACGAATCAACTGTCAACATCAACGTCGCGCTCATGTGGAGATGTCATTTAAATTGAAGCAACTCACTACTTATCGGGTAATTGTGGACTATGTTTGAATGGGACTAAAAATGGGAACATTTTCTTGTCGAGAAATGGATGAGAGCTAAGATGTTTCTTTTTTTTTTTAAATAATACATTTTTTTTTTAAATTTCAACTTTGGAGGAATTTTGTTTAGAGATTTTCATATCATCGGCGTAAATTTGATGATGCACTCGACATCATTTACATCCAGAATAAATATTAGGGGGCCCAGTGGGCTACCTTGAGGGACCCCTGAATGAGCTACGAAAGGGCTGGAATTTACTAAACTGAAGAGAACATTATATTGACGTTGGTTTAGGTAGTACATACAAAGTTTAGTAAAATTTTTTATATTAAAGTAATCCAAAAATAATGGAAATACCAACTGATATTTTAAATAAGTTGAGTTAAAAATAATCTTGCTAGGACCCAAATTTGCTGTCATTTCATGTTAAAAAGAAATTTTGTTTACACTAGAAAAGAGATGATGCACCCAAAGACTTTCCCTTGTTAGTTTAGAAAGCTCTTATTCTGATTAATATAAATAAATTGTTATCAACATTAAGAAAAATTTACTTTTTTAATGAGGAAATATGTTCCTTAGTATATTAAGAAAATTTTCTTATTGCCAAAACTAACCTAAAAACTTTAAAAACTTAGGATAATTTGTTATCCTTGCTTAAAATCAAAAAGTTTTCTTAAATTTGAGTAAAATGATAATATGGAATAAGGGAGAAACTTTGAATAATAAGAAATTATAGTGACAGCATTGACAGCCTGAAAGTAAAACAGTCGTCTTCGTTATGAAGGACTACATATTTAATCATCTTTAAAAAACACGTTCGGGTAAAAATACCAGTTTAATTTGATTTGTTCACGATTTTCAAATAAATAAAAGGAATTTCCTACAAGTTTGTCGTTTACATTTTTTCTGTAGCTCTTGTTATTTACGAGATAGAGACAAAAAAACGAGAATTTCATGAAAAAATTGAAGAGTCCACTTTCGAAATTTGTCAGTTCAAAATCTGCATGATTTCTTTATGCTAGGCAAGAAGGTTCTCTTTTAAGAGACTGTTTTCATTGAACCTTTGCTTCATTTAGGTCACAATTTAGTATATATCCTTAATAAGTTAAATTACTATCCGTATAACGTCTATAGTCTACAAATTTCCATTAATTCTTTCCCTTTTTATGGTATAAAGTTAAAATGGAATGTAACAAGTCATCAAACAGCGTGTATAACCAACTTTCAATTTCGTTTACCCCTTAAATGATAAAGGACGCAAATACCCACGAAAATTCCTCAGAAAATATCTCCAAAAAAGGAAGAAAAAAACGAAAAAAATATTCCTAATGATGCATGAATCCAAATCCAAACATCGTCACAAGAGAGTGCAAAAATGTTCCCGAATATAAAAACCATTCATCATTTGGATGCGGAAACGTTTTACATTTTTTCTCATTTCGCCCAACAGAAGATGACCATACACAAAAATAGCACAAATCTTAAGATTTGCGAATCACTCTTAAGATTTTTTTTTTTGAATGGACAAAAATATTTTTATCTGTGGGACGTTTTTATGGATTTAAGTGGATCCAACAATCAGTCAGACACGACACGACATGACTCCAAGTAAAGCCTGGTGATCTGTAGAAAAATGGAATTCTTCAAGTCTCCGGTCGTATTTGAGTAGAAGGCCTTTTAAATTGGATTTAACTGGAATATTGAATTAAATATAATTTCTTGCGACGGCAAAAAATGCAGAACGAGTAAAACAAAGTGCAAATATTGCAAATAGGATGTAAATTAATACACCAAGAAAGTAAAAAATAAAGTGAGATTAAACCAGATGAATAGGTAAGCTTAAAAGTATATACAGGTATCAAAGTAATCGCGTATTGAATTTCTTAAACTCTCGCTTAGCAACTTATCACTTAATTTAGTGTGGTAAATGCAAATTTTTTTCTACAAATTGATTCAATCAAAGACAGAATTCAATTATCACGCAATTCAAGGCGGCGGGCGACACTCGTTCTAAGTAGCTATTTTTTGTTTTTGTTTTTTTATTCAACTACCGGAGTTCTGCTGTTTATTATTCATTCAAGTCGTCACGCACATCCAGCGTATAATAAGCAAAACAGACGCGCTACGCACCGCATCTGGGGTGGCTTTAAAAGCAAATTGAGCAATTATTCAAGACAAAATCAATGCTGAAGTGATTAATCATCAAAATATTATGAATAACAGCTTCGACTATAGTAATTAGAAATCAAATTGGTCGATATCAATCACAATTATCTAATTAATGAGCTGTGCACTGTGTGTCAGATGGTTGTGCTTCCAGCAAGAGATGCAATTAAGCCACTCTAGAACACTAATTTAGGAACATGGACGCTTTTATTTCCGGTAATTAATATATCAAGCCACTCGTAATTTGTCGAAATTATTTATATTACAGTGATTATTCTGATTATTTGCTTGCTGTTTTTTAAATAACCACAATTTTGAGGACTTAATGACATAAAATACCACTAATTTGGTTGGTGAGCTTATTTAATATAATATAAAATACATGTCCACACGATAATAGTATTACAAAAATTCAATTTAATACAAAATAAATATTCATTGAATTTAAATGCATAAACGAGAATAACATACTGCTTCATTTCCTCCATTTATGATAATTATTGATAATCTGATTTTGGTTATATGCTAATTGGTAAATATTTTATATTATAACGCTTTAAAATATGTTTCAGGTGGTGCTTTAAGTAGCATCACTGAATAGTATGTATATACATATACAGGGTGTTCAGAGGTAAGAGGTCAATACTGCAGGGGGTGAAAGGTCAGACCGAGACAAGCAAAAAATCGTATGGGTGGGGGGGGGGGGGGGGGGGGGGGGGGGGCATCTCGCACCGTTTGGCAGTTACAGGGTGATTCGTAAATCAGGATTTTGGCTTATATGGGAACCGCTCTTGTATTTTTATCTTTTTTTCTACGCATCGCAGCGGCCCCAAACTGATTTCAAAAAATCACTATTTGGAAGCCCTTTCCAAAAAAGTTTACACCACCCCCCTATCCCCAACCCCTTGGCCAGAATCCCCCCCGGAAGTTGAAAAAATTAACTTTTATTTCACGATTTTTCACCCTTCGCCCCACTTTTCTCCGAAATTCACGTTATTAACATACCTACTTTTTATTTTTTTTAAGTTGCCTATCTAATTACCTTCCCAAAAAGGTGCAACATGCCCAGGTAGAAAGGGGTTGCAAAATTCCTGAAATTAAAACATACTCACAGGTACCTAATTACTTTATTGCACCATAATGGAAAAAGTCGTTAAATAAACAATTTTTATGACAGCAAGTTCGGAAATGTTTATTTAGGAAACACAGGTAATACATTTTTATTATTTCAGCAAAAAAGTAATAAAATAATAAATGTAATCTCGTTAAATAGCGTTATTAGTTTATTATATCAAGTATTGACTTCTAAGTATCCTGACGCTCCGTTTCTAATACCTCCTATGAATTATGGTATAAAAATGGGTAAGTTTGAAAGGACATTGACCACAGTTGAAGAAGCAAGCGATAAAACCGGGTGTTTAATAGAAAAAATTAAGATAAAATGGCAGAATGCAGTGTTGAAGAGTCTGCCGATATCATTTACGTGTACGGTTTAGTAGAAGGAAATGATAGTGAGGCCGTACGAGAATACCAAAGGAGATTCCCGAATCGGCGGGTACCCGACAGAAGGGTATTTTCAAGGAATTTCAGAAGGTTAAAAGAAACCGGAAGTGTGACCGCCCCCAGAGCAGAAATGCGAGCAGGAAAATCGGCCGATTCAGCGGACCCCGACCAACAAATCCTCAACATCGTCAGGAACAGCCCTGTAATAAGCATCAGGCAGGTCGCACGACGGTTAGCTTTGTCTTCAGGGAAAGTTTGGACCGTTGTGAACCGAGAGGGACTACATCCATACCACCATATCCCGGTCCAAGCACTACAGGAAGGATATTCCGAAGGACGATTGCAATTTGCACTTGGCTGTTCGAGTCTGACATCGAAAACAGAAGGTTTCTAGACCGAATTCTGTGGACGGATGAATCGCAATTCACCCGGGATGGCATCAAAAACTTCCACAACCTCCACACCTGGTCAGATGTGAACCCACATAGGACCAGGTGTCGGTCCTTCCAGCAAAGATTTAGTGTCAATGTCTGGGCTGGCATCATCGGCAACCAGTTGATAGGACCCTTCATCTTGCCCCAAGTGCTGAATAGTCAGCTATACTCGGACTTTTTGGAGAATACCCTTCCGGATCTGTTGGAAGACATCCCCCTGGCTACCAGAAGCGCAATTTATTTACAGCTCGACGGAGCACCTGCGCATACTGGTAACATTGTTAGGGCAAGGTTAAATGAAAATTACCCAGAGCGCTGGATTGGACGACGTGGACCAATTCCTTGGCCTGCTAGGTCACCGAACCTTACTCCACTGGACTTTTTCTTATGGGGAATGATGAAAGATGAAGTTTACTCAAGACCAATCAACACCAGAGAAGAATTAGTTACCAGGATTGTGACTGCAGCCACGAAAATACGGGAGAGACTGGCTACCATAGACCTCAAACGTCAAATAAGACGAAGGCTACTTGCATGCATCGAAACTGGCGGAGAACATTTTGAACAGCTTTTATAGGACATACGTTTTAATTGTAATTAGTTTTTAAGCGAACAAAATGTATTTTTTAGTTAACTTAAGTATAATTTCTTAAAAATTCGAATTGTCATGAAATTCGGTAAAAGGATTTTTGTAAATAAATTTTCGTATCCTTTTCCTACCTGGGCATGTTGCACCCTTTTGGAAAGGTAATTAGATGGGCAGCTTAAAAAAAATAAAAAGTAGGTATGTTAATAACATGAATTTCGGAGAAAAGTGGGGCGAAAGGTGAAAAATCGTGAAATAAAAGTTAATTTTTTCAACTTCCAGGGGTGATTGTGGCCAAGGGGTTGGGGATAGGGGGGTGGTGTTGACCGTTTTGGAAAGGGCTTCGAAATAGTAATTTTTTGAGATCAGTTTGGGACCGCTGCGATGCGTAGAAAAAAAGATAAAAATACAAGAGCAGTTCCCATATAAGGCAAAATCCTAATTTACGAATCACCCTGTAACTGCGAAACGGTGCGAGATGCCCCCCCCCCCCCCCCCCCCCACCCATACGATTTTTTGCTTGTCTCAGTCTGACCTTTCACCCCCTGCAGTATTGACCTCTTACCTCTGAACACCCTGTATATTCATCTAAAATGCACTATTCAAGGGATTTGTGCTGTTTTATGTATTTGGGAGAATTTTTCATTTAAAACTAATTCATTTTCTGAATTAAAATTCAACATTTTGGGTAATATTTCCACTTTCCAATTTAGTTTCCCGCCAAAATGCGCCATCATCGTGTTTATATCAAACAATAAACGTGATTGATATGTTTTATTTTTCTTCCTGTTGTTATAATTTATAAGAGACGTAGAAATACAAAAATATCTCTGTTATACGTTTTTATTTACTAACATATATTTTTTCTTTGTTCCAAAAAAAAAAAGCTTGAAAAGGTTAAACTCTTTTTAAACTAATAAAATTAATCAACAATGCAAAAATAAAGGATATACTATACGGACCCTTTTTTTTCTGCGACTATTTTTTTTTTTTTTCACTCCCACCTCAAAATTTTGTGGGAAATACCTATAAGGAAATTCCCTGAAAATTTGAGCCCTTAATATTAATATTAAGTTTGAATTTAAATTGAGCAAGTGACCATAAATTTGGTTTTGTTCGAAAGATAATTTTTTAACACTAACAATTTTTTCTAGCAATGTCTCAATCGAAGTTTTGCTTTCAATTAAGCGTTTGTTTCGGTTGCTGTATGGCACACAGTGCCGTCCTGTTGAAACCACAAATCGTCTGAATGTTCTAAAGTTTTGAAATTAAGAAATCGCGGATCCGTAAAATTAACGAAGTGCTTTATAAGTTTTTATAACTGAGTCCGATTAAGAATCGTTGCTGCAGTTTATATCTTTCCATGATGATTTGTTTTTTAGGTCTGTTATTTTGTCTAAAAACGGAATTTCAAATAAGTAGTAAACATACCTGATCTACTTATATTTTGAAAGTTAAGTTTAAACCCTTAAAGTAAGCCACTTATCAGATACTGTAAATGTATGTCACCGAATATAGTATATGATTCGTGATATACTTGCGCATACAATTGTATCGAAAAATTCCAAATTTTAACTATCAAATTTACTTAAATACGTATGCTGAGAAAAGCATACCTAGAGTTTTTTTAATATATACCAAGCCCAATCCTTTTCTATATTTTGTTCGTATATAACGAATAACTTTCATTGAATGCCTTAAACAAAAATTTCTACTTTTGTTATCATGTCATATTATGTAAATGGTTTTATTTGAGAATTTCAGGTCTCAAAAACTATTTAAAATATGCCCTCTGAAAAAAAAAAACTGTTTAAACAACAAAGTTCTGGAGCCAGACTAGATGTAAGAAGGAATATTTAACTACTTAATTAAAAAAAATAATTTAGCAGAATTCATTGCATGTTAGATTTTGTTCGAAGTCTTCCTAGTGTTTGAATACGATAATTTAATCGAAAAGAGGAGAAAACAAGCAGTCTTTCTATTTTGGGACCATAAAATTTGCCTATCTGAATGAAATCTTTGCCACCAATTATCGATGGTTATAAAATAAAGTTCTTATTCTCGAAATTGTCGATTACAAAGCCTCAAGGTACTTCACCTCGAAGACAGGGAATGAGTATATCCGTTCCTTTATAAAAAGTAGACATCGGCATTTTATAGATATACATTTTACGCCCAAGGGAATTGTACTTGACATTTTCACGAGCATTTTATATATAAATCCTCTTATTCACTATGCAAATGCAGTTTTCTGGCATCGACGTGCATTTAACACATACAAGCAAGCCCAGCCCATTTGATAGTCCTCTTCAATTTGTCTTTTGGAAACCGACCTCCAGCGCTCCCAGTTGTTTTTTATCTAGAACCACACTTATTTATCTTTTTTTGCTCTTTTGGGACAGGCATAAAAATTTACACTCAACTTCACATCACTTCCTCTCACACCCAACGGGGAATTTTCGACACTTTTTGTTTGCTTTTAATAATTTTTCACAACATCACTTTTTTCCACTTAAATGCATTTATCGAAGCCCTTTATAACAAACTCGTCCTTCTGCAATGGATGGCTCTATAACCATTATGGTTCACATTAAATACGATATTCATGTCCTAAAATACCCAACCACTCAAAATAGGATTCACATGTTGTTCGCTTTCATTACGTCTTTTAATATTTTACGCTTCATCGGCCTTTTGGTACTCTACATCCGTATTAGAGGTCATTTGCAAAAAAAAAACTCTTCAATATTTATAGATAATATTTCATTTTTTTACATTTACACTCTACTCTTTTTTGGTATGGTGGCAACGTTTTATGGGATATCTAGCTAATGTTTTTGCACTTTGTAAAGTTTCAGTCACTGGTATTAGGTTAGGAGGGTAAAATAAAAGATAATACGCATACTGATTGAAAAACGAATTGACAAAAATTTGGTAAAAATACAATCATTACTTTCCATTTTGGATTTATAAATTTCTCCTCCCTATTCTAATAATGAAGAAATAACGACCAAAAATCTTGTACTAAATTTCTAATACGTATTTTAAATAATTTTGAGATTATATTGTATCCTTTGATGATGATACTTTGTAATATTTCAAGAAGTTTGGAAGAAATACCAAATCTTACCAATTTAATAACCTCGTAATATATTTCTAGTTTTAAATTCTTAACCATATGATTAGAAAGTGAAGTATATGAATGTGTTTTTAATATTTTGAAAAATATTCTAATGTATTATTTTTGTTGTTATGATAATATAAAGAAATTCCACAATTTTTGTCTGTGTATACTAGGGTGTTTTTTTCCCGACTATTTTTTTTTTCAGTCCCACTTGGAAATTTTGTGGGAAATACCTAAACAAAAATTCCCTGAAAATTGGAGCTCTTAAGGGGGAATATACATTTAGAATGACCAAAAAATTCAATTTTTTTTTTTTTTGCATAAAAAGTTAGTAAATTTCCCGTAGAATACGCTCCTGAAACCCTTTTTTCGAAATTCGAACTCCAAGTGTTCTTTTTTCATCGTTCCCGGGATTGCTGATTAAAATGTAAGTACGATTTTTCGATAATTAAAACTTTCAACGCGTTTTTCTCAAAATAGCATTTTCGGAGTTTATGCCGGTAATAACTCGAAAACTAATTATCCGATTGAGCTGAAACATAGGATTTCTTTATTATAGTATTACCTTCTATATGAATTAAAAATTATTGTAATATTTTATTATTAAATATGGAAAAATGTGATAAAATGGCGGAGAAAATGTTGATTTTTTCGAAAAAGTTACGCCAAAAGTGCAAATTTTTTTTTTCACTTTTTTTTCAATTCAGCTACTAACTGTGAATGTAATTAATGTAAATTTTTTTGACTTTTTGATTTGTGATCAAAATTGCGACCAGGAGAGCCGGCACAAGCAAAATACAACGACTTTTTCAACACCATCTAACGGCCGCCATTTTGTTGAAAAAAATTAAAAAAAAATATTTTTGTATACTACATGGATACACTTATAATTGTAAAAAAGTTTCGATTGATTTGAATAAAAACTTCCCCTTGAAAAAAAATTTTCAAAAATGAGTTTTTTTTCTCGTTCTAAATGTATATCCCCCCTTAATATTAATATTAAGTGCTCGACTAAGGCGTATAAAGATTTCCCTATAAAATACACGTAAACTTCTTTTTTTGTAGCTTTATGCCAAAAATTGTAATTGTTAGTTTCACATTCTTGGAAATTCCAAAAAATTTTAAAACGATGTCGTTAATTAGTTTTTGATTAATTATGCACACAAATTGAAAGATTTCGTTCTGAGAAAAACGTGTTTCAAGTTTCGAATACGAGAGCAGCGAATAGCGAATAGCAAGTAGCTTAGGAAAGAATTCGAATTTCATTCTAAAACTTTGAGAACATATTCGGATATACCTCAGAGGATTTGCTGATGATTTATGAAATAAAAGAATACGATTTTTTGAACTGTTCGAAGTGGTTTCCCCCAAAGTGCAAGAAAAATCCTACTAAATTATGATAGTTTTGCTCAATAAATCACAATATCCTGCATATTATAATTGAGAAAAAAACTCTGTATAAATCTATGATTTAATTATTAAAAAATGTGCATATATGTATCATATATCCACAGATAATATATACTACATAAGGTTTCATTATCATGTATTTAACAATTTTTTTGAATTTGTTTTCACGATTATTTATCTTACATACGTATATTGATTGATTGATATTGTATGCTTTACTATCGGGTTTCGTTTATTCATCAACATTCTTTCATTAAATCGAATCGCATTAATACATGTTTTCGTAAAAACAATATCTTTTTACAATTTATGATATAAAATAAAATAAAATGCATAAATCTTATCGAAAATGTATTTCGATTTCAGTGGTTTTAATTTCTCGATATGTTGTATTTTTCAATGAGGAAAATATCATAAATAAACATTCTTTATGATGCAAAAACAACACAAATGAAATAAAATTAAATGCTGATAGAAGTCGTTAAATTGTAAATTGAAAGATATCTCATGAAAGCGGTGCGGTGCATTCATTATGATTCTCAAGAGATAGATTTATGATGATCAAAAATAGAAAATAATTTCATGCACTTTCGCAGGGTGATTTTAAGTGCTTCCTGAAATCGGGACTTTTGTTTATTCTGAAGATGTGTAGATTTCATTGGGTTTTTCTCAATTCTTTTTTTCCCAAATTTATAAATGTTTAAAATAAAACTTATTTTTTGTTAGTCTGCATTAAAAATAAAGATGAATGAACTTGGATGCTGGCTTTAAATTAAGATTCTTCTTATTCTATAAATAATTTGTAAATCATCTTTTTGAAATATATCTAATCTAATTTAAAAAAAGAAAATGTGTAGTTTGTATAATTTTATTGACAATTTCTCATGAGTACCTCTGTTAAGTCGAATGAATAATGATATAAATTTAAATTTTTTATTAAACACAAGCAAAGATAGAGATGTGAGCAATTATATCAGAAAAAACAGAAATTACTAATTTTCTCGTTTTAACCAGTTGTAGAATAACTTTTAAAAAAACTAGACCAATCCGAGTTCGACTGTCACGTAAAAGGTTTTGCACCATGTTTTCTCGAATTTCTATGAATTTATAAGATCTAGGATTTCTTTTGCAGAATATATTTTTATTAAAAATGCTATTTAAAATTATAGAGGAAATGTTATTGTATTCTACATAACAAGCCCTTTTAAATAATACACTACATGATATTGGTAAATTGCAATTTTTCGAACTTTTTCCCTTTTTCGAATATTTTTCGAAATTTAAACTGCGCCAATTCGTAACGCTTGCTTATCATTGGTTTTTCTTTGATATTTCTTCCCTATAAAAATAATATTTACTTAGAGACAACTTAAAGTTCTTGTATGTATATCATTTTTATAATTTTAAAATATTTAAAGATCTAAATATTCGAAATTACAAACTATTTGACAATTCATAAACAAGTATTTTCTTTCACAGGACTCCTGAAAAGGGATTAAAATGAACTAATATTTTACTAATATGGGTAATTCTTTTACAAACCGTACGGATTTTGATAAAAATTGACCGACATGTCTCCGATTTGGCTGAAACAAAAATTTTACGGATTCTATATCGAAAAATAAGAGGATTTTTTTTTATTCCGCATATTTTCGATAATACTAGTGATCGAAAATGTGAGAATAATGAATTTTTTGGCTTTTTCATTTTCAAAAATTTATAACTCTGGTTTTATTTGAGCTACAAACTTTTTTTTTCATTTTAAATCTAAAGGACTGAGTTTTGAGAAAAAAAATTTTTAATAAAAATTTTTAATAAAAATTATTAACAAATTCATATTGTTATTTTTTATTTTTATTGTATTCTCCGTCATATTTTACATAAAAAACATGTTTTCAAAATATGGTACCTTTATTATTACTATTTTTAAAAATTAATTTATATAGCGCGATACGTCAAAAAAACGGTTTTTTGTTAATAAAAAGAAAACTATAGCTCGGATCAAAGAAAGTTACATATAAAAGGTGTAGATAATAAAAAGACCTACAATTTTTGTCTTAACTATTTTTCGACATAACCTCAAACTTTTCGAATAAAATGCAAAAAATGTTAAAAATCCCTTTTTTGGAATATTATTTATTGATAAAAAGACTATAAAAAAAATTTTTTTATGTGATAAAATAATGTTCTATCATTTATTATTAATTTATGTTTTTTTTATTGTATTGATTGCTAATAAATATTATTTGTTAAGAAGAACATAATAATTACTTATCTTAAAAAAAAGAAACGATATGAGGCAAAAAATGTGGCAAATAAATTTGGAAAAGGTGATTTTTAAAATTTTTTTCAATTTATTCGAAAAGTTTGAGGTTATGTCGAAAAGTAGTTGAGACAAGAATTGTAGATCTTTTTATTATCTACAACTTTTATATTAAACTTTTTTTGATCCGAGCTGTAATTTTCTTTTTATTAACAAAAAACCGTTTTTTTGACGTGTCGCGCTATAAAAATTAATTTTTAAAAATAGTAATAATAAAGGTACCATATTTTTAAAACATGCTTTTTATGTAAAATTTCACGGAAAATACGACAAAAATACTAAAAACTTGCTACGAGATGGGGGCCATTGTTACCAATATGAATTTGTTAATAATTTTTATTAAAAATATTTTTTTCTCAAAACTCAGTCCTTTAGATTTAAAATGAAAAAAAAAAGTTTGTAGCTGAAATAAAACCAGAGTTATAAATTTTTGAAAATGAGTCTCCAAGCCAAAAAATTCATTATTCTCACATTTTCGATCACTAGTATTATCGAAAATATGCGGAATAAAAAAAAATCTTTTTTTTTTCGATATAGAATCCGTAAAATTTTGATTTCAGCCAAATCGGAGATGTGTCGGTCAAAAAGGTGTTCGGTTTGTAAAAGAATTACCCATATGTGAAAACTTGAGATTTGTAAAATTTCAAGGGGTAGTCTCATGTCCTAGATCATAATTTGAAGGTTTTTAAGGATTTTTTCTTTTTTTTTTTGCGGAAAATAAAATACAATCTTCTTATGATAATTAAGTATATGTTATTATTTAGCTCTCGAATAATACAAAAAAAAATGTTCTTAAATAAAAAAAAATATTTTAACGTCATTTTGGTTTGGTGAAGTAGGTCCCTTCAAAAAAAAAAGTAGGTGGCTGGCCCCCTTGATATTGCTCCTTTTGTAATCATTTGAAATCAAAATTCCAAAAAGATTATTATTCAGTAGGGTTGTCATTCTGTACCGTAGCAGATTTAAAAGATTTGAGTGAAAAATAACAATATGGCGGCTTTATAACAAAATTTTTCAAAAACCGACTGTTTTTTTTCGGTTTAAATTCGAGATAAAAAAAAAGTCGATAAAAAAATCTTTTTCTGGTACCGAACAGAACCATTCATGTGTAGAATATTGTGTTAAAATTTCAGCCCAATCGGTCCAATAGTTTTGTTTTTTAATCATCCGGGCCGACGGAAAAAAGTAGTTTCGAGAAAAACGCGTTTAAAGTTTTGAGGAGAAAATTTTCATTAAAAATTTATACTTACATTAATCATTTATTCCTGGCGCGTACAGGATAATTTTAAGAGCTAGATATTAACACTTTGAAATACAAGCATATACTGACTTTCATTTTTCTTAATATCAAAATTTCACGTGTCGTACACTACAAGTATACATTTTTCAAGGCTGTAGGATCGCAAACAATAGCTTAGGTATGAGAGCCGCAGGTGTAAGGTAGGTTCTCCCCTATTATTCGCTGTAACTTTAAAATGACTTAGTGTATCGGCCAAAAATTTTCATAGTATATTCTCAACTTATTAAACTTTGAAAATATGAAGAAAAAAGACTACCCCCTTAAACCAACTGACACTACTATAACATCAGGAATTAATATAATATCTTAATTCTGTCCCGCCATATTGCCGTGTAATTAAATTTATTTATTCTATGTTTAAACGTATTTCATTTGAATGAAAAGTGCAGACTTGTCAAGGAAAAGATGGCAGTCTTCTGCTAACACGTAAAACTTAAAAAATCAATTAGCAAGACAAAAAGTAAACTAGCATATAAATTTGCATTTCAAAAGCTGAGTTGGCACACGTCCCAAGTCATAATTGATAATTTTCAGAATTTCTTTCTGTCTATTTTATGCTCTGCCATAAATTTAAACCCCAAAGATAGACGATTTATGATAGACAAAAAACACTTTTTATCTTTAAGAAAAGTAGTAAAAGTGGGTACAAGTCTGGTTTGATTATTCTGAACATACTGTCGCAATTTTGAAATTGAATATGGTCCAAAATTTATTAATTAAGAATCACTGATTTTTGATTTGCTATTGAAATGAGAATTTTAACCCTTATCCTTTTTTGATATAGTTAGATGATGTTCATTAAATACAATTCACCTGTAAAGGATAATACAACAAAGTGACAATTTTGTCACTGTCAGCACATAAAGTCGAAAATTAAATTTTAATTAATCTATTACCAGCCAATTGCCGAACTAAGAAAATTCTCGAAAGTTTTCCTCGCGATAATTTTCTTTGGTTCGGAAGATTCATTGTTGTTCGCAAAACCCTATCGTGTGGAAAATCAACTCTGCACGGAAATAGCAAGCAGGCCTATTAAATTAACATCAATTGCTGGCGTCGGGTTGTTAATGGAATGATTAAAAATTTCGTTCGGGCTCGACAGGCCGACAAAACGTTGCGCCTCAGTCACGCTCGTTTGGTCTGCACGAGGCGAAGAGAATTATTAAAATTTTGTTGGGAAAATTAACTGGCCTTTTATTATTATAATATTTTTTCTCTGTTCATATTTTCTTTTCATTATATCGTTGAGGCTATTGTTTTTTGTTTTGTTTTTTTAAAGAGGAATGATGCGCTCGTAATTTTCACAGCTTTTTTGGCTCTCTTACTACCAGTTTTAATAGCGTAAAGAAATACGAAAACATGCAGCTCGACCCGTCTGTATTCCTTTTTTTGCGAATATTAAACTTGTGGCGATAAAATTCTAAAAACAGCAGACAATACGCGTGTATATGATGCGCCCATGAGTAAAAACTTTAACACACGATTTTACTCGTAATAATGCAACAGACATTTGTGTGAGAAAATCCACAATTTTCCGGTCCCAAATAAATTTTAAAGCTTTGCAGTTTTATTGTTATTTATTTTTAAATTAAATTTAAGGTAGGATGCGGTATTAAATATATATACATAATGTTATTGCTTGTATTATTAATTAAGTTACCATCATTATCCTAAAGTTAATTGCTATTTTTATTTATTACTCCATATTAACCATAAGTGTACTATTTCAAAAAAATCTTCTAAAATATGCTTTTTTAGGGTTCTGCACCATTCGAAATGAATTGATTAGTTCGTTATTGGAACGATATTTTTAGAATGAATATAATTTTTTATATTCTACAATATATTTATAATATGATATATTTTTCTAATAGAATTTACAAGATTTTACAATCGGAATCCGACACATAGGTACTTTAATTGAAAAAATATAGTGGGATTTAATTTTTCTAAAAAAAATATATTAGACGTGTTTAAGTTTGGAAAAATAATATTCCCAGTTTTTCTCTAAATAATTTTATTTCCGTTTGATGTATTTATTTTTTATTTTTTATATAGTATATATACACACGAATGCTCCTTTTTATTTTAATAAATTAGCACCTATAATCCTTCCAGTACGTAAAAATTTGTATTATGATATTCATTTTATTAAGCAACTTTTTTTTTTTTTTTTTTTTTTTTTTTTTTTTTTTGTGGTGTAACAATATTAATTTTGACAGTCCACCATTTTGAAATTGTAAATGTTGATAGATGCTTTGAAATTATCAACAGAGAATACCCCTATGTGCGTATGTTGAAGAAAATAAAAAAATACATTTTGTTAGATGTTAGATGTTAAATTGATGTGGCTATAGGATGATACACATGATAAATTTTGATAGTAGATTTGAAATCAGCGATTCCGAAAACCCCTATGACACCAAAATCAATAGGTATTGAAGTATACTAGTGTGATCAAAAAATATGGTGAATTTTTTTATAAAATGAAAAATCTTCATCTATTCTTCAAAATCAATTTTATTTCCTTCAAAGTAATCCCCTCCGGATACAATATACTTATGCTAAGTTTTTTCCTAGTCTTCGAAACAATTATTAGAGTCGATTTCCGGATTGGCCTTAAAAACCTTCTTCGATTCATTTTGTATTTCTTCAATCAAGTTTCGGAAATAGCTAGAAGTCAGACGGACCTAAATCAGGCGAATAGGACGATTGATGACGTTATGATAGTCCGAAATTATTGTTTCATAGATGTCAACATGACACTTTTTTTTCCCAAAAAATTTAGTGTTTTTGGAACCAAGTGATTATCGTTTAAAATGGTTTGGATTGATCGTTTTGATTGTCAAATGTCAATCAACGATTTTGGAGCCAAATTCTTGATTTTTGGAGCGTTGTTCGTCTTGAACTCGCTCTAAGTTTTCTTTAAAGTCTTTGTGCCATTTATAAACATTTTTTTGAGAGATAGCCTCAGCACCAAAGGCCTTCTGCAATATCCTCAACGTTTCCGCAATGCAAATTCTTTGCTCAACAAAATCAGACATATGTAGTAAAACTCGAAAAACTCACTTTTGTATGTTTAAGAAAACACGTACATATAACTCTGCTGCAATTAAATATATTGACATGAAACTCTGAATAGATGTCAAAGACAGTACTACCAACCTAAAAAATATTTATTTCATGATTTCATAGTACCTGCGAAGTTTAAATGAAAAATTCGCTTTATTTTTTGATCACAGTAGAATGTAATATGAAAAATAGGTACAAGTGATTTTTGAAATCAGCGAAATCATATTTTTATTTATTTATAATAACACAAAACTAAGAGGAAAGTTAATGATATTACAAATAGATAGTCAGACCATAGTAGTACTTATATAAAATCTTCTCTAACAGAGACTATCAGTTTTAAATGAAATATTCATTGTTTGTGATAATGTTGCAGTATAAGAAAACTAAAAATATGTATTACAAATAAAATTAATCGCTTCCTTTGAATATATATGTCATAACAAGCTGATTTCCAAGTGATATTACAAATTACCGCAATCAAAGCTAAAATTTATCACCGGGCGGACCCAGAGTCACAATTCCCTGATCAAGGAAGACAAACAGTCGTCAGAGAGTCGTTAGGCTTTGAACTTCATTTGATTTTGATACCGTCCCGGAGAAAATGCAAAATTACCAACAAAAAAAAACAACTCTCCGATAACCCTCGATCTCAGATCCCGCGGTTGCGCTTGATGACCCAACGCCATTCTGGCGAGACGAGCTCCTTAAAATCAAAACATCCCAAAGTGACCCCGATTAGATAAGAATGCGTCCGAGACGGTACACGAAGCAATCGGCAGCTGGTTATGGTCGCCTTCATAAATCACACACTCAACAGATAGCAAGTGCTCATTCCGAAGGTATTAATTATTTTCGACTACTGTATAGTAATGCATCACATCACAATCACCACACATCACGCCGCGCCGCCGACAATTTAATTTGAGTGATATCATCGCGGCATTTCGCGGATTGTGTTTCTTCTCGAAATTATTTAGGGATAAGAAGTCATATTCTGGCTCAAGGTCTGTTTTCCCCAGTTTTATTGGAAAGATTAAATGAATGCCTTCAATGATAGCTCTCATTCGGCGAACTTTGAGATTGACCATGTCTTTAGAATGGAATGAGTGCCCTTTATCGTTGATATTATAATTTCACAAAAGTGATTTCATACGAGTCACTTTTGAAACTCACACTATGAGTAATAAATGATTAATATCTGGAAAATTTTGTTAACTTCATGGGTCATGTCAAATTGTTCATACAAATATTTACCACTAATTATGAGATATCATTTGTTTATAAATTTATTTTTACATGCCCTATGTAATTATTTTGACTCCACTAAATCTACAGCTGATTTTATGTAATCGATTAAAGTTAGGAAACATTTTCAGAATTATTTTTTATTATTATTATTATTTTCTTGTTTCGATTACACAAAAAAAATTGTTGATTAAGTATATGAAATCATCAATAAATGTTACAATTTTTATTTGTATAATTGTTATTTTTTTATAATAAATTTATTATCTAAGGTATTATATGCAACAAATACGAAAAAAAACGTTTATAGATGTATACACTTGACTAGATTCCTTAATGAAACCTAAGATCAGATTTTGCTCAACATTATTGATCGCATATAAGAAAGGTAACATACATATAAGTTTAACAAACTCTTTCAAAATCAATTATTAGCCGAAATAAAATAAAATTAAAAAAAAAATATATATAAAGCTTTAGTCAAACTAAAAACAATAGAATTTAGGTAGAATAATCGTCATACCAGAGAAAATTTACAAAGGTATACATTTTAATATCATTCCTATCCCAAATCAGAGCTGTAAAATAATGCATTATTCTTGGAATGCATTACCATACTCAGTACAACTACAAGTAATGGTAGTAATGGTATTGGTACTTCATCATTGCCGTATTTCAGAAGCAACACTCAGCATTACCTAGAAATACTCAGCATTACCTAGCATTGCTTAACAGTACTCATCATTACCTAGCATTACTTTCCAAATAATGCCAGGTAATGCTGAGTAAAGCCAGGTAATGCTAAGTAATGCTTCTGAATTGCGCAATGATGAAGTACCAATACTAGTAATAGTACTGGTAATTTGTCTTGCTTACATTACTTGTACTGGTAATTGTAATGGTAATCGTAGCACTTTTTTTACAGCTCTTAAGCGAATGAATTTCTGGGAAATATAAAAGAAACATAGCATGAAGATTAGGCAGTTAAGCGATTTAGGTACAAAAGTATCCGAAAAACTTTCGTATGAGAATTTAAGATAAAATTTCGAAAAAAAAAGTAGTAAACCGATTGTTTGTACTTATTACTTAAAAAGAAACAGCTTTTAAATTTATCCCTTTAGTCAGTTTACTCGAAAACGTATGGTTCAATATTACTATTTTTAATATTAGTATCTTAAAAAAGTTGTATTTGTGTGTAATACAAGCTGACCCGTCAGAATTTGTTCAAACTTGTATGTATATTAGATAATAAGTGTAAAATAATTTATGGCAAAAAGGACAACATACTGTTACGACATATGCATAATTTAAAATTAGGTTACGTACCATTCAATATTATGCATATAGTAGGTTTCAACCTGTCAACTGCTTTTTCTACTATTACTATTTAACCCTCTGTTCTGTAGGATTATAAACAAATTAATCTAAAAATGACAATGAGACAAATTTCTTTAAAACTCAAATATTATTACTTCTAAATTTAGTGTTGCTCCAACATCTCAAGCTCAATTGGTTAGAGCATCGCAGCGAAAATTCGAAGGTCGTAGGTTCGAGCCCAGCCCGTACTCAGCTCGATTTTTTCCACTAATTCCCAGATTCATACTTTTGAAAATTAACAAACAACCAAAATTCTCTCATTAACAACTCTCAATGTAAATTCTGACGACAAATAGAAACTTATTGATCAACAAAATTTACATATTGTACAATTCCACATAAACTTCAGCAATAATGTTTTACACTTAACAATCATTCGACCGCCAAGAGGTCTCTAATTACACTGCGCAAAATAATTAAATGAACTTTAGTTTTTGAAAATTTATCTGGGTAAAGCTATTTCGTGTTGTGTCGGGTTGCAATGCAATTAAAATAGAGATGCCGTCCCCGAAAAAGCAAAATGCCATGCTCCGTTGCTAATTTGGGGAAATATAAGTGTTAATTAACAAGTTTTCAGCAAAGTTTCGCCAGTTTTGCTCCCTTTTGACTTGAATCGAACACGGAGAATATTTAACCATTGAAAGTTTTCAAAACTAGCACCTAGGCCAAGCATTAATTGGATGTCACCCCACCCGAAGAAACTTTAAGAGACTTTCTTTTATTTCGATCAGCACTTTCAGAAGTGGGATGATTAGGGGGAGAATAATTTTTGAATGACTACAAAATTTGTGTCGTTTTTCCGTGATGACAGGGAAAAATTTAACTTTATACACCTAGTCATAAAATTACGAGTTTATGCCTACTATAAACTTTTTTTATTTATCTTTCTACATATATCTTTTTATAGAATCGCCATGTTTAGCGAAGCTGTGCTGCTCTGAACGTATCCATGAATAGTAAAAAAAGAAAACACATGTCGTAATAGTCGACCATATAGTAAACAGCTGGAGTTTTAAGCACTTGTGAATATATAAAATATATATATAGACATTTTTTTTAACTGAATCCTTTTTAGGGGTATAAATATTTAAGTAGCTTTTTGCGCTGATGAATGCGATACCGGGAGCCGGAGGTACGTTCTACGGGTGCCGTCTGTCTAATTTATCCCATTTGGAGGCTCACAGGGACACATTTCGTGATCCTCTCGAAAAGGTTTAAAAAGGCCGCAATGTCAAAAATGGAAAATGCAAGCAGGCCACCTGAAACTTGTTACCGGAGTAAACATTTTAATCTTCTCCACGACGAGATGAACATTTTGCAGAGAGCACATGTTTTATAAAGTCAAGATGCAAACGTTTACCTAAAAGCACACCATTATCATATAAATTGAGGTAAAATGTGAATCGACCAGGAAAGCAGTCTGTGTATGGTATTTGTGCCAGAATGGGTTCGACACTAGAATGTTAGAAAAAATATATTTATATCGATATATCGGAAAGTTGATATTTTTGGTCGATGTTTCCAATGCGATGTATCTTAAGCATTACATTTTAGTATTTAAACGCACTTTAAACGTTGCACTATGCACTTTAAATCAATAGTTTTGAAAAGTTGAAATTAGTTTATTTATATCTCAAACATTATACTTTCGAAACAATTGATACAAATAATTGGTACATAATTAGATATTTGGTTGTGAATGTCGAACTAATAACCTGGGCCTTAAAGAATAAGAAGAAAAATCGATACAAAAAGAATAGTAATAATAACAACACTAGTCAACAAATTAAATTGTTTATTTTACTTATGAACAAGTCATATGTAATTTCTATAGCATTTTTTCCGTGAATTGAAATTTAATTGACTCTGCCTTTAGAGAAAAATAGGGTTAAAAAATACAAAAGACGTTATTTTGCCTTTATTTTTGGAAAAATCATTATAAAATATCGGAATGTTATAGGAACTTGTAATGTAGCTCAAATGAAAGTCTGAAGCCTTACTTAAATATAGAAAATAACACTTATCTATATTGTTGTCTAAGCATCTTGGAAAACAAGTTTTGGTAATTGTTTACTTTCACGGTCACCTGGTTTTTTGAGGATATAAAATCCAAGAATCAACATTTTTACCATTTGTTTTCTTCAAATTGGTCGTTTTTGCGTCGAATTTATTAAAAAAAAAATACAAACATTTTAAAAAATCAGTATTCCTTATCATCCTTATCCTTCAGTATTATTAAATTTGTTGTATTTTTTTTTTCAAAAATCCGACGTAAAAATGAACAATTAAAAAAAAAAATATCATCATTATATCAAAAACTTATAAAATCCATTCATTTTTTGATTTTATATCCTCAAAAAACAAGGTGACCATGAAAGTAAACAATTACCAAAGTTTTTTATGAGCGTGTACCAATTATATATAAAATAATCGGAATAATGGAAAAAAATTAATTTCGCGAGATATTTCGAAGAGTTTTAATGCCTGTTATATGATATTTTTTATATAAAAGCGTAAGGTTCAAACTTTCATTTTAGCAACGTAACAAGCTCCTACACTAATTCGTTAATTTTTAATAATTTTCCAAAAAAAGGCAAAAATTTGATTTTTAACCCTACTTTTGTCGAAAGTGCGAACTAATAAGGAAAAAATTCTATGTAAATTACCTCATAGGTAATAATGGGCAAAAACCTTGTTGAACTGAATAATCATGCCAAACAGTTTAATGGAAGAATTTTAAGATTAAAAAATAATAAGCTATTAAGCTAATTAACAAGGAGATATTGAATATAATCAATTAATTTTTCTGTGATAAAGAAATACTGTGAAATTTGTCCTCTTAGGAAGATTTTCATTAAGTTTCTTATTACATATGTGTATTTTTATATATATTATAGGTATAGTACATGTAAAATTTAATTTTTAAGTCTGACTCTAAATTACACGTTATTAATTAATTTATGAAAAATCATATTAGTGCATTCTAAACTATGTTTCTTAAAAAATTGTAGACAATAACGCGACTTTTCCGGGAATATCCCTGAATTTGGGGATAGTGCATAATTTTGGTATTATTTGTGAAAAATACGGGGTCTTAAATGACTTTTAATTCACAAGGAATATCAATAATTCTCTTAGTATGGATAAAAATAATCCTTACCATTCCAAAATTATTGGCATATAATATTAAAATAAATTCCATAAATCTAACTCATTTCTAGGAGATATTGTTGAAAATTTAGGTAATTATTTGTCGTAAAGAATTGTACGCCAGCTTTGTTAAAAATGTATATAATCGCCTTTGGTAAATAATATCGATATAAAACTTAACGATTTTATTCATTGTCGATTATAACATACAGGAGAAATGGAAAATTTTAACAGGTTTATTTAGAAAATTACACTTTTGTAACATTTGCAACGTTTTCGGACTATTAATTGTATTTTTAACATGTAAATTCGTTGCTCAATTTTAATATTTATATATATTTTAAAAATCCCACAAAATCGAAGAGAGACAAAAATATGATGTTAACAAAAAGCTGTGATTTCTACAAATGTCAATGTATGACGTCACAAATTATAGAGAATGTCAATGAAGATTCTACCAATTCAACAATAGAAAAAAGTATTATAATCCAACAACAGATGGCACTGTAATGTCAAAAGTCCCCTTTCTTTTTGATCATGATATCATGGATATATTTTTCGAGTTATATCGATATATTTGTCGAGATATATCGATATATTTTTCGATATAAATTACATCTTTAGTCCGATGACGAATAAATGCCAAGGTACGGCAAACGTATGTATGGTGGGGCAAAAACATAATCCAGCCGGGCGGCAACTTTTTCCCTGCATTTAATTGTCTTTTCCGGATATATTACCCGCACCAGGAGAGATCCAGAACAGAACCCTGGACTCGGGACTGTTCCGAGGACGACGACGGGAATGTGATTCGCTCCAGCTCCACCCCATCCCAACGTAACTTCCAACCTCCAGAAGTCGTGCCTTTCGTCAGTCGTCGGCGATGATGGATGAATGAATATTAAAGGATTAAACAGGCGAGCAATTTCAATTGCGCAACAAACTGTTTTCGGTATTGATTTTTTAAATAATATTCTGCAGGGCGCGCGGGAATGGAGGAAGGGTCTAACAACGTCAACAACCTTTACTCAATGCCCCCAAGTACATACAGGTTTAATTTTCCAGCTAAAGGGTTCTGGATAAAATAGCATTAACTGCCGCAAGGAAGTTTCATTTTTATATATAAATTTTTTTTTTTTTTTGTAAAAAAGCTTCAAATGTGCGCCCCACAAAGGCAGGCAAGAGGCCCAAAGGGGACTTTATCCCGGGCGGGGGAACATAGTGACGGTTGGGATCAGGATCAAGGGAAAAAAAATAAAATCCGAGAGCACCCTTCGCTCGAATTGCTTAACAGCGGGGCATCCTGCCCGAATGTTTTATGAAAAACATTTTCTCAATGTTATTTTTGCAAATAATTTCCTCAAATAGGCAGGATATTGGTGGGCGTTTCTGTCCTACACAAACAGAATTCTTTTCGTGACCTCCTCCAGGATACGATTTCGGAGTTTCAAACATTTTTACTCTCATTCCCATCATCAGTGACCTTCGAAAAAATAAGTAAATATGCACACGTGCTTTTGTTCCGACTTCGTTGGAAATATTTTTTTTTTCAGTTTTCGATATTTCTGACTGAATTTAAATTGAACTGAAAATTATTCAAAAATAACCAAGAATTTTTCACGATTGGTTAAATCTGCAAATATAATACAATTTGTGGAAATAATTAAACAAGGTCCGAAAAAAGTTCCAGATTTCCAAGATACCAGGACTTAAAGTTGTTAAGGTTATTTTTAACTTCCATATTCAAAAATAGGAAACAATTTCGATGAAATGCAAAAATTTCCTATTCTATTTCTAGCTTGAAAGTTTAAAAAAAATTAAATTTACATCACGATTTTTTGCGTATTCTCTAAAAATGTCAGTACAATTTTGTAAATACCTTATAGTGCGCAAAATGAGGATTTTGTGCACGCAAGTTCAATTGTACGATTCGAATAGAATATTAGGGTGATTTTCTTCCAAATTCGTATATAGGGGTTCTTGCGGATCCTCTTTCAAAATCTGGCATTTGTTTTGTATAAAAACTTCAAAAACTCTATTATTTTTTGGTTTTTTTTTTAAAAAAAACTGCTGATTTTTTTTTTTGGTCTTTTTTCTTTTCAAAGTCGATTATCTTGAGGTTGCTGCTATTGAATGATCATATAACCACGAGAAATCGCGGTCCGAATGTCTAAACTTTCTCAAACTATGGTTTTGAAATTTTTTGTTTGCTTTGGTTTTTGCAAAATGGCCATTTTGTACAGCAATGTAATAAAAAATATCGCGATTTTTTTACACGAAAAATGTATAGAACAGAAAATACTTGAAATTAGCCAAAAAATACATGTAAATTTTTTCAGAATTTGTTTGGAAATTTGTTGGAAATTTTTTTGGGTTTGACCAATTTTTGAAAAATCCAAAAATGTCCCGAAAAATTCTGAAAATATTCACACGTGTTCTTTGGCTAATTATAAGCATTTTTTGTCATATGAAATTTATAAGTAAAATTTATCATTTTTGAGTAAAAATATCACCAATTTTTTTTATAATGAAAGGCCATAGGGGGATAAGAAGTGGTAAAGTGCCCCCGCGCCGATTATGACCGTTATATTTTTTTATTATCAGGGCTAACACAAGTAACAATTTGGCCAAGTTTCATCCCCTAATAATTAACCCCCAAGGGGTGAAAATTAATTTTAAAAATTTCGAAAAAAATTAATATCTTTTTAACGCGTTGACCGATTTGGATGGGATTTTGACATGTTATAGATGTCACTGAGGTGCATCAGACAAGACACCAGAAAGTTACAAACAATTTTTGGCGATTTTGCCGTACAGTCATAACCTACAAAAAACAAATACAAATCGACATTTTATTTTTTTTAGGTGCCACGCCGGTGGAAAAAAAATCTGAAAAAAATATATATGATAAAAAGCTATGTTAGAAAGCTATAACAAAATTTTGGTAATTGTACCAAAATTCAAAATGGCTGAAAAACAATTTTAAAAAAATATAAAATAAATTTTTTTAGGTTATATCCAGTTTTCAGTTCCACTGATTTTTTGTCTGATGCGCCTCAGTGACATCTATAACATGTCAAAATCCCATCCAAATCGGTCAACGCGTTAAAAAGATATTAATTTTTTTCGAAATTTTTAAAATTAATTTTCACCCCTTGGGGGTTAATTATTAGGGGATGAAACTTGGCCAAATTGTTACTTGTGTTAGCCCTGATAATAAAAAAATATAACGGCCATAATCGGTGCGGGGGCACTTTACCTCTTCTTATCCCCCTATGGCCTTTGGTGATATTTTCACTCAAAAAGTATAAATTTTACAAATAAATTTCATATGAAGTACAATGTAACTACACAAATTTTTTTTTTTTTATTTCTAATAAACATTACAACCCCGAGGATGCGGGCAAGCTAAAAAGTCGGGTAAAAATCTGCTGTGACAAACTGATAATCAGCGATTTCTGGATGAAATAATTTCAAAATTTAATGACTTGCTTTCAAATAAAAGCAAAATTGTTTGCATTGTTTTTTATTTTTTTTTATATATATAATCAATAGCATCAATTGACTTAATTTTCTATGCTCATTTCCCTTTTCCGAAATGCTATCAAAGTACTAAATTGGGGATTCTTCGAAAAAGGCAAATTCAGTATTAATACTAGCGATGCCCAGGGTGAAAAAGTAAGACTGAAAAAGGACTGAAAAGAGACTGAAAATTGAATTTTGGAAGACGGAATCCAAACTTAAATAAGGCGGAAATTATTAAATGAAAACTGAAAAACAGACGGAAAATATACTGAAAACATACTGACAACATATCGAGAAAATTAAGACGGAATTCAGACTAAAATTAGCTGGAAATAGTTTTTCAATCAAAAAAGAGGCTGAAAATTTTATATTAGCATCGCTGTATCGAAAAATAAATTGTATCATGACTGAAATATTAGTACCAACAAGAAACTGAAAATAGATTGAAAACAGACTGAAATTTTTAAACTTCCGGATAAATTCATCGATATTTTATTTAGACTATTGTAATTTCAGTTTTCTCTTTGCTCCAGAACAAGTGGACTGAAAAGAGACAAAATTCAACATTTTTCAGTCGAATTTCAGTTCATTTCCAGTATCTTTTTCGTCTATCACTTTCCGTCTCCTGTTCACTACCTCAGTCTACTTTCAGTTCAGTTTCCACAAAAAATTGATAAATTTTTAAGTCTGTTTTCAGTTTTATTTTTTCACCCAGGTCTCGGAAAAGGCAAAGAAAAGTCTTTACTAAATTCCATTCCGTTTTGGAAATAGTGACAAATATAAAAAGAAATAATATCAGTTGAATTGGAAATAAAGTCTGTAAGTAAAGTCCATTGACCATATTTCTTCTGACTTCATTTCACGGCACCATTTTTGTAATTTTTTGATGTATTGTAGTTAAAAAATTGACATATTTCTCCGATAAATGAGCTTATATCTGTCCATGAAATGAAAAATGCTTCAGTAACATCCACTGAAATTTTAGCAGAGGACATAAAAATGTTCACGAAACAATGGAACGATGTAAAACCGCAGTGCACTATCCAAAAATTCAATATACACGATCTTGTAGTACGAAACATGTTTCACATTATTTTTCGGAATACCTCGACATTTTCGCAAGGTAGGATATTCTCTCTTACTGCAATTGTTTCTCAGCAAATTGAATTTTTCATTTCAGTGCATTCAGTCATTGTCACACCGAAGGGGGGTCCCCGATAGAAGTTGATGCCCTCGGCGACTCCCCGGTATCAAGTGTAGAACAGCACAAAAGCATTTTCTTCCACATCACAAGAAATTGTGAATAAATTTTCGCACACGGTTGCCACTTGTTGTTGCATAGTCTAGATATAAAATGTCGCTACTACACTTCTATACTCTATTCTATATAGTGTAGGGTTTTACCTGTCGCAGTTACGATTCCACCTTCGATTCAATTTGCATCTCTTCCACCCCCCGAAGCGAGGAGGTGAAGAGTCGCAAACTTATACGAATTCGATATAAAATTTTTGGAATCGCTTGATGGCTTTGAATTATATATTGCTTTTGTAATGTAAAATAGATTTTTCTTCAGTCGGAGATAAGACGCCAGAGAGAGAGAGTCGGACTGGATTAGATACAGCAGAAGAAAGAATCTTACATCTTATATCTTTAAAGCAAAAAATGTACCATAGAACGCTTTATTTTTTCCCTATATATAAATCAATGTGTGCTCAGACAAGACAAGACAAATATCTAGTTACACTCGGCTTAGCACCTTTCATGTTTTTCTACGCTGTTTGCAGTCGAATTAAGCCGCTCTCACAAGATAACAATTCGCCATGCAACTTGCATTTCCTGTTCATTGACTTTAAAATTATCAGGACCTCGGAGGCAGAGGCGCAAATGTTTGTTATCACTGATTGCTTTCTGGATAGCAAACAGCACTCTCCGAGTTAAGGGTTCAATCTCCTTAAAAGTTTGCATGTTGTCGCACGTTAGCGCACACCCCCGCCACCGCGAAAGATTTGTATTTTTGCCAGTTGAGTGGAGCACGCAATTCGCGAAATGAACAGAGAATATTACAATTTTTTTACCATAAATCCATAGGAAAGGTGAAAAAACCAATCTAGGGCTCACACAGTTCCATTATACGATACCACAAAAATGTAAATATAATATAGTGCTTATGAAAATCGAATTTTTACCCTCAATATTAAAACATCTTAGTTTTTATATTTAAATGCAAGATATCGAATTTTTTTGAAGATTTACAATCAGTTTAGGAGTTTTTACTGTTCCCTATAAACTTAATTTCCCTTTCAAATCATAAATCGAATAAATTGCTATTTCTCTCATAACATCCAATTTAAATTTAAAATATGAGATTATTTTAAAGAACTCTAATTCTTATCACTTTAATAAACTAAATGTAATACTTAATCAAATAAAAATCGAATTCTTTATTTTTTCAGTTTTTTAAAAAGTTTTCAGTCGATATTCTTATAGTTTATTATTTATTATAATAATATATAGTAAATTATAAGCAATTTCTGACAGGGCGATTGTTATGTTATAATATTTAAACCTAAGAACATCAAACACGTTTTTCTTGAAACTATGTATACACACAATATTTCGATTTTCAAGGTGCTTTACGCGAAAATTAATACGCAATTTTGAATTTGTTAGTGCTAAAACGTGTATATATTTTGAAAAAACTAAGATAAGTGTACAATATTCCGTCATAGTGCATAATTCCGTGATATTTACGTCTAAAAGTAATAAATAAAAATTTACAGTAGCGAACAGGAAATGTACGACCAAGAAATATTGCGAACAATAACACGCTAATGTTCTAAAAATGTATTATTTAATATCAAACTTGGAATTTTCATTTAAAAAACATTTTAAAAAAAATTCAAAGTTACCAAGGAGAACTAAAAATTTCACGAAATAAAACAATTTTATTTCTTTAGGTGTCATTTTATTTTTTTAGGTGTCACGCCGTTGGGAAAAAAATCTGGAAAAAATATATGTTATAAAACACTATGTTAGGAAGCTATAACAAAATTTTGGTGATTGTACCAAAATTCAAAATGGCTGAAAAATTTTTTTTAAAAAAGAAAAAAAATCTTTTTTTAGGTTATTTCCAGTTTTCCGTTCCACTGATTTTTCCTGTGATGCCCCTCAGTGACATCTACAACATGTCAAAATCCCAAACCGGTCCACGCGTTCAAAAGATATTAATTTTTTTTCGAAATTTTTAAAATGAATTCTCCCCCAATTATTAAGGGATGAAACTTGGCAAAAATGTTACTTGTGTTAGTCCTGACTAGAGATGCCACGAATATTCGGCAACTATTCGGTATTCGGCTATTCGGCCACTTTTTTTCGCTATTCGGTATTCGGCCGAATATGGTTAACTATTCGGCCGAATACCGAATAGCAATTTATTTATTATTTTTTTATTACTAGCTGTTTTCCCGCGACTTCGTCCGCGTAAATTATAGCCCATGTCCTTTCTAAGGCTCTAGAGTATGTATCTGTGTACCAAATTTCATTTAAATCGGTTCAGCAGTTTTGGCGTGAAATCGTGATAAACAGATTTAATTTCGTATTTATGATAAAGTATAGTAAGGATTACCAAATAAATCATGAAAAAAGAACTCAAAATATTACTCACAAAGATATATTTATTTAACCAAAAAAAAGAGCTAACAAATTAATATTTAAAATCTACCAGTGGTAAGTTATGATGAATGAAAACAATTTTTTCAGCGTTTGTTGATAGCAGACGATTGCATTTTTCCTCATAAATTATACCTGCTTCCGAAAACAGCCGCTCACTATACACACTGCTACCGGGAGATGATAAATAAATCTTAGCAAATTGTGAAAGGGTTGGATATTGTTTCACGTTTGCTGACCACCACTTGTAAGGGTCTGCTGTCCGATCTAAACGAACAGATACCATGTAAAAATCAAGTTCATTTGCAACAGAATTTTTCTGTTCCACACCTTCATCTGAACGAACATTTTCTGTAGCGACAGTTGTGACTTGTCGCCCGCGGAAAGTACTAAGTGTGGCCGAATATTCGGCTGCCGAATGTTCGGCGCTTCGGCCAAGAGCCTCGCCGAATATTCGGTATTCGGTATTCGGCCAAATTACTATTCGTGGCATCTCTAGTCCTGACGATAAAAAAATATAACGGCCATAATCGGTGCGGGGGCACTTTACACCTTCTTATCCCCCTATGGCCTTTGAAACTTAAATATTGTTAAAAAACATTTCGAAAAAAAAAGCTTACAAACAAATACTTTTGCGGTTTTTTAATAAAATCTTCAACTTTAAATTGTTGTAATTTTCTTATAAACAATTATGATGACATTCTGACAAGACTCATTTTAAAGCGATTAGTATTTCCTTCAAAATGAGCATTTGTAGACTTTCTTAGTTTCTCTAGGAGCCGAAATATGATCGTTTAAGGAAGAGGTGAAAGCATATTTGCAATATCTCCGTTCCAAATTAATGGATTTTAATTTTTCAAAATTCAGTTTACTCATTTTTTCATAAGAAACAAAAAGTATTTTGCAAAATGTTCATATCTTTTTTAGTTTATTAATTAAGTATAGCCATTTAAAGAATTAAATTGTCTATAACAAATAACTGTGCAGAATTTCGAAAAATTGCTTCTTCGCACCAAAAAATATAAAAACACTATTAGTGAGAAAACACATACATTGTTTTTTTCATTTTATACTGTTTTGAAGATATTTATGTTTTATTAGCAGTATAATTTCTCGTTTTTGTATCTCCTGTCCTGAGAGAAAAGGGAGATTTGCGCGGATTTATCGTGTAAGTAATTTAATGAACTTTATTTATTTCAATTTTCGGTATAAACGATCGTAGCTCGAAAGTGCAAAATTTGTGTTTCAAAATTAAGGTTACTTTCATTAGCTGCTTCTCTCATCAAAGACAAACAATTTTCAACTTTATGTAACAAATAAATTCTTAGACTAAAAAACTTGATCTTTATTTAAGGGGACATTCTCTTTCAAAATTGGGAAAAAAAGCACTTTTTAAAAATTTTATTATGAAAAAACTATTATATTTACTGACAAAATTTCTTTTGGACATTGTTCAACTGTGTCTTAAGAATATAAAAAAAAATTTTTTTTTCATTTTTAGTTTCCCTTGGCTCCTGTAGAGGGCGTCGTCCAAAAGTGACGTTTTATACGGTAGGACAATTTGTGGACCTCCTGTAACAGATTTTTGAAAAATTCAAAATGGATTCTATTCTTGAGACTCTAAACTAAGGGATATGCCTCTAAAACTCATACTTTTTCATATTTTGAAGTTTTCATATGTATATTTCAGAAAAATGCGAAAAAAAAGCAATTTTGTTTTGGGGTAAGTTACCCCCGTAACAAAAGGGGTTTTTTGTTTTTAAATTTTAGAGGCATATCCTCTAGTATTTTCAATAAGTAATCGAATGCTCTTTGGTTTTTTAAAATCGGTCAAGTAGATTCGGAGAAAACCGTCCTACCAGTTTGAAAAAGGTAGTTTCGAGAAAAACGCGTTGAAAGATTTTTTACCATAATTTTATTGCATAGAAACCGGTTGTTACTCATGGGTGAGCGCTCTTACAAATATAGCTGTAACTTTTTTTCTATTACGAATTTCTTGATGAAATTTTAGGAGGGAACTTTTGAAAGTATATAGAATCCAAATATGTAAAAATCTCAAAATCGATTTTTTGACAATTTAGAAAGAGAATGTCCCCTTAAAAGTTGAAAGAAGGTGCAGATTTCCAAAAAGGAAAAATTTACAAAAACTTTAAAAAAAATTGAAAAAAACAAATTTTGTAAAAAAACATAAATAAATAACAAAAATTACAAAAAATATTTATTAAGTAACTAATAAACTATTTTACGGGTGTATCTAAAATCAAGGAGAATAAATTTACAAGCCTCCAGTAGCCGGAAAGAAAGCGAGTACTACACTACACTCCTTAAATCTTATCACAAAAATTTAAATTAAATAACGTAGATAAAAGCAAGTAACACACGGCTCCTTAAATCTTAAACAAGAAAATCTAATTCTATCATCCTCTAATCCACTGATCTTATATTTTTATTGCACTTATATTTTTATTAAAAGATTAAAACTCATTTCCTGCCATTTTTTTTAACCTTTGCGATCTAAAATTTAGAGTGTAAAACGATATTCGTGAATCGATTTTCGACCCATGGCTTTATTTTCGACCTATGATATGAAAATTAATATTTTCTAAGACGTTTTAATTTTTAAGTATTATATTTGGTCTAAATTCAGAGTTTTTGGGGCGGCAAAATATCAAAGAAGCTGATAATGCGGATTTGCAAACAATCGTTAAATCAAAAGCTTTGGATATAATCTTAATATATATAAAAATCTCGTGTCACGATGTTTGTCCGGGTCGTGTATCGATTTCTTGACATATTTGTTTATGTTCCCAACATAAGCGTACTTTTTCAATACTTCGTGTATCATTTTTATAATTTTACTATGTAATGTGTTATAATTGTGATGTGTATTGTTTACATATTATTATTTTCAACGATCAAATAATAATACAAATCTTTATATATAATTTTTGTTATTCACTTTCACAACATTCAAGAAAACGTTACGATAAATTCTCAAATGTAGTATTTTTTGCTTGCTTTATAATATTTATTTGTATTTTATTCCAATTATTTAATCCGTTAATTGTTAATCAATTAATTAATTAATTAATTGTTAGATATTTTATTATGTGTTATTTAATTTTTTTATTATTTTTTATTTAATTTATTTATTAATTGATTTTATTTTAATTTTAGTAAAAGGCCGCGGAAAAAGTCTGACCTCAAAAAAAAAAAAAAAAAAATAAATAAAAAAAAATAAATAAAATTTTTAATTACTATTAAAAATAGTTATAAATTAATGTTATCTACCTCATTCATAAAATTCAATTTTTATATGTTTTTATATGTAGTACTTAATGAATGAATCATTAATACATACTATAGTAAAATATGAAATATATAAAAGGTCCGCTAGTAGTTAATAAAAATTAATATCCAGGATGTCTACCTGTTTTTTATTTTCAAATTCAAGGACTTATCAAGGATTTCAAGGATTAATTTTAAGAAAATTCAAGGATATTAACAGCACCAAAATGTATTTATTTATTATTATTATTTATTTTTTTCTTCACTGGCGCCAAATAATATTTGATAATTATTGATTTAATATAATTGCCATTGATTTTAGTTGAGTTTTTTCTCTCAGTGAAGCAAAATTATAAATAGTATACCTAGTGGTCTAGTACATCAAAACATAACTTTGTTTTTCTTTAGAACTAACTAGAACAACTATATATATTTTATTTTTATTTTTGTAATATATGTAACCAAAAAATTTAATAAATGTTTTGTAACAGAAAAACAATGATAAAACCTGACAGATTAAGGCGCCAAAAATCTACGAATTTTTTTTATTACACGATGTTGCTACTATGTATATATATATTTTTTTTTTGTGTTAGCTCTAAATAAACCTGTCTATTTTTCTACTTAAATAAATCTTTAAATCTTATTCGTATTTGTCGTATTTCTTTTTTTTTTTTCTCTCCCCCAATATAAATTCTATTATGTACTTTCGTGCACTATCTTTGTTAGGTGGTAGCCCGAAAAAAAAGTGATTCCATTCGAATCACGATCACGAAAGATATTCACGGAGGCCACTAACAAGAAGTGGTCCGGGGTGAAGGTAAACAAACGAAAAGGTGAAGAGTAAGGCCGTTCCGATTTCCGAATAAAACAAAGCCCATTATCCGGCAGGCAAACAAACAGACAAACAATTTTTTTCCTCTTCACGGTCGGTTCGATTCGAGCCAAAAGTACAAGTACCTCGGCAAATAAGAATCTTCAAAGTCATTTTCGAATGGATCTCTCCAGCGGCGGCGGCGAGGGAGTTCGTTGTGGCGGCGCGTTGCTCCGGCTAACCATCGCCAAATAATCTCCTTTTTTTGTTTTTTATATATTTTCACTTCTTGGCGAAGAGAAAGAAATTGATTTTGAGGGATTGCCAAAAAAAACGACACCAAAATACGAACGAAAATGTCGAAAGAATCGTGTCAGTCACCCTCAACTCGAACGTCCATCGTTTTTCATCGTCGACGACAGTGCGGGACGAGGAAAATAAAATTATTTTGTTGAATCAATAAAATGATTGAGCGCCAAATGAATCGAGTTATGTTATACGAGTAACAAAAAAAAATTTGTTCTGGCAGCTCCGATGGTTAATGTATATATTTTCTTTTCCTATAAAATTTTACGCCAAAAAATCGCAAACGATTTTATATCGATCAACATTCGCGAGACGAGAACATTTGTGGTGGTAACGCGGGAAATTTCCCTAATCAGTGAAAACGCTTGTTTTCTTCTTATTATTTCTTCTTGATTGACCTAGCCGCACTCAGGGGAGCTCACAGCAGCCTCTTAAATAGTTAAATCTGTTCCGTTTCAAGTATGGATTTACATTTTCTGCAGCAGTTTTATCCCATCCTCTTACGTAAGCATGCAATCATTACCTCAGCTCGGAGAGGAGGGAGGGGCGGGATGTCTAACGAGTCATCTGTTCTGAATCCGAGCAGTTTGCCCCTATGATGCGGACGAAAAATAATAAAAAAAAAAACCCCCCGCATTCTATGACTCAAGAACCTCGCTCGGCTTTTTGTCCCCAGCCTCTGAATGAATTAAGACGAAAGCAGCACCCATTTGAATTTTCTATCAAAGTGGCTGCGTCTCTTCTCCGCTTTGTCTAGATTGTCTAGAAGAAATGAAAGCCCCTCAAGAGACGGGGAATACACTCTCGACCCTCCCCCCAACTCAAGGTGACTTCGCCACTTTTAATTACCTCATTTCAGCCTGCAATTGGCTACGAAGGGGATTCTTCGTCATAATGTCACCTTCGGTCATTCGTTACGAGTTCCGAAAAGTGGTATTAAATTACTAATAACCTGTATTTTTGTGCAGATCTCTATTTTGATGTTTTAAAAAGTCCAGTACTTAATTGTAATTAAATCAAAAATTAGCATACCTTTAAAAGAATTACCATGTATAAAAAGGGTGTCTGCCCCCCTTAAGATAGTCGAAATGCCCTCATCAGCAAAGTCCTTTTTCTCCATGACTACTTTGTTTTAAGGGTTAAAAGAAAATTATTTATCATCCATCCCTTCCTCCACCCCTTCAAATTTTTTTGTAGAATACTAATCGATAAAAAAGTCTAAAAAATATCATGATCATAGTTGACCTGGTCACAAAAAAAGTGATTTTCATTTCAAATTTTCAATTTTTCGACAAGGCAGTTGCAGGACCAATTTTTTTTTGATTTTTAAGTACTTTATTGGAAAATATACTCCTGATTTTTTTCAGATACCTCTAAAAACTCGAAAAACCCACAACGCGTTTTTTTTTAGCGATTTTTGTCATTTTCAGGGCATTTTTAAAAATATTTAGTATTAAAAACTCATTTTGGTAATGCAAATAGTCTCCAATCATACAATCATGGGAATACAAGTCCATAAAATGATTAATTTAACCCCAAACGCATTAAAAAAGATATTTTGTGATTTTTGCAATTTATTTCACTTCTGTCACCTTTTTTTTGTTGTTTCCTAGCTTTTAAAGTAATTATTTATAGGATTGACGTTACAAAAAAGGACATTCGACTTTGTACCTACCCAAACTTAAATATTGTCAAAAATCTATTTTTTATAGATTTTTAGGTTATGTTTTTAGTCGTTTTTGTCCTTTTCAACACATTATTGGACTTTCCCTGAGCCCTAGTACCAAAGTACAGGGTATCTATCAGTTTTTTCTTTACAAGGATTTTAAGGATTAATTTTAGGAAAATTCAAGGATATTGCAGCCCCAAAATGTATTTAAATAATGGCGGTATATTTTTTATTCATCATCTATAAATGAAAAATGATTACAAAAATTCCTTTTAAAGATATAATATTTTCTTTTGCATTTTAAACATAAAAATACATACATTAACTAAAAAATTGGATTTTTCATGACCGCCAAGTTTAATTTTTTTCTTTTTTTTATGAAAAAATATTTAATTTTTAAAAATTCAAGGAGAATTTCACTATTTTCAAGGGGTTTTCAAGGATATCAAGGACAACAAATAAATTCAAGGGGTTTTCAATGATTTCAAGGATCGGTAGACACCCTGGAAGTAACACGGTGGTTTCATGCCCATTGAAATAAATTATTTTTGAAATTAAGTGTATCAAAAATGGCATATTTTCAGATGCTCGTTTGTGATTTATTTTTGCTTGTTTGTGATTTATTTTTGGGAGATGTCCGACAGTTTCAATATTCCCAAGAAATTTAAAATCGTTTCATGTTTGAGAATCAAAATTGAGTCATGCGCCTCGTTTGAGAATTGTATAAAATTATAACCCTTTGTTTTTGCATTAAAAATAACGTCTCAACAGTCTAACATCATATACGTCAAAAGTTAAAGAGGTATTATCATTTAAATTTTCTCAAAAAATCGATTTTTTTTTCAAATTCTTGTAGGATCACTTCATTGTCCATCTGTCTGTCGTCAATACCCTTTTTCTCAGGAATGGCTAGTGGTATCAAGTTGAAATTAATACCAATTACTAAAGTCTATCAAACTGCAGTCTTGTAAAAAATTCAATTAATAAAAATATACGACGATTCAATGTAATAAAAATATAAGACCTTTCAAATTGTATTTTCATACTGACAGACTAACTCACTAACTGACACATCAAAACCTATAGGGTACTTCCCTTGACCTAGGTCCTAGACTCTTGAAATTTGGCACGAAGGAAGGTCTCATAGTACAAGTAAAGAGAAAAAATACGAAAATCATTAACTTCCAATTCTATGTGCAAAATTGTTTAATTTTCGATACTGAGTAACCTCACAAAATTCTTAGGAACCCTCAATGCGTAAGGCCTACTCCCACTTGTCATTTTTTCATTTTTAATTAAAGAAAGATTACTTTTTCCCTGCTTCGGTGAGCTCTTTTGTTTATTTTAACATGCTACATGATATATGACATGATACATGACATGAGACAAGACATGGAAGGATATGAAATTTGTTACACGTGATCAGTAATATTAATTGAACTTGAATTTTGTGCTTTGGTTTAAAACATTTTTTTAGGGCACGATTTTCCTTTCATTTGAGTTTTTGAGAACACTATTACGTTTAAATTGAATGTTGGTTTCTTCAAAAGAATGATTGAGCCCGGGCGACGTCGGGTAACTCAGCTAGTGATTTATAGACAGACTTTAAATACTTATTATATTAAAGAAAAATTAAGGAAGAATATTACATGTTTTATTTCATTTTAAAAATATTTCCTGATGAGTACAAGTGTTTACTTGTAAATCAACAAAACAAAATTTGCAAGCCTCATCGTTTCCCGAGTCGAAATTTGATAGAGAAATTATTTATTATTTATTATTATTTATTATTATTATTATTTAGGGAACATTCTTTTTAAACTTGTGAAAAAGTAACTAGCTTCTAATAAGCTACAATTTGATTTAATTTTTTTCTAAAAAAATGTATATGTGCTCATACCGTCACTTTGGATGGTAAATGCAATAATAAGTACTAAAAATCTAGATTTTTATGTGCAGACAAAATTTTTCAAAATGTTATAGGGTTTGAAAGTAAAGTATAACAAAAAAAGTTATTATCAAAATTTTTCCTTGTAACATTTGCTAAGAAAAAAAAAGCCTTCCTTAGAATGTTTAATCGACTAATAATTTTCGAAGAAATTAATTATTTTAATGCTCCTTTTTAGTCACATTAAATTTTTTTTTCGTTGAGTAAATCGGCTTTTTAAAACGATTGATTTTACGAAAAGAGCTAAAAATTTTACAAGCTGCAACGATTTCTCGAAAAATTGATATACTTAATCGGAATTAACTGCGAAATACTAAAATAATATATAAAAAATGTTTATGGGACTTTTGCGGTTTTTTTTAATAAATATAAATATTATATACACCCCAAAGGAAGCTAATCTGTAAATATAAATTTTTTTACTCCCCTTCATTACTCATAGAAGGGCAGAACAATTAACAAAGTAAAATGATTTCCTTAATAACCTTCTTTAATATCGTAGAAAATATTCCATAACCTATTAAACTAGGTGAAGAAATTAGAGTTATAATTTACGCCGTACTACAGTCATCGTCTGCGGCATGAATCACAACAATCACGACCGACAGACAGCTTTTTACTTCTGAGACAAAAAAAAACAAAAACTCTATCCGTAACAACTCCATTCTTAGCAATTAGCGGGGGAGTTTGTTGTGAGTAATCTCACATTAGGAAACTTACCTATTTTTCTGCGAATTTGTTTCAACTTGCTGACCACAAGCCCGAAAGGAATATTTCTAATAAACAATAATTTCATGCTCGAAAATATTCCAAAACAGTTCAACAGATCGTGACCAAAAATCGGTTTGCTGCATCTGGAATTTAGAATACGAGAGTTTGGAAGTTTATTTCAGAGCGTAAACAGCGTAAAATGAATCTCTGCATATCGGAAGAGTGCGGTGCTGACAGGTAATTTTATTTTAAGAATTTTTGTCAGGCTATTTTTGTACGATTAAATTTATACAATAAATAAATCACCGGTTAATGTTACGATTCGCACGCCCATTGATGTGGTGTGGAAAGTACGACTGCAAAACTAAACATAAATCTAATTACATGTGATGAGGAATTTAATTGCGTGAAGGAAATAAATTTTAGATTTCGTGATATAATAATTCATTTTTATTCTTAAGAGTTTACTAAAAATGTTTTTATTCGTAATTTTTTAGATTTACGTCGGCTATAATTTCAAAAGATTTTTATTTCCTACATTTAAAATATCAATTTCGAATTTCTGAACTCCGGGTTTGTTTCATTTCCGGGATCAAGGAATAAATAAAATTTAAATTTCTTCTTTGATGTGAACGTTTATTTTAAGAAATACTAATTACATTAAAAAATTGTTTCCAAGAAAACCAATATGGAAATGAAAGATATAAGGGCTCTTTTATATATACTATATATAGCCTTGTACATATGTATAAAACACCCTGAATTACTTTGGTTTTCTAAGAAATCTGATCAGGTAGAGAAAAATTGTTTTTATCGATTAAATTCTCAGCTAGTTTTTTATCTTTAATTATGAGTACTTCATTGACATTATTTAACACTGTTAATAAGTTATTATGCCAAAATTACAAGAATTCAGTAAAGATGAAAAAGCGAGAGTGACCTTTACCACCTAAAAATTTTTATCAGCAAAAAATAAATCGTATCTCATCATTTTTTATGTAGATTAACATATTGCAGCCGTTACTGAATGTTTGCTTGTTAGTTTCAAATCTTATCCTCTTTTGCATGACACTGAAAAGGGTTCTTGTATTTGCTTGAAACTGCAGCAAGGGCTTACTGAAATACATGATTATTTTCACCAATTCTCAATCCGAACAAAACTCAAGAAATGTTTTTTAAGAGCAGACGAAACGAGCGATACCTACCCCATAGTAAACTAAATCTAAATGGGTCAGAAATTTAGTGGTCTGATCATGTTAAATACCATGGAATCACTCTCGACAAAAAGCTAACATCCTTGTTAATAAAAACAATGTATGCATTTATCAACAGAAGGTCTACGTTAAATCTGCAAAATAAAATCATCATTTATAAAGTGATACCCTAAACAGACAGGACATATCAATGATCATTTGAGCAGGAATGATCATTGAATAGGCCATGTGTCATCATGCAATGATCATTCATACTTTCCGACCAGAGGCAAGAAAGTGCAATTTATTGGAAAAATTTTGAAAATCAGCTAATTTTAAGGCAGAAATTCATAAAAGAAGAAATTTGTGTGAAGCGAAAATCTATAAATTAACCTCGAAATTTTGTGGCAAATACCTAAACAAATATTCCCTGAAAATTGGAGCCCTTAATATTAATATTAAGTACTAGACCAAGGCGTATAAAGATTGCACATATAAAATACACGTAAACTTTGATTATTTTTCTTCAAAACTCTACAGCTCAGAGGCATTTTATGGTATAATCTTGGTCAATGGTAGGCTTTCTTCAGAATTGAATGCTCTACAAAAGTGTCCATTGTGGTGTAACCCTAACTCCCACCAGCGAGGTAGTACGGGTCACTAACTCCAATTTTTCCATGAAATTGTCGCTTTTTGCCCCTATCTCGTAAACAACAAGAAGTACAGAAAAAGTGAATATGACAAACTTGTAGCAAATTCAATTTCCTACACCAAATTGCTAACATCGATATTTCTTGAGATATTGGGCTTTGAAGTTGAGGTAGTGTGGAAGTTTCATGGATTATTGAGCTAAATTGTAGAAACACTAGCTCAACTTCACAACCCAATATCTCAAGAATTATCGATGTTAGCGATTTGGTGTTCTAGAGCTTTTTGGAGGAAATTGAATTATCTACAAGTTTGTCATTCACATTTTTCCTGTAGCTCTTGTTATTTACAAGATAGGGGCAAAAAAACGAGAATTTCATGAAAAAATAGGGTTAGTGACCCGTACTACCTCGCTGGTGGGACTTAGGGTTACTCCGCAATGGACACTTTTTTAGAGCATTCAATTCTGAAGAAACCCTACCATTGACCAAGATTATACCATAAAATGCCTCTCAGCTGTAGAGTTTTGAAGAAAAATAATCAAAGTTTACGTGTATTTTATATGGGAAATCTTTATACGCCTTGGTCTAGTACTTAATATTAATATTAAGGGCTCCAATTTTCAGGGAATTTTTGTTTAGGCATTTGGCACAAAATTTCGAGGTGGGACTGAAAAAAAAAAAAGTCACGAAAAAAAAACACCCTAATATATATATATATATATAGAACCAAAAAACAGTATTTCAATAAATACTATAGATTTTTAAAAAAAAAAAAGTTTTAACAGTGTTCCTTTTTTCCAATTTAGAAAGTAAATGTCCCCTTAAATTATGTTTTTGCGTAGATAAGATTAATATTATGCTCTAATTACAAACCATATAAAAACCAAGGGTAGCCAAAAAAATACCATCTTTTAATAAACTCCTCAGAGATGCTGTCATAACTGACGAGATAATCAATCCACTAAAGAAATGTAATATCTTTTTAGAGTTCTCTCATTTCCGCGAATTACTTAAGCAACAGCACTTAGAATTATCTAATGAGATTAATACATATGGAAAAAGTAATTTTTTACGGATGGAATACTTCTAATCAATTTCTTCTAACATCAGTACATACTTCGAATTAAATAATTTTTAAGCTATATTAATTTGATATGTTTTTCTATAAATTGCCTGGCAATAAAAAATTTACACTTTTTATGCTAATAATTATGCGATAAGATGATTTTTAAGTATATATAAACTGAGCTAGATAGAGCCCTTATCACAAAAACCCAATTAGAATTTGAATCAAATTTTTTTCTATATAAGATCTAATTTTTTATTACATTTTTTTTTCTTTTCAACTACATTAAAGTTCTCTCAACTCTTAAATGGGTTAACGACCGCTTTGGTATTCGATTTTTTATTTCGCATCGAATTAATCGATGGCCAAACTGGTGCGAAAACAAAAAATCATATCATCTAAATCTTACGTGTTAGAGCTACTCATCTTGGAATCTCCATTCATTAATTTCAGTTTCAAAACATCTTCGACTTTAGTCTCGGTTTCTTTAATCAAGATATTAAAATTTCTCACCTTTTCTATAGAAAAGCTTCGCCAATTTACACATTTTGGCTTTTAGCCCGAGATATTTTATAAGAAATCGAAAGCAATCAAAAAATAAAAATAAAACGGACAGAATGAACAAGAATCACCGGAAACAGATTGGATTTTTTTCTTTTGTATTCTTATAATAAAAAACTTTATCGAATTCTAATTTTCAATAAAGGCAAACTTATTAATGGATTCACATATATTTGAGAAACTTGGGGATCGTAAAGTGCGTCTTACGACACACCTGAATTGCTTGCTTTTTTTATTAGCAGGTATTAGCGAGATGTGCTTTGAATGAGTGCCATGAAATTTATTTTATACATACATAAAAGTGGGGAAGACGGTTTCAAGTGCCAAGAAATAAACTTAATTAGCTGTTTTTCTGTTTTAATATGTTTAAGAGCGACTATGTAGCGAATTGATGCGGTTTAATTGATATTTTAATTAAGTGTAATTACAATGCCGTAAACAATGCATGCCAATCAGTTTTAGTGTTTTCTCAATCATCTTTACAATTGTGGGAATAAAATCTGTACTTATATTTATAGACCAACAAAAATTCCAGGTAATTCTCTTAGATAAAATTTTTGTTTGATCACAATTGTACAATTTTACTTCAGTTTATCTAAATTGTTAGACACAGTTTTTGAGAAGTTGTTACCTTATAAATAAAGAGTTATACAATAAAAAAATATTGAGCTACTAATTTTCAGAAACTTTATAACAAATATTTATTTTTAATGGGCTGTACCCAACTCTTTCGAATTATTTTAACACAAACTTACTTACTTTATCCAAATTGTGAAAAATCGATTTAATTTTTCACTTTTTACAACTTTAATCATTCTGGAGATTTCAGTACCCAAACTATATAAATAATTACCAAAATAAATAATAATAAAGTCAAGCATAAATTTATTTATTATCTACAAAAGCAAATATGAAAAATTTACCAATTTGTATATTTACATTTTTATACTACATGCATAAAATCTATTCTAAATTATGTGATTAATAAAAGCAATCTACATTATTTACCCGTATGTGATCAATTTTAAAATTTACGTTGTAACTAAAATAATGTATTCTTTCTAAAATAGACCTTGATCTCATATGGGTTAAAATAAAACCAAGCATTTTGTTATAACTTAAAAAATTTAGCCTACTATTTACATATTCAGAATTAATTTAAAAATACTACCATTATTTATACAGACCAACTTAAATTTAATATTAGTAAAATTGATGAAAAATGATTTTGGCAACAGAAATCGTCATGCCACTTGTTGTTTTGTAGCATAAGAACTAATCTTGAACCAAAAGGTGAGAAAGATGAGTGGTCGCATGCAGGAGATTCGTTTTGATTTCACTCATTAAATATTATACTAAAGCTGAAAGTAGAAAATAAAAATTAATTTATTATTTATATTATTTCAATGCTAATTTTCTTTAAAGAAATATAAGGGAATAATTATTATTATTTAATGCAGGCAGTATATATATAGTGTTAATATAAATATAAGTTTTACAATCTACCAATTACTAAAAAAAAAAATATATGTAATTAATACAAATTTAATATTAGCATGCACAATGGGTGCATTAGGTTTTTGGGGTTACTAACTTCAAATTCAACTAGCATAACTAAAATAAAAATCTAAAGTGCATCTACATTTTCTTGAAGATTATGAAGAAACTTCTTGCTTTCTATTAAGTAAGACCATTAAAAACTTCACACTATTTAAAAACATTTCTTTTCCCTCTTTGAATTAGCCCCCTTAAACCAAATCTTGCCCCCATAAAAGTTGATCCAGACGCGTAAAAAATGCGTTTAGACTTCCATCAGAAAAGAAACACGACCTTAACGAGGCTAAATTGATAACGAGTCTTCACAATGAAATTATCATCCTGCTGTTGACCTTACAAACGTGGGAACTTCTTCGACGGAGTAATAAAGCCGAAAATATCCATAGACCGCCTCCCCCCACGCTTGATAAAAGATAACAACCCCATTCAGAGAAACTCGAAATGAATTAGATATCAATAAATTTGTTTGGAATTTTTATGATTTTTGTGTGTTTTGATTTTATAGTCATGATAACGTGAGTAATTTAGAATGGATTTTGTTCGGATTTTAAAATTAGCGCTTCCATAAATTCAATAGTTGCTCCTTTTACAAAAATTATATTTTATTATATCGTAATGGAGTTAAAACGTTCTTAATTCCCATACAAATGGTAGGTAAATAATTTTAATCAGAAGGCTCATATTCTAAAAAATATAGCAAAAGATAGTCTCTATTTTTATAAAGAAAAATTAAGTTTTACATACCTCATACAAATTGAACACTGTTTTTTACATAACTATAAAAATCGAGACTAAGCTTCTACTCAATTTTTAAGCATATAATCCAATCTCTTTTGGTATTTTTAATTATCTTTTTTAATTTCAATCGTAACTTCGGAACCGATTTCTAAATCGTTATGATTTTTGAGCGGTTAATATTAATAAGGTGACTAGAAATTTGAAATTCCAATTTACAACAAATCCCCATGTACTGTCGTATGTAAAACTTATTATATTTCGAGATATGTACTATATTAATTGCAATTTCTCAATATTTGTCAATACATTTAAAAGAGTGGATTCATTTAAAAACTCAACATTCAGCGCTAACTCTTGTGTCTTTTTTTTCTAATTTACAAATATATAATTAAATATCTTACATTACTTTTTTATAAAATTCCATATATCTGGTTAAATATTCATTATTTAATCGGAACAATTATTAAACCTGAAAGGGCGCTCAATAAGAAATTTTATGAAATGAAAACATGGACAAAAATTGATTCAATTGTTAAAGCATTAAATAGGAAATTTGCTGATGTGTCAATTATAAATCTTAATATTGTTAATTAATATAATTATTATTAACAATATATCTAATTAAGTATTAATTTCTTAATTGATTAATTGATAATTTTAATCATTTTGCAAGCAATAGCTAAATAATTGCCACAACCTTTTCATATTTATTTCCAAATAATTTAATAAATAAAAATGATGGTTTGGATATTTCCGAAAATTCGGTTACCTTTGAAAATTGTTTAAATAATTAATTTCAGAATTAATTACCAGAATTTTTATTTATAGTTTTAAATCTTATATAAATCTATTGCAATATAAATTTCTCTATATTTTTAATTCAAATTCAAATTAAAAAATTTAAAGATCAATTTTTAAGAATTTTGATGTTGAACGCCAATTTATTTTAGTATTTTTAAATATCTTCTTATATTTTAATTAAAATTAAAAGTGAATTTATATTTATTACTTTTGTTTTCAACTTTTTTCTTGCCATGGTAAAATATTAAATAAACATAACATCCAACAAAAAGTTTAAATTAATTACTGAAAACACATTCGAACACCAATTTTATTCTTTTCTCTGAAATCATAAATTATAAATACTAATTATTTATATAATACTAATCAAAAAACTTTTCATATGAAGGGGAGATGTTACAAAAGCCGAACTTTACAAACTTTACCCTACCCTACACCTATCCCTTAATTTGCACGGTACTTAATTTACACGTGTAAGAGTTATAAATGTTTAGTACTATAAGTATGGCAGTCCATTTTCGACTTGTATACGTCAGGGTTGACGAAGAGAATTGACGAGAAGGGATTAAAGTTCTATCCTCCGAACGAATCGGTCGTTTTGTTTTTCACTAAAGTCCCTTACAGTTTTCAGAAGTGGGATAAGTACCGGCGTGTGCTAATAAAATTGAAAAGACTATTTTTTTTTACTTTATTATGTGCAGGCAGAAGTAAAAGTTAAGCAATCGAATTTTAATGACTTTTGACGATCATCGGTGATCTGTATGTTAAAACCAATTTCTTCGAGCACGTGCAGCGGTGCACCGTTATTTTCTCGAAGTCTCGAAATTTAATGTGATCGGTCACATTGTTGCGTAAGATTAGTGTCTTGACGAACATTAAAGCAAATCTATTGGGATTTCTAGTCGTTTTACTTTATTGTGAGAAAGGAGCCATGGAGCCACACATTATTCAGTTCCTAGAGAGAGCTACCGTACCACAGCTAAAACAGAAACTGGAGCAATTGGGATTGGAATCGACAGGGCTCAAAGCTGCTCTTAGATTGCGTTTGGAGGAAGCTATTAAAGGACTTTTAGTGATCGACCTGGAGGCATTCTTCCCAAAAAACATGTTGGCCGAGCCAGCCGAACAAAGTGACCAGCACGATTCAACGAGTAGCGGTCCCGATACCGTTACTGAGGCAGCGATGGACGCTGAGTTGCATTCTTTGCGGCAACAATTGGAGAAGCAGCGCGAGATCATCGAACTAAAGAGAAAATTAGCTGAGCTTACTGCAATGGATGAGACTTCAGGGCCTTCAAGCAATAAGTATAACTTTAATTTTAAAGACGTTGAAGAGTCCTTTTCCCAGTTTAGTGGCGACAATAACCATTGTATCACAAGGTGGTTACAACATTTTGAAGAATCTGCAGATGTGTGTGGTTGGGATGCTAGGGCCCGTTTTGTATATGCTAGGCGTCTTATGACAGGCACAGCAAAGTTATTCTTGAGGACAGAACCAGCTAAATCATGGGTTGAATTAAAAACAACGTTGCTTAGGGAATTCGCTAAAAAAGTCACCAACGCTGACGTGCATAATGAGCTTCGGAACCGCAAGAAAAAGAAGGAAGAATCATACCACACATATTTACTTGCAATGCAGGAGATAGCGTCTTTGGGCCAGATAGAAGAAGCTGATGTGGTTCAGTATGTAATCAATGGCATCACGGACTCGTACGTAAATAAAATGCTTCTATATAATGCGAATTCCATATGCGAACTAAAATGTGCCCTGAAAAAGTATGAGAAGATAAAGTCCAGCCAATATGCTTATGACCACCTAAGACAGCGTGGGAAAGACATTCCAAAACAAACTCAATCTAACTGGAAGTGCTTCAACTGTAATGATCGAGGACATTCCAGCAATACGTGCCCGAAGCCTAAACGTCCTAAGGGTTCCTGTTTCCAGTGCGGCAAATTAGGACACCGAGCTAATGAATGCCCTGGTCAGAGGCAGGTCATGACCATCCAGAGGGACCAGAAAACAACACCCAAGAAGAGGAGGTACCCCCCTTTACCCAAAAACGATTTTGAATTTCAGATCGCATACGAGTTCGACGATTGTACCATCACACTTTCCACACTCATCGATTCGGGTAGTCCTATTAGTTTTGTTCAAAGATGCTATGTACCACCGTATCTCATCCTGGAGACCAATCCTGAAAAACAGCAAGATTTCGTTGGGATCAACAACAGCAGGCTCAAAGTAATCGGATGGACAAGTAGTGTAGTAAGATTCAAAAATACTATTACTAACTTAAGAATTTATGTAGTTGAAAACAATAGCATGAAATATCCTATAATTTTAGGCAGGGATTTCTTTAATGAGAGTAATTTACGTTTAAGCTTTGTACATAAAACGAATGAGCCAAACAACCACGCGCAATCAGAAGAATCCAACTTCATACAACAAATTTTAAATATTGACATCTCCGACGCGAAGATTAGTAGAACTTTAGATATAAATAACAAAATATCTTACTGTACAACAAAAGAAATATTGGATATTATATCGGAAGCTTCGAACCCAAACGTGTCTAGCAATCCGGAAAATACGGGAGGGCCTTTTGAAATGAATATTGTTTTGAATAAGGAAACACCATTCTATTGTACACCTCGACGTCTGCCATATACCCAAAAAATAGAGTTGCAGAAGATTTTAGACGACCTTTTGAAAAGGAAAATTATTAGAGAAAGTAATTCTCCATATGCAAGTCCGGTTGTATTGCTGAAGAAAAAAAATGGTGAAACTAGATTATGCGTAGATTTTCGCGAGTTAAATAAGCATACTATTCGAGATAACTATCCCTTACCCGTTATAGAAGATTTGTTGGACCGTTTACGCGATAAAAAATACTTTACAATCCTTGATTTAAAGAACGGCTTTCACCATGTTAAAATGTCTGAAAATTCAATAAAGTTCACCTCAATTGTAACCCCTCTTGGACAATTTGAATACCTACGCATGCCCTTTGGGCTAAAAAATGCACCCTCTGTCTTCCAGAGATATATAAACAGCATTTTCAAACCCTTAATTCAATCCGAAAAACTCTTTCCATATTTGGATGATCTCTTGATTGCAACTTCAACTATTCCGGAGCACTTGGACACTTTAAAGCAGGTCATGGAATTGGTTAAAGAAAATTCCCTGGAACTTAGATATGACAAGTGCAAGTTTTTGTACGAAGAAATTGTGTATTTAGGATACACTGTAAATTCAGCAGGGATACGCCCTAATGCAGAGAATTTGCGGGCAATTCGAAACTTTCCAATTCCGAAGGACCTTAAAGGTGTCCAGGGTTTTTTGGGGCTTTGTTCTTACTTCCGTAAGTTCATTCAGAATTTTGCCGCAATAGCCAAACCCTTATATGACTTGTTAAAGAAGGATGTTTCATTTAGATTCGGTCCCGAGGAAATGAAAACCTTTGAGATGTTGAAATTGAAGTTGCTTGAGTCACCAATTCTTTCAATTTATAGTCCCCACAATGACACCGAACTGCATTGCGATGCATCTAGTGTAGGCTTTGGAGCAATTCTGTTGCAGCGTCAGAATGATGGAAAATTCCATCCCGTATTTTATTTCTCAAAAAGAGCAACTGACATTGAATCAAGGTATCATAGTTATGAGCTTGAAACCTTGTCAATAGTTTATGCGTTAAGACGGTTCAGAATTTATCTAACGGGAATCAAGTTCAAAGTAGTAACCGATTGCCAGGCTCTAACACTTACGCTTCAGAAGAAATTATTGAATCCCCGGATAGCAAGATGGGCATTGGAGTTGCAAAATTTTGACTACGTCATCGAGCATCGCTCGGCAAGTAGAATGCAACATGTAGATGCGCTCAGCCGTTCTTTTGAAATTCTAGTAATAGAAGAAGGCACATTTGAATATGCGTTAGCTGCAGCCCAGTATCGTGATCCAATTATAAGGGATCTAGTTTCTGAACTAGAACGTGGAGAGTGTGGTTTGTTTACATTGGTTAATGGACTTATATATCGTAAAACTAAGGACGATATTAAATTTTATGTCCCAAAACAAATGGAACAGCAGGTTATTCAAACGCACCACGAATCTTTGTGTCATCTTGGTGTTGAGAAGTGCTATGAACATTTAAAAAAGTCTTATTGGTTCCCACACATGAAGGATAAGATCAAGGATTATATCTCTAATTGTCTTAGATGTATCTATTTCTCTCCAGTATCTGGAAAGTCAGAGGGTACCCTGCATAATATACCGAAGGGGGATAAACCCTTTGATGTTATACATATAGATCATCTTGGCCCTTTACCACCTACTCGTAATAAGAAAAAGTACATCCTTTTGGTCATAGATGGGTTTTCAAAATTTGCGAAATTGTATCCTGTTAGCACGACTAAGACTTGTGAAGCTATTTTGTGTTTAGACTCATACTTTTCATCTTATAGCAGACCGAATAAACTCATTTCTGACCGTGGAACTAGTTTTGCATCCGATGAGTTTGCTGAATATCTTAAAGAAAATAACATTAAACATATCAAGGCTGCTACCGGTTCGCCTCAATCAAATGGGCAAGCGGAGCGCATTAACAGGATTATTACACCAATGTTAGCAAAAGAGGCGGAAGACAATAGTACCGGTAATTGGTACAAAGTATTACCAAAGATAGAATTTGCTCTAAACAATACTATCAATAAAAGTACAGGCACGACTCCTAGCAAACTTTTGTTTGGGATTGACCAAAAGGGTAAATTTTGCGACCAAATAATGGAATACATAGAGGTGGAACAAAATGAAAATAATTCACGTGACTTAATTAGAATTAGATCCGAAGCTTCCGATAAAATTGCCAGAAATCAAAACTACAATAAAAGATATTATGATGGAAAACATAAACCGCCCCGTAAATATGTAAAGGATGATCTCGTTATGATCAAAAACGTTGTAACTACTGCGGGTGTAAATAAGAAATTGTTGCCAAAGTATCGCGGACCATACAAAATTGTTGAAGTGCTAGAAAACGATAGGTACGTAATTAGCGATGTAGATAATATGCAGTTAAGTCGAGTCCCTTATAGTGGAATCTGCTCGGTGGCTAACATGCGACCTTATATAAACGCCAATTAAAGTTGTGCATGGTTGTTTGATCGGGCTAAAGAAAATGAAATGTTGTAATAAGCAGTTAATGTTGTGATATTTGTCAATGATATTGTATCTCGAGATGAAAGAAACATAAGCATTCAGAATGTTCATTTATTTTAAGGGATATGTGTAATGGTACATTTCAGAGTATCTATTATTTTTGTAATATATATATGCAAATATGTTGATTCCATATTTTACACAAAATTGGATATTTTGTTCAGTAAATGAAGAGAAATATTTAAAGCATACGCGATTAATTGTACGAGTATTGTAGTATACATATACAAATTTCAGTAGTAGCAATGCCCTCTTTTACAAGATATAGAGATCATTTATGTATTAATCCTCATAATCATAATCGAATGTATTCATTCTTTTAATAGTCAGTGAAATTGTCATGAGATAGCAATGATTGTTGCCTTCGTTAAAGTCTCATCTTCAATATTTATGTATAAATCGTTTGTATCTTATTTTTATACAGCGCATACAGCGTTTTAAGCTCTAAATAATGTAATTAGAAATCGAGACGATTTCTGTCAGGATGGACGAATCTGTAAGAGTTATAAATGTTTAGTACTATAAGTATGGCAGTCCATTTTCGACTTGTATACGTCAGGGTTGACGAAGAGAATTGACGAGAAGGGATTAAAGTTCTATCCTCCGAACGAATCGGTCGTTTTGTTTTTCACTAAAGTCCCTTACACACGTTTTCGCTTTTATACGGTCTTTAAATTGAAAAGAAAAGACAATTTCTCTGAGTTTATTCAATTATTTTACATATACACATAAATTGAAGGTACACCTTCCACAAATTGGATTTATTATTAAAAGCACCTTCTTAATCGAATATAAATCGCAAACAGTAGAGAGAATGAGAAGATGTTTAAATAAATAACAAGAAGAGTAATTTTGTGCTTTTAAAAATTAATTCGATAAGAAAATTGTAAACAAAAAGAAATGAGTAATAAAAGACAAACAATTTATTTTCTTTTAATATTTGTTATGGAGCATATTTTATGTACATATTTTTGTTTTTATTGTTTTTTTGGGTCTTGTGGATCTTGCAATATTTTACATGAATAATAGATGTTCGATTTCTAGACTTAATATTCATCTTTATTTTGTCATATCAACTTTCTCGCACTTTACACGGTTATTATGTACTTGATTTGACTTGGATTTGATTTACACGGTCTTAAGTTTATTTGAACCTATTCTGATTTTTTATATGTACATATATGTTTATTATATGTCTCGTTTTACACGGTTTCGATTAGGACGATTTTTCTTGGAACATATCTACCGTCCAAATTGAGGGGTGGATGTATTTTTAACTGCGGAATTTATTTTTAAAAGTATACCTCACGGGGTGCTTAATTAAAATCAAAGGATGACGAGTATACACGTCGAGCGCCATATAAATATATAAATAAATTTTGCTATTACACATCTGGAGGGTACAATTTAGCAATAACGAACTTATTGGCTAATTATTATTCCACTTTACCTTTTAGTTTATTTTGATGCAGAGGCAATAGGTAACAATTCAAGCAAGCGATTTTCTTATTAGTGTCACGTTGTTGCAACAAATCAGAAATTACTAAAGGCCTTCACAGTGCAGGCAACTCATTTATTATATATTATTGCTATTGTTATTGTATCGTGTACCACCGTAAAGTAAACAAAACAATACAAGTCATACCCGATACCCAGGGCTAAACAAACAAATAATTTTGTAAACAGCAATACTACTGTGATCAAAAAGTAAAGCCAATTTTTAATTTAAATTACGCGGGTACATCGACTCGAGCAAATCTTCTTGTGTTTAGGTTGGCAGCATTGTCACTTACATCTGTGTAAAATTTCACGCCAGTACGTCATTTGTTTAGTTAGTTTCGTTGTGTTTTCTGAGCAACTAAAAGTGAATGTTTCGATTTTTACAATATGTGATTTTATTGAGCAAAGAAGTTGCATTCAATTTTGTTTGCAGAATGAAATTTCTGCTGCAGAAACGTTTATAATGTTACAGAAGGCCTTCTGCGATCAGGGTTTGTCTGAATGAAATGTTTACAAGTGGTATAAACAGTTTAAAGAAGGTAGAGAAAGCGTTGAAGACAAAAAGCGTCCCGGACGACCATCAACATCATGAAATCAAAGATTTGATGCTCAAAAATCGTCGGTTGACAATTAGAGACCTTGCTGACATTGTAATCATTTCATTTGGAGCACTCCAAACCATTTTGAAAGAACATTTCTGCTTGAGACGAGTCACATCTCGATTAGTTCCAAAAACACTCAATTTCTTGCTCTGCACTGCATTAGTATTTCTCTAAGCTTAAAAGATCGATTCGGTGACATCGTTTTGAATCGACTGATGAGATAAAAAGAAAATACTAAAAAGGAACTGAAGGCCATTACAATCATCGAGTTTCAGAAGTGTTTCGAGGATTGCAAGAATCGCTGGCATACGTGTATTGTATTGGACGGGGACTACTTTGAAGAGGATGATATACATTTGGGAGAATAAATAAGAATTTTCAAAGTTATAAACAAATTAGCTTTACTTTTTGATCACAGTAGTATTTCTATATCGCTCAGAGTTTTTATTAAAAAAATTTTTCTTTTTCATAAAAAAGGTCTTGTAACCTTGAATTATTAAATAGTATTTTTTTTTCCAATTAAATAAATAGAAAGAAATTCTATCAAATATATCTTGTGTGAATTCAAACAATTTTAGATTCCTCAAACAAACTATTAAAATCAAATAAATCTTCTGCAATCAACTTACAAATTTCGTTGTATTTTTGGATTAAAATATTTAGGTCAAATTTCAATTTTAGAAAAAGGTAGATCAATGAAAAATGGGATCAACGGCCTTCCAAAAAAAAAAAAAAAAAAAAAAATATTCCTAAAACCCAAAAATAACCAGATTTTCATATAGTTTACGTAGGAAGATGTTTATTTTATCTTGTTAGAAAATTGCTTGACCTCTTCACATAAACTGGAGCTGGGCAGTTTCCCCCCATTAATTCAGTTGATTCCTCCTGATTTACGAAAGTGCCACCTCCGGCCTCAGCCGCCGCGCGGAGTGTTGGACGTTGAAGAAGTGAAGAAGTGAAGAAGTCCGGGAAGAGGTTCGATGTTAATTGGCTACCGGCTGTCAGAGGCCGTTTTTCGATAAATATCACACACAGATGCCGCCTGAAATAGCTCTTCGGGAGGTGCTGCGCTCCGCTCCGTGTCCGATATGGGGGCAAAAATGGTAAACATTCACAGAGGCGCTCTTGAGGTCATTAGCTTCGACTAGCTGGCTACAAGGACACACAAAACGATGGGGCACAATCGTCGTCGTCGTTGTTGATTCGATGTCGGGGCTCGAGCACGCGGCGCGGCCCCCGATGGGAACGTAAACAAACCGCAGCTGCAGCATTGCGCTGTGGTGACAACGAGCGCGGGGGCCACAGACTCGGGCTTCTGATGAGGAGGCCGAAGGCCGATGTCCAGTGGACAGAGAAAAAAAGTGGTTTGGGGCGGAGCACTTAAACGAGGGGACCGGGCGGGGGATACAGAGCAATTCCAGCGCAGCGCTAGAGGAGAGTAAACAAAATTCAATGAAAGGGAGGCGACAAACAAATTCAATTAAAAACAATCCAAGAGCATTTGAACTTGAATCTTTGACCCTCGCAAGGGGCCGCAGTCTCTCGCTGTGCAGACCACAGCCGGCCGGAATGACGAGTGCATTGGCCAGCCGACGCGACGACGAAGACGACGACGGTGCCCCTTTCCGTATTCTTTGTGCATTCGTGTCGTCGGAGGGCGAGGGGAGCTCCCGGACTCTCGGGCTCTCGTGGATGTCGTGTGTTGGGGACTCAATCAATTTAATTTCAACGTTGCAACTTACTTCTTTTCCTTATGGGCTCGATCAGCCTGTCCCGGTCTTGTTCAGTGGCGGCCGCATGCCTCGATCTCTTCTTAGCCAACTTGGTGGTGCCTTCGCTGCGGCCAGTGGAACTCTGGTGGTAAACGGAGCCTTCGCCGCCGCTGTCGCCGCTTTTTCCACCAACACTCAAGTTGCTGCTGCCGCTGTCGCTGCTGCTGGTGCTTCTCTGTCCATTCGGCGGGGTCAAATTTGCATCCTTTGTTAGATCCGCACTCAACTGAACTCCACTAATTGACTTAATCGCAATAAAACTCAAGAGAACCGCACAAATTATCACCGAATAACTGAACTTTGATGGAAGAAGGGCCGCTGGAGAACTGTTTTGACACTTCTTAAAGGGCCGCCCCATTGTACCGTTGTGTTGTTGTTGTTGCTGCTGTTGCAGCTGCCGCTGCCGCCGCGCTGCACGCCGATCAGCGCTAATTTGCCGCCTTCCGGCTCAGAGCATCCTCGACGGGAGGTCGCTGGACCGCTTCTTGAGCACGTTTCGCATCCAGAAAACGAAAAACAAACCTTTGTTTAATTCCAAAATATATTTCTGACTTCACAAAACTATGAAAAAACGAAAAATTCCCGCACAACACCCCGGAAACCGACCAACCACGAACAGAGCCAATGCGCGACTACCGAAGAAACCGAAGTCCTCTGCAACTTTTCCGGCCATCGACGAAAGCTCGCGGCGCACCGCTGTGAAGAGAGTTTTTAAGAGAAAATGAAAATTCACAGTGCGGTGGGGCTAAACAGCTGGGTTCATTTTACGATTTTGCGGAATATTTCACTTATAAAAACTATATTTTAATACTTCAAAATAACTTTAAAGGTAACTGATTTAAATATCTTTAGTTGCCACCTTCATTTAAATGATTAAAAACATTGAAAATTTGTATACAAACATTGTGAATACAGAAAAATTCTTATTTTCTGAACTGTAAAACCGACGATTTTACAAAAGGCAACTGAATCCTTTTACCATTTTAATCGTTTTATTTTACCTTACCCATCAAACATAAATTTAATAAAACTACAAATTAAACGAAATTAATTAAATACAATTAAAATTTGAAAACAGCATTACCACATTAAATTTTAATTTCCTTCAGTTACCGAACCTTGCAGTCAAAATTATCATCAGCTGATTGTCAGTTTGCCTGCTTTCTGCTTCGTGAATTCCCGGTGTAAATTTACTTTTAAAGGTAATTTCTACCCTTTAAAAGTATTAAATTCACATTTATACTATCAAGTGATTTCACATTAAAACAAAAGTTTATTTCTACAAGTAATTGGAATCTTTTAATATTATGTAACACCTTTTTTGAGAGGTTATGTGCTAAAAAAGGTCTCTTCTTTCTGTTTACTTCCCGCAGGAACAATGGGAGGAGGACATCACGAACCCTACAAAGTCCCGGATCCATCCATCTATAAGGTTGAGGAAATCCCACAGCTTAAGCAAGTGCAGGACGCGCTCGCTAGACAGGGACTCAGAGATCCATGGCTAAGGTTTGTGTCTAGTTTTTTTCTACCCAAAACTCACAACTTTGAATAAGATTTTAGAATGTAATTTTATCTAGCCCCTTATTATTTTAGGGGATAAACACTTTGAGGACGATAAGATTCACAGATTGTTTTTTAAGGAGCACATTTGAATAATATTTCGCTTTTTCTTAAATGAATTGAATTACGTTTGTTCGGTCCATGAATTCTTAGTCTAACATAGAAGGAAATGTGATAAATAGGAAAATAATGGTTTTATTTTTATTTTATTATTCTCCCCTTATTTCCACACACTTTTCAGAACGTCTGATTAACACATTCTCTGCCAATGCATCACATAACTAACGATCCGATGCTTTACCAGTGAACACTTAAAAATTATTTCTCATGTGCCAAAGAAATAACATAACAATTAGTCTCTGCTTCTCTAGTTGTAGTTATTTTGAACACGTGTTCACAGGCCAAAGACCTGATTTTAGACGAAGAGTTTGTAAATGTATCTCTGATATGGCTGATAGTTTCTTAGTCGGTCCAGATGGTATCCCTGCATCTTTTATCAAAAAGTGTAGTCCGTCCCTTGTCTCTGTGTTGTGTTATTTATTTATTTAATTTATCTTTATCTAACGGTGTCTTTCCAAAACAGTGGAAGCTTTCAGTGATACTGCCTCTGCACAAGTCTGGTAATAAGTGTGATATATCTAATTATCGCCCTATTGCTAATTTATGCTCTTTTGCTAAATTGTTTGAAGCTGCAATCTGTGATACTTTGTATTTTCACTGTAAACCTTTCCTCGGCTCATTTCAACATGGTTTTATATGAAGGGGAAATCTACCACCACTAATTTGTTGAAGTTTACTAATTTTTTGCATATCTGCTATTGAAGCAGGTATGCAGATTGATTGCATTTTCACTGATTTTAGTAAAGCTTTCGACAAAATAAATCACATTATTCTCATTTATAAGCTATTTGTTCTGGGTTTCCCCTCTAGTTTTGTGAATTGGCTAAGTTCTTGTCCAATCGTACGCAGCGAGTTAAATTTCGAGGAGCTTTATCTGACGTAATAAATACCATTCTGGTGTCCCTCAGAGTAGCCATCTGGGTCCTCTTCTATTTATAATTTACATCAATGATGTATCTTTGTTCTTAAACAACTCTAAGATCCTATGTTATGCTGACGATGCCAAAATATTTCGCCGGATTTCTGGTGAAAGGGATTGTGAAATTTTAAACTCTGATTTAGATAACTGCCTTAATTGGTGCTGTATTAACTGCCTCCCTTTTCACGTAGGGAAGTGCACCACAATGTGGGTCATCTTCTAATGATACTCATCCCCAGCGAAAAAACTTAGACCACTTTTCTATTGTTGAAAATTATGGACACGAGTTACTGTAAACAACTTCCATTCTTTCTTTGATTTGTGTTGGCGTTAAACAATCTTTAGTCAAAAACATTATAATAATGCGATCTTCAACTTGAGACATTTTTAAAATCAGTCATTTGAGTTGTCGTTCAAGTTCTGTTACAATTAAACGGATGACAGCAGCGACTTGAAACTTTGTGTAGAGCTTGTTGAGACTTGTCACTGACACAAACATGAAGATTTTATTTGAACGCACAACTTTCTACTCAACTCATCGCTCATCTCAAGCAGTTGTTCCGCTATACAATTGAGCGGCTTTTTAAATTTCAGTCCTATCACAATAGATAATAGTTAAAAACTCATTTAAGTCCATGCAAATTTTGAGCGTTAAATAAGCAACCTAAAATATTGAGCCAAAGATGTTACATGCATTATAGTATTTAAAATAAAATGGGTAGAACAAACATAAGTCAGATGTATTAAATATTTATGTTCTTTTTGTAAAGCAAATTTTACCTTTTTATGACATATAAAAGTAACAAATTCGAGCAGCAATATATCGCACTTTTCCATTGACACGTATGGACGGATGAGCGATATATCACTCCTTGGCACTCAAAGAGTTAAATACCAAGCATGCAAATTTTGGCAATGCAGAACTTTCACAAAATATTTAAATAATACTTTATAAGGTTAGGTAACTATCTAAAATCTGAGTGAATCGTCTTGAATCTTCTTAAAATTAGATAATAACTATTTTAGATATTAAACATGTAAGTTTTGGCAATAAAGGAACTTATGGCTATAATCATGACAATTTGAGACTCACTGTTTCTAACATCAAAGCTACAGGTATACCCAAAACTAATAACAATTACTTTGTATCTAAAAATTTGAGCATAAGTAATAAACTTATTATGCATATTTGTACTACAGTAGAACGCGGATTATCCGAAGGCCGATTAACCGAATCGCCAATTATCCGAATCGGTCCTAAGCGTAATATAAAAAATTAAAACCAAGTAATTTTTCAATAAAAAACAAGTTTTGTGGGGACGCAAGAATACAAAAATGCGAGTGACAATTGCCGTGTTCAATATTAGTAGTCAGAGAGTGCCAGTTTTGAGGTGAGCTCGAAGCTCCAGCCAAACAAACATATATAGATATACTTCTCACCATATACCTACCAAGCTATATATTCAACAAGCTCAAAACTGGTAGTCTCTGTTGGCCAACTTTGAACCTACCAGTCTATGTCCGATTATCCGAATATTCGATTATCCGAATCGACCCCGGTCCCAATTGATTCGGATAATCGGCGTTCTACTGTATAAACAAAAATAAAAGCATTACTTAAACGCTGTAATTACTACAAATGTCAATGTATGATGTCACAAGTTATAAAGATAAATAAAGGTCTTACCAATCCAACAAAAAAAAAAAAAAAAATTATAATCGGATAATAGATGACACCGTAGGATCAAAAGTCTCTTGCTTTTTGATCATGGTAGTATGTAAATCTAAAATTTTCAGAAAACTTAGACCATTGCAAGTACTAAGGCACTAAAATGCTTTGTATTTCAGCCTTAAAAATTTGTCTTGGCCTTTCGATTCGATTAAAAAACTACTTTCGCACCAGCTGGATGATTTAAGATCTAAGAATAAGACCAATACGAGGAAGAATCATCGCCACTCCCTTAAGAAAAAAATATACTAACGCATATTTATCTCCTTTACAGAAACGAAGTATGGCGCTACAACCCAAACGAATGGGGGACCCATCGGCAAAGGGCAATAAAATTCTTCTTCCGAGGCCTTCCTCTTGGAATCGGATTGTGTGCAGCGACCTTAGCAATCGAATATGTTATGGCAAAAACTAGTGGTGATGATCATGGTCACGGTGGTCATGGCGGCCACTAAGATTAAATAGTCAATTTGAGGAAATCTTATACATTTAATAAAATCAAATAGATACAAAAAAACGCATTCACTTTTTTTTTTCCTGCACAACCAATCCCATCAAAGAGATTTTAGGCCAAGCGCGGTTTAAGTTCCTCAAAGCACGGTCGCAGGAATATCGCTGGTTTTTTTGCCAGATTACAATGTTCATATCCCTAGAATTAACATTTTTAATTAGTTTCTTCACTCGGATTTAATAAATATTAGTACCTTTGACCAATCGTATCCAACAGCATAAGCAAATATTTGACCATTCGAATTGAAGCAGCACTTGGTGATGGACTGGTCCATTAGTTCGGAGGACTTCAGTTTCGTCCGGGCGTCCTTGTCCCAGAAACTGAATGTTCCATCTGAGCCGACCGTAGCAAGGGTTCCGTGTACTGGGTGGAACGCGATGTCATTGACTGCGTAGATGTCCTGGTAGCCAGCTGTGCCGTTCAAACGATGGCACTTGAATGTGAAATTATCCTTTGGATTCACTGGATTTACGTATTGAATGGCAACGCGGCCTTCTATGCTTCCGAGGGCGTAACCTGTAATGAGATAGGAATAAAAAAAAAAAAATTTTTATTATGACAGATGAGATAAAGTAATTCAAACAAAATTTTATTTATAAATTTGTAGTTTTAATATCCACATTTCTACTTCTGCTGGATGGATTTGGATTTGCATAGGGTTTGTAATTTTAGTGAGTTCGTTTGTTAAATGTTGAGTACATAAAACATAAATTTACTTTGTAAGGTTATTGAGCTTTCACATAGCTAAGAATAATTCCCGAGAAATTGTAGAAACATTAAATTTAAGGATAGATCCCAGCACAGCACGAAGATGTGCTATAGAAAATGATTTAAAAAGCTATTCGCCACTGAAAAAACCTACGCTTACGAAGAGGAATTTACAAAAGAGGTTTTTTCATACTAATGTAATTTTTATTGTTTTCAATTCAATTTTCTTTTAATTATTAGACTGAATTGGTCATGGTTTTGGTCCTTTCCATCAACTAAAGTTATCTATGGACCGTTTCGTCTACAAAAATATATTAGAAACAGTAATGCTTTCTTACGCCGAGTGATAAATGCCAATTAGATGGGTGTTTCAACACGATAACGAACCATAACACACCGCGAAATTGGGAATGGACTGGTTTATAGCAAATGGGATTGGCCAGCACAAACTTTGAAAACCTATTTGAAATTTTATAACGCAAAGTAGGAAATCGGCGCTTCATGAACAAGAAGGACCTCATGGATTCCTTAAAGTATGAATTGGAAAGAATTCCAATGAGAAATTTTATTTAATATTCTAGTATGAATAAATATATTTTGATTTTTCTTAAATGCTCTGAAAGTAAAAGTACATAACTTTGAATACGTATATTGCAAAAGTTGCTAGGTTTTGCACAACACTGTATATACATATGTAATAAAGAATAATCGATCACCTTTACTTTTCAATATCGCTTCCGGCGTGCAGATTTTCCATTTTGATAAGCATTAACAATAGCTTTCCTAATGTCTAGACTTAAAGTTTTGTTGCGAGCTATTTTATTTAAACTTATTTTATCTAAACCCTTCACTTCTATAAGCCATGTTTTTCTAAATGAAAAAGAAATTACGAAACTCATAGGCTACCTCCAGTATTTTAAGATCCCTGGAAATTCCTCGTCTGCTCTACTTTTTGAAAAAGGCAAGTGGGATTGCAATCAAATTCAACTAGTTTCCCTTTGTTTGTATTTAAGATGATAAACGTTGCATTATCTGAGAAACGTTGTTCCTACCTTTACTAAAAATAGGCCTAATTCGGAGCATCTACTCTCTTCAATAAGAATTCCTAATTGACAAAGTTATAACAATCTCTTGTCATTTTCTGCAAATTCAATTATAATTTCTCCTCTAATTCCATCTTAAAGTTTTGTAGAAGAATATTAATTATATATTTAATATGTACTTTTATATCTTGCCTCGCTCACCTGTAGGTTGCTTTTTCTTGTCCTTAAAAATAGAAATTGTTCGGTGTTGATACTTCAGCGGACTGTCCTGCCTTTTGAATTCAGTCGGCTTATTTTCAAGAGAATAAACAATCAAACCCCTTCCAGCTGTGCCGACCACAGCCATTGGATAGTCGACATCAGCACAGTAGCACCTCTCAGGAAGGGTTATAGCCATCATTGGATTAGGGGAGCGTGTGTCCCAGAACTATAAAATTTAAAATTTCAAACTAGAAACCAACATCTTACCGAATCCCTCTTTACCTTTAAAGTTTTATCCCAGGACCCAGTCATCAAACAAGTGTAGTTTGTTCCCTTAATCCAGTGGCAGGTCTTCACAGGCGCATCGTGTGCCGCAACCTGCACGACTTGGTCGGAAGCAAGATCCCAGCATTTGACCTGTTTATTGCAGGAGGCCATAAATACTTTCGTAGCATCATCGGACCAGCAGACATCCAGTACAGGACCCCCCATCGTCTTCATTGATTTGGGTACTGTTTTTCCAGATTGCTCGACTTCCCAGCAACGGACCTACAGGACAATTTTATATTTTATTTTCCTACATCTAACAAAAATCGGATTTTATCCCATGCATTTACTACTTACGCTGCTATCCCAGCTGCCGGCTATTAAGAAATTCTGTTGAATTGTCGCCGGACTAAATTCGAGCGCGGAAACCGAGTCCTCAGGGGGCGACACAACTTCGAAGTCCTTCATTGGGTTCGGGGTGGTCGAAGTCGTTGCGGCCCCAAATGTGCTCCCACCGCCAAGTGTTGATGCATTACCAAACATTTTAGTGACTTTTGACTGTGTTAACTTTTATGTTTAAAGAAATTTGTAAATATTGCTTCGATTTCCTTCGTAATTTCCACTTTAATTCAATTTCTGGCAAACACCGCTGAAATCTGTTTACGAAATGTCCGAAGACGACGGTTCGTTGACATTTGGAAACATGTCCGTGGTAGAAATTCCTTAACTTTAATCTTACGATAGCGTAAGGCAGATTTTGATAAGCGGGAATTTTAAATTTGAACTGAATTGATTTATTGTACAGTTTTTTAAGTGCATTTATAATTTTAAAAACATCAATTCCTTGGTAAATATTGTTTAAATAATACACTTATAGTTACTTTTGCGTACTTGGACTCACACTTGAACGGTTTTTTATATTATATTATAGAATATAAACTAAGGAGTCAACAAATTTTATTTTAATTTTGTTTATATTTGGATTAATAACATTAGTTTACAAAATTTAAATTTTTTCTTGCCCATCATATGGAATGTAATTTTCTCCTTCCTTTAATGGAAACTAATCAGTAACATAAAATTGGGTTTTTTCCATCACGTTAAGTTTTTGAGAAAAATAGGTTTAAAAAATGAAAATAAGTTTTGGAAAATATTTTAAAGAAAACGAAATTTCGTAGCAGCTCGAAACATAAGCCAAATTAAAGATTGAATTTTAAACTATAGCTTTATAATATGTTATTAGTAAATGTTATTAAGATTTATTCAGGAAACGATTTTTTCATGAATCTTCCCTCTGCCATATGAATAAAATGAACCAGCGGTATGTAGGAGTGGAACTCTAATGAAAATCTCTACCCAACAAACCTTGAAAAAGATTTTAATTAATTGATATTTTACAACTATAGTATAGAATTTAAGCTTTTATTTGAACTACGTTTGGGACCGCTACGACATCCATTTATTTTTAAAAAAGAATTCTAAAAATAGTTAAAATATGGATTTTATAAATTTTTAACTCAATTTTTCTTGAAAATGTGACGTGATAGAATTTTTTTATTATTTTTTTTTTCGAAATCAGAGAATATTAATAATAATATACTAAGTAAATTTTTTAAGGACACAAAAATCTTGTAAACTAGTGTCATTTGACTAGTTTTCAGTCAACTTCGCAGAGTGAATTTTTTTGCAGCTTTTGTTCTAAAGTTCTTAAATTCTTAGTGAAGCGATTTTTTGTTAAAATGAATTATTACGAGTTACTATACTGCCACTTGCCTGCATCTGGAGAGGGAAGACAGATTTAAAAGCCCCAACCTATCCTTATATAGGGGGAGGTTGTAGGGATCGCTCCACGGTAAGTCGGGCAGAGCAAAGCGGAGAAAAGGTTTCTGCACTGCCTCAATACGATTTATATGAACAGCGTAGTGAGGCATCCAAACTATGGACGCGTACTCTAATAGCGGACGGACGAAAGCACAAACAAAGGCTTTAAGGAGATAAGGATCGGCAAGATCCTTAGACCAACGCTTAACGAACCCAAGTGCCGAGTTAGATCGACTAATAATCCTATCAATGTGGTTATCAAAATTGAATTTTGATACGCCAAGATCCACAACACAATTTAAACGAGTAAAAGGGATATCATAAATTTTGTACGAGCAGTCAAAAGTCGAACACTTCTTGCCGAAAGAAATATAATTACACTTACTAATATTTAACCTTAAATGATTATTTGAATACCATACCGCAAACGTATTTAGATCTTGCTGGAGGCACAAAGTATCACTTGAAGATTCAATCGGCTTGAAAATCTTCAAGTCATCATTGTAAGCTAAGATATGAGACTTACGAAGCAAAAGAAACAAGTCGTTTATAAAAAGAGTGAAAAGCAAGGGCTCGAGATGACTTCCCTGTGGAACACCTGAAAGAACAGGAACGTTATCGGAAAACGCAGAAGAAAATTTAACTTTAAAAGAACGATTTGAAATATATGACTTGAACAAGATCTGTAGGAAAGCCAAGTCGGAGCAATTTAAAAATTATGATTTTATCGGAGAGCTTATCAAATGCCTTGCTGAAATCGGTATATATGCAGTCGAGTTGTTTGCAATTTTCAAGATTCACAAGACAAAAGCTAGAGATCTCGACCAATTAGCATCTACTTTCGTACAAATTAGACTCCGATGGCATATTTCTAAATATAATATCAACGAGTAAATAATTGTTGTTTATGTCAATATTTTAGCAACCTTTGTTTGTCGACTTAATTAATTATATTATAATTATAATTGAATACCTATCCAAGAAGTTTCAGAACAAATTTAATAAATTCATAGTTTTTACACCGCAAACATATGTAATTTTGTAGAAGAGTTTGGATCGATTTCTGAAGGTTTTTTATATTCTAGTGATGTTAATTACTAATTTTTATAACGTTGTTTAAACCTGGCAATTAAATACTATCATAGAAAAATAAAAACAAGAAGTATAATCTAGAACAACAGAGTGAAAACGCATTTTTGAAAATTCATCTTTATGCGAAGCCTTCAAACTTAAAAATGCTTTTAAATTGCATATCATAGGGCACAGTTGAGGGCAAATTGTGCAACAGCTTAGCTTTACTACTACTACTTTATACTCTTTATAAAAAAACAAAAAACGTTTCGCTTTTGTAATATTTTTCTGAAACTTAAACCGCAATTTCAAAAATGTGTTTCACTTCTTCTTTTTCTCATTATTTTACTAAGATATTATTTTATTCTGGAAAAAAATTTAAAATTGCCTATTCTTTTTTTATAAAATTAAAATCTTCATTGTTCTTAAATACGAACTTATTACTGCAAAAGTCAAAATTAAGTAGATAAATAAAAGTTCAAAAGCAAAGTTCAAAAAGCATTGCTAGAATTTTTGAAATTGGTCCTAATTTGAAAAACTAGAACAATTTAAAATCTATTAATTCTATTGATATATACTTACTTTGTTGATATTATAGTTTATTCATAACCAATTAATCGTTAATTCTCTATATTTTTTATAAATACTTTATTAAACCAAATGTCATTTTATCGGGGGATCTTCTAAAACTTAAAATATGTATAAAATAAGATCTTCCTTATTTGACTTCAAGTATTTTTCATTAAAATCCATCAATACCAGTTACAAATATACCCTTCAATGGCGTCAAAAGCAACAATCAACATTGAGATGTGAAGACAACAAACTAGCCCGTGTGACTAGCCTACCTTGAAAAGTTAATATTTTCTGTTGTGCCTACCGAAGAGCAAAAATCCCCGAAAAATTGTTGTATATTATGGACTTTTCTAGTTGACATTAGCAACAAGAGTCAATAGCTTACACAAGGCTTATTTGTCCGCATCTACTTGCAATAAACAAATCGCTTATCTGATTATGCTACTCCGTGGAGTGCAGTTTATCAAAGTGAAAATATTTCTGCAGATATTGTTCATATTGTACCTACTTAGAAGGTACTCAATTTTAAAGAGTAGAATTAAAGGATGAGTATACTTTTAACAGTCAGGAAGTAAAATGCGATATGTTAATGGGAAATCCATAAAATATATTTCTAATGTTAGTCATTCACACTTTAAGGGGGTTTTGAAAATAGTTTCTAGTTTCTAATTAACTTGTAAATTCTTTTAGACCAATGAAAAGTCCTTCGCAGCCAATGCCACTGTTAATTGACTCTAAATTCTTTCTTTATACATAAATTTTAATAAACATTTATTTTTAACTCTTAAGATAATTTTTATAATACTTTTCTAGGTAATAATTATTAGGTCTTGAAAAACTTTACTTAGCAGTTTATTAAATATTAATTATATATTTGAGTTTGAGTATGTTTATTACTATACAGGGTGTTCAGAGGTGGGTGGTCAATACTGCAGGGGGTGAAAGGTCAGACCGAGACAAGCAAAAAATCGTATGGGTGGGGGGGGGGGGCATCTCGCACCGTTTGGCAGTTACAGGGTGATTCGTAAATCAGGATTTTGCCTTACATGGGAACCGCTCTTGTATTTTTATCTTTTTTTCTACGCATCGCAGCGGCCCCAAACTCATTTCAAAAAATCACTATTTGGAAGCCCTTTCCAAAAAAGTTTACACCACCCCCCTATCCCCAACCCCTTGGCCACAATCCCCCCTGGAAGTTGAAAAAATTAACTTTTATTTCACGATTTTTCACCTTTCGCCCCACTTTTCTCTGAAATTCATGTTATTAACATACCCACTTTTTATTTTTTTTAAGTTGCCTATCTAATAACCTTTCCAAAAAGGTGCAACATGCCCAGGTAGAAAAGGGTTGCAAAAGTCCTGAAATTAAAACATCCTGACAGGTACCTAATTACTTTATTGCACCATAATGGAAAATGTCGTTAAGGGGGTAGTCCAGTGAAAACGACTGTTTTTTCAACGATTTTTTCTTCATATTAAAAGTAAATTTTTATTAAAAAACTTTTTGACATATGATAGTACAACTATTAAAATACAAAAAAAAAAATTTTTTTTTTTGTTTTCGATGAGTCATCCCGACAAAATGGCCGCTCTAAAAAAAAAATTTTTTTGTTGGCGGACGTCGAATGTCTGCAACGGTTCATTTGAAACAAAAAATTCAAACGAGGATTTAATCTGTAGAACATTGGCTATCGTCGGAACTAGAATTATTAATTTTCAATAAAAAATAACAAAATGGCGGCATTTCGGATTTTTCGGGTGTTTTTCGGGTGCTTAATTTCTTTATAACTTTGTAAATAAACAATGGATTTTAATAATTCTAGTTCCGACGATAGATACACAATCAAGAAATATACAGCTAAATTTTTAGATCAATCGGAGCAAAAGACTCTGAGATCTGACGTCCGCCGAGTCAAAACATGCTGTTTTCAGAAAAACGCGTTTAAAGTTTTTTATGCGGAAAAAAGCTAAAAAAATTAATTTTACTTTAGTCAGCGATGCCTGCTCCATACATAACGCGATGCCTCCTCCATACATAACTAACCTTAAATACAAAGCAAAAGGACCTAGACCGTTATAAACCGAAAAAAAAATGGGCGGAGCAAACAGAAATACAAGAGTCCTCCTTGCTCCGAAACACGCCAGGGAACCTTCGAGCGCTCGGATTACACGTCTCTCGAAAACTCTCTGTATCTTTAAAACTATTCAATATTTTGCTTAGATATTTTAAGGGAGTATTTTCTAGGTGTAGTAGAGTAGATTTAAGCAAAAAAACAAAAAACGAAAAAAAAATTTTTTTTCACTGGACTACCCCCTTAAGTAAACAATTTTTATGACAGCAAGTTCGGAAATGTTTGTTTAGGAAACAGAGGTAGTACATTTTTATTATTTCAGCAAAACAGTAATAAAATAATAAATGTAATCTCGTTAAATAGCGTTATTAGTTTATTATATCCAGTATTGACTCTTAAGTATCCTGACGCTCCGTTTCTAATATTTCGTATGAATTATGGTATAAAAATGGGTAAGTTTGAAAGGACATTGACCACAGTTGAAGAAGCAAGCGATAAAACCGGGTGTTTAATAGAAAAAAGTAAGATAAAATGGCAGAATTCAGTGTTGACGAGTATGCCGATATAATTTACGTGTACGGTTTAGTAGAAGGAAATGATAATGAGGCCGTACGAGAATACCAAAGGAGATTCCCGAATCGGCGGGTACCCAACAGAAGGGTATTTTCAAGGACTTTCAGAAGGTTAAAAGAAACCGGAAGTGTAACCGCCCCCAGAGCAGAAACGCGAGCAGGAAAATCGGCCGATTCAGCGGACCCCGACCAACAAATCCTCAACATCGTCAGGAACAGCCCTGTAATAAGCATCAGGCAGGTCGCACGAAGGTCAGGATTGTCTTCAGGGAGAGTTTAGACCGTTGTGAACCGAGAGGGACTACATCCATACCACCATATCCTGGTACAAGCACTAAAGGAAGGAGATTCCGAAAGACGATTGCAATTTGCACTTGGCTGTTCGAGTCTGACATCGAAAACAGAAGGTTTCTAGACCGAATTCTGTGGACGGATGAATCGCAATTCACCCGGGATGGCATCACAAACTTGCACAACCTCCACACCTGGTCAGATGTGAACCCACATAGGACAAGGTGTCGGTCCTTCCAGCAAAGATTTAGTGTCAATGTCTGGGCTGCATCATCGGCAACCAGTTGATAGAACCCTTCATCTTGCCCCAAGTGCTGAATAGTCAGCTATATTCGGACTTTTTGGAGAATACCCTTCTGGATCTGTTGGAGGATATCCCCCTGGCCACCAGAAGCGCAATTTATTTACAGCACGACGGAGCACCTGCGCATACTGGGAACATTGTTAGGACAAGGTTAAATGAACATTACCCAGAGCGCTGGATTGGACGAGGTGGACCGATTCCTTGGCCTGCTAGGTCACCAGACCTTACTCCACTGGACTTTTTCTTATGGGGAATGATGAAAGATGAAGTTTACTCAAGACTAATCAACACTAGAGCAGAATTAGTTACCAGGATTGGAACTGCAGCCACGAAAATACGGGAGAGACTGGTTACCATAGACCTGAAATGTGAAATAAGACCAAGGCTACTTACATGCATCGAAACTGGCGGAGAACATTTTGAACAGCTTTTAAAGGACAAGCGTTTTAATTGTAATTAGTTTTTAAGCAAACAAAATGTATTTTTTAGTTAACTTCAGTATAATTTGTTAAAAATTCAAATTATCATGATATTCTGTAAAAGGATTTTTGTAAATAAATTTTCGTATCCTTTTCCTATCTGGGCATGTTGCAACTTTTTGGAAAGGTAATTAGATAGGCAACTTAAAAAAAATAAAAAGTGGGTATGTTAATAACATGAATTTCAGAGAAAAGTGGGGCGAAAGGTGAAAAATCGTGAAATAAAAGTTAATTTTTTCAACTTCCAGGGGGGATTGTGGCCAAGGGGTTGGGGATAGGGGGGTGGTGTAAACTTTTTTGGAAAGGGCTTCCAAATAGTGATTTTTTGAAATGAGTTTGGGGCCGCTGCGATGCGTAGAAAAAAAGATAAAAATACAAGAGCGGTTCCCATGTAAGGCAAAATCCTGATTTACGAATCACCCTGTAACTGCCAAACGGTGCGAGATGCCCCCCCCCCACCCATACGATTTTTTGCTTGTCTCGGTCTGACCTTTCACCCCCTGCAGTATTGACCACCCACCTCTGAACACCCTGTATACACAATATAGTTTAATTTTTCTGTTTTTTTTAATGGATATGGTAATTTAAAATGATTAGTTTAGATTAGAAAAATTGAAATATATAATTATCTACAGAATATAAGTAAAAAAAATTCAATTTATTATTTTCAGAGGCCTTGCGCTAGTCATTTTTAATTACTGAATTTTTATTATGTTGGAAAGCAATTCACTTCGGATAATGTATATTTAAATGCAGAATTTAAAGCCTTCATTCGTAAGTTTTTTGTTGCAATTTAAGATTGAATATGCTACTAACTTTCCATGATCTACATATTTATTTATTGTTATAGATATTTAAAGGCTATAGCAGGATAAGGTGGTGAAATCTACCCCCAGCAGAATCGCTACGACAGGTGGCGCTTTCGATAGGTTGTGTCAAAAGATGCCCCCATGCCAATTTTTAGCGCTCTAAGTCTACAATTACCGGTAAAATCGGTTTCGTCCCATTTTTTCGAAAATAAATTCGAACGGCAGCAGTTTTTATCCAAAAATTCTGAAAATTCCACAAAGCTTTATTTTTATGTTACCAATAATCATGGATTTTTGCAGATTTTTACCTCTAAAATTGGGGTCAAGAGAGCCATTTTAATTTTTCAAATTATTTTTAGGTTAGGAACCCTATTTTACGCCAAGTTTGAAACCATTGTTTTTTAAGTCTTTTTTTCCGTTCTTTCGAATGGCGTAATCAAAATATCGAATTTCAGGGTGCGTAATTCCGAAAATTCGAAAAAACCCGTTTTTTTCCATTTTTTACACTTATTTAAGTCATAACCTCAAAATTCAAGGGCGCAATGCTCACCCATATGACCACAAACACTCTAGGACTTATTTTTAGATGAAAACATTTTTTTAGTATCGATTATTACGTCTCAAAACTCAAAAAACCTAAGTTTTTTGACATTTTTGTATGTCTTTCTATCCTGGATGTAAATTCTAAAGAACGTTAGCTTCATAGACTTTGATATGGTCGAAAAAGATTTAGATAAAGGGTATTTTTTTAGAGGCGGAGAACTTTAAATTGGCAAAGCTGTTTTCTGTGACAAACGATTTGACAGTTCTCGGTTGTTTTGAGATTAGTTTGGTTTGGCAATTCATCATGAATAAACTCACGCCGGAGCAACAATTGCAAATTGTTCAAATTTATTGGAAAGACACGGTGCCATTCGAGAAAAACATCGGACATTACTTGAGCTTTATGGTGCTCATAATCGATTAATTCGAGAAACTATCCATTAGACTATTTTCTTTGGGGATATGTAAAGTCGCCGAGCAAATGCTACTCTTGGATTCGTCAAGCGTTGGTCTAAGGATTTTGATGATCCATATCTCCTTAAGGTCCTATTTTGTGCTTTGACCGTCCTATCTTGGAATATGCGTCAATTATATGGAATCCTTACTACACTGTGCATATTGGACGAATTAAAGCGGTTCAAAAACGATTTCTCCGCTTTACCCTTCGTCGTTTGTCTTGGAGTGATCCGTATAACCTTCCCCCATACGAAAATAGGTTATAACTTTTGGGATTGACGACTCTTTCGAAGCGAAGAGAAATTGCAGAGGTTATTTTCATGCACGATGTCGTTACTGGCGCTATAAATTCACCCAATCTTCTTAGCCTTATTAATTTTAATTCACGCCCGCGAGTAACCAGAGGACAAAACTTTCTTTATTCAACAGTTCACAGAACAAATTATGGCTCTTTTGAACCAGTGTCAGCCATGTCCAAAAATTATAATACTTACTTTCCTTCAATAGATTTTAATTATAACAGGGTTACTTGTTACCTGACTCAGAGTCTATCTTTAGGGCTTTCATTATACTAAATATGTACATTTCTTATCTTAAATATTAGTTATTAGTTATATTATTTAACTGTCAGATGGTGTTATACCTGTTGATAATAATTAATAAATAAATAAATAAATAAATAAATGTCCACGCTGATAAACCAGGATGAATTCAGCACTTGGAAGCCAACATTCGACGCATTATTACCGAAATACAGCCTGCTGTACTGTGAAGAATGTGTCTAAATTGGACCTCAAGATTACGCCATGTACGCGCCAGTCGCGGCAGCTACATGCCCCAGATCATATTCAAACATTAATGCCAAAAAATTATCTTTAAAATAAAGACAATTTCATGGTTAATTAAAACAAAATTTTGCGTTTTATTTCAGAGAACTTTAACCGCCTCTAAAAAAAACACCCTATATAACTAATTTTACTTCATAATTACGCTGATTAATAGAAAAGCTAATTCAAACAAAACTATTAGGAATTTATTTCTTATTTAATAAACTAAAAATTACTAATTTCGAAGAATAATGGTTTAAAAATTCCCAAAATTAAATACGTTTGTTTACTGCATAGAATGTATCAACAATAATTCATTCATTGTTGTTTATATTCAAAATCCAGTAAATAAGAACGGGGAGTTTTCTTTAACTACAAAATTCTCTTTTTACGCCCCCAGAATTGTGAATCAATCAATTATGGAAAGTAATTTCCCCTAGTGAAATGGCAATTTTATCGATATTGATTTTCATTAAGAACCGCTTCTGTTGCCAATCAATCCATCAATGATTTTTGAATGAACTTTATTCTTGGTTATTATTGTGGTTTGTATTGACTCTTTTCATTTTTAAATTAAATATTGATCGTAACATCTCTGTGGTTTGGTTGATGCGAGTTTAAATTCTTATTAAATTGAATTACTTATTTATTTTTATCAGTGAAGCTGGAATTTGATATAAAATCGCTGTTTAACAATCCAACTTATTATGAATAATTAGTACATATTCTATACTATGTTTAATATTAAAGGTATACAAGTTACTTAAGTTCTCAACTAAACTTTGGAAATATCGTAATGATAGGTGGTTATTACTTTTGTTTTTCCTATAAAAGGACTAGGCATAAGCAAAATTCTATATTCTGTAAAGCATAAACCATACTATACCATAAAAATTATTGTAATAATTCTAGTTCATTCTTTTAAAGCTTATAAACCTTTTTTAAATATTTTTTGCAGGGACCGTAACGGTTAGATTATTTTCGGTAAAAATCAGATCTAAAAAATTATTTCCTGACTGTTATTTTTCTAGACAAAAAAAAATTATGTTTTGATTTTTATTTTTAAAATAAAGAATAAAAATCAGATTATGATTTTTATTTTTAAAATCAGAAATAAAAAACAGAAATTGATTTTTATTATAAAAATCAGAAATAAAAATCAGAAAATGATTTTTATTATAAAAATCAGAAATACAAATCAGAAAATGATTTTTATTTTTAAAATCAAAAATAAAAATCAGAATATGACTTTTATTTTTAAAATCACAAAATGATTTTTCCTTTTAAAATCAGAAAAAAAAGCACAAAATGATGAACATAAAAGCAACACACTGTTGAATGTGATAGCAACACACGCAATACTAAACATTTATCATGCCGGACACTTCTTGATTTTTATTTTAGATTTTAATAATAAAAAACATTTTCTGATTTTTATTTTTGATTTTAAAAATAAAAATCATATTTTGAATTTTATTTTTGATTTTAAATATAAAAAGGCGAAAATAATTTTTTTTTCTTTTGATTTTATGGAAATAATCACAAATTTAAAAAGCACATAAAATTCTTAAAGCTCAGGCCATAAGAATCATAATGCTACGAGGGGCGTTCAATCTATTCTCGGTATAGGTTTATTTTTCAATGTAGTCCGCCGTCACCTCAATACACTTATTTGAGCGGGAAAGTAACTTTTCAATACCCCCTAAAAAATATTTTTCTTCCTTGTCTGAAAAATGTTCATCAATTGCCGCGTTCAACTCTTCATCGTCGGAAAAATGCTTACCTCGAAGATCTTTCTTAAGATTTGGGAACAGAAAGTAATCACTAGGGGCCAGATCCGGGCTGTAGGGTGGATGATTGATTTCTTCAAATTCCCACTCCCGCACAACAGCCTTGGCAACGAGCCCTGTGTGAACCGACGCGTTGTCGTGAAGAAGCAAGACACCTGCGGTCAATTTTCCACGTCTTTTTTGCTTTTTAATTGCCTCCTTTAAATTACGTAGGGTGTTTGCGTAAGATGCGGCAGTAATACTTTGACCCTTTTTTGTGTACACCTATCCCTCGATTTACACGATACTTTTTTTACACGATTTCGCTTTTACGCGGTTTATAAAATCAGAGGTTTAAGAACAAAAAAATAGGTAAAACTGAACATTTTAACTGCATGGATATTAACACTACCATTTTTGAATTGTGTTCACAATAAAAATCGTCTGAGTAAGAGTTTATTTATTTATTTATGATTTTTAATTAGGATTTTAATACCAAGTTTGGTTAATGCGAAATTGTCTCTTATTTCTCTACATAGAACCAATATCGCATTAAGTACTATCAAATTATGAAAGTTACACAACACCAATCAAGAAGAAAAGATTAGAAAGAAAGGTTTTAAGGACTTGATTTCTTCTTTCTATATGTAAAATGAATTACAAACTTGTACCTTATACACCTACTACTAATTTTATAAATAGACTAGTATTTTTATGTTTTTCAAAATATATTTACTTTTATTTTACGTTTAAATAAATTACCGAATTATGCACATTTCAGTCTGTTTTCGTTTTACACGGTTTTACTTGTACGAAATCCCGATTTCGATTTGCACGGTTTTCTGAGGAACCTATCTATCGTGTAAATCGAGGGATAGGTGTACTCAATCAGTAAGATTCCTTTAGAATCCCAAAACACTGTGGCCATGAGTTTTCCGGCGGATGGGGACTTTAAACTTCTTCGGTGGGTTTGTTCCTCTTTTATGCCACTGCATGGACTCTTGCTTACTCTCAGGATCATAGTGATGAACCCACGTTTCATCACCGGTGACTATTCGGTCGAAAATACTATGCGGATTTTCACCACAGAGCTCCAAAAACTCCTTTTTATTACAGCGCGATGCTCGATTTTTTCAACATTGTCACATCAGTCATTGTAGGTGCCTTTTCGTATTTATATCTTGAATACTAATGGTTACAATTAAATAAAATGTTATATTTATACCCTCAAAGAGTGTCTTTAACTAATGAGGTAATTTAATTACCCTCAATATTAGTATATCACCCCGTTACCGAGAATACATTGAACGCCCCTCGTACATTAGAACCAGTTTTCCCACAAATTTGTCTACATGATTTTTTGGTTTGAAAAATTGCAAATAATTGTTATTTTCAATCCCTGATTTTTTGTTTGAAGGATAATATCCCAATATAAAAATATTAATATGTACTATGTATTGTATTTTAAAAGCTATATCGCTCTAAAAGAAATGTATATTACGAATTTTTACCATCTTTACTAATCTATATATAAATGTATATCTAGTTAAAACCACAACATTTCATTGGGTAATTCACTATGTTTTATCTGATTTTAAATATTTGTTATTCCAATTGAAATAAAATATTTTCACTGATATGTAAATAATGTTTTTCTTGAAAATAAATCACAATCTTTTGAGTGTTAAAATGACGTGTCAAAACCTTCGTACTATCACAAGTACTTGAAAAACAAAATTTTGTCTAGTGCATCTCACGCAAGAGATTTTGTTATGGTGATTTGACTACTTCATTTTGGTATTTTCATCAATTTCTTCCTTATTTACATTCCGCATTGACGCAATCTTAAATTAGTTTGAAATGATAAATCCTAAAAGTACTTGAAGTATTTGAAGAGGCGCATGTCTCGAGAGTGCTCGTACCAAAGAAAACCCACCTATTTTTGATCAAACGTATTACTAATTGAGTATTGACGTCATTGCTCACGCTTTTTATGATAAAAACTGAAAATTATAGGTACGACAGAAGTCATATTATCAGCGAATATAGTGAAATTTTAAATAAAAACAGAGAAAGTTCGTATACTTCATTTATGGGTTGATAGTCATCAGCGGTAAGTACCTTTTTTGGGAAGCTTATGTTATCTTAATTGATTGATGTGATTAATTGTTTGATAAAATTTTTGAAATTGGGGTTCACTTTTGACAAACTTTTCGTATATCAGTCGTTCAATGTTATAGGGGCTGTAAAAACATTGTCATTGTTCTAAGAATACATATAATAATACCAAGAATACTCAAATTTTAGGGGAAAACCTTTCGTTGCATATTATTATTACTATTTGGAATATTTCTATGTATTTGATTGTTTCTATATTGCTACCAGAATAATTACAAAGATCACAAATGCGACTAACAAGGAAACGTTCTCATGTGTGTCTCACCGATTTTGATGAAATTGAAATATGTTATAGAGCATCGAAAAAAATAAGAAACCCGTATTTTTTTTACCTGCGGATACGCATATTTAGGGGGTGAAAACCACCCCTAAAGTTTACCCCCAAAAACAGTTTTTCCTAAATATTTCAAGTCCTAATGAATTTTTTCGAATGAAACAAAATGGAAATGATGTGTCATAAATATACCAACCTTTTGTAAGTAATCCGGTTTCCGGGGGTGGCAACCCTTATTTTTTATTGCAGAAAAACGATTTTTTTACATTTATGCGTCACAAAAATAACAGTTTTAGTTAAAAATCATTAAAAAATATTTTTTTACATACAATTTTGAAAAATAAAGTTGACGTGTTTTTGGGTTTTCGTAAAAAAAGCTCATCAAGGGGATAAACAACCCCTAGCACTAATATGATGTTTATTCTTTCAGACATCAGTTTTTTCGTGAAAACCAGTATTAAGAGGTTTTTGGAGTCGATGATTACGAATCGGATGCTAAATTAAAAAAATTCAAAATGGCGGATCCAACATGGCGGACAAACTTTTGAAAAATACACCAATTTTTATAAAAAAAAAAAAAGTACCACCTAAATATGCGTATCCGCAGATAAAAAAACAATACGTGTCTCTTATTTTTCCATACTCTATAACATATTTCAATTTCATCAAAATCGGTGAGACACACCTGAGAACGTTTCCTTGTTAGTGTTGACCTTTTATGGTATTTATGAAAAGGTACATAATTTTAATGAGTTGCGTTTTATTTAGAAGCATAGAAATAGCATAGGTTAGTGTTTTATCTAGAGTAATTCCAAGGTAGTTAATTTCTTTAGTTTCTAAGCCTATAACAAGAAATTCGGGATAAATAAACTTTTCCTACGATTTTTAACGAATACAAAAATTTACATTATTATTCAAGTATTAAAGTTTTCGATTTATTTTTCCTTATTTATGGTTTAATTTCCAAAACTTACCTTACAAATTCAAATATACTAGAATTTTGATAGTATCCAAAATTTTCAAACGACTGATTCATTCATGATCAATTTGAATTGCAATACTATGAGTCTTCTTAAAATTGTACCAAGTAACCGAGACTTTGACCATTAAAACTCTTACCCAAATAGAGCGTACGGTGTGAAGAAAGACAAATAAAAAATTGCATCACAATGTCGACCCACAATTTCAATGAAGAGCGAAAAATCGTTTACCAAGTCATTATAATTCCTTTAAGAAAGTTTTCGTGTAAAGTACCGCCCGTGAATGCCATACGCGGCCCAGTAACGACTAAAAATTCGTTATTCTTGGAAAAAAAAATGATTTGTATGTTTGCTGATGTTTTGCATTTTAGCATTGTAATGTTTTATGTAATAGTACAAATATTTTTACAATTTAAACATGTCGCAGCTATATGAATAAACTATTCTTTAGTGATGTATTTTAAAAGGAAATGTCTCGTTGTGCCTTTAGTGAAATTTATTTTTTTCTTCGATATGGGGTGAAAAAGTTGTATGTACTATATAGGAATTTTCGAGGACATTGTAGCCGCCACTTTGTATTTTAAATCTGAAGGCGGATTATTAATCAGCGACCCCGAAAACCCTTACATACAAAATTCTAGATGAATGAAACTAATCTTTGATTTTGACCTGAGTTTATTCTAAAAAAATTTGTGGTTTTATTTATTTACTATTGACAATAATAATTTCAATATTTCATAAATACTTACAATTAATATTAGGATCTTACGAAATTAGAAAATGAAGAGTTGCTACGAAATCGATCATATATTACTCATAAATAATAAATAACCAACAGAATGTTTATGGGTCTCTAGATGACCCGCTGTACTTTAAAGAGTTAAACAAAGTTTTGCCAAAACAAAGTTCCTTTTAGGTATAGGTACTGTATATTTCGATTGCCTACATTAAACATTATAATACATAATAGAAGTGCTAATTTTTAATTTTCATTCCTGTACATTTAGGAAAAAATCGCTAGCGAATTGAAATCACGTATGCGTGACTCCGGCTGATAACCGCCAGTAAACTGAAGTCACGTATATGTGATTTCGATCGTCAAAGTTTTAAAATCACTGCAGGTATAAAATTATTGAAAAATTCACTTTTGTAATTCTCTTTTTAATTGTTTACCTATTCTAAAGGGGGAAAATTTAAGATGAATTAAAAAGAGTTAATAAAACAAATTGCACACACAAACGTGATACTTCTTCAACGCAATTTCACTACAATTCGATTCAATATAGATCAAGGTAGTAAGGCTTAACGTAACAAAATCAAGCAATATTTAATAATAGAACCAATTTCTTAAAATCCTAGATTACGGAATCTCACCAGCAAAACATTTAAAAAATCAAATAATATAAGGCGGAATAATTCCAATAAGATTTACTTTTAAGTAGTAAATTTAAAATTTATTTTATGTTGAATTCTATGGTGAATTGTATTTAACACTTTTTTTTAATAGGGAGTATTTCCTACAACACCATTTAAGGAGTATTAAAACCAGAATAACCCAATGATAAAAATCGAATATTATTTTATCTGGTCTTGACCGAGTTTTTACGCCTCTTAAAATATTTCAACACTGCTTGCAAAAAACAGAAGCACGCTTCTACATATGTATAATCGTACAATAACATAAAGATAAGATTTTGATATCAATCTGAATTAAGCATTGTCTTACATTTGTGATCTAATTGATAAAAACGTTATTGGTATTAAATATTTTAAATTGTCATTGCTGCTTTTGAAAGTTAAAGTAATGCTAATATTGTTTTCACTGAGAGAAATTCATGTCTCTGAATCATCGAGCTCTCGATGAACTTATCGCTTTTAATCTTTAAACCCAGCTTAATGGAACCCTCTGAATTAATTTTCTTGAGGTTCCATTCACAGTTCAAAGTCGTTTACGAGTTTTTTATTATTATTTCGCATTTTCTCAACAGGGGATTTTTAAATCAATTTTAAAATAACAGAAAGGAAATGTGTACATTGTATATATCACGTATACTTCCTTATTTTGTATTTTGCTTTGTAATTTGCATATTAGGTACTATAAAATTGAAATAAACGTGGTGGTGATGCAATCAATTAAAAGTTGAAACATTTGTAATCCAAGTAAATGAGGTAATTGCCTATTTGTGGTCATTTAATTGTTCATTAAATTGTTCAAACATCAAAGGGTAGTGTTTTAATAATCGACTAAATTTCTTAATTATGTATAACAAGTTGTAGGTATTTATTTAATTTACAAAAAGGAGTTAAAATAAAAACTACAAGGCTTCTGAATTTTTAATTTTAATCTTTCCGGTTGTCTGTTTGAGCATGAGATTTATATAATAACAAAATTACTTTTGTTTTAATTATGTAAAATTAAGAAATTTATTTTATTTTATTAAAGATATGCAGTTTTACGAAATCTACACAAACAACTAAAAATTTAACAAAAATGTTCTCTTTTAGGGATTTTTTTCGCATCGAGTTTAAAATTAAAATAAATAAAGTATTATTTTTTTCTTTATAGGGGGGGTCAAACATTTCAGAAGTGGAGTATTATGGGAAAGGTTATGCTTTATAATTTGTAAAACTACTTTAGCTTAAATTTTAAATCTTGTATTTTTTTAATATATTCACAAAAATGTATTAATCTCTCTCTTATGTCTGAAATTTTTTGCGCCTAAGGGGTTATAGACAGTCAGAATTTTCAGGAAAAATACTTATTTTGCTTATTCCTTCGTTTATTAACAAGATAAAACAATATACTAACGAAATATTTTTGGTTTTTTCATTTTGGATGATCCACTGCAGAGATACCGTGCTCACCGCAAAAAGCCTTTTTTTGGAGTTGCTCCCGGAGATCAGCTGTAGTAGCTTTTAAAATAATTATTTGTACAAATTAAAAACATTAAAATACATTCAAGAGATACCATAAAATATGTACACATTTTTACATTAATAACTTAAAAGGTCATCTCAAGAAAAATTCTTGAAAAATCGACTTTTTTGGGCCTCCTCATTGTACATAACCCCTTAAAGAAAAATTAAAGAGATATGCCTGAAATTTATAAATTTCACAAGAAAAGTGTAGACTGAAAAAAATGTTGCCTTTTTTTTATATGTAAACATTTGGACCCGAAAATTCGAAAATATTTACACTCATATAAAAATGTAATAAAGACTTGGAATTTTATTTCATAGTATAAATTTTCCTTTTCAAGTTATCTGTATAATGATGAATATTTTTTTTGCAAGACCATTAACCAGCGTTAAAACTAATATAGCACAATATTTAATACAAGTGTTCAAATTCGAATTTTCAAGCCTATTTGTAATATTTAAAATTTTATATGCAACTTTATATTACAGAAGAATTAGATAGAGATAATTCCACTAATGAACAAAATTATTGTAGATATCATTGAAATAGGACTACAAGGGAAAATCATTTATAAGACGAACCATGAATTTCGGGCAAACAAAAAGGTAAGATGTTTTACATTCTTGCGTTATTAATAAGATTCTACGATTTTACCGCGAAATTCCAAAAGGCCAATTTATTATCTAAAAAATTACATAAAAAATAAAAAATAAAAATTAAAATCTCTACGATCAATCGAGTCAAAATTTAAGCTTTACCTAATGTTTGAAAATCAATGAAAATACTATTTTTTCATATTTCGTTTCGTAACTTTGTTTAATGACTAGGAGGAAAAAATTGATTTTATTTATTTAATATTATAATGCAGAAAATAAGAACAAATTCTCTACCTTTAACAGATTTTTATAAAATGTTTTTACTATTAGGATATGAATAACATTATGATAAAGTGATGTTGTTACATCTGTGCTAGAGCCGAATGAGACTAAGAAAAATTACACAGATCTGCAAAAAAAAGGGGTTTTGATTGTTGTTGGGCAGCTGAGGGTCATTTCCGGAGTAATTTTCTGCGTAGAATCTGAATCCGAGCTCAGAATTGGCCCATCACGTCAGGCTTTTAAGATATTTTAGGTTATCTATACGAAAAATGGTTTTTTTTTGCTACTTTTGAGGTTAGGTACAGACTTTTAAGTAGCTTTATATTTTGAAGGAAAAATCGTACAGCAACATCCGAGAGCACATTTTTAAGGGTAATAGTAGTACTAAATGATGGAATATGGAGGATAGATCAAACAAAATGTTGTGCTTTTTGTACATAACCTTAAAAGTAGCCATAAAAACAACTTTTCGTGTACATAACCTCAAATATCTCGAAATTCTTCCGTGAAGGGCCAATTCTGAGCTCGGATTCGGATTCTACAAAGAAAATTATTTCGGAAATAACTCTCAGCTGCCCAACAACAAAACCTTGCAGATCTATGTTATTATTACTTATTGAGTTCTACAGACAAGATATCAAGAATAGTAATTGCTTAATGTCCATTAAAAAAATGTAACATAAAAATTGATATATTAAAATCCAACTTCACGACATTATACCTTGAAATCTATTAGAGGTAAACCATTAAAAATTTTCTAATTATCTTTATTATATAACTTTAGAAAATAAATAAACTCTTATGATTTTTTTTTCTCCAAATCATTAAAATTTGCAAGGCAAATTAGGATAAAATATAACTTTTGTAATTAGTTATCAATATTTTAATTTAAACCTTAATTCGACATAATGTATATTCGTAATAAATTTTCTTAACGAGTTTTATTTTATTAATTTTCTTACATTTGGATAATTATGGTATAATAAATAATAAAAATGTATTTTATTACTTTCTTTGATTTTGCGATAAATATGCAGCGTAACGATAACAGAAAACTTGTAAAATCGTGCCTATTTATAATTTTCCCAAGGTCAATTCTTTTGTTTCTTCGTGCCGCATAATCAAGATATTTATGCAAGAGTTGTGTAGGGTTTTCGTTAATGATCAATAGGTGATTTTTACTTGTTCTCATTAATTTTTGAACTTCGGACAACATTTCTTAAGAATTATATGAAAAACTACCAAAGAACATTAGTTATTGTTATTATATTTGTTATTTCTTATGGAAAAGAGGGGGATTCCAACTACTGCGATAGTACAAACCTTTGGGATTCTAATGCAAAATATGAATTCTTTATAACTTATTTCTATATATTTTTGTGTCTAATATGCTTGCATTTTAATGTGTGAAATTTAGGTGTGAATCAATTTCAGTTTTCATACCTTTCCGATTAACAATTTAAAATTTTGGGAATACCGTCCAAATATTATCATAAGAAAGTGTCCAAATCATCAAACAAGAAAACAAACAACTATTTTCATACCTACTCTTTCTAGCTGCAAACTTGATGGTATATGGATGTGAAACAGAATGTCAAACTGTCTTATTGATCGTAGTATTTAGGAAAAACCCATATACAAATAAAATATGAAGATTAAACAAGATTTTAAATAAAAACAAACATAGAAATTTCGGCATTTCAATTTGTACCATCTGGTGTCAGGTATATGGGTATAAAGTGAAATCCAATCTCACTTACCTTCTAAATGATTCCTTGAAAAAGGTTGAATCGTTTCGGTCCGGGACTCTACCGAAAGATATACATAATATATATGTGTATGTACAGATATATATAATGTATCTATATAAGGTGAAACGTAGTTTCTCTATGGGAAGATTTCTCACGAATGCCAATTACCTCAGATTGCTCGACCATAGTAGATATAAAAAATTTTTATATGATATTAGATAGTCATTCTATATAATAATTGAGAACAGTAGAGAGGGAAAAGGAAAAATATAATAAAAGATATTTATGTATGTATGTTCTTTTCAAGATACCCTATTATACATGTAAGTAGGTTGGAGATAATGACGAAATATTAGAACCATGTTTGTGTATATGGACTTTGTGAGCCAATCTATTTTATTGCTATATATCTAGTGTATTGTTGATTGATCTAATCACTATAGGGAATTCCCAACACTTACAGTATTTTCTAGGAAAATTACTTTATGAATTTTCATACAAAAAACAAAAGCAGGTCAGGGACTTTCTAAGTGTGATGAATTTTTTTCTCCAATATTAAACGATATCAATTAACAATTAACATATTTGAATTTTGATTGGTGTATAATCTTATTAAGTGGACATAGTTGATATTTATTGGACAACAGAAGATCTACAGCAAATACATGCATTAGAATTGTAATTTTCAAAAGAAAAACGAGAAATGACCAAAAAGATCGATGCATCTTATTTTTATTAGATATAAAAATTCAGGTAGTCAAGTTTGTGGATATCGTTTTGTTTCATTAACCGGAATGATCTTATATACTTTTCTAAGATCACCTCACTGCTTAGAATGAATCAGATAAAGAACTTGAGGATGAATTAAAATTCCACGAAACGTGCATAAGAATTCGTGATGTGATTAATTGAAAATATCCAATGAATAGTCACTAATTCATAAAATTCCATTTTCCAATACCATTTAGACAAGGACATATACCACTTATAATTCGAACAGCACATTAAGATAGGTAAGAAAGACGATTGTTTTTGTTTTTCTGAATTATACAAATTTATCATTTATTAGTTATCGCATTCATAGAATGCATTTCTTTTTCACAATTTTAAACTGGTTGCAATTTGCATATTACAACAATTAAGAATTAAGTGATCGGCATAATTTTGCCGAAATACATTTTAATAAATAAATAAAATTAATAAAACTAAAATTGGCTAAGATGATCAGTACAATATAACAAAAAAATTCAAATACTAATATTATTGTTTACGATTATATTGCTCGTACTACTAGTCGCAATTTTTACTGAATTTGATATGCATGTGGTGCAACCGATCTTCTCTAAATTTGGCATTGAGATGTTGTTCTTCACGTACAAGCAGAAATTATTTCGATGGACGTCACGAAACTGAAAATCTTGTGATGAAGTCGATTCATCACCCGAATAACAGCCGCCGGATGTATGTCTTCTACGATTCGCTTTATTATATTTTGAACCGGTGGGGGATTTATTTGATTGTGTTGTTGACCCTCTAGATTGACCCAAAGATTGTGTCTTGAACTCACGACTGAGATCTTCTGTACTGTTGACTAGTTTAAGTATTCCACAATTTCCAACGTAATTTACATCTGTTTCAGTCGAATCCTTTCCCAAGTAGACTTTTCCATTATTACCAATATAAGTAACTTTTCCTTCATTATTGGTGATCTTCACTCGTGTATCATTTCCAATAATCTCTAGATGTCCAAAGTTATTGATCACTTTAACCTTATTTCCATTTCCCACTATACGTAGATGAACTTTGTTCTTTTCCATACGGAACTCTTTACAATTTCCAACAAATTCTTGTTTATCCATCATATTCACTTTCGGAGGACTGCTCTTGATCGGTACCACCATTTTTAATAAACGTATCCAAAATAACCGGCAAATGATAATCAAGATATTTTTTTTTTTTTGGAAGCAGTCAAAAAAAAAATTTCGAAAAAAATTATATATCGAAAAATTTGCAAAAAATTTTCTTAACGATCTTTTGTCGTAGAGGAAGCATATAAACCGACAACCTCTACTTGCTTTCGATCACGAACGACTGAATGAATGAAGTTGCAAGCTTCAAACTATATAAACATGATAGTGAGCGTGATTATTTCCGCAGAGAGAGAGCTCAAGTTTTTGTGTTATAATACCACAGCTTGAAAAAGCTACATACTCCCTCGAGTGGCGCGATTGAATTGCTCGATTGGCGCGGTTCTTTCCCTGAAAGCCATCCACAAGTAAAAAAATACATTTTTTGTTTTTTTTTTCATAGTCACTGGGTTCGCGCTGGGCATTTGGAACCCATCCGGCTGGTGCCTGTATCGTGGCCCCAAAATAAACAAATATAATAATAATTTTCTCTTGTTCCCGTGACAGTGACCTTATCTATAGTAATTCGCGCCTCAGCAGTCTAGATCTATAGAGAAGTAGAGATTGTCATACCGCCAAAGCAGCCACATGGTCGGGACTGGGTTATAAATGACTGGCAAATATTTGCTCACGGCAGGTAATTTTGATTGCTTTTTGATAATAATATATGCCCCAATCAGGCGTAGACTGAGCTGATTTTGCGATGACACAGGTAACAAGTTGTAGAGGAAATATTTCGGATTCACCTGGCATGATTAATGCTTTTAACATAACGAAAAAAAAAAAATTAAGGTGTTATACCCTTTTTCCGGGGCTGTACCATCCGAATACCACCTACAATCAATTTAAATCAGTGCTTGGTCATACCTTTTCCGGTGCTTTTGATGCCCACTTTTAATGATCATTCAACGTGATTCGTTTTGTGTGAACCACAAAGGGTTTTTATTTCGTTATTAAGAATTTTCCAAAAACAGAGAAAAAGTACCAATTTATTAAAATATCATTTTCCAGAATTGGTGACTATTCTTGTAAATAACCAAACAATTGAAAATATACATTAGTCTATTTTTGGTAATTTACAGAAGAATTCAAATTGTGAAGATCAACAGGTGGCAAAATTTTTTTTCCTTATTTATTGAGAATTTCATCAGTCAGCAACTCAAATTAATCACTTCGATTATACGGTCCAATCTCTAAATCGATGATCGTTAGCGATCGGCAATTACATTTTTTGTGATCATAGGATTAGAAAATTGCGATCGCATAATTTTCAAGAAAAAATTTCAACCTTTAATTTGTGGAATCTGGAGAACACTTTGTACTTTTTAGATATATGACTACTTTGAAATTGCAAAGTTTTTAGATATCTATTAATGTTTTGGTATTTTAAATATTATTTGTTTTGTTTTCGGTAAGTGTGGAATGTGACCATTATACTTTAACATAGGGACTTTTTCAGTTTTAATTAATGCAAGCTGTTGAACGTAAAAACGTGTATATACATTTTTTGTGCATTAAACAAAAGAATTTTTACAGCCCTTGGTATGCAAAATCAGTATAATAAAAATTTTATAGCTATTCATTTAATGTAATATTTCTTGAGAAATCTTTTTCACCGATTGGAGGTTTATTGTTCCGTCAATTTATGGTAAATTAACGTAAAAAATTCGTGGAATGCTTTTGAAATTTAGTAATGACCTAAACAGACTATAAAGAAAATTTAGAATTTCATGGGTATGTACTGAATTTTTAAAAAAATGTCAAATATTCCTTAAAACAAAAATTTTGACATACATTTTACTTTAATTTCAAGTGAATATGATAATTTTGAAATTGTGTTCCTAGGTTTTTTTTTTGTCTGTATAGATCAAAAGGAAATTATGCCTTGGACTGAAATTTATCATGAGTAACATGTAGCTAAGATTTAATATTTTATAAAAAAAAAAAAAACCGGTCAAGTGCGAGTCGGACTCGCGCACCGAGGCGAGGGTTCCGTACAAACCTGTAGGTATATAAGTAAAACTTCACCCAAAAAATATGTGATGTAACTAAAAATTTAAGGTTTTCGGAATTTTTCCTTTATATGTGCTATATGTGCTTCATGCCTTTCAAGATTCTGAGTTCACGGGAAGAACCCTGTAGGTTTTGATTCCCTTGCGAGTGTCAAAAATTTGCGGAAATTTGCGGCATAAACGGCTATATCTTTTGATTGCATTGGCTTAGAAGTTTTTTTTTTTTTTTCACAGTTCCAAGGGACAGTAGACCTGAGTATTTGATATAAATTTCAGCTTGATACCTTGACGCGTTCCTGGGAAAAAGGGTCTTGTGATCCTATAAGGGTTCCGTTGTTTCCTTTCGAGGTACGGAACCCTAAAAAATATCAATTTGTTATGATTTATAAAAATTGTTGAGCACAAAATTTACTCTAACTTGACTGAATTTTTTAAAAATTTCAGAGCTTTATTTTTTAAGCTTTTAGTAAGCTTCCGTTCAATACAAAAATTTTTATTGTTCTGGATAGACGAAAAAAACAGAAAATAAGTCTGAAGTATAATTATTAAAGAAATTGAAAAGCAATTTAATAAACTGGAAAATGAAAATTTTCAAAACGTAACCCCTTTTATTTTTGAACATTTTTAAAAATTAAGTAAATACTTTTCACAATGCCTTAAGCTTCTCTTCCATGTCATTTATTACTTACAACAATAATAAAATAAATTTAATTAATGCACTGAAGACTTTTTATTTCAAGTTTTGAGCCGGTTTTCCTTATGCATATAAACATTTAATTTCAAAGTGAAAAGATTACCCGGTGATTTTTCCTAACATAACTCTTTTTCATGTTATCGTATCATACCAAACACTTTCAACACTCGGTCTAACAATTCTTGGAAGTATTAAGAATATTTGTTTAAAACAAGAAAATCAAAAATTGTAAAATGTTACGATTACATAATTTATTGCGTCATCTCCCAGCTTCGACGATTAAATCAAATCTATCATCTTTTAACAGATGAGAAAGTAGAGAAAAGAAATAATAACTTGTTTTTACTTTATACTATATATTATGTTTTAATCAAGCACAAAACATTACTATTACACTGAAAGAATACCAGACTATATATGTATGCATAGTTCAGTCTCTCATCCCAAATCTCATATTTCTGAAGCCTAAGCGGGTTTTAATTAATTTTTGCCAAATCAAAATGTTTGCATATTTAATGTAAATAAAATTCACCTGAAACTGGTTCATTATTTTCAGATTAATACGTAAAAAAGTGTTAAAGACAAAAATACAAATCTGTAATTTATTTACGAAATTTATGGTAAAACAAAAAGATTATATCTTATAAAAACTTGTTTAATATTTGAATATGGGACCTAATTAGTAAAATGTATGACAGACAATCTCAAATTAAAAAATGGATAAAATTCCGTCTTGTGTTATCATAATAGTCGTTTTTAATTCAGATATTAATATTTAACAAAAACTTATGCCGGCTACTATCGAATAAATTTACCACATTTTGATAGCATGTTTGTTTATCAACAAATTTTACGTATTAACTATCAATTCAAACTTTACGGACTATTGTTATATATAATACATTAGGGTGATTTTTTTTTCGCGACAATTTTTTTTTTTTTGTCAGTCCCACCTCGAAATTTTGTGGGAAATACCTAAACAAAAATTCACCGAAAATTGGAGCCCTTAATATTAATATTAAGTACTAGACCAAGGCGTATAAAGATTTCCCATATAAAATACACGTAAACTTTGATTATTTTTCTTCAAAACTCTACAGCTCAGAGGCATTTTATGGTATAATCTTGGTCAATGATAGGGTTTCTTCAGAATTGAATGCTCTACAAAAGTGTCCATTGCGGCGTAACCCTAATTCCCACCAGCGAGGTAGTACAGGTCACTAAACCCAATTGTTTCCATGAAATTCTCGTTTTTTTGCCCCTATCTCCTAAATAACAAGAGCTACAGAAAAAATGTACATGACAAACTTGTAGGAAATTCAATTTCCTACAAAAAAGTTCATAAATACCAAAACTCTAGCATCGATATTTCTTGAGATATTGGGCTTTGAAGTTGAGGTAGTGTGGAATTTTCATGGATTATTGAGCTAAATTGTAGAAACACTACCTCAACTTCAAAACCCAATATCTCAAGAAATATCGATATTAGCGATTTGGTGTTCCAGAACTTTTTTGTAGGAAATTGAAAAGAAAGTAAACGTTATTGTTCTTCGTAATTGATTTATAATATGTTGATGAAGTTAGTAATTATTAATTAATTATTATTAATAGCTATTTCTTGTTAGTAATTTTACTAATTTTGTACGTAACAATAATAATACCTTTTTTTTATATTCCATTCTATAAATAAGTTTCACACCATATTTAAATATTGTATTAAATACGTAAGCCAGTTACAAATATATTGTAATCTTTGTGGTTTACTTACAAGCAAGGGGGCTTAGTGTTTTACTTACTACGTTTAATAAGGGGATTTTCATACTTTAGGTGTCGTAGGACGAAAACAATTTAATATACACTTCAAAACTTTTAAAAACCAAAATCCGGAATTGACCCGGAAGTATATAAATTTTTTTGTAAAATCCAATGACACCGTTGTTCTATGTCTTTTAAAAATTACCTAATATTATTTAAATTGCTTCAGAAAACCAGTAAACGTTACATATAATAAAACCCATCAAAATTTCTTAAAAGATCAATCTTACAACTCTGCAAAATCACTATCTCCAAAAGCGAATCCTAGGGGAACCACCGGTCGATTTGAGATGATTTAGACACCGCGAGGGGAATCCCCTGCAACAACCAGCAGACAAAAATGAATCGATGGATGATGGTCTGACAGTGGCAGCATAAGTACCATCGATTGACGGATGACTCACGCTCAGGGAGTTCCTTGATCGACAGACTTTGACTCGTGTCGTCATCGGAATCGCGTGGTCGAAATGCAAATAAATAAAAAGCTTACTATATAATTTATCAGTCACAAGCCGCGCACGTGTTCCAGCTCAGATACGGAATACGACAAGCGCGAGATCAAGTTTCTCTTGAAGCTTTTGAGTAGAGATGATAATTTGCATATTTTGTTTACAAAAATCTACTGACGTCACTGTGATCGATGATTAATGAATCAGAAGTCGAATCTACTCAGAGACAAATATGATGAGAAATTTTACTACAGATTACTTCTGTTTTTCGATTAGTCGGGGGGAGGGCCTGAAGTAGCTCTTTCATATGAATAAAATCAATGTTACAATTTTTTACAATTTACTACTTCTACCTACTTTTTTTTGCATTTCCATATATTTAATATCTAAACATGCAAAATCAGACACCTGCTGCATTGAGGTGTATTTTTTAAGCCGTGTATTTTACAGGGGCTAATAACCAGTTAATAGTGTTGTAGTATAATAAATTTTTGAAATTTTTGAATGAATTAAGTTACTAATAAAAAAATAACATTTCGAGTTGGATTAAATTTCTTAAAACAAGGTCAGACAGTGAACTGATCTTTCTTTATTTTTTTGCTACTGTGATGAATTTCTAAGGTAAGCTTTTTAGTCAACTGACTTTTCTACTGTCTAGCCTTCGTCTGCGAACAATGACTTGCGTTTCCTACTTTTTCTCTCAATTACACACTAGAATTGGGAAGAACTGAGAAACCTGTTTTAATTTCATTATTTGAGACAGGTATAACGTAATTAATAAGAGAAAAATTTATATCTATTTTTACGTTTTGTTACGCTCCAGGTGTTAGATCTTATGTAGTTTTTTTTTTTTTTTTTTAATTGTTCCTATATGCTAAAAAGTTCGAGATTAAAAAATTTAATCTAGGGGATCTTACAAAACAACAACTAGAAGAAAAAATCTATATATAAAAAATGTGTATGGAAAATAATGTCTGAGTTATGATGACCAGTGTTTTAATAATATGCATTTTTAGTTAATCAGTTAAATTCAGTTTATTTTGTTTGTTTTGAAGGAAAACGTGGCTATCGTTATCGTGCTATTCTTTTGACAAGATAAAAGAAATCTATAACTAGTTTTGTTGATATACAGAAAATTGGGAATTGCATTCACAAAAACAACATTTTTTAATCTTCAAATTTGATGATATGTATTAAGTTACTTTAGCCATACGAATTGATTTTTTAGATCTTTTACACCCTAGATAGATTATTATATGAAATGACCAGGGACCGTAAATAACTGTTATTTTTATATTTTTGATGTAAAAAATCAAGTAGTAAGAGTTGTTTGATTTGCATAAAACTTATACATGATACCCAACATGACGAGTACTTTACGATGACTTTTAAATTTTATACTTTTATTATAAAAGTCAAACTTAATAATTATTATAGATTTCAATTTCTTTCAATCAAAAATACTAGTTAAAATTAATTGAAAAAGTTTTAGGTCATTAAAGACACTTATTTTTGTTCTTTATTTTCTCAAGTTGTTCAAAACTGTTATGGAAAGACTTTTATTTTTTAAATCAAAAATAACTATTAAAAAAGACTTTTATTTTTTTCTGTCTTGTATAAAAGTCTTTTTAAGATTTTTATTTTTTCAGTTTTTTATAAAAGTCTTTGAAGAACTTTATTTATAAAATATAAAAATAAAAGTCTTTGAAGACTTTTATTTTTAAAATATGAAAATAAAAGTCTTTTGCAGAAGATAAGTATAATAATCATCACGATTAGAAAATAACACTATCAAAAAAATCATAACATTGTACTTAATTGTTCAAATTAAGTACAATATTATGATTGCTTTTATAGTGTGACTCCCTAATCGCGATGATTTTTTTGTTTATCTTCTGCAAAAGACTTTTATTTTCGTATTTTAAAAATAAAAGTCTTCAAAGACTTTTATTTTTATATTTTATAAATAAAATTCTTCAAAGACTTTTATAAAAAACTGAAAAAATAAAAATCTTCAAAAGACTTTTATACAAGACAGAAAAAAATAAAAGTTTGTTTTAACAGTTATTTTTAATTTAAAAAATAAAAGTCCATTGTAAATCATAATTTTTAACAAAAAAAAATAAAAATCGTTCATAACAATTTTAAAAGATTTAAACTAATAGTAGGCGAAGATTATAGTTAAAAATAACTTAAAATATTTTTGGTGAAATATAATTGGTTCATTTTGTCTTAAATAATATAATTTTCAAAGTAATAATTAATTTTAGATTTTTTATATATAACTTATAACAGTTACGATCCCTGGAAATGACGCAAGAAATTAAGCGAATTGCAACAAAACTTATACAGACAAGCACGCATTTAAATTTTAAATAAGTAAATAGAATAATTAAATACTCAATTGTGTGCTAGATATCTAATTTGTTTATTATAATTAAGTTAACGTATGCAATTGTGCTTCAAATCGATTTAATAGTACAGGGTGTCCAATAGGAAATTGCGAAAACTAATGAGTCACAATTTTTTAACAAATGGAGAGATCGGTAAAATGTAAATACTTTTTAATAAAGGACAGTCGTCATTTTTATTTCATGTCCATTTTATTATAAAAAAAAATTAAATCTATTTAATACAAACCATTAATTTAAAAATATAGTGAAAAACGTGAATTATTAATAATATATATTTGTGAAATGTGAACCATCTACACCATCTACAGGCATCTACCTGCATTTCTTTGAATCTTCTGTCGCCGAAGAGAAGTACAAAGGGATGTTAGAGACCAAATCCTTTCTAATGCGAAAAAGAGGAGCCGCGTTAAATCTTTTTTTTTTTATTCAAGACGGAGCAGCACCTAATCGCACACAAGAAGTATGTATCATCAATAAATTTTATGGCGATCGAGTTATTGGCCTAGGGTACCCACGCTTTGCTAGGGGAAAAGGAATAGATTAGCCACATTACTCGTCAGATCTCATTCGATTTGATTTCTTTTTATAGGGCTACATCAAAGATCTCTGCTATGAAAATAACTAAAAAACAGTTGAGGATTGTATTAAAGACATTGGGAAGATCGTCAATGGCATTTCAAATGAAACGTTAGAACATGTTTTTAATAGTTTTAGAAAGCATATGGATATTTGTGGCAAATTAGATGGTTACAATATCGAAAATATATATCATTAGTTACTAACGTTCTTCGCTACTTTTTTAAATTAATTGTTTTGTATTAAATAGATTTAATTTTTTTTATAATAAAATGGACATGAAATAAAAATGACGACTGTCCTTTATTAAAAAGTATTTACATTTTACCGATCTCTCCATTTGTTAAAAAATTGTGACCCATAATCTTTCTCAATTTCCTATTGGACACCCTGTACGTATTTTTCAACTTTTGATGTATTTGTTAGATGGTTTCACTATACATATAGTATTGTAAATCGGAATTTCGGCTTTTGAAAAAAGGGCCTAAGCCGTTTTTTAATAATTTTTAAAAATAAGTATACTAAATATATATTTTTTATTCGCAATATTGAAAGCAATATGCTGAATTTGCATCTACTATACAGCACTGATCCATAAAATGAAATTAAAACCGTATAATATATTATTATTAAAGGGTTTAGAGTTGCAATTGAACCAAATTTTCTATTGAAACACACAAATAGAATAAAATAGATTTTTTGATTTTCTGCTTAAAACTATTTACACTAACCTTACACTAACTCCGTATTTTTTCCTATATAAATATACATTTTACTTTTAAATTTTAATCATTATTTTTAAAAAACTCGAGTAGCAATAATTTTTGTTAGTAGTGTTACAATCACGTGACTGAAAAAAAATCGAATTATTGTAACTCTTCGTGGGGCTGCCAAGTAGGTAAAAAAGGGAATACCAGTTTTGTATGGGCGGTTAAGCCTATTACAAACTCCCATCAAAACTAGTGTTAAATGACAGCATATGTAGCTTTTGTACGAAATTACAAAACACAGGGTGATTCAATATAAAAGAAAATCGGTCTTTAAAAAAAATATATAGCCAATATAGCTTTGTAGAGGCAACTTCCAAATCTTTTGATAACCTTAGATTTCAAGCTACACATCTATTTCAATTTTACAGGGTGACAAATGGAAACTTGGCTTAACTAATCGTTCATAATTTTAAGATGAGTGCATGGGAAAAAAAAATAACAATACGTATAAATTCAGTAAAGACGTCATTTTTATTTTAAATTAGTTCCAGTCGAATCAGACATTTTTTGACAGATACTTATTGAGATTTAAAAAATCGACAAAATTCAGCCAGGGATAACTATTTACATGAATGCTTGAAAACATTATTAATAAATGAGTTCATACGATGAAATCAAATAATTTTTTTATAGTTCTTACCTTCTGAGTGTTTTGGCTGGCTACCTTTTTTACTTCCAAACTTGGTATACTTTGTGGTAGATGCTTCAGTATAGTTTTTACCTCTAGAATAAAAGCACTAGATTTTTCTTCGTTTGTAGGGTTGCTCATTTTAAAGTACACGTATTTATCTTTATGACGTCTCAACAGAAAATGACAATACTCTAGTATATAACTACGGGGTTCCAACCTTCTACAACATATTACAGAGGAAAAGACATAGGTATACTTTAGCCAACTTTCCATTTGTCACCCTGTATATACTGTATATATTATATTTCGGAAACTATTCTTAAAAAAGTGAAATTAGTGTATAACTCGGAATCCAAAGATCGATCCTGATGATCCCATATCATTAGAAGATCAAGAGCTTTGGTATCGTACAATTTCTCATTCAGAATTACATGTTCACTCATTCAAAACTATTTAGTTTGAATAGTGTTGGTCGAAAAGAATAATTAAGCCAAAAATAGATCTGCGATGTGAATATTAATTTTTAATGTGAGCGTTTATAACATCTTAAAAAACCGTCTATTATGATAAATGAATTAATTATGAAATGACGATACATTTAGACATACTAAATAAAACAATTCCCATAAGTTTAAAAATGCCAATGAACCATATAACCTTAGTAAATTATACGGGTCGAAGTACAATTAACATTCTTAAAAATCCAAATATTCCAAAACCCCTTTAAAACATCAAAAATCTAATCTATTTTTCATTTTCCATTGACGTACGTAGATGCAGGTAGAATCTTCAAGACGGGGAATTTCTGGAATGTAAAAAAATTAAATGAACTACTATATATAAAGATGCGGAAGTATAAATTAACTTTAACGTCAGCAAAAAATTTGTTTTGAATTTTTTGAGGAATTCTCCATAAGATATCATGCACAAAATTATTAAATATATTTTTTGAAGAGTTAATAATCACAACAGCAGGTAAAATTTCTTCTTAATTGGCATAATCAAGTTGTTAGGTTTTTTTTTTTCGTAAACATTAATTTAAGATTTTTTTTCTACTTTTAATATCGCTTCCCCGTGGGGAGCATTTTATGCGCTAGATAATACTGAAATTAAAAACAAGGTAGTCCTCTTTGGTAGAGCTTTAACCTCATGGTATCAGTAAACAGCTGTTTTCATTAAGGAATATAGAAGATAGCTTATCGAAAATATATCATAATATTTTTACATTGTCGGAAAAAAAAAACAAAATAATATGTTATTGTGTTCGTGGAATGCAAAACAATTTAGTTAATTGGTCGGGGGTTAGTCGGCGAGTTGTATAAATACTCGTAAGTTCTAATCTTATGGTAAATAATAGTTCCTGATCGATCTAAAGAATCACCGCCATCGCATGAAAAGTGAAAGGCTGCACTTATGCAAAATGATAATTTTCCACTGCAACCACATCCGACTGTAAGATTTCAAGGTTCAATTAGAATACCATTAAAATTAGTAATACAATTTAAATAAAAAGAGTTACGGATTGAAATTATTGTCAAAGTGTTTTTGAATGAAATTCTTTACTTTAATATTTTTTTATATCAAATGTAAGCAAATATCACTTTGATAAACTTCTCGATGAACCATAAAAATTCTTGATAGCTACGCATTAAAATTCGCTGGCGTCTTAAAATCAAATTGGCCTCAATTGGCTTTTTCAGAATGTCGAATATTACAATTTGCGTAAATGCATATACGTTTTAATAAAACAATACTGATACGTAATTAAAAATTCCGAAATGTTATCAGTTTAATAATACATAAATTTATACCTATATACTCATTTGAAATACTATAATAAGTTACACAACCAGTGATAAAGATGTTTAATGCAATTGTAACCTTTAGTGATCTCACTATGCTAAGGTATTTAAGTTCCTATTACATCGGTTGTGTCTCTAGACTAATACATCAATTTTAAAACATAGAAGTTTATTTTCTTTTTATGTTTTTATTGATTTCGTTTGAATCTTGAATTTTCATCATTAAAAAAATATAAATACAATTATCGTCTCCTTCCTCATATTCTAACTATATGTATTTAACATGGATTCGTCTCTGGTAGGTCGTTTGCTTGAAATTTGGCGATATTTTCAAATTATACTGTTGAGTTGATACGATTTATATCGATTTCTCAAACACTTTCAACAGATTCGATATATCTTAATATATACAAACATTTTAAGATCTAGGTTCTCGCTCGAAGCTTCTCAATTGGTTTTCTTAATATGTAAAAATAGGTAGCCTCTTATCTAGAGAAAATCAAGTGTCTTTAGGCGTGCCTCAAGGTAGTCTTCTAGGACCTTTACTCTTCCTGCTATTCCTTAATGATATTATTACAACCTTTTTGGGAGCTAAATGATTAATTTTCGCTGATGACCCTAAACTATATCTCAAAATTAGTTCCGATGTTAATTGCCTCACACTACAGGGTGATCTTGATAAATTCTAAATTTTGGTGTTCGAAAAATAATGTTCAATTAAACATATCTAAGTGCAAAGTAATGGTAATTTCACTGAATTCTAACTTCATCTTCTTTGACTACTCGATTTATATCATTCCCATTAAGTTATTTTACAAAAAAAAATTTCTTTTACACCCTACACAGAGTTAATGATTTCCACCGATATTTTGGATTAGTTAAGCGTAACTCTGCGGATTTTAGAAACGTTCATACTCTGAAATTTTTTTTACTTATATGTTGAAAAATGATTGAATTTTTTGTTAATTTGGGGAATTCAGTCGTCAAGACCGAGGCGAAGAGATGACAGACGGCATTCGTCAAAATGGGTTCATTTTGAGCATTTGGTTAAGCTTTCTGGTAAAAATTTTTTTAAAAAGGTTTTTTTTTAATCTTTTTTTTTTCATAGACTTTTCATAGATATTTCATAAATACCGTTTTGAAAATTTTCAGGTATGTTTATTTAACTTTAAAGAGTACAGAAATATATAAGATATTTTTTCATTGATTTTTTGTGCCATTACAATTTAAAAAAAAATCATTTCCGGCGACTGGATCATTTAAAAAAAAAAAATGGAAAATTATTCCTTGTTGAAATGGCTATCGTTCGAACTAGAATAATCTTTTTTTTATACCGAAAAATAACAAAATGGTGGCAATTCGAAAAAAAAACGATATTGTAAGTTGGAAAATTCGGTGGAAATCGGAAAATTTATCATCGATCAAGAAGATTCTAGTTCGGACGATAGCTACTTCAACAAGGAATAATTTGCCTTTTTTCAGATGATCGAGTCGCTAGAAATTATGCTCGCCTTCATTTTTTGATTGTTTTCTTTTTAAATATTTGTAATGGCACAAAAAACCAACGGAAACATCCCAAAAAATATATCTTTGAATCCTTTAAAGTCAAATACATATACCTGAAAATTTTCAAAACGATCTCTCTTCTTTCTGACAAAAAAAAAAAAAAAATTCGAACCCTTAAATGTAAAATGTTAAATTCTTTCCCACAATCTTCATTAATTTCAAATGTAAGCACCACTATCTTCTTCATTTATCAACGGATCGTCGTAGGATAATATTGGAACGTAACGTAGTATGTCTATTTTCTCACACACTTTTCTTTATTATCCTGAATATCACTGAAAAAAGTTATAACGATTTATGTGATCGCACCCCCATTCAAGAACAAAAAATTTTCAATCGCTACGTATTGTTCAATAATTCCAAAATAGCGCGAATCGAATAATTCTGTACAGGGGCGGCGGTTGGAGTTTTGACCGAGTGGGTAGTTTTTTTGAATATATATATTGAATATTGAATATATATATATATATTAGGGTGCTTTTTTTTCGCGACTATTTTTTTTTTTCAGTCCCACCTCGAAATTTTGTGGCTAATACCTAAACAATCATTCCCTGAAAATTGGAGCCCTTAAAAATAATATTTAGTACTAGACCAAGACGCATAAAGATTTCCCATATAAAATACACGTGAACTTTGATTATTTTTTTTCAAATCTCTACAACTCAGAGGCATTTTATGGCACAATCTTGGGCAATAGTAGGGTTTCTTCAGAAGTGAATGCTCTACAAAAGTGTCCATTGCGGCGTAACCCTAACTCCCATCAGCGAGGTTGTACGGGTCAAGAACCCAATTTTTTCATGAAATTCTCGCTTTTTGCCCCTATCTCGTAAACAACAAGATGTACAGAAAAAGTGAATATTACAAACTTGTAGCAAATTCAATTTCCTCCAAAAAGTTCTTGAACACCAAATCGCTAACATCAATATTTCTTGAGATATTGGGCTTTGAAGTTGAGGTAGTGTGGAATTGTCATGGATTATTGAGCTAAATTGTAGAAACACTACCTCAACTTCAAAGCCCAATATCTCAAGAAATATTAATGTTAGCGATTTGGTGTAGAGAAATTTTTTGTTGGAAATTGAATTTGCAACAAGTTTGTCATATACACTTTTTCTGTACCTCTTGTTGTTTACAAGATAGGGGCAAAAAGCGAGAATTTCATGGAAAAATTGGGGTTGTTGACCTGTGCTACCTCGCTGGTGGGAGTTAGGGTTACCCCGCAATGGAGACTTTTGTAGAGCATTCACTTCTGAAGAAACCCTACTATTGCCCAAGATTGTGCCATAAAATGCCTCTGAGTTGTAGAGATTTGAAAAAAAATAATCAAAGTTCACGTGTATTTTATATGGGAAATCTTTATGCGTCTTGGTCTAGTACTAAATATTATTTTTAAGGGTTCCAATTTTCAGGGAATGATTGTTTAGGTATTAGCCACAAAATTTCGAGGTGGGACTGAAAAAAAAAAAATAGTCGCGAAAAAAAAGCACCCTAATATATATATATATTAGGGTGGGTCGAAAAAAGTTACCCCCCTGGAAAGTTTCGTCATGTGACGTAGATCAACAGAAAAATACGTAAAAAATTCATACTCGAAGTTTAGCGATCGCAATCTTAACATTTGTGCTGGTCGATATAGGGAAAACGGGTTGGGGTCATTTTCGTGTGGCATGGTTGGTGTGAAAATAAATGTCAATATTGCGATCGCTAAACTTCGAGTATGAATTTTTTACGTATTTTTCTGTTGATCTACGTCACATGACGAAACTTTCCAGGGGGGTAACTTTTTTTCGACCCACCCTAATATATATATATATATATATATGCGTGTGTGTGTATATAGGTATACTTATAACGTTTATCGCCCGTCGCGCGATATCTTTTCTTTTGAAACGTTCCAAATAAATTATTTAGAATAAATGACTCATTTTGAATACGTCCAAAGTTCGAGTGGGTATTTTACCCACTCGGAATTTTCCGAGTGGGTAGAAGTACCCACTCAACCCACTGCAACCGCCGGCCCTGATTCTGTATAAAAGCCGTTAGAGATAGTGTATAAAATCATGTCATTATCTAATAATCAACAAGCCAACGATCTTTTTTTTCAGTTATACATGTAAGCCGCATACTTTGTGAATGGCTTGCTTACATCAAGTCCGACAACTTTTTCCTCTTCGACTTTTTTTGGAAATGGCACGCATGCGCGCAGACGACTCGCAAACATGTCGATCTGACGTAGCCATGTTTCCTGATACATGTAAATCTAATTTTACGAATACTTGTAGATTTTTATGTCTAAATCACGATAATCAACTTGTCCGACAAAAATAATGGCAAATTTGGGGAGTCCGACACCCCCAAAATATCGATCTGACGAGGTTATGTTTCCTGATACATGTAAATCTAAATTTACGAATACTCGTAGATTTTTATGTCTAAATCACGATAATCAACTTGTCCGACAAAAATAATGGCAAATTCGGGGAGTCCGACACCCCCAAAATGTCGATCTGACGAGGTTATGTTTCCTGATACATGTATGTCGGACAAAATGATGTCTTGATCGACATTTTGGGGGTGTCGGACTCCCCGAATTTGCCATTATTTTTGTCGGACAAGTTGATTATCGTGATTTAGACATAAAAATCTACGAGTATTCGTAAATTTAGATTTACATGTATCAGGAAACATGGCTACGTCAGATCGACATGTTTGCGAGTCGTCTGCGCGCATGCGTGCCATTTCCAAAAAAAGTCGAAGAGGAAAAAGTTGTCGGACTTGATGTAAGCAAGCCATTCACAAAGTATGCGGCTTACATGTATAACTGAAAAAAAAGATCGTTGGCTTGTTGATTATAATACCATAAACCACGGAATCTCCATCCACATCCGGGTAGCAGTGAACCGTTTAATAAACGTGAGAGCAATAAACCACACATTTTTTACGATACTACTCTTCTCAGTATTTTGTAATTGTTAGTTACACGTCTTGACCAATTATATCCGCCCGAGAATTCCCATTTCTTTTTCCATAAATTTTTCTTTTAAATTTTTTAGTAATTCCCAAAAGTGCAAAAATCGACCTCATAACCTCCGAAAAGGTAAACTCAGTCTCAAGTTTATTTACAGATGCGATTATCTCTAATGAGGCGTTAAATCAAAACTCGTATCTTTTGTTTGAAGTTAAGCGACAGACGCTTCTGACAGTAGACAACTTGCATAATAACGACTTTCAACAAGTGGTAAATTCGTTTAATTACATTTCTCAAGTCGTAGCTAATTATTTATACCAGCAATTGCCTTTCTACACACGCGTCAGCATTGGCTTTGAGATTTCACGTGCTGAATTAACTCGGAATCAACGGAAACGATTTCTTGCAGTCTTACGCGCTCCATACGAGAAATAAAAGCTCATAGACCGCTTAATCTGTCTTCGGGGTTCTTTTCTCAGAAGAATTACTCTATCGGAAGTAAATAAGTTGATTCTCTAGCTTGTGAAGTATTCCTTCCTATTTTCTTGGAATTAGTGTTTATTTAAGCTCCATTTCACACAAATCATGATGATGTAAACGTGCTTTAAAATAAAAAAAAACCGATTCAGTATGACGAAGCAATTTTCCGGGTATGAACCCCAATTTATTGAGCTTCAAAGTGAAGTAGGAGGTACTTTATTTCTTTGGAGGATGTAATTTCAGCTAAATAGCCCAATAGTCTTTTTTAATATACCAGTTAGGAATGTTGGCTTTTTTTTAGTCTGCATAAATTTCATTCAGTAATTTGTCTTGACTCATTTTCAAACTCAATATACTTTCGCAGTTTATGTAGGTATTTTTCAACGAATTCGTCTTTTGATGCTAAGCCGCTTAGGAACGCTTTATAGATAACCATATTGCAAAATTATATGAAGAGTCATGATGAGTTAGCTTTTTTAGGATAAGAACATCTACACATTTAAAATTGAATATAAAAAATTGGAAACAAATAAATTAAAGCAATTATTGAAAAGAGAAATTTTTATCGGAGTGTGATGTATTTTATTTAAACTCTAAAGGGCTGTAAAGAAAAAAAAATTAATTTTGAACCTTACTTCCTTAAGCCACATTAAGAAGTGATAAAGGGTTTGGAACATATTTCAAACCGATCAGACAGGTAATAGAAGCTCTTGTATATTTGACTGATAAAAAATAGTTTTAAAAATTATTTTATATCTATCTATATATACCCACAAAATATCTGGTTCCAACAACTAATTTCATGGTTAATTTAACTATTTTTGCCTATTATTTTCACCTGACAACATTGCTGGTAAGTATGACCAGAGAAATCTATTTAAAAAATTTAAAACTTTAACATCATCGTTGAAACGATATGAAGGAATTAGTTTAGACAACGAAGCCCATTATTTTTTTACACTAGTACGACGAACCAGTCAAATTACACACTTATTAAAAAAATTATATTAAATCTCTTTTCTGTACACTTAATTCTTTAGAAGTAATAGGAAAACATGAAGAAAATAAATAAATTAAACTATTTTATAAAAATTAATCTAAGGTACAATATTTTAGGCCACAGTTGTTCTAGTATTAAACTAATTTTTGAACAGGCACCTAATAGCAAGGATTATATGTATATGTTTTTTACAACAAATATTTACCATGTTAAGTTATAAATAATACCTCATCAATTTAACATAGACTATAATTTAAATTAAAATAATTTCCGTTTAGAAATTAACAAATGTATTATAGCGTTTATATGAATCCTGTTTATTTAAACTATTCTCTAGTTGAATTGTCATTAAAATAGTTAAACGAACTAAGATCTAATTTATAAAAATAGAAATATCATACTAGATGATTTAATAAGCCCAAACAAATTTTTTTCAGTGCATTTATTACACGTTTAAAATTTGTATAACAATGTTTTGTTGCATAAAAGTTCATTTATGCTCACAAAAAGAAGTTTCATTAATTCCTCCAATTCGCAATTCCACAACAGAATGATTGTTATTATAATGCGTGTTTACAGAGTAAAAATGTTTTCTTAAGAATTTGAAGATACTAAATAAAACAGGTCCTAAAACTGATCCTTGGGGTACTCCTGCTGTAGTCTTGTATGCCTCAGCACATCCTACACATCGCCACAGATTCTACATAGACTTTATCTTCTATATCTTTTGTGTAAGAAATTGTGAATAGACGTTAAATAGGTTGTAAAATTAAATTTTATCATTTTGTATATCAATCCTTGTATTATTTTATTATTATCCTCCATAAGTTTTATAATTCTTACTTTTATTAATGTTTCCAGTATTTTGCTGAAAGAATTTAGAAGAGTTTTTGGTCAGTAGTTTGGGGAATGTTCAGTTGGTTTCCCTGGCATTAGCTGTTTTCCAACTTTTTGGAAAATAATGAATTTTATGAGAAGAATCTTAAATAAAAAGCTAGATATATTATTGCTACATTTAGATAGTTTTTAATACAAAGATTGAGTATTCTAAATATTTTATAATTTTTTAATTTCTTTGGCCTTACATGGATAGTTCGAATGGTGTATTGCCTTTGGCAAAATTTCAAACAAAGTACGATTTATACATAGAAGACCTTATTTTGTGATTAAACAAAATTTTTAAAAGTTTCCTCATTTTCCGAACTTCATAAAGACTACTTACCAATACAGTTCAACTAAAATAACGACTTAAATAGGAGGTTTTAAACTTTTTCAACATACAACAACATGGTATTTAACTTCCATCATAATTTAATTTCCTGCAAATTAATTTTGTTATTTTAGTTCTTAAATAAATTAAAATTCAGAGTAAAAATCAAAACACCAGCAATCAACATTTTATATGATACGAACATTGTAAAATTAGTGTGATTTACTCGAAAATTATCTAATAGATGATCAAAATAGATCAAAAGATCACTTCTTCCTCTCATCTGGAATCCCAAACCAAAACATAATTTTGGAATTTTCTATTGAAACACTACATCACACCTGGACTGGACTGATTGTTATAAATATCAAAGAAAACCACAGGAATGTCCCAACCAACAGACTTATCTTGTCTAATTTTTGGGAATGCTTTTCTACAGTGACACAATTCTATTCTAAAATTACGAGAACGATGATTAAAGCGCCCAGACAATCGGGAATTTCGAAACTACCCACCAAATGGTTCTAAACCAGTTTTGCGGTTAGTAAAATTTGCTCATGTTGACCCTTGTACCTTAACAAGACTATGTTCCGGGACACATGCCGATTTTTGCATCACGTGATATGTGTTTATAAATAAAACAGATTGTCTTTCTCCAAAATCATGCACACATGCAAAAACAAGTTTTTATACTCGGTTTCTTTTTTTATTATTAGGATGTTATTTCTGATTTATCGCTTCTACGGTGAGAAGCTCAAATTCTTACGATATTAACGGAAATGCCTGAATTTTTAAAGCAATTCTGAGTAGTTAACAACACCTACAGCATATTAGGTATGCAAAATTTATTTCAAGATCTGATGACCGAATAAATAAAAGCAATTCAGTGGCTCATTTACCTACCGCTGCTAAGAAACGTGAATTTACCACCAACAATTTTTTTTGTCAGTAGAATGCAATGACTACAATCATACCATATATTAATATAATGATATCGGATTGTAAGTGATATTGCTCATTAATATGCTTGTAGCGTCGACACGTAGTCTTTTACGACCCAACTGTCGACACTTTTGTCCGTCTAATCATACGTAAAGTAATAATAATAAATCTTAGCTTAAATACTTGGCTTCTTTCACTTAAAATTAATTAAAAAGATTTTGGGAGACTTGGAAATATTTTTCAGAGTTTATATTCAAGCATGGTGATTTGCTTCTTCGATAACTTCTTATTTTGAGAGTAGACTGTTCAGTCAAAATACTCGTATACCAATTTTTAACTTTAGGAAAGTGTTCCTTTTTTTGTTATACAATGTATTGTCTCAAAGTTATATACATTAATATGTATATCTACGCGATTTTCTTCAAATCCTAAAAATGATTCTACTTCTCTTTTTGTATGTATTTTATGTGCATCAATTATTCGAATTTCAACAAAATGCGATCTCTCCTAAAATAATGAACATATCTGAATTATTTATTTGTTCTTTTAATTGAAGTTAGCTGATTTTTTATGCCAACAGGCATATTACTCAAAGTATTTTTGAAACGAGCCTGCGTCAATCTCTCATGTAAAATGTATCCCATGAATTACCCATAATAATTCTGAATTTCATTAAATTTGTAAAGGATTTTCGGTTTGCATTTGTTTATTTTGTAATCTTAAAAATGTTTTATTTTCCGTAGGTTTATTTTTTCGATAGACGAAATATCTGTTTTCTTGAATTTAATTGAAATAGGTAGGTATCTGCTTTAATTTCGAGAACGTTTCATTCTTAAATTAAATTTTATAAAATATTTTTCATATAGGGTGGGCCATCTGCTGGTTTCTTTTTAAAGTACATATTATTTTTAACAGCCAGTTCTTTCGCGCTCAAAAAAATAAACAGAAATACAGTATCATATCTACGCGATACGAAATAAATAGACTTACCTTGAACAACATTGGAAAATACTGAAAACTTATTTCCCAAGTGAGTACTCTGTACCGAAACAGTGAGAATTTTTAAAGAAATTTAAGTCTAGATATGAAATGGCCTCCATTGAACATTTTTTCTTTAAGATGCTGTTAAAGATGGATATTATGCTGAAAATCGAGAAACGATGAAGGCACTAACCATAATATTGATCGAGCTATTTTTGAAATAGGGTTCCAAACCACAGGAAATGTGTTGCAGAATTGGGTTCACAGGACGGGCTACTACCAAGCCAGCCAAGGCAGCCATTTAAATGAAATCATAATCCATAACTAATCGCAAGGTTTACTCTTTTCAGTTTTCATACAATAAATCAATAAACTTTGAAAATTTTTGAACAATTTTTATTATTTATTGTTATTGGATTCGAAGGGGATTTATAGATTTATATTACAAAACTCGGTATACTAAAGTAACTTTCATTTAAGTTTAAAGCTATTTTAACTATCGAGTAGATTGAAAACCAATTCTCAAAATAGACAGGCCGCCAGATCTAAAAATATAAATTAATTAAAACAAACATATTACCTTCTGCAACAATGAAAAAGAAATTTATTTGCCTTGAAATGCATTATATAATTATTATTATTATTTCATTTTGCCACCACGCACGCGCCTTAACGATCTCATAATAAAATCGACGACATAAGCAAATTACTCATATTTCTTGTGTAAATAAATATTGTTGTTTTTCATCAGTAAATTACTTCCATAGGGGGATTTTTCCTATTTATTGCGCTCTTATTTAACTCATTCCTTATGTGATCTTCACAAAAATTAGCGCACTCATGCGTGCTAAATAGGCAAGTGGTAAGAGCATTTCATACTCTGTTGAATTGACAACAATAAGTACTAATAATAATAATATATCGTATTACCAATTAAATAGCAATTTTCTCCTGCATGCAATTATTATTAATTATTATTTAGAGTCTATGACGAACCAGTTTTTAAAATGATCTATAGGTTACATTGATAAATATAGGTAAATGTTTTCTTAGATATCATGAGTACCTAATTTGTAACTATAAATCGGATTAAGTGGCTGAGTAAAGGTAATTATTTCAAATTCCCTAAAACAGCCAAATTATACAAAATTACGAATGTGTTTTATTTATTTATTTGTATTTTTTTTTTTAAACCCTTTCTTCAATTAAAAGATTAAAGCAGAAAACCGAACTATTAGTTCCTGAATTTTCGCTTTGTTTTTAAAGTAAGAGCCAAAAGCGTAAATTCGTTTTACAAGGAAAAATTAAATAATCGATTAATTGGCGCAGTAATTTTTGGGGAAAAACGATTAATGACTCTTATAAAGGAGTAGGCCTTAATTTAGGTTCCTTATACATATTATAGGAGTAAACATTTGAAATGTGTAAATAAATTGATAAAATTAAATGAATACAATAATACCAATTTAAAAACTTATGCACTGAAGCAAATGTGCAATTACTAGCAATTAGAATTGTTGCTTTTTCAACGACAATTTGCAATAAAAATTATAGTTATTCACATTTCGTAATTCATGATGTCAAAAAACGTTAAAACTATCGAAACAGAGTTCTCTTATTTTACATGAGGTTCAAGTTCAGTTTACCTGACAAATGCTTGATAATATATTCATTGATTTGTTTTTATATATTAAGTAAATAATATTGGGTGGTTGCATTAAAAGTAGCTGTTTTTTATGTTTTTTTAATGTTCATGTCTATAATAAAAATTGTAATGATTTTAATAAAAATATGCGCCTTCGGCAGTTACAACCTTCTTCATAATTTTTGAAATGCCTATCTTCTAAATCATGCTGCATCGACCGAAACAGATGATAGTCTGATGGAGCCAGGTCTGGAGAATTCGCTGGGTGGGAGAGGGCTTCCCATTCAAACTCCGTCAGTTTTTGTTTGGCATTCAAAGCAACATGAGGCCGAGCGTTATCATGAAGAAGAATCATTTTTCGTCGATTCGATGCAATTGATGGTCTGTTTTTCATCAAATGTTTGTACAAATTCTCCAACTGTTGTTCATAACGCTCAGCGGTGATTGTTTCATTCGGCTTTAATATATCGCAATAGACAACTGCTTCCATATCCCACCAAATGCAGAGCATTGTCTTATTATCGTAGATGTTCCGCTTTGGAGTCGATGTTTTCGGTGGGCCAGGACCAACTTCTTTCGTTGTGGATTCTCAAAATAGATCCATTTTTCATCTCCGATCACAATACGCCATAAGAAACTCTTCTTTCTTTGCTTTGCAAGTAATGAAATGCAGATGTTTAGCCGATTCGCAATAGCACTGTCGGTCAATCGATGTGGCAGCCATTTTCCTTCTTTTTGTATCTTCCCAATGGCATGCAAACGTCGTGATATAGTTGATTTATCGACTCCAAATTGTTGAGCTAATTCTCTAAGCGACTGGGCGGGATTATCGTCCAATAACGCTTTTAATTCCTCATCTTCAAATTTTGTCGGTTGGCCTAGCCGTTCTTTGTCATAAACATCACAATCACCGCTTTTAAACCTTCTTAACCAATCTTTGCATACTGTTTCGGATGGAGCAAATTCCCCATAAGTTTTCGCGAGTAATCGGTGAGCTTCACTGTATATTAAATATCACTTAATGAATATAAAAAAGCCAACTGTCAACAGGATTTTATTAAGACACCTTCAAGCTTCAAAAATGTACATGTCACAAAAATTGCTACCCCATCTATATGTGAACAGCGGGAATTAATGCAACCACCCAATATATAAATATTCATCACATTCAAGTTAAAATTTTATTTTGGTAGAAATCAGAAATCCTAAGTTTTAAAAAATTAAGTTATGCATATTTTAGTTCCTCGAAAAGTGTTGCAATTTATAGAAAGAAATTCAAATGTAATTAAAAATTTATTTAATGTCAAATGGCAAAGATATGCAGTTTCACATTTCAAATTCGTCAAAAGCCCCCACAAATGGAAAATTACATCTTTAATTCTGACAAAAATGTGAAATTTAAACACTTTGATATATTCACATAACATTTTTTGTGATTGTCCAATAGAAAAAGTTATTTAACCAACCTTTTGTTTAAATCGTTTAAGGGGAGGTTCTCATCTAGAACGTCAAAAAGTAGGTAAAGTTCGTGATTTTTTTGAAGGCAAATGACAAGACATAGGGAAATGATATTTGGCATTATCTTTTATTGTACATTTATCTGTACGAAAAAATTTTTTTATTCAAAAAAAAGAAACAAAATGGCGCCCGTTATTCAACTTCTCCGGAGGCATGTTTTTCGAAAATGGCCCAGCTGCGTACAATTTAGGGGTCGCAGATTGGTCTGAAATCAAATAATGATGACATTATTATAAACTAGAATAAATTTGTCTCAGAAAGAGCGGACGACTTTCAAAAAAAATTTAAAATTGACGGAATGGCGCGATTTTGAAATTTTAAGGCCGTTTTCGGCCGTTTTTTTTCATAGTTTATCACTTACAAAAAGGAGATAATGTTACAATTTTCAAAATGTGCTCCGCTCTTTCTATGAAGAAAATTGTTTACTTTAATATGCACGAAACTAGAAGTTGATCGGTTGAACCGTTTTTGAGTTATCTTGTACGCAAATTGTACACAAACATGCCTCCGGAGAAGTTGAATAACGGGCGCCATTTTTTTTTTTTTTTAAAACAAAAATTTTTTCGTACAGATAAATGTAGAATAAAAGATAATGCCAAATATCATTTCCCTATGTCTTGTCATTTGCCTTCAAAAAAATCACGAACTTTACCTTTTTTTTTGACGTTCTAGATGAGAACCTCCCCTTAAATTTGTATTGTAAACTTTGAAATATGTTTTACAACTCTTTCAACGTTTCAAATAAATGATACTAGAAATCCATTAATTCATTAAATAAAGTAAATATTCTGTAGGCATAGTTTCTGTCTCACACGCCCTTTTTTTCACATAAAAACAACTTATTATTTGTTTCATTACCTTTTGAAAAAAATTCTGTGAATGGTGTTAATAAATACCATAAAATTCATTGACAAAATTGATAGAAATATTTTTCACTTTATATGTATTCACAAATTACCTGCTATTGGCGCGGGCGTACAAAAATACGTATCCTCTTATATAATACTTCTAACGAATGATCCCCAAAACCCAATTGCCTGTTTTTCACCATTTTCCCAAAATACCAGGAATCAGTAGCCCATCATCATGTCTAATAAAATGAAAGCCCCCCAGATAAGGGCGTCAGTCAAAATATGTATATTAACACTTTCCAGATAAACTGTTATAATTTTACGATAAAGATGTTTTTATTTATATAAACAAAAAAAAAAGAAATGTTATGTATGAGCGTCAGTCGAGCACGCGGTCATCAAGTGCTCCAAATCAAAGGTAAGCCAAGGTACTTCCCGATTACCGATTTTTCCTAATCAGTGTACTCGAGTCGCCCGGTGTGTGGTGTGAATATTTTTTCCACGATCATCGTCATCATCGTCATTACGATCATCAGCAGGCTGATGATAATGGAGGAGGTTTCATAAATAATACAATGTTTGATTTATCTACAAGAGATCAGAGATATCGGTGACAGAGTACATCGCCACCAATGGCCACTTAATTTCGTGGCTTTAGCACGTTTTTGGGACTCTTGATCGCATCTAATCCAGGCGATAAATTCTCTTTCCCGGGGAATGTCGAGAATAGGGTTTTTGGAGTTTTCGGAGTTCGTGGAGTTCTCGGTGTTCCTGGATTTTTCGAGGCACCTTTACGCGGAGTTCTCGCTGTAATATTTTCCTGAAGATCTTTTATCGTTACTTCTTGCTCTTTTGTAACTGTCTGGAGTTGATGAATTTTCTGGAATTAAATTATTTATTTATCTTTCATATCTAAAGAAGAAAAATCGTTCACTTACATTTTTCAAATGAACATTGGCCTCTTTAAGGTTCTCCATATTCCTGAGATTCATTGTTTGACTCTTCAACTCATTGTATTTCTCTGTTGTATCACGTGCCAACTTTTCGGCATTTTTCAGAGCATTATCAATTTCTTCAATCTAGAGAAAATTACAATTAATAATTAAAAATTCATTTCTAAACTTGTTATTTTTATTTTTCAATTTCTGATTAATAAAAATCTACAAAAACATGTTTACCATAAACAACCTGAATATAATTTTTATAGATAATTTAACAAATAACTTCGCAATATAAAAGACATATTAACCCATAAAATTGTAAGAACATTAATCTCTAATATAACAAGATACCCCAAAGCATATCACCTGATAAGATAGAGTATTTTTTATCTTTTTTTTTTTTGAGATAATAAGAAGGCCAAATTAAGCGCCTGATATGTAAGGCTTTATACGTAAACGAATTTGATAAATTATATAATATACTACAAAGGAGTGACGATTTAAATTAAGTTCTGGCAAACAGGAGAACTTATGAGAGTGATAAGAAGACACCAACAGATAAAAAAAAGACAGACCAAGATAAGTGGCGATTCATGTTTTTATCGATAGGACATAAAAAAATTAAGGGTATCCTGATAAGAGAACATAATATTTATCATAATATAAACAATCACACGATAGATGCATAATGCGTATAAAGTTTAGCAAAAAGATAACATTTTCTTTGTGTTTTTTTTCTTTCTATCAATTATCAATTTTCGGTAATCGCAATTTGGTCGAATTCAAAATTACTGATTGCAGTTTAGTGGCACGTTTAAACTATAAATATAAATTCAAATTAATTAGTAATACGTAATGAAAATAGTACTGAGCATTATTTACTACTAAAAAAAATTCTTCCAAAAAAAAAATTCGTACAGAAAATCATACCGAAAAGTTGCATTTAAAAAGTTGTACCGAAACTAACTTACAAGGAGGGAGGCACGATCTTGGGGAAACGGATTTGAATGAAATTTGGCCTAATAGTAGTATTTCATGTCGGCATAATAGCCATAAAATATTTCCGTCTAATTCCCAGTAGTGGCGGAGAAAAACGCACCCAAAGTTCACCGTATATTATATATACTCGGTGTCACAAAAGTATGGAAACAGTAAAATAACTTTCGGAAAATGCATTTTGGGAAAAATGTTTCAGACAAAAGTGGACATTGGTCAAGGTCAAACTTAAACGTAAAATTTCCACTCTTTCTAAAACTGCAAAAAATATGGGTTCTGATGCAAATAAATCGACTTGACCTTGGTATGACCTTGAAGGTCACGGTTAATGTCACATTGGACGTACAATTTCCCGCTCTTTCCAAATCCGCAACAAAAAATAGAGATTCCTATTTCAAAAACGACCTTGACCTTGGAATGACCTTTAAGGTCGAGTTTAAGATCAAATCCAAGGTCACCATCGAATAGCCAGAGAAGAATCCTAAAACTTTTGTCTGAAACATATTTTCCCAAAATGTATTTTCCGAAAGTTATTTTACTGTTTCCATACAGTATACGGTGATCTTAGGTGCGTTTTTCTCCGCCACTACTGGGCATTGGACGGAAATATTTTATGGATATTATGCCGACATGAAATACTACTACTAGGCAAAATTTCAATCAAATCCGTTTCCTCAAGGTCGTGCCCCCTCCTTGTTAGAAGTAAATTAAATCTATATTGAACAGTATTGATAGTTTAGCAATCATAGATTAAAATATAACGCCAAATTAGATTATATGTAACGCTAACTTTTCTAATTTAAAAAAAAAAAACCCTAAAACATACCTTTTTCTTAAGATTTTCATTTTCGATCGCACTCTCACTCTCGATTTCAATCATCTCCTGAAGAATATTGTTGCGCCTGATCTGTTCCGATAGTGTTGACTTCAATTTTTTATTCTCTTCAATAAGTTTACTAGGATCCAATGACAAGCGGGAGGAAAGGCTATCACAGTCACTTTTTAAATCTGTATCCAAATGACCAATTATATTTTCAATAAGCTGATCAGTATCGCAATCTGTTTCTTTCTCTGCTCGATCGAATTTCTTTACCAAATCCTTTTTACAATCACTGCTTTGATACTTTTCGAATTGTTCACACTTGTATCTTAACGTCATGTTCTCTAGTTTGATATTTTTATTTTCTTCATGAAGAGATATTAGTTGTTTATCTTTAGTATCTAGCTCTAGCCTTGCTAACTCAATTCCAGTAGCGAATTCATCTAGAAGAGTCTTCATATCCTTAATATACGTTTCGCGAGATTCGTACTTACGTTTCAAGTCTACGTACATTTCAAAATATTTGTCGATATTTTCTTCAATTTTCTCATTGAAAAGTTTTCCAATTTTATTGACTGTTTCTAATGTTTCTTCCTCAGATGTCATTAGTTTTTCGAATATAATTTCTTTTTCTTTCATTTCACGTTCAAGAGCTTGTGAAGAGTTACGCAGAGCAGTGAGAGCTTTTTTATATTCATCCATTTCGTTTCGTAAATTCAACATTTCACTCTCTAAATTCGTGTTTCTTATCTCAAGCTCACGTTTCGAATTGGTGACTGCTTCCAAGTCTGTTTTCAGTGCTTCAACATCTGAGTCGGATTTCTTAAGACGTTCCATTAAAATGTTCACTGTAGATCTTGTGTTGTTCAAAGTTAATTGATAGTTATATTTCTCAGTCATGAGTCTAGCACATTCCTTCTTCACCTCACTAATCTGGGCTTCTAACTGCTCATTGATCCTCACATAGTAGTCAATTCCATTCGTAAGTTTTCCTTCGAATATCTTAATCTTGTCTTCACGTTCTCTAAGCATTTCATTTGCACTCTCGAGTAAAGTACGAAGATCTTGCTTTTCTAATTCTGAATTGATAATCTCTGCTTCAGCAATTTTCTGGCATTTCTCAAGCTCCGCCTTCCACGAAGCCTTTTCTTTTTGAACAGCATCATCAATAGCAATTTCAAGAGCCTGTACTCTCTGCTCGTGCTGAATTTCAGCAATTCGAATTTTCTCTTCAGCTATTTCATGGGCTCGTTCGACTTCGTGAACCTTTTCTTTCTGGAGCACATTCATTTTTTCCTGATGATCCCTATTCATTCTAGCCTTTTCCAATACATGAATTGAGTCGAGCTCTTTGATTTTCATCTCATTAATTTCTTTAAGCGTCTCAATTTGTTGCTCATACTTTTTAGTAAGTGAAGCAATTTCTTCTTGGCAGGATTCTTTGATGGTATCGCGGTGAGAATCCAAATCTATATCTTTATCAGATAGTTCTTCTTCAAGAGCTTTGATAAGCTCAAGTCTCTTGGATAGCTCATCGCTTAATCTTTTCTTTTCGGTTTTTAGTAAATCAATCTCCTTCAGCATATTGTGACTTTCTGCAGTATATTGAAGCATGTCTTCTTCAATTTGCTTCTTCAGTGTTTGAATTTCTTCAGCGAGTGACATATTTTCCGCAGACAATTTTTCCAAGAGTGTTTCTTTTTCAAGGCATTTGTCTTCGTTGGCTTGTATAGATAATTTAGTAATGCTAAGTTCTTCCGCCAATCTATCCATATCTGATTTAAGACTCTCATTTTCTTCAGACAGCTTCGTTTTTTCTGCAAGAATTTTATCTCTATTCTTTTCTACTTCGCTATTTGTTCCAAGCAAGAATTTTATTTCATCTTCGTGGCTCTGTAAAAGCATTTTTATTTCTTTTTCGAACTCATTCGATTTTTCCTTGAGGTAATCTGTTTCTTCCTTTAATTTTTCATTGCGGCTCTTCAATTCGTCAACTTCTTTGCTTAGTTCATTCATAATTTTCTCCCTTTTCGCCAATTCTGTATTGTAATCTCCGAGATTTTTTGACTCGTTTTCTTTGAGTTTCAAAATTTCTAACTTGAGTTCTTCGATATGATTTTTGTAATCTTGTAGGACCTCAGTTTTGTTTTGAATTTCAACATTAGCTGCCTCAAGGGCTTCTTTACCTTTTATTATATCCTTTTGTAGCTCCTTTTTCGGAGTAGTATCATGACTTTTAAATCTCAATCGTTTTGGTAGGGAAGGCTAAATAAAAAGGTTTATGATTAATTGTTGGTAAAAATGAGATTTTTTTTGCTTACTGTTCGAAATAATCGCATAGATCTTGAACTTTTAACCGACTCTGTATCCGACACAGCCGGGGTAGATGGTTGAATCTTTGGTTCTTTTTCTTTTGTCTCTTTGGCTCCATCTTTGACTTCTTTTAAGAATTTCTTTATGTGTTCCTTCCTTTCAGAACAGGGCGAATCTGAAACTGAACAATGAAATGCAATTAACATGATTAAATCAAGAAAACTTCTTTTGCATTGGTTTTCATATATACAAAATATATATAATAAATAAATATAAATTGTATTTGAAAATTGTTCTACGCGCCAAGTATTCGACAAATGCTTTATTTAAATAAATCAACTATAAACAAATCATGTTTTATAATCAAAAATAGTAAACATTATCTGAAAGTTCGTACGAATCACGAAGTTATATTATTTAAAAGTGAAGAGCAGGTGAAATTCTTCCGGCAGTGTAAAAGGACTAAATATTGAAGAACTATAAAATGTGTTTTTTTCTTTTCTCAAAAGTGTAAAATTTAATTTATTAATATTATTAATAAGTTCCTTTGGTATAAATTACTTCAGTTATTCGAATTTCAATTCAAATTTTACACTATGCAACATATAGTACATTTAATCAAATCAATAAAGTAGGAGAATTTTGGACAAACTTTTGAATATTTTTATGAAACATGACATCATATTGGTAAAACTCAATTTTAAAAGTCGATTGCATTACTTAAAATACTAATTTCACAAAAATGTATTTAATAGTAATATCTGAGATTTTTTGAAAACAATACTGATTTTGAAATTGTAGAATCAAGTAAGTTCCAAGCAGTTCTAGTTATTAGAAACAACCACTTCGACATCTTAGACTGTAGTCTGGTGTTTTTAATGATTTCAAAAATAATATTCTATTATAAATAGTTTACCATAATTCTTATTTTAACTATATACACTACATAAAGTAACATGTCCTGACTAAAGCTCAAAGTATCAATATGAAATTCGGTCAGTAGTTTTAAATTATTCAAAATTCAACCCCTAAATTAGAGATTAGCTCTCGTTTTCGAAAAAAATAGAGTTAAAAAGTGTAAAAGGACGTAAAATAAACAATAATAAATTTTCATACTAAAACATAATCTATATATATATATATATTATGTATATAAAAGAAAGTCGTGTTAGTTACACTATTTATAACTCAAGAACGGCTGAACCGATTTGGCTGAAAATTGGTGGGGAGGTAGCTTAGAACCAGGAAACGGCTATAGGATACTTTGTAGGGTTTCAAAATGGCGGATCCAAGATGGCGGCTGAAAATTTTAAATTTGAAGCGATTTTCATGAAAAAATTGGTATATAGGGGTTTTGCGGGATGGGGATATAAAATCCGCTGTCCAAATTTAGAAATTCAAGATGGCGGATCCAATATGGCGACTAAGAATTCGTGATTTCAACGGATTTTAATGAAAATTAGTACAATGAATGTTTTGAGGTCACTGATTTTGAATATTATCAAAATTATAAATCCAAGATGGCGGATCCAAAATGGCAACCATATTTCTCGATTTCAAGGGATTTTAATGAAAATGAGTACAATGATTATTCTGAGACCACTAATTTCAAATATTAGCCAAATTTCCAAACTCAAGATGGCGGATCCAATATGGCGACCAACATTTCTCGATTTTAACGGATTTGAATGAAAATTGGTACCTACAATGATTATTTTAAGGCCACTAATTTTGAATATTATTAAGATTTGGAATTTCAAGATAGCGGATCCATAAAGGGGTTTTCGGGTTGAAACAATTTCTAGGATAGAACAAACTAGAACATTTGAGAAGTGTTTAATTAGTAAGTATTTGCCCAACGCCGGGTGAAACCGGGTAACCCAGCTAGTATGACATAAATGAAAGCCTGAATCCTAATCTAGAGATATGAAGGAGCACTAATTTATAGACCTTACTAGAGATTTTCTAGGACATGTTTTCATAGTGGGGTATCAGTTAAAAATTCATTCACTATCAATTATATTGTATGAAAACTTTCTGTTGAATCACGTTACAAGTTCCTATGATGGTTCGTTCTTTTTTAATGATTTTTCAAAAATTACCAAAAAACGATCCTTTGTACATTTTACCTATATTTTTGTCGAAACCGGGAGCTAATTGAAAATGTTCTTTTGCGAAATCGTAAAGTATGGGAAAATTCTATTAACCAGTGTTATTTAATGGTTAAATTGACTTAAAACTTGGTAAAAGTATTCCAAAATATAAATAATTAAAAACGTAGTAGGTACTTACATTTTGGAGATGTTTGATATACAAATATTAAATCGATTTTGGAAAAGGGTTTAATTAGGCGTGGGCAAAGTTGCGGAAAAAAAATTCTAGTATTTTATAAATATAAAAACTTTTTAATTTTAAATTTAATTGAAATCAAATTCAATTTGTTTAAAATATTTATACTTATAAAAAAAACTAATTACAAACAAATCAACAGTCCCGATACATAATAAAAAATTTGAATGAATTTAAATCTGAACAAGAGCCTTCCGGGAGTTTTTGAATAATAATTTAACACGCATCCATTTTCATTAGGTCCTAGTTCCGGTTCCTTGTTAGCCCTAATTCTCCGTTTGGACCTGCCACACCTACATTTTCTCATTGTTGTCGGTATAGAAACGAAAAACGGACACGCTTTCAAGTCGTAGTGTTAGAGGATATGTCGCAAGACGTCACAAAGGTCCTAGCAAAGGAGCCACGGTGATCGAGCCGTAACATGACATTTCCTGGACCACAAAAGGACCCTTTTGTTCCCAGGATACAATCGAGCGGATCGAAAACCCGTCATATTTCGTTCAACGGCTTTTTTTTTATATATATGTATAATGGTGTAACCAATTCTTCAACGTTACTCAAAAGAAACAGTCCTCTTCGAGGGAAGTTTTCTCATAACCAACACCAAGAAAAGTAATGACTTACGCTTGCTTGTGTGCATAGAGTGTATAGATTGAACCAGTTTTATAGGGCGATGAAAAAATACCGTTGTTTACCCTTCGTGATTGCTGGATTTAATCCGAAGAAAATTTTCTTGCGTCCCTTCACTTTACAGCTACCACGTGAATGGATCCTTATTATCAGATCCAGGTGTCTTCAATGCTTTTTATTTGGCCAAGGATTGCGCGCCATATTTCAAGGGACACCGGTAGTCGCTGATGAAAGGAGCCGTGATGCTTTCACTTTTAATAGGATCCCTTTGCAATTTCTTTGAAAGGAATTTACATAAAAATACCACCGAATTGTGATGCCAACGAATCTTAAAGGGATGTTTAAGGAAATTAAATTTTATGTAATTAATAGATGGCTCACGGTTAGATAGTCAAAATGTGAGAATTTATCTATTTATGGGAGATTTTAAAGCATGCTACTTTACAATAATAAGATAACATAATTTACAAATATAAATTCTTATTTTCTAAAATATTATGCTTTCATTACAAAATTAATAAAGTTTGAATGAGAAATTTAAAATTTGCTTTAAATTTTAATGATACAAATACATATAAGTAATATCGAAAATAAAGAATTTTGTTTTTAATACGTTTACAATGTTGTATTAAAATTATTTTTCTTTTTATAAAATTAACAATGGATATTTTTAACTCCAAAATTTAATGTGAAACGTAATTTAATTAATAATTTTCGGTATTGGTAGCCAAATAATATTTGAAAATTACTGATTTAATGCTGTTTCCATTGTTTTTTTGCCTCAGTGCTAATTCTAATTCATCCGGACTTGATTAAATGTATCAATTTAAATTTATGATTTATGAATTTTCAATTCTTTTAATTAAGTTAAATAAAGACTACATTTACTAGTTTTACCTTTGTCTAATTCGATAAATATGCATTGACTTAATATTCTAATTTATTATATTCTTGTTTGCGAACCTAAATGTACTAACTTTCTTATTGTCTGTTTTTTAAATGTGATTGACGTCATATGGCAACTGTGTATGGGGTGAACCATCTGTTGGTTTCTTTTTAAATTACGTTTTATTTTGACACCTATAGCTCTTTCGTATTATTATAACAAACAGAAACACAATATCATATCTCCGCGGTACGCAATGAATAGATTTACGCTTAAACAACATTGGAAAATATTGTAAACTTATTTGTAAAGTGAATACTGTGATGCTGAAACATTGCTAATTTTAAAAAGATCGTGCAATCAGAAGTTTTTGAGATAAACACCGTGCAGCTGCAATAAATAAAGCCTTTGGCTTTTTCCTTTGGGGTGACGTTGAAGATTTATTATCCTGGCAATCCAAAAACAAGTTAGGCACTTAAGCACAATATTGATCGAGCTATTCGTGAACGATCGACTGCCAAGCTAACCAAAGCAACCATTTAAATAATGTCATATTTCCTAATTAATCGCAAGAATTACTCTTTTAAATAAAGCAACAAACTTTGAAAAATATTGCACAGTGTTTATTTTATAGTATTTTGTAAAAGGAAACCAACAAATGGTCCACCGTTTATAACTTACAAATTTTCGGATAATAGTAATATTTTCTCAACATGATTATTTTGGAAATTATTCCTTTTTTTAAACTTCTAACTTCTAACCACCATAGTCAAGAACTGATATTGCGTTAAAATTCTCTAACTTGCTGCAATATGTAAAAAAAATCTTCGATGCAGCTTGAGATCTTTACCCATTTCCGCTGAGACGTAGAAAAGGAACAGAAAAAAAAAAGATTATTTCTTTGAGTTTACCCTCTTTTATGTTGTATGAAGAGTTTCACCTTGATCGTCTCATAAATTTTTCTACAGACTGTGGGCCAAAAGGTTCCCCCTGGGGCAACTACTTCATTTACAGAAGAAGGAAACCAACAAGGTGGTAAATAACGACTATGAGGTTCGAGTTTAAACTTAAGTTGAAAGAAAACGAAGCACAGAGGGAGGTTTTGAGCCAGCACACGTCGATCAGACCAACAGAAGCCTCCTGCAGGAAAGAAGTATTTTTTTGCAATTGTTATAATCTTCACATGACAAAACAAGGCACAAAGGACGCATTCAAGGCGCTTAAGTTAAGCAGACGGTCTTAAGCAGATGTCTTCTAGATGTGGCGGCCACACCACGATCAGAAAGGCAGTTGCTGACTCAACAGTCCGACGGATCGTTTAAAGTCCGATCACCTACGAAACGACACTCTGGGGGTTAATTAAAAAGACGTTTTTTTCCTCCAGTCTTAGGATATTCTTAAGACGAACCTTGGTGATCTGCTTAGAAACCCTTTTTTTCGTTGAAAGATCCTCCCGCCCAGGGGTATTATGTCGGCGGTGTGGGATGAATAATTAATTATCACCTTAGGACGACACTGGCAGACGGAAAAGTGTAACGAAATGTAAATAACCAGGAGCAGATGTGCCGGAACGTTTTCGTATAATATCTTTGGCAAATAAAGACGTCCGCCTCAAGACCTTTCTCGTCTTCTCAAATATTTGTAAGGGATTAGCAAGGTATTACTGCGGTTTTATTGACTCATTCTTTGAGTGATTTATTGCTTGGTTATTGGAATTTCGAATGTCAACAATTTACTTAGTGGGGGTATAAATTTCTCCGAAAAGATCAGTTGATCTTGTGTGGCATTTAAGACAAAGCACAAGATCATCTTATAAAGGATTTTAAATCTTTCTTTTTGAGGAGGTTTCTGTTGAATTGTTGTTTTCTTTTGTTTTAATTTTTAAATTTTGTATATATTTTAAGAATTTCATTCAAATACCTTTGTCAACAAATTTCATGTTTTTGAAATTCCAAAAACAAAAAATTACCTTTTTTCTAAATAGATTTTTTTCCTTGAATTTTCAAAAACGAATTTGACAACAATTGGGTTAAAAATTGCAGAATACTAGAAGTTACACTAGAAAAAAAACTTGTTTAATTTCATAACCTATCGAATCGAATACTAAAATTAATATTACATACTAAAAATATTACAAAATATTATTTTTTTGGAAAATCGGTTTAAAAAAAAAAAATAAACCACATAAATAAGCTGTCCTCATATATTACATTCCTAAAAATAAATTAGGAAAAAGCGAAATCATTTACTTATGGATTATTCCAAAAAAAAAAAACACTTGTACCAAAAACAATAATTTATTAGCTTCATTTATTTATTATTATCCTGATAACTTAAGTAATATCAGGTGGGTAATAAATAGTTTTGGTCGAGATACCACATAACCTTCTATGTACAATAATATGTATGCATGTAGGTATTATTAAATTGCTGGGGATTTACGGACAATTTAAGTGGGCTTCGGCTAGCAATAAATCGACAAATGCTTTCTTTTCGACATTGAATCATTTCATTAGTATCTTTTGGGTGTTCAAATTAAAGTACAAACGAGGGGATTTCTGTAATTTGATGATAAATCTAATTATCTGCTTCCGATAGAAAGTCATAAATGTCTCTGCAGCTAATTTCACCCTGGGGATTTCACTTGTATACTTCTTTTACTTTCGGGACGTATTTCATTTATATGTTATTTCCGGTTTTTGGATATTAGACAACTTAATTTTAAGTTATAAAATTAATAACCATAAACTTTCAATAAATATAAAAGGGTACAAAAAGAAATATAATTCGATTTCTTCATATATATAAACTAGGAGAGAAAGTTGAGTATAGTTGAAACATCGATAGAATAGAATGATTGAAAGTTAGTTTAATTATATTATAACATAGGTCATAAATACTAAATAACTTCACAATCCACATCTTCATTCAACCGAGGATTTGTAAGTTACTACTTTAATATATGTATATATTGAGTTATAGTTTTAAAGCTGAATAAACATGATATTTTATGATATTAACTTACCAATTGTCTCAATATTGTATTTATGTTCGTTTCATATAAAAAAAGGAAAGTGTCGACATTTTTATATTAGATGAAACTGATATCAACATGGAATTCAATTTTCTCTACAGAAAAAAAGGGGTGAGGCTGAAGGTATAAAAGAAAACCGGCCATAGTAACAACGAAATCTTCCGTATAAGTTATACCAAGTAAAAAAACATACGGCTCGGAATTATAAAATTTTAATACTATTTGAAACGAAATTAAAAATTAAAATTGGACAAAGTAGTTTCGATGGTAAGAATGCACTTTTTTTCAAAATTATGATAATATGACTTCGAATGTTTTTTTTATTCTATAGCATTTCTTTTTAGGGTTCCGTACCTCGAAAGGAAAAAACGGAACCCTTATAGGATCACTTTGTTGTCCGTCCGTCCGTCCGTCCGTCCGTCCGTCCGTCTGTCTGTCTGTTAAGACCCTTTTTCTCAGGAACGCGTGGAGGTATCAAGCTGGAATTTATATCAAATACTCAGGTCTACTGTCCCTTGGAGCTGTGAGAAAATCAAACTTCTAAGCCAACGCAAACAAAAGATACAGCCGTTTATGCCGCAAATTTCCACAAATTTTCGACACTCGCAAGGCAATCAAAACCTACAGGGTTCTTCGCGTGAACTCAGAATCCTGAAATTTGGTACGAAGCAACATCTTATAGCACAGATAAAGGAAAAATTGCGAAAACCGTAAATTTTTAGTTACATCATATAATAAAAATATTTTTAATAATTTTAAACTTACTACCCCTTTCCTCATGAACGCGTAGAGGTATTAAATTGAAATTCATATCAAATACTCAGGTCTACTGTCCCTTGGAGATGTGAAAAAATCAAACTTCTAAGCCAACGCAATCAAAAGATACAGCCGTTTATGCCGCAAATTTTCGACACTCGCAAGGGAATCAAAACCTACAGGGTACTTCCCGTGAACTCAGAATCTTGAAATTTGGTACGAAGCAACGTCTTATAGCACATATAAAGGAAAAATTCCGAAAACCTTAAATTTTTAGTTACATCACATATTTTTTGGGTGAACTTTTACTTATATACCTACAGGTTTGTACGGAACCCTCGGTGCGCGAGTACGACTCGCACTTCGCCGGTTTTTTATTCTATTGCATTTCATTTTTCCTAATGTATTCTAATGCATTTAGTTTTTGTTGCACAATTTTAAACTCGATATGTTAGAGCTCATTATACTACTACTTATAAAGACCTCTTATTCGAGATAAATACCTAGTAGGGAAAAAAGCCTCAAGCCCCTTTTTTGACGCACTAAAGGGCTGAGGCTCCGTAAGAAGCTTCATTTTATTTGAACACTGCGTGTCATTAGAAGCAAGGACCTTTTTTTTTTTGCTTACGTAAAAGCGCTTTTAAAGGGGTTTAGAAAAAGGAATTCCAAAGCTGATGTCCGTTTCAATCGTTTAATAAAATGGGAGTTTAAAGTTCAAAGGGCTTTAGCCCATTTACTGCGAAAAATAACTTTTAAAGTTTAGAAAATTGCGTTTAAAACGCGTTTGACTAGAGTAGACTTCGTAGAACTAACTATCTCATAGTCAGATCTATTCTTGCTTTCAATATCTACATTTCGATCGGAACTGAATTCCACTAGAAAAAAGAATAGGGTTATTACTGTTCAGCAGCGTCGTAAAAATGGGGTACCTACGGGATCATTGACTGACTGAGCGGTGACCGTGTGTGTCACAATTTTCGTAAAAGGCACCATGAGTTTATTTCCTTATATTGGTATGCTAAAAACATCTGATAATGTGCTTTATCACCGATTTGTGAGGAGCAATAGCAATTGGTTGTACTGCTTTACATCTGCTCTTTTATGAAGCACATACAATATTTCCTACTGAGTATAAAATTAATCACTGTACCAAAAATAATTTTCCATATATTCTAACCGTACTTTTATTCTTTAAAGGACTTTTTGTTGTTATATCTGCTAGCTAAATAAAAATAGTGATAATGCAAAAACAAAAACGATAACTTCTCCACCACATAGATTGTTTCTGTACAATAAATTAATAAATAAATCCAACCAAACTATATTAACTATGATTCCTTAAAATTTGTAAAATAATTTTGAATTTGAATTATTCTCCCGCCAAACGCAACAAACAAAATGAATCTGATTAGCCCTCTGTTGGGAATGTATCAAAACTTCTGGCGTTACCGCACGAAACAAATTCTTCAAACAAACTTGCGACGTTGACATTTCCGGTTGTGATTTTAATTTGCCCGTTCGGTTGCGCGCCTTGATTTCATTTTGATATTTCATTTTACAAAGTGAGCCATGTCAAATAAGAAAATCCAAACATCAAAAAATACTGCCCTTGTAATTCCCACAATGAGCTCTGAGGATAATTCACCAGAAAAGCGGAGAATTTCGCAAACATTTTCCGGTAATAATTTGGCAAACGAAATGAATTTGGAAACGAAGCTCAACTCAGCAAAAAAGACGATTCGAGACAGTTGCAAGCAACGTTTGATGGATTTTGATGAAAACCTGAAGCAGTGTTTGGAAGAAGACCGTCAGACTGGTGACGAAAAACGTTGACTTTGAACAAACCTCGTAAATAACTATATTTCATATTTCTAGGTCTGTTAATCGAAACAGCAATAAATGAGGTCGATGAGAGCTTTAAGGAAGAAAAGAATCTTTTCAAGACATTGGAGAAAGCCGCAGACGATTGCCTTCGATCGAATTTGGATTATATTGCCAAGTCGAAGAATTTTCTAATGGCGAACAAGAAAAACAAGAGGAGATTGGGCAAATTTCTTGACACTTTGGCCATCTCTACCAAACAAGAGCAGGCGCCTCCTCGTAAAGTAAGGAAAATGTAGAGAGTATACTTTTATTTTAATAAATACAAAGTGTAGAACTACATTTAAGCGTTGTTTAAATTTAACAATGTAAAGTAATACATCTTCAGTCAGTAGGGAGTTTGTATAAGGAAATTCTTCGGATTTGAAGAGAAAAAGCAATTTATTTTTATCAATACCTCGAAAAATTATCCGAGGTTGATTATTTTCATAATTTTCCCCTTGTTTCCTGCTAAAAATGCTTTACCTCAGAAATGATCAGAATCCCCAAATAATTTCTTATAAATAACCAGTATAATACAGGGTACAGTAGTTTACAAAATTTTCGTTTCCTTAAAAATAATTACGATTTTGGGATTTCGGAAAAGATATTTTAAAAAATCCATCACGTCACATTTCAAGAAAAATGGGGTTAACAATTTTAGAATTCTTTTTTTAAAAATAAAGGGATGTCGTAGCGAACCCAATCGTAGTTCAAATGAATGCTTAAATTCTATACTATAGTTATAAAATATCAGTTAATTAAAACCTTTTTCAAGGTTTGTTGGGTAGGCACGATTTTCATTAGAGTTCCACACCTACATACATTTAGCTCATTTCATTTATATATGGTAGAGGGAAGATCCATGAAAAACTTCACGAATAACATATTATAAAGCTATAGTTTAGAATTAAAATTTTTATTTGACTTAAGTTTCGAGCTGCTACGAAATTCCGTTGTTTTTAAAAAAATTTCCAAAACTGGCTAAAATATGGTTTTCATATTTTAACCCTATTTTTCCCGAAAACTTAGTGTAAGGCTTCATTAGAATTATTCTGGTAATACATATTTTATTTCTGCATACATACTTTCAAAACTAAACTAAACTTGTTAATGCAAAATTTCTATTATGTTGACTTTAATGTTCATTTAAAATCAGAATGACATGGCATTTGCGCTCTTTTTGTAGAATTTATCAAAACTTTAAACGACGCGACGTGAGAAATTTAACAAATAAAAATGACTGGGCCGATAGCGCTTACATTTAATCATGTTTTATTGTATATAGATACTTAAAATTCTGCCCAAAATCAAAATTATTTCGGTATTTTAAAATTTTTAGCTAATTTTTTTGTCAAATTATCCAAAGCAGAAAAATCCTAATGAGCTGATCCTCACGAATCGGGTGAGTTACCTTTGTAGAAGAAATTTGTAATTTCAATTATTTCTCATAAATATTATTTAACAATATGGGACACGAAGTTTTAATACTTATTTATTGAAAAAAGAAATCCAAAAAGTACCCTTTTTCCCATGCATCATATTGTTTTTTTGTCCCTTTAGAAATTATAAGCTTTTAAAAGAGGTTGAGTAAAATGAATGTGGTCTTGAAGGTTGAAACTACTCAAATAAATTTACCATATTTAAAACCAGTTGGGACAAGTATCGTGAGTTGCATGGGGTGAAAATTAGTGCTCGATAATATAATACAAAAACATAATCGGAGAGAATAAAGTCAAAGTAAAAAGTCACAGTAAATAGAGAATTGTAATGGAGTGGAGAGTTGCAGAAACAAGGTACCAGATTTTTATCTAAGAGTAATTTTTATACTTAAAAGAGGCAGCCACTATGGGGGCCAAAAAAACAACCACACCTAGAGCGACTGAGCGACAAGTTTATTATTATATATTATAAATAACTTTTTTTACCCTTATCCTTTCATTTTTCACTTATTATTAGTTTGATCATTTAGAATATGGTCATCAAAAAGAAATAATGCTGGGTTGACCGCTTCACAGGTGCCTCAATTCTTAAATAAACCCTTTTTTAGTACGGGATAAAATCCGATACCTTTTAGTTTGTTTTGAAACTTATTGATTTTTTTTTTTAATTCTGGTAGTTGGTACCTATAAACATGTTTGAAACAATAGTAATGATAAGAAAATTTCATTTAAAACTAGGGTTTTCTTCGCTTTCTGATTTATTGCTTCCTATTGTCTGATAACTAAGTATGTATTGTTTTTTTATTTTTTTTTTTTTGCACCACCGAAATATTTTCCAAAAATAGGAGGACGTAAAAAGAAAGAAATAACATAGGAGGAAGAAAGCAATATAGTATAATAAGCAAGACCTGAATCTGTCGATTAACACTTTGACGGTTAGAAAACCAACAAGACACATTCGAAATAGGATGCCAACCCAAAAAGTGGTTTTCGGGACAGAAAATCCCCAGACCTAAATCCTACCGAAAATTTATAGCTGGACATTAAAAAAGCTATATTCATTGCGAAATTCCACAAAAAAAAAAGAGGTTATGAGAGGTAAACATAGAGGTCTATTCTGGAAGAACGATGTTGAAGGATTGTAGACTCTATGCAGCACAGATGCCCTACTGTTATTAAAAATAAAGGTTATACAAAAAAGTATTAGATTAAATCTTATAGAATATAACTCTATTTTTATAAGTTCACTTTTAAGTAACAAATATGATTAACAATTTTGTTTTCACCTACCACTGCTACTTTAATTTTTTTAGAATAGAAAAAGAAAATACTTTCTATTGGAGTTCACGAGCTTTGAACACATACAAGCTTAAATAAAATAAAAAATGATTTGTTTTAGATCTGGAATATTTTAAGTTTTAAAATTTCCAATAAACACATTTTAAACAACGAATTTCAAATCTTAATCAGTTATCACTTTTAACTTCAACGTTAAAACTCAAAACTCAAACTTAATCTTACCTGGAATTTCATTAAACCTTTTAAGTTTTGCTTTAGAGAAGGACATCGTCATAAATTGTAACTTTTAAAATTAACGGCAAAAAAAAAATAAAACACGTAACTCAGTAACTATAATTTCCTTTTTCTGTAGGGCAAACTTAAATAGCAACAAAATCGAAATATTCTCGACAAAAACAGACTGAAAACAGAAAACACACAAAAATATATAAATATAAAACTTGTAAAAACAACTTCAACTGGACCGCTCCCGGGAACAGCCACCGAACCGAAAATAAGTCCAACACGCAACGAGCCCTAACTGAAACTGCAGCTCGCCTCGGTCATGCGCAACGTCCTGAGCGCGGCGCAACCCTCCGCTCAAACAGGTATTCACCGGTGCGCGTCAACGCCGAATCAGACCCTTCGCGTCCCCTTGGAAGGGCTCTTGGGCGACGAGCGCCGCCGTTAAGAAGTTCTTCTTGAGAGCGGAAGACGGGACGAGGTGCAGGGGCAACGACGCAGGCTCAAGCAATGGGCCTTTGCTTTTCCTCCGAGTCCGAATCACCGTTGAAGGGGAAGACACGGAGCAGCTGCGCCGGTAGTTGACGTCGTTATTCATAATTGCGAGGACGAAGGTGAATCGAGGCGAACTCGAGTCTTGGCCGTTTTGGCGCGCTGGCCGCCACACGCGGGAAGATTTCCGTTCATCAACCTTTCGGTCGCTCTCTAGCGAGATTCGAATAATTTTAAAAGAAAACCGTCTAGGCGCAGTTTCGTCTGTCGATTTTCAGCTGGAAGTAGCCCAAGTGGTGACCATAGAGTCCGCTATGTCATAGACCACAAAAAAAAATCTGTAAGTAAAGAAAATCTATGTTTGAAGTATTGGGGCATATTCGCTTATGAAATTCACTTTTACTTCTTCACCACTTCATTGAATTGTATTACCGACAAAGGGAATTAAAAAATTTAAAATAAGAACCGACTTCAAAATTCATCCTCTAATTTTCCACCCTTAGAGCTGGGATATTTTCTTCAAATTTAAATGGTACCACCCTCGAGATGTAGCCTATTCAAAAAACAAAAATCTTTAAAATTGGTTTACAATCGGCGAAGATACATGTTACGCTGTATCAAACAGTCGAATTGAGAACGTCCTCCTTTTTTGAAATCGGTTAAAAAATGGATAGTTTCTTTCTCTACTTTAATCTGGAAATTGATGACAATAATACAATATATATATTACCAATCAAAGAAGAATTATTAGAAACAGAATATGTAAATAGAATTGCTAATGTCAGGATTTACCTTCATTCGGTGTACCAACCTTAGTCCGTTGTTCCCGGTTAGTGGTTTTCTTCTGAATATGTATAAAATCTAGATAGAACAGGTTAATTAGTATCCCAGTCGTCACACTTACTTAAATGTTAATTTAACATGATTAATAGCAGCATTTTGCGGTTTTCAATTAATAGGAAATGTTTGAAAATAGTTAAACTAATTCGTATTTATTGTTCGAAAACAATCTATAAAAACAGATAGTATGTTAGAATTGTCGCTTATTCTTCATACATTTTTTCAAATTTGCTATTGTTAAGTTTAACACGTTGACTGCCGCGTTTTATTCAGCTACACATTCAGCTAGTGGGTGCCGGTCACCGGTGACCCCCACGGCAGTCAACGTGTTAACTTAAAGATTGGAGTAATTCTTCCTAAATATGAATGTAGATATTAAAGAACTTATTTAATAGCTTCATATATATTTGGTTATTTAGTTATAATTCATTGATTTATTATATTAACTTTATAAAACATATCTTTTCTGCTTCTACCGGCTCCACAAGTATTTCGTGTCCGATTATCAGCTGGGAAATTTCTATAGAGGATTCACATTTTAACGAATACGTTAAAGAAAAATTAAAAATTATTAATTCGCATTCCCGCTGGCGGATTCGGGAATATGCCTCATTATACTAATCACTCGGTCTGCTCAAACTCCACAGGGTCCTAGAGGGTCATTTTAGCCCTTAACGGTCGATCCGTAAGTATTTACAAGTTTCAAGCTATTTTTCATAAGAGAAACTGTGTACTAAACATTTTTGTATCAAGTATAGAAAAGAAAACATTTTTTTATTGAAAATTTACTAATTATTTATTATTCAGGGTAATAGGATAACACAAGATGATTTAAGTTTTGCATTCTTTAAGGGCATGGATATGGTATTGCAGCACTCTCCAATATATAGTATATCTCTAGTTTTCAGGTGCAAGTATCCCAATAAAATCTAGTTTTTCTTCTTCCCCGTAGAATCATTCGATCCGAATATACTATGCAATATCTTCTAGTCCCACTACGAATGATGTGGAGTTTTCCGTCTAGTCTCAACTGTGTGAAATAGTTTGATAGGCTGAGTTTGCATGCGAACAACGCAAAAGTACATATACCATCGCTAAAAACGGCGAAAGATAGATAGCAAGTGAAACCAAACTCACAGAAGGACTCTGGCATAATTAACGCGTTAAAAATGTAAATATAAAAAAATTTAATATTTAATTTGTAAATGAACGAGTCATATATCATGTCTATAGGATTTTTTCCGTAGATTACGAATACGCAAACAAAAATGTCCTATCACGTCACGTTGTTGAAAAAAAATAGGTTTGAAAATCTTCATTCATTATCTATATTATGAAGTAGTCGACTTATGAAAAAAAAGTCAATTCCACAGAATATTTCGGAAAGTATTAAACCTTTCGTATTTTAATATTATAACTAAAGATTCATACTTTTATTTGAACTACTTTATAAGCTCCTAAAACAATTCGTTATTTTTTAATGCATTTTTAAAAATCGCCAAAATATGGTATTTGTACTTTTCAGACCTATTTTTTGTTTTTTTGTTTTTTTCAAAAACGTGACGTGATAGGACATTTTTGTTTGCGAATTCTACAAAGGAACTTGTATATAAATTATTTGCCACTTATTCGGAGAAAAACTTGGTGTTGACCCAGTGTAATCGATCACTTTAAGGCATCGATATTTTATGGTAGCAAATATTGATCAATTTTTTTCGATACATCGTTTCATTAATAAATGAACATTGAAAAAGATTGAATGGGGTTGAAAACGCAAATATTATTGCCTTAGCCTGACCGATGAGCCAGGATTAAAGTTGCTACTTAAAGAAATTCCCGACGCTAATAATATAGTAGTAGTACTCATACATTTTAATAAATGGATAAATTTAGTTAAAAGCACAGCAAAGAAACACTCTAATCTTATATTATACAGAGTCGACAAACTTCGGAGGTACATAGAATTCGAAATATTTTACAAATTGTGTTTGAGTGCAAGAATTAATAAATTTTATTTTTATTTTATAATACACATAATATTGTGTGTTACTGTTTGTTAAAGTAAATTAATTCCGACAAGCATAGCACTGGTTACAAACAATACGACCGCTACGGGTTAAATTTTAGTAACCACCTTCTTTAATAGAAACCTGAAGACAAAAATGCTAGAATTATAATATAAAAATATGGTGGATGAGTTCAAACCCCAAATTATTTTGTTATATTGTTGTGAAAAAAAAATCTTCTAAGAACGGCTCAAACAGTTTCAGAATAACTGGAAACGTTGATTCCATGCCCAGAGCCATCTATGTAGTCACATGAGCACCACCGGAAGGTAGATAAGACGATTGCACTGCTTGGTGCTTTTCTATTCTACTTACAAAAGAAAATTCGTCTGCTCTGCTTCTGCAATGTATTGAATTTTACTCACTCCAGATTTACTTTAAATTGGCATTGAAAATCTTATTAAAAGCATTGCTGCATTGATTGGTGCAAGTTCGTGCTCTCGCAACAAGAAACCAGAGTTACCAGCTGCGATGCCGGCTAAATGTTTTCAAAGCGTTTTAATTTTTTAAGAAGAGTTCCGATATAAGTGGCTCGTTTTGGGTATAGCTCTGTCTCTTTCTTTCGCATTAGCCGAGATAGGCGGCAAATTGAAAAATTGTATTTATTTTTGATTATAGGTCTGTCTGGTAACTTTTGGGTAAAAATTTCTTGAGTAAAAATCTGGTAAAAAGTTTCATATGGTAGTGGGGATAAATATCAAAAGTTACCAGACGACATCAAGTAAAAATTGGGTAAATCTTACTTGTGTATGTAAATTGTCAAACGTGATCAAGATGTTAGAGGGAAAACTTATGGATTTATTTAATATTTTTGAAGATTTTGAAATATGTTTTCTATTTATTTAAACAATTTTTCAATAACTTCTTCTTCTATCTGAATCGCAACGCAAAATTGAAACACACAAATGACAGATTACACAGTGACAAGCAAACGGTGATTTTACCCAAATTTACTCGGTCCCCGCAGCGTGGGTAAAATCTGGTAAAATTGTGTAAGAGGAGAAGTGCTGTCAAGAGCTCAGTTTTTCCCCTCCGTGAGGTTAACAGACACTTTCAGGTAAAAATTTTACCCGCGAGTAAAAACTTTATAGTTACCAGACAAACCTTATATCTAGTACGCTTAAATCAAATTCCTCTTAGTGTGGAATTTCTCAAATAATTCGCCAGTGAAAAGTTTCCTGAATTGGATAAGCAAACAGTAATATTCGATTATTTTGTAGTATTTAAAAAAAAATCATGTAGACAAATTTGTGGGAAAATTGGTTTAAATGTAGCATTATGATTCTTATGGCCTGAGCTTTAAAAATTTTATGTGCTTTTTAAATCTGTGATCTTTTCCATAAAAGTAAAAAAAAAATTGTTTTGTTCGCATTTTCATTTTTAAAATAAATCTAAAATCGAAGATAAAAATCAGAAATAAAATAAATCTAAAACACAAATCAAGAAGTGATTTTTATTTTTAAAATCACTAAGTGATTTATTTTTTAAATCTGAATCAAAAATCTTAAAATTATTTTTATTTTTAAAAGTAAAAAAATCGAAATAATAAAAAAAATTAAATTTGGTGTAAAATACAAAATAAAAATCAGAAAATTATTTTTATTTTAAACATCGAAAAAAATAAAAGTGGGAAAATTACTTCAGTCAAAATTTTAAAGCAATCGGTGAAGAACTCTCGGAGATTTAAGATTTTGAAGAAACGCACATTTATATTTTTTATTTATATAGAAGATTGTCTGTCATTTCTTGAATATCTATGAAAAGGTCAAAGGGTTAATGAAATAGACAGTTAAGGGGTTACGTGGGTTTTGAATTTCAAAAAAATCACAATTTATATATAAAAGTAATTTAAAAATTTGTAAAAAACTTTTCATAAAAAAAAATGAAAACTGAGGCATTGACAGCTGGTTTACGAAAATCGATGATTTTTTACGGTAGGCAGAATATCTCGAGATAGGCTTATCTGAAACCAAAAAAAACAAAATTTTTTTTATTAGTAGATGCATATGGCTTGTACTTGGACGAAGGATTTAAACAAAATAATTATATTTGAATTTTTGACAATGTTTTTTAACAAAAAGTTGATTTTCTTTTTAATTTCTGTGAACATTTTTTTTTTTACTTTGGTGATTTTCTACTAGTAAAACGACCTGTAATGAACGAAATAAAAAATCCTTCGTTCAAGTACAAGAAATCACGCCTACCCGATTCAAAAATGTAGTTTTGAGAAAAACTTTAAATTACTTTTAAAACTAATAAAACAAATTTTTTACAACTTGTTGCAGTTATGTAGTTTTATATCCTAATAGTTGAAATAAATCACTTTTATAAATTTCGTAAAAAAAAAACAAAAACGAAAATTTTTTTTTGGTATACAAAACCCACGTAACCCCTTAGTTACTGGTACATATTTAATCCTTTGCACTCGGCGACCTTGAATAAGCACTAGCTGAATAGTGTCCCAGAGGAGACATCTGAACGCAAAAGGTTAAATTTAATTTCATAATATTGCAATAGATTTTTTCTGGGGGCGTGTCCACCCCCTGCCCCCCACTGGTTACGCGCATGCTCTTAATAATTCAAACCCTTAGCTGACCACCTAAAATCCGTTAAAAGCGTGAGCAAGAGGAAATGAAAAGTGCACCATTTTATTTTGTATAGGACGAGCACATTTCATTATTATAATTATATACATAAATATCATGGAGCGCAAGCCAAGACGACGTAACAATAAAATGCCGTCTGGTCCGGAAATTCACCAGAAAAAGCCGGCTGGAATGCCGAGCCCCCAAAAAACAAACTTGTCGTCGGATAGAAGAGTAGAAAAGCCGGCCAGGGGGCCAGCTGGGGCTAGGCTAGATTATTTTATAACCGGCGAGACGACGAGTTTGGGGTGCTCCGCTGCGTAAAATATGCGTTCGGGCAAAAAAGCTCTCGAGTCTCCGGCCAGCGCAGCATTGAAGGGGGCCTGCTTTTCTTCTCCGGGGAGCGTAATTCGTTTTATATTCATCATTTACTGAGCAGAGCAAGACGAACTCAACGAAAGATTTTCCCAAGTTTTCATTCCTCCACCAGGGTGTCCCGGTGTTCAGTGCGAGGCAGTCGCGGTTATTCGATTGCATTGATTCCGAACGTCTACGTCGTCTCCTCGCAGTCGTCTTACGTTGCGCGACGTGTGTTATGTAAAAACCGGGGGCTTGTAAAATTTTCCATTTTCTTTTTATATTTACTACACATTGGGCTCTTTTGGACATCGTCTTAAGAAAAATCGATGGGATACGACTTTTTTGCTTTCGGAGGAGCAGACAGCGATTTGTAACGATCCTTTTAAATAAAAAGAACTGCACCGCCTGATTAAGAGGAGCCCCCAACTATTTGTGCTCGACCCCCTCGCAAGGAGACAGTTTTGTTTTTTGTTTTTTGATTATTTGTTCTCCAGATAGTGCTGTAAAAAAAATATAAATAAAATATGAATTCTATGTTAATTCAAACGAACGAAATGCGTTATTGTAAATCGCGTCCGGTAGTGTTGCTGGAGCCTTACCTGCAGTAAGGAGAATGCAGCCGGTGAACCTGCTGAATCTGCTGTTTTTGGACAATGCAGAGGAGCCCCATTCCGAAATCTTTTGGTGGAATAAATCTTCTTGTCCTCCTCACCCGTTGCGGTAACGAAAAAAGGCGCTCTCTCGCCCCATTGCCGGCTTTAATAATCAATATTATGGGATTTTTGTGATTGCTGTTTTTTTTTACGAAAGTGCAAGATTATTTTTTTTTCTTATTATTATTTTACTTTACTTCTCTCTGCTGTAAATAAATTGTGTTTTTTTATAAAATTCAGTTACTGTATGCCCGGTATAAGCCTCAGATTCGGACAATTGTAACCGAATTCTTCTATTGGAACTTACTTAAAAGTGTACTGTGCTGTGGATCTCGTGTATTTTTTTTTTTTATTTAATATCTTGCAAACAAGAAAGGATTTTTGTGTGATCTTTAGAAGGACATAATATATAAAAAAAAATAAAATCTCACCCTGTGAGACCGCTGAAACGTTCTTCTTCTACGTGTGCATGTAACGATCGAATTTCGACCTCTGTCCGTAGTGTAGATAATTTTTGTTTTATCTTTCTTTCTGTGGACGATGTCGATTACATAATCCAGTGTAAATATATATTTTGTGTGCAGAAGAGAGAGTACTTTCTGGAAATAAATATTTTTACGCGCCTACTTCTGGCAAGAGGGCAATTGTTCATTTAACAGCGGAGCCCCTGAAGGACTTCGGTTACTAATCCGGCGCCCCGCAAAAAGAAACAAATTCAAGCAGGCCGTGCCGGAAAATTCAATAGGTGACTAACCTCTCTCTCGTCGGCGACTGCATGCTCCTGTCAGATGATTTTTACACCGAGTCGGATTGCACAATCGAGCGTCCGTAATTAATTTTAGAAATCGCCAAAAGTCTAAATTTACGCTACTTCGGCTAGAGGCCTCCCAATCAGCGTTTTGTTGTTCGTCGTCGTCGTCTCGTTCTTTTATTTAATTCAAAATAAAATAAATAAATAAAACTCTCGAGAGTGTTCGGGAAATTGACAAAAAAAAAACGCACGTGAAAATTATACCGAGTTATGCAATACACAAGTGATCCCCTTCATCTTCATCATCATCATCATCATCACCGGAGGATCCCCCACGAGGAGTAAGAGAAATTTGCATCCAGCTCGCAAAAAAGACCTTGTTTTTTTTATATTATACATATATAAAACTATTTTCAAAACAAGAATTTCATTCTTCCGGCATTTGATCATGACGTCGTCGCCTGCAAATCACCTCTGAAGACCGTTATTTAATTCAGCGCTCCTCAGACACTTCACACTTCATTTCTCTTTCTCTCTTCAACTGAAGAAGTTTTGTTAGTGTTGCCCGATTTACCACCAGAAAAGGGGAAAATAAATCAAAAAATCCGAGAGAGAGAAAAATCAACGATTTTATTATTTTGTTTAAAACTTCCTGTGCCCGAAAACAGCACGGAATCTCTGGAATAATAATAATAAAAATAAGAGAAATTAACATTATAATATAAAAAAAAAAACACCGGACCTTATGGGAAAGAAAAGCACCAAAAAGAGGACTCAATGGCGCACCCTCTCAATCAGCGACTCCGCCGACGAGTCGTCAAACGTTTCGCCGGCAAACAAAAATTCCGAAGTCGCAGCCGCCCCAAGCCACAACAGCAACAACAGCAGCAACAGCAACACAGGGGAAGGTAATTTTTGATTATTTCGATTTTTAGTATTATTCTCTTCCCAAATTATATAAATATACTCGACAAAAACTGCAAGTTACGTTGCTAAATTTAGACACATCCAACATTATTGGGAGGCGCCGCGCCATTCGCACGAATTTTATGCGTGAGTTCTTCTCAATTCAGCCGATACCCGCCCCAATCAGTTGAGTGACGTTTTTAAGCATAATATAATTTTAACGGAAAAATAAAGTAAGGTAGAATTTTTTGGGCGATTCATCAGCAGTTGGAATTTTAATAGAAATGTCTGTCTCTGTCAACTCCCTTGAAAAAGAGAAAAGATAGGAAAGGGACTGAAGCCAAATTGTTTTGAGTTTTTGCAAATTTTCTGTATTTTTATTTATTTTTGTTATGTTGGCAGCGGTTTTGTTAATGGATCGTTTTGAATGTTTAACACGCTGAAGAAGAATGATCTAAACAAATTCTTAAAATTACCACGGTATATGATCAGAAAGCATAAATATAAAACTGGCACTCAAAATTAAAACATTTTTAAACTGCTATATCTTCGCGAAAAATGAACGGAGTTGGATGAATAAAACCTTATTTTGAAGCTTCTACTTTCTAGTTTCGAACCTATGTATCGAAAATTTATTTTCAAAGTGAATAGTGTTTATAGGTACACATAAATTCTGTGGGACGTTTCAGAAGGGGAAAACAAAACCACTGAATAACTCGGAAACTATAAATTTCACTTCATTGATTTTGGTATCATTCTAATGGGAATATAGTTTCGTTTTTGATAAGCCCGAAGTCACCGTTGCGCATGCGTAGTATGAGAAGAGCTCGAAACAAAATGTACAAGTTTCAAATCGTTAGAGATGAAGATTCCAAGAAGCTACGACGCTGGTTTTAGTGTCAAACGATAGATTTTGAAAAGAACAATGGAATATAATTAAAATTTAAAAAATTTAACAAATTAAAATAGGTAAACATTTTCAAAAAACCCAAAAAAAAAAAAATGTTTTATACAATATTAACCGAAACTCGCGCAAAAGGCAAAATGAAAAGTAGTAATTGTGTAGCATCAGAAAGAGTATCTCAGCAACTATCCAATGGTATAAATAATTATTAATTAGTATCTGAGTGGGTCAGACACAGAAGATACGAAAATTAATGTTGAAGTCATGTTGTTCATATCACCGATTATTAAGCAGCAAATAGATTCACCAGATTTATATACTAAATTTTGAATATATCGTATAATACCAGGTGCATATTTCTTTAGATACGCAAATTTGTATTAATCTATGAGTTATTTAACATAGCTACTACAAACGAAGTAGATTGGGGACGTATTCACGTCAATCCGTCGACTGTGCATCCCGATACAATCATACCCATTTTTTTCATACCCTACTACTCAGTTAAAGTAAGAAAGTGGAAGAAAGAAATGATCCCTTAATTTGTTGTGGAGTTAAGGGTTCATAGCGAATTAGACCCATGAAAAACAGCCTATTTTTCAATAATTTTTTTAGTAGGTTTCTATTGTAAATATAAATATGGGAGGGGTTTTACTCAATAAACATAGTGTCAAAATACATGAAAAAATTTTTTTTGGTTTATTTTTCTGATTTTTTGTTGATGAAACAGGCGGTTGGAAAAAAAGTGAAAAAAAAGAGGGCTGAGTCCTGTTGATGGTATCTCCGAGACGGATGGTCTGAAACAAAAAAATTAAAAAGTTTTAGATTCAGTATGATAAGGGCTATTGCATGAATAGACAGATTTTTGATTTTTTGAAAATTGACAAAATGGCGGACAATTTTCGAAAAATTTCCAAAAATCATAATTTTTTTTCCCGTTTTTGCCCTTAAAAAAATACTTAAAATCAAAATTTCAAAAAACTGTCTATTCATGCAATAGCTATAGTTATAGAGAACATGTGGTAAAAATTTGGTGAAGATCGGTTCAGTAGTCACCGAGATTTTATCAACAAGGTGCCGAAAAACGTTGTTTCGAGAAAAACGCGATCAAAGTTTTTTTTAATGAAAAATCGTAAAAAAATCTCACCTGCGCTTAATCAGCGATGCCTGCATTATACAGTATGCCTTCTGTATGTTCATAATTAACGTTTTCATCCAAAACAGCGTTTCTGCGGATGATTCTGGCTTCCTTAGAGGTAATAGTGCTGATGCGGTCAGCATCTCGTACGCGCTGTCGGTCACGGTCATCAGCAAATTGTATGGCGGCCGGGCCGATTTTGACGCCCATTAATATAGTTAGAGTGCCAAAAATATAGTTAGACTGCTCCGATCTTTATAAAATTTTAATATGATATTTCTATATATATATATGTAGTTTCCAAAAATGTAATAAAAAAAAATCGATTTTTTGAAAATTACAATTCGCTATGAACCCTTAAACAGCTAAAAGCTCCTAGACTTGACAAAATATTTGTGAGTAAATCCAAGTTAACCAATTTAAACCAGGTACTTTCCCTTTTAAAACGGGTTTTTTTTCAAACATTTTTTGTCATTTTGTTCAACTGGACTATGAGCTGTCAAAACAAAAACGTCATTTCCAAATTTGAGCTTCCATAACTCCTAAACTAATGACCGTACAATAATCTGCCAGACGTCATAGGAAAGCTGAAAGTATCCTTATTAAAATGCTTTCACTTGATTTTCTCAAAAATATTTTTTTTTATAGTGTCTTCAATATTTTGATTACGTTAACCCTCAGTCACACAAGGCCTTTTCCATTTAGAATTCACAAAGGCGGGTATGGTCTACCCGTCCAGAGTTTGGACGTGAATACCGTATAGTGAAAGTATTCGTTAGCAATTTCGATGCTACTTTTTCATTTGTTTGGGATATTAACCTTTCGTTCCCAACATAAAAAATTATTAATTGTAAAAATTACACAGCAATAAACAAAAAAAAAAAAAAGCAAAATTTCAGAAAAACATTTTTTTTTCAAAAAATTATAAAACATATCAAGTACGATTTTTAAAAAGTATAAACCATCAATCCTTGTAAACAAATGTTCGAACTATCATAAAAACAGCACGACTTAGTATTTTACTCCAAAAACCATATTTTTTTTGTAATTTGAAAATGAGCAATTTTCCAAAGAAGTGGAAGAGCAAATTACAAGGCAATTTCAACCGCATTCCTTCGTGCACGGGTTTCCATACTAAAAGCAAGGATTTATTATAGTTTAATAGTTCAAGAAACACCAACTTAAATTGTTTTACATAAAAAATTATGTCTTCATACTTTAGAAATAGGCCTCCATATACGAATTTACTATCCTTAAACTGTCACAGAAAACACGCATCTTGCTCATTTTTTGATCGCTAGAAAGAAAAAAAAATGATAAAATATTATTTGTATACTAAAAATATACATCAAAAGTTGATGTAATTGCTCTTTTGTACGCATTTTTACTTACTTGTCAAATTTTGATTATCGACGTTTTCTAACGAATTCACACATGGCGGGTATAAAATACCCAGACCAATATTCGGACAAATTAAACAGTATGCTAGGTGACACTAATAACTTTGACGAAGCACTAATTAGGTACTTTGGTACCTCTACTTTTTTTACGCATGCGCTTTAGACATGTACCCCTTCCCCCTGGAAAATGCTACGCGTTTCTAAAAGGCTCTGGGTATGGTATACCCGACCTTTGTGACTGAGGGTTAAAGATCATATTTTTGATATTTTTTATTTCATCAGCCGCTACTTTGAAAAAAAAATGGTGGGTTCACCAAGGTTTCTAGTTTTCTTTTTATGTGAAGATACCCTCTAAAAGAATGCAAAAGAGAAAGTAGATGCAAATTTTTATTCTTAGTTTATTCAATTGCCAAAAGTTCGAAAAGAATTTAAGGTGGATGTTAATTTAAAAAAACAAAAATAAAAGTATCAATTCTTTCGAAAATATCGAGTGTAAATATTTTCAAAAGGTTTTATTTTTTGAACGACATGGAAGCTCAAGTTTGAAAATGACGTATTTACTTTGACAGCTCATAGCTCGATTAAAAGATAAAGGTGAATTAAAAAACAACGTTTTTAAGGAAAAAACATCTGGTACAAAATCCTTCACTTATATTTACTCGCAAATTCATTTTCAGTATTCAGCTAAAAATTAAAGGATCATGTTTTTGTTTTCCTTTTTTCGATTTCTTCTTTACATGACAGGGAGGACAATGTTTTTTCAAAAAATTAATTTTTATTCATCCAAATCCGTTCATTTTTCGCGAAGAAACAGCAGTTTGAAAATTAGGAAAATTTTCCAAAACAAAGAAAAAATAGTCATCATTTAAACAACTTCCTCAGTTAAATCTTAAAGTAGTACCTTTCATCCAAAAGTATTAGATTTGTTAAATTTCAAAAAAGCCAGCCTGTTTGTTAATACCCACAATGATCTCATTTGACATGACGTTTGGTTGGATTTGGTCTGAATTTAAATGATAACGCCAGACCCTATGGAAAAATTCAACGTCGCCGTTTCTTAGCAAGCTGATGAAATATAAAATCCAAATCTGAAAATTGGACTAAAGTTTTCTTTGGTCTTGTCACTGAAAAATGATGATTGCTTTGCAATGGAGACAATAATCCCTAACAGCAGCACTGCTTCCCACTAAAAAGAGAATTGTGAAAGAAGTCATTAATTTTCTCTAAATTCTGCTGTATCCAAAGATTATGGCAGTTAGCATATAGAAATTTATACAAATGATACTGTTTACGTATTTGTGCTATCGTTAAACTTATTATATAAATAAATTGCATCTACAGCAGCAATATAATTTTTTAACCGAAACAACCTAATGTGTATGGAATTAAATTTTATTTCTTAAAATAAAGAATAGCTCTTGAGGTATTCAGTTTCTAACACCTTGAAAATTTATTTTCAAAATATTTGTCAGAAAGAATCAAAATATATTAAAATTTTTTTTTCTGCAAAAACAAAAAGAAATAATAAACATTTGTCAAACAAATTCAAAAAATGTTTTCGCTTGTCTCCGACACGATGAAAATCTCTTATATAAAATGAAAGAGCAAAGCACCGGAGTCATGATTAATTGTGTATATTTTTTCTTCTATCCCTCATCCCTCTGCTGGATATAAAGCGCCTGGGTTAATTTAAATTGATAGGAAAATATCGTGCATGAATTCAAAGCGCCAGGGCCTTCTCGAAGAAACCGTCCGTGTACTTTGAGATGTTTTATTGTATTTGTTTTACATCTAAATATACCAAAGTAATGTAAGTTCATTGCCTGGCGTGTTCTCCTCCGACCTTTATCGATTAAATACATTAATAAAGCCGCTCAATATCCAACATAGGGTTCTAATTTATTGCAATAATTTTCATCAGCTGTCGCAGCGGGCTGTTACCTAATAGTCTTAAATATATAGGTTGTATATTAAGAAAGAAAAAAAATAACGAAAAGTCATTAGTCTAGTCGGGTTGGTTGGTTGTTCCAAGTCTAGTCTACATGCGACCGTTTTGTCTTTATGTAGTAAAATGCCGGTAGGTTGCATAATGTTAAAATCCTGACGAAAAAGGGATTTCTTTCCCTTTTCCATTATATATAGAGGTATAGAGGGTTTGGGTATGGGTTGCGCATGGGTGACCCAAAAGCCGGCTCTGGACAGAGAGAAACAACCGGTCTATTCTCGTCGAAAAGCACGTGCATTTTCAATGACGTCACAAAACTTAACGTAGGCGCGCAAATCACGAGTTTTTCTCGATTGGTGCGTGAACGGTCTCTCGGGTAAGGGGAACCGAAGACATTAGACGACGAAGTCAAGACTATTCTCGATGAAGAATATTTCAGACTGTTGCGAAACGAAAGATTCTAGTGCGCAGGTGTCGCACCTGAAAATTACACAAGTCACCATGAAAAGTCAATTACATCAATTATTTGCAATATGAGAGAGTGAAATTGCGCAAACTTCATATTATGCCGAGGACATACACGTTTTTCTTGTACTCTGTCGCTAAAATTCAGCACGTTTTAATCTTTTGTAGAAAAAAAATAATAAAAAAATTATTTTTTGCGTTTGCATTTCATCGAGAAATTTTCTTCAACACTATGCGAGGTGTTAATTTGTTAGGCATAGTGTTCTTAGCACTTTTAATTAGAAAACTCATTCTTGGACATCAGCCAGACTCTATTTCAAGTTAGTCCAATTTTCTAATCACATTTTCGCCTTTATCGCTTCTAAATGACAACAAATTAAATAGTAAATCGTTTCGGAATTTGTGGACTAAATAGTCACGTGAAAACAACCTTGTTAGATGTATTGTATATCTGGCCGTTGATTGTATGATAGTCGAGATAAAAATACTGCTTCTATGTTTGATGTCTTATGTCTTTTTATAAAAAAAAAAAAAAATTACCTACTCAAATCAAAAGAGACAAACACATGGCACAATAAACTAAAATTTTTAAAAGAGTTGGACTTTAAATTCAAAAATTAAATATCCATTATAATGAAGAAAAATTGAATAAAGAAAAGTATAAATTCTCATCACTTGTTATTTTCTTATTCCGCAGGGAATTTTAGGTATAATTTTCTTTTTATTTTCATTTATTTAAATTAAATACAAAGTTCTACGAGTTCTCTCTCAAGTTTTAATTTCACATGTTCAAAAGAATGTTGAAAAAACAGAAATAACTTAACTAATAAAATAGAAAATTTTATACGGAAACACATAACAATTTTATGATGATTCATATAAATTTTATGAGTTCAACGGGTATATAAGTGAATTAATCTAGGCTTGCAGAAACATATATATATATATGTAAAAATGTAAATACTTTATTGACACTAAACAGGTGTATTCCTTGTTGTCAACCAAATGTTGCAAAAGTGTCGAAAATCACATTGTTGCACATTGATGCTGTTTGTTGGCATCGTAAGCAAATTAGACGAGGATTAATTTATGTGGATAGTGGGCATTATACGACTTTATTTTAATAAACAATTAGCCAAAAAGTAAGTTTTCAAATTGTTGTAAAAACACAAACAAAAAAAATTGTTGAAATAGATTTTTATCTGTTGTCGAAAGTATCTGAAATATGATGATAATTGATGGACTATACTATTTTAGGTACACATGTGTATGGCAGTTTTTTTCAAAGCTTTTTATATAAGTCAGCTGGGTTCAAAATTTATAACCAATTGTTATCCTACTTCCCATTACCCGATTGAGGTGATATTTTGTACACATGTATAAAATCGATGACAATAAACTTTAATACTTTAATATTTTAGTATTTAGTATGTTTTGACATTATACATATGTGTGCATTTTAAAATAATTATGTATCTGTGTTAAAATAGTTTACACGACTCTGATCATTAACAAAAATTTCATTAGTTGATCGTCTTCTATTAACTTCCATATTCCCAAATGTTCTCATATCTGCTTCTGGTTGTTCAAGCAAATTTACAAAAATTCAGCTTGGTTTTGCTGAGTTATCAGAAGAAACTATTTAAAACAAAAACAAAGTATGCGGTAACAATGAATTTATGTATTAATTTATTTGTTTTTTGGCAAAATATACATACCTTAAAGTTATTGCTATTTGCTTCTTAGAAATATATTTTTCCATCAATTTATAAATAACTTTCTTTGATCATTCTAAAGTACTTGTAAAAATCTCCACCACAGATCCTTTTCCAAATTAACAAATAGCATGGCAAATCCTCCTTTTAAGTCGCGATCAGTATTAATATTATAGATCCACTTACAGATAGAAAACAGATGTCGTTTTGAAATTTTGCACAGATATTTATTTATACTTTAGATATACAAAAATTTTTTTTTTCAGATTTGTGAAATCAGTTTTTGAATTTTTATGATTTTTTGAAAAAAAAAAAACACAAAAAAATGATGGCGGGCATGATTTCAGGTGTCTGGATCGTCGGTAAAAAAACAAAAAAACACCAAATTAATCCTTGTTCAAGTGGCTATCGTATGAACTAGAATCGTGTTGATCGGTAACAAATTTACCGATCTTCAGTCGATTTTCTAACCTCAAAAATCTTATTTTTTTTCAAATGGCCGCCCTTTTTATTACTTTTTGGTAGAAAACAAATTATTCCAGTTCACACGATAACCACTTGGACAAGGATTAATTTGGTGTTTTTTTTTTGTTTTTGTCTGACGATCCAGACGGCTGAAATCATGCCCGCCATCATTTTTTGGTGTTTTTTTCTTCAAAAAATCATAAAAATTCAAAAACAGAAAAAGAAAATATTTTTGTATATCTAAAGTGTAAATAAATATCTGTGCAAAATTTCAAAACGATATCTGTTTTCTTTCTGTAAAAAGCGAATGATTGAAAAATTATTTTTTTTATTTTAAATCGTACCCTAATAGCCCCCTTAAAATACCTAAATTATTTTCAAAAATGTACTTCTCCTAAAGCTAATAATAATAAAGTTTCTTTGTACCTAAAACACATTTTCACTTTCGTTTTTTCGCTTTTAACTCTTTCAGGAAACTATCAAACTGATCTGTGAAATGGTCTGATTACGATTGAAATTTGAGCGTAAATGCAAACGCGAACGCGCTGGTGTGAAACGGCCTTTATGATTAGATCAGTCCATTCAAATTTTATATTAGGGGTCTTGGATTATGAATTTTTGGTGAAAATGAAATGCTCTATTTGTTTAGGGTATAATATTCTTTGCTTTCAATATTTTCATGGTTTTTTTTTTAGCCTACAACGTCTATTCATTGACCCTTTGTTCTTTACCAGTGAAACATATTTAGTCCATAACTCTATAGTATTTTTAAGAAATTTATTATAAAAAGTCCATGAGAATTTGTAGCATTATGATGTTTGCAATTGCTGATATTAAGGGGTAGTCAGCGGCGTGTAAGTATTTTGAATAATTTTTTTTTACAGTAGTTTAATTTATTTTATAAAACAAATAATACAAAGTTATTATGTTATGTTTTAACTTTATTTTACAAAAATTTTAAAACGACATATTAATTGTAGGCTAAGTTATCGCCATATTTGTTGGACCCCATCCCACAAGTCGTGCTTTGCAGTGACCATCATACAATTTTACTGGATCATGTGAAAAAAAAAAAAAAAAAAAAAAGTCAATAGTTTAATAGTTAATCTAGGGACTGATCGAAGCTTCGATCCCGCCCTAGTTTTTTATGTTTTCTATAAGTTGTATAAATTTCATTCAAATCCGTTAAGTGGTTTTTGAATTACAGTGGTCACCGGCTTTGAAAACATAGTTTCGAGAAACAATCATTTAAATACCTGCCATTGAGAGGCCCTTCAGTAATTGTAGAATATCTCGAAAACTATTCATTGGATTTACTTGAAATTTTCAGATAATATTTTCGAAACATCATACTTTAAAACAATTTTTTGAAAATCCCGACTACCCCTAACCCCTTAAACACTTTATAATTTGTTAATTTAACCAGTTAACTGTGGCGCACAGTTTTGTGTCGTCAGAATCGAGCCATGACGAGTATATTCGTCAATCACAGAATAAGTTGCGCTGGTAACATAAGGCCATGCACAAAAACCTGTCCTCAGATCGTGATAATTCTATGAATTTTTGAATAAATCGTGGGATAGTGAGTATCGTTTGCTTATTTTTGGTAAACAAATTGATTGAATTTTTGGAACACTAAACCGAGGGACACAATTTCCAAGAAAATTTTGTGCCTCTCAGTTCATGTGCTTTGTATTTGGAATGGTTTTTTGTTGACATTCATGCAATTAGCCCTTTTCTCTGCCCGACAGCTTGCAATTCTTTTATAAAATCTAAATTATTTTCAGACTGACAAGAGTTCTTGTAGTTTCATATTTTTTGGTTAAAATCTAAAAAACGTCTTCAAACTGTTTATATTTTCTACTTGTTTGTTTTATTCCGGCATATCCTCAAAATATTCTAAACATCTTTAAATTTGAGAATATGTTTTGTTTTTCTCAATTGCAATTTAAATATCCAATGATCACTGATTTATACTCATGACGATTGTACTCGACAATACAAAAAAAATTGCCACTTTTCCATGACGAGTATACTCGTCAATCACTGTTAACTGGTTAAAAAAAAAATGTATTACAATGGATCACACTGAACTTATCAAAAATGAGAATATGTACTCTGAAAATTAGGTTTTGATTATTATAAAAATTTGTATATTTAATCCTTAAATAACATTTGCAACTAATAGTTATATCTATGTTTAAATTTCATACAAAATTTGTTCTTAATTGGTCAAATCAATCTTGAGCATTCATGGAACTCATATTGTGTAATTAGTTTCGGTAACAAAATTATGGAGCCTTACTTAGCTGCATGTACTGCATTTACTCATAATAATATAAGACATTTTTAATGCAATTCAGTTGTAGCAAGCGAAACATGGCGAGTCGTTTCGTTTCTCATAAGAAAGTCCCTTGTTTTACTATATATAAAAAAAAAAATCATTACATCAGTAAAATATATGGAATTTATCATTCTTTACTATAATTAGAACAAATATAAAGAAAAAAAAAGAATAACATACGACCATAGCAAATTTTTATGATACCCCTTCAAAAACACGCGTTTATGATAAGACATTTTTTAAATTTCATTACTTTACACGAGAATTTCGTCTCCACGTTTTTACATCACACGAAAGACACTATTTGACCTAGCAATAAAATTATCACGAGCGATTCTTTCGCTAAAATCGCTTAAAGTAGTACATAAGATGATAAGAAACTGAAAATAGTATGATTTAATAGTCTTAATCTTAACTTCGCTTGGTATTTGAAGTAATGATAACGCGTTAAATATATTATGATCTTAATACACATTAAATAACATTGCTCTAAATTAAATCGGTCAACTAGGACCCCCATGGTATTTTCAGTTTTCACATGATGAACTGTACTCGAAGCGATAATTAATCGCTGTTTCTGAGATATAGTAACCGAAGGTAATGTTAAAGAAAAGAAAAGAAAAGAAACGAAGACGTTTAGTCAAGACATGAGCAATTCACATTAGCAACCAGGTGAGATATGTCTTGTTTGTGTCTTCCGTGTGGCCACGGATTATCACTTTTATGTAGTATATCGTGTATGCTACATCTACATCTATTTCAAAACGCGATATACTGCAACACTGAAGTGAAGAGCAAACATGCGAAGCCGGCTTCACTTGCCACCAATTATCAACGTGAGCCATATCTTTCGCCGGGCACATGTGCTCTATCTTTTTTACTTCATAGAGGTATATAACACTTAAGAGCTCACTTGGAATTTTTCACCGTGGTACTTCTCGAAATTTGAGACACTTCTTCAGTCTTCACTAATGCGCTACTTTTCGTCTGCGATGTATCGGCTTCTGTGGGAACCGTACTCGTATGGAATATTTCAGGAATCTGGTAACATGTATGACATATGTGCATATTGTTAGAAAACAAAAATTTGAATATTACGAATTTTCAAAAGGAAATTTTTGCATAGTACTTATTCTATCTAGAGTATTTTTGGACTTAGGGCTGGATCCACAGTACGATCTTGGCTCAAGTTCAATTTAAATGTTCAATGTAGAAATTCATAAAATGATATTGTAAACCCTTATGTTGTATAGAACGCCCGTTTGGTTTCAATGTACCAAAATACATATAAATAAAATTTAATTTGCCCAAAACAAAATTTTTAAAATGGTGCTAAATTTACTATAGAACTTCTGCACCAAAGAATTGTACGAAATACTGACTTAGAGGTATAAAATGTTCCTCAAGATGGTCCCGATCGGAAAACATATTAATGAAGAAATTATATAGATCCTAAAAAAAAAACTGAATTGACATAGGATCACTTATTTGTCCGCATCTTAAGTAGTATCTTACAATAGCCTTAGTTTTTAGTATTGGGGTTTTAGTAAACCACTTTCCCCAAAAGCAATCTAGATAAATAAAAATGTAAATGTTCGTTTGTTCAAAATCTTAAATCTCCGAAAGTTCTTCATCGATTTTTTTAATGACACAACGTTGCATTCGAATAAGCACGTGTTTTGATATATCTATTTTTTTTAAACAGCGCCATCTGTTGGACGTAAAAGCAACACACAATGGCAATGGGACCGCCATCTGTTGAATGTGATAGCAACACACACAATACTAAACATTGATCATGCCGAACAGCGTGTTTCTTGACAGCTGCTGTCATTTAACATTTTCAATGTTTCCGATTGCATTGTTAAATTGAATTTACATAGATTTCGATTTATTTTCATTTTGATTTAATTATTTGGTATCACATTAAGGGGGTATTCTAGTGTAGAAATTCGAAAAAATCGAAAACTTTTTTTTTCCACATTTATAAAGTTTAAACATTCAAGAATATGCCTTCAAAAGGATTTTTCAAAATTTCAATTATTTACCGAGTTATAGCGATTTTGGTGAAGCGACAACCAAACTGGTCAGACCGGAATGAATTGAACAATACACGGTAGGCGCGGGCCGAGTACCTGCGGATAAATTCCCCCATGAAAATTCTTTTGTATTTTATACCTATATATTGAAGATTTTGAACGGGAGGAAGGTCCTGGTATGGAGCAGGGATCGCCGATTAAAAATATTTAAGTATACCGTACAATTGTATGAGCGCAACTGCTTGAAACTTTACTCTAAACTTTAAACGCGTTTTTCTCGAAACTACTTTTTTCAAGTTGGCGGTAAGGATATCTCGAGATCTACTAAACCGATTTACTTGAAATTTGGTGTGAACGTTCTTTATATATCCCTCTATCGTAACAACCTCAAAAAAGTTGAAAATGTTGATTTTTAATATTTTAAAAAAATTTAAAACTGTTGAAAAAATCGCAAAAAAAAAATTTTTTTTTTCAACCGGCCGCCATTTTGTGAAAAAAAAACTTTTTTTTACTTTTTTGAGGTTGTTGCGATAGCGACAACATTACTAATTAAGAATCCGTTGGATTTTTTTGTTTCAGTTAACTAGAACGGTTGTAATTTTTACCGCCGTCACACCCCCTTTTTTTTGGATCCCCCACTCTGCCAGGCGATAACTTCTGGAATTTTTGGTTTTTTTTTTTTCATTTAATTTTTATATATTCTTAAAATATCAATAAGCAAATAAGAAAAAAATGTATAGTAAAAATATTTTTTGTTCTTTTTTTACGAAACTTGAAAAAACAGCCGAAATTCGTGTCTCTACACTAGAATACCCCCTTAAGTTGGAATTGAGCTGTGTTGTTATAAAAATGAATGTTTGTTTGTTTGTCTTTTATAGATTCTGAAACTGCTGAACCAATCTCCTTGAAATTTATTCGACGTAGTCTCTATATAAAGAGAAGTGTCATAGGCTATCAAGTTTTCAAATTTTCGCAAAATTTTTTTCCGTTTTTGAATTTTTATTGAAATTCGTATAAAACCGATTATATTCGGGGAAACGTAGAAAAGCAGATAGATAGATAGATTGGTAGATAGGTATAGGCTGTCCCACGGGAAGTTGCTGAAACGAATCGGCAATTATTTTGAAATGCATGCAGGTATCAAGATGCCTCAAATTGCTTTTAAAAGAAGACATATGGCGGTTTTTTGATACATAAATTTATTATGATCAATAATATTTTAATACATTTATTTCCCATTTTTAAAATCGATAAATTTAATGATAAAATCGACGAAGTGTTGACCATCACCACTTGAAGCAACATTTGAGTGAAATTCAGTTAGGAAACTCTCTAAAAAGGTATGGAAAAATTCTCATTCAGGTTCATGTTTTGTTTCATGAATTTTTCTTTAATTTAATGGTGAATTGACACTAAATTGTATGACTTCTATTGTATTTATTTGTAAGGTTGAATTAAAATAATTAATAAATAAATGATAAGCATACTTCATATCATTTGTGATTGAAATTGAACCTCACTAAAAGCAATGGAAATTTTTAGTTTGGATTTAAGTTTATTTTAAGTAACGAATCAGCGTTTAATTTAAACTAATCTTAAGCACAGACTGTTAAACTGGCCCTAAATATGTAATTTCATCTTGTCACTTATCTCGGAGGCATTGAAGTAAATTTTCCAATTGATTACTTAATTTAAACACTTCTGTTTAAAGACTAACAACTCACTGGAAAATAAACGATAAGAATCAGAAACTTAAATCAATTAAAGATATTAATTAACCGCCACAGGGAATGCGCTTGTGAAATGAGGTAGACGGCAGCGTATAGAATTTTCATGTTATGCTTTTGAGTAGGTATGAAGTCTATTTTTACGCGGTTTATTTGTTGTTTTATACACTTGGCCTTGAATTTTAGTTTACATCTCATGTGTAGGTATATTTAGTTTCTTTTACCGCATAGTGCAATATGACCTTTGCTTTTACCATTATTGTTTATTTGACGCAAAAGTTTCTACATTATGCCAAAAAATATATGTATATATTTATATACTTGTGGGAAAGAGATAAGAATTAAATATTGCTTATGATCGACATTAAGATTGTGGAGCTTGAACTTTGCTCACATTTCTGTAATTAACACTTTTGTTGCCCTATTTTATTCAGCTAATTATTCAGCAGCATGTGACGCACATGTGCGAGATATGGCCGTCAAAATGTTGATATTTAATGATCTTCTGTAAATCAAATCATATAAAAGTTTTAAGGATTATTCCAATCTCAAAACCTAATTTTTTTTTATTTGTAATTCTCATCTATACACAAATTTAAAAAATATAAAAAATACAATCTTGTTTTATTTCGTTGTAGCTCGACACTTTTGTTTAGTTAGAAGTTTCTAAATTTCTACGTGACCATCACATCGGTGAAAATTTAGCTTATTAATTTATTTGTTAATCCAAAGAAGGGAAATCAAAATTATGTTTCTCATAATCATAGATAAACGGATATAGAAACTGGCAGTGATAATTGCAATGGGTAACATAAGTATCTACGTAATTGTCAAATTAAAGCACCTAATGGTTGACCAAAAATTCTTGTAGGAGAATGAATTGAAATAGAAAATTGTAACATATTAAGCCATATGTTTGTAATTTGCAATTCTTCGAAATTCCCTATTTAATGTGTTTTCTTAAATAAATTTTCCTGAAAGCTAAAAGATTACGCCATCTCTTATGAATCAATTCTAATTTAGACTAAAATCAATTCTTTTATTAACTCCATACGCTTTCTGAATGCAGCAGTGCAGGCCGTAAAGAAAAACATCGAAAAATTTTATTATGATTTCATCGGAGCCATATCGGATAGCTCGAAACGAATTTTAACATTTTTGTAATTTTCTTCTGCTGTTCTGAACCGTCCTAAAATTAACAAATTTAAATAATTATTCAAAAATTGACCAAACGCTTTTTATGTATTTTAAAAGTTCAAAGTCAGCAACGGACAGAAAATTTTAAAAGTAGAAATTTTAGGATTTTTTTAACTAAAGATTTAATAAATAAATTAAATTTAAAAACATTAGTTCTTGGTCTTATTCGATTCTTGGATATCTTAGATTCCAAGAAATTAAATTGTCCGCAGCTAGTCGGCTCGTTATTTTGGTATAATGAAATTTAGTTCAATTTTTCTTTGTAATGAAAAGAGATTAAATTTTCAGAGAGACTTCAAAAACCTTTCAAGGGTTTTCTTTTTCATTTACAAGACGGAATTTCTACGAACCACATATGATGTTTAAGTAGTTTTGAAGACTACAGTTTATTAGCCAAATTACGAATACTTGAATCAATAAATCAAAATTTAAATAAAAAAGCAAAGTGGTCTTACGAGACGACTTATTTATAAATTGCATGTAATATTTCGTTTAAGAAATTTTTCAAGCAATTGATTCGTTTCCTTTGTCATAATAAGCCCTCGGATTTTGGTTTGAACTGAAAGTACGATATAGTCTATGATTTTTTATTTTTTAAATTAATTTAATAGGTTTTTTGTTCATATAGATTTTTTTTAATATCTTACACTTCTATTAATTTTGTCTTGCAGAAATATTGTATAGTAGCAGTGTTCCTCGTAATACTTATTAAGGGGCACCACTAGTGTGACCACCTGAAAAAAGGTGATTTTTTATAAAAACTACTGCATAGAATATTTTAATGTTTTGATGATATATTTGTGGATATATAATAAATACATGATAAAAATGTTGGACCAAAAAATTTAAAATTCAGCAAGTTATTCGCAATCTCCTAAGACTCAAAAAAAAAAAAAAACAAGTCCTCTCACTGCTGCAGTGATAGCGATCTTCAAAATCTGAAATCTAAAAAACCAAAAAGTTTATTAAACTAGAAGGTATTGCCCGTACCATGACCCTCGATCGAAAAAAAAAATTGAAATTTAACAAAATAGTGGAGTTTTTAAGAAAAATTCAAATTTCGGGCGAAAATTTGATGATTTTTGGCCTGCCAAAATTACATTTTTTATTCGGTTGGAAAAATGGAGGTTTATGGTATGAAGAAACATATATAAAAGAAGCTGCAATAAGAATCAAATCGATCGGATGATTTGTCTTCGAGTTATAACTGAAGCAAATTTGAAAAATGTAGTTTCGAGAAAAACGTGTTTAAAGTTTAATTCATACATTTCTCAATATCTCGCGGCTGCTCTTCAGATGGCTATAACTCAAAACTATTTGAGATATGAACTTGAAATTTTACTATGTTATTTTTAAAGGTATAGACTATAGAAATATGCACAAAAAAAAAAAAAAAAAATTGGTACATCCCAAAAATTGTTTCAGAAAATTCTATGGTGTGGTCGAGAAAAGAATGAGAACGTTTTCATTCAAAAAATTCCCAAGTAAAATTAGAAAGCAATTCGTGCCTTTAAATATTTCCAACAGATTGGAATTTTAAACAAATTGAAGAAACAAAATAAAATTATATCACGTACAGCATCGAAAAATTGTATGTGCGGAGAAGTGAATTTTTGAAAAACGTTCGCATATCTTTTGATTGAGCGATCCAATTGTGATGAAATAATAACTAAATATTATTTCAAGTTAAGCCCTATGTTTTTCTGAAAATTCCATCCAAATTGGCTCAGTAGTTTTTACGTGATGCATGTTCAAACAAATAAAAAAAGACAAAATCTCCAAATAATTTTTTTGCAAATATTTTCAAAGTACAGATTTTATTTTATTTGTGTAATATTAGTTTTTTGGGTTCTGTAAGTGACAATAATTCCTAATAGGTAGGTAGAAATAACTATTTAAATGTCTAACACGATCCCTATATCAGCTGATTTTTAAATATTCAAAAATTGACCAGTTTTGGAGTTTGTCCTCATATAAACTTTTTAAATTACATGTTTATATTTCATTCAAATTCATTAAATGAATAAGAAATACTTTTTCAAAGTCAATGCAGCGGCGACATAAAATTCAGTTGAAGAATGCTTAAACTTTCAAATGATTTTCGCAATGTTATCTTATCTAGTTAAACATAGGTGACCTCGTTAGAGTAATAAAATGAAATAAAAATAGAAAAAGAAAAAAAACAATAAAAATCTAAAATTGCATCAGATTCAATGAAAATGCACCTTTCATATCACCCAATTAGTATGTATGCCATAATTTTTAACATATTCTTCCACCATCGATCGTTAACCTTAACTTGTTAGTTGCTGAAGTATAAAGCCTTTAAATTTTGAAATAATTACAAAAAAAAAACCTAGGATAGTGTAAACATACAAAATATTTTTTGCAGCAAGCCACTTATCAACTAGATTAATATAGTTGTTGATAAGGAGGAAGCGCCATGGCAAATATTATGTCTATGAAGAGAATTGCTTGTACTTTATATAAAATTTGTTTACTTACATGTAATGCTATTTGTAATTTGAAATTTATATTATTTTTATCTAGATAGGTATATTTAAGATTTTTTAATTAATTCTATTTGCCAAGAAATCCTTTCGTTTTCTAAAACTAGAGTATACACCAAAAATAAAAAATATACAGAAAGGGCACAACTTAATTCACATGCGAATAATTAAGAGACGCATGGGCACACTCTTCTCAAAGGCATATGTTACGAAACTCGTTTTCATTCTTATGCTGAATGAATGAATTTTAAAAAAGTTCTAAATCTTCCTTCTAACGAGGCGAAACTGTGTATCGGTGTGTGATTTTGTCGAAAATAGATTTAGTCAAAGTCTTTTGAATTCTACTACTATGTGTGAAGTGAAATGTTTTTCGGGATGCCAACAGAAGTCATATGCTTTTGCATTTGTACTGCTGTCTACCCTCGGAGACCTCCATTTATCACTAAGTCGTTGTATATTCTCTTAAGCGAAACTGGTCTAATTTTAACCTTTTTAAAAAAATATCTATATAAATCCCTCCCTCTGTTCTAATGTTGGTGTGTGCCTTTAGGCATTACATAAAATCGAAAAATCGTATTTTAGGCGTCTCGGTTTTTTCAAATTATTTCATCTATGACAACGAAATTTCTATCATTTGTCTTCGAACGTGGCCAATTACATGCGGTATGTATAGTTAACATGTTATTATTTTTGAAATATTTTCACATATTTCATCCACGGGTAATGTGAAGATTTTTCAAGGTATATTTAGCCGTAGTGTTAGATAATTCTAGTTCGAGATTTCTCTGCTACAATGGGAGAACGCCGGCTATAAGTTAATTTACATTTATATTTTATTGTGCAAAATACTTACTATTTACCTTATTTGAAGAGAAAAAACGAGTTAAAAATGTCTTTTACTCTAAAATTATATTTTTTTAGTTTAATACTTCAACTATTTCTAATAAATAAATTCAATTTCATATGTAACCTATGCATTATATTTTCTAATATACCACGGAGGCGAATGGATGAAGTCGATTTAAAATAGCATATTATAGCTATTATAACACTCACATTCCTAACAGAACAGAAATATACTTTAAATCATCGGAAATGTTCCATACAACACAGGATTTTATTTTATTTTTGCAGCATAATTTTTTTAGTCGTTTACACACAATTTTTTCATCTCATCTTCAAAAAAATAAGGCCGTCAAGAGATAAATTTAAATGAGTTCATCTGTTAACAATTTTTTTTAATACCATCATAATGAATTTTAAAACTGATTTAAAGTATACTTACACGTGTACTATTTTATTTGACAAATTAACAGCAAATCAGGGCCAATTGATAATTTTATCAGCCATTAAAAATTATCCGTGGAAAGTAACTTGCGCAATTGATGTGACCTCGCTTTACTATGTTAAATTTTGAGAAATTTATCAGGAAACTGATAACCTGCTGATGTACGGAAGTTTTTCGCCTTTCTCTGTAAATATTATAGCAGATTCTATTGTATATAAGTGCGATATCAATTTTATCGTTAAATAAATAATGAACAGGACAAAATACGAACGCGTGTGAACCAATTCTAATAAGAATTTTTTATTTTATCTGCTACTACTTCAAAAAAACGTGAATGATCTTATTAACGTTTTTAGAATTTTAAAATTGAATGTAAAAGGAAAATATTACTATATAATAACATATAACAACGAGAAGAATCACTTCGATTCGTCTGTTGTGGGTGATTTCCATGTAATAATTTTTAAATTTAATCTACTGTAAATGTTCATTTGCATCAAAAATACTACTTTGATATTTCATGAAAAAATTAACCATTTTCATAATTAATACCTTGTGTTTTTAAATCAACATTTAATAAATTTAAAATGACTCACTGATATATTGATGGCGCTTTATGCTGCTACGGAAAACGTTAATTAGACCAAAATTCTTAAAAAAAAGTCCAAAAGTTAATGATGATTATAATATCCACACTATTGGAAGTTGGTCAAAACACCAAAATACAAACATTATTGGTGGAAAAAAAGTAAAGTTGAAACTTTAAATGAAGTCTAACTTATCTTTCATAATAAAACTTAGAGAATAACAATTGACAAACTATTTATCTTTATACTTTGAGGATCTCGATAAAGCCAAAGTACAATATATAAATAATTAAATATGCTTAATATCAGGCAACTGGTTTGTTCTATTTAGTTTTTGTTTAAACTAAATTTCTGTTTCAAAACATTTAACATTCTTTTTGAGTTCAGTTGAAATTGAAATTTATAGTACCGGTTAGTAAACTATTAGATTTATACCATCGACAAACTACACTTCATTATGAAGTAGGACGTCATTATGATATTACTTATAATGACTTGGTGACACACAGCATTTTACTTCATTAGAATTGACGTGTGAGAACCTTTCCCAACTAGCTTGATTCAAAAAAGTGCCATGCTCACAGCTGATTCTGTGTTTTCCTATTTTGAATGTCAAAAAACCCTTTATTTAATGACTTTCGCAAATAGATGGCTTAGAAAAACTACAAGTAATAGTAGCATTTACGTCATTTTCGAACAAATTAAGTATCTCGTGCACCATTTTGGCTACTTCATTAAGAACAAATTTGTCTTCATAATGAAATCCTACTTCATAATGTCGGTGTCGGTGGTATTAAATTGTAAACCAAATATAACAAATATTTAACCGTTAAAAGTCTTCTTAGTTCAGAGACAAATTTAAAAAACCAATCTAAATTACTTTTGGAAGTAAAAGTGTAAAATATAATCTAATAGTAATTTGAATTCATAAATGTTTACAAATTTAACATATTTGAAAATAGTTTTCCCCGAAAGAGATATAAAGTTGATAACTGCCTCAATATTTAAAAATGGTTAAATAAGAAGCACAGAGTTGGTTATAAAAATCACATCTTAGCATTTTAATTAGGGTGTTTCACATAGCGTATGCCAAAATGAGTAGGGTAAAAGATTTCACCTAGCCAAACAAAACATTGTGTGACAGAGGGAAGGAGGCAATCTCAATCGTTTGGCAGTTACAGGGTGATTCATAAATTCGGAATTTTCATGATATGCACATCATTAGTTCATTTTTATCTTTTGATCTAATCAACGCAGCCACATCAAACTCACCCCAAAAAACGACTACAACAATGCCCTTTCCAAAAATGTTAACTATGTTAATCTACATCCTACCACTGTAGCTACAGTCACCTGCAAAACCGAAAAAAATGTTAAGCAATTTCCTAAAATTCAGGTTTTCTCTAAATCTTTTCCGAATTTCATGTAATTAATACATATGTTTTTTATTTTTATAAAATTCCCCATCTTATTACCTTTCCAAAAAGGCACATGTCCGTATAAAAAGGGGGTAGAAAAAGCTATTCCTTAGGAAACTTGACTGTTACCTTATTGTTTTATTGAATTGTAGCTAGGAAATACGTAAAATAAACAAAATTTCTTCGAAAAATGTTCGAAATTGTTTGTTTAGGGTAAACAGGTAGTTCATTTTAATTACTGCTGCAAACAAGTTATCAAAAGTTATTTATATTTATTTTATTGTCGGTATTAGCCTGTTTTAGCCCGTGTTTCACACCCAAGTATCCTGATGCTAATACCTGATGGAAATTTCGTTATTAAAGGGGGTCAGTCTGAAAGAATATCGATCATAGTTGAAAAACAAATCTATTAAGCCATTAACAACTAAACGTTCTTAGGTGTGTGTCCCCGATTTTTATAAAATTTAAATATGTTATAGAGTATCGAAAAATAAGAGATACGTATTTGTTTTTAATCTGCGGATACGCACATTTACGAGGTGAAAACCACCCCTAAAGTTTACCCCCAAAAACAGTTTTTCCTAAATATTTCAAGTTCTAATGAATTTTTTCGAATGAAACTTATCATAAATATACATACTAACCTTTCGTAAGTAATCCGGTCCCCGGGAATGGCAATTTTTTTTTATATTTCTGCGTCACAAAAAAAATGGTTTTAGTTAAAAATCATTGAAAACTATTTTTTTACAAACGATTTTGAAAAATAAAGTTGAACTGTTTTTGCGTTTTCATAAAAAAATCTCCTCAAGGGGGTAAACAACCCCTAGCACTAATATGTAAATGATGTACACATATTCTTTCAGACATCAGTTTTTTCGTGAAAACCAGTATTAAAGGGTTTTTGGAGTCGCTGATTACGAATCTGATGTTAAATTTAAAAAAATCAAAATGGCGGGCAAACTTTTGAAAAATACACCAATTTTTATTTAAAAAAACAATAGATAAAAGTACCTAAAAAAAAAACGTGTCTCTTATTTTTCGATACTCTATAACATATTTCAGTTTCATCAAAATCGGTGACACACACCTGAGAACGTTTCCTTGTAAGTGTTGGATATAAACCTTGGTTTTGGCTCATATTTTAGCTTTCAGTTATTGCAAAATGCAGAAGATTGATTTAATTGTCTTTCCTTAATATTTCTTATTTCAAATTTTATAATACTTGACTCAGATACCCACCCAGACACTTTCAAAATAAAATACTAAAACTGCTATTATTTTGCTTTGTAAATATTTCTAATTCAAAAATGCAAATCATCTGATTCAAAACGCAAATCATTAAAAGTAAGCAGAACTCATTAACTTCAATATTTTAAGATTTTAATAATCTAAAATTGAAACTCATAGAATATTTTCAAATCACCACTAATCTTTCAGCATATATCGCAAAGTCCAAAATTCATAGAAAATATTTTTAATTTTCACTCTTTTCGACATGACGTTGCTTTTAAAAGAAATAATTTTATATTTCAGATAAGCAGGAGTGAACGTAATTGATAAATGCTTCTTATCAAAAACAAACGGCTCGTTAATTCTAATGTTACTTTTCATTATGACATTCAAGTCAATTACTTAAACGAGACATAGCATAGAAGTCATTCAAAATGTTCCATTAAATTGCCCGCCAAGTGCATACACACACTTAAAGGCTTGATGCACAAACATCTTATCATCATCTGCTGTTTCAGTTCACCTTTTTCTTGAGAATGCAATGTAATCTTAGGGTCATAATGTTCGTTGTTCTATTTTTGCGTTTTGAAAAGCAATAACAACACGACCAGTCATATCTGAACTGATATAATAATTAATGTTGTTTAATTTTCTACAACCTTATTAGAATAAATTATGAATTAAATCGACTTCTCTTATGCAATTTGAACTGCAACTGGAGTTCAAGTATTGGGTCATTAAGAATTATATGCATCGATTGATATAAACGACAATGTGCAGACAGAAAAAAATTATTTACGCTCTAAATTTATAATAACGTCGCAATCATGTTTCATGCTTATAATCTTGTTAGCATGTCGGAAAGGGGTACGATTTCGATATGTTAGTAAACATATATGTCGTATGAATAGTTATTTAGCCTTGCATGATTCGAAATTATCAGATATGCTTACGTTTTCCTACATATCTCTTGAGTGATTCCCATAAACAATTTTATTATGTTTTCAATGTTCAACTGGGAAAAAAATAGATTACAACTAGCGTGGTAGTTTCATGATTTATGGCATGGTAAATATTCACTTTATGCACACTTCTTTGCAGTTTCCTCCTATTTTTTTTTAAATTGAGGAAAGAGGAAAATTGTTATATATGTGGTAATTGTGCATTACTGATTTAAAATTACTAATATGATTATGGTAATTATGATTTTTTCTAGCAATGGCAAATGGCCTTACAATTTTAAGGTTAGTTGGCTTTAAGTATCGTATTTTCATTCACATTGTCATTGGGTTCTGCTTTTCTATGAAAAGATTAAGTTAAATTCCTTAAATATACCTTTTTTAAATGATAGTAGATTATGAATTGACACACTGATTTAGTTGAAACGGACTACTACATATCTCCCTGTGCGTTCTCTGAGAAATGATGATTCCTTCTTCTTTTATTTGGATTATTATCCTATTAATTTCCTTGCATCATCGATCTCGCACTCTTTTAACTCGGCTAATCCCGATATTCATTTTAATCTTAATAGAGTTCAATTGGACTTGGATTGGAATCCGCAATTTTCAATTTTCAAAATTTGATGTTAAATTTGTGATTAGCGACTACCAAAACTCCTTTATACTGAATTTCATGAAAATCTGCGAGATTTTTAAAATTTGTTGTCCATCATATTGAATTTGCAATTTTGAATTTTAAAAATCTGATTTTTATCTCATAATCAGTGACGATAAAAACCCCTTGGTACAGAATTTCACGAAAATCTACGATTTTCAGAGTTTCAGATTTTCAGAATCTGCACTATAGAAAATCCGCCATTTTGAAAAAGTTATGAGTGATTGCGATCAGCAAAAAAACTGTTTTCTGTAAGTTCAAACATTCCGATCACCGTTGATCATAGTAAGAATTGCATTGCAAAACTCTATTGGCTTGAAAAAAAAAATTACAAAAAAAAATGTTAAAATTTTTTGATACTTTTTTTCCAAAAAGTCGCCATATTTAATTTCCTATTGGAAAAAACTCAATTTTGACGACAGATTCTGAAAGAGCACACTCAAAACTAGTAAGATTCATGGTTTTTATTGGAAAATAAATGTCCTTTAATTGTATGAATGAGGTTTCAAACTGCACAAAAAAAATAGGTTTTTTGGGCGTTAATGGGTTAATAATAATATACTTAGTCAATTTTTTAAAGGAATAAAAATCTTGTAAACTAGTGTAATCAGTATTGTTGATGAAACTATCAGAAATAAATAATTATTGTAAATACGGTTCTATGAAAAATAAATAATTACAATTTTACAATAAATACAATTTTTTTTAAAGCCTTAAAGATATATGAAATTTTATTTTTAGGAAAATGATGTACACATTTCAAAATTCTAAGTAATGAATGAGTTATGAAATTAAAAATGTAAAACAATATATCAAATAGAAATTTAGAGGGAAAATATTTTCTAAATGAGATCCCTCTTTTATAAAGAAGACCAAGTCAAGTATTGTTCGTAGTAATCGGGTCATGTGTAGGTATATATCCTTTAATCACTTAATCGCCGAAGTTAAACAAGAATAAATTTTACGGATCGATAATTTTGAATTTCAATTAAAATTCGGCAATTCACAGTATAGGACAAAAATTCATTTCAATTCTAAAAGTGAACTGCTATAGCAAAAGCCATTGAACTTTCGTCAGGAGTCTGGACAAAGATAAATGTTCTTATATTCGTAAACATGCTGCTTGTAGAAGATTCCACCGATTAAAAACTTTTTTATAAAACAACTCTTTGCCGTATTTAGTTTATTATAATAAAATCTGCCAGGAAAGTGTAACATTTGCTCTTCCGCCATGCTCATCTAAAAATATTGTAGAAAAAATATCCTTAACTTTTCCAATACAAATGTAATTCTAAAAACCTTAAATGCAATATTTTATCCTAGACCTAGTTTAACAATCTATCTTATGTTGATTTTAAAAATATTAACAGTCATCGCAATGTGAATGACTTAAACAAAAATAATCAAAGTTGCATTAGACCGAGCTCCAAGTATCAAAGATTAGTCTTCTCTGAAAGGAGAATGTTTGTCATCATTACTTGCAATAATTTTATAAGCAAACGATTGCAGCTTCAGCCTACTGTTTTATCAGTTCACTTGGAGGTGGATTTTTTGATTTAGTGCTTCTTGAGACGTTGTTTAGTTTACATCTCAGACTATAGAGTATAGAATGGGACATTAGACGAGTTAGCTGAAGCAATTTCGTGATGGGTTAGTAGCCTTCTTTTTTGTCGTTGTGTACCCAGTGCAGACGTTCATTATTCGGAGAATGAAAAAGGGGCACAAAGTTTGAAGATCCCATTGAAAATTTTATATACGCCGTCACTACGGTAGCCCCAGAGATAATTCTCTGAGAAATTTCAGAGCACGGAAATTTATCCAGTAATTTAACGATTTAGTTACCTGAAAAAGTGTTTCCCACGCGGATATGAGGAATTGTTGCGGGGAGTTCTTCAAGGAGCACTTCATTACTAAAAATTATTTCTTTCCTGACAGAAACACTCAACTAAAAGCATAAATATTACCTGAGAAGACCCTATTTTTATCCTTTCTTTCTTTCCTTCTTATGTGTAAATTATCTACCCCCTCGAGTGGAAATGCTTCATTCATGTGAACAGATTTTACACGACGTGTTCTATCTTCTACGATATAATTTAAGGTTTACTACTGTGATCAAAAAGTAAAGCCAATTCGTTTATAACTTTGAAAATGTTTATTTATTCTTTCAAATCGATATCATCCCTTTCAAAGTAGTCCCCGGTCGATAAAATATATCTATACTAGCGATTTTTCCAATCCTCGAAACACTTCTGAAACTCGGTGATTGGAATTCCTTCTTCAATTTTTCTTTTATCTCATCAGTCGATTCCAAACTGTGTCACTGAAACGGTCTTTTGACCGTAGAGAAGAACCAGTGCAGTGTAGTGCAAGAAATTGAGTGTTTTTGGAACCAATTGAGATGTGACTCTTCTCAAGTACAAACGTTCTTTCAAAATGGTTTGGAGTGATCCAAATGAAAAGTTTATAGTATCAGCAAGGTCTCTAATTATCAATCGACGATTTTTGATTTAATTGACATGTTGTTCATTGATTAATGTTGATTTTTGTCCGGGACGCTCATTGTCTTCAACGTTTTCTCTACCTTCTTTGAACTGTTTATACCACTTCTAAAAATTTGTTTCAGACAAAACCTAATCGCCGAAGGCCTTCTGCAACATTCTAAATGTTGCTGCAGCAGAAATTTCATTCCGCAAACAAAATTTAATGAAACTTCTTTGCTCAATAAAATCACACATTGTAAAAATCGAAAAATTCACTTTTATTTGCTCGGAAAACGAAAACTAACCAAACTAATGGTGTACTGCCGTGAAATTTTACACAGATAGGGGTGACAGTGGTGCCAACCTAAAAACAAGAAGATTTGCTCGAATCGATGTACCCGCTCAATTTAAATTCAAAATTGGCTTTACTTTTTGATCACCGTAGTAGATGTTCGATGTTGTTTCTATCGAAAATGAGATTATATGTTAGAGCAAAGTATTTATTTATCAAATAATAAGTCTAAGGCTTCAGACCATGTTTAATAAAATTCAAAAGCATACAAATTATATTATTAGTTTGTTTCAGTTAATAAAGAAGAAAATAGTATATAGCGCACCTGATTGATTTATTTTTATTTCTATTTTTTCAGTTTCATCAAAAGATGACACATACAGACCTAATACCTCGTACTTAAGGCGAAAGCCACTTTATGATTCCTCATCAAATATAAGAAGTGGCTATTCGAGAAGTTATTACAAGCAACACAGTGGGGGTTTCACATCTCGTAATTCATATTATCGCCGACCGCTTCAAAATGGTGCTTCCAGATTTTTTAACTATCGTAATGGTGCACAAAATAATTATCGATCATCCAGTGATGGCAACAAGGATTACAATCAGGCGAGACCAATCATAAATGAAGGTAAGAATCAACGTGATCAATGTAGTTTAGAACGATAGTACAACTTTATCTGGATAAATTTTTTTAGAGGAATATACTCGTATAACGACTCCTCGTCAAGATGTGATTTTCAAAAAAGGATACCTCTCACAACCAAGGAAATATTTATCTTCTACAGATACTAACACGACCTCATCAGCTGCGGCCAGTGTTGTATCAACAGAAGAGTCTATTTCCGCCGCAAGTGTACCTTCTCTAAGTCCGGAGCAGTGTTCATCATATGCAGAATCAATTGATCCCGAGCAGGCCTTTATGTACAGCTACTTTGATCAAAATGGCGTATTTTACTTTAATCGTAAGAATATTTTTTTTATTAAATTTTAATTAATTTACTTATATTATGCGTTTTTATAGCATATCTGCCTAATGGATTTGACCAATATGCAGGTCAAATGTTTATGTTGCCTTATAGCTATCAGCCTTATAACGTATATCCTTCAGACGTAAATAGTCCTCCACAAAGCACTGATATTGAAGAAAATCCAACCTCGACTGACTCAAATGAGGTACGTAGCCCTCATATTATTATTTTTATATTTTTTCTTAATTTAATTTAACATACTCTTTCATACATTTTTATCAATTTTAACAATTGACCTGTTTAAAAACATTTTTAATCTTTTCTTCTCAACATTAATAAAAAAATACCTGTTCATGTATGTATGTTGTTACTTCACAATATCATAATCAATAATTTTTTTATATTGGTTACGTTCATATCGATTTAATTTAAATGATTATTTAGTATGTTAATAAGAGATTTGAATTATTATTACAGAATTTAAGTGATAATAAAGAGACCCAAGATACCCAAGAAACGACTACAGAGTCACCAATTGACTGTGATGTAAAAACAGATCCTCCGATATCCGAAAAGACTACAACAACTGAGAACAGCGAAAAATCTAGTGAGGATCTTGTGCCAGAAACAGAGCAAAATGTAATTTAAAATTAAATTAAAAACTTTTTTTTTAAACAATTATAATTTGAAAATTTCGATTTTAACACTTTAGGAAATTACAACGAATCAAATGGAAAATTTTTATAATTATGGATTCCAACAATTTTATCCACAAATGATTTTCCCCTACATGTACGGACAACAATTTATGCCAATGATTGGTTAGTACCTCTAAAAGATTAAAACAATTTGTAGTGCCTTTAATTATGAGTCTTTTAATTAATTTATTTAGAAAATGATCACGATCATGAATCATATACTGAGTACTACAATGAAGGTGATGAGAGAGGAGCAACATTTAAAAATAGAAGAAAGACGCGGTTACAAGACGATGGTAGTTCAACTGGGGTAAGTAGTTTAATATTTTAATTTCTTTAATTATACCAATTCTCAGGATCTCACTTTACGAGTTCTAATAATTTTTCTCCTTTTACTTCTAAATTGCGCCTCAAATAATTCTTGCTTTATTTCAATCCCCTTTAAATTAGTTTGAACCATACAAAATTTGGGTACCACACCCAAAGAGTGTGTAAAACTCATGTACCATTTATTTTCACAATCGAGCGCTTTAAAAGTTAGCGGCAATAAAATTTGCATAAGCAACATGGATTTGCATGGCATTTCAGCCACATGTTTTACGGTGGCTCACGTGGTAATAGTTTATTTAGAGAAGTCATTGAAAAAATCGACACGAGGTGAGTCTGCATATTCTCCACGATCTGGATAAATTATTTTCGATAAATCATTATCACCGGAGTAAACAGAAATAAAGCAATGTGAACGGCTATTTCATTATAATAAAAATACCTAACCTTCTTTAGAGAGATATTGCGTCATAATCATGCTTTATTTATTTTACCATTGAACATATTTTTAAAAAAAAGGATGCTCAAATATTTAAAACCTCCTTATTCGAACAATACAAATACTTTAATTTGTTGGTAGTATTCCAGCGTTTTATTTGAGGCTTAAATATATTCTAAATGATAAGAAACACGCACAAGTGCATTTTATTCATCTATTTCGTGACTATGTTCTCTTAATAACCGCATTCCACAAATGTAATCATTATAATAGCTTTTGTATAAAGGTTAGACGTTTAACGAATTGATTTTAATGTTAGAATAATAAGAATTCAGTGTATCTGGATTTGTAGTTAATAAATAATTATCAACGACCATGTCAGCATTAACAATATCGAATTAGGAAAAGATGAAACACGTGAGAAACGGGAGCATTGCTTCCAAAAATAATTGAGCGTTTCCAGATTGGAGTAAATATTTAATTTCAATGTTATTAATCTAATTTTAACACTAGGTTTACCGAGTGGTCATTTTGACCCATTGTAGCTTCTTAGTTGTTTTTTCTCCAGTACAATGAATGCTGTATTTTCTGAAAATATCTTGATTAATCTTAATAAAGCAGAAAATAGGTTTCATAACCTACTAATTTCCTATAAATAAAACATCTTCCTCTTTTGTAATAGAATATTAAAGGGAAACATTAAAAAAATGGAAATTCAATGGGTTTAAATCACACTGAAAAGTATAAATCAGGGAAAATTGTACTGGTGATGAACGTTTTTATTTATTACTTGCTGAGTTACCCGGTTTCACCCGGCGTTGGGTAAATACTTACTAATTAAACACTTTTCAAATGTTCTAGTTTGTTATATCCTAGAAATTGCTTCAACCCGAAAAACCCGCTATGAATCCGCCATCTTGAATTTCCAAATCTGAATAATATTCAAAATTAGTGACCTGAAAATAATCATTGTACAGATCTTCATCAAAATCCGTTGAAATCGAGAAATTTTAGTCGCCATATTGGATCCGCCATCTTGGATTTATAAATGTTGGTAATATTCGAAATTTGTAGCCTCAGAATGACCATTGTACCAATTTTCATTAAAATCCGTAGAAATTGAGACATTCTGGTCGTTATGTTGAATCCGCCATCTTGGATTTGGAAATTTTGCTAATATTCAAAGGTTCAGAATAATCATCGTATTAATTCTCATTAAAATCGGTTACAATAGAGAAATTTTGATCGCCATCTTGGATTTGGAAATTTTGATAATATTCGAAATTAGTGGCCTTAGTATAATCATTGTACCAATTTTTATTAAAATCCATTGAAATTGAGAAATCTTGGTCGCCATATTGGGTCCGCCATCTTGGATTTCTAAATTTTGATAATATTCAAAATCAATGACCTCAAAACAATCATTGTACTAATTTTAATTAAAACTAATTGGGTTCGCCATTTTGAATTTCTAAATTTGAACAGCGGATTTGAAATCAGTATTCCGCAAATGTACCAATTTTCATGAAAATCGCTTCAAATTTAAAATTTTCAGCCGCCATCGTGGATCTGCCATTTTGAAGCCCTATGTATTATCCGAAAAAAAAAATTAGTCTATAAGTTAAGTTGCAATATGTACTACCTTCGGACAAAAAATGAAAAATATCGATGCAAGCGTTTAGGCGTGATTGAGCAACAAACAAACAAACTTAGCGAAATATTTCTGAGAAAATCAGATTTATTGTAAAAATTAAGGGCCCTATTATGGAAGTCGATTTCGGTCGACTCGACTAGCGAAGACACATTTTCAAGCCTGAAATGCTAAGGAAATTAGTGTCTTCGCTAGTCGAGTCGACCGAAATCGACTTCCATAATAGGGCCCTAAATCTTGGTAAATGGAAACAAAGTTTAATTAGACTAGCTTCACAAGGTAATTAATAAAATAAAACCACAATATTTTATACTTTTCTGGTACAAAAATTATTGGTCTGAGTATTACGATTTTGTAATGTTTATTTTTAAGCACAATTATTTGTAGTCGGCTGTCTTATTATAACAATTAACTATTATTTATAGGTTACAACAACAGATTGCTCTGAGGAAGACTACAGTGATAAAGAAAATATTTTAGACAACGTAGAAATTGGACATACCGATAAAACATCAATAGTTACTGCCCCGGAGAAATCAGAAAGTGCAGAGGTAAATTAATAGAATTTTACTAACTAGGATTACAAACTAACTCACTTATATTTTCTCTAGGAAATCAAGAAAATTGTCTTTAATGCGGATGTTGAAGAATTTATTCCCCGCCAATCAAAACCGCACTTAAATGTGAATGTTAAAGAGTTCCTACCGAAAAATTACAAACCAAAGAGGAGTACAACGTGCATAGAAGAAAATGATAAAAAAGTCACTACTGAAGAACATAAAGAAGACTTACCAAAACCACAAAGAAAACCAACTAAAAAAGATAAGAGTTTAGTAAAAGAAACAGAACAACAGTCGAATTCCATAGAAGAAACAGCGAATACATCAACAAGTGTAGAAACAGCGAAAACCATAGAAACCATTGTACCCAATTTACCTACAAAACCCATCCAAGACACCCCCAAACTAACCTTGGCCGAACGAATTAAGAGAGATTTTGCCAAGAATAGTAACGATACCGAAAAGTCTAGTCCACCGAAAAATAACTCTTCGAATTTAGTTAGTAAGAAATCATTGAAGAAAAATGAAATAATAAAACCTCCAATTGTTAAAGAAGTTTCAGGAATGACCTTTGCAAAGATTTTAACTAAGGATCGATCGAAACCTGTGAAGAGTCAGGTTAAAATTTCCAATGCTATAAATATAAGCATTAAAACAGAAAAACATCCTGCCAAAGAGGTTACAAAAGAATTACAAAAACAGCCGGAACCAATTAAAGTGCAATCAGATTCAGCTGCAGAAAAAGAAATTATTCAAGATGAATGGCAAACTGTTAAGCCGAAAGGTAAACGTTCCAGACACTATGCTAAAGAAATGGCTGTGTTTGAAGAAATACCAATTGAAAAGGAAGAAGCATTAGACCAGAAAGTGCCGGATGAAATCGTCCATAAGGAGGAAGTTGTTAAAACAAGTTGTGAAGTTCCTGAAGTTGTTAAAGAAAAATGTGAAGATAAAATTGAAGAAGATATTATTTTGAAAACGAAGGAACTAGAAGAAAACAGCGACGAAAAGCCGCTGAATTCTTCAATTATTAAAAATTCTGATGTGCTAAATTCACAAAAGAAGAACAAATTACGAAATAAGAAAACGAAGAAGAATCCATCTCCGCTCAAAAAGACAACAAAAGAGAAGGAATTCTTAAGGATTTCAAGTGAAGAAAAGGAGGAAAAGACTGATCAGCTCGTAGAGGAAGAAATAGTACCTCAAAAAGATGATACCTTGCTGGGAACTCTAAATACCAAGCAAGAAGATATACTGGACAGTTTATACATTATGGATAGAAACAACTCTTTGCTGAGCAAGAGATTCTGTCGCAATCCACTAGAAATTCTTAATGGTTTTGATTGTAAATTCAAAACAAATAAAAGCATTTTGAAGGAGGAAGAAGATATGGTGCTCAATGTTATTAAATCGTTATCAACCAGCCAAATTAAATCCCCTAAAAGAGCTGAAAAAGTTGAAGAGCTCCCAGAGGAGGAGACTGCCCAAATAACAATGAAAGAAGAACAGGCTGAGGAGACTGGTTGTAGTATTAAGAAAGTGATTGAGGAGACAAATATTGAAAATTACTCCGAAAACCTAATATCAAATGGAATATCAAATGACTATGAGTTATCTGATGATTCTAAAGAAAATACCATAGTTGAAGAAGTGCCGCAAGATATGCGAAATTCTATTAGTGATAAATTATCTGACACAGGTAGCCTTTCAGATTTATCTGTGGAAGATTTTGGAAAGAAAGGCGATACAAAAGACTGCTCAGCTCAGGCTGAGGTTATTGTCGAAGATGATGTTTGTTTAAAGATCACATATCTAGATCATCAGAAAGTAGAAAATGAGCTTGAAATAAAAACCAAATCAAAGGATGAGCAAGAACAAAGAAATGAAGAAATAATTGATGAACATCAAAAAGAACTCAACAATCAATCTAGTCATGATTCGCTAGAAGAAATAAATACACTTTTAGCGAATGTTAAAAAAGAGTTAACGACAACTGATGGCTATCATAAGGAGTCCTGCGATTTATTGAATCATAGTTCGTTGGAAAATAATATTATATTAAAAGACTCTATTCCAACGAACCCAGTAATTGTTAAGATGAACGAAACCACCACAGTTCAAGAGAATTTAGTCTTAGAAACTCTTGTTAATGGTGAAACCAATGCAATAGCTTTTGAAGAAGATTTTGAATTGGAAACTGCTATTAATTTAGAAGAAAATAAAACGACAGTTGATAAAGAACTGCAAACTATTGTTAAAGATGAAGCAAATGGAACAACAGCTGATAAAACTACTTTAAATGGGGAAGTTGATGAATCATCTTTTGATAAGAACTTACTCTCGAAAACTGGTGTTCATGTTGAAACAAATAAAAGTATAGAAAAAAATTATACACCAGAAATTAATGAGCCTACATCTACTCAGGAAACCTCTTTTAAAATTAAGGAAATCGAAAATAAAATTAATGAGTTTTTACCCCAAAAAACTCTTATTAATTCTGAAGCTCACAGCACGACTGGTGTAGAAAATGAAGATAATTTCTTCAAAATTGAGTCATTTAAACCCTTTGAATACAATTCAGAAGATAAAGTGGACGTTAAAGCAGTTTTCGAAGAGAAAATGAATGAAATTAACGAGGAATGGAATAATAAATATAATAACATTCCTCAAGCTGTTGAAAATATTAAAATCCCTCCAGATGAAGAAAAAGAACAAGCACAGGTATTGAAAGAAAATAATAATTGTCTTCCAGAAGAAGTGCCATCAGTAAAAGTTAACCTTACTGAATTAAATTTTGCTGGTCAAGAGAAAGAAAATGATGTGAACAATTCTCAAGTAGCTTTATTGAAACCAATGCTTGAAAAAGTGGAAACACTTGATTTGGAGGCGGATAAGAGCTCTACTCTAAGCATTGTAGAGGGAAATGATGTTGCCCAAATTGCTTATTTATCAGGCGATCCTCCCCCAACTGAAAAAAAGGTATGTGAATTAAATACTTCAAATTCAATTTTCGTAGAACTACAATTAGAAAATTTGAATTCACCAACTATAATTATAGAACAGTGTAATTCTAAAAGCTGTGTAGAGAATAAAACTGCCGGCAATTGCCTCGAAAACACTGCTGATGACCTACATGATATTAAAAAAGAATTAATTATAAATGCTGCTTTAAATGAAGGCGATCACTGTTTAGAGTGTGTCTCACCAACAAACGACAGCGGAATTATAAGCTCACCAACAACAAGCTTACCTACTGAAATGAATGATTCCAATAAAATCGATCTCAGCACAATAAATATTCCTGATCTAGATGAAGATCCAAGTAAATATCCCCTCACAATGGCTGTTAGAGAATGGTTAAGCCAAGAGTCAAAGGAGAAGACTCCAGAACCAATTCTTCGATTCCCTGATGATCCTAAACTTAATTCGATTATAACATCTTCTATAATCGAACAAACGAATCGTAGAAGTGGAGATTTTGAAGATTGGACATCAGAAGAATCAGACAATGAAGATCAATCACAGGTGAATCCAAAAAACTTGTTAAGCAACCCCTCGCGTGTGTCATCTGTTAACTTGTTATCGTCGAATGATAACGATAGCGACTACAACAGCGACAGTCAGCAAAGATTCGACGAGGATGACAATACATGCGAGAGGGTTGCTTCAATTATTTCGGATATTGATAGGAAGGATAAGGGCGATCTTCTCGACTATTGGGACGATGAGTTCGTTCGTGATCCAAGAAAATGGCTCAGTGTCAGCAGCAGCTGCAGCAGCAATGATGATAAGAAGGAGTCTGTGTTCAGTACAACGCCAAGCGAACCGATGAAACCCTACGACAGTGTCTATGGCAAAAGCATCGATTATGAACGACTGCTGGCCAATAACTATGAATTCCTAAGCAATAATATTATTAGTTTTAATGATCCGTCAACCGCTGGTGTAAAGCACGAGGGGAGAAACGAATCAAGGCTTAATAATAATAATATTAATAATAATAATGATAATTTCGGTACTAATATTAACAATAATAATAATAATAACTGTCTTAAGCCACCTGAAGTCTGTTGCATGATAATGTAGCCCTAGTTGATTATAATTGTTACGACTACTCTTTATCTATTAAGAATTTATCGACGAGCATCGTTTTCTACACTATGAAAAAAAAAAATTGACTTCGTAAGTTTATTGATTTTGAGACATTGTTGCTTATTACGAAAGTTTATCGGAATCACCCTAAATGCATAATTGTTATACAATAATGCAAAATTATAAATAAATAATTCTAAGTGCGAGCGCCTTTTATTTAATCGTCTATTACTATAATAAAAAAAGACATTTCAGTAAGTTTTCAGATCAGCAATATCACGGCAAGTAAGAAGTTGTTAATTAATAATAATGTGGAGAATTTTAATATTTAGTCTTGTTTTTAATAGCTATTCTTATTTTACTTTTTAAAGAGTGAAAATGATAATAAAAATCGATTTTTTCCTTATTATTTAATGGTTGTAGACACGACAGAGAATTAAATTAGATCTACCTTCGTTTCCACTTTTCATAGAGGAAAACACTTAAAAGTAGCAACGTATCTTTATATGTATAAGGGATAAACATTATTATACAAAAATTGAATGAATTTACTTTAACAAAAGGAAAAGTAACTATAATTTCAAAGAGCTGATAATTGTTTGTTATATTTATAACTTGTTTAAAATTCATGCTTGTAAGTTGCAATTTTCAAAGTGGGTAAATTTGAAAACTTGTTTTCGCATGCTAATATCTACAATGGAAGAACATATGTTAAAGTACTGGATGCCTTTAATATTGGCTCATAATAGCGAAGATGAATAGTCCTTTCAGGGGCGTATAAATAAATAAAATTTAATAATTCAAGTGATTTGGTATTATATAAAAATATATCTTTTACAAATATAGCACAAATAACTTCACGTCGTAATTTTAGTTCAGATATTCGAGAAGCAAAAATCTACGTTCATAAGACGGCATGTTATACTAAACAAAATTTGTTGCTATGTTCATGGCTATTCTTCTGAATGCTTTCTGTGCAATCTTTACAATAGCTTTGCAATAAGGACACCAAATGATTGATGCATATTCTAATACAGATCTAACCAAGGATAAGTAAAGAATTTTCCGAGTATGAGCGTTTCTAAAATCACCAGAGTTACGCTTAAGGAATCCCAAATATCAGTAAGGTTTGAGAATCATCAACTCTATGTGCGGTGTATTATAAAAGAAAATTTTTTCTCAAATATTACCTCTATGGTGATGGGATTAGAATTTGGATGAAATGACCTTAATCTGCACTTCGATATGTTTAAATGAACAGTATTTTTCGATTGAGAGTTTGTCAAGATCACCCTGTAGTGTGAGACAATCAACATTTGAACTAATTTTGAGACATAGTTTAAGGTCATCAGCGAAAATTAAACATTTAGCTCCTGTAAATATTGTGACCTACTTCAAAATTTTAAAAAATCGATTTTCTTTTTACACGGATCTCGAGTGCTCTAAGAGTTGTATTAGGATTTAATAATAATCCGAGCAATAGAACTATATTTATTTTGATTTTCGACTTACGCTCTGTAACGCGCTTCGGAGCACACACAAATTTTCTAAAAACAACTTTTTTACACAATGTCCAAGTAGTTTCTCCGAAACTACTCAACCAATCTTTCTAAAATTTTAACCACATATTCATTACATATGTAGGAATCATACAAAAAAATAAAATTATCGATAACCTTTGTTCAAATCCCCACAATTTTGTCAATTTTCAAATAAAAATTAGTTTTTTAGTTCCAACCATAGTTTCAGTTGTGTTTCAGACAATACCTTACTTCAGAATCATCAGGACAGCTGTAAATTTTTTTTTTTCTATGGAGAAGCCTTCATTTTGAATTTATTTATTGTTTTAAATCAATAAAACTAATTTTTTTGTATACATCAAATGTGTACTTATTGAACCTAAAAAAATTTAGAACCCTATCTACTATATAAATCGCATAATAAATTCCTTTTTCGGGCCGGCAAAGTGAGTAGACCCTCTTTAGGAATAATAGAAAAAATAAAGGTGCTAGTTGACTACCTGGAGAAATCCATAAAGACATTTGATTTTCTGTATATATTTATATAATTGTTAATACTTTCAAGATATTGCATTTTTTATCTTCCAAATCCAACTGACATGTTCGAACATCTTTAATATAAAGGTTTTAGGAATGAATCATAGTAAAGTAAAAATATCAAACTTTCCAATGTTTTGGTGGCTCTGGTCTAAAAACTGTATGCTCTTTAAAAATAAATTAATAACACTCTGCCTTAACAAATCAACATATAGAATAAATTTCAAAAACTGGATTTGCAGTAAAGAACGCTAATCTTTCAATATAGGCATTTTTTTTTAATATGTTGCTTTTTTTTATTTCTTTTAAAAAGAATTCCCTATATTGGAAAATTAACAAGCGTTCTTTACATGATATTAAATAAATCAAATTTTTAGACTTTGTTTAAAACATAGAAATTAAAGAGTTAACTTTATACGAAGTTGTTTTCAGACCTTTGCTCTACTGATTGGAAAAATATATAATAATAATAATTGATAATTGACTGTTTATGTTTCGCTACTTATATGAAATTAAATTTTTAGGGTACGTTTCCAATGCTAGCGTAACGCAGCGTGGATTTGTGTTCCCTTTCCTACTCGTGCATATTTACATATTCATATCTCCTTCTAATCCACGCTGGCTCTGCAATCTGAAGTTGATTTATTTCTACTCCAGATTGAAGCTCTTCGAAATATGTTCGAATTTTGTGTTAAAATAGTTTTCAATAGATGGGGTTTTTAAAGCTCTTATAATTCCCTTTAAGAAAAAACATTTATTTTTGGTCAAAATGAAGATATTCTAAAACTGAAGTATATTCTTATAATTAATATATCCCTTTTGCATAAAGATTGCGTGAAACAATTTATTAAAAATGCCTTTTAAATATTGAGAAAACCCGTTGGGGTTCGTGCATTTGAAATTCTGATTCGAATATGCTGAGACGTCGTAAGCAATGCACAGCTGATTGCAGTTTGTTTATGAAATTAATGAAGGGGATACATTTAAGTTAATTGAAAATGTTCCTTGTGAGATTTGAAAATAATAACACAATATTATTCGTCCGCGGTTATCCATTTTGCATACAAACTTTGCTGTCACAAATCGGCTGTTTAGTTCCTTCCATAATGAAGTTCGAAATTCGAAACTCACGCTACGCTCGTATTGGAAACAGGGCTTTACTATCCAAATAAAATTCTACAACAGCTTCACAATTTCAAATACATTCAGCTTTGCGCTTTTTACATTTGCCCACGAAAATTCAGAGGGCACTGCAATCACTTGAGAGCTAAAATTGAGCGAGGAATTTAAATTCAAAAGTATAACTGGACATTCCTTAGTACCGTTGTGAACTCAGCGAGGTGAAACAAGTTGGAAAAAATGAATTTCGTTTCGAATAAAGATTTTTACCAAAGAATATCCCACATAGGTAATTTTATAATATTATTTTGGCTGTAAGGAAATATATAAAAATAATGTTTCAAATTTCAGGGATTTTAAGATCAAAAGTAAGCTCGATTAAAGTTCCCGTCCAAGCGAAAGAAAATGTCGCAGGCAATGAGTAAGTTAAATTAATACAATTTGAAGAAAAGCTAGAAATTTATCTGACTGAAATTTATAGACTACAAATTCGATTTAGGATTTATAAAGTTTTTTTATTTGTAAAAAATTTCATTGATGTAGTTCTTTTGATTTGTTTCTAATATTTTCCATTTACTTAGTTTTAACACTTTAAATGTTATGTTCTATTGTATTGGAAACTTACCATAAACTTTTCAATACAAAAAATTAAACACGTATTTTAGCATTTTCCAGTTTAATTCTCTTTCAATTCACAGATTAAATTAAAATCTTTCTTTATATCGTGTCATATGTAAAATATAATTTTTCTCTGAATAATCTTAGAATGTTTTCGAATCATAAACATCTTACCGATAATGGAAAAGAACTTTATCAGACGCTGGCGAAGTTGCAACATAGACGTTATTTATTTCTCGATTATAAATAAATAAAGTAAAATTATTTACTTTAAAAAGGATTTGTTCCGTTAAAAATATGTTGGTGCCTTTCATGGAGGAATTTTATTCTGTGTTTGGTTTTTGAATAAGCAGTTTGAACAAATCTAGATTTTAGAATTTGTATTTTAACCACGAATTACTTTAGAAAGACTAACTAGTTTAAACTCAAGTTAATCTAGATCTCAGCTGTCGTAAAACTACATCGGAAAGTTGAAGTAAATAAGTTATTATTTTATTAATACCTTTAATTTTTATAATATGTATTAAATTTAAAAGTAAACACTATTTGCTAAAGATCTCATATTGTCTTTGAGTAACGGTGGGTCTGTAATTTTAAAACAATCTCTAATTACATGTAGTATTTGAACTTCAATTTATTTTAGATCTTTCAGGAAAAATTCTCATTTAGTTCAATGAAACAAAATTTAGTATTTGATTTAAAAATATCGTTATCGTTAATACCAAGATATTCTGGAAAATTACTTCTAAAAATTACGAAAATCCAGAATCACAAAAGAGGTCCGTAATTATAAGATTTAAGAATTTTTTGTTTGTAACCTTTAACGTCTAACAATAAGCTTTTTTGAATGTCTCTGTTGAATTTTAAAAACTTCTATCAACAGAAAACTCAGAAGAGTACCTGTACCAACTGCATCTACTACAAGAAACATAAACGACTTTGATAATTTTTCGAGTTCTACTGTTTTAAAGAACCAAAGCACTGTTTGGGATACGACAAGTACCGATGTTTATTTGATAACAGGTAAATTAATTAAAATTTCAATTTTATGTGTTATGTTCCTTACCTGACTTTGCACTTCCTTTTACTAGTAAATGAAATTTCAATCTCTGTGACTTTTACTGGTTTATTATATTCAATTATTAAGAATTTAACAATATCCTCGTAATGGAATAAAAAAATCTAAAACGAAATTATCTCTTGAATAATATAAAACAAATTATTTTCAGCAATTACAGAAGGTCGAGGATATGCTGAAGGAGAGATAGGCCTCGCTACCGTTGACATTAATTCGCCTACACTTTTACTTTCTCAATTTAGTGATGGAATTTGGTATTATGGGATCATTAATAAGCTTCAAATATTAAATCCAAAAGAAGTATGTTTGTGCTATTACTTGATATTTTGGAAAGAAATATTTTCTAGGAAACATTTATATATTTTTTAGATCATTATCCCTCGAACAATTTTCGAAAGTGAATCGAAACTACTGAGTCTTATCAAAGAAAAATTACCGAAATCAAAAATTGTTCCCATACCTAGAAGACATTATAATGTTTCTGAAGGTCTACAAATGCTAAAGACTTATTGTGCACCTACTTACTTGAACGAAATTAATTTTATCCAGAAAAAGTAAGTAGCTTTTAAATACCTGCAATAGTCTATTTTAAATATTTAAAAATTAAAATTTTAACAAAGTCTTACTAAATGTATTAAAATGTATATTATTTTAAGGTATTATGCTCTGGCTGCTGCTGCAGCACTTTTAAAATCAGTTGATCAACTTTTTGATGTTAACTTTCTTAAAAACAGTCTCAAATTAGAGTATCAGACTCAACAGGGAAGAATGTTAATTGGTAAGTTTATAAAATTAAAAAATTAGATTTAAAAATGGGTCTAAACAAAAACTAAAAAAATATCCTTTTATAAATTATACCAGATTACGACTCGTGTCTTCGTCTTGAATTATTGTATCCATTATGCTCTACAAAGGAAAAGAAAGCTAGTCTTTTTGGAATGCTTGATTATACGGTCACAGCCGTTGGGAGGCGATTTTTAAGGGCTCATATTTTAGAGCCTTATTGTAATATTTTCGATATACGAAACGTTCAAGAAGCGGTCAACGAAATTGTAGATGATCCCGATTTATTATTACAATTACAGGTATGCCACATTTCAAGTTCTATATTATAATTTATTCATTAATTAAAATTTTAGGAAAAATTGAAACATTTTAATAATGTTGATAGAATTCTTAAGCTATGCATTATTGTCACAAAGGTGAAAAAAAAAATAAATAATTTGGGAGCAGATAATCAAAAATGTATTGTTTTGGTTTTAGAGCGATGAGAATGTTACAAAAGCTGTTGAAGCAATGCTGAATCGAATTTTACTTTTGAAAACATCGCTCGAAATCATTCCCGATTTGGCATATTTAATTAGAAATTCCAAAACGAATATAATGAAGAACGTATACGAGGTTTGTCTTCTAATAATATTTTATCTTTAGTATATTGAGATTAGAGTTTTTACTTTATTACTTACTTTATTGCTGAACAATTAAAGAGATTTTCACAATTTGTATTATTACTACTTAATTAATTATTTTTAAAGGTTTTCACAGATTCAAGGTTTTCTGTTATGCTTATGGAAATAAATGATGTCATAAGACCAGAAGTTCAATTTAGTCGAGGTTCAACTTTGTACTTTCAACGAATTCATGCAGTTCGAGAAGGTGTTGAAGATTTTTTAGATTTAATGAGAAAAATGTATACAAAATTGGCAGACAATATTCGTGGTAAATATTTTTAATTTGAATTGTGCTGTTTCGATGTTGCATTGCTTATTCTTTCTTTTTCTAGAGGAGATTGGAAACTTAGCTGTTAAACATGACCTGCCTCTACGTATGATCTATAGTCAAGCAAAGGGATTTCATATGCAAATAACTTTGAAGAAAAACAGTCCTCAAATTGATATTTCTCCAGAGCTAACTATAGTGAGTTTAATAAAAATTCTGGAGTAGAAATATCAAAATATTTTCTTTCTTTTCGCAGTTGTATAAAAAAGGAAATAATATTTATTTAACTCATCCTGCGTTGGCTAAGCTAAATACTCGGATTGAGGATGTCATCAAAGAAATCCATATAATTAATGATAAGTGAGTTAAAGTATAATGATTTTATTAGAATCTTCTTTGGCTAAACTCTTATGGTATGATATGGTAACATATCTTGTTTTTAGAGTTATACGGACATTAATTGAAAAACTGATGCAGTACACTGAAGCAAACTATTCTCTTGTTGGAGCAGTGGCACATTTAGATATTCTACAATCGTTCGCAAAGGTAACAGGACAGTGAAACATACAATTTTGATATTGTTGGAGAGCAGAGATATTCACTTATTATTATTTATACAGATCAGCTCTATGGATGGCTTCTGCTGCCCAACATTTGGTGACGAAACCCGAGTTATAAATGCTATACATCCTTTGCTGGAACATTCACGTGTAAAACCCACACCAGTACCAAATAATATGGTAATTTAAAAAAAAAAAAAAAAGCATTAAGAAAATATACCTTATTAAAAAATATAAATTTCAGTTTGCAACACCAGAATATAACATTTTTATTATAACTGGACCAAATATGGGAGGGAAAACTATTTACATTAAAACAATTGGAATTTTACAAATTATGGCGCAGGTACTATTTTGTTGAAAAGGCTTAAAAAGATAAATATTGATTAGTTTGTTAATTTTAATTTTTTTTTCAAAGATATTTTAATTAAATATTGAATCTTTATTGCATTTTTATCAGATGGGATGCTATGTTCCAGCAAAGGAGGCATTATTTAGAATTTGTGATAAAATATTTACACGAATCGGATTTGAAGATAATACTGAACAAAATGCATCAAATTTTAAAATAGAGGTTTATCTACAATTAAACTTTTATATAAATATTTCTACTAATATTTTTGCAGATGCAAGAAATGGAATATATTTTTAAAATGGTTACTCCAAATAGTTTGATTATTATTGATGAACTTTGCAGGTATATTTTACTTTAAAAAAAAAAAAAACAATATCCTATTTCAGAAACATTTAGATTAAAAATGAATACTATGGGATTAACAATAACAATTTACTTTATTTTTAACTAAATTTTCAGAAGCACCAATACAAAAGAAGGAAACGAATTGGCATGGAAACTATGCGAAAGATTATGCCTTTTAAATGGTATGAAGAAGAATGGCGAAGTTTCCACTGAAGAAGTAAGTGTTTTTTAAATACTATTGTATATTTTATGCTGCTCTAATGCTTTAAAAAATCCCTGAATATGTTTCTTCGTCTAAATGCAAGCAGGGAATAGGGTACTCTAGTAATTAATTAATTAAACCATAGAAAAGTTACTTGAATTTTGTGATACTTAAAAATATCATTAATAAAGTAAAATTGAATAAATTGAAATGTTTAATGAACTTAATCTTTTATGTATTTTGTGATAATTTTCATTTTCGATTCAAACATACATATTGCTCTTAAATTTAATGATACCAACACTATCATCTATGTATGTACTTCTAAAGTGTTCGATAAGACCACTTATAATATCTTTTGTTTTGCAATTTCAATTTTTTTCCTTTATAGAGGAACGAAACTTCTCATAATTTAATAATCAATAGAACAACTCAAAAGTTATGCAACATCACAGGTCCTTTTGTTTTCATTACAACACACTTTTTACAACTAACAATGTTGGCCGAAGAGTACCATAACATAACCAAGTAAGCATAATTTTTAAATAATAATAAATTACTCATTAACTTAATAATTTTTTAAAAGCCTTTACCTTTCCGCTGAGGAGAAGTATGTTAACGATATGTTGTGCCTAAAATATAACCATAAAGTAATGGTTAGTATGACTATACAAAACTTTTTTTGATGAACTACATTTACTTTTATTATCCTGCAGGTTGGTGTAAATCCTCTAAAAGGCTATGGATTATGTTTGGCTCGATGTATAAATTTACCTGAAAGAGTACTGCCTAGGGCTGTTGAAATTTTAAAAAATTCTTCATTAGGAGAAAATGTAATTTAAAACTTACCATTTAATTGAAATTAACTAAATATATTCCTATTCTAGTCACTACGCAGTAATGGATCAAAAACAATTAATTACATCGATCCTGATTTTCATCAATTAGAAAAAACACTAAATGAAACCGAAGAAAGTTTCTATAAAGAGGGAAGCACATCAAAAACACATGTTGCTAATTTTATGAACGTTTCGATAGACTCCCAATTTGTAGAAAATTGTTCTATTCGAAATATTACAAATCAAGAACTTCTAAAGGGTTTTGAGAGCCAACTTTATGATTTATATGGAAAAATCGCTTCACACTTTAGAACCCTTAATAATAATAATAGTGAGAAAAATGATACGAACGATTTAGAAATTTTAAATGGATTTATGCAAGAATTTGTACAATCTCAGTCGAAAGAACTTTTAGATGTGATTTTTAAGAAATCCGTTGGTGGATGTAGAGAAAATATTTCTTTTCCGGATCCAAATAGAGTATGTGTTCCGAAAACAAAACCATTATCATTTTCTGCTAGTATAAAAGATAAGCCTAGTACATCTAGAGTTTTTGATTTTCATAATTTATCTATGCCTCAGCTTTTACCAAAAAATAGGTTCAGCTTAAACAAAGAATCTAGTTTATCTTTATCAAGCGGAAATAATCAGATAGAGAGAAGTAGAGGAGAAGAAAAATCTCAAAAAGAGAAAACTTTTTCTGTAAAAAGTGTAGATCCAAATAGAACATATTTTGTAAAAGAAGTTAAGAATTTAGTTAGTTCTTCAGGTGTAGTATCTGCAAGTCGGAAACGTAGTGCAGAAAGAATAACTCTGAGTCAGCCTAATATTTGTAAGCAGAATTTTCGATAACAAAAGAAATCAATATTTTTTTTCTTATCAGTTTAAAATTTTTATTGCGTAAATTAAAAGATTAAACGCTAATTTATAGGACAGCAGGAGGATGAAGAGTTCCAAATTCAAAAGTCTCAATAGGTCGATATAATGTTAATCATTAGAAAGATCACTTTCGGAAGGTAACTTATTTTATTATTTGTGCTAATTTTGAATAGCAGACCATTTACATGACTGTTCTTTAATTTTTGACATGATTTTCAGGAGTTATTATATTTAAATACACGGTTTAAAAATAAGTTTGGTCTTTGGTCGTTCTTAAGTTCTATTATACTTATAAATAACACCGGTAAAAAAAAAAAACACAATGTCTCTTTTTGTTTCCGAACGAGTACCAGATCATTTCTATAGGATTTTTTCCGAATATTACGAATTATTAAATGAAAATTCTCAATCAGCTCCCGTTTTCGAGAAAAGTAGAGTGGAAAATTCAAAATATCGTATTTTTGCCATTTTTGAAAAATCATCAGGAAATAACAGAAGGTCACTGGAACTTGTAACATGGCTCAAATCGAAGCCTGAAACTTATTCTAAAAAATATCAAATACCACACTTTCTATAACTTTTTCTAAACATTCTCGCGAAAAAATTTTTCATGAGGGTGTATTTATTATAGCCTTCATTCAGCATCTGTTGTATGAAATAATCGGTTTGGTAAAAAATTTGAATTTTCAAGGTATTTTTTCGAATATTTTTAAGACCTTTAGTATTTTGAGATAATAGTTCAAGGTTCTAACTTGGGTTTTAGCCACGTTACAAGCTTCTATAATAATCTGTTATATTTTAACGATTTTTCAAATATGGATAATTCTATTACAAACCGTACGGATTTTGATAAGAATTGACCGACATGTCTCCGATTTGGCTGAAACTTTTTTTACGGATTCTATATCGAAAAATAAGAGATACGTGTCCGAGGATTTTTTTTTGTTCCACATATTTTCGCTAATACTAGTGATCGAATATGTGAGAATAATGAATTTTTTGGCTTGGAGACTCACTTTCAAAAACTTATAACTCTGGTTTTATTTGAGCTACAAACTTCTTTTTTTTCATTTTAAATCTAAAGGACTGAGTTTTAAGAAAAAAGATATTTTTAATAAAAATTATTAGCAAATTCATATTGTTATTAACAATTTAATTGTTTAAATCAACTTTTAACAATGGCCCCCACCTCGTAGCAAGGTTTTAGTATTTTTATTGTATTCTCCGTCATATTTTACATAAAAAACATGTTTTCAAAATATGGTACCTTTATTATTACTATTTTTAAAACATTAATTTATATAGCGCGACAGGTAAAAAAATGGTTTTTTGTTAATAAAAAGAAAACTATAGCTCGGATCAAAAAAAGTTACATTTTTGTCTTAACTATTTCTCGACATAACCTCAAACTTTTCGAATAAAATGCAAAAAATGTTAAAAGTTTTAGCCAAATCGGATATGTGTCGGTCAAAAAGGTGTTCGGATTGTAAAAGAATTACCCATATGGTCAAAATAAGGTATTTTGACTTTTTCACTCACCTATTCCTTGAAAACGGAAGCTAATTGAGCATTTTTATTTACGAATTCATAATCTACGGAAAAAGTCGTATATAAATTATTGGCCACTAGCTGACCCAGCAGACGTTGTACTGCCCTTTCCGGTACATTTTCATTATGCCCTGTGCGTCGACCAATATTTGATCGTGTTCTTTCTTTTCGCATGTTTCTACAAATAATACCATTAATATAAGAAAACAGTGTTTCCGTTTCATATCCCTAATTAATTTGTTGAACAAACTTACACGTTGTTTAATATTAAATAAACTGTTTTACACGTCACAAATATTGGAAAATTAACCGGTTTCATCCGACGTTGGGTAAATACTTACTAATTAAAGACTTCTCAAATTTCCTAGTTTGTTATATCCTAGAAATTGATTCAATCCAAAAACCCCTTTATGAAAATGTTGGATCCGCCATCTTGGATTTGGAAATTTTGATAATATTCAAAATCAGTGACCCAAAAACAATCATTGTACTAATTTTCATTTAAATCCGTCGAAATCGAGAAATCTTGGTCGCCATACTGGGTCCGTAATCTTCGATTTGTAAATTGTGATAATATTCAAAATCAGGGACCTCAATACAATAATTGTATTAATTTTCATTAAAATCCGTTGAAATCGAGAACGCGAAGTTAAAATAATCGTTAAGTTTTCTGAAATTATCAAATTTTCTGCGCAATTTTCTTAACTTTTCTTTCCGTAAGAACCATCTACAAAGTATTAGAAAACTTAAAAAAAAAAAATGAATGAAATCGGTAAAGTCGTTCTCAAGTTATTGCGTGACCAACAGAAATAGGGGTTCATTTTTATATATATAGATTTGTTCGGAAAAAAATTTAGTGTTGACAAGTGTAATTTTTGCATTAAGTCGTAAAATGAATTCTTTGGTATTTGCATAAGTCCAGTATATTTTCCGGTTACAGATGCCAAGCCGTTTTGACCAATATCATAGTTTGGAATGAGCATAAATCTTTATTATTGCTGTATGACACTGAGTATTTGCTCTAACTAAATATTAACTGCAGACATTTTTAGTAAGTAGTTTTAGATCTCAAGAAACATTTAAATTTTTTAGTTTTAGTAATTCTCTCTTGTACACGCACATTAAAAACTAAAAATATTCAAATAGTAGAGCCATAAACATTATTTGCAAGCGTTTATGAGACAATTTGTCATCAGATAAATTTTTATATCTAAACTTCACAACTCAGAGAGATAAAATGCAACAGAATCTCTAAAATCTTTATTAACCTCTTTCTAAAAATAGAAAAGTCGTTGGCTTACATAATAAATTCAGCTCAAAACATCGCATGAAAAATAAAAAATAAAACAAAATCTATAATTCTAATTTTCTGGTCCCCTACAAAACGTGGAGAATTAAATTAATTCGTATGATAAAAAAAACAACACACAATCTTATTAGATGCATTCTGAGAGCAAAATGCTTCTTACAAAATCAACTACGAAGTATGAAATTGCAAGCAAATAATGTCGAGCGTTTCTGTACAATGTCACGGTCGGACTCGATAGAGTTAATAAAACTCGGTAAACATAATAATCACTGTCGATGGATGCACTTGTCGCCCACTATTGTAATTTGTTGCACAACGTACTTATTTTCGTGACGTCGCTGCGGGATTCAGATTATTTTCAATTTGTTAGACTCAAATATGCCACACTCACCTTACTATTGTCATTACAGTGCTGTCGGTCGTCGGGTTAGTTTCAGAGCGTTTTTAGATTCTTTTTATATAAATTACCCTTCAAGAACACTTTATTCAGTCATCAGTACTTGCTGAAGAAAAAATATAATACGCAATTTTTTGTGAAGTACGGTATCTCTCTTTGGAAATTATTTTAGTGCTAATCAGGTGAGCGTTATACATTAATAAACTTCTTTTTTTTTTCTGTGATATATAATTTCAATAGGATTACGAATTCGTAAATGAAAATGTCCCATCACGTCACGTTTTTAGCAAAAAATAAATTAAAATTATAGTTTAAAAAAGTTAAAAGCATGCCGCTGTTATGAGTAGTGTAGTAAAACATAAAAAATGTTACCATATTCCTGTATTGTCACCAGAATTGCATAAATCTGCAAAGTTTTAAAGCGATACGACAATTAGAAGTGGGTGAAAAGTTAGTTGTAAGATTTGCTTGCAATGTTAAAAGTTATAGGTCAATCTACAACATTAAAAGCGCAGTTGTCCACTTAAATTTCTTAAAAAATAATTTCATGAAATATTTCGGAAGGTTTAAAAGTCTCTGATACGTTTTTAGAATAAATGCAGGTTTAAGCTTTCATTTAAGCCATGTTACGAGCTTCTATGACCATCTGTTATTTTTTAATGATTATTAAAAATGGCAAAAATGTGGCCTTTTGCACTTTTAACCCTATTTTTCTCAAAATCGTGATGTGATGGGCTGTTTTTGTTTATAAATTTGTAATCTACAACAACAACAAAAACAAATCAGTGAATATATCATTATTATAAAATCCTAGTTTTCATTATTAACAGTAGAAATACTACTAGATTTCATTCATTGGTTACATAAAAATTCAATCCATTTGTAGTCGTTAAATATGGTTGAAGGTATCGAAATTCCAAAAAAAAAGTAAAATTTGTTTACCTGAAAGAAACCTTCATAAAACCTGAATTGATATAAGTACGAGTACAAATAATTTCCTTGTTTTTCCACTTTACGGAAAGAATGAATGACTCATTCATTTCCAAGCTCCAAGTGCAACTTCAGCTGCAACCATGAAGTGTTTATAAAATTGTTTAGTTATCTGCGATCTTATCTTTGGTCGTTAGAGCTTAATTTTTTATCGGTTAATCACTTTTCCCACTAAAAACACCCTCTTAACTTGTTTCGAAGTGATTTGATGTCATGAAAGATTATGACAAGTTAATTCTTACCTACTTGAGACAAATATAATTTATTATATTATTACATTAGCTTTATCGATAATAATATTCAAAAAAGACATAGGGTATATTTCTGCATAAAATGATAAAGATGTGGAATTATTATTCATTGTAATAAATGGTATTATTAAATCATTAATGAAAATAATAATACGTATACGTAATTTACGCAGTACAAGCTCTAAAAGCTGCAAAAATTTCCTATGCTAATGGTGTGCTAGATTCTTTGTTTACATATAGTTGAGGCGTGTGCCGTAAGTTCAAAAAGATTTGCAATACTGCGTTTTGAAAAATCCAATAATTTCTTATCTACGTTTTGTGGTTGTTTTTTATTAGTGCTGAATCAGCCTTAGAGATAAAGTCTATATGCATATTTATTTTTCAAGTTTCTTTACATATTAAAGGAAATGCAATAGAACTTGGTAGGATGTTGCAATTGATAAAACTCGTATTTTTTCTATTTTAAACGTTTGGATAGGTTTTTAGTTGCGTTTTTTTAATGATCTGAGTTCACTATTCAACAATTTCAATTCAATGCATAATTCTGGATCCTGAACAGATTATTAAAAAAATGCATATTTTGTTATTCCCTTCTTTAGACTCCCTTATGAAAAATGTGTGAAATTGAAATGCGAATTACGTTTTGTTTTTCTGTAATATATTTTAATTTATTATGGTAATTAAAATAATTTAATTTATCTAACATTATAAAGCGAAGTTCGAAATTGTAAACTGCGCACCTTAAATTATTAATTCTAAAAATTTACGTGCGATAATAATGATAATTTAACAATTTATTTTATTTATTTATTTAAATTTTTATTTTGTTTGGTAGTTCGGTAGTAATTTTTAATTCATTACTCTAGCACTGAATTTTCGATACTGGAAACGTTTGCAAATTTGTAAACATATTGTAATACATATTTGTAAAGTGTATAAAATTTCTTATCTTCTGGCTTACCTCAAGAATTAGCATTTTCTAAACAATATTTAAATTTTCGTAATTCCTAAATCTTACTAACGATTTTTGTGTCATGGCTTTTCCTTTTAAAATTTTTAAAATAATCAATCTAATCAATTCTTCAAATTCCTAAAGTCGGCATTCCCTAGATTTTTTTTTTAAACAACCATATGACTCATAAGAAATTTGATCAAAAGATAATTTTAATAAAGTAAAATAAACTCAACACTAAAGAGAGTGAACTTAATTGTTGACCCGATCACCTACAATCAAATGAGACCACCACGCCGACTCGCCTACAGCAAAAATATTTCTAATGGGAAAATTCCCTATCATAAATTAATAGCCAGTTTCCCTATCATGGTATGCTGATTATAAAGTATAAGTTGTTTTTCAAGTTCTATTACCTTGCAAAAAAAAAAAAAATAGCCTTAGCAACAAAGAAATACATTTGTTTTTATATACTATTACTTTCTCTCCCACAACTCTCACATGTTCTTTCCACGGCGATTAGTTATTTGATTGCATTGCATAACTTGTTTTGTTCGAAAAATATAAATACAATGTCGAAGAGGTCAATTAATTAATTTAAAATTCTGTCGTTAATTTTATAATATTCAAATAGTCCTGATGATGATGGACATATAAAGATTATACTGAAAAGATACCTTGATCTTACAAAAAAAAAAAAAGAACGAAAAAATTAAAATAAAGAAATAAAAAACAGAAAAAATATCTAATTCCCTTGAAGAGAGTTATCACCTCAAGTTATTCGCTGTTGTTAAATTATCCTGACCCGGTTATTTCCGATTAAGACATATTTTTCCCATGTTATCTCCTCGACTGGTAATTAACAATTAATAAGAGCGAGTAAAATTCACTCACGCTGCTGATCGCCTGGACAAACCCCCTTCATCAGCTGATTTCCAACTTTCCAACTATAATAATTTTTCTATAATTTAATCAAAGGCTGCAATTCATTGCGTTGATGGTTTTATATGTTATCAGAATGTTTGTGAGCTGTTTGCAATTGAACAGAAGCGAAAACAGGTTGCCGACCACTTTGTTCACGTCATATCGGTCTCCAGGGGGTTTGAACAAAACAAAAATATCAAATGGCACTCTCCACAATAAAAAAATAAGAATAGAAAATCGCACGATTTTGTTGCTATCGGAACTGGAGCTCAGTACTGTGAGCCCCCGAAGTTTCGTTTTGAGCTCGCTGATGCAATTGCCCGCTGATAAGGTGAATTTTGTGCGATTACCCGAGCGTCTTAAGAGTTGGAGCTTCTTCAAAACATTAATTACGCCAATAAATTCTCCTTGAATAGCCTTGATAAATGAAAATAATTTTGTTTGTTTGCTCTGGCAGCAACCCCTTTATTTAATTTTTATTTTTTTGTATGTGCAATTACTTTATTAGCTTTATGATCTTATAAACTACCAAAAATTATAATCAAATGATAAAGATAGTCTCCCACTAGACAAATATTTTGGGTGAATGGCACTCAAAAATGCTTGTTTTTATCAAAATATGAAAAATTTCCGGTAGCTCATCAGTGATCAGTCGAAAAATTCGAAAGCGTCATGAATCTTTCTGAGAAAGTATTACGTTCATCAGATATGTTAGATTTTGGGTAGTTTCTTGATTTATTTTGTTTCAATGTATAATCTTTAAATTTTAGCTTCATTTTCCTATATTCAAAATGATGATGATGAGATTTGTTCATTATCATAAATTTAAAGCTTAAGCATAAGCAGATCTGTAAAAAATGGCATTACCAGTAACATGCATTACAATTACAAGTAATGTAATTTAAAGATGATTACCAGTACCATTACTAGTAATGGTAATGCAAAAAATCTAATTACCATTACAGTTACTGGTACTGGTACTTCACCATTACTGTAATCACATGCGCATTACTTAGAATTACTAGCATTACTCGAAATTACTAGCATTACTTACTCCCATGAGCATTATTTAGCATTACTTACCATTACCAGCATTACTTACTGCTCAATATAGCAGCAGTACTCAGCCTTACTCAAAATTATTACAATAAAGATGTTTTAATGAATATTAAAATATACATATATTTATTCATATAAAATGAAGATTTTATTACCAAAATTAAAAAAACTTTCAAATTGGCATTTTCTTTCTTGAGTAATGCTGAGTAATTCTGAGTAATGAAAAGTACTGCCATGTAATGCTACGTAATTCCGAATAATGTTAGTAATGCCAAGTAATGCTAAGTAATGCTCATGTAATTACAGTAATGGTGAAGCACCAATACCAGTAACTGTAATGGTAATTCGATTTTCTTGAATTGCCATTACTAGTAATGGTACTGGTAATCATCCTTAAACCGCATTACTTGTAATGGTAATGCCTGCGTTAATGCATTCCAAAGTAATGCAATATTTTACAGCTCTGAGCATAAGCCTTTACAAATACGATTAAAAAAATTGTTCCCTGATTTTTCATTCACAAGTTACAATTGATACAAAAATGTTATATATTAATCAATACGATCCCTTCAGTTTTGTATAGTAAAAATAGTAATATAAAAATATCTCTTTCAAATTTTATCAATAGTATTTGTCGCATTAACAAAACATTAATATTAATAATTGTAGTCAAAGGATACTCTCAACATTCATTAGATTAAAATGACATAAAATATTTAAACGCATATTTTCAAGAAAGCTTTTTAGTTGAAATTTGAAACCCATAAATTTGGGGCCACAGACCTCTAGATCACCGTAATGTTTAGTCTGCAGTATAATTTTTTGCTTATAAAAATTTCAGCTTTTGCGCATATATAATATATTTCACCACTACCTATACATATAATAATTTTAAAATTATTGAAGAAAACAATTAAAATTAATTTAAATTACACAGTCAATTTAATTTAATCTGTTATACAATGGTACCAATTTTCAATTCTATTTCCCATTTGTTGTGGATTGAAATGAATATAGGATTTAGTAAATTATATCCTATGCGTGTGTATCCCCTATCAGTTGAAGTTGTATTAAGAGGGGTCCACACTAGATTAAATATCATGAATTGAAAAGTCTTAAGTCCCAAAGTGACTAAATTATAGATTACAAATACATTAATTCTGGCGCGTGCTTTTTTGAGATAAGGAGCCGAAGCGAAATTTGTGTATACATTTAAAGTTCACGTGCTTTTCAAAAAGAAAAGAGTTTTAATCAATTAAAGGAAAGACATTCTAAACCTTTTTTTGGATCTAAGAAGCAATTTCAATATTTTTTTAAAATTTTATAATACGACTTTTAAATATAGAGGTAGATAGACATTTTAAAATTTCAAATATAAATATCTTGGTGGTCTTGACTAAATACTTTAATGAACTAATAATAAATAAAAATTTATTAGACAATAAATTAAATAAAGTTATAATATAATTATAATTAGTATAATTTAAATTTTAAAAGGATATTTAAACTTGGGGAATCACTTCCAAGGTTTTCAGATTCATGAAAACAACTCTTTGCTTATCAGTATTAAAAAAAAATAATCAAGCAATGTGCCAAAATTCCTCGACATTGTTGCATCACGCAATATAGATGAAAATTACACAAAATTACTGAAAGATTGGAATTGTATGTATGTATGTATGTATAAATATTTGGTTATTTCGACACTCGACACAAGATAATTTACAAGTAGAATGAATAATTGGATTTAAATTTTGATTATAGTTTAGTTTCGTTTTGATATGTCTATATTCATTTTATTATTTAGAATTTAATACTACTTACTAAAAATTAAGCCTTTATTATGAGAATTGTTTTTTTCAATTGACTCGAGTGCTGTACTTATCCCCATTAAGGTAGTATTAATCGAGTCGAGTTTCACTGGAAAATAATGCTTCCAACTGATTTTGGATGTTATACCGTCTAAATTGTAAGTTAACAAAAATTAATATTTATGTAATTAACCCAAAATCAATATATTGAATGACTTCAGTATTAATCAATATTAAATTAACCAATGAGATACCCTTATGTTATACCTTAAGGTCCGTCCAATATATAGTTTTCATTAAACTATTTTATAGCAATAAAATAATACTGAAAACTTTACTTTGGACTTTTGAAATGTTCACCACAAATATTAGTATACACTTTATATTTCTAAAATTTCTGTTTTTTATGGAAATGTCTTTTTAGTTTAAATACTAAATAAAAAATATACAGGGTGTCCCAAAAATACCACATCAGAGTGACATGGAAGATTGGTTAGCCTTAGATCTATCAGATAAAATAAACATGACCTTAGTAAGAGTTTCTTAGTTTTCGAGATATTGTCACTTTTATAATTTTGTTTAAAATCTATATTAAAAAAATAGCAATTTCTAAGTTTTTGTAAAATAATTCCTCAAGTATCGTACCGTTTCTGAATCTGCATTAAATTGAGTAGTTTTTAAGTTTTTTCCACTACTGATTTTTGATGAATTTTGACAGAACTAAAAGGTAACACAAATGAGATATTTTTCTTGGAAGGTATACTAAATTTCGGCAGAATTTTACTTTTAACGCGTGAAACAACTATTCAAAATACCTGAAAAATAAAAAAGTAAACAACTTGAAGTTATTTTTAGCTAAAATTAGAGATTTTAAACAAAATTAAAAAAGTGACAACATCTCGAAAACGAAGAAACTTTTACTTAGGCCATGTTTATTTTATCTGACAGATCTAAGGTCACTCTGACCTGGTATTTTTGGGACACCCTGTATATAAATGTAAACTTATTACTTAGATTCTTAAAGAATATGAGCCAATTTCTATAAAAGTACGAAAATATTGCATCCTCTTGAGTTCCAAAAATTCTTTGTACTATTTCTAAACATCATTTTAATGAATTTAAACTCTGTTGCAAATTTTGTATCTTTGTTGATCTGTTAAATGAAATATTATATATATATAACAATTACATCGTTGTTAAAGTTCACCAATTCGATGATACCATTTAATAAAATAGTTCAATAGAACAAAATTTGCCAAACTCTTACGACTCTAAACTTTTATTGTATACAGTGGTACCTCGACATACGAGTTTAATTCGTTCCGTAACCTTGCTCGTATGTCAAATTGCTCGTATCTCAAAGCAATTTTCCCCATTGAAATTAATTGAAATGTCATTAATCTGTTCCAGCTCCCAAAACACCACCTCAGTTGTTTTTGTTAAGTGATTTTGAATAAGAAAAATGTATTTACAAGAAGAAACATTTATTTATAAATAACAAATACATATTCTATAAAACATAATAAAAGAAAAAGTGAAGTGCTTACGGAAGCGCTTAATTTTCGTTACTGGTCTTCGCTTTTTCCCTCACGCTTTGCTCATTTTCACCTGCAGATCGTTTAAAAAAACTATTCAAGGAGGTTTGTTTTTTCCTCCCTTTCAGGATAGTCTGAGGTGGGAGAAACTGTTAGACGCTGCACACGACCCCAACATGCGCCCCGCATGTTGGGGTCGTGTGCAATGGGGTAGTGTGCGATTCCTCGTATCTCAAATCTTGCTCTCATCTCAAAGCAAAATATCGCAAGTTCGGCGGCTCGTATCTCAAAACGCTCGTATATTAGGGCACTCGTATATCGAGGTACCACTGTATTATTTAAATTATGATTATTGTATATATACAATATATACAGGGTGATTCGTAATGATGTATTCCAACATATGCCAATCGATTATATCTACATTTATTCCAAGAGCTCCCTTCTAAAATGCGTCTTTTGGGAGCTAAAGATATTTTTTTCATTCAACACCCTGTAGTTTTTTAACACACACCCTATGAACCTCTTTAAGATATCAAATGATAGAGAACTCCTTCTCCGTTCCAATGAATCTTCAACCACTTCTCTATGCTGCTCTCATCACGAGTTTCAAATTTTCGAGTCACCCTGTATTTAAAGAACTTAAGATAAAATTCTCAGACCTAACGATCTTTTTTTTGTCTTAAAGGAAAAGCGGCAAATCAAGAAGAATTAAAAATTGTTAGATATTATATCGCTAATTTTCGGGGCTTATTAAAAAACATGTAAAAAATACTATTCATAAATATTTATTTCTATTTGTTACAATTAAAAGCAAATCTATATATTGATATTATCTAAAGATCCTATCATTAAAATAATCTCATTATATTGTGAATAAACAGATCATAGTAGAATTTTTAAATTTGTATCCACTTTTAATTTGATAAGCTCTATTCCGTGATGCATTTTCATACTAAAAATTGACGTAGATCATATTTTGTATAGATGATCATCAACTTTAACAGAAATATATTATATAATGTAATGTAATGCGTATACTGGGAAGATGTAATTTGCGCAAAATAAAATTAAATAATAACTAGATTTCGCAATAAATGTTTACATGCAACTTTTTCTACATTCGAAAGTTTCTCATGGGAAAAAAAAAAGATAAGTGTTCAGCAAAATCAGAGCACTGATATACACCAGTGTCTGATATATAATCATCTAAAAAAAAGAAAGAGGAAAAACTGCATGCACTTTTGCACTCAAGTAGTAATGCACATGGAGCACGTGCCCCACCAGCTTATCTTTTCTGCTCACACTAGCAAATGCACTTTAGCTTGCTAACTTGCCCTCTACTCAGTTCTTTCCCAAAGATGAGTGTCTTCCAAATGTAAAAAAATTCCACTATACATGTGTGTTGTGAGTATGATGCTTTCTTCTTAATTTTTCTGCAAAATAAAACTTGGCGATTCCCAGTTCCCAGTTTCTGATGACCCGTCTTCCCCTTTTAAAAAACGTCACAACCGATCTAGAGCTGACGTTGTTTTTTGATGTTGTCTCGAACAACACTCATGTCTCTGATCTTGACCAAAGCCCGGACTTTTAATAACAACATGTTTGCCACCGACAACCCGATTGAAAATAGCTCAGCAGCAGCAGCAGTTATATCAGAGAGTGATCGGAGTGGTCATATTATCGTCAGGCGAGCTGTGATCGCCTATCATCGATCAGTTTCAGTTTAAAAGACGCTCAAAATTCAGTGAGAGTTCAGTCTGAGTAAAGACGCCGTGAAGATTAGTACGATCGTTTTCTGCGGAAAATTAAAGTAATACCGAAAAAGACCTAGACTCCGTAAAAATTAGTTCGGGTATTTTTCCACTATACATTCATTTTTTCTCTTGTATTTTTGTTTTTAAGTGAATTTTCGTCGAAACAATAAATCAATATGAGCCGGTAAGTGGAAGCGTTATTCTTATCTTTGTTACCTGCTTTCCGGATACCTGTGCAAGATAATAAATGTGACCGAGTTTTTGTTTATAAATCATATAAATAATTAAAAGACACGTGCGTTAGAAGTGATCAAAAGATCTTAGAATAAATCTTTGATATTGTGAATAATATCGATCAAACGATCGTGCAACTATTTAACTCCCTACATTTAGTTAAAATTGCATTATTAAAGTAGCACACCTTTTTCTGTTGTCTGAATGCAATATTAATATATTAACATAAATTTTACGTGGCGTGACATTGATTGGATAATGGCAAACAAGTGGCTTATATATTTTTCACATTTTTATTCTAGCATAAACAGTTCGTTGCTAAGTCTCGTTGCTATATCAGCTGTTGAAAGTTCGAGTAGTAATGTACTATCCACTGGTCCGGTCATCTTAAACGGAAATATGACGAATCAAGGTAAGTTTTACAATCGTTACAATCACTTCCGGTGAGAGTATCATAAATATATATATTGTAATTTATCTTTTTTATGTATTACAAAAATATTTTGACCTTAACATTTACAGATAAAAATAAGCGAGCTGATCAAGCCGCCAAAATAATCCAAAACTCGGATATCATCTGTTTTGATGTTGATTCAACTGTGATAAAGGAGGAAGGTATCGATGAACTTGCCAATTATTGCGGCAAAGGGGCTGAAGTTGCCCGTTTAACAAAAGAAGCTATGAAAGGCTCAATGACATTCCAGGAAGCACTCAAACTTCGTCTGGATATAATTCGTCCATCACAGAGACAAATTAGAGACTTTTTAAAATCCCACCCGAGCACATTATCACCAGGCATTAAGTAAGTTTTATGAATAATAAGTGGGATTTTATTTTTATATATGAATTTTTCTTTTCTCTTCTTTTTTTTAATAGAGAGCTCATTCATAATGTTAGAAAAAATGGAACTAAAGTTTACCTGATATCAGGAGGATTTGATTGTTTGATCGAACCGGTAGCAACTATCTTAGGCATTCCAATGACAAATGTTTTCGCTAACAAATTGATGTTCTATTTTGATGGTATGTACAATTTTTAGTTATTTTTATTATTTGAAACAAGTATGGCTTATTAAAATTGTATATCCCGAAAAATGTATTTATTAATAATATAGTGTTGTGAAAGGTAATTTACCACCAATTTCCGTGCAAAAGTGTAGTTTTGTAAGATCAATCATAATTAAGCACGTTCCATTCGATAAATTGCAAAACTACAGCATTTATAGTGAACCGTGCTTTTTGTTGTGCATTATGTTTCTTCATTCTATTGAAACGAATCAATTTGCTAAATTTCTGTAATGTTGCATATAATTTAAAATTTAAAATTTCTCCGAGTCAATAAACACTGCATCTAAACGATTCAGTAAGCCATTAAAAATATGCTTCTCAGTAATGATCTATTTGAGCTCTTAGAACTATATACACTAAGAAAAAAATAAATAGACATTTTTGGATTCCTTAAATTTTGAGCTAACATTTTGCACAAATTTTTGCTTATTCGCTTATTTAAATTTTTTGTCCAAAATGTGGATTCTTCAATATCATAGAATAAAATTTAGCGCACAACAAAAACAGCTCAATTAGGACCCCTGCAAAATTTAAACTAAACGTTGGTTTTGATTCTATAGCTTTCTTACTTTTGTTTCCAAGACAGTCCATTTTAATTTTACCCAATTATGCATACATTTGGGATTTTAATTTGAGAAACACAACGCGCAAAAAAAGGCGTCTAATTTGGATCCCTAAAAAATATAATATAAAAGATAACCCCTTTTATCATACCATTTTTTTTTTTTTTGGATACTCTCCATAAGTGCAAACTTCCAAAATTTCTTTTCTCGAACGTTAACCTTATATTGCGCCAAATATCTAGACTTGCAGAATTGTATTAATTTTTAGAGGTCCCAAAAAGTTCCAATTTCAATTCAATTTTATAGTATGACTTCTAGACCATAACCAGATATTTTTGAAGTTACATAGAAAAGGACATTGCATTATAAAAGTGGTTCAATTGGAATCCCTGAAAAATAGAAATTGCAATTCAACAAAGTCCCAGTTTACACATATGTATTTTGGGATTTCCTATTATTATTTCTATTATTCCTCGGCTAATAGAATTTTCAAGAACGCTGATAAACTCAACAAATAGGTTCATTTTTATTTCATCACATGGGTTTATTTTTAAATATATTTTCTGGTTTTAATCAGTTTAAGAAGGTTTAAATTCTAAAAACTGCTCTGAACTAGATTCCCTCTTATAGTTGACCCTAAGGTTGCAGTTACGAATGATTTAAATTGTCCAATGCCACTGAGATAAATTTTGAGAAGCATATTTCTTTAATCATATGAACACGCTTAGCAACAAAATAACTACAAATGACTTATCAATTTTTATTATCTCCCACCTTAAATCCAGCTTGGCTGATTAAGGCTTTCTACAATTACGACACACAGAAGTTTTTGACCCTTTGTTCTAATTACTTTCAACCTTCATTAATAAATAATACAAAAAAAAAAAAGACATTATAAAACGAAAAAAATAAGTCTGTCTGATAAGCCAATAACTCGTTTATTTCCAGTATAAACCGGATAATCAAATCAATAACTAATTACTTCTTCCCTTATCTATGTAGGAGAGTATGCCGGCTTCGATACAACACAGCCGACATCACGTTCCGGGGGCAAAGGCGAGGCTATTTCAATGATTAGACAAAATTATGGTGATGCAAATATTACAATGATTGGTGATGGTGCCACAGACCTGGAAGCAGTTCCACCCGCTAATAATTTTATTGGTGAGTACATATAAAAATTGGACTTATGACAGTCACATTAATCTAACATATAAAAATTAAAATTCAAGATTTTCTAAATTAGAAGAAAAAAAAATTGTTTACTCCAACAAATTACAAATTTTTCCGATGGAGATAAAGAAAAGAAAGACAAATTATAATTTAGCAATAAAATGCGATTAAAATCATTTTAGAAATTTATTATGCACGTGGTGTTTCGACCCCAAAAGCAATTTCTCTTGAAAAAACAATTTCTTTTTATATTATTTGTGAGATAAAACACAAAATAAAAGTTTAAAACGAAAAAAATGAAAGTCTAAATTTGGAAAAAAGCAGGGTGTGAGCAAAGCGATAAAAAGAAATTGTCTGCAATCGAGTGAGCATACAAATTATGCAGATAAACAACAAAAGTCCATTGACATTATTATTTTTTTCACATTCTGGTACCAGCCGTCCACTCCTTTGCATGCAAATAACAACAGATGGATGCTTAAAAAAATAATTTTTGTTTTAAAAATAAATTTTGTAATAAATCGGCCCTGACACTAAAAAATAAAATTTATTTTCTTTTTGTCTTTACAGGATATGGAGGCAACGTTGTGAGAGAACAAGTCCAATCTAAAGCTCAATTCTTCGTCACTGACTTCAAGCTGCTATATCCATGATTCAGATGATGATGGACCATTTAGATAAAGAAGTGAAGATTGTACAAGTAGCCGTAGTAAATCCACCTATTTAGATTATGGACTACTGGATGTTATAATTATTAGTGTCGCCTGAATGTTTGTACTCTTTGTAGATCATAGTGTTAAAAAAACTTGCCTTTGATATGCGCTGTAAAAAATTCTTACAGTATTTTGCATTTAGTGCCTTTAGAGATTAACAAAAGTATTTATTTTTGTAAACGTGATGTAATTTAAAAAATATAATTCAAATATAATCAATAATTTTAAATCTCTGTCTTTAATTATTATAACCTGATCTCTATTACTATTTAATTTTTTATTGGATCAATTCGACGAATTCTGGAGTTAGTGGAAGTTACAGCGATATAGTGTAATAAAAATGGTAGGGTGTCTCTTACAAATAAATATTCTATTTACCTAGTACTACTAGCGGAGAATAACAATGTTTTAGTCAAATTGTGGATATGTAAATCAAAGGTTTTTTTTTAAAAGAAGTCTCATCATTATTAAACATATATTTTTAATTCGACCTTTCAAAATCAAGTCGAAATAAGGAAAAATATGGCATTTATTACACAGGTCAACATTTTATCTAGGCTTGCGCATGGGAATCGAAGATGGTATCCTAGGGTTTTTGGGGTCGCTGATTACGATGAGCGGTTTGGTTAGGCCCCATCACGTCAAGTTCAAGGTCATTTGAAGGTCAAACGGTCAAAACACCTTCCAAAATTCTGAAAAAATTCACGGACATGTTTTTGAGGTCGCTGAATCCGAATCCGGTGTTTATTTTTACTTTGCATGCATCCTCGAGGTCATTCAAGGTCATTTGAAGGGGTTTTGAGAAAAATGCTAAGTACCATCTGAAAAATCTGAAAAATTCATCAAAAACACGTCCATGAATTTTTTCAGATTTTTGAAAGATTTTTTTACCGTTTGACCTTCAAATGACTTTGAAATGAAGTCGACTGACCTCAGATTCAGATTCAGGGTCGTCGAAAACATACGTATGAATTTTTTCAGATTTTTCGGATGGTACTTAGCATTTTTGTTTCAAAAACCCCTCAAATGACTTTGAATGACCTCAAGGATGCATGCAAAGTAGTAATAAACACCGGATTCAGCGACCTCAAAAACATGTCCATGAATTTTACGGTTTAAGGTTTTAAGGTTTTTTGACCGTTTGACCTTCAAATGACCTTGAACTTGACGTGATGGAGCCTAACCGACCCGCTCATCGTAATCAGCGACCCCAAAAACCCTAGGATACCATCTTCGATTCCCGTGCACAAGCCTAGATAAAATGTTGACCTATGTTATTTTTCCCCGAATCGCAATAATGAAGATAGTTAATGAAAGCTTACATTACAATCAAAATTTCATTTATTTTGATCAATAGATGTTAAAATAAAATAAAAATAATAGTTTAAAAAACTAAAAAACACGCTTTTAGCACGCACTAAAAATTACAAAATAATTCGGACATTTAGTTTGATGACTCAAGACTCCCTTTGCCAAATCTTAATTAGATCGCAGGTAAACATAAACAATTTCAGTTCGTGATGAACGATAAATAATTACCTATGCGAAATGGTTATAAGTAGGTTAAATCATCTTTTTTTTTAAAAAAAACAGACCATCAGCTTAGTCCAAGCTTTAAAGCAACAAAAAATTAATTTGCTGCATAAGACTCGTCATCATTTGGTCCGTTGTTAGTAGCGACATGACAAACAAATAAATTCTTTCTCAATACATGCTTACCAACACGGACATCAAACAAATCGGCATTCTTATTTACACTCAACCTCATGCGGTTAATAGGTTGAAAGAAGCTATAGTTAGTTTTACACAGATCAGTTTGCAGGAGCGGGACATGCCTAAGGTTTCGCTCATTCGCTCTGAATGTGAATCTTGTTTTAAGAGAAGGCGAATCGATATTACCAACTAAAAGTTGATGTACAAATACAACGTCCGCGATTTCCCGACGTTTTTGTAGAGAATGCATGTCAAGGAGTTTCAAACGGTCCTTGTATGGAGGGAGTATAACTGGATTGCTCCATGGCAATTCTCTAAGGGCGAAACGGACAAATTTCCGTTGGACAGATTCGATGCTGTCTATGTGAACTTGGTAATACGGAGACCAAACTTGACTCGCGTATTCAAGAATTGGCCGGACAAAAGAAGAGTAAAGCTGTTTGTATACAGTGATATTAGAAAATTCACGGGACCATCTTTTAATAAAACCCAGCATAATACTGGCTTTTGTCACCAAGCAATTTATATGTTCAACAAAATCCAGTTTACAATCAAGGAAAACACCTAAGTCACGGGCAGAGCGAACTCGTCTGAGAATAACGTTCGAAAGATTATAATCAAAACTCAGGGGATTGCGGCCTCTACAAAAAGATAAAATTTCACATTTATTAATGTTTAATTCTAGATTATTGTGAACACACCACGTTTGGAAAGTGTCCAGATCTCTTTGAACCGTGTGGCAGTCGTTAATATTATTCGTATAACGGAAAAGTTTCATGTCGTCAGCATAAATTAATATTTTACAGTCTTTGAGCAAATATGTAATGTCGTCAATAGCAAGAATAAATAAGAGTGGGCCCAGGTGACTACCCTGCGGTACACCTGAGGTGGCAAATATTTTTCTGGAAGTTTCATTCCGAAAAGATATCTGATAGGTCCTGTTGGACAGGTATGAGCGTATCCAATTGATAAGCAATGGAGAGAAGCCTAGATTTTCAAGTTTCAGTATTATAATCGAATGGGACAGTTTATCAAAAGCCTTACTAAAGTCAGTATAAATGCAATCGGTTTGCAGACCCTTCTGGAAGCCTTCAATGACGAAAGAAACAAATTCAAGAAGGTTCGTGGAAGTGGAACGACCCTGAAGAAAACCGTGCTGATTTATAGAGACAAGGCGTCGACAGATGCTTGACAATTGTGAGTATATAATTGACTCAAAAAGTTTTGGAATACATGAAAGCTTTGCTATGGGCCGGTAGTTACACACCTCAGTCCTTTTTCCCCTTTTTGTGGATAGGAATAATAAAGGCATTCTTCCAAAGCATAGGAAACCTTCCTGTGCTGACTGATTTCTGAAAGAGTAATGTTAAGGGCAACATTATCTCATTAGAGCAGCATTTAAGGATAGCGGGGGGGATACCATCAGGACCCGATGTGAAATCCATGGGAAGCTCATTGATATGTTTGAGAACATCGGAGGGAGTAATGTGAATGGAAAAATATAGAGGAACAGGAACAGTTTAAGTGCAAAAAGTTATTAGGGTTGGGTTGGAAAGCGGGGGAGAACGATTTTTCGAAATATGAGGCAAACATATCGCAAATTGAAGATGGACTATCATCAGAGATTCCTTCGAATTGTAAGCTAGTTGGATAATTATCCGACTTCCTTTTGGTATTAATAAATTTATAAAATGCCCTTGGATTGCTATATATTTCAGACTTCATTTGAATATTTGAATATTGAATATTTATTATGATTTATTATGAAAGAAAGCGTGGAGCGTTTATGTAATCTTTACTCTTTTTGGACAAAACGTCGTTCATCACGAACTGAAATTGTTTATGTTTACCTGCTAATAAAACAATTAAAAAACTTTGTACTAACATTTATTTTAAAATACAATAAATTAAAAATTCAGACTATCTTGATCCAGCTTGTAGCCGATATAAGTTATAATAAATACCCTTCCTTTCAAGTAGTTCCCTGTGGGTTCCCGATTCAGCCACAACACCAGCATCAATAACAAATATCACATCTGAATCTACAATTGTTGATAGTCGGTGAGCTATCGAGATGCATGTTCTTCCTTTTTTGGCTGCATCTAGAGCAACTTGCACAACCTGAAATAGAAAATCAAATTGCATTGTATTAAATAACAAAAAATTGGTAAATATGAAGAACAATGGTTTTGACAAATTTGCACTTCTATGAGTGTTAGGATTCAAATGGATAAAACATAGTATGAAATGAAATAAAATAGTTAACTAAACTAGATATATAGTAAGTTATTTTACATCATTTATAATTTTTTAAAAATATACCTTTTCACTCTCTGCATCTAAGGCTGAAGTGGCTTCATCTAGTAATAGTATCCTGGGATTTCTAATTAGTGCCCTAGCAATTGCTACTCTCTGCTTTTGACCACCAGACAGTTGTGTTCCCTTTTCTCCTAATCTGGTTTCATATCCCTTAAAAAGTAACAAATTAAAAATATGTTAAAATACAATTATAATATTTGAAATGAAAAATGCATTAAAACTACTATACTATGATGAAAACATGCACCGTCTTCCAGAATTCAGTTTCTGTAATAGATTGCTCAATTCAGCTTAAGAAAAGCAATCGCTGAATTGAGCGATCGACTGCAAAATCTGAATTGTCGAACAAATTCGGCTGAATTGTGCATTGATAATTTATTAAACTAAATACTTACCAGTGGCAGTGATACTACAAAATTGTGTATATTCGCTTTTTTGGCGGCTTCAATGACCTCATTTTCATCAACTACTCTTGAATTATCTCCATAGGCAATATTTTCAGCAATTGTTCGATCAAAGAGGGAAGGTTCTTGCGCAACAATTCCCATTTGTGATCGAAGCGTTTTTAGTGTAACAGATCGTACATCCTTATCATCGATCATTACTGATCCCTTATCGACGTCATAAAACCTTTCAAGTAGCTGAATACAGGTTGATTTTCCGCAACCTGATTGCCCAACTAATGCAACCGTTTTTCCTTTATAAACATCCATCGAAAGTCCTCGTAGAACTTGAGTATCCAATCGTGATGGATATCTGAACTCGATAGCTTTATAGTAAACATTTCCTTCCGATTCCCATTTTTCATCGTGATTTACTCCTGGTGGATCCAAGACTTTTGGTGTTCGATTAAGTAGAGCAAATATTTTACCAGCTGCTGTTACACCTTTCTGGAAATTAGGAGCGAATGCTAAAGCATTTGCTATTGAAACAGTTCCCATGATTAGTGCTTGTGAAACTCTGTGAAGTAGATAAATAATTTGGATTAATATCAATTGAGTATATTTTGCACTTAAGTTGTGACTTACTTAAAAACATCGGCGTAAAAGAGACCTTCGTTATGAATTAAATAACCGCCATAGAACATACAAGCAGAGAATGCAAAGAACATAAGCGATCGGGCTAAACCGTAGACAAAGGCACGGTAGTGAGTATTTTGTTTTGATTTCTGTGAGAGGGAGAACAAAATAATATCAGCCAATATATTATATATTTAAAATACTTTTATCAGTAAAATTCCTGCATACTAAATCTTTTATTTAAGAACTTAAATTCAAAGTTTGGTATGAATACAAAAAGATTCATCGTTTATAGCAAAATACCTACTAAGTAAAATTAACTTTGTTTCTTCGTTTGTTTGTTGCTCAATCACGCCTAAACGCTTGCATCGATATTTTTCATTTTTCGTCCGAAGGGAGTACATATTCCAACTTAACATATAGGTTAATTTTTTTTCGGATAATATATAGGGTTTCAAAATGGCAGACCCAACATTTTTTTTTAAATTTTCATAAAAATTGGTACTTAGGGATTTTGCGGAACGCTGATTTCAAATCTGCCGCCCAAATTTAGAAATTCAAGATGTTGGACCCAATATGGCGACCAAGATTTCTAGATTTCAATGGATTTTAATGAAAATTAGGTGATTATTTTGAGACCACTAATTTCGAATATTATCAAAATTTTCAATTCCAAGACCGCCTTCTTGTCGGCCAAGAATGTATTTCAATGGATTTTAATGAAAATTAGTACAATGATTATTCTGTGCCAATATTTTCGAATATTAGCAAGATCTTCTAACTCAAGATGGCGGATCCAATATGGCCAAAATATCTCGACTTCAACGGATATTAATGGAAATTTCCATTAGTACGTTTTTTCGGGGGCCACTAACTTCGAAAATTTCAAGTCCAAAATGGTGGATCCAATATGGCGACCAAAATTTTTTCGATTTTAACGAATTGTAATGAAAATTTGTACAATGATTATTGTAATGCCACTAATTTTGAATATTATTAATATTGGGAGATTCAACATGGCGCATCCATAAAGGGGTTTTTAGGTTGAAACAATTTCTAGGATATAACAAACTAGAACATTTCAGAAGTTTTTAATTAGTATTTACCCAACGCCGGGTGAAACCGGGTAACCCAACTAGTGTAATGTAAATATAACATATAATATAAAAGAAAATGATAAAATTAATTATTAATTAATACAACACAGGTTACATTTTTTTTCGTTTTCCTTTTGTTCTCTAGATAGGTGAATATTTCGTATTACCAACCAGAACCTATTTATTATTAGCAATACTGATATAAACATTATACAACCAAAAATTGTGAAACTCACCTCTACGGATGGAGATAACAGCGCAATATATTGTTCATAAAACATCCTTTCACGACCCAAAGACACGACTGTTCGAATATTTGAAACAACCTCAACAGCAAGCTGAAAAATAAACATACAATTAATAAATTCAAAAATAAATTATAGTTTAAATTAAAAATACCTTTGTACAACTTTCCATAGCTTTTGAATTCCCCAAATTTTCCTCGACCATAACTTTTCTCTGTAGATACGTTGCAATTAAAATAAAAGGAGTAAAGGCCAAAGCTAAAAGTCCCAACTTCCATTCGTAATACATAGACAGACCTACACCGAGAAATAGGGTTGCAAGGGACTGAAGAATAGTACCAATTCTTTGGCCAGTTGCCTAAAGAAAATAAAATTGTTAAGTATAATATTAGATAAATAATAAAAGCAATGGTACCCCTTGAACTGCTGCTGCATCTCCAGATAATCTGGCACAGAGGGTTCCAGTTCCATTTGTTTTGCTATCAAACCAAGCGATTTCTTGTTTTAACATAGCACTGAATGCCATTCCTCGAAGACGTTCGGTAAGCTTCTCTCCAGCAATTCCAAAAGTGTATATCTAATTAAAATAGATGACAATATTAATAACTTAACAAATAGTTCACGACTATAGATGTAGTAGTCAAATTAAAAATTTAACAAAACTTCTGACATAAAAGAAAGTTACGAAAAATTTTAAAAAGTATGATATAACTTTTCAACTATGCCATATTTATTTCTCATTCTTAGAAAGGTATCAATGTGTCACACAACTCATTATAATTAGTTCTCTGATGATATTTAGTAACAAGCTTCTAAATTTGTACTCAGCTATTTTATAATTATTATTTTTAATTTTTATATAAAATGTTTTCTACGGATGTCATATTTTTTTTCCTAAAGGGAATATTATGGAAAATATGTGAAAATCTTTACCCAATTCATACAACTTTTATAGTTACAGACGTTCGAAGAGATAGACTAGCTGCATCAATGCAACACTTAAAACGCGGTATTTTTCGAAATTGAATTTTTCGAACTGCTTTCTTTAATAAAATTGACTTGATCAATTGAGATCAGTTTTACAACAAGTGTAACTTTTGCCTGCCCGCCTCTACCTTTTTTAATTCTTTAAGGGGTTGCACCACCAAAGAGGCATAAAAATAAACTTTTTTTTTTTTGCCATTAAAAATATGAATTATTCTTTATTTTACTTATACATATAATACATTTATAAAAAATGTCCAATATTGAAAAAAAATATTAGAAATGGCGTATATATAAGTCGCTCATTGCGACCCTCTTTAAATTGTAAATCTTTGCTGACGGTGTACATGATTTCTCTTATTTCTGCAGAAGTATAATAGCTAAGGCGTGACGAAGGGAAAAATTAAGAAATTTGTTTGGAGAAATGAGAACTGTTTGAAGAAAAAAAATCGAATTTCCATCAAAATTTTGAGTTTAAAAAATATATAACTTTTGAATACGGAACCCAATCGAAAAAATCCTTCGTCACGCTTTAGGTAATATTATAAAAATATATTTCCAAAGGAAACATAACGGTCCGAATGCTACCTGAGTTTCGGGTTGGCTTCCTGACGCGCTCACTTCTAATTGGTATAACTTCGGTAATAATTTGAATTTTGGAATGTTTCTACGGTTAAAATATTCTTAAAAGTATAAACAATTTATTTAGCAAAGAAAACTATTTTTTGAAAATTTCATAGTGGTGTAACCCCTTAAACATTGGCAAAAATCGAAATTAAAGTTTGAAAGTAAAGTGTGACTATAGTCATACTTATTATTATACAATTTTTTAATTGAGATAAGGAGAAATGTCCTAATTATGGACAAAATGCGGATATTTCCCTTTTTATGTGCGTACATTTATGATATAAATAAATTAAACTAACCTGTAAAAATGTTGCAAATCCAACTGCAATTCCAGCAAGCATAAAGTATAAGCTGTAAATGTTTGTTTCCGATCGGACGTATTCCTCATCACGTGAAGATAGAACTCCCAAGATATCACCAAATAGAATCGCAAACAGTGGCATTGCACATCCCATAATTATGGATGAAACAGATCCAATAAGAATTTGCGGCCACTCAGTGGAGTTTAGCTTAATTATCTCCATTAGTGGTACTTCTTCATTTTCTTTATCCTTTTCTTTATCTTCAGACTGAAAAGAGAAAAAAAAAATATTATAAAATAAATAAATTTAAAACGATGTGCTTAATTTTTAAATTTTTCAACATAATGTGGATTTTTTCTTATATTTTGATTAAATTTGTTGTATACGTATATTTTGAGCAAACAAAATATTTTCATCAAGATATTATGATTTTTACCTCTATAATATCGGAAATAGATAAAGATTCAAAAATAAACCCTATTTAATAGCATATTGTAATGAAAAGAAAAGAACAACACAAAAACCGGGTTTTCCAATTTGATTGGTAAATATCAGAGTAGAATCTATAAAATTCTTAAAAATGCAACTTTTTAGGAGAAACGATTTCTTAACCGTGTAATTGACTCAATTTAGTTTTATTTGAAATCAAACAGATATTCTTGAGATTCTTCAAAAACTGTACTGAAAATATAAATTATCACCTTTTAATAGTGATAGCAGAATTAAGACAAGTGCCGATTTTAGTCAGAGTATTACTAAAAAAAATTAACCAAAGTTTAAAATAATAAATTGGTGTCCTGCAGATCCTTAATTACTAACTACTTCGAAAAAAGCTCCTATATCGTCAAATATAGCAAAATACAGAAGCTTTTGTATCTTATTTATTTATTATTTTTTCCCAAGTTATTAAAAATAATTTTAATCATTCTATAATTAAATTTTAATAATGCAATATTATCACAACTGAAATTACCCTCCTTTATTCTTTATTTGTGTTCAGTCAAGTTTTGTGCTTCTTTCAGATTGGAAAATATTTATGTATTATGTATTTATATTTTGTTATTGTAGTTATTAAGTACATTAAAATAAAAACATTGAAATCAAAAATTATGTCGTTATCATTATCCACTGAAACAATGTCAGCTTTTTATTCAGCTATTAAACTTTGTAAAAATTAAATATGGAAAATGAAATTTTAAATATTTTGATGTACGAAGTAAGATGAAATTAGTAAACATAAATACTTAAATGCAAATTATAAATTTAATTAAAATCTAAACTAAACAAATTTGTTAATTTTATATTTGTATTGAAAATTATAAATTAAAAGATTTGAATATAGAAATTACAGGTTGTTTAACAAATTGATAATAAGGAGATTACAAGGGAGTTCGAAAGGAAATTCGAAATCACTGACTCCAAAAACGTCTAAGTACTCATTTTCATAGAAATCACTTGACTTTCAAATCAAAACATCTAAATTTTTCGTTTCATGGTAACGTCCGTTTTAAAAATTTTAAATTATCTAATATTCTGAATTGATTAGAATATAAGAAACAATTTCGGTTTTGCGAGTTTGCGTCGCTTACAGTGCATCCATATTAAAAATCAATTTATCTTATGCTAAAATAGTAGTGACCCTTCTAACTTTGATAAAGTTGGCGATACTCCTGATAAAACTGATATGAAATCAATATCTTGATGTATTGTGTAATTAATAAATAACTAACGAACCCACAAATGTTATGAATAAAAATCTATTATCGGCTTCAAAATGTAAATCCACAAATAATAACCTATCTTACTAATACTTACAGATTCAGCCGGTATAATTTGAATATCATTCTCGTCCTCATCCACATATTGTGGGAAAGTTGGAGAATGTGCACTCGGTGAATTAGCTAAAATCAGAAAAGGTTTAGAAATCAACTGATTAAAGTATTTAGTATTTTATTCTACTACCTATTTCCCCCTCTACTCCAACCTGAGTGGTAACCAAATTGTAATAATGTCCATTTTTGTTCATAAGTTCAAAATGAGTGCCCGTTTCCACCACTCGACCCTTGTCGATCACAACAATTTTATCAGCTCCTCTAATCGTTGAAAGTCGATGCGCAACAATAATTGTCGTTCTTCCCTCACTAGCCTGAAATAACATGAAATATAATCACCTCAAGGTTATTTGCATAAAAAGTTCATTGCATTCACCTTTTCTAAGGCAGCCTGAACCTTTGCTTCACTGGCAGTATCCAAAGCAGACGTTGCCTCATCGAGAAGAAGAATGTCTGGATTTCGAACTAAGGCTCTTGCTATTGCAATTCTTTGTTTTTGTCCACCGGACAATTGAGCTCCACGTTCCCCGACGAGGGTTTCGTATCCCTAAAATAAAAATAAAAAAAAGATTTAAAATGAAAATTTTCCATTCATTAGCAAATTATTATCTTACATGAGGTAGCTTTTTTATGAAGATGTGAGCATTTGCTGCCTTTGCTGCAAATTCAATATCTTCTTTTGTTGCATCTTCTCTTCCATATCGGATATTTTCAAAGATAGTTGTGCCGAAAAGAACTGGTTCTTGACCAACTACTCCAATTCTTGCCCTTAACCAGTTCACATTGAGATCTTTGATGTTGTAGTCGTCGAGAAGAATTTCACCACTTACAGGATCATAGAAGCGCTGAAGAAGCTGAATGCAGGTCGATTTGCCGCATCCAGAGGATCCAACAAGTGCTATTGTTTCACCCCTTTTTATGGATAGATCTAAGTCTCTTAGCACCTGAAAATTATAGATACACATATAGGTATATAAGATTAAAATCCCAAATTCAAATTTTCTATACTAAAATAATAAATAGTTAAAGTTCCAAGTAAGTCCAGTCACTTAAGAATCTAATTTCCATATAAATACTTGTGAAATGTTTGATAGTGTGTACAAAAACCTTTATTTTAACATTTAGAAACAGATTTTTGTAAATATCTCTTCTTCTATTGGTAATACGCTGCTTTTGCTCATTACAAAAATTGTTTATCCATTTTCTGAAAAATCGTAAAAACTAAATAACAAATTTTAAAAATATTAGTGAATTCTATTTTGTACTCCCCAGACAAATAATATTTGGTATAAGGAGTCACACATGAATATATGATATTATTAATTTTTCCGCTTTAATTGCGCTTAATTTTTCGATTTAATTAGATTTTTAATAAGACTTTTAAATTCAACAATACTGAAAGCATTTCTTATTTTTTCTGGTAAGCTATTATAATAATTAACTGCAGAGTAAATTGGATCATTTTTTAATTGATTAGTCCTTGGTGCCGGTAGATTGTAAGTTCCCATAATTGCTTTCCTTGTATAATATCCATGAATTTCTGTTCTCAAAACTAGGGTAATAAGATGATCCAAGTAAGGTGATCATCTATTACCATTCCCAGGTATTTGTATTCCGAAATTCTGCTAAGTTCCCTCCCGTCAATTCGCATGTTTATATTAATGGCGTTTTTATTTTTTTGCTCTATAATCATATAGGTTGTTTTTTGCATATTCTTTGATAATGAAGCGAGTCTCCAGAATATAGTAATAATATGTCATCTGCATATATGATGTATTTCGCGCTCAGATTTTTAAATTTAATATTGTTTATATATAACAAGTAAAACAAAGGGCCTAATATTGATCCTTGAGGTACGCCAATTTTGATATTCCTCTCCTGGCTATAGATGCTGTTTAGTTTCGTTTTGATGATACTTTTGTTCAGATAATCCCTTAGTAGCTTGAGTAGTTTTCCTCGTATGCCCAACTCCTCAAGACCTTCATATAATATTTCGTTGTCAACAGTGTCAAATGCCTTTCTAAGATACACATATTGCTACTGCATACTTACTTTTTGCCGTTTCTATTGACAAATTTCACCATTCTCTTGTATATAACCTTTTCATAGAGACTTTACTTAATGAACTTATCAACGATATAGGTCTATAGTTACTTGGGTCATTTTTATCTCTTGTTTTATAAATCGGGACTATAATTGAGATTTTGAGACAGTCGGGGAAGCTCCCTGTTTCAAGATATACAATTTCCACGCACAACCCACATTTTTCGAGGTATAAGGTCAATTTTATACATGGATTTTGCAGCTAGCTCTAAGAGTTCTGAGCTGTTATTTGGTTGCAAAAAATTGCTTGCTAGTATTCATTAAGAAGCTCTATACATTTTATTTATTATACGAAAAATGATAGATCCAAATGCTGATTTTGAAATTTAAAATGCCAAACCCAGTACAATACCCATGATTTCTAAATCAATTGATTTATATGAAATTAATAGGCACTAAGGATTTATAAAATGTTTGAGCTTCAGACTAGGTATAGAAGTTGAATCTACTACTAACCTTTGGAAATTGATGGTAATATATGAGCTGTTGTTTTTGAAAGTGGTATAAGTCCATTTTTAGAAAAAAATTAGTTAATGGTAGTTTTAGTCAGATATAGATATCATCTTTTTATATTTATAGTCACAAAGCCAATGGTGTCAAATATCCTCACAAAATAATCAAAAGAAGTTGAACTGTATAGTAAAATTTTACAAGTCTATAGTTTTAAACACGTTATCCAAATTGTATTACTTTTGTTCTTATTTTTAACTTGATTCAAATGCAAACTCTTAAATATCTCAATGTAGAAATAAATGGACTTATACCACTTTGAAAAACAACAGCTCAAAAAATTGCATAATTCGTTCTTATTGAAAGTGGTATAAGTCCATTGGTAGCTAGAAAAATAGGTTGTTTTCTTGAACAATTTTATTAATTATTTTTTCATAATAAAATTTAACATGTTTATAGTCTTAAAAACATTACCCGAACTAAATAACTTTTACCAAAATTATTTGGTTGATTCAAATGCAAATCCTTAAATATCTCACTTCATGAAAAAATGGACTTATACCACTTTCAAAAACAACAGCTCATATATGGATCATATTTTGAAAGTCTATGAAAGATCAAGTATAGAAGTTAAACTTTTTAAATTTTAATAGATTTATGCATCAAATTCAAATATAAGTTTTTATGATTGTTGATTTTGAATTTGCTGTTTAATTTTAGACATTTAAAATAAAAAAGCGTTTACAAACTCTAAAATTATAGAGATTTTCGTGAATATGGGTATATACTTAAAGATTTTTAGTATTGAGAATTTCGAATCGACTAACAAAATTTTGAAAAACTTCCAATTTAAGAGTTTTCTATAGAAATAAATATTCAATTTTTACTGCAAATAGGTGAATAACATGTTTTTCATTTTCAGCTTTAGTATTTTAAAAACAAAGGTTATCCTAAGTTCAGTTAAGCTAGTATAAAATAAATTTACTCACTTGTACATCAGGACGAGTAGGATATTGAAAATGCACATTTTTGAATCTAATATTGCCTATAGATTTTTCAGGTTGTTTCCCATTACCCATTAAAGGATTAATTTTTGGTATCTGTTCGATGATACTATAAACCTTAGCTCCAGCACCTTTAGCAATACCAAATGCTTCAATATAAGGAGAAGCCATTCCTAAATTCATTGATCCCATCATGACTGAGAAGAATACCTATATAAAATTATTGATTAGTTAGTAAATGGTTTTTTAAAAAATATTAATTTTAATATACTTACTGTTATCATCACACCAGGAGTGTACGTTCTGTCAGCATCTGACCAATCTTGCTCTCTAAGAACAAGACCAACACCATACCAAAAAGCTAAGGCATAAGATGCATAAATGAAGAACCAAAGTAGTCCGAATCCCAATCCGGAGAAAAATCCTTTTTTAATGTTGATATTCTTAGCTTCAATAAGATTGGACTTGTATCGCTTAACTTCTTTTTCTTCTCCGCTAAATGCCATCACTGTTCTTACAGCGCTAAAGACTTCCTCTGCGATATTTCCAGCTTTCGCATAGGCATCCATTTCTCTTTTAGATAGTTTTGATGTTACCTATAATTTAAAAATTTTATTATTCTTCGAAATTCGTTTAGAAAATGCTATTTACCATTGAGACTAGACCTATAGAAATAAAAGTAACTGGTAAGCTGCTAAGGCATACTAAGGCCAATTCCCATCCTTTTACAAAAGCAAGAATTATGGAACCCAAAAAGGCAACGATGAAATGAACGAACATTACAACCTTTTCACCTAAACCATCCTCGAGCTTTGTTAAATCTCTGGAAGAAAAATAATGATTTTATGTTATATAAATGTTAAATTAAATCAAAGCTAGTAAAAAAAATTACTAACTTAAAATAGCTTGAATTCTTAGTAAAAAAATATTTATATATAAATATCAGTTATTAATATTTTTTCAACTAAAAACTAGGAAGTTTAGGAAACATCTAAGGTTAATAAATTATGGGGGTTATTCTGAGTGATGGTATCAAATTTCGAGTTATATGTTATAAGTAATAATAAAACTTACTCATTCATTCTGCTAGCAAATTCTCCACTTGCATTAAAATCATACCACGAAATGTCTTGATTTAATACTGATCTGAAATATATTCCTCGCAGTCTAAATATCTGACAGTGTGCTGCATAATTGAACAACATTATGGAAAAGTAGCTGCAAACGAGCATGACAACACCCAAAATTGAATTATCAATTGCATAAGTGTTGATGGCACCCAAAAATAGGTCTGTTTCTTCCTCCATTGAAATGTTGACTCCTGGCTTATTGGAAATAAAAAGAACGGCTGCATATCGTATCATGGCCTATGGAAATAAAGTAAATTAATAAATAACTACGAAAGGTATAATTCGTCTCTAATGTGCCTTTTTATTTTACAATGAAATATACAATATCTATTATATGAAATGTAAAATACAAAAAGCAGAATAAAATAATCAGATCAGAAAATACTATAGCAATTTTAATTTTATCGGTTTTAACCACCAATTGAAAAGGTAGATTTCACAATTTATTTTTTTGAAAACTTTAAATCGTTGCTTAGCCAAAATATAAATCCAAAGCAATTTCTCTATATAGATATAAAATAAAATGTATGTATATTATTGGCTTAAGAAATATGACTAAAAAATCTATTTTTTTGAGTCTCTTTCATTTTATAGGGTATACATTATACAGAGTGATCCAAAAGTATGGAAACAGCTAAATAACTTTGGAGGAATGCATTTTGGAGAAAAGAGTTTTAGACAAAAATCTTACGAATTTTCTCTAGCTATTCAATGGTGGCCGTAGATTTGACCTTGACCATGGCCTTGAAGGTCATTTTAAGGTCAAGTTGACTTTTTTAAATTGGAACCCATATTTTTGACCACGGAAATGGAAAGAGCGGAAAATTTTACATCCGACTATAATCTTAACCATGACCTCGAAGGTCATATCAAGGTCAAGATGGCTCTTTAAAAGGGAACCTGCATTGTTACTGCGGGTTTGTAAAGTCGAATGTCACATAAAGGTTAAGGTGGTTTTTTGAAGAGGAAACCATATTTTTGGCAACGGAAATGGAAAGATTATGACCTTGGCCATGACCTCGAAGGTCATATCAGGATTAAGATGGTTCTTTAAAGAGGAACGTAAAATTTTCGAGATCATGGTAAAGGTCGAGGTTGTGGTCAAGATCACGTTTGGACGCAAAACTTCTGCTCTTTCCAAATTCGCAGTAACAATGCAGGTTCCCATTTAAAGAACCATTTTGACCTTGATATGACCTTTGAGGTCATGGTTAAGATCATAGTCGGACGTAAAATTGTCCGCCCTTTCCACTTCCGTGGTCAAAAATATGGGTTCCCATTTAAAACAGTCACAACTTTTTTCCCCAAAATGCATTCCTCGAAAGTTATTTAGCCGTTTTCATACTTTTGGATCACCCTGTATATACTGACTATTTATTATTTTTCATTACTTACATCTGCTAAATCTCCAAAAATAAATGTGTTTGCTGGAGCTGTGAGGCCTGTGACTATTGCTCCAATAATGCCAACAAATATCATCAACTTGTCTCTCCATGTTGAATATTTGTACTAAAATAATATTATCTTATAACATTTGAAAAAAGATATAAATATTGTTTAATTACTCACTAATTTAAAAAATGATATTGGCTTAAGTTCTTCTTCTACATTATCTTCTTCTCTGAAAAAAAAACAAATTATATAAAATTAGAACAAGTCAATATATTTTGAAAGATATTAGCACATTAAAAAGCAGCGCCTAATTTTCAAAAAGTAATAATTTAACTACGAAATAATTTCCAAAAAATTCAATACAATATTAAGCTTAAATTATAGGACCCTGTAAAAATATAAGACACACTTTTTATCATATTCACATATTCTATCATATATATATAATCATAAAAGTTATAACTTTTTACAGAAACTCTGCGCTTTCACAAAATTTTTATTATAATTTTCCTGAAATATTTCTTTTCTAGGCCTGAAATGACTATAATTTTAATTTCACTACCCTCTCTGTTTTCTATACATTCTAAAATTAAATGTAATATATATAAAATTGAGAACCAAAACAAAAAATTGAATAAAATTCCGTTTTATAAAAAAGAAGACCTGCCATTTATGTTTATCAACGTGCCTAATCTCTTTTATCATAAGCCAAAAGGTGGTTTTAATGTCTTAATGTTTTACTTTACCAAAACAAATTATAATATCATAATGATAAGACTTTAATCTAATTGTAAGATAGATCTTATGACGAATCATGAATCATTGAAAAAAATATTTATATTGTTACGGTCGCGACAGTTTTTCATTCATTTTCTGATAAACTTTAATTATATTATACATTTTTTTTTTGCAAAAAGAAAATATATATTAGTTTGACTTTATTATATAGAGTTTTTAACACTTTCACTGCCACGTCAGTCACCAGTGACTGACACCCAAATGCATAAAGTTGGATGCTGTTTGTATCCTAAAAATAGAATGAAATATTCTAGTGCAGAATTTAAAGTTTGATTTTCGATATTACCAAGCAATTCAATAAAGAAATATTTGCAATATTTGTGCCATCTTTGAGCAGCCATAGTAATTTTGGAGTACGTAATATTAAAATTCTAGTTGCAGATTATGAAAGAGCAAACAATTTTAAGCAAAAAACCATATTTTGATATACCACTTTCGATATTTGATCGGTTCTGTCAAGTGAATTTCAAATCAACTCAAAAATGGTCGCTTGGGCGTTAATGGGTTAAGTATGGAAAGTCGAAAGCAGCATTTTCGGCATATTTCACTTTTTTACTGTCAAAAAGGTAAAAATGCTGTTCAAGCAAGGAAAAAAATTAGTTGATATGTATGGAGAATATGTATTGCCAGAACGCCAAAGCCAAAACTGTTTTCAAAATTTCGTTCTGGCAATTTTGATGTTGAAGATGCACTACGTTCTGGAAGACCAGTTGAAGCTAATGAAGGCAAAATAAAGACATTGATTGATGAAAACCGCCGAATAACAACTTGTTAGACCGCTGAGAGATTAAATTTATAAAATTCCGACCGTTCATGATCACGTGAAAGGCCTTGGTTTAATTTCAAAACTCGACATATGGGTTCAACTTGTTTTCACATGTGATTCGCTTCTCAAATGTCAAGAAAATGATCCATTTTTGAAGCAAATTATTACTGTGGACGCGAAACGGGTTGTCTACATCGATATTAAACACAAGTGATCAAGGAGTAAACAAAGATGGCTGGCCCAAAGCACTTCGAAAACCGATATTCATCAAAAAAGTTACTGCTCTCTGTTTGGTGAGATTTCAAAGAAAGGGTTTTTTTATAAATCCTATCGGACAATACCACGATCAATTCTGAAGTGTATTGTCATCAACTGGACATATTGAATAACTCACTCAAACAGAAAAGGCCAGAATTGTTCAATAGAAAAGGTGTAGTGTTCCACCAAGATAATGCGAGACCTCATAAAAATTTTGTAAGTCGCCAAAAGTTGTTGCAGTTTGGATGGGATGTACTACTATACCCACCATATTCTCCACATGAGCGTGGAATCATGCTACTGCCAGAAAGATGGCAAAAGGTATTGGATCAAAGTGAAGAATATATAATAAAATATCACCAAAAAAAAAAAAAACGAAATTACTTTCCGAACAAACCAAAATTTAAACAAAATCTTATATTTTTTTCGAAAATTTGTCTTCAAACTACTTGGTAAAAAAGCACATAATGGTGCAATTTTGTCCAGGCAGTATATTTTAAGCTCAAAAAGAAAGCTATTATTACAAATATGCATTTAACTGATGCGGTATCATCATTACTTATCTATTTCGTATTATTTGAAATGATTTTCATCCTTGTTTCGGTTTTGAAATAAATGTAGGATATAAGAAGAAAAACTTTGCATCTTTGCTATTCTCCCCAATTACTAATATTTCTACATTTACTGTAAACACTAAGCAAAAATCATAAAGAAGTGCTTCTCATTTCAAAATAAACATTTTCGATTTGTTTTCCTTAATTTAAAGCATTAGCTTTAAGTTATTGCTTAAAATTGTTTAAAATAGTCGATGTATATAAGAAAACTACTGAGCTTCATCATTAGCACTATTTGCTATTAATGAATTTCTCAGCAAAAGCATTCCTAAACTAAAATTCCTCAATTAACAAATTACAAGAGGCAGAAAGATGACCCTGGGCTAAAACCACGATGCAGACAAAGTGACCGTTTTCCCTTCAATATTTATTCATGAAGAAGCCCCTCTACCCGAACTAAATAGCTTCTATAGAGAGGCAATAATTCATTAATTTTGAATGAATCAAAAAATAGAATCTCAACGGACATCGAGCACTTTGATGACAAGAACTGAAAAATAAACGCGCCAAATCTAAATCACACCTTTTCAAGAAAATAAACAAGCCATGGAAACCGAAGCTCTCACAGAATTTTATTGATTAAGAGAACAAAAGGCACAATTATTTTATTAAAAGCGGCACAAAAATAGGTCATTATTATTTATTTATATATACAGTGCACACAAAATAAGGGGGGAAATTCAAAAAAGTTCGTAAATAAATAATAATATATAAATAAATATAAAATCTTTTGTTGGTACTTCTCTCTTAATAGTTCATTTTTGCAATTATTACTTGAGGCTAACCATGAGATAGGCGAGGCGGCGCCGCGACGCGCCGGTCAAGAGCTCTAATTGATGTACAGCGGCGCTTAAAGAAATCCCTGTTACACGAATCTTCTCTGTCCGGACACACGAGACTCTTTCTAATATATATTAGTGAAATATTGTAATAATTTTAGAATATTTTTGTCGTTAACGTCACCGATAATAACACTTCAGACACAAATGAAACAGTGAGCGCAGAGTAGCAACAAGTTTGAATACGGGCCAACTTTTCCACTTTTCCCCGACTACGAAATATTTTTTTTTTAGTAAATCGATGCCAAAATGAGACGAAATAGTGTGCTTTGGGCTAGAAGTCCGTAGACCAACTAAAAATTCTGTTTCAGAGCCAGCATAAACGCTTGAAGGCACTGCCCAAGCATGAGGATACGGTGGAACATTCAACCGATCAATATACGTACTCTTTATGTAAATACATATACTATATATATGTATATACAATAAAACACTCTGCCAATTAGAATTGATTCGCTTCGATTAATAATCGGAAATGTATACTTTTTTAAATTAATAAAACAGACCCCTCAAAGCAAACCGGCGAATATTCCTTGCAACATGAACAACACGAACACATTTCACAATTTTCGTTTTGTTTTTAAATCAACTCCGATAGAATTGTAAATATTAAATCAGCACTCAAGTCAAGTGATAGTAGCCCCAACTGACCATCAGCAATCGTGTCCTTTTTTTAACTAAAAGGAAAAAGTCAAAGGAATTTTAACCTTCATTATCTCTCTCTCGGGTGTTACATCATTAATGGGTGTTGAATTACTTGGGACGGGCTAATCATACTCATTATTACATTGTTTTGAAACACATTTACTAGATCCTATAATGAGGTATTACTCTCTTTTTCTTCGTCATTAAGAAGTTCATAAAAAAAAAGAACTATTTGATTAAATAGGTTTAGAATTTGGAAAAACAATTGTATTTTAGTTTTCTTTTGAAATTTGTTAAGTAAAAACTTAAAATAAAATATTAATCCTCCTAAACTATTAAAATAACAACAACAATAAGGAACTCTTATCAGAAACTTGTCTTTTAAACAAATTTTTATAAAAGTAATAAATAACTAATAATTTATATATGTAGTTAAGTAATTAAGCTATCTTTTGAATCATTTATCGACCTTCTGTGACATCTACTTCTTATTTTTTTTTTAAATCTCAAAAATGGCCAAAATACCTACAGTTTTCTTTACTTTTTAACCCTACTTTTCTCGAAAACTTGATATGATGGAAAATTTTATTTTCAGACCCGCCATATACGGAAAAAAATCTTATCAAAACCCAAAAATATCTAGGTTCTATCTGTCTGCATGTCTATTCTACCATTCTAAACTTCTTTACCGATTTCAATACAAATGTGTGAAAACTAATGAGTCATTATTTTTTTAACAAATGGAGAGATCGGTAAAATGTAAATATTTTTTTAATAAAGGAACGTAGTCATTTTCATTTCATGTCCATTTTATTATAAAAAAATTAAATCTATTTAATAGCAACCATTAATTTAAAAATATAGCAAAGAACGTTAGCTACTAATGATATATATATTTTCGATATTTTAACCATCAAAATTGGCACAAATATCCAAAACTATTAAAAATATGTTCTAACGTATCATTTTGAATGCCATTGACGATCCTTCTGATGTCTATAATAAAATCCTCTATTGTTTTTGGGTTATTTTCATAGCAGTGATCTTTAATGTAGCCCCATAAAAAGAAATCACATTGAGTAAGATTTGACGAGTAAGGTCGCCTATCTACTCCTGTTCCTTAAGGGGTTATTCTACTGTTAAACGGGTAAAAAGCAGTATCTTTTTAAAAGTGTTGTAAAAAAAAAACTATTAGAGATATCAATTTGAAATCTTGCATGCATCTTTATTAATGAAAAAAATATATAATGGCATAGTTGATTAAAAAAAAAAAACAAAATGGCGGCTTCAGTTTATGATTGATGTAGCGCGCGCTGACGGCCAGAGTCGTTTGCGCGGTACATTGCCCAGGTCGTCCAGGTGATCTGCAATCAATTTAACGATGAAATTTTATTAGTTTAGCTAAAAACACACAGACTGAACCTAAATTGAGCCATAAATATTAAATTTTCGCGATTTGACAAGCGTTGGAAAATAGCATGCTCGATTTTGGACGTTTTTTCGATGAAAAAAGTGCTCCCAAATAACCAAATTTCAATTGTTATGGCTCAATTTAGGTTCAGTCTGTGTAAAATTGATATATAACTATGCAAAAAAATTTTTAGCTAAATCGCTTCATTAGTTTTTTCTCTACGATGTACCGCGCACCAAAACAACACGTTTTGAGTAAATCGCGTTTAAAGTTTTTTTAACCGATTTTTTTTTTAATCAACTATGCCATTATATATTTTTTTCATTAATAAAGATGCATGCAAAATTTCAAATTGATATCTCTAATAGTTTTTTTTTTACAACACTTTTAAAAAGATACTGCTTCTTACCCGTTTAACAGTAGAATAACCCCTTAAGCAAAGCGTTGGTACACTAGACCAATAACTCGATCGCAATAAAATTTATTGATGGCTTCAAATGCTTCTTGTGTGCGATGAGGTGCTGCTCCGTCTTGAATAAAATAACGTCTTTGAACGTCTCTCCGGCGACGGGAGATTCAATTTCACATTTCAAAATTATATTTTTAAATTAATGATTTGTATTAAATAGGTTTAATTTTTTTTATAATAAAATGGACAAGAAATGAAAATGACGACTCTCCTTTATTAAAAAGTATTTAGATTTTACCGATCTCTCCATTTGTTAAAAAAATAATGACTCATTAGTTTTCACACATTTATATTGGATACCCTGTAGCCGACTTAAACTATACTTGAACAAAGTTTAATCCTACTTTAGCGAAACTCAAATCAAACTTAAACCAGGCTTAGACCAGACTTGAGCAAAGCTTAATCCAGACCTGAATCAAGATTAAACTAGATTAGAGCCACACTTAAACCAAACTGAACTAAAATTTAAAAGAAAAGAAGTACGTTTATATTTTATTTTCTTCACGGAAACGTAGTATCAAATTCAGTAAAAACATAATAACTATATTAAAATCCTAAGTATCCAAATTAGCAGATAAGTATTTCATAAAGGTAGATACGCACTTTGAGTATCGAAGGTTACACAATAACAATAGATAAGAAAATCGAGTGTTAAGTGGCGCTCCGCAGGCGAATAACCTGCTTCAGATTAGATAAAAATAATTTTGATGACGCCCCATCACCGGTAAAAAGATATAAATTTTATGAATGCTAAGTTCAAAGACGTTCATCTTTTCAAAGGAAATCCCAGAAAACTTTATAATCACCGTACTGATTAAAATTGTGAAATCAATACAACGATAGTTGAATTATTTATGTAAGCAAATGTAGAACAATTGAATTTTTAACTATTTGATAAGTACTATTGATAAAACTTGAAAAGTAATACTGAAAGCAAGAAGGTGATTTGTATGTGAGCGTGATTTTGTGGGGTGGTTGGAGAAAGAACAATACACAAACATTTATTATAACAATGTTGTTATAATAAAGTACTCCGGTATTAAAAGGAAATATCGTAAAAATTGTATTCATACATTTTTAACTAACTAAATTAACTAAATTTATAACAAAAAAATATATTACAAAAAATGTAACTCTTCTTTTGAATAAAAACACGTATTAACTTAGGGTTCCGTAGCTATCGTACAGAATTGGGAATTTTTCACTAAATAAGTATGTTTTCCCTAAAATTCATAATTAACAATCAAATTAAAAATTTTATGAAACATGATTATTAATTATTAATCACTTTTATTAACACCAATTCTTAATTCAGAAAAAAATACATATGTAAATATATATACTTTACTCAAAAGGAACATTAAACTCTTGACACGTTCTTTTAGAATTTATTAATGATGATAATTAGAAAATCGGTACCACAGGAATATTAAAAAAATGATTCACCTTATTTTCTACATACTACACAAACTTCTAACTCTAAATGTGTGGTTTGCTGTTCTTACTTGAATTTCGTATCTCTAAAATCCGATTATTTTTTACAATTTCATATCGATAGTAATGATATGAAATCGCAAAAAATAATCGAGTGCACATGAACACATGTATTCAAGATAGTGAAGTTATTTTACAATTTGTTGTATAAGGCTTAAATACTCTGTGATAAGGATAGCTTTCACTGCAATTATTCAGGCCTATTTCCATATTCGATTTTAAATTCGATCGAAAGCTAAGACACTAAGCAATCAAGTAACATAGCTTTGAAAATGTGTCTTGGCTTTTCATCGAAAAAAAAAATCGAATACGAGAATAGGAATTATTAAAAATGAATAGGTGTTTCTGGGGCATTTTAAAAAATAATCTCAAGTAATAGAACACGGGATTTTTAATTCAATGGACTCCGAAAAATTTTTTAGAGTGTTTATCAAGAAAAAATCTGAGTATTCTAAAGAATTTGAGACCTCAATCATATTAAACGGCTACACCAATTTTTCGTTCTACTATGCGTATTTCTCAATAAAACCTTATAGAACATATTCTCGAAATATGAAAAAAATCGACTTCTGTATTTTACCACTTTTAATTTATTAACATTAGAGGGTAGCTTAAATTTAGAGCTGAGTATTTCTGAATAAATATTTAACCCATCAAAGGGAAAGGCTACAAGATGATAAATAAAAAATATATCATTATAATGTACTACAATAACTTCAAGTTTGTTTGAATATAATAGGAATTATTAGGCGAAAATTATTTAGAAAATGAAATTATATACAAATAGAGTGAAACTAGGCTTAAGGAATTATACCTAGTCAGCAAGTCAAAAAAACGTATTTTTTAGGAATTTAAAAAAAAAAACTACTAGGTACTCTTATTTCATCGATTCTCTACCATTCAAGTTTCATAATTTAATTAAAAATATTGAGAAATGTAGGAACCCTAGCTATTTTCCAGAGACATATTTTTATTTAAACGGTTTTATTTAGCTTGACTCCGTATATTTGTTTCAAATCTTGCGATAGCTTTTTTAACTACTTCTTCTGTTGTAATACATGAAAATGATGAAAAAAAAAAGCGAATTTCAAAATGTCCGCCATACAAATTAGAAAATAAATTCTGATCAAGCTACATATATAAAACATACAGTCCCGATAACAACGCAATATTATAATATAAAAAACCAATATGGCGGATTTCAAAATGGCCGCCCCACAAATTAGAAAAAAATTCCGATCAAGCTGAAATTTGATTTATAGGTAATAGATAAAATTCCGATGAAAATGCAATATTATTTAAAAAAAAAACAAAATGGCGGACTTCATAATGGTCGTCTCACGGGTTAGAGGGAAAAAATAAAAATCAAACTAAAAACTAGAAAATAAAAGAAAGGTAAAAAAAACCTTTAAGTCAAACGGTTTTATTTTAAAACATCAGCTGTACCAAAAACCAGAAAATAATTAGGACATAGATCTTCAGGATGCCAGGAGCACTGTGTGTGGCAACGTCAGCGGGATAAGTAATAATCTGAGACCTTTAACCGACTAAAATAAAAATTTGGGACGGTTGTGTAATTAAATAAGAACGACTTGTCCAGGAAAATATGTTTCTAAGCCCACCAAAAGAAAGAAATTCAAATGCGCCCCACGTTTTAAGTTTAGACTGTTAAAGGTCCCAGATTATTACTTATATCGCTGACGTAGCAACACACAGTGCTCCTAGCATCCGACACGAGAAGACCTGTGTCCTAATTATTTTCTAGTTGTTGGTACAGCTGATGATTTAAAATAAAACCGTTTAACTTAAAGTTGTTTTTTGTTATTTTTTTTTTTTTAGTTTTTAGTTTGATTTTTATGTTGTCCCCTCTAAGCCGTGAGACGACCATTTTGAAGTGCGCCATTTTGTTTTTTTACAATGCAATTTCATCGGAATTTTATCTATTACCTATGAATCAAATTTCAGTTTGATCGGAATTTTTTTGTAATTTGTAAGGCGGCCATGTTGAAATCCTGCATATTGGTTTTTATTTTATAATGGGTCTTATCGTGGAAAACGTAAACGCGAAAAAAACGTCAAACGTTCAATTTCCGTATCGTAGTAAACGTAGAAGTGGAAAACGTCCAACGTTTTTTCGACATTCGTTTTTTTCTGTATCGTTCAAAACGCGCGGTGACAGTTTCCTATACATTTGGCAAACGCAAGGTTCAGTTGGCGGCGAAACATTCACGCGTTTTCCACGATTCGCGTTTAAAGTGAAGTGCATATTAATCACTTCGCGTTGCGTTCACCTCCACGTTTTCCACGATAGGCCCCAATATTGCATTGTTAACGGGTTGTTTTATGTATGTAGCAAATTTCAGCTTGATCAGTTTTTTCTCCTCTAGTATATATGGCGACCATTTTGAAATTCGCCATTGTTTTTTTTTGTTTTATAATATTGCAATTTCATCGGGATTCTATGTATTACCTATATATCAAATTTTAGCTTGATCAGAATTTATTTTCTAATTTGTATGGCAGCCATTTTCAAATTCGCTTTTTTTTTTTTTTTTTTTTTTATTATTTTCACGTATTGTCACAGGAACCAAATGTGTGTACAAAGTTTCATAAGAATCGATTTAGTAGAAGTAGTTGAAAATGCTGTCACAAGATTTGAAACAAATATACAGAGTGAAGCTAAATAAAACCGTTTAAAAACGTTTTTTTTTTTAATTAAAAAACAAAACTACTAGATATTTGTATTTAATCAATTCTCTATCATAGTATATACCTATCATTTAAATTTGATAGTGAGCAAATTGGTCGATGCTGGATCATTTTAAATAAAAAATTCAAAATCATTTAACTTTCGTAAAAATTGCTCTATCCGGTGAACGAAGGATTTTACAAAAATTGGTTTTTTAACAATGTGACAAACATTTGACGCAGAATTATGAATTTTTTGTGTTAAAACTTTTCGTTCTTTTGTTAATCAAAGAACAACGTTTTCATCAAAATTAAAATCCCTACCCTTTGCTATGTAGAACAAATATGCAAAGGTACATGCAAAGCGGTGCAGCGGTTCTCAAGATATCATGCAGTTTTTGATTTCGTTTAAAGTTGTTGGTAGTACATATATGAAAAAAAATATAATACAAATTTTAAACACATATTTTCGAGACATTGTAGTCTATAAAATTGACAAAAATTTAAAAATTGATTTTACAAATTTAATGACTAGGTGTAACAACTAACAAAAATACCCTCAAGCCTCGAAAGAAAGGGCACCATTGCTGTTTAGCAACATAAAATTTCGAAAACTATATAAAATATAAAGTCTTAAATATTTTAAGGGTTTTTGCCAAGTTTTTGATTTTTTCAAGACGATACTACAAAGCATAAATTCATCAAAATATTATCACGATTCTATACTCAAAAAATGTCTGGTACTCAAAGGGGTTCATAAATAAACAGACAACAATAAAAAATAATAAATAAAAATTACAGAAAAAAGTATATCGTAATATGTTTTAAATTTAAACTAATTCGGCTTAATAGTTTTTAAGGGTTTTGCTCCAACAGCCCTAAGTCCATTTCCTAAAGCAATCACGGTAGCATTTTAAATATTTACATTTCTACATTATCTTTACATTATCTTTACATTTCTAAAGAAATTCTAACTAATATATTTAAAAACACTAAGATTTTGTACACAGAAAATTATCTCGTTAATAGAATGATGCAAATTTTATTTGAAAAGTGGTTTAAATTCCATTTTAAGAGTCTCAAACTATATCTTTTATTATTAAAGTAGTTGCATTCGATCAGCTCAGATGAATTTCATTAAATATGTGATTTTAATATATTAATACAAATAAACAAGCAATAAAAAATATCAAAAATGTGAAATTGAATTGATAATCCAAGAAACCAACTGAGTACACAATCTACTTTTCTAAAGTACGCAGAAAGGAGCGTATTATTCTCCTACAGTCTGCATTGTAATACAGAGTGATGCACTTTATTGTTTCACCAGCTAAGAACTTTTATCTTTAAGTTTAACTTTGTTTTTGAAAAATCGAAAGTGTTTACCTTCAAGTTACATCAGGGACTGATGCGGGTGAATAAAAAAAATTTACCTATATATATGTATTATCTTGAAAATATTTATATAATTTATTTTAAGGGAATTTTAGAGCCTTTAAAAATTTTATTTCATTTATAACCATTAAAAACGTATTATTTTCTAAACCATATTTATCATACTAATTGGGTTGCTGAATAGAACACTTTTAGAAACAAAAAAACATTATACAAGCCTTTAAATATCTTGATTTAATAATAAATGGACTTAGGTCACATTCAAAATAAACCAAGATATTGGCTGACTTCAAATTGTTAGAACTCAGCCAATTTTTGAATGAATGACGAAATGATTTTTTCCTTCTTTTATATAATAAAATAATAAAAAAGTGTATTTCTGAAAAGGCCAGAGTGGTCTAAACCTTTAATAACGTAAATCTCACTGTAAGCCTTGGTAAATTTCTAGATATTTTACCCAATCCTTGAAATTGTTATTAAAATCACAAAATAACTTTCAGCGTTTCTCTTCAAAAAATAATTATAAAAACTAATTTTCAAACATTCCACTTAATTCTTTGATGATGTTAAACATCTTTAAATATTAAATCATCACTGCATTTCACCATATATAGATATCACATTGAATCACTTGAAACTTTATGAAATGACGAACATTTCCTAATCACTAGAAATTTAAAGCATTGAGTACCACTTCAGACAAAAAAAAATATATATCACAAAACTACATAGGTAAAAACCCAAACAAATTTTTTTTAATAAACTTACTCTTCAATTTTATTTTTGCCATTCGGAACATAAGGAATATCCTCTAAAGGAGTTTTCTTCTCCTCATCCGAAATAAAACCGTAATTGTCCGCCGACTTCATTCCGACTCGCGCAATATTCACCGAATTACTGAAATTCGCAATAGAGCGATTCAATAATTTATGGCGGCCTGATAATAAATGCCTCAACACACAATAAAATTTCGATGCACTCCATCAGGCTGTTTTGTCTTATCTCAAGCATATAATATCTGTACCATTGGGAGTATTGAAGAGATTAAAAAGATTACGAAGTTTTCGATTAATTAACCGAACCCATTTTTCGTTGGTTTCATTTAATTTCAAAACGATCGCATTCGTTACGACGCAGGTGCAATGGAATTTTGCTACGAAAATAAATAATAATTAATAATGCAAATGGAATTCCCAAAACGATTGGACTAAATTCTTATCTGATAAGCACCCGAATAACACCCAAATTATTAGATAAATAGAATTTACAACTTAAATTATCAGTAGAAATATAACGAAGAGACTTTTGAATAAAAAAAGAACCGACGAATAGCTTCTTGTTGATTTTTGCTAGTCATTTATCTAATCTGACTGCCATCTGTGGTTTTGATAGTCTTAAATTAATTGTTAATAGCCGAATGAATGAAAGGATCACGTTTGTTTTACGCATTTTCAATGATTATAAAGTTTGTCTACAGCTGAAAATTGCTGCTCTTATCGCCTTTCTTAAAAAAGGCAAAAATAAGCAAGGCATCTACGCAATGATAAAGTATTAGTTTATCTTTTAAGCTAAATTTATATTGGTTCAAAGGTAAAGTAAATTTACATTTCTAGCTTCGGTAGTATACAAAGCGTTTCCGAAAAAGATAGCTCTTATTTTTATAAGATAGAACAAAAGAAAATAATTTAACCTCATAATATGACTCAACAAATGAAATCTTGAACTCTAAATTAGAGCTATAAAATTCTTGGAGAATTAATTCGAGAAGTCGTTTGTTGTGATCTTCACTAATTTAACTAATTTCTCCGTAGAATACGAAGCCGGGATCGAAAATATACAGAAAACAATAATTTTGTGAAAAATTCAAAAGACGGTTTTTATGGTTTTTAATTTTAATCTAATTTTCTTGAAAATAAAATCTAGTTGCTCCCATTTCTGAGAATTAGAAAACTCTTTCGTCCAACAATTGTATGACCTGAGTTTAGCAACAAAAAAAAGTAATATAAACTTGATCACAGAAAATATCGTTAATTAATAAATTATTTTTATCTATACTTACTAATATTATAAAGCTGAAGAATTTGTTTGTTTGAACGCGCTAATCTCAGGAACTACTGATTCGAATTGAAAAATTCTTTTTGTGTTGGATAGTCCATTTGTCGAGGAAGGCTTTAGGCTATATAACATTACGCTGCGACCAATAGGAGCGAAGCGTCAGTGAAAAATGTTGCAAAAACGGGGAAAATCTATATATATAAAAAAAGAAAGTCGTGTTAGTTACACTATTTATAACTCAAGAACGGCTGAGCCGATTTGGCTGAAAATTGGTGGGGAGGTAGCTTAGAACAAGGAAACGGATATAAGATACTTTGTAGGGTTTCAAAATGGCGGATCCAAGATGGCGGCTGAAAATTTTAAATTTGAAGCGATTTTCATGAAAATTGGTATATAGGGGTTTTGCGGGATGGGGATTTCAAGTCCGCTGTCCAAATTTAGAAATTGAAGATGGAGGATCCAATATAACGAACAAGATTTCCGGATTTCAACGGATTTTAATGAAAATTAGTACAATGAATGTTTTGAGGTCACTGATTTTGAATATTATCAAAACTTACAAATCCAAGATGGCGGACCCAATATAGCGACCAATATTTCTCGATTTTAATGAAAATTTTGTAGATTTTAGACCCCCCCCCCCCCCCATGTAACGCATCGTAACGTTTTTCTGTACCGTTTTTCTGTTATTCCAATAGCCCCTCCCGCCCCTGTAACGCACCGTAACGTTTTACAAGACCCCCCCTCCCCCCCAAATTGCGTTACGTAATACTTGAATTTTCCCTATCTTGAGGTCACTGATTTTGAATGTTATCAAAATTTCCAAATCCAATATGAGACCAAATTTCTTGATTTCAACGGATTTTACTGAAAATTAGTACAATGATTATTCTGAGGCCACTAATTTCGAATCTTAGCCTAATATCCAAACTCAAGATGGCGGATCCAATATGGCGACCAAAATTTCTCGATTTCAACGGATTTGAATGAAAATTGATACAATGATTATTTTAAGGCCACTAATTGTGAATATTATTAAGATTTGGAATTTCAAGATAGCGGATCCATAAAAGGGTTTTCGGGTTGAAACAATTTCTAGGATATAACAAACTAGAACATTTGCGAAGTGTTTAATTAGTAAGTATTTACCCAACGCCGGGTGAAACCGGGTAACCCAGCTAGTTTTTAATAAATTTAAATTCGCTGTTTAATTTGATGTTCCAAAATTACTTTCTCAAAAATTTTCAAAAACAGTCTTGTTAATACTTTAATACAAACACTGACCAGCTTTATAAGCTCAAAAAATAATTTATTTTATTGTAATATATTTTCAATTTATGTATAGTCTTCCAAATTAATTATTATATAGTTTAGAATTACATCAAGTCAAAATTATAATTTTAGAGTCGTGATCGTGGTACCTACAAAAAGGACAATGCAGTTCTCTACTTAAAATTTTTATTTTATGTAATGTAGGTGCCATTTCAGTAAAAAAAAAAAAAAAAACTTACTTGAATTTGTTAACTCCTTTTAACTCTCCTCATAAGAATTTTTCGCTCGAGACCTTTGTATACCTTTTTCAATTCGAAATCCTGAAATTCCCTAAATGAAAATGGAATTATAAATTCAAAAACTATATAGTGAAATCATTAAATGACTATATTTCTGGAAAAATTAAACAAAACTTTTTTTTTTAGTGACAATAAACTGTACAACTTTATGTCATTCTCTCATAAAGATAAAGATAGCCTAATTCCTTGGGCGGATTCTGGGAGATAGCAACCTTCTCGTCATTAAAAATTACCCATTGATCCTTTTTCCAAATGTGGCAAACATAGTGCCCAACCTGAGATGAGGTTCCCATATGGGAGATAAAGGCCACAAGTCTATACTCTGAAATCGGAGGAATAATTTAATATTGTTAAATACAATAATAAAAAAATAATGTTGCTTACTTGAATTTCCATCCCGATATTTGGGTTGGGATTTTTCTGCCACTTCTGGTGGAGGATTTGGATTCGCTAAAATCCAATCCATAGCCCGATCCAAATCGTTGTTGTTCTCTTTTAAAGCCCGCTTTGCTTGACCCTCTGTGAAACCCATACTTATTATGGTTTCCATACCCATTGGATTTGGTTCGAATGCTGTAAATATTTTGTGATTAACTATTTTTCAGGAATCGATTTAATGCAATCATGATAACATTTTCAGAAATTAGATATAATCTGTTTTTTTTTCAAGTAAACAAGATTCCAAAGTTATGTCTAAAATACTATGAAATTCGCAAAATTAAAAAGAATCAATAATCCACGCTTACCTCCGCCATCAGTACCAGGATGCACAAAAGGAGCATTGAAATCGTCATCCACAACATGCCGCATCAACCACTGTACAGCAGTTTCTAAGCCTGCGTTTTTCGTGAAGAAAAGTGCTCTCTTGCAGGCACCTTGAGGGAAACCCATTTCCATCTATTAATTAAATAACAAAAATATGAACAAATCTTATTATATCATTTAAAAAAAATATTTACGAGCTCATTCAAAACAGCCTGATCCATTGGAGGAGTAGGTGGCCTGCTCTCCAATTCAGGTAATTCTTCTTCACCGGGTTGAAGACCTGTTGCCCTTAAATCAGATAAATCCAAAATATCAGGGACATCAATCGAGACATCCAGCTTAATAGGTGTCCAATCTTCTCGTAAGGTAAACTTTTTTAAATGCAGTAACAAGTAATCCGGAAAAGTGGCAAGACGGGCAGTTCTTTAAAAAAAATTTATTGAGTAAAAAAAAAAACTGATTTATATATTAAAAAAATAAACATACTTTTTGGCAGTTGTATGTCCTTTAATTGCTGTACTATAGTATTGCTCCACCAATTCACTACGAGCGAATGAATCTAAACAGTCCCTTAGTGTTAAATGTGGACGAACAAGAGAATCAGGTGGTCTATTAAAAATTAAGATATTAATAAAGCATTGATTATCGCAAGTTATTCTAGAAATACGTACAATGGTTTTCCAGTTTCCTCAGCTTCTTGCCGTAATTTTTCATATTCCATAACCTCTTGAATATTAGAGGCCTTATTTAGAGGTATTGGCAGCGGTAAGCACCATTCATCCCTTCTAGTATACTTAACTTTTTTACTCGTTGTGCATTCAACTCTGTCCTCAACGCAAAATTTTAGAGCATCACAGGGGTTCAATTCAGAGGTACTATTTCTCTGTAAAACATTTGTTGAAAATAGCAAATTAATACCTAATAAAACAATGACGATTCTTCAAAACTTACTTCTAATACATTAACTAAATGCAAAAAGAACTCCTGGGCATCTTGTTGCTTTTTGGAAGAGAAATCTGGATGTTCCCTTCCAATAATATTTTTGAACATTACGGGAGAAATACCTTCTGATTCAGCGCCTGGAGCATTAACACCGTATTTCCCACTCCACAGTCCTGTTCCCAGTTTTGCCCTGTAGATAAATAAATATGAGAACCCATCCCAAAAACAAAATCGTACAAATATCTCAACTAACATTTGAATATCAAAATCCTTAGCTGGATCTGAAGGGAATTGCTCAAAGTATTTAGGAGAGCTTTCGACGAAACGTTTAATAAAATCTGGAATTATGAACATCACCTGTAGGAAAGTATTTTTATTAGTATTTTGCCTATTTAAAACATATATGCGACTCACTTGCATTACGCTGTTAAGGTAGCAAGAATTTCCTAAATTTTGCATTCCAGTGTATCCTGGGCCAGTTATTGGCACTAACTTACTACTGCTTTCAGTCAAGACACTCCACTCGCCTACTCGCTGATTGAGATCTAATTCTAATTCAACCATCGATTTCTCAGTCTAGGAACGAAAAATTGAAACTTATTACTAACAAAAGATTTCAGTAGAGATCTACAAATTGAACTTACCTTTTTTAAAGATGTAACCTTTATTCCAAAATGCGCTAAATGATCGGCTAGGTAAGGATCTTCGACCATATCGTCTTCTGCATAGCTGTAAACGTCGCCCTTACCATCCGAAGAAATAGTACCCAATTTAACCGCTAAAGGGTACCCCGTTTGTTTATAATGCTCCACAGCGTGATCATTTCCACCAGAGCCATCAAAGAATCGTCGACCACACAAAATAGAACCATCAGTAAGATTCAGCCAAAGGTTGTTTGTTAAGTCGCATTTTTCACATTTCCATCCTGATGGAGGGATCTTTTGATATATAAAACAAAACAACAAAAAATAAGCTATTACAATCAATTCACCTCTATTTATGATATAGTTCTAACCTTTTTTCCGGTATCTAATTGTTTTAAATCTTTGGCATATTTCGATTCTTCGCGCACCTCTCCGTCCCAAGTACCCATTAATGCTTCTTTTTCTATCTTAGATGTTGCGGATTCAGCTGCTATTATTGCTTGTACAGATTCTTGAACCTTAAAATCGGATATCACATGTTTTAATTCTACCGCCATAACAAAAATAAAAAGTACTTACAATTAAAGGCAAATCATCTTTCTGTTCGGGCCATTGCCAAGTTTCCCTTTCCGGTATTACAACCACAAAATACTTGGTATTGTATTCGAATTTTTTCTTTCCAGCATTGGGGTCAAACCCTCCTTCAACACCAATTGCTAAACGAGTTATTTTCTTTTCCGGTCCTTCTCCAATCTTTTCCGAGGGGATCTATATATTTATACATTTATTAAATTGTGATAGATTAGAAAAAATAAAGTACAATACCTCGGTTTTTTCGCGTAATATTCTCAAAAATACACAATTTCCTGTTTTCTTAGCGTAATTTTCGACAAACTCCTCTCCAAATCCAAGAAATGAAGTGAGACTTACATAAAGACCGGTTTTACAATCCTGAAATATGATGCAAAATATAATTTTTTCAAATATTGTCGAATACTTATATATATAGGGTGTTTCAAAAAATAGTTTCAATTAATTTGTTTCCGTAATCAACTATTATAATAATTATTATATCCGACTGATGAGCTTCTCATTTTGTAATACTACCTACCGAATTTTATTACTGTTGCTCGAAGGTAGGCCGACGGACAAGAATTACTAAATATCTTTATATTATAGCTACCCTATTCTTAGGACTACACGGAAATGTTTGAATTTGTTCCTAAATATACAAAGAAGGTAGGCCTTCAAAGAAAATATCTTGTAAACAACAACCGGCAAATGTGTGTACCCACATTTTTAAGAAAAATCTACTGTGTTGCTCGTGACCCCGTGCGGAAGGAAGGATTTATCGACGGAGAAAAAGTGAAAAATTACTTTAGCGCAGCGGAAAAATCTTGCTTTTTTCATGCGCTATATCTCAAAAACGCAAATTCCACAAATGAAAATAAAGTCAGGGATTTTATCCGCAAGAAAAGGGGAATTGTTTAATCCATGGTAGAAAAAATAATAATTATTTTCAAAATTGTTTTCGCTAACTTCACAAGTGTCCAACAGTTGACTTTCGTAATTTGTGCTACAACTTTTAGCTTTGATTGTTATATACAAGGAATACAAATGTTAGAACAAGGTAAAAACAATGAGTTTTGTATTTATCTCTGTTGTAAATAAATCCCCAGCTGATTGCCGTGAGGGACATTTAGTGCAAAAATTTTAAACTGAGCGTGATATAAAGGAAATAAGTTCGTGATAGTTTGTTTTTTATTTGCTTCTGTTTAAACATAATTATGCAGTATTTGTGGACATTTTTAATAGCATGATTTACCCCACAAGGATTAAGCCTGTGCTAAAAGTAATCTCGTTTTCCCAAGGTGGGTTAGCAGTCCAGTACAATCTCGCATGGAAACATAGTACATAACTGCCTCGTGGTGCCCATCCTAGACAAAACTTCCTCATTCCTCAATCTATCTCTCCATGAGATCTAGTGTAAGCGTTTTTAAAGCCACATTGCGAACAATGGCTTTAATTTGTTCAATCTCCTATCTGTGGAATGGTCGTGTTTCTACGGCATTTCAGGAGACTTATTTTAAATATTAGGTTTATCTCATTATTACACAAAACATTACGCATTGCATTACTAGGTCAGTTTTTTTTTTTTTTTTTTTATAAAATACTGCGGAAGAAAGTTCGTAGAAATTAAAGAATCATAAATACATATTTCCTTAAATTAATAATAAATAAATAAACAATAATGTAAGCCCTACAGGTTCTTTTGGTAAAACTTTAGCATTTCTTATGATTCTTTTTGCTTTAAAGTTTTAAGACAAATTGTATCGGGTTTTCTTTAATAGATGAAACGTATGAAGAACTCATAAAGGAAAGTTTTCATGTAATTCAGCTATAAGAAACAAACAGAACTAGAAATTCCGCTGGAGCTTTTTTGAGTGGCGACTGAGTGAAAACTGATTTTTCACAAAAGCACTGTCACACCCCTGACCCGTGCACCTAAAATTGAAAGTTCAAACGAAGACGGGGCTCTCCCCAATTGGGCGGCTGCAATCACTTCGCCGCAGCCCTCCGGGAATCCCCGCATCCATCGATCACCACAAAATCGTTCACCCGCAACAGAAAAAGGGCACCAAAAGGCGCACAGTTGTGATGTCAGAAGTAATACGCTTTTATTGATTTTGTCTTCTACTCACGGCGATAAAGTGCAGTCCCCCCCGCGAGAAAAAATAGGGGACTTCTTGCACCCGTCGTCGACGGCGGCCAGAGGACTTCACAATCATTTTCGTGGATTACTCACCGGCGTATCGTACGAATAAACGCACTCATCCTTGTACACGTTCGCGGATATCGAGGGCACACGAATTTTGCCCAAATGTTTCTGCAGCGCACTCATTTTTGTAGACTATTTTCCTAGCAAAATAATAAAGATCGAATTTCACGGGTTCTACTTCAGCTAAACAATACAACAACATGACAGGCAGAAGCCCTCCTAAAGTTTTATATCGTTGGCTGCACTGCGCGGATTTGACGAAAAACTCAATTTATTCAGTGTTAACAGCATTTTTCAGTTATAATGGCTTTGGTTTGAATTTCACGTTTTCTAGGACGGAACAACCAAAATTCTTAATAATAATACACCTCCCCTCGATTTACACGGTAGATAGGTTCAGAAAACCGTGTAAATCGAAAACGGGATTTTGGTATACATAAAACCGTGTATGTCGAAAACAGAGTAAAATGTGCACAATTCAGTCATTTCAAGCTAAAATAGAAGTAAATATACTTTAAGGTGCTACTACCGTCTATCATTTTCAAAAAAATCATTTAATCGACTCCTCATAGTCTCAGAAATCATCTCCAACATTTTTGTTGAGAAATTCGTATAGCGACTCTTTAAACTTTAAACGGGTTTTCTCGAAATGAAATTTTTTGAATCTACCCCTAGATAATCTCCGGATCTAACGAACAGATTTGAATAAACCTTGGTGCGTGTGGCGCCTTCCTCGCCGTTAACATCACTGTTCGTCATGGCGATCCCAGCGCCACCTGACTCTTGAGAAGAACAAGTTTTGATCTGGCGGTTTCTGGAGATTGGAGACAGTTGCTGTTGAAGTCCTGAACGAGAGTAGCCATCTTTGAACCGTGCCAGCTTTGAACCGTGCCAGCTTTGTAAAAAATAAAATAATAAAGTTTAATGTCGGACGATAGTGTTTTCATTTAACGAACACCTCGTCCCCACATATTGGTGACCCCGAGCGCGAATTACATATAGTAAATCGGACAGTCACAGACTTGTGACCCTGCAGTCAGCACCCCGCAGTGAGCAGCTTACACATGGCCCAGGAAGCCGCAAACAACGCTATGGCTCAACCAGCCGCGCCTCCTGAAGGCGTTCCACTTCAAGAACTGCAGCGAGTGGCGGTTAAGGCTCCGGCATTTTGGAGAACTCGCCCGGATTTGTGGTTCTCACAAATCGAATCACAATTCTTCAACAGTGGCATCACAACAGACGCGACTAAATATCATATCGTCGTCGCCGCACTGGACAGCAGCATATTGCCGGAGGTGAGTGACATCATTTTGTCACCACCCGCTGAAGGTATGTACCTAGCAATTAAGGACCGTTTGATCAGTATTTTTGCGGATTCGGAGGAGAAGCGCATCAAAAGGCTCTTGCAAGAAATAGAGCTGGGGGACCAGAAGCCTTCACAGTTTCTCCATCGCATGCGTGATTTGGCAGGTAAAACGGTCACGGATGATTTGCTCAAGGCTTTATGGATGCAGCACCTCCCTGCGCACATGCGCTCAATATTATCGGTCGGCGGGGAGGAACTGAATAAGTTGGCTGTACTCGCGGACAAAATTGCTGAGGCCAACTATACGCCCGGCATAGCAGCAATATCTCAGAACCCTCTTCACAAGCCCTGTCAAGAACAAACTCACGCTCTAAAAAATCAAATTGAGCACTTGACGCAACAAATTTTTGAGCTCAAGGCGCAAATCGGTGAGAACAAATTTGCCCGAAAAAACAGACCAAGGTCCCGGTCTCGTTCTACAGAATATTGCTGGTATCATTCGAGGTTCGGCTCCAAAGCTAGGAGGTGCTTGCCTCCCTGTACTTTCAACAAGAAAGTACAGTCGTCAAACTAAAGGGCTCGTCGTGTACCGCGGCGATTACCGACGAGCCTTCAACCACTCGTCGCCTGTTTGTCAAGGACAAGAGCACAGGTATCACCTTTTTGATCGACACTGGAGCCGACGTCTCAGTCATTCCTCCCCAGACTTTGAAGGGGCTAGAGGCAGCGGAGTTTTGTTTATATGCCGCAAACGGTTCTCTCATTCCAACTTTTGGTACGCGAAGACTGCGACTCAACATTGGACTTCGTCGAGATTTTGGATGGAATTTTGTCATAGCTAAAGTTAGTCGACCTATTATAGGAGCGGATTTTTTGCAACATTATGGCATAATTGTCGACCTCAAGCATAGAAAATTGCTTGACAACACTACAAATTGCACAGTTAATGTTGTAACTGCAAGGGTTTCCGCATCTCAACTTACGGTCGTGAACCAAAGATCGGAATTTCACAATTTATTAAAGGAATTCAAAGACGTTTGTTCTCCAAATTTAATGGGTCTCCGCAGTCAAATGAAACAGGCCGTGACGCATCACATCTCAACCGCTGGCCCTCCTGTTTATTCTCGCCCTCGTCGTCTTCCTCCCGATAAACTGGCTGCTGCAAAAAAAGAGTTTGCCGGAATGATGGAGCAGGGTATATGCCGCCCTTCTAAAAGCCCGTGGGCTAGTCCTCTTCACATGGTGAAGAAGCGAGACGGATCCTGGCGCCTATGCGGTGACTACCGCGCCCTCAATGCAGCAACAATTCCCGATCGGTATCCGTTGCCTAATCTACAGGACTGTACGCATTTTCTCGATGGAAAAACAATATTTTCTACTATCGACCTTTTCCGCGCGTATCATCAGATCCCAGTGGAGGAGCACGACATTCCTAAAGCGGCCATAACGACGCCGTTTGGTCTTTTCGAGTTCCCAAGAATGACCTTTGGTTTACGGAACGCAGGCCAGACTTTTCAAAGGTTGATCGACGATGCATTGAGGGATTTGGATTTTACCTTTGCATACCTCGACGACATTTGTGTTGCTTCACGCAGTCACGAGGAACATTTAAGACACCTAAAGGTAGTTTTTGGCCGACTCCGATCGCGTGGTTTGGTGGTTAACCTCGCGAAATGCAATTTTGGTCAGGAAGCCGTTAATTTTTTGGGTCATCGTGTTTCTGCAGAGGGTATTCATCCACTACGCGAAAAGGTTAAGGCTATAGTGGAGTATCCCCTTCCCAAACAAATAAATTCCTTGCGAAGGTTTTTAGCAATTCTAAATTTCTACAGGCGATTTTTGCCTCATGCAGCAGAGACACAACTACCACTTCAGAATTTAATACAAGGCAACAAACGCAACGACAAATCCAAGGTAGCGTGGACACCCGAAGCTGAAGCGGCATTTCAAAAGTGTAAAGAAGACCTTGCAAATGTTGCTCTTCTGGCGCATCCGTCCCCTCAGGCAGTTATCTCTTTGATGGTGGACGCGTCGGATTTCGCTATGGGAGCCGTTCTCCAGCAGACAACGGACGGTATCACAAAGCCCCTAAGTTTCTTCTCTCGCAAGCTAAACGATGCTCAACGCAAATATTCAACATATGATCGAGAATTACTCGCAATATATTCCTCGATCAAATATTTTCGTTTCATGGTTGAAGGCCGTCAGTGTATCATTTACACGGATCACAAACCGTTGACTTTCGCTTTTCATCAGAAGCTGGACAAGGCATCTCCAAGACAATTGCGACATTTGGATTTTATCGGCCAATTTACGACCGACATCCGTCACATCCGGGGCTCGGAGAACATCGTGGCCGACACCCTCTCGCGAATTGAAGAAATCCGATCACGTGGCACTCTCGACTACGAGGAACTCTCTGCTGCTCAGCAGAGGGACGAGGAGTTGCAAGGGTTATTGGCTGACCCGTTGTCATCGCTCAAGTTGAAGCAATTTGCAGTTTCGCCCACGTCATCCTCCACTGTATATTGCGACACATCTACTAACAAGGTACGCCCATACATCAGCAAGAATTACCGCAGAATGGTTTTCGACAGCGTCCACAATCTTTGCCATCCTGGAGTTAAGGTTACGACGCACATGTTGTCAGAACGTTACGTATGGCCGAATATGAGACGGGATTGTCGCGAATGGGTTAGGAGCTGCACTCCATGTCAACGAACTAAAGTACAACGTCATAACAGGACAGCTATAGGAACATTTCAACTTCCAGACGGGAGGTTTACTCATGTGCACATAGACATCGTAGGACCTCTGCCGTCATCTTCAGGCAAGCGTTATTGCCTCACCTGTATTGATCGTTTTAGCCGTTGGCCAGAAATTTTTCCAATTCAAGATATTACAGCTGAAACTGTTGCTCGCGTTTTCATGTTTGGTTGGATCGCTCGTTTTGGAGTTCCCCAGCAAATTACAACGGACCAAGGACGTCAATTTGAGTCCTCATTGTTTGGCGAGCTCACTAAGCTGCTCGGTATAGAACGATTTCGAACTTCGCCTTATCATCCCTCCTCTAATGGACTGATAGAGCGTTGGCACCGCACACTCAAGAGTGCTATTAAATGCCACGCCACTGAACGCTGGACTGAGGTTTTACCTGTAGTACTGCTTGGCCTTCGTACGAGTCTCAGAGATGATATGCAGGCTACTCCAGCGGAATTAATATATGGCACAACCCTGCGAATCTCTGGACAATTCGTGGGAGCAGAGCCATCGAGGGAACCATCAGAGGCATTCGCGTCTCGTCTTTGTCAAGCGATGTCCAAGTTGCGTCCGGTTCCTACAACGCATCATTCAAAGGAACGAACATTTGTACACAAAGACATCGCCAAGTCTTCGCACGTTTTTATACGAAAAGACGCACCTCGTCCGTCGCTACAACCAACTTACGACGGTCCTTTCGAGGTCATCAAGCGAAACGATAAGTGTCTTACTCTCTTAATTAATAACAATCATGTGACTGTTTCCATAGATCGACTGAAGCCTGCCTACTCAACGCCCCTTGAGGTCATCGAGGAGGAACCTGCCATCAACCCTAATACGACCTCCTCACACGACAGCACCAAGCAAAGTGGACGCAAAGTCCATTTTAAGAACTGAACGTTATTTTCATCAACGTTCAGACTGCGAGGGGGAATCCTGTGGCGCCTTCCTCGCCGTTAACATCACTGTTCGTCATGGCGATCCCAGCGCCACCTGACTCTTGAGAAGAACAAGTTTTGATCTGGCGGTTTCTGGAGATTGGAGACAGTTGCTGTTGAAGTCCTGAACGAGAGTAGCCATCTTTGAACCGTGCCAGCTTTGAACCGTGCCAGCTTTGTAAAAACTAAAATAATAAAGTTTAATGTCGGACGATAGTGTTTTCATTTAACGAACACCTCGTCCCCACAGTGCGTTTTGTTTTTTTAGGTTGTCTCTATTGTAATTTACTACAATTTGGTCCAAAGATTAAAAAAGAAAAATTTTGGCAAAAAAAAAAAAAAGATGAAAAAAAGTCAATTTTTTCAAATTTTTTTCAAACTTTTGTAATTTGTTGTTGTTGTTGCATTTTTCGACTAAATGTGGTAAATTACAAGGTAAGGGACCTTTCTTTTTAAAATTCCGTTTGAATTTTTTATTTCATACATCTCAATCCTGAGATTATCTGTCAGAAATGGGACTAGCATATTTTCGAGCTGCCGGCTTCAGCACTCTCTATACAAAAATTAAATAAAAACTTTGTTTTTTCAATCCACAAGGATCAAACTTATTGTAAAAAAATTTGGTTGTAATATTTAATAAAGGGGCTAATGAAAAAGTGTAATTTTTTTGCTCTCTAGACGGTAGTATTGCCTTAAGGCATCTTATAATAAATATTTTGATAATTTTGATTTAAATTTTAACAAACATGATAAAAAATATAAGTTTAGAAACATAGAGTTGTAGTTTTATAATTTTAATTTTATTTTTTTATTATAATGATGTATTTTATTTTATTAATAATTTTTATTGTTGTTTTCTTTCTCTTCTTGTTGTTATTCTTTTTTTGTGCACAGTGAGGGCTCTTCAATAAATCCAAATTGATTCTTATTGCCTTGGGAGGAAGCTCGTAGTTCAGTAGTTTTTCAAAAAGCATGTTCTTCTGCTTTAAAGGTTGGAAAGATTGTCGCAATTTTCCTCCAGGCCTGGAGCTCACCGGATTCCCGAATTCCGGGTAAGAATATCTTTTAGCTCCTTAAGTTCCACCGTATTAATTCCATCATAATCAAGCGCTAAGAAGCATTAAGTTTTCCAGTTAAAGTTTTAAGTTCAACTGCATCTACTAGGCTGGGAAATATACACTTAATCTGCTTGCTACAGTACTTCATTTAGACTTCAGTGTTCGCATTAATCTTCAACAACTTCAACATTACTTTAAACCAAAATTGTTTATCCTAAATTAAAATACCAAAACCAAAAGCATTTTAAAAAATCGGTTAAATTTAATTTTAATCTTCTTAAAACAACACAAGCGCTCTCTTCATTCTCCACGATGTACTAAAAGCTCAACGAAACTTCTTGCACATGGTCGCGGCGCCGCACCGGTGAAATGTTGAAATTCTTTTAGCTGTCAAATGTCAAAAGTCTTGTCAGTGGCACCTTGCTGCTTGCGTTGCATTTAACTGGTTAAAGTGTGTCCAAAAATCCGCATTTGCGTGGACAACTAGTCAGTAACAATGTCTAAAAAGAAGGGAAATAAGAAGAATCAAGACCTCGAAGATTTTGAGGAGCCAAAAAAAGCTCCAGCCCCATCCAGCAAAGGGAAAACTTCGAAGAAAGGTAAGAGGGGCAAAAACGACGACTGGAGTGATGACGAGCAGCAGAAGGTCAACAATTCAATAATTAACTCCGATGATGAAATGGGGTCCTCAAAGCCAGCGAGTAAAAAGTCACAGAAGAAGGACAAGAAGGCTCGGAACGATGACAGCGGAGATGAGACCCGGAGTATTTCAGATTCTGTCACGTCACAAGGCAAAAAGCAAGATAAAAAGAAGGGGAAGAAGGGAAAACAGGCCGACGATTGGAGTGATACTGAAGAGAAAGTCGTCCTGAATTTGAAGCAGGCCTCCAGCGACGAAGATGTACCCCAAATCGCTAAGAAGGGCAAGCAGAAGAGCAAGAAGAAACCGAAGAAGGAGCAGTCCGACGATGAGGATAACGTGCCTGATCTGACCTTGGAGGAGCCGGAAGACGACGAAATCGCCCAGGTGGCAAAGCCAGTCGCTAAAAATAAAAAAGCCAAGAAGAAAACAAAAAAGAATGATTGGTCCGATGACGAAGAGCCTCCTGCGCCAGCTGATCTGGTGCCAGAATCTGAGGATGAGGTAGAAGTAGCTAAGCCAGTGACTAAGAAGAAAGGTATGGTTTTAACGCACTTTTCTCTTAATTTTGTATTATATTCAAAACCTTTATTAATTTCCTAGATAAAAAGAAGGACAAACCGCCAGTAGCAGCAGCAGCACCTCCACCACCACAACCAATTGAGAATGGTGAAGACGAAAAGTTGGATGTTGAAGAACCGGAAGAAATCAAGAAAGAAATTGAAGAAGTTAAGGAAAAATTAGAAGATCTTAAAATTGATCCTGGTGAAAAAGAATCATCTGAACCCCCTGAGGAGGAGTCCAATTCAATACAAGAAAAGAAACTCACCCACAAAGAGAAGAAAAAGCTGAAAAAACAAATGGAATATGAAAAACAAATGGAAGCAATGACTCGAAAAGGTGGTCAGGGTCAATCCGAATTAGATAGCAATTTCACCATATCTCAGGCACAGAAGACTGGCAATCAAAAGGCGCAACTTGAATTTGCAGTCGATATTAAAATAGAGAACTTTACAATTTCGGCAAAAGGTAATGATTTATTTGTGAATGCAAATCTCCTTATTGCGCAAGGAAGACGGTACGGTCTTGTGGGCCCAAATGGACACGGAAAAACTACTCTTTTGAGGCATATTGCCACTCGGGCCTTTGCTATTCCGCCAAATATTGATGTACTGCTCTGCGAACAAGAAGTCGTAGCTGACGATTACACGGCGGTTGAAACTATCCTAAGGGCGGACACTAAGCGCGCTGAACTCCTAAATGAAGCCAAGGAGTTGGAGGCTAAAGCAGAAAGTATTTATTCTCTCTCATTTTCTTATTAGAAACTTATTTCATTTGAATGTATTTATTTCAGAGGGCGATCTTGAAGTTCAAGATAGGCTGAATGAGGTTTATGCTGAGCTTAAAGCAATTGGAGCTGATTCAGCTGAGCCCAGAGCGAGACGTATCCTAGCTGGTTTAGGATTTTCTTCTGAAATGCAAAATAGAGCTACGAAAAATTTCTCTGGTGGCTGGCGTATGCGTGTATCTCTTGCGAGAGCTCTGTACTTGGAACCGACACTTCTAATGCTTGATGAACCTACCAACCACTTGGATCTTAATGCAGTCATTTGGCTTGATAAGTAAGTAGTTTTTTTGTAATGCATTTTTATAATTTTGTGTCTTCCTGGCAATTTTGTTAAAACCATTATTAATATTAAAAGATAAAGCGAATGTCGGTGCTAGCGTTAAAATTTATTGTTAGATTTTTTGTACTTTGGCAATTTTTGATTACAGAAAATACAGAAGAATGAGAACAGTGTATAAAGACACAGTTCTAATTTTCGTATTCGTGCGAAGTAAAATTCAATTTAAAACTACCCGTTTTTACTTTTATATCCTTAGCTACCTTCAAAGTTGGAAGAAAACCCTCCTGATCGTTTCCCACGACCAGAGTTTCTTAGACAATGTATGTAACGAAATTATTCACTTGGACCAGAAAAAATTGTACTACTATAAAGGGAATTATACAATGTTTAAGAAAATGTTTGCACAAAAACGAAAAGAAATGATTAAGGAATACGAAAAGCAGGAGAAACGCATCAAAGAATTGAAGGCACATGGTCAATCGAAAAAGGCTGCAGTGAGTAAAATATATCTCTAGCATAACTATATGCTTGTTTTCTTAATATTTTTATATTTAATTAATTTAATTTGCCTTATAGGAAAAGAAACAGAAGGAGGTCTTAACTAGAAAACAAGAGAAGAACAAAAAAGTTCAGAAGACCGAAGATGAAACTGGTCCTCAAGAGCTCTTGTCTAAGCCTAAGGAATACATTGTTAAATTCAGGTTTCCAGAGCCGTCCCCGTTGCAACCTCCTATTTTGGGTCTTCACTGTAAGGACCTTGTTTTATAAATTAATTACAATTTTTACAAACTTTTTTTTTTTTAGCCGTCACCTTTAACTACCCTGGACAAAAGCCATTATTTATTAACGCAGATTTTGGTATTGATCTTAGCAGTCGAATAGCAATTGTAGGACCTAATGGTGTAGGAAAATCAACTTTCATAAAATTGCTTGTAGGTGAATTAGAGCCGGTGAAAGGTGAATTAAAACGTAATCATCGACTGGTGAGTATTTAAGTACTTAAAATAAAACGAAGAATATAATAACTTGCTTCTGTTTTCAGAGAATTGGAAGATTTGATCAGCATTCAGGAGAACATTTAACTGCTGAAGAATCAGCGGCAGAATATCTTCAACGGTTGTTCAATTTACCTCATGAGAAGGCTAGAAAAGCACTCGGCTCATTCGGTTTAGTTAGTCACGCTCACACAATTAAAATGAAAGATCTATCCGGTGGTCAAAAGGCTCGCGTTGCAATGGCTGAATTGTGCTTGAGTGCTCCAGATGTTCTTATCCTTGTAAGTATTTTAAAAAAAAAAAAAACATTTTTTTTAATAATCTCATTTAACCTTTAAAGGATGAACCTACAAACAATCTTGATATTGAATCGATTGATGCGCTTGCGGAGGCTATAAACGAATATGAAGGCGGAGTTTTAATTGTTTCTCATGATGAACGATTGATTCGAGAAACAAATTGTACACTTTATGTTATAGAGGATCAAACAATTAATGAGGTGAGACTAATAAGCATTATCGTGCAAATCTTTATTTTTGCAATCTTTTTTTCAATTTAGATCGATGGAGACTTTGATGACTACCGTAAAGAAGTATTGGAGAGCCTTGGAGAAGTTGTTAATAATCCCAGTGTTGTGGCAAATGCAGCTGTGTTACAATAAATTATTGTTTCACTGCCTTTGCATTCAAATAATTTATAACAGGAAGGAAAAAGAACATAATTTTTTGCATGAATGAAATATTAAATCATTGCCAATTATTTCTGATGTTTTTTAGATTATACCTTTAATTTACTCTTTAAATTCCTCGTTAAAAAATTTGTATCTTCATTATACAAAAAGAGAAGGCAAGCTAAATCTACCATTTTTTTTTTACAAACTCTATTATAACCTTTTACGGGTTAGAGAATTATTACAAAAGCATTGGTTTTATTTGTTCAAATAAAAAATGTATATAAATTGAAATATGTACTTTATTTAAATTTTTGATATTTCTTCTGTCTACAAATCTCTTTAAAATCAGTGGAAACTTTAACATCTAAAGGCCTTTGGAACGGTCGTGCTCTTCCACCAAATCTCAATTGGCCTGATTCTTTTCTTCCACCAAAACCACCGCCTAGTCTTCGAGGTTTCCAGTTTTTTAAAGTCCTGAACAAATTTCCACATTCATTATTAATTAATCGTTAAATTTGAATTATATTCACCTTTCACATTCATGTTCCACAACGATTTCACAATCATCAATAAATTCCCTAATACATTTCCTAACTGCTTCTCTTGCTGAGGAGGATCTTTCAAATTCGATGAATCCGTAGCATTTGGACATTCCTGTGACCAAGTCTCGTACAACGCGACATCGTCGAATTTTGCCGAATTTCTCAAATTTTCGCTTCAGTTTATCCTGGAATTAGTTAAAATTATTTTAGAATAGAAATTTATACAACAAGAATTCACCTCGTCAGTCTTTATGTGCAATCTTCCAACAAAAATGGTGTAATTTGGATCTCCAACGACTTTTGCGTTTGGTTTGTAAGTTGAATTAATTGCTCGAATAATTGCTCTATCATGGGGTTCTGTGTCGGTTCCTAAAATTAAGAAAAAATTAAACTATATGTTTTTGTTTTCCAAAAATAATGAAAGCTTCTAGGCGATAGTAAAATGAATCGTTGAAATAATTAAGAGCTCTTAACTTTTATGCAGAATTGGGCAAAAAGTTTAAAAAATGGGAATAAAATCGGAATTAAAAACCTTTTGTGCTATTTTGGTATGAAAGTTCATATTGTTATTCTAAACAAAATATCAAAAGTCCCCATTGATCCCAGTGCCGCTAAAAATTTTACACAGGGTCAAAAGTGACCCAAAACGATTTTTCGTGAATATTTCATTGATGGTCACTTTTATAGAAAAAATGTTTATAATCAAACTTGCAGCTAAGGAAATTTCCTACAAAATATATAATATAAATTTTTCTTGTACATGTAACCGTTTTTAAGATAGTTTGATCACAAAGTATTAAACTTATGTTAACCACCTCCGAGGTAGAGTACAAGGTACTTTTTTCACGTGTAATATATTTTGTGTAGGAAACATCCTTAGCTGTAAGTGTGTTTATAAATATATTTTTTTGTAAAAATGACCATCAATTTCAAATTCACAAAAAACCGTTTGGCCCGTGTAAAATTCGGGATTCGGGAAATTTGAGATCGATGGGGACTTTTGAAATTGTATTAAGAACAACAATATCAAGGTTCATACCAAAATTCAGCTTTCCGGGATTTTTTCTAATTTCTCTGGACTATGAGTTAATTGTTCAAATTATAATGTTAATGTTGAAAGTACTCGTATATTTCTTTTTCTACTTTCTTTGTTAGTTGTTGTTGCGTTACTTTGATAAACACATGTTGGGGATTGAGAGTTTTCGAGATATTGATAAAAATAAATTTTATCTTGTGGTCCCGTATGTAAAATGCTTTTTATTTTCAAATCCGAAGATTTCCTTTTTACAAAATGTCTATTGACTATGCGAGTTTCCTTGTGCCCTGCTACAAAATGCTTTAGAAACCACTCTCAAATCGAAGGATAATGAAAATGATAGACGTGTCTAGCTTTTATTTAGCCAACTATTTCTGTATCCGTTTGCTGCATAAAATCCTAACTCCTAAATTTCTTTCTTATTGTACTTATCCACTATCAAAAAATGTTTCGCATTTATTCAAATATTACCGCATTTTCAAATAACTATTATTGATAGTTAATGAATTCTAAAAATTTGTGTTCTTTTGGCTATTTTTCTTCTCTATTATAAATTGTTATAGACGAATTAAGTTCTTACACAATACCTAGAAGAAGTTAGTTCTCCCCAAAAAATAATAAGGAAATTTAAATTCCAATAGCCCGATCCATAAACTCTGAAATTAAAATTCCCACCCCATGATAGCTATAAATTAAGTGCCATATGAACATAGCACCCGAGTGCGCTATGAATCGTGTGTATATTAACTTAAGCTTGTATATATAGTTAATAAATAAAAATAAATCAAATAACTAATCCCAAACCTGGTAACCCTACTGCATGAAGTAACCATAGAATTGAATGTAACAAAGAAAACTTACCGTCGATCGAGCCGCATTTTATTGGATCATATTCCTTCGCGTATTTGCACCAGTTATCACTCTCTTCAGTAGTTTTTCCCATTTAAATAAAAGGCAAAAGGTGATGATTCCGATTTCCGTTTACAGACAAATTCTGATGCAGCTGCTTATCATCTTCTTAGCTAAATAATTTTCGGCATTTGACAGCTTTTTAAATTGTAAGACCCAACAGAATTTGCGACGGTTTCTTAAGACATTTTATCGCATTTCCGTTTTTTATCTGCGCTCTCATTTAGCAAAATCCTTTCTAACAATTTTTGGTTTTTAAGTTAAATATAACTTTCAATTCAATTTGAACACCTCAAACGCTCAGACTTTCATTAGTTCATTGCGCTCAAAACCCCCGCTCTATCTGAATTTCCCCGTTGTCCTGATGAACTGGAGAATCTCAAACAGAGATCAAGAATCGAAATTCTCTATCCTCATGACATCGGCGCCAAACACGTCCCTACGTGCACGCGAGAACGCAGGACAATCACAAAGGAAGTGCTCTGTACTGTATTCCTCCTCCCCAGACGTGGGGCACACTGGGTCGCCGATGATTCCCAGGGTATACAAGTGTTTGCCAAGTGTGTTATGCTCTGTAATTGTGTAATTGTCCCTACTAGAGCCCTGCAATCTTTCCTGCCTAAGCTAAGTAAGAATTTCGCAGTATTCTTGTTCGGACTACCTATAAAGTACTTGGTACGTCTGCAGGTACTTAGGCTGGACCATCTCTCTCCGTGAATTAAGCCCACGTGTCGAGTTATCCAGTTCATCAACGCCGCAGAGCTAACACCAATAATGGGCTCTGGGCCTATGGGGTGGGAGTTAGTGCCTTCTCTCGCCAGGGAATCTGAAGACTCGTTGCCTTTCACTCCCTGGTGGCCAGGGATCCATATAAGAATGACCTGATTACACTTTGCAACCGAATTCAGTCGTTTCTTACAATCCCGGACTATTTTCTTCTACCTTGCCATCTCTGGGCAATTATCCAGTTGAGTGTTGACCACTTCTAGAATGGCAAACGAGTTACTGTATTTGATTTTTTCGTTCAAAAACCAGCGCCCGTACCGTTTACGGTTTTAGAGCCGTCTGTGTAGAAGATGTCGCTGAGTCCATTCAATAATTCGTTTGGATCTTCCCATTCCTCCCTTTTTGGGAGGAGAATTTGAAATCTTCTTCCGAACTTTAATATAGGAGTCATATCATCCGCCGGCATATTGAATATTCCCCTAACTCCTTCCTCTACATTACAAATTTAAACCTTATGCAAAGCGGGTTAAATTTGGGGGGTACAAACCTCCGTTGTGTTATAGGGTTTTTTTTTTTTAGCTTACGGAATGTAATTTTCGGTAGAATTGTCGTTAGTTCGAGAAAACTTATTTTAGGGACGCACCGGATGTATCAATATTTCTACTCATTTTGAAATATTTCAGATCTCAAAATACGTTTGAGGTCCAGGTGTAATTCCAGGGTTAATAATATTGACTTATTATATCAGAACATATCCTCTCGATGCAGGGTTCTACGAAATTAGTTAAAACTTATCACAATTCAGTGCTTTATGAAGTTTTAAGAAAAATAAGAGAAATATACCTTTGATATCATGAATCCTTGAAAAATTAGTTTTTTAAATTCAGTCTTAAACTTACTTACAAAGTCTAATTTCTAATGGCAAATCATTATATAAATTTGGCGCTGTATATATCAAGTCGTAGTCCAGTTCTGTTAGCCCTTGGATTATTTGGTCGTTTACCTCTTTTGGTTTAAGTTTGCTATTTATTTTTTGTAACTTGTTTTTGCTTTTGTATGCCCAACAGAATTTTTGCATATATTTTCATTTGCCAGTTATTCATTATTTCCGATCTCTATTGGCGTAGGTCAGTGCAATTTGTACATTAGCTTAACATTTATATCAATGATTTACCTCTTTTTTTTATATCACCCGCAAATCCTGTTTTATGCTAAGATTTTTCCAGTTGTCTTTTCTAGTTAAGATTGAATCTTCTAAATATCGTGTTCGACTATACTATTATTAATGGCTGTGTTTTGGCAAGACGGGACAAAATTAAGGACCGAGGTCACCGTCTGTGTTTCAATGATCATATCGACTCAATAGTTAACAGGGCTTACTCGACCTTAGGATTTATTAAGAGATGTACTAAGAAATTTCAAAATCCAAAAATTACGCGGCTCCTTTATTGTTCTTAGATAAGATTTAAAATTTGTTCAAACTAATATCAAACTGCCATAACTTACAATCACTATTGAACTACTTACTTACTCGGAAATACCCAAGATTTGAAATTTTACATGGATGCATTTGATGTAAATTTCAAAAAAAATAATTTTTTTATTCTGGATAGCTGTTAGTAAGCGTCCCCGTTCAATACAAAATGTTCTATCGCTACTCCATTTATTTTATTTTGTTCAGTAAGGGAATATGTTTTGTGTGTTTGTGTTAAATAACACGTTATTAGTTTTCTCAGCATTTATTGAGTCTTTATCCATCAGTAATGTTCTTCAAGTATTTTTCAAGCTCTAGCTCTTCTTTAGCCTTATGTATTAACATAATAACTTATTGAAGAGTTCAAAACTAACAAGGGCCTTAAAATTAAGCGAAAAACATCACTAGTCCACTAGGCTGGTTCAAATTTATTTAATCTATACATTAGTTTTGGGCTATCCAGAGTATACCTTACGACTTTACAAAGTTCGAAAGGAATTTACATATTTATTTAATTGGTATAAAAAAAACATAAAACGCCTATCATCGTCATCATCAACCTGTTTAACTTAAGCATAAGAAACGCAAATTAAAAAACAAGGTCTTTTAAGAGGAGGTGCACAGCCTTTAGCATTTCCAAAAATTTGGATTTTGTTCGAGCCTCCTCTGGAAGTTCGTAAACCAAGTTTGCAATGTAGATAGTGGAACAAAAGTCTCATTCGGATTAGGGACCATTTGGGCCTGAGTTACAGCAAAGCTCGATGCAAAATTGAAAAAGTTCTCCAGCATCTTCTGGCCGAATTGAAGATACGTCGATGGGCTTGACTGAAAGAAAAAAACATCGATTTTTGAGGTTCTAGTGGTAAGAAAATACTGAGACTTACAGATGCCGGTGTAAGTTGCATCACAGCCGATTCATTCTCAATTGAGACTCCGATTTGTGCAATATGTGATATCGGTTGGGCCCCAAAAACGCTCATCGGACGAGTGGTGTCCATCTCATGGAGTTTCTTCAATTGGGATATTTTGTATATAGCTGATGGCTTGTTATTCGACAGATATCCCAAATATTGCCACGTGGGTGGAGCGTTCGGATCTGGCCAGCTAAAATACACTGTAACCTGGAATTAGTGGGGCTGACGGGGCACCGAGACACCGAAACTACGTTACCAGAGCCAGCCATCCCGACTGGAAGAGGCACTGTGCCAGTTAAGAACACAACTACATGATTTATGTTATCAGCGTCGGGGATGTTTATCAAGAACTTGTTCTCATCAATCTGCTGAAAATCGGTTTGCACCTGCCGGACAAAGAGGAGGGCCTTCGTTTTAGGGGATTTGGGGGTCTCATAACCTCAAAAGGGACTTACCAAGCGTCCGGACACGATAACTCCCAGCATTTTTCCTCAATTGTCTGGCTTTTGTAATTGCTAAATTTGCCGGTTTTGAGCTCAACTTATTGCGCGATCTGGAAATTGAAAGGTCATGCCAGAATTTCTCACTTCCCTATAAACAAAACTTTGACAACTGCTCTCGGCACAAAAACATCGACGCCATTACTGACCTATGGCCCATTCGCGATGTTTTCGTGGTAATAATCACAACCAGGTGGCGCACTGCCGCAAATGAAACTATCCTTAATAATTTTGTAACGAGCTTTTATGAAGAACGATAAAAATTATTAAATATTATTGGTCATACAAAGTAGTAACTGCCAACACAATTTCTCCAGATCGAGAATATTAAAAATTTCCAACATAGTAAATCAATTTGTCAGAATTGAGCCCTTCATTGCACAAATCGATTAATTCCATAAAACAAAAAGTTTAAAAATGCAATGAAATAATGTTAATTGCTCTTCAAAATCCCCTTTATAATATAAATTCCAAAAAATATTGTAGAATGTATAAATACAAATGTAGCTTTCATCTAAATTAATAAGAAAGAATAGCCAAAAAATAATCGTCAGTAATGTTACAATTTTTATGTAAAAAAGTAATAAAGTTGAATTCAATATTTAAATTTTTAAGTTTTTTTTTACAGAAAAAATTAAAATTTTGTTACAGAATTTTCATAAAAATGAATGTTAGCATTTTTGTTATATTATAATACTTGTAACTGCCTCATCAGCAATATATATGATGATTAATCAGCTGTATAGGAGGACCCGTCGTTTCGAAGAATGAGGAATGAATTTTAGCAGGTCCATTAAGTCTCTTCTTTTTTCCCTTGTCTCAGGTCTACCTTTAGGATATAATAAAGGCTGCATTTTTAAAACTTTTGTAGTCTACCTGCTACAGATTTCCTTATATTTATTTATGGTATTAAATTCTGAATCGTCATTATAGTCTTTTTGAGTTGTATTTGGTGGAGTTTGGATCTTTCTAACTTTACCCAGCGCATTTTAAGGCAATTTACTGGAAACCCTGTGTCGGTTACTTTTCTGATAATAATTGAATTTTCTAAAGGCTTTGTTGAAAAAAAAACAAAAACTTGGTGAGCCCTTTGGATCAGATTAAATGAAGTTTTCTTTTTACATTATGGTGATCTGGTGAAAAAGTGTTTTGTCTGAATCTTTAGGCAAAAATACATAGCTGTGGCCACTCACCAAAATTTTATTTTCAATTGACTCAGCACTAATTTCTGTATTTTGAACAAGTTTTAATAAACTTAAGACAGTTTTGATATTTCTATTTTGCCTGATACATGAATCTCAATATGTTATTACATTTTCAAAGCTTTTAGCAAAATGTTAATACTTTATTAGGCATGATGAAAATTCTTGAGACCCACGAGATCTTTCAGTTTCTGGCCAAAAAAACATGTAGCTTATATTTTTATTGAAATCATGATAACTGAAATTATAAACATATAAATTTCGTTTATAATAAGCTAAGGACGTGGTCGGTTTTGGAAATGCTAAAGCTTTTTTTAAGTCGAAAGAAAAAACGAAAAATTGTTCTGATGCTGCCACTTGATCGGGTTCAGCCTGCTCTAAGTGGGTTTGTTTTTCAATTGAAGATTGAATTTTTATTTGCAAAAATCGTTTGACATGTATCCTTAGATAGCTGTTTACAATGTAAATTAAATTTTGTTGAGAATACCTTATAGTAATATTTTTCTTTCACTGGTACTAAATTTTCCTTTTCACATTGTGTGACGTAAAGTTCATGCATTTTCTTAATATTTAAGTCAGGATTTAAATATTGTCGTCTTGGATTATGAGATCTGGTGTAGTGACTAGTTTAGGCTGGAAATGATTTTAAATATTTTATAACATGTGTGTCAACTATTTTATTTAGCCTAAAGAGTTTTTTGATTGCATCTGCATTTTATATCGACAAATCTTTTTGCAGGTACTAAATTCCCTCTTCTATTCCTGTATGTCAATCCTCCAATTGATAAAAATATTCAAAAACCTATTGTTTGACAATTACAGCACTCGCTTATTCCTTCTGTGTTTTGGGTTTAATATAATTTGTCTATTGTTTAAAAGTTATAGCACTCGATTTTGTAGGTCTATTGGGATCTTTTTTATCTTTCTACTGTTTAAGAGTAATAGCACTCGTTTTTCCTTGGACTTTTATCGTCATCTGTCTATTACTTAAAAGTTTGTAATTTAACTCACTTATTATTTATTATTTATTTATTATACTTTTACTTTAATAAAGCTTTTACTTTCTATAGCGAAATTGCCTGAAAGGAATGCGTTTCTTACAGAGCAGTAGCAAAGATTGCAAAAAATCTAAAATTATACACAGCGTATGGATAAAAAATTATGTGTACCGCTCTGCAATATCGCAACACCCCTATTGGAGCATTAAACGCAACAGAAGTCCCAGATGCGAGGAAGAACACGCGATTAATTTGGTCTTAACTTCACAAGAACTATACGGAAAGTAATTAGAATAAGGTAAATTAAAAAAATAAAATTTATTCATACTAATAGATTTTACTTTTAGATATTACAATTAGTTTTTTTATTTACACAGGTCATCTTTAACGACGAGTGTCGTTTAGAGGCATTGACGGAAACAAAAAAATTTTTTCAGAAGACGGCTGCAAGAGAGATACCATAAAGCCTGCTTGGCAACAAGTGTGACACATCCCCCGCAATGATGATACTGGATTGTATTGTACATATAAACATCCGAGCAAAGGGAAGATCAATACAAAAAAATTGTACGTGATGAGCTTACACCATTTATGGATTCCTTACTCTTTGGAAGATCAGAATATACATTTATGCAAGACGGCGCCGCACTGTGGTGGACTTTTGCGAAAATTCGAATAAAGCAAGAAATTGTGTACTAATTGAGCACTTTTTTTGTCGTGATAATTTATTTATTATTCAAGATTCATGAAAATACACTGATTACTATATACTATAAGTAAAATAACCTTAACAAAGCTGACCCTTTAACTCACCTTCAGTTAATCGATATTCAAACTAAATTGGTGTTTTGATAAAGAACAAAAAGGAAATTATGATTCCTTAAAGAGCGAGAGGGGTATGATATTTTAAGAATATAAAATCCGGGAAATTAATCATACCTTGAATGCTTTCAAGCGTATTCAAGCTTGAGTCGAAAAAATTTACAAAATGGTCAAATGTGGATGGTCAAATTCGTTGTGTGAAATTCCTAATATCAAAGATCATATAAACTACAAGATGCACAATGAGCCCTCGCACTTCAAGAGCTCCTGGGTCGTGATATTGGGACCCACGACATGTTGCTATGAAATTTGTTTCTGAGAACATGTTGAAGATGAGCGAAACAACTTTTCTCTCTGTTTTGCCGTCGTTGTAAAGTGGTGTGCGCCGGAACCTTTTGCTTGTGGCTTACGATTGCGTGCAGCCTGGATCCGTCGCTCTTACGAGCGCTCAGAACTCGATATGGCTAGCTAGAAGCAGAATAAGAGGGCGGCGGGGCGGGATGAGCGGAATGTGAGCACAGCTGAGTGTTTGGAAGAGTTCGGTACCGTGGAATGAGGTGAACACCCTACGCCGTCACATCTATTAGCCTGGTTTGGGGTGGGTGGGTTTCTGCGAGTTTCGCTGAATTTTGTATGGCAGCAGCACAGGACTACCCAGATTGTGTCTTTCGAGTTATTAAGGATTTTCGAGATTTAATTAAGACTGAATTTTTGGGATTTAGGGATTTGGTTTTGTTTTTCTTTGTTTTAACGATGGATAATTGTAAAAGTGGATTAAGATGTAGCCTTAAAGATTGTGGGAAGTCTCGGAGAGCTCATCAGGGCCTACGAATTTTTAAATTTCCTCGCACAGGTTCAATTTTGGGTAATATTTGGAGAGAATCTTGCAGTTTCGTAAGTAATTTGGAGGATATTTTTTTGTGCGAAGGGCACTTCGTACCAGAATATATAGAGAAAAAAAAAAATTAAAAAAGATGCTATCCCATCTATTAATTTGGACGTCTCCGAAGAATATTTAAATCATACTGATTTGAAATCACCTTAAAAAAAAAAAAAAAGGGATTCATCGGAAGAATCTCTAGTTGGTTTATGTGGGTTTTGTGAGCATAATGTAAGAAATTCTGATTTTTATATGAAAAAGTATTTTAAGTTGAAAACAGATTTAAACCAAACCAAACAAAAATTAAAAGAATTGACAAGTAATAAAAGAAATGTTTCTATTAGTTACGCCAAATTAAAGAAAAGAAATTTGGAACAGAATAAAATTAATAAAACGAATGTGAGATCTTATATCAAACGATTGGATATTTCAGAAAATGCCAAAACATTTTGTACTATGTTGATTCGGGAGAAGAAAACTGCTAAATGGAATGAAGATGAGAAAGTTTTAGCTCAGAATGTGTACTACCGGTCACAAAGTTCTTACAAGTCTCTGCGAAATAGATTAGGCTTAAACTTACCCCACGTTAATTTTTTGCACAATTGGGCACCTGTAAAATACTTACAACCTGGTTTTAACAATACTGCTACCATTTTGTATCGGCCAATAGCATCAAAGGTCCTATTTTGAAGGAGATTATAATGAAAAATTTACAAATGCTTACAGAAATGGGATTTACAATAAAAGCTATTGTTTGCGACCAAGGTTCAAATAATCGCAACTGCTTCAAGGCTCTAGGTGTTACTTCTGAAAATCCATTTTTTGTATGGAATGATCAAAAAATTAAAGCTATTTACGATTTTCCACACTTGTTACAATCGCTGAGAAATGTTTGGCTTACGCACAATTTGAATACTCCTGATGGAGTTGTTTCATTTGATGTTGTGCGGGAAATATTTGAAATGGAAAAAAGAAAAGTTACTAAAATGTGCCCTAAGCTGACAGAAAAACACGTTGCACCAAATACATTTGAAAAGATTAGAGTTTGTTTCGCAGCACAAGTATTTAGCAGAACAGTTGCTGCAGCAATTGAAACAGCTGTGCAAAGTAATAAATTTAGTAGAAATTCGAATGATACTGCAATCGCAACTGCTGCCTTTATAAGAAGAGTGGATAAAGCGTTCGATTGCTTAAATAGTGGATTGCTAAACGATAGTAACTTGTATAGATCGGCCTTGAAGAAAAATAATACTGTCCACAATTACATTGGGCAATTTAAAATTTATATAGCCAATGTTAATCCGATTCCTCAAAAACACAGAGTTTATTGTATTAACGGTATTACACAAACTCTCACAGCTAGCTTGCTTTTAATCGAAGATATAGCAAATAATCACGATTTAAGTGCAGATTTTTTGCTCACTAAAAGACTTAATCAAGATATTGTTGAAAATCTTTTTGGAGTACTGAGAGCAAAAGGTGGAAATAATAAAAATCCTTCCGTTTATGAACTTAATATATTTACTTAGTTTTTTTCAAAAGTAATTTTGCTATTAAGAAACAGCATTTTAAATATTTCTTAAAAGTATATGGGACATTCCATTTCAAATCACCGTTTAGAATCGACCGATTTTTTAATATATTTTAGTATCTACTGAGAAGAGCTTCTATAACAAATTTTAGATTTTTTGTTTAACAAGTAAAAACTTTAATTCTCATTTTTTTATGAATAAATTTACTTATAATTTTTTGTTATCATTTAAAAAAAAGAAGGATATTGTAAAAAGAAAAATTAAAGGCTCAAACAATCAACCATCAACAGCAACAGCGCATCAATAATCAAAATATAACGAATACGCTATAAATATAGCGCATACGCTATAAATACTAATCAATAATAAAAAAAAAACACCAGTTTTTAAATATTCCTTAAGGAGGACCAACAGTTATGAAAAATTGGCATTTTTTGGGAATTTTTTTTCGTAAGTTAATGGAGGGTAGGAAGATTGGGGAAATTATATACATTCAACATACTTTCACTTGAAACAAAAGGGGCCATCCATAAATTACGTCACACGAATTTCATGACTTTTGGAGCCCCCCCTCGTCCTTGTCACAGGTGGTCACATTTGTATGACCCCCCTACCCTGGTGTGATGTCACATATTTTGAATTTTAAATTTAAAAATTATTAAACTAAAACAGCCCTTTCAAAATTATTTATGTAGTCGTATTTCTTCTATTCAGAATCTTTTTTCATAAAATCAAAAATAGATAAAACATTTGATATATTTTACAAAACATAACAAATTAAATTTAATCATCTTGTGTCCTAGAAAAATACTTTATATTATTTCCATATTTAGGGGATGATTTCACTCCCTTAGAGAGCATTTGTACCTTGCTGAGCGTTCTCTTTTTTTCAAAACGGGCAAAAACTGTTTGTACCATATTTTTCCTCAATAAAAAAGCAAAAGTATTTCATATTCAGAATTTCCAAAAATATTTTACAGTATTTTTTGTTTAGGGGATGTATTCACCCCCTTAGAGAGTAGCTGTGCTAGTCCGGGGTTCATTTTTCCTTCAAAACTGGCAAGAATTGCCAATCACTTATTTTTCATGACTCGAAGTACAAAAATATGTTACTTTTAGAATTTTAAATAATATTACAGATTATTCCAATATTTGGGGGATGATTATCCCTTGTCAGTGGCTATAGGTGGATTTTTAACCCTTCTTTATTGAAAACACATCACACTGCATATTTGAGATTGATTTAATATAAATAATCTAATAAGAAACGTCTTTGACGACTAACATATTCTTCCTACAATAATCAGGTTTTGAGATAGAGTAACCGCCAGCTCAAAGAATATGGTTTCGAGAAAAATGCAATTAAAAGTTCAAGCGCACGAGCTATATGCGTTGGATAAACTAACTTCGTTATTTTTATGAATTTAGACTGGACATTTTTTTACATATTTTTGAAAGTATACACTTTCGCAAAATGCAATAAAAAAATCGAATTTCTTCAACCCTTCACAGTGGTGTTCCCCTTAAGCAGAATATCTTGATATGCTGCAAATGTACTAGTCTAAAATTTCGTACGTTACCGTAGTTATTAAAAAATCAACTATAAATATTTTACACAAATTCCTCGCGCTTCCCAAAAAAACAAAAAAAGGTAATTCATCCACTCCTCAGGCAAATTAAACTCAAAGCGCCGATGCTAAGAAGATTTTCATAGTGACCTAATTCCCACACAGTACTCAGCTGTGCCCGAATGCCTCACCCTCTTATTCTATAATCTTGTGTGTCTCATATACCATTAAATGCCTTGTGTAGCTCAAGCAGGCGTACATCAGTAGCCCACGCAATTTCGAACCCTGTGCGCATACACAAATAAAATTGAGAGAAAGAACAAAGTGACAAAAGTTGCTTCGCTCGTTTTCAACGTTTTGTGATGCCAGCAAGAAATTTTACTAGAACATGTTCTGGGTCGTGATGTGAAATGCAAAGAAAAAGCAGAACAAGGGAGGAGAGTAATTTCACGCAACATTTTTGATATCGCTGGACTTTGAGTCTACGAAAATTTCTTGATGCCATCTCTTTACACGTGATTGTGCATCTTGTAGTTTATATTATCTTTGCTAATATTGATATAGAAAGCCTTTTATACAATATGTCTAATAAGGAGAAGGCACCTACTCGTCATCACCGATTTCTCTCAAATTTATAGCGAATGTAGGGCTTGGCTACAAATGAAAATACCTGAAGTGGGAACTCCAGATGGCCAAGCGTTTACATAATAATAGTATGCATTCATTGTAGCGCCTTCGCAAAGAGGCGGCTGGTGTAGTGGTTAACACTTGGGCTTGTGATTCAGTGGTCACGGATTCGAATCCTTGCGAGCGGAGGCTTTTTCTCGGATCTTTCCTAATTTTTATAAGATTCGGGTTCGCAATTAAGCGCAGTAATGAATTTTTTATTTGTTTTATTTATTTATACGCAAAAGCCATAGATAAGAAAAAAAAAATTGGATTGCGAACTTTTCAGCAAAGGATTGTAATTAAAGCGCATACCAAAAGACTTTGTACATTAAAATTCAAACTTTTATTATTTTTATGATGATGATTTACATTTAGCGGGGTGATATTCATTATAGAAGCAGGGGAAACAGTAATTATTTCTGCATCTAGCACAGGTTATAAACCCCGCATTTTTACAATCACAATGTTGTTTCAACGTCTCCATAGAAATGCTATAAATTTGAGCGAAATCGGTGATGACGAGTAGGTTCCTTCTCCTTGTAAGATAGAATTTAAAAGTTTAGAGTCCATATCATTGAATACAAGTTAGAAAATGTTAGCGTCGTCAACGTAACATAGGATCCTTGAGTTATTTAATATTAAAAATACATCATTAATATAAATTACAAAAAGTAAGGACCTAGATGACTGCCCTAAGGGACACCAGAGGTATGTTTTATTTCATCAGAAAAAGCTTCGCGAACTTTAACTCGCGCTGCGTTCGACCAGATAGATACAAGTTGATCCAAATTAACAAAATCTGTAGAAAAGCAAAGAACGTATAGCATATTTTGTCAGTTTTTTCCTTCAAACACTATTTCTCGGGTAATTATTTGAGATTTTCTTGATTTTCCAATATAGAACGAAACAGAATTATTCAAACTTTTACTTAAAAAAAAAACAAACCGTCCCAAGTCTGTAAAAACAGGTTACTAAAAATTTTTGGAATCTGCATATTAAGTAAGTGGCAAAGGGATCCAAAATTAAATTAATTAAAATGCTCAATGGATTTTTTTTTATGCAATTTATTTATTTATACAACTTTCAACAAGAATATTTAAATATTTATCGAAACTTTAGGTTTTCAATTTCAAACAGTATTTTGTTTAATTATAAAATTCACCGGACCTCCCTCAAAATCTACCATTATCGTGCCATTTGTGTTGTTTGTATTCATTTTAATCACAGCCTCTAACTTATCGATATTTGATTAATTACAAATTCTGCAAAACAAATGGCTTTATCATATGACTACAAAAAAAAAAAAAAAAGGAAATATATAAAAATAAAACACCCATTAAATCCTAAAACGACAAAACGTATATCAAGCGCATAAAACGACCCTTTCTGTACACGTTCCCAAAATCCTACTAGTTATACATTGATCAATTATATCGCCTACGTACGTATGTATTATTTAAATTAATATTTTATTCGTATATAAAATAACAGTAATTTAGCCCTGATTTTATTTATTTTTTTATGTTTTTGTATTTTTGTTTTGTTTTTTACTTAAGCTTTCCTATGTGTCTCTTAAGAACGATTGTTTTATTCGTACAAAGTTTTCTTACATTATCTATCTATTGCGATGCTTAATTAATTACCGAATACATTTGATTTTGCAGGTTTTTGCACACGAAGCGGACGAAACTACATACATATATGTAACGTACAGTACATATATACAATGTTAATTCAAATGTTGCTTTTGTTTTGAAAAAAGGCACAATACTTACGCAAAATTATCATTAAGTATAATATACTTTTTAGCACTTATTCTAGAAGCCGTAAATTTAGAGGATTTGCTACAAGGAAGCATAATTTTCGATTTCGAACCGAAATTAAAGTTTTTATAATTTTTTCGAATTTTTTTTCCGTTTTTCTTTTGGGTAGAAAATGTGCGTATTGTAACCATTGAAGGGCTTCTGGTTGGCACCAATACTTTTATTTGAATATTTATAATTTTTCGGGTGTTTCAAGAAAAAATCGACTTCGTCTATTTACAAGGTATCGTATAAAGAATTTTTGATTTTAAATTTTTTTTTTTTAAGTTGGATTATTAGCAAAAGCTTTATTCAAAATAATACTTCTAAATATTCTTTAGCCCTCAAATTCACAATTTGATTGTTTTACTTTCTGAAGAAAGGATTGAACAATTACTTTTTTTCTATATTTTAGATGGCGGTATATGCCCATATAAGAATTTTAATTTTTTTTCAAAGCCAAACAAACATATTTTATGTAGGCGATCGTTTTATTAATACTAGTAAACATATGTTATTTTCAATATTAACTCTAGAAGGCGGGCAATAATCAAGTTATTTATTTAATCAATAATAATTTAGGTCAACAGTGGCGTTCAAAATTAAGGGATAACCTAAAAAACCGGAAAATTTTCCTAATTTTTAAAATGTATCTTCGCGAAAAATTGACAGATTTAAATGAATTAAAGTACATTTTGAAGCTTGTATTTTCTACTTTCAAATCTATGTATCGAAAATTTGGTTTCATCTCCTATCTCTCAGTTAGACTCAAAAAACAGAAGAAAGAAATGATCCTTTTGAAAATGATTTTGCCAATAAATCCAAAATTCAATTTTACGCTTCGAATAACTTCCTAAATTAATGACCGTATAGTAATTAGCCAGGAAAAAAAAATTCAATACATAGATATATAGTACAAGGATACAAGCTACAACATGAGCTATTATATTAATCCAAATCCGTTTATTTTAGGTGAAGATACAACATTCTAAACATTGGAAACAATTTTCTGCTTTTTTTGTGATCCTTTCATATTGAACGTCAGTGTATATTTTTAATAGATTAATTTAACATTTAACAAATTATATAACGAATGGAAAAATTAATTACACTTGTTTCAAAATTAGAGCAACGCGGTCAAATATGATATCAAAATAAGAGTTTAAAATGCTCCATAAATATAAAGGGTGTCTCAATAAGAGTGCACTATTTCATTTATAAACAGAGACACGTATTTTATGACCGAATTGTTTTATTTTTATTGCATTATAAAGTAGACATGTTTCAATTAAATGTGGAATAAAATTTCCGGCAAATCGCCCCCGCGGCTCTGATAACAGGCCCTTGTTCTTTTCATGAAATTTTCGATGACTTTTTCACAAAGATGTGGCTCTATCTCACCGATGACCCGTTGAAGCTCGTTTCTGGTTTATTCTGAGATTTCACAAAATCAAAAAGAAAAAAATCGCACGGCGTCAAATCACATGATAGTGGTGGCCAGTTGAAATTTCGTTTACATAATTTGGTCTGAAAATTGTTGCTGCATTAAATCGATTGTTTCATACGCGGTGTGGCAGGTGTCGCCGTCTTGCTGAAACCACATGTCCAGATCCATGCAGTCCAGTTGAGGCCACGAGAACACCGTTATCATGTTCCTCTAACGAATGCCTCAGTTTCAGCGTAACTTTCACCATTTTTATAATGGGTTTTCACAATGACAACACGTTCTTCTTTCGTGTAGCCACTGACATATAAAAACTGGACTGCTGATCCCGTACAAAAACTCACATCGAAAGTAAGACCAAATTTTGACGGAATTCTAGCTATCTCGCTCTTGCTTAAGTCCCGCAGGCGGACAACTTTACAAAAAAAATGTCCAATAGCCAAATGAAGGTGGCGCTATGTATGTGCACTTCTTTTGGTTTTTTCTAGTATCTTCGCGTGTGATACATCTTTTTGATACCCCCAATCGATAAATAAAACTAAACACATGCTTTTTATACATCACTTGCAACCACGACAGCCTTTACAAGTTGCCCGCCAACGGCGCCAACTCTCACCACTCACCGACCTCACCAGATGACCCAAATCATTTTCCGTTGCAATCAGCTGTTAGAATAGTTTTGCGATGTCCAACAGATGGTTACTTTATTTTGTGATACAACTTTCAGCTTTGGTTGGTATATATGAGAAATATAAAGGTTAGACAAAGGCATTATATATCTATCTCTGTTATTCATAAGTCCCCTGCTGATTGCCGCGAGGAACATTTTTAAGAAAAAACTTACAATTGAGCGAGATATGAAAGAAATCGGTTTGTGAAAGTTTAATTATTTTTAATTTGCGTCAGTTTAAACATAATTGTACGGTATTTTAGGGCATTTTTAATAGCATGATTTGCTCCATGAGGATTGAGCCTGTGCTAAAAATGGTCTCATTTTTCAGACGACGGTTAGCAGTCCAGTTCTTTCATGTCAGTGCGTGTAGCGCTCCATTTTTAATAATCGGAACAATCATAGGTGACAGCTGTCAAAATTGAAAGTTGCCAATTGCACGAAGAAAAAATGACACAAAATTTAAAAAGTGCACTCTTGAGACATCCTTTACTATTGTGTAATAGTATGACAAAATTACAAATATTCCATAAATTCAGGTGTCCACAATTATATTTTTATTATTTTTCACCTCAGTTATTGTTATTATATCAGTGAACAATTTTTTCGGGATATTTCGGATACTGCTCAAATTTCTTGTTATTTTTCCTATTCCTATTATTTCGATTTGTTGTCTAATTTACTAAACAATTGTAAAATCGATGTAATATATTATAAATTCAACTCAACTTTTTAAAGCAACTAATTTGTATGTTTTTTCCGATTTTAAATATGAATGTTTTAATTTTTCTTAAAGTTCTTAGCAACAAGCTCCTCTACTCGTATAAAGCGAAACATATGTGTGGTCACAATATCTATGAAAAAGAAAAATCAAGATAAATTTAACGTTGCTAGTTATTTATTTGTCGAAGGTATCTGCTAAGCTCCAGCAAAGTAATTTGTTATCGTGACCATACGATAGAAGATAACGTTCTTTATGTGAAAACTTTCTTTCTACTTTGTTTTGACAAAACTTTTCTTAATTTAAGATTTTTTAAAGGAAACGAACTTTTCCGTACAAATATTCGAGAAGGGGAAGACTTCAAGTAGGTTGTTTTTTTCTTTCTAGAGTTTCATTGTACAAATTATTTGAATTTTAAGTATACCAATTTTATTTGCAACATTTATTTTAATTTATATCCTCCTTTCCTTTAATCGTTTATCGATTCGCTGCTACATAAAATAAGTTTGGGCATACAAAATTGTTTTGGTTCAACCAATTTTTCTTGTTATTCGAATTTTTAGTTAGAAAATTTACGCTCTTGAGCTTTAAAAAGTGTTTTTAATTTTAATAAGACATTTTTATGCCTGTATGTAAATATTAAACTTACCCTGTGTATTTAGAACAGTTTATCATTGGGAGTTTTAATTAAATATAATTTTTTCGACAAGAACTTTTACTGTTTTGTAGTATAAGTAGTCAATGTCTAAAAGCTGGTAAGACTCATATTTTGTACTTAGTTTTAGCCAAGTAATTAGTGCTATAAATAGTAGAATATTCCTTTCGAATGTAGAGCCCATTTTTTTCGAAAATATTCATATTATATTTGGTTACAAACAGTTGGAAGCATAATGACACTATTAATTTCTCATGTAGAAGAGATAAAAAATTTGTTTAACCCAAAACGGAAGACGATAAAATTACTCCCTTAATCCTCTGCTGTTTTACCAAATTTTATAATAATATAATATATATGTACACATCCATACTTGCAGTTACTGTTCGAGCAATAATAAAAAGTAATATTTACTAATTATTCAAAATTTACTAAACGCACAACAAACAGCTTTAACATTATCAATACTAACAGCAAAACTTTCCCTTATATCCTATACATCATTAAATAAAATATTTTTCTAAAAAAAAAACGTGATTCATCAAAAATTCACTAACGTAATAAGGCAATAAGAGGCATATCGTATGTTAAAAAACGGAAAAAACTAAAGATTCAAAAGGATACATAATATATTATTAGTAAACACTAGACTAGTTGGCGATGTTCTATACAGTGAGTGTGTACACAATTAGTTTTACCTTGCTAAATGTAACACGCTCAGGATTGTTATTCGCTACTACAATTATAGCAATATTTTTTGTTTTGTTTTTGTTTATATAAACAGTTTATTCAACAAGCTTCTAAAGATTTTGATTTGTCCCATGTATAGGTTATTTTATTCTCTAATTTTATGCTATGGAAGTTTATGTTGCGCACATACTAGTATTTATTTTTGTAATTGCTGTTTAATTGCAGCTTACGGCTCGGGATTTTGTATGTAATACTTCTAGCACAGCTGCATATACTTAAATATTTTTTTGGATAGGTTTACCCTTTTTTTCAGGAAACATTTTTTGAACTTTGCTGGCTGAATGGATCGGTTATTAGTTTTTTTTATCATTAATTTGTTGAGCCACTGCCACTGCTGTTTGATTTCAAGAGTGAGGTTAGTGGATTGTTGTCCAAATCAATTGCCGATTGTGCTGCTAAATTTTCCGTATCCATGATTGGGGGTAAAACGTTGTCTTGGAACTTAGTAACAACATTGCCTGAAATTTTAAAATTATTATTTTTTTTATTGGGAATATATTTTTATTTTGAGGGTTGGTGAAATTTATACCTGGGGGATAATAGTACGCCACAACAAATATTTTTCCAGTCTTTGAAGTCTGTTTTCCTACACCGAAATATTTTGTGCTGACCCAAACCATTTGCGTAAAATGACCTGTAATTAAATTAAATAATTTTTCGTCAATTGAGCTCGTAAACACATATTCAAACATTTTAATATCAAAAAATGTTAAGGGGACTTGATACAGCCAAAAGTTGAAATGACTTTTTTTCAAAAATTGGAAAATTGAACGGAAAAAAGATATATTAATTTTTTTAATTTGCATATTTATTTCTTAGTGTTCAAAGAATAAAAACAATTTTTTTTTTAGATTTTTACAGGCTGTTTTTTTTCTGGTGGAGTTTTTTTCAAAAAAACATCAAAAAATCACGGTGTATGCGATTGTGGGACTGGAACTTCTAAAAAAAACAACAGGTATGAAAATATCAACGGATTGAACCAAAATTGCGGTGTTTTTCCAAAAAACGCACATTTTTGACACGGAAAATCATGTGTCAAATAACATATCCAAATTTTAGATCGATCAGTCCAATAGTTTTTTTTTAAATCGTGTACACCAACTCTAAAAACGCGGTTTTGAGAAAATATTTTTAAAGGAAAAGCTTACCTAAATTTAATCTGCACCGAAACTGAATTCGACTTTAAGGTTACAAATTTTCAAGAAAACAATATTTTTTTTTTTTTTTAAACTGATTTCACTACTAAATACTTTTAAGAACACGATTCATAAGGTTTTAGAGTGATATTAATGTATGACACAGGCATGACAGACTAAAGGTACGTAACATTTTTATCAAAAAATTAAATAAAATAACTTTAAACGCTAATATTTCGAAACCACGTTTTTCGAGTTGGCGGACACGATTTGAAAAAAAAACTACTTGACCGATCTCTCTGATTTTTTAAAAGCTTTTATTTAACTTGCAATGTATGTTTGTTCGGGTGGAATCGTGCTACTCAATTTTGAAGCAGATATCTTCAACCGATTGAGCTGAAATTTTGTATACACGTTTAGTTTGGATGACAATACACGATAAGTTGTGTGGCGTCATTCTAAATCCAATATGGCGGACCATCCAAGATGGTGGAATAGTTATTTTTAATGCACTTCTGCAATATGGGTATCAAATGAATGGGCTTGCCGAAAATAATTAGCAAAATATTCTGCCATCACACTTAATCCAATATGGCGGACTTTTGAAGTTTTTTATGCTTTCCTATAGTATGGGTATTAAATGAAAGGGTTCGCTGAGAATAAAAATGCAGGTTAAAAAAACCTAGCCAGCGATAACTAAAAAGTAAAAAATAATTTAAAAGCAAAAAAAACCTTTTTAAAAAATAGCTTTTATTTAAATTCTCTAAAAAGAAGAAAATAAAATTTTCCTTTAAAATTTTAAGTATCAACTTATAGCCTCATTATACACAATTTATATGATCATAAAAGCTTGTCGCGCGATTTACTTGTGTAAATAAACTAGTATCTATTTAATTGAGTAACTTAATCTGCTAAGCTTAATTTTTTTTAAATTTCAGTTTAATTAAATACTTATAGGTACTTACGCAAACCTCGCGACAAGCTTTTATGATCATATAAATTGTGTATAATGAGGCTATAAGTTGATACTTAAAAGTTTAAAGGAAAATTTTATTTTCTTCATTTTAGAGCATTTAAATAAAAACTTTTTTTAAAAAAGGTTTTTTGCTTTTAATTTTTAATATGTTCTTGTTGATATGTATGGCTATCTTATGAATTAGAATCGTGTTGATCGGTAACAAATTTAACGATTTTCGGCCGATTTTCTAACCTCAAAAATCAATTTTTTGTTTTCAAATGGCCGCCATTTTGTTATTTTTTGATAGAAAAAAATTATTCTAGGTTACATTTGAACAAGGATTATTTTTTTTTCTTCTGAGACGATCCAGACGCCTTAAATAATTCCCGCCATCATTTTTTGGCGTTTTTTTTTTTCAAAAAATCATAAAAATTCAAAAACTAGTCTCAAAAATCTGAAATTTGTGTATATATAAATTGTAAATAAATATCTGTGCAAAATTTCAAAACGATATCTGTTTTCTTTATCTAAAAAAAAATGATTTAAAAAAATGTTGTTGTTTTTTAAATCGTAAATTAGGAGCCCCCTTAATACGTATATAATAGAATTCTAATTCTTGAAGGTATTTCCTATAAAAATAAATCATAAAAAATATTAACTTTTTGAAAATTGTCAAGTCCCCTTAATATGAAAATTTGTATATATACTCGTTTTGGTTCATGGACTAGAATTTTGAATCTCTCGTTAAAATTTTGAAACTCGAGTTTTTGAATGCAAAATTGGGATTGGAAATTTTGAAGTTCAAGAGATTTACATGAAAATTAGTACTTAGGGGTTTCGAATTTTATTATTATGAAAATTCAGTAGTACAAACTATTATCCCTCCAATATAAAACCAATGAAAATTTTGAACTTTAAGAGAAGTCCATAAAAATCAGAGACATATGGGTGATTTTGAATTTATTATGATTTTTGGAAATTCAGAATTATGATAATAGAGTAAACAAAAATTACTTTAAGGTAATTTCTATAAAAATAGATATAAGATTTTCATGATTAGTGATTTCGAATATGTTACCTTCATTAATCAGATTCTACATATTAATTTTCAGATTATCAGAAAAAGGAAGGAAAGTTATTAGAAATTCATTCATTCAAAGGCTAGATCATTTTGAAATTGAGATCATTTTGAAGTTGACATATTATTATAACTAAATCAATCTTTAAAAATATTTGGTTAAAATTAAGAAAATGGAAATCACATTTCGAAACAATTTAATAAATACAACTAAAGTCAAACTTCAAATTTACCAAAATTTCAAAGACAATCATACTTTCAAAATTCAAAATTAATAGTTAGCATATTCAACTTTAAAAAAAAATTACGTTGATTGATTTAAAATGCTGATGCGTAAATTCGAAAAGTGGTAATTGTATGACTTTGAACACGCTGTTAACAACCAATTAGCGATTTAAGTATTAAATCAATAAAAGCCACACATTAACTGCTATTATATAGCCAATAAGGTATAATTTGTCCCTAATAATTGTAGTGTTTTTCTAATAGAACCCAATAACCAGTAATTTACTTTAATTACTGCTTTTGCTAATGAAATCATTTTCGAAGTTGTTCACGCAATAAAAATAGGGAATTTTCGATAAAGGTAGAAAAATTACTTAGTTAAGCAAAGGTAAACATTAGAGAGAGGCGTGTATCATGCGACATTACGATTTCTTTCCGATGACTCCCAAAACATTTTTATTATTTCAATGTTACGTTTTAGGTCTAAGACCAGTGACAAGGTCACAAAAAAGGAGTTAATTAGCATTTCAGCTGTACCTTTTGTTTAATATTCTTACAAGTTTGCGTGCCCCAAAAATTAAATGGACCTAACGAAAACGAACGCCTTGTGAACCTTAAAAAGTATGATCATGCAATATGGAAAACTCCTTCGTTTTAGGAATCTTTTATTTCCTTTCAGGTTCGACAATTCCTGACCTTTATGACATTTATGGCGAATGATTTTGCGTAATTAACCTTTTAATAGCGATACATCCAAAAAAGGTCACTAAGGTACTCTTAGGTATAAACCGCGTGACATGAATCCATTCGCATTGGACTAAAAATACAAATATTTATTTCATTTGACCTCGTCTGGCTGAATGGACTTCAACTTGTAGTGTATTTTCAAGTCCAAGTAAATTAATTGCGATTCCCAATTAAACTGGGCTTTTGGAGTTCGTGATGTTTTAATTGTCCACTTCGTTGGCAACTGTTTTGGATTTCACCCTTAAGTTGCTAAGTAGAGCACGAAAACGGAATTTTGTAATGGTCATGTATGTTATGTCCAAGGTTATTAGTTCATTGAATTGTATATTTATTGTTTGTTGCTAGTTTTTCCATTCTGATATTCTCTTTTTATTCTTACTTCATGAATAGCAAAGTCATTCGCGTTATTTACAGCCGAGGAAAATATTCTCCTCTTCTCTGACTATTTCGCACATTTCTCGACAAGCACTTTTCTTAATTGGAAAAACAAAACTCAGCTAATTTTAAGACAGAAAATTGTCTCCAAGCGCCAGATTTTATCAATTTGCGTCGCAAATTCTTCATTATGGATAATTTTTTGTTCTCTGAACATTAAACACATCTCTGTATTCTTATGCCTCGTAGAAAAAGTTTTTCTTTAAGGAGCTATTTTCAATATGGGTTTTTAATCTTATTTGTCATATTTTTTTATCTTAATTCGGTATTATCTAAAAATGGTCTAAAATAATTAGGACTAAGCGTTTCATAATACAAAAAGAATAAAATTTGTTATCTCTATGTCGATCACGCCTAAACGCTTGCATCGATATTTTTTACTTTTTGTCCGAAGGTAGTACATATTCCAACTTAACATATAGGCTAATTTTTTTTTTGGATAGTACATAAGGTTTCAAAATGGCAGATCCAAGATGGTGGCTGAACATTTTAAATTTGAAGCGATTTTCATGAAAATTGATACATAGAGGTTTTGCGGAATGCTGATTTCAAATCCGCTGTCCAAATTTAGAAAGTCATGAAGGCGGATCCAATATGGCGACCAATATTTCTCGATTTCAACAGGTTTTAATGAAAATTAGTACAATGATGTCTTGAGGTCACTGATTTTGAATGTTATCAAAATTTACAAATCCAAGAATCCAATATAGCGACCAAGATTTCTCGATTTCAACGGATTTTAATGAAATAATAATAATTGTTCTGAGGTCACTGATTTGAAACATTATCAACATTTACAAAGCCAAGATGACGGACCCAATATGGCGACCAACGATTCTCGATTCCAATTATTCTGAGGCCACTAATTTCGAATATTAGCAAAATTTCCAAAATCAAGATGGCGGATCCAATATGGCGACTAAAATTTCTCGATTTCAACGGATTTTAATGAAAATGGGTACAATGATTATTTTCAGGCCACTCATTTTGAATATTATTAACACTTGTATATTATATATAATTATATTCAAGATGGCGGATCCATAAAGGGGTTTTTGGGTTGAAACAATTTCTAGGATATAACAAACTAGAACATTTGAGTGTTTAATTAGTAAGTATTTACCCAACGCCGGATGAAACTAGGTAACCCAGCTAGTTGATAAATAAACTCTTCATGTGCAACACAGCTAATAGGTTCATTGTTGAAAGATATTGAAGAATTAGAAAATACAAAATACAAAATATCTTCTGATCTTTAAAGGACTCTATTTTATCTTTGTAAAGTAAGTCCCAATCGATTTTACTTTAATTTTGGTAGGCATAATTTTGAAATATCACAATATAAAAGTAAAGAATTCGTTAGAGAAAATGAGTTTATGCAGGTTTTAAAGAATTTTGAGAAAATCGAAAATTTATATATAAATTTTTAAGGGGAGAAGGAAAAATTAGAATTGAATGCTTTTAATTTTTTTATGTATATGTCATTTAATTTTGAAATAATTTCAGCCAGAAATCGCTGATTTATTACCAGTTCTTCACAACAGATCTTGACCCGACTCACTACTATTTATTTGAAATCGAAAAAAAATGTGTGTACATTATTAACATGTTTTCCAAGATTATGAACTAATCTGGGGTTACAAATTTTGAAAATTGAATGTTTTGTGACTGTTTAAAGAAAAAGGTATCAATTTCCACCTTCTTGCCTTCTTCGTAGTTTTATGTAAAAAACAAAAACATAATTGTAAACAATGATACCCTCCCAATTGTCAGTTCATTTTCTTGATAATTCAATAAACGTATAAATTTTTTTAAAACGATCGATCAATTAATTTTTGAGTACCTAATGATTTTTGAAAAAATGTTGTTTTAGGAAAAATGCAATATGCAAAACATATGTACAAGTAGTTTTGGAAAGAACACGAATTTCGTCCTAAAACTTTGAGAACACATTCTTCAGATCCCTCTTAATTGTTATAAACTAAACTAAGGGTATCTTATTTTGTTTAAGACTCCTAATTTTATGTAACATTGCTTTTGACGGAGCTTCTGAAACCGTCTCTTTTTCATTGCTTAATGTTTAATTCTCTATAAAAAAAAAGCATATTTTCGATCATTTGTTTTGACGGCTCAGTTAATACTTATATATTTTTTTCTGTAATTTGTGTATAATAAAATGACATTTGAAGAATATTTTGTCAAATTGTCATTGACATTTATAAAGAAATGACCCATTGACTGCAAATCTTCACAGACGCCTCAAAAAAAGTTGGATTGTAGTGAACCGCATAACTAATGACTGGATTGTTTGAAATCAAAAAAAAACAAGAAGATTTCATTAGTTGATAAGTTTTTTAAGGTACTGTCGTCGATCTTTTTTTTCGATTTTTGGTTTAGAAGGCAAAATATCGATTTTTCATCAACAAAATCGAGATTTTTTTAAAATAAATTAAAATAAAAACTAAAAAAAATGAAAAAAGAATGTATAAAATTTCAAAAGAATCGAAGCAGTCGATTTTGAACTAGAGAGTTCACCGACTTTGAAAATGCTAAGTGTGAGAAAACGCGTTTAAAGTCCAAAGACTTAATTTAAAAGGTATAGGAACAGCTCGAAGACGGGTCGGAGGGGCGGAGACTTACAACTCCATATCTTCGTTTGTTTTACTCCAATCGACATCATTTTAACACAATAATCTTGAGATGTTGCACATTTATACGAGAAAATTAAAATAAAATATCATACCCCCGTCCTTAAAGACACGAATATAATTCAACGAAGTTTTTCATAACATTATCCGAATCTGAGCAGGTATCATTATTTTCCTAAATCGAGGAAGAAAAATTATTCTCGACAAAGGACTGACTATAAAGAACTTAAAATAGAGGACCAGGTTCAGGTAGTGTGGAAAAGCCCTCAATTTTCTCTGCCCATACGCATTGATGGGTTCTTACACAAATAACATACCATTTTACCTTCAAAATCTGACCTAACGAAGCATTCATTCATTCATCCCTAAGGAAAAGTGAAGATATTTCTTATATTACGCTTGAAATATTTTGGCCCAAAGAAACCAAATAAATTCCTATTAAAATGGTGTTTTATCCAAAAATATCTTAAACATCGCAATAAGGTAGATATAAAATGAGTTCTATTTTATGTATATTACGCTATGAATAATCCAAAAATCTAGTTTGTCTAAACCTCCCCAAAGTAGCTCTCTTTTAAAACTTTATAATTCATTTTAATACTTTTTCGACGGTCGTGTACACCTCTAATCCTTGGTCCTTTCAACTCGTCCTAGAGCTTATTAAGTTCTAAAACTTCATCAAATTTATGATTTTATAAAAAAGGAACGGTGAACCTCAATTTCGCCCACTCAACCATCCCGAAAAAATGAAGATAAAATTTCAGGAGTATAGTCTACATCGTCATTAGTTGGAGGAACCATCTGAAATTCAATTTTCAGTACCAAAAATAGCCCCAATTGTTGGGTTGAAATTATTTATAGGCGGAAAATTACTTCAGTGACTTTCAACTGGAGGCCTAATACCCATTGGAAAATTATATAATTTTCTGGCTGACACTCAAAACGACCCCATGACATTTTTGGCATAAATTGTTAAGCAATAATGGGACAAATTCGGGTAAGTTGAGGATTGAGACCAGCCGTACACATGTTCGTACGTTTGTAGCATTAAATAGGAAGAGTTGTTATCCAGCAGCCCAGTGGGAAACATTAATGACTTTGACGGGTAGCAGATTTTCACATTCCGGGCATGTAGAACAACGCAATTGTGTTGTTAAAATCATTACAGTTGAGCTGAATTAATGTCAAGTATGTGCCTGAAGTGAAAAGCGCCCGGAACGCGAGAAATGGCCACATTAATACTAGTACATTTCAAGTAGTATTTGGCCACATCCTTGTCCTTTCCCAAGGGGTCCTTTGTTGCTTTTTGGCGAGACAAACTTACCCGCGTTCACGTTCGTATGCAGAAGACCCGCCTCCTTGAAGTAGTTGTACCGCCGCACCGTGCTGTACCAATACGAAGCCACCTCTTGACCTAGAAAGACAAAACTCGAGTTAATTAGGAACCACAGAAGGGATTTGTATTAATTTTATGGTCTAAACTTATTTACGGAGAGAATTAATGTTTTCACCAGAGTTTACGCAATTTTTGTTTCGTTTTAGAGATGTTTCAGTACAAATACAAAACTTTCTATACAGTATCCCAATAAATTCAATATTATTTTTTATTTATTTTTGTTTATACTATTTTATAATTTGCGCGTATTATATTATTATTGAATTGGAATATTTTTTTTTAATGTGACAGATCATACAGATAATAAGGCTTTTAGTGGTTTGCTGTTTCACTAGATAATAATAAAAATAGATTGAATAAGGCAAAGTATTCTGAATTTATCATTTATCAATTTATAGATTTATCTACTTATTTATTTATAATTTGTATGTCTATTATTTATATGAATTATTTGAGATAAAAATGTGGAAGGTATTCTAATGAGTGGTTACTAACTATAACTATTTTTGTCAGAAATTATAAAACGATTATTAGTTTCGTAAAATTTTCTATTAATGAAAAAAAAAAAATAGTTTGTTGAAATATTTCAGAATAGTTGGCTTTACTATAGAAAATACTAAAATAAAAAATAGTATATATTACTAACGTTCTTATTGATACCTCTAACTATTATGTAATAGTAGTAGTCACTAATTTTTATTCTTTTACTATGTTTTAAAGTTGGTTTAACAATAATATAGAAATTTTTCGTGAATTTATCATAGTTAAAGTTAAAACTTTCAATACAAAAAATGCAGATATACATATATCATTATAGGCGAGGAGCCACCAATCCTGAGAGTACCATGATCGCGGATTTGAAAATTTTTGGTGGGAATGAAAAGTTTTCACTCAAACGAATAAGATGGGCTTGGTCGGTGTTGATTTAATTAGCCGAAAACATGTTTAATTAAATTTTGTATTATTCAATGGCCACAATGTTTTATCGTCATCGAAAATTTTGATCAGTCTTAATCTAATTTGTGTGAAATTTTGTACAGATTTAGAAAAAACCCGGCCGACCGATACTTTTTAGCCGGAAAGATCCGGCATACCTATTTGAATGGTGTGATAAGGGGTAAATTTTCTCTGTTATCACGGACCATTTTATTTTTTTTTTTCGTTTTACGCATTTTAATGCCGGAGGTAATTTTTTGGAGTAAATGTATTTTCTCTAATTCCGGTTTCTTTCTTAGATTTTTAGTTATATGCAGATTAGCATGGAAAAAGGGATTATAGGAAAATTTTAATTGAAGTTGATCATACAATAAATTAAGGTTGATACAGAATGTTATATTTAATTCAAGATTATTTATTGATAATCATTATCATCAAAATTATAATTTCTTCTCTATTCTGGTTCTTCGCTTTCTTCCTCATTTTGTTGATTACTGAGAATTTCTTCAACGAAGTACAATGTGTAATAGTAGAAATCTCAACCATGTAATAACAACTGGTATGCGCGATACTTCCGGCATTTTCTAAGCCCGCATACCAAGATATTTTCGATTCTGGCATTAAAATGCGTAAAACGAAAAAAAAAAATAAGATGTTTCCGTGATAACAGAAAAATTTTACCCCTTATCACACCATTCAAATAGGTATGCCGGACCTTCCCGCCTAAAAAGTATCGGTCGGCCGGGTTTTTTCTAAATCTGTACAAAATTTCACACAAATTAGATTAAGACTGATCAAAATCCGCGATGACGGTAAAACATTGTGGCCATTGAATTATACAAAATTTTATTAAACATGTTTTCGGCTAATTAAATCAACGCCGACCAAGCCCATCTTATTCGTCTGAGTGAAAACTTTTCATTCCCACCAAAAATTTTCAAATCCGCGATCATGGTACTTTCAGGATTGGTGGCTCCCGGACTATTAGGGTGCTTTTTTTTCGTGACTATATTTTTATTGTCAGTCCCACCTCGAAATTTTGTGACAAATACCTAAACAAAAATTCCCTGAAAATTGGAGCCCATAATATTAATATTAAGTACTAGACCAAGGCGTATAGATTTCCCATATAAAATACACGTAAACTTTGATTATTTTTCTTCAAAACTCTACAGCTCAGAGGCATTTTATGGTATAATCTTGGTCAATGGTAGGATTTCTTCAAAATTGAATGCTCTACAAAAGTGTCTATTGCGGTGTAACCCTAACTCCAACCATCGAGGTAGTACGGGTCATTAACCCCAATTTTTCCACGAAATTCTCGCTTTTTGCCCATATCTTGTAAACAACAAGAGGTACAGAAAAAGTGAATATGACAAACTTGTAGGAAATTTAATTTCCTATAAAAAAGTTCCGAACACCAAATTGCTAACATCGATATTTCTTGAGATTCATACTACTAATAAATAGTGCATTATTTAAAATACTACAAATCGTTGTTTAGTCGACTATTAAATTTTCCTATTTTACTAATTTCACTGCTTTATGAAATTGCAAAATAGTTTAAAAATATAAAATTCAGCTATTTTTTTTTTAGTGTAAATTGTGAAAAATTGAAAATAAAAGATTAAATAATATTAAACCTATTTTTACTTCATTTAAAAATAAATTGTACAGAAGATTTACAGAATAAAATATGCTAAAGCAAAAGATTTCGGTATTCAAGACCCTAAATACTGGAAATATTGAAAAAATTCTATTACATGTTTCGATTGTAAATACTAATACTACTGTTTTCTTGATTTACATATTTTTGCTTTAGTTATTAAATTTTAACTTTATTTAATATTTTTTAGTAATGCTTTTACGTAACTTTTGTTTTATTTATGTGGGATATTCTTCGATTTTAAGTAAACGAAGGTATTATTTTAATTTCTGAGAAGCTTTTTTAAATTTTGTAGTACGGCTGCAGCGTTTTTAGACAACCATACGACGGTTGCACGCGGCTAGAACAATGTTTTAAAAAATATATGCAATGACCGCAGTCGAAATAATTTATGAACAGTTTTAACCGCTGCAGGCTCGGCCGTATGTCGGCCATACTTGAATATAACCGAAAGCGGCCGCACTTCGCCTGCACCACGGCCGGACCAATTTATAGAGTATGTATTGATATATATTTATAAATTTGTTCAGCCCATGGTGCAGCAGTGGTTGCATTTGAATGGCGAAGCTACGGTCTTGCATGTACTAGTTCCATTTTTGATATATTTTACAGTGCAGCCGTCGTGCGGCTTTGGTGTAGCCGAATTTTGTCCGACAAACTGACTCCGTGGGGTCGATTAAAATATTCAAAATGCGTCACACAGTGGTTCGAAATAGGAGAAAAATGGACATTAAAAAGATTTCCATATTACTAACTTTTTTTTATGGAATTCATATATAATATTAGCATGAGTAAGTGCTAATCAAATGAAGTCAATACTATATTATAATGTTTTTTGTATATGGAGGGAAACACTGAATTTAATTTAATTTCCTCGAAAAATTCAAAAAACTTCATGGAATCCGTTTACAGGGTGTTAGTATATAATGCCTTTCATAAGTTGTTGAAAGAATCACTTGCTGTGGTTTGCACTTAATAAAGTAGTGATTTTTTGAAATTTCGAATTTTTTCGATTTTTGTAGGTATGAAAATTTTTATTTATGTGAAAAATACTTTTTTTTGTTTACGCACAGCACAATTCAAATAGACGAAAATAATTAAATACACAAATGCATAAGTGCCTTGAGCATACTGTTTTGTAATAGGGTCAAAAGCAGTTTCCAAGTTAATGGCAGAGTTGAATTATTAAATACTAGCCGTACCCTGCGCGCGTTGCTACGCCTCTCCGAAAACAATCGGTTTTATGCGAGAATGTATAAATAAAATATTTCATTACCATTAATCCAAACATAAATAGATTTTCAGTTATTGAGGTCATAGAATCATTTCCGTAACTAAACTGCATCTATCTATCTATCTTCTATCTTTCTGTCTTTCTATCTATCTACCTATCCATCTATCTATCTACATCTATCTATCTATCTATCTATCTACCTCCTATCTATATATCTATCTGTCTATTTACCTTCTGTCTGTATTCTATTTATCTATCTTTCTGTCTTTCTATATATCTTCTATCTATGTATCTAAGTTAGCAACTTCCAACAGGGTTACCCTCTGTTGGGTGCCGGGACACTCCGGCGTTGAGGGAAATGAGGTTGCTGATGAACTTGCCAGGGAAGGTTCATCTTCTCGATTCAAGGGTCCTGAGCCCTTCTGCAGCATTGGCAGGTCTTCGTCCAAGGCTGTGATAGAAGAATGGGTCAGGAATCTACAGTACATACACTGGGATAACTTCCCTGGGATCCGGCAAGCTAAAGAGCTAGTCAGACCCTACACCTACACTGAAATCAATGCTTTGGGTAAAGCGGATCTCAGACTGTTGGTAGGTTACCTAACTGGCCACCATGGGCTAAGATACCACCTATATAAAATAGGTCTGTCAAATGAGACGGATTGTCGTCTGTGTCTTGAAGACGACGAAACTACATCACACATTTTGTGTGCTTGTCCGGCTTTAGCACGGTTAAGAAGAAAGATCTTCGGCCAAGAGTTCCTGGACTCGGCTGAAGCTCGTTCATCTTCTGTAAAGGACCTTCTGGCGTTCCTTAGGGTAGCAGATCGTCTTTTACTGTAAAGGGGCTTTGGTACAAAAGACCGTCTGGTTGCAGTGCCCACCATGAGGGTCACCCCTAATAATAATAATAATAATAATAATCTATGTATCTATCTTCTATCTATCTATATCTATCTTCTATCTATCTATCTATCTACCTATCCATCTATCTATCTATCTATCTACGTCCTATCTTCTGTCTGTTTATCTATCTATCTTCTATCTATATATCTATTTGTCTATCTATATTCTGTCTGTCTTCTATTTATCTATCTATCTTACTATCTATCTATCTACCTACCTATCTATTTAGCTTCTATCTAGCTTCTATCTAGCTTCTATCTAGCTTCTATCTAACTTCTATCTATCTATTTATCTGCCTTGCTACGCTTCCCTGAAAACAATCGGTTTTATGCGAATTCCTATGTTACTCCCCTTTGAATAGAGACTACTTAGTATAAATTTCAAGGAGATCGGTTCAGCGGTTTCGGAGTCTATAAAAGGCGAATAAACAAACAAACATTTATTTATATATATAGATTGAAAAAGTTTAAAAAGGAAAACACGATCTAAAAAACAACGGTACAACAACGGAAGCCCTCAAAGATGAATAATTTTCCCCGTTTTTTCCACATTTGCCACTGATTCTTCGCTCCTATTGGTCGCAGCGTGATGTTATATAGCCTAAAGCCTTCCTCGATAAATGGACTATCCAACACAAAAAGAATTTTTCAATTCGAACCAGTTGTTCCTGCGATTAGCGCGTTCAAACAAACAAACAAACTCTTCAGCTTTATAATATTAGTATAGATTATATAAAAATTTTATATAAATATGTCTTGTCTCTTTTCATTCTCTATTCATATAAAAATTAAAAGCGTAAAAGTAAAATGCGTTCGTGCTTCACCCTTCCTAAAAATTTTAATTATTTTTATTCGGTTATTTTATAAAAATTTAATTCTAAAAACTTGTTTTAAAAAACAACTTTAAAAAGTTTGTGCTTGTCAAATTTAATTGAAAAATTTTACATAAAATGATTTAATAATCTCTCGTAGCACAGAAATCACAATTTTAACATTAGTTGCTGTGACACAATTAAACTTTTACAGAAAATGATAGAAATTGAAATATAAATGGAATTTGTATCATAATTAAGGATTAAATATAAAAGTAGAATTAGCAGGATTCAATAAACGTCCAAAAATTCGGAAATATCATAATCTGATACAATTGGATTGTGTAGGTTTATTTAATTAAAATTTTAATTGCAATTTCTAATTAAACATATTAAATTCCCAATTAATATTATCCAAACCAAATTGTGTGGTTCGTTCAGGTAAAAGTTTGAAACATTCGTTTTTATGTAAAAGTGTGCATATTGAAATAATTATTCTGAAAATTGGTGCACTTTTCATATTTGCACAAACTATTTGAAAGTACGTGGACGATGTGGTAGAGCTCAATATTCAAGTTATTGATAAACAAGTTCTGCAAATAAGCCATAATTTCAAGTAGTAACCAGGTTATTTTAAAGTACTGTGCCCCTGTGAAAATTCGCAGTAGATTATCGATAACTGCTATCTGAATTTTTCATTAATTTTCAGGATCTAGAAAGAAACTATTCTTCGAAATGAGATATCTCATTTAATATAATTAGTTATTAATTTTCAAGAGTTCAATTCTGATTTCAAATTCTATTTCAATTATCCGAGTGAAACTAACACTTCTATATCATTGGTATAGGGCAACAAATGAAGAGCAATTCAATACTTTCAGTAAGTTTAAGAACTAGGAAAATTCAATTAGTGAAAGAAATTTGAAAAGTTTTCAGGAGAACTTCTCGGTACTGCTTAAATTTTCCTCCATTCATGATTTTTAATCCAATTTGTGATATAACATTTTATGATACAGTGTTGAAATACATTGTAGTAGTGTTGTTTTCAAGAATTTATGTATATCTCTAAGAACTTTATATCTAATTGCATGCAAGTAGGTACTATAAAATTTTAGTATTAATAAATCATTGTAATAAAGCAATATATTATAATTTTGGTGCAAGCTAACATAATCCTCTGTGTGTCCTTCACTAAAATTTTAAGCTGACAACATGTATGCAAGAAGATTTTGTTTAATGGCAAAACTTTTAATCCATCCATGATTCAAACGCCTTAGTTTATTTTCTTAATTCCCATTTGTAATGCTCTAAAACCTATATGAAATTCATATGTAAGAAAACATTCATTCTTGCCAGACATGGAATTATTTCAAAGGGATTTGCTTGACACTCTGTCGCGACTGTCGCCAAATAAATAAACTGAGCGGCGGATGCATAAGCAGCCAAGACGGTTGCTGCAGCAACGCCTGTGAATTTCTCAAGCAATAAATTTATTCAAAACATATCCGCTTTAGAAGAGACCGTCTTATCTTATCCGTACAAGAAAAAAGATGAACGAAGACAATTTCTAGTTTTATATGACGATACATTTTCCAGAGTTTTTGGCTTACCTGTTAGATCCGTAACAAGTGCACTTATGGGGCAACAGAAGAGATTCTGTCCAAGGCTCTTCTCCGATCGATAGTAGAATTCGTTCGTGGAGGCAAGATGATTCGCCCACTGTTGTGCGTACTCGCAGAGCTGAAATGGAAGAAAATAGTCACCTTTTAGAAAATTACTCCTTGGGGTAAAACCAATTTGAAGCTTGAAATCTGTTCTTGGAAAAAAAAAACGATAAACATTAATGTAATTTATATCTATTTATTGAACATAAGGGCGTATATAAAATTATAAATATATATAAAATCAGGGCCGGCGCGACCTCTGAATACACTAGGGTGCTTTTTTTTCGCGACTATTTTTTTTTTTTCAGTGCCACCTCGAAATTTTGTGGCAAAGACCTAAACAAAAATTCCCTGAAAATTTGAGCCCTTAAAATTAATATTAAGTACTAGACCAAGGCGTATAAAGATTTCCCATATAAAGTACACGTAAACTTTGATTATTTTTCTTCAAAACTCTACAGCTCAGAGGCATTTTGTGGTATAATCTTGGTCAATGGTAGGGTTTCTTCAGAATTGAATGCTCTACAAAAGTGTCCATTACGGTGTAACCCTAACTCCCACTAGCGAGGTAGTATGGGTCACTAACCCCAATTTTTCCATGAAATTCTCGCTTTTTGCCCCTATCTCGTAAACAACAAGAGGTAAAGAAAAAGTGAATATGACAAACTTTTAGGAAATTCAATTTCCTACAAAAAAGTTTGGAACACCAAATCGCTAACATCGATATTTCTTGAGATATTGGGCTTTGAAGTTGAGGTAGTGTGGAACTTTCATGGATTATTGAGCTAAATTGTAGAAACACTACCTCAACTTCAAAACCCAATATCTCAAGAAATATCGATGTTAGCGACTTGGTGTTCTAGAACTTTTTGGAGGAAATTGAATTTCCTAAAAGTTTGTCATTCACATTTCTTCTGTAGCTCTTGTTATTTACAAGATAGGGGCAAAAAACCGAGAATTTCATGAAAAAATAGGGTTAGTGATCTGTACTAGCTCGCTGGTAAGAGTTAGGGTTACACCGCAATGGACACTTATGTAGAGCATTCAATTCTAAAGAAACCCTACCATTGACCAAGATTATACCATAAAATGCCTCTGAGCTGTAGAGTTTTGAAGAAAAATAATCAAAGTTTACGTGTATTTTATATGGGAAATTTTTATACGCCTTGGTCTAGTACTTAATATTAATTTTAAGGGCTCCAATTTTCAGGGAATTTTTGTTTAGGTCTTTGCCACAAAATTTCGAGGTGGGACTGAAAAAAAAAAAAATTGTCGTGAAAAAAAAGCACCCTAGAATACACTTTAAAATTCTACACTTAAATTTTACAACGAAAACAAATCTAACAAAGAAACGTTCTCAGGTGTGTCTCACCGATTTTGATGAAATTGAAGAGTATTTTTTTTTGTCTGCAGATACGCACATTTAGGGGGTACTTTAATTTGATGTTTTTTTTTTTTTTTATAAAAATTGGGTTTTTTTCAAAAGTTTGCCATGTTGGATCCGCCATTTTGAACTTTTTAAATTTAGCATCGAATTCGTAATCAGCGACTCCAGAAACCCCTTAATACTGGTTTTCACGAAAAAACTGATGTCTGAAAGAATATACATCATTTACGTATTAGTGCTAGGGGTTATTTACCTCCTTGAGGAGCTTTTTTTAAAAAACCCAAAAACAGGTCAACTTTATTTTTCAAAATCGTATGTAAACAAATATTTTTCAATGATTTTTAAATAAAACTGTTATTTTTGTGACGCAAAAATATAAAAAAATTGTTTTTCTGCAATAAAAAATAAGGTTTGCTACCCCCGGGAACCGGATTAGTTACAACCGGTTAGTATATTTATGAGACAACATTTCCAATTTGTTTCATTCGAAAAAATTCATTAGAACTTGAAATATTTAGGAGAAACTGTTTTTGGGGGTAAACTTTAGGGGTGGTTTTCACCCACTAAATGTGCGTATCTGTAGATAAAAAAAAATACGTATCTCTTATTTTTCGATACTCTATAACATATTTCAATTTCATCAAATCGGTGAGACACACCTGAGAACGTTTCCTTGTAAAGTAATATTTTTTCGAATCCATAATTCGCTTTCAAGAGGCAAAAAATTCAATCAAAGTACAAAATCTGTAATCATGTCTGACTTTTGCAAAAAGCTATTTATGTAGTTCAATTTCTCTAAAAACTACATTTCTCTGAAAGCGTCTGGATTTTTTATCTAAAGTAGTTTCTAGGATAAGAAGACTTTATTGAGTTACACTGAACTTTCATGATTTTTCTCAATCTTTTAAACTTAATCATCGCTACTAAAAAAATGTCTTGCATCTGTTAATGGTATCATCATTCTATAAAAAGTTAATTAAAATCGGTATTTTTTAATTGGGTAATTTTCGTAGACTGCGGGGCCTCTCAAAACGCGGGGCCGAGTTCCGGCGAAGGCGCTGAACCCGCCTTGTATTGGCCCTGTATAAAATATATACACATAATATAGAACATGGGTTCTATATTTCGGGAGTATAGTATTCAATTCGGTTGTATTTGGAATAAAACAAGATTGATTTATTAAGCACATAGTATACATTAGTTAAAAAAATATGTAGCAGATTTGTAAGAAAGCAAACATGTATAACTCTAGTTATGTCAATTTTTATATAAATTTTTCGAAATCGAAAATGCGTATTTTGATCAATCAATCAACCTTAAAACCCCTTTATGATAATTTTCAATAAATCCTTTGAATAAATCCATACTGAATTTGCCACCTTTAATTCTAGTACTCGTAGTAGGTTTGAAAGCCGTAGCACCGAAAACTCGTTTGAGCTGGTTTTCGAAGAATTCGAAAAATGAAATCATTTAGGAAATTATATTATATTATTATATATTTCGAAATTGAAAGAGCAGATCCGAAATAAGGGATCAGAAATTCCATACTGAATTTACAAATTTAGATAATATATGTGAAAAATTAGTGGAATAAAAAAAATCGTTGTATTCATTTTGACGAAAGTCTGTTGAAATCAAGGAATTTTGGTCTCCATTTTAGACCCGCCATTTTGTAGCAATTTTGAAATCAGCATTCCCAAAAACCTCAAGTACCAATTTTCATGAAAATCACTTCTATATATATTACCCGAAAAAAGAGTAGTCTATATTTTAAGTTGGAACATGTATTATCTTTGGACAAAAAATGAAAAACATCAAAGTAAGGGTTTATGCGTGATTGAGTAACAAACAAACAAAACAAAAGAACTTTAATTTTTATAGTATATAAAGGGATATAGCGATAACAAGAAAACGAAAACTCTGGTGCGTTTGTTTTAATTGAATTTATAAAACACTATATTTGAAAATTTAAATAGCAATATTTCTAAAACATAAGCAATCATGTAAAATATAATATCTCAGGTTAAAACTATTTTTAAGATTTCAATGATTAATATCCGAATTAAACACAACAAATCTGCGAATTTATTAAATTTTAAATTTACTAACTTTAGAAATGTCCACTCAAATTTTGTAATTCTTCTGGCATGGGGTCTTAGTAGATTATTTAACCTTCTCATTACAAAACCAGCAAAATACAGGCATAATATGCCCCGATATTAAATATTCAGCACTCTAAAGCATACACTAAAGATTTTCCTCTTACAAAATTCCAAAAGTCACCCATTTAAAAGATTAAGTACTGAATTTTCTTGAAAAAGAAAAATCCTAAAAATATACCTTTTTCTCCCTTAATTCACAGTGATATCCTTAAAGGACATTACATTGAAAGTTTGTTTTTTCCGGTAAAATTGTTGGTTCGTACAACATATAAAATATTGGAAACACTTTAGAAGGACATGATCGGTCGTGGATAGTTGCCAAAGTCCATCCACACAAAATACGAGGAAAAAAACAATTTCCAATCGAGTTGGAGCCATGGAAAACTTTTTTCAAGGAATGCTTCCCTTTTCCCTTACCCTACATATGTTGCAGGACATGCACTGGACTAACCCTCGTGCAATAGTGTCTGACCTTACTGTCGCCACTGTCGTAAACCGTCGTCTTGTTACATAAATCTTCCCCAGACATTCCTTTACAATTATGCAAATTATTATTCATAGACGTCTAAAACTCGCCCCGGACCCAGTGAATAGGAGAATTTCCGTCAATGTCACAATGGCATAAAATATAGGGCTTACGGAAAAGCAGCTGCCAGAAAGTCACCTCGTTCGAGGACATGACGAATGCTAGACTTTTATGATTGTGTTTTTGAACAAGAAATATGATAAATTACGGCTAAATATCTGCAAGTCAAGTTTTATGTTGTCATTTCGAAATTGATTGTAACCGTCCTCCGGACAGACATTTCGAAAGACCCCACCCCACAAAAAAAGTCTATTCATAGCACGTAGGAAGCGTGTTTCTATTTATTTCGAGTTCATCCTTTGTACATAGAAATTGTCGGAGAGGAAGTATTTTTTATTTAATTTTTTTTTGTGCACCCGAAAGATTCATTCATTTCAATTTTCCAATATTCTAGGGTTAGAATTTGAAACACGTCCGAATAAAGGTCGTCAGCGGTAAACAAGGTTCACCTGTAACATCTAAATTTGTGCATTTGCAGGGGAATTTGTATGCAGACCCTTTTGCAAAATTGCATGGCTTTCAAAAAAAGAGAAATTGCGTTTTGCCTTGCAGTTGTGCTATTGTGGGATTGATGTGTATGCCAGGTTTTAATATTTTAGCCAGAAAGTGCACAATTGCAAGAATTTGTAATTTCACACATGGAAGCTGCAATCTGCATAGCGAAAAATAAATGAATCAGATGAATTTAATGTGTAGTTGAGTTAACTCCCAACTTAAGTGGATTCGAGTGGATTTTTCAATTAATGTCATAAATTATTCTTAGGGTATGGGATATTCGCTTTAGTTCCGATTAGTCTCACCACAATGCCAATATGCCTATCTGTCAGGGATCTGTATTTCGTTGACTTCTACGAAAGTAAGAGTTATTTTGGAAGGTTATTATATGACCTTTAGTGAGTAAAGTAACTTTAATATACAGTCAAGGATAAACCTATGAAATCAAAGATTTGAACTGGCTCACGATCTGGGATCTTATTCCAGAATTCGAAACAATTGCGAACTCGATTCGAATTGACTTAACGATTTTCTTTTAACTGAACTGAAATTAAATTTTCAGTTAAAGATTTTCAGAATTTTTGAAAAATGGATAATGTAACGCTTTTTTTGGGGAAAATAAGACACAATATTCTTTTGGATTATCAAAAGATATACAAGTAACCGAGTCGAACTTTTGCTCCTTTTCAAAACCTAAAGATTCTACTTTTTAGAATTTTATTATGTTCTGTGATTTTGATTCAGGTGAAAGAAAATTAATTTTACACATACTATTAGGAAATTTAGAAATATTATTGAACTTAAATGAAAGAAAATTACACAAATGTGTTACAAGTAATTATAATAATTAAATTATAAAGTTTCTAAATAAAAAGAAATAGTAGTAGTAGTTAGAAAATGAAACTATTCATGAAACTATGCATTAATTTATATAGCTTGACAGGTAAAAAAAAATTTTTTTTGGTTAATAAAAACAAAACTATAGCTCGGATCAACAAAATTTAAATATTAAAGTTGTAGATAATAAAAAGATCTACAATTTTTGTTTGAACTATTTTTCCACATAACCTCGAATAACGAATAAAATGCAAAAAATGTTAAAAATCTCCTTTTTGAAACATTATTTATTGAAAAAAAAGACTATGAAAAAATAAAAAATAAATAAATTTATAATTTTTGTGTTGTTAATATGTTTCTCAACTAACCATCGAACGAAATACATATTAACCAATAATAATAATAAATATTGAAACCACAATAAACTTTTTTTTATGTGATAAAATAATGTTCTATCATTTATTATTAATTTATGTCTTTTTTATTGTATTGATTGCTAATAAATATTATTTGTTAAGAAGAACATAATAATTACTTATATTAAAAAAAGAAACGACATGAGGCAAAAAATGTGGCAAATAAATGTAAAAAATTTGATTTTTAAAATTTTTTTTTCAGTGTATTCGAAAAGTTTGAGGTTATGTCGAAAAGTAGTTAGGACAAAAAGTGTAGATCTTTTTATTATCTACAGCTTTTATATGTAACTTTTGTTGATCCGAGCTATAGTTTTATTTTTATTAACAAATAACCGTTTTTTTTTGACATGTCGCGCTATATAAATTAATGTTTTAAAAATAGTAATAATAAAGGTACCATATTTTGAAAACATGTTTTTTATGTAACATTTGATTTTTAAAAATTGATTTAAACAATTAAATTGTTAATAACAATATGAATTTGTTAAAAAATTTTATTAAAAATATTTTTTTTTTTTTTTCAAAATTCAGTCCTTTAGATTTAAAATGAAAAAAAGAAGTTTGTAGCTGAAATAGAACCAGAGTTATAAATTTTTGAAAATGAGTCTCCAAGCCAAAAAACTTGCTATTCTCACATTTTGGATCACTTGTATTATCGAAAATGTGCTGAAAAAAAATAAATCCTCGGACACATATCTCTTATTTTTCGATATAGAATCCGTGAAAAAGGTTTCATCCAAATCGGAGATGTGTCGGTCAAAAAGGAGTTCGGTTTGTAAAAGAATTACCCAAATGCAAAATATTTTGATTAGTTTTTTTTATATCCTCAAATAAAGGTTTGAATATATAAAAGTGCGGAAACTTTCACCTTATGAACAAAAATGTTCTCTAAGATTCTTACAATTAACAAAATGTTTTGTTTTTTACTTTTTAATTGTACTTTTGTCAAAAACGAGATATAATTGAATATTTTCATCTGCAAAATGCGGCAATACTTATTTGGTAATTACCACAAAAAATATATACTATATATAATTTGTTGCCCAGTATAATTGTATTTTTAATTAATTTTTTGGATTACTTGTTTGAAATTAAATGTGTATTTTCATATATTTTTTGAGATACTTTTGGCAATCCTTTTCTAATTTCTTTTTTCAAAAATCAAATATGTTTATTTTTTTCGGGGAATATTTATTTTGACCTACATATTTTTAGGTATCTTTAGGATTGTTAGTAAAATTTTAACTCCAATGAGGATATTTTCGAAAATGTACTTTTTTGATAGTCCAAGTACGATAAAATGATTTTATTTTTCTTAAAATTATTTGAAGATTAGGGTATTTAAAATATTTGATTAAAGTCAAAGTTCGTATAATTAGAGAAATTATAAGCACATTAGTAATTCCACGCTGGTAAGATAAACACTGACATTTAAATAAACATATTTCGTTCTTACGGCTGTACGAATAAAAAATTGAGCAATTTTTAATGTGTTAGCGATAAGGCATAAGGAAAATTATTAATTTCTTTATCTATTTCTTGTAAATAAACTTCGTTAAAATAATAGAAAATATTTGAGTCTTGAAAAATAAAATAAAAATAAATAAAAGTCCTTCATTCTCCAAATACTCAGAGTAACAAGTCAGAGCTCCAATATTTTTCTTTTCTTGTTGATACTTTCTACATCCCTATGTTTTTCTAAGCTTACATCAGCAGAGTTAAGTAAATCGTGGTTTACCCAAAATAAGCAATTTTGCGCAATGAGCGCAATCAAAAGAAATCAAATTGAATAGCGACGACGAGCACTCTTCAAGTGAAATGGAGGAGAACAAACAAAAATGGTATTTGCCAAATCCCCCGAGTAATTTATTAAAGCATAGGAAATTTCACTAAGCATTCTATTACGAAAAAATATACGGGTTTGGGAATAATTCAAAATCCATCACAAAGTAATTGTAAGAAATTGATTACATTGAAATAAGAGAACAATGCCCTAACAACTTTTAATGTGTTCAAAATTGCTCGACAGTGCTGAAAATTGAAGTCACCATTAAAATTAAGTTGGTCTTGGGGTAGCAACAAACTTTTCTATGGTATTTCGTACTTTTTGCGGGACGAAACTCCACTGAAGTGGATTAAATTGTCAAATCACTTAGCTTCTAACAGACAAAAAAGGAGTTTGTGTTTTCGGTAACACAATGCTTTGTTTTCTCCATTTGTTACCACGCGGGAACAGGGCCGTCAGGTGCTTGGAATGATTAATGACGGATCATTTTGCAAGTGAAAATAAACAGAAAATAGGACTATGTTATTGCGTAAGCTGTGCAATCTTTTACTTAAGAAAAATTGCTGTAGAACAATCTTGGGGATTAGTACCAAATGCTATTGAATTTGGTATTAATGTGCTGCTCAACGCGAACACAGGTAGGTAGGTGTTTTCGTTTTATCGTCGAAATTTATTTTCTATCTTAGGACCTAGTGGATCAGGTGTATGAATTTGGAAGAGGAGGAGAAAAGCCTCTATATTTTCTGGAAGTTTATCTTTTGTTGCATTAATTTGAGATTACTTTTTGGAATAGACTGTTTAGCTTAAGAAGTGGGAAATTTATTTGAGTTTGAGGTACAATACAAACTTCTATTACGATCCATTATTTTTTAATGACTTTTCAAAAGTGGCCATAATACGATCTTTTGTACTTTGTAACCCTATTTTTATCGAAAACTAGAGCTAGTTTAACATTTTTATTTGCGAATTTAGAATCTACGGAACGAATCCGGTGTAAATCTCGATAATTGGCGTTCACCAGTATTATTTAATATTGCAATAAATGCACGTAGTTTACCCAGCAAAAAATTTCACAGGGTTTCATCAATTTCGAATAAAAGTGAGCGTTTTTAAAGAACGATAGAAAACATGGACATACGGAGAATTCTTCACTTTTTCCGAAATATAACGAGTTCTTTACGAATATGTGGAAAATATAATATATTTTGGGTATTATGAATTAGAAAGAGTAGCTTCAGAGAAGTTAAGTTCTTTTATCTGTGGAATATATTTCCAGTTTATGTATCGAATGTGAAAAAGTTAAATATGAAATAATATTAATTTAGTATATGATAAAGCAATTTTACAAGAAAAAAAGTAAGTAAGTAAAATAAGTTCACTTTATTAAAAACATCAGAAAAGAATCCAAAATGAATCAACTGTCGGACTATTTTGATCAATAGTTTCAAAGTTGCTTCTACCAAGCAACTTAAATCTAAGCTCAGTTTGCATGCGGTTGGCAAGACGGCGCGTAGCCTAGTGGGCAGCGTGACGTGGCTCGCACGTAGACGGTACGATTCCTTAATTGATTAACTAATTATTTACTCTCATTTTCAATTTTTTTAGTTACCTTTCTTTGCTTTAAAATTTTCCAAATAATATAAAAAGAAAAAAATATCAATGAGTAGGGGAGACCGGGGATAGTTGACCATAGGGGTAGGTTGACTAATTGTGAAAAACTCGACTAGTTCAAAAGTTTTGCATCATCCAACTAGGCGTGAGAAACCGTTACCTCCTCCCTCTCAGTCGTCTCGAATGCGGCATCGCGTACGCACGTAGTTTGGGAGAAGGAGCATAATATTGAAAAAGAATACACTTAAGTAATTTTTTTCCTTGTTATATTATTTGTAATGAAGCCTATATACTTGTTATTGTTCATTTGCAAATAATTTAAAGTAAAAGTTTGATTGTTAATCTTTATGCTACATATCATTCTTTTTAATTTCGCTGCAGTTTTGAGGTTATGACACGTGTGTAAAAATTGCAAAGTGATCCGGGGCTGGTTGACTACCTAGTCCCATACAAAATGTGTAAATGGCAATCTATTGTTTGTTTAATGTAAATATTGCATCTCTGATTTAGAAGACTGGTTTCATAATCTGATCTCATAAATGATGTATCTATTCCTTTAAATCATATAATTATAATAATTATATCAGTTAAGACTGTTACCAAATAATTAAAATTAACAAAATTGTCATAGAATTGATAATTATTTGTTTGAATGAAGAAAATGTTATTTCAATCACTTCTTGTTATTTTAATTTTATATATCCGTAGATCTTGCACTGTTTAATTTGTAGGTCAACTTACTCCCAGTGACAAGTCAACCTACCCTATGTCTGGGGTATGTTGACTCAAATTTCATATTCCACCAGATCATGCTTGTACTCTATATTATAACTGATTGCGAGATTTTTGCCATTTGTTTTTATAGCTTAATAGTGTACCTATCAAATTTATTGGTTTTTACAATAATATACACTAAAACAAAAAACATATAAGCATCTAAACTGAAATTTGGTCCACCATCCCCGGTCTCCCCTAGTATATGCTGACTGGAGACCACAAATCGGTATCTCTTTCTGGCTGGAGTGACTGGAAAATTGGAAAATGAGTGTGATGAGTTTGCGTTGTGTGAAAGGGGTCGATATATTTGCGTGCGACGGGGTTTTTAATTGTGCAGGTGTGACTAGGTAAGCAGTGTGGGGGAAGAAGAGCTTGGAAGATGGTAATGTGCAAGCGAAACCTGTTTTCGAAAAGGAGGAAATGATCTAAAGCGCAAAATTCTATATGTTGGACAAGAGCCGACAATTCATAAAAATGCAGAACAGGCTGTCTGGAGTGGAGTGATCAGAGCACGTTTGGGAAAAGAAGAATATGATCACTGGCGTGAATTTGTATGCACAGAACAAGTGCAGAGAATCGAAAAGAACTTGGGAACGCTGGAAAGAAGGTAAACAAAAAACGTACGTGGTGCAGTGCGCCCGCCCCGGGGCAAGAAGGCCTTTGGCAATGCGAAGTCCCTATGTCATGCGGGGGCTACTTAACATGCAAAGTACCTGGAACACAACAAGAAGAGCCGATAACTGGAAGATGTGTGTAGGTAAGACTTGCGGGTTGGAGACGTACGGTATGATGACAATGATCGCGATCGGAGGATCTTTGAAAAAGGTCGCGAAGTTGTATGCGCCGAGCAAGTGCAGAGAAATTGGATGAAAATGCAGGCGGTAAACGAAACGCACGTGGTTCGGTATGTATGAGCTGATGTTATGTGGCGGATACTTTGTATTCAGAACATGGATGCAATCACTTTTTATGCTGCAAATCAAACCAAAAGCAGTAAGAAGATTTAATGCTACATGGAAGCAATGTAATGAGTTTGAAGAACTTGATAAGTAAAGGAAAACTTGACCTGTTAAAAAGGGAGAGTGCAGGTAAATATTGAGTAAAAGAGTGTTAGGAATTTGTTAGCAACTTTTTATATTTGCTTTACATGATACAGTTTTATTTTTGCTGACAAGATTTAATTTTTGTTTTTTACTATAAATTTTAATTTTAAGATTCCCTCTTTTGTGTTGTATTTGCCGTTGTAAATCAAAAAATGATTTAGGGTGTTGTTTAGCTCCTCAATTTGGTGCTGCGTTTTGATTCTATCAGAAAACTGTGGTGGCAGGAATATGTATGATCCATCGATGAAATGTACCGTAAGGCGCTGACCATATTTGGTTTTTACAATTTTAAAAAGCCGGATTTCATACTCCTTCCCCAGCTCCATGTCGGCCAAACGGAGAAGATTTCCATAATCCCCATCCGCAACACTAGTCAATAAATCTAAAGTGCTCTGTAGGGTAAATAAAAGTATGTATCATTATTTTGAGTTTTTAAAGTTTTTTGTTATTTTAAACATACCATTTTTATGTTGTGTACAGTTGGCTCTTCTTTGTATCCGAATCGGGCTTGTGGGTGTCACTTTGTAAACTGTGAGCTGCTAAGGAGCCCTGCAGCGCTTATATACAAGTTCTGGCAAGCCATCAATTCTCGGCTCTTGTCCAACATATACAATTTTGCGCTTTAGATCATTTCCTCCTTTTCGAAAACAGGTTTCGCTTGCACATTACCATCTTCCAAGCTCTTCTTAACCCACACTGCTTACCTAGTCACACCTGCACAATTAAAAACCCTGTCGCACGCAAATACATCGACCCCTTTCACACAACGCAAACTCATCACACTCATTTTCCAATTTTCCAGCCACTCCAGCCAGAAAGAGATACCCACCTCCCGCACGCACCTAGTGCAAACCGTCCGCAACTTTTCACCACAAATTCCAAACGAAAGAAACCAACCCCTCCCTTTCCCACCTTAACTCATTTCAAATCCACAGTGCAAACCCGTACCCAACCTTCTAGTCAACCCCAGTCAACCAATTCCCTGTCACTATCGCACCTAGCCGATTTGTGGTACTTCAATGAAAACGTCCATAATTGCTTTTTATATTAAAATAATATGTACTTCATTCAAAAAATTGATGAATATTTCTCTAATTTCATATAAAAATAGAAAAAATAAACGAATAAAAAAATTTACGTTAGCAGGAATCGAACCCTGACCGCCTACGTGCGAGCCACGTCATGATACCCACTAGGCTACGCGCCGCCTTGCCAACTGTATGCAAACTGAGCTTATATTTAAGTTATTTGGTAGAAGCAACTTTTAAACTATTGAGTGTTGCGTGAATTCTTTTTGGGTAATTACTCACTTACTCAAATATAACAACATATATAAAAATCATTGAAGTCGGAGGCGGACAATCTTGGCAGTCTCCTTGTAAGTCGTGAAATTTCCGAGAAAAACCATTTTAATTCCTTTTATACATATATTAATGAAAACTAAATTTTAAGTGAGTTAAATTTTCATCCGTAAGTAATTCATTCACTATTCAGTTTAAACGAGTTAATAAAGAGAATTTATTTCGTTTTTTCACGATTTAGTAAAGAATCGTTTAAAATGATTCACTAGCGAAAGTCCAAATAGTCGTTTAAATTAATTATTTCTCCATTCTTTTGAGAATAGTTTGATTTGCTGGGAGAAAACAATATAAGCTACATAAAACCATGTTAACCAGACATTAACATTATTGATTTCAAGTATTGCGTTACTTATTATATAAAGTGAACACAGACGAATTGTTTAATAATTAATTAATTATTAGGGTTGCGTAATTTCAAAGAAAAAAGACCAAAACGCTCACCCGCGTGTCTGTCCGTCTGTTCGTCTTTCACAGCCGTTTTCTCAGAAACCATGCGACACAAAAACTTGAAATTTAGCATAGTAATACATTTTATTAACCCACAAAATTTCTACTAGTAAAAATGTACTTTAAAATATTCATATCTATATATTAATAAATAAACATTTTTTTTGAATTTTGACTACAGGCGATACTAATTAAAATTAAATGTGGGCAAATTAGGTACTCGGAAAAATCGAATATTGAATTTTATATATCATGTGAGGTATTATTTAAAAGTGCTTATTATGTGAAGTACAAAAATATAATTATAATATTATAATATTAATAACTAAAAAAAATCAAGGTATATAACGCCTTACTTTACTTGAAATTTCTAACGAAAGTCCTAAGTCAAATCGATTTCTAGAAAATATGGTACGAATCCTCTGAGCGCAAGGCGTATTCGAACTTGACCGTTTTTATTTTTAGATAACTACATATGTATGTATTTTCATAAAATAGAAACGTAAAACATTATTGTTGAAATTAAACTGCTAACGCTTTTTTAGGATAAATTTAAGCAAGGTAGGTGCGGGTAATAAGGCCTGTCGGCTAATAAAGCCTAAATAACAAAAAATATAATTTAAAATGATCGATGTCGCTCAAGGTCATAATCGCAGGTAGCTAACACTCATCGATGGCACCTGAAACTTTTTGCGACGCTTTTGTTGATTCGGATACATACTTTTTATTTTATTTCAAATCTACCTTAGCTAGGCCTTATTACCCGCACCTACCTTACACAAAATAATTTCTGAACTTTCTTATAATGTATTTAAAGCAACATTAAATTTTATATAAAGGAATACATTAAAGATTCATTTTTTGGTAAGACGTAAAAGGACAAAAATAAAAAAAATAAACTATATAGGTACTAAAGTGTTAAAACGCCCCACTGAGTTACACATTTAGATTTGAATCAAAACGTTTAATCAATCAATCATAAACGCAGATGATTTTTTTATATTTCACGCGATATTGCGTTCACTAATTACTTAAGAGTTGTGTACGACGCGTTTTTAATGACCCACAGGAAGTTAATAACTTAACGACATGCAAATTTCCTAACAAATTGTTTGATTAAGCGGAGTGCGTACCCAAGGGAGGACGTGTTTTCATTAAAACCATTAATAGTGCCATGTTGTTTTAAACGCATGCTACCGTGCAAGTTAATTATTATTATTTTCCGTAAAAATGACGTGGTCTGGTGGGTTGCGAACCTCGCCATCGTTTTGTTAAATTGCTAAGAGTGCTACAGCGCATTGGGTCCAGAAGGAAGTTAATAATTTCTAAGGAGGCTGGATTTCTGGATTAATCTTTCGTGAAGGTGAAGGTCTGCTATTCCACTAACGAGGAAAATAATAACAAGGAAAACAATACATATAATTTATATTTTTAAATACATACCTCGGGGGAAACAGTCAACGCTGGGGCTCCGTGCCTCGCTCTGTATTCGTTGTGCCAGCACAAGCAGTCGAGGATGAAGTCTTTGTCCTGGAGCAGAGGTTTTGGCGATTCCTCTCCATTATTTACATCACGTTTTGTGGATAACTGAAAGCAACAGTAGAAAATCTTTTATATAGTTGCAGCTTGAACAATGTACCATGCAATTTTAAATTTAAAAAAACTTTCAAATGTGACTTATGCACACAGCACGAGCATATACATATAGTATGTTGCCGGATGTCCGGAAATGTACCAGAAAGATGTCAGAGCAATTTTTCAATGTCAGAAAAACGATGCTCTTGCTGAAGTGGAAAAAAATGCAAATGCTAAAAAGATATGAGATCTTGCGGAGCAGGGTGGATAATCTATAAAATAAAGAAAAAAAATATGCAAATTAAAATTTATGCTTGAAAGAATCTCCACTTCGTTGTCATTAATTTCATTTTAACTCTGAAACGTAAAACCCCGGAAAGTTTAAACAAAAAAAAAAGAAAAAAGTGATTTAGAGGAGACAACTATCAAAAATGTTCATTAAACATTCATAACGTGAACAGACTCATCTCGCTTAAATTTAATGGAATGAACACTTTCCAGTACATAAAATTATGCAAAAATCATTTAAAAAGCACTTTCACATTAAGGGCAGACTTTATGATGATCCTTTATTAAAATTCGTAATTTTATTTGGAAAAACAAGATACGTCTCTGTTTATGAATGAGTCGTAAACATTATTGCAGAATTTACATTTCCCATTTTTTATAGATATAATTAAAACTTGGACAGTTGTCCAACTTAAATCGGTTTCAGAAAAATGTGATGATGTTTTTTCGATTTTTAAAGTGATTACAACTGTGATCTATATAGATCCGGATCATAGAACATTAAAAAGCGATTAGGGAAATTTATAAAGTGGAAGGGGGGTGATAATTTACACTTTTGAACTAAATTGATAATTTTTTTAAATAGCGTTAAAATATGAATTTAAACCATAAGGTTTAATTTTTACATCTTCAATATATATTTAATTAAATATTTTTAAAAATATCTATACTACTAACTTCTAATTTTTTAAAACACTTAATTTTTTGAAAAAGATATCTTACAAATTTAACCCATTAATGCGCAAAACGAGGATTTTGTGCACGCAAGTTCAATTGTACGATACGAATAGCAAATTGGGGCGAATTTCCTCCAAATTCGTATATAAGAGGTTATTGGGGGTGCTCTTTCAGAATCTGGCATTTGTTTTGCATAAAAACTTCAAAAACCCTATTATTTTTTGTTTTTTTTTAAAAATGTGCCGATTTTTTTGGTCATTTTTCGTCTCAAAGTCGATTATCTTGTCGTTGCTGCTATTGAATAATCATATAACCACCACAAATCGCGGCCCGAATGTCTAAACTTTCTCAAACCATAGTTTTGGAAGTTTTTTTTTTTGCTTTGGTTTTTGCAAAATAGCCATTTTGTACAGCAATGTAATAAAAAACTTCGCGATTTTTTTACACGAAAAGGATCAACTTTACAAAAAAAATGTAAATTTTTTCATAATTTTTTGGACTATTTTTGGTTTTTTGGTTTTGGCCAATTTTTGAAAAATCCAAAAATGTCCCGAAAAATTCTGAAAAAAATTTACACGTATTCTTTGGCGAATTATAAGCACTTTTTGTAATATAAAATTTATTCGTATAATTTATCCTTTTCGAGTAAAAATATCACCAAATTTCATAATAAAAAAAACTTGGTGATATTTTTACTCAAAATAAATTTTATATGACAAAAAGTGCTTATATAAAGAATACGTGTACATTTTTTCAGAGTTTTTCGGGATATATTTTTTTTTTTCAAAAAATTGCCAAATCCAAAAAACCAAAATTAGTCTAAAAAAATATGAAAAAATTTACATGTATTTCTTGGCTAATTTGAAGCATTTGTTAACATATTTCATCATTGTCAAAGTAAAAAGAAGAGCAGAAGTATTACTCATCTGACTGTTAAACCCTTGTTCTGTTCTTAAAAAATCATGTAAATTGTTAGTTAGATTTCAAAATTTCAGGGGGGCGGGGTTTTAACCCCCTGACCCCCCAGCTGACTACGGCCCTGCTTTAAACAAACTTTACAATATTTCCGAGATGAAACAAGCAAATTTGAGCTTAAAAGCAATTGCGTACATAAAGTTGCATTTAATCAAAACACTTGGTCAAAAGTTAGTAACAATTGGATTTTGAAAAATATCCAATAATATCAATATTATATTTAAATACATCAAAAAAATAAAAGAATCGTTATTCGATTCGATACTGAAAACCTTATTAACAAAGCCACATTTTTTCATTTATAGAGTGGAAAAAAAGATTTTCAAAAAATAGAACCGCCTCCAAAAAAATATGCCTTCCAAAAACTTGACTGGTTGTCGAAAGAATTCTAGGAGGGTCATAGGTTTTCGAAAATGATCGACAAAAGTGAAATAAATATCGATTCATGGGTTTTTCGGAAATATTGAAATAAATTTTGAGGTAATTGTTGTACCTATAGAATGAAGGTATAAAATTTCAGAATTTTTAAAAACATGTGGATCTTGTTGTATTTATTGTTAATACTAGATTTTTTAGCGAATTGCTGAAAAGTAGACTATAACAAAAATAATTAAAAATAATCATAGCACATGCCTGCTTCTACTAACTAAAAAGGTAGCACAATGAATAAAATTGATAAGTAGTAATGGGTATGGTACCCGTAATCGTAAAATATGTATATTATAGGATTTTATATTGGTACAATTAACGTATTTTTTTTTTTAGAAACGACTTGTAAAGAACAGGGATGTGAAAAAAATGTCGAAAGGGATATTTTTTTTAGAGTTCTTCAAAATTTTTACCTATTTTAACATGTTAACACTAGAACTACCGGAGCGCAAGCTTGTAATTTTAACAATTTTGTGCACCTTTAATATAACACACTTTTAACTTCGAATTAGTAATTATACATGGTAAAGGTTTTTGAATATGTCCTAATTTTGACCCTTGATACGTTTTGGGATAAATCTTTCAAAAATATAATTAATTCAAGGAAAGGAATTGAATACCCGTCAATTTGACGGGTCTTGGTAGTTCTAGTGTTAAATGTTTAAAGATTGTCATTGTATTGCATTATAGGGTTCTACATCTATCGTTTTAGACTAAAACCAGTATTGTAGCTATTTGGTGTCTTCATTTATATCAATTTGAAACTTTTAAAAGGCGCCGAAGTTCTCGTTTTGCTTCGAGCATTACATTACAATTCTTAAATCAATAATTCTAAATTGGCTCCCAGTTCTCACGTGAATCTATTGACGTAAACTGCGTACTTTTAGTGATCTATATAGATCTTTCTATACAAAGTGAAGATCCAGCTTTTTATCTGGATCTCTATCCAGATTAAAGTGAAATTTTAGAAATTTTCCACATCTCAGAAAGCTCATTTCCATGTTTTAGACAGACTGAGTTTTCGTACTCATCACATCAAGACGCGTCCAAATCAGAAACCTCAGAATCAGAAACCATGTACGTATAAAGTCGTCAAATATACCTCCACAAATTATTTTTTGGTTTTATATTTTCATGTAGGTTTTTGACTTTCTAAAAAGGCCCCTCAATGTGCTCAGAAATTCCAACATATATGTTCTAAGACGGTCCTTTCCAAAACAGTGACCCAAAAATTAATTTAGGGGTCTTGAAAAATGAAAAACGATATGCTGTTTTTGGAAAATATTTCTCAAAGTAGAAAACTATCCCAAAATTGGCTTTTTGTGCTCCTGAAAACGTTGAACCCTTGTTTTTAATGTTATAAAGTTTTTAACATTAAAAATCTGGATTTTTGTGAAGTTTTGTGTATGCGCGATATTTTCACTGAGTTACAATAATTATTTTTATTTTTAGTATGAATATAATTAGATTTTTTAAAAAAACAAAAATACTTATCAGATATGAAAAGGGTATATTCTCAATTATTCTCATCAAATGATTCAACAACACTTTATTTTGGGACATTAAATTTTTTAAATGAATATTCATATACTTTCGTAAGTTCCTTTCTTGAGTAAAATCTTCATGTCTGTTATTGTAATAATTTTAATACATATATTTTACCCTTAATTAGCTTTAGCATTAAAAAAACAAAAAACAAACAAAAAATTGGTATGCCAGAAAAATCATTTTAATTTTAATTACACTTCTGAGAAACAATTCGTAACGTACAAAAATGCTATAAGAGAAGGATTAACAACTTCATCGGGTTTCTGGATTAATTGCTTTTTTGACTTGACAGTGTATAAAAAATTGATAGGAACTGCGTTCACAGAAGTTTCAGGTACGTTCCTTTGGGGCGTTTCGATTCGAATATTTAATTAATTCCTGCCAACAGGGAAATTTTAATGATGTCGTTCCAGATACAATTAACCTTTCTGAAATATGCCAACTAAAAGGAAATAGTTTCCCAAAGGCATCTGTCGAAAACGATTATTCTTTAGACTGCACTGTTGTGAAATATTTATGTAAATCCAGAGAGCTTCTTTGATTGAATGAATGATTTAAAATTCGTTCAAGTGCAAGATTTGATTGAACGCAGTACGATGCAAAGTGCCTTGTTATTTTGGTAGATTTAATTAACCCATAGTTCTAATTGCTCCTCGATTCGATTCAATCACAGTGGGATGGTTTATTTCAATTTGTGTCCAAATAGAATTTATATCATTCTTAATTTCCGTTGTGGTTTTACATCTGTTCATTTCACGTAGAGCTTAATTTAGCACCCGAGCGCATATGCTGCTCCTTTTCCATTACATCTTATTGGCATGATACATGCAATCTGCTAAATTGAAACTTTGCACACCTTGTTTTTCTAAATTAACTTTGGATTTACATTTTTTTTTTTGTAAATGAATGGTATTAACTATTTCTGTACGACGGTAATAGGTATTTTATATAAATATTTCGCATGTTTCTTCTATTATTTTCGTGAAACATGAACAAACAAAAAATATTATAATGTTGTAACAAAGATCTGAACGCGATCTAAACAAGCACCACCCTCGGTAATTGCCGTAAAGTGTTGTTTTATGCAAATTATTATAACTCTACAGGGAGCAATGAATGTAATACGTAGTTCGAAGGTATATTTTTTTTCGTTAAAAGGACCTTAAACCCCGCCCCATTCCATCCACTCCCTCAGGAGTTTCGCTCAATTCTCGCCGTCATAGTTCGTCACTCGAACTGAATCAAGGACAATATTCGAAAAAAAAAGAAAAGTTTTACAAATCGCGTGCCGACCTTTAATTTATATTGCCAACAGGCCAGTCAGATCGACCTTTTTTTTTTTGTTATTTATTTATTTTTTATTAATTCAAATCCCGGTCACGAGCTTAAGTCGTCTTCTCCAGGACAGTGCGACATGCGACACGTTTTAAAGAAAATATTTTAATTCTTTCGCAGGACGGTCAGTGGGGCAATTCCTTGAGGAATAATCTTTCGATTCATTTATATCTGGTTTGCGTGAGGTAAACAAATTTACTTTAAACGAAATTGGAAGCGTGAGGAAGCAAGAAATCATTCTCTTATCAGACATTTAATAAATTACGAATTCCCTGGGCGACTTTCACCCCCGAACTTTCGTTTGTAAGGGTGACCGACTGTACAAATTGTTGTGGACAGCTTCGGTCTTGGATTGCCAGAATTCCTAGAATTTTCATGCCCTGTAGAGTATATGCACGTTTTGTTGGTTGTGTCCTCAAGGATAAAGTTAACAAATTATGAAGCATATCATGCCCTACAGCTGGGAAATTTGGTATACAAAAATTTAATCTAATAGTTTCCAAATCATTGTGCACTGCGTGAAGTAAATTAATATAGATCTTTTCGATTATAGGAAATTTATCCTCTTTTCAAAGAAAGTTATTTTTTTTATTAAGTAGTCCAAACAAATTTTATCAATTATTTCATCTGCTTAATTGAGTTCCTTGACGGACGGTCCTTTTTACCAAGAAAGGACGACAGGAAGAAGCAGCAGAATCTTTAAAGAGATGTTAAATAACAAACTTTAGCTGCTATTCGGAATTTTTTCCCATAAAATATAGTACATAAAATACTATATATTCCTCTATATACAATGAGATTAATAAATGTTGCTAGTATAATCGATTATCACAGGTCAACAAAATTAAACTTTTTTTTTGAGTCTGAGTTATGAATGCTATTTTCTTATTGCTTGTGTCCAAAAGGAAGGCAAAAGTGCCATAATTTTGTTAAAACTTTGATTTTGTGAAGGAAAATTTGAAATTCGTTTGGATAGTTTGAACCTAAATAACAACTAAATGCGTTGTGCGATATTTCTGATTTTTTGCCAAAAAGTACGTTATATTAGAGAAAATATTATAGGTACTGTTTTGTAATGAATTCCAAAGTGGTGAATCAAATATGGCGTCCGAACACGCAATTTTATGCGATTTTTTATGAAAATGAATCAAAGAGGTTTTAGGGTCGCTGATATTAAGTCTGTTATCAATATATATATTAAAGATGGCGGCTCTAATACAACAACCGAAAATTTAAAAAATATCCGCCCACAACAGATTTACAAGGAAATGAAAACATAACAATTTTGATGATTGGTAATTTTAAATTTGCTGTCCTGGATACAAAAGCAAATGTTTTTAAAAATCATGTTGATTTTCTTCAATTGAGAGACGAAAGCAATGAGGAATGACCGGATATTAATCAGAATCAAAAATCGTGTCGACTTGTGATATCTAAATACAATTAATTTAGCGGTGTAAATTCCAAAATTTTTATATTTTTGTCTTTCCGGTTATACAGAGTAAAAAATGTGTGGAATAATAAAATATTAAATATTGTAAAAAATCAGAAATACACATTTCTATAAAATTATACGAAAACTGATAGACATCGAATTTTGCGGGTAATACTACAGGGTGGACCACCTAACGTTGGGAATTGGAACTATAGGTTATTTTGAGATTGGAAGGTTTGGTGACATTTCTGATATGACAGAAAGTTAGTTTTATGTTTGACATTTATGAAATGGGTCGCTTTTCGCTTGAACAAAGTTGGGAAATATTAAAAACTTATTTCCAAAGTGGTGAGTCTTCTACTCGAACTGTAAGAAATTTACGGAAAAAATTTGACAAAAAGGATGTGCCAAAAACGCAGTTTGTGGATCAATTTGTGAAGCGAGTTCGTGAAACTGGATCGTTGTTGGATAAAACAACCCGTGTACGTACTCGTCCAGTGTGCTCAACCGAAAACATCGCTGCTGTTGCTCAGAGTGTGCGTGAACAACCGTCAACATCAACTCGTCATCGTTCTCAAGAATTGAACATTTCACGCACTTATTTGAGAAGAATTGTGCATAAAGATCTCGGCATGAATGCGTACAAAGTTCAATTAGTGCAAGTTCAATTAGTGCAATTGTCGTATCTGGGGCTCAGAAAATCCATACGATTTTTTGTTTCCCTAAATTGAAGAGTATGACATAGACGACATTTGGTTTCAACAGGACGGCGCAACGTACCACACAGCCAACGTAACAATCGATCTTTTGCGCACTGTTTTCGGAAATCGCATAATCAGCCGAAATGCTGATGTCAATTGGCCACCTCGAAGCTGCGATTTGACTCCGTTAGACTTTTTTTTGTGGGGAGCCGTTAAGGACAAGTGTTAAGCTAACCATCCAGAGACGATTGACGACTTGAAACGTGAAATCGAAGTTGTCATTGACGAAATAGAGGCCCAAACAATCGAAAATGTACTGAAAAATTGGACTGATCGAATGGGGTATTGTAAGGCTAGCCGTGGCAGTAATTTGAATGATGTTGTCTTCCATTCCTAAATGGAAAGGTTCAATCTTTCTAATAAACTCATAACTTTGAAAAATATTCATTTGTTTTTTTTCATAGCCGATTAAAATTCCAAATCTTAAATGGCCCACCCTGTATGTTTTTATGAAAAAAAAGGAGGATTACTATGCCTTTCGAATCTGAATATAAATGCAATTGTAATCGACCCCAAAAGTAAAAAAGGAGAAATGAGATAAAAAAACACAAAGGACCCGATTCAAAGAACGTGTTAAATTTCCATTTTCTATATGATTTTTACTGACACACTGATTTACTAAAAATCATTAATAATAATTATATGTATAATCAATTAACAAGAATTTAGAAGCTTCTTAACTTTTCAATTAATTCTTTATTAGTTAATTTCTCATTTCTCCATTTATGATAATACCCTACACGAGTTTGTATAACTTTTGAGTCTGTCTTCTCCAAAACCAGAAACAGCAAAGTGGGTAATCAAAAAATTTTCTAAAGTAATTCTCCAACAAGCTTACACCACAAAATGAAATGCCAGAAACGTGTAACCCCTAAAGAGTATTTATATCTGCAAAACTTCCGGGTAATGGCTTACGCGTGGAAGAAAATTTATATATGAAGTTGCAGAAAAATCCATGCCTATATTTGGACGATGCTTTTCTCTGTGCACCGTAAAACTGAAAGAAATTTTTTTATCGATTGTTTTGTAGCCACTCCGGGGGGAATATAAATCCAAATAAGAAACCAGGACAAGTCAGTAAACGAAAATAAATTATGCGTTTTCAAGAAATGTCACCATCACCCCTCTGGCAAAATAAACGGCCGTTTCTAAAAAAAAAAACCTAGGCCGAAAAAGGAAACCCGGAAGTATAAAGCTTAAATTCAACCCCTTTTTTCATACCATTTCCAACCTTGAAAATCTCTAGGGTAAGCATTACCCATATAACCACCGACCCGTTCCTATAGATGGACTAATTTTTGAACAAAAAGGAAGAAACTTTGTCTTGGCTTCCTCGGTCTAAAAGGGAAGTTATGTTTTATTAGTGAATCGAGTGCATTCTACGGGGATGCGCCTTAAATTTCACTACCGCACCGATTTACATGTGCAAGCACATTGCATAAGCATCTTCACATGATTGCTTCCGGTTCGCATATGATTTATGCTACACTGGGCTAAATTCCATATAAAATATCTGGCGCCAAAACTACTTTATAGGTTTGTCTGGTCGATTTTCGTTATAGGAACTCAACGATTTTCGCTAACTTTCAATGGCTAATTTTTTATGACGTGACAAGCATGTGCTTTTACGCTGATGAAATTTATGATGATTTATCAAAAACAAAATATATTTTCGTGTGACATGCTATCATATGTTATGAGTGAAATAACACGTAGGGAAACGACACATATTTAATATTAAGAAAATATGTCTACTCACTTTTGGCAAAAGAGGACGATTATCTAGCGCATCCGATTGACCCGTATCATTCGCATTCGGATCTTCTGTATCTCTTTTTCGACTCAGATCCACTGCTGCTACACGCTTCCGAAGATTTGCCATCACCATTGCTTCTTCCCTAAAATAAAGATAAAAATAAGAAAATAAATTAATTTGTATTTTAATGTTAAATTATCGATTTTATATTAGAGGGGATTCTTTAATAGACACTCGATATTAAATTCGAATGTACCCTAACATGCCGTCGAGTATCCTTGACGAATTCTCTCCATCAAGCATACTTATCGAATAATCCTCCTCCTGTTGGGAACAAAAATCTATAAATGTAATCCTCATCACTCGACGAATCAAATAATCTTCCCTTTTTTGGGATTCAAAAGGGGATTTTAGTATTTCGACGCCTCCTTGAAGCGGATTTTCCGCTTATCACAAAGACGAAGACATCACACATCTCAATGCGTATTAATTCAACAGAAATCCTTTAAAGAACAAATTTCCGATATTTCAGCAAAAAAGGGATAAAATTTATTCGGCCAGAATCGCCGCTTAAGGCTCAATAATATAACATGCCTTTGATTCACTTCAACTCTCATATAGATAAGGATTAAAGATAAAAGATTTAAAATAATGGACTTTAATGCGACGTTCATATTAAAGTTTATGTATTGAATCTTCTATTTTAAAGAAGAACTTTCGTCTGTTCTTTTGCTTTGACAAAAAATCGATTTTTGTTTCTTTTAATTTCTTTAAAATTTCAAGTTAAATTCCTTTAAATTGCCAAAGTTAGAAAACTAAAGGTATTAAATAAGTATTTTTAAAACTTTAAAAGCATTTTCTTGCAGTAGTATTTTTAGAGCTGGTGGAAATTATTACCAAAGAACGATTACTTTTACATTACGAAATTTGAATTTTACACTAACAAGGAAACGTTCTCAGATGTGTTTCACCGATTTCGATGAAATTGAAATATGTTATAGAGTATCGAAAAATAAGAAACACGTATTTTTTCTTATCTGCGGATACGCACATTTAGAGGGTACTTTTATTTATTGATTTGTTTTTATATAAAAATTGGTGTATTTTTCAAAAGTTTGTCTGCCATGTTGGATCCACCATTTTGAATTTTTTAAATTTAACACCAGATTCGTAATCAGCGACTTCAAAAACCCCTTAATACTGGTTTTCACGAAAAAACTGATGTCTGAAATAATATACATCATTTACGTATTAGTGCTATTATTTACGAAAACGCAAAAACAGGTCAACTTTATTTTTCAAAATCGTATGTAAAAAAAAATTTTTAAATGATTTTTAACTAAAACTGTTATTCTTGTGACGCAAAAATATAAAAAAAAATCGTTTTTCTGCAATAAAAAATAAAGGTTGCCACCCCCGGGTACCGGATGACTTACAAAATGTTAGTATATTTATGAGACATCATTTCCAATTTGTTTCATTCGAAAAAATTCATTAGAACTTGATATATTTAGGAAAAACTGTTTTTGGGGGTAAACTTTAGGGGTGGTTTTCACCCCCGAAATGTGCGTATCCGCAGATAAAAAAAATACGCGTCTCTTATTTTTCGATACTCTATAAAATATTTCAATTTCATCAAAATCTGTGAGACACTTCTGAGAACTTTTCCTTGTAAGAAAGACTACATATATAATTTTTTTCTATATGTGAAAACTTTATTTTTTACTAGTTGTTATTCAATTTCCCATGACAATGTGTTTTTTAGTATCAAAATTTGTTACCAATTTTAACCCCACTTTCCACTATCCGATTGAACTGAATTTTTGCATATTCTGAAATTAATTTTTAGTTATCTAAAATTAAAAAAAAATCACAATGTTTAAAATACAAAAGCTACTATAATTTTTTTTACCTAAAGGAAGATATAGTCAATTTCTTGTATGCATATTCAAAAAGGAGACATAAGTGTCAATCAGACCTACAGATCTTAGGACACTTTACGTGAGACGTTAAGTCTACAGCTCAGAGGCATTTTATGGTATAATCTTGGTCAATGATAGGGTTTCTTCAGAATTGAATGCTCTACAAAAGTGTCCATTGCGGCGTAACCCTAATTCCCACCAGCAAGGTAGTACAGATCACTAAACCCAATTTTTTCATGAAATTCTTGTTTTTTGCCCCTATCTCGTAAATAACAAGAGCTATAGAAAAAATGTAAATGACAAACTTATAGGAAATTCAATTTCCTACAAAAAATTTATAAACACCAAATCGCTAACATCGATATTTCTTGAGATATTGGGCTTTGAAATTGAGGTAGTCTTTCTACAATTTAGCTCAATAATCCATGAAAATTCCACACTACATAAACATTAGCATCAAAAATTAGAAGGACAGCTAACAATTAAACAACATACATTAACGCATTTAAAATTTGTAAAAATTTAAATAAAACCATTAAGAAAACACTTTTATTAAAACAAAAACAGAACAAACCAACCAAAAAATAATCTGGGTGGGTATATCCATTTTAATAAAATAATATTATAATATATAATATAATAAACAGATGGTCATGGTTTTAGATGAAATTGTTTGTTTTTTTTTCTTTTCTTTTTTTGAAATTCGCATAAACATCAAACAGGAACTACGTTTAAATATTGACTTGATATTGAATTGATTTGAAAATCAGGTTATAAATCAATTCGTGTTTGACAACACAAGTGGTATCGACGAAAAAAATATCTCGAGTAGAAACAAAATATATCGCCAACTAACTAATACAATAATATCGTGAAAAAATTATCGGTTCAACGATATTACAATAAGTATCGTCCATCACTATAATTTTGAGCCATGCTTAAGCCCGGGTATGCAGGAAGCTTAAGCCAGGCTTGACCCAATCTGAGATATCTCTGATGACGAAACTTGATCGAAATTTTGTAGACATACATAAGGGACTATCGGTTAAACAATAGGGTTTATATTATCTGGCTTTGCTCGCAAAAAATATGGCTCTTATAAAAAAAAATAATAGTGGACTAATTCTCGAAAAGAGCTTAATTACGCAGGGGTTCAATCGCAGAGGAAAAAAATTCTAGTTTGAAATAAATTAGTTCAATATATTTTTAAACGTTTTACAATCAGTTTTTTAAATTGTTATCTTTATAAGATGTTTTTTTTTTCCTAAAACTCTAAAGATATGATAAAAATATATTAGATTCAGTTTTTAAATATAAAAAATGTATTTCAATTTTTAAAAAATAATGGTTTTGTTCGCAAAATGCGCTTTCAAATTTAAAGCACACAAGCATATTGTCAGTAGAAATTTCAATAAAATTTAGGTACAATATACGAACATTTATCAAAGCTAAAGAGGAAATCTATTGAAAATGGCAGTCACGTATTCAGCGACAGTTTCCTTTGATGTTGTATTTAAAATTTATCTCTATCATTTCTCATGAAAATTTCATGCATTGAATTCAGAAATCTTTAGGGAAAGATTATTTTTTTAAATACATTCGTTGTCGTAGTATCAAAAAGATAATTTAAATTAATATTTGACATATGTCGACAGCAGATGACAATGGAAAACAGAATTATGTTATCTGCTTTCACGTAATCACGTTGTAAAGCAACTTTATGAAGAGTATAATCTTTGATCTCTGGGATAGATTGTTTCCTTTTGTTCTGGACAAGGGTCAACGAGAGCACTAAATTTTAGGGCAAAAGTAGGAATAATTTAAAATCATAACCCGGAAAATTAAATCTACGGCTATGAAATTTTGGATTTAAAAATATATACTATATGTATTAAATTCTAAACAAGGAGATTATGAAGGAAATATGTATTTAAAACACCAAATTGACATTGTTTTTGTTCAGGACCTAAATAATCTAGAAATATCAAAAAAGAGGTAGACACGCGCCTTAATTTGCTATTAATCAGAACAAAAAAAAAAATTAATATCCTTTGTACCGAAATAAATTTCTAATAATATTCCTTACATTTGTGAGTAAAATCTGAAATGTAATAACCGTCGCACTTTACGTTTGCCATTTGTTTCCATTCCTTTGCCTTAAAGTCCACTTCCTTGAGAATCCTTCACCTTTTCTTGTCTCCCGAAATGAAGGGACACAAGCACGTGTACACTGTAAAAGTTTTGTTATTTAAAGCAGATCCTTTCGGGAAGGTCACCCGGTAGTAAACAAGAGATTTTGCGAATATTTTCTGTCTGTTTAAAGCTTCATTGACAGTGAGCTTACATCGCTTTAGGTAGAAAAAAAGAAGATTAATCTCATACTAGTAGTAGTAGAAGGACATTGTGACGAATAAAATATGTGAACAGTTTTTTAAGCCTTTCGGTCGCCTACATAGTTATAGACATATCGATGATATATCTTATTCTACCCGAACTCGGTTTTATGCTTATTTTATTAATAAAGTCATCTGACACGTGCGAAAATATATTCAAGAGGGAGGAAATTACGCAGTATACATTTACATAATAAATTTACTTTTACTTCCGTCTGTAGAGTACCTACCGCACTGCGGAGTAGAGACCGAATCAAAGAAGATTGTAATTCGTATGGAAATTCATTATTAAGGAGCTTTTGAAAAAGTCCTCACATTCGAGCAAATGTGGACTTTTATGTTAGCAGAATTGCTGCATTTTTCCTTTTTGTATTCGGGACTCTTGTAAATCCTAGATTTTATATTCTGATTTTAGATTTCATCTGTCATACCATTCTTGTGGAGATTCTTCATCGTTTTGTGTCGCAGAAGAAAAGAACAAAAAACAGTCTAGGCAGATCTTGAAGTAGATTTATTGCAGGACTTAGAAAAAAACGCTTTGACAACCTGTTGCGCTTCTTTTGTGCTTTTAGGGGAAAAATAATATATCATATGTTTTTTAACCCATTTTACGGCGATCAATATCATTTTATTCTATTTGGTGGTTATGTATATATTGTTTTATTGACTCCCATAAAACAAAAGCAATCATTCTTTTTATCTCAGCTACTACTGTATATGATATAAAAACGTGTCATAGGGCTTTTGGATTCAACACTTTTATCATTATCATTCGTCGTTTACAAAGCATGAAATTATTATTTTTATTTGCGAGTTTTTAGATAAAACGTAAATTTTACTTCAATGATGCTTTATTCTATTAAATTTTGTAAGATCTTATGTTGAAGCTCATTTTTCTATAAAATTTCAACCATTATCTAATTCTAGATCATAAAAAGATTAATAGTTGCTGCACCTCGGCCGCACCGCAGTCGCATGCTTTCTAAACGGCGCACGGCGCACTGTGCGGACACTTTTCGTGTCATAAATCTGTAACTTTTTGTTTATATATACTACTATTAGGTACCGTAGTTAAAAGGCCTATATACTCAGTATTATGTACAAACAATTTCATCGAAATATATCAACAAACAAAAAAGTTACAGATTTATGACACGAAAAACGTCCGTTGGCCCGACTGTGCGGCGATACCACGGCTGCACGCGGTCCATAGCGGAATAGAAATTATTTGTGAACAATTTTAATGAACCTATGAGGGCCGAACTTAAATACAAACGAGAATGGCCGTACGCTTGGCCGTATGAGAGTTGAACTAAAGTATAAATGACAATGGCTGCACCAAGGCCTAACCAATTTATATGATGGATATATACATATTTATAAATCAGCTTGATCCAGCCGACGACGTGCGGCCGAGGGTGCCATCATGGTAGCCTTAAAGTGGCAGAGTTAAGGCCTTACATATACTGGTCTAATTTTTAATATATTTTACAGTGCGATCGTATGTCTTAAAAATTTTCGATATTTTTAGTTGGGAAGTTTTCATTCTGGTCAACGAATGTTCGCATTTAGCCACATACTATAAGTTTATGACATTTTTCTTTTGACACTGACGTTTATAAACATACAAATTCTTAGTTATAGTTTGAAAAATTAAATTCCGAACTAAAATACTTTGTGTGTAAAGTTGTGCGAATTTTGTTTTTTACAGATTTCAAATTTTAATACATTTGAAAATAGAATAAAACAAATATCATTGAGAAATTCAACACTGTTTACGGAGATATAAAAATAAATATGCTTCAAGTGTCCAATCGACGCAGAAAAATTTAAGAAATATTTAGTTTTTGCGTTTTTCTCGAAATAACTTTGTTCAAAACTGTCCGGCACGACAACTTGGCGAGTTTTCAATATTTTTGCATGTTTTGTTAAATCTACGATTATGATCGTTTTTTTCTATCACCTGTCCAGCTATTTTCTCGATAATTTCTTTATATTAAATTTTATAAAGAATTAAAGGCTATATGTTTTTATAAAAATGTAAGTATATTTTTGTGTGTAAAACTTATAATTATTTGAAATTAAATAATGTGGCTTGACAACTTACAACTACAAGTTTACTTAAATAAAGAAAATTTTAATTTTCTACTATCCGACCAAGCAGATATCCAAAAAGCTTCTCAGTTTTGACCTTTTAACTAATTTTCTTAATTTTATTAATGAAGTAAATTACCACCGGCTTATTTCACAAACTTAAAAATTGTCATTTACAAGTTATTTTTGGCATAAATTGTACAAAAATTGATATACTATATTTAATTTCTATGCTATTTAGTTATGTAGAATTCATTGATACAATTTTTCAGGTTAATAGTGGGTGGACTGCCCCCGCACATATCGGATCTATATTATTGATATATATAGCTACTGTCAGGGGATTAATTTATGCAAAATACAAACTTAAAAAAATTATTTTTGCACTACTTATGAAGAAATTTTGGGAAATTCAAAAAATAATTTTCTTCAAATTACCTGAACCGACCTTAATGGCTAAAATTTAAGTTATACATATATAGGATATATGTCAATTTCGTTATTTAGACGAAGGTAAAAAACATTATTTCAATTTTGTAAAAAACACATTTTTTATTGACTTCCTTTTTGTATTATCACTAATTTCTTTTCTATAGTATACTTACAACCAAGACTATAACATATATTTCTCTGGAAATTATCAAAAGGATATTTAAATCAAAAGAAGACATTTTTTTCACTAAATTTAAAAAAAAAAAAATGGTTTATTTTGATAAAATGAGCATACTTTAAAGGAACTCAATACCTTTATTTATTTATTTAAGCCTCTCGATACGAAACAGATTGATGCACAAAAGTGCTTCGGTTTTTTGGGGCACTATATTATTTAAGGTATAAAATCTATAAATCGAAATTCACTACCTAATAACGAACATTTAACTCATAGTACTCAAAGGGTTAATAAAGATTTGATGAAAAATTTACATTAAATTTATTATGATAAACAGCTAACAATCTAATTTCTTTTCGGAATGCTGAGAATCACCAATTTGCACCAGTGAACATCTTCAGTTTTTATCACTGTCTTTATTTTTTATATGTATAAAATGACCTTACAATTTTTTAAATGTGCAGACATATGAACTCGTACAGTACATATCCTTATAAGATTTCTTTTTTTTCCCAAAACATATACAGGATCCTAAAAAAATAATAAAAGGCGAAGAAAGAATAAGTCAACCATTATTTCTTTATAAATATGATTCGATTTTACGCCTTGTAAAAATATATTATTTCAATAAAATATGCAGTCTCACTAAAAATTCCGAGTATTTTATGGTATATGTTTTGCCAGGACGATGATATCAATCCAATTTACCCGAATTATTTCACGCACGTTTTATCACGAAAAGTCTCTTTATCTCAAGGCATTTACTCATTCAATATCGAAAATCTATGAACCGATTCCTAATTGGATCCCCCCAACCCACAAAACCTTTTCGAGCTTTTATCATAATTCTACGAGGGTATTTGCCAAAAATATCTTACATGAATACGCACGTGGCATTAAGGTAACGTGTAAAGCTGTTTAGATTTTTGTAATGTGAAATAAAAAAATATATGTATAGTATATATAAAAGCGGAAAAAATATAAGTTGGCGTTGAAATATAACTTGTATGCTCAATATACCTAAAATACCCAACTCACAACCTATATTTCTTGTACGTCCTTTCAATCATTGTCTGCTCAGCAGGATTTTCCTCCCACGGGTGTTTTTCTGTTTTTACTTTTACCTGCCTTTGCCTGCTTTTACCTGGGTTCCGCTACGTTACCCTACTTTACATCATATTGCTCGCATGGTTTTCGTGCAATATTTTGTTTTTATCTGTTACTTAGATCGCCATTCACAACCATCTAGAGATACGCAAATTGTTGAAGGAATGGACCAAAATATCTTGACGAACTGATTTCTCGTTTCCCGGTTTTTCCCCAGGCAGGGCTGGAGGAGAAGGGAACACATCTCTTCGCACGGGTACACGCCGGAGCAGGCCGTGCATGGCCGTGAAAATGCGTAAACACCCCCCGTGAGAGTAGCGTGGACGATAACTTGGCCGTGATGACTGCACGTGGAAGCGAAAACGTGCCCTTGAATTTGTGGGAGGTGTTCGTTCCCCCCTCCACTCCACCCTTCATCCATTCACTTAGCCCAGTGGGCAACGTCTACAGCTGTGATGGCCTCCGTCGCTTTATGTGGGCGCAAGGGGACCAGTCTGGAAATCAGACATAAACGGTGGGTCGTGATGAAAACTGACATAAATCTGCGGAATTTAGAATTTTCGTCACGTAGGTTCGCCTGTTCGGCAACATTCTAAAGGAAAATTGGCTCTCCTCGATCCTTTCCTGCGCCCTTGAATCAAATCTCCATTAAAATGTGCGAGAAGGTGTCGAATAAACGACGACAGAGTCTCTATTAGGGCAATTCTCGTGTCAAACGCAAATATTTTGCCCGCCAATAAAATTTCATAAGGAAATCATCCCAGGAAAAGCGATTATACAATTAGGAGATAGACATAATCAGTGACTATATACACTTTTAGTGTAATTTTGTAGAAGGAAATTTAATACCTTCCATAATAATAGTAAAATTACGCAAATTTCCGGATAAAAATACAATTTCCTTGTGTAAAAGTACTACACACATATGCGGCAATTTAAACATAGAAGATGTGAATTTTTGAAATTAAATACTCCTTTGAATATAGTATTTTTACAATAGAGTTAAGGAGACAAGGACGTTATCTCTAATGAATGGGATAAAATGAAGGAAATATGTAATAGAAATAAGGCGATTTTATTTATAAATGCGCAATAGCTTATTGTTTGTTAAGTATTTAATAAACTCATAAAATTAAGAAGGCATATGAATTAATGGTACATAAAAATAATATAACAAATACGTTTTTCTCGCCGTTGTATTAAAGTAGTAAGATTAGTATATATGAATATATATCATATTTCATTTTTTAGACTCCCTTAATCCGTTAAGGCCCAAACGGACGCATTTTCATACGTTTTTCAGACGCCCGAAATTCGACTGAAACCTTCACATAAAAATTCTGAATTGGTCAATACTGATGCAAAATTTCATGAACTTTCAGAATATGATGATTTTTAATTAAAATTGGAACTACAGAGGTTATGTTCGCTTTTTTTTAAACAAAAATCGTGTTTTTTGGAAAATTTTTTTTAGAAAATTATTATTTATATCTCGAAACCAATGAAAAAATTGGCGGAAAAGCAATAATATCGCGTACATGGACCTGGTTCCTTAATTTGCAGATGACTACGCTTTGAAATTCAAAATGGTGGTATCCAAAATGGCGTTTAAAAGTCAAAAATTCAATGACATATAATATTATGACTATTAAACAAGAAGTTCTTAATGGATTTATTTAGAAACTAGGTTTTTGAGTTCGCTGATTGCGGATCTGAGGTCAAATTTAAGAAATTCAATATGGCGGGCTCAATATGGCGGACAAAGACATTAAAATTTTATAAATCTGAACATAAAATAGCTCTAGGGGGTTTTCGGAGTCGCTGATTGCGAATCTGAGGTCAGATTTAAAAAGATAAAAATGGCGGATCCAAAATGGCGGACGAAAAAGTTAAAATCATATGGATCTGAGGAAAAATTTGTACTGAGAGGTTTTTGGGGACGAATCTAAAATACAATGAAAATATAATTGATAAAAAAAAATTATAAAAACAAAATAGCGGCTGCCGAGCTCAACGTTGTAGTTCAGCTAAATGAAAAAAAGCTTTGCGCCTGGTAAAATTGTGTCCAAAATACTCATCTGCAATCATACAAACAAACAAAATTTATTAGTTTTGCGTATAAACTACTACACTGACGTCATTTTAGGTCAACATTTTCGACATTTTTTCAAATTATTGAATTTTTTCGCCTAAACTGTAGTCAGTGAAGTATATAAATAGTTAAATAAGTATGTGCACAAAATTTTAAGTAAATCGGTCGAGTAGTTTTTTTGCATATTTACTACGCGCATAAAAAAAAGTACGTTTCGAGAAAAACGCGTTTAAAGTTTTTGCAACCGAATTTTTGTCATATAAGTATTTCAAAATACCGAAGGGAGCCAAAAGTGTTACAGAATCAAAACAAAGAAAGATATCGATTTCAAATTTTAAACAATTATTCTTGAGATACTTTTCATTCAAAATATGCAAGAAAAAAAAATATAACTTAATAATCTACTTATTTTACCTTTAATGGAAATTACATTCTCCAACAATTTGGTGTAAAATTGAGTGAATATCACACCCAAACCTTTAAAATTTTGTAATTTCACACTATTTTCCTTAATTACACCAAAAATGTATACTTTTACGTTGATGATTTTGTATACAGACAAAAATGTAAAATTGATCTTAAGAGCAAGTGGACAGGGTGAATTTACATTCAGTTTTTCGAGTGTAACTACTTAATTATATTCCTTTTAATCAAAAATAATACTATCTTTATTTTTAAACTTTTATATAAGCCTTATGTATTATTAAGACGACACTTATAGATAATACATAAGGTGATTAAGGCTATTTAACACATAAACTTATGCCTTTCTAGTAAACCAAAGGATTCGTAAATGAATTGAGAAAGAATTATTTTATACGAGTTTATATCTCATGAATGATATCGTAAATGATTCGAAAAATTAATCAGCAATTTATAAAATTTCGCTTGTGAATACGAATGAAATGAAAAAAACTCATATCAAAGTGAATTTTTCTGTTTTTGAATTTTTTGAATAAAAATTTACATAACATATCCTACATAAATAATCTAGTCGTCAGAAACAAAATTCAAGAGTCATAATTTTAAGTTATGAATTTGTTTGTTTGTTTAGAATTGCTTGTACTTGAATTGAAAAAGTACCTACACGTAGTCTCCGAGTAACATCATATTTGTATATATTTATCAAATTATGCTTTACTTTTATAAATAAAATAATTTTTAATACCTAGAAGCAATTGTTCCCATCAAATAGTCGAGTTGTCCACATAAAAAGCGAATTATAGTATTATAAAATTTTTAAATCTTTTTTTTGAAAAACTCATGAATGCTAAATAAATCTAATTTTACTTTTTCATATTCGATTCTTACACTCTTGATTGGATTTTGTTTTATTTAACTGAGAGCACTCAACGTGCCCATTTTCGTGCTTCCGTTTTTGACTCTATTAGAAATACGTCCGGTGTACCTCAAGGCAGTCACCTTGGTACTTTGTTATTTTCATTATTTATATCAATGATTTATCTTTGGTTCCTTCTCACCCTAAAATTCATGCCGATGATGCGAAAATTTGTCACATAATATCTGAGGAATCTGATTGTGAAGCTTTAAATACTGACTTGGATGCCTTTCAAAAATGGTACTCCATTGTGTGAGAGATCTATAAATTGTCCTTAATTTGCGCTTCCTTTTCGAGGTTTATATTAATTACATCGTCAATAAAACTAAGGTAACTCTGGGGCTGGTGAAAAGGCGGTCCAAGGAGTTTAATAGCACCTTTATCTCTCGTCTGGTATATTGCACATTTGTAAGACCTATACGGAAGTATGTTAGCCCCTTTTATTCTCTGATTTAGGTCTGATAAATTGTATCAAGGCTTTCCAACGAAGGATTTTACGAGATTAGATATGTACATAACTCTCTTTTCATTTGATTGTCTTCAGGGAGTTATTAACAAAGTTATAAAAAGGCTTTTAAGTCGTTTTTGATTGAAATTGTACAAATAAATGAAATATATCGTTAAACTCCTGTGATAATGAATTCTACTTTAAAAACCTTCGTCTTAATTCGAAATTTGCGAACCCTCATAAAAATTGTTTGCTGTTTTAGGCTTTAGTCCTGATTAATTATTTGTATTCTAATGCTTTTGGGCAACTTTTTTAATGATTTTGTGAAAATCTAGTTCTAAAAAAATTTTAATTTGTTTTTCTTTCCACTAAGTCAGACGAGAAGCGAATTCGATCTATTGAAGTAAGAGTTTTTTTGCAATTGAAACTGGCAAAAACCAATCTCAGCCAGTCGGAAGCCCGGCGCCCGGAGCCACCGCGATGGTGTAGGCAAATTTATTGTTGCAATCACGCCAATCCGCTGGTCTTTCCCGGAATCTGCAATTTATCGATGGAAATGAAGCACCTGTCCATCTCCGGGAGCTTAAGCAGCAAGCTTCCTGCTTTTGGCCACCGGATTTAGCATGACTTCACTGAGATGCTCCTGGTTAATTATAGACCATTCCAGCGGGTGTTGTATTCTAGTTCGTGCCTTGAAACGCAAAGATCGACTTCGGAAATTGTTCCTTCGAGAGCACGTGGATTTTCTTTGGCAAGGTCTTTAAAATTGTTGCACAAATTAGCTAAGCTATAAATTCAGGAGATTATGGTAATCGGTGATTGAGTTTATGTTGTATTTAACATTTATTGCTTACAAAAAAAAAAAAAAAAAAACGATTTCAAGTAAATACCAAAGAAAATTGAGATTGCGAAAGCCACTACAAAGTAGAAAATAACTAATTCTTCTGAAACGTTCGTATCTATCATTAAATTGAAATAATTAGATTTCTCCGTAATTTCGTATGTTATATATGTCTTTTGAAGTTGGCGTCAATTTTTACAGTAGAAGTAATCAATAAAAAACCGAACAGCTGAATTACAGACTAAGTATAGGTTTTTTTTTTTTTTTTTTGAGAAAATATTGAAATTGTTATTGATTTACTAAAAACTACTAAGCCCATTTTGATGAAATTTAAATGGAACCAATTCGAGAATATCTCCTTTTAATTAAAAAGAGAATCATGCAAATCGCCTGCAGAATCTCGGAGTAATCAGTGTACATACATTCAAAATAAAAATACATACGGTCCGAATTGAGAATATCCGCTTTTTTATTTAGATAGACATATATTTCTAAAGATGATATGTAAATATTATTTACAATAAGAAACTTAGGAAACATGAATATGAGTTTATTCATTTAGGATGGTTTTTGTAGTCTAACAAAAGAAATTTCCAATTTTTAATATTAAAAGTTGGGGAAAACAATATTTAAACAAAAATCCAGTGAGATTTGGTATCCAAGGGTGACCTGATTTATGATGTAAGGCAATAGTCTTTAAATATGTATTTTAACACGTTCAACCCGGCGCGTTTATCCGAAGTCTTTGTGATGAGCGTTAAATTGCTTGTTCTTCTGGCGGCACTTGCTTCATTCACTGCTTGTTTACGCTATCAGTGGCTTGCGCTTATGGTAGTTTATCACAAGAAGTGAATGCCTAAAGTATAACTATTTGCTTAGTTTCGGGAAATTCTTAGCAGATGCACATACAACTCTATTTGTAGAGAAAACTAGGTGTGGACCACCGATGGTCCACGCTGCCAATTAAGAATAATGCCTGTGGATCACAAATGGTCGACGGCGAGTTGAACGTCTTAATATTGGGTAGATCCGAAAGTTCTTGCCGTTGTTTATATTTTTTTAGAAAGAATAGACAGGAATTTTCTAGAAAGTTTATGTACACCTGTGTTCAAAAAAATAGTAGTGCACCAATGCGGCAAGTTTGCTGTTCTACAAATTCTCATGTACAAAACAAAGACAACTTTTGCACAAAACACAACATCAGGTGTTTAAGAATCTGATGAACAATTAAAAACATTTTAGTTCATAAGCAATGAATAGCAGTGTCTTCAGACAAGAGCACTTGCACTACTATTTTTTTGAACACAGGTGTATGTATATAAAACTGCAGTCAATTACAAAAACTTGTTAACAGTATTACGCCCTCAAAATCGTAAAGTCCATTTTCTGCACGATAATGCAAGGCCACATGTAGCAATTTTAACAAGACAAAAACTATTAGAATTAGGCTGGGATATTTTGCCATACCCTGCTTATAGCCTAGATCTTTCACCGACCAATTCCGAGTCCTAAGCAATATTCTTCAGTGTAAAATTTTTTAATAATCAGGAGGGGATAATACACTTCTTAAATGACTATTTTAACTCATCGAGCTTCATTGTCGATGGGATGGGTCTACCAGATCGTTGGCAGAAAGTCATTGATTGTGATGGAGATTATTTTATTGAATATATTCTTTTGTGATACAAGAAACGAGTCTTTTAATATTTGAAAACAGCATCTACCCAATAATTTTAATATACAGTAAAGGGCTGAAATACTTTTTCATTACGTTCTTATTATTTAAGGATATCATACATATTTATAACAAATTTAAAAACTAAGCTTCAACCTTTTGTTGATTTAAAAATCAACTTTTTAATGCGATATTATTCGATTTTAATCAAGTTTTACCTATGTATTTGTGAGGTCAATATCATGGTTCCAATTCATAAGGTCTCATTTCCTATTTAACTTTCTTATATTATTAATATTTATTAATTTCCAACAGTTTCATCAACAATACTGATTAATTTACATACGAATACAATTAATTTATATTTTGTTTTATTATTATTATTATTATTATCTTTAAAGAAACCTTAATTAAGTCGACTCTTTAATTGAGCTTTAATGTTAAAATCGATATCAGGATAGCATGAATTAAAAGAGCGTGACATCGATGATATAGGCTCATAAAACCCGTAATTAGTACGATGATAATCTGAATAAAAGAAGTTATGATCCCTCTGAGAATAGACACGTTTAGTAAGGCTAACAACTCAGGAGAGTTGACAAGACCTTGAATATAATCAAATGCTAACACGATTTTGGAGTTGTCCCGCCTAGTCCAAGATCTAGATAATAAACAACAATGGGCTAAGATGACTACTCTGTGGAACGCCAGTAGTAACACTAATAGGATTAGAGAGAGCTCAACGGAAACTAAAAGATTGGGTACGATTAGAAAGATAAGAGCTAACCCACTTAACAAAGATGATGAGACGAGGATATTGTAATTAATTTTATAAAGCGCTTTACTGAAATTAGTGAATATACAATCAACTTGTTTGCCAGTTGGTTGATTTTTCGTTCATAAATCTATTTCTTCATTCCAAATAAATTTAATATTTATTACTCATAAATAGTATATTTTGTAATTACCAAAACTCTAAGACGTTGATAGTTACAGACGATGTTCTTACCTTCCTTCACCTGCCAATAAAGTTCATTTTGATTAAGTTACACTTTCATTTTCAGTAAAACTGTCTCTTTTTCGTGATACTTTCTTTCACCCACATCAAATGTGACCTGTGACGATGTGTTTCGTGTCATTGTCTTTATAAATAAATCAATTTGAGGACAAGCAGAGACAGAGAGAGTAATTCATCTAGTGTATGCTCTTTTATTATTTCTATTCTTTAAGTGACCGTTCTATTTTTGTCGTAGTTATTGGTAGTAAACTGTCAAGGAGTAAAGAAACCCATATAAGATCTAATTAGGAATTACGAACATCTTCTATTTACATCTCGGACGGAACCGCAGCTAATTAGACACTTGGTAACATGTTGCCAACATGAGCCGTCCTTGACACTGGCCCACGAGTGTTCCTCAGGGAATTGCAAGGGGTCCTTAACACCTAAGCGTTTCTCGGGTGACATGCTCATATAATTACATTGCCTGACATTATCCGCCAAATTAGAGTCCTTTCGCCTCTTTTCATCGCTTTCAGCAAGAGCCTTTCACTTTAATGTAGCTCGTCATTCTCGCCCGAACAGAGCCTTTAACTTCAAGACAAAATTGATTTTAAAGGCTTTTTCCACCATCGTTTTTTGGTGTTACTATGAGCATCTTGCAAGTGAGGCTCATTCATGCCTCATACGTGAGGTCGATGCCACTTCAAGGACTTAAATATCACATTCGTAGTCCTCACAAGGTCGATCTTTGACTTTTATTGCCCAATAGATTCTCTCTTATTCGTTTTTAAGAGGTTCGAAAAGCCTTGGAGAAACAATTTTAGTAACGATGACGTTCAGATTTTCTCAGTGAACGATGAACCATAATACGATAGGAGAATAGAATTTTTTCGATTACCAAAAATACCTCGTATACTCTCGTATAAGCGACCCAATTATTTTTGTGACTTGGAAAAATTTTCACGCGTGCTTTAACCTCAGTACTTATAATATATATAAAAGCGAGCTCAGGTGGAAAGCAAGAAAAATTCATGATTATGGTATATTTATCCCAGCCATCGTTAAAAATCATGATTATGGCAACCAAGAATCATGCAGGTTACAAGTCATCGCGCGTATGCCTGCCGAACACACCCATTAAATCGGCCCATATATCTTCTTATTTCGCCTTCGAGGAGACGCGGAAATTGTTGAAATACACGAATTCACATTTGTGATGGAGTGACATTCTATCGCTCCCACAGACATGACATCACGCGGCATGGGATGTCATTACATGTCACAGTTGAATTTTTTGGAAGCATTTTTCTTGATATATTTATAGAATGAGATATTAACGTTGGGCTTATTTATTCGATATTAATTTGCATTCTACCAATGGGACTGTGTTAAAAAAACATTTTGGGGAAATTACGACAGCTGTACCCTAAGAATATTATTTTGAGATGCTATTTTTGACGATTTTAAATTAAATAAAAATAAGAATGGAAAGAGTTGAACTCAAGTTGATTTACAAGAAAATAATGTTTTGAAACGAGTTTGACGCAGGAGTTTTTGATATATATTTTTCCTCTCAAATCGTTTGTTACTATTAAATTAGGATTTAAATATCAAAATAAATTTCAAATGAAATACATGTCTTATAAAAATAAACAAAGCAATATTTAATAAGGTTTCAAGCTTAGGTATTAAAATAGTATTCATTCCAAAATCTACGACATGAGGTAGAAGTTCTATCACAGAGAATGAAAAAAAAAAACAACATCACAAGAAGATTATTGGATTTTGGTGAGATAAAGTTCAACTTTTGCAATCAGTACCTTAAGTTATCCTACTGTGATGGTGCTGAAAATAGAGATAAAATAGGTCTGCATTTTTCATGCCTTTCGCTCTTCCTAAAAGGCTGATTTTTATTATACATAGATGACGAATCCGAACTTGAATTTCTTCTAGCACAATTTCGAGAAAAGTTGGATTGAATAGGGAAAAACCGTATTTTGGCCAGTTTTGTTATTTTCTAAAAAACTAATAAGAAGTTGTAGGAGGTCGAGACATAATTCAGAACTTAACTATAAAAATAAAATATCAGTTAAGGGTTCGAGAACTGGCCATAATTTAAAAAGAAAACTCAGCAAAGTACGACTGGAATATTTTTTTACCAAAATAGATGCCCTCGACATGTGGAATAATTTAAACTTAAAATTTGAGGGAAAAGGGAAATCTACATGATAAATATAAATATAAAGACTAATTAATAAATTCAACAGTAGAATAATTACAAGAAAAGGTAGATTTAGAGTTAACGAATATATTGTAAATACTGCTACTTATGCTCCAAATATATGTATATGTAATTATTAGAGAATGTGAAAAATTCAATGAAGTTAAAAAAAAAATATATTTTATAACATTCACAAGGAAACATTCTCGGGTATGTCTCAGCGATTTTGATGAAATTGAAATATGTTATAGAGTATCGAAAAATAAGAGACATGTATTTTTTTGAATACGCACATTTAGAGGGTACTTTTATTTATTGTTTTTTTTTATTTATTTTATAAAAATTGATGTATTTTTCAAAAGTTCGTCCGCCATGTTGGATCCGCCATTTTGAAATTTTTGAATTTAACATCAGATTCGTAATCAGCGACTCCAAAAACCCCTTAATACTGTTTTTCACGAAAAAACTGATGTCTGAAAGAATATACATAATTTACAATATAGTGCTAGGGGTTGTTTTTACGAAAACCCAAAAACAGGTCAAATTTATTTTTCAGAATCGTATGTAAAAAAATATTTTTCAATGATTTTTAACTAAAACTGTTGTTTTTTTTTTACGCAAAATTACAAAAAAAAATCGTTTTTCTGCAATAAAAATAAGGGTTGCCACCTCCGGGAACCGGATTGCATACGAAAGGTTAGTATATTTATGAGACATCATTTCCATTTTGTTTCTTTCGAAAAAATTCATTAAAACTTGAAATATTTAGGAAAAAATGTTTTTGGGGGTAAATTTTAGGGATGGTTTTCATCCTCTAAATGTGTGTATCCGCAGATAAAATCTCTTATTTTCGATACTCTATAACATATTTAAATTTCATCAAAATCGGTGAGACACACCTGAGAACGTTTCCTTGACAATAAAAGAAGCAAACCAAATAAACAAATAAATCAAAAATGAAATTGAAATAATTTATACATTAAATATAAAAATATGTAGTAGCACAAATAAATATTTAGATATAGAGTATATAAATCTATGTAAGCTTGCGGTTAATACCTTTTTTAAATGAATAAAATATCAAGGTTTGTTCGAGAAACAAGTTTTTCATGTTTTTTTCCCAGTTTATTCATTTCACAGGTCATAGGGAAAAGTTAATGAAAAACTTGTTCCCATAAATTTTAATAATGTTAATAATTAACTAAATAGTTAGGTACCATATACTTTATTTGAGCTACATATATTTATAGCTAATACGATATTCAGCTATTTTTTAAGAAATTTCAAAAATGCGGTTTTTTAAAATTTAAAGTCTACTTTTCTTGAAAACGTTTTGTGATGAAACATTTTCATTTTCAAATTTGTAAACTTTTTTTTATTATTCGTTATTCGGGGCAAAATTTTTGCAGACCAATGTAATTTCATAGATTAGTTTCAGGAAAACCATGAATTTGTTGTGATTTATTTTTATACTACAGTATTATTAGAAGATATGTTTATGAGTATCCAGTTAAAGTTTTAAGTTCTAAGACACAAAAAACCTACAATTTAATAATATATTTATTTATTTTTAATTCATACCAACGGGGTAGATAGAATCATTTATACCTATCGTTTTAATCGCAACGTTCCGAGTAAAGCTCCAGAACTCTTGTTTGTATTAATTTAATTTAATTTTATTTTATTCTAACTCGCGGGTATACATCTATAATACAAAAAATTATAACATGGTATAACAAAATGGTATCATAGTAGCAACAATAGAGCAAATTTAATAAAACAAGTAAGAATATAAAATACAAATAGTACAAAGATAATATATCAGTAATTAAATTTGAGAGAATTATTTGTATAACTATAGTTTAGCTTGAAATTATTTCATAGTACAGACCCTGTTACATAAACCCTATAACACCACATTAGGATAATCCCTTAATAAAACGAACACATGCTGTGAAAGCAATTTTCATGTATATTTAAAAAGGGTTTAGTACCATGCAAGCTACAAACACTCAATAGCCGGTTAGAGGGATTATAACACTAATCACAAAGTGTTTCTTGATAGCCAACACCTAAACTCTTAACTTTAATGGAAAAAGGCATCACTAAATCACCAAGTTTAATTAAAAGCAGTCCAATCACGTTCTTTTTGCTCTTATTTATCTATCACAAAATCCGGTGCTTTTAGGGAATTAGGGATTCAAGTTAAAGGGATTAAGAATTTAATTGTTGTATAAAATCCATTGTGGTGCAAATACAAGTTCAACATAAATTCCACAGATTACGTCATATAGATTTTGGGCATTACGTATATGTATATAATTGTATTGCACTTCAAAGTAAGCTCGCAATATACATGATAAATAACAAATAATAGAGGACCCAAAACGTAATCCTGCGGAACACCCAAGGGCAATGCTAAAAGAGCTTTGAATCAAAGTAATTGAGGATAAAGAACGGATAACATGGCATTTCAAATTCCATCAAATAATAATTTAAATAATAATCTACTCTTGGTTTGTAGTTATGAAAAGCCCTTAGAATTATCAATTTTATTAGTACCTAAAGCTTTTAGCATCATGGCCCGAAATTGTATTTATAGAAAAAAATCAGCGATTTATTTTGTACGTTTATCTGGAATGATTTTGTATACCCGTACCGCGTTTATTTATAAAAAGCCGCGTTTATTTATAAAAAGCATTTAGCACTGCATATGAATGACTTTGGAAATTTTATTTAAAATAAAAATATTTTACAAATTTGAATGAGTTTAATAAAACAAAAATTCCGTGTATCTAGGACTCCAAATCAAAGGATGCAGAATATTCAGTTCAAATTTTAAATGGGTTTTTACGATTTGTTTGCTATAAAAACATCAACTCAAGATTTATGTTGACATAAAGAGGAATTACACAAGAGCGAAAGTCTTTTATGGGTTCTATTATTTGCACACTAAAACGTTTCTCGCAGTAAAATAACAAAAATTAGTGTATATAGTCGGGCTCTTCGCGAATTACGAGCATTTCATCACGACCTATGTTTACACAAATCCGCGGATTATTCAAGAGTCACTTTATGCGTTGTTTATTGAGGAGTTGCGGAAGAAGTATTCCATAATAGAAATCAGTTTGGTAGTTATTATTCGAAGGTTGTTATTCAAATCTCGTCAAATCAAATTATATGGAAGCGAAGCGAAATTTTCACATATCATGATAGGGAAGGAAGGAAGATCGTAAACTTTTAATTTGTCATCATGGTAAAGATATGTTCAAATATTTGTCTCGAAGAATCCTTCATGTCGTATGCATGATTTATTACAAGGGAAAAATCTGGTGCCGTGCTTGCTGTGTGCGCTGGGTGAAAAGGCGCCGTTCTGGGGTCACCGCTAAAAATTCATAATCGCTTGCTTTATGATGCAAGTAATGAGCTCTTAGAATGAACAGATTTTCCAGGCTGGATGCATTTAATGAACCTTTCGCCTCCGAGATTTGTGGTGCTCGTTAATTCCGCATTGTTCTCGGTGCATTTATTAATTATATCTTAAGGGCTTTCAAGTCCGCCCGTTTAATCATTAAAGTAGTTTTGCGGGGGCTCCCAAGAGTCTTGTTTACGTGCCTGGGATATGTTCGGAGCAAGTCTCTCAATTACAACGTTTCCCCAGTCCAGGGACGAAGTTTTCCCTCTTGCATTCCTTTTTTGCCACCCGATAAGACGAGTCTAGCCCGGAGAAGTTGCTTAAAAAAATGTTTTTTTTCCAATTTTTTTACACTTTTAATGACTGAAAATTTTTGCTGCAGTCTGCCAAGTTGAATGAAATTTCATGAGAAATGCTTTCGTACAGCATCCTGTGGAATTTTGGCCGGTATATTACACCACGACATAAAGTTGTGACATGTTTGTATATACCTCTTCGAACTGTAGGTTGTTATATTATTTTTTCATTTTTACATAATTAATGACTCTCAAAAAGAACTGGTATTTTTTTTTTACTCCCTAGAAAGTAATTAACTACTGGCTGAAGTTTTAATTCTGCTTTCAGTATCTTCAGTATCGTGTAATTGCATTTCACCCTTTGATTAGTACAGAAATTTATGTTCAGCGGGGTAATTTACGATACGTTTTCAAACATTTCACTCTTTCTAGAGTAAACGAGTTAATTAAAGAAGTTTATCAGGAAAATTACTGGTTATTTAAGAAAGTACTATAAATTGAGGAATTTAAAGGAAAGGGTATAGTTTTCCGAAGAAGGTTTCATATTATAGGACATAATTATTATTAATACATGAACCAGGCCAATAAGATAAAAATTCAATTACATAATTAAAGGGAGTCTACACAGAAAAATATCGTATTGTAGGATCAAATATACGCTTTTTATCACGTTTTTAATATTGATTGCGGATCGTTGTACATTTAATAATATTGCATTTGAAACAACTATGGAACCAACAAAGGAAAACTGCGTTTTTTAAAAGATCAATATAGATCCTGATCACAGCTCATTAAAAAAACGATAAGGGTAATTTATTTAGTGTGGAACCGAACTAGTCTTCACTGTGTTCAGATACACCTACTGACTTATAAAAAAATCGACCAAACGCCTCGTCCCGCATAAAATGTTTAGAAAAGATGATAAACATTCAGAAAAAAATTTAAAATCAATTAAAGATGTGGTCAAAATTAAAAAAATATTTACTTCGATATGAGCCAAAGGAACATTTCGTTATTTTAAGTTTCTCGATGGAACAGATTTAATGCTTTCACATTTTTTTAAACCAAGAAATTAAATGTTTACTTCATTCAAGAAATACTGATCTTTTCATCAATGTAGTGTTTTTTCTTTAATTTAAATATGGCTAAACTAAGAACAAGAAAGTATGCTTCTTTTGATTCAAAGTAATTTGTCCTTTAATTTAAGTATACCAAATTTATCCATTCTTTATTGGTTTATTTTTTACGTAATTTGAAGAAATCATACTCTAAAGTGTAGTAACATTATCTTAATTTCATACAGATCCAAATTATTTCAAAGATATTTGATTTTCTTATAATTAGTAAAATGATGCTTTTTTACGTCGAGATTTGGTAAAGGTTTAAAATAAGTAAAATAGTCTTTAATTTTAAGAAATATTATACCATTTAAGAAAATATTTCTTTAAAAATAAGAGATTTGATGTATTTCCTTATTTCCCTTTTTTAAGTACATGATTTCCTTAAATATAAGATGATCATTTTTCTAAGTACATATTTCATTACTTCTCTATCGCAAAAACAACATTCTGAGATGTGGGAAATTTCTAAAATGTCCCTTAATCTGAATAGAGATCCAAATAAAAAGCTGGATCTTCACTTTGGGTATTGATTAACCTATAGTAAAAATTTTAAAAAGTCTACTTGATATTCTATATATAAAAACATTTTTTTTTTTTAAATATCATTACTGATCCAACTAATGTTAATAGTCGAAATATATAGTGAACATTTTAACAAAATTATTTAATTCGGTTTGCCCACTTAATTTGCCAGAGCGATCGTTCGCTGCGAATTGGTTTAGTTTATTTTAAAAGCTTTTATTTAACTTGCAATGTATGTATGTATGTTTGTTCGGGTGGAATCTTGCTACTCAATTTTGAAGCAGATATCTTCAACCGATTGAGCTGAAATTTTGTATACACGTTTAGTTTGGATGACAATACACGATAAGCTATGTGACGTCATTCTAAATCCAATATGGCGGAACATCCAAGATGGCGGAATAGTTATTTTTAATGCATTTCTACAATATGGGTATCAAATGAAAGGGCTTGTTAAGAGTAACTCGAAAAATAATGTAACGTCATTCTAAATCCAATATGGCGGAACATCCAAGATGGCGGAATAGTTATTTTGTATGCACTTCTGCAATATGGGTATCAAATAAAAGGGCTTGCCGAGAATAATTAGAAAAATATTCTGACATCACTCTTAATCCAATATGGCGGACTTTTGAAGTTTTTTATGCTTTCCTATAGTATGGGTATTAAATGAAAGCGTTCGCTGAGAATAAAAATGCAGGTTAAAAAAACCTAGCCAGCGATAACTAAAAAGCTAAAAATATTTTAAAAGCAAAAAAACGTTTTTTAAAAAAAGCTTTTATTTAAATGCTCTAAAAAGAAGAAAATAAACTTTTCCTTTCAAATTTTAACTATCAACTTATAGCCTCATTATACACAATTTATATGATCATAAAAGCTTGTCGCGCGATTTACTTGTGTAAATAAACTAGTACCTATTTAATTGAGTAACTTAATCTGCTAAGTTTAATTTTTTTTAAATTTCAGTTTAATTAAATACCTATAGGTACTTACGCAATCCTCGCAACAAGCTTTTATGATCATATAAATTGTGTATAATGAGGCTATAAGTTGATAGTTGAAATTTTAAAGGAAAAATTTATTTTCTTCTTTTTAGAGCATTTAAATAAAAGCTTTTTTTAAAAAAGGTTTTTTTGCTTTTAATTTTTTCTACTATGAAAAAAGTATATTTTACTATGTGAAAATGAAAATATAGCATTTTGTTTTGAATACGTTTACAATGTTGTTTCAAAACTGTTTTAAAACGATTAAAATTGTTAACTCCAAAGTTTAATGTGAATCGTAACTAATTTAATAATATTCGGCATTGGCGCCAAATCATATTTAAAAATTATTGATTTTATGTTGTTTCTATTATTTCTACAACGTATTTTTTCTCAGTGTAGTGTGGATTAGACGAAAATTTGATACTAATTGTTGTTAAACCTATTCGTGATTATTTACGCGGAATTCACGAAATAGGTCTTGATTTTTTAAGAGCAAAACTATTACTTATTTTTTAGTCTTAAATAACAAAAACAATTTACCCTTTTAATTCTGCCAACTCGTATTGTAGAAGCCAACTTTCTGCAAAATGTAGCATTCAGTAAAGGTTCGTCTTGTAAGGATTATGTTTGATTTTGTAAAACTTATATTATGCTATGAAAAGTCTTACATAATTGTTCTTTTAAGCAGAATATTAAAATTCTGTATCTTATTTTTTCTTTATAATGAAAAGCAACAGAAATTTTCCGACCTTAAAAAAGATATATATTTTATATTTTCCTTTTACTGTACTATGAAAAGCAGAACTATACAATTATTAAACACAACAACTATAAGCTTTATTTCCCAACTACTCAAAAGAGCTCTTTCTTCAGCTTTGCTTTTTAATAAACCAGAATCTGGGTACACAAAACGCTTTTGCATTGCGTTCCATTTAAAAACCATTATTAAATTTTTAAAAAGAAAGATCTTGGTACAGATACAACAAAATATAGTCTATTCATAAAACTTTTACTTTTGTTATTCTCCAAAAGACTTCTCCTAAGAAACAAGAATATTTCAGTGACTTTAAGTTTTTCCCCAAAAAGAATTGTAGACAATTTAAATAATTAAGCAAAGCTAAGGGATAAGAATATATTTCAGCAAATGAAAACGCAAACGGCGCCGTCGGTTGAATGCATTTACACAAGGATGTGCACACACCGAATAGAGAAGTGGACTCATTTCGCGGTTTTGCGGTTCTGCATTTATATTACTCGGACTATCTAATTAGTATTCATTGTCACGGCCCTAAGCTCTTAATCTGCATTCATCACGTGCTTTGTGTAACACCCGAACTTTCGGTGATAATCTGAGGCAATCGAAGAAAATTATGGAACAATTCTGCAGAAAATATGTATCCAACCGAATTTTATCGCGTTACACAATATTTCACCCTAAAGGGGATTATCTATTTTTATTAGTATAAGAAATTTGTTTTCTGGATTTTCTTTAATATAAACTGCACATATAAGAAGTTAATCTTAAATTTTACTCTTTGCAAGAATATTTACAATAAGATTATATTAGCAATTTAAAATTAATTTCTCACAGAAAAAAAAGCTGCTAAATTTTTTTTGATAATTGATATAAACATAAATGTGTTTCTTGATATAAACTCCTGTTTTTAAGACAGATTCTAAGAATTCCATTTTCAGTCTTAATAATGGACACAATGCCTAAACTTCTCAATTCATTAGTTTCTTCATTTATCTCGGCAAACATAATTAATCGAATAGCAATTGATTTTCTTACAGGAAGATTTACGATGTCCTATTTACACATTTTTGTATTAATGCTTTTAAGAAAGGGAATTGCGTAGATGTGATATTCACAAATTTTTTAAAGATTTTTGATAAAATTGATATTGAAACTTAACGTTCCTGGTATGGTCCTGGCGTTCCACAAGGCAGTCATCTAGGTCCGTTGCTCTTTTTACTATTTATCAATAACATTGTCCCAATTTTTTCTTATGCCAAATGTCGACGACCTCGACAAATTGCATCAATAGTGTTTATCTAATCGTTTATTATTAAATATAATGTTGTATATCTAAATGCAAAGCTATGACGTTCCATAGATGTAAAGATCACATAGTATGAGACTACAAGATTAAGATTCTCTCTATAATAAGAGTTTCTTTTACGATGTGATAGTTTGCAAGATGTTCAAAATGTTGGGTTTTATAAAAGGAAATACTACAAATATTTGGTATGAAAATCTCTAGGGATTGAACCAAAAGGAGAAATTTTTATCAAAAAATAGCAAACTGGCGGTGTTTTTTCAAATAACGCACATTTTTGGCCTGGAAAATCTGATGAACATTTCGGTATTTTGAAAAACAAAATTAAAGTTTAGGTGTATTTTAAATGGGAAATCTTTGCACCCCTTGGTCGAGCACATAATATTAATATTAAGGGCTCAAATTTTCAGGGAATTTTCTTTTAAGTATTTTCCACAAAATTTCGAGGTGGGAGTGAAAAAAAAATAGTCGCGAAAAAACAGTACCCTACTACACATGCATATCGATATTTTTAAACGATACACCTATTACTACAAGATTGATTCAGTCTGGTTTGAACTTGGTCTTGCTTAACCCTAGCTAAAAATGGATGATAAATAACCTATCCTTTGACTTTGATAGGGTACTACTTTATGAATGTGAAGAAAATTTCATTGAAATTGGTTAGGAGATTTACATCCATGATGGAAACGACAGACATATCGTTGAAATTACCAAAAGGGCTGTAAATTCGACAAATTTCGGTTTTGATTCCAAGCTAAAACCATAAACTGTCGATTTTACAATTAAATTAAATTATTAAATTAATGGAATTTGTTGTTGAAATAATTTTACTGATTCAAAAGTAATGAAAGTTGCGTTAACACATAAATTGGTAAAAAGTAAAAAAAAAAAAAAATAATTAAAAAAGTAAATTCAAATGTTATTGCCGATTTTACCAATTTGGGTTCACTGACTCCTGTTCAAAAGCCTTTAGTGGAAATCTTAATATTAAAGTAGATCACACATTCTGATGATATCGTTTTCCTTTGGGACCCATCAATGATATATGTCTTCACGGAAAAAATGTATTTCTGGAAGTTCCACAAATACAGTATGCCCAAATTCGTGGTAGCAATAATTTTTCGGAAAATCTCCTTAAAAATTCAGTCTCAATTTTTACGTAGAAAAACCTAGGTCAATATAGATTTGAATTACATAAAATTCGGGGTTTTTATGTAATAATCGAGATGTGTTATATTTTGCATATGAGACAATTCCGGATCTTTGATATTTCTTTCAATTCTTCAGAAAACTCTGTAGATTTTAGTAGTTTGCCAAAATGAACATTTTCAAATCGTCAAAATCAACTGTTTTGTTATAAATTCTACAAATAATCGGAAGGCTACGACTTACAAGTGTAGCTAATGCAATGTATTTTCTATTTAATTAACATTTTGTTATTATTAAAAAATAATTGTCAAATCTACCGAAAATTAACGATTTAAAAAATGTTGCCATCAACAGTTGTTTCAAAATGCATCAAAATGCATCAAAACTAGCGCAGTATGTTCTGAATTGAATAACGTTTGAAAGCCGGTATGTAAAAATTTCATTAATTGACTTATTATTATAGATTAATAATAAACGACACTATACTTTTATAAATGTGTTGACTTTTGATAAACAAACTCAATTTCCCTCTACGCACTTCGTATCATCATCAACATCGCTCTTTTTGAAATGCCTCAAGGGTTGTTCCCTTTTAGACAACCTTTTACCGCAGTTTTATCCCTTTGATAAATTGTACCAGCAGCAGTCTCTAGGGAAATTCCGAAGGTCTCGCTGTGAGTCGGAACATTAAAAGAGTACTTATTAAAAAAAAAAAAAAGGAAACAACCCAACCCCCCGAAATAAATTATTAAATCCGTACTATGGTTACGCAATTGCGGCGGCAGGTTGGGATATTTAATTTCCTGACTTAAAACGTCATTTGCATGCATCGCCTTCCTCGACATGTTTGAACCAAGCTAATCTGAGCTCATTTCCGCTCCAGACACTGTACATAGTATAGTATATAAGATCGCGGGGGTGAGTGAGGATGGGGATTCCTTGAAAAGCTCTCAAAGCGACCTCAAGCGAAGAACCTCTCTCCAAAATCTCATTTACCAATGAATCCTTACGGAAAGTTTCAAAGCCTGCTTCCTGCTCCGATCCCCTCCCCCTCCCCCGCCCGATGCCTTGGGGAGACGTCTTTCAGCGCTCCGTGTGCTTTGATGACATAAGCAGCCACTTGAAAGGAAATTCTTTTTATGCCGTCGACTCAACGAGGAACCTCTCAAAAGGAATGTAAAAGGTGGCTTTGGAGGAGAACTTGTGGTTTTTTCCCACTGCTTGCCGTGGCTCTTTGTTTCCAATTTCCGCTTGAATACCTAAACATTGCTTCCCTAAGGAGCGTCCATGGGCCCCTAATTGCGCCGTTTTAATGTTGAATAGAAACAAGAAATCCAAATTGTTTGCCACTTTTTAGTATTCAAAATATCTGCAACGTAATCTGAGATGTTTTTCATTTAAAAAAATCATTAAATTTTGTGTTCCGTAGCAACGTTCGAAAAATAGAATACTTATAAAATCACCATAGTGTCTGTTTGTCTGTCTATCATAGACATCTCAAGGCCATAAAAAGAAAAAAAGCCAAAGTTTGACATAGTTATACTAAATATTGGCCCAAATATACAGGGTGTGTGAAAAACTAATGAGTCACTATTTTTTAACAAATGGAGAAATCGGTAAAATATCAATACTTTTTAATAAAGGAAATTCGTCATTTTCATTTTATGTCCATTTTATTATAAAAAAAAAATATATATATTTAATACAAACGATTAATTTAAAAATATAGTGAAGAACGTAAATTATTAATTATATATGTATTTTCGTTATTTTAACCAAATAACCGATTTGGATGGGTTTTTGACATTTTATAGATGTCGCCAAAGCTCATCGCAGATAAAATCGGTAAAAAAAACCTGAAAACTGAATTTAACCTAAAAAAAATGTTTTTTTCCTTTTTTCAACAAATGTTCTCAAACATTTTGAATTTTGTTACAATTACCAAAATTTGTTTATAGCTTTATAACATCGTTTTTTATAACACATATTTTTCCCAGATTTTCTTCCCACGCGTGACACCTAAAAATATTAAAATATTGTTGTTTATATGTTTTTTCTAGGTAATGTTTGCCGTACAGCCACCAACATTTTATTTTGTGACTTCCTAGCATAATTTTGTACAATATATATTTTTTCCTGGGTTTTTAGACTGAGACTGAGACTGAGGAAAAACATTTTGATGACATAATTTACAAACAACATAAAACATTTTATATTTTTTAGGTGTCACGCAGTTGGAAAGAAAGTCTGCAAAAAATATGTGCTATAAAAAAACTATGTTATAAAGCTATTAACAAATTTGAGTGATTGTCCCAAAATTCATAATGGTGAAAAAGAAGATAATATCGTTTCTGACGTTATATTCAGTTTTCAGGTCTACCGATTTTTCTATGATGTGCCTTAGTGACTTCTATAACATGTCAAAAACCTATTCAAATTGGTCAACTTTTTCAAATTTTATTAATTTTTTTTTAAATTTTTAAAATTAATTCTCACGAATGCATGAAAAAGTACACAAATAAAAGACAATAGAAAATGAAAATATTCAATAGAAGAGTTCGGCATTCATTGAAGTATGTAATAGTATCAAAATATTAATTAATTAATCAATTAAGAATTGAATGCCTATAATGCGGCTTATGAATTTGAATACCGTAATATTGTGTCACCACGAAAATATGTAAATGCTACAGTATTCACTTCCGCGAATGTGTTAAAAAAAGTCACCAAATATATTGTTGTGCCTAAGCCCATTATGTAGGGGTATCAAATAAAAGCTGATTAAATAAACAATCAAAAAATATAACATTCATTTACACATCAAAGCTTTTTTTATTAGATAAAACTTTCAAAAAATTACTAAAAATCGATATTCAACAAGTATAAATATTATATTTTGTAACAGCAGCAATAAAAATGTGAATAGAATTCTAAGAGTTACACTCTACATTGAACTCAATTGCTAATTGAAGGACTTTTTAAAAAATGCATTCTGTCATGCACTGAAAAAAATAATTTCTACAATAATTGATTCAAGAATAAAGCCATCTGGTACCAATGTTCGGTTTCAATCAACTAAATGCTAATTAATTGTACTATTTTTAAACAGAAATCGTGTCAATTTAACTTTTAAATAACGTTCATAACTTAATATGGTTAATGTTTGTTTCAACAAGTGAACTCGTTGTACCTATTGTAATAAAAATTTTCATATATTATTTGGAGATTATCTCAGATTAAGTTATACAAAGTATTTTTACAGAATTTGCCTTCGCTTATAATTCACACTTTAAGTTGTGATCGGGCAGATATAGGGATTAGCTTTCGATCCCTCCTTTGTGAGTGTCTATGGCAGAGAAGCCAAGCGCCATACTGACGAGATCAGCTTGACTTCTCGGATCGAAACACTCATCGATCTTTTTTTGGGCTCGTCTACTTCGGTGGACGAGTAATATTCCCAAGAAAAATGTCCCTACGTCCGTCTGTCTGTCCGTTAGTCACTGAATTGTGGCGAAGGCAGATGGTGTAGTTTTGCCGACCAGGGTCTGCCATATATGTACACTCACAAAGGAGGGATCGAAAGCTAATCCCTATATCTGCCCGATCACAACTTAAAGTGTGAATTATAAGCGAAGGCAAATTCTGTAACAGTATATTTGAGGTTATTTTGAAGGTGAAATTTTCAAAAAGACGGTCAAATTAAAAAAAAATTTATAACAAGTTAATTATAAATTAAAATATAATAATAAAAATTTTCTTATGACACCCGATGAGCCTTTTTTTAATTAAAAATTCACAAAATGACTCTTTTGCATGATTATTGTAACATTTCACTTAAATCATTATCATCAATGTGTTTTTTTTTATTACTAATATCTCAATTAAGCTCCGATGATTTGAAAATTTCAAAAAGATTTAATCCCTTTAAAATAAATTGAGTTAAATATTCATGGAAAAACGTTAATAACTTCACGAAAACACTATTTATTAATTTTTAATTATAGCTTTTATCAGTGTTTTCGCTAGTTTTCATTAGTACTGTTTTGTGTTCATAAGTGTTTAACACAAAAACAATGTACAACTTCACATACTGATAATTCTCAATCTCACTTAAATCGCAATTATTCCTGATTTTATAGTAGATTTTTTCTTTTAGTGTAGATATTTCGTTGCTTTACATATATATATTTATTATAATAACAAAACTCTGCTCGAATACCTTTCTTGTAAGATTTATCATCGTCATATTGTTTCAACGAGATATGTACTACTTTATAATTACCAACAATTTTTATCTAACTAGGGTGAAAATCAGAAGTAAAAATAGTTAAATGAACAAAAAAAATTATATTAGTTTTTTGAATTAGGTTTTTTTTTTGTTTTTTGGTTTGGCGCCGGAAAAATTATTTGCAGGGAGTGTACCTAGAAGATGATACAATAATTAAAATTTAGTTTTCTAATTCATGATCTTATTTTTCTTAATATTGCTTTATATCATAAAATACAAGCATTATTGTAACATTAAAAATTATAATATATAATAAGAAATTTAGTGCTGTCATACTATAATAATACATACAAATTTTGCCTCAGAATAATCATTGTACTAAATTGTCACTAAAATACGTTGAAATCGAGAAATATTCGTCGCCATATTGGATCCGCCATCTTGAATTTCTAAATTTCGACAGCGAATTTTAACTCAGCATTCCGCAGAACCCCTATGTATCAATTTTCATGAAAATCCCTTCAAATTTAAAATTTTCAGCCGCCATTTAGAAACCCGAAAAAAAATTAGCTATATGTTAAGTTGGAATATGTACTACCTTCGGACAAAAAATGAAAAATATCGATACAAGCGTTTAGGCGTGATTGAACAACAAACAAGCAAACTTTTTTTTTGATATATATGTAGAGCTTTATGTACAAAATTTACCTTGAACTTAAATAATTTTTATTAGTAAAATTAAGTATCATATAATATATATATATATATGAATTCTCTACATTTTTTATATGATTCACAAAATAATTTTTATTTTTCTATAAAAGATGCTAATTAAATTTTATCGTGTCCGGCGGCACCCATATGCATTCATGCAGCATAGAAACGAGTATCAATTACCGAAATCGAAATGCATGGAATTATGTAGAAATAAAGAAAAAATAAATTTGGTCTACAGCGAGAAAGCCACATTGCAATTTGGCTCTGCTACTTCAAAACTAACGAAGGGGGCTTTCGTGTATAAAAGTCGCGACCCGACTTGATTTTATCGCAAAATTCGCAAACTTTTAACTCAAATATGCCGGAAAAGGGAAAACTTTTTTATAAAGATATGAGTGGTAAACTGAAAAAGGCGCATTACATCACAGACTGCACGAAAAGTGCACACTTTGTTGCCTACTCCTGCTGCAACTAGCCGAGTCACACTCTCAATTAGCATGACGAGCTGAGCATTAGTCCCCCTGTTGCACTTGTAAGAATTTTATGCAGGCCCACATGAAAATAAAAGGCTCTTTTGGAGCGTGTCAAAAATGCGCCAGGAACAGGTCTAGGCAGGTCTAAAGCCCCCTTCTTCCCAATTACGGAAACGTAAAGTACTTTAAAAAGTCAATTAGCTCAGTCTGCAATTTATGATGTCACTTAAAGTGAAATCATCACACTCTTGTGTATTTATTCAGTCCAAGAGCTAATTCATAAGGGACAACCATCCGGGAAATGCGGTGATAGTTGCTGCACGACATCTCCTCAAGGACGTTACTTAGCTCTTAAACAATTGTTAAGTGGATATTTAACTATTAGAAGTGACTCATTATGGCTCTTAATATTATAAAGAAGATTCTCAACGTCTACTTCACTAATCCAACTAAAGAGAACTTAAACTGGTTAGTTGGAGTATTTCCTCTTACCCATTTATAAACATCATCACGAAATATGTTGAATGATCCTTAAAATATAGAAGCAGAGAGCAGTAGATATTAATATGAATATGAATAGAATTAAAAGGAGTCCTTGGGTGAGATAAAAAGGGTACGATCATCGTATAGTCATGCATCAATTTAATAAATCCATGTTGAGTCCTTGTATAGCTCTCTAGGGGTAGAGTAGGCATCAAACAAGATTAATAAACCTTAATTTATGCGTATAAAGGTCTCTTTTCCAGTTCTATGAGTTTGACAGAAAACAGATAAAACTCGATTTAAGGTAACTTCGGATTGAGTCAGAGTCAGATTTCTTAGAGAAAATGTTCAATTATGGGAAATTGCTATAGATAAAATTTATCAGTTTAAATTCTAAATTTTGAATTCATTTTCCCAAAATCCCAAAGTTATTGCTACTATTCAATTTTACCTACCTTGTAATTTTAAATATATTTTTCTCGAACTAGTTGATAACTTACTACCCAAATTCTTTTAAATAAATAAGCTATTATATTTAAAAGTAGACTGAACTTCGTAAAAATATCAGACAATTTTTAAATTTACTAATATATATTTTAAATTCCTAAGAGATTTTAATTCCATCGGAATCAAGAAAAGGAATAGTATACAAATACTTCACATCATGAAAAAGATTCCTAAATTAAATATGTTTTTTTAATGTTGTTAAAAAATGTAGTTTTTTCGACTTTAAAAAAGTTCACTAACAAGGAGAAGGCACCTACTCGTCATCACCGATTTCGCTCAAATTTATAGCACATGTAGGGCTTAATTAATTAATTGCGGATCCGAATCTTATAAAAGTTGGGAAAGATACGGAAAAAAAGCCTCCACACGCAGAGATTCGAACCAGTGACCACTGAAAACAAGCTCAAGTGTTAACCACTACACCAGCTGCAGCTTTGGGAAAGTGAAATCATTGGGATTTAGAGCCGCGTGAAAATATTTATATACTATTATTTTGTAAACGCTTGGCCATCTAGACTTCCCACTTCGGGTACTTTCATTTGTAGCCAAGCCCTACATGTGCTATAAATTTGAGCGAAATCGGTGATGACAAGTAGGTGCCTTCTCCTTGTAAGATATGAATTAGCTTCAATCATTCAATTCAGTCTTTATCTATTTTTATTTTATTGTGAATTTTCTCCCTAGTTTTATTATATTAGTTTTTATGTATTTTTCTTTATTGTTCTCTTATTTTTATTTTATCTTTTTTATTGATTTTCTTGTACTTATTATTAGTTTATTGTTATTTTTTCAGATTTATTTGTTGTTTATTTATTTAGTGTTGTAGTTAGATTTTAAGTATATTTTTATTTTATTTTATCTTATTTGAATAATTTCGTATATACATATATTGGTATACAAAAGAAAATTATAATTCGTATGTACTTCCGTGTAAACTGAGCATCAATTAAATTAAAGTTAAATTAAAATTCAAGTTTATTACTTTCACCTTTACTAAAGGCCGCAGCAGGATAAGAGTGGGTGGGCTGCCCCCGCATGTATACATATTGCGCATTTTAATGTGGTAGGTAAGTTGCTACGGTGCTAGAATAATTTGTGCCAAATTTCAAATTCAAAAAATGTTTTTTACACTAGTTATAACGAATTTTTGGAAAATTGAAAAACTGAATTATCTCGATAATGGGTAAACCAATCTTTATTGCTAAAATATATGTTATACAGCGTACCAAAACAGTCTTGGAAAAAAAAGTCGAAAATGAATTTCGTTATTTAGAAAAGGGTAAAAAAGAATTTTTAAATTTTCAAACAATAATTTTTTTATGAAATCCTTTTTGTACCACCGCCAATTTCTTCCCATATTGTATTTAGGTTTAAAACTACAACATATTTTTTTTTTTTGAAAATTATCGAAAGGGTACTTCATAGTCAGAAAACAAGAAAACGTTTTTTTTTTCTTTTACCAAATTCAAGTTTTTAGTTGTCATTTTTGATAAAATAAGCACGCTTTAAAAATATCCAACACCTTTATTTGAATTTGAGTAAAGATTTTATAATTGCAATTAAACTAATTGTGAAGAGCTTCGTAGCTAGAAAAACAGAAAAAAAAAATTTTTTTTTTACACAATTGAAGTTTTTATTTATGATTTAAACGATGCATTCATTTAATAAACAGAACTACACTTACTTGATTAAACTAATTATTACTACTAATTACAATTACTTTGATTAAACTAATTATAGAAAATAATTTAAAGAATAAATGGTGCAACAACAAGTTACATTTAGAAAAATTACAAATTTGATTTATTTATCTCTTCATTAGACCGCAACTACATCACAGATTGTAAAGAACTAAGATTCAAATCACTGTAAACTCATATGATTTCTGAATATGTACTCATTGTATATTATACATATTATTAAAATCATTTCTATTCAATCAATCAAATATATAAAAAAAAAATTTAAATGATCGTCTTGAAGATGATACCCCCTGAAAATTGGATTCGTTCGGCGGAATTGATTTTCTTAGATGGATGTATTTAACTATGTTAAAATGTTTGAATCAAAAATTAAGGGCACACCTAAAAAATATTTGGAAATTTAACACATTTCTGTAAAGTTTTCCAATTTTAACACTAGATTAGATTACTTTGACTCATTTTTAAATTTATTTTCTCTAGTAAATTGAAAATATTTTGATTAATCTCTATTTGTAATAAACTTTATAATCAAGGTATCTTCAAAAAATTCTATTTACATTTTCTTGAAGAAAATCAATTCAAAATGAACTGAAAAGGATCAGAATGAATGAGAATGATAAGTCTTGTATTAGCCCGTTTCGGCCCAAAATGACCTAAATTTCAATTTTTTAACCACTACGTTTTTTAGGAAAAAACGATTCAATCTTGCTGAAATTTAATACCCTACAGTATTTTTTCCTGCACTTCCCGAATCTGATCGCAGATTAACGCTATCTGGCGCCATTTATAATAAATGGTGGCTGAAAGCAGAAAAAAATCCAAAAAAAATTTAAAAAAAAATGGAAAACAAAAAATTAAGAGTCATGAGATCGTCGATCTTCATATTGGTGAATCAAATCTGATCCCAGATTCGTAATCAGCGACCTCAAAAACTTATATGTTGAGTTATCAGTCGGGATTATATTAGATTAAGCAGTGGCGGATTTACACATTTGCCGCCAATAGGCTATTCAAATTTTGCCGCCCCTTCCGACCTTTACAATTCGATACCCTTGTTCACAATCATATTAATTACAATTTTTTTGTCAATGAAATTGTAACTTTTATGATTTGTGCACTATCGTTCTAATTACACCACCCTTATTATTTATTATTAGTATTATTGAGAATGTCTTTCGATTTATTATCTCTTATATTTATATATAATACCGGTAGGATGAGGGCGCTTGATCCCCAGAGTCCCGCTGACGGCGACATCCGGATCCGGCGAAACCACGGACTACTAGTTTCGATATATGTATAGATACAAATCTTTTTAATTTCTGTAAGATATAAAAAAAAAAGTCTGGCCCCAAATTTGCCGCCCCTAAAATCTGCCGCCCTAGGCTCCAGCCTACTCAGCCTGCTGGTAAATCCACCACTGAGATTAAGACATTTTCTCCGCCATCTTTGATCCACCATTTTGAATTTTTTAACTTAAATCCCAGATTCATAATCAGCGACCTCAAAAACTTATATGTACAGTTATCAGTCCGGATTCGATCAAATTAAGAAATTTTATCCGCCATCTTTAATCCAACATTTTGAATTTTTAAAATCTGATTTCAGATTCGTAATCAGCAACCTCAAAAACATTTATACACAGTTTTCAGTCCCAATTCGATCAAATTTAAGAATTTTGCTCGCCATATTGGATCCGCCATTTTGAAATTTGGGAATCTGACTTCATACTCATAATAAGCGACCTCAAAAAGTTTATAAATTTGAAAAAAAAACCCTGTAGGTATATAAATAAAACAAAAATCTGAAAAAATCAAAAAATCGTGCGGTAACATCGCCATATTCGATTTTCCATCATTTCCGCTCCTATCTTTTAGAGAAACTATATATGCCACCAGATCCAGAGAATTAGCATCCTACATTGATGGATTCTTGTTTTAATTTACGATTATTTTAATCAAAATTTAAAAAATTCACCATATGGCGCCAGATAGAGTTAATCTGCGATCAGATTCGGGAAGTTCAGGAAAAAATACTGTAGGGTAAGGTAGAGCCGCCAAATATCGTCCCCTACCCTAATTTCGTCCCCTTCAATATCTACTCTTTTAAAAACCGCCATCTATTATCAGTGACCCGAACCGACAGCTAGTTGCATCAGTCGGCCATTGTGTAGAAGTGAGTGCGTCACGACGTTCGTACCGACAGAAATTCGAAAATCAAAAAAAATGTTCAAGTTGAGTTTTTCATTGAAATATTCTCGGATTCCATAAAATATTGAGATACCTGACTTATTGATAAAATTTTTTTGTCAAACTAACTATTAATATCTCAGATGTTAATCGATTAAGTAAAATTTTCAGGTTTATGACACGTTTTTTGCTTAAATGGATGCGACAAAATAAATAGAAATTTCCTAATATCGTCCACTTACGTGAACCTTATATCGTAACATGTAACTTTAGAATGTTTTATTTTTCATTTTTAGATGCCGAAAAAATGATTAAAATAATTAAGAAAGGGCTGTTTAGATATTAATATGATAGTTAGGTTCAATTTTATATAATAGAAAAGGAGTAAGTACAACTCCAGTTCACGTGATCCAAATATCGTCCCCGGGACGAAATTAGGAGCCCAAAAATATATTTTCATAATTTGAGTATTTTTGTTAAAGCTATTTTATAATTTTTTCTGACAATGTTAACGGGTTTTTGATTATTTTTATGAATAAAGGAGTATTGAAACTAGTGTTTGACGTTTCATTTATTACTGTGGTATTTTTTTTCTATTTTTTAAGATTTGTTTTACAAAAAGGGGACGATATTTGGCGACTCTACCTTATTAAATTTCAGCAAGATTGAATAAACTTTTTGCTAAAAAACATATTGATTAAAAAAATTAAAAAAATGTAGGTCTTTTTGGGCCGAAACGGGTTAAAATATTAAGTTAAGTTTAGTTTATATGTTTCTTTGGATATAATACAAGATGTACAACAAATATTCATAAAATTGATACAGTGGTTAGAATCGGAGTATTAATTTATTTGACTTCTAATTTGCAGGGAAGTAGTTTTTAAGTCTTACAAACTATTTTAAATATTGTATTTAAATATAAAAAAAAAACTAAGATGTCCTAATATTTAGGAGAACAAGTATGAGATCATAGGATTATTTGATACAATTAAAATTCAAAATAGTTTTGAAAACAAGTTTATGTCTGATTCATTTATTTTCCTCACTTAATTCAGAATCTTTATTTATGACCGATAAAGGGACTTTATTAAATTATTAATCTTTCAAGTGTTGTATAAATATGTCTATCAAAAAGTAATTTTTTGTAGAGGTTAAATTATTAATTTTCTAATTTATAAACATATACCTAGTTCATCTGACAACAACCGATCTACAGAAAATTTCATAAGAAACGAGTCAAGTACATAATTTTCGTTTAAAATGATTCCACGTCAAATAACCATGAAAGGATTTCTCTTAGGTTAGATACACACTATCAACTCATATATGACACGTCTTGTTAAGTAAGATTTGCGGTCTCAATTTGCTCTAGGATAAAACCCTTACCGGGATATTATCCCTCTACACAAGCCAACAGCAAAAAGACGCAAATTCCAGCCTCACTGTTTTTACCTCAAACCTGCTGAGGTGTGAATCATTCCTCTAGAAGCCCACATGTTTGTATGGCACACCTTTTCCGTCGCAATGTGTGTCATAAGCTAGCCGGATTAAGTCCTGTAAGCCGGTATAAAGAATTAATCTGTCGACATCAGATCCACATACACATATTGTTGCTGTTTAATGTTAAGCTAGGGTCTCTTACTATCAATCATTATGACCTTTTAATCGCTTTTTTTAGGATGAATGTCACGCCAAAACAAAAACAACGAGGCGTATGATCTATTTGAAAAACTCTAATAAGAAATACTTAATGAGATATATCTAATCGTGGGAAATTACACCCACAATTCTACTGATGAAGAGTTTTTTCTTTTATTTATGCCTTCATGTATAAAAGCTTTCAATCCATCACTTCTCATAGGACTTAATATTTCCAAAATGTTATTGAGGTAAAAAATTAATTTCTCTAGGGGACCTCTTCTCTAGTTTTGCTCTGAGATGATTATTAAATCTTTCAGAATGCATTTCGAAATAGGCGTTTTCTACATGATTGCATTTTACTAATATGCGAATTTGCTCTGCCAGTTGAGTGCAATGCAATAACCCTCTTAATAAAACGGTTCGATAAACTCCATCAATTCACATGGGCATGCATGCAATTTGCTTTTGATGTTTGAAAGTACACATAATGCGCCAGAACAATAATTTTCTAAAGCTGCGGAAATTTACGACGGCAAAGTACATTAAAATGTTCATTCTTCACCATAACAAAACGCTTAATAAATTGCCATAATAATAATCGTCTTTCTACAGTCTAGGCTAAATCAGAAAGTAGGGTGTGATGTATTGGGAAATTAGAAATTTAAGGTTTTATTTATAGATTTACTTATTCTTTATTTTGGGATCAGATTTAAAGGGGGCTTAATCGATAGTAATACTATGCCAAAAATATCTCTTTAAAAGATCAAAGTGAATTTTAATGTACTTTTCGATTTATAGCCTAGGAAGGTTAACGAGATTCCTAAAAGCATATCCGGGAGAAAAATTTTAAAATTATTTTTATTACATTTTTATTTTCAATTTACGTACAAGATATAAAAACAATAACAAGTCAATTGAAATCTTCGTCTTTGATTTATTTTCTAGATGGTTAATTAGTATTCTGCGTGAACTTAATATAAATATTTTTTAGAAATATTATTTTGAACTATTCTTTTTAATAAAAAGGCAATATATGTATATTCATATATAAAATAACGTAATAATTTAATTTTTATTTTATCTTCAGTTCCTCGGGTTTAAATTTAATAAAAATATAGTGTATGGAATTCTAAACTATTGGTTTTATTGTTGCTGAGAAAAAAATTTCCAAAAATAATACCCCTTTTGCTTTTCTAAACCAGCTTCTTCCTTAATCAGTGGATGAACCTTAATTCAAAAGCCATTGAAATACGATAAGAGGGGTTTGGAATGTATTTTGTCTAAAGACCCACTTGGGTAAAAAGTAAAGAATATTTCCCCAAAATGTGTGGCAACAACTTGTCCCACGATAAACGTGTAAATATAAACAACATTACAAAGTACACAATTTCTTATAGTTTAGGTAAATCTATGATCCATAAAAATTGGAGAAATATTGATTCCACAAAATGTAGGTTTTACTATGAGAATATAATTAACATGAGAGTTGCACTGAGAAAGTAAAACGTCACTGCTACGATCGATGCACAAACAATTAAAATGGCTTAATTAAATATCGACTGGACTGGGTTAAATACATAAAAATTTATCGTACGACAATGACAATCGCTATTAAAAAATAGGGGTGACAATTTAGGGTTATAAGTATTTTTTGATACCAAATCATAAAAAAAAAAAAATTGTTGTCCAAAAAATAAAAAAATTAAATTTGTTGAGGGCCACCCTTATCACCTAGGGGTATAAAAAATAGCCTACGACCTATTCTCAGACCTACCAAATATACACAAAAAATTTCATAATAATCGGTGAAGCCGTTTCGGAGAAATTCGATAACAAACACTGTGACACGAGATTTTTATATATATTCGAGTGAAACATTGTGCTCAATATATTTTTTAAAGCTTGCTTATTTTAAGCGAGCACCATCCTGAAAAATGTTATTTATACTTATTTAGGGAAGATAACAAGAGTTTTTAATTCTCTCTTGAATTTAATGTTTTTGATCTTCAAGAATTTTTCAGAAATAATTTTTTTAAATTTGTTATCTTAGCTAAAGTGTATTTTAATTCTCGTAAAATTATTGGAAGGCTTTATAAGAAAAATATTTTTTTGGTGGTTCCGACTTTGACTTTATTCAAACTTAAAAGTATTTCTAAAATAGTAAATGATTCCTTGGAATCTTCATTAGAAATTATAATAAAAATGAATTTGAATGAGGCCTTTTTAGAGTTTTTTTATTTATTATTTGTTAACCATAACAATTATGGTGGTTTTTTTCAAAAAAGGTATAACCAAAAACTCTGTTAAAGTCTTAAATCGACTATTCTTAGAGATAGAAACAAGGGCAGCATAAAATTGTCTTGCGATTCATATGAATTAATTTTTATTGGAATTTAAGGCTCCTTTTTCCCATAAAACGGTTCGATTAGAACGATAACAAGTCATCAGGACTAACACTAATAACAATTTGGCCAGGTTTTATCGCTTAATAATTAACCTCCAAGGGATGATAATTAATATTAAAAATTTAAAAAATATTATTTACTTTTGAACGGGTTGACCAATTTGAATGGGTTTTTGACATATTATAGAAGTAAAAAAACCTAAAAAAAATGCTTTTCTCTTTTTTCAAACGTTTTTCACCCATTTTCAATGTTGGTACAATCATCAAAATTTGTTTATAGCTTTCTAATATAGTTTTTTATAATAAATATTTTTTTAAGATTTTCTTTCCGCCTGCATGAATATAAAATGTCAATTTTTATATGGTTTGTAGGTTATGTTTCCCGTACAGTCACCAACAATTTTTATTTTGTGACTTTCTGGCATATTTTTTTTACAATACAAATTTTTTTTCCTAGGTCTTTACTGAGAACTGAGAAAGAAAAAATGTTGGTGACTGTACGAGAAACATAACCTAGAAAAAACATAAAAACCGACATTTTAGGCGACACTCTGGTGGAAAAAAAATCCGGAAAAAATATATGTTATTAAAAACTATGTTAGAAAGCTATAATAGTCGGGGTGCCAGAGGTTCAAAAAATGGGTTATTTCGTTGTTGGACGGAATTTGATGAAAAATGGCAGAAAGGGAAGGTCATTGCCCGTACAGTGACCCATTAAAAAAGTTAGAATGAGCGAGGTCGGGAAGGTACTTTGTTATTGCAAAATAACTTTGATAACCCGTTATTTTTCAGTTTTCTTGGAATAACTCGAAAACGAAGCGTTTCAGCGAAAAATATTAAATACAAAAGTTGTTCAGCTGATGATTTTACGTAGGAATACGGTTTTTTGATTAATTAAAAAATTGTTTTTCCGACCGAAAACCAGCAGAAAAGTAACAAAAATGCAAAAACAATAAGCATTAAAAAATAAAGGAAAAAAACTATTTCCATCGTTGATATTTGGGTTATTGATAGGTATTGGTATTGTTAACCAAATGCACCCGGTCCGGTTTTTCAAAAACAATATGGCGACCTATAGCAAAATTGTTAAGTTAAAACTTTGGAACGCTGTAAATTCTGCATGAACAAACGGATCTTGATGAAACAAATTGGAATCGGTAGGTATTAACGGCATCTTTGAGTGTGCCAAATTTCAAAATTTTTCAACAATTACTTTTTTTGTTATTAACCAAAAACCATTTGCTGTGCTTCGTAATTTCGTCAATTTACAACATTACAACAATAACAAAATGCATTTGATTACTCTTAACATCCTACAGTGGTGACTAAAAACGCGAAAATAGCGAGTTTTGATGATTTGATGCATTTTGTTGCAAAGCTTAATGTTGTAAATTGACGAAATTACGAATACACATTGGTTAATAACAAAAAAAGTAATTGTTGAAAAATTTTGAAATTTGGCACACTCAAAGATGCCGTTAATACCTACCGATTCCAATTTGTTTCATCAAGATCCGTTTGTTCATGCAGAATTTACAGCGTTCCAAAGTTTTAACTTAACAATTTTGCTATAGGTCGCCATATTGTTTTTGAAAAACCGGACCGGGTGCATTTGGTTAACAATACCAATACCTATCAATAACCCAAATATCAACGATGGAAATAGTTTTTTTCCTTTATTTTTTAATGCTTATTGTTTTTGCATTTTTGTTACTTTTCTGCTGGTTTTCGGTCGGAAAAACAATTTTTTAATTAATCAAAAAACCGTATTCCTACGTAAAATCATCAGCTGAACAACTTTTGTATTTAATATTTTTCGCTGAAACGCTTCGTTTTCGAATTATTCCAAAAAAACTGAAAAATAACGGGTTATCAAAGTTATTTTGCAATAACAAAGTACCTTCCCGACATCGCTCATTCTAACTTTTTTAATGGGTCACTGTACGGGCAATGACCTTCCCTTTCTGCCATTTTTCATCAAATTCCGTCCAACAACGAAATGAAAACCTCTGGCACCCCGACTATAAATAAATTTTGGAGATTGTACCAAAATTGAAAATGGATGAAAAAATTTGTTGAAAAAAGAACAAAACATTTTTTCGAGGTTATATTCAGTTTTCAAGCGTACCACTTTTCTGTGATGCGCCCCAGTGATATCTATAACAAGCCAAAAACACATCCAAAGCGGTAAACCCGTTCAAAAGTTATTAATTTTAATTAATTAATTATTAAAAAAAAAAAATTTCGATCAATCTTCAAGTTCTAGAAAATAACTTACTAGCTTTCAAGCTTGCAGTTACATGTATAGTCAGACGCCTTTAAATATTAATGAAATAGGTAGTTAATTTTTTATATAAATTACGCTTGAGTGAACGCTTACTTATTTGGCTTTAATTTTTAATTTCATTATATTCAATCGTTCTTTTCTGGGGAGGGCACCGGACACCACAGGCTACGCGCATGCATATACAACAAAATAATTCAAAGTTACAAGTTGCTCTGAAAAATTAGCTTATTCATTTCTTGAAATAATTAGGTCATAGTTCGCCACGTTCTACATCATTTCAAATAAGCAGAAAATACTCTAAGTTTAGCTTTCATTCAAATCTTCATCTATCTGTCTTTCACGGATGGCTAAAAGGATGAATGTATAGATCATAAAATTTCTCGATAAAACCTCAGTTTCTGTGCCAAGTGTCCGAAATTCGAATGGCATTCACAAACACTCTAGATATATCTGGATCTAGAATATTTAGAAGAATAATGCTAAATTTATTGACACGGTCAGTATTCCACCTGTTCAACATAATGCGATGGATCAAAAAGTGACGCCATTTCGTAGATTAATGCTGTGTCTTATTCCACGACAGTCGGTCTTAAAATAGCATATGACTCGGATGTTTTGTACAAAAAAGACGGAACTATTTGGACGCATTTTCCACTGTTAATCCGCACACTCTCTGTGCATACCTTAACTACGCAGATTGCAATAATTCTGGCAAACATTCAACAGTCCATTTGTGAAATTATGCACACAGGAAGGGAGCGTTGTGTTGTGCAATCATTCTAATCCTGAGAAACTCGTAATAAATCACACGGCGACGTAGAAAACAGTGAATGGAATAATTTCCCTATTTTAAGACAAATTGAAGAATATATGCTTGACAAACAGTCTGAAAATGTTGTAAATAAAGGGGAATAGAAATTACCTAGCTGGTGTATAATATAAGGGTGCCACGTGCCATATATACTTTTATCACAGAAATGTAAGAATTATCTTAATGGTGCAAGTAAATGCCTCTGGATCATTTAAATTTCTGTTGAAGCACACTTGAAACTCATCGAGCCGCCCAATATATCTTCTTAAGTTGGCTCGTCATTCAAGGAGACGACCATCTTTAGGAATGAGCGTTGAATGGGAATTTCCGCGTGTTGTACTTTGTTTCCCTTGTTTTTGCAAATCACCCTTGTCAGTTAAGGGGCCGGACTCATACCATAGAAAATTGTTAGTACAATGAATATACCACTGGAAGTAACTACGCAGATGGTGGGAAGTTATTATCACCCTTACAAGAAGTAATTCGTATAGAGCTTTTTGGAATAACAAGATCTGAAATGAGAAAAAGAAAAAAAAAATGCCTCTGCTGTTGAAGCCCTCGGCCCTTTCGAGAAATCTTATAATAACCAAGACTTCCTTCGAGCAGTTTATTCAGGGCTTATTTCGCTTTAACAGCTTCTTCAGGGGGGGAGAAAACAACAGGAAAATTACAGGCCATCAATGTCATTTGAAGTTTAAACAACAATAATTGGATTTTTCTTCCCCCCATTTTCAGGGTAATATTGATGTTATTAGGTATTTTAAGTACGTACACACAGTAAAAATAAGCTTAGTTTATACATATAATATTAAAATTAGTCACAATTTTTACGAAATTACCACAAAAAAGGATTAATTTCCGTAATTTTGTAAGTAAAATTCCATAACAATATGTAAAGTATTGAATTTGACTAAGTTTTAGAAATATTCACATTTTTTCAATGTAAAATTACGATTTTTACACAATAACATTGTAAAATTGCGAAATTTCCACTAAACAATAAGTAAATTTTTCTTTTCTTTAGGTAAGGTTCCATTACAATATATAGTATATTATAAATTATTGAATTTCACTAGATCTCAGGGAAATATTCCTTTTAATTTATATAAAAATGAACGTTTTTTATATAAATCATGCAATCCCTTATACAATCTATGTACTATTTCATATTTTGTGTACACTTACAACATTAAAATACAAACGCCAGACGGTAAAATTTTATTCGACAAGGCGGTGCCACATCCCACACATGCTATGAAACAAAGGAACATTTTTATATTTTCACCATTAAAGTAAAAAAATTATTTTTTTATATTATATATATTACTACAACTTTTCCATTACTATCTAGTAAAGTTAACGAGCTTAATAAAGTGGACGGAGAGAGCGAAAGACAATTTTTATATCCTATAACGAAGGCGAAGTTTGTAACAAGAAAGCATACTGGTTTTATTTGAGCTACAAACTTCTTTTTTTTCATTTTAAATCTAAAGGAGTGAGTTTTGAGTAAAAAATATTTTTAATAAAAATTCTTAACAAATTCATATTGTTATTAACAATTTAATTGTTTAAATCAATTTTTAACAATGGCCCTCACCTTGTAGCAAGTTTTTAGTATTTTTATCGTATCTTCCGTCAAATTTTACATAAAAAACTTATTTTCAAAATATGGTACCTTTATTATTACTATTTTTAAAACATTAATTTATATAGCGCGACACGTCAAAAAAAAATGGTTTTTTGTTAAGAAACAGAAAACTATAGCTCGGATCAAAAAAAGTTAAATATAAAAGTTGTAGATAATAAAAAGATCTACAATTTTCTCGTAACTATTTGTGGACATAACCTCAAACTTTTCGAATAAAATGCAAAAAAGGTTTTTAAAAGAATTACCCATATACATGTTATACATTTCAAAATATAAGTATATATCTGTACATATTTCCAATAAATACTGATACACAACAAAACGAATAAATAAATAAACACTTTATGCGTAGATATCTAAAATTGATGTTTATCATCAATTTGCAGTGCTATCATTATTTATTCTCATTTTATTAATAATTCACTAGAAATAATGAATATGGCAAAACAACGTTTGCCGGGTCAGTTATTATATATATATATATTAATTTGAATTAATATTCTAATCCGTCAATTCCAATATATGGGAATAATATTGGAATAACAAGAAATTATTATCATAAATATTAGATGAACCTATTGGTATGTAATTATTCATAATGTTAAATTAATAACTATATCATATTTGCTTAATAGTGGGTTTAATTGAGATGATCTTTTTTATTTGCAATTCTAATTTAAAAAGGTTCATATTATAAAAACTAATAATTTTACATATTTATGTTCATATAGAGAATTCATAATTTGTATATGATAATCAACTAATTAATATTAAGTATTAATAGGATATATTTTAATGACCAAAATTAATTTTACTAATTTTAAGCGGTTTTCATCTGTGTATGCATACAATTATAATTTAAAAAATCTATATTCATATTTTCATAATGAGGGCTTTTTAACGTTTTTGTGTCTCATCAGGCAGTAAATTTTAAGGGAATTCTTAATACTTTTAATACTCCAGAAGACTATATATTAGAACATATTTTTGTGAGATATGTACACGGTGGGTCATTAGTAAGTTTTAGTGGGAAGTAAAAGTAAGCAAGGTTTTTTTGTTGGGATGTTCTCTTGAGGTCAGTAGAACTCATTTTAGCCCAAAATCAAAATCCGAGAGCGGGCGCTTTTTTAGATATGCAACTATAGGTTTTTTTTTGCTTGAAACTTAATGTAAAATTGTATGTCATGCACGAAATGCGCACGCACACACACACACACACACACACACACATGAATGTATGTATGTATATATATGTGCTATGTACCCACACACATAATATAAATATATAAATAAAAAGATATACGTATAAAATAACATATTAGTTATGATATCACTTTTCACTTTTATTATAAACAATTATAATTTGTACAAGCATTTTATAAGTGATTTTATAAATTTTTAAGATTTATTATATTTTTCAAACACATAATATATGTCTTATACATGAACACCATTAAAGTCACATATAGCTTTATATAAGTGATTAGTAAATTCAGGATGATTCCAATTGACTTTATACTTATTCCATGCTGATATAAATTCATAATGAGCCGATTCCATAGCTTGTTCAGAATTATATCCCAAACCAAATTTGTGTTTAGAACAATAATCTTCGATATGAAAAAATATCGCATGGATTTTGGGGGGTTACAGGTATCTCGAGGTCCATATAACTTTTCACAAATTCAGAAATACATTCCTTATAATTTGGTTTCAAGTCACACGTAAAGCAAGCTTTTACGACACTGTGAAAAGTTTCTAATGCTTTAAAAAATTTCAGACATTCAATTGGACTAATACTTCGTAACATATCTTCATTATTCAATAATATTTTGCATGAATTTCCATTAAAACCTGAATTTCCACAGCGAATTTCTCGTTGTACATGGCACGCATTAGCCCAATTCATAGCAGTATTTTCATACTTTCTCATCATAGAATTAAAAATAGTATTAATATAATATTATTGAATAATGTAGATATGTTACGAAGTATTAGTCCAATTGAATGTCTGAAATTTGTTAAAGCAATAGAAACTTTTCACAGTGTCGTAAAAGCTTGCTTTACGTGTGACTTGAAACCAAATTATAAGGAGTGTATTTCTGAATTTATGAAAAGTTATATGGACCTCGAGATACCTGTAACCCCCAAAATCCATGCGATATTTTTTCATATCGAAGATTATTGTTCTAAACACAAATTTGGTTTGGGATATAATTCTGAACAAGCTATGGAATCGGCTCATTATGAATTTATATCAGCATGGAATAAGTATAAAGTCAATTGGAATCATCCTGAATTTACTAATCACTTATATAAAGCTATATGTGACTTTAATGGTGTTCATGTATAAGACATATATTATGTGTTTGAAAAATATAATAAATCTTAAAAATTTATAAAATCACTTATAAAATGCTTGTACAAATTATAATTGTTTATAATAAAAGTGAAAAGTGATATCATAACTAATATGTTATTTTATACGTATATCTTTTTATTTATATATTTATATTATGTGTGTGGGTACATAGCACATATATATACATACATACATTCATGTGTGTGTGTGTGTGTGTGTGTGTGTGTGTGTGTGTGTGTGTGTGTGTGTGTGTGCGCATTTCGTGCATGACATACATTTTTACATTAAGTTTCAAGCAAAAAAAAACCTATAGTTGCATATCTAAAAAAGCGCCCGCTATCGGATTTTGGTTTTGGGCTAAAATGAGTTCTACTGACCTCAAGAGAACATCCCAATAAAAAAACCTTGCTTACTTTTACTTCCCACTAAAACTTACTAATGACCCACCGTGTGTACCTTATGATGGTTCCCTTTTATTAACCCATTAATGCGCAAAACGAGGATTTTGTGCACTCAAGTTCAATTGTACGATTCGAATAGTAAATTGGGGCGATTTTCTTCCAAATTCGTATATAAGGGGTTTTTGGCGATACTTTTTCAGAATCTGGCATTTTTTTTGCTTAAAAGTTTCAAAAACCCTATTATTTTTTGGGTTTTTTCAAAAGAGTGCTCATTTTTTTGGTAATTTTTCTTCTCAAAGTCGATTATTTTATCTTTGCTGCTATTGAATGATCAAATAACCACCAGAAATCGCGGTCTGAATGTCTAAGCTTTCTTAAACCATGGTTTTGAAAGTTTTTTTTTGCTTTGGCTTTTGCAAAACGGCCATTTTGTACAGCAGTGTAATAAAAAACCTTGGATTTTTTCACACGAAAAGGATAAACTTTACAAAAAAAAGTGTAGAACAAAAAATGCTTAGAATTAGCCAAAGAAAACGTGTGAATTTTATCATAATTTGTTCGACTATTTTTTGGGGTTTTTGGATTTGGCCAATTTTTGAAAAATCCAAAAATTATGAAAGAGCATCCCCAAAAACCCCTTACATACGTATTTGGAATAAAACGCCCCAATTTGCTATTCGAATCATACAATTGAACTTGCGTGCACAAAATCCTCGTTTTGCGCATTTGGGTTAAATTATTTAGAAAATAATATCTTTAAAAACATTTTCCGAAAATCCATTATTTACCAAACCAAGATAATGATAAACATGTCACCCGATTTCTTAACCCTAATCAAAGAAAACCTTCAGGCAATAGGCCACTAGACATTTTGATCCCGCAAAGGTGCCGCATAGCAAGCCAAATACGTGCTTTGCTTTTCTGATATCATCAAGATATGTCCCCTCTTGAATTATGCTTAAATCTCAAAGATTCGAAATTTATTTTTTATTATGCCAAATACTGAAAAGGGTATCTACTAGTTACTCTAATTGGATCAATATTTATTTTTTCAACGATTTTATCCAAGTGCAGAGGTAAAAGAACAATATTTTTTATGCGGAATTTCTCTCATAAAATAAAATTTTTTTGAGTAAATTCCATAAACCGATGATACATAAAATGTAGACAAAATTTGGTAGGAAGCATTAAATTACTTATTGACGTAATCAGTACAATTACGGTGAGGCAAGAGAGGAGCAAGCTTAAAATAATAATTCATCAGAAATTCGGCGCTATAATTCAAGAGCTCACCTCACTTCATCCTGAGGACATTTCATTCAATTTCAGTAAAATCCTCCGGATAAGGGCTGAGATTAAAATTTAATGGGCATGGGCCACAAATGGGTGAGGGAAATTGTTTCAGCGGTCTAAATATCGTTTGGAGAAGGGCTTAAGTAGTTAGTGCAAACAGGGAAGATGAGTATCCTGGAGGAGGACAAAACGACGACGACAAGACGATGTCATCTCTGGAGCATAGTGTCAACCTTTATTGCAACATAAATAGGAAACAATGCCCTCTTGCCGAATTACGCAGGCGAGCCGGAAACTTGAGCACTAAAGTTCTTGGCAATTTAGTGGACAGTGTTTTGTTACCCTGTAAAATCAGTATAAAACTTTAATCCATTTTTCGAAGTGGTTTCCCACTCACCCACCAGTGCGTAGTTTTTGTAAATTGAATTAAATTTAAAGTGTTCTTATCACGTGCGATTGAATGTGTGTATTTTTGGCACTTTTCATAATTGCAAAATTCTTTTATGGACGTAATTTATAAAAAAGGTCCTGTTGCATAAATAAAGGGCTTCATAAATGAGTTGGGTTGCTAATTAAAACTGGAGAGGAAAACGACACATTTTTAATGTTTCAGGTGTGTCGTTTCGTTGTTCCAATTAATCTCTTGTGGCTTTCAGAGCCAATAGGCCAGTCAATCTAACCTCTGAAGCGGAAGTTTGTGATGGGAAGCTAATTTTTGGATATATTGTTGGGGACGGTGAGAAATGAAGCTCTTACTTTTTTCCACACTCAGGGGTGTTTGCGAAGGGGTGAAAAAGGGTGAAAAAGGGTGAAAAAGGTTTTTTGTTTATAACTTTGAATAAAAAAGTCAGCCTGGGTGGAAACGTTAGAGGGTGATATAATAAATGATTATTCATCTTGTATTAAAGTTTCAACAGGTTTTGTTTATTGCAAAATTGTTTATTAACAATTTCACTCTCCCAAACCGAAAAAAATCACGGCTGATTTTTTTAAAAATACTTAAGCTCGTACGATGTCTTTCATTTTCACAATATCACTAGAAGACGCAATCCCCCATCATATACCAAAAATTCAAAACGGTTCCATGCATTTCACCTGAGATAATCACCCAGATACCTCACCTGTTTTACACCGAAAAATGTACAGTTTTAATCCAAGTCAAGATATCCCCCACGAATCGTCGCCCTCCGACCAGATATCGCTGAGCAGCACACATTTTTCACATTTTTTCCCAGCCCACGGTGGGGAAGAAGAAGATTTGCGACTGATTCAAAAACGGAAATCGCTATAACTTTCGATGTATGTAACGGAACTTAATGTATGATGGCTTCAAAAATCACATATTTTTTTCTCCATCTTTTCCTCATACACCACTTTCACCTAATATTTTTACTTTTTTTTATATTGAATTAAACTTAAAAAAAAATAAAAATTAATTACATTTTATTCCTTTTCTCCCACAAAACTAAACTTTTTTTAAATATTCTTAATTTTGTAGTTATCTACAGATTCCAGCCTTTATTCCCATAATTTTTATTATTTTCCACAAATCCCCCCTGACCCCCCGAATAAATTTATTACCCCTTAAATTTTACAAACAAAAAACTCGCCAAACATTTTATTTTCTTTCTCCCACAAAACTAAACTTTTTTTAAATATTCTTAATTTTTTAGTTATCTACAGATTCCACCCTTTATTCCCATAATTTTTATTATTTTCCACAAATCCCCCCCTGACCCCCCGAATAAATTTATTACCCCTTAAATTTTACAAACAAAAAACTTGCCAAACATTTTATTTTTTTTCTCCCACAAAACTAAACTTTTTTTAAATATTCTTAATTTTGTAGTTATCTACAGATTCCAGCCTTTATTCCCATAATTTTTATTATTTTCCACAAATCCCCCCTGACCCCCCGAATAAATATATTACCCCTTAAATTTTACAAACAAAAAACTTGCCAAACATTTTATTTTTTTTCTCCCACAAAACTAAACTCTTTTGAAATTTTAATAATTTTGTAGTTATCTACGGATTCCGCCCTTTATTCCCATAATTTTTATTATTTTCCAAACATCACCCCCTGACCCCCCGAATAAATTTATACTATTTACCTTTTTTTAAATTATTCCCCATTTTTACTATTCAATTTTTTCCACCAATTCTCAATTAATCTCACTTTTTTTTCACTCAACTCTACTTCAAGGTCTTCCGAAACTAAATCTACATTTTTTTCTCCATTATTTTGTGGGAGAAAAAAAATAAAATGTTTGGTAAGTTTTTTGTTTGTAAAATTTAAGGGGTAATAAATTTATTCGGGGGGTCAGGGGGGGGATTTGTGGAAAATAATAAAAATTATGGGAATAAAGGGTGGAATCTGTAGATAACTACAAAATTAAGAATATTTAAAAAAAGTTTAGTTTTGTGGGAGAAAAAAAATAAAATGTTTGGCGAGTTTTTTGTTTGTAAAATTTAAGGGGTAATATATTTATTCGGGGGGTCAGGGGGGATTTGTGGAAAATAATAAAAATTATGGGAATAAAGGCTGGAATCTGTAGATAACTACAAAATTAAGAATATTTAAAAAAAGTTTAGTTTTGTGGGAGAAAAAAAATAAAATGTTTGGCAAGTTTTTTGTTTGTAAAATTTAAGGGGTAATAAATTTATTCGGGGGGTCAGGGGGGGATTTGTGGAAAATAATAAAAATTATGGGAATAAAGGGTGGAATCTGTAGATAACTAAAAAATTAAGAATATTTAAAAAAAGTTTAGTTTTGTGGGAGAAAGAAAATAAAATGTTTGGCGAGTTTTTTGTTTGTAAAATTTAAGGGGTAATAAATTTATTCGGGGGGTCAGGGGGGATTTGTGGAAAATAATAAAAATTATGGGAATAAAGGCTGGAATCTGTAGATAACTACAAAATTAAGAATATTTAAAAAAAGTTTAGTTTTGTGGGAGAAAAGGAATAAAATGTAATTAATTTTTATTTTTTTTTAAGTTTAATTCAATATAAAAAAAAGTAAAAATATTAGGTGAAAGTGGTGTATGAGGAAAAGATGGAGAAAAAAATATGTGATTTTTGAAGCCATCATACATTAAGTTCCGTTACATACATCGAAAGTTATAGCGATTTCCGTTTTTGAATCAGTCGCAAATCTTCTTCTTCCCCACCGTGGGCTGGGAAAAAATGTGAAAAATGTGTGCTGCTCAGCGATATCTGGTCGGAGGGCGACGATTCGTGGGGGATATCTTGACTTGGATTAAAACTGTACATTTTTCGGTGTAAAACAGGTGAGGTATCTGGGTGATTATCTCAGGTGAAATGCATGGAACCGTTTTGAATTTTTGGTATATGATGGGGGATTGCGTCTTCTAGTGATATTGTGAAAATGAAAGACATCGTACGAGCTTAAGTATTTTTAAAAAAATCAGCCGTGATTTTTTTCGGTTTGGGAGAGTGAAATTGTTAATAAACAATTTTGCAATAAACAAAACCTGTTGAAACTTTAATACAAGATGAATAATCATTTATTATATCACCCTCTAACGTTTCCACCCAGGCTGACTTTTTTATTCAAAGTTATAAACAAAAAACCTTTTTCACCCTTTTTCACCCTTTTTCACCCCTTCGCAAACACCCCTGAGTGTGGAAAAAAGTAAGAGCTTCATTTCTCACCGTCCCCAACAATATATCCAAAAATTAGCTTCCCATCACAAACTTCCGCTTCAGAGGTTAGATTGACTGGCCTACAACAGCACATGTGTTTTATGCATGCTTTACATATTATCTAATACCTTTACGTTTATGATTTATACTTAAAATGTGCTGAGAGAAATTATGTCTTTTGGCATAACTACGGAATAAAAACGTTTTATTTTTGAAAATTAATCAGCTACTTTTATATTTCAGCTTAATCTTTAAATATATGTTTTTTTGCTTAATTGTAGATCTGTCGTAATATAGTGAAAGAGAAAACTAAAGTAAGTCATTAATCTATAATTATAAATTATAATTATAAATATTTAATGTTTAACCACACTTTGTTACAATTTTTTAAACGTTTTAAAGTCTGTTGTTTAATTTTGTTGGCTGTTTTGTTGGACAATTAAAAGAAGTGTTTTAAATTTATTAATATATATTCGAGTTATTTGATTTTTTAAATCAGGCCTTTCACTTTTATGTACACGAAGCGAAAAAGACATTCATATAAAATTACAAGATTCTTTTTAAAGTAAAAGAAATCTTTTAGATCAAATGCAACATGATTTACTATTAAGAAAACTAGAAAGTAATGGAATACGAGGTACTGTCTTAAACCTATTAAAAAGCTATTTAACCAACAGAGCACAAAAAGTTAAAATAAATAATATGATTAGCCAGTGTAAAACTGTTGAAATTGGTGTCCCCCAAGGTACGGTCCTTGGACCACCATTATTATTTTTAATATACGTAAATTATATTTTTGATCAATGTTCTGACATATATTCATTTGCTGACGATAATTTATGTTTGAGTTTAAGTAGAAGGACAATTAAATTTCAAATCAAATTTCTCAACGTTTCTCTCAAAGTAAAAGGAGATTTTTAAATAAATGTAGATTCTTTTATTTTAAATAACGACTCATTTAATTTAAATTTAAAAATTTTAAGAATTCTTCATTTAGCTCAAAATTATCCTGAAATGCCAATAGCTGTAATTAAAATCCTATAATTTAAAATAAGAATAGTGCTCTTATAAAATGCGGTTTTCGGATTAAATGTTTTACGTTATTTAAAATAAAAGATACAGTTTTCTGCGTAAATTCTGCAGACGTTTTCTTTTAAATTTAGCGTTAAAATCTTTTGATTATAGAGATATTTTTTTGAGTGTACATATACACGATACGAAGTTCCTTTCGCCACTTTTTATTAATATATAATTCAAAAAACCAAATCAACCAATAAAAACTTAATTTTTAGGGTACGAAAAACATATCATATTTTATATGAATTTCAAAATTACTAAAACAAACATTTTCGGTTTGCTACAAATTTTGAATTATTATGTATAGAAATAAGAGAAGGTAGTAGGGAAATTTTTACACTTCTCTCAATTTTATTAATATATAATAAATTTTATATTCTTGTAACATTCGTGTTATTATTATGACCTGCTTTTTAAATGCATTCATTTATATTAATAAAAACACATTACTAACATTAATATACATATTTAAACATATTTAAACATATTTAAACATATTTAAACATTTTTAAACATATTTAAACATATTTAAAAATATTTAAACATATTTAAAAATATTTAAACATATTTAAACATATTTAAACATATTTAAACGTATTTAAACATATTTAAACATGTTAAACCCAGAAAATAAGGATTTTCTATTTTAAACTTTATGAAAGTTATAAACAAAGTGATTTTTCTCTTTTATATCCTTATAATTGTTATGCGATGTATTCTAAAGTTATGAGCTCTTCAAAGTTGAGAATTCACTTTTGTGCTTTGACCGCAAATAACTCGATTAGGAAAAAACCACAGAACAGTGATAAGAACCTAATTACAAAGTAAAAGTTGAGTTGTTATGAGATTTATAAATTTAATCAAAACAACTTTTTTAATACGCTGCACCATTTTAAGTTCAGGAAAAAATGTTGAAAAGTACATAAACTAATGAGTTTTTTGCTTTGTGATACGATATAAAAAAAAAATTGTTTTTCTACAAGAATTCTTCACAAGTACTTTTAGACTTGTAATTACAAAATTATTAGAAAAAAACATTAAAGGACTTTTAAATCATTCATAAATTGTAATGAGTTAAAACTTGAAAATGAATTATATACAATATATCAGAGCTGTAAAATAATGCATTACTCTTGGAATGCATTACCATTACTCACTACTATTGCAAGTAATGCAAGCAAGATAAACTAACAGTACCATAACCAGTATTGGTACTTCAAAAAATTAAATTACCATTATCACGTGATGGTATTTGTTCTTCACCATTACCGTACTTCAGAAGCATTATCTGGCATTGCCTGACAGTATTCAGCATTACATAGCATACAAGTCGGATACATAATACGATTGATAATGTTATTATTCTGGAAATAGTAATAACTTATCATAGTTTTCTAGATTCGAACATGGTGTCTTTATATAGAATTACATTTAATTAAAGCTTTGTTCATCTGAATAAACTTATAAAATAATATACTCATGAGCAAATTAAAAATTTCCGATTTATATCGATTAATGCTGAGTTATTTGGTAAAATTGTTAGATGAGTACTGTGAGGCAATGTTAGGTAATGCTAAGTATTTCTGAGTAACGCCAGGTAATGCTTCCAAGTACCAATACCATTACTTTATAATGGTAATTAAAGTTTTTTAACTACCAATGCTGATAATGGTACTAGTAATTTGTCTCCCTTTCATTACTTGCACTGGTAATAGGAATGGTATTGGTAATACTTTTTTACATATCTGGCTGTGATAAATAAATTTTAATTAATTTATAAACATCTTTGGGTTTGATTCTTGGTCTTCGTTTTTAAGTAAAAACGCTAATTGAATCAGTGTTTTATTAGTCTAAAGTATGACTTGAACCTAAATCGCCGAATATTTTTGAATTCCAAAGAAAAACTTGTAAAGTTTTTGAAAAAGAAATATGTTTCTATATAGATTATTCGCATTATACTATATACAATATTCTTAATTTCTTTCTTTAATAATGCTCTTATTTAATTTGTTTAGAAAAAATAAATATTTTTAAATTTTTAAAGAAGAAATACGTTTTTTTAGATTTTTAATATATTTTTTAATTAAGACTGTTATTATTTGAAGAATTTAAAATTAAAATAAATGGGGGAAATTCTGGAAGAGTCCATTTCATACACCATTTCATTTTTTCTAATTTAAAATAGAAATACCTATCGGAGAATGATAGCAAATTGTTTAATTATCGTTTTATATCATATCACTCTTCTCAAGATTTTTGAGAACTAATACTAACAAGAAAACGTTCTCAGGAGTGTCTCACCGATTTTGATGAAATTGAGATGTGTTACAGAGTATGAAATTTAATGGGTACTTTTATTAAGGGGGTAGTCCAGTGAAAAAAAAAAATTTTCATTTTTTTGTTTTTTGCTTAAATCTACTCTACTACACCTCGAAAATACTCCCTTAAAATATCTAAGCAAAATATTGAATAGTTTTAAAGATACAGAGAGTTTTCGAGAGACGTGTAATCCAAGCGCTCGAAGGTCCCCTGGCGTGTTTCGGAGCAAGGAGGACTCTTGTATTTCTGTTTGCTCCGCCCATTTTTTTCGGTTTATAACGGTCTAGGTCCTTCTGCTTTGTATTTAAGGTTAGTTATGTATAGAGCAGGCATCGCGTTATGTTTGGAGCAAGCATCGCTGACTAAGGTAAAATTAATTTTTTTTAGCTTTTTTCCGCAACAAAAACTTTAAACGCGTTTTTCTCAAAACAGCATTTTTTGACTCGGCGGACGTCAGATCTCAGAGTCTTTTGCTCCGATTGATCTAAAAATTTAGCTGTATATTTCTTGATTGTGTATCTATCGTCGGAACTAGAATTATTAAAATCCATTGTTTATTTACAAAGTTATAAACAAATTAAGCACCCGAAAAACACCCGAAAAATTCAAAATGCCGCCATTTTGTTATTTTTTATTGAAAATTAATAATTCTAGTTCCGACGATAGCCAATGTTCTACAGATTAAAACCTCGTTTGAATTTTTTGTTTCAAATGAACCGTTGCAGAGATTCGACGTCCGCCAACAAAAAAAATTTTTTTTTGGAGTGGCCATTTTGTCAGGATGACTCATAAAAAAAAAAAATAAATTTTTTTTTTGTGTAGTTTAATAGTTGTACTATCATATGTCAAAAAGTTTTTTAATAAAAATTAATTGCTAATATGAAAAAAAAATCGTTGAAAAAACAGTTGTTTTCACTGGACTACCCCCTTAATTGTTTTTTTTTTTTTTATAAAAATTGGTTTTCAAAAGTTTGTCTGCCATGTTGGATCCGCCATTTGAACTTTTTAAATTTAACATCAGATTTGTAATCAGTAAAACCCCTTAATACCGGTTTTCACGAAAAAACTGATGTCTGAAAGAATATACATCATTTACGTATTAGTGCAAGGGGTTGTTTATCACCTTGAGGAGCTGTTTTTACGAAAACCCAAAAACACGTCAGCTTTATTTTTCAAAATCGTATGTAAAAAAATATTTGTCGATGATTTTTAAATAAAACTGTTATTTTTGTGACGGAAAAATAAAAAAAAAAAATCATTTTTCTGCAATAAAAAATAAGGGTTACCACCCCCAGGAATCGGATTACTTATAAAAGCTTAGTATATTTATGAGACATCATTTCCATTTTGTTTCATTCGAAAAAATTCATTAGAACTTGAAATATTTAGAAAAAACTGTTTTTGGGGGTAAACTTTAGGGGTGGTTTTCACCCCCTAAATGTAAGTATCCACAAATAAAAAAAAAATACGTGTCTCTTATTTTCGATACTCTATAACATTTTTCAATTTCATCAAAATCGGTGAGACACACCTGAGAACGTTTCCTTGTAAGTTAATTTGCTTAACTAAAACTAGCGCTCACTTTGCCGACAAAAACAATTAAACAAGCCATTCTAAATGATGATACCTATTATAAATACATGTTTATTTTGAAATGTAATAATAAACGTCTCTAAATTACAGTGTTTAAACATCACACCTAATTAAGGACATGACATACCTGAACAAGCAAAACACTTGTAGCGATTGCTGCTGTTAATTGAGAAAATTTAAAATACCATGTCCTAATTCCCTCGCGGCCTCAAAAACGCGCAATTAGGCAGCAATTCGATAGACGATTGCGACAAAAGTTCAATTAGAAAATTTTTGGGTGCATCGAAAGCTCAATAAACACCACTAATCTACGGCCGGATCGAAATTGGGGAGAGGCAAACTAATCGACATATACGCTACACATATGATAGAAAAAAGAAAACCAATTTTATCGGCGAACACCTGTGACTATGTTCGAACTATCTGTTACATATAGTATATATGCGTCGTACATACAGATTGCCCCAATAGAAAAGTTTTCTGAACCCTTATCGGTCGCAGGTGGTATAGTGTTGCAGTTTGGGGATCCTGTGATTACTAGGGTAGGATAGATATCAAAAATTCGAATTTCGATGTGGTTTATGTAAATTATATAGAACATCAAAATAGGGATGTGTTATTGTAAAAAAAATTTGTTTAAGTGGTTAAAACTAACCTTCTACGATTTGGAACAAGAAGCCGACTACCGCCAGGTATCACAGATATCGGTGTTATGCTATATTCAGGTGTTGAAAATTGTAACTTCTTTGATGTTCCAGCCCTCTTCATCTTCGGTGTTAGACTGATACCACTCTTTGGTGATGCCTTGGTAAGCGGTGCTAGTTCGATGGCATCTGCACCAATATTTGTACTAAGTGCCATTTCGACTGATGGTTTTTTTGTTTGTTTTTGTTTCAAAAGTACCTACGTAACAACTATTATATCAACAATTTACCACTGTATTAAAATACAATTTAACAACACAATAAAAAAAAACAAAATAAACAATTTTTAAACGAATATCCCGGACCACAAAAATCTCGCGATTACGACGAATGAGGAAAGAACACTCTTCTTTAAAACACTGTCTTGGGGAAAATCGCTGTTTTTCTCTTGCACTATATATACAAGATAATTTAACTTGGACAAGGACTTCTAATAGATTTTACAGAATTGATTGTCACCTGCTCTATTTATTTATTTTATTACAAAAAGAAAACAATGTTTTTCTTGTTTGTGTCTTACAGAAAATAAACTTTATAGCTCGCAGGATGACAGGATAGAAAAGAAGGAATCTTTGAGACTGGATCGATTTTTACTAAAAACAGTGCGACCGGTGCCGTGTTCAGATTAGAACTGAAGTTGATATTCCTTCGTTTCTCAAGTTATATTCTGGCATGATAACATGAAAAGCGCTGACCTACAGTCACAAATAAGTATTTGGTGTAGAACACACTGTAGATACGAGAACCACACTTCGAGGGAGCTCGAGCACGAGTATACCCCTCTCACAACAACGGAAGACACTCTCCTCTATGGAATCTAGAATCGCGTCTTTTTATACAAAATTAAACGGTGCTTCGCTGTAGAACGAACAGAACGTTTCCCGTAGACGTACGTGATTTTAAGATGTATCTAAAAATCGAATTTGGGATATTTCGAATATTTCACGGTCGAGTTTTTTTATTTAATAACATACATCTAGAATTTATATTGTGATTTTGTGGGAATTTTTTGTTTTATAAAATCTAAACTTTATTTTACATAGAAGATAAAAATTTTGTGTACGTCTCGCAAATTTTTCGCCCAGGATTTTGCCTAAAGTTTTGCTCGTTTTTTCGCACATGCTCCCAGGGCATCCTGTGTTGAAAAGTAGAGGGAAGGATATTGCTAGAGAGCTTTTTCCATGTGTCCTGCAATACGACAAACTTACACACCTAGGCGCCCTACTAGCCTACTAGAAAGGAGATTTGCTCTCCCTTTGCCCAGTTTGCTGCCAGAAAAGCGCGCATTTACCTGAGTTTGAGTCTGAGTCTGCCGCTGCCGGCATCGTGGTAATAGGCCATTCAAATTTTGCTATTTTTGCGGCTGCATACCTTTATCTGTAGAAGTGTGCTCTTCCACTGATACCATTCCAGAGAGGAGACTTAACACGAATCTAATGCATATTTAGAATGTTCCACATCAAACCTGGAGCAAAGCCAAGCGGTTTTAGGAGAACAACCTCTTCAAAAGGACTTCGAGCTTATCCAGCTTTCCTAAGGTATCTGGCAAAAACAGAAAACCTTCTTCAAATAGACCAACGATAAAAATTATAGGCCAGGTTTGGCATGAGTATAAAGCTCTCTTATAAGGGCGGGGAGCTTTTCATTGTTAAGAATCTCACACGAGATTCTCCTAGTAATCGTAAGAATAATTTAATGGGACCGAGCACGTCTTTTACATTCCATGAATAAGCTTTTAAGCGGCCAGCCCCTGGAATAAAAGGGCTAGCACAACAATAGGGACAAAAAAGTGCATGTTTCCGCAAATTTTAAGGAAATTCCTTCACACCGATTTGCTTCCGAAAATAAAAGGTTAAATGAAATAAAAATCCATAAGTGGTCGTCAATGACGATCTTGATTTTTGAGCCTAAGTGGAATATGTGATTTTTCACCTCGACAGTCGCCACTTGGTCTGAGTGCTTTTGGGATGTGAGTTTTGGAACGTTGAACAAAAATTCGAAAGTCTTTAAAAATAAATCAGCATGAATGATATATCCTTGAAAATATTGGAATGACATTTAGTTAAATCAATTTAATCGTAGAATTTTCTCAACCAATTAAACTGAGTGCTTTTAGGATTCCGTAACGGGTATAGCCTCTAGAATTCGGTTTTTAATTTTTTTCACAGTGTTCCACCAAATCGAAAAAACTGAGAAAAAAATTGTTTTCTGTTAAAATGTTTGTTTTCAAAAACACACAAAAATTCATGTTTTCAAAAACACAATTAAAAAAATGATTTTGGTTTTTTTTTTAAATTGGTTTCAATAGATAGATAGATAGATGGAAAACGCCGCGGGGCGTTTCGATATTTGAAGTTGGCGCAAAAAACAAGATGATTTATCTAATATAACTATCGATGGCTAACTCATGAAAGAATTTATAATATACTAGCTGGATTACCCGGTTTCACCCGGCGTTGGGTAAATACTTACTAATGAAACACTTCTCAAATGTTCTAGTTTGTTATATCCTAGAAATTGTTTCAACCCGAAAACCCCTTAATGGATCCGCCATCTTGAATTTCCAAATCTTAATAATATTCAAAATTATTAGCCTTAAAATAATCATTGTACCAATTTTCATTAAAATCCGTTGAAATCGAGAGGTTTTTGTCGCCATATTGGATCCGCCATCTTGAATTTGGAAATTTTGCTAATATTCGAAATTAGTGGCCTCAGAACAATCATTATAGTAATTTTCATTAAAATCTGTTGAAATCGATCATATCAATCATATTGGACTTATAAATTTTGATAATATTCGAAATTTGAAGCCTCAGAATAATCATTCTACCAATTTTCATTTAAATCTATCGAAATCGAGATATTCTGGACGCCATGTTGGGTCCGCTATCTTGCATTTAGAAATTTTGATAATATTCAAAATCAGTAGCCGCAAAATAATCGTTGTACTAATTTTCATTAAAATCCCTTGAAATCAAGGAATTTTGGTCGCCATCTTGGATTTGAAAATTTCGATAACATTCAAAATCAATGACCTCAAGATAATCATTGTACTAATTTTCATTAAAATCCGTTGAAATCGAGAAATATTGGTCACAATTTTGGGTCCGCCATTTTAGATTTGTAAATTTTGATAGCATTCAAAATCAGTGACCTAAAGATAATCATTGTACTAATTTTCATTAAAATCCGTTGAAATGGAGAAATCTTGGTCGCTATATTAGGTCCGCCATTTTAGATTTGTAAATTTTGATAACATTCAAAATCAGTGACCTAAAGATAATCATTGTACTAATTATCATTAAAATCCGTTAAAAATCGAGAAATATTGGTTGCCATATTGAATCCCCATCTTGGATTTCTAAATTTTGATAATATTCAAAATCAGTGACCTAAAAACAATCATTGTACTTATTTTCTTTAAAATCCATTGAAATCGAGAAATCTTGATCGCAATATTGAATTCGCCATCTTGATTTTCTAAATTTGGACAGCGGATTTGAAATCAGCATGCTGCACGCCCCCATGTACTAATTTTCATGAAAATCGCTTGAAACTTAAAATTTTCAGCCGCCATCTTGGATCCGCCATTTTGAAAAAAAATTAGCTTATATGTTAAGTTGGAATATTGTCCTTCATCAGGCAGAGGTAGAATCACCTGATGAGGATTTAGAAGATGACCTTCTGCAGTCGGATACTGAAGACGCAGAAATGACGGTCATCGAAGTGACCCCCCCCTAGCAGCAGCCATGGTGGGAGTGGTGCAGATTAATCTACACCACTCCAAGGCAGCGTCGGCTGCGCTGCTCCTACGTCTCTCCCAAAAAGGGGAGGACGTCGCTCTTGTCCAGGAGCCTTGGGTCGTTGGGGACCGGATTCGTGGACTAAACTTGGCAGGTTACAAGACCTTTTATGTACAGAATGCAGGTAAACCAAGATCATGTATTCTTATCAGAAGTAATTACAACGCCTTCATCCTCACAAATTTTAGCGATAGAGACAATGTAGTGGTCATGCTGGAGCTTCAAGCTCGGACCATATGGCTGGTCTCCAGCTATATGGCACATGACCATGAGGAACCACCTCCGCATAATCTTCTGCGCAAAACCATCGAGGAAGCAAAGGGGCGGAGAATAACAGCAGTTATTGGCGCAGACGCCAACGCGCATCACACGATCTGGGGAAGTTCGGACATCAACGAAAGGGGTGAGTCTCTTTTGGAATTCATTATGACCTCTGGCCTATGGATTGGTAATGTGGGAGATGAACCTACATTTATTAATGCGGTGAGACGGGAAGTTCTTGACATCACCCTTGTCAATGAACAGGCCGCCCACCTGGTTGAGAATTGGAGAGTATCCAATGATGCCTCTTTATCTGATCACCGGTATATCGAGTTTACACTAGATATGCAGAAACCGGTCTGTGTACCCTACATGAATAGGAGGAAAACCAACTGGGACACGTACAATAGGGTCCTAGGAAATACGCTGCCTGAGGAAGGGCCACCCACAATTCACTCCATGCAAGACGTGGATGATGTGGTGGAAACACTCACAAAGGCATGTAACAAGGCAACGCGGTATTCGTGCCCCACCAGGAGGCCTAGAGGGAAACCTAGACCTCCATGGTGGACAAAGGAAGTCGTAAACGCAAGAAGGGAATGCCGCAAAGAGTCCAACAAGGCTAAACGGACCAATAATTGGTCACCATATAAAGACAGCCTGAAGAACTTCAAAAAACTAGTTAGGAAATCTAAACGCTCCTCTTGGGAGAGTTTCTGCAGCAGAATAGAGGAAGCATCAGAGGCTACCCGTCTGCGGAAAATTCTCTCAACAACTCTGGTTACCCCCAGTCTATTGATGAAAGACAACGGGGAATGGACCTCCTCAAGCTTAGAAACCCTGGAGCTACTGACCGAAACGCACTTTCCAGGCTGCTCTTCGGAGCAAACTAGGGAATCGGCAATAGCTCACAGTACTAATGATCTTGCCCATGAGATTCTCAGTAGGAATAAACTGAGATGGGCCATAGACAGCTTCAAGCCGTTCAAATCTCCAGGTTTGGACGGCATCATACCTGCCGAGCTTCAGAGGGCCTCGGATATAATAATACCGTGGTTGATGGCTATTTTTAAAGCCTGCTTTAGCTTAGCTTACATACCTAGAACCTGGAATGAAGTCAAGGTTGTCTTCATCCCCAAGGGAGGAAAGGCTTCGCATAGCAAGCCCAAGGACTTCAGACCCATTAGTCTTTCTTCTTTTCTTCTTAAAACCCTGGAAAGATTGATCGACGCATATATCAGAGGGATGGTCAACCCAGCAAAACTGTCACCCTCTCAACATGCCTACACGAAAGGTAAATCAACCGAAACAGCTCTGCATACCCTCGTTGACCAAATAGAGAGGTCATTGCTGTACAAAGAGTACACGCTCGCGGCCTTCCTAGACATTGAGGGTGCCTTCAATAATGTCACACCGGAGGCGATTGCAGAGTCCATGAGAGGTCTGGGCCTGGACGAATCGCTTATTGGGTTGATAGGACGAATGCTGCGCGACAGAGTCATCAACCCAAGTCTTGGGGCATCCTCCATTAGGAGATTTGTGGACAGGGGCACACCTCAGGGTGGGGTTCTGTCGCCTCTTCTGTGGAATTTAGCTCTGAACGGTTTGCTCCTGGAACTCGATCGATCAGGATGTTGCGTGGTCGCATATGCGGACGACGTAACTATTTTGGCCTCAGGCAAGTATCCCAATACGTTATCTGAGGTAATACAACAGGCCTTGAACAAACTCACATCATGGTGTTCAAAATGCGGCCTGGACGTGAACCCTAATAAGACGGAGTTGGTGCTTTTCACCAGGAAATATAAGATTCCCTCCTTCGATTTACCGCTCCTCAATGGAGTGAGGCTAAGACTCTCAGACCAGGTTAAGTACCTTGGGATCATTTTAGATAGGAAGCTAAATTGGGGAGCCAACGTTGCGGAAAGGGTACGAAAGGCTACGACGGCCTTGTACTCCTGCAGGAATGCGATTGGCAAAAAATGGGGCCTCGAACCACGCATTGTTCACTGGCTCTTCGTGACTGTGGTCAGACCGATCCTGATCTACGGAGCGCTAGTATGGTGGCCTGCTCTGGAAAAGGCATGCCATCAGAATGCGTTGGGGAAGGTACAGCGAATGGCTTCTATCTTAATCACGGGTGCTCTCAGGACGACTCCTACCAAAGCCCTGAACGTCATCCTACATCTCCTACCATTGGAACTTCTCGGCAAGCAAATTGCAGCCTCCACAGCCGTTAGGCTCAACTCGGTAACCCCATGGAGAAGAGTGGATTATGGACATTCCAAAATCCTTAATTCTCACGCTCCGAAGTTAGACTATATTGTCCCAAATCCCTGTTTCGATAATAAATTCGAAGCACTCATACCGACAAGGCAAGAGTGGGGGGAGGAACTCCTTAATCGGATAAACTCAGTACAGATATTCACCGATGGATCGAAGTTGGAAGGCAGGACCGGTGCCGGAATCTACTCCGAACACCTCTGCCTCGAAACGTCATTTCGATTGCCAGACCACTGCAGTGTCTTCCAGGCAGAGGTTATGGCCATCAAGGAGGCACTAAAATGGCTGCAGAATAACATGTCATCTCCCGAAGACATTGCTATCCTCACTGACAGCCAAGCCGCAATCAAGGCCCTCATGGGCGTCTCTACAAACTCTAGGGTCGTAGCGGACTGCCGCTCTCTCCTAAATCAGGTAGCAGAGGGCGTGAAAGTTAATTTAATATGGGTACCGGGACACAGTGATGTCCCGGGGAACGACAGAGCGGATGAGCTAGCTAGACAGGGTACAGCTCTGCCGGATGAAGATATCATCCGGGACATAGGGGCACCGCTCGCACATAGGAAAATGGAAATCTCGCGCACGTACGCGAGGATTGCTGAAAATCGGTGGATGCGAGAAAGCACTTGCGCATCCACCAGGCATATCTGGCCAAAATTCGATAGAAACAGGTCAATGAACTTGATTTCACTTAGGAGAGAGGCCATCAGCAACGTCGTAGCGGTAATCACAGGGCACTGCCTCGTGGGCAGACATGCCAGCAGGCTAGGCGTATCATTCAACGACTTCTGTAGAAGTTGCCATAACGAGGAGGAGGAAGAGAGTATAAGCCACCTCCTCTGTCACTGCCCAGCACTTGCGCTGTGGAGAAGCCGGTATCTGGGCGCCTATTTCTTTGGTGACCTTTCGGACCTGAGTTCGAAGAACATCAGGGACATTGAACGGTTCATCAGAGCTTCAAAGTGGTTCGATGGTTAGTGTTAATAGGATCGTCCCATGTGGTAACACAATGGGCCATTTCGTTGGCCTAAGTGCGCCTGTCGGCAGCCACTGTAACCTAACCTAACCTAAGTTGGAATATGTACTACTTTCGGAATAAAAATGAAAAATATCGATGCAGGCGTTTAGGCGTGATTAAGCAACAAACAAACAAACTTTCATTTTTATATATACATATATAGGGATTATAATCGCTTTGATAATGTAAATTACATGACTTTTAATGTTAAAGCCATATAAACGCTTTAAAATAATTCAAACATGTTTTTAAAATGCGGTAAAAAAGGGACTTTAACAAAATTATTACACTGCAGGATTAAAGTTAATATTTGTTTTAGCTAGTTTTAATTTTACTTTGCGATCAATTTAATTCAAACCGAAGTTGATGACTCTAATTAGAAATTGATTTACTGATAGACACCAATTTTTTACAGATCAAGTCTTTTATCATTTCTATAGAATTTTTTTCCGTAGATTACAAATTCGCAAACAAAAATGTCCTATCACGTTACGTTTTTGAAAAAAATAGATTTGATTTGGTCTTGTTCTGTGCAAAATAAAATATTAATTTTTGTCAACTATTGGGAGTGATAACCATAATTGGTGGTCTAGCGCCGAAAAATTGAGGTATTTTTAGATTTTTTTTTCAGGGTTAAATTAATGAACAGCGATATTGAAACTTTTTAGGTATATTGTAGTCTTCAGGCTACATACAAAAACATTTTTTTTAATTAAAAAAAGTTGTTCATTATGTTAAAAATGGCACTAGGTAAATAAAACTCTCTCGAAAAAATATACCTTGGTTGTAAGGTAGATTTGACTTTTATATTTATGTAATATAAAAACTAAAAACTAAGAAAATTATTAATAAGTATGAGTGCAGTTATGACCGAAACAAGAACAAACAAGCAAAAATTGAAAATTGACAGAATAACTAATCAAAATTTCAGATGATTCGGCTGAATAGTTTTTTTCTGTAGAACCTGAAATACTGTCAATATCCTTACAAACATATTCTCGAAAGACTATACTTTCGAAATATCGGAAAATCGATTTCTTAAAAATTCTAGACCACAGGGCCCCCTATACAATTGAATGTCCTACAAATTTCATGAACCCTGAATGAAGCACATACTTAGCAAAAATGTGCCTAATCCTCGAAGAAGAGTAATTCTAAGATAAAATTTCAAGCAAAACAATAAAACGCTCCTCCAAAATAATAAAAATTACCTAAATCAAAATCTTGATAAAAAGTAAAAGTTTAAAAATTTAATTTTGTCAGAGTTTCACTTAAGTGGTTTCTTTTAAAACTTTTAATCTCCTTAAGAGTTCACACCCTCTCATCTTCATATCCATAAATAGAATTATTTTTCCAAAAGAGCAAAGTTCAAAAGGATATTTTTCTTAACCTTAATTCAACCCGTCAAAAATTGTAATCCTCAAAAATTTCCATTTCCGTAGCACCTAAAATTCATATCTCCTATGCAATTTCATTCGAAGCTAAGTAAGAGACGAGGAGCTGTCCTCCCACTCGTTGAAATCTTCGAGTTGAATAAAACAATGAATTCCTCCAACTAATCTTCCTTTCCTCTCAAAGAAAGAAAAACTCCTTAAGCTGCCCACATGATCCTTCTCGTCGAATTTTTAATATTTTACCCCATTCCGGGGATTGTTTTGAAAGTTGGCCGCAGATAACACCCTGGCAGAATGGATGTATCTGTTTGAAAGTTGTTTTGCATAAAACATGTCACCCTCTCGGATAAGATAAAAAGCGCAAACAGAACTTTTTCGAAAAAATATTAAGGACATAAATTCGCGGCGATAACTAGAAACTGCACTCTTCTTCAAGAGATGGAGAAATGAGACGATGGAGCCCCAAGTTCTAGAATTTCCACCACATGACTATGGAGAAAATTTATTTTCGTGTTTATTTATAACTCCTTGCTCAACTGAGAAAGAAAGTACGCTACATTTTTTTAGAATTCAGCAAAAGGACCTTCTTACAAATGTTTTTTACCTTACTGATCCTTCCACCACTCTCAGCGGAATGTGCGAAGTGTGGTTCTGTAAAAAACAAAATTAAGAGAAATATTTTCTTGAGAGGTCGGAACTTCGTCTTTCGCAGGAATTTGAAGGACAACAGACGGAAATGTCCTTCTTATAGGTCAGGAGATGATGAACTTGAGCCGCCTACCTGCGAATGTTTAAGATACATAATTAGTTACATATTACATTTACATGGGCCGATTGACACAGCTTAAATCCATAGTCTTCCACTCAACGAATGACTGCGTATTTAGTTACTTCCGCAAATATTTAAGGACTGCTTTACTCCCAGTGGCTTTGAGCACGAACCTGCAAATATTTGCCTTTAATCAAAGGGACATTATATGCTACCTCACGTAAAGACAGGAGACCCATAAATTGGGTTCAGTCGGGTGTTTCTGTAAAGACATAATGAAAAATATTTAGTTGGGTTGGTTAAAAAATTATTTTTTAATTATTTTACTTGTAAACAGCGAAATGTTTGCCTTAAACTGGTTCGAATTGTCGGATAAACCACTGGGAAATTTGCTATAAAATAAAATAAGGCATAATTATTATATATTATTTAATATACTACTCAAAAAAAAAATTAAAACTAAAAGGACAGGTCTAAGCACAAATTAAAAATCCTTCACTAAAAACTTGGTCTAACCTTAAATTAATCTGTATAATTTACGAATTTACATTTTTCGCTGGGATACTTGGAAAAATTGAAAAAAAATTGGTTCTTTATAAACTCTTTATTTTTTTGAGAAGTGTTGTTTTTTACTGAAGAACAATGGTGCGTATTATAAATAAAAACTTTTTAAAACAAAATAGAACCATCTTCAAAAAGTAAAAAATAGCTTTATTTAAAAATCCTCTGTTACACTGAAAAAAAATATTTATTTTTTAATTCATCTAGTACGCATTTTCTGTATCAATCAACTAGATTCTAGTTCATTTAACTACATATTTTAATGGCAACTTTACTAGAATGCATTCGTTAATTTTTAAACAAAAATCATTTAAATTTAAGTTTTAGTCCATTACAAGCATGTACTATACAGTCGTTATTATAAGATACCTGCTGTAAAGGTAAACATCCCTGGCATAAAATGTTGTATGCTAGATTAATTTTTATAAAATAGCTTAATTTTGTTCATGTTTTCCCATTACTTCTAAAGAATTAAGTGCACCGATATTAGAATCAAAATAATGTCACAATGTCAGAAAAAATAAAGTTTTATAATAAACTAGGGTCAATTATTTAATATAAATAAGATCTGTCAATTTGCCAGATTGGTCGCACTAGTGTTAACAATATTATAATTATTAAATAGATTTCTCTTGCAAATTTGCCAGGTGAAAATCATAAGCAAAAATATATAAATGAACCACCACATTCGTTATTAAAACCAAGTATTTTTTCAGGTGTATTGCTTTCAATATTGTGTCCTTACATTTTACCAAATGTTTAAAGTTGGCGACAAAACCTGAATAATGGTGTCTCGGTGATTTTTTGGTATCAAAATGCTTATTATTTCTTAATTATTGCTAATTTTTTAAAGTAGAAGTTAATAAAAAACTATATTTTTTATCTCATGTTTTGAAAACATATGCTTGTTAGAGCTAAAAAAAACACACGGTCCAATTTGTATTGATAATGAGATTAATCTCAGAGACCAAGTTCTAAGATGTAGAGTGATGAATGAGATCGAATTTTTGATTTAGAGATCAATCTTATATTTGTATGCGAAAAATAGAGACATGGCTCAAAGATTGAGATGTAATACTGAGTGCTGCCCCAATCTCGTTTTTTTTTGTTGAATTTAATGCAGTTCTTTTGCGATTTAGTTTTATCAGTTTTAATCGTTGACAAAAAAAATGGTTCTATTTCATATCTTTAATCAGAAAGTAAGACAACTTTCGAGATGTTACTTTACAAAATCAGAGTTTTTAAAAAGCCATGCATCATATACAGGTCCTGGCTCATTGAAATCACAAGCTGCATCGCATAAAATCGAAGAGAGGCCAAAAGACGATGTTAACAAAACGCTGTTATTACTACAAATGTCAATATATGATATCAGAAATTATAAGGAATATCAATGAAGTTCGCACCAATCCGTCAACAAAAAAATATTACAATCAGATAATAGATAGCACTGTGTGGTCAAAAATCTCTTTACTTTTTGATCATGGCAGTATACATCAAATTGTCATGATTTTCATCCAAATCTTGAACTGGAAATTTTTCAGAGTAATTTTTGATTCAAAAGTGATTGTAAGTCATAGCAATTTGATGTTATTTTTAAAAAAACATTTAAATCTTGGCTGTGTTACTCATTGGAAATTTAAATACAAGAGATAATTTCCTTATACATATTCTGATATAGACGAAAAAAAGCTATTCATAAAGTTTGATTTCTAATTTTGAGCTCAGTCTCAACCGTCTCACGAAAAGTTTTTAAATTCCTTAAAATTGATCTCAAAGTCAATCTATAAGCTGATCTCACCGTTAAAATACGTTGTTTTTTTTTCAGACGTTCCACTGATTCAAAATAACGTGCACCGTGATTTTGTGAGTTTTTTTTTTTTTTTTTTTTTTTTTTTTAATTCCACTAGCCAAAAAACAGGCTGGGAAAGTCTAGTCTTCTTTGAAGACTAAGAAATAAATATGCAAAGTTTCATAAATATATCTCTCTTTATCCCTTCAATTTTCAAATTTTTCAAAAAAAATTTTCAACTTTTGGATGTGTCAAGTTCCCTTAATTAATTATAACTTTTTAATGTGCATTTCTCATCATTTTCCATGTCGTTTGAAAAAATATTGACTATAAGTATGTAAAACCTTCAAACTGTTTCTTAAGGTGATTATCTTTAGGGTCTATTTTACCCCCAAAAAATACTTATCCACAAAAAAAAAAATTATAATTATCTCTTAAATTTTCAGTCGTGACAAAATCGGCAGTGAACCTCAGGATTCCTTCCTTGTCAGCTAGCTGATATTAAACTTAATTTCATGAATATTTACCAAATATTTCTCTCATTGGGTTTTTATAAATTTGTTTCTCTAAAATTTATATTAAAAAGCGAAAAACATACTCTGGCTACATCAACGAATCCCTATATACTTATATATATAAAAATAAAAGTTCGTTTGTTTGTTTGTTTGTTTGTTTGTTTATTTGTTTGTTTGTTTAATTATTTATTTGTTTGTTTGCTTGTTTGTTGCTCAATCAGGTCTAAACGCTTGCATCGATATTTTTCATTTTTTGTCCGAAGGTAGTACATATTCCAACTTAACATATAGGCTATTTTTTTTTCAGATATTGCATAGGGGTTAAAAATGGCGGATCCAAGATGGTGACTGAAAATTTTAAATTTCAAGCGATTTTCATGAAAATTGGTACTTAAGGGTTTTGCAGGATGCTTTTTTCAAATCCGCTGTCCAAATTTAGACATTAAAAATGGCGGATCCAATATGGCGACCAATTTTTCTCAATTCAACGGATTTTAATGAAAATTAGTACAATAATTATTTTAAGGCCACTAATTTTGAATATTATTAAGATTTGGAAATTCAAGATGGCGGATCCATAAATGGGTTTTCGGGTTAAAACAATTTCTAGGATATAACAAACTAGAACATTTGAGAAGTGTTTAATTAGTAAGTATTTACCCAACGCCGGGTGAGGCCGGGTAACCCAGCTAGTTAATAATATAAATGAACGAATTTTTATATTCTGCACTAAATATAAGAGTCCTATTTGTATAGATATTTTAAATAATAATATAAATAAATACACTACTACTTCTTTACCTATTAATTTATTATTATTTATTTTACTGGCTAGGGGATATAGTTCTAAACCCTGCATTGTATTTTTAGCAACAATATACATATGGGCTAAATTAGTATATAGGTTTTCTTTAACAAGAGTTGATGTTAATGTTTAATCTCAAAATTTGAATATAATAATTGTGTTTATGTTAAAAATAGCAAGATTCCTTGAAAGACACTTTTTCGATCTCGAATCTTCTTGGTTAATTTTACCTACGTTTTTTTTATTCAGTGCAGTCCTCCTCCGCATCTCATTCATGTTTTATATATGAAACACAAATCAAAGCAATTCTCCAACGCATTCGGGCGGAATACGAAATTCCAACAAGGGCCCATTTTACCGCGTTGGGAGTAAATCATCGCAATCTTTAAAAGGATTTGTCGCCAAAATAGTATATATTCTTGTGTGACGTGTCTCGTGCCCCGGGGCTGCTCCGGGGAAGGGCGGAGTCCCAGCTGCCCCGCGAGCATCCTACTGAGTAATAGGCAGACGACAGATAAATATCTTTTTTGGCACTAAATTACACTTGGTGCCTCCGTTGCCAAGTTCCACTCGATGTTTCCTCGGACTTGCACGAGCAGCCTCGGACCAAGGATGGCATTATGGCGAGGATTATATTGATTTAGTTAAAAACGTGGGGGTTTTGTTTATGAAGTCAAGGACTTGTTTCTTCTTTGATTTGCTCGATGGACGATGCGATCCGGAACACGAAACCTTTTGTCGAGCGCCACAATGTGACCATTTGCATTTAACTTAACTTTTGGACCACTTGCTTTTGGATTGGTTGTCTGCCAGAATTCCATAAGGGTGGGTATATTTCGGAAATTAACAATTCACATTATGAGATGACTGTGTGTCGTCAGCCTTGGGCCAATGCATTTACTTTAGTATGCAAATTTACAAAAATTGCCCACAGATTGCCGTTTAGTTGAGCGCAACATTTCTAGAGGAGAGCCAAAAGATAAAAGTGCAATTGAACAAGATAAAAGTTAAGGAATTGTCTTCGTTCTATAATAGAAAATCGATGGGGATTCCCCCGAAGTGATACGGTTATTTCGAATTTTATGAGGTTAATTTGGACCTTTTGAAAGGAATATCAGACTCTTTTATGAAATAAGAAAAAACTCTTTATGGTACTATGTGCTGTCTTCGGATATTCCTTTAAGGTTTAAAGTAAGAATGGGATTCTACAAATTCTTTATTTCTTCTTCTCAGTTTAGGTAACATTTTTAGGTCTCCATACCTACAATGGAAAAAATGGACTGAGATTTTTATAAGACTAAGTTAGCACCTTTCCTGCTGAGTCTAATATGTCAAGTTTTTGTGGACACCGAAAACACTGGTCTTAAAGATAAATTAATTTACCATTTTCACGTAGGCAAAGGGTTCATGTGCAAGGTGATGGGTACACTCTCAAAGTTACCCCATTTGGCGGTTTTTTCTAAGTATACTTGCAGAAAGGGTGTCAACAAGCCTATCAAATGAAAGTATAGACATTGGCCTTTCCAATAGTACAGTATAAAGGCAAAACCGATTTAAGGCCGACACTCACAGGGTATCCAATTATCATTAAAAAAAATTAAAGCTGATCCTCGTTAATCAATGTTTGACTTGAGCTAAACAAATATGCTGACAAACGGAATGGGTCTTAAACATACCATGTAATAGCCCAATATGTCCCCTTATAGGGACAATATTTTTTCTTACCCGAATGTGCCCCCAAGCACTTTTTTTGGCAAAAATGTTTAGTGGGGTTGGAAAGCTCGTTTACACAGACGAAATTAATAACACTTCGTTTTCTACAAAAACTTAGAGACTGGGAGATTTTAGTTCGATTTTAATGTTTTTAGGGATGCTTAATCCGTTTCTGGGGTTAGTTTTTACATCGAGGTTGAAGGTGCCGGAATCATAAAAATTAGGAGATGAATACATATACATAATAGCAAATTACATATCGTTTCACCTATTTTAGAAAGGTCTAAATTAAACGTTCGCGGACGGCCTGAATTTAAGTAGGGTGTTGGTATGAGCACTATGTATAAACTTAATTTACCATATATGGTTCTTAAATGAAATTGGACAAGAGGATTTTATATATATTGGATGTAGACATTAAAAGCGTAGTTAATTTAAAAAAAAAAAAAATAATAATAATAAAATTAAAAAAAATTTAAAGAAACATAATGTACTGCATATACAGTGGTGATCCATCAAAACGAAAATATTACATATGCAGTAGCCGTCCAAGAACGTGTTCAGTTTTAGGGTTATTGTTTAGTTTACCTAGGGGTTGAAGGGGTAAAGATACAAAGGAGTAATTTTCTCTAGACTGGAGCTAATAATTAGAACGATATGCATCTTGCTAAAAATAAAATTCAACTGCCGTATAGAAATTGTACTTTACTTTGCTATTTCTCTAGAAATACATGGTTGATTTTCATGCGGTTTTTTTCCATTGTACAGCCTATTCATTAGACCTTACTATAGGATGCTTTTAGTTTCAAAATTCAAAATGGCGGATCCAATATGGTGTGCCTAAATTTAAAAACTCGCACGATTCTTATAAAAATTGGTAGAATGCAGTTTTAGAACTAGCTGATTTTAAATATTTTATATACATTTTGAAATTAAAGATGGCGTATAAAATATGACGGTTCGAAATTGCGAATTTTGTGTACGCCATTTTGATTCGGCCATATTGAATTATTGCATTTTGATATCGGAGTTGAAACAAGTGACCCTAAAAACTACCAATTTTTATGAAAATCCTATCAAATTTTATGTTCTTGATCTGTCATATTGGATCCGCCATATTGAATTCCTGAATTTTAGGAACAGATTTGAAATCAGCAACTCTAAAAACCCCTATGTACTTAATTGCAAACATATCCGACGGTATTTCGATTCTGTTTTGGTCGGCTTTTTGACGCTTTGTCTTCACCGCACTATGATATAACTGGACGAATTTTTTCCATTTTTCAATTATCTCCCGATAGAATAATGATATTGAGATGATTTTTTTTTTTTATTAAATTGTAAGCGATTGCAGTTTCGGTAAAAATAGTAGAAGGGCCCGGTGACCTTCGTTTAACCTTGAAAATTCGCTTCAAAGTTGACGATTTTTAGAAAACATTGATATTTTTGTATCTAGAAAATATGTCAATCTTTCCTTTTATTTTATTTCTGGCCGATATTCTTCTGTAGGTGTTTTAGAACTAGAGAAGTTCGATAGAAGTCATTCGAAAATCACGCGAAGTTCATTTGAAGGTCGAGAGGAATACAACAAAATCGCCTTTTTCGCAGTCTGACCAGGAAAAGGATTGTAGATTCAGTCCTTGGATGCTCAGGTCGGGCTATAGTATCAACAATCCATTCAGAGGTCGTTTGAAGGTCAATTCAAAGGTCATATTCAAGGGAATCACCACGAAATCGCTTTTCAGTAATAATATTAAACTGAATAATGAGTTTTAAATTTATTAATAAACTTTGTAATAAGATGTAATGGTTTAATTTAATTCACATTTGTTTAATAATCGACATCTTTTCTCTCCATTACAACAGCACTCTTAATCAATTATATGATGGCTAATTTATAATTCTTCGAACATTTTTATCGAATATTTTTGTGTAATATGAAACATAAAAAAACGTAAAGTAGTATCACCCTTAAATTTGATGAAAATCCACCTCAACAAAAAGGGTTAAACTACCCCTAAGCACCAAAAAAATAGTAAATCATAAAATATCTAAAGAAAAATCGAGTTAAAGAGTTTTCGGTGTGACTGATTACTAAGTACTAGCTTAAGGACGTTCCCAAAAAAATCAATTTTCTTACGATTTTTTTGAAACTTTAAATACACGTAGAAATTTTTTTCAATCGTTCTTGCGGTAGTAAATTTCTAATTATTGACTATTAAAATTTTCATTTTTAACATGGGAATCCTATCCCGATCGTTGTTAAAGCGAATGTTTTATTAAATAACAATAGTAATTTTCTTACAATTGTTTTAAAAAACTGATAACTATTAATTAAAGATATAACGAATATCTTCCATTTCCTGTAAAAATCACTATGACAAGCGGTATTGGTTTTGTTATAAAAAATATTAAAAATGAGCTAATTTTCGATGATTTTCACTTCTCGTGAAGTGAGAGATGGCGACTTGGCAACGTTGCACTGCGCGGTAAGTTTGAAATATTCTGAATGCGGCGCCAAAATCCGGACAAATTAAACATTTTTTTGAAACATTATTTTTTATTGCAAAAATGAAAAAGTTTATAATTATTTTTTTTACTAAATTCTTTGTTAGGTCATCGAGAATAAGTTTACTCAATGTAACCTCCTTCTGTTTGAACGACCGCCTCCATTCTTGGTCTGAAGCGATCGCAGGCCCGTTTTAATGAGCCACCGTCCATATCGGCAAATGCTGCTTTAACCCATTTCTTCCCAAGCGGACATTTTATAGTCGATTGGTTTTTCGTCTGTAAAAACCCTAAAACTAACAAAATAATATTAGAAAAAACATATTCTTCATATGGCATTTTCAGGCAGCCATATTTAATTTGTGGTGAAATTTTTTTCAAATCTGACCTCAGATTCGGAAAGAGCAGGTCGTTTTACTTAAGAATATGTTTTTTTCTAATATTATTTTGTTAGTTTTAGGGTTTTTACAACGGAAAAACCAATCGACTATAAAATGTCCGCTTGGGAAGAAATGGGTTAAAAGAGGTTTTCAATGATGCGACGTTTCGATGTCTGGACTTGTTAGTGACCCTTTCAATCACGCTCCACACGTAGTAGTCCAAAGGATTTAAATCAGGGCTGTTGGGAAGCCAAAATTCTTTGGACCAAAACATGTCGACGTTGTCCGACAACCAATTTTGCACGAAATGACTTGTGTGCGTGGGCGCCCCATCCTGCTGGAAAACATACGCCCTTCCAGACGATACAGTTTCCATCCACGGCTTCACCACATTTATGAAAACATTCAAATAAACTTCTTTTGTGACATTTTCTCCTTTGTTAAAGAAATGCGGTGGCATGATATCACCCTCACTGGACATAACACTTAGCATGTGAACATTCGCCGGAAATTTCGTTCTGGAAACAATGAGGCCATCTTCAGGATCTTGGGCGAACTAGCGATCATTCCTTCGATTGACTTTCGCATCGACAGTAAACATTTTTTCATCAGAAAAAAACTTGAGGCGTCCGGCAGCATTGTTTCGTAAAGAACACAAAAGCAAGTTACAGCGTTCAACTCGCTTTCTTCTGGCATCTTCAGAAAGCATCTGTCTCACTTTAATTGTGTAAGACTTGTAGCGGAAGTCCTTCTCGACGATTCGACGCATAGTTTTTTCACTCACACCGACAATCGACGACAATTTTCGGATCGACTGCCCTGGGTCCTCAAAAATCAGCTCCTGAGCCCGTTGAATGATTTCGGGCGTCCTGACAACGCGCTCCTTCGAGTGAGTTCTCCTTGCCGGTATTGCAGAACCTTCGTTGGACATCTCCGACTCGTTATACCTCCTGACGACGTCGTACATAGTCGATCTTGGGTACCCCCGAAGAATCGAATGATTTCTGTCGCTGAGCGCCCAACGCGAATACTTTCCATAATCGCAGCTCTTCGATTATACTCCACACTTGATTTCAACATTGCGACTGTTTCGAAGTTATGATCGTTTAGTACATGTGTCAAGCTATTTGGACGCCAATCGCGACCTCTTTAAGTGGTATAGAACGGCGGGAAAATCAAATTGAATTTTGTCCAGATTTTGGCGCCGCACCCTGTATATATATATTAGGTCTGTCTGGTAACTTTTGGGTAAAAATTTCTTGAGTAAAAATCTGGTAAAAAGTTTCATATGGTAGTGGGGATAAACATCAAAAGTTACCAGACGACTTCAAGTAAAAATTTTGAAATATGTTTTTTATTTATTTAAATAATTTTTCAATAACTTCTTCTTCTATCTGGATCGCAACGCAAAATTGAAACACACAAATGACAGTGACAAGCAATCGGTGATTTTACCCAAATTTACTCGGTCTCCGCAACGTGGGTAAATCTGGTGAAAATTGTGTAAGAGGGGAAGTGCTGTCAAGAGCTCAGTTTTTCCCCTCCGTGAGGTTAACAGACACTTTCGGGTAAAAATTTTACCCGCAAGTAAAAACTTTATAGTTACCAAAGAGACCTATTATTATAGGTTAACTATGGGTTACTGTAAATGAAAAGTCAATTTTTATAACAAGTGGAATATTTATTAGTATTTAATATAAATAAGTAGCATATTAACATCATAAACTTTGAATTAACATAAAGTACTAGTAATATTTTTTTTTTTTCTTAGGCATGAGTGCTATCTTATAAATTTCTCTTTTCCAATGAAAACTTTCCAATTCAGGCAACTGCTAAATTGTTTGAGATTTGATTTATCTAAGTATCTTTTAAGCATAATTTAAAATTGGTATTAATAGAAATTAATGGCTAAAATCAGTATAACAGTTTGGCCGGATTCTTACCCAAAAATTCAATAAGCTCAAAAACAATTCTCCTAAGTACGTCCCTGCCAAACTTGCAAAAGTCGATTTTAATGACTATTATTTAAGTTTTGCAGCAATGAGGAGAGTCGTCACGTTATTAATTCACAATGAAACATAATTATAAGCTACAATCTACAATATATAACAAATTCTGCGAGTTAATTTTTATAAATTCGTTTTCCTTTTTCCCTGTTTGAAATAAATTCATCTCTGCTACTCTCCACTAGGCGTAACTTTGGCGCACTTGAAATAAGTTTCTGCGGAATCTGCCTGCCTTCGTCCAGCGGCTGAACGACGGTCTGAAGTTTGCTGGCTGTCGTTCTTTCATTTCCGTCGTGATCCGAGTCGAGTGTCATTTGCAATGGGTGGGCAGGATTTATTTAATTTACCCGTTTAGTTTACCGAATTTATTACACAAAATGTTATATTTCGAGCCAGTTGAATGCGGCAAAGACAAATACCTATAGTTAATCGCCCACAATTTGTGTTCCCCGGCGTTTTTGAGCCGGAAAGTTTCTAGGCGGTGTCAGTTCGTTCGGTCGCTCTGTGATTTTGCCCCTGAAGTTTTTCCCTGCCTTCGGTGAGCTTGAGAATCGCTTTAGAAAAATCTCTGAAAATCTCAATAATCGGGCGTTGGTCCTGGAAATTGTGCATTTAAAAAGTCTAAAGAAGAGCCGAAGTTTATTGATTAGTTTTTGTTTTTGTGCTAAACGCTCCGCGGACGGAGCCCTTTTTACGGATTAAGTTTCCCTTCGTTACCTAGTTTATCGTGAAAATTTTGTTTATCCCTCAGTTGTCTCTTGATTTTAGTGGGAAAAACTCAATTAAGAAATTAAATACAATTAATAGTACTGCGCCTGTATTGATATATTGAGAAATTAAAATAAATATTGTCTTTGCGGCATGCTCGAACTCTACCTAACCTTAAACGCTGCTCTGAAACAGATTTTAAAACAAATTTTATTTTTATTTTTATTTTAGGAAAACCAAGAGGTCTCCGCACTGCGCGCAAGCACGTTAATCACCGCCGTGATCAACGGTGGGCGGACAAGGATTACAAAAAAGCCCATTTGGGAACAAGATGGAAGGCCAATCCCTTCGGAGGCGCCTCCCACGCCAAGGGAATCGTCCTGGAAAAAGTGTAAGTAAATAGATTAATTTTTTTTTTCTCACAATAGCGCTTTCTCCCCCCCTCGCCCCTCACAATGATTGCTCAGACTCAAGCTGCACTCATTTCTAGAGAACGCCTTACGGCCCGCAGTGTATTCTTGTGATATTGGTCTTATTTAATCTCCAATCACAGGAGTATACTGTGAGTTGTGAGGCGCTAAATCACCATAAAACCTTTGTTTACCTCTTTAATCACTCAGTTTTTATTATTATTATTTATGGTTTTCAAAATTTTTTCATTTTGTTCACTAGAAAAGGAAATCAGAGAACTTTGTTTATATATTTTTACTTAGGGCTTGCCGGAAATCAATATTATATTATTTTATGTGCTGCCCGCTTGCTGATTATTCTTCTTTCTCTTAAAATTAATACAGTTTAACATTTTCATTGTTCCTCAAAAGATTTTAAAATGCTTACTTTTAAATACATTTAGGTGGTTAAAGGTTAAACTCGTTTACATATTTACCTCAGTTGTGACTGTTTGTCCGTCTGCAAGTTAATTGAAGAATTTTTGGCGAGTTAATAGAACGCATTAAGAATTTAAAAGAAAAATATTATTTAATGTAGAATTGTTTGTTTTGCTTATAAAAAGTGTAATTTAATAGTAGAATAAAGCAATTTTAAATGTATTAAGTTTAAGGAGATGTACATTATACGAATCTACTTTCAATTTAATTAATTTAAGAAATACACTTTATTTAGACTTTTTTTTTTGTTACACTTATAGAATTAAATACTTGAAAAGTAAAGTTACTCCTTGATAATAATATTTAGTTAAGGAAAATCACAGAAAAATAAAGACAGTATATTTTTCTATATTAAACTATCAAGTTTTATTTTTCAATCACAACTAATAAAAATCATTATCATCCGTGTTCTCAGGTTATAGCTGAAATTGCTATTATAGTTTATATTCAAATAACACTCATTTGATAATCTTTTAAGCCCATTTTATTGTTTTAAAATACGATTTCTTGATTTTATTCTTAGTGCTTATAAGTGAATTTAAATTCTTTACTGAATTTCATTCAACTGAATTTTAAATGAATTAAACAAATAAATAAAATATTATTTTACTTGTTGCCTTATACATTTTTTTTTCTTCTTTATTTTACAGTGGCGTTGAAGCTAAACAGCCTAACTCCGCTATCAGGAAGTGCGTGAGGGTACAGCTCATCAAGAATGGCAAAAAAATCACGGCTTTCGTGCCCCGTGACGGTAGCTTGAACTACATTGAAGAAAACGACGAAGTCCTAGTCGCAGGTTTCGGTCGTAAGGGTCATGCCGTTGGTGATATTCCTGGTGTTAGATTTAAGGTTTGTATATAACAATTTTTATCATTTTTTATTGTTTTTTTTGTGTGTGACTAATCAAATACTAATGAAATTAATGAAATCTCACCCTTATCCTATAACACAATTGAGTTTTGAACTATTTTTGTACTTTTTGTATTTCTTTTTGTGATGATTAATAATTAGAGCCAATCCCATGAGCCAAATAATGATTAATTTTAACTCCTGATTTTTATTATAAATTAATTCTTAAATGTAAACTTTACAATTTCAATGTACTGACTAGATTTTTTTTCTCCGTCTTTTCAGGTTGTTAAAGTCGCCAACGTGTCGCTTCTTGCTCTGTACAAGGAAAAGAAGGAACGCCCAAGATCTTAAATTATTCCAATTTTTTTAACGATAGCGACGACTGGACGTAATTGTCAATTCTATTGGCAGTTATGGAATTCTGTTTCTTTTAAGAAATAAAAAAAATAAAATATTTACAGAAACTGGATTTTTGTTGATGAAATTATGCTTTTAACTTTTTCCTTTTAAAGTATTTCTTGGATCGGTTGGTTTTTATTTCAGAAGAAGGCGTTTCATATTACTGAATTCCAGAGAATATTTAATACTTTATGAACGGGTTGTTTTTGGTCTGTCTCTGGATTTCCGGGCAAGAGGTTGCAGTTTTATTAAATCCACACTATTTTGGATAAAATTCTATAAAGTTACTTACAAAGAAAGAAAAATTGTTTTAAATTTTAGCAAACAAAATAAAGTTACGCGGAAATAGCTATTATTATTAGGAGAGGCCAGTACACAATTAGTAGATTTATTAAAAGATTTAAAGAACCTGAAAATGTAAAAAATTGTGCTCGAATCGGTCTTTCGAGGAAACTTACAATAAGGGAAGAAGCGGAAATTGTTCGAGAAATTAAAAAAAAAAACAAAACAGAAAACTGAAAGAAGAGAACAATAAAGATGTACATTAAAAGTTTTTAAAAATAAATTATGAAAGTAGATGAAAAAGGGAAACCCGTCTCAAACGGGAATTAAGGCTTGTATTGTATATTGTGATTACAGCATTTTATAAACATAATTAAAATGTGAAATTTATGACGCAAAATGCATATATTTTTTTAAACTGCCGTAAATTGCCAAATTTATCGAATTTCAAAAATCCGGATCGACAGACTATAACTACTACTGCGGATCCATCGACATTTCAAAGAGAAATAATGCATACGGTGGAGGAACTTTTTTTTTATAGTGTTTCGGGAATCATGTTTTTTATTTAGTAATTTAAAAAAAAAGAAATACATTTTTTTTATAAATTTTAAATACTAGTAAACAATGTGTAAAAGTTATTTTTTATTAATTTCTATTGCTATCCCTTCTGAAAACAGTTTTTCTTTTAGTGCATTTTTGACGCTGCTGTACGTATGTAACCCTTTAATTTTTGTTAGTCTCTGAGATGCTTTCCGGCTCAACTCGTGCATAGAGTTGCACACCAATAATATACAGTAATATTCCCAATAGTGTGTTAATACAAAATATTTTATTTATTTATTTAGCAAGAAATTGTTTAGTACAGAAGTATTTAAATAAGTCCCTATTACACAAAACAATTATAAAGCTTAGAATAAGAATGAATAAAAATGTACTAAAAATTAGCTAAGGTGGACATACAATGATTACAAATTAAGTTTATTACAAACAGTTTGCTTAAATGAGCTAAATGAGCGGTTCAGAGGACCAATTTGGAGTCTGTCATGGTTTCTCTGCAGACGAATCAACGAAGAGTTAAAATACACATACTCCGGGAGATTTTTTTCTTCACATCTTATATTTTGTCCGTTTTATTTTGGTGGTGAGGTGACCAAACAGGTGAACAATACTCTAGAGTGCTACTTACGATTGTCAAAAATATGTCCAGCTGTCGAAAGTTTGCCGAAATTAGTACAGGTGCGAAGGATAAAACCAGTTAGTCTAAGGGATCTGGAGCAAACTTCATATATCTAGCGTCAAACTTTAGTTTATCGTCAAATGTTACACCTAGACCCATAAATTGGCTAACTTCAGTTAGTGACACAGAACAGAAGCAGTAGTCACACATCACAGGAGATCTTTTAAAGCTATAGGTCATTTTAAAACATTTACTTACATTAATGGTCAAGCAGTTAGTATTTCACCAATCTTGTAGAGCGATTAGGTCAGCTTGAAGAATATCACAGTCGTAAAAACTTTCGATCACTCGGAAAATCTTGAGATCGTCAGCGTATAAGAGACAGTCAGAGGTTATCTTTGTAGCCAAGTCATTAATAAATAACAAGAATAGTAGTGGACCGAGTATAGATCCTTGTGGAATACCGGAAGACGGCACAAACTCAGAACCTTAAGCCTACGGTCAGACAGAGAAGACGAGAGACAGACAATAATAACCCACAAAGTAAAATTATACTCTAAATTACGGACTCCATCTGTCCAGCCCGAATATTCGGGCAAAATTGTATAAATGGAATTTTTATACAATTTAATATAATTTTTTTTGAACTTTTTGCAATAGTGATGTTCGTGTTTTTTTTTTTTAATTATTTGTAATATCTCGTTATAAACTTTGTGTTCCGATTTCTCTTACTTTAGACTTTCGTTTCTATTTCTGTCCCATGCCCAATTCAGCTTAGCTAGAGTAATTGCTGAATTGTGCGTTTAGCTGCAGAAACAGAATTCTTGAAGAACGTAGTTTTAAGAATATTTTTAAATACATAATTCAAATAGCAACTTTCAAAACGTTACAAGAAGCTTTATTAAGTTTCCGCGCTTTATCGATTCGTGAGCTTATTTAACTCGATTTAGCGGCTGTCAGAGTGACACCGTCTTGGAGACTAATCTTCTATCTGGTCTTTCGCAATGTTTACATTCGTGGCAGTCAGCCGTTCATGACTAAAATCCCTAAATCCGCATAATTTCAAAGTGGTTCCCAGTCGGACAAAGTTGAAAATGTCCAACCGAAGTCGAGACGAAGTCCTCCTGCTGTTCGACGTCGACGGCACGCTGACACACCCGCGGTCTGTGGTGGAGCCCGAGTTCGAGGAGTTCTTCTACACGAAGGTGAAGCCCCTTGCAAACGTGGCCATCGTCGGAGGCTCGGACCTCAAGAAGATGAAGGAGCAGCTCAACGGGGAGAAGATCCTGAAGGAGTTCGACTTCGTGTTCGCCGAGAATGGGCTGGTGCACTTCGAGAAGGGGGCGGAGGCCGGCCGGCGCTCTATCCACCAGCATCTCGGCGAGGAGACTCTTCAGAGGTTCATAAACTTCAGTTTGAGGTACTTGTCGGAGGTGAGGCTGCCCTGCAAGCGCGGCACCTTCATCGAATTCCGGTCGGGAATGATCAACATCTCCCCGATTGGGCGTCAGTGCTCCAGGGAGGAGCGGAACGCCTTCGAGAAGTACGACAAGGAGCACCAGATCCGGGCTAAAATGATAGAGGCCCTCAAGGCCGAGTTCGCAGACGTTGACCTCACTTATAGTATTGGCGGGCAGATCAGCTTCGATGTGTTTCCCCACGGGTGGGACAAGACCTTCTGCCTCCAGCATCTCGAGAAGTACAACTTTAAGGAGATCCACTTCTTCGGGGACAAAACGGACCCTGGAGGAAACGACCATGAGATTTTCAACGATCCCCGGACAATTGGGCATAAGGTGCAAAATCACAAAGATACCCAGAAAATTTTAATTGAAATGTTTAATCTGTAAGCATTCCTTTAAGGGGTTACGTGGGTTTCAAACTGGTTTTCGAAAACCTCTTAAAAATGCGGTGGACATCATAACTTCTGCTAGATTTATCTAAAACCAAAAAATCAAATTTTGTATTTTAGTATACAAGTTCAGCTCGGTAGTGAACAGGATTAGTAAAAAAATACACTTCCTAGTTAATGCTATTTAGAAGAAGTGTGCAAAATTTGAATAAAATCGGTGCATTAATTTATGATTAATCGTTTCCACCGACTTCAAAAATAGAGAAAAACGCGTTTAAAATAACAATAAAAAGGTTAAAAACTTGAAATCCACATAACCCCTTAAACAGCATTTATGTAAAAAAATTAGCATTCGTTCTAGAGTCAAATAAAAGCTTAACGCCCTTAAATTAATATTTCTTATTGACCCTCTGCACTCGACTGGTGAGTCTGGGTCATCATTCAGCTATTGCTTGTTCTAGGTTGCCGAGTGCAAAGGGTTAAATCCACAAACAGGACTTATTGCCTTAAGTTATGTATTAGCTGAATTCAACGAAACGCTGGGCGTTTCTAAAATTTATAAAATTGCCTTAATACCTTATTCAGCTCCAGAAAGCACAATTCAGCATCAGGTCATCGCAGTTATAATGTAATCACCCATATATACAGTATATGAAATTTAGCTAAATGAATGAAACAAGGGAATTAATTCTCCAATATGGTTGCTGAATAGCATATATTATGCCTTTTTAAGTAAACGAAACGAATCATTTGTTCTTAGCTTTACATCCAGCTATTGAGTGTCAGTCCCGGGTGACTGACGTGCCAGTCAAAGTGTTAATAATACTTATGAGAAATTTTGTACACAATTCAGCGATAACAGAGGAATCGAAGCAGTTTAACCTATTCGCTGCCGCTATATTCTATTCAGCTTGAAATTCAGCCATTACCAACTACGAGTTATCTGACATTAGGCAGTGAATGGGTTAATTTTTATTCTGGAAAGAGATTTTGAGATATTTTTGGTGTTCACAATATTTCAAACACTATCGCAGTGATGTGAATGAAACTTTTTACACTAGATTAGATATAAAAAATCTTGTCCATGATGGAAATTGCGTTGGCGGTTCTGTAGTAACAAAATTCTTGAAAAAAAGCAAAATACTTAAATTTGGTATGCAGCATCTTTCAGAAAGCATCTATACTGCTTCAATCAATACCAATTAAATAAGTCATTCTGTGGCTGAATACATTTTATATAAAATAATTTTTAAATTCAGCTAAATATAGGCACAACAGAAGATTTCTTAGCTGATGCTGGAAAGATTTTTAGACTTAATTAGAGGTATGTTCCTTTACTTCCGCAGCTGCATTTTCCAAATGGTTAAATTACAGGTTTGCCGGAACGATTTCTTCAGTTTTTTTTTTTTTATATATCAAATACATATTTATTATTTTTCATTTCATAGGTATTAATCGAAGAAGTGTAGGCTGGTCAAAGTTACTTGGACTTACAGCTAAATTCTGAACTTCTGCAAGAGTGGAAATTGTGATGCCATAAACAATATTGTATCATATCAAGTTAACAAATAGCTTTATTAAGGGGGTTTCTGGTGTTTTTTCGGAAAAAATGAATGTTTTTTTCATTTATCGTTTAAAAAAATATTTCTACAAATGCGAACAAAATTATTTCAATGTCGAGAACAGGTTTAAAATAAATTGAGACAGGTCGAGCGCTTAAACCACATCTGGTGGTAATCAAAACTTTAAACGCGTTTTTCTCGAAACTGCATTTTTCGACCTGGCGCAGGTGATTTAGAAAATTCTACTGCATCGATTAACTTCAAATTTTAACTGCTTACTCTTCAGATGTGTCGCTATCGCCCGTACTACAATTATGAATTTTTATTGTTATTTATGAAAGTAATAAACGATTAAAGTTAAAAAAGATAACGAAAAATTCAAAAGTCCGCCAATTTGTTTGTTTTTTAATAAAAATTAATGATTATAGTACGGGTGATAGCCAGAATAATAATTAATAAGAATCGATTTCGTTTTTTGCTTTCAGATGATCGAAATTACCTACGCCAGCAAAAGTAAAAAAAAAAAATGTTGATGCTGCCATTTCTCTCCAAAATATGCATACCAATTTTTTTTTTTTTGCAAATTTCAGATGCTTATTTATGTGCAGTAAAAACTGATAATAAAATATCATTTCTACTATGAATTAAAAAAGATTTAAAATAATAATCAAAACCACCAAAAACCTAACTTTATCTAGTGTGTAAAAGCTGAATAGCATTTAATAATTCGTACAAGAAATTTGGCAAGCAATTCAGCAATATCAGACAAAAGCAATTTGTTTCGTTTCGTATTGTTCCTTATTATTGCAGAAATTATAATAATTCTTGATCAGAAAATAGCAGAAAGTCCTACCATTTTTCCGAGAAAATAAATTTATTTCCATATAGCTGAATTAAAGGGCTAAAACTAAGATAATTTCTATTTTAGCCTAGCAACGCTTAAAGACCTAAAAACTTACCTAAAAATTGTATATTTTCAAAAAATCCAATCCTCACTAAGAATTAACGGTAGTAAAAAACATTTATCGTTCCAAAGAAGATATATATTAATTACGTAATTAAAAGGTATAAATACATCTAGAATTCACGCCATGTACTTAATAAAACACTAAAACCCGCCTGGTTTGTGGCGAAGTTAGTTGGATAAATAATCTTATGGAATGTAGGGGGTGTAAGTAGCAACAAAACAAAAAAAAAAGTATAAAGAAAAGAAACAGAAAAAGAAATAAGTGACTGACGAACAATCTTTAGGAGGGGCAGGAAGCGAAGAATAAACCTGGGACATCTATTCTGTGATAGGTCGAATACAATTTTAGTTGCATATAAAAATTGCAGCATAACGCATAAGGCACGACAGAAATTTAATTTATGTTTTTTTCTTCTTCTTTTTTTAATTCATTCTTCAGCATTTGCTCAGTCTGTTGGTGAGAGAAACTCAAGTCGTGTGATGTCTCGAATTTGTAGTTAGCGTAAAAATTCATCGCAAAAAGGAAATGATGTCGATTCTACCAAATCGTGCGCTATACAGTCCTTCTAAATAGGTGTTTTTTTTTCCTTCGTTTGGAATGTTTATTTATTTTGTTTTTTTAGATTATTGCCCATTGCATTACGCTTGTGTCGTTGCCACCTGTGGATATCATCCTTGTGTCGTCATGCAGGAATGTTACTGAGGTGACGTGGCTGCTATGGCCGTTATAGCTGTGAGATAGTGTCTGGAATTTTATTTGGAATTTAGAATAAGTATAGGGATAAAATATAAATTTTATAGTTAATATTCACCTTTGGTTGCGATGCCGGGAAACTGAAGAGTTTTACCTTGCCGAAGTCATCAGCTGAGACCAGAAGGGTTTTGTCGTGGCTGCGTGCGGCTGCATTGACATCAGTTCCGTCCGCATGCTCTGGCCAGATTCCAACAGTGCTGAAGGATAAGGTACATGTTTGTGTCGCCCACTGTACGTCTCGTACTAGGGATGGAGAATTTATTTGTCTGCATGTGGCGGCATTCCCTGTAATAATTCAGAAGAAAGTATCCATATAGTATCAAATAAAGACTCCAGTAAAATGTTGTCTATCTGTTCGTTCGCCGTAAATTTTAGGTCAATCATTGCGCTTAAAATAGTGATGTAAATTTTATCCGAATCTTCAAATATAACACTAGTTGAGATCCGGATAGTTTCGGATATCTGGATAGTGTTGATAAACCAGATATCCAAATTCTGAAATAAATACACAGGCCTGCGATAGTTTTCCTCTTACAAAACAAAGTAGTCATTTCGATAGGATTTATTCTTTAGATCACGAATTCGCAAACGAAAAAGTTCTATCACGTTACGTTTTAAAAAAAACTATTTTGAAAATACAAAAGACCGTATTTTGGCCATTCTTGTAAATTAATTAAAAAATAATGATCTCAGGAGCTTGAAAGTAGCCCAAATAAAAGTATGAACTTTTGAGTTATTATTTTAAAATACGAAAAGATTTAATACTTTCCGAAATATTTCGTGGAATTAACTTTTTTCCATAAGCCGATTACTTCATACAATATATACTGAATAAAGATGGTTAATTGCGCACGCTCATGAAAATCTTATTCCCGAAGACGGTTTATAGATTAGTGGTATTTTATATATATCGGATAAGGATTTTGGGTCTCTTTTGGGTCATGTTACGAGCATTTTCCACGTTCCATTATTTTTTAATGAATTTTTAAAAATGACCGAAATACGCTATTTTGTGCATTTCAACCATATTTGCCTAAAAAACGTGATGTGATAGAAAGAAAAAGCGGCCAAGTGCGAGTCGGACTCGCCCATGAAGGGTTCCGTAGCAGCAAGTAACATAATATAAAAGTTCTTGTTATTATTAGAAAATAATGGTTCACGGTTATGTTTATGAAATTAAATGGTTTTTATTTTTATTTTAATATTTGAGTTGATTGAATGAAAGGTAAATTGCGGGTTACGATTTATGACGTATTAAAAAAAAACTACGCACTAGATCTCGTTCAAACCAATTTTCGGTGGAAGTTTGCATGGTAATGTACATCGTATATTTTTTTTAATTTTATCATTCTCTCATGGGGGGGGGGGGGGGGGGGGGGGGGGGGACACATTTTACCACTTTGGAAGTGTCTCTCGCGCAAACTATTCAGTTTAAAAAAAATGATATTAGAAACCTCAATATCATTTTTGAAGACCTATCCATAGATACCCAACACGTATGGGTTTGATGAAAAAAAATTTGCCGACTGACAGACAGACAGACATGACGAATCCATAAGGGTTCGGTTTTTTGCCATTTGGCTACGGAACCCTAAAAATCAACTTCAGATTCGTAAGTAGGTGGACCCAAACCCCCAAACCCGGCTATAAAAACTGAGAAGGGGGAAAACAAGTTTTTAATTCGCAGGCCTGTGATATCAACTAATAGTTGTTGTCGTAAATTAGTACCATTCCTGAATTTTAGGAAATTAAACTTTGGAGCATATTTACGATGTTTTGCGGATTCGCTCGTTCTGTTGTATGAACATATACGAAAAATCTTAGATGTGTTTCAAATATTAGCAAATTGTTGGTGTTTTACACATGGATCCGATTATATTGCAAATTTCAATTAATATTTGCAAATGAAATAAAGGGACAGATCCAAATTTAGCATCTGAAATCCAAAGTACCCGGATGGGCCTAATCCGAGGATCCGATGCTATCCGAATAGGCTGAATTTTGGATATTCGAAATAACCGGATACTTTGAAGCACTAGTTTAAAATACGTTTTTTCAAAATCACGTTTTCTCAACCGGTGACCAAAATATCTCGGAAAATATTGCATTGAATTTTTTTTTGGGTGAATTGCCTAAATAAGAAAAAGTAATCCTTGAACGAAAGATTTTATTTTGCGATACATTCACCCATTCTTAATTCCGAAGAAATTCCAATTTCAAATTTGGAATGATGGATATTTAAAAGCAAGCTGGATTGGTTGTTGAATTTTCTAAACCCTCCAGCTTGTATTTAAAAAAGACGGGTCAAATATGCCCTAGGTTCGGCGCAAAAAAACCTATCTCAGATTATCAGTGATAATAAGTATTAAAATGTTAAATAGTTTCTATATTCAATATCCGTATCTAACAACGTATAATACTAGATTTTTATTTTAAGATGTGGACCCGGGTACTAAACTTAAAAGAAGTATTTTTCCTGATTGGAGAGTTCAATTATTCACCTAAAAAATATTTAACATTTAAAGACATTACAGGTCATATAGTAATGTTGTATGCGATTTAGAAGTTGCAATTAAACGAGCATTTAGTAAACTTGCCTTAATAAAAAAATTACATGCGCTGAACAATGCTTCAAGAGCGATTAAATAGTTTAAATAATTTAAAGTAGACGATCTTTAACAATATATTCTTATACCTCTAAAAATATACAATTTTAAGTGTACTAATTTCCATTATGACCTGGTTTTTAATTTTAAAAATTCCTTAAAATCACTAATGTAATCTAATCTAATTTACATCTTAGTGTTTCTCGCTAGCCAAACCGTGGAACATATGTCTACTATATAATGTCACAGGTCATGTAGTATACAATAAATAAAATATAAAATATATAAAAAATACTTACAATACAGAACCTCGTAATCTCCAGAGTTACTCCTCAGAATTTGGCTGTCTTCAGACCAATCAACGTGTGTTACATAACTTGAATGACCCTGTAAAATAAAATTCCTTAGAATAAATCAAATAAACTTTGATCGATTAAACTTACCGCACAGCGTCCAACTTTGGCGACTTTAGTGGATCCATTTAGTTGGTAAATATAAATAAAATTATCCCTTGATCCTACAGCTAAATATTGCCCATTGGGAGAATATTGAATGGCTTGAGCATGCTCTTGAGCATCACTAAACTGTGCAATTAGCTCCCTTGTGTTCGTATCAAAAATCATACATCTTCCAGTTACTCCGCCGACCGCTATACATTCACCATCAGGTGAAAATGCGCACGATTGAATTTGTTCGCCAATATCCTTGCTCCAAACAACCGAATGGTACAGAGAGTCCCAAAGTTGAAGAAGTCTATCACAACCACCGGTGACGAATTGTGCCATATTTGGATGGGATGCAAGACCCCACAATTCATCGGTGTGCCCCATAACAACAGGAGTAAAGCCTAATTCTAGTGTGCCGATTAAAATGCAATTTCTGGTTGTTCCTATCAGCAACTGTGAGCCTTTGCCCTCCGATATAACTCGGATTCCACCAAAATGCGGCTCAACGAAACCCTCATTACCTATACGATTAAGCTCATTGTCGAAGACAACAATTCGTCCATCTTTACCACCACCAGAAACAAGACCACCATCCTTGAGGGAGCATATACTGAAAATTGATCCTTCGTGGACTTTTCTGCAACAACAAAAGGAAGATAAATATTAAGTAAAAAATTATAATCACATTTTGTATAAATGTTTTACTTGAAGAATCGAGAGATGGTGTTGGTGCCTCGACCCCAAACAATTATGTTTCCATTGGAGTCTCCAGTTATTACATCCCCAGCCTGACTGAAGGCTAAACAGGTTACATATTTTGGCTTTTCTCTACTTTCGAAAACGCCCATTCTTTTGTACAGTGTTCCATTCTGATCAAGTGTCCAAAAAGCCACGTGATTCTTTCCCAGCGTAATTATTTGATTTCTGTCCAATGGGTGGAACTCAACACCTACAACTGTATCGACGGAACACTGAAATATAAAAATTAAAAGTATGTTGAAAAAAAAACTACTACGAGAAAACTAATAGAAGAAAAACACTATGCAAAAAGTATTTTTTTTTTTAAAAAGAGCTACCACTGGTTTGGCAAGATCAATAATTCTTCTTTTTTGTTCCACAAAAACTATAATATCATTTATTTGAGCTGTATTTTTGGAATACCATTTTTAAACCCATGAATTTTATTTTATTTTCAAATTTAGACAATTTATCTTAAGAAAAACTGAGGCGATTTGAATGATGCCTAATTTATTTGAGTACAAATTTAATAAAACCCATACTCTCTCCAAAAGTAAATATATTTTTCGAGTATCTAGGCTAGAAAAAAAAAACAAAAATTAAAAAAAAATACTTACCCTTGTTTCTGTGATACGCACTCCTTTCTCCCCCTTTTGCCAATCCCACACAGAAATAGTTTTATCGGGGGCATCATCGATTGCAGTGAGGAGGGATCCTCCGTCGGCTCTGCTGAAGGAAATGCAATTCACGGAGCCAACGAATTCCCCTGATCCGATGATAGCCACTGTGGCTAGGGAGACCGAGTTCCATACCCTAATATGAGGCTAAAGAGAAGCAATTGTAGGGCTAGCAAATATTTAAAATATGGGACTACTCACAGCAGCCTCCTTGCGGTCATGTCCGGCACATTGTCCGGTTGCGACTAGAAGTTTGTTGGGATGCACAGCTAAGCTGAAATTGTATGAAAATTAAATATTAGTTTTTTTTTTCAATAGGTATTTGAGTAGAGCAAACCTTTTAACATCGTCTGTATGTCCCAGGTAATGCCTCTGAGATTGTTCGTCAGCGTTATATAGGACAACGGCGGCAGCTACAAAATATACCATTTCTCCTGTAGGTAATTGGTAGAGGTTGGAGCGGCAATCCTTTCCGCGGTATCCATACACCTAACACGAGAAAATGCAATCATTAAGATACTTAAAAGTAGCTTAAATAGAAAGGTAATAATTTTTTGGGGAGAATCATTAAAACTATTTCTACCGAAGGTATCAAAAGAACTTTTTTGCAATTTTAACTTAAACTTACTATATAATAATTAATTTAATCGTCCTGAATTCAATTTTTGGCCTTTCCTATTTAAAATACGTATGTGGTATACCTATTTCTACCATGAGGTATCTTTTGATACCTTAAGAATTTTATAGCGTTGTTTCAATGAACTTACAACGTTTACAAATAAATATTAATACCATTTGAATTCTAAGGAATCCCCATTTCAGTTGTAACAAAGCAAAAAACGAGTTCTCTATTCGTGGCAAAAGATAACTTTTAGTCGAAATACGTATGCACAAAATCGTAGTAAAAGTAGTGTTAAAAAACATCTTTGAACATCATTATATATAAAATTAAGAAAAAGAACAATACAAAAATTCCTCATAGTAAATATACAGAGTATCCTTTAATGGCTGATAGTACACTCAAATTGATCGACAAAAGCTCCCAATATCGGATTGGGTAATAATATATTTTTTTAATTCAATTTTAATTACCTTGTTACTAATTAGATTTTTTAATTTTATATTTAAGGAGCAATTAAAAACTTCCGTATCATCAAACCATTAAGAAGTTTCCGTAAAATTGTTTTTAATTGTTTAAATTGTTTTTTCTACGATTTTTCTTGACTAAAAATTTGTAAATTTGTTTTGACTAAAAATTTAAAAATCGTAACGTTTTTTTACCAACTTCCACTTTATTTTTATATTGTATTATAATTTTTTTTTAATACATTTAGAAAAAAAATATATATAGGGTAAGGGAGGCAATTTAGGGCAGCTATCAAACTAACCTCAATTAACCTTCGATTATTTTTAACTGGCTGTTGCAATTATTTTGGTTCGAAAATATAAGTATTTTAAAATTAAACTATGGTTTAAACAACTTTAATTAGATATTTAGATTAAAATAAATATGGTGAAATAATTCTTTATTATTATTTTTTCAAGATAGGGTTGAGGCATTATTGTTTAAAATATTAGGGGCACCTTAGGGCATGCATTATTTAATATATTTATTTTAGGAACAAACATATGTACGAACTTCCAAAATCGATTGTAAATAAAGAATTATTATTTCTTGCCTTAATTTAAATTATTTTATTGTTTTTTAAGACGAGTTAGGGGAGATATATAGTAAAATGATAGGTACGTTATCTTCGTTACATAAAATAGTTAAAAAAGTGTGCTTATGTTTTTTTTCATCAGTCACAACAGGTAAAAATAACACACTTATGTCGGTAGTATTTCTCTACTGTTCAATTAATATTAACCACTCTAATCTCTAAAAATTGACAAATTGAGACTCCCCTAAATATTACAATTTTCAAGACGAAAATTTAGAATGATATAAATAATACCATTTAAAATAATTATTTTGTTTTGTAAACATCGGCTTATTTTTTTAATATAGGTAAAAAGAAAACTCCCAAAAATTTATAATTTTTTTTTCTCTGGTTTATAAAGTAAATTCTTCCCTTAAACTAAAAACAACTTACCCAATCCAATTTAAGTTTTTTATTTGGCGCTGGCTGGACCTTGGATATATCAAAACTATCTCGAACATCGGAAGGCGCTTGAAAAATTAAGGGACGCCCCCGTAAAAACATCTTGAGAGCTCCATCGTCTTCGTTGTAAGTTGCCGTGTGTGTGCTGCAGTTGAAAAGGTAATAGACATGGGATTAGCAAAAAAAAGTGTAATTCCAGATCAACACTGAGAGCGTTTGGCGGGTGTCTATCAATTCCACAAAAGAGTCAATCTACCGTTAAATATCAAATTGCAAATTGATGGATGATTGGCTTTCTTTAATGGCGGGGGATATTCTTGCTATATGGCAGCGGAGGCGTGTGGGACGGGTTGTCGTCGAGTCGAAGTATATACTATTGAAATGGCAAGTGAAACAAACAGTGGCACCGCGTACCGTCAAGTTGTGACCTTGATCAACACGAACAATTTAATTGTCGAACAGAGATCTCTCTTGGCGTGTAATTGCTGTATTGTTTTCGCATCATATGGCAATTTTTGCACAATTCTGCGTTACACAAGAGCAATCTCGTGCGATATCAATTTAAGTTGCCATTTGTTGCGTTTTTTTAATGATCTGGATCTGGATCAGGAATTTGCATTGAATTGAAATTTTTAAACCATGTCCTATAGGAAATATTTTTCAATGTGCTATAAATGCATCAAATTGCCATGATTTTTACCTACCCAAACTTCAAATCTTTAACTGAAAAAAATCATTGGATTCATTTTTTGACGCAAAACGGGCATAAATCAATGCAATTTGATGTCCTTTAGCAAAATTAGAAAGTATTGCTATGAGTAACTATTGAAATATTTCAATTCAGTGCAAAATTGCAATCCAGATCCAGATCATTAAAAAAACGCACCTATTACCTTACACGGCACGACGCAATCATGCGTGCCGAAGGTGTTGCTACGATCAAAAACGCGTTATTAAGAGATCAAGCGAAACGAATTGTGCAAAGATATCAATTCAAAACCAAAAATTAATTTAAAGTGTAAGAAATGTTCAAAATTTGATCAAAATGCATAAATATGGTTTACAGGCATACACGGTAATTTAATAAGACCCTACAGCACGAAGCATGTCGTGATTCCTTAAAAATGGTATATAAAGTAGAAAAACATCGCTAAAAGCATCATATTACATGCAATTTGAATAAACAGAATTTTAAGCCAATAATTCACCTCATGCCTTTGGGAAATGGTTTCAATATCCATTCACTATCAGTGTTTATTTGTTTCATTATCGAGTTTTTTATAATCTAAATTACTAAAGCGGTAAGCTCCAAGAAATAGATAAGCGAAAAAGCATAGTATTCATGCGTTTAATGTATTAAAAATGTTAAAATTTACTCCGTGCCTAGTTCTTCTAAATATTTATTATACAGGGTGTTCCATTTGTATTGGTTCAAAAGAAAGGGAGTGATAGAACTCATCTAGACAAACGAAAAACAAAAAATTGTAAGACAATGTCCACCGTTTCTGAGTTACAGGGTGATTATTAAATTCAATTTTTTGGTGGAGGTAACTTTCATATTTTGTTAATATCTTTTTTTCTAATTATCACATCGATATCAGCCCAATGCTAAAACATTACTAAAAAAATACCCTTTCATACAATTTTTTGTTTGTCTAGATAAGTATTATAACCTCCTTTCTTCTAGACTACCATAAAGGAAACACCCTGTTTATATATTATTATTATAATACTATAGTAGTACTATTTTACAAATCTACGGCAAATTTTTATTTCCTATTGTATACATATGTATGTACCCAAATTGTATTCTTTTATAAAATTCGTTTAACATTTTGACTGGCCAGTTTTATTCAGCAACTTATTCTGATTCAGCTATTACGTGTCACCCGAATCTGAGTGACGTGGCAGTGAATGTGTTAATAAAGAAACTAAGTAGTGAAAGAAAAGGTAAAAATGAAAAACAGCAAATACTGAGAATTAAACAATCATTGAGTTAACAAGCATAATAAAATAAAATTAAATAAAAAAAATATAAATGTATAGAAATAATCAAAAATGAATTAATTTAATTAAAAATTATTCCTACTTTTTTTTTTACTCAAAAACTGAGCTTGATTTAACATTTCTTTGAAAGTCCCGTAAAATCGTAGATTACCTTATTGAATTTCCACCGAAATAGACCCCGTATTTTTCAAAAACCACTTATTGCTCCCAAACCCAATTAAATTTAATGGTATCATATTATCCGATTATATGATTAGTTAATTTATTGAGTTGTTTACTTTCCCATTAACATTTTTCAAAGAAGAGGAGGTAAAGTATATTTGTTAAGCAAAAATAATACTAAGTAATTATATTTTCCTTAACTTTTTTAAGTGTCTGATATAAGCTTATCCGATTATTATTTCCCTAGGAGAATTTGAGATATTAAATTATCTCAACGCAAAACTGCGGCTTCAATTGAATAATAGCAAATTTATAAATGGCATAAATTGGCATTGACATTGGATAGCAAGCTTAAGATACCAGATAAATAAACTTTGGTATCTAGATTCTAGAGAATATTTGTTTTCCAAATAATTTCGAAATAAACCCAAATTTAGATTTGATAACACCTGAGTTGCTATGCAATTTCTCCATATGTAATTCTTAGATTTTCATTTATTTTTAAAATCGAAAGTACAATCTTTAATTCATTGGATATTGATAAGATTAAATAAAATAATGATACCATTTTATACAATGATACTTTTTTTCCTAAATAAGATATGTTACCATGCCCATTTCGTGTGGTTCGATTCTTTCAATGGCAATAGAAATATCGAATATACGCTTTCTAAATAAAATAGATAAGTCTGCATAACTTAAGCTCACGCTAAATATTACTTGCAGGTACGGATCACATAAATTATCCACAAAAATACATGGAATCTAAAAAAATCAAAAAAATGAGATAAAGTTGTAAGAATTTAGAGGTGTAAGCAAAACACGGCGACAATTTAATGCTACTTTAAATAAAGTATAATTATGTATGCAAATCGCGTTTCGTGTAGCGGAGCCTTGAGCGTGTGTACCTTCCTGGAGTTGGAATCAACAAGTTGTAATTAAACTTGGAAAAAACCCTTCAAACGTAATACACGAACGATTTAAAGTGTCAATGAATTTTACTGAATAGAATTTAAAAAAAATGTTATATAGTATTCTAAATAAGGGTTAAAATCAAGATATGGGTATAGAGCATCAGAGCAGCTTTTCAATAGTTTATAAAGTCATTGTCGAAAATTGGAATAGGGGACGTAAATGTGGTATTATATATGATATTCTTTCGTAGATGCTAGACAACAATACCGATTTTGATAACAAGTTATCTTTCGATTTGTTTGAATTCTAATTTTATAAGTAATTTGAAAACAATGAAATTTTGCGAATAATTCAAGTGGATGCTTAAATTAAAAACAATAAACGATATTTCAACAAGTTCGAATGTAGTATCAAATTAAAGGGAATGATATGACGAATTAAACAATATTTCGTTTAAAATATTTATCGGGGATGATTGTTCACATTTTTTGAATTTTCGAGAAATTTAATCAATACCGATATAACACCAGATTTTCTAAGTTCATTTTTCATGAAGGTGGAAAAAATTGAGTTCCACGGAATAGTTCGGAAAGTATTAAATCCTCTCGTATTTTAAAATAATAACCAAAGGTTCATACTTTTATTTGAGCTATTTTACAAGCTCCTGTGATAATTCATTATTTTTTAATTAATTTACAAGAATGGCCAAAATACAGTCTTTTGTATTTTCAAACCTATTTTTTGTAAAAAACGTGACGTGATAGAAGTTTTTTGTTTGCGAAATCGTGATCTACAGAATAAATCGTATCGAAATTACTACTTTATTTTGTAAGGGGAACACTATCGCAGGCCTGTGTAACAGAGAAAAAATATAATTTACTTGCAGATGATCAATCAAAAAATAACTCTTTTTTAAAACCGCAAGCACCTTTATATTTTCTGGCAAGAATTATTTTGCAAATCTTATAAATTTTTTAGTTAAATATCTGCACAGACAATTTTAGGAACGTTTGAAGGTTCGTTATATTTTAATATTACACTTGTTTGTATCTACGATATATCCTTTTATTAAAAAATGTAAGTTTAATAAACATGGGTATTAGTAATTTCCCATTCCCGGTTAAAGTAATAAGGAATTTTTCGCGAGATTACGAATTCAGATTCAAAAATATTTTTTAATAATAGCTTAAGTTAAAAAAAGCAAAAGAAAAAATGGGTTTTCAATTTTCCAAAATATACAAAATAATTCGTGAGAACTTTCAAAGAAGCTTGAATAATAATTCGGTTGGGTACTTGAATTGATCTTAATTTTAACTAAGCTGATTTTCTCACAAAAATGTTTGGGGGGAAGCAAATTTTCTAGAATTGAGTTTTCGGTTCATTCAATTCATAGTTCAACAAACTTTGTCACTGTAAATCTGCAAACTAAAAATATTCACAATTTTTTAAATTAATTAAAAATACAATAATTTTTATTTTCTTATATTTTTATTTTATTCTATTTTGCTGATATTTTGGAATTAAAATTGCTTGGAGATTCATGAGAAAATTGTTCTAAAAAAACAATTTTTTAGTAAAGAATATGTTTAGGGGACTTTTCGTTTCAGTTTTGAAAAAAAAACCGATTTTTTTTTTTTTACATCAAAGTGTTGTTCAACATCACAGAAATACTATCCTAAAACCCTTTTAAGAAATTCTTACAGGGGGAAAAAAAAATATACCTAAATTTGTAACCGTACCTCTACGCGTTTTATATGCAAAAAATATATAACAAAAACTTTAAACGCGTTTTTCTCGAAACTACATTTGTTAAATTGCCCGCATCTGTAACTCGAAAACTACTCAACGGATTTTAATAATTCAAAATACATTCGGTTCGTTATGAAAAATAGTGGTAACTAAACCTTTAAAAATATTATGTTACATACCCCTATTTTTTTATACAGGGGTATTTTCCCCAAAAAAAATGTTCTTTTTTGATTTTTCAGAAAATTTTTTATAAATTGATAAACATATTAAAAATAAATTGTTTTTCTGGTTTAGTTATTAATATTTAGTCTTATGAATAGAATCCCGATGGAATTTTTACTCTATGTATTACAAGAAGCCCTAGAAAAATACGGGCGTTTTAAAAGTGAGATTTGGAAGACGCCCTCAACATTTTTTTTTATATTCTTCATATATTCTACTATAATACTTAAATGGAATTAGTTTGATAAATATAAGAGTATAAATTAAAATGTGTACTTTTTTTCAAAAATTAAACGAAAAGTCCGTTTAAGGGGGAAATAGATATAGAGGCTTCAAAAAATTCAATTTTTTTTTTTTTTTTCATAAATCGATTGTAGAACTATTCAAAAATATATTCTGAAAATTTCAAAACAAAATTCCACGCCGTTTAAAAGTTATAAGCGTTTCAGTAAGTGTCCCTCAGTCGAACCTTTACTGCCACTCTTATTTTTAAACGCGTTTTTCTCGAAACTACTTTTTACGAATTTTTGTATACTCTAGCTCCTACAGTTTTTGAGCAATCGTTATCATACTCAGCACATAGTTTCTTTATGTAAATACGCTCTATTTGAACCTCAATCCTAAACAATATCTCTATTTTAATTATTTTTTTAATGCAAAAAAGTACGAAAAAATGGTAAAAAATCATATTAAATTGTCACATTCCTTAAAAATAATATTAATTTTCGATTTATTTGTGCGGAGTGAGGTTGAAATAGAAGAGTCACTTATAAAAAAAGTAAATTTTTTTGAACAATTGATTTCGGATGAAAATTGTTATCTCCAGGATGTACACAAATCGCCCAGCCGGCTGGCGACTTATAATGCGCGACAGCTGATATCTCCGTTATTTTTCGAGGAAAATGTTTGAAAATTTCAGAATATATTCTTGAATATATGTATAAAATGATCCCAAGGTATAAACAAAATATATATATTCCTTATGTGTTCAAAAAATTAATGAAAATCACTAAAAATATGCTGTCCTACCCCTATTTCCACCTTAAGTGCTACATTAGTTACTACGATAATTCGCTAGGTTTTTTTTTCCAAAAAAAGCAAAAATACGCGTTTTTGTGTCTGCCTAATTATATGTTTTTTGAAAACGTGGACTAATGAAATAGAAACATGCAAATACTTCACATGTTTGTACCAAGTTCTTTGCAAACAATGAGTGAAATTAAGAATTAGAAAAAAAAATTCTATACTAATTATGTCATTTACATGGATGAATGAAAAATTCATAATAATCTCTTGCTTTTTTTCAAAACATATCTCTATCATACAATAGCATAATACATTTTGTCCTGTCATTTTTTCAGTGAAATTTCTATTAATCTACCTAATTACACTAAAACATGAAAATGGACAATGATATACCTGGCGTTACGACAGCGAAAAGCAATTTACCACAAGCCCTTAGCTGTGTTTATTGATAGTAATTACGATAAGTAGCATGAAAAAAGGACAACAATGATAAAAATGAATTAGACTTTTTCAAAAGGAATATGGGGAGAACTTGCAGAGTTCTCGCTTTTAACCATCACCAATTAGTTATTAAATGCATTTACAACGTTCGTCCAAGGCCAATTTAGATATTTATCGATGTGTTATTTCGCATTATGTTCTCATGGTTTGTGTACTATACAAATTAGGGATTAATTCATGATTTGTAATTTTGAATTTATAAAGACATATATGTTCAAGATATGCGCTTAAAGAGGAAGTGAATGATTTAATCGTATTAAAAAAAGAATAACATGTGGATTCAATTAGGGAAACAATTTTTAGTTCAACATCCATTTCTTCGTAGATGACCGAAAAGTATTTATAATTCGATTGCTCGCTTTAAAAGTCATATTTTTGAGGGGTTTGCGTGGTTGAATTAATTGTAAAATATCACAATGGACGGAACACTGTCGGAAGAATAAGACATAACATGATAATTGCTTATTTTTAGTGGATGAATGCTTGCGTCTTTAAGTCATACTTCCTCAAATGGAAGAAGACCAGGTTTTATTTTAGCACTTAGGCCCTTTTCTGTATTATATATGTATTATAAAGCAGATTTCCGGGTGCGGGAGTCTGAACGTCTGCGCGATATTTGTCTGCGGTATTATCCGAAGAAAAAAAGGCAATCCTCGCCTCTATGAAACATCTTAAGATAGTTTGAGAGAAAAATATACAACCAGAGATGCTGTACCCACTCGATAAATTTCACGGCAGAGATTCTTGGACAAACTCTATGCCTAGGTCAAGGTGAAGCTATTACGTAGTCGCATTTGACTTTCGTTCTCTATTGTTGGATTTAGCCCGTATGGAACCTACATGAGTACCAAAAACGGGCCGATACTCTGCAAATCTCGTCCTACTCACCTTGACATAATGAAGACAATTTCGTTTTTCGCTTTTCTTGGTGAATTACTGCACAAAATTTTTATTTAAAGGTAAGAAAGTCGATTTTATAAGCTCTCACTCTCACTGTTTTTGGGCTATAGCATCAACAGCAGCAGCAACAGCACAGTGTGATAATCCGCGCGCGAATCGTAACCTGGCGAGCCGGTAAAAAGATATTTCCACCTTTTTTTTTTTTAATTTTACACTTATTTTCTTTTTTATGTATAAAAGTTACTCAACCGTTTATTGGTTTATTTTTTAATTAACCCCGAGGTTTTCAAGTGAAACTAACAATTTTTATCGTATCGTTCAAGAACAGGTGTTTGAGATCTTAGTCACACTCTAAGCAACAAAATAACTAAAAAATTTACACTACTGTTTTGTATATTCAATTTACTAAAAAAAATTCACGATATACTCGTTAGCATCTTTCGGCGCGAGCACCCTGCCTCAAAACAGCCAGTCTAAAAGTGGACTGCTAAAACTTGGAGCAATCTAGCTCTACCTGCGCTCTTCGAGGTATAATCCAATAAAAAGCTTTTCGGAAAAGTTTTCGAATAAAATTTTTCTGAATCTGAGTCATTGCGACTCCAACTGCTAAGTGATCACAAGAGATAGTTCCCCCCATTTCAGTAAATATGGGGCTCATTGAATTAAGTACGGAAGACCGGCATTGCCAGCGGGATAGATTGGAGCCCCGCTGAGGAACTCTTTTAAAGCCGGTCTTTATGGGTGGATACTTGCAGATGGTGAAAAGAAAAGAAATGTGAATTTGAAATTACCGCGACCATAATCAGACGGGTAAACAGCGGAAATTTACAACACACAAGTGATCTGAAAATGTACGTGGGCCTTTACAGCTTATTTAAATTTAAACTTCTATTTGCTTTTTAGACTTATACTGATTTAACTGACTTCCGCATAATATGCAGATTAAGGAGGTGGTGTGCTACGCTGTCTGGCACCTTATACATAAAGTAAGTTGGTTGTAATGTTGTATCATTTGGTGGTCCATTTAATGTTGTTTGGTTTTTTTTTTCTTAATTCAAATGGATACACCCACTGGGAATTACAGTGCACATGAATTCAATTAAATCAAAATTCCTGTAATTAAATTCGCTGACAGGCCACTCTTTTTGAGATATCTGTTGATCAGTGTTATTTCACTTTTTGCTTCTTGTCACCTATTTAGCCTAATAAGCCATAAGTGCTAGGGGATTTGTTTTGGTTGTTGGTTGATCTGTGAATATATTAAATTCATAAAATCATAGTCATAATTTCTAAATTTAGAAAGTTTGTACTTATTACTAAGTAAAAATATATATTACGTTTTAAGGGGTTACGTGGGTTTTAAAAATAAAATAAAACGCTATTTTTTGGAATTTCTATAATAATAAATAAATGTGGTTTATCCTAACAACGAGAAGGCACCTACTCGTCATCAGCGATTTCGCTCAAATTTATAGCACATGTAGGGTTTGGCTACAAATGAAAGTACCCGTAGTGGGAACTCCAGATGGCCAAGCGTTTAGAAAATAATAGTATACAAAAATTTTCACGTGGCTCTAAATCCCATTCATTGTAACACTTTCCAAAGCGGCGGATAGTATAGTGGTTAAACCTTGGGCTTGTTATTCAGTGGTTACGGGTTCGAATCCCTGCGGAGGCTTCTTTTTCGGATCTTTCCCAATTTTTATAAGATTCAGGTCCGAAATTAAGCGAAGTGATACATTTTTTATTTTTTTTTTATTTATTTATACGCAAAAGGCATAGATAAGGAAAAAAATTGGGATTGCGGACTTTTCTGCAGAGGATTGTAATTAAAGCGCATACCAAAAAACCACCAGCTGTGAATGGCTTAACTTTCATTTTTTTCTCGTGAAATTTTTCTTATAATATTTTCAAATGATTTAATTTTATATGCCAAATCTTAGAATAAACCACATTTATTTTTTGTTGTGAAACAAAATTTCCAAAAAATAGTGTTTTGTAATATGTTTAAAACGCACGTAACCCCTTAAATACACAATTATTTATAATTTATAAGGCCATTGATAATTTGTTCTTATTTAGGTATATGATTTCGTTTAAGTATTTTGTAAAGTGTACTTTTGTTTTAAATTAAAAAAAATTAATAAATAAATGTATCAGCATTTATTAAATATTTCTCTAGTTGATAATTGAAAATATTATTCTTATAGAAGTCAAGACTCTCAGTTTATAAATTTTTAACATTAGAACTACCAGAACCAGTTGAATTGATCGGTACTCAATTTCTTTTTTTAATTAATTATATTTTTTATGATTTATACCTAAGCTTACTAAATATAAAAAATACCACATATCAAAAACCTATTTCCATTTACTAATTACTAATCCAAATGTGAAAGTATATCATTTTAAAGATGCTGGAAATTATCAGAATTACAAGCTTGCGCAAAATCTTATGAAATAATAGCACAATTTAAAATTTGCTTGGGAAGAAATCAAGGATTTGTAAGTAGAAGCTAATAAAGGGATTTGAAATTTTACAATGGGGATAATCAAATTTTTTTAAATGACCATTGATAAATCCAGTACTATTCTAAACTGTATATAAATAGAAGAAATAAAATCAATTGTGACATTATTTCTTATTTTTGTTTTATTTAAAATAGCTCATGCACAGTTCATAGAAAAATAAGGCTTAATGGAAAAAGAAGGAGTAATATCTTTAAATTAGTAATAGTTAAGTAGGCTAGACTGACTAGTCATACACATAGTATGCCATTTACTACTGCTAAATTATAATATCGAAAAAAAGCAAAGACGCTAAAGTGTAGGGAGTAAGACTTTTTATAAGGCATTTTAATCAGTAATTTAAATTGTGGGGTTATTTTTTCATACTTATGAAGTACATAAATGAAATTTGCAACAATTTGATAGTTTTCAAGCGCTTAAATTAATATAATAATTAAAGATATGTTATCATTTGAAAACTGTAATGTTAGCACACCCAATTAAATGTTTAAGAGATCATTAACACGTTGACTGCCTCGTCACCCAGATTCGGATGACACGTAATAGCTGAATGAGTGGCTGAATAAAACCCGGCAGTCAAAGAGTTAACAGTCAAAAATTACATCAATAAAATATAAAGTATTAAACAAATTAGAATTCAATAGAATAGAATAGAAATCAAAATTAAGAGAAATATAACTTTCTAGTGCAAATTTCGAATCTCATATGTAATAATATATAATGCTTACACTTTTAACGTATTAGCTACTTTTACGTAAGTTCTTTTTATCTTGTTGAAATAAGTGATTAACTCTGAGTGTTCTATTAAAAGATACCAGTACAGCATTTACTAAAAAGTGTGAAAAATTAAAGACTTTAAAAACTTGTAAAGCCGCAAAACAAATATTTATTTTTTAATTATGTATTCTTGTAAATAACAACAAGTTCGCCTTAAACTTGATGCTGAAAGGTTGTTTTCACTTAAAGCTATAAATCCATACATGGCAAAATTTTATTGTTCTTCTTTTATTTGTATTGTCATCTGTAAGTTTATGAACATGTAATTAAAATGTACTTTCTGAAAGTAAAATGTTTATTTACTTCTGAAATATTTGCTTTTGTATGATGCTTGTTAAAGATTGATGAATTAATTGATTTTCTTTAAATTTGTACTTTAATGACTGTGGAGAAAATTTTCCGGTTAACATCTACTTAATTTATATAACTCGTATTATGTTTTTTTTTATTTTTTTCCCAGCAATTTATGTAAGTGCTAAGAAACATAAAGAACGATGTTATTTTACCACTTTATATCTCGGGCACGCCAACTAGCAAATTAACCTTAGCGCTGAATAAATCGCCCGGTCGATAAAGTTTTAACCTGAGGCAACAATAAAGCATTTTTAATATTTTGTTGGCGTATGATTTCGAATCCCATGTTTGTATCGAATTGCACGTTTTTTTTTCTTGATATAATTTTTGTGTTAGCATCTAAATAAGAAATATATTATGTAAATATTTTAGACTAAAATGCTAATAATTTAAAATTATATTAATAATCTCTCTGCTTTATTTTTCAGACAAGTAAGGAAAAATCTTTTATATCAAGCGCCAAGAAATTAAAACTCTCTGAGTTTTTATTTAATTTTAATACTTCTGCGGATTTCATATCTCAATTCCCATTCTAAAATTATTAAATCATTGTTAAGTTTGAAATTAATTCCTTAAGGGGACATTCTCTTTCGAAATTTTCAAAAAATCGATTTTGAGATTTTTACATATTTGGATTCTATATACTTTCAAAAGTTCCCTCCTAAAATTTCATCAAGAAATTCGTAATAGAAAAAAAGTTACAGCTATATTTGTAAGAGCGCTCACCCATGAGTAACAACCGGTTTCTATTCAATAAAATTATGATAAAAAATCTTTAAACGCGTTTTTCTCGAAACTACCTTTTTCAAACTGGTAGGACGGTTTTCTCCGAATCTACTTGACCGATTTTAAAAAACCAAAGAGCATTCGATTACTTATTGAAAATACTAGAGGATATGCCTCTAAAATTTAAAAACAAAAAACCCCTTTTTTTACGGGGGTAACTTACCCCAAAAAAAAATTGCTTTTTTTTCGCATTTTTCTGAAATATACATATGAAAACTTCAAAATATGAAAAAGTATGAGTTTTAGAGGCATATCCCTTAGTTTAGAGTCTCAAGAATAGAATCCATTTTGAATTTTTCAAAAATCTGTTACAGGAGGTCCACAAATTGTCCTACCGTATAAAACGTCACTTTTGGACGACGCCCTCTACAGGAGCCAAGGGAAACTAAAAATGAAAAAAAAAATTTTTTTTATATTCTTAAGACACAGTTGAACAATGTCCAAAAGAAATTTTGTCAGTAAATATAATAGTTTTTTCATAATAAAATTTTTAAAAAGTGCTTTTTTTTTCAATTTCGAAAGAGAATGTCCCCTTAAGCTATTGTAGAAGTTTTATAAAATTCAAAATTTATGGTAGTCTCTGGATTTTACAGTATTATACAAAATTAATCAATTTGCTATCAATTATAGACTTAATAATAAAGTTAGGTAATGGAGCAAAATTCATGCTTTGTCTCTCAATGTGCAGCATGCAAACGAAGGAATTTAACTGTTTATGATTTAGCATACTATGAGTTGCTGTGTTCCATTAATTCTGTAAAATTTAGCTATAAAATATTATTTATATCGCCGAGTTCAAAAAGTCAGTTTTCAAGTTGATTACACAATTCAGCTGACTGAGAACAATGGCTGAATGGCATATCACGTTTCACTACGTAATTCAGCCAATGATATTGTTGAGCTGAATTGAGCAGGCGACTGCAGAAACTGAATTACTGAAAACGGTCTTATTATGTATTATTTGTATGTTAAAGTAAAGCATGTATTAAGCATTTTTAAGAGTCAATATGAGTTCATACTAAAATATTTTTGCGTAGCAGTACATGCATATAGATAATTAATAAAACAAGTTATAATTAAACTAAAAATAATGTTAAATAAGCAAAGAACAATGCAGAAAAATGCAACCAGTCTTAACTAACTTAAATTATAAACTGAAAAAGGAACATACCCATGCTTTAACATGTGACCCGGCATTGGTTTTGTCGCCAAATTCAACAAAGATTTTGCCGACAATCTAAAAAAATTAAAACAATAAAACACATATCGCGAACAACAAAAAAAACATTGTAACATATGCAGAAAAAGAAGAAGAGATTGAGAAAAAAAAAATACATAAGTGGAGAGAAGATGAAACTGAAAAAAAAATAAAACAAACCCGAGAAAGGCGGGGGCACAAAGATCATCGTGAATATGAAGTGTGCTCATTAACTCACCTGCCGTGAAGAGGTGTACCGGCGGCACCGAAGTCACCTGTTGAACTCCACCTCTTCCCGAGACCACTGTGCATTGAGTTTGGTCGGGGCGAGGGCGAAGGCGCCGGCGACACTGAACTGCTGCTTTGTGAATCCGAATGGAGTGAGCCGTTTGATTGATGGATCACTTTGTTGCGCTGGGCAAGATTTCCACCTGAGACGGTCGTGTGCCGCCGTACAACGTCCGACTGATTAACGCGCGGCAGAGGCTTCCTCAGCTTCCATTCATTGCTGCTGGCTGTCGAGGAGGTGCTGTTGTTAGTGGGGCTCGGCGATGTCACTGAACGTTAAAATCCAATTAATGCTAAGACTCTTATTATTAAGGAAATCAATGCTTACGTCTGTTGAAACTTGGCGTTGGGGCAGTTCTCGCTGGCGTCGAAGGGGCGCTCCGACCACCGTGATGGGATGAGGGCCCTATCACCGAGGATCCACTCCTGTCGATGGTTCCTTCGATTATGTTCAGTCGCCGCAGGACATCCGCCAGGGTGGAGCGTAGGCACACAATTTCATCTTGCTGAGTCAACACCCTTCGCTCGAGGTCTTGCACTCGACCCGCCAGACTGGACTTCTCCGACTCCAACATTTCGTCTAGAATGGCAGAAATAAGACAATTGTAGAACATCTATATTTATCGAGAATTTTCAAAGAAGTTAATTAATTCTATGTGTGTACATTGTGCAGAGAAAAGGATTTTATTTATAGGTTAATTGCATTCACAGACAATTTTTTTGTTTTTCTAAATTGCTACAGACGTATACACAACGGCACATATTATTTTATGGTACTATAATTTTTTTTTTGCGATTTTATGTTTATGTTAACGTAATCTAAACAATTGGTTGGCGAAAGCTTAATCTAAGAGAGGTTTAAAGGTAATCATAGAAAGTTTACTAGAATGTCTTTCCTAATATTTTTCGGGTTCCGTATTCAAAAGCTCATAACGGAACGGAGACCAAACTTAAAGCCGGGGACATACATATAATATATATATTAAATTAAAAACAAAAACAAAAATTGAAGTAAGTCGGTTACTTGCGCAAAGAGGTGGAAATTTATTTAAAAAAAAAAATAACCTATACTGCTTGACACAATAGCTGAATAAGTGGCTGAATAAAATTGGGCAGTCAAGGTGTTATGAAAACGTTTTAATACTTAACTGGCCGGTAGATTGAAGCTATTTTTAGCTTATTAATCAGAACAATTATCGATTTGTTTAGAATCTTATTTAATAGACAGTAATAGCTGTCATAATACGATACTAAAAGATTTTTTTCTAGGAAGGATTATATATTCATTATTAGTTGAAATATTCGAAACACTCTTCTCTCACTTAAAAACATGCCGTTTAAGAGTCAAGTTCTATTCTAAAATCCCATTGTTGAAGAATTCTGATTCTGCAGTCGGCTACTCAATTCAGCTTCATAAAAGCAAGCGCTGAATAGAGCATATAATTGCTGCAGAAATTGAATTATTTAACAGGGGGAATATTTGGAGTAAAAATCTTAAATAAGTTCATATTATAAGTTTCATTTTAATATCTCAAATGGTTAAGGTTGTTTTTGTACTTTTATTTAGTATACATTCAAAATTTTATGTAGGAATCCAACTCCCATTTTACCGGTTATTTTTGTTGAAGTTATAATGTTTATTAACAAATATGTACCTTAACAAATAATTTTTATAATAAGTACTTTCGTGTTTGTGTTTTAAGCGAAAGTATAAAGTTATTACAAACATTTTTGTAGATATTTTTCTCATAATAAAAAAATAAAGGGTTTATCAAAATTTTCTCATTTTCCTTTAAAATCTGATTAGTGTTAGAAATCATGCGTTTTTGTATTTCATTAAGCAAGACCAAACATTTACTTTTTCACCGAGTTTTATTTATTTACCAAGAAGAAATTGGCTTAAGTTTGGCTGTTTAAAAAGAAACACCAATTTATTACTAAACTGTGTTTGCGATTTAATTCACAAAAGTTATAGCGACACATTAAATATCCTATCGTCTCGGTTTAATTATTTATTGGTATGTACACATTCTGTGAAATCATCATACTGCAGCATCCACAAAAATGAGAGTTTTCTTAAATAAATATGCGAATTTATCTGACGCTGTTCTAGTGAAATTTTCGCTATCTCTGCGAATAATTTACGTGAGTTTGCGGAAGTTTTAATGGCTTTTTATTTTCTAGAAGTAAACAGATATAAGATAAATATTTAAATTCAGAGAAATAGGTCTGATATAAAATCTTTTAGGGTGTATTATTCTGAAAAGTTTTTACCATTAAATAATTTCTTTGGTTATAGTATCATTAGCTTTGTCTAATTCTGTCGTTTGTTTTTTCCAACTTAAAAGTTATGCGGACTATAGAACAATAAATTTAAGAAAATTACACATAAAGTTGTATGAATTAAAATTACACAATAAATTTAACTTTACAAGATTTATTCGTCAAAATAGGTATTTGTCTTCTAAAATGATGATTTGTTTATGATGTGATTTGAATGCGACTTTTAACTTTTACCCATTGAAAGTTTTTGTTACATGCCATTGAGTTTTATTGTACACATTCATTGTTTTATAAAAGTTTCGAGGAAAACTTGAAATGCCACCCTGAGCCTAAAGCTTTCTCTATAAATTTTCCTCTAAATTAAACTTTCCATTAGATTTGGAAACTTTTCTGTTTACGACTATCAATATATTTCTCACTTCTATAGGGCTCGAGCATTGTTAGATTCATTATCCATTCAGATTTCATTGCCTGGAAATTATATGTTTAAATTACATTATTTTTCAATTAGTAACAGGAATTAGCAGTGTAATTGACGAAATATAATTCCTAATACCTTAGTATATTTAGTTTTAAATAGTTATTAATGTTTTGAGAACATTTTGTAATGACGAAGAATTAAAAAGAATAGAATTAAAAACGTTACGTTTTAAATTGTGCTGATTATTAATTACTAATGCTAATTACTTTACGATACTATTGACAATTCCGGTGGATTGTATGAGGAATTATAATTATAATTCTTTGGAATGGTAGTTGTATTGCCAATTCCCATTACTAATTGAAAAGGAATGGATTTAGAAAATTTCAATTCTAAGGAATGATAAATAGATGAGAACTAATTCCAAAGGGAATTTGATTGTTGTTGTGGGACTAAGATTAATTATGTAAGTAAGTGCATTGATTTGGCGTCTAGACATGAAGCTAAAACATTATATACACTAATAAAATACTCAAATATACTATAAATGGATTTGGAGAAAATGTGATTTATGTACAGAAAAAAAAAAAGAAGAAGCTTGAATGAAAGAAGAAGTTTTATGACAATGATACAGATAGGAGACGATCACACAAAAATTACAACACCAAAAACTTACTCCACGCGTTATACACGCCAGCCATGGTGTCATCATCGTTCACATGGTTGAGGTCCATTATCACAGTTTAGATTTATTCTATGCAAGCACGACAATTGTAATTAGAGATTACTTCAAAAGCCATAATCCATATTAAATTAAATCATTTCTGATGTGCGAGAAGTCCCTGGTCGGAATAAAATTCACAAAATCATTTTGATTGTAGGTGCAGCCGACAGGTGTCCGTAACACTTAAGCTAATAAGAAGATATTTACGGGAGTTCGCCGTGAATGGAGTTTGAGACATGCGATGGATTAAAATATGGGAATAAGCCTCAATGTACATGAATCCTTTGATGATGATGCAAATGGAAATTGTGGCAAGGCTGGAGCACGCCTTGGTTGCTTCGTTGGCATTGAATAGAGCGAAATAAGGATTTAATTATACACGGGGAACGGCATTCTTAAGTGGTTATTTGCATGACTGCTGAAAGGATACATAGTTTCCATTCCAAGGATAAAACCTCTCCCTACGGTCTTGTAAAAATTTATTTAGTGGAATATTTAAATTGAGTAATTTCAGGTATTCATGTTTTCTTGCTTATTTACAGTCAGCACTAATTAGATTTTCATAATAAATCATTATGAATTTTATTTTTGAAGGTCACTGGTGTGGTAATTTTAAATACTTTATCCCATTAAGACTGTTAACTCCCAAAAAATAAATAGTAGTAGTAAACATTCAATCCATATGTGATAATAATGTTTTTATTATAATTAATAATTGGCCTGTTGCTGTTTAAACATATCCACTTTTATACTGAAGATTTCAAAATAGAGTTATAAAACCATTACCATTAATCGGGACTTAAAATCTTGCATTACAATGACCATTACTTGGTATTTATAATTAAACATTTTAATTACCATAACATAGTAATGATGACTGTAATTGAAATATAGGGAATTAAAAAATGTATTTTAAAGTAATGGATTTTTTGGAATGCATTATTTTTAATTACATTCCATAAGAGAAACCCAAGAAGACTGTTTTCAATACCTTTCCTTTCTATATTAATAAGATTACAACATTTGATCCTTACTAACCAGGAAAGTTAAATAAAAGCTTGTAATTCTATATACATATGTAGATGATATCACTGAAAAAAATTAATTACTCTCTTTGCAGCTTTATTAGGGAGCGCTACAAATTCCTGCCAATGAAAATACCATTCAATCAAAATGCCGCCTTTTCGGATTAATCCCGCTTTTCAAAATCCCGCCAATTTAAAATTTCGTTATTTTCCTTATAGGCAACAAAAATCCCACTTTCAATCGTGCTATAGAAAAAAAGTAAATTTTCTTGTACAAAACGTTCGATTTAGTATAAATTTTCTTTATACAAAATGTTCAATTTAGTAAAAGGTTCCTTGTACAAAATCTTCGACCAAAATGTTCCTTGTACAAAATGTTTAATTTAGTAAAAATTCTCCTTGTACAAAGTGTTCAATTTATTAAAAGGTTCCTTGTATAAAATCTTCTATATAGTAAAAATGTTCCTTGTACAAAATGTATAATTTAGTAAAAATTCTCCCTGTACAAAATGGTCAATTTAGTAAAAAGTTCCTTGTAGAAAATATTCCATATACCAAAAATGTTCCTTGTAAAAATGTTGAATTTGGTACAAATTTTCCTTGTACAAAATCTTCGATATAGTAAAAATTTTCCTTGTACAAAATGTTAAATTTAGTAAAAATTCTCCTTGTAAAAAATGGTGAATTTAGTAAAAAGTTCCCTGCAGAAAATGTTCCATATACTAAACCTTTTTCTTGTAAAAATGTTCCATTTAGTAAACATTTTCCTAGTACAAAATCTTCGATATAGAAAAACTTTTCCTTGTACAAAAAGTTAAATTTAGTAAAAATTCTCCTTGTATAAAATGTTCAATTTAGTAAAAGGTTCCTTGTAGAAAATGTTCCTTGTACAAAGTGTTCAATTTAGTAAACATTTTCCTTGTACAAAATCTTCGATATAGGAAAAAAATTTCCTTGTACAAAATGTTAAATTTAGTAATCCTCCTTGTACAAAATGTTCAATTTAGTAAAAATCCTCCATGTACAAAATGTTCAATTTAGTGAAAGGTTCCTTGTAAAAAATCTTCTATATGGTAAAAAAGTTCCTTGTACAAAATGTTCTATTTAGTAAAAATTCTGCTTGTATAAAATGTTCAATTTAGCTTCCTTGTTCCTTGTAAAAAATGTTTCATATAGTAAAAATGTTCCTTGTACAAAATGTTCAATTTAGTACAGATTTTCGAATGATAGGTATTATTCCAATTTATCTTATAATATTTTCAAAAATTTATTTTTCCCTTCGTAAAGGCAGGATTTTAAAAAACGAGGTTTTGAAAAATGAAATTTAAACAAAGCAGGATGTCAAAAAGCGGGAAATATCCAAAGTGGAATTTTAAAAACAACATAGACAAACTTAAATCTATATTTCTTCTTCTATTTATATATCAATTGAAGTGATATTTAGCACAAAAATACTTTAGGTCTATATCTCGGCTAATTTTGTAGATGGGCCAAATTGATCGATTAATTTCAAAATAGAGGTGTTTAGAATGTTTTTTACATATAGAAAATTTGTAAATTGTTAATTCTACCTTTCCAACAGGCGGTAACAATGGTGTTTTTATTGTTAAAATTAGCTTTTTTGTTGGAGTTCTTTAAATTATATTTTATTTTTAAGATTTCTGAGATATCGATTAAAAGAAAAACGAAATATAAATTGTTTATAAAGATACCCAGTATCTGACGGATTTGTTAAAGTGCCTATTAAATTTCACAGGTTTTCAATGATATCTGCAAATGGTTACACAAAAGTCGATAAATTCAACAAGCGTTACCAATTACGATCATAACTTAATTACGAATTCAACCTGCCTACTGGCAAGTGGTTATAATCACCACCGGAAGCCAGACACGGTTCAATTCATGGTAGATTAGAGTGCCGGCAGTCTTGCGTCTCTAGTCTAGCACCTGCCAATTCCGCGAATATTATTAATTTTTCCTTTTTTTTTTTTTAATTTGAGAAAAAAAGGCGCATAAATCTCAACTAAGACATAATTATCACTCCTTCGTCTCGTTATATCATTTATTGGCTTGCAAATCAATCAGTCGGAGCCGCAGCTTGTCTTAAATGAATTACATAAGATCGATGTGGTTTTTGGAATGGTTCAAAGATTTTTTATGCTCACTCTGGCTGTTACTGATTTGGAAAAACTGTGGGAATCGAGGTTGGTACCTACCAGAAGTCGCAGGGAAATAAAAAAAAACCAAATTAATTGCGTTTGGAAGGGTTCAATAACATCTTAAAGATTTTTCTTTCTTTCAATCGCGTACCGACAATGTTCTTAAGAAACAGTCGATGTTATGGGCGGCGAAACAGTCGACGACCAGCAACCAACCAACCAACCAACAAAAAAAAAATCCCTGGTCAGTCTACAGAAAGTTTGTGTATTGTGGCTCGTCTGCCTCAATCACGACGCTTTGTCGATATATTTCTTCGAGTATATTGCGATTGATTTAATTCGCGTTGTTCTATCATCCGGGAACCGGTTCAATTCTTGATTGCAATTTGATTACATCCAGCACGAAATCGACCCTGGCGTGTTCGGAAATCGTTAAAACACTTTTGTCGGCCCGTAATGTCTGATTAATCATTTTTCGCCACTTTATAGAAGCGGTGTAAATTGGAGCATTTCCATGTTTAAATTATTCGAAAATGCGTGCATGCGTGAACCTGAGCTTTATAGATCATCATGGTAAGGGGATAGGTCAGGCCTTAGGGGATTCGGGAATTGATGATAAATACAAACGACGATCTAATGAATTTGTTAACACGACACGACGGCGGCAGCAGTGTGGACAGCGTCTGACGTGCTCCAGGGACAATGTTGCGTGACGGCGTGACTCGTCCCCGTGATGTGATTGCTTATAAAAAATCGCGCGAGCGATTACTTTTGAGTGACACCTGAAGCGTCTCGACGCGGTATAAGAGAAAACGCGATGGAATCATTCAAGGGCGGGTGCTGAATTGTCCAGAAAATTGCTTAATTATGTTTGCATTGGGAAATACGCAGGTTTTCTTCGAAACTGCCTCACACAAGGTGAAGTTTTGATTGAATTTCAATTTTAAAATGTGAAGAAATCTAAAACAATTTAAAACGAGATTTTTCAGATAATTCGATTGAACAATGGAGTTTCGGATTGTTTCCTTATTGGATTTAAAAAAACTAATACATTTTTAATCATTCCTTTGTAGTTTAACATCTTAAAATTAAAAGCCCAAAAGAGTGAAGCAATATTCGAATATTGGAAATTTCTTTTTATATCCCGACACGATATCTCAAAAACTAAAGGACTAATTTTCATGGATTTTTGCATATATATATAGATATATTGTAGATATGTCAAATTTGACTTATGCAATCTGAACAACAACAACAAATATAATTTTGCAGATATTGTTAATTTTTGTGTGGTTTCAGATTCGAGTTTAAGATAGTTTCTAAAATGTTAGAATTTATTCAGCTATATAAGCTGTATTTTATTAAAACTACGTTAACCTGGGTGAACAAGTATAAATATCAGTATCATTATTCAAATTCAATCATTTAGAAATTAATCAGATACATTGTTTTATAATGCAATCGGTTTGGAAGAAAAAATTCCTTTTTCAAAATTTCAATTTTTCGTCTAAAATTTATCGATATATTTAGATATTTGAAGTTTGTAATAAATCCTACGATGTTTCGAAATATCAAAAAAAGAAAAATATTTATTTTGTTTTACTATTTAATTATTTTAAATAAGATACCCCACACAATGCTGCGAAATATCGTCAAAACACTAGCAGACAAAAACTAACTAATGTGCTAGGGATTGTATTGCATTGAAAAGGACTTAAGATCTTTGGACCACAAACAAAATTTAATTTATCAATGACCACTAAAAGCATTTTAAAGATTTTTAATATTTGAATACTAATTTTTCAAAAAAAAGCCTAAACATTCACTGATAAATAAACGTTCTCAGGTGTGTCTCACCGATTTTGATGAAATTGAAATATATTTTAGAGTATCTAAAAATAAGAGACACGTATTGTTTTTTTATCTGCGAATATGCACATTTGGGGGGTACTTTTATTTATTGTTTTTTTTTTTTGTTTATAAAAATTGGTGTATTTTTCAAAAGTTTGTCCGCCATGTTGGATCCGCCATTTTGAACTTTTTAAATTTAACATCAGATTCGTAATCAACGGTTCCAAAAACCCCTTAATACTGGTTTTCACGAAAAAACTGATGTCTGAAAGAATCATTTGCGTATTACTGCTAGGGGTTGTTTACCCCCTTGAGGAGCTTTTTTTTACGAAAACGCAAAAACAGGTCAACTTTATTTTGCAAAATCATATGTAAAAAAATATTTTTCAATGATTTTTAACTAAAACTGTTATTTTTGTGATGCAAAAAAAAAAAAGTCGTTTTTCTGCAATAAAAGATAAGGGTTGCCATCCCCGTGAACCGAATTACTTACAAAAGGTTAGTACTTATATTTATGAGACATCATTTCCATTTTGTTTCATTCGAAAAAAAATTTATTAGAACTTGAAATATTTAGGAAAAACTGTTTTTGGGGGTAAACTTTCGGGGTAGTTTTCACCCCCTAAATGTGCGTATCCGCAGATAACAAAAAATACGTGTCTGTTATTTTTCGATACTCTATAACACATTTCAATTTCTTCAAAATCGGTGAGACACACCTGAGAACGTTTCCTTGTGAGACTTAAGTGAAAAAAATTTTTTTTTTCGTTTTTTGTTTTTTTGCTTAAATCTACTCTAATACACCTAGAAAATACTCCCTTAAAATATCTAAGCAAAATATTGAATAGTTTTAAAGATACAGAGAGTTTTCGAGAGACGTGTAATCCGAGCGCTCGAAGGTCCCCTGGCGTGTTTCGGAGCAAGGAGGACTCTTGTATTTCTGTTTGCTCCGCCCATTTTTTTTCGGTTTATAACGGTCTAGGTCCTTCTGCTTTGTATTAAAGGTTAGTTATGTATGGAGGAGGCATCGCGTTATGTATGGAGCAGGCATCGCTGACTAAGGTAAAATTAATTTTTTGAGCTTTTTTCCGCATAAAAAACTTTAAACGCGTTTTTCTCAAAACAGCATGTTTTGACTCGGCGGACGTCAGATCTCAGAGTCTTTTGCTCCGATTAATCTAAAAATTTAGGTGTATATTTCTTGATTGTGTGTCTATCGTCGGAACTAGAATTATTAAAATCCATTGTTTATTTACAAAGTTATAAACAAATTAAGCACCCGAAAAACACCCGAAAAATTCGAAATACTGCCATTTTGTTATTTTTTATTGAAAATTAATAATTCTAGTTCCGACGATAGCCAATGTTCTACAGATTAAAACCTCGTTTGAATTTTTTGTTTCAAATGAACCGTTGCAGAGATTCGACGTCCGCCAACAAAAAAATTTTTTTTTTGGAGCGGCCATTTTGTCGGGATGACTGATCGAATACAAAAAAAAAAAATTTTTTTTTGTGTATTTTAATAGTTGTACTATCATATGTCAAAAAGTTTTTTAATAAAAATTTACTTCTAATATGAAAAAAAAATCGTTGAAAAAACAGTCGTTTTCACTGGACTACCCCCTTAAGCCAACAGTTTGAAATCCTGCATATTAAATTGGAGAGACTTTCGTTGAATTGTTAAATTCACAATTACAATTTTTATGATTAAAAACATTATTTTATCTTAGGTTAATAAACCCAACAAAATCATATTAAAATCATTCCTAGCTATAGTCTAATTACTTGAAATAAACTGTCTTTTTAATGGGGCGGATCATTTACCTTTACTAATTAGGGAGTTGATTTATCTTACGTTTTTTATGATCAAAAAACATTTGAATATGTCAGACCATGAGTTCAAAGTTCAGGTATATACACAACGGTTCTCACTTACATGTCTACAATTAAAACATTCATAATTAAGCGTTGTCTATAGCAAAATAGCCAAAAATATAAGAAATTTGAGCCATAATGATAATTATAGCTCTTTAAATATATAATAATAAGTAGACAACTTGTTTTTGTATACAATTATCATGTTTCAGATTGTCAAATAAACTTTTAATTAAGAGAACTTCTTTAAAATTTCTTAGAAAAAAAAAATCTGAAAATGTAGATACTAGATATCTAACAGACTGGAAAGACAACAATTTAGTTTTTTTTTTCAAGACCGCCCTTGAAGACATAAGGACTTTCTCAACTTTTAAAAAATCGATTTAGTTTTATATTATTCAAGAAACTTTTTGTCGGAAAAATATTAATGAATTTCTCTGTTCTTTAATAGCCTTAAAGAAACTAATTCATGCATACGATATCATACACAAAGGCCTTTAAAAAATAATATTGTAAATGCGTTTTAACTTTTTTTGTCCATTCTCTATACAGTCAAGAATCATCTCATAAAAAATTGAAGCAACAGGAATCAAATCTTAAATTGCTATAATAATTCAAACAATCTCTCACAACAGAATTTATGTAAAAATAGTAGCCGGGGGTAAGCTATCTAAGTAACTTAAAACGGAGATGACTAAAAGAGAAGTAGATTATCCTTAATATCCTGTAATCCCAACCATATGAATTGTATCCACTTTTGTCGTCTCCGTAAATTCCTCACGTATCCTTAGAATTGCTGTTGTCCTTGCCCCTATACATGAGCTTCTACATTATTTGTGTGAAGATATAATTTACAGAGACTGCAAATAAAAAGAATGAAACAAATGATACTTAAGGATTAGTGATGAGTGATCTTGGTTTTGCAGTCTTGCAGTTTTGGTATCGGTCTTGCAAAAAGTTCCAGACCGAGACCAATATAAATATTATACTTGAGGTAGAAAGACCAAGACCTGTCAAGACCATGACCGAGACCTTTTTTAATAAGTCTCTAGTATGAAGTGCTAACAAAATATTTATTGGTTTGGTATTAATTGAATTTATACTCCAAATTTGAAAGTGTGTGAATTTGATACTACAAAAATTTGATTCTTATGCACGGGCTTCAACAAAATAGGGAAATATGGAGAGTACTTCAATAACTAGTTCAGTAGAAACAACGTTACTCGCTTTACTTATAAGATCTACTAAATATGAGTAAATAAGTTTGTCTAAAATTGGGGAAATACAAGACGCAAGAGTCTTTCAAATGAGTCCAAGAGCAAGACCAAGCCCCAGATTAAGTCTATTGATGAAAGACTAATCATAGGCTTAGTCTTGGCCTTGTTTTGCTCATCACTATGAAGGATACAGACAACAATAAAAATTAAGGATAGGTCAGGGTAACTGAGATCCCCTTGTGCTAATTTTTGACATTTTATGAATACTCACAGTCACAGCCAGACAATATTAAACCCCCTTTTCTCCGGCTTTAATAAAAGTCTCATTTTTATCCTGCGGCTGCTGCATCCTATTGTTCATTTCATTACCCAACCCTCTCCATTTCCCATCCGTCTCACCCCCGTATTCAAATTTGCAGAGCAATCATTCTTTATCCTTAGACATTTTTTTTTTTTTTTTGTTTTTTGCGGAACCTACCCTTGTCTGACGAAAGGGTTGTAGGCGAAATGGAGCAAGTTCACAATGAGTTGGAAAGTTTCCATGTACCGGAAAGATGAGGGTCTTTTTACACGCCTTCTCTCATATTCATATTCATATTCATCTTTCGTGGGAAGAAAGGCAAACACATTATAACTGCCATATCAGACGGCTCCAGGGAATATTATACTATTGATGTTAATACCCGGAGGAGGCCGGGATTCCACCCTCCAATCCCTCACCGTGCTTGAGGGAGGAAAAAAAAAAACAATAAACCACGAAACCGGCGCTTAATGTCAACGAGCTTTGAAAAGCCTCTAAGGGTAGATTAAGCATGAGAATGAAATCGAGCATAAAAAATATATGTATATTAATGAAAAAATGAATGTTTTGTTCGCATGCTAAATAGTATGATCGGTGTGTTGGTAAATGTTGAGGTATATAATTTTGTATGGGCGGCATAACTCCAACCTTTAGTAATTGTAAGGAAAATACACGTTTTTTCGTTTTTTTTTCTATATAGAAACCAGTAGATAATTTCACATTTTGCACTATGTGTCCTTCTAAACAGTCTCTATCGAAAGAACCTGAGAGTTGGAAAGTTCACAACCACTAAGACGGACGGTTTTAGAAAATTACTAAATTTTTTCGTTTAGAATCTAGACAATAAATATCTAGATAATAATAATTAGCAGACACAATTTCTGATTAATTAGAAGTATAAAAACAATCACCACACAACTATACAAAGTACTGAAACATCGCGACGGCCTTTTGTGGGCAAATTTGAAACGCGACTATCGTAGAGATTTCATTTGACGTTACCCAGGGAAAAAGCTCCACAGTTTATCGTACACCTTTGGCACAGGGTGATTCTGTAGCCGGTGCCGCATTGTATTTTAATGGGCACGGTTCCAAGTACTTTTCGAACACCCTGCACAACTAGAGTCTGCGCCCTTGGGGCCCTGTATCTGAAAACACTACACGCAGTAAGGATAAAAAGCTCAGGACGAACTGACCGACCCGCAAGTATATCCTGAGGGTTATTGTTATCTTTTCGGTTCTACCTGTATAAATTGGTCGTTAAGTTGTTTCATGTATTTTAATTAAATTTGAAAATGACTTGCTTTCTTAAGTTTATCCGACTATCATTTATATAAAACTTTGAACTTTGTTTGAACTGGGAGACGTGATTTCTCTTGTTAACTTTTGTTCGGTGTAGAAAATTCGAAGAACAAAACACGCAACTAGTTTATTGTAAATCTGTTTGCTTTTAAATGTTAATGCTATTTTTGATTTGATTTGGGGGTATGCTAATGTAAATTTTTTTTAAAAATCAGCATTTCTTCTTTATTATTATTTAAGGGGACCTTTACTTTCAAAATCGAAAAAAATCATTTTTTTTTTTCATAAAAATGCTTCTTAACATTACACAAACACTCAACACAATTTATACCTATATTTGTAACGGCAGCTCTACGCGTTTTATGTGCAAAAATTATATAACAAAAACTTTGAACGCGTTTTTCTCGAAATCACATTTTTGAAAATGGCCGCATCTGTATCTCAAAAACTACTCAACCGATTTTAACAAACCAAACGCCATTCGATTCGTTATCAAATATACTAGTAACTAAACCTTTAAAAATCTTATTTTACTCCCCCACTTTTTTATACGGAGGGGTAGTTTACCCTAACTTATAGTCGTTTTTTAACTTTTTTAGAAAAATGTGTATAAAATGATATATTTATTAAAAATAAAAGGTTTTTTTAGGTTTAGGTACTAGTTTTGTGTCTTATGAAAACAATCCACTAAAAATTTTTTTCTATCTGTTACAGGAAGTCCTAGAGAAATGGGGCCGTTTTAAAAGTGCATTTTGGATGACGCTCTCTGCAGGCATTAAAATAAACTAAAGTTGCATTTAAAAATTATTTTTATACTTTTCATAATCTTACCAATAATGTACAAAAGGTTTTAGAATAATAAATATAATAGTCTTTTCAAAAAAAACTTTTAAAAAGTGTGTTTTTTGTCGATTTTGAATGTAAAAGTCCCTTTAAGTCAAAAATGTCATTCAAAATTTCAAACAACAAAATGATCCTATAAAAGTTCTGTTTTTTCACTTCGAGTCACGGAACCCTAAAAACGAATGGACCGAACTCTCTATATTTTTTTCAGTAATATTTAATAAGACAAAAAGGAGAGTAATTAGTAGTAAAATAATATTAACCCATTAATGCGCAAAACGAGAATTTCGTGGATGCAAGTACAATGGTACGGATGGGGTGATTTTCTTCCAAAATCGTATATACGAGGATTTTTGGGGGTGCTCTTTCAGAATTTGCTTTTCATAAAAGATTCAAAAATCCTATTATTTTCTGAGTTTTTTAATAAAAGTACTGATTTTTGTTGGTCTTTGTTCCTTTTAAAGTCGATTATCTTGACGTTGCTGCTATTGAATGATCATTAAACCACCAGAAATCGCGGTCCGAATATCTAAACTTTCTCAAACCATAATTTTGATAGTTGTTTTTGCTTTGGTTTTTGCAAAATGGCCATTTTGTACAGCAATGTAATAAAAAATGTTGGGTTTTTTTACACGGGAAGGGTCAACTTTACAAAAAAAATTTATAGAACAGAAAATCTTTAAAATTAATCGAAGAACACGTGTGAACCTTTTCAGATTTTTTTTCACTTTTTTTGGTTTTTTTAATTTGGCCAATTTTTGAAAAATACAAAACTACATATTTTTATGATGAAATTTGGTGATATTTTTACTCAGAAACGATCAATTTTACGAATAAATTTTATAGGACCAAAAGTTCTTATAATTAGCCAAAGAACACGTGTGAATTTTTTCAGAATTTGTTGGACATTTTGTATTTTTAAAAAATTGGACAAATCCAAAAAACCAAAAATAGTAGAGAAATTTCCGAAAAAATTCACACGTGTTCTTTGGCTAATTTCAAGCATTTTCTATTCTATAATTTTTTTTTGTAAAGTTTATCCTTTTCGTGTAAAAGAATCCAAAGTTACATTGTTGTACAAAATGGCCATTTTGCAAAAACCGAAGCAAACAAAATATTCAAAATCATGGTTTGAGAAAGATTAAATAATCGGACCGCGATTTATGGTGGTTATATGACCTTTCAATAGCAGTAGCGTCAAGATAATCGACTTTGAAAAGAAAAAAGACCAAAAAAAATCAGCACTTTTAAAAAAGCCAAAAAATAATAGGGTTTTTGAAATTTGTATGAAAAACAAAACTTTTTCCAGATAAATTTTATAGCATTCTCGAAAATAGTGTTTTTGGTTTTAAAAACTGTTTCTGATGTTATTTTGAGTGCTAAATAGGATCCTAAAAACCAATATTTTTCCACACGTAGGGGTTTTGAGAAAAGTGGTTCTAACATGTGAAAAAACTGATATTTTAGCAATTTTTGGAAGTGTTTTAAAATGTAGGATTTGGTTTCTTAGCTTAACTGAATATTTGGACGTTAAAGTATTATATAAAAATACAAAAACCTCAAAACTTCTTCAAAAGATTTTACGAAATTCATTTTATTTATAAACGTTTTATCTCATACAACAGGTATTGGATTAAGATTAAAATTTGGGGTGTTTTCGTGAAAAACCGGTTTTGAATTACACTTTATATACTTGGCTTAGATATCAAGCTCTCTTTCGAGCAATTTGATATTCTGCGATTTTTTAACAAATTTTTCTAAAACTATCATCATTCAGGATAACCACTTTGCTATAAAAAATTTATAGGATGTCCATAATTATTTAGATAATTTGTTGATGACCACTCAAAATTTTTTATTTTCATAAAAGCAAAGTAGTATTAACTTATCCACTTTCGAATGCTGTCAAAAGTGTTCTATTTGATGATTTGCATGAATTGAAGTGGCTAAAATCCAAAAACACCAAAGTATAAAATAATCAAAATTCTTTTGTAAATTTTAACCACAAGTATGATGAATAGAAATGATAAAACAAAAAATTTTTATCATATATATTGATGTGATCAAGATTTCAATTAATATGTAAGTAGAGCTAAAACAATGTTCTTTGTTCTTGTATCTCATTCAAATCTCTCAAAAGAATTCCATAAAATTTTCAACGAATATTCTCAACGTATCTTTTATCATCAGGATTATGTTTGAAATTAAAATTCAAGATCACAGATAAATAAAAATACTTCATTAAATTTGCATAACAAAAATCTTTTGAATTTTTATTGTGTCTGTTCTCTATTTAATTCGCGCTGTTTCTAGATGTTGATTTTTTCAGTTTTAAAAATTATTTATTGAAAATAAAACTTGTACGATATAAGGTAAATTTTTATACCTTTATTTTTACTTTTTTTGGACAGTTTTATATTAATATTAATAATTTAATAATTTTGTTTATACTAAGTATTCTTTAAATTTTCAAATTTATGGGAAAAATATAAATCTATTAATATTTATGATATAAATGTTTACGCTAGTCGAATAGTTTTATCAGCTCAGCTAATCCCCGTTCATATCTCAAAAACTATAAAACGCAAAAGATATGCTAGTTGACAATGATTCAATAATTTCTATTTTAAGCATGGCACATCATACTAAATTTAATAATCCTTAATTAACTACTTCCCTAGAATAATATATTTAGTATGCACTCACCGAAGTCAGTGTTATCTATCACCCTCAAATTTCAGTCACATAGAAATGTGAAACTGCGCACCAACGTTTTATTAAACAATATTTCGATTATGCTTTTTTCCCTGATAAATTCGCGAGATACGACGGCGAGATGATGTAAGTGTTTGCTGATTTGTTGATGTAAACTCGTGTCAGGTTGCATTATCATTGGAGTTAAGTCTGCATACCAAAGCACAGAGATGATATCACGGTAGTAAATTTAATTTTATGCAAAACATGAACCAAAACACAGACTATGGGTAAGGTCATTTAGAGAATATAAATTTGTTAATTTTTTATATTTCGTATTTTTCAAACTTGAAGTTCCCCGAGTGAAATAAGCATGACAAATGATTTTAATAGCGCTAAAATAAGCTGGGCTTGTTTTTATGGTTTTGAATTCGTGCTTGTTTTAACAATATATAACGGAATGGGAGTTATATTGATTAATGGTTTTTTTAAGGTAGGTGGGAAAAAGTTCATAATTCTCAGGTGTATTAACAAAATCGCAAACGAATTTTTTATTTTAAATTAATTATAATAAAAAAGACACTGGGAACATTCCAAGGTGAAGGTAAGTTACGAAAAAATTCCAAAACGTTATTCTGTTGTATTTTTTTAATTCTTTCAGCTGTTAGTTTTTGTATAAAAACCTGTTTTGAGGTCAAGAAATGTTTCTTCAACTCTTGGAAATTTTATATAAAGAATTGCATCTTTTTTTTACAAAAAGGTCAATAACTTCTTATGCTCTACTTACTATAGTATGCAAATGGGCAGAAAGGTGTGGTTCACAAAATTTTAGAATTGTTCACATGCTCTTTATTGGCATTTTTGCACTTCTTTGTATCATGAACTAACAAATGGTAATTTAAAATTTTCTGTAGGCTTTTGATTTATTTTTAAAAAATTAACTATTCACTATTTGTTTGAAATCTGTTGTCATTTGCGTGCTATCTAATCGAAGTCAGCATTTAAATCCAATTAAACTGGTTAAGCCTGTCTACAATCACGTGGAATATTTCAGCAATTTTATTTAATTATTTTACCATAATAAATGTATCTTTTTCTCAATCTTTTCAATTCAATAAAAGCATTTCAACATAATGATGATTTTATTATTTTGATAAAAACTTTTCCATAAACTCGTACGATGAAAGTTTCTTGAAACATCAAAGTCATAAATAAAGGAACTTATTCATAAATTTATAATGAATTCTTCAATTTCTAGAAACCTTTCAAATGGAAAATTGCATTGCGGCATCCTGTCTGAAAAGGTAACAAAGGCAGGAATTGGATACTCTGAAAAGGTTTAAGGATATCTCAAGGAGAAACTTCCATTTCGCCAAGTATTGCCTCAGGTATTTTGAAATTTCTGTGAATTTCAAGTTTTGCCTGTGTGTCGTTTATTCTCGAGAAAACGTAGGAAGTTTCAATATGCTTTTCGCTTTTATGTGCATTGTTATAATAAGATAACATGGAAAATTCTCTGAATAATAGAGGAGTGTTTCTTGTTAGTGGTTTTATATAATATAATGAAAAAAATGTTCCAAACAAATACAAAAAACATTTTGAAAACAACATTGAGGCTTTTATTCATACCGGGAAAAAATGTTAAAGGGTATTCTCAAAAAAAAGTGTAATTTTGACGATTTTTTATGGGAATACATATAAGGTACAAAAACTTGGTCTAAAATGACATATTATCCTTTGAAGGGTCTAAAATATCTATTATAATTTCACATTAATAATACTGGGTCCAGAAAAAAATTATACTTGCACAAACAACCCGACGAAAATTTAATTTAACGAAATAAAAACCTTATACCTAATTTTTTTTAAAGTGGTCCAATTGCGTCTACAAGATTACTAATAAAAAAGCAAAAATGTAATCTATGAAAACAAAACTAAAAACCTAAAAGTATAGTTATTTTGAATAATGTGTGTCCGAGTAAAAGTGAACGGTGGCTGTACCACGACTGCACGGTTTCTAGACAGCGATACTACGGCTGCATGTGATCCGTAATGAAAATAATAATGGAAAATGTAAAACGAGCCACCGAGTTCCGCGCGGAGTAGAAATAATTTAATTTTTAACGGCCGCACCTTGGCTGCACCACGGCCGAACTAAATTTTATTGGTTCAACCGATTGTGTGGCCAAGGTGCGGGCGTGATAACCTTTAAGATCGATAAATGGATCCAGTGTAGTCCAATAAAACATTCAAAATGCAGATCTTGTTGCGATCCTTTTAAAAATGTTTGATTCGGGCGTCAGACCCAAAAGTGCCTAATTTTTAACCGACGAAAAATAAAGGAGGAGGTTCTCATATATGGGTAATTCTTTTACAAACCGTACGGATTTTGATAAAAATTGACCGGCATGTCTCCGATTTGGCTGAAACTTTTTTTACGGGTTCTATATCGAAAAATAAGAGATACGTGTCCGAGGATTTTTTTTGTTCCGCATATTTTCGATAATACTAGTGATCGAAAATGTGAGAATAATGAATTTTTTGGCTTGGAGACTCATTTTCAAAAATTTATAACTCTGGTTTTAGTTGAGCTACAAACTTCTTTTCTTTTTCATTTTAAATCTAAAGGACTGAGTTTTGAGAAAAAAATAATTTTAATAAAAATTATTAACAAATTGATATTGTTATTAACAATTTAATTGTTTAAATCAATTTTTAACAATTGCCCCCACCTCATAGCAAGTTTTTAGTATATTTATTGTATTCTCCGTCATATTTTACATAAAAAACATGTTTTCAAAATATGGAGCCTTTATTATTACTATTTTTAAAACATTAATTTATATAGCGCGACACGTCAAAAAAACCGGTTTTTTGTTAATAAAAAGAAAATTATAGCTAGGATCAAAAAAAGTGAAATATAAAAGTTGTAGATAATAAAAAGACCTACAATTCTTGTCTTAACTATTTTTCGACATAACCTCAAACTTTTCGAATAAAATACAAAAAATGTTAAAAATCACCTTTTTGGGACATTATTTATTGAAAAAAAGAGTATAAAAAATTAAAAAAGAAATTAACATATAATTTTTGTGTTTTTAATATTTTTCTCAACTAACCATCAAACGAAATACATATTAACCAATAATAATTATTGAAACCACAATAAATTTTTTTTTATGCGATCAAATAATGTTCTATCATTTATTATTAATTTATGTTTTTTTTATTGTATTGATTGCTAATAAATATTATTTGTTAAGAAGGACATAATAATTACTTATATTAAAAAAAAGAAACGACATGAGGCAAAAAATGTGGCAAATAAATTTGGAAAAGGTGATTTTTAACATTTTTTTCAATTTATTCGAAAAGTTTGGGGTTATGTCGAAAAGTATTTGAGACAAGAATTGTAGGTCTTTTTATTATCTACACCTTTTATATGTAACTTTTTTTGATCCGAGCTATAATTTTCTTTTTATTAACAAAAAACCGGTTTTTTTGACGTGTCGCGCTATATAAAATAATGTTTTAAAAATAGTAATAATAAAGGCTCCATATTTTGAAAACATGTTTTTTATGTAAAATATGACGGAGAATACAATAAATATACTAAAAACTTGCTATGAGGTGGGGGCAATTGTTAAAAATTGATTTAAACAATTAAATTGTTAATAACAATATCAATTTGTTAATAATTTTTATTAAAATTATTTTTTTCTCAAAACTCAGTCCTTTAGATTTAAAATGAAAAAGAAAAGAAGTTTGTAGCTCAACTAAAACCAGAGTTATAAATTTTTGAAAATGAGTCTCCAAGCCAAAAATTCATTATTCTCACATTTTCGATTACTAGTATTATCGAAAATATGCGGAACAAAAAAAAATCCTCGGACACGTATATCTTATTTTTCGATATAGAATCCGTAAAAAAAGTTTCAGCCAAATCGGAGATGTGTCGGTCAAAAAGGTGTTCGGTTTGTAAAAGAATTACCCATATGGGTAATTCTTTTTTTGGATTTTGATAAAAATTGACGACACATCTCCGATTTGGCTAAAACTTTTTTTACGGATTCTATATCGAAAAATAAGAGACACGTGTCCGAGGATTTTTTTCCCGCATATTTTCGATAATACTAGTGATAGAAAATCTGACAATAGCGAGTTTTTTGGCTTGGAGACTCATTTTCAAAAATTTATAACTCTGGTTTTATTTTAGCTACAAACTTCTTTTTTATTTCATTTTAAATCTAGAGGACTGAGTTATGAGAAAAAAATATTTTTAATAAAAATTATTAACAAATTCATATTGTTCTTAAGAATTTAAATGTTTAAATCAATTTTTAACAATGGCCCCCACCTCGTAGCAAGTTTTTAGTATTTTTATCGTATTCTCTGTCAAATTCTACATAAAAAATATGTTTTCAAAATATGGTACCTTTATTATTACTATTTTTAAAACATTAATTTATATAGCACGATATGTAAAAAAAACGGTTTTTTGTTAATAAAAAGAAAACTATAGCTCGGATCAAAAAAAGTTAAATATAAAAGTTGTGGATAATAAAAAGATCTACAATTTTTATTTTAACTATTTTTCAACATATCCTCAAAATTTTCGAATAAAATGCAAAAATACAACTTCCATCAGAAAGATGGAAACGGACGAATTAATCGATTTTAGCTACAAAAAAGAAAAAATAAAAACTTTTTAATAAAAAATTAAACAGACGAAAAAAAAACTGAAAAGCGAAAAATAAAATAAACCTTTTCAGTCTTAATAACTAAGCTCCTAAACTAATGTAAGTAACTAATTTTCAGTCCGTACCAAACAAAAAATCAACGAAGATTATTAAATGGCTTTAAAGAAATCAAAACAAAATAACACAAAAATACAACGTGAAAACTCCAGCGATAAACAAGAACATTTAGCGATTTGTTTAGCGCCGACTCAAAATTAGTTACTTACATTAGTTTAGGAGCTTAGTTATTAAGACTAAAAAGGCTTATTTTATTTTTCGCTTTTCAGTTTCTTTTTTCGTCGGTTTAATTTTTTGTTAAAAAGTTTTTTTTATAGAAACATCCCACTGATTTTTAAATAAAGAAAGCTAGTTGAAAATGCCAAGCTTTGCTTGTCTTTTGGGTCGGAAAAACTTCTAGAAAAATCGTTGCATGCATCTTTTTTAAATATAAAATATCACATTTTTTATATAATATTTAAATTCACATTTTTGAAATTTGTAATTCCCTTGTAACTTTCCCCAGAATAAGAACTGAGAGATTTTTTTTTAGGCTCGATTCACGAAATTTCAATTGCGTTTCAATGCGGATAAATTTGTATAAATATGTTTCTTCGCTGCAACGAAAAAGAGTGAATTTCGTGAGTAGGTAATTAACATGTTTTAAATTTCATTCCAATTTTGCTTAAAATTTTTCCAGTGCTTTAAAATTGCAAGTTTTAGTTATTTTTATCGGTCAATCTGGACGTTATCGCTCTACACAAAATAGCTCTTTTCTATTTTAAGTCGAGCTTCTGTAGCGCGTCCACTTCCTCGGTTTTGATTTTCGCTCCAAATGCTGCACAAATCCTCTTACTGCAGAGTTGCATGCAAATGCAACTTGTGTGCGCGACTACCTGGCGATGCAATAATTTGAAACTTAAGTGGATTTTGTTTTCCTGTGGTTTCCTCGTGTATAAGAAGCTCTAAGACCCTGGGGTGGCTGCTACTCTCCGACTTATCGGTTTTATTTTGCAATTTACCACGGCAAATCGCAATTACTCCATCTAACGCGGGATATCCCGCCCGATTCCTACCGCATTACAATTAATTAGCACACGGCGAGCTGTCTAAAGACAAATCGGTTTGCGAGTGCTATTTTAGGCCTATTTGATTAGCACACCATCGGACAGACACATTTGCAGAGCTCCCGTGGCGTCGAGATGATGTCACTGATATGTCCACTCGAAGGCAATTCCAGAAGATAAACCGCACACCTTTCCAGGTATGTTAGAGATGGTGTGACGGGCGCACCATTGAAATTTCACCTTGGGCCCGATGTGCTATTTATTCTATTTAACTTTGATGCTGTACAGTACAAAAGTGGGTGAAACCAACCGTCAGAGACTGTGGTTTGGTTTTGGTCTGTAATGTTAGCTCTCCTCGGACTGCGCCGGCGCGGTGCGTTAATTAAATTCTACACAGGTGTGTCTGGCGCACTTGTCACAAGTACGCATTCTAGGCCAATTTGGTATATACGTTTGGATTTGATGGATAAGAAAGAATATCGAGTTTGCTCATATGGAAGCTGCAGAAATTGGCTTCGATTGCCTCTGTGGGCTTCTACCTCACGAATTGTAATGCAGGTATGCTAATTAGATAGCTTCAGGTAACTTAGAATTTGATTGCAATTCGAATCGCAGAAGGACAGACAGCCGGAAATGGAGGTATCTATATTTCGGTATAAAATTTATTGAGAACAGTTCTCAGTATCTGCGGTTTATTTATTGGCCTCTATTTTTGTTGTTCAAAACTATTTTCGTTAATGGAATTTTCTCGTTCTCAACTAAACATTTCTAAATTTTTTAAGTTTTTGTTGACTTAAAATTTATTGGTTTGTTTTTAAAACATTCGGAAGGAGTTCATTGCTTCTACCAATTTTAGAAGGTAATTCTTTAGTTTTACATTAGCATATTTTAAATAAAACTGTTGCTGATACTTAAAATTGTATTATACATATATATATATATATATATATTGGAAAACTATTGTGAATGATTTTAATGAAAAAGTTTGATATAAAACAGTTGTGTATTTACATATTCCACGAAGTTAAACAAAATAAAGAGTGAGCCATCTGTTGGTTTCTTTTTATATTACATGATATTTCGACACACACAGCTCTTTCGGGTTAACAAAATTGACAGAAACATAGTATCATATCTCCACAGTACATAATGAATATATTTACCCTTGAGCAATGTTAGAAAATATTGAAAATTTATTTTCAAAGTGAGGGCTGTGTTGCCGTAATAGTGCGCATTTTGCGCTTTTTGTACGCAAGTTTGTACGCTGTGGTTTGGTGATGTTGGACTTTTTTTTTAAGCACAATATTCATCGAGCGAAATAGGGTTCAAAAACATCGAAAATGTATTGCAAAATTGGGCTGACAGGAGGAGCTACTGCCAAGACAGTGGAGGCAACCATATAAATGAAATCATATTCCATAACTAATCGGAAGGTTTACTCTTTTCAATAAATCAACAAACTTAGAAAAAATATTGAAAAGTGTTTATTTTATAGTATTTTTAAAACTAAACCAGCCGATGGCCCACACTATATTTTACTATGTACAGCTTTATTAGAAGTTCCTGTTTTCCAATTTTTGTATTATGCAATTATTTTAATGAATTACTAAATATTCATATTATTTTACATACTACGAATCTGAAATTAAGCTACTATTATTCTAGTTTTACTAGATTTTCAACTAATAAATTAAAATTATACGTTTAATTATAAAATACGCAATGATTTTATGCAAACAAATTTCAAAAAAGAAACCATGTTTCGGTATAAAAATGTTATATCACTAATCACTAATAAAAATAAATCATTAGTTATTGTTATAGGGGTTTAAAAATTCCAAAACAAATTTTTTAGATGTACTATCAGAGTTTTAATGTAACATTTTCAATATTTCACGGTTTCCAGTTCCTTTCAAAGTCATATTCAAAATTTTAAATAAAATTGTAATCTCATTTTAATAAAAAATTAGGGGATCAAATTATATCACATGTTTTCGTTTAAATGGATACAAGTTTAATAGTTGAATTATACAATATGAATGCTATACAACACATTCAATCATATCGACACCATTCGAATTTATATGAACATATATATAAACAGTAGTTCTAATTTCCATAATAAAAAAAGTTTTCCAAAAATCTATCTCAAGTCTTATTAATTACACAGGTCAACAAAATTAAACTTTTTTTTTGAGTCTGAGTTATGAATGCTATTTTCTTATTGCTTGTGTCCAAAAGGAAGGTAAAAGTGCCATAATTTTGTTAAAACTTTGCTTTTGTGAAGGAAAATTTGACATTCTTTGGGATAGTTTGAACCTCGATTACAACGAAATGCGTTCTACGATATTTCTGATTTTTTGCCAAAAAGTACGTTATATTAGAGAAAATAGTATAGGTGCATTTTTGTATTGGGTTCCAAAGTGGTGAATCAAATATGGCGTCCGAACACTTGCAATTTTATGGGGTTTTTTATCAAAATGAATCAAAGAGGTTTTAGGGTCGATGATACTAAGTCTGTTATCAAAATATATATTAAAGATGGCGGATCTAATATAGCAACCGAAAATTTAAAAAATGTCCGCCCCCAAAAGATTTATAAGGAAATGAAAACATAACAATTTTGATTATTGGTCATTTTAAGTTTGCTGTCCTGGGCACAAAAGCAAATTTTTTAAAAAATCATGTTGATTTTCTTCAATTATGAGACGAAAGCAATGAGGAATGACTGCATATTAATCAGAATCAAAAATCGTGCTGACTTGTGTTATTGAAATAATACAAAACTTCTAGCTCACTTTCAGAAGTAATAAATTGAAATTGGTCTTAAACTCAAAGCGATGGATATCTGAATGATGTCATTGGTTTTTTGCTTCGTTGAATTTATAGGGAAGACTTAGCTCCCTCGTCGCCAGTTTTGTCATTAGAAGTCTTCCAAACAAAGTTCTGTCTTTTGCACAGAACTCCAAAGACATTTATAAGACGTCTTACAGCTTCTGTGAAAAGGTCAATTACTATGGAGGAATTTTTTTCATTATATCAGACAACAGAATGCAATCAAGTTCGTTGAATTGCAGTGCACTAGTAAGACAAAAAAGATGTCATGGTAGATATTCAAGTACAAACGTTTTTCTTTTTCGAACAGTTCAATGGCTTATAAAATTTATTTTATTTGTATTTTTATACTGTTCTGTGAGTTATAGGGGAGAGTTGCCTAAGTTGGGCCGGCTCCTATTTCGGGCCACCCATTTTTTTCAATGTTACCGAGTTTTTGAAAATTAATTAATGTCAAAATTTGATTGAAAATGAATGTAGAACAAAATAATGAAAGAAATACTAATTTTAATACAAAATTAATAATGTTACAACAATCTCGTAAAAATGTATCTGCCGACTTAAAAATCTGACATTTTTGCTCGTCGATAAAAACAAATTGATACATCTAATGAATCTAAAATTTGTTCTGATGCGAAGTGTATAATATGTTTATATAGTATATAGTGTATTTGCAATTTAAAAACTATAACAATACTAATTAATTTAAACAATCTGGAAAAATGTCATTTCCCCTAATTTGGGCCACTGTGCAATTCGAAAGGGCGCCTAATACGGGTCACTCACGCGATGTAAACAAAGCAACACTATCTTAAGGAAAAATGTTTTTTTCATTAAAACGGTAAGTGTACATGAGATATTTAGTAAATTTAGTATATTAAGCCTATTGTTATTATTTTAGATTATAAAATGTTACATGTCATTGAGTAAATACTTAATTTATGATGATTAACTCTTTATTGAGAATTTAAATTTCAAATATATTTCTGATCAACGAATTAATTAACGTCAATTCATTGTTTCATTAAATATAATAAGTAACGGTGTTTTAAACAATATGTCGAACCATTTTCGCGTTTTTCAGATATTTTACGTGCTATTCAATAGGTGGCCCACATTAGGCGACTCGTCACCTAAATTGGGCCACTTGCACGTTTTTTTCAAACGTTATTTTCTATTATAAAAGAAAGTCAAACTTGCCTTAAACTTTCCACAAAGGTAAATTATCATCCAAATTTTAATATTGCGCTATTAATTATGTAAACGAAACGTTTACAATAATTTTAAATGCATTTAACCTTAGGTGGCCCATGACTGGCGATTCTCCCCTACTCAAAATATACAAAGATAAATATTAAAATATGGCTCATAAAATCAAAATGAATGTTTTAAATAAAGAGGTTTATTTTTGCAAAAGTGTGGTAGGTATGTTAATCCGATACCACCTGTGGATACTTTATTATAGCTTACCATAAGATATTTCAGTGCTATTACACTATGAAATATTTTCCGCTTTAAATAATAGCAATCGTTACACAATAATGTCCATCGTAAATAAACAATTTGTGTCTATTTCATATGATAATGAATCATATTATGACACTATGTAGACCCTACTCAATATTTAAGTAAAGACAGTGTCAACTCAACCCATTTCTAAATGGTAAAACTTTTCATTTGCAAAATAGACAAGAATAGAAAAGTTTTATATAAAGTCCAGCCCAACTCCCATATAAATTTTATATGTTCTCGTTTGTTTTTCCCTGAATAAACAATAGATGGGAACCGGAAAACAAACACTGCCGCCATATTCCAGGTCACCAGAGTAAACACTTGTTGTCATAGACGACAGAAACAAACAAATGGAACGACGACTCCGATGAAGTCATCAGGGAAGTGCAGCCATGTGCACAAATATGTATTTTTCATCCGAAATTATTATGCTTGTTCTCTTAGAAGCTCCGCGTAAAATGCTGCGGCGCCGCCGCCGATGATATCTTATCAAAACAAATTTTTTATTTGATATTTGCGCGTCTTCGATTTTTTTATCGGTCAACTTATGCGCACAGGAAATCCCTTTTTTGTTGTTTGGGTTATAAATATCTTTTTATAACTTTTCTATTCGCTTCGAAAGATTTATTAGCCCAGGTTAATATTTGAAAAAAGCAAAAGGTGAAGAAAAATGTGAAAATCTTATAAAATTGGTTTTTGCTTTTAGATTTTAGTAAAAACTAGTAAAATTATAATTTAGTTTCACCTTATGACTTAAGTATACAATTTCTTTAATAAATCACACATCATTAACTCTGATACGTTGAATTTTTTGATAATATGCTCTTGCGAAAGACTCAAACCGTGAGACTGAGCTTGAAAAAATATGATTTCAAGTTTTAATACGATATATCCTGAAAATTGCATGTAGATATCTTTGAAATGGACAGAATTTTATACATTTCGAGTTTATACTTCGTCTTTAAACTTAATATTGGTTTTTCTAGAAGCACTTTTCGAATTTAATGGACATCACATTAAATTCCGAAATTTATTCTAAAAATCAAAAAAGAAGAGGCCTAAATAAAAATATCTTGAAGAATTTTGGAATTTAACATACATATCTTAAAATTTTGTTTTAAAAAAAAGAAGATTTTTGCCTATCATTAGTTTATATTAGAAGAATTGTCAAAAAATACATTCCAGCAGTTTAAGAAAGAAATTCAATTTTAAACCCCTTCAGAATTCAAATTCGGGGTGGCGGTTAAACTTCTTAGTAAGTGTATTTTTAAAATATTAAGCCTTTCCTAAGAATTGAAATTTTAAAAATTGCCGTCCCGATTTAAAAAAAACGCTTATAGATCAAACGATTTCTTCTAAAAATGTTTTTGCTAAAAATTAACCAATCATTCTCGATTAACCTAAGAAAATTATAAAAAATTAATTTCATAATACAAATTTAAAATTTTTCATAAACAAAAAAAAAAAAAATATTTTTAGTGTCTTGTTCTGGATACAAAATTGAAATCTCTAGAGTGTACTATAGATAAACTATTCTATTGTATATTATTAAATTAGGTGTTATACTTAATTTTAAAGGATTTCAAAATTCCAAGGATTATTGGATTAAGTTGGCTTTTGGTCAAGCACTAGAACAACTTGCAACAGCATTAAATGTCAGTCAAAAAACTAAAGGCAAACGTCTACCAAAGGACGCAAAATGGATACCACATGATTTCACAGAAAGAGATATTGAACGACGCACGTTTGATAATTTATGAAATCTTGTTTTTACATCGAATTGTGACCGAAGATAAAAAGTGGATATGTAAAATGGCTTTTGATAATCCTAAACGTAAAAAGGTATATGGAAAAACAGACCACTATCATAAAAGTTACAATCGATTCAAAAACGAAAAATTCATCAGAAGATATTGTTTTATGAACTATTAAAAATTGTTGAGAATAAACTTAACCAAACAACCGATCGTTATAAGCAACAATTAATCGTATTAAACCCATCATTGAGGCCAAAAAGTCCTGAATATGCCAAAAGACATGACAAGGTGAGTTTTTTGCACGACAACGTTCAGCCACATTTTGCGAAAACGGTTAAATACACATTGGAAGCGCTTAACTGGAATGTCCAACCTCTTGCATGTGTACACAGCACTTTCACTCTTATGAAAAAGTCGAAAAATGGATCGAAGATTGAATTGCTTCGTAGGATATTAAATTTTTTCACAGCGAAATCTATCTGTTTCCAGAAAAATGCCAATAAATTATAGGAAGCGATGGACAATACTTTGAAAAAAAGAATTCCTTTAAAATTAAGTATCACACCTTAAGCATTAGATGACAGTTTATTATACTATAAAATTAAATTCTTTAAAAATTTATATTAAAACCGTGAAAATATTGAATTAAACGTCCTGCAAATTTTAAAATAATGGTATTCCTTTTTTTAATGAGCGATTTTTGGTATAGATATAATATACCAATTGTAACTTTAGCCTATAAGATTCCTAGATTTAAATTCCTATTAAATTAATTTAAAACAATGTACAATTTTCTATAGAAAACTTCCTTAAACATACAAAAAAAATTTTTATTTCCGCCTACAAAACAAACAAAAAAATTGCTTGCAGAACAAATAATAAAAAGGTGTTAGTTTTAAAAACAAAAAAGCAATAAATACCTGCTGAAAATCCATCTTGAGCGAGAACCTTTGTTCCATTCACTTTTATTGAGGCGACTGAGGTTTCCTCGAGTATGTGCTCGTAATGAGTTACCTCCGAACCATTAGAGCGATGCCCATTCATTTTGGCCGAGGTCCGAAAGTCGTTGGTATGTTTCCGTACACCACGTTTAAAGTTTGCCGATTCCAATCGGTTCGCTAGCTCATGTTAGGCCGTGAAATCTGAAACGAAGAGAGAAACAGAAGGAGTTGTTTAATTACCATAACTTGCGGATGACTGGTGGTTTTTTGTCTGTTTTCTTTTTTTATTATATATTTTCTTGGCAATATTTCGTGCTAATGGGATCGAATTGGACACCTACGCGTTTTCATAATTTCGACGTGACTTGATTATCGCATTTTCCAATCTTTCAATTTCCCTAATGGCTTTTTTTTTTAGCCTATCGCGAAAGATATGTGAAAAACAAAAACTTGGTTATGAAAATGTCCAAATTTGGAATAAAGCGATCATTATACATATCACCCTTTTTTTTAACGACTTCAATATTACGTAGAGATGGTCTCTTAAAAGTGCCAATCAGTCACCTGCGATATTAGAGGATAAAAGAAAGTGTTTACAGCATACAATACTATAAACTGCAACTGTTCAATGGTTCAACATAAATTGAACTCTGGCTCCACAACTTATAAGAGAAATACCCGGTAACTTTTAGTTAGTGACCATCGTGGTGATTGGCTGTGCACGGCTGAAAGTAATTTATGTTGGCAATTTTAAGCTAATTATGGTCATCGCCTTAGATTTCTCCTCTTCCACAACGGACGATAATTAAGGCGATAGACGTCTATAATTTTATTTCTTTTAATGATTTACAGCACAGCACCTGCGGTTCAAGTTCGAACTTTTCATGTGTTTTTGCCCCAACATTGTGTTCATTGACCAGCCAAATGGAGGGACATAATTTGCGGGTAGTGTAGCTTGTTTTTATCTTTTAATTTGCAATAGACAATTATTGGTTCACTGATTACCTTCTTTTTTATCGCTGATAGGAAAAAAAATTATATTTAACTTCCATGTCCCGAACGGAAATGGGAATTTCGGGATAAGAAAATTGTTGGGTCTTATTCTATAATGCGATTGAAAAACGAATTTTTAACAGAAATTAAATTTTATAAGTAAAAATCAATTTAAGCCTTATATACCAAAAAAAAAAAAAAAAATATATATATATAGTCAATATGACGCTATATAAAAAATTGTTTTGTATACACGAAAACTTAAAATGAACATTGGTTTACCATACACAAATATTAAATTTTAGTTAAAAATAAATAATTTTTTTGCAAACATTCTTATTTTAAAACATTTAAACATGCCATCCAAATTGTATAACTTTTGTCGTTATTTTTAAGTTGATTCAAACGCAAACTCTTAAAAATCTCAATGTAGAAATAAATAGACTTATACCACTTTGAAAAACAACGACTCAAAAATTTTGCATAATTCGTTGTTATTGAAAGTGGTATAAATCCATTGATAGCTAGAAAAATCGTTTGTTTCTTAAACAAATTTATTAATTATTTTTGCATAATAAAATTCAAGACGTTCATAATCTTAAAAACTTTACACGAACTGATTCACTTTTACCATTCTTTTTTATTTGATTCAAATGCAAACCCTTAAATATCTCACTTCATGAAAAAATGGACTTATACCACTCTTATAAAACAACAGCTCGTTTATCTTTTAAAAATTGTAAGTAAATTTGATTGAGTTGAATTGGAAAATTCTCAGGTACCTATTTTATATTTCGTACAATAGACCTTCAATAACACGATAGATCCGTTCCGTGTTGTACGAGTCACTTATATTATACAAAACATGAGCTACTCACAGACCAAAGATATTAACTTATTTGTTATATTGAAAATAACTTTCTTTAATAATCAGGCTTAAAACACTACATAACAACAATTTTTATGCCCGTTGAATACTGCATGTTTTTTGTTCAAATGGAGTTAACATGTAATAAAATCGCAATCTCATTTTACCGTATTATACGAGCCTCTTTTAGAGTGCTATACGAACACGATCAACATTTTTCCGCCGTTTTATACGAATCCGTGTTATAGGGGAGTATATTGTATATTGGTTTAATTTTTAATACCTGTAGAGCACGATTATTCCATGTTGCGATTTTCGCTGTAACTTCGCTTTTTTAATTTTAACTACATATGCAGTCTTAATATGTAGTATTATATTTCAGTAGCTTGGGTAAAATTAATGCTACGGATTTTCAAATATTCAACCCTTACTCATCCCATGCTACCCTTGTACATCTCAAAGAAAATGTATTTGAGCTAGAATATATAAAAATTTGAAAATTCCATGCCCAAAAAACTTACAAGTATTAATTTTATTTCTCAAAACACTGTTTTTGAAAAACTGCCGATTTTGTTCCCTTTTGGATTTTTTCTTGGGGTGGTAATGAAGTTTGATCTTAGATAACAAAAGAATTGAGCTTCTTATCCTTCCTATTAATTTTTTCCTATTTTCACCTGTTTTCGAAAGATAAAACAAATTTTTTTCGGAAAAATCCATAAGATAGCGAGTCAGCGTAAATATGTTAATTTTAGGGGTGGTTTACAACCCCTTAATTGATATAATTTCTTAATCGGACATTTTGAGCCGGAGTTTTTGTGGTTTTGGATTTTTCGAAAACTTCTTCCATATCGAACATATCAATTTTTTATAAAATTTACTCTCAGAAATCGGTATTTTGTTTTTTTAATTCAAAAATACAATAGGATGGGGTGTTTTTTCTTTAATTTTCAGAACTTTTTAAAAATAAATAACAAAGTTGTCCGAGCTTAAAATTGACGGACAAAAACGGACAAATTGGGACTATAAGGGTTAAGATAGATTTTCTAATACATATTAGTTTTACTCTTTTTTACATGTTTAGAATTTTCGCCTCCATTATTAATTTTATTTATTTAATAAGATTCTAATCGTTTTTAAAACATTATAAGGTTTAGAAAGATTTCAAAACTGAAAATATGTATTTGTGTTACCTTTACAAACCCAAATATCATAATTTTATATGTATTTATAGTACTTTAACCTCGGTATTTAAAAATCGGATAAATTTTTAATGTATATGTAAATTAATCTATAGACGAATATAGATAAATCTATGAATGAAAGAACAAGAGCATGCTCAGACTAACAAATTCCGTATAAATATAAATAGAAATATGGTACAAGCTTTTATCGTATAGTTGTGTTTATTCAAATCCGATTTGATTGATGTATATTAAAATTTTTCCAACTAAAATATCAATTTGTTTAATATTGTACGATTGGAGGATAAATTGTAATAGCGGTCAAGTTGTGATTTCTACTGATGGATATTTAAAAATAAAAGAATAAAACGAAATAGTGAAGGACAAAGAGTGATTCCTTGTGGAACTTCGTCATATTTAGACTAAAAACCGTGCCGTATAAAAACGTATTTAATGTTGCGAATTGTGAAATTGAAACTCCAATAGAGGTATTGCGGCAATTTCAAAAAAAAAAAAATCTCCTACTCATATAAAAACTTGACTTCTGTATTTTATTAAAATAGCAACTGCTTTATAATGGACTTATCATGACTATGCTAAATCATAGATGAAAGATGTATGAAAGACGCCGTATTAAAAAGCGATAAATGGCAATCTCTTTCAACACAGTGGTTTATTTCGGCCACGTGTTCCACAGAATCAGCAAACGAATTTGGGACAATCAACAACACCAAAAGGTTCGATCGACATGACCTGGAAGTGCGGTAATCTTGTAAAATTTCTCAATCAAGCCTAAGAGATTAAGTTGCCTCTATACACCAAACAAAAATCGGGGCGAACTAATTTAAAACCTATGCTATCTCTCCTCCGCGTGAATGAAATCAAAATGTAATTGATCTCTCCGTCGACATCTTTTACACTTTTAATCTTCTGGGCACGGTGGTGGTAATGCCTTAAGTAATAATAAGCGAGCGCCTTGGCGATAAAATGAAAAAGTCGTCTTAGCCATTCATGGCGATCGGCTAGTCGAGTCAGTCAGCACGTCTGTTGTGATGATGGGGTCCAAGAACCTCCTAGTGCCAATGACTCATTGATGGAGGCCCGGCGGCGCGGCGCGGCTGGCGAGGCGGCGAACTGGCGGCGTCATCGTCGAAGCACCCGGGATCCGCGCAGAAAATGTTTTTCTTCCAGGCAGCCCCTCATCCCATTCGTGGATTGAATTGAATTGAATTGAATTGATTCAGTGCGATTGTTATGTCACTTTCGCTTTTTTTTTTTTTTTTTGTTTCAAGCGAGATATGCGTGGAATGATATCCGACACGTCTTTTAGCATGCCAAAGAATAACCGACGTCGACGGCACATTTTACGGGAGACATTTACACTCAATGGGTCGGTGCTGTGGGCTTCTCCCGGCCGTGTAAGAAATAATATAAAAAAATATACATATAAGAAAAAATGTGGGCATAATGCGCGACACATTATCTTTTGTTTGTTTTTATTATTTACATCGCCCCGTTTCCGTCCTGTGACGATCGACGGGGGAATATGAGAGGTGTCGCTTGATATGCTGCTTTTTTTGTCGAATCATCCAGGAGGAGCCGCAAGTAGCTGCTGCCTGTGTTTTTTTCCCAAAGACGATGATATGCCTTGAAAGAGTTATTAGTGTAGTACGACAGGAACAAGCCCACTTTTATTCTGGGGTAATTGCTCCATTGTTTCGTATTATAGTGGCACGAGAGCTGTTTAACCCGTGAAATTCATAATAACATGGAAAAAATTTGATATATCACCTCCACGTCCTTCTCAGAATGTTATTTACCGGAGAAAAGGGTTTTAATGATTGCAACTATCAATAGTTAGTAACTAAAAGATTTCACTATTGAACGATTCATTGTTGTAATATAGAAAATAAAAGATTTCCTTATTGAACGATTCATTGTTTCTTTGTTGGCAAACAAACTTCGTGGAGGTTCGAATATCAAAACACTAAAAAGAATAAGAAGACAATACACAAAATAGTACACCAAACATTAAATTTAAAATAAGAGTTATTTTTTAAATGACTTCAAAAAAAGGAGGAGGTTCTCAATTCGACTATATGTTTTTTAAAATTGTTGGTGTATATGTTATGTGATATCTTCGTCGATTGTGAACCAATTTCAATTATCCTTTTTTTATTGAATAGGTTATATATCGAGGGTGGTCCCATTTAAATTTGAGGGAAACATCCCACCTGGGTGGAAAATTAGGGGATGAATCCCGTTTATTGGATTTCACTCACTTCCTGTTAAGGGGACCTTTACTTTCAAAATGGAAAAAAAATCAATTTTTTTCTTCATAAAAATTGCTCTTAACATCACACAAACACTCTCCTAAAACCGTTTTAAGAAATTCGTAAAAGAAAAAAAGTTATACCTATCTTTGTAGAGGTATTTATACCTATATTTGTAGCAAAAATTAAATTAAAAAAAACTTTGAAAGCGTTTTTCTCGAAATCACATTTTTGAAAATGGCCTGTATCTCAAAAAATATTCAACCGATTTTAACAAACCAAACGCCATTCGATTCGTTATCAAATATACTAGCCCCCACTTTTTTATGCGGAGGGGTACTTTACCCGAACTTATAGTCGTTTTTTAACTTTTTTAGAAAAATGTGTATAAAATGATATATTTATTAAAAATAAAAGGTTTTTTAGGTTTAGGTACTAGTTTTGTGTCTTATGAAAACAATCCACTAAAGATTTTTACTCTATCTGTTACAGCAAGTCCTAGAGAAATGCGGCCGTTTTAAAAGTGCATTTTGGATGACGCCCTCTGCAGGCATTGAAATAAACTAAAGTTGCATTTAAAAAATTTGTTTATAGTTTTCATAATCTTACCAATAATGTACAAAAGGTTTCAGAATAATAAATATAATAGTCTTTTAAAAAAAAAACTTTTAAAAAGTGTGTTTTTTTCGATTTTAAAAGTAAAGGTCCCCTTAAAGAAAAGGGCATTAAAGGACTATATACAAAATTATTTATACTTAAATATTTATAATATGTAATCAGCAATTTTTGGAATTGGTGACAACCAAGGCAAATCTATAAACCCACAGTAATTTGAATTTATAAACTTGCCTTGGCTGGCACTGGCTCCAAAAATAAGTATCAATAATTTTGTATATTGTCATTTAATGCCATTTTTTCTAAAGTAGTAAAAAATATTGTTTTAAATTTTTTGTATATAGTCTCAAAGCGTCGGTTGTTATTTTGTTTGTAAAAATTTTCTGTCATCTAAGTAAAAGAAAAAAAATGTTACTAACTAAACACTTCGTTGATTTCTACTCTTTCAATGAATTAATTCTGTGAAGGAATAAAATTGGCTAAATGAACGTTTCAAAACCACTGAACATTGCGATTAAACGCAATTAAACGAAAATTTCATTCAGTCATTAAATAAAAATAGTAATGACCAATTTTTTAAAGAGACTGCCGAATGAATGAATGAACTTTCTCAACTATCGGACAGTGCGACAGTTTTGATTCGATTATTCCCATCATTATTTGATTGGTCAATCTATTCGATTAAGGAAAGATTGTAGACGACATTCTTAACAAAAATATCTACTATATATTACATGCTTTAACCTCTTCAGGGATGAATTTCCAGAGTTTGTAAAAAGGATTGTTGGTTTCTTTAATGTATGAAAATAACGACATTAAAAAAACTTACGAATTTTGGAAGTTCGTCCCTGAAGAGTTTAATACATAAAAAATATTTGAACAATTAGGAGTATCTTAAAAAATTAGAGTATCTTTAAAAAATTTAACCACATATGTATGTGCCTATATTCTTGAAGAAGTTAAGGGTTATTATGAAACATTTTCTTTATCTACAATATCTCCTTAGTAAGCCTCCACAAGAATTCGCAAGAAACCTCAGAATTTCACTAAATTGTTGAATTTTAAAAAAGATCATTTTTAGATCTGTAATGTCGTTTTCAAAACCACATGGTCCATTTTCATTTCAAAACTTAACCCATTAATGCCTGAATAACAAAAAATTTTACGGTAACTTCGAGGCCCTAACTTTTATCGAAGGGGTGGTCAATTCTCATCGAGACCAACTTTCCTAGACGTATTTTGAGTCGCCCGACACGATCCAACTAAAAAAAAAAGTGAAAAAAATTATTATTATTGTTTTTGTGCAATATTATGTAAATAAATACCTTTTTCACGTAATTTTTTTTCGAAAAACGACTGATTTAATCGGCAAAAAGCAACTTTTTACTGCAATAAAGTGCATAAAACGTGTTATTAGGACTTAAACTTCAAAAATATGCAGGCATTTAATCAGTAATCAGTGACCCCAAAAACTCCGAATACCCACTTTTTTTTCGAAGAAATTGAGAATTTTGCCAAAAATTGTTCGCCATCTTGGATCCGCCATTTTGAATTACGAAAATCTGATAGCAAATTCGTAATCAGTGACCCTTAAAACTAGTGTATATACATTTTTGGGAATAGTCGAACATAGTGAGATAAAAAAAAGTGATCGGAAGTAATGCAAATATGCGTTACATTGTTGCAATTTTTATGCAGCCTTTTTAAGATTTTTAACGAAAAAAATACCTGCATATTTTTGAAGTTTAAGTACTAATAACACGTTTTATGCACTTTATTGCAGTAAAAAGTTGCTTTTTCCCCACTAAATCTGTCGTTTTTTCGAAAAAAATGACTTGAAAAAGGTATTTATTTACGTAATATTGCACGAAAACAATAATAATAATTTTTTTCACTTTTTTTTTTAGTTGGATCGTGTCGGGCAACTCAAAATACGTCTAGAAAAGTTGGTCTCGATGAGAATTGACCACCCCTTCGATAAAAGTTAGGGCCTCGAAGTTACCGTAAAATTTTTTGTTATTCAGGCATTAATGGGTTAAATAGGTCCAATTTTTAAAATCAAACATGTCCTAATTTTTAATTAAGACGTGTATCAGCATCTCATGAAAGAATAAAATTTGGTCCCTCTATTGTACTAATATTCATCTGAAAAAATAAAACTTGTTTGAATTGAAAATGTTGACCTATTTCGACTTATTTGAGATGCAAATAGACCTTTTAATTTTAGAAATGCCTTTATTGAATCGAAATTTGATCACAATGATTTGAAAATGGTCTGTTCTAAAGTTAAAAGGGTATAGTCAACCATTCAAATGAAGAGGTATATAATATTGAACTTAAAACGAATTTCTTGCACAACTACTTTTCTTCAAACATCTCACGATAACACAAAAACGCTTTTATTAACTTTGTTACTTAACTTGATAGCTTTATAAGATTTGAATCTTCACCAATGATTTTTTACGTATTTCCATCGCACTGATTCTCTTCAAATTTGGTGTGCTTATTTTTGCAATATGATGTCAACTTTGAATCCTTAAACCCTGATGGAGAAATCTGACTACTTTTTTTCACAGATACAAGGAAATGACATGAAAATTGGCACTTAGAGATTTTCGGGATGGCTGATTTCCATATGGCGACAGAAATTTTAAATCAGAAAATGTTCATGAAAATGGAAATATTTACCAGAATTGCTGTAGAAATTCAGATTAGAAGATTTTAAATCTTGGTTCTTGATAACTATCACTTTTCTGACAAGAACCTTGTTTTTCATTTACTTTGGATTATTACAACAAAAATTATCATATGAAGAATTTTAAGCACGAACATTTCTTGATAAAAATTAATAAAAATCCTTTTGGATTTTTTTTTTTTTCCATAAAAAATAAAATTATAATGTAATTTCGAAAAATAGTCTATTAAACGCTTTTACCTAAATTCACTATCCGCAAAAATTTTACAGAAATTCAAAACGTGTATATGAATTAGATTCTGATTTTTTTTTTAATACTTTATTTATTTTTAATAACAAAACACCTGCGAAATCTCTTCATGATAGAAAATTAGCAAAAATGTATGAATTTAAGCCTTATGTATTTGGAAGAACTCAATCGACCAAATTTTGACATCGTCTCTTTTTAAATTTGATAATTCTTATATGGGTATTGACTTTTAAAACATGTAAAAATAAAGATAATACATCAAAATATCTTTTGATAACTGGTTATACTATAAAAAGACTTTCTGAGTGTCTCAAGTGAAAGAAAGAAAGTGATTAAAATGGCATACTAACATCAACAACATAAGACAGTTGTTTTCCTTGATATAAATTTTTTTTTTTCTAGATAGATTGACAAGCAGAGAGACATATGATCGATTTGAAATGTTTTCCTTAATTATTTCTTTTGGGATAGTTGGCAATTAAAATTGCTAGTGAATGTTGCTGACCTTTATGGTATACACGTAAAAGTTTATCCAACGTTTTTCTCTACAGAGAAATTTCAATGCGAAATTTTTTTGAACAAGTGAATGGGTAAAATTCTAAGAAATCTTATTTAATTTTATGAATTCCGAAAAAATTACGAAACGGATTACGGTTAGCCAACTGAGGCTAACATTTCTAACTTAGCTAAGGTTTCATATGGATATTTTTTTCTTAGCGGCGTGCAATTAAACGTCTCGCGATAGACATTTATGCCGCAAGTGTGCGGATCAGTTCGCGACTGCAAGACGACGGAGCCGACGACGCCTGAAAGCCGCCGCAGGAAATATTCAAAAAATTATGCAATGAAAGCTGAAAAAAATGTATGTCTGTTTGTCGTGTGAATGGCACCGCGCTGCGAAAAGAGAAGTCCCGTAAAAATGCGAGAAACTTCTCGGATTTCACTCCAAGAACTATTGAAACAGAGTAAGACGAAAACGAAGACGACGAGCACAAATAAAGACGACGCGGTGATGCGCGAGCGTCTTTGGTGTAACGCGAAGCACTTAAAATTGCCCAACCTGTGGCGCGTTAAACGACTAACGCCGGTCACCTGTCTTTGGGACGTTCTAATGCCTCCACAAAAGCGTCTCAGATCGAATTCCATCTGCGTCCGCTTTTCTTTTTCTTTTTTTTGTATATGTTAAATGTTTCAGGTCGCGGCTGCGAACGGTGCGCTATTGCGGCAGGGGCATGTTCGCATTTTTTGCGCGTAACTCACCTGGCTTATGCTGGTCACATTGATCGATGTTGCGACCGTTTATGGTCCCGATCAGTAATTATTGTCTGCCCAAAATGGCACTATGCAAGTCACCTACCTTGATGGTCAGAAAACAGATATGGAATATAAGAAAAAGTTTTTTGCTGTTCGTTACTTTCGGCAATCGAAATCAGTCGTGTCGTTGGCATGAGGACGGCTAAAAGTGATGACACTGAGACTCACCTGAATCGAATGCCTTTCGGTTTCCGATGTGTGGTATTGATAATAATAATTGTCGGTGCCATGCTACACCTTTTTGGACAGAGAGTTTCACCTTCCTCTGTCCAATTTCTGTGTCATTCTTGTAGGCATTTGACAAAATTTTAAAAGAATGACCGCTCCTTTTGTGAAACGAACAAGGTTTAGCGTGGCTTCCGGCAGTTTAAACGATTGTTTTATTTATTTTCTTCTTTTATGCATTATAAAAAGAATGCAAAATTTTATCAATGCCACAACGCCTATTTTTAACCCTTCGAACGAACGCCTATGATAGTATAGACTATGGAAAAGACTTATTAGAGCAGATGATGTCAAAACGACCGATAACTTTCAAATTATTGAACTTAGGACACAATTTATTGAGATATTTTCTGTAACTGAAATGATCATCATATCGTAATCAAAAAGAAAGGGGACTTTTGACCGTACAGTGCCATCTGTTATATCTGTCATACATTGGTATTTGTAGTAGTTAAAGCGCTTTGTTAACATCATCTTTTTGCCTCTCTTTAATTTTTTCCGACTTTTAAAATGGATATCAAAATATCTCGCTGAGTGTCTGGTTTGATGTAATGATACGCTTGATGAATGTGGCCAACACGGTTTGCAAAATTCAACTCTTTTGCCATCAGTCTTGGCAGCGATACGTTCAAGCCCAATTGATTGACCAATATACCTTGAATGGATCCAAACGAGATGTTCATCTCCTCTGCATATTCTGTGATGGTCAATTTGCTGTTTTCGGCTAATAATTCTTGAATTTCATAGATGTTGTTATCAGTTTTTCAACGTTGATCGCCTGCTAAAACGATCGTCATCGTCGACGGACTCAAGACCACTTCTGAAGCGTTCATATCACTTGAAAACCTTTGATCGCCCCCCAAAAAATCGTCGTCAAAATACTTTTGCAACAATTGAAACTTTTTTGGATCATTAATTTAATTTTTAACACAACATTTAATGCAAATTTGTTGTTCAATTTTCATATCCATTCTAAAAATCGCAAAAGATCGAAGAAAGGCAAAAATTCAACAACAAAAATAAAAGTATTACAATCAGACAGGAGATATAGATATATAGATTATGGTCAAAAGTTCCCTTTCTTTTTGATCATTGATAGATTTTATAAAAACTCGACAAAGAAATGTACAGAATAAAAAATTTAATGTTGATTTTTTGTCTATCGGTAGTAACTTTAAGGGACTGAGGATTATTTTCCTATCTTTCCTCAAAAAGACTTCCAAACATAAACTTTTAAATCTTGTTGTTGTTCGTCAACTTAATTTTCATACAGTTTTTGCAAGTAAACAAAATTTTCATACAGAGCTTATTTTTCAATTATTCTTCCTTCATAAAGCTCTTAAATATCTCTTCTTAAAATTATTAATATGTGATTTAAAGGAAATTATCATGAAATGGGTAAATCAAAAATCAATTCTTTTTTAAATTTTCTTAACCTACAATTTTTCCTCAAGAAGCCTTCAAAGGAAATTCCGGAAAGTCATGAAATTATGAAAGTTTATAGTCAACAGCTCAACACTTCGGGTGTACCTCAAGGCAGTCATTTAGGTCCCTTACTTTTTATTATCTATATCAACGACGTGTCTCTGTCTCTTTCTAACTCTAGGATTCTCTGTTACGCAGATTATGCCAAGATCTTTCGCATTATACGTAACGAGCATGACTGTGACCTTTTAGATTCTGACATTGATGCCTTTCACACATGGTGCTCATTAAACCAACTTCCATTAAATATTGACAAATGCACTTATGTTATGTTATGTGTTTCTCTCGCAAGAAAAGCACTACTTCTTTTAATTATACTATTGACGGATGCTCGTTGCAAAAACTTGACAAAACCAAAGATTTGGGCATCTGGTTGAATAGCCATATATATGTACACGCTTTCTTCTATTTTTGTAGTAATCAGTTTATATTGATGAATTGTCACTAATAAATAAATAAATAAATATAATCTTAAACGAATTTTGTTTAAACTTAGGTACTTATTTCAAGATATCTCATGATAATTCAAAAACTAGTAAACCAATTTAAATTACTTAATTTTAATTACTTAATCTATCTGTACTGAAAACATCGTCAATTTTGAAAATCTTAAGTATTTACAAGGAGACCGCTAAGATTGTCCGCCTCCGATTTCAATGATTTTTATATATGTTGTTATATTTGAGTAAGTGAGTAATTACCCAAAAGGATTTCACGCAACGCTCAATAGTTTCAAAGTTCCTTCTACCAAGCAACTTAAATATAAGTTGAGTTTGCATGCAGTTGGCAAGGTGGCGCGTAGCCTAGTGGGCAGGGTGACGTGGCTCGCACGTACGGTCAGGGTTCAATTCCTTAATTGATTAATTAATTGTTTACTCTGATTTTTAATATTTTTAGCTACCTTTCTTTTCTTCAAAATTTTTCAATTAATAAATTAAAATAACGTGTACTTCATTCATAAAATTGAGGAATAAATTTTCTAATTTCATATAAATAAAGAAAAAATAAACGAATAAAATAAAATAAAAATTTACGTTAGCAGGAAGTCGAATAGATTCAGTAGCTAATAGTTATAGCTCTTGAATTTTTGCCCTTTTCGATGGATTAATCCAAATCGTACTTGATTGACTTTTTAAATAATTTAGTTCTGCCGACAATAAATAATGCGTTGTCGCTGATTTAATTTAAAGAAAATTAAAAAACATTGCGCACAAATTTACACTAATGTGCATGGTTATATAAATATAACTAATGAAGATTTGAACGGATTTCAATGAAGAAAAAGCCTGTTTTATGATAATGTTATTACATAAACCAGAAACCCGATTAAAAGTCGGATTAAAGGCGAGTAGACAGGCAGACAATGTTGCATTTTATAATAGGTAGAAAAGAGGAAAAATAAAGAGGAAATGAGGCAATCTTTTCTTGTTATTACATTATTTTATGAAAACTTTACATGCTTATAGTTTTATTGCAATCACGTCTATTAGAGAATATAAGAAATAATCGTGCACTTTTTTTTCCCAAATTATAAAGTGATTATTAGAAAGTAAATTTAACTTTCTAACTAACCTAGTTATTTTTAATTTTAAAAATTAGGTCTATTCACTAAAAACTGGAAAAACGCATCAATCTTTGGCCATGCGTAATAAATCACTGGCTACTTAAAAATTTATAAGATGTACGATATTCGCAAGATTCTGCTAAGATTTTATCGTAAAAATAAGTAAGGCAGAACCACCGAAACAAAACAGTGCTAAAGCCTCGGACTAAAGGGAAAATCAACAAAGTAAAAGTAAAATGAAAATTTCCATCAAATTAATGGGACTCCCCTCTGGGAAGAGCGCTAGGTCGCAAAACAATGAGGTTTTCACGGTAAATATAGCTCGAATGCGCTATTAAAATGCGAATTTTAATTAACTCTTATTTTCTAAGCGAACGATGTATGCCAGTACTGCCGCTGCATGTCGTTTCCCTTTGGCCTGGCAACTAATTGGACTCACCCACGACTGCCGCGAAATTGTAACTACTGGACAAACTACGCGCACCTTTTGTTCGGATTATCTCTCCTCCCGCGCACAGGTGTGTGCATGCGCGAAAAGGGAGAATTAAAATGCACCATGAAACGCCTGATTAAATCAGTAATTTGGTTTTATTTCAAATAAATCTAACACGGCCACGGCTATAAGAATTCAAACGTACAACACGCTTCCGCTCACAAGCATCGCAGCTTCCTGCCTTTAATGACGAACCAGAGCACCTAGTTCGCGGTGGCGGCCTCTGGGAGAGTCACAGTGCATTTTATAAAATCCATCACGTACCAACTGCCCGCCAAAAGTTTTGAGACCTTTTTCAATGGTATGTGCCGTGCTCGGAATTTATTAGAGAGACGCATTACCGAGCTAGTTTTTAATCCACGTAGATTGTCATCGGATTTACAATTATTCTCGTGATTCAGTAGTGTTTTGATTCAGGCTCAAGGTCTAGACAGCTTGATAAGATCAGAAAACCTGGCTGACAGGACTTGTCTACTGTGCTGTGTGGTTCGATTCTCAGAAAATGGGTCATAATCATAAACATCTGCACGTTATAGATTTATAAACATAAAAATTAAATAAATAAACATATTAACATTTGATGTTCCAAAAAGTGGTATTTATTTATTATTATTCAGTCTTCATCTCTAACTAAATGTATGTATGATCAAACTAGCAAATTCAAATAAAATTATTCAAAACTACAAGTTCCTTAAATTGGTCACGGTTCATTGATAAATCAACATTGATATCATATAATAGTACTGAATTATTCTACGTTTGAAAAGTGTCACGTTTGATAGTTAAATAGGTTTTTGGTTTAGATATGTAGATATGATGATGAGTTAGGTGAGTACCTAAACTGGATTAATACCTGATCAACGAGTATACTCGTCATGGAGAAGTGGCAAAATTTTGTGTATTGACGAGTATACTCGTCATGCGTATAAATCAGTGATCATTGGATATTTAAATTGCAATTTTTGAGAAAAACAAAACATATTCTCAAATTTAAAGATGTTTAGAATATTTTGAGGCTATGCCGGAATAAAACAAACAAGTAGAAAATATAAACAGTTTGATATGATCTCATGCGTCCCGGTATGCACTGGTTGAAAAAGTTTACCAGTTCGCATAATGAATTTATTTATGTGCGATGATAACGTTTTTTAGATGTTAACCAAAAAATATGAAACTACAAAGAGTTCTTGTCAGTCTGAAAATAATTTAGATTTTATAAAAGAATTGGAAGCTGTCAGGCAGAGAAAGGGGCTAATTGCATGAATGTCAACAAAAAACCATTCCAAATACAAAGCACATGAACTGAGAGGCACAACATTTTCTTGGAAATTGTCTCCCTCGGTTTAGTGTTCCAAGAATTCAATCAATTTGTTTACCAAAAGTAAGTAAGAAGTAAATATTAGTAATAAAATTTTCAATTTTATAAAATAAACCCATCTTTTTTATCCAATATCTTACCAGCGCAACTTATTCTGTGATTGACGAATATACTCGTCATGGCTCGATTCTGACGACACAAAACTGTGCGCACTTTTAAATGAGGGCGCCACAGTTAACTGGTTAAATAAATCTATTCAGTTTATGATGGAAAATGATGTAAATTGTGCAATTAATTTTCTAGATCTTAAAATAACTTATAGAGATATGCTATGATAAACAGATTGTATACAATTTCACTATCTGAACAAGCTACAAAAATCGAATTTGAAACAAATAAGTTAATAGCCAAAAATAGCGAATAATTATAAAGAGAGGTTAATAGATAAATTAATAGAGAAAACATGTAAACTACCAGCTCTAAATTCTATTCATCCTAAACAAAAAGATAATAATAGTAAGAGATGGATAAAATTAAAATATATTGGAAAAATAAGTGAAAAAGTCAAAAAGGTTGTACAAAAACACTTAGGTGTTAATGCAGAATTTTAGAAACAGTCCTGGAATGCTTCTTTTGTGATATTCTTCAGCTCTTTCGTTGCATTTTCCTCAATCTCAGGAATTGTCTCAAATCTTCTTCCTTTTAAAGGTCTTTTGGGTTTGGGGGAACAAAAAGAAATCACAAAGAGCGAGGTCAAGTAAGTAGGGTGGGTGGGTAAAACAGTGATCGAGTGTTTGACCAAAAACTCGCGAGCTGAGAATTTATCAGCAACTTTTGACTCGTTCAAGTTACTCATTCTAAAATCCGCCAAACGAAACAAAACACACTTCACAAACAACCGCGTAGCTAATCAACTAATAATGATATTTCCAATCAAAACACTACCTTGTAATCAGCTGATTTGTATGAAGAAGGCGACATCAAAAGGATTTCCCTGGAACCAACTAGGCCTGCGCAATTCAAACAGTCTACGTATTTTTTGAACAGACCTTGCACAAAATAACTTGTAATAAATGTGGGAGGATTGACGTGAAACAATCTGGACGTAATTTTAAAATTGAATTTAAAGAACATTTAAATTCATTGAAATACAATAAATCGGATTTGTGGTATCAACAACTTAAAGGTTTTACATATACAAGAAAAAAGTACGAGACTTTATATTGTAGAATCATGTTATATAAAAAAAAAAGCCGCACAAGAGTACGAGTATAAAAAAATAATTTTCCTTAAATATTGATTTTGATTTAATATACCACTTGATGGAATTATACTAAAATTTGGTCGTTCGGTTTTTAATTATTTTAAGTCTGTATTTGGTCTACTCATAATTAAAATTATGATTGATTTCAGCTAATTGTAAATCCCTGAGGAAAACGGTTGTTGATAAACATCAGAATGAATACTCTTAAATCTAAATATTGCACTCTTAGGTTTATTGGTACGAAAACTCGAAAAAAACTATTAATACTCAACTGTTTTAACTTTCAGAAAATATTTTAATTATAGTAAAATAATAGTTGCAAGATTATAATTTTTTTTTATACATACATTCGTATATTTTTAATTTCACAATATTTTTTTATGTCGCCATTTATTTCCCTTTTATCAAAATAAAGTTGGCCAAACATCTAAAAATACTTTGAATATTTTTCATTAATTAGCATATCACGCATTTGAAAAAAGGCGATAAGGCCAGGCCAAAAATCTCTTTGAGTATTTTTGGCGAAAGTCCACACTGTGTGTCCATTTGGCGATAGTGTGCCCAACTCCGCGAAAAAGCCCACTTAAAAGACAAACAAGCCGCCTCCAGAAGATAAGACAGAGGTAGTCGGCCCCGTTCCGAAAGCCCATTTCAACGACAAGTCGTCAATAAAACCTCAACAAATATTTGCTTATCATCTGTGCGTGCTTTATATAATTAGGTACCCGGGGGTTTGTTGCATCACTGATGGCAACACACGTGGCGCACTCTACCGCTACTTTTATACTATCGCTGTCGACCTTGACGGAAAAGTGATTTGTCACCTTTTCTCGCAGTTGATGTTGTCGTTTTAAATTCATATCGCTAGGTGAGGAACGGCGAAACGATTCATTAGATGCAGAGGTACAGGTAAAATTCATGTTTTCACTTTGTCACCTCGAAACGACCACTGGTGAAACAACGCAAATGGCCTTAACATTCGTTGTTTTGTTGCGTATACTAGGAATTTATCTATCTTTAACTTGTTTGACGAGCTTCTAGGGAATAAAAACTTTGTCTAGACTTTATCAGCGGATAGGTGCGGATGGGTAAAACTATAATTCTATGAACTTGAAACACTCTCATAATTTTTCTATGAAATACACGAAATCGATATACTTAGTCAATAAGACCCAATGACGATGTTACGTGTTAAGAGGTATAATGCCAGTAATTGGGTAATATCACTTTTCATATTTAATGCTTTTGTTTATCATTTTATGTATCAGACACTTTTATGGAATATTATTTTAGTCACTTACTCAACATGCAATAGGTGAGTGAACTTGTAGGAAAGTAGTCTAATAAAAGACATGATTAATAATATATATTGCTGAGATAAAATGACAATCTCTTTCCAGTCATTTAATAAAAGAATTTGTCTAATTGTTTTTTATATAATAATAAGGCTAATTCTAAATTCTGAAACAAACATACAAATTATCAAAAAAGTGAATTAAAATAATAATTGAATTTCTTATCAAGCTTTTGACCAATACAGCAGATAATTTAGTGTTTGTTTCATCAGTTTTTATTTATCGCATTACGATTCGTCATTGTCGATGACTGAAATATTTTCATGCCCTTGCTTAGATGATTCTAAATTTTTTTCGTTTATCTCAAACCGGAAAGATTTAGGATAATACAATTTAAGCTTTAATCAATGATAATTTAACTTAATTCAAGCATGTATTATAAAGTGTGTTAAAACCCTTATGTAGTGATTCGCTCTTAGTTCGTATTTTATCAAAGAAAATGAAAGATTTATATAACAGATTTCTCGTCTTGTAAGAAAATTTGTATTTACCAAAATTACTATATTTTAACAATAAAAAGCGAAGATATAAATTAAAAAATTAACAATTCTAACTTTAAGGGGACATTTACTTTCTAAATTTGAAAAAAATCGATTTTTTTTTTATTTCATAAATGTGTTCTAATATATCACAGAAATGTTCTCCAAAAACCGTTTTGAGAAATTCAATATATAAAAAAAGTTATAGACACATTTGTAGCGGTGCCTTACGCATATCGTACCTTAAAATTATCGAATAAAAACTTTAAAAGCGTTTTTCTCGAAACTGCATTTTTCGAACTCGCAAGACAATTTTCTCAGGATCTAATCATCCGATTTACAAAAACCAAAAAGTATTCGATTCTTTATACAATATACTAGGGATTATACCTCTAAAAACTTATATTTATATAAATCCACCCTTTTTACGAGGGTAGTTCACCAAAAAAATTCGTCGATTTTTCAACACTTTTTGAAAATCATCTGCATAATAACGAAAAAAAAATGTTTTTCATAATTTTATTGGTATAACCCCTAGAAAATGTCTCAGGAACATAACCTATTTTGAATTTTGTCTTAATTTTTTTTAGGAAGCTAAAAAATTGTCCTACCGTCAAAAACGAGCCTTTTGGAATGCGCCCTCTACCGTCACTACGAAGAGTAAAAAATGTTAAAAGAAAATTTTTTTATGTAGTTTAATATATATATTTATACAATCAAAAAACAGTTTGTCAATAAGTACTATACATTTTTTTTTATAAAAGTTTTAAGAATGTGATTTTTTTCCAATTTAGAAAGTAGTCCCCTTAAATTATATTATGTATTTTATACGAAAAATAAAAAGATTTCAAAAATTTAATTAAGTATTACTGCGAAACTCCTCCAGCATATGGGATATCGTTTCAAAGAATTTTGTTTTAATATTCTAAAACTATTTATATTTTGCTTTTAAGTTGATTTGCTTTAGATAAACGCATATTTGAAAATAACGATTTTGTTTGAGACAATGTTCCTCGCCTATTATTTAATTTTATTTCTGTGTGCCAAAGCAAATTGAAATATTTTAATAGGGTGAAAAAATGTCCGAGATAATGGAAGATTTCAATTTGTTATAGTTTTTCGCCTGAATATGTCTCTCTGTAGTATATCTTTGATTTTCGTGAAACGTTTCATGTACTTGTATTGATATTACTACATCATTGAATATGCGTACAGTCTTATGATTATTATAAAAATTGAACGCATTCAAAAATTTTTACTAAATATGCATTAATAGGGTGCTTTTTTTCGCGTATATTTTTTTTTTCAGTCCCACCTCGAAATTTCGCGGCAAATACCTAAACAAAAATTCCCTGAAAATGGGAGCCCTTAATATTAATATTAAGTACTAGACCAACGCGTATAAAGATTTCCCATATAAAATACACGTAAACTTTAATTATTTTTCTTCAAAACTCTACAGCTCAGAGGAATTTTATGGTATAATCTTGGTCAATGATAGGGTTTCTTCAGAATTGAATGCTCTACAAAAGTGTCCATTGCGATGTAACCCTAACTCCCACCAGCGAGGTAGTACAGCCTACAGATCACTAACCCCAATTTTTATATGAAATTCTCGCTTTTTGCCCCTATCTCGTAAACAACAAGAGGTACAGAAAAAGTGAATATCACAAACTTGTAGGAAATTCAATTTCCTACGAAAAAGTTCTGAACACCAAATTGCTAACATCGATATTTCTTGAGATATTGGGCTTTGAAGTTGAGGTAGTATTTCTACAATTTAGCTCAATAATCCATGAAAATTCTACACTACCTCAACTTCAAAGCCCAATATCTCAAGAAATATCAATAGTCGAACGCAACAAATTATAGCTCTTTCTGACGAAATAAAAAACATTTCTGGTGTCCCTCAGGGAAGCCATTTGGTACCTTTGCTCTTCATTATTTACATCAATGATGTATCTTTGATATTAAGTAACTTAAGGATCCTGTTTTACGCTAACAACACCAACATTTTCCGACTTGATTCTGACTTAGACATCTTTTATACATGATGTTCTATAAATTGTCTCTATCTCAATATTAGTAAGTGCACATGTATGTCTTTTTCTCATAAAAGGGTTAAGCTGAATTTCACTTACACCTTGGATGGTTATCCTCTTACACGTGTTGACAAAACCAAATATTTGGATATTGTTTTGAACTCACGTATGTCTTTTAATGCCTACATTGACAATATCGTAGCTAAAGTTATGCTAATAGCTAATGTTATCTTGGGGTTTGTTAAAAGATTATCTAAGGAATTTGACGATCCACATGTTATTAGATTTATATTTTGTACAATTGTTTGCTCAATAGTCTGAATTATGATATGAATGAGTCGAGTACGTCAATGTCATGCCTGTTTAATTTGCACTATTACAATATTGTTGTTAGGTCAGTTAAAGCCTAAAGGATCAGCTTTGTTAAGGTTACTTTGCTGTAATATGTAGCAATCAGTCAATAATAATAATAAATGTACAATTATGGTGTCTATCATTACATTATATTTATGTATGTAGGTTCTTCTATGGGAATTTAGAAACCCATTCGTTTTAGTAATTTATTTCGATATTTACATGAATACCAAATTCCTGAACAACTTTCTTCGTGAAACAACTGCAACTATGACCAATTATAGATTTGTGCATGATCGTGTCTTCTTTCCAAAGTATCACAATTCAAATTCACCTCCTTTCGATTCAAATGAGGAAAATTCTCAACTCGGCCGAGGATGAACGACTGATCTGGGTACAATTAGCATACTTTTTCCCAATAGTAGCATAGAGTGCCGGCACGACAACTCTCAAATTGGCCAACTATCCCCGGATGTTATGTTCACCTACTTTATACGTCGTTGGTAACTACTATCGTTTTGCGTTGTGGACCAATCGAGATTATTAATAATAAAAATATCACAACGCATTTCGCACCCTTCCGCGAGTTATTAATCCGGTTTCAGATCATCTTTGGATCAAGAAGACCGGTCACCGGGGATTTATAGAGAAAGGCCCTGTCACTGTGAACTGAACTCTTAACGCTTACTTACTTACTTTCTATTGTTTTTCCACAATTTCCCCTAAAGACAGTCGCACTTCCTGCGGCATTCTCAGTTTGGTATATAAGATACAAAAAAATAAAAGGAAGGTTTATAAACAGCGAGAAATGATTTCTGCCCCGATATGGATCTGCTTCATTCAGGTTTTCTTCGACGTATAAATGCCCGCCGGGACCAAAACATTATTAATGAAAGTAAAAGGGGAATTTTCATGTGTTTTTTGTCTTTCGCATCTGTAACGATCTATTTCTATTATTTATTTTTTTGTTTCAGCGAAACCTCCGCCCCGTCGAGAGCGACAACAACGACGAGGGACAGAGTTTGTTGAAAGTTGCAAACAACCGACAACGTCGTCGTCGCGCGTTTTGCCCAGGCAACAAAAAGTAAACCGTGGGACAAACCGTGTGCCTGCGAAACGTCGTGACTGAAAAACGCAAAACTCACCATTATTATTTCCAGATGTCGAGCGCATCATAGAAATCCGTCTTTTTTTTTTTGGATCACGTAATATGCACGCTTTGATTTATTTTACATTTTCAACGGATGGAGCAATCTGCACAACAGTGGGTTTTCGTAATATACCCGCCCGCTTTTTTTGGCGAGAAATTGTAAAAATTTTACGGATTTTATGAAAATGAACCCACGAAACCTTTTACTGAGATGCCTGAACCTACTCATGAAAGTATTTTGCTAAATGGAGATATTAAGGAAGGCCGCAATTAGTAGTGCATACCTTGACGGCGCGGCGTGGCGGTGTGAAAGTGAGAAGGGTTCGGAATTTAATCATGATTCATGGCGGTTACAGAAAGGTGTATGTCTTATTTAAACACTCCAATCCACCACCAGCATCTATCAGTGCTTTAATTAAACCCAAACTGTACTGATTAAAACATTCATTTTGCAAAAAACAGGTTATATGTGAATTGAGAGGTTTTTGTTTCAACTAGCGATGGGCATAACAAGACCAAGACCAAGGCCAAGACTATGATAATCTATACGAATATTAATATCAAATCTTGGTCTTTGGTCTTGATTTTAGTGATGAGCAAAATCGGTCTTGGTCTTGCAGAAATTCTAAGACCAAGATCAGTACTACATATAACTGCGGTAGCATTACCAAGACTCGATTCGCAAGACCAAGACTATGTTTGCGAGACTTCACCAAGACTTGCTGATTGAAAAATATTTCCTTCTACTTAATTCGCTAGTTTTAAGACTATTATCTATCTGTAACACGCGGTTTAGTGAACTTTTATTAGCCTTAGTCTTGTTTTGCTCATCACTAGTTTCAACTATTTTCTTGTTAACAAACTACCTTTGTACCTATTTTAAAAAAAACTTCCTTAAGGGGGCAGTACACTTCTATTTTCTGAAAAAATCGATGTTTTCAAAAACATCAAATTTGTATACTATATACCTCCAAAAGTAGTTTACAATATGTTAAATCGATTGAAAAGGCATTGCCGAATAAGCGTAAGAATTATTATTCAGAATTATCTGCGAATTGAATAAAAAAAACTTTAAACGCGTTTTTCTCGAAACTACGTTTTTTGACCTGGTTGGCAGTTTTTTGAAAAAACTACTGGTCCGATTCGGCTCAAATTTTGCGGACTTATTCCATATATGTTTGCTTATGGTGCTAACCATTATTATTAATATAGGTTAATATTGAACCATTTTTTATAAATATTTTAATAAAAAAAAAAATAAAAATTAAGTTTAAAAATTTAAAAACCCGGCATTTTGTTGTTTTCTTGCCAAAATACTTCATCGTGGTTCACATGATAGCAGCTGACTTATATTTTAATATGTGCTTTGAATTTTTTGTTTTAGACGTTCCAGAGCTGAGATTTCTTACCAACCAGTTTGAAAAGGGTTTTTTTTAGGCAGCCATATTACTGCCGTACAAACGCCAGAAATTTCGAAAAAATTATATTTGTTTTCTTTGATACATATATTTTAATGTGTAAAATTTTCAAATGATTCAATAAATTTTTCAATAAAAAACAAACACTTTTAAAAAATGCAAAAAAGAAGTGTACTGCCCCCTTAATAATACTATGTTTGAAGGACTTTTTATTAAAATTGTATTCTACTCATAAAGAGCTTTCAAGTGATACCCCACACAATATACCTAATTTAAGAAAATTTGTATTTTGTCTTTTTCAAAATAGCCAAAATAGTGACCAAAAATCAAGTCATTTTTCAAAATTTTGTTTCGACTATATGGAAGAAAATTAGCCACATTGTTACAAAAAAATCGAAAAGTTTTTTGTAAATTTTTCGAGTAGGCCATCACCGCCCCGATACTAAAAAAATATATAAAAACTTAGTTAAATAAATTTTTGTCGACAGTTTTTGTCTCAGGGTCAAAAATTCAACTTTAGTCCAGTAAAATTAGACCCAAAAAAACGGGAAATACATATTTCAAAAAAATGCTGACCAAGATGAATTTTCGAGAAGACCTTCATTTTAATGTCCTTAGCATATCCTAGAAAGTACCCTTAAGGGGGATATACATTTAGAACAAGAAAAAAAACTCATTTTTGAACATTTTTTTTCAAGGGGAAGTTTTTATTCAAATCAATCGAAACTTTTTTACAATTATAAGTGTATCCATGTAGTATACAAAAATATTTTTTTTTAATTTTTTTCAGCAAAATGGCGGTCGTTATATGGTGTTGAAAAAGTCGTTGTATTTTGCTTGTGCCGGCTCTCCTGGTCGCAATTTTGATCAGAAATCAAAAAATCAAAAAAATTTACATTAATTACATTCACAGTTAGTAGATGAATTGAAAAAAAAGTGAAAAAAAAAATTGCACTTTTGGCGTAACTTTTTCGAAAAAATCAACATTTTCTCCGCCATTTTATCACATTTTTCAATATTTAATAATAAAATATTACAATTAATTCATACAGAAGGTAATACTATAATAAAGAAATCCTATAAGTTTCAGCTCAATCGGATAATTAGTTTTCGAGTTATTACCGGCATAAACTCCGAAAATGCTGTTTTGAGAAAAACGCGTTGAAAGTTTTAATTATCGAAAAATCGTACTTACATTTTAATCAGCAATCCCGGGAACGATGAAAAAAAACACTTGGAGTTCGTATTTCGAAAAAAGGGTTTCAGGAGCGTATTCTACGGGAAATTTACTAACTTTTTATGCAAAAAAAAAAAAATTGAATTTTTTGGTCATTCTAAATCCCCTTAATTTGAATCGTGGGGTTTTTTTTAGGGATTTAAAGGGGTGAATTCTAGTTTTTAGAGGAAAATAGTTATGAGAAAAATTATAGTTTATAAGTTAATCTACAACCCACATACAGAGCATCACGAAAGCATTTATTTGGGAGTATCTCCAGGTCCAGAAAAAACTTGATAATAAATTAAGTCCTGAAAATTGAGAGTGGTGGATGATTTACTACAAAACAATTGATTCAGGGTGACTACCGGTTTCTTCTTTTCAAATTCAAGGACTTTTCAAGGATTTCAAAGATTAATTTTAGAAAAATTAAAGGATATTAACAGTACAAAAATATATTTAAATAATGGCAGTATATTTTTTATTCATTATTTACAAATGAAAAATGATTATACATTTTTTTTTTCAAGACTTATATTTTCTTTCGCATTTTAAACATAAAAATACATAAAATTTAGCTGAAAGATTCGATTTTTCATAACTGCCAAGTTTCAGTTTTTCTTTTTTTATGTCAAAATATATAATTTTTGAAAATTTAAGGACAATTTCACTATTTTCAAGGGGTTTTCAAAGATTTCAAGGATCGGTAGACACCCTGCAGATTAGAACCCATTCAAAACGTTTTATCACCGGCTTCTGATCAGTTAATAAACCATATATTTTATAATTGCACTAAAGGGTTTAATGCGAGTTTTAGTTGCCCAAAAAATAGGTCGACGCTGTTCTTCAGTATATGGGCAATCATGATTAAAAGACGAGACCAACTTTTTTTAAAAAAAGCAGATATTTCAACTTTATCGCACCCTTTACTCAAAAACTATTGATTCTACGAAAATAAATCTAGTGACTTTTTTTGTGTAGAATTTTATAAACTACAAGTTTACTTTTTAGGATATGTTAAGAGACAGATTTCAAAATTAAAGATCTCCACGACTATTCAGCTTGTTCGAAATTTTTCTGAAGTCAAAATTTGATTTTACTGAGCTAAATATCAACAGATAGATTATAAAATTACAGCGAAGTTGATTAGTAGGATGATTTTATTTAAGGGGACTTGACACACCCAAATTTTCAAAATGTCAATATTTTAAATATCTTTTAAAAATTTTAAACGCGATTTTCTCAAAAAGGATAAAAAAAACTATTGAACCGATCGGTCTGAAATTTTGATGTATTATTTGATATCATTTGATGACTTTCCGAAAATGTTCCGATTTTCATAAGATTTTCCAGTCCAAAAATGTGTGCTTTTTGAAAAAACGCCAATTTTTATTATTTTTCGATGAAAATTTTTTCCTTTTGGTTCAATCCGTAGAGATTTTCACACCAATTAAAACCAAATTTTTTTGTGTATCAGACGTTTTAGTGACTCAAAAAATGTTGTTTGAAAAAAATCCCACCAGCCAAAAAACAGCTTGGAAAAATCTAAAAAAAATTTTGTTGAGTTCTTTTTTTTTTCCCTTCAATTTGTCAAAAAAATTTCAACTTTTGGACCTTAGAAAACTTTCGCCAAACCTATAATGTGGCAAGTTTCTAAGGAAAAATCTTTATTTTGGCTACTTTTCGGGTGATTTGGAACTACGTAATCTAAAACACATTAAAAATTCTAGTGCTTCAAGAGTGGGTTCTTTAATTAATCCCTTTTTTGGAAGGCAGACATAATTAACGTCTTTATGTCGTTTGAACTGGAAATTGAATTATAAATATCACTTCTTTGTATAAATTAATTCCGAAATATAAATCTAGATACTATAAAATATATATCAGCTGAAATGCAATACACTTTATTGTCTTAATTACCGAATAAAATTAAAAACTAAGCCAAAGATAGCGTGGTTTTCAATAATGATATATACATTTTTCTGATGTTAAGTAAGTACACATATATTTCTAATTGATTTGTCGTCAAAAAATAAAAAAATAAAACAAATTTACGTGTAACAACAAATTGTTTTTGATTATAAACATAAACAAAATTTCAAGTTTAATGATTGATTTTGAAGAAAAAATTGTAAATGTATCTAAATAAATGGGTTTAAAGTGAATCTTGTAATGATTATCTGTTAGATGATAAAGCAACATTTAAATAAGTAATCTTAAATATAATTTCTTTTTAAAACATGTTCTTTATCACAATGTATACCTATATCTTTTAGTTGTTATTATTGAGATATGGATTCAGTCTATTTTGGTGGTTCAAGAACGAAATATTTCGTTAAAAAAGGGCGATCACCTTAACACTAGGTTAAAAATTGGGGTCAAACTTGCAAAACTTTACTCTTTAAAATGTTTCTTTAGGTCTGCTTTAAAGTGTGGATTTAAAGATTATCTTTAAGCCAAATCGTCTGATTCGTGTTCAAGATATTCAGCCCTATAAAACACGGACAGATTATAAAGAAACCAAACAAAAAACTAATTAAATTAAACCGTCGCGGTGCAGTCGGTTTTCCCATATGAATTGCACAACGAATAAATGTTGACACCAAAGAGCGCGATATTTTCCACTGTAATTTTATTGGTCACTTCGTTGCGTAACGTGAGCACGCTTTTTTTGCTAATTATGCAGTGCAAATTAAATGAATGAAAAGGCATTAACCAATTTTTAGGTCAATTAAATTTTTCTACTTTGCCGCCATCAGTTAAAATTGCATCTTGACACATATTTTTCTTCACGCAAAGAAGGAAGACAAAATGAATTTTGCAAAGTTGACTGAATTTTGTCTCACTTTTTTTTTAGTGATTGTGCGGAAGTGAAAAATGCACTGCAGCCAATCGGAATGCACAAGCGAAATGAAAAGTTCACTTTCCGGAAAAAAAATAAATAAATAGGTGGTGTATTAAGTAATCAGACCCAGTAGCAGAGAGGAAAGTAAAACCAAAGCTAAATTACCTTCAGAATTGCAACAAGAAATTCTCCGTTTTCTTTTAATTATCCGACTAACGAAAGAATGGAGAGGCAGAAAGCTTGTAATCGTTCGCTGGATTAAAAAAAACCTGCTCAACTGGTCTTCATCATTTAGTTTTTATCTTTTCTTATAAGGATTTAAACATTCTGTGAAAAACTGACCGATTAAGAATTTTTATACTTGCATACGTTGAAAGTAAATCTTAAAATTTGCCCGAGAGAAAAAATAAATTAAGCCTTGAGATCCGCTAAGCTGCCATTAGTCAGACTTTCAGTGAAGATGATTGCAGGGGTTTAAAATCTTTGTTGAGTAAGATACTTTAAGATTTGAAGATTATATTGCAAATTCCCATAAAAAATTTCATGAAACATTGTTGAAATGTAAATTTAAGAAAAAAAAAAACTTTTACTTTCCAAGATATTAACTTTAAAATTTAAATGGAAAAGTAATATTTTTAACACACTTTTTTTAAGCTTCACCTGTAACAATGTAAGCAAATCTTACAACTCTCTTTCCACCCATTTCTAATTGTCGCATCGATTTGAAACTTTGCATACTTATGCAACTCTGGTGACAATACAATAATATGGTAAAAGCGTAATTTTAGTTTTTCAACTATAATTTTTTTTCAAATAATATATAAGTTTCATGAAAAATTGTGTAAATACCTTAATTAAAATTTCGCAAATGCTTTTGAAAAAAACTAATTAAAAGAAAATATCTTATTCGACTTTATCAACGGTGACAAGCACGCATTTGTTGTGTGAAATTGCAGATTGGAGTAATGAGTAACTTTCGTTTATTTTTATTTTTAAGTGTTCTTGTGGAATATTTATTTATTTATTGTTGATTAGTTTAATATCTTGGGAAGTTCCAACAAAAGTAGTTTATATATTATTACTTTTGACCCCAAATGAACATTGTTACAACATTTCATCAACATCGATATTTAAATCCTAAAGCCATTGAGTTCTCAGTCTTTAAACTTTGTTAGTATATATTTATACTTTGGGTTTATGTTTCTGAAAAGTCGATTCAAAACTATTTTTATACTAAAAAAGGTGCCTAATTTTGCAATATTTCGTATTATAATTTATTCTTAACACAGATTATTTTTTTTTCTAGTGACACTTTCAAATTTCTCCACCTATAGAATTTTCTTTTCTTTTCAAAATTTAATATTCTTTTCAGCTGCTAATCTTCTATTAATAGTCAAAGCTTAGGACAAATTTCGCGCCATTTATAAGTCAGTCGCCAAATTATAGAAACTATACCCTTGACGTATAAATTATTAATAATTATCTCATTCAAATTTCCGATCACACCACAGCAATACAAAGATGACTTCATCCATAACCTCTTCACGAAAGACATAAAAATTCATTAAAATTTTAATATGAACTTCTTATAAGCATATACAAACACATGGGAACAGGAAATGAACGCATCTTCATTTCACACGACTTTGACGGTCCGGCTAATCGTATTCAATCGTGATCCTAAGCAAATGTAAATCAGCGAATGTTTCTGTATGAATGCATTAATATTATGAATGACTCCAGAGGCATTAAAAAGATCGCTTAAATATGAAATGCTGCTGTTGATCTAAGAAAGAAGTCAGGCGGTTGAGGCTTAAGTCGTTTTTTTGATGAGAAAATTTTTTTTGTGAAGCGTGTTTTCTTTATCTGTTTGCATGACGTATTTATGCGCATGACTACGATGCTCATTTCTTGATATTTAATTTCTTGAAAGTCTGTATAAAGTATTCTGTGACGTGAAAAATTTTATCAATGAAAGTAAAATAGGAGTTAGGAAGTTGATGTTTGCTAGTCAGAATGGCATTCGGTTTACTGCAAAAAATAAATTTTTATGAAGAAACTTAAAGTATGTCAACACTTTATATCAATTGATAACTTTACAAAAGGCTTAATTGGTCGCACTGATAACGAAGACTTATGGTTGAAAAGCCCCTTAACAAACAAGGCAAAAATAATAAATCATTATAAGACTTTTGCTACAGGTTTAAATTATAATACTGCAACAATACAAAAATATGTCGGAAGCTAGATCTTGATTGATTTAATGATCTACCATCGTGAAAGACACAAAGGCTTATAAATTTCTGGTCTTTGTTATAACAATACATTCTCAAATCTTATAAACTCGAGTGCAAATATTACTCAATATTATATAATGCAATTATTTTGATGTTCTAGAAAAAATAATATTGCGTTTGTCATTCAGATTAGATTGATCATGCGATTAAATAAACACTTGGGGCTGATTTTGAACGAACTCTAACATCAGAACGCTTCAAGTTGTTTTAGTTCTAGTAGTTAATGTCAGACCTCAACATAATTTTTGACGAAAATTGTCCTTTCTCGAATGATGACTTTATATATATTATATTACAATATTAAGGGACTGTGCGAATTGTGACTAAAATTTAGACTTTGACAGATGCTGACTAGTTTATTGGATTAATACTGGTGACACACGGACTAGTCAAATGATCATTTCAAAATGATACTTAAGCGTCAAGTAGCATTTGATTTGTGAAATCTAACCATGTCACATATTACTTTATTAAGTGTCTACCTAATTTAGTAATTTCTTCAAAACTTATCAATAACCGAAGGAGCATAATGAAAAATATTATTATGACGATGAGAAAACGCATTTTGATGAATTTTTCAATTGAATTGATTCAACAACTGTAAAAACTATGGCAAGAGAGAGGTGTGATAGCTGCAAATCTCGGAAAATTCAAGTGCTTTCATCTTCATTTGCCGAAAATTAAGTTCCTACAAACTACTTAGGAAATGAGCTTTGGAATGAAACTCTAATCCCTATATATATATAAAAATGAAAGTTTGTTTGTTTGTTTGTTTGTTTGTTGCTCAATCACGCCTAACCGCTTGCATCGATATTTTTCATTCTTTTGTCCGAAGGTAGTACATATTCCAACTTAACATATAGGTTAATTTTTTTTCGGATAATAGACAGAGTTTCAAAATGGCGGATCCAAGATGGCGGCTAAAAATGTTAAGTTTGAAGCGATTTTCATGAAAATTGGTACATAGGGGTTTCATAGAATAATTGTTTTAAGGCTAATAATTTTGAATATTATTAAGATTTGGAAATTCAAGATGGCGGATCTATAAAGGGGTTTTCGGGTTGAAACAATTTCTAGGATATAACAAACTAGAACATTTGAGAAGTGTTTAATTAGTAAGTATTTACACAACGGGCCAGCTAGTATATAAAAATAATAAGTATTGCTTTATTTCTATAGGATTTTTTCCGTAGATTATGAATTCGTAAACGAAAATGTCCCATCACGACATATTTTTAAGGAAAATAGGGTTAAAAAATACAAAATATCGTCTTTTGGAAAAAAAAAAATTTAACAGCGTGCCAATTTTCATTAAAATCCAAGTGGTGCAACGTATACTCAAAAAGTGGTAATTCAATTAGTTAGATAACATTTTTATGTGTATTTATCTAATATTTTTAATTAGGCTTACCCTATAGAAATGATTTCTCATTTATTGGGCATCTAAATTGGCATTGACCAGTGTAATAACAGACTTAATTTGTTAGTGTCTTTTCCTACCGGACTAAATTTCAGTCATTTGATGTAGTTTTTAAATTGTAGTCATTGGAAAATCGATTTGCAGGCTTGGAAAAAATTAGTTAGGGGCTTATAATTTTAGTCTCGATTCGCACAGACCCTTACATTTTAAATTTAAATCTTTATACTTTTTTAAACTTCTCCAACTTACTTTAAGAAGTCTTCTGGGAAAAAGTGTTCGAAGTTTTTTTTTTTAAATATTTGTTTTTCATAGAAAGAAAAGAGATATCGTTTTGAAAATTTTGAGATATATTTATTTAACTTTAAAAATTACAAAAATATTTTGTTTTTAATTTTTTCGTTGTTTTTTTGCGCCATTACAAATTTAAAACAAAAAAACATTAAAAAATACGGCGGGCATAATTTTTGGCGATTAGATTATCTGTAAAAAAAAAAAATGGACAATTATTCCTTGTTGAAGTGGCTATCGATTTTTTCAAACTGCCGCCACTTTGTTATTTGTTGTTAAAAAAAAAAAAAATTAATCCTAGTTCCAATAGCCACTTCAACAAGGAATAATTTGCCATTGTTATTTTTTTTTTTTAGATGACCCAGTCGCCAGAAATCATGCCCGCCGTAATTTTTTGAGGTTTTTTTGTTTTTTAATTTGTAATGATACAAAAAAATGACGAAAAAATCAAAAAAAAAATACATTTATACTCTTGAAAGTTAAATAAACAAACCTGGAAATTTTCAAAACGACATCTCTTTTCTTTCTATGAAAAAATAAATATTAAAAAAAATTTCTCGAACGTTAGTTCTAAATCAATTCAATTTTATCATTTTAAAGTTTTATTGCAGACTTGAGAGGAATTAGTCAATGACTATATATCAGTCTCAACTTGCATATAACCCAAATATAACAAAATTTCTAAAATTGTTCAGTGAATCGTAACTACTACACTACACAATTAAATTACAATCCTGTATTTTACTTTTTTATTTACCTTGACATATATTGACAGAATCCCAGAAAACATGTTATCTACTTGAAGATGTTTTTCTTCTTGCGCAAAAATATAGATGGCCGGTGCGATATGCTATTTATCTAAAGCTAAACAATTGCTTGCGTTGACGGCTTATTTATTCAAACAATTTCTTTATTTGGAAAAACCCGTCTGCCGTTTCATATCAATACAATCAAAAAAAAAAAAAAATCTTTGCGCAACTTAAATCTCACTCAGGAGGATTTTAACTTATAAGATTTTGAGCTGTTTGCGCTTGCGCTTGAAGTCTTTTTTTTTGTGTTATTTTAACATCATTGTAATCTCTAAGTTTTGCTCAACAAAATTGCAAAATATATTCACCCAGTTTCCAAATGTTATGGCCATTGCCAACTTTTACGAGAAGGATTTCTTTGCATTTGAAACTGATACATAGATAAAGGAAAGGCAATTGGTAAGCGCCAACGTAGCAAAGTAGTTAAACTTGTTAACTTGCATAGGTTCAAAGCACTCATTTGAGTCCGGAGCAGTTTGATTATGTTAAACAGGCCCGAGGCAGGCCGCGAACCAAAGTTGTCACTCAATCGATCTCGCGAATTGATAGGTTCACCATTCAGGTCACGTTGATCGCTAACCTCCAGGTCATTGTCAACGCTGCGTCATAGAGTGTGGCTTACTTGAAATCGTTTCCTTAGTCGTTAGAAGCAGTGCTTTGGTGCCTTAAGGTTTTTGTTTTTTATATTCTTATTTGCTAGAAGAGACCTCCGTGGGTCCATCGGTGGATAAACAATTCCCAGCGGAGGCAATGGGACTTTCTTACCTTTTCTTTTTTTTTTTCTTATGGGGCACTCTGCGGTCCGCGCTGTACCATAACTAGAGGAATTCTTTTATGCCAACAGGAAACTGGTTTCGTGAGAGAGTTATCAACAAATAAACAGTGCGGAGCCGCCGTCGCTGCCGCCGCCGTGGTGCAAACCCGCATATCGGCAAAAAGCAAGATTGGCGCAGCGAGACCTGCTCCGGGGTCTTTATGCGGATTCTTTTGAGGTGTACAACTTGAAGACGAAGACGAAGACAACGATGACGACGACGGTCTTCTCGACCTGATACTTCGGGGCATGGAAGTCTTCTCGATCTATTTGTTGGGGCCCTGCCCAGCCTCCGGCTCCAACTTTAGCTCCGGCAGCCGTCTTCCGAGCCAAGCCCTATACGTGGTGCTGGTCAACAAATTACTTCCAGAATTAACTCTGATTGGAAGACGTTTTTATTTCTTCCTCATTCATGTCGCGGCGCGTACAGTCGCGCGTTTATCGCTCATGCGATCGTAAGCTGTAAGCGATGCGATCAGCGACGTCTGGACATGGGAATAGAAAAATTAGCACACCTCAGCCTCACTCTTCCGGCTGTAAGGTGATCAAAAGAGGCATCTTCGGAATTCTTCGATTACATTTTTTTAAAGTTTCTAGATACAACAGATTTTAAGTATGATGGGGGGTACACGGCCGTTGCAGGTCAGGGTCCGGGTCTTATGTTACATTTGCACGCTTCTTTGCAGTTTTTACTGCAGGTATAGGAAAATGAGAAGATCATTTTATATATATACATTGTTTCTACGATATTGTCTGCTTCACAACTAGACTAGCGAAGAAATTCATTTAAAATAAACTTCATTAAAAACTCCTTTGGGCGTGATTTAAAACTCGTTCTGCACTTCTGCGATTGTATATTTTTTGTATAAATCGTTTATAAAGCTATTGTGTTAATATACAAAAATAGACAGAATTTGAATATCAGTCATTTTGATTATTTCGAACAAATGTGACTAAAAGTAATTAGTAAAAATATTTAATTTATATAAAATTTATTTTTTTTTCGAAAGCCCCATCTTTACTAAAACTTTATAAAGTAAGATCATTTCTATAAAGCTACAGTGTCATAATAATTCACTTTATTACAATTTTATACAAAAACGCTTTGTTACAATTTTATAATAATAAAAAAAATTAAATTAAAAAAAAATATTTTTTAAAAAGCAGGCATTTAATATTGCATTGTCATCGAATTTACTTATGTATGCAAAATTTCAGCTCGATCAGACATCGGGAAGTGGGTAAAAATTGATTTGCAAGATTTTATTGCAGAGGACAAGTAAAATTCAATAAAAGCTTATAGTAACTCGAATTTTTCAGAGATTTCTGAACGTAATTTTTGTTTGTTTTAATATTGTTGTCCAATTATTCAGGTATAAGTTATAGATAAAGGCTTCATAAAGAGAAATATTCGTGGGCTTTACAAATAACATCATATCGTTGTAAAACCCATACAGAAATCTGAAATGTAATATACAATACACTTCTTATTTAGGACCAAAATTAAAGATGAAAGTCTAAATAATAAGCAAAATTATATTATATATATTGGTCTTGTTTGCAAGACTCTTGCAGTCTTGTATTTCCACATTCAAATATTTCAGATAACTTATTTATTCGTATTTACCAATCGAATGAAATTCATTTTGTCGAAACTGTTTATCAATTGTATTTAGCACCATTAAAGATTTTTTAAGTAATTTTCAGCTTTTTAATTAAACTTATGGTCTAAATTCCAATGCTTTTCGTTCTACTGTTCTTAAGTTACATTTTTCCCAAAGTTGCAGATATAATAATAATCACCATAAACGGATTCTACAATATATAAGAATCAAACTTTTGAATTATTATGTCTCAAAAACTGTAGAGTAAAACACTTTCAAATTTGGAGTATAAGTTCAATTAATACTAAACCAATAAATGGTCAATGTTGGTCAAGTCTCACAATCTTGGTCTTGCAAGTCTTGGACTTTCTGCAAGATCGAGACGGATTCTGCTGATCACTAAAAACTACATACACTGTATGCTATTTTTTCTGATACTAAATTACAAAATTATTTAGTATTAATACTTTTACAATCAGAAAAAAAAAACTATAATCATAAACTTCCCTTTTTGAGTCTGAATGATTAAACAGCCACACACAAAAAAAATGGTCTGTACTTTACATGCGATGGTGCGAAGTTTAGTTTGCAGAATTAAAGATGGCGGATCCAATATGGCGGACGAAGTTTTCGAAACCAACCAACCTGCGCCAAATTTTGTATGTGGGGGTTTTTGGGTTCGCTGATCACAAATCTGAAGTCAAACTTGCGGAATTAAAGATGGCGGATCCAACATGGCAGACGAGATTTTCAACTGTCGACTGATCTACGCCAAATTTGGTATGTGGGGTTTAAGAGGTCGCAGATCAAGAATATGATATTGATTCATGGTCACAAAGTCTACTTTAAGGGGGTATTCTAGTGTAGAGACACGAATTTCGGCTGTTTTTTCAAGTTTCGTAAAAAAAGAACAAAAAATATTTTTACTATACATTTTTTCTTATTTGCTTATTGATATTTTAAGAATACATAAAAATTAAATGAAAAAAAAAAAAACCAAAAATTCCAGAAGTTATCGGCTGGCAGAGTGGGGGATCCAAAAAAAAGGGGGTGTGACGGCGGTAAAAATTACAACCGTTCTAGTTAATTGAAACAAAAAAATCCAACGGATTCTTAATTAGTAATGTTGTCGCTATCGCAACAACCTCAAAAAAGTAAAAAAAAGTTTTTTTTTCACAAAATGGCGGCCGGTTGAAAAAAAAAATTTTTTTTTTGCGATTTTTTCAACAGTTTTAAATTTTTTTAAAATATTAAAAATCAACATTTTCAACTTTTTTGAGGTTGTTACGATAGAGAGATATATAAAGAACGGTCACACCAAATTTCAAGTAAATCGGTTTAGTAGATCTCGAGATATCCTTACCGCCAACTTGAAAAAAGTAGTTTCGAGAAAAACGCGTTTAAAGTTTAGAGTAAAGTTTCAAGCAGTTGCGCTCATACAATTGTACGGTATACTTAAATATTTTTAATCGGCGATCCCTGCTCCATACCAGGACCTTCCTCCCGTTCAAAATCTTCAATATATAGGTATAAAATACAAAAGAAGTTTCATGGGGGAATTTATCCGCAGGTACTCGGGCCGCGCCTACCGTGTATTGTTCAATTCATTCCGGTCTGACCAGTTTGGTTGTCGCTTCACCCAAATCGCTATAACTCGGTAAATAATTGAAATTTTGAAAAATCCTTTTGAAGGCATATTCTTGAATGTTTAAACTTTATAAATGTGGAAAAAAAAAGTTTTCGATTTTTTCGAATTTCTACACTAGAATACCCCCTTAAGGTCGTTTATTTGAGGAAACATGTCTTTCTACCCTTTTTCTTCTAGTAGGCGTTGCCACAATAAATAACTATCAGATTCGTGATCAGCGACTCCTAAAACCCCCACATACCGAATTTGGCGTTGATCGGTTGATTTTCGAAAATCTCGTCCGCCATATTGGGTCCGCCATCTTGACTTCAGATTCGTGATCAGCGACCCCTAAAACCCCCACATACCGAATTTAGCGTAATTCTGACCCGGTTTTTTTAGGTTAGGAAAAAATATGACGTGCCACCTCAACTCTGACTGTTGATTTGGATTCGCGGGGTTCTTTTACATAAAAATATACATCTGGATATGAAAAAAAAAAATCTTGTATTTTTCCTTGTACATTTATCCGGATTTTTGCTATTTTTTAACTGTTTTTTTAGGTTATTTCTCCATCAATTACGAAAAAGTTCTTGCTTCAATATTTCTGTTTGTTTGGCAGGTCTAATCCAAATTACTGTACACACATATACTAAATTTATTCTGGGTTCCAAAACTGTGGATCTTCCATCTTGAGAACGAATGCAAATTTTTCAAAACATCGTACTGATAATCTTCATTTTTAAGACAAAAGAAGTAAGACACGGCCAAGCAAATATCTAGACATAAAAACCGAGTTTGACGTACTAAATACTAAAATGTTATTAACTAATTTTAGCACAGAACCCCTAAAAAACATTAAAAATTGTTCGAAGCGAACGCCAAGAAAGTGCGCACCTAGAGGTCAAAACCAGCTTCTCCACATTCCACAACAATCTAGCTTTAAATTATGCGAAGAGCAGATCTTAGCGCCTTCTCCAGGAAGTAACAATTATATCCATCACTCGAACAATTTACCAATCAATCAGAGACAGGTCCGGTCCGCGTTTTGTCCTGAACCTGTCTGGGAATTAATCAGCACTTGTGGAAATCTTGAAGACGAGTCGGCCTGCTTGACTAGCCGCAGAGATGTGCGCTGACGCAGCTGGAGATTTTGCGCTGCGCTGCGGTTGCCGTTCTCAAAACAAACCGGTTAAACCGCGGATTTCACATCACCGCGGCGGCGGCCCCTTAGCGCTTAGCTGAATGGCGAAGAATGCTAAATATTCCCGGCTATGTTCGCAGCCAGCTCCAGAGTGGCTTATTGAAAATGCAAACATCTATCAACAATTAAAGCAGCGAACGAATCGCGCGAATGGGAAAAGTAAATAAGTGAACGCATGCGAACGGAATCTTAGCGAATGTTCCTGGTTGACTATTTTCAGTTTTTTTTTTTCTAGCCAAAGCAACGTCTTATGACCAGCAATTAAGGAACTCGATTACGCAAGGCGTGCCCCTGGTTTTAGCTGCGGCATTAGAAGCCTCGACAACTTAATAAAATTTAATTAAACCCTCTCTCTGACCACTTCTTTGAAAAGTACTGCACTTGATTGCTTCAGTCTTCGTCTTCTACTACTTTTATGATTTGAAGGTATTTGCGTAGCGTGCATATTGTAATTACACAAGTTTTACTATCATCCTAAATATTAATTAGATGCACCTTAACTATCTTAGCTAACATGAGATTCGTTGTGTAAATTAATTTACTGATTCTCTCCACAACCAACTTTCGAATTTTATTTTCAGAATTATAAAGAACATTCAATTTTGCCAATAAAGTTTTATTTTTAAGAGATGTTTGGTCAAATTGTTGTACAGACTGCAACATCTTGCACACTCGTTCTAGCAAAGAAACATTAATTTATCAAACAATTTTGTACATATATCGAGCCATTAAGAAATTGTGTATCATTAACTCATTTAAAAAATATATTTAAAATGTGAAGAAAATGTTTAAAATAGTTTAACTCTCAAATTAAAATATTTACTCTTAGAAATGTATACATGTTAAAATATTCCAAATAAAATAATAATAAAAAAATAATAATTTTGAGATTAACTGAAAAGAAATCCCTAATTTCAACAAGACGGTGCCGCTAGCCACACAGCAACAGAATTAATTTCTATACCGTGCATACAATTTTCAGCCCACGTTATCTCACAAAAAACTCTCAGCGGTCATGTGGTTTAATTTCCTTTTCTTTGGTGTTATTCGATAAGATTTCGTGATATTCGACTTTAAAGTTGTTTGAATTTAAAAAATCCCGAAAACCTCCATGTTCCCATTTTTGTAAAGAGTATTTTGTATTTTACCAGGGTGAAAAAATAATATTAAAATAGGACTGAATAGAGACTGAAAATTGAATTTTATATGGAATCCAATCTGAAATAATTCGGAATTTATTATGGGCAATGAAAGTTGACTGCAAATAGACTGAAAACATATTTAGGTCGAGAAATTTAAGACAGAATTCAGACACTGAATTGAGGCGGAAATATTTTTTCAGTTAGAAAAAAAAGCCCGAAGCCGGACTGAAATATTAGTTACTTTCGATGAAAACCAGCAAGAAACTGAAAAGAGACTGCGATTTTTCAACATCGCTATAGAACTTAAAAATTATTCAAATATTGGACTTAGAAAATTCTCAACTGCTAGACTTTAAACATTTTTAAGCTACGATAATTTTTTTTTTTTCAATACTCTAAACTTGAACGAAAATTTGTTAATAACAAAAATGTTTTATTAAAATTGTTATTGGATTTTGTCATTCTGGCCACCATTTTGTTTTACCAAAACTTGTTCATATAAAAATAACCGTATATATTTTTAGTTCAAATATTGAGGTCGCGATTTTTATTAGTTTTAGGTATGAACAAAAATCGAAAGGGAACGAAAAATTATTTTAAACAAAAAAAGTCAAAAAAATCAAGTTTTTTTGAATATTTCTGATTTTTTCATGGTTCAATTTTTTTGTGGAAAAATTGCGTCCTGTGATTTTTAACTTTTTAGTTTAAGTTTGTATATGGGGAAAGTTTGAAGCTGGTTTTTACTTTTTTGTAAAAATTTACTTTATTTCGCAATTTTTAGTTAACTAGAAGTGGGTGAAATTCAATAAACGGGATTCATCCCCTAATTGTCCACCCTTAGAGTTGGAATATTATCTTCAAATTTAAATGGGACCACCATGACGTATAGCGTATTCAATAAAAAAAAAGAATCATTAAAATCGGTTCACAATCGGCGAAGATATCGCGTAACATACAAAAAAAAATTTTTTCTGAACCTCCTCCTTTTTTTTTAAGTCCATTAAAAAGGAGTTTTGTTATAGTAAAAAAATCAAACTTCTTTAGCCCATCTCTTAACAAAATACAAAGCGGAATTACCCTTGGTAATAAAAGAATCCTTGTGATCGTTGAAAGATAAGTCAGAGTTTAAAAGTTCACATCTGCATAGCAACGTATGTGTGAATTTTTTAATAATAAAAAGACACCATTAATGTAAACAATAAAAAGTAATGGCCTGAGATGACTACCCTGAGGAACGTCTGATGTGTTATTTATTTCATCAGAAAGAACGTTGCACACAGCCCAAAAGGCAAGAAAAAGAAATCAAATTAACAAAAGAGGAAGGAAATCCAAAAATTTCACTTTTGTATTGTGATCAAAATCAAAATCAAAACACGATCAACTATCGCACGGAAGATGATTTTTTTTTCCCACATACCTGTAATTAGTTCGAGAATGAAACTCTAGCGTGATACAATTCAACCATTGGAATTATTGAAATGTTTTGTAAATTGCGGACATGACGCGACCGTGTGCAAACGCACGCTTAACAACCAGAGCCGTGCTCCGTCACGTAAGTTGATTGATCCTCCCGCGAAGAAGACCCGAGGTCTTAAAGAGTTTGATATTAGCAGGCGTTACGTAAACCGTTAATCTTGCCCGTGTGCGAACCGCGCCAATTCCGCTTGACGGGCATGGGTTCGAGTTATTTTAATTCCTTAATTTAGCTTGTTCAAACCTTTTTTGTGTTCGCTGCGATAAACAATGCCAGCAACTAGGTTTTTAGGTATTATACAGCTGGCGGGCTGTCCTCAGTGGCGGCCATCACAACCCCTGCAATTTTGTTTTATAGGTGCGGCTCAGTTCGTCAGGCAGATGGTCTATTTAAAAAACAAAAACGCTCCATTGACCTCTGGTGGGCCCCTGTTCGCGTGTTTCCTGGTAAGTCGTCTCTTACAGGCGAGACGAGACGAGACGAGACGAGACGGCATTGAGACTCCAAACGCCCCTTTTTTTAAAAATTTATACTGGGAGTTGTCGCTTGTTCGCCGCTCTTGAGGGACACATGCCACGATTTCAAGTATGAAGCGCACATGCCACATGCAATGTTTTGCAGTCGCGTTTTTTAGCGGTTACGTACTGGTTTTCTTTTATTCACCTTCACGTTTTTATAATCGACTTTATCAGTATTCGGATCATGTAAGGTGATAGGTTGCAGTTGGTTTTGTCTTAATCGTGTTTGACCTTACAATTTGGCTATAAAAATGACCTTACAATTTGGCTATGAAAAGTGACGCCTTCAAAATAATAAGAGCAAAAATTCTAGTTTCTTTTCGAATGTTAAAAGTTGAATTTAATATTACCGATCTAACTATTATTCAATAGCTAAGAGAAATGACAACACCTTAAGATGTATGCCTTACGATTGTCGACAAATTACAACAAACATAGGGTGGAACATCGGCTGGTTTCTTTTTAAAAGTACATTTAAAATAAACAAAATTAAATATTTTTCAAAGTTTGTAGATTTATTGAAAAGAGTAAACGTTCCGATTTTAGTTATGGAAGTTATGAGCACTAAAGGTGCATAAATACGCTCAGAAAACTAAGCTCATTTTGGCTTAAAAAGCTCGTCATAGCTTGCTTATCAGCACATGTAGATGCGGTTGGAGTTGAACGTAAATAGATATCAGATAGTGAATTTCGATTTATAGATTTTATACCTTAACACGTTCGCGGACAGTAAAAATCGAACTGCAGAAAAAAAGTGTGTAATTTATTTTTAAACTAATTGTGATATTCAAATTGTTATTAGTCACATTTTGCCAGAGTTTCAAATAACTAGTTAAAAATTAAAAATAAAGAATTGAATGCCGATAATCCGGCTTATGAGTTTAAATGTGATTATGAAAATGGATGCTATAGCATTAACGTCCGCGAATGTGTTAAACAATGTGGTGCCACTAAAAGGAAAATGCGTTTCTGAATCAAGCTCCTACGTACCGAAAGGATTAAATGGCTCACATTATGTTAATCCAATTTTTTTAGCACATTTTCGATGGTTTGGAGCCTTATTTCACGAATAGAATAAATTGAATTTCAAGTTTTTAAATTAATTATGATTGGTAATGATTAAAATAAAATATTTTTAAATATTTTTCGCTTAATTGACTTTCCCCAATGAGCTAAATAGGGTAAATACATTAAATTAAATATGTTTTCACTTTTGCATTGTGAATAAATCGGAAAATTTTGAAATTAACGAATTAAAGGAAAATATCTTTTCGATTTATCGACAGTGACAAACACGCATTATCTTGTGAAATGGCAGATCGAAGAAATAAATAATTTTTTTATTTTCATGCTTTTTACGGAAATAAAATTTAGTTACAGAAGAAAGCTGAAAAACAATTTTAATTGAACATTTTTTGACAATTTTCGCGGAAACTTTGTGGGAATATGCAGAAAATCCTGGTGAAAAAGTGTAAATTTTTGAAATTTTGAAGTTAAATTCCTCCGATAACTCAAAAAAGTATGTACTTATTTAAATAAGAAGTTGGTATCTACGTATTAAATTTATAATTGAGGGGATTTGTAGTTTTAAAATAAAGTGGAATTTATTTTTATTACTCTGGTAACGTAATGGCACCGAATACCGGCCATTTAAGGATTGACTACATTTATTTATTGTTATTGAATTAATAGGAACATTTATTTCAATTGTGTTAGTGGTTTCAATATGAGAAAACGATTCTGAACGATAATAAATTATTCCCGTTCGTTTATTTTGTCGTTGGTATATTTAAAATTAATTTTTAATAAAAAGCTTGCCATTGTTGGACTAGGACCCTAACTCTGGCCACAAGTGATAATTGCAATAATCTTTGAGATTATTACATAACTAAAGAATATATGAGTCTAGAATAATTATCAAAATCATAATTAATTATTGAGATGATACAAAAACATTTCTCATTTTTCAAGTATCGATTTTTAGGATTTCATCGATCTATTGAAGCAAAATCTAACCTTCGACCACATTAATAATTTTTTTTCGCTTAACAATAAATAATTTTATTATTTTTTTTTTAACTAATTACAAGTACAGTAATTAATTTAAATATTTTACTAGTAAAAATGGATTTATATTTAGTTTTCGCATAGATATTTATTAAATAACCAAGTGACCGGATTTAGGTAGCCGGCCGGTATTCGGTGCCATTACGTTATAGATTTTTTTAAATCATTGTCGATCGAATATTTTATACATATTTTATAGCTATGTTTCTTCACCTGTCTGATTAGAAGCGACTACTTATAGCTAGGATTTTAGATGTCTGATGATCAAATTGCCGTCAAAACTTTAACCAAGAATTTCGAGATTCATTTATTACTTTCTACAGCTGCGTTTTTTAATGATCTGATTTGAATCGGGGATTTTGGATTGAATTGAAATTTTTGAATAGTTACTCGTAGCATAGCTTTTTAAATTACACTGATTTATGCTCAAATTGTATCAAAAAAAGAATCCAATAATTTTTTCAGTTAAAGAATTGAAATTTGAATGGGTTAAAATGGAAATTTGATCTGAAAATTCAATTGAATGCAAAGATACAGATCCAGATTATTATAAAAATGCAGCTTATGTGGGCGATAAATCTAAAATTCGGCTAGCTATGAGTAGTTGCTTATCCAGATACTGAGCCAGATAGGTGCAAAAAAAAAAAAAAAAATCACAGCTAATAACTCAGTGAATACAATTTATATTGTTTTAAGATAGATCACCAAATAGTTTTAATTAATTAAGTATAATGTATTCTCAAAATTTCTTTAAGTCAGTTAGAAAAATTCCAATTTTATAAGTTGCGTTTTTTCCCGTCTATCTAGAACAACAGAAGATTTTATATTGAAGGGAAACTTACTAACAACTAACCAGAATAAAGATTTAATATTTTTTTAAATGTGCACCAAATTGACTTGATTTTGATCCATGCTAAACTTCAAATCTTAAACAGAACATTTTTCAGATGAAGTTTTGACTCAAAAGGCAATTTGATGTTATTTTTTTTTACAAAAAAGTTAAATTTTGACGCATGAGAAATGTAATTTTCATACAAAATGTAATTTTTTCCTTCCTTTAATGGAAATTAATCAATAATGTAAAATCGGTTTCTTTGTATCACGTTAAGCTTTCGAGGAAAATAGGATTAAAAAAATGAAAATAATCATATTTTAGCCACTTTTGGAAATGGAATTTCGTAGCAGCTCGTAACGTAATTCAAATTAAAGTTTGTATTCTAAACTATAGCTTTATAATATGTTATTAGTAAATTTTATTAAGATTTATTCAGGAAACGAGTTTTTCATGAATCTTCCCTATAAATTAATTGAACCAACGATATGTAGGAGTGGAACTCTAATGAAAATCGTGTCTCCCCAACAAACCTTGAAAAAGATTTTAATTAACTGATATTTTATAACTATAGTATAGAATTTAAACTTTCATTCAAACTACGTTTGGGACCGCTACGACTTCCCTTTATTTTTAAAAAAGAATCCTAAAAATGGCTAAAATATAGGTTTTTTAAATTTTTAACCCAATTTTTCTTGAAAATGTGACGTGATCGGAAATCAGAAAATATTAACAATAACATGCTTAGTAAATTTTTTAAGGGAACAGCTGATTTTGACATTTGTCAGTGTAATTCTCGAATTGGTGCAAATCACTTGCATATTTCGGTTTTTGTGTGTAAATAAACGTGATTTAGAAGTAAATATTGCATAAATTCTGTCAAGAGTTAACACTTGTCCAACCTTTGAGGCTGTTTTGCTGTTTCCGGAATATTTTGCAATAAACTAGTCAGTGTTTCTGAGAAAATTCACTATTTTTTGGTTATCCCCAACACTTTGAATGTGAAGTACCTTAAGGTTCTGTGCTAGGGCCTTGTGTGGTAAAGGACATAATATACCAGAAAACCTCTTGTTAGATATTTAACGCACAGAACGATTAGAATCTTAGCAAGTACTTTAAAAGCAGTTTAAAATGCCTTTTCCCGTTGAAGTATAGATCCGATAAAGTCTTCTACCTCCATACAGCCGGCCAAATTCAAATTCAATTCCGGGATTAATCACCTCAACCTGAAGATGTAAAAGAAGTTGGTTGAACTTCTTCGGGGCGCACAAAAATCGCCAGACATGGGTGAGTATGTCATTAGAAATGAAATGGAGAAATTTCCGGCTGACTGGGCCCCGGCGGCGGACGCGGCGTTTGAGCGAGCATTAGCTAGAACCAGAGACGCAGACGGAGGAGCGCCTCCAGAACACCGGAGCCCCAACAGCATCAGCAGCAGCAGCAGAAGGAAAAAGCGACCACAGGCAACAGGTGTTTGGTGGCAGTGAACCGGCAACGGCATGGCACGGCGACGGCCGCGAGAGACTCCGACGTCCGGGGGACCCGAAACCCAACCAGCAGAAGGTAACAGGAAGCTCTGACTTACCCGTTGGGGCTGCGCTGCAACCTTATCTTTACCCGGCTACCTCCGCTCCGGACAGGTTCCAGCAACTTCCAGGCGAGCACTCGGCGAAGGCGCAAAACAATTAATTCTGCAGATCGACTTTATTTAGAATTTCAGGTAAATTCAGAACACTTTCAAACTGCACAATTTTTCGTGTAGGCTTTAATTCTCTGCCGGGCTGCTGCACTAACTCGTGACACGGATTAAAACTGCAACTGCAACTCCCCCTCGAGGGTGCACCTCACTGCTGCACTCAAGGGCACCACTGCACAGACGAAATTCACAAGAATCCAGAGGAATTCCAGTTTATTTTTATTTTTTTTAATCACCTTTGCGTCCTATGGGAATGGAATTTGCACGTCGGCAAACCGTTCAAAAATTGCACCGACGAACCAAAATTAGCCACATGCGCTACAAAAACTGCCGACCGAAATCACAACACAAAACGTACTGAACTTCGACTTTCGTAGCCGCGGACAACCGAGGCCCTGACAGGAAGAAGAAGTACACGAGGAATTTCATTTTGTGGGCCGCAACGAATGGGAGGATGAAACAGAAAGAAACGAGATAAAACCGAACGATTTCCACAACCGAAGTTTAAAATATTTAACCAAATACTAGCCAAATTAAAGTAAGTAGTCAGAATTAAAAACATTTATCGAAACCAAACAAACCATAGTAAAATATTAATCAAACAAAACAAAAATAAATGCGCAATTTGTACCTAAATTACTAAATTTAGAAAATTGATTCAATAGACTAGGTTTGCGCCCAAACTAAAATTCAACTTTCAGCACGAATTCAGCACTAAAAAAGCTTTTAAACAGAAACTCCCAAACTGTTCAAATTTCCTTTCCACTCCATTTTGAATTCCTTTCGCCTTGAAAGAGGTATAATTGTAACGGAAATTACCCACGTAAAATTATACAAAATAAATATCTTCCAGAAATATTTCTATGATTTTTAGCAATTTTTCAGTTCTGCAGCTCAGGCCTACTGGAGGTAAAAAAATAATTTTCTTAAATTCGACCTACAGAACTTGGTTTTTTGCATTAAGTAACGTGGTTTTGAATAAATAGATAGACAAATGCAAAAAACCCGAGGTAAATCCGACTTTTCTACGATTTTTAACAATTTAACAATCCCCCGCCTGCAGTGGTCTTTCTCTGATGATGATTCATTTTATATTCCAACTAATGCAACATCTGCAACTGAACTGCTGATTGTTGATCATCTCTCCGACTCGGGTCTTTGCCAAATCAGTGGTGTCAAAAATAACCTAGGCCGTCAGCTTGACCTAATATTTTCATCTAACCCTATTAATTCTTTTGTTAGTGAAAGCAACGACCTTCTTTCCACCCTTGATCATCATCACCCTCCTTTTTCTCTTACCTTATTTTATGTTTCTTCTCGCACTAACGCCTACTCCGAACCCCGTTTCCACTTCAACTTTTATAAAACGGACTTTTCAAAGTTAAATTCCCTCCTATCCAATTCTAACCTTTCCTCATCCCTAAACAATCCTCAATTATCAACTAACAACTGTGTTGGCATTTTCTACACAGCTCTATTTAATTGCCTGTCCCAATGTGTCCCCTTTGAACCTATAAAAACTCGCACTTCTGCCCCACCTTGGTACGATAAAGAACTTCGATCTCTCCGTAACAAAAGAAACAAGCTATGGCATTCCTATCTCAGTTCTAGGTCCAACCCAGACTACTCTTCTTATCTTGCCATCTCTGCCCTCTTTTCCAAACGTTGTGAATCTCTCTACAATGAATACCTTGACCGCATGCAATTTAAACTCATCTCTGACCCTAAGCAATTCTACAATTTTATCAATTTGAAAAAGAAATCTAATGGATACCCTTCGACCCTTAAACTTGGTGATTCCTCTTCATCCGACCCGGCCACCATCGTCAATCTTTTCGCTAATTTCTTTAGTCAATCTTTTAGCGATCAAGTTCCCGATCCTGATCTCACCTATTTTCGCTACATGCAAAACAGCCCTCAAACCTCCCTCACTTCCATTGACATCGATCCTGCTCTTGTTGCCGCCAAAATCAGCGCTCTCACCGACGATTACAATCCTGGCCCCTATGGAATTCCTGCCATTGTCCTAAAAAATGCTCTACCTACTTGACCCCATCCCTTTCTACACTCTTCTCGCTTTCTCTTTCTGAAGGTGTATTTCCCTGTTCTTGGAAAGTTTCATATATTGTCCCAATCCACAAAAAAGGTTGTAAAAGCGATGTTTCAAATTACCGCCCCATAGCCAAACTTTCCTACATTCCCAAACTTTTCGAAAGCCTTGTCTACGACACCATGTTTTTCCATTGTAAGTCTCTTCTTTCCCCTATACAACACGGTTTTCTTAAAGGGAGATCCACAACTACCAATCTGGTAGTTTTTGTGTCACGAACGCTGCAAGCTATGGAAAGTGGTGACGAAGTTGACGTTATTGCCACCGACTTTAGTAAAGCTTTCGACAAAATCTCTCATCAAATCATTGTTTTTAAGCTCAGTATCCTTGGTTTTCATCCTCGTTTTATCTCCTGGATCAAATCCTACCTTGATAATCGGCAATACATGGTTCGATTTGACTCAGCGGTTTCTAAACCCTTTACATCCCTCTCCGGCGTCCCCCAGGGCAGTCACCTGGGTCCATTAATCTTCATATTATCCATAAATGACGTTGAGTTGGTAATCAAACATTCTGATATATTAATTTATGCTGATGATATGAAAATCTCCAAACGAATCTCCAACGCATCTGACTCAGCATTCCTTCAAGATGACTTAAACAACTTTTCTATCTGGTGCCTAAAAAACTTCCTCCAAGTACCAATCTATCACTTATTCCCGCAAGCGTCTCCTCGTCACTCCTAGGACCTATTTTCTATCTGGCGAACCCATTCCATCAGTCAGCTTCCTCCGTGATCTGGGCATCATCTGTGATAGTGAACTCAATTTCCGTTCTCACATCGATCACATCATAAGCAAAGCCAACTCAGCTTTGGGCTTTATTAAACGCTGGTCTAAGGAATTCTCTAACCCCTATGTCAATAAAGCTCTTTACATCTGCTTTGTCAGGCCCCTACTTGAATACGCTTGCCAAGTTTGGTCACCCTCCCAGCCAACAATTATCAATAGAATCGAATCAGTGCAACGCAGATTCCTCCGCTTCGCGTTACATGGCCTTCCCTGGGTTGATAACCTTAATCTTTCTCCTTATGAGGACCGTTTGAAACTGATTGACCTCGAACCTTTAGCAATGCGCCGTGACCTCGCCGATATAATCTTTATCCATCAGGTCCTAACCGGTTCCATTGACTGTCCTGAAATTTTGCATAACATATCCATCAACACCAATCCTCGCAACGTACGATCCTTTCCACTCTTTCGTCTAATCTAAACAGTCACCGCACCAACTACGGACACTTCGAACCTATTACTAGAATGTTACGCAAAACTAACAACTCTCCCACCTTCGATTTTCATTTATATAAAACCTCCCTCAGACATGTTCTTTACCAGCATAACCCACCACCATAATTATTGCCCCTCCCCCTCGTTATCACCTTTTAACTTTTCTAGTTGTAGTTTTAGTTTAGTTTTAGTTTTAGTCTAAGCTTAGTCTAAGTTTTTATTTAGCTTGTATTAAGCGAAGTAAATAAATAAATAAATTTTTCTGTTCCGCAGCACTGGCCTAATGGAGGTAAAAAAAAACAATTTTCTTAAATTCGACCTACAGAACTAGTTTTTTTTTGCATTAAGTAACGTGGATTTAAATAAATAGATAGACAAATGCAAAAAACCCGAGGTAAATTCGACTTTTCTACGATTTTTAACAATTTTTCAGTTCTGCAGCTCAGGCCTACTGGAGGTAAAAAAATGATTTTCTTAAATTCGACCTTTAGAGCTAGTTTTTTTGCATTAAGTAACGTGGATTTAAATAAATAGATAGACAAATGTAAAAAACCCGAGGTAAATTCGACTTTTCTACGATTTTTAGCAATTTTTCAGTTCTGCAGCTCTGGCCTACTGGAGGAAAAAAACGATTTTCTTAAATTCGACCTACAGAACTAGTTTTTCTGTGTTAAGTAACGTGGATTTAAATAAATAGATAGACAAATGCAAAAAACCCGAGGTAAATCCGACTTTTCTACGATTTTTAGCAATTTTTCAGTTCTGCAGCTCTGGTCTACTGGAGGAAAAAAAAACGATTTTATTAAATTCGACCTACAGAACTAGTTTTTCTGTGTTAAGTAACGTGGATTTAAATAAATAGATAGACAAATGCAAAAAACCCGAGGTAAATCCGACTTTTCTACGATTTTTAGCAATTTTTCAGTTCTGCAGCTCTGGCCTACTGGAGGAAAAAAACGATTTTCTTAAATTCGACCTACAGAACTAGTTTTTCTGTGTTAAGTAACGTGGATTTAAATAAATAGATAGACAAATGCAAAAAACCCGAGGTAAATCCGACTTTTCTACGATTTTTAGCAATTTTTCAGTTCTGCAGCTCTGGCCTACTGGAGGAAAAAAACGATTTTCTTAAATTCGACCTACAGAACTAGTTTTTCTGTGTTAAGTAACGTGGATTTAAATAAATAGATAGACAAATGCAAAAAACCCGAGGTAAATCCGACTTTTCTACGATTTTTAGCAATTTTTCAGTTCTGCAGCTCTGGTCTACTGGAGGAAAAAAAACGATTTTATTAAATTCGACCTACAGAACTAGTTTTTCTGTGTTAAGTAACGTGGATTTAAATAAATAGATAGACAAATGCAAAAAACCCGAGGTAAATTCGACTTTTCTACGATTTTTAGCAATTTTTCAGTTCTGCAGCTCTGGCCTACTGGAGGTAAAAAAAAGGATTTCTTAAATTCGACCTACAGATCCAGTTTTTTTGCATTAAGTAACGAGGTTTTAAATAAATAGATAGACAAATGCAAAAAACCCGAGGTAAATCCGACTTTTCTACGATTTTTAACAATTTTTCAGTTCTGCAGCTCTGGCCTACTGGAGGAAAAAAATGATTTTCTTAAATTCGACCTACAGAATTAGTTTTTCTGCGTTAAGTAACGTGGTTTTAAATAAATAGATAGACAAATGCAAAAAACCCGAGGTAAATCCGACTTTTCTACGATTTTTAACAATTTTTCAGTTCTGCAGCTCTGGCCTACTGGAGGAAAAAAATGATTTTCTTAAATTCGACCTACAGAACTAGTTTTTTTGCATTAAGTAACGTGGTTTTAAATAAATAGATAGACAAATGCAAAAAACCCGAGGTAAATCCGACTTTTCTACGATTTTTAACAATTTTTCAGTTCTGCAGCTCTGGCCTACTGGAGGAAAAAAATGATTTTCTTAAATTCGACCTACAGAACTAGTTTTTTGCATTAAGTAACGTGGTTTTAAATAAATAGATAGACAAATGCAAAAAACCCGAGGTAAATCCGACTTTTCTACGATTTTTAACAATTTTTCAGTTCTGCAGCTCTGGCCTACTGGAGGAAAAAAATGATTTTCTTAAATTCGACCTACAGAATTAGTTTTTCTGCGTTAAGTAACGTGGTTTTAAATAAATAGATAGACAAATGCAAAAAACCCGAGGTAAATCCGACTTTTCTACGATTTTTAACAATTTTTCAGTTCTGCAGCTCTGGCCTACTGGAGGAAAAAAATGATTTTCTTAAATTCGACCTACAGAACTAGTTTTTTGCATTAAGTAACGTGGTTTTAAATAAATAGATAGACAAATGCAAAAAAACCGAGATAAATCCAACTTTTCTACGATTTTAACAATTTTTCAGTTCTGCAGCTCTGGCCTACTGGAGGAAAAAAATGATTTTCTTAAATTCGACCTACAGAATTAGTTTTTCTGCGTTAAGTAACGTGGTTTTAAATAAATAGATAGACAAATGCAAAAAACCCGAGGTAAATCCGACTTTTCTACGATTTTTAACAATTTTTCAGTTCTGCAGCTCTGGCCTACTGGAGGAAAAAAATGATTTTCTTAAATTCGACCTACAGAACTAGTTTTTTTGCATTAAGTAACGTGGTTTTAAATAAATAGATAGACAAATGCAAAAAAACCGAGATAAATCCAACTTTTCTACGATTTTAACAATTTTTCAGTTCTGCAGCTCTGGCCTACTGGAGGAAAAAAATGATTTTCTTAAATTCGACCTACAGAAATAGTTTTTCTGCGTTAAGTAACGTGGTTTTAAATAAATAGATAGACAAATGCAAAAAACCCGAGGTAAATCCGACTTTTCTACGATTTTTAACAATTTTTCATTTCTGCAGCTCTGGCCTACTGGAGGAAAAAAGTGATTTTCTTAAATTCGACCTACAGAACTAGTTTTTTTGCATTAAGTAACGTGGTTTTAAATAAATAGATAGACAAATGCAAAAAACCCGAGATAAATCCGACTTTTCTACGATTTTTAACAATTTTTCAGTTATGCAGCTCTGGCCTACTGGAGGAAAAAAATGATTTTTTTAAATTCGACCTACAGAACTAGTTTTTCTGCGTTAAGTAACGTGGTTTTTAATAAATAGATAGACAAATGCAAAAAACCCGAGATAAATCTGACTTTTCTACGATTTTTAACAATTTTTCAGTTCTGCAGCTCAGGCCTACTGGAGGAAAAAAATGATTTTCTTAAATTCCACCTACAGAACTAGTTTTTCTGAGTTAAGTAACGTGGTTTTAAATAACTAGATAGAAAAATACAAAAAACCCGAAATAAATCTGACTTTTTTACGATTTTTAACAATTTTTCAGTTCTGCAGCTCAGGCCTACTGGAGGAAAAAAATGATTTTCTTAAATTCCACCTACAGAACTAGTTTTTTTGCGTTAAGTAACGTGGTTTTAAATAACTAGATAGAAAATACAAAAAACCCGAGATAAATCTGACTTTTCTACGATTTTTAACAATTTTTCTGTTCTGCAGCTCAGGCCTACTGGAGGAAAAAAACGATTTTATTAAATTCGACCTACAGAACTAGTTTTTCTGTGTTAAGTAACGTGGATTTAAATAAATAGATAGACAAATGCAAAAAACCCGAGGTAAATCCGCCTTTTCTACGATTTTTAGCAATTTTTCAGTTCTGCAGCTCTGGCCTACTGGAGGAAAAAAATGATTTTCTTAAATTCGACCTACAGAAATAGTTTTTCTGCGTTAAGTAACGTGGATTTAAATAAATGGATAGACAAATGCAAAAAACCCAAGGTAAATCCGACATTTCTACGATTTTTAACAATTTTTCGGTTATGCAGCTCTGGCCTACTGGAGGTAAAAAAATGATTTTCTTTAATTCGACCAACAGAACTAGTTTTTTTGCATTAAGTAACGTGGTTTTAAATAAACAGATGGACAAATGCAAAAAACCCGAGGTAAATCCGACTTTTCTACGATTTTTAACAAATTTTCAGTTCTGCAGCTCTGGCCTACTGGAGGAAAAAAATGATTTTCTTAAATTCGACCTTTAAAGCTTGTTTTTTTTGCATTAAGTAACGTGTATTTAAATAAATAGATAGAAAAATGCAAAAACCCGAGGTAAATCCAACTTTTCTACGATTTTTAGCAATTTTATAATTCTGCAGCTCTGGCCTACTTGAGGTAAAAAAATGATTTTCTTAAATTCGAACTTTAGAGCTTGTTTTTTTGCATTAAGTAACGTGGTTTTAAATAAATAGATAGATAAATGCACAAAACCCGAGGTAAATCCGATTTTGATACAATTTTTAACAATTTTTCAGTTCTGCAGCTCTGGCCTACTGGGGGAAAAAAGTGATTTTCTTAAATTCGACCTATAGAGCAGAAGATAAAAAATTAAAACACATATTTTAAAAATACTATTTAATTAAATAGTTAAAACTAATCACATCTCGAGCACACAAATACTAATAGCACTTAAAAGGTAATTATATCACGTCTCATTTCCATTTCGAGGTAGATCCTTTTTCCTATATAAGTTACGGCTGGGCATTTTTCTCATTTAAATGAGGATCACTTGCTAAACTTTTCTTCTTTCTGGACATCCACAGCCAATTTTTCTGCCCGAAATAGTCTTCTATTTCACCAAGTGTACGACCTTTCGTTTCTGGCAATATGAGATAGAGGGCTCCAGCCGCAATAATACTTGCCGAACCAAAAAGCAAAAATAGTCCTTCCGTCCTTAGAGTTAAGTGCACTAATGGGAATACTTTGGCGACACAGAAGAGGACTATGTTGAACAGAGCAAAAATATAGCCTCCGACACGTCCACGAATTTTAGCTGGAAGAAGTTCTCCGATCATAATTCCAGGCATAACCAGAAATCCGGTGTTAAAAGCTATATATGTGATAATACACGCTGCTGAGAAATATACATCAATTTCAGATTTTGGTTCACCGCGTCGGATAAGTAAAAATGCCCAGAGAGCAATAGAACTGATCCCAGATCCAATTCCAGACGTGATTATCATACTTCTTCGCCTCATAGTAAGTAGTAAGAAACAGAATATTATAGTGCATAAAAGACGAACCACCGCGGTTGTAACGGCTGCTTTCATGCTGTCTATGTTTTCGCCAAATGTTGAAATTATATCGATCGCATAGAACACTACTAGGAAAGTTCCGGACAAAATCTGAAGCATGTTGAAGACATTTATGATCACAAGAGGTTTAAGGGCAGTTCTCTCAATGCACAGCTTCAAGAAGTTATCAGTTGACCGGGTCATCGCCTTTTCCTGCTCGTATCGCTCGATTAGGATATTCATCTCCCTTTTGGCAAACATCTCATCTCCCCTTAAAAATGTTAGGGCTTTTGCTGCCTTTTCGGTTTGTCCATTTCTTATCAACCAGATGGGACTTTCTGGGATAAAAAGTAAACCTATTCCTGATAAGAGAGGAAGAATGTTGCCGCACCATGCGACGTGTCTCCAGTGCAGTTCTGATCCCAATGCATAGACGAACAGAATTCCCATTGAATAGGAGACGAATGGAGCTCCTACTAAAATGCCTCGTAAATAAGGCTCAGCTATTTCGGCTATGAGAACCTGGAAATAGAAGACAAATTTATTTAAAATTTTTAAAATTAAGGGTATTTAATAAGTAAACTATTAAAAATCAAAACCTCAACAGGAAAAATATAAAAAATACATACATTGACTAGTATATAGTTTTGTAATTGTCTCGAGAAGATCTTTTATTTGATACTCATTTTGGTAGGAAAATTTTTGATTTAATGCGTCTGTCTGTTTTTTGTTTTTTTGTGTCATATATCCTGGGATATTCGAAAGATTTATACAATTCTAATGACATCTTATTTGTAGATTTAGAAATGGGTTTCCATCACATTATAGTTTTAAAAGCAGTTTAGTTAAGAAAGCAAATTATTATACGTGTTTTACTTTACGCCCTTGAAAAGTGCCCAAATTTGTATCAAGTATCAAAGTATGGAAACGGCTAAATAACTTTCGTGGTCACATTCAGACGTAAAACTTCCACTCTTTCCAAATCCGCAGTAACAATGCAGGTTCCCTTTTAAAGAGCCATCTTGACCTTGATATGACCTTCGAGGTCATGGTTAAGATCACAGTCGGACGTAAAATCTTCCGCTCTTACCGTTTCCGTGGTCAAAAATATGGATTCCAATTTAAAAAAGTCAACTTGACCTTGAAATGACCTTCAAGGCCATGGTCAAGGTCAAATCAACGGCCACCATTGAATAGCCAGGGAAAATTCCTAAGACTTTTGTCTAAAACTTTTTTCTCCAAAATGCATTCCTCGAAAGTTATTTAGCCGTTTCCATACTTTTGGATCACTCTGTATACAAAGTTCATGTCACAGGGCGAGCCGATCCGGTAAGGGATAGGAAAAATGTTGTAGTATTAAATTTTATGAAATTGCTAAAATTCGGTGAAAATGTGACTCTAGGGGTTTTCGGGGTTGCTGATTACGAATCCGGTGTCAGAATTGATCAATTTACATATCCTGTCCCCCACTCTATCTCCTCCGCTACTGAAAAGTTTTATCTCGGGGAGGCATTTGAAGAGCAGGGGAGGGGGTAGGGTGAATGCATTTATCAAATCTAACCCGTGATTCGTGATCAGCAACCCCTAAAACGCCCTGGATCTTGTTTATGATAAAAAATTATTGATTTTCCTCTAAAGCCGATATATCGGTTTTCCGGTCCTCGAAAGGTTAAGGTTCCAGAATATTCTTATAAAAAGGGTTATAAAAACACTTAGGTTTATGTTTGGAATAACTTCAAGATCTAGAAGAAAAGAATAAGTTATGTACATAAAATAGGCTACTGAAAAAAAATCTAAAACGATTAGCAACGTGGTTCTCGACCTACAATCAGATCTTAAATACCTTTCTTATTCTCCAACTACAATATAGCTACAGGCGAAATTCGAATTGTTAGTTTTTAGGAATTGTTTTATTTTTAAATTACTATTTAAATACCATTATAGTTTTTTAGAGTTGTTTATATTTTTATAAGTTTGATAGTAAATTAAAATTTTTAAAAGCAGTCAAGGTTTTTAAATGCTCATTATTATCACCATTAAAATACTGTTACAATTAATGTAAACAAAATGAATTTTTATTATTTACTATTACAAGTAATTAGGGTGCTTTTTTTCGCGACTATTTTTTTTTTTTTTCAGTCCCACCTCGAAATTTTGTGGCTAATACCTAAACAAACATTCCCTGAAAATTGGAGCCCTTAAAAATAATATTTAGTACTAGACCAAGACGCATAAAGATTTCCTATATAAAATACACGTGAACTTTGATTATTTTTCTTCAAATCTCTACAACTCAGAGAAATTTTATGGCACAATCTTGGGCAATGGTAGGGTTTCTTCAGAATTGAATGCTCTACAAAAGTGTCCATTGCGGTGTAACCCTAACTGCCACCAGCGAGGTAGTACGGATCACTAACCCCAATTTTTCCATGAAATTCTCGCTTTTTGCCCCTATCTCGTAAACAACAAGAGGTACAAAAAAAGTGATTATGACAAACTTGTAGGAAATTCAATTTCCTCCAAAAAGTTCTTGAACACCAAATCGCTAACATCAATATTTCTTGAGATAATGGGCTTTGAAGTTGAGGTAGTGTGGAATTGTCATGGATTATTGAGCTAAATTGTAGAAACACTACCTCAACTTTAAAACCCAATATCTCAAGAAATATTGATGTTAGCGATTTGGTGTTCAAGAACTTTTTGGAGGAAATTGAATTTCCAACAAGTTTGTCATATTCACTTGTTCTATACCTGTTGTTGTTTACGAGATAGGGGTAAAAAGCGAGAATTTCATGGAAAAATTGGGGTTAGTGACCCGTACTACCTCGCTGGTGGGAGTTAGGGTTACACCGCAATGGACACTTTAGTAGAGCATTCAATTCTGAAGAAACCCTACTATTGCCCAAGATTGTGCCATAAAATTTCTCTGAGTTGTAGAGATTTGAAGAAAAATAATCAAAGTTCACGTGTATTTTATATGGGAAATCTTTATGCGTCTTGGTCTAGTACTAAATATTATTTTTAAGGGCCCCAATTTTCAGGGAATGTTTGTTTAGGTATTAGCCACAAAATTTCGAGGTGGGACTGAAAAAATAAATAGTCGCGAAAAAAAAGCACCCTAAAGTAATATTATAATTTTTTTTCATTTTATAAGTATTAAAAGTAATAAGTCTCTTCCGTAATTAATGAAACTAGTAATTCACTATTGTCGTATTCAAAAAAGTGTTGTGTGTAATTTATATAGAATTGCCCCTCAATAAACTTTATTTCTTGGCATTAGTCAGAATTATTCGGCATTGTGCAGCATTACTTACAATTGAAGATTTATAAATATACATACTCCTATCTCCAAATGTTGGTATATTTATACAGAATAAGACTCCACAATTAATTCGGAGTGATATTTAGCTATATTCATACTTTAAATACCATGCGCAAAAAGATTGGCGCCGACTTCAAAAGATATTGTCTAATTATTTCAATCTATTGAAAGCTGCGAGCCTTTCAGAAAAACTATTTTTCATTTTGTAGTAGCTTTCTCAATAGAATCTTTTGTATGGTATTTTTCTTTTAGGTATAATACAATAGATTTTGTTGTTAAAGCGTTTTCATTTTTCCCTTTTAAGTAGTTTATGTCTATGTAGATATCGATTCTTTGATTATACGGGCTGAGTAATAAGGTATAAAATAAATATGCCACCATCAATTTCTAGACGATTTGAATTTACCCAACTTCCCTGCAACTATTCAAGAGAACGCTCAAGCAGAGTTAAGCGCTATCAAGAACGCTGCTGAAAATATTTCTATGCCAATGTCTTAAAAATACTTTCTAATTTTTTTTTTTTTTCGCTAAATAGTATATGAAAATGGGACGTAGAAGGTTTAAGTTGAGACTGAGTCAAAGGTTTTGGAGAAAATAATATTATAGAGTAATTTTGGGGAAGTATTTTAGCCAGAAATAGGAAGACGTTTTATAAAAACAAGCACTTTAAGAATCGATTTGTGGGGCGACGGGTAAACAGAAAAATTTTTTAAAGGTATCTAGCAATAGCTCCGATGTGGAACTATCTTTGGAAATTTAAATGAACAAAATCGTTTGTAATTTGGCCGAGTTGTGAGAGTGAGAAGTTATAAAATAAGTAAGTAAGGACATTGAATCGCCGCTGATTTCCACTTCCAAGACGATCGCTGTTCGAGTTCCACGAAATAAGACGAAGAAATAAAAACACTGAGCACGTGGTATGTGCCTGAGTGTGAAAGAAGAAGAAATGATCGATTTTATTAGAGTTGTGGGGTTTTCAATCGATTGTAGCTCAGAGGCTATGCGTGGAATCACTCTTTACGATAAGTCATTGGATAGGTATTGCGTAGAGATATAACATATTTAAAAAAAAAAGAAAATTAAATGAAGGAATTTTCAGATAATTGAAAAAAACTGCTTTGATAAAAAAAAATGAAAAGTAAAAATGTAGTTGGAAAATTGGAACAAAAGTAATGGGTATAAACTGTTTTGGCGGAGTTATAGGCTGGGTTGTAGAAAATAATGAAATTTATCATCATCAGATTATTGATATAGCGATAAAATGTACTTTAGTGAAAGAAAAATACATACAACTGTGATAAAAAAAAATAAGGTGAATTTTTCATTTAAACTATGAAATCATGAAATTTCAATATATTCAATTGCAGTAGAGTTTTCGTAAACATACAAAAGTAAATTTTTCGATTTTTACTATGTCTGGAAAACTCTACCCATATCGTTCACAGCCGCCCGATTCGTCTGAAACTCAAAACTCGATTTAGGAGATACAAGCGGAATCGAAGAAGGTTTTGAAGGCCATCCCGGAAAAAGGCTTCTCTGACTGTTTCAAGGATTGGAAAAAAACATTTGTATAAGTGCATTGTGTCGCACTGAAAGGACTTTGAAGGCGATCAAATTGATTTGGAAGAATAGATAAAGATTTTCAACTTTATAAACAAATTCACCTTACTTTTTGATCACAGTAGCACGCTACGAATTGAGAACCACCTTCTTTTTGGAAGACGGTTAAAAATTGATGGCTATTCATATTAGCTTTATTGAATTTATGTATTTAACCGGATGAAGGCTAATACGCCGCTATTATAGGCTGATAAAGAAGCAAAAATAAAATATTTCTCCGGAACGGATTAATACACTTTAACCTTTAACTGTCGCTTAAAGCCAAAAAGATCACATCTTACAATTAGTCAGAGTACAGTCAGCGAGTCTATTTAGGAAATATATTGCGAAAAAAGTAGTTTTCCACCCTGATCTTCAAGTGGTCACTTAATCATCTTCACTCGTTGTTTGACAACATTATGATCACGTTAACCGCCGTAATCGGCTGCCACGGCCGAATAAACAAAATTTCTCACTTGTGCCGCGATGTAAAGTATAACAAAACCTTATAATTCGCGCTCAGGGCTGTTTGGGGAAGAGTCCCGCCCCGCCCCCGGGGTATCTTTACATTCTCGACCACTTTTAGAGTAAGAGCAGCGCGTAATATCTCAATTTTAAATCCGAGACACAGCGCGAATTCAAACTTCCACATTGAGCCTAAACGTCCGTGACTTCGACACATCGCGTTCTTGACATCACGAAAAGTTTTTGAACTCGTCTCTTCGTCATCTTTTAGAATCTTTGGTGAATTTTTTGACGACGACGATGTCTTTGTCGTCATTATTCTTATCGCTTAGAGCAGGAAGTCGATATTTTATGCTTGAAGTAACCCTGACCCACTTTTGGCAATTCGAATGCGAAGAATAGCATATCCCATTCATATATCGAAAAGCACGCATATTGGGGTTTATTATTTTTATCTAGCGAACATTTAGAAGATCTTCCCCTTTTCAAGACGCCAAACAATTGCTTAATCAAACCAGATTACTAGCTATAAAAAGGCGTGTGAGACTGCAATTCATAAGATTTAGCAGTCCAAAGTAAGACGGCTTTCTTCTTCCGGAGAATGCGTGCGTGCTCCGCAATATGCGTTTGCTCTTCACCCACTTCAATACCCGGAATAATGACATGAATATCTCTCGTTAGTCCACGGTCAATGTCGCTGCTTCATCTCTGGCGGCCTAGAGTACACATTAGATAAACGAACCCTCTCTAGATGATCCTATGCAAATTATGTTTTGACTGCTTTGAGTGCATAAAGTCAGAAGCACGTTGGCAATTGCGTCGCAATTTATAAAAGGGGAACATTTCTATCTTTTACCAAATTTCATAATGTTTACATTTTTATTTCCAAAACTATTTCCAAAATTGAGTTTTAGTACTTAAATTTTCGATATTGTATTTTTATATATCTTTTAAAAGGGGATAAAACAATTTTATTTTGTATATTTTTGGGATTCATCAATAAACTTCCTTTAATTTCATATCATATTCAAACTATTTAAAAAAAATGCTATTTTTTTTAATTTTCAAAATTTTCCTAAGGGTTGCAAGCATTAAATTAAGCTTTTACTGTAATTTAGATTTACTATATTAGACTTGTAAGCAATTTTTTAAAAAAAAACAACATACATCCTTAAAATTGCCTTACTCAAATGGTAACTCTTCCTTTTTATATTTCTTATTGATCAAAGGCCTCTAAAGAATTTAATTCTAATTTATTATCTTCTTAGAACCTATCTGGAAATTTTCTTATATTTATTAAATTAACCCACTCAAAGCGAATCATTTTGAAGAATTTTTGGGCATTTAGTTCTTTGAGGGAGCTTTAAACCAGTCTGGATCATCCTTCGGTTTAACATTTCTCAGTAAATTTCATTTATGGCTTTAGAATGGGGTTAATTTCGATTTCTATAAAATCGACATTGAGATGAACCGCATTCGAGCATTCAAGATGAATTATATGTAAAAAAATAAATTCTGATAATAATATTTTTCTATTTGAAGAAAATAAATCATGAATCAAGGCAATTCGAGTCGTTTTCCTTGATACTATGAAAAATACTCCTTATCAAAAAAAAAAGTCACGGTGAGAATATTCAGCAATGATATGAAGATGTCCTCAAAAGAAATTTGTTGACCCCACTTATGCAAAGTGTTAAATTTGGCGTCATGATTGAAATTCAGACTATGAACTGTGACTATCTTCTCATATCAATAAACCCATCGTTTAATTTTCATTTTATATTTATTATCAGGGTTAACCTCTACAATTTAGTCTAATTTAAAGTGCTCTTTAGAGTGAGTGAGTAAAATAGTACATTTATCACTAAGTAATAATTTATAAAATATATAAATTATAGTTTCAAATAATAAAAAATGCGCTTTATGGCTAGCATACTAAAAAGTTAAATATAAAATAAAATTTGCTTTTTAAACAGGTAATTAAATTTAAAACCATGTGGTGCACTTTTAGGCATAATGAACAACATGTAATGTGGGTAATTTTGTTCATTATACCATATGTGCGCCCCACGCTTTTAAATTTAATTACCTATTTAAAAATCAAATTTGATTTTACTTTTAACTTTCTAGTTTTGTATTGTCACCAGAATTGCATAAGTTTGCAAAGTTTCACATCTATACAACAATTCGAAATGGGTGAAAAGTGAGTTTTAAGATTTGCTTACATTGTTATAGGTGAAGCTAATAAAAGCGTGATAATATATATATTATATAACTACCTGTGCAGGTGCTCCAATTAATCCTACAGACAGACCAGCTACTATTCGGCCCGTCAGAATCCATATGTGCGAAGAGGACAACGCTAACATACACCAGCCTCCCATTAGTGGAAGAATGGATAAAAGTAGAGTTGTACGTCTTCCGAATTTGTCTGCTATTGAACCAGAAACGAAGGAGCCAACTGGAGTTGCCAAACTGTGAACACTTGCTGAAATATAAGAAAAGTTTAAGATTAATTTTAAGGTAAGTATATTAATTATTTTTTCAATGATATTTTATGCGAAAAATTTACGATTTACGTAAAAGAAGAAATAATTGGACCCTTGTATGAAAATGTTATTGGTTTTTCTAGAACTTTCTATAAAACAATAAAAAAAATCCACTTTATCTTAGCCAATTTATAAAACAATTCTTGTGGTAATGCTATATGTTACTATTTCTTTTTCTAGTTTCTTTAATAGGCCCTACTGACAAAGAGAAAATATTTCAGTAAATAAAAAAATGACCATAGCATCGAAATATAAATAAATAAATACTGAATACATAATGAATTTAATTTAATGACCGATTTTCAAAATGTTAAAATAATTACTGTTTCCCCTGCTTCTATAATGAATATCACCCCGCCAAATGTAAATCATCATCATGAAAAATAATAAAAGTTTGAATTTTATTGTACAAAGTCTTTTGGTACGCGCTTTAATTAAAATCCTTTGCTGAAAAGTCCGCAATCCCAATTTTTTTCCATATCTATGCCTTTTGCGTATAAATAAATAAAAAAAATAAAAAAATTACCACTTCGCTTAATTGTGGACCCTAATCTTATAAAAATTGGGAAAGATCCGAGAAAAAAGCCTCTCCGCACGCAGGGATTCGAACCCGTGACCACTGAATCACAAGCCCAGGTGTTAACCACTACACCAGCCGCCGCTTTGGGAAAGTGTTACAATGAATGGATTTAGAGCCGCGTGAAAATTTTTGTATACTATTATTTTGTAAACGCTTGGCCATCTCGAGTTCCCACTTCGGGTACTTTCATTTGTAGCCAAGCCCTACATGTGCTATACATTTGAGCGAAATCGGTGATGACGAGTAGGTGCCTTCTCCTTGTTAGATATTTATTCAAAATGTCATTTGAAAATAATATGATACTATTATTATGAATTGGTACGAAAGTCATTTTATCTGCAGTGAATTATTTAAGTTTATGAATGAAACTTATAACTGAATAAAGATAGTTTTTATAGAATAGGTTCTGCAAGTCTAAATTTAAAAAAAATTAATGTTGGTATATTATAATTTTAATAAAAATACATTCGTAGATCAGCAAAAAACTGAAGCAATCTTTACTCTGATGTTAACTATTTCAGAAAATTATTATACATGACTATTCTTCAAATAATTTTTTTACTGCTCTAAACCAACAATTTTTGTGTGTTATATTTCACTATTAAATAAAAATAAAATAATAATCACCGTAAAATTGCATTCAAGGAGTTAAACCTATATTATTTAAAAATTAAGATAAAATCCCGGAAATCTTTTAATGTGAAATATGAAATGAAAATAATACGACTTTCGTAATTTCGACGCCTATTTTACGTAATAAAAGTAATATTATTTCAAATAAGCTCGTTTAAATAGCAGCGTACCAAAAACAAAAAAACCGTCTCGCAAACAAAGTAAGGCGTGTACAGATAATAAAAAAGATAAATAATCGTAACCCACATGTGACGGACTTTGAACAAATAACTAGACAGTTTACACAGTGATTTCTCTAGATTTTGGAAGTGTAAAATAAAAACTTTTCCTTTACCATATTTTTGCTTAAGCTTACACAAAAGCTAACTGAAAAAAAACGACCACATCTCGTCAAAATAAATAGTATAAAGGCCAATGACCACATTAAAAGGGGTTGATGGAGACCAATATTATGGTCACATTCTCATTTTGTCTGCCTTATGGTCCCGGCGCGAAAATCACCATAAATTATCTTGGGTGACAAATTTTCTCCAGGCACTTTTTACGATGCGATTCGCCAAGAAAAAATAAAATAAAAATAAGTTTAATTGAATAATCGGCGAAAGTAGGAAATCTTCAGAAGGGGGCTCCAAATCAGCTAGAAAACAACAATCGTTCCGGAGGATTCAATGTACGTTCGAGTGGTGGTCAGCCGGTAAAAAGTTCTGCAGCATTAACAGCAAAAAAAAAAAAAAATTCTAAGTGAGTCAGAAAAATTTGGCAAAGATGTTCTAGAAGATTTATTTCTTCTGAGTTCAAGAAGTTCGGCCAGCTCCTGTAGCAGCCCCCTTAAGTTCTGAGAAATAAATAGGGGCACCTCCCATCAGAGGAGTACATTTTGTCTTTCTTTTTTAAGTGGCACTGGTCCGAGAGAAGAAGACCCCCGGCTCAAAGACACAAGCAAGATGACCCAGATATTTAGGATTTCGTGTGTATTTCGGGCTTTTGATTGGATAATTTCCCTTTTTTAGAACAATGGAATTCGGACATCCCCTGTTACGTTTTTCTAATTTAATTGGAATGGGTTCGTTGGAACGCCACATTTAATGCATACACTCATGAGGGTATCTGAACCGGGAATTTCACGTATTTTGACCCTTCCCGTTCACGGGAATAAAAATCCAGGAATTCTCGATCATATGGATCATGATTACTTATTATCTTTTGTTGATACTATTTTTTTAAATAAATCTGATTAATCACATTATATGAATAATTAAGTGTATGTATAAGGAAGTGATCTTTTCGAAATTTCTTATGTTTTCAATATTTTTGGCAGTTTTTAGTATTCCATTTTTAGTATCAAATTTGGTAAAAACGAAACACCTGGGGCTCAGAAAATCCACACGTCATCGTGGAGAAACCAATGCATCTGCAACGAGTGACTGTCTGGTGTGGGTTTTGGTCTGGCGGCATTATTGGGCCATTTTTCTTCGAAAATGAGCAAGGAAACGCCGTTACAATGAATGGCGATCGCTACCGCGCCATGCTAAGCGATTTTTTGTTTCCCAAAATTGAAGAGTATGACATAGACGACATTTGGTTTCAACAGGACGGCGCAACGTGCCACACAGCCAACGTAACAATCGATCTTTTGCGCACTGTTTTCGGAAATCGCATAATCAGCCGAAATTAGCCGTTAGACTTTTTTTTGTGGGGAGCCGTTAAGGACAAATGTTACGCTAACCATCCAGAGACGATTGACGACTTGAAATGTGAAATCGAAGTTGCCATTGACGAAATAGAGGCCCAAACAACCGAAAATGTACTGAAAAATTGGACTGATCGAATGGGGTATTGTAAGGCTAGCCGTGGCAGTCATTTGAATGATGTTGTCTACCATTCCTAAATGGAAAGGTTCAATCTTTCTAATAAACTCATAACTTCGAAAAAATATTCATTTGTTTTTCTTTTTATAGCCGATTCAAATTCCAAATCTTAAATGGCCCACCCTGTATTAAATAGAAGATAACTTTTTTAAAGAGGATAAATGAATGAAGCTGGTTAAATTTAAGTTAATAAGAAAAAAAAGTTGTAGATCGAAGTAAAACACAGGAAAACTCATTTTTGGGAAATCCTTTTGTGGGTTGAGTAATTCACTTAAATAATCTGATTATATTTCTTGTAATAAAATGTGGACAGCTGTGAAACTGCAGTGGTTTTTCGTCGTATCATCGTTTAAATAAATTTTGTTTATATCAACAATTGCATGAAGCAGTGAAATACAGAGGAATAAAAAATTTTCTTAAAATTACAAAAAACAAAATCATTATCGCTGCATAATTTTTGTCTGAACAGGTCTTAAAAATAAAGAAAAAGGAATATTATGCATTAAAAATATAGGGTCATACGGAAAGAAGTTATACATATATTTTTTAAACATTTTACAAAACTAGGTAGTCATTCCGTTGATTGCGAAATTTGGGTATTCAAATGTTCTTTTAATTGTAACAACTCCTTTTCATGTTATTTAGGGTGCTAAATATGTAACAATGGAAGATTTTCAATTTAATACGTCTTATACAATAAAAAAATTTAAGTACTTAAAAATCATAAAATTTCGACTTGAAAAGCCTCGACGTACAAAAACCTCGACTTGATACAGTGTCAATTAGAAATACTTCGATTAATCGCGACAAATCTCGACATATCCTTGTACAAAAAGTCTATTGACTTAACCCGTTAAGACCCAAACGGACGCATTTTCATAAGTTTTTTCAGCCGCCCTAAATTCTACTGAAACCTACGCATAAAAATTCTGAATTGGTCAAAACTGATGTAAAATGTCATGAACTTTCAGAATATGATAATGATTTTTAATTAAAATTGGAACTACAGAAGTTATGTTCGCTTTTTTTTAAACAAAAATCGTGTTTTTTCAAAATTTGTTATTAAAAAATCATTATTTATGGCTCGAAACCAATGAAAAATTTGGCCGAAAAGCAATAATATCGCGTCCATGGACTCTGTTTCTTAATTTGCAGATGAGTACGCTTTGAAATTCAAAATGGCGGTATCCAAAATGGCGTTTGAAAGTCGATAATTCAATGACATATAATGTTATGACTATGAAAAAAGAAATTCTTAATGGATTTATTTAGAAACTTATATGCAGGGAGGTTTTTGAGTTCGCTGATTGCGAATATGAGGTCAAATTTAAGAAATTCAAAATGGCGGGTTCAAGATGTCGGACAAAGACATTAAAATTTTATAAATCTGAGCCTAAAATAGCTCTAGGGGGTTTTCGGAGTCGCTGATTGCGAATCTGAGGTCAGATTTGAAAATATAAAGATGGCGGATCCAAGATGGTGGACAAAAAATTAAAATCACATGGATCTGAGCAAAAATTTGCATTTTAGGGGTTTTTGGGGTTAAGGGGCACCACTAGTGTAACTGCCTGAAAAAAAAGGTGATTATTGGAAATTTTTTTAAAGACAACTACTGTATGGAATATTTTAATATTTTAAGGATATATAGTAAATACATGATAACATTTTTGGACCAACAAATTGAAAATTCAGCGAGTTATTTGCAATTTCCCAAGGCTCCAAAAAAAAATTCCCCCACTTCTGCAGTGCGTGAAATCAAAAAAACCAAAAAGTTTATTAAACTAGAAGGTCTTTTCCGTGCCATAAACCTCGATCGCAAAAACAAAAAAATTTAATTTAAAAAAATGGCGGAGTTTTGAAAAAAAAAATCAAATTTCGAGCGAAAATTTGATGATTTTTGGCCTGTCAAAATTACATTTTTTACTCGATCCGGAAAAATATTGGAGGTTTATGGCACAGAGAAACATATATAAAAGAAGTTGCAATAAGAATCATATCGATCGGATTTGTCTTCGAGCTACGACTGCAGGGAATTTGAAAAAAGTATTTTCGAGAAAAACTCTTTTAAAGTTTAATTTATACATTTCTCAGTACCTAGATACGATAAGCGACTGCTCTCCAGATGGTTGTAACTCAAAAACTATTTGAGATATGCACTTGAAATTTTAGTATGTTATTTTTAAAGGTGTAAACTATCAAAATATGCAAAAAAAACAATTTCCAAAATGCCACACTAGTGGTGTCCCTTAAGATTCTCCCTATTCAAAATATTTGTGGACTGAAATATTATTTCTACTTATTTGTCATGTGTTTTTGTGGTTGGTATTTTAAAAATCGCGATATCGTTCTCAACCCTGTCGTTTTACCTATGCTTTTTTGTTTATTTATGCACACCGATTTGGAAGATATGGTTTTGTATAAAAAAAAATTTATTTTACTAGTTATACCTGTAATTTTTTTTATCACCATCCTACCTTATTTTTCAAATACTGTCCCAAATACATACCAAGTAGTTTATTTATAGCCTTAATAAATGTGGTACAAATCGTATTTATTTATATAATATGACAATAAAGATAAGAATAAAACATTCCCTATTGAGAGAAAGAAATATGCTAATGCTATTATAATTTTTATTTTTATTTGCCTATAAAGATTTTTTTTACTCTTAAAAAACCTGGGGCATTATTATGAGAAACGAACGTCTCGTCTTTTATAGCTGAATTGCACGTCAGCATTCTAATATGATATTTTGCAAGTAATTCAGCTATAACAGATGAAGCGAAGTGAATCGTTTCGTTTTTCATTATAAGGGTCAAGTATTTTTTTTAAACAAATATAAACATTTTAAGTAAAATTAAAACAAAAAAATTGGGAAATCAGAAATTCAACTCACCAATCCAAGATCCCATTTCGACACCAATTCTTAAAGCCTCTGACGAATTGTAGAGTTGCGGAAGGAGGACAGCGGAGTATCCAATGGGCATACCGCAGGCAGCTGCTAGAACCAGAACAGCTCCCGTGACGAGAATCTGAAAAAGGGGGAATAAAAAGTATACATTTAATTGGTATTAAATTGATTCGAACTCGAATTCGAAGAGGTCAATTAACGCTCCTCCAAAGACATTTGATTTTAATAACTCGAGGCGCATGCAAATTCATTTCGCCTGACTTCGAAACTGTGCTAAGGTTAGAATGTTTCTTTTGATGTTAATTGGCAAGATATGGAGCAATTTGATTAAATAATATTTGCCGTCACATTCTACGAAAGCTTAATCAAATCGACCGACCGCAAGTCGCTTTTATGCTTTATCATCTTTTTTTGAAATTTTCTATTAATGATTTTGTTTGTGAAGAATGACAAGAAAAATGTTAGATAAGTTTTTTTTTAAATAATAAATTGTACTTTCCCATCTGTTTTAATAATTAATAAAAATTTGAAGAATCAATTTCTCATTTTATGTATTGTATGTGTGAATATTTATTTCTTTAAACCTCTGGTTTTGAGTCACCACATATTCATCAATAGTGCAAAAATTGCTGAGTAAGAGATAATTTTGTTTGCATACGTAAAATAACAAATTACATCTATGATTGATAACGAGATTATCGACTCTGTAAATAACAGACACGGGAAGGAAATTATCTTTTTCTTGGAAAGCATAAAATTACAACTTGAAAAAATTACTCTTACTAAGCAAAAATATCGTTTTATTAATTTTAACACGTTAAAATCATTAGTTAAAAATAACAAAATAAAAAATTGAATGCCGATAATGCGGCTTATGAGTTTAAATGTAATTTGGAAACTTTCCCGGAACGTGTTAATACTACAAATCACTGCATTGTATATCATTCGAGTAATTATGTTATTAAAATTTTACGATCCTCACCTGATGGAAGACGCCTTTTTTCGTTGATCTAACTTCACATTTTGCTGGTGTCTTCGTAGGTTTCTGTTGCAATAGCTCTTTTTCTAATGGTGAATATAAAATGTAATCCTGTTGCTTTGGAACGATTTTTGAATATTCATTATTGCTGAAATGGAAAAAAAAATAATAATATAGTGCAATTAAAATCAAAATCTAAGATTTTAAATTTTCATCAAGCACATTTAGAATTTTGTATTTAACCAAAATTCAACTAATATAGGCTCCTTTAATTTCAATACACAAAATCTACAATTTTTGATAGTGTTTGAAAGTTGTTTATGCTACTATGAAAACTAATTTGACCACTCTTGCAATCTATTTCCCAATTCAAAAATGTTGACCAGGGAACTACAGACGAGACAAATTTATTCGTTTTCAAACGTTGTTCAAAATTGTATTTGATTTATTTCTATTTTTCGCAATTCATGCGAAAGTAATATTTTCGTTTATCAAGTGCAGAAGTTGTTATTTCTTATTTCTTAACAGTGATACTTCTGCAGTTTTGTTGCAAATTTATTAATAACAAAGATTTCAACCGATCTGCAAAAACTAATCTTTATCTGCCATTTAAGATCATCTTTGAGCGGTGTTTTAAATTTTAGCCATAAGTGGGATGGGAACTAGTAAGCTAAATTCAAAATAGCTACATATTTTTGAGTTCGGAAATGAAATTATAGACCATAAAATATCCGGGTATTCCACATTTAAAAACATTCCATTTCTAGCTCAAAGAAAAGAAAATATTTATGCAAATCGAGATCAAAGATCAAGACTTGTGTTGTGTAGTGTGTTTATTTTTGTTTTTTTTCATTATATAGTACTTTGGGGATTTTGAAATTGTGCATGTGTGCTTCCATAAAGTAATTTAAAATGTCTTGAATAACTACAAAAAATAATTGTGGTTCAAATTTTACTTATATATTAAGTGCGATTTTAAGAAAATTTTGGCATAACCTATTTTCTGCAAATTGGATAAGAGTTTTTAATAAATTTTCACAAAATGCCGCTTGGTTCAATTTTTTAGAATTTTAAAAATTGCCAAATTCTTGTTTTTAAGGAAATCTGCGATTACGTAAGATAAAAACCCAAAATACTTTCTAAAGAATAAACAAAATTGATAAACATGGAATAAGTCAAAAAAAATTTTTTTTTAATAAGCAATAAAATTAGAAGTTTTATAAATAAAAATATATATTTGATTACACAATTACAAAATTACACCTTAATGCTGTATTCCTAGTTTTATATCTTAGGAGCAGAATTTCTGTATTATCGGTAGAACAATAGATTTTTTCTAAACGATTTAAAAATTTCCGGTTTTTGAAACATAAAATCGCATTTTTAAGTTTCTAATTGCTTAGCATTTTCATTATTATCATAATTTAGCAGTTAATCAACGATTAAAAGTACTGTAATTAAAATATTTCAGAGTAATTTCAATTATAAACGATTTCGCATATATCAAAATTATTATATCTTATATATTAATAGGCAAATCCAAAAATTGTAATCCTTTTTTAACCTATTTCCAGTGCACGTATCTTAATGAAACCTATACCAAGCGAAAGGTATTTTTTCGTAGATGTGCAGAATATATGTGCTATTTAGGTAATTACATAGGGAAAGGTGTGAAAGCCAGATAAAGTTTTACCTATCCTGAAAAAAAAAATTTATTCAAATACGCACTAATACAACCCTGCATGCGCTATCTATCAAAAGAAACGGGAAGAGAATACATATTTAAGCAGTTGTTACTTGCTTCTTTCTTCTGCTTTTGTTTTTTGAGCTGTTAAGTGCAAAGGGTCTAGCCGATTAAGAGTGTGAAACGTGTCCCCAGCTCTTTTGAAAAACAAAAAATATCCTTATATAGTACATGAAAAAAAAACATCTGATATTTTCAGACCCATAAATCCTCACATAACCTCAAAAAAATTAAAAAGTGATTTTCAGTATTTTGGCAATATCTCAGCTTCTTGTGGACGTAAAAACTTCTTCTTTTTCGAATTGTGGTGTTTTTTATTATATATTATATATTATTTTTTTCGGAATGTTTTATAAAATTCAGCTTAAAAATAACTAAAACATTAGTAACGCCGAAAAAAGTAAAATAAAAAATATTATCTTCATGATGTTATGTGTGATCTATTTTATTATAAATATGCCTCGATAGAATAGAAACGAAGTCAGATCTATTCGAAATAGAAACGGAAACGTTGGTCGAATATCGACAATAGAGGACACTAGTACATATAATTTAGCAAAAAAATTAGAGAGTACTAGAGACTTAAAAGGACCACCGCTTTATAATTTATATATAGTATATGTATTTTTTTGAGTAAATATGTTTTTAATAATGTTTAAAGGTTTTAGAAAAAAAGGGTACATAAACTTACTAATATTAAAAATCTTTTTTTTCTTTCAAACTTCAGTACGAATTCGTTCCTATTATTGAATCTATTAACATTTTCACTGCTACTGTTTCTATTTCTCATAATATTGAATTCAAAATTTTCAACACGTTTTATTCAAAACAGGAATTTTCGCTCATATGCCTTTTTTTCAAAAAACGCCTGTAACATTTCTGTAAACATCAATTTCAAACTTAAAAGAGTACATTTTAATGGAGGTCTAGATAAGATCAAGATCACATTGACTCTTTGCAGGAATATATTATTTTTATGTCGGTTATTATCATAATATTCAAATTTGCATCTATTTTTGTTTTCAAATTACCTCTTTAGCATTGAGATATTATTCGGAAATTCGTTTTGCGTAACATATATTATGCCAAAATATATGTAAATGATTAATGGATCACACACCGGTACCCATAAAACATGTGACTGCATCATGTTCCAAACACGCGAACTGAATATTTTTTGAAAAAAAATCGAATAAATGTCATCCAGGTGCCGTCGTCCACCTACAAAACATGCCTGTCACGGTCTTTTAAAATGATGACAAGGTAAGATTCTACCATTTTTGCGAAAAACCGGTTCATAAAATATATCGACTTTATTTACTTTTAAAGTTATTAAAGTCCAATGAAGGAATTATAAATGTACGTAATAGTGGAGTGAATGCAAAGAAGGTGCAAAAATTTTGAAAATTGGGAAATTGTTTGTTACGAAGCAATTAAAGAAACAATGTTATCTGGAAAAAATAAAATCTTTTCCATCAATCACAGTATCGAAATGAATAATAATTATAATGCGGAACATAACCGACTATTTTATCTCCTTTTCGAATGACGAAAATTGTCCAATTATCATCAATTGAAGTTTAGTTACTAGCAATTTATTATCATAGCAAATCACATAATGGAATTTTTGCAATTCACGACAATCATGCGGATTTATCGATTATATATTGGCATATGGCACGCGTTTTCATTTTCGTTTTCATATAATGCAATCTATTTAATTATAATAGATAGTAGATTATCTCACATCACCCACTTTAAGTGAAAACTTTCAGTTTGTCGATTAGCAACAGAACTGTGTCGTATAAAGTTCGTCGACATATAACGAGTAAATCACTATTAAAATACAAGAAATTTTCTTTTTTACACTAAAATCCAGTTTTTCAAGTTAAAGTATTTTGAATATTTTAAATTACATGGAAGTTAATTACATACCTGTCCGTCATGTTGAATGTCTACTTAAATCCCGACTTCGTCGACTGTCTACTGATTAGAAGTCGATTTCCGAAGGAGTCACTAAACAAGTCGATATTAAACTATAAAAACAGATCCCAGTTCTGTTTTCGTTCACTGTCTATAATTTAGTAGATTGCATAAGTCTAGATTGGCTATACTACGAACAGCAGAAAGCTAAACTTGGACACAGCCGAAAATTTTTTGCGTGAATGCAGCTCTTTATGTTGTGCTTCTGTTGCTGCTGTGAACGAAACGACTTCGCCGAAGGTAAGACGTTAGACAACACCGCGAAGACGTAAGGCCGGCACCCAAGACAAGACGTCTTGATCTCTGCACCGAAACTTCTGAACTGGCCGATCCGATCGTGCGAATTGATGTGATACACTTCACTTTTTGAACAATAGTCACATCGAATCGGCCAGGCCGGGCTTTGAATGCGCGCGAATCGTTGACGTGACGTCATATACGAGTATCTCTTCTCCATGTGCTTGATACCGTCGCGATGATACCGTTTTCTACTTGACATGATCATGATCATAATCGTGCCTCGTCTCCTACTATCAGCTGAGTTGTGATGATATTCGATGTAGAGCGTCTTCAAGTAATCATTATGCAGTCTACTTCAGAAAGCTTTCGAATTTAGACACTCACTCGCCGTCGTTTGACTAGCGATTAATTAACATGCTACTAAAGCAATTCTAGTGATCATTTCGAAGTTTTATAAATCTACCGGATATTGGGTTTTACCCCTCAAGTTCAGTTTTTATAGCCAGAGGATACTTCAGCTTATCAGCTGTTGTAAATTTCACTTCCCAAAACAATTTCTTATACTTGCTAATTGTATAACATTGAAAGAAATCGTTGCTTTCATCTATATGACTGACTATATAATAATAAAAAATAGAGTATGCATATTTTTTTTTAGACTCTGTTTGCTTGTCTTCTTTTAAATCTTTGTTTTTCTATTCAGTATTTCAAAGCATGGTGGCATTCTTCCAAGGATGTGAGGTTTTCTTCAATAGGTATAAAAAACTATAATACATTGAAAGTCATTCGTTTCGGAAAATAGGCGGGATTTAATGCATACATAAAAAATGAAGCACTGCCAAGCTACCTTGACTAATTTTATGCCATGACATACCAAATATAGGTGGGCAATGTAAACAGAAGGTTGGCACTGAAACAAATTCAGTAAACAATGTTAATTTTTCTTCCTATGCACATACTAATACTTTAAGTGAATGTTTTGAAGACAAAAATTATATTATAAATTTTTGCATTTCAATAAATTTATGCGTTTAAACTATTATTTTTATGAGATTTACTAAATACGAGTAGACCTAACCTACTGTAGTAAAGAATCAAAAGTCTACTTTTTTAGAACCTCTAATCTGTGTTTTTGATATTTTTGTTTTGTAAAAACTTCTCTAGAAAAACCAATCAAAGGGAAATAAACTAGTGCTGAAAAGTTTTGTACGTTAAACATCTTTAAAAACTATTTTTCATTACTTTTTCAGAATATTTTTAAACTGCTATAGTTTATGGAATATGGCGCTAATTTTCGAACGTTCTTTTTTCCGAATATACTATATACTATAAGTTATAAAACACAAAAAACGCTCTGTCCCAACAGATGTCGTTTTTAGTATTGCTTTTGTGTACTAATAAATGGCAACACTTGTGTTCGATAGTACTTTATGTCAGCTGTCAAACGCACTACGTGACATTTGGTTGAAATATTAGCAACAAGTGCTTTTCGGTTTTCGTTCCAAGTAAACATCATTTGCGGGAAGTGCTATTACACTATTTTTTTGCAAATAAAAGTGCAGCGGAAACTCATCGTTTGCTTGTGGAAATTTACGGTGAGCATGCTTCATCTAATACGACTTGTAAGGAATGGTTTCAAAATAATTATTTTGGCACTGAGGACAAAGAACATGAAAAACCACCAAAAAAATTTGAAGGTGCTGAACTGGAAGCATTATTGGCAGAGGATTCTTGCCAAACTTAATCAGAATTAGCTGCAGCATTAAATATTTAACGATCAACTTTTGCAATGCGTTTAAAAGCAATAGGAATGGTCTAAAAAGTTGGTAACTGGGTTCCATATGAATTGAAAGAAAGAGACATCGAACGTCGAAAAACAATTTGTGAAATGCTACTTCAAAGGCAGCATAGAAAAGGATTTTTTGCACCGAATAATCACAGGAGATGAAAAATGGATATATTATGAGAATCCTAAACGTAAAAAAGCTTGGGTGAAGTCAGGTGAACCCGGCCCATCACAGCCAAAGAGAAATATTCACTGTGACAAGGTTATGCTCTGCATTTTGTGGGATCAGATAGGTGTTGTTTATTATGAGTTGCTCGAACCCTCTCAAACTATTAATGGAGAAGTTTACCGACGATAACTAATGCGTTTGAAGGGAGCCATAGAAGAAAAACGATGAGAATGGGTGAATAGGCACAGTAATTTAATTCTTCAACAGGATAATGCCAAACGGCATACCGCACAAATCGTGAAAAGATTTTTAGAAGACATAGCTCCTTCAGATTTTCACTTATTCCGAACAATGCAGGCAGATCTTACGGAAGAACGGTTCACTTCATACCAAAGTATCAAAAGTTGTATTGATAATTATATCAGCTCAAAAGACCAAGATTTCTTCATACAAGCAATACATAAATTACATGAAGGTTGTAGCTGCCGATGGAGCATACTTTGAATAAACTTTTCTTTAATTTTCTAAAAAAGCAAATGTGTTTTATTTTAACAAAGAAGGGCGGAGTCATATTCACACACCCAATATATTGACATTTTTAGGCACTGTACTTGCCTTTATGTTTTTCTTTTTTTCAAAGAAATTCGATTTTATCAAACAGACAGACAAACTAATAAAATAAAATTCTAAAAATCAACTCAGAGTCGAAAATCGTTAGTAATCCTACGCAATTTATCATTTATTTGAATTTCGAAAAAGTGTTATGTTCTTTATAAACAGTAATTTAATAATTCGTAGTTTAAATAATTTAAATTTAATTAAAACAAGAAATAATGATTGAAGTACAATACAAGTTAGGTAATTTCTTTTAAATTTTTGATTCTCTGATGTTTTAGATAAAAAAAAAAAAAAAAACACAGAACAGGTATTACAAATAAAAATTAATTGCAATTACAATTATTAATTGAATAATTAATTGAACTAAGTACCCCGATTTCGAAAAAAACGATTTAGTCTGAAAAAATATGATTTATGTTTTGTGACTCACACGACAGTAAAACTTTTCAATTAATATTCTAACACTCAAAATCGGTTCAGCCGTTTAATAAACTAAATTACACTCGAATATTACGAAAACTCTATGCTTCCCAGTCGGGTAATAACTGAATAATTGAAGATAAATTAAGAGCGTGCCAGTTAATTAAACAATCAAGTAAAATCAACACGGAAACGTCTGCGTTTTATGTGGTTTTAGTGTTCACTATCTAAAATTTAGCATACAATTTCATTCAACTTAACGCTTAAATCTACTTAAACTAACCAACTGGTACAAGTGAATTTTTTAAAGCATACCTAAAGCCTTCAGATAAAGATACGCTTCTTCTCCTTGAACTATTTCGTGAATAAACAAAGTTTGTGTGTTACTTCCTTTACATATTATTATTCTTTTGTTGCATTTTAAAGTAGGAAAGTATAAAGTGTTTTAGAAATTACACATGGCAAATAAAATGTAATTGGCATTTCTAAAACAGAGCACGTTTTCCAAAAATCCATTCTAAAAAAGACATGCTTCAAGGGTACTTTTTCTTTTATCAAGATTATTTAAAGTGTGTTGACTCACAGGGAGTTAAAACTTGATATTTTGAGTTTAAATAACTTTTATTTTTTTTTTAAATTTACATATTTGATCGATTGTCTGCGAAGATCAAGATCAATGATCCTCCTTTGCAATTACTTCTATAGAAGAAAATTCACTGCCGTCGGTCATCGACCCCGAATTCTCCAGGCGCCTGAAAGAGTACTTCATTATTTACATTAATTTAACATTAAATGGCAATATTTATAAGCATACTCTTAGGCTTATGACGATAAAAAGGTGCGTTTATACTATAAAACTTTAGTTAATTTTAATAAATTGAATTTCTAATAAAATTTGATTTTATTATTAAATAGTACCTTATTTAAAAATATTAAATGTATATTAAAATTGTTATTGGTTTGGTGTTCTTTGAGACGGTATAGCGATTTATTTTATTTTATTTTGAAGGATTTTGTAGGAAGTGTAAATCCACGAAATAAATTATTATTAAAATTTATTTTAATTCCATATTTAATTTTTGCTTTTATTTTTATATTTTTAATTTAGATTTTTATATGACATTATTTTTATTTATATTATTATTCCATGTGCTGTGTTTGTACGCTTACTTGCATTAAATGCATTAAATATGCACTTCGTCATATCCATGTCCTACCAAAAAAAAACCTAATTATAAGTTCATTTTAAAATTAAATTAAAAAATACGTTTTATAAAAGCCAACTTCAATTAAAATATAAATTTAAAATGCTATTATTTATAATTTTCATAATTTTTTATTGTTCAAATTGGTATAAGTCCATTTGTAGCTACATAATTGTTTATTTAACATTTAATTAATTAAAGTTCTTGCCGGATACAACATTTAGGAAACATTCGCGTTTTAAAACCAAAGTTTCTTATAGACATTTGTAGAATTAAAAAAGTATGTTTTAGAAACTTCTTAAGCGTGGGGTATAAATAGGCGCGAGCGCATCAGGGAGGTTAGTTTGAATGAAAATGGATCAACGTCAACTACGAGCCATTATGTTATATGAGCATAGGTTTAACACTCCTTCAACAGAGGCAGCTAAAAAGATAAACACTACATTCGGGCCTAGTACTACTAGATATGATACACGTCACGCATTTTGGTTTCCACGCGGCGAACTACCGCCAACTCAACCAAAGCATAATCCACATGGTTACAAGTTAATGTTATCTGTCTTTTTGGACTGGCATGAAATTATCTACTTGGAACTTTTAGAACAAAACCAGACAGTCAACGCTGAATATTACATTACCCAGCTCCGCAAGTTGGCTGAAGCTGTGAGAAAAAAAACGACCGAAAAGACTTGGTATCCAACTTCTGCATGACAACGTTCGACCTCGCTACGCTAAGTTGTCTCACGACGAGTTGGAAAAACTTGGATGGGCAACTGTACCCCATCCATCTTACAGTCCGGACCTGGCGCCTTCAGACTATCATTTAAATTCGAAAATTATGACAGCCTCAAAAGTTCTATTGGTGATTTTTTTGAATCTCAGCCTTCCTCTTTTTGGGAGAAAAGTATCCTATAACTTTGCCTACCAGATGGATGAATTTTGTAGATAACGATGGTGAATTTTTAACTCGTTGATAGTGGCAAGGACTTTTGGGACACATCAATATTATTATACAATGAAACTTTACAAGTTTATAGTTTTAAAAGCATTATCCGAATTGATTGACGTTTGCCAATATTTTTATGATCATTCAAACGCAAACCCTTAAATATCTCAGTGTATCAATAAATGAACCCAGGTTATACCGAGAATTGTTCACTTTTTAGGAAATATGGCGAGCTCTTTACGAATATATGAACAAAATTTTCCAGGAAAATGATGTGTCCCTGAATTTTCGTTTGTTTTCATATAAAGTGTAAGCCGGCGGCACGTTCTTCTAGAATGCACAACAGAACTCATTTCATAGTAGCTTCAGAAGAGTTAAGTTTTTTTTTCTGTGAAATATATTTTCAGTTTAAGTATCGAATATGAGAAAGTTTAATAATATTCATTTAGCATATCTTATTCCAATTTCACAATTCTACAAGAAAAAAGAAATTAATAAGTTCACATTATAAAAACATCAGAAATAAATAAATATTTGGGCTTTCGTAAATTAATCGTTTATACAATTCTTTACTAAATGAAGCTATCGAGAAAAAAGAATTCTAGTTAAATTTTCGTTCGTAAATAATTCATTTGTGAAGTTTTCGCGAATAAATAAGGAGAATTTATTTCGTTTTTTCCCGAAAGTTTCACGATTTAGTAAAGAATTGTTTAAAACGATTCACGAACGAATGTTGAAATTGTTCGACAGCTGATTCGTTTTTAATTCTTTTTCGATTCATTTACGAATCGTTTGGTTTGCTAACACTTTCAAAAATAATAGTTTAATATTTTTCACAATTTGTTATTATTGAATCATACATAACTTTACCCGAACTAATTAATTTAACACTTTGACGGCCGGAGTCACATATGCGGTTATCGGCCGGAGTCACGCATACGTGATTTCAATTTGCTAGCGATTTTTTCCTAAATGTACTTGCTAAAAGGGTAACAAATAAAATATAATAGACATTAGCCTTTCTAATAGTACAGTATAAAGGTAAAATATGCTTACAGGGTGTCCAATTAATTAATGTTTGAATTGAACTACAAAGAAATGCTATTAAACGTTATGGGCCTCATGCATACCATATTCATCTTATTACTAGGTATAGTTTAGAAAAGACTACCCCTTCAACTCCAATATAAAAAATAACTTCATAAATGAGCGTTGCGTTCTCGAAACCGTATGAAATAGTATGTATTTTGTTATATTCGATAATTTGGAAAAACTACCCTCTCTATAGATGCGGCATCATTAAAAATTGTTTTTTTTTTATAACTGTGAGCGCAAATGGAGAGCGGCAATTATTTAATCCCTTATTTTCGTGATATCAGATCACTGTGCGGCGGCAAGTGCAAAACATTTTGTGAAAAATGCGGCCGTCAAAGTGTTAAGTTAGGAAAAATAGCATAAAGTTTGATAATTTTTATTCCATTTACCCATTACAACGTCTCCATTTTTTATCTTAAATTAAAAACAAAAATCCTTTCTTAAAGTAGACAGAACTAAACAGTTTTTGAAGTAGCCGATTTTTTCAATTATAAATTTTTCGAAAAACGGCTGCCATTTAAATGTAGGGGCATAATTTTCTAATATAAAAATCGAGCTTTATTTATTAAAAAAAAACTACTGTAGCTACTAGGCAATAGAATGAAGAATATTTGTGTAAAATTTGAAGTCCATCGGTTCGTTAGTTCTCATTGTTTTAAGAAAAATGCTTTTGAAGATTTCGATCGATATTTTCTAGCATGAAAGACACAAGGACTGCACACTAAATGTTGTAACTTCGTTAATTTTTTAGATTATTAAATGAAATTTTCAGATAACATAGTTGAAAAGTTGTACAACCGAAAAATAATACTTTTGAGAAATCAATTTTTTTTTTTACCCACGTAGGTGTATGGTATGTTGATTCAAACCCAAACCCTTAAATATCTCAGTTCATCAAAAAATGGACTTATAGTATACCACTTTAAAAAATAACACCTCATACATATGTCCTCTTACATCTACTTACTGTCCTACGAAGAATCTACTAAATATCAAGGAAACAATCCTGATCACCCTGTGACCACAGTTTATTACTCTCACGGGCGGCATTTATTCAGTGCAAGCGCCCTCAAGTCCATGCCGGGCGTCATCTTATCAATCGCGACGTTATCACTTATAAAATACTCTTCAAGTGTCAATGAAGCCACTCATTCAGTGTAGAGCAGCAAGTCAGGGTAATTTAGCTGGTTTATATATCAAGCTCGGCACGGCATCACTTCAGTCCGCATTAAGGCATAACACAGTGAAAAAGCGCAGTCGACGATCTCAGCGATCTAACGGATTAGAAGATCATCTTCTTGCTCAGTCGACACTTGTTTTCCACGAAAATGGGGGTGGAAAATGTGCAACGAAGTCAGGCCAAGATAAACTCCCATCTGGAGAATGACGTCCATGATTCATCCAAACTTCCAAACAAAGGTGAGCAATGTTCCGCGAATGCAACAGCTTAATGTGCGCGCGCAGATTAAATTCATCACATAGAACCTAATCGCAATAAGCAACCGCAACTTCATCGGCGGTTATTTGTGTAATATAAAGTTGCTTAAGAGGTTTTGACTATTTAACAATTTAATATGGTGCAGTGCATTGATCTTCGTATCGTTGTAAAGTTCAGAATTCTGTTGACGCTTTTATTTATTACATTATAAATTGTTATATTAATGAAACTAATATCAAAATATCTACATATGCAATATATCTTTGCTTTTACTTATTTTAAAAAAAAAATTGCAGTCGCAATAGAACCCTCAAAATCGTATAATAACAAAATCAGATTAACAGCCCACTTAACTTTAATTCGGACTGCACGCTTAATACTAAAAAACGCATACACATTCACGTAAATGCGTTAATATTTGGGAATTATGTCAAGATAACTTTTACAAAATAAAAATCAAGTGGCTTCAAACACTTTATGAGTTTTCAGCTACTTATCTGAAAGTCCAATTGACACAATGACTTGCAATGAGTTTGTTATACACGATATATAAATATTATGGTTACAGATTTCGATTATACTATCAAAATTTATGAAGGAGATTATTTGGTACCTTTGGTACATAGTGTGTTAGAATATGTAATGATAACCATTGGTTGCTCTTAAAAATAGAAGCATTCTGTATAAATCACATATACTTATTTTTTGTGGAAGTCATTATATTTGTTTTTCTAAACAACAAAAGTTTTTTATTACTTAAACAGGAAATTTTGCTTATTTTCGTTTCATATTTACGTATCATAGATAATTGTAATCAGCTATAATTTGTTTTCCTTCTGATTATTTTTTTTCAAGTTCCTACTAAACCCAGTAGTAATTTAATTTATTATTTTTGTTCGAACCCAGGGTAACTTTATCTATTGTATGAAATAATCACTTTAAGGAAAAAAAGTTAGTTTCATGGAATATTTCAAAAAGAGTTAAAGCGTTTCGTATTCTTATATAATACATACATATAGTAGCTCAAAGTTCGAGCGCTCAGTTGAGTCATATTGCGAACTTGTAATCTTAATGCAATCCATTATTTTTTGAAGGTTTTTCATAAATGGTATAAATGCATTTACGAATTGGAAAATGTACTGAAGATAATTATAATCATTTAATTTTTCTACTTAACTTGTTTTTGTTTGGTTAGATTTAAAATTCCGAAAAACCCAGTAACAATTTCATAGATTTTTACTCGGGCCTCCTTTACGATGACGACCCAAAATTCCCATATTCTTTTTGTTTAATTAATGATTTTACAATTAAGAAGATGGTACCAATACCCAAAAAATTCCAATAATATACTACCTTATAAAATATAGGACAGCATTATAAACAAAAAAACATAAGTAGAAGAATTAAAATTAGGGAAATTTATAATTATAAGAAAGAAAATTCAGTAGGAATTTTTGGAGTTACTTATTTAAAATGCAAATTCTTAATTTGGGATATTTAGTGGTATAACGACATGTTTTAGAAAGCGATAGTTTAAAAACTTTCCCATTTCGTTTTTTTAATTATATTGAAGAATTCAACATTGAAATTTTCAAGGTTTCTGATTTCGAATATCAACAGTACCATACTCATTGCCTTAAGGGGACTTTTCCTTTCTAAATTGGAAAAAAAGACAATTTTTAAATATTAAAAAAAAAAAAAGCTATTATACAGTGAAATACAAAGCTGATCACATGATTCCTCATGTTTAGTATAATTCTTAGTAAAAATCACTCTCAATAATTCTTCATACAATTTACGTTTAATTAAATTTTCCGCAAGTAACTCATGTGATCAGTTTTGCACCCGGTTGAATATATAAATGAAACTCCCATATTTTAATAATTAATCCACAACCCCTTATTTTTCTTTAATTTATTAAGTCTGTTTGACATTTATTGGTATAGATTATCAACAATTTGTTGAGGCATTTTATTCCATTCGACTTTGAAGCGATCCCATAATTCGTTTAGCCCTTTTGGTGGTTCTGGGGGGCTTATGTATATCTGGGTTTTGTGCCGGCCACGTCAACATTGAAAAATATTGGGTTCCCAGCCATTCCCTCACTATTTTGACTGTATGTTTGGGGTCTCCATCGTGTTGAAATATAACTTTTTCCTCAGGCATTCCACTTTTTCTTATTGCCTGAGTTAAGTTGCTCTGCAAAATTCTCAGTACTCCTTCTTCATCGTACCTTCAATTCTACATACGGGACCAACACCATTCCTGGTAATACACCCTCAAATCATAATGAATCCACCGTCGTGTTTCATCGTCGGCGTCACTGAATTAGGATGAAGTCCTCTATTATATGAGAAAATTACATACAATTTAAATTACAGATAGCCAAAAAACCAAAATTCTTAATTACAAGTGCACTTGCACCTCTTTATAATATGAAGCGTCTTTCACTTACTCGAACCAAATACTTAATAAATTTACATTGCAAATTTAAATGCTCTATCAACGCGCCACGAAAAAGAAAATATTTTAATTATTCGAAATATGTTTGAAAGCCTCCAGCAAGTCACCCTTGCTAAAAAGTAGATAACCCTAATGCCGTGTACAATTTTAAACAGACAAATTGCTTAAGCGCTTACAATAAATTTCTTCTGCTAGCTATCAGCATTTTAATGATTAAGCAAACGTGTTATAAGATTGTTTGTTCCCCCAAACAAGTATTTTTTTACTAAAAGGTATATTGGTTGCTATATCGTGGGTCGATATTATGTTTTCTTTATTGTAAAACAAGTTACTATTTATAGCTTCATTTGTTTATTTACTTTTATAGTAAGTATTAGAGAGAGAAAGATTAAAAATTACACATACTCCGCAATACGACATATAAATGTGAAAATCATTTAATGTCTTTCTGATAAACTAATATTTTTGATATTTTGCTGGTATCATTACGTTTTCGATGACAATTTAAAAAAAATATAGATAATCTTATTTACGCTGTCTATCTAAGTTAAACGTTTTTATTAGAAAATCGAAGAGTTTTTATTAGATGGTGTTTAGAAATTTAAGACGTAAATATTTCATTACCCCTTTCAAACTACTAGTATATACCTTTGTAACACAAAAAGATGATTTATTCTAATAAAACCTGATTATATAATCTTTTTAAGTCCATAAGGATATCAACTTAATTGTTTTTTTTTTTTTTTTTTGTTAATACGAATATATTTTAAAAATGTATTTATTATATTTTAAAATATGTTCTTCTTTTAAATGCAAGCAGGCATAATAGAGGCAGAAAAGGCAAGTTTTCAAAATTATTTTCATGTTAATTAGTATCTGGGGGTTTTCAGTGTCGCTAATTTTAAATATATGGTAGACTTTTTTTTTTAATACCACAAATTGCGTATTAGCATTTAAGAAATTTTAAACATAGAAAATATTCGTTGTGTAATTGCTGTTACAAGTAATTTTTTTTTAAATAAAAGTTTCTATTTAAAAATATTCATAATAATTAATTAAAATTAATCCATTAAATTTTAAATCTTTCCAAAATTCACAAGACATAACATTTTGTTCATCGAGATCAATTGAACTGTTAAAAAGAAAGATAAATAATTATCCTACAACAAACCGATAAGTATTGTTGGTTTAAAATTTGCAAAGTTGTTACTAACGTTAATAACAAAGAAAGTAAAAAATATGAATATATTCAACCTTTTCATTTGTCCAAGTCCCATTTAACTATTTTTGTGTTATCCTAGAAGTTCTTTCAACCCGAAAACCCCTTTATGGATCCGCCTTCTTGAATATCCAAGTCTTAATAATGTTCAAAATTAGTAGCCCTAAAATAATCATTGTACCAATTTTCATTAAAATCCGTTGAAATTGAGAGATTTTGGTCGCCATATTGGGTCCGCCATTTTGGATCTAGAAATGTTGATAATATTCAAATTTAATGGCCCAAAAAAAAAATCGTACTAATTTTCATTAAAAGTGGTTGAAGTAGAGACATTTTGATCATCATATTGGATCCGCCATCAGAATAATCATTTTACATTTACATTTAGACATGTTGGTCGCCATGTTGGATCAGCCATTTTGGATTTGGAAATTTTGATAATATACAAAATTATTTACCTATATAATAATTATAGTACTAATTTCCATTAAAATCCGTTTAATCGAGAAATTTTGGTCGCCATCGTGGCTTTGGAAATTTCGGTAATATTCGAAATTAGTTTCCTCAGAATAATGATTTTTTCTAATTTTCATTAAAATCTGTTGTAATCGAGACATTTTGGTCGCCATCTTGGATTTGTAAATGTTGATAATATTCAAAATCAGTGACCTCAAACAATCATTGTTTTAATTTTCATCAAAGTCCGTTGAAATCGAAAAATCTTGGTCGCCAAATTGGATCCGCCATCTTGAATTTCTAAATTTGGGCAGCGGATTTGAAATCAGCATCCCGCAAAACCCTTAAACCCTAATTTTCATGAAAATCGCTTCAAATTTAAAATTGTCAACTGCCATCTTGGATCCGCCATTTTGAAACCTTATATTTTAAAGTTCAGGGTTTTCATTGCATTAATATTTAATTTATTAAAAATTTATTACAGAATCACGAAGTGAACCGTCAGAACAGATGCATGGAGAAATTGCTTTAAATAAGATAAAAAATAAATTGGAGGTGAGTATCAACTTTTCAAATTATTATCGCTTTTCTAGTAATTTTTAAAATAAAAATAAATGTCATGAAAAATATGATTATTTTCAAAAAGATAAAATTAACTTTGTCTGCAAGTTCGTTTCATATGACTTTGAATTTATCATTAACCTTAAGCTACTTCCACAAGTATAGATCTTGTTATATTTTTATAATTTTGTTGTTATCTTAAATAATAAATATAAATTAACTTTTATCTTCGAAGGACTTTCAAGCGAATATTGTCTCAGAAGTTAACAAAAAATTGGAAGAAATGATCGAGGATGTAATCCGAGAAATGAGACTGTATGAATTAAATGCGAGTCAATTTAAAGACTTTGCCCGGCAGCAAAGTAGCCAAATTTGGAGTAATCGAGTTAAACCAGACTCCAGTGGGAAAAGAGAACTGCCAGAAAAAGTGTTCATTCCAAGACAATCCTATCTTACGAGTCTACTAGAAGTTAACCACATGAAAGGAATTTACAACATATTTTTTGTAATTTTTAGTGTTGTCTTCCTCAACTTATTTGTGCACGATTATGTTGTCCACGGAAAGTATGATATTTTTGTATTTATTTATAATTTATCAAGGATAAAATTCAATTATAAAATTTCAGAATAAATTTCGGATTTAACACACTTCGAATTGGATTTGGACATTTCGATCGAGCCATCGTAATTTGGATTAAAATGAACTTATACACATTTTGTTTATACTTGGCTTTTAATATTTGGGCATATGGTCGAAGAGTGTTAAGTAAATATATTAAAATTTATACATACAAGAAAGTAAGATATAAAATTTTTTTATTCTAGACACTGGACTTAGGAAATTCTGGGATTATACATGTTTGATAACATTCATATCTTATCAAATGTACTTTGGATATATTGTTCCTGTGTCTACTTTGAGAGAAGACTTACCTTTAGGATCAACCTCTGTTGTACTATTGGAAATGGCTCGTCTTATGATGAAGATGCATTCCTTCGTCCGGTATAATGTTCCACGTCAAACTGCTAAAAAGCAAAAAGTCGATGATGATGATATTCCAAATAGTTCGAATGAAGGAAAAATTCCACCATTCTCAGCATATCTCTATTTTCTGTTTGCCCCTACATTAATTTATAGAGACAATTATCCGCGAACAAAACGAATTCGCTGGACTTTTGTGATGAAGCACATACTCGAGCTGATCGCCATAATTTTCTTTATAGCTTTTCTGCATGAACGATACTTAAGACCGTATTTTGGAAATTTTGGAAAAGAAAAGATCACCTTCGGACAATTGATCGTATCATTATTTGGAATGTGTGCTCCAGGATTGATGATTTATCTTTGCGGCTTCTACAGCATACTTCATGCATCACAGAATTGTATGGCGGAAATTTTAAAATTTGCTGATCGTATGTTCTACAAGGATTGGTGGACTGCTTCCAACTATGTGACATTCTATCGTGATTGGAACATAATTGTTCATGATTGGCTGTATGAATACATCTACAAAGATCTTTATAAATACATCTTTAAAGGATCTAAATTTGCATGTGGAATGTGTGTTTTCCTCGTGTCTGCTCTGGTCCATGAATATATCGTCTCATTCGCATTTCGGTTCGTCTATCCAACGCTGTTTGTATTTTTCACAATAAGTAGTTTTGTGTTTCTTCGAATTCTTGGAAACAACAAAACATCCTTCGGCAACTTCTTCCTCTGGTGGTCGTTACTTGTTGGAAATGGATTTATGGTGTCTCTCTATACAATGGAGTATTATGCTCGACAAAATTGTCCTGTTGGTGATTCCTTCAGAGATTACATCATTCCAGTGTCCTGGTGGTGCAATGGTATTGTGTGGACTTAATGAGATTTTTTGTTTGTTTGTAAAATATTTAATTAAACTAGGTAAATTTCTTCGTCTTAAGAAAATTGAAAGATTTGAGTGTAACAAATTTTATATTATGTTTGTATAAACGTTTTGATATTAAAGTTTTATTTTAACAAGGTTTCTTTAAATTCATAACCACTGATTAAACTTAAATATATTTTCAGATTTACTTGTCAAAGACATAATTTTGACAACATTCAGGCCTACTACTGTGATCAAAAAGTAAAGCCAATTTTGAATTTAAATTGAGCGGCTACATCGATTCGAGCAAACCTTCTTGTTTTAGGTTGGCAGCATTGTCACTCATATCTGTGTAAAATTTCATGCCAGTACGTCATTTGTTTGGTTAGTTTCGTTGTGTTTTCTGAGCAACTAAAAGTGAATTTTTCGATTTTTACAATGTGTGATTTTATTTAGCATTAAATTCTGTTTGTGGAATGAAATTTCTGCTGCAGAAACGTTTAGAATGTTGTAGAAGGCCTTCGGTGATCAGAGTTTGTCTGAAAGAAATGTTTACAAGTGGTATAAACAGTTCAAAGAAGGTCGAGAAAGCGTTGAAGACAAAGAGTGTCCCGGAACGACCATCAACATCAATCAATGAACAACATGTCAATCAAATCAAAGATTTGGTGCTCGAAAATCGTCGGTTGCCAATTAGAGACCTTACTGTAGACATTTAATTTGGATCGCTCTAATCATTTGTGCTTGAGAAGAGTCACATCTGGATTAGTTCTAAAAAGCTCCAATTTACACTGCACTACATTGGTTCTTTGAGACTTTTTCATCAAAAATTTGATGTGTGTCGTTCCACTACCACCGTATTTGCCTGATTTAGCTCCATGTGACTCCTGGCTATTCTCTAAGCTCAAAAGACCACTTCGGGGACACCGTTTTGAATCTACTGATGAGATAAAAGAAAAATCGAAGAAGGAATTGAAGGCCATTCCAATCATCGAGTTTTAGAATTGTTTCGAGGATTGGAAAAATCGCAGGTATAGGTGTATTGTATCGGGCGGGGACTACTTTGAAGGGGATGATATAGATTTGGAAGAATAAATAAAAATTTTCAAAGTTATAAACAAATTGGCTTTACTTTTTGATCAGAGAAGTATATTCGTATGCGGTTTTCCGTTTGATCGAAGTCAGCGTCTTGGATTTCGATTGAATAGGAATTCACTCGTTGTCTTTAAACTTGGTCTTGTGAATTTCTGTATCCCTACTTTGATACAAAAAACCAGGTAAGTTTTATATATTTCCAAGATAACGACCAAAATTCCAAAACTAAACTTATATGAAAGAGGCATTTTAAAAAACTTGTTTAAGTCTATAATATTAAAAAGAAAACTACATTAAAGACGGATAACTGTACAAAACTTCAAACAGTTGAACGTTTAAATGTTAAAGCGTTTTAATTTCTAAACTCCCAAAAAATATTCCAAACATAGGCGCAAAATAAAAAATAGGATGTTGGAGGAATAAATATTGTTAAACTCTGAGAGAATAGTAAAAAGCTGGTTAAGGAGACCAAATATATGAATGGAAACTTTCAACAACAAGAAGGCGTATAATAAAACTATGTAGATTAATTTTTCTCTTCACTGAAATTCATTTATTTAATCAAATTAATTAACAAATTTAATTTAAAACCATATTATGTTATTTATGATTATTCAGTTCCGTTCTAATATTTTTCCTTATTCATTATTACATCATGGTATAAAAATTATATAAAATGAATTTGTCAAACAAATATCAGTCACAAAATGCTTCTACATTCTAATTTAACAATAAGATTCAAAATTGTCTCCCGAATAAATATTAGAAACGATAATTTACGTTGAAAAAATATTTGTTTGACGATTTTTTGACATTTATTATTATTATGTTTTTATACAGTGAGACCATAGTTTTAGGAAGACTAGCTCCAAAGCCTTTATTACATTAAGAGCATCTATTTCACAGTACTTACGAAAATCAAAGAAGTTAGTTTTTGATGCAGAGATAAAAGCAATTAAAATATCTATAAGATTTAAAATTTGTTTGATTTTATTAGCGCTTTAAGGTCCAATTCGCGCTGTTCTAATTCCGAGACAATTGAAAATATTTTCGCTTTTGCTTTATGTTGATTCCAATCAGAAAATCCACCGACTGTTTCAAGTATTGCATCAAAAAATGTTTTTAGAACATCGTCTTCTTCGCATGGCATAAAATTTTCTTCTTCTGTTATATTTTTGTCTAAGCATTTTTCAAAATTTTCTGTTATATTGTTAATAGTAATTTTTTCATCGTCTTTATGGATCACAGATTGGTTTTCAGTAATAGTGTTAGATGGATTTGTATTATTAATAATTGTTTCACCCTTTAATAATTGAATATTTTCTGGTTGATTGGATAGTTGAATTTGTGGAACTTTTTGTTGTTTTTGTTTTTGCATTAAATATTTTGCGTAAAATGTCATTTCATTTTCATACTGCCAATTTTCAATTTGAAATTCTGGTCCCCATCCTTTTTCCTTATATCTCTTATATCTGAGGTATCTATTTCTAATGTTAATCCAGACTTTTCTACAGGATTCGCCTGAAATTTAAGAATATCACTTTAAAAAATATCTTTTAAAGATAACAAATATTTTTCCTACTAGACAAAAATTATAAAAATCACCGACATTGTTAAATTCACAAAATTATTATTTCCCTAATATTTCACAATTCATTTCTTTCAAATAAGCGATATTACCGAAAACGTAAAGATTTTAATTTAGCTTACCTGTTGTGCCTAATTGTTCACCAATCTCTTGCCAAACTTTTATTCTACGATTTAAATCATTGTAATGCTCATCAAGAACATTGTAAACCATGGGATTACTTTCGATCAAAGATATAAGCTTCTTTTCATCCATTGTTTATAAGTGGAAAAAAATTATATCGTTGTTTATGTTATTCACTTGCCAGACTGAAGATGTCAATTACATTTAGGTATGAAAATTATGCTCAGCTGATGATACAATTCACAAGCCGGTAAAGAAAATCGCATGCGCGTTTAAAATCGATTTTTCCAAATACATAATAAAATAAAAATGTTATAGTATATAGTCAATATATATTCCATCCTTCATCTCATGTCAGAAGTTAATAAAAGCAATATTTCTTCCAGATGTTATTCTGTATTAAAATGTAACTCCTTAATTTTAAACGATTTTGTGTAAATAAATTAATTTAACAAGAAGGTGCTTTGAAGGGTTCGGGAATATTTTTAAGGGTGGTACTGTCTTCAATGAAATAAAATTTGCTTTCCATAATATTTATTGATGTTTAAAGTATACAAAATAAGTATTAATTCGTTAACATCTGTAAACCAACTTACGGTCCACACGCTTAAAGCTCATGTAATCAGTTTACTTGAAGAGTTCAAAAGTATCCTTATAAAGTAATGTCGTAAGAATTTAAAATGTAATTAAAATAACAAAACAGATAAACTTAAGAATTAGAGGTAGTCAAATCTCAAATATTAACACTAATTAAGCGACAAACGAAAGATAACTCAATTAGATACAATTACCAATGAGATTCTATATAAATAATTTTATAAAATCAACATTTCAGAGAATATTCGGATTTAATAACTACCCTATAATTATAATTTTATTTATTTATTTGAGTTAGAAGTCTCATGGTCAAAATTTTACTTCGAAAAAACATTTTTACTTAACCAATTCTACCTTTAATTATAATTTAAAGAAAAATTGCCGTAGCTAACAAGAATTTTGAAAGTGGTAGACTTTGGTTTTAAGAAAAATATATTTAAAAATGTTTTAAGTTAAACCAAATTTATATTTTATGGTATATTTAAAAATTTAATTTAAATCTGCAGATAGAAAATCAATAAATTGCCTTTTTTAAATGATCGAGGTATATATTAAATAAGAACATATCGTCCGGTTCCCGAGGGTGGCAACCCTTATTTTTTATTGAAGAAAAACAATTTTTTTAAAAATATTTTTGCGTCACAAAAATAACAGTTTTAGTTAAAAATCGTTGAAAAATATTTTTTTAACATACGATTTTGAAAAATTAAGCTGACGTGTTTTTGGGTTTTCGTAAAAAAAGCTCCTCAAGGGGATAAACAACCCCTAGCTACTAATACGTAAATTATGTATATTCTTTCAGACATCAGTTTTTTCGTGAAAACCAGTATTAAGGGGTTTTTGGAGTCGCTGATTATGAATCTGATGTTAGATTAAAAAAATTCAAAATGGCGGACGAACTTTTGAAAAATACATCAATTTTTATAAAAAGAACAATAAATAAAAGTTTTTGAGGTCGCTGATTACGAAAATTCAAAATGGCTGATCCAACATGGTGGACAAACTTTTTAAAAATACATCAATTTTTATATATGTTTTTCTGATTTTTCGATACTCTATAACATATTTAAATTTCATCAAAATCGGTGAGACACACCTGAGAACGTGTCCTTGTTAGTCATTTTGTCAGTTATGTGGCAATGATAACTTTCTGAGATATATTTAAATGCGAAAAACAAATTAAGTTAATTTCTAATACATTTAGAAATAGATAAACAAAATTATGAATTGTATTGTAAATTAAATGAAATTTTCATTTTTTTGTGTTTTAATGTGTAGGCCAATCTCCAATCGCTCCATAACATTTACGAAGAATATTTTGATTTTTGTTGATACAATTTAAATTTTCAATATTAATCAAAAATTCGTTAATAACTCAAAAAATCTGTATAGAGTTAAAGCTACGAAAAGCAGCATATTAAAATTTCAGGTTGATAACTTGTAAAGTTTTCATCAAACAAATTTCTAAAAAAAAACATATTTTAAATGAAAACTAAAGAAGAATTCCCTTTAATAGACCTTAAATCGCTTTAAAATAAAAACTTCATCCTGATAACCTTTAAATACAGCTTTCTAAGGATGTAATATATGTTAAAATAAAATTAAAATTAATATGTTACGCTTTCATTAACGCTTTAAGATCTAATTCTCTTTGTTCTAATTCCGAGACAATTGAAAAGATTTTCGCCTTTGCCTTATGTTGACTTCGGTCTGAAAATCCGCTCACAGTCTCTAGCATTGCATCAAAAAAGGTTTTTAAAACATCATCATCTTCACTGGGCATGCGTTCTTCATTATCTTCTGAGCTCTCATCAAAACCTTTCACAAAATCTGCAGTATCATCATCAACAGAATTTTTTTGACTATCGTTGCGGTTCGCTGGTTGAGTTCTTAAAGAGCCACTTGTTACTTGATATAAATTTCTTGCCATCGTAATGTATGGTTGTATTGTTTGCATTTCATTTCTTTTCGCCAAATATTTTGCATAAAATTCCATTTCATCTTCATATTGCCATCTATTCATAATTTCGTGAGGTTGTTTTTTCGTTAACTTTCTGTGAGCTCTAATTCTGAGGTATCTGTTTCGTATTTTCGTCCACGTATTCTTACAATATTCACCTGTTAATTAAAGAAAATTTTAGAAAACATTTTGTTTGACTTTATGTAATATAATATAATTTCCTACATGGGTAAGTTGATGAAATTATGAACAAAATCTCTAACTTTATACAACTTATATATAACAACTTTGTGGCTTTTGCTGTTGACGATCTTTAAGCCTTAGCTTAAGTCTTGTTACAATTATTATTGATGTTTAAATGACCTTTTCGACATTTCATACAAATTGTAACTATTTAATAGATCCAAAAAAGATCGCAAAAAAGGTAAAGTTTGTAACTAAATTTTCATTAATATGCACCCTATCCTCGAGTAAGGGCTACTAGGATAAATATTGGGTAAAAATGATGAAATGTTGCTTCAAAACCGTAGAAATTTAAGCTCTTAAGGCCTGAGGACTCAATTGCTCCAGGGACAGATTAAGGACGCATCGACGTAAACTAATCATAGATTTTATTTTTAATTAATCAATTTTGTAGTCGAACTTTCCTTCTCTACTTAGAAGAAACCTTACATAGAAATTTAGTCTCATCCCACTGCTTTTCGAATTGAAGAAACATTTTTAAGAAAAGACTTTTATATTATTATTTGTTTTTTGCTGGATTAATTTTTTTATATCTCTTCCCTGTGCTTTTTCATTAATAAGATACCACAAGTTTACAAATTTTAAGTTTTTTCTTGTCCTTCATATGAAATGTAATTTTTTCCTTCCTTTAATGGGAACTAATCAGTGATGTAAAATCGGTTTTTTACCATCACGTTAAGTTTTCGAGAAAAATAGGGTTAACCCTCTGTGGCCATACCTCTTTCCAATAACATGAAGGCCATATGGGTGCAAATATTGTTTCACTATTTTATTTTATTATACATTCTATGTGGTTTAATATTTTTTTATCGACAAAGATATGATTTTGGGGTAAAATTTATGTGAGAATTCAAATATTTTGTTAGCAAAACCGTTAAAGCGCACTATCACATAAAAAAACGACGATTTTTAAATAAACTTTTTCGAAAATTCGTTCTTTACACAAAAAATCATATTTATAGGCAATTAAACTTCGGAACAACAAAGATAAATATCTATATTAAAATAAAAAAAATTTTTTGTTGAATAATATATAAGTTAAATATTTTTAACAGGTGCTTGAAAAAAGGATAATTTAAAAAAGGTAAAAAATGATATTATGTTCATTATATGTATTATACATAAATTAACAAACATTAAAATTTACATTATTTAGTTAAATTTTAAAAAGAAAAACATTACTTGGTGGTTTTGATGCAATTAATTAATTTAATGCATAAGCCTGCCCTGTGCTGCACATACGGCAAAGGCAGGATTCTTCTCTTACGATGCTGATACTCGCTAGTGGCATCTCTTCTACTTCTAATAATTTTTGTATTTTTTTACGCAAATCTGTTCGCAAATTTCGTAACTGCAAACGTTGGTAAAGTAAAAGCTAGTGTTTTCAAAAATTTGCAACTATTTAGTCTCTCATTCTCGGCACGCAAAGTGTACAATATAAAGGCCTTGATTCCGGCCTGATCCAATAAATAAAATTAAAATTTTACCACAAAAAAATTTAAAGTTTACCTATGAGACGATAATAAATACAGGAATATTGTTTGTTGTATTTTCCTTGTGTCGATGTGCACTCCTTTGCATTCACTGAACGCTAGTTGAGCTAATTTCAAAACATGCCAGATGTTAGGTACATTTACTATGTTACTGGCGTCACAGATAAGTGAGGCGAGCATCCTTTCTGAGGAATGAGTATACCTTATCCTGTCTTCCCTTTGATTACCAACAATTTTGGGATAGTGGGTAACTACATTTCTCAAAACAATTCTAAATAACTTATTTCTGTATGAACTCACAATTTTGTAACGCCAAGGCCAAAGGGGTGCAAATGTGGCTAATGGTTACATTTCGATGTTTCTAGCACAACACCCATTGAGGGACGGGCACACCACGCTACTGCTCGACCGTTACACTAATGTATAGGCATAATCGTCGTACAAGAGCGAGAGCTCTATAGTGCATGTCCTATGAGAGAGAAACATTTGAATTTTTTGGTCTGCCCGATTTGCACCCGTATAGCTACAGAGGGTTAAAAAGTGAAAATTAACCATATTTTAGCCACTTTTGAAAAATAAATTTAAAAACAACAGAATTCCGTAGTAGCTCGAAACGTAAATCAAATTAAAGTTTGAATTCTATATTATAGCTTTATAATATGTTATTAGTAAATTTTATTAAGACTTATTCATTTATTATTCTTCCCTCTGCCATATATAAATAAAATTAATCAACGATATGTAGGAGTGGAACTCTAATGAAAATCTTGCCTCCCAAACAAACCTTGAAAAAGGTGTTAATTAACTGATATTTTATAACTATAATATAGAATCTAAGCTTTCATTTGAACTACTTTTGGGACTACTACGACATCCCTTTATATTTAAAAACGAATTGTAAAAATAGATAATATAGGCTTTTTAAAATTTCTAGTCCAATTTTTCTTGAATATGTGACGTAATGGAATTTTTTTTCGAAATCCTAGAATGTTAATAACATACTTAGTAAACTTTTTAAGGGGACAAAAATCTTGTAAACTAGTGTAGTTATTATTTTTACTTTATAAATTTTATTTTCAACTCAAATTAGTTCTACATCTTATCTTAAACATATGTATGTCTAAACTAAATAATCTTTGGGTTTGTTTCCTTTCTTGTAATGTTTGTATTAGAGATGCCACGAATAGTAATTTGGCCGAATACCGAATACCGAATGTTCGGCGAGGCTCTTGGCCGAAGCGCCGAACATTCGGCAGCCGAATATTCGGCCACACTTAGTACTTTCCGCGGGCGACAAGTCACAACTGTCGCTGCAGAAAATGTTCGTTCAGATGAAGGTGTGGAACAGAAAAATTCTGTTGCAAATGAACTTGATTTTTACATGGTATCTGTTCGTCGGACAGCAGACCCTTACAAGTGGTGGTCAGCAAACGCGAAACAATATCCAACCCTTTCACAATTTGCTAAGATTTATTTATCATCTCCCGGTAGCAGTGTGTATAGTGAGCGGCTGTTTTCGGAAGCAGGTATAATTTATGAGGAAAAACGCAATCGTCTGCTATCAACAAACGCTGAAAAAATTGTTTTCTTTCATCATAACTTACCACTGGTAGATTTTAAATATTAATTTGTTAGCTATTTTTTTTTTGGTTAAATAAATATATCTTTGTGAGTAATATTTTGAGTTCTTTTTTCATGATTTATTTGGTAATCCTTACTATATTTTATCATAAATACGAAATTAAATCTGTTTATCACGATTTCACGCCAAAATTGCTGAACCGATTTAAATGAAATTTGGTACACAGATACATACTCTAGAGCCTTAGAAAGGACATGGGCTATAATTTACGCGGACGAAGTCGCGGGAAAAGAGCTAGTAATAAAAAAATAATAAATAAATTGCTATTCGGTATTCGGCCGAATAGTTAACCATATTCGGCCGAATACCGAATAGCGAAAAAAAGTGGCCGAATAGCCGAATACCGAATAGTTGCCGAATATTCGTGGCATCTCTAGTTTGTATTAGGGGACATTCCACCTTCAGATTTCAAAAAAAAAAATTATTTCATTGGGTTATTTTTAATAGAAAAAAAGGAGATATCTTAATGAAACTTTGCATACATGTTTTATTGATCTTTGAGTTTACAAGTTTTTCATTAATATCGTCTGCTATGATTTTTTGAAAAAAAGTCCAAAAAACGGCGGCGTGCACGCTAACTCCAGTTTGGAAAGTCTGAAAAAAAAAAAAAAAAACAGGATTTTAATCAGCATCAAATCGTCCTTGGAATGAACTAAAAGAAAAAAATTTTATTGAAAATTAACAAAATGGCGGCTCTTTTTCGAAAATTTAGATTTTTTTAGCCCGAAAAAGGGTCGTAACTCAAAAACTTTAATGCCAATTTTTTTATCCGTAGTTCATTCCAAGCAGTAACATGTGTAGAATAACATATTAAAATTTCAGAATGATCGGATAAAAACTTTTTCTGGACTCATGCACGCCAACTTGAAAAACGTTGTTTCGAGAAAAACGCGTTTAAAGTTAAAATTAAATATTTTTTGTAATAAATCTTACCAAAATTTAATCTGCAATGCCTGCACCATACAAAATTCCTTCCTCTCGCTCATACTCTTCTTCTTCGACGGATTTCTGCTCTCTTCGGGCAGTTCTGGCCTCTTTTGAGGCTTCAGTAGCCCGTCTGTCCGCCTGCTGTATTCTCGCAGCATCTCTTGCTGTCGCATGGCTCAACGCGGTTTGACCAATTACCACTCCCAAAACTTGCATAATCTTCAAAATACCCATGAATCCTTCATTAAACGTGCAAGCAGCAATATTTGCTGCCATAGTAATAATATGTTTTCCGCTGAAGCTGTGTTTTGGCACCATATTCCAGACGCAGGAATTGAAACTTTCATTATTATTTTGTGTAAAGTTTCCCAGGCAGCGTTTTAGCAAATCATCCGATGAAAAATCTTGATAAATCGGCTTCAATATTTCCTGTACATCGTCATCTAAAGGTGGAGGATGTTTGAAATTTTTTAAAACTTCACTGCCAGCAGCTTCTGCCTTGCGCCAGTTACACCAGCTCTTTTCCCCAGCAGGACAATAAGAATGTTGAGGGTGCTCATCGGTTGAAATTTTGTGGTAATATCCTGCCCAAATTTCGTTGCGCATATTTTCAACTGAATCAGGATTTCTTCGTATAGCTAAACCATAATAAATTGACAAGTTTTTCATTATTTTTAACGTGAGTTGAACTTTTTTTTGGTCTGTTTTTGTATTTTTTTTTGGAGTTTTCTTTGGAGTTTCACTTGTTGTAGCATGAGTTTCAGTTTTTTTTTTTTGTTTTTTTGCTAATGTTAAACGTTTTTTTGCTTCTTTTGCTCGACTAAACATTCTTTTTTTAACATGCAAAACGCACTCTTTTTTTTCAACTAAAAAGTCATTGCCATAAGGCTGCGAATCCAATAGATTTTTAAAGGTTTTGGTATCCCCATCACCGATATAATATTTATACCGCGCGTCATGCAAGTCTTGGGACCTTTGAAACATTTCAATAATACCATCCACTTCCATTTTTCCGGCTGAACCTTCATGATTGGCTGTGCACTTTTCCTTGTGTTCTGCATAAAAAGCTTCAAATTCTATGGTGTCTTTTTTTGATTTCCACTCCGAACATTGCTTACAGTAACTAGACTTGACGATGACATCGATAACTTTACCGGATCGCCTTCCTATCAGAGAAATTACACCCAAAAGAGATGTAAATCCACGTTTCGCCCACGATCCATCACCGGATACAGCAAAATTATTTTCAATATCACCGGCAGCTTTATTCAAGTCTTTTTCTTCATTGGAAGCTTTATTCAGCACAAGCCGGAGAACAGCGTTAACAGCAATGTTTATATTATCGACAGCGCTATAATATGTTTGATGTCCCCACTTTGCTCCCATATCCATGAGACCACAAAAATTTGTTATGCCTCCTAGACCAACACCGAGCACTCTCATAACAAACACGAATCGACGATTTATTTCGTACGCGCGATCAATTTTTGGACACGAATAAACAGATTCATTTCTACATTCACACGAAATACATAGTTTAAAACCCAAACATCTTTCATCTGACTTAGAAAATGTAACATTTTTATTGCAGTTTTTGCATTTTAAAATAGTCTGTAGAAAAGTAAATACACTCCACTGAATTATACAGTATTGAAAAGATGGATCAACAGATACACTGAGTTCGTTCGATTTTTGCAATTTAGCCGCAGAAGCACTTGAAAACTCAGAACTATGTTCATTGCTAAATCTATTTCCCGAGAATTTCCTTTTTTTTGTACGCTGTAGTGGTCGAGCAGTAGATGTTTTACCGGGTTTTTTAGGCATATTTTATATATATATATTTACGTTTTCAATGTGAAAATTAGACTGAAGCGAACGTATCGAGAGCCGCGTGGCAACGAATATGTTTGTACATAAAAGCGAGATCAAAAACTGTCCCCTCTACCTTTACAGCTGCTATTTGAAAGAATAATGTATTATACTATGTATATATATACATAGTATCAATTGTATATGTATATATTGTATATATTGAGCAGATGTTTAGAGAAAGTTGATGTAGCGGTGAAGTGAAAGAAATCGTAGAAAATAAGACCTTCACGCGCTCCGGAATATATGATCAAAAACATATTTTTTTTTAGATTTTTAGTTTCATATTATTAAAAACATGTTCTTCAGCGTTCATTAAACATATTCCATCAATAAAAAAAAATCAAATTTTTGAAAATTTGAAGGTGGAATGTCCCCTTAAAAAATTTATCCCTTATAAGATTGCATGATTTTTATCTCATTTGTATGACTACCTACTCAAAATATTCAAAGATTTTTAATGTTCTGAATTGCACTTACCTGTTGTGCCTAATTGTTCTCCAATTTCATTCCATGTCTTCTTTTTCTGATTAGCATTCGGAAATTGTTCGTGCAAGACATTAAAAACTACCGGATTGCGTTCAACAAGTGAGATTAATTTTCTTTCATCCATTGTTTTGGTTATAAAGATAAAATTGGTGATAGAAGAAGAAATATGTATCTAGTTCACCTTCACTATGCTCAGCTGATTCTCGCCGGCAAACGTTTGACAATTTTACTCGATATACTTCAATATAGTACTCAAAAATACGAATTTAAGTTATTCAGCACTCTCAAATGTATTTTACTAGCAAGTCAAGCCTGTCAAAACTCTCCTTGGTAGGAGTTTACTTTGCTCAATATGTAAAAACATAATCCCAAAACCGATTTTGTACGTAAATGTTGTATGACACAAAACAAAGTTTATTTCATTTACCTCTCAATTTTGTGCGTATAGTATAGGTGTTATACATAGATTTATCATTCTCACTAACACCGCACAATTCGCACGTGCGTTCGTACTGTTCTCAGAGTGTCTCATGTTGAGAATCAGCATTGCCAAATTTCATAAACTTTTATAAATTTCCAAACATCATCATCTCCAGAGTTTTATAAGAAATTACTCTAAATATAGAGTGAACCATCGGCTGGTTTCTTTTTGAAAATACCATTAAAAAAATACTGTTCAAAATTTTTCAAAACTTGTTGATTTATTGAAAAGAGTAAACCTTCCGATTACATATGGAATATTATTTCGATTAAATGGCCGCCTCAGTTAGCGTAGGAATTTTGCAGTACATAAGGAATTATTTCTAGATGCTAAGCACTCACTTTGGAAATATGTTTTCAACGTTGTTCAAGCGTAAATCATTTAATTTCGTATCGCGGAGATATAGTACTGGGTTTCTATCAATCTTTTGAGCGGCATATTGTTATCTGTGTCAAAATAACATGCAATTTAAAAAGAAACCAACAGAGGGTTCACAATTTTAGGTGCAATTTATGTATTTATTGTGCAAGATATGGCGATGAAAGTGGGAACTTTGAAAACGACCATCCAGCGAGTTAAGGAATTTTATAACTTTATAATTTTCAAAGATCGAAAACGACCGAAGCGTGTAATTTAATTTAAATAGTTTAAGATTCAAACTTTAAGCCAAAAAGTAAAATATTTTGTTAGTTTTTAAAAATTTTCAAAAATGGGGGAAATTATTGCTTATTTCACATTTTAGAGCTATTTTTCTCAAAAACCCTATGTGGTGAAAAATATTGATTTTCGGATTCGCATTTAGTACCCTAAATAATATCAAAAGCATCTTTTAATTATAAAAATTTTGCAGACTTGGGTTATTGCTCCTTTTTTTTTTGCTTAAAAGGTTTCCTATTTTGCTTGAATCCTAGCTTTTACATTGTTTTCTTGAAAACCATAACTCGAATGATAAAATGGGTACGGACCTTAGATCACCCAGGATTTTTGAGATATTGTTGAGAACGAGGAAATTGAATTATAGAAAAATTACATGTCTTAAATATTTTTCTTTAATGTAAGCTAAAAGTAAATGTACTGGACTAAATAAAAATTAAATTTTTGTTTCATATAAGTGTTTCATTTTCAAATGATTTAATTATATTTATTTTCTTTTATGTCTAATTTTCTACATTTTTGATTCGTAAAACTTTTAAATTCTTACGTTTATTGACTTGCTTGCATTTTTCTATAGCAAATTGACGTAGGAAAAAAACTGAAGGGTAAAAATACTAAAAACAATTAACTTTCACGTTTTCATTAATGCTTTAAGATCCAATTCTTTCTGTTCTAATTCCGCGACAATTGAAAATATTTTCGTTTTTACTTTATGCTGACTTCGGTCTGAGAATCCGTTCACAGTCTCGAGCATTGCGTCAAAAAATGTCTTAAGAACATCGTCTTCTTCATTGGGTATGTGTCCGTCTTCATCTTCTGAACTCTCATCAAAACTTTTCAAAATCTCCTCGGTATTATCGTTAAAGGAAATTTGTTGATTCTCATTAATAGAAATTTGCTGACCGACTCGAAACGACTGTTGATCCTCGGTGGCAGTGTTTGATTGAGCTGGTTTTGTGATAATCTTAAGTTCAATTGTCTTAAGTCTCATTGGTTGAGGAAAGTTCTTTTTTGGAGGTTTTGGTTTTTGTGCCAAATATTTTATATAAAAATTCATTGGTCCTAACAATTTCCATTTTTGAATGTGTCGATGCGGAATCTTGTTTAAACTCCTGCGCGATCTTAGAGTGAGATATCTATTTCGTATTTTCATCCATTCTTTCTTAGATGCTAAACCTGTAATTGAACAACAGTTAGGAATTTTTAAATAACTGTTTCTTGAGTAAATATAAAAATTCACACGTAAAATTGCTTATATGTATTTAAAAAAAAAAAAATGAAAGATGTTAAAAGAATTATATCAACAGTTAAAAGTTTGAAAAGTAGTTTCAAGATATTTTCAAGATTTTCGAACAAATCTTCCGACTAAAATGGACATTTGAAAAAAATTTAAAAATATATATGTCGATGGTTTAAATTCAGATGTTTTAAGACATACATATTACATTGAGAAAAGGTGTTTTTAAGTAATTTTGATACCAAAGTAAAAATATTCTAACATGAAGAATTTCTCAATGTTAGCTTTTGAAGTCAATTTTCTTTTCCTAATTTTTACAATAGCTAAATTCTTGTGATGATACACTTTTTACATTTATTTCTTCTGGATAAGATAAAGTAGAGGGTTAATGTAATTTATTACTGAAATATTTAAAAATAAAATAAAACTGTTTTTTGTTTTTCTCATTAAAAAACATAATCTAAACATTAACTTCGTTTTTAGTACGGATTGCCAAAATACCAAATATAAATAATTATACGTAGCAAATCGAGATATCGAAGATATCAAGAAGTTGGTACCAAAATAATAATTTTTAAATAAAAGCTGGCCAAGAGCAGCTTACTTGGCATGTAAGTAAATTAGTTCAAATTCTTTAATTATACTCCAGTTTTTAAATTATTAGACTCAATAAAATTCCCTTTAAATTTTCTCTTCTATGTATATATATTATAAACAGCTAATGTATCATGCAAACATCATTTTAGTTCTATTATATTATTATAAAAGTATTTGGTTTTGTATTCAAAAGTTTAAATAAGATTTAAAGTTGAAAACTCCTACCTAAAGCATTTTTATTGCATTTTTAAAATTCAACGACAAATTCTTCAATTACAACCACAAAGCCGTAAAGTAATCCGGGGCACGCACACAGCGATAGGAAAAGGTGGTCTGACATTTAGATACAGAACATTAAAACATGGCAAGAAATTCCCTGTACCTTCTAAATTATACCTCCTACCTAAAAATGATTTTAACTCACGCTTGCCCTAAGAAGTCCTCTTTTGAATTCTCTAAACTTTATACCATCTTTCCAAACAAAATATACATAAATTTTGCGTTTAAATCCAACTCAACAGAAAAAAACACATTATTGATATGTAGCAAAAAAGGAATTTTTTTACCGAATTAATTTTTTATTTAAAAATTTCTTTTTTAGCTTGAATAAACACAAAATCATTCATTTCACTCGCTATACTTCACAAATAATTTAAAAAATAAATAAATTACTTACCTGTTGTTCCTAATTGTTCACCAATCTCATTCCAAATCTTAAGTTTATATTCTCGATTTTTAAAATTATCATTTCCAACATCAAAAACGGCTGGATTCTGTTCAACTAGAGATAATAATTTAAATGCGTCCATTCTTTTAATTTTGATATAATATAATAAAAATTTTCTGTATCTGACATTTTCACTCAGCTGTTTGATGACATGTTGTGTCAGAAACCGGCGAAATACACCCAAACAAATTTCGCTCAAGAAGCCAAACTTATCCCAGCACACAACATATTAAAACCGAAGAAAGGGAACGTATAAAATTATGAAAATAATCTGTCCCATAAGCATTCTAGCTGGAGTATAAATATAAATTAGAATATATATACATATCATAAATGGGTAAACACCAGAGTAGGTGTAGTTATGTGTAAAAACCGGATTTTACATCTCTTGATTGAGAATTTGAAGCAGAGTGGTGCAAAAATCATACACAAAGAAAATTTGAAGGGGAAAATCGATGGGGGGGGGGGGGGGGGGGGGGGGTGGTGCCAAATTTCATAGATTTTATATAAAATTTAAAAAGTTTTATTTTTGCTTAACTAGCGTTCACTAGCACTAGCTGTTTAACATTCTTGAAACATGTAAAATACTTACAAATACTAAATTCTAGTCACATAAACTAATAGTTATAATATATATATATAATATAAATTTATTAACGAACTTATTTTATGCTTACAAATAAAAATAAAATCTGGCAGCTCTTGCGCCGATGAAACACTCTCTAAATTAAAAATATCTCCCTCTCACATTCAAAAATTACGCACACTCTTCAGTACAATCGAATTTAAATCGGTTTTTCTTAGAAATAAGTATTTAAATCCCAAACCCCCACTTTCCTAAATACCAGATCGTTGCGCTGTGTGTGGTTTTGCGAATGCGTAGTCCAGCGTTGCCTGACAGAGAAGTTTGTTTATTATTGTTTGGCCTAGCGTTAACAGGAAGATTCTTGCTAGCAATTTCGTTTCTAGATGGAGAATACCGGAGGACACTGTCCCTATTTGAGCTGTGTGACTTGCGACAATGGACTTCAGTTAATTGCGGCTGTTAAAGAACACCCGGAGCTGTACGACTTCCTTACGATGGGCTACTTCAACGTGTTTCTCAAGGAGAAGATTTGGGAAGAAGTCGGCCAGAAGCTGAATAGCACGGGTGAGTGAAATTAAATTAGTCCTAGAGTTGTACAAAATTTGTAAAGAATTATGTTTTTTTTATATACAAATTTTGTAAATAAATAATTTAAAAAAACACATTCGAGTGAAACATGCAAAACTCTCGACCTTTAGCAGTGCTGAATATGATTTCCGATTTTTGTGCTGTAGCTTTTTTTAGGAAGACGATAAGAATTCGTCACCTATAGCTGAATTGCCTGATACGTTTTCCTTCCGACCTTTCAACCAATTGTGAACTTTGAAAGATTTTAAAACCAAAGTGCGTTAGCAAACTTCTCTTAAAAATAAATTATTATAAATTGCTAAGGGTTGTACGATTTTGCTGAATGGGCAGTTATACTTCCATAAGTGAAAATATATCCTCCTGGCATCACAGTGGACCAAAACGACTTGCTGGCTATCAAAAATCAGTAACTTTTGTTGTGTTAAAGATATTATAATGAAACTTTGGAAAATAAATCTGGACATTATTACCCCTTAACTAATAAAAAAAAAAAGTTCAATTGGTTTACAGGGTGCCTCAAAATAGATAAACAAAATTTTAAGTAGTCAGTAAATTAATTATTAACGTTATTTTTAATTAATCTAATTATTTTATTATCTCAATAACAATATTTAATTAAAAAAATATATATATTGTAGTCTTTATTTTTGGCTTCCTGGGCTTCTTCCGACAATTCGCCAATTGGCAAAAGACAATGAAGTATTTAACGTAAAGTGGCCTATTTCCGACCGCCTCCCTAATTCCGACCACTTTATATTTCTGCTAATAACTTTTTTTCGATGCATGTAAACAAGTTAATGATTATTACAATATGTACCTGCACATCTCATATTATAGTGGTCGAGAATGGCCAATAATTGATTGCCATTTATTTAATTTATTGGAGTGATTACTGCAGAAGTCCCATTCTTGTACATATAAAACTTTAGAAGAAATTCTTAAATCTGGCGTATTGATTTTAAGTGTTTTTGCAATAGTTTTAAAGCACTGAGATTAGTAATTTACGTTTTTTTCCACTCATTTACCTTTTAATAGTGTCCAAAAGCAATATTTATTATCAATTCTTATAATTTGTTAACAAAAATCTATAAAATATTGTGGTCGGAAATAGGACAACGGAGTTGTGAGCAAAGTCCTAATTCCGACCGGTGGTCGGTATAAGGCAGTTTGTAGAGTACTTTAAAATTTAAAAAAAAGTATAATTTTTATTGTGTAATTAGAAAAACCACAGCATAATGACTTAAGGCATTAGTTAAACTACCTTGCTTCCTATTTCCGACCTACCAAAATTGTTTCTGAACGTAGTTAATTTAGTCAGAAGTGCAAGCAATATTTGTAAAATTTTCATTTATTCTTCTAAAGAAGATACTTACTTGTCTAATTTTTCCTTCGTTCTTAATATTAAAATAATAGTGAAAAATTATATTCACTTTAAATATTAACAAAGTATTTAAAAATTCTTGACAAGTTTGGTAAATAATCACCCGTATTCTGTGAGTCGTTTTCTTACGACGTGACTACCCAATACACAATTTTGCATAGAAATTCAGCTTTAAAAATGTGTCTCGGGTAGTCGTATCGTAAGAAAACGACTAGGAGAATAAGGGTGAATATTATTTTTAATTTCACTTAAACCATTTAAAACGGTCGGCAATTACGATATGTGTTTTGATTAGTTTGCGCATTTCCGACCTACTGGTCGGATATTCAGTAATCCAACAGTTCAAATACGGCCAAGCTTATAACTTTTCAGTTACTCAGGTTACTTTTATCAATATCAAAGAAGAGTTCAGGAAGAAAAAAACTTAAAGAAGACGAGAAAACTAAAAGAGCTGAAAAAAGGAATGAAAAAAAAATTAAAAGAGCCCCTTAAAAATTACAATTTTAAAGTCAGAATCCATCGCTGAAGAAATGACAGAAATCGCTGAATGAAATTACTACAACGTACTGAAATGTGTTTTTTTACTATACGATTTTTTTTATGTATTTTGTTTCCAAATTTATGTTATTTTATATGAATAAATATTATATGCATAAATTACACGTAATTTGTATCCACATTTTGAACTTTTTAACTATATTTGATAAAGAAAACGGCTGATTTCTAAAGCGGTCGGAATTAGGTTAAGCGGTGGTCGGAATTAGGAAACGAAAGCTCTTGTGGTCGGAAATAGGCGCATCTGACCTCTTTGCTTCATGCCAGTTTAAAATGTAATTTTAATACATTTTGCAAATAGAAAGAACCATAACAACTTTTTTTTTAATTCTTACATCAGTTTAATTTCAGGATTTGCCTTTCTTGATTGATTTTAATATATTAGTCGCTTCGTTTAGGGAAAATAGATAAGGAAGAAGTTTGGTGGTCGGAATTAGGCCACTTTACGTTATTATATTTTTTTTCATGGCTTAAAACTTTGTGGGACTGTTGTTGTTAATTTTATCCATGCATATTTCTCATTTAGTAATATTTCTGTTTTTTCTGCATATGTTCCGAATTTTTTCAGCATTTAAGGAAGACCACAAGAAAAACATTTAATATGGTCTTAAATCTTTTTATAATTTTCACGTTAATAAAATAAGTATAGTACACTTGAAATTTCTCCTGGTACTAAATACTCTTATCATATTATCGAATTTAGTATTTGCCAATTAATCAATGCTGTGTTTCTTCTTTTCAATATCTTCCCTTTAAGTAGCTAACTTCTTTAAATATAGATGATTCCATTAATCCTAAACGTTTATAAGAAAAACTGCTATTTATTTACAAAACAAACATTAAGCAGCCTTAAAAACCATAAAATGTCTGCATAAATGAGAACATTGTGTGGAAATACGCACACGACAATAACGTAGACTTTATTTCAAATGCAATCTTTAAACAATGCAGGAGGGTTTCTACTTTAATTTGATACCATTTAGAACGTGGACATACCTGGATATTTTTTTTTTTTAAAGTTAAGAATAAATACAAATTTGAATGAATAATCGTCCTTTTTAATTAAAATGCTATTATTAAGAAAACTACTTGACTTTTGTCATAACTTATTGGTCCAATAATACCTCCGCCTACATAGTAAGTGATTTCATTAAGGGGGTATCCCACTCTAGAGGCCTTTGAATTGAACGTTTTTTTCAGGGAGTTGAACAAGAAAATACAAAACATTTAGAGTTAAACATAATAATCCTCTTATTATATGATCTTTAATGAATATTTTGAGAAAAAAAAATTTTTCCTTTTTATTGAGTGGTTGGGTCAGGGCAGGCCTGCTACTGGGACTCATACCTTAGGAACGGTGTGCACGATAACAGTCAAACAAATAATCTGAAAATTATGAGATTGCACATTAGTACTCTTTATATATGTGGCTATGGCATGAGTGTGGCACATTTTGAAAAAAAAATGTTTATTCGTGTTTTTAATTTTGTCTACTATAAGTTTTATTTTTTAGTTGATTTTTTACTGTTAAAATATGGGATACAAGCTATGTAAATGTAAAAATGCCTGATTTGCTCCACTTAGGTCATAGAGACAAAGCTAACACAGCTTGTACCAAAATCTGAAATATTTCGGATGAATGGTTTTCTCAGAATGCTGCACACCATTCATCAAGACGGTGTTTTGAGAAAAATGTCATTTAAGTTAAAGTTAAGAGTGGTGGAGAGCGCGCAGCTGCGCACGGAATTGCCTGTAGCGGCGCAAGCTTTTCAAATTTCGCGGCAAGAGATAGCTTAAACGATTCAGGAAAGAACACAGAATTTTTCAAAACTAAAAAAAAATGCATTTTTTGAACGTTCTAGAGTGGGATACCCCCTTAATAACAATTAAATCTCCCCATACAAACATTTTCATAATAGAACTTTGAAATCACAGAAAACTCGAACTTTTTTTTAAAAATGCTGTCCAAATTCTTCTCTGACTTTAACCATTCCAAATACAAACAAATATTAACAAAAATTTTTACCATAAGGTAATACATTTAGTTTACTATCGAATGGCATTGGAATTTTAAAAATCTATGACATGACGAAAATAGATTTTTGGTCACCCAAGAATCGTTTTAGCCAACTGTGCGCCGCTCTCCTGGGGCCCAATAGCTGAATGTGTAGCTGAATAAATTAAATATTAACCCTTTGCACTCGAAAATTTTGCGTAAGCAATAGCTGAATGGCGCCCCAGAGGCGCCATTCGAGTGCAAAGGGTTAAATCAAAGGAAATTCAAAATACTATTCCAAGTACAGCCTTGAGGTCTTCTCAAAACTGTATTTTTGCAATTTGTGTATATAATATTTCGTTCTTTGGACGATTTGATAAAAATTTTTGGCATATTCCACAATTTTTTAATTTATAAAAATATAAAAAACAATATTTTAAAATATTAATAATTTTCAGGTGAAGAATGTCGAAACGCTTGGGCCACATTAAGTGCAGCTTACTACACAGCAGTATCAGAAAGGCATGAACAATTAAAAAATGGAAATAAAGATAATCAACCTATAATTAAATGGAAATTCGAAGAAGAAATGTCCTTTTTGGATGCATGCATAAATCTAGATGAAGATAGTTCCGACAGTAAAAAGGAAAGCGGTAAAAGCAAAGAGAACTTAGAACCACCTAGAGAAAAAACTCCTTTAGAGTTATTTTTTGAATCAATGAGAGAAACTGTAAGAACTTTTTCACCTGAAAATCAAATTATTGCTAAAACACAAATTTTCGCTGTGGTGTCTGATTTGGAATTGAGGGAAATCGATGTTAAGGAGATAGCTGAATTATTGAATTGAATTTTGCATGTTTTTTTTTTAGGTATGAAATATTTGCTTAGTCGTGGTACAAAAACCTTTATTCTTTAATTTTTAAAATATATTTATGTATGTACATATGTAAATTTGTAAGAGTAATCTAGATTTGTTTTATAAATATTTATACAAAAGAATATCATATTTTTAAATTATTTCTCCTTTGAAAACATTGGTTGATTTGGATCATACCAATTTCATTAATTATTTTATAACTTTCCAGTGTACCAAAAATTGCAGAGGAGAACTTTCATAACATGATGCAACTTCGGAAAATTAATATTGCTGAAACTCAAGTTATGATTACTAAATTTCGAAAATATCCCCTCCCTCATTCTAATATTTTATGCTATGTACAGTACATACAGTGCTGATCAAAATAATAGGTAATAAGCTTGAAATATAGTCTAAACAGCAATTCCACGTTTAAAATGTCTTTTCTTTAAAATGTAAATGGTATCATTATTTGAGTAACAAAGTGTTCGTTATTTGTCATACGGAAAGTTAGTCATGCAGTCAAGTTTTAGGTGTTAAACTGCAAAATTAAAAACTTACTGCATATTTAAAGCCATCAAAATAATACATATATTTTTTGGGTTGCTGATAATCTCTTTTATTAATGGGATTTCTGGCGATATAGGTTAAACTAAATTATTTTTTGAATTAGATTCTATTACACTTTTTAATTAAGTAATTTTAGATGGTTCGAACTAAAAATTGTTCGACTGAAGAGCGTTGCATGAATAACCAACTTTCTATATGACAAATAACGAACACTTGGTTATTCAAATAAAGATACCAATTACTTTTCAGAGGAACAAAACTTTAAAAGCGAAATTGATATTTAGACTACTTCTGAACTTTATTACCTATTATTTTGATTAGCGCTGTATGTATGACTGTATTCAAAAATATAGTTTTTGCGATTCCACAATTTCCCATATTTAGATATTTTGTGTAATCGTGCAATTTGCAGTTAAATTATGAGCGACATTCAAAATGCATCAAACTATTAATTATATTCAGCGTACTAATCTCTACAGCTTAAACTCTGAGTACTCGCGCAAAAGATCTCAATTGCTGACACTATTTCAGCTGTACGAGCGAAAAGAATACTGAATTTTTATAGATGTTTATACAGCATTCATTTTACTACTAAAATCGATTATTATTCACAGTTGGCATTTGAGAGCTATTTTAACAAACAAAAGTCCTGTTGATGTGCACAAATTTGGCACAGGTAAAGTAATATAATGTGCTAAATTTGTAAACATAAATTCTAGTTAAAATAGCAGCGCCAGCTACTAGTATTTAAAATAGTTCAAAATAGTTCAAATACTACTCTTTCTCATACTTAAAAGTTTGAATGTGATAGTATTTTTTTTTACCATTAACAACTGTCAAAAAAAAACAATCGATTTTTTCAAAATTTTCTTTCAAACATGCACCATTTTTTATTTTTTTTTAATTTTTAAATAACGGTGGTAGATTACCACGTAAGAAGCCTTGCTTTTTAACCTTTTAAGGACGGGAGTGGTCGATATATGGACCAGCCAGAGGACACATAATATTTGATGTTTTTCAGGGAAAATTTTATGCGCTTAATAAGAGAAAAATAATATAGAAATTCCTGGAAGCATCCTTGACCTTGAAAATAGCGGTTTTTAATGTCAAATTTTTTCTGCTATTTAGCCCTGAAAGTTAGCATACCTACATTTTTTGATGCGCTGAATATGGGAAAAATAGTGTAAAAATTTCTGGAAGCATTCTTGACCTTGAAAATTGCTATTTCAAAGTCAAATTTTTGTTTGCTATTTCGCCCTGAAAGTTAGCATACCTACATTTTTTTATGTACTGATTACGAAAAATATAGTATCACGAATCGCAAAACTCTTCTGCAAGGTGAATTCAAGGTCAAAATGTGAAATTTTCACGATTTTTCCCGTATTCAGCGAGTCAAATTACCTAGAAAAATACTTTCAAACCGTGGCGCCAAATTTTTTACATGGGACTTTCCGTTGCGGACGGGCCTGGTCGATATATCGACCAGCAAGGAGGGGGGGACTCCACATAAGAAGTTCATTGAATTTATTTATAATATTCATGTCTAATAAAAGGTCAATTTTAACGTATTTTTCCCCGTCCTTAAAATGTTAAGATGGCGTTTGATTATTTTGTTTCAGACTCGCCAATCCTGAGGTTAACTAGCGGGCATGGGACAAACCCTTTGTCGAGCACTCGAGTTTGGCGCCCTCTAAAAATAAGAAAAAATGGAAAATTGAATTAAAACATTTTTTGTTGTTGTTGTATTCTATGAGCGTCCTATAATGTTAAAAAAGTTTTATTGCAATATCCAATAAGAAGTGCATTTTTTTGTCCTTCTAGACGTTAGTAGTAACTTAAGACCGAATCTGACAAATTTTCTTTGAACAGATTCGATGCATTCGATGCAACTTGACTCGCGTATTCGGGAATTGAAATGAATGGTCTTTGCCAGGGTACGGAAAAATTCCGTTCGCGAATCGAAAAAATTTAATTCCTCTCTTTCCATTCGTTCGCGAATCGAATCAAATTTATAAAATTCGTGAGCGAATTTTTTGAGAAGAACTTAAAGCTTTCAATTCATCCCTGAGAATGATTCAAATGAACTTTTTCAGATTTCGTTCACGAGCGAATATGAATGGAAAAGAATCATTCTTTTCGGTTCGCTCTCTTCTCGTTCTTTTTGCTGTTCTTAGTTGGCGATGCGTCAGCTGTGACTGTGTAGTAGGTAGGCCAATCACTCTTGTGAGCTGTTTAGCCACTGATATATGCATCTTCAGGGTGCAACCAATTGTAATTTTAAGAATGGGTCGACTTAAAGTTTTTGTATTTTCTAAATACGTCTGCTATGATAAGGATAGCAAGACGTCGACGTATTTAGAATGCGGAAAAAAAATTAAAAGGACAATTAACTGGCAATATGAAACAACAACAAATTCTATTGTTATTATTTTAGAATTAACTTTCATTTAAATCTTTTGACCTACTTATTTTTCTCACCACTTTTGATCATCCGACTTTGATTCAAAAATGTCCCTCCTCGTCTTCTACAGAAAACCCTGGATACTAATTTTCAAATCCATAGAATTTTGTATTTCAATCGACATCTAGAGTTCCAAACTCTCAAAAGAAAAATCGGAATGAGCAACCCTGAAAACCCTCTCGCAGCAATTTTTAATAAAATATTTGAAGTTTTATGATTTGACTACTATCTTCAATTTCAAAAACTTTCAAATTCTAATTTTCTGAAAAATTCCAGCAAAACAAAAATTATGTTTTGGCTTATTTTTTGGCCTCCTAGGGCTTTTCCGACCCCTTCGGGGTTACTAAGGGGGTTATCGGACCCGCTCTACAACATGGTGCAAAAAAAAAATTTCATGTCACATGTCATGTTACATGTCACATCATGTGTCATAAGCCGTTAATCCACATTTTACGGCTTGCAATAGACTCGTCGTTAATTTGGCATTCGTAAACAAAACAAAAATGATGTTTTGGCCTATCTTTTGGCCTCCTAGGGCTTTTTCGACCCCTTCGGGGTTTCTAAGGGGGGTTATCGGACCCGCTCTACAACATGGTGCAAAAAAAAAAATTCATGTCACATGTCATGTTACATGTCACATCATGTGTCATAAGCCGTTAATCCACATTTTACGGCTTGCAATAGACTCGTCGTTAATTTGGCATTCGTAAACAAAACAAAAATGATGTTTTGGCCTATTTTTTGGCCTCCTAGGGCTTTTTCGACCCCTTCGGGGTTTCTAAGGGGGGTTATCGGACCCGCTCTACAACATGGTGCAAAAAAAAATTTCATGTCACATGTCATGTTGCATGTCACATCATGTGTCATAAGCCGTTAATCCACATTTTACGGCTTGCAACAGACTCGTCGTTAATTTGGCATTCGTAAACAAAACAAAAATGATGTTTTGGCCTATTTTTTGGCCTCCTAGGGCTTTTTCGACCCCTTCGGGGTTTCTAAGGGGGTTATCGGACCCGCTCTACAACATGGTGTAAAAAAAAAAAATCATGTCACATGTCATGTTGCATGTCACATCATGTGTCATTAGCTGTTTAGTCGCATTTTACGGCATGCAGAATACTCGTCGACGATTTGGAACCGATCAGCTAAGTTCGAAATATATTGTTATGATAATTGAAATTTTATTTTTTGCAATTATTTTGACCAGAGTGAAAGAGTTTAATTTACTGCGGTAGAATACATGATTTTTTTAAATTTAATAATAAATTTAAAATTTATGAATAAAAGTATATGCGTATTATGTTGTTGGGTATCTGCATTCGGTTGTATTTAATTTGATTCCCAAATCATTCATTTGCGATAAATTCGCGAACGAATTAAATTTTCAGTTCTTGAAATTTTCGATTCAATTCGCGAGTCGAATTTTATTAGAAAAAGAATCAAATAATAAAATTCGTGAGCGAATCAAAAAATTTAATTCGCTTGGGATCCATTCGCAAACGAACGAATCAAATTTTTTGATTCTCCGTACCCTGGTCTTTGCCCACAGATCACACATAGTGCGCTCGATATGACCTGGATTACATTTATGAACACCGATCAGATTATTCTGAGCACTCAGATCGTTAAATGGATACAAGCTGGATGCTTTGGTCAATCCGATCGCAATTGAGAACTCGGTCCTAGAAAACTTGTATTAAAAATGTCTTCCTTGTGGAACGTATCGCGGCTTTAGTCTAGCAAATGCAATCGAAGCCTTCTAGCTTTGGCCGTTTTCACTTGCTGACTTGCAGATGGCGTTCAGATCGTTTTCACCGTGGAAGCTTCCGTTAGAATTCGGCTTTTGCGAATTTCCGCGAGAGTTTCCCGCTGCCAACGGAACGCAGTCCAGAAGTTGTGCGCAGCGCAAGGACCATGTTCGCAGTGCACCGCCGGCTGCAAATCTCCGCCCACCGGGGCTTTCGTGGCGGCGACTGGCGAGGAGACGAGCAAGGTGCGCTTGCGCCCACTGCCACCATCGCGCCACTGTTCCACGCCACGGGAGGCGCAGCGGTTTCTACGGGCTGCGACGGGGGCCATCGCTTGTTGCCGCAATGGCAACCGGGGCAGCCGGACCGGGCCTCGCCGCAACTGCATTAAGCGGACGAGTCGCGAGCATTGGCGTTACTAAGATTATTTTCTAGGGGGGTTTGTGGCCCGACATCCTTACAACAACTTTGTATCGGTCAAATAATTCCCCGACGTAAAATACTTTTTCCCAGCTCTCATTTGAATTAGAGACTGAAAAGTAACCACAGACACATACAGGGTGATTCGTAACTAAATGAAAAAGTATTTGTAACACTAGTTTATAAGATTTTTTCCCTGTTATTATTAAGATTCTCTGATTTCGAAAAAAAAAAACGGCCAAGTGCGAGTCGGACTCGCCCATGAAGGGCTCCGTAGCAGCAAGTAACATAATATAAAAGTTCATGTTATTATTAGAAAATAATGGTTCACGGTTAAGTTTATGAAATCAAATGTTTTATTTTTATTTTTATATTTGAGTTGATTGAATGAAAGGTAAATTGCGGTTTACGATTTATGACGTATTAAAAAATTTTCGGTGGAAGTTTGCATGGTAATGTACATCATATATTTTTTTTAGTTTTATCATTCTCTTATTTTAGAAGTTACAGGGGGGGGGCACACATTTTACCACTTTGGAAGTGTCTCTCGCGCAAACTATTCAGTTTAGAAAAAAATGATATTAGAAACCTCAATATCTATCCTATAGATACCCCACACGTATGGGTTTGATGAAAAAAATTTTTTGAATTTCAGTTCTAAGTATGGGGACTCGCACTTGGCCGCTTTTTTTTTCTATTTTTCTGTGAAAATCTTAATGCGGTTCACAGAATACATCTACTTACTAAGTTTCAACAGTATAGTTCTTATAGTTTCGGAAAAAAGTGGCTGTGACATACGGACGGACAGACAGACAGGCATGACGAATCCATAAGGGTTCCGTTTTTTGCCATTTGGCTACGAAACCCTAAAAGTAATAGAAAATTCCATCACGTTATATTTTCAAGCCAATTTTTCTTAAAAATTTAAAATATCCGTATTTTATCCATCAAATCACTACCAAAATGTCCGTTTAGGAAGAAATGGGTTAAGTGACCTCCACACACGACAATGTTCATCCCAGGGCGCCTTTACAAATGCGAAGTAAAGCAAGGGGAGGTAGAATTGAGAAACCAATACCAATGCAATCGTTTCAGATCGCCTTTAAAGATGTTTCACTTTATTGCTTACGCTGTAAATGCTATCTGTGACAATTTGTTGGTGACTATTTGTCTCCTTATATTTATTACAAGAATTTACAGAGGTAGTAGTCCTGACCTGCTTTCTCTATTTGAAAATTTTGCTGGGTGAATTTTTTAGAGATTGCATATGTGTTGACATTTTGAGAGCGTATTAGAGTGACCCTTCTTGTTGTTATCGATATTCTTTGACTAAATGTTCCAAGATATATCGATCGATTCTATGAAGTGTCCTGATGTACATTTGTGAGAATAGCCCCCTCTCAGAAAAACGCTTCACAAAAATCATGGTTGAAAATTTTATGTTCTTGAATGGAATTGCGCTCATATAAATCGTTATAATTTTTTTCAGTCGATTTCCAGAATGTCCTTCAAAAACTTCTTCGATTCGGCTTGTATCTCTTGAATCGAGTCAAAACGATGTTCTCGGAGCGGTTTTCTGAATTTAGGGAATAGCCGGAAGTCATACAGAGCTAAATCAGGCGAATAGGATGTTTGCGGAACCCTATCAGTCGAACCACAGATATTAACATGACGCTCTTTTTTGAAAAAATTGAGGTTTTTTAGAACCAAACAAGATTGGATGCGTTTGAGGCCCAAATGGGCTTTCAAAATCGATTGTGTCGACCCAAACAATATGTGCGTAATGTCAAAAAGGTCTTTGTCAATCCTTCAACATTTCCAACGTTTCGGAAGTCGAAACTCAATTTTTTGAGCCAAATTTAATGCAACTTTGTTGAATTTTGTCATTTAATTTTAAAAATCGAAAAATATCTCATTAACTACTGAATATAATGGTAAGAAATTTGATGCAGATGTCAGTTAGAGTGCTACCAACTCTAAGAAAAGAAAACTGTTAGTTTAGATAAGCCTGCGCGATTTAAATTGTAAAAGTCCTACTATTTTTTGATCACAGTAGTGTTTTATGCCGATTTTTTAATCTGTTATATTTTATGGGGTATCTGAGGGGTAACCGAATATTCTGGGAGGAGCCGGTACCATCCGAGTGCCCCCCTCTTGTAGTTGCGCCAATGCTCGCGAGCGCGAAAATTTTTGCGGGGTGACAAAATCATAAATAAGGTCGGCGGCTCGGGTGCACCAGCGCAGCGCACCGCATCGTGCCGTGCCAAAAGCTCGCTTGGAGCGACGACGGCGGCTGCTTTTTCTGCCGCGCTGGTTGGCAGTGTGGGCGGAAGAGGGTGCGGGGCGAGGTCGGGTGGTTTGGGGCGCGTCGGGCGGCGACGGTGTCTCGCGCGCTGGGCAGGTGGCGTGCAAAAGGTGGAAAACTCGAAAATTCGGCGTAGCGACGTTGTTGCGAGTGAGCGTGTGTGCGGCCGCGGAGTTTTCCCTTTTGGCACGAAACTGCGTGCGAACTCGGGCCCCGGGAAAAGCCTTCGCCTGGATAAGCGGGCGCTGCTGCCGCCCCGGCGGGGCCTGGGGCTCTTGCTCGGAGCTGCTGCGCCTATTTGTGTGAATTTCCCATTTCCCGACAGCTTTACGAGGGCGAAATGAATTGAATTGGCTATGGAAAAAGGCTTCCTGTGTGCAGTCTTTCGCCGGGTTTCGAACAACTCGGGCGACCGTTGAAAAGCCGGCGAGCGGTCCTCGCGTTCGCCTTCGCCTTCGCTTCGCAGCTCGCCGTTGTGTCGTGTTCGTCGGGAAAACCGGCCTCAGTTGCTAGCTGGCAATTTTCTTGTGAGGACTGATTAATTGCCTATTCTTGTTATAATATTTCTTTTTATTTTATTTTATCTTTTTTTTTTATATTTCGTTCGCGTTAACAAATTGTGAAAATCGTGAAAATCGTGAAAATCCACCTCTCGCCCGGATGATTCGTGTGCGGCAAAAACGACAACGAAAAGAAACGACCGAGCGCGTTGGCGCCATTTCAATTTCGCCGTAAACAACAACAACCGACGCGACGCCATTTTTTCGCGCTAGCACAGTTAACGTATTTTTATGATTTTTCGTTCGTTTTTTCTTTCGTCTTTTTGCTGTATGCTCGTTTTATTTTGTTTATTGTGCGCGCGGGGCTGCGTCGTGCAATAAATATGCAGATTTAAGGCATTTCTTGGATATTTTGATACGAAACCAGAACCATTTGCAAGCCTCCTTCCCGAGACGTTGCGCGACAGGAAATCTGCTTTTTTGGCATTCTCAGATTCAGTTTTCTGCAAGTGGTAAGTCGACTTTTGTTCACCTTTTTACTTTATTTCATTTTATTCTTTACTAGATTGCCGTTTTTCCACCGCTTTTCGAAACACGACAGGTCAATAATAAGCTTCGAGAACTTTGGACTTGTGCAAAGTTGCTTGAAAAATCGCTAATTTTGCTCACTTTTTTTTAATCATTTTGAAATAGCAAAAACATTTAGGCGTATGATACCATTTTTTTTTTTTTTTTTTGCGGGAAGAATATTTGATTTACATTTTTTGATATCAGATTTCTGCATAACCTCAAAATTGTTAGGGTTAAAATTAGAAATTGGCCCATGCGGGCCGCTATTTGTTTTATTTCTGGAGAATTTCGTTGACCGAGAAGAGAAGAAAAGTTGGAATTTTGTTGCAAATTAAGGAATTTTGTTCACAAAGTGGTCAAATTCGCAAAATTAACCCCTGACAAGTAATGAGGGCATTTTTGACCCATATAGAAAATCCTATTCGCTCGAAGCGGGTATTAGACCCTTCGACAAATGATTCTAATTTCCACCCCTTAAATAACTTTGAAAGAATTGTAATTAGATTCCTTTTTCGAAAAATATAACTTACCAGGTGGGAGCCGAGATATATTAAAAAAAAATGCACGACTGGGGCACTTTTCAACTCATCTGTAAGGGGCTAGCAAAAAGCATGGTTAACTGTCAGTTAACTTGTAGTTTTGTTTATTGAAAATTAGCCAAAAAAGTTGAATTTCTTATGAAAATAGCGACAAATGTCGAATATTGTGTCAAACAAATATTTTTGACATAAGTTTTTGGGACTTTAATTTCAGGGCAATATGATAATTTTTAAATTAAGTACGCTAGCGATTCGAAATTCAGACCGGTTGCCAATTCTTGTTTTCGAATATTTTCCTTTTCCCAGGAAATGGTTTACTTTTTTCGAACATCTCAATTCTCCCAACTCATGACATTTCTTTTTCATAGACAGCTATTTTCGAAAAGGGTTGAAAGTGGATTTTTCATATTGGCTTTTAATAATTTTAACATATTTGAAAAATCCATGGAATTAATTTTTTCGCAATATGTGAAGACTTGAGATTTGTGTATAAGAGTAAGAAAAGCAAATGGTACTGCTATAGCATCAGAATTTAATATAATTGACAGATTGCTAACGTTCTTGATTTGTATAAAAAATGAAGACTTGTCAAAGAAAAGCAAATCACCAATCAGTCTTAAGACTCAAACTTTCGAAAAAGCCGAGTTGCCACAGGGGCTAAGTTCCAAATTCGCTTGAATTGTGTTCCCTCCTGTAATTTTTAAGCCGTTGTATAAAAAACTAAAAAAATTGTAAAAGTTGTGAACACGTTGAACTAATTATTTCTGTCGTGTTACAATTACTAGTTTTGGAGGAGAAACAAGTTAATTTACATCTACATACTTCTATAGTAGAAGTTCTACGGTTCTACACTACTTTTGTGTATTTTTACACGAACTTGATCGGCTTTATTTTATTTTTTTAGTTTATTACTTTTACAGACGTAGTACAATATATAATGGGTGAGCCATCAGCTGATTTCTTTTTAAAAATGCTATAAAATAAATGCTATTCCATATTTTCCAAAGTTTGTTGATTTATTCAAAAAAATAAACCTTCCGTTTAGTTATAGAATGTAATTTCATTTAAATGGCTGCCTCGCAACTGTCACCGCAATTTTGTAGTACCTTATCGATGGTTTTGGTTCCTATTTCCTATAATATTGTGCTTAAGTGCCTGAATCGTTTCTGGATTGTTGATCATAAGCAGCACCCACAAAAAAAGTCCAATGGTATCAAATCGCAGCTGCTCAGCGGCTAGGGCACATTTCGGCAATACTTTTTCAATATTTTTCAACGCTGTTCAAGTGTTCATTTATTCATTTCGTACCGTGGAGATATGATATTGTTTTGTCTTTTGTTTTTTTTTACAGCAAAAGAGCTGTCTGTGTCAAAATAATATGTAATTTAAAAAGAAACCAACAGGTGGCCCACCCTATACTTAAAATTTTACTATATTTACATATCTATATTCCTTAGATCTAAGGCCCAAACAGCTCTATTTTATGAAAACATATTCTGCTATGGCAGCCTTTATCCTGAATTTGTTTTTATTATTTAACAATTCTTTTCAACAGTATGTAGACTTTTGTGGCTACGTATATGTGAAACCTAAAAGTGATATAACATTTAGAGGAAAAATTAATCATTTATGCGGTGTTGTTTCAAATTCTTGTCAAACTATTTAAGAGACAGGCCAATGGGGTTCTATGTCAATACAAAGGATACTTTAAACTCTAGATATTTAAAACTTTGCTATCGACGAAAATATTAAATCATTCTAGTTTTAAGAACAGACTACACTGTCTAGAAAACTACAAAATATCTTCAAAAGTTTATAAAATACTTTTGTTTATTTATCTGTCTGTCTGCCGTATTTTTATTTCGTTATTTGGGATTTTTTTCATTAAAATCATTTTGTTAGTACCAAAATTATATATAATAATAATATATAATAAAATATAATATAATAATAAAATAAAATTTTTCTGCACGAATACGAATGCGTCTTTATTTTAACAATTCTGTAAGAATCTAGGCCTGTATCAGCAATTGTTTTAATTAAGATAGATAAGTTTTGCTTCGGTCACAAATCGTTAATCGACGTTTTTTTAATGAAGAGTTTTGTTTTTTTATGCTATATTCTGACTGATATGATTTAATTCTTTATCCGTGCTTCACCAATACAAAGTGGAAAAAAATAGCATAAAATTCGGACATTACAGAAAATTATTTTACGAATTTTTAAATAGCTTCTTGCATAGTTGGCGATCCTACAAAAATTTAAATAGCGAAAATCATTGCTTTCTTTTCCTTTTATGAACAATATATTTGTGGAATTATATCTTCATCACTTAAGAAATTAAAATTCGCTTAAAATTCCGATTTACAATAGACGTTGTATATTTTTCCACAATAGAACAGATGTTTGTCCTACTTGCGTAAAACTGTGCAAACTTAATGTCGCCATTTATGTTTGCTTTTCTGCAGATTGCTTAGCATGAATTGAATAAGTCTTTTAAATTGATATTTCGAAATAATACGTGGAGAAATTATTACAAGAAAGATCGAGATCTATTTGTACCAATAAGAAATCAGACTATCTAATTTAGAGATGTTGTTTTCTAGGGTTTTTACTATATCACGAAAGTGAACATACAATAAAGAACGTTTAAAGAATTTCAAAGTAAATTAATGTTGGTCGTGTATAAATTCATTTTTATGATGATCCTGCTTTAATCCTCGTCCAATGACAAAATGATGGTAAATTGCTTCGCCCACGGAAGGCAAGAAGGCGAAAAATCGACACCACTCCGACACGTGTCTATTTTTAATTTGGAGCCAAAGAGTTCGCCCAATGATTTTAGAGTGCGGTTTGCCCACTGTAGATCAAATTAGATCCTGAGGCCGCATTTAGAGCCAAGAGTTTTTGTGTTGTTTTCATTTCGCTTTTATTTTTTCTTTAATTTTATTGTTTTCAACCCGGTCGAAACTTTTGGGATACCGCACCACCGTCGCACCATGCTGTCGAACTCTGAATATCTTTCCCGCCTTTTGTCTTTCTTACTTTTGCTACTTAAGATTTTTGGTTTTTATTTTTTTTTATTTTTTTTTTTTGGTGTGTTTTAGAGAAGATTCGGGGCCAGTTGCCAGGAAAGAGATTAACGTTGCCGCCAGCAAATGTCAAGTGATTGAAATCTTCGATCATCTCAGTTTGGCTGCCAATGGTCCTCGCGTCTTTAAACTGAATATCTGCTCTTGTTACATCGATCAATTTTAGCTTTCGCTAAAGAAATTGACTTGTGGAATTTCGAGGCAAACAACAGCGACGACAGTTTGTCGATTTTGTTTTAGGGTTCGATCATCAACCCCGCACGGTTTGGTTCGGCCCTAATGCACTATTTCGCTGCAGACAGAGAATGTTGCATTCTAATTGCACCGATGCGATGCGACGACGAACGGTGCCAGACGACGGACGAGATACTCGACACAGAGACAGGTCACTGTGATTTACTTTTGCAATTAGAAGAATTTATAGGCATTCGGGACTTAATTGTGTGAAAATTGTAATTGTCCACTTCGTCTTTCTGCTCGTCGTCTAACAGACAAATTTCGATATCAATTAACAATTCATTACCGCTTTTATCGCTTAATTTCATTTTTCATGCTTCTGGGCAATCGCTTGTCTGTTATGAAGATTTACTTTGTTATTATTAGAAATATCTTTTTGACAAAAACTATTAGTGTAGTTTCTTTCAACACCCAAGATTTTTCGTTTTTCGATACAGAATATTTAAAATTCATGTCTAGCATATGTATATTCTACAGTCACGCAATTGATACTTGTTCTAGCGTTTCCACAATTTTTATAAGAGTGAATATATAAATGTATTGTAGTCTTTAACCCTTATAACTTTATACTGAATTTTTAACTATATAAAACGATGAAAAAACTTATTACAAAATCATCTATATACTTATTGTTTAACAGAACCCTCAGCTGTATGTAACTACATCATTATTTGGTTATGTTAGTAATCAGAATCAGAATTAAAGCAGAATCATGCAGTCAAAAGACTTATATGACCAGTAACAGCCAAGTTGAAATTGCATTAACGTACAATAAAATGTTTACAACCAGTCAAATCAAAAAGACATGACTAGTGAGTTAAAAGCACTTTTATTAATAGCAACATCAAATTGATCAGCATTGATATTAATAGATAAGCGAATCGCATGCGCGATAGGATCAAATTTAATTTTCTTAGGTTGTAATCACTCACTCTGAACTGAAGCTTATCAATCAATGTATTAAAATCAATGTTGTCAACTAAAAGCTGGTATACAAAAACGAGATCCCGATGTTTTTCTAAAGAGTGCATACTAAGCAGCATAAGTCGGTTATTACAAAACATAGTCAAAGTAGCTTCTGCGAAAATCATCATCATGTAGATTATTATGAAAGAATTTTATATTAGAAAACGATCTTAATTGAAATTGATCGACTGTGAACTACTGATCGATTAGTGTAGACAAATAACTTAATGTCATCGGTATATAACAAAGGTTTGCAAACTTTCATCAGTCTAGTGATAACGTCAATAATCAAAATAAAAAATAACTTCCCTGTGAAACACCAAAGGATTATCTTTATAAGAACACGAAGAAAATAGGATTTTTGAAAATTTCAAAAAATGCCAAATGTTATTGCTACCAATATTTTAGACGCCAAATATGAGGATATTTTCAAACTATTCTTCTGAAAGAGTCAGATCTAGACTCGAATAAATATTTGGGATGATTTCTTTTTCATGTTAATTCAAGTAAGAGCTTCAAACAACTATCAGAATCCATATATAATAGTATAGAATTGTCAGTAAGTTTTTAAAATTTTACTGAGCCTTTGGCCAATTTTTAGATTTAATACTTTAGACGAGAACGATATGAATCAAAAATTCATACGTCATTGAGCATCATTTCAGGGGTTATATGGGTTTCAAATTAAAAAAAAAATAATTTTTTTTTGATATATTTTTAAAAAAAGTACTATTACATTCAAACTTTTAGGTATCAAAAAGAGTAGCAGTTGAATCATATTCTATAAAATTTTTGTTGATAAATATCGAAAAATTACCCGCTGAGTGTTTGTTTTCGAAAACCTCTTAAAAATGTGGTGGACATCATTACTTGTGCTAGATTTATCGGGAACCAAAAAAGGTGCTAGATTTATCGGAAACCAAAAAGGTGCTAGATTTATTGGAAACCAAATGTAAAAAAAATTGAAATCTAAATTTTTGGCGGCGGCGGCGTTGCGTATGAAAAATTTATTTTATTGGTACGAAAAACAATACATATTGCGATGTAAAGTAAGTTGTGATGAACGAAATATAAAATCGTTCGTTCATTCCCTAGTAGTTTAAAAGACGTATACAAAATTTGAATAAGTTCGGTGTGTTTGTTTTTGAGTAATCGTTCCAAAAATCGTCCACCGACTTCAAAAATAGAGTTTAGAGAAAAACGCGTTTAAAGTTTAAAGTAATAATAAAAAGGTAAACATTTTTTATATAATATAGTTCAAATGCTATTCGTTTTGAAACGATTTTTTCAACATTTGAAACCCACGTAACACTTTAGAATTGCAATTATTTCCGACAATTTCAAGGTCGTGCTTTAGAAATTATTATTATACTCATGAAGATCTTTCATATGAACCATATTTCATCACTGTATAAAAGAAATTTTGGTGTTTATTGTTTTGATGTTCGAAAAACAACAATGAAGAAGTAAATCTATTAAGGGATTAAAAATATGTAAAACAAATTCGAAAAAAAATGTTTAAAATAGATCATTATGTATTATCAAACCAAAACAAAAATTTGAAAACGAAATGGCAAAAGATAACCAATTCTAAAATATTCCAAAGATTGAATCCAAGATCTTCTCATTTCATAGAAGGGACAGAATAATTTCAGAGGCCACTACCCCAGGTGTAGAAATTGTATACAGCAGTAAATTTTGATATTCAGAGGGCTAGTGAATATTCATTTTAACGAGAATTTTATGCTAAGCCATCGGACTAACCAATGAAAAATGTCTATAACTTTAACACATATATCCAATATGGGACGGGAACAGAAAAACAAAAAATGAAAAAAATAAATAATAAGAAGTATTGCGGCCTGGAATCGATATATGCAAATGAATTATATAACATCAATCAGAAAATCCACAAAATCGAATGATCGTCAACGATCAGATATGGGTTGTGTTTGAGGCTCGTTCGGGTCAGGAACCGAGGAAAGAGGCAAATTGATGTGAATAAAAAGGTGCACATGTCTCCGAACGTGTTGTGGGTATAACACACCCAAACGAAAACATATATCTTAAGGTATTTTCAACTTTATATATATATATATATAAATTTTAAAAACCGATAAAACAAGTTCCGCCGGTTTCCTGAAACACTTGTCTTAATGGCGTTCCAGAGGTGATCCCCATGGACCAAATATTATCAGCTTTTCATTAAAAAAGAGAAAAGCCCCCCCATAATAAGAGCCACTCCAGATATCATGCGGATGAAATTCAAATAAAGCAAAGGGAAAGCTAAAATCCAAGGTTTTATCGATATACATGCAACTGCATTAATTGACATGTTAATTAGTCGATGTATAAGTGCACGATCGATATACATGTGCGAATAATATGCATACGATGTTGATGTCGTTTTAAAAATTAAATAAAAACAACCAGTAATAGTAAGATGCGAGACAAGAAAATAAATAAAAAAAAGGGGTAAAAACATGATCGAACCGCGAACGATGAAGGTGCGCGCAAGATGCGAACGCGCAAGAGGTGATATAACATAACCTCTGGAGGAAAATAAGTTGCAAAGTTAAGGCAAGTGCATTTTATATATATGTATAGTATATATACTAATACGGCCGATGCAGGCCATGCAACCTACTGCATTTCAAGGTAATCTGAAACCGGTATATGAGTGATTGCACTTTCGACTCGCCAATGTAAACACAGGTGACTCTGGCCATTACGGCTATTATTTGATCAGTCATTTGCATGGCTCCCTGGTCCTCTGAGCATGATCTTTTGAGCATATTACGGTGCCGGAGCGCATATTTATATCTTTAAAAAGAACAAGAAATAAAAAAAAAGAAGTCTTAAGATTACGACGATCAGCAACTTCATTCCTATACTTCAACAACAAACTATACGACGGCAACGATCGTGGATGGAGGCATGCAAACCGGCACAGCCCCGTCCAACTATCCGTAGTCGGCACGTGAATTGAATTTGCAACGTTTTTTTTTTTTACCTCAAACTCAATTAAAAAAAACTCGTCGTGCCAGGTGTGATTATAGCTCCACTTGTTAAAATATGTCTACTGCACCTTATTCATTTAAAGTACAGGTGGACGCGCGATCAGGCCCCGGACTGATCATGCTTAAAGCAAGTCGTACTTCAAGCGCCTAGGTGTTGCATTTTTAATTCTAATTTTATTTATTGATTATGCGGTAAATTCTATAATAGGTAAATTAAGTTTTTCAATTCGATTTGTTGCAACCTCGGGCAGTGGGCGTGAATATGAATCCTTTGTTAACAAGCTAATAAATAACAAGAGTTATGCAATAATACTCCATTTCACAATTATTCATTATTTAATTTCATATAATTAATCAGCGATAAAAGGTAATTTTAAAAGCTATTTAATACCCAATCTCAAACCCTTGCAGGCATTTTATACTTCCCTGTGGTTTATGATACGATAGTATCTTTATACCTTGTGTACAACAAGTTTAAAGTAAGATATTAAATAAAAAACAAATGCAATCAACACCACATTAAGGTATAAATTATAGGCAACATAAAATAAAATTGTTGTGAAACATGTTCACTGTTCCTTAAGTAACTGAAACCAATGACGGGCCCAAACGACTTCCCTGCGGAACCTTAGGTGTAATTGCCTTGCCGTTCTTCACTCTACCATAGCTGCTGTAAGTGCATAAAATTGCAATTTTAAATCTGTTGAATCGAATGACTGTAATTTTGTGCGTTTTATAGTTATATAGACGTATCATTTGTAAGAATATCTAGCTACTGCAAAAATAAATAACTCTTAATTAACATAAAAGCAAACCATTTAAAATCAAACTATTAAAAAAAAGACAAATAAAAGTAAATATATTTTAATAACTAAGGAAAAATTTAATTTTTTTTAAATAAAATTTATAAGAAATTTTAAATGTTTTGAATTAAGGTGGTCAATATTAGTCCTTGTTTAGTTTAAGATAAACTCAGTTCATTCCTTAAATCAATTAGATTTCTTCCAAAATCCATTGTTTTCAGTGAGATTAACTTTCAATTACAAATGTTATGACGGTTGCTTGTTACTTAAAAATAAACTAGAGCCAAAGCTCTATAAAACCAATCCTAAAAGTGTCTAATAAAAATTACATTGCAAAATTTGCGATAGCCCGATTGATATAAATCCCATACTAGAAAATAATTTACAATCAGTTTGATTTTCACGCTGACTTTAAACATCTAGTTCTAGTAAAATATTACAATACAGTAGCGATAGAGCTTCCAATTGATAGCTTTCATAACCCGTACATAAATTCTAATCCTAAAATTATTTAATTCTTTTTTATTGCATCTGCAGCTTTGACGGCATTTAATTTATTGTGTTGTTGAAATTGAAGCATCTACCGAAATGAAGAGCTTATCAAATCAAAAATATTTCTCTTAAAGATTTATTGTGTGCAAACTTACGTCTTCTTGTTCATTTTGAAGCTTAGTCATGAAAATTTCATAACATGTTAAAATATGACTTGCGAGTCACGGTAAGAGAATTTCCTGCTTTAGATAGATAAAGCCAAAAGAGATTATAAACAGAAATCTGGGACGAAAGAATCATTCTTTTAAATGATCTAATATATTTTATTTTGTTACTCATAATACAATTAATATTACACATTCACTGAAACCCGCAAATGGAAGTTTTGAGATAGATAGCTCTAGTTTTAAAGAAAAAGTACATTGAAACGAAATTTGAAAATATTATTAGCTTATAAACTTTACCGAAAATTTTTGTATTATAATTTTCATTAAAACTTTGGCTCTGAACAAATGATTAAACGCTTTTAATAATAATATTTTATTACCGATATTTTTGGAGAAAAGTTGGCTTAAATAAAACTGCCCTATATTCATAATTTTGGAAAATTGTGATGTCACTTAACATTTATTCAGTACAAACATTTAATGGCTTGTGAAATGAATAAAAGCCAAAACACTTATGAAAATTGGTATTTTTTTATATGTAATTTTAGAGTTCAAATTGCATATCCAGTTTAAAATATACGTAAACTTTGTTTTTTTTTCTTCAAAATTCTACAGCTCAGAGGCATTTTGTGGTATAATCTTGGTCAATGATAGGATTTCTCCAGAACTGAATGCTCTACAAAAGTTTCCATTGCGTCGTAACCCTAACTCCCACCAGATAGGTAGTACGGGTCACTAAACCCAATTTTTTCATGAAAGTCTCGGTTTTTTGCCCCTATCTCGTAAATAACAAGAGCTATAGAAAAAATGTAAATGACAAACTTGTAGGAAATTAAATTTTCTACAAAAAAGTTCAACACCAAATCGCTAACATCGATATTTCTTGAGGTATTGGGCTTTGAAGTTGAGGTAGTGTGGAATTTTCATGGATTATTGAGCTAAATTGTAGAAACACTACCTCAACTGCAAAGCCCAATATCTCAAGAAATATCGATGTTAGCAATTTGGTGTTCAAAACATTTTTGTAGGAAATTGAATTTGCTACAAGTTTGTCATATTCACTTTTTCTGTAGCTCTTGTTATTTAGGAGATAGGGGAAAAAAAACCGAGACTTTCATGAAAAAATTGGGTTTAGTGACCCGTACTACCTATCTGGTGGGAGTTAGGGTTACGACGCAATGGAAACTTTTGTAGAGCATTCAGTTCTGAAGAAATCCTATCATTGACCAAGATTATACCACAAAATGCCTCTGAGCTGTAGAATTTTGAAGAAAAAAAAAAACAAAGTTTACGTATATTTTAAACTGGATATGCAATTTGAACTCTAAAATTACATATATTTCATGAAAAAATTGGGTTAGTGACCCGTACTACCTCGCTGGTGGGAGTTAGGGTTACGCCGCAATGGACACTTTTGTAGAGCATTCAATTCTGAAGAAATCCTACCATTGACCAAGATTATACCATAAAATGCCTCTGAGCTGTAGAATTTTAAAGAAACAAAATCAAAGTTTACGTGTATTTTATACGGGAAATCTTTATACGCCTTGGTCGAAAACTTAATATTAATATTAAGGGCTCCAATTTTCAGGGAATTTTCTTTTAGGTATTGCCCACAAAATTTCGAGGTGGGAGAGAAAAACAAAATAGTCGGGAAAAAAAGCACCCTAGTATATATTTTATATAAAAACTTGATATCGATTTATTTTTTTTTTTACTTTTATTTATTTTTTTTTTTACTTTTATTTATTTTATACTTTTTTAGTCTAGATTTGTTTCATAGTTTATCATATTTTACTCGTCAAACCCTTTCACTTCATACCCATGTCAAAGGGGATGTGAAGAAAAAAGGAACTCCACCATCTTGGGACATCCTCCATACTGGATTTAGAACGATATTATATATGTTATATTGTATTGTCACGAAACTTACGTAAATATGTCAAATTTCATCTAAATCGGATCATAGGAAGTGAGTTAAAATACGAGTACAAAGTTTGACCCGGAAAGATATACATACGAACGACTCAAGTTAAATAGAAGCTTGTAAAAAGACAGGAACTTATTTTTTTTTTTGAAGATCTAAAGAAAGTATACTTCTGAAGAATTATTCAGTATGCAACAATTCCGTGTAAGAAAATTTCAAATCTTCCACAATGAGTGTTCAAAATACAATTTTTTGTACTTTGAGCTGTTGTCTTGAAAATGACAATAAACAAAATACTAATCCGCAAGTAATATTTAGTATGCAAAAAATTTTGTAGAAATTATCTAGTCACGCTTTCAGATATCGTACCGATAATTTCGTTGATTAATATTATTTTTTTCATTATGTAGGTATATATAAAATAATGGTCGCAAGATATGAAAAAATTTAAAAAATTTCAAGAGCTCTCAAGAAAGGACTATAAAATTATTAACAAGGTAACAAAAAAGAGGCAAATCATTTTCTTTCTCCTAATTATAGTTGCCGCCGTCTCAAGGCTTTTTCTAAATTCCAGAAACACAATTTACGTGATTCATGAGTTCGTGATTGCCTTTGGATAAATATGGTCGAGACTTTGTTACCAAGCCCATGTGTCGCTTTGGAGTTCAAAATTGCACTATACATATATATCTTGTATAAATCTAAAAAATAATAATATTACAATCACTTCAAAGTCCCAATCCTTATCGAAGATTTCGACCGTGAAGGTAGCATTTCGTAGTTGTAATGTATAAGCTGCCATATCTAAGAGTATAGCGTGTCAACTTGAATATCGATTGGCGAGGGACACTATCAAAATAAAATTTTCACTCTAGGGGGAAACTCTCGAGATAAGACACTCATATAATTGCCTATCAAAAAGATAAAAACCTAAGTTCAATACCACGCCGAGAGTTTATGATAGCAGCGCGTACGTTATCTTTGCTTGGACACTATACAAAGATATAGCCAAAAGCTGCTGTTTATAATATGACCAATCAAATTGTTCTTCCTCAAACCGTGAGAACAAAGTGGTTGATTCAAAATATTTTAGCAAATAGAAAAATACAAAAAAATTGTGTATGAGGTTCTGGATAAATGTGAAGTATAATTTCCTTGCGGTGGCAGTGGTATCAGGCAAATTCCCATACTGAGAGCTAAAACCACGATTCGAACATGACCACCAGAAGTTCCTAATCAAATTACAAAACGTCGTCTTACCCGCACCCGGTCTCCGGTCACACGTACGAGAATATGCATACATTTTTTTTATATTTCACTTTTTCTATTTTCGGAAATGAATGAATTTTCCCATCCTTGATTTTTGCGCGGGTTTTTCGCTTTATATATGTTTTCTTTTTATATATTATATGTATATATTTTTTTTCAGACGGGAATTTGCTGATAGACAATTTTTTTTATACTGAATCCAAGTTGTGTAGAAATCGTACGCCTCGGGTGCAGGGGACCTGTTGTTTCTTAGTTTTTTTCATTCAAGACTGGTAAAACTGCAATTCAAAGTTGCACCACTGGTCTGACTGTGCAACCTTGGGGCCCCTCACGGGGGTACCATCTAATGTGTGATCATACGTCTTCCAGCTCAGCGTTATCTGGCAGTTTTTCAGCTTGTTCTTCCCTGCTGTGCTCCGCCCTTCCCTTCTCTGGGGGGCTCCAATCATATTGCAGTCGCGCGTATATATAAAATTGCATAAAACGGAGTGCTACGGGGCGCACCAGATAAAATTCCGGAAGCGAAATTGTGGCTTTGAATGTTCTCTAATGCGATCTGCTATAAGATATATCGAACGACAGTCTTCTTGCAACATGGGGTCTTCAATTATTAATCGACCGCAAAATTTGCTTCCCGATTAAGATGTCTTCTCTTTCGGGCTCGAAATTGAAAGCGAAATTGCACCGATCACAATCTTTAAGAAGATATTATCTGCCATGTGGGAAGATTGAGAAGTGTATATGCTTCTAGTTAACTGAGGAGACGGACAGTCTGCACAAATTTAGACAATTTAAGTGGCGCAGGTTTGGTGAACATCTCGCTATCGAATTTGGCACATTTTCAAAATTTCATGGGTGTGACTTGGACGACGACGTTGCAATTTTCCTAGTTTAAATTCACGTTCGGGAAACTTATGAAACAATTTTCTATAGATTGTTGCGGGAATCTTAAGTGGATACTTGCTGAAATGGCTAACATTCATTTCTTCTCCGATTTAATCGGATTCGGTGAGGTGATACATTGTAATTTCTTGTGCAGCTATCACTTTGAATCGCGATATGTAGACTATGAAAAAATTAAATGCAACGTGAAATTTTAGTGTTTAATTGCCAACTTCGCTTGCTCTTTTCTCAAAAATTGCATCAAAATTCGATTTTATTTGATATACTATAGGTATGAATTTGCATATCTAAATTCCATACATAATACAATTAATAATTAAAGTGTTCACCATTATACTTTTGAAATAATAACTTTGAAACAAAATATATTAAAAATCGATACTATCATTCTATAGACTTTTGTAATTCCCTAAAAAACCAATGCGGATATTATCGAATTTTTGGGCTTACAAATTTGTGTATAAAAGATTAGATATTTGTTTTTGTTTCATAAAATTCGGAGAAACTATTCGATTATAAATTACATTGTTTTATAAAATTCAAAAAACCTTCAACAAGTTTTCAATACCTGAAAAATACGTTAGCTTACAATTTTCACTAATAAAATCTACTTGTACTCTAGTCTAGTAACTATTTATAAAATTAAAAACATTATCAATAATCAAAATAAACAATAACTAGGTCTAACATAAAGACCCAAGGACATTCGATTAAGTATTATGGTGTTTTTTGATTGTTATCACAAGGTTAAGTTTGTTTCGATAGAAGTGTTTATGACGCCGATTAGGTAGCTACTGGTATAAATACCGAAAATGGTAAAGTCTATTTATACTATTGTATAATAAGGTTTTTATCGGGACTATGCCTTTGTAGATATTAAAATTTGCTCTTCAATTTTATTTGTTACTTTTGTTTGTATTTTATGTTTGAAGTGTGTAGATAAACGTTTATATTAAAGGATTTGTTTGTTTCAAAATTAGCCTTACTCGTACAACTCAGAAAAATTATGGGAACCTTTAAAATTGTTGGTTTTATGGACTGTCTACCTTATAGCACTGAAGTAATATATTTAAAAAAAATAGACAATTACCTGACTTTATTGCTTTTCGTTTTCGTGTACCATGAAATTCTAATTGCGTGATATACGCTTTTGAAATTTTTTTTTAAGATAGATTTTTACAAATTACCTGCAGACAATATTAAGAAAAAATATAATTTCTGTATGCACTAATAAATAATATTATTTACGATTTAGCAAGAGACCTAGGCTTTGTTTTAGAATTCTATCTCATCAGAAAGATTGTCTGCTTCGACTAAAAATGTTTCATATGAAAATTTGAAAATGAATTTTTGTTAAAGTTGAAAATTCCCTGTAGTAGATTCAATAGGTTGATCAAAAATTAGGATCTTTAAAGGATTTCCGCGAAAAACGATTTAAAATTTTTTAGAATATCTAAATTTACTTTTGTAGTGTATATATATAAATAATATAAATTAATTTAAAAAGACGCTAATATAGGAGATACAAAATTCGAGTTATTACAATTTATTTTGTAAAAATACAAAAACAGAAATCCCGAAATTCCTTTTGTTCTCAAAATGCCCTTGAATTTTAGAAATTTTGGTTACTATATTGGATTCAAAATCTTGAAATTTCAAATTTTGATAGTAGATTTGAAATCAGTCACCTCGAAAATCCCCAAGTACCAATTTTCATGGTAATCCAATGTAGTTTAAGATGTTTGGTAATTATATTAGGTCCGTCATTTTGAGACCCTATATTTTATCACAACAAACCTAAATATTAACCTAGGATATAAGCTATAACTATGCTGTTTTCTTAAAATCCGTCCAGTAGATATTATGTGATATGTGCGTGCCTGTGCGGTTGCATTGAAAGAACAGAAAGATTATAGATATAATGCTGAAAAATTAGACAACTCACCTACTTTCCGTAAGTGATTTTTAGTCAATTTAGTTGACTTTTTGTCCATTTTGAATTAGGTGGTTTTAATTGAGAATTTTTGTATGCGTTTTAGGTAAATTGTCCATAGAAATTAGGTTTTGTAGGTTTTCTAGTGATTATTTACGAAATTTAGACAAATTTCCCACAAATTGTAGGTCATTCTTCTACATTTTGTAGGCAAATAATCTATAAATTTTCTACAAGATATAGAAACATTTTCTACATTATATCGGTGACTTTTAAGAAAATTTACTACAACGATTTACATGGTAAACAGGTTTCTCACAAAACCGTGTAAATCGAAAACAGAATAAGTTGTGAATAATTCAGTAATTTATTATATATATGGCATAAATATGTAATTCATTTTACAATGCAGGAAGAAGTAATCAATACCCTTAAAATTTTAATAAAAAATTGAATTTCTGTCATCATTTTCATAGCCTATAAATACTTAACGTAACTTTTATTATTCGATAGTACTTAAGGCGATTCTGTTCGATGCTAGAGAAATAGAAAATCTCGATTCGGTGAGACTTGATAATGAAATCCGTAATTAACAATTTGTTTTGGTTTTGTTTAAGCCTTTATAGACCTCCTACTAAACATTTATTAATATAATGATGGAACCAAAGAGCTCGTTCAACATTCGGGTTATTTTGGTAAAAACTTTTACCTAATTTTGATCCTAAATAAACTCTTATTTATATGATTCTTATTGTGAAAAATCAAAAATTGCAGTAGCAATATGTATGTGGTTAAAATGTTCACTTTAACCGAAACTTGTTTTTATCCTTATTTTAAAAACCGCTTAAAAGCGAAATCGTGTAAAAAAATTACCGCGCAAATCGGAGGATAGGTGTATTTACAATCTGTAGTCATATTTACTACAACCTTATGACAAGAAAATTTCTACAGAATGAAGACACATTTTATATAACAATAGCACAAAATGTACAACAGTAGGTGCTTTTTCCACACTTCGATTAGTTAAGTAAATTACATCGTAACAAACTGAAAAAGGGTATAGCGGCTTTTTTAACTCGCATTTGGGAGTCGTTTAAGTATCAATTAAAAATAATTCAGCCAAATTTTCAGCTCTTTATCTTAAACGGTTTTCGAGATTTTCAAAAAAACCTCTTTTTTCAATTATTTTTTTTTTCCATAGTAAAATTCAAAATTATAGAATGGTGATTTTTTTCCTAATTCTTAGGAGTAAAAGACATGCAAAAACATTTTTGTCATGATTCTTAAACGAAAAGCCGGTTTTTGGCGGGAGAAATAAAATTTAAATCTTTTTTTTAACGCCTTTTTGAAAAGTGTCAATCACCGAATTTTGCCAGAAAATATTTTTTATTCTCCTCTATACTCAGGATTTTTTGAAGTGGTGGAACAATATGAAAAAAATTAAAAAGTAGTTTTTTTTCTGTAATCTTGCGTTTAAACAAACATATATTTTTGAAAAAAGAAAATACATCCTCACTAGAGAAAACCGTAGAAAATTAGTAATAAGAGTGTGAAAAATGATTAAAGAGACGTTAAATAAATCTTATTTCATGATAAATTGCACTTAAAGATAATTATATAATTATTCCATACTATTGGGAATAATTAATCAGTTTTGATACAATTAAAACAAAAATTTCACTTCAAAAAATAAAAAAATATTTTCTAACAAAAGTCGTGACAATTTTCAAAAAGACGTTAAGAAAAATTATTTAAATTTTATTTCTTTTCAGCTTCTTGTTTAAGAATCATGACCAAAATTTTTTTTAATGTCTTTTAATCCTAAGAATTAGGAAAAAAATCACCATTCTATAATTTTGAATTTTACTATGAAAAAAAAAACAAAAAATCGAAAAAAGAGGTTTTTTTGAAAAACTCGAAAACCGTTTAAGATAGAGAGCTGACAATTTGGCTAAATGGCGTCGAAAAGCGGTTCGGGTATTTATATATATTATGTAGGAAGCTAAATTTCTGTACTATCCTACTAAAACATATCGTACTTATATTGCGGTCAATTTATGTCTGCGGAATTATATGTTACCATTATCTAGACGGCTTGGCAGAATGCGCAAATATGTTTGTTGGAAGTGACAGCCCGAATGGTCATTACTCCAACAAATCGGCCAGGAATTGTCGAAACAATTGCTCTGCCAAATAATCGGCCAATTTCTCAAGGCAGCCTTCACCTTCCCCGCAGCGAAGCCGTAAAATGTTGTCGAATAAACGCCACCCGAAAGCTTCTCGCTCATATTTCATGCTGAAATTCCGCAGCATAGAACTCGGGCCGCATTTTATGCGAATGCGAACCTCATTAAAATTCAGACATTTGCCACATTGTCAACGTAATGCCCAAATCGGCCACAGCAAAGTTCCCGACACCGGGTGCCGGGTGCCGGGTGCAGTCGCAAGGGGTTTCTCCAAAATCAATAAAAAGCATAAACCGTGCAACGCCCTTTTTACCTGTATTTAAGGTGAACTTGTGGTCGCTGTTCGATCGCCCATTATCATGCCATGCACACAAAAACGCCGCCGTGCTGTTACGACTGTTGGGAGAAATATTTATGTAGGGCTGGATAGGCCCGTCAGCGACCCGGGAACTGGCAACTACGAGCGCCTGATATGAGTCCAGATTATATACGGAAAAGTCTGGAGTGGAAATGCCCCGAGTTAGTATGCAAAGTGCAGTGTAGGGGGGGACTGAGAAGCACGTGTCCGGTGCATTCACCAGGGATTTAACTGCAGCTCTTTTGAAGACGATACCTCTTCGGGGGGGACACCCAATACCTCGGGCTCCTCCGGCTGTGGGGCCCCACAAATTATCGCAATTCCCACGCTCAGATTTTTCGCCCGGCACCGCATGTGGGATTCCAGTGGCGTTTCTAGATTGAGTAGAGCCCCAAACAGATTTCTAAACCCTATTCAATTCTGTATTTCTTGTATTATAAATATAATTATAATAAAGAGGAAAGCTTAACCCTTTTTATCCCATATTAAGGTTCCCACACACCGGCGCGAAATATTCGTTCGAGCTGCGAAATTTTCGCAGCGAAATATTCGCAGTAGTTTGTTTACATAGCGTCTAATGTGATTATTCCCACCGGCACGTCGCGAATCCGCTGTGCTAGCGATTTTGTAGCGAATAATTCGCCGCGAATCAGTTTCGCTGCAGTCAGCGTTTTTATCGCCATCGGTGCGTATTTCGTTCAAGTATTGACTGTGTATTTATTAAAACCGGTGTGTAAAAGATGGCAAAGACTGAAAAATTACTAGAAATTGTTAAAAAACATCGTATTTTATACGATTTATCACACTAGGATTATAAAAATATTCGGAAGAAAGACAAAATATGGGATGAAATTGGGAAAGAATTGAATGCAACCAGTAAGTATAAATTTTAAATTCCTTAAAAGGTAATATCGGCCCATCCAAGGCCCAATTTCAAGTTAAATTTAACATTTTGGCTCGCATTTACGAATTAAAATAATTGACAAACTTTTCTCTTGTATCAAATGCTAATCTTGATGCGCGTCTTGGGTCGTTATTATAATTAGTAAAAGCGTTTAATCCATGCTCTGGAGGGTCCAAATATTCCCAAAAATCATCGTCGCACTTTTTACTTATGAGAAAATTGTGTAAGATACATGCTGTTTTTACAATTAGGGTTGTAGTGGTCACTTTCGTTTCTATCGGCCTATAAAATATTCGCCATTTTTGAGCCAATATGCCAAAGGCATTCACTACCACCCTTCTTGCACTACAGAGACTTACATTAAAGTTCTCTTTCCGACAATCTGTCCTTGATTGTCTATATGGAAAGGGTCTAATTAGATATGATTTGAGAGGAAAAGCCTCGTTAATTTCCGCTTTGGTGTGCGGGTGCACGCGAATTTCGCTACCGCGACAAGTGCGAAATTTTCGTCGCCGCTATCATTGCGAATATTTCGCGCCGGTGTGTGGGGACCTTTATCCGTGAACTTTAAGCTCGGGCAACTTTGTTATTTATTTTTAAAAAGTTCTGAAAACTCATACCCGGGTATTTTCAATAGTGCTCTTTCAGAATATGAAATACCGATTTTTGAGGGTAAATTATATAAAAAAAAATTTATATTTTCGATATGAAAGAAGTTTTGGAAAAAGCCAATACCACAAAAACTCCGGCTTAAAATGTCTAATTAATAAAGTTATTAAGCCCGGAAGTATGATTTTTATCATTAAGGGGTTGTAAACCACCCCTAAAATCGACATTTTTACGCTGACTCGCTATCTCATGGATTTTTCTGAAAAAATTGGTTTTAACTTTCGAAAACAGATGAAAATAGGGAAAAATATGAAAGGGAAGAATCTCAATTCTTTTGTTATCTAAAGTCCAATTTCATAAATCACCACCCCAAGTAAAATCCAAAAAGGGGTAAAATTCGGCAGTTTTTCAAATAGACTGTTTTGAGAACTAAAGAGTTGGGAATAAATTAAATTGTGAAAATAAATAAGATTGAAACTTAGGGTCTTCCATACTAGTGTAGCCCTTTTTGGTTGTTATAAGGGATGAAAATCGGAAGATACACGGTATTCATTATATAAAGTTGCAAATTAATACTTGTTAGATTTTTGGGCATGCAATTTTCATATTTTTATATATTCTAGCTCTATAACCTTTTCTTTGTGATGTAAAAGGGTGGCAGGGGGTGAGTTGTATGGCAGTAATAGTCGAAAATTTTTAATACGCGATGCCAAAAATCCCACTTCTGAAAAATTATACCTTTTTTAGCACAAGCTCAATCTTCATGGGGCAAAACATGCTATTAAAAATGCCCGAAAATACTTCACAATTTGTTTAAAATGAAGCGAATAAAAAATAATTAAATTGTCAAGAACCGATTTATTTTATATCACTCAATTTGATTTTTGTTCATTTTTTAAGGGGGTTTCCTGGAAAAAAAATGTTTAAAGGAAGTTTTCTTTTGAAATAACTTTTTTCATAGAAAGAAAAGATATATCGTTTTCTAAAAAAAAAAATTTTTTTTTTTTTTTTGGATTTTTTCGTTTTTACGATTTAAAAAAAAAAAATATATCAACAAATTACGGTGATCATATTTTCTGGCGACTGGATCATCATCTGGAAAAAAAGTGGAAATTATTCCTTGTTGAAGTGGCTATCGTCCGAACTAGAATCGTTTTTTGTTGGTAACAAATTTTCCGATTTTCACCTGATTTCCAAACCTCAAAAATCAATTTTTTTTTCAAATTGCCGCCTTTTTTTATTCGTTGGTAAAAAAAAAAAATTATGAATATAACCTCAAAAGAAATGTTATTTTTCGTTCTTCAAAATTTTTCTACATACATTTTGGATTTTGGTATAATCACCAATATTTATTTATAATTTTCTAACATAGTTTTTTATAACATATATTATTTGTCGAGATTTTCTTTCCACCTGCGTGGCACCTAAAAAAATTAAAATAAAATATTTTTTTTTTTTTTGTAGGTTATGTTTGCCGTATAGTCCCCAACATTTTTTTTGTGACTTTCTGGCATAATTTTTTAGAATTAATATTTTTTCTTGAATCTTTGCTGAAACTGAGAAACAAAATGTTGGTACGACTGTACGAAAAACATCGCCTACAAAAAAACATATAAGAATCAACATTTTATTTTTTTATGTATCACGAAGGTGGGAAGAAAATTGACAAAAAAATATATGTTATAAAAAACTATGTTAGGAAGCTATAAACAAATGTTTGTTGATTGTACTAAAATTCAAAATAGATGAAGAAAGAAAATAACATTTTTTTGAGGTTATATTTACCGATTTTTTCTATTAATGCTCCTCAGCGAGATTTACAGTGCTGTGCAAAACATTTGCAACTAAAATCATAGTTTATTACAGATCATTATAAAATTTCCTAAAAAGTTTTACAGTGCATTATTCTTTATTATGTCTAGTTTCCAGATATAACAATAGCAGAATGTAATATCCCATAATAAGGGAGCAATATCCAGTTTTTTATTCAACGTAAGAATTTTGCCTGTGCATTTGCAACTTTATATATCAACAAATACTTTTCTCGGAATAAATGAGAATTGGCAGTACTTTGTTAGTTAACTGTTATTTTCTATTCCATATATAGTTAATAAAAAATAATAATAATAATTTTCTATTCCGATCCAACTACTGCAGGGCATATAATCCAGTCTGTCGGTCAGGTCCATGCGCGGAAGTGTATTATTAAAATATTTTTTTTCCTTTAAACGTAATTAAACTAAAAGTTTGTAAAATGGGTGTAATTAATTTTACAACGAAATAAAAAACCGAATAAAATAGCTAAATCCACCATATCCAGAATTATAAGCAGTTTTAAAAAGACTGGGAGTATTGAAAATATTCATAAAGGGTGGTAGACCAAGGAAAACGACAAAGGCTGAGGATCGTAGAATTTAAATTTTAAGTAAATCTCGGCCTTTCCTCAGTTCAAGGTACTTAGGTAAAAAACGAATAAAACCTGGATGTGGATCCTTCGACAGTAAGAAGACGAGCCATAGAAACCGATCTTAAGACATACAGGCCAGCGAAAAAGCCACTACTTTCCGAAAAAAATGGCTGAGCTCGACTTGTCTTTGCTCAAAGTCATTTAGAATGGCCCCTAGAAAAATGGAGAACTGTCCTTTTTTCGGATGAGTGTTTAACTTTAAGTTTAACTTAGTGGGGCTAGATGGAGGGCAAAAAGTAGGACGACCGACGAACAAACGACTAAATCCGCGATAAACTGTGATAACTGTGAAGTATGGAAGTGGTAATACAATGGTCTGGGGGTGTTTATCAGCTCTTTATGAAATACCACGGATAATGAAAGCGGAGGACTACAAAAACATTATGGAAAATGTTATGCTCCCTTACGCAGAGGAAGAAATGCCCCTGCGCTGGCGCTTCGAACAGGACAATGATCCCAAGCACACCTCTAGACTTCTTCAGGCGTGGTTTTCGCAGCAAAACATTGAAGTTTTGAAATGGCTCGCACAGTCCCCAGATCTCAACCCCATAGAAAAGCTATGGCAACTGGTTAAGAAGAATATGAGGGCCGAGGGGTCAATTTTACAACAACCGTGACGAACTCTTTAATGGTATAAAAAAGGCTTTGAATGATATAACTTCTTTACATATTGAGTCGCTATTTAATTCTGTGCCAAGAAGATGTACAGCAGTTATTGTAAATAAAGGCTATTCAACCAAATATTAATGATAATATATATTTAAAGTCGTCAACATTGTTAATGTCAAGGAGTTGCAAATGTTTTGCACAGTCAGTTTTGTATCTTAGTATGAAAAAACGAATATTTCTCCTTTTTACTGAATAGTTACCTTTAATTTTTTAATATTCTTAAATTAGATATAATAAAGAATAAAATACTGTATTAGCTTTTTTGTTTTTAAGAATTTAAGGTTTGTTGTAGTAAGACATAGAAAATTGGGGTTTTAGTTGGAAATGTTTTGCACAGCACTGTATAATATGTCAAAAACACATCCAAATTGTCATTAATTTTTTCCCAAATATTTAAAATTAATTCTCACCTCTAGGGGGTTTATTATTAAGGGATAAAACTTGGGCAAATTATTACTACGGCCGTAATCGGCGCCAATTCTTATTTCCCTATGGCCTTTACAACGTTTCACCAGTATGTTTGATGTAGTATTTTTACAACTTATTTTGTTTAAATTGTTGAACTTTATTTTTCTGATTGCGCGTCAATAGCCTGATATATTTTTTTAATAATTTTATAATTTTTTGCGCATTCCTTTTAGTCTATCTACGCCACTGCGGTACACTCTATCTTAATAAGAACCTCGTTACATATGACCTGGAAAAATTTCTAGTAAAACCTGGAAATAAATTTGTCCCTGCAGCCCTACCTTGCTTCAGGAAGTGTAGGACTGCAGTCGCTGCGGGTTGACCTGACCTCAAATTGGATGCAAGTAACAAGCCCCATTTTATACCTTTGCAGTTGGCGTGATTTAAAAGTAGTGCTAATTGCATAATTACTTGTGTTTTCCCCCGGTTTAAAAAGAATTCCACCTCAGGAGTATACCGTGCGATATATAAAAAATTCGATAGTGTGGCTCGCCACGGAAGCGCAGCTGCTCGACTCGGCTCATTATCGCGTCTAGTTCGACATGATGTAAACAGGCGTGTAAAATATATCGAAATGGAAAGTATCTTTTCCGATGGTAATCGCATCCAGCAGCTATGCGCTGGTGGGCAAGACGAAGAGCGCCTTCTTAATCTAATCAAGTCGGTGGAGCCCGCTCGGAAACATCACGCGACAGGGGGTACGAATGCTAATAGACTCTGACTGCCGGAGCCCGAGGCGGAGAAGCCCCATAAAAGTGGCCTAGAGTTACTCTGGCTAGGTTACTTACTGAAGTTGCTGGCTGGCGTCATTTCGGCTTTTAATTTTATTTTCTTTTTTGGCGCTTCAACTGAGGAGTAATGTCGCCATGGTGGAGTAAAGCAGTGGTTTCACACATCCAATCTTACGATTTCCTTATTTTTCCCACTTTGAATGCAATGCATGCGATTTTGTAATAATAATAATCAATACTAAGATTTGTGTCGTTTGTCTATTTGTTCAGCTAATAGAGGATAGGCATATATTTGAGAAGTTCTTCAGAAAAGTTTTCCGTAGAGTTGGAAATTATAAAATTGATTAATGTCTCCATTTCACGCGAAATTAGCGATGGATACTATTTAAATATGCATATTTCATAAATAAAAAGGTGGTAAAATCTCCACTAAACTCAAGAACAAAAAGAAAAGAAAATACCAAATAAATTTATTTAACAAGACAATTAAGATAAAGGAAAAGATTACAAATATATTTCAAGATGTCTTAAGTAATTTGTGTAAAATTTTAATCACTCAAGCTTCAGATATTCTAATGTGTAGGCACTGCATTCGCATATCCCAGATGAAGTGCTCAATCGTCTGTCTTTTACTTAGCAACACTAATTCCAACTTATCCATGTTTGTGAGGGATAATCTCTTCGGTATTTAACCACTTGAGTATTTACCAATAAATCAAACGATGTTTATTTCGTTTTATCGTTTTTAGTCTTGGAGGCTTTGAAAAGTAGACTTTTGTGATTCTGGTTGTACATACAAATAAGTATCTTGTCATCAATCGATCTTTATAACTCGAAATCTAATTAAAATGCAGCTAAATTTTATTTTAATCACTTTATATTCATTCATTATTATTAATATATACAATACAATATCAATTTATCGACTTACATTTATTTTATAGTCTAGAGATGTAAATGAAAATGTTAAAATGTATTTTTCGATAATTTTTCGAACTTGATGCTGTAATAAAATATTTATTATTAAATTATTGAAATTTCTTATTCCAAAGATATATTTCATATACCTCATAACATTTCTAGTTTTAATTTCTTAAATATAAGAATAGAAAATAATTTTTGAATTTTTGGGGGAATTGAAATCTATTTGTGGTATTGAATTCATTGATAACATTTCTCAGAAATATATATTTATATATACTAAGAAATTTTGTCTGTCACCTTTTATCCGCTATTTTGAAATCAGATTTGACTTCAGATTCGTAATCAGCGACCTCGAAAACCCCCGTATACTGAATTTGGAGAAAATCGGCTCATTTTACACAATTTTTGCCGCCATCTTGGATTCGTCATTTTGAATTTTGTAAATCCAACCCCGTATTCGCAATCAGCGACTCCAAAAACAACCATATACCGAATTTGGTGCAAATTAGTTGATTGCTAAAAATTCATCTACCATATTGAATTTTCGACCGCCATATTGGAACCGCAATGTTAGATTTTTTCATTTAACCACACTAGCTTTTATAGGGTGTCCTTTAGCTACAATTTGAGCCAAAAAACGATCAGATCGGTTGCGTATATTTTTTTCTACAAGCTTTTTTTCTCGCATACTCAAATTTTTTCCAGCTTCCGGCCGCCATATTGGAGTCGCCGGCAATTTTTTGAAAGCTCTTGTCCAGACGAACATTTTGATATCTCGAACGTCAAGGTTCATTAAAACCAATTTTGGGTATGCAGGTGTTTCAGTACCTTAAAGAAAATATCCCTTATTTATTTTAGGTATACTACTGTGATCAAAAAGTAAAGCCAATTTTGAATTTAAATTGCGCGGGTAAATAAATTCGAGCAAATCTTCTTGTTTTTAGGTTGACAGCACTGTCGCTCATATCTGTGTAAAATTTCACACCAGTTCGTCATTTGTTTGGTTAGTTTCGTTTTGTTTTCTGAGCAACTAAACGTAAATTTTTCGATTTTTACAATGTGTGATTTTATTGAGCAAGGAAGATGCATTAAATTTTGTTTGCGGAATGAAATTTCTGCTGCAGAAACGTTTAGAGTGTTGCAGAAGGCCTTCGGCGATCAGGTTTTGTCTGAAAGAAATGTTTACAAGTGGTATATGTCAATGAAATCAAAGATTTGGTGCTGAAAATCGTCGGTTGACAATTAGAGACCTTGTTGATACTGTAAATATTTCATTTGGATCGATCCAAACCATTTTGAAAGAACATTTGAGCTTGAGAAGAGTCACATCTCGATTGGTTCGAAAAACACTCAAAAACTTTCTGCACTGCATTGGTTCTTCGAGACTTTTTCATAAAAAATTCGATGCATGTTGTTCCACAACCCGATTTAGCTCCATGTAACTTCTGACTATTCTCTAAGCTTAAAAGACCGCTTCGGTTACACCGTTTTGAATCGACTGATGAGATAAAAGAAAAATCGAAGAAGGAACTGAAGGCCATTCCAATCATCGAGTTTCAGAAGTGTTTCGAGGATTGAAAAAATCGCAAAAATCTTGTAGTAATTGAAGAAATTGAAATCAACGTACAACAATTGCAACCAAAAATAGTTTATTTATATCATTTAAGTTAAAAATATATCTTTTTCCAAATATATTATTATAATGCTTCTCTCAATAACTGTTTTCTATTTCTTAGAAAACTTAATAACACTCTAGGTTAGGGATTACTTTGATCATTTATTATATTTATTTATCAGAAAAAAGTTATTCTGAAACGGAGAGGAGTTAAAATAATTTGAAAATGAAATGCTATATTTGTAAAAATATACCTACTTAAAATAAAATTGGAGAAAAAACAGATATTCAGAGTTTAATCAATAACATACAGGCTTATATTAAGTAATAATTCCATGCTTCAAGTTTATGTATACGTTCAAGAACACTTAAAAATCATTTTTGAAATTTTTTTTATATAGGTACGTTTTGTATTAATAATACTTTATTTTTGGCTGAGTGTATAGGTTTGTCATATTAATTCTAGCACACATAAAGTATTTTGTAATTTTGTATTATAAGTAGATAATTTTAGGTACATTTTTAATAATTTTGCAGTATTTTTTGTTTCTGAATTATGCTGCTTCGGATCGCCTCGCTGCCTTTTGATTTTATATGTCGTTTCCAGTTTTACAGATTTTTCTTAAGTTGTTAAGAAATACTCCTTAGAACTACCTATTTACTTTTTCAAATAATATTTTTGAAAAAAGATGAATCAATTCATATACCAAAAAATTGAAATAAACTGAAAGGCAAATAATAATATTTTAAAATTAATATACGTTTTTAAACGTTAAAATTTGATTCCTGCAAAATTCAACATTTTACGTAAGATTGCATTCACCTAAATTTCAACGAAATTTCATATTTTTTTTGATGTGTATTCGATGTCGTAATTTTTATTAAATTTCCTGAAAGCCAAGAAAATGAAATGAATTAAATTATCGAACGGAGACCTTGAGGTTCATAAATGTTTTTCAGATCGAAAAATTAACCGACTGTGCCAAGAGCGAGCCATAAACATTAATTGCCCTCATCACTACGTCGTAGTAAATAAGCAAAAATGAAGGCGTGCATTACTTTTCCGCGGACGCGGTCTTACCCAGCGTAAAATAAATAAATATTCAGTTTCAGTGAATCCGCGGTTTTTGGGAGCTTCAGAGGGGCCGGGGAAGCGCCTCATTAAAAATTATCCAGGTGCCGCGAAAAACCGCTGAATATTTCGAGAGTGTGTTTGTTACGCGCCAACGTTAACACACCGCAAGCGCGGCGCGGCGTGCAAAAGTCTTGCGATCGAAGAAAGACGACGGCCGCGAGGAGGAGGTGTTATGAAAGAAAAGTCATATTACGAATTTCGTCTTATTCAAATCGCAGGAGTCGCGTTTAAAACCGCGATCCGAGCCCTCTGGATGCAATCGAAGTAGCAAGCGTATGGAATCGCCTGCCAAACGGGTGTAATATCAAAACCGCAACGTTCTACTTCTTTTTCGTTAACCCACAATCAGAGAAAAATCAATTGTAAATTAACTGAAAGAAATATGAAACAGAAGTTTACAAATATAAGAAAAATAAACACCAAACCTTTTTTTTTTTTAATTTGAAAAATATTTGAAAATTAATAAAACCTGCTTATTTTAAAAAATAAAGCTTTTTGTATTTTAAATTAATTTTTACACACTATTTCACTGCACTATACGAAATTTTAATAACACAAAATTTGAAACCTTAATTAATTCTTCCAACATTTGATACTGAACGATTTTATTAATACTTAACATAAAACCTGATCGTAAAACTTGTCCTCTTGACTTATGCACCTGCAAGCTGCAGTATCAATATAGATTAAGAGATTTTTCGTTTTTTTGTAAACAGTTTAAGATTTTAATAGCTTTTAAGCCTTGTTATGTGTATTTATGATACTTTCTTAATAATAAAGGGTGTGTTTTAAGAAGCGCCGGATTTCCGATGAGGGTAACTGTCAAATGAGCTGCCAATTGTAAATATCAATGTCATTTTTAATCAGTAAGGTCTAACAAATAATCATGCAGAGATATACATCCAAGATTCAATTCCAAATCGTACAAATTTATTTTCGAAATCAAGGCTCAGCTATAGAAACTTATAGAGCAATTCGTGTATTTTATGGACTGACTAATTGCCCATCAGAACGTACTATTCGTCGTGTTATAGAAAATGTTGTTTCTAGAACTTCAGGACATTGATGCTGACAATTTGTGGTTTCGACAGGACGGCGCTACGTGCCATACAGCGACCGAAACAATAGTCTTATTGAAATATGTCAATTGACTACCAATATCGTGTGATTTGATACCGCTGTACTATTTTTTGTGTGGCTATGTGAAGTCTATGGTGATAAACCAGCTTCGATTGCCGCATTGGAACTCAACATAAGAAGTGTCATATACGGATATAAGGCCCCAAATGATGCTGACCTCAAAATTGAATTTAAATATTAAATGTTAAAAAATTATCTTTAATATGAATCCAATTTTATGGTCACTTCCTCAATTTTTATATGTATTATTTAAATTCAAAATGAAAACAAGCTTTAAAAAAAACCCTTCAGTTGTGTTTAAAGTACTAATTTTACGAAAATTATAATCTGTCTATTAATTAAATTTATTTAAAAAAAAAAATATTTTAAACTGAAACGTATAAAATTTGCAGAAGAAAGTAAATTCGACCCCTCAAAACAGCCACTGATCGGATAATCAGGCAAATAATCGCGCTTAAAAAAAATAAACAGTAGAAGAAGAAGAACATCTTAAGCCAAAGTCTCGACGAGGAGAGAAGGCAAGAAGGCAAGAAGGCAAGAAGGCAATCTTTAATCAAAAGAAACTGTGGTAAGAAAAACGCCGATAGGGTACCAACTTAACGGCATATTTCGTCATCAATCCACAGGGTGTGACAGTTTATAAATAGAACCGGTAGAATGCAATAAAATGACCAGAAGAAAACAACTCTCCAACTCGCCGAGCGACAAAAGAAACCCCATCCGCCACATTGAAGCTGCAGCGAGCACCACCAGCGAGCGCCGCGGTTTTTGGCGTGGCTCCTCGAGTACCTACGCCGAAAACAAAACTTTACAGAGAGAATTCTAAAAAATAGAGAGACTTCTCGCTTGTAAAAGACAAGTATAATAAATAAATTTCAAGACCGGGAAAAAAGAAGCGCGACAAGAATACGAAATTTAAACTTTGAAATTTCTTCAATATGACAATGCGCTGTGCCACACCGCCACCACGCCGCCGCGCTGTGTGACAAACAACAAGAATAAGAAAGAGTCACGGTGACGATCACCATCGAAAGATCCGAAGAAAATGTCAAATTGACACATCTCCTTCGACTTACTGTAAAAATTAACGATCGCGAAACGTATTCGCGATTAAGTGATCACGACAACAACAACAACAACAACGACGAGGACGACGACGACGACGACAACGATGGCGAAGACGACGCGATCAGCGTCTTAAAAGAGAATTCAACAGGCCTAGCCGAGCCCCTCTCTTCGGGCCGGACTTCCTCTCTCTTAAGGTGAACGGATATCACGCAAATGAGCTGCTGATCAATTTTTAAACAATGCCACTGTCACCGAAAAACGGTTGTTGTTTTTTTCATTCCGATTTCCCCCCTTCCGTTCCCGCGTGATCATAGTGGAATATATTCATGATACAATATGCAAGAAAAGAGTCGTCGATCGGTGAAATGATTGGCTGTCAGGGTGCTGGCAAACTCTCAGGAAGTAAGAAAGGGACAGCCATTAGACCGCGCGATCTCTAATCACATATGAAACTGTGCATACGATCACAGCCACTGCCCCATTCGATCGGCAACTGGACATGCGTGTCGTATGTGTGGCGCGCGAGCGTGGTCTCGATCAAATTCGGTGGGTTTCCATTTCACTTTTCTGCCGTTTAAGTTGCAGAGTGCAGATACGAAATAGTCGATCCGGGGTAATGATCGCGGCAACATATATTCCGATCGCTACTGTCCCGTTCATTGTCGCCGGGTGACGTTGACGACGACGACGACGACGACAGCGACATTTAAAACGACGCCAGCGCCCTCAGGAAGTATGTGGTCAGTGAGTGTGATCACATATATATTTTTTCTTTCCGGGGTAAAAAACTGTTTCGTCATATCTTACCACACGGAAGAAAAGATCAGTGATCTTCATCATCGGACATATGTCGGCGCATTCCTGCGACAACTGTTTTAACGCGCGCGATTATGATCTCTATTTGCGCGATGATCAGCAGGATAATTATTACGCGCGGGCGCACTCGGGCGCTTACGCTTACTCTTCGCTCGTTAAACCGCCACTACCCTTGTCGCCTTTCGTTGTCGCGCCAGAGTCTCGTTATCGATCTCTCGCGATCGGTGTTTCGGAAATTTTTCTTCACCACACACGAATTTATAGTGCGCTAGCTTTTTACTACACCACACCACCGTCATAATGTGTGGTGTCGTTGTCGTCGCTTAAGTAAAAACTTAAGTTAATCGTGCGCGCGCGGGTCTTAAAAAGATAGATCGACTCTGGGACGGTAGTGTGTACGTGGATCGCCGATCGATCGGCCCAACAACTCCGTACAATATCGAATTGAGCTTTTCAGATCGTCACATTCGTCTCAAATCATTTGTCCTGATGTGATCGATCTGTCTGTCGGTGCGCGACAGTCGCCGCGACGGCCTCGGCGGTTATTTTTTTATTTTATTTTTTTTTTTTTTTTATAATAGTATAAAGTTTGTGTCCCTCAAACTAATGTCGCACCGTCGCCGCATCAGTCGTCATCGTCGTCGTCGTTGTTGCGTTTCCGGAATTGCGCGCTCACACACTGGTGACCGAATTTCCAGAGCATATGGTGTGTCGCGATCCATTTCGGGCTTTGACTTGGTTCAGTGCCTTTTCAGTTTAGTTTAGCGATTTTTAGTGCAGTGATCGGAGGTACTCAACCGGTGGTGATCGCGATATAAAATCTTTTTACACGGTTTTTTAACATATTTCTTTTGGATTTTTGAAAAAATCACATTTTTTTTTGTGTGAGTACTGTGAAGAAATAAAATGAAATTCACCACACCTACTCCAGAATTAGAAGAACATCACTAAAAAAATACTACCAAGGACCTCTGTTCACATCTTACCGGGCAGCATTAGATTCATATTTGAACCTTTTCTAATACTGTCAGGTAAAGATGTCGTCCGAGTCCTTTTTCAACATAGGCGCCAAAAAAAAAAAAAAAAAAAAAATTCACCAGTATCCCACTTCTGGAACATATGAGAATTCACCATGCGATTCACACTCTCACCACACCCACATCAGGGAAGAGGAAGTAAAATCATATTTAAACGGTAGGCATTATAAAGTTTTCACCCAATCGTCTTTTAATAGCCTCTAGAAGTGATAAAGTGATCCTAACACGTTCAACCGCACTATATATATAATCAAGCACTTTGGCGATAAAAGCCGATTTAACTACTTTAAAAAAAGCAAACATAAAAAGAAAAAAATAAATACGGAACAGTGTCAAGTGCCCAATAAAAGCGCAGGGGAATAAGACGACGACGACGACGACAATGTCGTCGATCAAAACGATGTATCACACTCATGTGTCGTTTCGAAAGTGTCGCGCCAAAAAAAAAACAAAATAATTTATATATATATATAAGATCATTTTTATAGCCTTCCCAAAAATGACCCAGCCCGCTGAGATCCCGTAGGCGGATGAAACCGAGAAGAGCAATCTCTGATCGAATCAGCGCGGCAAAAATCCTCCACAATTGGTGCACTCCTACCTGCTTTTTGTAACGGTCATTAATATGAATCATCTACCTTTTAGGATAAAAATTTTTTTTTAAACCCTTTAGTATAAAATTTAAATTGTCATAATCACTGATCATTGATTAGAATACTATAGAAATTGTATATAAACTTAAAATATATACAAAAGAAACAATACCTGTTATTAATTAAAAACCTTGTAAATCTCGATTGTTCTAATAAAAATGTTAGTGGGTTGAACAGCTGCGAAGTATCTCAGAATAGCAGAGAATAGCAGTAGACTTCGACTCTTTTATTCAGATAATGCGCAAAATGTAGACTCACACAGAAGTGAACCTTTCATTTAATTCTTTTTTTTTTTTTCTTCCCTCATTTTATTCATTTTGTATGTCTTTTAATATGCGCAACGTAGTTTTAAACAGATAAATATAAACAGTTAAATGCGCAAAGTACAAATTTACACATTTTCTGAATTTATATAGTAAAATGAAAAATGTGTGAGTTTTCTTCTCATAATTAGGGTTATTAGGATATGTCACTCAAGAATGTAAAATAAGAATTTAAATGGATTTTTAAGTAGCATTAATGAAAGCTGAATTATCGGGTCATATTATAGGCTTATTTTCACTAAAATTGATTTAATATTTTTAAAGTTATAACAATATTTCCTTATTTTTCATATATAATATATTTTTGAATTTTACGCACACGTAGAGAATTTAATTATCAAATACAAAACCGACATATAGACATATAATTCAGATTTCTAGGTCACATAGTTTCTTAAATAAACCAGGTAAAAAGTCTAGAATCATTGACTTTTACATACCCTCATGTTTTCATTATAAATTTAATTATATTTAAAACAAAAATCGTATACTATATACAATAGTATTCAATGGAGAATATAAAACATATTGTTTTTGATTTTCGTGTTGTTAACACTGAACGTACCAAGCGGGGTCAAATGAACCCTTTCAAAACTCTACTCTAAAATCGTACATTCATTGTTATTTCTTGTGCACATCTAAAAATAAAAATATACTTATTATTTAGAAATTGCGAATTATTCCCTTTAATAAATTAAGAATTTTTTTTCTAAAAATCAAAGTTTATTTCATAAGGGGTGAAACCCCATCACTGTTAAATAATGTAGGTTTGCATTTTTGACGTTTGTTTTTATTGTAAGAACAAGGTGGATGATTTATAAAAGAAACTACAAGTTTACAACTAATAAAACCAATGTACCTCGACAATTTACTTACTCCAATTTTTCTAAATGCTTTTGACGTTTCAACAATGAACGTTTTTGACGTTTATACAATATTTTAGAATATTTCTCTTTAACAAACACTAAAATTTAGCGGACAGTAGCAATAATGTGGTTTTTATATCGTGGTATTATTTTAGGTCTTAAAAATTCTATTTGATATACACATATTTCAACTTTTAAACACACTTTTTGATACTTTTGGTATAGTTTGGGGGTTAAATCTTCATTTAATCTAAATTTCGATAGTCTATGATAATTAGAAGAGGTAAATTAAATTTTGGACAAATTTTTGAATTTATCTTTTATACAGGGTGACAAATGGAAAGTTGCCTAAACTATTCATTCATAATTTTAAAATAAGTGAAGGGGAAAAATGAATAAAAATACGTATAAATTCAGTAAAGATGTCATTTTTATTTTAAATTAGTTCCGGTTGAGTCAGATATTTTTGACAGATACTTATTGAGATTTAAAAAAATCGACAAAATTCAGGCAGGGGATAACTAATTACATAAATGCTTGAAAACATTATTAATAAATGTGGTCTTAGGATGAAATCAAATATTTTTTTTTATAATTTTACCTTCTGAGTGTTTTGGCTGGCTACATTTTTACTTCTAAACTTGGTATGAAGGCCTCTCCATATGCTTCAGTATAGTTTTTACCTCTAGAATAATAATAATAATAAGGTTACTCATTTTAAAGTACACGTATTTATCTTTATGACGTCTGAACAGAAAATGACAACACTCTAGTATATAACTACGGGGTCCCAACCTTCTACAACATATTAGAGAGGAAAAGACATAGGTATACTTTAGGCAACTTTCCATTTGTCACCCTGTAGAATACTCTTGGCAAGTTTTTGTCTTCTAAATTTCGAAAAATGTCGGTTTAGTTAGTATTAAAAATGTAAATAATCGTTTTAATAAAATAATGAAAATTTGTAGGTGTAAGATTCGTTTACTACCCAATTTTCTTCCAAAAAGCTTGTCTAATTAAGCGTTTCCGTTTTATAATCTGTAGGAAAATTTTATGTCTGGTATTTTATCACTGGTATTTTAATATTAAAACTAACAAGACAAATTGACCGGTATTTAATTCCTTCCTTAAATTAAATATATTTCATAAAGTTATCTCTTAACATTTATGCCAAAATTTACCAAGGTTAGAAATTTATTTATTTATAATTACTAATTCAAAGTTGAAAATATATCACATTAAAGGCGCAGAAAATTGTTAAAATTACAAAATTGCACTCCGGCTGCACTAGATTTTAGTAGAAGTTTTTTGACCTATGTTAATTCTTCTAGATAAATTCCTATATAGGGTTCTTTTCATATATTAGAGCACAAAAATTACTAAAATATCAACATAATTATAATTTGTAACATATTAACAAACAATATATATAACAGTTTGTTTTATACTCGTACGAATTGTAAAACTTTCTATATATATGGTTAAATATTCCTTCTCAAATGAGATATAAATTAAAAGTTATTTTTCGACAGTAACTTTATAATCCGAATTATGGCAGTTTGATGGTTTGGTTTTTAAAATTTCAAATTGTCACTGAGCAGCATTTAATGTCTTTTAAATTAGCATTTATTTTATTATTTAGACCCTAATTAAAATTTTCAAGTCATATTGTTTGACCAAAGTTTACTTTATAATAAAAAATAATATATTAAGGGGGTAAATACAATTACACGGGCAAAAATAACGCATTAGAAAAAAAAAAAATTTCACAAAGAAGGTTTAATGCAATCATTATAAAACTTTGTACACTTGTTAAGGTATAAATGAGGAATGTAAAAATATTTGTTTTTTAATTTTTGAAATCAAAATGGCGATGTGAAGTTGACCTACAAAAAAAAACGGCAACCACTCTGGACGTCGTGTTATTGATCTGTAACAGCGCATAAAAAAAATGTGGGTTAAATATACATGTAATTTGTCGGTAAACCACAAAAATTAAAAAAAAAAATAATAATTCTGTGATTGGTAGAAGTTTTTGTAAAAAACCGATAATTTTCACTATTTTTCCAGCCATTTTTGCATTAATAATTCAATTTTGCAACAAAAAATTCCAAAACAATTAGGCTTACAGACAAACCTAAGGTATAAAGAAGAAACCCTAAAACTCATCAATCAGCTAAATTGGACAAGTAGTTTTCGAGTAATCGTGGTTGCCAATTTTAAAAATGTTGTTTTGAGAAAAACTCGTTTAAAGTTTTGAAAACCTGCTATGCGCTGAACAACGCGTTCTCGAAAAATGAAGAAAAAATATATAAGGAGTTCGATTTTCGACCTGAAACTTTTTGGAGCGTATTCTACGGGAAATTTCCTAACTTTTAAGAGGAACAAAAAAAAAATCGATTTTTTTGACCTTCTAATTGTATTTACCACCTTAAGTGATGCAAGATTGAGACTATTTCAAGAATTTAAAAAAAAAGGTTAGCCATTAAAATTTCTCGTAGTCATGTAGTCATAGTTTTTTATCTTAAATAAATAGCACAATAGATCTTTCAGGTCGCGTTTGCTATCGAGAGGTACCTAGAGTTATTTAACGACCCGCTATAAATAATAAATCTTAAATAAAAATCATTTTCAAATCACAAATATAACACAATAGAATGGTTTTTTAGAATTAAAAGTTCTATTTTCATTTCTAACAAGTTGAAAATTTAACTCGAATAGGTAAAACTTTTTAATTCAAACAAGATATAATTTTTTTAACGAAATTCTTCAACCGAAATTAATATATTAATATAATAGAAGGGCTCAATGGTACGCTTTCATGCAGTTTCAAATTAAAAAATTGGCAGTTGCTTGAATTGAAAAATTTGACCTATTCAACTTAATTATTTCACCTTATTGAAATGAAATATAAATATACCCTTTGATTCTAAAAACGACTTTATTGAATAGAAATGTGACTTCAGAAACTTGAAAATAGCTCTTCTTGAAGTTAAAAAAATTATATATGTATAACACTTAAAATATTTATCAAGATCACGAACACAAAACTTTTATACATCGTTATTCATGCATATAACACTACACATACAACTCAAAAACTTGCGCGCCATTTTTATATTGCTGTCTCGTTTCAATAATTAAAATTTTATATCTAAAAAAAATAGACATTATCATATTGCTGTCTCATAAAAACAATTTTTTTCTTTAAAAATAAATTGCCTTTGAATTTATGCCACATGGAAGAATATAGTTCAAGAAACTCGTTTTTATGTCAATGAAATATTTTTTCCTATTTTATGTCGAATTCGCGCTGCAGTCGAGTTCAATCATGTCACGGTTTTTTTTATATTTGGTATAAATATACATATATAATTAAATACAGGATTGGATTGATGAGTTTGGGTTTATTCTAGATTGGCAGCTCGAATTTGAAAATAAAATAAATATTCATACACTAAAGAAATATATCTATTTTAATATCTACTAATTTATATTTTTAAATGTTATTTCACTATTAGAAGTAACTATCTCAGATAGTTTTTAATATCATTCTTTTAAACACCTTGTTCGGAATTTTATATACTTCTTCATATAAATAAAATATATTCATTAAGAACTTAAGAAAAAATATCGACATCTGTAATTAAAATAACACAAATGTAGTCATTGTATAATGAATACTAATTAAAAATACGTTTACTTGTATTTGAGGAGGCGTGTCTATTGAATTAGAAATTCTGTATTCAAAATGAGTAAAAATGTCACAATCATTACCTCATTAAAAATTAATGAGATGTGAGTGTAATGAATGTATTTAAAAACAATATATTCAAAATGGCTTCTAATAATGTTTGTTATTGGAACACAATATGTAAATTAATTAGATTTGTTTTCAACAATTTTTAAATAGTATAAAATAATTTTAATAATAGGTATCTTTTGTTGCTATTTAAAATTCTCTATATAAAGATTAGGGTGCTTTTTTTTCGCGACCATCTACAATTTAGCTCAATAATCCATGAAAATTTCACACTACCTCTAATTTAAAGCCCAATATCTCAAGAAATATCGATGTTAGCGATTTGGTGTACATGAACTTTTTTCTAGGAAATTGAATTTCCTATAAGTTTGTCATTTACATTTTTTCCGTAGCTGTTGTTATTTACGAGATAGAGGCCAAAAAACGAGAATTTCATGGAAAAATTGGGTTTAGTGACCCGTACTACCTCGCTAGTGGGAGTTAGGGTTACGCCGCAATAGACACTTTATTAGAGCACTAAATTCTGAAGAAACAATATAATTGACCAAGATTATACCACAAAATACCTCTGAGCTGTAGAGTTTTGAAGAAGAAAAAAAATCAAAGTTTACGTGTATTTTATACGGGAAATCTTTATACGCCTTGGTCTAGTACTTAATATTAATATTAAGGGCTCCAATTTTCAGGGACTTTTTGTTTAGGTATTTCCCACAAAATTTCGAGGTGAGACTGAAAAAAAAAATAGTGGCGAAAAAAAAGCACCCTAATAGAGATTCTACTAGATTTTTGAATTCGACGATAAAACAGCCAAAGCTTAAATAAAAGACAGTACTAGTTCTAAAACGTAGATAATCAAAGTAAAGAAAAATTGACTTAATAATTTCGATAGTCTAAATTTGTATTTACAAAACCAATAGTTGTTTAAACCTAAATTAAATCTTTAAATATTCAAGTTTTATTTAGCCAAACCTAAATTTTGAAATTCTATGTATAGATTAAATTTTAATAATAGATCTGGATATATGAATATTTATATTTTTCAAAACTTGAGTAAACCTATTTTTCTTTATAGTATAATATAAATAATCAAATTTCCCAACTTCAACAATGAACAATGTTTTTCCTTTTTTTTCGTATTCTCTAAAATTATTTAATGCTTTCTTTTTTCCATGACACTTAACAATTTTCTTGAATGTAACTTGGTATGTTTTCTAGCAGCTATTAATCAAAAACTGGAAGATCTATAGAAGACATCAATTTAAACAAAAAATATCATTAATAAATGTCGTAATATCTTTCTCTGCTATAAGAAATAATAAAATATAAGAAATCGCTGAGATAAGTTTCTTTTTTGTTAGTTTATGATTGATTTTAAGCGACTCTTCGCGAGAATATTTTACTTCGGCCTTATATTTTTAATTCATTGTCGCATAATGTTAAGTAATAATGGTATTTATTTGTGTACTACTGATTAGAATTACTTCGAGCTATCCAGATTAATTTCTTCATATATCAGGCGTCATAACTAAAAAGTTATAAACTTTATTTTTCATTATTTTATTTCATAAAAATCTGTGCGGCAATTCTAGAGTTCTAAGCAACGTATATTTTGGAAATAATGGATTTTAGAATTCTAACTTGGATATTAATTTGTATTTAAAAATATAAAATTGATATAGCTAACTATTGTTAACTAAGCTCTAGATCGTAGTCTTTATTTTAGATAGTATAGGTCGTAATAGCTAAGAAAAACTAGACTAACTGAAAATTGGAGCCCTTAATATTAATATTAAGTGCTCGACCAATGCGTATAAAGATTTCCCGTATAAAATACACGTAAACTTTGATTTTTTTTTCTTCAAAACTCTACAGCTCAGAGGTATTTTGTGGTATAATCTTGGTCAATGATAGGGTTTCTTCAGAATTGAATGCTCTAAAAAAGTGTCCATTGAGGCGTAACCCTAACTCCCACCAGCGAGGTAGTACGGGTCACTAAACCCAATTTTTTCATGAAATTCTCGTTTTTTTGTCCCTATCTTGTAAATAACAAGAGCTACAGAAAAAATGTTAATGACAAACTTCTAGGAGATTCAATTTCCTCTAAAAAAAGTCTTAAACACTAAATCGCTCATATCGATATTTCTTGCGATATTGTGATTTGAAGTCGAAGTAGTGTGGAATTTTCATGGATTATTGAGCTAAATTGTAAAAACACTACCTCAACTTCAAAACCCAATATCTCAAGAAATATCGATTTTAGCGATTTGGTGTTCAAGAACTTTTTGTAGGAAATTGAATTTCCTACAAGTTTGTCATTTACATTTTTTCTGCAGCTCTTGTTATTTACGAGATAGGGGCAAAAAAACGAGAATTTCATGAACAAATTGGGGTTAATGACCCGTACTACCTCGCTGGTGAGAGTTAGGGTTACGCCTCAATTGACACTTTTTTAGAGCATTCAATTCTGAAGAAACCCTATCATTGACCAAGATTATACCACAAAATACCTCTGAGATGTAGAGTTTTGAAGAAAAAAAAATCAAAGTTTACGTGCATTTTATACGGGAAATCTTTATACGCATTGGTCGAGCACTTAATATTAATATTAAGGGCTCCAATTTTCAGGGAATTTTTGTTTAGGTATTTCCCACAAAATTTCGAGGTGGAACTGAAAAAAAAAAAATTGTCGCGAAAAAAACCACCCTACTAACATAGTACAAATTAATAACTCATTTTAAAAACCAAAATGAAAGGTATGATTTTGAAATTTATGTCCATTACGTACTTTATTCGAAAAATTAAAATGATTATAAATATTTAAAAAAATGTATGATTGTTTTATTTTGTTAACAACCAATTCCTTTGACCAGTTCCTTTAACTAAGCTAAATTTTCCATATTCTCGTATTTTAAATTTTTTAATGATCAAATGAATTTTTTTATAATAGCACCATGACTAAGAACATTTCTTTCCCATACCCCAAGACATTTAAAATGTTGCTCTAAACAAAAGCTAAAAAAATACAAATTACTGTATATAATGTTTTATTAAATGTTTTATTTCCATAAAATTAACATACAACTAAAATAAAAGCTACTTACATAAATACAACATTTAAATTTAATTTGCTTAATTAAGAACACAATTTTAATTAGCTTCATTAAAAACGTAATTTGATACATTTTACAATAAATATATACAATAAATTATTTGTATGTTAAATTAAATTTAAATTAATTAAAAGTGCTACAATAAGTTTTTGTAAACAAAGTGAATAAATAATAATGTGTTTTACATTTTAATGTAATTTTAATACAATAAAACTAGGTAGGTATTTATTTTTCTTAAGGGGACCTTTACTTTCAAAATCGAAAAAAAACACACTTTTTAAAAATTTGTTTTTTAAAAGACTATTATATTTATTTTTTTAAAACTTTTTGTACATTATTGGTAAGATTATGAAAAATATAAAAAAATTTTTTAAATGCAACTTTAGTTTATTTTAATGCCTGCAGAGGCCGTCATCCAAAATGCACTTTTAAAACGGCCGCATTTCTCTAGGACTTTCTGTAACAGATAGAGTAAAAATCTTTAGTGGATTGTTTTCATATGACACAAAACTAGTACCTAAACCTACAAAACCTTTTATTTTTAATAAATATATCATTTTATACACATTTTTCTAAAAAAGTTAAAAAACCACTATAAGTTAGGGGTACACTAACCTCCGCATAAAAAAGTGGGGAGGTAAAATAATATTTTTAAAGGTTCAGTTACTAGTATATTTGATAACGAATCAAATGGCGTTTGGTTTGTTAAAATCGGTTGAATAGTTTTTGAGATACAGATGCGGCCATTTTCAAAAATGTGATTTCGAGAAAAACGCGTTTAAAGTTTTTGTTATATCATTTTTGCATATAAAACGCGTAGAGGTGCCGTTACAAATATAGGTATAACTTTTTTTCTTTTACGAATTTCTTAAAACCGTTTTAGGAGAGTGTTTGTGTGATGTTAAGAAGCATTTTTATGAAAAAAAAAAATTGATATTTTTTCGATTTTGAAAATAAAGGTCCCCTTAAGTAAAATTCGAGATTCACTATTTTTGGGAAAAGTAAGATGATTGAAAAGTTTTTTTTTGAAACAACATTTTCAGGAATATATATTTTGAAAATTACAGAACACAAAATTTTTAACGAAATAGTTTAATGATCCTCAAATAAAATTTTTATAAGCGATATCCCAAAAAAGAATATTTTCGGGTTAACACATTTGAAAGATATTGAATAACACACTTATTCTAAAAAAGTATAGAATAAGGTCTAAATTAAAAGAATTTAATATTTTCATAGTTCCAACTACTATTATTGAAGCCTTAATTTAAATAGTACCAATTTAATATACCTACGCATAATTGTGGTAATTTGAATTCTTTGATATTACAAGAGGTATGAAATATATTTCCGAAATATATTTTAATAAAGGCAAAAGCAAAGAATTGTTTTTAATATTTAGAAAGTATTCTGTATTATATATTTCAATTTTTTTGGGGGATACTTAATTTTGGTGGGCCAAAAATTCCTAGAAACATTATTTTTGGGCTATTTAAGCCTATTTGAGGTACGAAAGCCAAACACAAAATTGAAGAAATGCAATTAACTGATGGATTGTGCTTAATTTAGTATATAATTACAATAATTAATTAAATAACATTAGAATCCCGATTAAACCGACAAGAAAACTAGACAAATATATAATCCATCAATTTAGAAAGCACCACATACCACATATACATAAGTACCTGTCATCGTGCTTAACTACATAATTGAAGGCAGCACATTTAGCATATTATGACATGCCACTTGTTATAAACTGAATTACCACAACATCATTGCATATAAATTTATTTTATGACGTTCTAATGGTCTTCAAAAATATACACCTGGATGTATAAAGTGAAGCAGATAAATGGCGTTTTATTATCTTACCCGACCACTCGCCTTAGAGTAAGGTACAGGTTTTAAATGCTAATCCTCTCTGTAATTTGTTGTATTTATTGCAGAAATATACAAATGTGGAATTTTAAAGATATTTCGTAAAATGTTTCAGAAATGTGTGGTTGGATTTATTTTAGTATTTCTAATTAGGAAGACATTTGTTGAATGTTGGCTTGGTATCTGATTGTGTTCTGGTATACTTAATTGACTATTTGTTCTTTACGTAGACCCTTGTTGTAAATTTCTCGTTTAACATACATTCAACAGGGTTCATTATCTTCAAATTGATTTTAAACATAAATTTCTAAGCCGTGATGCATCAAATGAGGGCCATTAGGTAGTATCTTCAGCAATTGTTATACCAGAGGAAAAAGGGCTAATTTACTTTGCTTAGGTATAATACTGTAAACTCGTTAATGATATGCAGAAAAAGAAAGACTAGTTTTATGCATTACCGGCTCAGTGATGCATAAAAACTGCTGTTTGAAGTCTTGAGAATAGAATATGCAAATAAGGAGAAATTTTTACGAAACTCGATAGACGACGGTAAGCAACATTGATCTTTTCATATGAATGTTAATTCTTTCAATTTATAGCTTTGCGCTTGTTGCCAGTATTAATCGCATATCGAAAGATGTCAAGCTTTCGTATCGTATCGAAGATATTATTTATGTAAAGTCGAATTCTACCCAAAAAAGAAAAACGAAAAAATTGTATAATATCTTTCGGGTTTAATAAAAACACGCGTTGTCTATTAGGATAAAAATTCCAGCACATATGCAAATGTGCCGATGAAAACCAGATTTAAATAATTAAAAAAAAGCCCCGAAGTCATCGCACAATTAACTGTTCCCGGTATTCGTTAGAGATGGGAGAGAGGATCCAAAAATTTAGTCACTAAGGTATATTTAAGTGCACCTTGTCATACCATACATCCATATAAATGTATAAGGTTCGATTCATCCACGAAAACCTTATCTTTCAGAATTTCTTGTTTTCACCTGAACACACTTTGCGCTGTTTCCAAATTTTCATAAATTAACAATTTTTTTAGAGCAACACTCAGAGTTACACAGGTGGCGACTACTCTGTCGTCCGTGTCTCACCCCTCCTCCTGTATTGTCAGACCAAGGGGTCTCCCTCCTGCTAGCTTCTAGAGCTTCGAACAGAGTTCGTGTGAAGTCGCTAAGCTCCGCCAGTGGCTTCTTTTAATTACGCATGCATAATTAATTCTCCTCCTCTAGCCTCTTAGCTAGACTCAGAGCCTAGCCCCGTCTAGCTTCGGGCTCAGGTTCAGGTGTGTTGAGTTGAGTTCACCTGTAAGGTGCCTCGCGCTCCGGGTGATTAGGTGGCACTTTGAAGTGTGTCAAGCCGCATTAGATGCAAACGCTTCAAAGGGGAGTTGATCTGAGTGAAGCAGGTGGCTGCTATACACTGTAAAATATGAATGGGAAATTGCATCGATAAAATTGCATTATAACACTATATGTAATAGATAAGCTATAGATTATCCTATACTGTAATTGAACTCATTTTCCCCCTTTTTTCCGAAAGCTTAATTTTTTAAAATGCAATATATGGAATAAAGTAGGATGTCATTATGATGTTATTTCTAATGACGTGATGACACGCAGCATTTTATTTAATTAGAACTGACAAGTCTGACGAATTTGTCGCGACTAGCTGTTATTAACGTGAAAATTGCATTAAGGGGACCTTTACTTTCAAAATCGGGAAAAAACACACTTTTTAAAAGTTTTTTTTTTAAAAGACTATTATATTTATGATCCTGAAACTTTTTGTACATTATTGGTAAGATTATGAATAATATAAAAAGAATTTTTAAATGCAACTTTAGTTTATTTTAATGCCTGCAGATGGCGTTAACCAAAAGGCACTTTTAAAACGGCCCCATTTCTCCAGGACTTCCTGTAACAGATAGATTAAAAATTTTTAGTGGATTATTTTCATAAGACACAAAACTAGTACCTAAACCTAAAAAACCTTTTATTTTTAATGAATATATCATTTTATAAAAATTTTTCTAAAAAAGTTACAAAATGACTATAAGTTAGGGGTAAACTAACCTCCGCATAAAAAAGTGGGGGGGTAAAATAATATTTTTAAAGGTTTAGTTTCTAGTATATTTGATAACGAATTGAATGGCGTTTGGTTTGTTAAAATCGGTTGAATAGTTTTTGAGATACAGATGCGGCCATTTTCAAAAATGTCATTTCGAGAAAAACGCGTTCAAAGTTTTTGCTATATAATTTTTGCATATAAAATGCGTAGAAGTAGCGTCACAAATATAGGTATAACTTTTTTTCATTTACGAATTTCTTAAAACCGTTTTAGGAGAAGGTTTGTGTATTGTTAAGAAGCATTTTTATGAAAAAAAAAAAATATTGATTTTTTTCCGATTTTGAAAGTAAAGGTCCCCTTAAGTTTGAATTTTAGAGTGGTTCATTGATCCAAAAAACAAATGCAGCGACTATAGCTGATTCTATGTTTTGAATTTGAGTGTCAAAAACCTTTTTATTTTACGACTTTCGCAAATAACGTAAAGTGGTCTATTTCCGACTGCTTTTCTAGTTCCGACTTCCACTTTATATTTTTGCTTTACTATTTTACTTTTTTTCGATATAAAAAAGTTTAAATCAATAAATTTCAAATATGATTTGGTGCAAATGCCTACAATTACGTACTAAATTAACTTTCGAGTGAAAAATTTCCATCGTTAATTTGACAAAAAAAAAAATTGTTAAACAACATTAATGGGTTCCAGGTTTTGGAATCAAATATTATTAAATTTACAACGATCTGCAATCAATTTTAAAAACGTGATAAGCAAAAAAGCATATTTGAAATTTATTGATTTAAAGAATCTTTCTCTCAGTGTATATACATATAATATGCTCCAAAACAAATATTAAAAAGAAAATAAATTGTTTGTCTTTTTTATTCATTTTTTTTTATTTACAATTTTTGACTATAGTGCATATAGGTCAAAATTATAGCACATGTTATAATTTTTGCTATTCTAAGCAAATGGGTATATTTAAGGTAAGTATTATGTGCCATATATACTTACATATGTACACTTAAAAGATTCATGCAAACACATACACGGCAACTCTGTTCTAGACTGAAATTTCCGGAATTTGGAAAATATTTTTTTCCTGCCTGGGTCAAAAAAATAGCGCACATGTAGATTTTTCGCAAAATTCTGAGTGATGACGACTAGCGTATTGAGAGCATTGTAGAAGCGAAATTTAACGTGCAAATTCGTGATAGATTTTTAGTGTTGTACACCATAAAAAAAGTAGAAATGGGACGTGGTAAACTGTTGGACGAACATGAAATTAAAACAATTTGAGCCTCAAAAAAGAAGAGTGGTCAGTGGCAAAAATATCGAGATTTATGTAGCGAACCCGGAAAGTGATAAGTAATTTATTAAATGATCCCGAAAATTATGGGAAGAAAAAAAGTCCTGGTTACCCAAAGGCAACAACTAATTAGGGAACAAGTTAACACAAGCGCAAGTGAAATAGCAGGACATTTCAACAAGACAACGCTGCCGTGCACACCTCACGTGTAGTGAAAGACTACTTTGCACCGAACAATGTCAACGTACTAGATTGGCCACCCAGGTCTCAGGATCTAAATATTATAGAAAATGTTTGGGGAGATCTCTCGCAACTTGAGAACGTTGAAGAACTTCGTCAGTGCTTTGAGGCAGAATGGAATAACTTACCGCAGGAAACTATCAGAAATCTGTACAAAACTTTGCCAAAAAGAATGATTGAAGTTATTTCAAAAAAAGGAGGTGTTACTCATTATTAAGTTAATAAATGTAATTTCTGTGCAACTAAATTATTATATAATTTGGAAAAAATCGTTGACCTGTGCTATGAATTTTAGTTAGGAACGGAGTTGCCGTATATGCCTTTGTATGAATACTTTAGCTGTGCATTTATGTGGTACATAATACTTACCTTAACTATACCCATTTCCTTCGAGTAGCTATAATTATAACATGTGCTATGATTTTGACCGGGAGTGTATGTAATAAAATCATAAATGTGTCAAAAGAAGTTTTAAAAACGTAAAACTACTCTTGTTATTTATTCTTGTTCTTTTTAACGTCTTCTATTAATATACGATTAAGAAGGTGCCTTCAATAATAAATCCAGTTTGTGAAAGTAGTACGTACGTTCAATACCACATATGCATGTATGTAATATGCAGGTGTACTATACTATACCCTTAAAACCTTAAATGAGTTCCTTAGTTTTGGTGAATAGTAGTTATATTTATTTGCTATTACAATAGAATTATATTTTTATACTTTTCAAAATCTTAATGAAAAATCTGTGTTTAATAAATTATCATAGATATGAGATTAACCAAAAAGACATGTATTTTATACTCTTCTTATATTTCAATCATTCAAAATCAATAAAACTGGTACTTTTTCTAAACGATTTTTTTTCTAACATTTTTTTTCCCTTGTTACAGAATTTCACGAAAATCTGTACGATTTTCAGAGTTTCAGATTTTCAGAATCTGCACTATAGAAAATCCGCCATTTTGAAAAGGTTATGAGTGATTGCGATCAACAAAAAAACTTTTTCCTCTAAGTTCAAACATTCCGATCACCGTTGATCATAGTAAGAATTGCATTGCAAAACTCTATTGACTTGAAAAAAATTACAAAAGAAAAATTTCAAATTTTTTGATACTTTTTTTCCAAAAAATCCCCATATTTAATTTCCTATTGGAAAAAACTCAAATTTGCCGACAGATTCTGAAAGAGCACACTCAAAACTAGTCAAAACTAGTAAGATTCATGGTTTTTATTGGAAAATAAATGTCCATTAATTGTAAGAATGAGGTTTCAAACTGCACAATGGGCGTTAATGGGTTAATATATTTTGAGAATAAAAACTATCATAACAACTTACTTTTTTTAATTTGTACATTAGTTTAATTTTAGGATTTGCTCTTTTTGATTGATTTTATTATATTAGTCGTTTAGTTTAGCATTTAGGAGTTCAGTGGTCGAAACAACTCCCCTTTACGTTATGTGGCTTAGAAAAACTCAAAGTAATAGTAGTAGCTCTTTTCATCACTTATTTAATTATTTTTTTTATTTACTATCTACAGAGTAAAAAAAACCTCCAGATTACATGCATATAAGTACTAAGTATATTATAAAAGCCACAACCAAGTTTATAAAAAAAGCACTTACAACGATAAAGAGGTATGCGATTTAAATCTACTTAACAACATTTACAAGTGCAGACTTGAATGTAGCTCCATCATCAACCAGGTCTAGCGTGTTTTATAGCTAATTAAAAAGTGTAGATTAGTAAGTAATTGGTTCATGCTGTCCATAACACAATCTATGAGCAGAAATATAAAGCAGTGGCCTAATTCGTGTTAAATATTGCGGAACATAAATATTAAATAAGGCAAGTGGAGTACAGAATTTTATTTGATAGCACACGGAAAGGATGCAAGCTTTCTTTCTCCTGGCTTGTAATGTTTAGAGACCAAGAAGTAAGCATCTTGATTTATAAGCAGGAATATCCTCTTTCAATTAAACCTAAGAACAGCAAATCTAGTGAGTGAAACCAGTGATACAAACAAAGATTTTATAATGAAAAGATCTCGAAAATTAATAGTGTTCCTTCTGATAAAATCCAGCATTATGCTTGCCTTTGAACAGAGGAAGGGTTTGACATATATTAGGGATTAATTTTGGCTGCTTCAATTTGAATACATTGGTTTTTAGTGTGTCGATGGTATTAAATGGTCTAACGCTAAAAATTTAAAGTAACATTTAAACAACCAATATATGATGCAGTTTTTTTAAATTATAACTTATAGAGAAAATATTTTCAAGAAAAACAAAAAAATACAAGGCGTTCTTGTTTACAGGAGACTTGGTCTCAGTGTCTATGGCAGACAAGATCCCTAACAAGATGAAGATTCGAAAAAGGGAGTTATCAATGAAAGTCTTTAGCTTTTGTGCCATCTGTTTATTATAATAGCATTATTCAAAATACTTTCAACAATTTTGTTAAACTAAAATAAATTCTTTTTTTAGGAATTGTTATTTATCAATTAAATAATCTTATTCAACCTTCATGGTTAACATTTTTATAATAAACTATGTACTACAAATACATATTTAAAGGCGTATCATTGATGATATTTATAAAAGTAATTTTAATATTACTTTAACACATGGTCGAGAATTTTTGGAATAAATTTTAACACTCTTTTCGATTTTTATGCATAAGCAAACAAAAAATATATTAGATTGTAATATTTAACAAGAACAGGGTGGACAGAATTGTTTTTTCAATACTGAAAAAAATATTAAAATGATATTTTATTATTATTTATTTCTGAAAGTCAAATTGATAGTTACATTTTCATACCAAAAAATATTACCACTCAATCATATTAGATAGAAAATACTTTTTACTACTGGTCTGCAGAAAATTTGAAATCTATGTAAATAACTATTATTTCCATTAAAAATAATTTCAAAATTATAGTGGAATTCAAAATGAATTGTGCAACTTGTTATCAACACGAACAATTATCAAATTGCTGCCATTCCATATAACAATTGATATGTTGCTCTATTATAATAACAAGTAAAAATATTTAATGGTAAATTATAAATTATCTTTTTCATCTGTAATGAGTGAAAATGTAATACTATATATTTTTTGAGTTGAAAAAAAAATAAATAAATAATAAAATAAACAGATAAATTGCATTATTGTTTCCTTTTTAAACCTTTTTATTTAGATTTAATTCGTGCCTAGCAATCAAATTTTGTGATCGACTTTTCATCCACTTGCTGCTTTCCAATTAAGCTAAAATTTGACAAATGTATAAGGTTTGGATGACAATTGAAAATTACAGCACCATCTGACTCTTTTTAATATATTAAAAGGGTTGTTTTTAAAATTATTTTTAATTGATTTTTATAATAATTGTGTTAGTGTTTAATATCGAATTTCATTTCTTTTTTCATAAATTGTTGAGTAATTACAGATTAAGGATGAAAAGATTATTTTTAAACATACTATATAAAGATCAAAACAAATTCTTAAAAATCACATAAATTCTAATAACTTCAAACTTTCAAATTTTGATAATGTTTAGTATCAAATTGAAGTTTTAGTTAATGATTCAATAATCTTATTATCAGTATAATACATATGAGGCTAATTCTTAATTTGATATTTTAAAAAATTTCAATTTAACCATAAGAGGCTTATATTTATATTTTAGATTATGCAACTGAATTGTAAATTAACAACTAAAGCAGAACATAAAATATGTAGTTATCTTCTGTTTTAGTAGTAAACATATTTTACAGTGTAGATTCAGGTAGGCCTACTCAGGGCCCATGATCGACTGACTCCGGGGCTCCGGGAAAGTGAGTAATAAGTGCAGTGATTAAATCGCACGATAACAACAACAACCGCGACGATGAAGGTAGGCGCAAGCGTAAAGCGATTTCTGCATTCCTGACTGGTGTTAATTATTGAGATTTCGGCATTCGCCGCAATTCGATTAGCGTGAGGCCACTTATCTAGCTAGTTTGGTCCAGCTTCTGGTCATCGATAAGTCTGCATAATTTTACAACTTGTAACTGTTGCAGGTTATCGAATGGAGGTTTACGGCCAATAGAATCGTTACAACAAATTGAGGGAAACTTTCAAAGTGGCCGCGCGTCCGAGTCGAGGCTGCAGATAGCCACACGCTTGCCCGCCGCGCCGCTCAAAACCAGCTGACAAATTCCTTTTAAACTCGGGAATATATTTACTTTGGTCAGGTTATTGACCCTATGGGTTTTAGACTTTTTCCTAATTTGAAATATTGACGATGGCCTCCGCGGTCGCCAGATGGCTAAGCAGTAAAACCCTGGTGCAAAGGACAACAGTTGGACTTTAGGTTTTTCATAACATTAGACGAGAGTTAACCATGAGCAGGGGAAATGCAGGAGGAATGCAAAGCAAAGGTCATCTCTAAAGAAAAGGTAATTGAAAAATATAATTATAATATTTTAATTATTTTATTGTATTACACAATTTGACGGAAAATTCTCATCCAAAGTGTGGGTTTTCTCAATTTCGAGAGCTATCCTATAATCCAATGGAATCAATTAATTTATTACTATTTATTTATTATAGCATTCGGTTAGTTTGAACTTGCAAAATATTGTTAAAAACTGAATTATTAAGAAAAACAAAAATAAAACAAAATATATAACTTGTGTAGTTAGTTAAATGTAGTAAGAATTCTTAGTTTTCCATCACAATTCTTCTTTTAAAAAACAAGAAACGGGTGTGTTCTCTTTTCGAGAGTTGATTTTAGTAACAAAAAAATGCAGAAAACGAAGCATTTATAATTTTGTTTACCAAACATCATTTAATATTTTCAACGCTTAGTGTTTCACAATATTTCGAATCGAAATTTTCCAAAATTGATCACTTCAAAGTAGATTTCAATGGTAATATAAATTTTACCATATAGTATGTTGGAAAAAAAGTGGTATGCTCTTACTTTTCAAGGGATTACATGGTTTTCAAAATTTTGAAAAATCGATATTTTTTGACATTTTTTAATGGTTAAAAAAAGTACTATTACATTTCAAACTTTCAATTATCAAAAAGAGTATCATGTGAACTATATTCTATAAACAAAATCACCTTTAAATTTTAAACGCGTTTTTCTCAAAATTCTATTTTTGAAGTCGGGGCCCACACGATTACTCAAAAACTAATGCGCGGATCTTATTCAAATTTTGTATACTTCTTCTAAATAGCATTGACTAGGGAGTGAACGAAGGATTTTGTTTTTCGTTGATCATAACTTACTTTACATGGAAATATGTATTCGTTTTGCGTATCGAAAAATGAATTTTTCGCACGTAACGCCGCGAAAAATTTAGATTTAAATTTTTTTTACAAATCTACGTTTACTGCCGAGCTAAAATAAAAAAATTTGATTTTTTGGTTTAAAATAAATCTAGCGCAAGTTATGAATTTTTAAGAGATCCAAAGAATTTTTAAGAGGTTTTCGAAAATCATCTCTCAGCGGGCCATTTTTCGATATTTTTCAATAAAAATTTCATAGAATTATAGTTCAAATGTTACTTTTTTTAATACTTAAAATTTTGAATGTAATATGTACTATTTTTTGCCAGTAAATAATGTCAAATACTTTTTTTCATAATTTGAGAGCCACTTAAGCCCTTAAGGAATTGTTTTGTAAAGAACAATACATATTTTTGCAACACCATGTACAAAATCTGAGGTTTTATTCCAGAATTTTTCTTATAAAATAATGTTAATAATATTTTGAGAGGTGCTTGATTAGGTGCTTCGCGTTTACCACTGTAACTGGGAATTGGCTTATATGAAATCAATATCTTTAAGATAATTTGTCTAGCAACGTATGTTCCACAGACTGGATAAAATATTTAATAAAAAAATTTATTTTCAACAAAATCACACTGTTTTGAACAAAAATTTATTTTTACTCCTTTTCATTTGAAGTTTTGCGTCATACCTAGAAACAAACGCTTGCAATATTTTTAAAAACTAAAATATATCTAACAAAATATGTAATTTTTTCGAATTTTATGTTTTAGGTGTGATCTCTTATTCCCTTGACGAACTATGAAATAAATTTAAAATTTTCTTCTGTATAATTTATTTTTAAACTGTCTAATCTTCTTTGAATTTTTTTAAGAAAATTCCAATGAATAATAAATTAAAAGGAATGACTATAAAGAAAATTCGTTGTCTCGAACTAGATTTTATAATTAATTATACCCAAATTACTGTACCGTCGCATTGACGTAAATTGCACTTAAATTTCAATGTTATATGATAATTTTGAAATTGATTTGAATGTTGGAAGTCCAAAAGTCTTGAGAAAAATTCGTCGAAAGAGTTTATAGAGTAATTTATGCTTTAAGGCTCGAAAAAGGTAATAGTCCCTTGAAGCTAGATCTGGAGAATATGTTGAGTGAAACATTACAGAAAAAGATTTGAAAATGTTGTTTGTCGTGGAACTTTCTGAACAACCCGATATTAAGGAGTGTATTAAAAATTATGATGTCCCTAGCAAAAATAGCTAATATTTTTAAGAAGGCCGCACTGTAAAATATTATTCGCTATATCATACATGAAAGGATCAAAGGATCAACACCACGGCTGAATTAATTTATAAATATGTATATATCGGTGCGGCCGTTGTTGTTTGTACTTTATGTCGGCCTTTAAAATGTTTCACAAATTATTTATACTCCGTGCGGCCGTTTGTGCGTTAACGTTTTTCAAATCATTACGGATCGTGTGCAGCTGTCGTGCGGCCGAGGTGCAGCCATCGTTCGTTTTTAACCGGCGTATTGAATAAATCTTAAAGCTGTATTTTCCTAAAAGTGTATGGTATTCCACAACTAAATTTACCTTGGAAAACTTGGACTAAAATTACAAATCCACTTTCAATAATTATGTTATATTTTTGATAGACATGGAGTATCGATATTATATTATTCCAAGTACTACATTTATACCATATGTCTGTCCCCTAATACTAGCAATAGACTAGAAGAACATTCATATATATACTTTGTTTTGAGATTTCCAGATTTTTGGTAGTATTAACGTAGTAGGGGAAAGTGGGGGAAACACGAACACCTAAGGGAAAACTTAAATAAAACAGTGGAATTTGATCACAGAGTTTTTTTATTGATTAATTATAAAGTTTACTTATCTGTCTAACGAATTCCGTAATCAATTTTTATATTTTTAATAAATTGTGACAATATGAAAAAAAAAAAAAAACCCTTAGTGTTCGGCTTTACTCGACATTAGTGGGGTAAACACGAACACCAAGTGGGGTAATTATGTATTAACATTAATAACGACAGTGATCACATTTATAACCCAAAGATGGTGACTGTCCGTCAGTACAATTCTCGCGAGCCCATTTTTTACACACGTAGCACATAATCCAGTCTTCAACGGGGGATCTATATATTTATCTCTACAAAAAATACAAAAGAAGTCTTCATTTTCCTTTTCGTCTTTTTCTTTTTATTTCGTATTTTGACTAGGGTCACTAAAGACTTTTATATTCTTGAAATCGTGAAATTTTGGTCGCCATATTTGATCCGCCATCTTGAATTTCTAAATTTGGACAGCAGAATTTAATCAACTTTTCCGTTGATGCAACTTTACCACTTATTGTGGTAGAAAATAAATTTTTCAAAAGATGGTTGAAGATATGAGAAAAGTATTTACTACTTTGATTGAAAATAAATATCAGTTGTTACATAATGACATTATAGAAAAGGTTAAAGAAATACTCTTGTTCATAGATGAAGTAAACGTTTAAATAATAATTGCAACAAAATACTGGTGGTTGTGTAGCGATGAGATGACGCATGAAGGTTTGTGATTCCCTTATTTTCCTTCAATCAAAATTTTACCATACATTTTTCCAATAAATTCTCTAAACTTTAAATTCAATTCAAAAACCCAAACCCCAACAGGAAATCAATTATAAGTCCGAAATACCTCTAAAAAGAGCATTACTTTGAATAAAACCGATAATCAAAAAATCGAAGAAAAAATAAAAATACATTCCAATCATTGTAAATCGCTGTGAACAGAAAAACAAGCTTGACAGAAACTTTAATTAATGCACCCAAATCGTGGGTAAAAATCAGTGCTCAGGAATAGAACATATGTTAGTCAACGAATACAAAATGTACGACAATAATGAAAAAATGGGATTTTGAGATCTTCAAGACTGTACTTTGTTTTGGTCTTTCTTTTGTAATTATGAGGCATCTGAAAAAATAATAAAAAAAGATGAACGGGGAACCAACAAAAGGGAGGGGGGTAATGCCGAACGTTCGAGATTGCCCGACATGGAGTGTTCGCCTTTACCCCGCTGGATCGAAAACAATAAAATGGAAAAAAAAATGTAGGTTATAATTCTTTTGCTGATTGCGTCATTGTCATTTAGCTGATTAATATGTGAGTATTCCACTATGTAAAAGTTAAATTATTATTGTAGATAGAAATAAAGCAACACCAACTTTAATTTACCAAAAAAATTACATCAAAAACATGCAAAATATTGAAAAATGCATATCTTGACAAGTACGTGCGTCCGCGTCTCCCGTGTTGTTGACTGGCACAGGTGGTGGCATGGTCTCCGAAATGGCGGCAAGTAAAATATGGCTATCTCTCTCTAACACATTGGAACCATTGGATTCGAGATTACCCCACGTTCGTGTTTCCCCCACTCTCCCCTATAGATCAGTTGCATAGTGGGGCCAAATCCCAAAAAGCTGGTCAAAAGTCTTTAAATAAAGCTTTTAGTTAGGGATTTTTCCTTCTAAAACTGGCTAAAGTGGTCCGTAGTGAAATAGAATTGACTTATAATAGGACCCCAACTGAACGCTCGCGAACAGTGGTTGTGTGTTTCGAAGAGAGAAAAGGACGGTCATTTACAAGCATTCACAAAATTTTCAAAATTTCACCGTTTTTAATGAAATAAAATGGAATCGTTAGCTAAAGGTTAGTAGAATATTACAAAAATTTTTTAATCACTATTTTATAAAGCATTAAATTAAGAGAGAAATAGAATCTTACGTAGTTTTTAAGCTGTAAAATTTAAAAAATTGTATGTTACAAAGTGAAAATCTAAAATTTTCCGCATTGTTCCGCTCTGAAACACATTGGACGTGATAAATTAAAGCATTAGAAATGAAATGAAAAAAAAAAATCAGCTGCTTTTATCTGGTTTTCTGTGTTTAATAGACATTTTTCGAAAATAATAAATATTTAATTAAAATTTGTCAGAAGAAAGTTATTTTATTACTTGTGCATGCCATGTTGGATTAGCCATTTAAAAAGTAGACATTACGATAACACATTCGTAAGCTGTAACACTAAAATCCCTCAAAAAATTGATTTTTTATTATTTTACAAATTTTCATTTGCATTCGTAATCTTTTTTACAATGATAGCCGCCCTATTGGATCCGCCATTTTAATTATTGTAATTTTGATAATGGATTCGCAATCAGCGACTCCAAAAACCTAGAAAATGATACCCTATTCGATTACGTTGTGAAATACTCCATATTTAATAATAGTGGGTGGTTAATAAGGGGTGAAGGTGATACATTTTTGTACTTTCGATATAAAATTTGTCATCAGAGACCCCAAAAACCCCCGAGTAAGGAATTTTAAATCAATAACTTAATTTTTCGATTTTTGGCCAGCTTTTTGACGATCGGCACCACTGTGATGTCGGTACATTTGCTCTACAAAACAGGAGTAATTCCAATAAACTCTTGTTACTTTTGATCATTTTACTGGATTAAATTAAAGTCCGACGACACAACGAAATAACCTTTAAAAAAAAAAATTTTCAAACTCTTGCCAAACAGTTCTTTTCACATTTCAATTTTCATTTTTGCACTTGCATACAATCCAAATGTGAAATGATAAACTATTTCGTATACTAGGTTTATATATGTTCCAGTTGTGAAGATATTATGATATCGAAATTAAAATATTGATACCGCATCTATATCACAAGCATTAGTGCAGTTGATAAGTTAACATGATATTAAACTTCTGATAAGCAAAAAATTAAGATAACACCCAAAACAGTAGGTACAAATGACCCACTACTTATTTTAATGATGATGTGATGAAGGCCAATTACACGCAATCACTCAGATCAGAATAAAGTGTCTCTTGACAAAATTACCGTACATAATCAGGCAAAGGTCTGAATAAGTAAACATAACGTGGAAAAAAATCTTAAGACATATATTGTTCGATACCGTTTTTTCCCACCTCTGAAGTGGGTCGAAAAATGCCAGCAGCTGCTTAATGAAGGGTTAGTAAATTTTCTCCTTAATTGGAAGTCCTCGGGCATTTATTTTTAATGTATTAAGGGCAGGGGCAGAACAACACACATAATCCGCATTACAGTTCATCTCCGCGTAGGTCAAAAACCACATTCAGCTGGGCTTGCGGAGAACTGAAGTTTTAGCTTAAAAATCTTCCAAGACGACTCGTCCGGGAATGGTCTGGAGAAACAGAAATAAGAAGAAAAAAAAAAAAAATAAAGACGACACCACGCAGAGCCAACGTTCAACACTTCCACATGTCGCATTTATTAAAATTCCTGTCACAGAGCGCATGCGTAACGGCCTCATGGGTGTATGTGGGGACTTGTCGCGTCTTCAAACATATTTGTAAAAATTTTTTTTAAAGAAACAAAAAAAAAGCCAGATGTGAAAATCTGGGTATATATACATATACATACATAGTCCAGAGCAATTTTAAGTTTATATCTGATGATAATTTTTTTTTCTACGGGGTCCACCTGAGGTCATTTGGGGGTATATGCGCGAGAACGACGACTCTTCCGCATATATATATTATATATATGCTCCTTTTGCATCATTTTGGAGGCCCAGAGGTCCGCTTAGGCGGTGATATCACATCAAGTTTCTAAAATCCCGGTGACCACCGCGGATTTGCTTGATTTTGCCGCTCTCAAGATTTCTCCCATTCCCCAAAAAACCATGAGGACGTCAAATTTCCATTTCGAGTTTTATTCAAAAAATGTTTACGAGCAACAGGTTTTTTTTCTCGGGGGGGACTACAAATTCTTCTTCTCAGAGATGAAGAAGACATATTTTTTTTTTTCGTTGTTGTCGAAATACGATCCGGACTGTAAGCAGACCCCAAGTTAAATGATGTCGTATATACGGGCAATTTACGAGACATCTTCACTTTTTAGCTAAGTGTTTTTTGGATTAGGAAACGCTTACATGCGCAACAAAATTCAAATGCAGATAATCCAGAGGTATAAAGTTGGTTATAGACACCATACACTCTTCAACTCGTTGTCACACCTTTTTTTTTGAAGATAGTGCGCGCACGTACCACGCCCTCTTGCGGAAATGCGCGGGTATCCATTATCAAAAATTTTGTTTTTCATTCATCAACTCTGTTGAAATAGACATGAAAAATATATTTCGACTGCGATTTAATGAATGAAATGACCCCGAATCACAAAATTTACTTTGATCTCCATTTCTTATAGAAAATTAAGAAGAAAAAACACCTGAGAGAAATTCAAACATATATATGTATAAGCAACCTGTAGCAATGAAATCACCTTCAGACTAATTTGCACAAATTATAAATGAATGCGGGCAACTTTCTCAAAATTATGGAAATATGATACCGTTGGGTATCGAATTTTTTCTGGGACATTTATGCAAAATGCAATAACCTACGGGACAGGTTGACAACCGGACCAAAAGAGGCGCGAACTGCTATCTGAATTTGTTTCATGATCGCACAACCTCAATTTAATTGTTAATTGAATTTTAATATATTTATAAATAGTATTACTAAATTGGAAATTTCACCTTTTGAATATATTTTAAAATGGAAACCAACTAGTTATAAGTGATGTGGTAATAATAATAGTAATTACTAAATGCTGTAAGAAGTGAGAGTTTCTTTCGATTACGTATTATAAAATATGGAATTTATTTTAGCCTTATCTCCATTCAAACGTTTCGAAATGATTTTAATTTTTAAGTCGGAAAGGAGAACTACATCGTAATACCTCGTTGTTTTTTGATGAGTTGATTAACTTTAATGCGGCTGCTAGTTATGATATCAAATAGGTTTTAATATAATTGTTTATTTAAAATTTAAAATTGTTTGTCTACCGCCAACGCTTTAATATGAATATATAATAAAGTAATTACAATTAATGAAGGCAACTGATCACAGAGACATCAATTCTTTTATACAAAACAAAGTATATAATGTAAAGTGTGTTCTTTAAATTACTTTTAATTTTTTGTTTGATTCAAAAAACAATTAATCAAAATGAGTGAGATTTAAAAAAGAATTTTGGACTTTTGATGGATGCATTTTTCTGAAATTAATATTTTGTAAGTTTGTATTTTATATGCTACTTCAAGATTAAAAAGATGAATTCCTATATGTTTTTATTAAACACGCTTGAAGCCTTTTCTCTCAAGGTTTAAACATCTTAATTAAAACTTTCTTCAGGATACAAAAAATCAAATCAGTCGTAAACTTTAAAGTTTAAAATAAATAATGCATAAGCTTAACCCTTATTGTCCCAGTCTGTCAATTTTTGTCTGTCAATTTTAAGCTCGGATAACTTTGTTATCTATTTATTTTTAAAAAATTTTTAAAATTTATACCCGCGTTTTTTCAATAGTCCTCTTTCAGAATATTTTCCGAATATAACCCCTTTTGGGTTTTTCTTGGGGGTGGGGATGAAATTTAACCTTAGATAACAAAATAATAGAGGTTCTTTATTTATTCTGTTATGTTTTTTTTCCATTTTCACCAGTTTTTGAAAGCCAAAACCAATTTTTTTCAAAAAAGTCCATAAAATAGTGAGTTATTGTAAAAATGTGTATTTTAGGGGTGGTTTCATAATCCCTTAATAATAAAAATCATACCGCCGGGTTTAATAACTTTATTAAGTAGGCATTTTAAGCGGGAGTTTTGTGGTTCTTCTTTCATATATAAAAAAAAAAAAGTGAGGTTAGTTATAAGTTTTTTTTTTAAATTTGAATTTTCAGAATTTTTTTTATAAATAATTATTATCTGACATCAAAAAACTCAACCAATTTATTTTCAATATTGGATAATTCAGTCTTTGAACAAATACTTTTGAGAAATAGCAATTTTTGACAAAATGTCAGGCATTCAAAATGAAAGTGATGGAAAAATCATTGATTTTGTCGAACTAAAACAGAACTATTAACAAGAAAAAAAAAAAAATGATTTCTTCGTTCAAGGACTAGTTTTTCTGATGTATAAAATTAATATGTATAATAATTGATATTTCAAATCCCACCAGTAATTCGAAATTTGAGCTTTAAAAATTACAACACTGCTAAATAATTCACATTTATTCGTTATGTATATTTTAATACCTGTATCTCATATAGCTGTGTAGTTGTATTTGAAATTTAAAAAAAATTGATTTTAAAAGTTTGAAATTCCTAGTCTTTGAAACTTGAATACTAGACCCGTCAAATTGACGGTTGCTCAATTAATTAGCTTTTTAAGTAAATTTTTTAATAATTAATCGAAGGCTTTTTTTCACCGATAAATATTTTCCATTTTATAAACAATTTAAGGCCTAAATTTTTGTTGAAAATCGATATTTTTTTTAATAAGCCGCCATTTTGGTAAAAATTTATTTTGCTTATTTCTTCGATTAATTACAAGATAAAACAATATATTAAAGAAATATTTTTAGTTTTTTCTTTTTAGATGATCCAGTCCAGAGATATCGTGCACACCGCAGGATGCCGTTTTTTAGACTTGCTCACGGAGATCAGCTGTAGCAGCTTTTAAAATAATTATTTTTACAAATAACAAACATTAAAATACACTCAACAGTTACCATAATATGTCTACAAATTTTTACATTGATAAATTAAAAGGTCATCTCAAGAAAAATTCTTGAAAAAACGATCCTGACTGTATATAACCCCTTAAGACAAAACTTATTAAAGTTAAAAATTATGTCATAGTATATTCAAAAAGCTTTTTCATTCATTATTATTAATATAAAGTTGAAGTGTATTATGTTAAAGGTGCAGAAAATTGTTAAATATAGTCGAAATATAAAAATTGAATAATTAATAATACAGGTCAAACATGGTTTTTGCACATGATTACTTCTTATGTAATTTCCATATTGTTGTTCGTAGATTATGGGAGATTACGATAAACTACAATAGGATTAAAAAATGCAAAAGGATTTGTTTTGGCCTTTTTCGGAAAATTATGAAAAACTAAGGAATTCTTGAAAGTTTAAACCGAGTTTAAGGTTATATCAAAATTTAAACTTTTCGAAATAGTCCGCGAAATTCGCTTTTTTCCATATTCTGATTATTTCATACAAGGGTCATTCCATACAAAATCATCAAAAATTAAAAAAAATTGAAGCCGCACTATTTTTGATTTCGACGAAACTTGGTGGGTATTTTTGTTTAAATGTCAGAAGAGAAAATTCACCATCATTTAATTTTTCTGATGTCTCAGCTTCGGTGTGCGACCGCTAGAGTACTCAAAAAGTGTGATTTTTACGCTCTACTACCATGCGCTGTCAAAATTGTTCTATTAGAGATATTTGAACATTTGTGGTCGCAGTTGAAAGCTACAATATAGTAGTTTTAGGAAAAAAATATGGAAATTGAAAAATATTGTTATTCGCAGTATACTAGCATTCTGAAAATACGATTTTTTTCACATTTTTATATGATTTTCAAATGGCTGTAGTATCTTTCCTGGTAAATTAAAAAAATTTAGTTTTTGTGTACATCATGTCCATATATTAAACAAAACAACAGTCCATTATAGACTCGTTCGACAAATTTGTTATATTAAAAAAATAAGCTTGAAATTTGAAAATTTCTGAAAATTGCATATTTCGAGCTTCAAAATGAAAATGTGGGACAGGAGATAGAGAACTGAAATTCTCAGGAAATTTAGATGTAACCTTGAACTTTAAAGACCCGTTCAGTTTGTTTTGTTTTTTGCATCCCTCTAGTAATTACAGCCATTTCAATACAGCTAGTAATGCAGATTTTCCTTTTTAATTAGTTTCGTTTCTTATTTCACAATACGAGGACACAACAACGCAGTATAAAAAAGAACAACAAAAACAATAAAAAACAAAACAATATGTAGTAGATACTCCATATACATACATCCCAAAAGAAGAATGCATTTTATCGTAAATGAAGAATGCGATTTCAAATATCAGAATTTTATTTTGTTACTCTAACATTAATATCATTATTAATCAAACAATGAATTATTAATATTTTATATTATATTGCTTGACATGTTAGACATACTTATACTTACAATATCTGAATTATTTGAAGCCTAGAATTTACGAATGTTCAATTTACTTTGAGAAATGGGTACAAAACTATGAAACATTCTTGTTCCCTTTATTGTAATAATATTACTAAATCTATCACATAAAAATTTATCCGCAGCTTCAACATCAGCATTGCATACAAAAAAAAATTCGATTCCAGAAATTTGTTCGGAACAAAAATTGAACATAGCTTTAGTAGTTAATATATGACGATCTTCAATTCGTTGTAAACTAGCTTTCCGCACTATTCGTTTGATCGTTCCCCCTGCACCATCACATGGACTTTTCCCGTGAGAAGTGGCAAAAAAATACCACTCTGGTTCCAACCCAAAATCATCATTATGATGACATAGATTAACAAAATTTTTCTTATTTTTGTATTGAGCCGCTGATCCATCGATGAAATATTTAACTTTTTTAAATTCTGGATAATATCTTTTGATGTATTGAATGAACACTTTTTGAAATGAATAGAAAGCTACAGTACTATGGGTTAAGTAGTCGCTAATTACACAAAATGTTTTTAACTTAATCAAACTATCTTTTTTATGATATACTACAAAAGGATGTAAAGTGGCTTGATCTCATTTGCTTGTTATCATTTACGGAGTATCTGCTACACATTGTTCTTTTTTGTTATTACTACATTATTGTTTCCTCGTATTGTGAAGTAAGAAAAGAAACTAATTAAAAAGGAAAATCTGCATTACTAGCTGTATTGAAATGGCTGTAATTACTAGAGGGATGCAAAAAACAAAACAAACTGAACGGGTCTTTAAAGTTCAAGGTTACATCTAAATTTCCTGAGAATTTCAGTTCTCTATCTCCTGTCCCACATTTTCATTTTGAAGCTCGAAATATGCAATTTTCAGAAATTTTCAAATTTCAAGCTTATTTTTTTAATATAACAAATTTGTCGAACGAGTCTATAATGGACTGTTGTTTTGTTTAATATATGGACATGATGTACACAAAAACTAAATTTTTTTAATTTACCAGGAAAGATACTACAGCCATTTGAAAATCATATAAAAATGTGAAAAAAATCGTATTTTCAGAATGCTAGTATACTTCGAATAAAAATATTTTTCAATTTCCATATTTTTTTCCTAAAACTACTATATTGTAGCTTTCAACTGCGACCAAAAATGTTCAAATATCTCTAATAGAACAATTTTAACAGCGCATGGTAGTAGAGCGTAAAAATCATACTTTTTGAGTACTCTAGCGGTCGCACACCGAAGCTGAGACATCGGAAAAATTAATTGATGGTGAATTTTCTCTTCTGACATCTAAACAAAGATACCCACCAAGTTTCGTCGAAATCAAAAATAGTGCGGCTTTGACCATTTGATGATTTTCTGTAGAATGACCCACAATAAAATAGTGAATGAAAAATCATACCTGGCACATGTTCGTGAAAAACTTGTTTTCCAAGATGCTTAGAAAACAATATAGATAAGTGATCTTTCCTATATTTAGGTAAAATTGAAGGCTTTAATTTGAGCTACATAACCTATAACATAATGATTTTTCAAAAAAGCTAAATAAGGTTTTTTGTAGTTTCTAACCCTACTTTTTCGAAAACCGGAGCCAATTAAGTATTTTTATTTGGAAATTCGTAATTTACAGAAAAAATCTTTATAAATAATATATCACTTGTTTAGAAGCAGAAAAGGCCATTTAATTTATTGAGTAGTTTAATTAATCATTTCACGCAGCAATACGTTTTATACCGCTTAAAATTTAAACTTTTAGACTATACATAGTTTAAAATAAACTCGTATTTCAAAACATTAAAAGTAATCTTTGAAATTGTTCATTTAGGTAGTCAGGAGATGTAATAGCTTAATAAAATATATATGTATAAATTTGGTTTAAAGTTATATACAAGTTCAGTTTTTTATTGCCTAGAGTTATTAAAATAGATTACTTTAAAATACTTAAAATTAAAGAAAACGATGTAAACGAGTAAACCATTTTTTGGGATGGATATACATATAATAAAAACATAATGTGATGTCATAAGAACTTGACATAACCTCAACTAAGATGTTTTTGAGTTTTTCGGTCATTTTCCGTTTCTAGATTCGTGTTCTACAAACAAATTCGGCAACACCTATCAAGGTTTTAAAAATTTAATTAATCGTTCTGAATATTTATATAAAACTCTTCCCATTTAACTAATTCTATTTCTAAATATTTGTTTTTATAAGAAAAATAAGGCAAATTAAGACGAGTGGAGTTATCGATATTTCAAAACACTTAATTAAGGCCCAGTCTTCCTGGAAACTTTTATTGTTATTTAAAAGCAATTAATAAGTCATTCCACACCCATTTAGAACTAGAATTCTTGCAACTTTCAAAAACTGGTTACAAATTGGAACTTCTTCAAATTTTGATGGCATTTCCTTTCGAAAACTTGTGTCCTCAATACCAAAAGATTTTTAATGTCCCCAGGAACGATGTTCGATTTTTGAAAGAAAAACATGTAACGTGGTGAAAGCAGCCACAGAGGGCATAAAATAATTCATGTATTCTCGCCCTGGTCTGGAAGTGTTTGCAAATAAGATACAAGATTAAAATAAAATAGCATCAAATGAAAAGAAAGCCAGATAAAAAAACAGAAAAAACGAAAAATAAAATAATTCAAAGTGAACCTCCTAACCACCTAAAAATAGCAGCCAAAATTATACGGGGCGTTCGAAAATTTAATCAAATTATTTCTTTTGTTGCTCTACATTTTATGCGAAACGTTGACTTTATATACAGACTTGCAAAAGCGCGCCTTCCAGTTTTATCCACCTTTGGGGCTATTTTGAATTTTAGCGGAATGCTGAAACGCCAGTGGCCGGCTCTCTCGCTGGTTTCTGTAATGTCGCAAAGATATGCGGGCAGGAAAACTGAAATTATAAAAGCACTTCATTTTCACAATTTGACATGCAAAATAGGCCCAACCAACATGTAGACCGTTGAGTTTTTGGCCAAAGGTCAGTAAGTGCTGTCATGTTTTTAGTTTATTCTTTTTAGCATACGATGTGACGTAAAGAAGATCCATCGGATGCATTTGTTATTGGGGGGAATTAAATAGGAATTTTTTACTGGAGGTGAGGTTACTCAATGCAAATTACTTTTAAATTGATGCTAACAACTGCATTTTTATACAATTCATTATTATTTATTTTTTTGAATGGAGCGTTTTATTGTCAGTCTTCTGTAAATTGAGTTTTTATATATAAAACAGTAAAATAACACAGTATTCTTTTAATTTTTCTATATAACTTTCTTTCGTTAACATCTCTAAACCCATAATTTTAAAATCAACACATGAAACATTTTTCTTTAGAGTTTTAATTTTTATATAAGCGACCGAATGCAGGAAATAGGTTTCAGAAAAAGGACACATTATAAAATTCTGAATGCATACCAAATATAAGGTTGCGGTCCAAAAATTTGATTGGCATGCACACTTAGACAAATATTAATTGTATTATAAAATGCAAGCGTTATCAGGCTTTTAAGATTGAATGAGGATCGTTGTACATTTAATAATATTTTATTTGAAAATACTATGGAACTCATTAAGTAAAATAAAATTGTGGGGCGCATTTAATAGAAAAAAATCATATCTGGCTTTCGACTGTCTTCTTCGGCCTTAATATTATAAACATATGACATTATAACATACTACTGTGATCAAAAAGTAAAGCCAATTTTGAATTTAAATTGTGCGGGTACATCGATTTGAGTAAATCTTCTTGTTTTTAGATTGGCTGCACTGTCACTCATATCTGTGTTTAGTTTCCCCCGCCAGTACGTCATTTGTTTGGTTAATTTCGTTGTGTTTTCTGAGCAACTAAAAGTGAATTTTTCGATTTAGTATAAAAGTATGATTTCCAAGCTCCAAGAAAAAAACGTTTTTTTACTAAATGCGCCCCAAAGTTTTATTTTAGTCTGATTGGTGATCCATAATTATTATTAAGTCGAATATTGTCTTGGTCTTGCAGAAATTCCGAGACCGAGACCAAGATCATTTATACATCTAGGTACTTTTTAGAAAAATAAAATTAAGCCCTGTTTATATGTTTGTTTAGCATTGCCAAATTAGCATTGGTTTTTCTGCATTCTAAGCATTTTTTGTCATATTATTTACTTTTAAACCCTATTTGTAGTTATATTCAAAGTCTGATTTTTGTTAATGTGCTTGCTAAATTTAAATTTTTCAGCTAAAATATCAGAACTAAATTACCCAGCTCTACTAATTTAACCAGAGTTTATCTGTATAAATTTAGCACAGCCTGTTACTTTAGCTTTGCCAAGACAGAGAGCAGACTAAATTAAGAATTAGCTAATTACTCACTTATTAATAATTATTAATTAATGAAGTGGTGACAGACAGCAATTTCTTAATCATCATTTATCAGCTGTCAGTTATTCAATAGTCCTTGTGCTTTTCTTCTTGTTTTTCTTTGTAATGTATAGCGCAAAGTACGGTATAGACGTACAAAATCAGCTGAATTCTAATACACGTTTCAACATTTAGGTATAAATGATCAAAAAATTGTAGTTATTTAGCAACTCATAAATGGTCACGTTTTTCGTCATTTAGCGACCGTAATGATGATAAGCCCATGACAGACAGCACCTAAATTAATAATTAGTTATTATTAGTAATTTATGTGTGCTGTCTGTCTACTAATTTATGTGTGCTGTTTGTCTATAGTAGTCTAAAAATTATGAAAACCCAGCATTTGAAATAAACACGGTGAACATTTAATTCAAACGAGGGTAAAAATGTGTCCAAAGCAAATGATTTTATTTTAATTTAAATGCAATTTCGTTTTGTTTAAATATTTTCTATTTTGATTAAATATTTTGTTCTAAACGTGCTAAACGCATGCGTGTTTAAAAAATAGCATTTAACTTATGTATTGTTATAAAAATAAGTACATTTGACATTTGTTTAAAAAAATACATACAATTTGTTTAAAAAATATCTGACTTAACTTTAATATATAGGTATATTGAAATTTTATTTTTAAAGGGGAAAATTATTTAAATCTGTGAACACGTAGCCTTAATAAGCACAACCAAAATTCGCTTAGTGTGTCTGTTAAAAAAGAATTAACAATTCATATTCTAGTCCAGCTTCTAAACTATGTATTATTTAAACTTTAAATCAGCTTTTAAACTATATACAGAAAAGTGTCATTAAAAAGTGCGGGCTAATACGAAATTTCAATAGGATTACAAATTCTGAGATATTTTATTTAAAATATGTACAACTTAAGAAGAAGAATTAAAGAATTTAATTTTTTTTTTAGCATTCTCCATCACTAACCTACATAAATTAGCTGATGTAAATTTAATCAGCAACAATTTAATGTGTGCTGCTGAAACATTTCATGAATAAGTGAAACAGCAACGATGACTAATTATGTCAACTTAAATTCTAAAAGATGGGTTTCATATTTTGGATAAACACCAAATTAGTTAGAAATTATTTTCTACAATTAATTGTTATTAGTAGTAATAATTAGTTTAATCTACTCAATTCAATTCACAATTAAATGAAGATATCGCATAAATCATAAATAAAAATTTCAATTGTGTCAAAAAAAAAAAAACTCTTTTCTTCTTTTTTAACTATGAAGCTCTTCACAATTAGTTTAATTAAAATTGTAAAATCTTTATTCAAATTCAAATAAAGGTGTTGGATTTCTTTAAAGTGTGCTTATTTTATGAAAAATCATAACTAAAAGCTTAAATTTGGTAGAAAAAAAAAAGTTTTCTTGTTTTTTAACTATGAAGTACCCTTTCGATAATTTCAAAAAAATATATGTCGTAGGTTTGGGTCTAAGTACATTAAAGGAAAAAATTGGCGGTGGTACAAAAAGGATTTCATAAAAAAATTAGTTTTTGAAAATTAAAATATTTTTTTACCCCCTTCTAATTAACAAAATTAATTTTCGACTTCTTGTCCAAGACAGTTTTAGTACCCTGTATAACATATATTTTAATCACCAAGATCGACTCAGCCATTTTCGAGAAAAATAATTTTTTCAATTTTCCAAAAATTCGTTATAACTTGTGTAAAAAACATTTTTTGAAATTGATATTCGGCATAAATTAATCCCATCATCGTAGCAATTTACCACATTAAAATGGGCAAGGAACATGCGAGGGCAGCCCACTCACTCTTATCCTGCTACGGTTTTTAAACTTTGGTATATTTTGAAAAAATTGTTGGAAAATCTCAGAATAAGAAATAGTCAAAATTTTGTTTAATGTGAATATTGCAAAGTGTATTTGTAGCAAAATTTTACTCATAATTCGCACAAACCCTAAATAAGTAAATTAATATATTTTTATATTTAAACTAACTAAAAGGGGTTGACTTAAACAATTTTAAGCTTTACATCAACAACTAAACGCTTTTGAATCAAACATTTCTTAGCTTTAATCTAACCAAAAAACGCGTTTGACGTAAATGTTTTTAAGCTTTAACCCAAAAACTTAAGGTGTTTGAATCAACAAATTTTTAAGCTTACCCAAAAAATAAACACGTTTCAATTAAATATTTTTATTCTTAAATCCAGCAACTATACGCGGTTGAATTAAATATTTAAATTAAGTCCGGCGATATGTTTGAAACAACCATTTTTAAATTTGGCGCATTTTCAGACGAGAAAACTTTTTATTTAATATCTAACCAACATTTTTCTTTTGTTGTAAAAAATAAATTATTCTACTAGAAATTAGTCACTCCGTTAAAACTTTTACGAAAATTTCTTATTCAACATTATATGAGCGTATTCTATCGACCCAGTTTATAGGAGAATAATTAAGACCTGCTCCCATGATCATTAAAAGGTTTGTGACATAATTACTGAACGAGATCGTTTAGTTCATTATCAAAGCGAAGATCGGCCCGAGAGGCCTCCGGCGGCGCGGGTAAAATAGAGAAACAAGCGATCGAAAAATCGAAAAACTTCTCCATAAAATGGTCCATTGGGCACAGTAACGATCTTATGACCCGAATGTATCTGGGATGTGATCGTTTTAGAGTGCGATCAACCAAATCAAAAATTCCATCCGAATCGGGGGCTCAAGAAGATAATAGTCAACGTCACCGTTATAAGTCTCGTAAACCGAAAAAAAAAGAAAAAAAAATACATAAGATAGAAGAAAAAATAATAATAATAAAACACTCTACTGGGCATCGAAAAAATATTCATTAAAAAAAAATCTTCTTCGGGATGAGGTAACGTGAAGGTATCTCAAAGTCAAATTCATAAATATTCGAATTTTATTGCTTACCTAGACAAAAGTTGGCCAAGTTTTTCGTCATTTTGTATATATTTTTCTTCTTCTTCTTCTTTTCTACTTTTATTCAAAGAAATTTTTATTTAAAAATTCAAACAGGCAGTATTTTGTATTTTTTTTACCTTTGTACATCAATTCCTTCAAGATCCCTCAATACTTTGAACTTCTTTTGTAAGAAGACGAGATGTAGAAATTTTGATATTTTTTTTAAATTTTTTCGGAAAAAAATTAGGTCACAGATTTTCCTCGTATCATAAATTTTAATTTCTACTTCTCTCCGATCAATTTCTACGATTATGTTCGATTGAGAAAGTAATTTCGTGAAGGTGAGTAAATTTTACGAAATTTCTTTTGTTTTCCAATAAATTCACGATTCCGCGGATAGTATGCGATTAAAACTGAAAGAATTTGAATATCTCAGTTGATAGAATTTTTGAAAAAACTCTTTTCTTTAAGAACGTGTCTCATAAATTCAAATTTTTCAAAAATTCACATATACAATAATTGTATACCTGCTGTTAGGTAGAAATCTACGAAATCATCAAATAAAATACAAAACTACAAAAATTAGAGCACCTGTATTTAATATAAAATTGCATTATACATAAAAAAATTGTCTGTTCTTTAAAAGACTCCGAAAAATTGTTTTTTAAGTTGCTGATTGAGTGAAAATTAATCAGTCCGCGAAAAAGACCCTCGTCACCTTTTTATATAAAAAAATCGCAAATAAAGGTGAGACTGAGAGCAGGCGGGGGTAAGAGCCGCTTGATTCGCTTTTTTTTTTTTTATAATAAAAAGTGAAAATTTCCGAAGGTGTGTATATTTATAGAAGAAGGAAACTCATGGCAAATATTTGTGTGGGAGATTAAACTGAGAAAAATTCTCTAATTTATGGTTTTGATGCGAAATACCTTGGACACTAGCTCGCCAGCCACTAGCCGCGAGGAGGAGCAGAGAGATGCAAACGTAAAATTATTACAAGTCGCCGCTCGGGAAGAACAAAGCAAGAAAGTAAAAGTTGGCACCGTCTGGACACGTTTTGATGATTATTAAGGTATATTTAAAAATAAGCTACTTCATTCCAAGGGAACAAGTTGACGTAAAAATGGCAGAAAAAGAAGGTTGTAATACGTAATTATAACATATAAAGATAATTTAAAAAAATTTATTGCCGGGGAATATGTTTCAAGATCGTATCACTAAATTTGACGACTATAAAAGTAAGGAAATTTGTTTTAAAAGTGTTTGGAGGTAAGATTCATACTAATAAATTTTTTTTTGTAAATTGTTCACAGTTTTCAAATAAGGTAATTAATTTTCTGGGACTATTTTTAAACATATAGAAAATTTGGCATTCCAATAAATATACAAAACTTTTTCATAAGAATAAGAGCCCGTCGAGTCCCAAGAGTTTCTATTTTAATTTGAAACACAAAGACATAGAAGGAGATTTGAAATTATGTATTTCAAAATTAATTGGTCCAAAATTTTGTTCTCAAATGAAACAAGATTTACAAATTTGAATAAATAATGGAAATGAAAAATTTAACTCTATTTTTAATAATAATTAATAAAAGAGCTCATTATTCGTGACTTCTTAATTCTTACTTGAACCTGTGGATACCGAAATAGAACTCAAAAATTTTTGTATTAATTAATTAATATCTTTCTCATTATTATACAAATTTATTACAATATTATTTTTATTATTAAAAAATTAGTAAAATATTAGATAAAATGAGGTTTTATTTGAATAAAATTGTAATCGTTATGATCTATTCTACAGGGTGGGAGGGAAATATTGCAGGAGGTGAAAGGTTAGACCGAGACAAGCAAAAAATCGTATGGGTGGGGGGGGGGGGGGGGGGTATCTCGCACCGTCCGGCAGTTACAGGGTGATTGATTCGTAAATCAGGATTTTGCCTTATATGGGAACCGCTCTTGTCTTTTTATCCTTTTTTCTACGCATCGCAGCGACCCCAAACCGATCTAAAAAAATCACTATTTCGAATCCCTTACCAAAAAGGTCAACACCACACCCCTATCCCCAACCGCTTGGCCACAATCCCCCCTGGAAGTTGAAAAAATTAACTTTTATTTCACGATTTTTCACTTTTCGCCCCACTTTTCTCCGAAATTCATGGTATTAACATACCTACTATTTATTTTTTTTAAGTTGCCTATCTAATTACCTTTCCAACAAGGTACAACATGCCCAGGTAGGAAAAGGATACGAAAATTTATTTACAAAAATCCTTTTACAGAATATCATGATTTTTTGCTTTTCTCGGTCTGACCTTTCACCCCCTGCAATATTTCCCTGCCACCTCTGAACACCCTGTATAGAATCAAATTAGAGCTAATACCCCATTCTAAAATTTGGACATAGAGGAGCTAAATAGAGTTAATAAATTCTAGCATTAATTAAATAAACTAATAGTTTTGCAAAGATCAGTCCTTATATTTGGAAAAAAAATGATATTGTGATAAAGTAGATTCCTTCCCTAAATAAAGGGTGCGCGGCTCTGATGACAGGCCCTTGCTCTTTTCATGAAATTTAATTTTCGATAACTTTTTCACAAAGATGTAGCTGTATCTCACCGATGACAGGTTGAAGCTCGACCTTGAGCTCAGAAATTGTTTCTGGTTTATTCGTCTAAACCTGAGATTTCACAAAACCCCAAAGAAAATAATCGCAAGGCGTTAAATCACATGATAGTGGTGGCCAGTTGAAATCAGAATTTCGTTACATAATTTGGTCTGAAAATCGTTGCTGCAATAAACCGATTGTTTCATACGCGGTGTGGCAGGTAGCGCCGTATTGCTGAAACCGCATGTCGTCCAGATCTATGTCGTCCAGTTGACGCCACAAGAACTCCGTTATTATGTTCCTGTAACGAATGCCTCAGTCTCAGCGTAACTTTCTCCATTTTTATAATGGGTTTTCACAATGACAACGCGTTCTTCTTTTGTTTAGCGCTGTTTTTTTTTTTGACAGCTGTCAAAATTGAGAATAGCCAACAGCATGAAAAAAAATGACACAACATTTAAAAAGTGCATTCTTACTGAGACACCTTTTACCTTTGTCTCTAAAACACAATAATTATGTTTTAAAGAAAAAATAAAGATTTTTTTTAAATCAACTTCAACTTTTTGTGATTTGGTTGTGATATCGAAGAAGAAAAAATAATTGAATTGGTACGATAACGATTAACCACACATCACAAGAAAGCAAGATCAATTAAGTACTAATATTAAAAGTGAAAAAATCAAAAATTATAAATTCAAAATAGTAGATCCAAGAAAAAAGTAATGGAAATTGTCCAATTAACCTGAATATCTCAGTGGAAAATGAACGTATCGTGGCAATCGAAAAAGGATGAAAATTAAATTTGATACTACTTTTTAAGGTGCCATTGGTAAAAAAATTTCCTTATCTCAAATAAATTGGCGAAAAAATCAATTTTTCGATCATTTAATCTGAAATTACCCGAAATTATGACTGATTAGGGAAATCAAGTATCTCAGTCACCTATTGTAATTTCGTATAAGCAGTTGAGAGATAAAAATGATCTCTGATAATAATCGATTACATAGTAAACTTTCTTTGATGATTTCTTGTTACTTTATAATTATTTTAATTTTTAACGATATGTAGTATTTAGTTAGTTAGTTAGTTTTTCTATGTTGATACAAAAACTGGGTACAATACGATTCCTCCTTTCGGTATTGACTTTTGCTTGTTTTATTTTTGGCTATTTCAGCCTTAAATAGGGTTTTTTAATATACAAACTACACGATTTTTCTGTTAATACCTCATTTAAATGTTATAATAACATTTTACAGAAAGATAATTATATTACATAAATAATCAACGTATGATTGAAAAACTAAATTATTTACTTTATTTATTACTTGCGTAAAGATTAAAATAAATAAAATAACGTTTTTTAGCTTATATTTAGCTTTATTTAGTTAACTTGAGTCGTTCGTATGGTACAAAATTTATATTCGAATTTTAACTCACTTGCTATTACCCGATTTTGATGAAATTTGACAAATTTACGTAAGTGGCATGACACTGTAATATAGTATATTTAATATCCTTCTAAATCCAATATGGCGGCCGCCCCAAGATGGCGAATTATATTTTTTCCTCACATGGGTATCAAATGAAAGGGTTCGACGAATAAAATATGATGAACTATGAAACAAATCTAGACTAAAGAGTGTGAAATAAATAAACGTAATTTTTTTCTTTAAATCAAGGTTTTATATATGTATATATAATTTATATATACGTATAATTTGTAATAATTTGAGGCGTTTAACTACGATGGACACCTAATGACGTATTTATACATACAGTAGCTGTGATATGAAAAGATATTGCAAATGACCAAGCTTTTATTAATTATACATACTATATGCATATATGTAAATTATGCATATTATAAATTATACTTGGTTTACACATTTGTTTTTTACCTTTATTTATTCTAGTGTTATAGTAGAAGTAATGGAATTTTTAAATTTACTATACTTGTTATTTACGAAGGTATGGACTATGAACTTCCTCTACAGAATTACTGGTTAGACATAACTCGCATAAAGAAATGACAGAAATGCGGTCGCTGAAAAGAAACCAAGTTGTAAAGTAATTTTACAGCCCACCAAACAGCGGCACTTCACGCTAAATGAATTATTAAAATTATTCAAATGCAAGCAATCTGGCTAGTCGATGATCGTAGAGAGATTAGCACCGGAAAGATACTTTGCATAATTGGCTGGCTAATCGCTATATAGTCACCGTCTCACTGCGCGACGAATGTCCCCCGTTCCGATACTTTCATCAATTTTGTGTCAAAGCATATTATTAATTTGCTAGTCAATTTTTGCAGCATCCAATAAAAATTAGCACGCGCTCTAAGCATAGAGGTCACACTGTGAAGCAAAAACTGAAAAATGTCCATTAAATCTAGACCTTAACACGTATCGGAAAATCGCTGAAAGACGACGACTTCTTCGTCAAAACTTGTGCTGCTCTTACAAACAACTTTATCGTATCGCAGCAGTCTTGAGTCTTGACCCTTGACACCATTTAATTGATAGCTGACTCGAATTCAGTTCGAGTGTTCTGATGATTTGAGCTGTTTCAATTTTTCAGTTTTTTTGCAAAATATGTTTTCGTTTGCACAGATTAATATGTGATCGGGTCCTAATCATGAACATTTCTTTGCGGGTCATGAGGTCATTTTGTATTTTACTTATTTTAAAAAAGAAACTTGATTAGGTCGAATTCCAATGAAACTTTGTTTGTTATAATATTGCTTGAATTCTAGGTGACCCTTTATCAAGTTCATCACTATTGAGGTTATTATTACATTTATATTACATTAATAGTTGCATTTTAGTTAGTTGCTTCAAAACTGATATTAAAGGTATAAAGTCCTTATATGTCAATGTCAAATCTATTAGAAGTGTCTACTTTATAAAATTAAATTAGATGAATTGTTTCAATTTATGATTATAAGGGAACAAAATGAGAAATTATATTCATACTTTTTTAACCTATTTATATTTTTCAATAATTTTTAAATTTTAAATTTGTTTCCAGAATTATATAAGATCTATGTAAGGTAACCACTTAAATACATATAATATCATTTATAGGTCAATACCATAGATGACACATAATTGCTATTTAATTTTTTCCATGGAAAAAATTCGCAAATGAAAATTTTTAATTAATTTTAATTAACTTTTTCCATAAATCCAATATTTTATACAATAGATAATGAATGAATGGCGCGCTCTTCCGTTTAAGACATATTTCGAACTCCTATGAACGTCAATTATTTTTTAATGATTATTTAAAAATTGTTAATATACGATCTTTTGAACTTTTTTGAAAACGGGAGCTAATTGAATATTTTCGTTTGCGAATTCATAATCAAAGAAAAAAAAAGCTATATAAATGAAGCTAGATTTATTTGGTAACAAAAACAAAATATAAAATTTGTTGACCTGTTTTATTTATCACTATTCGAAAAATTAGAGTTTTTAGCCAAAATGTAAATTTTTATTTATTTATTGCATATAAGTGTTTTTCAAAATAGGTTAAAGAGAATTTGTTAACAAAAACCATACATCTCTGTTTGATAGTAATATTTAATTTATTATTATTCAATAATTTTGAATGTTATTTTACAGTGTCCCAAACTCAAAATTGAAGACTTTAATATTTCTTTCTAAAGCAATTGCTTTCTAAAGCAATACCCTTCAATTAATGATAAATGACATATTTTTTAAAATGTTGACCGAAATTGCTCATCAAAATCGATGTACTTTGTCAAATTCTTTAAATTATTCATTATATCACAATATGGTTACTATCAGAGACAGTGAATGACCTGAGTACGTCAAAGTATTTTATCAAATTTATCACACGCCTGGGTAATAATAATGCCAGCGGTAAAAAATGATTATATAAGGTGATAAGTTAATTTAAAAAAAAAAAGGTAGAAATAACCAATTCTTTCGAAAATATCGAGTATAAATATTTTCATTGGGACACCTACAGTTTTCTAATGGCATTGAAAACACTCCTCTACGATCGTTATTTTGGGAGATGTGGAGGCTCAAAATTGAAAGTGACGTTTTTGGTTTGACAACTCGGTTGAACAACATCAGAGGAGAATTTGAGAAAAAAAACACCGTTTTAAAGGGGAAAGAATAAATCAGTGATTCTCAAACTTTTAACAGCTGAATGCACTGAGAGAAAATCTTGATCTTTGGCTTTACTTTAGGTGGTATCTTTAAAAAACCTGAAATCCTTCATGATGTCGCCTTTTTTTACCAAATGGCGGCTGATAAACTAAAAAGTGTCAAAAATTGAGTTTTTAACGTTATCAAAATATTTTAAACAAAGTACAAAAAAAATATTTTTGAGAGAATTGAATTATTGCATTTTGAAGAGGATATTTGCAGCTTTCCAATGACGTGTGGAAGATTACTGTACTGTCATTTGTTTACGAGTTATGGAAGCTCAAATTTCCAAATGGCTGTTTTGCTTTGACAGCTCATTTTGCAAATTCTCTCAACTTCACAAAAAATTAAGAGATCATTTTTTTCTATTTTTTGACTCTAACTGCGCAGTAAGGGATAACAGAAGTTTCCAGATACAAATAGATAGTCTTCAAAGTAGACAATACAAGCTTCAAAATGAGATGAGTTTTAAATCATTCAAATCTATTTATTTTTCGCAAAGAAACAGCAGCTTAAAAAGTGGCAAAATTTACCCATATTTCGAGTGATCCCTTAATTTTCAACACCAATGTAGGTATAATACAATTTTTTCTTACGTATCTTATATTACCTTAAAAAACAAATTCTTATCAATGAAACCAAATTAAAATTGACAGATAATTTCCGATTAAAATTTCTTATTGTGCCCCGTGCGACATGAGCCAGGGGTCAATGAGTTGGACGCTGTTTCCTGTGTAATTTCTGCATAGAGAACGAAAAACAAAAAAAAACAAAAATCTGAATACTGCGTCACTTTTAACTTTCCATATTTTATGCGGTTACATTCGAATGAAATTCCTTGCATATTCAAATTAGGTATTTTGCCTCCTAATGAATTTACTTGCAAATGATGACCTGCCTCTTGACTGTTCAATTACAATATAAAATTCCTTTTTTTTTATTGTTTAAAAGAAAAAACAAAACAGTATACATTTTAAGGTAGAAAGTCAAGGCAAAATAATTATGATAAATTTAAAAGAAATTTGGTTTTAAAACAACACATGCCGAATTTATTTCATTCAGTGTGGTTTTAATTCAATTCATTTATTTAGCAGGGTTAACAACATTTCATGGTATCACTAATATTAATTTTATACATTAAGGGAAAACGAAATATAACAAAATTTCTTAATACTTTGATCTTGCATTATGGGAGAATTTCAAAAACCTCATAGAGAGTATCAAAATTTAAAATATATCTAAAATACTTAATTATTAAGGTTTATTAATTTATATAAATTCTGACTATTAACAATTTTCGTTGTTATTGTATCTGTTAAGGGGTCTTTCTACCTTGAAAATGAAAAAAAATATTTTTTAAAAAATTTTTTGTTTTACAGAATGAATGAAAATATCGTTGTGAAATTTTGCAGGTATATTTATTCATATTTTAAGAGTACAAAAATATATCTTTTGGATTTTTACATTGCTTTTTTGATCACATGAATTTTTTCAAAAAAACATCCAAAAATAGATGTCTGGAATATCTAAAAAAAATGGCAACTTATTAAGTATTAACACTAAACGTACCATAACCGGTCATTTGACCGGTTATGAACTTTTATATGGAAAATACGCATATCATATTATCTTTTTGCACATTTGAGTTCATGACTTTTTCTACTATTTATATACAATTAATATTCTATTATTATTTTTAATTCGTTCTTTGTTTACTTTGAATAATGCTTGTGGTACACTGTTATCTACCACAACCGGTCAAATGACCGGGGGAACAATTTATTCCCTTTTAAGTTTATGGGAGCAGAAATTATGATATACATGCATATGCAACTTATTTTATTCAGTTAGTTGCACATTTCTGCAAAGAATGTTGCGTAGTGAGTTCAGTCAAAATAACTGTGAATTAAAATTTCAAGAAAGTATTTAAAATTTTAGATAGGAAATAGTATTTTAGTGTAAAAAAAGGTAGCAAAAATTAAAAGTATTGGTAGAAAGCTTATCAGGTTATTATCCGGTTATCATCGGATTTCTTTTTACCCAGAAAAATGGCGAAACAATCAAGATAGTAGAAGATATAAATAATATAGCCGAAGAGTTTTCGGAAATTGATGAAGATGAATTTTCTGAAAATGAAGATGGACTGTTTGGTAATGATAATTATCTATTAGACAATGAGTTTGAATGTATAGATACTGACGATGAAGAGCAAAATATTGTAAATATATGTCGTGGACGAAAAAGAATTAGATTTATCTCAAGTTCTGAAGAAGAGAGAAATAAATGATCAGCATGTTGCGATTGATGGATCTGTCTGGAAAGAAATACAAATAGGTGGTACACCTGGAAGAACACCAATTTATAACATGTTCAGAGAAGAAGTAGGGCCAACAGGATATGCAAAACGTCATATTATAAAGGGTAAAGTTAGGACTGCATTTTCATTGATAATTGACCACCGTGTTATCAACTATATAAGAACATGCACAATCGTAGAAGCAAAGAGAGTGTTAGGAACCGATTGGAGTTTATCTAAAAAGAAATTAGATGCATTTATTGCAATTTTATATGCACGAGGTGTATATGGAGCAAATAATTTGAAAATTCCTTTTTTGTGGAACAACACATGAGGGCCTAAATTTTTCTCAGAAACTTTGAGTAGAAATAATTTTACAGATATTCTCAAATTTATCCGTTTTGATAAAAAAAAGTGAGCGAAGCGCCAGCGTTTGAAAAAGGATAAATTCGCCATGTTATCTACGATTTGGAATACATTCATTAAAAACAGTTAAAACTTTTACAAACCTGGTGCTAATATTACTGTAGACGAACAGCTATTTCCGACTAAAGTAAGATGTAGATTTACGCAATACATGCCTAATAAGCCTGATAAATTGGAATCAAATTTTGGTTAGCATCGGACATCGATAGCAAATATAAATATATAATAACTTTTACTCAGTTCTAAACATAAATCTGTAACAGTTGAAAACAATGATAAACGTTTACCAGAGACATATTACAACAAAACTAAATTTGCTGTAGACATGGCCGATCAAATGGCAAGGAAATATACCACCAAATCTAAGTCTTGTAGATGGCCGCTCCAAGTATTTTTCAATATACTTGATTTAGCTGGCATAAATGCCTGGATTTTGTACAAGCAAATGACAGGAGAAAATATCTCGAGACAAGAATTTTTTTTCAGGTAGCTGTAGAACTTGCCGCCGACTTTCGAGAAGACCGTGAACAACCAACAACAAGAACAAATACGAAAGGAACATTTCCTAAATCTGCTACAGATTCTCATCAACGTAAGACTTGTCAGATATCATCAAAATTTGTTCTAAATGTAAAAAATATGTTTGCGGAAAATATATAATGGCGACAACCTAAAAAATGCGATGTGCAATGAATTAAAAATTAAAATTTTTTTTTTTTTTGGTAATAAAAATCGACAATATACATTTTTCTTTAATTATCATAAAGTTATTTTGTTTATTTCCTTCATAACATCTATATTTCATAGATTCAATCAGAAAACATAAAGACCGGTCATTTGACCGGCTATGGTAGAAATAGGTATATATTAAGTGTTGGTATGTTTAGTGTTAAAGTTGCTATAGCCTAGACCAAAAACAAAAAGATATTTAACGAATTTTCCGATTTTCAGTCGATTTTCCTATTTTAAAAATGTTTTTGTTTAAATAGCGAAAGTTTTTTATTTTTCGGTGAAAAAAGTTCCTTTTGGTTTTTTTCAGATTATCCAGAGGGTCGAAATCATGCCAACCGTCATTTTTGATGTTTTTATTCGTTCAACAAAAAAACCAATGTAAAAATCCTAAAAGTATTTTTTTACTCTTAAAGTGTGCAAAATTTCAAAACGATATCTTGATTCTTCTGTAAAAACAAAAAACAAATTGTTTAAAACAAACTTGTTTTTTCATTTTCAAGGTAAAATACCCCTTAATGCTTTTAGAGCATATATCTTTGATTGATTTTGTATTTGTATTGTCGTATAATGATTTTGTTGAACATTTTCATTTTCAAAATATTGTTTTGTTGTATTTGTAGCTTTTTTTAATGTGATTTAGCGCATCTATCCACCCAGAGTTAAGTTGATTTTGATCTTTCACTTGTAGAAATAAACCTGCAGGGAATCTAGGTTTTTTTTTCAAGATTGCTAATAATGTTCTATATCGGAGTGGTTTTTACGAGGGTGGAAAGTTCGCGGTCTGAATATGAAAACGAAACCAGAAGATTTTAAAATTATTTTTATTTTTCGACTTAATCACCATTTTTCTGAATGCACTTCTTCCATCTGGTTTCTAAAGCCATTATACCATTTACAAAAAATATATCTCATCTTGGCCCTCAAAAAAAGGATTGAATGTTTTTTAGATTGAGGAATAAGCGGGATGTGGAAGTAATTCGAACCCACAATTATGGATTTCTGCCATCGTTTCGCAGGACGTGTGAGGACGTGCGTTGTCGATGTTCGATTTTCTCCATTTTTAAAAATCGCTTCACTTAACGCTCAATAAAATACTGTAAACTCTTAATCAAAAGTAACACTAAAATAAAACTTCACACAATGAAAAATAAAGAGTTACTGAATGTAATGAAGGTAGAACGAAATAAAAATTTTAATCATGTCTATATGAGGCCACAAACTTTTAAATCCACCCTCGTATAATATATCATGCTTCGGAGCGTCTATCATCGCTCCGGCAGATGTGTCGAATGCGACGCCCCAGAGTACCATAGCCTACTTTAAGGACCTTGAATTGGATGGGGTTTAATCGAGAGGGGTTTAGCACAATAGATCTTTCAGGTCGCGTTTGCTATCGAGAGGTACCTAGAGTAACTTAACGACCCGCTACAAATAATAATAATAATAATAATAATAATATATCATATATTGTATTAAAGAGTACAGGACTGAGGGATGATCCTTGAGGAAATCCAGCTGCAATTCGCTTTGTATCGCAGAAGGTTTTGTTAATAAATACCTAGAAATATCTATGTGTTATGAAACTTTTCAACATATATGGGCAGAGAATTTCCATTTGATCATTCTGTATATTAATAATCCCCCGTACCAGACAGAGTCAAAACTTGTTTGAATATCGAGAAGTGCCACTCCTCTTGATAATCCTAACTCCATTTTTCCTCAGTGTTGTTTCTTAATGTGTAAATTTTAATGGTTTAAAGTTTAAAGTCGACTATTTATATAGTACTAGCTGGGTTACCCGGTTTCACCCGGCGTTGGGTAAATACTTACTAATTAAACACTTCTCAAATGTTCTAGTTTGTTATATCCTAGAAATTGTTTCAACCCGAAAACCCCTTTATGGATCCGCTGTCTTGAATTTCCAAATCTTAATAATATTAAAAATGAGTGGCCTTAAAATAATTATTGTACCAATTTTCATTCAAATCCGTTGAAATCGAGAAATTTTGGTCGCCATATTGGATCCGCCATATTGAGTTTGGAAATTTTTCTAATATTCGAAATTAGTGGCTCCGGAATAATCATTGTACTAATTTTAATTAAAATCCGTTGAAATCGAGACATTCGGTTGCATTATGGATCCCCCATCTTGGATTTACAACTTTTGATAATATTCGGAACTTGTATCCTCAGAATAATCATTGTACTAATTTTCAGTAAAAACCGTTAAATCAAGAAAATTGGTGTCATATTGGACCCGCCATCTTGGATTTACAAATTTTGATAATATTCGAAATTTCCAGCTTCAGAATAATCATTGTACCAATTTTCATTAAAATCCCTCGAAATCGAGACATTCTGGACGCCATGTTGTGTCCGCCATCTTGCATTTAGAAATTTTGATAATATACAAAATTAGTGGTCTCAGAATAATCACTGTACTAATTTCCATTACAATCCATTGAAATCGAGAAATTTTGGTCGCCATATTGGATCCGCCATCTTGGATTTACAACTTTTGATAATATTCGGAACTTGTATCCTCAGAATAATCATTGTACCAATTTTCATTAAAATCCGTTGAAATCGAGACATTCTGGTCGCCATGTTGGATCCGCCATGTTGGATTTGCAAATTTTGCTAATATTCAAAATTAGTGGTCTCAGAATAATCATTGTACTAATTTTCATTAAAATCCGTTGAAATCGAGAAATCATGGTCACCATATTGGTTCCGCCATCTTGGATTTGTAAATTTTGATAACATTCAAAATCAGTGACCTCAATATAATCATTGTACTAATTTTCATTAAAATCCCTTGAAATCGAGAAATATTGGTCGCCATATTGGGTCCGCCATCTTTGATTTGTAAATTTTGATAACATTCAAAATCAGTGACCTCAAGATAATCATTGTACTCATTTTCATTAAAATCCGTTGAAATCGAGAAATATGGTCGCCATTTTGAATCCGCCATCTTGGATTTCTAAATTTTGATAATATTAAAAATCAGTGGCCTCAAAACAATCATTATACTAATTTTCATTAAAATCCGTTGAAATCAGGAAATCTTGGTCGCCATATTGGATCCGCCATCTTGAATTTCTAAATTTGGACAGCGGATTTGAAATCTCCATCCCGCAAAACCCCTATATACCAATTTTCATGAAAATCGCTTCAAATTTAAAATTGTCGGCCGCCATCTTGGATCCGCCATTTTGAAACCCTACGTATTATCCGAAAAAAAATTAGCCTATATGTTAAGTCGGAATATGTACTACCTTCGGACAAAAAATGAAAAATATCGATGCAAGCGTTTAGGCGTGATTGAGCAACAAACAAACAAACAAACAAACAAACAAACAAACAAACAAACAAACGAACTTTCATTTTTATATATATATAGGGATAATGTAAATTTTGCTGTAGTACACAATTTAATATTCAATACCTAATCGCTTAAAATGTGGCTGCTCAAAAAAATTCTTCTACGTTTATAATTTCTAAAAAATTAACACGTGATATTAGAAAATCAACCTTTGAATTTCTTTAACAAATTTTTGCTGGAGACCATAAACATTTATTTACTACACATATAAATTTGACGTGTGTAGATTATAAAATAATCTATTTTGCTTAAATGTATTTCTGTCCTCAACCGATTTAACATAGCACTGATTAGTCAAACAAATTTATATTTTTATTATAAATTTTAAACACTATAACATTGATTATATGATGACAAAAATAATTTTAAAAGAAAAACAACTGATAACATAATATCATATATTTGCGAAATGTTTTTAATAAAATAGTTGTCTTCGTCTATCATTTGAAATTTGATTTCCTTTTTTAATCAGGTCTTAAAAAAGGTAAACTTTGATTACGTGAACTAAATTAAAATCCTGAATGGGAACACATTTATAGTTAACAAACTCAAATTTTAAGTTCAACGCACTTGAGTATTGAATTGAGTCCGCTTAACCCTAGAGCTAGAATTTCATTGATTTTTAATTTGATATTAAAACTAATTAACCCCTGACATGTAATGAGGGCATTTTTGGCCCATACGAAAAATCCTATTCGGTCGAAGTAGGTATTTAACCCTTCGACAAATAATTCGCATTTTCGGAATCTTAAACAACTCTAAACGAATTGTAATTAGACTCATTTTACGAAAAATCGCGAAATTTTTTATTTAAACAAAAAATCAACTCGTTTGGTCCATTAGGAGGATTGTTTATTTGTCAGGGGTTAAATATTTTCTTCCTCCCTGTAATCAAGATTTATTCGATATTATTAAATACTAGCTGGGTTACCCGGTTTCACCCGGCGTTGGGTAAATACTTACTAATTAAACACTTCTCAAATGTTCTAGTTTGTTATATCCTAGAAATTGTTTCAACCCGAAAACCCCTTTATGGATCCGCTGTCTTGAATTTCCAAATCTTAATAATATTAAAAATGAGTGGCCTTAAAATAATTATTGTACCAATTTTCATTCAAATCCGTTGAAATCGAGAAATTTTGGTCGCCATATTGGATCCGCCATATTGAGTTTGGAAATTTTTCTAATATTCGAAATTAGTGGCTCCGGAATAATCATTGTACTAATTTTAATTAAAATCCGTTGAAATCGAGACATTCGGTTGCATTATGGATCCCCCATCTTGGATTTACAACTTTTGATAATATTCGGAACTTGTATCCTCAGAATAATCATTGTACTAATTTTCAGTAAAAACCGTTAAATCAAGAAAATTGGTGTCATATTGGACCCGCCATCTTGGATTTACAAATTTTGATAATATTCGAAATTTCCAGCTTCAGAATAATCATTGTACCAATTTTCATTAAAATCCCTCGAAATCGAGACATTCTGGACGCCATGTTGTGTCCGCCATCTTGCATTTAGAAATTTTGATAATATACAAAATTAGTGGTCTCAGAATAATCACTGTACTAATTTCCATTACAATCCATTGAAATCGAGAAATTTTGGTCGCCATATTGGATCCGCCATCTTGGATTTACAACTTTTGATAATATTCGGAACTTGTATCCTCAGAATAATCATTGTACCAATTTTCATTAAAATCCGTTGAAATCGAGACATTCTGGTCGCCATGTTGGATCCGCCATGTTGGATTTGCAAATTTTGCTAATATTCAAAATTAGTGGTCTCAGAATAATCATTGTACTAATTTTCATTAAAATCCGTTGAAATCGAGAAATCATGGTCACCATATTGGTTCCGCCATCTTGGATTTGTAAATTTTGATAACATTCAAAATCAGTGACCTCAATATAATCATTGTACTAATTTTCATTAAAATCCCTTGAAATCGAGAAATATTGGTCGCCATATTGGGTCCGCCATCTTTGATTTGTAAATTTTGATAACATTCAAAATCAGTGACCTCAAGATAATCATTGTACTCATTTTCATTAAAATCCGTTGAAATCGAGAAATATGGTCGCCATTTTGAATCCGCCATCTTGGATTTCTAAATTTTGATAATATTAAAAATCAGTGGCCTCAAAACAATCATTATACTAATTTTCATTAAAATCCGTTGAAATCAGGAAATCTTGGTCGCCATATTGGATCCGCCATCTTGAATTTCTAAATTTGGACAGCGGATTTGAAATCTCCATCCCGCAAAACCCCTATATACCAATTTTCATGAAAATCGCTTCAAATTTAAAATTGTCGGCCGCCATCTTGGATCCGCCATTTTGAAACCCTACGTATTATCCGAAAAAAAATTAGCCTATATGTTAAGTCGGAATATGTACTACCTTCGGACAAAAAATGAAAAATATCGATGCAAGCGTTTAGGCGTGATTGAGCAACAAACAAACAAACAAACAAACAAACAAACAAACAAACGAACTTTCATTTTTATATATATATAGGGATGCATTGAATTTCTGAAAACAATATTCAAAAAGCAATATTTGAATCATATCATATCACTAACAAAATTTGATTTAAAAAAAAAAAAATTTAAATATTTCGTTAACCAAACCAAATTCCAACCAGACTAAAGTTCGTTCAACTCACGATTTTATGCTCTCCAATCGAATTTGTGCCAAATTAAATTTTTAAGACTTTAATAAAATAGTATATATAATAGTATAGTATCATTTGTTTATTGATTAAATAAGAATCATTTGTATGTTGATTAATATGCGATTTTAGTTTCGAAACATAATAAATTATAAATGCTGCAAAAGTATTGTATGTAAGTAAAGTGTTAAAAGGCCACGTCAATGTTATTGATTATATCGATCTTATTGCGAACACCTTCCGATATTAAGACCGCCCCCATTTATCAATTGTTCTGTTCAAAAAGTGCCAGTCGCATATGGGTTAATATTTGTTTTACCAAGCAGCAAGAAAAGCATTATATCTGCAGAATGCTTGTGCAAGCATTACCTGTTTTATGCTTGCTTACCTTAACTGGAGTAACGTCGACTGTGTTTTTGTTTCTTTTAATTCAACCTTAACAGCAGCGCCACAGAGTCTCAGGGTTGTTGTAATTAATTATTTAAAGGATTAAAACTGCAGCGGGTGAGAGGAGGTGAACGTAAAACATGAGCCCATTAGGAGTAATTATGCCGGAAATTAATTGACACTAATTCAGGTGACCATCCCCGAATTAACACTTTTCGTGGCGCAATTCCGAGGAGGATTACCACCCGAAGTATCTTGTTATCGGGGCTCACACGGGATCTGCGCGTCTGTGGGTAGGTAGGAGCGTGTGTGGGGCTGTTCCAGGACTCATCTACTAAAAAGCCTTTGTAGGACACGACGCACCCCACGTTTTATCTTTTTCCACAAGGGTTAAAGGCAAAGTCGATGGCTCGTTAGGCGGATAATGTTTGCTGTTGCAGCATAACAACACTTACACGGGACACGACACGCCCTTCGGTTCAGCGCCGCGTAGAAAGGGTCTATTCATCAGACTAGGTAAGCCCCGGCGAGCAAAATGGTCGTTTTATTTAAATTGATGCACTGCACTGCGGAGATAAATTGCCTTTTAACTTCATTTTATATGGATAAAATGGTGTATGGCAGGCACGTATGACGTTAATAGGTCGCAGGATGGTTTTAATTTATATAGTATGGTGCGCATCTGTGTACACCTGTCCCACGATTTACACTAAAGGTTATCAGTTCGTCAGAAAATCGTGTAAATCGAAATCGTGAATTTTTATACGTAAAACCGTGTAAATCGAAAACAAACTAAAAAATGACAAATATCATTTTGTAGAAACAAGAAATACTAAATCGTTAAAAAAGTTTACCAAAATTTGAATTACTGTCATCATTTTCGTAGATTACACAGCCACAAAAAAAAAGAAAAGTGGTCTGTACTTTACATGCGATATATTGTTTTCGATGAATTTTCGCGCGCTGATCACGAATCTGAAGTCAGAGTTGCAAAATTCAAAATGGCGGACCCAATATGGCGGACTCAATATGGCGGACTCAATATGGCGGCCTCAATATGGCGGACTCAATATGGCGCACTCAATATGGCGGACTCAATATGGCGGCAATATGGCAACCGATCTACGCCAAATTTGGTATGTGGAGGTCGCTCAGCGAGCGAAAATTCATCGAAAACCATATGTAAGATACAGACCACTTTGCTTTTTTGTATGGCTGTATTATTAATATGTTCTTCCTTATTATTATGATTCCACTTCCATCACTCGATAGTACTTGATGCAATATCGAATCAGGTTGATGTATTAAAGACAACCTTAGATCGGCGAGACTTAGTAGTTATATCCATAATTAACAATTATGTTTGGTTTTTAACCGATTTTAAAAAAAGGATGAGGTTTTCAATTCAACTGTATGTTTGTTTTATTTTTGGTGTGTATGTTATGTGATGTCTTAACTAATTATGAACCGATTTTAATGATTCTTTTTTTATTGAATAGATTTTATCTGAAGGATGGTCCCATTTCAATTTGAAGAAAATATCCTACGTCTAAGGGTGGAAAATGACGAGATGAATCACGTTTATTCAATTTCATCCACTTCTGGTTAACTGAAAATTGAAAAATAAAATAAATTAAAAATCTTGCCTATATATACAAACTTAAAAGTTACAAATAATATTTTTTATTAATTATTAAGGGATGAAACTTGGCAAAATTGTTACTTGTGTTAGTCCTGAAGATTAAAAAAAATATAGCGGCCATAGTCGAAGCGGGGGCGCTTTATACCTTCTTAACCCCCTATCTATGGCCTTTGTAATTAAATAAAGCTAAGGACTCCTAAGATTTGGCCTATGGCCTTTCTATATAAAATAATTTATGCTATCTGGTTAAGGTGATTTTATAATAGTTTTTTTTTTTGTCTCTAGGTGTATATAATATTAATAAACATATTTTTCTGTAATGTTAAGCTTCAATGACTTATTTGGTTTGGTTAATTAGCCAATTCGTTTGAAATATATTTCTCTCTAGGACTTTTAGTATAATTTTTGCTACGAAACTATTAAATGAGATTAACAAAATGGAATTAAAGCATAAAATTACATATATCACCTAAATTCGAGAGTTTATTAAATAAAATATGATATCCTGAGCTGCACTTTTCAAATTTAGTATTTTGCACTTAGAGTAAAACATTGCTATATTTTTTTCATGTTTTTTATTATATACGTTAAATTTAATAGTACACTATATATTATAAAAATCAAATTGAGGATTTTGAGATATTCTTCTAATTTAATAATAGTTCCTGATAAAAGAATATGTACAGTAAAAACATCATAAATAGAATTTTTCAATGTTCCTGACAAAACTTTTACATTTTATACATAAGATGAAACCATTTCGGCTTATTATAATCTATAGAAAGAATTGTTTTTCACTAAACAATAATAGTAAAATATAGCACCAAATTAATGGGCCTACATATTGTATAATCTTCTTTACCTTATGTTATAATTCGTTTAATATTAAAGATAAAAATCTCATTATTCAAACGTTTACTTCATCCGTATCCTGAAAGAAGGTTTTATAAAATAATTTTTTATTTCTTTCCTAGGATAGAGGGTATATTAATTTAAATAATTTTATTTTTTCCAATATCCCACTTGCTTCAAACTAAGTGAAATTATACACATACATATATAATTTTTACAATAATAGTATAGGTAGTCCAGGCTACCAAGGTTTTCACCTCCGAATTTTTTGAGCATGCATCGATTTTAATGAAATTTTGACAGCATGTAGGGAATACCTCAAAAAGCAAAATCTACCCTATCCCGATGTGTGCTTTTTCCCTGGGGGTGAGTTCCACCCCAACTAGGGGGTGAAAATTTGTTTGTGGAAAATAACCACGGAAATCGATAGAGGAACAAATTTTAAGCAAAAATTGTTCTTAGCATTTTTTTTGAAAACTCAACAGTTTTCGAGTTATACGCGATTGAAAATTGGCATTTTTCGTGAAAAAAAACACTTTTTTAATCGATTTTTTATGAATAACTCAAAAACTATTCATTTTATCAACAAAAGTGTAAGAACCAAAAAAGAAGATTATAAAAAAACAAAGAGATTGGTGCCTTTTAATTGATTGTAGGCCTAATACAAACCGAGTAATGATTTATTGAAGGTTGAATACATTATTTGAACGAAAATTTTTTAAAATTCAACGTCAAATAACGGAAAAATGATCAATTTTTCGAGAAAATTGCATAGAACCTTTTTCAAAGTATTTTTAATCAATTTTATTTCGGCCATAACTCTCTTAGTTTTCATGCTAGAGAGTTCTAGTAACCCTCAGTTTAACGCTTTTTAAAAATACTTTGAAAAAGGTTCTATGCAATTTTCTCGAAAAATTGACCATTTTTCCGTTATTTGACGTTGAATTTTAAAAAATTTTCGTTCAAATAATGTATTCAACCTTCAATAAATCATTACTCGGTTTGTATTAGGCCTACAATCAATTAAAAGGCACCAATCTCTTTGTTTTTTATAAACTTCATTTTTGGTTCTTACACTTTTGTTGATAAAATGAATAGTTTTTGAGTTATTCATAAAAAATCGATTAAAAAAGTGTTTTTTTTTCACGAAAAATGCCAATTTTCAATCGCGTATAACTCGAAAACTGTTGAGTTTTCAAAAAAAATGCTAAGAACAATTTTTGCTTAAAATTTGTTCCTCTATCGATTTCCGTGGTTATTTTCCACAAACAAATTTTCACCCCCTAGTTGGGGTGGAACTCACCCCCAGAGAAAAAGCACACATCGGGATAGGGTAGATTTTGCTTTTTGAGGTATTCCCTACATGCTGTCAAAATTTCATTAAAATCGATGCATGCTCAAAAAATTCGGAGGTAATACCTCTTTTTTACCTTGGTAGCCTGGACTAAGGAGACTTTTTTACCTTTTATTTGGAATTTTTTAAATATTCCATGGCAATTTGTAATAAGTAAAATCTTTTATTTATTTCTTCGATTAGAAGCTTGGAAAACCAAAGCATACATATGAAATTTAATTTTTAATGTATGCAAACGCAATTCAAAATTAGCTTACCATCATGCAAAAACATTTTAAATATTTTGCTTTACCTGCTTGTACATATATTGAAACGTAAAATTATAAATAAAAGTTATATCAGATTTTTATAGATATATTCGTCCAACTTCATAAAAAAACGAATTGTTCCTACAATTTTAATTTTCAAAAATTTCGATAAAAATTCGTGAGGTTTTCTGAGACATTGATTTTAAATATATAAATTTGGAAATTCAAAATAACAATAAATAATATGATAAGCAAATTTTGTATATTAACTTCAAAGGATTTGCATGAAAATGTATTCTTTAGGGTTTTGAAAGTTTCAAATTTCAAAACTAAAATCTTATAATTTAAATGAAATTAAGATTGAAGTACTCGTAAATAAAGTGGTGCATAGTGAGGATTCTTAAATGAAATCTATTAATATATTCTTAAGCAACTTACCCAATATATTTTAGAAATTAAAAATAATATAAATAATAAGTTAAAAGTTGGTTGAAGCTATGGATACCTCAAATTTTATAATCTAGAAAATATACCAATATACTTAAATATTATGCTAAATCTGGGTTAGTTGATACCATGCATCTGTTAAATTCCAAACAGAAAATTGTTATTGTAAAACCATTCATTGTTTGAAGGGTCATTCAAGAAATTAGCTTTTCAAATGAACCCTCAACCAAGTTGTTAGAAAGAATTAATTTTGCAACTATTAAGCGCCCACTTCGATTTAATTTTCAATTGTAATCGGAGTGTCGTACTTTTAAAATTTGCAAAAAATAGAGTAATGTTCACGAGGAAACAAAATTGCAATGTTCGAAATAAATTTTCCCAATTGCGTTCAAATATACCACTTCCAAATTCAACCATTCAAGTTACAAATTTGTGATTGAAATGAAGCAACAGGAAGTTGAAATTTCGCAAAATCAGAGGTTCTGCGCATAGGAAATCCACCTAAATCGCCTCTCGGGGGGTGACTCAGTGGGATTTTCTTTGCATTCTTAAACAAAACAATGGACGAATAACGAGTTCCTGAATGATTTAAAACATCGTAGCCGGATTATAGCCTATGTGTCTAAATCCGTTAAGACCTCCAAGAAACGCAACTTCGCAAAAATCATCTTAGTCTGTGTGATATGTTGTGCGGTTGGTGCGGCAGCCAAGGTGCTGCGCTAAATTATGGCAAACTGTCGCCAATTAAAATTCAAAGCGAAACGCTCCTAACTTTGTATTCGTCGTGTATTACACCAGCTGGGTATAGGCTTAAATGGTGCGTGGAAGATTCACAAACAAGATTCAAGTTCTTGCTAAAATGCGCTGAATGGCCGCTAATTTGCACCGTCTTGCAGCCAGCCTAGATCTTGAGGTGCATGATGTATCATAATGGGCGCCAACTAGCCTCTAATCCTAAATAATTGCAGCCTAAATAGTGGAGAACGCTTACATGGGTGTTTCGTGTGTTCGTTCCATCAAATATTGTATATCACATCGAGTTAACATTGTTGCTAGTTGTCGAGATTATTCGGAATATCAAAAGAATGATTAATGGATCATCATCTTCTATGGATTCATTCTATTCGTGGGGGTATTCAAAATACAGATAGTGAAAATTCGTTTTTCAGATTAACAATTAAGCAACTTTCTTCTAAAAGTTTGAGTTTTTTGAAATAAAATAAAATTCACTAGTCAACGAGCTGAAAAAAGACAAATCGATTAATGTATGTTTAATATTTGACTTGGACATTTTAACGAACTTTGTGCCAAATTAAACATTGTCTAAAGTAATGGAACAACACCAAAAAAAAGTGTGGATACCAAAAATCTCTAAACAATTTACGAACGTTTCCGTTTCAAAATTTATTTATTTATTTCAGTCTACAGATCACAACAACCTTCTGAAATCTTAAACAGGCTCATTTTGACCATAATTTGTTTATGATAAGGGTTAATTAACAAACTTCTTGAACATATTTGACTATTAGGAAGATATAAATTAAATTTACCAAGTAATTTTGACCAGTAAGAATATCGAATGCAAGTAACATTATCTTCAAGTGTTAAATCCAAATAACAAGTACAAGTAAAATTTAACCACGATTTAACCATGATGAAAAAATGCCAAAATTTGTCGCTAGTCATTTAAGGTTGCCGTATTTCTCAAAAATAATAGTAAAATTATGCACTATCCCAAAATGTATTGAAAAATTCAGGAATTTTACCAGAGAGGACAATTTGTTTTCTGGAGCTGCAAAATTGAAAAATTTTTGAAAATGATTAAAAAAATCGGATTTATCTCGCATTTCTTTTATTTATATTTTTACTAGCTGGCCCGGCAGACGTTGTGCTGCCCTTTCCGCTACATTTTCATTATGCCATGTGCGTCGACCAATATTTGATCGTGTTCTTTCTTTTCGCATGTTTCTACAAATAATACCATTAATATAAGAAAACATTGTTTCCTTTTCATATCCCTAATTAATTTATTGAACAAACTCACACGTGGTTTAATATTAAGTAAACCGTTTTACACTTTACAAATATTGGAAAATTACCCAGTTTCACCCGGCGTTGGGTAAATACATACTAATTAAAGACTTCTGAAATGTTCTAGTTTGTTATATCCTAGAAATTGATTCAACCCGAACACCCCTTTATGGATCCGCCATTTTGAATATCCAAATCTTGATAATATTTCAAATTAGTGGCATCAACACAATTATTGTAGCAAATTTAATTAAATCCCGTTGAAATCTAGAAATGTTTTTTTATATACTGGGTCCGCCATCTTGGATCTAGAAACTTTGATAATTCGATAATGATCAAAATTAGTGGCACCACAAAAAATCGTACTAATTTTCATGAAAATCCGTTGAAGTCGAGAAATTTGCATCATCATATTGGACCCGTCATCTTGGATTTACAAAATTTTAATAATATTCGAAATTAGTGGCCTCAGAATAATCATTCTACCAATTTTCATTAAAATCCGTCCAAATCGAGACATTTTGGTCCCAACACGGCGACCGATCCGCCATCTTGAATTTGAAAATGTTGATAACATTCAAATTAGTGGCCTCAGAATAATTATAGTACTAATTTCCATTAAAATCCTTTGAAGTTGAGAAATTGTTGGTCACTGTCTTGGACTTGGAAATCTCGATAATATTCTAAATTAGTTGCCTCAGAATAACCATTGTACTAATTTTCATTCAAAACAATATTAATTGAGACATTTTAATCGCCATGTTGGATCCGCCATCTTGGATCGGATTTGGAAATTTTGATACTTTTCAAAATCAGTGACCCAAAAACAATCATTGTACTAATTTTCATTAAAATCCATTGAAATCTAGAAATCTTGGTCGCCATATTGGGTCCGCCATCTTGGATTTGTAAATTTTGATAATATTCAAAATCAGTGACCTCAAAACAATAATTGTACTAATTTTCATTAAAATCCGTTGAAATCGAGAGCACATGAACTGTCAAACTGGCGAAGTTAAAATAGTCGTAAAGTTTTCTGAAATTATCCAATTTTCTGCGCAATTTTCTTAACTTTTCTTTCCTTAAGAACCTTCTACAAAGTATTAGGAAACTTTAAAAAAAAAATGAATGACATCGGTAAAGTCGTTGTCAAGTTATTGCGTGAGCAACGGAAACAGGGGTTCATTTTTATATATATAGATAGAAAAGTGTTGTTTTTAGACTTTTTCAGGCAATTTTTTAAATTTTTCTCTCCGTAGAACCATCCTAATGTAAAAAAATCTAGAGCTGCAAAATTGAAAAATTTTTGAAAATGATAGTAAAATCGGATTTATCTCGGATTTTTTTTATTTGTATTTTTATTTATATTAAATTACGCTATTTGATGGAAAAAAATTAACTCTACAAGTCAAATTTTAATAAATCATTTTTTTTTTCACCGGTAAAAATCTGGAGCTGCAAAGTTGAAAAATTTTTGAAAATGATGAAAAACTCGGAGTTATCTCGGATTTTTTTTATTTGTATTTTTTTTTATATTGAAATACGCTATTTGATGGAAAAGAATCCACTCTACAAGTCAAATTTTAAAAAATCGTATTTTTTTCACTTATAAAAATTTGGAACTGCAAAATTGAAAATTTTTTGAAAATGATAAAAAAATCGGATTTATCTCGGATTTTTTTTATTTGTATTTTTATTTACATTAAAATACGCTATTTGATGCAAAAAAATTAACTCTACAAGTCAAATTTTAAAAAATCTTTTTTTTTTTTCAACTGTAAAAATCTGGAGTTGCAAAACTGAAAAATTTTTGAAAATGATAAAATTTATCTAGGATTTTTTTTATTTGTATTTTTATTTTTTACAAATTTCTTTCCATGATGTCTGGTTAAACTATGGTATGATTGCAAATAAACTTTCAGATTTGAAAAATGAAAATATATGGTACACTGAGAGAAAACTTAGATGCATTATTACTACTACAATTTTAGGTCTTTTAAGTGTTTGGGCAAGAAGCCAAAAAAAGAAAAAAAAAATTAAGTAAAACTTACGAAAAGTAACTTCGAAGAACTAACTAAAAACTTCTGTAAATTATTTTAAAATACTTGGACGATATTATATTAGCTCCTGGCCAGGCCACAGTAAGGTTCCGGTCCAATGAACGCGGATTTTGCACCATTTCTGGCGAGTTCCGCCGCCTTTTCATTTCCAATTATTCCTTCGTGGCCTGGTACCCAAGCTATAGTAAGCCTATTCAAGTTAACGAGTGTTTTTAACGTCGACAGGCAGCAACAGACCATTCGTTCGACTCTATAGTGTAGCTGCAGAGCCTCTGATCGCTGCTTGACTGTCCGTTAAAATCCATATTTTTGCACCTCATTCCCTTTTCTATGATAGTTCGGGCACAGGTATCAATAGCAATAATCTCAGCCTGAAATATCGTGGATGTTTTGATGTAAGTATATATTCAAAAAAAGTATATAAGTATAAGTAAGTATATATTCAAAAACTTCAATTCAATCCAAAATTCTAGATCTAAATTAGACCATCAAGAAAATGCAGATCTTATTGCTATTGTTTGATTTTTTACTATTGATCTCATTTAGTTAAGTTTTCTGTTTTTGCAAATAACGAGACCCCCTTTTACTAAAAACCCAATTTTTTGACAGATAACGAAGTGTCAATGAATTTGTTTGAATTCAAATATTCTGTTCACTATTAGGACTGTTTCGGAAAGAAAGTATTGTGGAAAATAGGTTATAATGTAGTTGAATTCGAAAGCGATCTAAATAAAATATTTGTAAAATAACAAAGGATGTAATATTTCACATATGTATGTCTGTAAAGCGATATCAAGTGACTAAGTCAGCTGTAGAGGTCATGCAAGCTAAGGGTTAATTAATAAAAGCGCCCTTGAAAGAAAACTATCCCACTTCTTGGAACGAAATGATTTAATTTGAGGTCGACTTCGCTCACAATTTTTATGATAAGTGTTATACACACGTATAGAAAGTGTTTTCCTTAGAGAAAATTTTGTTTTAGGGGTACTGTTCCGGTTATTTGTTTTCGCTTCATATTCCGAGATTAGTTTATTCGATTCTAAGCCCTTTCTTTTGGTCTACTCGCGCGAGCCAAGTGCTTTTATATAGCTGCAGGCCACGGCCCTTCGGCGCGATTGTCTCGCGGTCTCGCGGACGCGGCCTGAACTTGCGATTCCCAGCGTGGGTGATGGGATTGAAATTTATTTCATGCCGTCGTCGTGCCGGTCGACCTTATTGCCCAATTAATCTTTATTATATGCCTAATTTTAGCCCTCCGCGGTATAATCATTTTTTGTACGCGCGATGGGTGCAAACGGCATATTCGAGTATAATCCTTGTATATATATTTTTTTTTTCTTTGTATATTCTCTACTCTTAATAAACCCCTTAAGAAAATCCCACCCGTGGAGGAAATTGGGGAAATATGACGTGTTCAGATAATTGTTTAATGTCTGCAGAATTTTCCAAGAAAATGAAAGTGTTTTTGAATTATTCTTTCGCACACGTTTTTGCTTTATATCGCTTTTGACTGTTGCTTTTATTTGTTCTAGGCTAGGCGATAAGTAAATGGGTTTCAGTATGTCATAACTTGAACTAGGTACGATTACTAGGTTTACTTTGCCTTTATTACTGACGAAGGTTAAAGGACTTAAAATAATTTTATGTACATAGATAAGGAATATATGTAGACCTAGGCTCGTAACGTAATCCAACTTGGGAATTTTAAAAAGATATGCATACGAATATAGTGGCATTTCGACAGGTATATGCCTCAAACACTCTAAGCACGAACAAACGAATAGACAATCATAGGTTTATGCCATGACTGACTGCTGCTTTTCACTTAACTAGTAAACTTCAGTAATATTACTAGGTATATGTCGAGAATGCACTAATACCCTAAAAACAATCAATTCCTTTACTTAAAATCTTTAATCAACGGCCCTCTTAAAAGTCACTGATAAAGAGTGGAGGGTTTTATTTTTACTTATAATAAAAAGGGAAACTTCTTATTTATTCGCTTTTCTTTGAATAATGTCTAGCAAACAAAATAAAATAGAAATCTTAAATCCAAGTAAATTGCACAAAGCACGTATCTTGTTCATGATTGGAATTTTTAATGGTAAATGTATTGACTTTATGTAGATATATTTTTATTGTTACTTTATGACTTCGTTCGTCGTAAATCTTTTTAAATTAAAACGAAAAAATAAAAAATTCAATAAATGCAATATCAAATGGAAGCACATGTTGCTTCTCCTACTGTGAATTAATTCTAAGACAAATGCTTTAAAAATTAAAAATAAAACATTGTAGTAGGACTTTCAGGTTTATTGTGAAAACTACATACTAACTAGATATTTTAACAACGATAAATAGTATTCTTAATGTATTGTCGGTGAACCATTCCTCTAGGCTCAAAAAGTATTTTTAAATGTTGTTGAATATAAGTTGTTTATCCATACATACTTCTGTAACATATTTCCAGTACTACTACATATGTTATAATATGTACTGTAGCATTTGGCGTTAGTTTATGTTTTATAGACGGAATTGAGTGAAAAAATCAAGTAATATACATTAATACCTAATGTTGAAAAAATCGTGTTGCTCTGTATATAGTATATTGTATATGGACTGATGTTATAAGTACGATATATGCTGTACAAATTTTAAATCAAAACTGAAAAAGAAAGGGTTTGGAGCGTGCAAATCACAGTTCACATAAACAAATTTTTTTTATATTTAAACGCATTGTTCTTAAAACTCTATTCAGAATATTTAAAAAAAAATAATAAAATTGAATCGATTCCTTCATTATGTATATTACATTTTTTCAGATTTTAATTTATGACCAATTTCACAATTTTCAAATTTTCACAAATGATCCCGATGATAAAGTCACAAATGTGAATTGTATCATATTCTAAATGCTTGTAGGATAGTTTATTATATTTGAATTCCTCGAAAAACGAAACCTTTTTGTGTACTTATTTACAAATAAAGGGTGTTTTTTTAAACATGTCCGGATTTTGAATTTAAATAAAACACATAAAAATTAAGCAATTGATCATAAATTTGGTTTTATTCAAAAGATAATTTTTTAACATTTAATATTTAAATCGAGTTTCGGGCATATAAGCTTTGTAGCTGCCAGTTCCATAATGCATTTTATCAATCAAATTTGTAACCATTTTTTCGCCTGAAGCCGTATAGCCGCAATGGCACGTCTTATGGTTTCTGGTTTATCAACATAGACCAGAGACTTCACATATTTAATTATTTTGGTAGCTGTATGGCACGTAGCGCCGCACAGTGGTCATTTTTCCCTATCTAGGTGGACAAAAATCTAAAATACAATATTTAAAGTAATGAACCTACTAGCATTGTTGTTAACGATCATTTTGGACAAAAGTAAGTGAAAAATGCATAATTTGTTGTTATTCCTACATTTCGAAAGAAATAAAGTAATGAAAATCTTAATTAATTTTTATTTATTAGGGCCCTATTATGGAAGTCGATTTCGGTCGATTCGACTAGCGAAGACACTAATTTCCTTAGCATTTCAGGCTTGAAAATATGTCTTCGCTAGTCGAGTCGACCGAAATCGACTTCCATAATAGGGCCCTTAATTTACAGAAATGTGATAGAATTAAAAAAAATTATACAATATCTTATAATAAATACATTTTGACAGAGCTTTGAACGTCTTTTTACCATCTTCTAGTTATGTGGAATTCAGGTGTTGTCAATTAGTAATCTTTGACAATTGATGAGTTCTCTTGAGCTGAAAAAGAAATATGTTTTTCTGATGATGATGGGACCTCTGGCTCTTCCAAGAGATATAACAGTTCCTGAGGATAAGGTTCTGTTTTCTTCTTCTTTCCACACGCACTTAAGTCGTTGATTGTTGATATTAATGGATCTGAGGAAAAAAAGCATACTATGGAACAAATCTTCCATAGTATGCTTTCGGGAATCCTTCCTGGTGTTGTGTTCCCTGTATCGTCTTAAATCCTTGTTCCGCGCTTCAAGCGCTTCTTCGGACATCATTCCAATTGCTAGTGAGCAAGATTTTATTATGTCCGCTGAGTGGATTAACAGCTTGTGAACGCTAGCGCGCATTGGATACGAGGGATATAGAGCTACATACAGGGTGTCCCATAGGAATGTGTGAAAACTAATTAGTCACTATTTTTTAACAAATGGAGAGCTCGGTAAAATGTAAATACTTTTTAATAAAGGACAGTTGTCATTTTTATTTAAGTGTGTTACCATATAACAACTTGACTAGCACTAAACATAAGAAAACACTAAAAACATTATAACTAATTTTTATGCACTTTTACGCACTTGGGTACCATATAGCTGTAGGTTACACGTGAAAAAGGTTTCTTAACGTGCTCCAACGTGCCACAAAAGTTATAGCCTAAAATAGATAGAATTTTAACAAAAACTAACACTTTTGATTGTTTATGACTTTACACGAGGATATAATGTATTTAAACTCTCGAAAAATGTATTGTGTGTCGTTAATTACTTTAAATTTAATTTGCAATATCAATTGTCACCCTCACCGTAACAGTGCTTGTACAGTATGTAACTACTTGTACAGGAAAAACTGTACACACCCATAATGGAAATTCCAAAACTACCCAATAAGTGACCTGTTGCTAAGCAACGCGATATGTCAGGTGGGGTTTCCCAACTGATACACTATCTTCAACTGTTTTAAAAATAGTGGCACGAGTTATTTAGCTCATAAGAAAATGTTGATATTTTCATTTTTGACCAGCTAAATAGCATAGAATGACCACTGTGCGCCGTCTTGTTGAAACTACTAGTGGTCAACATCAATGTACCGAAGTTTTGGAAAGAAATTCTCAATAACACAACGAATAGCACGTTTTGATGGGCGAATATTCGTCCCATAAAATTCGCGAAGTGTTTTATAAAAACTTATAATTGAACCCTGACTTGTTATATTCAAATTTATATAAGCACTAGCTGGGTTACCCGGTTTCACCCGGCGTTGGGTAAATACTTACTAATTAAACACTTCTCAAATGTTCTAGTTTGTTATATCCTAGAAATTGTTTCAACCCGAAAACCCCTTTATGGATCCGCTGTCTTGAATTTCCAAATCTTAATAATATTAAAAATGAGTGGCCTTAAAATAATTATTGTACCAATTTTCATTCAAATCCGTTGAAATCGAGAAATTTTGGTCGCCATATTGGATCCGCCATATTGAGTTTGGAAATTTTTCTAATATTCGAAATTAGTGGCTCCGGAATAATCATTGTACTAATTTTAATTAAAATCCGTTGAAATCGAGACATTCGGTTGCATTATGGATCCCCCATCTTGGATTTACAACTTTTGATAATATTCGGAACTTGTATCCTCAGAATAATCATTGTACTAATTTTCAGTAAAAACCGTTAAATCAAGAAAATTGGTGTCATATTGGACCCGCCATCTTGGATTTACAAATTTTGATAATATTCGAAATTTCCAGCTTCAGAATAATCATTGTACCAATTTTCATTAAAATCCCTCGAAATCGAGACATTCTGGACGCCATGTTGTGTCCGCCATCTTGCATTTAGAAATTTTGATAATATACAAAATTAGTGGTCTCAGAATAATCACTGTACTAATTTCCATTACAATCCATTGAAATCGAGAAATTTTGGTCGCCATATTGGATCCGCCATCTTGGATTTACAACTTTTGATAATATTCGGAACTTGTATCCTCAGAATAATCATTGTACCAATTTTCATTAAAATCCGTTGAAATCGAGACATTCTGGTCGCCATGTTGGATCCGCCATGTTGGATTTGCAAATTTTGCTAATATTCAAAATTAGTGGTCTCAGAATAATCATTGTACTAATTTTCATTAAAATCCGTTGAAATCGAGAAATCATGGTCACCATATTGGTTCCGCCATCTTGGATTTGTAAATTTTGATAACATTCAAAATCAGTGACCTCAATATAATCATTGTACTAATTTTCATTAAAATCCCTTGAAATCGAGAAATATTGGTCGCCATATTGGGTCCGCCATCTTTGATTTGTAAATTTTGATAACATTCAAAATCAGTGACCTCAAGATAATCATTGTACTCATTTTCATTAAAATCCGTTGAAATCGAGAAATATGGTCGCCATTTTGAATCCGCCATCTTGGATTTCTAAATTTTGATAATATTAAAAATCAGTGGCCTCAAAACAATCATTATACTAATTTTCATTAAAATCCGTTGAAATCAGGAAATCTTGGTCGCCATATTGGATCCGCCATCTTGAATTTCTAAATTTGGACAGCGGATTTGAAATCTCCATCCCGCAAAACCCCTATATACCAATTTTCATGAAAATCGCTTCAAATTTAAAATTGTCGGCCGCCATCTTGGATCCGCCATTTTGAAACCCTACGTATTATCCGAAAAAAAATTAGCCTATATGTTAAGTCGGAATATGTACTACCTTCGGACAAAAAATGAAAAATATCGATGCAAGCGTTTAGGCGTGATTGAGCAACAAACAAACAAACAAACAAACAAACAAACAAACAAACAAACAAACGAACTTTCATTTTTATATATACCGGGTGAGTCATTTAACTTGAGACAACCTAATAACTTTTTAGGATCACATAATATTGAAAAAAGTTTAATATGAAAGTTGTAGGGTATCAAAAATGGCGTTTGGTGATGATCTTAAAAATGACCTTGACCTTGACATTCAAGGTCATATGAGGGTCAACTTTAAAATTTCAAATGGGATGACCCCCTATTGACCCCGGAATTGAAAAGAGCGGAAAATTTTACGTTCAGATATGACCTTGACCCAATGGTCAAGGTCAAATTTCAAGGTCATTTCACGATAATTTATCTTCATGTACAATAGCGAGAGGCGATGACGTTTTTTGAAATGTGAAGAGAGATATCTGACCACGACCTTGAAAATTACCTTGACCCTGACCTTCAAAGTTATTTGAAGGTTAAACTCAAAAATTCTATTGGTAACCCCTATTTTTGACGCCAGAACGAAAAAAGCTTTCGACCGAACATGCCATAAAGTATTTAACTACATTTTTCATTACCCAGGAACAACGACGTGGACGTAGTAGTTTTCTGTTCCCTTTGGGGTGCTTGATTTAGGTGAGTCCCCTCGCCTCTCACCGTCGGGATGCTTGATAAGGTGAAGTTTACAACGAAGTACCAACTACTCGTGAAAATATGATTGAAAGAATTATTGATGCTTGCAACAAAACAAGTCCTGCTATGCTTCAAAGTTGTGTAAGATCGTTTGAGGTGCGCATTAATAAGTGTATTGAAGTTGATGGACATCACTTCGAGCATTTATTAAACTAAATTGGTGAGAATTGCGAGTACTCACATAAATCGATCACCCCGACGCGACAGTGAGAGGCGAGGGGACTCACCTATATCAAGCACCCCGACGCACAGTGGGCCCAATGGGTTCAAAACCACCCACAAGTCGTAATTTTTAACAAAATTTGAAAATTCTTAGTTTGAGAATACTCGTGATGAGGAAACAAAGAGACTCACGAAGCCCTTTTTCCCAAAAATTGCTTCGGTGATTTTAAAAATTCTCACTTGACCTTCAAATGACCTTTAGGAGACCTTGTATGATCAAGTAAATGACTAATTTAGATTCAGCAACCTCGAAATCCTACTTGTAGTTTTTTTCCAGATTTTCATTTTTGCTTTAAGTTCTTGGATCATAAGATTGTACTTTCAATATGCTGAATTTTCGAGATCAAAGTGAAGTTTTTTGAATTTTTAAAATCACCGAAGCAATTTTTGGCAAATAGGGCTTTGAGAGTCTCTTTTTTCCTCATCACGAGTATCCTTAAACAAGAATTTTCAAATTCCGTTAAAAATTACGATTTGAATATGGCCCCACTGTGCGACGGTGAGAGGCGAGGGGACTCGACTCACCTAAATCAAGCATCCCAAAGGGAACAGAAAACTACTACGTCCACGTCGTTGTTCCTGGGTAATGCAAAATGTAGTTAAATACTTTATCGCATGTTCGGTCGAAAGCTTTTTTCGTTCTGGCGTCAAAAATAGGGGTTACCAATAGAATTTTTGAGTTTAACCTTCAAATAACTTTGAAGGTCAGGGTCAAAGTAATTTTCAAGGTCGTGGTCAGATATCTCTTCACATCAAAAACTTTAGTTTAAAATGTATTTAAAAAAACGTCATCGCCTCTCGCTATTGTACATGAAGATAAATTATCGTGAAATGACCTTGAAATTTGACCTTGACCATTGGGTCAAGGTCATATCTGAACGTACAATTTTCCGCTCTTTTCAATTCCGGGGTCAATAGGGGGTCATCCCATTTGAAATTTTAAAGTTGACCCTCATATGACCTTGAATGTCAAGGTCAAGGTCATTTTTAAGATCATCACCAAACGCCATTTTTGATACCCTACAACTTTCATATTAAACTTTTTTCAATATTATGTGATCCTAAAAAGTTATTAGGTTGTCTCAAGTTAAATGACTCACCCGGTATATAGGGATTACTTTTTCATGTGAACATTTTTATCTCTTGGCAAAATTAATTTTATTAATAAGTTGGGCTTTACAAACGACTGATTCAATCCCTATATATATATAAAAATGAAAGTTCGTTTGTTTGTTTGTTTGTTTGTTTGTTTGTTTGTTTGTTTGTTTGTTGCTCAATCACGCCTAAACGCTTGCATCGATATTTTTCATTTTTTGTCCGAAGGTAGTACATATTCCGACTTAACATATAGGCTAATTTTTTTTCGGATAATACGTAGGGTTTCAAAATGGCGGATCCAAGATGGCGGCCGACAATTTTAAATTTGAAGCGATTTTCATGAAAATTGGTATATAGGGGTTTTGCGGGATGGAGATTTCAAATCCGCTGTCCAAATTTAGAAATTCAAGATGGCGGATCCAATATGGCGACCAAGATTTCCTGATTTCAACGGATTTTAATGAAAATTAGTATAATGATTGTTTTGAGGCCACTGATTTTTAATATTATCAAAATTTAGAAATCCAAGATGGCGGATTCAAAATGGCGACCATATTTCTCGATTTCAACGGATTTTAATGAAAATGAGTACAATGATTATCTTGAGGTCACTGATTTTGAATGTTATCAAAATTTACAAATCAAAGATGGCGGACCCAATATGGCGACCAATATTTCTCGATTTCAAGGGATTTTAATGAAAATTAGTACAATGATTATATTGAGGTCACTGATTTTGAATGTTATCAAAATTTACAAATCCAAGATGGCGGAACCAATATGGTGACCATGATTTCTCGATTTCAACGGATTTTAATGAAAATTAGTACAATGATTATTCTGAGACCACTAATTTTGAATATTAGCAAAATTTGCAAATCCAACATGGCGGATCCAACATGGCGACCAGAATGTCTCGATTTCAACGGATTTTAATGAAAATTGGTACAATGATTATTCTGAGGATACAAGTTCCGAATATTATCAAAAGTTGTAAATCCAAGATGGCGGATCCAATATGGCGACCAAAATTTCTCGATTTCAATGGATTGTAATGGAAATTAGTACAGTGATTATTCTGAGACCACTAATTTTGTATATTATCAAAATTTCTAAATGCAAGATGGCGGACACAACATGGCGTCCAGAATGTCTCGATTTCGAGGGATTTTAATGAAAATTGGTACAATGATTATTCTGAAGCTGGAAATTTCGAATATTATCAAAATTTGTAAATCCAAGATGGCGGGTCCAATATGACACCAATTTTCTTGATTTAACGGTTTTTACTGAAAATTAGTACAATGATTATTCTGAGGATACAAGTTCCGAATATTATCAAAAGTTGTAAATCCAAGATGGGGGATCCATAATGCAACCGAATGTCTCGATTTCAACGGATTTTAATTAAAATTAGTACAATGATTATTCCGGAGCCACTAATTTCGAATATTAGAAAAATTTCCAAACTCAATATGGCGGATCCAATATGGCGACCAAAATTTCTCGATTTCAACGGATTTGAATGAAAATTGGTACAATAATTATTTTAAGGCCACTCATTTTTAATATTATTAAGATTTGGAAATTCAAGACAGCGGATCCATAAAGGGGTTTTCGGGTTGAAACAATTTCTAGGATATAACAAACTAGAACATTTGAGAAGTGTTTAATTAGTAAGTATTTACCCAACGCCGGGTGAAACCGGGTAACCCAGCTAGTTCGAAATAAATTAAAAAACTTGATTTGATTCCTCTTTCAAAGTAAAGAGTTTTTAAAATGAATTTTGATTTAACATTTTTGCAGCATATGTATGTATCTTAGGACATTAGTCTAGAAGTATGAAAAATATCGGTGTTTTAAACATTCAAAAATAGAATATCCCCTTAACTCGAAGGTATCTGTTTCTATTGGACTCTAATTAATAACTCTTATCGAATCCCCTAAAAAAAAAGATCGTATAAGCGAATACAAAGTCCCCTTCGAATAAATCATTGGTCTCCAGAGGAATTACCTTTTAATGCCTCATTAATTCCAAGCCCAACCCAGAATTAGTCGCGGGGATGACTCCTACAACTTACAAGCGGAGCCGACTTTCTGCCGTAACTTAATCCATCAACTATTTGTCTTCCTTCCGGCGTTTGCTTACTTTTGACTTATCCCATTACAACTCGAAAAGAGCAAACATTTTCGAGGAAAACGCCACAACAGAACGATCCAAAGATACACCAGACCGATATTATTTCTGTTCGTCTTTTATATAGAACGCTAGAACGCTAGAACGCAGAACGACAGATCAGGACGAGGATCTTGAGATCTTGAGATCAGTTTTAAGTATCTTTCGATTTTTGTGTCACAATTTAACAGAATTTCCCATCCGGCAGAGTCTAAGTCTAGTAATCAAGGTGAATTGCAGCTAAATAATGTCTGGAGGAAATTTATTGTTTGACGACCGGCTCCGCCTCGCCTGCCCTTCGGGGCCCCAAAAGCTGCGGCTGATTTACGTGCTCCGCTGGCATCTTGTTTAAATATGAACAGCTGTTGACAATACATTTCACGGGGGCAGGCACATGTGTCGCTGGCTTGACATTTTTTCAGTGCCCAATGATGATGACTTTTTTCGTTCGCGGCAATTCCTCATAAATAACAGCATTAAAGCTGATGCGCGGTGGGACGGCTCCGCTTCTAGACGAACACGAATTTTGCTGCTGCCGTTCCACGGACAAAAAATTTAAAGATATTCGAAAGTGCCACCAAAACGCTGGATATTAGCGAAAAGATTTCTTTTCCTTATTATATCGAGTCGCTTAACGCGAACGTTCTATCTGAATCTGAGACATCACGAAATATGTTTTGACTAAAAATCTGGAGGATTTTCAAATATTTAACCTTCATTCGGAAAGATTATAGTTCTAAAATCAAAGAAAATACATTTTAGATAATAATATTACTATATTAAATTAATTAAACTAAAAGAAAGTTTCTGGAAATTATGAAATAAAATATATTTCTTAATATATAATATTTATAAGGCCAAAAGAAAGCTGTGACTGACAGACGGCCGTACGGACGGTCAGACAAACATAAAAAACGGCCCACTCGAGTCAAAACATCTAAAATTTTTAAGAAGATCGCAACACTGCTACACGTGGTCTACACTTTGACTATTTTATTCGATCACATGGGATTCGCTTATCGGACAAATTCAGTCGCAACACGGCTGCACAGTCGGTTAAACCACGGCCACATGACGACCTCACTGTAAAATATATTAAACTAGCAGGCCCGGCCACGCGTTGCTTTGGCTAAGTAGCTATAATACGTTGAATTAATTTTATCCTAATCTTTTTAATACAGTCAAATCAATATTCACTGATAAAGCTAAAAACGTTTTAGCTGATCTAAAAACCTATGGGATTGAGAATGGAACGTTAAGCCAAATTTAAAAGTGTTCGGTAAAGAATTGAGGAGAGTTAAAATATATATAACTATTTTTAATAATAATTTACAATTTTTTTTAGGTCAGACTTTTTTCGTGGCATTTTACTAAAAATTAAAATAAAAACAATTAATGAATAAATAAAATAAGAAATAATAAATAAATTAAATAATACATAATAACTTAGAATTGATTAATTAATTAATTGATTAACAATTAACAGATTAAATAATTGGAATAAAAAGTGGGAAGCAAGCAAAAAACACTTACCCGTTTGAGACTTTATCGTAAGGTTTTCTTGAATGTTATGAAAGCAACGAAAAAAATTGTATACAAAGATTTGTATTTATTATTTGATAGTTGAAAATAATAATATATATACAATACACAGGACAATTATAACACAATACACAGTGAGATTATAAAAATGATACACGAAGTATTGAAAAAGCGCGCTTATGTCGTAAACATAAACAAATACAGTGGAGGAAATTCATTTAAACGCAACTGAGTTTTTAAGAATTATGTAGAAAATGACTCAGTAAAAACTTTCTGGCAAGATCGCCTAACTGTAATACATTTTACTTCACTGTATGTAATTCGTCGCTCTTATAATTATTTGCCGACAATCGGTCCATTTTGAGTTTGAGTCCGCAAACGTTTAGCACGATCCACTTTAAGGTGAAATTCATTTAAACGCAAGTAATAACAGTGTCTTTTGTTAATAAAATTTCTGAAGAAATTAGTACTTTTTGCTGTTTTGTGTATTAATATAATTCATTTGGTAAGGAATACGCTTATTTAAATTGTTTTTAGAGTTTAATTTAGTCATTTAAGGATAAAAATAAGATTATGGCCAAAGGAAAGTACCTTTCGAATGAAGAACAGATAAAAATTCGCATTTTGAAGGAGAGGGGTGAAACGAATAGAAGAATTGCAAGGAAAATAAATAGATCAGAATGTGTTATACGAAATTTTTTGAAATTGGGTGAAAATTATGGGAAAAATGCCGATACAAAGGGAAACACAAAACTGACACGTAGGCAAATAAATACAATTGCTATTGAAGCGGCAAAAAATTGGCTAACGGCATCTCAAATTGTGGCAAAATTGGACTTACCAGTGGCTAAACGTCGCGTTAGGCAAATTTTGTCCAGTAATCCCCATCTAGTTTTCAAAAAACCAGTGAAAAAACCAGCACTTATAGTTCACTATAAAGTTGCCCGTCTGGAGTTTGCAAAAAAACATATGGATTGGACCAACAAATGGCAAACCGTTATTTTCTCTGACGAGAAAAAGTTTAATTTGGATGGTCCAGATGGGCTGAGCTATTATTGACATGACCTACGTCGCAATAATCCACCGAGATTGAGTAGGAACTATGGAGGAGGTAGTGTGATGATATGGGGAGCCTTTTCCTCATATGGAAAATTGAAATTATGCTTCATTACTTCGAAGCTTAACTCGCAGAAGTATTGCGAAATGTTAGACGAGGTTCTCATTTCGTATTTGGAAGACATAGTTGGTGAAAGCGACTTTATTTTTCAGCAGGACAACGCGTCTGTGCATGTCTCCAAAGAAACTATGGTGTGGTTTCTGGCTCGAGACATTCCTGTAATGAAGTGGCCCACCTGTAGCCCCGACCTTAACCCCATAGAAAATCTATGGGGTATAATGGCCAGAGAAATTTACCGAAATGGGCGACAATACGCAGACGTAGGATGCTTAAAAGCGGAAATAAAAAGCTGCTGGGAAGGTATTGGAACGGACACCATTCAAGGTTTACTGCAATCCATGCCAAGTAAGATGTTTTCAACCATTCAAGAGAAAGGAGTCCATACCAAGTATTAGGATCATTAAACTTAATTTTTTTTTAAATGAACTTTGTGAATTATAGTGGTTTTAGTTATGCGTTTAAATGAATTTCCTCTTTGTAACGACTTTGTTTTTAAATGTTGGTAATGTACTTTTATTTCTATGCACCTAGTTTTTGTTAATATGTTATCTTATATCCTGATTAATCTTATCTGAGTCTTCTCTCATTTAATACCATCTTAATCTTATCTTATCTTAATGTTATCTAACCTTAATGTATTAATTTGTTCCTTCGACAAGTTTAAAATTTAGGTGCGTTTATATGAATTTCCTCCACTGTATGTCAAGAAATTGACACACGACGCCATCTACTGAATGCTTACCCACCCTAAATATCGAAGGATAATGAAGTGTTGTGTCGATAAATTAACTTACACCGCCATCTGTTAGAAACTTATGGAACTTACAAATATTACATTTAATGTGCAATAAAAAAATATTGAGGTCAATAATCGAGATAAAAACTATGCTATCTTTTAAGTTGGACCAAACTACACACAATGAGCCAAAGTTTATCAAGATCGGTTGAGTAGTTTCGGATTTTATCCCCGGACAAACATCAACACATTAGTACATGTAATGTCGTAGATCCGTCACTTAAACGCTGATATAAAAACATATCTATATAAATTGGTTAGGCCGTGGTGCAGCCGTTGTCTCTTGTATTCAAGAGTCACGTCACCATTTAGAAACTGTGCGGTCGTGGTGCAGCCGTGGTGTAGAAACCTTTCATTTTTACTTGGGCATCATTCATCATGACACTTCAATCAAAAGAAGTAATTTCCTAAAACTGAATTATGAGGAATCATAACAATTCTAGAAGTATTTTTATTCAAATAGAAAATGTTTCTTTCAACGAAATCAATTTGCATTTGCATAGATCCAAATTTTCTTCAAGCTTTTTAAAAGAAATTACATAAAATATTTGAAATGTTCGATTATGCAATCGAAAAACTCTGTTATTAATTTTATGAAAAGGTATAATATATAATTAATTCAGTACTCCTAAAATATATTCATTTTATCATTTTGTATGAAAAAATTGTCTTACATATATTACAGAATTTCGTCGGCACAAAATCTTGCATAATTTTTCTTAGAATTTGTATGACTCTATTTTGTTGTTACTATAAATATATATTATTATACACTTTTCTGAATGTAGACATATAATCATATAACACGATATTTCGACTTTTGTTTTAAAAACTAAATGGCATACGATGTTATCTTTAAAGCCTTTATAAATTATTTTAACAACTGTTAGCGTGATTTTGTTCATGTGGATCTCAAGTTTTTTTTTTTTTAATAAGGTTTTAAAAGGAGCTAAAAAATATATTTTAAAATAAATATCAAATTCCTACAATAACGCATACCCAAATCGAAATTTGAATTTTCACTAAAATCAGTTTTATTCGAAAAATGTTAAACAATCTTTTGAAATCCTACACTTTGTACGAGTAAGTAATATCCTAAATCTTAGTTCAGGGCATAAACTATAATTACGTTAAGTTTCATTAAAATCTGTCCAGTAGATTTTGTGTGATGCTAACACAATGCCCTTAAAGTTTTATTAAAAATATGTATAGATTAGGTATACATATATCATTATGAAAACGATAAATTTTATTATTATAGGGTTGTTTTTAGATAGTCTTACTTTGATAGACAGATTTATAGTAGGTAAAGTAATCTTAATCAATCGGTAGCTGGCCGGAAAGATTTTCAAATTTCCCCTCAGCGAAGAATTTCAAATTTCATTATTGCTATTTCTTAATAATTTTTTATTATAATATTATAAATATAGACTTTATTGAAGCATTCTTTTAGAAGAGATTTCGAAAGGTGAATTAAAAGTGTGATTTTTTTATTGTTTATATAACGCTTTTTATTTTAAATGATAATAATAAAAATATACGAATTATTAAAATAGTATAATATTTTTTGAAAATTGCCACCAGCGTTTCTTTGTTGCATTCTAATTTGCTGAAGAAATCAACCTTCCTACCTAGACATAAATTGTTATTCTCAGGGTAAAAGTCGTAAAACTATCAACAATCGAATTTTAAAAGGTATATATTTTTGAATATCTCATAATGTATCTAAACAATTTTTAACAATACATACCTTTATATTTTCTTAATCCTTTATCTAACTTAAGATTTATGTAAACGATTTGACTTTTCACCCGAATACATAAAAGCCAACAACTAAATTTTATTTCGGCTCATAAAAATAAAATGTCTTAATAATTTTTATTTTTGCAACAGCAAAGAAAAAGTCATAACTTTTATTACCAGGATGATAATAAAAGTCTGAGATAATTTTTATGCATTAATTGAAAATTTAAAATCATTATATTGATAACTGCAAACATTTATTTGTTAAAAGCTGTTATTTAATTTATTTAGGACTAGCTGAGTTACCTGGCGTCACTCGAGTGCAATCATTTATCTAAAGAAAGCAAAACTTAATTAAAATATGATTTCAAAACGTATGTTTAAAAAATGGAGTAAAAATATAACTAACAAAGAGGGTAAAAGAGTGCCCAAAAACTCAAATAAAAAGAAGGTTGTATCCTGAAAAATGCTTCAAATCAATGTCCGAAATTCAAGTCCAATTTTGAAAGTGGTATATATTTTTTTAACGTATCATTTTAACAATTCAAGTTAAATCTTAATGTGTAGATAGTTCTCATGTGATTTTATGGATTTGTACATATACCAATTCCATAAATAATGGATAATTTTACTGGTCACTTGTAACAAATGTGATTTTATATAACAAAATTATCATCTTGTACTCGTCTTCTTCCATGCCATGTGTCACGTCATGTATCATGTCATGTGTCATATCATTTATTTGTTTGTTATCCTTGGTAAATCGGAAAAAATTATTTAAATAAATTATTTGGCGATAGCTTCGATAAATTACAACAGCATATCATAGCAATATATATTTGCCAACATTTTTATTTTAACCGCGGAATGAATGGAAATTAAAAGAAAAAATTTCTTTCTACCAAGAAGAAAATGTAAAAAATTTAAAATATTAGGAGAAATGTCTTAAAAGTATTATTATCCAAATGGAATTGATTAAAATAAATCGTTTAAAAAACTGAAACGCTTTGTTGTGTAAAATTTTAGCCTTCCCGAAAAATGTTAAATATTTTTTGAATTTGTTATGAATGTGTTAAAAAATGAGGACGATAAGAATTAAAAAACTAAAAATATATTTTTTATTGACTATTTATTATTTTTAAATGTTCGTTTTATTCCTTCAGGAGCTTTTACGCTGCAATTTCAAATCGTAATATTTAATTATCTTCAGCACGGTTTTTTTACATTTCATAAAAAAAAATTTTATAATTTTTATTGCATAAATCGTTCAGTTTAATTTATTATTATTGATAAAACCCTTAAAAAAAAGATCGTTCAAAAAAACTATGCCACCGCACACACAGTGGTCTGAAATCACCATTACGCATCCATTTTTGAGGTTATTTTTTACTTAAGGGTTGAAGGTGTCCAGATAGAGGGAATAATTTTTTCTAATTTATAATAAGTAACAAAATGCATACCGTTTATTACATTTTAGAGAGCGTAGTGCTTATTTCTGGAATTACTTTTTACCTAAGGGTTGAAGGTGTGAAGATAGAGGGATAGTTTTTCTAATTTATAGTTCGGACATTCCACGTCAACCGGGCCATGGTCTATTTTTACCCTTCAGAAATTGACCTGGCGTTCAAAATGGCGGATCCAAAATTTCGGTCTTATATAGGGAAAAATTGACAATTGGCATATTAGAAAGATTTAAAAAATACTCAGGTGTTAGGAGGCCGCTAGTGATGAAATGTCGGATCCAATATGGCCAATATGGATTTCACCAAGATAGAAAATTTTTAAAAATTCATGAATTTTTTTCTCAAAAACGGCAATTTTATTCAAAAATTCGCAAGAGACATTTCTTACTTAGAATTTTATGCAGAATATCATAGTATTTCTTTTTATTCAAATTTCGTTCATTTTTGAAAAGTTGGACGCCATATTGAATCCGCCATTTTGAATTTTTCAAAACGCCAGATCAATTTCTAAAGGGGTAAAGATAGACCAAAATTTAAGTCCAAAAACAATTTTCTAGGTCTTGATGATTTTTGGTCATTTAGGTGGCCCGGTTGACGTGGAATGTCCGTATTTTCTACATAGGGGTTGAAGGGATGAAGACCTGGGAGTAGTTTTTCCTATATTACAGCTAGTAACAAAATGTAATCGTTCTGATTTATTACCTGTAGTTTAGAGAAAACTTCCGCTTTCTATATGTCTTGAAAGTCTGTCATAAAAAAGTAGTGTCAATTAGTATAAAAGTGTACATTTGTGTTAATTTATAGCCTATATCCACTGTGAAGACAAAATCTTGGCAAAGGTGAAAGAATTAGTTAAATTGGTCAAGTAGTTTCTGAGATTACCTCCAACATATGAACAAACTTTCTCTCTTTATTTGTTAGTATACATTAATAGATTGCCATTTACTTTTGCAAAATTATTGTTCTCGAATTTTTTTAAATGGAGGATATGATCCTCCTGGTTTTCTTTCAATGAATACAATATTTAAAAAAAATACTAAAATTGCATTGCCTGCTCTTTATGAATTGCACAAAGTGATATATTGAGCGATCGTCCTTATTATTAAGAAATATTACCTGCATAATTTCTCATCTTCGTTTGCAAATGGAAAATTAGCCTACTGTCTCTATCTGTTGCATTTCTTAAGATATTATGCCATTTCTGAGAGGCTATTGCTTGAATGCAATTAGCGCTCTGAGTTTGCGTGCTAATGACGTCGCCGTGAACAGCACGCAGAGCGGTGGTAATTAATCACGGGCGCAACGAGGTTACGCTTCATTAAAATGCGACCCTCGGGGTCGCGGAGCAAACTTCTTTTCTATGACACAGCGATCGATTGCGTTCCTTATCGGCTCTTATCATGTTTTTGTCGGCTCCCAAATGTGTGCATGCATATTCAGGACCGGGAGAACTTAACATTTGGCCCTTAACCTGGGGGTTTAAAAACGTTCTTCGCAGTGTCGTCGCTTTCTATCGCGCGCATCGATTTGTGGCCGCCGATATTTTTTTTTTTCCAGAATTCAAACGAGTGCGTTGTGCGCCGAATAACCGTGCGCCTTGTTGTTAAATATTTATGGAATGAGCTCTGGCTTAAGTTAAGCCACTCAATTCGCTTCCCTTGGCAGCCGGCGGGCGGCGGCCGGCTCGTTCCCGGTTCCCATGCGGTCGAGGGCCTTTTCCTGGAGCAGTGCCCGCCTCGACTGCTTCCTCATGGCGCAGCTGAAAAGTCCCCGGGCCATTCGATGGGAGAATTAAAATATTTTTCCATGGGCCTTTATATTGGGGTCACTTATCAGCGCAGCCGCACTCGGCTTAGACCGCGATAATCTTTGACCGAATTTATCCGCTTCCTATCAGCTCCTCCAGTGGTCTTTGCTTTCTGGAAACGATTTATATAAGGCTAAACTAATTAAGTTTGATTTGCTCCAATGCTGTTGTTATGTTAATAGCAATTGCCTGCCAGATAACGTGATTCGTGTGTGCGCAGCTTAAACTAAATCTTAAAAGATGCTGTCCTTATCGAAATCTAGCTCAGCTAGGAATGATCATGTGCTGGCTCAGTGAGTAATGATTTTTAAGTAAGATTTTATTTTTGTCTAAGTCTCAGTCTGAACAGATTTAAATTGTGTAATTAAAAAAAAAAAAAAAAATTGCCAAGTGCGATTAAAATTCGCGCGTCGAAGACTCTATTAACTTCTTAAGACGTTACAAAATGTTCATTTTAGTGCAGTATTCTAAAAGTAGTCGAGTATGAAAATACAAAACTTTAGAGTTATTTCATAGAAACAATTATCATTATTCTATACCACTATTATTAAATTTATACCATTATATATTTATTTGTACCCTTAAAAAGTAGACACATATAAACCATAACCAAATTAACGAGAAAAATTCACTCTTTAAAATTGTCTAGAATTACCTAGCTCCCGTTTACAAGTAAAATAGGTCTGAAAATGTAGAAAAGATCGTTTTTTGACCATTTATAAAAGTTCATTAAATAAAAGTTGATTGTCTTAAGAGTTGTTAACATAGCTCAAATGTATACTTGAATGTTATTTATTAAAATACGAATTGCTTTAAAACTTTTCAAAATATTCCATCAGAATGGACAAATTTGGCTTATTAAAGGTCTCCACATTTAAAACACACTTATCCCCCGATTTACACGGTAGATAGGTTACTCAGAAAATCATGTAAATCCAAATCAGGATTTTGTATGAAATCGAAAACAGAATAAAATTTGCATAATGTCATTTATAATGTACAATATATATTTTGAAAAACATAAAAATACCAGTCTATTTATAAAATGACATAAATATGTAATTCATTCAATCTCGTATTGTGGAAACTTGGTATTGAAATCCGTAATTACAAATTGTAAATAAATAAATAAACTCTTACTTGACGGTTTTTATTGAGAGCGGCATTCAAAAATGACAAATATTCACTTTTACCAGCCTTTTTTTAATTTCTGATTTTAAATATCGTGTAAAAGCGAAATCATGTAAAAAGTATACCGTGTAAATCAGGGGATAGGTGTACTACATATAGTAAATAGAATTTTAAATCGTAAACTTGACAATTATACCCTTAAATAGGCGTTTGTTTTATCTATGTCTCAAATCTAAAGGCTCTTGAAACATTTTGATCCATTACACTGGTCAACAAATTCAATGTTTCTTTCTGTTTCCCAACGAGTACCAGATAATTTCTAAAGGATTGTTTCCTTATATTTCGAATTCCTAAATGACAATTCTAAATCAGCTCCCGTTTTCGAGAAAAATATATTAGAGTAGAAAAATCAAAATATATTATTTTTGCCATTTTTGAAAAATCATCAAAAAATAACAGATGGTCATTGGAACTTGTAACATGGCTCAAATCAAAGCCTGAAACTTATTCTAAAAAATATCAAATACCACTAATTTCTATAGCTTCTTCTAAACATTCTCAGGAAAAAGTTTTTCATGAGCGTGTATTTATTATAGTCTTCATTCAGCATCTTTAGTATGAAATAATCGGTTTAGTCAAAAATTTGATTTTCAAGGTATTTTTTCGAACATTTTCAAGACCTTTAGTATTTTGAGATAATAGCTCAAGTCCTAACTTTGGTTTTAGCCACTTAACAAGCTTCTATTATAATTCGTTATATTTTAATGAATTTTCAAATAAGTCAAAATAAGGTCTTTTGACTTTTTCACTCACCTATTCCTTGAAAACAGAAGCTGATTGAGCATTTTCATTTACGAATTCAAACTGATTATTTATTACAAAAGATAGCTACTTGGGACACGAAAAACACTAAAATAAATTCCTACTAGGCAATTGGAAACTTAAAAACATATTAAAAAGGAAAAAATTAACTATTATCTCTGTTTTGTTATCCCGTGTAAAGATAAACGATGGCTGCACCTCGGCCGCACCACGGCTGCGCAGTTTCTAGACAGGTTTGTAGTGTTTTTGAAAAATTTGAAATGACTGCATGGAGTAGAAATAATTTGTGAAAATTTTTAAAAGCCGCACGCTTGATTACAAACGACATAGGCCGCATTTTGGGTGCACCACGGCTGAACCAATTTATATATGAATTGAATTGTACAAAGAGTGCTGGTTACGCGTTTAAATAGGTTAAAATATACTTGATTTTGTCACTATTATATTTTACAAACGATAAGTTAAGAAGTATAATGTTATTATTATTACTATTACTATTATTATACTTTTTTAGTGATAATATTAACATCTCATGATTTCGTACATTACTTATTTATTTATTTGGTGATAATCCAATAGATAGATATATGTTTACTGGGTACTATTACTATTATTAAATATTTTATCTATAAAAGTGAGTATTTCTCTAGACTCGGAAATATTAGGGTTCACAATTACCTTTAAAAAAATTTCATGATGATTATATCTAACTGAGGTATTAATTTCAGTATAAAAACATTAAATTTAATGCATTTTCCTGCCATATGGACACTAATATCGGGTATATATTAAAAGAACTAGATTCCAGTGATTTTTGAAAATCATGTTGAGTATTATATTTTCTATATTTTCCTAATAAACTATTTTTTTCCTTCACAGTATTTTCCAGTTTTAAATTGTCCCATATATTAACTGCATCAATTTTAGCGAAAAAGGGGTCTCGTACTTGAATTATCCAATTGTACTTTAGTGATTGTTTTTTTTTTTTTTTAATTTATATATAATATATATATATTTATAAGTTGATGCAATCAATGGTGCAGCCGAGGTGCGGTCTTGGTCGCATTTAAGTGGCAGATCTACGGCCTTACATGTACTAATCCCACTTCTGAAATATTTTACAGTGCAGCCGACCGTGCAGCTTTGGTGCAGCCGAATTTGTCCAACAAACGCATCCAAGGCGACTGAATAAAATATTCAAGGTGCAAACCTCGTGCAGCCGTGTTCCGGCCTTTTTAAATTTTTTAGATATTTTTACTATGCATGTCTATTATAAAAACCAACTTGAACGATTACAGCGGTGAAAATGAGGTTAATTAAATAGAAAATCTGTACTTTGTATACCATATATTGCATTTTAGAAAGATATTTGAAATATTAATATTCTATTAGAATTCCATTGTGTAATAAATTAACTTAAGAGGTTTCTACTTTTTTTCTCAACACAAAAAATCTATAATAGATATTACGAAATTACGTATCTTCAAATTAACATACTTCAAGCTAAAAAGAACAATGTTAAAATTGTCTATTGTTTAACTATCTGTGCCCGTTAACTTAATCTGAAATTCTGGATACCTCTCAATCATAGTGAGAGCAAGAGGAAAATCACACTGATACGATTATCATAATATAGTAATTAGTTATTTACATGAATATTAATTTAATAAGTTAATTTAATGTTTTTCATATTTCAAATCCAATATGTAGAATTTTGTAATGTATTTTAATAATTTTAAACATTTTTCTCATTGTATATAATATTGTAGATATTGCTGAATATATTATTTGAAAGTGATGGATTTTTCTAGCTGATTTATAAACCTAATTAAGATTTGTTTAGTTAACGAGTTCTTCTGTCGTATACATAAATTAAATGACCTAAACTTATGCATGAGTGGAGCTATAATGAACAATTTGTCACTCAAACAAACCCGATATTTTATAAATATAGTACAGAATTTAAAATTTCATTAAAACTATGTTTCGAACTTCTACAAAAATGACTAAAATATGGTTTTTTGAAATTTTTTTCAAAATCAGAGAATCTTTATAATAAAAGATTTAATATATTTTCTAAGGGTATAAACATTTTTCTAGGACAAGTTTGTGAAAATTTGTAACAAATCTTTTAAAACGGCAACAATTTGCTTAAAAATTTTCCCAAAATGATGTGTTTATTCGTAACATTTAATAGCTGTAGTAAAACTCAAACTGACTCAAATTGTTATCATGCGTTAAGTATGTGCGTACTCAGAATTTGTGGACCTTAAGCACGCTTTTAAGTCTCACATGTAAAAGCTCTTTAGTTCTTAATGGGGCACCGGATTTTTCTTTGAATTAGCCGGGAGCTCGTTTCGAAGGTAATTTCAGCTCGGGCCGGGATTGCGGAGCGGCGCGGCGCGGTCTCGCTTGATTGCCTGCAAATAGTAGTGAATGGCGGGAGGTCGTAAACTTCGGAAATTGTCTTCCCAGAAAGAAAGCGAAAAGTTTTTTCCCGCCGTCTCGAAGATGAGTTCTATTTTGGGGCCGCACTCCACTCGAGATATATCTTTTGCTGGTGAACTCGGCCGCATCTTAAATAATCGCCCAAATCGTTCCGCTGAACGTGCGGGAAATTGGCCTCTGTCACCTTCTCTCACTAACTTGACATCGTTGAGAAAAAATTTTTATTTTGGGACATCTTTTTCGAATCAGCCTCCCCCCGGGCCGCCGCCGGCCGCCCCCGCGCCTTTAACATACATAACATCTTAAAACTTAAATTCAGTTGTCGCACGGTGGGAGTGTAGCGCAAAACATTTTTATGTTTCTCGACATTTTTTCCCAATGTCGAAGCATTTTAATTAAGCCTATTTCTGCCCAAAATGTGTGTAAATCACTCCGAACGGGCGTTGCGATGGTCGACACATTCATGGAGTGCTAATATAAAGGTGGATGCTGCCGAATTGGATGAGGTTTAATTCGCCAATCAAAATCCTCGAATCGACATCAAGGTGCGGAAGAGATTGCGCACGCCGAATATGAGGCGGATGCTGCATCCGGACCACCTTTGATTTCAACCCCTAGTCACCCGGTGCGCTATTGGTCCATGGGCAGTGGCTCGCAATTTTTTTCATTCCAGACGAATTCAAGGGGTCGTGACATGAGCTGATTATATAAATCTGAGAAATAGTAAATCTATTTATCATGCTTATTAAATATAATATTTTAATCATTTTCATTACTTTAACAACCTAACGAAACAAAAAATTCGTAAATGTATCGAAAAGGAATTATTTTATGCGAAAAAGAACAACTGAATTGTTTCAAACGATTTTTGACGCAAAATGAAAGAAACCTATATCGTAAATTAAATGAATTACTGAAGATTTAGTTCATGAGTAAATAAGAAAAATTCCAAATAGTTCAACATATAATAATATCAATTTATAAATTTCGTTTGTCCTATAGAATTAATTAAAATTTTATTTAATTTATCTGATACCAAATAATGAAAATAATATAAGTTAAATTAATCTTATTTCATTTTCGATACTTTAACTGAAAACATATTCCACTGATTAAAAGAGACCCATAAATGCATATTACACTAAGTAACAAAATTGTTCACTGAACAAATTATACGAGATCATTTCTATAGAATTTTTTCCGTAGATATATTTTAATATTAAAGAATTATAAATTCCGCAATAAGCTTTTAAAGCTTTAAAGCTGGATCGGACCATAAATGACACAATTAAGCGGCCATATTGAAGATGCCACTTTGAATTTTTAGTACATAACATTTTTAAAGTGTATTGTCATCGGAACTACATGTGTATGTAAAATTTTAACCCAATTGGATAACTAGAAGTGGGTAAAAATCGACTTGCAAGATTTGACCTAAGCAAAAAAAATTTATGAAGTTCAATAAAAGTTTTCAAAAACAGTCGATTTCTCAAGGTTTAGATTTTCTACAATTTAGCCATAGTAATACATAATAATAGAATCGTTTCCCCGCTGTGGGGAACGAACCTGTTTTTCTATAGCACCCAGTAATTACTCTCATATACACTCTGTACGCATCAGGGCCGTAGCCAGGATTTTTTTTCGGGGGGGTGTTTTCAAAATAAAAAGTGGAAGACGGGGAGGGGGGGGGGGGGGGGGGGTGATAATTTACATTTTTGAACTAAATTGAAATTTTTTTTAAATAAAGTTAAAATATTAATTTAAAATAAAGTTTAATTTTTACATCTTCAATATATATTTAATTAAATATTTTTAAAAATATCTATACTATGTTACTCTTATTAAGGTGTTACACCACCCTGACGCTCGAAAAAATAGGCATAAAAATAAACTCTTTTTTTGGCTCGGCCATTAAAAATATGAATTATTCTTTATTTTACGTATACATATAATACATTTATAAAGAATTTCCAATACTGAAATACTAAAAACATTAAAAATGGAGGAGATATGAGTCGCTCAGTGGGACCCTCTTTTTAAAATCCTTGCTGACGGTGTACATGATTTCTCCGTTCAGCATTTTCCGAAAAAAAAAATTCCTTCTTCAGAAGTATAATAGCTAAGGCGTGACGGAGGGAAAAAATTAAAAATTTTTTTTTTTGGAGAAATGACAGCTGTTCTACAAAAAAATTGGTATTTCCATCAAAATTTTGAGTTTAAAAAATATATAACTTTTGAATACGGAACTCCATCGAAAAATTCACGTCAAGCTTTAGGTAATATTATAAAAAATAAGTGGTGCAAATTTCAGTCAAATAGGTTCAGTCGATTTTGAAATATCGTGTACACCAGTTTGAAAAAAGTAATTTCGAAAAAAACGTGAAAGAAAAAAAGGTCGAAGTTAGCGCCTTAATAGTAAATTTTTTTTTAATTATTTTTAATCTGCGATTCCTGGCCCATACATAAGGTTTTGCGATGTCCTCCGTTACCTGAGTTACTGTTAGTTTAATCTTTCCAAAGGAATTATATTATTGTTAAAAATATATAGATACGTAACTGTCCGAACGCTACCTGAGTTTTGGGTCGGCTCCCTGATGCGCTCACTTCTAATTGCTATAACTTTGTAATAATTTGAATTTTGGAATGTTTCAACGCTTAAAATATTGTTAAAAGTATAAACAATTTATTTAGCCAAAAAAAAAAACTGTTTTTTGAAAATTTCATGGTGGTGTAACCCCTTAAAAAAATACAAAATAAAAGCTCTAAATTTTTAAAACACTTAAATTTTCGAAAAAAATATCTTACAAACGTAAAAAATTTCACAAAAGAAAATCTAGTTTTTGACTTTTCTCAGCGAAAAAAAGAGTAAGAACTATTTTAAAAAATATGTTTGCACTTCTTCAGTTATCAGTTACAACCTGAGTAATCAATAAGTGCTAAAGATGTGTTGATCGCATCTAAAATGTACTACTTATAATATTCCACTACTTTCAAATTGAATAGAGGCGCCAATATTTATTGCCTAGTGGAGAGGACCTATTATTTTGTTACCTTTATTAATGAATATTGCAATGAGGCATCTGAACTATTCTATTTTTTCATTCCGAGGGCATTTTTTTCATATATCAATTTTTTTGATGGAAATACCGTTTGTTTTCAAAAGATCCTTGAAAAGGTAAATGCTACCTACCTTTGTGCTATGATAAAAACATCACTGATTATTTTTAAAAAGTTACATGTCTTTAAGATATTTTATCATTGTTAAAGAAAAAAGAAAAGCGGAAGTTTTACTCATCTGACTGTTCAACCCTTTAAAAATCATGTAAATTTTTAGTTAAGTTTCAAAATTTCGGGGGGGGTTCTAACCCCCTGTCCCCCTCCCCCGCTGGCTACGGCCCTGACGCATATTTCAATAATAGACTATCAAAACTTCCAACTGATTGTTCGTTATAAATTTATATAATAATTATAATTCTTCAAATGTCTGAATGGTTGAATTGCAAAAATAAATATCAATATTAAAAATCTGTTTCATTCCGTACGTCCATAATGTGATCCGTTCTTGGCGCCGATAGTTTTAAAACGGCTGACATACTAAGCAAAGATCATGCAACAAGCTTAGCATAGCATCTCCTTAATCTACTGACTTAAGACATTTACCCGGATATCTTGTTGCGAAAAAATGGGCGATAACCCCACAGAATGTAATTTTTGGCGACCTCTTGCTGTGTCCCGTGACTGACGTTGGAGAATTAAATTTTTCCAAATATCGACGCTTGTTGAAGACATCGGAAACAGACCATGAAGAGAATTTGCTTCATTTAAAGTCAGTTGATTAAGGGAGGTTATCTGAGGTCAGAAAATATCTCACTTACAGCTGCCAGGCGCTGATAGTGTCGAAGGAATTGGGACTTGATTTCATTGATTTACACAAAAATGTATTTATTTTGGAATTAGTCATTTCTAAAAATATTTTCTTGATGATTTTAAATAATTTTTAATTAGCTCATCATGTTTTATAACGTATGAATTTGTGGGGTCATCTAGAGGAAATAGATATTTAAGTAATAAGTGGATGTTGACACAGCTACATTTTGTCGCTCAATAACATTACCTTATCTAGCGACATTGTATGACATAGCTATTACTTATTTTTAACAAAAATACTATCTTAGGTTGCAATAACTTCACGGTTTAAACATTTCAAAAATATGAATTCTCTAGATTCTTCTGATAGACTTATATATATGTCTAACATATTTTTCTTATATTTTCATTCTCTCGATGAAAGTATCGTTTTTGTGTTTTTTCTGTTTAGTAATAATCTAAGGATATTATTATTAAGAGTCTGTAGCCCTGCTTTAGATCGAGCAAATACGATTTTCTAATTCTAATTTCTAAAAGTTTCTGTCAACTTCTTTTTGCTTCTAACTACAATTAGATAAATATAAAATTTCAATTATAAGAGTAATATAATTCAATAATTTTTGTTTTTTTCGTATGTTTCTTAGTGGTTGTGTGCGTGATTCAGAGTGCCATTTTCACTTTATAAATTAGAAAAAATATAGAATTGATGAATTTAACAAAAAATTATTAACCAAAAATATTGTATATAAATTAAAAGTTGTTTGGAAATGTACAATATTAGATTTATAGGAATTGCTCGAAAAAATCGAGCTGGACACAGGCAGGGCTCGAACCTGCCACCTTCGGATATCCGATCTAGTTCTCTAACCAACTGAGCTACTTGCGTTGACTAGCTTTATGTCAAGTAAACGAAAACGGAAATGTAATCTATACTATTACTTTACTTTAATTTTTTACTTTCACTTTTTTTAATTGATATATAAAATTTTGAAAAATGAAAGTGTTTTAAATTTGACAATTTCATGACATGATGAAAACTCATTGAAAGAAAGAATTCTGTATCAATTGATGCCTTAAAGAGGTTCGTAGGGTGTGTGTTAAGAAAATTACAGGGTGTTGAATGAAAAAAATATCCGTACACAAAAAATTATCCTAAACGACGCATTTTAGAAGGAGGTTACCAGAACAAATGTTGATCGGGAGATTCCATAGAAACGATTAGCATATGTTGGAGCACATCATGACGAATCACCCTGTATGTAAGAGGTAATTTCAGAAAGTTCTGAACCGATTTGACTAATTCTTTCACCTTTGGCAAGCTTATGTCTTCCAAGTGGATATGGGCTATAAATTAACACAAATTAACACTTTTACACTAATTGAGACGACTTTTTTATGAAAGTAAATTTACTTATTTTTATTTCAGTTTGATCTTTTATTCACTTTGACATAGTAACTTGAAGCATGACATGGTACTTGATAAGACATGACATATAACATGATGCATGACATGCAACATGGCATATGATATGGTCTAAGGTAGGGAAATTGGAATTGAATTTTGAACCTTGGTTTGAAGCATTTTTCAGAACAAGAGTTGAGTTTTCGAACACTATTTTACCCTCTCGATTAGTTATGTTTTTACCTACGTTTTGATACAATACAATAATTAAATTTTCCTTTCTTTAGATGAATGATTGTGCCCGAGCAACGCCAGGTAATTCAGCTAGTAAAATAGATAAAATGAAAGGAGTGTGATTCTGATCTTAATTTTAACGGAGGATATTGTCGTAAAGAAGTGGGATTATTAAATACATTTTGCTATACTATATAAACTACTAAATTGGAAATTGTAAAAACAATTATTTTCCAAATTCCCAAAAGGCCATCTATATCTTTTTTTAAAATGTTTTGCTTATTATTACCAGTATAGGTGCAGCAATATGTTCAAAACATGATAACTATATAAAATAATTAATAAAATTAATCAATATTTTATTTTTACTTTAGCCTATGTTTAGTTTTAGATTTATCTAGCTTTCTATTAACTCAAGAAATGTCCATGGAAACAAAAGTAGTTTGAATCCTACATAGTAAAAATTTGTAGTGTAATTGATCAGATTTTCCTAAAGTTGTGTCATATAATTTCTTTGTATTCTGAATTTTATATAAAAATAATAAGGTAGAGCTTATAATCATATAAGATTTTGTTTTTTATATGAAAACCAATGAAATGAAGGCAAATAATTTATTCACTTTATTCTAAATTAGTGTAAATCTAACTAATTCTTCGTATACTTTTTGTATAAGGCTTTATAATGTTTATAAATTGTGTTTCTATAATACGTTGAATTAATTTTATCCTAATCTTTTTAATACAGTCAAATCAATATTCACTTATAAAGATAAAAACATTTTAGCTGATCTAAAAACCTATGGGATTGAGAATGGAACGTTACGCCAAATTTAAAAGTGTTAGGTAAAGAATTTAGGAGAGTTAAAATTTTTATTTTATACATCTCATATTTGACTAGACTATAGTATGTATTAATGATTCATTCATTAAGTACTACGTATAAAAACATATAAAAGAACATATAAAAATTTAATTTTATAAATGAGGTAGATAACGTTAATTTATAACTATTTTTAATAATAATTTACACTTTTTTTTGAGGTCATTTTACTAAAATTAAAATAAAAACAATTAATGAATAAATAAAATAACAAATAATAAAAAAATTAAATAACACATAATAAAATAACTAACAATTAATTAATTAATTCAATGATTAACAATTAACAGATTAAATATATTAATTGGAATAAAATACAAATAAAAAATTACAAGAGGGGTATCGTGCGAAAATTTCACCTTTGGGGGTTACAGTAGGTTTATTTTTTTTACATTTAATGCCCCTTTTCTATCGTGATAAAAATATCCGCCTGTACTGGATACACAACTACAAAAGAGAAGGCTACCACTACATCACAAAATTATTTCAACTAAACCAACGTATGCCCCATACTATTCTGTATGCTCTAAGGATCGGATGTAAGTTTTATTTTTAATTAGACTAAAAAATGGTTTTTCATACTTGCAAAACAGTAGGCCACTGCAATTCTGAGATGGAATATGAATAGCCCCTTTTTATGGTAAGTTGTATTGTAAATCAATAAAGCAGTTTGCCTCCGTATCTAGAGGAAACCCTAAACTGCAGTATTCGTACTAGCTGTTTCCTGCAAAAAGGAGGTATATCTCAAAAAGGGTTTTGCGAAATGATTTAACACTTGCGAAGCAATAAAGAAATTACGCAGTCAGCCTAGGACGGTGGCATGCAAATCCCACGGTGATAAATGGGCAAGCAATGGAATGCTCCTTTAAGCAATTCCGTAGAAACCTGGTAATTACACCTGAGGCCCAGCTGTAGGACTGTAACCCTGCGGCATGCCCACGCAGCCAGGTGAAGGGTACACACCCTGTTTAAGTTTACGTCATATTTTTATTGACCGATAGCTCGTCACGAAAATACTTGGGGTAGAAAAAAAAATATTAGCGCAGCCGCTAATCCACTTTGCCCCCCGGGGTCGGGGTTGGTTCGACGCGTCGTCGTCGTAGGGGTTGTCATCAACCCCGCGAATTCTTCACCAAACCTCAGGAACTTTCGGGATGGTCGTGTCGTGGCCCTAGACATTTCAATTTTCGTCCTTTTTTCTCGAAATGAAATTGTTGCTCGCTGTCTTCTCCTCTTCGAGGCGTAGTGGAGTACTTTGGCACGTTTGATAAATTGTGATGACACGCTCCCTGCATGCCTCGACTCGATATCCTGCATAGACGCAATATGTCCTGTGGGCTACCTAAAAATAAATTATAGCACTTTAGGGCTCGCGGAAACTCACCCGGGACTATGCATACAAAAGGCTCGAGCGAGTGTCCTTTGCGCGTTCTTTGCTCCCCCGAAGCCCCAGACGGGTGTGGCGTTGGCGTTCCACCAACGAGTCCTTGGGGCTTCACTGCCACGTTTTAGCGGAGCACTAAACTTCTGCTCCTCGCGCGCTCGGCACGTCTCCCGAATATCCTGATGGAAAGAAACATTTCACATGAGGAGTCTCCATGTCGTGGGCTAATTTGTTGCTGGCTTGTGGGGCTGTTTGCGATAAATTTCAGGTGGAGAACTGAGCCCCGGTGGTCCTTGTTTCAATTATTCTAATTAACAGTCGTTTTAATACTGTCACATGGTTTTAATTAGTTAATTTCCTCTACTGGAGGAATTACATATCTCTACATATACGAGTAAGTAGGCATTTAATGAATTAACATGTTATAAGTACGGAATGATACCCATAGGCTAGGCTTAAGGAAGTAGGATTTTAGGGATTTTTTTTGTATTATAATATATAAGAACATACAATATACAGCAGTCCAAAAATCCCTATACCATATATACTTTTATTCAAATTTTCAGAGGTTTATCTCAACGAAAAATGGTTGTAGAAAGATGAGTCTAGGCACAAATTAAAGCTTATACCTTCTTTTTCAAGAATCTGCTTTACAAAAAAAATTTCCTAACCTCAAATTAAGCCGTAAAATTTAATTCAAAGGAGAACCAATTTTACCACTTAATTTTCTTTTAAATATTTTTGAAGGTCTAGTTGCTATTATTTTTCTGAGACAAACAATGACATAAAAATAGCAAAATTTTGACTTTTCCGAATGATTTGCTTTATTTAAACGTATTTTCCGATTATTTTTAACAGAGTTATTAGCTGTTGAAAAAAAACGTCTTTTTCAACTTTGAACATGAATAACTCAAGAACAAATTATCGTACAAAAATACGTATGAAATTTTTGGAAAACTCGAAATTTCTCCTATAAAATACTTGCCGGAAAAAAAAATCCCAATTCTTTTTAATAATTTTTATTACTGTTAAAAAAAAAAAAAAGTGAAAAATAACCATTTTGAATTCTTTCCTCTGACCTGATGCAATTTTGGAAATAATAATTTTTTAAACTGTCTTTTTTACTTCAATTGTATCTCAAAATATTTGCCAAACGCCAACTAGCTGCGATTATTATCATTCTTACTTCCAATTGTACAAGTACATCATTAGATCATCAAAGAAGAAAGTATAAGATTTAATTTGCGCCTAAACTCATTCTTCTGCAGTGATTTTTCGCTTAGATACAGCTCTTTGAAAATTTAAAAAAAAAAATAGTATATATAAAAATGAAAATTCGTCTGTTTGTTGCTCAAACACACATAAACTCTTAGTTTGATATCTTTCATTTTTTGTTCAAAGTTAGTACATATTCTAACTTAATATATAGGCTAGTTATTTTCGGATAATACATATCGTCGTTGCGCGTGCAATACCGCGAAAGAGCAGTTTGTAAATACCGCGTATCTGCGTTTTCACGATTTTACAGGAGGAAGAAAAAACTTAATATCTTAGCCATTTAACTATATTTTATGGACTGAACTCTAAGGCTACTTCTTTGCGGCCTAATTTATAGGAAAATAACGTTAGCTTAATAATAACTTGCTTAGATTCCATATAAAATCACTTTAATAACTTGCTTAGATTCTGTTTAAAGTCACTTACGCGGTTTTGTTACAACAAATTACAGAAAAAGTAGTTTAGAATTAGCAGATACGCGGGTTTGAAATGAATTTTAATATAGAATTTAATTTTTTTATGTCAAAAATGAGGTTTTTTATAGGCTAATTTAAATTCTGTGAGATCTATAAGGAGCGAAACTATGTTAAGAATGCGTAGGCGCAATATTTCAATTTTGCGCCTTTTGCTGTTACGCGGTATTTACAAACTGCTCTTTCGCGGTATTGCACGCGCAACGACGATATATAGGATTTATAAATAGCCGTCCCAAGATGACGATTAACAATTCTAAATTTGAAGGAATTCATGGAATTGGTATGAATTAGTACTTAAGGGTTCTAGGGTATGCTGAGTTCAAATCTGTTGTTTAAAATCTAGAAATTAAAGATGGCTGATCCAAAATGGCGACCAAAATATCTGAATTTCAACGGATTTTAATGAAAAAGAGTATAATGGTTGTTTTGAGGTCACTTATTTCGAATTTACGTATTTATTCATTTCGAATCTGTCTAATCTACTAGCAAGATTTGTAAATTCAAGATAGTGGATACAATATGGCGACATTTACTTCAAAATTTCAATAAATTCTTATGAAAATGAGTACAAAAACCAAAAGTCCGTATGTTTGTTTGTTTGTTTGTTACTCAATTAAGCCTTTTGTGTGAAGATAGTAAATATTTCTACTTAAAATATAGGCTACATTGTATTTGGAGAAAATACATATAATTTTCATGAAAAATGACACCTATATACGGGGGCAATTAATTTCGAATCAGCCATCAAAATTTGGGAATTCAATATGACAAACTTAAAATATTAGGAATTATTATTTAATTCGTCAGATTTGGAATTACTTCTGGAATACTTCTTGTATTTATAATAAATATGATGAAATAATTTGAAAATGGATGCATTTGAATCTCAAAATGATTTAAAATACGTTTAGTAAATCGAAAATAATCTATTTTATATTTAAGTTATATTGAAAAACGTTTTATTCTTCAAGAGTATTAGGAATTTGGTTCAATATTTGTTCACCATGTGTGGAACCCTAATTTTAACAGTAGACTGAATCTGCAAAATTTGCAATAAAATAATATGCATATGTCTTTTATGAGATTTTTTTTTATATACAGAATTTTAAATATCTGGACATTTTAGAATTTTTGTAGCTATGTTTTTTTATAATGCACTGCATCACACATATAGATTATATAATTTTAGGATTTTTTTTAAAAATAATGAAATGCTTTTTATAAGTAGAATTCCATGCAAAAGATTTAATAAAAAATTGCCATTTTTACTATCTTTTTAAAATCAACTAATAGACTAATAAATTAGAAAAATTAACCATTAGACAGCCTTCAGTCATCATATAAATTTTAAGTTTATATTATTTTTTTTATATTTCTCTTTTTTTGTAGCTGAAATATTCCTCGGCTTGTTATTTTCTAACAATTTTTTTTAAATAGATGTGAATTTTTGGATTATAGCACAGTAATGGGTGAAACAACTTACCATTACATTTTATGTTTGACAAGCATTTTAACATAACGCAGAAGAGTTATGTAAAAAATTTTTGTCGAATATTTCTAAACATTTTCAAATCGCATGAGAATCCAAGGAGGATTGATTGCAAGCATTTTTCGGTGACATAACTCAGCACAGATCTCCCATTGGACTTTCTTCTGACCATAAAAATTTATTTTCGTTACACCACGAGTGTAATTTATCGCCTTTTTATATATTTTTGAGGAGATTTGTTGTCAAGTGGCGTTAAAATGATGGCCTGGTAGTCGTGCTCTTCCTGGCGACATAAAAACTGTCGCGGCCAACACTGTTTTGAATTGCAATCCGAAGACCGCGGACCGAAGAGGCGGTTTGTTGTTAAACTCTTTTATCGCCCTCGCACTTCTTTTGAGCTTTGGGTGTGAGGTCTGTGAAGTCTGTGAAAATGTTGGGAAATTTATAATCATCGAAATGGACTCGCTTTCAGTTAAAGGGGTTAATGTCTATTCGCCGGTGTCTGTTAATCTCGCCGTTGTTTGGTTATAATGTCATAAATTGCCGCATCACGCAATTATATCTATCGGTAACAAATGTTTGCTTTTAAGTTATCCTGAACATTAATTTGCATGATACATGACATTTTCGCCAAATTCATGTCGACTTATTATATAATATTCAAATTAAAAAAATATTTTTTTAAAGAAAATATTATTTCTGATCACCTGAATAGTAACTAGTTATTCCAGGACCAATATCTTGAGAAATAAACATCTTATGGAAAGACTACCCAAGACAAAATTTGTTCACCTCGAAGGCAGCCTCTAGATATTAGGTCTGTCTGGTAACTCTTGGGTAAAAATTTATTGAGTAAAAATCTGGTAAAAAGTTTCATAAGGTAGTGGAGATAAACATCAAAAGTTACCAGACGACTTCAAGTAAAAATTGGGTAAATCTTACTTGTGTATGTAAATTGTCAAACGTGATCAAGATGTTAGAGAGAGAACATGGATTTATTTAATATTTTTGAAGATTTTGAAATATGTTCTTTACTTATTTAAACAATTTTTCAATAACTTCTTCTTCTATCTGAATCGCAAAGCAAAATTTAAACACGCAAATGACAGATTACACAGTGACAAGCAATCGGTGATTTTACCCAAATTTACTCGGTCTCCGCAGCATGGGTAAAATCTGGTAAAATTGTGTAAGAGGAGAAGTGCTGTCAAGAGCTCAGTTTTTCCCCTCCGTGAGGTTAACAGACACTTTCAGGTAAAAATTTTACCCGCGAGTAAAAACTTAATAGTTACTAGACAGACCTATTATAATATGATATACCAGTCTCAGCACGGATAACGTTTTAATCGGCGATGGAAGTTGGATTTTCAAATGAAATACAGGAAAATATATATATTTATTTATTTATTTACGAATTACTTAAATAACTTAATACTTAATCTACTATAACACATGACTAAATGTCTTAAACTTATATTTTATTCTAAATCTAAATTTTTACTAACTAATCTAGAGGCAAAGTTGCCAAATAAAGGGGACAGGAAGCAAGTTCACTCTTTGCAAGGAGTCTTTCACTTAAACACATAATAATTTATCTTCGACAAGTCCTATATCAGCCTTGAAATGGAGAAACTCCTTGTCGAGTAGTGCCACGGACGATTTAATATCATTTTGATGTTTGTGTCACTCAATCAAAACGTTTTCTTATAGCTAAGTTCAATCGGCGGGTAAATTAAATTATCTAAAATATGACTTCTTAAACTATTTTCTTGGCATACAAATTGAATTCGAAACCCACACGAATACGAATACGAAAATTAGTTTCGTGTCAAGGAAGATGCTTTTTTTATAATTTTTGTAATAATCTGATTGATTGCGATGGATTCACATATTTTATACTTATTTACTCAAATGGAGGAAGAAGAACAAGAAAGATGTAAATATACCCAATTAGAAAGATACCGCCGATTAATTAAGGATAAATGCAATTCTTTGGAACTACCATCGTCATAGTAAGTGAAAATATTTAATGTTATTTATTTATTTATTATTATTGTACCATAAAATCAATGTTTACAGAGTAAATAATATTTATTTAAGTGTTTGGAATTATCTAAGTTCTAAAAATCAGTTGTTTTGCTGAAGGCGGTTACCAACGAGGAGTTGGACAAGAATTCGACGTTGGCTTAGCAAGAACTACTTTTTGCAAGATATTAAAAGAAGTGTTGGAGGTTTTTGAGACAAAACTTTATTCAAAATGGATTAGCATCATTATAATAGAGGAACACAAGCAACAATCTAAGCAGCGCTTTTTTTTAAAAATAAGTGGATTCACACGTGTTATAGGCTGCGTAGACGTGAAAATAATATCGCCAAAGGAAGATGCAATGCGAATTCGATGTTTTTTAGCCTGTTTTCCAAACACCTATAACTTCGATTGGAAATGATTAAATGTAACGTTCAAATTTGTTGTCTGTTAATTAACTTGTCCAAAAAGTAAGATTTCATTTTCTGGAACTAAACATGTCCCCCAAAAAGGGTTAACTACTCTCCTTATTTTTGCATAACGCCCCGAGTCGAACTTTTGCTACTATTCAAATCCTACTTTTTAGAATTTAAAGGACATCAGAAATATCATTTATTTTCTATATGAAAATAACCTCTCCATAAGACCTCGAATAGTCGGTTACCGGAAAAAGAGACACTTCAGTAGTTGTTTAGGCGTTCAAAATTTATAATTAACGCCTTCTCTAAACCTAAATATTTTACAAAAACTCATTAAGTCCTATTTATTCTGCCTAAATATTAAAAATATGAATTTTATTTACAACACTAGAAGTTACCAAGTTTGTGAAGAATACTAAAGTACTAAATTAAAAGTTCACAATTCTTTAAATGCGGAATACATATTTAGAATTAATAATAGAAGTAGTTTCTGTAGATTTAAATAACATCTCAATTTTTTACTTTGATATAATCGTTACGAGTTCTCGAGTTTGTTGTGTATAAAAAGTACTAAATTGGGCGTTAAAAATTCTTTAAGTTCAAAATATTTAGATTTAAACTAGAATTTTTAGGCCTAATAATCTCTAAATAGTATAGATAGTTTTTTAAGGTTCAGAAAAGATGTTAAATCTCACTTCTATAGAATTTTTAATAGTTAATGAACCTATGGAGTTTAAAAAGTTCTTATTGAGGCCCTTATAAGAATAAAAAGTATTAATATAGGTCTATTTAAGTATGTTCAGTAGCTAAACCGTAGGTAAAGTTCAAGTCGGGGCACGTGCCAGGAAAAGATTAATTTTTTATTATTTAAGTAGTTAATAATCTTACTTATGTAAATAACATTCATATAATATTTTCAAGAGATTGTAAAGTCGTAGGCAAAACTACCCCTGTAGAAGGGGTGTAATCAACCCTTTTAAAGGTGTTAAAATATAAAAAATTCAAAAAATATTTCCATCAATTGAAAATGTTATGTGAAAGATCAAAAAACGTTAAAGGGGTATCACCGGTGGATTTGATAAAAATGTACCCGCATAAAGAGGGTTAAACTACCCTCAAGCACCTAAAAAGCAGTAAATCATAAAGTATCCCAAGAAAAATTGAGTTAACGAGTTTTAGGTATGGCTGATTTAGTGATGTCCAATACGTATCGAAATATCGATATTTTCTCCTCCAAAATATCGTGCTATTTATGATATTTATCGGATATTTATATCGAAATGGGCGATAATATCGAAAGCAAGGAAAAGAAAGTCATCATTTATTAAGTCAACAAAATCCGTCATTTGAGGAAAAGCTCGAAAGTTTGTTGACGATATCTCGGAGAGACTCTACTCATACATATGAACGCTCTTTAATTCAATTCTTTTTGCTTTTTATCTCATGAAAATGTAAAGGAATTTATTTTTGTTAAATAAAATTATCTATATAGACGCTCAGGTAAATTTTTATTAAATAATTAACAATAGGAAAATTATGTATTACACTTTAGTTTAGCGGCTAGTCTTCATCTGATATATCGATATATCGATACAACTACGCCGATATTATCGGCTTATCGATACAATGGGCTCATGATACGATAAATATCGAATATCGATACTTATAGGCGATATTTAACATCACTAGGCTGATTACTAAGTACTAGCTTCTCCCTTTGTTTAAGGGCATGTTTGGCTTCTAGAACAATAAATCCTTCTTTTTGTACAAGTTCAAAACCAGACAAAAATTTTGACCTCTTGTACGATGTATTTTATTAATACGTTTCAAAGTTACAGGTGTTTCAAAAGCAAGCTAAAAAATCAGACTCACTTTCCGTTTTTAAACCAAAATCGGAAACACCCAACGCCACCTAATTCTCAAAATTCAAATGTAATCCTGCAATACCGACATCATATGACTCTTTTGACGGCAGTAAATAAACAAATCGTGACACCTGTCATCTTTTGCCTATTTGTTGTGAAAACGGAGGAGCTTCCGAAGAAAAAGTGAAAAATGTAAAGGCGATGAGCGAGTTTTCTGCTGAGAATTATGCCTAGGAAGCCATCAGAGTAGGTTCCCCCGACCCCAACCGTTGAAACCACCTCTAAACCCATTTTCCAGGAAGAACAGAGCTTGGGAAAAGGAACGACGAGAGCGACTGAACAAATCATTCGAGCACTTGGCAAAGCTGCTGCCGCAGTACGACCCCTCGATAACGTGGACCAAAATCGAAATAATCCAGAAGTCCATCGATCACATCGAGGATCTGCACCAGAAGCATGTGGAGTACCTAAAATCGTGCGATCCCGAGACACTGAGTGAGTGTAAAGTCACGTTGCCACCTTGCAGCCAGCAGCCTGCATGAAACCCACTTTGGGCTGAATGTATTTAAAAAATTTCCCTTTTGCAGGACAGCACAACGAGCTGATTGATGCTCTTCAGTACTATCAGTCGAGGAACGGTCAATTGGCGGATCTCCTGGTGAAAGCGAGAATCTCCCTGCCGACCTTCAAACTACCCAAGTTCCTGGCCGACAATCCCGAGTTCAGCGACGAAAACAAACTTGGGGACATCAACGTTAAATCCGTCGGCCGGCCGGGGAAGTATGCCAATAAAATAAGCAAGGACGATGCCGAGAAAATTGGGAAGCAACAGGCGGAACTTTGCAGTTCGAAGCCTGCTGATGCCACTGCCAAGAAGCAGTCTTCGGAGGACGCACCCAAACAACCGAAGGAGGTACGGACTCCTGCTGATGCTCCGGTGACAGTCACCTCCTCGGATGGTGCGGCTTCAGATGGTGAGTATTCATCTTAAGGTGCTATTCAAATAATTAAAGCCATTAAGAAATAAAAGCTCGAAGACAATGAAACTACTTCACACATCTTGTGTGCTTGTACTGGTTTAGCACTGTTAAGACGAAAGGTTTTCAGTCAAGAGTTTTTGGACTCTGCTCATTTTGGACTCGTTTCATTTCTGTTAAAAACCTTCTGTAGTTCATTAGGGTAGCAGTTCGTCTTTTACTTTAAAAGGGCTTCGGTTGCAGTACCCACCATAAGGGTCTCCACAAACAATTAATAATAAAAAAGGACATAAAAGCAAAGAGCTTATATTTATTGTAGTATATAATTTTTTTGTTAAAAGCAAGTTTTTCTCGGATTTTATAGTGTTTATTGGTAGTATTTTGCAAACTCCCTTGTATATAAAGGCTGATTCAGAAAAAAATCTACCACCTTTCCGCCCCCAGGTAAGCAAAATTCGGGAACGCAAGTAGCATTGTAACTATTAAAAAGGTGTACACTTATATATGCAAGCCATTAAGTGTAAAGATCGTGTGTAATCAAGATGAATGCCAGCCAAGAAGTACGTCGCCAATTAATTCTTTCCAGACGTGGAAAATCAGAATATGTGGCAAAGGGACCTCGCTAAAAAGTGGAAAATCCCAAAGACGACCATCCAAAATGTACTCAGAAAATTTCGGGAATTTTGTAGTGTCCAGGGAAAGTCCAGATCGGATAGGAAATCTGATTCGGCAGACCAAAAATTGGCCAAAGGAGTGGTAGCCAACTTTAAACGGAATCCCATCCTATCGTTGAGAGATGTGGCTGATAAATCATCTGCTACCGTCGAACGAATCAAAAGAAGAGAAGGCCTATGAAGTTTCCATGTTCAGAAAACACCGGACAGAATATCAGAAAAGAACCAAGTTGCAAAATCCAGGAGCCGGATTTTGTATGAAAATTTTCTAACGAAATTCGACTGCTGGATTATGGATGATGAAACTTAGGTGAAAGCGAACTTCAACCAACTTACAGGACAGGCATTTTATATGGCAAAGAAGAGGGGTGACCCAGATCCAAATTTCCCGTTAAATATTTAGAATGGCAAGCAATATGTACGTGTGGTCAGAAATCATCACCTTTCGTGACAACAGGCACAATCAACACGGATGTATACGTTAAGGCGTGTCGTCAGAAGTGTCTTCTTCCATTCTTTAGAATGCATGATGCATCAGCTTTCTTTCGGCCGGATTTAGCAACTTGCCATTACAGCAGGAAAACGAGAAATTTGTACGATGCACAATCCATACCCGTAGTACCAAAAGAGGCGAATCTACCAAACTGTCCAGAACTAAGGCCAATCGAAAAATATTGGGCTAATTTTAAAAGAAAACTAAGAAAAACAGAAATACACACCTCTAATATAGACACTTTTAAAAGGCAGTATAAAAGAGCGCCCCATACGCTCGATACTGTCTCTGTAAAAAATTGAATGAAGAATATAAAGCAAAAAGTTCACCAATATTACAGCACATAGTAATTATTGCATATTGGTTGTAAATAATATAGATGATTAAGTAATAGAATAATCAATATTATTTGATTAAAAAAAAAAAAGGTTGTTCTTGTTGCTTTCATCATTCATAGGTGGTCGGTTTTTTTCTTTATCAGTCTTTACTACTATATACGTTTCCTCCACTCATGCGCATACGTACGCAGATTGAACGTAAGTACTTTAATAACTTTAAAGGTGTTTTCCTCAAAACCATTTTTTCTGAAGTCGTGTGAGCCCTCAGAACGTGAAAAATTATTCGATTGGCGTGGTTACGGATTTAAAATGTTCAAAACTACCTTCTGCATATTATAGTAGATGGACTTAAATAATGACAAAAATAAAAAATATCAAAACTGTTTGTTATACATTAAAAAAAAAATAGCCAATAAGTTGGAGCAACAACATTTTTATTGAGAGCAATCATAACTAATAAGTCAATATTTTACTTTCATTCTAGTCGACTTATTAGGCTAAAGTTTACTTATAATAAATGTACTTGATTCCTTGTGTTTCAATAATTTCTTTGAGAGTTATTACTTACATAATCGAACACTATCTTCAGCAAGAGTCAGTATCGTCAGTCGTAGTCCTGAATTTTGTTCTTTGCTCAATAAATATCTTAACCTTTTAAACGAGCAATTCTTCCATATATATAAAATGTGCAGGCATTCCAAATAATCAAACAATCCAATTGAAATTACAACATATTCTATAAAAAATTTGAAATGTTGTTTTTAGATTAGTCAAAAATGTCCCAAATTTTCTTATATGAAAGAAAAATGAAACATTTTGGAAATTGCAAACGAAGCGATTTTCTAGTTTCTAGACAACTTTGTATGCTTTGAGACTGATTTTAAAAATTGGCTCAACTAAAAACATCTTCCCCTTCCTATTTTTATGTCTTTGGTCAAAAAGTAAAAAACTCTTGGAAATGTATTTTTGAAACTCTCGATTCCGGGGAATCTCAATAAATCAGAAATGTTAGATCTAGACTTAAATTTTTTTTTTTTATATTTTATGCAAGTTTGAAATTTCAAATATAAGTTTTTTACTTAGACTCGAATGAACTGAGCGACAGTAAAGCGAAGCATTCGAAAATGAAAAGTTGGATACCCAATATTGGAATGAAATAAAATCTTTCAACTGATAACTTTCTATCATAAAATTTCATTTCAGGTTTGATCAAAACAGCCGTACTTTTTCCTGTAATACCACTACAACACCAGCAAACCCTAAATCCACCTATGATCGCATCTCAACCTGCACCTACATCTGATCCCCCCGTTCCTCCGTTGGTTAATGTAACAAATTTTAATTCAGCACAAAAGGTTCCAAAAACTGCAACTGCCACGCATATTTTTAACTATGCTAGGGAAAAGAATGGAAAAATTAAAATTCTCCCTCAACCACAAATAAAACTTTATTTTCGACGTGCAGATGGAAAAATTCCTATTCCTGTTTTAAAAAAACGGGTGATACCCACAAAAAGGAAGCGAAAATGTAAGAGGAAGATTAAAACACCATCTTCGGGAAATAAACGGATAAAGACTGAAGCAGAGACTAGAGAAAATTCTAAAAACGTATGCCAAGAACAAGATAAGAATGAGCCTGCTAAAAAAATTGATGAACAAATTGAAAAACCTTGTGAAAATAGATTAGATGAAGAAAATTCAAAGAACAAAGAAAATATGCCCTTATGCTGTAAGGTTGAAAGTGATTATATTGCAACTTTAGATATCCCACAAAATGAATCAAATCCAAATTCAGTATCGCCAACTGCTGCATTTCTTATGTCGTTCCCAGTTGTGAACACTTCTACAGGTAAATTACCTGAAATGATGGACGACAGTGAAATACTTACACCGAATATCGAGAGGAAGGACGCAGGAGTGGATAACTTGGAGAATTTGAATCATTTCTTTACCACAAAAGAATATACAAAATTTTGTGCAGAAAATAATGAAAAGAATGAGGAGAGCGGTAAGGATGTAAAACAATCATTTAATCTACCCCAAGTGGCGTCAGAAGAGCCAAAAACTAAGAACTTATTTGAATATTTCAATAATTCTGTCCAAGAAACGGGTAATTGTAATCAGAATGTTTCAACTCCGACTAAGACAACTGAAAATAATGACCAAATTGAACAAAAACCTTTACCAGATACGTTAAATTCTGCAAAACTTTTATTCAACTCTTCTGTTGCAGACGCTGGTTATAATTATTCGAAGCAAACTCCTAACACAAGTTCAATACCTTCCCAAATATCGAATGCATCATCTATTTCAAATCCTTCTGTCCCGGTTCAAAGTTTCTCTAATTCCTCCCCTTCAATTTGCACTGCCTCAACAATGCCCTTATTTTCCACATTCGCACCAACATCTAAACCATTTTTTACCACTACAACGCATTCATCATTTTTGGACTCACAACTGCATTTAGCAACAGCTGCTTCAACTTGTGCTGCTTCTACAGCAAATTCTTCCTCATTTTTAAGTTCGCAATTGCATTTATCTGCCCCGACCCCAACATGTGTTTCTACATCTTCCATTTCTACCTCATTTTTGAGTTCAAGATTACATTTACCTCCTTCAAGTTCTTCCAGCATACCGTCTTCCACAACTCAGTCACTAGCTTGGTCTTCTCCAAATATATTTGTTACCAATAATAGCACAATACCCAGCAATATAACCACAAATGTCTCAAACTATTCCTTCTGGCCAAACACCTTTACTTCACCAAGTCTTAATAAAAATCCAACAGTAGTAAGTCATTCTCAGAATGAAACTCAGAATTTGCTTGGACCGACAAAAACTGCATATAATTCGTTCTCAACAACCCTTGCACCTAGATGTACTCCTCTACCATTAGAAAATCCTGTAAAGAGTATTCATAGTATTCAACCGACTTCAACAACTTCTACAGCGACCCCATGCAAACCGTTCTCTCGTAAAACTAATTTACCAACTGGTAAGCCAGTTCCTTTTCTTGACTCAGAAATTCCATGTCTTCAAACAACCATGACAATGGAAACTACATTTTCTAATACCTCGACTACAAACACAGTGAGTACGAGTTCAGCAGTAACAAAAAGTAGTTTCCCACCTATCATGTCTACATCATCATCTGGGTATGCAAACCCTACATTTACTCCAATCCATAATAGACAAAAAGATATTTCAAACTATACCCCAAGTAGTTTACCACCTTTTCGAACAGACTCTTCGCATATTAATTCTTGTGTTACCACCACCCCTTTGACTTTGAACACTTCAACACAAGGAACAGCAGCTAATTTACTTTCTAATTATACTCAAAGTATTTCTCAGAGTCTATCGAGTGCGACGTATACACCAAATACTCAAAATAGCGTTTCAAGTAGGAACTACTATTATCCTCAAACACCGTCTAACTTCAATCTTGGTCTAACAACTCCAACAACAATTCCTTCTCAGTTACCAACTCCGCAGACAGTCCTTCCGTATCCTTCAATTCCATATCCAGCTGTTACGGCTGATTATAAACCTTCATTTACATTCAGTCTAACCCCTTCAACAACAACTTACTGCAAACAATCAGAAGCAGTTCCTCCTCTCATGCCACCGCCAGTAAAATGTTCTACTTTACCTAATATTCCGTATGCCGCTAGAGAAAGTGATTTTGTCCAAAAACCAGTATTTAATCCATTTGAATCATCCCCATCATACAAACCTCCAAATCTATCTGCAACAAAAGCACCTAATAATTCCTATACTTCAACAAACTTTACATTTTCTTTAACCAATCCTAAAACAACATTGACTACAACAAATGACGCAAAACCTGCTACTGCAGTAGTTCCTAAAGTTCAGCAGCAATTCGAAAATTTTGATAGGAGCTATAAATCAGCAACACCACAACAATTTTTACCTTTCAACCAACAAACTGCTAGTTCTCAAAAGAATCCAAGCTTTACATTTGCATTGACGAAAACAACAAAAACTCCACAAAAGGCTACAAACTCGTTTTCGATTGATGCAACGTTAGGAATTAGTAGCAACAGTCCTTGTTTCATTGATTCTAATAAAAAGACAACTAATGGTACTATGCATCCCACTTCTGACACTAATCTTCCATTGAATCGAAATAAAGCTAATAAAACTGCTACAGATGAAAATAATGCTGAACAAATGAATAATTTCTATTCGTACAATCAGAGAGCTGAGAAATTTATGCAAAAATCTCATATAAATTGGATGACTTCTTCAGAAGGTCTACCGAATACTACAGATTTTGTGCAATCATCTTCTAGTCGAATGCTGCCTGAAACGTACCATCCTTTTACAAGTGGAGAAGATAACTATCCTTCGTGGTCTCCAAGTAAAATGTATGATTCATCTCATCTGATTCCATCCACTACGACTGTTTCTAATTTCTACGGAGATATCGGCTATAATGCATCATCGTACAGTCTTGCTCCAGTTGCTGTAGATCCCCAAAAGGCGGATAAGACTTATAAGTCTTCAACAAGTACTAGTAATCAAGCAAACTTCTTTTCGGTGAGCCAATTAGTGGATCAAACACCTTCAAAGCAATATGATGCATATCAGAAAAAGGTAATTCCTGGAAAATCAAAAGATCATCGGAAACAAGCTTGTGTTTCAAATACTCCACAAACTTTATATCCTGAAGGTACATCTTTTGGTGTAGGACACTCAAAACCATCGGTTTCAAATAGCTATTCAGCTGAAGCATTAATTTCGAAGAAAGAAAAGCATCGTAACTTTGGAGGCGTCCCTAGTTCTGACCTATTTCCAATGGAACCGACCGGACCTCTGTACAATCATACAGAATCTGCTGAACAGGGTTATAATTCCAATTATTTCTATAACTATCCAACAAACCAAAATTACGTTCAAGACACAGACTATCTTGGCGCATATTCGACAGATGCCCAATTTGGTAAACCAATAAACAAGCATACCAAAAAATTGCCTCCACCAGCTCCTCCTCCACCACCGCCAAATTTAATTTCGTATGATTCAAACTATTTTCCAGTTCCATTGGCGGTAAATTCGCCTTTAATGGGCGGTCAACATCCTTCAGTGGACGGATATGATCCACTGCACTATAATCATTCTGGAAATTTTCAAACCAATAGTTGGGGTCCTAAAGCCCCAGGAATTGGAGGATACCATCAGAGCCAACCGTTTCAAGCATCCGATTTGGCTCACATAAATTCGGATAATGCGCAAAGCACCTCACAATCTGCAGCTTCTGGAAATTTAACGAACTTTAACATGAGCACAATATGCCCTGAGATCAATGACAAAGTTGTAACCCCAAATGTCTGGTGATTTTTAAATCGTTTTGTATTTATATTCGTTTGTAAATAAAATTTACTGTTTAATGTAAAAGAAGTTTTTTATTTTATTATTTATTATTATTATTAGATTTGACTACGAAATTGATCCATTTTAATTTTTTTATCGACGGATCTATAATCAGTAAAAAATAAAATAATTATATAAAATCTCGATATAAAACACATTGTGGTTTTTCCAAGAATTTAGTTTCTACAGTTACGTAGTCAATTCAGCGTAGCAAAAGTAATTGCTGAATTGTGTAGTAATCTGCAAAACCCGAATTCTTGCAAACAGCCCTTTTAGGAGCCTATTTCCTACGCCTGAAATTTGGAAAAATCGCAGTTAAAATGTTGGGGCTACAGACTCATAATGAATAAAGCTCGGTAAATTCAATTACATTATAATTACAATTCCAATTGTAATTGTAATTGATATTTTGAATTGTAATTTTTAATTAATAATGATCAACTACTTAGTAATGGCGTTGAATTATTCCTCAATTTCATTATAATCAATTGTAATTTAGTTTTTCTCCATTATAAAAAGGAATTTAGGAAGTACATAATTGGAAAAAATGGGATTTGATGAACTAAATCCAACTTTAAGAACTGATACCCACAACAAATTCGAATTCTTAAGGATAATGAAAAAGGCTTTGTTTTTCGGGAAACCCACCGCTCAAAATTTTTGGAAAAATCAAATTTTTTGTTTAATTACTTAAATATTGTACCATATTTCACCTCACCTTTTACACCGAAATTTATGTTAGTATCATACATACTATATTTTAGAAGCAGGTAAGTGATCCAAGAACACTGCTCCTATCAGGAACCAGCAAATAAATTTTAAATGTTCTATATTTTGCTTGCAACAGATTTTTTTAGCACTGAGACAAAATTCAATTTTGAACTGATTTAAAAAATATTTGTAGCATTTTAATTGCAACTAAATTCAATATTGCCTTATAAAAGAATCGATCATTTTGGATCACTGGCTTTACTTTTATAAACAAATTAATGACTAAAGTAAAGACGTGCCGTTTTTTGAAAATTTGTTTTTCAATGTGTGGCGCCGAATTAATTTTTCGTTTTGATTCTAAATATGGTAGGAATCGTACGAAATTTTAATCTTTTTTATAGAACGCATAGCTCTAAATTTGCACATTTTCGATTCAATATAAGACTCAGAGACGTTAGGATAAATTATTTTCTAATCGAAAATTTTTGGAATGAAATTAAGGACTGGAAAAACCTATATTAACCCGTTAAGGCCCAAACGTACGCATTTTTTTTCAGCCGCCCCAAATTCTACTGAAACCTTCACATACAAATTCTGGATTGGTCAACACTAATATAAAATTTCATTAACTTTCAGAATATGATAATGATTTTTAATTAATTAAAATTGGAACTACATAGGTTATGTTCGCTTTTTTTTAAGAAAAATCGGTTTTTTTTTAGAAAATCATTATTTATGGCTCGAAACCTTAGAAAAATGGCGAAGAAGCAATAATATCGCGTCTATGGACCCTGTTCCTTAATTTGCATATGAGTATGCTTTGAAAATCAAAATGGCGGTATCCAAAATGGCGTTTGAAAGTTTAAAATTCAATGACATATAATATTATGACTATTAAAAAAGAAGTTCTTAATATATTTATTTAGAAACTTATACAGGGAGGGTTTTGAGTTCGCTGATTGCGAAACTGGGGTCTAATTTAAGAAATTCAAAATGGCGGGTTCAAGATGGCGGACAAAGACATTAAAATTCTATAAATCTGAGCATAAAATAGCTCTAGGGGGTTTTCGGGGTCGCTGATTATGAATCTGAGGTCAGATTTGCGAAGATAAGAAAAGAGTTGTATTTTTTTAAGTTTTCGATAATGTTGCCACAAGCTATAGGGGATTTTAATTTCTATTATGAGGGATTGAATGTGGGTTTTTTTTTACTATTAAACAAATAAAATACAAAGTTTCTTTGCCTTCTTTAAATACAAATATTAAAGTTTGATTGGTTATGATCAATCGTTGGTCTGTTCAATTTTCATTTTTAAATCTGATCTACATTCTTGTTCATTCATAAATTAATAAAATGATTCGATTTATTTATTTCCTTGATCTGAAAGAATTTCACCCGAAATCCAACAAGCTTTCGAGTTTACAAAAATAGGTTCAAATAAAAGTCAAATATTTCAACATAATGTCGCAAGTTTATTGTTATTTTAGTTCTTATCGAATCTTTTTGGTGGCTGTTTTAAATCATGATTAAATTTCTACACTGTCTAAAATGATTTGTTTACAAAAACATTACAAATATCGAACAGAAAACCTTACGTTACAAGGTAAAGAGTGATCAAGATAAAATTCAAGATGTTGGTCAGATCTTAGTGGCTGGCTGCGTACAAAAATGTCCTTTGTTTTTGAGGTTTGTATTCAAATTTGCCTTAAAAACTTATTATCGTTTATACTCTTTATTTTTCTTTTTAAAAAATATATACGTGTGTGCATGTTTTGGTGCGATTTAAACCGTCCGTAAATATTTCGTTTATCTGATCGACTACATTTTAAAAAACGAAAATATCTTGATGAAAATTATTATTCTCACTGGACTAGTATTTTTTTTTTTTTTAGTTTTTTGACTTGCTCAAATCCAAAAAGATTTCATTTTTTTTTGCAATTTTCATATTTTTTTTTTTTCTTAATTTTATTTTTGTGTCTTGTTTTATTTATATTGCGCGAATAAAGCAAAATGTTTTTTGTTTTTTTCTTATTTTCTTCAGAAATTTTCATTTATTTTATTCAATTTATTTAGAGAGTATAATTTTCGTTACAATTTTCTCCTCAAAATTTTTTGTTTACTCTAATATAAAATGAAGCATAAATCACAACACTACATTGATATCGTAAGTGATAAATATGTTTTTCAAATATCATCAATATCTCAAATGTATTTTTTTTGGTTTTTTTATATTTAACTTTATGTATAAGCTTCTTTTCTCTCTACACATTCTTTTTTTTTTTCGTTTCTTAGGGTAGTTTTAGCAATACAATTTTTTTTTTATATGTTTGGTTTTTGTGATTTTTTTTTTGTAAAAATTCTCTTTATAAATGGAAGAGTATGTTTAGAACTATATAAAAACTATAAAGATTTTCACAGCACACATATAAGTTTTATTTGAAATTAAAATTTTTAAAATATAAGCTATTAACATAAATTTAAAATTAAATGAACAAAATTTATTGTAATGTGTGGAAATCTTTATAATTTTTTTTAAGAAAACTACGGAGCATACCAATTTGTGCATACTTGCAATAATTTTTTTGTTTTTCTTTATGAATCGAATACTAATAAATGAAATTGTAAAAATTTTGTCACTTTTGATTTTCTTGCAAAAAATTTGTTTGTCTTCTTTCTACTTTTATTTTTTAGTTGCGTAGTATTTCTTCGCCTCGTATGAATATTTGCTTAAATCCTACATAACCTCGTAAATTTAATAACTTACCTCTCAATTTCTACCGTCACGACAGCTGAGTAAAATATTTGGAAAGCAACAAACATACATAGTATCTTTATACTTGTTTTTTTTTTACTCGTTATTTTTATGTATAAGTCTTATTTAGTTATGAATTTTTAAACCTTTTGCAACATTGCAAGTTTTCTCTTTGCAAATTTTCTTATTATTAATTTTTTCTTGTTTGTATCTTTTGTATTTTAAATTTTTTTTTTTTGTATGCAAATTTTCTGAAGAAGCAAACACATCTAACGGCAAGAGATTTTCATAAATACCTAATTATTTATTTATAGGTTCTTACTTTGTATATAAATTTGTATGTACGTATATTACGAGCTTAGAGTTATACACTAGGTTTTAGGTAAATGTTATTTTTTTCCATTTTTTTTCTTTATTTATTTCAAAACTGCTACGTTGTGAGTGCTATTATAAGACTATTTTTGTTCTCACTTAAGCATGCTAATTTTTGTATAGTATATATATATATATTTTGTTTTTTTTTTTTTTGTTTCGTTTATTGCAAATAGTTTCTTTGTTGTTTTTAGTGTTCCTGAATAGGTTGGTTATTGTATTTGACTTGTATGTTTATTGATATCGTTTATAGTTTCGTTTCAAGGGTATATGAAGGTTATGAAAGTTGGTGAGTTTATAATTACTTATTTCCTAAGAGTAGATTAACTCAAATACTCAAAAAGAAGGATATTCAAAGATGAATGTAACACTTAAGGTATTTGATGTTGTTAACGTTTTTTTTTTTTTGTTTATTCTACTGGAAAGAAAATTATAAAAAAAAGGAATACATAAGTTGAATGAACTCAACAAAAGTGCTGGGGGTTTATTTTTAATAATTATATGCTATGAGCAATTTATTTTCAGTCTTGAAAAATACAAATTGTATTGCGAGCTTCCAAAATGGGGTTTGAATTAAATTTATCTGAGGGAAACATTCATATCATTGAAGAAACAGCGATTTACATCAATTCAAGAATATCAGAAAAAATCAATGATGAGGAAATATAATTTTGTGCCATTTTTTCATCAGTACTATTTTGAGTTTAGACCTAGTTTTCAAACAATATAACATTTTTACAAACAGCGAATTCTAACAATTTGGTGCAATAGTGCAGAAGTTGGGCCTGGTAGAATTTGTTGGATAATTAACGTAGGCATTACCATTACAAGTAATGCAGTTTAAGGATGATTACCAGTACCATTACTAGTAATGGTAATGCAAGAAAATTGAATTACCGTTACAGTTACTGGTACTGGTACTTCACCATTACTGTAATCACATGAGCATTACTTAGCATTACTTGGCATTACTAACATTACTCGGAATTACGTAGCATTACATGGCAGTACTTTGCATTACTCAGACTTAAACAGCAGTACTCAGCATTACTCATAATAAGAAATGCCAATTTGAAAGTTATTTTACATTTTGGTAATAAAATCTTCGATTTTATATCAATAAATATATATTTTAATATTCATTAAAACATGTTTATTGTAATAATTTTGAGCAAGACTGAGCACTGCTGCTATACTGAGCAGTAAGTAATGCTGGTAATGGTAAGTAATGCTAAATTATGCTCATGTGAGTAAGTAATGCTAGGTAATGCTCATGTGATTACAGTAATGGTAAAGTACCTGTACCAGTAACTGTAATGGTAATTCGATTTTTTGCATTACCATTACTAGTAATGGTACTGGTAATCATCTTTATATTGCATTACTTGTAATGGTAATGCATGTTACTGGTAATGCCATTTTTTACAGTTCTGGCCGTAATTAATAATTTCATAATTTAATTCATGGAAACATTCTAATTGGACTTTTTTCAGATTTGCTACCCAAAAAGGTGGTATAAAGAATTAAGTTTCTCGTTTTTAGGTTTTTAAACAATTTAGTTAATCCAACATTTGAGTTGTTAAATTTGTAAATTATTAATTATTGTTAATACATATAATTTAGTAATTGCAAATCTTAACGAAAATATTTAGAGATGGTGTCTTTCGATGGAAACGTAAAACAGAATTCCACTTATCGTTATTTCTATAAAACTTTATCGTTATTTTTTGTAGAACGACCTTCTGAATTTTGTAGAAATTTTAGAAAGCATAAGTTTTTAATTAAACTTCGGTGAAAAGTAGGCTGTATTGAAAAATCATTTTAAAATGAAATTAAACAATTGTAACAACTAAAACACCTATAGTAAAACATAAAAAAAAAAAACTTTTAAGTAATAGAATAAAACAAAATGTTCACCATAATTTTATAGTAGATATTTTTATTAAATTTTGCTTTAGAAATATGCTACAAATAATATCAAGTAGATCTACATTTTTCTCCTTTAATCAGCAGCATAATTGTACTGAGATCAAATGACACAAATGTTTTTTTTTTTTTATATATCAATAAATCCATTCTGAGCATATCAAAGTTTTTGGAACATATTAAAAACTAAAAAAAAAAAATATTAATAATTAAACATATAGTAAATCACGAAAATTCCTGGGGGAAAATGATTAAGTAGAGCAATCAACGAATAAGCTTTTCACTATAAAATTGATTAACACTTTGACTGCTACGTCAGTCACCCGTGACTGACACCCAATAGCTGAATGTGAAGCTGATTAAAACGTGGCACTCAACGTGTTAAAGTAAAATAAATTGTAAAAAATACGGCAACAATCCACTAGAAGCTGCAAAATTGGATAATATTGTAAAATAATGTAAACTACCAATACCAATTATTTAAAAGTATAGAAGTATAGAAGTCAAGCGATATAATTAATTTTTGATTGCTTAAACCGTTTTTTGATTTATCATTCCCCCAAGGTTGGTTATAAAACAAAATTGATTAAAACTATTAAAGCTAAATAATATTTATAACACAACTTGGTTAATGATAATTTAAAATTTAAATTTATAAATGTCAAAAAAAATTACAAAAATTAAATTCCCTAAATTATATTGTTTAGTTTTTTGTTTTGTAGTGGTGGAAAAGCAGTTTATTGTGATTTCTGTAAGTATTTATGTGTTATAAAATTGATGTTTTCGTTTTAGTGAGTTTTTAACATTTTCTTTTAATGGGAAATATATTAAGGGATTTTATTTGCATTGATTTTATTCTAATAAGTAGGTTTTTAGTGATATAGAAGACGATTAAAAATTAAAAAAGACTTCTACTTTAAAAAGAGGTGCTTTTACAGGCTGTTTTAACTTATATTAGACCTATTATTCAGCTATAAGATTTATAAGCTGAGTAATATTAGTGGCTTCTTTTTTTACATTATAGCCAGAGATCAAAAAGTACTCTAGAATACAATAAATATAAAAAAAAAAGTAGGGCTGGAAAGAAATAACATGATAGGTATATAACTCCTTGTAATGGAATTCGATTCGAATCATTTCGTTTTGTTTTTAATAACTCAGATGTGCGCAAAAATTTATGGATGCAAAATAACATGTAATTCAGCTATAAGAGACAATCTAATTCACTAAAATGAATCGTGTTTCATGATAGTGTCTCTGGAAAAAAAAAGGTAAGTGCGAGTGACGCAAAGTATCAAGTTTACGAGGCCCTACTCTGATTGACACTTTTTTTTAATTCGCTGAATACCATTAGTATTAGAGGAATTTTTCAAAATAAGACTTAAACGGAAAATTTCTTACCATTGGCCAAGCGGCAAATGATTTTCATTTAATTAATATTATGATCATGTATAAAAAGTCTTGGTTATTTCTTTCTTTAATGATTGTAGTTTAATAAAAACGAAAATTGAGTGGTTTAAGATATATGAGTTATATATAGCTGAATAACCATAATTTCCGGGATAAGTTTTGTATATAGCTTATAGCTGAATAGCCATCATTTGTGGCAATGTGTTAATATATTTTAAAAATGATTTCAATATATTAAAAACTAGACTTCAAGGGCATTTTTTTGTCAGTTCCCAGATTTTGAATAGCTGAATTACATGTTAATTCTTATAAGAAACTCTATTCATAATTCAGCTATTAGAAGCTGCTATTTGTTATGCAACTCAAAACATTTTTTGTTCTAAACCATAAAAAGGGACTTTTCCTCAAAACTATTACGCATTTGCACAGGAGATTTTTCAATCGAAATAAAGCTTATAGCTGAATAGTCTCTTAGACGAAACTAATGTTCAGCATTCTTATACTTTCTTCAATCTGAAAGTATAGACGGATATTTAATTCAGCTGAATTACATGTTATAATTCTTACTTTAACTCTAAAAGCACTAAAGTTTCATAGGTTTTAAATGTAAATAACATAACAATGCCAGAAACATTAATATAAATATCACGAAAAAAAAACACCCTTTGAATATATTTCCCATAATTAATTTTACTATTTAAAAATTAAATGCGTGAACGAACATTGAACTCTTAAAGCTATGTAATAGAAGCACATTTCACTCGTATTAATATTGTTTTTAAAAAAATGGAAGAACAAATCCAAGTCAAACATTCTATAAAAACCGAACCCCGTCAAAAATCGTATATTCCACCACACAATAAATTTTTCATTTTTTATCCATTCATTTTGTTCTCGGTTAAATCTAATTATATAAAACACACTAAGATTAGAATTAAATTCACAACGACATTGAAGTATGAGTAAAGAATAATCGCAATAATAATAATAATAATAATAATAATAATAATAATAGCATACAAGCGATATTTATCGAGTAATCACTATAAAATGACACGTAGAAGCTTACTTAACTTCTCTCAATGAATTATACAAACATGGTAACACTAAAAGTAATGTTGTGCTCGTCTGACAATCGTTTATTTTTTATTTTTATTTTTTTTTTTTATTTATTTATTTATTTAAATTATCCTTAAAACTGTTTCACGTATATAAAATATGACTAAGATTGACTTTTGGGGAAGATCTCGAAGAAATATATCCGTATAATTTTCTTTCTTTTTATCTCACACCCAAAAAAAAGTAAATTTGGTTAAATCGGGCGTAACAAAGGCTAATATAAGGAAAAAAACAAATTGTACAAAATTTTTCCTAATTTTTTTCTTTTTTTCGAATAAAATCACTGAAATCACTAAAGAAATGCCCGATCTTCCCCAGGTGTTTTAATTAATTTAAATGCAAAAACATTGAACATACCTAGTGACTAAGAGAAATAAAAAAAACTGGTCCGAAAAGAAATGTAATCGCCGAAAAAATACGTTCTCAACTGAAAATTTACAAAATTTCTAAGAAAAACTTACTTAACGTTTATTTCCCTTCAAAGCAAGTTGGAAGCAGGTTAAAAATTGGTTGGTTTTTGCTTAAAATTATAACGACAAAAAAAAGTAAACTTAATTTGCAAAAAAAAAAAACAGATGTTTTTCTTTTTTTTTTGCATAGTAGCATTTAGGAGGATGGTGAACTGAATCTGGTTCCCATTAACACACATCAAATAGTCGCAAAGTAGTCGAAGGATCAAAATAGATTCATGAACGTGACGAACTGATGAACTTAGGTGAGGTCACCCTCATCGGAGCTGGAGTCTCTCCAGTGTTTACAAATTACACTGCCATAGTATCGTAGGCTGTGAATCCTGCGCCACCTTGTTGTTGGAGTTGTTTTGGACCGGCTTCGTTTCTGTGAATTATACAATTGAAATCGCGAAAAATAATTTGATTAGTACAATTAAATAAAAAAACGCCTCTATCGGGGTAAATTGGGACTGTTAATGGGAGTTTTTTTACACTTGAAGCAAAAAGCATTTATGGGTCTATAGCACGTTACAGCTTCGGTCATTCAATGTTGAGTGTTTTATGAATATTATTATTACATTTCATTTTTTGGTAATATGAGTTCTGTTGTGTTTTCGTACGAAAGTGTGTACGGTTTCATTGTTTTTAAGTCTCTAAGTTACACTATCGAGCATAACTTTCGTGCATACGGTGGATGAAGGTCACTAAAAGGTGCGAATCAACTATTTCACGATTAAGTTCCATCTGTTTTTGTCTTTTTCTTTTTTTGCAGAGTAAAACGATAGTAAAACGGATAACAAAGGTGAAGAAATTTAGTTTACAACACTTACCATAACAAAATTTTTAACAAATATTTTCAAATATAAATCAGAATAAGTATAATGTAGTTTGTTGTAGTATTATACATTTACGAATTTTTAATTTCCTAAACTATGTCCTTGATCTTTAGCGTTCAACATATTTTTTCATGATACATACGATTCAGATTCTGAAGTACCACTTATAAAATTATTTCATCCAGTTTGAGTCTAGAAGCTTATAATCTTGGACTGTTTATTGGATTCATCATCTTGAATTTCAAAATTCTGATAGTTTATTTGAAATAAGAAACCAAGAAAATTCCCCCCTTTGTGTCAATTTTCACGTGAATTCCTTACAAGGAGACTGCTAAGACTGTTCGCCTCCGAATTCAATGATTTTTAAATATGTTGTTATATTTGAGTAAGTGAATAATTACCCAAAAGGAATTCACGCAACGCTCAATAGTTTTAAAGTGGTGGAAGCAACTTTGAAACTATTGAGCGTTGCGTGAATTCCTTTTGGGTAATTACTCACTTACTCAAGTATAACAACATATATAAAAATCATTGAAATCGGAGGTGGACAATCTTGGCGGTCTCCTGTTAGAATAAAAAATTTTGGATTTCTTCTTTGCGCTGAGTAGCCCTATATACATGGGCGGAGTTACGGGAGGGCATGGGGGGGCATTGCCCCCCCAAGATTTCAGACCGAAAGTCGGAAAATTAGTTCACTGTTCGTTTTTCTTATACTTGATAAAAGTTTGCCCCCCCAATGGATGACCTCTAATTCCGCCCATGCCTATATATTGTACATAAATTTCAAAAAGAATATAAAGAGGTTTAAGAATTATGGTCGAAAGAACAGACGGACAGGAATATATTTTGAAAATAATCAATTATGAAGCAATTGTTACAAAAGCTTATATTTTCGAATTTAAGATTTAGGAACTTCGAAAAATAATGAAAATTAAGAATTAACTATTAGACTTTTGGTTTTATATATTTTTAAAGATAAATGGATATGTCCTTTATTATGTACTTTCTATGTATGTATCTTAGCATAAGATAAATCAAAAGGTTTTATAACTCTACGAATTGAATGAGAATGAAAACCTCAGTCATCAATAGTTTTCTTTAAGCTGAATTTATCGCTTAATCTAAGTCTACTGAAGTAGTCAAGGAAATGCTGCTTTTTATATATGCTGTTTCTATACTATTTCAAAATATTATTTTCCAAATCAATGGGAAAAAAAATATTTTATTTGCTCGATTTCAAATTGAAGATGAAAGGTTTTCTAAGACTAGAATTTCGAAATCGAAATAATTTATAATTTGAATTTTTCTTGGGGCCTAAAGTTAGGGTCGAAATAAAGGTAAAAACTATTTCGAAATTTATTCTTTGTAGTTTCAAAGTGCCCATTTAATTGTTTTTGTAAACTTTTAATCACTTTTCCCCCAAAAATACTAGTACTATATAGACTCAGGTACTTTTATTATAAATAGAAATTTCATACAACTGAATAGCAAAATTTACATCACTTGTTTAAACTATTACAAAATTAATATTCTGAGATCTCGTCAGATTTAATTTCGTATTTGTTAAGTAATGTTTCTGACAGGAAAATACCTTTTCTCAACAAAAGAAACATATTTTTAAACAAATGACCATACAAAAATTAATACATAGGACCCTAGCGAAAAAAATTAAGAATAAAAAATTTTGTATTTTAGTTTTTTTCGAAAAAAATGGTTCGAAAATTTAAAACAAAAACATAAAACAAATCTAAATTTCGTTTGATTTTTTTTAAATAAATATAATGATGGAACTTTAGAGAAGGGTTCGAAGAGGGGCACCTTTTTCGTAGCCAACTTACTAAAGGCCTATTTTAGTTTTTAAAAAGCCTTGTCATTGTTTTCTCGGTTGTTCCACAGTATCCACTATTATTTACAATAGAAATGCCCCTTGTAAAATTTTTTAAATTTAAAATCCATAGTGTATTTTTTGCACCCATGTTATGTAATGATTTCACTTAAGTTTTTATAAATGTAGAGTATAAAAGTACATTAGTGTAGCATATGCGTATTAAAATATTTTATAAAATAACAAAGCAATTGTTTATGATTTCTTATGCTCGACAGTAAATCCGTAAAGCAATTCATCATTTTTATATTGTTTGAATTATTGTTTGCATATTGTAGCATATAATATTATCTTGAAAAATTTGCTTGGGAGGACTTAGGGTAAGTAAATAAGAACTGAACAAAATGAATAAAACAATAATACAAAATGAAAAGTAAATTGACCGAAACAATGCACCTAAATATATTTATTAAATAAAACACAAAAAAACAAAATGTGATTGCTGAAACCAAAGTGTAAAGAAGCCATCCAATGATATCGCTATGTCGTTTATAAGAAGCCGCTACAAGTTATATTTTTTACTTCGATTAGTTCTAAGTTTTAATAAATTTGTTAATTTTCATGCAAAACTTACTGCTTCCTGCTAGCCAACACACAAAATTGGAGCGTTAATTGGGAGATTAAGATTAAGCAATGTTAGTTGTTAAGCAGTTGTCATGTTTTTTTTTTTTAGTTATAATAGTTAATAGAATATCTCTAAATTCGCGATGGTATATGTATACTCTTAGCCGAATATTTGAATTTTGAAACGCAATTAATTTGTGATAATCGAATTTTTAACTATCGTTACGCTAGGACTTCGATCGGCGACAGAATAAGATACATTACCTTTCGATCAGTTTTCGCATCTCTTCAGTCGTGCGCTGATCCTTTGGATGTGGTGAACGTTTGGTGGCTACAAATACATTTTGAAATAATGAACAAATAAAATAAAATCAAACAAAAACAGAAAATAATACGATTAAATTAAATGTTTTTTTTTTTTATTCATTTTGGGCAATTTTTCTTATCAGATTAAATTAATCTAATCATTGATCAATTAAAATTATGGATCTGGATTTACCCTTAATTCAAACTACAAAAAAAAAAAAAAATCCTTGCAGAGAAGTATTATTAATGCATTATAAAGATTTTTGAGATCCAAGTCAATGCGGAAATTGTTATAAATGTTTTAGTGACTTATAAAATTTTAATTTGAAAAGTGCAAAATTGTAAATTTGTGTAACTGATGCTCTTTGAGTTCAGAATCTTTAAAAGGGAGAAAAACATGCTTTAAAATGTTTTTGAATAAAATATTTTGTGTTGAAAAAGTTAATTAATTTAAGGATGGGGTAGATCCGAATTTTATGGGGAAAAAATTTCAGTTTTACCCTTAAAAAAATATATGTTATATTGCAAACGCTTCGTCGTTTAAGTAATTTTTTTAAATAGTGGGATTTATTCCATTTTTCCCAACATCCATAATAGAAATTTATTTATTGTAGTACTTTTCATAATCAACAAACATTTACTGCAGTAAATTCATCTTCTATTTGATGAAATGTATCGGAATTAGATCTAAAAATTAGGTTATAAGAATCGAAGTGCTGAATCGACAAGAGTAAAAATTATAACGACGATTAGATACAATAAAATGATGATGACTGATTGAGTCGAATTATACGACTCCATCGTAGTCTTTCAATTGGATAGATCTATAATTTTATTGTCTTGACTACTTATTAAATATTTGTAATGTATATTATTTGCACTGATAAACAAAGTGTGATCCAATTATTTATCACACTTTTAATTATTAAAGGCCATATTTCCACCAAATACTTACTATCATTGAATAATTTAAAAAAAAAACAGTTTTAAATAAAATATCGAAAATACAAAATTTTAATTTCGATATCATTTTTGATCTTTTATTTTTGAAAAAAATATTAGGCTGTAATCCATTTAAAAATCATTAAAAGATAATGAGAATAACATCTACAATTTTTAATTTTACCTTGAAAAAGAAAATAATTCATGTACAAAAAGTTTTTTGGTTTTATATTCTCAGTAATAAATTATAACAATAAAATTAAAACAACCAAAATCGAAAGGAAATATGTCCTCAAAAAAAATCATTTATTACTTTTTTTCAAAGTTGATACTATTTGTGTATTTCGGCGCTTTATTGAAAAAAGGCACAAAGACAATTACAATTTCAAAAATAGAAAGTTGCAATCTTTAAAATCTTTTCTTTCAGATCAGTTTTTGCCAAAATACAGGCAATCATTTTAAGGTGAACAACTAATTTATTTTTAGTTTTAAAAAGTTGAAGGTTCATAGAATTTATTATTATTATATTACATCGGCTGTTTTTCTTAATTTATCTTATATTATAAAAAAAATGAAAATCGTCGTTTTTGGTATTGCTGCAGAATTAATGAATTTTCGTAAAGACAGGAAGAATATTCTTTTTTCGGTTTTCGCAGGAGCAAGGATAAAATTCTCAAAATTATCACAACACCTTCAGAATATCTTAAATACGTAGTTAGTTATTGTAGAGCTTTATACGATATTTTTTATTATATAAGATAAGGGCGAAGAAAATGTTCTTATTCTTATAAGGTATTTCTATATTATTGAGAAAAAAACAATACACGAAATTATAATTTCAAGAAGTGTTACCTAAAAACCGATTAGTCAATACTATGACTTAAAAAAATAGCTATCATTTATTCTTTCAATTAGAATAAACTAACAAAAACTAAAATCATTATTAAAAAACTCTAGAAATGTTAAATGCAAACTAACATTTTATAAATGAATAACGATCTTCAATTTTGAGAAATAATATTATGCAATTCATATATATCAAAAAATGCAAATCTATTTAAAAAAAACACAGGTTTTATTAAGGTAAGCATTTCATTCCAATCTTCACGATAAAACGTTAATTAAAATTCGGTAATGTTAGCAATCTTAAAAATTATCAAAACGATCTATAATCATGCTAAAAGAAACACACACATACACACATTTCTTGTAATTAATTTGTTAAAGACAAAATCAAAAACTCCAAACAATTTTTTATAAAAATTGTTATTAGAAATGAAGGAAAACATTAATTCGAACAGAAACGAAATGTTAAATAATAAATGAAATTCGTGAAAGGGATGCGATTGTGAAGGGATGGTGATTTTTTATGTTATTGCTAAAAAAACCCGAGATATAATAAGACCCTTGTGCCAAATACATGAGTGCTGTATTTTATGTGGAAAAATATATAAGGCATGAGTTGAATTACTTTTTATTTTCATACCAACATTATACATTTTTGAGAAGATACACCTACGTAAGATAACATGTTGACACCCATGTATAAGGCTCGTTTTTATTTTTCTAGTAAATGCACTGATTGCTCCTTTGGTGCATTTTTTTGTATCGACGTAACACAAAAAACCACAATTAAAAATCTGAAAACTTTAGAGTATGATAAGGCCTCATTCTAATTTTAATAATTTATGTTCTTATGGAAAATTGAATCTAGTTATCACTATGTCTGAACCTAAAACCTAACATATATTTATTACAATAAATCTCGAATATTTATTTATTGATGGTATAATTATATTAATTAAAGGTAACAAAAAGAAATATTATCTGGTTCGATAGTCAAATATAAAACTGCATACTATTGGGTTGCATTAATTCCCGCTGTAAATTGATCTCTTTTGAGAATCCACAACGAAAAAAATCATGAGTTGATCCTGGCCAACCGACAACATCGACTCCAAAGCAGAACATCCACGCTAATAAGACAATGCTCTATATTTGGTGGGATATGGAAGGAGTTGTCTATTACGAGTTGTTAAAGCCGAATGAAACAATTACCGCTGAGGGTTATGAACAACAGTTGGAGAATTTGTACAAAAATTTGATGAAAAACAGACCATCAATTGCATCGAATCGACGAAAAATGATTCTTATTCATGATAACGCTCGGCCTCATGTTGCTTTGAAGGTCAAATAAAAACTGATGGAGTTTGAATCGGAAACTCTCCCCTACCCAGCGTATTCTCCAGACCTGGCTCCATCAGACTATCATCTGTTTCGGTCGATGCAGCATGATTTAGAAGACAGGCATTTCAAAAATTATGAAAAAGTCTAAAAATGGATTGCTGATTGGATAGCCTCAAAGGATAGAGCTTTCTTTCGCCGCGGAATTCAATTGTTGCCAGAAAAGTGGGAGAAGGTTGTAGCTGCCGCGGGCGGATAGTTTGTTTATAATCAATACAATTTTTATCATAGAAATAAACATTAAAAAACATAAAAAAACAGCGACTTTTAATGCAACCACCCAATATATGTGCATCTCATTATCTAACTAACAAAATTAGTGGAAAAATGGGATCTTGCATAAAATCTGTATTTATTTATCCTACATTTTGATCTCGTTAATGTATGCTGAGTTCGTAACAGATCCAGTTCGATCAATATAGTGAAGAGTTACAGAGTCATAGTCCAGAAAAAATCTTTTTTAATATTTTTATCATAGGATTGAAATTGTTCATAGTCGGACTGATAATTAGAAAAAATAGTTAATAAATAATTGATCTGGGTACCTTTTGTTTCCGCAAATATACACATTAGTCGTCTTGTTTTCCTAATTTATGATATTATAATATATATGTATTATACAGGGTGTCCAGGAAGTAGTGCGCCAAAATTAAGGGGATGGTAACTTGGGTCATGACCTACTTACCAGAATATCAAAATATGACCTTAATGAAAACCTCACCGTTTTCGAGATATTTGGGTTTTTATAAAATATTAAATTTTCACTACCTTATGTCAGATTATTGACTAGTAGGTGAACATAAAAACACATGTTATTGTTATTATTTTTTTTTTTTTTTTTGCTAAAATATTCTAGATAAGTTGCCCTACCTGGGAAGCGTGTCATTTTTTATTACTGACACAAGACTACTCATCAATCTTTTCATAAATTTTTAATTTTATTTTAAAATATGAATCCTACAAGAGTTCAAAAGAAAACTAATTTTCTTCAACAATTACTTGGATGGGAAAACTGAGTTCGACTTATAAAAACAAACTAGGGTCGGAAGGGCTCATTGCAAAAATCTCTTGCAATAAAAGCAATACTAGTTTAATTGCCCTGATCATACTCTGAAGTATATATCCTTGAAAAAAAAAAATCAAATTCGTCGCATTAATGATGATTATATGAAATGTGATGAAACATCATGGAAAATAATTTCATGAAACTAGGACAAACGATCATCTAAATTAAATGACAATAGTCCACAGGATAAAAAAGTAGAATTTTCTATATCGATAGAACGACAACTTAACAAAAGTAGTTTTTATTACAAAGAGGGTTAAGGTCTCAACTCAAACCAAACTCGAAAATTCAGATTATTCAAAAAAAAAAAACGAACAATTCCACGGGCAACTGTTTTTCTAAGGTAATTCACTCACCCTCAGCAGAGTCTTCTGTAAACGGGTGGATTAAAAACCGCAAACGGAAAAGAGAAAATTATTCATTTTTAGACGTTTAAAAGAATATTTTCTTTCTCGACGTTTGTAAACGTATTTTTTTTTCTTCTCTCAATTCGTTAGTAACAAACAATTTTAAGATTCAAGGATAATTGAATAACTTACCGCCATAGTTTCCTCGGGGTCCATGATCACGATCACATTCAGCCTCTGAGATCTCATTGCTCTCCTTTGAATCATTGAAGGATGAGTTGCTCATGTCGTGATTTCTTGGTGGTGGTGGTGGAGGTTCAGGCGATCCATTATTGGGCATGTTGCGGGCAGATCCTTTTGATTATTTAAAATTAAGATTTAGAAATATATTATACGAAATTCTTGTTTAATTGACTGTTCACTTACCAACACTTCGTCGTCCAACTGATCCACGAGATCCATAGTGATCATAGGGTGTTCCATAAGGTCCTCCATACTGTGATCCGTACTGATCTTCTTCTGGAGCACAATTGGCAGGATCATCATACTCAGGTCCAGGACCACCATATAGGCTTCCACCTTGTGAGTTAACTCGAGTGTATCGTCGCTGTGGAAAAATTTAAAAAATACATTGTCATTTGGGTTGTATGCGAAAAGTTTTCTCTGTCTCAAATCTCAATATTTTCAATACTAATCTCCATAAGATTAGAATCAAAAATACAAAAAACGGGGATATAACATGAAATTGGCTTCTTTCTATTCTAATTTATTCTGAAACACAGATTTTATATAGAAAAACCGAGTTTTGAATTGAAATCGAGCTCAGCTGTTCTATGTAAAAATTGAGTCTAAGCTTTTGCGCAGTTTTTTTTAGAATATAAACCATTGATCTCACTTAAAAAATCCCTTAAGCTGAAATTCAATTTTGTAAGTATTCATAAAATTAAATTTAATCTCAGCTAACTGATATTGATCTTTAAAATTATCGAGACAAAAGAAATAGTCTAAAAATAGTGAGATCGATCTTAATTTCGAGATTGACCGATTAATCGATCTCAAGATCTTAAGATTTAAAAATTTACTATGAGACCTGTTAGAACTTAAACTGTATGACTATGAAAATAACATCGATCTCTTAACCAAAGATTGGTCTCATTCATCAGTCTAATTTCCAGAGCTCACTCGAGATCGATTTGAGATCAAGCTAATTTTTATGAATACGACTAGCCAACATGATCTCAATTAAATTCTCAATTTTTCTATATACGAGTCAATACTGAGCATTTGTTAAATTTTCTAAAATATGAGCCATAATTCCTGCAAAATCAATTAACTTACATATTGATCCTCTTCAGCACAATTAGCTGGATCATCATATTCAGGTGCAGGTGTATAAATAGAGCTCTGTCCACCTTGACTATTCTTTCGGGCATATCTATTATTTTGTCTTGGCATCGATTGTGATCCAGATCGTGAGTGTACATGTCCTGGATGTCCAGCTGGTCCCATAGTTCCGGCATGTCCTGGAGCTCCATGTCCATTTTGGTGTGGGAAAGTTTGGAAATTCATGGCCTTTGTAGGATCCATTTCTTCGCGGAAACCGAGCAGATGGAATGTTGCATACGGGCAAATTTCATCTTCCATGCCTTACAAGAATTGTTTTTTGTTTTAATATAGAAAAAAGAGTGTTAGTGTTGTACTTTATAATTTTTAAATATTTTTATTTCATGCATAATTTTGGCAAAAAGCAGGTTTAAAAGCACATTTAATAAAAAAGCTAACTAGATACATGCAGTTCTACTACTTTACCTTCACATTTTGCAGCAGTTGAATTTGTTAGTAGCTCACACAAATCGGTTGAAATTATTTTACTTTACTTAACAGTTAGTAAGAAGATAAATTAAATAATAAAATATAATAAATGTTGCTTTGAAGTAAAATAACAATTAATTAATTCATAAGTTTTGACTTCAGAATATTACTACTATTTTCGTATTTTTGTACTTAATTTTATTTTTCTTCAAGGCTACACTTAGATGTAGCAAGAGTTGTAATTAAATTAAATAATAAGATATAATACGACCTTTGTAAGTTGATTTTATTACCAATAGAAACCCAAATAAAAGTATTCAAATTTGATAAATAGTACAGCCACAACACTGGCTTAAAATTATATATAGATGGAAATAATTAATTATTATGATTAAATACAGTTTTTACGAAAAATATTTCTAATAATTATTAAATTAAAATTTTCACCTCGTTATGTGCAACTAGCGATAGTAAAACCAGCGAAGTAAGTATAAATATGTTCGAATATACTTTAATTTTATATCTTCTTCCTATTTTTTTCTGCATGATATTTTCATGTCTTATACTAATATAGTTCTTCTTTTAATAAATATTATTATTGTCGCAGAAACAAACATTTTATAAGGAAAAATGAAAATTGAAATATGCTTTCGATTGGAATAATTACTTGAAGATAGTTGGAACAGAGTATATAATTTACATAACGACAATTCTTAACGTTTGTAATAATTTACACCAACCATAGGAAGTTAATTATTTCAACTGAGGCTTTTGCGAGAATTTATTTTGTCTTAATGAGGCAGTACTAGTGTCTAATAAATACACGTAGGATTAACTCCTTGAAATATTTTGATCAACATTTTCTTATATTCTCTAAAATCAACCCTTCCCCTCAAAATAAGATATGAAAATTTTAGGTCATATGTTTTTAAGTTATCAGGTCAAAAATTTGAAATTTAAATGTTGATATGCTACTGTGATCAAAAAGTAAAGCCAATTTTGAATTTAAATTGCGCGGGTACATCAATTCGAGCAAATCTTCTTGTTTTTAGGTTGGTAGCACTGTCATTCATATATGTATATAAATTTCAAGTTAGTACGTCATGGTTAGTTTCGTTGTGTTTTCTGAGTACCTAAAAGTAAATTTTTCGATTTTTACAATGTGTGATTTCATTGAGTAAAGAAGTTGCATTCAATTCTGTTTGTTTCTGCTGCAGAAATGTTTAGAATGTTGCAAAAGGCCTTCGGCGATCTGGTTTTGTCTGAAAGAAATGTTTACAAGTGGTATAAACAGTTTAAAGAAGGTAGAGAAAGCGTTGAAGACAAAGAGCGTCCCGGACGACCATCAACATCAATCAATGAACAACATGTCAATGAAATCAAAAATTTGGTGCTCAAAAATTGTCGGTTGGCAATTATAGACCTCGTTGATACTATAAACATATCATTTGAATTGGTCCAAACCATTTTGAAAGAACATTTGTGCTTTAGAAGAGTCACATCTCGATTGGTTCCAAAAACACTCAATTTCTTGCACTGCACTGCATTGGTTCTTCGAGACTTTTTCATCAAAAATTCGATGCATGTCATTCCACAACCACCGTATTGCTCGATTTAGCTCCATGTGACTTTTGCCTATTCTCTAAGCTTCGGGGACACCATTTTGAATAGACTGATAAGATAAAAGAAAAATTGAGGAAGGAACTGAAGGCCATTCCAATCATCGAGTTTCAGAATTGTTTCGAGGATTGGAAAAATCGCTGGCATAGGTGTATTGTATCGGGCGAAGACTACTTTGAAGGAGATGATATAGATTTGGAAGAATAAATACAAATTTTGAAAGTTATAAACAAATTGGCTTTACTTTTTGATCACAGTAGTAAAAAAAGAAACTAGATCGAATTTGAAAAAAAGAAGCGATTATGATAAAAACTAGAACTTTTTGTTTTATTATAGCATATATACAGGGTGTTCAGAGGTGGGAGGTCAATACTGAAGGGGGTGAAAGGTCAGACCGAGACAAGCAAAAAATCGTATGGGTGGGGGGGGGCATCTTGCACCGTTTGGCAGTTACAGGGTGATTCGTAAATCAGGATTTTGCCTTATATGGGAACCGCTCTTGTATTTTTATCTTTTTTTCTACGCATCGCAGCGGCCCCAAACTGATTTCAAAAAATCACTATGTGGAAGCCCTTTCCAAAAAAGTTTACACCACCCCCCTATCCCCAACCCCTTGGCCACAATCCCCCCTGGAAGTTGAAAAAATTAACTTTTATTTCACGATTTTTCACTTTTCGCCCCACTTTTCTCCGAAATTCATGTTATTAACATACCTACTTTTTATTTTTTTTAAGTTGCCTATCTAATTACCTTTCCAAAAAGGTGCAACATGGCCAGGTAGGAAAAGGATACGAAAATTTATTTACAAAAATCCTTTTACAGAATATCATGATAATTCGAATTTTTAAGAAATTATACTTAAGTTAACTAAAAAATACATTTTGTTCGCTTAAAAACTAATTACAATTAAAACGTTTGTCCTTTAAAAGCTGTTCAAAATGTTCTCCGCTAGTTTCGATGCATGCAAGTAGCCTTCGTTTTATTTCACGTTTGAGGTCTATGGTAGCCAGCCTCTCCCGTATTTTCGTGGCTGCAGTCCCAATCCTGGTAACTAATTCTTGTCTGGTGTTGATTTTTCTTGAGTAAACATCATCTTTCATCATTCCCTATAAGAAAAAGTCCAGTGGAGTAAGGTCCGGTGGCCTAGCAGGCCAAGGAATCGGTCCACCTCGTCCAATCCAGCGCTCTGGGTAATTTTCATTTAACCTTGCCCTAACAATGTTCCCAGTATGCGCAGGTGCTCCGTCGAGCTGTAAATAAATTGCGCTTCTGGTGGCCAGGAGGATGTCCTCCAACAGATCCGGAAGGATATTCTCCAAAAAGTCCGAGTATAGCTGACTATTCAGCACTTGGGGCAAGATGAAGGGTTCTATCAACTGGTTGCCGATGATGCCAGCCCAGACATTGACACTAAATCTTTGCTAGAAGGACCGACACCTGGTCCTATGTGGGTTCACATCTGACCAGGTGTGGAGGTTGTGTAAGTTTGTGATGCCATCCCGGGTGAATTGCGATTCATCCGTCCACAGAATTCGGTCTAGAAACCTTCTGTTTTCGATGTCAGACTCGAACAGCCAAGTGCAGAATTGCAATCGTCCTTCGGAATCTCCTTCCCTAGTGCTTGGACCGGGATATGGTGGAATGGATGTAGTCCCTCTCGGTTCAGAACGGTCCAAACTCTCCCTGAAGACAATCCTGACCTTCGTGCGACCTGCCTGATGCTTATTACAGGGCTGTTCCTGACGATGTTGAGGATTTGTTGGTCGGGGTCCGCTGAATCGGCCGATTTTCCTGCTCGCGTTTCTGCTCTGGGGGCGGTTACACTTCCGGTTTCTTTTAACCTTCTGAAAGTCCTTGAAAATACCCTTCTGTTGAGTACCCGCCGATTCGGGAATCTCCTTTGTTATTCTCGTACGGCCTAACTATCATTTCCTTCTACTAAACCGTGCACGTAAATTATATCGGCATACTCGTCAACACTGAATTCTGCCATTTTATCTTAATTTTTTCTATTAAACACCCGTTCTTTTCACTTCCTTCTTCAACTGTGGTCAATGTCCTTTCAAACTCACCCATTTTTATACCATAATTCATAGGAGGTATTAGAAACGGAGCGTCAGGATACTTAGGAGTCAATACTGGATATAATAATCTAATAACGCTATTTAACGAGATTACATTTATTATTTTACTACTGTTTTGCTGAAAAAATAAAAATGTATTACCTCTGTTTCCTAAACAAACATTTCCGAACTTGCTGTCATAAAAATTGTTTACTTAACGACTTTTTTCATTATGGTGCAATAAAGTAATTAGGTACCTGTGAGGATGTTTTAATTTCAGGACTTTTGCAACCCTTTTCTACCTGGCCATGTTGCACCTTTTTGGAAAGGTAATTAGATAGGCAACTTAAAAAAAATAAAAAGTAGGTATGTTAATAACATGAATTTCGGAGAAAAGTGGGGCGAAAAGTGAAAAATCGTGAAATAAAAGTTAATTTTTTCAACTTGCAGGGGGGATTGTGGCCAAGGGGTTGGGGACAGGAGGGTGGTGTAAACTTTTTTGGAAAGGGCTTCCACATAGTGATTTTTTGAAATCAGTTTGGGGCCGCTGCGATGCGTAGAAAAAAAGATAAAAATACAAGAGCGGTTCCCATATAAGGAAAAATCCTGATTTACGAATCACCCTGTAACTGCCAAACGGTGCGAGATGCCCCCCCCCCCCCCCCCCCCACCCATACGATTTTTTGCTTGTCTCGGTCTGACCTTTCACCCCCTGCAGTATTGACCTCCCACCTCTGAACACCCTGTATATAGCTATACTAAAAAAGATATGATTTTTTAATAAAGTGCTAATTTTTAAGCCTTTTAGTTGTATATAGCTCGGATTGTGAACATTTCTGAAAAATATTCTGTTAAAACATAATAGAAAAACTAAACCTTCAAAAACTTATTACAACTCTGGAGACATCTAAAATGGTTAAAAATATTTAAATTAAAAAAAAACCCAAAAAGTAAGCAAAAAAATATTATATATACTTAATATCACAAAATAAAACGAGAAAAAAAAATAAAAATAATCCAGAATTAAACCCAAGCTACCTGGATGGGTATGATAGCAGTCGTCAGACCCATGTGGATGTCTCCTTGGAACAGGTGGGGCTCTAAGTTCTTCATAAATAGGTCTCCTTGGGTCCCAGGTTGAATGGTTCGAGCGCATAATGCGGCCTAATTTGTTTGTATCGTTTTGGATTTAAGCAACAAAACAAGACGTATGGGACGGGGGACAAAAACCGAAACGAAATTGTATTGTAGATGTGAAACATATAGTAGAATAAAAGTAAGCGCTTCTAAAGGCTTTTTTCTCTCGAAAAATGTGTATACAAAATTGGTGACACATTTTACGATTTAAATTTTTTTGTTTAACATCTAGATATTGCGAGAAAGAATGGATAACAAAAAGCATGCAATAAGGTTTTTAATTTTGCAACTTGTAATTTTACATAAGTAGCTATTAGATACTTCAGGTAGGCAATTAATTGGACTTAATAAAGGCAAAGCAGCCTACAAAGCGGACATTAATAACATCTAATGGAACTGCAATTCTAGATTGGATATTTATCCTTTTTTTTTTCAAAAACAAAAAAATTTAAGTTCCATAAGTTGTGCTTACTTATTACTGTACCTCGCTTGATCCTGTCACAGGTGTTGTAGTTGGATCCGGGAACTGGGGGCAATTTTCGGTTTGGTGGAGCAATGTATCCCAACTCATCCCTCAGGTCAGGTCTCCTTTTGTCCAGAGTGGCACCAGGTCCCATTGACTGATTGTAAACTACATCGTCTAGAATTAATCGATGATCGTGTGCTCAATTTTTGGAGAAGATGCTTTTGTTACCATTTCCTTAAGTTTACTTTTGCTTAAGTCTTTAACTGTGCTCAAAGCGTAATTTTTAAATTTTTTTTCAAAAAGGTGCACTTAAAATTTATTTATAAAAAAAAAATTATCCTGAATTTTTTAATACTTTCGAAATTTTAGTCTCGACAAAAATCTTAAAAAATCTTCCAAATGTTTACTTTGGTGCGGGAATGAGGATGACAAAACTCATTTGATTTTTAAAAAAAATCCAAAATTTTTGAAATTTAATAGAAAATATTTCGGCAAAGTTGCCATTATTATATTTTTTTTTGCATATATTTTTTGATTTAATTTTAAATTAGCTGACCAATATCTTTTTTTTTTTTACAAAATTACAAAAGCATTTCAATGAATTGGTGCGAAAAGGTGACTATATTATGAAAACTTATCAACGTTTGGAACGTGAATTTATTTTTTTGCGATAATGAAAGCATCTTTGTTGTTTATTTGATTTTAAGAAAATATTTTATCGCTAGATAGAGGGATTTATAGACAGGTAGAAGATAGATAGACATAGAGCAGTTAGTTAGTTAGATAGACAGTTTTTTGTTTTTTTTTTTAGTTCGACAGTTCAAGAGAAGGAAACACTAATTTTGAAATTTTCGAAAATTTGAAAATTGTTGTTTATTTCTTTTAATCTTGGTTGGTTTATTCTCATTCAGTTTTATATTTTTTTTACATTTTTATTATCGCAAAATTTTGTCTACAACATCAATATACACAATAGAACGAATCTAAATAAATAATGACTATAATTTAGAACGACTTATTAAAATAAGTTTCTGCAAAATACCTTTCCTACTACTTACCTTGAAAAAAGATCCGATAACGCGAACAAAATAAATTGTTTGTAGTAAAAGTGTACCTTATTGTCTTGTATATATTAAATTATTAATTAGGTAGTTATGTTCTGATTATATTAAAAGTCGTGTTGAAATTTTCATGAGTGGATAGGATTGTAAATTATCGCTTTTACTAATTTTCAAATCAAGTAATGCAATATTTTACTAAGATTTATGACGAATTTTCTTTATTAGCAGTATTTATTTGGTTTATCCAGAGAAATAGAAAATTCTTTATGGAAATGGAATTTTTGATAATCTATAGTAAAGTTAAAATTTGAGCTGATCATTTTTTCTTTATGTTTGAATTAGATCCGACTTAACTTAACTTAAACCGGTTTCGGTCCAAATTGAACTAAATTTTTTAAATTTTTTAACCACTATGTTTTTTAGGAAAAAAATTATTCAACCTTGCTAAAACTTCATACACTACACTATTTTTTAATGTACTTCCCGAATCTAATCGCAGATTAACGCTATCTGGCGTTATTTTTAAAAAATGGCGGCTGAAAGCAGAAAAAATGGCGAATTTTTTAAATGTTGATTCAAATAATCGTAAATTAAAACAAGAAGCCATCAATGTAGGGTGCTAATTCTCGGGATCTGGTAGCATAAATAGTTTCTCTGAAAGATAGGAGCGATAGTGATGAGAAATCGAATATGGCGAATTCAATATGGCGATTTTTACATACGATGTTTTGATTTTTGCAGATTTTTGTTTTATTTATATATCTACAGGGTTTCTTTTCCAATTTATTAACTTTTTATCATTTATGAGGTTACTTGAGTATGAAGTCAGATTTCCAAATTTTAAAATGGCGGATCCAATATGGCGCGTAAAATTCTTAAATTTGATCGAATTGGGATTGAAAACTGTGTATAAAAGTTTTTGAGCTCGCTGATTACCAATCTGAAATCAGATTTTAAAAATTCAAAATGGTGGATCAAATATGGCGGATAAAATATCTTAATTTGATCGAATCCGGACTGATAACTGTAAGTTTTTGAGGTCGCTGATTACGAATCTGAAATCAGATTTTAATAATTCAAAGTGGTGGATTTGGACATTTCTTAATTAGATCGATTCCGGACTGAAAACTGATAACGAATCTGGGATTCAATTTTAAAAATTCAAAATGGTGGATCAAAGATGGCGGATAAAATTTTTTAATTCGATTAAATTTGTCTTGAAAACCAGGAACTTAGATACGCCTTTCTTGAATATAAAGTAGTATTTTCGAAATGTAAGGTGAAGGATCGAATATCGAAACCTATTAAAAACAAAAATTTTTTTTATTGCATACGCCATTATTAAATTTAATTTGATTTTGCCTGTCCGCCGTATCTGATTGATACGTTGCCCGACTCATACCAACGTGGAGGTCGACGATCCATTGAGTCTTTTTTTTATATATATATATTTCTAATTTTTTTTTTATAATTTTTATTTTTTTATACTTTTTCATTTTTAGTAACTTATTCTAATTATTATTGAACAAATTTTTAATGTAATATTGCGATCGGATTCGGGAAGTGCAGGTAAAAAAATATATATGAAATTTTGGCAAGGTTGAATAGTTTTTTCCTAAAAAACATAGTGGTTAAGAAATTGAAAAAATGTAGGTTATTTTGGGCCGAAACGGATTAAGTGATCTTAATAGAGGCGCATGGGGTCAAGACAATTTCAAATTTAAAAAAAAAATGTTAAAGTGTTTGGTTCTTCCACTCCATTTGCATTTATTTCGTTGGGGTCAGTAGTGATCCCATGCGAATATTTGTGTGATTTTCTTAATGCGCCTATTTAAGGGTTAAATAGGCGATTTTAAAAGTAAACTGGAGTCTATCAGTATTAGGATTTAAAAAAGCTGACTGCAATATAGCAGAAAGTAACCGATAACTTTTAAGGGATTAATAAAAAATAATTTTACGGAATGTTTTGAAGATTTGTTAAATTTTGTAATGTTCGTGAAACTCTTTTAAAGCCTTTTACTTTAGATCGTCAGTCCAAACATTGTATTTAATCATTCTATCAAGATTTAACCATTAATATGTACTAAACGAAGCTGCAAACTTAGCTTTATTAAAACTGGTTTACTAAATTAATTACATCGACTAGTTTACCAAATTTTGTTTAAGTAGCAAAGTGAACTTTTTGTAATTTTTTTAAAGATCTATTTTTCATTAAACCTTTGTACTATACAATAAAAAAACAATGTATGTAATGTAAGAATAGATGTGAAGATAGTACCATGTAGTAGTAGTAGTAGTAGTATAGTTTTATAATCAGTGTTTGTTATATACATTAGCTTGTTAAAATTTGCAGGATCTTTACCTTTCTCAAAAAGTAACTTATGTTTATCTTCAATGCATTCAATTTTATTTTAATAAATGTCATTGCAGAAACTTACTTTAACAACATTAAATTTTAAAATGTAAAGAACTGTGTGTATGTGGTGCAACACAAGCATATCGTATCATCCAACCAACATTAAAAGAAATATATATTGTTTAAAAATTTATATAAACAACAATCCAAGAAGAGGAGAGTAATGCTCTTGGGGGTGGTCAACAAACATGCTTCTATGATTAAGTTTAGACAGAGAACAGTAGGGGGTTACACAAACAATCTCTAGACACTTTAGTAGCATCGATCTATGAACACCGAAAGTAAATAATTGTAAGATTGATTAGTAAAAATGTTTTATACTTATACTTAGTTGATCTTATCCGTAAATTGTTTTTAAAACCTACAGTAGACATCCTTGGGGCCTCCTCTAAGGTCGTCGGTTCTTCGTCTTGAGAGTGCTACACAAATAACAAGAATACCCACCGCGACAACAATACACGTTGCGATTAGAGGTACCATAAAGTTGAGATCCAACCATTCGGGCATCCAGGCAGGCATTGCCATACGTGTGCCACCATTGCCATTGTTATCACCATTAGCGGGTGGGGCAATAGTGCCTTTTTTCATATCAAAATTTGTTTTTTGTTGGAACATAGCAAATACATACCCATTTTAATTTTTTGTATTCGCGAATACATTACCAAAAAAACAGGCAGACCACCACGATTTACAGTAACGAGGAGTACAAAGAAACAAAAGAAAAAATGAAATTAGTTAAATGTTATATACCTTTGTGATGATTGCCTTTGCTACGTAGGATACAAATAACAATAATGGCAATTATTATAACTAGGATGGCAGCTACCACCGGTACAATTAAATTTAAATTCGACAAGATGATGCGAATAGTATCCTCAGCGGTTAAATCGGGTAAATCGCGCGAGGGTGCAATTGTCCCTGAAACAACCAAAGGATAATGGTAACAACTGAAAATGGTTGGTTACTTTGCTTAAATTTTATGAAACTGAGATGATGATTTTGTTTAAATTATTATTATTTTTTTATTTTTTTGTTTTTTTGTAATTTTCAAAAATGTATATAAATTTCTTTTTTTTTTGTATAAATATCATGTTCTCATAATGCTGTTGATGCGAACACTTTTTTTTTTAAATTCAAAATGCAATTTGTTTTTCTATATAACAAAAAGTTATTTTTTTTTTAACTTTGTTAACTTGCTAATAATATTATTGATAATTTTAAATAACTCACTACGGTTAGCATAAACAGTTTATTTTTGATTATTTTATCCTAAGTTAAAATGTATAGAGGCTATAAAAAACAGCGTTAATCGAAAAACAATGAAAAATGAACGCTTCTTCGGAACAAATTAGAGTCTATGGACAAAATCAGTTTCAAATAAATTTGGAAAAAACTTTGTATTTTGTTTGTTTAACAAAAATTTATATTGAAATTAACAAAATTCAAAAAATGTCTGTTTTATGTGTTTTTTTTGTTTTTTGTTTTTTTATTTTATTTTGATAGTCGTGGAGTTTTCGTTTTAGATTATAAAGCGGATTAAAGCTTCTGTTTTTTTTTTCGCACATTTACTCATTTATTTCGCATATACTTTATCGGTTTTTAATCAAGTGATTTTTGGAAATAGTATGTATAATTTCGTAATACTGTGAGTCATTTAATTATGAAAAAATTGTAAAGTCTTTATAATCCAGATTTTATATAGACCATTTCCTGACTGAGGTTTTTTTTTTCATTCTAATGGGGGTATCATAAAAATGCTATTAATATTAGGTAAGTATGGGCCCTATATCTTATATATTAAGAGGAAAATCAAATTGTAATCCTCTTTTAACCTATTTCCTGTGCACGTATCTTAATGAAACATATATCAAACGAAAGGTATTTTTTCATAGATGTGCAGAATATATATTTTATTCAAGTACGTGCATAGGGAAAGGTGTGAAAGCCAGGTAAAGTTTTACGTATAGTGAAAAATTGTTTTATTCAGATACGCACTAATACACTAACACGAAGTCAGATCGATTCGAAATAGAAACTGTATCTTTGGTCGAATATCGACAAAAGGCGACACTAATTTTTATTAATTCAACACTTGCAAGTAAAAATTGTTTTGATCTTTTCTTTAAAAAGAAAAGGAAATAAAGGTGGATGCGAATTTTGGATTCTGAAAATTTTTTCGCATTTTCATTGATTTAGCGTGAATTAAAGTTTAGTAAGTTGTAATATGAAACACTCCGAATTTGAGTATATTAAGACGTTTAAAAACTTATTTAATACGGTCTAAATCTACTTAAAAGTTCATGATAAAAATCCTAATATAAAATTAATTTAAGGGGGTCCTCTAGTTTCTCGGGTCGAAAAAATGGAATTTTTTTTTTTTTCATAAATCACATCTACAATGTGTAGAAAATGTGTGCCAAAGGATTTTTCTATATTTGAAGTGGTTCACAAGTTACGGCCCTGGAACGGAGCAGGTATACGAAGAGCGCGCTGGGCTGCGCGAACTTTCAAACGCGTTTTTCTCGAAACACCATTTTTCGAAATGGTGACCACGATATTTCAGAAACTACTGCACCGATCTTGTTCAAATTTATACAGCATCTTTAATATATTATAAGCCAGCGATTGAACTAGGATTATCATGATTGCTTCAATAGTTTTTTTTCTACGAGCGAAAAAGTTAAGAAAAAATGAGTAAAAAATAGAATGTAATTTTCAAAAGTGTATAAAAAAGTCAATTTTTGTAATTTAGAATTCATTCTAGTTCAATCGCTAGTCTTAAATATGAAGATTAAAATGCCGTTTGGTTTATTGATTTCAGATAAGTAGAACAGCCGCAATCTTGGTCACCGTCAAGCACCTCTTTTACTTGATGTCTTCCTGTCGGCCACTATAACTTTTACTCTATTATATATTTTGATTTCAAAAAATGTGTAAAGCTTATTTAAATGTTAATAAAGATTATGCAAAAACAATGAGATTGATTATTTCGATGGTTTGCCCGTAAAAAATTATTGAAAAAGCCGTAAATAAACAGCCGAGAAACTAGAGGACCCCCTTAATTTAAGGGTAGGAAATTTTTTTGTAGATCTGTAATTCAGTACATAGATGACGCGATATGGAGATATTTTTTGATTACAACAAGAAAATTTTGGATTTTAATATTTAAAAAAAATTTAGAAATATTGAAAACAATTCTTTTTTTCTTATAGTTGGACATTATTTTTCTGAGAAATTTTGGAAAGAGTTGAAAGAAGTCACCATAATTTTCACTAACACGAACACTCAACAAGAAATGGTCTAAAAAATCTACAACATTTTTTAATTTCAAAAAATTATTTTTGAGAACGAAAATTAAATTCCAATCAATGTCATTTGGTACCCTTAAAAAATATAATATGCTAAAATTAATTTGACCTTTTATTAGCAACTTCTAGGGACGAATTGTTAAATAATTAAAATTTGAGTTTTGTCTATTATGACAAATATTTTGAAAAAAAAAAAATTAAAGTAGCAATTGAAATTCTTTTTAACACTTGCTCTGTGTTTATGGGTCAAAATTGCCTAACGTGTAATGCATTCATATGCAGAAAACATTCTAATTTAGCTATAAAATGGGTTAAATATATTAAAACTAGTAAAATTCTACTCGAAAAATTTTACCAAGAAACACGTTGTTTCACACATTTTTTTTTTTTTTCAAATACAAAATAAGGGTTAAATTTATCATCTTTTTAGTTCTGATATATGATATTCCTCGCTACTTTAAACTAGTTAAATATAGCTAAATTTCTATATTTTACAACACTAAGGTGACTAATAGATATTAAGGAACCATAATTTTAAAGGATATCATCTTTGTATATCATCAAGGTTTTTTTGGACCATATGTTATAAGATCGGTTAAATAAAATTCTCTTTCTATTGTATTTTCAGTTTGTGCAAGCTCTACAATTTCGTGTCGATTAATAACATACCTAATTTATTAAAAAAAAAACCACTACATATTATCTTACATATTTTCTTAGTTCTTTAAATTTTAGCTCGGTAAATTTATATATTTTTATATGAATTTAAGACCCTCAGTTCCGTCACGAATAAAGTATATGCGATTATTTTCCTATAGAAGCTTAAAGCGCTTTAAAAAATTTACATAAAATGCCAAAAAGGAGAGTATCAAAAAGTGGACGGAAAAATACAATTAGTTTAATTAAGACAATTTGCTTTTATACAAAAACAGAAAAGCGAACAAACTAAATGCAAAATAACCGGAAAAATAATAATAATAATTACGAAGAAGATATCATCCGATGGAACTTCGGTTGTTTCAGGAACAAATCCACTTGAACGTGAAATCCTCGTTTTGGAAACTTTCTGACAAGAAATTAATTCTTAACGATAAATTTAATAAAACTGAAAGTACTCATTCAAAAATATATTGAAAAAGAGAAAAAACTTTTACTATCTCAACGAAAAAACCAAGAAACTCCGAAATTCATTCACGAGGTTATAAAAATGCTCAGATTCGGAAAAGATTTTTATTCGACGAGTAATCATCCCAAATCATGTTGATGAAAAATATACGCCTAATTAAAAATTATTTTTTTTCTCTTATAATATTATACCTCAATTTCTATATATATATACAAAAGGCTATATGCACATGCTATAGACGATCTAAGCTAATTTCTCAGATATAAATCATTCGAGGAAGTTTACCACATAAATTGTGCTAGAATTTCACAAAATACATCGATCGACTATGCAAGGTATAAGCTGAATTCATTGATTCGTGTAACCAAAGTTGAGCATTTTTATATACCTTTTGAACTGAATATAAAATTAAGAAATAAGAAAAACAAATTGCATGTACGCAATAAAACAAAATTATTAATATAATAAAATTAATGAAATGATGAAAAAAAAAAATATATATACGGAAAAGCAAAAATGCGATCTCCGTGTGAGCTGGTGTGGGAAAAGTAACATATCTTCTAATTTTATTTTAATATGCTCAAAGGTGTGGTTCTCGTTGTGTTCTTTTTAAAAAATATTACAAATTGAAAAAAAACCAAAAATTTCTCAAAATTAAGAAAAAATGTGTTCTAAAAAAGCTCAAAAAAAGTTCCGACTTGATACAAAATTAAAAAGAAGCCATCTACATAGCAACGGTGGATGTTTTCAGATTTGTACTGCGTTTTTGTCGAAAAGAATTGCTTTTACTCATGTAATTCGATTTTTATAAAAATATATATGTACAATTATAATATTATGATGATGCTGTTATATTTATAATACATAAAGGTTTTTAATTGCTTTGTTATTTAGAAATTCGTCGAAATATGGATATATGTATTTACAATTAAATTTATACAGCTGTTAACATGCGTTAATATTTTATATGATGTATTTCCATATTATCGGCTCATTTATTTTTACGTCTATATGTTTTCTTGATAAACCACTCTATAGATTTTTTTTTTCAATGAAAAGAGCTGTAACCTACTCTGAGATTCTCAAAAAAATCAGATTGTGTTTTCTGTCGTTATCAAAACTCTAATTTAAATAAATAGTTTTGATAAAATCAATTAGCGGACAAAATATAAAATCTAGTAAATTAACTCTCCAATTCTGGGTCAAATTTAAGAGCTCCTAATCCCTTAACTGCTACCAAAACTCATTTTAAAGGAACTAATATTTCACCATAATTTAAGAAATGTTAGAAACACGCTGATATCTTAAAATTTGTGAATTCTTCTTTGAACAGATCTCTTTCTTCTGAATTAAAGTGATTTTTTAATATAATTAAGAGATTCAGAGCTCTAAACTTGTGTATAGAATGGGGAGGTAAATTTAAAAATTATTCAAATTCTATTTACAAATAAAAAGCCGACATATATGTATGTACAAAATTTTGAATTGGAAGTTGTGATACAAAAAGCAGATCAGGAAATCAATTTGTTTTCTATATCAAAAAATGGTTATGCTTCGTTATCAAAATTTTCTATTATTGTTAATGCTTGTTATTTGGTCACCGTTTTATTTCAATTATGGGTATATGGTATATATATGTTTTTATTTACAAAACCGCAAATTAATACAAAGTAAATCTCCCCATTTTCGTAACATCAAATTACATGAGAAAATCGCATATATAATTTTTAAAAACATGTATAACGTCGGACGGTAACGCAGTACAAATCCACTAAAAAAATTCATACAAGGGCAAATGCTTTAAATATTAAATTGTACCTCCAGTAATAGTGAGCGTAGCGAATTCATATTCAGCGACCGTAAATCCAGCTGAATTGTGAGCTGTGATGCGGAGATTGTACCAAGTGGCTGGTTCGAGGTCCAGGACGACGTAGTTATTATCAGGCTTAACGTTGTTCGAAATTTGATTCCATTCGGTTTGGTCCCTTGATTATTTTAAAAAATATATGTATATTATTTAATTAATGATTCACTTCAATATAAAGCTCAATATGAATGTGAACAGACACTTACTTCTTCTTGCTTTCAACAACAAAGTGAGACATTGGGCAGCCACCATCTTTCCATGCCTTAAAGTGTAAACTTACAGAGTTTGATGAAACTTCAATGAATCGTGATTTTTCTGGCAGTATTGGTTTTGATCCCTTGGTTCGTGTATTTAAAATATCGGAGGCTTCACCGGCACCAATGCTAAAAAATGAAAATGGTTCTTTAATATTTTTGGTTTATGGGTAGTATTCAAAATACATATAATAAATCTACTTTTGGCAAAGGATTAAAAAAATTGCTTATAGTATACCTTAACCAAATAGTTTTTAAAATGTTTAAGTTCAACTTACAATTACCCTGTTATAAAACGTTAAATGTTATTATTACAAAGTCAGTTTTAAAGATAATTTATAAGGGAAACCCTAAAAAACCGCCAAATAAACTTATTCAACACTTTAATTAAAATAAAGTTAATATTTTCGGTCGCTCTTCGTTGTTTCTGTTTCTAAGTTTATTTTTTCAAAAATAATAGTTTTCAAGGCTCAAATCGCATTCACGCATAATTTTATATGAACCGTTTATTGCTTGAGTAAAAAGAACAAATTTATTTTATTACGCTCTATATTTTTAAATTCAAAATTATTGGAATTTGTATAAGCGTAGCATAGTAAATATTTAAGTGATTTTAGTATCTATTAACTAAAACATTCAAAGAAAGCTGAGTGATTTTTAAAAGTTAAAAATGTATATCTTAAAATACATTCCAGAACTAGACAATCTTTAAATATTTTTCATTTCCGATTTTAAACGAACGTTCCTACAACGTTTCACCAAAATATGAGAGAAAATCTTCTTAAATTCAATATGTCCCGAAAAAGTAAGATAAGTAATATCGTAAAATTTCATTGATTAGAACGACGAATTTAAAGTGTAAATAAATTCAGCTTTAATTTTATCTTTGCCGCAGGCGGCAGATATTCAGCTAAAGTTATTTATAGCTGAATAGCAGGCATTTGCGGCAATCTTTTAAACGAAATATTTTTGTGTTTAAATGAATTAAACAGTAGAAAAAATAGGTTTTCTGTGAAAAAAAAAAATAATAATAAATAATATATAGTTATATTTATTATATAAAACCACTTTTCCAAAAAAAGTCGATCAAATAGATCGCAACTGTGAACCAAAACCAATTCTTAATATTTTTTAAATTAAGTAATAATTAATAAAATAATACAAACATAAAATTTGGCTTTATGTTAAAATCTCACGTTTTTTTTTAGAAAACTGCTAAACTATATTTAGGTACAATTTTCTACAAGAAATGGTTTTACCATAATTTTTTTTTTTTAATATTTATTTCATAATGTCTACAGACATTTCAATTCTTACAGACCAAAGGAAAGAACAAGTTAAATTAACTACTCCCAGAATAAATACTGCATTTTATTAATTGTACTTTGCAGTTCGTGACTGGCTCGTGATAACCATAGTTGGTTCTAGGTGACGGCACCTTAAGAAACGGCCGAGGACTCATTACTCTTTCTGGTACATAAATATCAATTAAAGAAAGTAGTTCCGAGGATTTAACTTTGTGGCATAAAATATCTCTTATAAATAACTTCTCTGCTAAAATTAAGTGTGGATTATATGTACTAGTAATGCACAGCGAACATTGTATTGTACTTAGGCATATTTTCACGCCAATATGAATGTCTGGCAAAGAGCAAATCTCATAAAACACTTATACGCTGGATACCACACTACAAACTAATATTCCATAATAGACCTAATCCTTGTGCAGTATAATGTGACTAATGTAAATTGTTCTTTAAAATCCCTTGTATTACGTTTCACAAATCCTAAAATAGTAAACGCTTTAGAAATTATGTGCTGATGACTGAAGGATAACTTAGTATCAATCAATACACATAAATACTTAAACATTGACACTCTAGGAATAGAGGACACTATCAATTTATAATCAAAATCTATGGGAGATGCTTTTTGGTAAAAAGACATGACTTTACATTTAGAAATATTTAGTGAAAGGGAATTGTTTTGGCACCATTTAAGAAAAGAATCACAATCTTGTTGAAGCAATAGGCAGTTACTTAAAGATTTATATTAATATAATAAAATAATTTTAAGTCGTCCGCAAACATTAATTACATAGAAGGCCTGAATACATTTCACGTCATTAATATATAGAGCAAAAAGAAGAGGACCCAAATGACTGCCCTGAGGTACACCTTCATTGACTAAAATAACCCTTGATAGAACATTATTTAACCTCACAAATTGTCTACGACCATCGATGCGAAAAATTCACGAAACAGACAAAGAATATGAAATAGATCAAAATAAGACTTACATTTTCTCGCAATATATAGGCCATTTTTATTAGAAAAGTTACACTCCTCCTTTCTCACTAAAGTAAAAGTACTCAGTTTATTTTATTTACACTATTTACTAGATGTTATCTGCAGAAAAGACCTTTAGGGCTCAGTGGTCCCCATAAGAGTCACCCCTAACAATTAATAATATAATACTAGAAGTTGAATGAATACTCATATTATTATACGTTTATCTAGTTTAGCACCTAATTTTTTTACAGATTATATGCTTGCGTCTATTTTTATGAGGTCTAAAATCCCTGAAATAGTACCAAATAAATAGAAACACTTACTTGTTGAAACCTGTAGCATAAATCTGATACCGAGATCCACAGAGCAAATTTTCAATGGTATATTTCTGGGCATCAACCGACACTTCAGCGGTGTCCCATTCTCCGAATTCTAAAAACGAAAATGAAAATTACTTTCAAAAGTACATCCATTTTTAAACTTCTTATCTCACCTGGTTTATAGTGCAAGGTGTAGCCATGAAGAGGTGCAGTATCAGTCTCATGGGGCTTAAGCTTAACAGTGAGTGAGTCAGTCATTGTCGCAGAAAGAGAAACCTGAGGCGATTGAGGTGGGGCCAAAACGATAAGTTTGTGCGTGATCGAATCCTTGGCAATTGAGTTTTCGGCAGTGCAGGTGTATTCGCCGGCGTCTTGTCGTGTCACCGATTTTATGAACAGTGATCCTTCTGGCAGTTGTCGCATGCGATCGTTGGGCGTGAATTCGATTCCTTTGATCTTCCAGGTGATGTCTGGAGTTGGTGATCCAACAGCGAGACAAGGCAACTTGGCATCTTCCTTGAAGGTGGCGGTGAAGGTGTCATCGAAAGAGGCGATCTTGGCAGGAACTTGATCACTTGGGGTCGCGGTTATGCTCTTTGAGGGTTGTCCTTCGCCGATCACGGTGCTGGCAGTTACCCAGAATTCGTAAGGTTTGTTCTTCTCGAGTCCTGATGCTTCGTAGCTCATTTGATAGTGGGGAATCTTTTGGCTCTTCACTTCACCGTCGGATCCTTCGGGTCTGATGTAAACTGTGTACTGTTGAATGACACCATTGGGTTGTGCTGGTGGTCTCCAAGATACGAGAATTGCTTCGCTTCCCATAACAGAGGCTTTAACATCGGTAGGTGCTTCGGGTACTGTTGAGGAATTTATGTATGAAAATAAATCTTTATTTAGGTATTGAAGATACTTGCCGTCTTGTTCAGTTTGGCAATGAATTGGGGCACTTCGAACACCATCTCCTCCAGCAGTGGTAGCTAAAACTTGCATGGTATAATTGGTGTATTTCTTAAGTCCGTGGAGTACAGTGTCGCTTGATGCAGTCTTCTTGTAGTCCTTGTTCCTATCGTCTATAAGTATAAATTATAAGTTGATGAGTATTTTCAATTCCACCTTTTAAGAAGGCAGTCTACTAACAGTAGTCTACTATACTACATATCGAAACTTTGTCAAAAACACCTTGATGAATTTGTTTGAAAATATTAAAATATGCGTGAGTACTTTAAACAATTTTTTGAAAATAAATTAATCTTTAAAGAATAGTTACAAAATTCTATTAAGAACACTCTAAATTTTTTTTTATCAAATGATTGAGATTCTGGATTTTGATTTAAAACAAACTAAAGAAAAATGGTTTTAATCAATGTAGACTTCTAAATAAAACTAACTATTGCTTTTTGCTATTTCGTTTAAAAATGAATACGTTTTAAATATAAATAATTAAAAGTTATATAGTATAGTTCTTTTTTAACACTAGAAATATATTTCAGTCGACTTTAGATTTTTTGTAACTTATATAGGAAATTTCATAGTTTGGACTTTTCATAATTAAAATTCCAGAACCAAATGAGATCATTAAAAAAAACGCAGGACTCTGGACTCGTGGACTATAGCAAAAATTAAAAAATTGCAATAAACGGATCAAATTGCCATGAATTTTACCCATTCAAACTTCAAATCTTTAACTGTCAAAATTATAGGATGTATTTTTTGACCCAAAATTGACATAAGTCAATTTGACGTTTTATTTTTGCAAAATTTTAGATTTTTGTTATATGTTATTCAAAAATTTTAATTAAATCCAAAATTCCAGATCCACATAAGATCATTAAAAAAAAGTTCTAATGATTTTTCTTTTCAAAATTTGTTTTTTAAAATTTGTAATATCATTTGGTTTTTATTTGTAATTTAAAATTCATAAATTAGTGCACGGCAACATACACAAAAATGTATGTTGTGTATATTAGAGAGACCAAAAAAAAATCGATTATTATATAATATTATTTATATAAGACCAAATTCGGTAAATTCACGGAACGTTGTAAAATCGAAAAAATTATTTAAAGGGGCTGTTGTTGAGTTAGACATGAAGTAAATTTTTTAAAAGAACTCGTTTTTAACCAGAGGGCTAAGAGAAACAAGACTTTTTTGCAACTATATTTCAAAATTTAAAATTACAGGAGCCGATTTTGAATGCTTAACGTACTTTTTTATTTTAATCTTGAAATCCTTCGTTTTAATGGGAAACACAAGACATTTTTATAATTGAAGGAATATTTGAAATGCTGTGATTCAATCGTTTATGAAAGAAGTGCATATTAATCAGAATTTGACCAAATATAACCATTAATAATTTTTTAAGTACAAATATATTCTGCATTTTTATTATAGTAACTTCAAAAATATTTCAAAAAATTTTCAAAAACTATCATCAAGTAATTTTTGAAGCAGAGTCAAAATTCAACGATTGTCTAACTTTTTAATACCTTAATAAATATTTTTAATCTACTTACCATACCACAGATCACTTGGAGCATATACAACTTTATAATTCTTGATAACACCATTGGCAGATTCCAAAGGAGGGCTCACCCAAGAAACGCGGATAGTCTGAGATGTGAGTGTGGTGCAAGAGGTATCACTAGGAGGTTGGCTGGGGGTACCTTCAGCGGTATATTGCTTCTCTTCTTCGCTCATTGGTCCAGCACCGACCTTGTTATAAGCCTGAATCACAACCGAATACTGGGTATAAGTCCTCAAGTTGGTCAATTCCAAAGAATGCTCCTTTCCTTCTTCCGTAGAATAGTTAACAGTCTCGAAGACGTAAGAATTATTGGTATTAGACAATTTATAGCCAACATAGTAACCCAAAATTTCTCCATTCCATTCATTGCGTGGTGGTGGCTTCCATGTAACCCTCAATGTAGTTTGATTGACAGGCTCAATTTTAATATTTTGTGGTTTGCCGGATGGCGCTTCTTCAGCTGTAATGATAGTGACTGCTTCGGATGAATCTGAGGTACCAATTTCGTTTTCAGCGACGATGCGAATATTGTAGGTTGTTGCAGGGCTAAGTTTTTGAACTTGAGCTTCGGTTGTGTGTCCAGGAACAATAACTCTGTCAACTTCATCCCAAGATGCTCTTGATCGTTTGAATTCAATAATGTATCGTTTAAGAGGTGAGTTTCCATCGTAGGGAGCTGCCCAACTTAGTTGAACCGATCTTCCAGATTTATCAAGGACCTTCAAGGCGTATGGCATTTCTGCTACTTCTTGGATAATCATGTTAATGCTGGTGTCATCACTTCCAAAAGCATTCGTTGCAACGCATGTGAATAAAGCAGAATCTGATCGTTCGGTTCTTTTGATAGATAGACTGGACATAACACCGGTTGATAGAATTTCTTCACTATAATTTAAAAGAAAAGAAATTTAGTAAGCACTGTAATCTTTAAACTCTATACTTGTATGTGTTTTGTGTAATACCTTCTCTAAACATAAAAATGAAAGCTATGGTAGGTAAGTTAAGTTTAGTTATAATTTTACTAAATATGGGCCGATTCAAATGTTTGATGACTTATAAAATTAAAGGGGAATAACTCCGTAAATTTAAGGAGACACACCCAAAAGTTGAAATCTTCTTTTTTGGAAAATTGGAAAATTTAAGGGGAAAAAAAGAGATATTAGTTTTTAGATATTTCTAGTCTGTTTTTTGGCTGGGGGAATTTTTTCAAAAAACCTCAAAACATCACGTTGTATGCGATTTTGAATCATCATGAAAAAAGGGTTTTAATTGATATGAAACCAAAAGGAAAAATCTTGATCAAAAAATTTTCAAAAAAACGCAAATTTTTGGCCCGGAAAATTTAATGAAAATCGGAAATTTATCAGAATCTCGCTTTTGCCCGTAGTTCAATCCCTGTAAAATCATGTATCAAATAACTTTAAAGTTTTTAAAAGATATTTTTAAAGGAAAAGTTTACCTAAATTTAATCTGCAATGCCTGCACCGAAACCGAATTCGACTTTAATATAATGAAATTCTTATTCTTGAAGGTATTTCCTATCAAAATCAATCATAAAAAAAATAATCGATTCGGTGTTTCAAAATATGATATTAGAAGCAATACGCCAACTTCAGTTTTTGCCTGTCAGTAACCAAAATTCTTGGAAACTAATAATCCAATCGTAATCAGTTTTTATTTAATTTAATTTGTATTATCAGAGGCATGTTCTAGTCTATGAAACTAGAAACTAAGACTTCTAGAAATAAAGTTATGGGTCTTCAAAGATTAATATGATGCCCATAAATTCAATTTTATATTGCTGTTGAAGTGAATATTGAGTCGTGCGAAATTATTCTAAAATGCCATGGATGTGATGAAAATCAGCACTTGAGGGTTTTTGGAGTTGCTGATTTCGACTTTGCTATTTAAATTTGGGAATTTGAGATGGGAGGTCTAAAATGACGATCGAAAATTTTAAACTGTAATAGATTTTGATGAAAATGGGATTTTGATTTGATATAAATTTTGAAAAATTCGAGATAGTGAATGCATTATATTTAGAAATTAAAATTTCTTAACCTTAAAGGATTTTCATGATAATTTAATTAAGAGAAAGAAAGCTAATTTAAAAATATTGTACTAACCGGATCGTGTATCGGTTATCAGTCTTGGGGTCCAATCGCTTATTGTTCATGTTCCATAAAATTCCAATTGGTTTTTCGCCCTTAGCTTCGCATTGTAGAACAGCTGGTTCACCTCGTCGAGCAGTTTGATTGCGTAATTTCTCGGCAAATTCTGGAGGAGCCTGAACACTGACCATAATGACGGCACTGAGTCCAGAACCGATTCCATTAATAGCTTCGCACAAATAATATCCTTCATTTGTCTTTTGAATATTGTCAATAAACAGGGTTCCTTCTTCAACGCGAATGTTGTCGTTTTGTTTCAAGTCTTTGTATTCTCCGGGTGTATCACCTATTTAATTTTTAAATTATAATTTTATTAATATAAATTAATATTATTATAATTAATTTTTCTTACCAACAGCTTTCTTCCATGTTACTTGTGGTTTAGGGAAGCCATCAGCTTTGCATTCAACTTTAGCATCAGATCCTTGAGCGAAGGCTTTATCTGTGGGTTCCAGGATCCACCTTGGTGGAACTGGATCAAAGAAGATTTTATTAGTGTTTTTGTTTTTAACCTTAGGGTTTTTTATTCACACTAAAGGCATGCGGAAGTGTAGCAATCTTTTTAAGAAAAACTCGTAATGAGTTCGGACAGAGGACTTTTATATAGAAGGGTTTTTTATAAATAATATAGTTTATTTAATATTTTATTAATTAATATATTTCAAATATAAGTAAGTAAAAACTGAATAAACCCTTCTATATAATAAAAAAAAAATACTTGACTGTTTTTTTTTAATACATACCTTCTTATTTTACGGATCTGTGCTTACCCAATTCTTTTTAATTTTTTAATTAAATATTTTTCAAGCTAGGTATTAATTTACTCTTATTTTTCTAAAGTAATTTTTTTACAAAAGCTTTAAAGAATGACTTTGCCGTAGAAAATTTTTGAATGAGATTTATACACTGAGAAAAGGAATTTGTTTATAGTTGGGAATTATTTTTTAACAGTGAATAAATAATATAGTTGATACTTATTTGTTCGTATTTTCATTATGCTCTTGTTTTACAAAAAAAAGAAAACCTCAACCATACGTTCTTAAAAATTTTGGAATTTTTGGGAGAGCAATTCTTCTATGATTTTAATCAGGGATTTGTTGTACAGGCAATTATATGTATGATGAAAGGGTTGATAACTTTAAGCAAGACATACATATGTGTAGAGCAGTAAAAAATAATATTGGATAATAGACACACATTATAAATTTGATTTTCGCAATTATGACAATACGATTTAATTTAAACCGTGGGTAAAATATGTAAGATCTATTTCGTTATGTTGGAAAAACACACAAAAATTTTACGTTTAAAAAAATAGTGTTGACTGAAAAAATTGTATAAATGTGTAAATGATGAAGCCAATGTAAGAAACTTATGAATATACGTTTTTCACAAGATTTCCAGTCGTCAGACAATATCTAAATACTTTAGATTATTGTCTTGAATAATAATGAGATTAAAAAACCTTTTTAACAAAAAATTAAACCGACGAAAAAAGACCCTGAAAAGTGAAAAATAAAATAAACATTTTTAGGCAAAAAAACTATTTTCTAAAAAAGGACTTCCCGGATCTGGATTTTTGGCTAAATCTGCTCTAACTAAAATAACTAGATGATTCTGTGGAAAAAACAGAAAAGTCTAGAGGAAAAATTCGCAGAATTTCAATTTTTACATTTTCCGGTGCAATTTTTAATAACTAAACACCTAAACTAAAGTAAGTAACTAATTTTGATTCAGAATCAAGCAAATCATTGGAGATTTCATATTGCATTTTTATGTTATGTTGTTTTGATTTCTTTAAAACAATTTAATGATCTTCGTTGATTGTTTGTTTGATGCCGACTCAAAATTAGTTACTTACATTGGTTTTGGAGCTTAGTTATTTATTAAGACTAAAAAGGTTTATTTTATTTTTCGTTTTTCAGTTTCTTTTTTCGTCGGTTTAATTTTCTGTTAAAAAGCTTTTATTTTTTAATTTGTTGTGACTAAAATCTACTAATTCTTCCATCTCCATCATCAGATTAATTCCAGGTCACCATTGTGTTGTAGTGTCATCAGAACTACATATGTGTGCCAAGTATCAACAGAATCGGTTCACAGGTGAATGAAAAATCAATCATTACAAATTTTGTTCTACCCTTAGAGGTGGAAATTTTTTTTAAAATTTAAATGGGACCAACTTTGATGTACACCCTATCCAATAAAAATCATCAATCATCAAAACCGGAGGCGGAGAACTTTAAATTGGCAAAGCTGTTTTCTGTGACAACGATTTGACAGTTCTCGGTTTTTTTGAGGTTAGTTTGGTTTGGCAATTCATCATGAATAAACTCACGCCGGAGCAACGTTTGCTAATTGTTCAAATTTATTTGAAAGACATGGTTCCATTCGAAAAACACATCGGGCATTACGTGAATTTTATGGTGCTCATAATCGTCCTTTGTCTACATCTGTCAGATTAAATAAACATGACCCTAGTAATACTTTCTTAGTTTCCGAGATATTCTCTATTTATTTTATCTGGCAGATCTAAGGCTAACCTATCTTCCACGTCACTCTGACCTGGTATTTTTGGGACACCCTGTATAGTATATTTTTGAATATACCAGTAGATACAAATATAATTTAAAATATCATAAGTTTTAAATAAAAAAAAAATGATCAGTGTTTCGAAATTGAAACTTATGTCATCTAAATTAGAGATATACTCGAACGTTTGAGAGGTAATTATTTTAATTATTTCCCAGCAGCATTACCGCAAAATTAATTATCAAAGGAGAGAAAGTCAGAGTTTGAGAAAATTCCTTTAATTTTGAAAGTAGAAAAACCACATATAGGAAAGATTTTTAAACTTTTCTAGAGAAGAATCTTAAAATGTAGACACATAGTATAAATAACATTTAAATCTTATAATAAGTGAATGCGATCAAAATCATTCTTTAAAGCAATTGGTGTTCGATAAAGCAGCAGATATATATATTCAAAAAGCCAGTCAATAATTTTTTTCTTATCTTATAGTCTAAGAAAAATAAAAATAAACTTAAAGACAAAAAACGGGGCAAATAAAGTAGGTGTAAAAAAAATTATAAAAATTAATAAAGCATGCATTCGAGTGAGATATGTGAATGTTTATAAAAATCTTTAAATCAATATTAAGTAAAAACATTCATAAATCTTCAAATCTCAAAAAATTAGTCTTAAGTGAAATGAAGGGAAAGCAGGCAAAGGAGAGTGAAGGTTTTGTGAAGGAATTTGGAGAGAAGGATTTATTTTTCTTGTGATTTTATTATGCACGACACAAGTAGAAGCATTGTGTATTTAATATTTTATTGTGAAGGTGTGTATAGTAAAATGTTATGATACATTATTATTTTTTTTTTTAAGTGTGTCATGGAGCATTGGTGTGAGTATATATATATATATATATATAAAGATAGCAATTGGGGAGTTCCGCTGTTTCGCCATTTTTTACGTTCAACATATTTTTTTTTATTTATTTTATAATATCAAAATGCAATTGATATTATTTAATGCAATATATACAACGTTCTTTTGCCAAACCGAAAATAAAAATTTTTATAAGTAAAAAAAAAGGAGGTATCTTTAGCGCTCAACCATTTTCCTTCAGTGCATTAATTTATTTTAGAAGCCCTTTTATCATCGATGTGTATTTATTTTTGTTATTTCATTCAAATCATTCCATTTTTTGGTGTATTTGTGTTTTTTTGTGTAACTTATCTATTTATATATGCAAAAGCAAAATTATAAAATTTACTAATTTTAAATAGACACGTGTGGATACGTTATGTAAACATTCTAAGCATTTTTTTTACACATTAAATTATATATATAAATTTTTAATGCTTAGTTTCTTACTTTATACTTTATATTATATTTTTTTTGACTTGTTGTATTTTATTTTATTATTTTTTTACTTTTATATTACCTACCTGAATTTATAATAAACTATGTTTTTACTATAGTTACGGGTCTTATAAAAATATACCAATCCATAAATTGCAAGAAAAATTAAAATATGCCCAATAAACATACCTATAAGACAAGGGTAAAGATTCAAAGACCATCAATTGGGATATTCAACAAAATTTTAAATGAAACATATTATTTTCCCAAAAAAAAAAAAAAACGTGATATGTACTATACATAAAACCAGCAGATTTTAATGTTTACCCTTCACAGCCAACGAAGCTGATTCGCTTGAGTTTCCGGCTGCATTAAAAACTGTACAAGTGTAATTTCCGGCATGATACGATGAAACGCGTTGAATAATGAGTAAACTAGTTTGTCTACCAACACTCATTATAGTTGCCATAGAACTGGTAACTACCTCTTCATTAAGCTTCCATTGAAACTGTAGAGGCATATCACCTTTGCTAACTATACACGTAAGTTGGACATATTCACCTTCATGACTAACATCAGCCGAAAGGGACAGAGGAACCAAGGACGGAAGTTCTTCGAAAATGAAACAAAACATTTTTTTATTAACACAAAAACATACGTATGATAACAAGCAAAATAAAATAATCTAAAATTCCTATCCTAACCCTTCACTTTAAGTATAGACGATTTTCTTGATTCTCCAGCAATATTTTTAGCTAAACAAGTATAGTTGCCTGCATCCGAAATTGTAGCTTGTCGAATTGATAGAATTGTTGTATATTCATCAATTTTATGGTGTATAGCACGTGTCAATGGTTGACCGTCTTTTAACCAATATAAATCTAATGGTAAGTCACCGGCTGTTACCATACATAAAACACGTACTGATTGTCCACCATTAACACCATTCGTATTAAAATTGAATTGATCAACTTTGGGTAACTCTTTAAAAAGATATAAAAATATACAAAAAAAAAAATAATTAAAAATTTAGTGAAAGCATTTAGTTAGTTACAAAAAAAATATAATATATATATATATATAAAATTCCTCTTTACCACAAGAACGACATAAACATTAAACAACCTATTTTAACCAACCCTCTTTTATTAAAAACAACGTAATTTTTATGAGTAAATGATTTAAATTTTGAATAAAATGTTGATGTTAGGTGAATATTAGATTAAAAAAAAAATAAAAAAATAATAAAAGCCAAATAAAAGGCGATAAAACAAACCCTTAACAGATAATGAAGTTGATACCATCGTTGATCCTGCTTTATTCGATCCAATACAAGTATATTTTCCAGCATTTTTCCCAGAAACATTTTCAATATTTAACGAACTGCTACGTTTCCCAATCATAAAAATTGAAACTCTATCCAAATAGTTAGCTGGTTTATCATTAAAATTCCAAGTTATGTTGAATGGGGAATCCCCGTGGACAATGGCGCAAGTAAGTTGGAAAAAATCTCCAACATACAGAGGCTCATCAGAGCTCATTAAACTGAGCTTTGGAGGAACTGAGGGAAGGAGAGAGAGGGTATAAATAAAATTATTGAACTAAACCAAATCTTAAGTCTATAAAGACGGATAATAAGATAAAAAAAATTTATATTGTCGAACCATTGACAATTAATTCCACTGTATGATTTGATATTCCTGCAGCGTTTTTTCCATAGCAACTATAATTTCCAGCGTGTGAGCCTTGGACTGATTCAATTGTTAAAACGCTACTTCGAGAACCCATTTTTGCAATTGATATTGAAAGAACTTCGCTATTATTTTCGTCTAGTTTAAGTCCATTAAAGGTCCAATATAACATTAAGGGATGGTCGCCATGAATTACAGAACATTGTAATGTAAAATAATCTCCTGGGTAGTATGCTTCAGACCCAGGTGCGAATGGTGCTATTTTTGGAAGAACTATATCGAAGAAAACAAAATAAGAATTGAAAGCATTGCTTAAAAACCATTTATAGAATAGATTTTTAGTCAGGATTTCATTCAATTTATTTGTTAAGGGGTCAGGATTTTAAGAAAATCGATTTTTTTATTTTTTTTATTTTCGTAATGTACATATATTTAAGTACACCCACAGAAAATTTCATGTCAATTCGGTGAATATTCTCGAAGTTACACGCATATTTGTTTTTCTCAAAACAGTGTTTTTAAAGTCGGTGAGCAAGATTTCTCGGAAACTGTTGAACTTATCAGTTTCAAATTTGAACACAAGCTTTTTAAATATATTTTTTAGTAATTAATCGAAGGTTTTTTCTCACCGATAAATATTTTCCATTTTATAAACAATTTAAAGTCAAAATTTTTGTTAAAAACGATTTTTTTTTTTTTAAGAAGCCGCCATTTTGTCAAAAATTCTTATTTTGCTTATTCCTTCGATTAATTACAAGAAAAAACAATATATTAATTTTAAATAATTATACTTTGATTTTTTCATTTTGGATGATCCAGTCCAGACATATCGTGCTCACCGCAAGACGCCTTTTTTTGGAGTTGCTCGTGGAGGTCTGCTGTAGCAGCTTTTAAAATAATTATTTTTACAAATAAAAAACATTAAAATACACTCAAGAGATACCATAATATGTATACTAATTTTTACATTAATAACTTAAAAGGTCATCTCAAGAAAAATTCTTAAAAAATTGACTTTTTTGGGCCTCCTGACTATATATAACCCCTTACAGAATTTTTCTCAATATAAGGCTATAAAATTATTATAATAAAAGTATGCCGACACTATGCCAAAAATTGCATAATATTTCCTCAACTACGTCCATTTTTCGAAACGAAAACTACTTTGTTTTAAACATTAGATATTCAGAATTGTACGAGTATCTATCATATAACTTGTTTTTAATTTTGAATATATATTGAAAAGTTATTTACTCTACTTCTAGCTTCTGGCCCCTGTTCTGAATTTCGCACGAAACTAAATTCGTAAAATTATATTTTCAGTTCTCAAATTGATTCAAAAATCAATCGATTAGAAAATAATTTATCCTCGTGTATTTTGACTTGTATACTGAATTGAAAATTTGGAAATTTATCCATTTTTGTGGAAAAATTAATTTCATACGTAAGTATGCCAAAAATTAGAACACGGCCCTTTATTTTTGTTTTAAGTTAGTAAAACCTAAGCTTAAGTTACAGCATTCATAGAAGTTGATATGTGCTTTATGTGTGTTGTTGTACTGCCTGGCACTTTTAAGGAAATACAAAATTATAGAATTTCTTTTTAAGTAAACCCTATCATTTGTAGCATTTATGGGATATTTTGTATTTTTTCTGTATTTTTTAATGTATTTTAACAGATTAAGTTTTGAAAAATTGTAGCTTTTTCTGAAATAATTTGATATGGTTCAATGCATATACAAAAATTTACAACTTCAATTTTGTAGTAGAAATTCAATATCTCATTTTATTCCAAAACTCATTTCAAATAAGTTTGGTCATCAAATACATAAAAAAAAAAAAATATTTCTATATTTTGATAGGCTAATAGGTATTTTGTAAGTACTAAAGTATAATTCTATCGACAATTTTAATAACATTAAATTAATTTGAAAACTCGGGATTATCAGTGATATTTTTTTTTTTTTGTCTCTAGTTTGTATAAGTTTCATTTAATTCGTGTATTCAGATCAAAACGAAATTATCTCATGAATTGAAATTTATCACTAGTAACACACAAAAAAATTAACATATAACCAATTGTAAATAAAAAATTAATCTGAAAAATGTTCACTTCAAATTTTGAAATTTTGCATGAATCAAAATTGTGGGAATTTGCCGCAAAACAAAATATTTTGCTGTTCTGAATAGACGAAACGCAGAAATAATACAACCGATTTTTCCCTATTCTTCAATATTTTGAAAAGAATTGGGTACCATAAGTCAAGAGATTTGTTCTATTTTGACAAATCTACGACACAATTTTTCCAAAATTCGGCATCAAAAATGGACAAACAAATTAATTTTCTTTTTCACATTTATGTTATCATGTAAAAATAAAAACTTAACAGATGTAGTAAAGTTTGACCTACTTCAAAATGCTTGAACTAACATTTGGGCATATATCGAAGTAATATCAACAGTAGTAAAGAATTTACAATGGTCAGTACAGTGATTTTTATGTCCAACATACGACGACAGTATATCAATTTTATTTTCCCCCGTGTATATTTTTACATTGCATTTATCGTAATTAATTGTAATTTTATATTTGACAGCATGTTTTTTACAAAAGCTCTGTACAACGGTGTGTTGCATTTTGACGAAGAAGTTCCAAAGTTCTTCTTGTGTTCATGCATAATTTACTTCGTTTATGGAAGTTCTTGGATTATGAACTAAAAAAGCCATAAAACCAGGCAATATGATTTTTATCCTTTAGTTAGATACAAAAGCGCCTAAGCCTTAAATAAAATTAAAAAAAAAAAAAAAAACATAATTCGCGCACCATAAACCATCAATTCCGTAGCATAGAATGTTGTTCCGGCTCTGTTTTCAGCAAAGCATGTATAATTGCCAGCATGATGATCGTCAACCGAATCAATGGTTAGAACACTGCTCCGTCGTCCAATGTTCGCAGTCGTTATACCCAAATTTTCACTGACCTGCTGACCATTGAGTGTCCACCGAATGTTCAGTGGAAGATCACCTTCTGGCACTGAACATTGAAGGGTCAAATATTGACCCGTCTGGGCGGGACCCTCTTCAAAGTTGAATGGGATTATACGGGGAAGGACTAGAACAAATTAAAATTTTGTTTTTTTCTTTGATATTTTATACACGATAAACATTTACACGAAACTATGTACAAATTAAAAAAAAAAAATTATAATGATAATAATATAACAATTTAACCTATAACTTTAAGCTCAGAAGTGAAGCTAGCACTTCCTGCCGGATTAATGCCCTGACAAGTGTAGTTGCCGGCATGATGATGGCTAACATTTTCAATTGTCAAAACGCTACTTCGTCGGCCAAGTTTTGACACAAAAACATCTAAATTGGCTGTGATCGGATGTTGGTTAAAGGTCCAAATTATGTTCAACGGAAGATCACCTTCAGTGATTGTGCATTGGTTTGTTATATACTGTCCAGGATGGACAGGTTTTGATCCCGAAGAGAATGGCGAAATTAGCGGAGGGACTGTGATGAGTTAAACACAAAAAATTAGGAATTTAAACTCACTAAACAGAAATAGACAAACAAAAACTACTTAAAGCCAAAACAAAAAACAAAAAAACATATATATAGTTAACCATTGACAATCAACTCAGCGTTGTAGTAGACAGTATCCGCGTGATTTCTTGCCTTGCATGTATAATTCCCAGCATGGTTGCCGTTCACAGAATCAATCGTCAAAACACTAACTTTCCTGCCAACTTTCGAAGTTGTGATACCAGAAAATGAATTAATTGGATAGTCGTTGAATAGCCATTCAATATCAACAGGTAGGTCTCCAATAGAAATTGTACACTGTACTGTAACCGAATCACCAAAATTGGCTGGATCCTCTCCAAAATCAAAAGGTGCAATCTTAGGTGGGACTAAACATCAAAAATATTGTGAGGAAAATTTGGATTAAGAGGATGCTAGTAGTAAAAAAATATTAATTTAATAAAAATTATAAATAAAATACATTCAAAGTGATTTTATACCATTAACTATAAGTATTGCTGTATGATTAACAGCCAAAGCGTGATTTTTTGCTTTACAAGTGTATGTTCCGGCATGATGTCCATACACAGAATCAATCGTCAAAACGCTTGTACGTTTACCACTTTTAAGAGTTGTTACTCCGGCATATGAATTAATTGGATGTCCATTAAAAAGCCATTCAATGTCAATTGGTAGATCTCCAGATGATATCAAACAATTTACAGACATTGAATCTTCAAAATTTGCTGGTTCATCACCAAAATCGAATGGAACGATTTTTGGAGGTACTAAAAGTTTTTTTAAAAATATTTTGTATGGGTAAAATGTTTATAAATCTAAAAACACTGTAATTTCTCGTTATATATTTTTGGAGAAATTATCTCAACTTCTATAAGATACGATTTCTGTATGTAATTACGTTAAATTTCGGACCTCCTAAACAGATTTCGATGCAATTTTCACCTAAATTTAGGGTTTTTAAATTAAATATCATGGAATTTGGTGAAGTGAATTTAACAAAAATTTCGTTTGACTCGGATTTAACTCGAGTTAGTCAAAAATTCCAAAAAGGTAAGGAAAGTATAAATTCTAAATATACTACACATATAATAATTAAATTTGTTTGATTTTAATGTTTAACCTTTTCGTATTAAATTACATATAGCAAAATGTTTCTTTATATATATAATATAATATATTTAGTAATCCAACTAAATAAATAGTAATGTAATACCCTGGACAGGCTTTGAACGAAACTTAGACTTTCGTGCGTACACAATTTTAAAAATATCTTATCATTTTTGTATTTCTTATTAAAATTCAAACGAATATTTCATCAAACAAGGATTTTGACACAAATTACAAAAGACTATATAATAATTTTGAAGGTCATATCAAGGTCAAGATGGTTTTTCGAAGGGCAAACCATATTTTTGGTCACGGAAATGGAAAGAGTGGAAAATTTTACATTGCCCTTGAAAGAACCATCTTGACCCTGACATGACCTTCGAGGTCATGGTCAAGGTCATAGTCTTTCCGTTTCCGTGGCCAAAAATATGTTTCCCCTCCGAAAAACCACCTTGACCTTGATATGACCTTCGAGGTCATGGTCAAGGTCATGGCCAAGATCAAGGTTGTGGTCAGGGTCACATTCTGAAGTAAAACCTCCACTCTTTCCAAATCCGCAGTAACAATGCAGGTTCCACTTTAAAGAGCCATCTTGACCTTAATATGACCTTCGAGATCATGGTTAAGATCATAGTCGGACGTAAAATTTTCCGCTCTTTCCATTTCCGTGGTCAAAAATATGGGTTCCAATTTAAAAAAGTCAACTTGACCTTGAAATGACCTTCAAGGCCATGGTCAAGGTCAAATCTACGGCCACCATTGAATAGTTAGGAAAAATGTCAAAGACTTTTGTCTAAAATTTTTTTCTCCAAAATGCATTCCTCGTAAGTTATTTAGCCGTTTCTATACTTTTGGATCACTATGTATAATAAGACTGATATTTGTCTCTAAGCTTAATGTAAAGTTAATTCTTTTTGGCATTATTCGTTATCACTTTATATATGTTCATTTATTTTCTACTTGTCTTTCAAGATAATAATAAATATAGAAAAGTTGAGCAGTACCGAATTTCAATAATTATTCAATTTCCCTATGATTTTTAATAGTCCTAAAGTGAAAGCTAAGCAATGTTCCAGGTATAATGCACGAAAAGCATAATCGAAATCCTAGAATATTTTGTTTGCTTTGTTTTCTAATAGAATTTTGTTCTACTTGATGCAAGCACTATTTTTAAAAATTGAGTATTGTATGCTTTATTGAACTGAAAACAATTGAAATACAATAAAATTGAAATGGTGACAGAGAAGCCATTAAAGCCCCTAAAAAAGCGACTACATAAGCAATAAGCATAAAAACGTGCCAGGACTTTTTTCGAGAACGAGGAAAAACAGAGAATAATAAAAAAAAGAAAAATATAATAGAGAAAATAAAAGTCACCAGCTAAATGACCCCTACCATTAACAATTAATTCAGCAGTAAAATGAACAACATCGGCATGATTCTTAGCCCTGCACGTGTAATTGCCAGCTAAGCCAGCATAAACCGAATCGATCATTAGCACGCTCAGACGCTTTCCCATTTTCGTTGTTGTTATCCCGGAAAATGAGTTAATTGGCTTGAAATTGAAAAGCCACTCGATATCAATCGGCAGATCTCCGGCCGATACCAAACAATTTGCCGAAACCGAATCCCCAAAGTTGGCCGGCTCCCCCAAATCAAAATGTGCTATCTTTGGTGCAACTGGAAGAATTTAATGGGCTTAGGGTTAGGGAATTTAGTATCAAATTTAAAATGTATAACAAATCAAGATTGAATCAGTTTGTTTGTAAACAAATTTTCAATCCGAACCGTTTACAATCAGCTGCGTTGTAAAATTCGTCGATGAAGCATAGTTTCGCGCCTTGCATGTATAAGTCCCAGCATGAACCGCATGAACGTTTTCTATGTTTAACATGCTAATGCGTTTGCCACCTCTTAAAATTGATATGCCAGAGAATGAATTAATTGGATTTCCGTTGAACAGCCACTCAATATCAATCGGCAAGTCGCCTGATGGGATCAGGCATGTCACCGACACTGAATCCTCAAAATTAGCTGGCTTCTCCCCAAATTCGAAGGGTGTTATGATGGGAGGGACTGGGAAAATTAACAATGTACTTAATTAAGAAAACACATCTACATAAAAATAACAAAAAAAAAAACACTTATATAAAAATAATTTATCGAACCGTTCACAATCAACTCAGCTGAATACATGGCTGAATCTGCTGTATTCTTCGCCTTACACGTGTAATTTCCTGCGTGTCTAGCATGGACATTATCAATTGTTAACATGCTCGTACGTTTCCCACCTTTCATAATAGAGATCCCGGAAAATGAATTTATCGGATAGTCGTTGAATAGCTACTCAATGTCTATCGGAAAATCGCCCGACGCTATTAGACATGTCACAGACACTGAATCCTCGAAATTGGCTGGCTCATCTCCAAAATCGAATGGTGTAATCTTAGGAGGGACTAGCAAAAGCAGTCAGTTTATATAGGTGCTTATTCTGATAGTCGTCTCACCTAGTGAGATTTCTCACATTGATTGTCACATGAAATTCATTCGCCTATTCCAGGAGTCGAGTGATGTGACACAGCAGGCATTTGAACAAAAAAAAATCTAAACGGTAACACTTGAGTGTGATTTGATATTTCAATGAGATTTTTCAATTGAGGTTCCTGCGACCCTGTTAAGTTTGTGTTCTATTAGAGCGTAAATCGTTATAATAGTAATAGTAAAATGAATAGTAGTGAGTTGTGGTTCACTAGCAGTAACGAGGAGGAAGACCAAGAAGAGGTATGCTTAAGACCAAGAAGAGGTATGCTTAAGACCAAGAAGAGGTATGCTTAAGAATACGGGATAATTCCAATCCGCTGGAATTGAGTAACATAATGTAAGTTTGGATGTTTCACAACAGGAACAAAGTAGGGCATGAAGATAACGCACAAGATGAAGATGCTGGATATTAAACCTAGCAGTAAGAATCAGAGACAAGATTATATCTTCCATTTCACATGGATAATCCAGAAAATCTTTTAAATAAAAATGATTATTGAAAAATATGTTAATTAAGTATTTTATTTAAAGAAACTAAATTTCTCCAACTATAATACTAGGAACATAAATAATTTCTTTTTGGTCTTTATGGCAGGACTCCTTGCTCTATTGCTACGAACACAAATGGTTGATTATTGAGTCCTATTATGGAAGTCGAGTTACTAAAAACAGCGTCTTCGCTAGTTGAGTCAACCAAACTCGACTTACATAATAGGGTCCATTGATTCTTATAACACAACTCCTTTCTTCATTACTTGAACTGGTTCCTTTTTCGAGAGTAAGGACATGTATAACTCTCTCTTCTAGCATTGAAAATTTTGGAGATTATTTGGTCCACTCCACGTGGCATTTTGTTCTTTTTTATTGGCTTGTAATTTTCTCTTTACCTTTAACTGCCACTCATTACATACTTGAAAATGTAAGCAGTGTAATATTTTGGTAATTTAAGAAGTTTTTACTTTTACTTTTTGCCATTCTAAATTTGTCTGACTGGAGGACCTATGCTATTTAGCTTCCGACTTATTTGGCTCTACTCATCCTGATATATTTTGCTTTAGGAATACAAAAACTTACAGCAAATTTTAACCCTCTTACAAGATTTTGATTTTGGTCTGAATTCTGAATTCGAATAATTGCTCGAACTGTTTCTTGTTCGTGACTCTAACCCTAAAAGAATACGTTTGGGAAAAATCCATGTAAAAACAAGTCTTTAAACTGACCTTTTATCTGCCATGTCGCCAAATTTTTCAGTATTCGCCGTTTGTCACCTGAAAAAAGCGTTCGCCAAGATTCGTCACTTTACAACGACGTTTGTCGTAAAAATCGACTCCTAGAATAACCAAAAATGTGAGGTTTGGCGATTTTTACGACATTTGTCACGTAATAGCATATCAGAATAGGAAAAGCTGAAAGTGACAAATCTCACTAGGTGAGACGACTGCCAGAATAAGCACCATATATATAAGAAAATCTAAATTAAAGGGATAATAAATTGGTAATCAGTGGAATTTTCGGATTAACAATAGAACTATGAATTTGTTAAATTAACGAGTCCAACTTTTATTAAGTGTTGCCTTCAAATTTCATACCTAATTTTGTGCATAATTATTAGAAACCCTAAATAATAATAAATACTAGTCCAGGCTACCAAGGATTTCACCTCCGAATTTTTTGAGCATGCATCGATTTTAATGAAATTTTGACAGCATGTAGGGAATACCTCAAAAAGCAAAATCTACCCTATCCCGATGTGTGCTTTTTCCCTGGGGGTGAGTTCCACCCCAACTAGGAAGTGAAAATTTTTTTGTGGAAAATAACCACGGAAATCGATAGAGGAACAAATTTTAAGCCAAAATTGTTCTTAGCATTTTTTTTGAAAACTCAATAGTTTTCGAGTTATACGCGATCGAAAATTGGCATTTTTCGTGAAAGAAAACCACGTTTTTAATCGATTTTTTATGAATAACTCAAAAACTATTCATTTTATCAACAAAAGTGTAAGAACCAAAAATGAAGCTTATAAAAAAACAAAGAGATTGGTGCCTTTTAATTGATTGTAGGCCTAATACAAACCGAGTAATGATTTATTGAAGGTTGAATACATTATTTGAACGAAAATTTTTTAAAATTCAACGTCAAATAACGGAAAAATGGTCAATTTTTCGAGAAAATTGCATAGAACCTTTTTCAAAGTATTTTTAAGCTTTAAAGCTTTAAACTGAGGGTTACTAGAACTCTCTAGCATGAAAACTAAGAGAGTTATGGCCGAAATAAAATTGATTTATATTTTTTTTGTAGAAAAAAAAATCAATTTCACCCTTGGCAATAGTACCCAAATTGCAATAAAAAGATAATTCATGGTCAATTTACTTTATTTATGTACTCACAATGATTTGTGAGAGTTTGAACGATTTAGAATGCATAATTTCGAAAAAAATTATGATTAAAGTCGAAAAATTATTTTCGAAATTTTCAAAATTTTTTCTTTTTTTCAAAATTTCGGAAAAACTATAGGATATACGTAAAAATTAGGACGGAACAAAAAGTTAGCTTTTTTTTTAACAAACATTTTGCTTTTTTTAAATTTTTTTTAGCTTGTAAAATAACTGAGATATGACCTTCCAAAGCTTAACCTAACGTATGACTGGTGCCATTTTAGAACCCTTTAAACGTTGCCCTTTTAAAAATAAAGGGCTCAAAAAATGTAAAACTTTTATATGCTTATAGCTTATGAAATTCCCTTTAAAACTACGTTTTGAGCGACTAAATAGCTTGAAAATTAACCGAGATATGGCCAAAAAACAAAAAACAAATTTCTACAAAAAAAGTATAAATCAATTTTATTTCGGCCATAACTCTCTTAGTTTTCATGCTAGAGAGTTCTAGTAACCCTCAGTTTAAAGCTTTAAAGCTTAAAAATACTTTGAAAAAGGTTCTATGCAATTTTCTCGAAAAATTGACCATTTTTCCGTTATTTGACGTTGAATTTTAAAAAATTTTCGTTCAAATAATGTATTCAACCTTCAATAAATCATTACTCGGTTTGTATTAGGCCTACAATCAATTAAAAGGCACCAATCTCTTTGTTTTTTTATAAGCTTCATTTTTGGTTCTTACACTTTTGTTGATAAAATGAATAGTTTTTGAGTTATTCATAAAAAATCGATTAAAAACGTGGTTTTTTTCACGAAAAATGCCAATTTTCAATCGCGTATAACTCGAAAACTATTGAGTTTTCAAAAAAAATTCTAAGAACAATTTTTGCTTAAAATTTGTTCCTCTATCGATTTCCGTGGTTATTTTCCACAAAAAAATTTTCACCCCCTAGTTGGGGTGGAACTCACCCCCAGGGAAAAAGCACACATCGGGATAGGGTAGATTTTGCTTTTTGAGGTATTCCCTACATGCTGTCAAAATTTCATTAAAATCGATGCATGCTCAAAAAATTCGGAGGTAATACCTCTTTTTTACCTTGGTAGCCTGGACTATACATATTTTCTAAAATTACAGAACTAACAGAATATTTATTGGAATTTTTCATCGAAAAGTTCATAAAAACAATACCTTAAAATTGCTAAATGTTACTCACGATAAATTCTCCTGAAAAATTTGTGACACTGCATTTGGGTAGTCTATTTCGAAAATTCGTCTTTAAAAGCTGATTATGTAGTAGTAAAGTGGATTACATATTTTTTCTTTTGAATTTTATTGTTTTATAAACATTCTTCAACATACATTTGTATGTGGAAAACATTTGTTTGACAATTTTGAAACTACAACAGTTAAAATGCACTAAAATCGACCTACTCATATTGGGTGTGTGAATAATACTCCGCCCTTTCCCAATAGATGTCGTTTTTAGTATTGCTTACATGTATTAATAAATGGTAACACTTTTGTTCGATAGTACTTTATGTCAGCTGTCAAACGCAGAAGTGCAGCGGAAACTCATCGTTTGCTTGTGGAGATTTACAGTGAGATGAATTTAAAGATGCTGAATTGGAAGCATTATTAGCAGAGGATTCTTGCCAAACTCAATCAGAATTGGTTGCAGCATTAAATGTTGAACTATCAACTGTTGCAAAGCGTTTAAAAGCAATGGGAATGGTTCAAAAAGTTGGTAACTGAGTTCCATATGAATTGAAAGAAAGAGACATCGAACGTCGAAAAACAATTTGTGAAATGCTACTTCAAAGGCAGCAAAGAAAAGGTTTTTTTTCATCAAATAATCATAGGAGATGAGAAATGGATATATTATGAGAATCCTAAACGCAAAAAAGCTTGGGTGAAGCCAGGTGAACCAGGCCCATCACAGCCAAAGAGAAATATTCACTGTGACAAGGTTATGCTCTGCATTTGGTGGGATCAGAGAGGTGTTGTTTATTATGAGTTGCTCGAACCCTCTCAAACTATTAATGGAGAAGTTTACCGACAACAACTAATGCGTTTGAAGGGAGCCATAGAAGAAAAACGACCAGAATGAGTGAATAGACACAATAAATATATTAATTCTTCAACAGGATAATGGCAAACCGTATACCGCACAAGTCGTGAAAAGATATTTAGATGGGCAGAATTATTAATAACTATAATTTTTGAAAACTTGCTTTATATATTCAAAGCTAATACAAAGATAACGAATATTTTATTATGTAATCTTTAACAAAAGAATTGGATGTAGTAAATAGGTTTCAATAGTCGTCGGCTCCAAAATTTATTTTAAATTTATTATTTATTTTTTTCATCTTAATACTCCTATAATAAAGTTTTGAAGATGCACTAGAATTTTAAAAAAAGGGTCGTCTCCAAAAAAATAATTGTTGATAGGAATCTTGATTTAAGGATCATATTTTCTTGGTTTAAAGAAATGTTTAAGAATTAAATCTGTTCCATCGACAAACTTAAAACTAAGAAATAATGTTCCTTGGCTCGTATCGAAGTAAATAATTCTTTAATTTTGATATTAGTAAATTTTTTTCTGAATGATGTAACTAAGAATCCATTATTATAAATTTATTATTATAATATGAAGACATTAGTTATTTACTTTAATATATTTTTTTTATATATTTTAAGGCATCATTTTCGCATTTTAATTATATACTCGTTTTAGATTTGGAAAAATTGGGCTGAAGTGCTGAAAATGTCCTCAAACGATTTTTGGCGCATTTGAATGGTAGAGGCTGAAAAAATATTTTACGGATATAAAAATGACACATTCAAAAATTAAGTATAAAATTTTTAAATGTGATATAATTGGCTTTTTAAATTATTTATTTATAAAAAATATTTATTAATTGTTAATACGAAAAAATACCAAAGAAAAATTTTTTTTTAACCCCTACTACTTAAATGCGCCAAAAATTCCAAAAACTCCTTTTAGGTATTATCATCTGATGTAAATGAGAATTTTCAGAAAAATTACCAAGGTAATCTGAGGTTTAACGTTTTCTGAACTACATAAAAAAAAATGTAGATATACAAAAAATACGTAGGTATATATAAAAATAAGTAGGTTATATATCACGTTTTTTTTAAAAGAAAGTTTCCGTATTTTGACCGAGACTCAATTACCTTAAAAAATTCTTTAACTCTTTTTTAATATCACAAAGACTTCATAGGTTTATTTAAATCAAAATGATTTTATGATTGATGAACGATCATAAGAATGAAGACCATTACTTTGAATGAGTTTAAATAATATGTCTTGCTCATCACAAAAATCGAAAGGTATATTTTTGGTTGAGGAAAAGGGCTAAAATATCAATTCTTTATGAATAAACAATAAATTATAAAGCAAAACTATTAGAAAGAATAAAAATTCAAATAGTATACAAAAAAACTATAAACAACCATTCACAACTAATTCAGCACTATATGTTGCTGCAGCTGCTAAATTTTTAGCTTTGCATGTGTAATTTCCAGCATGATTTCCCTTCACTGAATCAATGGTTAAGACGCTAACTTTTTGGCTAATTTTCGATGTCCTTATACCAGAAAATGAATTAATCGGATAATCTTTAAATAGCCATTCAATATCCATGGGTAAATCACCCGATGAAATCAAGCATGTGACTGAAACTGAATCTTCAAAATTGGCTGGTACATCTCCAAAGTCGAAAGGTGTAATTTTGGGAGGAACTGGGTAAAATTAAAAAAAAGAAGATACCAAAAATTAGACAAATTTTTAAAATTAATTTTTTAAGAAAAGTATAAATATAGTATCAAACCATTAACGATTAATTCAGCGGAATACTCGGCTGAATCAGCTGAATTTTTCGCTTTACAAGTATAATTTCCGGCATGTCTGGCATTGACGCTATCAATTGTTAAAATACTGGTTTTTTTACCACCTTTCACAACAGATACTCCAGAGTAGTAATTTACTGGGCTATTGTTGAATAACCATTCGATATCCATAGGTAAGTCACCCAAAGAAATTAGACAAGTGACCGAAACTGATTCTTCAAAATTGGCCGGCTCATCTCCAAAGTCAAAAGGTGTAATTTTAGGAGGGACTAGGTAGAATTAAAATTTTTAAAAATTACCATTAATCGTACAATATGTTTAAAAGAAAGTTATAAAAATAGGAAACAACTTCAAACCATTAACAATCAATTCAGCAGAATATTTGGCGGCATCAGCTGAATTCTTTGCTTTGCAAGTATAATTCCCGGCGTGTCTAGCATGAACGTTATCAATTGTTAAAAGACTTGTCCTTTTGCCACCTTTTACAACAGAAACTCCAGAATAGTAATTAACTGGATTATCGTTGAATAACCACTCAATATCCATAGGTAGATCACCCAATGTAATTGAGCAGGTAACCGAAACTGATTCTTCAAAATTGGCTGGCTCATCTCCGAAGTTAAAAGGTGTTATTTTAGGTGGGACTAGGTGGAATTATTAAATTAAAAAGATATAAATTAAAGAATCATACAATGTTGGTAACAAGATATTTAAAAAAAAATTATATATATTATCAAACCATTAATAATTAATTCCGCTGAATATTTAGCAGAATTGGCTGGATTTTTAGCTTTACAAGTATAATTTCCAGCATGTCTTGCATGAACGTTGTCAATTGTTAAAATGCTTGTTCTTTTGCCTCCTTTTAGAACAGAAACTCCAGAATAATAATTAACTGGATTATTATTAAATAGCCATTCGATGTCAATTGGAAGATCTCCAGATGATATAAGACATGTTACCGAAACTGAATCTTCAAAATTCACTGGTTTGTCTCCAAAATCGAAAGGTGCAATGTTCGGAGGGACTGGGAAGGTTAAATTTAAAATTAATTTTAATTAGAAAATAAATATATACTTAAAAATAAATATGCAATAACCATTCACTATCAATTCCGCTGAATACATCACAGCATCTGCTGCATTTTTAGCTTTGCATGTGTAGTTTCCTGCATGTCCTCCGTAAACTGAATCGATTGTTAATAAACTCGTTCTTTTACCACCTTTTACAACAGATACTCCAGAAAATGAATTTATGGGATATCCATTAAATAACCATTCAATATCAATTGGTAAATCTCCAGATGAAATTAGACAATTTACTGATACGGAATCCTCAAAATTTGCAGGTTCATCACCAAAATCAAATGGTACAATTTTTGGTGGTACTTTTTTTATGGAAAAAAAATATATAAAAACAAAATAATTGTTAATATTAAAGCAAAAGACCTATATTTATATTACTAAATAAATGATTGCTATAATTTATTAAATGTATGTTTATTAGCTGACATTTTACTTACAAGGAGAAGGCACCTACTCGTCATCACCGATTTCGCTCAAATTTAGAGCACATGTAGGGCTTGGTTAGAATTATAGAAATATAAATTTTTATTATACTATTATTTTCTAAACGCTGGGCCATCTCGAGTTCCCACTTTGGGTACTTTCATTTCTAGCCAAGTCCTACATGTGCTATAAATTTGAGCAAAATCGGTGATGACGAGTAGGTGCCTTCTCCTTGTTAGATTGAACTCTGGATTCATGAATTCCGAAAACTATTTTAGGTTCCACTTTCACACCTAAATGCAAAATTTAAGCGTTAATATAAATTGCTATTTTCAATACCTACTGTGAATAAAATAAAAAATTATAAAATTGATTTGAATGATATAAGAGAAAATGTTGCTAAAATAAGATCAACTGTGATATCGTGTATTTTGGAAAATTTTATGTTATCGAATTAAAAATATTATTTTAACTTATAAATTCACCAATATTTCAATTGTTGTGTTATTTCAAAATTAATTTAATAGTAAATTGAAAAATGCTAAAAATATACATATTATACATTTACTCTAAAATTCTCACTTAATTGATGTGTTCTATTATAGAAAGACCCACAACCAATGCTCATAGCAATTTTTTCGATGTTATAATCAAAACTATAGTCTGATCTATAGTGAATTTCAAAATTTGGATATTCAGATGAAAGTTTTGGATATTTAACACTAGAACTACCAAGACCGGTCAAATTGACCGGTACTAAATTTCTTGCTTGAATTAATCATATTTTTTGAAAATATCTCTTAAGAGTAATACCAAATCTTATTAAGGTTCAAAATTACGACATATCGCGAACCTATATCCATTTATAATTATTAATTTAAACGTGAAAGCATGTTACTTTAAAGGTGCCAAAAATTATCAAAATTACAAGCTTGATCGCCGGTAGTTCTAGTGTTAACCGAGGATAGAAATATAAATAAAATATAAAGCATACTATTTCAAAACAACGAATGACTAAATAAATTTTGCAAAATACCATTCACAACCAATTCAGCAGTATGATTAACTGATTCAGCTGAATTCGAAGCAATACATGTATAATTTCCTGCATGACTACCACGAACATAGTCAATAGTTAAAGCAGAAGTTCTTTTTCCTAATTTTGCTGTCGAAACTCCATATTGCTCATAGATAGGTATATCATTAAAAGTCCAAGTAAAATTCACAGGAAAATCTCCAGATGTCACCAAACATTGGACACTAGCCGAATCCCCAAAATTCGATGGTTCATCACCAAAATCAAAAGGAGCTATTTTAGGTGGTACTGGATAGGGTAAAAATTAGAAAAAAGAAAAAAAATATATAAGTTTTAATAAATCAAATTAATTATTAGATACCATTAACTCTTAATTCCGATGTATGATTTACACGTCCAGCTCTATTTTCAGCAATACAGGTATAGTTACCAATATGCTTAGCAGATACTGATTCAATTGTTATTATATGAATACGTTTCCCACGTCGTTCCGAAACAACTTGTAAATATGGTTCGATTTGTGCATTATTTAACATCCAGGTCACATTGACTGGAAGATCTCCACCAGCAATTGAACATTGGACAGAAACTAAATCACCATAGCTCATTGCATCTTCACCAAACGAGAATGGAGCAATTTTTGGTGGAACTAATTTTATGTAAGTAATAAGAAAAAAAATGTATTATATATTATTTTTAGGTTTGGTCATTTAGACATAATTCTTTTAAAAAAATATATATATATATCAAATTCAGCTGGCTGTAGAAGGCGATAAATTTGTATAGTGTATAAAAAAAAAAATGGCGAAACATCCCACCAATGCTGTATAGTCTAGGAAAATCAGGGATATAACGAAAATGTCTAAAATTGTCTAAAAATGTCTAAAAATGTCTAAAGTATATAATTTAACACACAAAATAGATCTAACCATTAACAATTAATTCAGCTGAGTGTTCTGCAACACCAGCTCCATTTGTTGCAATACAAGTGTAAATTCCTGCATGTTTTGCTTCAATAGCATCTATCATTAAATTATTTATGCGTTGTCCACGTTTTTCTGTGATAACTTCTAATTCCGGCAATAAAGGATGTTTGTTCAAAGTCCAAATTACTTTAATTGGTAAATCTCCGGCTGTTGTACAATGGGCAGATACAGGATCACCAAAATTCATGGGTTGTTCACCAAATGAGAATGGAGTAATTTTTGGAGGGACTGAGGGAAATATATAATTATTTAAAAATAAAAATTTATAAAATTTACTACTATAAAAGTTAACGATTTTTTTTTTTTTATAATTCACACCATTAACAATAAGTTTTGCAAAATGTTGACTCAATCCAGCCTTATTTTCTGCATGGCATGAATATGTTCCAGCATGATGTGCTGTGACGGATTCAATAGTTAAAACGTATACACGTCGTCCCAATTTAGATATTGTAATATCATGGAAATTGTCTATAGTTGCGTTATTTAGACGCCATGTTACGTTTATTGGAAGATCTCCACCCAAAATTGTGCACTGTACGGAGGCAGGTTCGCCGAAGTTTAAAGGTTCATCACCAAAATCAAAAGGCGCTATTTTTGGAGCAACTAATGGACAAACAAAATTTATAAATATTTTTTTTAGAAAATTTTATTTAAGTTTGATTGGATTTAGAGAAGACAATTGGACAAATTTTAACAAATCAAATATTAAAATTGTCGTTTTGATGTTGAGAATGATATGCGTAAAAATTACAATAAGTTGAATGTCAAAATAATGAATTTTTGTCTTTTGTTTTAAATTATAAATTTTTTTTTTCTAATTTATTTATAAAATGTATATGGGTAATTCTTTTACAAACTGAACACCTTTTTGACCGACACATCTCCGATTTGGCTGAAACCCGCATATATTCGGTAATACAAGTGATCGAAAATGTCAGAATAGCGAGTTTTTTGGCTTGGAGACTCATTTTATATTAATTATTAATAAAAAGAAAACTGTAGCTCGGAACAAAAAAAGTTAAATATAAAAGTTGTAGATAATAAAAAGATCTACAATTTTTGTCTTAACTACTTTTCGACATAACCTCAAACTTTTCGAATAAATTAAAAAAGAATGTTAAAAATCACATTTCTTAAAGTTATTTCCCACAAGTTGCCTCATGTGATTTATTTTTTTCATATAAGTAATTATTGTGTTCTTCTTAACAAATAATATTTATTAGCAATCTATACAATAAAAAAAACATGAATTAATAATAAGTGATTTTATCACATAAAAAAAATGTTATTGTGGTTTCAATACTTATTATTGGTTAATGTGTATTTAGTTCGATTGTTAGTTAAGAACACTATTAGCAACACAAAAATTATATGTTTATTTATTTTTTATTTTTTTATAGTCTTTTTATCAATAAATAATGTTTCAAAAAGGGGATTTTTAATATTTTTTGCATTTTATTCGAAAAGTTTGAGGTTATGTCGAAAAATAGTTAAGACAAAAATTGTAGAATTTTTTATTATCTACAACTTTTATATGTAACTTTTTTTTATCCGAGCTATAGTTTAATTTTTAATAACAAAAACTCTTTTTTTTATCAAAATCCGTACGGTTGGTAAAAGAATTATCCATATAATGTTAGAGAAATCCATTTTAGGTTCCAATAAAAGTTTGGACCTTAAACTATTTTAATAATATATTATAAATTTTAAACCTTAACGAAGTTTTTTTTAGCATCCGTTGTAGTTTGAGTAAGATCATAAAAGACCTATTTTATTTCGTTATTTTTCCAATTCAGCATTTCTTTTTTTAATATGAAGCATTTTCAAAACATTCATAAAAACTGGTATTAATATAACTTATTATATAATCTGTTAACCATTGTAATAGACACTTTTGCTCAAAAGACTATACGACTGTTATAAGTAAATATCATCTTATAAATATTTTGCAATATTTTTTGACTATTATTATTCTAGCATTGTAATTTGATGACAATAATTAATACCCATGTCATTTTGATTGTTTCTCTACACCAATACCATTTTTCCCTTCTCAATGAATCTTCACAAAAAAAAAACGGCGAAGCGAAACTCCCTTTTATTAAGAAAGAAGAACAGAAGATATTAATGAAGAAAATTTTTGAAAAAAGCCAACAAATAAATAAAGAAATGCCTTAAACCAACCATTAACAATAAGCTCAGCAGTATATTCAGCAATGCCAGCAACATTTTTAGCTCTGCAAGTGTAATTCCCAGCATGATTAGCATTGCTAGCCTCAATAGCTAGCGCATGAGTATGGCGGGTGAATTTTGTTGTAGCAACTTCCAATTCTTGAGGAATTGGTTTTCTATTAAGCAGCCAAGAAACTTTCATTGGCCAATCACCGCCCGCAATTGTGCATTGAATGCTGGCAGGTTCTCCAAAATTTATAGGGTCATCGCCGAATTGGAAGGGAGTTATTCGAGGTGGAACTGCATTTGTAATATGTATTAATATAGCTCAATAATCAATTAGTAATGGCATTATATATGAGAGAGGTTGATGTTACATGTAATGTATTATTTTCTTATATCTATCTTAAGAACATAATTCGAATTCGATCACTATTATACCATTAACCGTTATATTTGTGCTAAACATTGTTGTTCCAGCTAGATTTTTAGCTGTACAAATATAGGTTCCAGTATGCGAAGCGGTCGCACGTTGAATAGACAATGCGCTGGATTTTTGGCTAATTCGACTAGTACGCATGACCGGTTGGATTTCCTTGTACTTATGTTTGGATGTTCTTACAAATGTCCAACTTATTTGAAGAGGTTTATCTCCTTTTGATATTTGACATACTAAGTCAATAGAATCGCCGACATTCACGATTTCGTCATAGCTGAAGGGAATTATTTGAGGAGGTACTGTAATAAATGAAATCCAATAATTTTAAAATATAATTATCCTAATCCTTTTTGACTAATTCCATATATTAGACATAGATGAATTCTTGGTGTCCACTCCAGAAATAATTGGAAATCAATGCGTAAAATCTTCAAAAAGTGCTGATTTTTTTTTCAAATCTTTTCAAAAAAGTGCTGATTTTTTTTTTGTCACTTTTCTTCTCAAAGTCGATTATCTTGTCGTTGCTGCTATTGAATGATCATAAAACCACCAGAAATCGCGGTCCGAATGTCTAAGCTTTCTCAAACCATGTTTTGAAAGTTTTTCTTTGCTTTGGTTTTTGCAAAATGGCCATTTTGTACAGCAATGTAATAAAAAACTTCGCGATTTTTTTACACGGAAAGGATCAACTTCACAAAAAAAAATTATAAAAAAGAAAATGCCTAAATTTAGCCAAAGAATATGTGTGCATTTTTTCAGAATTTTGTTGATTATTTTTGGTTTTTTGGATTTGCCAAATTTTTGAACAATCCAAAAATGTCCCAAAAAATTCTGACACGTGTTCTTTGGCTAATTATAAGCGCTTTTTGTCATATAAAATTTATTCGTATAATTGATCCTTTTTGAGTAAAAATATCACCAAGTTTTTCAAAAATTGGCCAAATCCAAAAAACAAAAATAGTCCAAACATTTCTGAAAAAAAATTCACACGTGTTATTTGGCTAATTTTAAGCATTTTCTGTTTTATAAAATTTTTTCTGAAGTTGATGCTTTTCGTGTAAAAAAATCCAAAGTTTTTTATTACATTGCTGTACAAAATGGGCATTTTGCAAAATCGAAAGCAATAAAAAACTTTCAAAATCATGGTTTGGGAAAATTAAGATATTCGGGCCCCAATTTCTAGTGGTTATATGATCATTCAATAGCAGCAACGACAAGATAATCGACTTTGAGAAGAAGAATTACCAAACAAAATCAGCACTTTTTTTAAAAAAACATACAAAAAATGCCAGATTCTGAAAGAGCACCCCAAAAAACTCCTTATATACGAATTTGGAAGAAAATCCCCCCAATTTGCTAATCGAATCGTACAATTGAACTTGCGTACTAGTTATGCTACTTTGCATTGTACTATGAGATATGTTGGTTATGTATTTCAATAGTGTACTTAAATTATTACGACCGGAAAGTGTAAACATTTTTTAAAACAAAACAAAAAATTACGTAAGATATTTAAATAAAAATGTACACTATCTATTATACAAAAATACACCACTTCAATTTGGTTTTCAGGATGTAAATTAAATAGAAACGAATAAAAATAGCTACAGTATCTATCTTATTTAATACCATGCACGTATAAATCTGCTGAATAGTTGGCATTTCCAGCAGCATTTGACGCAACACACATATATCGTCCAGTATTTTCCGCCTTCACCGATTCAATTGTTAGCAAGCTAATACGATCCCCAATTTTACTAGCGAGAACTCCCAAATGCGAAAATATAGGCCTTCCATTATGCATCCATTGAATTTTTAAGGGTAAATCACCCTTAGCTACATGACAAGTAAGTTGAACACTATCCCCAGAATGAGCATCACCATCGAAACTAAATGGATGAATATGTGGCAGTACTGGAAATGTTTTGTATGTTTATAAGGATAAATTAAGGTATAAAGATAAAAACAATATTAAAATTTAAAAGAAATTTTAATGTTGTAACAACCATTAACTTTTAATTCTGCTTGATAGATGCTAGTTCCAGCTGGATTTATTGCGATACAAGCATAGACTCCACGATGTTCTCCAGATATATAGTCTATATTAAGTGTACTAGCTTTTGATGACATTCTACCCAAAATAATATCATTATCTCCAGAATGTATGGTTTTATTGTTATGCATCCAAACAATTTTAATTGGTAGATCTCCTTTTGTTACAGAACACTGCACACCCATACTATCACCAGAATTAGTAGCTTCATCTCCAAATGAAAAAGGAACTATTTGCGGAGGAACTGGCAATAGGTTTAAAAATGGGTATTAGGAAGTAATTTTGAACTAATAATTTTTTTAATGTTCTAACAGTTCTAATTTAATACCATTCACAATAAGTTCAGCTGAATGCTCAGTAGATCCAGCACGATTTTCGGCAATACATTTAAAAATCCCTCGATGTTGATCATTAATCGATTCAATACTAAGTGAACTTAATCGCTGAGACATTTTAACGACAGTAATACCACTATTTTCTGACGTTATCGGTTGTCCATTTAACGACCATTGTATTTGTATGGGTAGATCACCCTTATTTACCATACATTGAACAGCAGTACTATCACCGTAGTTAGATGGTTCATCTCCGAACAGAAAGGGCATGATTTGTGGAGGAACTACAAAGGGTTTTTGGATGGAATATATTTAAAATAAAATTACAAAAAATAACACTAGCTATATATCTAAAGAGGGTATAAAGAAAACTATATTCCGGGTAATACCATTCACATAAAGAACTGCCGAATGTCTATTTTGACCAGCATCATTTGTAGCAACACAAGTGTATTCTCCACTATTACCAGCTGATACTGATGATATAGAAAGGACACTTGTTCTATCGCCGATTTTCGTAGGTGTCGCTCCCATCGCAGGACTAACAGGTTCGCTACGAAATAGCCATTTTATAACTAAAGGTAGATCGCCTTTTGACACATGACACATCAGTTGGACACTATCGCCAGAATTCATATCTCCATCGAATGAGAATGGATTGATAAGTGGTAGTACTTTTTTTTGTAAATAGAGAAAAAACATTATTTAAATAGATTGGTATTGGAGAATTGATTGAAGAAATGTACATGGTCTCTACCCGTGCTCACGTATGGTATATTATATAATCAGAAACTTGTTGAATAAAGTGGACATTTTAGGTTACAGATAAAGTTCAGTCGATTTTTGTTTATTAGATTGTATATAACTAGACTCTTTCATCGAGATTTTCAGATGATTTATTTTGATTTTGGATATGCATGTCAAAATATTCTTAAACGTCATTAGAGCTCAAAAAACTACTTCTGAAGAAAGAACGTTTTTGTAAATTTTAGATCTCCTTTTTAACTCAAAATATTCCTCGCCTTTTAATACATATAGTGATGAACTCAGCGTAAGTTTCGCAAAAAGCATTATGGATATAGGAATCCATTTTGCTTAGTCTTGAGCATACAGGGTGATGAATGATCTTTTTTATACTATATACTTATTTTCTTTATTCCTCTATAATTTGGTTTAAACTGTATCAGATATAATTCGTAATCCAAATTATAAATACTATACCATATAGCGTATATTACACCATACAGGATGTATCTTTGGTAAGTATAGAGTAATAAGCAAAATATTTGTAGAAAAGAAAAAGTATTAATCACCCTGTATCTCCAAAACTAAGCACTAACAAAGAAACGTTCTCGGATGTGTCCACCGATTTTGATGAAATTGAAATATGTTATAGAATATAGAGTATTGAAAAATAAGAAATACGTATTTTTTTTTTTATTTGCTGGTACGCACATTAAGGGGGTGAAAACCATCCCTAAAGTTTACCCCCAAAAACAGTTTTTCCTAAATATTTCAAGTTCTAATGAATTTTTTCGAATGAAACAAAATACGTAAGTGATGTATATTCTTTCAGACATCAGTTTTTTCGTGAAAACCAGTATTAAGGGGTTTTTGGAGTCACTGATTACGAATCTGATATTAAATTAAAAAAATTTAAAATGGCGGATCCAACATGGCGGACAAACTTTTGAAAAATACACCAATTTAAAAAAAAAAAAAAAAAAACAATAAATAAAAGTACCCCCTAAATATGCGTATCCGCAGATAAAAAAATACGTGTCTCATATTTTTCGAAATTCTATAACATATTTCAATTTCATCAAAATCGGTGAGACACACCTGAGAACATTTCCTTGTAAGTAGATTTCCGTAGTAATTATTGTTAATCTTGAGCTGATAACTTCCATATGTACTACATTTATAGACGTTTATTTTATTTATAGATCACTTTTTCTGTTCTACTTCGAGGACAGAAAATAAATGGTGTAAATAGTGTAAAGCAAAAACTATTGATATAATTTTTTATAACAACAAAATAACGTAAAAGTGTATTCAGTAATTGATGTATTTTATTCATATAATAGTAGTATATCATAGGATTAGGATAAATTAATAAAATACACAAAACATATAACACAAAAAACACAATTTCACAATAGACAAACCATTAATATGTAATTCAGTTGAATACTCATCAATTCCAGCTTGATTATTGGCAATACATTTATAAATGCCACGATGTTTACCATCAAGCGAATCAATATTTAAAGAACTTGTTCGAGGGTTCATCCGAAACAGAGTATATCCACCTTCCCCAGAAACAATAGGTGCAGAATTGTGAGTCCAATGAATATTCATGGGTAAGTCACCTTTTGGTATCATACACGTTACACTTGCAACCTCCCTTATATTAGCTGGTTCATCACCGAAGGAAAATGGCACTATTTGCGGTGGGGCTTAAGAATTAAATGTAAAAATCAGCAATATAAAGTTTAAAAATAAATAAAAGACAGAATAAAGTGTTTTTCTAAAATTCTATAAATTGTAAACCAGCGTAAATCCCCAAATCGTTATAGGTTTTTAGGATAGTAGGTAACTTAAAAAAATAAAATAAACAAAAATACTTTAATTTCGGTTTAAAACAAACCATTCACTTCCAATTCAGAACTAATTTCAGAATAGCCAGCTGAATTGTTTGCTATGCACTTATAAGTGCCCCTGTGTTTAGCATCAAGTGAATCAATATTTAGGACACTGGCTCTTTTATTCATACGAAACAAGCTGAAACCACTTTCTCCGGTTATTATTAAGGCTGAGTTTAAAGTCCAATATATGTCGAGTGGTAGGTCCCCTTTAGGAATCATGCAAGTAACGCTGGCTATTTCACCTCTATTAAGAGCTTCATCCCCAAATGTAAAAGGAGTTATCTGTGGTGGAACTAAAATAATCATATATGTATTATAAAAGTATAAATTTGTTTGTTACTATATTTTTTTAAATCAATCGTTTTCGGAGCTGATGATTTTTTTTTTTTAATATCAATGCTTATGATTTATTTATTGATTTAATATATTTCTTGTTTCTCGAATATGAACGTAAAAAATGGGACACCAAAAAGAATTTTCAGAATAAGGTATTAGTGGGAGTAGAATTAATTTAAGTATGCGTAAGAAGTACCTACTAGGGACCAATCCTAAAAAACTAAATTTAATATAATATACAAATAAACTCTATCTAATATAAATTATATTCCAACAGACCATTAACTTTTAATTCTGAAACATATTCAGCATGTCCTGCAGGATTTTCTGCAATACATTTAAAAATTCCTCGATGATCACCTTCTACAGATGCAATATTCAAAACGCTTGTTTTCGGAGAAAGTTTCAAAATAGTGATGCCATCTTCTCCGCTTACCAAAGGATGAGAATTAAGGGTCCATTTAATAGTCAGGGGTATGTCACCTTTCATAACATTACACTGAATTCCAATACTATCTCCAGAATTGTATGATTCTTCACCAAAGCTGAATGCCATTATTTGTGGTGGAACTGATTTTTAAAAGTACAAATTAAATTTTATTGTTTTATTTTTATTTTGATCAAAATTTTCGGATTGAAATCTTATTCTGGAAATTTAGATATATATATATTTAAATAATTCCTTCTTATACATTTAAAATCCTTGATATATTGTTAAATTTTAAATTGCAAAGAACGTAAAAAATGACGAAACTTACAGAAAATATTGCCCCAACAAAATAGTTTTAAACGAATTTAAACAAACCATTAACTTTTAATTCACTAGCAAACTCTGATACACCAGCAGAATTTGTAGCTATGCATTTATAAAGACCACGATGTTTCGCTCTTAAGAAATCGATGCTAAGATAACCAGTCCTAGGATTCATCTTCATTACAGAAATTTCATCTTCTCCGGAGACTATCGGCGCCGAATTTAAAGTCCAGTAAATATTGAGAGGTAAATCGCCTTTTTGTACAATACAATTAACGCCTGCAACATCTCCCATATTCGAAGGTTCATCACCAAAAGAGAATGGCATCACTTGCGGTGGAGCTTTGGATAAAATTTTATAATTTTTGGTATATATTTTTATAAAGTACAATATCTCGAAAATATGTATTTAAAATTGTATGTAGATCTATAAAAAAATTAAAGTTACAAACTGTATTGTAAAAATCAGTAACCACGATTACTCCAAAAATCTACTATTATTTTTTATGTATTTATTATGCAGGAATTAGTTTTTAATCATTCCCAAAAAATTAACATAGAAATAGATTTTGTCCTATATTTGATTAAAATTATAATAACTACTTAAAAAAATATTTTTTTACCCAGAATAATGTTCCAAATATTCCAATCTTTTAAGCGATAAAACAATCGACGTAAAAAATGACGAAACGTACGGAAATTCACTATTTAAAACCAAACCATAACCAACCATTAACTTTTAATTCGCTAGCATATTCCGAAACTCCAGCTGAGTTTGTTGCGATGCATTTATAAAATCCACGATGTTTAGCTCTCAAGTAGTCAATGCTAAGATAACTTGTTCTGGCATTCATCTTTCCCACTGAGATGCCATCTTCTCCAGACACAATTGGTGCCGAATTTAAAGTCCAATAAATATCGAGTGGTAAGTCACCTTTTTGTACAATGCAATTGATAGTGGCCACATCTCCCATATTCGAAGGATCATTACCAAAAGAGAATGGCATCACTTGTGGTGGAACTTTGAATATAATTCAGATATAAAGTTTGTTTTTAAATACATATTATACAAAGTTCTTCATAAATACATAAATTGAAATATTTATTTATACTATAATTCGAATGCATATCTTTATAACTGATCCTTTTTTAAAAGGACTAATTAAATTGTTAAATATTTATCAGATCTAATCGAATTGAAACAAAATAAATATTGAAATCGAAGTAACGTATATATATATCAAATTTTCAATTAACGATCTTCTTTCATAGTTTTAATTTCTTTATTATTATATGATAATTGTATTTTTTTATATACAGAGTGATCCAAAAGTATGGAAATGGTAAAATAACTTTCGAGGAATGCATTTTGGAGAAAAAAGTTGTAGACAAAAGTTTTAGGAATTTTTGACCTTGACTACGGCGTTGAAGGTCATTTCGACGTCAAACTGATTTTTTTAAATGGGAATCCATATTTTTGACCACGGAAATGGAAAGAGCGGAAAATTTCACGTTCGAATATGACCTTGACCATGACCTCGAAGGTCATACCAAGTCAAGATGGTTTTTTAAAGGGGGACCTGCATTGTTGCTGCGAATTTGGAAAGGGCAGAAGTTTTGCGTCCGAATGTGACCTTATGTGACCTTCGAAGTCATGGTTAAGCTCATAGTCGGACGTAAAATTTTCCGCGCTTTCCAATTCCGTGGTCAAAAATTTGGGTTCCCATTTAAAAAAGTCTGGCATTGAAATGACCTTCAAGGCTATGGTCAACGTCAAATCTAAGGTCACCATTGAATAGCCAGGGAAAATTCCTAAAACTTTTGTCTAAAACTTTTTTCTCCAAAATGCATTCCTCGAAAGTTATTTAACCGTTTCCATACTTTTAGATCACCCTGTATTATATTATATATTAGTAATTTCAAAAACTTTCAACAATATTTTTAACATCTTTCACGATGTATTTTCTTATTTAATATCTAAACTTACTTATTTTATTATTTTTACTATTATTTACTTATTATATCTTTTACTTTTGAATGAATTTTGTTATATACTACATGTAGTATAACACTAAAAAGCCATTAAAAATATTTAAATTTATCTGTTTGCAAAAGTTTGTTCGAACTCAAAAGTTGTATTAAATGCTGTATTAAAAACATCAATTTTTATTTTAAAACAACCACCAAAGACATTTCAGATTTCTTTATTTTTAAAATTAATTTTTTATAAAAAAAATGACGAATCAGCGGCATGATGAAAAATTAAGTAAATAACATAAAATAATAAATTATAAATCAACTTGAATATATAAAACGAACCATTAACTTGTAATACACTTTCATATTCTGCGATTCCAGCACTATTTTTTGCGATACATTTATAAGCCCCTCTATGTTTAGAATCCAAATAATCAATGCTGAGGTAACTTGTTCTTGAATTCATCTTCATTACAATAAATCCATCTTCTCCAGATACAACTGGAGCCGAATTTAAGGTCCAAAATATATCAATAGGCAAATCTCCTTTTGGTATTACACAATTTACACTAGCAACTTCACCCATATTCATTGGTTCGTCCCCAAAAGCAAAGTGCATAATTTGTGGTGGTACTGCGATTGAAAGTAAGCATTATATGTATAGTATTTTTTTAAAAAAAAGCAGGAATAGCTTGAGAGATTAACACATAATTTTTCTTACTATAAATAAAGTGTTGTAGAAGCAGACTAGTCTACCATTCATTTTTTTGTGCATGATCTAAGAACCATTTGATTAAATTAAATGTATAACCCTCTTAAGTTTGAATACTGTTGATGAAGAAGAGGACTAAAACCTTTATATCTTAAAATTGGGTATGAAATTCAACGCCTTTATATCCTTCACACACATAAAAAATTCAAAACTTGGGAAAATTTAGTGTATTTTAGTAATGTTTTATAAAGGCATATATTGGGATAGTAAAAACAAATGTGGATAATTTGAGGTAAAATAATTTAGAGGAATGTTCAAAACTAATATAAAATTAATAATTATAAAAAATAGTATTATTCACACCATTAACATGTAATTCAGAAGAAAATTCAACGGTTCCAGCTGCATTAGTAGCGATACATTTATATAAACCACGATGTTTTCCCTCCAATGAATCAATATTCAAAGAACTTGTTCTTGCATTCATTTTAACAACATTAAAACCCTCCTCTCCACTAACAATAGGGGCAGAATTTAAAGTCCAACGAATGTCTACTGGCAAGTCTCCTTTAGACACCATACATTGGACTCCAGCCATTTCACCAGTATTCATTGCTTCATCCCCAAATGAAAAATGCATCATTTGTGGTGGAACTGTTGTAGAAAATATATGAATTTTGGATGAAATAATTAAGCCCTAAAATTCTATTAGTAATTGAGATATAAAATATGTAAAGATATGCGTTTTATGAGAGTCTAGAATACCTGGAGATGGATTTTTAAGGATTTTGTATGCAACAGGTTTTTAGGAAATGTAAAAATAAATAAAAATTTTAATAAAACCAACAAATTCAACATATAGCATATTTTTCCCACCATTAACATGTAAATCCGCTGAATACTCTGTAATACCAGCTTTATTACTAGCAATACACTTATAAGTGCCACGATGTTTTCCTTCTAAGGAATCAATGTTTAGTGCACTTGTTCTGGTATTCCATTTAACAAGATTAAATCCTTCTTCACCACTCACAATTGGAGCAGAATTCAAAGTCCAACGTATCTCAATTGGTAAATCTCCTTTTGGAACCATACACTGGACTCCAGCAATTTCACCAGTATTTGCAGGTTCATCACCAAATGCAAATGGAACAATATGTGGTGGAACTGTGTAAATAAATATATATAGTACTTCTTGAGTTTCAAGGATATGGATAGGATGAAATGGATAAATTAATAATAAACTAGAATAAAAAAATAATTTTTTGTCGAACCATTCACTTTCAGTTCAGAAGCATATTCTGAATGTCCTGCAGCATTTTCAGCGATACATTTAAATATCCCTCGATGATTTCCTTCAACTGCTGCTATATTTAAGACGCTAACTTTTGGAGATAATTTCAATATTGTAATGCCTTCTTCTCCATTTACTAATGGTCGAGTGTTTAATGTCCATTTCATAGATATGGGCAGATCACCTTTTACTATCATACATTGTGCGCCAACACTATCTCCAGAATTATATGAATCTTCACCAAAACTAAAGGGCATTACTTGTGGAGGTACTGTTGGATGGAAGGGATTTTTTTTTTTATATTAATTTTGGATTTATATTGTAAAATTTTTTTTTTTCTAAATTATAAACTTGATTTCAGGTCTATTAAACACCTAGAACCATTAATGACGAAACAGCTTTTATGTAGGAACATTGTCAAGGATTTTTAAATACCCTAATTAACCTGAATAAATAAATGAAATCCTAGGATAGGTATAAGGGAAAATTAATTATAAAAAATCAAAAACTACTATAAGATCAAATCCCTACTACAAGCAAATAACAAACCATTAACACGTAATTCCGAAGAAAATTCTGTAGTGCCTGCCTTATTTTTTGCCACACATTTATAGGCACCTCGATGATGACCATTTAAAGAGTCTATATTTAAAGAGCTTGTCCGAGCATTAACCTTTACAAGACTAAACCCATTTTCTCCATTAATAATAGGGGCTGAATTGAGAGTCCAACGAATTTCGATAGGTAAATCACCTTTTGGTACCATACACTGAACGCCAATAATATCTCCTGTATTTGTAGGCTCATCACCGAATGAAAATGGCAAAATTTGTGGAGGAACTGTTGATAGTAATATTAATTTTTAGTGTTAAGTGATATCGTGTTTTATGAAAGCATCTTAAAGGATATTTAGGATAATTCAACTAAAACTGAAAAAACCATTTAATATACTGCGCGATTTTTTTTTTTTTCTAACCATTAACTTTTAATTCTGCTGAAAATTCAGAAAAACCCGCAGCATTTTCTGCGATACATCGAAAAGTTCCACGATGTTCCTGGCGAACGGATGCAATATTCAAAACGCTTGTTTTTGGTGAAAGTTTTAATACTGTGATCCCATCCTCACCAGTGACAATTGGATGAGTGTTTAGGGTCCATTTAATTGTTATCGGGATGTCACCTTTTATTATCATGCATTGGGCGCCTGTGTTATCACCAACATTGAAGGAATCTTCACCAAAACTGAAAGGTATCACCTGAGGTGGGACTAATTTAAATTAAAAGATTTTTTTTTCGATTTTGTTAGTCATTTTTGATATTAGAATTATTATAACTATTCGATTCTTTTTTATTTTATATTTATATTGAAATTATATTAATCTTTATAGAAAATTATAAGCTACTAATGTATTTTAAAATGCACCTTTGCGAATAATTAATGGAATATATTCAGTTTTCATACACAATATCCAAAAAAAGATTTTTGACTGATATTAAATTAATCATAAATACATAGATGAATATTTGCCACTATGACACAACATAATTTCTAGTTACATATGTATAGTTTATTTTTGTTTCTCCAAAGGTAGATATATTTTTGTAATCTGAGAAAAATTAGTAAAAATAAATCCGATTCCTATTACTTACAATTCGCGTCTTATCAGTTAAAAGTTGATTACTGGGTCAATTAACCCATTAATGCCTGAATAATCAAAAATTGTACAGCAACTTCGAGGCGCTAACTTTTATCGAAGGGGTGGTCAATTCTTATCGAGACCAACTTTTCTATACGTATTTTGAGTCGCCCGAAACGATCCAACAAAAAAAAAAATCAAAAAAAAATTATTATTATTGTTTTTGTGCAATATTATGCAAATAAATACCTTTTTCACGTAATTTTTTTTTCGAAAAACGACTGATTAAGTCGGGAAAAAGCAACTTTTTACTGCAATAAAGTACATAAAACGTGTTATTAGGACTTCAACTTCAAAAATATGCAGGCATTTAATCAGTAAACCCCAAAAACTCCGAATACCCACTTTTTTTCGAAGAAACTGAGAATTTTGCCAAAAATTGTTCGCCATCTTGGATCCGCCATTTTGAATTACGAAAATCTGATAGCAAATTCGTAATCAGTGACCGTTAAAACTAGTGTATATACATTTTTGGCAATAGTCGAACATAGTGAGATAGAAAAAGTGATCGAAAGTAATGCAAATATGCGTTACATTGTTGCAATTTTTATGCAGCCTAATATTTTTAACGAAAAAAATGCCTGCATATTTTTGAAGTTTAAGTACTAATAACACGTTTTATGCACTTTATTGCAGTAAAAAGTTGCTTTTTCCCCACTAAATCTGTCGTTTTTTCGAAAAAAATGACTTGAAAAAGGTATTTATTTACGTAATATTGCAAAAAAACAATAATAATAATTTGTTTCACTTTTTTTTTTTTTTTGGATCATGTCAGGCGACTCAAAATACGTCTAGAAAAGTTGGTCTCGATGAGAATTGACTACCCCTTCGATAAAAGTTCCTCGAAGTTGCCGTACAATTTTTTGTTATTCAGGCATTAATGGGTTAAGATCTGCTTTGATCCGTTCTAAAGTTTAGAAGTAAGTAAGTCTTTTTATTTGAAACTTAGGTTAACCAGATACCTAAAACAAAATGTTTGTGAATAAAATCCTTGCCTTTTTAGCGAGGAAATACCATTTCTTAATTTTTTTGATGGAATAACTTAGCTCACAGAATATGATATCAAAGAAAATAGTTCTTTAAATGCGGAAAAGATTGGAGCCCTAGAATTTATATATTATTTAAAGTTCTAGACTAAATCCTGTCTCAAAATAATGTTTCGAGGCGTATATCGCTTCAATATAAATTGCAAGAAGAAAATATGCGAAGAAATGCTTTCTTCCTCTATTTGAGAAAGCGGTAAAAAGTCTTATGAGTTCTAGTACAGGAAACGAATTATTCAGTTGCAGTGTCAATAATATAAGACATTAAGGTTGCGCTTAAGATTACGATTTAAAAAAAAAAAAAAAAATTTTTCATTCATTTTTTTTTACAGAAAGAAAACAGATATCTTTTTGAAATCTTGCACAGATATTTATTTACGCTTTAGATATACAAAAATATTTCTTTCAGATTTTTGAGACCGGTTTTTGAATTTTTAAGATTTTTGAAAGAAAAAAACACCAAGAAGTGATTTCAGGCGTCTGGATCTTCGAAAAAAAAACCATATTAAAAACCGGTCCCAAAAATCTGAAAAAAATATTTTTATTTATCTAAAGTGTAAATAAATATCTGTGGAAAAAAAAAAATGATTAGAAATTGTGTTTTTTTTTATTTTGACTCACACAGCTAAATTAAAGTGATTTTCAAGAAAAACTAATACAAAATTAATTTATATATAGAAGAAGGAATTCATATTCACGTAAATTTCCTTATGGAACTAAAAACCAACATGTTTTTTAAAAAAATAATTAAGTTTTTTACATATACGAGTATATCAATAAAATTTTAAATGAATCAAATTGGCTCAGTCCGTAAATCTAAACACACGAATTTTTTAAAATCACAATTTATTGAATTTTAAAATCAAGCAGAACAACGCCCCCTGCAACACGAGCGAAGAAACAATTGATTCTAGAAATAATTGCGGAATTAATGATATTGAAATGCATCTGTCATCAAAAATGTTATAAAAAGAACACATCTATCAAAATAAGCTATCATTTTATTTTAGGGTATATCAGATATTATATTTGCTATACTTAAAATTAATACAATATACATGAAAAATTAAAAAAGAATCGAACAGTACTCTAAACGTTGTTTTATATAATAATTATCACAAGAAAAGCTTTCGGGAGTATAGTATATAAAAAAAAAGAATTATATCTACATATGTAGTAAACCATCAAAAATTTCAAATAATCTTATAAAAAAAAAATTAATACCATTAACATGAAGTGCGGACGTATGTTCTACAGTTCCAGCTGAATTTGATGCAACACAGGTATAGTTTCCTCTGTGTCGTGATCGGACTGACTCAATACTGAGTACACTAATTCTCTGACCACTACGAGTGATCAAAATTCCATCATTCGAACTAATTTTGTATTCATTAAATTTCCAAAAGATATCAATTGGAGTATCTCCCTTAATAACCGCACAATTAACAGTCGTCATATCCAATGCATCGACCGGATCGCCGAAATCGAAAGGTAGAATTTGTGGAAGAACTGAAATTTATTTCGAAATTGGGACTGGGATATAAACAAATATCAAAAATTACATACAAAGGTAAATTTTGAAAATTAAAAAAAAAAATACCATTAACAGACAAATTTGCTGAATATTTGACAACACCAGCCGAATTCTGAGCAACGCAAGTATAATTCCCTGTGTGTCTAGCACGAACTGATTCAATGCTTAAAACACTAATTCTCTGGCTACTGCGACTAATCACAATTCCATCATTTGTGTATAATTTTCCTCCATTTTTAGTCCAAATTATGTCTAAAGGAAGATCTCCCTTGTTCACGGTACAGTATGCTGATACCATGTCCAGCTCATTAATATTCTCCTCTCCAAAGTCGAAAGGGACGATTTGTGGAAGTACTTGGAGAATAAATTAGATATTTTTTCAAGAAAATTCAAACCAACACAAAATAGCCAACAAAAAAACTCTAAAGATCTTTAAAAAATAAAAATCTGTTCAACCATTAACGCTTAATTCAGCCGTATGAGCAACTAATCCCGCTGAATTGCGTGCAACACACGTGTAATTCGCACGATGTCGAGCATGAACCGATTCAATGCTGAGGGTGCTTAATCGCTGAGTAGTTTTGGTTATCAAAATGCCATCGTTGGTCATCAATTTTCGGCCCGATTTCGGTGACGGTGATGTAGTCCAGTAAAGATCAATGGGAAGATCACCTTTATTTACTGTGCACGTGGCAGAGACCATATCGTACATGTTGATTGTCTCCTCTCCAAAATCAAAGGGCACTATCTGGGGAGGAACTTTTTTTCCAGATAGAGTTTTAATAAGATTAACAGAAGGCCTTCGATGATTTCATAAGTCCGGATAATTTAACCAACGATGATGTAATGTTGCTTATTTTTTTCACAATATTATAATTTTGTTTTGCAAATTGATCATCCTAAGGAAATTATTTTATAAAAATATCCGTGGACCGACTCCACTAATTTGTTTTTAAAATGGCATCAGAGGTAAGTAGCAACGTTTTTTCATTTTAGGACTAAATTACAATAACTTTATTAAAAATACTACTCTTAATCACTATAATAATATACGGATTACAGGGTGAATGTGGAATAGTTGCCCGCTAATGATAGAGATTTCTCGTTTCAAATTATATCTTGTAGTAGAATTACCAACATTTTGATCTGAAAATTGATGTTCAAAAATTTCTACTTTAAATTTTAATTTAAATACATATTTATTTAAGTAGACCCACATTTTAATTCTGACACGAATTCTCAACCTAATCAACATTTTCTTGGTTTCCTATTTCCGACGTGACATTCAGTGATAATGAGTTAAAAAATTCTTTTAGATTTAATATTTAGTTTCTAAATATATTTTTCACGATTTAAACATTGGAAGGTTAGAAAACAGAGGTCAAATGTGAAGATTTTACATAGCTACCATTTCCATATAGGCCGTAGCAGGATAAGAGTGGGTGGCCTGCCCCCGCTTGTATGTTGCTCATTTTAATATGGTAAATTTTTACTGTGATGGGATTAATTTATGCCAAATATCAATTTCAAAAAATGTTCTTTACAATAACTAAAATTTTTGGTAAATTGAAAAAATTAATTTTCTCGAATTTTGGCTGAATCTATTTTGATGTCTAAAATATATGTTATGCAGGGTACCAAAGCAGTCTTGAAAAACAAGTTGAAAATTAATTTCGTTAATTAGAAGTGGGTACAAATGTTTTCTGAATGACTCCTTTTTTGTACCAATTACCGCCAATTATTTCCTACTTACATGGAAACATTCTCAGGTGTGTCTCACCGATTTTGATCAAATTGAAATATGTTATAGAGTATCGAAAAATAAGAGACACGTATTTTTTTTTTATCTGCGGTTACGCACATTTAAGGGGTATTTTTTTTTTTTTTTTTTTTTATAAAAATTGATGTATTTTTCAAAAGTTCGATCCGCCATTTTTAATTTATTTATATTTAACATCAGAATCGTAATAAGCGACTCCAACAAACTCCTTAATACTGGTTTTCACGAAAAAACTGATGTCTGAAAGAATATACATCATTTACGTATTAGTGCTTGTTGTTTACCCCCTTGAGGAGCTTTTTTTACGAAAACGCAAAAATAGGTCAACTTTATTGTTCAAAATCGTATGTAAAAAAATATTTTTCAATGATTTTTAACTAAAACTGTTATTTTTTTGACGCAAAGATATAAAAAAAAATCGTTTTTCTGCAATAAAAAATAAGGGTTGCCACTCCCGCAAACCGGATTACTTAAGAAAGGTTAGTATATTTATGAGACATCATTTCCACTTTGTTTTATTCGAAAAAATTCATTAGGACTTGAAATATTTAGGAAAAACTGTTTTTGGGGGTAAACTTTAGGGGTGGTTTTCACCACCTAAATATGCGTATCCGCAGATAAAAAAAAATATGTATATCTTATTTTTGATACTCTATAACATATTTCAATTTCATCAAAATCGGTGAGACACACCTGAGAATGTTTCCTTGTTAGACCCAAGGCTAAAACCTTTTTTTTTGAAAATTACCGATAGGGTACTTCATAGTTAAAAAACAAGAAAACCTTGTTTTCCACTAAATTCAATTTTTTGGTTATGATTTTTGTAAGTTTGTTATTAATTTTTTAAGGAAACTCAATACCTTTACTTGAATTTGAATAATGATTTTCAAATTTTAAGAATCAGAAGAAGGTTCGATTATGCATCCTTTTACTATTTGAACAATTACGGAGCATGTAATTGACATGACAGGAACATACTATGCAAATTAGAATGACGCTGATACTATAAAAAATCTTATTGAAGATCCACTTGGTATGAGTGAATTAATGCATAAAGGCGTCATCCTCGATCGTGGTTTTCGAAGCACAAAAGACGTATTGGAATCAAAAGTCTTTACTGTACTTATGACAACCTTAAAAGGTAAGCGAAATCATTTGCCAAGTAAAGAATTGGCGGTGGTACAATTTTAGAATATTTAAATATTTTTTTTACCCCCTTCTAATTAACGAAATTAATTTTCGACCTTTTTTTCAAGACTACTTTGGTACCCTGCATAACATATATTTTAGACATCAAAATAGATTCAGCCAATTTCGCGAAAATACATTTTTCCAATTTTCAAAAAATTCATTATAAAAAGTGTAAAGTACATTTTTAGAAATTGATATTCGGCATAAATTAATCCCCTCACAGTAGCATTTTACCATATTAAAATGAGCAACATAGGTACAAGCGGGAGACCTTTTAATTTAACATTTTATTCTAGTTGTTACAATAATTTAGTGATTAATGCGTCTACTAGAAACTAAAGAAATTCTATATACTCTATGATTTTAAATATAAATTGACGAATTGAGCATCATATTCAGCTAAAGGATATAATTAATATATTAATACGATATAAAAATATATAATATATTAATTCTATACCTATTCACACTCCTAATGTCCTAATAGTCTAAAGAGTAAGTAATTATTCCACTTTAACCCTATTACTAAAATTTCAAAAGAAACTTGGAAATATTTTGTTTAATCAATATCCACTAGGACGATAATTTAAAATATTTAAACGCTCTGATACCATTTTAATAGAAGTATTACACTATGATAATCAAAAACGTAACTCACCCAAGACTTGCACTTCCAATGATCCTCTGGCGGAGTATCCTTCAACATTTTTCGCAACGCAAGTGTAAGTTGCCTGATCAGAGTTCCTTTCAACATTTTCAATAATCAAAGTACCATTAGGGAAAACTTTCTGTTTTCGGTTAATAGGCAGTGGTCGATTATCTAAAATACAGATGTTAAGATTTAAAACCCCATTTTGGCTGAAAGTAAAATAAAACGATATACCTCGTTCCCAGACAATAGATTCAATAGGATATCCAGCAACAGGACATGTCACAACCAAAGTTTCTCCAGCAACGATAGCTTTCTTTTCCATTTGTCGAATATAAGGAAGACCGTATACGTTCAATTTAGCGGAGTGTTCAGCAATACCAACTTTGCTGCTTGCAATGCATTTATAAAGACCACCATCGTTAGCATGAACCGAAGTAATGTTCAAATAAGAAACAACATCTCCATTCACGGTCACATACTGTCCAACTTGATATCGTTCGCTATTTGCAATTTTCTTTCCATCGAGTTCCCATGAGATTTCAGGTGTGGGGTTTCCGCCAGCGACACACTTAAGAAAAACACTTGGTCCTGGATGAAGGGTTTCTTCCTGGAAGGCCTGTCGAATAACTGGTGGGTCAAATCTTCCCCCTAGTTTCAGTTCAGCGCTAGCCTGAGCACTTTCTTGATCATTTCGAACGACGCATTGGTACATGCCCTTGTCTTCTTTCTTCACCGATTCAATACGCAATACTGCGTCCCTATGTCCTAAAGGTTTGCCATCCTTAATCCATGAAATGGTCTTAATCGGGTTCCCTGAGTATTGGCAAGTGAAGGCAGCTGGACGGCCAAAGTCTACAGTTTGTGTTGGTGGATCAATTTTTGCTGAGAGTGGTGCTGTGACTGTGAGGACTGTTTCGACACTTTCGCCACCAACCGAATTATTTACAACGCAAAGATATTTTCCAGAATCTTCAACAATAGCATCTTTGATGATCAAAGTACCTGAGACTTGTTTTACACGGTCATTAAGTACGACGGCCTGTTTTCGTGTTGTTCCATCGATGAATTTGTACCATCTGAAATTATTAAGAAAAGTTAATCTTGTTTGCCTATTGTTATGGTTAGAGCAAATTTATAGGCGTACAATGAGCAATCAAAGCAACAAGGAGGCAGATCCGAGTTCGAGTTACTTTTCTCAAAATTGTTTCTTTTTCGTTCGCCAGAAATCGAGGGTTCAGTGTTTTTATTATTTATTTTATAAATAGTACTATTATTGTTCTACTTATTTACTCGATAAATGTAGACGAGGTTTAAACATAAGTTATTTTTCGGAAGCTTCATGAAAATATTTTTTTATGTCTGAGTTTTAGTGTTTTTTTAATTAATCCAAAAAACGACTACCTCAAAATGCCCTTAAGACATTGGAATATTAAATATTTTTAATTTTTTAAACCAGTGATCCTAGAACCTAGACTAACATATTTTTGTGCTATTTTATTTTTTTGCTGAACCATAACTTCCATAATTCCTTAATTTAAATAAAATAAAGCATCTCTGAAGCAACCCGAGTCGAAAATTATCTTAACACGTTGAATGCCACGTTTTATTCAGCTACACATTCAGCTATTGGGTGTCGGTCCCTGGTGATCCCCACGGCATTCAACATGTCAAGTACCTTTTAGGACATTTAGGTCGGATTAGAATGAATAGGCGAAATATAGATAGCTTGGAGCAAAAGAGAACGTCATATCTGCTGTTAATTAAGTCCAATTTATTTTTCCACTCAGCTATTGGGTGTCGGTCACTGGTGATCCCCACGGCATTCAACATGTCAAGTACCTTTTAGGACATTTAGGTCGGATTAGAATGAATAGGCGAAATATAGATAGCTTGGAGCAAAAGAGAACGTCATATCTGCTGTTAATTAAGTCCAATTTATTTTTCCACATTAATTCAAGCAACCATGAATCACTTTAGTTTAAAAAAAATCAGAATTATATTTTAAGTTATTAAAAAAATTCTCAAAATCAGTAAAATATCACGTAGACACTTCTGCTCCAAGCTCATGTTGTTGCTAAAATTATTAATAATGAGAAATGCTAGATTTGTGGTATTATTTACTATTTTATAGTCTTTTTGAATTATTTTTGCTAATTTGAAGAAATAGTTAAAATTGATTAGAAAAAAATAGTTACTGATGACTAGAAAACTTTTTCTGGGTGAAGTGTTTCAGGATCGAATTGGAATGATCCAAGTCTTGAAAAAACCTCAATAACCTAATGATAGTAGTCGCAATATTTTTTTAGGGTTTATTTAATATTAATGCAATAATATAATATTTTATGCACAATTCTTAAATCTCTAGTTTTTAATGCCGAGTGGCATAGGTAGTGAATCCATAGTCCAAATCCAATATGGCTGCCTAAACCACGTGAACCACATATTTTTTTTACTAAAGCGATTATAAAACTAGCTGCATCAACCCGATCTTCAAAGGCTTAAATGAACTATTTTTCGTTTTTTGAATTTGGCCAATTTTTGAAAAAACGAAAACTGTCCCAAAAAATTCTCAAAAAATTCACACGTGTTTCTTATAAGCATTTTTTGTCCTAGAAAATGTATTCGTTGATGATTTTTGTGTAAAAATATCACCAAGTTTTTTATGATAAAATTTGTATGGCTCCCAAAAAATTCTTTTCCTTATGGCTTTTCAAAGTGGGACTCAAGACCTTTCATTTAACCCTTTGTAGACTTCAATCGGGTTGATGTAGCTAGTTTTATAATCGTTTTAGTAATAAAAAAAGATGTGGTTTAGGCAGCCATATTGGATCTGGACTATGGATTCACTACCTATACCACTTGGCATTAAAAACTAAAGATCCTGACCTTTCTTTTGACCACCTATAGAATACCTAGTATATATATATATTTTCATTTATAAGTTAAACATTGAATTAATTGTTATGACTATCTTAAATGACTTTTTAATTTTACCCAAAATTTTAATATTCGAAATATAAATTAGTATAAAAAAATTAATTTCACTAAAAATAGTAAGTTTAATGAATTATGTTTTAAGTTATTGAATTGAAAAAACAATGTTTTTATTCATAAAAATATATACATATTTTCAAAAATCTTTACCAATATTTTCTTAAACAAGAAAATCCGATATACTAAATTAAGGGGACTTTTACTTTCTAAATTGGAAAAAAAGACAATTTTTAAATATTTAAAAAAAAAAACTATTATATTTATGGTTATAATTTTTTTTATACATTGTTAAGAAGGTTTTGAGGTATACAAAAAAAAATTTTTTTGGCACTTTTAGTTGTTTTTCACCACTGCAGAGGGCGTCTTCCAAAAGATGCATTTTAATTTGGGAGACACTTTTCTGCCTCCCTGCAACAACTTTTTTTTAAATTCCAAAGGGGTTCAATTCGTGAGACTTAAAACTAATAAATAAACCTTTAAAAAGTTAATTTTTTTATATTTTTATGGCCTTTATACGCGATTTTATAAAAAGTTCGAAAAAACGCCTGTTTTGGGGGTGAATTTACCCCTGTACTAAAAAGGTGGGGTGTTTTTTTTAACTTCTTAGAGGCTTATTTAGTAGTCGTATATATAAAGTATCAATTTGGTTTACTGAAATTGGTTTAGTAGATTTTGAGAAAAACGTCTCCCAGTTTTGAAAAATGTGATTTCGAGAAAAACGCGTTTAAAGTATTTTTACTGTAATTTTATCAAATAAAATGGTCATATTTATTTTTTTATAAATACAGCTATAACTTCGTTTCTATTTCGAATTTCTTAATTAAATTTTAGGACTAATAAGGAATGTTTTTACGTAAAAAAACAAACAAAATCGATTTTTTGAAAATTTAGATAGTAAAAGTACCCTTAAATATAATGAAAATACATTTAAGGAGATGTAGATTTCAAATGGAATAAAGTAATTATTACTCGCTCCTTAAAGCCCTATTTTTAGAATACTATGCCCATACAATTCGACTTACAAGACATTTTTAGGAGATCTAAAATTGAATTGGAATTCCATTGCATTCCAAAGCATCCTATACTTAATGGAACAAAATTAAGTCTTTGATTTAGAATCCATACCATGATCACTTTTTAATTAAAAAATAATTTTGTTCCAAGTGGATTATAAAATTCGGATAATTATGGAAGTTATAAATGTTTAAGTTAAAATTTTATTTAAAAAAAAGCATCTGCCTCCTTCTTAACTTTATTTGTCCAAGTATACCAATATTTAATATAAATTAAATGACTTTTACGACCTGTAGATCGAAAATAAGCATAAACTTCGCAGTGGTACCATAAGAAAATGTTAGAGTAAATCCAAAAGAGGACTTGTTTTGAACACTTTCTCTTAGACTATTTTGCAATTTTTGCGATGTATATTTATTCTTTCGTGATGGTTTTTATTTTTATTCAAGGGGTAATATTTATTTTGATATAATTTAATTTATTTATTTTATACTGGTGTAAAAAATTACTATAATTAGTCAGACCCGCAATTTATGGCGGTTCCATTTTTATAGTATATCCCCAATTAAGGAAGATTTGTACTTAGAAACTAATAAAAATCCTAAAGCTTAAATGCTAAATTAAAAAAATCAAATACGACAAACCTATAAACAGGTACTGGATACGCTTGACCAGGACATAAGCCTACAAACGTCCCTCCACTGGGAACCTCCTTTACATCAATACTTTTACTAGACACCCGTGGTTTTACATGTCCAACAGGTTCTTAAATAATATATTTTAATTAAGTATACTTGAAAAGGTATATTACTTTTATAAAATAAAAAATATTGAAATTTTTTAATTTTATTTTCATTTTACCTGAATACTGGGATAGGATACGACTGTCCTAGACAAAGAATTGAAAATGTGTCATTCATTTTGACAGTCTGTTCCTGAAGTCGATCACCCGAAACTTTTGGGGCAACACTTCCTACTGGTTCTGAATTAGATAGATAGTGTACATATATGTAACTACTTAAATGCAAAGTTTTAATTGCTTTTATATAATTTTTATGTATAAAGGTTTGCCTGAATAGGGTACTCCATTATATGATTTTTAATAGTTATTGAACCAGTTGGTAGGGTTTCTATAAATATTTAACATATTCTTATGTGTTTTATAGTTGAAACGACAATAATTTTAACCAAGAACTGTAGTACAATATATTAAAGATATTTAAAATAATTATAGGTAGTTTTTGAAAACTATTTCATATAGTGTGTTGAAAAATTATAAAACATTGGGTGTGAGAAGACTTTATAGAAAAAGTAATAATTTAGTTATTATAGCCCTTTTATGCTATACATTTCATTATTTTTAATAAAGTAGACTGCGTACTGTAGCTTCATCGTAAACAGATAAAAACATTTAAAAATTTTAAACATTAGCCAGAAGAAAATTTACTCCCATTAGTGTTTAATCCCAAACCGAAACATTGTCCGCTTTTTGACACACTTCTAAATTTTAAATGCTAAATTATTGAATATTAAATCAGTAACCCTATAAAAATCCATATACCCTTTCTCATGGTAATGCATACTTCTAATCGTAGAAAGGACGAGGATCGATAAGGCCTTTTTACAGCCCCAAAATAAAAAAATATGGATGTAGTTGATATATAGTTATCTGCCTGATAACAAAATAGAATTGTATAAAAAAACTACAAACCGAACACCTTTTTGACCGACACATCTCTGATTTGGTTTAATTTAACATTTTTTTCAATTTATTCGAAAAGTTTGAGGTTATGTCGAAAAGTAGCTAAGACAAAAATTGTAGATCTTTTTATTATCTACAACTTTCATATTTAAATTTTTTGGATGCGAGCTATAGTTTTCTTTTTATTAACAAAAAAACGTTTTTTTGACGTGTCGCGCTATGTAAATTAATGTTTTAAAAATAGTAATAATAAAGGTACCATATTTTAAAAACATGTTTTTTATGTAAAATTTGACGGAGAATACTATAAAAATACTAAAAACTTGCTACGAGGTGAGGGCCATTGTTAAAAATTGATTTAAACAATTAAATTGTTTATAATAATATGAATTTGTTAATAATTTTTATTAAAAATATTTTTTTCTCAAAACTCAGTCCTTTAGATTTAAAATGGGTAAAAAAGGAGTGTATAGCTCAAATAAAACCAAGTTATAAACTTTTGAAAATGAGTCTCCAAGCCAAAAAAACTCGATATTCTCACATTTTCGATCAATTGTATTATCGAAAATATGCGGAAAAAAAATCCTCGGACATGTATCTCTTATTTTTCGATATAGAATCCGTAAAGAAAGTTTCAGCCAAATCGGAGTTGTGTCGGTCAATTTTTACCAAAATCCGTACGGTTTGTAAAAGAATTACCCATATACAAGAAGCATTTTATTTTTTTATTATTTTTTTTAAATAAAATTCTTATGCACATATATTTAAAAATTAATAATCTCTATGTATATATAAGACGTAAATTCTTGTTGTCTGTCTGTCTGTCTTTCCGTTAGTGCGCTTATAGCTCGAGAGCCACTGATCCGATTTATTTGCTTTTTTCTTTTAGTTTGACGTGTTAAGTGACTCGTAACATGTCATGTGTTATGTTACGTGTCACATCATATGTTATGTTACGTATTGTGTAACGTGGTAAAATTTGTAATGGATTTTGATAACTTTAATAATGTTTTCAGATAAATCGAATCCACTAACAAAACTGAAAATCTAGGAGAGCCGGAAATTGGGCCTTATCGATCCTCGTCTTTTCTATAGCAAATACGAAAAATTCTTATATAAAAATACTATATATATTTCAATTTCACTGTGGGGAAAACAATTTGAAAAGTATTCTAAAATGAAGACACGACATCAAGAAAAAATCCCTACCGCTCAACGTCCTACGAAACATATTATTATTCTGATTTAATGAACAACAAAAACTTAAATTTACAATTTTTAAACCCAGGAAATTTTTGTTTTATTATATTACCTTAAGCCCAAATTTAAAAATTACTTTTTTATGATTTCCCTTCATTAACTAATATTATGAAGTTACGGCTGCTTTTTATTGCATGATTTTATAAACACATTTTGTATTTACTTTTAGTATTTCTCAGTCTATCGAAAGAAAGTAATAAACAAAAAGCTGCATGCAATAGAAAATCCCATTCAATTTTGCAATAAAAAAATAAATTTTCAAAAAACTATAAAATTTACCTAAACGCTGGTGTAGGATAAGATTGACCTAAACACAAAACAGCTGCATTGTTACCAGCACTAAGTGTTAGTTCTTGTAATCGACCTCCAGAAATTTTTGGAGCAACACTTCCAACAGGTTCTGAGAAATTGAAAATTTGAAAATACTCAGCCGCAGTTAAACGATTTAATTTTGGATACCCAATTGTCGCTGATTAATAATAAATATTAAACTCGAAAAATCGGCACTCGTTATTCAAAATTTCCAACACCGGTTGTTTAATAGAACATAGAACAATTAAAATTATGGTCTTGATGATTCTGATATTAGGGCAAAATAAAGTTTTAAATAAAAAGCAAACAGATAAAGAACAAAGCAACAATGAGTGAAGCGTGATGGATTCAAAAAAAAACAACCAAATTATATTATTGCATTATTTTTGGCGCGAAATTCTTCTCTAACGAGAAAAAATGTATGAATGCAAAATATTACAACAAATTGCAAAATAGGTGCCGAAGCACCCACTTACCTGCTACTTTGGGCGATTACCGATGATCCCCCAGTAGCAGGCCATGTGGGGCCCTCGTAGATTTTCGCTCATTTTTGCTTCTGTTCAAGGTTCTAAAAATAAGAAAAAAAGGAAAAAAGGTAGGTAAATTTAAATAACTTCTTATTTTTGTTTAGTTTTTGAGATTTCTTTTAAAAATTGTAGATAAAAAAATACTTTTATAAGGCGAACGATTTTTGTGGCTCTGGTTGGTGTTACCTATCGTTTTTAATTAAAAAACAGCATGTTCGGTATCGTATATATTTTTTTAAAACAAATGTTTGAAACAACATTAGGCAACCTACACATATTTTTCATTATATAAGTTTTTTTTTTTCGTAGCTTCTACTATTTTTACAAACCTGATTAGTGGAACTGGAAAAGCCTGAGCTTGACACAATAACGCAAAACTTTGTGTAACTTCTCGAATAAAAGTGCTGCTTTTGGCATCATTTGCAAAAGTTGGCGCCTTAAACCCGACTGGTTCTGAATATTTAAAAGGAACAATTTTCTTAATTGTAGAAGTTGTTCAAACTAACCTGATTATAGGAACAGGATACGCTTGCGCTTGACACAAAAGTCCAAAACTCTGTCCAACATGTTTAATAAATGTCGAACTTTTTGATTCAGTGGAAAACGTTGGCGCTTTGGCTCCAACTGGCTCTAGATTTTATTATTAGGTCAAATTATTAGTAAAACAATTTTAATTTATAATGAACCGACTTTGGAACCTCAGAATAGGGCATTTTAATTTAATTCTTAAATTGTTAATTTAGGTATATTGACTTGAACTTGGAAAACGTTTCTCCAAAACTTAACAATAATATTTAATTTTATTATTTTTTATTTTTCGATTTAGTAGGACAATTAGTATAGTATTAAAATTAATTTCTTAATAACTTTTAAATTTACTACTCATATTACCTTATTAAAGGAACAGGAAAAGCCTGTGCTTGGCACAATAAAGCAAAACTCTGTCCAGAACTTTTCCTAAAAATACTTCCAAATGATTCAGTTTGGAAACTAGGTGGTTTAGTCCCGACTGGTTCTGTTAATTTAATTAAAATTAAAATATACACTCTACCTTCAACTAAAAACTAATTTTAAATAAGTTTTATTATTCTTCATATCTTCTTGACATACCTTATAATTGGGACAGGGTATGCTTGCGCTTGACATAATAAAGCAAAACTTTCACCATACGATCGTTTGAAAGCAAGTGAAGTTAAATCGGTTGAAAACGTTGGGGGTTTTGTTCCAACGGGCTCTAAAAATAATTTCATATTGTAAAACTTAATAAAATTATGTACCTTATTAATGGGACAGGGAACGCCTGAGCTTGACACAAAAGTGCAAAACTTTGACCAACATGTCGTGTCAATGAAAAACTATTGAATTCTGATGAAAATGTTGGGGCTTTTGCACCGACAGGTTCTATAATATTAATTAATAATTTGAATTTAACATTTAAAAAAAATATAATATTCTAAAGTTCTCAACAATTAATTCAGAATTCGATATAGAACCTTTTTCTTTTTTTAAAGCGAATTTAAAGTGCAATGTAATATGCTGCATGTTTTAAATGATTTTATAAATTATATTTTACGTTGAAAACTTTATTTTTCCTTTTTTCTAGCCTAGTTGAAAATAAGGCACTCTGCGCACATCGGACTTTTTTTGTAAATTAATAATGAAAAAACCTTTTTGAAATCAAAAACAAAAATAATACTAAATAAATACAATATTAAAATTGATGATAGTCTTGTAAATTATATTCACCTTATCAAAGGAACTGGATATGCTTGAGCTTGACAGAGAAGTGAGAAACTGTTTCCTTTATGTTCTATATAACTAATGCTTTTCGCAGTTGTTGAAAACGTTGGAGGCTTTGCACCAACAGGTTCTATAATAGTTTGAAGTCACAATTTTAGCCACTTTTAGGTATAAATACTATAAGTACTCATTAACAATATTAACTACTTAAAGGTGAAATAGGGTACCATTTAGAAATATAACATACAATAATTTTTTACAAGTACTTGTATGCGTTGAAATTTTACTTTTTCAGAATAATTTATCCCTATATACATATATATAAAAATGAAAGTGTGTTTGTTTGTTGCTCAATCACGCCTAAGCGCTTGCATTGATATTTTTCATTTTTTGTCCGAACGTAGTACATATTCCAACTTAACATATAGGCTAATTTTTTTTTTAATAATACATACATAGGGTTTCAAAATGGCGAATCAAAGATGGCGGCTTAAAATTATAAACTTGAAGCGATTTTCATGAAAATTGGTACATAGGGGTTTTGCGCTATGCTGATTTCAAATCCGCTGTTTTGATTGTTTTGTGGTCACTGATTTTGAATATTATCAAAATTTACAAATCCAAGATGGCGGATCCAATATGGCTACCAATATCTCTCGATTTCAATGGATTTTAATGAAAATTAGTACAATGATTATCTTGAGGTCACTGATTTTGATTGTTATCAAAATTTACAAATCCAAGATGGCGGACCAATATGGCGACCAAGATTTCTCCATTTCAACAGATTTAAATGCAAATTAGTACAATGATTATCCTGAGGCCACTAATTTCGAATATTATCAAAATTTGTAAATCCAAGATGCCAGATCCAATATGGAGACCAAATGTCTTGATTTAAACGGATTTTAATGAAAATTAGTGCAATGATACACTAATTTCGAATATAAGCAACATTTCCAAATTCATGATGGCGGATCCAATATGGAGAACAACATTTCTCGATTACAACCAATTTTAATGAAAATTAGTACAATTGTTATTTTAAGGTCACTTATTTTGAATATTATTAAGATTTGGAAATTCAAGATGGCGGATCCATAAAGGGGTTCGGGTTAAAAAAATATCTAGGATATAACAAACTAGAACATTTGAGAAGTGTTTAATTACCCAACGCCGGGTGAAACCGGGTAACCCAGCTAGTATTTGTATAAAAATGAAAATAACATTTTAAATTTTGATATATTTTTTTTTTTCTTCTCTATTTACCTGATAAGTGGCACTGGAAATGCTTGTGCTTGACAGAGAAGTGCAAAACTTTGATTCACCGCCCGAGTATATGAGAACATATTTGAATCTGTTGAGAATGTTGGCGCTTTTGCACCAACTGGTTCTATACGAAGATAAATAAATAGCAGTCATTGTTGTAAAAAAAAAAAAACAAGTTTGCTATATCTATGGTATTAAACACCTGAATGTTGGTTTTATAAAAATTGCTTCTTTTTATTTTACCATAAGTATAATCAAATTTTTAATTCCAACTTCATCCAGAAAGAAGGAAATCATTAAGAATTATTATATACAGACTAACGTTCGTAATGCACATTTATTAAAATCTATTTTCTATTACTATGATTAAAAACATTTCATGGATATCTTAAAATTGCAAATTGAATGCAGATTTAATTTTTACGACTTTTTCGTTTTAATTACTTATATTTAATAGTTCACTGTGTCAACTGACGATTAATTATAGTAGTTATCCTTAATTTTGTTATGCCTACCTTGTGACGGGAACTGGAAATGCTTGAGCTTGACACAAGAGAGTTAAATCGTTTCCTTGGGGTTCTACAAAACTGCTGGTTCTTGAAGCCGAAGCAAATGTTGGTGGCTTAGCACCAACAGGTTCTAACAATTAAATGGCATAAAAAAAAATAACTCTTTGCAAATTGTGATAGTAACAAAAATAAACGCCTCTAAAATGTGACTACCAATACTAAAAAAGGGTAACTTGTTGCGACTAAAAATTTTTCTTAGTGATTTTTATTTTACAAATTTTGTAAAATAGTTTTTTTTTTTTATTTACTATATATATTTTACCTTATAAGTGGAACAGGATATGCTTGGGCTTGACATAGGAGAGCAAAACTTGAATTTACATATCGTTCGAAGATGCTACCCTTAGAATCAGAGGAAAATGTAGGAGGTTTTGCTCCCACAGGTTCTGTAAGCCATAAAATAAATAAAAATTATTTAAAATCCTGCTACATACCGCCATAATGAACTACCTGAATGTTGAGGCTTTTTAATATTTTATAATTAAACATAATAACTATTTAAATTTAATAAGATAGTATTGTGCCGGATTTTTCACTAGTTACTTATCAATTGTTAAGAAAGAGATAAACAGAGAAAATAATATATGACATAAAATTAATCCTTTTCAGGAAAGGGCCAATTAAACACTAGGGATCCGAAAACGAGTTTAACAGATTTAACAAAGCCATTCTACAATAAATATAGACATTCACGACAATAAAGCATTTTTTTTGTATACGTTTACATTGTCGTTTCAAAATAGTTTTTTGTCAAATTAAAGATGGAAATTGTTAACTTCGAAATTTAATATGAGACATAGTTAAGTTAATAATTTTCGGCATTGGTGCCAAATCATATTTGAAAATTATTGATTTAATTTTAGTTTCATTGCTTTTACAATATTTTTTCTTATCAATGTGTAGAACTACGTGTGGAAGATTCAATCGATTTGTATGTTACAGATATTTCATTTCCTAGAAGACAGTTTTTGTTAGTTATACACTTATCTTGCTATACAAATTCAAAAACGAAAGGCTTATTTCCAAGAAATATAAGTAGAATATTACTGGAAACGATAAAAAAATACAGATAATGACAGATATAATGTAACATCCACTTGAAAAACAAACTAAACTTTTTGTATGTCTAATTTGAAATGCGATGTACTCTTGAAAAATAAAACAATTTACCTAAAAACTGGCACAGGATATGCTTGAGCTTCACAAGATAATGCTAAAGTGCTGTAAATTGGTGAGTGTATACCAAAAGAAGTTGCATCACTTGGAAAAGTTGGAGCCTTAAAACCAACAGGTTCTATAATAAAAAATTGCATGCGAACCAATTTATTAAACCGACATTTTTTTGCATCTATACTGTCTGAATGAAGTATTTTGGCGAATAAAATTAAACTAGTAGTGTGATTACATTCGGAAAGATAAAATAAAAATTTAAAAACATTTTCCAGCATTTACCTAAATACTGGCACAGGAAATGCTTGAGCTTGACAAATGAGCGCTAGTGTAGATTTTATATCTGCTCGATGGGAAAATGTGGCAACCTCTGCAGAAAATGCTGGAGCCTTGGACCCGATTGGTTCTATAAGTACGTGATAGTTAACATAATTACAGGGTATGCAATACTAATAAGTCACTATTTTGTAACAAATGGAGAGATCGGTAAAATATAAATACTTTTTAATAAAGGAAAGTCGTCATGTTCATTTCATGTCAATTTTATTATAAAAAAAAATTAAATCTATTTTATAAAGATCATTAGTTTAAAAAATATAGTGAAGAACGTTAGTTACTAATGATATATATTTTCGATATTTTAACCATCTAAATTGGCACGAATATTAAAATGCTTTCTAAAACTATTAAAAACATGTTCTAACGTTTCATTTTAAATGTCATTGACGATCCTCCTGATGTTTTTAATAAAATCCTCTATTGTTGTAGGGTTATTTTTATAGCAGCGATCTTTAATGTAGCCCCATATAAAGAAATCACATTGAGTGAGATCTGACGAGTAAGGTGGCTATTCTACTCCTTTTCCCCTAGCAAAGCGTGGGTACTCTAGGTCAATAACTCACTCGATCGCCATAAAATTTACTGATGGCTTTAAATACTTCTTGTATGCAATGAGGTGCTGCTCCGTCTTGAATAAAATAAAAAGATTTAACGAGACCTCTCTTTTTCGCATGATGAAAGGATTTGGTCTCCAATATCCCTTTGTAGGTCTCTCTGGCGACGGAAAATGCAGGTTTCTACCTTTTATGTAGATGGCTCACATTTCAAAAATATATATCATTAATAACACAGGGCTTCAAATTTTATCTGTTTTTCTGCGGTCGAATAAATATTGCTTCATTTCATTTTATCCGTAGATTACGAATTCATAAACGAAAATGTTCAATTAGCTCCTGTTTTCGAGAAAAATTGATTTAAAAAGTACATTCAGCCATTTTTGATTAATCATTAAAAAATAACGGATTTTCATACAAGGTCACAATATAACTTAAATGAAAGCCTGAATCCTAATCTATGGATATAAAATCACTCGCCTGAATTTTACTACCACTCTCTCTGGAGGGGAAGGGGTCAACATAACTGTCAATAATGGCGGCAATTTCAAATTGCCTTGATTATCGATTTATCGTAGCGCTAGAATCAATCAATAATAGCGGCTGAAAAATCAACAGAAATACTGATTTTTCCAAATTTTTTTATTTTCTTTCATAAATCAGACACAAAAACGCACAATTTGGAGAAAAACAAATGGTAAAAATGTTGATTCTTTGATTTTATATCCTTAAAAAACCATAGGTGACCGTGAAAGTATCTATTACCTAAATTTGAAAACGTTTTATATTTTTATATTATAATTTAAGGTTAGATCTTCATTGGAGCAACGGTAGAAGTCACGATCCAATTTTTAATTTTTCAAAAATAATCGAATTATGGTCTATTGCGCTTTTTAACTCGAAAACGGGAGCAATCTACGGAAAAAATCCTCTACAAAAGATTTCTCATTTATTGGGCAACTAAACTGGTGTTGACCAGTGTAATTGACGTTCTTCACTATATTTTTAAGGTACTAGTACCGTCTAGAAGGCTAAAAAATGACTAATTTTTAACATTGTTTTTCTCGTTTCCTTTATTTTAAAATATTATGAAAAATTTTTCCTGTAGTTAGTACACATTTTGGCAGTAAAAAAAAATTTTTTTTCATTTTATTTTCATTGAACATTTATTGCTATATGACGTCATAGTCAAGTCCTCGAAAATTAGAGCCTCGCACTGTCCGGGGTTATTCTCCGCAACTACTCAATGGATTTTTTTCATTTTGGATGCATTTGTTCACTTTTGATGTCCTCTACGGCAATCCACCAGAAAATTTAAGAAAAATTGAAAAAAAAAAAAATTGGCGGCTTTGTAAACAAAAAAATGAAAAAATCACTGTTTTTTTTCACCTTTTTTCACTTGCCAAATTTTTTTTTTTTAATTTTTCTTAATTTTTCTGGTGGATTGCCGTAGAGAACATCAAAAGTAAACAAATGCATCCAAAATGAAAAAAACCCATCGAGTAGTTGCGGAGAATAAGTCTGCATCGTTTGAAAAAATGCTATTTTGAGTAAAACGCGTTTAAAGTTTATTTAGAACATGGGAACAGCCGAGAGCGCGCTTCAATTGAGTCGTTATATCTCGGCACTGGCTTCGAATTTCGATTTAATATTTTAGACAGTTATTATTGAAGGTATAAAGAATCTAAAAATGTAAAAAAAAAAAATTTATTTTTTGAAAATTCTAGACGGTACTAGTACCTTAAATTAATGGTTTGTATTAAAAAGGTTTAATTTTTTTTATAATAAAATCGATATGAAGTAAAATTAACGACATTCATTTATTAAAAAGTATTTACATTTTACCGATCTTTCCATTTGTTAAATAACAAAATCTGTCAACAATGCCTGAATATTGGGAATTCCTAGTTACCTACATACTATAAATGTACAAAAGAGTCCAAGGTCACACCTTACCTTATTAATGGAACAGGATACGCCTGTGCTTGACAAAGTAGGGCAAAACTCGATTTGACGATCTTCTGAACCTGAATCAGCTTGTACTCGAGCGTGAAAGTAGGTGCCTTTGCTCCAACAGGTTCTAAGGTATAATATTCAATAAGCAGGTTGGAATTAACATAAATATATGCTTCTTAAGCTTATCTTTGCTTATGCCTGAATTGCAAAATGGAGTGCGAATTAAAACGAAAATGCAATCGTGGAAAAAAAAAAGATGTGCATGCTTGACCTGATTTGTGAAGCTTTCAACGCGCGTTCATATCCACCTGATGATAACCCGCCACCGCGCGCTGCATATTAAATGAAGGTCGTTTTCACTTACGAAAATTCTGCCGGCACAACATTGCCAGGCGGAAGGTCATTTGCCTCCGCAGTGGTGGGGGTCACACCCGCGACGTGTCTTTTGCTCCCACAAACGGGCGCGCAACAGGTGCGATTCCGTTCAATTCAAAACGTATCTGAGGAGTATTTTCGCACGGATGGAGGGAGTTTAACTAGCCCACGTAACAGCGGTAATCCGCTGACAAATCGAAAGTGAAAACATCCCCCTCCCGCGCGGATGCTGGGCCGGGCAGCACGCAAGTGCAGCGGCCGTCACCGGCCCCATTGATTGTGTCAACGAATTAATGACTCATTGCCGGTCTCGCTTGTGAATGAGGCCGACGTCACGACGCCTCACGTGGCCGCGTAGTGTAAATTTCGTAGTAAAAACGTTAACAATCGCAACACACGCCCCAAGGTTGCCACACCGCGAGGATGAATGAATGCACGGCGCACGAACACACGCGCAACGGCGAAGGCCCCTCCCACCGCCGCGGAAGGTTCGCTTTTGTTTTGGTTCATCACACACACAAACAAAGCCCACGTGGTTTATCTGATGCACACATTCAAACACTCGAGGAACGAGAGAAAATCGCCCGAGGAGAGCAACTGGAATTACTCTCAGCTCTCCCAACTTTCGTTCCAGAGAGACTCTTCCAGGAGTGGAAAGATGGAGTGAACCAAACGCCTGGAAATATGCAACAAGTGATTCATTTCTCCCGCATTGGAACCTGGAATGAGAGAACTCAAATTCACTATTTCCAGGTGAACGTTTCGTTTTGATGAGTAAAATTTTAAAGAGCGTTTTCTCATCTCAGAATCAGTTTGGTTCTAACCGGCAATTGGGGTGGTTTTATATGTTCAGTATTATGATGTATTTTTTCCTGCTCAAACTAACCCTTAAAAGATATCATCAAAATAAATCACGTTAAGGGTATCACGAGCAGAGCCAGATTATAGGGAGCGTAAAGTACTACATGGCGTAGGTTGCAAATTTCTAAAAAGCGGCAAATAGTGACCACAAAAAAGGCTGTTTTTTCGCCTGTTTTTGCACATTTCACAGAGAGCTAAGGGAAAAGACAAAAAAAATTATGAGGTAATCAAATAAAGCGTCGTAAAAAATAAAGAGAAACACATCTTTTAGTTTTTCGAAATTATTAAAAAAGTACCCCTAATTGAGGGTTGAAATCATTCTAAAAGATTAATTTTATCAAAAAATTATCATTTAGGACAGATACCTTTCTTTTTACATTATTTATACACCCCACGAAAAAAATTATAGGAAGAAGAACGCAAACTGCAATATTTGGGCTTATTTTAGTTATAACAAGTAAATATTTGGAAATTCGATTTGCCAACACTGCACGTAGGTTGTTGCTATTAACACTAGAACAACCGGAGCCAAGCTTGTAATTTTAACCATTATTCTGCCCTTTTTTATGTAATATGCTTCCAACTCTGAATTGGTAATTATAAATGGAAAAGCTTTTTGAATATGTAGTAATTTTAAATTTCATCATGAAAAAACAGCACAAAAAGTGCTTATAAACACGTGTGAACACGTGTGAATTTTTTCAGAATTTTTCGGGACATTATTGGATTTTTCAAAAATTGGCCAAATCCAAAAAACCAAAAATAGTCCAAAAAATTCTGAAAAAATTTACGTGTTTTCCTTGGCTAATTATAAGCACTTTTTTTCACATCAATTTTTTTTGTAAAGTTGATCCTTTTCGTGTAAAAAAATCGCGAAATTTTTTATTACATTGCTGTACAAAATAGCCATTTTGCAAAAACCAAAGCAAAAAAAAAAAAAATTCAAAACCATGGTTTGAGAAAGTGTAGACATTTGGACCGCGATTTCTGGTGGTTGTACGATCATTCAATAGCAGCAACGACAAGATCATCGACTTTGAGACGAAAAATGACCAAACAAAATCGGCACTTTTTTGAAAAAACCCAAAAAATGATAGGATTTTTGAAGCTTTTATGCAAAACAAATGCCAGATTCTGAAAGAGTACCCCCAAAAACCCTTTATATACGAGTTTGGAGGGAATTCGCCCCAATTTTCTATTGAAATCGTACAATTGAACTTGCGTGCACAAAATCCTCGTTTTGCTCATTAATGGGTTAATATGTTATTAATAACACTTTGACGGTTTACTGGGTTGTTATCGGCCAGAGTTACGCATACGTGATTTTAATTTATTGGCAGTTTTAATGCGGTTTTTCTTAAATTGCAGAAAGGGTAGCAACCAATATAGCAAATAAAATTATAAATATTTGCCTTTACAATAGTATGTACAGTATAAAGGTAAAACCTATTTACAAGGTGATGTTGACAGGGTGTTCAATAATAGCTAACGAATTTAAAGCTGATCCTTGTTAATCAATGTTTGTACTGAGCTACAAAAAATACCATCAAATGCCATGATCCTCAATGGACACCATATGCATCTTGTTACCAGCTATAGTTTACAAAAAACTACCCCTCTATCTCTCTATCTATCCCTTCGATCTTCACCCTTCGGAATCCCCAAAAACTTAAAAAACTTTATAATAAATATATGCACAAATGGAGAGCTGATTTAATCGCGCGTTTTCGTTATTTCAATCCAGTGTTCAAAGTTTTTTGTGAAAAGAATGGACGTCAAAATATTAAGACTCTTTGATTTCGAAAAAAAAACATAACATTTTCGAGAAATATTAGGTTAAAAATTTAAAAAATTCATATATAACCTGATCCAGATTGAATAATGAAAAAAACCCACATAATGTGGAAGAAAATTAGTAAATATTTTTCGTTATTTTGAATTTAAATTAATGATTTAAAGATACGTTTTTATTTTTCCCGGAGTCTAGACGTTTCATATTATTCAGGCTATGTCCCATATTTCAGTAAGATAAAAGTTCACCATACATCTTGCTAAAAACTATGGTTTAATAAACGAAACGACATTGACAAACCATAATGTCGGTAAAAAAGAAATAATAAACCAAATAACAAAAAGTCATTCCTCATATTTTTACTTTCGAATATTTCGAAAAATGCATGTCATTAGATTGAGAGATTTTTTTGCGCCTAAAAATAATATACCTACATCAGACAAAATAATCTTTAGGTTTAGCATTAATCCAGTCTACGATTAAAGAAAAATCTCCGGTGAAATCATCTAAAAGAGACCAACCTAATTGTCATTTCTGCTTATGAGATACAAAAACATACCGACTCAAAGGAATTTCCGATTTTGAAGATTACGTAGGAAGAAGCTTAAACGTAAGATTAAAGATGAAAGCAGTTGATTTTGTATTCAATTTCTTTCGTATGCTCAACATACTTTGTGAATTGTGGGACAAGAAGAAATTTAATAAAAAATGAGATCATTTAAAGACTTCTGAATAATAACGAAATCTTTAAAATCACCATTATGTTTACAGAAAATCTGAATTTCATCAGAAATAATTAAAAAAACTAAAAATAATATCTTTCTCGTGAACTCATTAAAATTACATGAACAATAATAAAAAAGGCATCATATTTTATGACTAATCTGATTGTTGTAATGCACATTTTTTATTATTTTCGATTTACTGCAGTTGCTGCGATAATGTGTGTGAACTTAACGATAATTATAAAGACATGCCGACAGCACACTGATTCCTCATGTCTAGTAAAAAGACTGATATCATTTCTAAGTAATGAAATTGATATAAGAAGCTTCAGTTTTCAGCTTTTACGATTCGAAATTGAGATGGATGTAAATATTTTCCTATGCTTGCGATGTTAGAGTTTATTTTAAAAAAAATATATAAAACACAATGAATCTTAAGAAATATGACGTTGAAAAATGCCATACAACTTCTATAGGTATGTAGAAGCAGACAACCAACTTCTCTGAACATGAGGAAGGAAATACAATCAATGAGGTCTATAAGGCGATTAATTTGCACCGCGTTATATGGAATCGTGCTATAAAAAACTAAGAATTAATACAAATCAGATTAACCCGTTAAGGCCCAAACGGACGCATTTTCATAAATTTTTTCAGCCGCCCTAAATTCGACTGAAACCTTCACATAAAAATTCTGAATTGGTCAATACTGATGTACAATTTCATGAACTTTCAGAATGTGATAATGATTTTTAATTAAAATTGGAACTACAGAGGTTATGTTCGCTTATTTTCTTTGTACCTTACTTTGCAGATGCGTACGCTTTGAAATTCAAAATGGCGGTATCCAAAATGGCGTTTGAAATTCGAAAATTCAATGACATATAATATTATGACTATGAAAAAAGAAGTTCTTAATGGATATATTTAGAAACTTATACAGCGAGGTTTTTGAGTTCGTTGATTGCGAATCTGAGATCTGATTTCAAAAAATCAAAATGTCGGACCCAAGATAGCGGATAAAAAAATTTAAATCACGTGAATCTGAGCAAAACCTTGTACTGAGGAATTTATGACGTCGCTAAGGTAGTAGAGGAGATAATATACACTATGACCCTTACTTTGGGCTCAGGAGATAAAGATGGCGGACGAAAAAATGAAAATCTCATGGATCTGAGCAAAAATTTGCACTGAGGGATTTTGGGGGTCGCTGATTACAAATTTGAGATCGGATTTTTAAAAAATTATAAAAAAGTGGCGGAAAATAGTGAATAGTGAACGATATTCTATGATGTTTTTGAGATGGATGAATTATTGTTATATATGTATATGATTTATATATATAGAATATATAATATATTCTAAAATCACTTTGGGGAAATCGCATTAATAATTATAATAAAGAGCGATAAGCACTTTTTGGAGGTATCATACCAAATTTTATCAGTATAATTTCTTTTGCAGTATTATTCCCATTGATAAATTGTGATAAAAATTATAATTTCATTAATTATACCAATCTGGTCTTTAAAAATTTTTAAGGAGTTATTTTTTACAGGTATTATCTTAGGTAAAGTCCATTTTAATTCTTATATAACTCTTGGAGGACTTTATAAGAAAAATATTTCTTTGTGGGGTCATTCGAAATTTTAAGAGGTAAAAAACTTTTTATTATAAAATTTTAGACATGCCCTATAAGTCTCATGCAGGTCAATGTGACCTGATATCAGTGTATAAGGTATCTTTTCCCTATTCTTTCTTAAAAGTTACTGAAGCGTTTCACTGATTAAAATCCCTAAATAGAGCGACTCTGACATGACCTCTGTTCAAAATTTCATACTCTATAAACGAATGAGGAAATCTTCCCAATAAAGTTCAAATAATAAGATCTAGATAAAGACCGACTCACACGATTATTCACATAAAGTGTTACCTAAAAACAGGAACTGGGAAGGCTTGAGCAGGACACAAAAGGGCAAAATCGTGACCCGTACGTCTCTCTATGCCCGACCACTTTGTGTCTATCGACAAAGTGGGCGCCTTCGCTCCAACAGGTTCTAAAAACACATGGAAAAGAAGGAAAAACATGATCTTAAAACTACTCAAACGCTCAAAATGACCTGAATGCGGGGACGGGGTATGCCTGCGCTGGACAGAATATCGCGAATGGTTTATCGCGCTGTCTTTCGATCCACGAGCGTTTCAAGTCCACCGAAAGTGTGGGAGCCTTCGCGCCCACAGGTTCTGAATAATGAAAAATAAAAAGTAATAGTAAGTAGTTTTTAGTTCTAGTGCATTACCTAAAACTGGGTGCGGGGTACCCTTGCGCTGGGCACAACATCGAAATCGACTGCTTCCGGCCAATTTCAATGGGTTTTTGCATCAGAGAAGGCATCCGCGGGGCGGTGCTTGACACCGGTTCTGCATGAGTTAAATCGATTTTAAATTGTGTAAACAAAAATTTAACTAAATTTCCTAACTAATTCTGACTGTCTGAATGAATGAATGCTTAAAGATCCACTGTTGTACAATTATTGTCCAATGTTTTAACCTGCAGCAATTTCCCGATACTCAAAAAATATATTTTCATGTCAATCGATTGAACTCAATGAGTTGTGTCCGAAATTCATATGAAATGCTAATATATACGACAAAATGCATAAAAACTTTTATGTTAAGCTTCGAATTCTCTATAAAAAAAAAAAATCCACGATCGTTCCATCGAAATGCCGATATTTTGATATTTTTGACCGATATTACCGACGCAATCACGATATTAATATTAAAATATAAAATAAATTTTTTATGAGTCCTCAAACAACCCCGCCCTCAGAATAAAAAAGTGTAATTAGAAATTTCGCTGTGAATATACAAAGCCAAAAGGATAAAATCGGTGCCGAAATTCTAAACATTATGCTTGGAAAGAACTTTAGAGCAATAGTGGGGAAAAACCCAATACCTGATTCACAGAAAAACATATGATATTCAATACTGAGTTCAATAGATAGTCAAACAACCCGCCTGTGACCACTGGTTTAATAAGTAACACAATAATTAAAATTAGTATCGATTCCCAAAGTCGGAGCCCTATAGTTTTATTATAAAGAAATGATGTATCGATATTTTGTCTTGACATATCGACTTCCGATTTCAATATTTTTTTTTTTTTAATTACAATACAACATATATCGATATACTTCTTGACGGTATGTTCAAAACTCTTCTCAAAATAATCCTATAGTATACTATAGTAGAGAGAAAAAGTATATTATGTAAAATACAAAAGGCGATACTTTGATCTTATTTGAAAAAAATCATTAGAATATAATGGATTTTATTAGCTTGTAACATAGCTCAGATGAAAGTGGAAATCTTGTGCTATTATAATATATCAAAATACGAAATGTCTTGAAAGATGCAAACTTATGAAAAACTCGTTCGAGAATATATTTAGAAAAAACTTTAGAGATCTCGTCGGGCAGATACACTTCTACGAACTTAACCTTATTCATAATTTATTGCATCTCAGCAATTGAAGAAGGAACTTAAGTTGATGTTATATTCACTAATTTTGCAAAAGCCTTTGATAGAGTACAAATTTCTATTCTTTTAAAAAAATTGGAATTAATGGGAATTCATTCATCCTTATTATCTTGGTTTAAAACATATCTTACCAATCGCAAACAAGTGGTATTAATTGAGAATGCAAAATCGAAGGGTATAAATGCTAACTCAGGAGTACCTCAGGGTGCTCATTGTGCTCCATTACTATTCTTACTATTTATAAATGACACAGAATATATTTTTGACTTCAAAGTTCCTATTATTCGCAGACGATGATTGCATGCAAATCCAGAATGACCTTAATAATTTGGAGTCTTGGTGTGAACTAAACGATCTCGCGGTAAATATTTCTAAATGTAAATGCATGACTTTCGCTAGGAAAAAGAATTTAATAAATTTCAATTATAAAATTCAAGATGTTTCTTTGGAAAGAGTGTGTCAGTTTAAGGACCTAGGAGTCTTTTTAGACTCAAAATTAACTTTTTCGCTACATATTGAATACATAATTACCAAGGCTTTTAAATGATTAGTTTCATTAAAAGAAATACGGCTGATTTCAGAGACCCTTTTACATTTAAGACTCTGTACATCTCTTTAGTCCGACCTATTTTATGCAATGGTTGTATGGTCTCCAAATTACAAATCGTACATCAACAGATTAGAATCTGTCCAGAGGTCGTTTAACAGATTTATGGCCTGGAAACTGAATCTTTGGAGTGATTGCCCTTCTTATAGAACTAGGTGCTTGTTATTTGGATTTATTACATTAGAAGAAAGACGTAATGTTACTTGTGCTTTATTTGCATTCGATATTCTGACTGGTCACATAGACTGCCCCGATTTGCTTGGTAAGGTTAATTTATATTCTCCTAGTCGGCAAATACGTTCAAGGAATTTGTTAATTAATCCTTATCATAGAACAAATTATGGTGTAAATGAGCCAGTTTTAAGGATGGTAGCTTGTTTTAATAAATATAATAATCTTATAGATTTTAATATTGGTCGAATTGAATTAAAGCAGATTCTATATAACGGCTCATGATATTACTAGTTATAGACATTTATGTATTATAGCATAGCGGTTTCTCCTAGTCTGTACGATTTTTGTGATCTGTAGACGAAATATATTTATAAACACATTAGTAGTATTCGATATTTCTAGAATAGCATTCAGGCTTATATTTGAACCATGTTTCAAGCTGCTATGACTATCTATTAATTTTTAATGATTTTTCAAAAAAAAAGTCCATAATGCAATTTTCTGTATTTTTTCGCTTTATTGTCCTCAACAAGAGCAGCTAAAAGTGCATTTTCATTTAGGAATTTGTAATATACGAAAAAATTCTATAGAAATGATCTGGTACTTGTTCGGTACTTGTTTCTTAAAATCAGTGTTTAGTGTTTTAAGTCTTCATATTAATTAGAATGTAACTCTTAAAAATACATAATTTAAGTTCTGTATATTTTCCCAGCAATATGCTAAATGTAATAAAAAGAAAATTGAATATTTCAAATGTACAGCGCTGATCAAAATAATAAGTAATAAAATTGAGAATTGTTCTAAATAACTGATATTCGCTTTTAAATTCTCGTTCCTCTGAAAAGTCATTGGTATTATTATTTGAAATAACCAATTGTTCGTTATTTGTCATATGAAAAATTAGTCATTCATACAACACTCTTTAGTCGATCCATAAAAATATATTTAATTAAAAATTCTAGTAGAATCTTATTACAAAAAATTATTTAATTTAACCTAAATCACGAAAAATCAATGTAATCAACTTTTTATTTCATTAACAAAAGAGATTACGACCAACCAAAACATAATCTATTATTTTGATTACTTTATAAAATCAGAAGTTTTTTAACTTTGCAGTCTAACACCTAGAACTTGACTGCATGAGTAAATTTAATGACAAATAACGAAAACTTACTCAAATTACTCAAATTATGATACCAATTACATTTTAGAGGAAAGAGATTTTAAACGCGGAATTGATCTCTAGACTATTTTGATTCTTATTATTTATTATTTTGATCAGCACTGTATATTTGAAAATATATATTGATATAAAGATACAAATGTATATTATATATAATTTTGATATTTTATACAAATTCATCTAAGCTTCCTCTATAATATCTGATAATTTGAGGTAGTTTACCGACGTTTTAGTTAGTTTTCCTTAGATTCTTATATAAGAATTGTTCTTAGTGTTTTTAGGTAATTTACCAAATTTTGAAGTTAGTTCTCCGAAGTTACTTTCTCTTATTTTTTTATTTTAGTATCTTGCCTAAAAACTTAGAAAACAGAAAAGTGCATCATATACGTGTTTTTAAAAGAAAAATTTTCATTGCAGTTACTATCAGAACAGGGCGACTCACTTCATTTATTTTCAAATCCGCCGTTTTGTTAGAAAATCTTGTGAGAAAATTGTCAGAAAATTATTAAGATGCTTGAAAATATGTAGAATAAAGGCCACAAAAAAGTCTCTACTCTGGTAGTTAAGGGTTCAAAATTTACTAATTTGTTTACTGAAGTACTTTTGGACACTCTAGTCCAGTGATGGCAAACCGGTGACCCGCGAATCAGACACTGACCCATGCATTCTAAATTGGTCAAACACGTGACACACTAATTTTTTTTAAATCATAAAACAGAGAACAGACAATTAAAAATATTACAAAAATAAAGTATATCTATCTAATGTTGTTGTATTTATAAAAAAAAATATTTGCAAGTCGACATTGGCTAGCTGATTTTCTATCGTATGCATCTATCTGCACCTGTGTATGACGTCCTTTGACGAGCAAAAGTGGTCAAATGTTTCTAACCTTTCTGGTTTTAATTTATTTTGTTATTAACAACAGAATTCTTTACTCCTTGTTCTTTCAAATACTCAATGCATAAGTGTCTGCCAACTAGGCATGGTATCACATGGTGCGGTAATTCAACGTATCACCCTATTTATACCAATTTTTAAAGTCGCCCTTTTTTTTTGTCTCTTCACTTGCAAAAGTAAAAGTTGAAAAACAAAAAGGTGACGTAAACTTTTGAGAGGATTTTAAAAGTGAGAACGAACAAAAAGTTGTTTTTAACCATCCTCCCCTCCCCCTTTCCAAATGACGCCACTGACTTGGTGACCCACGAGCTAGTACTAAAAAAAATATAATGGACAAAATTTGACCCACTTCTCAAAAAGGTTCGGCATCACTGATAATCGATGGTGATATTTTTTTTTTTTTCTTAAATAAATATTTCTTTAAAACATAAAGAAACGAAAATTACTAATTTTGAGAATTTGCAATCGATAGAGGTTAAAATTTGTTTATTACTGCAAATATTAAATTTCTTTATATTTGTTCAAGGATTAAATTTCTTTTGAGCATCGCGAAATTACTGCAGATTGTTTTATTAGCAATCTTGAACTAATATTGCCAACAAGAACTTGTCCAATTTCCCTAACTTACTTCCCTGACTGCCTGAATGAATGGATGCAAAAAGGAGGAGCTGTTGTACACAATTTAAACAAGTTGCCCTGTCGACAAGCCCTCGAATTCCTGACAAATTGTAGATAAAGAGGACGCCCAGTCCCGAGACTTTTCCAATTAGGAGCCCCATCGTGTCGAGGAGAAGAAGCCCGCACTCCTCGGGTGGTGCTCCGATGGAATTCCTTCTCTTAGTTCTTCATCCGGAAGTGCAAAGGAGGCTCCTCTAGTCGCCGCCGCTGTGTTGCAGTGGCATAGAGAGAAATCAGAAATGAGCCAAAGTGAAAGATAATTAAAATTCAGCGCCTCCCAGACTCGATGCAGTCTTGTGTCTGGAGCCCTCCGGGGCACGGAGCCCGACCGGCTGCAAGGCCCCGAAGACTACAAGGCGTCTGTTCTGCCTGATATCGGAGGAGGCCCATTCAAACAAGTCGCAGAGTGTCAACACCCCCGCTGAGTGGGTTGCCGACGAGTAGCTCAGTGTTTGCCTTTTGTTTTAATTCGAAACTACTGTCCCCCTTCCTGATTTTCCTACTCTTCAGAGCTCCCGATGGAAGAACCCGAGAAACCGGAACTAGTCCATTGTTCCCCCTTTCCCCCACTCTAGCCACTTAAAACTCACGTTCAATTGCACACGAGGTGGAGTTATTTGTTGTTGTTGTTCTCATCGTCACAGATAAAGTTTCTGAACGCGCCCCAAGTTACACGAACTAACCTGAAACTTGGCGCCGTGACCGGGCACAAGACGGAAAGAGCATTCCCGGACGGGACTCGGGATGGGAGGCTACTGCCGGGTTTTCACCATAATTTATGGGATTTATGGGGGGAAGTGTTCGACACGGGCTCTGTGGAAAATCGATTCAAGCGGAACGATTTAATTCGTATGAAGTTTTATATAAGCCTGAGTATCGATCTGCCTCAATGATCGGAGCACTTGTTGCTTTCTGTGTGCCTGCGCTCAGGTTTCGTTTCACACTCTTGCGGTCGCCTTGAGACATCGTCGCGTCGCGTCTCGGCACAAACCTGAAGCTGGGTGCTGGATACCCTTGAGCCGGGCACAAAATTGATACGTCTCGGCCGTGTCTGACAACATTCGGTTTGTAGGTTAACGAATTTATCGTGGGCGGCGCACTTGAGATGGGCTCTGGAAAATATTATCTAGATCAATTTCTAGATATTGTAGGTGAACTAGAACATTTTCCCCGAAGGTGAACTAGAACATTTTCCCCGAATATTGGAGTGGAGTTTACCTGATGCAATTGGTAAAACATGAAATACTTTACATATACCATACACAAAAACTGTTTTTCAATCATAGAATCTAGCGAAATTCAAACAATAGTAAAATTATTAGGATTTCCAGTTATAAATCTTGTGAAAATCTAGGAGCTAGAATTTTATTTACCTACTGTAACTAGATCTATATATAAATTAACTAAAATTCCAGGTATAAATCGTCGTAGTAGAAAATAATGCATTATTCTTGGAGTACATTACCATACTCAGTACAATTACAAAAAATGCAAGCAAGACAAATTACCAGTACAATTACAAGTAATGATACTTCAAAAAATTTAATTATCATTACCAAGTAATGGTACTGGTACTTCACCATTGTCGTACTTCAGAGGCATTACTTAGTGTTATCTGGCATTACTAAGCATTACCTGGCATTACTTAGAAATACTCAGCATTACCTATCATTGCTGAACAATAATCATCATATTAAACTTTACTCGCTAGTATTTCTAAGTAATTTTATTTCTCGGTAATGCTAAGTAATGCTTCTGAACTACGGTAATAGTGAAGTACCAATATTAGTAATGGTACTGGTAATTTGTCTTGCTTGCATTACTTGTACTGGTAATAGTAATGGTAATTTACTAGAATTTGAATTATAAGTACTAAAAATCCAATGAATTTATCGTTAACTGGATTTATGTCTAAATTCACTGGATATCTGCATATAAAAGCCAGAATTCTATTAGCTGGTTGGTTTTAACCAAATTGACGTCCAAATTCACTCAGTTTCAAGAACTTTTACTAGAACATCTAAATTGTTGCTGGATGATAATGTAGCATATTTTTATCTAGATTAGTAGTTTATATCTCAAAATAATTTTTAGAGCTTCTATAGGTATTTTTATTTAATTCTGTATATTTGTGATATATTCAATAAATTTAGATTACGGAAGCTTACAATTTCAATGCTGTGTACTCATATTTGTAAGATTTAAATAAACAATTTATATTGAAAGCCCGTTATTTTAGATCAATTAGTATCTAGCGAAAAATATGTTTCTCTAGATCTTAAGATATGTAATTTTGGAAGAAGCTCAGTAGAAGTACTTAGCTTATTTTCCAATGAGGATCACTATAAAAGAGAAACTCAACACTAGACACTATCTAGTAAAATTTCACCAGTAAAAATATTTAAATTGTACATATACAGTCAAATCCGCATAAGTGCGTAAGGGGGATGTTTTCAAAAACATCAAATTTGTATACTATAAGTCCAAAAGAGGTTTACAAATCGTTAAATCGAATGAAAAGGCATTGCCGAATAAGCGTAAGATACTTTTTTTTCAGAATTATCTGCGAATTGAATAAAAAAACTTTAAACGCGTTTTTCTCGAAACTACGTTTTTTGACCTGGTTGGCAGTTTTTTGAAAAAACTACTGATCCAATTGGGCACAAATTTTGCGGACTTATTCCATATATGTTTGCTTATGGTGTGAACCATTATTATTAATATAGGTTAATATTAAACCCTTTTTGTTATAAATATTTTAATAAAAAGCAACTAAAAATTAACGTTAAAAAATTAAAAATCCCGCCATTTTGTTGTTTTCTTGCCAACATACTTCATCGTGGTTCACACGATAGCAGCTGACTTATATTTTAATATGTGCTTTGAATTTTTTGTTTCAGACGTTCCAGAGCTGAGATTTCTTACCAACCAGTTTGAAAAGGGTTTTGTTTTGGCAGCCATATTACTGCCGTACAAACGCCAGAAATTTCGAAAAAAAATTATTTTTGTTTTCTTTGATACATATATTTTAATGTGTAAAATTTTCAAATGATTCAATAAATTTTTCTATAAAAAAAAACACTTTTAAAAAATGCAAAAAAAAAGTGTACTGCCCCCTTAATGGATAAAGCATTTTATTGCACAATCGATTGAAGTCAGTTTAAATTTATTTCTTCTCTGTTAATAAAATTTTATATTGTCCATAATTTTTCGATGTTTTTGCTTAATATGGATAAGTGTCTCAGTAAGTTGACATTTTTGCACTACATCGAGGTAAAATAAAAAAAAAAAAACAAATCATTTATTCAAAACTTCTTATTGCAATTTTCTTATATGATATAAAAGTTGGTAAAGAAACGACGACAATGGCTCATAAACTGAGTAAAAATTCAATCCCAATTTTTATATAGAAAAAATGAACTCTATTTCATTTTGCATGATATAAAATTCGGTTTTTCTGTATAAAAGTCAAAACTGAGGTTATGCGCAAATAATATGTAAATTTGTAAAAGTTTGACATGAAATTTATAAAAATAGATTTATTTTAATTAATCGCTAGATAATAATGAAATACTAATGTATATCAAAATCGACGTACGGCTTTTGAAAATACCAAGCCATGAAATTTGGAGATTTTTGTGTTTGTTTTAACAAAATAAATGTCCTTGTTTGTCATGAAATCAAATTATCACCTAGAAACGTTTCTATTTATAATGCATTGTATACTCAGAAAAATTACCATCTTATATTTGAAAAGGGAACCAAGGAAAAAAAATTGTTTGCTATTTTAAAAGAAATATTATCTTAAATCTTACAATATTTCTTAAAATTAAAAACAAATATAAAATAAAGAAATGTTCCTTTGATTTGTATTTTTTTTTTTATGTTGACTACGTTTTTACTTGATTTTAGTAAACATTTTCTGATTGTATGGAAAATATAAGACTTTTTTATTTTTGTACACCTTAATTAAAACAATCAATGAAGAAAATCGCTCGAGACTTTAAAGCATAGATGCCTGTCTTAAAAAATTTCTGATCTTTAGAATCAATAAACTCTGATATCGAATTTTTCACACTGTCTTCATTTTCATAGTGTTTAGCCCGTAAAAACATTTCTAAATGTTTAAAAAAATGAAAGTTGGTTGGCGAGAGATCCGGTGAATAGGCTGGGTGCTGCAAAACTTCATATTTCAATTCATTTAATTTCGCAATTGTTTTGTGCGATATATGCGGCCGAGCATTGTCATGGAGAAGTTGTGGGCCATGCCGATTAACAAGTGATAGGCGTATAATTTTCAATTTTTCATGCATCGCATCAATGTACTGGCAGTACTTTTCGGCCGTAATTGTCTCCCCGGTTCGAAGGAACGAGTATTGAATTACCCCAATCACATTCCACCAAACTGTGATTAAAATTCTCCGTGGATGAAGTGATGGCCTTGGAGTAGGAGCACAATCCTCATCCCTATCAAGCCACCGAGCACACCTCTTCCTGTTGTTGTAAAGAACCTATTTTTCATCACAGGTAATAATCCGATCGAAAAAAGGCTCTTGATTAAATCGGGTTAGTAACGACGAGCATACGTGCAATCAATCCAGCTCGGTTAGTTCGAGCGGTACCTACTTATCCATTTTTTTCACCTTGCCAATTTCAGAAAGATGTCGAAATATCGTTGTATGGTCAACTTTCAACCTAGTAGCAAGTTCTCTCGTGGATACAGTCAGATCGTCAATTTTTACGGTCGTTTTGGGCCTTTCTCGCGGTTCGTTTTGGAGTGAAAAATCACCAGACCTGAATTTTTCAAACCAACGCTGCACTTTTCGATCGTTAACAGTATTCTCCCCAAACGCCTGGTTTATGTTGTGTGCAGCTTTTGCAACATTATTACATAGTTTATACTCATACAAAAAAATTACACGAATATCGGTAGAATTCATGTCGTTACAAAATTCAAAACAAATATCAAAAGGGAGCACTTTTGAGAAAATCTCCTTTGTTGAAATCTCACTCTGGCAATGAACAGTACCACTGTAAACGAGGTTATGCCAAAAACAAAAGCATAACGAAAGCAGGGAGAGAAACGTTTGCATGTAAAAAAAATCCGACATTTCATATGCACCAACCTAATAGAACGATATTTCGTTTAAGTTGCATTGAATTCTTTCTGCTAAAATATAGAAGTTGTTGGTATAACAAAACGTATTGTTTTATGTTTTGATTTGTTTTAAGAACATTGGTATAGATTCAAATGATGAAAGATTAATAATAATTTAATTTGTGTTATCTTTAGTTTTCAAAACATTATTAAATTGATATTTGCAAGAAAACATATATTTTCATAGTAAAGGGTCATCCAAAAAACGCGCCTACATGTTTCTTTTAAATAAAACACAAACTATTTGCAATTTTTTCAAGCTGTTTTTTTTTATTAAAAGTATGATCCATTACAATTATAAGTGGAATAGAATATCATTCAAATGTCCACCACGACTGCGTCTGCAGGCATCAATCCGAATATCGAAATTTTCAATGACTTTCCGACATGTTGCTGGTGTTATTTCACGAATTGCAACATGAATGTTGTTCTTTAGATCATTAATTGTTTGTGGCTTGTTAGCATACACTCGACTTTTCAAAAAACCCCACAAAAAAAATCTAATGGTGTTAGATCACATGACCTTGGAGGCCAATTGAAATCTGCATTTCGTGAAATTACACGTTGAGGAAATTTTGATCGCAAAAACGTAATGTTTTCTCGAGTTGTGTGACATGTAGCACCGTCTTGCTGGAAGTAGACGTCAGACACATCAATATGACTCAACTGTGTCCATAAAAAGCCTCTCAACATTGATTGGTATCGCTCAGCATTCACAGTAACAGCATTTCCAGCATCATCTTCGAAAAAAAATGGCCCAATGATTCCATTTGCCCAAAATGCACACCAAACAGTAACTTTTTGTGGGTGTAGAGATTTTTCATGAATAACACGAGGATTTTCATCACCCCAGATACGACAATTTTGCTTATTGACGAATCCATCCATTGTGAAATGAGCTTCATCACTAAACAAAATTTTGCTTGAAAACAATGGATCTGTCGTTCGTTGTTCAATAATCCAACTAGCGAAATTACGACGTTGTAAATGGTCTCTTTCTTTCAATTCCTGGGTTAATTGAATTTTATAAGCGTGTAAATGCAAATCTTTATGCAAAATCCTCCATAAGGAGCCATAAGATATGCCCAATTCTTGCGAACGACGCGAAATTGATGTTGTCGGTTCATTTTCAACACTTTCACTAACAGCAGCAATATTTTCATTTGTGCGTACAGACTTTGGTCTTCCACTTTTTGGTTTATCAGTAACACAACCAGTTTCTGCGAATTTTTTCACTAATCTTTGAATTGAAGATTGATTTGGCCGATTATTTACACCAAAAAAATCACGAATTTTGCGATGGGTATTTTTCAAAGAACGCCCATTTTCATAAAAAGTTTGAATGATGTAAACGCGTTGTTGCAATGTGTACCTGTCCATGGTTAAAATTGTACTACCTTCTAATAAAACAAAATGGCTTATGTCATTTGAAAATATGTCACGTGTAAAAATTATGTAGTGCTGACATCTAGGCGTCACATTTGGATGACCCTTTATATTAAATAAAGTGCCGACAAAAAAAACTGTAGCTTTTTTCTTTTCTCTGCTAATCGACGCTAAACAAACAAACAAACACCTAGTTTTCGGCTGGACCAACTGATCTAACCCACATTTTTATTTTCAAAGTTTATACAGAGACTTTTTGGCTTTCACTGATACATTTACGTTGCGTCATGAATAAGTATACTTAGCGTGAACTAGATATTTAAAATCTTGTTATAGAAACCCTATAACTAACTATTTACTATAATTACTGACACAATTCCCGCCACCTTACCCTACAAATCAGGTATAAGAATTCCGATAAACTAAACCGATTAAATAGTTCATAATACTTCACTAACTAACCAAAGCCTCTTTTATCGATTTAGTTGATAAATGAGAAAGATAATGAATACCTGAAGCTTGGTGCCGGATAGCCTTGAGCAGGGCATAAAATTGATACCTCACTCTTCTGCGGGGCATAAATTGGCCTTGCGCTTACTGGCGGAACTTTCGGTGGAGTACTTGATACAGGTTCTAAGATTGAGAGAAAGTGCATAAATTCCGATATATCTTTTATATATAAATATGTATATACCACCTACTAAATGTTGGGATATTTTATACAGCTTTACTATATAGAATCAAATTTGGCAGTCGTACTGAATATTTTGAATTGTTATTTAGACACTCGATTTTTGATCTAGACATAGTGGCATAATATAAAATTATCAACATTTTTGCAATCAAATTGTGCCCAATAATTTATTTAAATAATTAAAATAATAATACAACGCTTACCGATAGTTGGGAACTGGAAAGGCTTGTGCAGGACACAACATGGACAGTGTTTTGCCAACTTTCACAAATACAATAGCCACCCTTTGCATTAAAGGAACACGTGGTGCTGCTCCACTTATAGGTTCTATAGGAAATTTATGTAAAAAGACTTTCTGGATATACATACTTTTGAAATTGGGCACTCTGTATACGCTTTAGATAGATACATTAATTTTTAATAGACTTGTTTATTCACAAAGCTCTCAAAAATGATTTTCAATTTTATAATAAATCGATACTAGTTTTTAAAAAAACACTATTGAAAAATTAAATAACAAACCTGAACACAGGTACTGGAAATCCTTGTGCAGGACATAAAATAGAAATTGTAGTTTTTCGTGGAGCAATCTGAACATCAAATTTTGAAAGTGATGAAACTTTTGGAGCTGCACTACTTACAGGCTCTAGAAAAATTATTTTTTATATATAAGAATATTAAGATATTTGGAAATATTTAAAATTTAATCAGAGCCTTCTTTATTGGGATTGAGTAATGTGTGCATTTAGAAATATATGCATGGATCATGAGAAAGACAATTTTGTATTTACTTTTAAGATAAAAATAAAATAAAAAACTTATTTATTATCTCACCGACAATTTGGAACCGGATATCCTTGCGCAGGACACATAATCGATACAACTTTTCCTATGCTAACTATTTCTATAGCTGTTTTTTGAATGAGTGATACACGAGGTGCAGATCCGCTTATAGGTTCTAAGAATGAAAAATTTAAAAAGATTTTTTTACGACACTGGGAAGAAGTTGGGGATGCTAATTAAGAAAATAAATGTGGAATAAGTACCCTGCTCATATTATACAGAATTCTTTAAAAATGTCAATCAAAACCTTATTATAACATCAGTAGAACAGAAGAACGCTTAGTCAATAAAGCTGTGTATTGAATACAATTTCAAGGACGAAATTTATGATATACAATAATAATTATTAATAGAAGTATAATATTTAATAACCTCACCTAAATGCCGGCACAGGAAATGCCTGAGCGGGACATAAAAGAGTGCAATTATGATGAAGTTTTACATCAACAATTCTTGTTTTATCGCCTGAAGTCAATTTTGGACTAACACTTCCGACAGGCTCTTAAAATAGTCAATTAATTTTCTGAGCAATTAATTTCTGCCATTAATTGTAAATCATTAAATAAATTAAAAAGTTTGTTGGGATAGAAGTAGCTGCTGTGATTTTTTTTATAATTTGTGTTTTCTCACCTGAACATAGGAACAGGAAAAGACTGTGCTGGACAAAGTAGGGTAATAACACCAGTAATGCGAGCTCTGACGATAGTTAATTCATCACTGGCACTTACTTTTGGACTAACACTTCCAACAGGTTCTAAACATAATAGAAAGCGATGCAAGAAATTGAAATTATTATCTAAAACTATAAACAAACAGGAACAAATAGATCTCAAAAGATACACACAAAAATGTTGGGATAAAAAGACCTGATGCACTAAAAAATATCTTTTATTATCATACATCTAGTATTTTAGCCAGCGAATGATAAACAACTAAAGATAACAAATAAACTTATAACTTACTAACAAAAACTATGAAATTCTCAACCGTCCGTTATTTTTAATTACCATTACCATTACCATTACTGCAATTTTAATGATGATCGTAATTCTGGTTCATTTACATCATTATAATTAATCACTAACGAAGCTTTCATTACCATTACCCATTGCAATTAGATTTATAATAAAGAAATTGTATTTGCCTAATGATAATTCAGTTCCCATTACTTTTGTCTTATGTGAAAATTCTTAATTATTTTAGAAAATTTTATAAAATCAAGATTATAAAGACTTAATTTTATTAAATATTGGATATATGTGTATATAGATAAAGACCGGGTAGACAATTACTGGGAATAATACGAGTAATGATTACCAAAGTAATTCATTATTTTTAAAATCTCCTGCCCTCCCTCTAACTGAATGAACAGACATTTGGAAAAAAAAAAAGGTCTATCACATCACGGACTTCTAACTTTTAAAAGATTATAGTGAATATTTAAAATGATGCCGACAATTCCTAATTCAAAAAAATCAAGAATATTGATTATTAAGATTATTTACAGAAATACTGTAGGAATTCCGCGAAAATATGCCTCACCTTTTCAGATTGTGAGTGTTTAAGTAATTAAGCTTACCTATAAGCTGGCACTGGATATGACTGAGCCGGGCAGAAGAGATTTAAAGTTTTATGAATTCTAGATTCGGCACCTTTAATACGTTCCTCTGCACTTATTTTAGGTGCAACGCTACCAACAGGCTCTATTTTATACCGATAATAGTTAAAAAAAATTCCTTTATTTCTTTATATTGATTTTTCTAGGTGCCTGAACGTTGAGATTTTTTTTTATAATAAACTAAATAATACGATAGAAAATAGAATTGAGGTCTTTTAGGTCTAACTTTAGTTTAGAAGTGGTTTCAATTTTAGTAAATATAAATATTTGTGTAAGTTAATACCTATATGCTGGAACTGGATAAGCTTGAACATTACAATATAAAGCCACCGATTTTTCCACTCCAACACCTGAATTTACTAACTTATCAATTATAGTAACTTTTGGTGCCATACTGCCCACAGGTTCTGTTGAGAAACGTTAAGAAATTAACGCTAATTAATTATAAAAACAGAAAGTTACATATCGCCTGAATGCCGAAATAGAGAATAAGGTCAAGCCACATAAAAAAAGGCAGTTTTATAGTTCAAAATTATAATTCAAAATTGTTTTATCAAATCTGATGAAATCTTGAGAAAAACAAATATTTTTCGAAATGAATGGAGTTATGTTTTCTATGGAAAAGTAATGAATGAATATTCAGATGGTTACAGATTGCAGACATCTAGATTTAAAAAAGAAGTGGGATGTATAATTTATAATATAATTTTTATAACCCATATACAAATTGTAGTGTATAAATTAAGGACCTTCTACACAGAGTTCACCTATAGTGGAATTTTGGAATGCAATACAAATCGTATTATGTGTGATAAACCATGTTTATAAGTATAAAACATAAAATTCATTAAATACCTATATGCTGGAACTGGATAGGATTGGACGTTACAAAATAAAACCACTGATTTTTGTTCTCCAACACCTGCACTTAGTAACTTATCAACAATGCTAACTTTTGGTGCCACACTTCCAACAGGTTCTGTTGAAAAATTTTATAAAATCATAAATGCAATACGAAGATAAAAATATTAAAGTCTGAATGCCGAATTAGGGACCCATAAAATTTAATGATTATTTTGGTATAAATAAATCTAAGTGAGTACATACTTGGAAATTTACTTTAAAATTAAAATATACCAATCCTTCTTTAATTTGTCTTAAAGTGGAACTATGCCATTCTTTTCAAAAATATCATACGTAGTGAAACATTAAACTTTTTAATATAATTTACCTAAAAGCCGGTACTGGATAAGATTGAGCCGGGCAAATAAGTGATACAGATTTTGTCTTTGCAACAGCTGCATTTTGTAATTTATCTGCAACAGTCACTTTAGGAGCAACACTGCCAACAGGTTCTATTGTAAATTAATTAAAAAACCATTTGGTATAAAATACAAATAATTTATAAGTATAATAGATGCCTGAGTGTTTGAATGGGGTAACGCTTTAATTATAATCTAATTTTTAACTATGATAGATATCTTTTTCTTTTTTACCTATAAGCAGGCACAGGATATGATTGAGCTGGACAGAAAAGTGCAATAGCGCGGTGTCCACCAATAGAGGCTTTTTGCAATTGATCTATTCGATTGACTTTTGGTGCGACACTACCCACAGGTTCTATGAATGAAGACATAAAGAAAAAAAATGGATATTCTCTACTTAATATAATTTTTATTTTATTTGCCTGAATGTTGGGCACTTTGTCTTTGTTATCTAGGCCATAATTCGAATTATAGGTTTATTAATATATATAATATATTTCTGTTTACCTGTACGCCGGAACAGGGTATGATTGAGCTGGACAGAATAAAGCTACGGAATTTTTTCTTCCAACAGCAGCTTTTTGCAGTTGATCAATAGTACTAACTTTTGGAGCAACACTGCCAAGAGGTTCTGATAATGGTTAAAAACGTTTAGAATTAATTTAGACTTTAATTTCAGTTAACATTACTACAAAAGTGGCATACTCCCAAAAAATGGAAACTAAAACTAAACTTAAGTTTAAAAAGTAGATTTTGAATATCATTGCATTTTCACTATCAAGCTATACTGTAGGTATAAAATAAGGTTATAAAATTTATAATTTTTGAGTCATACCACTTTTGGTAATACTGAATTATTTTTCATTTTTTTTAAATTAATAGGCACTAACTGAATGTTGAGATTAAAGTAAATGTAAACGTTTAGACTATAAAACAAAGTCCGATTCATTTCCAAAAAATGAGAATGTAAGAATTTTAGTCTATAATCATCTTTTTTAAAGTTTTGTTCAAACTAGGACCTACAATATAGGACAACGTGTAATTCTTATATAGTTCCTTTTCTTAATAATTTCTATAAGTTTTCGTATGATATATATGACAATAAACAATACCTGTAAGCTGGCACTGGATATGACTGGGCAGGACACATTAAAGCGATTGAATGACCCTTTTTAATACTATCATGATTATATCCATCCTTTTTACTAACACGAGGTGCTACACTACCAACAGGTTCTTGAAAAAAAAAAATAAATAATATAAATAAAATTAAGGTACTAATTTTTAAAGAATTTGTTTGAAAAGTATGGGATGAGGTACCTCTCACATTAAAAAATTTGTTTTAATTTAACAACAATGTTTTTTTGAAACTTCTGAACGACTTGACCGATTGAGATCACATTTACATAAATTTTAAGCGATTTTCATGAAAATTGGTACTTAGGGGTTTTGGGGAATACTGACTTAAAATTATAAATTCAAGATATTTTGCTAATTTTGAATATTGCTAAAACTTGGAAATTCAAGATGGCGGATCCATAAAAGCGTTTTCAGGATGAATAAATTTCTAGGATATACCAAACTAGAGCATTTGTGAAGTGTTTAATTAAAAAATATTTACGCAACACGGGGTGAAATCGGGTAACTCAGCTGGTATTATAAATAATAGAATTAACACTATGTATTTTATAAGTATTTTGAATTTTCCTTTCATTTTGAAGACTGTTGGTAGACTTATGTAAAAATAAAAAAATTACTTTATTTTACCTGTATGATGGCACTGGAAACGACTGAGCAGGACACATCAATGCTACAGTACGACCCCGTAAAATACGGTCATGAATAAATTCATTCTTTTTACCAACTCTAGGAGCCACGCTTCCAACAGGTTCTTTAAAATTAAAAAAAAAAACAATTTAAAATCTAATTACTATCCCTATTTCATCTTACTTTGTAAGTATTTTGAGAATGTGTTAAGGTATAAGGTACTCTGGTGCATTTTTTTTTTTTTTCAGAACTATCAAATGTATTTCCATACTGATTTTGAAATAGATTATTACGATCAAAAATAATGTCTTACCTAAATGCCGGCATTGGATAAGACTGTGCTGGGCATGTTAAACTAAGATCTTTTCCAATGTAACTTGTAACCATATTAATTTTATCCTTAGCATCTACTTTTGGAGCCACACTTCCAACAGGCTCTAATAATAATAAATAAAAATATTTATTCAAACACCAGGAAATACTAATTCGGCAATATATACTGAATGTTGGAATAGAATATCGTTAAAAGATTGAGATGTATGAATTTCCCCATTGATAGTGTATATATTTATTTATGCTGTCTCGTAGCAAAAATTCGGCTAAAACACATAACTTAAAACCTATAAGAATTCCTAATATGAATATATGTAGTCTTTTTGAATTCACTTAAATATCCTTAATGGATTTTAATTAAAATTTTGCCTACCTAAAAGCAGGGACAGGATATGATTGAGCTGGACATAATATTGCAAAGCTAGCACCAAGTTCGACTTCCTGCATCTTAAATCTATCGGCCACAGTCAATTTTGGTCTAACAGTGCCCACAGGTTCTATAAAACAAACCATGAAAAAATCAATTAAAAACTATTATAGAATTATTTTAAAAAAACTGAATAATTGGGATAGAATATTTTCTTTAGCATAATGCGCAACATTTTAAAATATTTGTAAGATTATAATGAAAATCACATTTTAAACCTAGCTAAAGATTTTTGGATTTCCATCATAGACTATGAATTTTCAAAATTTATTCCTAATCTCAAAAATAAATGCTAGATTAAACTTTATTCTAAGATACAAACCTATAATTTGGAACTGGATAAGATTGTGCAGGACACAAAATCGAAATAGTTCCAGCAATAGAGACACTTAGAACTTTGAATTTTTCTAAGACGTTACTTAATTTTGGTGATACGCTGCCAACTGGTTCTGGAAATGAATTTTATTTGAAATTTATAAAAATACATTGCTTTTAGCATACGTAATAGTTGAAATAGGGTCTACCCCGCTTCTGATAAATTTTATGCCACAGGTTGAAAAATTAAGAAATTACCAATTGGTACACTTATAAAAATTGAATTGCTTCATTAATAAAAAATGCCATAGCTTAGTTAATAAAAGTTGTAACTATGAACAAAATTTAACCATATGTTTACCTATACGCAGGTGTAGGATAAGATTGTGCAGGACACAACAGACTTAAATCGAGTCCTTTTTTGCCACGAATATGCTTGAAATCATCTCCTGCATTAATTTTGGGACTAACACTTCCTACTGGTTCTAGTTAAGATATAAAATAAATTGATAGAAATTAGTACTTTTAAAATATACCTATGTGACCAAAATGTTGGGATACTAAGTAGACTTGCGTATAAATTAACTTCGAAGTCTTAAATTAAACAAAAACTTAAGCTGGACAAATGTTTACCTATATGAAGGTGTTGGATAAGACTGCGCTGGGCATAATACACTCAAATCGTGTCCTTTTCTGCCACGAACATGTTTTAAATCATCTCCCACATTGATTTTGGGACTAACGCTTCCAACTGGTTCTGAATCAATATTTAAATAAAATATTTCAAATTTAAAAAAATGTAAAAAATTCTAAAGTTCATAATAATTTAACCAAAATGTTGGGATCTCTTTTAATAATTAAATGCCTTTATATAACAAATAATTACCGAAAAACAGGAACTGGGTACGCTTGTGCTGGACACAGCAATGTTGTGTTATAATTTGAACGAACTCTAATTGTCCTAGTATCGTCTCCAGACGTTAACTTTGGACTTACACTACCAACAGGTTCTAAAGGGAATATGTAAACAATTTTAAAACCATTTTCAAATAGAAAAACAAAGCATAAGTTGGCGTAATGTTGGGATAAAGTCTTTCTTATTTTGAATTTTATTATAATTTAGAATTTACCGAAAAGCAGGAACAGGGAAAGCTTGTGCCGGACAAAGTAAGGTTGAATTGTGTCCTATTCGCGTACGAACAATTCTGGATTCGTCTCCAGAAGTAAGTCTTGGTCCAACACTACCAACAGGTTCTATTAAAAGTTCAAATTGAAGGTACTATGAGCTATATTCATCTTATTGAAACTACCTGTATGTTGGGATTTCATTTTGGAATTTCAAGTAGACACTATTTATTAGTTAGCATATTTATTAAATATTTATCGAAGTTCGGTCAAACGTGATAAGGTAAAGGGGAACTCATGGAGCAAAAAAAAAAAATTAAGTCTCTGATATATTACTTTTAATTTTAAAATAGACATTACAATGCCCGAAAAACAACAATTGCCTCATTTTAGAATGATATTTAACTTTAACTGACTTCCATACAACTACAGGGTGGGCCATTTAAGATTTGGAATTTGAATCGGCTATAAAAAACAACAAATGAAATTTTTTCAAAGTTATGAGTTTATTAGAAAGATTGAACCTTTCCATTTAGGAATAGAAGACAACATCATTCAAATGACTGACACGGCTAGCCTTATAATACCCCATTCGATCAGTCCAATTTTTCAGTACATTTTCGATTATTTGGGCCTCTATTTCGTTAATGGCAACTTCGATTTCACGTTTCAAGTCGTCAATCGTCTCTGGATGGTTAGCGAAACACTTGTCCTTAATGGCTCCCCACAAAAAAAAGGCTAACGGCGTCAAATCGCAGCTTCAAGGTGGTCAATTGACATCAGCATTTCGGCTGATTATGCGATTTCCGAAAACAGTGCGCAAAAGATCGATTGTTACGTTGGCTGTGTGGCACGTTGCACCGTCCTGTTGAAAACAAATGTCGTCTATGTCATACTCTTCAATTTTGGCGGTAGCGATCGCCATTCACTGAAATGGCGTTTCTTTGCTCATTTTCGAAGAAAAATGGCCCAATAATGCCGCCAGACCAAAATCCGCACCAGACAGTCACTCGTTGTGGATGTATTGGCTTCTCCACGATGACGTGTGGATTTTCTGAGCCCCAGATACGACAATTTTGTTTATTGACGTATCCTCCGAGATGGAAATGAGCTTCATCTGAAAAGATGATTTTTCGGTAAACATGCCCATCTTCGATCAAGCGGTCTTCGGCCCATTGAGCAAACCGAAAACGCATCGGTTGAGCGCACTGGACGAGTACGCAAACGGGTTGTTTTATCCAACAACGATCCAGTTTCACGAAATCGCTTCACAAATTGATCCACAAACTGCGTTTTTGGCACATCCTTTTTGTCAAATTTTTTCCGTAAATTTCTTACAGTTTGAGTAGAAGACTCACCAATTTGGAAATAAGTTTTTAATATTTCCCAACTTTGTTCAAGCGAAAAGCGACCAATTTCATAAATGTCAAACATAAAACTAACTTTCTGTCACATTGGAAATGTCATCAAACCTTCCAACCTCAAAATAACCTATAGTTCCAATTCCAAACGTTAGATGGCCCACCCTGTACTTATTAATGTTCAAATTTAAAACTCTATTTTTTTCTACTGCCAATTAATTGACCAGCAAAGATTATAAAGAAGACAAAAATAAAGGGAAAAATGTGATCTTAACGAGTATTAATATTAGATTTAAAATTTAGGTGATATTTACACAAAATTATACAATAAATTAAAATAGCAAATATTTTTTAAAAGCCTTCGTACGTTGATTATTAGAGAAAATATGATTATTTGAAAATTTCCAAATATTTTTTGATAATATTTATACCCACTTAATTCTCTGTATCATTTTTCTACTTCTTACCGAAATACTGGGACGGGAAAAGCTTGTGCAGGACAAATGAGAGTTACAGAAAATGTCATTGGAATCAGCAGCACTTTAATATCATTCCCAGAATTAAGTCTTGGTGCAACACTGCCAACAGGTTCTTCCGGAAAATTAAAATAAAACACGTTACTACATATATATATAAAACAATCGGCAAATATCATAACAAAAATAAGGGCCCTATTATAGAAGTCTATTTCGCTCGAGTCGATTTACGAAGCCACTCATATTAAAAGCTGAAAAGAGCTAAGAAAATTAGTATCTTCCCTAATCGAGTCGAGCAGAATCGAATTTCATAATAAAAACCCAAGCCTTATTGGAATAGGGACAACCCCACTAAATTTTCAAAATTTCTTCCCAAGATTACAAAGAAGATATTGATTAAAAACTAACCTATAAATCGCCACGGGAAATGCCTGTGCAGGACATAACAAAGTAACACTTCCACCAGCGTTTGATTGAAAGCTACTGCTAGTTAACATTGTTGGAAATTTTGGAGAAACCCTGCCAACTGGTTCTGTAAATATTCAAAGACGCACACACAAATAAATGTTAATTTTACTCAAAAATTTTGAAGAAAAACTACATTTAAGTCTTAAAACAATTTAAAAAAAAAAAAAATATTAAAAAAGATGAAAGATTTGACTTACCTTCTCTAATATAAATATGAAAACACAACTATAGCTCTTTCCATTTTTTTAAGTTTTACTTTTAACCGCGGCTTCTCAAGTTCAAGTCAAGCATTTCATGTTTTCCAAAAAAAATATATAACTAATTTTTCAAAAATGATTTCAAACGAACTTTTGTTGTTCTGTGATACAAAAACGAGTGCCTCATTTTCTGTTTACAAATTAATTTTTTTAATTTTACAATTTTACAAATTTGTCTTTTTAAGTAAAAGACTATAATAGCACTTTAAATTTTTTTAATTTTTTTAATTTTTTTAAACCGATGCGCAACAGGGTACCCTATCCCAACATTCAGGCAGTCCAAAACAACAATTTTTTGAATATATTCTTTAAAAATATTAATTTTATACACTTGAAATATTTGATTTTTATAAACTTGTAAAAAGAACATTTTTGATTATTTGAGATTTAAAGTCAACTTTCAAAATATTGTTGTTTTGTTAAAATATGTAAAAATTTAATATTTTATTTTTGAAAAATTGTTGCTACTCATCATTGATTTTTACAAATATAATAAATTGCGATTTCATGAATATAGCAAAAATTTTCCAAAAAGAGGCCAAAAAGCTGTGCAGTTTTTATTTATTTTGTTTAAAATTAATGTTAAAAAATTTAATTTAATATTTTAAATATAATAAATTATTTATATTTAAAATGTTCGTAAGAATTAGTGCATAAGTAGCTTAAAATATACTCTAAACACTTATTTAAGGAAATTAAACAAATTATTTAACTGAAATTCGTAGATGTAATTCAGACAAAAATGCAAATAGCAATCGTTTTCCGACAATTCCTGTTTAACTAATAATTCAAGTAATATTTTATAATAATTGTAATTTTATATTTGTTAAAAAAATGTACAAATCTAAGTAACTTTTCCTTGTTTTGGTATTGATTTCCAGAAATTGAATAAGAAGTTGGTCGAACTTCTTTTTAAACAGATTTCTACATTTTAATTTGAGGGAAAATAAAATCACTCCTAATTCCTAATGTTAAGAGGAAACATAAAAAAAATCCCTTATTATTTTCTTTTTCTATTAAAAATAAAGGTTTGAGAAAGATTATTTATTTAACCCATTAATGCGCAAAACGATGATTTTGTGCACGCAAGTTCAATTGTACGATTCGAATAGCACATTGGGGCGATTGTCTTCCAAATTCGTATATAAGGGGTTTTTGGGGATGCTCTTTCAGAATCTGGCATTTGTTTTGCATTAAAGCTTCAAAAACCGTATTATTTTTTTGGTTTTTTCAAAAAAGTGCTAGTTTTTTTTGGTCGTTTTTCTTCTCAAAGTCTATTATCTTGTCGTTGATGTTACTGAATGATTGTATAACCATCAGAAATCGCGGTCCGAATATCTAAACTTTCTCAAACCATGGTTTTGAAAGTTTTTTTGCTTTGGTTTTTGCTAAATGGCCATTTTCTACAGTAATATAATAAAAAACTTCGCGATTTTTTTACACGAAAAGGATCAACTTTCCAAAAAAAAAAATTATAGAACAGAAAATGCTGGACTACTTTTGGTGTTTTGGATCTGGACAATGTTTGAAAAATCCAAGAATCTCCCGAAAAATTCTGAAAAAATTAACACGTATTCTTTGGCTAATTATAAGTACTTTTTACCATATAAAATTTATTCGTAAAATTAATCCTTGAGTAAAAATATCACCAAGTTTTTTTTATGAGCCTCAATAGCCCGGTTGGTAATGCGACGTGTTTACTGCGAGCCAGCAGGGCGCTAGAGGTTGTGGGTTCGATTCCCACGAGAAGCCCTGGTCACAAAAAAGTGGCATCACAATGGGCCTGTAATAATGGCCTAAGTGTGTCTACGGACAGCCACTGCAATCTACATCAATCTACATTACTCAAAAAGGATCAATTATAGGAATAAATTTTATATGACAAAAAGTGCTTATAATTAGTCTTTTAGAATTTTTCGAGACATTTTTGAATTTTTCAAAAATTAGCCAAATCCAAAAAATCAAAAATAGTCAAAAAATTCACACCTTTTTTTTGCCAATTTTAAGCATTTTTTGTTCTACAGTTTTTTTTTTGTAAAGTTTCTCCTTTTCGTGTAAAAAAATCCAAGGTTTTTTATTACATTGCTGTACAAAATGACTATTTTGCAAAAACCAAAGCAAGAAAAAACTTGCAAAACCATGGTTTGAGAAAGTTTAGACATTCGGACCGCGATTTCTGATGGTTATACAAGCATTCAGTAACATCAACGACAAGATAATAGATTTTGAGAAGAAAAACGACCAAAAAAACTAGCACTTTTTTGAAAAAACCAAAAAAATAATAGGGTTTTTGAAGCTTTAATGCAAAACAAATGCCAGATTCTTAAAGAGCATCCCCAAAAACCCCTTGTATACGAATTTGGAAGAAAATCGCCTCAATTTGCTATTCGAATCGTACAATGGAACTTGCGTGCACAAAATCCTCGTTTTGCGCATTAATGGGTTAATTTAAATAATTAGGGTCTAAGTGGCTGAACCGTATTCCTTTAAAAATCAGATATAATACCTTTTGAATCTATAATCTTTGCGGATTTTTACTATAACTTTGGGTTCAAAAAAATAACTCTGTTGGGAATAGTTTTTTTTTTTTTTTAATTATAATAACGAAGACTAACAAAAATTTTGGTACTAAAAAAGTGGTAACTGATTTCGATAGAAGAAAATCGCTGCACTACTTAACAATTTCGAATATATCGGGACCAAAAATGAAAAAGTCTAATATTTGGGTTTCTTGTGAAAACCATAAATAATAACCCTATATATATACTTATATATAATGTTAGAATGTAAAAACAATAATTTTTTTATATAAACGAGTCAACTTTTGTTTAATATTCTATATTTGATGTTGGATGCGGTGATGAAAACTAAGATTTTAGGGAAAAAGTCGTTAAATTTGTATTTCTTTCGTATTTTTAGACGATATAGTTACACATTTTTCAAGTTTTTGATAATCTGTAGTTTTTAAATAGCAGGAGACTATATTTAAAACGAATAGAGTTTTAGAGATTTCTTTTTACACCTTTTCTAAATTCTACACAATGATACAAAAACTGGACAGCTTTTTTCCCATGTCATATATAAAGAAGCCTTTTCAAAATACTCCCAAAAATCTTTTTGGAGACCACATTTTTAACACAATTAATACATTTAACTTTCAAAAATTTTTAACGAAATTGCCAAATTATAGAAATTTTTACATTAAGCAGGAAAACTTTGAATTAAAACAATTTACTTTAATATTTTTAATTTATATTTACTTGAACTCTAAAAAAGCTTCCAAAATATAACAAAATGTTTCATAAAGAAACCAACAAAAAAATATTCAAAACTTGTAAAAGTTCTGATCCTTAAAACATACCTGTGATCACAAGACGTCCCTTAGTTGCACTTAATCGTGTTTCTCCGGTTAGCCTATGTTTTGTTCGGCACTGATAGCTTTTGTAGCCATCTTCAGGGCCAACTTCACGAATGTGCAATTCACCAGATGGAAGAACTAAATATTTGCCATCTATTGTTGGTCAAAGAGAGAAAATATATTAGTAAACTTGCCAAAGGGTTTTATTCAACAACAAGAAAAAAGCATGCAAAATATATATTAACTAATTAGAATTTACTATGTGAGTAGGTACATATAGTAGAATCTAAAATTAAAGATTTTTCTTTATACATATACTCCTAGATATGTACGTCAAAATAAACGTTTTTTAATATATATTCAATCTCAGAAACGCAAAATATAGCGTAAAATTTATAAAATATTCTTATACAACCTAAACAACGTCGTTAATTTAAAATAATTTATTTAATCACATTTTACTTAGTACATGTAGGTGAGTATAAGAATATTTAATAAATTATGTTTTCTGTCTCTTAAACCAACTAAAAACCAATTAATTAAAAATAAATCTTTAATTTCATATTCCTTTCCGGACAGTAAGTAATAAAACATATTATAAAAAATTTAAAAAGTAAAGATATGCTATTTTAAGTTTTTTCCAATTATTCCTGATAATCACAAATTGCAAATAAAAATGTCTATATGTTTATTACTCACTGACCTTAGGTCACATCACGGGTTAATTTTTTTTGTCGACTAACTCGCTCTAATTTGCGTCTCATTTAAAATGCAGATTGATCCAAATTAATTGTCAATGAATGATCGTCTCCGATTTTATTTTCGTGATGTAGCCTTATCGTACTCGTTACTCACATATTTAGAATCATTTTAAATGGATCACTGGGAAAGTTTTATTTACTTTTATCAGAATTTTATTCTTGGAAATGTTTTTTCTTAGATTTTTTCGTATATTTTTGTGATTTAAATGGATGAAACGATTTTTTGTAAGATTATAAGCACAACACGTCTGTTTTGTAATTTTTTATCAGCACCAATATAAGAAATTTAAAAAATAAATTTAGTAATAACCTTAAAATTAAAAAAAAGTTAACAAAGTTTGTATTTGCTTTATTGAATTTTTAAATTGCCCGATCATATGCAGATTTTTTTTTAAATCAACGACGATCCATTTAAAATCCTCTTATTTTTTAAACAAACTATTAAAATATCATGCAATCATTTGGAAAAATCCTCCATTACTATAAACTTTATTTTTATTATTTTATATACTTTTACATATTTGAAAATGAATGCTTTATAATATGAAAAATGACGCACCATTTTTAAATCATATAAAAATTTATTTCAGCTTAAAATGCTCACGCATTATTTTAATTTATACTTTTTAATTATATTTTCATTTACTTTCTGAAATACAAAAGTTGCGCATAAATAAAAGAAGATTGTTCCAAATATCCTTAAATTTAGATGAAGGGGGATAATTAAGGGATAAAGGTAAGCCGTGAGGCTTATGGATATTCGGAGCATAGGAGGCAATAAGGATCGGATTAAAATAAAAAAATAACAAAAACTCAGATTAACAGCCGAAAAAAAATGCAAAAAGAAAGAAATAAAAGAAATGCAATAACAATTCTTTAAAATTGGAAAAAAAAATTATTTAACTCAAAATTCTCAAACTCATAACTCAAAATAGCATCGCTTAAAAGTTTTTTAAAAATTTCCGAAATTTCACCCTCACCCAATTGAATCAGAGAAAAAATATACCTCCGATACCCACAAAAAAGAAATTTTTACTTCCCAATTTATAGCCAAAAAAATTAGCATTCGTGCTTTTTTTCCTTTTTAAAGCGATATGCTAAATATTATTCCCTCTCACCAATTGATTTCATTAACGATTGAAGTATATAAAAGCAACAAATCTAATCTATTGATTAATAACAATAAACCTCTGAATAAAACATTGGCTTAAAGCCAAAAACAAACAAATATACCAATCTGTAAATTATCCTTATCTGCTGTTGCATAAATCTCAGTGTTATCGTCTCGAAGCCATGAGGACACATAGACGAAATCGGCAACAAAACTTGGTATATGGCATTTCAGTATGGCAGTGTTGCCACGTAATACAGCCTCATCCATTACATTAACAGTGTAACTTTGTGGAACAACTGAAATTTTAAATAAGAAAATCAACCATAAGCTAAAACTTTCTAACTCAATTTTTGGGCGAAAAGATATTTTTTATGTGAAATTATTTGAATTTCAATGCATACATATATTTTAAATTTCATATTATATTATACATTTTATATTTACAAAAATATTTGGATATCCTTCACTGAAGAATGATGAAATTTCAAAAATATTACATAGTTATTGGTCATAAATTTACACTTTTTAATGCATTACTTTTTTTTTAAATGCAAAAAGGTAGGCTTCAAAAATTGTCTGATAAATTCAAAATATTAACTTTGAATGCTAAAATATGCTTAAAAGCATTTTACCTCACACTACTAGTTATCTTAATATTTTCCATTTAAAATAAAGCAAAGTTTTTCAAATAATAAAGGGTCTAATAAAAATTTACAGAGCACTTAGTAGACTTTATAGACCGAATAATAGCCCATTAGAATGTGCTAGTTGTTGTGTTATTGAAAACTTTGTTTCCAAAATTTTGGGAATTTATATTTACGACTTGTGGTCTTAACGACTTGTGGTTTTAACAGGATGGCGCCACGTGCCATACAGCCACCGATCAATAAATCGACTTGTCAATTGGCTACCAAGATCGTGTGATTTATGGGGATATGTGAAGTTTCTGGTCCATGCTGATAAACCAACTTCAATTGATGCATTGGAAGTCAAAATATGGCTTGTGATTGCGTATATACGGCCCTAAATGCTCGAAGAAGTGGTCAAATGGTGACAGAATGCGCAATATAACTGGCAGCCTCATAGGCTTCGGGCATATTAAATGATAGAAAATTATCTTTTGAATAAAGTCAAATTTATAGTCCTTGTTAAATTTTTGGATATTTTGTTTAAATTAAAAATCCAGACAGGCTTAGAAAAACACCCTTTATAAAATAAATAAATATGGATAGTATGAGGGTTTAGATTTTAAAACAAAATTATGTTCCATTGAAAGTATTTTTTAAATATTGAATAAATCCAGACAACAAAACATCTAATCTTATTTAAAATATTATACTTTTTATCACAAAATACCACAGAGAAAACTGCATAAACAAGAAATAAAGCCTATGTTCTTACACTGGAAAGTTAAAACGGATAATCCGGTGACAGGCCTTCATATATTCAAATATATGGTCCATTCAATTGTGGAAAATAAATTTTAGGACAAGGAATAGGTAATATACTAATAAAATCGAATATCCAAAATACCACTAATATCTCCATTATAGTGTCCACCATTAGTATCGAGCCATTCTGTAATTTGGACATGATCAGCCACAAATGATGGAATTTGGCACTTGAAAACTGCTGAATTTCCCTTAATAACATACTCATCATAAACTTGTGATTCATAAAATTGGTTAACAACTGAAAACGAAAGTTTAACAAGAAAATTAAATTAATACCACTCGAAAATTTAATGATTACGAAAAATCAAAACATTAAAAATTAAACTAATTAAACTCTCCAGACATAGACAGAATTACCAATTAATTTATCAAATACGTTGAATTAAGATAAAAAAAAACCAAACGAAGCACTAAATGAGGACTGGATGGGAAAAGGCATAAAGTATGCCACTTCTTTAAAACCTTTAAAATCCTTAAAACCCTTTTACCCATTTCCTCCCCATTTCGAGCAATTTCAGTTCCATCGTCCGCAACCCAAGCCTCAACATCAATGAAATCAGCAACGAATGAGGGGATCATACACTTCAAAGTTGCCGCATTTCCCTTAAGGACGAATTCATCGATTACGCGTGTTTGGTAGAATTGCTCCACAACTACAATAATTAAAAACAAAAAACACACGTCTGTTTAGCAGATTTCGACATATTTGAAGGTAATAAATAATAGTTAATAATAACGAACCCCGTTTTTATGTAGGTATATTTTCTAACTAGCTTATACACAATGTGTCTACATTCGCTTAGACTTTGCAGAATATATGCCTAAATATTGTAGTAAATTTGCCTAAAAATCACCGAGATATTGTAGAAAATTCGTTTGCATCTTTTGGAAAAATTTTATGCAATTTGTAGACAATTTGTCTAAATTTTGTAGAAAATTTGTCTAATTTTTGTAGAAAATGTATCTACATTTCTAGAAAATTTGTCTATATTATGTGGAATATTTGCCAACAATATGTAGAAGAATAACCTGAAATTTGTCTAAATTTCATAAACAATTTCTAGAAAGCTTGTCTACAAAACCTAGGTGAATTATGTACAAGTTTTAGACAATTTGCCTAATATCTATGGACAATTTACTTAGAACCTATGGAATATTCTCAGTTAAAATCATCTTAATCAAAATAGACAAACTGAAAATCACCTACAGAAAATAGGTTAGTTGTCTATTTTTTAGGCATTTTATCTAATCTTTTATTTTCGGTAATTTAGACAAATTCTTGATATATCTTTTCAAACAATTTGAAAGAAGTGATTTCCCCTAAAAGAAATACTGTCGAAGTAAAGTAAAAAATAAACTAATTTTCGAAAAGGTAAATCAAATTCCCCTTCAAAGAACTCAACTACAGAATGGATGTTTTCAACAAAAATTGATTTACCCTAAGTATCCAAGTAATCACAAAGCTCTCTAAGAATAGTTCTGAAATTGTTTCAAATTTCATTTATGTTTTTGTGAAGTTTTCCTGTTTTTTTCGCTTGAAACTTTAAGAGCTATCATAGAAAACTTCGTGAAAAGACTTCATCAAAAATGTTTGTTTGGAAGTGTTTGATACGAAAAATTTCAAAACTAAAAATGTTGTCTACTGCTGAATTTATTTATCAGTTACGCAACTTTTTTTCTTTTGCCTAATTTGTATAAATCGAGAACTTTTTAATTTTAATAACAAATATTTTCTACTGTCCACAATGCCCAACAAACGCAATTTGTTCAACTAACCGAAAGCATGAGGCTTAATTTAATTTTATCTTTTTCGACTGTCCCATCCCAACCTACATCGGTTGTATCAAATTATAAAACTTTCATCGTACTGCAGCAAAAAAGTTTTTCACTGCACTATAAAATAAAAAATTAATGAAAACAACCAAAAATCTGCACTGAAGATAAATAAATTGAATTGACTGAAAAATAAAGTGGAAAACTCGAATAGGGAATGTCTGGGCGTATAATACCAACTCTACTTTGAAAGTATGTATATCCAAAACTCTAACCAATCTCTTTATCTTCGTTAGGATAAAAGGTCCTTCCGGTGGAATCCATCCAAAAGTCCACAAATACAAAATCGGCAACATATGAGGGTATCTCACATTTCATTACGACAGAGTTCCCCCTTATGACGTACTCATTATCGGCTTCGGCCTCATACGACTGAATTACAACTAACGAGAAAAAATATAACGAAAATTCCAATTAAGGGATTTCCTTTAATGAAAAACACTCAAAAGAAGGATTGGGGATTTAGGAGTCGTTCAGGAGTACTTTAGCTATATAATATATCTTCAGATATATAGTACTATAGATAGATATATATATATATATTTATAGATACCAGCTCCCCCAAATTGAGACTCATTTCGCCACAGTTCGTTTCCACGTTCATCAACCCAAGCCTAAACTTGAACGAAATCGGCAACAAACGAGGGAATTTTGCACTTTATTACAGCCGAATTTCCCTTGATAACGTACTCATTTTCCGCTTCGGTTATGTAAAATTGTGAAACGACTATAAAAAAAAGTAAAAATAAAACAAAAAATATAGGGTCTTTGAAAAAAACATTTTTCATTTAATTTGGGAATAGACTAGGGAAAAAGGGAATTTTTCTTTAATTCAGTGGAAATAACTCAAACCGTAATCGTTGGAGGCCTTAATAATTTCGCCCTTGTTATTGATCCAGGATTCGACTCGGACAAAATCAGCGACAAAAGATGGAATCGAACACTTCAAAACCGCAGAGTTGCCACGAATTACGTATTCGTTTAGAATTTCAGCCTCATAAAATTGGTTAACAACTGGATGGGAAAATATTTAAAGGTAATAAAGTATTATATTAACACAGAAATATATATTATATATGAAAATAAAGGATTTAAATTATAAATACTATTCAAATATTCAATTATATAGTATTAAATGGGCATAGAAATACTGAATCAAGGTTAAGCTTTAAAATTACGTAATTCCTTATTCTAGAAGGCTGAAATCTCAGTTTTTCAAAATGAAGTGGTGCTAAAGTACGAGGGATGATCCAAAAGTAATGATAATGGTAACTAAACAACGTATGTGGGTTAAAAATTAAATATATTTTTGCACATAATCTCCTAACAAATCAATGCGCATTTTTTTTTTCTAAACCCCGAATGCCCTTCGAAAAATATTGGTTTAGTTGATCCTCGCAAAATGGCTCTGCCTCAGCATCGTCTTCAAAATTCTTTCTGACCTGTTTTTTTAGCCGAGGAAAGAGGGAGGTAAAAGTCACTGGGGTTAGATCTAGTGAATAAGATGGGTATGTTCAAGCAATTCGAAGCCTCCTTCACAGATGCCAGCCATCGCAACTTCGGTCTTGTGGGCGAGTGCGTTGTCTTGGTGGAACAAAACTACCGCTCGCAATTTTTCCCGACTGCTCGTATTTAAGTGAATGTATCTCCCACAAAAGACGCCCTATTTCTATGATTTTTAAATACTTAACTAATGAGGGTATGATGAACCCAAATCAGTTTTTTTTTCTTTTCATTCTTTGCATTGGAATTAATCACTTATCAGTACTTTTGGATCACCCCTCGTGATCACCCAATTTGATATAGGTATAACTTTTTTCTAAAAACGATTATTTTCCTTGATTTTATTATTTTTACATAGACCTTTGAATTTTGTTCCATTAAGTACTGAGGATGATATCGTTTAAATGATATCCTCTAGCTTGATGCAAATTAGAAGGCCTTTTTATGGCATTTCCTATCTTTTTCATATCTATTACATTAGCCAAGAATGTTGTCTTTCAGCGGTTCAAGAGTCTATGGCTTGTTCACATAAACCAATGCCTTTAAATAAAACTAAAAAAAGAATTCTGGACTTGTCGAATCGGCTGATCTGAGAAAATGTCCTTCACAATTATTCCAATTACTCCACGTTCCTAAGGATTCTATTGTTCGCTGCCTGTTTACTACACAACTGTCAATATTACGATGACATGAGAAATTTACATTTCCAAAAACCATACAGAATTTCTATAGGATTATTACTTTTTTGCCACCTTGTATTATAAACGATTTTTGAATTCGAAAGTTAAGACATATTTTCTTATAAACGAAAATAGGGTTAATAACTTTTATTTTTTAAATCAGTAGGTAGGAGAATTTCGAACAATTTTAAGGACTCCAAATGGTTACGTCAATTTGACGGATCTCGGATTTCGTGACGAAACTTACAGAAGTCGTATTTAATAATTTTTAGTCAAATATGCTACATCTAATTGATGTAATAATACGAGGATATGTCCTTGTAAGTTCCTTATCTCTTAAGCCCCTCATTGCAAACGGAAATATATTTTAAACTTATTTTTTCAGAAGCTATCGTAATATTAAATCATATAAACTTTCATAACCTTGGTCAATATTTTTCCTTTACTAAATTTTTATTTTTATAGGTATAAAGATGATTGGATATAATCAAAGTACTAAAATCAAAAGTAATAACCTTACGAAATATACCTAAATATGCTTATGCGTTTCAAAATGTTAGGAGAATTAGGACCTTGAAAAAACAACAAATAGGAAACATATGAAAAAGTGCAATTAATTAAATTAATTAAAGGATTTTCATGTACCTAATTTATAGTGTACATAATAATAATAATTGAAAATAGCAACTATTCCAACCTATTCTAATACGATTTTAGAGCTATGTTTTTCGAATTCGCTACACTCGTAAAAATATCAATTTGATAAACTTACATAATACATACATATAATTGAAGCAGGCACACATACAAATTTTAGTTAAAAAAAAAAATAATAATAATAAATAAAGTAAATCTACATTTATATGCAGAATTAAAAGATCGAGTCGAAATTGGGTTGCGTTCTTGACCTGCGTATATAACCCGTCAGAGTTCAGAGATCGAGTCGAAATGGTATTGAATTAACAGATAAATATAACCTGAATTTTTATGATTCTTGGTTTGCTTATCTATTTCTTAGAATGGATTCACCAATATTTAACATGTTTTCATGTTTCCAAACATTTCTCCTAGCCATTTTAATAAAATATTTTATCATACAAAAACCGCGAAAATAATGAACTTTCAAATAAACTATCCAACTTACACAATTACATGACAACTGAGGTTCAACGTAGGTTGAACTCTACATGTAAATGTGAAAAACCAAAAATTTTAAAGAAGAATTCATTCATTCATACCAAATATACTGAGAAAATTATACAAGTGAGCTTAATTTGCTTTATCTAACAAGCCGCAAAATTAGAACTTTGTCAACTTATCTAAAATCTCAGTAAGTATAAATTTATGTATGTTGATCGAATATTTGCAGTTCGTATCGAGTTGTGTAATAAGCTTTCTTGGTGTGCACAGTTCTGTGTTATCTTATCAAATATTTTTAGAAATTGAACCAGGTATAAACTTTTAATCATTTCCTGGCTACAAATAAGACATTATCATTTTTGGGCTATATTTTTAAATGCAAGTTTGAGTTCTCTATTAAATTGCATTATAAATTTAATTTTAAAAAATCGTCTTAGAAATCTGAATGGAAAAAAAACTAACCTCAAAACTTAATACCAGAGGAAGGGATGTAATTCACGAATTCTATTCGATTAAATCCACAATTAAACGTCAATAATTTTTAAAATAACAGCTGCTATGATATATATTTTTTAATTCATAAATAAAAAGCAAAAATTAAGATTAAAAATATATTCACAGTTTAAAACAAAAAAATCAATATTCTAAAAATAACAACGCTTTTAAATAGCGTTGCGTTAGTTTGAAATTCATTATTACTAAAATAAAGAACGGTCTATAGTTTTACCAAAGAAAACCAATTTTCGAAAAGAAATAAATGTATTGGGCAATTTAGGATAGGGTGTGTAATTACGAAAAAAAAAAAAAAATAGATAAAATCGAACCATAATTATCGGAGGGCTTCAATACATTCCCCCTTTCATCAATCCATGACTCAACGCGAACAAAATCAGCAACGAACGAGGGAATCGAACACTTCAGGACAGCAGAATTGCCCTTAATGACGTACTCCATCAAGATATCGGCGCCGTAGTATTGGTTTACAACTACATAAAAGCATGAAAGCAAAAATATTAGGATTTGTCTGATAGCGTGTTTGGATAGGGTTCTTAGGGATGATTGGGTTTGAATAGTTTTATGACATTTAAATAGTAAGGTACCAAAGTTAGCAGCTGGCACATATTCAGAACCATCACTTCCAACCCAAGCTTCGACTTTCACAAAATCAGCTACGAAACTTGGAATGTTGCATTTAAGTACGGCGGTGTTCCCTTTTATTACATACTCTGAAACCACCTCAGCTTCGTAGTATTGGTTAACGACTGAAAATCACGTTTTTTCCCAGAAAAATAAGATAAAAGTTAAATTAAATTGGAGGTAAAATGTACAACGTTAAAAAATGAGTGTCTATAAAAATGAAAAAAAAAACAACGTGGGTAAGGGATAGAGGAAGAGGTAGAGAAATTGTTTTTTTTAAAAAAAAAAGATATATGGTCCTACCACTACCCCCCTGAGGGTTATCAAGGGAAGCATATAAAGTCCCAGTTTCATCCTGCCACGAAATCACCTGAACAAAATCAGCGACGAATGACGGAATGGAGCATTTGAGAACGGCCGAGTTCCCACGTATGACATATTCGTTGTTCACCTCTGATTCATAAAATTGCTGAACGACTGTAAGACGGATGACAGAAAATGATATGACGAGAACGAAAGAAAAAGTATCTTAGATTAATAGTGACCTTCAAATCGTGAAAAACACCCAACCGTAAAGATAAGCGATATTTTTCTTGCCTCCAGAGTATAGGGGCAGAGCACCCAACATTGAACTGGGACTTATACTGACCAGACAGGAAGATCCAATTTATACATACGGCTGTGGGTCTTTTGTGACTCAAAGTGCGCGCTTCTTCGCGGTGATTCTATCAACTGGCAACATAAGTTGTCGTCGTACTATACAAACATATATGAATATTTCATTTAAGGTACTATTACCGTCTAGAATGCTAAAAAATGACATATATTCAACAATTTTTTTTTCACTTTCTATATTATATATTGTTATCAAACTTTTTTTACAGTATTAAACAGTTCTTGAAGATTACGAAAAAAATTTTTATTTTTATTTTCTATTAACTGTAAATTTAATACAGGGCGCTCAAATTTTCTTCTCAAAAAAACATTGCTGCATGGCGGACAGTTAATCTCTGGAACGGTAAGTCTGAAACATAAAATTCAAAAAGAGTTACAAAAAGGAAGTGCTCTTACGTGATAGTTTACCAGAAAAATTGAAAAATCATTAAAAATAAAAAAATGGCGGACATTTCAAAATTTTTTTCAAAAATCGTCCTTTTTTTCGACCTTTTTTCAGGCTCAAAAATTTTATATATTTTTTTTGTGGTCAAATTGTGGTAAACTATCACGCAGGATATTACAACGAACAGAATGCTTCAAAGTTTATTAAAATCGGTCCAGTAGATCCGGAGATTAACTGTCCGCCAGTTAAAAAAACCTAAACTCGAGAAAAACGCATTTAAAGTTTATTTAGAACATGGGAACAGCCGAGAGCGCGCTTCAATTGAGTCGTTATATCTCGGCACTGGCTTCGAATTTCGATTTAATATTTTAGGCAGTTATTATTGAAGGTATAAAGAATCTAAAAATGTAAAAAAAAAAAAATTCATTTTTTGAAAATTCTAGACGGTAATAGTACCTTAAGCAATTACCTTGCGACCATTTTGATACAACAATTGACGTCGGGAAGACAAAAAAGGGTTCGCATGAAAGACGTGACACCGACTAATAAGCATTTGAGAAAATGATTGCAGGAAAGTGCTTCTTAACACAGTTTGCCTCATCTTAGGGGACCGAAGTGTATATGCAAATTATGTTAGACTGGGTACTGTGAAATGTGGTGGGTCATGGCATTTGAGGAGTCTAAGGAAGATTTCAGGAAATATTATAGAACTTAAGCAAACGAAAGTTTTGTATTGGCCTTCAGAAGAAATGAAAATTCATAAATACATACTACACATTGAATTCAAGCAAAACTCAACCAATAATTTTAAAAAGCGTAAAATAGGACTTTTTTTCCCACCACGAGACAAATAAATTATGAAATTTCGATTCAGCAACCTTTAGTTTGAAGTTTGATTAAAAATAATAATAATAATAAATGCTCTTTTCTTTAAAGTAATACAATACAAAAATATTATTTTTAACTTTTTACTTTAAGTTTGTACATACATACAGGTAAAGTTTTGAAGTAGATTTTTATTTTTTTGTAAGAATTTACTTTATTTTTAAATTTTTAGTTAACCGAAAGTGGGTGAAATTCAATATACGGGATTCATCCCCTAATTTTCCACCCTTAGAGGTGGGATATTTTCTTAAAATTTAAATGGGACTAACCTCAAGATATAGCCTATTCAATAAAAAAAGAATCATTAAAATCGATTCACAATCGGCGAAGATATCGTATAACATACACACACAAAATACAGCCGAATTGAAATCGGTTAAAAAAAACCTAACTACGCAACGAGCATAGAGTCAGTTTTGTTGCACGTATTCGAATAAGTATAATTCAAATATCCGCAAAGCGGTGATACACCTCATACCGCAGTCGGTTTTATTTTACAGGTGAGTGTGTAGTGTAGTTGTAGGGTGATTTTTTGCAAAGCTTTTCGTATTCATCAAAATTAGGAATTTATCACAAGAAAAAGCCAAAAACTGCTCCTGAATTTTTGAAACAAAGGCTAGCTTCTCGTCAAATAGTATTAAAAAGTCAAATAAGCCAGTCTTCGGTACACAAAAAATCCCAGTTTGTAAAGAAGGACAAAATTTCGTAATATCTGAAGTTTCATAAAAACGATCCGTCATCCAAAATATAAAAAAAGAAGAAAGTAAGCGATAAGCTGTGGAAGGAGATAAAAAATCAGATTATATTTCACTTATGGCTAGTCTTTGCTTTTTTCTTGGTAATATCAGCCTTTGTAAAAATGAGTTCTGAAGTAAAAGAACTCGTCTTGGCCATGTTCAATGTGCACGTGGCCTAAACAAACAATCAAGGATGGAGGTGGTTCATATATGTTTTTGGGTTGTTTTACGGCCTTCGGTATTGGATATCTCCATTATATAAATGGACTTATGACAAAGGAGATTTATCTCAATATACTGAAAACGAAATTTCGAGATACTGTTGAAAATATGCCATTTCTGTAAAATGAGATAGTGTTTCAGCAAGATCGGGATCCCAAACATACCGCGAAATTCGTGCAAAAATTGGATACAAAAGCAACCATTTTCTTTATTGGATTTGCGGGCAAAAGACCCAATTTGAATCCAATATTGGTTAACCATCTTCATATTTGGGTGAATTAATGATTAGGGCGCAAGAAGTGTGGGATACAATTCAGCCTAATTACTGTGGAGAATTAGTAAATAGTGTGCCGAATCCAATCAAAACGATTTAAGATGGCAAAGATTTGTGAACAAGTTATTTAAAAAAATAATTGATTGTTTGTCTTACTGAAATTTGTGCAAAACTTTGTTTGTTTTATAAATAAAGCTCTAAATTATGAAGTAAAAACTTTTCAAACAAAACTCTGTATTTTACCTCAATTCAAACAAAAATGCACATATCATAAATCTCACATAATTCAACAGTTTATTTAAATTAAAATTCGTCAGATAAAATAAAACAAACACAGTAAAATATTATTTTTATATCATTTGAACAGCTGATACAATTCAAGAAGAAGTAAAGTTGATGAGAAAATTAATTCAGCAATTAAGACGACGTCAGATCTAACAAAATTTATTTGCAAAAATCAGACAGAAGAATAAGAAATTTATACAGGGTGTCCAGAAAATAGTGCGCCAAAATTAAGGGGATGGTAGCTTGGGTCATGACCTACCTAATTTCAGATTATTGACTAGTTGGTGCACATAAAAAGACATGTTCTCATTTTTTTTTTTTTTGCTAAAATATTCTAGATAAGTTGCCCTACCTGGTAAGCTTGTCATTTTTTATTACTAACACAAGACCGTCGAGAAAAAAAATAATCACATTTTTTTTTTTTGCTGTTCAAAATTATTTTACTATACTTTGACCTTCAATGGTGAAAAAACAATGTACTAGGCAGTGATGGGAACGCAATTTAAAAAATTGCTTAATTAATGCAGATTTCAGAATCACCTATTTTATTCATGAATAAAAAGATATTGCCATGTTCATTTTAAATCAAATTTAATTTTTCATAAAAACCCAAATATCTCGAAAACGGTGAGGTTTTCACTAAGGTCATATTTTGATATTCTGGTAGGTCATGACCCAAGCTACCATCTCCTCAATTTTGGCACACTACTTCCTGGACACCCTGTATGCATTCCATCTTCTCAGAAGTTGTTAAACCTTTAACATTAAGGTAAAATAAACCTTTGATTAAATGAACTTTTCAGTAAAATAAAAACATTTTTTTATAAAGATGTATGCGATATCCATCTAATGAATAAAAATTATGAACAATGCAACAGTAAGCGTAAAAAACATGAGTTTTAAGGGGGGGATATACATTTAGAATGACCAAAAAATTCAATTGTTTTTTTTTCATAAAAAGTTAGTAAATTTCCCGTAGAATACGCTCCTGAAACCCTTTTTTCGAAATTCGAACTCCAAGTGTTTTTTTTTCATCGTTCCCGGGATTGCTGATTAAAATGTAAGTACGATTTTTCGATAATTAAAACTTTCAACGCGTTTTTCTCAAAACAGCATTTTCGGAGTTTATGCCGGTAATAACTCGAAAACTAATTATCCGATTGAGCTGAAACTTATAGGATTTCTTTATTATAGTATTACCTTCTATATGAATTAAAAATTATCGTAATATTTTATTATTAAATATGGAAAAATGTGATAAAATGGCGGAGAAAATGTTGATTTTTTCGAAAAAATTACGCCAAAAGTGCAAAATTTTTTTTTTCACTGTTTTTCAATTCATCTACTAACTGTGAATGTAATTAATGTAAATTTTTTTGATTTTTTGATTTCTGATCAAAATTGCGACCAGGAGAGCCGGCACAAGCAAAATACAACGACTTTTTCAACACCATCTAACGGCCGCCATTTTGTTGAAAAAAATTAAAAAAAAATATTTTTGTATACTACATGGATACACTTATAATTGTAAAAAGTTTCGATTGATTTGAATAAAAACTTCCCCTTGAAAAAAAATGTTCAAAAATGAGTTTTTTTTCTTGTTCTAAATGTATATCCCCCCTTAAGTTAAAGACATTGATCTTTTTTTTTTAAATTCCATAAGATTTTGCTTTTAACATAAACTTTAATTGCGTTTTCTTCAAAATACTACCAGGATAAGATTAAATAGCAAATTTAAATTTGAACTGAATATTTTCACCAGTTATCCACAGCAAAATTTTAAAATTGTACGAAAAGCGTATCAAATTGGCCCATCCAAATTTTAAATCTTGTTCTGAAAATAATGTTAGATTACTTTTTTGATGCAAATTATATTAATTATAATTCAAGGCAATATTTGTAAATTAATTCAATTCAAAATATAGTGCTAAATCTGATTCGGAACAGATTGTGGAAAAAAAAACGCAGCTTTTGTGAATGTTGCAACAGTTTTACAAAAGTTACACTCATATTGAATTTGAGTCGATCAAACCATAATTGAAAACCTTGATGAATACTTGAACAAGAATTCAAAATCTGCAAAATCATCCGCCCTTTTATTATAAAATTAATTCGTCATGGAAATCATTAAAGGATACCATTTTCAAGTAATCGAATATGAAAAAGTAATTAGGAGATGGGAATTGCGTCACAAAATCTTCGACTTAACAATGGCAAACAAATTTATGGCCCACGTAAGCCATGACCGCATTGTTTTTTCTTCAATCCGGGAAGGTTCGAGATTTGTTTGACAAAACAATTAACTTTATGTTTTTTATGAGGAAGGTAAGTTGCGAAAATGAGTCGCATTTAAATAGCCATTTTTGGAAACTTTGACATACTTTTAGCGCTTATTTAAAGCCAGAACAACACAAAATATGACGATTCGAAAATAAAATCGGTTCTGGTACTAAATATTAGATTGGTTTTTACTACTCGTATGCTACTGTTTAAGTAGAATTAAATCTAAATCCAAATTCTTATATATAGAGCTAAGAGCTAAGAAATTTGAAATTCTTCTTGGTTTTTAAAAAGTACCCTAACAGACTACAAAACCAGAACAATGTCGATAAAAAGAGATAAAATAAGGTAAAAATAATCAAAAGGAAATTAAAACATAAAAACTGAGGAGGGGAAACACTTGGTGTCAGGTCAACGTGCCCATTTTCACAGTGGCGAGAGTTCAAAACCACCGATCCATTAAAAAAACAAACCATATTCAGTTCCCGGAATGAAATCTTCCTTCTGGTCAGTGTGCCAAGAGACAACCTGCACAAAGTCTGCCACAAAAGAGGGAATCTCACACTTTAGAACGGCCGAGTTGCCGCGAATTACATACGCCTTATTTACGTCGGTGTCGTAGTATTGGGCAACAACTGGAACAAAAATTCAATGCAAGCGTTTCGAATCAGAACTGAAAAAATATACCCTATATACATATATTTAAAAAAAAAGAAGGGCAGAATTCGAAACGAGGTCAGGAAAGGATTTGGGACAGAGGTGTTGTAATTATTCTACCCAAAAAGGTGGACGAACCATATTCAGTGCCGGGAAGGAAATTTTCATTTTGGTTCGTGTGCCAGGACACGACCTCAACAAAATCGGCGACAAAAGAAGGTATATCGCATTTTAGAATCGCTGAATTTCCGCGGATAACAAAGGCCTTCAGAATGTCCTCCTCGTACGGCTGGGCCACCACTAGTTGGGGAAAGAAATTGAAGTTGAAGAGCATTTAATTAAGCGATTGACATCCACGATATATCAACTCTAGTTGTTAGGGTGGATGCAAATTTGCCTGCTCCTCCCACTCTTTCTGCTCTTTTCGAGCCAACCCCGCTTAGTATCTAGCCTATATAGTGCGTGAAAGTAGGGCAGTCATTAAAATCATTAAGGATGCGGAAACAAAAGAACAAGCGGATGAGGGCGGGGACAATGGAGGTCCTAATTGAAAGAACTCGCTGAATGAATAAGCCACGACGAACCATATTCCGTCCCGGGCAGGAAGTTCTCGTTTTGATCCGTGTGCCATGACACAATTTCGACGAAATCCGTCACAAAGGATGGAATATCACATTTCAGGATCGCTGAATTACCCCGGATCACAAAGGCCTTGTGTATGTCCTCCTCGTAGTTCTGGGATACCACTGCACGAAAGGGAAGAGGTTAAAGACCTGCAGCAAACCCTTATTTCTATTTTATTATATTTTGACGGAGCCATAAAATAAAGATAACTCGTTATGTCATTAAAATTGCTTTTAAATATACATACTTTGAAACATGTTTACTATACAAAGATAGGAAACTGCGTTGCTTAAACAACTCTAGTACACCGTAAATAAATACTATGAGCCGATTCTGTTTCGAATTAAAAAAATAAATTAACACAATACCAACAGCCACGGCAAACTTTTAGAGAAACACGACATACGTAGAAATTCACAACTTATGTATATAAAATGTATGTCTTTGTACAAAAAATAATAAATAAAGAAAACATATAGTATGTATATAATATAAAATTTATTTGAATAGAGAAATACATGTCGCATAGAGACATGATTTCACTCAAATATATAATAATTTTATTTTTTTTATTTATAGATGCATATAGTATGTGTGAGCTGTGGTGCCGTCTTATCGAATAAACTTTTACCATTTGGTGTTTGTATTTTAATGATGTTAGTGTACACAAAATACGGAATGTTTGCCTGATCTATATATAAATATATAAGGAATATTTCCCTAAGATTTAGTAAAATTCAATAAATTTCATATTTTAATGAAACCTTACCTAAACAAAAGAAGAAATGTACCGTTATTTTGTGGAAATTTCGCAAAATTACAATATTTTTTATTTATAAAAATTGTAACTAATTTTTATGTAATACTACACCGTTTTCTATATAGTTTTACATAAGTAGTATAATGCACTTGAATACATATTCGAAAAAGACAAAACAATTAAATTTTCCTAAATTTCTCAAGCAAGGACTAAATCGAAAACTTTTCTCTTTTCAACAAATGTTTGATGGTATGAAATTTACATAATGTATAAAAATATTCCTGATGTTTTCAAGATATTTAATACACACTCATCTGCTAGACCATTTCCACAAGATTCTCAAAGCTGTTTGCTGAAAGTAAAAATCGAGTACAAGTACAGATCCTAATATGTCACACTAGTGTTCGAATCAAAAAAGATCAATTCCTTTTATTATACTTTGAAAATATTAAAAATTTCAAATTTTTCGAAAAAATAGTTCTATATAGTATCTTTAGAATTGAATTGATCAAAGACCAGTTCATATTGAGATTCAACAATATTAGTGATAGCAAATTCAACTCTGTGGTAGTTAAAGAAATTACATTAATTATATTTACTAACAAGGAGTGGCACGACCTTGGGGAAACGGATTTGAATGAAATTTTGCCTAGTAGTAGTATTTCATGTCGGCATACTAGCCATAAAATATTTCCGTCCAATGCCCAGTAGTAGCGGAGAACAACGCACCCAAAGTTCACCGTATACTATATATATACACGGTGTCACAAAGGTATGGAAACAGTAAAACAACTTTCGTAAAATGCATTTTGGGAAAAAATATCATTCAAATCCGTTTCCCCAAGGTCGTGCCCCCTCCTTGTAAGATATTATTCGCCAAATTTTAATACAGTCTTTAATATGCCCGACTCTCGGCTTTTAAGAAGTCTTCTGGTTCCAGTATGTAATGTATTTATTGAAATCCACTATGTATAATATTTTCAGTTTCAAAATTTCTATAAGTAAGTAATTGAAAATAATGATAAAAAATCGAAAATTCCAAATAGAAAACTCAAAATTTGTTTCATTTTTCGAATTTACTTCCTTAGATGTCTAACCGATACAAAAGCAACCAATTGAAATTTGAAAAGATTAAAAAAAAAATATTTACACATCTCAAATTAAAACTTTGAAGTTTTTAGCCTCTTCTATGAACAATTTGATAATTTTGCCATACCCCTTGATATAGGGATAAAATATGATGGGACATAATATTACTTACCACTACGAAATTAAGAACTACATAAAAAAATTCAACTACTATTTCTATCATTATGATTCAGTTTTCTGTAATTGATCTTTAAGAAATGAAAAAATTAGTTCCTTTGAAAGTATTTGATTCTAGAATACAATTCCTTTGTAGAAATTTTGGAAATTTTTTGATATTTTTGTGAAAGTATTAATAATACTATAACTACACAATACCGAATTGTATAAATGATTTGCAAAGTATGTTTCTCCGTAACATGTACGTATTGATTAATATCTGTTATATATATGCATATATTCTCCTTATATTAATATAACTACTAATTATTAATTCATAAAACGAGTTATCTTTAATTAGATGGTTAATCCTAAATAATTGTTGAAGCTTTTATAGAGTGAGCTGCAGACCTATATAATTACGACACTAAAAATGCTAGAAAAAAAAACAAACACAGAAAGAGAATCATCAAAAAGGAATGAGGACTTGGGTCGAAGGAGGGCGTGGCCACTAGACCCTAGATAGATAAGAAGGAAGCAAACCATATTCGGTTCCAGGATAGAAGTTATCCTGGTCGGCGTGCCAGGACACCACTTCGACGAAATCGGCCACAAAAGACGGAATGAGACATTTAATGACAGCGGAATTGCCTCGAATGACGTGCTCCTTGTTAACGTCCGCTTCATAGTATTGGGCCACCACTGGAAAAATCATATGAGTGTTAGTCACCCGAAGAATTGCTTCATCACTGTCTTCCGGGTCAGCAAGGAGTGTTTAGTTTCCTCTTCTTGAGGAGCTAAAAATGAAAAATTGCGAAAAGGGCGGAAATGACTTCTTCAGTGGCCGGCATTAGAGCGATCGCGTGACTCTTATGCTGCGATTCCGCCCAAAATTAGCAGGCTCAAGGTGAGACACCGCAGGGCGATGACAGTGGGTCAATCACCGAAAAGGCCTGCCTATTTTTTTTTTATCATCATTTTCATGACTCTTGAACTTGTGGGGCCATTAAGTGCCTGGTAGACGCGACGACGACCGCCTGGGCTAAAATTACCAGGACAATGACCCGATAGAAAAATCAATGGAAGAAAACTTTCGCAATTTTTCTTCTCCGGAATAAAAATGGAATCGACAAATATTCACCCTTGGGCGTACCACCCCAAAATAAATTCCAGCAGTCTTGGGGATATACTATAAAAAAAAATAATAATAGCCCCCAAACACTATCAAAAGTTTGAGGGAATTTTTCTTAGAAAAGCCGCGTTTTTTTGGTGCATTTCCACAAGATACACCGCGACTTGGGGGTGGAAGCTCTCTAGAACAATTCAACTCACCTGCGCGCACGTTAACATCCCGCGAGATGATCGTTCCGAACTGATTCCTTGCGAGACAGGCGTAGACTTGAGCGTGAACTTCTTGGCGATAATCCTCGGCACGGAATGGCGGGAAAACCAATTTTCCATCCGATGAAACCTGTCGCAGTCCGGGAACATCACCCACAGCCGTGCCATCGCTTCGGATCCAAATTATTTCCGGTGGTGGATTTCCGCTTGCTCGGCATTCAACTTCAGCTCCTGTCGAATTCGAGAAGTCGATACGATTCGTTGGCTCTTTGAGGAAAACTGGTCCTTTGAGGTCGGCATCGGGATTCGCTGATTCGACTGAAATAGAGAATAATATTTTTTATGTTAGTCCATGGGTTGGTTATATGTACATTTGCATATATTTTTTTTAATATTAAAAGTAAGTAAATTTTAATTAAATCAGAACGACATCTCTTCAAGTTTTTTTTATGATGAAATTTGGTGATATTTTTACTCAACAACAATCTATTATACGAATAAATTTTATAAGACAAAAACTGCTTATAATTAACACATTTCAGGATTTTTCGGTGCATTTTTGGATTTTTCAAAAATTGGCCAAATCCAAAAAAAAAAACAAAAATAGTCCAAACAATTCTGAAATAATTTACAGGTATTCTTTTGCTAATTTGAAGCATTTTATGTTCTATAATGTTTTTTTGTAAAGTTGATCCTTTTCGTGTAGAAAAAGCGCGAAGTTTTCTATTACATTGCTTTACGAAATAGCCATTTTGCAAAAACCAAAACCAAAAAAAAATTTTCAAAACTATGTTTTGAGGAAGTTTAGATATTCGGACCGCAATTTCTGGTGATTATATGATCATTTAATAGCAGCAACGACAAGATAATCGACTTTGAAAGGAAAAATGACCAGAAAAAATCAGCACTTTTTGGAAAAAAAACCCACAAAATAATAGGGTTTTTGAAACTTTTATGCAAAACAAATGCTAAATTCGGAAAGAGCATCCCCAAAAACCCTGTGTATATGAATTTGGAAGAAAATCGCCCAAAGTTGCTATTCGAATCGTACAATTGAACTTGCGTGCACAAAATCCTCGTTTTGCGCATTAATGGGTTAATTCAAAATGTCAATCTGGAGTTGATTTCTGAAAATCTGATGCTATAGCAGTGCCAGTTTTCCTTACTCTTATGAACAAATCTAAAGTCTTCACATATTTTCTATCACTTTATATGTATATTGTTTAGTCTATTATACAATTTTCAATTTCTTGTAGAATGAGTGTTTTACTTTAAACATGTACACAAGATATAAACATTAAGTAATTGAAAAGTAGCATGAATAAAGACATTGATTGCACTCCTCTTCATTATACTTTTTCATAATTTTATAATTGCCTGGTAGAATCTGAACTGAAACCTTGAATTTTTTAAATTGGATACTTGATACTTTGCATTTTTCCAACCACGTTATCATTTAAATATACTTTCGTAAATATGAAACCTGATAGTTTTTGAAGGGTGATTTTCTACCAAAAGGGAATGTTTTATATATTAAATATCATTACACTCGCCGTATCATCAATATCTTAAATAATCTCATATTACTTTTCACAAACGTTTAAGTTTCAAATTAATAAAAGTAATTGTTACATATTTCTTTGAAATACTTGGTTTTTATGTTAAAAGTGGGCAGTTCGATTGCCTATATTCAGAAACTTTTTTGTAGTATATCTATCATTATGTTTTGGTATAATACCAAGTTTAAATTGTGGATAATGTCATGAAAAGTATGTATTATAAGTATGGATTGCATTCTATTGTATGTATCATTGTCTATTATTCTATTCGACGTGACTTTTTATAAAAACCTACCATGAAACGTTTCCATTTCAGAATTTTACGAGGTAATCTTACAACACACTTCGCTGATGAATTACAACAAAGCTATCCATTGAACGCGAATTAATCCCACTTCATCCGTTTTAAAGCCGCACGATTTCAATGAAAACGGCCGTCACACTCGGCGCATCGAAGCGGCCATCCGTTCACGATTCCGCGCGTAAAAGCGCTAAACAGCCCGCTTAACGGACAAACTGACCAAAGAAGGTACTAATTGTAACAGCTGAAGACAATTAAGGAGTTCGTGACCACTCGGCACGCTGTCACAGGCCCTAGACGGCCCGCGGAGCCGTCATAATTGAGCCGTCCCGCGCTAATTAGTCCGCTTCTTCCAATTTAGCCCTCGGCTCGGCCGTTACAGAATTCCGCCAGCGCGATCCAACTCTGAAGTCCAGGGTCTAGAATCTTAAGACAGTCGCCGGGGTTCCGCTCGTGCTGGTGCGATTAATTTCAAGTGTCGCACCACGACGAGCCCCAATCGATAGAATGCCGCAGTATCTTCGTGTGCATGCATCTCAATCTTACGGGCATAAGCAGGACCCGCGTCATACTCTCATATAAGGCGGCGGTTATGCTCGGAATAAATTTAAGTCGGCGGGGGCGCGTAGGGTTACCATAATTGCGCACGTAAAATTGTACAATAGTGTACTTAAAAAGAGCATAATGTAGTAAATGTTTCATTCTTTATTCGAAAATAACAAGTACAAAACTATGGGCGTATGTACCAAATTTCAAAATTATCATATCACCTTAAAGTGTAATTTATGTCAAAATGTTGGTTCGACGAAATATTTTCATAAGAAATAAAATACATTTTTTTAAATTGAGTACGCACGAAATTATTTGTGTTTGTCCAGAGTAATGAAAATCATTCGATTAGTTATTGAAAGTTTTTTTTGAAAGAGAACAATTATTGAACTGGACATAAAAAGACAATATAAAGCTACAAAACAAATAATATCAAATAATTTAATAAGAAACAGAACTTTTGAATTTTCTTTGACGAAAGCTGTCGCCTAATTTTTTATTATTATTTGATTAGTAAAAATTCCGCTCTTCAAAAAAACAAAAAAAAAATAGTCTTGATAAAAACACGTTCAAAACCATTTAGCCTCTAACATCAACAGAAATACTTAAAATTTCACTTTGTACTTAACTTTCAGATTCTTGAAATTGTATAGTGATATTTTATGGAAAAAAAAAAATTAACACTTTTTACAAAATTTTAAAGGTATCTCCTTGTTTAAGAAATCATTTTCATTGGCAACCCTGCAGTTCCACAGTGCGCCCTTGCTGCAGTGGCTTTTAAACGTCAAATGCCAGTTCGGTGTTTTTGAGAAACCTGTGGCACCCTAGGGCGCCTTGTTTTACCCCAGCTAAAATCCGGGGTAAACTCAAATCTAATGAGGAATATCAGTTTAATTATTAACAGACGTGACACAGACAGGATTTAACTTTTGCTGCGGGCACAAGAAGCTAATTTTAGCATTTCGATGTGGAAACTATCAAAACTTTCTGTGCAAAAGGTCGATGACAGTTCTCCTTTTTAATAAACTGTTCGTTAAACTGACAAGAACTGGGGCGCCCCATGTTTTTTAACAATTTTCAGGGCGCACTAGGGCGCCCTGGGGTGTCATAGGTTTTTGGATCAACGAGGAAACCTATAGTTAAAATAATAAAAACCAGAAATTTGTGTATGACAAAACATTGTTACAATAGAATATAAAGCAACCATAGTCTTGATTTTTATGGAAATTAAAGGCACACATTAATCCAACAATAAGGGGACTTTTTGTTCAAATTTATAAAATTTAAAATATAGTATATATATTAGGGTGCTTTTTTTTCGCGACTATTGTTTTTTTTTCAGTCCCACCTCGAAATTTTGTGGCTAATACCTAAACATATTGTACATTCCCTGAAAATTGGAGCCCAAAAAAATAATATTTAGTACTAGACCAAGACGCATAAAGATTTCCCATATAAAATACACGTGAACTTTGATTATTTTTCTTCAAATCTCTACAACTCAGAGGCATTTTATGGCACAATCTTGGGCAATGGTAGATGTTCTTCAGAATTGAATGCTCTACAAAAGTGTCCATTGCGATGTAACCCTAACTCCCACCAGCGAGGTAGTACGGGTCATTGACCCCAATTTTTCCACGAAATTCTCGCTTTTTGCCCCTATCTCTTAAATAACAAGAGGTATAGAAAAAGTGAATATGACAAATTTGTAGGAAATTCAATTTCCTACAAAAAAGTTCTGAACACCAAATCGCTAACATCGATATTTCTTGAGATATTGGTCTTGGAAATTGAGGTAGTGTTTCTACAATTTAGCTCAATAATCCATGAAACTTCCACACTACCTCAATTTTGAAGCCCAATATCTCAAGAAATATCGATGTTAGGGATTTGGTGTTCAAAAACTTTTTGGAGTAAATTAAATTTCCTACAAGTTTGTAATATTCACTTTTTCTGTACCTGTTGTTGTTTACGAGATAGGGGCAAAAAGCGAGAATTTCGTGGAAAAATTGGGGTCAATGACCCGTACTACCTCGCTGGTGGGAGTTAGGGTTACACCGCAATGGACACTTTTGTAGAGCATTCAATTCTGAAGAACATCTACCATTGCCCAAGATTGTGCCATAAAATGCCTCTGAGTTGTAGAGATTTGAAGAAAAATAATCAAAGTTCACGTGTATTTTATATGGGAAATCTTTATGCGTCTTGGTCTAGTACTAAATATTATTTTTTTGGGCTCCAATTTTCAGGGAATGTACAATATGTTTAGGTATTAGCCACAAAATTTCGAGGTGGGACTGAAAAAAAAAAAATAGTCGCGAAAAAAAAGCACCCTAATATATATAGTAGAAAAATCTGAAAAGATAAAATACGTTGATTTTGATATTAGGCAAATTGTTTACAATACAATTTTTAGCCTTTTTAGATTTTATTAGAACATTTTAAGGCATAACAAATAAAAGTTGAAAAGGGAAATATATATTAGTATAACACTTTAAATAAAATATTTTCAACTTTGCCTCATGACAACTTCGAAATATATGCTGGATTGCAGTTTTGTGTATTAAGTATTTGCTAATAGTATAATATATTTATCTAAACAGCAATGAAATCCGTGCTTGGTTTATAGTACAGTATTGTTTTAACACTTTTTAAAGGGCAAAATATCAATTTCAAAGCTATTTGTTATAATTAAAAAACTGCAAATTATTATTTTCAACGTTGTGATGTCTAAAGTAAAAGTTATTGTTACATAATACAGACTAGATAGGAAATTAGATAGAGGAAAAATACTTAATATTGTAGTATAGTACAGTAGTGGTCATTAGTTATGAGCAAAACAAGACTAAGGCTGGCCCATAAGAGCCCGTACAATGTGTCAAAAACTGTTCACACTTTCAAATTTGGAGTATCAGTTCAGTTATATTAATAAAAGTTTACTAAACCGCGTGTTACAGATAGATAATTTTCTTAAAACTAGCGACTAAAGTAGAAGCAAATATTTTTAAATCAGCAAGTCTTGGTAAAGTCTCGCAAACATGGTCTTGGTCTTGCAAATCGAGTCTTGGTAATGCTACGGCAGGTATATGTAGTAATGGTCTTGGTCTTAGAATTTCTGCAAGACCAAGACCGATTTTGCTCATCACCAAATTCAAGACCAAAACCAAGTGTGCAAAACCAAGATTTGGTATTAATATTCGTATCGATTATCATAGTCTTGCTCTTGGTCTTGGTCTTGTTATGCTCATCACTGACATAAATAATTATTGCAACACAATTGGCAAATGTATATATTTCAGAAATCGTCTTAATTGTTATATAGTTTTTGTTTGAATATATCGTAGGATACTTTTTCCTAAATTATAACACCGCGTGAATCTGAAAACTAATCAATTACTTTACTAAATATGTTATTTACATTCAATTCATTGCCTGCCCGTAGACTGACGAATACACTAGTGGACTGATGTTGTTATGTCTATAATCTGAGATTTATTATTATTATTGAATAAAGCTAGTGCATATCATTTTTTATTCCTTTACAGATTTTAACTACATTAAAAAAGTATAAATTAAGATTTTGGAAAAAAAAACCCGCTTACTAAGGATGTTAAGTTAAAAATTGCTTGTTTAACTATATTTGGAACGTTTTTTCTTTAATTTTATTGTTTTGAGTTTTAAAATGCTTGTATTACATTAGAAAACAAGCATACAATTATATTATATTACAATAATAGTGTAATTCTTAATAACTATTCCTATTTTCAATAAAATTAATGTTTTCAATGTTTTTCCCTGGAAGGAATTTTTAGAAAAACTGAAATACATGCAAAAATACGAAAAAAAAGTGACTGGCCCTTTTTGAAACAGTATGACAATTACATTTTCGAATAAATCCATGTAAAAATAATTTTTATTAAGTAACTAACCTTTTGTTAAACTATCCACAGAGTACGAATAAAACAAGTATAAAAATTACTCTATTTTAAAAATGTATAACTACGGTGTCTAAAAACAGTACATTTGGCAACCCTATTCGTGGTGGTAAAGGGCGGATGAAAGACGTCACTTCCGTTTTCCCAGTGACTCTGCGGGTTTTTAAACTCATGCTCCAATATGACTGTCAATTTCATTTGATTTCGCTGGGGCTGCGCAGGGGCCGCTGTCCCCTCAGCTTGAATCATTATTCATGGGGCCGCCGGAATGGGTGGAATTTAACGCTTAAATGGCGCGAATCGGCCGCATGCTGACATTTGTCTATTCTATTGATCGTTTTTTTTATTCTACTGTTCTTTTAATCCGAGAAATTTGCATACCCCGGCTGGGAATCGTTTTTAACTAGAGAAAGTCTTTAAGCGCAATTTCTTGCAGGCCACTTTGCCGGGCTGGGGTCTATTTTTGATCAAGTGGCGCGTTCTTGGAATTATTCGCACCGAAAATTGAACGATGCATGTGCTCTGGTGGTTACTCTTTGGGGCCACAATCGCGGAAGTTCAGCGAAATTCGAAACGGCAACCGTTTTCGACATGTGTGCGCCAAAACGCTGAGATAAACCAGGCCGAATTTATTTTCTTAAGGAACTAGCACGCGTATTGAATCGTCTTCATTGAAGTATCGCGTTTGTGAAGAATAGGCTGATAGCTGAAATCGCTTCAACCTGGGCTCGATTAAAGGTATATATTCTAGTTTTTCTTATTTTACAGTCTGCACGATTTTTCTGAAGCAATGAAGCAGTGTGAAGGGTCTCAAATTTGATTGGATTCTGGCGACAGATGTGCGGCAGCTGCATCATTTTCGAACTCCTTTATCTTATCTCCTTTTTATCATTACTTCGCTACCTTTTTGAACAGAACCAGTTGATTCAGGTACCTTAATCATGAGAGTGGAGATTTATAAGGTGCAATTTAACTGCTTCGTACAAAATCGATGCTTCGTGACCGTACACATGGTGGAAAAAATAAAAAAAAAGAGAAGAAATAAAACTGAAAATTTTTATCGTGTTCCTCACATATTAATTTCAATGCATGCACGTTTTTAAAATTTGCAAATTTTAAGCTTAGTTTTTTCATACAAGCAGATGGCCAAATTAACTAATCTCGGGTTTTTCTTTTGTATAACAAGAGTTAGCATGACGACTATAAAAACAAATCTTATCAGATTCAACAGGAAAGTAGCCAAAAGGACTTCTAAAAATAATTTAAAATAGCTATATTAAATTATACCACCAATTATTTTCAAATGCTACCACGAATTCTATCTAATAGAACGTTTTTGGCAGTGAACAGAATTTGAAAATCGCACTTGTTTGGTGGTGGCGGATCGAAGCTGATGCTTTAAAAAATAATACCTACTTAAATTACAGTGAAATTTCTTCGACTATATTTTATTAATTAAATTACGGTGAAATGTCATTTGACGAAAATGTTTCCCAGTTTTATTGAAATCAAAAACTACATTAATAGGTAACGATTAAAATATGACAGGTGGTTTATAAGCGCAGCAGTTATTTATAATTTAAATATCTATTCTATAGAATATAGAATAACTGAAATAATATGAAAACAATTATACCAATAACTAGTAAAGATACCACTTAATTTTAAAATTGTTCATATTTATTATACTATATATGCACACACCAAAACGTCTGTCTGTCTGTCTGTTTGTTTGTTCCCTTAAAATTACCTATATAAAAGTTAAAAGTTAAATTTCAAAAAATTGTAAGAATAAGTAAATTAATTAAACGCTTTAGGTCGCTGTAATTTTAAACAATTTTTAGATGGCTTATTCAATCCGATTTTGCACTGTTCGAAATATGTTAAGGTACTACAACTGTCTAGAATTTTTAAAAATTCACTTTTTCATTCATTTCATTTTTCGGCTCCTCATAGTCACAGAAATCATCTCCTGAATTTCTGTTGAAAAATTCGTAATAGAAAAAAAGTTATAGCGTTATACAGCGAAAGACCGCGGGTGGGCTCCGAGCGACTCTCTAAACTTTAAAGGCGGTTTTCTCGAAATGACATTTTTTTAATCTGCCCCTAAATAATCTCCGGATCTACCGAACCGATTTGAATAAACCTTGGTGCGTTTTATTTGTTTAGGTCGCCTCTATTGTAATTTACCACAATTTAGCCCAAAAATTAAAAATTGAAAATTTTGGCAAGAGAAAAAGATGAAAAAAAAAATTCATTTTTTCACATTCTTTTTCCAAACTTTTGTAATTATTATTATTATTATTTTTTCTTTTCTTTTTTTTTAAATTTTCGACTAAATGTGGTAAATTACAAGGTAAGGGACCTTCCCTTTTGAAATCCCGTTTGAATTTTTCGTTTCAGACGCCTCAATCCTGAGATAATCTGTGGGCAATCCGACTAGCATATTTTCGAGTTGCCGGCTTCAGCGCCCTCTATCAAATTTCTAAATACAAAAATTAAATAAAATTTTTTTTTTTTCAATCAATAAGGATCAAACTTATTGTATGAAAAAAGTTGGTTGTAATATCAAACAAAAGGGCTGAGAAAAAAAATCATGAAGAAGTGTCATTTTTTTTGCTCTCTAGACGGTAGTAATACCTTAAGGTTAAAGAAGTTCTTATAAAGAGCCCTTTTTTGTGATTCTTTCTTAAGGGGCTACATACCCCTGTTTGTTGTAGAAAGTGTGTATATTTAAAAAATTATTTTCAATGTTATTGGCTGAAAAATATAAAGAAATGTCGATTATATTATTTTTGATTGAGCTTTAAATCATGACAAAACATACGTATATAAAAAATTTTCTTGCTCCAATATTAACATAATGTTTTATAGGGTCAAATGGACTTCGTTTGGAAAATATTTTACAAATAATTAAACATGAGTTTTTTATTCAAAAATGACATAAGTGGGTATTTCTTATCAAATTTCGAAACTTAAGTCCCGAGCTGTAAGTGCTGAATCACATGCATTTATTTTCGATGTAATATTTTTATTCAAAGCAAGATAACTTAATATTACTATTATTTCAAAAAACGAAACGCATTCAATAAAAGAAAGAAAAAGTTATGGTCAATTTAATGTCATGAAAATCATTCCCTCACGTTGTCCCTCAGCCCGAGTTAATTGATAAAAAAGCTGCCTTTCTCAAATAAAGCAATGTTCTTATTAATTAAATACTGCAAAAATATTCTAAAGATAGTGTTTATTGTATTTCAGATTTTTTTTTACTTTACGACAAATACATTAATTATAAAAAGATTTAAATATCCATCCTTTAAAATAAAATCATTTCCTCACAGTGTTACGAATATTCAATTTATGATCGTACCGAATGACATTTGTGAACGCAACCTTCAGTTTTTGATACCTAGCAACACTGTTAATATGTCAATATGGCGATTTCTTGTTCAACTTCACCACGTGTTTGTGCAAGAATGCATTTGGTTAAAATCATTTAAATATTACATTTGTCTAAATCATCACCTCACTGAACGTAAGTAAACGATAAGGTTAGTATAAATAAATGTTTTAATTCTTTTCAATAGGTTTTGGTGAGTAAAATGCATAGTTCAAAATGCTAAAATAAATTGAGGTTATGTGTCTGTGTTTTCTTAGCTTTTGTCTGAATTCGTCATTCCCTCACTGTCATTCCCTCATTATTTATAATATAATAATAATAATATAATTATAAAAGTGAGGGAATGACAATCGTGTGACGGAATGATTTATACAGTATTATAATAAACTACCTATATAAAAAAATGTGTTTATGGACTTCTTTACTGCTTAGTTTCAACTGGTATTGCATGACTTTTCATTTTAACCCGGCGTCATAGAGGCAGGGTCATTATGACCCTGCACGTTTTGTTTACGAAAAATTTCTTAGAAACAATTGCAATTGAAAGTTAAAAATAAAAATTATTTCATTTATTACCAATGTGTTTTATTGCTGCTACTGATTATATATACTGTATATATTATAAATATCAAATTTTAAAAATTATAAATTATTTTATACTAGGCAAAATAGTAACAATTGTAACAGGGTCATAATGACCCACCTCAACGTTAGTGTTACTTTTTTCCGCTACAATGACGTCGGGTTAAACAAATATTTCGAGCGATAAAAAATGGCACGACGAACGAAGTTCCCTCATTTTTTTTAAACCCATTTTTGAAAATGTTGTGAAGAAAAATATGGAAGACAAATACTCTCAAAAAAACCTCACATAGTAAAACTTTGGATTTCTGCTATAAAAAATGATCTGAACACAAAAAATTTACATGTAATCCAAACTGAAATTTCGGAATTTGGTGAAAAATACCCAAGTACCTACTGAAGATTGAAACACCATAAAATTCTTATTTTTGAAAAGAAAAGAAAAAAGCCCTCCGACAGACTTGAACTACTCCATACAAGATTATTTTTTATTTTTTTAGATTGGATCATTTTTGATGAAGTTATCATGCCGAAAAGTAGGAGTAATGATTTTCATTCGTGAGATAACCACTGTAACGTTGAAACTCTCCTTCGAGGTGGTTAATGACCACTTTTTTTTCAAAAAACTATTCGAGTGACCAAATAACATTTTCTAAATAATTTCAGAATTGGGCTATATATACAAAGACCACTATTAAGCTATTTATTTATATTTTAACGTTTAATATTACGTTGTGTTGCGTCGAAAATCGAAATTCTTAAAGTTCTTGGGATCCACAGGACACCCTTGTGAACTTTACTAAATTATTATGTCATTATAAAATTTTTTAGATAGTATACAGAATATCTCAGAAAAATTATTTAACCAGTACATACGCGTTTTAAAAAATTTAAGTGAACTTAGAACATAAATAAAATACTAAATAGACGCTGAATTCTTGTTACTGCTCGACCGATGTAATTGGTTTATTTTTTCTCGAAATTTCATCTAAACATATTCGTTTAATTGTTTATATCTAAATCGGTTAACTACGTCATTTTCATGGGGTGTTTGTTTTACATTGGGAAGTTTTCTTATTCCTATTTGGATTATATTATATATCTGTTAATAAAATAATAAAAATTATGTACATCCATCAAGCAGTTCAGTTTCAAGTTTCAATATGAGAAAAGAGCAATTACTTTTAAACCGATGATATATCCTGATAAATATTTTCTTCCCCCCTTATCTATTATTCTGTCCATTAATTTATTTCCAGCCTTCTTCCACTTTAAATAAAATCCCCTTCAGATACTCATATCAATAAAATTTCGAAACCTTCAATATTGCACCTTTCTTCTTAAAGGTATACTCAGAAAAAATTCACCCTTTGATTCATTCTCTGATTGGAAAAAAAAGCGAATATTATGCAAGGTCTTCCCCATTTGTCCTTATTGCCGTAAAACCCTTCTTTGTTGGCATTCTTCCAGCTTCCTCCCAGGGAATTTTTGCACATTTATCTCCTCTATCGGCAAAATGACGAAGAAGATCCGTATTATTTCGCTGAATTTCTCGAACTTAGTGAAAAACAAATCCCTGAATTATTCATCGGCTCATCAGCAGGGTGTGTCTGGTACCCTTGAAACCCTTTCTTACTAGGGAACATCTTCCCATCTCATGGATTTTTAATATTGTTACCATTTTACACAAACAAAGCTCCTCCGCAGGGTGCTTCTGTTGATTAATAAGATAAGCGCCATGCCATTTTATCCCTGACAGGGATAATTTTATAAACCCCTCCCGGATAATACAATGTGGAGCTGGCAGATAAAGGAACAAGGGAATCAAAGCTGTCTGTGAAGGATGCACATCTCGGGATTGAAATTATTTTGAAAGATTAAAGATCTTTCGCAAACACAAATTTTGAAAGTGATGAACACTTCGTCCCACCCGTAGGCGTTATAGACCTGCTCAAATGCTTGAGTTTGAAGGAATCGTTGTGAAGTCTAGATGGAGAAAAGTTGAGCTTCTACACAGAAAGTGGCGAGGGAGTGTAACAGAGAGCTTATCCCTTGGCTCCTCAATTCCCAGCACCCGTGCTGAGAAAAGCCCGCGCTTTTCTCCGAACCGAACCCTCCCCTCCACCGGTCCGTGCTAACCCTCGGTTCCTGGATTCGGGTTCTAAATATGTCGAGGGAGCATTCACCCTCAATTTGCCCGGTGTGATGTGGATTTGTGGTGGTGATGCCACGCGTAGGGCACATAGTCCTGTCCCAGCACGCGAGAAGTAAGTCCCTGATGAGGTACTAACACAACGTCCAGGTCCTATTGTCACGAGATTTCTCTATCGACCTGGTTCCTGGTCTCACCCCACCCAAACACCCTACATATACATATATATACAAAGTAACCGTCATCAGCCTCGACTCTGGATTGTCTAAATTTTCATTAAATTTCCCTCTATATCCCACTTCTGACTGGGGTTTTTCCTGAACCGCCCTTGGCGTGCGTTGTTGTCGCACGTGTTTATCGCGCTGTTGCAAAATTTAATGGTCCCACTTAAGCTGAATGGACGATTTGGAACAAGGCGATAAGAGTTCTTAAAAAAAAAAACCATTAAAAAAAAAATCCCAGCCTTATGCTTTTCTTTCTGCTGAATTGCCTGAGGAGAACGTGCTAAAGACCCACCAAATATTGCATGCCTCTTAATTTTTCAATTTTATATACTTTTAACTTGTGGGGAGTACCCCCCGTGGTCACGATCTGCGCCCCCCATACTTACCACTCAGCGAAATTACAGAATTATGGTATAAATTTTTTAAGCTATGTCTCATTTTTCTAGTGCTAGAGCTCCCCCATTCCAGAAACCTGTTCTAGCCGTTCTGGAGACGACGGGGGGACGTGGTGGTGGAGCATTTTTATTATTAAAAAGAAAAGCTTGCGCACTTTCGTCGCGGACAAAAAAATGATGAAGTCATTTCGTGTGTCGCGTGAGAAACTAAAACCAATAGTTTTCGAGGCGGTGAAGTAATTTCGTTAAACGACTAACGATTTGTATGTTTACCTGACTGACATTTAACTACCTCAGGCAATGAATAGAATTTTAAAATAATTTTTATCGCCCCCATCTTAAGTGGAGAGTTTGAGGGTAGAATGGAATTTCGATTATGACTTAGAGGGAAGGAATCTTTCGTCGGATCCCAGCTGAGATGGCAAGAATTTTTAATTACTTGAGAATGCCTTTTAATATCCGACATCAAAAGGGCTTGGATGGTGGTTAAGAAAAAGATTTATGGTATGAACTCTGGAGTTTCCACCTGCACAGCATGGACCTGGTACGGAGATTTATGTTAGCCGCTTATATATGTTCGAGGTAAGGCTAAAAATATAATCCTTTATTAAGGGGGTAGTCCAGTGAAAAAAAAATTTTTTTTCAAATTTTTTGTTTTTGCTTAAATCTACTCTACTACACCTATAAAGTACTCCCTTAAAATATCTAAGCAAAATATTGAATAGTTTTAAAGATACAGAGAGTTTTCGAGAGACGTGTAATCCGAGCGCTCGAGGGTCTCCTGGTGTGTTTCGGAGCAAGGAGGACTCTTGTATTTCTGTTTGCTCCGCCCATTTTTTTTCGGTTTATAACGGTCTAGGTCCTTCTGCTTTGTATTTAAGGTTAGTTATGTATGGAGCAGGCATCGCGTTATGTATGGAGCAGGCATCACTGACTAAGGTAAAATTAATTTTTTTAGCTTTTTTCCGCAACAAAAACTTTAAACGCGTTTTTCTCAAAACAGCATGTTTTGACACGGCGGACGTCAGATCTCGGAGTCTTTTGCTCCGATTGATCTAAAAATTTAGCTGTATATTTCTTGATTGTGTAGCTATCGTCGGAACTAGAATTATTAAAATCCATTGTTTATTTACAAAGTTATAAACAAATTAAGCACCCGAAAAACACCCGAAAAATTCAAAATGCCGCCATTTTGTTATTTTTTATTGAAAATTAATAATTCTAGTTCCGACGATAGCCAATGTTCTACAGATTAAAACCTCGTTTGATTTTTTTGTTTCAAATGAACCGCTGCAGAGATTCGACGTCCGCCAACAAAAAAATTTTTTTTTTGGAGCGGCCATTTTGTCGGGATGACTCATCGAAAAAAAAAATTAAATTTTTTTTTTTTGTAGTTTAATAGTTGTACTATCATATGTCAAAAATGTTTTTAATAAAAATTAATTTCTAATATGAAAAAAAAATCGTTGAAAAAACAGTCGTTTTCACTGGACTACCCCCTTAAAATAAAATATTTTAGCTTCCTACCAGAAAATTTTCGTTCGTTTTTTTTAAAACATTTGGTATGTTTTCTCGTTACGTAAAGTAGTTTAAATTAAAGAAGTAAACAAATGCAAAAAACAACCCTTCTTAAAAACACCCGAGATAAATCCAACTTTTAGATGATTTTTAACAATTTTTCAATTCTGCAGCTCTGGCTGCTGGAGGTAAAAAAATGATTTTCTTAAATTCGGCCTATAGAACTAGTTTTTTTTGCATTAAGCAACGTGGTTTTAAATAACTAGATAGGAAAATGCAAAAAACCCGACATAAATCCAACTTTTTTACGATTTTTAACAAATTTTCATTTCTGCAGCTCTGGACTACTGGAGGTAAAAAAATGATTTTCTTAAATTCGGCCTATAGAGTTAGATTTTTTGCGTTAAGTAAGATAGTTTTAGTTAATTAAAAAGACAAATGCAAAAATAAATTTAATAAATCAAACTGATAAAATAGCCACTAAGTGAGGAAGAATTTTCTATCAAATGATATCTTAAAAAGGTTTGTAGGATGTGGTGATCGCTAATTGTTGATCGGGGGGATGATTGGCATATGTTAGGAATCACCCTGTGTAAGCAACGAATAAAAGATGCAATTTGATATTTTGTGTAATGCATTAGAAGTTCTTTAAAGAAATCTACACGTATTAATGTCCCAAAGAGTTATTTTTTCCTATTTTATGATGTCAAGGGCGTAAATAAAAAATAAGAAAATAGTCTCAAATTCCCTTCTTATGACTCACAACAAATCTCTGTTTCTAGGCAAGAAATTAACCGCCTCCAAAGCGAAACATCCATTTACCGAGCATATTTATGGCTCTTGAATGGGACCCTTTGCTCCAATTATGTATAAATTGGATCCAGTCTTGAGGATCAGAAGCAGCTGCAGAGATTGTCGCACTTTAATTTTTTCCCTTTTTTAGCATTCCAAAGAAACAAGAAAATTTTCTGGTTTAGGGTCGCTTATGGACCTCCATTAATTCTCTTACCAAGTAGCACATATGCGCGTTCTTTTTATATGTTTTTATGTTTTTATGAACATGTGCGATACCTCCAACATTGTATCTTTGAAACATGAAACTCTTTGAATCTTTGCTTTGTGCATACGCCGCCGCACTATTGACCGAGTTTTTTGTATAAGTACGTCGTCTTTAATGTGAAGTAGAAGAGAAAAAGTCTCTAACCACAAGAGTGATTTTCTGTTCTATACCACTTTTATAACGACAATTTACATTTATGAGAAATATTGAAAGAACAGTTTTTACTGCATTGATCTGGAAGTAATTAGTAATTAATCTTCTGAGAAAGTGATAAAATTTTCTTGAAAGAAATTGCTTCTTAGGATTTGAAAGGTGTTGTTCAAGTATTTGCATACCAAAAGTGTTAACTTTCTCGTGCCAATACTTGATCTTAACGTTTCAAGATAAGGTCAATGGCATTAAATGGATAAAGAGTATTATTCTTATACAAAATGCAATTCATATGCATATGCCAATGACTTGGGAAGACATCATGACGTCTCTTCCTGCTAACAATCGAGTATACACGACTTACATAAATTAAAAAAAAAGAAACCACCTTGTATGCGGTTATTGATGCTCCTAAACCGACAGAGCCAAAGAAAGATTAATGAACTGTTGATAGTGCAAAAACCGACCGCATAATTGCTAGTTTGGACATAAAATAAAACCCACAAGAAAAAATTCTTTCAAGAAATTGAGTCTTCCGTGAATAGAAAAGCGATTCACAAGATCAGTTCGTTCTAGGCGCATTCTTTACGTGTTTCAAACGCAAATTAGAAAGCTTGATCGGAGAAACTTGATAAAACTATCTGAAACTGCCCCACGCTCATATTTACTACGTTTAAAAGATCTGTTCTTAGAGTTGGTCATCATCAAAGCCCCACTTATTTATTTACTTCTCTCTGCGACAGTGAGAGATTTTCTGATTCACAGAAACTTGTCTGGACATGTTATCTTTTTAATATTCAAGGTGTGCTGCTCTTAATGACAATTTATTTAACGAAGACGTTTACCTTTCCGATGATACTTCCACCATTCTTACAAGGGATGAGTTTTAAGGCTTACAATATAACCAACGAGTACCCGCATGAACATCTAGAGATATAATAATAAATAAACAAAACCTTACCGAGGGTTTTCTTTTTAGCCATAAAACAGTCACCGGTGCGATTTTATCTTCATTTCATTGCACAATAGAAGTGAATGGTGTTCTTATTCAACCCGACAACGTTGTCTTTTCTCGTAAAAATATTACCCATTTATTTTTTTCTTGCCGGAAGGCGCTTGCTTAACTGATGAACAGAAGAACATGAGTAAAATAAAGTAAATATTTAATATTCGTTGCTTTTGCTGACCTACTACTACTATTACTAGTTTCTTTACCATAATACTAAAATCTAGTAGTCACGTTGTTAACATTTTGGTAGCGTTCTTCGAATACCTTCTTTGTATTCTTCTTGGTTAACTTGCGAATTTTCTTGAGTCAATGCCATCAGAATGTCTTCATAAAATAGATTTAGATTTTAGACCTTCAGGCTGCATCACGATCGCGCCACTTATTCGTATTCCAAGGTATAGGGCGTCTAGGCTGAGTTCTTTATGAACCATTTCAATGAAATTCGATGACTATGAATTATGCAATTCTCTTGCAACAAACGATCTATTGTATATGATTATTTATTGTAAGTCAGACGATCTTCATCCAAGATTTAATGCTAGTAATAAAAGTAACTATTTTCTTGATACAGCACTAAAATGAAAAATTTATTATACTAAAATCTCGTTTTTATTGGGTTCTATTATTTTATTCGATAATTCCACTTTGTGCGGCAATACTACTTTTGATCTGATCATAGTAGGTCATTTGCTTCAAATTGAAAAAAACAAAATTTCCATTGATCAAATCTACTTTGTATAATTAAAATTCTATGAAATGTTGAAAAACCAGTTATTACAAGTTGAATTATTTATCAACAAAAATTGCAGGTTTTATGGGTTAACCAGATATTTTATTTAAAAAAAGAATAAACCGAATATCGATCATTAACCTTCTGCATTTTCATCAAAGACACAAAAATTTAATTCGGTTGAGAATAATAATATAATTTACTGAAATTTTTAAAAATATATAAATATTAGCCGACCCGACAGACAAACGTTGTTTTGCCATATTAATTATTTCTAGTGAATATTTTGGTCGTTAAATAAAAAATAACTAACTTATTGTAAGTATGTGGGGATGGGGTCTATGACTGAAAGAGGAATGGAGTGCTGTGGACGATGACGGCCTATAAAAATAACAAAACACCAGCCATTAATGTTCTTAATTCAATGTACTTCATTAACTTAACTTACATATTTAAAGTTTGATCTCTAAAAAATTTAATGTAAATAAGAAAAGTGATACATATTTTTTATCTTAAATTATGACAATTTAAAAAAAAAAAAAATCAATATCAATCTCGAAGAGCAATCAAGTGTACGATGTTTTTTGTCAGTCCGTCTTAGCCAACACAAACAAACTGGATGGTTTGCCCACGCGAGAACATGCCGAAAACTGTGTAGGGAGTGAGAGAAAGCTTATTGTGTGAGAGAGACAGGAGACCAGCTTCTTTCTCATCCCTACTCCGTGCTGTTTGCTGGCTGAGAGGTGACACCTCTTGACGCCTGGCAGGGATAAACGATCGATTGATAATTGATCAGTTATCGACCACTGAGAGAGAAAGATTTCAACTTTAAAGTTGCAATATCGACCGGACGGCAATCGATTATTACAATCGATTATAACAATCGCACTTTCTATTTTCACTGGGTTAAATATATAAAAATTTATCGTACGACCATGATTAATCAATTGGTATCTTACAACTGCGCATCTGTGGATGAAAGTAAAAATACTAATATCGCTATTAAAAGATAGGGGTTGGTGGTAGAAGGGTGAAAATTTAGGGTTATAAGTATTTTTTGATGCCAAATCATACAAAAAAAAATGGTTGTCCAAAAAATAAAATATAAAATTCTGGAGAGGGCCACCCTTATCACCTAGGGGTATAAAAAATAACCTACGACCTATTCTCAGACCTACCAAATATACATAACAAATTTCATAAAAATCGGTGAAGCCGTTTCGGAAGAGTTCGATAACAAACACACAAATAGATGAATCAAGTCAAAAATAAAAGGTCTTCATATATAAAATTAAAACAAGAAATATCGACATCAATTAGCTGAATATGTTTGAACATTCAAATTGATTTCGACTCGGATTATAATTTTAAAGTTTAGTTCGTTCATTTTAGGTAAATTTTAAGGAAGTTAAGATAAAATTCGATATGTTTTTATAATATCAAGATTTATGTTAGTTTTACATCGTTTAAATCTTATTTCTTTTTATTTATTAGTAGTGCTTCAGTTGTTATCTGAATCTTTAAAATATCCGAATATCCAGATAGCCGGATATGACACCAGTACTACATATACATGCGGGGATTGAATCCGGATTCAATCTGGATTCAATCCAGTTAAATGTCATGTAGACGCAGATTGAATACAAACGAGATCGACTCGATCCGATCCAACTTCTCGACCTGTATCGAATCGAAATTATCCCATATAAACACAGATCGAGAGATTGAAAGATCGAAATAGCTTTGACAGCTCAAATTTTTTAAGTTCTTTCAGGTTGTGTGGTGAAAGCTGCAAATATATTTATTTTCAGACAATGAGTAAGAGAAATTTGTGGAGACATGAGGAGACCCTTGCTCTCCTCGATATTCACTTCACATATTTGCAGGTTATTTTATCTGTCACTTCGATCACATTTCGAGCTTTCAATCTTTCGATCCGGTGTGATCATATACGCTTCTTCTTCCGATCTCTCGATCCCTCAATCCTCCATGTATACGTAGTACGAATTTCGATCTTTCGATCCCTCAGATCTCCATGTATAGGTACGTAGTACAGCTGAGACCCACTTGATCCGGATAAATTCGGATATCCGGATAGTTGGGAAATCCTGATCGTTTTATGGTAGGTTCTGGATAGTGTCAATAGATCGGATATCCGAATCCTAAAATAAATATTACTAAACTAGTAGCTGTTGCGAGCAATTAAATATTAAGTAGCAATACGTATTTGTACACATGGGTTCGATTGCATCGCCCATTTCAGTTGATATTTGAAAATGAAATAAGTGAGCAGATCTGGTTTTAGATTTAGATCTGATCTGAATATCGGATCTATCCAGACAGGGCTTCAATTTTGTATGAACATCGTAGGTACTTAAATAGCAATCCTTAATTTTTATTTTTATTCTTCAACCTCTAATACTTTATAGGACTTTAATAAATTTTTTTGTTTTGACATTGGCAATTAATTTATGACCTACACTGCGATCACGTGGCACCGATTGACCCCTCTTGAAACCCATCAATCAGATGGTAAACAATTTCAATTGATCTGTAAAAATATTTGTTGATTTTATAAAACTGTTGTGCATTTACAATAATACACCACGATTTTTACACTAGAGTATTGTGACATCGTAGTCTAAATTATGCACACATATTTCCGCAACAATTTCAGCTTAAGAGTGGGTGGGTATTTTACGCGTCGTAAATGTTCACAAGTGTGTAACATGAAAAATAATTAATATATGCAATTCTATGAAAAGTGCTATTTTTAGAATTGAATAGTCAGAGTTGTATGTAATTCACGGAAGCAATTTAATTCTTCTTTAAATCACTTCTGCTTTAATTAACTTTGCAACCCCCTTGAACTTAAAAGTGAGTTTAACTACTTTTTTATGAGTAAGTAGAACATCTAAGGTTTTTTGAATTCTCGACTCGATGTCGATTTTTACCGATTTATATCGACAAATGCTGCATAAGCGAGCACAACATGACATCGAATATATTGAAGTCGATGTAATCAACACAACTCTCGATAGTATTTTTTGCTATCGGGGGTAAATGTAAAAGTAAGTATTTTTATAATTATTAGACCCCATTATGGAAGTCGGTTTCACTCGACTAGATCGAAATCGACTTCCATAATAGGGCCCATTAATGAAGTTGTCCACGGTTAAAATAGCTCGACATGTAAATTAAGGTTTATATGCCATATGTATATATTACATATCTATATCATAATCGAAATTGGAGTTCTATTAAAACATTAGACTTTTACTTAAACCAGGTAACCAAACCAACCATAAATAATTTGTTAGTAGGATAGTAGGGCACCATCCAATTTTACAAAATACAGATCTAATTACAATTAATATAAAATATGGTATGTATAAAGAACAAAAAAAAAACCTCCCAAATTAAAAAATTCAGACCCTTTGAAGCACAAAATGTACCATCACCACCCCTCATCTTTCCATGAACATCATGAATTTTATCATGTTTCATGGTTTTCCATTTCACATTAAATTTTGAGCACCTGGTCGCTATGGTTGTATTTAATTTAATTAGTAAGATCCGCGTGTTTCTGAAGGGATAGGAAAACCGATTACCATGGCTTTCGAGCCCACATAGTCACACAATCACAGGGAATGACGACAAGGCAGCTGAATAATTAGATCCGATTGTTTACAGATGCTCGCTTTATTCAGTATTGTTTGCAATTCAATTCACTTCGTTATGCGCACCTTGGGGGCATTCGAATTGTGCAAGGATGAATCCCCCTTAATGAAGAGGAACAATGAAATTTTAATTTTTGTAATTCAATATTATTTTAAAGATTGTAATAATATATCCATTGCGGTGAATATTATATTATAAAATCTGTATTTTTCTCAATTGTATATATTTAAAAACTGACTTTCATGCGTGGTAATAATTTCACGTTCGAAATGAATTATGAATAATTATTTTTGATGTACTTGAATGTAGGTGCGGTTGCAAAAACCATTTAATTATTATACATGACTAAGTACTTTAAAAAATTATTTGAAATTCAAAAAAATCTGCAAAATCCCAGAATTAACTACAAACAATGCACAAATGTTCTCACACATCTTGAGAACATAAATTAAAAAAAAAAAAAAACAAACAAATTAAAAAACACATTGTCATCAAAAGCAGTTCAAATTACAGGAGTTAATTGAACTCTTCCTCGAAAACAAGCTTTAATTTGAATAACTATTAGTACTCATTAGCTTTAGGTCTGCAAAACAATTGAAAAGTTACTCTTTAATTAGGCACATTCTCACGAGACGGTTAATTTAATTAATTGGCCAGCTACCTGAAAATTTTCATAATTGAGCCTACATCAAGTTCTGAATAAAAAATTAACAATTAGGGCAAATTAGCCAAAAGATTTTTGATTTAATTTACATAAAATGGGAAGATGATGTATGCAAAAATTATACTTATTTGCTTTTCTTATTATAACACAAGAAATTCAGGATTATAATATGTTGCAGAAAAATCTTGTTTTGGTATTAATATTTTGTTATAAATACTCAACGTGGGTAATTTCATACCTAAATAATTAACAAACTTGCGAGGAGAATTCGTTTAAAGCATTAATTCTTAAATTACACCGATGTGTGAAATAGTTCTGATTAATGTGTGAAATTAAAATTTCAATGGAATTTTATACGTCTGAAAAATCTTGCAGTTTCTATGACCAAGTCACCACTTTTTTTTAACAATTATAAAATTATTTTAAGAGAGTTTAAAATGCATGAAGTCATAAATGAACGCTTTGAAAAGCCAATGCGTGTTTGGTTTAAACTTACACCGCATAAATATTTATACTATTTTAAAATTTAATAGATTTCAAGAAACTAGGATTATGTTAATAACAGAAATAATAAATTATATTTCAGAAGTTAAAAATATATTATAGTTTAAATTCTTAGCAGGAATCATCACATTTTGCATATTTTGGATATTCATTTATATAGCTTAATTTACTTGTGATGTCCTCTTGGATTTTCTTCCCATATTTTGAAAATACGAAAACCTATTTGAATACAGTCCTTTTCAAATATTATTTCAAACTTATGCTTTTTTTTGATAAAATAAATCATATTATGCTAACAAGGGAACGTTCTCAGGTGTGTCTCACCGATTTTGATGAAATTTAAATATGTTATAGAGTATGAAAAAATAAGAGATACGTATTTTTTTATCTGCGGATACGCACATTTAGGGTGTACTTTTATTTATTGCTTTTTTTTAAATCAATATTGGTGTATTTTTCAAAAGTTTGTCCGCCATGTTGGATCCGCCATTTTGAATTTGTTAAATTTAACATCAGATTCGTAAACAGCGACTCTAAAAACCCCTTAATACTGGTTTTCACGAAAAAACTGATGTCTGAAAGAATATACATTGTTTACGTATTAGTGCTAGGGGCTGTTTACCGCCTGGGACATAATTTCCTTATTTTTTAATTCGAAAAAATTCATTAGAACTTGAAATATTTAGGAAAAACTGTTTTTGGGGGTAAACTTTAGGGGTGGTTATCACCCCCTAAATGTGCGTATCCGCAGATAAAAAAAAAATACGTGTCTCTTATTTTTCGACACTCTATAACATATTTCAATTTCATCAAAATCGGTGAGATACACCTGAGAATGTTTCCTTGTAAGTATTTAGCAAAACATCAAAAACTTGATAGCCTATTTTTAAAATAATTAATTTTAAATCGTATATTTCTAAGAGTTTATATCGTCACATAAATTCTTAGATACACATTAAAAGGTAAACATCGTTATTTAGAAAAATTATCCAAGTTTGATTAAATTTTCAAACCTCGTTATCAAGAACTCAAGTTTCTACAGTCGACTGCTCAATTCAGCAATTGCTTTTCTTAAGCTGAATTGAGCAGTTGGTAGAAATTGCAGTTCCTAAACAGATTGTTTGAAAATTGGACCAGTTTGCTATGAATTAAAAAATTAAACATAGAAATAGTGTCCAACTTTGCTCTAATTTTCAAAGCCTGTGTTCAAGAACTTCAGATTTTGTTCAATTCATCTTAAGAAAAGCTATCGCTGAATTAAACAAACGACCGCAGAAAATGCAGATCTTGAACACATGGTTTGAAATATGAACCAGTTTGAATTCAAAAATTAGACATAGTAGTTTAGACACAGTATCTAATTTTTTTTCAATTCTAAAACCCTGTGTTCAAGAACTGGAGTTTCTGCAATCGACTGCTCAATTCAGCGATTGATTTTCTTAAGCTGAATTGAGTAGAAGCAACACAAGGAAAATCTGAGTACCACATAGTATGTTATTGTGAAAGTTGTCGATGTCAAACAAAGTCTTTGATTCTTAACTTTCGCAGAAATAATGCAAGATAGAATTACGTTCATATTTTCTATTTTTATTGAATTACATAATCAAAAGCTGTCCATCGTACTGCAGAGAATTAAAAACCAGTTTGATGGCAAGACCCCGCTTCTGAATAAGCAACTAGGGCAGCCACAATGGCATCTCATTCAATTTCAAAGCACTTAATGTGCGGACTGTGACTGTGAGTAAAAACAATAATAAAAAGATACACGCTCATTGAAATTATCTAAATATGTTCGTAGCGCCTCTTCAAAAACAAAAAATTTGGTTTTCCTTTAAAAATATAGGTTACAGTGTGGGTGATGGACTTTTTAGGTTAGCTTATCAGTTAGGGAAAACAGAGAACCTCTTCTTTTTTTTTCCTAAAGTTTAAAAAAAAATGAGGTTCCTCTGTCCAGATGATAAACAAACTCTTGAAATAAAGATCACCTAACACGCGTCTTAAACTGCAGAATTGTTTGAAGAAAGAAAGAAAAAAGGCCGCGATATTTTCTAAACGGAGGCTGTGGGTGCTCTCAGCTTTTACATCTTAAACCGCGCAACCCACCTACTTGAACTTGTTTCACTTATACAAATTCGATTTGAATAATAATAATTCGTTTTAAAGCCGCATACGATGGGCGAGACTTGAAGTTGTTACGTTTCATTTTGCAACTAGTTTTGGTGTCTTTATGATCTTAAATTGGATGATGACCCACTCAATCAAAACGAAGCATGTTCGTCGCGATCGCTGCTGATCCCCAGCGTGCAGGTCCCACTTGGGCCGATAATGCGTTCATCGGACACAGCTGCGAAGCCCTGAATTAATTAAGTTCTATCAACTTTATTGTCTCCGGCCGGTTGATGTCCGCACCGAGGCAGATCGGTATTTATTATGACCACCAAATCTAGGCTTCAACTGCGATCAGATCAGGATGTGTCCACATCAGTTGCGCGATAAAATTGCACCCAACACTAGTGAACTCGGCTTTAGATTATGTTCTAGAAATCGAGTTGCGCACGCGTGACAACACATTTAGTACACATGGCGGGAAAATTAAAAGACCGCCAAGAGTAAGCGCGTTGGACATTTAGGCGCGTTTGGCTTAGTGCGAGATAAGACGGCAAAGTTGCGTGCATGCGTACACTCAACCCGCTTATGCAGAGTTGCACTGCTCTAATTTTGGACTTCGGAGCTAAAGAGACGTTTTGCTTGATGCATACTGATACTCAGATGCTGTGAACTAAGAAGGAAATTGCACAATCGACACCGGAAGACGTAGCTTGAACCGTCTATTCTTCGATTGATATACATACAGCAGCTGCCCTGGACTGAAAGATTGGACTTTGTCAAAACGCTTCGCCGGTAAGACCATGCATTTTCATTTTCACACATTTTCGATGCACTTTTATTGGTAAACCGGTTTTCTGTAGCTAAAAGAAAAAGACCGTGAAGCAGCCAACACACAGACCGGCGCGATTCGAGTCACCTGTTGAGCCGGTTGGCAGGTGAAAATATCGCTGCGTCGCCGTTGCGCCGGCCCGCGCATAGTCTAAAAAAATTTCACAAAAGCGCGAAATTTTAATCGGAAGCGGGCATACATTAAATTTTAAAACTTTATAATGTCCTCATGCGGTCATTTTAGATATATTAGTCACCTTTTGTCGTGACATGCAATTTCCCATGTATGTAAGTCAGCGATTTTTGCATATTTATACACCTGCAGAACTTATAGACCAGTTCTATTCAATAGAGGAAAGTAAAAATGACGCAACACGAATAGGCGATAAGATAACCTTGCGTGGGACCACTTTTCAGTCCTAAGTTGCTCTCGAATCGAATGAGAAGAATGCTGAATGCATGCACGCTCCTGGCCTACACGAACGCGAGTTCAAATATTTGCGCGGGAATTGCTATCACTTCGTGGGAAGCACTTCGAAGCGCTATCATGAAAAATACGACCAACTGACAAACGATTGAGAATATTGAAGTGGCTTTAAAACGCTTTCGGGTTATTTTTAAATAGTAACATAATGCAGACAGAAGATATTTTATTTCCTACAAAGATAGAAGATTAGAAAAACATATGAATTATGAAGTAGGCGCTTTATCACAAGCGATATCGGTCTCTGTTGTGACCTTGAAGAGGCTAGAATTAACACTTTTATGTACAAAAACTGCAAGCAAGTTATAGGTGGACATATTTAGATACTTTTTTTAATGTAAGTATAGTTAATCCATTTATTTAAATATTACACTTATTATTTATTATAGTTTTAAAAGATGGGTATTCAAATCAAAATATATATAAAAAATTACAAACAACAGAACTGAGCCTTATTAATAATTTTACATCCAATCCAAGATTACTCACTGTAAAATTTAATCAGTTCAGTTGTTATTTCATTCTTTTTTATAATCATTTCTGTCCGTATTAAGGCAAAAAATGGACTTAAAAAACGTTAAATTATATCACGACAATAATTGAATGAATGGGCTCATTTTGGTCTTAAATTTATGCATTCTATTTTATGACCTTGGAATTCGGAACCGAGTGGAAACGTTTTTGGAGAAAAAAACATTTTTTACATTTTGCGTTATATTGCAAGAATACTTTTTTGTTCTCTATAAAATGACAATAATAATGTTTAACAATATCAATATGTTACGAAAATATGACGAATCAAAGTTTAAATTAAATTATCAGCAGAGGAAAATTTAGATTTCAAGAAGTGAGGTTATGAATTTGGATCTTCGTTTCTAAAATATCATGTTTTCGCTAAAGTGGTAGATTAGAATAAGAAATCAAGAACCTATTACATCTGATCATATTGACTCTATAAAGGTAACGTAATCCTCACTTTATAATATTTCGAATATATTCGAACCCATAGTAGTTAAATTTAATGCCAATCATGAATGGTTTCTAAAACTTATATTTTTATTGTTTGACAAACTCAGAATTTCGCACATTGGAATTTTTTAGAAATTTTATGACCTAGACCGAAAAAAAAATACTTTTTTTCTTATTAATGTTATATTTCAACAATTCTTTTCCAATTTTATACGAAAAATATCAAAATAATATGTATCAAAATCTATACCATAACGTAAATCATATGATTTCGCTATGGCTAAATATATATTTAATAAGAGTCGTACGATTTTGACATACCTCCCTATTAAGAGTCGTTTACTTTCTTATAAAAATAATACGCCTTCAAATACTTTTTGATAAGTTTTCATATCAAAATAATACTCCATTCGTATTTGATAGATTTTGTATCGGAATCTTATCAATTTTACAGCGGAAATTTCATGTTTTTTTCTTCCGATGTATAAGCAAAATAACTTGATACCTCATTTATAAACGTAGGCTTAGTATATATATAAAATATATAAGAAATTTAAAAGAAAGTATTTATTTAATTTGAAGTTTGAAAAAATGTCTCTATTTTTCGCATCAAATTTTGATCTATAAAAATTTCTAAATAAATTTTATAACAACAATTTACCAAAAAAGTAGGTTCAACGACGAATGACAGTTGTTTTTTATATCTGGTAAAAATGTTAGCCCAAAATCGTTAATAGTTTTTGAGATATTATGCCCACAAACTTTGAAAATGACGTTTAAATAATAAGGCGCGGAGCTGCGTATGCGTTCAAAACTGGTTACTTGTTGTCGTCTATTTCGAAAACGACAATGAATATCGTTTAGAAATTTTGTAGGCATATTGTACATAACATTTTGAACATTTAAAAAGAAAATCAATTTTTTTGAGCTGTTACACTAGGTGCCCCCCTTAAGCCTTACAAAATAAAGGCATACTCGAATACATTCTAATTCCAAAATACAATTTCGATTTCTTTAATTGTTTAATAGTATAGAAAACTATTGGATCCTATTCCTATAACATACTTTATCTAATTGTGTCAAACGCAAAACATCTATTTAGAAAAAAGGCCCTTAAAATATTTATAGGGAAAGATATTTTAAATATATTCTATATAAGATACTAAAATACTATATAATACGCTACTACACTACTATACTACAAAACTAAGATCTGCTTCATCATCCGTTTCTAAAGATTTGCTCCCATTGCCATGCAAATCAAAAATCTGGCTCCAGTCCATGACACTATCATAAAACAATGGCCCCATGAGTTAATTTCAGGGCATTAATAAATTGCCTTTATGCTGACGTCAGGATAAAATAGACCTCAAGGCTAAACCCGTCGAGACTCAGTTGAAGTTGAAGACGTGCTCCTCCAGCTGAACGTCTTTAACAAAAATCTCACTCGTCGCTTATAAGCGCGCTAGGGAAAATCCAAAAAAAGTAAAGAAAACAAGAAAAAACTCCCAAAAGACATAGAAGACATTCGGAAGACATTCGGAAAATACATGCCAGCACCGCTCCGCAGACTGAAGAGGAGAGCGTACCAAAAATAAATTTCAAAAATAGAAAACGCCCGAAGCGACGACACAAAAGGAAGGCTCCAAATTTAAGATCGATGGCAGAGGGATAACACTAACGCTGCAAGTCTGCAGAAGTTACTTAAACTTATAAAAATTTAAGACTTATGGTTAAATATAAATATATTATAGTTAAAGAAGTTAATTAATCTCACCTAGTCCTATCGCCGCCACTATAAGGGTAATCCATTTGATTATCGTAAATCCCATTTTTGATGGTCCTCTAGCACTCTGTTCACTGGAAGCGCACTCCACTAATCACACTTTAGATATACTTTCTTTAAATTATTTTCCTTTTTTTAATTTTTCAGGAACACTTTAGCACAGAACGCACAGACACTGAAAAAGAAGATGGCACACAGAAATCGATCGGTTACTCTTCAGAAGTGGGATGGCATTCGACAACCCCCACAACTGTAGAGATAGGCAACGGACGAAACCGAAACCCGGGAAACGGGGTGGGAACAAGGACGCCGACGACGTCGACGACGACGACTACGACTACGAGATGTCGCGGGGAGCGGTGGTGCTTCTCGCGTGCACCCAAGCAATAAAGGTTTACGCCCTGAAAGAAAAGAAAATCAATCATTAAAAATTATGAAAATTGTGGTCTAATATGAAGGGTGAATATTTTATACAGGAGTGCCACCTTCATTTTGGACACTACTGGCTATTTGGTTGGCCATAATTGCTTGGCATTTTGACCATAGCCCACATTAATTATGGACTTTGAAGTTACACAGGTGATTATTAAAGGGAATTTATTTTGTACACCTTTTAGGAGAGAAATAACAAAAGGGTTTATCAACATTTATTTATTAAATTCCTTAAGTAAACCTTTGGTATAGTCACAACAACAACACAAGAATGTTGGTAAAAAAATACAATTGCAAAATTAAAGATTAAAAGTATCTTTACATTATCTTTGAAATATTCCAAATTTACGGTAATTTTGTTTTTAAATCATAACAATACTTTATTTTTGAAAGATCTTCAAAATGCATACATATTTCCACACATTGACCTCCTTAGAATTTGATTAAGGAGGAGTATACATTTATTTTTTGAAAAAATCGACTTTTTCAAAAACATAAACTTTAGACCTGTAAAAACAATATGCAATATGGTATATAAGTCAAAAATGCCGAGAAATATATATATATAACGTGATATAATACATGATGTCCAAGCGCGGGAATTATAGAAAAAAACTTTAAACACGTTTTACTCAAAATCACGTTTTTTGACCTGGTTTGAACTTTTTGAAAAAACTATTCAACTGATTGGGCTCAAATTTTCAGGGATTATTCTACACATGTGTGGCTATGGTGTGAACTAGAACAAATATCCGTTAATATTTTACTCATTTTTGAACGATTTTTTCTAAAAATTTTCTGCCAACCGTTTTTTTTTAAAAGGACCTAATTGCGGCAGCCCTATTACAGCCCTATTTGAAGAAAAAATACAGAAAAAAAGATTATTAGAGAGTTCGATATGTATATTTTCGGTTCTTAAAATATTGTATCATTAAAATAAATTTTTGTATGGACAAAAAACATTTGAAAAAACGTCTAATAAATGTTAATGGAAAATTTATAATGAAAGTCGACTATGAAAAAAAATTATTTACTACTAGTATACAAAAATTATGTTAAGGAAGAAATAATCAGGAAAATAATTAAACAGAAGGCTTCTTGTACTGAAAACCAAAAATTTAATCCTTTTTATTATACATGGTTTCCTATTTTCTATTTTCAAATATATATTTTTAAAATTTTGTTATTAAGCTTTTGTTGGTGTTTCTAAATAAATCAGATATATAAAAACATAAAAAGTAATCTTCTAAAAATCAATTCACGCATTTACTTTTAAAAATTCTAATTTTTTGACTTAACTAAAGTTTGAGGTTTTTTACGAATTTGTCGAGATATTTAATATAATTTCTGAGATATTTAATATAATTTAAAATATTGATAAATTCCATTTCTCCGCCTCGATTTTCTACATTATCCCACAAAGTTTTTGCAAAAATTGTGGAAAACCCTTAAATTAAAAATGTATCCTACTTCCTTCTACAAATAATGAAGTTTTTACAATTTTTCATCAAATTCAGTCTGTTCCATTTTTTACTGCATTCAAAGAAATATTTTTTCTTAAAAGATCTAAAAATAAAAATAGTTTTTTAAATCAAATTTCAAAATTAATTCAACAACATAGTAATAAATTAATTTTATTTTTTTATTTTTTATTATATCATTTTTGGAACCTCATATTTACGCAATTTCCAGCCTAACTCGATTAATCGCCAGATAACACGATTTATTACTTTCAGAATTGGATATCTACAAAAATGTTAAAAATTCGAATATATAAATTCGGTAAAAATGTAAACATTTTCCTCATTTTTTTTCTCCCAACATTTTTTTATATGCCCCATTTATCTTCCCAACACGGTATGCATCTATATTCGTATAAATAACCTCTAGAGAAATTTTTATAGCTTCTAAATTACCCTATCATTCTAAAATTTCAAACCGTTTAATATCATTGGCTGGATTTAGTTTTCATCAAGTTAAAAATAAAATACGGCGAACAATTCGAACAATGACGAAGAGGCATTTCCTCATTTTCACGGATTAAAAATGAATCTGTGATGAATTTAGAACATTTTTGTTGCAGTTTTAAGTTCAGGCTATTCCAAAAGTTTACGAATCTATCTTTTAATAATTCGTTTTTATCTGTTACATCCTGTTCCAGTTTATTCGCTTTATTAAAACGTTCATAGTAATTGATTTTCATTCAGTTTTCGAACAACAATATGCAATATCGTCGTGTAATCTCTATTTTGCAGCAATCGTCAAGTCCATTTAATAATTAAAACTTTATATTGAAAGATCTCTCATGTGAAATGCATCACGTGTTTCCCAGAAGGATTTATTGATTTTTCTTTTCTCCTTTATATAAGAGAACTCCTCGGTAGTTTACAACTTTTCATTTCCCAGAACGCTTTTCTTCGGTGAGAATTTAATAGCTGGAACTGGGTTACTCATCATCCTTCAATAAAGTTGACTGCAAACATAAAAGCGGAAGCCACAGCACCCGTAAGCGTTTTCTTTTTACGATCGAAGCCGTAAATCAGGCGAGGGAGCTCCTACAGCTGCTCCCATCGACAGCCAGCGAAGCTCCTCGGGATTTATATTCACTTCCAATAAACTATCACATCAATCTGTTGTTTGTTTAAGCAAAATCGTCTTTCATGAACCCTGGACAGTTTCGTCTTCTGGATGATGTTCTTCCCTCAGGGCATTGTGCTATTTTTAGACTGGACACACTTCATTTTGGAATTTTCAGATTATCAAAAATGATTGAAAATCAGCCGAAGATTTGATACATTTTGTTTTCACCATAATATTGGCGCCAGCAATTTTTTTTATAATGTAAGCAAATAGCCGGGATCAGAAGCGTTTAACATGTTCAAATCGGCGTGTACCACCGGTGGTTCACAGGCGAATGGTTCATCTGGCGGCGTGTACCACCGGTGGCTCACATCACATCACATGTTTTTTTTTTATTGAAAGATTGAAGAGCTTATTTTTACAGGTAAGCTATAATAGACTTAATGTATTTACGTATAAAAAGTATAAAAAACTGCGCCGGGTTGAACTTGTTAAAGATGAGGTATCATTCAATGTTTCATTTCTTAAATTTTTTTAATAATTTATTAGACTTCAATAATAGCTTTGTAAAATGCAATTATTGTATTACAACAATAGACTGTATATGAATATATTGTTCACTGCTTCTAAAGCATACTTCATTATTTTACATTGTTGTTTTATTCAACATTTTTATTTAATAATATCTTGCCATGTAGGCAATCTAAACTAATTTATACTCCTCGTATTAAAACATAATTTAAATCGCCTACTCAGATACTCTGGTAAAATCTTGTTTTGAATCTTAATATATTTAATATGTATTTACATTCATAACTACCCTTTCCTTTACACTAATCCATTTAAGCATACCCAGCATCGTCTTGATAGATTTGTTATTGTATTTTATAATCGCCCTTATTGCTTTATTTTGCTGTTTTTGCATTCTGTTTAGAACAGTATAACAATATTCAAAATGAAGCTGAATTATTGTGTTATACTACTGTGATCAAAAAGTAAATCCAATTTGTATATAACTTTGAAAATTGTTATTTATTCTTCCAAATCTATATTATCCCCTTCAAAGTAGTCCCCGCCCGATACAATACACCTATGCCAGCGAATTTTCCAATCCTCGAAACACTTCTAAAACTCGATGATTGGAATAGCCTTCAGTTCCTTCTTCGATTTTTCTTTTATCTAAATGTGACATTCATACAAAAAGAATTGAAATGGAGCAATTTTATAGTAGTGTTTCATCCCAGATATCTTTCTTCTAATTTTTTGGACACTAACATTTTGAAGATTTTATCATAATTAAAGCTATAGACTTTAAGCTAGGTTTTGGTTTTAGAATATTATTTTCGATTTTAAATGTTATGTTTATCTGTAATCTACTATATTTTTTTCTGTAGCCCAACATGTGATACATCATTTCTATAGAATTATTTCCGTAAATTATAAATTCGTAAACGAAAAAGTCATATCAAGTCACGTTTTTGACAAAAATAGGGTTAAAAGCACAAAATTCTCTATCTAATTGTATGAAATAATCGTTTTATGGAAAATAAAGTGAATTTTAAGTAAAAAAAAAATACTTCTCGTATTTTGGTATAATAACCAAAGGTTCAAGGTTTTATTTAAACCTAGCTACAAGCTCCTATGATAATTCATTATATTTTTAATAATTTTTCAAAAATAGCCCAAATTTACAGTCATTTATACTATTCAAATTTACTTTTCCCAAAATCGTGACATGAGTACCTTCGTTTCGAATTCGTAATCTCTGAAAAAATAAATCGTTTAGAAATGATATATCATTTTTTCTGTAGCAAAATTGATGTTGACTTTGGGTAATTTATAAGAAATTAATTCTATGAATAATGCTTTATTTACAACAATGATTTTAAGGAAACTTGTGCCTATACAATTTTTTTTTTCTCAAGCTTGATCGTACTGTAGTGTATTGTATTGTATTGCAAATTAGCCTTCTAAGTAAACAACATCGCCCTTTTTTAGAAGTAAATTATGAATAATTCTTTTCATCTTCAAAATTTGCTCGCGTGCCATTCGAATCCGCCGGCTTATGTTTGAAATTTCACCCTGTTTTAAGCCGATCTCAAACGAACCCCCTCAAAACCAGGAGGGTAAACATGGACACAAACATAACACAATAAAGTCGACAGCAACATCGATTGCGCTGTGCCGCACTCGCTATGTAGAGCTCTACATATAAAAGAGAAATCATAGAGGAAACGAACAAGTCCGGCTTAATCAAATAGCCATAAAAATTGGCTGCTGGATGAACTCAAAGGTACATTGCGCCCTGAGGCCAGGTGCCGGTTATCAGGCATCAGGTTTTAACTAATTTCTACCTTCACCGGAAAACTTTTGTGCTGCGCTTGACATAGAACCCAGCGGCTATTGTTTGCAGCGCACACTTCTGATCCGACGTCGTTTGCAAAACGCTGCGGCTTATGAAGCAAGGTATAAAAATTGCGCCGTACAAATTGTATGGCTACATACCGTGACCGTGTCCGACTCATACCCTTTCTAGGCCACCCCACTATAGCATATAGGTAAAATTATATGCTCTTTCATATAATCTATAGGGTTCGGCGGAAAACTATACGTCTACCAAAAGGGTTCAGTGGGTAACAGGAAATTAACAACACCTTTTCGAGGGTTGTTCCGAACGCATGAATCATTCCCAATTTAATTAAAATGGGTTTTTGGTCCACTGTACATTTTCACTTATGTAAGCAGTAGGGTTAACAGACGTAATCGCGGATGAGGCAGATGGTTATAAACTGCGTCGATGTTGTCTTTTGCATTGTACAGACAATATATTTTCTGACCACATGTGATAAATGTTTAATGGTTTTTAGTTCAATGTACTTAATTTACACAGTGTGAGATCTCTTCCAAACGAAAATTATCACTATTTTTTTTTTTATAGATGTGGCAAAAAATTGAAATATTTTCCTAGCTCTGTAATTTCAAACGATAATTTAGAACTAGCAAGAACTTTATAATGAGGTTAATTGTCCAATGTGAAATAATACTTTATTTTTATGCGAATTTTTAAAAGTTGAATGACTTTTTCATGAAATTTTTAATCTTAACTTGTAGCAACGAAATTGAACAAATTTTTTTTGTAATTAATTAAATAATTTATTTCAATAGAGTTTAATGAGTGACATTTTCGTTTGTGTTTTCTATTTTAGACTTTATTCAAGTGAAAAAAAATGAGAGAACAACTAGCACAGATCATGTATTGTTATTTACCATTGTATTATAATTTTTGACCTGATATTGAACAGATGTGGCGAAGAAATGCAGCTTTTATCTGCTTTCATAATAAAATATTCAATTGAAACTGAACCAACCGTAACCAAGATGTCCCATTTATTAAATATAAGTCTCTATTATGGAACTCAATTTTGCTCGACAAAGCTTTTTGAAAACAAAATTCAATGTATGTATTTCCTCTCAACCTTCTATCACTAGAAATATAATAATAGGGGTCCCCGAGGGTTCTAGTTTAGGTCCAATCCTATATAATATTGTATGATACTGTTCTTTAGATTCTCCACAAATATTTGCGCAAATGTAAGATAAAAATCCATTCGAATAGAATTCAAGCAATGTTCTTCACATGTGTTATCTACCTAATAGTTATATAATTATAAACGGCTGTGATATTCCTTGGAAGGATTCCGGAAAATACTTAGGTATCACGTTTGATAACACTTTTTCTTTCTCGAACAGACGATCAACTCTTGGAAAATGAAGTTGTTATATTCAAAATAATATTCCTCCACGATGTTATGTTATTTGGACAACAATATGGTTTGAATGGGCACATTGTCATATAAAATTGTTTCAAACTATCTAAAATAAAATATTAGAGATGATATTAAATTTACTTTGGAACTTTTCTACAGTGGAATTAAACGATTTAGCGAAAATTGAACTTACTACGGCTTCTAGCTAGTCTCTAAGCTCAAAAGACCGCTTCGGGGACACCGTTTTGAATCGACTGATGAGATAAAAGAAAAATCGAAGAAGGAACTGAAGGCCATTCCAATCACCGAATTATAGAAGTGTTTCGAGGATTGGAAAAATCGCTGGCATAGGTGTATTGTATCGGACGGGGACTACTTTGAAGGGGATGATATAGATTTGGAAGAATAAACAAAAATTTTCAAAGTTATAAACAAATTGGCGTTACTTTTTAATCACAGTAATATAATCGCGAAAATTAACAAAAATGTTCTTTTTCTTATAAAACTGCGTCAGGATGGTGGATTTCAATATTAATAGTGAATATGTGTGAAAATGGATTATTTTAGTATTAGTAATTATTACTCATTGGATTTTCTTTCCATACTAATTTTCCCAAAGTGTTATAAAATGCGAAAAATTATTTCTGTTAGATTACAAAAAAAAAATATAGAAGAATGAACTTAGATACCGGCGCCAACCATATTCATATTGTATATGTATAATATTTATATGTATATCATCTCCTAAAATATATATATTTTATTCTACTCTATCTATATTATAAAAAATATGAAATCTTCTAAAAGCGGTTAATCAGAAAGAATTATAGTAATTTAAAAATTTCAAGTTCAGCGTACTACCGAAAGATATCGCATAATTGATTGTTAATACACAAGAAACGATATAAAAGACTTATAACAATAGAATTAAGAAAGAAAAGCAAAGAACCTGTCACCATCAAAACAGTGAAAAATTAAAATACATTTTTAGCAGGCAAATTTGTTTGACCGTGAAAAAGTCCATGGCTACGTTTTTACACTAAAAAAATAGAATCTTCAGCAGAGCTAAAAGAAAGTCTACGTTGAATAAAAGAAATGGCTTTGTTATAATCTGGAAGTTTTCAGAAGAATAGAAAGTTTTACAAAGCCATTCTGATTTTAGTGTCATTTACTTGATTGTTAAAGGCTCCGACTTAAAACAGCATTATGATTAGCAGACACAGACAACAAATTTATTGTTAAACTAATTTCTCTTTGTATAATCGATAACAAAATTTAACTACCTCAATGTGCAATAAGAATAACAACATTCAGGGCCATATTTATGATGCAATCATGAACTTATGATCCCCTAATTACTCAATTTCATGGCATGCCCCATGATAATGTAACGCATTAAAGACGCTTTGAATATCACATGGAATTTTGGCCAATTAATTAATAATTAAAAATGCTTTTAATAAATTATAGGCCCTATTCTTGATGTCGTATCACTTTAGACACGAGAACCAATACACAAATTTGCCTAGCTAGTTAACTTAAACAATGTGTTCTTGGTTGTCGTGTCGAAATTGATATGACTTCAAGAATAGGGTGTTTTGTTAGTTATGATGTTCAAAAATAGGGGAATATATCTTATTATGTTTTCTTTATTATTATTCTGAAATTTTGTCTTCCTATGTTTTTATACCAATTAATTCATACTTTTTATGTTGTCACACACACTTTTCGCTCTAGTCAGATCACATCACAACATAAAAATTGAAGTTATCTAACATCGCCTTGGGATGATTGTTCGAAGGTTTCTAGAGGTTAAGTGTTCAAAAATAGCCATAGCTTTTATGAATTTGATCGAATTACAGATGTAAACTGCAGCAATTTTTAGCACGGTCACATCATGCCTAAAGTTCAATTTCAATTCGGTCTCGCTCGATCTATTAAGAACAATTAGAAATCAGCCCACGCAAGAAGACTCTCCATTGAGTTCAATTCTCATTTTATTTTTATTTTATTGTGTCTATCAGTTCTCGCGAACAAGTATCAAAAAGTGCTGGACATGAACACCCTTTTTGCATAAATTTTTATTATAGGGCTTCATCACCTTCGAAACGAATGGGTTAGAACAAATCCAAGGGGATATGTGCACACGTGCCCATTTTCACCTTTGACACCTGATACTAGTTTTTCGCTTCATCAGCACCGTGAAACCATTTAAAGGATTTTTGTAATCACGGACGGCCAATTTGTACCCCATTAGCCGTACCTTTGTGCATTCAGGTGAGTCAGGATTCGAAGTGTTTTTTTTTTAAAACAAATTTTCTGCTTCGTCAACATGACTTCCTTTCGAGGTGGTTCAACATAATTTTCTGGGATTGGCACTTACACGTATGCTTTGTCTAAAGCGTGATGTGGATAATCGCAGGCGGAGAATCAAATTTTTGTCAGGAAATATACACGATTTTAAATCCTATGCAAGGAAATTTGAATTAAAACTATTAGTAATAATATTACTAATATTGTCAATTTAGAATATCTTTCATTTGGCTGAGTTTTTTTCAGTATCCAATGTGGATCACATTTAATAGTAAATATTGCATTAAATTGAATTTTACATTGAGTACGTATGTAAATTCGACTATTCTAAATTAGGCGCCCTATACCTACAAGAATTCGATCCGATGAAAATATTGATGAATATCAAAATTGATTGGATTCATGAATTCGATATTGGTTCTGATTTCGTATTTTTCAATATATACACTGAACAAGAAACATTGGTAAATATTACCAAAATCATAGGTTAAAAATGCGCCAAACCAAAAATTTGAACCTTTTTAACAAGAAAATTGTTTACTAACTATTTCTTGATTAAGTTAGAATTTAAATGTTGACTAACACTTTTGTTGTACTATGTTCACTTTTTGTTGTAAAATAGCTAATTGTAAATTAACATTTTCTTCAATTAAGGGGTTAGTTAGGGGTACTTAGAAAGGTAAACTTTTTGCTCTTACAACAGAATACTACTCATATTTTTAATTTTTTGGTGGGTTTAATACGTACTACACTTTCCTTCAATTTTAACTTATATCAGTCAATTTAATTTGTGCTTACAAAGAAAATATTCTTATCTAAAGAAATTGTTTTTCATCCTAAAATTTATGAAGTTGTTTACTTCCCTCATAATTCCTAAATATCCCATAAATCACAAGCGGCATATTTTCTTTCTATGTTCCATCCAATCCAGAATGAAATAATCCAAGGGGTGGTGGATATTAAAAAACAAACACTTTTACTTTTCCCAAAGTCCTTTAAATCAATTAACTTCCCCCATTCCGTCCAGACTCCAGAAATTTGACAACAAGGCAGAAGAGCCCATGAAACGATTCTGGACGATATTCGATACGAAAAAAATCTCGTCTCAATGCAGATGTAAAATTTTCAGCCGACATTTTCGATGAATAGGCGTTTTTTCTGTCCTATCATGCATATCATCTGCAAGGAAATTAAGGTAAAGGCCGCAAAAATACAACATCCTTTATTTTTTTTTTTTTGTTGTAAGGTATGTCTGGGGATGAAATCAGGTATATACCCCCACTCACACCATCAGACAGGTAGATTGTACACCTTAAAAACCTGAATTTCAGGACAGAATTGAACTAAGCCATCTCGAAAAAAAAATATCCTTGCATGCCTATGGATGGAAGGAGCTCTGAAAGGATCAGAGGCAGGGGAAAAGGGACGTTCACACCGAGGGTTAACAGCCTTTTCAAAGGAAACAATCTGCCATGAAAGAATTTGAGATGTTGTTTGGTCCAGGCAAGGAGCAAGCAGGATCATAAGATTGATGCTGGTGTACCTTCACAGCGGGGACAAGTGAGATGAGCAGATGTTCACTAGATTGCGAGTCCTGCGCACTAATATTCAAGATATAAAACTTTACTACATACTAAGGGTGGATATGCTGTTTTTTGCATATTATTGTTATTTCCTATTACTAATGGGAATTGTTTTAAAGATATTCAAAATTTTCAATTCTAACAACAATTTGGTGTTGAAAATGATTCTAAATATTACTGAATATACTTTTTAAAATCTGTACCAAAATCCGCGACCCACCCATGCCAAGGGAATCGAACCACATACACATATCAACATTACACTACCACAATCAGCCTACGATGGCCATATTTGAAAATTTTCTTCTTCCTCTCGTTGGTCGGACAGGGCGATTTCTTCTTCTTACTCTGTCATAGCACTTGTGATTCACTTGCTACAGAGATATGCGAAAAATCAATAAAACTAGCTAGAAAAATGCCATGCAAATTATCCACTATTTATTCGATTTCATAAACAAATCATGCGAAATAAACAGACTATCAACAAAAGTCGAGGTAGCCAATCGATTTTCTCGTCGATTCGCGCAGACAACTTGCTTTGTTTGCAAAAGCCCCAATCGAATGGGGTTAGCCCCTTTTAGTGGCGATGTCTCTTACCGATTTTTGTATTAATCCCAAGGTTTCCTCTGTCCAAGGTATCCAAATTGGTATTAGCTGGACAATTCCAAATGATAATCCTATTGGGATTAGCACAAAAATATATATATATATATATTAAACTCACAAAATTGGGTAACACACGACACCGAAAGACAAATAACGTAGAGGTACACCGTGCTTAAATGCCCGACGCCTCAACGATGACTGAATTTCGATCCGGGCTCAGACTCTCCCAAACCCTAGTGAATTTTTCGATAAATCAAAATCAACTCGGGCTCCGCTCTTTGGATGGAATTCCCAAGCATTTCCAACTGGAACTGGATAGTCCAATTGGTATTCGTTGATGTGAGTTTTGTTTACTACCGGCCTTTTTCTCGAAGCATGTGCAGCATGTCCCTGAAGAAGAGAGTCGCATCGGTTGGCAATTATTTTTAGACATGACTGTTTCCAAAACAAAATTATGTATCTGTGGGTTTTTTCCCCTTTTTCAAATGCCGCCGTGTTATACCCGGCATCAGTCCACGTGCTCTGCGAAGCAGCAAGTGCGTTCAGCGCACCATTTAGCTTGGCTGAATTAGAAGCGAAAGAAACTACGAAGGCTTTTATGTGAAACTTTAACAAAATGTGCTTTCTTTCTAGACACTGTGGTTTGAGCCTTAGATTGCATTAACAGTGCCGTAGTAGCATAATTAATACGGAAAACGTAAGAATTCAAAAGCTATTTAAACTGCTTTTATGAATAATTCAGCTCCCTAGAGTACTACGCTGAATAAGGTAAAAATTGATCATCGTCTTGCTTTTACAAACAAGAGCTAGATTCAAAAATATTAATCTTTTTGCTGAAATCGAGTTGTTTAATTCTAAATAAATAAGCGAGTGCTAAGAAATCCCGGGTGTCTCAGGAAGCGAGCCGGAACCAGAATATCAAAAGACGATAGCAGAGCCGGAGAGTCAATAATTCCTTGCAGGCATTCGAATGCAAAAGCAGTCTTGGAGATAACACGTCTAAGCTGGAGTGAGTCTAATTTGATTTATTTAAGCCTATCAGGATAAGGAGGCAAAATGACTGGGTTGTTCCAATGAAGCCCCTGAAGAGCAAAACGTAAGAACCGACGTTGAACAGTTTCAATACGATTGATATTAACGGAGTAAAATTTAGACCAGACACAGGAAGCATACTCCAAGATCGGACGAACAAAGGAACAATAAAGAAGCCGCGTAATATAAGGATCTTGAAATTCCTTAGCCCATCTCTTAATAAATCCTAAGGTCGAGTTAGCCTTGTTAACTATTGAGTCGATATGATCATCGAAACACAAACGGCTATCATACTTGACACCTAAGTCCTTAATTTTATCCAGTCTTGCCAAAACACAGCCATTAATAGTATAATCGAACACGATCGGAGTTTTTTTACGACAAATAGACATATAAGTACACTTATTAATGTTAAGTGGAAGAGAATTAATAGAACACCACTTGAAAAGGGCGTCTAAGTCAGTATTTAGAAGAACACAATCTTGACTAGAAGAGACAACTCGAAAAATCTTAGCATCGTCAGCATAGAACAGGATTCGTGAGTGAGATAAAAAAAGAGGTAAGTCATTGACATAAATATTAAAAAGAAGTGGACCGAGGTGGCTGCCTTGAGGTACACCAGAAGAATTGTATATCACCTCAGAAAGAAATCCACGGAACAATACTCGCTGAGTACGAAGGGATAAATAAGACTTGACCCAGTTCACAAAGAGAGGGGGAAAGCCAAGGGCCTTCATTTTGTAAATTAGAACAGGGTGAATGATTTTATCAAATGCTTTGCTAAAATCGGTGTAAATGCAGTCGATCTGTTTACCATCTTCTATAGCATTAAGGCAGAAATGCGAAAATTCGAGAAGGTTAGTTGTTGTAGATCTACCCTTCATGAAGCCATGTTGAGAAGGGGCTAAGAAATGGCTTACAATGAAAATATAAGGCTTGAGAAATCAGGGCTTCAAAAATCTTCGCTATAGATCCCAAATTAGCAACAGGTCTATAGTTGGATATATTGCACTTATCACCTTTTTTATGGTGGGGAAAAATTATGGAGGATTTCCAGTAAGATGGAAATATACCAAGCGAGATAGATAAATTAAATAAATAACACAAAATCGGCACAAGGGGACCAGAACAGTTCTTAAGAAGAGAAACAGGCACACCATCAGGACCACACGAATAACTATCTGCTAAACTATTAAGGTAGGTCAAGATTGTATCGTCAAAGAATAAAACATCCTTCATTTCCAACGATGACGAAGGAAATGACGTCAAGTAAGCGAAATCACTAGGACTAATATCACAATTGGCCTTAGTAAATGCAGTCGTAAAAAACTCCCCAAAGAGATTTGCCGTAATTAAGGGGTCACTACTGTCAACGTCATCTAGCCTCATTAAGGAAGGAAAACCATCCGTCTTTCGTATAGAATTAATGAACTTCCAAAACTGCTTAGGCTCGTCACGTAAGACCGACTTCATCTTATACACATAACACTGATATGAAGCTTCAACAGCATTATTAAATTTATCGCGTAAATTTACCTATTTCTCCTATTTTCACTAAACGCGTGCAGTGTGCATATTTTTGAAAACTTCACATTTGCTTTGATGTATGTATGAACAGAAGATTCTTACCTTCCACGTTATTGAACCTTAGATTTGTAAGCCAATTCATTTTTGAACGCATGATTTTATGCATTTTTTAATCCACCCAAGCTTAAGGGACTACTACCGGTTAGATTGCAAACAAAACAGCATAATTTTCAATAATTTTTTTCTCAGCTCCTTTATTATATATCAATTTCAAATTTTGCATGGTGATAATTATTTCAAATATTACAAAAAAAATTTTTTTTATTTTTATCATTTTTTTCTTTGTTTATAGAGGGCGCCGAAGTTGGTAGCTCAAAAAATGACTCGTCCCATGGCGGACAACTCATCTCAGAAACGAAGTGTCTGAAACAAATAAACCAAACGGGATTTTATTAAGGAATGTCCCTTACGTAGGAAAAAACCAGAATATGTCAAAAAATGATTAAAAAAACAAAATGGCGGACGTTTGAAAATTTTTTTCAAAAAATCGCTTATTTTTTCACTTGTTTTCACTTGCTACATTTTTTTGGATTGAATTTTAACTAATATTGTGGTTTTTTCCTGTGCAGAATACTCAAATAAAGAAGCACTCCAACCAATTAGTTAGTGTGTCCGCCATTTGATAAAAGGTCATTTTGAGAAAATCACGTTTAAAGTTTTTTTTTTACTTATTATTACATATATATAGGCGGGCACGCTTAAACTGCTGTAACTTTTATATTTTTGGGAATATCCAAATAAAATGTTGAGACATGATTTATATTTCTTGCGTCTGAAAGAACAATCAATCTCTCTATCCAACTGTTCAATTCAGCTATTGCTTTTATAAAACTGAATATAACAAATTCAGTCCCTGCAATCGCGTTTTCCTCTCAACAATTACTCTTGTTGTGATGAATTGAATAAAACCAATGTCTGTAGCTAACTGCTCAATTCAGCAATTGCTCGTGTTAAGCTGAATTAAGCATGCGCTTTCAAAAACTGAATAAAGCATTTTCCAAGGATAGCAGGATTAAATCGAAACGATTTCATAAACTTGCAAACGTTAATTTCCAAATGTTGACTAGCAAAATAAGAATTGAATCCTGAAAATAGCTATATACATGGGACGTTTCACGCAGAACGGATCACCTGCATACCCAAAATTGGTGTTAATGAACCTTGACGTTCGAGATATCAAAATGTTCGTCTGGACAAGAGCTTTCGAAAAATTGCCGGCGAAATTCAAAATTCAATATGGCGACTCCAATATGGCGGCCGGAAGCTGGAAAAAATTTGAGTATGCGACAAAAACAGCTTGTAGGGAAAAATATACGCAACCGATCTGATTGTTTTTTGGCTCAAATTGTAGCTAAAGGACACCCTATAAAACCTAGTGTGGTTGAATGAAAAAATCTAACATTGCGGTTCCAATATGGCGGTCGAAAATTCAATATGGTTGACGAATTTTTACAAATCAACTAATTTGCACCAAATTCGGTATATGGGGGTTTTTGGGGTCGCTGATTACGAATGCGGGGTTGGATTTACAAAATTCAAAATGGCGAATCCAAGATGGCGGCTAAAATTGTCAAAAATGAGCCGACTTTCCCCAAATTCAGTATACGGGGGTTTTTGGGGTTGCTGATTACGAATCTGAAGTCAGATTTGCAAAATTCAAAATAGCGGATTCAAGTTGGCAGACAATATTTTTTACTAGAAATCACTACTATTAGACCCAGAAGCAACGACTTAGTTTTCTGCTCACTTTGGGGTGCTTGTTTTTAGTGAGTGCCCCTGCCTCTCACTATTAATTCAAATTCAAATTTCGCCGGTGATATGTATATCGAAAGCTCTTGGCCAGACGAACATTTTGATACCTCAAACGTCAATGTTTATTAACATCAATTTTAGGTATGCAGGTGATCCGTTCTGCGTGAAACGTCCCATGGGACTAAACACAAGTGAGTTGTTTTGTGATGATTATAAATACAATATCCGAGTCTCGCATTACTGTCTCTGTTCTCTGTGGCTATCTGCTCCTCCTCCTTCTGACTCATAGGAGAATTCAAATGTAGCTGATGATCTCAAAGATATTTTAACTGGACTTAAAAGCAAATTTAAGTCTCTCCCATTGAATGACCCATTACGTACGAGTATACTCACTATTTTGCCTAAAGGATGGAGCATACTTAGAATTGTCAAGGAATTTTATACAACTTACAGGAAAGTACGTAAAGCCGAACAGTTAACAGTATTTATAATCTTCCCAAAACAACTAACTTGTGTTTAGAACTGGTGTTAATGAACCTTAACGTTTGAGGTATCAAAATGTTCGTCTGGCTGAGCTTTAGGAAAATAACCGGCGAAATTTGAATTTGAATTAACAGTGAGAGGCGGAGCGACCCACTAAAAACAAGCACCTCAAAGGGAGTAGAAAACTACTACGTCCACCTCGTTGCTTCTGGGTCTAATAGTAGTAATATCTACTAAGAAATTTTGTCTGTCAAATTGGATCCGCTATTTTGAATTTTGCAAATTTGACTTCAGATTCGTAATCAGCGACCCCAAAAATCCCCGTATACTGAATTTGGGGAAAATCGGCTCATTTTTGATAATTTTTGCCGCCATCTTGGATTCGCCATTTTGAATTTTGTAAATCCAACCCCGCATTCGCAATCAGCGACTCCAAAAACAACCATATACCGAATTTAGTGCAAATTAGTTGATTGCTAAAAATTCGTCCACCATATTGAATTTTCGACCGCCATATTGGAACCGCAATGTTAGATTTTTTCATTCAACCACACTAGGTTTTATAGGGTGTCCTTTAGCTACAATTTGAGCCAAAAAACGATCAGATCGGTTGCGTATATTTTTTCCTACAAGCTTTTTTTGTCGCATACTCAAATTTTTTCCAGCTTCCGGCCGCCATATTGGAGTCGCCATATTGAATTTTGAATTTCGCCGGCAATTTTTCGAAAGCTCTTGTCCAGACGAACATTTTGATATCTCGAACGTCAAGGTTCATTAACACCAATTTTGGGTATGCAGGTGATCCGTTCTGCGTGAAACGTCCCACATATATTTTTTACGTATTGATGAAAATTCCTTAAAGTTGAAAATTTTTGATTGTCTTATTAAAACCGCAATATTGAATTTCCAGATTTTTATAACGACTTTTTATATACACATTTTCATGTAAATTCCTTGAAATTGAGATTTACTCGTAGTCATTTTCAATTTCCACATTTTGATTACACATTCAAAATTACGGACTCTAAAATCTAAAAATAGAAAAAAGCTTCAGAAAAATTTAAATATTTCGCACTTACATTGAATTTTTTCTCGATCTTCCTGAAATTCATTCACGCAACACAAATAAAATACAAAAAAAATTTACTACTTTAAACATTTATTAGTTTTTCAAAAATAAAAAATAAAACGAAACAATTATACAAAAGTTAACAATGGATTTTTGAATCTTTTTTGAGTGCAGGAAAGCTTAGTTCACGTACAATTGATAAGAGAGAGAGAGAGATCACTTAAAATCTAGGAAATTTACAAAAATACAAAATATGTGAACCAAGGAGAGCGTAAAGATTCAAAATACACTTTTTCTATCAAATATTTAATAATTGAAAAATCAGTTCTTGTTATGTCACATAAAATAATTGGGAGCAGCGGTGGTGATATTATTTATTATTTACAATATTATAAATATATGCGTATATACAACACTGAGCGTGTGACGATTGCGCCAACGATTTTTTATTATTTTATATTTTAAGTTGATTATGATTAAATAACGACGATGTAAAATTCATGATCTAATCGATTAATATTCATTACAAAATTTATGTTCTGTTCGAGCAGTAAAAGTGCAAATTTTCTTGAGTTTTTTTTTTAATTGGATTTTGATTTGTATTTAATTGGATTCACTTGAGGTTCAGCCTAATGTAGTGACTTTCTTCGTTTCATCATTGTAACGTTCATATTTTTTAAATTCTCCGCTTTACTATTGTGAATCTATTTGTAGGTTTAAATTGACCATCCATAAAATTCTGGGTCCCCGTGGAAATCCAATGGGAACACCCTAATGTAAACAATTATCACTGGAGAGTAACACATATCAGATTTCAATTTGTGAAGATCAATTGTTTATGAAACCAAATATGTAAGTTAACACTAGCTCACGCACCACCCATCATCAAGAGGCGTAACAACGTGACCCCACATTGTTTCACACGCATTTCTGCTGACCTAGCGTCGCCAACACCAAGTCACCTGCGCAGCTCACCTGCAGTCCACCTGAGCCAGACATATCCGATGGCAACAATATTAAAATTGTAATTTAGTTTAGGCAAAACAAATTTGGTCTACAACCAGTCCAGATCATTCTGTTAAAACCTAAAAATTATTTTTTTTATTTCACAACTTATTAAAGTTGTTAACTTGTATGTGATTCAAAATTGTTTACTCCATACTATAAATTAAGAAGGCAGAGATTTCTAAGAGAATCACTCTCAGTGTATCAGAATGAAAGAGAATCAAAGTCTTACACATAGAACTTTTGCTGTTCTATACGTAGTGTTTCAGAGTCAGAATCAGTCTCAGAGTTTAATTAAATTTGATAAAGTTTAAAGGATTTTAAACTGTGTGTGTAACCGCGACAAACTTCATAGCAAACTTTTCAATGCCTTGTCGTTGTCACTTATGGTGACATTTTGCCAGAGAAAGTATTGAGATTTTAGAGAGAAGTCATTGTGTGTGAGAAATATTAAAAAAAAAGGGGGTCTTGGTCCAAAAACGTAGAAAATACTCATCTTGGAAATTTGGAGGGAAAAGTACGACGAACTTAGAAAAATTCGAAAGAACCTTGTTGTGGTCAGGGACTCTAAATCCCGAAATCATCCATCACACAATTTTTGCGCCGACGCCTATGTGCCTCAGCTTCGGGTTGTCCCTCAACTTTAGCCCAATTTAAACGACGGCGTTGTCGATCCCCGCTCGAAACTCCGCTCCTTGAGTTTCGAGCGCAGAATTTTGGTCGCTGCCCAGGCAGAAAATTCAGCAAAAATTCCGGGCCTCGGAAAACAAAAATCAAGGAAATTAATATAATTCACTGAGAAGAAAAATTAAAAACTCAAAGTTATTTCTTTTACCGACAGTGGATGGAATTTTTTTTTTTGGTGGATGAAAGTAAAATATGTTATGTTATGAGTTCAGCCGAAGACTATCAATACAAGTTTGTGAAACCTGAAAATTATAAAAAAATTAAAAGTTACAGTGTAACTATATTCAAAATTAAAAAGATTATACTTACTATCTTTTTTTTGTGAAGAGTGTAGAACCTAAAATTTAGAAAAATTAAAAATTTACAAGATAACTATATTCAAAATTAAAAAGATTATACTTACTATTTTTTTTGGTGAGGAGTGTGAAGCCTGAAATTAAAAATTAAAAACTACAATGTAACTATATTCAAAATTAAAAAGATTATACTTACTATTTTTTTTTGTGAAGACTGTGGAACCTGAATTAAAAATTACAATGTAACTATATTCAAAATTAAAAAGATTATACTTACTATTTTTTTGGTGAGGAGTGTAAAACCTGAAATAAAATAACTATATTCGAAAAAAAAAAAAAAAAAAAAAAAAAAAAAAAAAAAAAAAAAAAAAATGGTTATACTTACCATGGTTTTTGTGAAGACGGTAGAACTTGCTAAAGCGGTTGGCAGTTGGCACACCTTTTTTCAAGAAGAACGAAACGAACTTCAGCTTGTTTTGGTAATTAAATTGACATTTCGCGGTATCGGGATTATTTTTGTAACAAATTAGTGTTTTTCGTGCGTTGTTTATAAATAAATTGATCGGCGGTAAAATAGAAATGTGCGGAAAATAGTGGCGGTTTGTTAATATTCAAGTTTTTCAGTGTCGTGGCGGGGTTTCGAAACATTTTGCTGTCTGGAGTTGATACGGGACAAGTATTAACTATTTTTTTTTATATCTCGAAAACGGGTCGAGATAGATTTTTTTCTTTATTTTTCCCGTATTTAGGACAGCAAAATGCTTCGAACCCCGTTCCTCAAATTTGGGGGCCAAGTTATGGGTATCGTGCCAAATATAGTAAGAATGTAGGCTTATTTTTAAACAAAAAGAAAAAAAAAAAAGAAAAAACAATAGATAAGGTATGTTGATCCTAAGCTAATTTTTTTATATACTTTCCCTGCATCCTCTCGCCTCATCTCATTTTCAGCCTCGTCCGAGTAGTTTTTTATTGGGACCTCCCCTAAATTTTGGGCCTGCGGAAGGTCATTTGGGCGGTTTGGGGCTAGGCCAGGTGGGGGATCCCTTTCCATCTAGGATCCCCCCCTGAGAGTCAATCACGGGCAGGAACAGGGGTTCCTTCCGCCCCATTCCCTCTTCCCTTACCTTGCCGTTTTTGGTTCCGTCGCGGGAGATTTTTTCTGTTGTCGGCGGTCCGATCTGGTGGCAAGACGCGGCATTTTGGCAAACCCCCCCACACTACTGCAACGCTAGCCTGCCAGCTCCCGCAGCCGCAAACCACCAGACGAAAGGTGCATGCCGGGCCCTTTCGAGGACGCGACCCTCAACAAATAAGCATCAAAGTTAATTAATTTGAAAAGCGGGAAATCTCATTTTACACTTATCGCGGAATGTATATTAAATTTTTTTTTTTTTGCTTCTTGTCTAATGGACATTTCTGTAATATGGTTGTTAATATAACATCAGGTATGTTACCGTAAAACTTTCTTTAATTGAATTGGTCCCCTCTCCCATCAGTTTCAGCCAAGGTTGTAGTTTTCATTTAAGAGACCTCCCCCATAAATGTTTCGGCCAAGGGGAGGTCACAGGGTGGTTGGGGCATAGGCCAGGGGGTTCATTACCACCTTAACCCCCCATGAGAGTCAATCACGGGCAGTTGCAGGGGTTCAGCCTGCTCTGCCATCTTCCGCCCCTATACGATTCCTTTTGGTTCGTTTCCGTGTCGCGAGAGAATTTTTTGTGTTGTTGGTGGTCCATTCCGGCGGCTCAAAGCGGCCTTTCGTCAAACCCCCCCACGCTACCGCCTAATGCTAGCCATGCCAGCTCTCGCTGGCGCATACCGCCGGACGAGGTGCTTAGCCGGGCCCTCGAGGAACCAACCCGCAACAATGAGAATTTGTTTTTTTAATTTACTTTTTACTTATGTACTTATCTTCTGTTTTTCTTCAATTACAAGAACCAAACAGTAACTTTAACCCGAATTGGGTGAGTTGCTGACCTGTGAGTACGCTTTAAATGTATTTTTTTCAACAAAAATGTTCCATAATAAAATTTTTTCATAATAATATTTCCTCATAATAAGATTTCTTTATAATAAAATTTTTTCATAACATTTCTTTATAATAAAATTGTTCATTGGTTTCGGAGGACCCCTACTAAGCGATTGGGTTCTCCTGTTGTTCGAAATGAACCTGAAATGAAAAATAAAATTAATGAACGAATGGAGATTCTACAGGTACTCCGATATAAAAGTTGAGCTGAAATGGAATAAAGAAAAATGAATTAACTTCACCGCCCAACGTATGTAAACAAATCTAAGGAAGTACAACAACAAGAACAGGGAAAAATGTACACATTCAAATTGTTAACAACTCCAATTTCCTCAGCTGGGAAACCAACCCGCGTTGATAAAGAAATCACCGCAAGTATATTAAAACGCAAATTTAAAGGCAACAATTTAAAATATCGCCAGAAATCACTGACAAATTTTTATCTGACAGTTGCCGGGACGAAGTAAAAGATTACATTTTTTCGTAGAAAAAATGCAATATCTGCCACACAAATCCTCAGGGAATAACGAATTACACTTACCTGATGCAGATCCAATAAAAATAAAACACAAAACACAGCACACACAGCACAAAACCGACATTTAAAGAATTTTACCCGGCGAGCGCAACTGACATTCATGATTTGACAGTGCGATCAGGTGGATTGATGGGTGGCGAATTTGGCGGTATTACCCGATATGAGTTAAATTCGCCAATTAGTTTAAAAAATTCAAATATTTAAATTTAAAATATGTGCAATAAGAGGAAAAGAGATGGCCTGATGCGCTGCATACAGTCGCTAACTGTACGAGCAAAAATAAATGCGATGTCTAGTCGACCCAGGCTCACAGTCTTCTTTAATTACAGAAGCAGCCTGTCAGAGACTCAATGCCACCGGCACCCCAATTTCAATTGCTATTAAAGGCATAGGCACTGGCCCAATAGGCACAATTGCAATCTTCCAACTCAGATGGTCCTACTGTGGAAGAAACTTTCGTAGTTATAAATAAAATCACGGACGTTTTACCTAGGCACAGACTTCCCAGGAAAAATCTCCAACATTTATCAGGCTTACAATTGGCTGATCCCACGTTCTGGAAGCCAGGAAAAATCGATGCGTTGCTTGGAGCAAACATTTATGCGCAAATACTCCAAGACGGCATTATTCGTGGGACAGATACGGCTCCAATCAATATTAAAACCACGTTTGGTTGGATTTTGCTCGGTCCGACGACCAAATTGCAACATAACCCAATATCGTTGATGATCACAGCTGAAAATGATCTCAGCATTCAGCTGAAACAATTTTGGGAAATTGAGGAATACCCTTCAAACTCGCTCTTCAAAAAAGAAGAGGCAGAGTGCCAAGCTCAGTACCAAAACACCGTCAAGCGTCTAGAAAACGGTAGATACCAAGTAGAACTACCATTCATTGACAATCAACAACCATTCTTATGCGAATCTAGATCACAGGCTTTTATCAGATTTGCAGCATTAAAAAGACAATTTTCGAAGAGACCTGATTTCGCAAAGGACTACGCCAAATACATGGAAGAATACATTCAACTAGGGCATATGGAGATAGCTAAACCAATTAGTCACACCACATCACATTTCTACATACCGCGTCTTCAAAGACAGCAGTACTACAAAACTGCGAGTTGTCTTTGATGCGTCGTGTAAAACGTCCAACGGGAAATCCTTGAATGACTACCTCTTGAAGGGTCCTGTACTGCAACCTAAACTCTTCGCTACCTTATCAAATTGGCGAAAATATCATGTGGCCATCACAGCAGACATCGAAAAAATGTACCGCATGATCATGGTAGATCCGGATCATCAACGATTCCAGCGAATCGTATGGCAACATCCTCAGACATCTGAACCACAAGATTTTCAGTTGAAAACAATCACATTTGGAACATCTTCAGCGCCTTATTTAGCAATAAGGACTTTGCTACAATTGGCTGAGGATGAAAAGGATAGGTGGCCTGTGGCCTCCAAGGCCACACAGAACAGCTTTTATGAAGACGATTTACTTACAGGAGCAGACAATTTGCAAGATGCAGCAAGACTACAAGGAGAATTCATCGACATGATGAAATCTGGCGGGTTTAAATTAAGAAAATGGATCAGCAATGTGTTGTGGTCAGGGAATTAGCACTAGGAAAATTTTTCATCGCCGCCCTTGGTGGTGCTTCAGTGAGGGGCCCTCCAAAATTTCACGGCGCCCAAGCTCCTAATACCGTAGCGCAGCGGCCCCGGCCTGTGGCATTGGGTGCATCTGGGTGCACGGCGGCCGAAAGCTGAAAATTTCGCCTGAGAAATCCTCAACTTTCGGCCGCCGAACATTCGAGAGGCGCTTAGATGCTGCCGACCGGGTCCCTTTCGTCGCGAGTGGCAAGGCGTGATCCCGTTGCCACTGGCGCACACAGCTGTTGCGGGCGCACGATTGGCCGACGACGCAGCTGTGTGAGTGAGTGGCACCGGGACCGTCAACGGCGGATTTGGCGTGGCGTCGGTTCGACGGGCAGTCAAGGAGAGGTTTAGGAAGAAGGCGGTAGGATGGAAGCCGGTGGTGCTCGGGGTGGAAAAGAAAACATAAAATTGAGTAGTCGGTTCCCGATTTTTCCATGAGTGAAAATTAAATAAAGAAAGATTTTACCGCGTGGTGCTCAGGTGAACCTAAAAAGAAAAACGGAAAAAAATCTAGTAACGTTATTCCCAAGATTTTCTATCCTCAAAAATTAAAGAAAAACTATTTTACCGCGTGGTGCTCATGGTGAACCTAAAAAGAAAAGCAAAAATTTTTTTTGTACAGTTTATATCGAATTTTCCATCCTCAAAAAATTAAAGAAAAACTATTTTACCGCGTGGTGCTCATGGTGAACCTAAAAAGAAAAGCAAAAATTTTTTTTGTACAGTTTATATCGAATTTTCAGTCCTCAAAAATTAAAGAAAAATTATTTTACCGCGTGGTGCTCACGGTGAACCTAAAAAGAAAAGCAAAAATTTTTTTTGTACAAATGATCAAAATTTAATAAATCATTTACCCATAGAAGACTGCGAACTAAGGGAAACTTTAAGCCTTGGTGAAAAGGAATCTATTAAAACATTGGGAATTCAATGGCACCCTATGTCAGACCACTTTTCATTCACGTTCTCACCAAAGGCAATAAAATCAATTTTAACTCAACGGTCGATATTGTCAATAGTTGCTTCATTATATGATCCTTTAGGTTGGCTAGCGCCTATCGTGTCAGGCAGCCAATTAATAAAGTTCATTTTAAGAGCGACGGCGTTTTATTTCAAGTGCACCCACGAATATTTCAGACAGATTCCACAATTGTCCTACAATGGATCAGGAAACATCCATCGCGGTGGAAACCGTACGTGGCGAATAGGGTTGTGGAAATACAAAATATTGCTAGATGCGATAAATGGCGACATGTTCCCTCTGAGCATAATCCAGCGGACCTTGCTTCAAGAGGAGTCACAACAACAGAGCTATTAACCAAGGACCTCTGGTGGCATGGTCCTACATGGCTAAAAAAATATGAAACGGAATGGCCAAAATCTCCGAAAGTCTTAGAAAAAACAGAGCTAGAAGCAAAGAAAATTGTTACTTCTAATTTTAGAATAGAATTTAATGTTAGTGCTGAGGAAATCTGTACGAAAATCAGAGAAAAACGAAATATTACAATTAATGCCAAAATTTTCTAGTGCTAAAATAAACATGAAATTACTTTACCGATTTAAATAAAATTAATGTTGAGGAACCCTGTAATTAAGAAAAGAAAAAAAAACAATTTGTTATAATTATTGCCGGACCAGGAGCAATAGCCGGGCCCTGGAGATACACCGCCCGATAACAAACGTCTACAATAAAGGAGCTTCAAATGAGAATCGAAAATACTCACCAACGCTTCATCACAAGAGAGGGTGTCGACATATACCTGCCTCGCGATGTGCTGAAGCGCATAAATTTTGAGGACATACTCAAGAAAAAAAAATGGAGAAAAAACAATTAATCTCCCAGAGCGATATCAAGTTCGTCTTCGAGTAAAACCTAATGGCACATTAAAGTTCTTCCACTATCATAAAAGTGGAAGTAAAATAAAACACAAAACACAGCACACACAGCACAAAACCGACATAAACCACTCGCGACATTTAACGAATTTTACCCGGCGAGCGCAACTGACATTCATGATTTGACAGTGCGATCATGTGGATTGATGGGTAGCGAATTTGGCGGTATTACCCGATATGGGTTAAATTCGCCAATTAATTTAAAAAACTCAAATATTTAAATTTAAAATATGTGCAATAAGAGGAAAAGAGATGGCTTGATGCGCTACAGCGTCCTTATCGCACAAAGTCGATAATACAGATTTCCGGAAAAAGACATAACACCATCAAAATAAAACTGCGGCGAATTTGCTAATTTATAATATGATTCAATTAACACGTTTGAAATTGGATCAAGGTCAGTAAAGGAGAGTTTAAGTCAGTTCCGGGGCTATACTGCACCTACGAAGGAAATTAAAATTGTGCAGCATTTTTCCGCTGGAAAAAAGATCAAATGATCACACAATTTGATCATACCAAAAGGGCTATATAAGGAAGCACCACGATCAATTCGGCCTCTTGTTTTTTTCTCTGCGACTTACATTACAACGGATTGGATTTTGGATTGAACTTGAAATTGGATTAAATTGGATTAAATTGGATTTTTTTTACGCAAATTGGAATTAGGCACAGGCATTTGGTTGCAATAACTATTGAATTTGCTATATTTTAAAACACCTGTCCTCTTAAGCTTTATTGGATCCAGAAGACTGCTGCCAAGCGATTGGGTCTTCCTGATGGAATCTTCGTTGGGTCCGGTAGAGCTCTACCTAGCGATTGGGTCTTCCGTCCTTAATTTTTTTTTGCAGTCCCGATTTTTAAAATTATTAAAGCCAGCTTTAGACGAAAGTTTTTATCGGCAAATAAATTTCTTTTAGCTTGTAGTCTTCTTATAAAATTACTTGTTCGCTTTTCTTTTCGCCGCGAGTCCTTTTGGTGTGTGGGTGGTAATTTTTCGGCCGCAATAATCTTACTCAAAATTATTATTATTTTGATAATCGATTTTTTGATTGCTTCGGGCTATGTAGACCTCAAGATCAAATTGATCTTTTCGCCGCGATAATCTTACTCAAAATTGTTATTATTTTGATAATAGATTATTTGATTACTTTCGGGCGCGATAATCTTACTCAAAATTGTTATTATTTTGATAATAGATTATTTGATTACTTTCGGGCGCGATAATCTTACTCAAAATTGTTATTATTTTGATAATAGATTATTTGATTACTTCGGGCTCAGTAGACCTCAAGATCATATTGATCTTTTCGCTGAGAGGTCCTCTTGATGGGAAATTTCATTTATTTCGAAATTTTAAAAATATTATTATACTTGGGTCGAGTTGGTTAGTGCATGTGCACTACCGTTAGAAAGGAAAAGACCACTTTGTGCGGAAGTTAAGGGTTCCTGACGGTTGTGTATTGTCATTTCGTTCGAAGAGTGCATTTGCTGATGGGACCAAATGACATATATGCATGCCTGTGTCATCTGCTTTCCTTTAAGTAATTGTATGGGATCTGCTAGGTTATAGGGGGTGGCGGGAAGGTAGGTTTCTGCCTTTTGCTAAAGGGAAGCAGATGAGACATCGGGGTGGGTTGTTTGTGTTGCATAGCGAAATATCGGGATATTGATCCGATATTTCGAAAATAAAATAAATATTAGAATTCTTTACCATCGGTGCAGGGAAAAGTATCTTAGAGATGAATTCTTGTTAAAGAAGGCATTTCTAAGAATTCTTAATATCGCATATAAAGATTGCACCAGTTGGTAACAATAAATTAGGGTGAAGCACTCAAGTCAAAAGGCATTTTTAAGGCACTTCACCCCAAGAAACTATTGCAACACAAAAAGTCTGGACTTGATGACCTAAAACAACAAACGACTCAGGTTGCGAGGGCAAGAACACTTGAAAAGTGCTTGACCACGCAACTTGCGCAAGAATTTGGGCTCACCCAGCGATTTATTGGAATTTTCCGATCGATCGACCGAGGGAACTTTAAGTCCCCTCGGTAAAACAAAATTGAGTCGTGTTTTAGCATCAAACGGGAAAAGTCGTGATTTAACTAGCTAAGCGCACGGGCGGGCGCAAAGAACCGAAAAAACAAGTTGTGTGTCGGGAGTTACGTGTCGCGAGTGCGAACATAGATTATGTAAGTGATGAATTGAGTATAATCACAAAATAAAGCACATCAGCCGGAGTTTAAATAAGAGAACCCCCCGGACAAGACCTCGCCCAGCATCACCTGGACTGTCCTGACCAGGCCGATTTACTGAGGAGCAAAACCCCGTTGAATATATGCTCCCCAGCCGAAACAGGGAAATATATCCAACATTTGGGTGTGTGTATTTTAATAATTAATGGTGGCTTTTCGGGCGCGATAATCTTACTCAAAATTATTATTATTTTGATAATCGATTATTTGATTGCTTCGGGCTCAGTAGACCTCAAAATCAAATTGATCTTTTCGCCGCGAGTGAGTGATAAGTGGAGTGAAAATTTACGATTAAATACGCGGACGGCTTCTTTAAGTTCATTCCTAAGTGGACGAAAAAATAAATCCGTGGATGAAGAAATCGATTTATTCGCGTCAAGAATTGCGGCGCTAAGTTTTTATGAGGAAGTTTTACCGAACACCAGCACACCGCGAACGACAACCACCGCCAACCAGCCATCGAAGGAACAGGAGCCAAAAAACAACAACCAGCTAGGAACAGACCAACAGAAGAGTGACCACGACAACCTTGGAGGATCATCGCAACGCAGAGTTTCGAACGGCAGTAGGCGCATCCTTCTCTTACGTTCCGGCAACAAATATGTATATGTATAGTAGGAATTTATGTAAGTCTAGGTCACGTAGTAGTTTATTTTATTTTAGAAATTAAGTGATTGTTATTGGAACATACCTATACAATAAACGGACAAATAATAGCAAGGAAAGTGCGTTTAAGTTATTAACATTTTCGATGTTTCCCTGTAGTAAAATTCTTTAAGTTGGAGTAGTTAACCCAACAGGGCAAAGGAACGAGAAAATTGGAGCGTCGAAGATTGGTCAAGAGTCGGGTTCTCTGACAAATCAAAATTAAATCTCATTGGACCCGATGGAACCCAGATGGTGTGTCAAAGAAAAGGTGAACGTTACAGCGACGAATGCATTGCCCGCCCGCACTGTTAAACATTCACCTTATGTAATGGACTGGGGATGCATCACATCTTGCTCTGCTTATGCTCCTGGGTTCTATTTTTTTGGGTTTCTTCTGGGTTTTTGTGTAGTCATCATACACATACTCTCTCGAAATATTTTGGCTAATTATACCTTTTAGGTATATATACTATAAGAGATACATCTGGTCATAAAATTAAGTAGAACATTGTAATTTCGCACATTTGTACTCCGAATTCTTCTTCTCCTTTCATCATTACTTTCCCGTTTTTTGAAAATAAAATATAATAATCTTTTTTATAACATTAAAATTTGTAAAATTAAAGAGAGCTTGACATTTTCTTTTTCTTTTTTTGATCATGTTTGCTAAATTGCTGCCGAAATTTTTGCTAGTTATAATTGTATATAAATATTATAAGCGAAACTTGGCTTAAAATTGAGAGAGAAGGAAACTTAAACTCGCACATTTGTAGTCCGTGCTAATTCTTTCATTCTTACTTTTCCTTTCCCTGAAAATAAAGCATACTTGGATATTTCATATAAAATTAAATTTTAGTCAAAGCACAGGTGGCTCAACATTTTCCTCTTGTTCACGTTTTATGAAATTGTAGTCGTTGCAATTTTATCTAAATAAAATACTCGAATCGATCAGACGTCTTTTCCTTTGCTCTTCCGTTGCCGGTTACAACTCTCAGAAGTGGGATTTTAACAAAAGTATTTTTTTGAGTTTTGTAAGTGTTATAAATAAAACAAAATTTTCCAAAATGGATTCGCGGATGCGAACAAACAAGCCAAATCAAAAGATAAACAACATATTCATTGTTTACACGGTCGTGAAGCTGTCCATCTAGTGTTTTCCTGTTTAAAAAAAAAATGAATGCCAATGATACGTTTGCATTTATTGAACTGGTTCATAGCGAAGAATTGCTATGGAATGTGGCATCTAAAGACTATAAAGATACCCGCAAAAAAGATGATGTGTGGAGAACTATTGGCGCAAAATTTAATATTACTGGTAAGTAATGTAATTTCGGTAGTGTTGTCCAATATTTCTATGTCAAAAGTTTACTTTAAGACCAAGAATCATATGCTACATTCCGCAGTCTCCTGGGAAAGTACAGGCGGGAGAAAGCAAAAGAACGGGATGGTAACAGAGAGTCGAGACATTCTTCATGGCCATATATGGTAGCTCTTCAATTTTTAGACAACTGCTACAAGAAACGAAGGTGCGTTGAAACTTTAGGCAACCCTCCACATCACATTTATACTTTGTTTTCTCGTCTTACAGAGTTTTCGATTCAAGAAGCTGGAAGCAACCAACTGAAACAGTGACATCAGAGTTGCAAGTAAATAGTTCGTCTATTCGGTCTATAAAAGAAAATCAGGCATACACATCGGTGTTACTTGCAGGTCCACAGAGAGTACAGGTGTGGCTGCAATATCAGATATTATTAAGCATTTGTCTTTATACTTTCTTCTGAAATATTTCGCAGATTTCCTCAACTTCACCAACATTTCCAGTAGTAGGTACTTCTGTAACATCATCACCATTACCATTTCTCACGTACAACTCCACCGATACTGCAGGTTTGTACACTATTATGGCGGAATTAATAATACTAATGTTAAATTCTTTAGCAGAGATCCTCACCACATTTATTATCATCATCGTAGTCAACACTGTCTCCACCAGAAATTTCTGCAACACATTCACCAATACTACCTTTACCAGTAGCTACAGGTGACACGTTACAAATGGGTGCAAGTATTTCCAATTTTACAACTGCTGCGTCCAGAACACAGACGGGAAGTGCATCATTCACTTCCCTTGCCCCGCAACGTTTGTTTTCACCTCCTCCAAGGTCATCTGCCACACCACGAAATAGTCCTAATTTGAGAATTAGTACTCCACAAAACACCTTCACTTCCAACACAAACAATTTAATAGAAGCATTGAGGGAAATGGCATCTGTTCCTTTACAACCACCGCTTCCATACCAAGATGTTGCAGAATTTATTCGCCAGGCATTAGTTCAAGTAGGTGGAGAGAGCAAATAGGATGGAAAGGGAATTAATGAAAATCGTGTTTGAATATAAATATACATAAGTATTAAGTGAAATCAAAGAGCCTTTTATTTTTACATTTCCTTGATCGAAGTATCCTATTTTAAGTAAATGTCAAATGGTCATTGACGTGTACTATGTAATTAATCCGCTAAGATATTTCTCAGCTCAATTGCGTGATTGGATGGATGGTTTGAACTTAGTTGGTTTATGTCCTGCAGATTCACTGTGTGATGGCAATTGTTACTGCTAATGTGGCTGAAGGGTGATCTCATTTTTTTAATGAAATTGTGAAGTACAACGCAGCTCTTAATAATAGATTTGGCCGTGTCAACGTCAGCTGTAATATCCGTATGGAATATTCTAAATCTACTCACGAGCATTCCAAATGTTCGTTCTATAAAAACTCGTGCCGAAGAAAGGATTCTATTAAAGTTTCCTTGAACTGAGGTGAGATTCCTGCCTCCATATGGACGAAGAAGTCGTTTTTTTAAGGAGAATGCTTGACGACAATTCTGAAATATTGGTTTGTATACAATCTGTGATGCTGAGAAAATGGCATTATCAAGCAGCCAAATTGCTCATTTAATAGAGTTAGTTCATAGTGAAGATATTTTGTGGAATATCTCTGCAAAAGAATACAGAGATACGGAGAAAAAGTAGGCAATAGCAAAGGATTGGATCGAAATTTAATGTTGACGATAATATTTGTATTTATATTGTTTAACAACGAGAATATACGGAATTTTCATTCTAGGAGACGCAGTGTATAAAATATTTAGGAGCCTGCGGGAAAAATACAGAAGGGAGAAGGACAAAGAAGAAAAAAGTACAAGGAGCGGGTCGAGCTCGTACAGAGGTTCTAACTGGGGTCATATGGAGGCATTTCGATTTTTGGAGGAGGCCAAAAGAAGGTAATATAAATTCAAACATATTCAATTCGAAAACTAAATAATATCTTAAATAGGGTATATTCATCAATTGAATGGGAAGCATCGACACAAAACGAGAGCAGTGATTCAATAAATGTAAGATTACGTATTTTTTTGCATAAGTTCACACTTAAATATGAATTATTTTAGATTGAACTCACATGTGAACACCCGGACGCCTTTCCTCCTGAAGATTGTCCACCTTTTCGTGTTTTTTCACCTCAATCTTGTTCCCAAGTTATACTTACACCCCAATCCACTTCTCAACTTAAACCTGATTCCCGCCTATCCCAAAAAAATATTTGTGACAATTCTATCAACTTTCAGTCATCTTCTTCATCATCTCCCGCAAACCTCACCGCTTCAAGTTTACCTTCACTTCCAGCAAGACCCTCTACCTCCACAACACATCCAGCATCACAAATGCAATGTACTGGACTTCCATCAGCAAACTCCGAGGATCAATATTAGAAGTCGTGGCCCATCTCCTCGAAAGGACATGAGGATGGCGTGCCTTGAAAACATTTTAAGCGAAAATACCTCGCAGTTGGTCAATACTTTAAAATCAGTAATGCCCCAAGCAACCCAAACAGCACCCAAACTTTTTTCGGGCTTTGCCGAGTATATAAGGCAATGTTTGGAAGATGCCTCTGCTGAAAATGCAAGGGAAATGGAATCCAAGATTCTGAAAATAATAATTAAATATAAATTTTCGAATAAATGAAAAAAAAAAATCATAAAAAGGAATTTTTTAATTAACTTATTAAATTGATGCATATAAATAATTTTTCAAAATGTCCCGGAATTCTGCTGTTTCACGAGAGTGGAGATTTGATCCCATCTGGTTTATGTCGTGCAAGTTTGTGTTGGTGTTGCGGGAGGAAAAGGAACAGTGCCGTTTTTTCCTAATAAAATTATGGAGAACCACTGTTGCCTTAATAATCGATTTTGCAACTTCAACATCTGCTATTATTGTTGTGTGGAATATTCTAAATCTACTAACTAATATTCCAAACGCATTTTCTATTGTTCTTCTGGCTGATGACAGACGAGTGTTGCATTGCTGTTCTTGCAGTGTAAGATTCCTTCCCCCATATTAACGTAAAAGTCACTTTTTTAGAGGGAAGGCTTCATCACCTACGATATAGTAAGGGAAAGCTATATCAGTATTAGGCAATGGCCTATCGCTGGAAAAGCACAATTTGTCTTCTATTAAATTGAGTAATTAATTATTTTTGTGTACCATATGCTCCCACATTAACATATATAAAGTTGCAATCTGCATCGCAAACTCCCAGTAACACTATAGAAAACGTTTTTTTTATAATTATAGTAGAGCGATCCACTTTTAATAGGTGCTTGGATAGTGCAGTGTTTGCCGTCTACAGCTCCTGCACAATTTGGCATTCCTGTCTGTAGCCAATATTTTTCTGCGATCGCAACAATGTCCTCCGTTTTGGGTATTCACAGCTTTTCCAGATTTCTTCAGTAGTTTCTTTAACCACTCGGTGTATTGTGGTTTTTGAAGCACGAAATGAATATGATAAGCTCGCGTAGCTCTTTCCAGTTACCAGAAATCCGAAGGATTTTATAGATTATATTTCAAATTATGCTTACTGTAATGAGTGGCGGGATATAATATCCCTTGAGCACTCATTACTTTTCCTTCACCCCATAAATTTTCCCTTTTCACTCTGCGGATCGTAATTCCGCATAGTAACATAAATGCTGAGTTTTGATATTCCCATATTTTCGAGTCCAAGTGGCTCAATCACCCCTACAAGTGCCCCGATAATATTTTGACCACTTTCAAGAATTCCCAACGTCTCAGCTCAATTTCCAAAAATCAAACACACACGTCGGGTGTCGAATAGCACGCCATTCTTGGACGGCCAAGTATATAGTCGTTGGTCGATGCACCGCGCCGGGCCAAAGTGCACGAAAGTGCACGCTTACTTTCTTTTCGGCCAACCGCGCGCGGGTCGTTATGTATAATCAAAAAGCGGGGAAACTAATAACGAGTGGAGGAGGGTTCGTGCGAACTTAGGAGGCTCCAATCGATCGATCAATCGAGGAGTTGGGTGAAGACCGCGAAATAAGCCGGTAGTGATTGTAGTATATGAAGTTGTTAATCTGGCAATGTCTCTACGATAACGAGTGGGCCTAACGGCTAAAGGAGATCACTTGACCAGTCGTAATAAAGTACTCAGACGGACCAGCCAAAAGTCTTTTTATTAAACCTACCACATGGCGCAGTCGGTGAGCAATAATTCGATAATTTATGGGCAAATTTGGTGAAAGAGAGCGATTGCACAACATTCAGAAGAGCCATCGTCCAAGAGGGAGACCCAGGAAATATATAACTGAAGTGCTGGTGATTAATGAAAATATGGATTATGTGAAGAAGCCCGAGGAACTCAAGTTAGACGGCAATTTAGCCGAAAATTGGAGGGTTTTTGCCCAAAATTTCAAAATTTTTGCTACGGCTGTGGAGTTGACGAAAAAAGAGGAAGCGGTACAAATAGCGGTACTCCTTAATGCTTTGGGGCCGGCAGCAGTGGAAGTTTATAATACCTTTGCTCTAACTGAAGCTGAGAGAGCAGAGTACGACTCCGTTTTCAAATCTTTCCAAGACTTCTGCACTCCACAAAAAAATGAAGTTTATGAAAGTTTTGTCTTTTGGAGCCGCAATCAGAAGATGGGTGAGCCGTTCGACAATTTCCTTATGGATATTAAGAAGTTAGTCAAAAGCTGTGGCTATGCGGGAAATGAGGACCGAATGTTGCGTGACCGGATTGTCTTGGGGGTGGCAGATAAGAAGTTGCAGAAGAGGTTACTGGAAACCAAGGATCTAAATACGGAAAATGCTATTAAAATGGCGCGAGCTGATGAAATATCAAAGCTGCAGACATCAACACTTCAACATGCGGGACCATCGTCAGGGCACAATCAACAGGTTTTCTTCTTGCATAAAACTAACAATAGTTCTAAGAATAGTACTAATGGAAATATTAAACAAAATAAATATCATTCGAAAACAAGTAGTAAAAATAGTAATCATGCAAATTCGCACAAAAATTCCAACAATAATTCAAGTAAAGAAAATTTTTCAACAAATAAATCAAACAAAAATTCATTCAATCTGAATAAAACGGTAAACTGTAAGTTCTGTGGAAATAAGCACAGTTATGGAAATTGTCCAGCATTTAATAAGATATGTAACAATTGTGGCAAGAAGAACCATTTCGCTTTTGTTTGCAAGGCAAGGAAAGTACGAGAAATTAACGCGGCAACATGCACAAGCAAAGAAAATTCGTCGGGATCAGAAAACAGTTTCTATATCGATTCCGTAAGTCAATTCAATGAAAATAAAAATAACGAAAAGTCGTGGTCACAACTAGTTCTAATAAACGGAAAAAAAATCAATGTAAAATTAGACACAGGTGCTGAGGTCAATGTGTTACCATTTGAGTTAGTAAAAGGCCTAGAAAATGTTAAAATTTCTGAAACTAGAACAAAGCTATTAGCATATGGTGGTAATTCCCTGGACTGTATGGGTGAAGTTTCGTTAAACTGTTGCGTTAAAAATCAAATGGAAATGTTGAGATTTATTATTGTTAAGGGAAATGTTACGCCTTTGTTGGGTCTAGAGGGTTGTGTAAAACTTAAACTAGTTAAAAGATTGTATGCGGTAGAAATACAAACCAAAGATAAATTGTTGGAGCTGTGGAGAAATAATTTTGAAGGACTGGGTTGTTTTATGAGTAATTACAATATTGAATTTAAAGATAACGTGAGCCCTGTTGTAAAGCCATGCCGTAAAATACCATTAGCCCTACGTCCTGCTTTGAAAAATGAACTAGATAGACTTGAATCTTTAGGCGTAATTGCTAAAAGCACACAACCCTCAGATTGGGTTTCGAATCTTGTCTTAGTTGAAAAAGCTAATGGCAATCTTAGAGTTTGCCTTGATCCCCAGGATCTTAATAAATCAATTAAAAATGAAAATCACCCCATCCCTTCATTGGAAGACGTACTGCCAAAATTAGCAAACAAACGGTTTTTTACAGTCCTTGACTTAAAGGATGGTTTTTTCCAAGTTAAATTATCGCCGAAATCAAGTAAACTTTGCACTTTTAATACACCGTTTGGGTGTTATAATTTTTTACGCCTTCCATTTGGTATTAAAATAGCTCCTGAATTATTTCAAAAATACAATGAGAAGAATTTTGAGGGCATTGATAACATAGTGATATATATTGATGACATTCTCATAGCAGCGGAAACAGCCGAGGAGCACGATAACACTTTAAGAAAAGTAATGGAAAGAGCTCAAGCATTGAATATTACATTCAATAAGGATAAAATTCAGTTTCGGGTTAACGAAGTAAATTTTTTAGGCCATGTTTTTTCAGAGAAGGGTGTATCTTTTGATAAAAGTAGAATTAGGGCAATCAATGATATTGGGACACCGCGAAATAAAAAGGATGCTCAAAAACTGTTAGGTTTAATAAATTATTTGCATAGAACCATTCCTAATTTAGCAAATATTTCCGCTCCTTTGAGAGACCTCATTAAAAATAATGTTTCATTTAAATGGCAAAGTCATCATGCAGCTTGTCTGGAGAACATAAAAAAAATTATAGTTAACGCTCCTATTCTTAAACATTTTGATTGTAATGTTCCTATTACAATTCAAGCAGATAGTAGCCAAAATGGTGTAGGGTGTTGTCTGCTCCAGGAAAATAGACCAATTGCATTTGCCTCAAAAAGCTTAGCAGACACCGAAAAAAGGTATGCGCAAATTGAAAAAGAAATGTTGGCTATATGCTATGCCTGTAAAAAGTTTCACACATGGATTTATGGTAGAAAAATTCTTATTCAAACTGACCATAAACCCCTATTAGGTATCATGAAAAAAGACGTATCTAAAATAACGTCAGCAAAACTTCAGCGAATGAGGATAAAGCTTATGAAGTATGATTTTGACCTACAATATTTACCTGGAGATAAGATGTATGTCGCTGATTTATTATCTAGATATTATAATGAAAGCGATGTGTCTGAAACTATTAAAGGACTAAAAGAGGTAGTTCACTCAATTAATGTAAGTAAAGAGAAACAAATTATCTTCCAAAATGAAACAGTTAAGGACCCCGTTTTAAATAATTTAAAAATAGTACTGCTGGAAGGTTGGCCTAGTTCCAAGTCTAAGTTACCAGATAATATTAAGGTATTTTGGAAATTTAAAAATGAACTTTTAATGGAAAATGGTATTATATTTCTGGGTGAAAGGATATTAGTTCCCTTTAGCATGCGAAAAAGCATTATAGATTTATTACATAAATCACATTCCGGTATTGAGAAAACTATACTAAAGGCTAGAGAAGCAGTTTACTGCCCGGGGATTAATTCGGAAATTGAGGAGGTTATAGCAGCCTGTAACGTATGTCAGAAATTTAGGTCTTCATCTCAAAGAGAACCTTTACATCCTCATGATATTCCACAATATCCATTTATGAAGATTGGGATGGATATTTTCGAACACAGGGCAAAAAGTTATTTAGTTATAATTGACTATTACTCTAAATACATTGACATAAAAAATATTTTACGAAAAAATGCATCAACAGTTATATCAAAGCTTCAGACTATTTTTGCGGTCCATGGAATTCCACGAGAAATCGTTGCTGATAATGTTCCCTTTAATAGCTTTGAATTTAGATCCTTTTGCGAGAAATATGACATAACGTTAACCACCTCAAGCCCTCATTATGCTCGTTCAAATGGCCAAGCAGAAAGGGCAGTTCAGCTGGCGAAAAGTTTAATCAAGAAAGCAGAAGATAGCAATGAAGAATTATGGACATATTTATTAGAATATAGGAACACTTCTTTAAAAGAGATTGAACTATCCCCAAATAAAATTCTAATGGGTAGAAATACACGTTCGTTGGTACCTAAAAAGACTAGTTCTTTCAAATTACAAACACACCCCGATTTAAAAGCTAATTTTAAAATAAAAAGGGACAGAAATGAGAAATTTTATAATAGAGGTACTAGAGATAAAGATGAGTTTATTCAAGGTGAAAAAGTGCTACTTAGAGAAGGTAATACGTGGACCGACGCAATAATTTTAGAAAAGACTCAAGAGCCAAGGTCATATTGGGTTAAAAGGATAAAAAATGGCAAGGTAATCAGACGAAATTCATTTTTTTTAAGAAAAAAAAAAAAAAAAAAAGAGAATGAAACGTGCAACAATCAAAGGCGAAATGCTTCAAACATAATAATAAGTAGGGGTACCTGAATTTGCGAAGAAAACAAAAAGTAGACATAAATTAGCTAAAATGTAAAAAAAAAAGAGGAGTAGAAGTAGAATCTATCAGCTGAAATAAGTACTTGTGAAAAATATGGAAAAATATGTGAATTGAATTAAATGAGTCAAAACTGAAAAAAAATTAAAACTAAATAGGTACTAGATATATTGTAATAACAATACAACAATTATATTTTGTAAAGTTTAAAAGTGAAATTGTGAATTGTATGTAACAATGAATTTTATATTTTTTATATCTTTTATATTTTTAAATGATAAGGGAGATGTAGTATATGAAGTTGTTAATCTGGCAATGTCTCTACGATAACGAGTGGGCCTAACGGCTAAAGGAGATCACTTGACCAGTCGTAATAAAGTACTCAGACGGACCAGCCAAAAGTCTTTTTATTAAACCTACCACAGTGATAGTAGATAGTGATAAAAGATAAGCCTCACAAAAGTTGTAGTTAATTAATAAAAGAAGAAATAAAAATCGACTTTATAAATTGTGGGCATCAGAGAGAAGGAGGCGCAAGTGAATAAAGGTATAAAAGGCGCAAGTGAATAAAGGTATAAAGGGCTGGTGATCTTCTGTTAAAAAGCACTCCCAGTCCTTATAGCAAAGACGCGACATTACAAAAGAAAAAGTATAAACTGAGGGTAATTAATAGTCTCTCGCTTGGTAGCAAAGCTTTCCGAATAGATCTTTTTACTATTGCAGGACCAACAATTCTTAACAACTCCTCAAATTCGTCGAATGTTATGCGTGTATAGTTGCAGAAACGGTCGTGGTCACTCAAACGCATTTCACTTACTTAACTGCTGGAATCGCCGAATTGTGTCCTACTTTTAAAAATGCCTCGGACCTACCATCTTCTAGGTCTTTTTTCATTTTCCTCTTCGTCTACTAGTATCTCACTCATCAAATTTATGTAATGAGCTACTGCAAGGATAGTTGCAACTTTATTTTCCATAATTTGAATTAATTTACAAGAATACAATCTTCACTCTTCACATGACATTGGACTACTTTGGCGCTGAACTCCACGCTGTATTGGAAACGCGCCTTCACTCTTCACATGACATTTGACAAGAAAATTACAGGCAATAACATGATTTCGAAAGCTCTGAATATTTCGAACATACTCTGTGCTTCCATTTGGAACGGGCCTACTTTGGCACTGAACTCCACGCTGTATTGGAAACGCGCCTTCACTCTTCACATGACATTTGACAAGAAAATTACAGGCAATAACATGATTTCGAAAGCTCTGAATATTTCGAACATACTCTGCGCTGCCATTTGGAACGGGCCTACTTTGGCACTGAACTACACGCTATATTGGAAACGCGCCTTTATGGTGACACCAATGCGGACAACATAAAATTCCAGCAAGATAACGCGCCATGCCACACATCTGCAACCAGTATGCGATATTTGAAGGAACACCATGTTGACCTTTTGGAGTGGCCAGCACAGTCACCGGATCTTAATCCAATAGAACATCTTTGGGCCATACTGAAGCGGAAGATACGGGAGCACAGCATCACATCAAAACAAGGTCTCAAACAAATCCTTCAACAAGAGTGGAACGAGATTTCTCCAGAAGAGTGTCGGAAGCTTGTAAGCACTATGCCAAAAAGAATAGCTGCTGTCATTAAAGCTAAGGGCGGACCAACAAAATATTAATAATAAGAATAAAGGACAATAAGATAAACATAACCGTAGTTTAATTTCTCTCTAATATGCACAAATAAACTGTATGGTGCAATTTTCATAGGGTGCCTAATACTTTTGGCCAAGGTTGTATGTACATTCTTAGCTTAAGAAATATAAGTGTAACGATTTAGTATTTAAGAAAGGAAAAGGAGGGAATTGTATTCTAAATGAGTAAAATAAAAACTAGTATGACGAAGTAATCTTTTAAACAAAAAATTCCCTGATCTCCCCTCGCTACTTTTCAGCTTCGCTTTACGGTTTGTTGGTAAATTTTTATATGGGACCTCCCCTAATTTTCGGACCAGGGGAAGATCATTTGGGCGGTTGGGGCTAGGCCAGGTGGGGGATCTATTTCCATCCAGGATCCCCCCCTGAGAGTCAATCACGGGTAGGAACAGGAGTTTCTGTACCCTACCAATTTTAGTGGTTCCATCGCGAGAGATTTTCTTGTTGTCGGCGGTCCGTTTCGGTGGCTAAGTGTGGCCTTAGGCAGATCCCCCCCACACTACCGCAATGCTACACTGCCAGCTCTCGCAGCCACTAACCACCGAACGAAGGGAGCAGGCCGGGCTCCTTCGAGGACGCGACCTTCAACATATTCGAAGAAAATATAGTTTGATTTCTGAACTAGACTCTGCCGCATGGCACTCTTTTATTTAAACAAATATCGGCGTATCCCACTTGGTGACGCCATTACACTTTGCGTATCCCAAAAGGTGACGCACTAACTCAGGCTCCTCCACATAAAACACCACCAATTCAAAAGACGAATTTTTTTTTTACTTTTGGTCATATTTTTTCTATTATTCTCTCGAAATATTTTGGCTGATTATACCTTTTATGTATATATACTATAAGAGATACATTGTTATAATCCCTAATGTTATAATCCCTAATACCAATAATTCAAACAATATAACTCCAAATATAATCTGATGCAATCAGCATCTTTTCGCGTCGCGCTTTTCATATTTCCATATTCCCATATTTTATTCATTGTATGCTATCCGAAAATGCTTAATTAGCATCTGCCGTCGCACAAGCGTCCGGTCTAATTTTCCATAAAGACGATGAATCCGCGTCTGCACTTGAAACCGGCAAGTGCAATTTCTAAGAAATGCTAACTAAGGTTCTCACGCCGTTTGACCGGGGACTCGAAGGCAGAAAACTTAAGTCAGTTCCCGAGTTACCGCGAGTCAGGAAAGTCGCCCCAACAAAAAATAATAATTAAAGTTACTAGTTGTGAAGTTTGTAATTAATTGAATAAAAGTTTATTGTGAAACGAAGATTGATTGCATAAAAGTTTATCACAACATCATCATTATCAACATTTTCTTTTTCTTTTTTTGATCATGTTTGCTAAATTGTTGCCGAAATTTTTGCTAGTTATAATTGTATATACATATTATAAGCGAAACTTGGAACTAGAGTACAAGATCTCGTGCGCGCGAAACTGGCTAAAATCGAACGTGAGGCCAAAAATTTAACTTCGGTTGAAACGCCAAAAACACCACACCATACCAATCAGCGACCTAATTTCACCTCTGGCGATCGGCTGTGGCTTCCTCCACGAGCTCCAAAGCAGCCAGATTTCAATAATAGTCCGTATAATAAGCAATCACGACCTCAGTTTGGTACCGAGCAATGGCCTAGTAGTCCTATTCGCCATTGGAATATTCAGTATGATGGTAATGGCAAGACGCGGCATTTCGGCAAATGCCTGAATACTGTGGAAAAGTTCGTAACAAACTGAAAATTTTTCTTGAGATTGCCGGTAAAAGTGTTAGGTTAGAAGCGATGTGATAAACAACTTTTGGCAATTGAATAATTATCTGAGTAAATTTAAGCACATTTAATTGCTTAAAGTGGCTAAGCATTTCGCAAAAGTCAAGCCGAAATGCGGGTAGTTGTATACAGTCAAGTCTCCTATAACGCGATTGATTCGTTCCGCGTTATATGGAAACCGCGCTATGAGAGACTTCAAATAAATTCAAATCAGGATATGCGTTCTATGGAAACCGCGTTTTGAGAAACATAAAAATAAGATAAATCAAAATAATCTATACCGCGTTATATGGAAACCGCAATCGCGTTCTATGGAAACCGCGTTATAAGAAACTCAGAATTAATGCAAATTAAATGATTCGTACCGCGTTATATGGAATCTCAGAAGACATTTAACACATTTAAAGACAATCTTAGAATAAATTAAAAGAGGGCAACGCTTTATTTTTAGCTCATTTTTAGGGAAATTCCCTATTAACTAGAATTGACAAACAGGGTAATACAACACAAATATTAACTATGTACATACAAAAATTTAACATATCGAATAAGTGTTGCCATAGATAAATTTTTCAAGCCATTTCAGTTGTTGGAATGTTCTTGTATCAAAAACGCGTTATAAAGAGACCGCGTTATAGGAGAACTTGTCGTACTTTTCACACCGCGTTATATGGGAATCGCGCTATAAAAACACCGCGTTATAGGAGACTTGACTGTATAATGCAATTCCGCATTTGTTGAAATTTTTGTGCAAAAGGGCAAATGATTATTCTCCTTTTTAATAAGCTGTTCATTGAACTGACAAGGCTTGGGGCGCCCCATGTTTTTTGACAATTTTCAGGACGTCTCGAACAAACCTAATGAAAACAAGTTGATTCTTTTCAATAGATTGTTAACATTAAATTCTTTAATTTCATACAATATGTAAAAAATGTGCGAATTGTTATATTTTAATAAGTATTTATGATATCATTTCTAGAAAATGGTACTCGTCAATAAGAAGACTTCGGGCCAATGCAGTAAAAAGAAGGATAGGTTTTGTTTATTTTAATTATTTTGTTCAAAATTAAATAACTTATTTCTTAGGTAGTATTCCTTAGCGATGGATGGGAGCTAAGAGAGATAAAGTCGCCGTTTCAAATCAGAAACAACTCAAACGGAGACAATCGGAATAATAGGAGGTAAATATTTTGTATAAGTTTTTCTATGAGAAGCTTCCAAAAATATATCAAACACCCCGCTTCAATCGTGATTTGGAGCTACATTAGTAGCGAAGGCCCTGGACCAATTTATTTTGTTGACGGCACAATGAGGCAACAGCAGTATAAAAACGTGTTGTCAGACGTTCTGCTGCCGTATATAAATTCTTTACTATATCTAAGATCCCATTATGTATTCATGCAGGATGGAGTAACTTGCCATACAGCAAATTCAATAAGTAACTACTTCCAAGAAGAGAATCTGGAGGTGCTTCCTTGGCCTGGCAATTCTCCGGACTTAAACCCGATCGAGAATTGCTGGGCTTACTTAAAATCAAAAGTATACAGTCGGCAGAACCCTAATATAACTGTCCTGAAGGAAAATATTACGGATATTTGGAATAATGACGAAGAATTAAAAGCTGCTTTAATAACGTGTATTTCGAGTATGCCGAACAGAATTAAAAAAGTTATAAAAAATAAAGGATCTTGTATAGATTATTGAGATTATTTGTAATTATTCGTAAAAGAAATAAATATCAATATTAATAAGAAAATGAAAACTTAAAAAATATGGTATCTTTTATTTAAAATTCCAATTATTAGTGATTTTTTAAAAAAATTTGCTTGTGCGTCTAATTCATTGGTCAGGGGCTGTATTTCCGATCAGGGGCCACTCATACCTTGAGTGCGACAGGAATATGAGCCTGGTTAACCAAAAGGCATACACAGAGATCCCCAGTGATTGGAGAAACGAATTGCGAAATTGTCGAGCCAAACCCACCGCATTTGAGGTTATTGACTGTGGCAATAATTTTAAATTGCTTCTATTTCGGGACCTTGCTCGGAGCAATTTTTTTTTCTTCGTTCTTTTTCGGGACCTTGCTCGGCGGTCTCTAGAAATCAGCGGCGATTCATTGTCCAGACTTAACTTTCAAATATCTACACTCAGAACTTGGCCAAATCTTGATCGATTTTCTTCATTTAAATTTTATACGATAGCACCACATGGTGACTTTAGTTGGATCCATTCACCGATCTTCTCCACTTACCCCTCGCCATGCAAATTGTAGCAAAAGGAGCCAGGATCTGGAAAATCTACTTTTCCATTTTCCGGCTAAACTAATTAACCGATTTTTCTTAAACTTCTTCACAACACTAACTTCTCCAGGGACTTTTACTCAGTCCTAAACTGAACCCCCCACGCCCCCCTTTTCATACAACTTTTAGCGAAAATAAATTTTAAAAATCTACGTAAAGTACGATCAAGGCACACGCGAACAATGAAAGTATTGTCGCGGCAGAAAAAATGCTTTGATCGCTTTTCCTCGATTGATAACCGACCGCAAGAAATTGAGGTTTCATGCGATCGGGAATCAAAGAAGAAAACGGAGTCCGATTTAGAATTCGGTCGAGTGAACAGCGTCGAGCAGTAAGTAACCGTCAGTAAAATCAAGAAGTTTCGGTTCGATTAATTCCGGTAGACTGATAGCGAAAAAATCCGACCACTCTCTATTTCTCTCACCTTAGTGGTGGTAATTAAGTGCTTCTTACCTTTTTTTAAACTATAAAAGGGTCATTTCAAATTTCTACCCTCAGTTTGCATTTGAGGTTTGAATTGTGAACATGTCGTCCGAACAAGAAAAGCGAAGGCAATTAATTGTTTCCGCTCATTTGGAAAATCCAAATTTGTCGCAAAGGGACCTGTCAAAAAAACTGAATTTTCCCAAAAGCACCATTCAAAATATGCTTGCTAAGTTAAAGGATAGGTCATGAGAACCCGGAAGTGGTACTTTATTGACTTACCTACTTCAAAAGAAATCCCAATACATCATTGAGGGATATGGCCGACAGAGCAGTTACGTCATCCGCTGTCGTTTCGCTGTTTTGTCCGTTCGCGTTTTTTGACAGTTCGCGAGTGCCAGTGTAGTGCTTTTTAGTGTTTTTCAGGGCTTTTCGGACATAAAGGGAGGAAATTCAGGTGAGTTAAGTCTTTATTTATTGCATGCATGCACATTTTCGCGATACCGATCGCGTACCGTGCAGATTTTCGACTGGTGCAGCATACTCCTTATGCTCACCTTATGTTGAAAATCGCCGCGGAATCCTTAGGGGTTTGTTTGGACGTGCAAATCCCTGTACCTTTGTCCACTTTTAAGTGTTTTGTGCATGTTTATTTTCCTTTTCAGGGTCATTATGTTAAGATTTCTTCTAATCATCTTTTGTTTACATTTTTGGGGGCTGTCGTCGCCGGCCGAGCCCAAAACGTGAGCCCTTCACGTTTGGGTGAATGTTTCTCAGCATTAGCTGAGAAGTGTGTTTAAAGTCGTTTTTCAGTACCTGTATGGGCAAACAGGTATCTGAAGAGCAGGTAGCTGAGGACCTGCGACTGAGCATACATTTATGCTCCAACGAGGGAATATCATTCATCTTCTGAAGATCCGCCACAGGGATATCATCGAGGGACTTCATTGGGTAAGATCCTTACAGGATCTTCTTAGGTAAGTATTTAGTTTAATTCATTGTGTTATTTCAAATTTTTATTTATTGGTTTTATTTAGTTCTATTATTCCGTTGTTTTATTCCTTTATTTCAGCATTCTATTTTTATTTATTTCAGCATTTTATTTTTTATTTTAAAATACGGTATTTATTTTATTTATTTTAAATTCGGGATTTTGTTTATTTATTATAAATTCTGTATTTTATTTTATTTTATTGCAAGTTCGGCATTTTATTTATTATAAGATTTAATTCATACTTTTGAATGATATATTTTTTAGGGGCTGGAGCAGGACGTTCAGCGTCGGACGCTGAACACTACTCATTGGCAGTTTTAACAGTTTTTGAACTACATGCTTTATTATGGGGGTGCACCCATAGAAACCCGTTGCCGTTTAAAACTGCCGCCGGTACAGTTTGTTTTTTTATATTGTGACAAGTGGTCGAGTTCAACTTGGAAATGGAAGGTAAAATAACAATATTTGCAAATAATATTTACTCAGCCAATTTAATAATTTTAGCACAAAAAACCCTCCGCCTGATTGAGGCTGTCCAGTGCCACAATTGCCTGTACGACAAATCGTTGAAGTCGTACAGAAACAAACTGCTCAAAGAGAAGGCTTGGCAGGAAGTTGCCAAAGTTGTCGGCGCCGAAATTATTAATCGAAAGTATATTTTTATTTATATATATTAATTAAAATGATTTTTAAATTGCAGCAAAACTGTGTCAGGATAGATGGAGGTGCCTGCGAGATCGCTTCGTGAAAGAGAATGCTAAGAAACCGAAATCTGGAAGCGCGGTTGTAGAAGAAAAAAGTTGGTGTTTCTTCGAACTATGTACTTTCTTTTTTAAAAAGCTACGTAATGCCGAGAAGGTAATTTCAATTTGTCCATATTTCATATTTCATAATAAACACAATTTCTTTTCAGAACCATTTCAAAACCATTTTGGAATTTGGAGGAGGCCATCACATCTTCTCCAGAGTCGCCCCTGACATGCGAGCTCTTAAGTACACCGGAGCCCGAAGTAGCTGCATCGAGCAGCTACCTTGATATGTTTGCAAGGCAAAGTAGCTCGACCGACTCGTCCTCAGCGCCACCTCTCTCCGCGAATACACCTTCAGCAGGGAAGCGGAAATCGGACGAAACAAAAGAAATGAGAGAAAGGTATAACAAAATTAAATTGTATATCAGAAAAAATAAAAATAAATTTTTATAGACCAAACAACATAATGGAGTCTTTCACAACATTGGTGAGTACGGAACTTGAGAGAAAAAGCAGAAATGCGGATTTTCTCAAGATGCTGGACAACTTAATTCAGAGATTTTAAGGGGTTATATATGAAAATTTTTTTTTTCGATTTTTTTTATTGGCTAAAAGTATGCCAAAACATCCCTAGAATTGGAATAAAAAAAGTCCAAATACTAATATACTTCAGATAATTTTTGAGAATTAATTTTCTGAAGCAACTCCAACGCTCGAAAAACGTAAAATTTGCTCTTTTCAGCGGTTCTTGATTTTTTGAATTCGGCGGTCGTAAATTAAATTATTACTTATCGATCATAGATAATGGACTTCTAAATTGAAGTATAGATGTCACTGTATACTATATAGCACATATTATACACTCTTTAGGACGTGTTCCCTCGCAAACGACGCCAGGAGCGCTTCTGTTTAGTCGATCCTAGTACTTTGTTTTCATCAATATTTCAACTGTTTTTTGTTAGTGAAAAAGTGTTAAAAATGAGTGGTAAACTTTACAGTGGCCGTAAAGGCAATAAATCAAGTTCTTCATCGCAAAAACGCGGCAAGATAAGCAATAGAGGACCGCCTAATCGCCATTCGTTTGAGGGCGATTCGGAGTACGTGAGCGCATCGTCAAAAAAAATTAAAAATGAGTGATTTACGCAACGAAAGGGATGTTGATTGCAATTTTGGCTACAGATTTATTAACTTTTTTGCTGTGTTTACTGCTCTATCAGACGTAGTTGTGTGCAAACAGTGTCAAGGTAAAGTGCGTTTTTCGGAGGGAAGCAAACGTGGACTTGGCTACAAAATCATCGTTAGTTGTTTGAACTGCGGCGATGTCTCGATCAATAGCTGCCCAATTATAAACGATCGAGCTTATGAAATCAACACACGTATTACTCTAGCCATGCGAATGCTAGGAATAGGGATCAATGGCATTAAAAAGTTCTGCGCGTTTATGGATTTACCAAAGCCAGTATTTCAAACGACGTATCATAATATAATTTTAAATATTTCAAAGGCTACTGCACGCGTGCGTGAACTTTGTATAAAAAAAGCAGCGGAAGAGGAGAAGCAGAAATCAATCGTACACAATGAAGTTGGTGGGCTTACTGTTTCTGGTGACGGATCGTGGAGGAAACGTGGTTTCTCATCGTTATTTGGCTTGGTCACTCTAATCGGTTGGTATACTGGCAAGGTACTAGATATATGTGTCAAATCTAAGTATTGTAAAGTTTGTGAGTACTGGAAGAAAAAAAAAGGTACTACCGAATACGAAGAAGTATATTCCGCCCACGAGCCTCAATGCGACGCTAACCATCAAGGATCATCCGGCAAGATGAAAGTTGATGCAGTAATTGAAATGTTTAAACGATCGGTAGAATTGTATGATGTAAAATATATTAACTATATCGGTGATGGGGACTCGAAAACTTACAAAGGTATTGTTGATGCGAAGCCCTATGGAGATTTTATTGTGGCAAAAAAAGAATGCATCGGACATGTGCAGAAGCGCATGGGTAGTCGCTTGCGCAATTTAAAAAAAAAAACAAAAGGTCTCGGCGGTCGCGGTAAATTGACAGGTAAGCTCATTGATGAGCTTTCTATTTATTGTGGATTAGCAATCAGGAGAAATACAGGTTCAGTACAAAAGATGAGAAATGAAATTTGGGCGACCTTATTTCATAAAATTTCTACTGACGAAAAGCCGCAGCATGAAAAGTGTCCGGCCGGAGCAGACTCTTGGTGCTCTTGGCAGCGCAGTAAAGCGCTGGGTTCTCTAGCGACATACGAACACAAGCCTGCCATGCATAAGGATGTTTTCAAAGCCATACAACCAATTTATAAAGAGCTTAGCTCTGATGACCTTCTTTCGCGCTGTTTGGGTGGATACACTCAACACAAATGAATCTTTCAACGCAGTTGCGTGGTCAATCGCGCCGAAAAGTATATCAAGCGGCAAAACTGTGCTCGATAACGCAACGGATATCGCAGTTATTTTATTCAACGACGGATTGTCGGGCCTCATGGCCGTCTATGATGTTTTGGGATTAACGATGGGACTGCAACTTCACGATTTTTGCGTGGAAACTGACGCTGAGCGAATCAAGGCTGCTGAGCACTCGATCTCCGACGCTGCAAAAGAAGCGAGACGCGGTATCCTAGCATCAAGGAAAGACGAGGATGAGCAATGTACGGTCTTGGAAGGTCCCTTGTGGTTCGATCCGTGTCGCGAGAGATTTTTTTTGTTGTTGGTGGTCCGTTCCGGCGGCTCAAAGCGGTAATTTCGGCAAAACCCCCCCACGCTACCGCATATGCTAGCCCTGCCAGCTCTCGCTGCCGCACACCGCCGGACAAGGTGTTTAGCCGGGCCTCGAGGCACCAACCCGCAACAAGGGATTTGCTTGGACATGCAAATCCCTGTACTTTTGTCCACTCTTTAGTGTTTTGTGCATGTTTATTTTCCTTTTCAGGGTCATTGTGCTTAGATTTTATGCTAATTAGTTTTTGTTTACATTTTAGGGGACTGTCGTCGCCGAGCCCTAAACGTGAGTATTTATTGATTTTATTTAATTAAGTATTATTTCTTTGTTTTATTCATTTATATTTCAGCATTTTATTTTTTATTTATTTTTATTTCAGCATTGTATTTTATTTTATTTGTAATTCAGCATTAGTATTTTATTTTATTATATTCGGTATTTGGTATTTTATTTTATTGTATAACGTTTCAATAATGTTGAATAAAATATTTTTTAGGGGCTGGAGCAAGATGTTGTATACTCAATATATCTATTTTAATAGATACTAAAAAATACAAAGAACAAAGACTCGAAACAAATGTTGGGAATAAATATTTAAAAAAAAAAACAGCCCTTGAGACTTCATCTCAAGAAAAAAAGGCACCCTTGCACATTTGTAAGTGCATTGACTTAGAGAAACCAAATAAACATAACACCCAACAATAATTTACGACTTACGTATATATGGCCGTCAGCCGTCAGCCGTCAGGTACACAGGGGGATCCATACATGTACACAGGGGGATTAACATGTAACACACTAGTGTACGTGCCGTATCTGTGTGCGTGTGCCGCAACTGTGTGCACTGACGGTAGTGCGACTATACCCTCCCCGTGGGGGCGGCTGGTAACAGACTTCCGGCACGGTCAAGTCTCTGCCGGAAGTTCTGGCTAATTATAGTCGGGCGGAGAGAAGGATACTCTCTTAAATAAAATACCCCAAGCCAAGGTGAAACAGCATACGCCGAGGGCTGCGTGGCTAAGGGGGTGCTTAGTCGATAGTATGCGGACTCCAGATACCTGGCGCCCTCTGGTTTCAACATAGCCTTCTCGGGGGCATAACGGGATCTCTGCCCTCGAGTGACCTACATCACTCCCGTACTCGTGGGTTCAAACATGGAGTACAATAAAAATTTACCAAACAAGGTGGGCACTACCTCAGAAATGCCAACACAGGTGGCTTCGAAGCCCCAGGAAGAGGAAGACTTGGATTCCTCAAACCAGTCAGGACTGCATTTGGATGCCCTATTCAGCCCTGCTGAGGAAATGGAGGTTGATGCTTCAGGGAGTGAAGCGGACATCACCCTCGTACCAGAAGAGTTGGCAGACTCGTTGGACACAGAGGCGCGTGACGCCCTAGCGAATCAGGCCAAGCTCAGAAGCGTTTCTCCCCTATCGGACGAGCTTCGGATGGAAGAAACTAAATCTGAACTCAATCTCGACAAGGGCCCTAGAGGCACTAACGGAGGGAGAGCGAAGTTTAGTGGAGCGGCCAGGAAAAGATTCAGATGGCTTCTGAATCATGGACATAGCCGTGAGGAAGCTAAAAGCCTAGCTGAAAAACCCCTAAAGGAGCTGATGGAAAGCTCTAAACGCTCCAGATCGGAAGGGACTCCCCCAGAGCCCGAAAATACGAAAAAGAGGAGAGTTGGGGTGGCCAGCAAGCCTGAGAGCAGAAGGGAAGCCACAGTTGGGAAGGTGCAGGAGCCCACAGCTCCTATGGCACCTCCATCCTATAAAAACGTCCTGACAGGGACGAGGATGGGCATTCTCCCAACAGGATTCCCAGAGGAATCTCTCAGCGTCAGCCAACTGGAGGCTTTACAGGAGGCGATTTTGGAAAATATCCTGCTAAATGAGGATGGAGAGTTGAAGCCCACCTTTAACGGGATATCCCATAAGTCAGGATGGTTGATGGTTCATTGTGCCAACGAAGAGACCGTTAAATGGCTCAGGTTGACCATTGGGGACATCAAACCCTGGGACGGCGCCAAGCTGCGGGTGGTGGACGAGGAACATATTCCTCGCTCCAAAATCCTTGTTGGATACTTTCCAGACAGCAAGGAATACCCGACTGAGAAGATTCTGCGGTTCATCAAAGCCCAGAATCACGACCTAAAGGTAGCTGACTGGAAAGTCCTTAGAAGAGAGTCGGAGAAGAAGGCGGAGCAACTGACACTCTCGGTGGACTGCAGCTCAGCTGAAATGCTGAAAAAGGTCTCCTTCAGGATCGGTTATAAATATGGGCATATTAACCTAAAGCCCAAAGGTAGCCTCCTGAAGGAGACAGGAAAACTGGAAGGCGCAAAAGCTCGGCCTGGAGGCAGGAAAACATCAGGACTTAGGAAGGAGACTGTATCGAAACCTGCCGCAGCTGGACCATCTGCTGCTACCTCAAGTGCACCCGCGGAAGGGGCGGATGCGGCGAGGGGTTTGGGGGCTCACCCGGGCGAAGGAACGAAAGTCCCTGGTTCGGGGGAGCGGCCGGCCCCGAAAACCGTAGAGGTCCCCTTGGCGGGCTGCATTACTGGGAAGGTGTCCTCAACCCCTACACCAAGCCAGGCGAAGACTGGCTTAACCAAGAGGAAGAGCACCAACTCAAAACCCCTGGCCCATAAAGCCAAGCCGCTGCCACTACCCGGGAAGGGCAGCAGCACAAAGAAAGCGGGGAAGGGAGCGAGGCAAACCGGAAGGCCCAAGGACGGGAACAAAGCATTAGGACAGGCTGCTCAAAAACCAAAGGATCCGAGTAAGGCATCCGGTTTAGACAGCCTGTCCAAAGATGCCTAGTTGCCGCAAAACCGCCCTAAAATTTCTACAGGTGAATCTCCACCACGCAAAAGCAGCCTCGGACGTGCTTAATCGGAGATTCACCAAAGAAAAAATTGATGTAGGGCTAATTCAAGAGCCCTGGTCCTGCAGAGGAATTATCAAAGGACTACCATCAATTAACCAAAGTAAGTTAATCTACAGCAAGGAGCACCCGGCTCCAAGAGCTGCCATGCTGGTCAGCTCTAGGATTGACTTTATTCCCGTTACAGAGCTTATCTCTCGTGACCTGGTTGCTGTGACCGTAAACGTCCCTACCAACGCGGGAAAAAGGGAGGTAATAATCGCCTCTGCCTACTTCCCAGGCGAAACGGAGACGGCTCCACCACCGGAAATCCAGCAACTGATGGAGTTTTGCAGACGAAGAGGTAAGCCTGTCATTATAGGCTGCGACGCGAACGCGCACCATACAATCTGGGGCAGCAGCAACATTAATCGAAGGGGTGAGTACCTACTGGAATTCCTAATGGTAAATAACTTAGAAATAGCCAATACGGGTACGGAACCTACTTTCTCTAACGCAATACGCAGTGAAGTACTGGACCTAACCTTAGCCAGCCCTTCTCTGCTAAATTGCATAATCAAATGGCATGTATCTGAAGAAGCCTCTTTCTCCGACCACCGTCACATTAGATTTGACGTGGAGGCTGAAATTACGTGCCTGGAAAAGAGAAGAATTCCCCAACAAACAGACTGGATCTGTTATCAGGAGCAGGTTAGGCAAGATCTAAAAGAGCTCCCGTGCTCACCGATCACGTGCCGAGAAAACCTTAACCTCTTCTCTTCCAAACTCACAAGCGTAATCCTCTCTTCGTATGAGGATAATTGTCCGCTAAAGACAAGAAAACAAACCAGGGATGTTCCCTGGTGGAATAGGGAACTGGATAGCTTGAGAGTTAAAACTCGAAAGCTTTACAATAGAGCCAAAAAAGGTGGCTCAATAGAAGCCTACAAAGAGGCCTTAACCCTATATAACAAAGAAATACGTAAAGCCAAGAGGAAGACATGGAGAAGTTTCTGTGAAGGTGTGGAAGACCTACCAACCACAGCCAGACTCCAAAAAGTCCTCTCTAAAGATCATACAAACGGAATCGGACTACTACAAAAGCCGGACGGTACTTTCACGGAGAACGGGGAGGAAACCTTGAAGCTTCTCATTCAAACACACTTCCCAGACTCGATAACAGAAGATGATGGACCCTCCAGGGGATCAACGGAACTTAATCCTGAGATCCCCTTACGGGCCAGCAGCCTTTCTGGTCGCATCTTTACACCAAGAAGAATTGAGTGGGCAATTGACTCATTCAAGGCCTTCAAATCTCCTGGAGGAGATGGCATCTTCCCAGCTCTACTGCAAAAGGGCCCGAGAGAAGAATTAATACGAGCCATTATCAAAGTGACAAGAGCCAGTTTTACACTAGGAGTAATCCCTGATGGGTGGAGGGATGCAAGGGTTGCTTTTATACCGAAGGGCGGAGGGAGAAATCCCTCTGAGCCCAAGGCCTATCGACCCATTAGTCTAACAGTTACAGCACCCACAGTACCCCAAAAAACCGGGTCAAATAATTTAAAATTAAGAAACTCACAAAATCGCAGACATAGCGTCAGCAAAACTTGCCGCCGCACAGGTACCCGACAGGTAAGTCGCGGGTCAACGTTACAGCAGACGCTATGTCAACAAAACGTGACCGGATGACCAAAAAGCTAATGAGATCGCCCAGAAAACATTTTAATTCAGTCTTAAGTGAGCACTCCAATTGTAAAAATCGAATCGTGAATAAATATTATAATTCGAATCGTGAATAAATCTTATAATTGAAAAAGAACAAATTGTTTTTTTTTGATTTCGTTAACATTTGTTAATTTAACTGGCGCAGTCGGTAGGATGCGCCTCGCGGTAAAAGTTTTGTGAAAGTGCAAAGTATTTAGTGAAAATAAAACAAAAGTACTTTCTGAATAAAATTCCGTTGCCGCGTGTGTTTTAACACTGAAGGTGCATTCAAATAACTCACGATTCCGACAGCTACGAAAAGTGCATAATTATATTTCAGTCCGCGAAAAGGACAAATAAAATATAATCACATAAGACTCAACGAAATTAACAGTCCGCGAAAAGGACCAAATAAAAAATTAACAGTCCGCGAAAAGGACCAAATAAAAAAATTAACAGTCCGCGAAAAGGACCAAATAAATAATAAAAAATTCACGTAACATAATTAAAATTCGTGATAGTGATTGAATATTAGTGCAAGGAAAAGGAAGAAGACCCCAGCAATCAACCAAGAAGACCTCAAATTCCAGAAGTAACAGCCCTCAACCAAAGAAGACTCCAAACTCCAGGAATAACAACCCTCAACCAAGGAAGGCAGCAAATACCCGGACACCTATCAATATTTGAAGGAAATCCAGGTTTTACAATTTTTTTCCATCTCTCTTTTACTTTCTATTTTAAAAATTAAATTTAGAAAATTAAGGCCTTATGAATAATAACTTAGAAGAAAATTTAGAAACGTTAAGGAAGCAATCAGAAGAGATTTCTAGCATAGTAGGAGATTTAAGAGACAACACAATGTTGACTTTAAACATAAACCCTCTTAAATATTTAAATTCGCTTCCCGAATTTACAGGTGACTATAGAGAGCTACCTAATTTTATAAGTTTAATCGATCAAATTCACCCTCTTTTGGCAAAATACGATGATCTTTCTCAAAAAATTTTTTCGGATCTTATCAAGTCTAAAATAAAAGGAAAGGCTAGAGAAGTTATTGAAATTAATAGCCATATTAGGAGTTGGGCGGAAATTAAAATGCTACTTAATAATAATTTTGGTGATAGGCTTACCCCTGAAGAACTTTTCGATAAATTAAGGGGAATAACTTTTAAAACCAACAGTGTAGAATTCTATAACGAATTAAAAAATGTACTTAGAAGATTAAATATTAAAACACAAACAAACTTAGGAAATGATTCAACAATACTTAAGGCTAATATCCAATCTGCACTTCAAATTTTCAAAAATAAACTACCGGAACCTATGAGGTCGATCCTCTATTGTAGGAATCCGGAATCTCTCGAAAAAGCAATGGATATCCTACACGAAACGGGATATGCATTCTACAATCCCCAAAGCACCAATCGCAGAGATTATAAAAACAACCAAGATAACAAAAACACTAATAATAAACCAGATAAAGATTTAAACAAAAATAGTAACTACCGCACAAGTACACGCAATAATAGTAATAATAATAATAATTCTAGTAATTCTACCAATAAATATCAACAACGTGATTCAAATAGATCAAATCAATCAAACTACACTAGGAACCATAACAATTACTCAGCTCCCTATAATCAAAATCGTTATCCCGACAGCCAAAACCGCTATCCTAACAACCGAAACAATGAAACGTTTCAACGTCAAAATTCCGATTCTTATCAGAACATTCCCACTACGTCTGAAAAACCAGAACCAATGGATGTAGACGTCAATAACGCTACTGTCGACATAGGAAATTTTCGAGTACAAGGCCAAACCAATTACCCTACATAATAATTAATAAGTGTAAATTTCTAGTAGACACTGGAGCATCGAATTCTGTTGTAAATCCCGGCGTATTCAGTGACCACTTAAAAATAAAATTAGACAAACCAATAGTACTTCGATCTCTTTCAAAATTTTCCCTAGTAACAGAAAAAATTGTTGTAAACAGTTTCGAAGAATTTCAGAAACCTAACGATAAAATAGAATTTCTAATCTTTAAATTTCACGACAAATATGAAGGTCTAATAGGAAACGACATTTTAAATAAATATGATGCTATAATAAACTATAAAGAAAAATCCATTGACATGAATGGTACGAAATTAAGACTTCATTTTAACACAGATAAAAGAAACACGATATACCAAATTGATCCCGGCGAATATTATTACAAAATACCAGTGGAACAAGAAAAGGGCGTAGTTCTAGTTAAAGGTGTGAAGATAAACGACGACGTCGAATTATATGAAGGCATTTGTGAAGTTGAAAATTTCAAAGCCACTGCAAAAATAAGGAACAGAAACAGTGTTGCGGCTGTCCTCAATTTTGATAAACCATTTAAATCAGTAGAAATTAATGAAATTAGAGACTTTAACAATTTTATCCCGGCAGACGAAGAAGAATTAGAATTCGAAATCAAAGAAATTAGACAAGATCACTTAAATGCGGAAGAAGCATCGGAACTAAAAAAACTAATTAATAATTTCAAGAGTATATTCAAAAACGAAAAAATCCTAAGTTTCACGAATGAAATCAAACATAAAATAAATACAGTAGATGATATTCCGGTAAGAAGCAAATTATATAGATACCCCCATATTCACAAAGCAGAAATTCAGAAACAAATCCAAGACATGTTGGAAAGTGGTATCATCAGGCATAGTTCCAGCCCCTATAGTAGTCCAGTTTGGGTTGTTCCCAAAAAACAAGACGCATCAAACAAAACTAAATGGCGACTTGTTATAGACTACAGACGGCTCAATGAAAAAACTATCGATGACAGGTATCCAATACCTAATATCGAAGACATTCTTGACAAATTAGGGAAATGTAATTACTTCTCTACAATTGATCTGAAAAGCGGGTTCCATCAGATCGAAATGGATAAACAAGATATTGCAAAAACCGCATTTTCTGTAGACAATGGGCACTACGAATTCTGTAGAATGCCTTTCGGACTTAAGAATTCTCCCAGCACATTCCAAAGATTAATGGACAATATCCTCAGAGAACACATAGGAAAATTTTGTCTAGTCTATATGGACGACGTTATTGTGTACTCCAATGGTCTCGAAGAACACATTAAACATTTAAAACATGTTTTCGAGAAACTCAGCCGAGCGCGATTAAGGGTTCAGCTGGATAAATGTGAGTTCCTTAGGAAAGAAGTGGAATTCTTAGGACATGTCGTCAACGAAAAAGGTATACAACCTAATCCAAGGAAACTCGAAGCAATATCAAAGTACAAAATACCAAAGACTAGTAAAGAAATAAAGTCTTTCCTAGGAATAGCTGGATACTATAGAAGATTCATAGAAAATTTTGCGAAAATCGCTAAACCCATGACGGTATATTTAAAGAAAAACGCGGTAATAGACATAAAAAATAAAAACTACATAAATAGCTTTGAAACATTAAAAAACAAACTATTAAACCCTCCAATTCTAGCATATCCAAATTTCGAAGATACTTTCGAAATCACAACAGACGCAAGCCAATTTGCCATAGGCGGAGTATTATCACAAGATAATAAGCCGATATCATATGTGTCAAGAACCCTAAATCAACATGAAATCAACTACTCAACCATAGAGAAAGAGTTGTTGGGAGTTGTCTGGTGTTTGAAACAATTTAGACCATATGTATATGGTAGAAAAATAAAACTTTATACGGATCATAAGCCCCTAACCTGGTTAAATAATCTTAAAGAACCAAATTATAAACTAATACGATGGAAGCTTCAACTAGGCGAATATGATTACGAAGTATTTTACAAAGAAGGCCAAGCAAATAAAGTAGCTGATTTCCTCAGTAGAATAGAAATCAACCTTAATGAGTCCGAAGAAATAGGTAACGAAAACCAAAATGAACCTGCAGAAACAACCAAAATTATAGAAACGATTACTCCGTTGAATTTATTCAAAAATCAAATTTTAATACATAAAATAAACTCGGGCGCGTTACAAATTAAAAACGAAAAAATATTTAATAAATTTCGCAAAATTATAAAAATTAAAAATATCGATGAACAAACAATCACCACATTAATTAAAAATCATTTCAACCCAAAGTCAATTAATGGCATACTGGTAGACGAAGACACATTTAAAATAATAAACTCCGTATGGATAAAACATTTTTCAAATTACAAAATTATTAGGTGTAACAAATTTTTGAAAGACATCACCGACGAAAAAACCATGGACCTCCTAATTAAAGAAAAGCATTTGGAAAATAACCATAGAGGCATAAACGAGCTTTATGAGGAACTTAAACGAGAAGTTTATAGGCCAAACATGAAAGAGCAAATAACGAAATTCGTAAATAATTGTGAAATCTGCAGTCTAGAGAAATATGAAAGAAATCCAGTAAAACCACCATTAGTCATAACAGAGACACCCAGCGCACCAAATGAAATCATACACCTAGATATATTCTACTCAGTAAAGAACACTCTATTTGTTACCATGATAGATAAATTCAGCAAAGTCGCGTTTCTCGAAAAAATCAATAGCAGAAAAGAATCAGAAATAAGGAAAGTTATAACGAAATATATTAGCATTTACGGGAATTTTAAGAAATTAATTACCGACAATGAGCTGGGCATGAAATCCAAGCATATGAGAGCATTTCTAAAAGAAAGAAATATCGAAATCCATTTTACATCGGTTTCTAATCATAATTCAAATGCGGATATCGAGAGGCTGCATAATACAATAAACGAGCATCTAAGAATTTTGAAACACACAAAAAGACATCTACCTATAGAAGAGCAAATCACGCTAATAAACGGTGATTACAACAATACAATTCACTCAACTACCAAAAGAAAACCTTTAGATTTTATACAAGGTAAAGTAAAGGATGACGAATATCAAGATATTTCTAAAATGATACTGGAACGAAAAACTCGTATAATAGAGAAGTTAAATAAAGATAGGAAGGACGTTAGCTTAGAATCTGGGACCAATTTTATAAAGGAAATTCGAGGCGGAAAAAACCATTCCAAATTCCGTAAAATAGATGCAGAATTACTAGACGAGAATCATATCCAAGATAAGGCCAATGGCAATAAATACTATAAAACCCATGTTAAGAGAAAACGAAAATACCAGGATCAATCAGAAACTAATAAAAATTTAAACGAATCCAAACCCATTACAGGTAACAATGAAGACGATAGCGCCTACAATACTGCTGGTCTTAGGAGCAATATTTCCGTCGATTAACGGACAAACAATCGAAATCCAGGACATGAATTTCAACAATGGATATGTTACTATTAAGATAGAAGACGTTAGGCTTATTAAGAATAATAGGAAAATCTTACATATAATTAATATCACAGAGTATGAAAACACCAAAGAACATATTATGGAAAATGTCAAAATTCTAGAAACAAAATTAAACAATTCAGAACCCATGCTTAAAACCGTCTATCATAATATCAACCTATTAGAGAAAAAGATTAAAAATTTAAGACCCCACCATAGGAATAGAAGAGGATTAATAAACATATTGGGTAAAGGACTTAAGTACATTGCAGGAACTTTAGATAGCGATGATGAAAAAGAACTTTTAAGTAAAATGGAAATAATCACACGAAACAATAAAAACTTAATAGAAGGAAGCAACAAGCAGATCCAAATTAACGAACAAATATCTGAACAGATACAAAACATTACATCTCATATAAGAAACCAACAGATAACAGTAAAAAGTAATATCCAAGCTATTAATAATAAAGTTTCAAAATTAGCAGACGATATAAAATATGTCCAATATATGTATCAGTTAAACTATGATATAAACCTCTTAAAGTCTCATATCGACGATATAGAACAAATAATATTAACTAGCAGTTTAGGTATCCTATCTCGAAATATTCTGACTCAAGAAGAAATGGATCAAATTTCAGATATCTATAGCTATCAAAATATTAAAATTACAGTAGCATTTTATTTGGACCAAATCTTAATAGTATTACTCATACCGAATTATTCAGATATTGTATATTCAAAAATATTAATCGAACCTCTTCCAAATGAAAGTAACAAATCATTGTATCTAAACCAAAACATCGTATTAGTAGATCCAACCAAAACAGCCTATAATGCAAATGTAAAAGACAATTTTAAGAAAAACTTAATAGAAATTGATGATGGGTGCATAAGCAACATTGTGAAATATAAAGAAGCACATTGTACAACAATCATATTCAAAGGAACCGAAGTAAAACAAATTATACCAGGAGTAATTATAACAAAAAATCTAAATTTTACAACTATAGAGCAGAATTGTAACAGTGAATCAATAAATGTAGCAGGTAATAATATAATTAGGTTTAAAGATTGTAAAGTAATTATAGGAAATAAGAAATTCGAAAATACTGAGATACAAATATATGACAACATTGTACTACTGCCAAATTTTGTAACAAAAATTAAAGAAAACCAAACGATCCCTAATGTAAATTTGGACGAATTATATGTAAAACACATAGAAAACAGAAACAATATCAAGGAAATTGAAAAGATAAATGACAACTACAATATTGTAAGTTATAGTACAGACATATTCATTATTTTCATGATAATAACAATTGTAACGATCTTATTGGCTTTGGTAAAAATTAAACAAAAATCGAAAAAATCAGTCAATATTAATTTGTCTTCGTCGGAGCCTCAGACGAAGGGGGGTGGAGTTACAGCACCCACAGTACCCCAAAAAACCGGGTCAAATAATTTAAAATTAAGAAACTCACAAAATCGCAGACATAGCGTCAGCAAAACTTGCCGCCGCACAGGTACCCGACAGGTAAGTCGCGGGTCAACGTTACAGCAGACGCTATGTCAACAAAACGTGACCGGATGACCAAAAAGCTAATGAGATCGCCCAGAAAACATTTTAATTCAGTCTTAAGTGAGCACTCCAATTGTAAAAATCGAATCGTGAATAAATATTATAATTCGAATCGTGAATAAATCTTATAATTGAAAAAGAACAAATTGTTTTTTTTTGATTTCGTTAATAACTTCTAACCTCCTTTCTCCTTAAAACCATGGAGAAGGTGTTAGACAACTACATACGTAATACTGCATTACGTGAGGCTCCACTACACCCAAACCAGCACGCTTACCAGGGGGGCAAATCGACTATCACCGCCCTCCACAGCCTGGTTACAAAAATAGAAAAGTCACTCAAAGGGAAAGAAACAGCCCTATGTATTTTTCTAGACATAGAAGGAGCGTTCGATAATACCTCCTTCGAATCCATGGAAAAAGCAGCCGTCGGAAAAGGCATTGATACCCAGACGGTGAATTGGATTAAAGCCATGTTAGGCTGTCGCAAGATCACGGCAAACTTGTGCGGAAGTTCCGTGACGGCATGGGCCACAAGGGGCTGCCCCCAAGGAGGGGTCCTGTCTCCGCTCCTGTGGTCAATCGTCGTTGACGGACTTCTAGAGAAGTTGACAAATGCCGGGATAGAATGCCAAGGTTATGCGGATGACATTGTCATTATCATCCAGAGCAAAGAGGACCGCGTGCTATCACGCAAAGCCCAGATGGCTCTAAACCTTGTGTCTGACTGGTGCCAGGAGGTTGACCTTAAAGTCAATCCCAATCAGTGGCGTAGCTGAGGGTCCGCAGACCCCGCGGTGCGGGGGGGCCCCACGCATCGGGGGGCCCCCGCCAGTGCTCACTACTGTAATAATTTAAAAAAATATACTATCCCAATAATCCAATATCAACCGCTTTCCCCCAATAACCCCTTAACTTTACTTGCAGTGAATCAACGCATTATGACTTACAATATAAAAAAAATCAATTGACCACATCGCCCAATAACCTTAAAAAATTATACTCGTAAAAAAAATCATTACAAATTGATACTTATTGACGCCTGGTTCGAAGATTACGGCGATTAAATTTTTCCTTTTTAAAATAATGTAAGCAACGTTTATAATTGTACTAGTCTTTCTCTCTTTGTAAAGGATTCTGATATATTCAACGCAATCGCATATATTTGCGTAGAAATAGATGTAGAGATACATTAAGTGTTTAAATTTTCGCATCTAAATTTTGCCAATGGTGCGCTGGTGTCGTGGCTCATAAATCAGTTGCTATATCTCTTTCACGCGCTACGCCTGCTCCACGTAACCGTACCCTTACTCTTGTAAGCTAGGCCTAACTTGCATGTTTTGATTTATCGATTGTGCAATCTTGTCATGTAGTTGAGATCTATTAAGTGTTTTTTCGCAAAATAAAGTTGTTTTAAGTATATCCTTACGCTATAATTTGTAACACTAGAAAAAATGAAACGTACTTATCAAAGTGGAGCTGAAAAGCGCAGATTAAAGAAAGTAAAAGAAGTTGATACAAAAAAATCTTCTCAAAAACTGATGTCATGGATTAACAGACCTGATAAAGGTCCAGGTTGGTTTAGTTTAAAGAAAAAATATACTTTGTGTGAACATGTTTCGACATTCTCCAAAACTTATTATTAATATATATAAAGCTACAAGCTTTTTTTGACAGTTACGCTTCTCATTTCTATTGTGTGAACGGCACAATATTCGGGGTAGTCTCAAAAAATCACAAAAAAATCGGCGCTACTTTTCCTTTCATTTTTTTTTTCAATACTATTGTTAATCTTTTTTTATTCAACTTTTTCACTTTGATTTATGCGACTTTACAGTTTTCCGATTGAAAATTCTCTAAGATCTATTCATTTCTCGCAGTTCTCGACAATTTTCCTATACTTTCGCACCACTCTGCTTTACTTTTATGATTTTTTCAAAAAATCACCACCCCCCCAACTCCCCCAACTAACGTTTAAAATTTTTTTTTATGTTTTTCACATGTCCTAAATTTTTTACTTTACCCCCCAAATTCATAACTATTACTTAACTTTTACATATTTTTTTTACATCAAAACCTACCTTATACCTTTGGCAAACTTTTTTAAGATTCACCCCGCAACTAGCCCCAACCATCTCCCCGCTACGCCCCTTCGTGTGCGCTCATCTCCACACCTCTTTTTACCCCCACAAATTGGTTTTTTTTTTTTATCTAAAATCACAGCATATCAAACCAATCCACCTTCAGATATGTTAAACATATCTTCATTCCCAATCGATTGACCCATCACCCGATATATGTTGTAGATCTCCCCTCGTGCAAGAAACACTGCTGATTCGTTCGATTTGATTTACTATTAGGTTTCAACACCCATATCTCAGCCAATTCTGCATCGATTTCAATGATTTAAATTTTAAACACTACTTCATGGCGAGTTCTTTCTCCGCATTTTTTCGCTTTTCTTTTCCGTTTCCGTTTTCCCCTCGAAAATGCTCAAAGAAAATGCCTGTTTTAAAAAAAACATTTTTCCAAATTCTGTCTAAACTAATTATCGGAATGTCTTCAAACTTTACTACAACATTCCTGTACCCGATAGCTTTCACTGAACCCCAATTCCGACCCCATACGCCCCAATTTTCACACAAAATTATGCAAAAACAGTTTTTCGGTGGCAGTTTTTAAGGCCTTCCTATGGAAATATTCTCCGCGGGCATCTTGCTTCACTATTTTTTAGGGAAATCGCTATAACTTTCGATGTATGTAACGGAACTTAATGCATGATGGCTTCAAAAATCACTTATTTTTTTCTCCATCTTTTTCTCATACACCACTTTTACCTAATATTTTTACTTTTTTTTATATTGAATTAAACTTAAAAAAAAAAAAAAAATTAATTACATTTTATTCATTTTCTCCCACAAAACTAAACTTTTTTCAAATTTTTTTAATTTTGTAGTTATCTACAGATTCCACCCTTTATTCCCATAATTTTTATTATTTTCTACAAATCACCCCCTAACCCCCCCGAATAAATTTATTACCAATTAAATTTTACAAACAAAAAACTTACCCTACATTTTATTTTTTTTCTCCGACAAAACTAAACTTTTTTGAAATTTTAATAATTTTGTAGTTATCTATAGATTTCGCCCTTTATTCCCATAATTTTTATTATTTTCCAAACATCACCCCTTGACCCCCCCGAATAAATTTATCAGACTAACAACATCGTTGACTCAGTTTCTGTTGATCTATCGCGGAGCGACCAGCCTTTTCCTTCGGATCGGGGATACTTTATTAATATTCCAATTGTAAGTGACGCACTAAAAAGACAAATCATGAACTATGGTCCTTGTAAACCGCATGGACCGTTTCCTAAAGACTCACATAATAGAAGTTTTTCTATAGAATACTATACTATAAAAACAAACGATGCAAGTCTTACATTATCAAGGAAATGGTTATGCTATTCAAACCTACTCGATAAAGTTTATTGTGAGCCATGTTGGCTGTTCGGAGACCGAATGAGCCCTTCTTTTCGTTCTAAATGGACAGAAGGAATAAACGACTGGCAAGGACTTTCCAAAAAAATAAAGCATCACGAAAAGGCTCAGTATCATTTAGAAGCTGCATACCATTATGATTTGTGGAAAAATAACAAAACCATTGACAGCTTATTAAACTCAGAATTAAAAGAAAAAATTATTTTTTGGAAAGAAGTTTTGAAGCGAATTGTTGATGTTATTTTGATGTTGGCCAGTTGTAATTTAGCTTTTCGTGGACACCGTGAACAGAAAGAAAAAGAAGTTGACGTACACAACAGAGGTAACTTCTTATCTGTAGTTGATCTCTTGGCAAAATATGATGGCATCTTATATAGCCTAATGAACTCAGAGCATAAGAGAATAAATTACTTAAGTCCCGAGATACAAAATGAACTAATTCTGTTACTATCTCTTCAAGTTAAAAGAGGCATCATTCAGGATATACAAAATAGTACGTTTTATTCCTTAATCTTAGATACAACACAAGATATATCAAAACAAGACCAACTAAGTGTTGTTATTCGATATGTTACTACAATTTACGATAACGATGGTAATCTTTGTGAGTTAATTGTCCAAGAAAGTTTTTTGGGATTTTTTAATGTTATTGACCAAAGTGCCAATGGGCTAGAAACTGAGATTTTGAAAATTTTAAAAGATAATAATATTTTTATTGAAAATTGTCGTGGTCAGGGATATGATGGGGCAAACGTAATGAGTGGAATGTATTCTGGTTTACAAAAACGAATCAAAAATATACAGCAAAAAGCATCTTATGTACACTGCCTAGCTCATAACTTAAATTTAGTTTTGGAAGACTCTGTTAAATCTTTAGCACAGATGAAAACTTTTTATGAAATTCTCCAGAAAGTATATGTGTTCTTTAGTGTCAGTATAAAGCGTTGGGAAACTTTACTTGAAGTAACGGCTGCAGATGCTCTAAAACATCCTGTATTAAAAAAATTGTGTACAACTCGGTGGTCATCCAGACACGATGCTATTTATGCTTGTCGTACAGGCTTTAAACAAGTTATGAAAGCCTTATTAAAAATAAATCTAGTATCCAATGATAGGGAAACGAGAGATGATGCACAAATTCTATATAATAATATGAACAAATTTGAATTCGTAATTTTTCTCGTCTTGGAGTGCAAAGTACTGGAAATTACAAATTTTGTATCAAAACAGTTACAATCAAAACAAACCGACTTGTTATATGCCACAGAGCTATTGCAAACATCACTTGAAAATGTTAAAAACTTGCGAAATAATTTTGAAAGCATAGTTAAAGAATCGTCTATTTTAGCTGAGAGTTGGGGAATAGATGTTAATTTTCAAGAAAAAAGGCGAAAACGAACGAAAACTTTTTTCGACGAGTCAGCTCATCAAACAATTCTAGATGCAAAGCAGTCTTTTAAAGTTCATATTTTTAACGCCCACCTGGATATTATCATTGGACAATTAAGCACTCGATTCGAAGGAGTAAGAGAAGTAAGCCAACAATTTCGCTGCCTTTTTCCAGTAAATTTGCAAAGAATGGAGGATGAAGAATTATCGAAAGCATCAGAAGATTTAATAAGTTTTTATTCCGAAGAACTGTCTATTGATTTTACTCATCAGCTTTTGTCACTTAGAAATTTAATAAAGAAACATCTGTCAAATAATATGTCAATCGGCGATCTTTGTAAATATTTGATCAAAAATCATTCGTCGTTTGTAAGTAACATCCCCGATGTAATAATAGCGATAAAGTTATACTTGACATTACCTGTTACTGTAGCATCAGCAGAGCGGTCTTTCTCGAAGCTAAAAATAATAAAAAACTATTTGAGAAGCACGATGTCACAAGCAAGATTAACAGGTTTGGCTATGTTGTCAATAGAATGCGAGAGAGCTAAAAAATTAAATATCGATACGATAATAGAAGACTTCGCAAATAAAAATGCCAAGCGCTCAGAAAGATTTCGTTCATAAACTGGAACATTACATGTAATTTGTTTATAATATAACCTAATGAAATAATTTTCATTTTAATTTTTTAACCTGAATTAAAATCCATTTATTAGCCTTATGAATAAATTCTACAATTTTCTGTTTAACTATATAACAGAGCTGAAGTTTATTTTTCCTTAGCTATTGGAATTGAGGAGTTTAAAAATTTTACATTATTGATTTTTATTAAGATATTAAAATTTCAGATTGATGGGTTATTGGGTTATTTAAGGGGGGCCCCCGTTAACATTTTTGCGGGGGGGCCACGCTGACCACAGCTACGCCACTGATCCCAATAAAACAGTAATAGTACCCTTTACCAGAAGGAGGAAGCTTAATGTGACGACCCTCTTGCTGAATGGAACCACGATTGGGTTAACCACAGAGACGAAATATCTAGGAGTTACGCTAGATCAACGCCTCACTTGGAACACCCACCTGAACAAAACAGTAGAAAAGGCTACACGAGCCATATGGACATGTCGTCGACTGTTTGGAAAAAAATGGGGGCTAAAGCCTAAAATGATACTATGGTCATACGAGGCGATAATAAGACCCATCGTCACCTATGCAGCAGCCATATGGTGGAACAAAACGGAGCAGTCTACGGCAGTTGCCACACTTAACAGAGTGCAAAGACTTGCCTGTATTGGAATTACAGGGGCCATGAAAACGTGCCCAACTGCGGCTTTAGAAGTGCTGCTAGACCTTTTGCCGCTTCACCTTTACATACAAAAGGAAGCGGCTAGCAACACACTAAAACTCCAAATAACAGGTCACCTCAACGCCCAGGGAAGCGGGGAGCATCCACAGATAATGAGGGTGTTCTCAAGTGACCCGCTGATTCAGGGCCCGTCAGACCTGATATTAAAAACACCGAACTTGGACGTACCATTCAAAATCTTAATAAATGACCGACAGTGGTGGAAAGAAAACAAAAACCCCGCCCGACTGGGCATATCTGCGTGGTACACTGACGGTTCCAGGTGCGACGGTTTCTCCGGAGCTGGTGTCTACGGACCCAATTGTCAGATCTCCGTGGCCTTAGGGAGAACTCCCACAATATTTCAGGCTGAGATAATTGCCATAGATACCTGCGCCCGAACCATCATAGGAAAGGGGATGAGAGGTGCTAGAATATGGATTTTGACGGACAGCCAAGCAGCGATTAGAGCGCTCTCTAGTTATACCATAGAGTCGGACCTGGTTTGGTGTTGCCTGTCAACGTTAAAAATACTTGCAAAGTCTAATAGGCTTACCATAGCCTGGGTACCGGGCCATGAAGGAATACTTGGTAACGAAAAGGCGGATGAACTTGCCAGAAATGGAGCTAAATCCGGTTTCATCGGACCAGAGCCTTACTGTGGCCTGGCCAGGAGCTATTACAGATCCTACCTCAGGCTATGGGAAAAAGACAGTAAAGCCACTTACTGGAATAATCAAAGCGGACTAAGACAAGCAAAAAGATTCATCGTCCCCTCAGAACAGAGGACGAAGAAAATCTTACTGCTCAACAAGCCGGATCTAAAAATCATCACTGACCTACTAACGGGACACTGTGCCCTGAAATACCATCTTAAAAAGATAGGTGTAGAGGATGATGATACATGCCGATTCTGTCTGGAAGAAGAGGAAACAGCAGAGCATGTACTCTGCCATTGTCCAGCCCTATGTCGACAAAGGCTGACACACTTCGGAGCGTCTATCATCGCTCCGGCAGATGTGTCGAATGCGACGCCCCAGAGTACCATAGCCTACTTCAAGGATCTTGAATTGGATGGGGTCTAATCGAGAGGGGTTTAGCACAATAGATCTTTTAGGTCGCGTTTTGCTATCGAGAGGTACCTAGAGTAACTTAACGACCCGCTGGAAATAATAATAAATAATAATACGTAAATTATATACGGACGATGACCCGACCCTTGAGCATAAGTGCCGAGGCAAGGGGCCAAAGTACGGTCAAGCCGCACGCGAACAATGGAAAGCATTGTCGCTGCATTAAAAATGCTTTGATCGCTTTTCTTCGATTGATAACCGACCGCAAGAAATTGAGGTTTCATGCGAGCGGGGTTCAATGAAGAAATTGAGTCCGATTTAAATCACGAACGCGGTCACAGCTTCGAGCTGACGATACGCTCAAAAGTAAAGCAAAGTAAAATAAAAGTGAGAAGTTCGGTACCGGGGTAGAGTGCTTAGTTAGTGCTAGTGTTAATCAGTTGAGTGAAAAGTTAAAAACAAAAGAAAGGCCGATTGAATGTGTAGGCCCAAAATAATAACTACCAAGTTAAGTGTAAAACAATAAATTGTAAGGTGTTAACACAGTGAGTTTTACTGGTTGTAAAAAGGGCACACCCATCCCCCGTTTCCTTCAACCAAACCCAACTCAGAAAACCCAGGTGCTGATACTTAACTTCATCCCGAGAATAGCCGAAAGCATTACGTTCCCCCGAGAAACTACAAAGACGTATTACCGCCAGCGAGCGTAGGACAATAGCAAAAGTCCCGCTCCCACAACTTAAGAACAAAAGTTGAGTATCCGCCGAGTGTTGCTAACAAATTTATTGTTGCAACACAGTGGGTAAGTAGTAATACCCACCCATATACAACAAAGACATTCAGCATCGCACGCTGAACACTCTTTTATTTTATTTAACCATTTACTCAGTCTAAAATATTTTAGAATGAAGAAAATAATAACGATCCGAAACATAGAAGTCGGTTATGCACCCGCTAGAAATATTAAAAATAATATTCAAATACTGGCCATCACAATCGCCGGATGCAAGTCCTATTGAAAATGTTTGTAGGCAGAATATGTGTTAGAATTTATGTATCCCAAGTTAGCTAGCTAAGTCTTCAACAATAATTTAAATTTAAATTTGTTCCTATTGCTCATTGCAAATATTGTATTTTGGAATTATTTTAAATTCTCATTTCCCTCGAATTTATTATATTGTAAAATAATTTATATCATTCGTTGATTGAATTTGATTTATGATTGTAAAAAATAGTTTCTTTTTTATTTTGAGTCGTTTTAATTTTATTATTTCGCCTTTTGCCCTTTATTTTGTGTCAGAGAATTTATTTAGTATTTTTTGATTATCTAATATGTCATATAATTATTGCTAGTATTGAATAAATTTAATTTTATTTCATTTTTATGGGTTTTTTTTCTGGATAAATAAATGGCAGTGAAATCAAATGCATATTTGATTCCAGCATCCTTTGCGAAGTTCTTATGAATTATAGCTTCTTTATTAAACATAAAATCATGATGAAAATACCCAAAAATGTCATTCGCTAGGAATGCATTTTTAAGAGGTACTTCACCCCTAATTCAGTTGGTATTGTTACTATTGTTGTGGTCAGGGAATTATCACTTGGTAAAATTTTTTCACCGCCGCCCTTGGTGGTGCTTCAGTTAGGGGCCCTCCAAAATTTCACGGCGCCCAAGCTCCTAATACCGTAGCGCAGCGGCCCCGGCCTGTGGCATTGGGCGGATCTGGGTGCACGACGGCCGAAAGCTGAAAATTTCGCCTGAGAAATCCTCAACTTTCGGCCGCCGAACATTCGTCGTGAGTGGCAAGGCGCGATCCCGTTGCCACTGGCGCATACAGCTGCTGCGAGCGCACGATTGGCTGACGGCGCAGCTGTGTGAGTGAGTGACACCGGGACCGTCAACGGCCGATTTTGGCGTGGCGTCGTCGGGCAGGAGTCGGTCAGTTTCTTGCATCGATTGAGAACGGAACAGAGGAGTCCTCGGATGCGCCTAAAATTAAAAGTTTTTTTTTTGATTCACGAGGATAGACCCCCAATACCGGTTGATTCTACAGACAGATAGTTACACATTGATACAGACATACGTTTTATATCTTACATATATTAACCCATTTAACTTTAATTAAATCACTTCTTGGTTATTAGTTATTAATCACTATTAAATATCCAACTTATTCTTATTTCATTATTCATCATTAATTTTAAAGTATTACTCATTAACCTTATCGTTTTAGTCAAACATAATGTGCACTGATTTGTTAGACTGTATAGGAATTTCCTTCACTTGGCTTTCCGGACCTCTTAAGTATCTTTTATATACAATGTCTACAATCATTATAATCGTATTTTTATTATACATAATCGCCATAATCATAAGAATTAAGACAAATTTAAAATATAAAAGAGCTCTAGCAGCATCAATGATGTTAGCTACATCCAATGCACAGACTATAATAAAGGAAATGACTTTAATTCCAAAATATAGTGACTTAGAGTTTGTTCAAATTCCTTTATATCACCAAGACATTGAAACCTTTGCTAATGACATTTTGAGATTTTCTCAACATGATATATTTTCAGAACCTGTTGAAAAAATTGATATCATCATCGGTTTATTAGAGTTAACTTCTCAACATTTGAATGAATCTTGCTTACCACTAAATAATGATAATCCACAGAAAATAATATGTAACAATAAATTATCTTTTAACCAAGAGTCTAATGCAACACAGCAAGAAGAACTTCTTAATCAAAAGGTCATTCAAATGGTTGATCCCAAAAAGAAGCATGTTTATCTGAACATCAATACAACTAATAATAATGATAAGACATTTAAATGGTTATGCAAAAGACCTAAAATTGAAATTCATTTTGGAAGTTCTATCTTTAAAATAAAATTAAGAGACATTCAATTTCTGATGATTAACAACATGATTGAATTTGAAAATGATCTCTCCAGTTGTGATTCAAAGTCATGTGAAGTAGGGTTCAGAGATTTGCTTAAAATATATAAAAAATTTAAAGCTGGAACTTATAGAGAGAGGAGAGACAGATCATTATGTAATGTTATAAAATATTCAAATCTTGTCAGCTACTTCATGTTAGACTGTAAAACAGATCTTGAATTAATTAATGATGTTAATGATCTGAACAACAATATAATTGATATGGATGATAATTTTAATAATAAAATTAAAGATCTTGGTAATGTTGTGGACAAAATCTCTGATAACTTTAACCATCTTGAAAAAAATATCAATGAAAAATTTGATGTGATTTCTGAAACAGTATTCAGCAAATCTGAAACTATTGATCTTATAAACTATATGACTGATATTAAAATCAGAAAACATGAAATTGAGTCATCCATTAGAAGCTTAATAACAAAGTACCAATTAAGTGCTTCAGAAACATTTAAAACTCTGAAAGAATTTATGATGTTGCATATATGGGACCTCTCCTAATTTTTGGGGCAGGGGAAGGTCATTTGGGCGGTTGGGGCTAGGCCAGGTGGGAGACCCATTTCCATCAAGGATCCCCCCCTGAGAGTCAATCACGGGTAGGAACAGGGGTTTCTACCGCACCTGTCCCTTCTCCATACCTTGCCGTCTTTTTGGGTTCCGTCGCGAGAGATTTTCGTGTTGTCGGCGGTCCGTCTCGGTGGCTAAGTGTGGCCTTAGGCAGATCCCCCCACACTACCGCAACGCTAGCCTGCCAGCTCTCGCAGCCACAAACCACCGAGCAAAGGGAGCAAGCCGGGCTCCTTCGAGGACGCGACCTTCAACACTATTACGAACGGAGCTAATTTCAAGTGCATATCAGCAATTTCTTCCGTTCACTTGTTGACATTTCTTCGGTGTTTCGGTGCGAAGAAAATATGGAGCGAAGGAAATTAAGAATTTATCGGTCGTTTAATATAATATCGGTACGAAAACAGGAAATTTGCTTCAGTAGTTCGTCTTTTCCTGCGCGCGCAGAAGTAAGTGGGAGTGTAATTGGTATTTTTCAATGTCGAGGCGGGTTTTAAAAACGTTTTGCTGTGCATAGTTAATAATACTTCGCAAGTATTAACTGTTTTGCATAATATCTCGATAACGGATCGAGATGAAACTTCCTCATTAATTTTCCTAAATTTAGCACAACAGTGAATAAAATAAATTATTTACCACTTCGCTTAATTGCAACCTGAATATTATAAAAATTAGGAAAGATCCAAAAAAATAAAGTAACCACACGGAGAGTCGAACCTGCGACCATTACATTACGAATCCGAGCGCATACCAATACACCAACCGCTGCTTCGGAAAAATGCTAACAGAAATGGTATTTATCTTGCGAGAGCCGCGTCAAAAATTTTATTTTATTATTTTCTAAACGCTTGATTATCTGAAGTTCCCACTTTGGGTACATGGCATCTCTGGCCGCCCAGAAATTGTTGGTTTGAGAAGTGTCGGTGCCGGAAAATTTGACAGTTCGCGTGAGTGATCAGTGAAAGTGCCAGCAGAATTTGGATTAAATCATCAAAGTAAGTACTTTTAATAATTTAAATAATGTTTTATTTTGTAGCTAGCATGCGCTAAGCATGTGTAGTGTGTAGTGTATAAGTCGCTTGTGCAGTGAATTTCACTCGCACAAATTTGCATGTTTTTGTTTACATTTTGTGTGGCGCTGAGAGGGCTTTTCTGGCCATAAATTAAGCCCTACATGGACCAGAGACCTTTAGCCCTTAAAGCATACCTATTGTGTGCATTTTAAATCTAAATTACTAAATAATAAGAATCTTTTTTCCTATTTTCAGCATAAGCCCTGGACCCTGGCACCATTCTTGTCGTCGTTGGAGGAGTATCAAGCTCGATCCTCACAGATAAGTATGTAAATATTAAATTAAAGTCTTAACTAATTTATTTTCTTTTTGTTTTCAGGAGCATGTGAAGGAACAATATAAAATCATTATTTAGTAGTAATAAATTATTTTAGTATATTTCCAGTCAGAACACCGTATATAGTTTTGTTAAGTATAAAATAATTTCAGAATATGTAATGTCATTCTATTTTGTACATGTTTATATTGGTATTTTACAGAGTCTTCCAAAACTTCAAATATGGAATTGTCAAGAAAAGATGTTTTTTTTTTTATGGTGAAAGATAGTTTAAAAAACGAGCAGAAACTCGTTATTGACGTTTTGAAAGATGTAATTTTCAAGAAAACCGAACATGTGATACAAGTAGACGAGGATGAAAAGTCATTAGGACTGTTATTTGCAAATTTTCGATCTAAATGTGTTATGGTCAGGGAATCAAAAGGCTGAAATTTCAAAACTTAAAATTTTTTTCTTTCGTCGACGCCTATGGCCCTCGGCTACAAGTTGCCCCTCAATATTCCAAAAATTTTAGTAACGGCGGCACTGTTGACCACCGCTCGAAACTCCGCCCCTTGAGTTTCGAGCGAAGAATTTTGGTCGCTGTCCAAGCAAAAATTTCACCAAAATTCGCCGCCCGAAACTCGAGGAACGGTAAAAGAAGAGCCAAAAATCCCGGACCGAACGCCCTCGAGTTGTCTATATTTCGGTCGGATACAAAATTTTTCTCGGACCGAGCGCCGTGGAGTCTTCTATTTGTCGGTCGGGTACAAAGATTTTTTCGGACCGAGCAAGGAGTGATACGGAAAGCTCGCCGGCCGGATATTTCGCATCACGAGTAGCGAGGCGAGATCCCGCTGTCGCTGGCTCACACAGCTGCTGCGAGCGGACGATTGGCTGACGGCGCAGTTGTGGGAGTGGGCGACACCGGGATCGCGAACGGCTGATTTGGTGTCGTCGAGGTTTTTTGGAAAAGTCGTTGATCGCGTTCGGATGTTCTCTGCTTGCTTCAAAATTACAGATGTTATATTTACCGTTTACTCCTCTGTTTGGTGGAAAGTGCTGAACCTGAAATTAAGAGAATAGAAAAATTTCTACAAGATAAATATATTCAAGAATTTAAAAATGTTATACGTACCATTCTCCTTTTTTTTTCTGTTGTGTGTGAAGACTAGAGAATCTGAAAAAAAAAAAAATTTAAAAATGGAAACTTACAGAGTAATCTTATTCAAAAATTTAAAAATGTTATCATTGCTATTTCTTTGCTTGTGAGGAGTGTGAAACCTGAAATTAAAAAAATTAAAACGTACCATGTAATTATATTCAAAATTTTAAAATATTATACTTACTAATTTTTCTGTGACGAGTGCAAAGCCTGAAAGTAAAGATTTAAAAAATCATAATGTAGCTAGGTTCCGAATAAGAGATAATTATACCTACTATTTTTTTTGGTGACGAATGCGAAGCCTGAAAATTTAAAAATTTTAAAGTCACAATGTACCAACATTCAACATAAAAAAACTGTTATACTTACGATATTGTTGTGAAGACTATGAAATCTGAAAATTAAAAATAGTAAAAATAGAAAATTTAATTATACCTATATTCAAAAAAAATTAAAGAAAAAAAATGCTTAAACTTACCATAGTTTTGTGAAGACCGTGACACCTGAATTTAAAAATTAAAAATTTAATTATAATTATATTCAAAAGATTAAAATGTTTATACTTACCATAATTTGGTGAAGACTGTAAAATCTGAAATAAAGAAATTAAAAATATTAAAACATTTACATTATAACTATTATTATTACAAATTAAAAAGAAGTTACACTTACCATGGGGCATCATCATCTTCGGCAGCGGCGTCACCATCATTATCATCTGCAGCAGCGTCATCGTCCTCATCATCAGCAGCAGCTACAACGGCGGCCGCCCAGCGCTTAGATATTGTACAAATGTAGGCTTATTTTTAAACAAGAAAAAAAAAAAAAAAATATCGAAACAATAAACAAGGTATGTTGATCTTAAGCTAATTCTTTTATATATTTTCCCTGCATCCTCTCGCCTCATCTCATTTTCAGCCTCGTCCGAGTAATGTAGTTGTTTTTATTATTGGGACCTCCCCTAAATTTTGGGCCTGGGGGAAGGTCATTTGGGCGGTTTGGGGCTAGGCCAGGTGGGGGATCCCTTTCCATCTAGGATCCCCCCCTGAGAGTCAATCACGGGCAGGAACAGGGGTTCCTCCTGCACCATTCCCTCTTCCCTTACCTTGCCGTTTTGGTTCCGTCGCGGGAGATTTTTCTGTTGTCGGCGGTCGGTTCTGGTGGCAAGACGCGGCATTTTGGCAAACCCCCCCACACTACTGCAATGCTAGCCTGCCAGCTCCCGCAGCCGCAAACCACCAGACGAAAGGTGCATGCCGGGCCCTTTCGAGGACTCGACCCTCAACAAATGGAAAGCAGCAAATAAAAGCCAAGAAAAGTTTCTAAAAAATAATGAAGAATGGTTGAAGGGCACCGTACGTTTTTCAAAAATATCCAATACTGAATGCACAACATCAACATCATCAACATCAAGATTGTGAAGAACGATGAAAAAGGAACACGTGGGCGACCTTCGCAATGCTTTGCTTCATCCAGCGATAGATCTAAGAGGCGAAAGACTCAAGAAGTACGTTCTACTTTATCTACAGAAGAATTGACGTATGTTGCTCAAATGAGTTTAAGGAGTTCTGGTCAAGTGCATGCTGCTCAAGTTCTTCAAGATGTCACATTAACAAGCCCAACAAGAGCTTCAAAATATATAGCTGCTGTTCGGTCACAAAATGAAGCACCTTTAACCCCAGACGAAGCACTTTCTTTAATGATCGAGAAAGGAGAATCAAAGCGCTCTTATCAGCTATCAAGAAATGCAGCTAGAGCACATAAATGCAAATTATACCCATCATACCATGATGTAGAAAAAGCAAAAAATCGTTGTTATCCATCAGTTGTGTACACGAATGTTAGTGAGTCGTGCGCACAAATTAAACTACAGGCTTTACTTGATCATACCACATATACAGGGTGTTTCAGACCACCCGTCCACCCCTAATATCTCGAGAAATAATCATCAGATTGAAAAATAAAAAAATAGGGGTAAAATATTTTCGAAAAAACTATTTAACCAAAACCACCCCCACCTCCCACCCCCACCCCCATGGGCGGGGGTGGGGGTAACTTTTTTTCTTAAATAGCACCCCCTATTTTTTATTGCGGATTCGGAATCTACAGGAAAAAATAAGAAACTTTTGTTACAAACATTTTTTTTTATGCACAGATAGCCCTGTAATCGCAACAAACTATTCTATCGGTCATATTCGCTTAAGCGTTATTCAGCCGGGATACGAGAAAAGTTTTGAAACAAAAGTTGTTCATTTCTTCATGAATAATTTAAATCTCTAGTAAAAAATGCCGTTCCTCCCGGAAAATTACCTCTCAGTCCATTTTTTATCTGGAGATTCCAAAATAATTGGAGTTGAGGGTCAAATTTTTCTTCGCCTGTTTAGAAAAAAAAAAAAAAAAAAATTAGAAAAAAAAAAGTCTCCTGATGAAGTTTCTGATGTTTATTCATAATTCGTTTAATATGTTTAATCATAATCATAATCATAATCATAATCATAATAATGATGATCATGATGATAATGGTGATAATGAAGTTTCGGCGGGGTGCGGGACATTCAATATTCCGGATAATATCTGGTGTTTCGGATAATCGATTAGAATTTTGAAATCTGCATAATCAATTTGAATAAACAAAAACGTTGACATAACAGAAACGAGCTAGGATATGTCTCCCTTAAAAATTCAATATCATCTCTTTACTAAGAAGTCAATAACATATCCTCCTTGAGACGCCAATCCATCATTTCAATTGGAAAGAGAATTCTCAATAATATTTATCATAAAAATTACTTGGAAGAGCTTTATAAAGTCGATTTAATTGGTAAAAATGGTGTACACAAATCAAGAAGCCCATGATATGTTGCAAGTTTATTTTGAATCAGGTTCATTCGCTGCCGCCGAAATTCTTTGGCAACAACGGTATCCGGATAGATTCCCTCATTCACGTAAAGTATTTTCCCGGCTCTCTAGAAGAATAAAAAATGAGGGTATTGTGCAACCTCATCATAATAAAGGAAGGGTCATTCGTCGCCGCGTCCGGGATGAAAGGTCAGCAGATATCCTTGCATCAACAATCGTTCAACCACACGATTCCTTGAGACGGCGTGCAATCGATAGTGGTGTTTCTGTTACTACTATTCAACGCATTCTCAAAAGTGAAAAATTCCACCCCTATCGTATGGAATTACACCAAGAACTTACGAACGGTGATTTCGTACAACGGCTCCAATTTTGCAACTGGATTCAAAATCAAGGAGAAAATTTCCACAGATCCATATTATTCTCAGATGAAAGCACATTCAAAATTGATGGAGAAGTGAATACGTGGAATTGCCGTTACTGGACTCAAAATAATCCCCATTGGATGAGAACGCTTGATCATCAACATGTTTGGAAAGTAAATGTTTGGTGCGGGATCATCGATGACCGTATCATAGGTCCGATATTCTTTGATGGTAATCTGGACCGTTTCCGGTATGTAGCTCTGATTGAGAATGATCTGCCTGTCCTTCTGGAAGATGTTCCATTGGAACTAAGGCGAAACATGTGGTTCCAGCAGGATGGTTGTCCTGCCCATACTGCGATTATTTCCAGAACAAGTTTGAATCGTAGTTTCCCCAACAGATGGATTGGCAAATATGGTCCTCGTAATTATCCTCCCCGATCTCCAGATCTCACAGTTCTGGATTACTATCTATGGGGAAGGGTGAAGGATTTAGTATACCGCGAGCGTCCAACTACAAGGGATGACATGATTCGTAGGATCACAGAGGCAATACGATCGCTTGACACAGAGGAAATTAGAAGAGCTGTCGATAATTTTCAGAGAAGAGTACAACTATGTATTAATCAAGGTGGACAACATTTCGAACATCTTTGATGATCATTAATTACCATCAGATGATGGAAAAATTTTTTTTCGGATATTATCTACTGAATGTTCCATTATGGTATGACAACTACATAATTAAAATTATCGAAGATTCTAGGAGAAGCGATTTACTGGAAAATTCTTATTATTTCAGGTTAGAGTTTTTTATTTTCCTTCGACTAATGTTATTTTTGAAGTTGTATGAACTGGACTTGCTATTTCAATTGATTTTCACGGACTGGATGACTTTTCTCCATGGTATGACAACTACTTAAGAAACTTTATGAGACATTTCTAAAAAATTTTTATAAAATGTCTTTTCACTTCTAGGTTAGAAATGTATTGCATTAGTTGTTCGATGCTTTTGCATCTCTGTTTACGTTTTCTCATTTTTCTTCTGGAAAATAGTTAAATGTCAATTATGACATGGATGAAGAGCTAAAGTCCAACTTCCACTTCCTCGGTAGTGCTCTTCGGAAACGACTCTCTGTGCAAGGAACATGAGAGGGCGGCTAAGCGAAGCTCTGGCAAATCAGAAGCATTCCAGGAACAAAATAAGAGATAAAATTTGTTGTTCAAATTCCACCCGTAAAAAATAAATAAAAATCCTATTTTTTTGAGTGATTGCAAATTTTGATTTAAGATTAAGATACTTTATGAAGAGATAACATGCCATTGGTTCTTTGGAATCGTTGACCCCTAGTCAATTTTTATCTGTAGGGTGGAGAAAGTTAATTTTTTCAATAGGAACCCAATTTTTTTTTCAATTTCAGATTTTTTGAACATAAGGCCATACTATTGGCACATTCCCTAGAGGAGATAGCCTTAAGAAAGAAAAAAAAAATAAGGCCATACTTCTTTACGAATCCGGGAATAACCCCCTCTCCTCCCCTCCACTCCAGATAAAAAATGGACTGGGAGGTAATTTTTCGGGAGGAACGGCATTTTTTACTAGAGATTTAAATTATTCATGAAGAAATGAACAACTTTTGTTTCAAAACTTTTCTCGTATCTCGGCTGAATAACGCTTAAGCGAATATGACCGATAGAATAGTTTTTTGCGATTACAGGGCCATCTGTGCATAAAAAAAAAAATGTTTGTAACAAAAGTTTCTTATTTTTTCCTGTAGATTCCGAATCCGCAATAAAAAATAGGGGGTGCTATTTAAGAAAAAAAGTTACCCCCACCCCCGCCCATGGGGGTGGGGGTGGGAGGTGGGGGTGGTTTTGGTTAAATAGTTTTTTCGAAAATATTTTACCCCTATTTTTTTATTTTTCAATCTGATGATTATTTCTCGAGATATTAGGGGTGGACGGGTGGTCTGAAACACCCTGTATAGTAGAATTATACAACTTCAGGCTGATGTCATCGATACTCTAAATTCGGGAATTCTGCAAAAATTAGTACTTCACTGTAAATGGGGATGTGATGGAAGCAGCGGTCAAAGTGTTTATAAGCAAAAATTTGCTGTGGATGGAAAATCTTATGAAAGCATTTTTTATACTTCTCTGGTACCTTTACAATTAATCCACAACAATCACGAGACGGATGAAGCAACTATTGTGTGGAAAAATCCTAGACCTTCATCTCCTCGATTCTGCAGACCAATACGATTGCATTTTGTACATGAAGATGTACGATCAACACAGAAAGAAGTTACCGACATTGAACAGCAGATTGAGGGTCTTGCACCATACACTACTGAACAAAATGTAAAATTAATTTCAGTAACCTATTGTATGTCGTTTACGATGATAGACGGCAAAGTCTGTAACGCTGCTTCCTGTGCAAAGCCACCTCTAAAGATTTTAATAACATCGACAAAATTATAAAAATGGATATTACTACAGATAATTTAAGATTTGGCATATCTACATTGCATGCGTGGATTCGTTATTTCGAGTGCTGCTTTTGTCGTATAAGCTCACAACTCAAAAGTGGCAAGCTCGTGAAGAGGAAGTGAAAAAGATTGTGAAAATACGCAAGAAAGGCATACAGACAATTTAAGATAAAACTGGGACTTATCGTTGATCGACCAAAGCCAGGATATGGCAGCTCAAACGATGGAAATACAGCCCGCCGCTTTTTCTAAAATGCTACCATATCTGCTGAAATATGTTGTGGTCAGGGACACAAAATCTCCAAATTTGCATATATCCAATAAAAGAAAATCTTATTTCCCTACGCCTATGGTCGGGTTGCCCCACAGCAGTACCCAAAATTAAACGGCGGCGCTGGCGATCCCCGTTTGGGATTCCGCTCCTTAGGTTTCGAGCGCCGAATTTTGGTTGCTGCTCAGGCAGAAAAATCACCAGAATTCGTCGCCCGAAACCCAGGGAACGGTAAATGAAGAAGCAAAAAACCCCGACCGAACGCGGTTGATGCTTCTACTTTTCGGTCGGATATTAACAAATTCTCGGACCGAGCAAGGCGCGACACATCAGCTCGTTCGGTTGAGTCCTTGGGGGCCACGGTCGACGTGCTGCGAGGCCGTTGCCGCTGGCTCAGACAGCTGCTGGCGGAGCATGATTGGCTGTCGACGCAGCTGTGTGGGTGAGCGGCACCGGTCTCCCAGACCGGGTCGGTGACGGCAGTTCTTTCTAGAATAAGCAGTCTTGGGCAGTCAGTTTTGGAGTTCAGTCTTGGGCAGTTCAGTCTAAAATGGGAGTCGCAGTTCAGTCTTAAATGGTAGTCGCAGTTCAGTCTTAAATAGTAGTCACAGTTCGGTCTTAAATATTTAGTTGGAGGGAAGTCGGAAATTGGAGTCTGGAACGGAGAGTCGGGATACAGGAAATTTTCCTTTTGGTGGTCTTTTCTTTTTCCGTTCCGCGGAGTGACAAATTTTTCCCGGGAGTGAGAACGGAGAACGCTGTGTGGATTACCCGCCGGACGGGACATCGCCGTGTATCTTCAAAAGAAAAAAAAAAAAAAAAAAAAAAGGGAAAATAAGTGGTGAAGTTATCTGATTTTAAATTTTTTTGTTGCAATCGCAATACTTACCGTGCTGCGATCTTGCGAGGCAAATCCTGAAAAAGTTAAAATAAAATAATTACGAACTGTGAACAATTATATGAAATATTTATTGTACTTACGATGTCTGTGAACTCTATAATCTGTGGATTAAAAAAAATAATTCTTGTATCATCCTTTTCTATATACTCTTTAAAATTGTTGCTATCAAGACATACCGTTTTGTGACTGTGGGGAGTAAATCCTAAAAATAAAATAAAATAATTATGAAACGTGAAAAACTAAATAAACTATTTATCATACTTACAATGACTGTGAGCTCTATAAACCGCTAATTAAAAATAACTTTCGTTTCACCCTCTTATAATGACCGTTAAATCTTGCTATCGCCGATACAAACTAAAACTATTTTGCTACCTGATAGTCACCAACGCACACCACGTCGGGGCCAGTCAATAGGCAGGGTGTAGCGTCAGCCGCAGCAGCAGTCTTCTCAACATCTTCATCAATCCTGAGTCAACGTTATCATCACCTCGCGGACTTCCACCACCAGCAGCAGCAAGGCGCCCAACGTTATATTTTTTTTTTTTATTCTCCCCTAAGTATGTCATCTCTGTTGTAAGTTAAGAAAGCTAATAGAATGCCAGGTATGTCACTATAAAATTATTTTATTGGTTCCCTCTCCCCATCTTCATTTCAGCCAAGGTCTACGGTCATAATTTCGTTTAAGGGACCTCCCCATTAATTTTTTTGGGCCAGGGGGGTAAGGTCAAAGGGTGGTTGGGGCATCGGCCATAGGGGGTCATTAACATCATAGCCTCCCCATGAGGGTCAATCACGGGCAGTTGCAGGGGTTCAGCCTGCTCTGCCCTATTCCGCCCCTGTACGCTTCAATTGAAAGTTTCCGTCGCGAGAGATTTTTTTCATGTTGTTGGTGGTCCGTTCCGGCGGCTCAAGGCGGTAATTTCGGCAAACCCCCCCCCCCCCCACGCTACCGCATATGCTAGCCCTGCCAGCTCTCGCTGCCGCACACCGTCGGACGAGGTGTTTAGCCGGGCCTCGAGGCACCAACCCGCAACAAATAACAAGAGGCGATGAAAATGTAGTTCACCGATTTCATGTTATTTTGCAGGTAATTTCGAGCGGGTATGATATACACGAAGGAAAATTCAAAGACTTGTGTAAATACCGCCCGTTTATTCATTGCTTTATATCCATGGTTTTACATGCCAACATTTGTACATAAAGTGTGAATGCACGGAGCAGAAAGTGTAAAATATGCCCTTTTACCGATCGGACAACTTTCCGAAGAGGCCCAAGAGTCACGCAATAAGGACATTAAGAACTACAGATTACATCATTCAAGAAAATGCTCTAGAGAATCGAATATGAGAGACATTTTCAATAGGCTCTTAGTAACATCAGATCCATTTCTCTCAAGCATCAGGAAATTGCCCCAGAGACCGGCGAAATCTCTACATAAAGAAGCTATACAATTGTTAAAACAACCTGAAGTCACCAGACAAGAGACAAGGAACGATTCCGATTTAGATACAAGTGGGTCAACATCAGAATCCGAATCGAATGATTCGAACATTGAAGATGACATACAAGATTTTTGTTACTAGGAGTAAATAACAGATATTTAATTTATTGCAAATTTTTTACTCAAGAAATTTTTGATAAATAAAAACATTGCTCAAGAGATTTTTTACTCATTTAAACCTAAAAATATTATAACATATTTTCTATTTAAAAATATTAAAAAATTTAAAATTTTTGCGGAATTATCCATATATCGCATCTGCTATTTTGAAAATTAACATTTCAATAACAAATTCGTAATCAGCGATCCCAAAAACCCTTAAGAAATACGATTGGGTATTTTTTGACTAATTGGTTAAATTACACCTGTGTGCAAAAAAATAGTAGTGAACCCATGAGGCAATTTTACTGTCCTAAAAATTCTATTGTACCTATTCGTGCAAAGCGACATCTATTGCAATTGCATTCATACGAGTCCAGTGAACAATATTTGAGGTCAAAACATTGCAGTGAAGTTTGTTGTGGTCGGGGAAACAAAAGAAAAAAGGAAAAAGGGAAAGGAAGGGAAGGAAAGGAAAAAAAAAAAATCTTTCACAATTTTTGCCTACGCCCATGAGCATTAGCGCAAGCGATGCTCCTATCCTTCGCCCAAATTTTTACGGCGGCTCTGCCTCAATTCGTAACCGGGTCCCGCTGCTCGGGTTTCGAGCGTTGAGTTGAGCTGCCCAAAAAGCAGCCAAATTCGGCGTTCGGCGTTCGAGGAACGGGACCGGGTCATAAAATCTCCGTCGCGAGGGCCCGGACCGAGACCAAACTCAAAAGTCTACCCAAAAATTTGGGCTCGAAAATTCGCGCCTCGGTCGGTCGGATAGTAGAAATTGTTCGCGACCGAAAAGTGTGTGGCGTCGCAAAGCCAAAACTCGGGCTCCGGCGCGAATGGGCAAGGAAAAGAAAACGGAGTCGCTGAGTCGCAAAGTCGAGATTTTTTTTTTGCCGCCGGAAAGAGAAATCGAGGAGTCGAATTTGAACCGCCGAGGAGGGGAGTTGAGCCGCCGAGGAGATAGGAGTGCTCCTGAAATTTTGGTGAATTGAAGTGACCGGCAGAAAGATTTCAAGTTAAATCATGTATTCATTTAATAATTAAACTGCACTTACCTGTGAAATTACATAACTTAATCCATCTCGGGCATCCAATTTAACTCATAAATTGCAATAAAATTTAACCATTGTATGGGCCCGATAAGAAGAGGCCAAACAGCATCATCAACCGTACGACGGCCGTCCAACGAAACAGAGCAGCAGCCCCCCTTCGAAGGCAGCGCATCACCCCGTCGTAGATTTAAGTTTTCTTTTAAATGTATTTAAGAAGGGACTACAAGAAACTATAAGGTATGTCACTATAAGTCTTTCTTTACTCCCTCCGGTACCCTCCACCCTTGCTTTTTTTCAGCCCTCGGAAATTTTTTTGTGATTTCTAAATTTTTTAAGGGACCTCCCTAAAATAATGGGCCCACGGAGAGGTCGTTGGGTGGTTGGGGCTATTGCCTAGCGGGGGTCGTCTGTCATCTTGACCCCCCCTAGGAGTCGTTCATTGGCAGGAACAGGGGTTCTGTCCGTCCTGCTTTTGTCCATACCCTTGCGATTTTTTTTTCAGGTTGTTCCGTCGCGGGAGATGAAACTTTTCGTTGTCGGTGGTGGTCCGCTTCGGCGGCTGAACGCGGTTTTTTGGCAACCCCCCCCCCCCCCCCCCCCCCCCCCCCCACACACACACACACAACTGCCGCAATGCTAGCCTGACAGCTCCCGCAGCCGCATACCGCCGGACCAGGTGCATTAACCGGGCCCTGAAGTACCAAACCACGTTTTCGATAACAAGTTAGGTTCATTTCCTGCAGTAGAAGATTATATGTGGAAAGGAAAGTGCACTGTGCAAAATAATAGAAGTGAACGCCATATTGGTTAATATTTCCTTACAATATAAACGAATTGAATTTTACTTATAAATTTGTATAGCGGTAAGTTAGGCTTATTCAATATACGTGGAAATCAGTTTTGCATTCGACGTATTTTTAGCAAAAATGGGTCGAGGAAAACATTGCAGCGAGGAACAAAGAAAAATCATCAGAAATTTACTGTCCCAAGGCAAAACCTATAAATTTATACAGGAAACTATTGGTTGTTCTCCTACGGCCTACGCTAATGCAAAAAAATGGTCTGAGAAGCCAGAGACCCGAGGGCGAAAAAGAAAACTCAATAGCAGAAAAATAAGAGACATAACAAAAATGGCTAAAACTGATCCTTTTACGACATCCGCAAAGATAAAACAACAGCTTAACCTCAGTGTCGACACTTCAACTATTAGAAGAAGGCTAAAAGAAGCTCAGCTCTTTGGTAGAAGTCCGAGAAATGTACCGCTCTCAACAAAACGTCATATTGGAAACAGAAAACAATTTGCACTAGAACATCAGTATTGGGAAGCGAGTAAATGGCGTAATATTCTTTGGACGGACGAGACCAAAATCGTTCTCTATGGTTCTGCAGGACGCAGGCAGTATATAAGAAGACCAGAAAATTCAGCTTATAATCCACGATATACAGTAAAGACAGTAAAGCACGGAGGAGCAAAAATAATGGCATGGGGCTGTTTTTCGTATTGTGGTGGTTGTTGTCTACGATAAAAAGTTTTAATATTATTCGGATTGCATATTTGATTTCGGTAATGTTAAGCTTTATTTTTCATATCATGTGGTGTTGATCTTAGATGATATGGGAAATTTATTAAAAAGTTTTAATGTATTCGGACTACGTATTTGATTTCGGGTTAAAGTAAACGATGGAAATTTGCATGAAAATTAAGGTAGATATATGTAGATGCTGAGTAGTATTTTGGATGTATTTCAAATAGTTAATGTAGTGTGGTTTTGATATTTTGGTTGCTATAGAAATTAGAAATTACTGTGTAAATGTAGTACTGTAGTGATTTGATTCTATATAATCTAGTGAGTGTAGATGTAGTAAGCTTAGATGTAGAAGTAGATATTTTTGTTTCAATAATTGTAAATAGCCAGTTCTTCCGTGTCATTGAATAAAATAAGACGCTTTTAAAAAATATATTAAGTCTATTTTAAAAAATATCCGAAGAAAATATACATTTAAAAAAAGCTCATAATTTTAATTAATTTAATTTGTTTTAATTAAATAATAAAGTGGATCAAGGGATAAATAAAAAAATATAAAATAAAAGTTATAAAAAGTAAATAAAGGATAATAAAAAATAAAACCTGATATAGGAAGAACCCACAGTATTATGGTACTGGCCCAATATTTTGGGTTAAAGATAGGATGGATGCCAAAGTTTATGTTGATATTATGCAGACTGTTATGTTACCCTATGCGGAGGAAGAAACGCCGCTGAAATGGGTCATGATGCAAGACAATGACTCAAAACACACGAGTAAGTTTGTTATGGTCAGGGAATCTAAAACCCAAAATCCCAAAACTTTTCGTCATAAAATTTTCTTTTCGCCGCCGCCCATGGTTCTCGGCTGCAGGTTGCCCCTCACATTCAAAAATTTTAAAAACGGCGGCGCTGTTGATGACCGCTTGAAACTCCGCTCCTTGAGTTTCGAGCGCAGAATTTTGGTCGCTGCCCAGGCAGAAAAATTCACCAAAATTTGTCGCCCGAAACCCAAGGAACGGTAAATGAAGAGCCAAAAAACTGCGACCGAGCGCTGAGGAGCCTCCTATTTCTCGGTCGCATACAAAAATTTTTTCCGGACCGAGCGCTGATGAATCTCTTAATTCTCGGTCGCATACAAAAATTTATTCGGACCGAGCAAGGAGTGATGCGAGAAGCTCGCCGGTCGGATCCCTTGTACCGCGAGTGGCGAGGCGCGATCCCGCTGTCGCTGGCTCACACAGCTGCTGCGAGCGCACGATTGGCTGACGGGCAGTTGTGTGAGTGAGTGACACCGGGACCGCCAACGACCGATTTGGCGTGGCGTCGGTGAAGGCAGTTTGGAATTAGCCCTGGGGGTAGGCGGACGTGGGTCTGGGAAGAGTTGTGGTTGTTCAATTAAAGATATTTTTTTTCATATCAAGTTCTAATAAACTTGGTTTTTTTTATATCACGCGTCAATAATTTATATGTTTTTCACCTTCAGATGGTAAATAATGTTGGATTATCTGAAGCTTTGTTTGATGAATTTTATCCCGGTGTATCAATGTTGTTGGCTCAAATTTTATTTCCTGCCTCTGTATTTACGCAAGACGATAGAACTATGATCAACAACGCTTTATGTCGTTTCATATTGGCCGTAAAGGCATCGCCTGTTTTAATTGAAAAGTTGCACCAAAAACATGATGCTTATCCAATGTTGATAGCTCTTCCAAATGTCTCAGGAAATGCGTATAATAATAGAATAGTTGACTATTTATGGGTGTTATACACCCAGTATAACGATGTTTTGAGAGGTGATCATAAGGAAGGTAGGCCTATACTTCGTATGATCACTAAATATTATAATGATGTCCCTCCTGAAATGATGCCTGCTACTTCAATTGGTATTGACAATATGAGTATATGTGCTCCATATCAGCAAGGGAGAAATATTAACGATTTACCCGTTGATAGTCGCTTTGATGATATTCGTAAAAAATTCCGGCTATCACCTGGAGGAGCCATATTAATTAATGAGGTATTTAATGTTATGATGTCGCCATCTGATGTTCAATATATGAACAAATTATATGTAATGGACGGCTTAATTAGTGGGTTGCATGTTCCCACTACATTTTCTCAAAATCGAGCGTGCAGTAATTTCCTAAATTATATGAAGTTTGAGGGTAAAATAAACTTCCTTACATGTATAACGCATTACAATTATAATATTCCAAAATACAGCTCCGCTTTTGTGTGTGATTCTAAATGGCGTAACCCACCTGTCCACTTACGTGAACGAGTGTTAGTCCCATTATTTTCTACCATAACTGCCGCAATTAGATTGGAACCTGGACAAATATTCATGGAAAATATTACACCTACATTTATGTTAGGATCTGGCACAGTAATACGTATGACTTTATTTTTAGCTATGTATCATTTGGTGTCTGAATTCTTTAAAATGAATACTGATATAGCGCCACTTAAGCCACAGATGGTTAAAGTTGCGCAGTCACTTACGGCTAAAGTATTAGGTGATGAATTATTTGATGCAAAATCAGAGTATGGTTATGACTCTTCAGGATCTGCTGAATGGATGTCATTTCTAGATTCTGCACGCAACTTTAAATCAGAGACGTATTCTGAATTTATTAATATTGTATCATCTCACATTGAGATTATACAGAGGCTATTGCCGAATATTGGAGTATGTGATCATTTTTACTTAGTGAGACGTGTTGTTACTGGAAATGTAATAATCGGTGGTGATTTGATGGTGGTTGGCGCCAACTCTTGTATTAAGAGTAGATTGAACGTCATTCATACTGTTGGTAGCTATGATGATTATGTGTTATTGAAGAGACGCATTTCCGCTGATGACCGCACCCATACATTTGATAATGATTTTGATAGAATGTATTACAGTTTGAAAGATATTCCAGCTTCACAACAGTTGGAAGGCAACGATGTAATGATTGAAGCTATAAAAGTGAATTTACCTTGTAAGGTTAAATTATCTATAGTTCATGAAAACGGTACGTATAAGCATAGTAATACGCCGTCGTTACGGTACATAGATTTTAAATCTTTAATGGATTTGACTAAGGATAGTAATACGGCTGGATGCCTATTTACACCTAAAGTTGTGGATGTTCCAATGACCATAATATTAAATGATTTTGGATCTAGACGGGAACGAACTCTTGTCGATAAGTCCATTCAGATGGATTATTATGAAGGATTATCTACTGCACAAGTTATAGTGCCGTCAGCCGTCAGGTACACAGGGGGATCCATACATGCACACAGGGGGATTAACATGTAACACACTAGTGTACGTGCCGTATCTGTGTGCGTGTGCCGCAACTGTGTGCACTGACGGTAGTGCGACTATACCCTCCCCGTGGGGGCGGCTGGTAACAGACTTCCGGCACGGTCAAGTCTCTGCCGGAAGTTCTGGCTAATTATAGTCGGGCGGAGAGAAGGATACTCTCTTAAATAAAATACCCCAAGCCAAGGTGAAACAGCATACGCCGAGGGCTGCGTGGCTAAGGGGGTGCTTAGTCGATAGTATGCGGACTCCAGATACCTGGCGCCCTCTGGTTTCAACATAGCCTTCTCGGGGGCATAACGGGATCTCTGCCCTCGAGTGACCTACATCACTCCCGTACTCGTGGGTTCAAAACATGGAGTACAATAAAAATTTACCAAACAAGGTGGGCACTACCTCAGAAATGCCAACACAGGTGGCTTCGAAGCCCCAGGAAGAGGAAGACTTGGATTCCTCAAACCAGTCAGGACTGCATTTGGATGCCCTATTCAGCCCTGCTGAGGAAATGGAGGTTGATGCTTCAGGGAGTGAAGCGGACATCACCCTCGTACCAGAAGAGTTGGCAGACTCGTTGGACACAGAGGCGCGTGACGCCCTAGCGAATCAGGCCAAGCTCAGAAGCGTTTCTCCCCTATCGGACGAGCTTCGGATGGAAGAAACTAAATCTGAACTCAATCTCGACAAGGGCCCTAGAGGCACTAACGGAGGGAGAGCGAAGTTTAGTGGAGCGGCCAAGAAAAGATTCAGATGGCTTCTGAATCATGGACATAGCCGTGAGGAAGCTAAAAGCCTAGCTGAAAAACCCCTAAAGGAGCTGATGGAAAGCTCTAAACGCTCCAGATCGGAAGGGACTCCCCCAGAGCCCGAAAATACGAAAAAGAGGAGAGTTGGGGTGGCCAGCAAGCCTGAGAGCAGAAGGGAAGCCACAGTTGGGAAGGTGCAGGAGCCCACAGCTCCTATGGCACCTCCATCCTATAAAAACGTCCTGACAGGGACGAGGATGGGCATTCTCCCAACAGGATTCCCAGAGGAATCTCTCAGCGTCAGCCAACTGGAGGCTTTACAGGAGGCGATTTTGGAAAATATCCTGCTAAATGAGGATGGAGAGTTGAAGCCCACCTTTAACGGGATATCCCATAAGTCAGGATGGTTGATGGTTCATTGTGCCAACGAAGAGACCGTTAAATGGCTCAGGTTGACCATTGGGGACATCAAACCCTGGGACGGCGCCAAGCTGCGGGTGGTGGACGAGGAACATATTCCTCGCTCCAAAATCCTTGTTGGATACTTTCCAGACAGCAAGGAATACCCGACTGAGAAGATTCTGCGGTTCATCAAAGCCCAGAATCACGACCTAAAGGTAGCTGACTGGAAAGTCCTTAGAAGAGAGTCGGAGAAGAAGGCGGAGCAACTGACACTCTCGGTGGACTGCAGCTCAGCTGAAATGCTGAAAAAGGTCTCCTTCAGGATCGGTTATAAATATGGGCATATTAACCTAAAGCCCAAAGGTAGCCTCCTGAAGGAGACAGGAAAACTGGAAGGCGCAAAAGCTCGGCCTGGAGGCAGGAAAACATCAGGACTTAGGAAGGAGACTGTTTCGAAACCTGCCGCAGCTGGACCATCTGCTGCTACCTCAAGTGCACCCGCGGAGGGGGCGGATGCGGCGAGGGGTTTGGGGGCTCACCCGGGCGAGGGAACGAAAGTCCCTGGTCCGGGGGAGCGGCCGGCCCCGAAAACCGTAGAGGTCCCCTTGGCGGGCTGCATTACTGGGAAGGTGTCCTCAACCCCTTCACCAAGCCAGGCGAAGACTGGCTTAACCAAGAGGAAGAGCACCAACTCAAAACCCCTGGCCCATAAAGCCAAGCCGCTGCCACTACCCGGGAAGGGCAGCAGCACAAAGAAAGCGGGGAAGGGAGCGGGGCAAACCGGAAGGCCCAAGGACGGGAACAAAGCATTAGGACAGGCTGCTCAAAAACCAAAGGATCCGAGTAAGGCATCCGGTTTAGACAGCCTGTCCAAAGATGCCTAGTTGCCGCAAAACCGCCCTAAAATTTCTACAGGTGAATCTCCACCACGCAAAAGCAGCCTCGGACGTGCTTAATCGGAGATTCACCAAAGAAAAAATTGATGTAGGGCTAATTCAAGAGCCCTGGTCCTGCAGAGGAATTATCAAAGGACTACCATCAATTAACCAAAGTAAGTTAATCTACAGCAAGGAGCACCCGGCTCCAAGAGCTGCCATGCTGGTCAGCTCTAGGATTGACTTTATTCCCGTTACAGAGCTTATCTCTCGTGACCTGGTTGCTGTGACCGTAAACGTCCCTACCAACGCGGGAAAAAGGGAGGTAATAATCGCCTCTGCCTACTTCCCAGGCGAAACGGAGACGGCTCCACCACCGGAAATCCAGCAACTGATGGAGTTTTGCAGACGAAGAGGTAAGCCTGTCATTATAGGCTGCGACGCGAACGCGCACCATACAATCTGGGGCAGCAGCAACATTAATCGAAGGGGTGAGTACCTACTGGAATTCCTAATGGTAAATAACTTAGAAATAGCCAATACGGGTACGGAACCTACCTTCTCTAACGCAATACGCAGTGAAGTACTGGACCTAACCTTAGCCAGCCCTTCTCTGCTAAATTGCATAATCAAATGGCATGTATCTGAAGAAGCCTCTTTCTCCGACCATCGTCACATTAGATTTGACGTGGAGGCTGAAATTACGTGCCAGGAAAAGAGAAGAATTCCCCAACAAACAGACTGGATCTGTTATCAGGAGCAGGTTAGGCAAGATCTAAAAGAGCTCCCGTGCTCACCGATCACGTGCCGAGAAAACCTTAACCTCTTCTCTTCCAAACTCACAAGCGTAATCCTCTCTTCGTATGATGATAATTGTCCGCTAAAGACAAGAAAACAAACCAGGGATGTTCCCTGGTGGAATAGGGAACTGGATAGCTTGAGAGTTAAAACTCGAAAGCTTTACAATAGAGCCAAAAAAGGTGGCTCAATAGAAGCCTACAAAGAGGCCTTAACCCTATACAGGGTGTCCCAGAACTCAACGTCAAGCCGAAACTGGGTGACAGGATTGATTGTAACCATCATGAGAAAAATCAGAAAAAAAATCTATCCCATGCAGTTTGAAAATTATGGGCATTTAAGAAAAAACCTAGAAATTTGGTAAAACTGTAACCATTCTTCGGTTATTGTGGTTAATTTTTATTATTTTTGTTCATTTAAACTTAGGAACCGTAACCCTAAATAACATTTCTAGAAACACAGTCAAAAACAATGACACAATTGCCCCAAGTTTCCTAGAATGAAGACTATTTGTTAAACTATGAAATTAACATTTTCAAAATTTGTCGACTTTGAAAGGCCCTCCTTTAAAAAAAATGTACTAGAGCGCCTTGGCAAGTGCCATTGAAAGTTGGCCCATTTAATCAGGATTGTAAAAAGGTACAATACTTGTTAGTTTCATACTAAAAAAAACGAGTGAAAAAATAAAAACCACAAGTAACCCGATTTTTGCTAACCCATTTTACTCAGTTAAAATGTTTTTCATCGCACAAACTCTTGGTAAGTTCTTAATTTTACGGCAAAACGATGAGAGAGATGGATAGTGGACATGTTTGCCATGAGCGAGACAGTCAACAAAAGTAAAAAAGTCAACAAAAGTAAAATTAATAAAATAATGAAAAGTCTTGACCTAGTTTAGTTTAGGTTATTAGAATAAAAGTCAGATAGGGAAATAACATTTTTTATTACAACAAATGTTCAAATTGTTTACCATCAGCCTCAATACACGCCCTACATCTTCTTAAAAAAGATCTAGTTATTAGCCGGGCATATCCTCGAGAGTTGATGTCCTCAGCAGCTTGAGAAATTCGTTCTCGCAGCTCGGCTACGCTCTCAATGGGCTTTGAATAAACTCTTTCTTTGAGAACGCCCCAATAAAAAAAATCCAGGGGATTTAAATCTGGGGAACGGGCTGGCCACGAGATAGTGCCTGAACGTCCAATCCACCTTCCCGGATATTCCTGGTCAAGGAAGTCTCTTACTTGCACTGCGTAATGCGCTGGGCAGCCATCTTGTTGATACCACATGTGGCGACGATCTGTTAGTGGTACGTCCTCTAACAAAGTTGGTAAATTTTCTCGTAAAAAATGTAGATAATTCGTGCCATTCAAGTTCTCAGGCAGCTCAAAAGGCCCAACAATTTTGCCGTTTAAAATTCCGGTCCACAGGTTTACTTTAAAGCGATACTGGGATCTGTCTTCTCGCATTAAATGTGGATTCTCCACATGCCACTCGTGAAAATTGTGTAAGTTTATGTAACCATCTTTTTTAAATGTAGATTCATCTGACCAGAGAATTTTTCCGATGAATTGGGGATTTTCATTATGCCTCTGTAGCATTGTTCTACAAAATGAAATCCTTTCAGGATAATCTCGAGGGAGAAGCCTTTGAACTCGTTGTACGTGAAACGGATGCATTTCGGCTCTTTGTAAAATACGATGTGCTGTGCTTTTGGGTATTCCCGTTCTTTCTTCAATTCCACGAACGGAAATACTTGGGTCATCGGCGACCTCTTCTAACACCTCTTCCTCGTAAGGAAAGCGAGGTCTACCTCCAGCCTGTATTTGATTCGGGAAATGACCGCCCTCCGTGAGTGAACGGTGCACATTAACAAACACGCGGTGATCCGGATAGCGCTCTAAATTTGGATATCTTTCACGATAAAGTCTAGCGGCGGCACTTGCGTTGCATCTGCATTCCCCATAAATGAGGTGCATGTTCGCATATTCTTGTGAAGTGTAGCGCGTAGGCATGGCAGATAACAAGGATGCCAACACAAAAGTTCAATTCCAAAAGAGAGAAGCCAACAACTATTATTTAAAATAAAGAGAGAAGCCAAAGTTGCCGGTACGTAATCAACAAGTCCAATTCACAAAAATCCAAGTCCATAAAGAGAAGCCAAAGTTGTCAGTACTAAATCAACACAAGCGAATACGGAAAGGTGCGCAGTAGACGAATGAGCGAAACGTACTAACTGGTGTCAGACTGGTAGCGTAGCCATTTGCTTGGTATGGCGTCTGTATCTGTTTCATTCGCACTGGTTTAAACGACGCATCTTCGTCTCACTGCGTGGCGTCACTATCTGTCTCACTCACTCATGGCAAACATGTCCACTATCCATCTCTCTTATCATTTTGCCGTAAAATTAAGAACCTACCAAGAGCTTGTGCAAATAAAAAACATTTTAACTGAGTAAAACGGGTTAGCAAAAATCGGGTTACTCGAGGTTTTTATTTTTTTTACTCGTTTTTTTAGTTGGAAACTAACAAGTATTGTACCTTTTTACAATCCTGATTAAATGCGCCAACTTTTGATGGCACTTGCCAAGGTGCTTTAGTACATTTTTTTTAAAGGAGGGCCTTTCAAAGTCGACAAATTTTGAAAATGTTAAATTCATAGTTTAGCAAATAGTCTTAATTCTAGGAAAATTGGGGCAATTCTGTCATTATTTTTGACTGTGATTCTAGAAATAATATTTAGGGATACGGTTCCAAAGTTTAAAATAACAAAAATAATAAAAATTAACCACAATAACCGAAAAATGGTTACAGTTTTACCAAATTTCTAGGTTTTTCTTAAATACCCATAATTTTCAAACTGCATGGGATAGATTTTTTTTCTGATTTTTCTCATGATGGTAACAATCCATCCTATCACCCCGTTTCAGCTTGACGTTGAGTTCTGGGACACCCTGTATTAAAACCACCCTTACGCATTAAAACTTTGGTTTTCTTTTTATCTAAAAATTCCAATAAAGGGATAGCCTGGATCGGAAAATTTTCAATTGGCACTATATTTATTATTATTATTTCCAGCGGGTCGTTAAGTTACTCTAGGTACCTCTCGATAGCAAACGCGACCTAAAAGATCTATTGTGCTAAACCCCTCTCGATTAGACCCCATCCAATTCAAGATCCTTGAAGTAGGCTATGGTACTCTGGGGCGTCGCATTCGACACATCTGCCGGAGCGATGATAGACGCTCCGAAGTGTGTCAGCCTTTGTCGACATAGGGCTGGACAATGGCAGAGTACATGCTCTGCTGTTTCCTCTTCTTCCAGACAGAATCGGCATGTATCATCATCCTCTACACCTATCTTTTTAAGATGGTATTTCAGGGCACAGTGTCCCGTTAGTAGGTCAGTGATGATTTTTAGATCCGGCTTGTTGAGCATTAAGATTTTCTTCGTCCTCTGTTCTGAGGGGACGATGAATCTTTTTGCTTGTCTTAGTCCGCTTTGATTATTCCAGTAAGTGGCTTTACTGTCTTTTTCCCATAGCCTGAGGTAGGATCTGTAATAGCTCCTGGCAAGGCCACAGTAAGGCTCTGGTCCGATGAAACCGGATTTAGCTCCATTTCTGGCAAGTTCATCCGCCTTTTCGTTACCAAGTATTCCTTCATGGCCCGGTACCCAGGCTATGGTAAGCCTATTAGACTTTGCAAGTATTTTTAACGTTGACAGGCAACACCAAACCAGGTCCGACTCTATAGTATAACTAGAGAGCGCTCTAATCGCTGCTTGGCTGTCCGTCAAAATCCATATTCTAGCACCTCTCATCCCCTTTCCTATGATGGTTCGGGCGCAGGTATCTATGGCAATTATCTCAGCCTGAAATATTGTGGGAGTTCTCCCTAAGGCCACGGAGATCTGACAATTGGGTCCGTAGACACCAGCTCCGGAGAAACCGTCGCACCTGGAACCGTCAGTGTACCACGCAGATATGCCCAGTCGGGCGGGGTTTTTGTTTTCTTTCCACCACTGTCGGTCATTTATTAAGATTTTGAATGGTACGTCCAAGTTCGGTCTTTTTAATATCAGGTCTGACGGGCCCTGAATCAGCGGGTCACGTGAGAACACCCTCATTATCTGTGGATGCTCCCCGCTTCCCTGGGCGTTGAGGTGACCTGTTATTTGGAGTTTTAGTGTGTTGCTAGCCGCTTCCTTTTGTATGTAAAGGTGAAGCGGCAAAAGGTCTAGCAGCACTTCTAAAGCCGCAGTTGGGCACGTTTTCATGGCCCCTGTAATTCCAATACAGGCAAGTCTTTGCACTCTGTTAAGTGTGGCAACTGCCGTAGACTGCTCCGTTTTGTTCCACCATATGGCTGCTGCATAGGTGACGATGGGTCTTATTATCGCCTCGTATGACCATAGTATCATTTTAGGCTTTAGCCCCCATTTTTTTCCAAACAGTCGACGACATGTCCATATGGCTCGTGTAGCCTTTTCTACTGTTTTGTTCAGGTGGGTGTTCCAAGTGAGGCGTTGATCTAGCGTAACTCCTAGATATTTCGCCTCTGTGGTTAACCCAATCGTGGTTCCATTCAGCAAGGGGGTCGTCACATTAAGCTTCCTCCTTCTGGTAAAGGGTACTATTACTGTTTTATTGGGATTGACTTTAAGGTCAACCTCCTGGCACCAGTCAGACACAAGGTTTAGAGCCATCTGGGCTTTGCGTGATAGCACGCGGTCCTCTTTGCTCTGGATGATAATGACAATGTCATCCGCATAACCTTGGCATTCTATCCCGGCATTTGTCAACTTCTCTAGAAGTCCGTCAACGACGATTGACCACAGGAGCGGAGACAGGACCCCTCCTTGGGGGCAGCCCCTTGTGGCCCATGCCGTCACGGAACTTCCGCACAAGTTTGCCGTGATCTTGCGACAGCCTAACATGGCTTTAATCCAATTCACCGTCTGGGTATCAATGCCTTTTCCGACGGCTGCTTTTTCCATGGATTCAAAGGAGGTATTATCGAACGCTCCTTCTATGTCTAGAAAAATACATAGGGCTGTTTCTTTCCCTTTGAGTGACTTTTCTATTTTTGTAACCAGGCTGTGGAGGGCGGTGATAGTCGATTTGCCCCCCTGGTAAGCGTGCTGGTTTGGGTGTAGTGGAGCCTCACGTAATGCAGTATTACGTATGTAGTTGTCTAACACCTTCTCCATGGTTTTAAGGAGAAAGGAGGTTAGACTAATGGGTCGATAGGCCTTGGGCTCAGAGGGATTTCTCCCTCCGCCCTTCGGTATAAAAGCAACCCTTGCATCCCTCCACCCATCAGGGATTACTCCTAGTGTAAAACTGGCTCTTGTCACTTTGATAATGGCTCGTATTAATTCTTCTCTCGGGCCCTTTTGCAGTAGAGCTGGGAAGATGCCATCTCCTCCAGGAGATTTGAAGGCCTTGAATGAGTCAATTGCCCACTCAATTCTTCTTGGTGTAAAGATGCGACCAGAAAGGCTGCTGGCCCGTAAGGGGATCTCAGGATCAAGTTCCGTTGATCCCCTGGAGGGTCCATCATCTTCTGTTATCGAGTCTGGGAAGTGTGTTTGAATGAGAAGCTTCAAGGTTTCCTCCCCGTTCTCCGTGAAAGTACCGTCCGGCTTTTGTAGTAGTCCGATTCCGTTTGTATGATCTTTAGAGAGGACTTTTTGGAGTCTGGCTGTGGTTGGTAGGTCTTCCACACCTTCACAGAAACTTCTCCATGTCTTCCTCTTGGCTTTACGTATTTCTTTGTTATATAGGGTTAAGGCCTCTTTGTAGGCTTCTATTGAGCCACCTTTTTTGGCTCTATTGTAAAGCTTTCGAGTTTTAACTCTCAAGCTATCCAGTTCCCTATTCCACCAGGGAACATCCCTGGTTTGTTTTCTTGTCTTTAGCGGACAATTATCCTCATACGAAGAGAGGATTACGCTTGTGAGTTTGGAAGAGAAGAGGTTAAGGTTTTCTCGGCACGTGATCGGTGAGCACGGGAGCTCTTTTAGATCTTGCCTAACCTGCTCCTGATAACAGATCCAGTCTGTTTGTTGGGGAATTCTTCTCTTTTCCTGGCACGTAATTTCAGCCTCCACGTCAAATCTAATGTGACGATGGTCGGAGAAAGAGGCTTCTTCAGATACATGCCATTTGATTATGCAATTTAGCAGAGAAGGGCTGGCTAAGGTTAGGTCCAGTACTTCACTGCGTATAGCGTTAGAGAAGGTAGGTTCCGTACCCGTATTGGCTATTTCTAAGTTATTTACCATTAGGAATTCCAGTAGGTACTCACCCCTTCGATTAATGTTGCTGCTGCCCCAGATTGTATGGTGCGCGTTCGCGTCGCAGCCTATAATGACAGGCTTACCTCTTCGTCTGCAAAACTCCATCAGTTGCTGGATTTCCGGTGGTGGAGCCGTCTCCGTTTCGCCTGGGAAGTAGGCAGAGGCGATTATTACCTCCCTTTTTCCCGCGTTGGTAGGGACGTTTACGGTCACAGCAACCAGGTCACGAGAGATAAGCTCTGTAACGGGAATAAAGTCAATCCTAGAGCTGACCAGCATGGCAGCTCTTGGAGCCGGGTGCTCCTTGCTGTAGATTAACTTACTTTGGTTAATTGATGGTAGTCCTTTGATAATTCCTCTGCAGGACCAGGGCTCTTGAATTAGCCCTACATCAATTTTTTCTTTGGTGAATCTCCGATTAAGCACGTCCGAGGCTGCTTTTGCGTGGTGGAGATTCACCTGTAGAAATTTAAGGGCGGTTTTGCGGCAACTAGGCATCTTTGGACAGGCTGTCTAAACCGGATGCCTTACTCGGATCCTTTGGTTTTTGAGCAGCCTGTCCTAATGCTTTGTTCCCGTCCTTGGGCCTTCCGGTTTGCCCCGCTCCCTTCCCCGCTTTCTTTGTGCTGCTGCCCTTCCCGGGTAGTGGCAGCGGCTTGGCTTTATGGGCCAGGGGTTTTGAGTTGGTGCTCTTCCTCTTGGTTAAGCCAGTCTTCGCCTGGCTTGGTGAAGGGGTTGAGGACACCTTCCCAGTAATGCAGCCCGCCAAGGGGACCTCTACGGTTTTCGGGGCCGGCCGCTCCCCCGGACCAGGGACTTTCGTTCCCTCGCCCGGGTGAGCCCCCAAACCCCTCGCCGCATCCGCCCCCTCCGCGGGTGCACTTGAGGTAGCAGCAGATGGTCCAGCTGCGGCAGGTTTCGAAACAGTCTCCTTCCTAAGTCCTGATGTTTTCCTGCCTCCAGGCCGAGCTTTTGCGCCTTCCAGTTTTCCTGTCTCCTTCAGGAGGCTACCTTTGGGCTTTAGGTTAATATGCCCATATTTATAACCGATCCTGAAGGAGACCTTTTTCAGCATTTCAGCTGAGCTGCAGTCCACCGAGAGTGTCAGTTGCTCCGCCTTCTTCTCCGACTCTCTTCTAAGGACTTTCCAGTCAGCTACCTTTAGGTCGTGATTCTGGGCTTTGATGAACCGCAGAATCTTCTCAGTCGGGTATTCCTTGCTGTCTGGAAAGTATCCAACAAGGATTTTGGAGCGAGGAATATGTTCCTCGTCCACCACCCGCAGCTTGGCGCCGTCCCAGGGTTTGATGTCCCCAATGGTCAACCTGAGCCATTTAACGGTCTCTTCGTTGGCACAATGAACCATCAACCATCCTGACTTATGGGATATCCCGTTAAAGGTGGGCTTCAACTCTCCATCCTCATTTAGCAGGATATTTTCCAAAATCGCCTCCTGTAAAGCCTCCAGTTGGCTGACGCTGAGAGATTCCTCTGGGAATCCTGTTGGGAGAATGCCCATCCTCGTCCCTGTCAGGACGTTTTTATAGGATGGAGGTGCCATAGGAGCTGTGGGCTCCTGCACCTTCCCAACTGTGGCTTCCCTTCTGCTCTCAGGCTTGCTGGCCACCCCAACTCTCCTCTTTTTCGTATTTTCGGGCTCTGGGGGAGTCCCTTCCGATCTGGAGCGTTTAGAGCTTTCCATCAGCTCCTTTAGGGGTTTTTCAGCTAGGCTTTTAGCTTCCTCACGGCTATGTCCATGATTCAGAAGCCATCTGAATCTTTTCTTGGCCGCTCCACTAAACTTCGCTCTCCCTCCGTTAGTGCCTCTAGGGCCCTTGTCGAGATTGAGTTCAGATTTAGTTTCTTCCATCCGAAGCTCGTCCGATAGGGGAGAAACGCTTCTGAGCTTGGCCTGATTCGCTAGGGCGTCACGCGCCTCTGTGTCCAACGAGTCTGCCAACTCTTCTGGTACGAGGGTGATGTCCGCTTCACTCCCTGAAGCATCAACCTCCATTTCCTCAGCAGGGCTGAATAGGGCATCCAAATGCAGTCCTGACTGGTTTGAGGAATCCAAGTCTTCCTCTTCCTGGGGCTTCGAAGCCACCTGTGTTGGCATTTCTGAGGTAGTGCCCACCTTGTTTGGTAAATTTTTATTGTACTCCATGTTTTGAACCCACGAGTACGGGAGTGATGTAGGTCACTCGAGGGCAGAGATCCCGTTATGCCCCCGAGAAGGCTATGTTGAAACCAGAGGGCGCCAGGTATCTGGAGTCCGCATACTATCGACTAAGCACCCCCTTAGCCACGCAGCCCTCGGCGTATGCTGTTTCACCTTGGCTTGGGGTATTTTATTTAAGAGAGTATCCTTCTCTCCGCCCGACTATAATTAGCCAGAACTTCCGGCAGAGACTTGACCGTGCCGGAAGTCTGTTACCAGCCTTAGTAAGGAGAGCTGCTTCACCAGACCGTTCACACTTGGGGTAACACTGGGTGGTGGAGTCGTTCATTGGCAGGAACAGGGGTTCTGTCCGTCCTGCTTTTGTCCATACCCTTGCGATTTTTTTTTCAGGGCGTTCCGTCGCGGGAGATGAAACTTTTCGTTGTCGGTGGTGGTCCGCTTCGGCGGCTGAACGCGGTTTTTTGGCAAACCCCCCCCCCCCCCCCCCCCCACACACAACTGCCGCAATGCTAGCCTGACAGCTCCCGCAGCCGCATACCGCCGGACCAGGTGCATTAACCGGGCCCTGAAGTACCAAACCACGTTTTCGATAACAAGTTAGGTTCATTTCCTGCAGTAGAAGATTATATGTGGAAAGGAAAGTGCACTGTGCAAAATAATAGAAGTGAACGCCATATTGGTTAATATTTCCTTACAATATAAACGAATTGAATTTTACTTATAAATTTGTATAGCGGTAAGTTAGGCTTATTCAATATACGTGGAAATCAGTTTTGCATTCGACGTATTTTTAGCAAAAATGGGTCGAGGAAAACATTGCAGCGAGGAACAAAGAAAAATCATCAGAAATTTACTGTCCCAAGGCAAAACCTATAAATTTATACAGGAAACTATTGGTTGTTCTCCTACGGCCTACGCTAATGCAAAAAAATGGTCTGAGAAGCCAGAGACCCGAGGGCGAAAAAGAAAACTCAATAGCAGAAAAATAAGAGACATAACAAAAATGGCTAAAACTGATCCTTTTACGACATCCGCAAAGATAAAACAACAGCTTAACCTCAGTGTCGACACTTCAACTATTAGAAGAAGGCTAAAAGAAGCTCAGCTCTTTGGTAGAAGTCCGAGAAATGTACCGCTCTCAACAAAACGTCATATTGGAAACAGAAAACAATTTGCACTAGAACATCAGTATTGGGAAGCGAGTAAATGGCGTAATATTCTTTGGACGGACGAGACCAAAATCGTTCTCTATGGTTCTGCAGGACGCAGGCAGTATATAAGAAGACCAGAAAATTCAGCTTATAATCCACGATATACAGTAAAGACAGTAAAGCACGGAGGAGCAAAAATAATGGCATGGGGCTGTTTTTCGTATTGTGGTGGTTGTTGTCTACGATAAAAAGTTTTAATATTATTCGGATTGCATATTTGATTTCGGTAATGTTAAGCTTTATTTTTCATATCATGTGGTGTTGATCTTAGATGATATGGGAAATTTATTAAAAAGTTTTAATGTATTCGGACTACGTATTTGATTTCGGGTTAAAGTAAAGGATGGAAATTTGCATGAAAATTAAGGTAGATATATGTAGATGCTGAGTAGTATTTTGGATGTATTTCAAATAGTTAATGTAGTGTGGTTTTGATATTTTGGTTGCTATAGAAATTAGAAATTACTGTGTAAATGTAGTACTGTAGTGATTTGATTCTATATAATCTAGTGAGTGTAGATGTAGTAAGCTTAGATGTAGAAGTAGATATTTTTGTTTCAATAATTGTAAATAGCCAGTTCTTCCGTGTCATTGAATAAAATAAGACGCTTTTAAAAAATATATTAAGTCTATTTTAAAAAATATCCGAAGAAAATATACATTTAAAAAAAGCTCATAATTTTAATTAATTTAATTTGTTTTAATTAAATAATAAAGTGGATCAAGGGATAAATAAAAAAATATAAAATAAAAGTTATAAAAAGTAAATAAAGGATAATAAAAAATAAAACCTGATATAGGAAGAACCCACAGTATTATGGTACTGGCCCAATATTTTGGGTTAAAGATAGGATGGATGCCAAAGTTTATGTTGATATTATGCAGACTGTTATGTTACCCTATGCGGAGGAAGAAACGCCGCTGAAATGGGTCATGATGCAAGACAATGACTCAAAACACACGAGTAAGTTTGTTATGGTCAGGGAATCTAAAACCCAAAATCCCAAAACTTTTCGTCATAAAATTTTCTTTTCGCCGCCGCCCATGGTTCTCGGCTGCAGGTTGCCCCTCACATTCAAAAATTTTAAAAACGGCGGCGCTGTTGATGACCGCTTGAAACTCCGCTCCTTGAGTTTCGAGCGCAGAATTTTGGTCGCTGCCCAGGCAGAAAAATTCACCAAAATTTGTCGCCCGAAACCCAAGGAACGGTAAATGAAGAGCCAAAAAACTGCGACCGAGCGCTGAGGAGCCTCCTATTTCTCGGTCGCATACAAAAATTTTTTCCGGACCGAGCGCTGATGAATCTCTTAATTCTCGGTCGCATACAAAAATTTATTCGGACCGAGCAAGGAGTGATGCGAGAAGCTCGCCGGTCGGATCCCTTGCACCGCGAGTGGCGAGGCGCGATCCCGCTGTCGCTGGCTCACACAGCTGCTGCGAGCGCACGATTGGCTGACGGGCAGTTGTGTGAGTGAGTGACACCGGGACCGCCAACGACCGATTTGGCGTGGCGTCGGTGAAGGCAGTTTGGAATTAGCCCTGGGGGTAGGCGGACGTGGGTCTGGGAAGAGTTGTGGTTGTTCAATTAAAGATATTTTTTTTCATATCAAGTTCTAATAAACTTGGTTTTTTTTATATCACGCGTCAATAATTTATATGTTTTTCACCTTCAGATGGTAAATAATGTTGGATTATCTGAAGCTTTGTTTGATGAATTTTATCCCGGTGTATCAATGTTGTTGGCTCAGATTTTATTTCCTGCCTCTGTATTTACGCAAGACGATAGAACTATGATCAACAACGCTTTATGTCGTTTCATATTGGCCGTAAAGGCATCGCCTGTTTTAATTGAAAAGTTGCACCAAAAACATGATGCTTATCCAATGTTGATAGCTCTTCCAAATGTCTCAGGAAATGCGTATAATAATAGAATAGTTGACTATTTATGGGTGTTATACACCCAGTATAACGATGTTTTGAGAGGTGATCATAAGGAAGGCAGGCCTATACTTCGTATGATCACTAAATATTATAATGATGTCCCTCCTGAAATGATGCCTGCTACTTCAATTGGTATTGACAATATGAGTATATGTGCTCCATATCAGCAAGGGAGAAATATTAACGATTTACCCGTTGATAGTCGCTTTGATGATATTCGTAAAAAATTCCGGCTATCACCTGGAGGAGCCATATTAATTAATGAGGTATTTAATGTTATGATGTCGCCATCTGATGTTCAATATATGAACAAATTATATGTAATGGACGGCTTAATTAGTGGGTTGCATGTTCCCACTACATTTTCTCAAAATCGAGCGTGCAGTAATTTCCTAAATTATATGAAGTTTGAGGGTAAAATAAACTTCCTTACATGTATAACGCATTACAATTATAATATTCCAAAATACAGCTCCGCTTTTGTGTGTGATTCTAAATGGCGTAACCCACCTGTCCACTTACGTGAACGAGTGTTAGTCCCATTATTTTCTACCATAACTGCCGCAATTAGATTGGAACCTGGACAAATATTCATGGAAAATATTACACCTACATTTATGTTAGGATCTGGCACAGTAATACGTATGACTTTATTTTTAGCTATGTATCATTTGGTGTCTGAATTCTTTAAAATGAATACTGATATAGCGCCACTTAAGCCACAGATGGTTAAAGTTGCGCAGTCACTTACGGCTAAAGTATTAGGTGATGAATTATTTGATGCAAAATCAGAGTATGGTTATGACTCTTCGGGATCTGCTGAATGGATGTCATTTCTAGATTCTGCACGCAACTTTAAATCAGAGACGTATTCTGAATTTATTAATATTGTATCATCTCACATTGAGAATATACAGAGGCTATTGCCGAATATTGGAGTATGTGATCATTTTTACTTAGTGAGACGTGTTGTTACTGGAAATGTAATAATCGGTGGTGATTTGATGGTGGTTGGCGTCAACTCTTGTATTAAGAGTAGATTGAACGTCATTCATACTGTTGGTAGCTATGATGATTATGTGTTATTGAAGAGGCGCATTTCCGCTGATGACCGCACCCATACATTTGATAATGATTTTGATAGAATGTATTACAGTTTGAAAGATATTCCAGCTTCACAACAGTTGGAAGGCAACGATGTAATGATTGAAGCTATAAAAGTGAATTTACCTTGTAAGGTTAAATTATCTATAGTTCATGAAAACGGTACGTATAAGCATAGTAATACGCCGTCGTTACGGTACATAGATTTTAAATCTTTAATGGATTTGACTAAGGATAGTAATACGGCTGGATGCCTATTTACACCTAAAGTTGTGGATGTTCCAATGACCATAATATTAAATGATTTTGGATCTAGACGGGAACGAACTCTTGTCGATAAGTCCATTCAGAGGGATTATTATGAAGGATTATCTACTGCACAAGTTATAGTGCCAATTGAAAATTTTCCGATCCAGGCTATCCCTTTATTGGAATTTTTAGATAAAAAGAAAACCAAAGTTTTAATGCGTAAGGGTGGTTTTAATATAAAAAATTCCACCGATTTGCGATATGTTAGAAATGGAAATGGATTTTCTAATGGATTTTAATTCATTGTCACGTTCAGGGTTGAAGTGTTGTAGTTGATAGTCCTAGTAAGGAGAGCTGCTTCACCAGACCGTTCACACTTGGGGTAACACTGGGTGGTGGGTATTAAATGATAATAAACATATTTTATTTTTTCCTATATCGCGCTTCCCGGCGGTCCGTTCTGGCGGCAAGACGCGGTATTTAGACAAACCCCCCCACACTACCGCAATGCTATCATGCCAGCTCCCGCAGCCGCAAACCGGCAGACGAAGGGAGCAAGCCGGGCTCCTTCGAGGACGCGACCCGCAACAAATATGGCGCCCAACGTGGGGCCTTCCTATTCCCTTCCCTTTGGAGCTAGGCTCCCCAATTTTCTCTCTCCTTCCCCAGCTCCCTTCGAGGCCCTACTGGCGATTCCCGTGGCTGGAGTTGACTCGAGGCCTCTCGAGAATTACGAGTGTTTGGCAGATTTGGTGTGCCAAACACTCGTCTCGAGGTCTCGGGAAGACTCCATCCTAGGGAAAAGCTGGTAGTGGAGGAACCTTTCTGGCGGACCCTGTGGGCTTTGCGAGGTGGAAACGATTGGGGTTCTTCCTGGAATTACAGGGGGTTGGCTGATTTGGTGAGCCAGCCTCCTGTCCGGAAGGAAACCTCAGTCGTCTTCTGTCTCGCAGACCTCACGGGTGAAACTGGAAAGGGACCTTTCCTCCTCATATCCTGTCTGCGGTGGGAATGCTCGGTGGCCAGTGATTGGTTCTCAGCATTAATTCGTTTTTCTTCTATCGAGGCGGGTTAAACGAGAGCGAAGTGGACCGGGAAAGTACTATTTGAAATAACAAAACAGATTTTTTTTGTGTAAATTAAAATTGTATATTCAGGATTTTTTTTCGGTCAAATTTACTAGAGTTTCCGCAAGTATTCTACTAATATTTTTGTATATATATACAGGGTGTCCCAGAAATCAACGTCAAGCCGAAATCGAGCATTAGGCCAAGTCGTAACAGTTATCAGAAAAATATGAAAAAAAATCTTGGTCATGTACTTTTCAAATTATAAGGATTCAAAAATAAATCTTAAAAACTGACACCATGTGATGATCTTTCAAGTCCTGTGACTGCGAATATTAACTTTTCTTCAGTTTTTTTTCTGTAATGTAACTACGAATAACCTTTCTATCAATTACAGTTAAAAGTTAAAACATGACTGCCTCAGTTTCAAAGAAAATCTTAGATTTTTACCCAACATTGAATTCAAAATAATTACATCACCCAACTTTAACCGACTGTACTGTAAAAAAAATGTACTACACTATTTTGGCAAGTAACATTAAAAGATGGCGCGTTTAGTCTGGATTCCAAAATGGTATGACACTTACTAATTGCTACTTCTTAATAAAAAAAAATAAAAAAAAAACTTTTGAATAAAGTCGGATTTGTGCGATTTGAAGTGCGATTTTGTCGAACGATGTTGCAGAAGTACCGAGAGGATCCGCGATTCTTTGAAAAAATTCTATGGTCCGATGAATCAACATTTAAAAAGGACGGTTACATGAACCTCCACAATTTGCACGAATGGCACGTGGAAAATCCAAATTTGATGCGGGAGGACAGATCGCAGTACCGGTTTAAAGTAAACATGTGGACGGGAATTTTAAATGGTAAAGTTATTGGTCCAATCGAGCTGCCGGAGAACTTAAATGCCCAGGCTTATTTGGACTTCTTACAGAACCAATTACCAGATTTATTGGAAGAAGTGCCACTGAACATTTACGGCAACATGTGGTATCAACAAAATGGCTGCCCAGCGCATTATGCTCTCACAGTACGAGAGTTTCTCAATCGAGAATACCCCGATAGGTGGATTGGGCGGGGCGGTACAATTTCGTGGCCGGCCCGTTCACCAGACTTAAACCCCATAGATTTCTTTTACTGGGGTACGATAAAGGAGAAAGTGTACTGTAAACCTATCCAAGATTTAGATGAACTGCGCGAAAGAATTTCAGAAGCCGCTGAATACATCAACTCGAAAAGATACGCCCGTCTTATCACGCGATCATTTTTAAAGAGGTGTAGAGCTTGCATTGCAGCTGAAGGCAAACAGTTTGAACATTTGTTACATTGAACATTAAATCTGATTGAATAAAAATCATAAGGAAACCCAACGACTAAATTTTATTTCAAATGCACCTAAAACTAACAAATTACTTTTTTAAGTAGTGGTACCCTTTGATCAAGGTACCGTCACTATCCTCGCTCACTCTTATTAAAGCAGTAAGTCACGTCACATTCATAAAAAATTTTTTTTCCTTAATTATGAAGAAGCAATTAGTAAGTGTCATACCATTTTGGAATCCAGACTAAACGCGCCATCTTTTAATGTTACTTGCCAAAATAGTGTAGTACATTTTTTTTACAGTACAGTCGGTTAAAGTTGAGTAATGTAATTATTTTGCATTCAATGTTGGGCAAAAATCTAACTTTTTATTTGAAACTGAGGCAGTTATATTCTAACTTTTAACTGTGTTTGACAGAAGGGTTATTCATAGTTATACGGTAGAAAAAAAAATGACGAAAAGTTAATATTTGCAGTCACAGGACTTGAAAGATCATCACAGGGTGTCAGTTTTTAAGATTTATTTTTGAATCCTTATAATTTGAAAAGTACATGACCAAGATTTTTTTTCATATTTTTCTGATAACTGTTACGACTTGGCCTAATGCTCGATTTCGGCTTGACGTTGATTTCTGGGACACCCTGTATATTATAACGGGTTTTATAACTTATAAGAGAAGAAAATTGTAAATTCTTTCATTTATATTCACAGTGCATTCTCTACTCCCACTTTTTTCTTTTCTCGTGTAAATCAATCATTATTGTGATACGCCTATTAAGTAATTAACCCAAGTCACCCAAAATTAAACGCAACACTCAAAAACAAACGAGAACCCTAGCGTAGCACTTAAGATCCCGACCTACCGCATTGCATATAGTTCATTGCCGGGCATAACAACCAAGCGCTGACCCACATAGCAGGGGGCGCTCACGTTTCACGCAATAATGCAACAACATAACAAGTGAGGCATAGCTTGCCGGCGCCTAAAACAGCGACCAGGGAAAGTGCATCGCGCATCATAAACACGTTAAAACATTTAGCGTAAGAATTGGGGTAATTTGAATCCCTTACGTTGCAGAGTGAGTGCACTTAATGTGGGACTCTGGGTGAAATATTGATAGGCTATTGAGAAATAATTTTAGCCAATAGGAACTCTAGCTGTAAGAATAATTTTGTATAAATAGGCTAAGCATTTTAATAAAGCAGGATCAGTCGAACAAGAATCTTTGGTCTTGAAGGAGTAAACGCTGCTAAGCTGCTCCTAAACCCTGACTAATCCTCTTATCTCGGAGTTCAAGCTATCATAGCTGCTCCACGGAGTAAAAGCCTTGCGGCTGCTCCCAGGTTATCCAACAGCTGACTACCCGTGAGAAGCGAACACTACATGGCGACCGTGGTGAAGCTCGAACAATAGGAGACGAAGCCCAGATACAACAACAACAACAACAAAAAAAATTTTAATACTCTTCGGCATACAGCGTACTCAAAGCATCTGGAAACATCAAACACTACTACACAATAGTAATGAGCGAACTGGATGCAGCCTTCAACAAAATATTCGGGTTGATAGAGAAGACAGCGCGGAAAAGGCCTGAGGGTAAGGTGGACAACCTCACGCTATACCCAGCGAACAAACCGGTGGAGCCGTACGTCCCCAAAGCAGCAACCACGCAAGACGTACCCAAGTACACACCTGGGCCCAAAAAGCTAACAATAGAAGAATATAAACAGCGAAAGGCCAGGAAGACCGTCAAGAAGCCAGAACCACCTCGAGGGGGAAAAAGAGTCCGCATCAAACAAGATATAGGGAGATATAAGGAATTGCTACAAATCGTCTCATCGGAAGCGGAAATAGCAAAATACAACGAACTAATCAGGCGAGCCAAGAAAGAGCTAAATTCAATAAAAAGAAACAACAGTTGTAAAAATAAACTAGGTTAGGTAGAAGCAAACATATTTTTGTTGATATAATTTTTTTTTTCTCCTCTCATTATATAAAATAAAATAGATTAGGCATCTAAGTAGCAAGCAATGTTTTTCTCTTAATTATATATATAAAAATTTAGTTATTTAGGACAGTTAGAATTGTAGATATAAATGTTAAGAAACTTGTTCTAATTTTTTTTATATAATTTGTATTCACTTACAATGGGAACAACGCAATCTAAAAATGCCGATAATAACGGAGAAGTTGTAAATAACGTTATTATTGAAGATACGGTAAATATCGAAAATAAACAAATTGTGTTGCTTCTATTGATAATTGCTGTAGTAAAAATAGCTGAGCTGATTTATATGCTGTATAAAGATCATAAGAGAAGTCTAAAAAAGAAATACTTGGGTGAACCAGCCGTTGTGAAAGTCTAAAAAAAAAGATAAATATTGTAGTGTACTACCTCATCGCAATAAGCAATGAGAGACTTTATACAGATTCTTTTGTCCCTGATCGCATTGTTTGCCATGATGGCCATGCAGGCCGGACTTATAATGTTAGCACTGAAGAATGTACAGACAGTTTTCCAAAATTTTTCACAAGAAGTACGCATCTCACGGGGATGGATTCACAACAGAGAACTATTTAACTAATGGATAGATTAACAGAAATAAAAGAAGAACTACAGAAGATATTGAGCAACTTTATTAAAAGCAAGAACAGGGGATATACCCAGAAAACGCTGCAAGAAAAGGAAGACAAAGTAAATAACCTTCTTGCAGAAGCAAAACTTTGCGTATCTATACCGGCAGAGGCCGCTATAGTACTCAAATACAGAGAATACTATAAACTAATAATAAATTTAGTACATGATATCCTCACATTAATAAACGATCAAAAATCAGATGACACTATGGCTTTCGACATAAAGACAGCGACCTCTCTGATCCAAACGTACGACGGGAAACACGAGCAAACGGAAGCGTTCATCGAGTCTATGGAACTGCTGGATGAACTCACAGCAGCAGACCACAAAAACATAATGATAAAGTTCATAAAGACATGAATTACAGGTAAGGCTAAGTGTTACGACCCCAACATCCCTTAGTTCCCATAACATCATATAATCCCCATTAGTTTTCACGTTCCCATACCAGAATATTGCAACATTTCCCACAAGTCCCCATTTCAGTTCCAAGAACCCGAATTCTGCTTACAAGCTGTCTGCACCTGCAGCCCAGGTGACCCAAGTCAATTTCCCGATAAACCGCATCAGCGGTTCACACAGTCCAGCTTTCCTTTGTCAACCGAGGTGACCTCTTAAATTGCAACCCACTACCCAACAGTTCCTAATTGAGTTCCGAAACGACGGTAATAATATTTCGAAGTCCGCTAAGTCCGCTAATAATTCTATTCGAAGTCCGCTAATAATAATTCTAAGTCCGGCAAATAATTCTGAGTCCGTTTATTGTACCGCGAGTATTAAATAAAAGATTTATTAAAGTATCCGAGTGTGTTTCAATTTTTAATTTTTTTTATCATTGAATGTTCCGGCATTCAGTGGCGCAGTCGGTAGGATTGCGTGTCGCGAGCGACTCGAACACTCGTGTGTATTTTAATACTTGAACGCGCAATCCACGGTAAAGTGCTCCGCCGAAAAGATTCGGTTTACGCAGCCTCGAACAAAAATTGTTGTGCCGAAAAGATTCGGAATAAACGAAAATTGTTGTGCCGAAAAGATTCGGAATAAACGAAAAATTTTTGTGCCGAAAAGATTCGGAATAAACGAAAATTGTTGTGCCGAAAAGATTCGGAATAAACGAAAAAATTGTGCCGGGAAGATTCGGTACAAACGGAAAAATTGTGCCGAGAAGATTCGGAATAATTGAAAAAATTGTGCCGAGAAGATTCGGAATAGTTGAAAAAATTGTGCCGAGAAGATTCGGAATAATTGGAAAAATTGTGCCGAGAAGATTCGAAATAATTGAAAAAAAATTGTGCCGAGAAGATTTGATATAAACAAAAAACCGTGCAAATAAAAATAAAATTATCAAAAGATCGTGCCGCGAAGATTCAGTGCGAATAAAAAGCGGAAACTCCTCAGTCAACGGAAAACAAAAGCACATTCATCGTTGGGACGACTCCACCGGGGAAACCTCTTCAGGAACTCACCAACAACAGTAGGATTTCACCAAGGACTCCTTTCAGCAACTACACAACCGGACGGGAACTCATCTTTAACACCACCAGGACTCACCGCATCGGACCAACCTCAACATCCCCAACAGAAGACAACAGATAAAAAAATAATTAAGGTAGGAATATTGACTTGTAATACTAGAATTAAGTTTAGAAACGATGTATTAAACTAAGCATGTCATCGGACGAAACCTACCAAAGGTGCATTGAAACAATAAATAGCCTTTTGGAGGGTCACAACAGTCCTAGCACAACAAACATGCTGTCACTAAACATAGATCCTTTAAAATATCTCTCGAAATTGCCTGAATTCAATGGAGATCCAAGAGACCTCCAAAACTTTGTAGATTTGATAGACAAAGTTTACCCAAATTTACAGAGATATGATCAATTAAGCCAGAGCATCCTCTCGGATGTAATCAAGTCAAAATTAAGAGGTAGGGCTAGAGAAATAATAGAAATAAACAACCATATTACTGCCTGGTCCGAAATAAAAGAAGTGTTAGTTAATAATTTCGGCGATCGCCTCTCTGTTGAGGAATTATTCGACGAATTAAGAGGGCTTAGGTTTAAAACGACGGCAATCGATTTTTATAACGAAATAAAAATTATTCTTAGGAGGCTAAACATTAAAACAAAGCAAATATCAAACGGCGACCCCGGAGTAGTAACTGAGTTGATCAGAATCAACAAAAATTCAGCTTTAGGATTTTTCAAATCAAAATTACCTGAACCTATGCGATCAATACTATACTGCAGGAAACCCGAAAGCCTAGAAGAAGGAATAAATATATTGTATGAGGCTGGATACACACATTACAATATGAACTTGTCACCCCAGAGAAATAATTACCCGCAAAATAAATTCGGTAATCAAAATAATTTCCAGCATAATAAAAATAATAACGAAAATAAAAACAACAGACCCCATCCTAATCAACAACCCAGAAGAAACCAATTTAATAATAATAATGGAAACCAACAAAATAACTACTATAGACACCCCAGATCTAACAGGAACGAAAATTTCTACCCTAGAACTCCACAATACTCCTTCCCAAATAACAACTCCCAATTTACTAACCCCAGGAACCAACAATATCAGAATTCCTCCCCTTACCAACAACCTAGTGCAAGCACAAGTTCGAGCATGGGAAATCACAGCTACCCAAATCCATACTCTCGTGTGAACACGGGCTTCGGAAATCAGGGAAGTCAAAACCCCTTCTCCAATCCTCCTAGTTCACGTAATTTACCTCCACCAGAACCCATGGAGATAAATAATAGCGAACGACCTAGATCCAGCGCAGTATACATCAATCAAGCTAATACTAATAGATCGAACAATGATGAACAACAAAATTTTCGCTTACAGGCCTCTCAGGAGGAATACCCTATATCGTAATCAGTAGTAATACTAGACCACTAAAATTTATTGTAGATACTGGCGCGACACATTCTATTCTAAACCCAGGGTTGTGTCATCCTAAATATATTTTCCCACTTAATTCCCCCATACAGCTCAAAACCCTTAATCATTATGTTACAATTTTAGAACAAGCCAATATCCCTTCATTCAAAGAGTTTGGAACATCTGAACCAATTTTATCTTTTTACATAAATAAATTTCACGACCACTACGATGGATTAATCGGAAATAATATACTGATTCCGCTTAAAGCAAATATTAATTTTAACGAGAAAACTTTGCAAATAAACGGCAAAACTATTAAAATATTCTTTAGCGATTCGTCGCACCAAACCGAGGGCATCTCGCCACAATATAATTTAAAAGATAAACAATTCACCATCCCGGTAAAACAGAAAGATGGAATGGCCTATGTAAAAGAACAGAGATTCCAAGACGGAAGTCTCATCATTAAAGAGGGCATCTATGATGTAGATGATTACAAAATAGATGCAAGAATTCACACAGAAAATATCATAGGATCAATAGAAATTCAACCCTTACAAACAGAAGTTGTAAGCGGAGAAAATTTTTATATTATTGAACCTCTCGAAAGGAAACCCCTCTACGAGCAGATAAGAATAGATCACCTGAACGAAGAGGAAAGAATGATATTAAAAATTGCTGTTTTCTAAGTACGCAGCATGTTTATCAATTGATATTAAAAATTGCTGTTTTCTAAGTAGGAAGCATGTTTATCAATATTACTTGGGAAGTGCGTTTCAGCAATCAGTTGTTGTCGCTAGTTGAATTGTGCACACCTTGCACTTTAGATAATGTGCCCTGCGTTATCAAAGCTCACCTTGTAAACAAGAGGCTGTCTGGGGTCGCTCATTTAATAGGAGAGGTCAGTCTATAAACACTATTATCAAGTAGTTTCGAATAGTAGCTTTTTATTAAGTTGCACAAAAGTAACAAAACAATTTACAGATATGAAGAAATTTTTACAGTTTCCTAAATAATTTATGGAAATTTAAAAATAAAACAAAACTTTTGCAAAAGACTTAGCAATATTTAACAAACTATTTGAAATGTTTGCAACTGAGTTAACTAATATGTAAACATTTCCAAAAGTAACAAAACAATTTACAGATATTAAAAATTTTTTGCAGTTCTCTAAGTAATTTGTGAAAATTTAAAAAAGCAAAGCAAAACAGTTACCACTTTTTTTCTTTTCTCGTGTAAATAAATCATTACTGAATAACTTCTTACAAAATTAAAGTTCTTCGAGTTATCTTGCTAACGTATTTTTATATATATTATAACGGGCTTTATAATTTATAAAAATAGGAAATTATAAATTCTCTCAGGTGTACCCTAAGTCCACTTTTATTGCTGCTTTTTTCTTTCGTGAAAACAAAAATCATAATAAAAACATTTTTCATACAAAATTCAAACTTTAAATTGTTGATAAAACTAAAATCGTATATACAGGTAAATAACTTGACAATTTATTTTTTTTTCTCGTTTTTTGGTCATATTCACTAGAGTTTCTCGAAGTGTTATATACTTTTTTTATATACTAGAACTGGTTTCATACGTCCAAGAGAAGGAAATCGCAACTCCTCTCATTTGTACTACAAGCTCATTCTCTATTCCCACGTTTCTCTTGTAAATAAGTCATGATTAAATAATTTCATGCAACAATTTAGTCTGGTAAATCACGGGTAGCTGACCACTATTCCTCTTTCCTTTTAATCATCTTTACGAAACCTGCATAGAATTTTCTCCTGGTTATAATCCTTATAGTCGTCGAATCACAGATAGCGTAACATTCCTTTCCTCTTCTTGATAAATTTTGCTAGTTACCTTGCTTCGCGATGGAGAACAACGAACAGGGTGCGGTGCCCAAAAAGTACAATACTCGACAATCCGCGCGGGACACCGTCGCACATACACCCGACACTGTTAAACCTAGTCGGACGTGCGATGTAGGAATCGAACCCGCAATAGAATTCGAAGCAACCGCAATTAATAACGAGGTTGTACAAGTATCCCACGCGAAAGAAGCGTTCGATCGGGGACTAAGTTTTAGAGTACAAGATCTCGTGCGCGCGGAACTGGCTAAAATCGAGCGTGAGGCCAACAAGTTACCTTCGGAAGAAACGCCCAAAACACCACACCATACCAATCAGCGACCTAATTTCACCTCTGGCGATCGGCCGTGGCTTCCTCCACGAGCTCCAAGGCAACCAGAATTTAATAGCAGTTCGTACAATATGCAGCCACGACCTCAGTTTGGTACCGAACAATGGCCTAGTAGTTCTATTCGCCATTGGAAAATTCAGTACGATGGTAACAATTCTCGTCTTCATCTTGAAGAATTCCTATTCAGAGTTGAAAGCCTTACACGGGGTACGGTGCGCGGTAATTTCGATCATCTGATCAATCACTTTCACCTTTTACTTAGTGAAACGGTCGCAAACTGGTATTGGACCATCCGTAGGAGTAACGTTAACATTTCTTGGCCTGACCTTAACCTTCTGATCGTGTTTGGGGCGTACAGCGCCCGATGCAGAATTCAACTCAAAAAAACAATAATTAGCATGTATTTGAGCTAATCGAATATATCCAATTGCACTTATTTAACCTTTGGCTACACAATGACACAATGAAATAATATGATATATGATTATGTGTAAAATATATTAACCAATACACACATGATCTCCGTACGTGTTTGGGGCGTATAGCGCCCGTCTTCTTTTACCATAAATTTTTGTATTGTTCCCCGTGTAAATGTGTTTTCAACCGTCATTTCTTTCATTCTCATTCAACTAGTGCGCATTTTCCAGATTATTGTATAGTGTTTTAGTTATGTTACACTATTAGGTAAATAGAAGGAGATTAAATATTTTATGAAATATTCGAGTCAAAGTTTAGAGAAAAATAGTCGAATAAAAAGGCATGTGTTTGTTTAGGATGTTGCGTTGCAGGTCTTTTGGGTTCGTCGGGTTGGGCCTCTGGGATGAGACAAAGGGTAATAAACCATGTCTGAACATGTGCGCCACTGTCTTATCTCTCGGGTTCCTGCGAGCCGCGGAAGGGTTGAACCGCAATAAAATTAGAAATTGGTTCAGGTATAGGCAAGGGCTGAAACAGCTCATTTGTGAATTGTTTCGCCACAAGGCAAGTAGTGCTGAGATATTTTTAAAAATTGTGATCAAGTGGAAAAAAAAAGGATTTGTAGCGGAAAACAGATATACATATATAGTTAGTTACAATTACTATCACCCCTATTCTTCATTCTGACGGAATTGAAATCCGTTCAGAATGTAGGATATTCAAAAGCAGGCTGGCACTGTCAGAAAACTCGATAATTGCTAAACTTTTAAAATGTTCCAGTCGGAATGTAGAATAGGGGTGTATAATATGGAAGAATCAACGGAGGCAATTGGACCCAATCGCGGCCAAAAATATGTCGCGCAAGGAGAAAATGATAAAATGGTATGGTGGTCAATGCCTTGTAAGTCTCAAATTGAACGAACAGTGCAATCGAAGCAAAAGCGGATGCAGTCATTCGCTTATTGCAAAGAATATTTTGAAGATAAGAAAAAGGCATTTATTCGTGTTTTTCCTCCTGCAATTGTTGGTCAAATTGCACTTGAAACAAACAGAAAGGCAAAAAAAGTGTATGCAAATCAACCATCGAAGCAAATGCGACCCTGGAAGGATACGGACACGGATGAAATATATGCATATATTTCAATTTTGCTCTATTCGGATGCGGAAAAATCAAATACTGTTCAAGCCAAAGACATATTTCACAAATCAAACATGCCGTTTTATCGCGCAGTTATGTCCTTGGAGAGATTTGAACAAATTTCTCGGTTCTTACGTTTCGATGATTCACGAACCCGATTGATACGTATCCGTGAGGATAAATTGGCACCGATTCGGCACATATGGGATTTATTCCAAAAGAACTTGCGACTACCTTTGGTTCCATCGTTAGAATTCTGCGTTGATGAGCAGCTATTGACAACACGCAATAGATGCAGTTTTCGACAATACATACCGTCGAAACCCGGTAAATATGGCATAAAAATATTCTGGCTAGTTGACGCGAAAACAAATTATCCAATCTCGGCCGAAATTTATTTGGGTACGCAACCGAATCAAAACAGATCGACCGGAATTGCACATGACCTGGTGTTACGCCTAGCGAAAGACTATTTTTATCTTGGTGCCAATATCACGTGTGACAACTTTTTTACGAGCTATAAATTAGCAACAGATTTAGCTGAAAAGGATACAACTTTAGTCGGGACAATTCGACAAAATAAACGTGAATTGCCGAAGATTTTCTCATCGATTGAAGAAGCCAAAAAGCGAGGCCCGAACACTGCAATTTTTTGCTTTTCAAATGTGTGTGAGCTGGTTGCATACAGTAGGTGATCAACGAATTAGAAACACTTGAAAATATTAACACAGTTTCAATTTATAATGTGCAATATGCATTGGTGATGAAGTCTGATAAAAAATTTTTTTCATGAAACAAGTAACGGAATCTCCCACATTGGGTTAGGCAGGTAAATTTTATAACATCCTTCTTAGAAAGGGTAAAAAGGAGGTATGCAAAGGGTATAAAAAGGGCGATTTCAGAAAAAATGCAATCATTTGCAATACGGCAATTATCGAGTGAAGTTATTATAGAGGAAGTGAAGTGGTTTTGTAAACAATAATAAACAGTAACTGTGAGCGAAGGAATCTGCGAGTGACCTGTGAAAAAAAAAGTGAAAAAGTATGTGTTTAGGTTGTGTATGATTTATTTTTTTTTAATTTGCCAATTTCGTATAGTGGGACGACGAAAAGACATAACGAATGAAAAAAAAATCGAGATTGCAACATTGTTGAGATTGCAAAAGTTGTCTGTGCGACAAATAGCAACAATAGCTGATGTTTCGGCGGCTACAGTGAGCAGAATTTCAAAAAATATTGAAGTTGGCTTAAGTCCTCGACGTAATAAACGGGAAAACTGTAAGGGTTTGAGAAAAACCACAGCGAGAACTGACCGGGAAATTATTCGAAGGGCGGCACAACAACGCAGGGCACCAGCACGCGTAATCGCTAGAGATCTAAATGAGCAGGGAGTGGACATATCAACGGTTACAGTTAGAAGAAGATTTTATGAGGCAGGTTTGAAATGTAGGCGGCCTGCAAAGAAGCCGAAATTAACGGAAAAAATGAAGAAGAAGAGATTAATTTGGGCAAAACTTCATAAGAGCTTAACCATCGATGATTGGAAAAAGGTAATTAAATTTGGAACATTTGGGTTCCGTTGACGCTTATGTTTGTCAGGGTTACGATTTTTCATTTTTTCTTTTAAATTTAGGTCATCTTTAGTGACGAATGTCGCTTAGAGGCTGTCACGGAAGCAGCTAATTTTGTTAGAAGGAGACCCCACGAACGTTTCAACGAAGACTGCTAAGAAGCGAACAAAAATGTGCTTTTGTTGTCAACTGCACATGCGACCGAAGAAATTAATGTACAAACCGGCAAGCCATTGATCATACACGATTACAACATGCATAAAGGAGGTGTAGACACATTTGATAAAATGTTTCGTGGTTACACTTGCAAACGAAAATGCTATCGATGGCCAATGGTGATTTTCTTTAAATCTGCATTGAGAGCTGACTGGGGAGAACGCCCGCGTGACGTAGACATCAAGCGGCAGATGCTGGGCAGGCGGCAGCAGCCTGGTGAAACGTTCACGACGTATTACTTGGACTTGGTAGCATTGCGAAAACGGCTTACTATTCCCATGAACGAGGTAGAATTCGTTGAGATGGTGAGAGCAAATCTGCTCCCGTATATTCAAGAACAGATTTGCCTCCATCGTGTTTATTCAATTGCTCATTTGAGAGATTTAGTCACCGAAGTCCAGGTAACACGTCAACGAACCAGAAGCACGCTGATGCCGACTGCTCACCGTCCCGCTCGTGTTGAAGAAAATTTGGCTTTTAATGATTTTTCGGAAGCCCTGCCTGAAGTTTGTCCGGAGTCTGTAGACACGTTAGTGAAATTACAAGAACATGAAATTAAATGCTGGTACTGCGACCAGCCTGGGCATTATTATCAAGATTGTTCGATTGAGCCTACAGGGTTTTTCTGCTATGGTTGCGGCCGAAAAGGAGCGGTCAAGCCTCGCTGTTCTAATTGCGCTGAAAAAAACCAACGTCGCGTCGGGAGCAACAACATCAGCCCTCGACCACAGCGTACGACGGCAATTACAGCAGGACAGGCCACGAACACTCCTTCTCGTCCCCAAACATAGATCCTGATGTTTTAAATTCCCATTTACCAAATTCGTCCGATACTTCCTCAACACCTGTCGACATTGAGAGTTCAATTAAACCGGATGGGTCATTTTCACAGCCCTCTGCTGTTGTATTAGAGGAAGAACCGAGCCAGAAAATTTCGATATTGCCTCGACCAATTACTGATCGAAAGCTTACCCTTTTTTCAATCAAGCCGTACCATCTTAGACTTAAAGAATACCGAGCGGCTAGTGAAAGAATTTTCTCCTCTGCATTTGATTATCCGGACGGTCATTACAAACACTTGTTCAATTTAAATAAATCCCATAAATCCAAACGATCTACGTTGCGATTAAGGACATTTTGGAAACGCGTAAAATTAAATCGCCGAAGACTAGCCTCGGCTTTCGTATCGGTCCCTAAAGACGTAAGACCCTATGCAACCGTTAATATTTTGGGAAAAAATCTAGTTGGTCTGCTAGACAGTGGCGCTAGCATCAGTATCTTGGGTAAGGGATTAGAGAGTGTATTAAAAGGAGCCGAAGCGAAGTGGGTCAAATATCGTTCCGCGATCGAGGTGGCCAACGGAGCCAGACGGGAGGTGTACGGTCACGTTGAATTGGAAGTTCTTTTTCGAGGGGAGTCTAAACTTCTACGACTTTATGTCGTACCAACTCTCACTCAGGAGTTATACTTAGGTATAGATTTTTGGAAGGCTTTCAATTTGGCTCCGGACATTCTCGGTCTGGTCTCTTCGTTGGACACCCCGATTACGGCGAAGACCAATTCGAACACGCGTTATCTCCTGATTTTCAGCGACGTTTGGAACAGACCAAAGCGCTATTTTCATCTTACGCTAATTTGGGTTTAGGGAAAACACACCTGTTAGAACATACGATAGACGTAGGTGATGCTACACCAATAAAACAACGATTTTATCCAGTCTCTCCAGCAGTACAAAGTTTGATGGATGCTGAGCTGAGTCGAATGCTCTCGCTTGGGGTGACAGAGGAGAGCCAAAGCCCGTGGAGTTCTCCAGTTGTCCTAGTTCGGAAGCCGGGCAAAGTCCGACTATGTTTTGACGCCCGGAAGGTGAATGCGGTAACAAAAAAAGATGCGTATCCGTTACCGCAGATTGACGGGATTTTAAGTCGCCTTCCGGCGGCAAAATACATAATGTTGTGAGCTGCCGCATCACGCGTCTGCTGCTGCGTTACGCGTCTTCTCACCCCCTATCAAGTTGCTTATGCTTGCATCTCTTTGGTTTGTTGGTTTGACCAATTATCGATGCCGGATAATTTTAAACAATTAACAAAGAACTCAATTAGTCAATATTCGGGTGACCAATTTTCGTTAAGAATCAAACCTTGAAGTGGGGGAAAGGGTATAAAGGGCAGCCACCCTAGTAGTTTAAGTCAGTACAGAGAAGTCCAGCAGTAACAGTAACTTAAAACATAGAGTAACTTTTTTAAACAGAGTATCAGTCCAGCAGTGACAGTAACTTAAAACGTAATGTAACATTTTTAACAGAGTGTAATTCGTAACAAATACTAGTTCAGAGTAATATATTTAAACCTTGAACACTCTATCAAATGTAAGATCGTTTGTTGAATCAAGTTTTTGTGAGTGCAAATAAAATAATCTAAAAAAGGAAAACCCGCATTATTATCCTGCTGAAGAACAACCAGGACACCTTCCCGCAGAGGCTTTGAAGAGTCACGAGACCTTCTCCAACCAGCGAAAGCACTCTCGTGCTCCTAGGGGAACTGCTCCCCTAAAACATTTTGGTGGCAGCGGTGGGATATCCTTTTAAGGATCCCAGTAAATAGGTACGAATATCGCCAGATAAACCGAAGAAACCCCAAGCCCCGTCGAGAAAAGCGCAAGAGCGCAAGCAAAAGCAACTCAGAGGGAAATAAATCGGCAGGCAGCCCCTAGACACTGCCGCATCACTAGACGACCACAAGAAAACGTCGGCCAGGACGCCCGACGAGCAAAACTTCGAGAACATCAAGGGAGATTCCTGAAAAAATAGGCTCTCCCCAACGAAAAGAGGAAATTTTTGGCAAGCAGCCCAAGTCATTGCCTCATGGAAACACCGGAAACCAGGACCAGGAGAGAAGAAATCAGCGAGTGCATCAAAACAGAACTAAACCGGACCTGCAACTACGATTCGGACGGAGAAGAGACCATCAGCTTCCTGGACAACAAGAGAATGCGAACCCGTCTACAGCGATTGGAGCGTCTGCGAAGGAACACCAAGTAAGCCGAGCTAATAACATTAATTAGGTTAAATAGTAAAATACACATTACACTAAAATTTAAAAACACCCATATTAGAATTGTGAATCTTAATTTAAAACACCAGTTGTGAATCTGTGCCCAGTTGATTAGATTACTTAGTTCATCCATTATAATACTCATATATATTATAATCTCTGTCGCTCCGAGCCACGGGAATAAAAATCGCAAAGTTCAAAAAAAAAAAAAAAATTTCTTCCTATCGTTATTTGTCGATAATTTCCAAATTTTTTTGTTTCTGTCTTGTCTCTTGCTTTTGTGACCGGGTCACAAAATGAAATAATCAAAAATTGTGCAAACACGCCGAAAAGAATATCCAGCCATGCCTGGGGACTCAAATTCAGGGACTACTCAATACAGAATGAGTATCACTGATGCGCGGAACATGATCTGATTACAGTGCGAACGCAAAAGACTTGAATAGGTTCACAGACTGCTGTGACCTACTATTTTCCACGGCTAAAACCGAAGCCGATAGAAAGCTTTTTTTCGATATTCTCCGGACTAAAATGACTGGAAGGGCATACGACGTCTTGAAATACGGGAACATAACCACTTGGGACGGACTCAAAAGGAATTGATCTCAGAATTCCAGTTGGACCGTCCCAGAATAGTAATTCAAGCCGAACTCAAACGCCTGAAGCAGTTTCCCCGAGAGAGTATCGAAAATTATGCGCAGCGGGTGAGCCAATTACTGTCTGAATTAAATACCGCGACCCACAACCACACTAATGATGCTCAGGCGCGAACCGCTCTCTACCGGGAGAACGAGCAAAACGCGGCGAGAGCATTTGCCTCCGGCCTTCGTAACGAACAACTTAGGACAATGGCCAAGATAAAGAACGAGAAAATTATGAAGGGATTGGTTACCTTCATCTCGGAGCATTCTTATGACTCCGAGGAATCTCACCCTCGCTTTTCCGGAGGAAGCAGCCCGTCTACCTGCGAAACGTGCGGGAAAAAGGGGCATGACAAATCAACTTGTTTCCGTAACAAAACGATTCCCTCATTCCGACCAAACGGCGTTCGGCCAAAACAAGAACCGAATCAAGTGAGTTGCACATACTGCCTGAGACCCAATCATCATAGAAATGAGTGCAGGGCCCGCCTACGGGATGAGCAAACTAGGAAGGCAAGTGCGCCGGCTAGCTCTAAACCTAAATTAATCAATTAAAGATACTTTTTTTCATATCAAGTTCTAATAAACTTGGTTTTTCTTATATCACGCGTCAATAAACATATTTTATTTTTCCCATATCACACTTCCCGGCGGTCCATTCTGGCGGCAAGACGCGGCATTTGGGCAAACCCCCCCACACTACCGCAATGCTAGCATGCCAGCTCCCGCAGCCGCAAACCGCCAGACGAAAGCTGCAAGCCGGGCACTTTCGAGGACACGACCCGCAACAAGTTAGCGAAAAATTGGTTTTCTTCAAATCGGGTTAAGCTTTTGGAGTGGCCAGCGCAGTCCCCAGATCTTAACCCGATTGAAAATCTATAGAGTGATGTAAAAGAAGCTGCTTTCAATGCGAAACCAAGGAACGTAGACGAACTTTGGCGTACAGTGAAATCAGCTTGGTCTGCGATCCCATTGGAGCGTTGTCAACGTTTAGTTGATTCTATGCCCCGTCGTTGTGCGGCTGTGCTAGCCAATAATGGTTGTGCAACGAAGTATTAATAAGGACAATAAGAAATGTTCCTGTTTTTGTTGAATTAAAGCCTAATTTTCATTTTACTGAATTAATAAAATGCTAACCTGCTACTATTTTTTTATACCAAGCTGTCAAAAATTACTCCAAAAGACGAAAAAAATTTAAAATCTAGAATCAAACTGTTAGTCTCAAAATTAATGACAAAATGGAAAGATTCTCATAATATGCAAGGCAGATTCTTAAAAAAACATGCAGTTTGGTTAGAAGAAGAATTCCTCGTGCCAAAAATCAACGAGGAAACTATTAATCCTGAAAATAAAAAAGCCAAAGGCAGACCAAAAAAGTGTTTTGAAGAGTCATCTTTAAGAACAAAACAAAGAAATATTCAAACACTTTTGCATAATACTTCTCCCGAACAGTTGTCTTACGCTACAGAATGTAGCCTAGTTAAAACAGGTAAAAGGACAAGAGCGAAAGTAGTGAAGCTTGCTCTTGATGCGTCACCTACGAGCTTGAAACAAATGCAAAGTGTCAAGAAAACTCATGTTTTTGAAAAATATAGTCCAGAAGAAGCACTTGCTCTCATTATGGATACAAGCCTTACAAAAGAAGATTATATAAAAATACAGAAGGGTGCAAAATCTAGAGGAGCGAATAGATATCCGCCTTACAATGCAATTTCTAAGGTAAAAAATGTTGCTACTCTGCTAACATAACCGTCACAGAAAGCGAAGCATCAATTTCCTTTCAAAACTTACTTGACTTGACCGTTCGGCGACTATACCAAGTCCAAGAAGAAGTTATTTTGCTGCACCTTCCAGCTGAAGTTCTACAAATTGATGTGTACTATAAATGGGGATTAGATGGGAGCGGAGGCCACAGTATATATAAACAGGACTTTCAAAATAACCCAAAGTACTCTGATTCGAATATAGTTATTAGTACGATCGTTCCACTCGAAATATCAGTAATGCATGAAGGCAAAAAGTTAATATTTTGGAATAATTTAAGGCCATCGTCGACAAAATACTGTCGTCCAATCCGCTTCAAACTAGTCAAAGAAAATAATGTATTGTTACACTTGGGCTCGATTCGCGGAAAGATTGGCCCAAGTCCCGCGCAAAAGTCGAGAGGGAGACTTTTTCTTAAAACAAAACTCCGTCGAGGAATTTGCCGAACCCTGCAGTCGGTAGCTGAAACGTCAGAGTACCCACACTTCGTTCCGCGAAGAATTGTGCACACAGGAGCCTCGTGGTGCCGGCCTCTGTGTGAGGGTCGGCTTCTGGGAGGTATGTGTGGGCAGTGATGGCAACTTGATCGCTCTTCAATGTGTGGGTAGCGTCCCTGGTGTCAAAGCAAACAAGTGCCGCGGCGGGATGCACTTGCTTTTTTTTTTATAAATTCCACGAAAATTCGCCGGGGCAGTGAATTGCCCAAATAAAATTCGATCGGGAGTGCAGTGTAGTGAACAGTGTTCTCGGTGTTTCAGGATCGGCGAGGGAACCTGCAAGACTTCGTGGCGGTTGAGCCACTACCGAGGGAGAGCTGCAAAAATGCTCAGGTAAGTTCGGTGTAACTCCTGTGTTTTTTCCCGGCCGATGCTCTGACGGGGAAAGTGTACGAAGTACGCGAAATGTGGGGCAGAAGTGTGTGTGTGTGTGTTCGCTCTCCTTGCTTTTATGCTAAGGAGATTATGCTGATCAGCTGTTACTGGTTGTGCGGAATTGGGTCAATGCCCTGACCTCGGAACAGCTGATCCCGGATTGTCCGTGTTGCTTACAATTTATGCTGGTGAAATTGTTGAGGTGGACTTATTTTTTATTTTCTTTTTTAGCGCCGGCTGTCGGAAGGAAATCGGCGGTCAAGGGGAGCCCTACAGCTGTCACCGCGGGATCGGTGCAAAGGAAAGGGTGTTAGAAGATTATTCAATAAAGATCCAGATTTAACCAGCAATCGCTTTCGCAACTTTTCGCAACAAGCGACCCGGTTAAGAAGCGCCTAGTTGTAATTGCAAAACAATCGGCAATCAACTGACCGAGTTATTATCAGCCGATTTGCAATAGCGCAATAACTGGGTCAGTGCGAGCGAAGCGAACTGATTAAAATATTGAAGGGAGGTCACGGCGGACCGGCGACAGTTTCAGGGAGTCGAAATTTATACGCGATCGTGGAAGCATCGATCTTCCAACTTAATCGTAGAAGAAAAGTAAAGTTACAATAAAGTGATTCAATTAGTAATCTAGTGTATTATTCAGAAACCACCAATCCCGTTACAACAAGGGGCAATCAATGCGCAACGATTAATTGAGACAAAACTCTCGATTAAACACACTTTTTAATTGCGGATCTCTATCTAGCTAGTTAATTAATTCAGATTATTTTTAGAACGGTACTCACCGCGGAATTCGCTCGTTGGGCCAACACCTGGGCGGACTCGAGATTCTTCGAAGGACACGAAATCACTCTTAGTTTTCACTCTCAGGTAATTTATTTCTCGCGATGCACTGAGCGACAGCTACAATAACGCACGAATCTAAAATAACGATTATTTTTTTTTATTCACAGGATCTTTTCGCCGATTACTCTCTTCGCACCTCTATACTACACCGTTGACAGCTTTAGAAGAAGGAAGAAGATGTCGATCGTCGCCTTCCGGCCCTGTTCCACTTCAGGCCGGCCCCCTTGTTCTACGCCCTTTAGTACTCTAAGTGGTAAGTGAGTTTTTATGTCTAAAACTTAAATTTAGTTACTATTTTTTTTTTTAGGTAATAACATCATCGGCGCGTAACAGTATTGTATTGTTTTTGGTAGTTTAATATTATTTGATATTGATTTTGACATATTATTAAAAAACAAATACTTAGATTCACTAAACTTTGCCTTTAAATATTTAAAAGGCTCAAATGTATGAAATTAGTGTTTAAAATATGTATTTCGTATTCAAAATATAAAGATTATAAATGAACATATGAAAAGTAACCGCAATAATAAAGGAAAAAATCAAATAAGACAAAAAATAAAAATTTTGATAACTAGTTTTAAAATCCCTGACATTACCTGCAAGTTTGCACATTCATTCATTCAGATAGATGCATTTTGCTTATCACAAAATGCACTACTATCGTGCGGGTGGAGCTCTGTTCGGAGTTTCCAACAAATTAAAACGGCTAAGGGCAAGAAATAATTTCATGGTCTGAAAAATGCATAAAAGATCATGTTCCCATTGCACCACAAAATAATTTCATTTAAAATTGGCAAATAAACTGATTAATTATTTTAAATTTACACCTTCTTAATCTTTGTTTAAGCAACATGTTCTAAATTTTTCAGCTGGAGAGTAAATTGTGTGATATTGTATATTTTTGACTGTTTTTAACCAAATATATTTTGAATAAAAACTAAATTAATTAAAGATACTTTTTTTCATATCAAGTTCTAATAAACTTGGTTTTTCTTATATCACGCGTCAATAAACATATTTTATTTTTCCCATATCACACTTCCCGGCGGTCCGTTCTGGCGGCAAGACGCGGCATTTAGGCAAACCCCCCACACTACCGCAATGCTAGCATGCCAGCTCCCGCAGCCGCAAACCGCCAGACGAAAGGTGCAAGCCGGGCACTTTCGAGGACACGACCCGCAACAAGTTAGCGAAAAATTGGTTTTCTTCAAATCGGGTTAAGCTTTTGGAGTGGCCAGCGCAGTCCCCAGATCTTAACCCGATTGAAAATCTATGGAGTGATGTAAAAGAAGCTGCTTTCAATGCGAAACTAAGGAACGTAGACGAACTTTGGCGTACAGTGAAATCAGCTTGGTCTGCGATCCCATTGGAGCGTTGTCAACGTTTAGTTGATTCTATGCCCCGTCGTTGTGCGGCTGTGCTAGCCAATAATGGTTGTGCAACGAAGTATTAATAAGGACAATAAGAAATGTTCCTGTTTTTGTTGAATTAAAGCCTAATTTTCATTTTACTGAATTAATAAAATGCTAAATGTAACCTGCTACTATTTTTTTATACCAAGCTGTCAAAAATTACTCCAAAAGACGAAAAAAATTTAAAATCTAGAATCATACTGTTAGTCTCAAAATTAATGACAAAATGGAAAGGTTCTCATAATATGCAAGGCAGATTCTTAAAAAAACATGCAGTTTGGTTAGAAGAAGAATTCCTCGTGCCAAAAATCAACGAGGAAACTATTAATCCTGAAAATAAAAGAGCCAAAGGCAGACCAAAAAAGTGTTTTGAAGAGTCATCTTTAAGAACAAAACAAAGAAATATTCAAACACTTTTGCATAATACTTCTCCCGAACAGTTGTCTTACGCTACAGAATGTAGCCTAGTTAAAACATGTAAAAGGACAAGAGCGAAAGTAGTGAAGCTTGCTCTTGATGCGTCACCTACGAGCTTGAAACAAATGCAATGTGTCAAGAAAACTCATGTTTTTGAAAAATATAGTCCAGAAGAAGCACTTGCTCTCATTATGGATACAAGCCTTAGAAAAGAAGATTATATAAAAATACAGAAGGGTGCAAAATCTAGAGGAGCGAATAGATATCCGCGTTACAATGCAATTTCTAAGGTAAAAAATGTTGCTATCCTGCTAACATAACCGTCACAGAAAGCGAAGCATCAATTTCCCTTCAAAACTTACTTGACTTGACCGTTCGGCGTGTTGCATAGCGAAATATCGGCATATTAGCCCGATATTTCGAATATATGTAAAATTAGAATTCTTTACCAACGGTGCAGGGAAAAACATCTTAGAGATGAATTCTTGTTAAAGAAGGCATTTCTAAGAATTCTTAATACCCCATATAAAGATTGCACCAGTTGGTAACAATAAATTAGGGTGAAGCACTTTAAAAATGCATTTAAGTAAAAAGGCATTTTAAGGCACTTCACCCCAAAGATATTGCAATACAAAAAGTCTTGGCTGGATGACCCAAAAAAAAAAATAAACGACTCAGGTTGCGAGGGCAAGAACACTTGAAAAGTACTTGACCACGCAACTTGCGCAAGAATTTGGGCCCACTCAGCGATCGACTGGAATTTTCCGATCGATCGACCGGGGGAACATTAAGTCCCCTCGGTAAAACAAAGTAGAGTCGCGTTTTAACATCTAACGAATAGAGTCGCGTTTTAACATCTAACGAATAGAGTCGCGTTTTAACATCTAACGAATAGAGTCGTGTTTGAGTATCGAACGGGGAAGTCTTGTTGTAACATCAATCGGGAAAAGTTGTGAGTTAACAAGTTGAGTGTCGCGAGTGCGAATGTAGTTTAAGCATTCTAGACGGTAATAGTACTTTAAGTGATGGATTTAGCGTAAGATCAGAAATAAAGAATAATACCGAAATCATCAAACGGAGTTTAACTAAGCGAAACCCCGGACAAGACCTCGTCTAGCATCTCCTGAACGGCCTTGAAAAGTCCGACCAAACCCGGAGCAAAACCCCGTTGAGTATATACTCCCCAGCCGAAACTGGGAATATATATCTAACAGGCGACTATACCAAGTCCAAGAAGAAGTTATTTTGCTGCACCTTCCAGCTGAAGTTCTACAAATTGATGTGTACTATAAATGGGGATTAGATGGGAGCGGAGGCCACAGTATATATAAACAGGACTTTCAAAATAACCCAAAGTACTCTGATTAGAATATAGTTATTAGTACGATCGTTCCACTCGAAATATCAGTAATGCATGAAGACAAAAAGTTAATATTTTGGAATAATTTAAGGCCATCCTCGACAAAATACTGTCGTCCAATCCGCTTCAAACTGGTCAAAGAAAATAATGTATTGTATTGTTTTTGGTAGTTTAATATTATTTGATATTGATTTTGACATATTATTAAAAAACAAATACTTAGATTCACTAAACTTTGCCTTTAAATATTTAAAAGGCAGTGAGCAGAAATTGGCATCGGCGACTACGAACGACGTTATAGTTTATCCGTCTCATTGTTACCGCATAATCGAGTTTGTGTCTGTGTTTTTAGCAATTTCGGAGTTAGTTATTTGCAATTTGTGTAAGCAAAGAATAACGTTCGCCGAAAGCAACCATCGAGGTTTAGGGTTTAAAATTATTTTGTCGTGTCGCTGCGGTAAACGAGAAATCCAATCCGGACCGTTGATTCACACCGGCTACGAAATCAACAGAAGAATTGTGTTCGTCATGAGGCTTTTGGGTGTCGCACGTGAAGGCATAAACATTTTTTGTGGTCTTCTGGATTTATCTCAAGGCATAGGCTTAGCAAAATCGACGTATGACAAAATCGTGGAATACTGTATACAGCATCGAAAACGATGTTTGAAAGTGCGTGCAAAAGTGCTGTCGAATAAGAAAAACAACTAAATGTGCAAAATGAAAGACCAGCTGACCATTTGAAAGTTTCGGGCGATGGATCGTGGAAGAAACGTGGATTCACTTCTCTGTACGGTGTAACTACACTTATTGGCTACTACAGTGGAAAAGTGATTGATCTCGATGTTAAAAGCGGATATTGTCATACCTGTACTCTCAAGAAAAATACGTTGAACGACGACGAGTATGAAGAATGGTATGAAACCCATAAAGAAAGTTGTTCTTCGAATCACGCAGGCTCCGCCGGAAAGATGGAAGTTGATTCGATCACCGAAATGTTCTCAAGATCCATCGAGAAATTTGGAGTAATGTATAGCAATTATATTGGCAACGGCGACTCCAAAACATTTCTTGGCATCGTGAAGAATAATCCATACGGCGACAAGTGTACAGTGACTAAAAACGAGTGCGTGGGACACGTACAAAAGCGCATGGGTACCCGTCTCCGCAACAAGAGAAAAGAACAGAAACTCGGTGGAACAAAGCGGCTCACAGAGACTGTAATAAAAAAACTAACAATGTATTACGGTCTCGCGATTCGAAGAAATTTAAACTCTGTAGAAGGTATGAAAAGTGCAATAATGGCGACACTTGATCATTATTGCTCTACAGATAAATTGCCTCGCCACGACAACTGCCCTGAAGGCGCCGAAAGCTGGTGTGAATGGCGCAAAGCAGAAGCAAAAAATACTTTGGCTGATTTTAAACATCCACCGCACCTAATTAACGACGATATTGAAAAACATATTCGTCCTATATACGAGGAATTATCAAAGGACGATTTATTAACAAGGTGCTTGGGTGGACACACGCAGAATGCTAACGAGTCATTTAATTCAACCGTATGGCGCATGACGCCCAAACACCTTCATTCGGGGATTAAAATAGTTGAGACTGCTGCTTTCATCGCTGGAGGGATGTTTAATGAAGGCTACAGTGCAGTATTAAAACGTTCTACCCGGCGCGGACCACCGGTGGTCCACGGGCATTGTTTTCATCTGACGGCGCGGACCACCGGTGGTCCACGGGCATTGTTTTTCATCTGGCGGCGTGGACCACGGGTGGTAACGGCAAAATACTGACGGAAACAAGTGCCGCCAGATGAATGAACAAATTATATCTCGTGCACGCCGATCATAGAGACATCGAAAAAATGCGCCGGGTAGAACGTGTTAAAGACTTATTAGACTTGAAAATTGAGCTCCAGTGCAAAAATTTTTGCGATAAAGCGAATGAGGAGCGCATCACGCGTCAAAACAGGCGCGCCTCATTGGCGACCAAAGAGGCCAGAACAGCCCGTCGAATGGAGCAATTGGCCGAAAACCAATTTTTTGAAGAGTCTGAAGGGCAGTTATATGGAGCAGGAATCGCTGATTAGCATATTAATAGAGTAAGTTCAAGAAATTTACGATTTTTTGTGAACGAAAACTTTGACACGCGATTTCTCGGATTTCCATTTTGATGATTTTTTTCAAATTGGCGGGCAAGATAGGAAAAAAAGTAAACGTCCTATCGAAACGAGTCAAAATGCGTTGTATTCGGGATTAAATTCTCTTCTAGGTGAACCTAAAATACCTTAAGAAAGTTAACATTAACCCGGTTTTTAAACGATCTAAAGTGAATTTAAAAAAAAAAAAAAAAAAAAAAAAAAAAAAAAATGCATTTTTTTTTTAATCTGCGAAAAATTGTTGAATTTTTCACTTTTTGTTGAATTTTCTTGGTTCACCTAGGAACAACACTATTGAAAATTAAAAATTTCTTTTGATTTTTTGTTTCAGATGGAAATTGCGACCTGCATCTTGCCCGCCACACAGAAAGTGCACACTCGAGGCGCCTCCGTAAATTTCTTGAAACATGAAGAATATCTTATGTATGACAATAAAAAAATTTGAGAAGACTTCAAATATATAAGAATAAACCCTAAAAGTTTCATTTTAATCAGACATTTATTTCTTTCCCAATAAAATCCTCGAAAATATCGATTTTTTGAAGCCTCTAAAGCAGGCTCCCCCCTTAAAACGGCTAAGGGCAATAAATAATTTCATGGTCTGAAAAATGCATAAAAGGTCATGTTCCCATTGCACCACAAAATAATTTCATTTAAAATTGGCAAATAAACTGATTAATTATTTTAAATTTACACCTTCTTAATCTTTGTTTAAACTGTTGAAAATGTTCTAAATTTTTCAGCTGGAAAGTAAATTGTATTGTTTTTGTACATTTTTGACTGTTTTTAACCCAATTTCATAACAGCAGAATTAATTTCTATTTAATATGAATCTCGCTTCTCTTAAAAATATATTTTGAATAAAAACTAAATAATAAATTTTCTTTAATGCTATGGTTTTCTGAGTAAATTCTATCCGAATAAATATTTTAAAAACCTAACCTATCCGAATAAATATTTTAAAAACCTAATGTAATGAATGTAATCTTATTGAACAGCAAATACAAAATTTGGTTGTCGATTAATCTAGGCAAGGAGGAGGTAATTCCAATGACGGAAATACAGCAAGAAAATTTTTTAAAAACCCTTCTATAACTGCTGAATAACGGGCTTGGACGAAGACATTATCACAAGATTCTCTAACATATTGAGCACCATATCAAGCTGTCATTATATAAAGTTAGAAATATACAAACCATATTGCTTAGAGACCGCAAAGCTTTGTGTACAAAAATATGGCTGGTATAAAATGAGTGCCTCTGTGCACAAACTTCTCATTCACAGTAGTGAAATAATATGTTCGTTGCCATTAGCCATAGGTCAGCTTTCGGAAGATGTCTTGGAAGCAAGGCAAAAAGAATTTAAAAATGTGGGGCTCTTCCACTCGAGAAAAATTTCAAGAGTGGATACAAATACGGATATTTTGCACTTTATGTTGATAGGATCTGATCCAATAATTACCTCAAAGCGACAAAAAGTTATCAAACAAACAAATTCATACAACCAAGAAGTTTTATCAATGATAACGGTCCCACAGTTTTTAGAAAACTCAGGATTGTAAAATGATGAAGACAGCGAGTTTGACGATGAAAACCATCCAGAAGATCAAGATATGGAAGAGCCACAGTCGGACTCTGATTAGCTTTAATTTTATGCTTTGCCTTTGTGTAAATAACTGTATTTTTAATTTTAAAAAACTTATTTTGAACTTTTTAATTTTTAATTTTTAACTTTTTTTTTTTTTTTCATTCTATAAATATTTCTTCATACTATTTGTGTTTTATTTTGATAAAAACTAAATCTTAACACGCTTAATAATCAAAGGTAATATGAATATTTACTTTGTGAGGTTTAATTTGAAAATCATATTTTTGTCGCCAGTGCCAACCCTTTTGCTGGGATGGAATTACAGCCGGCAAAAAAGCCAAAAACAGCGACAAAGCGCACCAAAGCAACTGCAGGGGTAGCAGAGGCTTCCCCTTTCCTATCAGAACCAGCAGTAACTACACCAACAACGACCTTCAGCAGCCATCCCAGGTACATCACGATTCAATCTAGGGACCCCAACAAGCCTCTTAAGAGATACTTAAGAGATCACTTTGCGGTACGCAAAGGGGTGGACGCAATCTCTACAAAATTTATGAAAGCGTCGTATCTAAAAGATGGAGAGCTACTTCTACTGGTGGACAATCAAAAAATCGCCGAGAGATTTTTAAAAGCTGAGGCTATAGCTGGAATCCCAGTCGTTGCCCAGCTCCACCCAACGCTGAACTCTGCTAAGGGAACAGGTTATTCAAGGGACCTAAGCCAAATGTCCCAAGAGGAAATCTTGGAGGGCTTAAGAGACCAAGGCATTACGGACGTTGTCCAAATTACAAGACCTAGTACCCGGGAACCAGGCACTACTTTCGCCACAGGTCTACTGTCGCAGCTTCGACATGCTAAAAAAGATAATAAATAATTAGCAGAAGAAGCGAAGACAAACTTACCTCCCTCGTCCAAGTGAAAATGTCATAATAAACAGATGACATTTTTCAATCAGCTGTCCTGACATTTAGGATTACCAGAACTAAAAAAACCATTTAATTTTCAAGCGCCATCTGCGTTTTTCGCAAAGAAATTAAGGTTCAGTGCATAAAGGATTCGGACGCATCCCAGTACAGCTCTATTTGGTTTATAAACAGGCTGGGATGCATAGAATATTCATTCTGATCTCAGGTTTATGCCGAGAAAGGACTCATAGCAGGTATATGCCGCAAAACACACAAAGCGATCGGACAATCATAGGTATATGCCGTGATTGACTACTCGTTATACACACAACATAAAAATTCAGTAATATTGTTAGGTATACGCCGACAATATTGCTGAAGATACTTCGTCACATTTAATAAAAAAACGTCGAAACAAACAAGCGGTCATAGGTTTATGCCGTGGTTGCTTGTTAGTTTAATTTAAAAACCATTTCAATAATATTGTTAGGTATATGCCGGCAATATTATTGAATATAATACGACGCGAACGCCAAATAATTTGAATAATTCATTAAGCCAATTTCGTTTCTTTTTCTTCTAGATTCAGAATAACTTTTTTGGTAATTAGAAGATTTTGAAGAAATTGTTTAGTGTGAATTTTATGTATTGTTAGTTTGTTCGTTGTTTCTTATTTGTTGTAAACTGAATTTGTATGTTTAATTTGATAAAAATAGTAAATAAATGTATTGAATTTAAATCAGCGTGTTTCAAGCCAAACGATTTTGACCCAACACCTTTCTATATCTGAATACTCATTAAAAAAATATCGTGCTACAGAATCGCTGTAACATCTACTAATCCTAACTTTTAATGCCTTCGAAGTCCCCAAATTTATCAACCGAGCCTGGCAGAAGATAGAAGTACGACCATACTATCCACTCGCAATGCGTTGTCGTGGATGCCAAAAACTGGGGCACACCATTAAAAGGTGCTCAGAATCGGTCATTACATGCGCCACCTGTGGCCAACCAGGACCGCATGAGGCCACCCAATGCCAGGGGACTTATTGCGTTAATTGCAAAAACAATACCCACTCATCAGCATCCAGAGACTGCCCAGAATTTTTAAAGGCAAAGGAATTCTTGAAAATAAAAACAATAAAAAAGTGTAGCATGTTGTTATGGTCTGGAAATCAAAAAAAAAAAAAAAAATCTGAAATCGCAAAACTTCCGTCTTAAAATTCTTTTTTTTCTTTCTTTCGTCGACGCCTATGGCTCTCGGCTGCAAGTTGCCCCTCAATATTCGATAAATTTTTTGAAACGGCGGCACTGTTGACTACCGCTCGAAACTCCGCTCCTTGGGTTTCGAGCGTAGAATTTTGGTCGCTGTGCAAGCAGAAATTTCACCAAAATTCGCCGCCCGAAACTCAAGGAACGGTAAAAGAAGAGCCAAAAAACTCCGACCGAACACCGTCGCGAGTCGTCTATATTTCGGTCGGATACAAATTTTTTCCCGGACCGAGCGCCGTCGAGTTGTCTATATTTCGGTCGGATACAAATTTTTTCTCGGACCGAGCAAGAAGTGATGCGGAAAGCTTGCCGGCCAAATCCTTCGCACCACGAGTGGCAAGGCGCGATCCCGCTGCCGCTGGCTCATACAGCTGCTGCGGGCGCACGATTGGCTGACGGCGCAGCTGTGTGAGTGAGCGGCACCGGGACCTTCAACGGCGGATTTGGCGTGGCGTCGGTTCGCGGGGAGTCAGTCGAGAGGAGTCAAAAGAGTTTGGTCGAGAGTCGGGAGGTCAGGCCAGGAAGTCGGTTGATATTTTTCTTTCTGGGACCGCCGCCGTCGGGCGGAAGCCATCGTTCGAGCGGGAATATTTCGTTTCATCTGTTTCTTTTCGAAAGAAATAAAATCCGACCGTAGAAAAAGGGGAATATGGAAGAAAACCAAAGTTAAAATTTAACGGGAAACTAAGAATGAAAAAAAAAAAAAAAAAAAAAATGTTACGAAAATCAAAAGTGTAGAATTACGGAAAGGTTAAAATGTAAAAAGAACAAAAAAAAAAAAAAAAAAAAATGTGTAAAAGAACCAAAGTTAATAATTAAAGGGAAACTAAGAATGTAAAAAGAAAAATGTTACGAAAATCAAAAGTGTAGAATAACGGAAAGGTTAAAATGTAAAAGAGAACGAAAAGATACGGGAAAGGTGCATGCCCTTTCGAGGACGCGACCCTCAACAAATATGGCGCCCAACGTGGGGCCTTCCTATTCCCTTCCCCTTGGAGCTAGGCTCCCAATTTTCTCTCTCCTTCCCCAACTCCCTTCGAGGCCCTACTGGCGATTCCCGTGGCTGGAGTTGACTCGAGGCCTCTCGAGAATTACGAGTGTTTGGCAGATTTGGTGTGCCAAACACTCGTCTCGAGGTCTCGGGAAAACTCCATCCTAGGGAAAAGCTGATAATGGAGGAACCTTTCCAGCAGACCCTGTGGGTTCTGCGAGGTGGAAACGGCTGAGGTTCTTCCTGGAATTACAGGAGCTGGCTGATTTGGTGGGCCAGCTTCCTGTCCGGAAGGAAACCTCAGTCGTCTTCTGTCTCGCGGACCTCACAGGTGAAGCTGAAAAGGAACCTGTCTTCACCACTTCCTGTCTGCGGTGGGAATGCTCGGTGGCCTGTGATTGGCTCTCAGCATTAATTCGAGTTTCTATCGAGGCTGGTTAAATGAAGCGAGGTGGACCGGGAAAGTGATGTCGGAAATAATAAAATAAATTATTTTATATATAAAGTTTAAATTGTATCTCATAAATAGTTTGATATGTCCTTGTTGGTCATATTCACCAAAGTTCTTCGAATGTATTATATATTTCCTTATATATATTATATTATAATTGGTTTTTTTTGTAACGTATAAGAGAAAGAAATTGTAAATCATTCAAGTTATACTCCAGGTTCATTCGCTTTTCCCACTTTTGTCGCGTAAATCAATCATCGTCAAATAAGTTTTTTCTCAAAATTAACGTCTTAAATTCCTGGTAAAATTAAAGATATTCGGCTAATAATTTTTTTTGTATAACTGGTTTTACACATCATAAGAGGAAGAAGTTTTAAATTCTCCAAGTTGTTCTCAAGGTGCATTCGCTATTCCCACTTTTGTCGCGTAAAGCAATCATCATTAAATAATTTTTTCATAAAAGTAAAACTTTAAATTTTCGATTAACTAAAATTGTGTATCATAAATAGTCAGATAGTCTGATATGTTTTTTATGTTTGGTCATATCTACCAATTTTTCTTCCAGGTATTTCGCTCACGTAATTTTTACATATATATTATAACGGGCTCCCACTTTTCTTGTAAATGAGTCACGTTAAATAATTTTGAACAAAATTTAAATTTGGCAAACCCCCCCACACTACTGCAATGCTAGCCTGCCAGCTCCCGCAACCGCAAACCACCAGACGAAAGGTGCATGCCGGGCCCTTTCGAGGACGCGACCCTCAACAATGTATGAGGCTAAGAAAGATTTTTACGCCACATACACTTCACATACCGGCCCCACTTTTGCTCAAGTCACGGCAAGCAACACCCAAAATAAAACCTCCTCCAATGTCGGCCCACCACACCATGAAAAAATGGACAACACCAACACTAATGCTACAACACCAAAAGAAATACAACCCACCAGCACCACCCAACAACCACCAAAAACCATCATCAAAACAAAACCGGTAAGCTCCTCCACAATTTCACAAAACAATACACAACTTAACAATAAACCACAACCACGAACAAAATCCCCTTCACCTGTACCTACACTCCCTACTAAAACCACTATACCAAACGACACACTTACACTAACCCCAAAAAACAAAGTTTTGAAAAGCACGGTAAACCAAGTAATCGGCGCTCAACAAGAAGACCCTGAAATTGTGGCCATATCAGGACCACAACTAGACACGGAAGCAATTCCAATGGAAGAAGTTTCGGATGGTGAGTCGACCCCATCTGTATCCACTTTTTCGGACCTCTCCGTTGACGGGGAGTAACTTTCTTTCTGCTGATGTTTAACAACATTAGCCCTGCCTCTCGATCCTCATTGCGAGACTTAACGGTCTTGCAATGGAATCTCAGAGAATTGTATAACAACCGTCCAAGTTTAGACCTCCTAATCTCCATGTACAAGCCTCACATTATTCTCCTCCAAGAAACCAACATCCTGTTGGACGAACAGCCTGAACGGCTGGGTCCCTACGCCTTTTTTGGCACAAACTCCATAAGAGAGACTAGGCATGGTGGTGTGGCCGTTCTGGCCCACAATTCCATCCCCGCTCTCCAACACACCATAGCATCTAGTATTATGGCATGTGCTATCACAATTAACACGCCTGATCCCATAACCCTCTGCAGTATCTACCTTGAGAATGCCCAGAAGATAACAGTCCAAGGACCTCCCCATAATTTTTTTTTTGGTCAAAGGGTGGTTGGGGCATAGGCCAGGGGGTTCATTACCACCTCAACCCCCCCGTGAGAGTCAATCACGGGCAGTTGCAGGGGTTCAGCCTGCACTGCCCTCTTCCGCCCCTGTACGATTCCTTTTGGTTCGTTTCCGTCGCGAGAGAATTTTTGTGTTGTTGGTGGTCCGTTCCGGCGGCTCAGATCGGCATTTTCGGCAAACCCCCCCACGCTACCGCCTAATGCTAGCCATGCCATGACGAGATGCTTTAGCCGGGCCCTCGAGGAACCAACCCGCAACACAACCTCAGAAAATTTTACTTCATACAGGCTAAAAATATAAGTTAATTCCTATCACAACTGCAGTGATTTCTCGACACTCCTGAGTCAAGCCTTCCTCCGACTGTCAAGCAAAATTTGCAAATGATGGCAAACGGCTCGTGCTTTTCGTTGAGTTGGATTTAAATAAAACATTTTTTTATATTTTATTTAATTCGATCCGCATTAAGTTCAAGCGTCGCCCGGCTATATGTGCAATCGTACACTCACGTGCACCCCATCGATTGGATTTTTCCGAAGCGCGGACAAAGAATCCCTAGCGATCAGAAAAATTGAGTCGTATCGAAGCAGTTGTGGTGGTTGTTTCAATATAAATTGTCTGATGTGGTGATGGTCTCTGATAAAATTGTTGATATAACAGTTACAGTCCAATTTGAGCACTGAATTATTTTATGTGTTTTGCTTTAGGATAAGGATAAAGGATGGAAATTCATATGTAGAAGTAAAAGTAGTGTTGTATACTCTAAACAAAGAAAGTAAGAATATTGTTTAGTGTACACAAAAGATTTATAGAAAACAAATGTTGGGTAATAATCATTTGAAAAATAGCCCCTTGATCGCTTTTCCTCGATTGGTAACCGACTGCCTCAAATTGAGGTTTCTTGCGATCGGAAATCAAAGAAGAAAGCGAGTCAGAATTTAGAACACGAACGGGAAAACAGCGTCGCGCTGTCGAAAAATAAATCGCTAGTGGAATCAAGAAATTTCGGTTCGGGTAAATCCGTTGATTAAGTGGAATAAGTTAACATCTGGTTACACCCAGTTCTTGTGAAAGCAGTTGAGTGCTGGCTAATACTTAAGTTATTGTGAAGTAAAAATTAAAGTGGAAACAGTATCAACTCTAGTGTATTAAGTAATTCACACGTACACGGATCCCAGCGAAGTATCCCTACGAAATTAGCAGAAAACCGTTCGAGTAAAACAATTCTGTGGAAATTTGCCAAAACCGGATAACTACAATTTTCGACATTTGAAGATAAATCGAGGTTTAGATTGCTAATCATTTGTTGTATACCTTTTCCTGTAAACCATTTAGTTAGATTTTATTGTTAACATCCCTTTTTCTTTTAATGTCGGAAATTCCCAAATCTACCCTTACCCCCATAAACTTACCCTCATAAACTTACCCTCATAAACTTACCCTCATAATTTATCCTCATAACTTATCCTTTTTCTAGAAACGTAGTAATAAACTTGTAACCTTTTCCCACAGGTAAAAATATAAATAGTTAGAATATTCTAGATAAAATTCAGTCTTAGATAGATGTATTAAGCGAACGGTTGTACTCTTAGGTTTTTTTTAAATAAATTGTTAAAGTTAAGAAATCGCGCAGTTTTATTTCCAACAACTTGAAAAAGGAACCCAACACATTCAATCTTGACTTTGCCTAAACCTGACAACTCTTAAATAATATGTGAAGAAAAATAAGATGTAAAGGCTAAATCTGACATAACCGTTTTTAAATTTGGAGACTTTGCCAGTACATGATATGTTGAAGTATCACGTTATGGCTAAGTAGAAAATGATGAAATTAAACTTTTCTAATATAAGATATGTAGATATACCAAGTTTTGGTAAAACACAAAATTGACATTTTTTTAATTTACTCCTTCAAAACAAGAATAATCATGTTTCTTCACTTTCGATAAATTCCTCGTGTTAAAGTTAAAACTCATTCGTTGTGATCGAATTTTGTTTGTGTGATGGTGAAATGATGAAATTTTCATCTAAACAGGAGCGATCATGTCTTTTCATTGTCTACCGCTTCCAAATATAAAGTGAAATTTACTCATTCTGAACCAAAGCGTGTTTCAGATACCGTTTAATCGTTTGTGCAGTGAAATCATATATTTGTGAAAATGAGTGAACGTGCAAAACGTACACTAATGCTTGCATTAGATGAAAATAAAAGAGGTATGCAGATTTTAAAGTGTGTGTGATAAGATTTAGCTAAGTTTTATAAAATTTAGGGAACATTTCAACCAAGGAAATAATTGCAATACTCAGTACATCGACAGTAATAGTTGAGTATCCTGATAAAAATGGCAGTTAGTTAACTAATTTGTTTACCTAAAAAGTTATCTGCACAACTTATTTCCTACTTGTTTGGACAGATTATAAAAGTACATCTGAAAAAGATTTTCTTCCTTCAGAATCGGATTATGTTCCAAGTAACATGAAAAGTGAATTATCGACTGAATTTGAAAGTAATACTGCTGCTGATGGATCAGCAGTACGCGAGGTACCAACAAATACTACCTCGATCATGAAAGAAATCTTACATCCAGAAAGAAATCTTACAGCAGACAAGAGAACATGCGTCTTAAAGTAAGTGGATAAGACCGCTGAAGAAAGAGAAAAGCTCTGTAATGGAGAAAATAAAGTTTAATTAGTTAAATAGTTTAAGAATATTTCTGACTTAACTGAAATATAATTTGTGAATCGGGAAATCTGTAAAATAATGAAAAAGGTTTATGGTGAAAACAGTTAACTTTAAAAGAAGTAAATTCACCGTTGTATAGTGATCCAGAAATGCGAAGACCGCTGAAAAAGAAAAATCTGTAATTAAGACCACGACGGGGCCATATCAGAGGCAGGGCGTGGTCCTTCTTCGACACCGTATCTTCTTCACCGTCCTCATCTACGCTCTCATCATCGACGTCAACATCATCAGCTGCCGCAGATCACCAATGGCGCCCACCGTTAAGTAGATTAGCTTATATTATATCTTTGTTCCTCTTTAGGTTATTTTTGTGAAAAAAAGATTTACCAGCACGACGGCTGCCCAGCCCACTATTTTCGGCAAGTGCGTGAGTGCTTGGACAATAACTACCCAGAGAGGTGGATTGGCCGAGGTGGGCCGATTCCGTAGCCAACGACTATTGCGACTATTATTTATGGGGGCACATGAAAGACTTAGTCTACACAACCCCCATAAATTCCGAAGAAGAAATAAGGGAAAGGATTTTAAACGCTGCTGAACAAATAAAAGCAACTTTAACATCAAGAGTAACAAGAACGGAGCTAAGAAGGAGACTTAAAGCATGCGTCAGACGGAGGCTCACAGTTTGAGCAAGATCTGTAAATTTAAAATTTACTGGAATGATTCACAGTAATAACGAGTTCTAGTAAGTTTTAAGAGGTTTTTTGTTTCAAAATTACCGAGATTAAATTAAATTATGCTATGGTCAAAAAGTCTTAGCTGCACTTGGTAGCACCGCCCGGGGTTTCGATTCCCACATCGGCGACAGCGGACGAGAAATTTTGTCTTAAAATGCACAAAAATGTCCAAGTTCCTCGTTCGCTGTGACCGTCTCGCCGTAAATTTGCCGTTACGGTCCACTCAGTCGAAGACTCACAAGTTGTAAGTCACACTTCTCGGCGGGAGGCATGTATCTCGGCCTGAGTGAACTGTGCGGCGGATTTGGCGAGTGGCTCGAGGCCTCGGGGGGAGTGCTGTGAAGTGCAACGACCAGAAAATTCGTTCCAAACCCCGCGACGACACTGAAAAACTTGAATATTCACAAACCGCAACTATTTGCCGAACATTTCTATATTACCGCCGATCAATTTGTTTCTAAATAAAGCACCAAAAACACCAATTTCTTTCCAAAATCGTCGCGACACCGCGAAATGTCAAATTATTGACCAAAACAAGCTGAAGTTCGTTTCCTTTATCCTGAAAACAGGAGTACCAACAGCTTTAGCAAGTTCGTTGGGTTCGTTCGATAGTTTATTGTAACGGTATAATAATAGTATGTCATTTTATTCCTTGTGCTTATCAGTGATCTTTGTGGTTTTTCAGTCAATCTAGTTTTGATATAAAAAATGAGTGGTAAACATCCTCTTTTGCATCCAAAATTGGAACAGTTTTCAATTTTCAACCCACTTGCGGAGTTAGTCAATTCAAATGTGGCGGCGATTACCTTTTTGGAAGAGATTGGCCTCATACATTCGCGCCTTTCAATTACACCAAAATGTTGTGGTATTCCAATGCGCATAGAGGAAAATTCCACCTTAAAGTGTGGGTGGCGGTGGAGATGTTCTCAAAAAGGTTAGAAACAAAAGGGGAGGAAAATGTGCCAAAAAAGTGTAAATCCGGCCCAAGGCACTTTTTTTGATGGGGATTTATGCCGGATTAAAATTCACGAAGTCCTAGCTATAATTGTTTGTTTTGTGATGGGCATAAGACTCACTGATATGTATGATCAAATGCTTCAATGGCGCCATCAGTACGATAATGAAGAGCTCAGCCGCCAAACAATTACTGATTACTTTAGCTACTGTCGGGAGGTAGCTGAAGTAATAGCTTCTCATTCCGATATTGTCCTTGGTGGTAAATCCAAGACGGTTTAAGTTGATGAAACCTTTTTAACAAAACGGAAATACAATCGGGGTCGAATTACCGAGCAGATGACCATAACGGTCCTTGGAATTTATTGTAAAGATAATTCAACAGGACTATTCTTTCGAGTTAATTCGAAAAGTAAATCTGATTTGTGGCCTTATATGTATAAAAAAATACGTTACTGATACTATCCACTTAACAACTTATCATCAAAAGGGAGAGTTTGTCGACAAAAATAATCCATGCAATACAATCAATGATTTGGAAAACCAAAATAAATTGCTTAAGAGTACAATTTTGTCCCGAAGGATCCCGAGACTTCTCCACCAATATATGGCTCTGTACTTTTACCAAAAAAACCATTAATAATAAAATCGGGCACACTCCTTTACTTAAAAGCAGCTTTCTTGCGTTTGTTCTATTTGTCACATTTGGTTTCTTTTTCGCTTCATCCATGTTATCTTCGGCGTACTCCAGAAACGAATGAGTGTAGCCAATGGTATTCTAGGTAGTGCCTAGCTTACATATTTAGTGCTGCCATATTTAGAGTTGCCATTTTTGAGCAAATTTGCTATTGCTTTAGGATTTTCATTTTGCAAAATGCCTTGACTAAATATTTTCCTTTTACAAAAGAGATACATCTATATGGCTATAAGAGCCTCTACCCGATACAAAAGTGGGTGAGCCGGTGTTGAGGACAACCAAGGGTTGCCCTTCAATCCAGTCCGCCACCCTCCTCCCCCTTTGATCACAACGCCCAGATCCCCACAGAGGATTATGGGCATTGAAATCTCCACCGTAAATAGTGGCGGAGGGAAGCTGAAGGCCAAGATTTTCCAGGTCCCCAGTTGCTATGTCCTGCATGTTCTCAAGGTATAAAGAAACAAAAGAGAGTTTAATATTTGCCTGAACGGATACCGCACAGGCGACCAATGGGCTTTCTATATTGATTGCAGTCGCCGGAAGGCTTTCATGGACCAAGATGGCCACTCCACCATGCCGGGCTCTATTGGAATTGTATCCGAAGAAGTGAAAGGGCCCCAGCCCTGAAGGCCGTTCCCCTTGCAATAAGTTTGTCTCCTGAAGGAGCACAACCTGAGGTTTATATTTATTTATTAATAATTGGAGGAAAGGGAGATTATTATTTAAGCCTCTGATATTCCATTGTAGAATGTTTATGTCTCGTCTAGTTCTTTGAGCAGTTAAAGTTGAATTGCTATTCATTGTGGAATTTGGGTTTTTGGACCTCTCCTTATTTGATTACTAAAATTTTGGAGAAAAGGAAAACCAAAAACCGCCATTAAATTATGTTGCTTTTGAATCATCACTAGACCCGAGGGATATGTTGTCGCTATCACTCGATACCGACATATTTGGATCAGAATTGTTATCAAAATTAATATTATTTCGTTTTGCTTTATTTAATTTCTTTTTATTTAATGTTTTGAAAGCTATTAATGAAGTTGATGCTAATGAGGGAATATTTTTAGGTTTCGGTTCATCTATTTTCTTTTTAATATCTTGTGAAGATATTTCCAATTTTTCTTGTTTTGCATTTTGGCTTGGCAGTACTATGGACTTTGGTAAATCAGTTTTTGTACTTTTTGTAGAAGAGGTAGATGGCGTGTTATGCGTTAGGGATGTCAGAGTAAGGATTGAGTCATCTGGGCTTTTGACATTCTCAGATGTCAAATCATTGTTTATTTTGGGGTTCTTTTTATTGTTTACAGGTTTGCTTGGCGAGAAATGGAGGTTCTGAGGCGCTGCGGTGGTTGGATCAGCCATAGGAGGTTGATCCACCTTTGAAGTACTGGCTGAAAAATTAAAAGGAACAACTTTTGGTTTGGCTTGTTTAGCAACAGAAGCAATGGCCCCAGCCACAGGAGCCATTACAGGCCGCGATGTAGTCGGTTGCGCCACAGCCGATTTACCCGCCGTCCCACTAGAGACAACAGATTGGGCATATGTGGGGCCCTCCCTGAGCTTCACATTTGCCCAATACTCCTTACGGGCCTCAAACATCGTGCATTTTTTGTTTGTTTTTATTTTTAAAATTTCCTTTTGTTTGACAAATTCAGGGCAGGTTTTGCTGTGGGATTCGTGGGAATTCACGTCGCAATTAACGCAGAACTTTCGGACGCAAGTTGCTGGCTCATGGGGAAGATATAGACCGCAAGTGCCGCAAGTCTCGTTCTCATCCCTACACCACTTTGCCGTGTGCCCCAACTTTTGACACTTCCTGCATCGCATTGGGGACGGATAATATTCCCTAATGGTAATAAGCTGCCACGGGCCTTTTATCTCCTTCGGTAACCGGAATGCATCGAAAGTTAAAATCAAAAGGCCTGTCGGAGTCCTTTTGTTAGGGGCAAAAGGATCAGGCCTTGTAATCTGCACTACTTCCGTTATACCCTGCGGTTTAAAACCCTCCAGGAGTTCCTCCTGAGTCATACCTTTTAGGTCTGGGCAATAAGCTGTTCCCTTAACAAAGTTAAGTGAACTGTGAAGTTCAACTTTCACACTTATTCCATCCAACTTGTTTATTTTTAGAAAGAGCTCGGCTACATTGCGGTTGTCCACCAACAGCAATAAGGATCCATCGCGAATAAAATTTGCTTGCGAGAACCTTTGCGATACGCCATCCACCGATTTCCTGATTCGGAATTGATTGTAGGCTCTCAAAGGCTTGTCGTTTTCCAGGGTCTTAATAACAATATATCTGGGTTGCAAATTTTGGTTAATTTCTTTGTCACAGATTTTAGGAAGGGCGGGGAAACATTCATCCGTAAGGGAAACGCTCTCCGCGGCCCTCTTGTTAGCTTTTTCGCCTTTTTTGCAGGTGGGGAGCTGTTTGCTAACATGGCATATGAATTGACGCTGGCCAGGCCAGACGCCATTCTAGTGGGTGGGCGTTTCCGCCTCCCGAAAGTATTTAATTTTTAATTCAATACGAAATAAGAAATTCTAATATACAAAAGGAAAGTAAAAGGACTTCAATCAAAAATTAAAAATTAGAATAAAAGCTATTACAAAGTCGTCGATTCTGATAAGTTTCGTCTAGTTCCGTCGTTTAGTCCGTACCTGGAAATTCTTCTTTCCCGTATTAAAGGTCCAAAAGCTGTTTTCTTAAGCCTCTTCCCATTGGCCTTCTTGTAAGACCTTCAGCCCCAGGGATGGGGCCCAGCGGCGCTTCCCTTTAGAGACGCGACGCTTTTGCCGCGCCGATGACAGTTCGTTCTTTTGTTACCGTTCCCTCTTCAGAATGGGATTTTCTTTCAGTTCTTCTTCCCAAAAATCTTGAAAATCTTCTTTTAAATTGGATCCTCTTGAATTCCAACAAAACTTTATTGGATTGCAATCTAATTGGCCCTTCAAAAACTTCTTTAAATCAACCAAAATTGAAAATTTGTTCGGAGCTCTTCTATTTCGTCCTTTCGGCACAAATTTCCATGGCCAGCTGATATGCATATTAACTAAATATTTTCCTTTTACAAAATGCGTATTAACTAAATATTTTCCTTTTAAAAAATGCATTTTAACTAAATATTTTCCTTTTACAAAATATCGATTGATCGAAAAAGAACGAACTCAACGAACTTGCTAAAGCGGTTGGCAGTTGGCACTCCTGTTTTCAAGAAGAACGGAACGAACTTCAGCTTGTTTTGATACATAATTTGACATTTTGCGGTGTCGCGATTATTTTGGAAAGAAATTAGTGTTTTTGGTGCTTTATTTAGAAACAAATTGATCGGCGGTAATATAGAAATGTTCGGCAAATAGTGGCGGTTTGTGAATATTCAAGTTTTTCAGTGTCGTGGCGGGGTTTCGAAAGATTTTGCTGTCTGGTGTTGATACGGGACAAGTATTAACTATTTTTTTTTATATCTCGAAAACGGGTCGAGATAGATTTTTTTCTTTATTTTTCCCATATTTAGGACAGCAAAATGCTTCGAATCCCGTTCCTTAAATTAGGGGGCCAAGTTATGGGTATCGTGCCCAGTTAAATTTTGAACGCAACAATTTTTTTGAACAAATTTCAACGTTAACAAGAAAAGTGGATTTTTGGAGAAGAGATCAAAAATAAGGAAAAGAAAATAAAAACAAGCAAACTTAAAATTAAACAGTGAAAAAAAAAAAAAAGTTAACTAAAAGTCAGACCCGTTGCAACTAACTGCATGAGTGGTCGCTTGTGCTGGTCTCGTGATTTGTGTGTTCTGTGCGGCTTGGTTTCCAAGTGGTTTTAAAGTTTTATCCAGAGTGGTGCTATTGTTTGGTGGGTGCCTGGTTCATTTTCAATCGCTTTTGCTCATAATAATTTTTGTGACTTCGGAAGTACCATTTTTAAAGGTCTATATCATAGAAAAAAGTCTAAAGAACAAAACCCATTTTGAATTTTGTCTTTATCTTTTCCAGGAAGACCGTAGGAACTGGTACCAGCTAAAAAGGAACTTTTCGTACAACTATTGCCGCAAAACATAACAAAAAAAAAAAAAAATTTTTTGTATACTTATAAATATATTCATATGCGATAAAAGTATTTTGAATAAATGCAATAGGGTTTTTTGCCCATTTCAAATGAGAACGTCCCCTTAACCTACTAAAAAAGATGAAGGAAATTCCCAATTCCTTGCTAAATATTTATACAATAAATAAACAAACAGGGTTTATACTATCGCAAAAAGTTATAGATATTTGTGAGGCTAAAGCAAATAAGAAAGTCTCTGCATTTGTCCGAGAATTATTAATGAAAATTGGGACTCCAGAAGAATCAGTTAATTATGAGACAGCAGCTAAAATATACAGCGTTAATCCAAACGTTAGGGATGCAATTTTGGGTAAGTTAAATAACAAACAAAATATTGTTATGGATATGGATCAAGGAGGTAAGAGCACATCTTTTTAAAACATGATACTGTTTTTTTTCGATAGATTATTGGTTTTTTGACATTTGAAAAAACTGTTAAAAATTCTTCAAATTTCTAACCTAATTTCAATTTTGAAAAGGTTTTTGTTGTATTCCCGGTTATTATGTTAACTGATAATGAGAAGTTAGAGTTTATACAAAGTATTTATGGTCTAGTCTGCCCATACCCGCCCCCTTTTTTGCCAGGGGTGGCAAACCAAGACAGTACAAAATACTAGAAAATGTATATTTGTGTTTTATACTATTTTAACGCGGCATTTATTTGGTTTCAGAGTCACCTGGTAACTCAAGTTTTAGAGTAGTGACCCGTAGATCACTTTTTGATAAAATGCAAAAGCAAAATTTGCCTAATTTTGAAGAAAAATTGAAATACTTGGAAAATTTGATTTTGTCTAGCGAAAACTACTCATGTCATCTTCAAATAAAGGCGTTAAAACACAAATTCTCGCATATTAAGTCGGAATTTAAACTAAGGTGGAATAAAGCTGATAAAACGGAAGCTAGATTTCTTCATAAGAATGAGGAATGACTAAAAAAAACATTCGAAATACCGAGAACACAGCCTAAAACTTCAGGTCGAACATCAAAACCTTTTGCCGAGCTGAGCGAAGGAAGTAAGAGAAGGAGAACTGAAGACTTGCGTAATACAGAGGACAATGACGTGTTGATACATGCTGCACAAACAAAATTACAAACATCTGGAAAAAAAGATGCGTCAAATATAATTAAGCACATTATGAATTCCCCAACAAGAGCTACAAAGTTGAAAAAAGCCTACAAAACAGTACAAGATAACAAAGAAAAAAGGCTAACGCCTTTATCAGCACTTTCTATATTCGTGGAAGCTGATCTCTCACGCGCAATTGTATCCTAGTTACAGCATCCTGTAAAAGGCAAAACGTGACTGCTATCCACCCAAAGAGTCATACGAAGTGACTGAAACATGCGCACAAATAAATCTTCAAGATTTGTTAAACCATACTGCAACAAGATTACTGACTGATTTGAAGGATGTTTTATGTGATCTAAGACCAGATGAATATGACTCATTAGAGCTGATTTGCAAATGGGGTTGTGACGGATCACACCAGGCACAATTTAAACAAAACATGGAAAATGACGCCACAGATACTAACATTTTTCAAACTAGCTTTGTACCACTTCGGTTGGTATTTGGTAACAAAATATTTTGGCAAAATCCAACCCCATCATCACCGCGATACTGTCGGCCAATTAGAATCAGATCCGTTAAAGAAACTGTTGATATAACCTAAGAGGAAATTAGGTGCGTGGAAAATGCCATTAACGCCTTACAGAAAACAATATTTTTACTGGAGGGAAACCCGTATTCGGTAAAGCATACAATGTTGTTTACAATGGTAGAATTGGTATTTAAAAATAATTCCCTGTTACAAATTTTTTCTGGTACTCTTTTTATAAATTCATTTTTGGTTTTTGAAATGGCTGATTATCCACCAAATGAAATTGTTGATATGATTAAGATAGTCGGAGAATGACACGATAATTATTCGCAAGCTGCATTTCTGTACGCTGAACGATATAACGACCGCAGACATCCATCCAGATGCACTATTCAAAGATTAACTAATAGAGCTGCTAATGGATCTCTTGTTCGTAAAAGACGTAGTCATGAATATGATGATAACGATGTACGAGTACTAGCGGTTTTAGGGACAATTCATCTTGATCAGCACATTAGCACGAGACAAATCGAAAGACAAGTTGGCATACCCCAGCGCACGGTAGCGAGGATTTTAAACAAATTGACATATCAACCATATCATATCACATTAACACAACAATTACAGTTGAATGATTTTGGATTACGCGTTGATTCAATGGGCATTACAGAGGATAGCAGAGGATGCAAACTTCTTTAATTACGAACTATTTTCTGATGACGCAACTTTTAAAAATGATGGCACTTTGAATAGGCACAATAGTCATTATTGGTCAGACGTAAACCCTCACTAGTATCAATCCGTTGATCATCAGAATCGGTGGAGCTTAATGGTGTGGTGTGGCAGCGTCAATGGCCACTTAGTTGGTCCTTATTTTTTTGAAGAAAATGTAAATCAAAACACTTTTTTACAAATGCTCCGTGATGAATTACTGGGTTTATTAGAAATTGTAGATTTGTTGACCTGGCAACGAATGTGGATTCAATTGGATGGCGCACCACCTCATTATGCTATTATTGTTAGAAATTATTTGAATAGCCATTTTTATTACCGATGGATTGGAAGAGGCGGGCCCGTAACGTGGCCACCTCGTTCCCCCGACCTAACGTCTCTAGACTTTTTTTTATGGGGATATCTGAAGAATGCTGTTTACGAAAAAAAACCAACTACGCGCGAAAATATGAAAGAACGTATCCGAAATGCTTGTGCAGCGATACCACAAAATGTTCTTTTAAGCACGATACAATCGTTCGAACATTGTCTTCAGTTATGCCTTCAAAACAATGGTGGTAATTTTGAACAACTGATCCGTTAATGAGTGACATCACTGCAGTTGTCATTGAATAGTGAGAGGCAAGGGGACTCACGTTAAAAAAGCACCCCATCGTGAGAGGCAAGGGGACTCACGTCCAAAAAGCACCCCAAAGGGAGCAGAAAACTACCATGTCCACGTCATTGCTCCTGGGTAGTGCTAAGAGTAGTGATTAAAAAAGGAAAAAAAAAACCACTCATGAAAAGTATTAGGGTTGCTGAGTTTTAGAGTATTAGTATCAAGCATGTCGGGTGATAGTATCCTATCCTTGCATACGCCATTTTGGATCCGCCATCTTGAATTTTGCAAATCTATCCTTGGATGTGATAACAATGACCCCAAACCCCCGAATACCAAATTTGTTCGAAATCGGTTAACTTTCAAAAATGGTGTCCGCCATTTTGGATTTTACAAAACCGACTTTAAATTCGTGATCAGCGACCCCAAAAACCCCCACTTACCAAATTTGGTGTAAATCGGTGGTCATTTACAAATTTAAGGATTTTTAAGAGTTTGACCCCATTTTGGGTCCGCCATCTTGAAATTTTGAAAAAGTGACCTAAACAAAAAGTGTTTGTTTTTTTGTCTAAAAGCATAATCTGGAATAAAAAATAGGGATGTATAATGTGTGAAGGGTTTTTCGGACATAAAGGGAGGAAATTCAGGTGAGTTAAGTCTTTATTTGTTGCATGCATGCACATTTTCGCGATACCGATCGCGTACCGTGCAGATTTTCGACTGGTGCAGCATACTCCTTATGCTCACCTTATGTTGAAAATCGCCGCGGAATCCTTAGGGGTTTGCTTGGACATGCAAATCCCTGTACCTTTGTCCACTTTTAAGTGTCTTGTGCATGTTTATTTTCCTTTTCAGGGTCATTATGTTAAGATTTCTTCTAATCATCTTTTGCTTACATTTTAGGGGGCTGTCGTCGCCGGCCGAGCCCAAAACGTGAGCCCTTCACGTTTGGGTGAATGTTTCTCAGCATTAGCCGAGAAGTGTGTTTAAAGTCGGTTTTCAGTACCTGTATGGGCAAACAGGTAGCTGAGGACCTGCGACTGAGCATACGTTTATGCTCCAACGAGGGAATATCATTCATCTTCTGAAGATCCGCCACAGGGATATCATCGAGGGACTTCATTGGGTAAGATCCTTACAGGATCTTCTCAGGTATGTATTTAGTTTAATTCATTGTGTTATTTCAAACTTTTATTTATTTGTTTTATTTAGTTCTATTATTCCGTTATTTTATTCCTTTATTTCAGCATTTTCTTTTTTTATGTATTTTTATTTCAGCATTTTATTTTTATTTATTACAGCATTGAATTTTATTTATTTTAAATTCATTATTTATTCTATTTATTTTAAATTCGGGATTTTATTTATTTATTTTAAATTATGTATTTTATTTTATTTTAGTTCGGTATTTTATTTATTATAAGATTTCATTCATACTTTTGAATGATATATTTTTTAGGGGCTGGAGCAGGACGTTCAGCGTCGGACGCTGAACAAGGGATTCCCATTTAAAATACTGAACTTGACCTTCAAATTACTTTAGAGGGCAAGTTCAAGGTCAAAGTCAAGGTCACCAATTGGTGTCCCCTCTGACCCCTACAACTTTTGTCTGAGAAGTTTTTTTCGATACCGCTTTCCGGACGAGATATTTGAGTGGTCAATTAAAATGACTCACCCGGTATAGTTACTTTTCTAATTTCTGTATTACTAATCCCCTTAATTTCATGCCCTTTTTCACAAAAAAATTAAATCGATGGCTTAAAGTTAACCAGAACGCTGTTAAGAACAAAAAAAAACTAAATTAATAATTTTGACCGGCTAGATCAGCAAAATACCCCTATGTGCGTTGCATGGCTGTCATGGAAAATTTGTAAAGCCGCATGTGTCTGACAAACCGACCTCATTCATTCTCTGTGTGCCCGTAAAATTGGTTGAATCACGAATCTCGTTTTGCCGTTGTGTACATTGGCCAATTAACGTTCAGTACTTTCACTTCTTCAATAAGAAATCATGCAAGAGAAGTCAAGAGAATTAATTGCATTAGTTACATTGAAATTCAATTCAATCATTTAGTTATTGCAAAATTTCGTCGAGCACAAGACTAACGTGACCAAGTTCAGCCAGCCACGATGTAGCTGATTTTTGGATTTGAATATCTTAAAATCTGCTACAGACACAAATTTGAAACTTGGAATACAATGTTAATGAGCTCAATTCTGTCTATGAACGGCTTCTGAGATGAATTTTTACAACAAGAGAAATGGACACCCTAGAAGAGGTACAAGCACTGATGCAGACACTGTCGCAGCACCGACAAGAAATGTGCCAAATGTGAGTTGGAAGAACAACGACAAGCCCAACAAAATCAACTCCTACAAAGAAATCAGTCAACTCTACAAGAGCAAAGCAACATTTCCCAATTATCAACGGACCAAATTTGAAAACATGTCCTACGGTTGAAACCATTCAATGCGGATTTAATCGACGGTCCGGAGTTTGTCATTCGAGCTCAAGTTTACACCAATAAAGAATCGATAAACATGTATATGACATTTTCAGCAGAATTAGTAAGTTGATACTAAGAATATCGCTACCATTGCTTTACGCTGGCAGGAGGGTATTAAAGAGAGAATAAAGTTTTAATGTTATTCGGATTGCGTATTTGATTTCGGGTTAAAATAAAGGACGGAAATTTGTATGAAAGTAAAAGTAGATAGATGTAGATGCTGAGAAGTATTTTGATGTATTTGAAATAGTTAATGTAGTGTGGATTTGTTTTGATTTTTGGTTGCTATAGACATTAGAAATTATTTTGTAAATGTAGTACTGTAGAGATTTGGTTTTATGTAATCTAGTGAGTGTAGCAAGCTTGGTTGTTAAGTAGATATTTTTGTTTTATGAATTGTAAATAGCCAGTTCTTCCATGACTTTTGTCCGAATAACAAGGAATAATAAAAGTTGTTTTAAAATAGAAAATAAATTAAAATACATATTAAATAAAATAACAACGGCAGTTTTAATTAAATTATATTCTTTAATATAAAAAAAAAAAGTGTTAAAAGATAAAAATCTAAAAATACGAAAAAGGCATCTTAAAAATAAATGATAATTTTTTTTTTTAAATAACAAAAAAATAGAAAAAGTTTTATCTGAAGAATCCTACAAAAGTGGTGAAAATATTCACTACAGAGACGAAGCCCAGAAACACCAAAAAAGTGCTACTCTTCGGCAATACAGCGTATTCGAGGCCTCTGGAAACAGGGAACACAATAGTAATAAGTGAACTGGATGCAGCCTTCGACAAAATATTCAGCTTGATAAAGAAGACAGCGCGAAAAGGGCCTGAGAGTAAGGTGGACAACCTCACGCTATATCCAGCAAACAAACCGATGGAGCCGTACGTCCCCAAAGCAGCAACCACGCAAGACGTACCCAAATACACATCTGGGCCCAAAAGGTTAACAATCGAGGAATACAAACAGCGAAAAGCCAGGAAAACCATCAAAAAACCAGAACCATCTCGAGGGGGAAAAAGCATCCGCATCAAATAAGACATAGGGAGATACAAGGAACTGCTGCAAATCGTCTCATCAGAAGCGGAAATAGCAAAGTACAACGAACTCATTAGGCGAGCCAAGAAAGAGCTCAATTCAATCAAAAGAACCAACAGTAGTAATAGAAAGAAAATAGGTTAGGTAGAAACAAACATATTTTTTAATATAATTTTTTTTTCTCATTATATAAAATAAAATAGATTAGGCACCTAAGAAGCAAACAATGTTTTTTCTCTTTATTATACATATAAAAATTTAGTAATTTAGGAGTGTGCGCCAGTTAGTAAATTAACAGAAGACTAAATTTAAATACAAACTTAATAAAAAACAAAGGAAAGAAAGAGTTTTAATACGATGAAAACGCCGTTTAAGACGTTTAAGGGACTCGAGAACTTCTCCTAGTGAAAGCACTCTTGTGCTCCTTGGGGAGGAACAAGAACCGCCAAAACATTTTGGTGGCAGCGGTGGGATATCCTTTCAAGGATCCCAGAAAAAAACAAAAGAAAGAGTTTTAATACGATGAAAACGCCTTTAAGACGTTTAAGGGACACGAGAACTTCTCCTAGTGAAAGCACTCTCGTGCTCCTTGGGGAGGAACAAGTACTCCCAAAACAGAAATTTACAATTCCAGAACGTTATCCAATTCCTTTAATACACAATTTTACATTTCATTTACAAAATTGTAAAATATTTTCAACTAGCCGCTGGCCGATACAGCGCACCGGGGCAAAGTGCACGCATGCTTTCTTTTCGATCAACCGCACCGCGGGTTTTGGGGAAAATATTAAAATCGGAGAAGGGTCGTGCGAACCAAGGAGGTATCGATCGAAGTCGTTGGTGGAAGATCGTGACTAAAGTTGGTCGAAGTTATAAAGCCTAAATTTTGTTTTAAATGCTCAAATAAAACCTTAGAAGTAGAACCTTAGAAGTTGTGCAACCTAGCTTTTGTCTAAATCCAATTACTCAAATAAAATCTTAGAAATTGTGAAACCAAGTTATGTTTAAAATTAATATTAATACACTGACAACAAGTGGATTGTTAGAGAAGCTATAATAAGTGAAAGTAAAAAGAATAGTGAAGAATCGAAAAGGGGTAAATATTTCAAATGGGCAACGGGCTGGTGAACTTCTGTATAAAGCACTCCCAGTCCTTGTCGCGAGGACACGACAAAAGAAGGCATCGCTGTAGAGCTCTCAGAACTTCTAGTCGCGTTTTGTTTCTTCGAAGTGGGTAATCTTTATATTTATTTGTCTATGATATTAGTTGTTACTACCCCAGCATCCCTTACTTCCCATAATATCATATAATCCCATTAGTTTTCACGTTCCCACATCAGAACATTTAAACATTTCCCACAAGTCCTCATTTCAGTTCCAAGAACCCGAATTCCGCTTACAAGCTGTCTGCACCTGCAACCCAGGTGACCCAAGTCAATTTCCCGATAAATCGCATCAGCGGTTCACACAGTCCAGCTTTCCTTTGTCAACCGAGGTGACCTCTTAAATTGCAACCCACTACCCAACAGTTCCAAATTGAGTTCCGAATCGACAGTTAGTAATAATATTTCTAAGTCCGCTTTAACCCCTTAACCTACAACATCGAGTCTCACTCGTGGTCGCTCGATTGGGCCAAAAACGATAACATCGAGCCTCACTCGTGGTGAGTCGTTTAGGGCAAAAATTATATAACATAGAGTTAGGCGCATAGTGCACGTGGGACAGAAGGGCAAAAGTTTTTTTTCTAATTTATGTGTTGTCATTAGTCCTATGCGCACGCAGCTATATTTTATAAATAATTAAATTAAATATTTAAAAAACCAACAGATCAGATTTACATTCGGATTTGACCCGAAAGGTAAATACAGAATATGCATTTCCATATAATCCGGTGTCTACTTATAAACCATTTGTATGTTACACTTGTCTTTGCATATCATAGGGCGCCCAATTTGGGTCCAATTTGTCTTCTGCATGGTTGAATTTGGCCTGCTCTGTTGGAAATTAAATCGTAGGTTAAAGGGTTAAATAAGTCCATTGTCAATTATTATTGTACCGCGAGAATCTAATAAACGAGCTACTTAAAGTATCCGCGTGAGTTTTATTTTAATTTTTTTTTTATCATTGGATCTTCCGACATTTATCAGTATTAGTCTTAAACACAAAACTGGGGTAAAGTTTTTCTTATTATAAATATTATATTAGCTGTTTTCTTTTGCCTATTGCTACATCTGCAATCACTGATCGTGCTGAACGCCACCACTATCGGCAGCGCCTCATCACCCCAGCAACGCACCAGTCAGTGCATCGTCAGCGCCCTTCATCGAGCCACCCCGCCCGCACGGGTTATGTAAACCACAGGCCAAGGCAAAGTGACAAACGTGACGTTACCTGAGCTGCCCCGCTCAGCTAATAAAACGCGAATTTTCTGAATTGAAAACTTCTCACGATAATGTGGGAAAATGCTGACAACATGTCTAGCCAGAATTTTAGCGAAGTGATAAAATCTAGAAGTTTCAGTTGAGTTCCAGCCTTCTGATTGCCCGGTTAATAATTAGAATTGAAATAAAGGGTGTTTATACGTGTGCACGCCACTGGGCGGCGTATGAATTGTGCTTGATCATGTGCCGATTTTTGTATATTTATTTTTATTGAGACATTTTGTATTCTTTAACGTAAGCAATATTGTGTACAGATTTGTTCATATAACAATTTTGTATAAATTTGTTTTTTTTATTATTATTGTATTAGTGTAAGTCAAATTGTTTATAAAGTACGGCACGCATAGAATAAAGATTATTGTTACCAAAGTTGTCTTTTGAGGTACTTCACTCTCTTATCACTTTTCTTACAAAGTGGTTCAGTACAAATTAAGTTTTTTCTTTTCAAAAATAAAACTTGGAACCACCGGAATCCATATTTCTCGTGAACGAGGTAACGTCGCTCACCTAGAGGAAGACGAGAGGAAGTCCCATGAGCACCTTGGACAGTTACAGCCATTTAATTTTGAAGAAATCAGCAACGCTTGAATAATTTGGACCTTTTGGATTTGCGACATCGGCTTGTAGACTTCGCTTTTTGGACATCGCATTTTGGATTATATTTGTCATGTACAATGACTCTTCGGCTTTTTTCCGATTGCGGAAACCTACGCCGTTGGGAAATTGGCGAGTAACATGGTTAAATCACATTGCACACCGCCAATGTACCCATTTACTCGCCGAAATATGAGGCCTAAGCGCTTCACCCAACGATGACACACCTGCGAGGTAGGTCAGTATGCGCTCCCAATCAAGGCAAGAAATCTGACTACGCAAAATATTCGGGCCAGGCCAGAAGAACTTGCGTATTCGGGTCATCTTGCTTGTTGGGCTATCGGAAAAGAATCTGTTGTAAGCAGCCGCCTTATGCGCCTTCTTACACCCTCTTTCTAGGAGCCCCAAAATAAGGGAGACCACACAGGATACCAGTCCCACGGGTGAGCAGGCATCGCATATGTTAGCACTTCACGCTTATGCGTTTCTAACATCACCCTGCCACCCGGAATTGGACCACCAGGCAGTAAACCAGGCCGCGCGCACATTTCTTGCACAACGGACTTAAGTACTTTCGTTCTAAATAAAGAACCCGGCAAAGTGCACGGCTAGCAAACAGCCCAATAAATTAAGCACTTGCCCTGACATACAAAGTACGGTGCATAGCAAGCGCCCGCTAGGCGGTCGGGTTGCGAAAACTCGTGCTGCGCTCGAACCAAAATATTCGAGCCACATGACGCAGCGCACTGACTGGCCCAATTAACTTTCACTTTTACATAAGCGGGTGTTTCACACGCTTATGTGAAAAGTTCTGATTGGTGTTCTGGCGAATTTCCCCTATCGATCAACGATCGATACAGACCGATGGGGATGGGCATTTTTAGAGACACAGAGAAAGTAACATCCAAGGTGAAACAACGTAATGAATAATTCGCGCATAATATATCGAGTGAGTCCGGAGCGAAGTTAATCAAGTGATCGCGGAGAATTGAGAGATATAAGAAGTAGGGTGCAAAGTGAGTGTGTGCTTACAAATAAGAACCAATAAAAGCTAAGTAACTTTGAAAGAACGAGTTTGGTATACCGTTTGTGGGACACGAGAACTTCTCTTCGCCAAAGCACTCTCGTGCTCCTTGGGGAGGATCAGTACCCCCAGAACATTTTGGTGGCAGCGGTGGGATATCCTTTCAAGGATCCCCAGAACAAAGTATAGAAAAGAAAAAAAGAGAAAGAACCCGCAATAATAAAAACCAGACGCCCCCGGTACCCGAGTGTGAAGGAGGAAAATTTTGGCATCGGCAGGCAGCCCCTAGTCACTGCCGCAACGATCAGTTCATCTAGAAAACGTCGGCCAGGACGCCCGACGAAATACCAATTAAAAACACCAATCATCTAGAAAACGTCGGCCAGGACGCCCGACGCCTAATGGATATGAAGCCCATTGAGGACAAAACATCCAACGCATCGCTGGACTCAACCCCGCTGGACCAGCTGCAGAAACAACTAGAGGAGCTGCAACGCCCCATTGGAGACGACACCGTGGATATCGAGAAATATTCCCAACTGATAGCTTTAATCAAAGCAAGAAAAATGTGTCATTTAGTTTATTATCAAAAAAAATTAAGTAATAAATAAAATCTGTAAAAAAAAAAAACAACAAAACGAAAGAATTCTTTTTCAATGGAGAGTAACAGCTGAACAGCCGAAGAACGCAGACCGGAATCGCGACACGGGCGTTTGAGCGGGCGATGTTAAAATTAAGTAGTGTTCTTCTTTCAAACAAGTCGATGTTAAAATAAAGCAGTGTTTCTTTTGTTGGGGTTCACCCAACATAAAGTGGCGCAACCGGACTTACCTATTCGCAAATGAGCGATAAGTGGAGTGCGAAATTACGATCAAATACGCGGGCAGTTTCCTTAAGCTCATTTCTAAGCGGGAGAAAAAGTAAAGCCGCAGACGAGGAAATAGACTTATTCGCGTCAAGAATTGAGGCGATAAGTTTTGACGAAGAAGTTTTTACGAACACAAGCACACCGCGAACGACAACCACCGCCAACCAGCCATCGAAGGAGCCAAACAACAACAACCAACTGCGAACGGACCAACGGAAGAATGACCACGACAGCCTAGGAGGACCATCACAACGCAGAGCTTCAGACGACAGCAGGCGCACCCTTCTTCTACGTTCCGGAAATAAATATAGTAGAAATTTAAGTAAGTCTAGATCAAGTAGTAGTCTATTTTATCCTAGAAATAAGAATTTACATTTAATACGGACGCAATCAACGAAACAGAATTGTAAGCAGGTTTCGGTAAACGGTAAAATGAGTTTTGAAAAAATATCTAAATTAATTAGCCGACTTGTTCCGTCGTTTAACGGGGAAAATCAGAGTGCGAATGACCTTCAGATATTTTTCGACTGTGCCAAACAAGTGTGCGATCCGCTATCAGCTGAGGAGCAACCCATCTTCTTATCCCTCCTAAAAACGAGATTACGGGGCGATGCATATGACCTCGTGAAAAATGTTGTGATTACCGATTTTTCACAACTCGCGAATTTATTAACTAATACTTACTCACCCCCAAAATCCATTAACGATCTCCTCGATGAATTAAGAAGATGCGTTCAACGTCCGAACGAAACCATCAATACATATACTACTAACTCGACATTTAGTAAATTGCAAAAAGGCGATACTAACAAAATATACTCAGAACCACACAGCTTTAGTCGCAGAAGTGGAGTAAGAAGCCATCTACGTTCTCAAAACGGGAATAATTAGCCCTGTTATCCGCCAGGCAGTAGTAAGCCAGACTACCAGCTCGCTGGACGATCTAATTAAGATGGCAGATGAATTACATTTTTCTCCCGCGAGTTACGTTCCCACACCACATGAAAACCGAGACCACGGAAAACGGTCAAGCCAGACTCGACATCAACAAATTCCTAGACAATATCAAGTCAAGGAAATTTGAATTCGAGGGAAATGCAATGTAAGCATTCTCCCATAGTGTGCACTTTTAACAGATTGCACTTCTTAACAGTTTTCGTTCTTTTCGCTGCAAAAATTAAGAGTCAGTCTGCCGTTAGCCGTTGTGTCGTGTAATTGTCGAAAAATATATAACTGATTGTGAACCTAAGGGGGTTGAGTTAATATTAATAAAGTTAAGAAACAGTTTGTGTTAATAAAGTTAAGAAGCAGTTTGTGCTAATAAAGCTAAGAAGCAGTTTTATGTTAATAAAGTTAAGAAGCAGTTTATGTTAATAAAGTTAAGAAGCAGTTTATGTTAATAAAGTTAAGAAGCAGTTTGTGTTAATAAAGTTAAGAAGGAGTTAATGTTAGCAAAGTTAAGAAGCAGTTAATGCTAATAAGATCAACAACCAGTGAATGTTAATAAAACGCAGTGTAAAAAACCTAAATGAATAAATAAAGGAAGTTCTGAGTGAAGTTTTCCGTGTTTGTCGATCCCCAAATTTAACTCTCCCAAAAGGGTACATGAAGGCATACAACCCGTACAAAAAAATAGCAATCTCGGGCTAAACCCAAGTAAGTCGCGCTCGCTCACGGTTAGTGAACGAGCATATCAAATGACCATTTTGGTTGAATGATATGTGTTCCATGCACCAACTGGAGGGTCGTCGTCCCGGACGTGCTGACCGCGCTCGACAACGGTCATCAACCGAAGAAAGTAGGACTGCTGACCCATCATCGGTGGACCTACGATCACCCGTGCCGGCCGGCCAGCAGGGGACCCAGAGAAGCATTCAGCAGTCAGTCTTCCGTCGATAGTCCACCCGCGTATTCGTTCACTCTTAATTTTGTCATTTGTAATTTGTAATAATTTCCTAATTTTAATAATTTTAATTATCGGTGTTGTGTTGTTTTTATTAGAATAAAGTGTAAGTAAACTGTAACGGTTTCGCGTTTTCTTTTCCAAACTTTCCCGAAAGTGTGCGCAAAGTGTGTGTTTTCTTTTGTGTCTGATTAAAAGGAAAAAGGAAGCCAGGACACCCGCAACAATATGCAATTTATGCTAACCCTTCACTCGGTTTCGGTTTAGGTTAACATTAATTATTAATTGTCAAGATCTGTGGAAAAATAAGGTCTTTGTAATAAATGCAATGAAATCAAACGACACATTTTCTTTTACAGATCCATTTCATAAATTTATGTTGGTTATGTTGTATATTCAATATATCCATTTTAAGAGATTCTAAAAAATCCGAACGTAATTTCATTTTAAGAAACTCTAAAAAATCCGAACAAAGACTTAAAACAAATGTTGGGAATAAATATTTTGAAAATAGCCCTTGAGACTTCATCTCAAGAAAAAAAGGCACCCTCGCACATTTGTGTGCATTGACGTAAGTAAACATAACACCCAACAATAATTTACGACTTACGTAAATTATATACGGACGATGACCCGACCCTTGAGCATAAGTGCTGAGGCAAGTGGGCAAAGTACGATCAAGGCGCACGCGAACAATGGAAAGCATTGTCGCTGCATAAAAAATGCTTTGATCGCTTTTCTTCGATTGGTAACCGACCGCCTGAAATTGAGGTTTCATGCGATCGGGAATCAATGAAGAAATAGAGTCAAAAATAAGTCGCGGCCGGAATAACACCGTTAGTAAAGAGTTAAAAAAGTATAACGAGAACTTTCGGTTCGGGTAGTTGAGTAAAGTCAATTCAGTGAAGTACATCCAGTTAAGTAGGTTCAGTTGAGTTAAGAAATATTCATGTGAAACAGTGATTAGGTGACCACATTTGTTACAAGCTAGTTAAGTGCTTTAGTGTAACGGAGCCAACCAATAGTTATTGTGAAATAAAGATTTCTTAAACGGACTACTTAAAGTATTTTACTGGGACCAAATCCACCAGACGGCGGACTCGGGAAATACTTCCGCCCAAAACCAATTTGAGCATTACCTGTAGCGAGCGTGGGACAACCGTAAAAGTCCCGCTCCCGCAACTATACCCAAAAGTTGTAACAGTTTTCTAAAAGACGGGGAACTACTCCTCCTTGTAAATAATCAAAAAGTAGCTGACAGATTTCTAAAAGCCGAATCAGTGGCGGGAATCCCGGTCGATGTCTAACTCCACCCAACACTAAACTCGGTGAAAGGCACCGTATTTTCGAGAGACCTAAACCTCATGTCTCAGGATGAAATCCTGGACGGGTTTAAAGACCAACACACATTAAACATTGATTTATACCGTTTGTAATTTGTGTGACCGAATTGAATCTGTTATAGTTTATACGGTTTAGAATTTCTGAATTAAAGTAAGATGTTCGATGAACAACAAGAAGACGCTGTTTGATCAGCTTCAGCTTGTTTTGGTAAATAAATTGACATTTCGCGGTATCGGGATTATTTTGGAAACAAATTAGTGTTTTTCGTGCGTTATTTATAAACAAATTGATCGGCGATAACATAGAAATGTTCGGAAAATAGTGGCGGTTTGTTAATATTCAAGTTTTTCAGTGTCGTGGCGGGGTTTCGAAACATTTTGCTGTCTGGAGTTGATACGGGTCAAGTATTAACTATTTTTTTTTATATCTCGAAAACGGGTCGAGATAGATTTTTTTCTTTATTTTTCCCGTATTTAGGACAGCAAAATGCTTCGAACCCCGTTCCTTAAATTTGGGGGCCAAGTTATGGGTATCTCCCCAAGCTCTGTAAGCTCTCTATCCCACATCTCAGAATTGCGTTGATGAATTTGTTCTACTACTGAACAAGCATCTCGCAACATAAGATATCTTAAATGGTAATAGATTTCTTTCTCACGGAAACGCGTGCGGTAACGTAGTAGCTACCCCGCACGTGTGATGCAAAATAGATAAAAACTTTTTTTTTTTTAATTGTGTAATAAAGCCGCATTCCAATCCCTAAAAACTCCACTCCATTCCTACAATCCCATTTTCTGTTTCCCACGATTTTTAGCGATTCAGCAGACCAGCGCTACATGCGCCGGCCGAATCGCCTACCTAAGCGACTCGGGTTCTATTTTCCGTAAACGCGGATTCTTAAGTCAAGTTGCGAGCGCACGTGAATCGAAGCCGCGCGTCGTTTCCATAAATCCAACAAGTCAGTCTCTGAGTTGTTGCCGCGAAACTCCGCACTCATAATTTGAGTTATGTGTAAATTGTGTTAACTTTGATTAATAAAGCAATAAAGTCATAATACAACAATAATATTTTAATCGAACCCCTCGTCCAACAAAGTATTAATTTAATTGAACCCCTTCGCTTAACAAAAGTGGTGCCAGGTTTGGGGTCAATTCAATTAAATAAAAATAAAATAAAAACTAGCCGCGTATCGTTCGTATTGCGATCGCGCTAAATCGACGGTTCGCTTAACAAAAGTGGTGCCAGGTACACAGGAGGCGGGAAACGGAAACATACCGGAGGTAGACTCACCGACTCACGCAACCCACAACCAATCATCTATATAGATAATAACTTTTCAACATCATCCCCTGAGAAGCAGCATTTTTCAATATCACCCCCTGAGAAGTGAAGAGAGTATTAGATGAATGTAGTGCTTTAAGTATTATGCAGTTTTAGAGTATATGGAAGAGATTCAGGAACTACCTGAAAATATCTGATAAGTGTTGCGAAAATTTCTTACATATAAAAAGAGCTCGTCCCGACCATTTCGATGCGGACCAAAATAATATATTAAGGCTCATTGGCTGAAGAGAAATTGAGAAATATCTGGCTTACACCAGTTAAGACTTCACTTGAGCAAAGATATTTATGTAACTTATATTATATATCCGTGCGAAACAGATTACGAAGAATGATTTCAGAGCTATAAAAGCTTTCTATAAAGTAATTTTTCTCATTAAAAAATAGAAAAGTTTTCAATATATATATAAATATCATTTGTTTAAAAAGTTAAAATTTGTTACGAAATTAAAGAACAACGAAGAAAAAACAATGAATCCAATCAAATGTAGTCTTTGAGAAACATTTAAAATGTGTAATTAAATTGTTGTAAAATTAAAGAACATATTGCACTTTTACTGCTCGTAGAACACGGTTATTTAAATCGTTGACACTAAGTAGTCGCTACGATTCTTAATCGTTGGATTATAATATAACCACCAAATGCTTACAGAGATTTTTTTTCTTTCTTAAATATTAAACTAATACTATCACTCGTCGTATCTCGTGCTCTATATTGTGCCTTATCTGTTCGAAGAACCAGAAATCCTGAATGAATCAACACTTGGATCACATCTTAGTTTCCTTAACTATCCACTTACCTCAAAACTGATGATTCTACAATCTAGTAATTGAGAAAGAAGATTTATCCATCACCTTCAGCATCGCTCGAATATCACAAATACACTAATTTTTTCCGCATTCATTCCTCAGCAGTTCTGTCTAATTTTTCCGGGATGAATCCTGAATGATGATTTTATTCTTCTGCCTAGTCACCTTAGTTGCAGATGGTGCTGAAAGCTGAAGTTGCTTCAAATTCTCTTCAGGGATTGTCTGATCGACTGTCTTCTTTGGATTTTGAGCTGTACTAGCACTGCTTCCGCCGCCGTGATAGCGTGTAAGTACTTGAAATTTGGCAAATAATTTATTTTTGCTTTCTCGATCCTTCTCCTTCATCTTCTCCAGCGGCTTATATTTAGCCAGGGCATCTGGGAGTGGACACATGTCCAATTCGGTATGTTTTGCCTTCATTATCTGCTTGGATGCTGCTGTCGTCTTGTACATGTCAAGATCAAAATCCGAATCACTAAATTGAGGGCTGGTAGGTGAAGCTTGTGCTATGGCATTCGCAGCATGGATAGCACGATCATTAAAGCTCGAACTGGCGCTTGTTTCTTCAGCTAAATGACGAAGCATAAGAGTTAGTTTAGTTTCATGCTGACGCTGTAGAAGCACGGCATTTCGTTCGCCTTCCAAACGAGCTTGTCGAACTGCATTGCTAAGAACACGCTCTCGCCACTCCCATGCATCACGTTCCCTTTCGAGATTCATCAATTGAATTTCTAACTTGCGACTAGAATCCCTAAGGTCAATTACTTTGGTAAAATACTTGTACAGCAACGTACGCATCTCTTCAGGGGATAATTTATTTAAACGTGCCATTAACATTTGTTCACCTTTTTCGCGCTGCAATCGTTCGTTTGTATCAATTGATTTTCTCCCACAAATCAGTTCGTTCTTAAATTCTATTGCAGCATCAATTGCTTCAATCGCTTCATCACATTCTAGCAATTTCCGCTCTTCACGGTATGATAACACTTTTTCCTTCTTCAATTTTCGATCGAGACTGCAACGTTGATCTACAAGATGATCACGAGTACGGCGCAAATTTCTTATTTCGTGTCGCAAAGATTCCTTTTCTTCTCCATCTTCATACTGTGCTAAATTTTGAGATTTCTCTTTCAGAACATGATCAAGGTGGGAAATACGAGCCTGCACTTGTTTTAGACTCTTTCCTTTCTCATCTACATTTGCCTTAGAATTCTCTTTTTCTTTCAACGTTTTTAATTCCGTATCTAATTGGTCCTTGATCTTCTTTTCTTTCTTTAGATTCTTCTGTAATCCCTCCAATTGTTTTTTAGACTCATGCACCGACTGTTGCAATTTCTTAACTTTTTGGCCACTTTCACCAGCTATATGTTTTATAGAAGCCAAATCCTGTAATCTCTGTTCAATGTGCGAAGTTAGCGCTTTTAAACGTTCAATTTCAGTCTTATCCCTACCATTAACAACAGCTTTTGAGAGCTGTTTCTTAGTTTTCTCATACTCAGCCTCGAGCTTTCCTTTCTTCTTATTAAATCGCTGCTTAGCTGTTGTGCGGGTATCATTATTCTTAATTAAATCTGTAATCAATTTCTGTTTGAGCGAAACGGTGTGTTCGAGCTCTTTGATTTGACGCTGCTTGGCCTCTATATCAGTCGTTATTTTGCGCAATTTTTTCTGAACATTCTCAACGGGTGAACTATGAGCGCGGATGGGGTGATTTAGTTCAGCTGAAGTATCTACAAATTCTTCTGGGGTTTTAGGATTCATTTGTTCTCGACTAGCGACTCGATTAAGCATTGCAATCTCAGCACTGCTCAAACTTGCTCCGGGTTGAATTGATCGACGACGACCTGTTAATTAAAAGATAGGTTTTGTTCAAACAAGTTTTTATATAATCGCATTGAATGCATGATATAAGGGTGAGATTTTCAGGGCAATATTCCATTCCGTCAGTCAGAAATGCGGAAAAATATTTTTAGAACTGACCAAAAGAAGCCTATAAAAAGCACGATGATGAACTAAATAATTAACGAGTAGGTTTATTTGAATTCTAAACTGCAACTTATTCGGAGCAAGACGGAAGCATTAAAAAAATGTGAAAACTGATAAATTGATGTTCAATCATTCCATAATATGAGTATTCTGTTCACATACAGTAGTCGATAGTTACCCCAACAGAAACGCTAGACTTATGTCTAATTCAGTTGAAGTCTACTAAACTTACCTCCAAGTGAGCTAGATGCCCTCCTATCCTCAGCCCGATAATTCTCGTTACTTTCCGTGACAGCCTTTGGTTGTGACTTGATGAACTCCTGATATTTATCACGAACTAAGCTATCAGTCTTAAGTTTGAGCTCTTCCATTAAATTTTCAATTTTCTCCTCAAGATCCGGCCTTTGTGATTCAGAATCGCTTTCATTGTCCGAATTTTGTAGACAAGATGTCTCAGGATCACTGCCGGTCTCATCTGGTTCCTCAGCTTCCTGTATTGGACCTAATTGCTTCTGTGACCGAAAATTTGCTTCACTCGAACTCAAGCATTCCTCACATTCCTGCTTGAGAAAGAGCCACTCTTCTATTTGTTCCTTGTCAGCATCGGTTATAGACTTGTTCGCAACCAATCTTTAAAATTATCAGAATTATATAAGGAAAAATAAAATAAAATAAAAAATCTTACTTTGAAAATAATCCTTCAGCGTTTGAAACCAATTTAAACCACTGAGCGGCTGCGAACTGAAGACCAAAGCTATCTGGATGCTCTGGACTTATTTCCGGAACGACATCTGGAGAAATAGGAGTGTTGTTGTCAGAAAACGTGTTCATAATTACATAGTTGCGAACGCATTGCGTTTTGAATGCAAATTGCAAATTATAGATAGTTTCGTTAACATCCCGCTCCAGCGGGGATACACATAAAATCACAAGAGTCTGAGCACGACCCCCGAATGAGTCTTTCAACAACGTTGTAAGGGTCGTCTGAGTATATTGTACATTGTTGTTATTGTAGATCAACGATGGATCTGTCAAGACGCTTACAATCCTCTCGAGGGCTTGCAGACCTAAATCTTTGGGGACACTGTTGTGCTGGTCCATGCTATTCGTCATGAACATTCTTTCAGTGCCGCACAAATCGCTAAAACTTGCAGTGGATAGGCGATGCTGGATTAGACCATCTTGAGAGACCCACTGCTGCTCCAGGGTTATGGTGAAAAGGTTGTGAGAACTCTCCGCTGATTGGTTCGTCATCCCAATTTGCATCCAATGGAAGACATCGCTGACACTATTGCACAATACACTTCCGGCCTCTAAAAGGTCACGCACCTGGAAAAATTAAGGGCAAATTAATAGTTAAATATTTAATCTTTTCAGATAAAGATGACTATATGCAAGTTTTTTTCGTTTATTTCAATATATAGGGTTAAAGCATACCAATTATCATTAAAAAAAAATACAAACGCGATGGCGAACACAATATCAATCTCAAATTCTAGGAGATTTCAGAGATTTCAAATCTACTACTCGATTGTTTGTATCAACATTTTGAAATTTGAAATTGCAATTCAAGGAATTTCCATAAATATGGTCATACAAGAATATTTGAGTCACTAGCAAAAATGTTTTTACCCTAAATAAATGTAGTTTTCGTAATAAACAAAAGCAACTACGTACCACCTTAGGCAACCTTAATAAAAAGTAGCTCTATAGGTTTAACAATAGAAATTAAATGTATAAAAATATATTTTCTCGAAACTTAATAATGAAATTTGTTTGCAAAAACAGCTCATTTATTGACTTTTGAAAAAGAAGACAGACTACACGACTGCTAACTTTTAACTAAGAAAGAAGCTATATAAACAGGTGTTGTATAATATATATTTTTTACATATCCTCCTTTCCTTCACTCTCACAATCTCTCTATTCAATCGCTTGATTTAAGTACATATCTTTAAAACTACTCTGGGCATTCTCGCTGTAACCAGATTCTGGTATTATATCAGGAAAGAGCAGTATAACTCAGTGTTGTAAAAGCGAACTCGTTTGTCAATATCAACTCAACACTCAACTCAAGTAGTGAGACCTGCTCAATTGTTGAGTACGCTCAACATTTTAGCAGCTGTCTAAATCTAAAAATTTGAGAAGACTCCGTATTTTGAAATTTCCCACGAAGAATGATCTCATAGCACAAATAAAGGAAAAAATCCGATAATCATTAATATGTAATTCTATGGGGGAAAGTTGATGAATTTCCGATACCGAGTAACCCGCGCGAGCGAGCAGATTTAACAGATTTCTCTCTGAATTTTCGCACAAAAGACACAAGGACAGTTGTGGAAATAATTTCAGCTGTACGAAAAATACTAAATTTATAAAAAAAAAAAAAAAAAAAAAAAAAAAAAAAAAAAAAAAAAAAAAACTATTGATGATTTTTACTTGCCAATTTTTTTAGAAATTTACATAGCGAAACATAAAGTATAAAAAGTTATATAACTAACATTTATTCAAGATTTATGATTATAATGAAATATTGTAAATAATAAAAATTGCGTAATTAAACTAATTTTATTACTTTATTTTTTAAGTTAGTGCAATCATTGCAGATAGCAACTCTGTGGTTTATTTTTATTATTTATTATTATTGTTTTTATTAAAACGTTATCTTGAAAAAATAAATAAGAGGTTATATAATGTAATGTATTCTTCACTCTGGAGTCAATATACACTCAGAAAAAAATTCACTCCGAAAAATCGATTTCAAACGTACTTACACACTGGGACCAATGGACCCCACGCGGCTTTGGACGACTGCTACAGGCAGACTAACCGACCCAACGTAATGCTACTTGGCCTGAAGACTAATTGTACTCTCCAACTATCATAATATGTTCCCGTAGACCCACTGCCCTTACGTTAAGGAACTTAAAGTTAAAAAAAAATATGCTTGGGGTCCTTTGGACCCAAGTAAGGGTTAAAACCTTACCTTCTCCTCTATTCATTTTACTACTGAAGTAGGTTCTAAGGCACACTTAGAAAATAAAAGCTTTTTTAACTCATTTGAGACGAGGCATTTTTTGGTTGTTTTGGAGACCATCCCCAGGAACGAAGCAGTTTTTGTTGTTTACTTTCCTGGCTGTCGTCTACTCATTTTAGAGTCTAACTTAAAAACAATACAAAGTTTAAGCTTTATGCATTGTTATCCTTTAATTTTCCTCAAAACAAACTTATCTTCGCAATTTTTTTTTACTAAATGACTAATAATTGGTTTGTTGCTCGTCTCGAATGGGTTAACAATAAAAAAATAAATTTTAGGTTAGATCTGCTTAATCGGTATTTACCCGCGGATCACACAAATCGAACTCAAAATGAACTCGATTAAATTTGCGGATACAGATTACAGATTATTATATCGTATAAATGGATAAAATTGGGGTGCTCGGATCAATACGATCGTAATTGCGAAGTTGGCTTTATGTAAGTTTCTACTACATTTTTACTCAGAGACAACACACAGACCTAAAGTAACCGTTAGGGACATATCAATGCATTATCAGGAGATTTTGTATCTAAGTGCATGTGTTGCATTTAGTTGTTTTTCGTTGATTTGCAATGACTTGCACTAAATCTCCTATTTCATGTCCTAATTTTACTTAACTAATGTCTGCGTCGCGCATTCGCGGGACTTTAAGGATTTTATGTGAGTACAGGCGTCCCGAAGTTTTTTCTGGATGGCCGGCTTAAATCAACAAGTCGGCCGGGAAGAAGGGTTTTTTTTTTTTTTCTTTTTATGTTTCTCATCTTATAACTTAAAAGAAGTGAAAATGTTATCAATAGACTTACCTCTTCTCCGGTGATCTCGACCCAGCCGATGTTAATTGCGAAGCTGCGTTCGCGGTGGTTCGACAACTGGGCGAAAATCTCACGTACGCATCGCTGGACGACGCCCTGCTCGGCCTCACTGTAGACACACTCGAAGCCGGGCCCGAACAGGGTGTAGCTCTTGCCGGTGCCCCGCTGGCCATAGGTGACGACCGAGGCGTCGAAGCCCTCCAGGAAGAGGCTGATCAGGGGGTACACCGTCTGGTGGTAGACCTGATTTTGGGTGCACTCGAATGGGAGGTAGTGCGTGACGGGGAACGAGTGAGCCCCGACTTGAATAATTCCCGAGGCGATGCTGCTGAGGCCATGCGAGGGCGAGAAATTCGCCGTTATTGGGATCGCTTGGACGCAAGGGGCCTCTTCTTCTTCGCTCCGGCACGGGAAGACCCGAACGGCAACTTGAATCGGAATTTCCATCTTATTCCGCAAGATAAAACTGCAAATCGCGAATCGTTCACATATTCACAGCAATAAACGTGTCTCGAGCGATTTTCTGCGCAATATTGCACTTTTTGCGATCATTCTTCCGGAGATGAGACTTTTTTTTCTTGTGGATTGAAGAAAAACTTCCTGCCGAATGCTAGATCGATTTTAACTCGATTGATTCGGAGGTTATGTTCTTCATTTGTTTGTGTTTCGAAAATCGACCAGCTGCGGTTAACTTCGAAAAGTACAGTACAAAGGAAAAATTCAACGAAGAATGTGTTATTTTTCGTGTTTCCTTTGAATTTTTAGGAGATATTGAGATAAATTAACATTGAAAGTATAAAGGCCCAATTAAAATGACCAGATCTGAGCGCACGAGAACCGGATTGAAATGTCAAATTGGTTTTCTCACCACACGTTTTCTACCTCAGCGATTACATTGACCGGATTCGATCGGAACTAGGTAAATTTCGTTTGTTTCGAAATCGACGTATTAACGGTTTGAAGTGTCAAACTTAAAGTAAAGAAAACCTGGCTTTTTCTTCTACTTTTCAATTGTTTATTTTCTACTAAAGCTGTACACATATAACACAACATTAGAAACATTGAAAATGTTGGTCTTTTCCGATTTATATCCATTTCTACTTTTCGCACTATTGAGATTTAAACAAACTACTTTGACGTTTTAATTCGAACAGATACGTCATTGTAATCGGTGTTTTTTCCTATTCGTTTCACTGCTTTTTTTGACATTTATATACGTTCAGATCCGGGCCTTCAATATAAGTATTTTTTTTAAGTCGATTCATATTAATTATTCTATTCTGGGGGCCTGTGCCAATCGGACAACTGATGAAAATTCTGACAGGTGGAAGAGAAATTTGGATGCTATAATCTATGTGGTAAAGAATCAATCAGTGGCCCTGTTTATATGCTTGTTACATAATTCTGTCAATTTAGCACTGGCTTTTCTGCATTCAAAGCATTTCTATCAAACTGTGTGATTGCACTGACAGCCAGTGATCCTTTAATCCCTTCAAACTTTTGACAACTGAATACACTAAGAAAACAAAAAATTGCAGCAACTTGCTTTTTGGCATTCGTTTAAGGGGTATCTTTGAGTTAAAAAAAAAAAACTGGAAACTTTCATGACCCTGCCATTTTTTTCAAAACGTAAAAATGAAATGTCGGCTAATAAATTAAAAAAAATGTCAAAAATAGATTTTTCGACATGATCAAAATATTGAAGACACAGTACCATAAACAAATATTTTTGAGAAAATTGAGTGAAAACATTTTGCTTTGACAGCTCATAGAACAGTTGAAAAAAATCACAGGAAAATTAAAAAAAAAAAAAAAACAGTTTTAAAGGGATGGTATCTGCTTTAAAATGTTTCCCTTGGATTTACTAGCTAATTTTTTTTTTTTATGTCCATAGAAGCCATTAAACGTCACAAAAAATTAAGCGATCATTTCATTCTTATATTTTATTTAACTGAGCGGTAAGGAATGAACAAAATGCATCGATACATAGCTTTCAAAGTAGAAAGTACAAGCTTCAAAATGAGGTTTTATTCATCCAAATCCGTTCTTTTTTTGCGAACATATAGCGGTTTAAAAATTAGAGAATTTTTTTCCGATTTTTTGGGTAATCCCTTAATTTTGAACGCCAGCGAAGCTTCCACCTTTTGAGATAACATGAAAAACATAAAAATTCCCTTAGTTAACTAACTTAGCCCAAATGACGTTCGAACTTCGAACAATCATGAACAACTTCACACTTTAATTAACCGACACATTTTTCTGCGTTCGCTTCTCGAGGGAGTTTTTTGTGTGTGACTTGTGAGTTTGTCGCGGTGAATTTTCACGTTTTTTGGTCGGTGAAAGCCTTCGAATATATTTTGAAATAGTGCTTCCGCTCATTTGGAGTCCCAGTGCAGCCGAGAAGATGTCGAGACGAAGGATTGAAGTCGCCGATCCGTACGCGAAGAGGAAAAAGTAAGCAGAGCACGCTGGCCTGGTGGCGTTTCCTTTTTGTTCTTGATGGCCGCGAACTGTCAAAGGGGCGGCGCGGCGGCTGCTGCTGCAGCTAAATGCGGTCGAGTGGCAGCCTCAAAGCACCTGCTTTTGGAACAAAGAAAGCCAGTTTTCCGATGTCTGGAGGCTTTGCCTCGAAAAGGAACTTTGCCGCTTATCTGCGGACTGAGTAAATTCGTAAATTTTACACATTGTTTGATTTTAAGCTGTTGAATCGCATTGTAAATTTTATCACGGCTCTAATTCCATTTTTTTAGTATGGAAAGCGTTCTGACGTGGCTTTTTTGAATATTATATTGTTGTTAAGATGCTAAAGGCCCAACTATAATGTGCATACCGTTCGGTGTAGAAGCGTATGTAAACTTGCGATAACACACAAAACCTATCCTCGAACCATAATGGGAATAGTCGTCCGTTTCGTCAAGTTTCGTTTTCCATATGCAAGGTTCGATCTAGAGCGTGTTTTGCATATGCAAACTGACAACAACCGACAATGGACGAGAAAGTGAGAATTATTTGAAAATTTAATTAATGGTGTGCAGAGTTTTAAATAAAATAAAATAAATAAATCTTTTAATTCACTTAATCCTTCCATTTTAATTATTGTGAACAACTCAAAAAAGCACAAAGAATTATTACACTGAATATCTGACAGCTGTCGAATATGCATAAGCTTCCGTTCGTTGACTTTTGATAGCTTTCCGTACTGAACGCTATGCACATTATAGTTGGGCCTTAATCCACGCTTCAGAGCGGCTTTTTGGTCCAGTTTTATGTAAGGATTTGAAAGAGCGTCGCAGGCGGCAGTGCTTTTTTACAAGAGACAGAGGAGCTGCGGTCTGACGATCGATATCAACACAATAAACAAGTAGCAGAATAATGCATTGAGGGCCCTCAAACAATAAACAATTGTTTTACAGTGCTGCAAATCCTTATGCTTCATTCCCTTCGGCAATTCTTAAGATTGCATAAAATTACGAAATTTTTCCTTCGTTTTTGTTGTTATTCAAAAAATTCACACAGCTTCCTTTTGATATTTCCTTTTTAGTTATATACTAAAAACAAGGATCAACGGTCGAAAGTTACTTTGAGAGGAAAAAATAATAACATTGTTATTCAACTCTGCTTGTGACCATCTTCAAGCTGATGGTCCAAAAATGTCCCCAACTTTGGTAATTGTTTACCTTCACGGTCATTTGGTTTTTTACCAACTAAAAATCGAAACATGTATGGATTTTATATGTTTTTTTTTCTCAAATTGTTCGTTTTTGCGGCGGATTTATGAAAAAAATACAAAAATTTGAAAAAAACCAGTATTTCTGTTAATTTTTTAGCTTTGAATTCTGAAAAAAACGGTGTTTTGATGATTAACTTGTTATAACTTTTTTATTTAGCAATTAATAATGGCGCCAATTTCAATTTGAATTGCTTATTTATCCGTCGTAGCGCTCTAATCAATCAAATATTTATCTGTTTTTCGTTTTAAAAATTATAAATTAGTGATTTCATTAAAAATGATTTGTGACAATTGTGAAATTACAACTTTCGGAGCACTTACGTTATTCAGTGACTCAAAACAAACAATAGAATCTCTGATTCATTTCTGATAATTGTGGAATTAAATACAAAATGTGAATTAAATACAAAAAATTTAATTTGACAATGCCGTAGGCAAAAAAAAGGTGCAGTTAATCATCAAGCAAAAATCGAGTATATTTTTCAAATTTTTGTATTTTTTTTATAAAACCGCCGCAAAAACGTACAATTTGAAAAAAATAAAAATGGACAAATGTTGATTCTTCGATTTTATATCCTAAAAAAACCAGTTGACTGTGAAAATAAACAATTACCCAAATTTTAACCCAAAAAAGGACCCGTATCTATAATGCCTTTATTTTATTTAAGATACATTCGAAAAATTATATATTTTCAAAAACATAAAAACCACAAAGAAATTTATATTTCAAGATAAACAAATAATTTAATAAATTGGAAATAGATGACAATACTTGTTCACATAATGTAAAAATGTTACATGGTCGCAATGAAAGACGAATTATAAAAGAAATACAAGAAAATCCATTGAAAAAGAGCTACCTATGAAATCCTCAAATCAAAATCCCCAAACACAAAATCTCCAAATAATATTAATGAATTTTCAAAAATGGTCAAAATACGATATTTTGTATTTTTCAAAATTATTTTCCTCAAAAACGTGACGTGATAGAACATTTTTGTTTATAAAATAATTTGTAATCATTGAATTCTCTACAAAATTAAATATTCAATTTTGTTGATCAGTGATTGATTTTTTTTTTATTCCAAGATTTGCATAATTTTTGTACAGCATTTTATTTCATTCCTCTAAACTGCAGTTAAGAAAGTGAATTTCTGGGATTTAGGTACATATATGTAAGACGCTTAAACGAACATTTTCAGATATAATTTACAGAAAAAGAAAATTGGCTTCGGGGAATAAAACGAATTCAGCGCTTATCCGTGGTGAACTTATGTGGATTTGACTGTAAAACTTAATAATTTAAGTGCTAAGCATTAAAATATGATATAAGATATGTATGTGAGCATATTTAATGTAATAATGTTACTAATAAATTAATAGTATTATTAAGACGTGGCAAAACGAGAAGTTGGCTTAAATTTACCTCAAGTCCGTGAGAAACTCAGCGCAAGCTCGATTTAAAACTGGCTCAAGTCTGACTATTTTGCAAATTGAATTTAGAAAAGTCCTTTCCTATACCTTATAAATAATTAGACCAATTTTTGAGGAGGACTATATATACAACATTGCCCATACTATAATATAAGATTATTTTTTAAAAATATTATATATTAAAAAAGTATTTTTTAAAAAAAACTTATTTAAAATGTACTAAAAAGTAAAAAAAATAACTTCCCTATCAGGAAATAATATTTTTCTTTTACACATCTTAAGGTACGGACACACCAAAAGCGAAGCGAGCGAAGCGGCGCGAACAATTTAAAATTTGGGAACATTCTGTCGCAGTAGACGCTTCGCTCATGTCGCGTTCTATTCGGACACTTCAATTGATTTGTACGGCACCCAAATTTTTTAAATTGTTCGCTTCGCTCGCTTCGCTTTTGGTGTGTCCGTACCTTTAGCATTACAAATTCATACATCTGAAAAGTAAAAGCTTTGAGGATAGTCAATTGAACAAGTAACAACATTAGTGTTATAAAACAGCCCCAAATCTTTTAATTTCCAGATATATGTGAAAGAAAAATTTTTTATATCTGTGCAACAAACAATTTTAATTTTTTGATAGAAAAATATTATTTTTTCACTTTTTTATACACTTTATATAAAAGTTTCTCTTAACAAGATCCGTGCCACGTGTCCCAAATACGAGTCACAAATGAAATGCACTTTTACACATAATTCTCTAACCAAAATTAACTTGAAAACTTCGACACGGAACTTGTTAAAAAATTTTTTTAAAATATGATTTTATTATTTAGTTTTTATCTCTGTACATTTTGCACAAACCATATTGTACAGATGTTATTACTCGTTAAATCCTTTCAATACCCATACCCATATGAAGGAGGGTTATGGCATCCCACTTTATATGCGATTTATTTCGACAGTAATACTCAAAAGATAATTTCGATTCTAGATTAGAAGACAAAAACGATGCCGTCTCTACATCATCCGCATCCAACAACAGTGGGGCATCGTCGAATGTTTCGCTATATCATCAAAACATAAATCCTTACACAGGTGTCTCGTACAGTCAGCGATACCATAATTTGTACAAAAAGCGAATCACCCTCCCGGTATTCGAATATCGGGCAGATTTTATGCGGCTCCTTAATTCACATCAATGCATAGTGCTCGTCGGTGAGACGGGCTCCGGAAAAACGACTCAAATACCCCAATGGTGTGTAGAATTTGCGGTCTCGAGCGGTAGCAAAGGAGTCGCCTGTACCCAGCCGCGACGAGTTGCCGCAATGTCGGTAGCACAGCGAGTCTCTGAAGAAATGGATGTGACCCTAGGTCAGGAGGTCGGCTACAGCATTCGTTTTGAGGATTGTTCAACGCCAAAAACAATATTAAAATATATGACAGACGGTATGTTGCTGCGAGAAGCGATGTCTGATCCAATGCTCGAAGCCTACCAGGTGATTCTTCTCGATGAAGCTCACGAACGTACCCTAGCTACAGATATTCTTATGGGAGTCCTAAAAGAGGTCATTCGGCAGAGGGATGACTTAAAATTGGTGGTAATGTCTGCTACCCTTGATGCTGGTAAATTCCAGCAATATTTCGATAATGCCCCTCTAATGAATGTTCCTGGACGAACCCATCCAGTTGAAATTTTCTACACACCCGAACCGGAAAGGGACTATTTAGAGGCTGCTATTAGGACTGTGATACAGATTCACATGTGCGAAGAAATCGAAGGTGATATCCTGATGTTCCTGACTGGTCAGGAGGAAATTGAGGAAGCATGTAAGCGTATCAAACGGGAAATCGACAACCTAGGTCCTGAAGTTGGAGAACTTAAATGTATACCACTCTATTCAACACTGCCACCAAATTTGCAACAGAGGATATTTGAGCCGGCACCACCGAAAAAGGCTAATGGGGCGGTTGGTAGAAAAGTTGTAGTCTCTACGAATATCGCTGAGACATCCCTAACAATTGATGGTGTAGTGTTCGTCATTGATCCAGGATTTGCTAAACAAAAGGTCTACAATCCACGAATTCGGGTTGAAAGTTTATTGGTCTCACCAATTAGTAAGGCGTCCGCTCAGCAGCGAGCCGGTCGAGCTGGACGTACCAAAGCTGGAAAATGCTTCCGATTATATACAGAGAAAGCCTACAAAAATGAAATGCAGGAGAACACTTATCCAGAAATCCTACGATCTAATTTAGGTAAGGTTTTTGAATTCAATATGGATGTGAGTCCATCGCAAATCATAACAGGGAGTAAAAAATGTTGTTTATGATTTTTATATATATTTTTTTCTGCTTGCGAATTTTGTAAATTCGAATTCAAATAATTTAAAATACACCTAATTATGTTTTTACACAGTAAATACATTCCTGAAAAAATCGTCCATAAAAAACACCATCATCACTGGCTGAAATCGACCTTTTAGTCGCCTTAACTACAGTGCACAGGGGCACGATCCCGAACGTTGTACTTAAAATTTAAATCAAACAGCCTTTTTAATGAATTCGTGTAAAAAGGAAATTGAATTTTTTTTTCTCGACTGTGTTATATCAAAACCGTGTAAAAATAGAATGGGGTGTATATATAAAAAAGTATTTTGTTCATTTCTCATAAGAAAAAATACCAAAATCAGAGATATAACATTTTAAAACCTAGTTTGATTTAACATGTATTAACTCATCGGTTGAAGCGTCTAACAAATCTTTGAATTTTTTTTTTTTATATATAGGAACCGTCGTCCTTCAATTGAAAAAGCTCGGAATAGATGATTTGGTTCACTTTGACTTCATGGATCCTCCAGCCCCAGAAACATTAATGCGCGCTCTAGAACTTCTCAATTATTTAGCTGCACTTGACGATGATGGAAATTTAACTGAATTAGGTGCTGTGATGTCCGAATTCCCGCTGGACCCTCAACTTGCTAAGATGCTGATAGCTAGCTGCAACCACAATTGCTCCAATGAAATCCTGTCAATTACAGCTATGTTGTCGGGTGAGACATTTATATATAGTTAAATTTCCCCAAGTTCGGAAGAAAAAAGAGATTTGAAAATCATGGAAGTTAGATTTTTAATGTTAGGTAGCAGTTTTCATGGCATTTTCTCTTTTGGTATTCCAGAAAGTTTGCTAGAAAAAGAAGGGTGTAACAAAAATTCGATAAATTGCATGTTAAATATCTCTGAAAATTCTTTTCTGATTTATTAATTGGTCGTCATGATTAGTACAACTATTTAATATTATTCTATAGTAAGAAAATGCTGAATTTTAATTAGAATTAAGGGAAGATAAACGAGGATTCGTACTCTGGCTGAAAGATTGACGACTAACGATGATTTACAAAAGTTATTTCAATTTACTAAATTTGTTTATCGGATTATTTTACCTAATTTTTTAATTACCTTAAATTTAGGATAATCTTCATGCTTTACAACGGAGTATTAATTATCCTTGATATTTTTAAAATTTCCTTATTTTTTCAACTTCTAATTCCTCAATCATAGCAAGAATTATTTTGGTTCATGAGCTTGAATTTTAGTTACACCCGTGCTGAACGAGAAAAAGCATATAATTTTAGAAAGAATTGTAAGCAAATTGGTTTAGGAAGTAAAATTTGTTTCATGTGCGATCGATTTACACTAAACAAAAAATGAAACTTAGAAGGAAGCTGCACCTAAAAGTTTTTAACTTGGATGGTTGTTTAGTAATTCAAAAAATACTTCTGTTGAGGATTTTCTTCAAAAGAATTTTTATTTTATAAATTCTATTGTGTCTAGTTTTAATACTGAGCACATTTTCTTGAAAGCCCTTCTCAGTTTCATTTCATGTGACGATGACTATCCTAGACTTATAAAAGTACTAATATGAGCTGTTAAATACACAATACTTGTAGGACATTGTAGAAAAATGAAAAATCAGTTCAAAAGGCATTTAAAGAAATTTTCCAGTGTCTCATCGTCACTTTTTTGCAGAAGATATTTTAGATTTTAACTTTCGGTGCGCTTAGCGTTTCGATTGGATCGACGTGATCCAATTCGTTGGAAGAAAGGTTTTTTTTTTTTTTAAGATGCATAAGACTAGTAGTGATGCTTTTAATATCGCACATGAAACTGAACAAAAACATAGTCCTAGGTGTTTCAATAAAAAAGACAAATCAACTATATTTGTGGGACGTGCTGTGCCCCAAAAACTTGTTTAGTCCCCCAGTGTTTTGTTCGGCCAAATGAGGCGAAGAAAGCGGCGGATGAGGCCAAGATGCGATTTGCCCACATCGACGGGGATCACCTGACCTTATTGAATGTATATCATGCTTTTAAACAGAGTAAGTATTATTATTTGTTTATATAGTTTTGGAGAATTGCAATTTAAATTCCTATACCCCAAATAGATAATGCGGATCCCAGCTGGTGTTATGAAAATTTTATAAACTATCGATCATTGATATCAGCAGACAATGTACGAGAACAATTGTCCAGAATTATGGACAGATTCAGTTTAAAAAGAACTAGTACCGATTTCACGTCCAAGGATTACTACATAAATATTAGAAAGGCTCTGGTGGAAGGGTTCTTTATGCAGGTTGCTCACTTGGAACGGACAGGACACTATCTGACCATTAAAGATAACCAAATCGTTCAGTTGCATCCCTCCACCTGTCTGGACCATAAGCCTGATTGGGTTATATATAATGAATTTGTCCTCACCACGAAAAACTACATCAGGACTGTGACAGACGTTAAACGTAAGCAAATGACTACATGAAATTATTGTTCCTTTTAAACGCTTTCTACACGAAATTTAGTCTAACACAGATGTTTTTTTAGCTTACTTGAGAGCGAATTTGAAGGCCTTTAGTACCAAAAATATTCTAATATATTTTCTTTACAGCCGAATGGTTACTGAAGATTGCGCCACAGTACTACGACATGAACAATTTCCCTCAGTGTGAGGCCAAACGGCAGCTGGAGATGATACAGCAGCGTTTAGAATCGAAACAGTATCAGCAAGGATTCTAATTCCTCGGGAAGCCCAACAAAAAAAAAAAAGAAAAGAAAAAACTAATACCGGACATGTTCAGCCTATATTTTTTCGCTGTTGTTCAATTTTTTTTTTTTTTTTTACATATAAGCAGGTTTCGATTGTTAATTAATTTTTAGCTATTTCACTTCTTCGAATGAACTCTGAAAAAAAAACAAACAATTGATTTTACCGCATTTGTTAATGTGAATTTCTCTTCCCCCCTCACCATTTTCCGGTGTGTTTCCAATCGTTGTGGTTTTAAAACTGTAGTTCGATCACAATATTTTTGCCAAACAATTTTTATCGTGATCTTCTCAAGTTGGCCTTATATTATTTTTTGTAGTAGCATATAAAGACACGAGCACATTTCCATTTTTAGTGTAATATGCAATTGAGGTAACAGGCTTTTGGCGCAATTCAGCATTATATTTTTTTCCATTTATACTAAGCCCATATTTCCCCGTTTAAATCGTGCGGAAATTTCCATGTGTTTATATTCGATTTTAACTACTGAAAAATAGAGATGGATGTACCCTGCCCGAATGTTGTTTCATTTTATAAATAAGACTCCTCAAAAACTTCCTATTAATTTTCATGTTTGGACCTGATTTTCATGTAAGTATTGTAAAGAAATAAATACTTAAAACGTAATTGTGTTAAAGTTAATGATCGTATTTTACAGATTTAGAAATATACATATGTCATATTTGACATCGTGAAATGTTTTACTTTTGAACTGGTCATTTTGGTTCTAAAATTAAGTTCTTGAAAAGAGAATTAAGTCTGGGCCTTTTTTTCAAGAATTCAGATTTAATTCAGCAATTAGTCTAGTTAAGCTGAATTGCGCAGAGGACTGGCAGAAATTAAATTTTTGGAAATAGCCTCCTTATCTATTGTATCATCCGTCCGGCCTAAGTAAATAGTTTCACGTTGTTAGCTTCTGTATACGATCATTTAGAAGCTATAAACCGAATTTAGAATCAGAAAAATTGAGTAAGAAATAAAACTGCAACTGCTTTCACGTTTCGGAGAGATGTTACAATTTTATTATGTTTAGTATCAGTATCAGATGTAGGATTTTCAAAAAATTGTTTGTATTTCTGTTTACTCAGAGTCTTGAAAATGTATAAGTGATTTTAAAAGGATTGTTTTGCTCAAAGCTATAGATTTCACTAAAATTAAAAAAATCTCCATTCGTAACTTAAAAATATATTAAACTTTAAATGCGTTTATCTCAAAAATAATTTTTAAAACTGGTTAGAAGTAGAACAGATTTTTAGCTAATTTATTCAAAACTTAAAAGCTCTAGAGAAATATAGAGAATTTCTTTAATATGTTGGAAAAATGTTTTAATAATCATTTATTAGCATATTCATAGTTATTTTAACAAAAGCAGTAATATTACATGAACTTTTCCCTCATAAATACCCTTAAACTAATTTCTGACTTAATATTCAATGGTAATTCATTGTATGCTGCAAACCCATAAAAAACTATTTTGCGAAGTAGCGTTCTTAAACTGGGGCAATCGAAAATCACCCCTTATGGTTGCACGCCCCTCTTAAAATTAATGTAATTTGTTAAATATCTTGGTATCATATTGCACTTCCCTTTAAATATAAATATAAACATGTTTATCATTATCTTAACAAAAAGCTTAAAACCAAGCAATTTAAGCGCACTTAAAGCTTATTGAAATGTGGGTTCACTATGGTTTTTATTAATTTTTAGTTGCTATGATGAGTGTTGACATTTTTGCGGATTCTCCTCAAGAAATCAACTTTCTTCCCTATCTTGAAAGTTATATTGCCCACATGGGTTCTAGATTTCAGTCAATCAGAATCCGCAGATAAACTCCTTTAGCGTTTCTACAGATATTATAGTTCTTCGTCATGTAAATCAACGCGTCGTCAGTAAAAAGCGCCAGTTTGGAATGCTTTATAACACTGCCCATATCGTTTATATATGGCATAAATAGAATAGGACCTAGAACTGATCCCTGTGGGACTCTCAACTATAGCGCAATAGATGATGACGTGACCTGACCTAATTTCGTCCTTCAGCTTCTGTTTTCCAGAAACTCGCTAAACCAAGTCAGTTCCTTATAATAACTATCCTTTTTTTAGTATAAATACACGTATATACTTACTTACGAAAACTTTTGTTTTTATATTTTTTGTTTCAAATCATTGATACTTTCAGATGTAATGGATGCAATAGATATATTAAATTTCTTTCTAATTTTAATTGAATCTCTTCTATTTGGCAGATTTAGATTTTTCCATTCTCTTATTGTCTCTTTTATTTGTTATTTTCGGGGGCTTGGTTCCATTCTTCTTACTTCTTTTCATATTGTTTCTTATAAGATTTTTAAGGTCGAGTTGGAAATAACGAAATGCATTGTCATATCAGGGTGTCCAGGTGTGGCGATTTGTCGCCAAATGTGCGATTTTTTACTTGTCGTGGCGAGGAAAATTTTCAAAGTGGCGATGGCGACTTTTACATGTGATAAAAATGTTCGCGGGCGACCGAATAAAAAGAACCCAAACCCAGCCCAACAAATTTTAACGCCGCTGCTGGCACCTCGACTGACTATGGCATAGAGTATCAGTATGTTTTATCTAATACTTCTGTAGGTAGAATGACGCGAAATGATATAGAACAAAAAGCGTTTTTTTATACCTAATGATAAACTTGGTTTACTTGAGAATCAATACAATAAACTTTTAGGTATTACTTGGACTAAAATTTGTGAAAATGTTGACAGTTTACTGTTTTGGATTAAGGTAAGTACACTCTTTCAAAAATTCTGGAGGAAAATACGTTTTCAGGGAAGTATCAAAGTATAACTATATAAGTGTATAAGTGTTAACTTTGCTATCTTTACCTACGAGTAAATCTACTATAAATAACATAAAAACTAAAAATATAAATCGAATGCTGTTAATCTTACTCGATGCATTAATGAGAATCAAATGCCATTTGTACGCACACAACATGTGCTGCGTTAAATTCGAGCCAACGATAGAAATGCTTAATAACTTCAATTACAAAGTTTTGTACGAATTTCAAGATTTTGAGAAAGAGTGTACACTTACACCTATAGAAAATAGAGTTATTGCAAAATTGTTTAACAGTTTTGAAAATCCTTAACTGCAAAAGGTTAAAAAAATTGTCATATAAAAATAAAAGTTTATATACCCATAACTATAGGTTTTTATTATTTTGCATTAATTTTAATATTATTAGAAAATATTTTTCATATTTCGGCGACTTTATGTGCGATTTTGAACCTTCCCGCTGGCGATCAGTGGCGATTTCTCACCAGTAGATGGCGACAAGCTCTGTTTGAACACTGGACACCCTGTGTCATATGGTAGTGTGATAGAGGTTTAGTAAGATAGTCGGCTACTTTTACTCTGTTTTCTTTTATGAAAAAATGTATTTATATGTTAAACTTTGCCTTTTTATAAAATATGAATCTTTTGGCTACTTTTCTCAGTAATAGTTTTCGAAATATTGATAAAAATAAATTTTATCATGTCCCATACACAAAATGCTTTTTCTTTTCAAATACGAATATTCCCCTTTCTGCAAAGTGCTTATTTTCCTTTTACAAAATATCTACTGAATATTTTTCCCTTGTTCTCTTCTACAAAATTTTTTGGAAACCATTCTCAAATCGAAGGACCATGGAAATGAATAGAAATTTCTCAATTTGGTCTGTGTTAATATAAAAATCTTCTCTAGCCTCTAGCTTTAGATCATGAATTCCGACTGGACACTCCCCAGGGTGAATGTCCAAGATAAAAATTGGTGGTGATAGAATACGAAGCGAAGAGCAATCTCAAGCAAATGCCACCGGCTCCTTCAGCAAGTTTTCTGTCAGTGCTTTTCAAGGGCTACTATTCCAAGTTACTGCGACCTGGGATACCTTCCTGGACATCGAATACAGCAAAGAATTTAAGGAATTACAGCAAAGGATCGATGGCAGACGATCAAGGACTCACTGACAATGAGGTCAAGGAGCTGTGCAAGCCTGCAGACGCCTCCACAAAGGTGAGTTGATTATTTTTCTTTAATGTCGGTACTGCACCTGAGTGTGTGCTTAGCTTTTAAGATAACTGTAATAAATAAAGGTTATTAGTCATAATATATCTGATGATTCTAAATGCGACCTTCATGTAACCTTGATAGTACTGGAGGCGTTCTGTTTAATCGATACCGCTTTTAGAGTTGCATTAATCTTTATAAATGGGCTGTTTTTATAGCAGCTACCTTAATTTTTCAGAGTAATTTATATCCAGGTGAATTGAGTAGTACAAGAAAGGCCGGGACTACATCAAAGTACATTTAACTATTCTAGGTTTTATTTTCAATGTTTTTTCTTGTAGATTGTTTTAATTCTTCAGTAGTTATTTCATTCAACAGACTGAAAGTCTACCTCATCATTTGAACGCTCATAATTATCTCTCTATTTTATCTATCTATTTATAAGTATATAGCCTTAGTAATGAAATTGTGGATTCCAAAATGCATCAAAACCATCAAGCCGGTTTTGATGCATTTTGGTACAATTCAGCTTTAGAGAGTACTACGCTGAATAAGATATCCATGTAGTTTTGATGCATTTTGGAGGTCGCTATGAGCGTAATTAGTGCAATGACCTTCGAGGCGAAAGATGGGGAAAGATCTAGCGTTGTGGGAGTTAGTATTAAGGGATATACTGCTCAGAAACTTAGGACAGTGAGTGGAACTAGTTAGGAATTGATGGACAAAGATTATATCGACAACATCACGACGAAAAGCAAGAGGCTGAAGATTCAATCCTTCAAAACGAAGATATAGAGTGATTTAATAATGTAGCGAATAGAAAATTCCTTAGACCAATGTTTAACAAAGCCAAGAGCTGAATTAGCTCCTTTTATATGGTCAGTGTGGTAAGGGAAATTGAGCTCACTGTCGTAGATAACACCTAGATAGTTAGTTATTCATGCACCAGAGAAATTGTTCAAATCGTTTTGAAGAAGTATAGAATCGGATGTGTTGGTGATTTATTTGTCAAACTAGCATTTCGCAATGATGATCAATAACCTTCGCGACATCATTTATGGACGGTATGAAAACTAGTGGACCGAATTGAGTGCCCTGTGGGACACCAGAGTGGAATATGAAGGGGTTAGAAATAGCGGAATCAAATTGAATCATATATTGGCGACTATTCGATAAGAAGGAATTAATCCACGAAATTAAGCTGGGTGGTAAACCAAGGTAATATAGCTACAAAAGAAACAACAAACACCTAAAACAAATCAGTCATTATATAAGCCTTTCATTTTAATTTTGAATACATATATAAATGCATATAGCAAAAGAATTGGGTTGGATTTTTATTACTTTACTGAAAAGTAAATCCAATTTTTTTAATTTTCATTATATGACCGAAAAATATACAGGGTGTTCAGAGGTGGGAGGTCAATACTGCAGGGGGTGAAAGGTCAGACCGAGACAAGCAAAAAATCGTATGGGTGGGGGGGGGGCATCTCGCACCCTTCGGCAGTTACAGGGTGATTCGTAAATCAGGATTTTGCCTTATATGGGAACCGCTCTTGTATTTTTATCTGTTTTTCTACGCATCGCAGCGGCCCCAAACTGATTTCAAAAAATCACTATTTGGAAGCCCTTTCCAAAAAAGTTTACACCACCCCCCTATCCCCAACCCCTTGGCCACAATCCCCCCTGGAAGTTGAAAAAATTAACTTTTATTTCACGATTTTTCACCTTTCGCCCCACTTTTCTCCGAAATTAACATACCTACTTTTTATTTTTTTTAAGTTGCCTATCTAATTACCTTTCCAAAAAGGTGCAACATGCCCAGATAGGAAAAGGATACGAAAATTTATTTACAAAAATCCTTTTATCCCCCCCCCCCCCCCCCCCCCCCCCCCCACCCATACGATTTTTTGCTTGTCTCGGTCTGACCTTTCACCCCCTGCAGTATTGACCTTCCACCTCTGAACACCCTGTATATTAAAAGTTACCGAAATCAAGGATGAAATTTTGGCTGGTCATATCACCAGTCACCGCTGCCACTCGATGGCATTCTCGAAAACTTATATACCATTGAAATATTTCTTTTTGTAGACAATTAGGAAATAGAATTAATTTTTGTAGAGACTTTAAAATAAAAAAACAATACCCGGACTTCACTGAATGCCTCCTTATTTGTTGAGTACCCAGAGCAGAATGCCCGTCGCCTTATTTTTCGTTTAGTAATCGATATACCCAACTGCCTTAAAATAACGATAGCTTCGATATTTTATACTGCAGCCTACATTTTTGTATAGCGCTTTTGCTGATATGAACGTTTAGGGTATTCAAATTAAAAATGCCATTTTCTTAAAGAATAGCAATTTTAAAATTAAAGTATGATTTGACTTGAACAATTCTGATTTTCAATCAATTTTTTTATATTCCAGGACTTTATATTCCAACAAACTATGTACCGAATCAAGGACCCCCGAAAATCTCTACCTTTCTACACAGGAGTTCTTGGGATGACTCTGCTGCAAAAACTAGATTTTCATGAAGCGAAATTCTCATTGTATTTCATGGGGTTAGTTTCAATACACACTATTTTTAGCTTTAAAAGAAAAAAAACTAACGAATATATTCTATTTTTACAGATACGAAAAACCATCCGATATACCTTCAGACAAATCTCAACGTACCAAATGGGCAATGAGCCGCAAAGCAACTATCGAGCTCACTCAGTAAGTTCTAAACTTTTCTTATAAAACTAAAAGACTGACTTTTATTTATTTAAAATATTAAGTAACTGGGGAACTGAGAAGGATCCCGAGCAAACGTACCACAACGGAAACACAGATCCCAGGGGATTCGGACATATTGGTATTATGGTGCCAGATGTTTATAGCGCTTGCAAACGGTAACCATTATTATTATTATTATTTTTTTTTTATAGAAGTAAAGGCTTAAAAATACCTTCTTTTTTTTACAGATTCGAAGAACTTGGAGTTGAGTTTGTGAAGAAGCCTGATGATGGCCGTATGAGAGGTTTAGCTTTCATTAAGGATCCGGACGGCTATTGGATTGAAATCTTCAACGCCAACACTGTTTGCTGAAGCAATGAACTGAAAAAACATCTCTCTAAGAGTTTATAAAAGTGCCCAATATTGTTATTCGTCGTTTTATGCGGTCCAACTAAAATATATCACACTGTTTGTAAAAGAATTTTTGAAAAAAAAAAAATATAAATATTTGAGAAAATCCATTGCTTTCTTATTAAATTACTTTATAGGATTAATTATTTTGTTTAGGTATACGTTTTGCGAAGATAGGACGAAGAGTAGAATCTCTTACGACTGAGTTCTTATAAGAATATATGTACGTAATTCAGTTATTAGAGATGAATTGCATTATTACTTTTGATTGATAGAAGTTAGTCTGTTGGGTCTTAGACCTCTCATAGATAAATTATGTACCAGGGTTAAGAAAGAGCTATGACATTTATTCAGCCGCAGTAAATTCATTTAGCATAGAAGAAAAATAATTCTATTGATTAATACTTAATTTATGCGTTTGAAAATAATACGTTATTACTAATATTACTTAATAATACTGTGTTCCCACTGTAAACAATTCGTAGGCTCTTTTCAGCACGATTTTGTGAAGGGCAGATCAACAACGACTTACCTTCTAGAGTTCTTGCATTTCTGTATTTCTGCTTTGGAAGCTGGTAAACAATGGTATTTTAAAAGCTTTTATTTAACTTGCAATGTATGTATGTATGTATGTTTGTTAAGGTGGAATCTTGCTACTCGATTTTGAAGCAGATATCTTCAACCGATTGAGCTGAAATTTTGTATACACGTTTAGTTTGGATGACAATACACGATAAGCTGTGTGACGTCATTCTAAATCCAATATGGCGGACCGTCCAAGATGGCGGAATAGTTATTTTTAATGCATTTCTACAATATGGGTATCAAATGAAAGGGCTTGTTGAGAGTAATTCGAAAAATAATGTGACGTCATTCTAAATCCAATATGGCGGAACATCCAAGATGGTGGAATAGTTATTTTTTAAGCACTTCTACAATATGGGTATCGAATGAAAGGGCTTGTTGAGAGTAACTCGAAAAATGATGTGACGTCATTCTAAATCCAATATGGCGGAATAGGTATTTTTTATGCACTTCTGCAATATGGGTATCAAATTAAAGGGCTTGCCGAGAATAATTAGAAAAATATTCTGACATCACTCTCAATCCAATATGGCGGACTTTTGAAGTTTTTTATGCTTTCCTATAGTATGGATATTAAATGATAGGGTTCGCTGACGATAAAAATGCTGGAAAAACTGACAACTTAGATCTAAATAATATTATACCATCAGATATAAACAAGACAGGAGGGCTACCTAAGGAGCTAGAAATATTTGTTGGGACCAAGGTGATGTTGCGTTATAATGTACAATAGATGTGTCCAAAGGTCTGGTGAATGGTGCCATTGGACATATTACAGAAATTATATGGCTCTGCTTCCGAAGAGCACAAATGTATGACACTGATATACCATCCGTCCGTATAGACTTCGGTAAAGACGGTGTTCACCTCATTCAGCCCAATTCTGTGCACTTTCTAGCAAAATATAGTCACGGAACCGCAGAACGAAGAATGCTGCCAATTGTATTATGCTGGGCTTGCACAGTACACAAAATTCAGGGTAGTGCTGTCAACCACGCCGTTGTTTACTTAGGCTCGAAGCTCTTTGCTGCTGGTCAAGCATATGTGGCCTTAAGTAGGGTAAAATCATTAGAAGGTCTCCTTATTGAAGAGCTAGACTGTTTGAAATTAACCGGCAAATGACCTTGCAACAATGATGCGTTGAATGAGATGAACAGACTCAGAAACCTAGCCAGCGATAACTAAAAAGTAAAAAATAAATTAAAAGCAAAAAAACCTTTTTTAAAAAAGCTTTTATTTAAATGCTCTAAAAAGAAGAAAATAAAATTTTCCTTTAAAATTTTAACTATCAACTTATAGCCTCATTATACACAATTTATATGATCATAAAAGCTTGTCGCGATGTTTGCGTAAGTACCTATAAATATTTAATTAAACTGAAATTTTAAAGAAATTAAAATTAGCTGATTAAGTTATTCAATTAAATAGGTACTAGTTTATTTACATAAGTAAATCGCGCGACAAGCTTTTATGATCATATAAATTGTGTATAATGAGGCTATAAGTTGATAGTTAAAATTTTAAAGGAAAATTTTATTTTCTTCTTTTTAGAGCATTTAAATAAAAGCTTTTTAAAAAAAGGTTTTTTTGCTTTTAATTTTTTACAGGTCTTATTAAATCACAGACAGAATCAGCGACATTTTAATTTATAAACTTACGGCCCTCGGGTTTCCACAATTGTTTGATAATTGGTTTTGTTCATATTTGTCAGGACGGACTCAGTGAGTATCGTTCCGTAGATCCCTGTGAAATATTGAATATCTCTGGGGTACCCCAGGGAAGTTATTTTGGACCGCTGTTCATAATTTTCATAATGACTTTATCGTGCTTAAAACACTCTAAAATTCTGTGCTATGCTGACGATGCAAAGATTTTTTGTGTTTATCTTCTGTAAATGAATGTGAACTTTTAATTCTGACCTAGACGCTTTTATGAATGGTGCTCTATAAAGAAATATAAATAAATAAACAAGTGTACGTCTTTTACATTTTAGGACTATGTTGATGCAATATCTAATAAAGCTGTTTATCAAGAAATAGTCCAAAAAGTTCGACGATCCCTACATAGCACGACTTTGTATTGGACCTTTGTGAGACCCACTTTAGAATACGCTTGTTGTGTTTGGTCACCTTACTATATAACGCATAGTCTCAGGCTCATTAATCTCGTAATATCTCCAAAGCTATTTTCGTTATGGACTGCCTACAAGGCCACATCGAGGCCTCAGAGAGAATTTATATAAAGTTAGATGAAGAAAAGAAAAAATAATGCGTGTATAATTTTAAAGTAAATTTGAAACCGGTCATTTGACCGGGATTGGTATAGTTATTATTAATGCATCGGTGCCATCTCGCTCTTTGAGAACCATACGTTTTCTAAACATAAATAAATAAGCAGGTAGATTGCCAACTGCGAGATTACATATTGATGGGTATAGCTGAATATGATTGTGGCAGCTGGTGTTAGAAATATTAAAATCTAGACATCGGAATCTTCTATAATTACCAAAGTTAAACTATTAATTATATAAAGGAAAGGCTTCAATTTTCATCGTTACGAATTTGAATAAAGAATGCCAGGGACATGGATTTATTTGGTTCTACGCTCAATTCTTTTAAACTTAGGATTAGACAATTGTTTCTATAACCTACTTTTTAGTTTCCGTATTATTTGTGTCACTGTTGTATTAAATTAGTCATAACAAAAAAAATTCTATTCTAATAAAAAGCAGAGAAACACATGAAATATCAATTGCTTCAATATTTTATTCATATTTAATGATCATTTTTTTGTGTTTTTGCTTTTATGATTTTTTTTTTTGTAATTTTTTTGTTTTTTATCATCTTTTTTGAAATTCCTTCTTTATATATAAACAAACAAGAAAAATAAGAATTTAACTTAAATATTAATAAAATAGGGCTTTTCATATGTATAATAAAAGCCATCCAGTGGCTGTACAAGAATAGATAAATAAAATACATAAGAGTATTGGCTAAATCCGAGTCCATTGTCCGGGTGAGTTCTGCTAAAGTTGTCATCGGGATAAGAGGAGGACCATAAGGCAATCAAAAAGGCAGTCTAAACATAAAAGAACAAGGAAGAAATCAAGGGAGGGAGCATTTGGACGAGAGTTGAGGATAAGAGAGATCAGGGAGCAGAAATAAAAATCATTTACAAAAGGCAACAGGTTACTTGGGTTTTCTTGTTTTTTTTCTTTTCTTTCTTTTTTTTGGATTCCATAAGAGAATTGGGCTTAGGGCACTTGAAGTCACTCTTAAAGCACAACTAGGAAGAATAAGGTTAAGGTAAATTTAGAGAAGCTGAGGAAAGCAGAAGTCTTTTTATACACAAAAAGCGTAGACTAAATTCTTGGCAAATTTGTTTTTTTTTCATTTCTTTTTTTTAGTTTTTGTTTTGTTTTTTTTAGAATTAATCCGTTCAGTCGTCGGAGTCTGAGGAGCATGACTCAGATAGCTGCAAATCATCATGCAAGAGGGCAGGAAACGAACCATTTTCATAATTTTGGAACTGATTCGGCTGCTGGTGATTCTGCTTCGGCGGCGCATCATCCCCGCTATCGTCTGAGTCTGAACCACTACCGCTCGAATCGGAATCTGTACTGGAGTCGGATGAGCAGCTAAGTGCAGCACCACTTTCACAGATTTCCTAAGATTTTAGTTTTTAAATATTATATCGAATCAGTATTTTTTGTGTGTAAAGATAATATAAAAAAGTAAACTAAATAGAAGATTTCAAAAAATCAGTTTCCGCGTCCGACTGCGCAATTCAGCAATTCTTCTTATTATGCTGAATTGAGTAGGAAACATCAGAAACTGAATTCTTGAAACCAGGTAAAATATTTTTTCTTACCCGCTCTAAAGCAGCCGCAGCGCTAGCCAGAGACGAGGATGCAGTATTTGCTGAGGACGACTGTGTTGCGCTGGACACATTGTTGCCTATCGAATTGCTATTCATATGTGGTATACTATTTTGATTATGATATTGCGTTTGCGGCTGTTGCTGCTGCTGCTGCTGGTGATGGAAGTCCGAATTGTTACTTGCTGATGTGTTTGCGCTCATTAATGGTACACTATTATTGGTGCTGATGCTGCTGCTAGTGCCACCGATTGCCCCACTCATGCTTGGCATTCCCATATCGTCATCAACTTCTATCAATGGAATGCTAGGCAACGTGGCTTGAGCATTATTTGCATTCCATCTGGAAGAATTGCATTTCCTTCGTTTAGTAAGGAAGCACCAAAAGGAAAAGAAAATATTCAATTGCGGGGAAACTTTTATCGTTCAAGCGTTTCGTTGGTACTTACGCTGGTGCGGATTGTGGACTCTTATGCGTGGAAGAATATGAAGACGGAGACCCTTGTTGCATTGGTGAATTGCGAGGAACAAACCCAACTAAAAAAAAATCAAAAAATAAAAATTTCCTTTTAGCCTAGTTAACAAATTCAAAAGTTCGAAAAATCTATCTCCTCACCAGAAAACGATTAAATTGAGTTAACAAAATTAAGGAGTACAGTTTTTTTACAATTACTATGACATAATTTCGGCTACAGGCTATTTTAAATTCGGTTCAAAAATTTCACATTTAATTAAAACATGTAAAATTCCGTTAAAGTAGATTTCATAATTTAAAGCAATTGAAAAACGAAGAAGTTAATCTTTTGCATTAAAAAATATTTAAAAAAAAATTGTTTTAGATTCATTAAACACCAAAGAAAAGAAAATAAAAACTTGAAGCTGATGCATTCATTTGTAAACATTTTTTAATCAGTGTGAAAAAATGATTAAAAATTGATAGACATACTTTTGTTTAAGAAAAAATTTCTTACAAGATTAAAAATTATTAAAAGTTTGTGTATACCAAATTGATTAACCTTATTCATTACATACGTAAACATTTTTTTAGGAGGAACAGTATAGCGTAGAAAGTCTAGATATATCCTGATTTTTATTTTTAAATATTTCTATAATATTTAGTTAGGACGCTATAAACCTAATTCTGGACATTAAAAATAATCTATAAATAGTTGAGTTAAATGCAGGATTATTTTTCGTAAAAATCCTGCTTTTTAAGAATATTTTTGAAAATTAATACTACACATTATACCGACTTTTTAAGATTGTGGGGAAAAGCTGAAATCCCAATTTTTATTGACTGAATTTGTTTCTGAATGCGAGATATTGCAAAATTTTTCTTTTTTATGATTCCGAATCGAGTGAAACCTTGTTCATATTTTTCTAGCAAGGAGATAAATATTTCAAACTTTTGAACTTGTTTAGCAGTTTATTATAAAATTATTCAACATACTTATATTGTTTTTGCGACTTCCTGTCGATACCCTCGTCTTGGATTGTGTCCTCTGTGTGTTATTTTCAAACTTTTGTGGTGCTGGTGGGATAACAGGTGCTTTGTTTTGGACTTCACTTCTATAACAAGGGGAAAAAAAACGGTAATTTTAGAATCAATAATTTGGTTATAAATCCACAACTCGACTAACCTTGTTTTCTTAACCTGTATATTGTGATTTAATCTTTCTAATGTTACTGTTCCTGTTTTTCTATCAAAAATTATAAGACATTCTTTTGTATATTTTCTTTGATTTCCCTTAAAAACTGTATGAGGCACACCGGAACTTTCTGTAAGTAAAAAAATGTTTAAAATAAAATTTAGAGCCAATTTTAGCAAGACGAAACAAAAAATATAAAAATCTTTTTCCTCCCCCGATTCCGATTTCACGCTGTAGAAATGACATTCCACAAGGGAACATATTAAGGCCTCTTATGTTAAGCATACAGTTTGATGATCTTTTTGCAATAATATTTGAAGATATGAATTTATCGAGGAGAATTGTACAGCAACGTAGATATAGAATTTTCAAGGAATTAAAATGCAACCATTTTAATGATATATACAACTACATTATATCAAGGGCAACCAAATTAAAATTCAAGGTAACCTTTCCTAACTGGGTCATACCCACAAAAAATTTAATTAAAATTTTGATAAAATTAAGAAAAGAAATAACGAATAAGGTGTTTCTTTTATTGATTTTAAACCGTTTTATATAATAATCAATACAAAATTTTATGCCTAATAATATGCACCAATACCTGTTCCTATGTTTCTTTTATTTTATTTTATATAAACCTAAAAGCTGTAAAATACTATCGATAATTCATTTTTGTCTAATAAATTCTTTTCGAAACTTCGCCATTTTAAAATTAATAATTTTGCATAAGCTTTTAAGTCTAAAGTTCAAAATATCGCTATAAATTTAATCACCTTAATATTCAAATTTAATTTTAATTGTTAATAAAATTTCTTCAATCTTCGATAATAAATCAAGCAGATTTAACAAGATTCTAAAATTTACTTTCGCTTATTTTCTGTGATGTTTCTAACTCACAGTCTATTAAATCAAGGTGGTTAATATAGATAACATCCAGATAATTTGATGTTAATTAAAACATCAAAAACATAAATTAGAAGAAAAAAAGATATATAAAAGCCCCGCCCGAAAGTTGCTTCAAATAAAATATAAACTGAATAGGAAAGCATATAAATAAAAAGCAACACACCGAAGAATATCACAAGACTTACAGGTCAAATATTGATTAAAAATTTTTTTTGGAGCGAACAATTAATCAAAGAAAGTCAATGACACAAGTTATGACGAGTTTCAGGTGTTACTGGAAAGAACCTATTAATAGAATTTTCGTGAAGTTAGCTCTTTTTTTTTTTTTTTTTTTTTTTTTTTTTTTTCAATCAAACCTCGAAGTCAATGACTGGCCGAGTTTTATAGTCGACTTTTAATGTCAAAGGTGCGTGCAATAGAAGATTTATTCAAAATGCCTAATTTGAAGATTTTTATTCATTGAGGTTTGATAGAATTTGACCTTATATCTTTTATGTTTGAATAGTTAAACGATAATTTAGTCAAATCGTATTTGGCTACGAATTTCTTAGAGATATTTCTAATACCTATAATAAATTCATGCTAAGTAATTTTAATTTTAATTTAACTTTCAGATACATTCGTTTATTCAATTACGCTAAGCGAGTTTTCAAATTGGAAGCATACAGTTATATATGTTTTGTGGTCAAAGGTTTAGACATATAATTACGCATACTATGAACTAGTTTTCATTTAAAAACCTATAATTATTTATAAAGTCAAGTGAAAATCCCCTGAAAAAATTAGTCTTCAGGGTCGACTAGAAATTAAATACCGTCTGAAACCAAAAATCGAAAATTGCTGCTACATGTAAGCAAACGATTTTTTTTCGCCAGATAGGAAAATCATAATCTTGAGATCTACACATTATTTAAAATATACCTGAAAAAGGTATATATTAATTTCACATACCGATTCCCAGCATTTGCAATAACATTTTGATAAATAAAGGTGTTCCTTTAATATTAAAATCTTACTATGGAACTGAAGACATTTGATTTTATGCTCTTTATTGTCTGGGACCAAATACCCAAAACTAATGCACTATCGTCGTTAAATTCACATCCATGTGAAGGTAGATATGGTTTCGAAGTCTGATCAAAATTTAAACAATTTAAAATTTGCTTTGTAACAAGAAGAATATTTTTTATGAAAAGGTTTTGTACCCGGGAGTAATTTCTGTAATTTTTAAAAAATGTTTTTGTGTCGAATTTTAGTAGAAAGTGTTAGAGACATGGATTACAAATAACACAAGTTTATAACTTTTTTAACTTTTGCCTTCATACGAAATGATTTTTTTTTATTCCTTTAATTGAAACTTATCACTATTGTAAAATTGTTTTTTTGTTCATCACTTTAACTTTTCGATAAACAATATGATTTAAAAATGAAAATAATAGTATTTTGCTCACTTTGGACTTTGTAAACTTTATTAAGATTTATTCAGGGAACGAATTTCTCATGAATTTTCCCTCTGTCATATAAATTAAATTAACCATTGGCAAGGAGTAGAACTCTTATAAAAATTTTGTCTCTCCAATAAACCCTGACAAGGTTTTTAATTAACTGATATTTTATAACTATAGTATAGAATTTAAATTTTGATTTGAACTACGTTTCGAACTGCTACAACATCTCTTTATTTAAAAACAAAATTCTAAAAATGGCTAATTTACAGATATTTTTAAATTTTTTATTTTTCTTGGAATCAGAGAATTTTAATATTTATTTGTATAGTGGCTAGCCGCCCCGGCCGGAGTGCAATTAGCGCTAAAGTGAACCATTTTGATACCAGATAAAGAAGAGTCTGTGTTTTAGGTTGTTGGAAACTGATATTTTGTGATGTCAGAGCGCCTGTGAAAGTCTGTGAAATTCAGAAACCCAACTATTTCTTTAATTCCTACTTTTGAAATCTCCCTGAGGTTGTCAAAGAAAGTACAAAGCTAATATACATTTTTTCGGCAGATTATTTTTAAACGTATTAAGTTTATCAAAAATTACAACTCTATTGGAGTTTAGAAATTGCCAAAACAAAAAAACTCTACATTTCGAAATGTTAAGGACACAAATTCCCAAATAATCATCAGAAAAAATACAAGAAATTACAAAATTGTTCGTTCCACTCAAATAAAAACGTTTTACACTCGAACAAACTCTTAAAAGAAAATTATATTTAAAATTTCTAATCATTTTAAAACAAAAACCAAATCATTACAATTTGTAACTGATTTCGGAATAATTTAATGAAATAATCTTTCAAGAGATTTTATGAAGCAATTGCAAAAATCTCAAGGTCGGTTGCAGATCATTAAGCGCGGTGTAGTGGTCGATGACTAATGACCCCCTGTACTGCGTGGGGTACAACACTACTAATTTGCTGACTGAAAGATGCTGCAGAATTTGCTTTTTTTTTTAAATACCACCCCACGTTCTGGTCTTCTAAATTGAGGTGAGACAATTTAAAATAGTCATAATCATGACCCAGAAATGTAAAAAAAAAATAAAAAATAAAATAAAACATTATCCTACAGTGGAGGAGCACCCAAATAAAAAAAAGTAGGTTATTTCCGAGGAGACCACCACAACCACCTACTTTGCTTGTCTGAAATTGGACACAATTCGTGGGGCTGTGTCTCCAGCATGTAAAGAAGGCCTGGCCTGACCCGGCCCCTGGAAGGGGCTGCTGCGCTAGAAATCAATATAGAAGAATTGATACTCACCTAAATTTGGCACGGTAACTGTAACTTGATTATTTGAGCCGACATCGACAGTAGCAACCCTGTTCAGATCTACACTAGCCGGTTTGAAGTCATCTTAAAAATTATAAGAAATATAGGTTAACATGTGGAAAAATTTGTAAAATTGGTATGTTACTTTGAAGAGTGCCCGTTTTTGGTGGGTAATTTTTACCCCTGATAGGTAAACAGGTTTTTTGCTAGTCCCTTACAAGTAATGAGTGTAAAAATGGTCCAATAGCGTTTTTTTCTTTTAAATATATCTCGGCGTCTAATTGACATAGTGAGTTGATTTTTATTTTAAATAAAAGATTTCGCAATTTCTCGTAAAATAAGCCCAATTACAAGGAATCAAAAATGCGAAGAATGCTCTAAAAAAACCTGCTCCGGGTGAATGGATCAAAAATGCACTCACTACCTGTCATGGGGTTAAACACGGCGAAATATGTTAACTTACATTTTATAGTATGAAAAGCTGTCTGTGAATTTTGAGGGTTAAATGTTGAGCCCAACTTTAGTTCCCTTACTTCCCGTCCGATATTGAGGCGGTCACCCATTTTCGTTGATTTCTGGTCGAAGAAGACGTCGAGACTCTTCGGCGGTTCGGGGTCTTCTATGTTTTTTTGGGGATTTTGTTGATGATTCCTGCAGCATAAATATTGTATGATGACCAATCCCAGGAGTGCTACAGCATAATCTTTCGTTTGATTCTTCCCAGACGACGATTCTTGCTTGCGTCTTGTCCTACTAGTGGTCCTCGTTGACGTCTCCGTCGCCTTCGTCGTCCTCGTCGTCGTCGCGATTTTCGCTGGAGCTGTTGTTGACGCAGGCTGCCAAGAGACACTTTCGAAAGCTAACATATGTTCGAGTTCGACACCAGATCAGCTGTCGGTGTATGTGTTAACATTCGGAATTGAATTTATGCTGTTTGTGTGGCTGTGTGGCGGCGACGGTTTATCCGTGTGTGTAACTGTGTGCACGTCCCCACAGGTAGGGGAAAACTTTCACAAGATCTAACCTCCAAAAACTGGTCTTAGGGAAATTTGTTAATTTTTTCAGATTTCTTATGCAATTCCCTGGCATTCGATACACTAATAAAAAACTAAAACGCGTTCTTATGAGGTATACTTTAAAGTGCGTTAGAATGAGACGTTTTTACGATTTAATTAAATTTTGGGAAGGGCCCAGCCGAAGAGCGTCCGCTGCTGCTGCTGCAGCCTGTCGTGCTCTGGGGAGCGATCCAGCAAAAAAAAAAACACAAAAACCTCGTCGTCCACTTTAATCCACACACGAACGAAATAAAAACGAGAAAAAAATAAAATATCTTATAAACGACAGTTTGATTCTGTCGTGTGTTCGCTTTTTGACGTTTTTGGGTTGTCCCTTAAAAAAAAAAAAAAAAGTATTTCTTGAATCTCGCCCTCTCCTCCCGTGCGACACTGACGTCTATTTGTCTCTTCTGTCTGGTGCTGTCGTTCGTTTTCTTCGTCTGTTCGTCTGGTGGTCGCTCTTGTTGCCTCCGTCACAGAAAAATGTCAAAAAACCTTGCACACCATTAAACCAAACACACACACACACTCAATCAACACTTCCTTTCGAGCGAATTTTATTATTTTTTCGCACCTGGGAATCGTTCGGTCGTTGATCGGTTTACAAAACACTTCACAACACTGTTTACATTTTGCACAATCTAACAATCGTTTTGTTGGCTCTTTTCCTTATCGGAGAGGAATAAAATTCAAAATCCGATTTGCGCCGTCATTTCACTCGACGGGAGACAGATCTTCGAGATGTCGCGAAATGAAACTTCTTTGGCCACTCGAACCGCTGTCGTCGTCTTCGTCTTCGTGTCCGTCTTCTTCGTCGTCGTCGTCGCAGCCGTCAACTTCGATTCACAGCTGTGTGCGGAGGAGAAATGAAAACCGCCACCTGAGGGACGTTAAGGTGATTTTTTTTTCAGTGGTTTTTTGCCTCGACCGCTGGAATAAAACTATATAGAACAGTCGGTGATAAAATGATATTATTGTTTTTTTTTTTTGTACTGATTTTTACTGGTTCAAGGTTGTTTTTATTAAAATGAAGTTGTGCAATTCATCAGATTTTATGGTATTTTTTTTTTTATCGGATTTCGATATAAACCAAGGCTCCCTGTGGAGTAGAGTAAAACAATAAAACAAAACAAATTCAGAGTTTGGCTCTGGAATTTCCGAACGGATTTATCGAAATTCAGAGCTTCTACTTCCGTTCTTAGATGGCGCTCTCGTTGTTGTGTAATTTTTACGCACGCAGATTTGAAAGGCGGGAAAGTAGGGTGGTGTTGAGAGTTATTATTTATAATAATAAGACTGGTCAACCCTAATTTAAGTGACCAACAAATAGCAAATCATTTGTATAGGATTTTTTCCGTAGATTACGAATTCGCAAACGAAAATGTTCAAGTTCTGTTTTCGAGAAAAATAGAGTTAAAAAGTGCAAAAGACCGTTAGTATTTCGGTTTTTTCTCTTTTTGAAATTAATAACGGATCATGGTAGGAATTTGTACCGTAGCTCAAATGAAGATTTGAACATTAAATTATAACATCAAAATATGAAACGCTTTCAAATTTTCCCAAGACATTCCGTTGAAAGTAATTTTTTCTATGTATTGATTATTTAATACAACAGATAGGGAGTCAAAATTTCACCTGGCGAATCGTTACGAAAATAGTGTTTCTCAAGATGTTAAATAAAGTCTAACGATTAGTGCTTTTTCATATTCTTAGATTAGGATTATGACCTATGAAAATCCGTTATTTTTTAATGATCATTCAAAAATGGCTGAAATACGGTCATTTGCACTTTTTAACTCTATTTTTGTCGAAAACGGGAGCTAATTGAACATTTTCATTTACGAATTCGTAATTTACGGAAAAAATCCTATACAAATGAAGCAATATTTATTCGGCCGCAGAAAAAATATAAAATTTGTAGCCCTGTGTACTAAATTTTATATCGCACTTCTCAGCATATTGCTGGAAAAATTCACCTAATAATGAGCTGCCTAGGTATTCGAATTTAGGCTCTACGGATCCATTTTCTGAAAATCTTAAAAGCTAAATAACAAACAAATTTTAAAAATAAAGGTTAATTCTATTTTGTGCTCCCCACACAAATAGTATTCGGTATAAGAGATCACACATTGATAGATAATATTATTAATTCTTATGCTTCAATTCTGCTTAATTTTCCAATTTAACGAAAGTTTTGATAAGAGTTTTAACACTAGAACTACCGGAGTGCAAACTTATAATTTTAACAATTTTCTACACCTTTAATGTAATACGCTTTCAACTTCGAATTAGTAATTGTAAATTTTTTAAATATGTCGTAATTTTGAACCTTAATAAGCTGACTTAATAAGATGACTTTGAAAAATATCAAAAAGTCATGGAAGGAACTGAATACCCGTAATTATTTAAGTATCAATAATTTTTTATATTGACCTTGAATGCTCTTTTCTCTAAAGTAATAAAAAATATTAAATTTAACTTTTTAGTTAAGTTTGCACATACAGGAAAATTCGGTTTTAATTTGTTTGTAAACATTTTTGAAGTGAAACTTCTAATTCGACTTCCAAAACAAGGTTGCGTTAAACGTTTAACGCTACTCAAAAGCTGCAACTTTCCTATATACAAGCGCACTTCAGTACTGAGCTTAAAGCACTAATTTTGCTTTATAAGCTAAATATAGCTTTATTTCATGAAAGTAGCTTTTGTATCGCGATGAACTTTGGAAGACAATCTCTTAGAACACGAAAGATAAGAATTGGAAAAAATGAGTGAACACAATCCCACGGACAATGCGACGGATTTAAGGTTATGTCAAGATACGTCTCTTGTGAATATCAATTGATTGTTAGGTTTTCTCTTTTGAAATTACATTATGACGCATTCACATACATCTATGTATATGTATAAAAGAAAGTCGTGTTAGTTACACTATTTATAACTCAAGAACGGCTGTACCGATTTGGCTGAAAATTGGTGGGGAGGTAGCTTAGAACCAGGAAACGGCTATACGATACTTTGTAGGTTTTCAAAATGGCGGATCCAAGATGGCGGCTGACGATTTTAATTTTGAAGCGATTTTCATGAAAAAATTGGTATACAGGGGTTTTGCGGGATGGGGATTTCAAATCCGCTGTCCAAATTTAGAAATTCAAGATGGCGGATCCAATATGGCGACCAAGATTTCCTGATTTCAACGGATTTTAATGAACATTAGTACAATGAATGTTTTGAGGTCACTGATTTTGAATATTATCAAAATTTAGAAATCCAAGATGGCGGATCCAAAATGGCGACCATATTTCTCGTTTTCAAGGGATTTCAATGAAAATTAGTACAAAGATTATCTTGAGGTCACTGATTTTGAATATTATCAAAATTTACAAATCCAAGATGGCGGACCCAATATGGTGACCAAGATTTCTCGATTTCAATGGATTTTAATGAAAATTGGTACAATGATTATTCTGAGGCCACTAATTTTGAATATTAGCAAAATTTCCAAATCCAACATGGTGGATCCAACATGGCGACCAGAATGTCTCGATTTCAACGGATTTTAATGAAAATTAGTACAATGATTATTCCGGAGCCACTAATTTCGAATATTATCAAAATTTCCATATCCAACATGGCGACCAAAATTTCTCGATTTCAACGGATTGTAATAGAAATTAGTACAATGATTATTCTGAGACCACTAATTTCTAAATGCAAGATGGCGGACCCAACATGGCGTCCAGAATGTCTCGATTTCGACGGATTTTAATGAAAATTGGTACAATGATTATTCTGAAGCTACAAATTTCGAATATTATCAAAATTTGTAAATCCAAGATGGCGGGTCCAATATGAGACCAAATTTCTTGATTTCAAAGGATTTTACTGAAAATTAGTACAATGATTATTCTGAGGACACTAATTTCGAATATTAGCCAAATTTCCAAACTCAAGATGGCGGATCCAATATGGCGACCAACATTTCTCGATTTCAACGGATCTGAATGAAAGTTGGTACAATGCTTATTTTAAGGCCACTAATTTTGAATATTATTAAGATTTGGAATTTCAAGATAGCGGATCCATAAAGGGGTTTTCGGATTGAAACAATTTCTAGAATATAACAAACTATATCATTTGAGAAGTGTTTAATTAGTAAGAATTTACCCAACGCCGGGTGAAACCGGGTAACCCAGCTAGTTATTAATACAAATACATTTTACAGGGCGAGAATGTTAAAAAGTTTGTCTTAAAGAAACAAAGTTTCACTTCTTCCGCGCGGAGGGACTCCACGCACTATTTTTTATTTACAATTCTTAGTTAATGGAAAGTGGGTGAAATTTAACAAACGGGATTCATTCCCTAATTTTCCACCCTTAGAGGTGGGATATTTTCTTCAAATGGGACCGAGAAATGCCCCATTCAATAAAAAAAGAATCATTAGAATCGGTTCACAATCGGCGAAAATATCGCGTAACATACACACACAAAAAACCTCCTTTTTTTTTTGAAGTCAGTTAAAAATAGTACAGTGGCGTAGCACGGGTTTCCGCCGTCAAAGGCGAGGGCCAAATTTGCTACCCCCTATTTTCGCAATTGAAAAACTATAAAAATTCTGAAAAACAACATTTCGGTATCAGTTAGCGACGAAAAAAGCGTTCGTACTTTAAAAAAAATAAAAGATTTTAAAAAAGGAATGGGCAATGATCAAATATCTTATCAGGGTGTAGAAAAAAAAATTAAGAAACAATATGTATTAAAAATTCCTTTGTAACTAAGAAAGTATCAATATTAGATTTAATTTTTAAATAGATACGTGGAAATGTATTGAAAATAAAGTTATTTAATTATTGTTAGAGGGTAAAACCACATTAGACAATTAAAAAAAGATTTTGGTTTAATTACATAAATTGTCAACATAATATGTTTTAAAAGTTTTAGAACTAAATTTCTATTCTTTACGAAGCTACTACGTATTCGATATTTAAATGCGTTTCCTCTGAAACGAATTTTTTTTAATTTGCGAGCATGCTTACTCAAAAACGAATTGACCAATCGTTTTAAAATTTGTTTAACGTTTACCTTATTGAATTGTCAAGAATATGAATTAAGAATTGGAATGATAACATTGTTTAAAGTAGATATTTTCTGCATATAGCCACAGAAAAAGTGTGACAATTGATACCTTTTTCTTTAAACAGTCATAAAACACTTAAATTTTAAATCTTTTGACCGCAAATTAGTTCATATTCTTGGAAAACATGTTAATTATATACAGAAATTTTGTTTTTGATTTCAAATGAAAATTACAACCCCCAGAATGCACGCAAGCTAGAAAGTTGAATGAACACTTGTTGTGGAGAACTGGTAATAAATCAGCGATTTCTGTCTGTAATGATTTCAAAATTAAATGACATGTATACGAAAACATTAATAAAACATATCAAAAACAGTCTAGGCTAGAACTAATGCATTAAACGAACTCTTTTAAAATATTATATATGTATATATTTGGTAAACATTTTAGTATAACGTAGTAGAAAATTGTGAGCGTACAATTGAAGCAAAAAATGTTTGGACACACTAGAGTTCTGCAATGGGCCTATATTTGCATACCTCAGTTTTGTTATTCTTTTTTGTGAAAAATGAAGGAGTTCTTTCAGAGCATGGGGAATTTTCCTGGAGAGATTTTTGCAAAGCGTGTCATTCAATTCTTCATCGTTCATTAATCCGAGTGCAGAACCTCGTGTAGATTAGAAAGTTGCTTTCACAAATTCAGCTTCTGCAGTTCTCTGCATGACGAGCATTTACTTTAGAACTTGCTTCATTAAACTTTTATATGATAAATAAAAATTATATTATTTAGCACAAAGCAATTGTTTTATTAAGTTATCTCGCTATTTACTAATTATGTACTTACATTAGAAAAAACTATAGTCAATACAGACACCCAAAAAGCAATTTTAGTAAAAGTAAAATTATTAAGTAAACATTTATACACAAGCTTTTAAAAAAACAGTCAATTATTTTATCGTTCGAAAAAATTAGCGCATATTGATTTGTTTTTATGTAATCTGAACTATAATTAATAATCTTAGAACAAATGATTATTTTGAAATTACAATTTTGAAGTTCAATTACACCATGATCTAATTATAATTTAAGAAAGATCAGATCACGTTCCTTATTTTGTGTTCTAAATTGGGATCTTTAATAAATCATATCATAATTTTTTTATTTCATTTCTTTCATCCGAGATTTTTATCTAGATTCTTTATGTCAGCAACAATCTTGACATTATTTCATGTTTAATTAATCCTTGTCCAAAATGTGACTTTAAAAAAATCACAAATTCTCTTTTGATCTAAACATATTTTTAGTCGATCAGTTGTTATATTAAAATATTTACTAAGATCATCCGATTGTCTATTGTTCGTAAAAATTTCTCCAGCATTTAAGTAATCCTTTCACTTTTTAATAAATCCATTATGAACATTGTTACGGTGAAATGTTCTCGACATAAATCCTCTCCCGCACCCACCCATGTCTTTTGATTGATCAAAAAAGACCCGGACGAGTCATAAAACCCATTTGAATGGTCCAAAAAATGTCATTCACGCAGTGGAACAAAATCGACAAAAGTGAGCATGGCACAGGGACAAGCATAATGAGATCCTAATCAGGACGCAGTTAAAATCCTATGCTTATGCTATCCTATGTATATGCTGTATAGGGTCTAGCTGCTGCTGTTGCTCCCTTGCCGCTCGAAGGGAAGCGGTCCGGCTGCTCGTGATCGCAGTCCGAATAATAGTGCCCTTTGTCCAAACTCTGACAAATAGTGGACAATAAATTTCGAGCCGGGAGGACCGTTTTAATGTGACAAAATCCATTTTTATTGTTCTTCCTGGAGATTCTGATAGCCAAAGTAAGGCTCCTTCCGAGAAATAAGAAAGTCGAAGAATCATGGTGGTGTAGTGTAGGAAGATTCTTTCCCATTCGGATTATAGGTCGGATCGAAGGTTTAGGGTCAGTTGTAGAGTAGAGTTGTGTTCTGATATTCCTCCAGGAAATAATTCGGTTGGGTTGCTCCTGTCCAGGCTAGATGCAATTAACCACCTTGTTATACTACTGAATAATTATTAATTGGAAATTCTACGCCGGATGGTCGGATTTAGCTCGTTAATATTCAACCTTTGGGTTGTAATGTCGAAAATTTTGTACTGTAGGTTTGATTGGCTTCGTTTGTAATCATAATCTTTATTTAGACAACATTTTCCCTCCTACCATATTTGGTTTTAGTTTTCAGTCATTTGCAGCTGTAATAGTTTGTCAAAAATTAATTAATGAGATAATTACAAAATCAATATCCTTGGTTTTTTTAAAATAGCTGTATTTTTTAATCTAAATATAAAAATTGAAACTTTTATACAATTTTACAATTTAGATTTAATACACCAAGTTTTAGCACAATTAGTCAATTAAGCTCAATACAGTGTTATGTAACTTTTAATTGAAAACATTGACTGAGGCTAGGCAATTTTTCAAAATTTCAAAAAGTCAATTTTGAATTTGTTGGACAGTTTCGGCTATCAGCCAGCCGTTTCCGTTTGGACGTTATTTTCTTTGGACACCTTGTGTATTAAATTTATATAAATCATTGGCATTTTTTTTATTAATTTCGTAGCCTTCAGTGTCTCCAAAGTATCTACTTGTAATTGTATGTTGATTTAATTCAATTTGAAGAAGTTAAAATTTCTTGTTCAAATCGCCGAAAATTTGTTTAAAATCATTTTTTTCATTATAATTACGTTGCTAGATAAATGGCTGCACAAATTTTGATTTAGGATAAAATAGTTCCGCAAGGCAACTAAAATAAGATGACCATCAAGATAGTGGCCATTTTTCAAAATATTAAGATTTGTTTATAACAAAAAATGCTGGAATAACGTACAGGCTTTGTACTATTGAATAATAACAATTAAACATTTTGCATTGATCGGAATCTTACTAACAGCTTTCTAGAATAAAGATTTGATATTTTTTGGAAATGTGCATCAAATTGCCATGATTTTTATCCATGCAAAACTTGAATTCTTGAACTGAATATTTTTCATGGCAATTTGATATTATTTTTAAAAAAATTATAAAAAACAGAAGTACATAAATATAGTCCAGGCTACCAAGGTAAAAAAGAGGTATTACCTCCGAATTTTTTGAGCATGCATCGATTTTAATGAAATTTTGACAGCATGTAGGGAATACCTCAAAAAGCAAAATCTACCCTATTCCGATGTGTGCTTTTTCCCTGGGGGTGAGTTACACCCCAACTAGGGGGTGAAAATTTTTTTGTGGAAAATAACCACGGAAATCGATAGAGGAACAAATTTTAAGCAAAAATTGTTCTTAGCATTTTTTTTGAAAACTCAATAGTTTTCGAGTTATACGCGATTGAAAATTGGCATTTTTCGTGAAAAAAACCACGTTTTTAATCGATTTTTTATGAATAACTCAAAAACTATTCATTTTATCAACAAAAGTGTAAGAACCAAAAATGAAGCTTTTTCAAAGTATTTTTAAAAAGCTTTAAACTGAGGGTTACTAGAACTCTCTAGCATGAAAACTAAGAGAGTTATGGCCGAAATAAAATTGATTTATATTTTTTTTGTAGAAAAAAAACTCAATGTCACCCTTGGCAATAGTACCCAAATTGCAATAAAAAGATAATTCATGGTCAATTTACTTCATTTGTGTACTCACAATGATTTGAGAGAGTTTGAACGATTTAGAATGCATAATTTCGAAAAAAATTATGATTAAAGTCGAAAAATTATTTTCGAAATTTTCAAAATTTTTTCTTTTTTTCAAAATTTCGGAAAAACTATAGGATATACGTAAAAATTAGTAAGGAACAAAAAGTTAGCTTTTTTTTTAACAAACATTTTGCTTTTTTTAAATTTTTTTTAGCATGTAAAATAACTGAGATATGACCTTCCAAAGCTTGCCCTAACGTATGACTTTTGCCATTTTAGAACCCTTTAAACGTTGCCCTTTTAAAAATAAAGGGCTCAAAAAATGTAAAACTTTTATATGCTTATAGCTTATGAAATTCCCTTTAAAACTACGTTTTGAGCGACTAAATAGCTTGAAAATTAACCGAGATATGCCCAAAAAACAAAAAACAAATTTCTACAAAAAAAATATAAATCAATCTTATTTCGGCCATAACTCTCTTAGTTTTCATGCTAGAGAGTTCTAGTAACCCTCAGTTTAAAGCTTTTTAAAAATACTTTGAAAAAGGTTCTATGCAATTTTCTCGAAAAATTGACCATTTTTCCGTTATTTGACGTTGAATTTTAAAAAATTTTCGTTCAAATAATGTATTCAACCTTCAATAAATCATTACTCGGTTTGTATTAGGCCTACAATCAATTAAAAGGCACCAATCTCTTTGTTTTTTTATAAGCTTCATTTTTGGTTCTTACACTTTTGTTGATAAAATGAATAGTTTTTGAGTTATTCATAAAAAATCGATTAAAAACGTGGTTTTTTTCACGAAAAATGCCAATTTTCAATCGCGTATAACTCGAAAACTATTGAGTTTTCAAAAAAAATGCTAAGAACAATTTTTGCTTAAAATTTGTTCCTCTATGGATTTCCGTAGTTATTTTCCACAAAAAAATTTTCACCCCCTAGTTGGGGTGTAACTCACCCCCAGGGAAAAAGCACACATCGGGATAGGGTAGATTTTGCTTTTTGAGGTATTGAGGCTGTCAAAATTTCATTAAAATCGATGCATGCTCAAAAAATTCGGAGGTGAAAACCTTCGTAGCCTGGACTAATATATCAATTTAGTATATTATTTTTATGAAATTGTTTTGAATGCATGTTGATTTGTTCCATCATAACACCCAAATGGCTCATTTCAGCCAATTTTTATTTAAAAAAAAGGTTTTTTTTAATTTATCTTGACATTGACAATGACATAAAATACAAAATGGCGGATTTAGGGCGCCATATTGGGGTACATTCTTCAATTTGGCGGATTTTAGATTCCGTCTGCCCGTAAGGATCACTTTCATGCATAGAATATCAAACAAAAATTGGCGGCAGATTTAAAAATTTATATACACAGCATTTGTTTAGCTTTAAGGAAAATTGTCAGCTAAATAAAGGCGCTTTTTCCTATATGTATATTGGAATTAAACAGCGGAGAATTTGTTCCTGTAGTAAGCTCGTCATCTGTAACCTACGAGTCAAAACTAGTAGCTTGCTTAAGATTTTTTGAGGTAGAATCAAGAAAGAACCTATAAATATGGTTGAGTTCCCAACCTGTGTACACCATATGATCCACCAAAGTTCAGTGGTCGAGTTGAAACGTTTAGAAGTGACAAATAAATATAATTTGAATTTTTGTGATTGTAGGTTTGATTATAAATTTTTTTATCTGCTTGGGAGTGATGAAGTTGATGGTATCTGGGGACTAGGGGTCAAAAAGTTGTTCTTCATATTCTTGCTGCCTAATGTCGAATGCATGTTGAATTTCATTAACCTCGGCTAATATTAGGTCTGTTCTTTGACAATCCTGTGGCAGCCCAGTGCGCCCTAGCTGCACTGATTTTTAAACGTCAAATGCCAGTTCGGTGTTTTTTGAGAAGCATGGGGCGCTCTGATTATACCCCAGATAAATCCAGTGTAAACTCAGGGTTAATGACGAATATCAATTTAATTGTTAACAGACACGATATTTAAATTGGAATTAACTCTTGTTGTGGGCACAAGAACTTAATTTTAGCATTTTGATGTGTACATTATCAAAAAGAAGGGGTTTTATTTTAGAATTTTTGTGCAAAAGGTCAGATGACAGTTCTACTTTTTAATAAGCTGTTCGTTGAACTGACAAGCACTGGGGCGCCCCATGTTTTTTGACAATTCTCAGGGCATACCAGGTCGCCCTGGAGTGCCATAGGTTTTCGAGTCAACGAACACACCTATTATAATTTATTAAAGTTAAAACACAAAGTTAAAACTCATTTATTATGCTGTTTATTCCGAAATTCAAAGAATTTATTGACTTTTGAACTTTTTAACTTCTGTTCGTAATTTTTAAAATAATAACCTCTCTTTATCACGTCACTCTCGATTTTATTTTATAAATTTCGGAATTTTTATATACATATATAGTATCTTCCTTCGAACAGTTTTAAGTTCTTGCATAATATTTAACATAATTTTTTTTTTTTTTTTTTACAATATGTTCCCAAATATTACTTTTAGCAATTTTAATAAATATTTTATTGCATTTCACGATTTCAATGAATAATTGTCAATTCAATTATTCGATTTGCGTTGACATTGGCATTCTTATTCAATATTTCAAATCAACTCAGCGTGCATGACAGAATCGAATTCAGGATCAACTCTGCATGTAAACGTGGTGATTGTTATATTGAAGAATTTAAGAAAACCAATGTTATGGGTATTAAATCAAAGGTCTTAGAAGTATGGTTTCAAAAATATATACATATGTATGATACTAGCCTTTAATCCGAATTTGTTTTAAGAAAATATAGTATTTTAATCGACAGACCATACATTTAATATTTATTCATTAGACGATATGTTTCTCTTTTAACTACATCCAAATAATGATTAAATTTGATTATGATTAAAGTGTTATGTAACTTTTAATTGAAAACTACTCTTGTGGATTGGCGGTTGGGTTTCAACAGGAAAGGATGAATATAGCATACATATAAAATTCAGATTCAATAGTGCCCCAATTATTGATGTTTGAATACATCTACAAGTTCCGATTTATTTCATAGATGTAAATAATGTTTTTGCAGGTGAAATGAATCGGGTTCCTTCGTCTGTACATAAAGCATTTTAATTGGATATCTAACCCTAATCTGTAAAACTTCATTTATTACATTAAGAGTCACGTGCTTCTGTGGCTATTATACCACCCAAAATTACAAGACGTCTGCACGACGCGTGAATGGGATGATGTCTGTTAATGGTACTTCTGATTATCATATCTTCTGTAATTGGTCCATCGAGCCGAGTTGTCTAATCTTTTTTTTTTGGATGCTATGTGATCCGATTAGTTTTGAGGTGAGATTACCTTTTGTAATATCTTAATTTGTACATATTTGTTGCTACATGAGAAACAACGAAACATACAATGAATGCAATCATGCGAGCATAATGAAGAACAGATTTAGGGCGACAGGTCACGTGCATGCATAAGATGAAACGTGTTTGTTTACAAAACATTTTATATATTAAATAATTGTGGGAGGGTTCAAAAAGTGGAATATCAGTTACGTGATATGATGAATATTAAATGAATTTTATTATGAAAATGAAAGGGAATTTTGATAGTAATTAAAACAACCGGTTTTTTGTCTGCTTTGAATTTTGAATTTTTTTCCATAGAATTTTTGAAATTCCTCTAACTTAAGCTAAAGATCTTTGCAAATTCGTAATTTTTTATTTTTTTTTTACACTGTCCTCTACATGTAACAGTTAATAAATATAAGACGTGAAGAGCTCGTAGATATTCTGGAAAGCCATTCAAATTCTCTTACAGAATTTTGTAATATATAATAAGACCTTTTTATATCATATTCCAGAATCTCATTTAGACGAGTTACTACGTTACAACGTCTCTCTTTACTGTCGTTATTATATTTACAAGATTATTTTTTCGGGTTTCGCTTATAATATAAAATACAATAATTTATTGGCTAATTCACTAAAAAGTGTGTGTTTTCACTGCATTTTATCAGTTTATGAGAAGAGTAAAAAATTACATACAAAATAAATAATTTGTCAGAAACTAACTTAAATACAAAAAAATAATAATAATAATAATAATAAATCTGCTCAAAACGTTCGTATCGAGTGCAGTCGCTGGAGTCTCGTAGGCTCAAATGCAACAAAATGGCAAGAAAGCAGATTAACCCTAGTTAAAATTGTCTCGTCTTAGGCTTGTCTAAAAAGTCTCATATCACTGCGTCTGTGCATAAATTCATGAATATTGCAAAAAAGATTTCTCGAATTTGAAAAAAAAAATAAAATAAAAAAACAGAAAAATATATTTTACAGGCTCGTGCGCCGCCACCGAGGGCTTAAAATCATAAGTGCTGATATTCCCCCATGTCGTAGAGGGGCATTGAGCCCATGACGCTGTGCAGATGAGAGTAAGCGACGGCGGCGGTTAGGGGTGGCATTTGACCAACTCCGCCCTTATTTTGTAGACCCCCTAGTCCGGTGCCGGGCGCAAGGCCGCCGCCACCGCTGCCCCCTGTCGCTGTAACTCCAACTAGAGATGCGTTCAGATTGCTTATAGCTGCTAAATTGTTGTTCGCATGCTGCGCCGCTTGGTGGTGCTGGTGTTGCGCCTGCAGCTGACTATTGTCCGTTCCCGTTGTGCTACTGTTCGTGTGCAAGCTGTGGTGGTGCGTTGTCGTTGTATGGTGACTGGGATGATTCACTGGCGATGAGAGGTGATGGTGCTGATGTTGGCTAGACTGTTGCTGTTGGCCACCCTGTTGCGATGAATGATGAAGCATTGCGTTCGGTGTGTCCATTTCGGAATCACTTGAAGAGTCCAAATGTTGTTTGTCTGATCCGCCATTACTAAAAGATAAATAAAATATAGGGTTTAGTATAATTAGTAACATTGGAATATCTGAAAATAGTCATATTTAGAAAACAAAAAAACAATCATATATTGCATTTTTTCCACCCAGGTCTGGGTTTGGATCAGCATTTTAACATGAACATCAAACATTAACATCCAACACCCAGATATTTATACAGGTCAAGATCAAGGTTAGGCTAGGATACCGTAAATGCATTCAAGGCACACTTAGGCAAGTGAAAGGGCCTTTGTAATACCACACGGGACGACCCCCATGTCTAACCAAAGAACCATTTCGAGTTCTTGATGAAGGCACCTGACACATTTTGTACTCAGGTCTAACAAATCATCAAAGAAATAGGCGCCTAGATGTTGGTATCTGTGAATTGCGAAGTGATTTATACTTTGCTTTTCTTCTTCATACTGACAACTTTTACAAAAGATCAAAGAACTAGAAGAATAATTTTAAAATATTCTAACAGAGGCGTTCCTGTAGTACTTGATTTTTGAAATGTTGGTAGTAATGACAGATTTGAAATTGATTAATTTATTGTTTGTGAGTAAAGATTGAAATTGACAACAAAAGGTAACTACCATATACACCCATGGACAACTAATTAGAAACACATATATGATGTTGAATTGAGTTGAAAATTCTCAATGTTCTTGTTTCATATGTACAAAAAGGAGCTTAATTTACATTCTCTGACTTACAATGTGTTAAAACTTATAGTTAAATTTCAATTGTTTTTTTAAACATTTTGAATACAATGCCATTATATTTCCAATACATAAATTTCGCCGGACAACTAATTAGAAACACTCGTTTTGGATGGAATAAAAATTGTTTTTTTTCCAATATTTCGTAGGAAAACCTGTTTGTAATATTATTTCTTCGCACCTCTTCTTTATTGAAAGTATAAGTTGGCTACATCTCTTCACAGGTATATTTTCTCATGCTAATTTAATTGCAATAAAAAGTTCGTCAAAATTTTTAAAGTTTTTTGAAGAAACCGATTTCTGTACGTCGCCCCACAGATATTCAATAGGATTGAGGTGCGCATTTGATGCAGGCCACTCCAGCACACTAATAAATTTGGCTGAAAAAGAGTTGTTGGTATGCTTTGCTGTGTGCTTAGGATTGTTGTCCTGTTGGAATGTCTAGATCATAGGCAAATTTTCCTCAGCTCACGATAACATTACGTTTTCAAGTATGTCGATGTACTTTTCCTTCATCAGGGTGCCTTCTATGCTATGAATGGGACCAATGCCATACTAGGAGAAGCAACCACACACGATGAACAATCATCCGCCATACTTTACAACAAGAGTAGTATACCTCGAATCAAATGCAGCGGCTTTAGGTCGACGAACAGACCTTTTACCGTCTGGACCCGTTCTATTAAATTTAGTTTCGTCGCTCCCTAACACATATTTTCATTGGTTTGCTGTCCAGGCCAAATGATGTTTGTCAAAATTCAATCCTTTTTTTTCGGTTGCTTGCAGACACTAATGGATTCTTCCGTGAAACTCTGCCGTGCAACCCAGCCTCAGCCAAACACCTTCTAACGGTTCTCGCTGAAACTGCCGTTACGTTATCACCGAAAATGTTGCGGTGGATGTCAGTAGAATTCTTTCTAGTATCCTTTTTCGTTTCTCTGATCATTTGTCGATCTGTTAGCTCAGACATTTTCCGGGATCTTAGAACATTTTCCATTGTTCCGCGTACTTGGGAATGTTTTACTGCTCCATAAACAAGTTTTAAAGAGCATATCAATTGTTTGCAATTTGGAATAAGACATTTTTGCTTACCAAAGACGCACTACTTCCGCGTGTATGGAAGCGTTACAATTTCTTTTCTTGCGCATGTTTATAAATAATGTATTGACAAAAATAATGTCTTAACATGATTATTTAATGTAACTTAAATATTTACCAATGCAATTATTCAGAGAAATCAATTTTTGTTTAATAAGATGGAAAAATGAATACTGTTCCTAATTAGTTGTCCACGTAAAATAGCATTCACGCGAAATGATATCACCACAGGATGTTTGCGTGGGCACGAACTACTACTAAAAGTGCAGTTTTTAAGTAGCACGTGGTCGCTAGGTTTTCGCTGGTATCATACCGTTAGATTAGAAACTAAGGAGAAAGAATGAGAGTGCACAAAGTAGTGGTGATCAAACTGTTTCTAAATATTTGTCCATGGGTCTTATATAGTTATATATAAAAAGGAAAAATGTGTGTGTTTGTTTGTTGGTCGAGTTTTCGCAAGACTTCCTGAGGCATATAGACTATGCCTTGTAATTAGAGCAAAATTGGTCAATCACACTATACCTGAACATTGGTCAATTACACTATACCAGCATAAACAGAATTTTTAAACTATCTACAACCTATCATATTAATTACAAATCAACCATTATACCAGTTTTTATTCTTTTCACTTTCTTGTTCACTGCGCTCACTGAGGCCCAATTGAAATATGTTTTTTCTCTATACAAAAACCTATAGAAATTTGATAAAGATTTTTAATTTCTGTCCGCCATATTGGGTCCGCCATCATAAATTTTTCAGTTTTGACAGTAAATTTGAAATCAGTGACTCCAAAATCCCTTTTTGACCAAATCTTATGGAAATCTTATGAAGTGTGCTTTAAGACTATACAGTCTGAAAAGAGCTAAACCCCTATATACTATAAGTATAACAGTTGGTTACACTGAGTATATAGTATAATATAATGAATGTGAAAAAGCTGATGGACCTTCTGCTTGGATAAAATTGTTGAAATTTGTACATTTTATTTAAAATTTCTCCAGTTGAGTTAGAAGATATCTTTGTTTGAGTGAAATTGTGTATGATTCAATAATTTATCACTGGTCTTTCGTTAGTTATTTTGTTAATGTAATATACTTTCAACTTTGAATTCATAATTATAAATGGAGAAGATTTCTAAATATGTTGTTATTTATAACCTTAACAAGCTTTATCATAAATCATAATAGATAACTTTGAAAAATATAATTAATCCAAGAAAGGTATTGAGCACCTGTCAATTTGACGGCCCTTGGTAGGTTGGTAGGTAGTGTTAAGATTTTCTAGTCATTTTGTACCCAAACTCTTGTTATTCAGTAGTACAGAGTTGGGTGAATATTTCCAGCAGGTTGACACAAAAATCCCTTATCGTATTAAAACCATTCTATTATTTTAAATCAAATTTGTTTTTACGTTACCAGTAACATTAAATATAAGGAATAATGGAAATTTTAGCATTGATTTGAAGAATTAACAATAAGACCTGATTTGAGTTTTCAAGTAGTCTTTTACCCTAACTTTTTAGTTAGGTTATGCTTTGATTACGAGCAAAATCTTAATTTTTTTTTAAAAGAGTGTTTGCGCCCAGAGAACGGCGTGTGTGAGTCAGCTAGTATTTAATAAGAAATAACTTTAAAAGGCCGTGTTAAATTTTCTTTGACGAACGTTTTCACCTAAGGTTAAACAAATTCCTAGAAATTCACTTCAATCTTGTGAATGGAGAAGAAGCTTTAATGGAAAGTTAACAAATATTTTGATATCGTAAAGTAAATATATGAGTAAATTGTAATGTTTTGATAAATTATGTAAACGTTTAGAGAGTAAGTAAGTATTATTTTCGGTTCTACAAAAACCTTATAGATTTGAATCGTTATAATAAATCGAGTCAATATAATACATACTAAAAGTTTTGCTCAGTTTTAGAATTATACCGAACTCCTGGAATTTTTATCTGTTAAATTTTATGATAATAAGTTTGATATAGGTACTATGTAAGCAAAACCTTACATAAAAAAATCTTCGGCCTTAAATACATTTTAATAAGACTTAAGTTGGAAAAAAATTAAAAGAGTATAATTTTGTTTTTCAATCGTATAGGACCACAATCGACTGTGGTTATGGTAACTAGTACGACTCAAACGACTTAAATAATCGAATCACCACATAATTTACGCTGAGTGGTTCCCATGACTCAAATTACAAAAAATTATCTCCAATTTGAGGGGCATAATGTCTAAAAACAAAACACATATTCGACAAGAACCAATAAAAAGTCCCCTAAAAGCCTATAAATGTCCCAACCAATTCTCCAGACCCAAAGATAAGATCATCCCCCTTTTACGCAAATTGAATTTTGAGGTGGCAAACGAGCTCAACCCGAACATTTATAATGCTCTTATATCCCTGGGGATCGAGTTGGTGAAATAATCTTGTCAATAAGCACTTTATCATCTCGTCCTATTCCCAATTGACTCTTCGTGGTCCAACAGACTGAACATGTTAATTTACAGCCGACGGATGCTTCGAATCTATTTAATTCCCGAAGGAATTCCGTGGATTCCTCAAAAACCTACAAACAGCAGCATCTTGCATTTTTAAGCCGATTCCAAGTGGGGGTTTCTGGCTCTCGGAGGGTTGGACGAAGCGAAGTAATTAAATTAATACGCCGGATAAGTTATCTAGCTCTTAGAGCTAAAAATCTCCTAGAGCTCCACTTACTCAGAAAAAATAAAAAGAACAATCTAAGCTAGAGCACTTGCAGACTGTTCGTCTTAATGGCTAGCAAAAATAACTTTCCGCCGGGGCGGTTTGTCGTTGCATCGCTCCTTCAGGAAGTCTTATATAAAGCGTGATAAAATCTTAACAATTTCTGACTTACTAAGTCCCATCTCTCAGGTATAATGCAATATTTTTTTCATAATTTTGAAACATTTCCTCCCAAGAGCAGGAAATCCAAGGGAGATGGAGCTTCGACCCTCGGCAAGCTGTTGCCCGGAGCATTTTCCTTTTTCGGTTTTCCTTCGTGCGGTGATGGCTGTTTTCCGTTTCGGTTTGTTTTATTTTTGAAATTTGATACTTCGGGGACTCGGGGTACCATGGCCATTTCTGTTGCCTGTCTATTCTGCCTCGGATTCTCTCTAGATTACCCTCAAAAGGCAAATGAAACTGTGTGTTTTAGTCGTTTTCTTTGGGGGTTTGGGAGGGTTGATGAACGTTGCTAAATCATAGACTTATTGGCATCGAAGATCAATACAATTTCTTTTTTTTATATAGGATCTGATACATAGGAATCTTTGCATGTGTTTATACATAATACATATCTCGCGTCTACATATTGTTCGAATTTCCATCCATTAGAATCTGTCTGAAGTCATTAGGCAGAAAAATAATAAATTATCTGAACAATTTCATAATTGTGGACTCGCAGAAAAAAACCACTTCGATACAAGTACCAAAACAAAAGTGTTGACTTTCTTTCTGTTGATATTTTTACGAGCATAAGTTTAGTGTTATGCCTAAATGTTACATACTATTATAATTTCAAGTAGTATTTTGATTTGAAAACTGAAGAAATTATAAGGTTCCAAAGTGTACCCTTAATAATTTTGTTATTCTCAAAACAGTCCTTTTCTGATCAATGTTCGCAATTTCTCAAAACTTATTGAACCGATTTCGTTCCAATTTTGTAGATTATAATAATTTTCTAGTTAGTTTTTTTATTATATATTTTTTCAGAATTTCGTGTAATGCCCTTGATAGCAAAACAAATTAAAAAAAGAATAATTAGAGAAGGAAAACAGAAAAATTAGAATTTTATGAGGAAGAATAAGGACATTGGGGTGTGTTTATTTAATTGGAGAAGATGGGCTTCGCAGGAAAAGAATGGTTTGGGAATTTGGTGGATATATTAAACTTCTTTGAAAACAATACAAAACATATTTCTATTTAGGAACGTTGAAGTAAATTTTGGGAAAAAAGTTACTCCTTGTATACAGACTAAAGCAGAAGCCGGTGATGAGCTGTCAGACCTGAGTTCAAAGAACATCGGGGACATTGACGACTTCATCAGAGACATGATGTGGTTCTCTGGTTACCTATTTGGCTATTCGTTCTATGTGGTATCACAATGGGCTTCTTGTTGGTGTAAGTGTAACCATATAGACAAAAAATTTAAAGAAGACTTCAGAGTTTACAGAGCATAATTTGAATTTTTAAAAGATAGAAATCTTAGAGAATATTTGTCTTTAGATAAGCGATTGACTTTATTTTTTTATGTAGTCGGATCATCGGCAAAATATAGAACCACTTCAGGACTATTTGGGATAGATCGTACTATAGTTAGTGAGATTGCAAGAGAAAAAACGGAAGCTATATACACACACAGGGTGACAAATGGAAAGTTGCCTAAACATAATTATTATCATAATTTAAAAATGAGTGCAGGAGAAAAAAATAAATAAAAATACGTATAATTTCAGTAAAGATATCATTTGAAATTAGTTCTAGTTGAATATCAGACATTCTTGACAGATAATTATTGAGATTTAAAAAAATCGACAATATTCGGCTGGGGGATAACTATTTACATAAATGTTTGAAAACTTTATTAATAAATGCGGTCATACGATGAAATCAAATAATTTTTTTTTTAATTCTTACCACCTTCTGAGAGTTTTTTGTTTGGCTACATTTTTACTTCCAAACTTGGTATGAAGGCCTCTATATACTTCAGTATAGTTTTTACCTCTATGATAAAAGCACTCGAATTTTCTTCGTTTATAAGGTTATTCATTATTAAGTACGCTTATTTCTCTTTATGACGACTCAACAGAAACTGACAACAATTTTGTATATAACTACATGGGCCAAACTTCTAGGACATATTAGAGGGAAAAAAACATAGGTATACTTTAGGCAACTTTCCATTTGTCACCCTGTACATATCCCCAAACGGAATAATAAGTATCCGACCGCAATGTGTCATGGGTATAAGATAATTCTAGAGATATTGATGAAAAAGTGCATCAAACACACGTTTCTCTACCTCCATCTATGAACCAACTAGAACTAAAATTATGAATAAAACAGGCATTCTATTGTAGAAATTTACCTTAAGTTAAGAAAACTATAGCGATGATTCTATAGATTTTATAGTTTTTGAGAAATCCACAATATTTTATTATTAACAAACTTATGTTCGCTGGTTACACAGTTGGGTTTTTTGATTTTTTTAATTTACTTTTTTATTGGCGATTTTTTAGTTTTGCTTTATAAATATGTTGTTAGTTAGTTAGTTGATGAGTACTTTAGGAAATACAGCAGATTTATTCATTATGCGCAACAAGCTTATGGTTATAAAATAATCTAGCAAACATCATCTTGATTTGAAAAGACCTATTCAGTTACAACTGCCATTTTGTATTTTACGGCTACTATTTTGGTATTATAAAAACAAAACCTCACCTATAACTATTGCATGGTTTAGACGAATTGATAGACAGCTTATTGATTAAAATACATCCAGCTGTTGGGATGCTTCGAGGGTATAAAGATCCCACATACCCATATACGCATGAAAAACATAACCATAAAATGTTCTTGCTGTCGTGAAGTCGAGTAAAAAATCTTTAAGTTTTAATGCCATTGGTATGTTTTAAATATTATACCTTACAAGGAGGGGCACGACCTTGAGGAAACGGATTTTAATTTAATTTCGCCCAGAAATAGTATTTCATGCCAGCATACTAGCCATAAAATATTTCCGTCCAATGCCCAGTAGTAACGGAGAAAAACGCACTCAAAGTTCACCCTGTACTAAATATATCCCGACTCGTACTCTTGCATGCATGCGTACCTGAACGTAAATCAAGCGTGTTTTTATTAGATCATTTAAAAATACCTTGTGGTTGCAAAAAGGCAACGTTTATCTGTTGTTCTTGGTGTAGAAAGAGTTTTTGTTTCAAATGTTTTTATCGTTCAGGATCATGTATGTACATCTAACGATAAGTTGTAAATGCAGAATATTTTTTTTTAATAAATAATGTTCTATTTTTTACCCCCTTATGACATTTAATTTAACAATTAGCAAATAATAATGAAATTACAGTTCATTTACAATTAAAAAAAAAAAAAAAAAAAATTGGAATTCAACATAACTTATTATATAGTATACCGTAAACTTTGCGTGCGTTTTTCTCCGCTACTACTGGGCATTGGACGGAAATATTTAATGGCTATTATACCGACATGAAATACTACTACTAGGCAAAATTTCATTCAAATCCGTTTCCCCTCCTTGTTAGAAACACAGGAACGTAAAATAATAATTATTGCTAATTACACTAATTTTACTAGTTTGCTAGTTGTTTTTTTAAGTTTTTTTCTACTAGTAATCAACTAATTGTTGTTTTCTATTGTGCTTTGCTTGTTGATTATGAATCTGGAAACAAAAATGTTCCATTAATTTAATTTTTCAAGAATAATGTGGTTATAAAGTAAAAAATTATCTATTACTTTTTACAATTTAACACCAATTTTCGACTTTTTGTTTTCATATTCGTAATTTGCAGACAATTCATATCGATAAGATCTATCGCTAATCGATCTATCATTATGTCTGCTAAATCACAAAATTTTAACGAGTAACTAAATTAACAATTTTTTGAGATATTATATACCTAAATGACGGAAGGTTTGCAAGAGATTAGCTAGTTTTCTACTTCTATATAAACAAAATTAAGCGCCTCAATCCGATCTGTTTTGCTTAGTTGGAAAATGTGCAGGACAGATGACATATTTATAATAATTAAAGAATGGCTGTGTGTCACCACTACATTAATGAACAATTTGTGGTAAATGAGTAATTTACTAATTATCAATTTAAAGTGTACATTATAAGGTCAAATATCTCTTATACGACTACTGTATCTATAAATAAAATAGGTAACAGGAAAGTTTTCTTTAATAACGACTTACCGAATGTCTAATTTAATTTATTTAGAACAGATATAAAATATTGTATCAAACCTTTCGTTTAACCTGATCTCATAATGTATCTCTATAGCTGCAATTACAATACAATTGAGTGCTTAATCTGTATAGTAGCAATTATGTAATTGGACTACCTATCATTTTCACGGGGCGCCAGATTCGAGTGTCTGGCAGAAAAGAATTGAACCACTTATGCGTGGTTCACATTGACAAAGGCCTCTTCATTCCTCAATGGCACTTGACGCACCAATGATTCGGCTCGAGTAAAATACCACAGTCGTTCCAGTTGTCCTCAAACTTGCGACCTGCGGGCTGAACAAGCTTCTAAATATGGTGCAGGATTTTTTTTTTTTAATCCTAATTTTTTCTTCTGTACTTTGTTTTTATACACATATATAAATATATACAAAAAAAATAAAAATGCACGAGTACGCAGATCCTGTGTGTGGAACAGGCGTGCAATCACATGCCAACCGCGGAAAAGGGGAATTTTGTAGTCTCTGGAAAGAACAAAGGAGATAGCTGCCGGTCGGGATATCAAATTTCATTGCTCTTCGAGCTCGAACGGTTTTATTGCGCACTAACCTTAAACACATTGACAACTCAACCCTTTGGCAGCGAAGGGCTCTTTTGTTGTTGTTATCCATGTCAAGCCTTTGCTCGTTTGGATTTTTGTTATATATATATAATTTTTTTTTCTTTATTCTGTTTTTAAAAATTTCTTTTTATTCTGTTGTGCCTGTTATCCTCTTTTCTTAATTTTAGATGGCTTCCTTTTGCCCGCTTTCTTGCTATACAGTTTGTAGCATTTGAAGTTTTCGTAAAACTGTTTACAGTCGGCCTCCATTTTTAGTAGAGGTTGATCCTAATTGAATTTGACGGCTACTTAAGCCGGATGTTCACGACTAGGGTGGAACAAAAAATCCAAGTGGTCTTTTTAACGAAGGTCAAGGTTTCGTTTGGGGTCCCAAATTGTCAAAGTGACTTTTCTGAGAAATTTCTGTGAGAAGCTTTTATATTTTTATTTTAGTTCTTTAGTCGTAGTAAATTGATCTTTTCTATATTCTTTGATACATTATAAGTTTTTATCCTACACAGTAAAATGTTGTTTTGTTCCTCACATTTTTCTTTATATCAACAAGTATATGTTTGTGCGTTTCTTATAATTTTCCACATTAAGGAGATAGGACCTAAAGTTTACAAATGTCATCATATTTCGTATCTTTAAAGAAAAAGAAAAATTAATATTCTTAGAGAACATTAAATTATTACGACTGATATAACCGACGGATTGTTTATTAAACATCTTCGTAATGTTTAAAATTCGACGGACAAAAGAAAGATAAAAAATATATTGTTTATGCGGTGTTTGCTTACTGCTGCGATTTTATACAGTCGTCTACTTGTCTATGCTTGCAAAAATGAATTTCAACTTTGAATAATATTACGTGGAATTTCATGGGAAATTTTTGTTTTCACACAATTCTGTTTTTCTTAATAACAAAAATGTTGATATAAATGATTGAGTCATTTGATCGACATCTGCGTTTCATTATACATTGTTAAAAACATTGGTATTTTCCTTATTATCTTAGATCTAAGAGTGTGACAAGGTATTTGATTCAGATATACATTTAAAACAAATGAAATAATTTTTTTTTTTTTTTTTTTTGTAGTAATAATTACAGCAGTCTGCAAAAATACTGGACAGAAGTAAAAGGCAGTCAATGAAAATACACACTATAAAGGATATTTTATCATGAGAGTTGTGAGTATAAATCTTGGTTTCTATCACAGTGAAGCTAAATTCCTGCTTTGGTTTTTGGAAAATGTTATTTACTAAAAAACTGAGAAATAGATTGTGTGTTCGAATTTATAAATATATTGCATGATGGGCCAAAAATAATTTTAAAAGATTAAAACAAGTTCTTTGAGTCTGTCTGTATATGTTGTTTACTGTTTCAATTTTAAAGGTGATTTGAACATATTCATTAATTATGTTTGATGAAGTGACTCTAAAAAATAATTTCCAAAATCAAAAAGACAGAAAAATTCTCAGATTTTAGAGTATGCATTGAAGTTGGATAATAATTATCAGGAATTGTTGGATAAAAACCTACAATTTTAAATAAAACAGATTTAAAATTTCTTACACATTTACAATATCAACACTTTAAAAAAGTCTTGCTTCAATAAATCAGCATTTTGCTTTATACCTGATAAAATTAAATATCTTGCTTTTCGGTCATTCTACAGAAAATCATCAAATGGTCAAAGCCGCACTATTTTTGATTTCGACGAAACTTGGTGGGTATCTTTGTTTGGATGTCAGAAGAGAAAATTCACCATCATTTAGTTTTTCTGATGTCTCAGCTTCGGTGCGCCACCGCTAGAGCACTCAAAAAGTGTGATTTTTACGCTCTACTAGCATGCGCTGTCAAAATTGTTCTATTAGAGATATTTGAACATTTGTGGTAGCATTTGAAAGCTACAATATAGTAGTTTTAGGAAAAAAATATGAAAATAGAAATATATTTTTATTCGAAGTATACTATCATCCTGAAAATACGTAGTATAGTTCCTGGTAAATTAAAAAAATTTAGTTTTTGATTTTTGAGACATCAAAAAAATTAAATGATGGTGAATTTTCTCTTCTGACATCTAAACAAAGACACCTACCAAGTTTCGTCGAAATCAAAAATAGTGCGGCTTCAATTTTTTTTAATTTTTGATGATTTTGTATGTAATGACCCTTTTTCAAACAAATATACCCAAGTCGATAATGCAATTGCCTAAATTTTAGTGTGCGAAAATATCGAATTTCGTAAAATATGGTCAAAACTTATTATTTTCATAGATCATCATAGTGAGGTATATTGCATACGAAATCTTAGTTTAAAAACAATTCAGTTGGCATTTTAGAACGAAACTTTAAGAAGGAAGGTTATTGTTGCGAACGTTTTTTAAGTGATTTCAATTTATTCCATCTCGTACTTTTTTTAGGGTTCCGTAGTCAAATGGCAAAAAACGGAACCCTTATGGATTCGTCATGTCTGTCTGTCTGTCTGTCTGTCTGTCCGTCCGTATGTCACAGCCACTTTTTTCCGAAACTATAAGAACTATAATGTTGAAACTTGGTAAGTAGATGTATTCTGTGAACCGCATTAAGATTTTCACACAAAAATAGAAAAAAAACAATAAATTTTGGGGGTTCCCCATACTTAGAACTGAAACTCAAAATTTTTTTTCATTAAACCCATAAGTGTGGGGTATCTATGGATAGGTCTTCAAAAATGATATTGAGGTTTCTAATATCATTTTTTTCTAAACTGAATAGTTTGCGCGAGAGACACTTCCAAAGTGGTAAAATGTGTGCCCCCCCCCTGTAACTTCTAAAATAAGAGAATGATAAAACTAAAAAAAAATATATGATGTACATTACCATGCAAACTTCCACCGAAAATTGGCTTGAACGAGATCTAGTGCGTAGTTTTTTTTTTAATACGTCATAAATCGTAAACCGTTTAATACGTTATAAATCGTAAACCTTTCATTCAATCAACTCAAATATAAAAATAAAAACATTTAATTTCATAAACATAACCGTGAACAAATTATTTTCTAATAATAACAAAAACTTTTACGGAACCCTTCATGGGCGAGTCCGACTCGCACTTGGCCGTTTTTTTTTAATATACGATAAATAAGAGTTTTTTTAATTTTTTTTTAATCGAACATTTCATTCATTAATTTTTGGAGTTTGCAAATTAAGCACTTAGTTCTTCATATCTAGAACATATTAACCGCTCGAGCAGTTTTTAGTAAAAACTATATAAATATATTTTAGTAGAATTTTCAGAAATTGTTATACCTTTCACCTAGTAAATTAACTAATAATAATGTTGTTAGAGAGATCTAACAAAAATTTTAGTTAACATTTAAATTGTAAGTTAATCAAGAAAGGGTTAGTACACAATTTTCTTGTTCATAAGTTTATATCAGCAGATTAACTATTTCTCTTTGTTGAAAATTAACTAACTTTATTCTTTGGCTCATTTTTACGATGATACCTACGATTTTGGTTATTTTTACCAATGTTTTTATTTGAGTGTATTTCCAACTATACAAAGTTTAGGTAATTTAAAATTACGAACTTTGAATAAGAATCGGTATTTTGTTTTAAACATTGAGTGTCATGTGTACCGCCGGTTGTGTACACTTTACTTTTATTATATTTATATATACATATGTCTAAATATGGGAAGAATTATATTTTCTGTGACACTATAGTAAAGAAAATTAATGTATATTTATGAAACCAAAAAAAAAGTAAAAGTTCTCACACATTTAGTAAATATAACTAAACTTATTAGTTAACAACTACTTCTAATAATGGCATCTTAGAAAACTTTACTACCGGACTGCCGAAGGAGGATAATGTTTTTCGAGCATATGTATGTACTCCCATCCCTCGATTTGCACGGTACTTAATTTAAACGGTTTCGAGATTAGACGGTAACAAAACAACAAAAATTTGGATTTTATTTTGAATGTTTTGCATTATACCATTTATAAATTAAAAGAGTACGCAATCTTTTAAAATCTCGATTAAAAGTTATTTAAGGTATACTTTTCAAAATATTTAATTGCACGAATCAAAGTTATTGGTTTTATGCTTGAATTATTTTATTGTTTTTATTTGTAAGGTAAATGGTCTCTGAAAATTAATGAACTAAGCCCCTTTTTTTTATTTAATCCATATATCACTTTACAGGGTTATAATGAACATATCTTCGACTTTTCTTTATCTTCTTTAGATTGATTTACAGGATTTGCTGTTTAATTGAACATATACTTCTATTTTGTATGAATTCTGTGTCTCGTTTTACACGGTTTTGGTTTGCATACCTTTTTCAGGAATGTATCTACCGTGAAAATCGAGGGATAGGTGTATGTCTATTTCTTTGGCACGCTATTTAGTCTAAATGTGTTAAAATCCGTCAATTTAACATATAAGGTGGAATTAGATTCGTCTTAATTGTGAGAGTGAGTATAAAATTTAAATAAGGCGTCCGAAAAAAAGAACTATCGAATCTATTTTAATAATTAATTTATAAAATAGCATTGTTTCGTAAAACCAAAAATAATCTAATTAATTTATATTTAAAGCTGAAATTCCTTATAACCGCGAGAAGCGCAGGTTATTTACTTATTTAGTAATAATTAACTGAACAAATCTTTTAAAAAACTTAAAAAGTGTGAAATAAACTAAATTATTAAAAAAACCATAAAACTCGACAGCGTTAAAAAAATCGTACAGGAAAAAAGTTATATCTATTAGTAATAAGCGTTTTATATGCAAAAATTATATAACAAAACCTTTAAACGCGTTTTTCTCGAAACTACATTTTTTAAATTGCCTGCTTCTGTAACTTGAAAACTACTCAACGGATTTTAATAACTTAAAATACATTCGGTTCGTTATGAAAAATACTAGTAACTTAACACTTAAAAATATTATATTACATACCCCTATTTTTTTTTTTATACATAGGTAGTTTACCCCCAAAAAGATGTTTTTTTTTGATTTTTCAGAAAAATGTTTATAAAAAATGATAAAAACATTACAAATAAAATGTTTTGTAGGTTTAGTTACTAGTATTTAGTCTTATGAATACAATCCAGTTGGAATTTTTACACTATGTGTTTCAGGAAGTTCTAGAGAAATACGGGCGTTTTAAAAGAGTCTTTTAGAAGACGCCTCTCTGCAGTGAAAAAGACATACTAAAAATGCAAATTTTTTTTTTTTTTTATATTCTCCATATGTTCTAGTATAATATTTAAAAGGAATTAGTTTGATAAAAATAATGGTTTTTTCACAAACAAATTTTTTTTTTCAAAAATGAAACGAAAAATCCGCTTAAACAAATAATAAAATATACAGGGTGTTCAGAGGTGGGTGGTCAATACTGAAAGGGGTGAAAGGTCAGACCGAGACAAGCAAAAAATCGTATGGGTGGGGGGGGGGGGGCATCTCGCACCGTTTGGCAGTTACAGGGTGATTCGTAAATCAGGATTTTGCCTTATATGGGAACCGCTCTTGTATTTTTATCTTTTTTTCTACGCATCGCAGCGGCCCCAAACTGATTTCAAAAAATCACTATTTGGAAGCCCTTTCCAAAAAAGTTTACACCACCCCCCTATCCCCAACCCCTTGGCCACAATCCCCCCTGGAAGTTGAAAAAATTAACTTTTATTTCACGATTTTTCTCCTTTCGCCCCACTTTTCTCCGAAATTCATGTTATTAACATACCTACTTTTTATTTTTTTTAAGTTGCCTATCTAATTACCTTACCAAAAAGGTGCAACATGCCCAGGTAGAAAAGGGTTGCAAAAGTCCTGAAATTAAAACATCCTCACAGGTACCTAATTACTTTATTGCACTATAATGGAAAAAGTCGTTAAGTAAACAATTTTTATGATTCAAGTTCGGAAATGTTTGTTTAGGAAACAGAGGTAGTACATTTTTATTATTTCAGCAAAACAGTAATAAAATAATAAATGTAATCTCGTTAAATAGCGTTATAAGTTTATTATATCCAGCATTGACTCTTAAGTATCCTGACGCTCCGTTTCTAATACCTCCTATGAATTATGGTATAAAAATGGGTAAGTTTGAAAGGACATTGACCACAGTTGAAGAAGCAATCGATAAAACCGGGTGTTTAATAGAAAAAATTAAGATAAAATGGCAGAATTCAGTGTTGACGAGTATGCCGATATAATTTACGTGTACGGTTTAGTAGAAGGAAGTGATAGTAAGGCCGTACGAGAATACCAAAGGAGATTCCCGAATCGGCATGTACCCAAAAGAAAGGTATTTTCAAGGACTTTCAGAAGGTTAAAAGAAACCGGAAGTGTAACCACCCCCAGAGCAGAAACGCGAGCAGGAAAATCGGCCGATTCAGCGGACCCCGACCAACAAATCCCCAACATCGTCAGGAACAGCCCTGTAATAAGCATCAGGCAGGTCGCACGAAGGTCAGGATTGTCTTCAGGGAGAGTTTGGACCGTTGTGAACCGAGAGGGACTACATCCATACCACCATATCCCGGTCCAAGCACTACAGGAAGGAGATTCCGAAAGACGATTGCAATTTGCACTTGGCTGTTCGAGTCTGACATAAAAAACAGAAGGTTTCTAGACCGAATTCTGTGGACGGATGAATCGCAATTCACCCGGGATGGCATCACAAACTTCCACAACCTCCACACCTGGTCAGATGTGAACCCACATAGGACAAGGTGTCGGTCCTTCCAGCAAAGATTTAGTGTCAATGTCTGGGCTGGCATCATCGGCATCCAGTTGATAGGACCCTTCATCTTGCCCCAAGTGCTAAATAGTCAGCTATACTCGGACTTTTTGGAGAATACCCTTCCGGATCTGTTGAAGGACATCCCCCTGGCCACCAGAAGCGCAATTTATTTACAGCTCGACGGAGCACCTGCGCATACTGGGAACATTGTTAGGGCAAGGTTGAATGAACATTACTCAGAGCGCTGGATTGGACGAGGTGGACCGATTCTTTGGCCTGCTAGGTCACCGGACCTTACCCCACTGGACTTTTTCTTATGGGGAATGATGAAAGATGAAGTTTACTCAAGACCAATCAACACCAGGGAAGAATTAGTTACCAGGATTGGGACTGCAGCCACGAAAATACGGGAGAGACTGGCTACCATAGACCTCAAACGTGAAATAAAACGAAGGCTACTTGCATGAATCGAAACTAGCGGAGAACATTTTGAACAGCTTTTAAAGGACATACGTTTTAATTGTAATTAGTTTTTAAGCGAACAAAATGTATTTTTTAGTAAACTTAAGTATAATTTCCTAAAAATTCGAATTATCATGATATTCTGTAAAAGGATTTTTGTAAATAAATTTTCGTATCCTTTTCCTACCTGGGCATGTTGCACCTTTTTGGTAAGGTAATTAGATAGGCAACTTAAAAAAAATAAAAAGTAGGTATGTTAATAACATGAATTTCGGAGAAAAGTGGGGCGAAAGGAGAAAAATCGTGAAATAAAAGTTAATTTTTTCAACTTCCAGGGGGGATTGTGGCCAAGGGGTTGGGGATAGGGGGGTGGTGTAAACTTTTTTGGAAAGGGCTTCCAAATAGTGATTTTTTGAAATCAGTTTGGGGCCACTGCGATGCGTAGAAAAAAAGATAAAAATACAAGAGCGGTTCCCATATAAGGCAAAATCCTGATTTACGAATCACCCTGTAACTGCCAAACGGTGCGAGATGCCCCCCCCCCCCCCCCCCCCCCCACCCATACGATTTTTTGCTTGTCTCGGTCTGACCTTTCACCCCTTTCAGTATTGACCACCCACCTCTGAACACCCTGTATAATAGTGTAATTATAACTTAAATATTGGAAATGGTATTTTGCAGACGATTTATAGGCATGAAAACTATAAGTCAGTGACTAATTCTTAGACATAATTTGCACAGGCCATATGTATGTATCAGAAATTAAACTTTGAATATACAGGGTGATTCGTAACGATGTGATCCAACATATGCCATATCACCCTGTACATAGTGCCGGTTCTCTTTTGGCAAATCGTCGCTAGGGTGGTTCGATAAATAAATAGATTTAAAGTTCGGCACGTGACACGTTGGTCCCAAATGCACGCCTGCGGTGTCCCATTTCTCGAAACGGAACCACTTAGCGGAAGTGCGGGGAGTCCAGGCTCCACAGTGGTCGCTGTATACAAAAGAGAACTTCCCGGGTCGGCTGGAAGTGGTACATAATGCAACATAATGGCAGTGAGCACCTCATTACAATGCCATCATGTGGTGCGGCACAATGAGAAATAAGACAGGCCCAGCCGTCGCATCGCCGTTTGAATCTGGGAGACTGTTTTTCTTTGAGGAAGCAGCTTGACTGCGCTGCGGTGCGGAGCGGAGCGGAGCGGTCCGGTGTGGTTACGCCGCGCTGCATCGCTCTGGTGCGCAGGGCCGCAAAACGCGTTTCGTTCTGCCCATTTGATGGTGCCGGTTGGTATGGTTATGGGGCCCCAAAGCCAGTCAGCCAGCCCGGCCATCCAGTCAAGCCAGCAGAGCCCGAGCTCGAGCCGCCGCCACCGCCACCGCCGAGTGGATCTCCTCGAATACCGTCACCGACCACACCGACGGCAAACACGATGACGGCCTCTGCAACCGCACAATGTGGTCAGTAATTTGATATCCGATACGCCATTAAAACTTGTAAAATTGAATGAAATCGGTCCCGGCGGACTCGCAGCTTTCACTCGCCTAGCGCAGTGGTATCCATCACACGCTTGCGTTTCCCTGCCCTAAGAGGCCTCCTCGGATCACCGGGAAAATGAGGGAATCCGAGGTTGGGAGGGACTTTTCTTTGGTTGGCTCTCGGTTCGGACTGGCTGCCTCCGCGTCTACCCTCTTTTGCGGCTTTCTGCCTGCTTCTGCAGGACTACTGTCGGACCAGTTAGGACATGGGAGCCCGAGAAGTCTCCCGTCGCCGCAAAAGACTTTTCACAGCCTGAAATTGGCGTGAAAAATTAATACAGGGAGCTGAACTTTGAACCTTGAACGCCCCTCGTGTTTATGCTTGTTTCAGTGCTTCAGAAATTTTTTGAAACATGCTTCAAAAGCTTCGTTTGTTAGAAATACAAGATATATGATATTTATTTGCCCAAAAGAGAGAATTTAAACAAGTATATAATGATATATTTGAAATCACCTATCCCAAAAACCCCTTTCTACTAATTTTCATAAGAAAATTAAAGTTGAGCAGTGTTTTTCGCAGTTTTCTACCACTTTTCAAGCATTTGGGGCCGTATATCGGCAATGACACATGACTTATTCACATTAAGACCATAAAAAATAGTCAGTGGTTTAAAAGCAAACGATTCCTTGAAATAAGATTTTCGCCAAATTTTCCTTTCAATACAAATTTGGCGAAAATCTTATTTCAAGGAATCGTTTCTTTCAGTTGCTGTATGACACGTAGCGCCGTCCTGTTTAAATCACAAGTCATTAACATCAATGTTCCGAAGTTTTGGAAACAACGGTTACAGGCACTATAAAATTCAAATACTCCATAAATTTTTATAACTGAGCACTGATTTTGGAAATAAATTTCCACGATTTGGAATCGTTGTTGCGGTGTATATTTTGCCATGATGAGTTGTTAGATCTTAACAGATAAAAATAATATTGGCACTTACTATCGGAACTTCGACGTCTATTAAAAAAAAAACCGGCCAAGTGCGAGTCGGACTCGCGCACCGAGGGTTCCGTAAAATATTTTTATTATACTTTAACTAAAAATTTACGGTTTTCGCAACTTACGAAACTTAGAATAGCCTGCTTGAGTCGTAATATGCATTGTACTTTAAGCTTTAAAGGCATTTTTCTCAAAATGATGTTTTCAAAGTTACGTCAGTCAGAATATGGCGAAAAAAGTATTTTCATTTATAATAATTTATTAATTGCAAGGATTTTTACAATTCTTTTAGTTATACAAATGTGAAAGAAAAAAGTATATAGTATAGTACAAAAGTTACTTTTTCGTAAGTTTCATCAAAATCCCTGAGAAGACCTCAAACTCAATTTGCTTCTCAATTTTTTTTTAAAAAGCTAAGCACTATATGAAAAATTCATGAAATTTTCTTCTTCCTTTGATTTAAGGTGAGATTGATGATCGTGGATAACTTCGTTAAAAATAATATTTGTAATTGAAATTTGAACAGAACATTCATAAAATGATACTGAAATAATTAAATGAAAAAGATAAACAAAGATATCTGGCTTCACTAAAAATTCGCAAAAAAGTTAAAATTTTAACCTCCTGACTACTCTTTAATGAAAAGAGTAAAAATTCACAAATATTTAAGATATCACTTAAGTTGTTATATTTTATTCATCTGTAGGATATATCCAATATTTAAGATGTTTGTCATAATTCTAAATTAAATATGGTAGATTAGGAAAAAAAAAAACTTAATAAAGAAATATAAAATATAAAAATTAAATGTAGTGTAAAAGTATTTTTAGTTTCTCAATATAAAAAATAGATCAGGTTAAGAGAACAAAGTAACCTTAAATTTTATACATATTACTGCATTGATAAATAATCCAAAATTTTTGGCAATCTAAAAATATACGAAAATAACGAAGTCTGTCGATGAATTTCTTTCGAAATCTCTTTAAACAAGAAGTAGGAATTGATGTTTTATTTTAGATACATTTCATCCAAAAAAAAAAGTTCGAAAATGACCTCAAAATACCTAAAAATTCTCTACATGAGAATCAATTTGTTCACATTGAAATGAAATTTGTATGAATGAGCATTAGAAATCATGTTTTAGTATCATTGGAACCAGCAAATATTTAAAAACTAAAAAAACACCATATGGCAGCTGGTAAATTAATAAGTCCCAGACGTTTTAGAAAGGTTTAAATATTCATGAGGAATTCCCGGCGAATGCGGCTGTTGTTTTTGTTGCTACGAAGCGCTAAAACATCGAAAACATTCGTGGCAGCGGGAGGCACGCAGACCGGCGGCTCGCGGTTTCATCGACCCGCATCCGAATCGCACCAGCACAAAAGATCATAACTCATAAAATCCCCTTTAAAAAAATCGCAACCTAATTTTCATTTTCATCATTTGCAACATAACTTCAGATAGTCAAAGTCCGCCAATTTGTCATATAATTTATCTTTAAGCTGCGATCTGTTCTGGTGCGATACCGTGGCAAGATATAGGGGCATTTCGGCGGCCACAGGTGGAGGAGCGTGCAGCGATCGCAGGTAAATAAAATGAGACACGAACGAGCCGGGAGGAATCCCGATTCTTCTTGATTCCCGCCGATTCCCGATTCCCGATCCCAGAGGAGCCTCCTGCAAACGGGCGCATTAAAAGTCCCGTAGAACACGACAAATGAGAAGATGACATGCAGACAAAAAAACCGATATGCGCGCCTAATGTGAGAAATGAGACGATCGGACTCCGGCGATTTCAGTTTTATCGCACCATCTTGAGGTGTTGATCATAAATTTTCCGCCGAAAACGAGCATCAGGCGACAGAGCGCGCAGCCACAAGCACCAGACAAGACAAATTCCATCGAGGTACCCGGAGATGAATTGGGGGAATTTATTGTTTTTGATCAGCGATCCGGGGAAACGGGAAAACAAAATTTTTTTTTTGGGGAAATTAATAATCTTATCAAATCGTGAGATGAAATTTTTAAGATAACAGGGCAAAAACTTGCTCTCTGCAGAGTTCATAGCAGTTCGAGCAGAACCATCTGATTTTTAAAAATAACAAGAAATTAAATCGATAGAATATTATTAAATATTCTGCAGAGAACTTTTCTTTCACTCTAAGAGATTTTTTTGAATTTTAACACATTCTTAATTAAGGTAGCTATATATAGATCAAACTTGAACTACAAGAAAACTTTTTAATAATAAACAAATATTTTTAAACATTAATAGAACATCACATAAAACATAAAAGGGTACTTCCTTTACATTTCCATAGAGTAGAGCATTTGTAGAATATTCTCTACAAATTTTAATTATATCCGACAAAAATTGGCGGAGTTATGTATAGGTATTAAAAATCTGTTACTAAAACACATATTTCGAATAATTCTGCACCCATTAAATTCAAATTCCTGAGCCTTAGGATTGCGATAGGATAACTTTGTTGTCCATTTGTCTGTTCGTCTGTCTGCCCACCAATACCCTTTTCACAAGAACGGATAAAGATATAGAGGTGAAATTAATACCATATATGTACTAAAGTCTACAAACCCATAGTCTTGTAAAAAATTCAAGTTTATAACTCAATAAGAAGAAACTGCCTTTCTCAAAGTGTATTTTTATACTGACAGATTAACTCACTGAATGACACATCAAAACCTATAGAATACTTCCCTTTGACCTAGAAATTTGAAATTTAGCACGGAGGAAGGTCTCATATCACAAGTAAAGGAAAAAGCCCGAAAATCATTAATTTCTTAAAATTTACGATACTGAGTAACCCCACAAAGCTTTTAAAGCTAATTTTTTAACACCCTATACGAAACCCTCAGGGCCTGAGTCCTACTCGCACTTGTTCCTTTTTTTTTTTTTTTAATTAAAAATTTATAAAATAAATAATATAGAAATCTCCTGAAATTCTGCTTGATGATAAACTCCCTAATTCGAATTCAAATAAGCTTATTCATGAGTTCATGAGTTTAGATGGTTTGGATTAAAAGTCGATAAATAAAATAGGAAATTCGCCCATAATCTTTATTGCTTCATGGCAAATTAAAGAAAATTTAAAAAACAACACCGATTATTATGATGATATTCAAACTTAATGTCAATGGCCAAGCATCTCGTGTATTTTTTGTTTTTAGCAGATAGAAACTAACCAAAGTAGCTGCTGGGGGAAAAAAAAGTGCTGATTATCGTTTAGATATGAAATAACAAATCACCGTAAAAATTATGTACATATATAATTATATGCATATTATAATCAGCAGTTATATTAAATATCATGATGAGAAATTTCTGAGACCCTTCATCGTATTGTTTAGGAGATGTATTTGTAATTTCAGATAAAGTACTTTGTAATTTATAATTTATAATAATAAAACAATTCATAAATAATAAAAAAGAAATTTTTAATTAAAAACTACGTCATTGGGTGCTAAATACGAATCTGAACACCAATATTTTTCACCATGTAGGATTTTTCAGGAAAATAACTCTAAAATGTGAAATAAGCGATATTTTACCCATTTTTAGAAATGTTTTATAATTAAAAATATAAATTTGGTTATACTATTAAATGAAAATACAAAAACCTTAAAAACTTCTATAAAAGGATTCATACAACAAATATTGGATTAATACTAAAATTGCAGCGTTTTCGTGAAAATTTTTTTAAAATAATCATAATATGGGTTTTTTCTCACTTTTTCACTTTTTAACTATTTTTCTCAAAAATGTGATGTGATAAAAAGTTTTTGTTTTCGAATTCTTTGATTTGTGTAACTTATTTGTATGAACGTATAAGTTATTGGGAATCTTTTAAAAATATAGTAAATTAGGTTTCGAAGATTTAGTATTAGCATATTTTCATATTTTCACAATTTTCTTGTATTATGGACAAGATATGCATACCAAATTATGATTTATTTTTATAAATTTCCTTACCAAAAAGGTACAAAAAAGGCCCTTATCCCACTATATCAGACTTCGGTGTGTACCTGTCTATCTGTATCCCACTTCTGTTTTTCTCCGAAACTAATTACTACCAGTGTTATTGAGAAATTCGGTATACTATTGTACGCTATGTTGTTAACTTGCTTGAATTATTCATGTGCTACAGATATGTTACATTTCACTCTAATATGTATGTACTTATGAGGTCTTATGTAGGTTTCATTAAAATTGGTTGATTAGTTCTCGAGATTATCGAAACCAAACACCAGACACAGTTTAAAATTTACACAAAATATATAGATAAGTTAATATTTTCAAACATTATTATTCTTTAACAATAACCTGAATATTATCTACAAAATATTGTAACTGAAGAAGATATATTCAAACTCCACCTTAAAATTTCGTAGATATACGTTCCTTTATTTACGTAATAAGTTTAAGGTTTAATCACCGATTGAATCAATCTTCATAAAGAAAAATAATAGTCATAATATTGCGTCGACGAATGGTTTGGCTTCGTCGGTGGCGCGGAGGATTTCGATTGAATATGAAATGGATATGATTCCTTAAATGTGATAACTTATAATCTTTTGCCTAAATTTCTCCGAAAAATGTTTGTTGCGACAAAAGAAAGGAGGAAGACGTGTATCTAAAAGCGTTTATTTACCATAAACCAACCGCAATAATGACCCTGGCTGTCAATAAAAATCTGCTCAAGGGTCTCAGATTCCAGCCCGTCCCGCGCCGCCGAATCGATTGATCTTGCTCTCAGTGTCATTGAGTTATAATAAAAATTTCGTTGAAATTTAGGCGCCGTCTTGAGTTTCATCATAGGTTCACCGGGGCGAATTGGGAATACTTACATACTATATATATAATATAGTATGTATATAGTACACGACAAGTCAGTGACATTAGCATGTCGCTCCAAATGGGGCTTTTTATTATATAGATATATAACTATATTAAATATCTACCTCTCTATAAAAGAGAGGAGGCTTTGTCGAATGGCAACAGCACCTTTTTTTGGTCCAGTGCACACTCCGCTTTATTGCCACCCGCATCGCTTTCTAGAAGTAGTCTGGGGCCTTCTTTTCTTGGGCTTGGTGAAATCCGACACCTGTGTCCCCGGTGCCCTACCATGGCAGCCAGGGAGCCCCGGGCATCGAGAGGTTCTCTTGCGGCTATCTGACCTCCTCCTACTCCTACTCCTCCTCCTCCGAATATTATTAAAAGATAGGAAAAAGTGAAGTTAGAACAATGATGAGATGTGTGGAGACTAAAAAAAATAATTGGAATGTCAATGAAAGCAAGATAAAAAAGACATGTCTTTAGCCGCTGGGGCACCTATTTTATTTAACCCCTGGCCTTCTTGAAAAACAGCCGCATAAATCACATTCTTTGGTCGCCTCATTCCCGGAATTCGACCGATGATGTTTTTATGGGGACCTGTCCACTTTTTCTGGTGCTGTTTAGCTTAAGGGCTTACTTCTTACATCATAGTAGAATTTTGAAAATTATGATTCTGTTTTGCACGTCTTGAAAGGTATATGTATGAAATTCAAAGAAGTGTTGATATTTTTAGTTACGTAAAAGTGATCTTTGATCATTATTAATAATTTGGAAACTTTTCAGAATATAACAATTCCACTTTTATTGTATTCTCAGAAATTGAGAAAGTTTGTATTGAATTCTTATAGTCCGTAGTCAAACAAGGCATCAGCTATATTTTGTTTTTATACAAAAATATATTATTTTAGTGAAATCTGTTTAGAACACTAGTAGATTTTAATTTTGGTCTTTTAAAAAGAATTTTTTTTTTTTTTAATTTACCCTCAATACTAATAATAATTTTCTAATCAAACAATTATAATAGAATTCACAGCATAAGGTGTTTCAGCTGGAGTTTAGTAAAGCTGAGAAAAATTAAGTAGAAATACCTTAGAAACAAATTTCTTCTTTTTCTTTCATAAAATGTTTGTACAACCACCAAACACTAAAAACTAAATTCATAGTCTTTAATTAAATTAATTTACAATATTTAGCAGGGTTATAAATATTTCAAGGTGTTGGTAAAATTAGTATTTTTATACATTAAGGAAAAAACTAAATATGACAAAATTTCTAACAATTTTAATCTTGTATTTTAATTGCTAAAAATACATATGTGGCTGAAATAATGAATATTCATTTGAGAAATTTTAAAAACCTCATATCGAGTGTCAAGATTGATAACATATACATATATCTAAATTCTGGCTGTAACCGAGTCAGCTTTGTTAATTTTATTGAGTTGGTATTTCAGTGGGCAATTTCCAGCAATGTTCTAGACAGACAGAATTAATGATTAGTACTAATTACTGATTTAAGTGCTGTGTGTCATGTATTAATCCTAATTTTTGCCACTAAATTACGAAAAAATTGATAATTTATGATTTGTTTACTGACTGAATTTTTCTTGACCATTTATACCTAACTGACCAAAAGTGTTGTAGAGTTTAACACGCTCTAAATTACAAAGAACAAGAAAAACACAAAATTTGTTATTTACATTAGTATCCGAGGAGATTGGTGACCGAAAATAAATTGTTCATTGCAGAAATTGAAAAAATGTAAAGAGAAGTTCGTAGTCTGTTGAAAACGTAAAACCAATTTCTCTATTTTATGGGAAGAAAATTTCCAAAAATTGTAGATAATTTGAGAGGCCACACACGGCACATACAGGTGAAATTTACGCAAAAGCTGGCTGAAATCGCTAATAGCGAAGTTGATCAAACTGAAAAAGCTGGCTAAAATCGCTAATAACGAAGTTGCCCGAATGAAAATTAGTTCTCAAATTTTGACATATAGGGCCATCAGTTGGTGACCAATAAAACACTCAAAAAATTTTATATAACGACGTAAACATTTAAATCCATTTAAATCCATTATGAATACAAATAATTGGGTACTGTTTCAAGTGTTGTTAAAATTAAGTGTGATTCCATACCAAGAGGTAATAATCTCGTTTATTCAATGAATGAAAATAAAAATCTAATTTACTTAGGATTATGAAGCTACATTGTTTTAAACATAAGCTAATAATTTGTTAGAGTTTTGTTCACTAAGTAAAAATTAGTTAATTTTTACACAAAAAAGTCAATCTTATTACCAATCTTATAAAATATCGAAATATAACGATAGGTCAAAACAACGAAGAACACATGAATTAAGAAGCAATATTGGCACAATTAAATTGATCTACGCAGCACAAATGAACCTCAAATATGCTGCAAAAGTTTTAGCTGATATTATAAAAAGTGATCCCGAATCTGCAAAAAATCATCAATCCGCATAAAAAAAGACGAATTAAAGGTTGCTAAGTTTACAGGAGACAACAATTTTTCTTTAGTGACTGATGCTAGGCTTACTAAACTGCAACATAATATGATTAGAAGCAATTCCCTCGAAGAAAATTAATCCTCATATCACAGGTCTTCGAAAATTACCTATAATTAAAGCAAATACAATCCTTTCCACAAGATGTTATAATTCTTCTTAAAGCCTTAAAGGGAACTTGACATTTTTCAAAAAGTTAATATTTTTTTAATGATTGATTTTGATAGGAAATACCTTCAAGAATAAAAATTTAATTATATTAAAGTCGAATTCAATGTCGGTGTAGGCATTGCAGATTAAATTTAGGTAAGTTTTTCCTTTAAAAATATCTTTAAATGCGATTTTCACAAAACCATGTTTTTAGAGTTGATGTACACGATTAAAAAAAAACTATTGGACCGATCGGTCTGAAATTTTGATATATTATTTGACATATAATTTTCTAGGGATTGGCCCACGGACAAAAAAGATTTTTCTGGGCAGAAATGTGTTTTTTTTGAAAAAAAAAACGCTGCCATTTTGTTATTTTGTTATTTTTCCTTTCATACCAATCAAAACCCTCTTTTTTGTCAGACGTTTCAGTGTCTCAAAATCGAGTACACTGTGCTTTTTTGAGGTTTTTTCGAAAAAAATTTCCACCAGCCATTTTTGTATTCTTTGAAGATTAAGAAATAAATACAACATGCAAAGTGTCATTTATATGTATATGTCTTTTTTTTCCATCAGTTTTTCAATTTTCCAAAAAAATAAAAAAATAATCAACTTTTGGGTATGTTAAGTCAAGTCAAAAAACCCTAAATCATTATTTGATATTGTACATTTAAACGAATTAAAATTTGTAAAACAAATTATTCGTTATCAAGACGTTTCTATTATTAAAAATAAATTCCTTAGTTATTATTTAGAGCTATATAAGCGATACAAATATATATTTTCCTTTCACATAATTTTGTTAATCCTTTGCGAAAATTTCACCCTTGTGTGACCCCAAATATAAGCTAAACTAAACACCACAATTCTGTTCATCTTCGTTTCTTTTCCGACAGTGGTTGGACAACTGACTATAAATATATTATCATCTAAGAATGGCTGTGTGTCACGACTCAATTAATGAATAATTTATGCTAAATGAGCATTCCACTAATTATTAATTTATTATGCTGTCTGTCTAGAGAATAAAGCTCAGTTCTGCTTAGTTTCAAATCAAGATTTAGTGTTAATAAAGATATTCACGAACATACTAGAATATAAGTTCTTTTTAACAAGATTTATATTTTGAATAAAGCATTTATTTTTTTCAGGAGACTCACATTTTTTGGCCGTCTACTGTGATATAATCGGTTAAGTAGCACCAGAAATGGGCTTGGTGACGTCCTAATTCGAACGAATGCTCTCTTTAAATCTAGTTATATGCCCCATAAAATTATTAACGAGGATATTTCCGGATTGTCCGACCAATTGCCAGTAGAAGAGAAAAAATCTCAGTCAGCAAAAGTATTTAACGGCCGGGCCGCACCATCGATGCAGACAGATTCTTCACCTCTTTTGCTCCCGGGTCCAGAGGGATTAGGCCCTTATCATAGCCGTCGCCGCAAGAGTGAGGTTTAAAATTAATCGTATTAAGAAGGGGCTTAAGCGCTTCCAGAGCGCCGAAGCGACCAAGACGTCGCGTCGTCAACGAAGAACGAAGACGGCCGCAACCAAGACGACGAGGTCGCTCGGAAGAAATATGGTTCTGCGAGGGGTACCCGGAGAAAAACGATAATTAAAAGTTGACACGGTCACAGTTTATACAAAAATTTAGGTGCGCACCGCCAAGATCGCCGGGTGCATGAGAGGAATTTGTCATCGCAGCGCTTCGACCGTTCTTCTTCTTCCTCCCGATCTTCGATGTGCGGTGGCGATTTCAAATCCCCTCTTCGACGATCCTCCGCCTCCTGCTTGTGATCGTGCAAGCGAAATCTTTTGCGGGATCCGCAAAAAGAGACCCTGTGTGTGTTCCCGTACCTGCGTTTTGCTTGATAAAGTTTTAGCAAAGCCCCCTACAACATAACCACCGCCGCGCCCGCCGCCTCTGGACCAAAACGCTGGGAGACGGGAGTGCGTTAAGTCATCGGTTTTACGGGTTTTGTTCGTCTTTCTTTCCTCAATTTTATCTCCTTCGATAAAAATCTAAGAAAATCATCAAATTAGTACATAAATAAACACGCCGGGGAGAAAGAGGGCATTAAACACTTCTGGACACACACAGCCACCCTGTGGTAAAGAGAGACGGGGGGAGGGCTCCGGGACGAATACGACGTGTTCGAAAATTTTATTTTTATTTTCATTTTAAAATTTATGCCCAGTCAAGCAGATGAAAGAGGAGTTAAGAAATTTAATTTTTTAAAACTCGACACACCATGGACCGTGAATACTTTGGTTCTTTATACCATCTTACTACGGTTGCCCCTCTCTACCCCTGGGGATTTATGCTTTTAATGATTTTGTATGACTTGCCTGGACAATTTTGGAATTATTGTACGAATACCAATAACTTTTGCACTGGGGAATGTTTTATATAATTTATTTTAGACTTTTCGGAGAAAAAAAATAATTTGTTGTTTTTAGTTGGACAGAAACGATAACTATGCCTTCCTATTTATTAATTGAGTTAGGCCGAGCTTTAGTTTGGTACGTTGTAATGGATTTGTAGAAGTTGATAAATCATTAACATTTTTGCTACAAATAATACTTTCCCACATCCAAATAAAACACAATACAATTTTAAAACTAATGTTAAATCGCCCCTCTACGGAAAGACTCTACATCCTCTCAAACACACAACTAAGCATAGATAAAATCAAAAATATAAGAGAGAAATTTTTTCATTCCTGAAAACGGTCAGTCAATCTTACTATCAGGCAACTAGCCTACTAGAAATAAGTGCTAGTGATTCACTATTTTATCTAGGTTAAGTGTCGGATACGTTTTAGTTAACCCCAAAAAAAATTCACATAAGGTTTTTTTACTTTTTAGTTTTTAGGTCTCTCCCCAAAATAATTTTATATTAAAGACGAAAAGGTCATTCCAATAACCTGAACACCTAGTTAGCAATTAAGTTTGTCATTTAGTATGTACACGAAATCTACGAAACAATAAAGAGCAATTGAAAGTGATAAACTTATAGTTTTAAAGAAAATTTCCAAATTAATGGAGAAAACCACTGTGAACGTTCAAAAAGTCAAATTTTCCTTTTGCATTTCTGTAAAATATACAAATTCAAAAATTTTAAAGTCAAAATATTCAAAATCGATCAAGTTAAAGTCGATTTAGTGAGAGCAGGTTGCGCGGCTGATCTGACTCACGGTTCCCTTCTAGACAGCTAGACAGGTGCACGCATCTTTATATTTCTCTATCGGCGGTGCTACTTTCAAGAACCAGTTTTAATTTATATATTTTTTTTATCAATAATTGTAATTTGTTCTTTATCAAGAAATATTCCCATAAAAATTTCGAAAGTGTTTTTCTCGAAGTGACTTTTCTCGATCTTGTCTCGCCAAAGTAGTAGTCAAGTTTGGTGTGTGGTCGAGTTTTAAAATTTTGATAACTATTTATCAATACCTCTTAAAAAAAAATCATCTTAACCCATTCAAGACGTGTTTGTTATGCATGTTCAATTATCAGTCATTAGTAAAAAAGCAGTTGTGAAGATAAGATCGTTTTGACAAAAATAAAAACATAAAGGTGCATAAATCTTAAACTTTGTATTGGTTTTAAGTTAGACACTAAAATGAGTAGGCCACAGTCAGGAAAGTCGGGAATGCGAAATAATAATTTATAACAACAACAACCATAAATTATGGCCACGCACCGCGATAGCTAAATTTATCTAGATATTAAAAAAGATATTATTTTTTTATATTCATATATTTCTTCTTCAAAAATTCATTTGGATCAATTTACAAAAAATTCACAAATATTGGCAATTTTTTGATTCGTCAAAGTTTTCCTTAAGGGAAACGAAAAATTGAATTTATTAAAGTGCCAATTCTTAATATCGAATTTCAATCGACATGACATCCTACAGCTAAGATTCTAATTTGACGTGTCTGGTGGCATTTAAGCCTTAAAAAATGTGTCCTGGCTGTGGAATCCAACAACAGGTTTCTAAATTATTTTATGAAAGTATTCTCATGTTATAAGAGTGCTGTATTAAATGTTGTTGTTTTTAAATAATATTTAATTATTATATACAGGGTGTCAGGATGAACAAAATTTGTTGGTGGGTTGGTGGGTTCATTCTTACGATCACCGCTTTTTTTTGTACGTAAACTGGTTTCGTAATCAGCAATTGATAAAAAAATTGTTAGGACCTTGCAGTGGAATCCTTAATTTTAACCGCTTTAATAATTGACTTTATTTTACATGTGGCATATCGTTGCAACGGGCGTCAACCAAGAAACTTTTTAAAAGAAAACGAAGCTCTCAGTTGCAGCTTGTTATTTTAAAATTAATTTTGAAAAAAGCTATTTCATCACGCAATTACCTGTTTTTTGGATTTTGGAAGCTCACATGTCCTTTTTTTGTTAATAAACACATTAAATTTTGTTGTTTAGATGGAAAACATAAGTCAAACATGCAATAAAAAATAATTTCATGCTGTTGTGACCACAAACAAAACAGTTATGAGGGTTTGAAGGGGGAATTTAGGGCATTTTTTTAAATAAACTGGAACAAGTCGTATATCAGTAACCGGATCACATACGACTTAGGTCTCATCGGTAAAAAATTAGAAATGAACCCACCAACCAACCAACAAATTTTGTCGGTCCTTCTGTCAAACACCCTGTATATGTCAAAAAATCACATGTCAGATTAAAATCTCAAATATTAAAGTTGTTTGAAATTTTGTACATCACAACGATATATATATAAAAATGCCCACCTCACCTAAAAAATAATTAATTGGTATTTTAATAACCGAAGTTGCCGTTGAAATTTGAATGGTGGAACAATTTGGTACCACGAAAATTTTAATTCTAATTTTTGTTGATATGAATTGGGGCCTCTTTGCAGTAAGTCTGGGGTATTGCGAATTTTCAAAAGTATTGCAGATTGAATCTCTTAAGAATTGTTGTACCCATTTGCACCAAAGCGTGAATACTCGAACTATTTCTACTAAACTTTGATAAAAACATACTCAGGTCAATTAGTTTATGAGTTATCATGGGGAATGTTTGAATGTTTGTTTCAGACAAGACAACGCGTTCTGTGCCATGTGCACCGAAAAAGATACACGAATGAAAGCTTTCTGCCGCCGAATTTATTTTTCATGAAGACAACTTCTCTCATAAGAACTATTTTGATAACTCCGGAACGTCATATGTTAAAGTTTAAAGTTTTAGCGCTTTTCCATAAGCCTCTATAACTTTGTAAATATTTTAGATTTTATTTAAGATTTCAGAAAAATTCTTGTGGAGGCTTATTTAGGATAGATTTTAGATTAAAAAAAATTGTTAAAAAATCACATTTTATGTATTAAATTATAATAGCTTCTGTAGACATAGAGTAAACTGCTCCGCTTCCGCTGGCTCTACGTATTTAGAATTCATACTAATTTATAATTCAAAGTATCCCACTGTCTAAAATTAAAAGTATTTTTCAATTTCATTTTTTCAGGTTTCTCAATATACCTCCCAATTTCATAGAAAGGGATAAAAGTTAAGTTTAAAAGCTCTTAATTGTTTTAAAGAAAAATTTTTATTCAGCAGAAGGAAACCCGATTGTAAAATATCCTAAATTCTCGAAAGTGATTTTAAAAGCAGTTAAGAGGGTAAAGACCCTTAACTTTTATTCAGAATTAAGGAGATATCGGATTAAAAAGTGTTTCAGATAATGATGGTATATTACAATTACTAATTACATTTTGAAGACATTTGATAAATCGATAGCTTACAGTTTTATACGAATTGGAGTTTAAGAACGTTATTGTTAATGTGAATAATATAAGAATTAAATTGCAATTTACTAAGGGTCTTTAATTTCAGACAATTGAACGCACTATCGAGATTGTAACCAAAGATTTATTTTTACTTCCTTAGAAGCGATTCATAGAGTAAAATCGACGTTGACGTAAATTTACCCTCATTATACATTTTGTGCCCTAAAAGTAACCCTTTTAAAGTGAATTCAGAATTCAAAGAAGTAAAAAATCATATACTCGTAGCATTCATAGTTCGGCTTTATAAAGAAAATTCTCATTAGAAAGGAAAACTAAAATTTTGAAGTGTTTTCCAAACAACGCTGCACAGCAAAGGACCACAGATGCGATATCCTTAAAGGTCCTTTAGCTAACCGTGCCTATTTGGTGAAATATCGAAAATAAACAAAAAAGTCAATAAGGCACATCCTGAACAAACCGCCGAAGTGCCGATGAGGTCAACATGTGGTCTCTGAAAAAAAAATCCTTCTGACCTCGGATCAGAGAATTTCTGTTATTCTTAGTGAAAATTTGTTTTTTTGTTTTTTTTTTTCCTCCAATCCAAGGAGAAAGTCCAAAGAGGAAAGCCTTGACACGAATTTTTCGAGTCAGCCGAGCAGTTAATGAATTTTCAAAAACTGTTTTGGTGACAAAAATAATAATGAAAAGAACACTTAATAAGAACACACTTACTCTTTATGTTCGGCTGCTCTGTCCCGCTGTCGCCGGTTCTTGAACCAATTCGAGACCTGTAAATAAGACAATATTTCGCTTTTAATCACCTCCTGATAGTTCTCCTGTGAAAATTTGTATCATAAAATAATTTACGGGAACGTAATGCAGCCGCACGACAGTGCTTTAATTTCTTCACAGTGTTGCGGCTACAGAGAGATTTATTTTTAGCAGCGCAATTGCAAACACCTCTAAATCTGTCTAAGCAGCTAACTATCCGCCGCAGATAGACCTCGTGTTAAAATTAATCATGGACTAATTAATGAAAATATTACTGGTGTGTCATTGTTTATCATGGATCGTCGTATGTATTGCTATGTATAAGATTATCTCTCACCTGCGTCGTTGTCAGTCCAGTATTCTCCGCCAATTCGCGCTTCTCCCGAGGTGAAGGATACGGATTGTGGGCATACCAATCCCTCAGCACGGATCTAGATTTCTCCTGAAATAATAAAATATCATCTAGTTAGTAGGGATTTTATTTTGAATATTAAAAATGTGGAAGTTTTTAACAAAACTACAAGAAAAATCAGTCATTTTGAAGGAAAAAAGATAAGCTATCTCCATATTGGATCTAGGGTCATTCTACAGAAAATCATCAAATGGTCAAAGCCGCACTATTTTTGATTTCAACGAAACTTGGTGGGTATCTTTGTTTAGATGTCAGAAGAGAAAATTCAGCATCATTTAATTTTTCTGATGTCTCAGCTTCGGTGCGCGACCGCTAGAGCACTCAAAAAGTGTGATTTTTACGCTCTACTACCATGCCCTGTCAAAATTGTTCTATTAGAGATATTTGAACATTTGTGGTCGCAGTTGAAAGCTACAATATAGTAGTTTTAGGAAAAAAATATGGAAATAGAAAAATATTTTTATTCGAAGTATACTAGCATCCTGAAAATACGATTTTTTTCACATTTTTATATGATTTTCAAATGGCTGTAGTATCTTTCCTGGTAAATTAAAAAAATTTATTTTTTGTGTACATCATGTCCATATATTAAACAAAACAACAGTCCATTATAGACTCGTTCGACAAATTTTTTATATTAAAAAAATAAGCTTGAAATTTGAAAATTTCTGAAAATTGCATATTTCGAGCTTCAAAATGAAAATGTGGGACAGGAGATAGAGAACTGAAATTCTCAGGAAATTTAGGTGTAACCTTGAACTTTAAAGACCCGTTGAGTTTGTTTTGTTTTTTGCATCCCTCTAGGAATTACAGCCATTTCAATACAGCTAGTAATGCAGATTTTCCTTTTTAATTAGTTTCTTTTCTTACTTCACAATACGAGGAAACAATAATGTAGTAATAAAAAAAGAACAATGTGTAGCAGATACTCCGTAAATGCTAGCAAACAAATGAGATCAAGCCACTTTACATCCTTTTGTAGTATATCATAAAAAAGATAGTTTGATAAAGTTAAAAACATTTTGTGTAATTAGCGACTACTTAACCCATAGTACTGTAGCTTTCTATTCATTTCAAAAAGTGTTCATTCAATACAACAAAAGATATTATCCAGAATTTAAAAAAGTTAAATATTTCATCGATGGATCAGCGGCTCAATACAAAAAAAAGAAAAATTTTGTTAATCTATGTCATCATAATGATAATTTTGGGTTGGAAGCAGAGTGGTATTTTTTTGCAACTTCTCACGGGAAAAGTCCATGTGATGGTGCAGGGGGAACGATCAAACGAATAGTGCGGAAAGCTAGTTTACAACGAATTGAAGATCGTCATATATTAACTACTAAAACTATGTTCAATTTTTGTTCCGAACAAATTTCTGGAATCGAATTTTTTTTTTTTTGTATGCAATGCTGATGTTGAAGCTGCGGATAAATTTTTATGTGATAGATTTAGTAATATTATTACAATAAAGGGAACAAGAATGTTTCATAGTTTTGTACCCATTTCTCAAAGTAAATTGAAAATTCGTAAATTCTAGGCTTCAAATAATTCAAAAATTGTAAGTATAAGTATGTCTAACATGTCAAGCAATATAATATAAAATATTAATAATTCAGTGTTGTATTAATAATGATATTAATGTTAGAGTAACAAAATAAAATTCTGATATTTGAAATCGCATTCTTCATTTACGATAAATTGCATTCTTCTTTTGGGATATATTTATTTAAACCGCCTTCTTCATTTGGGATGTACTTATACGGAGTATCTACTTATTGTTTTGTTTTTTATTGTTTTTGTTGTTCTTTTTTATTACTGCGTTGTTGTTTCCTCGTATTGTGAAGTAAGAAAAGAAACTAATTAAAAAGGAAAATCTGAATTACTAGCTGTATTGAAATGGCTGTAATTACTAGAGGGATGCAAAAAACAAAACAAACTCAACGGGTCTTTAAAGTTCAAGGTTACACCTAAATTTCCTGAGAATTTCAGTTCTCTATCTCCTGTCCCACATTTTCATTTTGAAGCTCGAAATATGCAATTTTCAGAAATTTTCAAATTTCGGGCTTATTTTTTTAATATACAAAATTTGTCGAACAAGTCTATAATGGACTGTTGTTTTGTTTAATATATGGACATGATGTACACAAAAACTAAATTTTTTTAATTTACCAGGAAAGATACTACAGCCATTTGAAAATCATATAAAAATGTGACAAAAATCGTATTTTCAGGATGCTAGTATACTTCGAATAAAAATATTTTTCTATTTCCATATTTTTTTCCTAAAACTACTGTATTGTAGCTTTCAACTGCGACCACAAATGTTCAAATATCTCTAATAGAACAATTTTGACAGCGCATGATAGTAGAGCGTAAAAATCACACTTTTTGAGTGCTCTAGCGGTCGCGCACCGAAGCTGAGACATCAGAAAAATTAAATGATGCTGAATTTTCTCTTCTGACATCTAAACAAAGATACCCACCAAGTTTCGTCGAAATCAAAAATAGTGCGGCTTCAATTTTTTTTAATTTTTGATGATTTTGTATGGAATGACCCTCTAGAACCATTTTAGATATACTATATTGTATTGTCACGAGACTTACGTCAGTCTGTCAAATTTTATCAAAATCGGATAATAGAAAGTGAGTTAAAATTCGAGTACAAATTTTGAACCAGAACGATTATGTTACCGGTTTTTGAACTTTGACAGTTTGATATTCCTGATGGGAGCGGGGTAGAAAAGTAGTTAAAGACTCATTAGAACGCGGAAAGAGTTCTCTATCAATTGACATCTCCATGAACTTCGTACGATATACGTTAAGAAAATTACAGGGTGTTTAATGAAAAAGGTACTCTTACACATATCTGTTGATCGAGGGATTCCATAGAATCGATTGGTATATGTTGAAACACATCTCTACAAATCACCCTGTATACAGGTTGTTCAGAAAATAAATAGAAAGCAGTCGAAATCCTGTCAAGATCTTTTTTAACACAGTTATACTAGGCTTAATGCGTACCAATGTAAGCAAATCTTACAACGCACTTTTTACCCACTTCTGATTGTCATACAGATTTTAAATTTTGTAAATGAATGTAATTCTGATGACAATAAAATAATATGGTACCATCGAACATGATGATGAAGGTGGGAGGTGATTATAGGGACTCTTCAATAGCTTACAATAAGGCCATTGAGTTTGGGCTCGTTTGATTTGTCTTAGTGAGACCTTTGGTTACCATATTGTGACCAAAAGAAGATAGACTTTTAAATAAGGATGATGAAATAAATATAAAACTACGACAAAAAAAATAAATTATCGCTTAAAAAAAAAAAAAAAAAAAATTATCGCTTAAAAAACTCACTTTTTATATAAAATAATAAATTGAGGCTTGACAAAATACTTTATAAACAAGGAGCCTATTTTTGAAACTTAGTGTAGACCTATTTATATTAGTTTTGTTTAGAACAAACTGCTCTAGCACAAATGACACTTTTCCATTACAGAGCTTTACTGATTAAGAGATTACTAATAGCTGATCTTGATCTGGTAAATACAGAGCTAGTAAAATCACTGATCTTGATCTGGTAAATACCAAAATAAATATCTCAACTAATAAATTTCTAGAACAAAGATCATATTTTGAAAATCCCATAATTAAGCTATCTAGTTTTGTAAGTATCGGTCTGGAAAGGATAGACTATAATAGGTATACTACTGCGATCAAAAAGTAAAGCCAATTTGTTTATAACTTTGAAAATTTCTATTTATTCTTCCAATTCTATATTATCCCTTTCAAAGTAGTCACCGCCCGATACAATACCCCTATTCCGGCGATTTTTCCAATTCTCGAAAAACTTCTGAAACTCGATGATTGGAATGGCCTTCTTCGATTTTTCTTTTATCTCATCAGTCGATTCAAAACGGTGTCCCCGAAGTGGTCTTTTGAGCTTTAGAGAATAGCCAGAGGTCGCATAGAGCTAAATCGGGTGAACACGGTGGTTGTGGAACGATATGCATCGAAGGCAAACAAAATTTAATGCAACTTCTTTGCTCAATAAAATCACACATTGTAAAAATCGAAAAATTCACTTTTAGTTGCTCAGAAAACACAACGAAACTAACCAAACAAATGACGTACTGGCATCGAAATTTTATACAAATATGAATGACAATGCTGCCAAACGAAAAGCAAGAAGATTTGCTCTAATCGATGTACCCGCGCAATTTAAATTCAAAATTGGCTTTACTTTTTGATCACAGTGGTAGTAGTATAAATTTCAGCACTTGCTAACTAAAAATACACCATACCTAAATATACCATACCATGTTAAATCTTACCCGTAATAAAAATATTAATAATAATATTATAATAAAACTATTTTAATGTTGTTCAGCTTCTTAACACTGCACAGAGACCTTAAAATACTTTCAGGACTTTCAGATATTATAAAAAGAAAACTAGCAGACAGAAAGATAGAAGTCTCAAAAACTATTGCATTCTGTTCTATAGCTTATTTATAGCCGCTGTATTAATTTTTCTCTAAAAATATGTAAAGTTTAAAGTTTCAGAAAAATGTCTCAAAATTAAATTCTGTAAAGAAACAAAAATAGGTGTTTTTCCCCGAAAAGAAGAAAATCTTCCTTAAAAACTCGTTCACAAAATAGCCCTACTATTGAGCTGTAGCCGCAGAGTCTGCTGATCGTGAATGATTAAATTAGATCGCTGCTACCACCCGCTTTAGCGTTGACCTGCTTGTCGCCGACGGCAGCACCATGCCGCGCGGATCTGCGCGAGGTCAAGCGGAATTGTCGCTTTTTGCAAGCCACGATCGAAATAATAATGTTTTTTTTTCTTGCCGCGCGGATCGCGTTGGCTCACATGTTTGCGGGTTTTTTCAAAACGCCCGCTTGATGGATGGAAACCCGCGAGAGCAGCTGTTGAACCAAATGGAAGCGGAAATGAGTTTCGATCGAGACATGCTTAGCGGATGAGTGTGTTTGGCGCGATCAGATCGTTGTGATGTCATTTTGCTCGTTTTTATTTTCACTTAGGCATTTTATTTTTCACTTTTTTCACTTTTAATTCCTCTCGCACGATGCGGCGCAGCGGCACGGTGCATGTAATCGTTTTGGCCGATATATGCGTATTTTAATTAGTTTCGGCAAATCATTGCCAGCGAACATGTGGCCATCAGATTGAGGGGTGTATTTTTGCTGAGGAGCCAAGCCACTCACTCGTTCACTTCCCGCTCAAAAGCGGCCTCAGCGATAGTCCCAACGCCGCCGCCGTGCGGAAATCCAAACCGACGTTTGCATCGGCCAGGTTTTCATTAAATTAATGATCGTTGTTAAAAACGAAACACAAAACTAAAACTTGCAGTTATGAGGGTCTGTGAGAAAAGATCAGCTTATAATTATGTTGAGCAAGTTTTGATATCTAATTAACTCATTAAGGTTACGACATATAAATGACACCTTTTCGTAAAATTATGACTATTTTAAATTATTATTGCTATATCGTTAAATATTTTATTTGCTACTCTAAGTAGGCGCATAATAAAATCAAAATAAAATTTGTGCGCTCAAAGCTTTGAATCGAATAATAATAATTTAGTTCGAATATTTTCTTCTCTGTTTTGAGATTTTAACACGTTTCGTGCTGCATGTACCGAAAACGCCCCATAAATTAAAGCTTGGTCTCTCTCTCTTTCTTTGGTTAGAGGCAATTTTATAACACATGTAACTCTTTCACGAAAGTTTTCTTTAACAATTTAGCGCGAAACATTTTAAGCTGGAACGTGGAAATCATTCATACACAGCAGAAAATATTTTCTAATTATTCAAATATTTTGTTCCAATTTCTTTATACCTATACGGTGGAAAAAAGGATTTTAAGCTTAAAAAGTGTATTATAGGGTGAGATTTGTGATATTAATTTGAAAACACCGAAAAGTACATACATAAAAGTAATGTCCCAAAATGTTATAAAGTCGTTTTATGTAAGTCACTTAAGCCTGAATTAAGCAGATTTATTAATTGAATACTACATATAACCCTTAGAAGCACAGCGGGTCATCTAGAGACCCACCAACATATATGATATTACTATAATAATCATAAAAAATTATAATTATTTATGGAATAACTATTTTTAATAGTAAATAAATTACAAAAAAACATAAGTTTCTCCAAGATTAGATTTATCAAAAAACTTGTATGTAGGAGTTTTCGGGGTCGCTGATTACGAATCCTTTGTCAGAGTTTTAAAATTCAAAATGCGGATACAATATGGTGAATTTTTTTTAAAATAGTTTCAATGTTCATGAAAATTAGTATATGAGGGTTATCGAGATTGCTAATTACAAATTCTATTTTTAAAATTCAAAATGGCGGATCCAGTATGCACGAAAATTATATAATGGATCAGCCATTTGTAATTAAAAAAAATGTTGGTAGTAAATCCATAATCAGGGACCTCAGAAACCCCTGTATACTATTTTCATAAAAGTTCGATGGCTAGGAAAAAACATGCTTCAAAAGCATAAGCGTTTATTGTTTTTTTTTTTTTTTTTTTGAATTAGTGTATTATTTTTATTTAAAAAAAAAATGCGTGCTTGTTAAGAATTTTGGATTCTCAGACAAGCAAGCATTTGAACTTTACATATTTGGAATTTTTCTGCCCGTATTTTGATCCGGAAGGATTCCAGAATTCCTCTTTTAATTTAAATACGTAATTTGTAAAATTTATTAAGAGAATTTGCCTTAATATTATTTTTTAATTTTTGAGAAACTGATCCATCTCTAGAACTAAATTTAAAATTGACAACTTTCTTAAAAAGTGTTAAACATAATTATTTTTTCCGGTATATAAAGACAATCACCTAAAATTAAAATAGCAATATTTTTTGGAAAACCATTAGAAATAATTATTTTTCACTGAATCCATTAATTATTGATTTAAAAAGCTGTTTCCTAACACATACGTACAGCAGAAAGAAGGTTTTAATTCTCTTTGTTTATAGTGTTTTCAAAATAAATATCCAGATTTCTTCAACCCTTTTAAAACCACGTGTTTAAATCTTTTTTTTTGGTGTATTTTTAATTTTTAGTAAAAGTCAATTTACAATTTTACACTTGTCAAACTCTATATTTAAAATACACTAATTACACCGATTTATGTAATGTATAATTAATTGAAATCTAACCGACTCAAAGACCAAATGGTAAAATTAATTGCTTGTAGATAAATCTACTGAAAGTTTGTGATATTAACAAATTAGAGCACACCTCAGGTGGTGAGTGCATATATCTTTTAGATCGTAACATTAGCAAATATTTACAACTGCAATAAAATGCAAATCCGTTTATCTCTGTAGAGTGCAGAAATGATTTATGTAATTAATAAATAAAGTAAGTGTACATTAAGAAGCAATTTGTCAAATACTTTTATTTATACCACGTAAAGCCCGAGGTGTTAGATAATAAATGAAAAAGGATCCGGTGGCGGAAGTTTGAGAAAATACCATTGGTGGAATGGGATATTTACTAACTTAATTTGATTTACTGGCTTCTAACGAAAACTATTGATGTTAACAAAGCAATTTACAGTCAAAAGAAAATAAATGGATTTAAAATTCAACAGGGAAGGGAACAAAATTGTGCAGTGAACTAATCTGCACATGGTTGAATTCATTTAGTGAAGCCTTTTTACAAACTCAAATTTGAAGAGTAAATGTACCGAGAGAATTAATTAGTTGAAATAGGGGAATATAATTATTAATATTTTCTTTAACTTTACGTCCATTTCAGTTTCAGTTCATTTACGTTTTTCCTACAGTCCCCTTGTTTGCTTACACATATGAAGCACCTGTGCGTGAACCTTACGAGGAATGGCGTCGCTTTTACACAGCCCGCGCTCTATTCACCTGTTAATGCTTTCAGGTGGGTGTATTTATCCAACATATTCAGAACGTTGTAGTAAAATATTTTCTTCCCATTGTTCCGCGCATATTTTAGATAAAAGAAAAAGGGGAAGAGGAAAATTCTTACATGACTTACCTTAAAGCAGTAACTCGTCTCCTCGCCATCCCAAATTGTTCGTGGCAGTGGAAATTTGCGTCGAACCCGGTATTTTCCAACAGCACCTAGAGGTCTTCCACGCAGTTTTTCGGCTTCCACGTAATGCGCTACAAGGGAATATTAAAAATGTTCCCCCAGGAAAAAGGGGAAGGAAGAAATTAGATATGATGGTATATTTTTTAAGGCGACTTTAATGTAGTGGTTGCGTGAAAATAACGAATAAGAGTTTAGAAAAATTGTTGTGCTCATTAATGGGAGTCTTAATTTATATCATTCATGCATGAAATTCACACTTTTACTATTTTTCACAAGTATTTTACTATGCTGACTAAGAAAATTTAAGGGGTATTCACGCTTTGTTTTATTTCCTTTTGTATAGTTATATCAAGTGTAACATTTTAAATTTTCACAGATTTCCATCTCTTACACCCAAAAAATATTTTTCTTTCAAATAACTAATTTCCTGGTTCACTTGATAATTTTTGCTTTTGATTTTCACCTAACAAAGTTGTGGATAAAAAATAATAAAACCATATTGTTATTTAAATTCCATTTCTGGTTGAAACGATATAATAGAACTAATTCAGATAACGAGGATCTTTGTTAAAATAACTTACGACCAAACATTCTTGCGATTTTGGGCTGCCATTTTTGACCAAACTGAGTTAGATACATATGTTACCATTGTAATTCGACCACACTATTTCAATTAAACCAGTTCCTTAAATTCAATATGTATTAAATCTTGAGAAAGATTAATTATAAGAAAAGGCTATAGGAAAACGAAACTTTACCATAATTGCGATTTCTTTGAAACATTGGTATAGTTTAATTTATTTATTAAAAATTATACCTAATCTCAACTAAATCGAGAGCTCCGACTCGCTCAACTATTCATTACTACATTAGATGTACATTCCGATTCATAACTAATTATTTTAGACCACTGAATAGTCTGTGAAATTTATATACATTTCTGTGATCATTTGTATACTTTTATTTAATGCCTTTAATTTATATACGTATACTTTTCTAAATTTTCTATTGTAGTTCTACGTTATTACAGATTTTTGTTAAAACGAACATTGACCATGTTAAGTCATGAAGAATATCTGGTGAATTTAACGTGAATTAAAAGTTAAGATGAAACAATTTCTGTTTATTAAAAGAATCAAAAAATGTATCCTAGGAAAATCCAAATGCATTCTTGTTATTATAACCACTATCTAGTAAAATTGCCATTAAAATAGTTAGATGACCTAGGATCTAGTTATAAATTCATACCAACTGAATTAATAAGGCCTCATTGTTGAATTAACTATATATTTTTTTCAGTTTACAATGATATACAACAGTAAATGCAACCAAGCGTGAATACTCATTTTGTTACAAATTTTGTAATAAGTGTTTCCAATTCTAATTATCTAGATTAGTTAATATCTTATATTTTTCCTTTTGTGGTTGGCTGTGTTTAATTCTGGTAAATTTTCTTGCAGATCCAAAACGAAAGTATTCCACAAGGGTAAGTTAGTTATTTTTAGAGGCGCCGGATTTCCGATAATAACTATCAAATGAGTTAACAACAAATGAGAGCTGTAACAATATTGATTGTGATTTCAACAAGACGGCGTTATGTGCCATACAATGACCGAAACAATCGAATTATCATTGAAAAGACTGTTTGGCGAAAATCTTACATCAAGAAATGGATCTGTGAATTGGCCAACAAGATCGTGTTATTTAATACACATAGTTGGATAAATTTTTGTGGAGATATGTGAAGTCTCTTAACTAGTTTCGATTGACGCATTGGAATGAAAGCAAATTTAAGGTTACTTGCGCAATTTTTATGTGTTTTATTTAAATTAGAAATTCGGACACGCTTAAAAAAACACCCTTTACAATGTAGACTACGAAATAAGGGTGACCTTAGACTGTCGATTTTGAAGAACGAGGATACAGAATAGTAGAAAATGTTGTCTTCAACTTTATAACTATTATAATTCGCCGGCGAAATTAAATTGGATATCAATGTGAGAACATTCAAGCTCAAAACTTTGTACTTGATCCTCTTAATGCATTATTATTTTAAATAAAATTCATTTGAACTAATAAATATGTAGGTATATATATGTATTACATTTTTGACAAAATTAAGGTGGACAGACAATTTTTAGGATGATGATATTTTTTATCATAAAGTTGCAGCAATTTAAGATGAATGATTAAGAGTTTTCTTTTGAGGTGGTAAACAATTTTAATTGACGGCTTTTCTTAAAACATTATTTTAAAATCAGTGCACAGGATAACTCAGAATATTTTAAATTTATTTGAAAAGGTAACCTTTAATTTTTGTCTAAAGAAACTTTAAGTGTTTTTTAAGAGAGATTTATAATTTTAAAAATCCCTATTTTGTGCTTTTTGGCTTTGTAATAAATATTTGTACGTCAATGGTTTTGATCAAACCGCAGGAACTTGTACGTAGATTGGTACATACAAAAAATATTCATTTAATCATGAAAAGTTTCCAAACGTAGGTAGTAACACTTTTCTTAAGAGTGGTTGAACATCTTAAGAGAATATTTCTAAAAAAAATAGAAAAACTACAATTGCTTGAATTTTATGAGTGAGTTTGAAGGTAGTTCTCACTTCTAAATTTTATTTCATGTGAAATCAATATCTATGACGTATAATTTATTAGTAATTATTGATCTTGGAGAATTGTAGATAAGGAAATTTTTTATTTACCCTATTTTTCAAAACTATTGTATGGAAAAAATGCTATGCCTAGTGATATTAAACAAATGCGATTATGATAAAGAAATTCCAGATTACCGAAATATACTTAGTGAATCCTTACTATATACAATATTATTGTTATTCCTAAAATCAAGCCAGACATTTCCAGTTTGCTAAAAGTAATGTAGCTAGAAAAAACCTAACTATCGTATCTACTTAATACAAATTTTTAAACTATTTTACACTAAAAAGATAATTAAATGCATACCTTTAAGCCATAGTGTCTGCAATTTAGAGTGATTATGTGGTGAGAACTGATGATGTTCGAGTAGCCTATATAATTCTTTGTATTGTCCTCGGTGGAATGCAACAACAGCCTTTGCTTTAAGCACAGACTCGTTTAGCTGCAGTTTATCACATTGTGGTAATGACCATAAAAATCTCCCTAACCTCTCTATGTTACCGGCTTGTTGAAGAACCTGAAATATAATAAAGATAAAGTTCCTTAAAATTTTCTGTTATATGTTTTAACATCTACAATCATAACCTTTCTTCTGAATTTATTTATTAAATTATGTAATGAAATATCAATATTTTATATTTTATCGTATTCGATTTATATTAGAGAACAAATTATTGAAACTAAATTAATTAACATCTCAGTTTTATGTAAAAATTATTAAAATACACAGGAAATGATTTCATGGTAGAATTTTTGTGGGAGAAAAAAAAAACAAATAAATTCTATCTTCGGTTTTTATATCACAATAATTAAAAACTTAACACGGATGTGAAAACGTGATATCTCTTTTTTGTTTTTATAAAAATTCCATAGATTTTTCACTGCTTAAAGGCTTATTTTATTTTTGGGTACATGTGTTCATTTTACGTTTTTAACGAAAAGCTCATACTATTCAAATAAACCATTTACTAATTAAAATTATTTTTGGATTTGTAATCCTTTTGGCAATAATTTTTTCTTTGGATACTGATAATACGTGTACTTCCTGATATATGGTATGATACACAATCTAACACTACCAGAAAATTAATTAGACCTTCATAAACTGCATTCATCGGATAAAAGTCAAACAGACTCGCTGCAGGCATTTGTTATCTTTTTTTATGAACTATAATGGAGAAGATGATTTTTAATTTGCTGAATTTCTTTTAATGTCAAGTTGAGTAAGCTATAATAAAAATGTATTAAATACATTTTACATCTCGGAAGACTCTCATAAAATGACATATAAGTTTTTCTTATTCTTATTCCTAGCTTTTTTACTTACATAACACTGATATAATTTACTTTTATGTTATGTTATGCTATGTTATGTTTGGAACCATCAAATTAAAGCAGGAATCTATAAATCTATCTATAAATAATTCTACATTATTTAGTAACATTAATTAGCGTCATTCTTTTATTCATCAAATTAATCTTGTAGGGTATTTTTAAATGATTCATAGTTATCACGTGCTCCTATCAGTTTTCATTTGTTCCCTCTTTTTTAGAGGATTTTTAATTTTATTTTCATTCCAATGCCAACAAACAATTTTATGAGGCTTCGTAAAATGTAAACAAAAAATGATTGCGAAACATAAAGATTTTGTTTTGTTTTTTAATTTTTCATCTTTATGTTTCGCAGTATTTTTTCATGAGAAGAAAATAAATTCTTTCTTCCATTAAGTCAAAAATAATTCATAAATAATGATTTTTTGAATGAATCTTTTATGAAAATAACAAAGTATCAATTATCTGCGTGTAGCATGAGCGCGTTATTAAAATTTTTTGAATGTTTGTAATTAATGAAATTTTTTTCACAGAATTGCATGTATTTTATTATATAAATTATAGATTCCGTTTCAAAATTTTGTTTCTCATTAACATAACAATAGCTATATTGAGAAATCTTTAAGGTAGTAAATTATTATTCATTTCCTACTTAATTTTTATTAGTAGGTACCCTGGTTTAGTTTCCTATTAATACTCATAAAATATTGTTAAGAATAGTAATGATCATTAAAAAAACTCTTTTATAAATTATTAAGAAATCATTTAGCATGTTAGGAGAAGTTAAGCAAAATCAATAATTGGTTTCAAAACCTATTTGCTCAATCAATATTGACCAAAAGGTGTAGGACCAAAGAATAAAAACAAACAAAGTATTAAAAATTTACAAAAGAATATCTCTATTGGGATTTATTTATGCTTTAAGATTTTCATATTATACTAATTTAGATGTCGATGTTTTACGCTAATAGATTTTTTACTGAATTAGAATTTTCTTTCGTTTCTCTTTTTCGTATTTATTTTAAGCATTCTGTATTTCGAATCTTTTTTTTAATCAGATCGATGACACTGGTCAACAATATTTTTTTCTACAAGCCATACGCAGATTTAGTTTTTTCTTCAATATTAATGACATTTTCTAAATTTAAAAATGTTCATTTTTAGTGTCGAAAAACACCTTTTATTACATTTCAAAAAAGCAAAATGGAATTTTCGTAGCTACCAGTTTTTGTTTTATATAACATGTTTTACGAAACCACGTTTAAATTCTTAACTACAAGCTAACTGGGTATAGGAACGTTATTCTTTAAATGATTGCAGAATTTATTGACAATCATTTAATAATGACATTCTATTTCTAGTTCCTATGGTGTTGTTGCGGATTCGTTCGACAAATATTCAGTAAAATAATGACAGAATAAAGAATAATTACTTGGGGAAATAATCATTACTTTAGACGTACTCATATTTTGGTGTATTTCCTATCGTATCGTTGTGCTGGGTGTAAGATTTTAAATGTTCATAGTTATTTCTATGGCAACTTAATTCCTTACACCTTTCAAAATGATACAATAGCAAATATAATGCACAAATACGCCTTTTATGTAACATATTTTAACAATATGGGTATTCACGATTTTTTATTTTTACCATTGTATCATTATAAAACGTGTAAAAAAATCGGTTGCCATAGAAACAACTATGCAAAAGCAACTATGCAAAATATAACAAATCGTGAATAACTCTAATGTTATTGTTTAAACTACTCAGTACCTAAATACGAAATAATATTGTTGTATTTCCTATTACATCGTATCGAGTGTAAAATTTTAAATTTCCTCTTTCATAATTATTTCTTACAATAATACAATAGAAAATACAATTAAACTATTTCGTATCAATTTTATGGATATTTTAGATGGTAAAAATGTGACATAAATTTTTAGATGAGGAATGACATGTTGCTAATTTTAAATACTAATGTTGAATATAATTATTACATTCAAAATTGTATGCCCTTTTCATTCATAGTTATTTATTATTATTATTTGTAGCGGGTCGTTAAGTTACTCTAGGTACCTCTCGATAGCAAACGCGACCTGAAAGATCTATTGTGCTTCATTCATAGTTACTATTTTGCAATTTTTTAGGGGGCTCTACCTGAAGTTTCTGGACGGAAATCAATAGTTTTCGGTTAGTTTCAGTCTGTAGGAAACCATCCTCTAGCTACTAAATTATAAGCAGAGTAAAATAATGCATTATTCTTGGAATGCATTTCCATACTCAGTATTAATACAAGTAATGGAAACAAGACAAATTACCAGTACCATTACAACACATTTTATTACAATTACCAAGTAATGGTTATTTCACCATTAATGTAGTTCAGAAGCATTACTCGAAATTACGCAGCGCAGCATGACCAAATAATAACTCTGCATTACTTCACAATTCTCCAGCACCACAATTAAACTATACAAATCACAAATGCTCAGATCAACTCTACTTCTACATAATAAACTTTTACATTGTATATTTTTTAATGTCTAGAAAATCCAATATATACTATATGTATGTAGTTCAATTTTATAAGGATTACATTTTATAAGTTTATTCAGATGAACGGAATTAACGTAATGGCACCGAATACCGGCCATTTAAGGATTGACTACATTTATTTATTGTTATTGAATTAATAGGAACATTTATTTCAATTATGTTAGTGGTTTCAATATGAGAAAACGATTCTGAACAATAATAAATTATTCCCGTTCGTTTATTTTGTCGTTGGTATATTTAAAATTAATTTTTAATAAAAAGCTTGCCATTGTTGGACTAGGACCCTAACTCCGGCCACTATCTCGTACTGCAATAATCTTTGAGATTATTACATAACTAAAGAATATATGAGTCAAGAATAATTATCAAAATCATGATTAATTATTGAGATGATACAAAAACATTTCTCATTTTTCAAGTATCGATTTTTAGGATTTCATCGATCTATTGAAGCAAAATCTAACCTTCGACCACATTAATAATTTTTTTTCGCTTAACAATAAATAATTTTATTATTTTTTTTTAACTGATTACAAGTACAGTAATTAATTTATATACATATTTTACTAGTAAAAATGAATTTATATTTAGTTTTCGCATAGATATTTATTAAATAACCAAGTGGCCGGATTTAGGTAGCCGGCCGGTATTCGGTTCGATTACGTTAAATGTAATTCCATATAAAGACCCCACTTTTAATTTTTGAAAAATATTTTGAAAATAGCAATACTATCAATCATATTATGTATGAGACTTGTTTTCGATGTAATGCTGAGTATTTCTAAGTAATGACAGGTAATGCTGAGAAATGGTTCTGAAGTACGGTAATGGTGAAGTGATTTGGTAATGGTAATTACATTTTTTGAAGTACCAATACTGGTAATGGTACTACTACAAGTGCAATTTCCTTATAATTTGCATAGATTATATAAAATGATTATCTAAATCCAAATCCGAACTATATTTAAAAAAAACTATTATTTTAGAAGACAAACAAATATATTTTATCTTATATATCGTTTGAAAGTACGTTTTAATTGTAGTTAAATTTGTTTAGTCTTTTTCTAATGAGATACATGTAGTATTACAGAAAAAAATAATTTAGATGTGATGAGCTAGAGTCAAACCCGAATTTCACTAACTTTCTGGGTACTCTAGTTTTCTTTGAGTTGCCTCTTTTATTTGTTGACTACTTTGAAATTGTTACACCTTCCTCTATCAGATAAAAACAGAACTATCTAGAAAACAATAATTTTATTGTAATTTATTTATGCTTCAAGATTATCATCTTTAATTAATTTCGATGTCTATGTCGTGAATCGGTTAACGCTCATTAATTTTTTGCTAAATCAGAGTGTTTCCAATTCTAATTTTTGGATTGCCTATTTCGTTGGATCGATAAAAGAGATAGGATAAATTTTGTTACATCCATAATCGATAAAATCAAATATCTTGCTATAATGTTTTATTATGGGCAAAAAATAGAGATGTCTTATAAACTATAATAAAAATTGGAATAGAATAAAAAAATAGAGCTTACTTCGCAGACGCATGCGACCTGCTCCTGTGTGAATCCGAAACTCGGGAGTGTTTCCCGACCGCCGCCGGTGTTGATGGTGCCATTGCTTCCATTTCCGTTGGCGGCGCCACCTGTGCTGCCGCCGATGACACCTGTTGAACCATTTTGCCCTAGAATTTCCAGGCCACTCTGATTATTGTTGCTCGTCGTGTTGTTGTTATTGTTGTTGTTGTTGCTGTTGTTGTTGTTGCCGTGCTGCGGGACGACAGCGGTCGAGACCCCCGAAGGGCTATAAGGGGGCGTCTGTCGGTTGCTCACTACAGCTGTGCTCGTCGATAAATCATAAAAATCCGTCGCTGGGTGTTGGAGCATATTTTTTATTATCAACAATTAGCGTTGCTCGTCTCGGCTGCTGCTGGTGTTCCCCACACTGATTGGTTCCCGCCTTTCCTGCTTTTAGAATATTATTTTCTTGCACTTTTTCACTGCATCGAACGCAATCATTTTCTATTATCACTTGGGACCGCGAAACATAATTACGCAAAGGGGCGCTTTTTTTAAATTAACCTCTGACCTTTAGCACTAGCGCTTCACACCACTGGCATTATTTCTTATTATTATTTTTATTTATTTCGCGCACAGAATATATTTCTTTTTAATTGCTCCTCAGAATGGCACGGACGGTGTCTAATTTTAAAACGTTATTGCACTAGATTCTACCTGAAAAATTATTATTATGGCACTTTTAAGCAACCGTGATTCTTTCAGCACGATCTCGAGATTTATTGAAGTGGAGTTTCGTCATGCAATTCACTCAAGATCAGCGGACAAGTAAAAGAGTTGTCCCTCATCATAGAAATCATCAAGTGTTTTTCTAATGGTTAACCATCTTGTCTTACTCAATAAAATTTATCTTTGGAAAACTGCACGATATCCAACTGTGGGTGGAGGAGAATGAAAATACTTAGGCTGATTAAACTTATCCGTAAATTATTCCATAATGCATCTACCCCTTGGTATGTTTTAAATTAATTTAAACATGTTGATTTTATCTGGAACTTTAAGTTGATCTTTCTCATAAAAATTATTGTTATACTGCAGTAGGAATTTCTTCATAGCTTATAAATTCCTTGAATTGGTAAAATTATACAAAACGTCTATAATTCAAACTTAGAAATGTATATATAAATTGACTCGTCCATAATTTAAATTTTCTTCATTTGGTACTGCGTATACATGCGGGGATTGAATCCGGATTCAATCTGGATTCAATCTAGTTAAATGTCATGTAGACGCAGATCGAATCCAAACGAGATCGACTCGAGCCGATCCAACTTCTCGATCTGGATCGAATCGAAATTATCCCATATAAACGCGGATCGAGAGATTGAAAGATCGAAATTGCTTTGACAGCACAAGTTTTTGAAGTTCTTCGAGGTTGTGTGGTGACAGCCGCAAATAAATTTATTTTTAGGCAATGAGTAAGAGAAATTTGTGGGGACATGAGCAGACCCTTGCTCTCCTCGATATTCACTTCACATATTTGCAGGTTATTTTATCTGTCACTTCGATCACATTTCGAGCTTTCAATCTTTCGATCTAGTGTGGTCATATACGCACACCGAATTTCGATCTTTCAATCTCTCGATCCCTCAATCCTCCACATATACGTACTCTGGGTCTTTAACTCGTATCCGAAAGTTTAGATGTGTATTTCATGATGTTCTAGATTGCTGTACAACAGAAAACGCGCCCAAACTTCATCCTAGACTTGTTATAGTCAATACAAATTTAAAAGTTCCTTCACTTTTAGTTCTTAAAAACAAAACCTTCAATAAATCAAATTTTAATGTATCTCGAAATTTCAACATGAAAATAAAACTTCTTAGTTTATAAAAAAACAAGTCTAGTTATGACTTAATGGATTTTTCTAAATACATAATAAATCTTAATGCACTTAGTTCAGTAAAATCTCAATGCACTTAGTTCACTAGATTTATGATATTGTAGGCATGTTTGAAAACTGAAGATTTCATTAATATGATTTTAAACAGAAGATTCCGCACCATCCAAGAACACTTATAGGGTCATCAGGTCTGTCCGATTGTCACAAAAGGTCTAAACTCTTTAAATTGATAATAAATTTAAATAAAATAAAAGGTTAAGAAATTTTAAAGATTAAGTCTTTTTTGGAATCCTCCTCATTCATTAAAATTCGTGGTCAATTCAAAATAAATTGTTTTGAAGAAATAAGTAATGCAAAAATGTATTTTGAGACCTCTATTTTGGCATATACATGGATTTTTTAAGTGGTTATACAGATTGTTTAATATTATAAATAGTTCAATTAATTACATTTCCAGCCAATTAATTCAGTCATTCATTTATTGACTAAAGGTAAGGTGCATAAACCAACGATATGCCTATTTATAAATCTAAACATGGATGGTTTTTTGTATTTCTTAACCCTATTATTTTGAAAATGTGACCTTATTCAGAATTTAAAGTCTATTATTTGTTCAGCATTTTAAAACAACACAAAATGTGTTAGCCAGTGTAATTTATAGTACGTATCTATTTTTATCGTCTATAAATACGATTATTCAGCAAAAAATCACATTTAGGGAAACGTCACGTGTGAAATATGGTTTTCAAGGCTCTTTTTAAATACTTCAGTCATGTTTCCTTGTAATATTGTATATATGTGTATTTTCTAAAATGTTGTACTGAAAATATATCTACACTTTCCTATTTTTTAAGATGAAAGTCTTAAAATATAAATTTTGGGGCTTAAACAGTCAATGTCATCTTTATATATATAAAAATCTCGTGTCACGATGTTTGTCCGGGATAACATCCGAAACTACTCAACCGATCTTGATAAAATTTGGCACATTGTGTGTAGTTTGGTCCAACTTAAAATATAGCATAGTTTTTATCTCGATTATTGATCTCACTATTTTTTTATTGCACATTAAATGTAATATTTGTAAGCTCCATAAGTTTCTAACAGATGGCGATGTAAGTTAATTTATTGACACAACACTTCATTATCTTTTGATATTTAGGGTGGGTAACCATCCAGTAGATGGCATCGTGTGTCGATTTCTTGACATATTTGTTTAGGTTTACGACATAAGCATGCTTTTTCAATACTTCATGTATCATTTTTATAATCTTACTGTGTATTGTGTTATAATTGTGCTGTGTATTGTTTGTATATTATTATTTCCAACGATCAAATAATAATACAAATCTTTGTATATCATTTTTTTTTCGTTGATTTTCATAAAATTCAAGAAAATGTTACGATAAATTCTCAAACGTGTATTTTTTGCTTGTTTTCCACTTTTTATCTCTATTTTATTCCAATTATTTAATCTGTTAATTGTTAAACAATTAATTAATTAATTAATTGTTAGTTATTTTATTATGTGTTATTTAATTTATTTATTATTTGTTATTTAATTTATTTATTAAGTGTTTTTATTTTAATTTTAGTAAAATGTCGCTAGTTTCTTATAAGGTTTTAATTAAGAAAGACATCACCCAAGATGTCAGCTTAAAAATTTATTCTTTTTTAAATATAGATTTAAAAATCTCTTTTTTTAGTACCCATAAAATTTTTAAAAGATAAATTCCTATATTTATTTTATTGGTTACTAAAGAGATTGTTTTTTTTTTTTTTTTTTTTTTGTGACGAACAAAGATTTGTGGAAAACTAAAAGTTGGTATATTTAGAATTTTTTTTTACTATGGGTAATATATCATCATGATTACTGTTTGATTCGAAATGCTTGTTTCTGTTTCTTTTTTTTTCTTCATGTTCTGAAAACAAATTAAATCGATTCCGTCTGAACGAGTAACGTCTACAACACACAAAATTCGAAATATCTTGGCCAAGCCAAAAAAGATATAAGCCGCGCAGTTCAGTTTCCAACTCGGCTTCATATTTCCCCCTGGGTGCCGAAAAATCATCCATCGAAATTACGCATATCATTTCATAGGCTGTAAAATGTTCTAAAATAGAAACTTCCACAAATTCCCAACAGTGTTCGTTATGACCAGCATTTTCGAATTTGGACCGTCGCCAAGATACTTTTTTTAGACGCTATATATTTTGTCGAACTCATACCAAATCGTGCCACAATTGCGTGTGCACCACGCATGAATCACGCATATGGCCCCCCTTACGCACTCTTGTGCTTTCGTTGAAAAGTTTCAAATAAATTTTCTCTTTTTTTTTTTCAAAAAATTGTTTTTTTTTTTTCGGACCCAATTCCTCCCATAAGAAGAACCATCCGTCCATGTGGTGTGTTCGAAAAAGTCCGGGTGCGGGTTAATGAGTACCAACTGTTGATTCACAATTTTATTTTCTGAATTGAGTCGCAGTCAATTTGGATGTGTGTGAATTGAGTAAACAAAAGCGCAGTCCACAACCACCACAAAGGAGTTTTGTTGCTGCGATCGCGAATAGTTTTTTGTGAGTGTGTTTTGGATTCCTTTCAGCTAAGATTTCTAATTTTGTAACTGAATCCCACACCAGATCTCATCTCTGAGGAAAACGTATTGCCGGTGATTGCTGATCTTATGCATAAAAGTGCTATTTTGGCATTTTTGTGATCTCATGGAATTTCTCACATTCGGAAGTGGGGCATATTTTTTCGAATATAAATTGTAAGAGGGGGGAAAAAAAAAAAAAAATAAGAACGTGTTTCTGAGCTGGCATTTGTTGAAAGAATTCTATATTTTCTTGTTGGCGGAACGGCAACATCATGAACAGGAATTAAAATATTTGTTTGATCGGAAGAAAACAAAATGAAAATTGTCTGCTTCCTGTGATAAACACTTTTACGAGGCGTGGTTCATTATTTTGTTGACGTATATCCTTTTCAATGGGGTTAATTTGGCGGAATCTAGTTGTATCAGCAATTTTTTTAATTTTTATTATTCTCAAAAAGAGACTTTTGTATTCTTGTACACGTGATATATGCGTAGATAATTATTTAGAGGAGTTTTAAAAAAGATATATTCACCGTCCAATTTTATTCAGCTACTTATTCAGCTATTACGTGTCACATGTGAGTGATACGACAATTAAAGTGTAATAAGATTTTAGAACCTATTTGAATCAAAATATACAAGTGAAATGTATATTAAAGTACTAAAGAGAAGGTTTACTACTATTATTAATTAAGTTTTTTTCCTACTTTGGTTTGCAGGCATTAATTTAAGCGAAAAAATCCCAAATTTAAAAAATTTCGAAGAAATCAAGATTTTTTAAATATAAAATTCAATATATTAATCCATATCGCATTTTTGGTAAAGTATTCAGTATAAGTTTTTGAATGGCAAATTTTTTAAAAAAATAAATAATAAATTAAATTAGATATTTATATTTTTGAAAGAATTGTAATTATTGAATTACTTAAAAACTTTTTTTTTTTTTTGGAAATCTTAATAAATTGATAAATCACTTGAATAATAAAATTTTCGCTACAAATTCAAAAACTTTATTTTTTCGTGTGAAATTTGAAATACTTTTAGATTATTTTAAAATGTATCAAAATTGTAATTAGAGGAAAAATAAAGTGTTTTAATACAATGTAATCCTAATAAATTTAATTCGCCTCGTTATTACGTACGCCGCCCCCTTGATTTCAAAGTTTTGGATCATTTACTCGTAAGCAGCAGATGATTTTGATACTAAAGAAAATTTATGATTTGTTTTTGTAAGAAATCCATTTGCACCATTCTATGAATGCAGAATTATAAAACTGAAATTAAAATTTACTTTAATGTCAATAAATTATATATTTACACTGGACACAAATTTTGCTCTTATTCAAATTGAGGAAATTATAAAATTTGTAAAATAAATATATATTTTGAATTATTTCTTTCGTTTCTGCTTTATTTACCAATTTTCGCTGACTGCGAATCTGAAGTCAAATTTAACAAATTCAAAATGGTGGGTTCAAGATGGCGGACAAAGACATTAAAATTTTATAAATCTGAGCATAAACTAGCTCTAGGGGGTTTTCGGGGGGTCGCTGATTGCTGATTGCAATCAGCGAACTCAAAAACCTCCCTGTATAAGTTTTTAAATAAATCCTATAAGAACTTCTTTTTTCATAGTCATAATATTATATGTCATTGAATTTTCGACTTTCAAACACCATTTTGGACACCGCCATTTTGAATTTCAAAGCGTACTCATATGCAAATTAAGGAACAGTGTCCATGGACGCAATATTATTGCTTTTCTGCCAAATTTTTCATTGGTTTCGAGCCATAAATAATGATTTTTGAAAAAAACTGATTTTTCTTAAAAAAAGCGAACATAACCTCTGTAGTTCCAAATCATTATCATATTCTGAAAGTTCATGAAATTTTATATCAGTATTGACCAATGCAGAATTTTTATGTGAAGGTTTCAGTAGAATTTAGGGCGGGTGAAACAACTTATGAAAATGTGTCCGTTTGGGCCTTAACGGATTAACACATGAAATTCGATTTATCTATCAGGGTGGTATGTTCTTTAATTAAAATAAATTCGATAAAAGTAAAGGTTTATTTTATAGGTTTAACCATGTACCTGGTATATAATAGCACTTGCAACATAACTATGAATGCTAATAAACACAACACATACGAGGAAGCTGAGGTGAACAGTCTTAAATTTTGCAAATTCACATTTTAGCTCAAACATTAAAAATCATAAAAATTCCCATGAAGAAAATGTAACCTTCAAATTTTGATTTAATATTACTCTTAAACAACTTGTTTGTTTTTTATTTACGTAGAAGCCATTCGTTCTTTTCACTTAGGTTTTTCGTAAAGCAAATTTTATGCAAAAAGCACTAAACTAGCCGCTATAAAAGTCAACATAAAGATTTTTGGTCAAACTCTTAACTGCACCGCAGAGATTAATGTTTTAATATACCACCTTATTTCTTAAAAGATGTAAGATTTTAGAAAGTCTCGTGTGAAAATCCTTAATATTTTTTATTATTTAGCTGTTAAAGTTTTATTTGGTAATAATATTTTTCAAACTATTTTATTAAAATAAAAGAAAAAATATTAAATTTACCTTGACTTTAAAAATTTTCTATTTTTTTCCTAAACTAATACTTTATCATATTATCTCGTATACCATTTAAGTCCTAGTTAACCTCAAAATTTGTATATTGTTGTTAAATAAATTAATGCTCCCAATAACTGAGCAAAATCCTCTTTGTACCCTTTTTTAACATAATGTAACACCTTACTTAGGCTATAATAAAAAAAAAAATTATTGAAAGCCGCACCAATACATTAATACAATATTTAAATTTCAATACAAGTTTCTTCTCAATTTTTTGAATTCATACATGCGAAAACATATTTTATGTAGCCTGCCACCCATTTTTCTTTTTTAATTGCCTTGAGGATTGACAAACTTACATAAGTTTTTGTAAGATGTGACATTTCTTATTAATATTTTGTGTTTTCTTTGACGTCTGCATGATTCATGATTATTGGGTATATTTTGAGAAATTCTAAAGATTATATAAATTTTACATTGTTTTATAATGCTTCTTATTTATTTATTTTTCTTGAATTTTGGTTCACTTGTGAACTTTTAAATGGACATAAGGGATAGATTTTGTTTATTATTAATTCAATAACTTGTTTTTAAATCAATTAGCTAATAGCCAATTAAGTGGAATAGTGGAATCTTGTGACAAATCGATGATATGAAAAATTGTAGTTTTTAGAGTTAACAATAGTCACACATATACCCTGAGAAAAAAATTGTATTCTAAAATCAAGAATGATTAAGATTAAACTGAGATAGAAAATTATCTGCAGGTGAAGTTTTAAATTAATTGTTATGGAAAGACACTCAAGAACACAAATCACTACTACTAATGAAAGCTAGCAAAAACACTAATTTCTTGAGTTATTTAATTAAGTTTTAGTTTTCTATGACGTTTTAAATCAATTTTTCGAGTAAAAACCGATGGTATCTACACCTCGGCCGCACCACGGTCAGTTCTGCTTTTGAAAAATATGAAACCACGTCTGCACAGTGTAGAATAAATTCATGAAAAATTTTAAAGTCTAAACGACTGCAGCCGAGGTGCCCTGACCGAACCAATTTATATAAATACGTATATGTATATTTATATATTGGTTCAGATCCGATGGTGCAGCCGTAGTAACCTTTAAGTGGCGGAACTATGGCCGTCGTGCGAACTTGGTGCAGTTTAAATATTTTTAACCACGCACTGGGTGCCTTGGGGTCCAGATGACCCCCTGTATTGTCCCAAGCATATTTAAAAGTTCATAAACAAATTGTATATAATTATGAATAATGATGTAAGCCCTAAAATTGTATTGAGGTATCTTTTCAGTATTATGTTTTCTAGAAGAATTGTTAATGTATTTATTTTTGTTATTCTTCCTCTGTTCTTCTTTAAATGAACAAATGAAAAACAAATACCATGAAATAAAGTTCAAGGCCAAAATAGGAAGTCAACACATGCTAATGACCTAAAACTCAAATAAATATTTTTTATGTTGATATGAAATATAACACCAATTTTTGGCCACCAACCTTGCTGCAGTACTGCAAAAGAGCAGTGTTGCTTCAAAACACATTAGCAATCTTAAAATTCCATTGATGAAAGAACCAACCCAATTTCTTTGAAAATATATCAAATAACCCTTCCGTGCCCCTCTAGGGGGTCATATTCTTTAGTTTCTAGAGCGCAAGTCTGACAATCAGCTCGTCACCAGAGAGATCTGCTCTGAACGCTAGTGCGCTGTGCGATGTAGATTTGTGTTGCATTGCGATATTTTTACGCCTCCGGAAAATCCCTAAAGTCCAAAGTAATTTGAACCAAAGCCAAAACATTTGGTCGAATTGTCAGCGGTGAGTGGCAATTAAGCGAAAATCCATTGAAATTGATGTGAGAGAGATGTTTCGGGGAGGGGAATTTTATACCGCAATATACACATAATATTATTTTATACTAGGTGGCCGGCTTCGCGAACTAAATTTATAAGAAGGGCGAACCATCATCTTACTAAAGCAAGACAAGAAAGTATAGTCCAAAGTTAGCACACGCTCGTGAGCAGAAGGATAAATAAAGCAGAAAAGTTTATGTTTTTTAGGTACGTATGGCTCTACCATTGGGCCGTAGTATGACGGATTGTATCTGAGGGTAATTTGATACATTTTTGGAGCAGTGCTCCTCCGAGGGTACCCGAGGCATTCAAGCGGTGGTGCATAGTAGCAAGCAAGAGCACGCCGGGGAAGAAGAAAAACCTTATTTTAAAAGAGATACACGATGAAAAGATGTGTATTTTCTTTCTTTTATTTCTTGTTTCCTTTTTACACGGGTAGTGTATAATTATATCTCCTCGCGGCTATATTTTCCTAAAGTATGCTCACAAGCGTGTAGATGTGATCGAAGGTCCCCTCGCGCCTGTCTTGTCTACTATATGTTCTGATGAAGAGGGCAACATAGTCAACATATAGTCCATATTATAGTCCCTCCAATACACGTTTAAACGCAGGCCACACTGGATGAAGGAGAGGGCTTTTATGTTGGCACAGCGAAAATCAATAGGTGAAATTTGATATTGTTTACAGTTAGGAGACAGTGTATATTCCAAAAATCGACCAGCTCGGCTATATTATGTTATGCGGGATATTAATGTATATATGCTGGCTGGATTTTATTTTTTTTTTTTGTATTTTTATTTTATTATTTTTTGTTGTATTTCCACCCTATTTGGAAAAATTGTGATAATACTCCTCCTCCACCCGTAGACAGTTGACGAGAATCCAAAAAATTTATATGTTGAATCCGAAACTCCACTTTGGACTTGTATGTCTCAAAAAAAAATTCATTTTAAGAACAATATGTAAATAAAGATTCAAAAATCTCAACATCCACTATTCGATATTAAAAAACTCACTATTCAAAAAAAAAACCAAAAATCTCACTATCAAAAGCACACAGAAGCACAATGACGATTTTTTGCACAGATATTGCGCGAATTGATCCTATATTTTACACGTTCTAAGTTCACTAAAATCGCGTAAATATTTAGGCGGGCAATTTGAATCAAAATAAACAAACAATAATTCTATATAATAATTTCTTTTTTTTTGGTATAAGATTTACATAGAAAAAAAAAATACGGGAACCACTACGGAACAAATTTTCGCATAGACGACCTCACGCGAAGACCATGTACGACCAACTAATGAAACTGAATCCGACAGGAGTTGAGTTTCATCATCATCCTCAAAGAAAACAACCTGAAGTCGTCTGATGAAGATTGTGTACATGTATGTGTTTGTGTGTGTGTAGTAGTAGTCTTTTTTCATATCCAGATAGGGCGGGTTTACACTGTATATGTGAACGCTATCTTGTTCAGTATTGGTGCTCAAAGCCAAGAGAACTGAGGACTGCCGCAAAGTGTGGTTTTATAATATGGATGAGTTGGTCTCTGCTACGCAATGGATTTATTTTTAGATCATCACAGAAACAGATCGTTCCACATGTGCGTATAGATCACTAGTATTCCACTCTTCACTAGGTCTCTACTTAAAACCATTATTTTAGAACAGATATACCACAAGATACTAAAATGCTAGTTTTTTTAGTACATATGTATATTTTTGTATTGACACAATATTTCGCGACTTGCATCTATTCTGCAGTTGGATCGTCATTCGACCGCCGTTCGACCGCGCACACAGAGACTATTTTTAGCTCTATCGAAGTCAATAAACTCTCAAAAATTACTCCGTGTAATGAGAGGTAATTGGCACGATCGAACGAACACACAGGCGCATCAAAATAATTTTCTCGTCCATTCAAAAAAACCTCTAGTGTCTCAGGTGCCGCCTCTTACCTTTCTTTACCTGCTCGATTCCGTCACGCTTCACGCATACTACAGCAGACACAGATCACATCGGACCAGACATCTGCTCAGCCTCCATATTACCAGTTTCTTGACCACGCCCCCTAGATTCTCAAGGGGTGTGTCTTTCACTTTATGCATTCGCAATGTATCCCCTTGGTTTGAGAGGTTTGGCCTCGAAATTGACCAACATATTGCATGTTTCTGATTGGTTACTGATTACCTTAAGTGGTTAATGAGCTTGCGCGGCTCCGATGACTCTGACACGCTCCATGGAGGTGAATTGTGCACCTTTACATAAGAATTTCGATTCTTTTGTTTCGAAACTCCTCCGCTGGCTTCCGGGGATATCTTTTTGTTGTTCTTTGGTATGCCTTTCTGATGCCTCTCTGATGCCTTTCTGATGCCCCAGCTGTTTGTGGTTGGCGCTCAAACTTTGGATGATTTTTTTTTTGCTGTATGGTGGTGGTGAGGAGGGGTCTTTAAGATGATTTTCACTAAATTTAGGACAACACCCACAACTCATTTTGGATGCTGATTATATTTTACATCATAAATGATTTCTCTTTTATTTACCTTTTAACTTTTGTAAAATGTCAGCTTTTAAGTTTTTGGGTCAAACCTATAGGCGTTTACGTAGTCATATAATAAATTTTAAATAGAATGAGACATGCTGTCATAAAATATATTTGTGGAATTGTAGGAAAAGGATTAAATTGTCTAATTATATTTTATTGTTTTAGAAAGGCTCTTACGTAGTTATCTTGGAATATAAAGTGTAATGATTTTTAGTCAACTTGGCACTAACATATTTCAAAATGTGTCTTTCGTAGTACACAAGAAATTTTCACTTTTAATTATCTGGAGAAATGATACCTAAAAAATTTAGTTAGAATTAGAGCTTTAATAGCCCCGTCGTTTAAGGATATTATTTATAAATAAATACTTTTGGTATTAAAAATAATCTCCAAAAAGTCTATTTCGAAATTAAAAGACACAAAAATCACTTTACCGCGAAAAACATATTTAAAAATTCATTTATTTAAGGGGGTGTCCTGATTTAAAATGTCAAAAAAATCGATTTTTTTATTAATTGCTTAAATCGATAGGTAAACTATCTAAGAATATGTTTACAAAGTGACAGATTCAAATTCTAAATATTTCCAAGAATATAAAGCCGAAAACAGACGAGCGGCGAGCAGTTGTGCGAGCCTATTGAAAACTTTGAAACGCGTTTTCTCTAGTTTTTATTTTCACAGTTTTTCTAAATTGGCGGGCGTTATAGCTAAAAAACTTAACGACTTATATTATTGAACCAAAGTTTTTCTTCTTCAGTATTAAATTCTCTTCTAAATAAACTAAAAAAGTTCGTTAAAAAGTTTATTTAAATAATTGTTATAGAACTTTAAAGTAAATTTTTATTTTCTAAAAAACGCATTTTATATATATGGGTAGTTCTACAAACTAAGGAAGAATTCGAGTCTGATTTCGGCCCGACATTTTTTATACATTCTGGTGGCAGAATTCAGTCTAATAACTAGAGTACAGTGTCTTTTAGCTTATCCTAAAGGGAACAGTCAAAAAATTTAATATTTTTTGATTTATGTCCATTTAAACTTAAACTTAGACCACCACCAAAACTAAATAACTGTATATAAACAAATTATGAGAGTAAGTTCAATTTATTTATTAAATTATTTATTTGTAGTTTAATGTTTATGTGTAAAAAAATACTATTATTACACAGAAACAATATTTTTAATATGATCTTCTCAGGATCCTGGATGGTTCTCAGTACCAATTGGACAGGATCCTGAGGCCAGGTTCCTGAGAATTTCTGTCTAAAAATAAAATAAACAAACCAATTTATAACTTTCAACAAAAATTAACCTAAACTAGGCCTATGCGCTAGCATCTTACATATCAATACGCTAAAATTAGTCATATTCATTATTTATTTCGTAAATAAAAATCTTACCAGGATCCTGAGAATTTCACTGATTACGACACCACTTCACTCGCCGAACGCACTAGGTTCACTAAACAACGTGTTAAGTGAGAATAGATAGATGACATTCTTTATCTCTTTCGTAGGTACTATCGACTCAGCGGAATGGTAAAGACGCAAGGCAAATAGTCTAGTAAATATTTGCTAATTCAACAGCGAACAGGATACTGAGATAAAATGGTGGGGACAAAATGTAAACAAGATTTAGTCAATATTTTTCAAGGAAATACTATAGTAATTGTTCTACCTAGCCAGGAAAAATAGTAAACTTATTAATTTGGGATACTTTTAAGACCCTAATGTAGAAGTAAACGTATCACGATGCACTTTGAACTAAAATTTGTACGAGGGACAATGCAGGATCCTGAGAATTCGGCACTTTGAACAGTAATTTTGTTCAGAAAAGAATTGTGAATCTTAATTATTTTTAGTGACCATCTAGAAACAATTGTAATTAATAGTATTCCATCCAATAAAAATTTTTATTAACAATTTTTCTATCATATTTTGGCTGAGCCGCCAAAAATTCCTTAGTTTGTAGAACTACCCATATATAATAATTTAATACTTTTTTTGGTTTTTTTTTTTGTTTTACTCAAGAATTACGAGGTGGGTCTTTCCCGCCGATTGAAGACTGCAGCGAAAAGACGCCCTTGAAATTGGCTCAGAAATCATTTATAATAATTTTTTTTACTTTATAAAAAATTTTTTTTGTATTCGTTAAATATGTATAAAACCATACCTCAAGATTCAATAACTTTTTTATTTCTTTCCCTTCTAAAAAAAACGCAAAAAAACCCTGTTTTAAAACATTCTAATTCAGGACACCCCCTTAAGATATTGCAATGAATTTAGAGTTGAATAACAAACAATTTTTATCAGATAAAATCTGGTGAGAAATATTTCTCAAAAACCATTCAACAGATAAAAATTAAAAATTCGAGAATATATTTAATACATAAAACTCTAGTACTTAATTAAATCGCTCGTATTTTCAAACTTTAATTTTTTGTATATATCGTCGGTAGGCTGACAAAACTGACCAATTGAAAAGAATTAATTTGGACAAAAGGCGACTAAAAAATATTAGGAATTACTTTTTAGAATGATTATAATTCTATCACAAAATACAAAGTCCGAACTTCTAGCCAAGGTAGTTGTTAACATAAAACTCATTTTTTCGAACCAGTATAATCAATAAACCAAAAATCATAATTTTTTCACTTGGCTATTTTTGTCAGACAATTGCTACGTATACATGCGGGGATTAAATCCGGATTCAATTCGGATTCCATCCAGTTAAATGTCATGTAGACACAGATCGAATCCAAACGAGATCGACTTGATCAGATCCAACTTCTCGACCTGGTTCGAATCGAAATTATCCCATATAACCGCAGATCGAGATATTGAAAGATCGAAATAGCTTTGACAGATCAAGTTTTTGAAGTTCTTTGAGGTTACATATTTGCAGGTTATTTTATCTGTCACTTCGATCACATTTCGAGCTTTCAATCTTTCGATCCGGTGTGGTCATATACGCACATCGAATTTCGATCTATCGATCTCTCGATCTCTCGATCTCTCGATCCGTCAATCCTCCATGTATACGAACTCAATGTTTCAATAATTAACATGTTTTTTCCTTTAAAAATCTTATTTTATACAAATTTCGATTAAGTACTGTATAAATATTTTTATTGTTAAAATACGAATCAATCTGAGTAACCACGATTGTTATACATTGTGGAAATGGTCTTCAACGATATTCTGAATAACTTGGTTATTATTATTACTCAAAATGTAGCACATTATTTCAAATGGTCTTCACTATGAAAAATCGTTTAGTAGTTTTATTTTCAACATAGGCTTGCAAGAAATAAATCGAAGATTGCTAAATACAAGCATGATGAACATCGTTTTTAATATTTTCATAATTTTAGATGGTGTTTTTTTCTTTTACCTGAGAGTTGAAGGGGTATAAATAAGAGAGGAAAATTTCTGAAAAACAAGCATTTTCATTTAACAATTTTATACGTATAAATTTGTTATCAGAATATTTTAATTTAATTGACAATCGTCTGTACTTATTTATAATGAGGCTTTTTTTCCGGACCATAACTAAAACCTTGAAAAAGCGAAAAGTTATCTTATTAAATACATTGCAAAATTTTTTTGATCCTGTTATAAGCTGAATAAATAAACAAACTAAAAATCGCATAATAATTTGATTTTATAACTGAAGAAAATATATTTTGTTTATTTTATGTGATAATGTTATTCAAAAACGCTCTCATCTTCTACATTAAAATTCGTTATATCGTTGGTCGTTGAATTTTTTATTCACATATGGTCAACTATAATGCGAATGTATTTCATTCTTTTGTGAATGGCGCACGATCTTTTATTATTTTTAAAATCACATATGACGGGAAAAGAAATAAATAATTTTTTACTTTTAAATGAGTTTTTGAATAAAATCCAGTCATTTAATTTTTGTTTATGTTGTTGACAAATTACCCTCCAATTCTACATAAAAGTTAAGGAGTTTTATTTACAGAAGATATTCACAAATTATCATTAAACAGCTTATTTTTAACATTTCTAAAATGATACAATAGAATATTAATTCCTTTGATTTTTTATAGCAGTTAAGAGATTAAGAGGTCTTAGCTTTTATCCAGAATCGGGGGGTAGAATAGAATAACGTGATATGGTATTCTTTACAGCCTCTTTGAAGTTGCGTCTTCATTTTTGTTAGAAGTTTATTAAATTTCTTACTTTTTAGTGATTTATGCATTTTCCTTAAGTTTCACCTTTTACGAGTACTCTTAGTGGTTGAAGTTGTATAGGAGTCATACTTTCTCGAGAGCGGAGTAGCATATAAAATATTCTTTGGCCCATAGTACCCTATGTATTTGTAAAAAAATTTTTTTGTATTCATATGAAATTCTTTAATCTATAGAAATTTTCACCATATTAGATCTGCTGTGACTTTAGCGACCAAGGAAATTCCCATTGTTATTTTAATGGTAATTTGTTTAAATTCAAAATTGTTGCTTGTGATATTCAACTTTCAATATGAATTTTTATCAATTTATTTCATTTTAAATTAACAAACATATATTACATTAATAATACTGACTTAAAAATAAAAAATAAATAAAATATATTATTGGTTATAAGAAGACAACCTTTGTATTATTAATTCATGAGAAATTAATTTTTTAAATTCAGTTTTCAAATTAATAATGAATTACTGGATCTGGAATTTTGCATTGAATTGAAATTTTTCAATAGTTACTTATAGCAATACTTCTTAATTTTTGGTAAAAGGACATTAAGTTGTGTTGATTTATGCCCATTTTGCTTCAAAAAATGATTCTAGTGATTTTTTCAGTTAAAGATTTGAAATTTTGTATAGGTACAAATATGGTAATTTGATACATTTATTGTAAATTTTAAGATCTTTGCTACAGGACAGGATTTAAAAAATTCAATTCAATGCAAATTTTCAGATCCAGATCAGATCATTAAAAAAATCAGCATATATATGGTTGATACTATATTTCTTACCTTTTTTACCTTTGATTGAAGTTTTCTTTTAGTTTTAACTTTATATTTGTTTTTTGTAACTTGTATGGTTACTTTTGTATGCATATATTGTAATTTTAAAGATATTCATTATTTCCGCAGCCTGAAAACACGAACTCTGTTGGCGTAGAAAAGTACAATTTGTTTGTGATCATAATTTACGATCAGCATCAGTTTTTTGGGTCTTACGTCTAATCCTATGCAGGTATTAAAGCCAACGACCCGGAATCCCTTTAAGTACTCATTTTTACGATATTCTTTTGATATTTCAAAATCGCGATTACCATATTGGATACGCCATGACCTAGCATATAATATAATATAGCTTAAAACCTGCCTAGATCGTCAAGTTATCGTTAAATAAAAATTCCATCAATATCCTTTCAGTAGTTTTTACGTGGTTTGTTATATCCTAGAAATTGTTTCAACCTCTTTATGGATTCGCCATCTTGAATTTCCAAATCTTAATAATATTCAAAATTAGTAACCTTCAAATAATCATTGTCCCAATTTTCATTAAAATCCGTTGAAATCGAGAAATTTTGGTCGTCATATTGTATCCGCCATTTTGAATTTCTAAATTTGAACAGATTTGAAATCAGCATTCCGCAAAACCCCTATGTACCAATTTTTATGAAAACCGCTTCAAATTTAAAATTTTTAGCCTCCATCTTGGATCCGCCATTTTGAAACCCTATGTATTATCCGAAAACAAATTAGCCTATATGTTACAAACAATATGAATAAACCATAAGGAAACTTTAGATGCTTAAAGTTTTTACATGCTGCATATTTTATTTTATAAAGATAGTACATAAAATAAAAATGTATTATATAAAGCAAATTTTCATTTGAAAAGAAACAAATCCACTAATTTATCTCTTTTACTTTTGAAGTAGTTGTGGAGTTATTAGAGGAGTAGAATGAACAAAAATATGGCTTAGAATGGGAATTAATCGTGTTAAATCAAAACAATTAGTATAAAAAGTGAATGAAATTTATTTTATAATCCGTATTAAATTAGAATCGTGTAAAACAAGCTCGTGTAAAAAAAGAAGTGGATGTATATGTAATTATTATTAAAAAAGATTTTCAAAATGATTTTGCGTAGAATTCTAATATAAGAACTGCTGGAAGTTGATACACAAATTTTTTAGTTCATGAAAGTTGCACCAAATTGGATGATAAAAAGATGCAATAAAAATCCTTTGCGTAGTAAATTTTAATGTATTATACCCAAAATTATAATCTATTTTTACCTTTCTCCAGATTTCCTTTTTTTCTAAGAAATGCCGGAATTAAAAAAAAACTGTTTCGATTAAAGGAAAATTAATTATTAAAAAAAAAAAAAATCGATTCCCAGAAAAATTCCCACAATACAAATATAATTTGGGTTTTGAACAAGGATAATTTCTCAATTCCCAACTCTGAAAAGATCATCAGGCGTGAGGAGCCGAAGGATAACAAGCTGCGATCCATGTAAATATGTTTTTGTGACAATTCGTCCTCATGAAACAAGGCGAGAACAATACGATTCAACATGCCGAAATCAGGGAAATTTATGGGTTCCTTCCGGAATAATGCGCCTTTCCCGACCCTTCCTGTTTTATGGCTGTGAAGTGCAATTTGCGCCTATTGTGCCATAGAGTGCTCTTCGGAGCGGCACTCATCCAGGAAAAGTAAAAGGGGCTTCCCACAGTGTGCTCGTATAAAAGTCAAGGATATTATATACTGTGGCTCACCCTTTATAATACTAAAATGGAATGGGATGATTGCATTACTTCACACCCTGTGTGCCGTGCCATAAAAAAAAATTACACTCCTTGTTATATTTGATTGCAGGAATCGATGTCAATTACTCACCCGCCTTTATGTTGTATCATTAGCCGATCATAATTCATTGTTGCCTCATCTAATAGCCTGCACAATTTAAATCACTTAATGCGTGTCGCGGCCTGGAGTTATTGCAAGGTGAAATTGTGGCAAATTGCGGCAAATTGTTAACCAAAAACTAACAATTACGTGGATATAAATCAAAAAATGTATTATATGTATATTAAATTTATATGATACCTTTTGCATACACCACTCTTGGTGGAACCGTGCAGACTGCAAAGGCGTAAAATTCATACCTATATATATATATTTATTTTTTTGCGTTATATGCTTCTGATACTGCACGCCCGCAGGCGAAAATTTACCTGGTGCCGTGGATTGGAGCCGGTGTGTCTTCGCCTTAGCGAGCCACCTTGGCTGCATGCGCGGACCCCGGGCATAGGAAGAGACGTGAAAATTGAATGATAAATGGCGACTGAGATTATTAACCATTAGCACAAGGATGGGGCGCAACTATCGGGCTCCGAAGGAGTCCCACTGAGCGCGGAGGGCATAACGCCTCGGCTAATTGAAATTCTGTCGATAATTGCTCCAGGTGAGATATTGATCGGCGAACAAGAGCTTCTTTCGCCTGCTCTACGATCTATGACAGCTGATTTGATTTACGATCACGTGATTGGTTAAATTGGGGATGGCCGGGAGAGGCGCATATTTAAATGCGTAATTGACGATAATTAGATGTGGACTTGGGTAAATGTGCGCCAACAGCTCTAGCTAAGGGAGCTATAAATTTAGCTCAACGGGGTACTTCGCCTGGAATGCATAATCAACTAATCCTAAGGTCTTAGTAAAGTCACTCTTAATCGGTACAACAGTAATAAATATTGATAGTTTTATAGACATATCATTTACGTATAACATTTATACTTCAAATGCAATCATCAAATCAAAAATAAAAACAAGCATATTAAATCAAATCAAATCAAATTCAACGATAAATAAATCAAAATCAAGATCAACAAAATCAAAATCAGGACCAATTAAATCAAAATCAAGCCAAACCTAATCAAAAACAAGGCAAACTTTTCAAAATAGTTAACAACTTCTTTAACCCTAGAAAAATAATCATATTTTGATGTACATATTATATATTAAATAATTCATAAAATTAAGTCGTGAGTTAAAAAGTTTGATTTTATATATTTTTAATCAATGGGAACAAGTCAAAAGTGCATTATTTTTTTAATTATAAATATATTAATGAAACAACAAACACAATACTATTGTAATTATTGTCATTGTCATTTATTATAAAAATAATTTTAAATAAACCATAAACTCCTTCAAAAAGAGAGATCAATAAATCTCGTGCGTATGCGCCAATTTTACGCGGACTAATGTCACTCTAAGATTTTCAAAAAATCTTTTTTTTTATTTTTGGGTTAAATTATTTCTTTATGGGGACTTGATATACCCAAATGTTGAAATTTTTTTCCTTTTGGAAAATTGGAAAATTGAATGGATAAAAAGAGATATATAAATGAAGCTTTGCATATTTATTTCTTAGTCTTCCAAGTATACAAAAAAAAAAAAAAAAATTTGGATTCGATTTTTCTAGGCTGTTTTTTGGGTGGTAAAATTTTTTCAAAAAAACCTCAAAAAATTACGGTGTACACGATTTTGAGTCACTGGAACGTCTGATATAAAAAAGGGTTTTAATTGGTATGAAAATCTCTAGGGATTGAACCAAAAGGAAAAAATGTCATCGAAAAATAACAAAATGGCGACGTTTTTTTCAAAAAACGCATATTTTTTGCCCGGAAAAACTAATAAAGATACGAAAATTTTCGGAAACTCTTTTGTTCCGTAGTTCAATCCCTGAAAAATCATGTGTCAAATAACATATCAAAATTTCAGACCGACACCATTTCAGGACCTAAAAACGCGGTTTTGAGAAAATCGCTTTTGAAGTTTTTAAAAGATATTTTTAAAGGGAGATCTTACCTAAATTTTATCTGCAATGCCTTCACCGAAACCGAATTCGACTTTAATATAAGGAAAATCTTATTCTGAAAGGTATTTGCTATTAAAATTTGACTTTTTGCAAATTTGGGTGTGTCAAATCCCCTTAAGATTTTAGAAATAAGGGACAAGGTTAACAGGGTAAACGATTTTAAGTACATATTTCAGGTAGTAAAACTTCAAACTTACCAAAACTAAATTTATTGAACTGATGGGATATATAGTATACTAGAGATGCCACGAATAGTAATTTGGCCGAATACCGAATACCGAATGTTCGGCGAGGTTCTTGGCCGAAGCGCCGAACATTCGGTAGCCGAATATTCGGCCACACTTAGTACTTTCCGCGGGCGACAAGTCATCTCCAATTCGAAAGAAAAGGAATGTCAATGATAATGACAAAACCATTGAGACACATTATAGTTTCTGGAATTGTTTTAAGGAAGTCGCTGCAGAAAATGTTCGTTCAAATGAAGGTGTGGAACAGAAAAATTCTGTTGCAAATGAACTTGATTTTTACATGGCATCTGTTCGGTTAGATCGGACAGCAGACCCTTACAAGTGGTGGTCAGTAAACGCGAAACAATATCCAACCCTTTCACACTTTGCTAAGATTTATTTATCATCTCCCGGTAGCAGTGTGTATAGTGAGTGGCTGTTTTCGGAAGCAGGTATAATTTATGAGGAAAAACGCAATCGTCTGCTATCAACAAACGCTGAAAAATTTTTTTCATTCATCATAACTTACCACTGGTAGATTTTAAATATTAATTTGTTAGTTCTTTTTTTTTTTGGTTAAATAAATATCTTTACGTACGAAGTCGCGGGAAAACAGCTAGTAATAAAAAAATAATAAATAAATTGCTATTCGGTATTCGGCCGAATATGGTTAACCATTCGGCCGAATACCGAATAGCGAAAATTGTGGCCGAATAGCCGAATACCGAATAGTTGCCGAATATTCGTGGCATCTCTATAGTATACCTTCAAAAGATTTTGATTGATTTTCGTGTACCACGTAGATGATATCAAGATAACTTGTAAATTTTTTTTGTATAAACAATTTTTAACGCAATTCTTTACCGAAAAAAACTGTCATTTTCTGCTATCATGCGCTATTATTAAAAGATTTTTTTTTAAATTTCGTTACGTGGTGCCAAAGCTAGTTTTATATGTATAAAATCGAATTGTCAAAACACTATGTCCTTGTTGTTATTCTAGTATTTTTGACTTAAAATTGGTTTTCCGTTTTTTTTTTGCTATATGTAACTAATTTTATATTAATTGATTTTGCGGCTAAATGCATTTTAGTATTTTACGTATAGAATGTACATAAGCATATCACAGACAGAACTTACTTATACGTTTTGTCCCCAATTAAATATGATTCTTTATTTAATTTAACACGGTTTTTGGATAACATGGAACGTAGTTTTTTACACGGCTTTTTGAAGAACATATAAAAAAAGAGTTGGGCTCACGTAGTCCAAATTTAATAAAAAAAAAGTATAAAAAAGGAAATATACTGTAAGTTCTACGTAAATTTTGTCTTCGATTTCAAAATTTACTCGTGACAATGTTATTAGGGACGAAAAAGCTTATTCACTTCTCAGCTCTCAAAATTTGACGATATTCAATATACATATCCATACACATATCCAAACAGACAATTTTTTTCCAAGTTGTACTATATTTTTTGATTTTTGTTTCAGCATTATTCACTATTAGCTCACATAACAAATAAAAAAATTAGACTTTTATTTTAACTTTAGAAGTACCTCGAGCAAAATTCTTACTGATAAAAAACTATAAATTTTAAATTTTCTCGTACATTTCCTAGAGATTATTAAAACAGCAGTAGCTTACTTGACCCCAGTTCTGTCTGGAAAACTTTTACACGGAGAGATAAGTTATCTTATAATGCATAATACGCATATTTTTTTAATTAAAAAAAGTATGAAATTCAAAAAAATGTCATTAACAAAAAAATACACATCGTTGTATTATGAATTAAAATCATTTTCAATAATATAGCAAAGTATAAATTAGGACCACCGAAGAATTAATAGTAAACTCATATTTCCAAAAGCTTTTATTCAAATTTTTTAAACATCCCGACTAGAATTTTGGTGGGGTACAGCTAGGGTCCCTATGAGGCTAGCCATACTGCTTCGTATGGGTCCCATGAGGCTGCCGTATAAGGCGCACGAAGGGCAAATAACGCCTTGCCTCATTCGCGCATCATTATGAATGCCGATTGTGGTCCTCGTGAGGCAAAATAATTGCTACCCGATTTAAAAAATTTTCATTAAAATTGGTACATAGGAGTTTTTCAGAATACTGATTTCAAATCCGCTGTCCAAGATTTCTCGATTTCAACGGATTTTAATGAACATTAGTACAATGATTATCTTGAGGTCACTGATTTTGAATGTTATCAAAATTTACGAATCCAAGATGGCGGATCCAATATGGCGACCAATAATTCTCGATTTCAACGGATTTTAATGAAAATTGGTACAATGATTATTCTGAGGCCATTCATTTCGAATTATATTAAGATTCGGAAATTCAAGATGGCGGATCCATAAAGGGGTTTTCGGGTTGAAACAAAGTCTAGAATATAACAAACTAGCACATTTGAGAAGTATGAGAGTATGAGTGTATATTTGATGTTTGCCTAATCGAACCCCCGTAAGGCAAATGGTGGGATTGCGTCTTTCATTGTAAGGTTATAAATGCATTAGGTTTGCCTCATAAGACCCTTGTGAGAAACTCATAAGGTAAACCTCACTTAAGTATAGCTGATTTTATTTTGTGAGATCCTCATGAGTAATCTACGGGGAAATCCCTCTATCGGCATACCCCTCACCTGCCACATGAGGCCCACACGCTTCATGAGGCATGCCCCTTATAAATTCTAGTCGGGATAGATCTAAAATTCATCATGTTAATAAAATTAAGAATTATTAAATTTATAAAAAACAACTTTATTTGATTCCAAGCTGTATAAATGCGTTCTTGCATTATGATTTAAAATAATAATAAATCATATTATTGTTAGAAAAGGTAAAAAGATCATTATTCTGATAATTAAGTAGAATAAGCCCTGTGTGGAAAAAAATAATAAAAAAATCCATGAATAAATTTAAAAAATTTCCATCTCGTGCTCTTAAAATATCAAACTCAAGGAAATCACAACGTTGATGAATAATATTCATAAATTTTAGAATAACTACTCACGACCTGAACTTAACAAGAGGGACAGAATTTAATGTTGTGATTAAGTTACGCATAAATTCTGCTTTAATGTTCTTCAGTTCAGTTTTATGCGTAAATTACTCATAATTTGTATTTAAATATTCTTGTATGCAGATTTGCGAGTAAATTACTCTTGAATATAATATCTATTAAATATAATTGCATAGTACTGGAAAAACTCATAAATGTCACACCATTTAAAAATTAGATTCATAATATAGGAAAAGTGCTTTATAAAATAGTATACTTTAATTATTAAGATAATCCTATTATTTATGATACATGAAAACTTAAAATTTTAAATCTATATATTTTTGAACAACTAAACAAAAAATTTAAAATTTATGTGAATACATTTTTAGCGGCATCTTGTGTGAACATTTTTTTTAAACTAGAAACCATCGTTGCAATATTTTGGTGCAAGGGATATCAAGAAACATTTAATTTACAAATGAAACGTAGTCAATCCATTATGCAAATTAATATGTCTGAAGTTGATTTCTCTGACAATATTTCGTCGTTTGACGCTGAATGTCGAATGGCCAAATGCTATTAATCTTGGCAATTTACATATATATACATATCAATAAATAAATACCTGGTGTTATAAATTTCATCAGCAAACATACGCTAGCTCACAGGACAGTTTTGTTTGGCTCATTTAAAAAACAAGTAAATATTTTAAAATTTCAATAATATTAAGAAGGTGGCGATTTCAATGTAAATGCGACTGAAAATTCCAAACCAATTGAAGACAATTCAAAACAATTTAAAATTAACATTGGTTAATCATTTAAACAAATCAATGACGAGATTTTGGCTTATATTCTTAAAAACTAAGGAAAAAGTCTGTTTTGATTTTAATATAGAAAAACTGAGTTTCAAATTGAGATCGATCGCAGTTTTTCTGAGATTTAACTGAGAATTTCCATCGTTAATTACACAAGTCAACATTTTATCTAGGCTTGTGCAAGGGAATCAAAGATAGTATCCTAGGGTTTTTGGGGTCGCTGATTACGATGAGCGGATCAGTTAGGCTCCATCACGTCAAGTTCAAGGTCATTTGAAGGTCAAACTGTCAAAAAACCTTCCAAAAATCTGAAAAAAATTCATGGATGTTGTTTTTGAGGTCGCTGAATCCGAATCCGGTGTTTAGTTTTATTTTGCATTCGTCCATCATCTTGGATCTGAGTGGCAAAAAAAAAAATTGTACTAATTTTCATGAAAATCCGTTGAAGTCGAGAAATTTTGGTCACCATATTGGACCCTCCATCTTGGATTTGGAAGTTTTGATAATATTTTAAATTAGTGGTATCAGAGCAACCAATTTATTTTCATTAAAATCTTTTGAAATCTAGGCATTTTGGTCTCCATATTGGACCCACCCATCTTGGATTTACAAATTTTCATAATATTCAAATTGTGGCCTCAGAATAATCATTATACCAATTTTCACTAAAATCCGTACAAATCGAGACATTTTGGTCACCGTGTTGGATCCACCATCTTGAATTTGGAAATGTTAATAACATTCAAAATTAGTGGGCTCAGAATAATTATAGTACTAATTTCCATTAAAATTCGTTGAAATTGAGAAATTATTGGTTGCCACATTGTATCCGCCATCTTGAATTTCTGAATTCGGACAACGCAAAAGCAAAAGCATTGCGCAAAACCCCTAAGTACCAATTTTCATGAAAATCGCTTCAAATTTAAAATTTTCAACCGCCATCTTGGATCCGCCATTTTGAAACCCTTTATATTATCTGAAAAAAAAGTCTATATGTTAAGTTGGAACATTTACTACCTTCGGACAAAAAATTAAAAATATTCAGGTAATTTTTAGAAATATTTGGTTTTGCAAACTAATTTTGGTAATGTAATTTTTAGAGAATATTTTTAGTCATTTTTGCCATTTATTTCTTTTGTGAGGTTTTTTGTTTGCTTCCTAGTTTTAAAGGCAATTATTTAGAGGATCGAAGTTATAAAAAAGTATATTCAGCTTTGTACCCAAATATAAAAAGTACCAAAAACCTTTTTTTTTAAGTGATTTTTGGTTATGTTCTCAGTCGTTTTTCCCGTTTTCAACACATTATTGGACTTTTCCCCGAGTCCTAGTATCGAAGAAACAATATGTAGTAAGTGAATGAAAAACAATAACATTATAATAATAATTTTTTTTAACCATTAAAACAAAATAGTCATGGAGTCATTTCGACTACCTTAACGAATACCTTTTGTAATTTTGTACTAATCCCACTTCTGTAATAATACATATCGTTAAAAATTTATTTCATACCTTTTCATATATATGTAGTTTATAATTTTTTCATGATTTTTGTTTTGTTTTAAATCTAGTTCGCCACCTAGACGTAGAGAAATTACATTTTCATTTCCCTACTCATTTTATGGTTAGAAGCAGTGATTGCATGTTTGGAAGACATAAAAACTGCAAGCTGCCCGCCTAACTATTTAACTCCAAAAATATGGAAGTTTGGAAGCAGACAACATCGTTAGAAGTTTTGATTAAATAACTCCATATAAAAATAACGACAACGTTGGACGACCCCCGCAAAAAGGTGAAACAAGGCTGGAATAAGTTCCGAAAAGCAATTTCAGGATATTCGAGGAATAAAAAGTTCGCTTATTTGATTTTATCAACTGATAAGAGCCATAAAATGCCATCGTCAATGGGAAAATGCCCGGGACGGCCGGATATTACAATTATAATGGAACACGTCGGCATAAAGAGGCGAATTATTGGAACAACTTGCGATGCCCTCTCCTTTGCAAGGAGGAAGTCGTGCACGAAACCTTCGAAGGGAAATGAAGGAAAGGGGAGGATAGGCAGAAGTGCAGAAGATGCAGTGCAAACTGTTACCGAAATGCACCTCTTTTTGGGAATGCATCGGGGAAGCAGCAGGTAAGCAGGAGGGTAAGTAAAAGAGCAACCTTTTCCCTCCTGCAGTAGGTAATCATAAGGTTTTTTTTTTTTAAGCTACTGCTAATTTCGGTTGATGGCTCATTCAGAGGTCTTTCCCGGGGACCAGGTAAGAAACTACCGAATATTGGGCCAAATGCGCAATTACAGGTTAACCGTCTTCGCTTGTATTCTGATTTTTAGTTCTTTTTAAATAAAAAAAAGGGCGCCTCGGTGGCCTTTTGTTTGTTTTCGGTTCGTCGATCGGCGAATCCATGGTCCTAATCGGATCAGGTGAGATCGTATCACTATGCTTCTGGATTTCGACTATATTTCAATCCTGAACAGAAATGGATATCTTTAATCCGATAATCTATGGCTACGCGGCTTGTTTCATGGTTCCTCCTAATAGTAATCGTCTTTATGGATCCAGAATCTTAGGACCAGAAAAAGGAAAGTTTTTGACAGTCGTTTGTAAATAGTTTGGTCATTTTGAGTTCTAAACTCTGTTAAAGACTGTCAATAATTATTCAGTAGGGCAGTTTTTAATAAGATGATTTTTGAATTTATTTAAATTCAGAAAATACTTCTTTAGAACGAAATTTAAAATTTCGTGTAGTATCAATTTAAAAACAAAAACTTATAGTAGGAAATTTAGAATTTCAAGCGTACTAAATTTAAAAATTATCATATTTTCTTGATATTAAAATCCTTGTTTGACGGAATATAAAATTCAAAGATGATTAGATATTTTTAAAATTGCATAAGTTGCGATTTTGTAATTATCTGATCTTGATCTGGAATTTTACATTGAATTGATAGTTTTAAAAATTTACAATAAACGCAATTGCCATCCAAACTTTAAATATTTAACTGAAAAAATTATTGGATGCATTGTTTGACATAATGCAATTTGATAGATTTTTAACAATATTAAAAAATGTTCTTATGAATAACTATTATAAAAATGTGTAGTTCAATGCAAAATTCTAGATCCAAATCCGAAACTAGGTTATTACCATATTTGAATATATTTATGAAAATCTAAATGAATATTTCGTTACACAAAGATTTTTTCATAAAGTAAAATAAAAATGAAATCGAGATATATTTAACTTATAAATGGTGGGCCATCGGGTAGTTTCTTTTTAAAAATATTATAAAATAAATACTGTTCAATATTTTTCAAAGTTTGTTGATTTATTCAAAAGAGTAAACCTTCAAATTAGTTATAGAATATGACTTTATCTAAATTACTGCCTTCGTATTGTTTCGATCACATACCACTCACTTTGGAAATAAATTTTCAATATTTCTCCAACGTTGCTCAAGTATAAATCTTTTCATTTCGTACAGCGGAGAAATGATACTGTGTTTCTGTAAATGTTTTGAGCATGAAAGAACTGCCTGTGTTAAAATAATATGTAATTTGAAAAGAAACCAACAAATGGCCCACCCTATTATACCACATACTTAAGTTCTTCAACGATGAGTTTTAAGAAAAAATAATTTGTTACAAAATGCCAGAAATTCAAAGTGAAATTTTACATTTTTCATAGCCACAATATTCATCGTCTAAATCTTAATCTGTGAAGATTTTGAAAACATATAACTGATGCTATATGCATTATATGATTTTGAAGACATATAACTGATGCTATAAGCAATGTAAAATTAACAAGAACCAAAAAACAACTACTGCATTCACTTTGTCATGTTAACTGCTTCAACTACTGCGAGACTGATTTAATTTGTATTTTCTAATTAGTATTATAGTATATTTTACACAGTATATTGTTTTTAAAATTAATTCGTAATGGTAATTATGTGAATAGAATAGGGGGAAACTTGAAAAATGTAATAATTATACTAACAATAAAAGTTTTTAATGTAATTTAATGCAGGATAATTATAATTTCATGTATAAAGAAATTACATTAAAATTTATTATAGTCAACAAAATGTAAATAAATTAACACATTAATGTCAGAAAATATTTATTTTATTCTTTAAATTTTGAATAATTAAATTATTTTAATTCATCTTAAATTCATGTTCAAATTTTTCTAATTGAATTTCTAATGAAAAGAAAAAAAAAGTATACAGTACTGTTTTAAATTGAATTCTTCTATTTTTTTTCAAATGAATTTTGTTGCATTTTTTATTGTTATGTTATTACCAAAACGCGTTATTAAACCATTGCCACTTTTTGGGTTTAGATTCGTCCAATTGGTAATATACACATCTTGTTTGGTTATAATAATTGACAAACTTATGGCAGTGGAGGATGGGATAATCTTGCTTGAAGCAATAATCCTGGAATCTGAAATATTCCCTCCGAATTGCATTTGCCATAATACCCTTCACGTTCATTAAACAATCGCGGAATTGGTTCTCACAATCGCAGTGAAACCTGAAAGTATAATATAAAGTTTTAAAGATTCTTTTCAATTAATTTTATCATACTGTCACAAACCTTTTATATGGACTGTTGTTCTCCAAGTCGTTTTTTATTTCATAACCTTTCATATGCGTACACTGTTCATGGTTACGATAGCAGGCATCTACCTGTGGCCACTTATGCTCATCTTCTAAAGTCAAATTACAATCGTGTCCCCAAATTGCGGGCGTAAGACAATTTGTATTTATGATCGCTCCGCATATTATAGGGCCGAATATACAGCCGTATCCGCCGAAAATGTCCCCACAACCATCGCAGGTTGTTATTTCATATATGATTTCGTAAATACAACTTCCAATGCCACATCCAGATGATATCCAAGGCCCAATTCCAAAGGTTTTTACAAAGGTTGGGTAAGTTATGATCGTCAAAAAGAACAGTGCTGCAATCACTTTAAGTGCCATGTTAACTGACTCTAACTTTTGCGAAAGTGGCTTCAATTTATATAAGAAATTCAAATAGCTTTGGCTCTTTGAAAATTATCGTTTTTAAAATTAATTCGTTATACTTGTTATACGCAAAATAGAGGGGAACTTTAAAGAAAACCACTAAATATCACAATATTAAAAAAATAATTCGATACAGGCAATTACAATAAACTGTGCATTATTACCATACTATTTTTGTTGTATTCAATTCGTTTCACTATTAACATGGAAAAAAATAATCTGTACATCGCATGTTTGGACAAATTTCGTAAAATACTTAATATTTATGTCAGATTTAGGACGTATATTTTTAATGAACCACTATAAAATTTCGAAACCATGGTTTGACATTCCGACCACGATTTCTGGTGGTTATATGATCATTCAATGCCAGCAACGACAAGATAATCGACTTTGAAAAGAAGAAAGACAAAAAAAAAAAATCAGCATTTTGTTAAAAAACCCAAAAAATAATAGGGTTTTTGAAACTTTTATGCAAAACAAATGCCAGATTCTGAAATAACATCCCCAAAAACTCCCTATATGTACAATTTTGGAAGCAAATCGCCCCAATTTTCTATTCGAATCGTACAATTGAACTAGCGTGCACAAAATCCTCGTTTTGCGCATTAATGGGTTAAGGGGGTAAATACAATAAGAAGGTAAAAAAAATCGATTTTTTTTTTGTTCCTGTAAAAAGTTAGGAAATTTCCCGTAGAATACGATCCAAAAAGTTTCAGATCAAAAATCGAACTCCTTATATATTTTTTCTTCATTTTTCGAAAACGCTTTCTTCAGCGCATAGCAGGTTTTCAGAATTTTAAACGCGTTTTTCTCAAAACAACATTTTTAAAATTTGCAACCACTATTACTCGAAAACTTCTTGTCCAATTTAGCTGACATTTTTAGGGTTTCTTCTTTATACCTTAGGCTTGTCTGTAAACCTAATTGTTTTGGAATTTTATGTTGCAAAATCGAATTATTAATGCAAAAATGGCTGAAAAAATAATGAAAATTATCGATTTTTTACAAAAACTTCTACCAAACGCAGAATTATTATTTTTTTTTTAAATTTTTGAGGTTTACCGACAAATTACATATATATTTAAGCCAAATTCTTTTTATGGGCTGTTACAGATCAATAACACGACGTCCAGAGTGGTTGGCGTTTTTTTGTAGGTCAACTTCAAGCCAGCGTACAGCCGCCATTTTGTATTACATATTTTTACATTTCTCATTTATACCTTAACAAGTGTACAAAGTTTTATGATGATTGCATTAAACCTTCTTTGTGAAAAAAAATGTTTTCTAATGCGTATTTTTTGCCCCCTTAAACTAAAAGTATTAATGATTCATTCATTAAGTACTTTATATAAAAACATATAAAAATTGAATTTTATAAATGAGGTAGATAACGTTAATTTATAATTAGTTTTAATAATAATTTACATTTTTTTTTTTTTTACTAAAATTAAAATAAAACAATTAATAAATAAATTAAATAACAATAAATAATAAATAAATTAAATAAGAAATAATAAAGTAACTACCAATTAATTATTTAATTAATTAATTGATTAACAATTAACAGATTAAATAATTGGCATAAAATACAAATAAAAAATGGAAAGCGAGCAAAAAATACACGTTTGAGAATTTATCGTAAACGTTTTCTTGAATGTTATGAAAATCAACGAAAAAAATTATATACAAAGATTTTTATTATTATTTTATTGTTGTAAATAATAATATACAAACAATATACAGCACAATTATAACACAATACACATCAAAATTATAAAAATGATACACGAAGTATTGAAAAAGCACGCTTATGTCGTAAACATAAAAAAATATGTCAAGAAATCGACACACGACGCCATCTACTGGATGGCTTACCCACCCTAAATATCGAAAGATCATGAAATGTTGTGTCGATGAATTAACTTTCACCGCCATCTGTTAGAAACTTATGGAACTTACAAATATTACATTTAATGTGCAATAAAAAAATATTGATGTCAATAATCGAGATAAAAACTATGTTATCTTTTAAGTTGGACCAAACTACACACGATGAGTCAAATTTTATCAAGATCGTCTGATTAGTTTCGGATGTTATCCCGGGCAAACATCGTGACACGAGATTTTTATATACAGGGTGTCCAGGAAATAGTGCGCCAAAATTAAGGGGATGGTAGCTTGGGTCATGACCTATCAGAATATCAAAATATGACCTTAGTGAAAACCTCACCGTTTTCGAGATATTTGGGTTTTTATGAAATATTAAATTTCAGATTATTGACTAGTTGGTGCACATAAAAAGACATGTTCTCATTTTTTTTTTGCTAAAATATTCTAGATAAGTTGCCCTACCTGGTAAGCATGTCATTTTTTATTATTAACACAAGACCGTCGAGAAAAAAAATAATCAATTTTTTTTTTTTTGCTATTCAAAATTATTTGACTCTACTTTGACCTTAACTGGTGAAAAAAAAATGTACTAGGCAGTGATGGGAAAGCAATTCAAAAAATTGCTTAATTAATGCAGATTTCAGAATCACCCATTTTATTCATGAATAACAAGATATTGCCATGTTCATTTTAAATCAAATTTAATTTTTCATAAAAACCCAAATATCTCGAAAACGGTGAGGTTTTCACTAAGGTCATATTTTGATATTCTGGTAGATCATGACCCAAGCTACCATCCCCTTAATTTTGGCACACTACTTCCTGGACACCCTGTATGAAGATTATACGATATTTGTCCAAACAGGAAAATAGACAAATGTATCATACAATGTACAGATTTATTTATTCCGTGAAACGAATTGAATACAAAAAAGTAGTATGGTATGGTAGTTTATTGTAATTTCCTGTATCGAATTATAGATATTTAGTTGTTTTCTTTAAAGTTCCCCTCTATTTTGCGTATAACAACTATAACGAATTAATTTTAAAAACGTTAATTTTCAAAGAGCCAAAGCTATTTGATTTTCTTATATAAATTGAAGCCACTTTCGCAAAAGTTAGAGTCAGTTAACATGGCACTTAAAGTGATTGCAGCAGTGTTCTTTTTGACGATCATAATTTATCCAACCTTTGTAATTACAACCTGTGATGTTGAGCTTTATCAAAATTCTGTCTGTGGCATTGGCGGTAGTATTTTCGAAATCGCATATGAATTAAGACCTTGCGATGGTTGTGGGTGGGACATTCTCGACGGATACGTCTGTATATTCGGCCCTATAATATGCGGAGCGATTATAAATACAAATTGTCTTATACCCGCACAATGGGGATTCGATTGTCGTTTGGGTTTAGAAGATGAAAAAAAGTGGCCAACAGTAGATTACTGCTATCGTAGCCATGAACAGTGTACGCATATGAAAGGTTATGAAATAAACGAGCATTTGGAGAACAACAGTCCATTTAAAAGGTTCGTGGCAGATATGATAAAATTAATTGAAAAGAATCTTTAAAGCTTTATATTATACTTTCAGGTTTCATTGCGATTGTGAGAACCAATTCCGCGAGTGTTTAATGAACGTGAAGGGTATTGTGGCAAATGCACTTCGGAGGGAATATTTCAGATTTCAGAATTTTTGCTACAAGGAAGAATATCCCATTGTCCGCTGCCGTCTTTATGCCTATTATGATCAACAATTAAGATGCGTTTTATACGAAGTGAATAGAAATAGACCCAAAATGTGGCAATGGTTTAATAACCCGTTTTGGTAATAACATTACAATCAAAAATGCGACGAAATTCATTTGAAAAAAAAAAGAAGAATTAAATTTAAAACAGTACTGTATACTTTTTCTTTCTTTTCATTAGAAATTCAATTAGAAAAATTTTACCATCAATTTAAGATGAATTAAAATAATTTAATTGTTCAAAATTTAAAGAATAAAATAAATATTTTCTGGCATTAATGTGTTAATTTATTTACATTTTGTTTACGTAATTTTGACTCTACTATTGATTCTTTTCGAACTGTTGTTATTCATATCTCCTCATGCGTCTTTAACAAAGGTTTGTTTTATACCACTAACCAGCAAGGATTTTATACAGAAGATAAGTTTTAAAAAAATTATATATATTATTAATCTCAACCCGAAAAAAACAACTAAAAACTTATAATTTCTTTTGCCTAAAAAGTGACTCGTAGATTTGTTCAACTGTTGTTTTGATACATTCGTCTGAAATTTGTTGTCCAATAGTAGATCATAAATTTTTATGATTCGAAAAAAAAAAAAACAAATTTAAATCCGACACCAAGAAATCCTATCAAGTGCGATTCCGTACAATACAACAAACAAATGAAATGTTCATCATCTGTAGACTATATTTAAAACATAAGTATATTTCCTTCGACATTCCGCCAGCGAGTGACATACCTAGAGACAAACAAAGAGACAAACAGACAGGCAGACAGACTTCGAATTATATTTCGATATTATTTTTCGCCAATAAACTTCCTGATGTTATAGTAATAATTAAAATTTATTCGCTGATCTATAATAATCTGAAGTTTGAGATTATCATTAATTTATAAAAATAAAAATTTTCATTATTAACAAAATAATTTGTAGTCTTATTAGATTTAAAACGATAAATACAATTAATTAGAAACGTGAAGTGTACGTACCAAATTGTGGACATAAGAGTAGTTCATGAGATTAACTCACACAGGCAAATATACAAGCTTTGGTATATTAATTCTTAATTATGTTTAGATTATTTCCTTCCACGTTAATACTTTAAATAATATTTCAGTAAATTTTGGTTTGATCACGTAAAGACATGGAATACTATTATATAAAATAAGAAATGTACAACAAAATGTTCAGCGAAGTGAACAAAAACAAAATAGTAAGGTAATATTTTTCGTTTAATTAAAATATTGTTTTTATACATGAAATTATAATTATCCTGCATTAAATTACATTAAAAACTTTTATTGTTAGTATAATTATTACATTTTTCAAGTTTCCCCCTATTTTGCATATAATTACCATTCCGAATTAATTTAAACAACAACAGTATACTCTGAATGATCATATAACCACCAGACATCGTGGTACGAATGTTTAAACTTTCTGAAACCATGGTTTTGAAATTTTTTGTTTGCTTTGGGTTTTGCAATATTTTTCGTGATATTTTTATACGAAAATGATTAACATTACAACAAAAATTTTATAGATCGAAAAATGTTTGAAATTAGCCAAAGAACATTTGTTGGACTATTTTTGTTTTTTTTTTTTGATTTTGCTAATTTTTGAAAAATATAAACATGTCCCGAAATAATCTGAAAAAATTCACATGTATTCTTTGGCTAATTATAAGCGCTTTTTGTCCTATAAAATTTATTTGTAAATCTTAGTGGCTGCTTTTACTTTCTAAACTTATGAATGGTGTTTTTAGGAATTGTAATCTGAAATTATGATGAAATATTTTTCAATTGTTAAACTATCAAAATCCGAAAAGAAATTTTAATTTTTTGGATATGTTCAAAGACAGCTTAAGGGGACTTTTCGTTTCATTTTTAATTTTAATTTTGTGTGTGAAAAAACTATTATATTTGTCAAACTAATCTCTTTCAAATATTATACTAGAACATATGGAGTATATAAAAAAATATTTTTGTTGGTATTTTTAGTATGTTTAGTTTACTGCAGAGGACATCTTCTAAAAGTCTATTTTAAAACGCCTGTATTTCTCTGGGACTTCCTGCAACACATAGAGTAAAAATTCCAACGAGATTCTATTCATAAGAATTAATACTAGTAACAAAACCTAAAAAAAAATTTTAAATTTTAATATTTTTATCATTTCTAAAAAATAAAAAAAATAAAAATTTTTTTTGGGGGTAAATAGGTACATACCCCTAATATTATATTTTTAAAGAGTTAGTTACTAGTATTTTTCATAACTAATCGAACTACACCAATTTCTTAAAATGGTTTTAGGGAAATATTTCTGTGAAAGAACACTTTTATGTGAAAAAAAAAATTTAAATTCATTTTTTGTGAATCTGAAAGACCAACATGAATTAGGTGTTCCAAGTTCTTGCACTCATCCCTCGATTTACGCGGTAGATATGTTCTTGGAAAAATCGTACAAAACGAAACCGTGTAAAACGAGACACAGAGTTCATACAAAATAGAAGGATATATTCAATTAACCTAAAAACCGTGTAAATCGATCTAAAAAAGATAAAGAAAAATCGAACTTATGTTAATTATAACCGTGTAAAATGAGATAAGAATTAAAGAATACAAAGGGGATTGGTTCATGATATGATATTCTTTTAATTTAATTTACAAATGGCATAAGGTAAAGGCACCAATGTTCGACAGGGCACCAAAAGCTCGTCACTCATAATGAAAATATCTTCTATAAGAGTTGGAACGAAATGAGTTTTGAATAATCCTTTTTTATGCTCAATATTGTTGTTAATGTGTCGGCCAAAGCACAAGTTTTTATCTTTAAAATATTCCACAATAAAAGATATTTACTACGTATACATGCAGGGTTGAACCTAGGTTGAACCCTGTTTCAACCTCATATATACGCGAGTCGAATCCAAGCAGGGTTGACTCGACTCGATCCAGGTTAGCCACCTGAGTCGAGTTGAAATTTTGCATGTAGACGCGAGTTGAGGAGTCGAGTTGACAGCTGGAATTTTCTTTGTGTGCTTGGTGTGCTTTTGTTTACTATAGGTTAGTCGGAGGCTGTGTTTTTGTGTTGTATATTTAAATTATTTTTTGATATTTTTTACAAAATGAGCAAAAGAAACCTATGGACATTCGAAGAGACCAAAACAATGCTCAGCATTATGCAAGAGCAAAACAGCATCATGTTATTCGACGGTAAACTATATCGAAATGTAGAAATCTATAAAAAAATAGAAACAGAACTAGTTAAAAGAGGATATTCCACGAAAGACTACAAACAAATTGAAACCCGGTGGAAGAATCTTAAGAGGCAATATATAAATGCAAAGAAAAATAATAAGAGAAGTGGAAATGACCGGCAGTTATGCGCTTTTTATGAAGAGTTGGACGAAATGCTTGGCTGCAGACCGGCGGTTAACATAAGTTCTTTTGGAATAGATACATCGAGAAGTAAGTTTGTATTATATTTTTTAATAATTAAATAATATTAAATAACATTTTAGATGATGAAAATAGCGTGGAGATTGATGTGCCAGAAGGAGAGTTTGATAATAGTAGTTCAATCCCATCTACATCGGCAGCAGCAGCGAACGGTAACCATTTAATTCCTTCTATTATTTCTAATAAATATATGTAAAGTAGGTAGCCAAAGGAAGGAAAGTAGAGGAAGAGGAAGCTACGCCAAATGTATAGAGAAACTGGGCGCAACAATTAAAGAAACGCAACACGAATTAAACAAGGAGTTCTTTGAGAACCAGAAGAAACTCATCGACTACGAATTCAATTTGTACACTAACAAGGAAGAGGAGTTTGAAAGGAACTTCAATGAAAAAACCAAGGAAATATTGGAAGAAAATACAAGACAATTTTTAGCCGGCATAAGTGACATATTAAAAAATGATAATAATAATAAGAATAATGAAAATTCTTTAAACAAGTCTGCTAACATCAAAGATTATATTAATTCATTTTCATTAGACGATTAATAAGTGCAATGTAAAGTTTACAACAAAACTGTTTATAGTTATTAAGATATTCTTACTTCAATGAATTTTTACTCCCTTGTTTTGCCTAATGTTAAGTTTTACTTCAGTTATCTGTTGTTTTTGGTAGTTATTAAGAGTTTTTATCTTAAATGTCATTTAAAGTGATTTCTTAACGTACAAATGTAAATATGAATTTTCACATTAGTTGGAAACTGTTTTAGTTTGTGTTCCTTACTTTTGATATCTTGTTAGATTTAAGTTTTTAACAGTTTTTTATTTTATAGTTATTTGGAATTTCTTACGTACGTATTTTTCACATTTGTCAGAAGACTGATTTTGTTTGTTTTGTGATAAAATGAAGAGACTATTTATAATATATTACAGAACTTTATTTTTATATATATTTACATGATTAAATTTAAAAGACGAATAAAAACAACGTTACAACCTAGCTTTTTTGACTTCTTATTAAGGGGAAATTGTTTCGCATGTAATTTTTCAGATGATCTCTTATTTCGTCTCCTTGTAAAGTTAACAAGTTATTTTCACACGAAGGCTGAATTAAGTTGCCACCATGAATATCAATACTTTCATTCCATGCTTCCCTATAAGGTGATTTCCTTCTTTCTAGTATATTGTGAAGAATGCAACATGTAGCTACAATATTTGGAACGAAATTCACATCGATATCGATGCGTTTCTGCAAAATTCGCCACCTCCCTTTAAGCCGTCCAAATGCGTTTTCAACCACAATCCTTGCTTTATTCAAATAAGTGTTGAAAGATTCTTTTTCTGGACTTAATGCACCACCAGTATATCCTTTTAATAACCATGGCAACAGTGGGTATGCAGGATAGCCAATAAAAAAAGCTGAAATGTCCATCGCATCTACACTTTCTTTGGGCTGGAAAATATTTGAAGATCTTGATTAATTAGGTCTTATATAAGTGGTGAAGTGTTAGTACCATTTCTAGCTGTTCTATATTTTTATACAAGAAGGAGTCCTTTAAAACCGTTGCATCGTGGACAGAACCTGGATGTTTGCATGTAATATCCATGAACCTATTAAAATGATATTATTATTCTAGTTAACTGCAGATAAATTAGTTAGAACATACATGTAATTACAATCCACCCAGTGGCGGACTAACAGGGGGGCGGAAGGGGCGGCCCGCCCTGGGCCTCCGGTCTTGGGGGCCCCCAAATGCCTTCGCGTTCCCCTGATCAAATCCTAAACAAGACTTTAAAAATGTGCTTAGTACCTACATAATTTCATCAAGATCAAAACACTACAGCCATCTCATTTAAAATATATTAAATTTCATTACGTTGATATTGATGCATATCATATGAATGCATAGACCGATTTATACAAGAATTGTCGACACGATACGGGGCCATGAAAAAAATTAATAATATTTTCCAAATTATTGAAACAAATTTTATGCTAGAAGCTTCAGATGACGCTCTAGCTGTAGCAGTTGACAATCTGATACAAATTTATGATGAATTTGACAAGGAGCAAGTTTCCCAAGAAATAAAAAGGTACCGCAGGCATGTAAAAGCCACCGATACGAGTATGGACGTTGCTGCCTAATGGAGAGTCCAAGAAATCCTTCAATTTATAATAAAATGGGACTTCAGTGAATCGTTACCCTGTATATCGCTTATGTATACTTCAATACTTCTTGACCATTTGCATCTCGGTTGCATCATGCGAGAGGAGTTTTTCGAAACTTAAACTAATTAAAAATGATCTTCGATCTACAATGGATCAAGAGCGACTGGTTAATCTAACCGTGCTTTCAATAGAAAGAAAAATTTCCAAAGAAATCGATTTCACAGAAGTTATTGATGAGTTCAGTAAATTGAAGGCACGAAAACACATATAACACGCTACAAAAAATAAAAAAAATATCTTTGATTTATTTTATCTAATTTTTTTATTTTTATTTTTTTTTCGATCGATTCGTATTTTATTTTCCTCACCCATATCCATTCCATATTGCAGGTATGTGTGTTTATTTAGCCTAAATAATTTAATTTGAATTTAAATTTCACTTGCCAGATTTTAACGAAATAAATATAAACACTTATTTATACATACAAATGTGAACTGAATAAAAAGCTTGTAAAACTATATTTTTTCTAAAGCTGGGGGGCCTCATTCAGCTTTGCCGCCCCGGGCCTCTGACGGGCTTAGTCCGCCACTGAATCCACCAAAGCCTGTAAAATGACGGATGGCCATCCTTTTCGGTTTATAAAATCAGCAGATCCAGTTGAAGGCGGCATTACTGGGATGTGCGTACCGTCTATGGCGCCCATTATCTGCGGAATTCCACTCTTATCCCGAAATCCACGTATTATCCGTTCAGTTCTCTCTCCTGTGGGCATTTTGATTTCCTCTTTGAGTAATACCTTCACCATTGCGTTGCAAAAATTATATACACACTTTTGCACCGTACTTTTTTGTACGCCAAATTGATTTGCTATTACCCTGTACTCAGCACATGAGGCTAACTTATATATGGCAATAGCTACTTTCATATCCACGGGAAGAGCTTCTCGGACAGGACGGGGATGAGGTGATAACTCCGGTGAAAGCTTCTCGCAAATGTAAGGTAGAGTCGCCAAATATCGTCCCCTACCCTAATTTCGTCCCCTTCAATATCTACTCTTTTAAAAACCGCCATCTATTATCAGTGACCCGAACCGATAGCTAGATGCATCAGTCGGCCATTGTGTAGAAGTGAGTGCGTCACGACATTCGTATCGACAGAAATTCGAAAATCAAAAAAAATGTTCAAGGTGAGTTTTTCATTGAAATATTCTCGAGTTCCATAAAATATTGATATACCTGACTTATTGATAAAATTTTTTTGTCAAACTAACTATTAATATCTCAGATGTTAATCGATTAAATAAAATTTTCAGGTTTATGACACGTTTTTTGCTTAAATGGATGCGACAAAATAAATAGAAATTTCCTAATATCGTCCCCTTACTTGAACCTTATATCGTAACATGTAACTTTAGAATGTTTTATTTTTTTATTTTTTAGATGCCGAAAAAATGATTAAAATAATTAAGAAAGGGCTGTTTAGATATTAATATGATAGTTAGGTTCAATTTTATATAATAGAAAAGGAGTAAGTACAACTCCAGTTCACGTGATCTAAATATCGTCCCCGGGACGATATTAGGAGCCCAAAAATATATTTTCATAATTTGAGTATTTTTGTTAAAGCTATTTTATAATTTTTTCTGACTATGTTAACGGGTTTTTGATTATTTTTATGAATAAAGGAGTATTGAACCTAGTGTTTGACGTTTCATTTATTACTGTAGTATTTTTTTTTATTTTTTTAGATTTGTTTTACAAAAAGGGGACGATATTTGGCGACCCTACCTTACGTGAAAGAATCTCTGTCCATTCGAAAATTTTCTACCATTTCCTCGCTAAAGCTGGTGCTTCTTACTACACAATTCCACCAATGCTTACTTCTATTCTTCATCCACATTCTGCGAGGCTTTTTCTCAGGAATATTGGAAATAAAACCTGTAAGCATTTCCATATTTCTTGTTAAATAAATTTCACAATTTTGGTTGAGTTTCTGTGATAATTTTCTCATAAAACGTTTTCTCATTTTATTCACACGATCCCGGCGCAATTCCAACCGCGAAATCAATTGTCTTTGAATCATATTAACATAACTTGAACACACAAGTAAAAAAATATTTTGGTCAATTCCAGGCATTTTATGGTTTTTCTAATAACCAACTTGACGTTTCGAATAAATGTCAGTTCGAACCACTTTCAACTCGATCTCTCAACCCTGGCGAACCAAATACGCGGGTCGAATTTTTAACCCAATTTCAACTCAACCTCTCAACCCTGCATGTATCCGTAGTAATTGAACAAAACCATGGCCAAAAATGTTAGCGTTCTCTCAAAATCTTAAGGTATTCGGTAAGAAGGCTCTTCATATTGAGATAAGTTTTTCATATTTGTAAAGAATTATTTTCGTTTGTTTCGAAATATATTACGTATTATAAACGTATAAGGATACTGTCGGCGATAGTAATTTTTGTAATTTTTATTGTCTTTATATATTTTTCATGGGTGTCGAGCATTAGGATATTCCGTTTTGCTGTGTCGACTATAGCAGACTTTGTGACCTCATCATAAATTTAAATTTTTTAAGGAAAACATTAAGATGTTTAAATTGTTTTCATTGTTAACATATTATAAAAGAGTTTGTTTATGTATATTTATCACTATTATATTTATAATTAAATAAATGCATTTTTTATTAACGTTTAAATGTTATATGTACATACTTGTCTTAAAGTGTCGAGCATTGGTGCCACCTTAGTGCAAAACAATCAAAATAACATACAATTTTTTTTTTTTTCATTTAAAAACCGTGTAAAAGCGAAACCGTGTAAATTGAGTGCCTTGCAAATCGAGGGACTGGTGTAGATTTTATTGTGTTTACAACGTTTTTAAAATGGAAGTTGCTTTCTTAAAATCTCTTAAAATGTAATATCCACTTTAAACTAAAAAACGAAAAATAATTTGATCATTTCTCAACATGACAATTTTATTTAACGCTTCGAAAGTAAAATTAGTGCTATTGCTTATTTACTCTAATTCAGCCTAACAAATATATACAATAGAAATCAAACAATAAAACACTAAAATTCGAGATTCATTCAACTAAATATATTGTTACCTATTAGTTTTTCATAAATGAATAAATGGTTGTTTTTGGGAAAATATAGTATATTTACTGAAAGCCCAATAAAACTATTTTTACATACTACTTTAGTATACTTACATACTACTTTAGAAGATGCTAAAGCATTGAAACCACACAGGCTCGCCGATCAATTCAGCATAAGGGCTTGACATATCACTTCATAAATTATTAGCTTATTTCCCCGGCTTAGTATGGATCTCAAGGTTTTTATTAAGACATTTGTTTTATTGAATTCAATTTAGTCAATTCAAGTTAAATGTAGAATATGGACATTAGTGTACATATAACACTAGTCAGTAAATTAAATATTTTCGATATGTAACCGAATAAGTGTTGCTATGGATTAGAATTTTTTTTCTCCAAAGATTAAGGCCTCTAAAACGACAATGTTCAAAAATGTTGAAAGTACAAAAGAACACGTATTAAGAAAATAAGTGTCTTTCGCTAATCAAATCGAGAGATATCGATACCCATAATAGGACCCATTGATAATAATGGTGAGATATAAGAGATATAGTAAATATCTTCATTCACTACCTTTTATATGATTTATGGAAAATTTTAAATTTTGTGGAATATATTTCGAAGAATTTTAAAGCCCTTCATATTTTTAAGGTTTACACTTTCATTGAGCTACGTTGCAAAATATTTAATGCTCTATTTTATGCTTTTTAAATTTGTTTTCTCCATAAAACGAAAACTAATTGTACAGGTGTACAGGTGTCAGGAGCTTTATCAGTGGAAACGAAACGAAGTATTTAAACGAAACGAATCGGATTTGATATCGCTGAAAATTATCGTTTCGTATTGATAGTGATACGATAGAATAGTGGTGTGAGATAATTAAAATGGATGAGAAAGCCTTTAAATATAAATTAAAAATTTAAACATGATTACTTTGCGTCATTTGGTAGAAAATGACGATAGGTATAGTCTTTATAATATTTGATAGATTAGAAATTACCCAAAGAACGGAAGGTGCAGGTACGCCAAAGTGTTCGAGTTTTAAAAATTTTATTATGGGAAAGCTTATGAAAAGCTTTGCTGAACCTTGGTTACAGCAAAGATAATCTAATTACGGAATGTCGTATTATTTCGAGATATACAATGTAACGACTTTAAATAGCTGAATTGCATATAAAACTCCTAAAAGTTCAAAATCTTTTGGTTTTCAAGATGTTGGGATTTTTTGGATTTTTTCTGCTGTTACGGCTAAAAATGTTAGTAGTTTTTATTATATTCTGTCAATAAAGGACTCTCCTATCAAACATTATTGAAAATATTTGAGGTATGCATATCGTTTTCCGTCGTGTCCAATTGATATTTAACGCATCTTGTTAGCAATAGATTTCTCTGATATTTAATGCATCCTTTGATTGGATACTCAAGTTTATAGCAATATCTTTTAATAGTGAAATATGCCGAAATTGGTCGTCACAATTGCAATGGAATCTAAAAATATAAAACTCAAAAAGTCTTTTCAATTAATTTTATCACACTGTCACGAACCTTTTGAAAGAACTTACCTTTCTTAAGCAATGCTTCATTTCTCTAGATGGTATACAAATTGTCTAAATAATCCCAAATCTTCATAATGGGTAGCTCGATCACCTGGTCCTCAGCATCTTGTTCCAGGAATTTTAAATCCTAGTCCTGTGTTTCCAGTTCTTGGCTCGTAATAATCTTCGTTGGCGTAGATACCAGCATTATGTTGTGCTTTTGACTCTTTGTAGTAATAATATGACGCTACTTCTTCAAAATTATTAAAAATTAAAACTACAGATATTGGGGAAGTTAACTTCGTCAAAAAGAACACTACTTCAATTATTTTAAGTTTCATAATAAATCTGTTTCTATTTTATTTCTTACTTTTTTCAGTATCCCCAAATAATTTGTTGAATATGAAATAATACAGTCTTAATCTATTATTTATATAAGATCGAAGAACTAAAATAAATAATAATATTTAAACAAATCTATACTTCGTTATGTATTAAAGTCACCAACATTCGTCTATTTGTTTACACGGGTTAATCTCGTAATATAATTAAATTTTAAATCTGTCTCATTTTTAGTGCCATATTACATTTTCCAAAAAAGAATAAATTTGATATTTGTTTTTACTCAGTATAATGGTTATAAAAATTTAAGAATAGTATAAAATAAATAATTAATTTTAATTACTCTAAAATACCTAAGATATTAAGATAAAAGTAGAAAATTATTTTAATAAATCTTTTAAGTAGTAGTAGAAAAACTACAAAAATAATAAAAAATTACAATAAGGATTTATTTTTTTGAAATCTTAGAATTTTGAAATTCGTACAAAAATAATTTTGTAAGACGTTATAATATTAAAGGAGTTTAAAAGAGAATAAGGATCCTCTCGAATTTTTTTAGGGAACGTTAAAACGATAAATATTTCTTAATCTTCAACCTTATCTTTTTTTTAAATACCATCTTTATTTTAATAGATGGAAAATGGCAGAAATTTTGTTAATAATTTTTAATGTGAATTTAGGTACCAGCGATTAATACTAAAGCAAGCTGTGATATTTAGAGTATCATCAACTAGCAAGTCGCAACGATCATATCAAATAGTGAATCTTGAAATATTTATAAAAAACATTCTTGAAGATTTTCTCCTTCTTCACATTTTTTCTAAACTATTACACATGAAATTAATATAATTTTAATATAATACAATAATAGCACTCTGCAAAATTTAGAATTTTCTAAATTCTAGTACCTAGCATCAGTTGAAACTGGTACTAAATGAAACTTATTATTGCTGATACAGCGGCTCTCATAAGTTTTTTTGCTTTAGAATTTCAATTTAATGTTTCGTACCTACTACTTTATACCCGAGCTTTTTTAAAGACATTTATTTAGTTATGTGGTTGATGCAAAATGTAATTTTTTAAAATTGCATTACATACACAGTCTGATTCAAATTGAGTTGAAACCGCGATATAGAACTTTTATCATAACCAACATTAATTTAAAGAACTATAATAAAAATGTTATATGCACATAAAATGCGAGTTGTTTCGGGGTCAGTGCCCAATTTTGAGAGCTTAAAATTACTGAGACAAAATATATTTACTAAGATCTCAACAAAAATGATATGAGATAAGTTTACTAATTTTAAATCTAGTGCAGAAATTTATACATTAAATATAACACATCCAAACTTTTGTTAAAATCTAGCAAAAATGAGTACATGGGAGATTTTGGGTTCCCTGCATCTTAAATTTTATTAAAATTATCAAAAAAAAAAAACAAACCAAAGCAAGGAATCAAACCGTATTAACTATTTCTTATGTTCTGTACCTATCATATCATTTATAATAATATTATATTAAAAAAGTAGAACTCAATTCTTAGATGAAAATTAAATTTATTTATTAACTATTGTGTGTTTACAGAACATATTTGGTATACCTATAAGTATATAATATATATTGTTTGTGAATAATATATAATAGAATTCAGAACAATAGCGAAATTCTATGAATTTTAGTTCTCATATCCATCAGATTGTATATATCAAAAGGAATTATTATAGTGATCACATTGTTACAATAGGGTAAAAAACCTATATCCCTAATACAAAAAAAAGTGTAGATTTATAATAGTTTTTAACGTAGTTTACTTATTATTCCTATGTTTTGATAAGCCTACTAAATTTCTTGTTTATACAGATAAACCTCCTACATTTCGGCAAATACAGTCCTTGAAATTGCTGTGTTGTGAGAACTCGCGTTGTAAGAGATATTAATTTGATACAAAAACTAAAATTCAATTCTAAAAAAGAGAAGAATAGAATTAACAATACAATTATATTGTTAGAACTTAAAGGAATATTTTTCGTTTTTCTGGGAGGTAAAACAAAACTAGTGAGATTATTTATTCGGTTTACTAACAAAAGGGTTTACATAACTACTCTGTACGATAAGCATCTACAGAAGTACTAAAAATATCGATAGTGCATCATATAAAAACATTTCATAACAAATTTAACCCTGGGATTACACAGGGGGTCATCTGAACCCCAAACATTATTTAAAATCTGAAATATATCAGAATGAACAGAGGCAGCCGGTGTGTCGATAAAAGTAACTTTTTCGAACTAATGACGATTCTACCGAAAAGTATATTCTCTTAGTTTAAAAAATTTTATAACATTAATTCTAAAAACAAGCAACTTAATTCCGTGTGTGTTCCCCAATTTCTGTATGGAAGTTAACTAAAATTCTATATTAAATAAACTTAAAAAACCCAAGATTTCAAAATTAATGATTAAAACTGAAGAACAAATGGATAAGAAATAGTGGTATGCATAGTATCGAACTAATTCCTCATTTTTACTAATTGTGTTTCGATTTCGACAAGATCGTTTAGCGTTTTTCAAAATCTGAGCTTGAGTCATCGTCAAAAATCGTCAAAATATCTGTTATAATAATATGTGCAGTGCATGTATAAAAAATTATTTGTTACATTTGTAAAAAAATTTGATAGAATTGTCGCGTTGTAGGAGAATTATCCCACATTACCTACCTAAAACTTGCGTTGTAGCGAAACCGTGTTGTTGTAAAAGCACCGCCTTATAGCAGGTTTTTACATGTATATATTTATTTGTCTGTAAAACTCAATTTATGTGGTCATTTCTCAAAAAAAACACTGCACCGAGCGGGAATCGAACTTGGGACGTTCAGAATGTGCGTTCCACTACTCTTACCACTGAACTACCATGATCAGCTGTTAACACTTTCGTAAATTCTAAGTTAAGTTCTGATAAGTGCCTGATCCCACATTATTTTTTTTCTTTCTAATTAGCAGATTGTTTTTTTGAGAGAAAGGTTATTTAACAATAAAAATATAAAATAATTCAAGAAAGAAACTTTATTATTACATAAATTCAAAATGGTGCGTTAACTTTTTCCAGAAATGTATATAAATTCTCTAACTACCTATTTTTGTTATATCTGATAAGTCCAGAAAATTCTTCTTTCGTCATAAAATTTGACTCCTAAAGAGACTGTAAATGTTTATTTAATGTGGCCAAAACTATGACCTGTGACAGAGTGTTTGAAAATGAATCTGGTATACTAAAACTATAACATTTATCACATTTTCAATTCTGTTTTAAAATTAAGCTTTTTAAGATTTTTAAAAGTTATTTTTTCCATTTTTAAAATATTGTTAATAAAAAGGAATATCAAACCATTGCCATCTTTTGGGTTTCGTCGTATCCAATCTATATCTAATGCACCTGTTATGAAGGTATCCCTGCTGGTATTTTACACACCATTTAATGGGATATTCAAATTTATAACAATATTTTCTTATCGTAGTGTATGTTCTTCCAATTGCAAATCCGATAATACTATTCGCACTTTTCAAACAATGTAGAAAATCTTTGTCACATTTGCAGTGCAACCTGAAAGCATAAACTTCAACGATTCTTTTCTGTTAATTGTATGATATTAGCACGAACCTCGTAAACGCATCAGGATTAGTTAAGTTATGCTTTGTTTCTCCAGCTTCTATATGATCACACATATCATGTTCACGACAGCATACATCCTCCTTGGTAAAAGAACCCAAATCACTTTCATTATGAGCAGTATTACCTGGCCCGCACCACTTAGTTCCTGGAAACGTATATCCATTGGATTCATTGACTTCATCGAATATTGAAATTTCATCAACATCAAGTGGCTCTGATTTAGTGTATAAAATCACAACATTTGGGGATAATAAAATCACTATAATAAACACTAATTCTATTATTTTAATCGTCATTTTGAATTGTTATGAGACTGAAACGATTTTTTTATACTCAGCAATTAAATAAATAAATAAATAAATTTAAATATATACATATATATGGGAAGATAAATTAAAGTTTGCATCATTAATAAAGACTTATAATAAACTCAAGTAAAATTGCAGTCAAATTGAAGTTTATATATATATAAGTAATGATATTTAAGCGTTAAATAAAGGGGAATTAGGAGAAGTAATAACTTTTTAACTCATTTGACACAGAAAATTATAATTTCCTGGTTAATTAATATTATATTTTAATAGGGCAAGAGTTAAATGCTCCAACTTCTTATGAGTTTACATTAACCTGGGTGAGTGCAAGATATTTGCATCGTGGATTCTGTAGAAGGTACAGTTGTGGTCAAAATAATAGTATCATTAATTTTAATATAAGTTTAAGAAGTGACCAAGTGGCGTGACACCTAAAAAAAACATTTTTATATGTTTTTTGTAGGTTATATTTGCCGAGCAGTCATCAAATTTTTTTTTCTCAGTCTCATTAAAGACCTAGGAAAAAATATATATTGTAAAAAATTATGCTAGAAAATAGTAAAAAAAATATTGGTGATTTGGCAAACATAACCTGCAAAAATATATAAAATTAAACATTTTATTTTTTTTAGGTGTCGAGCAGGTGGAAATAAAATCTGGAAAGAATATATGTTATAAAAAACTATATTAGAAAGCTATAAATAAATTTTGGTGATTGTACCAAAGTGCAAAATAGATGAAAAAAACATTTTTTTGAGGTTATATTCAGTTTTCAGGACAACTTAGGTTTTTTGGTCAGCCCATTCAAAAGCTATAAATTTTTTTCGAAATTGTTAAAATTAATTCTCATTCCTTGGGGGTTAATTATTAAGGCTTAAACTTGGCCAAATTGTTACTAGTGTTACTACTGACGATAAAAAAAAAATAATAATAAAAAAATAATACCTTCTTCTTTTTACCTTCTTTCTTTTAAGATTCGAAAGCCAAGAACTAAATGATTTAGTCGAAATTCTAGGAATATTGTCGAGTCAGTTAAGTACTATATAATATGGATTTTTCTTCTAAAATTGGTTTTATTGTTTGAATAATAAAACAATTTAAATTGTATAATTTTTTCTTATAAAGAAGACAATATCCTTGTTATATAAATAGTAAGATAAGGACTGAAAGTACAACGTTGAAGCGGTTTGATGTTAAGAACGGATATTATTATTATATGGTATTTTCTAAGGAGGGGGGAAGAACACCTTGCGTGAATCAAATAATCAATTCGTTCCTGTAATAAGTCGTTATTTTTGACTTTCCCTCATTTCTATATATTTTTTCTGATGAATTTAATTCGTTCTGTCTATCTATCCTAATTAAAGTGTTTAAAAGCAAATAAACCACGATATTTAGTATCGTGCTAAAAAAAACTGAAACATCTCAAGAATAGCCGTTTTATCATTTTGTCCGGCGATGTTGGAGTAATGGGTTATTGTAGTAAAGGAAGTGATAACCTCTGTATTTTTTGTGTATATTTTGCTACAAGTAACTGGGTAATAAAGAAAGCATTTGTGATTTTTGAAAATAAAAAAGTACTAGAATAAATCTTTCTTTATGTTAAATTTATTATTTAGAGTATTTTTAAAATTAACTCGTAAATGAATTAGACTTTAGAGTATTATGTCACCTAATATAAATATTTTGTTTTAATTTTTATCGCAGATTGGAGTAAACACGTGTTTCCACGCTTACGCTGAGAAAATTTTATAATTTTATAAATTTGATATAATTTTACACCCTTTTTGGAAGGAAATTCAATTCCTTTCATAATGATAGTAAAATTAGGTAAATGACTGTGTAAAAATATACTTTTCTTGTGTAAAAGTATTACACGCTTATGCAGAAAATTACGTATACAAAATGTGGAGTTTGCATAATAAATGTGAATTTTTTACTTCTTTAAAGTAGGTCAATTTATTTACACATAGTAGATGTAAATATTTGGAATTAAATACTCCTTTGAATATAGTATTGTTATAATAAAATTAAGGGGACAAGGAAGTTATCTCCTACGAATTGGATAAAATGAAGGAAATAGTAGAAATAAGGCTATTCTAATAATAAATTCGCAATAGGTTATTGTTTGTTAAGTATTTAATAAGCTCATAAAACTAAACCATATGAATTTATGGTACATGAAAAACGTTTTTCTCATCGTTGTATTAAATTATTAAAATTAGTATAAAGGAATACATATCATATTTCATTTCTTAAAGTCCCTTAATCAAATTATTTTACCTTTAATGGAAATTACATCCCTCAAACAAAATATTTTCGACAGCACATCTTTAAGGACTGCCTTCACAAAGTGATCGCGTCAGTTTGATGTAATTTTATATATTCATGTGCAGGTTTACACCAATTTGGTGTAAAATCACACAACATTTACAATGTTGAGTGAGTATCACAGCCAAAGTTCAAAAATTGTGTAATTTCACACTGTTTTGCTTAATTACGATCATGATAAATTTGTACACAGAAAAAAGTGTAAAATCGCTCTTAACCCGTTAAGGCCCAAACGGACGCATTTTCATAAGTTTTTTTCGACTGAAACCTTCACATAAAAATTCTGAATTGGACAATATTGATATAAAATTTCATGAACTTTCAGAATATGATAATGATTTTTAATTAAAATTGGAACTATAGAGGTTATGTTCGCTTTTTTAAGAAAAATCGGTCTTTTCAAAAAATTTTTTTAGAAAATCATTATTTATAGTTCGAAACCAATGAAAAATTTGGCGGAAAAGTAATAAATGGCGGACAAAGACATTACAATTTTATAAATCTGAGCATAAAATAGCTCTAGGGGGTTTTCGGAGTCGCTGATTGCGAATCTGAGGACAGATTTGCGAACATAAAAATGGCGGATCCAAGATGACGGACGATAAAATTCAAATCACAAGGATGTGAGCAAAAATTTACACTGAGGGCTGCCAAAATTATTCTATTAGAGATATTTTAACGTTCGTAGTCGTATTTGAAAGCTTAATGTAGGAGGTTTCTTGAAAAATACAAAGTTTATACAATACTTCCTCTTTTTATGAGTGGTAGCGTATTAAAAATATGTTTGTTATGATTTTCAGCTATAGCTTAAACATCTTTCCTGTGAAATCTGAATCTGAAACAAAATTGCCTGCTTTATTTCACGTTTATGTTAAGAGTTACCTTAGATCTCAGCAATCCCGACTCCTTTTGTGTACCAATTTCTATGACATACCTTTGAATGGCAATCGAGTATTTATGCCTTATTAAATCCAGCATTGTTAGCCAGCATAATAATATGTAGTCTAAAATTTGGCCAGATAACGTACCTATAATTTAAAAAAAAAAATAATTTAATTCCAATTCGTGTTTCTTAATTTATAAACGTACAAAGGAACAAACAGGCGGAGAGACGGTGTATTTTATAATCTGTATATTTTTTGTAGTTGCTTCTTGTTTACTATGTTAAAATATATTGCGAAGAACTGAAATTAAACACTTTTTTTTATATATTTATAACAGAATACAATTTGAAAAAAAAAGTCACAAAAATGCCAAAATTTTAAAATCACAATTGCAATTTGTGCCAATAGTAAATTTAGATTCAATTTTAATTAAGTAAAAATAAAAGTTAATTTGGCGCATTATTTAACAGTAAAGATAAGTTAAATTGCAGCTTTTTTACATGCTTTTATTTAGTTTCATCTGCCAGGTTTTAGCGTAAAATTGTTTTATACGCTTTCATATTTTGCTTCACTTGCCTGTGAAATTTGAATAGCGGCAGCAAAAGCAACAGCGCAAAAATTAGCCTAAAATTGTCACGTGACTCAGTCAGAATATTTTTTAACACTAATTGGAGAGCAAATATTTATCCAAAAAGGGTGCTTTAAAACATATTTCTATAGAATAAATAATTTCTTACTTACAACGCGTGTAACATAAAATTGAGTCAACTTTTTACGAGATATTTGTGCAAAAATAAAATCCAAAATTGTAGATGAACTTAAATTTATAATTAAAATAGATAGAAATTTTTTTCACAAATACTTTTAATTTATTTAAGGAAAAAAAAAAAACTTCACAACGATTCAAAAGGTTATTGCATTTATTGCATACAAATTTTGAAAGTTAATTCAGTAACTAACAAAGTTAATCAATAAAATGGAATATCAAACCACTGCCATTCTTTGGGCTTATCACTAGCTAATTGGTATGTAATGCATCTATCCGAGAAATATCCTTCCTGGTGTTTTAAACAATTTACAATGGGATAATCCAGCATATAGCATCTCTTTCTGACTGCAGTATATGTGTGCCCAATAGCCGTTGATATAATGCTGTCCTCTTCTTTCAAACATTTTTGAAATTCCCTTTCACAATCGCAGTGCAATCTGAAGGGAGGAAAATGTTAAAAAATTGTGTCTTCAATTGTATTGTGCCATCAGAAACATTGTGAACAAATCATTGTTTTCTAAGCCGTGTTTCGTTCCGCCAGCTTCTATATAATCGAAACATTTATCATGATCACGACAGCACATATCGACATTTTCCCATATTCCAAAATCTCCACTATGGTCAGCATTATCACCTGGTCCACACCATTTAGTCCCCGGCAAGGTAATATCCAGAGCTGTTAGATTTGATTTGATTGAGTTGAATACTGACATTACGTCGTAATGATCTGTTTCATTCAATAAAACCACTTCATTTGAGGATACTAAAATCACTAGAGAAAACACCACTGCAATCACTTTAAATGCCATAATAACTAATCAAAACTACTTAAGCTGCCTCGAATTTATATTTTGCAATTAGCATTGCATGTGATAAGATTCAGGGAGACTAATATTCCGATAAATATTATTATGCGCAACTGATGTACTTTGTATAATATTTTTTTCATAAAGCTTGACAGAGGGGCAAGTCGATGTAATTTTGAACACTTAATACAAGAAGAAATTAGCTAAATAATCGATTCATTATTGTTTAGAAATGGTTTAATGATAGCCCCTTATCCTGATTATAACACGAACTCAAATCACATTTAGATATGGTGAAACAATTTGAAAATTTGATATTTTTTGTTTCAAATATCGCTGTTAAAATTAGAGACTAGCACGGTATATTTTTACTTCACGTGGTGGATATGATATGACACTATAGCTGCATTTTGTCTTCTATCCGGCACTATTACAATTTTGAACGGAAGCTTAATAATATTTAGTTAGTAAATTATTTTTTTGCATATTTCGATAGTTTATACCTTTAAAAATAACATACTAAAATTTCACGTGTATATCTCAAATAGTTTTTGAGTTATAGCCATCTGAAGAACAGCCGCACATCATATTGAAGTATTGAGAAATGTATGAATTTTTAAACGCTTTTTTCTCGAAACTAATTTTTTCAAATTTGCTGCAGTTGTACCTCGAAGACAAATCATCCGATCGAATAAAAAATGTAATTTTGGCAGGAAAAAATCATCAAATTTTAATTTTTTTCTTTTTTAACTCCGCTATTTTTGTAAATAAAAATTTTTTTTTTCGATCGAGGATCATGTCACGGAAATACCTTCTAGTTTAATATATTTTTTGGTTTTTTGATTTCACGCACTGTGAACGTCGCTATAAGTGCAGTAGTGGGGGCATTTTTTTTTTTGAGCTTTGGGAAATTACGGATAACTCGCTGCATTTTCGAATTTTTGGTCCAAAAATGTTACCATGTATTTACTATATATCCACAAATATATCCTTAAAATATTAAAACATTCCATGTAGTAGTTGCCTTTAAAAAGTTCCCAAAAATCACTTTTCTTTTAGGCGGTCACATTATTTAAAATTTTTGCAAAAGAGCATCAAAGTAGGAGGCCGGTTTTCGGCCTAAAATTGTTGGCAGGAAGAACTTGAAATTTCGTTGGGAAGGGGGTATGGTGGGGGGGGGGGGGGGTTATTTATGTTTGATTGGTTGTCTAGATGCATTATCTGTATTGTAAAATAAAAGATTTAGCTGAGACATTTTCTATAAGCGTTAATGCATTAAAATAGTGCTATTTATCTGATGGCAGAGAGGGAAGAGGGTATTTGGAAGTTTCATATTGGTTGAAATTCACTATATAGTGATTATAGATAAATATCCAAAAATAATTTCAAAGAAGTCCATCCTGCCAAAAAATGTAGGCCGAAAACCGGCCTTATTAACCCTCCTTTCATGATTTTAATGCATGCAGATTTAAAATTTTGAATTTAAAAATTTTCTGATTAATTTTTTACTTAAAAGTGTTTATAAGTTATTTTGATGCTATTTTTAGATATTTTAAATTATTCTTATGTATTAATCATAATAAGTTTCAATTCAAGGAATAATTGTCTTTTGATTTGAATAGACGACAAAAATGCGATTTATAAATACTATACATTTAAAACAATTTAGAAACAATCATACAAACATTTTCGTTAATTTAAAATTTCATAAAATATCTTCACGAGAGTCCAACTTGTGAAGAAAATATTTTTAACATAAAACATCAAATCAGTTTAATTGATCTTGATATCCTCAAGAACATACGCAAGATCTTCCATTTTTTGATGTATTAACTTCTCAGAGTAGAAAGTGACCTACTTCAAGATAAAGAAGAAAATATAATCAAATATGTATATAAGTTTTTTTTTTTAAATTCCGATAGATATTCTTTACTAATTAAATTTGAGATTACTAATTGAATTCCAATACTGCAATAATATGGCTATCAGTCATTCTATACCTACACTTTTTACCTCCAGGGTGAAAAATAAGACTGAAAATTTAATTTTATACAGAAACCAATCTGAAAATAAGGCGGATTTTATTATTTGTACTGAAAACTGACTGAAAATATACTAATAACTACATATAGAAAGTTAAGACTGAATTCAGACTGAAATGAGTCGGAAATATTTTTTCAGTAGGAAAAGAGACTGAATATTTTTTATTAAATATCAGTTATCTTTGATAAATACCAGCAAGAAACTGAAAATAGACTAAGAGCTGACTGAAATTTGTCAACTCTTATACTTACAATTTTTTCAGTATAGCATATAGAAATTTGTCAAATATTGGACTTTAATTTCGTTATTAAAAAAATGTGAATATGAAAAATTCGAGGAGAGTAATGAATCAGTTGAGCATTATGTATTGTAAATTATTGCCTTTTTTCAGTATTTTTATTCAACACTCTTTAGGGCGATATTTTATTTAGACTATTTTCAATATAGCATAATTTCAGTTCGCCTTTGCTTCAGGAGAAGTGGACTAAAAAGTTCATTTTCAGTTCATTAACCGACTTCAAAAAAAGGAGGCGGTTCTCAATTCGTCTGTATTTTGTTTTTGTGTGTATGTTAAGCGATCTCTTCGTCGATTGTGAACCGATTTTAATGATTCTTTTTTTATTGAATAGGGTATTTCTCGAGGGTGGTTACAATTTCAAGAAAATATCCCACCTCTTGTGTGTACGTTATTCGATGTCTTCGCTGATTGTGAACCGATTTTAATGATTCTGTTTTTTTTTTGAATAGTCTATATCTCGAGGGTGGTCCTATTTGACCCTCAAACCCCAATGACGTTTTCAGCACTCGGAAGCCCCAACTTTGGGTCGTTCATGCCGTTCGCTTATTTCAACATTTTAAAACGTTCGAAAAAATATGAAAAAAATCATGAGTCTTCTTTGAATACTCAACTAAATGATACAACTTTTCCCGCAACGAAAAATAAAATTTGAGTAACAATTCTTGGCAAAATACAGAGATGTGCGGGCATTGTACATGATAATGTTTAAAATATCATATTTCCCATTGTATTTAATTTAAATATAAAAATCCGACGGCATTTTTTAGTTTAAATGACATTCTTTTCGAAAAGAGATCAGAGAAATTTCGAGGGTTAAAATCGGATATTGATTTTTAATCCTGACAATTTTTTTTTTTTATTGTTTGTTGAGTTCGTAAGTAAAAAATTATTTTTTAATATTTTCATTGAAAAAATACATGCTTAAGTGCAGGTTATTTACATACATACTCTATGCTGAAATACTCGATATGTTTTGGTTCCGAAGTGAATACATAATTTCATCACACGAACGTAGCGCCATTTTTCTAAAAAACAATACGGAACCGATTTCAAATCACTTTTTCTTAATTACAGAACGTGTTTTTTATAAAAAATGTAAATCACGAAAAATTGATTTTTACTTACGTTAACCCCAACGAAAATAAAAATATTTTTCAAAAACATAAAAACCAGCTTTAAAACTTTGCCAAACTTAAACTAAAAAGTTAAAAATAATATTTGTTATTAGTTTAAAAAAAAGAGCATTAAAGCATTAAACTCAAATTACTGTAGGTTTACAAACTTGCCTTGGCTGCACCGATTCCAAAAATGACTGATTAGATAGTGTAAATATTTCGGTATCAATAATTTTGTATATAGTCCTTTAATGCTCTTTTATTTAAATTAATAAAAACTAATATATTATTTTTAACATTTTAGTTTAAGTTTGTACGTACAGGAAAAGTTTTAAAGCCGGTTTTTATGCTTTTGAAAAATCTTTTTATTTTCTGTAGATTTTCAGTATCTTTTTCGGTATTTTGTTCACTATCTCAGTCTATTTGCAGTTCGAACACAGAAATAATTGGTAAATTTTTCAGTTGTTTTCAGTTTTATTTTTTTACCCGGATTTCATCTGATAGTTTGTTATAAAATTTTAAATTTGTTGATGTGAAAAAATAAAACAAGTTGATCTAATTGGCATGATATTGATTGAATAGAAATTAATTGATTAATTTGATATTATCCAACATTTTCCCACCTCATAGTGTTGATGGTTTCACATCATTTTGTTATTTCACTTTGATTTCCCATTTTTTCTCTGAATTCATTTTTGGTTTCCTAATTAACCACTTTAACCATGTTATTTGATTTTTAATGATAAATCCTCGAGGACGTCAAGCGGCGGCTATAAATCTGTAGCTTCATCGATCACAAACACAAGCGTTTTCTTCCTGTTCGAATTGAATTTTTTTGTCTTCGTTACTTCCTGGACATCCTCTGGACTGAGCCCACAGAACGTAACACGGCTCGTGTCAGATACCCGTCGTGCCGTGTCATTTAACTGCTCCACAGCATAGCGCAGCACAAAGCTCGTAACACGTTTCCCGCCTAATTATTTTTGATTGTATGGTACGCCTGCAAAAGCATTTTGTACCCCTCAAACGTGGCGCTGTTAATCACAATTTATTATCGACTGTCAATTTTATTGATAGTTTCGCCTAAGATTTATCTACTGCTTACAAATCTCCGTCTGATTGACAATGGGCAGCCTTTCCCCCGTGTGGCCGCATTTATTGATCCGAGACCTTCCAATCGGATAGCATATTTATATTATGTTTTGATTGGTGATGTTGTGAGGAGGTCTCGGAGAACGATTAAGGAGATTATAAGGTACCTAAACGGCCACTTAGAGAATGTTTTCTTAATTAAATGGACACCCAGGTGTTTGAGGACCATCAGCTTGTAAATTTACACCGTGCCCAAGTGTTTTGAAACCAGTTTTTAAGCCCCAACCGCACTGTGGTAGATTTATTTATGGCTGGTAAAACAAATAGCACTCATTTTATTGGATGATAGATTTTACGGGCAAATAGGCAAAGATTATCGTTGGTTTTTTGTTTTTCTTATTTTTTTTACAAAACGATCAAACTGAAGATTAAATAAGCTAAAAATGATAAAATTCTTTGAAATTGTATAGGATTATTAAATCAAAGAATTTTATATACCAGATTATAATTTTCATATTATTGGGATTAAGGAGATTTATAATTTATAGACCTGAAAATTAGCTTAATTTCAAAAAATCATAGTTAAGAATTTTATAAACTTCAGGATCGCTGATGGTAACAATAACTTTTGAAGGAATCATCTGAAAACATGAAACCAAGTAGTTTTATAATATAATCAGTAAATATATTCGCATGGTATAGACCAGAAAAGAACTAAAATACCAATTTTTGGTTGAGAATTTTGTTTTGCTCAAAATGTTCAAATCCTTTTCTTATTTTATAAAAATATGTTTTCAATATTGAAGATGATGTTTTTCAATATTTTAAACTCTGGAAAACGCCAATTGGATAATCTGAGAAATGCTGACGACTTCCAAAAGTTGTGAAAAGTTTATAACTTATAACTTTGTTAATATTATGTTTTCGGTTTAAAAAAACATAGTTTTAAAAGCATATTCTTTCGTAAAATGTAAAACAAACAAATCTATATAATTTTTTTGATCTGACAAGGTTGAAATGCTACTTAACCCATTAACGCCCAAAGAACCTAATTTTTTTTTGCAGTTTGAAACCTCATTCTTATAATTAAAGGACATTTATTTTCCAATAAAAACCATGAATCTAGTTTTGAGTGTGCTCTTTCAGAATCTGTCATCAAATTGAGTTTTTTCCAATAGGAAATTAAATGTAGCGACTTTTTGGAAAAAAAGTATCAAAAAAATTGAAATTTTGGTTTTTTTGAAATTTTTTTTCAAGTCAATAGAGTGTTGCAATGCAATTCTTACTATGATCAATGGTGATCGGAATGTTTGAACTTACAGAAAAAAGTTTTTTTGCTGACCTTTTCAAAATGGCGGATTTTCTATAGTGCAGATTCTGAAAATCTGAAACTCTGAAAATCGTACAGATTTTCGTGAAATTCTGTACCAAGGGGTTTTTATCGTCACTGATTATGAGATTAAAATCAGATTTTTAAAATTCAATATGGCGGACAACAAATTTTAAAAATCTCACAGATTTTCATGAAATTCAGTATACAGGAGTTTTGGTAGTCGCTAATCACAAATTTAACATCAAATTTTGAAAATTGAAAATTGCGGAATCTGATTTTAATTTTTAATGGGTTACCAATTTTAATAAATTTCTACACCTTTAATGTGCAATTCAACTTTAAACTGAAATAAATGAAAAACGTTTTTGATTCTGAATAAGCTTTGATATAAATCTTAAGGGTTATCTTGACAAAATAATTAATTTTCCAGGAAGTAACGAAGTATTATTCAATTTTGGTAGTTCTATTGTAGTAGTAAATTAAAAATTGTGAAAAACTATATCAAAAATTAAAATTAGTATTTATATATTAGAATAAATTTTATAATAGGTAAAATAATTCGACACGATTTTGGTTTCAGTTAATGTATAGTAATTTCTCATTGTTTTTATCTTAAAAGTGTAGAAAATCGATATGATTCTTGAAAACTTTACTTTTGTGCCCAGGGTAGGAACTTTAAAATTAATTACTGATCCCCAAAATCTTTATATTTTCATTTTCTTAAAAATGTTTCGAGAGTGTGCATTTTTTGAATCTTCGGCAGCTATATTAGATCCATCATCTTGAATTTATAATATATATATAGAATATAGTCAAATCAATACTCACTGATAAAGATAAAAACGTTTTAGCTAATCTAAAAACCTATGGGATTGAGAATGGAACGTTACGCCAAATTCAAAAGTGTTCGGAAAAAAATTTAGGAGAGTTAAAATTTTTTTTTATACATCTCATATTTGACTAGACTATAGTATGTATTAATGATTCATTCATTAAGTACTAGATATAAAAACATATAAAATAACATATAAAATTTGAATTTTATGAATGAGGTTGATAAAATTAAAATAAAAACAATTAATGAATAAATTAAATAACAAATAATAAATAAATTAAATATAACATAATAAAACAACTAACAATTAATTAATTAATTAATTAATTAATTAATTGATTAACAATTAACAGATTAAATAATTGGAATAAAATACAAATAAAAAGTAGAAAGCAACCAAAAAATACACGTTTGGGAATTTATCGTAACGTTTTCTTGAATGTTGTAAAAATCAACGAAAAAAACTTATATACAAAGATTTGTATTATTATTTGATCGTTGAAAATAATAACATACAAACAATATACAGCATAATTATAATACAATACACGAAGTATTGAAAAAGCACACTTATGTCGTTAACATCAACAAATATGTCAAGAAATCGACACACGACGCCATCTACTGGATGCTTACCCACCCTAAATATTAAAAGATAATTAAGTGATGTGTCAATAAATTAACTTACACTGCCATCTGTTAGAAACTTATGGAACTTACAAATCTTACATTTAATGTGCAATAAAAAAATATTGAGGTCAATAATCGAGATAAAAACTATGCTATCTTTTAAGTTGGACCAAACTAAACACAATGAGCCAAATTTTATCAAGATCGGTTGAGTAGTTTCGGATTTTATCCCGGACAAACATCATAACACGAGATTTTTATATATATAAAGACTTAGTTGAAAATAGCAGTCCTAAGTTAGAATCACAACAAAAGTTTAAATTTCCTAACTTATGAAAATGGTAATTTTTTATAGTTATAAAAAGCTATGCCATTAATTGATGTGATTTTGTATGCTATGTTATACTATGATTTGTTATTCGGAGAAACAACAATTCTACTACATATATATATCTTGATTTTGTTGTAATTTTATACTTTATTTACTTTTATACAAAAAATCGTGTTGGAAATTATAAAAATTATCATGAAAAACTGTTCACTTCTTATATTCACATATTTACATTTTCTCTGAAATATTATTTTATGTTTATTCAATTTTATATCTTTTTGCATTATTTTTGATATTTCATTTAATTTTATTATAATTTTTACATATTACAAATAATTTATAGTTTGTACTTGTAGTTTCTAAGCATTACTTATTTGTCAATATTTTTCCTTATTTAAGGGGGCTATTAGGTTACGACTTAAACAAAAAACATTTTTTTCAATCATTTTTTTTTTTTTTACAGAAAGAAAACAGATATCGTTTTGAAATTTTTTACAGATATTTAATTATACTTTGGATATACCAACAAATTTTTTTCAGATTTTGGAGTTCAGTTTTTGATTTTTTATGATTTTTTGAAAAAATAACGCCAAAAAATGATGGCGGGCATGATTTCAGGCGTCTGGAACGTTGCACGAAGAAATAAAAAACACCAAATTAATCCTTGTTCAAATGGCTATCGTATGAAGTAGAATCGTGTTGATCTGTAACAAATTTACCGATTTTCAGCCGATTTTCTAACCTCAAAAATCGTTTTTTTTTCAAATGGCAGCCATTTTATTATTTTTTGGTAGACAAAAATTATCGTAGTTCACACGATAGCCATTTCAACAAGGATTAATTTAGTATTTTTTTTCCTTTTTACCGACGATCCAGACGCCTGAAATCATGCCCACCATCATTTTTTGGTGTTTTTTTTTCCAAAAACCATAAAAATTCAAAAACCGGTCTCAAAAATTTGAAATATCAATATTTTTGTATATCTAAAGTGTAAATAAATATCTGTGCAAAATTTCAAAACGATATCTGTTTTCTTTCTGTACAAAAAAAAAATTATTGAAAAAAAATGTTGTTTTTTTTAAAATCTTAACCAAATAGCCCTGATAGATGTGTTTGTCACTATTATTATTATTCAAATTTATACTAATAATTATTATAATAAAAATCATCAACTAATCATAAACAATATTAAGTTAGAAACCGAATAATACGAGTAAAACAAGTATGAAGATATAACTGACATTTATGGTATAAGCGTTAAATATATAAATATAAATATCTACTATATTTAATTTAAAATCATAACTTTTTCAGATAGTATAAGACCTATTGAATGATTTGTTTTAATTATTTTGATAAAGGCTGAGAATTGCAAGAATGATAGTTTTATCTTACCTGATAATGAATAAGATTCGTAATTTATAATCGATTTTTTTGAATGAAGACTAACATTTTAAATCTACTAAAATTCAAAAATCAGTTGATGTATAATTGAATTACAAAAATATCGAATTCTTTAAGATACGCAATTTATGTCCTCGATTTTCTAGCAAGTATTTGTGTTTAAAGTGTTATTCTTTGTTTCTTTGAGAGACAATCAGATTTAAGAGTAACAAATAAAAGTCTTTGAACTTGCATTCGAGTCTGTTTCTGTTAAACGCCAGCTAATCAAATGCCATTTCGTAAAATATTGTGATCTATGACGAAAATTTGCAGGTAACTTAGAAACAAATACAATAAATTTGCGTCTGTTTATACAATTCACAAACTTCTGGCTTGAATGGTTTTAAAAAAACATAGATCACATATGTGTATGACGATTTTTATCAGAAGTGCTCTCACCCTGAATCTTATCACTACATGCAATGTTAATTAGCGATTATAAATTAAATTGCCTCCGTTGAAGCCATTGCAGTCAACATGGAACTCAAAGTGATATCGGTGGTGTTTTTTGTAGCGATACTTTCTCCAATTTTACCAGTTCGGTCCGATGATTCTGTTGATGATGAACTGGTCATTTTTGATGATGTCGACACAAATGTGACTCGTCCAAAACCTGGATTTGGTATCACATTGCCTGGAACGAAATGGTGTGGTCCCGGAGATAATGCCAAAGATGAAGAGGATTTGGGAGATTTAAAAGATGTTGATATGTGCTGTCGTGGCCATGACAATTGTGATGATATTATATTTGCTGGAGAGACACAACACGGTTTAACGAATCCCGATCTTGTTACAAGGTTTGTTGGGTTATAATTAAATTAATTTGAAAGGGTTTTTAAATTTCTGCGATTTCAGATTGAATTGCAAATGTGAAAAGGAGTTTCAGAGTTGTTTGAGAAAAGTAAATAGCTTTCTATCGAACGCTATTGGGTTCACATATACCACGGCAAGACAGTACTGCTTCAAATTAGAACATCCGATCAAAAAGTGTATGAAATACCAAGAAGGATATATCCTGAAGAGATGTATTAAGTATAAGGTAGATAAAAGAAAACCCAAAGTTTGGCAGTGGTTTGATATTCCATTCTATTAAGGATCTATTTTTGCAAACCTAAAAAAATTGTAGTGATTTTCTATTAAAATTTGTATTAATATTGATCTATAAATTGAAATTTGTTTTGTTATTTTATTTATTTTTATATATTTTAAGTGGTTTATTTCTGCTGTTTTTTACTTTGTTATTCTGCTACCCTACCGCTGAGAAATGTGACTAAAATTAACTTTCCAATGACTAAATAAATAATTGTTTTATAGTTTCTTACTCACTCATCGTAAAATCAAATGGCTAAAATTTAATTCGACCAGAAAAACACTGAAGTTTAGCCAATTGCATTATATATTTGAGTTAGTTCGATGATTTATTTATTTATTTATTTATTTATTTATTAGTGACAATTCATCATGTCGCATAAAACGGAGACCAAACTATTCTGGCGTACTCAAGAATAGACCTTACAAATGCATATGTACAATACAGAGTCTTAGTTATAAAAGGATCATTAAATTCCTTGGACCAACGCTTAACAAAGCCAAGCGTAGTGCTGGCCTTACGAACGATCGCATCGATATGATCAGAAAATGTAAAATGGCTATTCAACCAGATGCCTAAATCTTTGGTTTTGTCAAGTTTTTGCAACGAGCATCCGTCAATAGAAAAATTAAAAGAAGTAGAGCTATTCTTGCGAGAGAAACACATGTAAGTGCATTTGTCAATATTTAGCGAAAGTTCGTTTGTGTGAAAAGCATCAATGTCAGAATTTAAAAGGTCACAGTCATGCTCGTTACGTATAATACGAAAGATGTTGGCATCATCTGCGTAACAGAGAATCCTAGAGTTAGAAAGAGACAGAGACACGTCGTTGATATAAATAACAAAAAGTAAGGGACCTAAATGACTGCCTTGAGGTACACCCGAAGTGTTAAGGATTTCTCTGGAGTACAGACCGCGAAATAAGACTGGCTGTGAGCGATGAGACAAGATAGACAATTTTTGAAGATTATGAACTGACGGAACATTTTCATTTCTTTATAAAAAATTCGAAGACAGTTATCTTTAATTTACTTCGAAATCAAAATATTTGTTATATCTTGTTAGGGTCTAACATCCTGATAATTTGTACAAATTTTCAAAAATTGCAAAAAAACCAGTTTTTAAAGCAACTTTACTCATTCTAAAGTTTTTTCATCATATTGGTACATATTTTAGCAGTAGAAGGAAAAAAGTTATTACTTTAAAATATGTAAATATTAAATAAGTTTAATAAAATAAAGTCATCTTGAGAACGTTTAACTGCTAAAGTTTTACACCATGTAAAAGGTATAAAATCGATTTGTTTATTTAATTTATAATATTATCAAATGCGGGAACGATTAGAAACTGAAGCAAAAGATAAAATTAAATAATTATGATGACTTGGAAAAAAAATTAAGAATTCTGATGTTTTGGAAATACTTTTAAATTTTTTCAGTACGCTTGCACTTATTCAGAATTCGCTCACTTTTCGAAGCTGTAACTCGAAAAGCACTTTGAATTTCAGATGAAAATTATAAAGTGATATTTATCGATTAAGGTTATTTATAAAATAAAATAAAATTATTCTACTATAAACTAAGCGATTTAATTTATCATTTGTTTAACCCATGAACGACTAAGCGGACATTTCACAGTTGATTGGTTTTTCCTATATAAAAATCCTAAGACCAACTAAATATTATTAGGGAAAAACATTTTCAAAAGTAAAAAGACCTGCTCTTTCCGAATCTGAGGTCAGATTTGAAAAGTTTGCACGAAAAATTAAAGATGCCTAAAATTGAAGCATCGACTATCCAATTTTTCATAAACTTACAAGGAAACCAATCTCAGGTGTGTCTCACCGATTTTGATGAAATTGAAATATGTTATAGAGTATCGAAAAATAAGAGACACGTATTTTTTTTTTATCTGCGGAAAATCATTGAAAAAAATTTTTTCATACGATTTTGAAAAATAAAGTTGACATGTTTTTGCGTTTTCGTAAAAAAAAAGCTCCTCAAGGGGGTAAACAACCCCTAGCACTAATACGTAAATGATGTATATTCTTTCAGACATCAGTTTTTTCGTGAAAACCAGTATTAAAGGGTTTTTGGAGTCGCTGATTACGAATCTAATATTAAATTTAAAAAATTCAAAATGGCAGATCCAACATGGCGGACAAATTTTTGAAAAATACACCAATTTTTATTAAAAAAAACAATAAATAAAAGTACCCCCTAAATGTGCGTATACGCAGATAAAAAAACAAAACGTGTCTTTTATTTTTCGATACTCTATAACATATTTCAGTTTCATCTTAATTGGTGAGACACATCTGAGAACGTTTCCTTGTTAGTACTAATTTATTCTTAGAAATGACGTTCTAAAGTTACTCATACTATCTTTGAAATGTACAATAATAACAGAGCACATAATAATTTTAGTAACAAATATTTTCAAGTTGGCGGATCCAATATGGCCATTAAAACAAAAAGGTTTTTCTTCGCACTATGCATGGGGATAATCATTATACATGTTCTTGAGGTCGCTGATTTCAAAAATCGTATCAGTTTTACATTTTACAAAATGGCGATATAATGACTATCCGCATGCAAAGAAAATATTTTTTGTTGTAATGGCGGTCATATTAGATCCGCCATCTTGAAAATTGTTGTTACTAAAATTTTTATATACTCTGTTATTGTTATTACTTAGTACTCTGTTATTGTTATTACTTAGTACTAAAGTTTATGAAAAATTTGACAGTCGATGCTTCAATTTTAGGCATCTTAGGGCGGCCATATTTAATTTTTGGTAATGAAATCTGATTCGGACCAGAACTTTTTTACTTTGGAAAAAGAAAACCTTAAAGTTGCAATTCCCAAAAGGAATTTAGTAAAAAAGTAAACTCTTTGTTCTAAGGTCGATCAGCTTACAAGCAATAATATATAGTATAATTTTTTGAGGTTTTAAGAAAAAATGACAGATATATTCAAATCCCAAAATCGATTACATAGAGTAGTTCCATAAAGTTTCCTTTATCGATTTCTGGAAACGAAAGATTGAGACGTCTTTTTCCTCGTTTTAGAGACGGAATCTCGAAAAGACAAATTTTGTAAATGAAAATCTTTTCCAACAGTCAAATACAACTGGCTTATTGTTAGTTGGCAACAGTTGTTTAAATAAAACATATGAAAAAATTACTTGTTACCAAAGCAACTAAATTCAAGTCAATGTAATGACACCGGAAACATATTTGCTAATATGAAAAACATTGTTGTTTGCAAAACGTGCAGGAATATCCAGTACCATGTTACTTCGACAATTAACACTTGTCTAAATTATTTTATGCTGTTCCAAAGAATTTTGTTTGACAATCTGTCTACTGGACAGACTATCACCAAATCAATATTTATAAAGACAAATGAACCAAACGCATATATATATGCATCTTTATTTTATTTAACAAAAAAATCACTATACATTTCATAAAATACCAACTATTATAGATAAAAAATTTGACCAATTTCAAATCCTTTGAAGCAATATTATGATAGAAAAAAAATAATTAGCGGGCATTAAAGTGCCAAAACTCGTATGTTATATGAATGGATTAATTATCGAATAGTTATATATATGCTTTGCCTTGGTAGCATTATTATTCGGATATGACTATATCTACTACCACCACTAAAACACTGCCTCAAAATTGTTTTCTATTACTCGAATGTCTTAATACCCTGATTTATTGTATAATAACAAATTATGATTACTAGAGCATTGCGATAACCTGCAGATATTTTTTATTTATTTTTAAATTCTAATCCAAGCCATTTCTTATCACTTCCCAATAAAAACGCCTAAAAGATGCTTCATCTAAAACGATTCCAACAGTCAAACTCGAGTCATATAAGTGAAAACATGTTTTTCAATCATCGCGATTTCTTCGTTATTTTCCTCATCCTGGTGAACATTTCGCAAATCTTGTCTTTCGAGGACAGTGCCATTTTTGAAGAGGAAGATATCTACAAACAAGCACTTCCTGTGGACCCAAATTTGAACCAAACCGGACTAACGATTCCAGGAACGAAATGGTGTGGTCCTGGTGACACAGCGAGTAACTACAATGACCTAGGGTCTCAAAGAGAGACGGATATGTGCTGTAGAGCTCACGATAATTGCCCTAACATTATATTACCATCAAGGAGCAAAAATGGGTTGCAAAACCCCGACTATTTTACAAGGTTTGTTTTATAGATTAATCGTCATGGTCAAGGCGATTTACAATTTTAATAGTTTTTATTTTAACTTTATGTTTTCTTATTTTCTAGGCTGAGTTGCGAGTGTGAGCAAGAGTTTTTGAACTGTTTACAAAGAGTGAATAATTACGCTTCTATAGCAATGGGAAAAGCTTATTTTACGCTGAGACAATTTTGCTTTAAGAATGAACATCCTCAAAAGGGGTGCGCTGTTTATCAGCAGGGAATGATAAGAAAACGTTGCGTACGCTACAAATTTGATAAGACAAAACCAAAACAGTGGCAGTGGTTTGATATTCCATATTTTACCAATTAGAAGGCGAACTAGTTAGAAGGCGAAAATTCTATATATTTATCTTAAGTAAAATTTTACTATTTATTTTTATACAAAATAAAATAATATTAAAAAAATTGTTAAAGATTGATATTTTGAAAAAGTCTAATTTTTGCTCTGCTACGTAATCATTTTTATATTTTTCAATATTTTCCAATCAGTATATGGTTCATCAAAAAGAAGCATTTTCAAAAATTGCAAAAAGAACTACGAGAATCAATTATTTTGCCAGAATTTCAATATTTTAAGCAGTTTAATGCGCCCGTTGGCAGAAATATAAATTTCTGATAGTAATTTAAAATATGTGGCAGTAAGACCTGACTAATAATATAATAAAATATCCGTCGGTAATTTGAAGCATCCTTTTTGGGCAATTTTAAAACTCAGTTGAGCATGAAAATCAATAATTGTCCATTGGAATTAATGATTGGACGGTAAGATAAATAATTCGTGAGTTTTTGCGTTCTTTGGTTAGACTTTTAATTCAAAATTTCTTTGTAAAATGTCTCATTTTAAGAATAACTACTGATATTTTTTAGTTTTATTATATGTCCATATTATAGCTGATTTTTTTCGCAATCTGATCTTTCCCATAGAAAAAGAACATCAATTGCCTAAACTAATTCTTATGTAAGTCCACATTGCGTCAAAAAATTAATTCAAAGTTGTTTTTCAGTTTAAAATTTATAGTTTGGATGGTTAAAATTCATGATAATTTTATGTGCTTTTTAGAATCTTTCTACAGAGTATATGTGGTTTATAAAATTCAATTCAATGCACAATTTCATATTTAAAAAAAACACACCCAAAACTCTAGTGATACGAGTTTAATAAGCCCACTTGTTAAACATATTTAAGCATATTTGCTGATTGCAAATACGTCAATTTTCCATATAAATCTTTGAATATTGAAGTTCTAAAAATAAATGTTGCTGATTTTTAATAAGAGTTCCATAAATACCCTTTTTAATTAAAATTTTGCAACCAAATCCCCATTGTCTTAAAATGTTTTCTAAAATAATCCGTCTGGAGAGATATTTTTAATTTAATAAAAATAAAGATCAAAAGTTTAAATATAAATACTAATTCTCTTTTCATTTCTGTATTCTTGATTTTTGAAGCTACATATTAAAATTTATTTCAAATAATTTCTGCTCTAATGCATAAACCATAATTTTAAAGGTGGATTATTAACACTAGAATTACCGACGCGCAAGCTTGTAAATTTGATAATTTGTGGCACCTTTGAAGTTTTATACTTTTACATTTAAATTAGCTATTATAAGTTGAAAAAGGTTTTCGATATGTTGTATTTTTAAACCTTAATAAGCTTTGGTATAACTCTTAAGAGATAACTTCAAAAAATATAGTTAATTCAGCGAAGAAATTGAGTACTAGTCAAATTGATTAGTATTGGTAGTTCTAGTGTTAACATTTTATTCGATGTTTAAATGATACCCAAATAATAATAAATAATCAGTACTTTAAAAAGTCAAAATATTTTTCAACTCAAACCTTTTATTGGGTGGAATCAAGTCTTGAAAATTTAAGAAAAGTTTATTCAAAGTATGCTCCATCGGCAGCTACAACCTTCGCCCATCTTTCAGGTAATTTACGTATTACTTGCATGAAGAAATCCTGAGCTGATCCAATTATCAATCCAAATTTTGATACTTTCGTATGAAGTGAACCGTTCTCCCGTAAGATCTGACTGCATTGTTCGGAATAAGTGATGATCCGAAGGAGCTATGTCTGTCGAATATCGCGGGTGGAGTAGCACTTCCCAGTTCTGTCCATCTAAATATATTTTCACGACTTGTGCGGTATGCGGTTTGGCATTATCCTGTGGAAGAATTAATTTAGTGTGCCTATTCACCCATTCTGGTCATTTTTCTTCTTCAAACGCATTAGTTGTCATCGGTAAACTTCTCCATTAATAGTTTGAGAGGGTTCAAGCAACTAATAATAAACAACACCTGTCTGATCCAACCAAATGCAGAGCATACCTTTGTCACAGTGAATATTTCTCTTTGGCTGTGATGGACCGAGTTCACCTGGCTTCACCCAAGCTTTTTTAAGTTAATGATTCTTATAATATATCAATTTTTCATCTCCTGTGATTATTCGATGCAAAAATCCTTTTGTTTGCTGCCTTTGGAGTAGCATTTCACAAATTGTTTTTCGGCGTTCGATATTTCTTTCTTTCAATTCATATGGAACCCAGTTACCAACTTTTTGAACCATTTCCATTGCTTTTAAACGCTTTGCAACAGTTGATCATTCAACATGTAATGCTGCAGCCAATTCTGATTGAGTTTGGTAAGAATCCTTCCAATTCAGCATCTTCAATTTTTTTTAAGGTTTTCCATGTTCTTTGTCCTCAGTGCCAAAATCATTATTTTGAAATCGTCGAAACCATTCCTTACAAGTTGTATTAGATGGAGCATGCTCATCATAAATCTCCACAAGCAAACGATGAGTTTTCGCTGCACTTTTCTTTGCAATAAAATAGTGTAATAACACTTCCCGCAAATGATTTTTACTTGGAACGATGCAAATGATTTTTACTTGGGGCTCAAATCAATACTTAAGTCCGCTCAGGATCCATATTTAGGAACTCGACACGATTACGATTTGAGTCGATATCGAAAATTTCGTATTTGGCAACACGATCTTGAAAACAAAATCATTTTTGCATCGATTGTTCACACGATAAGATATAAGAATAAAGTGGCAGAAAATGTACGAAAATTTGCCTATTGTTATTAACCCATTAATGCGCAAGTTCAATTGTACGATTCGAATAGTAAATTGGGGCGAATTTCCTCCAAATTCGTATATAAGGGGTTTTTGAGGGTGCTCTTTCAGAATCTGGCATTTGTTTTGCATAAAAACTTCAAACACCCTATTATTTTTTGGGTTTTTTAAAAAAAGTGCCGATTTTTTTTGGTCATTTTTCGTCTCAAAGTCGATTATCTTGTCGTTGCTGCTATTGAATGATCATATAACCACCAGAAATCGCGGTCCGAATGTCTACACTTTCTCAAACCAAGGTTTTGAATTTTTTTTTTTTGCTTAGTTTTTGCAAAATGACCATTATGTACAGCAATGTAATAAAAAAAAATCGCGATTTTTTTACACGAAAAGGATCAACTTTACAAAAAAAAAAATTATATTACAAAAAGTGTTTATAATTAGCCAAGAAAAACATGTAAATTTTGTCAGAATTTGTTGGACTATTTTTGGTTTTTTGGATTTGGCCAATTTTCGAAAAATCCAAAAATCTCCCGAAAAATTCTGAAATTCACACGTGTTCTTTGGCTAATTATAAGCACTTTTTGTCATATAAAATTTATTCGTATAATTCGTCCTTTTTGAGTAAAAATATCACCAAGTTTCATCATTTTTTGGAACATTTTTGGATTTTTGAAAAATTTGCCAAATCCAAAAAACCAAAGCAAAAAAAAAAATCAAAACCATGGTTTGAGAAAGTGTAGACATTCGGACCGCGATTTCTGGTGGTTATATGATCATTCAATAGCAGCAACGACAAGATAATCGACTTTGAGACGAAAAATGACCAAAAAAAATCGGCACTTTTTTGAAAAAAACCCAAAAAATAATAGGGTTTTTGAAGTTTTTATGAAAAAAAAAGCCAGATTCTGAAAGAGCACCCCCAAAAACCCCTTATATACGAATTTGGAGGAAATTCGCCCCAATTTGCTATTCGAATCGTACAATTGAACTTGCGTGCACAAAATCCTCGTTTTGCGCATTAATGGGTTAAATTGAGCTTATTTTAATTAGATAATTTCCAAATATAAACGCAGGCATAAGTGTAACAATTTGAATTATACCCATCGAGAGGATAGTCAAGTCGAAATTCTCAAATCCAGAGTCCAGGATAAGCTCAAGTTTTGAATTAAGCGGAGAATTATTCACAATATTTGAGTCTGTTCTTTTAAACTTTAAAAAGGATCTGGAATAAATAAGATTCTATCTAACATCTATTGAGAGAAAATTTATTTTATTAAAAAGTATCCAAATAAATTTATAGTATGAAATATTCAAAATTATCTTCCCTTTTTTTTATTGATTTTCTACATCCAAACTATTTACAATAAATCAATTCTACGCTGCAACTTTGAGAACTCAACAACTACTAGTGGAGTTACCTCCGCCACAAGGGTGTCTATCTACTTTTCAGATACTAATAATTTTATGAGCCGACAGTGGCGTTTCATTTTTACTTTGATTTATAAACCTATTTCTGGGAGAAATACGAATATTATTAGTATGACCTAAGCATATCATATTGGTGGCTAAAAGCAATATCTCATCTATATAAAATTTTGAACTTTAACTCTACGCTTGTAAAAGACTAATAAATCTCTAAGAGATCTAGAATTCTCGTAACGTTTACATACATTAACAAAAAATTTGAACGTGGTATTCCAATCATCATTTTTACTTAACATCTCTCGAAAAATTCCCAGGCTCGTTTGTAATTGCAGTTAACTAGTTATTTTAACATTTAACATGGACATGGATGTAAATTTCCCTCTCAATCTGACCTTTACCCTCAGTGCACTAGAAGATGTAGAAATATTTTTTGAAATTTACGATACGATCGTATGGCCGCTAAAGCAACTGTGAGTTAACAAGAGGAATATAAAACACGTCGCCCCATAAATACATAATTTGTTGGGTGCCAACATAGAACCTTGTGACGCCAATCCAAACGACACCTCTCTGGCGGACTTTTAAAATATTCATATATATGTATTTATAGTATGTATGGTATGTAAGATGTAGATGCGATACAGACCGCGAACGGGTTAATATCGAATTTATCCGCCGACTGGCGCACCGTTCCGATGAGATGAGATAGTCCGCGCGCGTTATCTTCTTGTGTGGCTTTTCGTATTGAGCTTGTATCTCTGTTTAGAACACTGTGTCAATCCGCAATATAAGTCGTCACCGTTTAGCGTATATCTTTTACAAGAATATATATTTTTTTTTATATAGTCCACCATTGAGGTTGAGGCGCATGGACTTTAGTTGAAGACGCAGGCGCTTGGATCAAGTCTAAAAGAAACGATAAACGACAAACAACGACTACGACTACGATAAAAAGAAAAAAACGTTTTTCTCATCTCTCTGCAACAGCCACCGGTGCCCAGGATCGTACCTTTGGGACAACGTGGAGGTCCCGGGGATTAAACAGGCAGCTTAACAAATTACGAGTACATCCCGAGCATACATTCCCGTACGCGCTCCTATCGATGGAAGCTGCCATGCGCCTCGATATCTGGTTTATTACACGGGAATAAGTCTGCTGGACTCTCCGGTTCCCATACCACATGGAGGGCATGTGATAAATTCTATCCGAACTGATAAAAATCTTGAAGATCTTATTCGACATGAGGCCAAGACATGGACGAGGTGAGAATAAGAAATTCCACATCGGAGAGCTTCGACGGTATAATTTATGGCGGTTTCTTAGACATATGACGGAAAGTGAATGAGTATGCGGTATGCGATGTTTAGGTGGTATATAACTTTTCCTCATTGTTGGTATGCTTTTCGAAAATATTTTGTTAATTAGAAAGACACCTGATACCACATTTCTCCCCGAGAATTAGTGAAAATTCTGGGAATGGAACAAATTATTTCAAATCTTCCGCGTCTTTTATGTCAGTATATTCACAATCAGATAAATTATTATTTTAAAATCAAGGAAAATACTTCTCTGTCAGTCCACTCTCCGAACGAAAACAATAGTTGATTTTAATATAATATAAACGAATGTAAAATCAAATATTTATAGCGTATAACGTAATATTTACTAAGAAGCAAAAATTGAAAGATTGACTGAAAAAAAGTCCATTTTTTCGCCTGTTTTTGAAAATTTCACAACGAACTAAGGAAAAGATATAAAAAAATGTATCAGATATCAAATTAATCGTCGTAAAAAAAAATAGAGGCATTGCTTTTAGTTTTTCGAAAATATTTAAAAATCAACCCTAATTGGGGGTTGAAATTACCTTAAAAGATGAATTTTATCAAACAATTATCATTTCAATCTCAAAAATGCAATGTGATGTGTTTTCAACTAAGAAGGGTTAAAACTCAACCTGTAGGCGCTAAAAAGGGGTGTAATAATCTGAAATACTTTTCGAAATTCTAAATGTAAGATACTTTTGTGATTCGAGTCATGAAAAATGCGTAGGGCAGAAGCTCCAGTTCTGGCGACTGACCCAGTTTTGGCCATTTCCAACTTTAAAAGGATTTTACTAAGGTATAAATCCTTCTACAAGTCTGGGGTTTGTGGTAGAAACGAGGGTTAATTAAGGCAACACAGTGACGTTATCAGCTGTCATGTGTCAGTTGACATTCAGTTAAGAGGAGCCATATTTTGTCAGAGTACACAAAATATTGTTATTTGTTATTTGAAGCAATAAGGTTGTAGTGTGAGTAATCAGTTTTTATTTTTGAAATTCTTTTATATTTTTTACTGCTTATTGTTCAAAATACTCGCCAAAGGTATTGTTTAAAGATATGTTAGGTTATTTTCTCGGCGTGCATAATAGAAATTAGGTTATGCCTAGTGGCCAGAAGTGGTGACTTGATTTTGTGATTTCTCCTTTTATGGACATCACTGTGGCCGAAAGTGGCACACGTGTTAACCTAGTTCTGGCCACCTCCCTGTCCTAAATAAAAACCTTTAAAGTTTGTTTTTTAATTGTTAGATTAAGTTATTAAAATATTTAATTTACCTTAAAATGCTTACCAGAATTTCGTATTTTTTACACAGGAAATGTAGAAATGAGTGGGAAAACCTCAAACAGGAAAGATAACGTTAAAAGAAAATTATTTCAGTACTCACCCCACAAAGTCAGCTTGGCCTTAGAAGCCCAAATGTTAATATAACTATAACTTGCAAATGAATAAGACACCTAAATTGATCGTAACTCTTGTTTTATTTATCAAATTAATGTGGGAAAAGATGGCCAAAACTGGCACATACCCGTGGCCACAAGTGGTTAAAAAGTGGCCAAAAGTGGCTCCCGGGCTCTTTACTGACATTTCTTTTACTTATTAATAATCAACTGTAGAAATCTTAACAGCGGCGATTTGTATATTTATAGGTATGAATTTTTAATAACTTGGTACATAAACAATCTCATGATTATTTATACATTTTGAGTGATGTAAAATCATTCCCCTAATCTTCAGACAAATCATTCTGAAGCCAAATTGTTAAATTTTAGAGTTACATTTAAATTTTTTTTAGAAGAAAAATATTAGGTATACGATGATATGATAAAAATTCTTGAAAACTATATCAAAAAGTTATAAGTAGGTATTTTAAGTCTGAGCAGAAAGTAAAAAAATATGTAATTAGTTTAAAAGCGGACTAATAATAATATTAATTTGAATAGAGAAAATAATAGAAAAAAAATATTATACTATAGGTATACAATTTTTGATATTTATTATATGTATTTATTATGCAGGTATTGATAGTTTAATCCATTAATGCCTGAATAACAAAAATGTTTACGGCAACTTCGAGGCCCTAATTTTTATCGAAGGGGTGGTCAATTATCATCGAAACCAACTTTTTTAGACATATTTGAGTTGCCCGACACGATCAAACCAAAAAAAAGAGTGAACCAAAATTATTATTATTGTTGTTTTGCAATATTATGTAAATAAATACCCTTTTCACGAATTTTTTTTTCGAAAAACGACTGATTTAGTAAAAAAATAAATTGCATAAAACGTGTTATTAGGACTTAAAAATATTAGGCTGCATAAAAGTTGCAGCATTGTAAATTATCTTCTACGCATATTTGGTAATATTACTTTAGATCACATTTTTTATCTCACTATGTTCGACTATTCCCAAAAATGTATATACACTAGTTTTGAGAGTCACTAATTACGAATTTGCTATTAGATTTTCGCAATTCAAAATGGCGGATCCAAGATGGCGGACAATTTTTTGCAAAATTTTCAATTTCTTCGAGAGAAAAAGTGAGTATCCGGAGTTTTTGGGGTCATTGATTACGAACTTGCTATCAGATTTTCGTAGTTCAAAATGGCGGATCTAAGATGGCGGACAATTTTTTGCAAAATTTTCAATGGGAATTCATAAATGGGGCTCGGTAGTCTGATTCTCATATAGGGCTCGTCGATTAAAAGCAAATTTAGAATAAACAAAAACGAAAAAGCTGCAGATATAATAAATGAAGTAAATAATATTGAAATATAATTATAATATAAAAAATAAGAAAACAGCAATTCAAATTCTCACTTCGATGCTCTAACCACCTGAGCTACAGGTGGTGGAAGGTCTCCAGTTCCTTCTACTAATAATTATGAGAAGTTCGACCGATCCCACAAAAATAAAAATAAATCAAAAATTATAAAGGAGTATAAATTAATAAATAAATAAAAACAAGATCAAACAAATTCGTGTGCTTGTATATTTAAATGTAAAACTACTTAAACATCGTTCTGTCGTATAATAATCATATATTTAAACCTGCTCCTCTTGCATGCAAATTGAAAACTAAAATCGAATTGAATTTTCGCACCTCTGATAAATTACCATTTTTACCTGCCCACCTGTGTGTGTCCGTTGAAACACCCGCTTAGGTCTGAGGTTCGCGAGATATCTCTAAAGATCCGTGCCGGCCGCCTCCGCCAAAAACCAATCGGACCGCAGCAACGCAAGAGCGGCCTAAATCACTGCCCCGGCCCAGGCCGTCCAGCGGTGTAACGAGGTGCAAAAGAATCAGAGTGAACAAATTGCCCTTCTATAACCCAGAGGATAATTTTCAATAAACCTTATATAATTGATTGCAAACAATGTCCCAACGCGCGCCGCCGCCGAGTAGCATTCTTTCCATCCAAAGATTGTTTAAGGTCCGAATGGGCCTCGGCTTTTTTATTCCTAACGAGAACGGAAGGCGCCCCAAGGAATTTGTTCGGTCCCAACATGCGCGCGCAGCTATTAATTTATCCGACTTGTCTTATTGTTGTTTTTGTCCGCAAGTCTCTTGTTAGCCTGTGATTTACGATTCAGCCGTCTCGGGGCTAATTGAATATTAACACCTTCGATCAATTGGTCCAGCGAGCGGTCGAGTTCCATTTCGAGACAGTTGGTTCGAAATTGGTTGAGGAGGTCTAGTAGGGATGAAAACCGCTTTATAACTAATAGTAAATATTGTACTATACTTTGAATCTGCTGAAAAAATATATATTGGGTTAGCAAGAAAGTTATTTAGGTTTTGTAGTACTTTAATCAACTTCATGATTCCTGCGTTGATAAAACTTTTGGGCCTTATAAGCAAAAAACTGAACCAAGTCAATCCAGATCAGGTCATCATCATTAGTGAAAGTTTTACCATTCAAAAAGTATTGCAAAATTCGAAATAAATAAATGCTCATCTGATTGAACAAGGTCAGAGCTATATGGTGGATGCGACATGTGTTAGACGTTGCATTGTCCTGGTGGAACACGGCTCCTTGATTTGCAAATTCTGGCATTTCTCTTTGATTGCTTTCTCCAGTTTCATTAGTTGTTGACAACTAACTTCTGATATCATATATCGCAAATTTTTCCCAGCTCATCGAGCTTCTTAATTGGTCCGAGATATTTTATTGAATTTTAAATCTTCGCACAATTATATGACAATCCGATTCAAGTAAGGCTTCGATTTGGTCATCATCAACTTTAGTTGGTTAACCAGAATCTTGGCCATCTTTGAATGAAAAATCTACTTTTAATTAATTAATTAATCTAATTTTTTATAACAAGTCTAACAAGTGCGTTCGTTAAGCAATCAACACCATAAACTTCGTTATAATATTGAGGAAATAACATTTTAATTTAATGTATAAAAGAGATCAAATAATTGGCCTTATATATATAAGGTCCCTTTATATTCAACTTTAATTTATATCACATTAAATAATGTAATTTGAAATTTTGTTAAAAAACTATGAGAGCTTTAAACTGGCTTTAAATGATTTTAAATTCGAAAATAAGAAATGATGCAATTTAACAATGCTTGACGTTGTACGATTTGTGTTTCGATCAAACATTTGAATTAAACAAATATTTACTCAGATACTTGATTTTGAAATATTTTAAACAGAATCGTGTTTTGATGCAAGATAACGCATATTTTTGTATATAAATGTCTTTAAAACGTGTTTCTTTTTATAAATGTTGGTTTAGAAAATATGCGAAAGCCGAACAGATTTAAACTTTATTATTGTAATTTTTTTAGTTTATCTAAAGAGTATGGAAAAGAACAAGAAATAGATTTCAGAGACGTTATAAAGAACTTTGCCGCATTAAAAGTAAGAAGGCTCATTTAAAGTTTAAAAATGTTTTTTTTTTAGCAATAAATAAATAAATAAGCTCTGAAGTTGAATTGTACATCAAGTGCAGTTTTTATGCATTTATGAACTAACCGATAGGTTTTTTAAAAATTACACACCCCTACCATAAAATCCGAAGAAAATCAATAGGAAATTTTAAATGAGTTTGGCACTTTTGGAATGTACAAACTGCTTAGGGCTTTTAAAAAGTGTCAAAATGATTTTAAATTTCCTAAATTTTGAACAGAATTGAATTCGGCTGCTCTACAATACCACAGACTGACTGCATGTTAGGACTAAAACTATTTTAAAAAATTACCTTATATAAATTACAACACAATAATAAAATAAAATTTGAAACTTGACTATTCGGTCGATGCTCAGTTGACATGAAAACGATCTCGTCAGCTTAAAGCACTTTTTCGAAGATATAAAGGAGCTCTAAATAATTTCTTTACCAATAAAACAACAAGACGAAACCGAAGGGCCCCTTTTGTCTTGAAGAGGGTCAAATTTTTTGGAGGAGACATGCGGTGCACGTTGGAACTTGGAGTGGCTCGTCCAAAATCGGATTAGCTGGAAAACATCAGTTTTTCTTCTCTGGTGGCATATTCAATCAAATTTTATCACTTCAATAGTTTTGTGGGCAGGGGAAGGAAAGAGCTGATTTTATTCCTTTTTCCACTTGTATCTTTAAATTGGTTTCGGTTTTCAGGTGTGTTGTCAGCGAAATCGTTTGCTTAATTAATCTGTCGTCGCCAGAACCTGACAAAATATCCTGTATTTTAGGCCTTCTTTATTTAGAACTGCAGTCGCAGATATTGAAACCCTTTAGGAATCCAGCCATATGTCTCGTGTCACAAAGGACACACGTTAACACCACCAACCCTTCTGTGAGGGCTTATTTAAACCCCAAAGGTTTTTCTTTTTTTTTGTTTCTTAGAAAGGGGGTGTTAATATGCAACTCTAGGGATTTGTGGTTGTTTTTTGTTTTATTTTCACTCACAATCAGTGTTGTTTGCTCTTTTTCAAGTGCAGTGTCGAATTGCACTCAAGGGTTTCCTTTTGCTATTTCTAATTTTCTTTTGTAAGTCCCATTGGAATTTATAGTAAAGCTTTATTGCAAAATATCATAGAATCAAAGTTATACATAGTGGACTTATGCACTTCCATTTTTAAATAGTACAAAAGTACTGCGTTTTAACATCGCTAAATCGGTTAGTTAGTAAATGAATCAGTGATTTGATAAACCCGAAATGTTACATAGCATGGAATAAATGTTATACGAAATAAGAAAAACTATTTATTTTGTTAATTATATTATATTATATGTAAAATTTACTAAAACAAAAAAAAAAGAAGGAATATAATAGATCACTAAAGCTATTGCCTTGATATATATGTTGGGTTTTCGCAATCTATAGAAATAAAATTGTAAATATTTGATCAACATTTTAAATCTCCGAAAGTTCTTCACCGATTGGTTTGAAATTTCGACACAACGTGGCATTCAAATACGCGCCTGTTTTTATATACCTATATATATACAGGGTGTCCCATAGGAATGTGTGAAAACTTATGAGCCACTATTTTTTAACAAATGGAGAGATCGGTAAAATGTAAATACTTTTTAATAAAGGACAATCGTCATTTTTATGTCATGCCCATTTTATTATAAAACAATTAAATCTATTTAATACAAAACAATTAATCTAAAAAAGTAGTGAAGAACGTTAGTTACTAATGATATATATTTTCGATATTTTAACCATCTAATTTGCCACAAATATCCATATGCTTTCTAAAACTATTAAAAACATGTTCCAAAGTTTCATTTGAAATGCCATTGACGACCTTCCCAATGTCTTTAATAAAATCCTCAACTGTGTTTCGGTTATTTTCATAGCAGAGATATTTAATGTAGCCCCATAAAAAGAAATCAAATCGAATGAGAACTGACGAGTAATGTGGCTATTCTATTCCTTTTCCCCTAGCAAAGCGTGAGTACCTTAGGCTAATAACTCGATCGCCATAAAATTTATTGATGATACTTCTTGTGTGCGATGAGGTGCTGCTCCGTCTTGAATAAAAAAAAAAGATTTAACGCGGCTCCTCTTTTTCGCATGAGAAAGGATTTGGTCTCTAACGTCCCTTTGTACTTCTCTCCGGCGACAGAAGATTCAAAGAAATGCAGGTAGATACCTTTTATGTAGATGGTTCACATTTCACTAATATATATTTTTAATAATTCACGTTTTTTACTATATTTTTAAATTAATGGTTTGTATTAAATAGATTTAATTTTTTTATAATAAAATGGACATGACATAAAAATGACGATTGTCCTTTATTAAAAAGTATTTACATTTTACCGATCTCTCCATTTGTTAAAAAATAGTGGCTCATAAGTTCTCACACATTCCTATGGGACACCCTGTATATATTTTTTAAACAGAGCCATAAAAATTCGATTCCTGAATAAGTCTTAAAAAAATTTTCTAATAACATATTATAAAGCTATAGTTTAGAATTCAAACTTTGATTTGACTTATGTTTTGAGCTGCTACGAAATTTCGTTATTTTTAAAATTGTTTCCAAAAGAGGCTAAAATATGGTTATTTTCATTTTTTAACCCTACTTTTCTCGAAAACTTAATATGATGGAAAAAAAAAACCAAAAACAAAACTGATAAGTTCACATTAAAGGAAGAAAAATTACATTTCGTATGAAGGACAAGAAAAAAGTTAAAATTTGTAAGCTAGTGTAATTTTAAACAAAATCAAATTTTCATTTCGACTTACCTTATACACTCTGGAGCACTTGATTACCCTCATTTTGAATTTTTGTGTTTTTTGGGGTTAGGATGGAAGGTATAGAAATGTAAAATGTAGTAAAATGTCCCAGGTTAGACTAAACAAAATGCACAATTAATGGCGCCAAAATCGTATCGGTATCAGAATTAATAGAATTTGTTTTATGGTTTTTGATCTATTTAAACCGGAGTACTTTTGATTACCCTCAGCAACAGAAAAAACAAAAAATAGTAAATAATTTATAATAATTTATTCAGTATCTATTAAAGTCTAAATTTTAGTAAAAATTCGCAAATCTTTATTTTTTAGCATTAAGTCTTAATAAGAAAATCAACATTTTTCCTTTAATTTATCATTATCTGTTAAAGTTAGCTACGAATAAGAAAATGTACTATATCCAATTAATAAGGTCTTTTATAATTCACAGCAAATCCTTTGCACTTGACCTCAATTTGCACATTTATTGCAATTCTTTATATATTTTTTGGGGGAACAAATTGCGAATAAACAAAACTCTTAGCAAACCAAAATTATAAATGTTCTAATCCCAGATTGATGTGATTAACAAAATTTCTTGGAGTCTACTGAACCGTTTCAAACTTTTATTTAGAAACATTTCTATTAGTATTTAAATTCTGAAGTGTTTTGAAAAGCGAATTTAAATTTCTTACTTTTAACTTGCTTTAGCTGCTTAAAAATCGAGGTAAAAACGAATCTATTTCATCTTCTTGCTTTCGTTACGTTTTAACGTATTACTTAAATTTTAAAACTAACACCAGAAGCCGTTTTAAGAAAATTAATTCTTAATCAGAGAAGAATGAAAATGTTCTACAACTTTAAAATACATTTTTACTAATCCCTATCCCTATATATATATGTATATAAATGAAAGTTCCAACTTAACTAATATTTTTCGGATAACACATAGGGTTTCAAAATGGCGGATCCAAGATGGCGTCTGAAATGTTAAATGTGAAGCGAGTTTCGCCAAAATTAGTACTTAGGGGTTTTGCACAATATTGATTTCAAATCCGCCGTCCAAATTTAGAAATTCAAGATGGCGGACCCAATATGGCGACCAATATTTCTCAAGTTCAACGGATTTTAATGAAAATTAGTACAATGATTATTCCGAATATAATCAAAATTCCAAATCCAAGATGGCGGATCCAACATGGCGACCAGAATGTCTCGATTTCAACGGATTTTAATGAAAATTGGTACAACGATTATTCTGAGGCTACAAGTTTTGAATATTATCAAAATTTGTAAATAAAAAATGGCGGATGCAATATGGAGATCAGATGTCTCGATTTCAACGGATTTTAATGAAAATCGGTACAGTGATTATTCTAAGGCCTCTAATTTTGAATATTATTAAGATTTGGAAATTCAAGATGGCGGATCCATAAAGGGGTTTTCGTGTTAAAACAATTCCTAGGATATAACAAACTAGAACATTTGAGAAGTGTTGAATTAGTAAGTATTTATCCAACGCCGGGTGACACCGGGCAACCCGGCTAGTATACATAGTCGTGCCATAAGTTCTGTCCCAAAGGAAAATTTAAAAAAAGCTCATATAAGAAACAAATAATTAAATTTTATTTATTATGTTTAGTAATATACATATTCTAATTTACAGTAATGCAGACAATTATTCGAAATGTCCACCCTTTGCAGCTACATATTTTTTTAAACGTTTCGGCCATTCATCAATCGCAGTACGCAAGACATCTAGTGATATTTCCTTCGTTGCTTTCATCAAACTTGCTTTTAATGACTCAATGTTTCGATGTTGAATAGAGCAGGCCTTCTCCTCTAAAATATTCCATAAGCGGTAGTCCAAAGTATTTAGGTCTGGGCTACCAGAAGGCCAATCTTCAGCAGAAATGAAGTCAGGAACATTGGATTTTAAACAGATTTGCGTTGTCTTGGATTTATGAGCTGGTGCTGAGTCTTGCTGAAACACCCAATGCTGACCATGGTACATCGTTGTGTTGAGCGGCTTCACCATCTTCTCCAGGATGTCACTTTGATAGTTCTTTGCCTTCGTTTTCACGCCTTGCTCAAAAAAATGCAGCTCCGTAGCACCGTAATATCCAACTCCCCACTAAACCATGACTGAGGCGGGATGTTGACCACGCTCTACCTTGGGTATCTCCTCAGCCGCTTCCTTAGAGCTACGCGCGTACACTCAGTCATTCTGTCGGTTAAACTTCTCTTCAATAGTAAAAAGTTTTTCGTCTGAAAAAAGTATTTGTTGGTATTTTTTTCCCGCGTACTTCTTCAAGAGACTTTTAGATCGCATCTCTCGTATCGCACGAAGCTTGTCCGTAAGCCGATGCCCTGTTGACCGTCGATAAGCACCAAGCCTAAGGTCTTCCTTGATAATACGAGACATCGTCCTTTTAGGTATTTTCATCTCCCGTGCCATCACCTTTTGTTTCCGGAGCGGATTTCTCAATATGCGGTGACGCACCGCTTCTACTGCTGCTGGTGTACGAGACGTACGAGGCCTCTCGCTCCTGGACCTGTCATCGACACAGGAAGTCTCACGGTATCGTTTGATAGTACGATGCACAAATTTCATTGTAATTTGTAGTAGCTGGAGAAGCTCAAATATCTCCTTTGCTGACTTGTTGCACTTAAATAGTGCAATAACGGCGATCCTGTTCTCTTTAATGCCCCACTCCATGTTGCTCCTTCGAAGTCCAATGGCATAATGATATTTTTTTAACAAAGCGGGAAGTATTTAAGCTTATTCGCGACAGTAAACCGGGATGCGTCGTGAGCCTTTTAGTGGAGGCGAGGGAGACAGAACTTATGGCACGACTATGTATACATAAAACCTTTTCATACTGTCGCCAATTGACAAGATTTATTAAATTCTACATTTATTTTTATCATTGACCGAGTTAGTGATAGTAAAAGTGCAACCCTTCGATAGCTCTAACAAAATAATAGAGTCTTTATTCATATAAATTTTTTTTAATAAAACAGCCGAATAAGATGATTAATATTTTCATTTATTTCGTCAAAATATCCTTAAATAATTTCTCAGCCTTTTTGGATTTATCCAAGCCGGCCTTCCACTGGTTTTGGCTAAGACCGAACGTTTCCAAGCGAAATTGCTTAAATAATATCCTACCAAAAAGTGACCCATTCAATAGATTAACTTTATCAGACAGCTCCTTTGCCATCCTGAACTTTTGACCATCAGAGGACGCTTCGAAGAGATTCTCGACCACACGAGAACCAAATTTAGTAATAGCCATATCGATGTAGTTGCCTTCCAGGTGTCGAATAAGTTTCTCTCTCGATTTCTCGCCTACAAATTTGCTTGTAAGAAACGCGTTTACAATATAAGAGCCATTAGGCGTTGAAAAAGTTGCAGCTAATTCATGTGCAGGCGTTTCAAGGATGTAGTTAACCAAAAATATTGGTTTATTAAATTGTAGAATGTCTTGTATTATAAGGGAACCATGAAGATGAATAAATTGCGTCTTATCCTCTGCAACAATTTCGAGAGGTTTCAGCTTCAGCAGACATTTGAAAAATTGTTCTTGTTTATCTTTAGATCCAATTGTATGTAAAGCATTTTGTAATGCACTTACTAAAGGTCCTTGCTTTGTTTTGAGCCTCAAGCATGCGGAAGATAATTTTTGTACAACGCCTGTGTGACCGACTTTCAATAATTCCTCTATATGATCTGAGATTTCTTTGAATATTTCCTCGAAATCTGATTCTTCTTTTATATTATCAAGAAGTTTCTGAACAGCGAAATTTGTATTTTTGCCAACTGCTAAATCCTTAAGACGTCCTTTAAAGAGCATAGCGTAAATCTGAGTAATTAGCTTATTACTGGCAATTTTAAGTAGCTCTTCTAGCAATCTGTAAAGAGAGGTTTAAATAAATATCGAATTTTATATAATACAATTTTTAAATAGCTAATAAGGTTCATTTGTCAAATTGAGAAATTAAAAATACCGAGTAGTTTTTTTTATTCAATGGCTTATAACTTTTTAGATTTTGATAATTCGGAAAAGCCACTTATAACGATTACAAAATTTCTTCTATTGGACTAGTATTTTTTGAATTTTCGTTTAAAAAAAAAACGTAAATAAAGTTTAAATTTGAATATAATTTTTGGTTAATATATCTTTCATAATATGTATTTAAATATCATATTATTGTTATATCAAAAAACTCATAAACTAGCCAATTTTCTTGCCTAAATTGGTTTTACACCCCTTAATCATCTTACCTTGTTGACGAACTTGTTTGGAAAACTTTCGGAAGTTTAATAACCTTTGCTTCTTCGTCATTCTCTTGATTATCGTCATCATCATCTGAATCAATTTCCTTCTTATCATCATTTTCGTCTGCTTTAAGAAAAGCTTCAAATAAAATTTTCTTTCCAAATGAATTCAGCGATTTCTTATTAATTTTTTCGAGAGTTACGCAAAGCTTTCCAATTAAAGCTGAAGATAGCTCATTGTACGGGAAGTCTGAAAATTGCGGCCACAATTGCAATCTGTTGGAATACTCTAGAACAACTTTATTCCACTCTTCCGGGACCTCGTAGAAGTCACAGTTCTTCTTAGTATCTGCTTGCTCAAAGGCGACCTTGCTCGAGTGAATCCCACCCAAGCAAGATATACTTGTGCGCATAATGTGGTTTGCATACGGATCCAACAGGAAATCCTCAAGATTGTTGAGCAAGAATTTTCCAATTTTTAGAACGAAGTTCGAACATGTTTTGCGGTGTTCCTCTGAAAATTCAGTTGTTATATTGTACTCTTTCTCGGATAAACAATTCTCTTTAGTTTTTTTAGCGGAGGGCTCCTCTTCAACTTCACTCTTGGAACTGTTTTGTCCTACCGCACGAAGAAAGCAAATCTCAACCATTTTTTGGAGTACGTGTGATGCGAAACTATTCGAGCAAATCGGTCGTAGATTTTCGCTAAACGCTTTTTGTACTCGTTCAAAATTTTCTGCTGAGGTAAAACCGACCAGAGACTCAATAACTTTAGATCCAACTTGGTTTGAGGATATATGGATTTCTTTATCGATGGTTTGTTCAAAAACGTTGTCCGCCATGGTTACTGGAAGGGTACAAAATTGTATTCTGTGAAATTGTTTGGCTTTAAATATTTGTAATTATATATAATTAACTAGTTGTGCCAGTGACTTGGTTGAATATTGCCTAAATTATTTTACATAAAAATTACACTATCAAACCATTTTGTAACTATTGCATAACATCGTATTAGAATTTGGATGGCGGTAAAATGTATCATAAAAATTAAACATAGAACATAAGCTACAGCTATTTTAAGGTTCATAAAATTCCGTTCCATAGATTTTGCCTGAGGTATAAACAAACAGAATTTGATCCATTTCGAATTTCCAAAGTTGGATTCCAAATCAGAAGCCCCAAAATGCCTTTTGTACTAATTTTCATTAAATTAGATTCGTTATATTCAAATTTAAAATTTTAATAGTAGATTCGAAATCATTGCCAAGTCAAAAAAGTTCCCTGTTGCCATTATACTGATTTTTTTTTGGGTACGGAATCATGTTTATGGTAAATTTTTTATTTGCGTTTTGCCCTGGTTTTTGATACCAACGAACATAGTCATAGATCAGAATGCTATCGAACATTTATGGAATTACTTAGAGGAAAAATTAAAATAAATATTCTATAAATAATAAAAACATGTTAAAAAGAGTTTTGATGGAAGAATGGAAAAACATTGAGCCTTCCTTCTGTAAAAAATTGGTAGTCAATGCTAAATCGACTTAAAGCAGTTAAAAAGCAAAAGGGATTACCAACTAAATAATAATGAATAAATATAATTTCATTAACTTCAAATTAAAAATGAATTGTTAATTATGTTGAATTATATCTTTGAAGTTGCTTTTGTTTTTTTGTAAGAATTTTGTTCATTTGAATGTTATAAAATCGTTAATTAAAAAAGTAAAAATTATGGTGGGGGACTGCAGGGCTACGAGTGGAGTTGGAAAATTAATTTTTATCGAAGGAACAATGAACAAAATGGTTTACTTAGATATTTTTAAGTATAACTCGCAATCTAGCGTGAAAATGCTTGGATTATCACAATTTTATCGTTTCCAACATGATAACGATCAAAAGCACACAGTCCATGTTGTTAAAAGTTGGTTGCTGTATAATGTTCCGGCTAGATTGGAGACTCCGCAACAGTTCCCGGATTTTAATCCAATTGAAAATTTATGGTGGGAGCTCGAAAAGGATGTTGAAAACCATACAATTCATCTTAAAAGAATTTTTCAACAAGAATGGGCGAAAATAACACCAGATGTCACAAAAAACTTAGTACATTCTATGAAAAGACGTCTTACAGTCGTGATTGGATCAAAAGGGTATCGAACCAAGTATTAATACTGAAATATGTTATATTTTAAATAACTTTTTGTAAAATTTAGAACCGACATTTGAATACGCTTTCAGTTTAATTGTTATTTTGTTTATTGTAAAGAATTGCAGAGAATTAAAGTATTATTCACATATTTGAAAAACAAAAAATTAATTTTCAGACAAAAATTGCGTTTTTTGGTAAATATTTAGAAGTGAAGCTTCAGACAAAACTCGCTTCAAAACATTTTCCACCTCCTGGAGACCATTTTAATACATGAAAATAGTCAATTCATGATGGGGGCAGAAATTTTCAATAATTGTTTATACACAAAAATATTTTTATAAACAAAATAATCTTTTTTTTTTTTTTTTTTGAATAACTAATTTTCATTCAATTACGTATTTTAACAATTTTTTTTTTGTCATTGGTAGGAAGGCATCTGTTCGGGTTTTCGTAGTACTCTTCCCACGAACTTCTTGGGAAGTCTTTTACAGCTATTCTACAGAAAGCATACAAAAGTGTTCTGACGAATTTGCTTTAAGGGGGTATTCTAGTGTAGAAATTCGAAAAAATCGAAAACTTTTTTTTTCCACATTTATAAAGTTTAAACATTCAAGAATATGTCTTCAAAGGGATTTTTCAAAATTTCAATTATTTACCGAGTTATAGCGATTTTTGTGAAGCGACAACTAAACTGGTCCGACCGGAATGAACTTTACTCTAAACTTTAAACGCGTTTTTCTCGAAACTACTTTTTTCAAGTTGGCGGTAAGGATATCTCGATATCTACTAAACCGATTTACTTGAAATTTGGTGTGAACGTTCTTTATATATCCCTCTATCGTAACAACCTCAAAAAAGTTGAAAATTTTGATATGTAATATTTTTAAAAAATTTAAAACTGTTGAAAAAATTGCAAAAAAAAAATTTTTTTTTTCAACCGGCCGCCATTTTGTGAAAAAAAAATTTTTTTTACTTTTTTGAGGTTGTTACCATAGCGACAACATTACTAATTAAGAATCCGTTCGATTTTTTTGTTTCAGTTGATTAGAACGGTTGTAATTTTGACCGCCGTCACACCCCCTTTTTTTTGGATCCCCCACTTTGCCAGCCGATAACTTCTGGAATTTATGGTTTTTTTGTTTTCATTTAATTTTTATGTATTCTTAAAATATCAATAAGCAAATAAGAAAAAAGTGGATACTAAAAATATGTTTTGTTCTTTTTTTACGAAACTTGAAAAAACGACCCAAATTCGTGCCTCTACACTAGAATACCCCCTTAAGACGATTTTGCAGTATTTTATTAATTTTTTGTTTACAAATTATTATAAACAGCTGCAAAGTCTTCGTGAAGCAAATAGGCATTTTATAAATGTAAACGTATCTTGTTTAAAACAAACTGATTATTCTATAAAAATATATTATATTTCAAAATGTAAAATTAACAAAAAAAAGTTGTCATTAATTCAAAAAAAAAACAAAAATAATCCTACATAAAAAATACTTACAGTGCTGATCAAAATAATAGGTAATAAAACTGAGAAGTATTCTAAATATCAATTTCGCTTTTAAAATCTCGTTCCGCTGAAAAGTAATTGGTACCATTCTTTGAGTAACAAAATGTTCGTTATTTGTCGTATGGAAAGTGTGTCATTCGTGCAACGTTGTTCAGTAAAACAGTATTTAGATCTACCCATCTAAAATTATTTAATTAAAAAATCTAGTCGATCCATATTACAAAAAATAATTTAGTTTAACCTTAGTCTCCAAAAATCAATGTAATAACCTTTCTATCCCATTAACAAAAGAGATTATCACCAATCACAAAAAATAGCTATTTTTTGACTTACTTTACATAGGCCAAATTAGGAACACTTTGTTACTCAAATAATGATACCAATTACATTTCAGAGGAAAGAGATTTTAAAAGCGAAATTGCTCTTTAGACTATTTTGATTCCTATTACCTATTATTTTGATCAGCACTGTATAATACACAATAATATTTTTTTTAAGTTGCCGACTTTAGTTTGTAAAATTTGTTTTTAGCCAAATGTATTCCTTTCTTCATTTCGTTTTCATATTGCCTGAAACCAAAAATTTCCTTTTTAACGGCCTCTGTAATAACAAAAACAAATGCATTATTTCAAAAAATAAGTTTTAAATTACTAGACCAATTTTTTAAATTCTAATTTTATTTTTACTAAAGAGCAGCTAACACCTTAAATTACCTTTCAATAGCGAATCAAATATTTTATTGCTACGAACCGCTTTCACTTTAATTTTTCAACTTTGAACAAAAGAACTACACTTGTTGCAAACTCAACTCAGAATGTATTAATTGCGGAATTTTCCTAATTAAAATCAGTCGAAGTCGGTACGTGCCTAACGGAATTTCTTTTTCTATACATCCCTTCTATTAACATCATTTATATCTTCCTTGGAATTTTGTCATATTTTCTTTTATTTTTTCAAAGCTTCTAAGTGACTTCTCATTTTTCCAACTGGGTAAGGATGACTTTTCTGTTTTGCCTTTGTTTATGCATAAAAAATCAAAAAATTGCTTTTGTTTCGTTTTTTAAAAAGTATATAGATTATTTTGTTCATTTTTTGTTGTTTTTATTGTTTTGTAAATATTATATTATTTAATTATATAAAATTATTTACATACTTACAGAGAAATAAAAATTTTGTTTGTTTGTTTTGTTTTTAAAAAGTTAAACCAGGTTTTTTTTTTTATAAATCGGCCCATATAGTGTCTCCCCCGCCTAAAAACATCTATTTCTACCATATAGAATGGTCTCCAGGGAGTAGAAAATGTTTTGGAGCGAGTTTTGTCTGGAGCCCCACTTCTAAATAATTAGGTTTTTTTATAGGATCGAAGTTGATTTCTCTAAATTTTCAGGTATTGTACGTTCAATTGTTTGATCCACTGTATATTACAAGATTTTATTATTTCACCTTCACGCTACTCCGCCTTACGAGAACGACTTACTCGGAAGTTTTTCTCGAGGTTTATCTTGGGAATAATATAGTCAGTTTTCCCATGATTAAATAAACTTATTATAATTATTACTTAAGGATGCCACCCCATACAAAGCGAAAATAGTTCCCTAAAGATTCCACATACCTTTATCCTCCGTGGTTTGGGATTCAGTTTTCATGGTATCGAGAATTGTGATAAAATACATAAAAGTTTCGTTTTCAATTTCAGTTCCTCTGCCGTAACATCCTTTCTTAGCGAAACCCTTCGCATTTTCAAGAAAACGCCTCCCAACATTTCTCCTTTTACGTCTGAATTGCTGTTTTTTCTCCATTGTGGTTTAATGTTTAGAAGAAATTCAAACGAACTCGCGGCAGTGAAACACAAATCGCAAATGTGAAGCCAACAACACGTGCCGGGAAATGTCAAGAGATAAATGGTTTTCGTCTTTGGATGGAAGAGGTTTGAGTATTTGATTAATAGTTTTGATTTATATTTAATTTTTGTGTACAACATTGTTTTTTTATGATTTTAATATTTTATTAATCGCAAATTATTAGTTTTTAAGGCGTTTTAACTATTTTATTAACAAATAATTCTAACATAAATTTTTTCCAACAACACGAGAAGCTTTAAGATAAGAATTTTTTCCTATCAAATTTAACAGCTGTTTGTCTATTGTCAAAATTCCTGTGAAAGTTGGTTTTGTTTATTTATTTTTCCTTAACTCTGTGTAAAAGGGATTTTAGCGTATTTAATAAATGTATTTTAATTAGAGTCGTCCAAGGGTAATTAAAACAACGCACAATGCTTACATCAAAAGTGGGAAAAACCAGTAAAGTGGTAATTTGCGGCATGAAAGGAGTTGGCAAAACGGCGCTCCTCGAACAGCTAATTTATGGCAATATTAATCCAGAATCGGTAATTTCTGTCTATTAAAAAGCAAAATTTTTAAAAACAACACTTAAATTCCGATATTTAGGAGATCCATTCAACAATCGAAGACACCTACGTGGCCAGCGTTGATACTGGACGTGGTCCGAGGGAGACTCTTCGAATTTACGACACTGCAGGGCTCCAGGTAAGCCTTCGTTATTCTCCAAACCTTTAAGATATCACAAAACATTTCCAAACTTCAGGGAAAAGTCCAACTTCCACGCCATTACCTTCATTTCCCGGATGGTTACATTTTAGTCTACGATCCAACAGATGCCTCAAGTTTGGACATGCTAGCGGACATAAAAGTGGACATAGACAAAAATAAAGAGAAAAAGGAAGTTGGTATAATTGTTCTTGCTAATATGAGATCAAAATATAGCCAAATGAGACGTACAGAGTCTCCAAATTCTTCGCAGAATATCAGTCCGCCAAATCCAGCACAGGTTGAGGCTATTTTGAATCGAGCAAACAGTTGGTGTGCTAGGGAAAAAATTAGGCATTACACCGTTAACGCAATGGAACGAGCGTCTCTTTATGAACCCTTTATTAATTTAGCAATTCGCCTGCATCCGCAGCAAACGAAAAGCGCCTTCCCCCAGCTGCGGCAAGTTATGCAGAAAACTCAGAAAAGTGATAGCTAGGAAAAATTGTCTCTATTTTATTGTACTTAATATTTATACTCATTTATTCCGTAGGTTTATGCCGTTATTTATCTAATATAATAGTCATATCAAAACAAATATAATTAATTATTAATCAAAAATAAGGGTTTGTTTTTGTGACCTTTCTTTCAGTAGCCAAATATATTTCTTGAAAAAGCTATTTAAGGGGAAAACCAAATTAGAAGTGTTTTAGCAGGTACCGTAACGGTTATAATATTTTTGGTAAAAATCAGGTCTAGAAAATGATTCCTGACTGTTATTTTTAAAGACAAAAATAAAAATTATATTTTGATTTTTACTTTTAAAATCAAAAATAAAAATCAAGTAGTGATTTATATTTTTAAAATCTAAAATAAAAATCGGAAAATGACTTTTGATTTTTAAAATCTATATAAATAAAAATGTAAATGTTCGTTTGTTCAAAATCTTAAATCTCCGAAAGTTCTTCACCGATTGCTTTGAAATTGATTTTTATTTTTTTTCGATTTTTAAAATAAAAATCATTTTCTGGTTTTTATTTTTGATTTTAAAAACAAACATTCCCTGGTTTTAAAAATAAAAGTCATTTAATGATTTTGATTGTTGTTTTTAAGAGTAAACACCATTTTCTGAATTTTTTTAATTTTTAGAGAAAGAATCATTTCCTGACTTATTTTTGGTTTTAATAGTAAAAATAATTTTTTTATTATTTCGATTTATGATTTTAATAATAAAAGTGTTTTCTTTATTTTTATTTCTGATTTTAAAAATAAAATTCACTCCTGGATTTTTATTTTAGATTTTAGTAAAAAAAAAAAAAATCCTTTTCTGGTTTTTATTTTTAGTTTTAAAAATAAAAATGCGAATTTTTTTTTTATAGTTACCCGGTTTCACCCGGCGTTGGGTAAATACTTACTAATTAAACACTTCTCAAATGTTTTAGTTTTTTATATCCTAGAAATTGTTTCAACCCGAAAACCCCTTTATGGATCCGCCATCTTGAATTTCCAAGTGTTAATAATATTAAAAATTAGTGGCCTTAAAATAATCATTGTACCAATTTTCATTAAAATCCGTTGAAATCGAGAAATTTTTGTCGCCATATTGGATCCGCCATCATGAATTTGGAAATTTTGCAAGTATTCGAAATTAGTGGCCTCAGAATAATCATTGTACTAATTTTCATCAAAATCCGTTGAAATCGTGAAATCTTGGTTGCCATATTGGGTAACATTCAAAATCAGTGACCTCAAGATAATCATTGTACTAATTTTCATTAAAACCCGTTTTCCGTCTTGAATTTCTAAATTTGGACAGCGGATTTGAAATCATCATACCAAACAAAACCCCTATGTACCAATTTTAATGAAAATCGCTTCAAATTTCAAATTTTGAGCCGCCATTTTAGATCCGCCATTTTGAAACCCTCTGTACTATCCCAAAAAAAATTAGCCTATATGTTAAGTCGGAATATGTACTACCTTCGGAAAAAAATGAAAAATACCGATGCAAGCGTTTAGGCGTGATTGAGCAACAAACAAACAAACAAACAAGCAAACAAACTTTCATTTTTATATTAGTATATAATATATATAGGGATCACAAATTTAAAAAGCACATAAACTGTTTTTTTACAAGGAAGAATTAAATTGAATGTTTTCGGGGATATTTTACTAATGTTTTCATGTACATGTCATTAAATTTTGAAATCATTTCACCCAGTAATCGCTGATATATTACCAGTTCTCGCCAGCAGGTCTTCAGCTTTCTAGCTTGCGTGCGTAATCGAAGTCGTAATTTTTATTTGAAATCAAAAACAAAACTTGTGTACGTCATTAACATGTTTTCATGAATATTAATAGAAAACTAATCTGCGATTAAAAAAAAGTTGAACATTGAATGATTTATGACTGTTTAATGGGAAAAAAAAGGTATCAAGGTTCACCCTTTTTTTGTAGCTTGTATGTAAATAAGAAATACTTTAAACAATGATATCATCCAAATTTTCAGTTCATATTCTTGTTACTTGTGTTAATCCTGACGATTAAAAAATAGAATGGCCAAAATCGGCGCGGAGCCACTTTACCCCTTCTTATCTGAAACGAGCTGAATTTTGTATTGCCGTTGAAAATTGCGGTGGATTTTATATGAACATATTTTTATGTTAAATTTTTAAAGGACCCCGCAAATTTCTTATGGAAAATGGGTTTCACTGAATTTTCTTCAAACTTAGCATAGTGATAGTTTTCAACGTGCTGATCAAAAGTCTCAATGGGCACGAAGTCATCCTATGATTAGTTGCGGAGATATAGAGGGGTGAAACGTGAGACATTTGCTGTACACCCAAGTAATAAAAAAATTTCGCGATTTTTTTACACGAAAACGATCAACTTTACAAGAAAATTCTATATAACAGAAAATACTTTAAATGAGCCAAAGAACACGCGTGAATTTTTTCAGAATTTTGTCGACTATTTTTGGTTTTTTGGATTTGGCCAATTTTTGAAAAATCCAAAAATAGTCGAAAAAATTCTGAAAAAATTCACGCGTGTTCTTTGGCTCATTTAAAGTATTTTCTGTTATATAGAATTTTCTTGTAAAGTAGATCGTTTTCGTGTAAAAAAATCGCAAAATTTTTTTATTACTTGGGTGTACAGCAAATGTCTCACGCTTCACCCCTCTATATCTCCGCAACTAATCATAGGATGACTTCGTGCCCATTGAGACTTTTGATCAGCACGTTGAAAACTATCACTATGCTAAGTTTGAAGAAAATTCAGTGAAACCCATTTTCCATAAGAAATTTGCGGGGTCCTTTATAGTATACTGTATATTATTTAATTATTTCACAAATGAGACAATGCAGCATGTTCTAGAAATTACTTTTTCGGATTCTGACCATCATCAAGTGAGATGCAAATTGAACAGATCGTTTTCAGATAATTTTTGGGTGTCTTTAAAAATTAGTTGTCTCGTAATGATTGAATTGCTAAATTTTTGTCTACATTTTCCAACGATTTGTTTGCAAGCAACTCTTGCAGATTTCAGTTTAATTTAATGCCTTGGATCTGGATCTGGAATTTGCATTGAATTGAATTTTTTAAACCGTGTCCTATAGCAAGTATTTTAAAATTTGCATTAAATGCAAAACGGACAAAATTCAATGCAATTTGATGTTCTTTTAGCAAAATGAAAAAGTATTGCAATGAGTAACAAGTTAATGCAAAATTCCAAATCCGAATCAGATCCTTTCATTTTTTGCTTAAGGGGGCAGGACACTTCTTTTTTGCATTTTTTAAAAGTGTTTTTTTTTTCATAGACAAATTTATTGAATCATTTGAAAATTTTACACATTAAAATATATGTATAAAAAAAAAAACAAAAATATTTTTTTCGAAATTTCTGGCGTTTGTACGGCAGTAATATGGCTGCTTAAAAAAAAAACCCTTTTCAAACTGGTTGGTAAGAAATCTCAGCTCTGGAACGTCTGAAACAAAAAATATTACACATATTAATATATAAGTCAGCTGCTATCGTGTGAACCACGATGAAGTATTTTGGCAGAAAAAAAACAAAATGGCGGAATTTTTAATTTTTTAACGTTAATTCTTAATTTTTTTTAGTAAAATATTTATAAAAAAAAGGGTTCAATATTAACCTATATTAATAATAATGGTTCACACCATAAGCAAACATATATGGAATAAGTCCGCAAAATTTGAGCCCAATCGGACCAGTAGGTTTTTCAAAAAACTGCCAACCAGGTCAAAAAACGTAGTTTCGAGAAAAACGCGTTTAAAGTTTATTTTATTCAATTCGCAGATAATTCTGAAAAAAAAGTATCTTACGCTTATTCGGCAATGCCTGGTCCATACATTACGCCTTCCTCCTTTTCAAAATACTCATCCTCTTGGGATTTTGCCTTTCTAAGCTCTGATCTTCGCTCTTTTGAGTTTTTTCAAAAAATAGAAGTGTATACTGCCCCCTTAATGGATTTTTTGCTTATTTAATTCATAATAGTGTTACAAATTATTAAAGTTTAGTATTCTAGTTTTGAGCCTAGTGGGCGAACAATTTTGCTTTGAGGTAGTAAAATCGGGTAGATTATTTTACCAAATAGGCATTTAATTAAAAAAATTATAAAAAATAAAAATTACTATGAGTAGAAATGACTTGAATTCTTCAGAATTAATTTGTTACTTTGTTACTCTCGAGTAATAATCAGCCGTTCCAGCAGTTGTAGTTCACACGTGATTACATTCTTTTCTTTAATTAAATTCCAATAACAGGTTATAGATTTTATTAAACTACTTACTTAATATTTCTCAAGATGCAAGTTTGCTGCGACAGATTATGCAGCATGCGCCACTGACCTTGAACTTGAAGACATATTCGCGTGCAAACAGAAGTAAGCGTCAGGTGAACAAACTGACTCTCGCCGATCATACTAAGGTCCATAATCCATTAACAAGCAAGCAATCAATACCATATCGACTTCCTAATAGTCTAATTACTTAATTAGCATATTTCTCGAACTCTCTCATTCGCATAGTGCGATAATTGGCAAAGGGATTATCATGAAAATTGTTACTTTGAGGTTTTCAAGATCGCTGAGTACGAATTCATTACAGAAATTTATAAAATCAAAATCGCGAATCCAAAATTGTTCAAATTCACTATGTTTTAATGAAAATTAGTATCAAGGGGATATCGAAGGTTCTGATTTTGAATTTACTATCAAAGGGTTTAAATTCTAAATAACAGATTCGAAATTCGGTATTAAATTTCTATTATTATATATTATATACTAGCTGGGTAATGGGTTACCCGGTTTCACCCGGCATTGGGTAAATAATTCCTAATTAAACACTTCTCAAATGTTCTAGTTTGTTATATCCTAGAAATTGTTTCAACACGAAAACGCCTTTATGGATCATCCATCTTCAATATCCAAATCTTAATAATATTCAAAATTAGTGGCCTCAGAATAATTATAGTATTAATTTTCATTAAAATCAGTGGAAATTGGGTTTTTTGGTTGGCATGTTGGATTTGAAAATTTTGATAATATTCGAAATTAGTTAATCATTGTACTAATTTTCATTAAAAGCGATTAATAATCGAGACATTTTAGCCGCCATGTTGGATCCGCCATCTTGGATATGGCATTCTAATAACATTCAAAATCAATTACCTCAAAGCAATCATTGTGCTAATTTTCATTAAAATCCGTTGGAATTGAGAAATCTTGGTCGCCATATTAGGTCCGCCATCTTGGACTTGTAAATTTTAATAGCATTCAAAATTCAGTGACCTCAAGATAATCTTGTACTAATTTTCATTAAAATCCGTCGAAATCGAGAAATTCTTGTCGACATGTTGGATCTAGCTATCTAGCGTCATATATCTGGAGCAAATATTTTCAGTAAGATATTCCTAAATTTGATTTAAAAGAAAACAATTTTATACTTAGAAAAAATCTAACAATGGCATATATTTGGATTACAGTTCGATTGATATTTGGATAACAAAGACGAGATCACTTACACTACTCAGTACATTCACAAAAAAAATTCTTTCGCACAAGTAACATAATCAGTAAGACTCTACTGCTTCTACAAGGAACAGTCTAAGACTTAGCATATTAATTATATCAATTGTTGTTGCAGCTGTTTTTTGTTTTAAAATTATTAAGTTGAACAAAATTTGTTTTTACAGTCGAGCACGTCCATTCAGAATGTCATCATATTCCTTTTCGCTGAGCAGTCTATAAATTCCGTCGTTGTTCAAAAAGTAGATGGGATCTTTAATTTTTTTAATATCAAATCCATCCGTTTGCAAGTCACGTTTCTTAAGCTTAAAAGTCCCAGTCAGAGGGACTTCGGGTATTAGTCGGATGAATAGAGGTCTTGCGTACGGAGGAAGACTTCCTCGAATACAAACAGAGAGATGTTCGATGTCGATTTTCTTTTCGGGATCTACAATAGCCGCCATTCCAGCCTTTCCTTCAACGTGTGGTATCTATAAAAAAATATTAGATTTTTTAGAATTTTTAAAAATTTAGAAGATATAAGAAATTCATTTTACCTCTACACCATATACAACGCAATCTTGAAGACCAATGCCATTGCTGATCACAGCCTCAACTTCTGAAGTAGCAACATTTTCTCCGCGCCATCGGAACGTATCACCAGTTCTATCCTTAAAGTAGAAGTACCCCAAAATGTCCCTAACTAATATATCACCAGAATTGAAGTACATATCGCCCTCACAGTATACATCTTTGAGAACTTTCTTTTCGGAGGCTTTCTGCAAATATTTTTAAAAATAATACCATTATTCAATGTAAATTACATAACTTTAACAAGTTTTGTGCGGCGTGTCCCAAAAACGGGTCACACATGAAAGATCTCTCTAGTTAAATTCGTTTTTATTTTCAGGAAAGTTTTCTTAATAATTTTGTTATTTAATTTTATTTTATAATTAGTGTTATAATGAAGATTTAAACTTTTCTTTAACGAAATACAAAAATAGGTACCTTGTCTGCGTAGCCATGGAACGCGCTATGAGGACGCTTAAAGTTGATTTTGCCAATAAAAAGACCTGGTTCACCGGGTTGACATCGAATGCAACGGCCGTTTTCATCCCGGATTGGCTCTCCCGTATTCTCGTCGCATCTGATTGTACTAACTGGGTATAGGAACCCGATGGAGACTGGAATAAAGCCAACTGCTCCCACTTGGTTGTCGAAATTCACTAAAAAAAAGGATACGATTTTGAAGATCAGAAAATTATACAAAGTAGCTAAATTTTAAAAGTATAGTCAAAATAAGAGTTAAATATCCCTACTCCTTTATGAAGATTAGATCCTGAATATTTTTGAAGAAATAGTATGGAGTTGCATTTGTTGATCGAAATTACATTAACTCTGTCAGGGTGCAACAAAATAAAAATTCGTTGTCGATCACAAGTATGATCTTTCTGAGTATGCGGAAGAGAGTTATCGTGTTTTTACAACACTAGATAGATCACTAAATCACGTTTTTGAGCAAAATAGGCTTGTATTTTGTCCTTTTACAAATTTAAAATTTAAATTTACTCAAAAGAAGGCCTGAATCCTTATCTAAATATGTGTGACACGACTTTTCTATAGAACTTACTAAACATCCTGGAAAATAGGCTTTTTCATGAACGTGTATCAGTTGTCATCTTTATTCACTATCTATTGTATGAAATATTTCGAAAAGTGTTAATGTCCCTCGCACTTTTTATAATATACACAGGGTTAAGCTTTTCTTTATTTAAGCTGCGTTACAAGCTCCGATGACAATCTATTATTTTTTAATAATTTTTCAAAAATGTATAATATATGGTCCTTTGTAATTTTGAATCAAATTTTCTTCAAAACCATGATGTGATGAAGTATTTAAGTTTATGAATTTGTAATCGGTTGCAATATAAATTTTGACCTGTGTTATTAAATAATAATATAAAATAATTTTTTATACTTTTAATTAATCAAAAGTACGGTTTCAAGTATTAATATGTTAATTAATTAATAATACATGTATATATGCCTTAAACTTTGAATTTGAATCCTGAAGCTTTGATAGAACGACCCCTATTTCCTGCTTCAACGATATAAGGGAATATCATGAAAATTGGTACAGAGGGTTTATAGGGGTCGCTGATTTCGAATTCACTATCAACATTATGAAATTCAAGATAGTGAACAAAATTGAAATTAAGAGATTTCGAAAAATGTCCCAGCTTTTTTGATTTTGCACTTACTCACACCTCTCCTCAACTAAATTTTAGTTTGACAAAAATGGTTCGCAAAACTGAAAAAAGTCGGTTGTTCGGAATGACTTTACGAATCAAAAAAACATTGGCACAAAATCGAATCTGCTCATCTGGCGAAGAAATGGCAATTTAAAAAAAAAAAATTTGTTTTCAAAAATCATTAAATTCAGTTGCGAATTTAATTTTTAAAATCAAAATTTAATTTAATTTTGATATTATATATGTATATATAGGTATTTATGTATATATATATATAGTGTTGTGATTTTGCCCGCCGAGCGGATAGCCAGCAAAACTACAAAATCCGCCCTCGCTACAACTCAGGGACTAACGGACGAACAAACAGACGGAGATAAATGTTTTTGGACAAAAGATTTTCTTCCACGTTGGATCCGCCATTTTGAATTTTTTAAATTTAACATCAGATTCGTAATCAGCAACTCCAAAAACCCCTTAATACTGGTTTTCACGAAAAAACTGATGTCTGAAAGAATATAAATCATTTACGTATTAGTGCTAGGGGTTGTTTACCCTCTTGAGGAGCTCTTTTTACGAAAATGCAAAAACAAGTCAGCTTTATTTTTCAAAATCGTATGTAAAAAAATATTTTTCATTATTTTTAACAAAACTGTTATTTTTGTGACGCAAAAATATTTAAAAAAAATCGTTTTTCTGCAATAAAAAATAAGGGTTGCTACCCCCGGGAAAGGGATTACTTACAAGAGGTTAGTATATTTATGAGACATCATTTCCATTTTGTTTCATTCGAAAAAATTCATTACAACTTGAAATATTTAGGAAAAACTGCTTTTGGGGGTAAGCAAACTTTAGGGATGGTTTTCACCCTCTAAATGTGCGTATCCGCAGATAAAAAAAAAATACGTGTCTCTTATTTTTCGATACTCTATAACATATTCGAATTTCATCAAAATCGGTCAGACACACCTGAGAACGTTTCCTTGTTAGTTCACAGAAAACAATAAGTGTAAAAGTAATTGCATATAGTAAAAACATAGTAACTCCGTAATATTTTGCTAATAAAAAATAAAAATATTATAAGGCAACTTTTATAATTGTACTGGACTAGAATTAAAATGTGGTTAAAATATAAAAATAGTTATATTTATTTAGTAGTAGCACACATTTAAAAAATATAAAAACTAATATGTATTTTCTTATGTAATTGTAAAGATGACTAAAAAATCGAGGATGGGTTTATATTAAACCAAAGTTTCACTAACATTAAAGGCAAGTAAAGTCAAATCAGTTGCATAAATCATCTATTCTTCAAGTGAGCCATTGCAAACATACAACAAAATTTCTGTTTACTTATAATAAAAGCCTTTAAAGTGAAAATTATATGTGCCACTTTTGCACACTGTAAACGAACCCGCAGCAATTATTCCGAGTCTCATTAAAACAAATAAAAACCTTATCAATCGAGTCATGTCTTATGTCATGTGCGTGTCATTTGTGCATATATGTCGGCATATATAATTTTTTTTCTGTTTATCATCTAAAACATCTAAAATCGTTTTTTTTAGCAAATATATTTATGAGATAAACACAAATATGAAACTAATAGTGGACACTTTATTCGGATCACAGTTCTGTCTTGATTTGTTAAGTAATTTTTGTTAAAAAATAGTAGGAAATGCTTATTAAATTTAATTTGATTTCTTTAAAATTGAGTTTAAGGTCTCCTCAATATTTAAATGTTTTTGAGGATATAAAATCGAAAAATCAACATTTTTACAATTTTTTTTTTTCAAATTGTTCGTTTTTGCCTCGGATTTATGAAAAAAAAAATACAAAAATTTGAAAAAATCAGTATTTATGTTGATTATTCAGCTTTGAATGCTGAAAAAAGCGTGTTTTGATGATCAACTAAAAACATTTCTATTTTTTTTCAAATTGTTTGTTTTTTTATGTAGCATACAAAACACGCTTTTTTCAGCATTCAAAGGTTAAAAATAAACAGAAATACTGATTTTTTCAAATTTCTGAATTTGTTTTTTATAAATCCATACATTTTTCGATTTTTAGTTGTTAAAATTGTTTGGATTAATTTTTTGAGGCAAATTTGGTATAAGTAAATGTAATTTGATATTGTTTTAACACAAATAAAATGCTTTGCTATGATTCAGTGCAAAATATAGATCAGATTAAGAAAAATCCAACTAATGTAGACAAATTTAAAAGAGAAATGATACTGAAGCAGTCAAAATTATAATTTCTTTTTTTGGACAGAAAATAAAAAAATAAAAAAAAACACTTACCAATATTCGAATTTCCTTCTGTTGACCCATAGAATTCACAAATATGTGGAATATTGAATCTAGAAACGAACTGTTGCCAAATTTGTGGTCGTAAACCATTTCCATACATCACCCGAATTTTATGCTCATTGTCGGTGGATTTTGGTTGGGCAGATAAAAGATATCTGCAAAGCTCACCAATATATTGTGCTGTTGTGCAATTGTACTTTATGCAGTCTGTCCAGAAATTCGATGCAGAAAATTTCTTCCTGAGAGCCATTGTTACACCCTTTAAAACAACATTCCCAATACCAAGCATACCCCCTGCTGTGTGGTAGAGGGGTAGGGGATTGTATATTACGTCATCACTCCTTAAGTTTACCAAATAAAAGCCTCCCATTGATACAAATTGAAATCTATAAAATATGGTTTTAGTACTAAGAGTTTTAACTTTAGTGGTATTTTAAAAACCTTAAATGGTTGATTATTGCTGCTTTTGGCAAACCAGTTGTTCCTGATGTATAGATGTATACCAATTTATCTCGTGGTGTTCCTTTTTCAATATCTTCTGAGAGATCAGCTGGTATGACCTTTTCTAGTTCGGATGAAAGATCGACAAACTCTAAAAGAAAAGGCATTATTTCGCATCTACTTATAATGGTATAATTAAAAATACCTTCGATTGTTGTTACGTTTTCATCCTTATTCTGGGGAGTACCTGGATATTGGTATACAGGAAGATTTTTAATACCTTCCTCATTGTAAATTTCTCGAAGAGCTGGAATTAAGGGAATTTTTAATAATTACAAAATTTCGAACTACCACAGAACCAACCTGGTGCTAGTTCAGATCCAACAATTATAGCTTTTGTATTCGCAACCTTAATGGAGTGGGATAAGGTCTCCTTTCTTAAGTTTGAATTTATTAAGGCTGTTACAACTCCGAGTTTAGCTAGGCCCAACCACACGAACGGATACTCTAGGCGTGTCTCCATAAATAGAGCCACTGTATCTCCTCTTGAAAGGCCCTTACTTTTAAAGTAAGTGCCAATTTTCGTTGCAAATTGTTCAGCTTCCAGAAAAGTTAAGGTTTTATCATCCATAATTAGAGCAACCTTCTTTGGATGGCTTCGAACGATTTTTTGAAAAATTTTTGGTACGGTCAACTTTTGCCAGTCCCAATATTGTAGAAGGATAATGAGTTGAATGAATCGGGAAGCGGCTCTTGTTAATGAAATAAATAATAAAAATAAAATAAATAAAGCTAAATAAAAAGCAAATTATAAGAAAGATCTAGAGATTGTAGAACCTACATATGTTTATTGTGTATTTATTATTATTATTATTTATTTATACCCGAAACGGCTTGGTATTAATTTTGTATTTGTATGTCTTTGGATAGATGTACAGAAATTAATAAAAACTATAACAAAAACCCTTTAATACGACTGATATTATTCATACCATCATAAGTTGTTTATGGGTATTAGCAGGAATACTTAGAAAGCATCAAGGTTTATTGTACATAAAAAACAAACGAATTATTTGGTATAAAATTGAACAGAATCAAGAATTTCCAATGAAAATTAATACATTCAAAAGTTGGGGTTCTAAATTTTCATGAATATTTTATTTAAGATTTTAATACATCCGCTGTTCATGTATAAATGAACAATAAATTGAAATTCTAATTTTTTTATTATGGTTACTTTATTTAAAATTTACTTATTTTGTATTTTATCTTGGTGTTAGCTAATAAATTGTTTACATTTTGAATTTTCTAAATTTTTAATCTATTAACTATTTATTTTTTTCATTAATTTTTATAGTTCAAATAAAGCAAACATTTTTTGGTATCATACTTTATAATTTTATTGTTGTCTACATATGTTAAGGATAAATAATAATAAGAAAATAAATAATATAATGAAAAGTTGTAGAAATTATATAATATCATCATTACTTACATCATATCTCTAGGAAGCGTAACAATTATGGCATACACTTTTGTTGGGCGATCTCCTGAAAAGAGATAGGCCATAACTACCCAGGAGAGGGCAAGCATTATAGGGTTATTATAAAAAACGAGGGATGTCATGAAGCCAACGAAAGCAAGACCCATCAGGGTGATGGTCTTCTTTCTGTAATCTAAATTAACCATCATTTTTGGTTTGCTGATGATCCTTTAAGGCTATGACATTCGAGGTATCTAAAAATAAAAAAATTAAGTAAATTAATTAATTTATTATTTATTTTTGAAAAATCATACTAAAAAGTAATAGTATCAGAAATAATAAAAATTCGTCCGCCATTTTGGAAACGCCATCTTGACATTTTATAATAAAAAATGTTATATAAGTGTACTGTCATCGACTTTATATATGTGTGCAATATTTTAGCTATATCGGGTGATGACAAATGGTATAAAAATTGATTAAAAATTTTGAACCCAAAAGACGAACAGATAAAGCTGAATAAAATCTTGTAAAAAGATATTAAGTTAAAAAACATTTATTTGGATAGTTTGCTAATTGCACTTAAACAGCTGAATAAATATCATATAAGCATATAAGAAAATTCCTTATAAAAAATTCTAAAACTGATTTAAGAAAATGTTTTACAAGAAAAAGAAACAGATGTAAGAAAATTTATTACTTTACCAAAATTAAAAATATTTATAAAATAAACGTGCGATATGTATTTTATGTATATATTTAAATTTGCTTTTGAGATATATAGACCTAGATTTTTTTCAGGTAATGTTGTATTAATTAGACTAACATATACTATGTACAGCCAATAAACATAATTTAGGCTTCAAATAAAGCCCTACTGGTTTTCAATATGTTGGGTAGATAATTTTTTTTTTAAATATCCCAAAAAATTATTGTTATATCTAATAAGAATCTTATTTAGTAAACTAGAATCGATAGTTTGAACAAGAAATATCTTCTCAACTTTGAATATTTGTATTATACTACTGTGATCAAAATGTAAAGCCAATTTTGAATTTGAATTGTGTGGGTACATCGATTCGAGCAAATCTACTTGGTTCTAGGTTGGCAGTACTGTCTCTCATATCTGTGTAAAATTTCACGCCAGTACGTAATTTGTTTGGTTAGTTTTGTTGTGTTTTATGAACAACTAAAAGTGAATTTTTCGATTTTTACAATTTGTGAATTTATTGAGCAAAAGAGTAGCATTAAAAATTTTTTTTTGCGGAATGAAATTTCTGCTGCAGAAACGTTTTGAATGTTGCAGAAATCCTTCGGTCATCAGGTTTTTTTCTGAAAGAAATGTTTACAAGTGGTATAAACAGTTCAAAAAAGTACACCGTATTCGCCCGATTTAGCTCCATGTGACTTTCGGTTATTCTTTAAGCTCAAAAAACCCCTTTGGGGACATCGTTTTGAATCGACTAATGAGATAAAAGAAAAATTGAAGAAGGAACTGAAGGCCATTCCAATCATCGAGTGTCAGAAGTGTTTCAAGCATTGAAAAATCGCTGTAATAGGTGTATTGTATCGGGCGGTGACTACTTTGAAGGGAATGATATAGATTTGGAAGAATAAATAAAAATTATCAAAGTTATAAACAAATTGGCTTTACTTTTTGATCACAAGTAGTTTATAAGGTTTTTGTTGCTTTATATCAATTTGTTTTTCCAATTTGATTTGTTGAATTTCTTATATCCATATAATACATTATTAAGGTAGTTAATGTATAGAATTATGAAATAAGTACCCCAAAAACGATAGGATGTATTCAATTCATTTAAGAAGAAACAAGCAAGAAACTAAACATCAAAAAAACCTTATCTTATTGTAGCATAGAGCGTATTATAAAAAACCTTCTAATAAGTTATTTCAGTATAGTATTTAATCAATAAAAATTATCTTATCTTAATAATTAATTTTCTAAGACATTTTAAAAATTCTTTACACAAAAAAAAATTATCACTAATAAATTTAAAACAATTTGTCTCAACAGACGTTCTCTCATAAAATTATTTAATAAAAGTAAATAAATTAGTATAACTATAATAAATGTAATTCGCGCGTAATTAAACGTAAAACTGCAGCGATTCCATACCACCCGGTGTAAATACTGTCTATCATCTTTATCAGTCGTTTAGCATTACAATTATAATGCGATGCGATTGACCCCTGACTAATTAAATCATTGTGTTTTTAATTCGAAAAGGTTATTAACGTTTTCGTCGACGTATAAATATGTACGTATGTATATGCAATCAGTATGATATTGCAAAAATTCCAGCAGTTTATTGCTCTTTTCTGTTTTCTTTTAAGATAATAAATATAATAAAATTTTTGATTTTAATTCAAAACGAAATGTGAGATAACACTTTTAAAATGCGTACAATTAAATCAGGGTGACCGGTAATATGTTTTAAAAAAAATCGTCTGAGTTATTAAATTTAGCTGATTAAAGTTCGTAAAATCAGAGATTGGAAATATTTAATATTTTCGATGATTATAAATAATACCATAAAAATTACATTTTGTTTTCTATGTTTAGGGTTATCGAAATATTCAAAAATAAATAATTAATATAATTTCAATTATTAAATTATTTTGGTAATAAGCTAAAATTGTCGATGTCTTGAATAATCAGAAATTTATCATTGACTATTACAAAATAGTAGTTGAGTATTTTAAAATTACTGACCGATGAATTATCGATTGTTTGAGGTAATCATAATTTATTGATGAGAAATTATCGGTGTTTGGGTATTTATAAATGTTTTCCTGACCAATTACTGATTATTTAAGAAATCGAAAATTCTATATTAGAATGATGATTTATTAATTTTTTAATAGTTGATAAGAGCAATATTGTAATTAGAAATTTTTTATAAATAGAAAAATCGATTATTATGAATTATTATTATTTTTTCGTTTTTATTTAAAAAACAATAATATTTTGACTTCTTATCGTTCAAAAACTGCGCCAAAAGAGCGCTATGTTATCATTATTATTGGTATTAAATCATAAAAATTCAACCAGGGATCGTAACTGTTATAAGATATATATAAAAAATCTAAAATTAATTATTACTTTGAAACTTATATGATTTAAGACAAAATGAACCAATTATATTTCACCAAAAATATTTTAAGTTATTTTTAACTATAATCTTCGCCTACTATTAGTTTAAATCTTTTAAAACTGTTATGAACGATTTTTATTTTTTTTTGTCAAAAATTATGATTTACAATGGACTTTTATTTTTTAAATTAAAAATAACTGTTAAAAAAAACTTTTATTTTTTTCTGTCTTATATAAAAGTCTTTTGAAGATTTTTATTTTTTTAGTTTTTTATAAAAGTCTTTGAAGACTTTTATTTTTAAAATATAAAAATAAAAGTCTTTGAAGACTTTTATTTTTAAAATATAAAAATAAAAGTCTTTTGCAGAAGATAAACAAAAAAATCATCTTGATTAGGGAGTCACACTATAAAAGCAATCATAATACTGTACTTAATTGTTTGAGTACCTTATCCTGTCTTATCCTATAATCCTTCCTATATATGTTCGTACAGTAGTCGGGGTGCCAGAGGTTTTCATTTCGTTGTTGGACGGAATTTGATGAAAAATGGCAGAAAGGGAAGGTCATTGCCCGTACAGTGACCCATTAAAAAAGTTAGAATGAGCGATGTCGGGAAGGTACTTTGTTATTGCAAAATAACTTTGATAACCCGTTATTTTTCAGTTTTCTTGGAATAACTCGAAAACGAAGCGTTTCAGCGAAAAATATTAAATACAAAAGTTGTTCAGCTGATGATTTTACGTAGGAATACGGTTTTTTGATTAATTAAAAAATTGTTTTTCCGACCGAAAACCAGCAGAAAAGTAACAAAAATGCAAAAACAATAAGCATTAAAAAATAAAGGAAAAAAACGATTTCCATCGTTGATATTTGGGTTATTGATAGGTATTGGTATTGTTAACCAAATGCACCCGGTCCGGTTTTTCAAAAACAATATGGCGACCTATTGCAACATTGTTAAGTTAAAACTTTGGAACGCTGTAAATTCTGCATGAACAAACGGATCTTGATGAAACAAATTGGAATCGGTAGGTATTAACGGCATCTTTGAGTGTGCCAAATTTCAAAATTTTTCAACAATTACTTTTTTTGTTATTAACCAATGTGTATTCGTAATTTCGTCAATTTACAACATTAAGCTTTGCAACAAAATGCATCAAATCATCAAAACTCGCTATTTTCGCGTTTTTAGTCACCACTGTAGGATGTTAAGAGTAATCAAATGCATTTTGTTATTGTTGTAATGTTGTAAATTGACGAAATTACGAAGCACAGCAAATGGTTTTTGGTTAATAACAAAAAAAGTAATTGTTGAAAAATTTTGAAATTTGGCACACTCAAAGATGCCGTTAATACCTACCGATTCCAATTTGTTTCATCAAGATCCGTTTGTTCATGCAGAATTTACAGCGTTCCAAAGTTTTAACTTAACAATGTTGCAATAGGTCGCCATATTGTTTTTGAAAAACCGGACCGGGTGCATTTGGTTAACAATACCAATACCTATCAATAACCCAAATATCAACGATGGAAATTGTTTTTTTCCTTTATTTTTTAATGCTTATTGTTTTTGCATTTTTGTTACTTTTCTGCTGGTTTTCGGTCGGAAAAACAATTTTTTAATTAATCAAAAAACCGTATTCCTACGTAAAATCATCAGCTGAACAACTTTTATATTTAATATTTTTCGCTGAAACGCTTCGTTTTCGAGTTATTCCAAGAAAACTGAAAAATAACGGGTTATCAAAGTTATTTTGCAATAACAAAGTACCTTCCCGACATCGCTCATTCTAACTTTTTTAATGGGTCACTGTACGGGCAATGACCTTCCCTTTCTGCCATTTTTCATCAAATTCCGTCCAACAACGAAATAACCCATTTTTTGAACCTCTGGCACCCCGACTACAGTGTAAACTGCAAAGTTCAGTTTCTATATTGATATCGATTTCGATTTTGTAATATAATTTATTAATGTCCTAATCCAAGCAAACATTTTAAATTGAGTGAAACCATTTCCACGACCTAAATTTACAAAAAAAAAAAAAAAAACAAATTGTGGGATTTGTGAAATTTTTAATATACATACATCCCTATACCGGGTGTCCCAAAAGTATGGAAACGGCTAAATAACTTTCGAGGAATGCATTTTGGAAAAAAAAGTTTTAGACAAAAGTTTTAGGAATTTTCCCTGGCTATTCAATGGCGGCCGTAGATTTGACCTTGACCATGACCTTGAAGGTCATTTCAAGGTCAAATTGTCTTTTTTAAATTGGAACCCATATTTTCGACCACGGAAATGGAAAGAGCGGAAAATTTTATGTCCGACTATGACCTTCACGATGACCTCTAAGGTCATTTCAAGGTCAAGATGGCTCTTTAAAAGGGATCCTGCATTGTTACTGCGGATTTGGAAAGAGCAGAAGTGTTGCGTCCAAATGTGACCTTGACCACAACCTTGATCTTGGCCATGACCTTGACCATGACCTCGAAGGTCACATCAAGGTCAAGGTGGTTTTTTGAAGGGCAAACCATATTTTTGGCCATGGAAATGGAAAGAGTGGAAAATTTGACGTTCCCCTTTAAAGAAACATCTTGACCCTGATATGACTTTCGAGGTCATGGTCAAGGTCATAATCTTTCCATTTCCATGTCCAAAAATATTATTTCCCCTTCAAAAAACCACCTTGACCTTGATGTGACCTTCGAGGTCATGGTCAAGGTCAAGGATGTGGTCAAGGTTACATTTGGACGCGAAACTTCTGCTCTCTCCAAATCCGCAGTAACAATGCAGGTTCCTCTTTAAAGAGCCATCTTGACCTTGATATGACCTTAGAGGTCATGGTGAAGGTCATAGTCGGACGTAAAATTTTTCGCTCTTTCCATTTCCGTGGTCAAAAATATGGGCTCCAATTTAAAAAAGTCAACTTGACCCAGAAATGACCTTCAAGGTCATGGTCAAGGTCAAATCTACGGCCGCCATTGAATAGCCAGGGAAAATTCCTAAAACTTTTGTCTAAAACTTTTTTCTCCAAAATGCATTCCTCGAAAGTTATTTAGCCGTTTCCATACTTTTGGGACACCCGGTATATATATAAAAATGAAAGTTCGTTTGTTTGTTTGTTTGTTGCTCAATCACTCCCAAACGCTTGCATCGATATTTTTCATTTTTAGTCCGAAGGTAGTACATATTCCAACTTAACATATAGGCTAATTTTTTTTCGGATAATACGTAAGGTTTAAAAATGGCGGATCCAAGATGACGGCTGAAAATTTTAAATTTGAAGCAATTTTCATGAAAATTGGTACATAGGGGTTTTACGGTACGCTGATTTCAAATCCGATCTCCAAATTTAGAAATTCAAGATGGCGGATCCAATATGGCGACCAAGATTTCTCGAATTCAACGGATTTCAATGAAAATTAGTACAGTGATTGTTTTGAGGTCACTGATTTTGAATATTATCAACATTTAGAAATCCAAGATGGCGGATCCAATATGGCGACCAGTATTTCTCAATTTCAACTGTTTCTAACATTGATTATCTTGAGGTCACTGATTTTGAATGTTATCAAAATTTAAAAATTCAAAATGGCGGACCCAATATGGCGACCATTATTTCTAGATTTCAACTGATTTTAATGAAAATTAGTGCAATGGTTATCTTGAAGTAACAGATTTTGAATGTTATCAAAATTAAAAAATCCAAGATGGCGGACCCAATATGGAGAATTCTCGATCTCAACGGATTTGAATGACAATTAGTACAATGATTATCTTCAGGTAACTGATTTTGAATGTTATCAAAATTTACAATTCCAAAATGGCGGACCCAATATGGCGACCAATATTTCTCGATTTCAACGGATTTTAATGAAAATTAGTACAATGATTATATTGAGGTCACTGAGTTTGAATGTTATCAAAATTTAGAAATCCAAGATGGTGGACCCAATATGGCAGCCACTATTTCTCGATATCAACGGATTTTAATGAAAATTAGTACAATGATTATCTTGAGGTCGCTGATTTTGAATGTTATCAAAATTTACAAATCCAAGATGGCGGACCCAATATGGTGACCAATATTTCTCGATTTCAACGGATTTTATTGAAAATTAGTACAATGATTATCTGGAGGACCGTTTTTGAGAAAAAAATTCATGAATTTTAAAAATTTTCTATCTTGATGAAATCCGTATTGGCCATATTGGATCCGACATTTTGAATTTTTTTGACATCTGACATTGCATTCATCACTAGCAACCTCCTAACACCTGAGTATTTTTTAAATCTTTCTAATATGCCAATTGTCAATTTTTTCCTATATAAACATTTTTAAAAATGCATGAATTTTTTCTCAAAAACGGCAATTTTATTCAAAAATTTGCAAAAGACATTTCTTACTTAGAATTTTATGCAGAATATCATAGTATTTTTTTTATTCAAATTTCGTTCAATTTTGAAAAGTTGGCCGCCATATTGGATCCTCCATTTTGAATTTTTCAAAACGCCAGGTCAATTTCTGAAGAGTAAAGATAGACCAAAAATTTAAGCCCAAAAACAATTTTCTAGTTCTCCATGATTTTTGGTCATTTAGGTGGCCCGGTTGACGTGGAATGTCCCATATATAGAACAGTACATATGTATAAAGGATACGGAGGGATAACTTAAAATTGGCATTGAACAGTTAAGTACAATGTTATGATTTTTTTTATAGTGTGATTTCCTAATCGTGATGATTATTTTACTTATCTTCTGCAAAAGACTTTTATTTTCATATTTTAAAAATAAAAGTCTTCAAAGACTTTTATTTTTATATTTTAAAAATAAAATTCTTCAAAGACTTTTATAAAAAACTGAAAAAATAAAAATCTTAAAAAGACTTTTATACAAGACAGAAAAAAATAAAAGTCTTTTTTAATAGTTATTTTTGATTTAAAAAATAAAAGTCTTTCCATAACAGTTTTGAACAGCTTGAGAAAATAAAGAACAAAAATAAGTGTCTTTAATGACCTAAAACTTTTTCAATTAATTTTAACTAGTATTTTTGATTGAAAGAAATTGAAATCTATAATAATTATTAAGTTTGACTTTTAAAATAAAAGTATAAAATTTAAAAGTGACCATGTCATCGTAAAGTATTCGTCATGTTGGGTATCATGTATAAGTTTTATGCAAATCAAACAACTCTTACTACTTGATTTTTTACATCAAAAATATAAAAATAACAGTTATTTGCGGTCCCTGAATTCAACCCATGAAAATATTCGATAACAACTTTAAGTATTTAAGAGAGATATGAAGAAAAACAAATGTAAAATCGAATTTTAAAATTTAATGATAAGAGTTTCAACAAACCATACATAAATCTAGCATTGCTGTGGGCACCATCGTGAATTAGCCCGCCCCCTAGTTTGTTCGTTTAAAGCTTATCTAATTTGAATAATTTGAATACGCGCTACCCTATGACCTTCCGATCCCCGTCTAATCTATCTAGGTTCTAAAGGTCTGTCTGTCTAGCTACGAATTGTGAGATAACGAGTTAATAAGCAATTTCTTTAAATGAGGTGCCGCTCTTGATTCTTCCGTATTTATTTCCAGAAGCAGTTGTATTTTACGATCGCTAGAACAAACCAAGCGAGTTTTTATTTACTATCTGAGGAATTAGAAGTTTATTTATTCATTGCTAGATTGCTAGCTAAGTGAATAACTTTGCATGCATTATATGGTTAACTATAACTTTATTTTACTGTATATAAGCGGTGACGTTAGTACAATAAATAAACTTAATACTCAGTTCTTACAGTCACAAAAATTCAACATTAAATTTATACAATATTAGTGATTGCTTATCTACAATAATAAAATTTAAATGACGATGTTTATGGGCTTTTCTAGTAATCCGTTATTAACTCGGTTTTATTTTTTCTTAACGGGACGAACTAGTTTTTTTGTTTTGTTTTTATTTTATAAAAAATTAATTAATTTGTTTTGAATTCTTCTAAAGGTTTTTTTCTGTACAATTCGATGAATTAAGATTAAAATTAAATCGAATTTAAAATAATAATTTCTAACATAAAAAACTAAAGTTTCACGATACTAATGTTAATTTGTTTTAAGGAATATATTACTCTTATTACTTTTTATTGAATATTTTATTATGACGCGATTATTTTAAACAGTGCAAAATATTTTGACGTATTTTCTTTAACCCATTAATGCGCAAAACTAGGATTTTGTGCACGCAAGTTCAATTGTATGATTCGAATAGCAAATTAGGGCAATTTTCTTCCAAATTCGTATATAAGGGGTTTTTGGGGGTGCTCTTTCAAAAGCTGGCATTTGTTTTGCATAAAAGCTTCAAAAACCCTATTATTTTTTGATTTTTTTCAAAAAAGTGCCGATTTTTTTTGGTCATTGTTCTTCTCAAAGTCGATTATCTTGTTGTTGCTGCTATTGAATGATCATATTACCACCAGAAATCGCGGTCCGTATATCTAAACTTTCTCAAACCATGATTTTGAAAGTTTTTTTTGCTTTGGTTTTTGCAAAATGGCCATTTTGTACAACAATGTAATAAAAATTCCGGGATTTGTTTACAGGAAAATGATCAACTTTACAAAAAAAATTTATAGAACAGAAAATGATTCAAATTAGCCAAAGAATACATGTGAATTTTTTCAGAATTTTTTGGATTATTTTTTGTTATTTTGATTTGGCCAATTTTTGAAAAATCCAAAAATGCCCCGTAAAAATTCACACGTGGTCTTTGACTAATTATAAGTACTTTTTATCATAAAAAATTTATTCGTATAAGTGATCCGTTTTGATTAAAAATATCACCAAGATTTTTTATGATGAAATTTCGTTTAAAATTCAATTAAACTTTGATTTTTTTTTTCTTCAAAATTCTACAGCTCAGAGGTATTTTATGGTATAATCTTGGTCAATGATAGGGTCTCTTCAGAATTTAATGCTCTACAAAAGTGTCCATTGCGGTGTAACCCTAACTCCCACCAGCGAGGTAGTACGGGTCACTAAACCAAATTTTTTCATGAAATTCTCGGTTTTTTGCCCTTATCTCATAAATAACAAGAGCTACAGAAAAAAATGTAAATGACAAACTTGTAGAAAATTCAATTTCCTCCAAAAAGTTCTAGAACACTAAATCGCCAACATCGATATTTCTTGAGATATTGGGACTTGAAGTTGAAGAAGTGTGGAATTTTCAGATATCTAATATTAATAGGGGGTATTCTAGTGTAGAGACACGAATTTCGGCTGTTTTTTCAAATTTCGTAAAAAAAGAACAAAAAATATTTTTACTATACATTTTTTTCTTATTTGCTTATTGATATTTTAAGAATACATAAAAATTAAATGAAAAAAAAAACCAAAAATTCCAGAAGTTATCGGCTGGCAGAGTGGGGGATCCAAAAAAAAGGGGGTGTGACGGCGGTAAAAATTACAACCGTTCTAGTTAACTGAAACAAAAAAATCCAACGGATTCTTAATTAGTAATGTTGTCGCTATCGCAACAACCTCAAAAAAGTAAAAAAAAGTTTTTTTTTCACAAAATGGCGGCCGGTTGAAAAAAAAAATTTTTTTTTTGCGATTTTTTCAACAGTTTTAAATTTTTTTAAAATATTAAAAATCAACATTTTCAACTTTTTTGAGGTTGTTACGATAGAGGGATATATAAAGAACGTTCACACCAAATTTCAAGTAAATCGGTTTAGTAGATCTCGAGATATCCTTACCGCCAACTTGAAAAAAGTAGTTTCGAGAAAAACGCGTTTAAAGTTTAGAGTAAAGTTTCAAGCAGTTGCGCTCATACAATTGTACGGTATACTTAAATATTTTTAATCGGCGATCCCTGCTCCATACCAGGACCTTCCTCCCGTTCAAAATCTTCAATATATAGGTATAAAATACAAAAGAAGTTTCATGGGGGAATTTATCCGCAGGTACTCGGGCCCATGGGCGGAATTAGAGATTATCCATTGGGGGGGCAGACTTTTATCAAGTATAAGAATAACGAACAGAAAACTAATTTTCCGATGTTCGCTCTGTAATCTTGGGGGGGCAATGCCCCCCCATGCCCCCCCGTAACTCCGCCCATGCTCGGGCCGCGCCTAACGTGTATTGTTCAATTCATTCCGGTCTGACCAGTTTGGTTGTCGCTTCACCAAAATCGCTATAACTCGGTAAATAATTGAAATTTTGAAAAATCCTTTTGAAGGCATATTCTTGAATGTTTAAACTTTATAAATGTGGAAAAAAAAAGTTTTCGATTTTTTCGAATTTCTACACTAGAATACCCCCTTAAGGGGATCAAATTTTCAGGGAATTTTCTTTTAGGTATTTTCCACAAAATTTCGAGGTGGGAGTGAAAAACAAAAGTGGCGAAAAAAACAGCACACTATGTAGTTGATATGATGTATTGATGAGAAATTTCGAGGTACGGGGACTTTTGAACGCATTTTGTATAAGACGTTATTTTTTTCACGTGGTTTAAAATCTGATTAAATTTAGTGAAACTTTGTAAAAATAATAGTTAGTTATAACCAAAACTGAAGAATATGCGAACCAATTGTTGACGGTTAGTACATCTCAAGGTATGTAATATAATTTAAGAATTTTTAAAAGTAAAATTCTTAAGACGCGAAAAACTATTTAATAAACATAATATATGTAAATAAAATTTAATTTTCTGAAATGTATTTAAAGTTCAAATAACAGAAATTTATTTTATAGAAAAATAAAATATTTTGACTAATTAAATCGAAAGAATATTTTGAACACCATTGAAATTCGTCAAAGATGTAAAATTTTACGACAAGAACAAAAAATTTCCATGGTCAAAATCGGCCAGAAATTCAAAAATTCGATTTTATTTCCTATTTCAATTCCATAAAAGTAGTTTTGTAAATGCAAGTTAAAATTCCAATCGGTCGAAATATTGCTTCCAAATAGGCAATTTAATTTTTACCCACAGAATCAATTTGTTCATTATTTTTCAACTAGCTGGGTTACCCGGTTTCACCCGGTGTTGGGTAAATATTTACTAATTTAACACTTCTCAAATGTCCTAGTTTATTATATCCCGAAACCCCCTTTATGGATCCGCCATCTTTAATTTCAAAATCTTAATAATATTCAAAATTAGTGACCTTAAAATAATCATTGTTCTAATTTTCATTAAAATTTGCTGAAATATTCGTCGCCATATTGGGTCCGCCATCTTGGATTTGTAAATTTTGATAACATTAAAAATCAATGACCTCAAGATAATCATTGTACTAATTTTCATTAAAATCCGTTGAAATTGAGAAATTTAGGTCGCAATATTGGATCCACCATTTTTAATTGGAAGCGGATTTGGAATCAGCATTTCGCAAAACCCTTATGTACCAATTTTCATGAAAATCGCTACAAGTTTAAAATTTTCAGCCGCCATCTTTGATCCGTCATTTTGAAACCCTATATATTATCCGAAAAAAAGATTAGTCTATATGTTAAGTTGGAATATCTACTACCTTCGGACAAAAAACGAAAAATATCGATGCAAGCGTTTAGGCGTGATTGAGCAACAAACAAACAAACAAACAAACGAATTTTCATTTTTATATATATATATATAAGGATAAAATTAATTTCTTTGATCCAAAAAAAATTCATATTTTTAAATATTAGGGTCTAAAAAATACATGGTTAAAATTTTAAGCCAAAATTCTTGAAAAAACAATAATAATCTAGGTTGTAATGCACTTCAAATGAAAATAAGTATCCTACAAATTATGGCAAATATAAAAATCTAGATTAACATTTTTTTGATAAAAAATTTATTATGTTGTGTTATGCCCTTATTAATTTTAAAAATTTTTGTTGTGGAACAAATAACACTAGTTAGGCATTTTCCATGTAATTTTTTCTTTTTCTGGAAAGGTGATTTTGGTATCCTACTTATTTGAAAACGTAATGATTTGGATGTTGGAAGCATATTTGTCATATTACTAATATTTTGTATTTTCTTAATTATTTCTTTATTTAAACTTCGTTAATAAGAAAATAAAATAAAATAATACTATGGATTATAAGGTGAAAAAACAAAAGAAAATTTTAAAGTCCGTGAAACGTTTAAAAGCAAACTAAAATCTTACGTAAGACATTTGAGTGTTCGAAATAGCCGGCAAACGAGTGGTCATTAAAATTCTAATTTTTTCATAGTATGCAGATTCACCCCCGTAGGCTGACTGACTGATTTATCGTTAAATGAAATTTATCGAGTCTTTGCTCTATAATCAATCTGAAATTCTTAATGGGATGAAATGTTTTAATTATCAAAACTTTCATTCTGTCCACATACTGGTATGTACATATATCCTACATATTTCTATTAAACTCGTATTGTTTTTTAGAAATTTATCTACTAAATTTGCATTAAAAGCTGTGAATACCGCCTATTCGTTAATTAATTGTGATAAACAATCGGGTATTCTCTGAATTAGACTGTATATCAGTTTTACATTGGTCTCTATTGTGTTTGTATATTTTTTCAGATACATATTTTCCGACATTGCCCTACACTTTAAAGTATGTGGAAAGAAAACAAAATCTAAAGAAAACATGGACTTTAGACAAGAGTGTCATTTTTCCTGCAGTTTTATTGATTCTTTACACAAAAATCGATCTTCATATATCGTAAAACCACAAGACCAAAGTACAACTGGTTTCACTTAGATGTGATCGATCGGTAATTATATACATTGTCCATTGTACAAAGTAAACTTTTTGTTTTGTTTTAAGTCTCACCTGATAAAACAAAGCTTGCGATACTTTAGATAGTAATTTTAAAGCCGCAAAAGATCAGGGTAGTTTTCTTTTCTGGGAAATTAATGATCGATCATCATAAGTTTCCAATATCTTTCAGTATAATTTGGTTAACGAAGTAAAGGTACTTTCCCAAATGCAATTTGATAACTACCTACCCATTGCATAAGATCATTAAAAAGACTTTAAGATGCTCGCTTCTAGAAAAGAAGAAAAAAAAAGGCGGGACAAAGATCACCTCAGCTGATCACATATGGCCAATATGAATGAATGAACCCACAGAAGTCAGCTGATATTATGTATATCTCTAGATAAATTTAATCTAAACATGCCGCCGATCTGTGGTTTTTGATTTGCTTGCCAATTCATTCACAACAATCGTACGATATTTATCTAGTGTCTTTTATGTATTTTGTATCTCTGATAAAAGCGGTCAAATTTATTTTGCGTTCATTAATTGTCGGCTTTTGAATACACCGAAAAGATCAGAAAAACTTATATATATACGTATATATATGTACTTTAAATACATAGAAAATAAAAATGTAAATAAAATCGACGCATGTTGAAGCAACTTCCGAGTTAAATTGAACAATTTTAGCGCATGTGCGCAACTCTCTTTATTCGAACACCGACAAAGAAAATGCGCGCCGTGAAAAAGTTTACGCTACTGTCGCGATCGCTTCTTCGTTCGAAGCGCACCATATCAAAAAGCATTCGTGTAGGCGAAGTCGCGATCATGTAAAGAAATATTTGTCGTAGAAAGAACAATACATTTCCTAAGGGTTTCGAATTTACACATATACTATCCACTTACGTTCAGCTTTTAGTTAAAGATCCCTATTGAGAGGATCACTATCACTTTAAATTTCGATAATATCGTAAAACTTTCACAGGTATACCAACTAGATCAAATATCTTTATGTTTCACAAGTACAAATATCCGGATTTAAACGTTTTGTACTAAAAATCTAGACTAAGCATGCACACGATCAATTATTCGTTTTTGTACTAATAAGATTATTTAATTCCGGCACAAAAGGCGGATCAAACGAAATTTGTTCAGATCTACCCGACAATAACACTGTCGATCAGTCAGTGGGTGCCGCGATACTAAATGTCTAAATGTTATGAATTTAAGCTACAGTCCGACTTGCACTGAGGCTTATCGCGCTCCCACTTTCTGTAGCTATCTCAAATCATATTACAATATGCGACACCACAATCGTGGACAATTGTCGTAGAAAAATATGGATCTCAATATTTATTGAACAACGAATATCGATCGAAATATATTTCCTATTCATTCGATCGAGTGCAAATTTTTCGAAAACAATTGACGGAACAAAGTACATAAAATCTACGAGGCAAATATATGTTCCAATCTTATTCTATTGTGTTGTATTTGGGTAAATAAGCTTAATTTCTTTATAAAATTCTTTATCATAGCATACAATGAACACACTTATCTGATAATTCTTTCTTTTTTAAAAAAAAATTATTTTGGACCCTCTCTTCATATATACGCACTTTTCCAGTATGTTTCCATAAAGTGCCAGAGACTTGGTGATCTTTGGAGCAATCAACTGGATGATAGGCTAAATTCGCATTTTTATCTCCTAGAAAGTCCAAAGTTTTCGGAAATATTTTTCTGATTTTTGTAATAATCTTAAGGGCATGAAACTGCTGATATTTGAATTTTACAATTTTCATGCTCATGATGAATGAGGCGTTTTAATTAGACTGATCGTGTGGCACAAGATAATCTTTTACATAATTTAGGACAATGTTATGTAAGCCCAATATAAGAGCGAACCGCTATAAATTAACTAATTGTTTTGCGTGATAAATAAAATTTGTTATGAACGCATTACAGATTTGTGAAATGATCGTTATAGTAGCGAACTACTTAAGTGATCTGCGTTTGTAAATTTATAGATGATAAGTCTCTGATTTAATTATGATTTGAACTCCAATTCCAAATTTAGTAATATTGATTTAAAATTATCTTATCAATTAAAAAACTAAAAGTCAGGCTTCGGCTATAGTTTTATTTGCTTTTATTTTGTAGTAATGATGATCTTGATGAATGTGATCTAAATAAATGAAACTTTACACAATTTTATTCTTTTCTCAACTGAAGACGTCTTTTCTACTTGTGGTAAACATCTATATGTATTTAAGGAATCAATGAAATTAAGTGTGATTGACACTATCATTTGCTGAGTGTTCTATTACTCATATCCATCCATAATATGTACAAAATTCCTTCGGGCGTTTATATTACAAAATTAATTACAAAGTAGCACTCATTATTAGATCCCTTCAAATTTCAGAAGTGGGATAAAAAAAAAATTTTTTGTTTATTTTTTGTTTTTCAAGTATATACTTCCAAGAATATGTGGTAAAAATTTCACGTCGAAACTCCTAAAATTTACGAAGTTATAACGAATTATATACACATATATATTTTGGTTTTAAAATATTCGGAAATATCCTAGAAATATTGGAAACTTTGTTTTAACTATACAATAAAAGCAAAAAGAACGACAGTTTTTTGAACAAATCTTAAATGAAACTTTGATTCTAGTCTATTTCTTTATTTTGGATTTTATAATATTAGTGCTTCAGCTTCTACACCAAATAAAAGAGCGATCTTTTATTTTGGAAAATTCAAAATTTCTGTTTGGCAAAGTATTTACAACAAATTTTCTAATGTCGACGACACACGGACGAGTTAAATGATCTTTTTTCACAAATCTTAATTTCTACGACCGTGTGTCAACCTTTAAATGCTACTTAAGAGCTTAGAGCTTCATTTCGAAACTCTGTTCTTAAGTATCTTGTAGGAACTTTATTTTTAACAAATGAAGATGAGATCACTGGAATTTTCCAAGATTTCAGTTGCCTTAGCTATTATATTTGTAGATTCAATAATAATAAATTTGTCAAAATACGCCTTCATTTCTTCATGATAAAGTTTTTCATTATTTTCCTTCACTTTTGGATTAATTTTGAAGAAATCACTAAATTACGCAGTATTCTTTCATATTTAACAAATGATCCAGAATACAGAACAAATAATCCTGCCGCAAAATATCTATAATATATAATGACAAATCAAATATTACGCTAAATGTCAAGCGGATTTCTAACAAGGAGACCGCCTAGATTGACCGTCTCCGATTTCAATGATTTTTATATATGTTGTTATATTTGAATAAGTGAGTAATTACCCAAAAGGAATTCACGCAACGCTCAATAGTTTCAAAGTTGCTTCTGCCAAGTAATTTAAATATAAGTTCAGTTTGCATAAGTTTGGTGAGGCGGTGCTTAGCCTAGTGGTCTGTGACGTTGCTCACACGTGGACGGTCAGGGTTCGAACCCTGATAACGTAAATTTTCTTTTACTATTTTATTCGTTTATTTTTTTTTTTAATGAAATTAGAAAATTTATTCATCAATTTTATGAATGATGTGGGGTCTCGATGCCACTGAAAACCTAGATTGCCGATTCTTTTAGGGTGCAATGATTTATTTGCCTACATCCCTAGATGAATAAACCGAAGATAAAAGCAGAGAAAAAGAGGTCGATTTATAATTATTCCCACAAGATTCGAACGAGGGACTTTTGTGTGATGAGCCCAAATAAATACAAGATTTAGTCGTTGAAATTAACACTTTGACGGCCGGAGTCACATATACGTGACTTTAGTTTACTGGCGGTTATCGGTCGGAGTCACGCATATGTGATTTCAATTTTCTAGTGATTTTTTCCTAAATGTACTTGCAAAAAGGGTAGCAACCAGCTAAAAGCTGTCAAATAAAAGTATAGACATTAGCCTTTCTAAAAATACAGTATAAAGATAAAATTAATTTACAGAGTGACGCTTACAGGGTGTCCAATTAATTAATGTTTGAATTGAGCTACAAAGAAATGCTATTAAACGTTATGGGCCTCATGCATACCATATTCATTTTATTACTAGTTATGGTTTAGAAAAGACTACCCCTTCAACTCCAATATAAAAAACCCTGACCGTCAACGTGCGAGCCACGTCACGCTGCTTGGCAGAAGCAACTTTGAAACTATTGAGCGTTGCGTGAATTCCTTTGGGGTAATTACTCACTTACTCAAATATAACATATATAAAAATCATTGAAATCGGAGACGGACAATCTTGGCGGTCTCCTTGTTAGTACCATTTAACGTTTAATTTGGAAATGATCATTTGACTCGACTGTGTGTCGTCAGTATAACGCATGGCAGGCAGGCATATAGACAGGAAGAATAAAAATCTGTCACTACTTGAGAGAATTTCATGAAATATATATGTTTAATCTACATATTAATTGCTTTCTACAATCGCTAATTTAAAATTCTCTTACTAGTACGTAATTGGCAAATCACATAGAAACACACACATTATCTTTAATTGTTTAGCATATGCATTCAAGTGCAATTTACATAAAATGCTAATATTTTAGAATTTATTTTACTAGTTCAATTAATACCTCTAGTAGGTAGAATTTTTTATTCGATTAATAAAGTAATGCTTTCAGATTGAGAATGTAGGGGTAGCTATTAATATTAAAATCGCGATATTTTGTTTGAAGTTAATTACCAGTTCTATTTCGTATCAAGCTAATGCGAGAATTATAAAAAAAAAAAAAAATCATAATTTAACATGTTTCCTTTCAGAATGATAACTTTATTAATATTCTAAATCAGGGTATTTGAACCTAGTTATGGTCATCATAATGGTTAAGGGATGGTATTCTTGGTAAATGTACCTATACAGATCATTATAGGTCCACCAATTGGTATTTGAATAGAAAAAAATTAAATACATTTTTTAGTTAAGAGTTTACATCTCTGTTTTTGATTTACAAAATCATTTTTATTTAGAACTAAAAAGTCTATTTAAAGAAGAATTTATTATTTATTTCTAGCATTTCCTAAATACTGAGGTACAATATAAAATCCTTTAATTGGACTTTCTATTGTTAAAACGTGAAGAATGAACTCTTTTTTTTTTTAAATCGCTATATAGAAGAAACGACTAAAGATATCGATTAGAAAATTTACATGTTTTTTTTTATTAATGTCTAAAAGTTTACATTTTTATTAGATAAAAAACTTAAAAAACAAAATTGCTGCCGTCATAGTCAAGTGCTCGAGCTCCATCCATGTGTAAGCATAACATAAAAAAATGTCCATTAGTTTTGTACATAAACTACTGCGCTAGCTTCATTTTAGACCAAACAATAATTTTTTTGCAATTTGGTACGCATTACGAAAATAGGGCGGTCAAATATTTGTTTCTTGAAATTTCCCAGGATTGAAAAAAAAATATTGGCTCTAATTTAGGTCAGTGCAGTAGTTAAATAGTTAATAAGTACCTGTGCAAAATTTGAAGTAATTGGTCAAGTGTTTTTTTCACATTTTACGATGCGTACCGAAAAAGTACGTTTTGAGAAAAACGCGTTTAAAGTTTTTATACTACACAAAGTATAATAGAGGGGCTAAACATTGGCGCAGCTAGGGGTTTTTCCATCCAGCTGAACTAACCACAGTCAATTAATATCATAAATGACGCCTAGTGATAAATAATAATTCATTCACTCTTCTTATTTCCATATGGTGTCTTTCTTAACTCCTTAGTAAAGTTTAAAATCTAATAGTGCAGCTAAATTCATACTTCCATACTAATAGTATAAATGCAAAAGTAACTCTGTCTGTCTGTTTGTTACCTTTTCACGCTTAAGCAGCTAAATGGATTTCGATAAAATTTGATAAGAAAATATAATATTATCCTGGGGAAGGACATATGCTACTTTTTACCGCGGGGAAATATCTCATTCCCAAACGAAAATCTAATACGTTGTTTTTAAATTAGAATAGTTGATATTTATAAAAACTTCTGCACGGTCTATCTCAGTTTTTGGGTGATTTTCTTCAGATGTACTTGTTGATGCTTTAGCTTGTATAGAAGAACTAGACTTACTTGTATTTTCCATCTTTTCATTATCATGTGTCACCGATGGTTCGGGTTTTTTAAAGATTTTTCTGATATCTTTAAATTTTGTCATACTTTATACCTATAAAAAACATCAGAGTGTGTAGCGAAACCTATAACCAACTTAATGGAACAAAACAACCGAATGAAAAAATCAAAAATACACTTTGTCATTAAATTTATAATTAGAATTTTAAGCAGAAAGCACTCCCCGCCTTTCCTTTATGCTACTTAAAGTGTAAATCTAATTATTGTAGTACTTGTAGTAGCAATTTAAAGAAAATCAACTTAATTTTCTGTTTACTATATAAAATAAAACTTTAAAAATGATAAATAATTGAATACGTTAAAATATTGCATTCTTTTTTTTTTGGTTTTTTTAATTTTCTAAAAAAGTACTACACCGATTTTCAATTTGATGCAAAACATCTTAATTTACTACATACTTAGTAAAATAAAAACATAACACACCTTACGCCTTTTCGATTAACTTGTATTAATTAGCTTTTATTGAACACTGTAATCCAATGATTGGAAACGCTTAGTAGCGCGCGCAGTGACAGTAACCGAAAAAGTGTACGCCGATTCGTTCTTCTTTCAAACTGGTAGCGATCGCTTACATGTGCCCATTTTCGACACTGTTTTCTAAGATTTGTGTTGAATCTTAAAATAACAAGGCAAATAGACAGTATAGTAATTCTTCTTCTAAACAGTAGAAAATCCCATTAAATTAATTTTTAATAGCAGTTAAGAGAAAAAGAGCTCTAAACTTGTATCCAGAATGTTTCACTTCCAATTTTCTTTGTTTTCCTGCTGTTTTCAATTTCTTCCTATTTAACCTCATTTATAAAGTTATTTTACTTAACTCTTCTCTTGGCGTTTGAGTGGACTACATACATTCAATTTTAATTATATTAATGTACAAATATTCAAGAGAAATTTTTGGAAAAAAATGTGGAACGCTTCACGATTTTGCGTGTCATCCTTGCGCAGGGGCCATGCTAATCTTCTCTGTATCGTTCCAATTTTAGTATATGTTCTGCCGAAGCAAGAACAAATGTTGGTCTTGTTACGACGACCAGTTTCTAACAAAACCGAAAGTTGCTTCTGCGAAGTATATCGAAGGAAAATTTGTTCCTATATGAACCGAACTTTTATTCGTGACACATTCCTAAGCTTCAAACCAGTTTTGTACCTTTTAAGCTTTTGGGGTGAAAGCATCGTTTTAGTGCAGGGTGCAATGAAATCTGTGTTGAATTTGAATTAGCTGTGGTATTTTAGGAAATAATAATAAATATTAATTAAGTATATATCTTCTTTTACTTTTTCTTTTTTAAATTATATAACTGCTTTTAATTCTAGGAATTACTATTTTGGCTTCATACCCGACTAAGCCGAACTCGAACCATGTTTTTTTGATTAGTATATTTTGTGGAAACTCAGAGTAAAATATTCTTAAATTTAATTAATTAATTTAATTTACTTTCTAAAAAGTATTTAAAATATCAAAACCAATCTTGAATGGAAATGAGAGTCAAAATAAATGGTCCCAGGGTCCAAAATTCATCAATCATGAGAAAATTAAGGATTTTAATGCACAGAAATAATAAAGAAGTTATTTAAAAGTTCAAGTAAAATAAAATTGTTTTTTTTTAAAAAGTACTAGTTTTCTATTTAACCCTTTCGCTACCAGAGCCTCAGGAGAAAAACCGCCACCACAGCCCAGACGTCTTATTATTTAAATATGAAACCGATTGTCATTTATTTTTGTAGGATGTATTTATAACGTTCTAAATCAGTGAAATTAGAAATTTTACAAAGCGATTCACATAAGTGACACTAGACTGTAGATAAAAAACATAACCCATCTGTGTGTGGTACGATTTAGTACAAACAATTTTATAAACTGATAATGAAGACTCGTCACATATTTGTGACGCTGGGCTCAGGAAAGGAAATCGGGTTGTCACATATATGTGACGCTGGTAGCGAAAGTGTTAAGGAAGCAGTCTAGTGTTAAAAAGCGAAAAACAAGGGCAAATTTTAAAATTATATAAAAAAAAAAAACAACCATAAAGAACTATTGACCTAATTTTTTACATACTTATTTATTTTATATTAAATTTCAATTATTTTTTTTTTTGTCTATAATGATTCGATTTGGCTCAAAATTTTCACACATATTTATTACTTAATTTTCGACTGCAGCGACCTCAATTTAGACAAAAAACCTAACTTGGGGCAAATTGATAGCACCCTTTTTTCTTAGAAAACAAACGAAAATCGATATACACAACTTTAAACATCGGCCAAAATGCGTCTAATTAATATTAAGGTCTAAATTGTGGTCAGTTTATGATCTAAAACTAAAGAAAACATTTTTATATACTTTACTTTCAGACTTCCAGAAGCAGCTGTGCACTGTAACGCGCATATTATTTTTGTAGCCGACAAAAAAAAAAAAAAAAATAGAAATTTAATATAAAATAAATAAGTATACAAAAAATTTAGATCGATAGCTCTTAAAAATGTTTTTTAATTTTAATATCATTTTAAAAATTGCCATATTCAAAAGTGATAAAATTGTAAATTTTGGTCTCGAAGAGAAAATACGAAAATATAAGTAATGTAACTTAATATAAATAAATAACAATGATTGCTTTTTACATTACTTTCTGTGGAATTACGGAATTTAGTTCTGAATTAACTTTTTTAAAAATTTTCAATTTAGTATAATTTGGTATAATAGAAAAGTTCATATACTTACTTAATTTTTATTATATATTATTTATTTATATTTATTATTTATACTATATAAAATGTTTTAAAGAAGGCCATAAACGATCAAAAGACATGTGTTAAAAGTTTAAATTCTCAAAGAATATTAATTAAATAAACGAAGGTTTTAACGAATTTATTTATATAAAACAAGATGAATTAAGATTGATTATGATATTGAACTTATGTTAAAAATTTGTTTTTGAGGTTCTTGCTTTTAACTTTTAGCTATTATTAAATAATTTCCTAAATTTCAAAAGTTTATCAATATCTTAAGGTAATCATTTCAATATTTCCTGTTTTATAATCAGTACCATAATAGCAATTTACAATTTGTACTTTCTCTCACTATAATATTTGTAAATAAATCGGAGTGTTTTATAACTTAAAATCTTTTTCTATTTTCTATTAGGGCGTTAGGTGCAAATGTTCCATTTAGGACGTTTGATTTACATACTACAGACTATATATACTTTTTAACTTCAAAACCAATCAGAGAGGTAAAATTTAAATTTTTAAATATTTAACTCATGTAGGTCCAATTTCCCAATGCAAACATTTTTTAAAATAAAAAGTTAATACTATAGAAGTGCCAAATTGTGGCACCTCGGCTTCAGTTGTTGTTGTTTAAACTCCTCAAGTTCAAGCCGTACGAGGGACGGTCGTTTGATATTTTTCAAAAACACTGCGAATCGCGTACAGCCGTCGTATCGCCGTCTTGAATCCGTGCGGTCGAGGTGCAGCTAGCTTTTATATTTAATCGTGGGATTGTAGGATATGAAAGCCAAAAAATTGGGTTTTCGCAAATTGATTCTTATTATTTAGTATTTTTCTAAGCTTCGAGAGGGGTGTATTCGTATAATTTATATAATATAGTAGTAAAAGCGTTTTCGTTTTATTTTATATGAAAGCTTAATATTAGGATTAATAATTTACCATGTTTGTACCTTTTTAGGGTTCCGTACCTCGAAAGGAAAAAGCGGAACCCTTATAGGATCACTTTGTTATCCGTCCGTCCGTCCGCCTGTCTGTCTGTCAAGACCCTTTTTCTCAGGAACGCGTGGAGGTATCAAGCTGGAATTTATATCAAATACTCAGGTCTACTGTCCCTGGGAGCTGTGAAAAAATCAAGGGAATCAAAACCTACAGGGTACTTCCCGTGAACTCAGAATCTTGAAATTTGGTACGAAGCAACGTCTTATAGCACAGATAATGTTTTAGTTACATCATATAATAAAAATATTTTTAATAATTTTAAACTTACTACCCCTTTCCTCATGAACGCGTAGAGGTATTAAATTGAAATTCATATCAAATACTCAGATCTATAATACCTTTAAGCTGTAACAAAATCAAACTTCTATGTCAACGCAATCAAAAGAAACAGCAATTTAAGCCGCATATTTTCAAACTCGCAACTACTCGCAAGGGAATCAAAACTTAAAGGGTACTTCCAGTCGACCTAGAATCTTGAAATTTGGCATGAAGCAATGTTTTATAGCACATATAAAGGAATAATTCCGAAAACATTTAGTTACATCACATATTTTTTTTTTAATTATGATACGATAAAAATACCATAACTATGAATCGATTGTCGTGATGGGTGAACTTTTACTTATATACCTACAGGTTTGTACGGAACCCTCGGTGCGCGAGTCCGACTCGCACTTGGCCGGGGGGGATACCCATAACTTGGCCCCCAAATTTAAGGAACGGGGTTCGAAGCATTTTGCTGTCCTAAATACGGGAAAAATAAAGAAAAAAATCTATCTCGACCCGTTTTCGAGATATAAAAAAAAATAGTTAATACTTGTCCCGTATCAACTCCAGACAGCAAAATGTTTCGAAACCCCGCCACGACACTGAAAAACTTGAATATTAACAAACCGCCACTATTTGCCGAACATTTCTACGTTACCGCCGATCAATTTGTTTACAAATAACGCACGAAAAACACTAATTTGTATCCAAAATAATCCCGATACCGCGAAATGTCAATTTATTTACCAAAACAAGCTGAAGTTCGTTTCGTTTTTTCTTCCTGAAAACAGGAGTACCAACAGCTTAAGCAAGTTCGTTGGGTTCGTTCGATCGTTTATTGTAACGGTATAATATTAGTATGTAATTTTATTCCTTGTGCTTTTCCTTTTACAAAATGCGTATTAACTAAATATTTTCCTTTTACAAAATGCATTTTAACTAAATATTTTCCTTTTACAAAATATGCATATTAACTAAATATTTTCCTTTTACAAAATGCGTATTAACTAAATATTTTCCTTTTACAAAATGCATATTAACTAAATATTTTCCCTTTGCAAAATGCATTTTAACTAAATATTTTCCTTTTACAAAATGCATATTAACTAAATATTTTCCCTTTGCAAAATGCATTTTAACTAAATATTTTGCTTTTACAAAATATGCATATTAACTAAATATTTTCCTTTTACAAAATGCGTATTAACTAAATATTTTCCTTTTACAAAATGCATATTAACTAAATATTTTCCCTTTACAAAATGCATTTTAACTAAATATTTTCCTTTTACAAAATATGCATATTAACTAAATATTTTCCTTTTACAAAATATGCATATTAACTAAATATTTTCCTTTTACAAAATGCGTATTAACTAAATATTTTCCTTTTACAAAATGCATATTAACTAAATATTTTCCCTTTACAAAATGCATTTTAACTAAATATTTTCCTTTTACAAAATATGCATATTAACTAAATATTTTCCTTTTACAAAATGCGTATTAACTAAATATTTTCCTTTTACAAAATGAATATTAACTAAATATTTTCCCTTTGCAAAATGCATTTTAACTAAATATTTTCCTTTTACAAAATGCATATTAACTAAATATTTTCCCTTTGCAAAATGCATTTTAACTAAATATTTTCCTTTTACAAAATATGCATATTAACTAAATATTTTCCTTTTACAAAATGCATATTAACTAAATATTTTCCTTTTACAAAATGCATTTTAACTAAATATTTTCCTTTTACAAAATATCGATTGATCGAAAAAGAACGAACTCAACGAACTTGCTAAAGCGGTTGGCAGTTGGCACACCTTTTTTTCAAGAAGAACGAAACGAACTTCAGCTTTTTTTGGTAAATAAGTTGACATTTCGCGGTATCGGGATTATTTTGGATACAAATTAGTGTTTTTCGTGCGTTATTTGTAAACAAATTGATCGGCGGTAACGTAGAAATGTTCGGGAAATAGTGGCGGTTTGTTAATATTCAAGTTTTTCAGTGTCGTGGCGGGGCTTCGAAACATTTTGCTGTCTGGAGTTGATACGGGACAAGTATTAACTATTTTTTTTTATATCTCGAAAACGGGTCGAGATAGATTTTTTTCTTTATTTTTCCCGTATTTAGGACAGCAAAATGCTTCGAACCCCGTTCCTTAAATTTGGGGGCCAAGTTATGGGTATCGTGCCCTTGGCCGGTTTTTTTTTGAATTACTGACCGTAAACTATATTCGAACTCAGTGAGGCAAGATTAACATCTACACGGTTAGGAATTTTGGTGTAATTGATCCTTTTTCTGTTACAAACTCCCTCGTATAATTTCTATATATTCTGAATTTTGTACCAAAATAATAAGGTAGGGTAGACTGGGTACGGTTGTGCCAGGGTACGGTTGTGACAGTCGTCATATTAGCAAAACTGTAAGGATTAACGGGGAGGGTTCAAGGAAAGAGAGGAGCAGTTTGCCCATCTGAAAGCGTGTCACAGTATTGCGCCAGCCATCGCGCGACATTAACGCTAGCAGAGGCCTATATTAGTTTTTAACGGTCAAAAGTAAGTATTTTTATTCGATATTATTTAATAATAGTTGTTATGTTTGTACAGATACAGTAATAAGTATTTTTCTCCGTGAAAGGTGAAACATTAGTAGTTATATAGCTGTAATTACTTTGTAAATATATTGTTTGGTATTGTCATGGTAATTGTTTTTTTGCGAAGGAGTGCATTGGGGACGGTTGTGACATATTTTCTGGGTACGGTTGTGACAAAAGTAAAATTTTTATTTTTGCTTTTAGATGCCCAGGACACGTCTGAGAAAGACCGAAAGATGTTATGTCATAACTGTGATGAGTCTGAATAGATCCCGGTATCTTATTTTTTCAGTTTTTGTAACTAAAAACGGACTTTATTTTCCTCCTATTTTTTGATTTTGCATATTGATACTTCCACACTTCCACTTAGTTTTTGTTGAAGAAGACGTTTTGAGTTAATATCTACTTTGTATTTTAACACAGTTACTGTAATATATGAAGACTGTTATAATAAATATAGATTTCACAGTGTGTTATTAGTTCTAGCGATTAGATTTTAATATAAAGACTCTTATATTACTCGTAACTGTAGAATCTACCATAGTTGTGCCATAGTTGTTTTAAGCCATAACAGTGTACATAGACTTTATTTTTTTTGTTTCGTTAATGTTAAAATTTTCCAGAAGAAGATTTATGATGCTATAAAAGTGATTTTAGACCGTTTTGGTGTATTGTTGAACCTGTCACTACGGACCCCAAGCACTGTCACAACCGCCCCTGGGGTGTGGTAGTTGTGACATTTTTCCTTTTTTTTTTGATTTGCTCCTGTGAGTTAACCATTGTACTTAGGGGCAAAATTTTAGTATTTATAAGTAGATAAATGTATACTTTACCATAAAAAACATCTTTCTTCCAGTTAAATGGCATACTAACAAAATTATGGGCGATCAATTGGAAATTGTCACAATCGTACCCAGTCTACCCTACAAATTTATGAAAACAATTTATTCTAGCAAATTTTGAATTTAGCTTAAAATTTTAATCTTTATATGAAAACCAATGAAATCAATCTTTAAAATCTTATCGAACGAAGACAATGAGTTATTAATTTTATGTTAAATAAGTGTAAATTCGATTAATTTTTGGTATAATTTTAATCTAGGCATTTAAGGTCCGTATCTTAACTAACGAAGTGGCAATTCTTAATAAAACTGCAGTCAATGATCCCATTGTTTATGTACAGGAATCGAGGATACAATGACCAACTTATATACCTTTCTTATTGTGTTAGACTTATTTATAATTAGAACAACTTAATGAAATTAACAAATTTACTACCCCATCTCATCTCATCTATGGGTCAAGACGGGGCAAAAGCACTTTTTTTGGCTATATTACTTATTTAAACTATATAGAATCGGGCTCCAAACAAAAGTTAAACATTTGGGGCTTTGTTGAAGTGAGGTATTGGATCTATTTGAGTTTAATAATCCGACTTACTTTAAATGCAAATCAAAATATACCTTTATTGAACTGAAAATGGTGCTTTTTTAAGTTAAAAAAGTGTATAATTAGTGGAAAACAGTTTTTAAGGTCTTTTGTCCAGTGACAATGAATTTTTTATTCATTTTCATGCCATCCTTTATCTTTTCTGGGAAAAATTTTAAAGTTCAAGGATCTTTTGGTACCCACCACCGAATTGAAAAATTAGTTTGCTGCCATTCACGACGAATGTGCGAATTAAGCTTCTGAGCCGAGCTATTAATCATATCGTCAGGCGATTAGAGTCCGAATAATGTATAATATAATTAATAAAAAAAAAAAAAGTATCCCCAACAAAAGGTGTAGATTAACGAATTAGCATTTATACGCGCTATAACTTGAAGTGATACAGAATTTTCATGCAAATTAGTGATAAGCCAAATCGATCAGTGGAACATTCATCACTGGTGACAGGCTCCCCAACAAATCACAGGATCTATTCCTGCTCCTGACGCTGCCACCGCCGCTGCCATCGAATGCATTCAACAGCTGTGAAACAGGCCAAAAGACGGGAAAATCCCTGGCCCATGCGGCGCGCGATGAAATTTCGTCCCGAAAAATTGAAATTTTAAATGGATGGGTAATAAAAGGACAAATCCATGGGCGAACAGATGCGAATCACTTTCTGGGTTGGAAACCAATAAATTTCGCGAACACTTTCTATTGCGGAAATGATTTTTAGGGGGCGGGACGGCGGGAAAGGCCCATTAGAATCGCGAAAGCCGCGAAATGGAATTGTAGCAGCCGTGGAATGAAGACAACTCCTACTCCTACACTTCCATCCCCCCATCCCCCATCCAGCTCCTTTCGATCCGAATCGGAGACCAGAATTGTAATACGAAAACCGCCGCCTATTGGAGGTATTAAAAACAACTCGAAAAATTCAATATGTCGAAGGCTCAATTATAAAGAGCCATCAGGAGCACCTGGTCCATCTGAAACCACCACGTAAAGCGCCTGCAATTACTTGGCGGCACCAGCTGCGCTCTATGCGAGCCGGTCGGTGCGCAGAGGGAAAAAACGTACAAAAATCTATAACAATAAATTTGGATTATTCCATCCCGAAGGATATTAAGGACGATATGACAAATTTATCGCCGGCCTGGATTGCGAGCCGAGGCAAATGAATCGCAAACTTGCGATAATTTCAGCTGTCCAGGCGTCCCGGAAAAGGAGGCGCTGGCGCGATGGAGCGGGAAGGAGGGCGGTATGGATTTGCTGGATATACCCCTCTCTCTATACCATCTCTACATCCTGGAGAACGTTAGAGCATCGTTAGGACGTTTCAACCCCCCCGAACCGAACCCAACCTTATATAATTAAACTGGTCCAACGCGCGGGAATTTATGAGCAGCTGTATAATGAGCGCGCAAACGCTCAATAAAAGCTTTATGTCCTTTAAATTTGGCGCGCTTTTTACACCAGGCGATAAGGAAGAAGCCGCACGATGATCGCTCCTTCGGAATGGTCGCGAATTTATGAAAAGACATTTTCACATCGCGGGACATGTGGTGCTGAATGAGTGGTTTTACACGCTTTTTATTACACCAGCACGTTTTAAATTATCGTCCTTTTGGCGCAAAAGGGGTAACAAGGGCGAGTCGCATACTGCGAAAATTAGGATTTATAAATTGAAGCAACCAACAAAGTTGTATCCCATTTATATGTGTAGATCTACTGCCACACACTGTAGCAAGAGTACAAAATTCAAATTTCTAACTTTAAAATTAAATTTAAAAATACTTAACATAGCTTAATTTTAGAAATATGTATTATTATCTAGTCTCAAATCTCTTTCCTTTGCAGAAAAAAACTGATTTATTTGAACCAGCATAGATTTCTTTCTAAACGCTCCGCAACTACCAACTTGTTAGAGTTTGAAACACGTTGTTGAGGGCCTCAGGTTGGGCTTTAAACAAGCTTTCCCCAAAACTTGATAGACTTGGTTTTACAGAGCACGTTATTTCTTGGATTCGTTCTTATTTATCTGGTAGAACTTATTAAGTAACATTTAGAGGAGTTCTGGTGTTCCTCAGGGAAGTCATTTGGGTCCTTTACATTTTATTTTGTCTATTGACGATATCATTAAAAAGTGTGTAAAGTTTTGTTGTACTATATGACGATTACATTAAATTATTTGTCCAATTAGACAATTTTCAATGGTGGTGTTTACATAATAACTTAATATTGTCAAATGGGACGATGTGAATACTTTTTGTAAACTATGTTGTAACGGATTGCACTCTTCGAAGAGTTCACTTCGTCTGTGATTTGGGTATTACAGTGGATAGTAAATTTAACGATACAATTCTATACTAGAATTCATAAAGAGATGGTCCCATGAATTTTCTTGGGTTTCGGTTTTTAAGCTAGACCACTTATCCTTTTTTGGACCCTTGCTTGAATATGGAAGTCAAGTTTGCCCGAGTAAAAATCGTAAGTACAAAAAGAGCACCAAAATAGCACCAAAAATTCAATTCATCAAAAAGAGTACCAAAATACCACCAAAATACAATCACAATAATCACTATCAAATAAGGGACAAATATTAGTTGACAAATTTAATTTTTGATGAAAGTGTCCAAAACACAACTAAAACAGTACTGCTCATAAAATAACATATTCAGCATATATTTTTCATCTACATAATTTTTTTTTATAAACTTAACTAATTTATCATTATCATTTATATTTATTTTTATTGATGTTAATAAATATAATATTCCATTTAATAATATTTATAATAATAATATGAATAATTCCTATGGCCAGGCTGATACTAACCCTTCCAATAATAACTATAATTGTAATAGTAATAGTGATGATGTCTTATAAAATGTATTTGAGGATTCATAATGTTGATTTAAATAAATTTAAATAACTCTTGATATAATTAAAATATTATTGTTTTAAATTTGTAACCAATAATACATATAATATTATATATATGGGGAATTATTTTTCAAATCAGCCACCCTCTAGGCCATTACAATTTTGGGGTAAACAATTTTTTGAGCACACCAAACAATTTGTCAGAAAGTCTAGTTTTTAAAGCCGTTTGGTGTTTTTTGAAAAAAAAAAATTCTAACCTAAAAAAAAACTGTTTAAAGTGAGGCACCTCGCAAAAAAATGCCATTTTTCAGTCAAAAATGATTGAGAAAATTATAATTTTTCAATAATTTTAACCAAATTACTCAGAAAAAGTGTTTTGGGGGTCGCTGAACAAGAATCCGTTGTCAGATTTAAAATTCAAAATGGCGGATCCAATATGGTGGACGAAATTTTTGAAAATAATTCCGATTTACACCAAAATTGGTTTAGAGTGGTTTTTAGGGTCTCTGATCAGTCAGATTTGCAAAATTCAAAATGGCGGATCCAAGATGGCGGATGAAAATTTATATATATATATATATATATTTAGGAAGTATTATACCTGGTGTCATATATACCTCATTGGTGTTACTTTGGTGTAGTATGCGGACATGCGGTACTATTTTGGTGCTAATTTAGTATAGAATCGTTGGAAAATTATTATATGATGGTTATTGTTTAGTGGTGATTCGGTGTTAATGTTGGTGCTCTTTTAGTTTTCTTAGAGGTATCAATTGACTATTTTGTTCACTAAAAAAAGTCTACTCTGGTGTTATTTTGACTTAAGGGGACCTTTACTTTCAAAACCGAAAAAAAACACACTTTTTAAAAGTTTTTTTTTGAAAAGACTATTATATTTATGATTCTGAAAACTTTCGTACATTATTGGTAAGATTATGAAAAATATAAAAAAATTTTTTAAATGCAACTTTAGTTTATTTTAATGCCTGCAGAGGGCGTCATCCAAAATGCACTTTTAAAACGGCCGCATTTCTCTAGGACTTCCTGTAACAGATAAAGTAAAAATCTTAAGTGGATTGTTTTCATAAGACACAAAACTAGTACCTAAACCTAAAAAACCTTTTATTTTTAATAAATATATCATTTTATACACATTTTTCTAAAAAAATTAAAAAACGACTATAAGTTAGGGGTAAACTAACCTCCGCATAAAAAAGTGGGAGGGGGGGGGGGGGGTAAAATAATATTTTTAAAGGTTTAGTTACTAGTATATTTGATAACGAATCGAATGCCGTTTGGTTTGTTAAAATCGGTTGAATAGTTTTTGCGATACAGATGCGGCCATTTTCAAAAATGTGATTTCGAGAACAACGCGTTCAAAGTTTTTGTTATCTCATTTTTGCATATAAAACGCGTAGAGGTACCGTTACAAATAAAGGTATAACTTTTTTTCTTTTACGAATTTCTTAAAACGGTTTTAGGAGAGTGTTTGTGTGATGTTAACAAGCATTTTTATAAAAAAAAAAAAAAAAAAAATTAATTTTTTTTTCGATTTTGATTCGGTTCTTATTCGGTGTAAGTAAAATTTAACCCACAATTTTTACTTGTGTGATCTTCATATTACGTATCAAGTGCACATCCATAATACTGAATCTGTTCAACGTAAATTCGTTGGGCTTTGCACTAAAGTATTTAGCTTGGGAGAATCCCTACAATGAGAAAGAGAACTCTTATAATGACTGGTATATGCTCCTTAGTCCAGAGAAATTAGACAAAAAATAGGCCCAACTGAGGAAACATTTATGGAAAGCTGGATTTTGGTATGAACCTTGATATTATTCTTCTCAACAAAATGTCAAAAATCCCCATCGATCCGAGTGGGGCTAAAAATTTTACACGGGGTCAAAGTTGACCCAAAACGGTTTTTCGTGAATATTTCATTGATGGTCACTTTTACGGAAAAAATATGTATTAACAAACTTTTAGGTTAGGAAAGGGTTCCTAGCTATAAGCATTGACTTTTGGACCTAAACCAAATCTTCCATATACTTGAATATAATTGCTCATTCTGATTAATTATGACCTTATAGAGGGTCAATCAACAATCATCTTGTATCTAAGAGCATGTATGTGAGTCATTGCAAAGCAATTAGCTTGAATCTCACTTCATTCATTTTGATTGCACTTTATGGGTAGCAATCGCTCATTTTCACTTGAATATCATATGAAATGATGAAAACGAAACAGGAAGCTCAATTCCCACCGGGGACCGTTATTTTTGATGATGAGACTTTTCGATTGAGTCTTACCAATCCCTCAACTTTTGATTTGGAATTCCTTAGCTCTCGAACCAAGTGAATCAATGGAATAATGAATATACGAATAATTGCTCAAAAAAATGAGACCCTTCCACTCCTTCGATTTTTATCATTTTTGGCATACATGTATATCTTGACGCCCTTTATCATATATCTCATTTCCAGCTCTGGACACTCAAAGGAAGCTGTTACTTACTGACCTTGAAGATTCACACTGCTTCCAAACTTTTCATTTCAATTTACATATACAGGGTGTTCAGAGGTGGGAGGTCAATACTGAAGGGGGTGAAAGGTCAGACCGAGACAAGCAAAAAATCGTATGGGTGGGGGGGGGGGGGGGGGCATCTCGCACCGTTTGACAGTTACAGGGTGATTCGTAAATCAGGATTTTGCCTTATATGGGAACCGCTCTTGTATTTATATCTTTTTTTCTACGCATCGCAGCGGCCCCAAACTGATTTCAAAAAATCACTATTTGGAAGCCCTTTCCAAAAAAGTTTACACCACCCCCCAATCCCTAACCCCTTGGCCACAATCCCCCCTGGAAGTTGAAAAAATTAACTTTTATTTAACGATTTTTCACCTTTCGCTCCACTTTTCTCCGAAATTCATGTTATTAACATACCTACTTTTTATTTTTTTTAAGTTGCCTATCTAATTACCTTTCCAAAGAGGTGCAACATGCCCAGATAGGAAAAGGATACGAAAATTTATTTACAAAAATCCTTCTACAGAATATCATGACAATTCGAATTTTTTAAGAAATTATACTTAAGTTAACTTAAAAATACATTTTGTTCGCTTAAAAACTAATTACAATTAAAACGTTTGTCCTTTAAAAGCTGTTCAAAATGTTCTCCGCCAGTTTCGATGCATGCAAGTAGCCTTCGTCTTATTTCGCGTTTGAGGTCTATGGTAGCCAGTATCTACCGTATTTTCGTGGCTGCAGTCCCAATCCTGGTAACTAATTCTTCTCTTGTGTTGATTGGTCTTGAGTAAACTTCATCTTTCATCATTCCCCATAAGAAAAAGTCCAGTGGAGTAAGGTCCGGTGACCTAGCAGGCCAAGGAATCGGTCCACCTTGTCCAATCCAGCGCTCTGGGTAATTTTCATTTAATCTTGCCCTAACAATGTTCCCAGTATGCGCAGTTGCTCCGTCGAGCTGTAAATAAATTGCGCTTCTGGAGGACAGGGGGATGTCCTCCAACAGATCCGGAAGGGTACTCTCCAAAAAGTCCGAGTATAGCTGACTATTCAGCACTTGGGGCAAGATGAAGGGTTCTATGAACTGGTTGCCGATGATGCTAGCCCAGACATTGACACTAAATCTTTGCTGGAAGGACCGACTCCTTGTCCTATATGGGTTCACATCTGACCAGGTGTGGAGGTTGTGCAAGTTTGTGATGCCATCCCGGGTGAATTGCGATTCATCCGTCCACAGAATTCGGTCTAGAAACCTTCTGTTTTCGATGTCAGACTCGAACAGCCAAGTGCAGAATTGCAATCGTCCTTCGGAATCTCCTTCCCTAGTGCTTGGACCGGGATATGGTGGTATGGATGTAGTCCCTCTCGGTTCACAACGGTCCAAACTCTCCCTGAAGACAATCCTGACCTTCGTGCGACCTGCCTAATGCTTATTACAGGGCTGCTCCTGACGATGTTGAGGATTTGTTGGTCGGGGTCCGCTGAATCGGCCGATTTTCCTGATCGCGTTTCTGCTCTGGGGGTGGTTACACTTCCGGTTTCTTTTAACCTTCTGAAAGTCCTTGAAAATACCCTTCTATCGGGTACACGCCGATTCGGGAATCTCCTTTGGTATTGTCGTACGGCCTCACTATCATTTCCGTCTACTAAACCGTACACGTAAATTATATCGGCAGACTCTTCAACACTGCATTCTGCCATTTTATCTTAATTTTTTCTATTAAACACCCGGTTTTATCGCTTGCTTCTTCAACTGTGGTCAATGTCCTTTCAAACTTACCCATTTTTATACCATAATTCATAGGAGGTATTAGAAACGGAGCGTCAGGATACTTAAGAGTCAATACTGGATATAATAAACTAATAACGCTATTTAACGAGATTACATTTATTATTTTATTACTGTTTTGCTGAAATAATAAAAATGTGTTACCTCTGTTTCCTAAACAAACATTTCCGAACTTGCTGTCATAAAAATTGTTTACTTAACGACTTTTTCCATTATGGTGCAATAAAGTAATTAGGTGCCTGTGAGGATGTTTTAATTTCAGGACTTTTGCAACCCTTTTGTGCCTAGGCATGTTGCACCTTTTTGGAAAGGTAATTAGATAGGCAGCTTAAAAAAAATAAAAAGTAGGTATGTTAATAACATGAATTTCGGAGAAAAGTGGGGCGAAAGGTGAAAAATCGTTAAATAAAAGTTAATTTTTTCAACCTGCAGGGGGGATTGTGGCCAAGGGGTTGGGGATAGGGGGGTGGTGTAAACTTTTTTGGAAAGGGCTTCCAAATAGTGATTTTTTGAAATCAGTATGGGGTCGCTGCGATGCGTAGAAAAAAAGATAAAAATACAAGAGCGGTTCCCATATAAGGCAAAATCCTGATTTACGAATCACCCTGTAACTGCCAAACGGTGCGAGATGCCCCCCCCCCCCCCCCCCCCCCACCCATACGATTTTTTGCTTGTCTCGGTCTGACCTTTCACCCCCTGCAGTATTGACCTCCCACCTCTGAACACCCTGTATATGTTTTCTCACTGTCATTTCAAAGTACATTAGTATATGATACAACTACAGCAATCTAAAATCCAAACTCAATCTCTGTTGGACACTAGGAGGACCTAATGTTCAAAAGGTTTTCGCCCTCTAGTTCCTCTGTTTTACGAAATAAATATGGTACCTCCAAACTTAACTCATAAGGACACATCCATGTATGGTATAGGTATGGGATTTTCTAGCTTAGGTCCAAGCGGACACGCTTATAGCTAGGAACCCTTTCCTACAAAAAATATATTATAACTATTCCTTGTACAAGTAACCATTTTTGAGATATTTTAATTCGCAGAGTTGTAACCTTATGTTTCTCATAACCACCACCACCACCTTCAAGATGGAGTACATTCCTTTATTGGTTCCTTTTTCAGTTCCGTTTCGATTTCATACATATTTATTGGAAAATTATAAAAACCTGGGAAGTTATAGTCAATTATTTATAAATTAATACATATGAAATACGCGCATTCGTTCATAAATAACAAACTATAACTTTGCAGGTTTTTACAATTTCCCAATGATCCTATAGTGAATTAAAAAAGGAACAATCTATTGAACACTATTTTTGATATATAGTATAATGTTCGTACACTTCACTCCTTTTAAAAAGACAATTATGCAGAAAATTTGATTTCAAGCATATTATATCGAAAAATGGGTTTTTTGTAAGTATATCAAAAAAGTGTCGATGGTCTGATTTTAATAACCTTATAAACTCATTATATGCGTACTCTGAAGTTATCTGATGCCGAAATTAGTGGAGTCCAAGCAAATTTCATTTTCTTTCGGTATTGTGTTGAAGCTTTCCTGATGGATTTTGATAGAATTTTATAGGAACTTTTATTTATGGTTATAAGAGATTTCAGCTTTAAAATTACGAAAAGTGATATTTTTTCTGCTGCTGCTATGTTCTGTGTATCCCAACAATAATTTTCTCGATGATTGTAGAAAATCCTTTAATTAAAGTTTTATCAGAATATATGAGAGGAGACCTCAAACTTAATGGATTCGAAAGGATGTGCCCAAAACAAAACAGTCAATCTTCGAAGGAGAGTATTTTATCTTTGTTATGATTGCTAAACTTTCTTGCAAAGTTTTCGCTAATGAAAACTTGTAGAGAGAATTGTCCAGCAAATATTACGTTGATAAAATTGTTTTCTTGGACTTTTCCTGCTCGTTTTTCGTATATCTTTCGAAGGTCATGCGAGCAGCATAGCTCCCAAAGGGCAGATTGCCGCGCCACCTGGCCCGGCATTTTGCTGCCCCAATTAATTTCTTAGCGACGCTAAGTGCGCCCCATATTCCTTTGTCGGTCGAAAAAGAGGAGAGCAGATTTCACCTTAGTTAGAGATAAAGCGCCCGAAAAGTAATTAAAACAAAGCAGAACCGGGTCAGGCGGGCTCCTTGTCCTGCCTGTCCCATCGAGGGCTCCCGAGGAACCCCAGGAATCCCGGAACACCCCGATCCGGTACCAGACCAGGGGACCTGGGATACCGGACACACTGCCCCGGAGAGTGCTCCGGGAGATTAAAAATAGAAACAAGTCGGTCATCAGTGAAATGGCATGCATAAATACGCTCGTAATTTGTAGAACATGCCGGATGGTGGCCCCAAGCGGGGCTCCTCAATCTCGTGGGCATTTAACAACTGCAGGAGGGTATTCAGGAGGGTTCAGGAAGGGTACAGGAAGGGTACCCCCAAGCCCGGCATGCGCACCCGACCCGCCCGGCCTTTGGTGGGCTCATGTTCCCGTTCTGCGCCCGTGGGAGAGGGCTGGGGGGGTGTGTGGTATCATCCTCTGTCTCTGGGCACATCACCGATGGCTTGTGGGGAGTTCAGGGCATTTTAATCTCGTTGGAAAGCAAAACCAGCTGCTGCTCAAAGCTTTCGAATTATTGGGAAATTCCGCTTTTCCCATGTACACAAACACTTTGTTTTCGGCTGTTGTTTTTCTTTTCCCAGCCCCTCGTGCCCGCTTTCAGCCCGTTCCGCCCTCAATCAAACCGCCCGGAACGCCCCCCAGCGTCGTTCGGTCGCTCCGGGGACCTTCTGCATTTTGTTTGTAAAACAGAAAGTATAATGAATGGGAAATTTTTCACTTGCATAAACTTACGGATGATTTCTGTGTGAAACGCACCAATGTCATGCCGCCGTTTCTCCCCGCTCCCTCTTTCTCTGTTGATTGCTCTGAAGGATTTCGTGATAAGCAATCGATTTACGCTATTAATCCACCTCACCCAGGGATCATACTTTGCGATATGAGAACATATGGGTCCTACGAAATTCGCCTGGTGGATGCTACGCTTCGGATGCACTTCTGGATAATGTATGAGATATTTTCAGTTTGTGCTGGTGGGATGCATCGGTCATAATCCAAAGATATATTTTATCAGAAGAATTTCAAGATAAAAGGTGGGCCATCGACTGGTTTCTTTTCAGAAATGCTATAAAATTAACACTATTCAATATTTTTTAAAGTTTGTTGATTTATTAAAAGGAGCAAACTTCCCAATTAGTTATGGAATATGATTTAATTTAAATGGCTGCCTCGGCTGGCTTGGCAGAACCCTATACTCTCAGCCCAATTTTGCAGCACATTTTCGATGGTTTGAAAGCCCTATTTTACGAATAGTTTGCCAATATTGTGTTTAAGTGTCTGAATCGGATATTTAACACCGACTAAAATCTTGTCACGCACACATTTCGGCTGTCTAAGCGTAAAACAGCTTCAGGCTTTTCATGATTACAAAATTTAGTTCTGTGTGAGTTCCCGAGTAGAAATAATGAGCGTTTCTATTACATATTAAATAAAAAAACGGTCTTTTAATTCTAAAATTGGTAACTCGCAATGATCATGATATATCCCCAAATCGGCTGATTACACGATTATTGAACTTAGTGCGAAAAAGATCGATAGTTGCTCGGCTTGTGTGGCACAAAGGCCAATCCTGCTGGAAACAGAGTTCGTCTAAGTCTAATTCCTCATTAAAAATCAGTTATCATGCCTCTGTAGAGCTCACCGTTAACCGTAACGTTGTTATTATCTTTATCTTCGAAGAAAAGTGAACTGATAATATCCCCAACTTTTCTACGACTACGTGTGAGACTTCTGAACTCGAAATACAGTTATTTTGTTTGTTTAAATTATTTCGGCAAAATAACAGTCACTTTGGAAATAAATTTCCAATATCTCCCAACGTTGTTCAAACATAAATGTATTAATTTTATACCGCGAAGATATGATACTTTTTAGCTGTAAATTCTTTGAGCGCAAAAAAGCTTTCTGTGTCAAAATAACATGTAATTTAAAAAGAAACTAACAGATGGCCCACACTTTATAAAATTTTAGCATACATTTTTCAAGATGTGAGAGATCTGAGTAAGTTCATTTTAATTTATCTTCGGAACTTAACCATATTTTACATTTTGCAAAAGGTCATAGTAAATGCATAAGGTTATGATTTACGTGGAAATTTAAAACTTGTTAGGAAAAATTACATTTAATCGATAATTTATTGAAAAATTACAAAGCTATTGTATGTTATAACAAATATAAAAAAAAATCTGCATGGATGGTAGTTACGCTAAAAACCAATAACCAAAACAAATATCCTAATCCTGTAAATTGAAAACCTGTTGTCCTTTCTCCGTCCTTTGTATATTTTGAACTATCCCTAAAATTGCTGAAATATGCGAAGGTAGTTGTAAATGTGTAACGCAATTCAAACATGCCAGTTTTACTCACACCTGCCGGAACATATTTTCGGTAAGGGACCACTTTGAAATTTAAATCGAATGACCAGCGCAGGGCCCATTACCTGCAATCGACGTGACAAAAATGGCTCGAAGGGGGCACCCACCTGAACTTATTAAACCTGCAAAAAAGGCCAGTGGAGGCGGGACAATAAAATATTGATTGTGTACATTTTGCTGTCACTCTGGTATAGGTGAAGGTGGTTTATTTTTCAACAGCGATCAAGCGGTGCAAGTTCGGTCTAATTAAGGGTCCGCTACTGCTCCTGAACCGAACGCACCCGAGAGCAAGAGCTCAGCGAATTTTGAAATTCCCACCGGGCATTAAAAGTGGAGGAATCCCCGCACAGATGGGCCTTCGTACAATGGCCGGGTGTGGGCGGGGAAAGGGGTGAGGGCAGGTCGAGGGTGGGTTCAGATGGGAACAATGGAAGTAACCCGTCACTTGCCAAGATCGCACCGAGCACCGAACAAATAACTTCATTAACGCTGAGGTTTGGAATGTGCGCGCAAGGAATTAATTAAAATTCAGAAATCATAATGTTCGATACTTTTGCACTTGACAGTTTTGTAATTAACTACGGGCCACTAGCAGGAGCTTTTGGTACTCTCTGAGGGGGAAAAAAAACCTCAAAAATTCGGAAACCACCGCCGCCATAGTGCGTTCCTAGCGCGAAGTTAAAGGGACTCCTGAATGCGCGCTCTGGTGGCTTATTCCTAAATTTGATTGAAGGAAGATTGAGCACGTGGGCGAGATCTCTTTACAACTGCACAATGTTTAAAATCTCTAAAAACGGAACGAAAATTCCAAACCCTAGCTAGGTATGCTTGAAATTGAGTATGTAGGGGATTCAGTATTGCTGATTCTGATTTCTTCCAAAGAAATTACTTTAATCGGATTTAAACAAAAATTGGAAATTGAGGTGTTTCAGTATTCCAATATGGCGGAATAAAAATATTTATTTTAACCATTTGGGTCATTCACCATCTGGAGTTAAATTAAAAACACAGGTTTATACAAAAAAGTTGATGCCTATTTTACCAGACCATTTCATTCTTATGTAATTTGACGCTTTAAATCCAAATTACGTCAGGTTCAAGGTCATTTCGAGGTCAAATTGTGAATAAGTTTGAAAAAGAAGCTGTGTAGATTTATGGGGTCGCTGAATCCGAATTTGTGGTTTATTTAATCCTTAAAAGTAGGCCAGAGATCAGTTCAAGGTCATTTCGTGGCCAAATTGTGAAAAATCGACTAAACAAGTCTGAAAAAGAATTTTGGGGTCGCTGAATCTGAATTCGTGGTTTATTTAGTCTTCAATTATACATATAATATATTCTGGGGAAGTGCTTTTCTTTCAAGTAAATTCTCATACTATAATCATTTGCTTTCATTGAATTCTTATTACTTATTAATTATAATATTCAAATTTATGTATCTTAAATTAACAAGTATTTTTTAAAAGAGTTTACAAAATTTCCAATTTTTTTTTATTACTGAATTTTAAACTTTGTTACGATTATAGGTTATTGCAAACAATAATTTTACAAATAATTTACTGAAACAGTAATTAAAGAATGTTGAAAAAAAAAGTTATACAATACATATTACAACCCCGAGTATATTTGTTGCACTTTTAAAAAATAACTCCACATGCACATAGAATAAAGTGTCTTAGGACCAAATATTTTAGTTCAGTTTCTTTCAAAACTGTTATTAGTGCTTTTGATAAACAATAAAAATTAAACTAATAAACTTTTTCACAACATTCATCTTCATATGTTCGTGGCTGTTTAAAAGGCTCGAGGTGAATTCCACATTTTAATGTTTATCAGATTTGGGCCTATTAAATTAAAAGAGAAGGACCAAATTCCATACAAATGTGGCCCAATTTTATTTTCGTAAAGAAAAAAAATTAAAAAAAAATTTTTCCATCATCTATCAGTAATTTTCAATCGATAGGAATCGAACAGAATTTTCGGAAAAACACATGGGAGTTAAATGATCACGTTCTCTAATCCAAAAGAATTTCTTTTTTATTATAATAAGTATTGCTTTCTTAGGACTTGTACGGGATGTAAGAAACGGTGTAGCAGGCGGAAGAACATTTCGTCTAGGATGATATCGATTGAAAATTAATGATAGATGATGGGAAAATGTTTTTTTGATTTTTTTGACAAAAAATAAATTGGGCCACATTTGTATATAGAATTTGGCCATTATTATTTCACTAGTCTAGTAGAAAAGTCCTAGTAAAAAATGAAATTTATATATCCTTAGGGGTAAGGATAAATAGTGATAGTGCACATTCATTCTACTATACAATTGTAATTTTCCTCCGCAACTCAGAAAAGAGTACGTGATAATCATGACGCAGTGTGAATCGGTCCATAAAAACACACGTGTGATAATTTCAAAGGAATGCTTTGAAATGTTAAAGAGCAATCCGAAGGACTTTTAGAGTCGATTTATAACCGTGGACGAAATATGGAACCATCACAATACTTTGTAAGAGTATTAAACTAAAAGCCGACTATATATTGCAAAATAAAATGAATTTTGCCCAAGAAATAGTTTTCCCTGATCGACACCAATTACTTATCATTCGACCCTCGTATAACATTCGCTTATTAGTATCATATATTTTTAGATTTTTGCCCAGATTTTTATTGATTTGGAACAGTGTGCCCTCAAGGGGCTTTTTAGTCGTATTCCTGTGCCTTAATTTGCAGCACTGAGCAATTTGTCGGGCGGCGGGCCCAACTATAGCTAGGACCAGTCGGTGACGCGCCTCCTGGGCAGGTTGTTTGTCTCCGCAGCACACACAGAGAGAGCCCCATTTTCCAGGGCTGGCGTAATACCCATGTCCTGTAACGGATGGTACGCGCCAGTGGCATCGTCGACGATGGCGGGCAGTGGTGGTCCTTCGAGCCGGATCCCCGCAACCCTAAACCAGACTCGGGCAGCTGCTGCCAGCGCACCGGATGGGATCCCGCACATTCGCCAATGCCAGAGCTGCCACAGCCACAAGACCTTTTCAAAGGAAAACGAATTTTCCAACATCAGAGGAAAAATGAAGCACAGGTGGCAGGGCAAAGCACACATTATCCGTCTAATGGCTTTCTGTTAATGTCACTGTAACCTGGCTGTGGCATTCGGGGCCCCGGCCCCGGCCCGGTCCCTTCCGGGGGGGACCAGGTAGGAGCACGGAGCACATTTTGTGTGCAGGCACAGTAGAGCATATCTCCTCTTCGCCCCGGGACAGCACCAGGTGCTGCACATGACGTCTTTGATATTCGGAAAGTTTCCTCCCTGAGTTGAAATTTTTCAGGCGTAGGATAGGGAGGGGGGCAAAAATTTCGAATTAATTTTTGGACAAACTTCGGCTACGTAAGAAATTAAAAAGTGCGGCAGTGGCGGCACACAGCCCTCGGTGTGTCCCACCCTTCCTCATGGGGTTTTTCTTCTTCGTCTTCTTTTTTTTTAAAGAACTTCAAGTCGTTTGTGGGCACGGAAATTGAAGATTCGTCCCATGAACTCACCTTCTGTCGTGCCGTGTGGATGATGATGACGCACGAGTCTCACAGCAGCGGCGGAAGACAGTGATTTATTCGTTTAAATTGTGTCTCTTTAAAAATAGCACCCAAACGACTCGACTTCTTGGAAAGGGTTTTTAGTACAGCGCTCTGAAATATAGTATGTAAACCTTTTCGTAATTGGAATGGTTTAAGATTAAGACGTTTTTTTTCTTTTCCTGTAGGTAAGGTAAGTTTTGTGGGATAAATGTTATCTTCAAAATATGTAGTCTTTTCAAAATAATTGACTTAAAACACAGAAATACTACTTCTTCTCAGTATTTGCATAGTTTCTTCTACACAGTAAAAAATTCTGATATACACCGCTTTTACACGGTTTTAAAAATAAGGGATTTAAAAAAAATTTAACATTTTAACTACATTTTATTCACAATAAAAATCATCTAAGTAAGAATTTATTTAGGATTGAAATTAGTTAATAGTTTTCACCAAAATAACCCGAATGTTGAAAAAGTTTTTCAGTTACATCAATATATTAACAACTGCTAAATTCAATATAAGGAGGTCTATAAAGATTTAAACAAAAAACAAAACCAATTGTTAATTACGAATTTCATTACCAATATAGCCTAAACCAATTTTGGTGTAAATCGGAATTATTTTCAAAAATTTCGTCCGCCATATTGGATCCGCCATTTTGAATTTTAAATCTGACAACGGATTCTTGTTCAGCAACTTCCGAAACACTTTTTCTGAGTAATTTTTTCAATCATTTTTGACTGAAAAATGGCATTTTTTTGCGAGGAGATTTTGGGGTTAGAATTATTTTTTTTTAAACACCAAACGTCTTTAAAAACTAGACTTTCTGACAAATTTTTTGGTGTGCTCAAGTAATAGTAGTAGATTTAATTAATTATTTCCGCGATTATGGCTCATTTGGCGCCGTTTCTTTGAGCATATTTTTGATGGACGTCCTCGCAACAAATTTTCTACATAGTACTTATTTTAAATAGCAAACATTATGATGCATTATAGCGCAAAGCGTGATAAAAATATTGCTTTCAGTGCTGCAATTTCTAACATGGCACTGAGTGCTACACATGTGGGTTTATTTTAGAAGCTATAATTATTACATAAACTGCCATACTTTATAGTACATCGTACAGCATTATTTTAGCCGTAAATTTCGCCTGCTAGTGTAAATTGTTCCAAGAATAATATAAAATTTTATAATAAGAACTTTCAAATATGATTTTGTGTGTTTGCGGTTGTTTTAAGAATAAATTTTAGTCCTTAATAATTTTCCATTATACTCGCGGTTATTATTAATGTTTTTACTAATTTTCATTAGTTATGATTGGAATTTATGAATGTAAGAGTAATTTATCATTCCTGATTTTAAAATATCATTATTCTCTTAGTGTAAATACCTGGTTGGTTTAAAGGTATTGAATACCAAAACTCTGATCGATTAGCCTTCTTTTTAGATGTGTACAGTGGGTATAATCGTTGACTGAACTAATTCCATCATATCGTTTCGATCCAATATCTGTTTAAATAAGAAAATGGTTTAATAATATTTAAGGGAACTTAACACACTCAAAAGTTGAATTTTGATATATTAATGAAACTTTGCATATGTATTTCTAAAAATTTTTTTTTTAATTTTTCCAGGCAGGTTTTCTGGCTGGTGAAATTTTTGTTCAAAAAAACCTCAGAAAATCACGGTGTATGCGATTTTGAGTCAATGGAACGTCTGGAAAAAAAGAGGGTTTTAGTTGCTATAAAAATCATTAGGGATTGAACCAAAAGTTAAAATATTCATCAAAAAATAAAAAAATGGTGATATTTAAAAAAAAAAAAACCCAAATTTTTTAAAAGTGAATCACTTGAAAAAATTGTAAAAAAATTGTCATTGAAAAAAATTAAAATTGAGCCATTGACAGCTGGTTTACGAAAATCGATGATTTTTTACGGTAGGCATGATTTCTCAAAAACTAATAATCCAATTTTACTGAAATTTTCCACACTTCTTCTACATAGTATTGACTTGTACTTGAACAGAGGATTTCTAATTTCGTTCATTGAAAGTTGCTTTAATAGTAGAAAATAACCAAAATATAAAGAAATGTTCACAGAAATTTAAAAAAAAACCAAATTTTTGTTAAAAAAGGTTGTCAAAAATTCAAATACCATTTTTTTTTTCAAATCCTTCGTCCAAGTACAAGCCATATGCATCTACTAATAGAAAAAATGTTGTTTTTTGGTTTCAGATAAGCCTATCTCGAGATATTCTGCCTACGGAAAAAAAATCAACGATTTTCGTAAACCAGCTGTCAATGGCTCAATTTTCATATTTTTTTCATGAAATTTTTTCATGAAATTTTTTTCATGAAATTTTTTTTCATGAAATTTTTTTCAAAACTTGTTCAAGTGATGTACTTTTTTATCCTAAAAGTTCAAATAAATCACTTTTATAAATTTCGTAAAAAAAAAATCCAAAAAATTGTGAATTTGTTTTGGAATTGAAAACCAATTTCAATTCAGAGTGTATCTTCAAACATTCAATTTTTTGTAAAATTATCGAAAGTTTAGTTTTAATCGTGTTCCTGTGAGACGTTTTCATATTAAAAAAGGTTAGAGGTAAACTCCACAAGTCCCCAAACTCTCGTGACAGTTTAAGCTCTCAATGATGGGAAACTTTGTAGCTACCTGTCGGCTCCCTGATGCCTAACCTAACCTACATCCTTGAACGCCCCCCTGCGTTCGAAATTCTTACTAAAATAGTCCTGACCACGTCATCCTTTCGCACTGAAATGGACCGAAAATGCTGACGTGGTCGCCTCTCTGAAATTTCGGGAGGAATGAGTCCAGCAATAGATTCGTGCGGAATCAAGCCGTTCGTCCCGGGAGCATCCCTCCCGAGTTCCTGTCTGGTCTGCTGAACGCGTGTGAATCGAGGGCACTGTGGCTCACACAGCACACGCACACACCTACCCGCACCGCACCGGAGCCCGACTCTGCTGATTACCACCCTGTCAATATTTAAATTTCAAATTAGTTCCCGAGGGTCCACGTGTGTACCTATCACACATTGGGTGACGGGCGGGTGCCCGGGAACGTGTGCGCCCGGATAAGCTTAATTAAAGGAGTGTTAGGGAACTCCTGCGATCCGCAGATAGTGGCGAGGGTTGTTTGCGCCCTGCCGCCACCGCTCTTCATGGGGCTATTTGGAGATTTATTGGGAAAAAACGAAAATTAGGCGCAATTTGCTTTTTCGGGGATTTTGCGGGAAATATTTTCAAATCCCCGATCCTCCTGGGCACTGGGAACGCGCAGTGGTGCCGGCATTTGGGACCAGTGCAAAAATCCCCCCTTTTTGAATGGGGCGCGCACGATAACCGACAATGCGGCGTAATTCCAAATTAATGGGAACGGGGCGCTCGCTGCTGCACGGCTCCTCTGAAATCTGACTTCTTGCCATAAGCAATGATAAACTTCACGTCGAGCCCTGGAGTAAGGATGTCTAAGTCTAGAACATGAACAAGCAATCACCTGTGCTGGGAAAATTAAATGATATCCAAAATGTCTGAAAAATGCACTTTATATGATCCTTTATTCGGAAAATCGTCTATAGTCGTAACAAAAGGCCTTTATTTTAAATTATTTGCACTCAATTTCTCGTAAGTCAGTTGAGCATAAATAAATTTCGCTTTTTTCTGGAAAATCTCTAAATTGAAATTGTTTCTCGTTTTCCTGTAAATAAATTTGCAAGATTCAGGACTCTTGTAAATTAATAGAAAATTTCACACTATTTCGATTTGGTATTTTTTGCGTCTATAAGATGAAGATGATGTTATCCTTTAATTCTCTAATTGTATGGTATTTTGCAGAATTTTAATAATAATTTAAAAGTGGGAATACATTTAACTTAAGTTATTTGTACAATTTGCATAGAACATTTGTGAATTTCACTTTTTTTAAATTTTAAAGTTAAATATCTAGGGAAGTATAGAAACCACCGAAAATTTCCCCTTTGCATATTCGCAACTTTTAAACCTATTTGAACTTTTCTACAACGTTTCATTCTAATCAGTCAGGAAAGGGAGAACACAATTCGTTTCCAAATATAGATAATTCTAAATACATATAGATCAACAGCATATAAGACGTAATTAAACATATAATAATAAATAACAGAAAAAGAATTGGACCAAGAATAGAACCTTGGGGAACATCGAAAACCCGGACAAACTCTTTTCATTTGAGTTCAATATTTTGAATTGATTGAGATGTAAATATACTTTTTGATTTTAAAAACGACTTTATTGAATTGAACTGTGACGTCTTTATTTGAAAATGGTATTTTTTTAAGTTAAAAAAGTATATGTACATAGATTAATGTTGAATTTTTGTTTTAAATGAATAAATTGTACCTAGTTACAAAGAAAATTAAATGACGACTAATAAAGTGAAAATTATCTCTCTTATACCAGCAATATGCCGCTTGGGGAGTAAGAAATAGTAATGAACTGAGTACACTATAGATTCAAATACTAATAAATAAAAAGAAAGACAAATAAAAATACTACAAAATATACATTCGAAAGTATATTAAACATTTTGAATTTTTTTCTAAGGAATTTTGTTTAATCTCTTATGAAAAATCTCTTTTTAAGGGGAGGTTCTCATCTAGAATCTTGAAATTTTCGATTTTTTTTTTATTTCATATTATTAAAGTTTAATATGTCTAGAATGTTGCTTTAAAATATTTAGTCGATCCGAGCACTAGAACGGATTCTACAGCCCATTGATTGTGGCGGTGTCATGATCGTAGTGGGGCGCTCAGCCTGTGCCGTGCCGTTCAATCACGATTATCTCGGAACTTTGTTTTTCAAGATTTTTCAAATTTGCGTACAAGATAACTCAAAAACGGTTCAACCGATCAACTTCTAGTTCCGTGCATATTAAAGTAAACAATTTTCTTCATAGAAAGAGCGGAGCACATTTTGAAAATTGTAACATTATCTCCTTTTTGTAAGTGATAAACTATGAAAAAAAACGGCCGAAAACGGCCTTAAAATTTCAAAATCGCGCCATTCCGTTAATTTTAAATTTTTTTTGAAAGTCATCCGCTCTTTCTGAGACAAATTTATTCTAGTTTATAATAATGTCATCATTATTTGATTTCAGACCAATCTGCGACCCCTAAATTGTACGCAGCTGGGCCATTTTCGAAAAACATGCCTCCGGAGAAGTTGAATAACGGGCGCCATTTTGTTTTTTTTTTTAATAAAAAAATTTGTTCGTACAGATAAATATACAATAAAAGATAATGCCAAATATCATTTCCCTATGTCTTGTCATTTGCCTTCAAAAAAATCACGAACTTTACCTACTTTTTGACGTTCTAGATGAGAACCTCCCCTTAAATGCATTACGAATTTTTGCATTTTTAATGATAGAGTTTCTTTAGCCCTTTTAAGTACGTTAAGGTGCAATCCAAAATGTCTAGATAATTTTTTCTATGTATATTTATTAGGTTGTAACATAATAATCTGATAATTTTTAAGAAACTTTATTTTGATATTTTTGTACAATTTAGCTTAACATTTTATTGAACATATAGTCCATTATTATCAATGATCTCCTGCGAACGTTGGGGAAGCGACATTATTCCATTCTCGTAAAACATGGGCTCACGAGAGTTAAAAAATTCTGACAACCACTGTTCCAACGCATCTCGATCATCAAAAGATTTTCCGCTTATGTGAACCTGCAACGATCGGAACAAGTGGTAGTCAGAAGGAGACATACCCGGCGAGTATGCAGAAGGGGGTAAGGAAATCCAGCCATAATTTTTTTACATGTCATCGAAGCGGTGTGAGGGCGGGCATTGTCGTGGAGGTGGGTTACATTGGCTTGTTCTCCTTTAAGATTCACGGCTACCTTATACAGCATATCACAGTAGCGTTCACTATTTATAGTCGTTCCTTGTGGTAATAGTTCCCAGTAGATAATGCCGTGCACATTCCACCAAACACTCAACATAACCTTGTGTATAGTAATTTTACATTTAACTGTCGGTACTCCTCTTTGACCCACGCTAAGCCATTGGCGCTTATTCTTATGGTTAACATAAAGCATCCACTTCTCATCCCCGGTAACCAAATTACGAAGCCAAGCAAAAGTACGATGTGAAGTGAGTAATTGCGTACAAACCACACTCGCATCATCCGTTGACCATCCGTCAATTCGTGTGGTACCCATTGATTGTACCTGTAAACTTTATCCATCACTTTCAAATGTCGAGCGATAATGGTATGGGAGCATCAGAATTCTTCTTCAAGTTGACGAGTAGTCCTCCTTGGATCTTCCTCGATGAGCTGGACTAGTCGGTCGACATCAACCTCAACCGGCCGTCCTTCGTGAGGTTTATCTTCAAGGTTGTAGTCGCCTTTCGAGAAACGTCGAAACCAATCTACTGCTGTATGATAAGAGACCGCATTTTCTCCCATACATTGATATATATTTTGTGCCGCCTGCTTAGCTGTATGCTTCAAACGGAACTCATAAAGTAGAAGGACGCGGATGTCTCGTCTTTTCAAATCGAATTTTTCCATAATGCTACCCGCTGCGCTGTCGATTATTGCAGTGATGAACTGAACGCGCTCACGGGTATTTATACTCATAGTCACAGAACTTTCTCGACGTTGTAAACAATTTCCAGAACGTTTCCGAAAAAATTATCAGATTATTATGTTACAACCATATATTTATTATATTTATTTTAATATTTTATTATGAATAATTTCTAATTTGTTCTGAAATGAATAAATTTAATTCATTTAATAATAAATGATATTTTCCGATTTTAACCTTTTTAAAATATATGTAATTTTAAAACAGATATTGACATTTTGGAATTACATACATTGAAAGAAAAACATTCGCAAAAATTAACAATAAAGTTTATTTTTTTGAACAACGAAAAATAGTTAATGTCCTGATATAAAATTTTGAATACAAGAAATTTTACTAACGATCTTTATGAACTTACAATTTGAATATTAATTAACATTTTAAAAACGTACAACAACATTTCTCGTTTTCGACCGTTTAAATGTAAATTAGCATTTTTTTTTTAATTAAGAGGCTAGGGATACATTTTATAATTTTTTTTGTAATGCTATATAATTAAAAAATTTTAATTTTCAACAGGAATAGCCGCCTTTTTCAAATTTATGACCTATCTTTTTCAAAAACTGCTCGAGCATTCCATGTTGAATAATTTTGAAAAATTACATTTTAGTTAAAATTGAAATCACTTAAAAGGCCTTCAAAACAACCTTCCTTTACAAAATTTTGCTCTAAAATGCAGACTGAAATATTTTTAAATTAGGGATTGGTTGATGAACTATAAAAAGAGTAAGTTTTGACCACGTTTTACTAATGTCGACAGCCGATTAACCAAAATATTAATTAGGTAATAATAGGAGGAGTTAACATCGCTTAAAACTATTTAAATATGTTTAAGTTCGCTGGACATTATTTGCATACGAACACAGCCGAATAATGTGGCCTGATTAAGGGGACCTTTACTTTCAAAATCAAAAAAAAAAACACACTTTTTAAAAGTTTTTTTTGAAAAGACTATTATATTTATTATTCTGAAACTTTTTGTACATTATTGGTAAGATTATGAAAAATATAAAAAAACTTTTTTAAATGCAACTTTAGTTTATTTTAATGCCTGCAGAGGGCGTCATCCAAAATGCACTTTTAAAACGGCCGTATTTCTCTAGGACTTCCTGTAACAGATAGAGTAAAAATCTTTAGTGGATTGTTTTCATAAGACACAAAACTAGTACCTAAATCTAAAAAACCTTTTATTTTTAATAAATATATCATTTTATACACGTTTTTCTAAAAAAGTTAAAAAACGACTATAAGTTAGGGGTAAACTAACCTCCGCATAAAAAAGTGGGGGGGGGGGGTAAAATAATATTTTTAAAGGTTTAGTCACTAGTATATTTGATAACGAATCGAATGGCGTTTGGTTTGTTAAAATCGGTTGAATAGTTTTTGAGATACAGATGCGGCCATTTTCAAAAATGTGATTTCGAGAAAAACGCGTTCAAAGTTTTTGTTATATAATTTTTACATATCAAACGCGTAGAGCTGCCGTTACAAATATAGGTATAACTTTTTTTCTTTTACTAATTTCTTAAAACGGTTTTAGGAGAGTGTTTGTGTGATGTTAAGAATCATTTTTATGAAAAAAAAGAAACATTGATTTTTTTCCGATTTTGAAAATAAAGGTCCCCTTAAGAATAAAAGTTGGGATTAACTATTTTTGCTAGTTAGTACTGAAAAACGACATTTTTTAAAAATGTACAGAGTTTTATCAATATGTATGATGTGGTTTTTAACAATTTATTTTGTGTAAATTTGCCCAATTTTACTTCTTTGAGTATAATGTACAAATTGGTTATTTGATTATAAATTTCCCAGTATTTTTCAAAAAACGTTTATCTTACGAGTATCTTATTTAGTTATCTGTACCACTGTCCTTTGATATTATCTTATTTTATATTTAAAATCATGTTGGTCGTAAAACCTTCATATAGCCATTGAATTCACTTAACCACGACGAAACCTTTAAACCCTTTCCATTCAAAAAGTATCCTCATCATAGCATACAACCAGAAGGTACTAATTATACCCTCGGATACAATTCATTTAAAATTTTTCGCAATCAGCCTGTCTGGGAAGCAGCATGTTGAAAGCCTCCTCGTCGGTTCGGTTTATAGCGAAACGCAATTAAATTTGTTTCTACTGAAAATCGGTTGCGATTCTCGGGGAGGTTGTGGTGAAGGCTGAAACCGGGACGCCACCGTCAGGAACCGGATCGGGACCGGGAAGCGCCTGGTTTTGACTGAATATAGCGAAGAAAAGAGCTGCCGCCGCACTCTCCACAGAATCCTTCTGCTGGCAGGTGGCAGCTTCAAAAACCGCTCTGAGCAATCGAACAAAGCAAATGAAATTTGCGGAAAATTATCAGAAAATTATCTCTGGGCATTAATTTATCCCCAGATCGGGACGGGGTAGCAGGGAGATAGGGGAGATGGGGTCCAATACACCTGCAGAATATATATACTGTGTAGTGCGGTTCCCTGTGGGTCCCCAGATGAAAAGAACTCATTTCTGCGATGGAAAAGCCCACCGACACAAAGCTTTTTCAGGACAACAAGGTGAAGCTGGAGCCGGAGCGTATCGCCTGCGATTGACACGTGCTACGCGCACAGACAAGCTCACAGGACGCCACCACCACCGTCGAGATTTTATCCTGCGGTTCCTTCCATCCAGCCAGCCTGTCATCAAAGCGTTTTGAGATCAGGACCAGATGCTTATTGAGAACTATTTCCCGGGCTGTTCCCACCCGCTGGTCTGAAGCCGCCTCCCGCGCGCGCCTAGCTAATCGGGATTTTCACCAGGTTCGCACTCTTCCACGACTGCTGCTCTGGATGACGGTGTCGAGCTCATTTTTTTTAATATTATTTTGCGACGGGGATTTTCAGTCTTTAACTTTGTGACGGCTAGCCACCCCCGCAGATGGGCACCTTCCTGGACTCGATTGTCTCTATCTTGGACCGAAGGATGCGGGGGTGGTCGCGAGCTTTTGCCACCCCTCCCTCCTTACAGAGTGCATGTATAAATTGTTTGCCGGAAAACAGGAATAAGAAGTGTCAGCAGCAGGACTGATTGATGTCCCTGCCAGCGGGGGAATAATTTACGGCCCCTGGATGAATGGCGTCCTGTCATAGTAGTTCTATGGCAAAGTTGCAAAAGGTTCGTCTCTGCTGCAGACAGTTGTGAACTGAGTTTCTCGTCCGGTTCCCTCTCATCTCAGGTGAGGCCGGCCTTGGTCCTGTATTCAAGCTCAATCTCAACCTTAGCATCCCTCGTCCGGACCCAGGGAAGGTTCGTTTTTGAAGCCACAAAGATTCCTTGTCGCCAGTCGCAGGACTCTGCTGAGGGCTCTCGAAGAATCCTAATTGAGGAACATTCGGTGCTTTTTCAATCCACAATTATTTAAAATTTGTTTAAAAAGTTCTATCCTTAGTTACAAATCCGAATTTGTTCGAGTTTAAACTCCAATAAGCTTAATTCATATATAAACCACTGATTTGAATGTAGTACAAGTAATATTTAAGGGTTTACGTTCGAATCAACTTAAGAATAATAGTAAACGTTAATCAATTTGGGTAATTTTTTTAAAACTATAAATGCAAGGTCTTAGTAGGATAAAAGTATATTGTATATTGCCCATTCTAATGTGGTAAGTTTCTATTATGATAGGATTAATTTATATCAATTTCAATTTCATTGAAAAAATTAATTTTCTTGAAATAGACAGAACCAACCTTGACGGCTTATGTTATATAGGGTATGAAAACAGTCTTCAAAAAAATATTGGAAATCAATTTCGTAAAATATAAATCCTTTTTATACCACCGCCAGTTTTTGTTTGTAGTATACCTACTTACAAGGACACGTTCTCAGGTGTGTCTAACCGATTTTGATGAAATTGAAATATGTTACAGAGTATCGAAAAATAAGAGACACGTTTGATTTTTTATCTGCGGATACGCACATTTAGTGGGTACTTTTATTTATTGTTTGTTTTATAAAAATTGGTGTATTTTTCAAAAGTTTGTCGCCATGTTGAATTTTTTAAATTTAACATCAGATTCGTAATCAGCGACTCCAAAAACCCCTTAATACTGATTTTCACGAAAAAACTGATGTCTGAAAGAATATACATCATTTACGTATTAGTGTTAAGGGTTGTTTACCCCTTTGAGAAACGTTTTTTAAGAAAACCCAAAAACACGTCAACTTTATTTTTCAAAATCGTATGTAAAAAACTATTTTTCAATGATTTTTAACTAAAACTGTTGTTTTTTGTGACGCACAAATATAAACAAAAAATCGGTTTTCTGCAATAAAAAATAAGGGTTGCAACCCCCGGGAACCGGATTACTTACAAAAGGTTAGTATAATTATGAGACATCATTTAGATTTTGTTTCATTCGAAAAAATTCATTAAAACTTGAAATATTTAGGAAAAACTGTTTTTGGGGGTTTTCACCCCCTAAATTATTTTTCGATACTCTATAATATATTTCAATTTCATCAAAATCGGTGGGACACACCTGAGAACGTTTCCTTGTTAGACCCAATGTAAATACTTTTTAATAAAGGAAAATCGCCATTTTCATGTAATTTCAAAATATAGTGAAGAACTTTAGTTGCTAATGATATATATTTTCGATATTTTAACCATCTAAATTGGCACAAATATCCAAGTGCTTTCTAAAACTATTAAAAACATGTTCTAACGTTTATTTGAAATGCCAATGACGATCTTGTTGATATCTTTAATCAAATCCTCTATTGTTTTTGGGTTATTTTCATAGGAGTGATCTTTAATGTGGCCGCATAAAAAGAAATCACATTGTGTGAGATCTGATGAGTAAGATGGCTATTCTATTCCTTTTCCCCTAGCAAAGCGTGGGTACCCTAGGTCAATAATTCGATCGCCATAAAATTTATTAATGGCTTCAAATACTTCTTGTGTACGATGAGGTGCTGCTTCGTCTTGAATAAAATAAAACAATTTAACGAGACTCTCTTTTTCGCATGATGAAAGGATTTCTTCTCTAACATCCCTTTGTACGTCTCTCCGGAGACGAAAGATTAAACAAAATGTGGTAAGATACCTTTAATGTAGGTGGTTCACATTTCAAAAATATATATCATTAATAATTCCCGTTCTGACGACTTCCTTTATTAAAAAGTATTTACATTTTACCGATCTCTCCATTTGTTAAAAATTAGTGACTCATTAGCTTTCACACATTCCTGTGTGTCAGTCACCCTGTATATTTTTTTGCAAATTATTGATAAATCGATAAAAAAAAAAGAATTTTTTTATTTTTTTTGCGTAAATTAATGTTTTTAGTTATGATTTAATAAAATAATAAAATAGGGTACTTTCATTTAATTGTGAATAAAAAAAAATACAATTATACAGATTAAACTAATTACAATTACTACTAATTACAATGATGAATGACGATGTGTTAATAAACTTGCAATTTGCAATTGTGTCTGATACATATTTTAAAGGTCCATGTTCACTTCAATCGGAAATTATGTAGATGTTTTATTCATTATACCCCAAACAGGATAGGCGTTTCGGGAATTGAGATATTCTTGGGAATGTGCGAATGTGTTGTAGGTGGTACGCACATAGCAGCAGTTATCTATAGTATTATTTGCCCCATGCAAGATACTCGTCAAGGAGAGTAAAACCAGCGACGACGACAATCTAAATTCTGAAAGATGGCTTTGATATTTTGGATAAGCACAAAATTACATGTTATGTTATTTCAGTAATTTAAAAAGAAACCCACTCCTATTCTAAACAATAATATCACTAGTTTAAACGATTTTTGTACTTTTAAAAAATGTACTAAGTATGTAATTATTAAATAATAAAAAAAAATCCATCTCGTCACATTTTCAAGAAAAATTGGGCTAAAAATTTTAAAAAAAAACCCGTATTTTAGCCATTTTTAGAATACGTTTTTAAAAATAAAGGGATGTCGTAGCGGTCCGAAACGTAGTTCAAATGAATGCTTAAATTCTATATTATAATTAAAAAATATCAGTGAATTAAAAACTTCTTCAACTTTTTCCACTCCTACATTCCTTTGGTTCATTTAATTATATGGTAGAGAGAAGATTCATGAAAAACTCGTTTCCTGAATAAATCTTAATAAAATTTACTAATAACATATTATAAAGGTTTAGAATTCAAAATTTGATTTGACTTGCGTTTCGAGCTGCTTCGAAACTCTTCTGTTTTTAAAATTGTATCCAAAATGGCTATAATGTGGTTATTTTCATTTTTTAACCCTATTTTTCTCGAAAATTTAACGTGACGGGAAAAATTCGATTTTTCATTCCTGATTAGTTTCCATTAAAGGAAGGAAAAATTTACATTTCGAATGAATGACAAGAAAAAAGTTAAAATCTGTAAACTAGTGTAATTAATAAAGAAAATAAACGATTATTAAGCTACAAATGGATTTATACCCTTTTTCCTTTGAAATATGCTTTTTAACTTAATTTTATTTAATGAGTAAAATTACCTCTCAACATTTCATCTGAGCAATGTAATCATTAATAATTAATGCGATTAGAAAGTTGTTCCAATTATCATTATTACGAACCTACACATTCCACTTAAAACAAAAAAATTCCTGCGGTAACATTTCAAAGTTCAATTACTTTTGATTAATTTATGAACATATTGTACACCATTGACTGTGTAATTTTAAATATAAAAAAAAAGATCTATATCTGACTAAAACTACTAGTAACTCATTATTTCCAAAAATGGACTTATACAACTTTCAAAAACTACGTCTCATATAACTGTAGAAATAAGTATAAAGGAAATAAAGTTAAAATAATCACTTACATGTGACCAATCAGTGAATCAATCGCACGATAGAAATATTTACAAGTTTAAAGGGTTACGCCTAGTGACGTGATTTTCAAGAAGTTTTTTACCAGTTTAGTAAATATTTATTGAAATGTTAGAAACAATATTAAAAAGTTCATATTTTAAGATATTTGTATTGTAATTCTTATTTAATGAAAACATTATGAAAAATGAAGGAAATATGGCTCTTTTCCCAGAACGCTTTTTTTTTATATTGTGACGAGCAATTGAAACCGAGAATATTGCTTTAGTATAATACATTATAAAGAGATTGGACGAAGTTTTTACTAAAATTTTGGTTTTTAAACAAATGGCAATGATTTTACCAAAATGAAAATTCCTTCATTCAACCCTTTGCCTGTTATTATAAGAAATAAGCACGTAAAATTTAAAATCGATTGAAGAAATAGTTTTTGACTCACCGGAACATAATTTTTTAAAAAACGTAATCGTAGTTAAAGTTTCATGTGGATTGGCTCATGACTCGTGGCAGCACTCTTTAAACGCTTATAACTTTTGAACGAATGCTTCTATTCTTTTGAAATTTTTGCTTAATGTTCTCAGGATGAATGCAGAAAATTTAATCTATATTTGTCCTCTCTCAAAAAGCAAAAATATTTCACATTCAGAATTTAAAAATTTGTTTACAGTTTTTTTATGTTTAGGGGATGATTTTACCCTCTTATTTATTTATTTATTGTTTTGCTTAATACAAGCTACAGAGATTTACTTAAACTACGACTAGAATAAGATTAACCTAAATTAATTAGTCAAAAGGGGCGTGGATCAGGCAGGGATAGGGCGCGCTTAAGGGAGGATTTGTCGAGGTGGAAATCGAAGGCAGTAGAGTTGTTGACCATTCGTAGCATTCTAGTTAGTTAGAGAGTAGCTATACTAGGCTGAGGGTAATTTTTCCCTCAAAACTGGTAAAACTTGATTGAAGTGTTTTTCATCACTCGAAGCACAAAAGTATGTTACATTTAGAATTTTGAAAAATATTCCAGATTATTCCAATATTTTGGGGGATGACTACACCCCTTTTTAGCGCCTAAAGGTTGATTTTTAATCTTTCTTTATTGAAAACACATCACATTGCATTTTTGAGATTGATTTAATATAAATAATCTAATAAGAAACGTCTTTGTCCTAAATGATTATTTTTTGATAAAATTATTCCTTTAGGGTGATTTTAACCCTCAATTAGGGGTGATTTTTTAATATTTTCGAAAAACTAAAAGCTATGCCTGATACATTTTTTACGTCTTTTCTTAGTTCGCTGTGAAATGTGCGAAAACAGGCGATTTTTGCGGCGACTCTTTGTTTAAATCTTGTAAAAAGAGAACTGAGTGTACTATACAAACTATAAATTTTATAATTTTGCGTTAAATTAAAAAAAAAAAGTAGTTTTAGGTTTTTAAACAATTATTTTTCGTTTCTGTATTCTTTATTTTTTGCAGATTTTTACCCCTAAAATTAAGGTCAAGAGAGCCATTTTAATTTTTCATATTACTTAAAGGTTAGGAACCCTATTTTTCGCCAAGTTTTAAACCATTGTTTTTAAAAATTTTTTTCCGTTCTTTTGAATGGTGCAATCAGAATATCGAATTTCAGGGTGCGTCATTCCGAAGAATCAAAAAAACTTTCTTTTTTTTGGCATATCCGCCACTTATTTAAAACATAATCTCAAAATTAAGGGCGCAATACTTACCCATACAACCAAAAATAGTCCCGGACTCATTTTCAGTTGAAAACATGATTGCAGGATAGATTTTTACGTCTTAAAAATGGAAAAAACTATATTTTTTTCGGTTTTTTTTTTTTTTTACTTGATAAAATTAAAGAGCGTAATGCTCACCCATATGACTACAAACACTGTAGGACTTATTGTTAGGTGAAAACATTCTTTTAGTATCGATTATTACTTCTCAAAACTCAAAAAAACTAAGTTTTTTGACAGTTTTGCCATATATTTAGAGCATAACCACAAAAAGGACTAATACTTGCCGATACAAAACAACGTTCAAGGACTCAAGTACAAACATGACAAAGCATGAAACATAGGGAAACTTCATATATAGAATTATTAATTTATTTGCTGGAAATAAGGATATATTTCCAATCTAGGCTGGAATAACGTTTATATACAATGATACAAAAAACAAGTCCAATTTCTATCAAAATATAAAGCAATATATATTATTAAAGATATACATTAGTAGTAAAAACATAGTTATAACAGAATGTATTTAATAACAAATAAAAATAATAATCCACGATTATTGGTAACATAAAAATAAAGGTTTATGGAAATTTTCAGAATTTTTGGATTAAAACTGCGGCCGTACGACATTTTTTCGAAAAATGGGACGAAGCCGATTGTAGACGATGTAGACCTAGAGGGCTAAAAATTGGTATGGAGGCATCTTTTGACACAGCCTATCAAAAGCGCCACCCGCCGTAGCGATTCCGCTGGGGGCAGATTTCACCACCTTATCCCGCTATAGCATTTATTCCCTATTTGACCAGATTTGAAAATAATCATTTCATTGGGCGGCAGATTGCTTTCTTCATTTTAAAGCCTTCATTTTGAATTTCTCAGAGAAAAATTAAGCTATATACAAATAGATTAACACCTCATAAAAATGCATTTAAAGAAAAGAAGTTTTTCGACTATTTTTGGTTTTTTGGATTTGGCCAATTTTTGAAAAATCAAAAAATGTCCCGAAAAACTCTGAAAAATTCACACGTGTTCTTTGGCTAATTTAAAGTATTTTCTGTCATATACAATTTTCTTGTAAAGTTGATCCTTTTCGTGTAAAAAAATCGCGACATTTTTTATTACATTGCTATACATAATGGCCATTTTGCAAAAACTTAAGCAAAAAAGAACTTTCAAAACTATGTTTTGAGAATATCTAGACATTCGGACCACGATTTCTGGTAGTTATATGATCATTCAATAGTAGCAACTACAAGATAATCAACTTTGAAAAGAAAAAAGACCAACAAAAATTCGCAGTTTTCTTAAAAAACCCAAAAAATAATAGGGTTTTTGAAGATTTTATGCAAAACAAATGCCAGATTCTGAAAGAACACCCCCGAAAACCCCCTATATACGATTTTGGAAGAAAATCGCCCCAATTTTCTATTCGAATCGTACAATTGAATTTGGGTGCACAAAATTCTCGTTTTGCGCATTAATGGGTTAAGGTCCATGGTCAAGGTCAAGGTCCACCAAAAATGTTTATGGTTGTAATGACATGCCTTGATAACTACAAACAACTTTTGTGTTCAAAGATTTCTGTTAGGGACCTTGGTTTCTGAGTTAAGCGACTAGAGATTTCGTGAAGTGTACTTGGGTCTACAGCAAATGTCTCACACTTCACCCCTCTATATCTCCGCAACTAATCATAGGATGACTTCGGGCCCATTGAGACTTTTGATCAGCAGGTTGAGAACTACCTTTCTGCAAAGTTTCAGCGAATTTGACCGGGACCCGATTTCCATACAATTTGTGCGGGGTCCTTTCTTCCAAATTATTTCTATATAAATCCCTTATGGGTTATGTCATTTCATATTTTAGATACCTTCCCCATGCAAAATTTCTATATGCTCTTAATGTTATTTTTACGACTATACTTACGCCATTTTTATTAGTTTGTAGTTTTCCAACAAACCAACCATAGTCCGAAGTATGACCTATGATTGGTTATCTTGTTTTCAAAAATAACTTCAATACGATTTGTTCTTTTCCAAAACTTATATATATATTAAATCGTATTTTGATCGTTAGTGAAAATGAAAATTAAATTAAAAGTTATATAAAGTATAAAAATAATTTATGAGAGATAAATAAAACAACCTTGACGAGTTTTGCTAAATTTTTTTTTTATTCAAGATTTTAACAAATTGTAGAAAATAAGATTTTCCATCACATAACTTGACTATGGAAATAAGAATTAATTAAAATTAGGACCTCCGGCGCCCTAAAGGTGTGTGTGTTTGTGTGTGTGTGGGCGGACGCCAGTACGCCACAATAAATACATAAACAGGTGCAATACCGAGTTCTGTGCATGACTACGTGAATGAGAATGTGTATGTATGGTGGCAGCTGCTGCTTCTGGAACTTATATACATCTTTAATTAATTTTATTTTCATTTCTTTATTTTTGGCTTGAGTGTGATATAGGTGCAGGGGGGTCGGTGTAGAGTCAAAACACTTATATACGACAACTACATAGGCTCTGAGCGAACTATACAAACGAAAGGAGTGTGTTTCAAATGTTACAATACAAGGAAACTCTTAAGTAACTATTGCACGAGATTTTCCCTATTATTGAGCTCTGGACTAAGACTAATGCGGCGAGAGTGCGGGTGAACTCAGGATTTTTGTATCTTACAGAACTAAAAAAAAATAAAAAAACAAGACTGGTAACAGATTTACCCGCGCCACCCCGGTCGGGGGCGGGCCGAAAACAACCGGACTAAACGTCTCCTGGAGGCGGGGCGAGAGGCGGGCCTACGTCTAGGGAGGTGTAGTAAACTAGGAGTTAAAACTTCACAAGGACACGGGTGTCTCTCTTTTCTTAAGTAATTTGACTAGCACAAGTATTTTTTCTTCGGTTTCATCATTCGAATGCGTCATTTTGTGCCGCCCGCTGAACTCACTCCGTTCGCTACGGGATTCGGCTGAGGGGGCTGTGCCCCAATTGGGGCCGGCTGCTGTGACTGGGTGGGGGGTGAACGGGCGATTTGACTGCGAACTGCCTGTGAACTGGGCTTTGGAGCAATCACACCACCAACATCAGTCCGAACATTGCCGCATATCTGCAAAAAAAACATAGAAGAAGAAAATCCTTAGTAACAAATATTACAAAATTATATTATATATTATATATTATATTAGTTTTAGTTTTAAATTGCATTTTTTGTCTTCTTTAAAAAAATCAACATTGTACACAAAATTTAAAAAATTTACAAAATGTTGACACATATTTTTAAATTCAAATTCAGGTTTTCTAAATTTGCAAATTTATTTTTGAAAATTTGTAATATGTTTTTGAAACCATAGACAAAAATTAAAAATTGTATCCAGTGTTATTTATAATTGTATAACAATTCCAAATTTATTGCAAGTTTCAAAAACCAGAATTTTTGAATATCGTATAAAATACCATCACTTTTTATTTAATATTTCTTCAAAGAAATTACAAAACAATTGCTGGTGAAGAGGGAAACTTGAATCAATCAATTCCACATACCCATATTAATATATGTATAAAATTGTGCACTAATATCTCAAAAAACTGCAGATTAATAGCAATTTAAAAGTACCTATACCTTGGGAAATTCCTATGAAATATTTGAGAAAACAAAATATATTATTCATATTTTTTTTCCTATTATACAACATGCATAGAAATAAATATCTTTACATTTTTAAACTTAAAGAAAATAAATTCTATTTTTTTGGAAAATTTTTTTCGCAGAAATGCTAAGCAACGTAAAATAATTTTGAAATTGAAATTTTATTAATCTTAAAAATTTATTTCGTCATTTAATTCTATTCGAATTATTTCCCATTAATAAATCGCAAAAAGCTTTTAGACCGCTCTTGTTTCTGTTTCTCAAAATACTAGATTTAAAACTTTAAACGTGTTTTAGTTAAAATAAAATTTTGGGTCAATTCAAAATTTATACAAATTGGGCATATTGTTAATTTAAAAAAATTTTTAACAAAGACCATTTAGTCCAAAATTTGATTTTGATTTTTAAAAATTTAAAATTTATTTTTTCAAAAATTTTAAAATATTTTTCAAAAATTATCCCAAAAAAAAAATTGTTACCTGATGGTGATGCTCCCAATCTTTGTGTTGACAAAATGCCCCGCAGTACCGTGCCGTATTGCAGCCGGAGCAAGTTTCATTCGCCTTCCTGCCGCAGTTCCAACAGGCCTGTTGGGAAAGGGTTGAGGGGTTAGAGCTATTCGGTAATGGTTGAGAAAGATCTCCTACACTGTGCCCGGCAGAAAGGGAAGGTGACTTATTTTCTACATCTCCATCAACTGCGTGTTTGCTCATATCCACGAAGAATTTTTCCATTTTAAGCCGCTCCTGAGCCATAATTTCGACGGCACGGCTTTCAGCTGCTGCCACTGCTCTTTGGATTTCTATAACTGCCTGCCGTTTCACCTGGATGGGGGTTTTTTTAAGGTAAAAAAAAAGAATTAAATAAGGCAAAGAAATTTTTTTTTAAGTTACATCTGCTGTTAAGATTGTATTAATCTAGAAAACAGAAGATTTCTAGATCTTTTCAGCCAGATATATGTTAGCTGAAAACCTCCTGTATCTTTAACTAAGAATGATCGTGTTGATTTCACAGATCTCTCATAAAAATGGCAGATGTTCACTCAATCACGTTTAAAAGGCTCTTACCTGATTGACTGCATCTTCAGCATTTCGCTTGAATTCAGCCACTTTCTCTTCAGTCTGGCGGCGGATTTCAGCCACCGCAGTGTCTGAATAACTCGGCTGAGGATCGACGCCGCGCTGCTGAAGAATTGTAATAGCCCGTTTTGTCTTGTCCACCATCGCTGATATGCAATTGAGCATTGTGTGAATGTTTTTCCACTCCTCCTCCCCACTCATTCGACTCATCCTCTGGGATTCAGCAGATCTTGTATCCCTTTCTTCTCTGTGACTTGACTGGAATGAGATTTTTCAATATTTTAATCTAAGTTTATTAAAATCATTGTTTAGTATGCAACCAACTGGTATAAAGCGCTTAAGTTGTAAATACATTACAAAATAAAGAGAATTCCCACATCTTGCAAAAATTATAATTTTTTTGAATTTCATACCAAGAAATACTTTTTTCTATATCTTAATACAAAATATAATTTTAAATTTAATTATACCCTTAAAACCAGAAAGTCAGTAATTTTTGTTTTTATAAATGGTCTGTTTCTCAAAAAATTACTACTTTTGTTTTGAAATATGTAATTTAATTTTTTTACTAATTATAATCACAAAAATCTTAAGTAGTATATTGAGTATCATATTGAACTATATTGAAAATAATTTTAAAAACACGATTTCCATTTGTATTGTGAATTTTGTAATTATATAATTCTAGAAAAATATAGGGTATAATTCAATTAAAATATACTTTAATGAGAAGTTTATGGTACTTAATAATAAAATTGTATTAATCGAAAAAACAAACTATCGTAAAATCACCTAGACCAGCTAGGGTAAAATATTTTGTATGGCAATTAATAATTAGTTAAAAATGTTACTAGTATTTTGTTATTTTGTATCAAAATAAGGCTTCCTAAGATTTGGTAAATCACCTAAACTTTGTTGATATGTCCCAGAATTTGGGGAGATTTTTGCCTACGTCATTTTATAATGCAGCACAACAAAATTTAACCGATCTTCTAAACCAGAAATTAGACTATATAGTACTTTTTGAAATATGTTTGACTCGTTGAATCCGAATCTAACCTCAAAATTGCTTGAAGTCGTCAGATTTTTGATAGTTCTTAACCTAAAATTGAGAAAAACCCTGCTTTTCGCAATATTTGAGGTTAAGTTATATTACGAGTTAATTTTTCTACACAAAACTCGTTACGGCATCTCAAAATCCAGTTTCAAGCCCGCTTAAAATATCACACACTACAATTTGGTATTGTTATATTGAGTTTAATTGGTTTAGAGCTCAAGCCAGCTTAAGGAGGGTAGGGTTAATTCGCTTCATTTGAAGCATATCTTTGATAATTTGTTTTGAGCATATGGTGAAGTTTATTTATTAGTAAATTGTACACATAATAAAGTATAATTTCGAGAATATTCAGTTAAATTTTTAGCCTAAAATATTAAGAAATAAGCCATTGAGAGAAAATCTTCGGATACTCTTTAAAAAATAAAGCAGTTTGCGTGGACATCAGAACTCATTACTGGATTATCTCAAATCGAATATATTTTGTTAGGTTATGAGTTTCTCGAGCTAATGATGTCGTTTTTTGACGATTTTTCAATTTTTTGCATAATTTTAAAGTCAAAAAAACGAATTTTAGGAGAAAAGACTGGACAATGTCAGCCTATTTGTCGTAGTAAAACTAATTATAATGCAAAAAAAAAAAAATCAAATACAAAAATAAAAGAAATGCAACAAAAATAAGGACCCCCCCCCCCCCCCCCTCCCCCCATCCTTAAAAGCTAGCTTTCTGTTTCTAACCTCATAGTGCAAGAACTCGCCACCCGTAGCATAAAATCTATAATCTAATTTCCTCATCAACGCCTAACCTAAATATCGGAATATCTCAATATCGTAATTCGTAACATTTACTTGATGCGTGATCTTAATGCACCAAAATAGCATAATTCGCGCATATTATCCTGAATCTTGAACTGAATAGCTGAATGTAAAGCTGAATAAAACTTTGCAGCGAAAATGTTAATTATATCAAAATTTGTAATTTTTAAAGAAACACCGAAATTAAGTGAATTTAAGACTTAAAGTAAACTAGTTTAATTTCTCGCGAGTTATGGTATATATATTTTTTCCTCCATAAAGAGTACGGACATTAAGAATATGTTACTCAATTTCCGAATACCTACCAACCAAATAACATACTAAACTCAGGAATTTCAACTAACAATTTCTCGGAAAGGGAAAAAGATAATAGAAATATTCAAAATGTATTTCACACTTTGAGTGGACAAGCAAACTTTCTAGAATTTGTTATTTAAAATATGAAACTATTACCACATTGAACAGATAGTTTAATAAGTTTTATTAAACCCTAATTTAAGCAACAAATCGGGTTTAACTTAAACTAGTCTTAAGCTCAAGTGATTTGAAAAATTCCTTAGACTACAAAAAGTAAAGACTGGTCACCTACCTTATCCAGAAGCACCCCAAAACCTTCCCCTTGATTAACAGCGCTGGGCTGAAATTCAAAGAGCGGGTGCTGACTGCTGAATAGGTTGCTGGATGCGGAAGTGATCAGGGAAGAGTGACTGTGTCTTTTCGCGGGGGGGTACATGTAGTCGTTCCAGTCCTGGACGCCACTGTGCGGATCGCTCGCCGTGTCCGATGATCTGCGCTTGTTGCTGCTGTACATCACCCCGTTCCCGTTGACGGCGGCGCTGGCAGGCGTCTCCAGCGGGAGGAAAATCTCGCCGTGCTCGGCTGGTCCGTGCGAGAGCTCCATTGCGCAGGTATCGTTCGTGGTCACATACTGCAAAGTGGTCTGGGAACAGAAAGAAAGGGATTAAACTTGCCTTGCTTCGGGAATCGAGCGTCAGATGGCGCCTACCTGATTTGTGGCCCTGGCTAGTCCGGCTATCTCTCGCTGCAGCAGCGGTATGTGGCTCTTCAGGTAGGGAATCACGTAGGGCCTAAGAGGGTAGTTGGTGGCTTCCTGCAGGGCTATGCGGAACTCCTCTATGTTAATTCCGCCACTCTGCAATTATAGAGAGAATAAAAATGTCGTAACATCAACTATGTTTTTCATCTTTCTACTACGATTTAATGACATTCAATATTTCAGCTCCAAACACATAAAATAGATATTTTGGACTGATCTTCGCAATCTTTCGATCTCAATCCGATCGAGAATTTTTGGGAGATTATTCACAGAAGAATTTACAGGGAAAATTGAAGAGTTTTGTCCTTTATTTATTGTTTGAGGCTAATAAGACAGCGTAGGAAAATATACTTAAAGAAATAACTGATAATTTAATATCCTCCACGCCAAGAAAATACACTAGTATTACATTAAAAATAACGAGTTTCCGACAAAATATATTATTATAAAGTTTCATTTTTCTAAACATCCAGGGGATGTAATATCGGCTATGGAATAATATTTTTGTGTTAATTATTTTGTATGAATTTTTAGTTAAGTATTTTCTGGTATTCGGCTGCTTTCTTTTTAAAAATGCTATAAAAATAATATTGTTCAATATTTTCAAAATTTTACTGATTTATTGAAAAGCGTAAACCTTCCGATGGAATACGATTTCATTTAAATAGCTGTTTCGGCTGGCTTGACAGTAGCCCATCATGTCAACCAAATTTTGCAGCAAATTTTTGCTAGTTTGGGACCATATTTCATCAATAATTTTTAATGGAACCCCACAATAAAATTCCAACGGCGTCAAATCGCTTCAGAAACCCAATACTCACTTTGAAAATAACTTTACAATATTTCTCAACGTTGTTCAAGCGTAAATCTACTCATTTCTTATCGCGGAGTTATAATACTGTGTTTCTGTGTATCTTTTGAGCGCCAAAGAGCTTTATGTATTAAAATGATATGTAATTTAAAAAGAAAACAACTGATGGCCCATTCTATATTACGAAGATGTTGCTTTCCTGTAAATATTGGGGTATAAATTGAACTTTACAAGGGGTGCTTTAGTTTTGACCAATACTGTATGTAATATCTTAAATATCTGTCTATGAATCTACCTTTTATTCTTGTAATATAAGAAAAAATTTAAAAAACTTACCGCCAGAGAGAGGACTAAAGCCCGAATACGATCACTGACTTCTGGATGTGTATCCTGAGCGAACTGTACCAAGGATCCAAGAAATTTTCGAATTTTGCAAAGTGCCCTCGTCTGTTCGAGATGTGGTGTAATTGCGGAAGTTGCGGGCGGGGGTGTTGTCGTGGCGCCATTAACGACAGGTGATGAGCTCGCATTCCGATTGGGCCGAGGCGGAGCCAGGCTTGTGTGATGAATCTGGGGGGACATGGGGGATCGGGGAGCTATAGCCCTCGCACTTTCCGGTGAGTCTGGAGTGCGGCAGTTATCCTTGCCATTACCTGAAATTATTTCAAACATGCAAAGTTCCATTCTGTGAGTCGAATCGGTGGCCTGGCATAATTGATGGGAACCAGTACAAGATGGCATCGTTTGTTAAATGGATTTAGAATGGTGGAAAACCCTTTCGCAAACAGACAGACCACATACATTATGAGGTACAAAATCGGTCCGGGACCGAACATGTGTTCCACATTAGTCCAGGGGAGAAGTTTCCTGAGCCACCCTGTACTCGGTGCTATACTCTACTGTATGCTATGCTACTGACGAGCAGAGCAGGGGGAGGAAATCGATTCCTCTTTTATTGTTTAGCCATTATCGTGTGTCCATTGAGTGCTCAACACGGCAGTCTTCGGTAGTTTTGAGTCGCTCTGGCTCGTTCTGGTTCTGCACGAATGTCCCTGACAAATTCCGAGACCTTCATCCAGCTGCTGTGTGTACGTGCTCACTGCTCCTGGCTGATCCCTGATGCAGGCACACGTTGCCAAAACGGGAACGACGGCATCGACTGCACCAGGAACAGCAGGAGCACTGAGCAGAGCACCCAGTGGAACTCCAAAAGGCATCCTGTTTGCACTATTTTCCCTATAACCTCATCACCCCCACACTTTATCCTACAGGAGAGGTAAAATAAAACGTTCATGCCGGGAGGCAGTATCCCGGTGCACCCGTGGGCTAAAAATTCAAGCCGGGCGACATGGCAGTCCCCATTATAGGGGGATTCCCCGGCCGAAACGTAAGTGTGTTCAGGTGTTCGGCTTCAGGTAACTGCTAGAATTTATGTATGCTAATAAGGTTCCTTGTTGGAGCTGCTTGGATTAATGTGTAAAGGAAAAAAAACTGGAAACTGAGGTTTTTGTTTCTTCTTTGACTGCCACCACACCCCCGAAAGGAAAAAAATTCGTTCAGGGACATTTATAAGCATTTTGGTTAACAGACCGAAAGCAGAACTGAATCCAGTTCCTTGTTTTTTATGGATTGCGTGCCTGTAATTTATTTTTTCCTGGAACTGCGCTGCATGCGATGTGATGAGATACGGTGCATACAATAAATGCACTCAGTAACTACAGATTAAATAAAACGTAATATTAAGCTTAACACCGGGTAGTACGATGAGAAAATGAAAATATGTGAAGCAAGGACTAGTCTTGGAATTATATGTTTGCAAAATGCATAAAACAATATTTATGATCAAATTATAAGTGCAACTATGAAAACTAAGTCAAATGCAACATTTTTCAATATTTAAAATATCCTTGGGATCGATTTATAAATGATATTTGCAATAGATGCCAAAGCCGATAAGAGAAACATAATAGAGCTCAAACTTAAACTGCATAAAATAAGCTTCAAATTATAATTTTTTGCAGATGTACCATTTCTTATTAAATTAAAAATAAATATAAAAATTCGAAAAATATTCTTATAACAAGAATTTGTTGTTTAATTAACTTTAAAACGAAAATACTATGTTGTTTTTTTACGAGTTTTATTATTATTCCAGTCAGTGTAGGTATTTTTCTTTTTAAATTGATTTTTAATTAACCCTCAGGAGGTACACTGGGTATACATAGTATACGAGAGCACTTAATTTAATGCTTTGCCCTTCTCCAACAGTCGATTGAACAGAGTGCTACTATAGCGGGGAAAAAAGTTTATCATGATTATATTCGTATTCTACACCGTCTGACGAATCGATAGAAAAAAAAAATTTGTAAATCCATCGCTTCAATGCAAAGAAATTAATATTAGGTCGTCCGGAGCAAAGTTGCATGTACATAAAATAAAATAAAATAAAATATAATCTGTATGCTGTAGCCGACTTTTTGGTTGATTGTATACTTCTAAATTATGAGTACAGTATACTACGTGTTTTTCCACTTGGCTCGAATTAAGTTCGTGAGGCACCCATTTAGCACAGAATTTGTTATGTTCCGTTTTTTGGTAATAATTTCATGCACAATTGATATTGGAATTCCCAAATTAGTCGACAAAGAGGTAAGAGACCAAGAACGCGTTTGACTACTAAAAGCTGACTGAATTAAATCTATCCGTTTTTGCAAAATATCCTCTGAAGTTCGGTCACCCCCTCGATGTTCTTCAATGTCGCCGTTCCTATTTGAAGAGTTTAAACCAGAACTGCACTGTTCGCTTGCTGAGGGCGTTGTGCCCTACAATATTTTATAATTGACGGTGGGCTTCGGTAAAACTCGATGTTCACGATCACTTATAACATTCTTTAATTCTGTCTTCGAACCGGACCCCATAGCGAACACCTAGCGCTGGTGCACGCTGGAACAATAACTGAGCTACTGAACTATGTGTGATTCATGGCCCAACATATTACCATAAAAAATATATCTTTCATAAAATATGCGCAACTTTGCTCCGGATGACCTTATAGTTCACGATGCAGGGGTATGACATACCCAGTGTGCCTAGATAAGTAAGTCCCGTAAGTGTACCCCCTGAGGGTTAATAATATATAAAAATATCTACCACTTTTGTGATAATATCTAAATCTGACCTTGAAAGGAACTATAAAAGTGGTCACTAGCTTTATAAAATTTTAAATGTTTAAAATTTGGTTAAAAATATGTGATGTTATGTTTATCTATCGTCTAGAATTATCCCTGGGCCAAATTTTAGAAGGACGTGGACAAAATTAAATCTTCTAGATATCTTTTATTTACTATCGACTCGACATATTGGTTAATGAAAAAATTCTATTAGTTTAAATTAAAAATCTATGTGACTCTCACTATTGCTAAGTGTAGGGGTATTTTGATTTTTGTAAATGCTATGGCACTTTTTTGAATAAATCCTTCTTAAACGGCTATGCCTAACAATATGATCAATGTCGAGTATTTTCGTACAAAGAAATTAAATTTCGAATTACTAATCTCCGAATTTTCGATTGTACGAGCTTGAAAAAGTACATTTTTTTTTTTAATTTAATTTTGTGAAGATATTTATTTAATTTAAAAAAACGCAAAAAACAAGGTAAAAAAATAGAGGCAAATGATAAAGAACTAGATAGTGAAGTAGTCTCCTTATTTTCTTGTTTTCTCGAAGAAAGATCAATGTGAAATTTATTTAATCAACATTTTTTATTAATTGTACCTGAAAAAAAATTCTAGAGTTGACGACAAGATCTTGGTACTCTCAGATCCGGAGTTCTGTACGCTAACCATTGCTCTATTTTGATAAATTTATAAAAAAAAAACAACTCCATAAAATAATCTTTGGATCAGCAAGTAGATAGATATAAAGAAGCTTCAGTAATTTCAAGAAGTCTTTAAAAAAGATGGATTGCATTTCCTTTGAATTGGTACGAATAATCAAGTTAAAATCCATGTATAAGAAACAAATTTTGAATTACATAATGACCAAAAACTGTACAACAAAACACTTTAAAATTTCGAGTATGAGTTCAATTAATATTAAACCAAATTTCATAAAGTTCTGATAATTTTCACTAAACCCCGTGTTAGATATAGGATCATTTTTTTTAGACTGGTGACCCTCCTTAAAGATACAGCCACCGCTCTAGTGAAATCAGCGCTCCCAAAATTTTACGGATATGGCTCGCCTGGATCATAATAATGTTATTCCCTGAAATATAATTTTTACAATTTCATTTAGCATCGGTTTTCAAGGTTAGGTTTAAGTTCTTTAAACTTAAACAATAGATAGGTATAACCAATAAATTTCATTTTAAAATTATCTACAGAATAATAAAAATTGTTTAACTAAAAGAAAAACTTAAAAAATTCTATGTTTATAAACAGAGCCTAGAAGTAAGGAAAATATAATGCGGAGTTATATTCATATCTCTTTTTAAATTATTAAAGTTAAGAAGTAATGTGAAAAAGTTTGATTATTAGAATTTAGCATTATAGTTAAAAGTATTATGTTATTAAAATGATAATTAATAAAAACATTCGAAAATCTATTGTTTAAACATTAAAGCACTCGCTTAATCCGTCGGTCTTTTGGGTTTAAGATTATCTGTCTATTGTTTAAAAGTTATAGCACTCGCTTTTGTAGGACTATTGAGTTTTTTTTTTTTTTATCTTTTTACTGTTTAAGAGTCATAGCACTCATTTTCCTTTGGTCATTTGGATTTATAACCACTAACCTATTGTTTAAAAGTTACATCCCTCACTTTCCCTCGGTCTAAAAATTTTAGGACCACCTGTCTATTACTTAAAACTTAGTAATTTACATCACTTATTATTTATTGTTAATTATACTTTTACTTTCAAATAAGTTAATTCTCTATTTTTTTATACAACTATAAAGAAATTCAATTAATTTATTTAGCGTGTATATATAATAGTACATTGAAGTTGGTGTCGCTATCCTAGTCTTATACTAAAAGAGCGAGAGTGAAATATTGTAAATTTCTTACCACTCAAATATTAATTCGTTAGTTTTTACAGGAGGTATTCAAAATTAATATAAATTCATAGAGGACAAATTTAAAAACCACATAGAAGGATCAAGAAAGGATATCTATGCTGTACAAGACTTAGTACTACGTTTGATGACTTTCTAATCTGTTCATTTTTATGGTGCAGATTTCCTCAGCCAGTTTTGTGTTAGTATGATCTTGAAGTAGTTTTGTCGAGCAATACGAGGGGAGGCTTGTAATAATTTTTAATATTTTATTTTGCTGTACTTGCAGTTTATTTTTATTTGTTTTTTTAAATAAAAGAAATATTTCATTGTGGCTTGCCTCTCTAAGACATTTAAAAAATTAATTTTTAAAAATTATATGTACAAAAAAATTGTTCCTTCGTCGCATTTTGGCGCCCTAACTCTCTTATAAGGTAGAGCAGTCTCTGTAAAGATACTAAAAGCAGAAAAAATGTTTTTCAATGAGCAGTTCTCTCGCAGTTCTTATTCTTTTTCTTGGTCAAGTGTCGCAAACGTAGTCTTAGGCTTGGTCTCGGTCTTGCTACCGCTAATATGTATTGGTCTTGGTCTCCGGCTTGGACATTCTGCAAGGCCGAGACCCAAAGTGCAAGATGAAAACCGATTTTGCTCATCTCTACTTTCAGAAAAGGACCTTTTTCTTATTTGTATAGACATAATTTTAATAAAAACCATATTATTATTGTCCATGACCATTTCAATGTCTACGTCTCTCTAACCCTCATTCCCATCTTGCTCTTTATTATATTCTAAGCCGACTTTTAGCAATCTATACCCAAAAAGTAAGTAGGTACTCCTTTTTCTAACTTACCATCTAAAGAAGATAAGCAGCTCCTTATCCGCGCCTTAGAACCGTTAAGCACCTTTCAACGTATTACTGTATATATGTACTGTATGCTGCCCACGCACCGTTAAATTGCAAAAATCACAGCCCTAAGCTGGGCCGAAACCCGGGGCGAGTTTTTTTTTATTATCTCTAAATTCGCCGCGGGCGGCGATATCTCGGTCCTGGCAGGCGATCGGCATCGGGCGGGCAGAGGGGGGTGCAGAGGGACTGCTGCGGGGCTGCGCTGCCCTTATCGCCTGATACGGGCTCGTTGAGAAAATATTTAGGCAGCCCCATCCATTAACACCCCTCAATCGCATTGTTAACCACCCTTGAGAGCACTCGGGCTCTAAACGAAATTCCGCGTTGTATCCAGAAGCAATTTACATCAATCCGGGAGGGATGTGAACATTCCCATGCCGGGCGGGCGAGGGCGAGGACGCGGGTGGTGGATTCCCGGCGGAATCGGTTCCTGGTCCGCCCGCCCCCGACTCGAAACCCACCACCATTCTCCGCGTGCCGGATTCGTGTTTTGTATCGCCGGGCCACAGATGGAGCCACTCTCCCTCCCCCTCCCCCCTCTCTGAATGGAATATCGACTCCCGGCCACATGTAAGGCTGAAAGTTTTTCCCAGTTCCGGAAGAGGGCGCGGGTGGGCGGTGCGGTGTGGTGACGTGCTTGTGGTGGTGGTGAGTTTTCTGGATGATGTGTGTTGTATTGTGTGTATATATGTTTGGATGTATATACCGGGAGCCAAATGGGAAATTTCTTGTGTTACCAGCTGGATCGTGTTTGTCAATGGCCCCTGCTGTCATCCGCCCGGTTTTGTTCGCCTGTCCGGCCCGTCCCCGCAAGTCCCTCTCCTTTAGAAAGAAAGGTGCTCGCTTCAGTGCCTGGGGGAACCCCCCCTACCATCTCCCGAATTTCGATAGATACCATCGGGAACCAGCAGCATTGGGGCTTTGTTTGCGTGAGAAGAGCGCAAGGTGGACTGCATTAGGGACGTCGCCATTCATGGGGAAGAATACCCGTCATCGTCGTCGTTGGCGTCGTCATGGACCGGACCTGGACCTGGACCTGGTCCTCGATCCGGTGGACGGCGAACGGCGAGCACCGACCGGTCGACAACCAGCGACAAAAAAACCGCCCGCACCAGAAGCTGGACTTTCCCAGAGAAAGTTTTCACTGGAAGTTGATTTACTTTTTGGTTGGCCAAGTTATCCAGAAACAGGAAGAACGATTGTATAGAGGTGTAACTCTACAACCGGGGTATAGATATCGTTCCCGGTGCTCCCGCTTTTTCCTCCTCTGAATGAAAGTTAAAAATTAAACTCGACCAGATGGCGGGTGAAAACATTACAATTTTTAGCAGATGTATGACGACGGAAGCGAATTAAGTCGTGCTCCCAATCTGCATCTAATATTCGCCTCCCGCACCTTTCTGACAAGTCTTCCTCCCTCCCTTCCTAACAAGCTCTATCTTCCCGGGTCTTCCCGGAATTCCCGATCTTCCCGACAAGCGGCGGCGGTGTCCTTCTGCTGGTTGGACTAATGTTGGAGTTGGAAGAGCACAAGCCGAAGTTGGAAATTTATTTACATTTTCAATTTGGAACTTGCTGCTGCTGCTGCGAGCAAGTCATTCGGGCCACGAACGTAAACTGGGGGTTTAATGGTGTTTTAAATTGTGCCAATGAAGCGGAGGTTTATTGTTCTCCAGGGGTGTAGTGAGGGTAGTTAAACTGTCTGTACTGCTGAGACTTATAACCGAAACTGAGGGCAGCTTACAACATTTTTTGGGGTTAATTTTTGAAAAACTTTTCCAGTAACTCAGTTAGGGTATTTTTCAATAAATTTTGAACACTAATGGATTAAGAAAAAACATAAAGATGTTTCTTTTTAAGATATGTATGATGCACTTATTTGAACATTCTTCAATTAGAAAAGAGAATTAAAGGACGAATATCGATAATTACGAAATTATGTGTCATGTCACCTCATATCACGTATCATGTAACGTGTCATGCCACGTCACCTGGCGTAACATTAAGATATATAACAACCTAGCCAGAGAACATATCGATTAAGAAAAAACATCCCAACAAACAATTTGAAGACTCAATTCTTAGCCCAATTTGAAATTGACTTTTAAAGATCTTATTAACTTTTTCATAAAGAAATCTTTCGTTTAAAAGGTTTATACAAGATTTTTCTAAAAATAATTTCTGATAGCGTATTTATATATTTCCTCCCTATGAATTGATTCTTATATTACTTTTAAAAACATTCGCGGAGAACTCACCCTTGGTTGAAACCCTTAGAAGTAACATTTTCAGAACACCTATTATTCTGATTACTGTCTTACAATAATTTTGTATTAATGTTTTATAAGAAAAGTAAGAACACATTGTTCTGAGAGTTTAACTTACAACTTTTTAAGAACATATAACTGAACTCTGGGATTACGATCTTATACGATCGTTATAAAAACGAAAGCTACTATTTTAGAGAAGTAGTTTTACAAAGACTTAATGGAAGACAACAACAACCGGCCATATCTTGATTTAACCCTAGGCACCTAATGTTGGCCGTACCCTATAAACCCTAACCATTCGTCGATTCGACGAACATTTTTTAGAGTGTTTTATTTTTATTTACTAACATAACTTTTCGTTATGTTTATTACACCTGTAAGTGGACCAAATATTATTCTATAAAATGAAACAATTAATTTCTATTTCACTGTAAATAATATTTATTTTATAACTCTCATAGTAAGTCTCTAGTTTTTACAGCGAATTTTCTGTCGCGTATTCGTCGAATCGACGAAGGTTAGGTGTCTAGGGTTAAGTTGAAAAATAATTTAATTCCTTTGAAATTTTAAACTATTCTATGATTAATTCATATTTTATATCGCAAGGAGGGCATTTAATTAATTAAATTAAAAATAAAAATGTTTTTTTATTTTTAATTTTGAGAGCGATAAGCACCTTTTGTATCCATTGATAAATTGTAATACAAATAATAATTTTATTAATCATACCAATATATCAGAAACGTATTTCTACTTCAACTTTTTTAAGGCTAGGTGTTGCAAGAATATTTCGTATATAATACATTAACTCTAAAAATGAATATCATGTGTGCAACAAAACACACAATCTTATTTAAAGTTCATTGTGTAGTTAATACTTTTAGTTTTGCTTTTGAAAATTCTTAGAAGTGATTTGAAGAACTCTTCAGAAAATCATTCTTAAGGAGTTACTTTTGGAAGCAATTATCTTAGCTAAAGCTCATTTTAATTCTCATATAACTCTTTGAGGGCTTTATGAGAAAAATATTGTTTTTTGGGATAAGAACTTTATTTATAAAAAGAAAAGGAATCAAATGCTTCTCGCGTATGCTCTATATGAAACACGAGGAAATATTTGTAGAAAATGCATAATTTTGAAGAAAATCGTGTTTGAGGTAAATTTCCCGTACTATAAATAATTCTCATTGCATCATTTAGTTTACTTATAGAATAATAGAAATATTGTTGAAACTATGCAAATATTTAAGGGGACTTTTCCTTTCTAAATTGGAAAAAAAGACAATTTTTAAATATTAAAAAAAAAATAAAAACTATTATATTTATGGTTATAATTTTTTTTTATACATTGTTAAGAAGGTTCTGAGGTATACAAAAAAAATTTTTTTGGCACTTTTAATTGTTTTTCACCACTGCAGAGGACGTCTTCCAAAAGATGCATTTTAATTTGGGAGACACTTTTCTGCTTTCCTGTAACAAATTTTTTTAAAATTCCAACGGAATTCAATTTGTGAGACTTAAATAATACCTTTATAATAAATAAACCTTTAAAAAGTTAAAATTTTTTTATATTTTTATGGCATTTATACGCGATTTTATAAAAAGTTTGTTTTGGGGGTGAATTTACCCCTGTACTAAAAAGGTGGGGTGGTTTTTTTAACTTTTCAGAGGTTTATTTAGTAGTCGTATATATAAAGTATCAAAAAAAATTTGGTTTACTGAGATTAGTTTAGTAGATTTTGCGAAAAACTCCCAGTTTTGAAAAATGTGATTTTGAGAAAAACGCGTTTAAAGTATTTTTACTGTAATTTTATCGAATTAAATGGTCATATTATGGTTATAAATACAGCTATAATTTCGATTCTACTTCGAATTTCTTAATAAAATTTCAGGGAGTAAAAAAAAATCGGTTTTTTGAAAATTTAGAAAGTAAAAGTCCCCTTAAACATTTTCATTGTTTAATAGTTAATTCCAAACTTTATTCTTAAGCAGGCCACACATTGCATTACTCGGGTAAGAATGCAGCAACCGACCGAACTTAAACACGTTTAAATAGTTTTAAGCGAATTTAACTGCTCACATTGTTGCTTAATCAATTTTTAGTTAATCTTAATTTTAATTTAGTAAAATTCAAAAACTTACAATTTTCATAGTTCATTAAAAATTGTAAGGTCAATTGCATACGAAAACTTAGCTTCAGAACAATTCAGTTAGCATTTAAGAAAGAAACTTTGTAAAGGAGCGCATTTTGAATGGTTACAATTTTTTTCCGACTTGCACTTTTTTAATTTACAAGATATAAGAATTTCTTAAATTTTATTTTAATCTATCATTGCAATTTACATTACAATCACAATTTTTTTTTTTTGCCAAATGCTTCGATTAAATAGGTATTTCAAAGTTAATGAAGAAATGCTTAATAAACAAATTTTTGTTCAAAAGTTTATATCAGCAGATTTTTCGTTTTTCAAAATAACCATCTTAATTGTTTGGCGTATTTTTAACCCACGATTTTGGTTATTTTCACCAATGTTTGTTTTTCAGTATATTTAATTCCTGAATGCCAATATCGAAATAAAATCGGAAATTTTCATTTATTTTATTCATTTGAGACCAATTAAGAACCAATAAATAAAATTATCTCTTAATGTTATATTTAAACCTAAGAATTCGTACCATTACGTACTTAAAAGGGCTAAATTAATCTTACAAAACGCTATCATTAAAAATGCAGAAATTAGGAAATTGGGAAATAAAAAATGTCAGTTGACTTTACTTCTAATTCAAGAAGGAAATTATGTAATTAATTTTTGGATGCACTTTGGGAAAGGCAAATCATCAGTTAAGTAAGCTCAGGAAATTAAGTCAGTTGGCCTTATTTATATAACCTTCATTTAATCTCAAGTCTATGTGTATTTATAATATTTGGCATTTGTACTTTATAAATTACACCTAATAATTTTTCAGTTAACAAGGAAATTTTGAAAGGAGCGATGTTTCTAAAGCAAAATCTTTACTAAATTAAAACATTAGAAAAACATTACTAATACATACTTTTTTATTTAGGTTTTATTTCTATATTTATTCCTATAAATGTAAAAACAAAGAAAAATGTTGCTTTTCACAGATTCGACAATTCTTCTAAAAGTAAATTGTGTTATTCAATTATTAAGATATACCCAAACAAATATCTTAATTTATGAGAGTTGGCATAACAATTTTTGTTTGGTTCGTATAAAATAAATAATTAGAAAAAGCTATGTATCAAAAAACAAATAGTGTGACGAACTGGATTTTAAAAGTTGGAATTTTTACTAATGATACCTACTTCAGAAAAATTATCTTTAAGTCATACTTTATTTTGAAAATATTTAAATATTTTTGTATAAAAGATTTTAAATTAATCGTATGATGAATTTTTCACTAGTTATAAAACTTCAAATTTAAAAGTGAAGTAGGTAGAATTTTTGTTATATATAGTGTATGTTGTTAAAGTGAAGGTATAAACTTAGAAAATGGGTACACACTTGCATTGATTTTGGATTTATTAATTTTTAAAGTTAACGCAATTAAAAAAAAAAACTTATTCTTTCTATAATTACCGAATGTTTTCGGATGATATGCTATAGTATGCATATCATCCGAAAACATTCGGTAATTATTATGTTCTGTAAGATTTTAAACTTCGAACGTATTTCTTCGGTTCTAAAAAGTTCTTACAGAAGAAAAAAATTGAATTTGGTTTAATGCACCAAACATTGGCCATTAAATATCTAATGACATAATAAATATGCCGATACATAAAGACTGTTTGTCTAGTCTAGACAAACCTTGATTAAAAAGATATGATTTTTTTTTATAAGTCTGCCAATTTTTAAGGCATATGTATAATAATTATTACCAATTGATAAATCCAAATCACCCAAAAATTCTTATTTTTTTGTTGCAAACTTAGTAAAGAGATTTTCAGTATATATTTTTATACGAAAAATATTCGATTTTATTGCATATATGTATAATGGTCTGTCTATTTGTATAAATATTTCCAAAAATTCAAAATCCCCGATGCTGGTTAAAAAAAAAAAAACCATCTCAAAACTTACCTTTAGTGCGTCGACTATTGTTGGAGGAATCGTATACGTCTTTGTCTGGTATTTCTTCTTTGATGATCGTCTTGCCATCCAGCGCCATCTGGAATGCCAAAAGGAAAGTATCCAGATGAGATGATTTGCCTTTTTGGCTGAATTTTGTGAAAAGATGCAAACATTTTATGTGTACAAAAAAATAAAAAAAAACATAAGTTAGGCCCACATTAAAAATAGGTTGCCGAATCCCAAGAAGAAGAAACAACATCTAAACAGAGTTTTTGGAGCTTCTCCGAAAATAAATAGCCCAGGTAAAGAAGAGAGAAAGAAAAGATTTTGAGCCATGGTTCGCATCAGTTCGCAGCTCCCACAATTAACAAAAACAAAAAATTCCCTGAAGATTGCGCATCTTATATATGATCCAGCTGGGATGCTGGGGATGGATAGAATCTAGATTTTTAGATATAGGTTAGATATGTTCGATAAATAGTTGCTAGTTGCGTAGTCTGACATAGTGCAGAGGTGTTTTTTGTTGTTGTACATATATATATATATATATATATTTATTTTCTAATGTTCTATTAGCGGCCAAAGGCTGCACGATGTTTAGAGCATAATTAAAAGCTGGTTTCTATCAAAACGGAAGGCGTGCGGCTTCTGATGGAGCTCCCGAAAAACTGTGGTGTCGTCGTCTGGAAAGTGTTTCACCACATGGTGCACAATCCAGAAGGAGGGTGTGGGGAAAAGAAGGGGGAGATTATTCGCAACATCGCGCCCCTGCAAGAGGCCGAGGCATGTTTTCGACATTCTCGTTGTCACTGGTTTTGAAAATTAGACCTGGATGCTGCGAATGCTGGAGCAGCTGAATGGGACGGAATTGGGGAGCCGTCACCACCACCACCACCACCACCATGTGTGTGCGTTTGGCACCAAATCACCCAAAAATTCCCCCCTTTCGACCCCCTCTCGAGTGGGAAACTTCTGCCCACAAAGGCGGAAAATGGAAAAGCTCTCGCCTGAAAAGCATTCGCCCGATATATCGAATCGAAGGTTCTTTAGCCGGATTGAATCGCTCAAGTTGTGTTTGGGATCGGGATGCTCTCTGCGAATGATGCTCCACCGGATGCTGTGGAGCCGATGGAGCCGTTGGAGCCGACTGTGTGTTGCGCTAGTGGTGTGCTCGGCATGGCATGGTTTTTGTATCGTACAGGGGCGCTCACGGCTGTCAGATTCAATGATGTAAAGCAGCGGCAGTGGGGCTGCTCCAGCCCCAGCCTCCGATCCCACAGCTCCGGTCCCATCCCAGGCAAATTGAGCCCAAGAGTGGCATCGCTCTTATTGCTTCTGAGGGGGTGAAGGGGCCGCCGAGGGGGGAAAGAAAACAAACAAGAAATTCAAAATTGAACATCACTTGAGCCTGTCAGAAAAACGCGTGAAAAACTGAAATAGACCCAGATGCTGTCGCTGACATGTGACACAAATGATTTTCCTTTTACATATTTTCAATTGGGCTCTCCAGCACATAAAAAGGGACAGGAAAGGGACACAAAAGTCCCGGATCCGGAATTGGCGAATCCAGAGGTGGTCATTACTATCCAGAAATAATATTTTTCAATTTAATCAATTATGTATGAATAAAGAAATATCTACTTGGTCCAATTTATTTACAATTCAAAATATTAATATATATTATATATAATATTAATGAAATTCAATTTCTGATAATAAACAATTCTAAATTGCAAAATTTGAAAACCAAAAAAAAAAATCAGATTAAAGAATAATATTAACATCTTATCAGCACAATGAGTATTATAATAACAATAGGATTTCTAAGAAACTTTGCTATTAAATTGAGAACATTTTTCCACATTATTTCGAACAAAAACCTCTTTTAAAGTCATACAGAATATCATTTAAATTTTTAAATAGAAAATTAATATAAATTTTGCACAATGTTCTCGGGCGTTTTTGTTTGTTATATTAAAAGACTCTTTTGTTGGTACTACTTTACTTATAAATTAAATAATCAAAAACAATTTATTGTACATTACATATTGTATAAAGCATAATTATTGAAGAATTCGTAAGTAAAAATAAAAATAGATTCACTTAAATTAATCTTAATACTTCCATTATTTTTTTAACCTAATTACTTTTCTTCCATCTCAGAGGAAATAAAATTGTATGGTATAATAAAAAAAGGATTAATATTATATAAAAAAAAATTTGGTCCATAGCACTTCCAAAAATATAGGCTTGAAAATGAGGGAAGAATTCTTCGACATGAAACTACTTACAAAAAAATTATAAAATTTAATTCGCAAATTTATTTCAATAGCCGGCAAAATAATGGGTCCTATGTTATCTTCAATGTTTTCAGCCATTATTTCTCTTTTTTATTAATAACACAGATCTGCAAAGAAGGGGGTTGTGATTGTTGTCGGACAGCTGAGTGTCATTTTCGAAGTAATTTTCTGCGTAGAATTCGAATCCGAGCTCAGAATTGGCCCACCACGTCAGGCTTTTGAGATATTTGAGGTTATGTACACGAAAAATTATTGTTTTGTCTACTTTTGAGATAATGTACAGAATGCACCAAGCTTTTTTGCTCTATCCTACATATTCCATCATTTAGTATTACTTTTACCCTTTAAAATGCCTCATCGAATGGTGCTATATGATTTTTCTTTCAAAAGTTAAGCCCATTTTAAGATGGTTTAAAAAATGTATACTAAAAAGGGATTGGTCTAGCCCAGCATATGCTTTATAACTTATCACGACATCTTAAAATAGCTATAACTTTTGAAGGAAAAATCGTACAGTACCATTAACGGGTAAGAATAGTAGTAAATGATTAAATATGTAGGATAGAGCAAAAAAAAATTGGTGCGTTCTGTACATAATCTCAAAAGTAGCCAAAAAAGCCATTTTTCGTATATATAACCTCAAATATCTCAAAATCCAATAATGTGCCAATTTTGAGCTCTGATTCGGATTCTACACAGACAATTACTTCGGAAATTATTCTTAATTTTTGGATTTTAGAAAACAACAATGAGAGTATTTTGACATCCCGTGCATCAATTAACTTTTGCGAATAGCGCTGTCACTCTAAGCAATTTAACTAATTATATTTATAATCAATTATACTAATAATTGTTTAAACTGTTAGCAAAGATGTTAAAATTTTAAAATTTAAATATCGAACTGAACAATTTTTTAATTAATAGAATTGTTGATGGAAAGTAATTTTTTTCCGCAAAATTAAAATCTTTTGCTATAGGGTAATTATTCATAAATTTCAATACAATAGACATTTTGTTTCAAAATCTAATCCGGACCAAATTATGAAAAAAACGCAGATTGAATTAATTTATTGTTGTTGAAAAGTTTGAAGTTTAATTACCAATTCCTAAACATATTTTTACAAGCTTTATATTTGATCGTATCTTTCATAAATCGTTTACTTAACATTTAACAATTTGATATCCCCCTAACAGTGTATCAAAATATCTTGGGGGTCCTTTTTCGGAAAATAAACAGAAACACTCGCATAAACAAAATATATTTGAAAATAACAATTTGTTATTAACGAAAACAATACATATTAAAAAATATTTACTCTAAAAAATAAATATTTTTTTACTTTTTGTGTTGCCCGCGAGACAGTGTGAATCATACGTTTGGGACTTGAAAATTTTATACGATATAGAAAATCTGTAATTCAACTTAAAAAATTAATATCTAATGCACTATTAAATTTAAAGTACTACTTCAAAGTTTATTATTATATAACTTCACCTAACAATTCTGCAAAACTAATTAACAATTTGTCTCGATAAACGAATCGTATTTTTCGAGATATTCTAGTGAAAAGCATAAAAATTATTTATTTTTATTTATTTCATTAATGATAAAGTAAACTTATGAATTTTTAAAACAAATATTAACTTAATTTTATTTTTTAATTTTACTAATATGTGGATAAGATTTTCGAATTTTCTGATTACGCATATCGGGGCCCTGTATCATTGCTAGAACTGCTACAGCGGTAGCTATGCTCCTGCTCCTTACTTTTAATCAAAATCAATTAATGCCTAATTTTAATGTTATGCCTAATTTAAAAGAAAAGCAATATTGCAGTTTTGAAATAGTAGTTGTTATTTTTAGGGGCCCCTATTTCAAATTCAGTGGCTTATTTTAAAAAGAAAAAATTAAGAATCCTGATATTCTATGATGAGTTCTGAATGTTAAATATAAGCCTGTATTCTCATAGACTTTTGCAGGAATTTTGAAAGTTTAATGTTTTGTAAAAAAGTTTTGAAATACTAGTACTGAACAATTTTCATAAATATGACTTAGAAAGTTGATCCTATGAGACATTTCGGTAGTTTGAAGGCTAAACAACTAAACAAAATGTTACTTGAGGTTGGTATGGTATATTACATACATACATATGTACATACTTTTGTTTTAAATTAAGTTTACAAACAAAGGGTCTAGCCGGTTAAGAAAGTGAAAAGTACCCCCAGCGCTTTTGAAATACAAAACATTATCCTTATATAGTAAATAAAAAAGTAAATGTTTGCTGAAATTTTCAGACCCATAGACCCTCACATAACCTCAAAAAAAAAAAAAAAAATTAGAACGTGATTTTCAGTGTTTTGGCGATATCTCAGCTTCTTATGGACGTAGAAACTTCTTTTCTTTCTCAATTTGTATGGTTTTTTTCAGCTACAATATGATATTTTTTTGAAATTTGTTGGAAGAAAATTCAAATTTTTATACACGTTCGAAATTTATAAAATTCAATTAAAAAAAAAAACTAAATAGTAACGCTGAAAAAAAATATATATTATTTTCTGGATGTCAAACTATATCCACGAATTTTTTCAGATTTTTAGATATGGTGCAACATAATTAAAATATAGAAAAGCCGTTTTTTTCAGCATTTTATCTACTCTTTAAGTCTGAATTTTTTATAAGTCATTTCCTACCTTGAAATCATCCAAGGAGTTTTTGAAATTAAATTAAAAGATACCATATTTCAACGTTTTTCTCCTTAAAGGCAAGATTAAGACATGAATAAGGGATAAATAAAAAATTTTAAGATTATTTTTGTTTTCAGTCCTTAGATATACCTTGTAATCATCCCAATATAAATTAGAATATAAATTTGTAACCTTTCAGTTCATAAAGAGATCATATATCAACGGTTTTCCACCTAAAGACAAGTTGCACCACATCTAAAAATCTGAAAAAATTCCTGGATATAGCTTGACATGCAGAAAATAATTTTTTTATTTTAGTTTTTTCTTTTAAATTTAATTTTAAAAATTTCGAAAGCGTATACAAATTTGAATTTCCCGCCAACAAATTTCGGAAAAAATATCACATTATATCTGACCAAAAACCCTACAATTTGAGGAAAAAAAAGTTTTTACATCCACAAGAAGCCGAAATATCGCCAAAACACTGAAAATTACGTTTTAATATTTTTTTTTGAGGTTATGTGAGGGTCTATGGGTCTGAAAATTTCAAGAAAGATTTACTTTTTTATTTAGTATATAAGGATATGTTTTGTTTTTCAAAAACGTCTTTTTAACCGGATAGACCCTTTCTTTTACTGTGAGGTATTATCTTATTGTAAATTCAAACTCATTGTGAAGGTAATATTAGCTAATAATACAATAATATAATTGAAAGATAGTTTTTAATACAAATACTACTTTTCTAGATGATTGAAATCGACGTGGAACATTGACTGAAATCATGATAGAAAATCAACAACTATAAAATAAACATCTGTAGTGAAATTTTATGATTTAATACAGTAAATAGCAGTTCAAAATTTGAAAGTCAAGGTTATTTTATACATTTTAGGGTTTATAACGTGATGGTGGTTCGATTTTTTTAAAAATAGTTTTGTCACCTCAAATTGGGGGCTCTTGTCGCACCATCCTCACCAGACGAAAGCCGCGTGGCGCCAGACTTGGAGGAGCACCTCCGCTGAGGAGACAGGCAACTCCTCCACATATGGGCCCCATCAGTAGTCTTCCCAAAGATTGAATTTCGAGGGCGCTAGCTAGAGTGCTCTGGCTGACAGACAGTGCTCTTTGAAGTTGACGAGTGCACTCCAGCAGCACCGGGCGCTCCCTGGGGACCGGGACCGGGATGCTGCTCTGCTACTTTTCGGGTGAATTCCCTCGCACACGTGCTCCACATGCGATGCGACGACAGCCCAGATGCGGGGAGTGTCGCATCACATCGCATCGCAAAGCCGCGTCGTCGTCTAGTGTGGAGTTCGCTTTATGACACACTAGTGGAATTTAACGAGTGAATTGTTCGATTTTTTAAAAAACAAAAAAAAAACCTTTTTTCTCGTGATTGGGGCCACATTGTGATGCATATTTCTCGCGAACAGCGCCATCTGTTATTGCAATGAATGCGGCTGCCGCTGCTGCTTTTCACCTGAGCAAACAAAGCACCTACCTGGCCGTTGTCGCGCCAGAAAAAACCTTGTCTAGAGGCTGCGCGGGAATGCACAATGAACCCACCGGAAAAGGTTTTTGGGGCTTCATAGCACATGACGTCGTATTCAAGAAAAGAGGTCAACTCAGTACCTTATGAGTTCGGACCCTGACGTATTAAGAATACGTAATCAGATGTTCGCCCGTCTTTACAATAATTAGTATTGGGTCATTTCACAAAAGCACGCACCACTCAGTGAATTGGAAAATTTCTTCCATTGAATTTGAGAAAAGGTATCTCAAAGAATTTGTAGCACGGTCTTAAGATGCGTTTTTTTTAATGATCTATATAGAACTCCCCATATAAAGCGAAGATCAAGCTTTTAATCTGAATCTCTAATTTTATTATTATCTCTATTTAATATATCGCTTACTATATTTTTTTACGATAGAGAAACACATCATTCAGGGACACCCAATATAAAATAAAATTAAAATAAATACTTACATATCCCTTGAAAGTTCGTTTGTTTGTTTGCGCCTAAACACTTGCATCGATAATTTTAATTTATTGTCCCAAAGTAATACATATTCCAACTTAACATATAGGCTAATTTATTTTCGGAGAATATATAGGGTTTCAAAATGGCGGATCTAAGATGGCGGTTGAAAATTTTAAATTTGAAGCGATTTTCATGAAAAATGGTACTTAGGGGTTTTGTGGGATGCTGATTTCAATCCAATATGACGACCAAGATTTCTCGATTTCAACCGATTTTAATGTAAATTAGTACAATGATTTATCTTGAGGCCACTGATTTTGAATGTTATCAGAATTTTCAAATCCAAGATGGCGACCAAAATTTCTCGATTTCAACGGGTTTTAATTAAAATTAGTACGATTTTTTTGTGGCCAGTAATTTTCAATATTATCAAAATTTGAAAATCCAATTTCAACAGGTTTTAATGAAAATTGGTACAATGATTATTTTAAAACTACAAATTTTGAATATCATTAAGATTTTGAGATTCAAGAAGCATTTTGTTTTGAATACGTTTAAAATGTTGTTTCAAAATAATTTTTCGACAAATTAATAATGGAAACTCCAAAGCTTAATATGAAAGTAAATAAATTAATAATTTTCAGAATTGGCGCCAAATCATATTTGAAAATTATTGAATGAATGTTGTTTTTTTTCACTGAATATCACATGCTTTTAATGTTCACTATACAAACTACTTTTAGGATAGAACCATAATAAAACATGATTTCTATGCCCTGGAGCAGTTTTAAATGCTAATTAAATAACTAATATTTAAAATCATAATAATAAAGAAGTAAATCACTAAAACTTACACATTTTCAAAACTACATATAATAGAATAACATGCGCAAAAAATGATGCTACAGAGTTTTAAGGAGTTTAATTAGAAGAGAACATTACCCCCAATCTAGAACAATTTTAATTAATTTCAAAGAGTCACTCTAGAATCAGACAGATCTTTCATTGTCACAGGGACAAATGGGACAAACACAAAACGGATCGAACAATTTGATGATTAAACTCAATTGAAGCACACCTGCGGCTAAAGCAGGTGTTTCGTTTTTTCGGCAATAAACGCTCGCCTCACGTCTTCCGCCGTCTGTTCAAAATTGCACGACCTCAGCTAGTGATCTTAAATGATTACAGAATTAAAAGGTGGTGGCTAGGTAACCCATAAAGAATTTCATTCTTTTTTTGACACTTTGTTTCCATACACCGAATTTTAACGGCGCGGTTCGCAATCTGTTTCTGTTTCATATAAAGACCTAGATACAAAAATTTTGTTAGTTCAAGTGCGACAGGTTGAATACAGAGGTTATTACCGAAAAGTACAGGTACAGTTTACTCAAATTTATTAATCATTTAAAATCTATTTTACTTAGTATGTTGAGCAGTCAAATTCGGTTTACTCTTTTGAGAAAGAAAATTAGTTGCAGTTCTCAAAATTTCTTAAAATCTTTCTTTTAAAAATCCTAATTTGTCTTACGTAAAACTTTATTTAATTAATTCATTTTCACATGGACTCGAAACCCAAAATGTATGCGTAAATAGTAAAAGATGTCATGGAGCTGAATGTGAAGAACGAATTTTGGAGAACATGTTTTTCGTATTTGATGACAAATATAAACAAATATAGTCAAATTGTTTGCTTTCATGGATCATGCATCAAGTATCTGATCTACCCTCACAATTTTGTAATTGCGTGGTAAAGAATTTGGATAATGTATCCAGAATTTTTAATTAAGCGCTCATCAAGCGCATCATAAAATTAACCAATTAATGCCCAAAAACGAGGATTTTGTGCACGCAAGTTCAATTATACGATCGAATAGCAATTTGGGGAGATTTTCTTCAAAATTCGTATATGAGGGTTTTTTGGGGATGCTCTTTCAGAATCTGGCATTTGTTTTGCATATAAGCTTCAAAAACCTTATTAGTTTTTGGATTTTTTCAAAAAAGTGCTGATTTTTTTTTTTGGTAATTTTTCTTTTCAAAGTCGATTATCTTATCTTTGCTGCTATTGGATGATTATAAAACCACCAGAAATCGCGGTCTGATTGTCTAAACTTTCTCAAAACATGGTTTTGAAAGTTTTTTTTGCTTTGGTTTTTGCAAAGTGGTCATTTTGTACAGCAATGTAATAAAAAATTTCGCTATTTTTTTCTACTAAAAAGATCAACTTTACAAAAATTTTTACAGAACAGAAAATGCTTAAAATTAGCCAAAGAACACGTCTGAATTTTTTCAGAATATTTTTCGACTATTTTTGGTTTTTTGGATTTGTTCAATTTTTGAAAAATCCAAAAATCTCCCGGAAAATTCTGAAAAAATGTACACATGTTCTTTGGCTAATTATAAGCATTTACTGTTATATAAAATTTATTCGTATAATTGATCCTTTTTGAGTAAAAATATCACCAAATTTCATCATAAAAAAAACTTGGTGATATTTTTACTCAAAACGTGTGAATTTTTTTCCGAATTTTCCGGGAGATTTTAGGATTTTTCAAAAATTGGGCAAATCCAAACAACCAAAAATAGTCGAAAAAATGCACAATTCATGGGTTAAATTTTTAAAATTACTTTCGTTGGCACTTTAATTTCTATTATTAATTTTAGCTTTTAGTAGTTTTGAGATAATCTAATACCAATCAATATCTTGTTCAACTAAATTTAATTTTATTCTGTTTTTTATAATTTTGGGTTAAAATCCATTTGCATAAGTTTTTTTCCCTAGTTCCTAAAATATTATATACTGTTTATTCTTGAAAAAACAATCTCACGGAAGGGATAAAACCATACTCATTCAACATTAGCTTGTCTACTATCCGGGTTTTAAGTCAACGTTTAAATTATAGTTTAAAGGAATTAATATTCTATCGCATAATTTAAAAGATGTTAGAAATACCCTGATTTCTTATAATTTGTGAATTCTTCTTAAAATAAAGCTCCATCTTTTGAATTTAAATGATTTATTTAAAAAAGCTCTTACTTTTTTGTAGAATCGGAGGGGATAGTTAAATTTTGTTCTACTTTCAATGTTGCAAAAATATTTATCTTTTAAAGGGTAATATATATAGAATGCTTTAAACATATTGGAAAATCGAATTACACTATATTTTTACATACAAAAAAATGTCTTTGTGACATCATATTTAAAACACCAACAGTTCTTTGTGGAAACAATAGCAAATTGAGTTGACATTTTAGTCACTGATTAAAAAACAAGATATAATCCTGGATTTAATTCATTTTTCTGGTCTTAAAAAGTGTTCAGAGAAATAAATATAGCAAATAAAAAACGACTACTATATCAAGGACTAACTACTAAATTTAAATAAATGAATAAACTGTTTTATAAATAATATTTTTAATTATATCGAGAAATACACAAACAATTTAAAAAGGTTTAATACTTAAAAAAGTTCTATTAATTTCTATCAAAATAAACCCTTACCACCCTATCCACCCAAGCATCAGTCTCTACATTTCTTTATAAATTAATCGGAATTTAAACAAAAATCAATGTAAAAAATTACTGGTTTCTAATTAAATTAGATTCTGGTAGAATCCGAATTTGTAATAAAAAATAAGCAGGAAAAAATAAAATTGTGAATTTATCTAAATAGAAATAGATGATTAATCTATAGAAAAATTGTTTAAAGGTCTACTTGATATTTTGCACACATTAAATGGTTCTCCAAATTGCAAAACCTTTTTTCTAAAATGCCATTGCTAATTCCACTAATTTTAATAGTCAAAATAAACAAAATTTAGAAAAATTATTAAATTCGATTCAACCACATTAGTGAAGTGGTCTAAAACTTAAATTGATTGAACAAGGGTAGTGGAGCAAAAAAAGTATGAAATTTTGTTCAAAATCCATCTCCGGTGCTTAAAATTATTAATACGTTTTTTAAAGTTGAAGTACGAGTGCAATAATTATGTTTTTGAGAAGTATTATTTATCAGAAGCGTTTACTAGATCACTACAATATCTGACATTTAAAAAATAACAAGAAAGATTATAACAGGCAAAAGAACAAAAAAAAAAAAAAATCCACTCAAGAAAATAAATTATTAACTACAGCACGTTTAATCTATATAAATTACTGACAATTTAGTGGATATAATCATTATAGCTACTGGCAGTTGCTGAAAGCGGTTTATAAAACACATAGACTGAACTATTTCTTGAATATTATAAAATAAAATAAGATTATACAGAATAATAATTAAATTTTTAGTTTTAAACAAACGACATTTACAAAAAGCAGGTCAGTACTGGGTGTTTTTTAAGCGCGTCCGGATTTCAATAAAACACATAAAAATTGAGCAAGATTCCATAAATTTGGTTTCATTCGAAAGATAATGTTTTAACATTTATTATTTAACAAAATGATAGGTATATGAGTATCGCAGCTGCCAGTTTACATAGTGCATACTATCAGTCAAATGTTCGACCACTTTTTAGAGCATATATATGGTCTCAATCCACAATGACACGTTTTATGTGACTTCTAATGTGTCAATCGAAGCTGGTTTATCAACATAGACGAGACACTTCATATATCCTCACAAAAAATAGTTTAACAGTGTCAAATCAAACGATCCTGGTGGCCAATTAGCTAGTCCATTTCTTAAAAATTAGATTTTTGCTAAATTGTCCTTTCAATAAGTCGATTGTTTCGGCCGCTGTATGGCACATTGCGCCGTCCTATTGAAACCACAAGTCGTCAACAACAATTACCCAACAAATAAAAATTCGTAGATGATTGTTTCGTACTGCTCACCATTATTGGTTACACGCACTACAAAATTCGCGAAGTAAGTTTTTATAACTAAACCCTGATTTCGAAAATAAATCTCCATGATTTGGAATCATTACTTCGATATATCTCTCCATTACGATTTATTGGAGTTTACTGAATAAAAAATTACATTGACACTTATAACAAATGACAGTTATCCCTATCGAAAATTCGATGTCTCTTACAAAATTGTCCATTAGCAAAAAAAAAAACGTATATAATCAACATCTATTATTATCGAATCTAAATCTAAAATCGGACAAAACCACAAATATAATTACTATTCTTTATAACCTTGTTGTACTTTATTAAACCTATTCAATTTAATAGGTACATTTCATATTGTATTTGGTTTGTTTTTAATCAAAAACATAACTATTAGTACTAAACTTGTTCAATAGTTTTAATATCTTTAAATTTCGAATGTATTTATGGAATAATTTTGAAATTACTGCTCGAAATTTTCTTGTTTGAATGAAATGGATGTTAAAAAAATAAAAAAGTTTCATATCGCAATTACCAGTGTTAGTAATATCCTACGATGCAGTTAAGCACCTGAGTCTCATAAATATTCGAAGTAACTTTTTCGAAATTTTCGACATTTCCCTCGTCAATATTATAGTTAACGACCAAAATAATGGCACTTTTGGAGAAACTTGCCCATAATAATATCGAAAATTTCTTCTGAATCACCCCTTCATCCCCCCTCATACCCTCTCACCTAAGAAGATATAGACACATTAAGAAAAAAAAACCATCACACCAACATATACCTAATTGGTTGGACTGGTTGTGGATGTTGGTTTTGGTCGCTAAAAGTAATTTTGATTAAAGCACTTTCGCAGTCCAGCAACCAGCAGCGCCACCTACCGGGAAGGTGGAGGGTAGTAGTAGGGCGCCATTAAATCTATTTCGCACCCTCTCCTATACAATCAATCAATCAGGCGATTAGTGCCGGGGAAGACTAATGACATGACATTTTCAGGCTCAGGTGAATCCGGCACGAACACATGCGCCCGGCAGGCGTGCTGTGCTTTTGCTCTGCTACGGAATCACTTTTGGGCAGTGGCGGATTTACACATTTGCCGCCAGTAGGCTATTTTGCCGCCCTTCCGTACTCTACATTTCGAGACCCTAGTTCACAATCATATTAATTAACGATTTAGATAAGATTGCGCAAGAAATAGGTTTTGGGTATATTTCTGAGCTAATACAAGCTCAATTATGTACTACTAATAAGGAGGGGTAAGGTATGTCTTAATACTACTTACAAAACAATGTACAATCGGTAAAAGTAATTAAATATTTTGTATTGCGTTTACTTACAGTTTAAAAACAATATATTCCATTATCTGGTAACAATCCGGCTGATGATGAAGATGAAATTCAATTAATTAAAATATGAAAGTTTTACAATACCTTTTTGCGCGATTTTCTATTCTGTATATTTGCTTTGCTGCAAATTACATGACTTTCTTTGGGAATTGTGAGATGTGTTACAATTTTAATTTCAAATATTTTTCTATTTATTCTTTATACACTTCTTTATTCCTTTTGGTTTTCATTTTTTGTTGTTATTTACAACAAAGTGTGCAGTCTACTCGTAATAGCCTTTCGATTTATTATCTCTTATATTTATATATAATTTATATCTACTGGTAGGATGAGGGCGCTTGATTCTGAGAGTCTCGCCTACGGCGACAGCCGGCGAAACCAAGGACTACTATTTCCGGTATATAAATATGAATCTTTTTAATTTCTGTAAAATATAAAAAAAATGTTGGTCCCAAATTTGCCGCCCCTAAAATCTGCCGCCCTAGGCTCCAGCCTACTCAGCCTGCTGGTAAATCCACCACTGCTTTTGGGAAAACAATTTCCAGAGAAGGCGAACTGTCGGGGGGGCAAAGCAAGGTAAGGCAAGGTAAGGCAAGGAAAGGCAAGGTAAAGCAAGGCAAAGCACAGGGCATCTCGGGCATAGTTTTTTGGGGTTAGGTAAGGGTAGGGTATGTTACGTGTGCACATTACCTTCTGGATGCTGCGGGGGCATTGTGGAGCAGCATAGCAGCATCCGACATTCATCTGGAGCAGTATTAACATGCCATTTGCAGTGCCTGAGGCGCAACATAAAATTCTGTGATATGCTTTCCCCCTCAAGTCCCCCACCACGCGCCATATATCTTATTCCTCGGTTTCTTGTTCTTTTAACTGGGAAAAGTTCGTCTACTGCGGATGACATTTCTGTTATTACCTCCACCGCCAGAGCACGCTGCTAGTCCTGCAGCAAGCAAGGAAGCAAGCGAAGGATGCTGTGCTGCTGCTGCTGCTGGTGATGCTGCCGGTCCAGGAGAACGCGGCTGGATGAGCTCGGCTCCTGTTCCTGATGTGGAGCTGTTCCTCCATTCCTGTTTGGTGGCCCCTTTGCCGCTGGCCTTGCACCAACTTTTTAGAAAAGCAAAATCTGGCGCGGAGGTACCCCACACACTACTATACTTATATCTGCTATATCATAAATACATATATGCCTCCTCTTCCTAAAATCCGGGAACTGGAGATGTGGAAGGGAATTAGTGATGTAGTGCGGTGCTCCAGCTCCTTCACAGCCTCCGTCAGGAGCAGCCTCGGCTGAATCTGAATCTATGAACACTTGAGTTGGGATGCTGCGAACAGGAGCAACGAAACGTCGGTTGGTCGGCCGGTAGCGTGGCGGTGGCGGTGGCGGCAGCGGCAGCGCGGCGTCGACATTGTGGAACGGGCAGGAGGCGGTGAGAATGGCGCGAGGGTCCTGTGGGACACACATTCCTGCTCCTGCCTGCTGCTGTTGCTGTTGCTGTTGCTGATGCACGTTAACGACTCAATGCTCCGAACACACAAGCGGCGGTGGTTCAGGGGCTCGCAGATGTTCAAATGTCTGGACCAGATTTCTTTAAGTACACCCGGAATGCACGGATACACACATGGTCCTCGGGGATAAATGCCCGTCCGACACATATTCCCGGCACATGTGCGTGAAATCAAAACAATTCGCCTCCTAAAAAAAAAAAAAAAAAAAACAATGTGTTTTTCTTTTTCGCTCTTATTTTATTTTTATTTTTCTTCTCTCATCTCGGGCTGGGTCAGAACAGGGCAGGGCGCGGGTCGGGACCGGATTAATTTGTGGCGCTTATGTGCCGTTTTGGGGATCACTCACGGCATCCATCCATCCCGGGCTCCGCCAGAAGAGACCCGACCGAGCGTAATTTGATTTTGGGGCGCACCCGCGATTCTTCTGCACCGGCCTGCAACACAATCCGTGTCAGAGCGATAAAATTATATTTTGCTAGCAAATTTTCAGAGCATGCCTTTAATTTGGGAATAATTACGTCAGTTCTGTTGGTCAGAGCGATGCCAGCGATTTTATTAAAAAATTGACTATGCAACGATAAGAAATCGTTTTTAGAGAAGAAGAAATTATTTATTGTTTTTGATACTGATAGTACATGAACAATTCGTTCATCTTTATCAATCTTATACATCGATAATATCAGTTTTTGCCAAAATAGTGTGAAATTTCGTTTTCGTAGCAAAAAACACTAATGATTAGTATTAAAAACCAAGCTTACGTTAACTAACCAAATTTGGTTTTCAGTCCATCGAGCTTATGATTGTTATAAACAAATGAGTTGTGTTTTCAAGGTTCCGCACCTTAAAAAGAAAAAACTGAACCCTTAAAAGATTACTATTGTGTCCGTCCGTCTGTCTGTCTGTATGTTTAAGACGTTTTTCTTGAAAACGACGTAACATAGGAATTTCAAATTTGGCAGAATGTTAGATCATCGTGACACGCAAATACTTCGACATTCAAAGATTATGAAATATTTTTTATTTAACTTTTAATGGGGTTGAGTTGGACTACCTCAAAAGAAGTTGTACCGTGTGGGGTATTGTTTGAAAGGGCAACTTTCAAGGATTCCAAAGAAATTTCAAAATTTTTGGTGAATTGATTGTAAAGATATAGCTTTAAATGTGCTAAAAAAATAATGTTCTCATGAACTTCTAAATTTATAAAGCTAAAATGTTGTATTGAGTCATAGATAATAGAAAAACTGCCACATATTGTCGTAAGTCTAATAGTTGCTGAAAAAAGAAAATGTTTTATCAAACCAGAATGTTTTGGGTGAGCCCGAACCGCACTTGACCAATTTTTGTACTAAATCAATTACACTACAAAAATTACCCAAGTTTTCTTTAAGTATTAACATAACTAAAATCAAGCAATATTTGTTTTTACGTTATTTTTTGTACAATTTGGTTGTTACCTTAACTAATTTTATTATATTGTTTTTTTATATCAATGATACTGATGAATGATGATGATGACTACCGCAGTGCAAGGTTATAAATTTAAAAAAATGTAGCACCCTTAAATATAAATATATGAAAAAACTTTTTGCATATGTCGTAATTTTGTACTCTTAAAATATTTGTTACGAATTGGATAAATTATGTCAGACCGATGTGGTTGCGGGAAGATTTAGGTCATTATAGGTCCATTGTGATACTATTTATTTGTGATCAGGGTTTCTCACGGGATTTGAACTCATAAGCTCTAACGTCATTAATGTTTATTTTATTATAACCAATATTTATGGTTGCATTAACCAGTCTTATTTGTTTAAATGTTCACACATTAGTTTTAGATAAATACTATATTATATTACAGAAAATTAAAAGATGTTAACTAATAATTTTGTTATAATTAAAAACCCAAATTCAGATTAACCAATTTATTGTTTTTCAAGTAATTTAGCCAGAACAAATGTTTTGTTGAAAAAATTTGTCTTTTAAATTGGCTCAACTTAATTCTGGTTGCTTCAAATTACTTTTTTTGGCAAACGATTAAACCAGTTTTGTTATATTTCCTTGTATTATTTTTCTCGCAAAACTATATCAGTGTTAGATTTCAAAATTGTGGTTTAATTTCTTCCATAAATACTCTGGCGTCAATTCAAAAAATTTAAAAATGGCATTTTTATTCATATATACTTCAATTTTCAATAATATCTCGATTATTACTTATAAAAATATTTATTTCATTTAATTACGATTAGGCAAGTGAATCAACAATGTTATTGGATTATGTTAAAATGAAATAATATTATGGAATTTGTTTATAATGTTTAAACCCTAACGTAATTGATTTTTATCAAAAGGAACGATTTATCAAGGAAAACTAACTACCGAGCTGTTTTTTCCTAAGATGCAAATCTTCGAAAATCAACTGCAAATATTTCAAGTCTGTGCTTTTTAGTTTTCTCGAGATCTTGAGTTAATTTTAGAGGAAGTTCAGTAGAAGTAACTTCTTTCCTCTTGAGGAGTAATAGAAACCTAGAGAAATTCAACACTAGACACTATCTAGTAAAATTTCACCGGAAAAAAGATTTAGAGTGTTTATACTCGCTGAAGTCTCACTTCAAAAAGTTTGGCAACACCTTTATTTATCTCCTCTAAGAGTTTGAGTATAATTTTTTTTTACTAATCTGATGTCTTTTCTATATTAATCGACATGAGTTGAGAAGATAACCTAGATGAATAGTTGTAACTAAGAATAATAATCATGTCGTTACTTTTTAAATTTTTCATAAATTACTTTCAACAAGTATATTTTAGTAAAGATTAAAAAATATGTGTTATTTTTTATTTATACATTACATTGTTTGATGCAGGAACAAGACCCCATTGTTGTGGACTTCATAAAGACCACTAAAACGTGAAGTGTCAAAATAACCCTTTCGTGAACAGAAGAAAGTGTAATACGAACGATTCCCGTCACATCACACATGGTATCATAAAAGAGTGCAGCAAAACTTTGCCATTTTTAAGGTTACTAAAAGCGTCCTGTAAAATGACTGCCCGTCGTCCAGAGGATGTATGATTTTATAACCATGACGACGAGGGCCCACACTTTTCTCTGTCCCGAATGAAGCGGTGACAAATTGCTCTTTAGGGGAGGTGGGTAGATGGCGTTGTCGTCGTCATCATCATCGTCGTGTGGCAGTGGCATAAGTGCGCTTTACAGAGGAGACCCCAAAAAACCCCCAAAACCTTCTCTCACACAATAAGAAGCAAAGAACCTCCCCAAAACATTCCCTTTTCCTGTCGACGACGACACGTTGAAGGGCCTTTTGCAAATTTCTGCGATTGAAATAGTCCTGCACTGTGCTCCTGATTTTTTGGTGGGAGGGTGAGAAGGAGGGAGTTGAAATGTAGGATGTGATGGGAGCAGCATGTGGCGCCCGAAATTGGCGTCTGCCCCGCAAAATCGCAGTTCCGAAGCTGAGTAATGGTGGCACTTAAACACCATATTGAGATGTCTTAAAAAAAAAAAAAAGAATTTTGACGGGGTGGGCACTTTTAGATGCCGGCTTCTGGCCCTGGAAATATAGAGGGCGATTGCAACATTATGATGATTACTGAAAGTCCCTGGGTATAGTCCTTCGTCCCCGGAATGGGGAGTAAATGGACGGGACTATACTGCGGATCGCAGTTCTGGTCCTAATTCCGATCCCGGGTGCAGGAAGAACACAAAACCAAAACCCTGCTCCGACTGAGAGATGGCGCGGTTGCTGATACTGCTGCTGCTGCTGCTGCTGCTGCTCCTGTTGGAGCCCCCACCCGATGGTGGCAATGGTTGTGGAGCTTCATCCCCTACATTATTCCCCCCTCGGGTCATGAGAAGGAGAAAAACAGGGAAAATCCACAGACTGCTGCGCCAAACAGCTGTGCACACATAGCCGCACAAAACTGTCGGGAAATAGAATGAATGGAACCAGCTGCTGAATGTTTCAGACACCTGTGACCATGGCAGATTGCGAGAGGTTAAATATGAGAGTGCAGGAGGTCCTTGAGCTAGATGAAAAAAAATAATATATATATATATATATATGTATGGCATAAAGAAAAAGAGAAAGACGAGGGCTCTGCTGCCACCGTGAATGATGACGAAGAAAGGCGCACATCCTTCAGGCAGATGAAGAAGCATCCGCCATCCGCTGCCGCGTACTCTAGAGGGCACCAGCTGCACACCTCAAAAGGAGTATAGTTGATTCTAATTGGCTGTTAGGATACACATTTATATATATATATATATAATATAAGAGGAGAATTTTGATTCCTTTCCTCTTAGAACGCAGCGACCCACTCTGGTACCCTGTGCCAAATTTATCGTGCCAACAGCACACACACACATACGCCATAAACTATACCCAAAACAGGAGCAAGCCTGTGCTATACACACATAAAAGCCCATTTTTCCCAAGCTCCCGCTCTAGCTTGGCCTGGCCTGTCCTGACGTCGTCGCTCCTGGCAAATATTCGGTGTAAAATGCACATGGCTACATTGGTGGCACGTGTCAAAGTCGAATTCAATTAAAAGCAGGTGTCCTTGATGGTCCTGCATAATCATGCCATTTAGGATTTTTGGGCGTCTTGGTACTCCCCAGGGCCAAAAAATATGTACATATTTATATATATATATATTTTGGGCGGGAGGGGGGGTGTTTCAATGCCCTGGTTACTGGTTAGAGATTTGCCATCATCAGGAAGAACAAGAAAACCCGAAGCCTAGCCGCAATTGATGGCAACCACAACATGGTTCATGGTGGAGGGTCGAAGGCACTTGCCCTTTACCCCACCGTCACCCGGGAGCTCACGACTCCTGCTGAATAAACTTTGATTGGAATTCTGTGACCCTGACCACCTTCCTTCTTCTCTTGGGAATCTACCAGAAATCGTGTGAGTGTGCCTCGAATGCGAGATAAAATACCTACACCTCTGGACATAATGATAAGACACCTCTAAAATGCTTTTTAAATAAAATATTGCCAATAAGTTAAGTTATTACATCATAAGATATGTAGTTTTTATTATCGTACATGAGCAGTATACCATAAAGCAAAGGTTTTTTTAAATATTTATACAGAATGCGTGGACACTTTGGCATTTATAAAATTGGTTAATTAAAACATCAAGTAAGTTATTGAAGCGCTTAATTTTACAAAATACACAATACAAGTATAAGAATTAATTGACATGTCCATTCAAATATTATTTTAAATATGTGTCTATTAACAGATCGCTTTCTTATCTGCTACCAAAAATTTCTAGACAAATGTTAATTGAAAAAGTTCAGATATCAGTTAGATCTCTTATTATTCTTTGATGTTTCTTAAAAATACGTCTATATTTTGGATAAAAGTGATGTAGAAGAAAAGACGAAATGTTGGAGAACTTAATTTTTATCCAGAATCAGAGTGCTCATCAGCTCCAATATCTTTTGAAAAAAGATTTACTAATTAAATAGTAATGAAGTTAAGAAATCAGAAACATTATTGTGCATACTAAATTAAATTAATGTCATCAATGTGACTTAATGACGGAAATGAGAATGAAATTTTTAATTAAAATATCTTGCAAAAACTACTAATATACTAATTTCACGTTATTAATACATTTACATACAAAACGACTAACCTAACAAATTGTTAAATATGTATAATATGCTTTGCTTAGTGTTATTACTAGACACTTATGTATATCTCTATATGAAAAAATATGTTTCAAAATTGTACACAAAATAAAAACGTTCACCTAGCTTCTTGTTTTTAATGTTGCAGCCTTAGTTTGACCTTATAGGGCAGTGATGGCGAACCTTTTTAAGAAGTTGGTCAAATTTTATTCATTATATTTTTTAGTACTAGCTCGTGGGTCACTAAGTCAGTGGCGTCACTTGGAAAGGGGGAGGGAAAAGGATGGTTAAATATTGCATTTTTTTGGTTCTCACTTTTAAAATCCTCTAAAAAGTATATGTTTCCTTTTTATTTTACAAATTTTACTTTTGCAAGTGGAAAAAAAAAAAATGTCGAAGTCAAAAAATGAATATAAATGGGGTTATACTATGAATTACCGCACCAGGAAATGTACAAATGAGGTTGCCTATGTTTGTTGTTAATAATATAATATTTTGTTGAATTTTTTTAAAAAAATGTGTTTAATAAATATACATGTGTTTAAATTCAAATACAAACACAGGTACAGTGATACGATTGAAAATCAGCGAGCCAACGCGCAGTGGGCCCAGTAGGTTCAAAACCACCCTTTTTCCTAAAAATTGCTTCGGTGATTTTAAAAATGCTCACTTCGACCTTCACATGACCTTCAAATGACCTTTAGGATACCTTGTACGATCAAGTAAATGACTAATTTTGATTCAGCAACCTCGAAATCCTACTTGTAGTTTATTTTCCAGATTTTCATTTTTGCTTTAAGTTCTTGGATCATAAGATTGTACTTTCAATATGCTGAAATTTCGAGATCAAAGTGAAGTTTTTTGAATTTTTAAAATCACCGAAGCAATTTTTGGAAAAAAAGGGCTTCGTGAGTCTCTTTGTTTCCTCATCACGAGTATCCTCAAACAAGAATTTTCAAATTCCGTTAAAAATTACGACTTGTGGGTGGTTTTGAACCAATTTAGCAATATAGCCCCACTGTGCAACGTCGAAATTCGACATTATATACTTTATTTTTAAATATTTTCTCTTCTCTCTATTCTCTCTTTTATGATATAAAAAATAAGTTTATAAAAATCAACGCGTGGGTCATTTAAAAAGCCTGTGCGGGTGGGTCAGTTTCTGACACACGTGTCATAGATTCGCCATCACTGTTATAGGGCATACTTTTTTCTCCAAGAAATATTTCCCTAAAGAATGAACTGCAGAGAAGTTAATGTTAACACTGTTCGACAAAATTTAAGATTTAATTTTCCACAGAACAAGTCGTATATAATTTCTATAGGATTTTCCGTATATCACGAATGCGCAAACAAAAATGTTCTATCACGTCATGTTTTTTAGCAAAATAGGGTAAAAAAGTCCAAAATTTCGTTTTTCGGCCATTTTTAAAAATTCATTAAAAAATAAAGGAACGTGCAAAATGCTCGTAATACAGCTCAAAAGAGACCCTAAATCCTTGTCGATATATGTAAAATACTACTAATCTATAGCACGTACGAAGTATCTTCGAGAATAAGATTTTCATGAGCGCAATCAGTGATCTTCATTCACTATCTATTGTATGAAGTAATCGGTTTATGGAAAAAAGTTAATTCCACAGAATATTTCGAAAAGTTTTAAACCCTCTTTTATTTAATATAATAAGTAAGGGTTCATGCTTTTATGTGAGCTACTTTGCAAGCTCCTACAACAATACGTTATTTTTTAATTTATTTGCAAATATGGCTACTCAAATACGATCTTTTGCACTTTTCAAACGTGACGTGATGGGACATTTTCGTTTGCGAATTTTTAATTTGCGGAGAAAACCCCAATAGAAATGATATAAAGCTTATTCTTAAGCAAAAATTTGTGTCGACTAGTGTAATCAAAAAACAAAGTAATTCTATGAAAAACTCGCGAAAAACTCGATAATCGGAATAATACAAACACATTCAAAAAATTAGAATTGTATCATATTGAAATGTTCAGTAAATCAAATTTTTCGCTTAGTTTCTTTCTTTTTAAGTACCAGGATAGATTTTAGAATTGTTTGTCATAAAACATCCTATCATTTCTAGTTATAACTTGGTATTAAGATCTGGTTGGTAATAGACTTATTGTATATATAAGGAAGTCTCAATAGCTCGGTTGGTAGCGCGACGCCAGTAGTGCATTAGAGGTTGTGGGTTCAAGTCCCACCAGAAACCCTGGTGACATATTGGCCTATAATGACCTAAGTGTGTCTTCAGACAGCCACATCAATCTTCATCTCTATTGTTGCATGCTATTCTTTATAATTGTTAACGATACTCATTAATAAAATATTTTTTAAAAATATTTGTTTGTCTGTTTGAATGCTTAATCAGATATTGATACAAGTTTCATTATAATCTTCTTGAGAAATATCTTTCTGTATGTATCATTCCATTAACTTATAAGATAAATAGAACTCGAAAGGAGCGATTTTGAGGAAACAACACTGAGGACAGTACACAGAAAAATACGTTTTGTCTGTCTGTATCATTAACCTAAATTCTAACTTAATATCTAAGTGGAACAAATGTTAAATTATATATGTATGCACGATAATGCGGTGATTTTATCAGTAGCAGTAATAGATTTTCTTTAGAAATCGTGTAAGATAGGATTAGAAATCGCTTCAGACATAATATATCATTCTAAAACGTTAAACAATTCTTTTTACTAATAAAGAAAACCACTTTGTACTGTCACACTTGTTGCACTACGCACAACTCTGATTATAGATGTCTTATTTCCTTATCTGTAAGATTTTGCACGTATAACAAATAAATTAAATTAATAAAAATTCTTTCTATTTGATAGAATTGTTCGTTATTTAAAAATCTCCTTGGTTTTTCTCTTCCTATCAAGTTTGTTTAAAAAAAAAAACAATTTCCGGAACGTATAATCGTTATGCCCTGGAGTGTATCTGTTAGCCCAGAAGGGATCCGGACTGCTGTTTCTGTTTAAGGAATTTCTCACAGGCGATATTATCCCAGACCCTCGGCCCTTTCCCAGCAGAGGTAAGGAAGGTCACCCGCATTTCAGGCACACACATTCAGGTCGATGTGGGGCAAACACTCATGAATAAGAAAACCCTCCCCCTCTGTCCTGGCCTTTTATTGCCTACCTCATCGCCAGTGATTACTTATGCCTTTTGCACCGAGCACACCACCGGTATCCACCACCCCCCAAAGAAAACGACGACCCGCCAGCGCCCTCTGGCAGCCCCTAGCACCCACTAGTACCCCCAGCGCCCTCTGTCGCCCTCTAGCACCCACCAAACAAACCATCATCGTCGTCTTCGTCGCCCTTCGGGTTAATGTCGTGTGAATGAACAGCTCTGATTTCTTGCGCGCCATCATTTCGGCAAATGGACCAAGACGCCGGGGCTCCATTATGCGGGCGCTTCTGTGAGAGTTCGACGAACGTTTGCCTAATTTTTACGGCCGTTTCGACGCATCCTGCGAGTGAAGAATTGCCTGCGGCTGGGTGCGCTACGCCCGAAAAATAAAGGGGCTGCTCCGGTGGCCAGCAGATTTTATAGTATACTCCTGGGTTCCTGCGATCCCACTTCGGCTTGTCGTTAGTAATTTATGTTTTATGGGCTGTTTTTGGATAATTATACGTTACATACAGGGGAAATAAGATAGTAAGTTGGGTCTTTTAAAATAGATTTATGCAAGATTTAATAATAAAATGGTATTAAAGGCGTTATTTCGTACATTGTTTTCGAGTATAAGGGTAAAATGTAATACACCTATCCCTCGATTTTCACGGTACTTGATTTAGGCACAGGGTTCCGCTCTTACACAACAACAACCAATTGAAATTGAAGAAATTTAAATGAAAAACCAGAAAATCTTCGAAAAAATCGTCTTATTTTCGGAAATTCACTGTTTCGTGAATAATTTTGGGAATAATGAAAAAAAGCTTTAATCGACGGGTTTTAAAAAGTAATCGAGAGTTCGAAATCTATCATAAAGTATATTTTTTTTGATATACCATATAACTGGGGTAATTTTGAATGAAGAGCACATTATTACAGGTGATACTCAATATATTATAAAATTTGAAAAGAAATATGAATAGTTGAATAATAATTACATAAAAACTTAAAAATAACTTTTAATAAAACTTGATAATTTTAAAGAACATTCACAGCAGATTTTTGCTGTTATCATAAGAAATAAAAGAAAAGTCATTATGCATTCATCAAATGTAGTAAATAATTTTTAAGCTTATTATTTAGTAGTAAATAATAAAAACTATTTTTACAATTATTTAAGCTACAGGTAATCAATTAACTTTGATGAAGAAATTTTGCTATAATCATTTCAAACATCGTAAATGTTACATACCGAAATTTTAACGATTGCATCATTTATTCATCTTATCTCGAATTATGTAATCAAGAATCCTTTTAAATCTTCATGTTTTGCTTACTGTAGCAGGATTTTTGGTTTAAATTTAAAATAAACAGATGGATTAATTTCTCTGAATAAGAACTAATTATAAAATCTATAAGGAAAGATTTTAATCTAGGGCTTCATAATTTTTATAGATTACGTTTCTATCAAATGTACACCAAATTCTATTTTGGATCACATTCATATCAACATTTTTTATTGTGTACATGTATTGAACGCACTTCTTCCATGAAATCGATTTATTATTGAAAGCACGTTCTACGTACATGTCAATCGCAGATGTTAAGGGAATGAAAAGATGTGTATATAAATAACAGGAAGAGTAGTTTTATTATGTCCTTAAGATTTCCTTTGACAACATTTTATTACACATTATAATCCAATTAGAAAATGTGAATATGAATACCAAAATAAAGACAAACAATTTATTTTCTTTTTAATATTTATTATGGAGCATTTGTTATATGTAGGTGCATATTTTGGTATTTATTGTTTTTAATTATTCTCATTTTAATAAATGAATTTAAATAGTACGTAGCATGAAAGATGTGAATCTTGGAATATTTGAAAAAAAAAAATTGAATGTCAATGGTGACATCATTCAATGATAATGAATATTTAATTTTAATACATTGAAGCATCCAACAATAATAAAAGTTTCTTTCTTTTTTGCATCATATTTAAAATGTTGAAATAATATATAAAAAGACAGTGTTTTAAGAGGCGCCGGATTTTCTATAGAGATAACTGTCAAATGAACTATTATTTATTATAAGTGTCAATGTCATTTTTATTCAGTAAGGTCTAACAAATTATCATACAAAGATATACACCCTAGCAGTGATTCCAAATCTTGAAAATTTATTTCCGAAATCACGGTTTAGTTATAAAAACTTATAGAGCACCTTATGAATTTTATGGACTGAATAATCGCCCATTAGGACGTGTTATTCGTCGTATTATTGAATATTTCCACTCCAACTTAACACTGCATGACAAAACGCCATCAACAAAGAGACCAGTGCGTTCCGAAGCAAATATTGCCATACAAAAACCGAAACAATCGATTTATTAAAAGGACAATTTGGTGAATATCTTATTTCAAGATATAGACGTGTCAATTGGCCACCAAGATCGTGTGATTCGACACCGTGAGACTAGTTTTTGTAAGGATATTTGAGGTTCTTGGCCTATGCTAATAAACCAGGTTCAGTTAATTTTTAACAATCTAAGCAGAGATACAAAATGTAGGTAATAGATTGCTCATTTTATTTATACCTTTAATCGAGAGTTCATTATAAATTTGTGTAACCTGTAAAATCAACTCAGTCTTTTCTCTATTTATATCATTTTGCTATTGTAAGGGACTTTTTAATATTATTTCAATAAATTCACATTAAAAAAACTAGGCTTGTGAAATATTATTTCTTTAGAAAGATTCAATGACAATTAAATGATATTTTTGCATTACCATTGAAAAATTTGTTGTATTATCATTAATAAATTCAATGATAATGTAAATTTGGTTCGTTACCATTAAAAAAATTCAGTGCTAATGCATTGAACGAATGAAAATGCAAAAATGCTCATATCTGCTTATTTGTGGGGAAAAAAAACTGAAAAAAATTATTTCCCTTATTCTATCTGAATAATATTGGTGCCAGAAGGAGTGCAAAAATAAAAATTATAAGATACAGTCAAATAACGAGGCAATAAGAACAATACTATACGATACGAACAAATTTACCATATATTTCCAAAATCCAAATTCATATTTACTTTCTTTCTTAATTGGTTTACTGTCTGTAGATAAAAAACCATCAATTGGAAAAAATATATCGTTTTAAAAATTAGAATAGTAGAAGGCACTGTTGTGCAAATAGCTTTTTAAAAAAACGAGAGACATACTTAACAAATAGATGTCGAATCGAATCGGTATATCTATTTATCTATAATGAATAATGTGCTCTATTAAACTTATCAATATAGTATATATATGGTATAACTACAATATTATTTTGAGACTTTGTTAATTTCTTAAAAGAATAGAATATCGAAACCTGCTTACTTACTACAGATAACTTCGCAATAATATTTGTTTGCACGATTATGGTAAATGACGCACATAATATGTACAAATATTCGTCAAAAATATTTTGAGTCAAAAGATAAATGACGACAGCAAGATGAATTAAGCATCCACGATATTTTTTGATAAAACGAGACACATCAGCATATCGTAGTAAATTTACTAGTGTTTTGAAGTGGATTTGGAATGAAATATAGTATAAAAAATATCCTCAAAAAGTAGTCTAGATACTTGGTATCAAAATACCCATAAATACACTTTTGAAAAGATTTATGTATATAGATAACCAAGTGTCTGACACATCAGAACTAAATAGAAAACAAACCATTTTTATTGTCAGGAAGTAATATTGCTCTAAACAAATATTATTATATTTTGATGTTTGAAAGAACCAAATCAAAATTAAAATATATACTTAATATATAGTAAAAAAAAACTTCAAAATAGATAGATGCAAAGTGTAGAGGAGATTTGATATTGTTTTATTATCCTATGTTGAACAAAATCAATTACCTCCACTTTCTTTTAGAAAATTCACTATACACTCTTACATAGAAGCCTAATAAGCACAAAAAATAATACAATTGTAATAGAAAGCAAATAATCCAAAGAGCGGGAAAATAATAAAGCAACCATCGAAAGTGAATGGAATATTAAAAACCTAGAAATGTCGACGTAATAAAACACTACCTCAATAACAAGGCGGCATAATTGTCCTTGGGAGCTATCTTTTCGCGACATCTTACCAAAAATCAAAACAGAATGATAAGATAAGCGCAATCAACAACTACTACAACTATTATTTTTCACCAATACAGTTTATATATATCCACCGTCGTATTCAATTATGATTATTCCTTTTAATTTACAACCGAAAAAAAAAATTCACCAAACCAAAGAACACACCTTGCAACAACTAAAACTGCGCCTTTTAACTTTCTTCATTTTGGCAACTGAACTGACTCATAGTCTCATAGTGAACGTATTTTTCCAACTCGCACATTCGTTCGATGTCGAAACATATTTTTGAATATTTTGAATAACATCTGCGCCAACACCGGTTACGTCTGAATAAAAGTGGATTTCTTTCCGAAACACTGCGATCGGTTGGGAATTTTTGCTTTTAGATTTACAAACTAATACGCAAATGGTGTCAAACTGATTAAATATCGATTAACCTCGTCTTGTCTACTTGAATAATTTAGTAGCTTAACATATGCCAGCTCAGAAATTTTAAAACATTTGTCCAAATACTAAAGTAATGGTGCTGAGTTGTACAGAATACGTGGATTTTTCGGCTATTAGATCATACTTGAATTCTACTCCGAAACTTTTGGTCGATTCGTGTCTATTAATTAGACAAAGCTAGGTTGCATCTCAGACAAGTAGACAAATAGTAGTAGTAGTATTGAAAGTATCCATGTGTTAAAAAAGCTATTTATTTGTTCACGTTCAACTAGTGTTATATAATTAAACGATTTTTAGGAGTGATGACCTGTATTTTGCTGGAAGTGTTTATCCTCAAAAAGATATAAGCGTAGTTAATTTTTGTTCAATAACATTTCTAATTTTTGTTTTATTTCAGTAGATATTTAGAAAACTTTTTATTATACATCAAAAGCTACTTTGTGTTTGGATTTAGCTATGAGATCATACTTAATTCAAAAAGTGACAATTTGACACCACTCTTGACCTTAGTTTTCGATCAAAAGCATTCGTGATAGTTAGAAAGGATATACCCTAAAATTTTTGCTTTATTATACGAAAATATAGTTACTTTGCAACCTTTATGAATTAAAATGTTTTTTTTTTCTCATGAATTAATGAAATTAATAAAGATTTAACATTCTTTGTAACCTTGGTAACAGTTCTAAGCATGCATATCAATATCAGTTGTTAGAAAATCTGTTACAGCTGTTTCAAACATATCCTTTTGCATGCAAAACAACATGTGTATCGGAAATTCAATGGAATGTCGTTTATTAAATAAATTGCACCTTTGTGTCCAGATGGTTTGTCTTTTACGAACCGAACCGTCTAATGGCATAAAACTTAAACACATTGTATTCAAAGTTATCGCAGATTTGGTGAAATGTGAAATAAGATATAGTGCAAATCAGATTTGGTGATCGAAATTTACAGCGTGTCCAATAGGAAATTGCGAAAACTAATGGCTCACAATTTTTTAACAAATGGAGAGATCGGTAAAATGTAAATACTTTTTAATAAAGGAAAGTCGTCATTTTTATTTCATGTCCATTTTATTATAAAAAAATTAAATCTATTTAATACAAAAAAATTAATTTAAAAAAGTAGTGAAGGACGTTAGTTACTAATGATATATATTTTCGATATTTTAACCATCTAATTTGCCACAAATATCCATATGCTTTCTAAAACTATTAAAAACATGTTCTAACGTTTTATTTGAAATGCCATTGACGATCTTCCCAATGTCTTTAATAAAATCCTCAACTGTTTTTTGGTTATTTTCATAGCAGAGATCTTTAATGTAGCCCCATAAAAAGAAATCACATTAAGTGAGATCTGACGAGTAATGTGGCTATTCTATTCCTTTTCCCCTAGCAAAGCGTGGGTACCTTAGGCCAATAACTCGATCGCCATAAAATTTATTGATGATACTTCTTGTGTGCGATGAGGTGCTGCTCCGTCTTGAATAAAAAAAAAAGATTTAACGCGGCTCCTATTTTTCGCATGAGAAAGGATTTGGTCTCTAACATCCCTTTGTACTTCTCTCCGGCGACAGAAGATTCAAAGAAATGCAGGTAGATACCTTTTATGCAGATGGTTCACATTTCAAAAATATATATTATTAATAATTCACTTTTTTCACTATATTTTTAAATTAATGGTTTGTATTAAATAGATTTAATTTTTTTATAATAAAATGGACATGAAATAAAAATGACGACTTTCCTTTATTAAAAAGTATTTACATTTTACCGATCTCTCCATTTGATAAAAAATTGTGACCTATTAGTTTTCGCAATTTCCTATTGGACACTCTGTAGATGTCTATAAATCGGAAAATAAAGAAATATGATTTTTTGTTAAAAAGAATCCTTTGAAAAGATTAATTTTTCATATTAATTTATGCACATTTGTATTTCTCTGATATATTTTTATTTACCAATTGATATGATTTGCATACATTTCTTTCAGCTGTAGTCTTTTATGAATTTATTATATAAAATAGCCATTGGCACATAATTATGCCACATCTGTCGTAAATAATTAAAGTAATTTATGCATTACATTTAAAAGAGAGCTGATGGTGTTATACTATTAAGTAGTACAAAGTGTACCAAAATCGATTTGCAAGATTTCATTAAAGAATAACCGACAGGTAAAAATAAATAATCACAAGTTTTTACTAAAAAAATTTGTTTAACAATAAATAAAACTAAATATTAAGTATTAAGTTTAAGAAACATATTTACAACTTTAAGTTCAAAGAAATTATTTTGTAAAGTTTGAAGTTATTTGTATTGTATGTAGGTAACTTTTAGATTAACTAATTCATTACTACTTTCATCGACAGGTATAAAATCGCTTTCCAAGTCTGAACAAAAGTTACTTTAAAGAATTTCATATTACTCCTCAGCATTTAAGAAATGCTAGACATACTATGATTTGTTATTATTATTTATTTTTTCGTTTAATAGATTTTCTAGTTCACAATAAAAGTGAGTTTTTCAAACAATTACAAAAAATTGCATTTAGTAGTTCTCTACGAAGAAGAATCGAAGGTTTTTTTTCTGAAGACACTGTTTTTTATTTTTGTTTTCACAGAAAACAGTTACTTATAAAATTTGAATAAGCTTTTAGATTTTGTATGGGTTTATTAAACGATTTTTGGTATCAAATTTTCGAATTCAATATCATTTGCCTTATTGGCTAGTTAAAAGACACAAATGTTTGTCATAAATTTTGATTTTCGATATTTTATTTGTTAATTTAATATTCTGGTTTGATATAGATTTCGACAATTTATTTAGTGTTTAAACTACAAATACTACTTTTATTTTTCCTTAAAGTGATACTAATTTTTGTAAATCTTAATATTAGGTTGTAACATAATAATCTGATAATTTTTTCGTAAACGTTCTGGAAATTTTTTACAACTTCGAAAGAGAAGTACCGACAGTTAAAAATTACTATACACAAGGTTATGTTGAGTGTTTGGTGGAATGTGCACGGTATTATCTACTGGAAACTATTACCACAAGGAACGACTATAAATAGTAAACGCTACTGTGATATGCTGGATAAGGTAGCCGTGAATCTTAAGGGAGAACAAGGCAATGTATACCTCCTCCACGACAATGCCCGCCCTCACACCGCTTCGATGACATGTTAAAAAATTATGGAGCTAGGCTGGATTTCCCTAGCCTATCCTGCATACTCGCCGGATATGTCTCCTTCTGACTACCACTTGTTCCGATCATTGCAGGCTCACATTAGCGGAAAATCTTTTGATGACCGAGATGCATTGGAACAGTGGTTGTCGAAATTTTTTAACTCTCGTGAGCCCAAGTTTTACGAGAATGGAATAATGTCGCTTCCCCAACGTTGGCAGGAGATCATTGATAATGATGGACTATATGTTCAATAAAATGTTAAGCTAAATTGTACAAAAATATCAAAATGAAGATTCTTAAAAAATTATCAGATTATTATGTTACAACCTAATATATAGTGTTCTTATTTTTACTACTTCCCCTATGACTTTCATCAACAACAATCTTCAAGGATTGGAATAAGTAGTAACAATTTTTTTTCAGAACGAAAACATGAACAACAAATATGTACAATTGTTACTATAGTCTTAAAAGGTAATTTTTTCGAAAACTGCAGTGAAAAAAATATTTCTAGTAGATTTAATAAGGAAACATTGTTAATTCTTCTAGTACGAATTTTCTGTTTCAATCAAATAAATTCTAATTCATCTAACTTAACTTGATTAATGGCAATGTTACTATAGAATTGTTCAAATAAAGAATGTATGTCAGTTTGACTATAATAAATTTCATCATTTTTAATTCATTAATTAATATGTAACAAATAAATACTTCCCCAATTAAAATATCAAAGGCTTAGAGATAAATATAAATATAAAAATCTGAACTCTTTAAGCTTAAGAAATCTACTCTGTAAAAAAAATATATGTTACGATAAATGGAAATTAATAAATAATAATAATAATAATTTCATCATTTTTAAGCAGAAATCATGCCTATTTAACTCTCAATTCACGTTAAGTTGACTAGATATCCTGTATAACTTAATATGATCATTATTTGTTTCAATAAACATTTATAGTCGTTTCTGAAACATTGGAATAATATAAAACCTTATAATAACATATTTCAAATGTGATTTTGAGATAATCTTGGATTATATTATACGAAGTATGTTTGAGGTTATTTTAAGAACAAATTGAGTTAAATATTCATTGAAAAACACTAATAAAATCACACAAATACTCACATACTCATTAATTTTTCATTATAGTTTTTATTAGTGTTTTACTTGCTTTAATTAATGGTGATTTGTGTTGCACTGATGATTCTCAGTCTCAATTTAATCAATCTTGATTTTAAAATATCATTTTTTCCTTACGTTACATACGCGGGTTAAATGTACTATGTTTAACCCATTAATGCGCAAAACGAGAATTTTGTGCACGCATGTTCAATTGTACGATTTGAATAGAAAATTAGGGCGATTTTCTTCCAAAATCGTGTATAAGGGGTTTTTGGGGATGCTCTTTCAGAATCTGGCATTTGGTTTGCATAAAAGATTCAAAAACCCTATTATTTTTGGGTTTTTTTTTTAAAAAGTGCTCATTTTTTTTTGGTAATTTTTCTTTTCAAAACCGATTATCGTGTCTTTGGTGCTATGGAATGATCAAATAACCACCAAAAATTGCGGTCCGAATGTCTAAACTTTCCCAAACCATTGTTTTGAAATTTTTTTTTGCTTTAGTTTTTGCAAAATAGACATTTTGTACAGTAATGTAATAAAAAAAATTTCGCGATTTTGTTACACGATAAGGATCAACTTTACAAAAAAATTTATAGAATAGAAAATGCTTAGAATTAGAAAACGTGTTAATTTTTTCAGAATTTTTTCTACAATTTTTGGTTTTTTGGATTTGGCCAATTTTTTAAAAATCCAAAAATGTACTAGTGTATAATTTAAATAACAATATGGTATTATAATTTTAAAATAGACCTTTTTGATCTTAATAACCAGCAATTTTTTAAGGTGAAAATCAACACTTTGACAAAAGCAAAACTTTTATAGAAAATTATAAGGTATCAAAATATTAAAGTATTTCCAATTCCACCAAACCAAATAATGATCCAAAACCTTCGATACTTCGTCGTAGTCTAGGTAAATTGAATTTGAATAAATGATTTGACCGCGGAAGTGTGTACAAAATCACGAAGTGGTTAGCAATTACGAAAAACGAAAAACTTTTTCTGACTTCGACCGAGCAAGAAAAGAACCAGCCTTCAAGAATCATTTCCAGGCATGGGTCCCCGTCTCGTCGGGGTGCCGAGGGGCGGAGCACCCATCAAAATACCCTGACAGCATGGCATTACCTGGTCAATCACGTCAGACCGCAAGAAGGCAATTACGTCCGCCCCCGAGGGATTTCTTCGACGACGACAATTCCTCGAACTCCTCCCGCGCCTGGAGAAGCAGCAGCAGAAGGAGGGAAAGTCGCCCTCAAGCCCGGCGCAATCAGTTGGCAAAGGTGCAAAGAAGGTTTTGCCCCCTTAATGGGCCCCGTAGATGAAAAAGCCTGCACCCAGCGAAGGGCCACGGCTCGATGACTATCCAGGAGAACCCTTTGACACGGACGTAATTAGCCCCCTGGCGGCGGGACGGGCACTCAGTTGGACTCGACGAATTAGGGCCATCGGCGAAATTAGTCGCGCGTTTTCTAAGTCGCAGGCGAGCAGTTGAGCAGGTGAGCAGGTGAGCACACCCGGCTGTGGTGTAAATTATTCACGCTAATTTGACGAAAATTGCCCACAAATTGATTGTGCCCCAAATTACACTAACTACCTCCTTTGGCGTCGGAGGGACTGGGGGATCCGATTTAGCTGGGCAAAAATCGATTTTGCAAAATTCAACCGAACAAATACACCTATCCCTCGATCTACACGGTACTTAATATACATTATACATTAGACGGTTTTAAATGAAAAAATAAATAATTAAATTATTATACCATTTATAAATTAAAAGAGCACTCTTTTAAAAGCTCGATTAAAATTTACTTAAGGCACCCTTTTCAAAAATTATTTTATATTTGAATTCTAATGTAAGAAAAGAAAGGAAGAAAACATCTTAGTGAATTTTTAACAGGTGATAGTGTTTTAATTTTAGTATATCCCTAATAATGTCAACAAAAAGAAAACATATTCCCGAGCTAAGGCCAAAAATTAGTTCGGAAAAGAAAATTTAAATTTTAGACAAACCCAAAATCTGATCAACGTTCAATATACGTAACAAAATAATATAGAATAATGATGCAAAAGTTAGTACTAGTAATAAACAATGGAAAAACGAATATTGTTAATTGATATTTATGTTTTTCATTTAAAAAAATAAAAATTTTTATATTCTTTAGATCAATTTACATAGTTTACAGTTTAATTGAACATATCCTTCTATATTGTATGAATTCTGTGTTTCGTTCTACACGGTTGCGGTTTGCAAGATTTTTCTAGGAACGTATCTATCGTGTAAATCGAGAAATGGATGTATATTTTAATCTAATTCCATGATAAATTATAATTCAGTAGATATTTAACGATTTTAAATTCTAACTTACAGTTTAAGATCGCAAACGAATCACTTTTGAAAACATTGGTTTAAATCTCGTTTTAAACCCTTCTTACAGGATTTTAATCTGTTGTGAAGCATACCTTAAATTCGTATTTTTACTTATTTAACTATATATATTTCTGATATTTAAGATAATATCCCTTAGTACTTAAATTCTGTTGCCTCTATTACAGTCTAGTCCAATCGAATAGTATCTAATATTAAGCTTAATATGATTTGTACAAAAACTCGACAGTTTTCGATATGCAACATATATTGCAAAGAAACTTTTGTTGCGATGTTAGGATTTTTTTAAAGTTATAAGTTATACTTGATTTAGTCGAACAATCTCCTCTATAATTATATACTTTTAGGGTCACTAAATTCCTATTTGGGATTATTATTTTTCATAAAGGTGTTAAAGAGGAAGCGCTTTTTTCCATTTCTGGACTGTTGAAAAGTTTAAATTTTAAAAGAAAACTGAAATAATTTTAGATTCGTCATAATTTATGAATGTCAAAAATATTTTACATTTATTTCGTAATTATATGTATATCTAAAAGAATTTTCTTAGAATACACTTATGGATTAAAAGTTAAAATAACACAAATAAAATGTATTTACTTTAAGAAATCTAAGATATTACAAGGAAATTCATGAACGATTTCGTAATGTTTAGAAAAGTTTGTTTGAAATTGTCCAAGGAAAATTTATATTCAATGAAAATTAATTTAGGGGAACTAGTAAACTTTGTGTTGAATTTATTTTATTTTACACTGAAGTTCGATTTCTGAAACTTCTAAGATTAAGTATTAAGTGAACCTTTATTCAATTATTTAGGAAGATAAGTTCAAAATTGATTAAAGAGATAATATCGTGTTATATAATTTTTTAAATTTAATATTTAAATATCATCATCATTTAAAGGGTTTTAAAAATGTGGCAATATTTTTAGCTCAAAAAATAAGTTTAAAATATATATCAATTTTTGGACAGTGTGGAGTCGAAAATTATTAAACACAACTATATCGAAATACACTTCAGACGTTTTCTAGAAACGTAAATATATTTTTGGTGTTATTTTTTAATTGAAGGGATAAAAATAGAAAATATTTAAGTATTTATTTAGTATCTAAATAACTAATATAACATTCTGATTTAAAAAAAACAAGAATACTACAAGATTTTTAAATTAAAACAAAAACAGGAACCAAAAAGAAATATTATATAGTTTACTTAAACATAATATAATATTAATAACAGCATGTGTGTATGTTATAATTACTATAGTAAATTTAAGTTCATTTTCATACAAATTAAAGGCATACATAAAATCAACCAAAGATAAATTTCTTGTTCAAATCGATACAAAAATTACAAAAATATCTAACTCACATAGTAAACTAATAAAATAATGTTTATACAAATAAATAAATCATTTTAAAGTCATAACAAGTAAAGATTGAAACTCGTCTAAATATTGTGGAAAAAGTTCTGTATAAACGAAATTACTAGAAATATCTTAATATTTAGAAAACCTCAGGTTTTTCATATTTATTTTGAAAGTGGATCAATGGAGTAATTTTAATGGTAATAACAGCTTAATAGTCCAGTCAATTTAACCTCTGAAGCGGAAGTTTGTGGTGGAGTGCTAATTTTTGGATATATTGTTGGGGACGGTGAGAAATGAAGCTATAATTTTTTTTTGCCCCTCAGGGGTGTTTGCGAAGGGGTGAAAAAGGGTGAAAAAGGGTGAAAAAGATTTTTTGTTTATAACTTTGAATAAAAAAGTCAGCCTGGGTGGGAACGTTAGAGGGTGATATAATAAATGATTATTCATCTTGTATTAAAGTTTCCCCCGGTTTTGTTTATTGCAAAATTGTTTATTAACAATTTCACTCTCCCAAACCGAAAAAAATCACGGCTGATTTTTTTAAAAATACTTAAGCTCGTACGATGTCTTTCATTTTCACAATATCACTAGAAGACGCAATCCCCCATCATATACCAAAAATTCAAAACGGTTCCATGCATTTCACCTGAGATAATCACCCAGATACCTCACCTGTTTTACACCGAAAAATGCACAGTTTTAATCCAAGTCAAAATATCCCCCACGAATCGTCGCCCACCGACCAGCTATCGCTGAGCAGCACACATTTTTTCCCAGCCCACGGCGGGGAAGAAGAAGATTTGCGACTGATTGAAAAACGGAAATCGCTATAACTTTCGATGTATGTAACGGAACTTAATGTATGATGGCTTCAAAAATCACTTATTTTTTTCTCCATCTTTTTCTCATACACCACTTTCACCTAATATTTTTACTTTTTTTTATATTGAATTAAACTTAAAAAAAAAAAAATTAATTACATTTTATTCCTTTTCTCCCACAAAACTAAACTTTTTGAAATATTCTTAATTTTGTAGTTATCTACAGATTCCACCCTTTATTCCCATAATTTTTATTATTTTCCACAAATCCCCCCCTGACCCCCCGAATAAATATATTACCCCTTAAATTTTACAAACAAAAAACTTACCAAACATTTTATTTTTTTTCTCCCACAAAACTAAACTTTTTTGAAATTTTAATAACTTTGTAGTTATCTACAAATTCCGCCCTTTATTCCCATAATTTTTATTATTTTCCACACCCCCCGAATAAATATATTACCCCTTAAATTTTACAAACAAAAAACTTGCCAAACATTTTATTTTTTTTCTCCCACAAAACTAAACTTTTTGAAATATTCTTAATTTTGTAGTTATCTACAGATCCCACCCTTTACTCTCATAATTTTTATTATTTTCCACAAATCCCCCCCTGACCCCCCCGAATAAATTTATTACCCCTTAAATTTTACAAACAAAAAACTTACCAAACATTTTATTTTTTTTCTCCCACAAAACTAAACTTTTTTGAAATTTTAATAATTTTGTAGTTATCTACAGATTCCGCCCTTTATTCCCATAATTTTTATTATTTTCCAAACATCACTCCCTGACCCCCCCGAATAAATTTATACTATTTACCTTTTTTTTTAAATTATTCCCCATTTTTACTATTCAATTTTTTCCACCAATTCTCAATTAATCTCACTTTTTTTTTCACCCACCTCTACTTCAAGGTCTTCCGAAACTAAATCTACATTTTTTTCTCCATTATTGCAAATAGTTTGTCCCCAATCTGCCCCCGTGTGTGCTAGCGGATCATTTTTCGCCCAAAATATTAATTTCTCCCCAGTTTCGATTTACGATTATTGCATAAAGACCTACTCCAATTGGGGACAAACTATTAGCAATAATGGAGAAAAAAATGTAGATTTAGTTTCGGAAGACCTTGAAGTAGAGGTGGGTGAAAAAAAAAGTGAGATTAATTGAGAATTGGTGGAAAAAATTGAATAGTAAAAATGGGGAATAATTTAAAAAAAAGGTAAATAGTATAAATTCATTCGGGGGGGTCAGGGAGTGATGTTTGGAAAATAATAAAAATTATGGGAATAAAGGGCGGAATCTGTAGATAACTACAAAATTATTAAAATTTCAAAGAAGTTTAGTTTTGTGGGAGAAAAAAAATAAAATGTTTGGTAAGTTTTTTGTTTGTAAAATTTAAGGGGTAATAAATTTATTCGGGGGAGTCAGGGGGGGATTTGTGGAAAATAATAAAAATTATGAGAATAAAGGGTGGGATCTGTAGATAACTACAAAATTAAGAATATTTCAAAAAGTTTAGTTTTGTGGGAGAAAAAAAATAAAATGTTTGGCAAGTTTTTTGTTTGTAAAATTTAAGGGGTAATATATTTATTCGGGGGGTCAGGGGGGGATTTGTGGAAAATAATAAAAATTATGGGAATAAAGGGCGGAATTTGTAGATAACTACAAAGTTATTAAAATTTCAAAAAAGTTTAGTTTTGTGGGAGAAAAAAAAGAAAATGTTTGGTAAGTTTTTTGTTTGTAAAATTTAAGGGGTAATATATTTATTCGGGGGGTCAGGGGGGGATTTGTGGAAAATAATAAAAATTATGGGAATAAAGGGTGGAATCTGTAGATAACTACAAAATTAAGAATATTTCAAAAAGTTTAGTTTTGTGGGAGAAAAGGAATAAAATGTAATTAATTTTTTTTTTTTTTTTAAGTTTAATTCAATATAAAAAAAAGTAAAAATATTAGGTGAAAGTGGTGTATGAGAAAAAGATGGAGAAAAAAATAAGTGATTTTTGAAGCCATCATACATTAAGTTCCGTTACATACATCGAAAGTTATAGCGATTTCCGTTTTTCAATCAGTCGCAAATCTTCTTCTTCCCCGCCGTGGGCTGGGAAAAAATGTGTGCTGCTCAGCGATAGCTGGTCGGTGGGCGACGATTCGTGGGGGATATTTTGACTTGGATTAAAACTGTGCATTTTTCGGTGTAAAACAGGTGAGGTATCTGGGTGATTATCTCAGGTGAAATGCATGGAACCGTTTTGAATTTTTGGTATATGATGGGGGATTGCGTCTTCTAGTGATATTGTGAAAATGAAAGACATCGTACGAGCTTAAGTATTTTTAAAAAAATCAGCCGTGATTTTTTTCGGTTTGGGAGAGTGAAATTGTTAATAAACAATTTTGCAATAAACAAAACCGGGGGAAACTTTAATACAAGATGAATAATCATTTATTATATCACCCTCTAACGTTCCCACCCAGGCTGACTTTTTTATTCAAAGTTATAAACAAAAAACCTTTTTCACCCTTTTTCACCCTTTTTCACCCCTTCGCAAACACCCCTGAGGGGCAAAAAAAAATTATAGCTTCATTTCTCACCGTCCCCAACAATATATCCAAAAATTAGCACTCCACCACAAACTTCCGCTTCAGAGGTTAAATTGACTGGACTATTAAGGGGGTAGTCCAGTGAAAACGACTGTTTTTTCAACGATTTTTTTTTCATATTAGAAGTCAATTTTTATTAAAAAACTTTTTGACATATGATAGTACAACTATTAAAATACACAAAAAAAATTTTTTTTTTCTGTTTTCGATGAGTCATCCAGACAAAATGGCCGCTCCAAAAAAAAATTTTTTTTTGTTGGCGGACGTCGAATCTCTGCAACGGTTCATTTGAAACAAAAAATTCAAACGAGGTTTTAATCTGTAGAACATTGGCTATCGTCGGAACTAGAATTATTAATTTTCAATAAAAAATAACAAAATGGCGGCATTTCGAATTTTTCTGGTGTTTTTCGGGTGCTTAATTTGTTTATAACTTTGTAAATAAACAATGGATTTTAATAATTCTAGTTCCGACGATAGACACACAATCAAGAAATATACAGCTAAATTTTTAGATCAATCGGAGCAAAAGACTCTGAGATCTGACGTCCGCCGAGTCAAAACATTCTGTTTTCAGAAAAACGCGTTTAAAGTTTTTTATGCGGAAAAAAGCTAAAAAAATTAATTTTACCTTAGTCAGCGATGCCTGCTCCATACATAACGCGATGCCTCCTAAATACATAACTAACCTTAAATACAAAGCAGAAGGACCTAGACCGTTATAAACCGAAAAAAAATGGGCGAAGCAAAGAGAAATACAAGAGTCCTCCTTGCTCCGAAACACGCCAGGGGACCTTCGAGCGCTCGGATTACACGTATCTCGAAAACTCTCTGTATCTTTAAAACTATTCAATATTTTGCTTAGATATTTTAAGGGAGTATTTTCTAGGTGTAGTAGAGTAGATTTAAGCAAAAAACAAAAAAACGAAAAAAATTTTTTTTTTCACTGGACTACCCCCTTAAGTAACTTAATATCTCTTTTCTCTGTAAGCAAACACAAAAAATAGATTTATTCCACTTTCAAAATAAACGGCTCAATTATTAAAAAAAAAAATAATCAATGTAAATCAATACATAGGGTTATATTATATAATATGACAACTTTTTATCTTCAAAAAGGCTTAAGTTGAATATATATGTGGGACATTTCACGTCAAACGGATCACCGGCGCCCTCAAAATTTGAATAAACCGATTGAGATAAATAAGGGCTCAAATTGTTCGTCTAAATGAGAACTTTCGAAAGCCATGTGGTATTTTTTAAAATTCAACATGGCGGCTCCAATATGGCGGCCAGAAGACAGAGAAAAATCGAATGTCCAGTAAAAAAAGCTTGCAAAAATAAAAATTTGCAACCGAGCGGATCGGATTTTGGCTCAGATTGCAGCTGATGGGTCACTAAAAGTTCGGTATGGTAGGTAGGGTTGGATGTTGGCAACCTACCATACCGAACTTTTAGGGACCCATCAGCTGCAATCTGAGAGAAAATTCGATCCGCTCGGTTGCAAATTTTTATTTTTGCAAGGTTTTTTACTGAACATTCGATTTTTCTCCGTCTTCCGGCCGCCATATTGGAGCCGCCATGTTGAATTTAAAAAAATACCACATGGCTTTCGAAAGTTCTCATTTAGACGAACAATTTGAGCTCTTATTTATCTCAATCGGTTTATTCAAATTTTGAGGGCGCCGGTGATCCGTTTGACGTGAAATGTCCCATATATATTTTAATATTCATTCAAGCATGTTTATTGTAATAATTTTGAGTAAGGCTGAGTATTACTGCTATACTGAGCAGTAAGTAACGCTGGTAATGGTTAGTAATGCTAAATAATGCTCATGTGAGTAAGTAATGCTAGTAATGGCGAGTAATGCTAAGTAATGCTCATGTGATTACAGTAATGGTGAAGTACCAGTACCAGTAAATGTAATGGTAATTCGATTTTTTGCATTACCATTACTAGTAATGGTACTGGTAATTATCTTTAAATTGCATTACCTGTAATGGTAATGCATGTTACTGGTAATGCCATTTTTTACAGCTCTGACCACAAGGCGTTACTATTTTCCTGCTATTGTAATTAAGACTCTACATACATTTTCAAATTTGTATTATAAAATATATATAAAGAAAAAACAACCCGAATAAAACAAAAAATGCAACAAAACTGCTTGTTTTTTAGAATTAGGGCCTTTTTTCCGATTTTGATAATTTTGAAATCTGAATAAAAAATTATGAATACCAACACATTAGTCGCTGTATCTCTGAAACTATATAAACATGTATGATATAAATATATTTAAAAATTATCAAAAACGAAAGGATTCCTTATTTTAAATTTGAAAATCTAAAACAAGTATTTACAGCTCCCATGATATTTTTGCAAGATTTTTCTAAATACGTTGTAAATTCCCAGATAGTCTAAAATTTTACCTAATGAGAAACTTAAGATTTGTGGCGCATCTTTGCACTACTATCGATTTCGTTACTTTGATTTTACCTGCTTTATTTAAAATACTTTGGAAAATATAAATCGAAAAATAACGCATACGGATGTTAAAATAAAATAGTTTTTTGTCATCAAGGGAAGATATTTTTTATAACGTATTAAATTTAATAAAATAAATACATTTAAAAATAAAAACCTTCATCAGTTTAATTAATAATTGAGAAAATGGTCTAATATGAATTTTTATCCTTTCATATTTAAATTGTTAGCGTGAAAATTGTTAAACCTTTCTACTCAGCTTTGATCTGTATTATTATTATTATCTATGTTATTGAATTTTTGTTTCAATCTCTTCATTTTTATACTGTAGGCAGAAATTTAACGTTCAAGCCTTACTCCTCAGAACTTTATTATTGTTTTAAAGGATCTGACTTTTTCCCCACGAATTTTATTGCTGTTTCTCAAAGGTAGGCCGACGGACAAGCATCCCTAAATATCGTTTTACTGCTACCCCGTGTTTGGGGCTATCTGCAAATGCTTGAATTTGTTCTTAAATATACAAGGCTGGCCCGCAGGCAAATTAATGAAAATATGCTGGGCTAGGAAAACACCTGCTGTGTCACCCTTGAGGAAAGAAGCCTTTTTGAAAAGTTGAATAATAAAAAAAAGTAAAAAATATCACCATTAACGAATTTAGCGTCCCAAAAAACGTCTGAAACGATGTGCGGCATGGTCGGGTTCACTGTTTACTAATTCAACTAACTCTCTCCCCAACTAAAACCCCTTTATGCCCTAACGAAAAAAAAATCAGGTCCCAGTCGAGGCAATTTCCCTCCTCAGACTGGCTGAGTGGCCCCCCAGCCGGCTGGACGCCACTATCAAAAGTCTGGGGTCCGGCTGAGTGGTCTACTTACCATCGCTAGAAGAAGAGCCTCTTGCCGCCGAGCCGAGATTTATCCAACCGCCCGAAATGCACACTATCTGGGGAGATCTGGATTCGCACAATAAATAGCCGGGCTTCCCTGCTCCCTGCCGCCGCGACTGAGGAGCTCCTGAGGGAACGAACGCTTCGCACGACACGGTCACTTGGGTGGGAGTCGTGTTTACATTGCACCAGAAGTTCGCTTGGTCCTCGCACTTTAAAAATTCTTCACACGGCAAAAAAAAAGCAATGCAAAAGTCCACGGCACGACCAAGTCTCTGAAGACAGACTCTCGAGGAGGAAGCACCACACAAAAATACACTGACCGAGGACCGGAACTCCAGAACAGAAGAACCTCCTGCCAAGGAACTCACTGTGGGAATGAATCTCCTTCGGGAACCGGAGCGCCGACGAGGCACTGGCCAAACAGAAAACTGAACTCTGGCTACGAAGCTGCGAAGCAGACCGCCAGCCAGCAGCACCGCCATCGGGGCCCCATTCACACAAGTGGCGGCTGCGCCCTGCCCGGCCACAGGCTGCCAGTTGAGTAAACCGGCGGAACGGGGCGCTGCGCTGGCCGCTGGCACGACACGACGGCACTGCCGGTGACTGGCACATTGTGTTTATAATTTTCTCACAAGATTTACTAGCGCTTCTTGCGGGCTCCGGGGGGCCATGGGCGAAGGTGCTGCGCTGGAAGGGGGCCCGTAGAATCGCGAGGGACAATTAGCAGGAGCGCTGCTTTGATTTCTCGTTTCGCCCGCACGACATCCTATTTCCTGGGATAAATCTAACATCCAGATTTCACCTAGGGTTACCACTTTCTACTAAAATTAGCACTATCTTAAAAAACATTAAATTTAAGATTTAACAAATTTAAGCAGTAGTATGAAAATCACAAATAAACACAGCATGTTGGTTTATAGAAATAGCACAGTAGACCCCCTGTAGCACGATAGATACGTTCTATTTTAAGGGGTAAAAACTCACTCCCGAAATTGATACCTCATAAGGGTGGTTTTCAGGTGGTTTTCACCTAATTCTGTTTTTACACGATAGATAGATACGTTCGTTCCAGAGAAATACGTGTAAAAAATATATTGTATTTATGGAAAAACAGAAGAATAGTTCCAGACCTTAAGGGTACCTTTATTTTCAAAATCGAAAAAAAATCAATATTTTTTTATTTTTCCCTTAAAAATGCTTCTTAACATCATACAAACACACCGTTTTAAGAAATTCGTAAAAGAAGAAAAGTTATACCCATATTTGTAACGGCAGCTGTACGTGTTTTATATGTAAAAATTATACAGGGTGATCCAAAAGTATGGAAACGGCTAAATAACTTTCGAGGAATGCATTTTGGAGCAAAAAGTTGTAGATAAAAGTTTTAGGAATTTTCCCCAGCTATTCAATGGTGACCTTAGATTTGACCTTGACCGTGGCCTTGAAGGTAATTTCAAGGTCAAGTTGACTTTTTTAAATTGGAACCCATATTTTTGACCACGGAAATGGAAATAGCGGACAATTTTACGTCCAACTATGACCTTTACCATGACCTCGAAGGTCATATCAAGGTCAAAATGGCTCTTTAAAGAGGAACCTGCATTGTTACTGCGGATTTGCAAAGAGTGGAAGTTTTGTGTCCAAATGTGACCTTGACCACAACCTTGACCTTTAACATGACCTTGGCAATGACCTTGAAGGTTATATCAAGGTCAAGGTGGTTTTTTGAAGGGGAAACCATGTTTTTGACCACGGAAGTGGAAAGAGCGGAAAGTTAACGTCCGAATATGACCTTGACCATGACCTTGAAGGTCATATCAAGGTCAAGATGGTTCTTTAAAGGGGAACTTGCATTGTTACTGCGGATTTGGAAAGAGCAGAAGTTTTGCGCCCGGATGTGACCTTGACCATGACACACTTGACCTTGCCTTAATCGACTTCACCATGGTCGGTCGTTAACTTTCCGCTCTTTTCATTTCCGTGGTCGTTAACTTTTCCGCACTTTCGATTTCCGTGGTCAAAAACATGGTTTCCCCTTCAAAAAACCACCTTGACCTTGATATAACCTTCAAGGTCATTGCCAAGGTCATGTTCAAAGTCAAGGTTGTGGTCAAGATCACATTTGGACACAAAACTTCCACTCTTTGCAAATCCGCAGTAACAATGCAGGTTCCTCTTTAAAGAGCCATTTTGACCTTGATATGACCTTCGAGATCATGGTAAAGGTCATAGTTGGACGTAAAATTGTCCGCTCTTTCCATTTCCGTGGTCAAAAATAAGGGTTCCAATTTAAAAAAGTCAACTTAACCTTGAAATGACCTTCAAGGCCATGGTCAAGGTCAAATCCAAGGTCACCATTGAATAGCTGGGGGAAATTCCTAAAACTTTTGTCTACAACTTTTTTCTCCAAAATGCATTCCTCGAAAGTTATTTAGCCGTTTCCATACTTTTGGATCACGCTGTATAACAAAAACTTTGAACGCGTTTTTCTCGAAAGCACATTTTTGAAAATGGCCGCATCTGTATCTCAAAAACTATTCAACCGATTTTAACAAACCAAACGCCATTCGATTCGTTATCAAATATACTAGTAACTAAACCTTTAAAAATGTTATTTCCCACCCACCCCCCCCCCCCCCCCCCCCCCCACTTTTTTATGCGGAGGATAGTTTACCAATAACTTATGGTCGTTTTTTAACTTTGTTAGAAAAATGTGTATAAAATGATATATTTATTAAAAATAAAAGGTTTTGTAGGTTTAGGTACTAGTTTTGTGTCTTATGAAAGCAATCCACTAAAGATTTTTACTCTATCTGTTACAGGAAGTCCTAGAGAAATGGGGCAGTTTTAAAAGTGCATTTTGGATGACGCCATCTGCAGGCATTAAAATAAACTAAAGTTGCATTTAAAAATTCTTTTTATATTTTTCATAATCTTACCAACAATGTGCAAAAGGTTTCAGAATAATGTATAATAGTCTTTTCAAAAAAAAAAACTTTTAAAAAGTCTGTTTTTTCCCGATTTTGAAGGTAAAGTAATCAGTACAAACAATACAAATAACCCATAAGAAAACATTTTTAAGATGCTTATAGTTTTTACGTGCTGCATATTTAATTTTATGAAGATAGCACATAAAATAAAAAATGTATTATATGAAGCAAAATTTCATTTAAAAGTAAAAATATCATTAATTTATCAATACCAAGCGGTGATAAGGTAAAAGCTCCACGAATTAGAGGAGTAAAATGAACAAAAATATTTCTTAGAATAGGAATTAATTGTGTTAAAGTAAAACAACTATTGTAAAAAGTAAACTAAAAAAAAATAAAAACCGACTTCAAAACTTTGCCTGTAAAGAACAAACAAACTTAAACTAAAAAGTTAAAAATAATATTTTATAATATACAAAACTATTGATACTTAAATATTTACACTATATAGTCAGCTATTTTTGGAGTCGATGTCAGCCAAGGCAAGTTTAATAACCTACAGTAATTTGAGTTTATAAACTTGTCATTTAATGTTTTTTTCTTTAAAGTGATAAAAAAAAATTACTTTTAACTTTTTAGTTTACGTTTTTATTTTTTTGTAAAAATCTACTTTATTTTTCATTTTTTTTAGTTTACGGACAGTGGGTGAAATTTAATAAACGGGATTTATCCCCGAATTTTACAACCTTAGAGGTGGAATATTTTCCTAACATTTAAATGGGACCTCCCCTCAAGATATAACCTAATCAAAAAAAAGAATCATTAAAATCAGTATGCACAAAAAAAAATATAGTCGAATTGAGAAATTTTGAAAAACCATATAAAATACCTTTAATCACACCACAATTAAAAAAACTAAAGGGGATGGAATTTTCAAGTTTTGAAAATGAAAAGAAAATCGATAACGCAAAAACTTTAAATTATGTTTCAATGGAACCAATTCTAATCGAAAGAATATTTCTGGGGTGATTTTTACCCCTTAAAAATATTTATCCGCAAAAAAAAAAGAAATACATATCGTATCATTTTTTATGTAGATTTACATATTGTAGGCATTTTGAATCGGCGGCGGACATCCGATAGTCGTTATATCTGGCAGAAGAAAGAAGAAGAAAATTATTATATATTTTGGAACTTTATTTAAAAAAAATTTATATTTGAATTTGTTTTGATTGAAGAGATCATTGTCTCCTTCTAATTTTATTTTGAATCCGATGTTTTCTCGTTACATTAATTGAAGAAATAATATCTCTTCACTATTTCAATTGCTGGGATTAGGAGTTTGTACTGAAAATTTGCTAAAAAATCCATAGTTATAACCGATTTTCACTACATATCTAATTTTCGTTAACATCATTTCGTTGGCCATGATTTCGTTATCATTTTTCATGGAGTATTTTATGAAATATCAGGTAATTTTGATCAAAATCAATATAATACAATTTTGTTGCATTGAAAAAATTAAATTAAAAACACAACTAAATAAATCATAACTTCAGTATTTTGAAAAATATAAATTATTGCTTTTATCGTGTAATCTAATTTGTTATTGTTATTTTGTGGGAAACAATAAAATCGCTTAGTTATTGGTAAAAAACTATATGAAGTTATAATTTTTCTCTGATTCTTGAAAAGGAATCACTATTTTTGGTATGTATTGATCTTCTGTATCGACTTAACTATAGTATGACTTTTTTTCTATTGGCTAGCTCCAGTAATTAAACATAACCCCCGAACTACATATATAAAAGTTAAGAGCTCTTAATTGTTATAAATTATAAGAAAGAGTATGTCTAATAATTCTTAAATGATACAGCAGATTATTAATTCCTTTAAGATAGCAGTTAAGGGGTTAAGAGCTCTTAACTTTTGTCCAGAATCGAGGGAATAGTTTGTAGTAACAAAATATTTTATATATTAAAAAATAAGATTATCTATGTAATATGTGTGTAATGACAAATGAGCAATGCGACAGAGTCATATATTCGTACGTATTTTAAATGTTGTAAGTAATCTCTTTATATTTATTCTTATAAAATCGCTTTATTTAGGAAAACTTGAAAAGATTTAACGTGATATGTTTACGATTTTGTTCATATTTTGAAAGGAATATAAAATCTAGATGCGTTCTTTTTCAAATAATCCTTCATAGTCTATCAATTTTTAATATTTCCCCCAATAATAATGTATTGTATAATATCATATGAAGTAAATATTTACAGCAACCGCTCTAGTGAAATCAACGCCCTAAGCAAAATAAAAAAAAAAAAAACGCCCCAAAAATTTTTTGATGTTGCAACCTCTTTAGCTTATATTTCTCTAAAGAAAACGGCATGTACTTATTATTTAAATGCTTCCCGACTAGAATTTTGGAGGGGTACAGCTAGGGTCAATATGAGGCTAGCCATACTGCCTCGTGTGGGTCCCATGAGGCTGTCGTATAAGGCGCACAAAGGGCATATAACGCCTTGCCTCATTCGCGCATCATTATGAATGCCGCATGTGGTCCTAGTGAGGCAAAACATTTTTGATAAAAATTGGTACATAGGAGTTTTGCGGAATGCTGATTTCAAATCCGCTGTCCAAATTTAGAAATTCAAGATGGCGACCAAGATTTCTCGATTTGAACGGATTTTAATGAAAATTAGTACAATGATTATCTTCAGGTCACTGATTTTGAATGTTATCAAAATGTACAAAACAAAGATGGCGGATCCAATATGGCGACCAATAAATTCTCGATTTCCACGGATTTTAATGAAAATTGGTACAATGGTTATTCTGAGGCCACTAATTTCGAATTATATTAAGATTTGGAAATTCAAGATGGCGGATCCGTAAAGGAGTTTTTGGGTTGAAACAAATTCTAGAATATAACAAACTAGCACATTTGAGAAGTATGAGCCTAGATGTATATTTGATGTTTGCCTAATCGAACCCCCGTAAGGCAAATGGTGGGATTGCCTATTTCATTGTAAGGTTATAAATGCATTAGGTTTGCCTCATAAGACCCTTGTGAGAAACTCATGAGGTAAACCTCACTTCAGTATCGCTGATTTTATTTTGTGAGGTCCTTATGAGGAATCTACGGGGAAATCCCTCTATCGGCATACCCCTCACCTGCCACATGAGGCCCACACGCTTCATGAGGCATGCCCCCTATAAATTCTAGTCGGGTTTTATTCACCTCGGTTTTAAAGTACGTATCTTATTCTCGGCTGCGCCTATAAACTACTCCTTTGCTCGAGCGACTAACCTTACACTCGTCGGAATGGACACTTTATGCCCTAGGTGTATAATTTTTTTGAATTTTCCAACTTTTTTGTTTGTTTCAATATTAAAATTAACATGCATATACCAAAACGAATTTTCAAACATAGCTCTTATAAACCTGTCTATAGGGCCAAACATTTTACGGTCACCTGTCTATTACTTAAAAGTTAGTAATATACATCGCTAATTTATTTTTCATATACAATACAATATTAATTAGACTGTTACTTTCAAATAAGCTAATCCTGAATTTTTTGACACAACATTAAACAAATTTTCCATTGTGGCTTGGCGCTCTAGGATATTTAAAAAGATAATTTTTTAAAATTATATATACAAAAATATTTTTATTTCTTATTGCCTAGCTGGCATATGTATGTAGTAGAAAGGTCCCTGAATATTTAGTGAGGAATTGAAAACATAGGCGACACATTTTGAAAGTAGTTACATTTTTTGTGAAGCTCTCAACCCGATTTTGTCAGAAGGAAAAATATCTGAATATGCTTCCTTTAAAGTGTCCACGAACTATCCTACATTTTTACTTTGTCGAAAAGCTGTTTCATATGGTAACCTTGCCATTTCTTATCTCTTATGCCAACAGCTTCGTACCATCTCTATGGGCTTCTGTCTTATTTCCCAGCGAAATTCTCGCGAATTGCGATCACCCGCTGGAATTACGCAGCCCGCGCCAATTAATCACACGCCCGCGCGCAGCGGCGCGCCACCATGCGTGCTGGAGCCCCATCGTAGAGTTCGCCGCTGGCCGAAATGTTCTGGCCCAAGTGGAGCAGCGCTCGGCGCGGTTTGTTTGCAAACATCTGGCGTACAGGTGCCTGGCACCTTTCAGCCGCCGCCGCAGACCCACACATTTCGAACACATGCGGCACAGATCGCGGCGCGGCGACGGGCAGCTTGTCGACTTCCGAAAGCGCGCCAGAAAGAGACCAGGCCCCGTTCGATCGCCGCCGCGCCGGGACCCGGGACCATGCGGTTGCGATCGACGAACGTGCTGTTTCTGGCAGCACCCATCAGTCGGACCATGTGCAGCGCAGGCATGTCGTCATCGAATTTTTTTAGCCGCTCGATCGATCGCAGCCGCTGGTCACCACCACACCCGAAATCCTCAGCACCACCACCACCAACGCCGCTACCTCCTTCGCCAACATCTTGGAAGACGTTCTTATTTCTGGTGATCGCGGCACCGACGTGTTGTGCTGCTGGCGAGGATCACCGGCCGGAAAAGCGAAATGTGCTCATTTCCGGATCAGGATTGGGATATGGTTCCGGCAACTTTGTTCGAATTGGCAGCGATCGGTTTGCGGCTTTGAGGGTGAATGATTAATAAAAGGGATTCAACAGATCTTGAGATCGACTTTGATTAGGGTGAGCAGACCACATACGTAAAATTTCGATATACAACACATCGCCTTATTGTGCAATGCATAACGTTTAGTTGGAATTTGATTTGGCATTCATTATTCAACAAAAGGCCAAAAGCTTATTTTATAGAGGCATATGTTTCACATCTGTTTTGTGTAGGCACTGAAGTAAAGATAGCCTCATGGATCATTCTTGGCTAAAATAATTACAAATCTGCTTTAATTAACTTAAAATAAATATTTTGTTTTAAAATAGTCTCGAAATTCAAAAGTCGTACATATTTCTTAGTACCTACTTCAGTATTTTAGTTATTTTCGTATATTTTAAGCGAAACATCGATTGATACTTTTAACTATTCTAGTTTTTACATTTAAAATATTTATAAATATTAACGTAGGGGACATCATATTCTTACTCCTCTTAATATAACTAAAAAAAGTCGGTAAAATCATTATAAGTGTCTACTGCACAACATATACCTAGAGTAATAAAGTAATATGTAGTCTATACAAGAGAAAAACATTTGATAGAATTAATTATTAGGCTTGGATCAATCAAACATATGGATATAAATTAGTAATAGTTTTGGAATTAAGCAAGTCTCAGAAATGAAAATTATAACTAATTATTATAAAAACACAATGCTGCGTATTTAAGTACGATAATTGATCGGTTTTTCACTTAATGGTTTTGGTTTGCGGCTTTCATGGAAATTACAAATAAAAAATCTCTTGCTTTTGTGCCCTGGATAGGAAATTTATAATTAAAAATTCCCAAAATCTTTATGTTTTCATATCCTTGTAAATGTTTTAGGGGTGGACATTATTAAATTTTCGGCTGCTATATTAGATCCGCCATCTGTAATTTATATATTTTGATAACAGACTTAATATTATCGACCCTAAAACCTCTTTGATTCATTTTGATTAAAAATCCCATGAAATTGCAATGGTTCGTAAGCTATATTTGATTCACCATTTTGGAACCCAATACAAAAAAAGTCCATGCTGTATTTTGGAATATGACATACTTTTTGACAAAAAATCAGAAATATCACAACATGCATTTAGTTGTAATTGAGGATCAAACTAAAAACTTCTTTCACAAAAAAAGCAATTGCTAAAAAATTTTTTCGAAAAGTGCTCCTTTTCAGAAAATCCTTTAATTGTAGAACTGCGTCCAATTGGATTGTAGTAGTAGTAGTCTTAAGTAGTTTTAAGTTTTAAAGTAATGGATTTTTCTCTTATTTTTATAGTAGTTAAGTAAGGTACTTTTCACTGGGTTTTTCTTCAACTGTATTTTTTTCCCAAGTATCTCAATGTTAAAATCAAAACCTCTTTTGCTAGCCTATATTAAAAACTTTATAGATGAATGAACTTGGATTCTAGCTCTAAAATTAAGATTCTTATTGTATAAATAACACAGGTTTACACAGGTTTCTTTCACAAAAGCAAAGTTTTAACAAAATAGTGTCACTTTTACTTTTATTTTGGACACAAGCATCAAGCAAATAGCATTCATAACTTAGACTCAAGAAAAATGTTTAAATTTGTTGACCTGTGTTATTAATAATAAAGATTACACAGACCAGAAATCGTAAAGAAAGAAATCCAGAAAGAAAAATCTGAACAATTACCGAGAACACATTTTTTTTATGTATGACCACGCATGACTTTTTACGGAGTAGTCCGATTTTGATAATTCTTTTTTTATTGGAAAGGGTATACCCCGAAGTTGGTCCCATATAAATTTTGAAAAAAAATGCCGACCCTAAGGGTAAGAAAACAGGGGATGATGGATTGTTCACTCACAGATTTTAATGCTGAGTTGTGTATTACACCAAAGGCTATCTACCCATGTTGGTTTATAAAGCCTGTTTTTTTTAAGTATTTATATTATACAAAAAATAATAGTTAAATTAGGATTATATAACAGTTAATAGCTAAAGTAAAGTAGGTAGCTATTTTAAAAGTAAACAAAAATTAAGGATGTAGTAATTAGTAGATTATAGCCACAAAAAAATTATAAAATAAAAACTTTTTACCAAAAAAATTAAACCGCCGAAAAAGCTGAAAAGCAAAAAATAATAAACCTTTTCTAATTAATCTTAATAACTAAGTTCTTAAACTAATGTAAGTATACCTAAGTAATTTTGAGTCGGCGTCAAACAAGCAAATTACGTAAAGCGTGATGCGCGGCGCGGCCGGAAAATGCCTAACCTTAAATTTAAAGAAATAACCAAATCAAACTTACATTAGTTTAAGAACTTAGTTATTAAGGTTAATTGAAAAAGGTTTATTATTTTTTGCTTTTCAGTTTCTTCGGCGGTAAAATTTTTTTGTTAAAAAGTTTTTATTTACTACTGTCGCTTCTTAAATTCGACTATACAGAATAATGAAAATTGTTTATACGAAAGATTATATAGCTAAATCAAATTGAATGATTGACTATTTACATATTTCTAACATAATCTTACATATTTCTAACATAATCTTAATGTCGTTAGAAAATAATATGTTACTACTCTAATGAATTGGTGAAAAAGTTATTTTTAATCTATAGTGAACTTTTACAAGCTGATGAATATAACTTTTCCCTGATTAACGATCCATAGATTCCGAGAATCTAAACTAAAAACACTAATTTTGGTATATTATAATTTTATTTAACCTTGCGATTTAATTTCGAAGAAACGTGCTCGTACAGACATTTAAATTTAACACAAAGCAATAATAATAAATATTATCGGGTTGGCTATAATAAATAATGAGCGACATACATGACTTTATGTTTGTATTTATTTATTTAATAATTTACTATTAATCGTTAACAATATAATCACTGTCGTTATCTACTACCATCCGCCAACGATTCGGCAAAGAGTGGATGGCATCCCTGTAAAACTTCGCCGGTTTTGCTTTGAAGAATTCATCTATGTATTGTTGCAACTGATGTTCATCATCGAAGCTTTTTCCTTGTAAATGATTACTGAGAGCCCGGAATAAACTGAAATCGGTTGGGGCTAAGTCCGGCGAATATGGAGGGTGTGGCACTATTTCCCAGTTGAGCTCCAGTAGCTTTAGTCGGGTACTCTTAGCGATGTGCGACCGGGCATTGTCGTGAAGGAAAAATATTTTGTCATGTTGTGGACGTTTACGACGGAGTGCAAGCTTTAGATTTTCAAGTTGATTACAGTATACTATTGCCGTCATCGTGGTATTAGTAGGAAGAATTTCCCAATATATTACTCCATGTATGTCCCACCAGACCGAGAGCATCACTTTCCGAGTATGAGGATCTTTTTTTGGCGTAGGTTTACCTGGTTCGTTGCGGCCCAGTCACTGGCGCTTGCGTGTGTGGTTGATATAGATAACCCGCTTTTCGTCTCCAGTAACGAGATGGTCAAGCCAGCTAAATGTGCGACGGAACGATAAAAGGTATGCACAGATATCTGCACGGTAAGTCAGTTGATCTTTGTTCAACTGGTGAGGTACCCAAACACCATATTTGTACGTCTTCCCCAAACCGTGCAGATACTTTTCCACCGTGCCATGAGAGCATCCGAGCTTAAGAGCCAAATTGCGCGTAGTGCTTCGAGGGTCTTCTTCAATTAATGCCTTCAGTTTATTTATATCTATTTCTACCGGACGCCCAGACCTTGGTTGATCGATCAAGGAATAACCACCGCTTTGCTGTAGCCTCGGAGACTGCATCATCAACTATCCTCTGGCATATATTACGTGCAGCTTCTGCAGCCGAATGCCCAGATTGGTACTCGTATAATAAACAGTGCCGAATATGCGTTTTAATATCACTAATTTTTTTCGTGGTTCTTTACGCAATGACATACGAAACATTACTGACGGCATGCTCACGTCTCGCTCTTTATATACCCCCTGCAACAGAACGTTCTCGACCTTACCCGAAATTTCCAGAAAATAAAAACTGAAACGCTCATTACTTATTAGCCAACCCGATATAATAATGTCTTATTACAAGTTATAAGAAATTTATATTGTTTTTAAATCTTTCAATATGCGGCGAATCTTCATTTTCAGTTAAAGGGTTAATATAAAAGAAAGTACATAAGTAATACATTTTTATATCAATAAAACATTTTTAAATATTATAGACCACACAAACTAAAGGAACCATTGCTCTGATGCCAATGTGAAGAACTATTTGTGTATTTTTAACTATTCTAAATGATTAATTTAACAAATAAGGTAGACAACTTTTACGCATTATTATTCTGAATAGTTACGTTTAATTATTTTGTCGGCATTAACTATCAGTATAATATAAAAATAACAAACATTTTTTGTCCCTTATATAGTTGATTTTATAAATTTTACCCTGAACTACCGAAAATAGTTTTTATTTATTTTTTTAATAATATGCAATCGTAAACTATCGACTAAATATAAAAATTTTCGGGTCTTCCTCTTTAACTTCCTAAAGCAGCCCTTTGCCCACACAATGAATAAAATATATCGAAGGAGCGAATCAATTGTGACAAAAGCGAGTATCCTGCTTAGTAGCCAAATCTGTGGCGAAAGCACCCACCGCATCATTATCCAGGACAGGAGAACAGGACTAGGAATATAACCGAAAAGCGTAATTCATCGCCATCGATCGCAGCTTAAACGTTTCCCAAGCAGACACTCTTTGATCCTTAGAAAGCAGCGTGGGGCAAAAATTGCTTGCTCCCGCCATCAGTCGGACGGGATACACAGGGTGGAGAAAGTTTTCGGGAGTCCCGGGGAAAAACATACAAAAATTTTACACATTAGCAATTTGCGCAGCAAACATATGCCGCCGTTAAAAATAAATTAAGTGGAGACGACCAATAAGTGCCCCCTTGCGACCGTATGCCACCGCTGCCGCCGCCCCTGGAGGAGCCTGGAGCGGATTCTGGGCCCCACAGCCGGCTCCCACGGGATACATAGGGCCATAGGGGTCCAATGGGCTCCATCAGCCCACACAGCCCGCGCGCCCAGCATTCCAAGAAATGCAAATAAAAACAGAGCGCACATAAGCCCTGGGTCACAGCTGCTTGTAATATCAAAGAAACGCTTTTCCCTTTACTTTCCAGGAAAATTCCTGTGTAAACAGCGGAGAGTATCCTGCTCCCGGCCTCGCCGCGCCGCACACGCTGCTCCCTAAATAATCCTCCAGCTGTTCCCATTCTCACCGTAATGCCATGCCAATACGAGCGGGGCCGGGGCCGGGGCCTGTCAATCCAAGCTGGCGCCGCCCGCCGCCACCATCACGCTCCTGCAGGATTCGTCCCGGATGGTGTGGTGGTGGTGGTGGTGGTAGTGCTCGAAACCCCACTCCATCCAGACTCCTGCTCCTGGGTCTGCTGTGATCCTGCCCCACCCGCCACCCCCCACAACCAGCTCTCATCTTGCACGAGTTTTGTGCTGCTGCTGCTGCCGCTGCTGCTCCAGATTGAGCGCTGGGTGGCGAGCTAATTGGGGCTTACGGCGAGCCCGGCGCGCGGGTGGTGCTCCAGCAGGAGCACCGGGAACAGCAGGAGCAACGCGGCAATGGTGGCAACGGAGGCGACGGAGGCGGCAAGTGGCAACAGCAGTCGCTTTAATTAGCAGAGAGCGCTGCTAAGGAGTGCGAAGAAGTTTTATGTGTTGATAAATTTTGATTAACGACGATTTCTCGGGCTGTCACCGACTGGGAGCAATTGGGAACGACTTTCTTTTTTTTTTTGTACCAACCCCCCCACAACCCGGATTGTCGTAATTAGAATTGAAGGGGTGCTGTGGGGTGCCCGGTGACGTGCCGAGGTCCTAAAATAAGAAGTGGGGTCATGTCAACTACCTCACATTAGCGATTAGCAAGAGTACGCCTCGTCGCAGGTCGTGCCTAATTGAGCAGGGTTCTCGCTATTTTAGAATAAAGGCTTATTTTTAATTTTTATAAAATTGTTAAACAAGTAAAAAAACCTTTTATATAAGCAGTTTTACTTGATGTTTACCAATTAGGTGTATATTACGTAGAAAACCCCCTCTATATTAAATTTCTATAGTAAGTTCAAAATCACACTACACACAGTGGTCTGAAATCACGAAAATGTGAGTTTCAATAATTACCGCTTTACATTTGCACACAGTAATAAATAATAACAATTTAAAAGTTGTGTGCATCCATTTTTGGGGTTATTTTTTATTTAAGGGTTGAAGGGATGAAGATAGGTGAGGTAGTTTTTTCCAGGTTATAGCTAGTAGAAAGATGCATGTCGTTTCATATGTTTTTAAAAACGTAAAGCTCATTTCTGGAATTATTTTCTGCCTAGGGGTTGAAGGGGTGTAGATAGAGGGGGTAGTTTTTTCTAAATGACGACTAATAGCATGATGCATATGGTTACTTACATTTGCGAGGACCCAGAGCTCATTTCTGGGATTAATTTTTACCTAGAGGTTGAAATGGTGAAGATAGAAGTGTTAGTTTTCTCTAAACTATAGCTGATAACACTGGTCAACAAATTCAATGTTCCTTTCTGTTTCCGAACGAGTGTCAGATCATTTCTATAGGATTTTTTCCGTATATTACGAATTCTTAAATGAAAATTCTCAATCAGTTCCCGTTTTCAAGAAAAATAGAGTGGAAAATTCAAAATATCGTAATTTTGCCATTTTTGAAAAATCATCAAAAATAACAGATGGTCACTGGAACTTGTAACATGGCTCAAATCAAAGCCTGAATCTTATTCTAAAAATATCAAATACCACTAATTTCTATAATTTTTCTAAACATTTTCGCGAAAAAGTTTTTCATGAGCGTGTATTTACTTATAGTCTTCATTCAGCATCTGTTGTATGAAATAATCGGTTTGGCAAAAAATTTGATTTTCAAGGAATTTTTCGAAAATTTTTAAGACTTTTAGTATTTTGAGATAATAGCTCAAGGTTCTAACTTTCGTTTTAGCCACGTTACAAGCTGATATGTTAATGATTTTTCAAATATGGTAAAAATAAGTTCTTTTGACTTTTTCACTCATCTATTCCTTGAAAACGGGAGCTGATTGAGCATTTTCATTTACGAATTCATAATCTACGGAAAAAAATCGTATATAAATTATTTGCCACTTGTTCGGAAAAAAAAAAATTGGTGTTGACCAGCGCAATCAGAACTATTGCATCTTGTTACTAGCTGTAACTTAGGAATATCTACGCCATATCTTCATCCTTCAACCCCTATGTAAAAAAATAGCAATAGAAATGAACTTTGTGCTGTCCAAAATTTAAGAAACGATATAAATCTAGCAGAGTTGTCTTTTGCAAAGAGAATGCATTACTTCGAATTCAAGACATTCATTGAAGCCTTTGTGAATTCATTTGCATTAACTTGAATTCAATGAATTATTTCCATTGAAAAAAAAAAAATATATGGGACATTCCACGTCAACCGGGCCACCTAAATGACCAAAAATCATGGAGACCTAGAAAATTGTTTTTGGGCTTAAATTTTTGGTCTATCTTTACTCTCCAGAAATTGACCTGGCGTTTTGAAAAATTCAAAATGGCGGATCCAATATGGCGGCCAACTTTTCAAAAATGAACGAAATTTGAATAAAAAAAAATACTATTATATTTTGCATAAAATTCTAAGTAAGAAATGTCTTTGCAAATTTTTGAATAAAATTGCGGTTTTTGAGAAAAAAATTCATGAATTTTTAAGAATTTTCTATCTTGATGAAATCCTAAATTTCGGTCTTATATAGGAAAAAATTGACAATTGGCATATTAGAAAGATTTAAAAAATACTCAGGTGTTAGGAGGTTGCTAGTGATGAATGCAATGTCAGATGTCAACAAAATTCAAAATGTTGGATCCAATATGGCCAATATGGATTTCATCAAGATAGAAAATTTTTAAAATTCATGAATTTTTTTCTCAAAAACGGCAATTTTAATCAAAAATTTGCAAAAGACATTTCTTACTTAGAATTTTATGCAGAATATCATAGTATTTTTTTTATTCAAATTTCGTTCATTTTTGAAAAGTTGGCCGCCATTTTGAATTTTTCAAAACGCCAGGTCAATTTCTGAAGAGTAAAGATAGACCAAAAATTTAAGCCCAAAAGCAATTTTCTAGGTCTCCATGATTTTTGGTCATTTAGGTGGCCCGGTTGACGTGGAATGTCCCATATATATATATATATATATATATAATATGCGGTATACAGCTTATTAGGTTTTTAATTAATAAATCAACCAATCCTTGGCCCTTGGTTTTTCAGTGAACAATTTTTTTTCAAAATTTACTAATCTATCGAGTAGTGCAATATAGAAAGTTTCTCCAAAATTTGAAAGGACTTGGCCAAAAAAATACCCAGAATCGCCAGCAACGAAATGTATACCAATGTGTTCAGTAACAAATCATTTCCTGTTCTTAAAGTTGTTCAGGCGCCCCGTAAACTTTTTATCTCGCGTTTTGATCCTTCAACTACTTCGGATAACATTACCGATTTCGTGAGGAGTAAATGCAAAACCGATAAAATCTCACATTTTAAGTGTTTTGCCCTTAACAGCAATAAGCCAGACCGCACAGTGGCTTCATTTAAACTGGTGGTCTCACAGCAGCTCTTCGATATACTCTCTCAAACTCAATTTTGGCCTCAAAACGCAGTTGTCCATGAGTTTATAGATAGACATTCTAAAAACGATAGCTCTAGTCGTAATCTTAAACGCATTCCCATATGTTTACCTGGCACTAGCAATTCCACGGCTTCAAAAAACTAAATTTTCCTGAGACGATCTCCTTGTACTATCAAAATGTAAGGGGTATAAGGACTAAAACTAGATCTCTTTTCCAGGCGTCTAGTGCTAGTGATTTCGACGTTATTGCTCTGACGGAAACTTGGTTGCACAGCGGTTTCCGGGATGCTGAGCTTTTTGACCCTTCCTACCAGGTGTTCCGAAGGGATAGACATATCCAGTCTGAGGCACGGGGTGGTGGTGTCATCATAGCCTGCGGAAACCAGCTTATTTGCAATCGGGTTACACTTCCTGAATCTTCCTGCTCTTTTGACGTCGAACTTATAGTTCTTAAAATTACACTTTCTAAAAAAAATATATTCTTAATGTGCTGTTATATCCCACCGGATATGATTAACACAGTTGACAGTGGAGGTCATAACATTTTCGACCTTCTCATATTACAACTTGAGTATGTTTCCAATTTAATGAACTCTTGCGATGAACTCATATTGATGGGGGATTTTAATTTACCCAATGTACAATGGGTATATAATAATGAGGACGAGTGTTGCTATCCCTCGAATATTCTCACTGTGAGGGAGTCCTCCTTTCTAGGATCTGTTTTCGCTTTAGGACTCTCTCAGGTTAGTACTGTAAAGAACGATATGGGACGGCAACTTGACCTAATTTTTTCTTCCGACTGCTACAATACAACTATTGGACGCAGCAGAATTCTGCTATCCACACTTGACTCGTACCATCCACCACTCCAACTTGTACATTGCTATGATTCTGCAAATGTCCTACATCCAAATACGGACAATTATGTTTATAATTTCAAGAAGGCAAATATCGACGAACTTTCTAGGAGATTGTCTTCCATCGATTTTCGTTCTCTGTTATCAGATGGTAACATTGATGTTGATCTTTCCACATTTTATGCGTCGCTTTCTTACGCTTTTGATACTTGTGTTCCTCTTCAGCGTCAGCGTTGCACTGACTCAGCGCCCCCTTGGTTCAATAACGAACTAAGGAAGCTCAGGTACAATAAAAATGCGTTATGGAAATCATATTTACTAGAAAGGGATGAAATATCTTATAATCTGTTTGTTGAAAGTTATAACAACTTCCACGTCCTTCTCAAACGGCTGTACAATGACTATCTCTCGAAAGTTGGAGAGGAAATGTACATTAACCCGCGTGCTTTTTATAAATTTATTGACGCTAAGAGGAGGGCTGATGGCTACCCAATGTCTATGCATTTTGAGGGCCTCACAAGTTCAACGCCATCCGCAATATGTGATATGTTTGCATCCTTTTTTGAAAAATCCTTCTCTTCTCCCAACTTCCAACCTGATCTAAACAATTTTCAATACCTAAATACTAACCCTACAGTCTTTGATCTGCCCATCTGTATTACTCCTGACATTATCCTGAAACATATCGCCGAGCTGCCGGATGATTATACCTCTGGACCAGATGGTATTCCTCCTGCTATTTTAAAACTATGTTCCAGTTCATTGCTTACACCACTAACGATGCTCTTTCAGAGATCACTCAACAGTGGGAAGTTCCCTACACTTTGGAAAAACTCGTTCGTTATTCCGATTCATAAAAAAGGTAGTAAAAACGACGTGCGTAATTACCGACCAATCGCGAAACTCTCTTGCATCCCTAAACTTTTCGAAGCTATCATTTATTCGCAAATCTCAATTATCTGTAAACGTCTTATTTCCAATAACCAGCATGGATTTCTCCAAGGTCGCTCTACAACCACGAATCTTCTTGAATTCGTTCCGTATATTGTTGAGGGCTTCCAAATGGGATTGCAAACAGATTGTATTTATACAGATTTTAGCAAAGCTTTCGATAAGCTTTCTCATTCCATTATAGCGTTAAAACTTGAAAGGAAAGGTTTTTCACCTTCATTTGTCAACTGGATACGTTCTTATTTGTCAAATAGGTCCTACCAGGTTGCTTTCCGTGGTACCAATTCGAGGAATATCTTAGCCACTTCGGGTGTCCCTCAGGGTAGTCACTTGGGTCCTCTTCTTTTTATTTTGTCAATTGACGATATCACACATCTTTTGAATACGTGCAAAGTCTTAATCTATGGTGATGACATGAAGTTATTCTTTCATATAAGGAGTATTAACGATTGCCATATGATTCAAAAGGACCTTAATATTTTCCATTCTTGGTGTGCTCACAATGACCTTGAACTTAATATTGATAAATGCGAAATTGTATCTTTTTATCGTGGTCGTAATTTTTTTCAATTTGACTACACTCTCTTGGGTCATACTCTTCGTCGAACGAAGTCTGTTCGTGACTTAGGGGTTATTCTTGACAGAAAACTTGACTTTGTTGAGCATATCAATTCCATGGTTATGAGGGCTTGTTCTGTATTGGGTTTCATAAAAAGATGGTCACGTGAGTTCTCAAATATTTTAGTATATAAACAACTGTACTTTTCTTTTGTGAGACCAATTCTTGAATACGCAAGTCAAGTTTGGTCTCCTCACTACCAAACCTACATTAACAACGTTGAGTCTGTCCAACGTAAGTTCATTAGATTTGCCCTGAAGGATTTGCCTTGGGTCGATCCAATTTGTCTTCCCCCTTACGAAGATCGACTGAAGTTACTCGACATGCATTCTTTAGAAAAACGTCGTGAAGTTGCTGACATAATATTCGCTCACCAACTTATAACAGGTTATATTGACTCACCATCTCTTAAAACTAAATTCGTATTTAGGGATAACCCTCGTAACCTAAGGAATCTGAGTCTTCTACAAACTAACAATTGTAGAACTAACTATGGTATCTATGAACCTATTAATCGCATGTGCATAAGTGTTAACAAGCATGCTGACTTATTTGATACATGTCTTAATAAGCATGCGCTGAAAAAATACTTGTTTCGTCATCAATCATAATATCATTTTTGTCGTGTGATACGCACGAATTCTTGTTCTGCATGTTGTATGATGGTTTTGGTTTTACTAACAGAACCAAATGATGATGACAGTCTCATACTCATGCAGCTCTGCTGCTTGTAGCTTGGACTAAGCTGATGGTTTAAAAAAAAAAAAAAAAAAAAAAAAAAAAAAAAAAAAAAAAAAGTTAAACATATCACGTCACCAAAAAATCAGCCTTCTAAACCATGTAGTATAGGAGTTATGAGCCTAAATAAGATAATTGGAATCATAATAGTTACATTCATTTTTACTGAGTTTTATTTAATATATCACTATTACAGTGTTATTAAACGATGATACATTTTATTATAGTATATATTATATTTATAAAGACAAAAATATATAATAATTATTATTATTTAATTATATTTATATATACAGGGTGTCCAAAAATACCCGGCCACCTCTTCTAAATCAGGCAAAAACAGTTTTTGTTGGCCAAGACGATTACTCCATTTAAGTAAAATGGATACGCTCTATCGATTGGCGCTATTTTCAGCTTCCGATCTCGACCAGAAGTGCGTTATTTAGACCGGAAGTATATTTTTTTTAAATGGATGGGTAAATTTTGACCTCGAATTCGGATTCCACGATGAAAAATACACAACTTTCATTCAGTACATTTTTCAAAAAAATAACGTTTTCGCCCTCTAAATGACCTTTGAAGTTGTTCAAGCTGGAAATAGACCTTTAACTCCGGAATTGCAATATTTTACAGCGAATTCACGTTGTACGTCATAATTCGTGCATGCTGGATTTAAATGGGGACTTTATCGCCTCCGCTTCCTACCGGAAGTGGAATATTCAGACCGGAAGTGGAATATTCAGACCGGAAGTAGACCTTTTAACAGCAGAATTGCGTTTTTTTACTACGAATTCACATTATACATCATAACTTATGCATGATGGGTTTAAATGGGGACTTTATCGTCTCCACCTCCTACCGGAAGTGGGTTTCCATGCCGGAAGTAGACTTTCAACCGCACATATTTATGACGTAGAATGTGAATTTGCCGCAATTCCGCTGTTAAGAGGCCTACTTCCGGTCTGAATATTCCACTTCCGGTAGGAGGTGGAGGCAAGAAAGTCCCCATTTAAACCCAGCATGCACAACTTATGACGTAGAATGTGAATTCGCTGTAAAGAAACGCAATTCCGCTGTTAAACGGACTACTTCCTGTCTGAATACTCCACTTCCGGTAGGAAGCGGAGGCGATAAAAACCCCATTTAAACCCACAACTTATGACGTAGAATGTGAATTCACTGTAAAATATTGCAATTCCGGAGTTAAAGATCTACTTACAGCTAGAACAACTTCAAAGGTCATTTAGAGGGCGAAAACGTTATTTTTTTGAAAAATGTACTGAATGAACGTTGTGTATTTTTCATCGTGGAATCCGAATTCGAGGTCAAAATGTACCCATCCATTTAAAAAAAATATACTTCCGGTCTAAATAACGCACTTCCGGTCGAGATCGGAAGCTGAAAATAGCGCCAATCGATAGAACGTATCCATTTTACTTAAATGGAGTAATCGTCTTGGCCAACAAAAACTGTTTTTGCCTGATTTAGAAGAGGTGGCCGGGTATTTTTGGACACCCTGTATATATAAATATAATTAAATAATAATAATTATTATATATTTTTGTCTTTATAAATATAATATATACTATAATAAAATGTATCATCGTTTAATAACACTGTAATAGTGATATATTAAATAAAACTCAGTAAAAATGAATGTAACTATTATGATTCCAATTATCTTATTTAGGCTCATAACTCCTATACTACATGGTTTAGAAGGCTGATTTTTTGGTGACGTGATATGTTCAACTTACTGAACACATTGGTATACATTTCGTTGCTGGCGATTCTGGGTATTTTCTCTATGCATTTTTGGCCAAGTCCTTTTGTTTAAGGCAGTCCAATCATTTATTACACACTGAAATGAAGTTTCAAATCAATGTATTGTTATCTAGACAATTCATATCCAATGTCCAATGACCGGAAGAATCACTTCATCAAACAGTTTTGTGACTTGCTTGAAGAAAGTCGCAGTAGAATAAAAAGTTTCGCATTAATTATGCTGGAGTACAATTCGATATACTTTTTATTACTTCTGAAGATTTAAATTTCTTATTAAAAATTGTAAGTAAACCAAAAGTCTAAAAACTGAAGTCAAACATAAATATGCGTAGATTTACCATTTTATTTTTTAAATTTGATAAATTTAGCATTTCCGTTTACCATATTGAATCCGTTGAATTTGTCCATTTTTATGTCAGAAATAAAACAATAATATACCGGCTTCTGATTTAAGGGGTCTTTCTAGCTTGAAAATGAGAACAAACATTTTTTCTTACAGAAGGAATCAAAGATTTTTGGATTTTGACATGTTTTCTTTTGTTCACACGAATTTTTTTAAAAAAACATCAAAACATTACGGTTGACATAATTTCGGCAGTTTGGAACATAAAAGTGGCAAATTATCAAGTATTAAAATCGCTATAGCTCGGAACTTTTTTCATAAAAAAATAACAAAATGGCGGTCGTTAAAAAAAAACAAAAAAACATTTTTGAAGTTAGAAAATCGGCTGTAAATCGGAAAATTCGTTACGGTTAAGTTAAATTTGGTTAAGTAGTTTTTCTTAAATCATGTCAACCAGGTCAAAAACTATGGTTTCGAGAAAATCGAGTTTAAAGTTTTTAGAAGGATATTTTTTATTAGAGTTTCTAGATGATTTTTTAACCATATTTCAAAGATATTTGCTTTATAAATGTTCGACATTAACACGATTAACACGACATATAAACATGAGGCAGATGTGGGTGAATGGGAAGGTGGCGAAGCGTCGAAAATGCTGTCTCGAGGCTCCTTGCTTTATACTTACACTAATCAATTTTAAACTTAAATATCGCTCTAAAATTATTGAAAACATATTTTTGATAGTATTTACTTTTAAAACAAGTAAAAAAAAAATCGATTTCTTTTTTCTTCAAGGTAGAAAGACGCCTTAAAAGCATTAGGAAATATGTGTGGTATATTTATTAGAGATGCCACGAATATTCGGCAACTATTCGGTATTCGGCTATTCGGCCACTTTTTTTCGCTATTCGGTATTCGGCCGAATATGGTTAACTATTCGGCCGAATACCGAATAGCAATTTATTTATTATTTTTTTATTACTAGCTGTTTTCCCGCGACTTCGTCCGCGTAAATTATAGCCCATGTCCTTTCTAAGGCTCTAGAGTATCTGTGTATCAAATTGCATTTAAATCGGTTCAGCAGTTTTGGCGTGAAATCGTGATAAACAGATTTACTTTCGTATTTATGATAAAATATAGTAAGGATTACCAAATAAATCATGAAAAAAGAACTCAAAATATTACTCACAAAGATATATTTATTTAACCAAAAAAAAGAACTAACAAATTAATATTTAAAATCTACCAGTGGTAAGTTATGATGAATGAAAACAATTTTTTCAGCGTTTGTTGATAGCAGACGATTGCGTCTTTCCTCATAAATTATACCTGCTTCCGAAAACAGCCACTCACTATACACACTGCTACCGGGAGATGATAAATACATCTTAGCAAATTGTGAAAGGGTTGGATATTGTTTCGCGTTTGCTGACCACCACTTGTAAGGGTCTGCTGTCCGATCTAAACGAACAGATACCATGTAAAAATCAAGTTCATTTGCAACAGAATTTGTCTGTTCCACACCTTCATCTGAACGAACATTTTCTGCAGCGACAGTTGTGACTTGTCGCCCGCGGAAAGTACTAAGTGTGGCCGAATATTCGGCTGCCGAATGTTCGGCGCTTCGGCCAAGAACCTCGCCGAATATTCGGTATTCGGTATTCGGCCAAATTACTATTCGTGGCATCTCTAATATTTATATAAAGTGAACACATCAGATTTTTTTACATTGAATTGATTATTTTCTTATTTTATTAAATATTTCTTTTAATTCAGGAATATGTTCAGAACTTTCGATTGGAATTCGCAGAATGGACTAACAAGGAAAACCTCCGAGGTATCCCCCGCCGATTCAGTAGCGGCTGCAATACAATACAATCTACATCAAAATGGTATTTTTGAACCTAATTGATAGTATAAAAATGTATACACTCGATTAATATGATTCTGATCTTATTTTCTTTTGAAAAACCCATGTCTTCATATTGAAAATTTATTTCTTTTCTTTTTTATCCATAATTGAAGGCACTAGAACCATTCGATTTATTTAAAAAAAAAAAAATACATGGCAGTCGCGGGACTGGCCGATGGAAGCTTTGCTTTAAAAAATTTAAAAATTGGAACATTTAAAAAATTTTGAAAATTTAAAAAATTTTGAAAATTTAAAAAATTTTGGAAATTTAAAAAATTTTGAAAATTTAAAAAATTTTGAAAATTTAAAAAATTTTGAAAATTTAAAAAATTTTGAAAATTTAAAAAATTTTGAAAATTTAAAAAATTTTGGAAATTTAAAAAATTTTGAAAATTTAAAAAATTTTGAAAATTTAAAAAATTTTGAAAATTTAAAAAATTTTGAAAATTTAAAAAATTTTGAAAATTTAAAAAATTTTGGAAATTTAAAAAATTTTGAAAATTTAAAAAATTTTGAAAATTTAAAAAATTTTGAAAATTTAAAAAATTTTGAAAATTTAAAAAATTTTGAAAATTTAAAAAATTTTGAAAATTTAAAAAATTTTGAAAATTTAAAAAATTTTGAAAATTTAAAAAATTTTGAAAATTTAAAAAATTTTGAAAATTTAAAAAATTTTGGAAATTTAAAAAATTTTGGAAATTTAAAAAATTTTGAAAATTTAAAAACAACGTCCCAAAGGAAGCTAATATTATTTTCGTTACTTTTTTTCGTTACTTTTTTTCGTTACTTTTTTTCGTTACTTTTTTTCGTTACTTTTTTTCGTTACTTTTTTTCGTTACTTTTTTTCGTTCCTTTTTTTCGTTACTTTTTTTCGTTACCGTCGGAAATTTTTTGTGAACGAATCTCCCGCACAACGTCCCAAAGGAAGCAAAGCTTCAAAAATGGAAAATATGAATTCTTCATTCTTTTAACTTAAAACTCAAAAAAGCTGCATTCTTTAACAGCTCTGTCGCATATAAGAAACTCTTTTTTAATGCCGTCTTAAACCAGGCAGAAAAAATAAAGCTCTTAAGGGGACGTGACACACCCAATTTTTTATTTTTGATGTTTGGAAAAAATGGAAAATTGAAGGGAAGAACAGTAGATACATTAATCAAACTTTGCATGTTTATTAAAAAGAGTTAAAATAATGCAAAAAATTTTTTTTTTATTTTTTTGAATTCGTTTTTTTCTTTGTACATTTTTTTGTAAAGAACCACAAAAACTGACTGCGGACACGATTGGGAGCGAATGGAACGTCTAAAAAAAAAAAAAAAAAAAAATATGAGATTAATTGTTATCAAAATCCCCAGGGATTGAACCTAAATGGAACATTTTTCACGAAAAAACTACAAAATGGCGGCATTTTTTCAAAAATTCACTTTTTTTTTTCCCGGAAAAATGCCGCCATTTTGTAATTTTTTCGTGAAAAATGTTCCATTTAGGTTCAATCCCTGGGGATTTTGATAACAATTAACCCCATATTTTTTTTTTTTTTTCAGACGTTCCATTCGCTCCCAATCGTGTCCGCAGTCAGTTTTTGTGGTTCTTTACAAAAAAAATTGTACAAAGAAAAAAATGATTTAAAAAAATTAAAAAAATTTTTTTTTGTATTACTTTAACCCTTTTTAATAAATATGCAAAGTTTGATTAATGTATCTACTGTTTTTCCCTTCAATTTTCCAATTTTTCCAAATATAAAAAAAAAAAAATTGGGTGTGTCACGTCCCCTTAAAGGAACGCGTTTAAAATGTTCTTTTCAAAATTTCCTAGAGATGCATTTTCTTTATTTTCGATTTTTGGATTCCTGGGACCCCAATGTGGGCTTAAATCTCAAAATAAATATTCAAAATTTGTAATTTACTACACCTAGGAACAAAAAACGTATTTCTTTCGATTAGGAAAGAAATGGCCCAGATGGGTTCCGAGGTAAAGTATTTTATATTTAAAATTTAGCGCCAGGATGTTCTTCCCATTTCGCTGGGGAGCACCTCAAACGGCTTCCGTGCGCCGAGACATAAAAGTTTTAGGACAATGGCACCGAAGGTACCCGCAGCGCCCGTTCCCACGCCCGACCACCGGCGGCGCTGAGCTCTCGTTTGCGCGCCCCAATCAATCTCCTCCTGAAAATCAATTCCGGGCTCTGCCAGCCCAGAAATAGAATTTCAATTTGGATCGCCTGCTCGTCCTTGCCTGCGCTGCCCGCCCGCCGATTGTCGCGTAGTCCGTGGCACGGGAGCGGGCATTATCGCTCGCTGGCAGGGACCCACCGGAGGCCGGCTGCAGGTTCCCGAGGGCGGCCTCGGCCAAACAAAAGGCCGGCGAACAGCGGCGCGCCGATTAATTACAAAAACGTAATGGGAAAGGACACAGGCCGTCGCGAAATGCTCCTGACAGCTGGGGAATTATTGAGGCCTGCAGGTGTTCGTTCAGATGACGGCGGCGCGCGGCGCGCGGCGAGGCCCTTTGCGCTCCCGATTCGCGCGAACGGGCCCCGGACAGGTGACGCAGTTGACACCGTGAGCGGGGTACAGCTTCATTAAATTTTTCGGGAAAATGTGCCAGGGGAAGATTCCCGGGCTGCCCACACTGAAACGCGTGCCGCGTGACATGCCTGCCTGAGCAGGTGAAATTGAGTGCTGCTGCGACACTGACGCTATCACCGCGGCCTATCTCCTGCTTCCGAACGTGAAAGTCGCACACATGCCGCTTATCACAATCGTGAGAGTGGCATCTCATCTGAAGGATTTCATAAAAATATTAATCGAATAGGTCATAAATTGGTCAATTAATCGCATTAATTAGTCAGCAATTGGAAATGTTTTATATAAATTTTGTTTTCAAGGCCATTCAAAAATAGATAGAAAATTAAGGTCATAGAAATCAATTTATAGGACTTTAAGTGCTTATAACTGATCAGTTTAAATTAAAAAATTAAAATTAAAAATAACAAATGTTGATTCTTATTTTTAGTAATAAATAAATATGCCGATTCCTTTATTTAAAAAAACGGTCAAGTGCGAGATCAAATCACGCGCAGAAGGTTTAGTACCATACCTAGAATTTTATGAAAACTAAGATTCGTTATAATGTGCCTGTAAACTTCAAGTAAGTACACTTTCACGGTCACCTGTTTTTTTGGCTGTATAAAATCGGAAAATCCAATTTTTTTTTACGGCGGATTTAAGATAAAATCACAGTTATAAAAAAAAAATGAATATTTTCGAATGTTGAAAAAAATTTAGTTTTTACGAATAATCTCGTTCATAAACTTTTTTACGTCATTACAATCATTTTTTTTTTATTTAATTTTTTTTTTTTTTATCAACCTGCGTGAACAAACAAAAAATTTAAAAAAAAAATGTATAAAACCTTTTATTCGTTTTTTGACAACTAAAAATACAATCAATGCTAACAAAAAATCCAGTTTTTACGAATAATCGCGACATGATGGTGGGACGGGGAGATAGGGGGCAACAAGGGCGGATATTAAAAATGTTAGAAAGTATTTTACTACCCCTAGTCTCTTTGTATAAAAAAACCGGCCAAGTGCGAGTCGGACTCGCGCACCGAGGGTTCCGTACAAACCTGTAGGTATATAAGTAAAAGTTCACCCATCACGACAATCGAGTCATAGTTATGGTATTTTTATCGTATCCTAATTTAAAAAAAAATATGTGATGTAACTAAAAATTTAAAGTTTTCGGAATTTTTCCTTTATATGTGCTATAAAATATTGCTTCATGCCAAATTTCAAGATTCTAGGTCGACTGGAAGTACCCTGCAGGTTTTGATTCCCTTGAGAGTGTCTGCGTGAAGAAATAAACAATTTAAAAAAAAAATTTAAAAAAACCCCTTTTTCAATTTTTTACAATTAAAAATACAATCAATGTTCAAACAAAATCCAGTTTCTACGAATAATCGCAACAAGAAGACGGGGGGCAAGGGGGGCGGATATTAACAATTTTAACAAGTATTTTACTACCCCTAGTCTGTTTGTATAAAAAAAGTGGTTTAAACATTGATTTTAAGATGTTATAGATAAAAAACGAAGTTGTCCGAAATATCAATGTTATTTTGAGTGGTGAAAAATCAAAAAAGGGTTTAGAAAATTTTTTTATTTTTTTATTGTTCATCTTTTCATGTAGATTACGAAAAAATTACGAAATTAATTTAACGACGTAAAAAAAAAATTTATTTATAATAATTTGTATAAACTTAATTTTTTTGTCCATTTAAAGCTATGAAACTATGTATTTAAAATCTTGAATTTAAATAATCCTGACTTTTTTTAATTTAATCCTACAGTAATTTGAGTTTATAAACTTGCTTGGGCTGGCACCGAAAATAACTGAATAGATATCCCTCTATATATATATAAAAATGAAAGTTTGTTTGTTTGTTGCTCAATCACGCCTAAACGCTTCCATCGATATTTTTCATTTTTTGTCCGAAGGAAATACATTTTCCAACTTTTAAATTTGAAGCGATTTTTCTGAAAATTGGTGCTTAGGGGTTTTGCAGGATGCTGATTTACAAATTCAAGATGGCGGATCCAATTTGGCGACCAAGATTTATCGATTTCAATGGATTTTAATGAAAATTAGTACGATTGTTTTGAGGTCACCGATTTTGAATATTATCAAAATTTAGAAATTCAAGATGGCGGATACAATATGGCGACCAAGATTTGTCGATTCCAACGAATTTGAATGAAAATTAGTACAATTATTGTTTTGAGGTCACTGATTTCGCATATTATCGAAATTTACAAATCCAAGATGGCGACCAAAATTTTTCGATTTCAACGGGTTTTAATGAAATTTGGTACAATGATTATATTAAGGCCACTAATTTTGAATATTATTAATATTTAGATATTCAAGATGGCAGATCAATAAAGGGGTTTTCGGGTTGAAACAATTTCTAGGATAAAACAAACTAGAATATTTGAGAAGTGTTTAATTAGTAAGTATTAACTCAACGCCGGGTGAAACCGGGTAACCCAGCTAGTTGTAAATATTTACATATCAATAATTTTGTATATTGTCCTTGAATGATCTTTTCTTTAAAGTAATAAATAAAAAAATAAAAATAAAAATAAAATTTTTAGTTTTAGTTTGTATATATGTAAATATATACTCAAAGTTCTGAAGTCGGTTTTATTTTTTTTTTTTGGAAAATTTTACTTTATTTTAACAACTTTCTCAGATAAGTCTTAACGCAAAAATAGTCCTTATTTGATTTTTTCCAAAAGATGGACTTATACCACTTTCAAATATGTATATCGGCTCAATTCATAAATTTAGTCGTCACTCCTTCTAGATTAAGTACAACTGCATTTAAGATTGCTCCTATGCAACATGAAAAAATTGCTTGTAAATGCTACTGTTTATTCATTCAAATTCAAGTATTTACTCAAAATTTCAGTATTTACTAGGAAAACTAGTAAATGCTTCTAGTAAAAGCATTCGTTGGATTTTTAAATAAAAGATTAGATTTTTATTCATATAAATACCTATACTGGGTATATAGAGTAAAAAGCATTTGCTAGCATTTATTCACTTGGCCCCATATCTGGAACAAGAAAGAAGATAACCACATTTAAAAACTGAATGTAAATTCATACAAATAATTTTAAGAGCAATTTTACATTTTTTTTTCTGTGTAAAAATTTATCACGATCATAAAAGTACACATTTTTGTGTAATTAAGCAAAATAGTGTGAAATTACACAATTTTAAAATGTTGGCTTTTATATTCACTCAACTTTGTAAATGTTGTGTAATTTTACACCAAATTGGTTCACATGAATATGTAAAATTACGTAAAACTGACGTTAATCTATGACCTAAATTCTCTTATTCAAACAAAATTAGTACGCAATCACTTTGTGAAGGCATTCCTTAAAGTTAAGACGTGCTGTCGAAAATATTTTGTTTGAGGGGTGTAATTTCGATTAAAGGTAAAATAACCAAATAAAGGGACTTTAAGAAATGAAATATGATATGTATTCATTTATACTAATCTTAATACTTTAATACAACGGCGAGAAAGAAATTTTTGTTATTTAATTTTTATGTACCATAAGTTCATATGTCTTATTTTTTAACAATTCCAAATGGAGGTTACAGGTAATATAAGTGAGCATCATTTTGGATGAATATTGGTCGCTTTACTATCAAGGGAATCTTTATGATTATTCTATTTCCTAACATACTCAATTTTATCCTCTAACATCATTATCATCAAATCGGTCGCAGCAGACTATTTTAATTTAAAGAAAGGTTCAAGCACGTAAAGAAGAAGCCGCACTTGATTATTATTATTACTCTTCATATCAAAAGCTACGAAATCAGCTGGAAAATGGCTAAAATTGAAGAAAAATGCGGGTTTTTAATTTGTTGACCATGTGGTACCACCTAAAAAAATATAAAAAAATTTTCAGTGGTAACTTTATTTTTTAAATGTTTTTCTCGAATTTCAAAATTTTCGAACGCTCGCCAAATTTTGAATTTTGCGCCAAAAAACTCTAAAAAAATCGTGTGCATGCGCACTTATATTACCTGTAACCTGTAAACGAATTTTTGAAAAATGTTGAAAAACCGCGAAGATATCTAAAAAATAAACTATTTTTGCTTCACAGCGCCACTTAGTGGCGAAAAAGAGAGTTAGAGAGCTAAAAATTGTTACAAAAGTATCTTTCATTATGCACCACTACACCATGGTCCACTGGAATTTCAAAAGAACCGAGGGCACTTTTGACCATCTTATCGTGCTACACCCTTTACATATTTTAGAAAAGTAAACAATACACATTTATTATACAAACTTCGCATCTTTTATGTGTAATTTTCCGCATATGTGCGGAATTTTTAATTTTTTGTCCGAAGGTAGTACATATTCCAACTTAACATATAGGCTAATTTCTTTTTTGGATAATACATAGGGTTTCAAAATGGCGGATCAAAGATGGCGGCTGAAAATATTAAACTTGAAGCGATTTTCATGAAAATTGGTATATAGGGGTTTTGCGCAATGCCCATTTCAAATCCGCTTGTTTCAAATACGAATGTTATGAAAATTTAAAAATCCAATATGGCGACCAAGACTTCTCGAATTCAACAGATTTGAATGAAAATTAGTACAATGATTATTTTAAGGTCACTAATTTTGAATATTATTAAGATTTGGAAATTCAAGATGGCGGATCCATAAAGGGGTTTTCGTGTTGAACATTTCAGAAGTGTTTAATTAGTAAATATTTACCCAACGCCGTGTGAAATCGGATAACCCAGCTAGTTAATAATAAAGGAATACTGATAGTGTGCGGTGATGATGATGATCTTAAGGGCTGCACATTGAGCAATTTATCACCTATTACTTCAATTTTTGTTAAAATAAAATATATTAAATGAGGTGTCAACATCATGGAGCCTTCCTGTCACACAAAAGAGACACTATGCCGCGCCGCCACCGGGGATTCGGCAAATCAAAACTTTGGCGAGGAACGTCGCACAATTCCAGCACGAGTTGGCGCCCAGGTTGATTCAGGAGGTCCCGGGTGATCCCGCCACTGGAACTGCTAAGGCCTTCCGGACCGAATTCTAGGACGCGCGCGAGACCTACAGAACACATGTCAAAAACTGCAACGGAGTTTAATTGCAAAAGCTATTTGCCGGCCCAGCGGGAGTAAGGGCAAAAGGGCCTCCTCCGTGAAGCAGTACCACCTCTCCCCAACCCGGCGAGGCAAAATCTCATCCCGCCCTGCTTCATGGAATTTTCCTGTAAAATCCGATGTAAATGCGCCACTGCCAGCCAGCCCCATAATTCGTGCAGCTTCCCGGGCTCCTCCGGAGGATATTAAAGATTTGAATACCTAATTATGAAGCTGTCAACAGCAAGACTTTTTGGCATGATTGAGTAAACTCCGTTTTAATCATCCCGATTGCGATGGGATTAATTGCCGGCTCGCTGCACCCATTGAGGGGCCCAGCTCGCACATCCTGTGCATGTGACACGTGCATTATCGGACCACAGGACTCGGGAGCCTCCGAACACTGGACTGGGGACTGGGCTCCTAGTCCGGGAGGCTAGCTGGAGCTACCACCCGTAGTCTTTTCTAGTACCATTTTATGCCAGTTCTCTGCAGATTGCTTACTACTTAACCTTAATAAAGTATTCAATTACACATTATCTAATAAATAATGAAATTAAATTAATACATCATTCAAGATGGTAATCGAAGGAGAGGGCCTGGGCCGTCACAAGGTACTAGGGCACCCGGTGATATCAATATCACTTTATTCAGTTTTAAATTTTCCTCTTGAGATTGAAAAAGGCTGTAGTATAGCTTTAAAAAAAAAAAAATAGCGAATAATAATGTTATTGCAATTATAAAATTATAATTAAAAATACGTCAAATATGAATTGTTCTCTTATTACAGGTCTATTATATTATATAGGTGTGCTATAATCGATTGTCGGTTTATTATTCATGTTATTATTAAATTACAGTTTACAATTAATATTGAATGAATATAATAATGACTGAATATATAAATAAAAGCTAAAATAGAATAAAAAACTAGATCAAAACCATAATATCCATGTTCGTTCCTACGATAGGAAAATCAATTACTGCTTATTATGCCATCGGACGGCCCTGGAGAGAGCCTACACCTACCTAAGTTGTTACTTCTAAGACATTGGTGCTAAAATCGGCCAAGTTCACTTTTAAGACAAAATTGGCTTTATAACTTGCTACATATGTATTTTAACACTAAATTTAACCCAGTAGCACTCACAGGAGGCAATTTCGGCATCTGAGTTTGAATTGTCGCCATGTGATGAATTCGGAGAAAAAAACATCGGGAATTACTGTTTCCTATGTTTTTGAGGGTGCTTTTTCCAATGGTGATGGTTAATTTCTCCAGAAAAAATTTTATTATGAAATAATTAAAAATACACAAAAAAAAACCTGATTTCTTGGTGAAATTTTTTGGTTTAAAATGAATTTTCATTCCCTTTCGATTTTTTTTTTCATATGTGACGAATTTTTTTCTCGACAACTATAGGCTTTAATAACAAAAATGTCTTAGAATTAGTCAAAGAATACTCTCCCATTTTTTCAGTAGGATCTGATGCAATTTTAGATTTTTCAAAAAATTACGAACTCGAAATTTCGACAAATGTTCAATACAAACTCAGATGCCGAAATTGCGTGCGTCAATTTGACTAACGCAGCAAAATTAAAGTGTTCCTAATTCCAAATCAATTTAAATAGAGGGGATTAAATTTTAATAGTTACGTAAGCTCGGAAATGTTAGTACCCTAAAATGATAAAATGATAAATTTTTACACAGAAATAATGTAAAATTGCTCTTAAGATCAGTGTGAATTTCCATTCAGTTTTTAAAGTGGCCCTATATAAAATTTCAATGGTTCGCATTTTATAACCCAAATATCTCTAAAGCAATGATGAAGTTTTTTGAGAATATTTTAGTAGCAAAAAATATTTATTTTTGGTCAAAGAATTCGAAATTACAATATAAACAAAAGTGGGTGAGAAGTTATAATCAATAATAAAATAAATGAGAAACTTCATTCACTGTAATTTTCTTTTCATTTACTGTCAAAATATAAATCTGTGTATAGTATAGTTATTATAGAAAATATTTGCTATTTGGAGTCAAAAAAGTCCAAACATTTTTTTTATGCCTTAGAGAATATATTATAAGAAAATAGTCATTTTTTGTTTTGCTTATCATCTTCTATTTTATGCGGTTTATTAAAATAAAAATCGTTTACCTAAAAGTAAATTTTTTAGATTTATTTGTAAGTACTACTATTGTTCTATTTTTATTATTAAGTGAACTTCTACTACTGATGCTTTATAAAAAGCTGGCAACCCTTCCCTTAACCTTTCAGCTCTGGTTCCATCCCACTCCTAATCTAAATTCTCGATATCTCAAACCCCAGGTGCGTATCTATAAATTTCCATTGATTACTCGAAATAAAATTGAAACCTTTTTTCTGTTTTATCTAGGTTTCAATTACACCGGACGATTGCGAATTTATAATAGTGGAAGCGCTAATCGGAGCCGAGGCCCCGTGTACCGGAAAGGGTACACAGCACACCGGGCCTTTTGGCTAACTCTCAGCTGATGCTGTGCGAACCGCACAAATTAACAGCCATCGAATTAGCCACATCGGTGCTCTTGGGTCTTACGAATTTAAAGGGATTTGTCGGATTTCATTTGTTCCACTGTTCAAATTTGTTTTGTCGTCCTTAACCCCCCTCCGAAATGTGAAGCGAAAGGTTTATTGGGCACCCTTTTGTTAAATTTCGGATAGCTATGAGCCATGAAATTCGCGGATTTACCCACAGCGTTTGATCTGTGCTAACAATTTATTCTATTTCTGTACTACAGAACAGATATTCAACAAAACTGAGATAGAGACAAAGAGCAGGGCTTACAATTCGAACTGGTGCGAAAACCCTATTAACGAGATTTCAATTAAATACCAAATTTGTTAGTAAAGTTATACGTAGGAGGAATGTAATTTGAAATGTAGTATGCCGAAAGAGGTGGACTAGGTACCATTTCCCTAGAATCTTATTATAAAGAGACTGAAATTTGTTGATTTCTAACACAGATACTATCAAATATTAAAATTGGATTTAAATAAGTTTTGTATATTAGACTAGAGGACTAAAATATTTATTGATTTAGAATTCCTATCCCCAGAATAAAGGGCGGGGGTTTAAAAAAGCTTTACATATCCATTTCTGACAGCTTATTACTGCTTACTTATTTATTTCCTATTTTAATTTTTAAAATATTACTCACTGGATTTAATTTAACAATTAAGAAGCAAAGAAGTAAGTAAACCATATGATAAATGATTTTTGGGAATTTCTTATCTTAATACCTCCGACACACTATAATTCATTATGAAGTAGGATTTCATTATGAAGGAAAATTGGTTCTTAATGAAGTAGTCACAATAAAGCACGAGCTACTAAAGTTCGAAAATGACGCAAATGCTACTATTACTTGTAGTTTTTCTAAGCCATCTATTTGCGAAAGTCATTAAATAAAGGGGTTTTTGACATTCAAAATACAGAATCAGCTGTAAACGCGGTACTTTTTTGGATCAAGTTAGTCGGGAAAGGTTTTCACACGTCAATTCTAATGAAGTAAAATGCTGTGTATCACCAAGTCATTAGAAGTAATATCATAATGACGTCCTACTTCATAATGAAGTGTAGTGTGTCGATGGTATAATTTTAAATGCGACTGATTTCGAATCAGGTATCGATTTGGGATTTCAAGATTCGGGCACATAAAGGTTTTAACACTAGAACTATATCAAAACCCGTCAAATTGACGAGTACTTAATTCCTTGAATTAATTACATTTATCGTTGAATTAATTACATTTATCAAAGTTTTCTCTTAAGATTCAAAATTACGACATTCACAAAATTATTCTGATTCATTTTCTTGCCTTAGCTCAGCTGCAGAGATACTGCGTAGCATAAACTAGCATAAACTAATGAAATGAAGATTAATACTCATATATCTTTTTATAAAATAACCAAAAATTTATATTAGCAAAAAACAAGATTTTTGTTTTTTTAAATATCAAAGTACTGCAACACCCATTAACCCTTTGAAGCAGGTATTTTTCTAGCCATACAATTTTATTGAAAATGTTTAAGTAGGGTTTTTGAGGTCGCTGATTACAATTGACTATCAGTTTTTTTTTTTTTTTTTTTTAAATTAAAAATGGCAGATTCAATGAAAAACACTTTATTTTTATGAAAAGTATTATACAGGGTGTCCAGGAAGTAGTGCGCCAAAATTAAGGGGATGGTAGCTTGGGTCATGACCTACCAGAATATCAAAATATGACCTTAGTGAAAACCTCACCGTTTTCGAGATATTTGGGTTTTTATAAAAAAATTAAATTTCAGATTTATTGACTAGTTGGTGCACATAAAAGGACATGTTCTATTTTTTTTTTTTTTTTTGCTAAAATATTCTAGATAAGTTGCCCTACCTGGTAAGCATGTCATTTTTTATTACTAACACAATACCGCCGCGAAAAAAAATAATCAAATTTTTTTTTTTGCTTTTCAAAATTATTTGTCTCTAGTTTGACCTTCACTTTTGAAAAAAAAAATGTACTAGGCAATGATGGGAAAGCAAATGAAAAAATTGCTTAATTGATGCAGATTTCAGAATCACCCATTTTATTCATGAATAACAAGATATCGCCATGTTCATTTTAAATCAAATTTAATTTTCCATAAAAACCCAAATATCTCGAAAACTGTGAGGTTTTCACTAAGGTCATTTTGGTAGGTCATTCTGGTAGGTCATGACCCAAGCTACCATCCCCTTAATTTTGGCGCACTACTTCCTGGAAACCCTGTATACGAGTTTTCGGGAATATTGGATCCGCCTTCTTGAATTTTCAAAAACTAACAGCTGAATCATAATCAGCGATCTCGAAAATCGTTGCATACAAGTTTCTAGATAAATACAGATGTAGTCATAAATTCATCCCAAAATGTTTTTGTTATTTACTTACTATCTGCTAACAATAATTATTTCAACATTTCATAAATAAATAAAAACCCTATCCCCCGATTTACACAGTAGATAGGTTCCGAGAATCCGGATTCCAGTACACGTAAATTAGAGAAGGTTCTTGGACAACCGCGTGAGAAAAAAACTTGGTATCCAGCTTCTGCATGACAACGTTCGACCTCACAAGACTAAGTTGACTCACGACGAGTTTTAAAAACTTGGATGGGAAACTGTACCCCATCAGTTTGTTATTTTTAAATTAAATTTTTAACTCTTTGATAGTGGCAAGGACTTTTTGGACACATCAATAAAAATTTAAACTTAGAATAACAAAAATAATCTCTTAAGGACCAAAGGACCTTTCCAATTGGATTTCTTCCCTATACGCAATACCTGAGTACGCATCTTTTCTATACACCTTAAGTCCTTTAATGAAGAAGAAAAGTTCAACGTATCCATTGTCTGAATGTTGAGAATGATTGTAGATATCAAATGTCTTCTTCGTCTTTTGTTCTCATTACGACACAATAGAAAGCAATTCAATTAAACCAGGTATAAATCCAAATGAAAGTTCGACGACCTTTTAAACCTGTGCCTTCTCGGAGAAACCCTGCTCCAGGATATGCTCAACAGCAACCACTGAACTGCAACAAAAGGTCCCTAGAAAAAGGGAACAACTTGCGATTTGCGAACTACCTTGTTGCATAATAGATGCTCTGGTGCCTTTGTGCCGGGGTAGGGTTCAGAATAAAGTATCGGGGTCCGGGACGGTGCATCCCCGATGAGACCTATTTCGGCGCCAATTAACGCAACATGTCATGGGCGCAGTACATGCTAGTTATTTAGCAGTTTGCTGGTCAGCGCGATTGGCCCTCGGCCGCAAAACCCTTTCGCGGTAATCGTTTATGGAGATTAATTGCAGCCGAGCCAAATTGTTCGGTCCACACAACATGGGCCGATTCGCTGTAGTACGCACATTTTTGGCACCGCCGCCACCGCGCCACCACCGCCGCGCTTTTATTGAGATAGAAATAATTAAAATTTCTAAGCCCATCCCCTAGAATTCGCGAATTTTAGGGTTATCTTCGCACACCAGCCAGAGAGAGGTCCGGTTAAATACGAATAATGTAATATCTTTGATATACATTCATACGTATAAAATTGAAATGTTCTCATTAATCAACGCAAAGAAAGGAATGTTTTTGCCTTACAATACAGAATTTAGAGAGCTACTCTTTAAGAACGATTTTATTTAAAATTCAAGGTTTAAAGGGGTAATAATAGGCTTTTTTTGAATTCCACAAAAAATTTGAAAGTTCCTATCCAAATCGAATAATTTGTAGCGTCATATATTAACATTTGTAGTAATCACAGCGGTTTGTATGATGTTAATAACTTTTTGTCTGATGCGTAAATCACCTCCGGAAAGGATGTCTTTTGCAATGTCAACATGGTATCTTTTTTGCAAAAAAATCAATTCTTTCAGCACACAAATGAATCATAACGTTATTAATTAATTAAGATTTTGGAACTTTTTTCCCTTAATTATATTTATTTTTCTCCGTAATTATGTTTAACTTAAGCTAAAATATTGAAATACTGAGTAAGTTTAGCTTACTTTAAGCATCAAGATTCTTTAGTATAAAAACTCTCTTTGCATGGCTGGAATCAATGTAATTTGTGCGCTTAATTTAAACATTAATTTTCTGAATAATGATAATTTTTTTAAATTTTTAATTAGGACTAATAAAACACCAAATTTGTTTTTATTTCTTATTTATCTTCACATTCATATCTACTTTATTTTTCTCACTCCAAAATCCAAATTATTTATTTTTATTTTTTATGTAGGGGAGGACGAGTAAACTCAGAAAATTTTTTTTTATAGAAACATGAGGTAAAGCTTTACCTATTTCAAAAGAGTGAAAATGTACATTAAAACCAATTACTTCTATTTTATTACTGATTATAAAGACGTCTTCCTCATGAATGAATATTTTTTTAATTTTATACACTTCTATTGTATTATTATTGTGGAAGATAGATAAATAAAAATAAGGTTTATGGGTATTTCTTACCAAATTCCAAAATTTCAGTCCTGAGCTATTAGTGCTGAGTCACATGCACTTATTGTCGATGTAATATTTTTATTCAAAGCAAGATTACTATATATTAATATTATTTTAAAAAATGACACGTCATTCAATTAGAAAATAGTTATGGTCAATTTAATGTCATGAAAATCATTCCCTCTCGTTGTCCCTCGGCCCGAATTAATTGATAAAAAAGCTGTCTTTCTCAAATAAAGCAATTCCTTATTAAGGGGTTAGGTGTAGTCAGAGGCATAAAAAAATGACAATTTTAAATAATTTTTTTTGCCACTAAATTATTTTATTTTATAAAAGTAAAAACATAGCATTATTAAATAAGGTTTCGACTTGACTTGACAGAAATTTTAGAAAAAAAAATTAATAATTTTAAAAGTTATGGCTGTTTGTTTTGATCCAGTTCCAACCGAAGCGCCTTGCGGTGACCATCACTTCTCCTTGGAGATTCATCCAAAATCAATTGGACAAAAAAAATTAATATTATTAATAGATAATCTAGTGCCTGATTGAAGCTTTTTTTTTTTTAAATTAACAAAATGGCGGCCTCAGGAAAAAATTTTCCAGATTTTTGGGAAAAAACCAACAGTTAATTGTTTATAAAAAATCGAAATTAAAAAAAAAAACAAATCCTTCGATCAGGCACTAGTTTTTTATATTTTCAAAAATCTGTATAAATTTCATTAAAATCTACCGAGCGGTTTTTGAGCTACAGTGGTCACCACTTCAAAAAACATAGTTTTGAGAAAAACGCATTTGAAGTTTGTAAATTGTAAATAGAACGCCCGAGAACCCTTTGTTAATTATCGAATAACTCGAAAAGTATTTGTCGGATTTACTTAAAACTTTCAGAGAATATTTCTTAGATATTATACTTTAAGAAAATGCAAAAAAAAAAATCGATTTTTTAAAAATTCTGACTACACCTAACCCCTTAATTAAATATTACTAAAATATTCGAAAGGTAGTGTTTATTGTATTTCAGATTTTTTTTTTACGCTACGACAAATACATTAATCATAAAAGGATTTAAATATCCGTCCTTTAAAATGAAATCATTCCCTCAACGTGTTACGAATATTCTATTTAAGATCGTACCGGACGACATTTGTGGACGCAAACTTCAGTTTTTGAAACCTAGCAACACTGTTAATATGTCAATATGGCAATTTCTTGTTCAACTTCGCGGCGCGTTTGTACAAGAATGCATTTGGTTAAAATTATTTAAATATTACAGATCTCTGTATTATTACCTCACTGAACGTATATAAACAATAAGGTTAGTATAAATAAATGTTTTAATTCTTTTCAATACGTTTTGTTGAGTAAAAGGCATAGTTCAAAATGCTAAAACAAATTGAGGTTATGTGTCTGTGTTTTCTTAGCTTTTGTCTGAATTCATCATTCCCTCATTATTTAAAAAAGTAAAGGGAATGACGATTGTGTGAGGGAATGATTTATACAGTATTATAATAAACTACCTATATAAAAAAATGTGTTTTTGGACTTCTTTGCTGCTTAGTTTCAGCTGGTATTGCATGACTTTTAATTTTAAGCAGATATTTCGAGTGATAAAAAATGGCACGACGAAAGAAGTTCCTTCATTTTGTATTTTTTTAACCCATTTTTTATAATGTTATGAACAAAAATATGGAAGACCATTACTCTCAAAAATACCTTACATAGTAAAACTTTGGATTTCTGCTATAAAAAATGATTTTCTGAACACAAACAATTTACATGTAATCCATACTGAAATTTCGGAATTTGGTGAGATAAACCTTATACAAAAGTCCTCTGTAATTAATTTCAGACAAACATTTGATCAAATTAAAAGTTGTTAAACTATTTCCGGCAAATTCATCACTATCAATAACTGCTGAAAATGTAAGTCATTCATATTTTTCGTAACTAAATTCTGGTTCAAATCCGGAATGATATTTTTGTAAAAATTTTGCAAATTTGAGACCCTCTTTTACAGGAGCACTCATATGAATTGAACTGTTCGCTGTAACTTCACGAGAGAGAATGACGAAATTACGTAACCAAGTGAACACATATTGTCGAAATCAACAATGCTCAACGAAAATGCATAACGTGACAATGTAAAATTTACAATGCAGTCTATTGCAAATATTTTTCGTTGATGATTTCAAAAGAAATATTGTACAGTTCATATGGTCAGATGTTTGTACTGAAAAATCATAAGAAATCGACACAAATTTACTACTCCTATATATGTTTTTACAAAAACAATGTAATTTTAGCAATTTCTATATAATTTTATAATGAAAATTGTACTTACAGACCAAAAGGGCCAAGTTTTTTGCATTGAAAAAATTTAAAATGTTTGTTGTCGATTTTACATTGCGATTTTTCTCTGAGTGTACACAACAACAAATTGTTCTGTGATTTATGAATTTGCTTCCTCACTATCGTCATATTTAATTCGAAATCTCTTTTATCCGCACTATTGCGAGAAAAATATACAAATGTTTACAAATTTAAATAAACACTCAACCTTAAAAATGTATAATCGCATTTAAGTCGAAGCATTCGCAGTTTTGCACGATTTCGTCGATTTTCATGGAGTAACCCTTTTAGTCCGATGCGATTTTATTACCATCATACTGCATGATAGCTTAACAATTTTCACATCGTATCGACTAGGAATTTATATCGCATTCTATGATTCAGGCCCTGAATATAATATGAGAATTAGAGTATCAAGTCTTCCTAGTCCTATGCTATGTAATAAAATTGCTTCAGCTAAATCGTCGAATGTCCCATCCCATCATAAATCTAAGGCCGGACCATTTCATGGCTTGTAAATGTAAAAGGTTTTGAAAGTTCCCTTTCTTTTTGATCATGGTGGTATACCCATATATTAGCAAAAATTAATGAATTATCTATCAAAGCTTTGTCAAATTTTAACGACGCACAATTTGGAAAGTGAATGCCTATTTTTGAAATAGAACCTTAAATAACCCTTACAACCGGACTATAGATGTCGCTAAAATCAATATTATACAAGTACCATTAACATTGCACTTTTGCATGGGGCTGTCGCTGGGAAGTGTTAAAACACTTTTTAAACCCCCATATTATTAAGTCCCACTTTAGACTCCCCAAAAGTTCCAAATTGGCTACATGTTGTTCAAGGGCTCATCGGAACCCTCCCTGGCGGCTTAGCAATCAGAGGGTCTGTTGACTGTCTGTTCTCGGAAATTGCCGAAGGATCTGCTCAAAAGTAGCTGCCTGTTGGGGAATTCGGGAGCGGGGGCGACTCCATGGCATGGGGCCCCCGCCCATCTGATGCCATGAAAATTTTATTGACTCCTGTCAGTTGCGTGTTTGTTGTGGCTAATCCAAGGACGTGGCTTATCTGCTTATGCAGGCTCAGCCGTTCCCACAGAAAATCTGGGGGCCAGCGAGCAGCAGCAGAGCAGCCACACACCACCCAGCAGCAGCCGCATTTCGTCCGCGCCGCGCTCCGGAGCCCGAGGGCTGTTTGCCGGAGAGCAAACACAACACATCACCGGCGCTGGCTCATAATCTAACGTGGCGGTTGGTTTGCATGGCTGGCGGGGCTCTCGAGATAAGGACCGAGCACTTTCTGCAAGAACTTGATTAACTCGCCCCCAAATCGCCCTTTTTGCAAACTATAAAAATATACTGCCAATCACCCCCGCTTGTAGCGACGCGACGCAACCCCCCTGTTGGCGCTGACGCCGGATCCAAATTGATTTGGCAAATCGCAATCTTTGAGGGGCAGCACGCGCTGCACCTTTCTCATACCTTCCTCATGCCTTCCTCATGCCTTCTTTGGGTAGCAGATTCACCTTCCCGGGCCTTCCCAGTCAGGCTGGAACCCTCTTACCCCTAACCTAACCCTTACCCAACCACCCACAACCGGGTCGTGTGTGTGTGGTGAGGTGAGAGGAAACGTTCCCAAGAAGAAATTGTTTACAATTTTCGCAAGTGTTCGGTCCCACAGATCCCAAAAAGCGGGCATGTGATAAAAGCGGCTCTCCGCAGCTATGCGAAGCTTAACGAATGGGCAGAGGGCGCTCCCGTGTAAACAGTCATTAAAACTTTGATAGCCCGCACATGTGTGTAGGTTCCCGGGAACACGGGCTAGCTCCCCAGCCCACCCCCGCGACCCTATCCTCGGCCCGTCGATGCAATTTTAATCTATCCGTGACAATAAACAGTTAAAAATAAACACCCGATTCCGAACCTAATTGAGGTGCAAATTATTCCGCATATGTCGGACTCCTCCGAATGAGACAGGCAGCGACGAATGACCCTTTAAAATTTATGAGGGCGATCAATTTCAGAAGTGATTTTTCATTGATAAATATGAAAATATATACTTATTCGGAACTTTAAAAAAATATCCATTTTCAAATGACAGAGTTCATTTTCACTGCTTTTGTATTTGTTTCTCAGAATATTGAATTTAAGATTTTAAGTATTTTACTAATTTATAAAGCCCTCAACAATTTATCTTTTCGATGAATCTAGGGAATTTTCAGTTGACAATTAGTTCATCATAGGTTCGCTTAATTCCGTCATTGTCCTACGAGATGAACTTTTTCTAAGGAAAATTTAAGAAATCAATTTTTTATATTAACATAGTAGTATTTGTAAGCGGCAGATCAATCAACCAATGCTTGTAATTTACTAACATTCACTTTCAAAATTAAGGGATCACCATAACTTGCACTTTGGTATACCTTTAGGTCGTATCTTTAGATATAAACAAAAAAACCTGAAAACCTTCACGATCCTGATAAAACAAAAAATTTCAAAAATATAGTTTTTAACGTTATCAAAATATTGAATACACAATACAAATAACAATATTTTTGACATTTCCTATGATGTCTGGCAGATTACTGTACGATCATTATTTTAGGATTTATGGCAGCTCAAAGTTGAAAATGACGTTTTCGCTTTGACAGCTTGTAGCTCAGTTAAACAAGATCATAGGAAAATTTAAAATAAAACCGCTTTAAAGGGTAGTATCTGCTTTAAATTGCTTCAAAGGCTTACAAAAATTTGACGAGAGTTAAAATAGACTTTAGCTAAGAAAATAACTTCAAAAAATAATTTCTTAAAAAGTCTTGAAGAGCATGTGTCACCAAAAAGAGGCGTATGAAATGAATCTGTTAAGGCATTAGAAGATTTAAGGAAGAAATCTTCAAATATAACTTATAAGAATGTGTCAAAAGAAAATATAAGAGCATTATCTACACGATGAACGATGAATAAGATTGAGTATGTTTTATATTACACGTGATTATAAGATCTTGTAAAAACCTCTAAGAAATTAACTAATTCATTTTTCAACTTTAATTAATTACCTTTTTTTTTGCAGTATACAAAATATATTTCTAAGAATACTTTTGAAAAGCTATATTTCTTTAACCCTTAAATGCGCAGTGTTTTTATTATTGTTAACACTTGATTGGGAGATTAAAACTGTGTACTGGCAACACAGTTAATTTTTTTTTTTCCTCCCCTCTGTGGCCTTGTCAAAGTGACAACTACTAATGGTCGAAAGTTTTGGCGGTAGATAAAGATTTTTATAAGAATTTTCTGATGAAGTTTGCAGGTAAGAATATGAAGTAAATATTATTGTTTATTACATAGAACTGTTTTTAAATAATAAAAGTTTATTTAAAAACTTCTTTTGATTTGTTTACCATTCATCATCTCTGGTGGCTGCGCAGTGTAATTTATAAACAACAATTGATTTTTTGAAACAAATATATTAAAAAAATTATAAAATATTTTTTTTAACATTTTTTATTTGACTAATGTTCTAAATACTGCCAAATATATTTTTTTCGCAATAAAAAGAAAAAACGCGCATTTAACGGTTAAAATAAACCTTATTCTTATAGCAATCTTATTTTAACTTCATCATAATAATATCCTAGTCCCAGATTTCAGTCATTTTGTTTTAAAAAAAGTTTAAACTAAAATTCTAAGGAGAATTTTTTCTTGTTTTATTATTACTTAACTAACACAAAATTATTTTAAGACAATAATCACAATAACATATGTGTCTTTTCAAGAGTCAATCTTACTTGGAAGAGATTCTATCAAGGACAAACTTTCTACGAATGCTTTCTGATGTAACATAAGAACAAATTCTTAAAGAGGTCAAATATAAATACGCTGTAAGAAATTTAAGAAAAATTATTTTTTAAACGTTATGAAATAACTAATAAAAGCTTTATAAGTCTATTTAAAATTTGTGTGAGAATTGACTCCTGAAAGTTGTTAGTTGGGTCAGACCCACCCTAGAAAAGAATTGTAGCTACTCCCATACTATACTATCATCAATTTTTTAAACTTTAACTAGAGATTAATACCTGTGATCAGAGCCGGATTATCAGCTTCAATGATCGTACACCACTGATATTTTTTCGCCCCAAAAACTCCGAATTTGGACCAAATATCATTAATTTTCACATCATAAGTCGAAAATAAAGCCATGGTTTGGGACAAAAATAGCTTTTCGAATATCGTTTTACACTCCTTGAATTTTAGACCGTGAAGGTTAAAAAAATGCCAGGAAATGCGTATTAATTTTGTCTAAGGTTTAAGCAGCAATGTGTCACTTGCTTTTATCTACGTTATTTAATTTAAATTTTCCCGATAAGTTGTAAGGAGTGTAGTAGTAGCTTTCCCCCAGCTATTGGGTTTGTCAATTTTTTCTCCTTGATTTAAGATAAACCTTCAAAATATTTTATTACTTAATAAATACTTTTATTTTTTTTCCAAACATTTTCAATTTTGTTGAAAGTTATTGTAAATATTTGCTGAAAATTTTATTTTTAATGTGCACCTATACCCCGATTTACACGGTACTTTTTTTACACGATTTCGCTTTGTAACGGTTTTTAAAATGAGAAAATTAAAAAAAAAAAAAACAGTTGAAAGTGAATATTGTTGCTGCTAGTTTTTAATTACGTTCACAATAAAAATCGTCTAAGTAAGAGTTTCTTTATTTATTTACAACTTTTAATTACGAATACCAGGTTTCACCGATGCGAGATTGTCTCTTATTTCTCTACATCGAACCAGTATCGCAAAGTACTATCGAATGATGAAAGTTACACAACACCAATCAAGAAAACAATATTAGAAAAAACATTTTTAAGGACTTGAGATTTTCTTTCTATAGATAAAATAAATTACGTACTTATACTTTATAGACATTTAATAAATATACTGGTATTATTATGGTTTTCAAAATATATATACTTTTATTTTACGTTGATCCCAATTCTGATTCATGCTATTTTCTGAGGTATATTTCCGATAGTTCAAAATCCTTTATTTATAAGTTAAAATTCCTTTTCAATCGAAGCCAGTAAATGTACTACTTTGGAAATAATATAGATACATTTTAAGGATATGGTTTCAGAGGTATGTGGATCGAAATGTTCCAGTAAGTCTGATTAGGGACTAGATATCTTAGCTATAGAGTTTAGACTATAGTAAGGCTCAAAAATATGAAGGTAGCATTCAAATGAACCATCAGACGGGTGATTTGTCGGTTCCGCTCATATCCAATTCTAGCCTATCTTGGGAAACAGTGAAACGGGCTGGCATCCACTCGTCCTGCAGGATCCCACTAATGTTCCTGTCAAGTCCGCCGGGGAGTGCGGCGAGCGGGGAAACAAGCCCCGGTCCCGGCTGCGGAGCGAAACAAGAAAAATGTTGGCATCACATGTCGGGTGCAGCGCTTGGATCGATTCCAGTTCTCACGCATTTTTCTGACAGCCCTGAGTGATGTTCAATTTTTGTGTGTTCGCCACAACTCCCCCGCCCCTCCCCAGCCCTATTCATCTGCTTGTCAAAAGGCTTCTGGGCCAGGCCCGGCCAGCGGCAGTCGAGTTTTTGCCCCGGCCCGGTCGCTCCGGCGGTTTCCGCTCAGCTTTTGTTCGCCTGACGGGCGAGAGCTTTTAAAGGACTCGTGGAAATTCGTCGGATTTTCCGTTTTTCCTTGAATTTTTTTGTGTCCGGGGCACGCTACGTTTTTCAGGCGGCATGTCGCTGGCATTTCGGTCACGGCAGGATGGAACTTGTTGTGACAGCTTTTTCTCGAGTTCGGGAATTGCAATTATTGTGCGCCTGGGAGCTTTTATGTCCGCTAGGTCTATTAAGATGGGGGCGCTGCGGTCGTCGCACGGACCACCCCCGGTGGAGTTGTTGTTTTTGGTCGCGTCCCCGTACGCCTGCATTCGACCCCAAAGGTAAGTGGAATCAATTTATACGTCCTCCGGGTCGAAAGGCGAACCGCAGGGGGCACGGGTGGGGGATAAATTTAAATGAAGCTCTGCCCTTCACCCACACCAATTGCACAATCTATTTTTTACTTTCGGATTGCTCGTGCTGGGAAAGGTCAGCAGGTGTGCACACGCCAATCTGATGGTTCAGCACAAAATTAAAACAAAAAACTGTTTAATGACGCTATTAAAAGTAACTAACTTGGACGGAGGTAGGTCAAAGATCGGAACAACCTGTTTTGCCATTTTTTAATGGAATTCTTTTCCCAGGCTTTCTATTTATATTTTGGCTACGAAAACCAGACCGATTTTTTACTAAAATTTAATCACTTGTTAATTTTTTCCTAGCCTATAGTTTGACAATGACAATGACTAAATTGAACTTTGTGAATTGTTCCCCCATATGAAAGACAATTTCAAATAATATGGGGTGTCCAAAACCACCCGTGCACCCCTTCTAAATCGGCCATCTTGGAACTTATATCTATCCCTATCTCATTCGATATTGAAGCTCAAAATCTTTCATTTATTGAAATTAGATATCCGCTGCTGAAAGGTATACTTCCGGTTTACACAACTTCAAAGGTCATTTTTATTTTTTTGAAAAGTGTATCAAATAAAAGTTGTGTATTTTTCATCGTGTTATCCGAATTCGATATCATAATATACACATTCCACCTAAAAAAAGGTACTTCCAGTCTAAATAACGTATTTCCGGTCGAGACCGCAAGCTCAAAATACCTCCAATCAATAGAACGTGCCCACTTTGCTTAACCCTTTGAGCTCAACTTTCCGCAACTTGTCATTTTCAAAATTTGAAAATTGAAAATTAATAAAGTACATTTCGTCAAGAAAATATATTCGATTTACTAATGAGGGCAAACATCCTTCGTCCTTAAAAGGCTTGGGATTATATGTCCTATCACAGTTGAAAAGCAGTGTGTATTAAGGATATAATATCACAATAGTACTGCAGAAAATATGGTAAAAGAACAAGGAAGAACAAATTCTGTCGCAAAATTTTATTACATTTAATTAATATATGTTTTTATGAATTGTATGGACTAAAGCATTTAAAACATAGTGGAACAAGACAACGTTTGCATGTAAAAAAAGGTCCTCTTATCTTTTGAATGGTACAAATCTAATAGAAATTTTGAGACGAAAATGTTGCACAGTGTTGATTTAAAGTTCTTTTGAAACATAATATTAGGGCACAAAGAGTTAAGATGGAACAATCACCTTGGAAAAAAAAAAGTTTTTGGTCGATTTAGAAGATGTGAACTGGTGGTTTTGAACACTCTGTTTATTTAAATCAGTTGGAGAGACATGAAAAATTAAATTATTTAATTCAAATGTGTATGAAATACCCTGCGATTGTCAAAAACATTGTTGATGATGAAGAAACGATTGCATTACTCGTAATTGAGAATTTAAAAATCGTCTCTTACACCACCTTTAAAATTAAAACAAAGAAACGGACATGTACGAATAGGATTCCGCAACATACTGGGTGTTAAAAAATTAGCTTTAAGAAATTTGTGGGGTTACTCGGTATATAGAATTCGAAATTAATAATTTTCAGATTTTTTCCTTTATTTTTGCTATAAAATCTTCCTTTGTACCAAATTTGAAGACTCCAGGTCAACGGGAGGTATCCTATAGGTTTTAATGTGTCAGTCAGATAGTCTGTCAATATGAAAATGCACTTTGAAAGGACGTATCTTTTTGTTGTATTGAGTTAGAAAATTGAATCTTGACTCGACGGACAGACAGACAGACAAATAACAAAGTGACCCTATAAGGGTTCAGTTTTTTCATTTTGACCCTAAAAAAGACCGAAGTGAAACTTCTTACACATGTACCTTTGAATAATAAGTTTTATTTAACAACCTATTTAACTTTTTTATTTAAAATCATTTAAATTTACGAGTTGACGCAGGATATGATGTCAGGAAAGAAAGAGAGAATGTATTAAAAGCCGTACCTCATTTTCGTTTCATCGATTCAGTATTTTACCCAAAGAATATAGAAAATTATTTTATAAAGAAGAATCACTCTCTTTTTACCATAGGTAGATAGTTTTTGTTATGGATATTCTTTGACCTATACTAGTATCGACCCCATATAAAACAGGTTCACAATTAATTTAGAGGCAAAGAAAGAAGGAATACATTCAAGCCATAACTCATTTTCGTTTCATCGATCTAGTATTTTACCTCTCAAAAGAAGTTTTACTATAAAAATGATAATAGCGTTTCATTATTCTTTTTAATTAACTATCATATTACAAAAATTAAGTCTAGTCTGGAATTGCTAAGCGTACTCTTCGACATAAAACCAGAGTGATTTATACATATTTATAAAGATTACTTTCCTTCGAAAATTTTGAATTTCGAAACATCGAAGTTTTGAAGCTTTTCGCCAACTCTTCAAAACAAAAACCAAATTGTTCGTTTCATATTATCAAAAGTCAAAAACTTCGAAGCTTAAACATTTAAGAATAATTTATGTAGTTTTCAAGATTCTGTATATTCTAAAAACATATTCTAACCTTAATGTAAAAGAATTTCGTTCATTAAATGAAATTAAATTTAATTTATTTACTTTATTAATAATGTTATTATTTAAATCGCGGTAAGTTCGTTTCCGAAGGTTCCAAATAATCAAAGATATAATTTTTATTATTATTACGTTAATTCCAAAGAGTTACTTGATGTATACATTTTTTTATTTAGATGAAAGTTATCTTAAATTTTCTATAGTAAAAGTATAAGGTTAATGTGAATTTATATTTTGTTATACCATTGGAATGTTTTTTCTATATATTGTACCTTTCAGAATTCCGTACCTTCAAAGGAAAAAAAACCAGAACCCGTATAAGATCTCTCGCATGTCTATATGTCCGTCTGTCCTTCTGTCCATCTATCACAGCCAATTTTCTCAGATATTTGGCACAATAATTAATCTTATTATATTATTTCACACTAATTAACACTTTTAAATATTTATACAGAAATTAAAGAGGGGAAAAATTAGGTACGACAAAGAAAATATTTTTTATTATTATATTTACATCATGTGGAGTATCATTTAAGGGGGCATTGTCATTCGAAGTGAAAAAAAAATCGATTTTTTTTTACATAAAAGTATTTCTTAACATCATAGAAATGCTGTCCTCAAACCGTTGTGAGAAATTCGAAACAAAACGAAAGTTATAGCTTTATATACGTAACGATACATACCGGTTTCTATAGATTTGGAGCATCGCACAAAAACTTTAAACACGTTTTTCTAGAAACTACTTTTTTTCACCTGGTACCAGTGATATCTCAAATTGTGCTCGATAGATTTAAAAAAATCAAAAAGCATTCGACTCATTAACATAAATACTAGGACATAGACCTTTGAAAATGCATAAAAGTACCCCACGTGCCAATTTTTAAAATTTTTAGAAAAACAGTCCTAAAAATAATTTAAAAAATTAAAAGTACCATTTTTAAAGGTTTATGTCCTAGGAAAAAGTCTAAAGAACAAAATCCATTTTGAATTTTGTCTTTATCTTCTCCAGGAAGACCGCAGGAACTGGTACCAGCTAAAAAGGGGCTTTTCGTACAACACCCTCTATTGCCATGAAACGTAACAAAAAAAAATTGTTGTTGTATACTTCAATGCCTATATATTCAATATATCAAAAAAGTTTTTTGAATAAATGCAATAGGGTTTAAAAAAAAATTCCAAAAAGAGTAGTTTTTTTGTCCATTTCAATGAGAAATTGAGCCCTTAAAAGGGCTTCTTATGTGTAATTTGTTTCATAATTTGAAGTAGCATCTTTAGGACGATATTCTCCCTTTATTCCTGAAACCAATTGACCTAACATTTCAAAAAATCAGAGAATATAACGCCTTACTTCAAGTTTACAGGAAAATTATAACGAAGGCCCTAGATGTTATAGATTTATAGAAATTCTAGAAATATTGTACGAAGCCTTCAGCGCGCGAGTCGTACACGCACTTTACCGATTTTATTGTTGTTCAGTGGTGGATTTACCAGCAGGCTGAGTAGGCTGGAGCCTAGGGCGGCAGATTTTAGGGGCGGCAAATTCTGGGCCAACATTTTTTTTTATGTCTTACAGAAATTAAAAAGATACATATTTATATATCTAAACTAGTAGTCCGTGTTTTCGCGGGCTGTCGCCAAGCAAAGCAGCAAAGAAAAGCTAAACGCCTTAGCTCCTTTGTGCATATGTAGAGTCAGAACTAATGAAAAGATTTCATACGACGATATAATTGATGATTTTGCGAATAGAAAATCGCGCAAAAAGATATTGTAAAACTTTTATAACTTAATTAATTGAATTTCATCGTCGTCATCAGCGGGATTGTTACTAGATAATTGAACATATTGTTTTTAAACTGTAAGTAAGCGCAATAAAAATTATTTAATTACGTTTACCGAATGTACATTATTGTGTAACTAGTATTAAGGCATACCTTACCCAGCCTTATTCGCTCAGAAATATACCCAAAAACTATTTCTTGTGCAATCTTAACTAAATCGTTGGGTTTTTAAAATAATCTAGGAACTAACAAATCGATCCCCTAGGTCACAATCATACTAATTAAGGAAAAAGGTGGTGTAATTAGGACCATGGTGCACACATCATAAAGTTACAATTTCATTGACGAAGAAATTGTAATTAATATGATTGTGAACTAGGGTATCGAATTGTAGAGGTCGGTAGGGCGGCAATATTTGAATATCCTACTGGCGGCAAATGTGTAAATCCGCCACTGTTGTTGTTATTATTATTATTATATATTATTATTTTTTCATTATTGTTATATTACGTTTGTGCTAGTGTTGTTTTTTATTCCTCAAAAATATTTTGACCTTGTGCTATTAAAGTGCAATAAATTGGTACCTGATTTCCATTTCTTTTATCCTATCCTTTAAATAAAGAATTTAACTAGCATTTTCTGTTAATTATAAGTTTGTAATTAGTTCTTGTTAATTATAAATTTTGAATGTGTGCAGTTTTTGGTTCCCCTAACGTTGTGTTCAGTCTAATTTGCTTCAAGTTAACACAAATATAATTCGATTCAAACTCTTTTTAATGAAATGTAATGCGAAAAATTACTCCACATACTCGGGATCTGCTCTCGCATCTCAAATTTAAATCAAATCTATCAAGTACAAGAATCGAAGCGCATCCAAGTTTACAATCGTTTTAGAGCTTTAGGTGGGACTCAATTTTCCCAGAATTGGAGTTTGCTTAAGATTTAGATGAATCGTAAAGCTCAAGTTTAGCTTATACATTTTAGAGCACTGGCTTTGAAGCTCAATTGCGAGGTGCCGTCTTGTGCAAAAAATTTGTATTTGCGCAAATATTAAATTGATTAGATTCTAGTACAGCCCTTTTAAAAATTTGCAAAATTACTAGATCAGCGACTTTATCTGAACCTGCCCGTCTTGATTATGTGAGCTGCCTCCATGCAAGAGAAACTCCGCAAGACCCATACAAGCGCGCGAAACTGGGTCGAGGAGCGCACTATCGCAGCGATATCAGCTGATCACGGGCTCGATCGGTTCGATCTGAAGACTTAAAAAATCTTCCCCGATCCCACCTCTTTGCTCTGGGTGGAGGCGAAGGCTTAAATAATGCGATTCAAAGAAAGCCGCCTTTCATAGAGAGGACAACGTGTGAGCTCGCGTTGTCCGCGATCTTTTACAATTTAGAGTGTCGATCGCGGGAAAAAAAGACATTCGCAATCAAGCTCGCACATATCTCGCGGCTTGAATTTGAGAGTTTTGAGTAGAGAGTGAGGTCGTATTCACAACATTTTTTTTTTTTTTTGTGAGTTAGAAGCGGTAACAAAGACGAAGACCGCTAGGCGCTAGAAGACCGCGAGATAGTGAGCGCGAAATTTTTGGAGCCGGGTCAGTTTATGATTGTGGTGTGATCGCGATTGGCGGCGAAACGACGACCACTTTGACCTTCCTCCAGCCCTAGCCAGAGTGACAGTTGCACAGTAATCCATAGCACCGGAAAATATACCTCAATATTATAAATACAATGGAGGAGAAAATTGTAACGCAACAAGGCCAAATATCAGAGAAATTGCGAGCAGATGTGCTGGCCGCCTCGAAGAAGGCGATCGAGGAGCACGGGGCGTTTCGGATAGGTGTCTCAGGTAAGTGCCCTCTTTCTAGTCCATGCAAATTGTGGCGACAAAGTGATTCACGTACAGTTCTCTGGGTGTCTCCTTGAACAGGCGGATCCCTCGTGAAATTCCTTCATTCGACTGTTACCTGCGTTTTTGATAGTGAACTAGAAAAATGGCAGATCTTTTTCTGTGATGAACGCTACGTTCCAGACGATAATGAAGACTCAACTTTTAAGGCCTACAAGGATTCATATCCGAGTTTGGAAAAACAAATTATTCCTATAGACTATAATTTACCGTTAGAAGACTGTGCCAAGGACTATGAGAGAAAAATTCTGAAGGCGTTCAATGCGGAAAAGGGCTGTATTCCTGAATTTGATATGCTCCTCCTTGGAATGGGCGATGATGGTCATACGTGCTCCCTATTTCCTGGCCATAAATTACTCGAAGAGAAAGATAGGCTGATTGCTCCAATCGATGACTCACCAAAGCCCCCTCCAAAAAGGGTCACTATGACGCTGCCCTTGATCAATAGTGCCAAAAAGGTCATATTCGTTGTTACAGGAGCAGGAAAAGCAGATGTTGCTAAGGTATGTAGTCCACTTGAAGTGGTTTTATCTTATTTTGAATTGATTTAATATTAATAAATCAAGATTTTCAATATAATTTACAAAAAAAAAAGGTGAGCGATCAATTAACACTTTCTGTGCTGTGTGTACCGAAAATGGTCCACAAATGAAAACTCTCTCTGTCTCTCATAAAATGCATTTAACTCTCTTACTAAAATTTCCTTAAATATCTCAGCATGGAACTTGTGAATCGCATTATTTAAATTATGTTTTTATTGTATTTTCGTTACTAGATGCGTTTTTTTTGTCTATTCAGAATAATAGAACATTTTGTATTGAACGAAAGCTTACCCAGAATAAAAATTTAATAGTTTTGGAAATGTGCATCAAATTGCCATGATTTTTATCCATATAAAATGTCAAATCTTGAACTGAAAAGTGTTCATAGTAATTTTTGACTAAAAAGTAGTTTTACGTCATGGCAATTTAATGTTATTTTAAAAAAATTTTAATTCTTGGCTGTGTTACTCGTGAGTAATTCAAATTCAAGGGATAATTTCCTTATGTTCTGGATAGATGAAAAAAACGCAGCTATTACTAAACAAAAACTTAAAAATAGAATGATGTTTGGTTAAATCTAAAACTACAATTAAAAAAAAAAATGGCTTGAATCTTATTGACTTTTTTTGAACGAACTATAAAAGACCCTTCCTTAACATACAGTTTAATTATTCGATGTTTATTGATTTAGTACTTTTTTCTTTAACCAGTCAACTGCGGAATTTAATTTTAAAAGTACCTCACGGGGTGCGTAATTAAAAATAAACGATGACGAGTTCGAGTATATACGTCGAACGCATTTAACTGGTTAATTATACCAACCAGAAGCTAAGAAGCTATTTCTAAAACGAAAAAGATGTTTACAGTTTATAAACTTTTAAACCTTCAAATATGCCTGCATGGAGAAATCTCTAAATTTGTAAATTTAATAAATTTTGACTTGAAATTTTCAAGAAAAATTCTTGTAACTCTTCAACACAAAAAGACAAACCGTACTATAAAAGAAATCTTGCATGTTACAAGTTTGAAGAATCATGTTTCGAGAAAAACGCCTTTGAAAATTGTTTAGCTGCTCAACACTCGAAAAAAATGCTTCATTTCGCCCTAAAGCCACTGTCATCTTATTTTTATTATTTAAAACTAGTGATTTAAGGAAACTAAATATTAAGACTATTTTTAAAAAGTTGGCATCAACTTTGAATTCGATTCAATTAGCATAACACAACCTTTGAATCTTCTTTTCTATTTGTCTACTTTGGCTGAATTGCAATTCAGCTATAAGAAACTCCTTCATATATTGTTAATAAGACCTTATTCTTTTCTAGCGAGCATTTATTGAAAAGGAGCCACTTCCAACTGGATTAATTTCACCAAAATCACTTAAGGGAATCTTCGATGAGGGAGCTGGGGCCAAACTGGGTATCGAGCCAGAACCCATGAGAGGTAATTGACGGCGGCCTTAAGAGTTTTGGTTTTTACTGGACCTATTTCACAGATCGTGAGCTTCGACGGTTGCTAGAACATCGCAGATAGTTACTCTTTCAAAGTAGCAATAAGTACTCGCTATAATTAACTTCTTTTTCTTCATTGTTATATTGTTTTTGTACAGGATCATTAAATAAAAAGGTTTTCGTTTTGCCTTTTTTTGAAAATATTTTGGGAATTTAAATATTTAAATGTTCTATTTAATAAATGTTCTGTTTTTAGTTAATATTTATTATCTTTTATCTAAAATAAGGGACTCTTAATCGTTTTGAGATATGGTGAAGAGAATCAGCTTCTGAGCAGTTTTTATAAGGATAATATCAAATTTTTGGAAAATTAATAATCTTAGTATATGCAAAATTCACTTAATGATGGTATGAAATTTCATATTTAGGATTAAAAGCTAACTACAAGGCAGATATACTAGTATCCTTTTCACTATCTTTTTTTAATGTGAAACTTGAGGAAGTAGAAACCAAACCATCACTTTGAAAAAGTTCTTTATTTCCTTATTTCTAACTTAAACCTAGATAAAAATATAAATATAACTTAAAGCCTTCTTCAATGGAATAAATTCCTCTTTATACTCGCAAATACTCCAGGTGTCCTAAAAATATCCTCATCCTCAGCAGACATATATTTCTTGTACTTTTCATTTAGCGCAGGATCAATTGGTCCCCATTTTTTCGTTGGTCTAAAAGCACTGGCTATTTTACCAGATATTGTACTATCGGTTTGTTTAATAACAGCCACAAGCATCCAAATGGGTAGTTGTAAGATTCCAAGAGCAGAAAGTGTCCAACCCAAAGCTGTAGATAAAAAGAATGTGTTAAATATAAATAAATCAAATAAAAATATAAAATGAAAAAGGCTATTTTAAAGAATTTAGTTTCTGTAGTCGTATAACTCAATTCAGCTTAATAAGTGTAATTGAATTGAATAGGCTGTAGAGACTGAATTTTAAATAAAATCAATATAAACTTTTTGAGCGTCATGTTTCATAATTTAATAATTTTTAAATAAAATTTTTTTATCTATACATACCATAAGCCCAGTCTGGGTATGCAACGCCTTTGTATGTAAGGGGTTCATACACAGCAAAGGAATATATTAAAATGACTGTCATTAGGATTGGTGTAAGTATTCCCCAACAAATTCTCCAATACAATCCAGGATTCTTTCCAATCATAAATTCAGCATCTTTGCATATTCTTCGTACACCATAAATCCAGCTCAATGTAAAAAGTTCGGCAATAGCCAAAACGAGTGCAATTAGCGAAGCTCCAAAATAGTCTACAAGATTCAAAATAAATTGTCCTCCCTGAAAAAAGAATAAAATATTTAATAATTTTTTTATATTCTTTAAAATTTTGAACAACTTACAGGTGTGTCATAGATGATGCCAATTCCCACGCTTATCACGCAAATAAACAGAGCAGCAACCCAGGTTTTAATATGAGGAAAATTGTCTCGTATTGAAGTCATAACACAAGAAGTCATGGCAATGTTGCTACCAATTCCCAGGACGAACAACATCGCGAAGAAAAGAACTGAAAATGCCTGAGGTAGACTCTCAAATTTTGCAATTGCATCCGGATAGGAAATGAAGGCCAAACCGGTGCCACCTTTGACCACAGAGCCGACATCATCACTACCAATTTCATGTGCCAAATGTCCAAGTATTCCAAAAATTGTAAATCCAGCCAGGAGAGATGTAAATGTATCGAGGAGGGTTACGATAGTTGCATCCCTGGAAAGAGTAAATATTTATTAACTATATAGTTTAGGAAAAATATAAATTGGATCTTTTACAGTGTTGGTTTACAGTCGAATCCACTAGCCTACATATGGTTAACTCTTACTACGCAAAGATTCGACGTATTTTAAACTCTTACTAATAGTCCAGTGCAATTTTAAAAGCGTTTAACACGTTCAGCCGGCCGTGAACCACCGGTGGTCCACAGCCATTGCTTTTATCCCGCGGCGTGGACCACCGGTGATCCACATCTAGTTTTCTCGACAAATAGAATTGTATGTAACCTGCTAACAATTTCTAGGAATCAAAAGGTTATAATTTGGGCATTCACTTTTTGTGATAAACTAAACGCAAGCCACTGATAACGTAAACAAGCAGTGAATCAAACAACGATGTGCAATTCAGCGTACTAGATTTTAAAGCTGAATTATGCATCAACATTATGCAAACTCGTTTTTGTACTTCAAATGCAACTAATTCAAAAAAATCTATACAACAAAATCAAAACCAAAACTTTTTCAAATTCAATAACAACAATTTCCATTTCTATAAAGCCGATTTCAACTCTTTCTATCTACATAAGTATATTGGGATTGAAAAAGTTGTTTTAAAATTTGAATTTGTAACATTTATTACATTTTTGAAAAAAATTGTTGTGATTGTTAATTTGGTTTTGCATGATTTTGATTTAGTTGTCCTTGATGTTGTGTAATTGAAATGCTATATATAATATAATATAGTATATAATAAATCCCTTACCTGTACACATTATGCCCAAATCTATTGAACGATGAATACATAATAATATTTCCAAAACATACTCCCAAAGAGAAGAAAACTTGCGTTACAGCAGCATACCACACCTGTTGCATATAAAAAAAAAGTCAAATAACGAAAAAATACTTTCTTACTTCAAATACAAACCTTTGGATTTAAAATCTCCTCCCACTGTGGCTTAATAAAGAAAATGATTCCATCCAAAGCACCTGGTAACGTACATGCCCGAATAAGTAAAATTCCCATAACAATATAAGGGAAAATGGCAAGAAAATAGGCAGCTTTTCCAGAACTCCTCACTCCCTTGATAATGATGATGAAAACCATTGCCCAGGAAAAGAATAGACCAAGGACCAACTGCCAGTTGGGCACACCAATTCCATTGTTAATGTTGTCGTACTCCTTCAAAATTTCTTTACTGGATATAAATAAAGTATTTTTAAGTTAGTATATTTATATTTATTTTGTAATATATATATATATATACCATCACCAGTAGATTAACTTACACGAAAAATAACTCGGAGCTACTGGCAACGTGGCCATTACCATTCCCAAAAGGTGTGTTATAACTTGTAGCATTATTTACACTTTTAATATTATTAATGTGTGCTGAATTTATGCAGTCTTTCCATTCTTGTCTACAAACTGCCCAAGGTAAAGGAGTGCGAAAAGAGTTGAGAAGGTAAAGCCAAATCAAACCCATTAGACAACCATAGTACGTCGCTAAGTAGAGAACAGAATGGTCAAACAGCCATATCCAACACCTTATTTTTAATTAGAACAGATTTATTAGGTTTTTGAGAGATAAATAGAAAAATTTATTTATTTTAATTATGTATATTGTATAGTAAACACAAAATGAATGATATATCGCTATATGTCACATACCAAACGACACATCGATGCTGCTCTTTAAAAATTAACTTTAGTTTTTATTACAAAAGTGCCGAAGAACAATTTTGAAAAATTAAAATTAAAATTTAATAATATCGTAATTTATTAGTAACTTATATTTACGAGAACAACCAACTTATTTTATTTTATATATATACTACAATATATGTATGTACCTATGTATTGTAGGATCAGAAAGATAGATAGATTTTAGTGAAAACAAAATATAGCATCGATGAAAATATTAGTTGATATATTGAAATTAAGATATTTCACCACTTTAAGAAGTCTAAAAAGTCGAACTTTTTAATTTTTGAAAATAAATTTTTTCAAAGTACGTATACAAAATGTTGTGTCACAATTGCCAAAAATTATGAAGTTATAGCAGAACAAGAAGGATTTACCTTAGTAAGTTTCGACATAAATTTTAACAAATAAGTTCAAGTTGAATACGAGCAAATTTTATTAATCTTGTTGTTAATTTAAAAAAAATGGTTCAAATTAACAAAAAATTAGAAATCAAAAATTTCGCATGAAGATAACAAGATATGACCTATACAAATAATTAAAACTAAGATGTCTGTCTTTGATTTCAATATTAATACCAATGTCTAAGTGGGATATGCTATTTATACGACAAACATCCAGAATAGGCTACGAAACGACTGAATGAATTTTTAAGAAACTTTTAGCGATCATAATATTTATAGCATATTTATAATGTGTTCTTTGTTTCATCTTGATCTCAGGATTTCGAATATAATATATGTTTTTTTGTTCCTCAATCATGCCTAAACGCTTGTATGGATATTTTCTAATTTTTGTCCGTAGGTAGTATATATTTCAGCTTAACATATAGGCTGCGTTTTATTCAGGTCAAATATAGAGTTTCAAAATGGCGGAAAAACTTTAAACTTTAAGTTATTTTCATGAAAATTGGTACGTATGATTTCGAATATACATATTTACAAAATTTCGAAATTGTTAAACTAATATGACGACTAAAATTTTTCACATTCGTTCCACATTTGATACACAAAAACAAACTGGTTCATGTAATTTAAGGGAATTAGTACAAAACGAATTTCAGAGCCTCTAATTTCGAATCTACTTTGTTTACATCAATATGTTGTAAATCAAGATTACAGACCCAATATGGCTACAAAAAATTGCTATTCATGATTTTTCTGGTCGCTTATTTCGAACGTGATCTTGGAATTTCAAAATACAATTTAAGCATAACATGTGGCGACCAAAATTTCCTAATTTTAAAAGATTTCAATGATACTTAATATAAAAAAGGTCCTCAGCGTTCGAAAATAAGCTCATAGAAGTTTTCGAGCCACTGTTTTCAAATCTTCTAGTAGAATTTGAACATTAAAGATGGCTGATACAATATAGCGACAAATATTTCTACAATTTCTACAATAAAGCAATTTTCAGGATCCCAATCCACATCTTAACTTGAAATTAGATAAAAAATTTCTGAAATATATCAAACTACAGAATTTGAGAAGTGTTTCTTATGAATATGAAAATTTTCCATCATAGATATGTAGAAATATGTAAACCTTTATTTTAATTTCACTGTTTTTTTTACAACGTTTTGAATTTTGAGTGGATGCTTTTCTAATTTTTGATTGCATTACTCCCTTATATGCATATTATTATATTATTAATATTCCCTACTTAAGGATGCAACCGAAACAAAAAATAACATTTTCAATAAAAACTAATTGAATAAGTAATTTCCAAAAATTTGAAAACTTTGAATGAATATGACCATTTTTAAAATTGAACATTTGATAGTCTGTGTAACTTTTAGAAATATTTTAACTCAGCTTACCAAGAATTTTTAATAACCTCTTAAAGAAGTGTGTATATTAATTTTCAGTCAATGCCTAGCAAACCAAACGTTTCGTAAATCAATCGAAAAAGAATCGTTAAAGATATCGAAAAAGAATCGTATAAGAATCAGTTGTCGAACCATTTCGACTTTCGCTAGTGAATCGTGAAACTTTCAGGAAAAAACGAAAAAAATTCTCCTGATTTACTCGTAAATTAATTATAATATTTACGAATGAAAATTTAACACTAGGTTTACCGAGGGGTCATTTTCACTCGTGTCAGTTTATTTTAAATTTATTCTTTAAAAAAAAAATTATACCGTACTTCATTAGTTATAGATATCTTATAAAAATTAATCAAGATAATTTCAGAAATTACAGCATGCATTATACTGGAGAAAATCAAATTAAAATTAAAATACAATGGGTCAAAATGACCACTCGGTAAGCCTAGTGTTAACTCACTTAAAATAAAGTTTTTGCGGGTATTTAAGAACAATTACATTCCTTTTTCACGAAAGTTTCAAGATTTAATAAAGAATCGTTTAACCTTTAGACGGCCGGGATTTGAGAGCTAACATCGCCCTTGAAAAGTGCCCAAATTTGTATCTGGTATCAACTGTATACAAAGTTTATATCACAGGGTGAACCGATATATCAGCTCTCCGGTCCGGTAAGGAATAGGAAAAATATTGTAGTATTAAATTTTATGAAATTGCTAAAATTCGGTAAAAATGTGACTCTAGGGGTTTTCGGGATCGCTGATTACGAATCCGGGGTCAGATTTGATCAATTTACATATCCCTACTCCCCACTCTAGCTTTTCCGCTACAAAGACTTTATTTTTTGGCACTCCCGACGAAGTCTTTTTCCCCAGATTCGCGATCAGGAATCACGAAAACCTCTAGGGTCACTTTTTTACCGAGTTCCGGGAGAACCAAAAAATGTGCTGTTGTAAGAGGCGGTAAAGGGGTGTAAGAGGAGTAAGAGTGTGTGAATTTATCAAATCTGACCCCAAATTTGTCATCAGCAACCCCGACAACCCCGATGGTCAAGTTTTCACCGAGTTTCGAGAGTACTAAAAAATGAGGCATTTGAAAAGTAGGGGAGGGGGAAGGATGAATGCATTTTTCAAATCTGACCCCATATTCGTGATCAGCAACTCCACAAACGCCCTGGATCTTATTTATGACAAAAAAATTATTGATTTTCCTCCAAAGCCGATATATCGGTTTTCCGGTCCTCTAAAGGTTAAAATGATTCACTTACGAAAGTCCAAGTAGACCTGCTGATTACTTTTCGATCCTTTTACCAATATTTTTAATAATGTGAACTTATTACTTTCTGTTTTCTTGTAGAATTTATTTCGATTCAAATATTTAATATGAAATAGTGAAAATAAGATATGCTAGATTAATTTCATAATTAACTTTTTCAGATAGAGAGCTCGCTATATTTCGTAAATAGTGAACAATTCTTCCATATGTATTGTTTTTCCGTTTAATCATGTTGTTATCCTTCTTTAAAAACGTTTGCTGTTATTCGAAATTTACGAGCCTTCATAAAATTATTTGTTTTGTACCCCAGTACCAACCACTAAAACCACAAAAACGTTTTATTTTAATCCGTATGCTAATTGAAAAAATATTTTTTGACCTCTACATATTTTTGATGAATTATGATGAAATTAAATTCCCCTCTGTAGAAACACAAATAAATAATAATAATGTCTGTTAGTGACTTCAAAGTGACCTCTAGATTGATCTTTATGTATTGCAAAAAATATATTTCATGAGATTTGTTAATTATAACTTCTAAATTGACCTCTATATATTGCAAACAAATACGGTAGGTAATTTCAATAGGCTTTGTATATATATAATTGTGCTGTTTATTTAATAACTGCAGCTAAGCCAATAAATAAAATAAAATAAGAGTACCATCAACGCCTTAATTTTCAGTAAATATCATAATAAAGTCATGCTACTTAAAAACTGGACAAAAAACCCACGATCTTTGAGCCGCATTGAATCGTTCAGGTTCTTCAGGTTTTCTGTACAAAACTGCGTTTACCTAAAAATCAACGAATGCCTAACAGATAGACAAAAAAGACAGCATCATCATTGAGTAACTGCTAAAATCCCAAAAGATCCAGAATTTTTAAGATTTAGAAAACCAATTTGATTCGGTTTTTGGTGATTCTGCGAACTCATCCGGATTTCGGTGTGGCATCCAATTTTTTGCTGTTGAATTTTTAAAATTGCGACGCATCGTTAATGAGCACCGGCCGGTGAAAAGATTGCTGCAAGATGAGATTCCATCTTTGGCACGAACAAAACATGAAAACTTAATACTAATAAAAAAAAAACAAAATGACTTCTGAAAAGAAGTTCAATGTCAATTATTCAGCAGTTTTTTGTTTTAAAAATTGCATTGTGTAAGTAGACGTGCTATTGATTTTAATCGTACTTTAGTTCTAATTTTTAACATTTATTTATTATACACCTTTTGCTTTTTATAATTTATTTACATACTCGAGGTTTTTTTTCGCATACCCACTTGTGTTAGTTATTTACAATCCACTACCATCTTAGGAAGTAAATAAAGGTGGCAATAATTTGGTATACTATAGAATAATTAATTATATATTAAGAAAGAAAGAAAGAATGGCTAGAAATCAAAGTTACTAGACGCACCATACGGGTGACACGAGTAGGAATCTCGCGAGTCACACGGGTAACACATTTTCCTTATAAAACATATTTTTTGACAGAGAATTTTCCTTGTACAAATTGCCTACTGACGAGGATTTTCCTTGTACGAAATATCTATTTTGTAAGGAATATCCTCAGTAAATAGAAATTTTTTACCCATATTAGTGCATTTAGTTACTTCATTAAAAAATACCACAACCCCTTCAAAATCATATTAATAAAATTCATGCAGTAGCTATAAAGTTCTCTATGTACATAGGTACCCATTTTTATTTTTGGCATGGGGTTAAGAAGAAAAAGAAGTTATAACTTCAATAATCATCACATCGAATCCACTTACTTAAAATACAATTCTGCGGATGAGGATGGTGTGCTGTTTGAAATGTTGCTAGTTTGCATTGTATAATTCTTTTCAAGAGATGAAATGCATTCAGCATCCCATTCCTCTCTACATTCGCTCCAAGGTAAAACCGACTGGAACGAATTAAAAAAGTAGACGACGGTCATACCCATCAATGACGCGTAGTAAGTGGTGACGACACCAATCGCCACAACTTGTCCTATGCCAATGCCTATTAATAATTAAAATTAAATAAAATGTAGAATGATTTTGATGTATCTAAATCTAAAGAGAAACATAACAGATGAAGATAAATTTTATTTTATAGGGCCGGATTTATTCATTTCATAAAATTCTTAACCAACAACCAAAATCATAGTTAAGTAGTTTGTTTTATCTGTTTATATTTCTGTAGGTTTTATAATTTTGATAAAGCCCAAAATGCATTGATCGATCTTGTTACAATTTTTTCTAGTTAAAAGTAGATTCTATTTGTTGGTCAACTGTTTGGGTGTATAGAAGTTTCCGATTGGATTAATAACACAGAAATAAATTAATGTCACTGACTAAAATGTAAAATTTCAAGCAAATTATCAAAACGGCCACTTTTTCGACTCCCAAATCGGATTGTTTGAAAACCTTTGGCAAAAGTGTATTGAACTAAAAGACACTATGTCTAATATAGTGAAAAATCCACAAAGAATTCAATTTTGGTGTCGTTTTGGCATTTTAACGATATTTCACTTTTTTCAAAATTTAGGTAAATTAATCGAATTAAATCAACGGAGGCTATGTTTAATATTTCCTTACTAATTTAATGCACAAAAAAGCAAAAACACTATATATTATTGCATCACACCCTTAAAAGTGTGAAAACCGACTTATGGAATAGTCTCCATATTTAATTTCCTTAATTCTCAAAATTTTTATAAATCCGACCCTAAATTTTGAATACATATTATAAAATAAAAATTTGACTCACCTCTCATAGCAGGACATAGATCGTATACTTTCACAGCTCCTCGACTAGAGAACTGTCCGACTATCATTTCTAGATAATAAATAGGCTTACCAACTAAGAATAATACTACTAAATAGGGTATAAGAAAGGCTCCACCCCCATTTTCGAGGGCTGTGAATGGAAACCTCCAAACATTGCCCAATCCAACAGACATTGCAATGCAGGACATGAGGAATTCAATATCATTTCCCCAATTATCACGTTCAGGTGCTTTCGCTGCGGGGGGCTGTAAGAAATTTTAAAATATTTTAACATATTTTATAAATATAAATTTATATATAGAGAGATTTTTAGGAGATTAACTTACACTTTCATTGGTTATTTGTAACTCTATAGGTGGATCTGTTGTTCTATTTGTATGATCTTTTTCACGGAATTGATGCCTTTTTCCATCATCACCAACAAATGCTGGATTCTCGTGAGTCTCCATGATTTTCTGGAATTAAGAAATGTTTTTTTTATGAAAATAGGAGACATAAATTTTGAAAATTGATAGACGGTGTAAGTTAAACTAAAATGTTATCTACAATTACAAGTTAAGTTGCTTTACTAACCGAAATTAAAATAGTCAGAAGTTTATATATAACTTATAATATAAAAATAGTAATAGTTAATATATAATTATAATAGACTAGCTGGGTTACCCGGTTTCACCCGGCGTTGGGTAAACACTTACTAATTAAACACTTCTCAAATGTTCTAGTTTGTTATATCCTAGAAATTGTTTTAACTCGAAAACCCCTTTATGGATCCGCCATCTTGAATTTCCAAATCATAATAATATTCAAAATTATTAGCCTTAAAATAATCATTGTACCAATTTTCATTAAAATCCGTTGAAATCGAGAAGTTTTTGTCGCCATATTGGATCCGCCATCTTGAATTTGGAAATTTTGGTAATATTCAAAATTAGTGGCCTCACAACAATCATTGTACTAATTTTCATTAAAATCTATCGAAATCGAGACATTCTGGATGCCATGGTGGATCCGCCATCTTGGATTTATAAATTTTTCAAAACCAGTGACCTCAAGATAATCATTGTACTATATTAATTTTCATTAAAATCCGTTGAAATCAAGAAATATTGGTCGCCATATTGGGTCCGCCATCTTGGATTTGTAAATTTTGATAACATTTAAAATCAGTGACCTCAAGATAATCATTGTACTAATTTTCATTAAAATCCGTTGAAATCGAGAAATCTTGGTCGCCATATTGGACCTGCCATCTTGAAGTTCTAAATTCGGACAGCGGATTTGAAATCAGCATGCCGTAAAATTCCTATGTACCAATTTTCATGAAAATCCCTTCAAACTTAAAATTTTCAGCCGCCATCTTGGATCTGCCATTTTGAAACCCTATGTATTATCCGAAAAAAAATTAGCCTATATGTTAAGTTGGAATGTGTACTACCTTCGGACAAAGAATGAAAAATATCGATGCAAGTGTTTAGGCGTGATTGAGCAACAAACAAACAAACAAACAACCTTTCATTTTTATATATATATAGGGATATAAATTAGTAGTAACATTTTCAAACAAGTAATAATAGTCAATAGCAAAAGTAAGGACGTAAAACGTCTTAAGGACGCAATACATCCAATACTATACGAATATGTAGATATATGACTAGCATATTTATTTTGGTATTATTAATAAACGTAAAACTTCATCAAAACCGTCCTTCCAGTGTCTTTTACCCGAAAAGACGAGCTCAAATAGAATTTTGTAAACCGCCTTGTAAAATTTTAAGTATCACTAAATGAGCAAATTGCACAACAAAGCGATGATATCTTGACATGAATCATAAATACATTATTTCGAAACATCCAAAAATAAATCGCATATAAACCTCAATAACCCTCAATAAGACATAATTTAGTTTTTATTACACCTCAGAGTCCAATAAACCATGCAATAATCTCAATTTTTAATGCAAATACTGTCGTCGTCAGCAATCCCCGTATTAAGAAATCGCTTTATCTAAATCTCGAAGGTTTTAGAGTTTAATTACATTTGCTGACTGTAAAACTCAATGACTTCGGTTGACATCAGAAGGTAAAAATTAAATCACAGACAAAATGCTAAATAGAGTCAAATGGAAACAATTTGCGGATATTTAAGTTATTATCTCAGTCTTGAAGGTTCTCAGGTAATTTAGAAACTAGGAAGAAGTCATGTTACAAATGTTGACACTTATGGCATTTGTTCAACATAAATGTATAGATGACTATTGTAAGTGTCGTATTTCAATAAAGTTGACAGTCTTACAAAATTGAATGACAATAGACCCCTATGTAATAATAATGAATATTACGATTTTTTTTAGAGGTTCATTAGAAAACTCATTATAACGCTCCAAAACAATTAAATAACAATTATGACAGTGCCTGATGTAAGACAATACCTAAGCTAATCAATCAAATGATCGGAAGTAAAAATAAGATTCGTCATCGGTTTTTTTAAATATACTTATTTATTTATCGAAATAATACACTTGCCTGCATTTCATTTTGAATGCTTTTTGAATACCGAGGATATACATATAATAGTTATTGTATTATAAAATAATAAGGTTGAGGAAAAAATATCTTAATCACAACAAATAATTGGAATGGGTCCATATTAAAAAAACCTGAGAAAAATACAATGTCGTATTTAAGATCCCACAAATGTATAGAAGTTTAAACCGTCAGTGTTTATAGAAATTAAAATATCGTACACTATATTATCTATTGTCTATTTATAGAATTAGTAAAATATTTATTTGATATGAAGTCCCCAGAAACTCAAATTTTTTCCCAAAAATATCACAAAGTAATGATAGACTCTCTAGATTACATGAACCTACTATCAAATATAACTGATATATGAAATTCAGCATCCTGAGGATTTAAAAAACCATGTTGTTGACTTCAGCAGATCTTTACAAAAACTTTAGAACATAATTTTTTCCCGTAGATTAGAAAACCGAAAATGGAAATCTTCCATCACATCACGTTTTCAAGAAAAATTATTAATAATATATAAACATTTATTAAAGTGGCCCAGAATATGGCGCCAAAATGAAAACTTGAAATTATGTACAGTATATAAAGTATAATTTAATTGAAACTCTTATTGATATATTTGTGATAATCATTTTTTGACGAAAATGCTCCAGTTTAAACCTTAATCCAATATCCGTGGTATGATATAAAACATTTATTTAAAAAAAAGGAATTTCGTGGAATGTTTTGTAGAAGTTTTCAAGGTTTTTGTATTTTCATTTAATATCTTAAGGTGTAAACTTTAATTTAAACAAAGAAACCAATTTTTACATCAGTCCTAAATTTTTTTTTTAAATTTAAGAAAAATTCTCGTTAATCTCAGGATTGACAAGTCTGAAATAAAGAAATCAAAAGGTTTCTTAAAAAGGAACGCTTCTTACATCTTAATCTACCACCGTTGGTAAAAAATGTGGATGTTTGAAAAACATTTTGAAAAATTTTACCACTTTTTGACCTTTTTTCTTTTGCCAAATTTGTTTGTTCTGTATTTTTATGCCTAAATGTGATAGATTACAACACAGTATACCTTAATAAACAAAACTCGCTAAGATTTATTCAAATCACTTCAATAGATCCCGAGATTAGTAACGAGCCGATTGAAAAAAAGTCATTACAAAAAAAATCGTTTAAAGTTTTAAAATTACGGCTAATACGCTTAACTATACAACTGTGATCAAAAAGTAAAGCCAATTTTGAATTTAAATAGCGCGGGTACATCGATTCGAGCAAATCTTCTTGTTTTTAGGTTGACAGCACTGTCACTCATATGCCATTCCAATCATCGAGTTTCAGAAGTGTTTCGAGGATTGGAAAAATCGCTGGCATAGGTGTATTGTATTTGGCGAGGACTACTTTGAAGGGGATGATATAGATTTGGAAGAATAAATGAAAATTTTCAAAATTATAAATAAATTGGCTTTACTTTTTAATCACAGTAGTATAGTGTTATAACTTTTCTGTTATGAATTTCTTTATAGAGGTGATTCTTGAGAGTATAAAGAGCTGAAAAGAGAAAAAAAAATATTTCGATTTCTTTTGGAAATTTTAGACGAAAGCAGACTGACAAATTACAATTACAAGTGCCAAAACGTTTGATCTCAAGAAATTTCTGGGAAATGCAAAAAAAAGAAACACACCATGAAGATTAGGTAGTCAAACGATCTAGGTACATATTCGAATGTAACATTTTTAGATATTATACATATAAAGCAAACTACCTTCAATCGGTCGTGCAATAAAACGAATTGAGCTCTTTTCCGTGATGCACTTATGCGGGTTTGACTCTATGTACTAAATGCGTTTCTGTCCTTGTGCCAAATTTCAACTTGATAACGTCTAGTCATTTAGAAGTTAGAGGCTAGAGACAGACGGACAGACGACGATTATAAGTTTCGTGTTCTCTTTTTTTGAGGTAGGTACGGAACATATAAAAACCAAATCGTTAAGGTAAAAATAATAATAATAATAATAATTTAATTAAAGTCGATGGCAATATCCTTGAATTTATTTACAACAAATAATTCCCAACAAAAGAATTATGAAATGATTTAAATTCAAAAATTCCACAAGACCATCGTACAAAAGTAGCAACAGTAAGACAAATTACTTTCAATAGTGACAAAAAAAAACCTCGACGTCCGCTTCATTAATTTCTTACTTCACTACCGATATGTGTACATTTACCTACTGTAACTATTTATGGCAACTCATATAAATACTTCTTATAGTTACTTATAAAAAATACTTCTGCATCTGCATCGTGAGTGGATTGCTCCACTGATTTATCACGCGACGAAGTATCGGATTTCCTCCAATCTGTTCGCAAAACACACGATGACAAGATGAATTTAATAGACGCGAAAATAAATCTCGGTAAGTAATTGCAACATTCCAAGCTTCTTGCAGGTAGGCTGAAGGTAGTGCCCCTTTTAAATATCTCCGAAGAAGCATATCCAGGTGATTGGGGCTACTTACGGACCAGTTCGATGGAGACCAGAAACCAGAAACCGTGGAGCCACCACGCAGCATCTACCAGCAATCAGCGGATCAGCAGCAGATCAGCGCAGCCACTTTGTCTGCCTCTAGCATAAAACCCGCGGCGCTTGTTTACCTTGAACTAAGCTTTTTCCTGCACCAGTCGAAGCAACAAGCGGAGCAGTTTCACGGTCAATTCACAGTTGAAAGGAAAAGTGAAAATCATAAAATCCGTTAAAATGTTCAGATCGTCATCAGTTTCACAGGTGCAACATCGAGAAATACATCTGAAATTGTGATGGTGTTGCACTGACGCATTCTGCGTAATGATGACGATGAACTTGATCACTTTTGAGGAAATCCATGCTGACAATATCGTCAGAATTTATGCGAATGCTGAGAATTTATTCCTCATTGTTAAGGTTTTAATGATAAATGTTATTGTACGAATAACAATGTTATGAGTATTACATTTTTCGAAATATAGATCACAATAAGTTCTAAAAATTTATAAATTGATCTTGATTAGATTTTTGCTTTCTTAAGTGAATCTATATTACCTATATATAAAATGACTTTAAAATATAAATTTCCTATTGCTTTATTAAAAATGTTCGAGTTAAGCTCGAATTATTAAATAAATCAACAAAGGATCAACAGTGGCGTGCACAGGATTTTCTTATTATTATTGCAATTATAAAAAAGCCGCCATTTTCACTTGCCCTTATATGTATATGTGGCAACTTATTCGAATTAAACACGTTCAACCCGGCATGGACCACCGGTGGCTCACAGACGAATGGTTCATCTGGCGGCGTGTACCACCGGTGGCTCACATCACATCACACGTTATTTTTATTGGAAAATAGAAGAGCTGTAGGCTATAATAGACTTAATGTAGATATTATTTACATATTTATTTGTTTTTATGGGTTTTTTTTTTAATATTTTGTGCAAGATGCCGTCGCCGCTAAAGATAAAACAAAATACGGTTTGTACTGCCGCCCAATGAAGTGAAGTATAAAAAACTGCGCCAGGTTGAACGTGTTAATTATTACGCCTTAAATGGAATTCTTATTAAATTTTTTTTATAAATTATAATACTATATGTAAGTTTTTATGATAATTATGAATATGTTTTTATAATAATTTTTTTAATGCGTTTTAGAATTAATGGAAGAAATATTTTTAAAAATATTACAATTTTGAAATGGAAAATATATTGTAGTTGTTTCAGAAAAACGTATCGCGAAGTCTAAATGCTAATCTTTGTAATTTTTAACCAGATATTGTAGCAAGACTCATTTTGATCCTTTTCAATTTCAGAGGGAGTTGATAATGACTCTTTCAAGATTATAGGTAAATATTAGTAATATAAAAAATTTTCTGTAATCTGTAACTTTGCAAATTTTGATAGTTTGTCAATTCTAATGTCAATGTATCTCCATATGGAATTTCATAAGGAGTTATGTGAGACTTACTATATTAAAATCTGATAAAAATTAAGAAAGCTTGTATAATTTAAGGGGGTAAATACAATTAGAAGGTCAAAAAAATCGATTTTTTTTTGTTCCTCTAAAAGGTTAGGAAATTTCCCGTAGAATACGCTCCAAAAAGTTTCAGGTCGAAAATCGAACTCCTTATATATTTTTTCTTCATTTTTCGAGAACGCTTTCTTCAGCGCATAGCAGGTTTTCAAAACTTTAAACGCGTTTTTCTCAAAACAACATTTTTAAAATTTGCAACCACGATTACTCGCGAACTACTTGTCCAATTTAGCTGAAATTTTTAGGGTTTCTTCTTTATACCTTAATTTTTTTGGAATTTTTTGTTGCAAAATTGAATTATTAATGCAAAAATGGCTGAAAAAATAGTGAAAATTATCAATTTTTTACAAAAGCTCCTACCAAACGCAGAATTATTATTTTTTTTTTAATTTTTGAGGTTTACCGGTAAGTTACATGTGTATTTAAGCAAAAATTTTTTTATGGGCTGTTACAGATCAATAACACGACGTCCAGAGTGGTTGCCGTTTTTTTTGTAGGTCAACTTCACGCCAGCGTACAGCCGCCATTTTGTTTTAAAAAATTAAAAAAAAAAATATTTTTACATTCCTCATTTATACCTTAACAAGTGTACAAAGTTTTATAATGATTACATTAAACCTTCTTTGTGAAAAATGTAATTATATTTACCCTCTTAAGGAACTTTAAACTTCGAATTCATCAACTTTATGTCCGGTGTAAAAGAAGATTTCCTGTCAAATATAACCCCTAAGTCTGTAACTTTGCTGACTCTAAAGGATATCGGATTAGAATTTCGGTGAAATGACATTACTTTGCACTTAGATATAATTATCCAGATTGTAACTTTATCAATATCATCTTGTAGTGTGAGGTAATCAACATTAGAACTAATTTTGAAATATAGTTTAAAGTCATCAGCGAAAATTAAACATTTAGCTCTCGTAAAGATTGTGATAATATCATTAAAGAATAGCAGAAAAAGTAAAGGTCCTAAGTGACTACCTTGAGGAACTCCTTGAAGACACTTAACATTTCTCTGGCGAAAAGGCCAACTATTCTTACATACTATATTGCTTATGAAGAAAACTAATGCGTTCATTAATATACATATTTACTTGAACGAAACTCTTTTACACTTATGTTTTCGGGTAAAATATGCATATGAACAAATCTAAAACTTCTTGTCTATGATGTTTTAGACCAATACAGCAGACGCTAGATTGTACGCCGTGGAACAAATCAGGCAGCAAGCTTGGCTGGAACAAGTGTCGTACAGCCATCATTTTTAAATATTAAAAATTAATAATATTTGTTTTTTAAAGTTAAAATATGTAATAATATGTACAAGAAATTTCAACTATTTAGAATGAGTAGTTAAAACACCAAATAATCTTAAAAATACGCTTATTTTCAGCTGCCTTAAATAAGAGCTAAGTGGTAGTTCTGAAAATTATTAGAAATATTTGGTTGATATGTCTTCGTGATATAATAAATTCGTTTTGAGACTTTTGTCTTATAATTTCAAATATAAAATATTTAAACGTACTTTAATAACTGATACAGATCGCTTTAATTCAGCTTTTTTTCTTTACAAAAGGAAATTTAGGACTTTGTTAAATTCGAGATGATTTTTGTAATGATTGTTAAATTCAAATATTTAAATAAAATACCTGTAATCAGAACTTTATTTTTATTTTTGATAATGTGCAACTCTTTAATAAATGATTTTACAAGAATTTTGAAGACATTAGTATAATTGATTTTTTGAATAATATTTATTTCCGATTACCAACTAAATACACAGCAAAATTCCAAAGAAAGTCTAATATATATCTTGGAATTCAAGCAAATTGTAGGCTTCAAATGATATTTTCTTTTAGGTTTTCTATCTTACAACAAATTTAAAAATTTGTATACAATGTTCTCTTTAAATTTTCAACGCTAACTAGCGACGCTAGTTTTATTGAAACCCCACTTCTGATATTTTCATATAATTGGGCCATCAAAAATGTAATTTTAATAGTTCATATTGTTTTGTATTTTTTTTCTTCCAACAACTCCTAATGGTCTGTATTTAATTCTCTTTTATAACAATTACGTAAAAATTTCGCCTACCAGCTTCAGTACTTCAGGTAAATTATAATAATTGTAAAAACACACATTTATTCGAAAGCGGAAAGAATTACACTTTTGGTTTGGAATATTTCTCTAAGCATAGTGTTAATGTGACATCAATTTTACAAAAGCCTCCCACTATATCATTTGATGAGATTATTGTTAGCTCATTACAACTTGTAAATTGGTTGTAAATTACCAACCGTGATCGCTTCGCTTATTGTTAAAATGAAATAATTGGTTTTAGCGCTACCTCTTACTGTCCTTGAACAATTTTGATTACAACCGTGATTAGGCTAATTATTGATTAATCCAACCCAACGAGCACATTTTCTTGGCTATTAGCCATGCGATAATGGTAACCACTTACCTGTAAAAAAATTGTTTTTTAAAAGTCTTCTTTTAAGCAAGGTAAAATAAATAAAATTATGCAAAAAGTTCAACCTCCTGCCAATAGTTTTGAAATGTCTTTAATCAAAAATGAAAAATGATAAATTTTTGTTCAAAAAGAGATCTTTTATACTACGTCTTTCTGCATGGGTGTGGTGTATATATAAAAGCCGGTGCAATCAAGTTTCAACAGGTAAATTAATATCAATCGAGGTAGCCTGCTTAAAGCGAAATAAATTTATAATATACAATCCAAACGATCCGTGAATTTATTGCCTTTTTTTCGCATTAACTATTTTTTAAATTTTTATTTAAGTTTCGATTTCTAGTTTGGATTGGATTTTTTTGGTTGAAGCTAGCATGTGGTTGGATATATTCGAAAATTTATTAGATAGGTGCATCCATTTAATTTCTGACTAATATGCAGAAAGAAAAAATAAAATTTTAATATTTCCTTAACGATCTATACGTTAATCTTGATTTATAAGGTCAGTCAAATTTGACTGATATATAATGCGAATAAAATGACAATAAATTACTTTCCTTCGTGTATTGAAATGAAATAATGTTTAAACTTCCTTGATTTTCACGGTACTTGGTTTACACGGTTTCGTTTTTACACGGTATATGTTATTTCGATTATTTTACATAACTATATATTAAAAAATATTGAACGTACTCTTTCCACAAACTCGAATTGTTATTGAAGGCATTTACATATTAATCGTAACCCAACAATTAAATGATTACATTAAAAAAGGAAATGACATTTATAAAACAAATACAAACAATTTATTTAATTATATTACACTTTTTGTCTCATTGTTTTTCGTTTATTATGAAACATTACTAATTTATGTTGTTGGGCTTATCTAAGACTTTTCTTTATATTCTTTGAGTAAATTTACACGGTTTAAAGCTTATTTGAATGTATCCTCCTATTTTATATGTATGCGTCGTCTCATTTCACACGGTTTGGGTAAACACAAATTTTCTTGAAACGTATCTACCACGTAAATTGAGAGGTGGGTTTATATCAAATTTAGCACAAAAACAAAATGCTGAAAGAGAAAGATTTAAAAAACTTATCCGCTTTCGACCACTGCCCAAATTTTTTTAAATAGAAAATTTACTTGACCCATTAATTCGTAAAACGAGGATTTTGTACAAACAAGTTCAACTGTACGATTCGAATAGCAAATTGGGGCGATTTTTGGATTTGGCCAATTTTTGAAATATCCAAAAATGTCCCGACAAATTCTGAAAAAAATCACACGTATTATTTGATTAATTTATAAGCACTTTTTATCATATGAAATTTATTCGTAAAATTTATAATATTTGAGTAAAAAAATCACAAATTGTTTTTATGAAAACATTTTTTCAGAATTTTTCGGGCTATTTTTGGATTTTTCAAAAATTGGGCAAATCCAAAACGACAAAACTAGTCCAACAAATTCTGAAAAAATTTATATGTTTTCCTTGGCTAATTATAAGCACTTTTTGTCATATCAATTTTTTTTGTAAAGTTGATTCTTTTCGTGTAAAAAAATCGCGAAGTTTTTTATTACATTGCTTTACAAAGTGACCATTTTGCAAAAACCAAAGCAAAAAAAAAAAAAAATGCAAAACCATGGTTTGAGAAAGTTTAAACATTCGGACCACGATTTCTGGTGGTTAAATGATCATTCAATAACAGCAACAACAAGATAATCGACTTTGAAAAGAAAAAAGACCAAATAAATCAGCACTTTTTTTTTAAAAAAACCAAAAAATAATAGAGTTTTTAAGCTTTTATGCAAAACAAATGTCAGATTCTTAAAGAGCATACCAAAAAACCCCTATGTACGATTTTTTTCGATATACTGATATTCGATTTACTGATTTCTAAATACTCAAATTTTAAATAATTTCAGAAGATTTACTTAATTTTTACGTATACTACTTTATGTCATGTACATACATTTTTTTCCAATTTAAAGGTGAATAAACTTCTTATAGTTTTTTAAACCTCAAAAACATCTATATAGAGTGGCCCTTGAACCCATATATTTGTACGCAATATAACGCAACATAGAAACATAACATATTACATAATTACAGATAATATCAATCGATTTCAATTCATAGGAAAAACAAACAACTCAGGAATGGATTACACGCACGATTGACTATTCAAATTAAACTGATATAATTTCACTATGAAAGAATGCTAATAAAAACTTGTTTAGTCCGGTTTATAAAATTAAAAGGAATAGAACAAGATATTAAATACACAAAAAACTACTAAAACTCATAGTCTAAGAGCTGGTCGCCACTTCGACTAAGGTACAGCTACAAAGCTGAAACTTTTTGTACACACTATTTAATGTAATTGAAGTAAGAAAATCCACGTCTGGCAGGATTATCGCGGTTGCAACATTTTTTTTTTTTTAAGTTGGCAATTTATTATTTAAAAAAATGTACTACTACAAGTCTGGCATCTGGGTATATCTTAATTTACACTATTTTGAATACAAAAAAAATATTGCCAGACGTTTTTCGCGGTTACAAATCCCTGTCAGATGGGTCTAAAGGTGCTAATATTTGGAGCACTGGTCGCCACTTCGACTAAAGTATAGCTACAAGGCTGAAACTTTTTGTACATACTATTTAATGTAATTGAAGAAAGAAAATCCACTTCTGGCAGGATTATCGCGGTTGCAACATTTTTTTTTTTTTAAGTTGGCAATTTATTATTTAAAAAAATGTACTACTACAAGTCTGGCATCTGGGTATATCTTAATTTACACTATTTTGAATACAAAAAAAATATTGCCAGACGTTTTTCGCGGTTACAAATCCCTGTCAGATGGGTCTAAAGGTGCTAATATTTGGAGAACTGGTCGCCACTTCGATTAAGGTACAGCTACAAAGCTGAAACTTTTTATACATACTATTTAATGTAATTGAAGTAAGAAAATCCACTTCTGGCAGGATTATCGCAGTTGCAACAAATTTTTTTTTTCAAGTTGGCAATTTATTATTTAAAAAAATGTACTACTACAAGTCTGGCATCTGAGTATATCGTAATTCACACTATTTTTTACTGTATTTCTACTGAAAATGTTCTATGAAATATTCTAGGAAAATATTTTGAAAACCAGACAATACTTCCCAGATGAATATATTATTCACCATATGTAGTGGAAATACAGGTAAGATCAACTAATGCAGATCATGGGCGGAATTAGAGGTCATCCTTTGGGGGGGCAAACTTTTATCAAGTATAAGAAAAACGAACAAGGAACTAATTTTTCGATTTTCGGTCTGAAATCTTGGGGGGCAATGCCCCCCCATGCCCCCTCTTAACTCCGCCCATGAATTGCAGATGCCTATTCGGAAAAGAGTTATGACAAATTATAATTATATTAAAACAGAGATTATATTATTATAGAAAGTAAAACAAATCACAAGGCATAGACATGTACACAAAAAAAAACATAATTCTGATGCTGAACAATTTGCTTTTTCATATTTTATTAGTTATTAGTCTGTTTCTTCATCATAAACTATTTCGTCCTCTGAATTCAAAAAGCCTTCATTCTTCAAAGCCCAATATGTGAAGAAATATCAATGTTAGCCATTTGGTGTTCTAGAACTTTTTGGAGGAAATCGAATTTCCTACAAGTTTGTCATTTACATTTTTTCTGTAGCTCTTGTTATTTACAAGATAGGGGCAAAAAAAAAACGAGAATTTCATGAAACAATTGGGTTATTGACCCGTGCTACCTCCTTGGTGGGAGTTAGGGTTACGCCGCAACGGACACTTTTGTAGAGCATTCAATTCTGAAGAAACCCGACCATTGACCAAGATTATACCATAAAATGCCTCTGAGCTGTAAAGTTTTGAAGAAAAATAATCAAAGTTCACGTGTATTTTATATGGGAAATCTTTATACGCCTTGGTCTAGTACTTAATATTAATATTAAGGGCTCCAATTTTCAGGGAATTTTTCTTTAGGTATTTGCCACAAAATTTCGAGGTGGGACTGAAAAAAAAAATAGTCGCGATAAAAAGAGCACCCTAATATATATATATACATACGTCTGTAAAAACGTTTATAATGATTTGTTTTCCAGAGAGTGAAGAAAATATAGATGAAGGCTTTTTGAATTCAGAGGACGAAATAGTTTATGATGAAGAAACAGAATAATAACTAATAAAAAATGAAAAAGCAAATTGTTCAGCATCAGAATTATATTTTTTTTTTGTGTACAGAATTATGTTTTTTTAATTTAAAAAAAAATTATATAATATTAATCTATGCCTTGTGATTTGTTTTACTTTCTATAATAAAATAATCTCTGTTTGAATATATGTAATTATAATTTGTCATAACTCTTTTCCGAATAGGCATCTGCATTAGTTGATCTTACCTGTATTTCCACTACATATGGTGAATAATATATTCATCTGGGAAGTATTGTCTGGTTTTCAAAATATTTTCCTAGAATATTTCATAGAACATTTTCAGTAGAAATACAGTTAAAAATAGTGTGAATTACGATATACTCAGATGCCAGACTTGTAGTAGTACATTTTTTTAAATAATAAATTGCCAACTTGAAAAAAAAAATTTTTTGCAACTGCGATAATCCTGCCAGAAGTGGATTTTCTTACTTCAATTACATTAAATAGTATGTATAAAAAGTTTCAGCTTTGTAGCTGTACCTTAATCGAAGTGGCGACCAGTTCTCCAAATATTAGCACCTTTAGACCCATCTGACAGGGATTTGTAACCGCGAAAAACGTCTGGCAATATTTTTTTTGTATTCAAAATAGTGTAAATTAAGATATACCCAGATGCCAGACTTGTAGTAGTACATTTTTTTAAATAATAAATTGCCAACTTAAAAAAAAAAAAATGTTGCAACCGCGATAATCCTGCCAGAAGTGGATTTTCTTTCTTCAATTACATTAAATAGTATGTACAAAAAGTTTCAGCCTTGTAGCTATACTTTAGTCGAAGTGGCGACCAGTGCTCCAAATATTAGCACCTTTAGACCCACCTGACAGGCATTTGTAACCGCGAAAAACGTCTGGCAATATTTTTTTTGTATTCAAAATAGTGTGAATTACGATATACTCAGATGCCAGACTTGTAGTAGTACCTTTTTTTTTAATAACAAATTGCCAACTTCAAAAAAAAAAAAAAAAATGTTGCAACCGCGATAATCCTGCCAGACGTGGATTTTCTTACTTCAATTACAATAGTATGTACAAAAAGTTTCAGCCTTGTAGCTATACTTTACTCGAAGTGGCGACCAGTGCTCCAAATATTAGCACCTTTAGACCCACCTGACAGGCATTTGTAACCGCGAAAAACGTCTGGCAATATTTTTTTTGTATTCAAAATAGTGTGAATTACGATATACTCAGATGCCAGACTTGTAGTAGTACCTTTTTTTTTAATAACAAATTGCCAACTTCAAAAAAAAAAAAAAAAATGTTGCAACCGCGATAATCCTGCCAGACGTGGATTTTCTTACTTCAATTACATTAAATAGTATGTACAAAAAGTTTCAGCCTTGTAGCTGTACCTTAGTCGAAGTGGCGACCAGCTCTCCGACTATCAGTCTACACGGTTTCTTCCGTCCAAACAATTCTCAATTCCGGATCCAAAGTTCAAAAACACAATTGGTCTTCCGAGGAAGACGAATTAAATAAATTATGTATTCATACACACCCTGTTCTTCTAAAAGATATAAAATTGTGAAAACAACAAGTTTTTGATTGAAAGGAATTCTACAAATTCAATGAAAATTCCATGAGCTAACAAGCAAAAAATTTAGACTTAATTAATTATTACTTAGAAAAAACATTTTCGAACGAAAACCTAAGATTGGAATTTCTGGAAAAACGATTTTCAAGCACTTAAGCGAGTTTTGACTCTTATTTTCCATATTTTGATTTAAAATTATGACGGTCATAACGTTTGCAGTTCCTGATTAAAATTTGCTAGTTTTTTTTTAAAGAGAAAAACCGGTTTCAAGTGCAAAATATGACGAATGATATAAAAAACTACTTTTTTTAATCAAACAGCGTAGTCTAACAAGTTTTGAACTATGTTAACCTTGTGCCACTGAAGTAACCGATTTCATCCCGCAGCGGTGGGCCCTAATACTTATTAGTAACCATCTTTAGATACCGCTTTTTGCGCGACAATAGGCAGTTAAGACAAATTGTTTTGGGTCTTCTTTCTTCTTACCTCCGGCTCGAGCCTTGGCCTCTTTGACTTAAGAAAGTCTAATTTATGTCTAGCTACTTCCGCAGTCAGATTGATGGGAATGCAACTTGTTGTTGATGGTCTTTGCCAAAACTGGTTGCAATGATGGCCTAAGGTTTCCAAAATGTTAACGACTTTTGGAGAAAATTGCGGGTATTGCTGAGTTTCTAATTTTGAATTTTTTTATTATAAGTTTTTGAACAATTTATAAACTTTATAAAAGGAATTTTTATTTTAAATGTTTTCATTATGTTTGGTTGTTTTACATTTTTCAAGGAACCCTTACTTATATTATTACTATATTCACATTTCAATATCGCTAAACAACTGAAATTTTCATTAGCGCACTATCAAAAAGATCTTCCAAAAAGCGCAGAAACTGATAGACACGAATAAGATTTAAGATACAACTTTTTAAAGTAAAATAATAATAAATAAATTTTCTTTTCGAATGTGATACCAAGATATTTTAGTTCGTTACACCATTCAATGCATGAGGAGGTAATTTCAAGGCTTTGCTGAGGTAAAAAGATCTGTTTTCTCCTACAGGTAAAGAAAATTCCTTGGGTTTTACTGGAATTTATTTTGATTTTCCACTTCTTAAAGTAATTAAACGCTATGTTTAATTCATTTTTTAGATTGGTAACAATTTTCGATGCATTTCAATCGAAAGAAAAGATTTCTGTGTCATCCGCGTACATAAAGAACTGCCAATTTGGGTGAGGTAGAAAATCAGATGTGAATATGTGATACAACAAAGGATCCAGAACGGATCCTTGAGGAACTCCAGCGAGTATTTTGTGTAGGAAGGATATTTTACATTACATAGATATTCTAAAGCATCTATCGGTTAAAGAGTGTTGGACAATTTTAATAAGATAAATTGGTAAATTGAATTTATGAAGTTTATAAATTACGCCGGATATATTTAATCGTTTAACTCTTTCGGGTTAGGTGGTTTGAAAACTGTTCCACCATTTGATTAGCGTTTTATGCACGATGGAATATTTTTTAGCCCATCTTAAAAAGTCGTGATTTATCATAGTCATATAGTTTAATATTTAATTTAAAATTTTCCAATTTTTATTTTAAAAATAATTCTGTGCAACTTGGATTTTTTGTCTTCTTTAAAATCGTGTGCCTAAAAGAGTTAAGGAATTCTCTTATTATTTGAGTGAGCACATTACGATAAAGAAATTTATCACTGACAATTTTTCCTCAATGAAATTGGATTTTATTGACCTCAAGCGAATGCAAATGAATTCAGTGAATGCGATGAAATCACAAAATCTTGCATTGAATTTTATTTTAAGTCTCTTTTTGGCAAAGATTACTGCACCTGAACCAGTTATTGACTTTAATCCAACAAAGTTAATGACGATTTAAAATATTTTTAGTTAAGGTATTAAAATGAAGACATTAATACATTTTTTTTTTTTAAATATATAGTATTTTTTTAATTTTAATTATTAATTTCTTCGTACAAATATATTTTTCTGTAGGAATCGTGATTTCCAGAAATTATTTAATAGAAAAAAAAACTTAAATGATTCCCACGATCGGTGAAGTAATTTAAAATTTTGTGATATTTCTTTTCTAAAGCAAGTTTATTATCCAAATTAGTGAAAGTGTAAATAGTAAATAAAAAGAAGAAAACCGATCGTAAAATTTATAATCGCATACCTATGTAACTTTGCCCTCAGCAAGGTCTTATTTAACACTTCTTACAAAATCCGGAAATTCAAGTCATTAAAATTTCAATTTTAAAAGCATAATGCCATTTAACGCATATACTTTTATACAAGTACAATTGTTAAAATCATTACAACTCGCGAGATCTACGCGTGACCTAATTTAAAATTTTTTTTCCTTCAAAATTCATCAAAGAGCCGACCAGCGAAAGGCCATTTTCGATTAAACCTACTCTCAAGTTTCATTAGAGTTTTTTCTCTTATTAATAGCTCTACCGGTGGTGGACTGTAGAAAAATCGATCATGTAAGCTTCAATTGGTGTCTTAAATCAAAAAATTTTTATTTCTTCGATAAAAGTAAAAGCTAAATTACATAACTGAGACACATAAGAAATAAACTTCGTTGCATACGCATTAGATTTCTTGGACGATCGTGCAACTTCTTTGAATCTTCGATCATTCATCAGTCAACGAACTGATGATGGTGCCTAATAAAAAGATTTATCACCTCTCTCTGTGCAGCAACCTCGAGTGACTTGAGGTGTTCAGAAAAATTCAGACCTCGAAAATAAAAGCATAAGAAAATTGATCGCAAACATAATACAGACAAAAAAGCAGTTTTGCTCAATGTCGACGAACTCAGGTTAAAAAAAGGTTTTTTCCCCGGGAATGAAAATAAATGCGATCTGGTGTCGATGGCTGGAACTCACACACTCCTTACTTTGCTGACTATGAAATCTCTTTCTTACAAAAGATCAAACTATTCGCTAATGCTGCTGATCGAACACGCCGCCACGCTCCAATTGCTATGATCGAGAAAAATCAAAGTAGGTTTTTTTCAAGAATGATTTGCATTTGACTTCTTAAGGGCTGGAATATGATTGATCAAGACTGTGATCCGTCTTCAGCCATTAATTCCTAAGACGGCTAAATTAAATGAACATTGGTTTTAATTACTACCTGAAAGCATATGATCACTTCTAAAAATTAAAGTGACAATGGCTCTTTCTAAATTATTAGCTCTTTTGGATTGTGTAATGCTCTGCTCGTCTTACAATTTGTCTTGAGTTTAAGCCAAAGCATTCTGCTAGTTGGGTAAGAAACCCAGCAGGTGATCGAACAAACTTTGTCTTTGTATTTTTCGATGGATCCACCCGGAGGCGGATGTACTTATAACAACTTTGGGTATGTTGTTTGGGAAATTAAACCGCAAAATAGCCTCGGGGTGTAGGAGAAACCCATACCATCTTTTGTTGAATGACACTTGCTTAGAAGATTAATTGTAAAACAAAAATGTAAGACAGAAAAGGCTAGGTCCCTGAAGAGTTATTTCAAAATACTTGATCACAATGATCATTTTGTGTTTTGGGCATACAACAATTCTAAATAGACGGAGACTTAGTCATGACCAATATTTATAATCTGAACATTGCTAATGGTAGTATTTTTTTATTAAAATGGTTTATATGACTACCTACAGATGTAAAAATGTATTATTCAAAAAGAAAATCTTTAAGATAAATTACACAGCCACACAAAAAAAGAAAAGTGGTCTGTACTTTACATGCGATACATGGTTTTCGATGCATTTTCGCGCGCTGAGCACGAATCTGGAGCCTTCACATCACAGTTAATTCCTAACCTCAAAAAACAGGTAAATAATAGCAAAAATCCGGATAAATGTACAAGGACATATAGAGGAGTTTCTTTTTTTTCATATGCAGATGTGTATTTTTATGTAAAAGAACCCCGTGAATCCAAATCCACCGTCAGAGTTGACGTGGCACGTCATGTTTTTTTCCTAACCTCAAAAAATCGGATCAGAAATATCGATTTCCAAAAGTCAACCGATTTACGTTAAATTTGGTTTATGGGGCTTTTAGGCGTCGCTGATCACGAATCTGAAGTCAGAGTTGCAAAATTCAAGATGGCGGACCCAATATGGCGGACGGCTGTGTTATTAAATAACGTTAATTTACTATTTTTTTCATAAAAAAAAGTATTTGTTTAAATGCTCAGACAAATTAAGTCTGAAAGAGTAATAACATTAAACTGTTAAAACAATCGGTTCTAAAAAGGATCATGAATTCTTGTATAATTCTTGTTTTTAAATTATTATATAAAATCAAATTTGCACATTTTCTGTGTTCAAATACTTTAGGAATATTTACACCTAATTTCATATAATTGTTTTATGGATACTTAGCGTTATTTTATGCAGAATAAACACCAAAGCTTAAAATTCACTTTTATAGACAAATTCTTAAAATGTAGCTACATATGTATTAATATAAAAAATTTTACTCTAGCAACAAACACAAATTGCACTACATATTTAAAAATACGTTTCAAATTAGAAAATTTATTCTTTTTAAATTTTCCATATGCCGCTTAATTCTTCGAAAATCTGTTATAACAAAATTAATGATATAAAAAACTCGTCTTCTGTGCGAGTTCGAGATGTCTCGAACCATTCTAATTTATTCATCATCATTTTACCGAAGAGTGATACTATGAATAAATTTATTCAAAAAAAATTAGAGCTCGGGGCAAAGGTTAACTATCTATATTTTTAAAATGAAACGAATTAATGTCTAAAGATCAGATAGATTAAAGTATTCTGATTATTGAAATTTTATACTATTTCCCTATTTATCTATATATTTTATTTTTCTAAAAGAAATAAAATACAATAAATAATAAATATCACTAGTAAAATAATTAATCATCTTTGGAAAATAGCAAAATTGCGCCTACAAAATGAGCCCTGAATTGACTTTGATTTCCCTCCTCGCCTTCTACAAAAAACTCTAAATACTAATTTTCAAATCCATAAAATTTAGTATTTCAATCGCCATCTAGAGTTCCAAACTCTCAAAAGAAAAATCGGAATGAGCAACCCTGAAAAACCCTCTCGTAAAAATTTTTAATAAAATATTTGAAGTTTTATGATTTGATCTCTTATCTTCAATTTCAAAAACTTTATAATTCTACTTTCTAAAAAATTTCAGCAAAACAAAAATGATGTTTTGGCCTATTTTTTGGCTTCCTAAGGAGGGTTATCGGACCCGCTCTACAACATAGTGCAAACAAATTTTTTGTGTCACATGTCATGTTGCATGTCACATCACGTGTCATTAGCCTTTTAGTCACATTTTACGGCATGCAGAATACTAGTCGATGATTTAGAACCGGTCAGCTAAGTTCGAAATATATTTAGAAGCATTAATTGTTATGATAATTGAAATTTTATTTTTTACAATTATTTTGACCAGAGTGAAAGAGTTTAATTTTTCTCCTTTTTCTACTGCGGTAGTATACGTGATTTTTTTTTTAAATTATATAATAAATTTAAAATTTTTAAATAAAAGTATATGCTTATTATGTTGTTGGATATCTACAATCGGTTGTATTTAATTTGATTCCCACATCATTCATTTGCGATAAATTCGCGAACGAATTAAATTTTCAGTTCTTAAAATTTTCGATTCAATTCGCGAATCGAATTTTACTGAAAAAAGAATCGAATAATAAAATTCGTGAGCGAATCAAAAAATTTAATTCGCGTGCGATTCATTCGCAAACGAACGAATCAAATTTGTTGATTCTCCGTACCCTGCTGGATTCTTAAGAGAAAACAAGGTAGGTTATAAATTTTTGATTTATTATGATCCTTGTAAATTTAGGCTCTACTTAAAAACACAAATATTTACCATAGCAAAATTTCAGGTCAACCCTTAAAACTTTAAACTCATATATTTTAAAAATCCGTTTTTAGACATAATGACACCGATAACTTTTGAACAAATTAATGAATTGTAAACTTAACATTTTTGTGGTATAAGTGAGATTGACATATGTATACCAAAAATGTATTAACTGATTTTTACAAGGCTTTCATGAACTCACTTTCTTTGCCTGGGAAAAATCTTGAAATCAAAATTTCGAGTAGTTCTAATAGAACTAGAGTTTTGAAACTTTGCGCACATGTATATTTCTAGTGACAATGCAATATTATATATCTACAATAATTTTAAATATAATATTACGGACAATCCACCGCTTTAAGTTTTAACAATCTATATAAATTTTAAAGTTTTTTTTTATAAGATCAGCACAACAAATGTATTTTTATTTTTGGTACATTTATAAAAGCGTTGTTGTTATAAGTATTTTTTTTTTTAAATTTTGGATTTTTTAATTTCAAATTAGTTATCAGCTAAGTTTAATGATTTTCTAGTTAATATTAATAACAACACAGCCACAAAAAAAAGGAAAAGTGTTCTGTACTTTACATGCGATATATGGTTTTCGATGTATTTTCGCGCGCTGAGCACGAATCTGGAGTCAGAATTGAGCCATCACATCATAGTTAATTCCTAACCTCAAAAAACAGGTAAAAATAGCAAAAATCCAGGTAAATGTACAAGAAAAAATACAGGAATTTCTTTTTTTCATATAAAGATGTATATTTTTATGTAAAAGAACCCCATGAATCCAAATCCACCATCAGAGTTGAGGTGGCACGTCATGTTTTTTTCCTAACCTCAAAAAATCGGGTCAGAAATATCGACCCGATATCGATTCCAAAAGTCAACCGATTTACGCTTAATTCGGTATGTGGGGGTTTTATGGGTCGCTGACCACGAATCTGAATTCAAAAATTCAAGATGTCTATGAAAAAAAGAAATTTCTGTATTTTGCCTTGTACATGGCCATGTGCCATGTGATGGCTCAATTCTGACTCCAGATTCGTGCTCAGCGCGCGAAAATACATCGAAAACCATATATCGCATGTAAAATACAGACCAATTTTCTTTTTTTGTGTGGCTGTGTAATCACTAAACTTTAATTTCTATATTCCGATGTGATAGTAATAAAAACTTTATTAAATCCAATAATTAGAATAAACTACGACTCCACTCTAATTACCCGTTTGCATAATAATAAATTTGCATCAGCTGGTTTTTTCCTAACCTTCCAAAAGCAAATATTTATCTTTAACGAGAAAAGCCTCAACACACCTGTCGATGTTGTTACAATTTTTTTTTTTTTTGCAATTTCCTCATCTCGTTCGATAGAAACGTGACTCCAAATTTCACACTTGATGTGAATATTCATGTGACGCCTTAGGAATTAATTAATCAATTAGCACACACACACAAAAATATACCCATACTCGCATTTTTATTTATAAATATTATTATTATGAGTGCACCGGCCACTTAGGCTATGAAACTGCTTCTGTAGAATTTTTTGAACTGATTTCTGTATAATTTTTTTCATTTAAGATTATTACTTTCAGTTGAATTTTGTGTGAATAGTTTTTGTCAAGCTAAAAAAAACAGAAGAAGTAATTTGGCATACCTCTCACCAATAGTATTTTATTGTATAATTGAATCAGGTGTTTTTTTTTACGACATGATTTATAACCGCTTTGGTTTGGTTACCCGGAACAAAAGAAGTAGCCTACCTATAAAAAGCAGCATAAAATGAACGGAAGGTAAAAGAAAAAAAATTAAGAAGGTAGAAGTGACGTGATAGTTTGCTGACTAATTCTCTTCTGTATACAACAGGTTTTATGTGAGTTAATGTGGACTTGAAGCATTCAAATTTTAGTGGAAATTGAATATCCATTTAAAATTGATAATTTTATTCTTAAGAAAGGGAATTAAATGAAATAAAATATCTTATTATTTCCTTGTTGTTAAGTTCAACCCTAATTATTATTATAGTAATGTAATGTTACGTCAATAAGTAAATCGTGCCAGCTATAAAAATAAAAGTAAATCAAGGTTTATTCAAAACTACACATTTTCATCACACGTCGAAACAATTAACATTGACTTTTATGGCGAACAATTCTATTTACAATATTTTTTAGTACCTATCCACAGAAAGTTTAATTGCATTTTTGCAGTAGTCAATTTTATACCTTTTTACCTCGTTAACAATTTGTCAATGGTCTGCATATTTAAATAACAAAAGAGGAAGTTGTGTGTAAAATAATTTTTACTTTATGACAACAATTATTCAACAACTTCTATCTAATCATTAGTTATAAAGCTGTAATATACGTCACTATATTTTTTCTATTAAATTTAGTAAGATCATTTTACTATATCCAACGTTACCTATATAAGGGTTCCGAAAAAGTTATACAAAAAGTGTATATTTATAGAAGTATAGTAGCAGCAGCTTTAGTGCGATCCAATGTATCATCAATGACCTCTACCTTTCAGAACTATATAAAAATATTACAATAGCATATTTTCAAAATTTATTTTCGCTTTCCAGATATTGAGGACTGTATATTTTTATATAAGAAAAACTTTAGTTTACTCTCCCCCCAATAATCAAATAACCACAACGAGAGTAAAATTCAACTATTAATAGTTATAACGTTCATTTAAATAAAGCCCGTAGCAGGATAAGACTGGGTAGGCTGCCCCGCATGTATCTTGCCTATTTTAATGTGGTGAGTTGCTACGGTGATGGGATTAATTTATACCAAATATCAATTACAAAAAATGTTTTTTATACTAGTTATAACGAATTTTTGGAAAATTGAAAAAAATAATTTTCTCGAAAATGGCTAAACCGATCTTGATGGCTAAAATATATATTATACAGGGTACCAAAGCAGTCTTGGATAAAAAGTCGAAAATTGATTTCGTTAATTAGATAGAGGTAAAAAAAAAATATTTAAATTTTCAAAAATAATTTTTTTATGAAATCCTTTTTGTACCACTGCCAATGTCAATGTGTCACAAAAAAAATTGTTTTCTCCTTTTTGAACTATGAAGCTCTTCGCAATTAGTTTAATTAAAATTGTAAAATATTTCTTCACATTTAAATAAAGGTGTTGGATTTTTTTAAATGTTCAAAAATCACAACTAAAAACTTGAATTTGGTAGAAAAAAAAAAGTTTTCTTGATTTTTAACTATAAAGTATATTTTCGATAATTTCCAAAAAAATATATGTTGTAGCTTTGGGTCTAAGAACACTACAGGAACAAATTGGCGGTGGTACAAAAACATTTCATAAAAAAATTATTTTTTGAAAATTTAAATATTTTTTTTTTTTTCGTCTTTCTAAGTAACGAAATTAATTTTCGATTTTTTTTCCAAAACTGCTTTGTTACCCTGTATAACATATATTTTAGCAATTAAGATGGGTTTAACCACTTTTGAGAAAATTCATTTTTTCAGTTTTCCAAAAATTCGTTATAACTAGTGTAAAAAATATTTTTTGAAATTGATATTTGGTATAAATTAATCTCATCACCGTAGCAACTCACCACATTAAAATGGGCAAGATACATGCGGGGGCAGCCCACCCACTCTTATCCTGCTACGGCCTTTAGTTTGTAAAACTTGAAGTTTATTATTGGTTCATATCTTTTCTTTATTTTAAAAATCGTCTACTGTCAAGTAATGATATTGTTCAGAATATCGAAGCTTAGTTTCAGTACAATTTTTGAAACTTTGAAGTGTTGTTATTCTAGAAATTTACAAATTCATTAATTATACAATAATTTATACTTCTACAATCCAACATGTCAACCAGGTTAGAAAAAGCTTTTGACGTTTATCTGCGTCAGCATCGCATCGATCTCTATAACTTGAAAATTATAGCAAATTTGTGTCTCAAACTTTCCAAAAATATTCTTATAAAGTGTTCAAATGCAAGATTTTCTAAAAATATTGATTTTTTGATGAAAAAAAGGACGTGTATTTACGAAATTGAAATAGTATTGAACAATTCGCTAAAAAGATCCAAATATATCTCTTGAAAGCTTTTTATTAAAGTAGAATATCCAAGATCATGAGGTCCTCTTCATAAGGATGCAATTCATACTTGACCACTTTTTAAGGTTCCATACCTCAAACGAAAAAACAGAACTGTCAAAAAAATCACTCTTGTGTCAGTCCGTCTGTCACAGTAGGAATTTTAAAGGGTATAGCCGGATAAGCATACCGATTCTACTCCCGCGGCGTTTCGACACTTTGGGGATCATTTTGATATCAAACAAAAATAATTCACCCAAAATTTCAGCTCATAATGTTGAACAATTTTCGAGTTATTTAAAAAAAAAAAAAAACTCTTTTTTGGTTTATATATTTTTTTCAATAGTAAAAATATAAATTAATAAATGGTGATTTTTGCTTGAATATTTGGGAGTATAAGACATGAAAACCATTTTTGCTATTATTCCCAATATTAAACCGAATTTTTACAAAAATTAATAAAACTAAAATCATTTTTTAACCGTGTTTTTGAAAACATACAATCACCACATTTTAACAGAAAACTCTCTCATACTCCTTCATTCTCAGCAATTCTTCTTAGTTTTTTCGATTTGGTGGAACACTATGAAAAAACTTAATAAACGATTTTATTTATAAATAATTTCCAATTTATTCAATTAATTTCTAGTTATACCGACAAAAAACATAAAGAACAAGTTTACGAAAATTAATTAAAAAATCAATTTTCGGAAAATATCCAGTTTTAAAATGTTTACGTTTTTTTATAATGTTTTTCATAAGGATATGTCTCAATTTTGACTTTTAAACCTAAGTTGGTAACTACGTTCATTGAATCTATTAATTGTCTGTACCTTCAATGTCATAACTGAAAAATCGCGCGTGTATTTGAAATTTTTGCCGTACATTTGTGGATTCAGTTGTTTATAGAACACGTGAAATGAAAAAGAGTGCGTCAATTAAATGTAAACAATTTAGCATAAATAGAGAACAATCTTCTCTACACTGTACACGAGGAGGTATATCTGTTTTTGTTTCAACTTCTATGAAATTAGCTAACGATTTTTCTACTGAAATTAAAAATGTTTTATGAAAAAAAAAAAAAACAAACCAGATCATCGTTCAAAATAAATAATAATAATAAATATTCGGTACATTTATCTTCTCTATTTTCTACACAAAAAACTCTTCACTTCAGTTTACAGATAAACCTTTATTTTTCCTTTGTAATTTGAAAGTTAATTTTTCACGCTATTATTTAACATACTGAAGAAGGTCGAAATTCGTATCACCTGTGCAAAATGTTCTAGTTTCTGTACCACATGATGTTTAACCTCAAAAAAAATGGAATTATGCATGGATAGGTATAATTTTTACGTGTTAATCGGGTGTTTAGGGTCCTCAGTGATTTCGAAAAATCGTTGTTTTCAAATTAGTTAAATCTAAAATAATAGTTTTTTTTTTTTTCTATGCGATAATCCCAAAGAGTCATTAATTAATTTTGATATATTTTAAGTGAAACACTAGATTTAAGATAGAATTGAAAATACACAAATATAAATTGCCAATTTTATTTTGAAAATTCGTTTTTAAACATTATGACACCGATAACTTTTAAAAAAATGATTGAATTGAAAACTTAACATTTTTGTGGTATAAGTGAGAATGATATATGTATACTAATAATTTTATTAATTGATTTTTACAAGACTTTTATTCACGCACTTTCTTTGACCGGGACAAATTTTGAAGTCAAAATTTCGACTAGTTCTAATAGAACTAGAGTTTTGAAACTTTGCACATATGTATAAGTCCGGTGACAATGCAATATTGTATATCTACTATAATTTTAAATATAATATTGCGGACACCCCAACGCTTTGAGTATTAATAATCTTTAAAAATTTGAGAAATTTTTGTACAAGATCAGAAAAACAATTTATTTTTCTTTTTGGTACTTTATAAGCGTTGTTGTTGAAAGTATTTATTTTTTTAAATATATTTTTAATTTTAATTTTTTTTAATTTCAAATTAGTTATCAGCTTAGTTTAATGACTCATAAAATTTAATTCATAATAATCACTACACTTTAATTTCTATATTCCGATGTGATAGTGAATAACAAATTCCATCAAATCGAAAAAACTGAAAAAAATTGCTGAGTATGAAGGAGTATTAGAGACGTTTTCTGTTAAAATTTGGTAATTGCATGTTTTCAAAAACACTTTCAAAAAATTATTTTACTTTTTTTTAAAATTGGGTTCAAATTTGGGAATAATAGCAAAAATGTTTTTTCATGTCCTATACTCCCAAATATTCAAAAAACAATCACCATTTGTTAATTTTTGTTTTTTGTTTTTAGAGAGCGTTTTTTTTTTTTTTTTGTTGGAGTGAATTATTTTTAATTGATATCAAAATGATACCCAAAGTGTCGATAGAAAAGGCTAAATGCTAACACACTAAAACTAAAATTTTCATATTATTAGGGTTAATAGATATTGAATTATAGATATCATGAAAACTGCTGCTTTTTCAGTGAAAATATTTTACGGAGCCTAACTCGCACTTGACCGGTTTTTTTCTAAATCGCAATATACTTTGAATAGCATATATAGAGCTTTAAAGAGTACAGACCGTTAAATTGAAAAAAAAAAATTGAATCTTCAATCTCTGATATCCAGTTTAAGGATCTTTCCACAGAACTATCGAATATGTGTGTCGTCATACATATTAAGAATATTTCACTACTTTGTAAAATAAATTTGTGAAATAATTAAGATACCTAAAAATTAATATTTTTCTTACAAGGAAGCCTTCTCCGATTTTGATGAAATTGAAATAATTTATAGAGTATCGAAAAATAAGAGACACGTATTTTTATTTATCTGCAGATACGCACATTTAGGGGGTACTTTTTTTTTTTTTATAAAAATTGGTGTATTTTTTAAAAGTTTGTCGCCATATTGGATCCACCATTTTGAATTTTTTAAATTTAACATCAGATTCGTAATCAGCGACTCCAAAAACCCCTTAATACCGGTTTTCACGAAAAAATTGATGTCCGAAAGAATATACATCATTTTCGTATTAGTGCTAGGGGTTGTTCACCCCCTTGAGGAGCTTTTTTTACGAAAACCCAAAAACACGCCAACTTTATTTTTCAAAATCGTATGTAAGAAAATATTTTTCAATGATTTTTAACTAAAACAGCTGTTTTTGTGACGCAAAAATATTTTTAAAAAAATCGTTTTTTTGCAATAAAAAATAAGGGTTGCCATCCCCGGAAACCGGATTACTTACGAATTTTTAGTATATTTATGAGACATCATTTCCATTTTGTTTCATTCGAAAAAATTCATTAGAACTTGATATATTTAGGAAAAACTATTTTTGGGGGTAAACTTTAGGGTTGGTTTTCACCCCCTAAATTTGAGTATCCGCAGATAAGAAAAATACGTGTCTCTTATTTTTTGATACTCTATAACATATTTCAATTTCATCAAAATCGGTGAGACACACCTGAGAACGTTTCCTTGTTAGATAGATTAATATTTTTCTTAGAGAACCTCATTGCAGAATTTTTAAACGAATACAATCTACACATTTTTCTATAAAAATTATACAAAAATAAAAATAAACAATTCTAATTTGTTTGTTTTTTCTTTTCAATTTAAATTCAAAATCAATTCTTGAAATGCATTAATTAGTACACAATTAAAGCGATTTCAAGTTTGAAAACCAGAAAAACTAGATAACAGCGGTTTTGCAGCCTCCGTCATTAAAGTTCTCATTAAATCAGAAAAAGAGCAACTTAAACAACTTAAAGATTCCAGCTAAAAGCTGTGATCCTGTTTAATGTGTTGAGTTGCGGAATAGAAAGAAATTGGGGCATATATAATACAATAAAGATTACTTGTATTTACTTTAGAACGTGATATTACAAGAAATTAAAACGTATTAAATATGAAAGTTACAAACAATTCGAAATACATTATAAGGTTTTATTACTATTTCGAATTTCGGAGACTTTACAAATTTTAAATATAAAATGATCTTCAACTTAATCAACCGTTTACTGATCTAGTTAATTTTAATGCAGAAGGTTTCTCAATGTAGTCATCATGCCATGCAATGATAGATGTTTTGCGTAAATTTTTCAAATCTCAAGATCACTGTTTTAGTAATTTCAAAAGTTAGCCAAGGTTGCAATAATAATATTTCGCAAAATAGGCGATTTAGTCCAATAAATTAAATTTGTTGGAACACTCACTTTTCCTTAGGTATAGTCGACTTCCTTTTTTCAAAAATTGCAGATTGTTGTACACTTCACCGATCACCGGTTAATATCATTTAGCGCATACACTTATATAGACGATTAATCACAATTATTTAAAAAAAACTAATAAATACTGGGAAAAACTTTTCTCGGAGGCACTTTAATACAGCCTAAGGCCACTTTCCATAATTTCCTCACATAAAAATCACAAAAGAGCGCACGATCGAACAACAAAACTCTTAAACGATGAAAAAGAAGCTGAAGATAAGAAAATGATCTTCCACTAAAAATTCCTCCATTTGAAGAAGGTGGCGCCCTAGGCAGCGATTAGGCGAGCAGCGATCGGCTAACAAACGGAAACGTAACCGAACGACTAAAAGGTTTGCGAGCGGAATGCGCGATCGCGGAGGTGATCCGCGAATTTATTGTTTCGCCGCGTGAACGTGAAAAGCTCAAACGATATATAGTATACCTATAAAACAGCGAGGTACACCGGCCACAGCTGTTTCTTGGATGGTTTTTTTTTTTTCGAATAAGGTATATAAAATAGAAATAAAACAAAAATTTTTTTTCATAAACTTCTCTGAGATCCAAGACTCAGACACCAGAGTTAGCAGTTCTTTGCTTACTGCTGAGGTACTAACTGAGTTTGGTTTTGATACCCACAAAAGAAAACGTACTACGCGATACCATGCCGCAGCAGCGAACGGAGTCGGTTCGCTTTGTTTTCGACCACAACTCCGAAATTGGTGGCTTCGAGCATTCGAGCATAAGTTTCGACATGGAGTCTCACTTTTGGTATTTCAGTAGCCCAAAGCAGGTTGGTGTTGTCATCGGTTGGTCTGCTCAAATAGGTTGCGAAGTTACCTTCTCCCCCCGGGGAAGTTTCTTTCTATCTGATGCAGACTAGACCGAACCGGATCAAGATCAGGCCTTGTCCAATCGAAGAGGAAGTGACTGAGAGGTTTCACCACCACCACCACCACCATCAATACCATAGTAAGGGGTAATGATTTTTATATTTTCCATTACAGGGTTCTTGAGACTGATCTTACCCATAAAAATGGTTAAAAACAACCTACAAATAGTTCAGACAGTGCACCTTAGTAATACCTGATACCTGCTTCAAGGTCAGATCGAAGCTGGTTACAAGTTATCCTTTGAGCACTTTGGATTAGCGCTGATTGGAGGTCAGCACTAGAGAAATTCTACCACTTTTACCTATAACGCCGGTATTGCTGGTATTTCATCAGTCGCAACTCGCAATAGGGTTTTATGACATTTAAATTGCTGCGTAAGTGGCCAACAGTTATTTGAGATATGAACATGTCACTGATTTATAGTTACAAATCTATGATAAGTCGTTTATGCGGCGACATTGATTACAGTAGTTACTCTGGACTCAAGGTTGGTAACTTTGGTTCTTTTGGTTTTAATAGCTAGGTAACTAATGATAATAAAAACACTTTTACGATTTCAAAAGATTTACACTGGTCAACACTAATTTTTCCATACAAGATTTGATAATTAGACTACGAAATCGGAAGCGAATAAGTCTCATTAAGAATAATGGGTTTGAAAAGTATATTTCTGAGAATTAATTACAAAATAATGGATTGTCGTAGAATCAAAGCTCAAATCAAATTTGAAGCCTTTAGCTATTATATTAAAATTAGTGTTAAGAGCAACCTAAGTCCAAAACCAAAACTATGACAGTCTTGGTTTTGCATACTCGATTTTGGTCTTGGTCTTGATCTGATTTGTGTTCTGGAGTTTTGTACGCTAACCACTGCGATATTTTGATAAAATTAATTATTAATAAAACAAACAACTCCATAAAATACGCTTTTTTGAGTTGGATCAGAAAGTAGATAGAAATAAAAAAGTGTATGGAGTTTAATTTATATTAACAACAAGAAACAACAGAAAAAATTCTTTAGAGCGGTAGGAGCCCATTACTGATCACGAATTCGTATACCTACGAACGATTAAACAAGTGGTAAATTCAAAAATCGAACAGAAACCGCATCAGTATATGGTGAAAAATTAAAAAATACACCAAACTTATATCATACATTGAGTCAAAACATTTATTTTACATTACAAATACAATCGATGATGCAATTGTTTGCTGTGTGTCACATCGCGTTGAAAAAGAAGAGTTGCACAATTGGCAGAAGTAAAACAATGCACAAATAATTTGTACTATTATGAAGCAAAAATCAACATTTACATTGTTAAATTGATTATAGTGCGCACAAAATTAATAGCAAATAACTACAAATTAAATTATTATTAAATATACGGTTGAAATATAAAGAACGTTTTAAGAGCAAAGAAAATAATGAATTTTTTAATAACGTGGACAAAAAGGCGAAAGATTCTCCTTCAGAGAACTTAATATATTCACTAGGTATGTTAATATTGTTGTTAATTAATTAAAGGCTATTTTATGAATTGCTCAAGTTTTCAATGCTTTTAACAGCAACATCATTTTTTGTTCGTTAAAGAATTTCCTTCTCATTTTCTGACTTTCCTCGGAGAATTATCCCCAAAATGTTTTAAATTCTGATTTAAATTCTCAATTAAAGAATTGATTAATAATTTCGAAAATTCGAATCTGTTTTCAACGAATTTTAGTGATTTGTGGAAAATGTCGTACTTGTATTTTTATTTTATTTTATTTATTATTTTCATATTTCAATAACGAATTGCGGTAAATCAAATTATAAAAATTCTGAATGATAATGTTTATAATGTTATGTTATATATTTTATAATTATTCGTTCGTAATATTAATATTTATTAAGTGGTTGCATTAAAAGTCGCTGTTTTTTATGTTTTTTGAACGTTTATTTCTATGATAAAAATTGTAATGATTTTAATCAAAATATACGTCTTCGGTAGCTACAACCTTCTACCACTTTTCTGGCAACAATTGAATTCCGCGTCGAAAGAAAGCTCTATCCCTTGAGGCTATCCAATCAGCAATCCATTTTTGGACTTCTTCATAATTTTTTAAATGCCTGTCTTCTAAATCATGTTGCATCGACCGAAACAGATGATAGTCTGATGGAGCCAGGTCTGGAGAATACGCTGGGTGGGGAAGGGTTTCCCATTCAAACTCCATTAGTTTTTGTTTGATCATCAAAGCAATATGAGGTCTAGCATTATCATGAAGAAGAATCATTTTTCGTCGATTCGATGCAATTGATGGTCTGTTCTTCATCAAATTTTTGTACAAATTCTCCAACTGTTGGTCATAACGGTCAGCGTAATAGACAACTCCTTCCATATCCCACCAAATACAAAGCATTGTCTTATTAGCGTGGATGTTCCGCTTTGGAGTCGATGTTGTCGTTTGGCCAGATTTTTGTATCTTCCCAATGGCATGCAAACGTCGCGATACAGTTGATTTATCGACTTCAAGTTCTAAGCGATTTTGCGGGATTATCGTCCAATAACGCTTTTAATTCCTCATCTTCGAATTTGTTTCGGTTGGCCTGGCCGTTCTTTGTCATAAACATCACAATCACTGCTCTTAAACCCTCTAAACCAATCGCTGCATACTGTTTCGGATGGAGAAGATTCCCCATAAGTTTCCGCGAGTAATCAGTGAGCTTCAGCCGCACTTTTTTTCAAATCGAAATAATGCAGAAATACACATCGGAAAAACAACTTATCGCGATCCATTGTTTACTGTATATTAAATATCACTTAATGAATATAAAAATGCCGACTGCCAACTGGATTTTATTAACACACCTTCAAGCTTCAAAAATGCACATATCACAGTAATTATAGTTCAGTGGAAAAATTGCTACCCACATATATATGTGAACAGCGGGAATTAATGCAACCACCTATGTAATAGTACTATATAAGAAGTGCTCTCGTATGATACCTATAAAATTTGGTAATATAATATCGAAACACAAGTACAAAATAAAATATGTTAGATTTTTTATTTTATATTCTATTTTACCTCAATCAAAAATATTTTTAGAAACTTTTAACCGAAAAATATTTGAATAAGAATAAAAATGAAAAAAACATATCTATTTATTAGTAAATCATTAATTTTTTTAAAATCTTTAAGGTTTAAAGCCTCAAACTATTTAAAATTATCTACTTTTATTAATTTTATAAGTGGTATGTTCCTTTCACAAAAATCTTTTATTTTGTAAGCCGATCTTTTTAGAGTTGCATAAAAACGAAAACTTTATAGATAAAGGCTTTTTATTCGTTTTTCTGCAACATAATTCAAAAATTACAAGTCTAAAATTTCGAATGAATATTTATTTAAAGTTGCTTGCCAATTCCGGAAATTTTATCAAAAAAATCATATCATATATTTTATTAACTATTTATATATAGTTACATCTTTACTTTAAATAATTATAGGATTACTTTATAAAATTTTGTGGGATTTATCTTGATATTCGTGAAAAAATGTACCCTTAATAAATAAATACTCGATTAGACTGACATTTGAAATTTACATATAACAAAATGCAAGGTCACCTCAGGGCCGTAGCCAGATTTTTTTTTCAGGGAAAGGGGAGGGGGGGGGGGGGGGTGGGGTTCTCAAAGTAAAAAAGTGGAAGAGGGGAGGGAGGTATTGTAAATCACATTTTTGAACAAAATTGACAATTTTTTTTTAAATAGCGTTAAAATATATATTTAAAATAAAGTTTAATCTTCAATATATATTTAATTGCATACTCCTAAAAATATCTATATTACTAACTCTTATTAAAAAAATACGAAATAGAAGCTCTAATTTTTTTAAAACACATAAATTTTTGAAAAAGATATCTTACAAACTTAAAAAAAAAAACAATTTCACAAAACAAAATCTAGTTTTCGACCATTCGCAGCGAAAGAAAGAGTAAGAAATAATTTAAAAAATATTTTTGAACTTCTTCAGTTATCAGTTACAATCTGAGTAAATTAATAAGTTGTAAGGGTATATATATTTATAATATTCCACTACTTTCAAATTCACTAAAGGCGCCAATATTTATTGCCTAGAGGAGAGGACCTATCATTTTGTTACCTTTGTTTTTTTTTTGTAGGACATGGCGCTTTTTTAAAAGACCCTTGAAAAGGTAAATGCTACCTACCTTTGTGGTATGAGAAAAACATCACTGATTATTTTTAAAAAAGTTACGATATAGAAATTATACTAACTTTTATGTTGTATGTAAAAAAAGAAAAAATTTACAATTATTACCTTTTGTATATATAAAAATATACTTTTATAGAAATAAATATTACAAAATTAAAAATGTAAATAAAACTCAACTCAACTGAATGCAACTGAATATGTCTTTAACATATTTGACATATGACTGTTATTTATTTATTTATTTATTTATTTATTTATTTATTTATTTATTTAGTAAGCTTTGTACAGAAATTAAAATTTCCAATTATACAATAGCTGACAAAGGTATACAAATTTAAATGAAACTGACTTAATCGTTTAACATTTCAAGGACAATCTGTTTGAATCTGGTAAAATGACAGTTCAGAGGACCAACTTGGAGTCTGTCATGGTTTCTTTGAAGGCGCACCATTGGAGAATTGAAGTATATTTCTAGCGAGGCTCTCGGTGGCATGAAAATATTATTATTCCTGCTATTGAATGTAGGCACCCTTAGGCTCAATTCATCGAACAGTGATGTTTTGAGTAATCCGTTGTATATACGATAGAGCGCGCACTCATCGAGATAAAGTCTTCTCTTAGCAAGAGATGGAAGGTTAAGAATAGAAAATCTATCCGAGTAGGACGAAAAGGATATATTAAATCTACTCAAAAGACTGCGAGTAAATTTCCTTTGTACAACTTCCAATCTATCCACTTTCTTTAAGAACAGAAAATAATTTTCCATGCATTATTTTCTGTTCTTAAAAAATCATGTAATGTAATAATCATGTTTTATTTAAGTTTGAAAATTTGGGGGGGATGCTAACCCCCGTGCCCCCCTCCCCCCTTCCCCTACACACCCCCTCCGCTGGCTACGGCCCTGGGTCACCTAAATTATATCTTAAATTTTTTGTCTTCGCTACACATTCTCTCTAGAGTTTAATGCATTCGTTCAGTCTATCTTACCATAGTTACTACGGAAATTGGTATGCTGATGAACATACGTAAGCCTATACAGATTTTAAAAGCGCCAACCTTTGTGATTCATTTTATTTGAAACACTCATAGCGTTGCTATTTCCTCTAAGTTCAACTAACTGGTTGCCCTGTATAAAAAAAAGTTGCCATTCCTCGAATTTGGATCTTTTAGGTAGATTTGAAATAAAAATTCAGCGCATTTCTCGCAGTACAAATTGGTGGGTCTAAAATTGGAGCAAATAATTGGGCTATGGTGACCGTTGTCTATCTATTGCTGATAATATTACTTTTCTTTTAAATTTTTGTTTAAGATTTTGTTCAAATAAGGTCTTAGGAAAGACTTTCGTCTTCTTATGCAGTATGCCTTCTTGAGCGTTTCACAGTGGCAATTCTAAGAAAATGCATCTTATTGCAGGCGAGCCGATTTATAATGCACTTAAATTATATTAAATTTAAAACAATTCTCTTTATCTGGATAAAACATCATTTTGAGTTTTGTACTTTGCAGGACTATTGAATTTGAGAGCATTTTTCTACCCGAAAGTGTGTCAAATGGTATTTTACGTATATGATAATTTATTAAAATTGGAAGAGGTTTTTTTTTTACTTACTTTAAATACTGATAGTAGAACAAAACAAATATCTTTTATAAGATGACAGACTGTAGATTCTTATGCAACAGTTTTACTATCGATAAAATGGCTTAAAACGATTTCCTTCAATTCATTAACAAATATGTAACCATATAATTTACAAGTATTACGTAACAATTTATTATTTACTTAAAGTTTCACTCGAAAGAGCTTCGACCTTTCTTAATGCTGGTAAAATTCCATCATCATCTTTAAAATTATAGAAGCAATTCGCATTACGCGGTTTAAAGATTCAAAGGGCTGAGCAAATCTTTTATAGAAGCAACAAAACGGTCGTTGACTTCTATAAACATCAATATCAACAAAACCTTTTTTAAAAGCTTCATTTTGGGGTTTTCCACTTTTTCAAATGCTTCTATTTTTCTTTTTACGTAGTGACCTACTGAAAGTGGTTTATGGCTTGAAAAAAATATAAGAACAAAAATTTATGTTAAGTGTCCCCCACGTCCGAATCCGGTAGATCCCCTCATTGCCAAAAGGTTTTTTTAACTGTCTAATGTCGGTGCATTACTTTATTTTAATGGAATAGTACTTAATTATCCAATCATCGTGCAAATAAATAAAATATTTTCTTAATTCTCAATTCGGGGAGTTACATAAGTAAATGACTAAGTTAAGAAAGATTTTAATTAAAAAATAATAGTAAATTTCTGAACCACAACTGAATTATAAATTAACTTAAGATTCTCTTCATTCTTTTAATTTTTCAGAATATTTCCCGATTACTCATTCCGCGAAAGTGATGATTAAGTTCGTTATAAAACTTGACCCCCAAGCCATTTACCTGTATCTTAACATCTACTTTTAGTGTTTTCCAGCTGTCTAAGAAGATAGTTTCTGCATTTGGTGTTGTCATATATCACACAGCATTTGTGATCTTAATTTATTCGTATCAGAGCTTTGCTGGGAATCCCACGTTTAAGCGACTAAAAATGAAGCGCGTCCGATTCCGCGGTCAGAGTACGTGAACACGTGAGTTGTAAGATTTTTTGGCGAAAGGTATGGATCATTTCGTTGATTTATTCCACGATTGGGATTGGGAATCGTTTTTTTTGCAGACACCGCAAATGCGAAAAGAGGAGACAATAATTGGGCTTGGAAATTTTGAAAAACAAAAAACACACACATATATATTTTTTTTTTTTTTGTTTTTATCTTTTCTTTAGTCTGCAGACATACCGAATTTTGATGATAAGAAGTAATTTTTTAGTAAATTGACTTTGGTTTGATGTGCCGATATGTCTTTTAGGTTTTGTGATCTTGTTGCTGAAGAACAAGTCTTTACCCTAACCAGAAAACATGTTTTTATTTAAATTTTGTTTTTTGATTTTTGTTGATTCTTTTCTTCAACGAAAAAATTAAAATACCACTGAAGTTGAAAGCGTTGCACCAGATACCAAAAATGGATACCGACTATTCCTTATTTATCTTGGTATATAGTTTACGTTTAATAATTCAGTAATTATCTAATTATTGAATTCAATAAAAATAAAATAGTCTGCAACGTGACCGAACGCAAATATGTCATGCCAGTAAAACTTTAAAGCTATAATTTGCATAAAACACCTGTTTTGGTATATCTAATGACAGCTGAGTGTTATACAATTTTTTTTTTTCTTTTAGAATAAACAAAATAATTAAATAAATCCACAAATGAGAAAGCAGAATATTTTTTTAAATTTATAAATGTGGGAATTTATTTAAGCTCCATCATTACTCAATAAATTGTGTAATTAATAATAGTCAATGAGATTCTGTGGTTTAAATTCCCATTTGGTTTTCCAGACATTTAAACCACGATTTCAAATAAAAATAAAAAACAAATCGCTCATAAATACCAAATTCGAATCGTAAAAAATTAATTTTAATGATGATGATGATGTATAAATTCTAAACCTTCGTGCTCAGTGCCACGTCGAAAGAGTTTTCGAGATTATATTTGTTTACATTTTTGAGTTCTACCAATTTTTTATTTATTATGATTATATGAACATTTATCATAATGTGAAATACCCCATAATTAATTGTTTTATCACTTTATACTTTAAGGATTACTATTGTGTTTGGAATATAAAATATAATATCTTATATATAATATTTTAAAATTTTATTTTCATATCATGGTATTAAAATGGTATAAGTTCAAATGTCATAAAGACTATTTTACTTTACAAGAATATAGAGAAAAATTATGAAATTTTGAATTTATACCATTTTCAAAATAAACGGCTCAATTGTTCTTAATAAGCTGTATTTTGGATTCGACTGCAAAAACTAAACTTCTTATTATGATTCTCATTTTTATTATTGTTATATTTAGGTTTACCTTGTTTTGTTGCAAGTTGTTCTATTTTTCGTTCTGATAAACCTATTGCTTATTTCAATCCAAAATAACTCCTTTATGGGGTTACATACAGAATTTTCAGAAAATCGACTTTTTGTTTTTTACAGATTATTATTTTCTATAGTTTTAGGCATATTTCTGTGAAAGTCGATTATAAAAATTCCACATAGAACGAAAGTTATTATAGAAAACGTGACTGCCCGACGAGAGTCTGATGCACGAAGGTATGTAGCTGTCCCTTGTTTGAGGCAGCTGGCTGTTACTTTCGGAGCCTTTCAGCCTGTCGGAAAAAAATAAACAACAATAATTGTTTACTGACAAGAAACGCATACAATATGAAGCTGGAATGGGAGATTAGACGTAAGTTAACCATATAAATTAAAAAATTCATAAAGTCCTTGCTTTAGCTGCGCGCGACCTCGAGCGAAATGTATTTGGAACTTTAAATGCGTTTTTTTCAGAACTACTTTTTCCGGCATGGTTTACATGATAATTCATACAGATTTTAATATTTTTGTATGCTTTTTTTTTAAATATTTAAAATTGTTTTCTCTTATAGTCTGTCGAGCCGGATTTTTAATATTGTGATTAAAAAATTTTATAAACATAATTAAAGTGTGAAATTTATGACACAAAATGCACATTTTTTTTTAAACTCCCGTAAATTGCCAAATTTTTCTAATTTCAAAAATCCGGATCGACAGACTATAATTACAACTATTTTTAATAAGAATTTTTTTACGTTTTGCAAATCTATCAACATTTCAAGGAGAAATGATGCATACCGTGGAGCAACTTTTTTTTTATAGTGCTTCGGGAATCATGATTTTTTATTTAGTAATTTTTGAAAAAAAAAAAAAAAATAAATAAATTATATAAATATAAATTTCTTATAAAGCTTAAATACTAGTAAACAATGTGTAATAGTTATTTTTTTGCTATCCATTCTAAAAACAGTTTTTCTTTTAGCGCATTTTTGGCACTGCGTTACGTATGTAACCCCTTAAGGTGAAAAATACTCCCTTACAGTTCAGAATTTTGCTACCCTATAAAATCTTAAAACGACAACACTAATCTGTACTTTAAATGTTTATTCGGCCGCAAGGAGGTGCGTTTGTTGGATAAATTCGGCGGCAGGACAGTTGCAATGTAAAATATATCAAAAAAGGGACTACCATATTGCATGTTAGGTCATAGCTCCGCCACTTCGCTACCACGGCCGCACCATCGACTGAATCAATTTAAAAATACATATTCTGCATAAACTGATTCGGCCATTGTTCACAAATTATTTCTACTTCGTGCCGTTTCATATTTTTCAAAAACATTAAGGACCGCGTGCAGCCGTCGTACCGCTCTGTAGAAATTGTGCAGCCGCAGTACAGCCGAAGTAGAGCCACCTTTAATTTTTACTCCGGAAGTACTATTGATGAAATTCTTGTTTTGAAGACCAACAGCGGAAAAATACGGCACTACAAATCTGAGCAATGCGTAAAATAAAATATGATTAATAATGAAAATAACCTCAATTACTGGAACAATATAAATTACACTTTAGTTTAGAAATAATATTTAAAGGAGTCAAAATATGTCCGAATAAACTCATTAAATTGCTCTGGTAAAGAAATCAATAGTAGTTCAATCTGTTCAATTAAGGACGAATTTTATGGCTACCAATTTAAGTTTAAAGAAAGAATAGATTAAAGTCCTATAATTGTTCGTAATGAATATAATACAAGTCTTTCTTGTGAATCAAACTCATTTTGTTTCAAATGAAACATTCAAAATAAATTTATTAAATTATTTAAAAAATTTTACTCAACAAATTAAGGGGCACCACTAGTGTAACATTTTGAAAAAAAAAAATTTTCAAGTGGATATTTCAAATAGTTTTTGAGTTACAGCCATCTGAAGAGCAGTCGCTCATCGTATCGAGTAGTGATGGGCATAACAAGACCAAGACCAAGAGCAAGACTTTAATAATCGATACGAATATTAATACCAAATCTTGGTCTTACACACTTGGTTTTGGTCTTCAATTTAGTGATGAGCAAAATTGGTCTTGGTCTTGCAGAAATTCTAAGACCAAGACCAGTACTACATATACCTGCGGTAGCATTACCAAGACTCGATTTGCAAGACCAAGACCATGTTTGCGAGACTTCACCAAGACTTGCTGATTGAAAAATATTTCCTTCTACTTTATTCGCTAGTTTTAAGAAAATTATCTATCTGTAACACGCGGTTTAGTGAACTTTTATTAATTGAACTGATACTCCAAATTGGAAAGTATCCAGTTCTACAGTTTTTGACACATTATTCGAGCTTTTATGGGCCAGCCTTAGTCTTTTTTTGCTCATCACTAGTATCGAGGTACTGAGATTTGTATGAGTTAAATTTTAAACGCGTTTTTCTCGAAACTACTTTTTTCAAATTTTCTGCAGTTGTAACTCGATCATCCGATCGATTTGATTCTTATTGCAACTTCTTTCATAAATGTTTCTCCGTGCCATAAACCTCCAGTTTTCCGAATAAATAAAGGAATTTTGGCAAGCCAAAAATCATTAAATTTTTAGCGCGAAAATTGATATTTTGTTTTTAAAACCACCATTTTTTTAAATTTAATTATTTTTTTTCGATCGAGGTTTATGGCACGGGAAATATTTTTTTAAAAAAATTTTTTGGTTTTTTTGATTTCACGCACTGTGAAGGTCTTTATAACTGTAGCAGTGGTGGCACTTTTTTTTTGGAGTCTTGGAAAATTGCGAATAACTTGCTGAAGTTTTTGGTCCAAAATTGTTATAATGTATTTACCATATATCCACAAATTTATCCTTAAAATATTAAAACATTCCATGTAGTAGTTATCTTTAAAAAAAATTACCAAAAATCACCTTTTTTCAGGTGGTCACACTAGTCCCCCTTAACTTTGATAAAGTAATCAATGGTTTCGCTTCTATATAAGTTAAGAAATAAAAGTTGGCGTAATACTTTGTTTTATTTATATATCTTGAAAATAGTTTTTTTTTTAATTTTAATAACTTCTATTATTATTACAATAATCACTTTTAAGATAGATCTTGTAATTTGTCATGTATATTATAGTTTTGTAAGTGATTGTATTCGAATACTGGAAAACCAGAGGTAGAGCAACCTCAAGGATACTCGAATCTACCCCATGTATTTTCCGCGATTTTTTCTAGTTTACTAATTACGATGTTTTTTCGTAATTTTTAACAAAACTAGGAGTTCGAAGGCATTTTTGGTTATCGTGGCTTGAATAATTGAAATAAAAGTCTGATTTTTTCTCCCCAGCTGAATGTTAGGCCTATCCAACAAAACAAGAATTTATCTCAATTATTCATACCAAAATTGTCTTCGAAATCGTAGTTTGGTAAAAAATCATGAAAAAATATCGTAACTCGTAAACTACAAAAAATCGTTTGGTGTTCTACCTCTGGACTATTTAGTGTGAAAAGTCAAGATGTGTTAGATCTGATTACACTTAGCTAGAAAAAAAAAAACACTAAATAGCAATCCCATAAAAACTTCAAGTTTCCAGTACTTCTAGAACTCAAACAAACATACAAGTTCAATAGAAACCAAGTAAAAATTACCAAATAAATTCACTGTCACGGAGTAATTATTATATGTTGTTATTAGCGGCAACGATTCAAGAGGTAATCATTGCTTGCTCTGACTATTGCTTCAAGATTATAAATAATATACTTGTGCCGCCGCAATTGGAACGTGAACTAGAACGTATCATCCAGATCCGATTTCTATCTAAAGACAACACCTCCTTGTAATAAACAAAGTAAAAACTATAAGCGCTTCAGTTTTGCCTAATAGAGTAAGGAAATATAAATAAAAAAATAAATAAATAAAAACAACAATAACATCAAAATCACAAGTAATTTAATATTTAAAATTAGTATACAAGCAATAAACTTAATATAATACTAAATTCGTATATTCGTGTATAATAATAATTGCACATCTTATACAGCCTACACTGTAGGCACAGCTGGGGCACCGTCCGGCCTAAATATACAAGACATTAATTGCAGATATTGCGGCGCATATACTAAGTCCACTGGCAGCATAAAGCACGGCGCTGGTCGTGTTCAGCCACGCGATCAGCGACCCTACACTCATCGACACGATCAGTTGCGCGACAAAAACCATGCTGCTGATTATGGCGATGTCGGTACCCAAACCGCGGGATTGCTTTAACGGAACGTTCTCACCACTCTTCACTTTGAACTGCAAGAAAAATTTATTTGATGTTATTTTTAGTAAGAAGCGGCAAGATATTTAAGAAAATTTAAACTAATAAATTCAATTTCACTATAAAAATTACACTAATTTATCAGCAATTTTGTATAATAGGTAATTTTTTTGATAGGATATTTTCCGTAGATTGTAAGTTCAAAATCCAAAGTTTCTAGGAAGTTCGGAAGTTTGTTTACGGAATAGAATAACCCTATTTAATATATTAAATAATATTTTTGAAAAATTTGTAAAAACTAAGGTTGGGTCTATTAGACTAGTTTACAAAATTTTAACTTTTTTTTTTTTGTTCTTCATACGAAATGTAATTTTTTCTTTCCTATAATGGAAACTAATCATTCATGTAAAATTGTGATTTTTCCATCACGCCAAGTTTTCGAGAAAAATAGGGTTAAAAATTAAAAGAACCATATTTTAGCCAATTTTCGAAATTTTTTAATAACAACGAAAGTTCGTAGAAGCTCAAAACGTAAGTCAAATTAAAGTTTGAAGTCTTAACTATTGCTTTATAATATCTTATTAGTGAATTTTATTAAAATTTATTCAGGAAACGAGTTTTTCATGAAATAAATGAATAAATGTAGAAGTGGGGTTCTAATGAAAAATTTGTAAAAGGTTTTAATTAACTGATAGTTTTATAACTATAGTATAGAATTTAAGCATTCATTTGACCTACGTTTAGGATCGCTACGATATACATTTATTTTTTTTAAAAAATTCCAAAAATGGCTAAAATACAGGCTTTTAACATTTTTAACCCAATTTTTCTTGAAAATGTGACATGATGGAATTTTTTTATTATTTTTTTCTCGAAATCAGAGAATCTTAATAACAACATGCTTAGTAAATTTTTTAAGGGGATAAAAACCTTGTAAACTAGTGTTATTAAAATAGATCTGGTTTGACTCCACTAGCGAAGACACGTTTTCAAAGAAGAGATGTTAAGAAAATGAGTGTCTTCGCTAATCGAGTCGAACGAAATCGAATTTCAGAATAGGGCTCTCTATTTTCTATTTTCACCTTAAATATCGAAAACTATAAAATACATATGAATACTTACACATCCCTGAGCGTGATATTTCGCTATCAAGATATATGGAAAGGTAAATATAGTTGCATAAATAATACCAGCTGTTGAACTCAGTACGAGAACACCAATTTTTGTCGGCCATACACCCAAAATAAGCATACCAGTAGCATAAACTAGAATTCCACCAATGTAGAGTACCTTTGTCCTAGAAAGGAAAGTTTTATATTATTAATCTCTGGAATAGTATTCATGATATCGTAAAAAAAACATCTTCATTTTGTATAAGTAGAATTGAAGTTAAATCGAATTTTGTAAGATACATATTATTTTTTTTTTAATTTATTATATTAGTTTTGTCAGATGTTAGTTACGATATTTTTACTAAACAATTTTATTTCTCACTTACCCAAGCAATTGTAGAAGTTTTTCCACGGACATTGAATAAATACAACATGATAGTGCATAAATTGACATACCCCAACAACCGAATCGGACACCTTCTTCGTACAAAATGTATTTACTTGATCCAAAATCGGCCTAAATTATAAATAATTCTTAAATTTCAATTAATCAAATTAAATTTTAAAATAACTTACAGATGGATCTCCACCAAAAACAGCTTCACCAACGAAATCAGTAAAATACAAACAGTAGCAAACATGACCCATCCAGCATAACAAATTTGTCAGACATAAAATTCTCATTGATTTTGGCATAATTACGATACTTTTCAAATATTGTCTTAGTGAAATTTTCTCATCAATATAATCTATTTCCGTAGACAAAGTGGTAGAGGATAAATCCTTTGGATCTTTTTTCCCCAATTCAAAGTCAGACATTTTTATATCCAAAGAAGTTGTCTAAAAATAGAATGAAAAAAAAAAGATTTTTTTTAAATAATAGAAAATAACTGGTAAGTAAATTTTAAATTGCGAATTATTCAATATTTGGTCTTTAATACCTATTTAAAGATAGACCAGTTGGAAATCATATAGTATACATATTTATAAAACAAGCAATACTGAACTGATCATCTTGAAATTTTAGCATATTAATTCAAAATTTCAAAAATTTGGTTTTATTAAAAATTGATTTAAAATCGTATATTTTTTCTTTTTATTAAAAAAAAATTTCAAAACGAATAAGATCAGAATAGCTCCTTTAAAACTAAATAATAATAATAGCTACCTCACGAATATAATAAACAGCATTATTATTTTTCGACAATTCCTTCTTAATGGCAACAGCAGACAAAGGTTTAAGAAGATCATCTTTTTCCATAAGGCCGAGTGGAATTTCTCTGAAGCTCGTTATAGTTAAGAAGAAGCATATCACAAAAATAACAGTTACAATAGCAAAAACAGTAGGAATATTTCCTCCAAGAAATGATCCAATACTCGTCTTTTCCCAATCAATTCCTCCCAAAGCATATCCAAAAGTACCACCAAATCCAGCCATTATAGAAAACGTACTTAGAGCTTTAGCATGATCTTCAGGAATGCAAACATCCAATAAATATGCTCTTGCTGGTGTTTGACAAGTATCAGCATCAAAATCCAATAAAATAGTCCCCAAAATAGTTAAAATCACAGCATACTTGTAGCTTCCTAAAGTGGTAACGACATCAGAAGATGCTACGATTGGTGGTGCTATAGTATGACTGTCATTCGTTCCGTAGAAGGTAATCACTGGAGAGTTTGCTACATCTCCAAGAAGTTGCCCAAGATCTTTTCCATAAGGCACTAATAAAAGACCAGAAAATATACCAAGAGATAGTAGAATTATAACAGGTCTACGTCGTCCTAGACTCAATCGACATCGATCACTGATTGATCCTAGAAGAGGTGCGATAAAAAATCCAAGTAAGGGTGATAAACCCCAGACCATTGTCATAAGTTTATGATCAATTCCAATTTGAAGTAAGATCGGTGATACAAAGGCGGTTTCTGCAGCATATGCAAATTCAATGCCTACGATTATGCTTGCTAGACGAATAAAATCGAAACGTGATTTTGATCTAAAATGCAAAAATTAAATTATACCTTCATATAATTTTAAAATATAATATTTACCTAAAGACGTGAGAATAGTCCTTGTTTTGCTTCTGGGCATGCTCCTCTCTGACCTTCAGCATGTAATTCACCATGGGATCTTCTCTAGCGATCGCTATATCTGTACGCTTGGGACCACCTACCATTTTTTATGGTATTAAGAACTCTGAAATTGATAAAATATAAAAAAATAATTAATATTATTCTAATTTCTCCCATTTAGCATTATTTTCAGATTATATTTTAGTCTAAAAATTTACTTCGTCTTTTAATATCAAAAACATCGATTCTACCGATCTTTTTGGTGAGTTGCAAGTTATTTTCATGAATGAAGTTTCTCTCAAAAACATAAACGCAAAATTCAATTTTCAGGAATTGCAATTATGCAAATTATGAAAAAAAACCAAAAATTAAATCTACTATCAAAAATTCAAAATTTTGGATCAAATGTTGCATTCAAAACTTTTGAGCTTCAAAAGATTTACTGATTTATATGAAAATGAATAAGTTTACTAATTTCGAGCTTGTTATGAAAATTAAGATTGATATTAAGATGAATTTATTTTTTGTACTTTGTATTTGTTGTTTCTTTAATTACTGCTGCAAAGTTATATGGAGCAACATTCTTATTCGTATTTAAAAATACACTTACAAGGAAACGTTCTCAGTTGTGTCTCACCGATTTTGATGAAATTGATATAACGTATTTTTTTATCTGCGGATAAAAAAATTTAAGGGGTGAAAACCACCCCTAAAGTTTAACCAAAAAAAAAGGTTTTTCCTAAATATTTCAAATTCTAATAAATTTTTTTGAATGAAACAAAATGGAAATGATGCCCCATAAATATACTAAGCTTTCATAAGTAATCCGGTTCCCGAGGGTGACAACCCTTATTTTTTATTGCAGAAAAACGATTTTGTTTTATATTTTTGCATCACAAAAATAACGGTTTTAGTTAAAAACTATTGAAAAATATTTTTTTACATACGATTTTGAAAAATAAAGTTGACGTGTTTTTGGGTTTTCAAAAAAAAGCTCCTCAAGGGGGTAAACAACCCCTAGCACTAATACGTAAATGACGTATATTCTTTCAGACATCAGTTTTTTCGTGAAAACCAGTATTAAGGGGTTTTTGGAGTCGCTGATTGCGAATCTGATGTTAGATTTAAAAAATTCAAAATGGTGGATCCAACATGGCGGACAAACTTTTGAAAAATACACCAATTTTTATAAAAAAAAACAATAAATAAAAGTACCCCCTAAAAGTGCGTATCGGCAAATAAAAAAAAATACATGTCTTTTATTTTTCGATACTCTATAACATATTTCAGTTTCATCAAAATCGGTGAAACACACCTCAGGACGTTTCCTTGTTAGAATCAGATATAATAATAAATACCAATTTAGATCAAAATGGGTCAAATTTTCGTCTTTACACATTAATATAATTTTATTACAATACAATATATACTGGTTTTTAATTTTCTCCTAAAATAAGTGTTAACTTTAGATCAAATTCAATTAACTCTTGAGGGTATTTTTCTTTCAATCACATCTTATCCACAGATAGATAGAATAGGCTCAAAGTCCTTAAAATGTATGAGAATCATATACACGCAATTGGTTGAATGGTAAGAATATTTAATTTAAATTCGTAAATCACAACATGCTTTCTTTAAAAAAAAATATATTCATCAAATCGTCTTAATCACTTTTCTCAGAAATACTTCTTATCAACAGAAGTCATTCAGCCAAGTCTCGGCATAAATTAATAATATTTACAAGCTTCCTTTTAAGAGTTAAAACTTTTCTTACACATTTCATCTATAAATTAATTAATGTCACGATTTTATTGTTGAACTTGTTTGATTTTTAGCGCCTTTACAGTTCAAATGGAAACCTGTCCAATTTAAATGTCTGGTTGGAAAAAGTGAATCGCGTCACGTTGTTGTGGTATCTTAATCATATTATGCACATTGCCTATATAGGTTTCTGATGAAATTTTCCATCGGTAGAAGTTGTTTTGCAAACATTGGATTGATTTTGCATATGCTATTTTAAGTATAAGGTGATTGTCTTATGGTAATTCGAATTAATACACGTAGAATGCGGATATCAATGTTATTTTGATTTAGAATGTAATTTATTTAGCTTATGATAAAACAACCCTTTTTTATAACAATATGTTAGGGTAGATATTTAGGTCAAGGTAATAATATGAACAAGATTCTAAATACTTGGAAATCATTGTCATAAAAACATTATTTTGTAATATCATTTCTTAAGTCAAAATTGCCTAGCGAGTCTAGAAAATACAGTTTTTAATACCAGTATATTTTCACATATCAAAAATTCAAAAATAAAATTTAATCCGTGTATACGTTTATTATTTTCAAAGAGACAAACAAGCAGACCAAATCTAGAAAATTTAAAATAAATACAATATCAAAGTAAAAAAATACAATTTCAGTAATTAATAATAATTTTTACTTATTGCATTTTCATCAAAGATAGGAAAAAATTGGGTGTAAACAATTGATGTTTATTTTTGAGTTTAAAAGTCCAAAAATTTAAATTAATTAATTATAAAATTCTAGAAACTGATTAATTTAGATACGTTTTAATTCTGAAAGATATTGCAAACATACGTTGTACTAATTACGTATTTTAAAGATTAAGTAAGAAATCTTCATTATGCTTTAATACATTTTAATCGCAATTTTATAAATCTTTAAAAACGTAAAATAATCCATAGATTGTTCCAAATAACTCGACGAGTTCATTCGTACTTCAATAACTTATCAGAAATGCCTCAGTTTGTCAACAATTAATTAATTTTTTTTTTTTTAAAGAAGCGCCGTCTGTCTTTTTCAAAACATTCCCTCCCCCCGGATGTCAGACAGCGGCGTCATCTCAGGGGCATTTTACGTTTATTGATGATTATATATAAAATAAAACCTAAACCAAAATAAAAACTTATCTCTAACATCTAAGTGATTATGCGCTTTCACCGGCTAATTCAATCAAGGTTTAATTGCAGATTGATAGATTAATTGTCTGTGACAATTGATCGTTTGTCGTTTATTGAAAAATAGGTGTGTTTATTTATAATTTTTAAGGCGAAAGAGCATTAAAAGGGGGCATGTTATGCATATAGTGATTGATAAGATATAAGTTGTGGCGGTTATAAATTGTATACAACTGCATTAAGATGAAACTGAAAATCTTGTAATATTTATAAGTGATGGTCAGTTCAAGAAGTTATGTTTAAAGAAGCTTTTAGCGATTGTATGAGATTTAAAGCCTACAAATTAGCATCGTGTGAGGGCGTTAACAATTTATTCAAATTTCAATACTTTGTAAATAATGTGAAATGAAGCCTTCATGTTGTGTTATCTCCATCTATAGTAGTTCTAGGGATTTTATGTTTATTCATTTTATAAAATAGTTTTTGAATATAGTATTGGTTGAAACAAGTAACTTCTGCTTTCTTTACCTTTTCAAAGTCTTGCTAGAAAAAGAATACTAATATAAAATTTCATGAACTTTCAGAATATGATAATGATTTTGAATTAAAATTGGAACTACAGAAGTTATGTTCGCTTATTTTAAGAAAAATTGGTTTTTTCAAAAATTTTTTTTTAGAAAATCATTATTTATGGCTCGAAACCAATGAAAAATTTGGCGGAAAAGCAATAATATCGCGTCCATGGACCTTGTTCCTTAATTTGCAGATGAGTACGCTTTGAAATTCAAAATAGCGGTGTTCAAAATGGCGTTTGAAAGTCGCAAATTCAATGACATATAATATTATGACTATTACAAAAGAAGTTTTTAATGGATTTATTCAAAAACTTATACAGGGAGGTTTTTGAGCTCGCTGATTGCAAAAATGGGGTCATATTTAAGGAATTTCAAAATGGTGGGTTCAAGATGGCGGACAAAGGCATTAAAATTGTATAAATCTGAGCATAAAATAGCACTAGGGGGTTTTCGGGGTCACTGAATGCGAATCTGAGGTCAGATTTGCAAAGATAAAAATGGCGGATCCAAGATGACGGAAAAGATTAAAATCACATGGACCTTAGCAAAAATTTGCACTGAGGGGTTCTTGGGGTCGCTGAATACGAATCTGAGATAACGGGTTAAGGGGAGTTGACACACAAAAAAGTTGAAATTTTTTTTTTTTGGAAAATTGGAAAATTCGAAGGGAAAAAAGAGATTGATTAATGAAACTTTGCATTAGTCTTCCAAGAATACAAAAAAAAACTTGTTTAGATTTCTCCAGGCTGTTTGAATTTTTCCAAAAAACACCTCAAAAAACAACGGTGTACACGATTTTGAGTCACTGGAACGTCTGACAAAAAAAAAGGATTTTAATTGGTATGAAAATCTCTAGGAATTGAACCGAAAAGACCAATTTTCATCGAAAAATTACAAAATTGCTGCGTTTTTCAAAAAACACACATTGATTGGTTCAATCCCCGGAAAATTATGTGTCAAATAACATATCAAAATTTCAGACCGATCGGTCCAAAAGTTTTTTTTTTTAAACATGATTTTTTTAGAAAATCGCGTTTAACGTTTTTAAAAGATATTTTCAAATGAAAAGCTTACCTAAATTTAATCTGCAATGCCCGCACCGAAATCGAATTCGACTTTTATACAAAGAAATTCTTATTCTTGGACGTATTTCCTATCAAAATCAATCATAAAAAAAAATATCGATTTTTTGAAAATATGGGTGTGTCTAGTCCCCTTAACTATTTTTTAATAGAGAGTATTTCAAAATCAAAAATGACTGTAAAGCTTTCTTTATTGATTTCGTACGTTTACGTACTTTTCAAAAATTATGTGTTTCTAAAAATCGACAAAAGACTGCATGAAAGTATAAAGTTCCAAGCAGAATTTCGTTTATATATTAATATAATAATTTCGTTAAAAGTAAAGCGAACAAAAACCCACCAAATATTGCGTCTAAAATTTATTATAAAATTTACTCAAACTTTTATAAAACCTAATCTTTACTAAGTTCGCATTGAATTGAAATTTACCCATACCAGAAACTTTAAATTGTGCACAAAGAACATCACACCTTATGTCCACATTGCGTCAAAAAATTAATGCTAACATTTGTTCAGATCAAGATTTTTTGATGTTTGACTGACTGAGCAAAATTAATGACAATTTGATGTGCTTTTGAAAATATAAAAATTTTGCTTTACGTAACGTTTTATAAAATTTAAATCAATGCAAAATTTGCTTTTAATCTGATAAAGATTGGATAATGAAAAAACGTTGTTATTATATTGGCTCAACTTTACATGTAATATTATTAAGCTATTTTAAAAATTATTGATTTGTCAGGATTGTTCCAATATTTAAAAAATTTAGTTCGGTTTCAAAATGTTAATACCATAAATTGCTTCAATCATTTACTAGATTTACAAAAAAAAAATCGATGATAGTATCTTAGCAATATAACATGATATGAAGTAATTCAACATTTAGTACACTTAACCTCTTAAACATCTAACCTAAAGATGTTCCATTAAAAAAAACATTATTTCGTAATTTTTTTTTAATTATCTTTCTAAACCAGAGGCATTAATATCAATTACACTTTGGAATATTGTTGCTTGATGCTCAATGTCTAAGACCAGAAACCAGATAGCAAGCATTAAACCATTGTTATCGGTCTCACACAGATGTTTTAATAAAATTTATACAGGTGGCTAAGAAAAAATTGATGACGACGTTTTCAAAAATACGTGGTAACTTGTATATTATATTCGAAACTATTTAAAATTTTTTGTAGAACTATGTTGTCCAACTTCTACTCCCTTATTCCAACTATATATAATAGCGTTGGTAAAAGAATATACAACTCATCTAATTATACTTAACTAAACAATTGTATGACGTATTAGCTAAAATTTGTCTACGAATTATTAGACGTTGAAACGTGTAGATATATAAAAGTAATATTACACTTACCCTTATTAAAAATTCAAAAATCACTAAAAAATTAATTTCCTTGGATTCAAGTATCAAACTCAGAATTGGTCACTTGTAAATTTATAGTTTTTCTCTTGCACAAATTATTAAACAAAAAATAAATTTGAACTTTCCGTAATTTGTAGTAAAGGGGATGAATTTGGTATTTTCTCATAACTAATTTTATCCCGGCGAAGAAATTTTCGTAACTTTTAGTCACAAAACTTTTCTTATAAATATAAATATTCGGTGAATATTATCCCAACACTTTCGGCACTAAGTAAGCACTAGCATTTCCAAAAACAAAAGAAACCACCTGACTTCACAACTGAATAATTTTATTTTGACTGAGAATCGAGATACAGCTGCTGCAAAATCTGAACCTATAATTTCTATTGTGACCGAATTTTAAGAGAACAAGTAAACTCCAATCGTACTCGTTTCAAGATACTAAAATCCAACTACGGAACAACCACTATTTATACAAAACTTAAGCTGATAATGGACTTAAGATTCATCTCTTACATTTGCTGAGAGCTTTGCTGCAATCACAGCTAAGCTTTCTTAGATAATGCGAAATCTTCTATTCGAAGTAGCTTTTATCTCAGAGGTAGAGTTTTTCAATTGAATGAGGTTTCATTCAACAAAATTCGCATCGTCAGCTGCGATGTAAATGAAAACCAAAGCATGTTTATAACAAAAGGGAACACAGGTGACGTTTTTCCTTATCTTATTTTTTAGATTTTGATACAATTAGCGGAACAAAGTGGAAAATTTCTAATAGATATAGGTAGTAATAAAGAAATCATTAGTGAGAGAAAAGTAAACATTTATGAGGAAAATACATAGTGCATATCATAAATATGTTTTATTACAAAACTTTTTTATAGATGCATTACACATTTTCTATATGATGCTTCAGTTTCAAGTTTTCAAAAAATCTGTGGGGAGAGAATTATATGTAAAAATGCATTTGACGAGAGAGAGCTTTCATTTGTGACCCATATTTGGTACACGTTGCACGGAACGTGTTAAATAAAAACCACTCTGTACTTTTCGTAAGAGAGTGGCACAAACACAACAATATTCGTTCCAGGTCGCCTTTAAAAATTCACAATGAAAAAATATATACAATCTCATCCGTATTTATGCTCGGTGTGTGCTATCTATTCCTCTTCCCCTTTCTTTGATTCACCATTTCCTTTTAAATTAACATTACAAAGAGAGGTAGAATTGAAGAACCAATACCAGTGCAAATCGTTCCAGATCACTTGTCTGTGAGAATTTTTTAGTGACTTTTTTTCTCTCTATATTTCTTAAAAGATTTTACAGAGTAGTAGTCTTGATCTGCTTTATTTATTACGTATTTTTCAAAGCTTGCATATGGTTGGAATTTTATATAAATATTTATATATACTATAGATATTCGTTGATGAAATCTTCATCATAAATTAAGTACGGCTTCAATTGTTTACATGATGATTTATCGTGTAAAGCTCAATCTTTTTCTTACCGGAGGTTGCCAACTCTTTGAGATTGCAAGTAACTGAGATGCCATTTGGTTTTAGTTTTGCGGTTTTTATATTACATGAATCTTTAAGGAAATGCGATCTTATTTTGCTTTCTATTAAGAGGAAACAATGAAAATTCTCTGTCATTCAAACAATTGTAATATAACCTCAGGTTTTCTTTCGACGCAGTTTCATAGATACTTTTGAACCCTGACCATCACAGCACGAATTTTATTGCGCTGTTGTTTTATTCTTGGTATGTTTTTGTTTTTAATATTTACATTCCAAAAGTGAAAGCAATGTACCATATTATCTAGAATTTCTAGAAATCTAGAAGATCTAGGAATTTCGTTATAATTTTCTTGTAAACTTCTAATATATTACTCGATATAAATGGATCATTTTATAAAAGAATCTTGATAAACTAAGAATGGTTTTATATCTAACAATTGAACATGTTCGTAATATCTAAGGTACTAAAATTAAAATTTTATAAAAACGTCCTACGAATGGCCACGAATGGCGCATGTTTACTTTTTATACTCATCTTGTGTAGATTAATTTTGCAGAGTTTCAGTCAAATCGGCAGCGGGAGAAAAAAGTTATGTATACAGGGTGATCAAAAAATATGGAAACAGCAAAATAACTTTCAAGGAATGTATTTTGGGGAAAAAGGGTTTAGACAAAAGTTTTAGGATTTTTCCCTGGCTATTCAATGGCGGTCTTAGATTCAACCTTGATCATGACCTTCAAGTTCATTTCAAGGTAAAGTTGACCTTTTTAAATGAAAACCCATATTTTTGACCACGGAAGTGGTAAGAACAGGAAATTCTACGTTCAGATCAGAGATCGGCAAAAAAATAATATTTCTCTTTCGATTTTTCAATTTGTAAACAATTTCTAATTGCAACATTGAAATTATCAATTATTCAAAAATTAATAATCATCGTTCTAGAATTTTCCATTGCACAAATAATCAGTAATTGCTCAGGCAAACATTTATGAATACCCAAATACCGATAATTTACCCTCCAAACAGTGTGATTATTCAAGCAATCGGTAATCCATGGGCCAGAAATTCGAGAATACTCAACTACTCAGCAATGTTCTGTGAGAAATTTCTGATTACTCCAGCAATCGGTAATCCATGGCTCAGAAAGTCGAGAATACTCAACTAGTCGGTAATTTGCTGTGAGAAATTTCTGAGTACTCTAGCAATCGGTATTCATGGGCCAGAAATTTTAGAATACTCAACTAGTCAGCAATTTATCGTAAGAAATTTCTGATTACTCTAGCAATCGGTATTCATGGGCCAGAAATTTTAGAATACTCAACTAGTCAGCAATTTATCGTAAGAAATTTCTGATTACTCTAGCAATCGGTATTCATGGGCCAGAAATTTTAGAATACTCAACTAGTCAGCAATTTTCTGTAAGAAATTTCTGATTACTGTAGCAATCGGGAATCCATTGGCCAGAAATTGAAGAATACTCAATTAGTCGGTAATTTTCTGAACCACATTTTTGATTACTCTAGTTTTCGGTAATTTGTTGACTAGAAATTTGAAAATACCCATTTTCGTGTGATGTATGATATGTTAGGAATCCCGTATCGCATTAGTCATGTGAGTTATGTCACACTGTATGTTATGTTTGACAAAGCACATATAACAAATCACATATAACATGTTTGCACATACAGTTATGTTATTTGTAATATGTGATGAGACGCATAACATATGTTACACATAAAGAATATGCGGGGAACGCACTTAACATTTCCCATATGACATGTCAGGTCACATACAATGAATATGAGATTTGTAACTAAACGAAGCACATATTTATATGTCACATATGTTTTGTGACAAATCACATATTACGTTGAAGCAAGTACAACATGTTCTCTATGGCTATGACATATGACGAAGAGTGTAAGTTGTATGTTTTATACAATATATATGTATATTATACAACATACACGTACACATCAAATATCACATGTGACAACGGCACATGACAACTCATGCACAACAGCTGACGTGACACTGTATGTGACACTGTATGTGACATGACATGAGACATGACATATGACATGACATATGACATGACATATGACATGACATATGACATGACATATGACATGGCATATGACATGACATATGACATGACATATGACATGACAATGACATGATATGACATATGACATGATATATGACATGACATATGACATGACATATGACATGACATATGACATGACATATGACATGACATATGACATGACATATGACATGACATATGACATGACATATGACATGACATATGACATGACATATGACATGACATATGACATGACATATGACATGACATATGACATGACATATGACATGACATATGACATGACATATGACATGACATATGACATGACATATGACATGACATATGACATGACATGTGACATTACACCAGGGGCCGTGACGTTTATGATATTTTCGATAAAAATCAAATCTAAAAAATTATTTCCTGACTGTTATTTTTCTAGACAAAAATAAAAAGTGTGTTCTCATTTTGATTTTTAAAATCAGAAATAAAAATCATACCCTGATTTTTATTTTTAAGATCGGAAACAAAAATCCGAAAATGATTTTTCTTTTAAATGAAAAAAATGCTTTTATTTTTATCATCAAAAATAAAAATCAGAAAATGATTTTTATTTTTAAAATCAGAAATAAAAATCGGAAAGTGATTTTTATTTTTAAAATCAATAAGAAAAATCAGAAAGTGATTTTTATTTTTAAAATCAAAACTAAAAATCAGAATATGAATTTTATTTTTAAAGTCAGAAATTGATTTTTATTTTTAAAATCAAAAATAAAAATAAAAAAATTATTTTTATTTGTAAAATAAAAAATAAAAAAAGGGGATGACTTATATTTTTAAAAAATATATATGTATATACATATATATTGTATACAACATACAACTTACACTCTTCGTCATATGTCATAGCCATAGAGAACATGTGGTACTTGCTTCAACGTAATATGTGATTTGTCACAAAACATATGTGACATATAAATATGTGCTTCGTTTAGTTACAAATCTCATATTCATTGTATGTGACCTGACATGTCATATGGGAAATGTTAAGTGCGTTCCCCGCATATTCATTATGTGTAACATATGTTATGCGTCTCATCACATATTACAAATAACATAACTGTATGTGCAAACATGTTATATGTGATTTGTTATATGTGCTTTGTCAAACATAACATACAGTTATGTCACATATCACATGACTAATGCGATACGGGATTCCTAACATATCATACATCACACGAAAATGGGTATTTTCAAATTTCTAGTCAACAAATTACCGAAAACTAGAGTAATCAAAAATGTGGTTCAGAAAATTACCGACTAATTGAGTATTCTTCAATTTCTGGCCAATGGATTCCCGATTGCTACAGTAATCAGAAATTTCTTACAGAAAATTGCTGACTAGTTGAGTATTCTAAAATTTCTGGCCCATGAATACCGATTGCTAGAGTAATCAGAAATTTCTTACGATAAATTGCTGACTAGTTGAGTATTCTAAAATTTCTGGCCCATGAATACCGATTGCTAGAGTAATCAGAAATTTCTTACGATAAATTGCTGACTAGTTGAGTATTCTAAAATTTCTGGCCCATGAATACCGATTGCTAGAGTACTCAGAAATTTCTCACAGCAAATTACCGACTAGTTGAGTATTCTCGACTTTCTGAGCCATGGATTACCGACTGCTGGAGTAATCAGAAATTTCTCACAGAACATTGCTGAGTAGTTGAGTATTCTCGAATTTCTGGCCCATGAATTACCGATTGCTAGAGTACTCAGAAATTTCACACAGAAAATTACCGACTAGTTAAGAATCTCTAATTTCTCACCGATGAATTACCGATTGCTTAGATAATGGAAAATATGTTTTGGCTTATTACCAAATGAATTAACAATTGGAAATTTATTTAATAAAATTGTAATTTTTATGGTATTGGTTATTATCATCGAAAATATTGACGAAAAAAATATTTTTGCCGATCTCTGGTTCAGATATGACCTTAAGCAACTTGAACTTTGACCTCTGAAGGTCATATCAAGAGATTGATTTCTGGAAAAAATGCTTCAAACAAAAGTTGTAGAGTTGTTGCCTGGCTATCCGGTGGTGACCTTGTATTTGTTTAGACCCATCTTACAGGTATTTGTAACCCAGAAAAACGTCTGGCAATTTTTTTTTTTTTTTTTTTCATCCGCGATAATCCTGCCAGAAGTGGATTTTCTTACTTCAATTACATTAAATAGTATGTATAAAAAGTTTCAGCTTTGTAGCTGTACCTTAATACTTCATTATAGCAGAGGGTTACATTATTAAGATGTAATCAAATATTATGTAATTAAGTGATATGTACCAAAAAATATGAAATTCATTTTCTGAAAAATATGAACCTTTAAACATTTGTAGATCTCCCAAAAACCTAACTAATATTAATACCAAGGCAGAATTGATTTTGATAAAAAAAGAAATAGAATAGAGAATAAAGAAAATATCAAAAGCCAACAAGTGTGGTAATTAAAGATAAATAAATTCTAGTTCTAGAGTTTAAATGTACAATGCAAGCCTATACTGCAATAAGACAAACAATTCGATCCACATAGTAATTTGCATAAATTAAAATGCTTATCTGTTGTAGAATGTTTAGATACAATTTGTTTAATTGTAACTTTCCACTTTAGAAACTCCGTGCATAGAAAATAGCTATAAGTTACTAACAATCGGCATGTAATTTATTCATACGTTTTAGTTTTCATAGTAAACAATTTCTGATTTTAATTGACTACTCATTATTTTATTACGACCTACCGTCACAATCATTTTTAATATTGATCGTTAGTTTAATAATGCATATGAGTTGAAAATGAAAATTTAAATATTTTTAAATGGTGAAAAACCTGATTAAATTACGATTTCGACAATTGTGTACTTGCATATCATATAACCTTAACCTTTCCAAATACAATAGAACAATAAAGATAATGATATAATACGTTTGTCAATATTATATATTTAGAAAAACAAAAGATTTCAGGTACCGTTCTGAGAAATTGTACATAAATATTACACATTTACCTTTGGAAGTGTCAGACGTTGCGTTACATTTTTAGAAATTTTTCAAGTTCAGCACGTTTTATCAGAACATAATTATTATATGTACATATGCTTCTTTTTTTCTACTAAGAGAAAAGAAAATTACGAAAAATTCCACTCCATAAAATTTTAAATTATATTTTCAGAAAAAGTCAGTGCTTGCGCTAAAAATAAACGGGTGAATCGTACACAGTATTTAATTTTCTGTTCTATTTTGTTTTTTATCTACAATAATTTGGCTTTTTCAACATAGATAAGTTAAATATAGGGTGAACCACCGGTTGGTTTCTTTATAAAAGTTCTACAAAATAAAGACTGTTCAATATTTTTCAAACTTTGTCGCTTTATTAGAAAGAGTAAATATTCCGATTAGTTATAGAATATGGTTTTATTTAAGTGACTGCCTAGGCTGGCTTGGCTGTAATCCATCCTGTCAACCCAATTTCGATGCACATTTTCGATGGTTTGGAGCCATTTTTCGCGAATAGCCCGATTAATATTACGCTAAAGTTCTGATTAACAGCCTCCACAAAAAAAAGTTCTCCGACCAAAATTTCTTTTTAAAATTCACAAATTTTTCAACGTTGTTGAAGCGTAAATCTATTCATTTCGTACTGAGGAGATATGATACTGTATTTCTATAAATTTTTGTGCGTGAAAGACCTGTCTGTGTTAAAATAACATGCAATTTAAAAAGAAACTAACAAATGGCCAACCAATGTTTATTTACAAATCGAAACTGTAAGTAAAAGATAACGTTGTGCAAAAATTTAATAAAGGCCAACAATCACAAAATCAGATACTGTGCCTTCACTTTTAATACAAAAAAAAATTGGAAAATTTACTTTTGTTGACCAAAATTTTACCTATAAAACAAAAATATTTTCTTATAATTCAGTGAACTCAATTCAATTTTTCCATTCATTGTTCCGTCTTTAAATCAATAATAAGAAAACCACTTCAAATGATCAGAAAGTAAATTCAATCTTAGTTAATAAACAAAAGCTAGCCGGCCTGTCTGGAGCTATCAACAAACAAAATAAAAATCAAAGATAGAACTACTCGCCCTCTAAATTCCTCAAGGTACTTACATATGTATGTAGGTAAGTGTTAATGTAAATAGTATAAAAATTGATAAAATAGTTTTAAACAAAAACAAACGAACTTTCCTTTGTGGTGTGGAATTTAAAACTATTGTATAACTATTTCGTTTGAGTCTTATTTAAACTTTTCAAAAAAGATTTTTTCACAGAAATCTTGAATATATAATATAGATAAAATCTGAATATAATAGAGGGATATGCAAGTAAGAATAATTAATGGTATAAAATCAACGTCAAACTGTTTTTATATATATTATCGATTTATTTAATTCATTACACGTTTTTCACTGTAATATAATAATTGTAATTGATTATCGTATCATGTTTAAAAGGCAATCAAAAACGTTTAATTCAGCAATTTAGGGGAAATCCCTCAATTAAACTAGCCATATGATATTCAAAAACAGTACGTTTAATGAATTTTTATGAAGCTTATTGTAATTATATCGTTTAGTGGGAATAACCATTGTTTTCTTATGAAAACTCGATTCTAGAATAAGCAATATGAAGAATAAGACTTTTTTAACTGAAAAAGTTTCATAACAAAAGGTTCATTTACCCTTATAAACTATAAAAACTATGTAGATTTTAAATCTTATTTCTCTTGTATCAATCAATCTGTGTTATCTGCAGGAAAACCTGTTTTTTTTCAAAAAAAAAAAAAAAAAAAAATACTTCTGAATTAACAAATTGCGAATAATAAACAGAAAAACCAGCACCTGTTCAAGGTATAAAGGTAAAAAAGATATGAAAACAATAAATTGAATTAAATCAATGTAAAGACCGGAGAATTTGCCAAAATTGGGAATTTCCAATTGTAACTGTTTACGATTTCGTTTTGAGGCTTAAATGTGATATTCATTACGCGTGCGACGTATTGTATAAAAAGAAATAAGAGCTGTCATCAACCTATCTAGATGAGGAAGTGTCGCAGAATAGCTCTAATTTTAGATTTTTGCCTCACATTTTATTACTGACTGTTCCAAATATACAATTTGCGTTTTTTTTTTGCATGGGATACGATCAATGATATATATATATTGTCGATCGCAAATTGAGGTATCAATGAAAATATACCTTGAATTGACCATTAAGAAGGAAACAGTGGCCGATTTTATTAGCTACTCTATCAGTTGCGGAAAAATACGAAATCTCAGACGGTCAATATAATAAACCCATTAACGTTATCTAGACATTATAAAAGATTGTATCAGAAATATCTTTGTTAAGCTTTAAGCCTTCATCAGGTATGTCATAAACAAAAGTAAATATACGAATCACGGTTTGTATCTTTCAATTGCCCGAGTAAAAATCAAATGCCCGTCTTTAGTACAGATTTATCGGATTTATTTATTTTTATTTTTTTTGTGAATGAAAAGCGAAAAACCATTGCGATTCTTGATTATAAAATGCGCGGAATTTACCAGCACAATGAAATGATACATATCTCAATTATTTCACTCATTGTCATAACTCACGTCTATGACGTTGAGGAAAATAAAATAAAGCTTTATTGCAAAAGAGTTTAGTTTTAAGTAATTTGTTATTTTTTTTTAAAATGTCATTCACAACTAATTTAGCGGCATCGCTTACTTTTTAATTTTTAACCTTTTTTTATTATAATTACTGTGCAACAATCGTTTCACGAACAGAAATACACCTAATGAATTAAGGTGAAAAAGTTAGATAATATGCGCTCTAACTAATTACAATAGAAATTCCCAAGATTAGTACGGGTGTGAACGAACGACACGTTTTACAAATAACAATTCACTATTATTTTATTATACTACATATATTAGGGTGCTTTTTTTCGCGACTATTTTTTTTTCAGGATAGGGTTTCTCCAGAATTGAATGCTCTACAAAAGTGTCCATTGCGGCGTAACCCTAACTCCCACCAGCGAGGTAGTACGGGTCACTAACCATATTTTTTCATGAAATTCTCGTTTTTTTGCCCCTATCTCATAAATAACAAGAGCTACAGAAAAAATATAAACGACACACTTGTAGGAAATTCAATTTCCTACAAAAAGTTCTAGAATACCAAATTGTTAACATCAATATTTCTTGAGACATTGGGCTTTGAAATTGAGGTAGTGTTTCTACAATTTAGCTCAATAATCCGTGAAAATTCAACACTACCTCAACTTCAAAGCCCAATATCTCAAGAAATATCGATGTTAGCGATTTGGTGTCCAGAACTTTTTTGTAGGAAATTGAATTTCCTACAAGTTTGTTATATTCACTTTTTCCGTAGCTCTTGTTATTTTGGAGATAGGGGCAAAAAGCGAGAATTTCATGGAAAAATTGGGTTTAGTGACCCGTACTACCTCGCTGGTGGGAGTTAGGGTTACGCCGCAATGGACACTTTTGTAGAGCATTCAATTCTGAAGAAACCCTATCATTGACCAAGATTATACCATAAAATGCCTCTGAGCTGTAGAGTTTTGAAGAAGAAAAATCAAAGTTTACGTTTATACGCCTTGGTCGAGCACTTATTATTAATATTAAGGGCTCCAATTTTCAGGGAATTTTTGTTTAGGTATTTCCCACAAAATTTCGAGGTGGGACTGACAAAAAAAAAAATAGTAGCAAAAAAAAAGCACCCTAATATACATATTTATATTAACATTAGAAAATCGTATACCAAACAACCTTTTTAATTAATGATTCAGAATATTATTCGACACCATCAGAGTGTTAATCAACAGACAAAATTGCATATCATATCACATCTCTAAGTACTAGATATACTCAAATTATGTTCATGTAGATGGCTACAAATTATCGACTTCATGTTGAATGCCATTCATTATGCTCAATTTTACTAGGACAGGGCCTCGAAATGTGTTTGCATAATGTACGGTGAGCTAACAAAAGAGTTAGCATGGATTATATATGTACTCCAAAACATGGTCATTCTAGTCTAAATGTTAGCTAAATTTATGAAGGCAGCAGAAAGTAAAGACATTAAAGTGCACAGTGAAAAATCTTAAGACTTAATCTTTAATACAATGCACTCAAAATGCATGTAAAGTATAATATTGTGTTCTTTATTTTCAATTACTTTCAGTAGATGATTACTAATTTTAAAAACTATAAAAATATAAAATCAAATTTAAAATAATGAAGATTTTCTATCTTTTAACATTCTTTGCATTTATTGTAATTATTGGAATTGCACTAATTCGAAGTAATGTAGTTTAATAATTAATTTATGTACTGCCGAATGTGCGAAATGAGATCAATATTAAACAGAATTCTCGTCAAATCAACAAAGTAAAGCCGCATTCTAAAGGAAAGGAAAGATATCCGATTTACTTACAATTTAAACTTATAAATTTCAGCTTTAACTCACAAGGAAACGTTCTCAGGTGTGATTTGATGAAACTGAAATATGTTAAAGAGTATCGAAAAATAAGAGACACGTATTTTTTTTTTATCTACGGATACGCACTTTTAGGGGGTACTTTTATTTATTGTTTTTTTTTATAAAAATTTTTGCATTTCTCAAAAGTTTGTCCGCCATGTTGGGTCCGCCATTTTGAATTTTTTAAATTTAATATCAAATTCCTAACCAGCGACTCCAAAAACCCCTTAATACTGGTTTTCACGAAAAAACTGATGTCCGAAAGAATATACATCATTTACGTATTAGCGCTAAGGGTTGTTTACCCCCTTAAGAGTTTTTTTTTACGAAAGCGCAAAAACAGTTCAACTTTATTATTATATTATTATCAAAATCGTATGTAAAAAAATTAATTTTCAATGATTTTTAACTAAAACTGTAATTTTTGTGACGCAAAAATATAAAAAAAAAAATTGATTTTCTGCAATAAAACATAAGGGTTGCCACCCCCGGGAACCGGATTACTTACAAAAGGTTAGTATATTTATGAGACGTCATTTCCATTTTGTTGCATTCGAAAAATTTCATTAGAACTTGAAATATTTAGGAAAAACTGTTTTTGGGGGTGGTTTTCACCCCCTAAATGTGCGTATCCACAGATAAAAAAAAAATACGTGTCTCTTATTTTTCGATACTCTTTAACATATTTCAATTTCATCAAAATCGGTGAGACGCACCTGAGAACGTTTCCTTGTCAGTAGTATTAAATTTTATCCCTCTTTGGTATTACAGAAAAAATATATTTATTTATTTATTTCTGTCTACCCCTTAAAAAATCTTACAGACTATAGAGGTACAGTACACTTAGTAAATTATAACCATAATTAAGCTTAGCAACTGACGCCAGCATAATATTTTTAAATTCATTCCTAGAATGCCTAGAAAAAGAAAGCTTAATTGTCAATTATAACGCCCAAGTCCTTGAGTTCTTTCACTCTTGCCTAGGTGAGCTCTTTCACTCCACTCATTTTGTAATACGCTATGTGAAACACCCTGTATAACTTAACACGTTCCCTGCCATGCTGTTTATGAGAAGGTGTCATTTCTAGGCCACGTGTACCATTTTCGGCGCACGGTAACCACTTTAATAATTTTCTATAAATACATATTTTTTTCTTGTTTTTGAGAGAACGTATATTATTTTCATAAATATAGATACACAGATAGATATACTCAAAAATTACTGTAAACATCATTACGTCACATGAAACAGTTTTACCACAAATTAAATTTTAGACGGAAACCTTTTAAATTCAAAAATTCAGCTTGGCGTACAAATGAGGTTCAGCGTGTACCGACAACGGTACACGTAGCAGGGAACGTGTTAATAAGGTTTGTCAAGATTGGAGACATACTTTCGAAAAAAATAGACGCAATATCTGGCGTACCTCAAGGTAGTCATCTCGGCAAACTGTTCTTATTATTTATTAATGATATTGCTTCAATTCCTTTGCGAAATGCATTCTATATGCGGATGATGATAGGCTATAACTTTATGCTACTATTCAACTTTATGCATCTCAACCGTTTGGGAATTACAGAGTGATTCATAAATTCGGAATTTTCGTAGTATACACATCATCAGTTTATTTTTATCTTTTGATCTACTCAACGCAGCGAGATGAAACTAACACCAAAAAACTACTATTGCAATGTGCTTTCCAAAAATGTTAACTATATTATTATACCTCCTACCACTGTAGCTACAGTCACTTGCGAAACTGAAAAAAAAAACTTTTGCCGTATATTATATAAATTTGCAAGAGTAAACTTTTAAAAACATATAAAATAATTTTGAGCACATATATTTTTTGTCTTACTCTTCTATCGCCAAATGTAAGATTTTGAAGCTTTTTAAGAAAAACTCTTAATTGAGAATTCTCAGACAATTTTAACATAAAGATTTGAAGAAATTTAATTTAATTAATAATAAGAGCATTTTTAAATTTTAAATTTCGGACTTTCTTTCTAAATAACTCAATAACCTCAACAAGACAAAAATATCATTAATTGTGTATTATATATATACATTTAAAAGAATTAAAAGACAAATAGTATCATTTTAAATTTTTATTCATATCTTTTTTGAAATCTTTTAGTTTTGAAACTTCTGAACCAATATTGCTAAACATTGAAGTATACACAATTAAAAATTAAAAGAAAAAATACCCAGCTTTTATATAATCATGAGGTCGAGTAGAGGAATAATTTTCTACATTCGACCCCAAAAACTTCTACAATTTTAAATTTAAACTTACTTTTCTTGTAATAAGTTTCCAATTATTTAAATCAGCTCACAGCAAGCCAATCTAGTTTACCTCTATAAATCAAAATGTTATCACTGCAATCGATATAATACGAAATTATAAAAATTTGCATTATATGTAATTAGTTTTAAACACCCTAACACTTGAGATATATTAATATTTATGCGAAACAATTACTTGAAATTGAATTTTCACTAACTAAATGAAATCTCCATAGCTCGAAGATTTTGACTCTTTCCTTAAAAGTTAAATAATCAACTATAAAACGGACAGTTCTTAAAGCCTTATAACAACTAAACTCTACGAATAGACGATTCACTCTAGTTAAAAATCAATTGATTTCAGTCCGTGTATTTTCATACTTGTTATCTGGTAAAAATTTAAACAATACCCCACCATTAATTAAAAATAATACACAATGTACAAAAGCGAATGCGAAACTAATAGAAAAAAATAAATTTTCCCGACAACATTATTACATATGTATATAACAAAAAATAAAAATAATATTTATCAGCTCGAAAGAGCAAAAATTCAGACTAATGTTAAAAAGTTGGAGGCTTCTACTATCATTAATTTCTGTGACCGGAGTAGTTTTTTTTTTTTTATTACTAATAATTTATGTATTAAATACTATCAGATATGAATTTGTTTACGTTAGCAGCTGATAAAAACTTGTTTATTCTTTTTATTCTAGTTAAATAGCTACTTTTTTGCTCCGGCAAAAATGATAGATTGTAATAGTTCAATAACATCACATTTTTTAAATAAAAAATAAATTTAAGCAACCTACGTAAATTAAAGTCGGTTGGAAACGATATTTTTCACATTTTTGAAAATTTTTAAATAAAATTTCATTATTTTCACATTTTTTAAGAATTTTTAATTTATTGGTATTTTTATGGTATATTCATTTAACCCTTATTGTCCCAATTTGTCCGTTTTTGTCCGTCAAATTTAAACTCGGACAACTTTGTTGTTTATTTTAAAAACGTTCTGAAAATTCATACCTGGGTATTTTTAATAGTGGTAGAATATCACCTGAAATATAAAGAAAACACACTCCTTCCTATTGTATTTTTGAATTAAAAAACAAAATACCGATTTCTGAGAGTCGATTTTATAAATAATTGATATTTTCGATATAAAAGAAGTTTTGGAAAAAGCCAAAACCACAAAAACTCTGGCTCAAAATGTCCATTTAATAAAGTTATTAAACTCGGAAGTATTATTTTTATCATTAAGGGGTTGTAAACTACCCCTAAAAACAACATATTTACGCTAACTCACTATATTATGGATTTTTCTGAAAAAAATTCGTTTTGTCTTTCGAAAACAGGTGAAAATGGGAAAAAATATAATAGGGAGGATAAGAACCTTAATTCTTGTGTTATCTAAGGTCAAATTTCTTCACCACCCCAAGAAAAAGTCCAAAAGTGGTAAAATTCGTTAGTTTTTCAAAAACACTGTTTTGTGAATAAATTAAATTCTGAAAATAAATAAGAGTAAAACTTATAGACTTACATACTAGTATTAATACTTATGATAGAGTTAAGAATGCTTCCCACCCCTTTTTGGTTGTTATAAGGAATGAAAACTGGAAGATGCACTGTATTTATTATATAAAGTTGCAAATTAATGCTTATAATATTTTGCAATTTTCAAATGTTTATATATTCTTGCTCTACAACCTTTTCTTTGTGGTGTAAAAGGGTGGTAGGGGATGAGTAAGGGTTGGAAATTCGAAAATTCGTAGTTGTACCCAAGTCAAAATTTAGAATCCGCGATGCCAAAAGCCACCGAACAATTCCGAGCTTGAAGTTGACGGACAAAAACCTAAACACTAAACCCAATTTTTCCATGAAATTCTCGCTTTTTACCCCTAACTCCTAAATAACAAGAGCTACAGAAAAAGTGAATATGACAAACTTGTAGGAAATTCAATTTTCTAGAAAAAAGTTCAGGAACTCCAAATCGCTAACATCGATTTTTCTTGAGATATTGGGCTTTGAAGTTGAGGTAGTGTGGAATTTTCATGGATTATTGAGCTAAATTGTAGAAACACTACCTCAACTTCAAAGCCCCATATCTCAAGAAATATCGATGTTAACGATTTCGTGTTCCGGAACTTTTTTGTAGGAAATTGAATTTCCTACAAGTTTGTCATTTAAATTTTTTCTGTAGCTCTTGTTATTTACGAGATAGGGGCAAAAAACCGAGAATTTCATGAAAAAATTGGGTTAGTGACCCATACTACCTCGCTGGTGGGAGTTAGGGTTACGCCGCAATGGACACTTTTGTAGAGCACTCAATTCTGAAGAAACCCTATCATTGACCAAGATTATACCATACAATGCCTATGAGCTGTAGAGTGTTGAAGAAAAAAAAAAATACAAAGTTTACGTGTATTTTATACGGGAAATTTGTATACGCCTTGGTCGAGCACTTAATATTAATATTAAGGGCTCTAATTTTCAGGGAATTTTTGTTTAGGCATTTCCCACAAAATTTCGAGGTGGGACTGAAAAAAAAAATAGTCGCGAAAAAACAAGCACCCAAGTATGTATGTATGTTCATTTGTTCCCTCGAATAGACTCAATTAATGAAGCGTTTTCAACAATTGAGGTTTCAATCGATTCGCCTAAGCTGGTCAAGTTGTACACACAACGATTATTTAAAGAAAATTCTAAAAGGCAAGCATAGCGTCAATAAGAACAAATGTTCTTTTTGAAAAGAAATACTAAATAATTTAAATTCTTTTTCCTTCGTATCATTTTTTTTTTTTTTTTTTTTTTTAATATTTAAAATTTTATATTTCTTCTTTTATATATTTCTGGATTTATTATATTACTTATACCCCACTTGATAATATATATAATATATAAATACTTGATACCCAATTTTTTATACATTTTAAAACAAAGTCATATTACTTGTTCCAAATTCTCATCTATCAGTTAACACTCACAGGTCTGATCTAAATCTATCTATCTATGTAAATTTTTCAGGCATTGCGTCTCTAGCAGGCTTTGCCACAAAAAATACTTTAGAACTACAAAAATATTACTCACTTCCGGTTTAATGTAATCCTCTCCAATTCCACTTTAAAGTGTTACACTAGTTTATATCAACACAAAACTAACAATTGTATCAAACAGGCAAAAATATAAATCAAACACTATAAAAACTTTTTGATATTTATTTTCACAAAACTCGGATATCATACTGCTTTCTGGTAGAGGAAAAATTTTGTTAATCAATTCGCACAGAGCTTCAATGTTAAACTGATACATTCTGCTGTCGGGCAGATGAATTTGTAAATTGAGACACCTTGCAGAAAAAATTGACGCTCAATTTGTAATTTAATGAGGTCAAATAAGAACCGAAATTATGATGATCTTTTGTGCAATATTTTTTTCTTCTTACCTACAATTCAATAGTATCAATATCAAGAGATATTAAGTAATTTTTGTTTTTCAACTAATTACCAATTTAATTTCTAAACGTTTATATTTTTGCAAAAATTATTGACCTTGCTTAAGAACCAAGGTTCATATATTTAAAAATTAAATTTATTTTATCCAGGAAAAAACCCAAAAATAAAAACTTCATACCGGAAAACCGGAATTTATATTTTTGTTTATAAATAAATTGCAAGATTTTTAAATGATTTTGTAAAAACATGTTTTGAATTTCATAAATAAATTATCATTCTAGTACAGGATAAACATAAGATTCGAGATTAGATTAAGTAAGAGTAATCGGATTTATATATATCCCTTATATAGAAGCGATTTTTTGAAGAAAACAAAAATTACTATATTCTATTACAAACTAACTAAATGTAAAGTTCAAAGAGTAACATAAAATCTAAACCAGTTGTTTCCTACTATAAACAAATATAATGTAAATCCCCCAAAATGCTTCTCGCAACAACTACCAAATCATCTTCATTTGTGCTACTTTTTGCCCCCTAAAAAGAAACAATGATTATCTCAAGCTGGTCGACTAAATTATTTTACTGCTGCTATAATTCTAATTTGATTCGGTTAAATCGTCATTTCCTCACATTTAAGAAATAAAACATAGAGCCCAATTGCATCATAGCACTAAGCTGTGATGAGAGATAATAACGTAATACTTCTCATGATTGATAACACATTATATGACAAAATTCTTTCGTATAAGGCGAATGTTTACCAAGAAATCTAAAATCTTCCAAATCTTCTGTTTCTATGTAAAGAAATTTGTGAAAGATTCAGTCGCAAACACATGCCAATGATGTTAATTTTATAAAAACAATACCGTGACGGTGTATTTTATGTGGCTTGCGGCAGTACAGTGTAAATAGTTCTTAAAATCTTGTTTGCATTTTATTTAGATTCATGGGATATAAAAAAATAAAAACAATAAAATATAACAAATATATGCAGAAGCTATTGTTTATTTCCCCGAAAAGTGTGGTAGCGCATCGTCTTCTTTATCACATACCACTGCAATATTTAATTAAAAGAGCAGTAAATCGTATCTTAAGTCATTTAAGTCTGTAATAAACAATTATTTTATGATTTTGAAAGATCCAGAACGTGTGAGGTAAAATCTAGAGGTCTTAAAAAAATATCTAATTAATTGCGAAATAGCATTCAAACGAACAGAACGATAGTACATAACGACATCTTTAGTTTACAATGACAAAGAAATTTTTAATTAGTTTAAGGGAGGTATATACATTAATTTTTTGAAAAATTCGATTTACCTGTAAAACCAATATATAATATGTTATATAAGTAAAAAATTCCGAGTAATATATATATATACAGGGTGTTCAGAGGTGGGAGGTCAATACTGCAGGGGGTGAAAGGTCAGACCGAGACAAGCAAAAAATCGTATGGGTGGGGGGGGGGGGGGGGGGGGGCATCTCGCACCGTTTGGCAGTTACAGGGTGATTCGTAAATCAGGCTTTTTCCTTATATGGGAACCGCTCTTGTATTTTTATCTTTTTTTCTACGCATCGCAGCGGCCCCAAACTGATTTCAAAAAATCACTATTTGGAAGCCCCTTTCAAAAAAGTTTACACCACCCCCCTATCCCCAACCCCTTGGCCACAATCCCCCCTGGAAGTTGAAAAAATTAATTTTTATTTCACGATTTTTCACCTTTCGCCCCACTTTTCTCCGAAATTCATGTTATTAACATAGCTACTTTTTATTTTTTTTAAGTTGCCTATCTAATTACCTTTCCAAAAAGGTGCAACATGCCCAGGTAGAAAAGGGTTGCAAAAGTCCTGAAATTAAAACATCCTCACAGGTACCTAATTACTTTATTGCACCATAATGGAAAAAGTCGTTAAGTAAACAATTTTTATGACAGCAAGTTCGGAAATGTTTGTTTAGGAAACAGAGGTAATACATTTTTATTTTTTCAGCAAAACAGTAATAAAATAATAAATGTAATCTCGTTAAATAGCGTTATTAGATTATTATGTCCAGTATTGACTCCTAAGTATCCTGACGCTCCGTTTCTAATACCTCCTATGAATTATGGTATAAAAATGGGTGAGTTTGAAAGGACATTGACCACAGTTGAAGAAGCAAGCGAAAAGAACGGGTGTTTAATAGAAAAAATTAAGATAAAATGGCAGAATTCAGTGTTGACGAGTATGCCGATATAATTTACGTGCACGGTTTAGTAGAAGGAAATGATAGTGAGGCCGTACGAGAATACCAAAGGAGATTTCCGAATCGGCGGGTACTCAACAGAAGGGTATTTTCAAGGACTTTCAGAAGGTTAAAAGAAACCGGAAGTGTAACCGCCCCCAGAGCAGAAACGCGAGCAGGAAAATCGGCCAATTCAGCGGACCCCGACCTACAAATCCTCAACATCGTCAGGCACAGCCCTGTAATAAGCATCAGGCAGGTCGCACGAAGGTCAGGATTGTCTTCAGGGAGAGTTTGGACCGTTGTGAACCGAGAGGGACTACATCCATACCACCATATCCCGGTCCAAGCACTAGGGAAGGAGATTCCGAAGGACGATTGCAATTCTGCACTTGGCTGTTCGAGTCTGACATCGAAAACAGAAGGTTTCTAGCCCGAATTCTGTGGACGGATGAATCGCAATTCACCCGGGATGGCATCATAAACTTACACAACCTCCACACCTGGTCAGATGTGAACCCACATAGGACCAGGTGTCGGTCCTTCCAGCAAAGATTTAGTGTCAATGTCTGGGCTGGCATCATCGGCAACCAGTTGATAGAACCCTTCATCTTGCCCCAAGTGCTGAATAGTCAGCTATACTCGGACTTTTTGGAGAATACCCTTCCGGATCTGTTGGAGGACATCCCCCTGGCCACCAGAACCGCAATTTATTTACAGCTCCACGGAGCACCTGCGCATACTGGGAACATTGTTAGGGCAAGGTTAAATGAAAATTACCCAGAGCGCTGGATTGGACGAGGTGGACCGATTCCTTGGCCTGCTAGGTCACCGGACCTTACTCCACTGGACTTTTTCTTATAGGGAATGATGAAAGATGAAGTTTACTCAAGACCAATCAACACCAGAGAAGAATTAGTTACCAGGATTGTGACTGCAGCCACGAAAATACGGGAGAGACTGGCTACCATAGACCTCAAACGTGGAATAAAACGAAGGCTACTTGCATGCATCGAAACTAGCGGAGAACATTTTGAACAGCTTTTAAAGGACAAACGTTTTAATTGTAATTAGTTTTTAAGCGAACAAAATGTATTTTTTAGTAAACTTAAGTATAATTTCCTAAAAATTCGAATTATCATGATATTCTGTAAAAGGATTTTTGTAAATAAATTTTCGTATCCTTTTCCTACCTGGGCATGTTGCACCTTTTTGGAAAGGTAATTAGATAGGCAACTTAAAAAAAATAAAAAGTAGCTATGTTAATAACATGAATTTCGGAGAAAAGTGGGGCGAAAGGTGAAAAATCGTGAAATAAAAGTTAATTTTTTCAACTTCCAGGGGGGATTGGGGCCAAGGGGTTGGGGATAGGGGGTGGTGTAAACTTTTTTGGAAAGGGCTTCCAAATAGTGATTTTTTGAAATCAGTTTGGGCCGCTGCGATCCGTAGAAAAAAAGATAAAAATACAAGAGCGGTTCCCATATAAGGAAAAATCCTGATTTACGAATCACCCTGTAACTGCCAAACGGTGCGAGATGCCCCCCCCCCCCCACCCATACGATTTTTTGCTTGTCTCGGTCTGACCTTTCACCCCCTTCAGTATTGACCACCCACCTCTGAACACCCTGTATATAATAGGGTGCTTTTTTTTGCGACTATTTTTTTTTTTTACTAAATTTTGTGGGAAATTCCTAAAAGAAAATTCCCTGAAAATTTGAGCCCTTAATGTTAATATTAAGTGCTCGACCAAGGCGTGCAAAGATTTCCGGTTTAAAACCCTAACTCCCACCAGTGAGTTAGTACGGGTCACTAAACCTAATTTTTTCATGAAATTCTCGTTTTTTTGCCCCTATCTTGTAAATAACAAGAGCTACAGAAAAAATGTAAATGACAAACTTTTAGGAAATTCAATTTCCTATAGAAAAGTTCCGGAATCCAAATCGCTAACATTGATATTTCTTGAGATATTGGGCTTTGAAGTTGAGGTAGTGTTTCTACAATTTAGCTCAATAATCCATGAAAATTCCACACTACCTCAACTTCAAAGCTCAATATCTCAAGAAATATCGATGTTAGCGATTTGGTGTTCTTGAACTTTTCTGTAGGAAATTGAATTTCCTACAAGTTTGTAATTTACATTTTTTCTGTAGCTCTTGTTATTTACGAGATATATATATAACATAATATAATACATGGTGTCCAAGCGCGTGAATTATAGAAAAAAACTTTAAACGCGCGAATACTCGAAACCAAGTTTTTTGACCTGGTTGGCAACTTTTTGAAAAAAAAAAAACTATTCAACTGACTGGGCTCAAATTTTCAGGGATTATTCTACACATGAGTGGCTATGGTGTGAACCGGAATATCCGTTAATAAATAATTCAAAAATCCGCCATTTGTTTTTTTTTTTCTAACAATAAATACTTTATTCTAGTTCACACGATAGAGACTGATTTATATTTTAATATCCTGCTCGAATTTTTTGTTTCATACGTTTTACAGCTGAAATTTTCAACATTTCAAAAAACGTTCCCCCTTTATACCTAACGATTTTTATCATAATCAAGGCGATTAAATGAAACAAAGTGATTTTTCTGAATTGATCTTGTGATAATTTTGCTATACACATGTCAACACAAGTACCGTATTAAATTATGGTTTTGAGAAAAGTAGGGTTAAAAAGTATAAAATATTGTTTTGGCAATTTTTGAAAAATAATTAAAAAATAACGGACTGTCATAGGAGCTTGTAATATGGCTTAAATAAAAGCTTGGAACTTTAGCTATAATAATATAGCTCATATAATATTTCGTGAAATTCACATTTTTCCAGAAAATGATTATTTTATACAATAGATAGTGAACAAAGATCACAACTTGCACACGTTCATGAACAATTCAATTTTCAAATATGTCAAAATACAGTTTCTTGTACTTTTAACCCTACCTTTCGTTCAAAACGTGATATAATGGGACAAATTCTTAATAATATATTGTAACATTTATTGCCAAGTGAATTCTACTTTACAAAAAATAATTTTAGACACGATTTTATTTTGATAGTCTTATAATCAATAAATTTCTGAAAAATTGTATAAAAGTTCAAATTTAAAGCCCTAATACTTGTGAATACATTATTACATGTTGAGTGCCATTAAAGAGGATGAATCGTTAGCATTTTCACAAATTCTCAGCATTGTTATTTTGAGGTCATTACAAAAACTTCCTTAGCATTTAAATGAGCACATAATTAGTTAACACATTAGTGACAAAATTAATTTTAGAATAGAGTACAGAAAAAAATATTAATCAGGAAGGAATCGACTGGTATACTGCTTCCTACTTACTCAAAACACTCTTTATATAATTATCCCATTTTATAACAGTGTAAACCAAAAAAACACATAGAAATATCATAATTCCAAAAATATACAATTTAAAATACATGAATTTCTTCCCCAAACTATCAAACAATAAAAATACCAACGAGTTTGTTCATAAATATATTTTAAATTACCAAACGTAATCTACAATTTAATCTAAAGTAAAAACTAAAATAAAAAGCATAAGCACAACAATTAAAAAAGCTTATATATTTATATTTCAATAAAAAATTATTAAGTACATTTAAACACAATCTTAAATGAAACTACATAAAAATTCTATCCAAATAGGTTATCATAAACTTTAAACCAGAATCCTTGCGGCCGAAAAAGTTCACTACATTCTACTGCGATAAAAGTTTTGTACTTCTCTAAAAGTGTGGGTTCTGTTGGTCCCCAATCTTCATGTGGCTTGAAGGCTCCTGATATTTTCTAGAAACGTTAAATTTTATAAATTAGCTAAATATATATTTTTTTAATTATAATTAATATATTACCTCTAGAAATGTGCCTCCTGGTTGCTTGTATACAGCGTATATACCCCAAAGTGGTAGTTGAAGAATACCAAAAGCTGATAAGGACCAGCCAAATACTGCAAATTTTGGAAATTTTTTTAAAATTAAAAAAAGTAAGTTATACAAAATAATATACTCAAACATAAATAGTAGAAACTAAGAACTAAACTAACTAATAAAATAACGCATTTACTATACTATTTTCTTAATTATGCATTTTGTAAAATTAATTTAAAATCTGGTCTCGTTAACCGAAGAAAATATTCATAATTTTATTAAGGGAATTTGAAGAAATAAAATTTTAAAAATATATTCTACAGTCATCATGTTTTTTTTTACATTTTTCAAAATAATATTAAAATATTTGCTTTTCAGAAACACTTCTGTTAAAAATTTTGAAATTGTTATTCCTGTTACTATTAACGATCCGAATATTTTATTTCAAATTTTAAATTAAATTCTGAAATACCAAGTTTCTAATAAATCAAAATTTTAGCATTTAATCATACGAGTTCAAATACATTCTGGAATTTTCAAAATCATCAATTATCATAGAAAATAGAGTGTAGTAATAAATACAGAATTATAATTACTTATAGTAGAATTATGGATATATTGATAAACTTAACCCCTTAACGCTCAAAGGACGGAATTTCGGCATCTGAGTTTGAATTGTCGCTATGTGAGGAATTCGAAGAAAAAAAAATCGGGAACCATTGTTCCCTATGTTTTTGAGGGTGTTCTTTCCAATTGTGATGGTTAAAATTTCTCCGGAAAAAATTTAACCATGAAAAAATCAAAAATACTAAAAAAAACCTGATTTTTTGATAACATTTTTTTGTTTAAAATGATTTTTCGTTCCCTTTCAATTTTTGTTCATGCCTAAAACCAATAAAAATTGCGACCTCGATGTCTGAACTAAAAAGACGAATTTTTTTCTCAAAAACTGTAGACTTTAGCAAAAAAATGTTAATTAGTCAAACAACACTATCGATCTTTTCAGACTTTTTGACGACATTTGTCGAAATTTCGATTTCGTGATTTTTTCAAAAATTAAAAACTGCATCAGATCCTACTGAAAAACAAATGTCATCAAAAAAATTAAGTTTTTTGGTTATTTTTCCATGAATAAACTTTTAACCATAACCATAAAAAAGAAAACCCTCAAAAACATAGGAAACAGTGGTTCCCGATTTTTTTTTTCTTCGAATTCGTTACATGGCGGCAATTCAAACTCAGATACCGAAATTGCGTCCTTTGAGCGTAATGAGTTAAATTTAAAAGCATTTTTAAAATTGTTGCATGCACTAGATTTAATATTACCCTTAACATAGAAACAATTAAATTTCTACTACATCTTTCTAATATTAAAAGTAATACACTATATATATAATTATACATATAACAAGTAAAAGAAAATACCAAAGCATAATACATATAACTAAAAGAAAACGAATTTACCATATGCCGTATGAGGATAAACATAATCCCTGTATTTAAGAGGTTCCAAATCCACTATTGAATAAATAAGTATAACAATCATCACAAGAGGTGTTACAACTCCCCAACACACCCTCCAATAAATTCCAGTTTGTATGCCTAACATGAATTCGATATCTTTACACAATCTTTTAACACCTGTAATAAAAACCCAATGTGAATTCTGTGATTTTATATAGGACAAAATAAAATAAATACCATAAATCCATCCAATCGTTATTAACTCGGCTATTGCAAGAACAAAAGCAACAAAAGACGCTCCGTAGAAGTCTAATAAATTAAGGACATACTGTCCACCTGGAGTTAAATAGACAACTCCAATGCAAAATCCAACAGTTGACATTAAAACAGCTGCAGTCCAATGTTTAACCCTGCTAAATTTATCTCTTATCACAGTCATTACACAGGAAGCCATTCCCACGTTACTGCCGATGCCTAAAACGAACAGCATCACGAAGAATAGCACGGAAAATACCTAAAAAAATTATTATTTATTTATTTTATTATTATTTAAATATACTTAATTATTTATTTTATTTAGTTGTTATTATAAAGCTATACTAATTATTATACATATAATAGGTATAGTGATCGATTTTTAAAGTGATGAGTATAAAAATACTTTTAAAAATATTTTTTTATTTAAATAAAAAATTAAATTAAGCTTACCTGAGGCAAATATTCAAATTTCGCAATGGCGTCTGGATATGAAACAAAGGCCAATCCTGAACCTCCTTTGACAACTTTACTCACATCTGATTGACCTGTTTCGTACGATAGATTTCCCAAAATTCCAAAAATTATTACACCTGCTAACAAAGATGTTAAAGTATCGAGAGTTGTTATAATGGTGACATCTCTGTTCATCAAAAGAGTATGCAATAATTTTAAGATAAATTTTATAAATAGATAAGTAACTTACCTAAATATATTGTGCGAAAATCGATTGTATGAAGCGTACATAATAATATTCCCAAAACATATAGCTAATGAGAAAAATACCTGAGTTACAGCTGCATACCATACCTTAAAAAAATTATATAAGCGCTAGAATATTTAAGGTTTTAAATACATATTTTTATCCAAAAATATACTTAAAAATAAAAAATTTAAACCTCCAACATTTTAAAGTTTTCAGTCAATTGTAATAAACACTATAAAATATTAAAAACTTTTAAGTATCATTCAATTTTAGTTCTTTTTAAAGAATATTTATTTAGAGTTGTAGTTATAAAGATTTTGTTATTTATATTTATTTATTATTAAGATCAATCGAAATCAGTGGCGTAACGTGGGAGGGGCAGGGGGGCCATGGCCCCGGGCGGCACATAAAAAGGGCGGCAAGCGGCGCTATTTTTTTTTAAATATAACATTTTAAAATGCTTCGCGACAGGGTGGCGCAATTTGTTCCAAATCATCAAAAAGTTGGCCAATATTCGAAATGCTGTCGGATATGCTTGAAATTAATTCTTAGTACTTCTGATTTCAAATTTGTTTTCAAAATTCCGGAATTCAATATGGCGGACCAAGAATGTAAAATTTGATCGGATTTTCATAAAAATATATATATGGAGGTTTCTAGGCTCACTTATTTCAGTTATGATATCAAAATTCAATTATTCAATACTAGAAATTTTGAACTCGAAGAATTTAAATAAAAGTTGGTACATTGGTGTTTTGGGGTTATTTATATCGATTCTGATATCGAAATGAAAAAATTAAACACTATGAAACAAATATGGTGGATGCTGATTCACAAAAATTGTTTTCTAGTGGCTGAACGAGGCATTTTACTGAATTCTGATATCAAAACTTTATAGCTAAAAATTATATATGTTAAAATTTCTATGATAGTTCAGCAAATTTTAGTAATTTTTTTTTTTTTTTTTTTTTTTAGTCCTGATTTACTCCCGTTTGGGAGCATAGGGCGTCTACTAAGCCTCTCCATTCGTTCCTGTTTAGGGCTGTGTCTTTTATTTCTTCCCAAGTTTTACTGCTGTTCTCGATCTCTTTCTTGATCGTGCGTTTCCATGTTATTCTGGGGCGTCCCCTTCTTCGTATGCCGCTTGTGTCCCATTCTAGCGCTTGCCTTGCTATTGCTTGTTCTGGTTTTCTTAGTGCGTGGCCAATCCATTTCCACCTTCTTCTCTTAATTTGTGTTGTTATGGGTTCTTGGTTGGTGATTTCCCACAGGCTGGTGTTGAGTATTCTTCTCGGCCAGAATATCTTGCATATGACCCTTAGGCATTTGTTTATGAAGACCTGCAGTTTGTTCATCGCGTTCTTCTTTGTTAGCCAGGTTTCGCTTCCATATAGTAGTATTGGCTTGATGCACGAGTTGAATATTCGGAGCTTGGTGCCTCTAGATAGGTGGGCGGACCTCCATACAGCCCCTAGCCTTCCGAAAGCCATTCTAGCTTCTCTTAATCTGTTTGTTATATCTTCTTCTGCCCCTCCAGTGGTAGAGATGATGCTCCCCAGGTATTTGAACGATGTAACGTCCTCTACTAATTCGTTGTCTACAATTAGCTGGTTGGTGTTGGTGATGTTTAGTCGCATGCTCTTTGTTTTCCTCACATTGATTCTTAGTCCTACTTGTCTTGCTTGCTGTACTAGACTTTCTAGCTTGGATTGCATGTCTTCGTAGGTGTGCGACAGCAGTGCAATGTCGTCTGCGTAGTCTAGGTCTTCTAGGTGTGTGTCATGCACCCACTTTATACCTCGTGGTGTTGTTGTGACTCTCTTCATGACATCATCTAGGACTATGTTGAAGAGTAGGGGGGAGAGGGGGCAGCCCTGTTTGACTCCGCGTTCTATTTGTATTGGGTCGCTTAGTTTTCCATTGTGTAGGATGGCTGTTTCGGCGTCGTTATAGAGTGCTTTGATAACTTGTATCAGTTTGCTTGGGATTCCTTTGTGGGCCAGTGCCGACCATATTGCGGTGCGATGTATTGTGTCGAATGCTCTTTCGAAATCAACGAAGGTGATGAGTAGAGGAGCATTCCATTCCGCCGATTGTTCTACAATTATTCGCAGGGTGTTCGATTGGTCTATGCACCCGCGGTTTCTTCTAAATCCCGCTTGCTCTTCGCGCATTTGTGCTTCAATTTGTCCTTCTATCCTCGAGAGAATTATTAGTGCCAGGGTTTTAGTCACAGCATTCAGTATGGTTATCCCCCGCCAGTTGCAACATTCTGTTAAGTCACCTTTCTTTGGGAGTTTAACTATGATTCCCTTCTTCCATTCTTGCGTGATGGATTCTGAGCTCCAGATTTGATCTAAGATTGGCTTCATGAACTCTGCTGTGACCTCTGGTGTTGCTTTGTAGAGTTCCGCCGGTATACCATCGATTCCTTCTGCTTTGTTGTTCTTAAGCTTGGCTATGGCTTCAATGATCTCCGCTGTTGAGGGGGGTTGGTCATTGCTTCTACTGCTAGTGGAGCTGTGATTGATGCTGACGGGGTTGTTATTGTTATCTGTGATCTGTGGCTGACTACCATTGATCTCGCTGAAGTGCTCTCTCCATCTGTTTATTTGGTCTTCGGTGGAGGTTAGTAGCCGACCGTTTCTGTCTTTTATTGGCTGGCTTTGCCTAGGCTTTCTGTTTGTTAGCGTTTGTATGTTTCTGTACAGAGCTCGCATGTTGTTATGTTCTGCGGCCGCCTGTGCTTCGCTTGCGATGCTGTTGTAGAATTTGCGTTTATCTGCCCTTGCCATTCTTTTGACTTCTTTTGCTTTTTCTTGATATTCTTGCCGTAGGTCATCATCGTTATTATTACTGCTGAGCATCTTCAGTTTAAGATCTTTCCTTTCTTTGATTTTCTCCCATGTTTCGTCTGATATCCATGTTTTCCTTGTTCTGGTCATGGTTCCCAGGACTTCTTCGCCTATTTCCCTGTAGACCGCTTGTATGTTCGCACTGTTCACGGTTTGGTTGGCTAGGCTCTCTTCAAGTCTTGATCTAAGATTGTTAGCTATGTGCTCGATCGCTAGTTTGTGTATATTGAGCCGTTTATGTCTTGTGTTAGTGCTTGTTCGAAATGTAGTTAGCCTTAGCCGAATGTCTGCCGTCACTAGCATGTGGTCACTGTGCATATCTGCGCCTCTACGAGTGCGGACATCGAGTAGAGATTGTTTCCATCTTTGGCTGATGCATATATGGTCTATTTGGTTTCTTGTTCGGCCGTCTGGTGAAGTCCATGTGTATTTATGGATATCTTTGTGCGGGAACAGTGTTCCACCTATCTTCATGTTATGTTCCTGGCACAGATCTATTAGGCGGTTCCCGTTGTCGTTGGAAGATGTGCCCAGACCGTATCGACCTACTGCGGTGTTGTTATTATTGTCCGAGCCTACTTTTGCGTTGAAGTCCCCCATTAGTATTATGATGTCGGATCGAGGAATGCCACTTAGGATTGCCGTGAGCTGCATGTAGAACTCATCCTTCTCTCCTTCGTTCGCTGTTTCAGTGGGAGCATAGCACTGGATGATGGTGATCTTCCGGATTCTTGTGTACATCCTGGCTGTGATTATTCTATCGGAGACAGGTGTCCAGCACATGAGGCTTCCTATTAGCTTTCTTGCTATTACTAGACCGACACCACGTTGACCATTGTTATTTTCGCCTCCGGAGTATATCAGTATGTTTCCCTCTAATGTGTGTATCAATCCTGATCCAGGCCATCTCATTTCGCTGATACCAAGCATCTGGACATCATATCTCTGCATAGTAATTTTAGGCCGCCATATTTTATCCGCCATCTTTAATTGCAAAATGTATATAACATATTTGAAATCAGCAAGTTGTAAAACCCCGTTATACCAATTTTTATAATAATCCTGCAAATTTTGGAACGCCATATTGAATCCGCCATTTTGAATTTCGAAACTAAATTAATTAAAGAATTTAAAGGCGCTTTATTTGACTTTTTACTAATTTTTTTGACTAATGATGCAAATAGAGGGGCGACAAATTTCCGGCCGGCCCCGGGCGGCAAAAACCCATGCTACGCCACTGATCGAAATTTTGATGTTTGATGATAATTTTCCGAAAAAATAAAATAATTTGTTTCGAAAATTGACTGTAGTTTCCAACTGTAGTTTCCTTTTGTTTTTTAATAGCAAATTTGCAACATTTAATTTAATAAAAACCTCAGATTTCTTTAATATTACAAAGTTATCAGAAATAGCTGCAATGTATTTAATTTTTACATTCTTAATGTGATGAACTTGAACTAAAAAGAATTTTGAGCATATTTCTGGCTCGTTCTTTTCGTAAAATTAAAAAAAAAAATGGTATGGGTATTCAATGCCTCAAATGTCTGTTCCTAACTAAGCCAAGTATTATATAAAATATTTAAAATATTATATTCTTAGCTAAAACCAACCATCAAGACTTCATAAACTTAATATTTATTATAAAATAATAGGTAAAGTGCAAAACCAAAAAATATATGCAGAATGCTAAAATTAATAAATATTCTTGATACAAGTTTCTAAAACCAAGCGATGCTAATATTATTATTATCGCAAAGTTACTAAATAGGACCAACATTATAGTACTTATACCAAGTTTTTGGGCATATTTAACTACAAGTTTGATTTGAACAAACTTTATAACAACATAAATAGAAAACTAAACCTTGTTGAATGTTTATGTGATTAATAGTGAATTTATTTCAAAACAACCAGACCAATAATGACGAATTCGACAGTATTTAATAACATAAAATAAGATTTAATTGATATAAAATTGTTTAAAAATCATAAAATTTAAAATTACCAGAAGGATATTATAAAAATTGTGCAATTTCAGTGAATTGCCAACTCCAATTAGTATAAAATTATAAACGTTTATACCAAAACCGAAAAGTTGATTCTACATACTTATAGTAACTAAACGGCGTTAAAGCTCAAATCTAAAAAGTGTTTTTAAGAGTTTAAAAAAATATTGTGTTTACCTTTGGAGTTAAAAGTTTATCCCACTGTGGTTTTATGAAATATATCACACCATTCATAGCACCTGGTAATGTTAAGGCCCTCACTAATAAAATTCCCATTACAACATATGGAAAAATTGCAAGAAAATATGAAGCTTTTCCTGAACTTCTGACTCCTGGAAAAAAAGAATATTTTAAAGAAATTTATTATTTATACCCATGTTTTACTTTTCGATCAAGAGCATACTAAAATCATTTTCGTCTTTCAAATTCACAAAACATGAAATGACGAAAATGTGTATTCATTTTATTAATTACTTAAAAATAAAGTAGGGTTGTAAAAAAATTAAATTTTGAATCAATTCATCGCTCAACTTAAGCAGTGAGTTCGTTCAACATTTGACCTCTTCGCCTAACATTTGACCTCTTTTTTAACGATTAAAGTTTGAGTATGATTGCATTGAATATTCAATATGATAATCAAGGCTATTCTGAGTTCCACGAAGATTGAGTTCTATAATTCCTATTTCCGCTGGAATCTTAAACAGTTTTAGATTTTCGAAATCAATAGAAAAATTTCAAAAAATTGTATTGCAAACGTTTATAAAATTGATTTTCACTTCGGTAATATATTTCACGATAGTAAATTAAAAATTTTAAGAAATCCTAGTATTATTAAATGAGAAAGAAATAGGTGAAGAAAAAAGGAAGTTGCGCATTAAAAGAAGATCTTTAAGGAATTTAACGACCTAGTTTATCTTGACGACATTGTGTTAGTATTGTTAATTATTATTTATATAGTAGTAAGTAATTAAATGGTTTAAGTTTTAAAAAGTCAATAAAGAAGCCTTTTTGAATTTACTATCTAAATTGGAACATGGAATACCAAGGCGTAAAATACAGGGTGGTATTACCACAAAAAATAACGCAATTTTGCATTTTTGTGCAAGATCTTAATGTTGGTATCATATATGTATATTTAAAATTTAAGTTAAAATAGACAATTGGTATTAAGTTGAAAATCTTTATACATATAAAAAAAAATCTTTGTTCTCATCATCTCATTGCTTTTCCATTGCATTTTTATGATGGAGAAAAATTAAACAGATCTGCAAAAAAAGGGGTTTTGATTGTTGTTGGGCAGCTGAGGGTCATTTCCGAAGTAATTTTCTGCGTAGAATCTGAATCCGAGCTCAGAATTGGCCCATCACGTCAGGTTTTTAAGATATTTTAGGTTATCTATACGAAAAATGGCTTTTTTTGCTACTTTTGAGGTTATGTACAGAATGCATAAAAATGTTTGATCTATCCTCCATATTCCATCATTTAGTACTACTATTACCCTTCAAAATGTGCTCTCGGATGGTGCTGTACGATTTTTCCTTCAAAAGTTATGGTCACTTTAAGATCACGTGATGAGTTGGAAAGCATATGGTATGCTGGACTTGGTCTGTATATGCGTTCCAACTCATCACGTGATCTTTAAGTGGCTTTAACTTTTGAAGGAAAAATCGTATAACACCATTTGGGAGCTAATTTTGAAGGGTAAGAGCAGTACAAAATGATGGATTATGGAGAATAGATAAAAAAAAATTTTGCTTTCTGTACATTACCTCAAAATTAGCCATAAAAACAACTTTTCGTGTACATAACCTCAAATATCTCGAAATTCTGACGTGATGGGCCAATTCTGAGCTCGGATTCGGATTCTACAGAGCAACCCAGCAACAAAACCTTGCAGATCTGTGTTATATCAAATAACGAGTTTCGCTGGAACTTAGAATACAAAATCCTAACGAAATGAGATTCGAAATTCAATACATTTCCGCTAGAATTTGGACATTATGACGGAATTCAGAATAGCCGTGAATAAAAACTCACAAAAAGCTCATTTTTTGTCTTAATTAAACAAATTCTACTTATTTATAAATTTATTTGAGTTGATATTGCCAAACGAGTCTATTTTTTTTACCACCCTAATAGTAAGAATTACCTTTAATAAGAATAAGCGCAACTAGAGTCCACGATACGCCTAGACCTAATACAAGGTCCCAATTTGGGTATCCAATTCCATCATCAATGGAATTTTTTTCCCTGAGAATTTCTTTTCTACAAACAAAATCATAAAAAAAATTAAAATATACCCAAAACTAGAAAAGCATGTTACATAAAGTACAATTCCGCTGAAGTGCTTGGCGCACGTGTCTTATTAAATGCATGGCTTATGTTTTTAAAGCTCGAATCCACGCATGGCTCTTTCCACGCCTCGCGACAGTGACTCCACGGGAGCACTGAACTGAACGAAGCATAAAAGTAGCGAATGGTTAAGGCCATCAGCGACGCGTAATATGTCGTTACGATTGCAGTTGATAGCACCTGCCCGTAGCCAACACCTTGAAATATTTTTATGTTTTGAATATTATACAAGCTAAATTATTCAATTAGTATGTTGCCTAATTTATTACCTCGCATAATTGGTGACAAATCGAAAACTTTCACGCTCCCGCGACTGGAAAATTGTCCAATTAACATTTCCATGTAGTAGACAGGTTTTCCAACCAGAAAGAGGATTATTATGTAGGGTATAACGAAGGCTCCTCCACCATTTTCAAGGGCTGTAAATGGGAATCTCCAGACATTGCCTAGTCCTACTGAAAGAGCGATACAGGATAGAAGGAATTCAATGTCTTTTCCCCATTTATCACGGCTATTTTTATCATTCGTTGTTACTACCTGTAATGAAAATTAACTCACTTTAACTCTTTTTAAATATTTCTTTCTTACATTTTCAATAGGCACAGGACTCACTACTGGTGGCGGATGTTGTTTGGTGAAGTCTTCTATAGAAAAGATATCATGGGATATAAATTTATTAACACCTCCACTTACTGGAGATGGTTGTCCAGAATATCCATAGTTATAATAACCATTTTCGTTGGCCATAACGATTAGGGTGAAAAAAAACGTCTAAACTTTATTGTGCCCTAAAGTAGACATTATCCTGAAAAATAAAAAGAAATGAAAATTGTTGTTTCATGACTTAATCCATATGAGATACATGGCGTTTGGTTCGTTTAGATATATGTATATCACAAAAACAAAAATTATGTCCAATAATGAATGGAAGAATGGAGTATTGATAAAAATAGATTTAAATTTATCAATCATTTAATTTTCATTTTAATAAAGTTCGGGAAATTTCTAAAAAACTTCTTTTTTACGGATTTTGGTAGTTTAAGTTTAGTTTTATTTCGTAAAAATTGCCAATAAAAAAAGCCTACAAATACCTTAATTCAGATACTTCATGCCTTACAAGTTATTTTTGGAGCTGGTTGCCAAGATTTGAAACAAAACTATTGTATTGATTGACTTGAAATTTTGACAGACTGTTCAAAAAGTATCGTCAAATGAACGGAAAAAAAATTATATTTTGAATAATTTAAACTTTTTAGATCGAAATCGAACTTTAATCTTTCAACTGCTGCCATTTCTTTAAAAAAATCCGTTTTATTCGGCATAATCTATACATGAAATTGCGACATAATTTAAAAAAAAAAAAAAACGTTATTGTAAAATTCTCTATAAATACTCAAAAGAATAATCAAAAACATATCAAAATTCTTAATTTTAAGCATTTATGATTTTCATTTAAAAATAAATTCAAAAAATCATCATATAATAAAAGGTAATCGCTTCAAAATCAATCTCAAAACTAATCTTTTAAGTCTTTAAACATCATTCTCGTCAATTTTAAAGATCAATCTCAGTAGCTGAGATTAAAGGGTTATAGCCCCATGAAATTTTCAAAAAAAATAGTTTTTTTTTTCTTTTTTTTGCTAAATAAATTGTTTATACTTTTAAGAATATTTTAAGCGTTGAAACATTCCAAAATTCAAATTACTACCGAAGTTATGGCAATTAGAAGTGAGCGCGTCAACAACAATATAATTCCTTTCGAAATATTAAACTAACAGTAACTCAGGTAAGGGAGGACATCGCAAAAGCAGAAGAAAACCTTATGTATGGTCCAGGAATCGCAGATTGAAAATAATTAAAAAAAAAATTGCTTTTAAGGCATTAACGTCGATCTTTTTTTTCTTTCACGTTTTTCTCGAAATTACTTTTTTCAAACTGATGTACACGATATCTTAAAATCTACTTAACCGATTTGGCTTAAATTTGCACCACTTATTTTCTTATAATATTACCTAAAGCGTGATTTTTTCGATGAGGTTCCATCTTCAAAAGTTATACATTTTTTAAACTCAAAATTTTGATGGAAATTCGAGTTTTTTTTCAAAGCCGCCATTTCTCCAAAAAAAAAATTTTTAATTTTTTGCCTTCGTCACGCCTTAGCTATTATAGTTTTGAAGAAACAATTTTTTTTTTTCGGACAATGCTGGACGGAGAAATCATGCACACCGTCAGCAAGGATTTTAAAAAGTGCCACTGAGCGACTCATATATCCGCCATTTTTAATGTTTTTTTTTTTTTTCAATATTGGAAATTGTTTATAAACCTATTATATGAATGCGTAAAATTTAATTTAATGGCCGAGTCAAAAAAAAGGAAGTTTTTTAAATTAGATGAGTCTCATCCTTGAGTCCCAGCCTCAGTTTTTGCGAGTTGGTTTCTTTAACTTTATGAATACAAAAGCGAGATCAGTTTAAAGCTCTCAACTTTACGAATACAAACATAATAATTATAAATCTATTCAAGAGCTTTTTGGGACTATTCATGCGATAAGTATTGATATTTTCTATCGTATAACATATAATATTTAAAAAAAAATTTTATAGTAAAAACCGATATTACATTTTCAAAAACTTATAAGTTGCCATTAAAATCAAATCAAATTCTTAGGACATTTTTGCGATCTACTAAAATTATGGAAGATCTCATAACAATGCAAATGATAAACTTCAATAGATCAAGTGCCTAATTTTATATATAATATATACAATAAAGTTGTTTGTAACTAGTTTTTGGTCTAACAAGGATAACGCACGTACTCGTCATCACCGATTTCGCTCAAATTTATAGCACATGTAGGGCTTGACTAGAAATGAAAGTACCTGAAGTGGTAAATAAAATAAAACAATTATTACTTCGCTTAATTGCGACCCGAATCTTATAAAAATTGGGAAAGATCCGACAAAAAAGTCACCGTATACAGGGATTCGAACCTGTGACCATTGCAGCACGAGTCCAAGCATTTACCACTACACTAGCCACCGTTTTGGGAAAATACGCGATTGATTCGTACCGCGTTTTATGGAAACCGCGCTATGAGAGACTTAGAATTAATAAAAATCAGAATATGCGTTCTATGGAAACCGCGTTTTGAGAAACATAGAAATAAGATAAATCAGAATAATCTATATCGCGTTATATGGAAACCACCGCCGCGTTTTATGGAAACCGTGTTATAAGAAACTCAGAATTAATACAAATTAAATGAGTCGTATCGCGTTATATGGAATCTCAGAAATAAATAAATTCTATATAAATCAGACCTATATAAAAAGTGCATTCTCAAAGTAACTTGTCGCATTTTTCACACCGCGTTATATGGGAATCGCGCTATAAAAACACCGCATTATAGGAGACTTGACTGTATTTAGAGCCGCGTCTAAATTTGTATTATACTATTATTTTCTAAACGCTTGGCCATCTGGAGTTCCCACTTCATTTCAAGCCAAGCCCTACATGTGCTATAAATTTGAACGAAATCGGTGATGACGAATACGTGCCTTCTCCTTATAAGATCATTAAAATCTGGAAATATAAAGACAAACCAAACGAGAATTTTATTCCTTAACCCTTTGCACTATGAAGTCACCTCTGGCGTGACAAAACTATTTTTATCTAGAACTTTCTGTCTGGCGCGACACTTCATATATAAAGCAAATTAGTGGGAAGCAGTTTTATTTAAAAAATACTATACATTCTTTATAAACAATCGTTTTGTTAATAAAACATTAAACTTTAAATAACCGCAAGCAATTACTTCATACCTAACATGTGATATCAGAACCAGACAAATTAAATCAGAGTTGGCCGAGAACAAACTAGAAAAACAATTATAGTGCAAAGGTTAAAGTTGGAAATTTCTAGATTTTTATTTAAAAAAATGCGAAATCTCTGTTAATTTTCTCTAAGATCTCTAAGATCTTTAAACTTTAAATTCGTTTTCCTTAAAACTCTAATTTTGAAACAGAGAAATTCGTTTTGGTGTCTAATCGTTTAATAGATCCGAAATATGTAGCAAGTTCAGAGAAAGAATAATTATAACCTAGTAAACAATTTTTTTTTTGTTTCTAATAAATATATCCGTTCACAACATAAAAACAATTATACAATAATTTAAATTTTTAATGAAAAAATCATGAAAAGTTTCAAGAGATCTTTAATTACGAATCTAGTATGTATTTTTTTAAAAATGTTATGAATGTGTATATTTTTCTCTTTATATTCTTAAAAAATCCATGACTGCAAACAGAACAGAAAACATGGGTCTATTATATTTTTATAGCACATTTCAATGAAAATAACTAATGTATCCATGCAATGTAAAATAATCCAAAATCGTTAATAATGCATGATTATTTGATACTTCCTGCACAAATTACCATGATCTTTATTCGATTAGACCAGCAAAGCAATAAATACGAGTTTATGAATCTACTATTTTTACTTTTACAAGTAATTCTAATTTATTGAACACAATAAAATAAAACCTTCTAAATGTAATTTATAAGTGTGCTTCTGTTTGGAGTTTTAGCAACAAGACACAATGCCTGAACCAGGGGCGATGGTTAAGTAACTTGAGTAAGTTTACAAAGAAAACCAGTTTCACTTATTTAATTCCACCTTGGTCTATTTTAACACTGAAAACATATAACGTTTATATTTTCCTGTCTTCCTAAATCAAAAATTGAGTAATCATAAAATTTGATTAGTAATTGCACCAGGCCTCTTTTGAATGATTTCATTTAATAGTACACAAGTAAGTAGTTAATGCACATAGAATTTTCTGGTTTAAGAAAAATGTGATACGTTTGTAAACCAAAATAACGATTTTATATAACAAAATGCAAAACGTTGTACCTATTTCTGGGCTAAAGATTAATTTCCATTTTGTGTCTTATCGTAAAATACAACGTTTCGCTGTATCCCTTTAAAAATAGGGTCAAATCTTTTTTTTTATATATTAACTTGTTAGAAAAACTTCCACTATAAAATACACATACACATTTGTATAAAATATCGCATTGATCAACAAAATAATATTAAAAATCATATACTGAATAGAACTTCCTAAATCTTCCACATCGCTTATTACTAAATTTTATATTTATATTTATAAATCTAGAACACCACAAAAAATACCATCTACAACTCGAAATTTATCCAAAGAGGCGATTATCCAAAATTCACAGTATAATTCACTATTAATATTGAAATTTTATAAAAAAATGATCTCACTTTTCGCTAGAAAATACCAACAACGTGCTTATTTAAACAAAACAAAAATAGTTATCTTAAACAATTCAGAGCACACACCTCGATCATAATATTTAACTCGTCTGTTGGTGAAAACACAAAACACTAGCAGACTGCAGCAGCCGCAGCAGCAACCTCAGTCACCTTAATCTTTATTTTGCGGTTAACTACATTCTTCGAAGCAGCGAATATAAAGACGTGAGAATATCTGAACGCACAAAAGCCCACTTTAAGATGTAATTAAGAAAGAAAAAAGATAGCTATCTTTGCGCACAATTCAGGTGGAATATGGGCAGACAAGTGTCCAGCCACAACACAGACTTTAGACTGAAAATGAGTTTATCTTCGGAAGAAAAGTAGACCGACGATCAGTGACAATATCTTTTCTTTACTATCCCGCAAAAGAGTTGGATGGAAACTGGCCAAAGTTCAGGAGAAGACATCGAGATAGACAAATTATTCGAGCTTCGAACTGATCATTGATGCTCCAGAGATTGAACAGCTTGAATTGATCGAATTGAAAATGTGGCGGCTTCAATTAAACTGACCAAGATCATTGCAACAAATTCGATTAAGCAACCGATCAGTACCAAGAAATATTCTGTTGTTATCAGATATTGAAATTTCAACATATTTCATTCTTGTATACTAACTAAAACCTACATAATTATTATTAATATTCAATTACACTGGTCAACACCAAATTTTTGTTTTTTCGAACAAACAGCAGATATTTTATATACGAATATTTCCATAGTTTATGAATTCTTAAATGAATATGATCGATCAATCAGCTCCCATTTTCAAGGAATTGTAAAGTGAAAAAGTACAAAAATCCTTATAAACGTGGCTAAAATCAAATTATGTGAAAATACACAAGATCTTAAAAATTCTCGAATTATGCATTAACATTCAAGTTTTTGAAAAAACCTTAATCATAATAAATGCACTTTTATGAGAAATCTGTTCGCGAAGATCTTCAGAAAAAGCTATAGAGATTCAGGCTTTAATTTGAGGCTATTCTATAACCGTCTATTATTTTTTGATGATTTTTCAAAATTGGGAAAAATTTCAAAAAGGGATCCAATTGAGAATTTTCATTTACGAATTTTGAATATATAGGAAAAATACTATACTATATATCCTCGTACTACGTGAAAACAGATAAAAACATTGAATTTGTTGACCAGTGTTATTTAATTATTTTATAATTATTATATAAAAATAACATTTTTCAAAAATTTTATAACGACATTTAAAAAGTTAAGAGGGATACTTTGTTAGCGAATTTGAATGGGAATATCTCGCAAGTGAAGTACTAAAATTAAAAAGTTTCAGGAAATTATTTATTGATTTTTTCTAACATACCCCAGTATATTTCTTCATTTCTTTTGAGTTATCAATATGCATCCTTACACCAAATTTCATTGCAAAAACTGCAAATCTGCTAGAGTAATAGGGCTTTGACCCACAGACGGACAGATAGACGGACGTAAGAAAGTATAAAAGTTCCTATCTGGCTACAGTGCTGTGCAAAACATTTGCAACTAAAACCCCAATTTTCTATATCTTACTACATCAAACCTTAAATTCTTAAAAACAAAAAAACTAATACAGTATTTTATTCTTTATTATATCTAATTTAAGAATATTAAAAAACTAATGGTAACTATTCAATAAAAAAGGAGAAATATTCGTTTTTTCATACTAAGATACAAAACTGACTGTGCAAAACATTTGCAACTCCCTGACATTAACAATGTTGGCGACTTTAAATATATATTATCATTAATATTTGGTTGAATAGCCTTTATTTACAATAACTGCTGCACATCTTCTTGGCATAGAATTAAATAGCGACTCAATATGTAAAGAAGTTATATCATTCCAAGCCTTTTTTATACCATTAAAGAGTTCGTCACGGTTGTTGTAAAATTGACCACTCATATTCTTATTAACCAGTTGCCGTAGCTTTTCTATGGGGTTGAGATCTGGGGACTGTGCGAGCCATTTCAAAACTTCAATGTTTTGCTGCGAAAACCAAGCCTGAAGAAGTCTAGAGGTGTGCTTGGGATCATTGTCCTGTTCGAAGCGCCAGCGCAGGGGCATTTCTTCCTCTGCGTAAGGGAGCATAACATTTTCCATAATGTTTTTATTGTCCTCCGCTTTCATTATCCGTGGTATTTCATAAGGAGGTCCCACGCCCTGAGCTGATAAACACCCCCAGACCATTGTATTACCATCTCCATGCTTCACAGTTTATCGCGGATTTAGTCGTTTGTTCATCGGACGTCCAACTTTTTGCCCTCCATCTAGCCCCACTAAGTTAAACTTAAAGTTAAACACTCATCCGAAAAAAGGACAGTTCTAAATTTTTCTAGGGACCATTCTAAATGACTTCGAGCAAACACAAGTCGAGCTCAGCCATTTTTTTCGGAAAGTAGTGGCTTTTTTGCTGGCCTGTAGCTCTTAAGATCGGTTTCTATGGCTCGTCTTCTTACAGTCGAAGGATCCACATCCTGGTTTTATTCGTTTTTTACCTAAGTACCTTGAACTGAGGAAAGGCCGAGATTTATTTAAAATTTAAATTTTACGATCCTCAGCCTTTGTTTCCTTGGTCTACCACCCTTTATGAATATTTTCAATACTCCCAGTCTTTTTAAAACTGCTTATAATTCTGGATATGATGGATTTAGCTATTTTATTCGGTTTTTTATTTCATTGTAAAATTAATTACTCTCATTTTACGAACTTTTAGTTTAATTGCGTTTAAAGGAAAAAAAATATTTTAATAATACACTTCCGCGCATGGACCTGACCGACAGACTGGATTATATGCCCTGCAGTAGTTGGATCGGAATAGAAAATTATTATTATTATTTTTTATTAACTATATATGGAATAGAAAATAACAGTTAACTAACAAAGTACTGCCAATTCTCATTTATTCCGAGAAAAGTATTTGTTGATATATAAAGTTGCAAATGTTTTGCACAGGCAAAATTGTTACGTTGAATAAAAAAATGGATATTGTTTCCTTATTATGGGATATTTCATTCTGCTATTGTTATATCTGGAAACTAGACATAATAAAGAATAATGCACTGTTAAACTTTTTTTGGTATCAGTGGTTTAGGAAATTTTATAATGGTCTGTAAGAAACTATGATTTTAGTTGCAAATGTTTTGCACAGCACTGTATGTCCTGTCCATCCCTAATAGTCGGAGAGCTGGTCCACCGCGCTTAAACTTTTTATACATACTATTTAATGTAATTGAAGTAAGAAAATCCACTTCTGGCAGGATTAGCGCGGTTGCAAAAATACCTACTATTTTTTCCAATTTGCCAATTTATAATTTAAAAAAATTTTCTACCAAAAGTCTGGCATCTGAGTATATCTTAATTTACACTATATTGAAACCAAAAAATAAAAATACAAAAAAAATGCCACACGATTTTCTTGTTTACAAATACCTGTCAGATGGGTCTAAATGTACTAACAAGGAGGGGCACGACCTTGGGGAAACATATTTGAATGACATTTTGCCTAGTAGTAGTATTTCATGTCGGTATACTAGCCATAAAATATTTTCGTCCAATACCCAGTAATAGCGGAGAAAAACGCACCCAAAGCTCACCGTTTACTATATTTATTATTATATGTATATAGCGTGTCAATTAAGTACCAGGACGGCAGAATAACTTGAAAAGTAGGCCGAGGACAAGGACAAATCTAATCTCACCGTTTAATTGCGAGGGAAAAATCCTACAACTTTTGTCTAAGTCATTTTTCTCTGCGATGCCTACTTTTCAAGTTATTCTGCCGTCCCGTGACATGCTATATATAGTAAACGGTGAATTTTGGGTGCGTTTTTCTCCGCTACGACTGGGCATTGGGCGGAAATATTTTATGGATAGTATACCGACATGAAATACTACTTCTAGGTAAAATTTCATTCAAATCCGTTCCCCCAATGTCGTACACCCTCCTTGTAAGATGGGTAACACTGTATTCAACGCTGACTTCTACTGAAAATGTTCTATAAAATATTCTAGGAAATATACTTTCTCGTTTTGCATCTGCATACGTTGATTTTACATGTATTTCCACAACATACATATGGTAAATGTGGTGGTTTAATATATTCATCTGGAAAGCATCTGTCTGATTTTGTCTGACATTGTCTGATTTTCAAAATAATTTCCTAGAATATTTTATAGAACATTTTCAATAGAAGTCAGCTTTTAAATACAATGTTACCCATCAAATTTGAACGAAAAATTGCTCTTTTTAATTATCATAACTTATTGGCCTAATAACATGTCCTCCTATATATTGGGTGTACAAATAAGTTTCCGACCTTTTTTACTGAAATAAAAGACATTAGTTCGTGTAGAAAATTAAAGAATATTTTATTCAAAATATGCTCCTTCGGAAGATATAACCTTCTCCCATCGTTCAGGCAATAAACAGATTCCCCGGGAAAAGAAGTCTTGTGGTTTCGAGGCGATCCAGTCATCGACCCATTTTTTCACGTTTTCATGTGAAGTGAAGTGCTGCTGTGCCAGGGCTGATTGCATCGACCGGAACAAGTGGTAGTCAGAGGGAGCAATGTCTGGTGAATACGGCGGGTGGGGTAGAATTTCCCAGTTCTGCCCATCCAAGTAGTTTTTGACAGGTATAGCAACATGTGGCCTAGCGTTATCCTGTTGCAAAATAATTTTATTGTGCCTGTTGTCCCATTCCGGTCGTTTTGCAGCTAGAGCTTGCTTTAAAGCCATCAGTTGTCGTCGATAAACTTCTCCCGTAATGGTTCCACCCTGTTTCAGCAGCTCATAATATACGACACCCTTCACATCCCACCAAATGCAAAGCATCACTTTCGAACATGGATATTTGCTTTTGGCGTCGACGGCCCTGGTTCACCGGGCTTGACCCACGCTCGTTTACGCTTTGGATTGTCATAATGGATCCATTTTTCATCCCCAGTGATGATCCGATGCAAAAACCCCTTCCTTTGTTGTCGTCGAAGCAACAATTCGCACATGGTTTTCCGACGTTCCATGTCCCTTTCTTTCAGCATGTGTGGCACCCAAGCTCCCATCTTCGAAATCAATCCCAAGGCTCGTATACGTTGCGAAACACATTGTTGGGTAATATTCAACTCTTCTGCCAATTGTTTTTCAGTCTGACAAGAGTCCACATCAAGCAATTCTTCCAATTCTGTATCTTCAAATTTTCTTGGTCTGCCTTCACGTTCTTTGTCTCTTACGTCAAAATCACCAACTTTGAATCGTTGAAACCACTCTTTGCAGGTTGTTTTCGATGGCGCATGTTCACCGTAAACTTCCACAAGCAAACGATTTGTTTCCGCTGCACTTTTCTTCAACAAAAAATAATGAAGTAAAACTTCCCGCAAATGTTGTTTTTTCGGCACAAAATTCGACATTTTCAATTGTAGATGTAGATTTCAGGAGGCGGGCGATGATACCCAGCACTTAGACCATGTGGTCCATTGTACATACCTCAGGAGAAGAACGCCATCTGAATTAATCTTGTTACCCTTCAAGAGCCGTTAGTCGTTTGGTTCGTCTAACAAAGCTCATTATTTTGGGTAACGTGAGATTGTGTAGCTCTGACGTGGCTACTATAAGTGCTCCGAGTGTATCGGCTCTCGCTCTGAAGTAGAGGGGGCAGGAACTCAGGAAGTGGTCCATGGTTTCCTCCGCCAGTTCGCATTTACAGAATGGCGAGTCAGCAATCCGCAGAGTGTGAAGATGTTTGTTCAGCTTGCAGTGCCCCGTAATGACACTGATTGCCAAGCTGATGCTTCTTCTATTGCAGCTCACCAACCATTTAGTTAAGCCTTGATCGGCCTTTTTCAAAATAGTCTTAGACTGCCTGCAGTCCCCCCTAGCATACCATCGTTTATTGTGCTCTTTTAGGGCCCACTCATCGAAGATGTGTGTAATAAAGGATGTTGCTAGGCCTACACATGGCTCGGGGCCTGTCAATGGGGTATTGGAGCCCTTCCTGGCCAATGAGTCAGCAATATCGTTACCCTCGATGTTGCTGTGACCAGGGACCCATATGATCGCCACCTTGTTTATTCCGGCGATTGATTCAAGCGACTTTCTACATTCACCTAATAGTTTCGAGGATATCACATCCGAGTCTAGAGCCTTTAAGGCTGCTTGACTATCAGAGAAGATAAATATGTTCTTCCCACTGATGTTCATCTCTCGTATTGTAGTGGCACATGTGTTTATGCCTAGAATTTCTGTCTGGAAAATAGTGGAAAAACTGCCAACTGGTAGGGAGATGTACAGGCTCTCCGTTTGTCCATACACTCCCACACCCGCGTGTCCACCCGCCAGAGAGCCATCCGTAAACCACACGGAGCTACTCTCTGATGTATTGTTCCAGAGATAATTTTCTTCCCATTCTGTTCTAGAAGGGAAGTGTACTACATAACTCCTGCTTGGACAGATTTGAGGAGTTGTGTGATCTGAGATCATGAGAACAGTTTTGTCCAAGTTAATCATCTTTTCCCAGATTTTTAGATGCCCTACCTGCTGAGTATTAATTTGCCACAAGTTGTTTAACTTCAGGCGGTAGGTAGTTTTCATAGCTTCTTTCTCTGCGAAGATATCAAGCGGAACGAGAGATAATGCCAGCTCCATGGTGGCAGTTGGAGTGGTTCTCATAGCTCCCGTGATTGCAAGGCAGGCCATTCTTTGGATTTTAGCTAAAAGTTTCCCGAATGTGCCTATCTTTGTCTTATGCCACCAGACTACCGCGCCGTAGCAAAGACTGGGTCTTATTACTGCTGTGTAGATCCAGTGAAGACATTTTGGGCTTAATCCCCAGGTGGAACCGAAAGCTCTTCTGCACTGCCAGAAAGCTGAAGTGGCTTTTTGTACTTTGTTTTCCAAGTGCAGTTTCCAGTTTAGTTTGTCGTCGAGCGTGATCCCTAAGTATTTCACACTCTTGGTATACTTAATCTCTTTGCCGAAAATGCGAAGAGATTTAATACCTTCAAGCTTGCGCCTGTTGGTGAAAATTATAGCGGAGGTTTTCTCCGCGTTGACAGACAGATGTCTGTCCTTACACCACTTTTCCGTCAACAGGAGAGCTTGTTGTACAATGTCACAGATTGTGTTTAGATAGTTACCTCTTGATAATATCACAATATCGTCTGCATAGGCAATTGCAAAGAAGCCTCTGCAGTACAGTGTATTTATGAGGTCATCAACAACCATGCACCATAGTAGTGGGGAGAGTATACCACCTTGTGGGCAGCCCCTACCGGCCCTACGTATGGCCTCGTGGTTACCAATCTTAGTCGATATAATTCTGCCTTGCAGCATACTATTTATCCACCTTATTATAGTTGGATTTATTTTGTGCTTCTGCATAGCCAAAGCCATGGAGTTGAAGCTGGTGTTATCAAAAGCGCCCTCGATATCAATAAAGACCCCGAGGGCGAAGTTTTTTGCATTTATAGCCTTTTCTATGAATGCTACAGTGTGATGAAGGGCGGAGTCCGTGGATTTCCCCTTTTGATATGCATGTTGTTCTACATGCAGCGGGGACTCCTTCAGATGTTTCGATCTGATGAACTCATCCAGCAACTTTTCCAATGTCTTCATTAGGAAGCTCGTTAGTGTAATAGGGCGAAGAGACTTCGCTAAATTGTAACTTGCCTTGCCAGGTTTCGGAATGAAAATCACCTTAGCTATTCTCCAGCTCTTTGGAACGTAGCCGAAAGCCAAGATTGATTTTAGTATCCTGGTTAAGGGGTCTAAAATTAGAAGTATCGCTTCTTGTAGCATGATAGGAGAGATTCCGTCTCTGCCAGGGCTTTTGAAAGGCTGAAACGAAAATATCGCCCATCTGAGAAGATCTCGATGGATCACTGAGTTTGCGGTATTCCAGTCAGAATCACTTGGAATATATTGCTCATAACTCTCAATGATATCTGAGGATAGATTTTCACAGCTTGGGAAATGGGTTTCCAGTAGATGTGCTGCGATAGCAGTATCATCGTTTATGTACTGACCATTTGGAAGTTGTAATGAACCTAGCTGTGTGGCTTTATCTTTAGTGAGAATTCTATGAATTCTCGCCGAAGCCCTTGTACCTTCTACCTCTGTGCAGAATTTTTTCCAGGATAGCAATTTGGCCCTCTTGATTTCTTTTTTGTAGTCCTTCTGTAGTGAACTATACAGTTCCCACTCAGGATCAGTATTCAGGTGTTTTGCTCTATTGAATTGCTTCCGTACTTTCTTCCTAAGTGCCCCGAGTTTGTTGTTCCACCAGCAGCTTTTCCCTTTTGTACGGGGTGAAATTAGGGGACAAGCCGTCTCGAAGCTAGTGGTTAAGGCCTTCTCGAAACGCTCGATCAACTTGTCTATATCGCAGACACTGCTAACCTCCGGCACCCACCCCTCCAGCATGGACCCCAGTACTTCTCTGAACAAGTCCCAATCCGTTTTCCTTGGGTTCCTAAAACTGGGGGGGGGCATGCCGCGAGCCCTCAGCGCCAGCGATATACTTCTATGATCTGAAGTTGCGATGTCGTTCGTTACCCTCCACCCTTCTATATAGTCTGAAAGACCGAAGGAGCACAGCGTGATGTCAATTGTTTCACGTCTGATGGAGTTCACAAACGTTGGTTCATGACCGTTATTGAGGATCGTTAACTCTGTACACATGATAAATTCCATGAGAGACGATCCTCTGTCATTTGTGTTAGTGCTGCCCCAACATAAATGGTGTGAGTTGGCGTCACACCCTATCACAATTGGGGTCTTTGTCCTGGAACTGTAATCAACGACTGCTTTTAACTCTCTGCTGGGGGGAGGCTCAGTCGAGTCATATGCCAGGTAGGATGAGACAAAGATAATGTCTTGATCGATGTTGTTGAGGTTCAGCGTTATTAGGACCGACACCTGATCCCTGTGGCTGTGCTCATGTAAGAGTGTGGCCTTCGTGCTTTCTGCAACCCATATGCATGCCCTCGGCTTTTCTGCACAATGGGATGTCAGAATGCGGCCTTTTTCCTGCCCCAAACCCTTAACCTGTTTATTAAATACCCACGGTTCTTGAATTAGGGCTAAATGTGTGTGCCCCATAGCAAAGACTCTGCTTAGTTCCGCAGAGGCTGATTTGCTATGTTGCAAGTTAATCTGTATGATTTTGAATGATTCAGTACTCATTTAGGGTACTGTCATATCAATATTTTTTGCGGGGATGGTCCCAGCTGACGTACCTGAGGTGTACTTCTTTTCCACCGAGGTCCCTGGATCGGAGACGCTAGCGCTATCCTCCGTTAACGTCACGTCGCCAGACCCAGACTCCTCGATGTACTCTCTTCCATCAACAGTATTTGGGTCCTCTGTATCTTTTACTTTGGCTGTTATCCCTAACACGCCATAGTAAACCTTACATTGGTTCGCCTTTAGAGCCGCGAGAGCAGATTGGTCGAGTCCCAGTACTAGAAGAGTTCCGTTGGGGGACTCATCGTTCCTGTGGAACAGTCTCCATCTGTTGACGCCTAGCTCCTCATTCTGTTTTGCGAGCCTCTGTTGCATAAGCTCAGGACTAACTTTTTTCCTGCAAGGAATCCACAGAACTACTTTTGTGCGCTTGGGAATCTTGTCCATCTCGCACGCCGTGAGATTGGCATTGTTCCATGGTGCTTTAAGGCGCCGAGCACAGTCCAGTAGCCACATTTTTGACTGCGTATTGACACAGTTCATAAGCAGGTATCCCCAGTTGTCATCACCTTTCCTGAAGTGGCTATACCCAGCGAATTTAGGGATAAAATTGCCTGGCTCCAACTCGAAGATCTCCTGGCTAATGGCCTCCTGTAGTTCTTCCGCCTGCTCACTGGTGACCAGGAGGTCCTCAGACTGCGGGCCAATTACTAAACTTAGGCTTTGATCCCTCGCTACCTTTGCAAAGGAAGCCTTCTCGGGTGCCGCGCTGCTGCTGGCTGCTGTGTTGTTGCCGATCCTGCTCCTCTTCTTCGCCTGTTTATCATTAGGCGGGGTCCTACCTGGCGAAAGTGGTCGTTTGGCCGTACTTTTAATTTCCGGTACCGAAGTAGCCGTACTCTTAATTTCCTGTCCATTCCCGACATGCTGTTCCGGAAAATATTTTTCCGTACTTAGCATTTTTCTCTCCCGCCTTTGCTGTGCTGTCCACCGGTGTTTGGATTTTCTGCCCGGTTTTTGATTCCCACTTCCTGCCCGTACTGTACCACCTGAAGCATCTGGTCGGACTGTCCGCGACAGCGAAGACTCACACCCAGTCATACTTTCACGCATAGGTGGCGCCACAGTTGATAAGGAGAATTTGGGGTTGTCTAAGATCTTGACAGATCCCGATCTTCCCGCCTTCGCCGAACAACGTGACCCACCTCCAGACACACCTGGCCGCACCTGGGGTGACGATGACTTTCCCGCGGTTCCGCCTGCGGATACCGTGGGTGGAGTGGCGGTCTTTCCGGCCTGCCGGTTTTTCCCCCACACCACTTGCCATTGTCCGCCCGCAGCCTCGCTTTCGCACTGACTCACCTGGGGTGTTCCCACCTCTTCAGGTTTCCTCTCCTCGCACACCTTTCCACGCGTCGCGAACACTCCACCACCAGCCGGTTCAACAGTCGCGCACTCCGCGGGGTCCCCAACTCCCGAACACTCCGAAATCCCGGGGTTTTTTTGTTTTTTCGCACTATCGTCGCTCTCCATGACACGTCTTCTTTGACAGCTCTTCTTCTTCCCCCACATTTTCAATTACATGAAAATAATTCTTGTTTACGCATTGAACAAATTTCACTAGTAATTATTCAAGCTTGACATCTAACCTCCGAAAAACATGTATTGCCCGATTGAATAATATGCAAGCAGTGATACTAACGACACCTATCTGAAAAGGTCGGAAACTTATTTGTACACCCAATATATCTAAGTGATTTCATTAGTAACAATTCAAAGTCCCCATATGAACATTTTTACAATAGAACTTTGAAATCATAGAAAACTTGAACATTTTTTTAAAAAAATGACCTGTTCAAATTGTTCTCTGATTTTAAACATTCCAAACATAAAGAGGGGGGAAGGCGGGGGGGGGGGGGGGGGGGGTGGAGGGGGGAGGGGGGCAAATATTTAAAAAAAATAGTTGCCATAAGGTAATACATTTAGTTTACTATCGAATGACATTAAAAATTTTAAAATCTGACATGACGAAAATCGATTTTTGATCACCCAAGATTCATTTTGGCTCACTGCGGTGTTGTTTTATCTATTTCTTATATTTTTTTGTTATATTTAATCGGCAGTCTTACCTCCTCCTGTTCCTCCATGAATTTTTGTACGATTCGAAAAATTTCATGAAAAGTGAGAACTTTGTTTTTCAAATATTGCAATATTACATTTTTTGAACAAATTAGACAAAATTTGATCAAGATTTTCCTTTCTTCAATTTTTTATTTAAACTTTAAACTCACTACACGGGGAAAAATTATGCAAAATATTTTGTTTCAAATGGTGCAAACAATAAACACATCTGGATGATAACAAAAGTTAACTAGGGCAGGCCTCTGCTTTATAATACGTATAAAAGTATACGACTTTCTGTTTATCAATAATAAATGCCTTTTGGGGCATTTCACGTGAAGCGGACAGGGAAAAAAAGTGAGGTTCTGAAAATCTACCACATTCGGCCCATTTGTACTTCTAGTAGGTATGAATGTGTACGCAAAATATTTTTTTTTGTATAGTGTATATTTACCAAGTTATAGGTTTCTAAAGAATGGTGGTTGATTGGTACTACAATTTATTGAAAGTAATTTTTCGAATATAACAAATTTACTATAAAATATTTAACATAGCGATACATGTTAAAAATATACTGTTCTTTTTGACAGTAAAAAAAATATTGAAAAATTATTTTTTTTCATATCCAAAACCGGAAGTAAACTTTTCAAACCAGAATTACAGTCACTTCGACCATTTTTTTTTCTTTTTTTTTCTTTCAAAATATAGCTTAAAGAATAATAAAAGTACACTAGAAAATTTAAAATGGGATCTCTATTAGTTTACGAGCTAGATTGATTAATGTACACACGCGTCGCAAGGGCCGTCATTATGTAACCAGAATTCACGCCCTTTGCGACGCGTGTGTACATTAATCAATCTAGCTCGTAAACTAATAGAGATCCCATTTTAAATTTTCTAGTGTACTTTTATTATTCTTTAAGCTATATTTTGAAAGAAAAAAAAAGAAAAAAAAAATGGTCGAAGTGACTGTAATTCTGGTTTGAAAAGTTTACTTCCGGTTTTAGATATGAAAAAAAATAATTTTTCAATATTTTTTTTACTGTCAAAAAGAACAGTATATTTTTAACATGTATCGCTATGTTAAATATTTTATAGTAAATTTGTTATATTCGAAAAATTACTTTCAATAAATTGTAGTACCAATCAACCACCATTCTTTAGAAACCTATAACTTGGTAAATATACACTATACAAAAAAAAATATTTTGCGTACACATTCATACCTACTAGAAGTACAAATGGGCCGAATGTGGTAGATTTTCAGAACCTCACTTTTTTTTCCCTGTCCGCTTCACGTGAAATGCCCCTTTTGTAGAATAAGGTCTAATAAACATTTTGTAAAAAATTGAGGTATGTACGTACAATGTACGTACATATTCGTTTACATCTATTTATTTATTTAATGTAAGTTTATAATTGCTACGTAAAATTTGACTTCTAAACTTATTTAGAAAATTGAATTAACAAATTTCATATCTTGTTTAAGTTTTCAGGAGTTTTATTCAGTATTTAAACAATTTTGGTATAATTTATTTCACAATGTGCCTCTCTAGTAGAACAATTTTTTGGCGTACATTTTAGCGATTTAAATGTTTTATCTAGAAAAATATTTTTAAATCTATAGAAAATTAAATGAACCTTTACAATTAAAATAATTTGATTTTTTTTTTTTTTTTTTGTAAAACAATACATCAACAATTCAATGACATGAATTGTTTGACATGAGTCAAAAAACCTGGTAAAGATTCCAACGACTATGTTCAATAAGTAATCCTTTTCTCTAGTATATGGTCTAAATCATACATTAGTCTTATTCATACTTAATAATTATAAAGTTTGCTTAATATAATCTTTTAGTCTTTTTTTAAATTGAATAAAATAGCTAATATTCTTAATTTCTACAGGTACTCCATTATAAACATTAGTAGATAAATATTTCGGCCAATATTAGTATTAACTTTGTTTTGATTGTTGTTATGTTTATTGCAAACATTTTCAAATTAATTTTTTTTTTCTTTATCATAGAGGATAAGCGATCTTGTTAATTTTGGATAATTAAAAAGAACCTTTAGGGCTTTATGTATTAAGATTTCAACCTTATTTTACTCCGTATCACTGCACATAGACCAAACATGTTAACCATACTGAATGTGGGACAAGACATTACATTCGTATATTAGTTTAGCTATATTATTATTCAATAGGTTTACGTTGCTTACTAAGAAAACCTAGTAGAGGTATTATTTTCTTTTTAATTGAATCAATATGAAATTTCCAATTCAAGTTTTCGTCAATGTATAATTTCAAGTAGTTAGTTATCGCCGATTTTTAAAGTGATATTTCTCATAACAGTATATCTTTGTTTGAAGACCATAAAATTGGTTTTCGATATATTCAGTGAGAGTTCATTAGATTTAGTCCAGCCAAGATATCTACTCAAGTCATCGTTCACTACAGGCTCCAGAGCAATGTCATTACTCCCTGAATACAGCAGTACCGTGTCATCAGCATACACAACCTATTTACCACTTATTTTGGCTTCTCTCATGTTGTTAATATAAAGTAGATACAGAAGCGGTCCAAGGATTGACCCTTGCGGCACGCCATACTTCACAGGGATTGGATCGCTCATACTACTGCTATTGACTACGAACTGCTTTCTTCCTGTTAGGTAGTTCTTTAAAAAGCTTAGTTCATTTGTTCGAAAACCTAAGTCGCTTAAATGGTTCAACAGAATTTCATGGTTGACCGTATCAAACGCCTTTTGCAAATATATAAAAACTGCGATTACCTTTTTATGTTTATCAAAATCGAACAGATGTAGTCAATCACTTCAAGCACGTAGAGCAGATTCAGTATTGCTATGACATAGGAAACCAAACTGATGTGGATCATACCCAGAGTTTTTGATAACGAAATTGTGCACCTTAGTAGCTATCGATTGCTCAAAAATTTTACTAATAATTGACAATACCGAAATTGGCCTGTAGTTATTTGGATTTTTTTTTAGAACCAGATTTAAAAATATGCGAGACTTTAGCTACTTTGAGAATTAACGAGGTGGGGTGAAACGATGTCAAGAATAGGTTCTAGGTCCGATTTGGTAATACATACCATCAATGCAAGGGTCTACGTTGTTTTTTATTTTTTTAATTGTTGCAATAATTTCAGTTTTATTTACATTGGAAAATTGAACACTTCTTTTGCGATCCCATTAAAATAGTTGTTGTTAAAACATTTGATGTATAAAGTTGTTAAAATTTTAAATTTGCCTTCTAGAAGGTATTTTTATTTCGAAGGAATCTGAATATGGTTCCAAAACATTTATTAGTTACTTCTTTACTCACTGAATTTCAATATTTACTTGTAATTTACATAAGTTGATAATTTATTTTCCTATTAAGCTACTTACTAAATAATATAATTTAGAAATATTTTGATTTTTAAGTTCATTTAGATATATTTTATCATTATTGTCCCTAAAATACACTTTTGTGATGACGGTCTTATTTTTATATAGAGAATGCAAAAAATATAGTTCAATGAGTGAACGTGATCTCGTAAATGACTTTGACTTCATTTTGATAGTCGCCTTCTGTAAGTGTCGGTAATTTTAATGCATCAGAGTGTCATTTAAGTTAAAGTATTGTAAAATGGAAGATTTTATTAGTAAAGTTTCAAATATAATGCAAGAACTTAATCTTATGGATCAAAATTATTCAAATGATATTCAGGTTTGAAGAGATTTCCTTTTTTTTATTGTTGATAAATACATTTGAATCCAAAATGGATTTTAGGATGTTCTTAACAAAGTGGATGCAATAGTAAATAAATGTAAAGAAAAAGAAAATGATAAAACTCCGAAACCCGAAAAGAAGAAACCAAAACGTGCCGCCGATGCAGCTTTTGTAAAAATAGGTAAAATAATTTCGTAAGATATTAATTAATAATGAAATATACCGTTATCTCCCAGAAGATGGAAATGTGAACACTATGCAAATTACTGTTAATCAGTCTCATCGAATGCCAAAAGCAGTGAAAAAGAAATTATTACAGCCGGTAAATGGTATATTTTATATTATATAAATTGTAAGAACACGAATAACTAGAAATCTAAAACGTGTCTGTTTACCCAATTTTTAGAAGCAGGCTTCGTCTAAAATAAATCTAAAGGTGCCAGGGATTGAGGCCGATAATTTATCCGACAACGATAGAAGTCTTAAAAAAATTAATAACACCAAAATAAAGAAAGAGAAATTTAAGATCAGCCCGCAAATAAGAAGAGTGACACGTGCGAGTTCAAGAAATCAAAATCTCTCAAAAACCTCGCATAATGGAAGTAATGAAAGTCTTGCCGTAAATTTAACTAATAACTTTGAAAATTGACGTAGAATTTTAATATTTATCTTTATTAGATAAATGAGTCAGTTGAACTAATTCATGAAGAAGTATCAGTTATAACAATTTCAGAGGAGGATGAGGACACAAATGGAAAAATCATGAAGCAAAAAAGTGGTAAGAAATTGAAGATTTACTCGGAAATAATTTCCTAAAAATTTTGGAACATGTTTTATATTATCAAAATATATAACATAAAATTTCGATACCTAAAAAACTAGCAATTCAGAAATTATTCACAAATCAATCACAATTGTTTTGTGAAATCTCATTAATTTACCTTTACTAGAAAATTCTATACAAAGTAAGCAGTATTAAAAGTAAACATATTTGGGAACAGTACTCATAATATATTTAGTAAAAATTTAAAAATATAATATATTTTTTAAATAAAAGATAAAAATATTATTTAGTTATTCCAGAACAATCGAAAAAGCGAATAACCAGAGCTTCAGCAAAATCTTTAAAAGTATATTTCGTATTTACCTTTAAATCGTTAATTTTCTTATATAACTCATCATTCCAGAAATCTTCAAATCAAGAGAAAAATAACACTTATACAAACACATCTGTAGACAATTTTCTACGTACAGATTCCAATAACAATGAAAATGAGCTAAGTAAAAGCAAAGAAACAATTTACGAAGATGCACTTACAGAAACTCCTAAAGAACCAGATTCGATCACAAAAGATCAGACTAAAATTTTGGAGAATGGTCAACAACAATTTGTTGGCAATGAAACGTTTGCATACCCAAATAATATACCAACTAATATTACTTTTGTCCAGGCAGTCATACCTGATGTTGCAGGTGAATCAACATTCGTTATTAAAGGAAAAATATCCAATGAGAACGAAAATAAAGAAAATATTGTACTTCTGGAACCCGAAAAAACATTTATTCTACCTGAAAGTCAAACTCAAAAAGTTGGCATACTAAATCCAGACTTTAACACGATATCTAAAGAAAATAAACCAGATGAAAAGAATACGCCTGTTGCGTATGTGATTTTATTTTTAAATATTTACTTTTTTTTTTTATTGTTTCCTCTTTTATTGTAGGAGTTCGAAAAGTTCAAATCAAATTACGAATGTAGTACAAAAACCTAAAAATACTGGTGCAATTCCAAAACAGCCTTCAAAGGAAAATAAAAATTCTGGGGTAAGATTAATTTTGAAAGTAGTAATTCTAAATACAATTTTCGAAAAAAAAAATAGTTTTTTATAGTAACCTAAGTGTTTTTGAGGTCATTATTTCGAAATATAAGGATGTAATTTTAAAAATTTTGTAGAATTGTAGGGATGGCAAAATTATTGATCGATTCCGCGTTAGCATCAATTCTCGCGTTTTTTCCTGATAAAAAACAACATATTTAAAATCGACGACCCCAAAAAATCGCTAGGATATTATGAAATACTATTTTTTACTTATACCTTAAAACACTACAATTTAAATATACTTTTATAGGTAAATAAGAAAACACCTGCCTGTGCTGTTCTTCTTAAAAAGCCAAATTCCAGCAGTAAACAGTATAAAAATCCTCTTACTACAGCTAAATCACATTCAGCTAAGGCACCGTCCCGAGTTTACAATAATAGTGTAAGAACTGAAATTTCGCCAATTTATTACATTACATATAACAATATTTCAAATCAAAAACTTTCAATTCCAGAACGAAAGAAAAAATACAGGAAATTCAGTTGCAAATAATAAAGGAAAGTATCAATCACCAAATTTGATGCAAATACAGCAAGAGAAGGAATTTCTTCGTCGTTTAGAGCAAAAGCGAAATGAAATTGAGGCAAAAGATAAACAGAAATTAGCAAAACAGATCGCTCTAGAGCAACAGATTAAAAAGTCTGTTCAGGCTATTCAAGAAAAGAAATTACAAATTACTAAAAATAATCAGATTGAGGAATTAAAAAAGGAATACAATTTTAATATGTTAAACAGTGATGACTCTACAGATGATGAAAATTATAAATCTACAAAAAGATCTGAACCACCTTTGTGGAGTAAACGTAAGTATCTTACGAATATTTCAAAAATAATTTTTATATTGCATTAACATGCGAAAACAACATTTAAACAAGACACTAGCTTAAATATTGATAATTTGGAGAGTGGTGGATGCCACCACCCTTTAGTATCAAACAACTCTTTGTATTTTTGGAATAGCCTTTTTAATAACTTTCAATTTATAGAGACCTATTAAGATCTTATTCCCTACAATATTGATAGAGTATTCGTCGAGACCATTAAAATTATATTCGCTATTACGAAACTGACTTTAAACTTACTCGAAAACGTTCAAAAATTAAATAGTACTGAAATATTTTTTTTTAAGTTTACGAGTTATTGAAAAGAAATCAAAACTTGCTGAAAAAATATCATAATAATATATACAATATTTTAGAAGTAGAATAAATATATCTTCTCTAACACAACATTCGAAATTTATATGATGAACTACTATATTTAGCCCTAACTTTAATTTTATTGTTATAAATCTCAAAAAAGAATAATTGACTAAATTTCGAAAATATTAATAAATATATTTATTAAATTCTCTACTAATTTTTGATTTTTATTAAAAATTAAAAACTTTCGTAAAAAGAAATTTTCTTTTAAGTTGCCTTTGTAATAAAATAAATTTCGGATTTCAGTATCGAGCAAAATTTTGTTTAGTATTTATTAACCCATTAACGCCCAAAGAACCTAATTTTTTCGTGCAGTTTGAAACCTCATTCTTACAATTAAAGGACATTTATTTTCCAATAAAAACCATGAATCTTACTAGTTTTAGTGTGCTCTTTTAGGATCTGTCGTCAAAATTGAGTTTTTTCCAATAGGAAATTAATTATGGCGACTTTTTGGAAAAAAAGTATCAACAAATTGAAATTTTTTTTTTTTGTAATTCTTTTCTAAGTCAATAAAGTTTTGCAATGCAATTCTTACTATGATCAACGGTGATCGGAATGTTTGAACTTACAGAAAAAAGTTTTTTTGCTGATCGCAATCACTCATAACCTTTTCAAAATGGCGGATTTCCTATAGTGCAGATTCTGAAAATCTGAAACTCTGAAAATCGTACAGATTTTCGTGAAATTCTGTACAAAGGGGTTTTTATCGTCACTGATTATGAGATTAAAATCAGATTTTTAAAATTCAAAATGGCGGACAACGAATTTTAAAAATCTCACAGATTTTCATGAAATTCAGTATACAGGAGTTTTGTTAGTCGATAATCACAAATTTAACATCAAATTTTGAAAATTGCGGATTCAATATGGCGGAAGGGAATCACAATAATAAGTGAGAGGCAAGGGGACTCACTATAATAAAGCACCCCAAAGGAGATAAAATTCTACCACGTCCACGCCGTTGTCTCTGGATTACGCAAAGAGTAGAAATTTCAATTCGTGATCAGCAACTACAAAAACCCCGAATTTCATGGAAACCTACAAGATTTTCAAAACTTGATGTCCGCCATGTCGTTCTTTGGGCGTTAATCGGTTAATGCACCTCATTTATAAAATTTGCAAAAACAATACTCTCACTGTCGTATAAAAAGTATCAACAGCCTAAAAATTATTACTAGTGTCTTTGTTGTATTTTAATTTTTATTTATTTTAAAGATTTGGATCTTAAAAACATATAAGTCGAAATTTGTAAAAAAAGCATTTTTTTCAATCCATTTTTTTTTACAGAAAGAAAATAGATATCGTTGTGAAATTTTGCACAGATATTTATTTATACTTTAGATATACAAAAATATTTTTTTCAGATTTTGGAGATCGGTTTTGAATTTTTATGATTGGAAAAAAAACACCAAAATAATTTCATGTGTCTTGATCTCGGACAAAAACAAAACACCAAATTAATTCTTGTTCAAATGGCTTTATAAATTATAAACATATTACTGACTCAGTGCTTGTAAAAATTCTGATAAACGTTGAAACTTCAAACGCACTTTCTCAAACTTCAAACTTTCGCACATATGTATACAGTTTTAGAGCAATATTGAATTTTCTAGTTATATATATGATATACTCTTTTAATTTCAAAAATTCAAATCAGGTTGATCGAATTTCAATTCAACAATGTCGCTGTAAATATCAAGGCTTTTTCAAATCAAATAAGTCGAAAATTGCAATTTAAACAAGCCCAAATTTGTAACTTAAAATATCTTAGTTTTCTCACCTTATCAGATGAAATACCTGCCATTGTATTCACCGATATTAAAGCCAATTGAAAAAATATTTTAAAAATTTAAAACGCATGTCAAAATGCCCTTAAACTCTCCTCTTGTAGAACTTATTAGAAATTATGTTTAAAATATGGTATCCAAAATCCCACAAGCTCTTGAAAGTCAGATCCTCAAGTAATTTTAATATCAAAAATTGTTATTTTTAATGCATTATCGCAGACAACAATGAAATACATTTTAACTTAAAACTTTGAATTCTCTTTAACAGAAAATTTTGAATTATTTTAAATGAGTCTTTTTGATATTTAAAGCGAATTTATTGAACTGAAATTCGACCAGCCTGATTCGAAAATGGTTATTTTTTAAATCAAAAGGGTATAAAATAGATTTTTTTGACCCAACAAACTAAAAACTTCTCTTTACTTTTCGGATCAGATCAATCAACAAAAATCTTAATTTTTTCTTATATTTTCCAATTATTATTTTATATATTTTATTTTCTTTTTAGGTCATACACGAGATATGCGTATTGAATGTCAAAATTTTTTGCCGGTTAAAATAATTGATTCATTTTTCTCAGTGGCTCCCTTAAATCCAGACTTAAGGGATATTTTTCCGGAAATACATCCAAGGGATTTAAAGCGTAACTCAAGCATTATTTGGAAAACTCCACCGAGATATTCTCAACTTCCAAAATATTAATGTAATACTTTTATAAAGAAAATTAAAAAAAAATTAATTACATTATGTGATTTTATTATAATTGTTGTGTAAATAATAAAATAATAATAATCTGATTGAAAACTCTTTCCCTTCTCCTGCAATTGTTCTGCGTCTTTAAATTTAAAAGCCTCTCGCCGAAACAAAAAGCGGCGGCGTTCACTGACTCCACAAAATTCAATTTAATTCATTTTATCTCAATGTCTTCAAGTGGTTTGATGCTGTTGGTTAAGTGACTCAATATTTCTCGTCAATGATTTGTTCTCATTTAATATCTTTGAAAGGGAATGATTTGATATTTGCTGTTTAGTGGGTATGTCTTGTCGATTTTGTAACGAATAAATATTCTGAAAAGTTAGACGAATGATTTTAGGTCAATTCGTTGCATTATATATTTTAAGATTCTGATTCTAAAAAGAAAAACTCAAATATTATTTTTCATCCAACAAAATCAAAATAAAATTCCTACATATATTTCTGGGTATTTATTTTTCGTAAATTTTACTTTGATCACCAACGACTTTTAGAATATTATTTTAAGAACGGATAATGGCATGGCTTTTTTGAAAAATAAAACCCAAACTCAATTTTACCACGATATCTTTGAATTTCTAATTCTGAAAAGTTGATAATAATTTGACTTCATATTTTAGTTGTTTAATGTTCCTTCCTTTTCATAAATTTAATATAGTTGATTTAGTTTTTATGCATTTTTAAATATCTTGTGAATCATCCCAACCGACGCCAAAAGTTTTGATTACAATCAGAACCTCTCAGAAAGACAATTTAATGTTTATAGCTCTCACGTTGAAAATTTATGTTACAACTTTAAAAAGGCTGATTTTACCAATATAAATGATTGGCTTGCTAGTTATGACTGGTCTGTCGTGCTCAACAAACGTGACATTGACGAGGCTGTTAATATTTTCTATGAAATTATTTATAACTGCTGTGCTAAATTTGTCCCTATTGAGCTTTCTAGGTGTAACTCTAATTATGTACCCTGGGTTAATAATAGTTCCGTGAAACACCTAAAAAATGCCAGAAACAAAGCATGGAAAAGGTTTTGTTCCTCGCGGAGTGATGCTGACTATACTGAGTTCTGCAAAATCCGTTCTCTGTATGTGTCTGCTGTTGAAGATTCGTACGGCTCCTATCTGCAGAGAATGAGGTCCGCATTGCGTAGTGAGCCAAAGCAGTTCTGGCATTTCGTCAACTCTAAGCGCAAGTGTGACGGTTACCCTTCCTCGTTGAGATACGGGGATATAGATACTACTGATCCCCTTGAAATTGCCAATCTCTTTGGTGACTTTTTTAAAACCGCTTTCTGTGATCCCAACTGTGATATTAGTTATAGTAATTTTACTCACCTGACGAAGCTTTCGCCGATTTCTTTTCAGCCTAAGGACTTATTACTTGACGAGGATTCGATTTCTGATTTTATTTATAATCTACCAGACTCATTCTCGTGTGGTCCTGATGGCATTCCCTAAATTTTTGTAAAACGCTGCAACTCGTCTATTGTCGCTGTACTGTGTTATTTATTTAATTTATCTTTATCTTGTGGTGTTTTTCCCAAGCAGTGGAAGTTGTCATTAATAATTCCTTTACATAAGAAGGGTAATAAGTGCGACATAAGTAACTATCGACCTATTGCTAAATTATGTTGCATGGCAAAAATTTTTGAAGCTTTAATCTGTGATGTTTTAAGTTTTCACTGCAAACCCTTCCTGGGATCTTTCCAACACGGTTTTATTAAAGGGAAATCTACTACGACTAACTTATTAGAGTTTTCTAACTTTTGCACGTCTGCCCTGGAAAACGGACAGCAGGTTGATTGATTATACAGATTTTAGTAAGGCCTTCGACAGAATTAATCATAAAATTCTCATTTTTAAATTATCTCTTTTAGGATTTCCCTCTTCTTTTATTAATTGGATTTCTTCGTACCTATTAGGCCGTACACAACGTGTTAGTTTTCGCAACGCTCTTTCTAATGAAATAAATAACACATCAGGCGTCCCTCAGGGTAGTCACCTCGGACCACTGCTTTTCATTGTTTATATTAATGATGTCTTTTTATTATTAAATAATTCACGCATTCTTTGCTATGCAGATGACGCCAAAATTTTCCGTACTGTATCAAACGCAAACGAATGCGAACTTTTAAATTCTGACTTAGACACTTTTTATTAACTCTCTCTATTAACTGTTTACCCTTAAATATAAGTAAATGTACCGTTATGTCTTTTTCCCGTAAACGGTCACTTCTTAACTTCTGTTATGTTCTGGACAATTCGACTTGACAAAACCAAGGATTTGGGTGTATTATTTAATTCCCGCTTATCTTTTAATGATCACTACGACGCTATTATTGCCAAGGGTAACTCCGCTTTGGGTTTTGTTAAGAGGTGGTCTAAGGAGTTTGACGATCCCACTATAACGAAACTCCTTTTTTGCACTTTTGTCCGCCCTATATTGGAATACGCTAGCCCGGTTTGGTCTCCTTTCCATGCAGTTCATATTAACCGCATCGAAGCCGTCCAGCGTAATTTTGTACGTTTTGCACTTCGTGGCTTACATTGGGACAATCCCTCCGCGCTTCCGCCTTATGAAAATAGGCTTAAACTCTTCCCTTTGTCCTCTCTCGAGGATAGACGAATGAATGCCAGAATTGCTTTTGCTTTTGACTGTATACAGGGCGGTATTAATTCTGCTGAATTGCTTTCATCGTTCAATATTTCTGTACCTCCTCGCTCTTTTAGGAACTATGACTTTTTCCATGTTTTTAGGCATAGTACTAATTATGGGATGCACATGCCAATCTCCTCAATGTCTCGTCTTTTTAATAGCAAATACGATGTGATTGATTTTAATTTAAATAAGCGCAATTTAAAAAATCAGCTTCGTTAAGGTTTTATTTATCTAATTATTGTAGTAGTCAGTTGTTGATGAATCCTAAATAAATAAAAATACAGTAAACGTTTTTTTGAATTTTTTCAGATGATTTTTTAACAACTTTTAATTTAAACCAATGTTACTCCAACAACTTTGAATTTTAAACTAACTAAATTTTCAAGCTCAGATTTTGAATTTACATTACAGTAAATTGATTTAGTCAATATACTTATTAAAATGAGTCTCAGCTTTAAATAAACTTTTTTAAAAAGAAGTCATATGGTCCCGGTAGAAAAGAGAATTTGAAATCTCCCAAACCAAAGAAGTCGACGTTCAATAAATAAATGCTTCCATTCGTCCAAATTCATACCACATAAATGATAAAACTAAGCTTATTTATTTCATTTTTAAAAAATGTATTTCAACCTTAATTTACATCCATGGTGGACAGTCAGATCAAAATTAACGTAAAAATTCTTAAAACCTAATTTGTTTTACATTGCAAAGTTCGCACTAAACTGTGCTTTAGAAAAAATTTAATTTGCAAAAATTAATTAATTATAAAACGGTTTTAAACTGGCGAGAAGGATACTAAGTAGTAATCTTAAGTCTTAAATACTGAGGGTAAAAATAACAAAAAAAAAAATAAAATATATCTAGTACTTGGGCAGCTGTGAATACCTCGGTGGTGTCTTCCAGAAAACACTTGAATTCCTCTTCAGATATCTGGAGTCAAGGGTTGGGAAGATTTGTCTCAAATCTGGCGTCATTGGCTGGACTGAGAAGAAACTATCAATAATTTTAGCAGGAAGATGAGATTGTCTTTCCATAACTAATTGCCGAGCAGTTGCTGTAAGATATAGATAAAAAGAAAAAATTACTTTGTGCTTATTACATATTTCTATTTGATTTAAGCTAGGTATGATGCATAATATATGCACCAAAAAAAAAAATTATTAATCAAACTTACATTTACTCCAAGTCGGTGGTGGTGGCCTCTTTGAACTAGTTTTTCCCTCATCATCTGTAGAGTCGTCACTGTTCAGCATATTAAAATTATATGCATTTTTCTTCATCATTAATTTTTTCTGTTCAATTAATTTTCTTTCTTGAATTAGCTTCTCCTTAGCTTTTTGCATTTTGATAGCTTCCATTATTTCACGTTCTTTCTTAGCAGCTTCAGCCATTTCCATTAATTTTTGCTTTTCTGCCCGTTTCTGAGCCTCTCGCCTTTCCTCTTGTAATTTCAAATTTCTATTAATTTCTTCGAGTTGTCGCTTCTGTTGTTCAACCTCCATTGCTTTTCGACGAGCCTTCTCTTCGCGTTCTTCCATTACTTTCTTCAATTTTTCTGCCCTTTCCTTCTCTTTGGCTTCACGCAATTGAGTAGCCATCTGCTGTTTCTGTTCGCGTTTTTTCTTCTTTTCTTCCAATGCCTTTAAATGAAAACAATAATAATAATTTAGTAAATTATTTCTTAAACTTGTAAAATATGAGACCTACTTGTAACCTCATAGTACTTTTCTTCACATCTTCAGTGCTACTCTCACGGGATAGAGAAGCAGATTTAGTAGATGCTGCTGAGGACGCTTTTGCTTGCTTACAACTAGACATATTTGGGATCTTTGAGGTGCTGCTGGGAGCCTTAAGATGGCTAAAAACGTTGGGGGTAATATTGTTCTAGAAAGAAGGATAAGTTTTACAAAATATGAACAAGATGAAATATTTAATAGTTTATTACTTGCTGAGTTGGCGTGAGAAATCGACCCATATTTCGCCCCAAAGTAGGTGTGGCTATTTTGCTTGTACTACTGATTTTATTCTGAAATAATTTAGCAATTTTTAAGTTTAATCAAATCCTTAAATTCAAAGGTGTTCGTATTAAAATAAATAAAACTTGAACAATTGCACAATTTAAAATGTATATACTACAATAAAAAAAAAATATATATATTTACCTGAGGCTCTTTATTTTCCTTAGTAATCTGCTCTTTTGTCTGGCGTGTCTGCCTCTGTGGTGGTGGGGACCTATTAACAGTGCTAGCATGCTTTTCGTATGCTTCAATCTTTTTCTTCACAGGACTTTGAACGAAAGGACTAAAAATTATTATTAGCAAATCCATTTAGTATGAATAATAATTTTCTACTTACTTGAAAATCTCCTTTTTGCCTCCTTTCACCGGTATTCTTAGTTTAGACAATGGAACACGTTCTTCTTCTATCGATTCATCCTCCGTAAGAATGCTGCACTCTAATATATTTTCATTTTTATCCCCATCCGATCCCTTTCCTCCCTCTAGATTAACATTAAATGTAGCATCATTCGAATCCATTTGTGGCATTTTATTTTTACTATCATCATTATTCATTATAAAAGTCGATTGTGGACCATTCGATGACACAAATGTTTGATCATTGCACTGCTTCTCTTCTGTGGGAGCTTTATTTAACGCCTTAGATTTTGATGCAACGTCTTTTTCAACAATAAATGTCTCCTGTGGGGAAGATTTCTCGGCACTCTTAGAATTAATATTAGCTACTGGAATTTCAACTGTAGACACAAATGTAGCTTCGGTGACCTTTTCTCTATTTTCATCAATTTTATCAACTTTCCCAGAAGTTACCTCATTTTTATCGGCAAGAACTTTGTTCGGATTTTCAGAAACTGCATCCTCGTAAACAGATTCAAAGCTGATATTCTTGCCTTTTTCACTTCTTGTGCTTGCTCTTGTTTGGGCAATACTATCAGCTTGTGTATCAACATTTTGTAATTTTTCTCTTTGCGCTTCTTCATTAGTTTTTTCTTCTTTTATAGGTCTAATTTTCTTTTTCCTTCCACGTTTTTTAGGTGGAGCTTTCTTCTCATCAGTAGATCCACTCTTTCTTACATCGGAGATCTTTTCTTTTTTTAGATTTTCAGTTTCAGACTAGATATAAAATTAGGCAAATTACATAAGATCCGTTTATAATAAATAAATATATAAATTCCATTCAAGTTTATTAAGAAAAATAATAAGACAACAGAATTTTAGGGGACTAAATAGCTAAATAATTTTCAAAATCAGTCTACTTCAAACACAATATTTTTTAGCAATTCCTTCCGTTGAATAAATCAAAAGTTTTCACTTACCTCAACAGCATTAGATGATTGTAGAGAAAGAGCATTAGATGATTGTTGAGAATCAGCCTTATCATTTTTCTGATCCAGACTTTCTTTTTCAGTTTTGATCTTGCTGATTTTCGGAACGTCTGAAACCTTCTCAGAAGCCTCAACCTTTTTCTTGTTGGCCTCTGAAGAAATAAAAATTCAAACACTTATCACTTCTAGCCCGCTAAGGTCCTACTTCATTTTTATATACACTCCAGGCCAACTAGTGCCAAATTGGCAACGCGCGACTTTGGACCGTAATAACTTCTCTCAGATTTGGTCAAATAACTTCAAATTTAATCCAAATTGTAGGGAATTTAATCAGGAACACAATGAACGTAATGATTTTGATAGTATTAGAACAAGTTTGTCGAACAATAGAAATCTTGAGAAAGTGAAAGTTCTAAAAGTTACACTTAGTTGAAGAAAACTCTGGTGCCAATTTGGCACTAGCTGGCCCTTAGCGGGCTAGTCTTAAACGTTTTTCTTACTCTTTTTAGGTACTGCGACTGGCGGAGGCATTTTGCATGATTCATCGTCAGATATTTCCACAGCCGACTGTTCATTGTTGTTCAGAATTACCAAAGATTCATCTACCTATAATTTTAGAATTGTATAAATTATAAATTTATAATTATAAAATGCCTACTGATGGTTTTAGTGAAATAATATACATACATACTGATATATTTAACATTAAAATAAAAACTTCGTACATTTGCGTGAGATTTTAACATAGAGCGCAGGCTTAAACCAGTTTTATTTTGCTATTATTTTATTAATTGTTACTTAATTTAAAACATATTATAGGTCGACTTCGTTAGGAAAGCGATACCCTTGCTTTGTATCACTTAAATTGATAAAAATTCAACTTCTATCTTAGAATAGCTAACTGTTCAGAATAGTTATGTGAAAATAGTTTTTGAGTTCACTTCTGGAATTACTTTGTTTTGAAGATTGTGTAATCGTTTTTTAAAAATTGTTTTTACAAATTACTGAAAGTGGTTTTTCGCCATTCTCTACCGCACTTTTAATTTGATTCCTAGAGCTATATTTTCTCGACAAAATTACAAAAAAAAAATCTAATTTTATTTGATAGCACAAGACTACTGAAAAATTGTTAAAAATCTTCTCTAAATCACTTTAAGAAGATCAGATGGAAAAGCAAAGATGGCATTATCTACAAAAAAACAAACATATATACATTGAACCTTTACTTTTTTAGGTGGTTCTTCGTCCTTTTGTTTATCCGAGTTTATTTCGCTAGATTTGCGTTTCGTTGTGTCCAACTTTACCAACTCCTCACTGGCTACAGTCTTATTCTTTTTCCTAGCTTCTGATTCAGCAGATTGTCTTTCCTCTTTGATTTTCTGCTGGGTATAGTTCACAGCGGAATCAGCACGACTCGGTCTTCGCAGTTTTGCTTTTAATGACTGTTCTTTCTAAATAGATAACAAAACAACAACAAAAATAGTTATAAATGACTCTAAAAGTCCAGAAAAGTTAATCTCACCAGAATTTTTTCAACTTTTACTTTCGCCGCCCGAACTGGTCTTGACGAAGTTCTTGTTTCTATTTCATGTGAAAATTGTTTGGCAAGACTAATCGCTTCTACTGCAGGAACATCTTTTTCAGAAACCAAACTGTCCTCAGCTGAAATAGTAATTTTTAATAACTGCTTGAATTTTGGAAAATTATGTGAAATAATTACACTCTGTGCTATTAATTCGCTGTAAACGCTTTGGCTTCTTTTTTAATTTGCTTGAAAGAGAACTATTGGCGGCTTCGACAATTTTGTCGAGTGTATCAAACAGACCCTGAAATAAAAAGATGTAAGGTAATTAAAAGAAAAAAAAAACTTTTAATGGTGATATGTTTTAATTGTAAGAAATTATACTTTTATGTCAATTTTAAGAAAAAATGGAATGTATTAGCGACGGTCTACAAACATTATTTCTCAATGTTTTTCTCTGAATAGATTTAATATATAGTAAACTTTTTCCCGGTAAGACTTTTCTTAATTGCTTAGTAAGAATTTTTTTGTTTTTTTTTTTTTGTTTATTTAACACGCCAAAAATCTTCCCTAGAAGTTGTGCAGGAATTCAAATAGTAGGAAGGGTGATGCTTTTAAAAATTCAGCTCCTGAAATCGCATGCGAAAATCTTTTATATACTCTTGTAAATAAGTCGGATGAAAAACAATTGAACCACTCGATAAAATTATTTGGCGGGCTTTACATCTTTCTCTAACTTTGTATTTGTCGTTCATCACATGGCATCATCATCACATTGTTTCATTCGACGCAGAACTTTATTATTTTTAACTTTAACTTTAATTATAATATAATATACGACAACATATAGAAAGATCGACCAAATTTAACACTTTAGAAGTTTAAGAGGCATCACTAGTGTGATCGCCTGAAAAAAAGGTGATGGTGGATTTTTTTTTAAGGGCAACTACTACATGGAATGTGCTAATATTTTAAGGATATATTTGTGGATATATAGTAAATACATGATAACATTTTTGGACCAAAAAATTGAAAATTCAGCGAGTTATTTGCAATTTGCCAAGCCGCCAAAAAAAAAAAAGTCCCTCCACTGCTGCAGTTATAGCGACCTTCACAGTGCGTGAAATCACAAAAACCAAAAAGTTTATTATACTATAAGGTATTGCCCGTACAATGACCCTCGATCGAAAAATAAAACTTTAATTTAAAAAAATTTCGGAGTTTTAAAAAAAAATTCAAATTTCACACGAAAATTTGATGATGTTTTCCTGCCAAAATTACATTTTTTATTCGATCGGAAAACTGGAGGTTTATGGCACGGAGAAACATGTATTAACCCTAGAAGCCTAATCTATTTTGGACTTACACAAAGCCTTAATATACGTCTCAGAGGCGTACACATATAAATTACAATCTGTATGCTAAAATAGCCCTAATTTAAAAATACTATTTAGCGGAAATTTAAATTTGGAATATAAACTGAAAATAAAACCCCAACCCCCATCCCATCGGCCACTGAGTTGGCGAAAGAGCACGACGCGCTAGCTTCAATCGTTAAAAAGAAACAAACGATATTAGATTTCGTGTACGCCTCGCAGGCGTAGATTAGGCTTCTAGGGTTAAAGAAGCTGCAATAAGAATCAAATCGATCAGATAATTTGTCTTCGAGTTACAACTGCAGGAAATTTGAAAAAAGTAGTTTCGAGAAAAATGCGTTTAAAGTTAAAAAGTTGCCATCTCAATTCTCGAGATGATTTCTTTCCTGTTTTCTGCTGAAAAATCGAATATAGAGCCCAAATATCTAGTTTCTTACTTTTTCTGCCTCTTCAACACCTATTTTGAGTCTGGCGTTTGAATCTTGGATTTAGAGAAGGCCAACAATTAGGTTTTCTTTACGTTTATGTCCAGACCATATTTTAGACTACACAGATGAATTTTTAAATTAATTACATACTTATATTGTGTATTTTTTCAATTACATCGCAAACTTATTCCCCTTGCTGACGGTACTTTGAATGTTTTCAAGAATTTAGTTCCTGCAACAGATTGCGCAATTCAGCAATTAATCTTTTTACGCTGAATTTCTTACATGCTATTTTACAATACTGTGTAGGTATAAATTAAATAAAACTCGCCCTTAATATTTTTCGGATCATTTATTCAAACAGATACAGTAAGAGAATCGTTCGTTTCTTTCCGTCTACAATTTCCATACCATTTATAAGATGTTTTTTTATTAACTTTTCTCCTAAATTAAGGTGCAACAAGAGCCGTCGACCTTCTGACTCTTCCCATGGGAGCACATTTTAGTGTCCGCTAGGGATAGCATCCTTGGGCTTGTAGCCAAGCTGCTCGTCTGGAGTATGAGGCCAGAATGTTGGGCGATTAATAGGGTCCAATGCCTGCTCGGGGAATGCATCACGGAAGTCCTCCATGGTCATCTGGTCATACGGCAGCAAAGAGTTCAAGTGAGCGATCTCCTTTTCAAAGTTAGCGATGCGCTCGTTGGATTCACTGACAAATCGAGCAATCTCCGCCTGAGTCTCCTTCTTCTGGACTTCGATATCGGCTGAATATTTATCAGCCGGATATGGCACCTTCAGAGCTTCGTACTGCTTTTGAAAGTTATCTACCATTCCAGCGATGGGCACCAGATTCTTGTAGTTAGCCCAGTTAATTTTCGGGGGCTGCTCAGGGTTAGCCAGCACGCTCCTCAGATAGACATCACTTTTCGACTTGAAAGCAGCGAAATTTGGCTTTTGGGCCTCGGGGACGCGTTCCGCCAACGCTGCCCAGTTAATCGACGATTGAGCGATACGTCTAGCCATTTTATTGGACTTTTTTCGCTTAGATATCCACAGAAAAGTTCAGCACAGAGATCAGACCCCGAACGTTGGTTATGTAAAACACTTTGACACCCAGTGCTGCCAACAGCCGCTAAAGCGGGCGTAGTAGATCAATTGCAGAGGAATTGTCGGAAATGAAACACATCGTAACAGAAATTCCTGATTTAAAATGTCGCAGGTCGGGGAAAAATTACTTGGGTAAATAAAGTTTATTTTACGTCAATATCAGGGCACTTTCGTAATCGTTTTAGTAAATTCAAAATATATATTTTAAGGAACTTTCTAATAAAGTAAGTTTATCACTTGTTATAATGTGCAGACTATTTAAAAAATTAAATTATAAAGAATATTTTAAAAATTAACCATGAATATTGTGAGGGCATATTTTTTTATTAATAACACTAGTTTACAAGATTTTTGGTCCCTTAAAGAATTTATAAAATTATTATTAAAATAAAATAATAAAAAAAAAAAAAAAAAAAATTTTATTTTTAAATTTAAAAAATCCGTATTTTAACCGATTTTAGAATTCTTTTTTAAAAATAAAGGGATTTCGTAGCGGTCCAAAACGTTGTTCAAATGGATGCTTAAATTCTATACTATAGTTATAAAATATTAGTTAATTAAAAACTTTCTTCAAGGTTTGTTGAGGAGACAAGATTTTCAATTAGTCGGGGTGCCAGAGGTTCAAAAAATGGGTTATTTCGTTGTTGGACGGAATTTGATGAAAAATGGCAGAAAGGGAAGGTCATTGCCCGTACAGTGACCCATTAAAAAAGTTAGAATGAGCGATGTCGGGAAGGTACTTTGTTATTGCAAAATAACTTTGATAACCCGTTATTTTTCAGTTTTCTTGGAATAACTCGAAAACGAAGCGTTTCAGCGAAAAATATTAAATATAAAAGTTGTTCAGCTGATGATTTTACGTAGGAATACGGTTTTTTGATTAATTAAAAAATTGTTTTTCCGACCGAAAACCAGCAGAAAAGTAACAAAAATGCAAAAACAATAAGCATTAAAAAATAAAGGAAAAAAACAATTTCCATCGTTGATATTTGGGTTATTGATAGGTATTGGTATTGTTAACCAAATGCACCCGGTCCAGTTTTTCAAAAACAATATGGCGACCTATTGCAACATTGTTAAGTTAAAACTTTGGAACGCTGTAAATTCTGCATGAACAAACGGATCTTGATGAAACAAATTGGAATCGGTAGGTATTAACGGCATCTTTGAGTGTGCCAAATTTCAAAATTTTTCAACAATTACTTTTTTTGTTATTAACCAAAAACCATTTGCTGTGCTTCGTAATTTCGTCAATTTACAACATTACAACAATAACAAAATGCATTTGATTACTCTTAACATCCTACAGTGGTGACTAAAAACGCGAAAATAGCGAGTTTTGATGATTTGATGCATTTTGTTGCAAAACTTAATGTTGTAAATTGACGAAATTACGAATACACATTGGTTAATAACAAAAAAAGTAATTGTTGAAATTGTTTGAAATTTGGCACACTCAAAGATGCCGTTAATACCTACCGATTCCAATTTGTTTCATCAAGATCCGTTTGTTCATGCAGAATTTACAGCGTTCCAAAGTTTTAACTTAACAATTTTGCTATAGGTCGCCATATTGTTTTTGAAAAACCGGACCGGGTGCATTTGGTTAACAATACCAATACCTATCAATAACCCAAATATCAACGATGGAAATAGTTTTTTTCCTTTATTTTTTAATGCTTATTGTTTTTGCATTTTTGTTACTTTTCTGCTGGTTTTCGGTCGGAAAAACAATTTTTTAATTAATCAAAAAACCGTATTCCTACGTAAAATCATCAGCTGAACAACTTTTGTATTTAATATTTTTCGCTGAAACGCTTCGTTTTCGAATTATTCCAAAAAAACTGAAAAATAACGGGTTATCAAAGTTATTTTGCAATAACAAAGTACCTTCCCGACATCGCTCATTCTAACTTTTTTAATGGGTCACTGTACGGGCAATGACCTTCCCTTTCTGCCATTTTTCATCAAATTCCGTCCAACAACGAAATGAAAACCTCTGGCACCCCGACTAAATAGAGTTCCTACTCATTTATATGGCAAAGCAGGAAGATTCATGTAAAACTCGTTTCCTGAATAAATTTTAACAAAATTTACTAATAACATATAAAGCTTTAGTTTAAAATTCAAACTTTGATTTAACTCACGTTTCAAATTGCTACGAAATTCCGTTGTTTTTAAAAATTTTTCCACAAGCAAATCCAGATTCCAATAATTTTACCAAAACACAAATATTTCAAAAATATAGTAGGTATATTTAAATTATTATATAAATTCATTGTTTGCGCATACTTGGTTTTTGTTTTACATAGTTTCTCCAGATAACCCAGCAAAATGCTGCGAAATTTTTAAGATTTTTGCTATTCGTTAGAGTTTCGTAAATGAATATTCTGTTTCTATAAAGCGTTGGAGTAGGTTGTTCCCAGTAGGAAAAGGAGGAATTAAAGTTTAAGACTGGATGTCTCCTAAAAGAGATTTGATACCTCCAGGATGTCTCCTTTTGACATGATTTTAACGTTAGCATGTCATTGAAGGCTAGGCCTCTTTTTACGCTCACGAAAAAGTTGAAGAGAGATCTCTCTTTGACCACTTCCTGAACATAAGTGGAGGTTTCGATTTTCCTTCCATGAAATACTAACACAAATTGTAATGTGTGAGGGTAAAACAATATCATGCAGAATTTAAAATTAAAAAAAAAAAAAAGTTGGATATAACAGCCAATTTTCTAGGACCAACATTTTCACGGGGTTGTTTCTTAAGAAAAAAGAAAGCATATATTGTTTATATTATTACATTTCCAAAGGAGCAGTTGTCGCAAAAAAAGAAGAAATCAAAGCAACATGAAAATTATAACATATTCTTCAACATTTGTAGGATACTGATCAATAAAAATGTGATTGCAAGTTTTAATACAGAGTGCGAGTTTGGTTTTTTTTTATATTTAAGTAAGTCGTCATTTTCATTTCATGTCCATTTTATTATAAAAAAATTAAATCTATTTAATAAAAACCATTAATTTAAAAATATAGTGAAGAACGTGAATTATTAATGATATATATTTTTTAAATGTGAACCATCTACATAAAAGGTAGTCACCTGCATTTATTTGAATCTTCCATCACCGGAGAGACGTACAAAGGGATATTAGAGACCAAATCTTTTCGTCGAAAAAGAGTGATCTCGTTAAATCTTTTTATTTTATTCAAGACGGAGCAGCACCTCATCGCACACAAGAAGTATTTTAAGTATTCAATAAATTTTATAGTGATCGATTTATTGGCCTAGAGTACCCACGATTTGCTAGGGGAAAAGGAATATAATAGCCACCTTACTCGTCAGATCTCATTTAAGGGGGTATCCCACTCTAGAACGTTCACAAAATGCATTTTTTTTTTTTTTTTTTTTTTTTTTTGAAAAATTCTGTGATCTTTCCTGAATCGTTTAAGCTATCTCTTGCCGCAAAATTTGAAAAGCTCGCGCCGCTACAGGCGATTCCGTGCGCAGCTGCGCGCTCTCCACCACTCTTAACTTTAACTTAAGGGGACGTCACACACCCAATATTTTTTTTTTTTATATTTGGAAAAATTGGAAAATTGAAGGGAAAAACAGTAGATACATTAATCAAACTTTGCATATTTATTAAAAAGAGTTAAAATAATACAAAAAAATTTTTTTTGAATTTTTTGAATTCGTTTTTTTCTTTGTACAATTTTTTTTGTAAAGAACCACAAAAACTGACTGCGGGCACGATTGGGAGCGAATGGAACGTCTGAAAAAAAAAAAAAAAAATATGGGGTTAATTGTTATCAAAATCCCCAGGGATTGAACCTAAATGCAACATTTTGCACGAACAAATTACAAAATGGCGGCATTTTTCCGGGACAAAAAAAAGTGAATTTTTGAAAAAATGCCGCCATTTTGTAATGTTTTCGTGCAAAATGTTGCATTTAGGTTCAATCCCTGGGGATTTTGATAACAATTAACCCCATATTTTTTTTTGTTTTTTCAGACGTTCCATTCGCTCCCAATCGTGCCCGCAGTCAATTTTTGTGGTTTTTTACAAAAAATTGTACAAAGAAAAAAACGAATTCAAAAAATTCCAAAAAAATTTTTTTGTATTACTTTAACCCTTTTTAATAAATATGCAAAGTTTGATTAATGTATCTACTGTTTTTCCCTTCAATTTTCCAATTTTTCCAAACATAAAAAATTAAAAATTGGGTGTGTCACGTCCCCTTAAATGCCGTTTTTCTCAAAACACCGTCTTGATGAATGGTGTGCAGCATTCTGAGAAAACCATTCATCCCAAAAATTTCAGATTTTGGTACAAGCTGTGTCAGCTTTGTCTCTATGACCTAAGTGGAGTAAATCAGGCATTTTTACATTTACATAGCTTGTATCCCATATTTTAACTAGGGATGCCTCGATACGCCTTTTTGCCGATACGATACCGATACCGATACTCTTATAAAAATATCGGCGATACTGATACCGATACCGATACGCTTATTGAATTCAAAAAGGAAGGTAGAATAAATAAAACACAATTAATTAATAGTTTTAGTAATCAAAATTAACATTTATAAGATTTTTATTTAAAAAACAAAGTATTCTTAAGTTTTGCGGGCAAAGGCGATTTCGCAAGTCTATTTGAATAAGACCTGCGGTGGAAAATAGTCTCTCAGATGCGACAGAACTCATTTGGAAACTAAAGTACTTCTGCGCCATTTTTTTCAAGTTTGGGGATAAAACGTCATGGCGCCAGAAAACGAATGGATCTGCGTCTCTCGATATATTAGGAGACCTTAGGTATCTCTCGACTTCTTCTTTGAGAGAATTACAGCTCAGAGTAGACAGGGGCTCATCTTCCTCGGACTCTCTAATAATATTTTCACAAACGCTCCAAAGCCCGCAACTTGTAGGCATTGTAGAACTTACAGTTACAGTACTAGATGTAGGTGTGACTGTGTCTGAAATAGTTTCGGAATGCAGTGCAACATTAAGATCAAGTAACTGAATAAGACGCTTTTTTTCATAGTAATGGCAGACTGTGATTGAAATATTCGTGCTTTGTAACGAGGATCAAGCATTGTGGCTAGGCAATATGTTTCTTCATTTTCCAAGTCATCAAATTTTTCATTAAGAGCCAATAACAAGTCAGCCGCTAATTTTTGGGATTGCGATGAATTCTCCCTTTCTGTTGACTGATATTCTATGTTTTTTAATACTTTTCGAAGACTGTTTATTAACGGAATGGCATCAGATAACGTAGCAGTGGCTTTGCTAATTGACTTTGTAGCCTCTGCAAAGTATCGCAAAATGTTCACCACCTCTTCCATCATTACCCATTCTTCAGTCGTAAGTTCTACTTTGCATTTAATACGAGGCAGACAAGCTTGTATTGCAACTCGTTGTTCCAGTAAACGCCTTAATGCCTCTAGTGTCGAGTCCCAGCGTGTAGATATGTCCTGTATAAGGACATGATTGGGAATATTATGAGCATCCTGCATTTCTGTTAAAATCTTACTGCTGCTTGTGGAATGACTGAAATGTCCAATGATAGACCTTGCTTTAGTTATCATTTCATTCACTTTACCATCATTAAAGAGGCTGGCTTTGATTACCAGTTGCAATGAGTGAGCCAAACATTTGATAGGTACAACATCGCAGGTTTTTTGAATCTCTCTAATAGCGACACCCATATTTGCAGCGTTGTCGGTAACTACTGCTCGAACTCGGTCTTGTATAGTCCAATCATGAACAGCCTTGTTAAGATTACTTGCTATGTTAATACCTGAATGCTGAGCTCCATCGAATGGCATAACCTCAAGGCAGTAATTTTTGTATTCAAAATTTGCATTGATTCCATGAGCTGTCAAGCTAATAAAATCATTAGATTGCGAAGAAGAGTCACTTGTCCATATGTCAGTGGTTATCACAATATGCGGCAGCTCTTTTAACAGCTCTAGTACTTTAACTTTAACTCGCTGATAAATTTCTGGTATGACTTTTTCAGTAATATGGGACCGCGAAACCATTTTATAATTTGGGCTTAGCTTTTTTAATAATCTTTTGAAACCTATTTTGTTCACTAGATCTAACGGCTCCATGTCTACACATATTTCCTCTGCAATAGTGCGAGTTATATCTTTTGCCCGAATATCGTCGTCATTATAAAGAGATTTCTTATCGATAATCTCCTCCAGAGTTGCTTGTTTCTTACGTTGTGGGCCGTTGTCGTCGTCACACTTTGTTTTCTGGATAGTTGTTTTCGACGTTGAAGCGGTGTGCAATTCACTCGGATGGTGCCTCTTAATGTGGATCTACAAGTTTGATGTGTTATAACTTTTAGAATTGATGCCACGGGACACATTTTCTTTACAATACAAACATATTGCTTTGGAATTATCAATTGTCGAAATTTCAAAGTGATTCCATATAGCACTTTTGTGTTTTGACTACTATTTATTTTATTTGACTCAAACGACTAGTTATAAATGATATACAATACACAAACAATTACGATATGTAATTCTTAATCTTATTTGCATGGAGAAATACTACGCGCAACAACCTGGCGAAATGGGATAGATGTGCGAGTGCGAGGCCAAAGCAGGCGGGCGAAACAAAACACTGAATAAAGCGCGGGGTTTCCCCGAGCATAGTTAGTTCGTGCCTCGTTTGCAACGAAATAGATCGGACAACACGCGCGTTTACATTACATTTTTAAAGCGCGAAATTTGAAAAGTATCGTTGAATCTGCCATAAAAATATCGCCGATACCGATATATCGGCAAACCCGAAGTATCGCCGATATATCGGTATCGGTATCGGTATCGGTATCGGATGCATCCCTAATTTTAACAGTAAAAAAACAGCTAAAATATAAAACTTATAGTAGAAAAAATTAAAAATATGAATAAACATTTTTTTTTTCAAAATGTGCCACACTCATGCCATAGCCACATATATAAAGAGTGCTAATGTGCAATTTCATAATTTTCAGATTATTTGTTTGGCTGTTATCGTGCACACCGTTCCTAAGGTATGAGTCCCACTAGCAGGCCTGCCCTGAGAAAACCACTCAATAAATTTTTTTTTTTTTTTTTTTTTCAAAATATTCATTAAAGATCATATAATAAGAGGATTATTATGTTTAACTCTAAATGTTTTGTATTTTCTTGTTCAACTCCCTGAAAAAAACGTTCAATTCAAGGGCCTCTAGAGTGGGATACCCCCTTAATGTGGCTTCTTTTTATAGGACTACATTAAAAATAACTGCTATGAAAATAGCCCAAAAACAATATAGAATTTTATTAAAGACATCAGGAGGATCGTCAATGGCGTTTAAAATGAAACATTAGAACATGTTTTTAATAGTTTTAGAAAGCATTTGAATATTTATGCCAATTTAGATAAAATATCGAAAATAACGTTCTTCATTATATTTTTAAAATTAATGGTTTGTATCAAATAAATTTTTATTTTTTTTTATAATAAAATTGACATGAAATAAAAATTACCACTTTTCTTAATAAAGTATTTAGGTACATTTTACCGATCTCTCAATTTGTTAAAAGACAGTGACTCATTAGTTTTCATACATTCCTTTATGTACTTAAAATCCTCCTTGTGCAAAATATTGGATTATACCAAAGACTCTCCTTGTACGCGAACCGATTCCTTACAGAGTTTTTGTTTTAATGCTCGCAGACGTGTCGAAAATATTATACAATATATTTATTTATTTTATAGGGTTTGGGGATTTTGTAATTTGTGTAACCCTTAAACAACTACTACAATTTTATAGATTGGAAGCAGTCTTCTTACGATCTTTACTAAATATATCATAAATTTAGTTCTCCCTTGCAAGTCAAGGAAAAGCAACAAAAATAATGAGGTCCTGGCCCTTTCCTGCCATGTGATGTGGCCTCCATAGTAAACACAGGCTCACAGCCACTTTCGCACAGAATTACTTGTAGTTCATATTATTTTCCAATCTTTCTTAATTTTAAAATCTCATTTTTTAGAGAAACGAAAGCTGCAATTAAAGAAAAAGTCTCAAGTCCAGAAGCAGGCATCATCCCCAAAGTGACATTTGAGCTGATAAACTGGCGCCATCAGAAAGCAAGCCAAAGTAAATCACAGAATTAGAGGAATTTATCCCAAACTCCTTAAAAAAGACCTCCTACTTGCAATTAAACTAAAACATATGAAAAACAAACTCCAAAAACAGCACTAAAAGTTGCACGAACCTTGCAATCGGAGTCATATTTTAGCATAATATTTTCAATGCTTTCAAGGACCGTTTCGGCGACTTTCTCGATGCCCTCCATCGTGAATTGTATCCCCCGACAAGTAAACGTTTAAAATTCACTAATTAAACTACACAAAACACCTTTAAACCGCACCAAAACGCCACAAATAAGAACTTTTTCGCTGTCTCCGATGTTGTTGAAGTGAATTTTCAAAAGGCCAACTGAAAATACAAAGCGCGATGATGGAAATCGGAATGGGGGAAATTGAAACGTTGGAAGTGGACCGGAGAGTGTTCCAGTTTAGTGGAATTTTTGTTGTTTATAATTGATTTTTAGAGGGAAATGGTTTTTAAGGTAATATCTAATGATAAAAATGTTATTTTTAAATAAATTGTTACAAATTTTAAGTTAATAAATTAAAATTTTCGCAGTACACCTAGTGGTGAGTAGCCCGAAACGGCCGTTTCAAATTCCATAAATAGAAATGGCAACAGAAAAATTGAGAGGAATGTCAAAAATAAGCTGGACAGCAAAAAAAAGCGTTCAGTGGATAATGTGACCAGCCGTGGTGATTTGTTTTGCTTGTAGAGGCGATGTTTGCAGAGATTTCTGTAGTTTTTTGTGCCAATTATTAACCAGTGCATGCGAATAGTCGGCGTAAACAAATGTGTCAATGCTTTGTGGGTGTTTGCTGCTTGGATATCTAAAGTGCTTTTTCCTAGAGAAATGCTGAAGAAATCTCACGAGTTGCGGTAGGGCTCCAAAAGAAGTTCTGTAAGTAATCGCCTCCGGACACCACGGGCTCCGCACTGACAGCTGTTTACTTTGTTCGCTTTGAAAGAAGCATCCGAGAGTGTGAAAAAATGGCAAATTATCAAACCAACATGTTGCACCTGCCGTTTTTTTTCTTTTTGTATTTTTATAATTTCCTCGTTTTTTTTGAGCGACCAGAACCCAGATTTTGTTGGACTGTTGTGCGACTAGAAAACAAAGAATTATCAATTAAACTGAAAATGAAACGAGATACGACTGCGAATCGTCCGTAACCAGCGATAACCCCTGAAGATACAGAGAAAGTCTTCTTCGATGATCCGCCAACTGAATCGTGGGAGTCGTGGGCAGAAGGCGACTTCTTCATTATTTAGCTCTATATTTCATAAAAGACGAGGCTCCACGCACTACTAGAATAACGAAGATAAGGTGTTCAATCGAGCATTCGACAGAGAATCTAATTTCCATGCGAATCACACAGATTCCGTGCGCCCCTCGGAGTCACCAAAGTTTAATGTTCACCGTGGACGAGCTAATTGAAATTTCCACACTTGTTTGTGGCTTTGTAAATTGCGCAACTTGTAACGTGCCTTTCTTATTTCGTTACTGCTGTTCCACAAGATAAATATCTTTCGAAGAAAATGCTTTTCCCATGAATATGCATCAGCCACTGCTGTATAAATTTATAGAGGGTAATAGGCTCGGTCGTGGGAAATCTACAGAATAGACAAGCACACGCCCATGTCTCTCGTTTATGTCTCGTTTCCCGAAAGAACACAAAAAAAACGCCTCCACAAATTCACCGAACTATAATATATAGGTCAATCTCTAAACTGGACACAGTTTTCAGTAATCTGATCAATTACACCCTTCCTAACACGTGCCCCTTGTTTTTTGTAGATTGAATCGAACGAACCTTGGCCTTGACTCACATTGTCACCGTCGCTCATCGTCGTAGTCGTCGTCGTGTTTCTCCAATCTACAGACAGCTCAATGAAAAGCTCTCGGACTCAATAAACCAAACAAACCAAATTTGTTTCGTAAACACAAAAGCTGCTGCTGCGAAAAAATTACGTGCAAAGACGCCGACTTGTCGACCATTTACCGAGTTGGCTATCAGTCGTCATCGGAGCAATTGCTGTGTGGACTGATAATGGCGGGAAGTGCCCGCAGTCTTTTACCCTCCTTTCTGGTTGTAACACTTCCGGGAAGATTATTTTCGCTTAGTTAATAGATAGGTCAACTTCCTCAATAGGGGGGCACTTTCGCTTTTTTCGCAATAGAGAGCCAAGTAGGTGTGCAAAATTGCCTCGATAGCTAAATAAGTCGGACAGAGGATTGTATGAACAATTCAAATTAGAATTAATTAGGATAGAATTTTGCGAAAAGAATTTTTAAGTAGTTGACGTAATTTGACTGTCTTTTGTGATAATTTGTTGGAATTACTTTGACCTTTTAGAATACTCACATACTGAAGAAGTTGGATGTTTTAGAACAAATAATTGCAGACTCTCCAGTAAGATTAAGTAATCAGGGATTTTTAAATTTGACATAGTAGCGAAGTACATCTTCATCTAACCTGATCGGCGCTTGCCTACCTATTCTTACCGGCCGAGGTAAAAAAGCCGAGTGATGAATTGTTCTCAGAAAAAAAATAAGTAAAAAAAAAGAGTTTAAATATTGATTAATCAGATAACAGAAAACAGAATTTGCATAAAGTTATATGACAATAAAAGCTTTTAAAAAGAAATAACAATGAGTGTATAATTTTAAATTAAATTTAAAACCGGTTATTTGATCGGGCCTGTTAAAATAGTTAGTGTTAAAATATTCATATAAGAATTAAGAAGGAGGCAAATTTTATATATCATGTGAGGGTATATTTAAAAGAGCTTGTTATGTGGATTGCAAAAATATTTTTTGCATAATTATAAATAGCATATTTAAAAAATATGCGAAAATAGACAATCCTTCTTCCCCCTTTATTTTCAAAACTGTTGTATTTAAAATTTAAAAAAAAAAAAATCACGGAATATAACTTCTTTATTCATGTTTACAGGAAAATTATAACGAAAGTGCAAGGTCTTATAGATTTCCAGAAATTCTAGAAAATACATATATTACGACGCCGAGTCGAAATGGCTAAGTGTACATTGTAGAAAACCAAAATAAGAAGGATTTCGTATAAAAATTCACTAATATTCCAAGTCGCTATCAGCAAAAAGTCGCCAATATAAAATCAGGATATTGATAAAATTTACAAAGGCAGTATCCAGAATTGACAAATCAAAATAATTCACAAAATCCAGAAACGACAAAATCCAGAAAGTACGCAAGTGAATGTAATTTCAATAAAATGTTTAACTTTATGATTCCAATTTCCAATACAACCCGAAACCCTAACGGCCGGCAAAGCCCTTTAATTCGCACACGGGCGTAGGCTCCGGTTTCTTCTTAGCCGCAGCCGAACGTGAAAAAATGTGCCGAGCGAGCGGCGTTTAACCCCACATCTGTGGCAATATGAAAATTTCTTGAATTTGTATATTTTGGAATCTAATATAATTCTGGTATTTACTCATATCTATTTAAGAGATACATTTGTGCAATTAAACAGAGGAGACGCATAAGTACATTTCGATCCTAATGCTATAATTAGGACAACAGAGAGATCGAATTTATAGGGACTACTGGAATTTTGGAAGAATTATATTTGGATTTTTACGTGACTTGTATGTATAATATGTTATCTAACGTCTCATGTCCCTTGTTATGAGTCATGTGTTATGTTACGTGTTATGTCATGTAACTACACCACACTAGGCAGAAGAATGATTACGCCAGAGCAGCGCCGTGTAGCTCAACAAGTGATTAATAAAGGTAATTCTTTAGAATTGGGGCTCCTGGCGTACAGCCGAGTATGATTTGACGGTAAAAAAAGCCTGCAATATTATATTTAGTAACCAAATGAGGGTGCAGATCGAAAACAACACTTGTTTTAAATGTATCCGTTTTTTTAGAATTTAAATATAGCTATAAAACTGCACCGTATAAAAAATGTATGGAAGTCAGCGTTAATAAAGGGTGGACCATCTGCTGATTTCTTTTTAAATTACATGCGGAGAAGAGCTTTTGTGCTCTTTTGCGCTGAAAAAATTATCAGACAGATTTACGCTTGAAAAACTTTGGAAAATGTTGAAAACTTATTTCCGAAGTGCGTGCGATATTGACTTGGTTTTTTTTTTTTTTTTTTTTTTTTTGATGTTGTACTGACCATCCAGAAACCATTCAGGCACTTAAGCACATTATTAATCGAGCTATTCGTGAAATAGGCCCCAAACCATCGAAAATGTGCTACAAAATTGGATTGGCAGAGTGGGCTACTGTCAAGCCAGCCGAGTTTTAGAGTTTTAAATGAAATCATATTCCATAAAATCGGAAGGTTTACTATTTTCAATAAATCCAAAAACTTTGAAAATTATTGAACTGTGTTTATTTCATACTATTTTTAAAAAGAAACCAGCTGATGGCCCATCCTTTATATATTGAAATAAAAAGGAACATAAAGCAATCAACATTCTTATTACATAGCTAATTGTTTTCATGAACTTACAATGTGAACAAATCAAGATATTCTAAATCGTAAAGTTGTTTCAGTTTAGGTGATTCAGGTTGGTGATTAATATATTCATGTTGAATATAAAATATCAACATCTTTTGTCTATATTTGCTTGTATCTGAAGTCAAAAGTATTGTAATCAAGAATGCTGTTATCGTTTGAACAAAAATAACAAATGAAAACTTGTTCAAGAAAAATACTAAAAATTAGATAGCGATAATCAAAGTTCAGACAATTGAGCATTTAATTACGAATTGAGTTCATCGTGGGGAATTTCCAAAACAATCCATGGTATGGTCGATATTAAAGAAAGCACAAAACATAAATAAATTTTCGAATAACAATCTTTGAACCGATTTTGCTCGTAACACGAATACAAAAACACATAATACAGATATTGTTCTGAAAATCATTTAACGAGATGGTAAAGACTTTGATACGGAGAATTTTCATAAAAAATATCTTCACTCTCATAATCGAAAACTTTAAAATTGTATTTTTACCTGCAAATTTCCTTTTAATACTGAAAAGCAAAATTTTGCACTTTCTCCTTCAAACTCCTAACTTGTACAAGGTTAAAAATCTGATTATATCGCATCTAGTCGCAAATTCAATTAATTTAATTTGTTCACATCTTTATTTCTATTTCAGAAAACAATGGCTGATCCAGAAACCGAATGGTTGGAGGAGCTCCTCCGGGAAGTTCAATTAGAACAATTTTTACTTCGCATCAGAGATGAGCTGCAAGTAACACGACTGGCACATTTTGATTACGTCCATTCGGATGATCTAGAAAAATGCGGTCTTGGAAAGCCGGCAATACGGCGACTTATGGAATCTGTACGAAAAAAGAAGGCACAACAATGGAGAAAAAATATCCTCTCAAAACTGATAGGTGGTGGAAAGCAGCCTAGTAAAAAACAGAATAATCCTCCCAGCGAATCGATACAATATAAGTCACTTACTTGCTTAATCCACGAAAAGGATGTTACTTTAGGTATTAAGTTAGGGGATGGTTCCTTCGGAGTAGTAAGGAAAGGTGAATGGAATGCTCCTGGTAATAGATTGGTCCCGGTTGCTGTTAAAGTCCTCAAGGCGGACAATCTCACACAACCGGGAATTATTGAGGATTTCTTTCATGAAGTCCAAGCAATGCATAGTTTAGATCATCCAAATCTCATCAGGCTACATGGAGTCGTTCTCTCCCAGCCGATGATGATGGTTACTGAATTAGCTGAAAGAGGCTCATTGTTGGATACATTGAGGAAACAGTGTAAAAATACTCCTCTTCCTATAATTTGGAATTGGTGTGTTCAAATAGCCACTGGTATGGCTTATCTCGAAAGTAAAAGATTTCTGCACAGGGATCTTGCATGCAGAAATGTCCTGGTAGCATCAGGGAATAAGATAAAAATCGGTGACTTCGGTCTGATGAGAGTTTTACCTCAACAAGAAGATTGTTATGTCATGACGGAGCACAAGAAAGTTCCTTTCCCGTGGTGTGCTCCGGAATCACTACTTTATAGGAAGTTTAGCCACGCATCAGATACTTGGATGTTTGCTGTAACCCTCTGGGAAATGTTCACTTTTGGAGAGGACCCTTGGGTTGGTTTGAATGGGCAGCAAATTTTAAGGAAAATACACAGAGAAGGGGAACGTCTTCACCATCCAGAGGCGTGTCCTCCTGATGTTTATCAATTAATGCTACAATGCTGGGATAAGACACCTTCAGAACGTCCTACTTTTGCTGCTATAAAGTAACATTGATCATATTAATTAAAAGATCTTTTATTTTAAAAATATTTTACATTTTAGGGAATTCTTGGCTGCTTCCCCGCCACAGCTCTTAAAAGCCATTGCATCGTATAACGAACAAAATCGGCTTCTAATCGAGGAAGGCGATTTAATCGCTGTTATCGATGGACGACCAGAACTAAAGCTGATTAAAGGGCAGAATCAAAGGACTTTTGAGATTGGAATATTTCCTAGGTAATAATTTTTTTAAAGAGATCAGTTAGGGCGTTGTTTTGTAATTTATTAATTTTAGAATTATTCTTGAAAAGCCGAAATTAAATTCGGATATAAGTCGACCTTTGCATGATACTCTACGGCATACAGGGCACGGATCTCCATTCGGTCCTACCTGGGGTAGTCCTACATTTTTAGATCCAGCTTATATGGAGGGTGGAGTTCAATTAAGAGGTTTGAAACTCTTTTTTTCCTCTCTCTACATTGTAAATTATTTTATTCCTTCATAGATGGAAAACATCTTGATCGACGTAAAAAATGTGTATCATATCAAGTAAAAGAGCGTAAAAGTAACGCTATAAAACTTTTTGCTTATAACAAACTCATAAACGAAAGAAGTGGTGATCAGTCTCGTGGTAAACCAGCTCGACCTCCTCAGCCAAAAGTGCCAAATTTTACAGCAGGTGGTCAGCAAGAAGAAGGAATACTTATAGATCTTTCTCCAGAAGGGATCGAGCCAGTAAATAATCAAACACAACTACTTCCTGATAATGCACAATTCTCTGATAATTCCATCTGCATTTTGGATGCTCCAATCGAAGTGCCAACTGTTGGTGATGAGGAGCCTCCTCCAGCTACTCCCATTCCAACATATGCGAATCGAATTGAACCGCCACCCTATCAAATGCCGCCAACATATTCAAATACAGTAGAATTTAGCCAATCACTTTCCTCAAATTTCAGCAAGGCTGATGATTCCAATGATCCATTCGATACTTCATCGATAACAAATAATGTTTTTAATTCAGATCCAGGCACTAGTGAAAGTTGGTACAGTAATGTAGGCAGTGCTAACAATTCCCAGTCTTTAATTGATATTTGTAATAGTTTGCATAGATCAGATAATCGAAATTCGTTGCCTTCATCGAAAGGTGCTATTGCAAAACAAAAACCGAATTCAAGCTTTACAGAACCTTTATACAATCCATCAGCTAAGAAAAGCTTGTATAATGAAAACTCTCTAACACATCACATACAACAACAGAATAACGCCGATATCATGCCCAGTTTATCACAAAGTGATTCAGAGCTCAATGACTCAACTGTAGTCAATTTAAGCAATCTTACTCTAGACGACAGTATTACTTCTGAAAAGAAATTAGATAAATCATTCATAGCCGAGTTGGAGAAAGACATGTATAAAAGCGATGTGAATTCATCAAATTTCAACGTGAATTCTATACAAACTTACTCAAAAGAGGACATTTGTAAAAATACCTCAATATCAGCTATTACTGATGAGTATAGTCCTACAAAAAGCCTTAATACATCCCCGACTTCATCAAAATTAAACGGTGCTGCACAGAAAGTCAACAATACTGGGATCTACCAAAGAGTACAACAGTCACACTATGAGGTATATAAATTTAAGCTATGTGTTAGCATAGTTTTAAAATTTTATTTATTTTTAGGTCACATCAAATTTCCCTTCAACATCACGCCAGTCCGGATTTTATTCAACCTATGAAGCTGCAAATCTGCCACAAAAACAAATTAATTTACCACAAAATGATACAACAGCTGTAGTTAATAAAATTTGGTATGAAAGCATCTCACGTGATAACTACGGAACTACTCAAGCCGCTAGCGAAGCACTATATAAGAATTCACCACAAACAAATCACAATTTTGTCGCAATTTCGAACAAACCAACAGCAACTTATCAAAAAACTTTTTATAGTACAGCTCCTGGAAGCGATATATATGGGAGTTTAGCTGGAGATTTTTATGATACAGTTGCTCCAACTCCATCTACTTACTATGGTCAAGTGCCTCTAACCGGTAGTAATTTATACTCCAATAATACTCAGACTGTGATATACGACGAGGTTACCTCGGATGATTACCTGAGGCCACATAGGCCTGCTCCACTTGCTCCACCGCAACTTTCCGCCCAGCAAATACAACGACGTTTAGAAAAGCAGCTCTTACAGCAGCAGCAGCAGCAACAACAACAACAACAGCAACAACAACAAACAGCTCTCTATGGGAATTTGGGCAATATGAATAATGACACTGAACATGCTAAAATTAATGCTCTCCTTAAGGAACTCGGATCTGGAACCAGTGAAGGTGATGTCCGAGCAGCTCTCCAATCTGCGAACTGGGATCACAATTTAGCCATACGCCACTATAAAATTGATCAGCTCTTAAGGTAAATTTTGTTTTTTTTTTATTACTACAACTTCTAAATTATCATTAATCCTCAATTTTCTAGACTTGGTCTTGCCTCTCGTCCCCAGTGCGAACAGGCACTTCTCAAAACAGGATGGAGCGTCGAATTAGCGGCTTCTGTTCTCCTCGAATCTACTTAAAAGTGCACAGCAATTATATTTTAATGATATTTTTTTTTATATATCGGAAAGGATTCATTTAAGTTGGACTCCTTAGGAGACCTTTATTTTCTTCTTTCAGAAGGATACTCTCTTGCGTTTTTTTTTATTTTCGTGTTTTAGTTTTAGCATAACGACAAATCTGAGAGTAAGATATTTTGTTAGCCGTTTAGAAATACGTAATCGTTTTACTGTGAAACGTGGAGTGTAGTAAAAAGAAAAAAAGAAATTTCTTCCCACCTCCCAGTGAGGTTTCTGTATATATATACTACTGTGAGAGTTAAGAATACGCGCATAAATAAATTTATTATTAGTTAGAAGCATTGAGTTTTTAAAAGGTCCTTATACAGCTTTTATATTAAAGACATGAATCAGATGTAAAAATCTTCATGAAAATAATAGGAAACTTTTATTTCAGCGATTTGATGAAACTATTATTTGAAAAGTGACTTATTTCTTATACAGATAAATTCGAAATTCTAAAATCGCAATCATAAAACTGACAAGGGTAAGTAAATTTAAATTTTCGCTTTGGCAATTTTAGACCGATCCTGAAATATATGGTCGTTTTACAAAACATCAATTCATCACTATTTTAATTTTTTTATGACTTTAATTCTAGTACCGGCAATAATCACTGATGTTCTGAATAATGAGCAAGATTTCAAACCTATTGGACAAGAAGGTGGAAGAAGGAAATGGTATATTGGGTTTGGATCTATTAACTTCCTTCCTTTGTGCTTCTTTGGCTAAAAATATATCTACAAAACTTTTTTAAAAATGTAATTTTGCACCGCTAAGATGAATTTGTTATTTAATAAAATCCTGAATTAGTTATGTCCTTATAAATGTTTGCAATCAATTCGAAATTAGTGACTTTAAAAACACTTAACCATAAATGCTTCTTGGATTTTTTATCTTGTCTTTAGGTAGACGATTAGAAATACATATATAAAAGTCCTATTTAAATCGGTCCAATAGGTTCAAAGATAATCATTCATTTACAAACATACAATCTTATTTATTTATATAATTAGTATAAATATTTGAGACTCAATAACATTTTCTGGTTGTTTGTGTTATCATTAATTTTTTCGAAAATGAAACATTAGTTTAAAAGCAAGATATCAAAATGCGAAGATTTTCTTTTACGATAACAAAAACTTTTCATATAGGATATTGGGAAAAAATATTCAATTGCAGACAAACTTTTCCCTACCACGAGTCAAATAAAAGGAATAAGAGGAATTTTCTTCGGCATTTGCACAATTTAGAACTAACTTCGTTAAATTGTGTTTCTCCCCAAAATCGATTCGGTACGTTTTTTGTTTTCTGTTAATGCCATCATTCGTTTCCTTTCTTATTTTGCATTGCCATCACGATTTTTTTAAGTCTCATCATAACAATATAATTAAGATGCTTTAAATATAAATATTCATATTTATTATTATTTTTTTTTTTATTTCTACTTGTTTTCACTTATATTTTTGAAATTTTTCCGCAGGAGGATAAACCGTTTCGAATTACATGGCTAGAGATGGTAAAAAATTCAAATTAATCGATTAATCGGTCAGAAACTTAATTGAGATAGAATAATTGCATCGCGATTAAATCCAAAAGAAAAAATCAATTAATATGGAGTATTGTTAATCGTTAGTGGAATGCAATATAATATTGCCAATGTTGTACAATAACTGAAGTGAACAAGCCAGAATATGTAGACTTTTCAAAATAAATTACGTATTATTACAGGAACCTTATTCTTTGTTATTAATTCATGATTGCAAAAACAAAACAACGTTAACAACTTTCGTTCTTAATCTATTTCTTTTTTCGGTGATGGTCGCTCCAGCCTTAGAAATCAAATTCTTCTTCTTCGGATGTTGATGCTTCCCAAGAGTTGAGAGAAGTTCCAAATACCCCTGAAGGAGCATAACTAAAAGGTAAGAGCAGAATTACAAGGAATGGGATTTTTTCAGTGCAGCAGCAGGACTTATCAAGGGTTGTTGACTCAATAGTTCAATGAAATCGCCGGATACAATAATAATCGCATATATCTCCTCTAAATATATATTTCTAAAAAATAATCGATTATTTGATTAATCGGACCAAATTAATCGATTATTCGATTAATCGAATCAAATTAATCGATTATTGTATTCATTCGATTTATCGTTGGCACCTCTGTACATAATTATTCCCCAGCCTATTTGCAGGCTTGTAGTATAATCCTGATATGAACGTTTTGTTATACCTTAGTAAAAATACCTCAATTCTTGGGTATAAGTTTGTAATTCTTAACTCCTTCAGACAAGATTTAAAGTAGTCAGTTACTACATTACTATCGAATGGAGTTTTACATCTAAAATCATGTTTAGATATTTGAATCAAATACAAAAATAAATAAAATTTTTGTTATGTAATGTTTGCATGTTAAATCTACAATATATTTCAATGCATAATGGTTACTAAATACGATTGGAAAAATAAGAAAATTGCATAGTCTGGCAAAGGTAGAGATTAATTGCCGCCAAATCAGGATTTTCAATATGTTGTTATAGCTGAATAACGTGTAAAAACTATCTTCCTATATACGGTAGTGCACTTTCGATAAACATAATTCCATATCTCCATATCTTGCATAACAGTATCTTTATGGCTCCAATAAAACTAAGACATTATTGCAGTTGTAAAAATAAGGTGCAGTTCAATTGCTCTAGTTTCCAACTTCCAATTTGGTTCTCCTAAAACTGAAACAGCTTTCTAAATTTTAAGAAAATAACTCCAGACGGATACAATTAAAAGACAAAAAAGTAAAATGCGTGTAATTGCGACAAAGTCTAATTTTCGATCGTTTATTTAATGAGATTAATTACATCCAGGTTTTCTATCAATCCAAGATATTTCCACCCGCCAATTAAATTTAAGTGCCATCAGGTCGACATAAACCGAACTGCAGTCCATAATCACTCCTCCCGGGCGAATGTTGGACATATGCGTGTATCGAAAATGCCACCAAGATTGCACGACCTGCACTTTTTAGCGCTGCATTTACCAATTATCCTGACTTCTGAGTTTAGAGTGTGGAATTTGAATGTTCTTTTGCGCTGTTTGAACGCCATTCACTCGCATAAAGTGAGTTCTTCGTCACGTCGTATTGTGGCGTGTTGTGGCATAACGAAACGACAGACCATCGATGCCTCTTACGGCACGTTAAACCACAAGCTACTTCTGTCTGTAGACGGAGAGTTCCCAAAAGCGGATGAAGTGAATGACAAACTCCAATTATGTATTCACTTAAACCAACATACTCTAGGCATAGTGCAGCTACCTTTCATTAGTTCAGGTGACTACGCCAAATGCCCGCGAAAATAACGTGTCTTGGCAGAGGTCTGGGTTTTTCACTCATTTAAGAATGCAACGCCACTGCATGAGTGAAAACAATGGTCGAAAAGAGTCGGCCAGCAGTGTGTGGAATCCAAGGTCCAACGATTTCACTTAACGCATAAATTGGCGTCTCATCAAAGTGCTCTCTAAGCGCAATTGGTCGACCTTGAGATCGTTGGTAGTTTCGACGATTGCGCAATATCACTTTGAGGAACATATTATTAATTATGGTGCGCGGCCCAAATATTTTGATGCAATTGACCCCAACAATCGGGTCTGTGGTATTGTCGACAAATAGACACAAAAGATTTGATTTGATCGCTTTATTTATTGTAGGACAATTAAAGAGGTATTGGGCCAAGCGAATAAAAATTAAGCATTTAAGTAAATGGTTTCAGTAATAGCATTTGCTTAAAGTAAAAGGATTCTGCGCACTAGTAAATGATAGAAATTATGTGAATAATAATCTACTTGTCAATATTTGCTGGAAAAATAATTATTTAACTGAGTAGCAATTACTTATTCCTGTAGGGAGTAAATACTATTTTTTAACTTCTGCTAGGTAATGGGTAATGCTCAGTATTTCTAAGTAATGCCAGGTAAATGCTAAGTAATGCTTCTGGAGTACGGTAATGATGAAGTACCAATACCATTACTTGGTAGTGATAATTAAGTTTTTTTAAGTACTAATACTGATAATGGTACTAGTAATTTGTCTTGCTTGCATTACTTATAATTTTAATGGTAATGGTAGTACTTTTCCTACAGCTCTGCTCTTATTTTTGTTTCTCTTTTTGACAATATTCCAATAACAATAACAAAGTCCTTGCTCTTCGCTTTCTGCTCCATTTATGGAGTAAATCGGTTTTTGGCTTAATTTCAAGTCACGTCTTCTTGCAACATACCTTGGCGGTTGTTCACAGGAAAAAAAGTCGGAATAAAAAACTACTTTCCCTGCACAAGGTGCATAAAAATGCACCTTGTCGGTTGTTTACCTTCCCCGAAAGAAGAAAAGGAAATTTTCTTTGTGGGAAAAAAGAAAAGAAAAACAAAAAACGATCCAGTTGCAGCAGCAGAAATTGCATAAGTCGTCAAGTAGAAGCTATTCATCATGCAACTGCACAACCAGTAACCAGCTTCGATATTTATGGCGATCTCGCGTCCATAAAGCGACTCTCTTCGGCCGGTTGTTACGAGATTTTGTCCAGCGATGAGCGACCGCTCTATAAACCTGCGTAACACGTTGAGCGATTTATCGCAATCGTGTCCGAGATTATTTTATTTGCTATTCAATTGTCCATGATCGGCTTCTTTGCTAGTCAGAGACTCAGTTTTAATTAGTGCTTAGAACTGCACAACGCAGCGTGCAGAACAGCTCTCAGGTGGTTGACTTCACTTGACTATGTTAACAATTTCTGTTATGCGATTGAACCTCATGAAATAAGCATTTTGATTTTTTTCTTAATGGTCCATTGCACCGTATTGATTGCGATTTATCAATGTTTATTTTATGCAATTAAATACGCAGAAGCGGAAAAATTTCGAACGAATTAAGTTACAATGTTGAAAGGGGGTTACAATTTGACCTGGATGACTAAGATCTTAAACTATTCGTTTAATGAGAAAAATTGAATCTTAAAATGCAATATAAATGGAAAATAAAAAAATTGAATTGGTCAACTATTTTAGGAAATACAATACATATATGGTGCATTCATACAAATTTACAAAATACGCTTATAAAAAGGAGCTGCGATTTTTATAATCATCATACCTCACAATGAGTCGATGTAAAACAGGGGCTGTAATTGTTATTTATGTTATGATATTGTAAGTTTTATCATAAAAATTGTACATTCGGTTTCGAAAAAAAATAGGGTTAAAAAAAGAAAATACCCATATTTTAGCCACTTTTAGAGAAAATTTGAAAAATAACGGCATTTCTAAGCAGTTCGAAACGTAAGTCAAATTAAAGTTTGAATTCTAAACTAGAGCTTTATAATATGCTATTAGTAAATTTTATTAAGATTTATTCAGGAAACGAGTTTTTCATGAATCATCCCTCTGCCATATAAATGAAATGAAGTGAAACTCTAATGAAAATAATGTCTCCCCAACAAACCTTTAAAAAGGTTTAAATTAACTAATATTTTAAAACTATAGTATAGAATTTAAGCATTCATTTAAACTACGATATCCCTTTATTTTTAAAAAAGAATTCTAAAAATGGCTAAAATACGGATTTTTTAAATTTTTAACCCAGTATTTCTTGAAAATGTAACGTAATGGAATTTTTTTATAACTTTTTCCAAATCAGAGAATCTTAATAATAACATACTTAGTAAATTTTGTAAGGGAACAGAAATGTTGTAAATTAGAGTTATAGTTTAACTATTATTTTAGAAAATTTGTTATCGGTTAACCATTATTTATCTGAATTTTCTGTTTGTTATAAAATAAGAGTTTTCAACAAACTTTTACAATACTTCTTAATAATAAGAGTTACTATTCGATTTTTATTATATTGGTTATTGGTTTCCATTTCACAGATTAAAGATTTGTTTCGAAATTCTGATTCTTTTTCAGTTCCTAGAGTTGATTTAAACAAGAATTTAAAAAATTAAGCTCAAATTCCTTTTTATAAAAAAAACCAAAAAAAATTATATTTGTTTTATTATTTTCCGGTCTGTATATACATTAGGGTGCTTTTTTTTTGTGACTATTTTTTTTTTCAGTCCCACCTCGAAATTTTGTGGGAAATACCTAAACAAAAATTCCCTGAAAATTGGAGCCCTTAATATTAATATTAAGTACTAGACCAAGGCGTATAAAGATTTCCCATATAAAATACACGTAAATTTTGATTATTTTTCTTCAAAACTTTACAGCGCAGAGGCATTTTATGGTAGAATTTGTTCAGAATTCAATGCTCTACAAGAGTGTCTATTGCAGCGTAACCGTAACTCCCACCAGCGAGGTAGTATGGGTCATTAACCCCAATTTTTCCATGAAATTCTCGCTTTTTGCCCCTATCTCGTAAACAACAAGAGGTACAGAAAAAGTGAATATGACGAACTTGTAGCAAATTCAATTTCCTACAAAAAAGTTTCATACACCAAATCGCTAACATCGATATTTCATGAGATATGTAGTGTTTCTACAATTTAGCTCAATAATCCATGAAAATTCCACACTACCTCAACTTCAAAGCCCAATATCTCATGAAATATCGATGTTAGCGATTTGGTGTTCACAAGTTTTTTGTAGGAAATTGAATTTGCTACAAGTTTGTTATATTAACTTTTTCTGTACCTCTTGTTGTTTACGAGATAGGGGCAAAAAGCGAGAATTTCGTGGAAAAATTGGGGTCAATGACCCGTACTACCTCGCTGGTGGGAGTTAGGGTTACACCGCAATGTACACTTTTGTAGAGCATTCAATTCTGAAGAAACCTTACCATTGACCAAGATTATACCATAAAATGCCTCTGAGCTGTAGAGTTTTGAAGAAATATAATCAAAGTTTACGTGTATTTTATATGGGAAATCTTTATACGCCTTGGTCTAGTACTTAATATTAATAGCTGCGTTTTTTTCAATCGGATCAGGATCTGGATCAATCTCTTAACATTGACATACAACAACAACTCGTGATCCACACTTTCATTTGGATTAGAATCAATGATCCGCAAGAAGTGGTTACAAAAAATTCTACGAGAAGTGCTAGTGTCGGATGAATAGTTCGGAAATTTCTAACAGAGTCGCTGCTGTAGTTTTTCTTGTCTGAAATGATGTCAGTAATGAAATTTGTAGTCGATTGGTTCTGAGCACACAAAGAAAAAGTAATTTATAGTAACAAAATAAATCAAATCGGTTTTCTGATTATGGGATTTAATAAAAAAACAAAACTTTGAAACTATTTTTGAGTTTTCTTTGACGAAAGCTGTCGTCTAATCCCCAATTCTTATTAGATTAGCAAAAACAGGAATTCCAGCTCCTCAAACCCAAAATCGTGATCCCGGTGATTAATCTGAATCGTTTTTTTCATTTGATCCTGATCCAGAGCCAGATCCAGATGAAAAAAACGCAGCTATCCTGATCCGATTGAAAAAAACGCAGCTAATATTAAGGGCTCCAATTTTCAGGGAATTTTTGTTTAGGTATTTCCCACAAAATTTTGAGGTGAGACTAAAAAAAAAAAAAAATAGTCGCGAAAAAAAAGCACTCTAATATACATATTAGATTGTTCCGTGTTTACTTATTGTATTCTAGATTTTTTGCCTCACTAGTTCATTTTTACAAGAAAAACGTTGTAGTAATTTTGAGCAAGCTGTCGTATAAAATACATTATATTTGAAAATTGAGACTAATGAAACCCAATCAAATTATAACTTTTTATTTAATCCTGCAATAAAACTTACTTTGCCTTAGACTTGGGAAAAAAGTAAAAACCTAAATGAAACGAAAATTATCATGAATAATTTAAATATCTAGTGATATTATATGTATAATATAGTAATGCGTACTACTACTTGTATTTTATCAGAATATTTTGTGTAACTACTTAAACAAATTTAAAGCAACATTTACATATAAAAAGAACAATTAGTGTTAGCATTATCACAAACGAGGATAATTCTTGCGAATCAATCAAAAAAATACATAGATTTCAAATCAAATTGTGCAAGGGTGAAAATAAAATAATAACTCTTATTATAGTTATTATTAACAAATATTATAAAAATTAGTGGAGAACTTTTATTTCGTAGCCAAAAAATAAATATTAATGTGTAATTTTTATTTTATTAGTTAGACTTCTTAAAATTACGTAGAAATTTAAAGTTTACTTGATACAATTGTTCCATTTTTGGTATTACATATTTTTCTGTAATTTTTTCATTTGAAAAACACAAAGTAATGGTTATTTTCGCTCCCTGGTCAAATCGCCCACAGTTTTCGCTTGGAAACCTTTTTAATAATAAAATCAATCATTCCTAAATAAAAAGAATAAGTTTACGTAAAAAACCTGCATATAAATGTGTTTTAAAAAAACGTCTTTTAAGTTTTCTTGTCGAAAATATTTTTAATATTAGAAACACTGTTTTTCTTAATTCCCATTTGAATGATGTGTTTTAAAGTTGCAGAGTTAATTTAAAAATAAAAGTAAATAATATAATAAAATATGAAAAATATATATCTAGTCGTCAAAACATTTCTTGTGGCATTATATGGATAAAAATAGAATCGAGTAATAATAATAATAAGACTACAGATAAAAACTAGCAAAACTTATTAAAAAATGAGTTTTTTGAGAATTTCCAAAATTAAAGTAAATTACGCTACTTACAAAAAATGTAAAATTTTTAATGTTTTCTTCAAATTTCAATCTTTTTTACCATGTTTCGCGGATTAAGAGTATTTACTAATTTACTGCAGTAAACTTTGATAAAAATTAATTACTTTGGGTATCTTTGAAAGAATTTTTTAAGGAGATCTGAGCAAAATTATTGCTCTTAATGCTTTAAATTATAGAAATATGATAACCTCATATTTTTAAATGTTGTTCATCAAATGGGACATCGTATTTTTCTGTTTTTGGATATTCACAATATTTTTAAAGATGTAAATTTGAAAATGTATTTCTACACCGCCTTCTTTTAATGAAATTCGTATTCATCTCGTTAAATTTGAATATGTAGTTTCAATCGTATCGGTTAACTGACGGAACTCAAACGTTTTTCACGACCTTTTTATTTTAGCAGACCAAAGATAAAGTCATTTAAAAATATTCATTATATTCAGTGATCTTACAAATCTTCCCTAACAATAAGAATGCATAATTGTCGAAGTTATATAACTTCTTCATCGTTTAAAATAGGTAAATTTAAAAGAAAAAAAAAATTATTTAGGTTGAATACGGCTCCCTATTGCAAAAGCGAAACGAAATTTCAAAACCAAAGAAAAGAGTTCAAGAAAACACCAGAGACGGTGATTGCGAGTAGAAAAGTAGTATTCTTTTTCTTGTTTTCGTAACGAAAATCATCAGTTGCCCAGACCGCATTAGCTTAAGCTGGCATTACCGAAAACCACAGGCGTTGCTCAGCTCGCAGATCTTCTCAATTCACTTAACTTCTTTGAAATTGCGTGTACGGGGCTTGTTCAAGCAGCTCAGCCCAAAGGTGCACTTTGCTTTATATAAACGAAAAACGATCGGAGTCCGACCAGTTTATAGCCATGAGCCATTTATCTCAGCATTTCTTTGGCAGCCGAGACACGGCCATTCGACGGCTGAAAGTGCTCTGGCTTTTTTAATTTGATAAAGAAGATAAAAAACGAAAAAAAGACTATTATACGAGGCACTTTTCTTCTCGAACTGGATATATGTAATGTAGCAATTCATAAATTTTGCCAGTTTGGATAGTTAAAACTGCCAAACAGGACGTTTCGTTAGACACCTGAAGAGTGGGTCAAGACAATATGAAGACGTGTTTTACGTATTAAAACAGAGCAAAGCGCTATGCACTGAATGCTAATTTATTTTAACTACAGAGAGCTATTCTGCAAATGAAAGTTGATTTACGATTTTGAAAAGCGCAAAGTTATTATTAAAAAAAAAACATTTTATAGAGGGAGTGTTGTGCAAGATGCCCTCAAATCATACAGGCATAAAATAATATTTTGGTGAAAGACTTTCTTCTGGTTATGAAACGAAAAGAAGCTGAAAAGAAGAAAATCACAAACGATTCGAACTAATTGCCGTAGGTCAGCGAAAGGTAAAAGTGAAATGATTTGAAATTTAACCGAGAAATTATTATGGTACATGGTGCAGGGGATCTGTGAGATCTTGTTACGAGATCACGATAACGTCATTATATTTTTTGAATTTTTATATTATTATAATTAGCTTAACAGCAGCGGTACAAAATATTCCTATGTATATTGTATTATTTACTATATTTTAAAAAGGGAATGTGTGATATCCATGATAGCAGAAAACAAGTAAACAAACAAAAATAATATCCTAACAAAGGCGTATACTAAATTTAAATACTAAACTAAAACCAATGAATACAAATTTCAAAATTAAAAAATTATAATTAATTAACAAAATGCAGATAACATAAAAATAATAATAATAAATTAATATTTGTACGTAAAAACACTATATTCAAATTGAACGACTTCTTTGTGCAGAATTAGCATTATTAGTTTTGTTAGAAAAATTTTGGTCCACTATATTAAAAGGTTAATTTTATTGAAATATTAAATTTCAAATAGCCTAAAATATTTTCAAACAACTGCAAAGCAAGAAAAATTACATCAAAATCTACGAAATTTATTAGAAATAGCAGTTGAAGTTTCAAAGGAGTTAACTTCAAGAGTGTAGGCCAAAATTATTAAATGTCACGACATTTTTACAAAGATTAATTTTGGTAATACAAACCATCAGCTTAGTCAAAGCCTTGTAAAATATCAGAATTAATCTGTAGCATATGACTGATTATTCATCATTTGGTCCGATGTTAGTAGACATGCGACCACAAACACCAAAGAGACTTTTCTTTAGTGCATGCTTACTGACACGAACATCAAACAAATCATCATTTCTATTCACATTTAACCTCATACGATTAATAGGTTGGAAAAAACTATAATTATTTTTACATAAACTAGTTTGTAGAAGTGACACCACCTTAAGATTACTCTCGTTCAATCTGAAAGTGAATTCGCTTTTAAGGGAACCTGAATCAATATTACCAATTAATAATTGGTGAACAAAAACAATGTCTGCAATCTCCCGACGCTTGTGCAGAGAGTGCATATCAAGATGCCTCAGACGATCATTATAAGGCGGGAGAAGAACTGGACTGCTCCAAGGTAAATCTTTAAGAGCGAATCTGAAAAATTTCCTTTTACGATTTTACATATTTTAAGAAGTTGTGAGATGTCATCAATAGGTAAAATAAAAAGAAGTGGACCCAAGTGACTACCCTGCGAGACTTCTGATGTAGCTAAAATCTTCTTCGAGGTGGTACGACGAAAAGAAACCTGGTATGTCCTGTTGAGCAAATACGAACGAATCCACTTAATAAGCAGAGATGGAACACCTAAAGATACTAATTTAAGGATTATTATGGAATGAGAAAGCTTATCAAAAGCCTTGCTGAAATCAGTTTAGATACAATCTGTTTGCAGACCCTTTTGGAAACCTTCAGTAGCAAAGGTAACAAATTCAAGGAGATTCGTAGAAGTAGACCGCCCCGGAAGAAAGCTGTGCTGGTTTGTTGAGACAAGCCGCTTGCAAACAGTAGAAAATTGTGAGTATACAATTGATTCAAAAAGTTTTGGAATACACGAAAGTTTCGCAATTGGCCTATAATTGCATACCTCACTTTTGCTGATTTTTTTTATGAATTGGAGTGATGAAGGAGTTCTTCCAGAGCACAATTCCCTGTCTTGAGTGACTTTTGGAAGATTAATGTGAGAGGTGTGACTAGCTCATTGGAACATGCCTTAAGAATGGCAGGCGGAATGCCATCGGGTCCTGATGTGAAATTAATTGGGAGCTCATTGATATGCTTGAGGACATCATTCGCAGTAATGGTGAAGGTTTTCAAACTGGTTCTCAAGAAAGTTTAAATTGAGGAAAAATTTGATTTTAAAGAGTAGAGCAATTTTTGGAAATTAGGATTAGAGTTGCTCAGCCGCAATGCTAATAAAAGTATGAATTTCAAGAAATTGTTCATTTGTCTATTTTTTTTTTAATTGTCATGAAAAATAGTGAATTTCCTGGACTGCTTTTAAAAAATTGTGTTTTGCGATGATCAAAGAAAATCTAAATGAATTCTTGTTACGAACATTACATTAGCTATGTTTTGTCACCTAACTTCAGTATTTGAATCAGACAAATTTTGCAAAAAATTGGAATTTAAAAGCGACTACTTATAGTTAGGATTTTAAATTTCCTAACAAATGCATCAAACTACCACGATTACAAATAGAAAATAATCAGTGGTTTTGCATGGGTATGGCTCATCGAAATTTGATGCTTTTTATGAGAAATATAAAATCATAGCTCTAAGTAGACGCCTTTAAACGGAAATTTTATGAGTCAGATAGGTGGAAAAAAAGTCCGCAGATAAAGGAGTTTTAAAAATATTGATTTTTTACAAAAAGGTTAATGTTTAAAGTAAAAGTACGAATTTTTAACCAAAAATCACACGTTTTTGTTTGATAAAAAATTTTTGTCTCAAATTAATTACCTATATTATTCATTATAAATTTTTCTATATTATATTGAATACAGAACGTAAGACCACTTTAGTCTGCAAAAAATTTTATGGTATGTATTTCGTTTCGTAAAGTAAAAATATAAAATAGCGACACCAGAAATACATTTTTCCTTGCTAAATAATTTAATTTAATTAATGAAGGAAATCATAGAAATAAAAATCGTTTGTTAAAATTTGTGCGAGTGCGACTTGCACGAAGAGGATTCCGTACCATATTTTCTAGAATTTCTAGAAATCTATAAGGCCTAGGAACTTCGTTATAATTGTTCTGTAAATTCATGTAAAGCGTTATATTCCCTAATTATTTTCCAAATTTTAGCTTGAGTAGTTTGGGGAATATAAATAGGTAAAATATCTTATAAACGATGTATTACTACGACAAATTTCAAGTTTCTACATTTGGTTTCACGCGCGAGTGATCTTATAAGGGTTTCGTTTTATACGTTTGAAAGTACAGAACCCTAAAAAGGATAAATTGTGCTAGTATGTGCATGAATCTAAGATCTAAAAAGATGCAAAAAAATCACAAATTGCAAATAAGAAAAAATCGGAAACTCTCTCATTTTAAAAATCCGCAGATTAACTACATCAGCTTGATTTTATAATCTACCTGGATAACTATTAGGTATATTTAGATTTCAGTCATCGTTACATATATTTTAGGTATGGAAAAACTAAAATGTAAAACTATTGTATTCATTGAATACATCCGCTTAAGGTGTACAACGGCCACAGGCTTTCACTGCATGCGTCCAAACCAAACTCGATTTTGAATAAACAAAAGACTTAAACAATTCAGGCGACGAACCTGATTGCGATCGGGGGCGTTGCAGCAGCTGGAAGGGGCCACTCAACCACAGCTCATTACCAAAACAAACGCTTCGAAGTGAGCCATTAGCACGTGGGTATTTTCCCTATAGCGATTATGCTGCGTTGGGAAGCCCGCCATGGGACCCCAACTGGTGGTTCGATATAATCGCGGCATATCTCGCAGCATACTATATGTCTGCGCATGCTAAGTTGAGACCCAAGCTTGCTAAAAATTTCAGTCTACCTGAGGACGCTGAACGGTTCGGTCCATGAGTGTATCTCATACCGCTGCTGGTTCATCGAAATTTCGCTATATTTCTAGCTAGCAGCATCAATCTATCTAGTTGCATCTCGTTTGACGACGAATGTGTGCCGTGTAAAGACGCCGTTGCCCGTCGCGCTCGTACCGTTTTATGCCACTTTGCATAAAATTCTTAGTGCGAAAGGCGATTCTTCTTGGGGTCGCTAAAGATACCGCAAAATACGCCGTGTGTCCGAAGAAGAATCGTGTGCTAGGTGAAAACGGGAGAAAACAGTTGTGCAGACCCGCACAGGTGGAAATACAGTTAAGTGTCCCATTCTAAAAGAGTGGCCAATCCAAGCTTGCTATAAAGTCAGAATCCAGAAACGATTGTATCTGCTTTTGGCTTGTTCCAAAAAACGATTTCTATTTTCGTTCACCAGGTAAGTGGTGTGAACTTTTTTAAATTTTATAGCTTTAGTTTTTAGTTCCGTTGAATTTTAAAGCGTTTTATAGCATCACGAAAAAAAATGCCATAAAATTAAAATCAATTCCCCGATTGTGTTAATTAACACCCGGGTTACGCAAATATCGCTGAATAGATCCTTAAATGAGACTAATTTCATAATTAAGCCCAAAACAAAAAACTAAAAAAAAAAAAAATGGTTATCTATAATACTACCATAAAAATTTATGCAGTCGTAATCAGCTTAAGAGCTATATGGAATTCATAAATTTAAGTAGGTCCAAAACAACGGAGGACAAAAGATTTTATATTAGCGTAACAAAAATGTTTTATAATTGTTCACCTGGAGCAATGTTGCAATTAGTGAACGAGCGTTTTAAATACTTTTTTTTTTATAGTGGGCACGCGGTTTTGAAACGCTTAATTGATGCTGCTGTATGTTGGACCGCATATTACATAACTATCGTAGACTTCGTTTTTCTCTGCAACAAGACAAAATCGCAAGTGTTCCACATTTTGCGGTAAGAAAATTGTCGTGCTTGCGAATAATCGCTGAATATGCACTTTTGAATTCTTCGTTGTCTGATGTCTGCCTCAACTACATTTCAGAGTTATGGTGATTCATGTCGCCAATTTGAATTTTTTGAGTGGGAATTATGTTTATAGGTGCATTCTGGAGTTTGTTTGACGGTGTAATGTGGCGCAATTAAGACATTGTGTTGATTTTTATTACAATAATTATCTACAAAACCACGCGATGGATAAAAATAATGTATTATAGTGGGATGTATTCATGACGTGATCATCGTTTAAAGATTAGACGAGGTAATTTATTAAATTTTAGTACAAATTCATTTATAATGAGTTGTAATATTGTTTGAATTGCAAAATTCCTGAATTTCGTATAGAGTCAAAAACATGTTTTAATTATTTAGCAATCGATGGAGTTCTTAATTGAATTTGTACAACCTTCAGTTAAGTTTGAAATCTGCTATTTGTAGAACTTACTTAATTTATAATAGCTTAAAATATGCAGTATTACAGAAAATCCTATTTTACTACAGACCTCTGAAAAGAGTTTTGAGTCTTTGATAACACAGCCACACAAAAAAAGAAAAGTGGTCTGTACTTTACATGCGATATATGGTTTTTGATGTATGATCAGCGACTCCAAAAACCCCCACAAACCAAATTTAGCGTAGATCGGTTCGTTTCGAAAATTTCGTCCGCGATATTGGTTCCGCCCTCTTTAATTCTGCAAACTAAACTTCAGATTCATAATCAGTGATCCCAAAAAGCCCCACATACCAAATTTATCGTAGATCGGGTGATTTTCGAAAATCTCGTCCGCCATATTGGGTCCGCCATCTTGGATTTTGCAACTCTGACTTCAGATTCGTGATCAGCGACCCCTAAAACCCCCACACACCGAATACAAGATTTTTTTAAAAAATAAATAAATTTTTTAGCGGCAAAACAAAAAAAATTAATTCCCAAAAACCTGATTTTATTATAAGATAATCATTGTACTTTAACAATAAAAATAATTAGATATTTCGCAATTAGGTAATTTAATTTCGGCATTTACTTAATGTTTCTAAAATTAGCACGATGCTATTTGAATTGTTATTTTCCCCATAACCTTGTTATATCATAAATCCGGTATATAAAGTATCTTTCCAGGCATGTTCTTTTGTCGGCGTTATTTTAATCAATGGACATTTCAGTTCCGCTGATATGAAAAAATCGTGTAATTGTATGAATCAACAAAATTTTTGAAGCATGTTAAAAAAGAAATTATACAATTACTGATTTAATTTCAGTCCAAGGTACTCTTGAATACCGAAGCAGATGAAAATATATAAATAATATTTGAAAGACATCATTAAAAAAATAATTTTTTTCTACATATTTTGTAATAGTGAAATACAGAAATAAAATTAGCATATTGTTATGACGTAAACAAAAAATAGATATAGGACACGGAAAACAAAAAGGGGAATGAAGAAAGTTATAACAATAAGAAAACAATAAAATGCGCATACTTTAAAAGATTTAAAATGCTAAATAGATATTTTACGACTCTTTTAACAGCATCTTTAAAAGTACAAAAAAAAAATTAATAAAAGACAAAACTTGGTATACATATTTTGAATAATATTTTTGAACAATATCATTTCAAAATATACCAATAATTCATTGATCAAAATTAGTTTTTTACAATAATATTGCGAACTACCGAATAATTTATTTATTGGGTTCATAAATCTTCATTAATAGTTATATGCAATTTTAATGGCTTTCGGATTATAGAATAAAAATTGCTCCATAGATTGTAAAATCTATAATGAAACAAATCGACGGATTAGACATTCGCGCAATTTTCATAAGAGTTTACAATTTTAAAATTTTATATGAATCAAACAGGTTTATTGCTACTATAAATTAAACCAACAAAAGCATTTTACTCGTAGAAAAAAGAGTTGGCTTATTGACCTGAGAAAAAGTAAAAGGAAGCTTAAAAAGGCCGATTACTGAATTATGAATTAAATTGCGGAAATGAAAAAATAAAAAGTATTATTTTAAATGAACTATTTTTTATTTTTATTTATCAGTAAAGTTTTTGTAAATTTGTTTATGATTCTAATTCGATTGTAGATTATTAAAATAAGAATTAGTTTCGTAAATCAATTACAATGCAGCTAAAAAATCACTTGTACGAGGGGCGTTCAATGTATTCTCGGTATCGGGCTGATATACTAAGGATGAGGGTAATTAAATTATCTCATTAGTTAAAGGCACTCTTGGAGGGTATAATTATAAAATTTTATTTAATTGTCACCATTAGTATTCAAGATATCATTACGAAAAGGCAACTACGATGACTGATGCGACAATGTTGAAAAAAATCGTGCATCGCTCTGTGATAAAAAGGAGTTTTTGGAGCTCTGTGGTGAAAATCCGCATAGTATTTTCGACCGAATAGTTACCGGTGATGAAACGTGGGTTCATAACTATGATCCTGAGAGTAAGCAAGAGTACATGCAGTGGCACAAAAGAGGAACAAACCCACCGAAGAAGTTTAAAGTCACCCCATCCGCCGGAAAACTCATGGCCACAGTGTTTTGGGATTCTAAGGAAATCTTACTGATTGAGTACACAAGAAAGGGTCAAAGCATTACTGCCGCATCTTACGCAAACACCCTACGTAATTTAAAGGAGGCAATTAAAAAGCAAAAAGACGTGGAAAATTGACCGCAGGTGTCTTGCTTCTTCACGACAACGCGCCGGTTCACACAGGGCTCGTTGCCAAGGCTGCTGTGCGGGAGTGGAAATTTGAAGAAATCAATCATCCACCCTACAGCCCGGCTCTGGCCCCTAGTGATTACTTTCTGTTCCCAAATCGTAAGAAAGATCTTCGAGGTAAGCAATTTTCCGACGATTAAGAGTTGAACGCGGCAATTGATGAACATTTTTCTGACAAGGAAGAAAAATATTTTTTAGGGGGTATTGAAAAGTTACTATCCCGCTCAAATATGTGCATTGAGGTGATGGCGGACTACATTGAAAAATAAATGTTATTCAGAATTTTCTGCTTATTCTTTCATGCCTATACCGAGAATACATTGAACGCCCCCCGTAAGTGCGAGAAGCACTTTTTTAAGAGACAATTTTAAATTTTAAAGGAAACTAATTTCTCTAAACATACCTATATGTTATTTATTATATATTGAATATTAAGATATTGAGTAGATCAGAAAGTTTTTGTCGTTTTCAGGGCAAAAATTAAAACACTCGTTTCATGTTTCAGAAGAATTTATTCAACTTTTTGTAATTGACTGCAGTAAAATGCAAGACTCCACTGCTCTTTATATACCTTACTATAAACTTTCTAGAAACTTCCTGACTATTGTTTCTAGAAAAATATAAAAAACTGCAAGAACTTTCCGATCTACCCAAAAGTATCAAATATCATTGAAAAAAGGAAAACACGCATTTTTTTAGCAATCGAATTTTTATGAAAATATTTATGCAGGGGTTTTTGAGATCGTTGATTGCAAATTTATTAGGTGTATGATTAAATTTTTACAGATTCTTAATTAATGTTTTGAATTATAAAAACATAGTAAACAACGAACTTAATCTTAATCTATCAGGTAGCATACGGATGCCATCGCGAAAGAAACTTGCAGGCTTCGAGGCGATAAAATCATCGACGAATTTACGCACATCATCCAGCGTTTTGAACTGTTTATCCTCTAAGTCTTGTTGCATCGCAAATCCAAGAGGGTCTTTTGAGTCGCACGAGTAACGTGAGGTCGAGCGTTGTCATGCAGCAGTATGACTTGCCGGCTTCCTTGCCCAGTAAATGGTCTTTTCTGATCCAGCTGTTCGGTCAATTTGTTCAATTGTCGACTGTAGCGTTCCGCTGTCACCGTCTGACCAGTTTCCATAAGTTCGTAATAAAGCACACCCTTCATGTCCCACCAGATACACAGAAGAACTTTCTTTAAGGTACTATTACCGTCTAGAATGCTAAAAAATGACATATATTCAACAATTTTTTTTTCACTTTCTATATTATATATTGTTATCAAACTTTTTTTTACAGTATTAAACAGTTCTTGAAGATTACGAAAAAAATTTTTATTTTTATTTTCTATTAACTGTTAATTTAATACAGGGCGCTCAAATTTTCTTCTCAAAAAAACATTGCTGCATGGCGGACAGTTAATCTCTGGAACGGTAAGTCTGAAACATAAAATTCAAAAAGAGTTACAAAAAGGAAGTGCTCTTACGTGATAGTTTACCAGAAAAATTGAAAAATCATTAAAAATAAAAAAATGGCGGACATTTCAAAATTTTTTTCAAAAATCGCCCTTTTTTTCGACCTTTTTTCAGGCTCAAAAATTTTATATATTTTTTTTTGTGCTCAAATTGTGGTAAACTATCACGTAGGATATAACAACGAACAGAATGCTTCAAAGTTTATTAAAATCGGCCCAGTAGATCCGGAGATTAACTGTCCGCCAGTTTAAAAAACCTAAACTCGAGAAAAACGCATTTAAAGTTTATTTAGAACATGGGAACAGCCGAGAGCGCGCTTCAATTGAGTCGTTATATCTCGGCACTGGCTTCGAATTTCGATTTAATATTTTAGACAGTTATTATTGAAGGTATAAAGAATCTAAAAATGTAAAAAAAAAAAAATTCATTTTTTGAAAATTCTAGACGGTAATAGTACCTTAAGTGGCTGTCCGGTTTCGGCGTCGATGTAGAGGGTTGCCCGGGATCTACCCGCGACTTTATACGTTTGGGATTCTCGTAAAAAATGTACTTCTCATCACCCGTCACAATTTTCCTCAAGAAGTAATTTTTTTGTTTTCGAGCAAGCAGTGAAAGACACGTGTTCATACGTTGACCTAGGTTGTGTTCGGTCAACACATGTGGGACCCATCTTCCAAGTTTATGAATTTTTCCCATTTGGTGCAAACGCTTGGAAATAGTTTTTTGGGTGACTCCTAATTGAGCTGCAAGCTCTTTTTGCGTTTGCATTGAGTCTTCATCTAGTAAAGCTTGCAATTCCGCATCTTCAAACTTTCGAGGTTGCCCAGGGCGAACTGGTCACTAAGATCGAAATTACCACTTCTAAAACGTTTGTACCAATAATTACATGTTTCTTAAGATACAACGTCGTCACCAAGAACACTACAAATTGATTCCCGTGCTTGAGAAGCATTTTATCCTTGTTGGAATTCGTATAAAATACTGTGTCGAATGTGCTATTATGAGAGGTTATGTAACTTGTATAGACTTGTCGTTTGGTGTTCTAAAATCTTGTGTCCGATCCTTGCAAAATCACAAAAGGCCGCGAAATATTTCTGTTTTAAATATAGTTTCAAGCTCAAAGAAAAAATCTGTAAAAATTAAGTCATACACCTAAAAAATTTGACAGCGACCCCGAAAACCCTTACATACAAATTTTTAGATAAATACAGATAATCTTTGTTTTTTTCCAAAAAAAAAAATGTATTGACTTTTAACAATAATTATTTCAACATATCCTAAATTAATATAACTATTTTATGATTATTAGGATCTTAGGAAACAAGAAAATAAGTACTAACTGCTACAAAATCTATCATATATTCTTCATACATAATAAAAAACCTACAGGATATTTATGGTTCTCTTGGTGACCCGCTGTGCTTCAAAGAAGAATAAATTGCTTAATACTAATTCAAGTATTTTTGGATAGTTCAAGATTAAAAATTTTGTTTTCTAATTAATTTGAGTGGATAGGAATCATTAAGATTAATTTTAAAGATATCCATATAAGGTAAAGCTAATTTAAAGTTAAAATATAGAATTTACCTAACTCAACTTTTCATGTTTCACATGATTACTCCCAGCAATGGGATAGGTAAACTTTAGGTTTGACAATTTCTTTAAAAAAATTATGTATTATGTATTGCGTAAGTTCGATGACTTCTCAATAACTGCATAGTACAATAAAAAAATTAATTCTCTCATATTACTGCCTACATATGAGTAGGTAGTAATTTTAACATATGATTAAAAACCCAATGGACCATGTGCTGAATCTATGAGAAACTTTTAAAACACTCTATCTATTTTGGGTACTATGACAAATGATAACAAACAATAATGAATAAACGTGTATAATAATTCATAAATCGCCTAAAACAACTTCAACACAATATAATTTGCATGAAATGAAGCCATTAATGGAACACCTATTACTCGATGCTTACGATTTTGGCGAATATACCATAAGGTCATGGCACACGCCTCTATAGGCCAATTGTCTTCAATTTTCCCACATTGTTGCTTCCTTAAATAAATCGCTTGATTGTCACGCTCCCATAAACGTCTCAGCATATATCCAATAAAGAAATTAGAAAAGGAAATGCAAAAAAAAAATTACCTCGTGGCAGATGAATGAAGAAGACTCCCACATGATTAAGATATCTAAGATTCATAAATAAGACGATTGCACAACACAATCGCGAAAGATATTTCTTTTTATCTCCTATGTAGCAGGAGGTGGAATCATCCATGACCGCTCCTAGATTTATCTGTCGAAGTATTAATATAATTATATACTATACACCCAGGTGATGTTTTGTAAAAACAATGCCTAAAGCGTTTTCGTGTCAATATCGCAGCGACTTAAAATCGCTTCTATGCACAAGGCCAAGGCCACAATGAAGCAGCAGAGCAGCACCCGTTTGTTGTTGCTGCTGCTGCCGCCGCCATCGTTTTTATGTTCCATGGGATAAATTAGGAAATTGCAATTTGTTTTTATTCCTGTGGAAAAACGCATCTATCATAAAAATAAGCGAGGTGGAACATTGACGGGCTATTTATCAGGAAAAATTTCATATATACTTTCGTCGACTATACGCATGCGTATCTGGATTTATTTTCATGGAACCGTTGAGCTATTAGTCCGGTTGCGCAACTAAAAATTTCTCTTGAATCAGGTATTAAAATTCCAAAGATTGAGCAAACATCATTTGATTTCTTCAACACTCATTAGGCACAATTAGGTGCATAGTTTCAAGCTAAAAACAGTTTCAACATCTTATACAAGACGTTTAAAATCAGTCTTCGTTGCAAATGCACCCAAGTTAGTTGTGCAGTGCAACTTCCAGGTATATTAAAATTCCTGCTGTTCGGTCAAACGAAATGTGCAGATCATTTTCAAACAAATTGAAAATTTTTCAGATATGCTTTTTTTGCATGGTAATCACACCTGGAGAAAGAGAAAGACTGGTTTATCTTTGAAATGAAATCGCATCGAGCTTTTTTTCGAATGGTGTGAATGGCCTATAAAAATCTACTGACGACGTGAGTACGCTGAATAATAATGAGTGGTGTATTTTGACCCGGTACACCCGGAAAAGGTATCTTATAGTTAAATATTCCGTTAGAAGTGTTTGCATGTTCTAAATGAAAGTAGTAACTCATTTCAACTGAACAATAAGCAGGACAGCGACCCAAATTTGCATGCTAATTTATATGTGAAAACAATTGTTTCTGACGATTCCCTGTCACTGGCATATCAACAAAAAAAGTGTAATTAACTATTTGTTTGTTTCCTTTTTAACCGACTTTAAAAAATAGGAGATTATAAATTCGGCTAGTATGTTGTTTTTTAAATTTTTTCCCTCTATAGTTAAAATAATAAATAATAATACCAACCACAACATAAAAACTGAAATCTCAAAACGTGCAAAATCTGGGAAAATATGAAAAGAAAGCCCGGAGAAGATCGTGCACGATGACGAAGACACATGCAAATTATTCGATGAGTTCGATTCCTCCTAAGCAGTGGCTAAATCACTTTTCAAATTGCAATCCGGTAGAAAAGTAATTTCCGCATAGGTCATATCCGGGGCAATTAAATTAGATAACTAATGCTTTTTACTCGATGTAGTTAAATCGATTTTGCAACCAGAAATAATTTCAACAAATATTACAAATCAGTGAATCTGTTTAAAGATAAATTAAATCCTACTAGATTATTTATTAACAAACATTTTGTGTCGTAAGAGAACTTCAAACAAATTAATAATAGACGGTTTTATTACGATATAGTATATATCTTTATAAAAGAGAAAGGAGTAAATATAAATTTTTCCTGTTTAATTAGCTCTTTAAAATTTGCAATATCATAAAAATATATGTAGTAATACTAGTTTTAAAATATCTGTCAGCGCATACGGGTCTTTATATTGAGATATAATAAAAAGCATTAACTCGCCAATAAGTTTTCTATAGAAATATTTTTAAATGACTATATGTATTCTTAAATTCTAATTCATAAAATAAAAAACAATGTTTTCGTATTGCTTATTATAGTGTCAAAAATATCCACTTCAGTTGTTTTCATCAATAATTGACAAATTTTTTATTTGTGATTAAAATTTATACTTTTCTGGTTTTTAAAAGTTAAAATTAATTTTGAAACATTGTTTTAAATAAAGTGCTATTGACATAAAATTATGGTCAATATACTATGGAATTTTTATACATCAAAAGCCTATAGAATAGCATTTGTCCACTCCATTTTTTACTTGATATTTTTACTTTATTTATTTATAATTCAAAAATGAGTCAACTATAAGGCATCATAAAAGACCTTTGTAAAATTAAGGATGTATATTAGGGTGCTTTTTTTTCGGGACTATTTTTTTTGTTCACACCCACCTCGAAATTTTGTAGGAAATACCTAAAAGAAAATTCCCTGAACATGTTATGCCTTAATATTAATATTAAGTGTTCGATCAAAGCGTGTACAGATTTCCGGTTTAAAATACACGTAAACTTTGATTTTTTTTTCTTCAAAATTCTACAGCTCAGAGGCATTTTATGGTATAATCTTGGTCAATGATAGGGTTTCTTCAAAATTGAATGCTCTACAAAAGTGTCCATTGCGGCGTAACCCTAACTCTCACCAGCGAGGTAGTACGGGTCACTAAAACCAATTTGTTCATGAAATTCTCGTTTATTTACCTCTATCCCGTAAATAACAAGAGCTACAGAAAAAATGTAAATGACAAACTTGTAGGAAATTCAATTTCCTACAAAAAAGTTCGGGAACACCAAATCGCTAACATCGATATTTCGGGAGATATTGAGCTTTGAAGTTGAGATAGTGTTTCTACAATTTTGCTCAATAATCCAATATCTCAAGAAATATCGATGTTAGCGAATTGATGTTCCTGAACTTTTTTGTAGGAAATTGAATTTTCTACAAGTTTGTCATTTACATCTTTTCTGTAGCTCTTGTTATTTACGAGATAGGGGCAAAAAAAACGAAAAAAATTGGGTTTATTAAAATATTATTATTTTTATTTATTTTATTATTAAAGGCTCAAATTTTTAGGGAATTTTCTTTTACACAAAATTTCGAGATGGGAGTGAAAAACAAAAAAAAAGCACACTAATGTACATATATATGTTATAAAGGAATTTTTCAATTTTATTTTGAATTTTTTCTTACATAGGTTTATCTACCTAAATATATGTATAAAAAAGATGGCCTATCTGACTCATTTATCATCGTTGAACCGAAACTGCTGAAGCTATAAATATGAAATTTGGTCGGTAGTTTTGTTTTATAATGTAGAGACTCAATAAGGAGACATTTTCAAAATTCAAACCCTAAAGGAGTCATAAGGGAATTCTATTGGCTTAAAATTGATTAAAAGTACTCCAAAACATAAATAATTAATTCAATTAAATTCATTTATTTACCAGGGTTACAAATATTTCAAGGTGTCGTGAATACTAATTTTATACATTAATGGAAAACGAAATATGTCAAATGTCAAAATCCATTTGAGCAAAAATTTCAAAAAACAGATATCGAGTGAAAAATAACTAACTAACTTATCTAAAATACCTAATTACTAAGGTTAATATTAATTTATCTAAATTCTGATTATTAGCATATTTCATTACTATATCTATCTATTAATACTTTTCCGAGTAGAGCATATATTTCGATTGATTTTGTATTTTTACTTTGTACAAAAATATCAGGGAAGTGTCACCATTTTCAAAATTTTGTATAATTGTATGATTTAAGTCACCATTTTCAAAATTTTGTTTTATTGTAAGATTTAAGTAAAAATGGAAAATTACTTTATAAGTATATTAAAAGTTTATTGCTTATTACTTTATTTCCCTTTTCAATGGCTTTATTTACATATAGAGCGTTTGTCTAAATATACTTCGAAGTATTTTATATCGTTTGACCAGGATATAAGGCCTATCTTGTACTAATTTCTGGCTTATTTTCCTACTAAAATATGCACAGGATATTTTGGTTACGTTGTTGTCAATCTTCCACTTGTAGAAACAAACCTGCAGGGAATCTAGATTTTTTTCCCAGCTTGTTAATTATGTTAGTAAGTTCCATAAATTAAATTAAACACGTATAGTATTTCTTATTTTTCTGGTTGGATTTTCTTCAAACTTATTAATACTTTACAACACAAAGAATGAAACACGTATTTCAGCGTTTCCCAAAATTCAACTCCTTATTATCATTTCATAGATTAAATTTAAATTTGGTAAATAATATATTTAATTTTTATTTATTTAATATTTAAGATATATCAGAGGATACCGTGGTAGTAACATTAGTTGTACCTTTTGCTGAATTCTCTAAAAGGACACTAATCCAGAGAAAAGAGGCACTGGAAACAAAAAAGGATAAAGTTTTGAATCACATATTTTTACGAATAGCTTTCAACTTTACTGCGGGGTATTTTTTGGATGAACACGTTCTCATTTTATGGTTTTCTATCACACATATCAGTATAGAAGTTGCTGTTAAGAGGAACCTCTTTTTTCATTTTATTTAATTTTATTAATAATGCTAAAATCTAAGTTTAAAAATGTTTGATTTATTCCGAACAAGCTGAGGTGCCCAGATTCATCTACCGCCTTATACTGAATTTTTTAAAAATCCTGGAGATAGTATGTCATTAATATATATAATTTTATAAAAATTAACAAATATATTGGTAACATAGTGTCGGTTTGTAAAATAAAAAATTCCGGCAACGATATCTTTGACGTGCATCTTCTCTAAACAAAAAGTCAAATATTTTCTTAATCTTTAGATTTCATTAAGTGTAGCCGTTTCTTTTTAAACTAAATTTTCTCTAAATGAGGACATATTAAAGAAAAAGTACCAAATTATAGAAATCTCAGCAATTTAATAAAATATCATTTTCGTTCTAATTGGTTAAATAAAACTTTTGTAGAATAGATATACAAAAGTCTAGAAATTACGATTCCACTTTGAGATATTCGTGATCACCAATTTCGTGACGTGATTTTTTTATTAGATACGATTAAATACGCAACTTCTTCCAGGATAGAAGACGACTCTCGGATTGTATAACAAAACTTAAAATCCATTTAATTTCAAAATCTTGTAATGTTTCACGCAAAATTAACCCCAAACTCGAGCGGATCGCATCGAACGTTGAACACTAATAAAAGTTGAATGAACTGTTTTTTTTTATTTTTTTATCTCTCCGCGGAAATGTTGCAGCAATCCGCGGTTGATTACTGGGAATAATCAAGCCATTCAACAGCTATTTGCCGTAAAAAATAAAATTCCATCGGTTGACATGTTTAGGCAATCGCAATTAGTACGCTTCACTGAGTTTAATAGAAGGTGGAATTAGGTGCTGCGGGGTTTACTTCGAAGCGCAGATAAGTAACCTGCGCGACTCTTCTATCTACGGGGCGACTGTATGATGTCAGGAAGTGCATACAAGCCGCAAATTAAGCGTAGCACTATAGATACTTATTTTTTATATATACATATCTATCTTATATCTATCTAAACTAGGTGCAACTATGTACCAGTGCATTTTATCTGTCCACCCATCCGTCCATCCACTATCCACCGATTTTGCAGGTAAATCGACGCGGCGGAGTGAATAGCCCCCGAGCCTCCGTTTGCCACAGGTATGCATTACGTGCGAGGAAAGTGAAAACTCTCTTGGATTTTGTTTGTTTGTTTGGTTGGACATTAACTGGACCACAACTTGTGTGGAAAGTGAAAATTTTTGCTTATACACAATGTTCAGATCGTTTCTGTAGCACTCTGTAGGCACACCCTAAATGGGATTTAAAACGACGGGACGCACTAGAAATAATAAGGCCCTAACATAAAAGTACTTTCGAAATATCATTTTAAGACCACTCAGGTGTCATCTTCCAACTAGAGGTCGTAATTGTTATTCCTTGTATCAATAAAATTAGAAAATATTCGTTACTTTCAAAAGAGAATGAACGATTTGAAAATTTGAAAAAAAATTTTATATAGTGATTATCTATGGTATGAAGTTTATAATTGACGAAGAGAAAAATAAGTACAATTTAATGTGCTTGGGTATTTAGGCCGTTTTCGAATTCACATGTTCTTTCACTTAAATCTATTTATCCCCACTAAATGTTCTCCGAAAAATCCCAAATAGCTTGTAGGGCGTTTTGAAAATATAAGTAGGTTACTTTGCAGTAGCACTTTTTTATCTTTCAAACTGGAAGTGTTCTCCAAAGTACACTAAAACTGGATCTTACAAGGAGAAGGCACCTGTTCGTCATCACCGATTTCGCTCAAATTTATAGCACATGTAGGGCTTGGCAACAAATGAAAGTACCCGAAGTGGGAACTCCAGATGGCCACGCGTTTACAACATAATAGTATACAAAAAAGTTCACGTGGCTCTAAATCCTATTCATTGTAGCACATCCCCAAAGCGGCGGGTGGTGCAGTGGTGAATACTTGGGCTTGGGATTCAGAGGTCACGGGTTCGAATCCCAGCGTGGGGATGCTTTTTTTCGGATTTTTCCCAATTTTTATAAGATTCGAGTCCGCAATTAAGTGAATGATAAATTTTTTTTTTTTTATTTATTTATACGCAAAAGGCATAAATAAGGAAAAAATTGGGATTGCGGACTTTTCAGCAAAGGATTGTAATTAAAGCGCATACCAAAAGATTTTGTACATTCAAATTAAAACTTTTATTATTTTTCATGATGATGATTTACATTTGTCAGGGTGATATTCATTATAAAAACAGGGGAAACAGTAATTATTTCTGCATTTAGCACATGTTATAAACGCCGCATTTTTACAATTACAACGTTGTTTCAACGTATATTTATTATATCTTTATACTTGTATATACGGGTCAACATTGAACGCCGAAAATTCAAACTAATTTTAAATTCTTGTATACTGTATCCATTGTTACAATATTACAATTTATAATAATAAACAACGTACACTGGACAAAACAGTAAACATACAGGAGAAATACTGTGGCTATGTTAAGTGTAAATCTAAACTTGTAGAATTAACATGTAGTTTTCAATTTAACATATATGGTAACGATAGTTTTAAATGTAAATCCTAAATGAATTAAAAAAATCGAATGTATGATTTTACAATGCCATTTTCCTCTCAGTGTAGATGTTAGATTTATTTTTATTAAATTAATAATGGAATTTGGCATTTAGCATTTGCCGTTTAGCATTCATCGTTACTAAACTTTGTGTTTTGGTATCTTCCATGTTCATTGATTTTTTAAATGGTTGTTAATTTAAAGTAAATGGTAATTTAGTTTTTTGCTGAATATTTCTAATAGACATATAACGATTTATCCAATTAATACTATATTCCTGGTCATGAAGAATTAATGGGTTTTCTAATCCACTCATCGGTTTAGATTCCTCGTTACCTTGAATCTTTTTGTCCCAGTAACCGAACTGTTACTAAATCTAAATAAATCAAGTCATCTCCGTTTCTACCAATTCCTTTTTCAGTAAGATAAAAAAATACAGGCCACCTACGCTTGCGTGTGCAGAATAATGCAATGATAATGACCTCGAAAAGAAGGCATGTGCATTTTTGTACGCGAAGGAATCCCACTGCACTATCAATCTCAATCTCAATCTTCTCACAATTGAAGGAAGCAAAACTATGTTAAAGGGGTAGTTCAGTTCCCATCGCAAAGAAGCGTAATCAGCGATCGTCTTCGACTCAGACAATGTGAGAGTTGCTTTTTTGTCGTCTCATGTTGGGAATCGACGATCTAATTCCAACTCGAGTTTTGTTTATGTGTTTTTTTCATAAGATTTTCCTCTTCTTTACGATGCGTCCCACTCACGGTGGTAATTAGAAAATTGCATAGTGTGGCTGATTGTCTTGATTTTACTTACGGACTATGGGCGTTCTACAGTCTACAGACTTTCATTGTTTGTCTCGATTTTTTGTGGTTGGTAGCATGAGCTTAATGAAGAGGTAACGTTTACATCGTTTTATACGCTCCAATCAATCCGGACGGGAATTTATTCGCTTGTTTCATGGGATTTTTAAAAATGGGATGCCTCCTGCATATGTTTTTCTTGTCTTATGCCGTGCTCAGCTAAGCATGAATATTTCTCACAGTTAAAAATTCGCAACTTGGAGGAGTACACGTATAATGAGATTTGTAAGAAGACATTAAAAAGACAAAACAAAATATAATGTACATTTTTAGTGGTACTCAAAATTTCGGACTATTAACACAAGTCGACTGTATGAAGCATTATTGAACCATCTCGAAATGAGATTTTCTATTGTTCAACAATTTTCGTGATCCACTTCTTTTTCATCAAAAGTACCATAAAGTGTTGAAAGTAGGGGCTATAAATAAGAGTTATTATCATTTTTCTTTTTTAATTAAAAAGTCAGACAGTAAAAATTATTTAATATGAATAAACGAGGACTATGCGTTGAGGAAGTTATTTTTTTACTTTTAGATTGATAGAGATAATTTAAATTATTTAACCTGAATATCTGACAACTTTTTATTTTTCGAGTATTTCCACATTTTCAGTTTGTTTTGATCAGTAGATTAATATTTACTTAGGTAGGTATCAGGTCCAAAAATTATGAGAGAAAAAAGATAAAGCTTAAGGGTACTCTCCCGTCAAAACTTGTGAAAAAATTCATTTTTCTTCATATTTTCGTTATATATTGTTTCAAAAATATGTGTAAAAATTTCAAATTGAAATCCCCAATAGTTTAGATTAGATCGGTAAAATAGGCTGAAAAAATTATTTATTCAGCGCTGTACAAAACAATAGTTGTGAAATATACCAACTATTAAAAGGGTATTAAAAACCATAAGTTGAAGCCTTACATTTTACATTAACTCAAAGTTATATACTTCCGCTACTACTTTTATTTAATTAATATAAAAATACCTAAAGTCAATGAACAATGGACTTCATTACAATCGAGCACGTGCATTCCAGCTACTCAGTCTTCGATAAACTCGAAATCAGTAAAAGATAAAGTTAGGGTAAGTATTTTTGTAATACCAACGACAACGACACGTGTACGCACCTTAATTTGTTCTTAATTGCGATAGAAGATAAGGCAATAGTCTTAAATTCAGGCAACGCCTTAGGGTCTGTAAAATTTCTAGTCTAATGCTATTTTAATGGTTTCTTTTCTGGGAAAAAACTGTACCTACATATTTTCATGAAAAAAGAAAAAATAAACAGACAAATGCAGTGAAGATTAATAATAGGTTTTTCTATGCGAATTTTGTTTCTTATTTTATTTATTTATTCTCTATCGATATCGGGAAGTATGAAATCGATTTAATTATTAAACTCTAGCTTGATAATTAGAATTTTTATTTAATACTACTACTAATAGTTTCATTCTGGGCATAAATTTGTTAATACATACATACAGTGGTGGCCAAAAAAATAATAGTGAGTGCCTTCAATTTCAAAATTCATGAATCTTTTTCTTATAATGCATTCTTCTGTGGCATATGAAGTGTACAACTTTTATTTTTCTTTACTGTAAAACATTGTTTACTCCATTGCTAATTTCCCATGTGCATTGAGAAAACTACCGCTACTTTTGTCTGTGAAGCCGTCGTCGTGGACAAAATAATAAGAGTGCTTCGGTTATTTTCAGTTTTTCTGGTGTGTTTCACTTCCTTAACCCAACTTTTTTATAGGATCTTTGTATAACATAGTCTTTGAACATGTTCTCAATAAATTTGATATCAGTTATGGGGCGTGTAAAACATTGTCCGAAGAAGAAACGCGATTGATGCTTCAACTTCGAGATCGAGGCAAAACGTTAAAATTTATCACAGAGGGTCTTCATCGTTCTTAATGTATTATAGCGCGGATATTGGAAGAGTGAAATTTACCCGAAAAACAAACAGAAACGAGAGGACGTCCAAAATACAACAAATTTACTTGACAAGCGAATCATTAGGGGGGTGCTTAAAGATCCGTTTTCGACATCTATGTCGATTAAAAGCAATTCGCGTTAAGATATCAGCGCTCGAACGATACGCAGGCGTTTCCAGGACCACAATTTACATGGCAGAATTGCCCGAAAGGTTCCACTATTAAGCGCTAAAAACATAAAACAGGGAATTGAGTTTGCTATTTCAAAAATAGCATTCGGCAATCCACGAAATTGGAATTGGTTTGTTCAGCGACGAAACAAAAATAAATTTGTTCGGATCCGATGGCAGAGTTTATGTTCGAAGAGGTAAAAATCAAAAATTGAATCCAAGGAACACAATAAAGACAGTAAAGCATGGTGGCGGAAATATAAAAATTTGGGGTTGTTTCTCATATGCTGGAGTTTTTATTTATTTTATTTATTTGGTGGCGGAAATATAAAAATTTGGGGTTGTTTCTCATATGCTGGAGTTGGTCCTATATTTTGGATAAAAGACAACATGACCAAAGAATTGTACCTAAAAATATTAAGGACGGCAATGCTTCCTTATGCAGAGGACAATATGCACTTATTATGGACCTTCCAGCAGGATAATGACCCCAAGCACATTGCGAAGGTTGTGACTAGGTGGTTCCTTGGCCCTTTCAATCGCCAGATTTAAATCCAATTGAAAATCTGTGAAAATTTTTAAAAATAAGGTTGCTGTTAAAAAAACAGCTAATGCGCAGGTTTTATGGAGGGAAATTGAGAGAGAATGGTATGCTATACCTGTCGAAATGTGTCAAAAGCTCATCGAATCTATGCCAGGAAGGTATGAAGGTATTTTAAGAAATAAAGGACATACAATCAAATACTTAAGCTGTCAGATAATTCCTGCTACTCTATTTTAAATATACACTTGACTTTTATTCTTCTTTGAGGTCATCTTATAGCGCACTCTTGTTTTTTTGACCAGCAAAAAAAAATAACTGATTACTTAATTATATGAATTTTTTATTTGTCTAATTAACTTTATAACTAATTATTTATGCTACATAAAAGGAATATTATTTATGTAAAGAAATAACAAAGTTTTTAAAGATTATTTATAAAAATATAGCTGCAATATTGAAATATTTCAGCAAAAGCGTTTTACTCTTATTTTTTTGGCCACCACTGTATATGCATTAAATGATCCTTATCTTAAACGTCCGATTTTCCATGATTTTAATTAACTACCGACAAATCTGTGAACGATAAGGTACAAAATATTAATGTTGGACGGAAAATGGGTCGCATTTTGTCAATAAAAAAACACTATTAGAAAAAAAAGAAAAACCCTTTGATTAGGTACCTATACTACTATTTTTTTGTATATACAATAAGCCAGCACATTTGAAAGGATAAGGATTCAGCAGTTTTGATAAAATTGTATAACAAGATTTTTTGGACACTAGAATGAGATAATAATAATAGAGTTCTATAATTGTATAAATTATTTTTGAAAAACGAAGATATCATACCATATATATTTTTTATTGTCTTGATGAGCAAAATATAAATTAGAGTATTCTTAATTGCTAAATTTCATGAATTCTAATATTTTTTCCCAAAGTTTTCACTTTATTAACGCTGCATAAATTGCATGTTGTGTGTAAATTCCTTTAAAATGGACCTAAAGACCACACGTTCTAAATATGTAGAGCGCAACAAAAATTGCAATGCTTCAAAGATAATTTTTTCCACTAGATGTAAACACGCCGATGCAACGATATTTAGCTGCAATCTAAAAATTTCATAGTTAAAGTTGCAACATCTAAATCGTTCTTAAAATTCGCCGCAGACAACCGTACTTAGAATCGTTTAATCATGTTTAACTTTATCTTTCAAGGCAAAATGAGGCAACGGAGCATTAAGTATCGTCGTAGAGGTCCTAGGCATACTTTGCCGGATGCATCAGATTCAGCATATTACGCAGCAATCGACATGGAGCATGATGTATACGGGTCAGGTTTAACTCCAGAGAGATGTTACATAGATCCGTGGGATCTTGAGAACTACGCCTATGTACGAAAGTGAGTTTAATTATTACTTTTGCTTTGTTTTTGCGTTCTATTTTATTTTATTTTTTTTAACAAAGGTATAATAATGAAAGAAATTATATTTCTCACAGACAATTAGGCTCATCTAGCCGCAGTCCAACCCCCAGCCCAATAAATGGGAACTTTTTCTGTTTTCCCAACGTGCCCAGAAGTACGGAGGAGTGTCCGGCATGTTACGCTGGAATGGATGAGCAGACCTTCTACAACGCTAAATACGAAACAATTCTTGATGATGACCAGCTCTACAGCACATTTACAGGTGGGTAGTAAATAGCAATCTATCACTACGACTCCTCTAAAGGTGAATGAAAAAAAATAATTCTCACTTAACCTTATGGCGGACTTAGTGAACCGTCGCTTCCGTTTTGTTGTGCCTTAAGTCCGGACTGTGGAGTGAAACTGCGCAGCCTTGAGAGCAACAACCTCTTGCAATATTGAAATAATTACCTTAGCTGGTGCGAAACCCATCAACTTCCTCTTCTTTTCACAATAACATTAGCATTTTGTTTGTAGAATCATACGAACAAGGTGGAGTTTGTTTAAACAAAATAAAATAAAACCGCCTTCAGAAAATTAGAAGCCCTAAAAATTATGAAATATTTTTGAGTCTGGACTTCTTCGTTGTAAGTATTAGAGATTTAAAATCGGCTCGAAAACCAAACTAACCATAACATAGGAATTATATCAGTCAGGTTTTCGCACCGACTTATTTAAATAAAATTTTAGGATACAATATTTTATGTACGAAGAAGATTTCCAACATCAAAGTTATAGTCCGGTCAAAATAGTCGAAAAAATAGTGATAGGTTTACAATAATTCGCATAGAGCTGAAAATGGTACAGACCTTGGGGACATTATTACAAATAAAATACTAAAAGTCCCCATCGATCCCACATCTGCAAAAAAAAAGTTATTCAAGGTCAAAGGTAAAAAAATGTATTTTTTTTCAATTTTTCCGGTAAAAGGTAAGTTTTATCATAAAAATAGAACAGACACAAGTTGTAGATGCAGAAATGTGTGCATATTACGTAAAATACGACATCTTCATCTTTTAGAATTGCAATATCTTGGGAATGATGTTTTTTAAAAAAAACGGATAAGATACATTTTTGTAGATAATTTCATGATCTACAACTTTTGTCGGATTTATTTTTATGATAACATTTACCATTTAGCAGAAAAATTGGAAAAACCATTTTTTTTTACTTTTGACCTTGAATAACTTTTTTTGCAGATGTGGGATAGATGGGGACTTTTAGTATTTTATTTGTAATAATGTCTCCAAAGTCTGTACCAATTTACAGCGCTATGCGAATTATTGTAAATTGAAATGTCTACTTTGACCGGACACATTCACACAAAACTATAAAAAATCAATAATTTAATAAAATTCCTTTTCTGTACATAAATCGAAATTCTAAATCAAGTAAGGGAAATAAATTCCGTCATATATAAACTTGTTTTTAAAGCTGTTTTTATTTAAGTGATTGATTGTGCAAAAACCAAAATTGTAAAATTTGAATAAACTGCAAGAAATCTAAAACAAGATTTTAAAAATGATTTTGGATCTAACCATGGTAGATTCTACTTTTAGTCTTCATTGCAGACCCAATCAATTAATCCTATGATTTCAAACTTGTTCTCCTAAATTTAAATACAATATTTAAAATTTTTTGTAAGACTTATGAAAGGTTTAAACTTAATTTTCCCTTAAAATTCGAAATAAAATAAATTAATACTTCTCACTCAACACTCAACACTCCCACATTGTAAAAAACTCCAATCCTAATCTAATTTATCAATTCTTATTGTACATTTTGTATTCTTTTAATAAACTAATAAAAACGATTAATTTGAAAATAGGGACCACAAATACGTACCTATTTTTGTGAGATTTAGGTTAAATTTAGCAATTTAAAGACTGCTTTCCTTACTTCATAATATTGAATATGGTAAATTGGCTAAATGGGATATCAGCAATCTCAAAAATTCGTATGTACCTATTTTTGCTAGATTTCAATGAAAGTTAGCATTAAAAGGTCGCTCTTTGCATCTGAAATACTGAATTTTTACAAATTGATAATAGATTTGAAACCAGTGATTTGAAAAACTTACCGTACCTATTTTCTAACTAAATTTGAATTCCCAAAATTCCTATAGTGTGGCACTAAATTTCAATATCAGATTCGAGGTTTTCTGAGATTTCCAGAAAAAAATTTTTCTTTTTTACTGAAATCTATTAAAAATGCATTTAATATATATTTTTTTCAGATTTCGAGGGCTCATCATCGGGTGAAAGGAACAGTTCTTGCAGCGATAGTTCTGTTTCGACTCTAATGCTTCACACCCCGGGTTTTGGTCCGGCTTCGGGTCGAAGACGCATGGTGCTGCCTAAGCCCGCCCCCCGGTTGGAGTTCCCAGCCCCACCGCCATACGACTACAGTCTGCCTGTAGCCGAAAACAACTACTGCTCTCTGTCCGACTGCTACGACTGCTGCATGACTGACCACAACATCCCCCTCTACGCGCCATCTTCGCTCTACGGGGGCGGGTCGTCCATCTACAGCTACCCGCACCGATTCGGACTCAGCAAGAAGGGCCTGCTGCAGATCGATTACTCGTGCAATTGGAACGATCTGGACCGATACATTGCTAAAGAACTCTAGGACCTCTAGGTCCTGCACCCTTTTTGGGGGAAATTTCGTTTTAAGATTTTGTTATGTTAGTGAATAGGTTTTGAGAGGAGCAATAAAATATAAAACAAAATTTTCTTGAAATTATTTAATATGGGACCAACTGAAATTCTTATCTAGACGAAAAATTATTAAATAAAAAAGATTAAGGGGGAACGCAACTGTGATAATTTAAAAAGTTTTTTTTTTTGGCATCTTTGTCAGAGCTGCAGAATTGAAAAATTGATAAAAATCATAAAAAAATGGGATTTAACTCCGTTTTTTTTGCATTTGTCTATCTATTTATTTAAAACCACGTTACTTAACGCGAAAAAACAAGTTCTATAAGTCGAATACAAGAAAATCATTTTTTTACCTCCAGTAGGCCAGAGCTGCAGAACTGAAAAATTGATAAAAATGGATTTATCCCGGATTTTTTGCATTTGTCTATTTGATTAACGAAAACTCTTTCAGGAAACGACTTTTTTCGACAATGTCCCAACGAATATTTGAAGACTAATAAACCGATTTAAAAAAACAAATTTCAGAATTTTAGTAATTGTAGTGAGTACGTAGCCGATTATTAAAATTTTGATAATTGCTATGTTTTAAGATCGTTTTTATTAAACAAAAGGGTCTTAAAAATGGAAAATTTTTCAAACCACCGCCAAAGAAAAGGAAAAAAAACGGCCACACACAAAGATAACTAACTACATTCATATAGATATTGATAATTTTTTTTTTTTAATTTCAAATAACACTTCATAAAATTTTGGTAAGACAATGGAAAGGATTTTTTTTTCTCGTCACATCAAAATTCATAACTTTGTGAATTTTTCATATTTTTCAATTAGTGTTAAACAAGTTGAATATATACTTAATAAAATATCTTTTACCCGAGCCTTAAATAATCAGTTATAGTTTAAAACAAATTTCCAAACATTGACAATTTTTTGACCAGTCACAGTGACTTTTCCCTTAATAGTAAATTTTTATCTTACCATAGACTGATAAATTTCGTCGAATATAAAACAATGCTGAATATTAAGAGTTAGAGTTTAGGATTCCTTACCCAAAATATCCCATGGAATCCCTATTGTTATAGGCAATACTGTCTGTCTGTTTTTCAAAGCCTTCTATCTTGTAAACGTGAAAAGAAACAAAGTTGACATTTTCATAATATGTATTGCTTTATTGAAAAATCATTCTAAAAATTGTTTAACGTGGATTCTACACCGTGTAACGAATTTATTGCAATTTTCGATGATGATTGAACTGCCTAATAATAAAATAATAAAAATATTGTTCAAACAAATTTTTTTTAAATTTTTAAGTAGTTGGAACATGCGCTACTCACCATTCAAAAAGAATTTTCATTTTCCTACTGTTTTCTGAAATCAGTGCTTTATAGTAATATTTATATATTTACTTTAGTAAATTTGCTAACTTTCGATACAAAACGATACTCAAAAATAATTTTATTTGGTTTTTATCAAATATGTATAATTTTTAAATAAATTGAAAATTTTCGAAAAAAGATGTACCATTTTCCATATTTTCATTAATTTTATTGAAGGCACTTTGAATGCAAAAATATTGGGACTAAAATACCACCTGCATCGGCAACCGGCCACTATTTTGTCAAACACAAAGAAAAGGAAAAAGCAGTTACAGTTATACCTTAAAGTAAAGACAGTTCTCTAATTTAAAATTTAAATCCAAGAAAAATACTCGTTTTTTTGATTTCAAATCAACCAGACCTAAAATTTCGGTTGAACAGTGCAAACTAATTTTTTCAACTTGACTGCTAATATAACTTTATAACAAATGATTGTTTTAAATAAAATCTTATTCTTTACCTTTTTTTTCGACCAATTAAATTATTAAAAACTTTTTTGAATTTCTCTAAATAATTTTATATTAAAAAAAACAAATATTTGATAAATTGGACATACAAAGTATGGAATATATTTAAATATTCTTAGCGAACCTTCCTCTATCAAGGCGAGGACATGGAGGCTTCTCAAATCTTACAACCTTCGGCTTAGTGAATTCCGGTTTCTTGAGCAACCGTCTTTTCATCTCCCTCATCTTTTCTAACTCCTTCTGTTCCTGAACTCCTCCTTTTACTATCTTATTTTCGTCCGTAATCTTATCATCAACGAAATTGAGTTTAAATGCCTCTGGCGTTCTCCCGAAAGCATCAAATTTGTCCATCATTTCGTCAAAACGATTTTTTAACCATCCCTCAAGCTCGGACTGTAGAGAACCAACCTGCTCCCGGAGGGAGTTCATTTTACACTCAACATTGCAGTGGTCCTGCTCTAGCCGGAAACTGAGCTGTTTTGTCCTTAGGAGCATGTGGTCATAATGAGATGCCACTCCTCTGCACCGGTCAGTATTGTCGGACTTTTCTTTCTTTAGCTCCTCCTCTATGGAATGCATCGCTGATTCGTGGGCTTCAATTTCAGAACGCTGGTTTTCTCTAAGTTGTTCAACTGTTGAACACAAAAGTAAGTAAGAATAAAATTAATAAATAATTGTGATTGTACGTACGTTCTTCCTGCATTTCAGCAGTCCTTTCCATGAACTTTTTCTTGTATCTTTTTCCTAATTTTGATTGATCATAGTCCCATTCTTGATTAGAGTCTGAATCCTCTGAAGAATGCTGTAAAAGAAATAAGGCGAGTACAAGGTGTTAGATTGAAAAGTTAGGTGTGAATCATGGTTACTAAGTGAGAAAGTATTTAAATTGATTATATATTTCTATTATGACCAAGGAAACTGTTTGGGAAGTGTAAACAATGAAATTCTTCGGAATGTTCACGGCTGAGTCTTTTGTAGGCATATTTATAAATGAAAGAGGACGGAGAACGATATCAAATCTGTCTGACTAAACTTTAGAAAGAAAAGCCCTTTAAAAATACAAGATATTATTAATTTGGAAGGACTAATATCATTTAAAAAAAACATATTTTATGCAATATATTAAATGAACACTCTTTTAGAATGGTTACATCAAGCAAAACTTTTTGAAGTCTATAATCCCTATAGTTTATTTTTCCAAATTACGCAATCGTGTCTAATTTTCAATTGGTATTTTATAGTTCTTACGTGGATCTATAATTTAAAGCAGACTTTCCCAAAGTGGGCGATAACGCCCCCTTGTGGGCGCTGTAGGCCTAAAGGGGGGCGGTAAGAGACCCAGAAAAAAATGGGGGTGTTGTGTAGGGGCTTGAGGGGCGATTTGTAATTCATCTAGCTAGGAGGATTCTTAGACACAAAGATACTCTGCCTGAATACTATAAAGTTGCGTTTCAATAATCATTCTCATTGGCAAGTGTAGCCCGTAAGAGTTAACTTGAGACCTGAGCGCCGTTGTGTACTACCTACTGCGCTCAGGTCTCAAGTTAACTCTTGCAGGTTATATTAAAATCTCATTTAGAATGAAAGTTTAATCTCCACTAATATAGCTCACAACAATTAATTAATTTAATTTGAAGTTATAGTGGTTTTTAAGTAGGTGAAAAAATGGGGGCGCTAAAAAAAATTTATTCTCAAAGTGGGCAGTAGACAAAATAAGTTTGGGAACCCCTGATTTAAAGTAACATTTTACTCTTTTATAATTGTATTATGAGTTTTTTAAGGAGTTACATGGGTCTTAAAGGTATAAAAGAAAACGACTTCTTTAAAAAAATTTATTTCAAAAACGAAAAATCTTTTTTATTCAAAATTTAAACATATGAAAGTAAAGTACTTAAAGTACTTGTAAAAAAATTTTCAGCCAAAAATATTGCAAATTTTCCATTTTCCAGCCGTTTTTCGCCGTCAACCTTTTTTTTTGCGGTGGACATGATATTTCGGTGTGGATTCATCTGAAATCAAAAATTCAAAAATTGTCTTGTAGTTTATGCCCTTGGCTCGTGATTGAACGAAGGAATCAATTTTCGTCTCAAATTTTTATGCGTTTTTCCGATTCTCATCATTTTTAAAAGGTCTTTTTCGTATAAAACAAGAACGACTTGACCGAATGAAAATTCCTTCGTTCAATCACGAGCCAAGGGCATAAACTACAAGAAAATTTTTGAATTTTTGATTTCAGATGAATCCACACCGAAATATCATGTCCACCGCAAAAAAAAAGGTTGACGGCGAAAAACGGCTGGAAAATGGAAAATTTTCAATATTTTTGGCTGAAAATTTTTTTTCAAGTACTTTAAGTACTTTACTTTCATATGTTTAAATTTCAAATAAAAAAGATTTTTCGTTTTTGAAATAAAATTTTTTAAAGAAGTCGTTTTTTTTATACCTTTAAGACCCATGTAACCCCTTAAGTCTATGGTTCACTGTTGAAGAGTTCCATAATGTGCTGGACCGGACCATAAATGAAATTCGTCCGCCATATTGAAGCTGTTATTTTAAATTTTTAGTACTTAAAATCGTTAAAGTGTATTGTCATCAGAACTATACGTGTATACAAAATTCCAACCCAATCGGATAACCGAAAGTGGGTCAAAATCGTCTTGCAAGATTTCATCCAAACAAACAAATGTATGTGAAGTTAAATAAAAGCCAATATTTGTAAAAATGAAGAACAAGTTTAATTTTAAGGTAAGAAGTAAAAAAGATTGTTTACAATAAAATGTACTTTTTCTGATAATATAATTTTGAAAATGCATACTTTAAAAAATTTAAGCGAATTGAGGTTTTTTTGAAGTTATATTTCCGTTCAGATGAAAAGTTTAGTTTTCTTTAGAAAGTGACGCGTGTTAATTTTGTAGGAAAAAATTATTTCCTTGTTTGTATTTTTTTTAAATAAATTTCTTTCATAAATATTTCAATAGCATATATATTAGATAAAATTCAATTACATAGTGTTACACGTAGTATGTGGGTATACAAACGATCAAAAAGGAAAAAAATGTAAATAAAAATTAAGTTCTATCGAAAGCAATAAGCTAATAATTTCTGTTATAAAATTATTTAATAGCAAGAGACCAGAGATATTGAAATAAGTTATTAAATATTTTGCCTTGCATTGGAATATTTAAACAAGGTTGTAGAATGCAATCAAAACCGCCACGATGCACAATTCAGCTTCAAATAATACTACGCTGAATAAGATATCGATGTAGTTTTAACGCATTTTCGAATATAACCTGTAACCATACGACTTTGTACTAAGGTATGTAATCTAAATGAGATTTCTACAGTCAACTATTCAATTTGGCTTAAGAAAGGAATCGCTTTGAATCGAGCGATGGACTGCAAAAACTGAATACTCGAACAGGAAGTTTTTCCCTAGTGAGGTAAAATTATATGTTTGTTATTTTAAAAACGTGTTAGCCCTAACTTCTATGAATGTAAAAATATAGAAGAGCACTATTTTGAAATTCTACGCGAATAAGTGTAAGTAGAGGCCTAAACCTACTTTTTATTTAATTATTTATTAAAGTACTTCCCCATCACCTTTTCTTTTTCCAATAATTCATCATCGGTGGTGCCTTCCGCGTTCGGTTCCAAAAATTCTGAAGAGTACTCTCCCATAGTCGAGAAGCTCACACGCCGGCTCCTTCGAGAATTTGAAAACGAAGGTGTATTTACCGAATATTTAACCTTTTCGGCTTCCCTTTCCTTCTTAAACTCATCACAAATATTTTTGTAATTAGCATAATCCTAAGAACACAAAGTAAATAAATTTCATGACGAAGTGTAAAAACATACTTTCAGCAATTTCTCCATATTTTCCGATGAATTATTCTCGCAGGGATCCATTTAAGAATAAAAGTGTACAGCTCATAAAAATAAACGTAATTCAAAAGTATTTACGACAGCTCAGAAGTCTCTTATTATTAAAATGTAAAAAAGAATGCTTCGATTCGATTTTAAATTCTAATAAATTATCAGTTAAAATGCAAAATCTAACCTATATGATGGATAAAGTAATAATATAAAAACTCCATTAATATTTATATACGAATCAACAGGAGAGAACTTAACAGAATTTCGAAATACAATCATCTAGGAATAGTATTAGATGATCAACTTACGTGGACTAAACATGTGGACACCATCAGGAGGAAAACGGCTGGATTATTGGAGTCTTGAAAAGAAGGAGCTGCATATAATCAAAAATTAAAAATTGATTTTATAGCACAATGCCAATAGACAGCTGTTGGTATTTTATGTTCTAATAATATAGAGCCAAACCGCAGTAAAGAACCTGCAAATTATATCCAGATTGTTAAATACTGCAATTTTATACGAAGATTCAGTTTCAGATTTAAAAAACTTTATTGAGGTTCCAAGAACCATATAATTTACAGGGGTAGTCTCTTACGGGAAGAAATTATTAAAGATTCTTGCTCACTATTACAGCCCCTTGAACGAATTACCACTAAGAGTCGTGCTCCAAATTTGACCTGCCGCCGCTGTTTTTAACCGACTTCAAAAAAAGGAAGAGGTTCTGAATTCGGCTGTATTTTTTTGTTGTTGTGTGTATGTTACGCGATATCTTCGCCAATTGTGAGCCAATTTTAATGATTCTTTTTTTTATTAAACAGACTATATCTCGGGGATGGCCCTATTTAAATTAGCAGAAAATATCCCATCTCTAAGATGGAAAATTAGATGATAAATCTCGTTTATTGATTTTCAGCCACTTCCCGTTAACTAAAAATTAAAAAATAAAAAAGTTTACAAAAAAATAAAAACTGACTTCAAAACTTTGCCTAAACTAAACTAAGAAGTAAAAATAATATTTTTTACTACTTCGAAGAAAAGAGCATTCAAGGACAATATACAAAATTATTGATACTTAAATATTTACAATTTATACAATATTATATTTATAAACTCAAATTACTGTAGGTTTATAAACTTGCCTTGACTGCATCGATACCAAAAATGGCCGATTAGAGATATTGTTAATACTATAATAATAAACTGTTGAGTTTTTTTTTATCTTAACTTATTTTAAAATAACAACATTTTGGATTTTTTTTTTTTTTTTTTTTTTGATGAAAAATCGGTATTTTGACTTCTAAGTGTTACCAAAAATTTAAAGATTAATTTTAAAAAAAAATCCCAACAGCGTTACTTTAAGGAACTTATCAACTAATGAAATGTTTTTGGTTTTTTTATTTCAAATAATCCAGTCATGAGTTATGCGGTGCGAAGATTTGCTATCAATGGCCCATTTCTTTATAAATATCAATGAAAATTTGACATAATATTCTTCACATGTCATTTTATTATACACTAATTAAATAAAAAAATAAATATTAATTATGTTTATTAATTAACCCCCTTAAGGGCGGTGGTCTAGAATTTTCAGAAAATCGATTTTTTTTTTTTTTTGATATTTCGAAAGTAGAGTCTTTCAAGAAAATGTCATTTTTGTAAGGATAATGACCGTATTTCAGGTTCTACAGCCCTATTAGTAGGTAGCGAATTGTCGGTCAGCTCCCATACTTAAAACATTAAACTCATTTATCTCGAACTACTTTTTTTTGCATGGTATTGTGAAAAACAGGAAATACTATTCATCTGAAATTTTGATATGTTATTCAGAACATCAGTGGCTATGGTTGGAACATATTTCAAAGACCTTTTGTTTTAAATTTAAAAATTAGTAAGAAAAATGCCTCTTTTTCAGAGTTTCAATTTCAAAAGCGCGTCATTCTGTCAATTTTCATTTTTTTTTTTTTGAGCGTTATCTATATATCTTTAACAATAATATAATTCTTTTGGAAAGATTAAACCAACAGTAACTTAAGGGGGTTAATCACGAGCCAAGGGCATAAACCACAAGAAAATTTTTGAATTTTTGATTTCAGATGAATCCACACCGAAATATCATGTCCACCGCAAAAAAAAGGTTGACGGCGAAAAACGGCTGGAAAATGGAAAATTTTCAATATTTTTGGCTGAATATTTTTTTACGAGTACTTTAAGTACTTTACTTTCATATGTTTAAATTTTAAATAAAAAAGATTTTTCTTTTTTGAAATAAAATTGTTTAAAGAAGTCGTTTTTTTTATACTTTTAAGACCCATGTAACCCCTTAAGTAACGAAGGACATCGCAAAAGCAGCAGAAAATCTTATATATGGTCCAGGAATCGCAGATTGAAAGTAATTAAGAAAAAAAATTTGCTTTTAAGGCGTTAACGTAGACCTTTTTTTTCTTTCTCGTTTTTCTCGAAATTACTTTTTTCAAACTGGTTCAAAACGCGATATCTCAAAATATACTGAACCGATTTGGCTGAAATTTGCACCACTTATTTTTTTTTTTTTCGATTGGGTTTCGTATTCAAAAGTTATATATTTTTTAAACACAAAAATTTGATGGAAATTCAAGTTTTTCTTTTTCAAACAGCTGTCATTTCTTCAAAAAATTTTTTTTTTTTAATTTTTCCCTTTGTCACGCCTTAGCTATTATACATACTTCTGAAGAAGTAGTTTTATTTTTTTTTTTTTTTTCAGACAATGCTGGACGAAGAAATCATGTACACTGTCAGCAAGGATTTTAAAAAGAGGGTCCCACTGCGCGACTCACATCTCCGCCATTTTTAATGTTATTTTTTTTTCCAATATTGGGAATTGTTTATAAATCTATTATATGTATACGTAAAATAAAGAATAATTCATATTTTTAATGGCCGAGTCAAAAAAAAAAAAAGCTTATTTTTATGACTATTTTTCGAGCGTTAGGGTCGTGTAACCCCTTATACAAATTCTAGTCATCTGACATTACTCCAGAAAACGACTAAAATATGATCCAACTGACTCTTCAATTAATTATTACACAGGGCAACAAATTTTATATTTTTTTCTGTTGCCAAATAAAGCTCGATTAATTTCTATAGGATTTTTTCCGTAGATTACGAATTCGAATTACGAAACGAAAATGTTTCAGCTCTCGTTTTCGAGAAAAATTGAGTTAAAAAGTGCAAAAGACCGTATTTCAGCCATTTTTGAATGATAATTAAAAAATAACGGCTTTTCATAGAAGATCATAATATAACTTAAATCAAAGCCTCAATCCTCATCTATGTACATGAAAAAGCACTAATCCGTAGACTTTACTTAACACCTTGGGGGACACATTTTTCGTAACGATTCGCCAGGTAAAGTCTTCATTCTCTATCTGTTGTATGAAATAATGAATGTATAGAAAAATTACTTTGAACGGTGTGTTTTGGAAAAATTTTAAAGTGTTTCGTATTTTTATGTTATAATTTAAGTTTCAGATCTTCATTTGAGCTACGGTACAAGTTCCTATCGCGATCCCTTATTTTTTAATGATTTTTCAAAAATAGCCAAAATATGGTCTTTTGCACTTTTTAACTCTATTTTTCTCGAAAACGGGAGCTAATTGAACATTTTCGTTTGCATATTCGTAATCTACGGAAAAAATCCTATAGAAATGACTTGTCATTTGTTGGGCAACTAAATTGGTGTTGACCAGTGTTAGAATAGTTTGTCAGAAAAAAGTAAGAAATGCTCGCAGTATTCTCAAAATTCAAAAGACTCATTCAAAATTACGTTAAATCGAGAAAGTAAACAGGAATAATTAATGATAGTCACCGCTTATACCAAATATCATTTAATTGGGTGGTACAAAATATTGTAGAATTACATGTATTTTTCAAATTTGTTTTTATAACAAAATGGATCTTCAGTGCGAAAATTCGAATTCCTAAGCAGCTCAGATTAAGGTGAATATTTTCAGCAACATACTGAGAAGTGAGACATAAATAAATTAATGTTATTATTATTAAAAAAAAGTGTCCTGCCTCTTTTGTAAAATTTAATTTAGGAGCCATGTGAGCAGAACTTTAACATTAAATATATTAATCGAGGGGAAATTCAACGAAATGACAATTCCGATAAATGCGATGAATAACATAGAAAAACATAGAATGTCGATTTTATGTGAAACTGTGGGGGATTTTTGTTAATTTTTACTCTAAAAATAATGTTATTCACAGAATAGGGTAAACTAATTAAAAGCTTATTATAAAATGCATTTAAACATGTTAAAAATCATTGAAATTTTATTAATTTCGAGGAATTTCACCGTCACCTTCGCGAGCAAGTGACATTTCAGCGGTCCAGTTGGCAATACTGAACGAACATAAGATGGCTGACGCTAAAATTTTACAAGGTGTTTGGCGTGAGATTTTAGAAGCGCATAAAGTGGAGTAAACATTGTTTGAGCGAAGCAAAATTACCGTGATTCCGTGGCGGAAACTAACGAAAATTATCTAATACGTCCCATTTGTAGAAAGTGTTAAAGTACAGACGTGTTTGCGATAGCGTTTCGAAAAGGTGGACGACGGGCCCCGCATAATTGGAGGGCCTCCCCGGAAAATAATTGTGTGAATGTTCGCCAGACAGCTGCTGCTGCTGGCGCAATTTTGCTCGTGCTCCGCGAAAGTATTGGGGCATTTGTTTAATTTGTGCTGTGATTGCGAAACTATAAAATAGCTGGATATTTAGCTCGAGAGAAGAAGGGAACCCCGGAGCGCCACAAGGAGTGTAAAAATTCATCAATGACGCCATCTTATCCAGGGAAATTGGATACAGGAGATCGCAACCTCAAGGTGTTCCGCATTGCCCAGCTCTCAGTCTCAGCCTCAGCCAGCCAGGCGAGTCGCCGCGACGACGACGACAGCTCCGCCACAGCCGTCCGAGTTCCGAGCGCGAGTCCGACATTTTGCCAGTTCGGCTAGGATTCTTGCGGTGGAAGGAGGTCGCCACGGAAAGCGGTAAGAGCGGGCTTTTGGTATTTTATTTAGTTGTTTTATTTTCTTTTTGACAGGCGGCCGCACGACGTCTCTGCTTATTTTGGCAGGGTTGTGTGAGCCAATTACACAATAGTGCGCGTCTGGGCTTATTTGGGTCTCGACATGCCAATTTCGGGGGTTTTGTGACGCGTCAGATCTGTTTTATTGTGGTTTTTATTAAACAAACTAAAAAAAGAGCTTTTCTTGTAGAAAGGCGCCAAAAATCTGCTTGTAATTTTGTGTAAAGTTTGTGCATTTTCTTCCAAATAAAGCACATCCAATTAATTCATTTGGAATCCAGCAGTGCGTACACGTTGTTACCGGCTTTCCAGCTGGGTTAGAAAAATAATAATCATTGAGGGCAACATATTAAAATAATTGTTCCCTCCATTCTTTGGATTTTGTACAACAAAAGCATTATCAGTGTTCAAATAAAATATTACTGGGGAGCATTTTAAACAAAAAAGATTGTAAGAAAAAAAATCCATGAACCCAAACGTCAAACTAGGTAAAAATCTTAAATTCGAAGCCTTCAGAGCTAATAATTCAGATAAGATTTAGTCCTGAGGCTATACGGATCGTTCCGGACGAAAGAAGCATTCACTCAGACCCATTACGACTTGAAGTCATTTTCTACCCTATTAAATAATTTCGTTTGGGATTCTCTTCTAGAAGGGATAGATTTGTTTCTGTCCTTCAACTTTAAATATAATGTAGAACGTATGGAGAAGTTTCAGGAATAAATTACAGGGAGGTTTCTACCTAGCATAGCAGCAAAAATAACTTGATTTATACTTTATATACATATTTCCTGAAAGATAATACTTTAAAAAATGTATTAGTAAATTTTAAAGTCGAAAATCGTAATATTTACTAATTTATAACGAGTCAAAAACTAAAGCTTCCGTCTAAAAAGTATTTTCACTTAAGTTTACCCTGATAAGTTTTCTTTTCAATTCATTCGTCTAATTACCATCTTTTTGCACAAAATATGTAAAATTTCTGAATTTGAATCCAACTCAACACTTGCATCGTACGGCTGTTTGACAGCTAGAGGAACCCAAACAATATCATTTTTAGTCTGTTGACTTCCATAGACTCAATTTTCTAGAATATTACTTTTCGAACTACCAGATCACTTACTTTCTAAAGTCTGTATTTAAACATATTTTTCAGTAGAATATCTTGCATTATTTTCAAAAATTTAAGTATTACATTAAAGTATAATTCATTAGGGAAGCTAATTTCAAATTTTAAAAATACATGGGTATTGTTACCACCTTTTATTAAATTAATTGGTTCGAATCGTCTTGGCATATTATCTATAAAAGCTTGAATAAACGCTTTTCTCTCAGGCTCCTATTAAATTTATAGTTTTTTTGTCAATATCTCGACAGGCGCAATAGCGTACATTTCCAAAATGATTATTGAAAAGCTCGGAATTCTTTCTATTTAAATTATTAATACATGAATTTTAATGTTAAAAATAGGCTTTGAAACGCACGTAGTGTCGTAATGTAGTTTGTCGCTGCTATAGCAAATTTTACGCTATTGTTCATTTAGTAATTTTTTATTGACCATTAGTTGTTTAATTATCAGCTTCGGATTGTGTAACAATAATAGTTAATTATTTTTCCTTGCTTTCAGATACATATTGTTGAATATGTAACTATATAATGAATGTACAATCATAAGTTTAGTTAATTTGTTATTTATAAATTGTGACTGTTATTTAATGTAGTATATTAAAAATCAACGACCGTGTAAACTCTTTATGTATCAATTTGCATAAAAATATCTTGGATGATCTCAAATTTTAAAATTCTAATAAAATATTTCAGAATCAGCGATCCACAGAACCTCTTTGTACCCATTTTTACCCAAGCGTCTTTAATTATAATGAGTTTGTATATCATGCAAAATACCTAAACCAGAAAAAAAGAACATTTTATATTGTTTTAATTAGTAAAAATACTAAATTACGATCTCTTTTGGGATTAATATCGAAAGATTTTAGTTACTTGTATTTAAGCTGCAAAGATAGTCTTTGCAATTAATTATTTTGGTAATTCTAAAAGTAACTAATTTTTTACTCTTTGTATGTTCACACAGGAACAATGGAACCGGTTGAGAATAATTCCCGAGCTGATGGTACCAACAATTTGGCCAGTAGTTACTTCCCAAAGGATGAAGATATTGAGCCGGTTGCAAGTGGATCTCTGCTAAAGGTCAACGGTGATAATCACATAAGTGGTTTACCTTTTAAGCAGCATGACGAGGATTCATCCTCTTCATCGAATTCATCATCTTCGCACAATCTCGTCATAGATCAACCAGAAGAAATCACCAATAACAATAATGCAGGCAACGAATCAGAAGGTGAAACATTAAAAAAAGTGTGGCAAAAGGATCTTTCGGTGAATCCACTCAAACGAAAATTTAATGCCCAAGAGAATGGATCTCCTGAGCATAAACAGATTAATATAAGTAACAGCAATACAGTTTTCACAAAGTCTCCACAAAAATTGATTAACAATTCATCACCATCGGAATTCTTTAAAGAGGGTAAAGCTGATATAAATGAGAATAGGAGCTCATTAAATTTAAGTGAAGCTTATGAGAAGAAATTTAAGGCTCTTACTGGTTCTAAAGGTGATGGAGAAGATCACTTTCAAGAATATGCAAAATATTTGCGATTAAAACCAGCTGTTAAGTACAAATGCTTTAAATGTTACAACATCACTTTTGATACATTAGCTCAATTGAGAAATCATCAGAAGGTTTGCTTCTTTAAGGATAATCACAGGCATAGCTCACAAGATGGTAATTCTGTAGATGCTTTCCTCTCTTCAAATAGCAATCCTTCCTCAATTGATAATCTCTCAGCATTAGCCGCTAGTGAGCAGATGCAAGCGAAATTGCAGAAGCAATTTTTAGATACGAAAACAACAACAAAAGCTAAGAAAAAGGTATTTCTTTGTGCCGCATGTGGGACATATTATGAAAATTGGAACCTATTTTTACATATGAGGGAAGTCCATAAAAGACACATATGTTTATATTGTGTAGGTATGTTTCCCACAGCTGAAAAATTAACTTTACACCTTGAAATGAAACATGACTTAGAGCAGAATCATTTTGAAAATCACGAGAAATTGTTGAGATCATCACGGGATACATGTTATCTTATGTGTTGTATTTGTGAGAATATATTCACAGAACACGATGATTTTCAGGATCACACTTGTACCCCATTAATACCACCGTGCAGGTATTGTGGTCAAAGTGGTAGACACAATTCTAATTGTACACAAGGAAAGCCAGAACGAGTTAAAGATAAAGTGAAACGAAAGAATAAAAATAATAAGGAGTCTAGCACTCGTGAAAAAAGAATGGAGCCTGGTATCCAATCAGCAGCCGAAAGAACTCGCTTAGTTGGAGATTCTTCCTGTGATACACCAAAGACGAGGACTGAGAATCCAAGTCATTGGAACTTCAAGGCTAATGGATGTGTACCAGATGCTAATGTTAGACATTCAGAGCAACCAGTTAAATCGAATGAAGTAAATTCGGTTGATAAGCGATCACCTGCTAGAAAAGATGTCGTTAATCTTCCTAAATTGAATAATTCTCAAGGTGATGTTCAAATGAGATATCCGGATGACGAACAGGGAAGCAATCTTAATCGTACCTCTAGTCAAGTTGAAGATATTGCTCAAGCGCCAAGACCTACGATTCTAAAAAGTATATTATCTGAAGAAAATAAAGGTAGGCGTTCTCCACAAATAAATAGTCTTTTCCCGGCGATGCGAGAGAAAAGTTTCAAAGGTCATGATAATGAAGAGGGCAAGTTTAGTAGTCCTCTTAAGGAATTGTCTAATGAAAATAACAACAATCCTCTTAGTGACGTTGAAGAAACAGAAAGCAATGCTATTCCATCTAGAGATAGTATTCAAAGCACGAACACAAATTCTGTAGAACCCCCTAAAGAGGAGAAGCCACCAGAGAAACTTCTCTTTGTGCCAAAATTCAAAATTAAGATACCGAAGGAGTATCAAACACCTATAGATTCTGAACATTCTTCAACAGAAAGTGACGAAGAGGAAATGGAAAATTCTGCGAATGGCGGAGAAATCTCTGAGGAAGAAACTAAAGAGGAATTCCAGAATACCATTGATGAGAATGTAGATATTCCAGAAAAAATGGAACAAGATCCAGAACCAGTGCAGGAAGAGCAAGAAAAATCTCTAGAAAGTAATACATCTAAAGAACTAGATGAACAGGAACAGAAAATTCCCGAGGATCTCGAGAATAGACGTGATTCTGACAATAACATGGACATTGAGGCGCCTATTGAAATTCATGAGGCACCAAAAGAATCTCCACCCGATGGAATCGAAGTAGCTGGTGATGATATATTGATTGTAGAGCTACTTTTAGATCGTCCTTTGGACAAAATTCCAATGGTGGAATTTCTTCGAATTTGTATGCGTTCCACGTATCCCTTATGCCTCTATTGTAATCATGCGCGACGTATTGCTGTGAACGGAAATAGTTTAGCTTTACACATGATAGCTCAGCACAGATTTTCAGCTACTGTAGACAGTATAACTGCCGAAGAGCTACAACCGCCTACAATTGTTTCGAAGTTAAAAGCTTTTCTACCGGATCTAGAAGAGATATTCTTCAACATGGAAACGTATTGTAGTACTGATAAAGAAGTTTTTCATCCCTATGAGAAGATCTTCGAATGCTTTTTGTGCCGATTTGAGACAAGAGTTCATAAGGAGCTGTATTTGCACAACCGGAAGATGCATCTGAAGACCGCAATTCTCTGCTTTATGTGCAGAGCGAATTTTTTCAGCTACAGCGAAATACTTTGTCATATGTGCCCTGGTATGCCAAGTAAATGCGTTATTTTCGACATCAAGTTTCGATGTTGCCTCTGCGACTTGGATCAAATTCCGTCGGCGTTCAGGCTGATGGTACACCTCAGGAAGAAACATTTTGCCTGTGATGTTTGTCTGGAAGACTGTCAAGATCAAAGCAAGTAAGTGGAATTATTTTCTTTTAAATATTTTGTTGGTTTATATTATTAAAATAAGAATAATTAAATTTATAACTCCACGTAAAATCAACTACAAACATATATTTAAGTAGTCTTTAAAATATGGGGAGATAAGTTAACTAATTTGTTGGAAAAAAAACCCTACAATTTTCGAAAATAGGCCTTCGGTCTTTGAACATTTCTACGCACATATTTATAGCTATGATATGCAAAAAGAATTCCATAAGGCATACTAATTATACAATTCTTGATTTTATGGCTTAAGTTTGGAAAGGCGCGCGAGTGAGATTTGAACGCTAAAATTGGCTAGAGGTTAGCATCTGCAAAAAGCATTATTAAAAGCTTGCAAAAGATTTGAAAAAGAAAGGAAAAAACCTTCAAGAGTATTTCTGTTAGATTTTTCGAATTTTAACTTATTGCCCCAGTCCAAAATTGGAAATTAATACTATAGTTTCAAATGTTATTACTTTATGTGTCCAACCTATAAGTTATGTTTCGAAAAATATTCACACGGTGGCGAGTCTAATATAATGATCATTTTAAATACTTCATAGGATTTCTATGGAATAAAATGCATAGATTTTGATCTGCGTTGATTATGTTTTACCTAGCCTAACCAATTTCTTTTAGATGAGATTAGAGGATCCATAATGTTTTGTTTTTAATTCCTTTTGGAAGAGTTTAGAGGTTCCATAAGAACAAGATCAATGTTTTAAGTTCACATTACTTCTATGATTATTTTATATATAATTTAAAAAAGAAAATGTCACGACTTACTACACACAAATATCATGAAAATCTGAACAATTGATTTTGTTTTTTTGCAGATTGTCTAGTCACGTCTGGAAACATAAACTTCATCACCTTTGCTATCGGTGTGGTATAGCTTACAGAAATAAGCCGGACATAACAAAACATCTTTTCTGGAAGCACGGAACCGAAAGCATCCTCTGCAAGCGATGCTTACAGAAGCGGTGGCCCCATGTTTATCATTTTTGCATACCGCCACTGTCTTTCAACTGCGATGGTTGCAGCTTGACCTTCTCAAAAGCGACGTCCCTGAAGGTCCACAAGCGTATTCACACCGGATATGCTCCTTACCCGTGCACCGAAGATAATTGCGAGGAGAAGTTCATTTCGAGGAAACTTCTTCTGAAGCATGTCGCGTCGCATAATGAAAGTCCTGAAGTAAAGCCTATTGAGGATGTGAAGGAAGAAGAAGGAAAGAAAGACGAGGATATTAAGCCCGAAAACGATGCAGACGATGAGACTAAGAAGGATAGTGAATCTGGCAAAAAGAAGAAGAAGAAGATTAAAAAAGAATCAAAGAATAGCATAGATGATCTAATGAATTTACCAGCACCAAATTTATCTGAAAGCGATAGTAGCGATGACTCGGAATCGATGAGAGCAAAACAAGATAGTCTAGGTCCTCATGTACCAAAAGTTATGTTATCACCACCTTCAGACGTTGGAGAGGATGACAAGGAGAACAGTACTGGAGTTATTATGGATATTTGGGAAAACTTTAAATCTTTCCAAGCCAGTCGTAATAAGAATAAAACGGAGGAGGATGAATTTGATGAGGTGCCAATGACTCCAATGTTGCACGTCAGTCAATCTGATCATGATTACTGTATGATGTATAAGCCGATAACTAAAGATGATAAAACAGATATAGATATCAAGGAGATTTCGGAAAAATCAATTGCAATTAAAGAAACAACATCACCGAAAAAGAAACAAAAATCCCCACGTAAAGCACCTAAATCAGGAAGCGATTCATCATCGAGTGGGTCAAGTAGTAGCTCTGATTCAAGCTGTTCTTGCGGTTCGAATTGTAGCTGCAGTAGCTCGAGTGGTAGCTCAAGTGATTCAAGCTCAAGCTCAGATGATTCAGATAGTTCAACATCGGAAGGTCGTAGAAGAATTGCTGCAAAACGTGCTGCAAAGGAAGAGAAAAGAAATCGCAATAAAAGTGAAAGTTCAAAAGCGAATACAACTGAAATGGTTGATGTTGTTGGAACTGATACAAAACCGGTAGATACAAATTCTGCTATTATGGAGACTGATCTTGAAACAGATGAATCTGATACAGATGAAGATTTCTATGATGAACATCCACAAAAGTTGGCTAGTCAAATGTTGGCCGAGAAGAGAAAACAATTAATGATACAAACTTGTCTCAGTCCTTCTCATAATTTTGATATTGTTGAAAATAGTCGACCATCAACACCTTCCTTGCCAGAGGAGATGATGAAAGAGAAAAAGGTTAAAATAAAGAAGAAGAAGCGGGATAAGAAGTCGTCGAAGGGTGGAATTATTCCCACATTAAAATTAACCATTCCAAGTTTCAGCGGACCTGTAAATACGCCAATTGTAAATCCAATTAAAATACAGGAACCACTGCCACCACCACCACCACCTGTTGAAGTTGCACCGCAGGTTGAGAAATTAACTCCACCTATCCCTGATTTATTGCCCTTACCATCGGTTGTTCCACAAGTCCCTCCAGTTACCCTACAAGTGCCCCAACAGCCGCAGGCATTACAAATTTCACAAAGTAGGACTTCAACACCCATTCCAGCTCCTGTTGCTCCAAGAAATCGCCTAAGTACTGGTAGTAGCTCAGATGCTGATGCTCCATTGAAGAGGTCAAAACGAGCTAGAAGACCCAACAGATTCTATGGTTATTCGAGCGATGATGATTCAACTACTCCACATTTGACTGGACCTGCTGCATTTAAGCCAACTCCTCCGCCGAATTTAACTTGGCGAAAGGAAGATTTGCCAGCCCCATCAAAAAGTATATCAGCGAAAAGTAGTAAAGGATCGGGTAATTCGTTGAAGAAGAATACGCCTACGAATACGCCTCCTTTGCCACCAATACCGCCTATTATAATTAGACCGACTGGAATAACGTCTAGATCGTCAACGACGGTTGATCAGAAGCCTCCTGTGGTTGAACCAATGCGGGTGCCTCCTGTTCCGGTGCATCATATACAACCACCCCCGCAATATTATAGTTCTAGCAGGGAAAGTATGGAAAGTGAGAGTAGTGATGAGGATAAATTGCATATACCGGTCACTACTAAATATGGGGCTCAAAGGCATATTAATTCGATTCCACCTCCACCTCTTCCTCCTGTACAAGCAGCACCTCCACCACCACAACAACAACAACCGCCAGCGCCTCCGAAACAGAGGATACCACCAGCGTTGTTGCCGAATCCCGATTTAGCGCGGTTGCAATATTTCCAGAGGAATAACATTCGCTGGCCGATTCGCCCACCGGCTGGGGCTCGGCCTCCTCGAGAAGGTGAAAGCGTGTACTGCTACTGCAGGTGTCCCTATGACGAAGTCTCCGAAATGATCGCCTGCGATGGAGACGACTGTATGATAGAATGGTTCCACTTCGAATGTGTCGGAATCATGGTGCCCCCGAAAGGAAAATGGTTCTGCCCCGAATGCAAACCGAATTATCCCCATGAAATGGAAAACTACGAGGATACATGAAGTCCTATTCGGATCCCATGAAAGTGATAACTCCCCTACAGTTTAGCTGTTCGAATTTTCCTTCTATTTCTCTCTTAACTTACTTAATAAATAAAATAAAAAATAAAAACAAACAACGTTCGTGTGCAGTTCAATTGCCGCCAGCTTTACACGGTAATATTTTTCTAGCAAGGATCTTGTATATAATGTAAATATAAACGAAGGATAGTAAAAAAAAACACAGAAAACACTTATTACGCTTATACATAAAAATATTCGTCACTCTGGGAAGGCTAAAAGTTAATAAAAATTAAAAAATAATAATAAATACAAAAAAATTTTTTTTTCTATAAAAAGAAAATTATCAACAATTGTGATCGCCAATTTCCCACATTGGCCCACTATCGTTCGATTTGCGCCCAATGTAAATGTGCGCCTGCGAAGATGTTTTTATTTACATTTTTTTTAATTAATTGTATAATACATGTTCATAGCGTGGTTAGGTGCGCGTAACGAGCATAAGTACGGAGCTGTAATTTGTACCAATCTTATATCTTAGACCAGACAAGAAAATAACTAATGCTGCTCTACTTAGGTTATATATGCGACAGAAAGGAAGGAAGATTGTCAACTACGATTCGTTATTTGCTAGCTACTCTCTTTAAGTGTACAGTAAGTAAACAAAAAAAATGTAGTTCGGAAAAACAACTTGTAAAATTTTATTTTTATCTTAATAGTTATTGTTGAACTATTTAATTGGAGTATCTGATATGAATAAAGCAAAGTAAAATTATTATATAATATGTCTGATAATTTCTTGTTTAACCTTTCCCAAGTTTTTGTGTTAACATTTTTCAAAGGTATAAATTTAATTTGTTTAACAAGTTGACGCGACGGCGTGTACCACCGGTGGTACACATTCTGTACTGAAACGTATGTATAACATTTAGCGCAATCGCAAACAGATTAGTTATATGTAACGTTGATGAGTTATGTATCCTATTCATTTTGAGTCAGTTTTTAGATGTCGAGAGTGTGATCTAGAGTTTCTCAGCAACAATAATTTAGGAATTTTTCATGAACGAAATAAGGTAAAATAACAATATAGGAACTTTTGATTTAGCTCAAATGAAAGCCTGAATACTTAACTAAACATAGGATATAACAATTATTTGAATTGTTCTCTAAGCATCTTGGGGAACAAGTTTTTCATGAACTTGTTTTTCACTCACTATATGTACTATAAGTTGTTAAATATAATCAGAATATGGAATAAAGTGAATTTCGCGGAATATTTCGAAAAGTTTTAAATCCTGTTGTATTTTTATATAAAAGCTAAACATTCAAACTTTCATTTTATCGAAATAACAAGTTCTGAGAATTCGTTATTTTTTAGTAATTACCGAAAAAGGCCAAAATAAATCCTTTTGTAATTTATAACCTTATTTTTCTTCAAATTACAAGCTATAATAGAAAATGTGTGTTTCCTCATTCATAATTTAGATACAAAATGCTATGGGAATTTCCCAACAGGATAAAAATCTTGCCTTGTAATTTTTAATACACTCTAAAAAGAAAAGTCTTGTAAATGAAGGGCTTTTATTTGAGTTCAGAAAATTGGAAGTTTAGCGATTTGTACTGGATTAAAACGCATAATAAACGTAGAAACGAATGAATTTTAAATTAAATTGGCTACATGGTCTTTTTTAAATACTTATAAAAAAATAGGTCATCAAATGTTTTTTCAGATAATAAATCCATTCCTCTGCTGGTGCTTTCTTTTGCAAATTTGAAAATGTTCATGAAGTAGAATATTCTACATATCTATGTATGTGGAGCGACAAGAGGGACAAACTCCTCACTTATTGGACTGAAACCCTTTTGTGGTATGCCAAAGAGTTACACGGACTGTGTTCTCCAGCGTTGGGAAAAGGAATAAACGTCCTTATACTGAATGAATTAACCAGGGCTTCGACAATCAAGAAGATTCATCAGGCCGCTCCAAGCAGAAGACGAAGAATCTTCTCACTAAATAAAGTGGGTCTAAAAATCATCACAGACCTCTTTAAAAGCCTTTGTCTTCTAAGATACCACCTTAAAAAGATAAGCCTTTCAGTTGATGTTACTTGTTGTTTCTACCTCGAAGAGGAGGAAACAGCGGTGCATATATTATGCAACTGCCCAATCTTCGGTCGTTAAAGGCTGATAGACTTTCGGGTCGCTGTATAGCCTTTTACAAAGGTGTCTCTGAGGTTAGTGATAAATAGGATTAGCACAAAAGATCTATACAGGTCACGTTTGTTTTATGGGAGACATGAATGCTTAAAAGCCCCACTCTAATAATAATAGTAATAATAACGAGTTTGTACAACATAAGTTTGAATGGGGATGTTACTGAGTCGACTGTAGTTTTTTTTAATGATAAATTAAAATAATAATAACCTTTATCCTATGCTCCAAAAAAAAAAAAAAAAAAAATTTACAAAGTGGTTGTGAGTCAAATTCGCCCAATCGAATTTTATTAGTTATTAAGGGGGTATCCCACTCTAGAACGTTCAAAAAATGCATTTTTTTTTTAGTTTTGAAAAATTCTGTGTTCTTTCCTGAATTGTTTAAGCTATCTCTTGCCGCGAAATTTGAAAAGCTCGCGCCGCTTCAGGCAATTCCGTGCGCAGCTGCGCGCTCTCCACCACTCTTAACTTTAACTTAATGTCGTTTTTCTCAAAACACCGTCTTGATGAATGGTGTGCAGCATTCTGAGAAAACCATTCATCCGAAAAATTTCAGATTTTGGTACCAGCTGTGTCAGCTTTGTCTCTATGACCTAAGTGGAGCAAATCAGGCATTTTTACATTTACATAGCTTGTATCCCATATTTTAACAGTAAAAAATCAACTGAAATATAAAACTTATAGTGGAAAAAATTAAAAATATGAATAAAATTTTTTTTTTTCAAAATGTGCCACACTCATGTCATAGCCACATATATAAAGAGTACTAATGTGTAATCTCATAATTTTCAGATTATTAGTTTGGCTGTTATCGTGCACACCGTTCCTAAGGTATGAGTCCCAGTAGCAGGCCTGCCCTGACCCAACCACTCAATAAAAATTTGTTTTTTTTTTTTCTCAAAATATTCATTAAAGATCATATAATAAGAGGATTATTATGTTTAACTCTAAATGTTTTGTATTTTCTTGTTCAACTCCCTGAAAAAAACGTTCAATTCAAGGGCCTCTAGAGCGGGATACCCCCTTAATACATTTTTGTATATGAATGAATTGATTAAATTTGTTAAAGTATTTCGTACCATTGGGCAAATGAGGGAAAAGGTAACAGCGCACTCGGATAGGAATTATCACAGGCCAGATTTCTTTGAAATACATGTTGGGTAATTTTGGCCCATAAACACAGACGAATTAACGCTGCCTTGCCAATTAGGTGCCTCAGAGGCGTGTAGTGTGGGGATTTTTCGGATATTTCCGCCCGAAAAGATATATTAATCTATTTATATAAAAATACTTAAAGCTACTTTTCTTAGCAGATTATTACTGAAATATATTCTTTAGATAATAAGTTAATTAAAAAGACACATTTCCCTCCCTCAATACGAAAAATCAGCCATTTTTTTCGAGTGTACGTCTCCTGGATCGTGGTTGGCAATAATAGAGTAGTGAACCACGTTGGCAGTGCAGGATTAACATGAATTACACAAATGGTCAACTGGATTCTAAACATTTTTTTGATCTGAAATATCTTAGAATGAGTAGGGGTATTTTTTTTCGAACTAACAATGATTCTACTGTAAAGTAAATCCCCTTAGCTTAATAAAACATAATAAAAATTCTCTAAAAAATCATAATTCGTGAGGTATAACAGTTTGAAAATGTTCTGGGGTCAGCGTGACCTCGTGTGCGCTTCCAAGTGTTGTACCGAGATGTTTACTCGCAGGGTTAATGTTCGGCCGGTTTTTTTTTTGCTCTTTGGCTACGGAATTCAAAAAACTGGCCCTAAGTGTACTGATTACAATCAAATAAAATTACCACTCACCTTTATTTTAACTAATTTTCTACTACTACGCACTATTCGTTAAAAACCATTAATTAAAAAAAAAAGAAATAATGCTCGAGCAGCTCATTACGATACGACGAGATATACTATATCTCTGATAGGTTTAAAAAGTGGGAAAAAACAAACTCATAAATCCTGTTCTTCTACAAGCGTGTCCTTTCTACGTAATTACATACTTCTACTAACTCATTTTTAATAGTGCGTGCAATTAAGAATCCACGCCGCGGAGGAGGGTTGGACTGAAAAGTGTCGCTGGTTCGCCCCTCCATCTCTCAACCTTTAATAATTCTCTTCATTCAATTTTATTGCTAGCAGCTCGCTGTTGAATTGAATTTCTTTGTAGTTTAGGGAAATGCGCATGCATAGCCTTCAGGCAACCGTCGTCGCTTTTCCCCAGAATTTCCATATAACACAGGATATCGTGTACAAGTGACCGCGAAATTGATGTTGAACTCGTGTCCATTTCTGTCCACTTTACTGGACACTAGGAAATTTTTCAGTCGAGTGAAATTGTCCGTTGTGAACAGAGGTATTTTTGTTGGAGAAGTGCTTAAATGGATTATTGGCGGGCAGAAAGTGGTGAAATTTGTATACTTTTAAATAAAATACAATGTCCTCATTATTTATAGTGTGTTTAAAAATATAATTTGTAAAAGAAAAAAATGGTAACCCGTGCTACGAGTGTGCCGAGCTCTATTAACACTATAAGCAATAACAATAAACCGAAAAAACAGTCACTAATGGTTAAAAGGCCAGCACGATCACGAAGTCTCACCAATGGAATGAGGAAACAGAGTCCTGCTGGAAAGCCCAACTCCAAAGGTTCCGAAAGGTCTAGGGCCCAGGAAAAGAATGCTCCCGTCTTAATAAGATCCCGTGGAAATGAGTAAGATTTTTCTACTGTAGTAATTTAACCATTAATGTTATAGGGCATAAATCTAAGTAACAAAATCAAAAACCCACACATACAGGGTGACTCATAACTTATAACTCCAAGCAATTCTGCGGGGGGTTCATACAAAAGTTATCTGATGCAGATAAGATTCGTTAGAAACCGGGAGGTGGTGCTTGCTTTTGCTGCTGTAAATAAAACTGATGGGAACAATCACGCGAAACATTTGAAGCCATCAATGATTCAGGTAAACCCGCGCTACCGTCGTAATGCAGTGGAGCACGGAGGGAGAATTGAACTTGACATTGGTCGGCCTCGATATTATTAGACCACGAATTCGAAATGAGCTCACCTTAGAAAGCGTTTTGTTTCAGTATGTGAGAATTTTTAACGTAATTAGTCGATTTCAGTTAGAAGGATGTCACAAAATTTTCTGGGTTATTTCGACTTATTCGTGGAAAGAGGAACAAAAAAGGTCACATGGGTCATGTACTATATGAAATTTCACCTTGATTGAGTAAAAACACATAAAACATGGAATATCAATTAGCATTATTAGCATATATAACACTATATAACTATGCCTTTTCTACCCAAACCTTTTTTTTCATTATCAGAATTTCCTTATTAATAGTACAATTAATTTCGATTTTATCACAACAGTTTATGCGGTAACTTTTTCTACGATTAAAATCAAATTGATACATTATAATTTGATTAGTTATTACTAGACTTGCTGTTCCCGCAATTTTATTATATATAAATTAAAGTTTATTATAGAAAAATTACTCTATCAAAGCACTCTGTAACAGTTGCATAAAATATATACCAAAATCGATCTTTCAACGGTATGGGAACTTTGAAACACGACACGATTGGATGGAAGTAAAATTTATCATAAATATTAACAAAGGGCATAAGCTACAACCACGTTAAGTTTCATAAAAATCCGTTCCGTAGATTTTGCGTGATATGTGTACAAACATACAAAAATAATTTAATTTGACATTTAGAAATTCGAAATTTTAATAAGGTCAAATCAGGTAAATTCGGGTGCCGTAAATAGAATAACATGTTCTACCTTAAATCACTTCTTACTCTATAACAATTTAGGATTTATATTTACTGTATGTATTAAACAATAAAAAATATGGCTATAAGGTAAAAATTATATTAAATTTGTAATAGCAATAAAATGCGCAAATGAAATTAACCTTTGATTCAACATTTAGAAATTAGTGTCCTCAAAAACCCCCAAGTACCAATTTTTATGGTAATTCCATGAAGTTTAAAATTTTTTGTAACAATCTTTCGTCCGTCATTTTGAGACCCTATATTTTATCAAAACAAATAATACCTTAAATATTAGCCCAGGATATAAGCTATAACCATAACCAAGTTTTCTTAAAAACCGTCTAGTAGATTTTGCGTGATGCGTTAATAAATTAAATTTAACAGTCATATTCTGAATTTCGTATTCGTATTAAATGCATTTTAAGAGTTTTAACATTTTAGCAGAGCACAGGGTACTAAATTTACAAATTTCCGATTGTGTATATATTTGTATACGTTAAACTAAATTGTTTTCTGTTCGACTAGTTTTTTTAAAAATTATACCATACTTCTTATTTATTTATTTATAAAATACATACTAATACTTAAAGGTACAACAATCTAGGTTATGTTCCTGGAGATATAATTCTTTAAATAATGAATACTATAATTAAAATCAAATAAATGAGAAAATTTATTATAAGAAATTAAAAAGAGCATTAATAGGTGCTAATAGCAATCCATAACTAGTTCGATGAGCTTCGTTATGTAAGAAATACGAGTTTCGGAGGTTATAAGATTTTATGTTATGTTATGCGAATTTAATAATTCAAGTCTATCACAATAATGTTGTACAATGTCTTTGGACCAAAATCTAATAAAATCCAGAAGGGTATTACTTTTTAATAACAATACAGTCAATATGAAGCTTAAAATCAATTTTGTTACCAACTCCCAGTTCAGAATAGGATAAAATTGAGTTAGATAAATGTTAAATATAATTAAAATTATAAGATTTACGGGAAAAAATCGTCGTTATATAATATCGTCGGCATAAATAAGAAGCTTGGAATATTAATTAATGTCTGCGACATCATTAATGAGTAAAACGAACAACAGTGGACCGAGATGGCTACTCTGAGGCACGCCAGTACTATCTTAGATAGAGCAGATCCAAAAAGAACCTGTTATCGATTGGTAAAATATTATTCCAACCACATAATAAAACACGGTGAAACATCCAAAGTGGATAATAAATAAATAAGCGTGTCCCAGTGCCCACGACTTTGTTCAGACTTTATGTATATTTTTGTTGAATCAACGAATTTCTAAAAATACTTTTGTAGGAATATTTTTTTATAGTATAAAGGTTTAAAAAAAAAAAAGTGAAAATAATTTGTTGAGCTGAGACTTTTCTAAATATTTTGAAATAACCCACTCTAACTACTCTACACAAAAAAAAAAAAAAACTTAAAAGCTAGTTAATAATTTCAAATAAAAAATCATGCTACAAAAACTGAGTATTTGAAAGTAAACACTTATTATAGTATATGATATAACAAACAACCATATTTATTATTGTATGAACTGTCTACTAGTACCATACTTAATATTACCAGGGATATATATTATATTATACTCACTTCATGGAAACTTAGATGTCGATTTCCCAGAAATTTAACTTAAATAGCAAAATGTGTAAATATTTGAATGAATTTATTTAATCAAGCAGCTGACAGGCAAACAATAGAAAATTTTACCCATTCATTAATCAGAACAATTTCTTTTACTGACTATGCAGAAATCGATCGAAAACTGCTCTCCCAATTGCTTCAATAATTTTTCGAATTTCTGTGTTTCTAGGGCAAAATGAGTTCTCCCATATTTTTTGTCAGATTAAAAAAGTAGAACAGAAGTGACGGACTGTGTCATAAAGAACGTTTGTTATTTTGTCATGTCGTTCGTCCTCCACTACCTTTAGAGTAATGCTTTGTTCAAACATCATTTTCATTTCTGGTCAGAGTCAGTCAGAAGTGATGAATAGTGTCGGCAGAGGCTAATTAGAAGTTCATTAGACATTTAATGTTATAATTTAATGAGTAATGGCATACCTTAATGTCAGTGGAGCTTTAGTATGTTTATGATTTAGTATGTAGAAAAATATATTTTCGTTTTACACCCTATTAATGACAAAAATTAATAATAAATTGAATGCAAATATTGCAGTATCACACATTAGTATCATAAAAGCTGTCCCATGACTGCCGATAGAAATGAGATATGGAATATAAATGTCTTTCAATCGTATTTAGACTTTAGAGCATATCTAAAAAAATTAGATTTCAGAAGCTACTGCTGTGAAGAGATTTATAATACCGATTTTCTGTGTTTTTTTAAAAAGTATGTTGAAGAAAGATTTTCTTATATATGTATGTAGTATAAATTAAGGTTATATTTTTAGAATGTCCGTTTAATCGTCTTTTATTTGATATCCCGTGCCTAAAACTAATTTTTTATATAAAAACATTATTGAGTTCTAACCCCATTCAAAAGAAGGTGTTCCAAAGGTGCAAATATATAATTTACGATATTTTTTACGATATTTTTACTTTTCAATTTTAACTTTAATTTAATAGAACAAATTTTAACCTTTTTTTTAATCTATAGTATAGTATACAATTAACGCAATAGGCGTCACGATTTGTTATTTTTGCTATATTATTTTTGTAAAAGGTGTAAACAATTATGTTGACATAGAAACAACTATGAAAATACAACGATACAATAGAAAATACAACAAATCATGAATAACCCTAATATTAAAATTAAGAATTAATCTTAAAAATACACTACCGTTTAAGTTAATCTATGAATAGTTAACTCTAAAGCTAATCGGTGCTTCTTACAACGAGTAAATCTCTTTGTAGTTTATTTAACAGTCTGTGATTTTGGTAAATTACACCAAAATTGGTTGTTTTCTTTGTCCTGAATAATTTACATCAAAATAGTCATCACATCAAGTGATTTTGTTGAATATTTCTAGGCTAGAGAAGGGAAATAAAAAAACAGAGAAAGTAAATATTTACAACAGGCGGATTGCATGCGACTAATTGCTGGGGAGGGTCCGCCTCCAAATGAACTGCTACCATAAAATGATAGTGACGACGAAGCGCATTTGCAGAAACAGGAGGGTAAGGATTGCACTGTCACCTGAATTATGGGTTGGTTTATAAGGCAATTACTACCTACGAGGCGTTAGATCTTAACTTTATTTTCCATAACAGCATTTCATGTTTTAAAGGTTCGGTCACTGAGTTACCATAAAATACAACAAGTGACATAGACCTCAACAATTTAATGTACACATTATTTACATTTAATGTACACAAATTCAACACTAGGGAAAGTTTGGAAAAGTTGGTTTAATAGTTTTCCAAGAAGGTCAAGGATAAAACCCTCGGGAGGGAAAGTTATTTGTAGTTGTGCATTGGATGCTTTAATAAAATCAATCAAAATCTACATAATTCAAGACTTGTAATTACGGTAGCTAAATTAATTGAAAAATTTTACAATTAAAATTTGACCAATTTATTAGTGACCCAATTTAAGGTCACTCCTGAACGCAATATTTTACTTTCTCCACACAGTCTTGAAGAGAGTAATATTGTTATTAATATGCGTTCAAAATTTCTTTATTAAGTAATTTATTTTCTTTCGAATCATAATTGAGTCCTTCACAAATTTTCGAATCTAAGTGTTGGACCACTTCATACACACTTAATTGTAATTTTGTTTCAAAAGGAGTTTTAAAAACTAAAAGATTTTATATGTACGTAAAAAGCGAGCCATCAGCTGGTTTCTTTTTAAAAATGTTATAAAATAAACACTATTCAATATTCTTCAAAGTTTGTTAATTTATTGAAAAGAGTAAGCCTCCCGATTAGTTATGGAATATTCCATTAGTTAAATGACTGCCTCGGCTGGCTTGACAGTATCACATCCTGTTAACTCAATTATGCAGCACATTTTCGATGGGTTTGAGCCCTATTTCACGAATAGCTCGATAAATATTATGCTTAAATGCGTGAATTGTTTCTGGATTGTTAGCATACTATCAATCTTTAACAGCACCCCACAAAAAGACGTCCAACAGCGTCAAATCGCAGCTGCGCGACCGAAATAATAATTTGGAAATAAGTTTTCAATATTTCCTCAAAGTTGTTCTATTTTCGTACCGCGGAAATATGATATTGTGTTTTTGTTAATTTTTTGAATACGAAATGCTATAAGTGTCAAAATAACATGTAATTTAAAAAGAAATCAACAAATGGCCAACCCTTTTAAATATTTGTTTTAAACTATGTAGTTTGTTGGCAACTATATTTTTATACAATTGGTAAAAATTGGATTAAGTTCTGACTTTCAGTTTTGACTTAGTAATTGGTAATCCCATGTATACAATTATCATATTCATGTGTGTATATTTTGGAAGCAATCAATCACATGTTTTCTTTTTCAGTACTTACCGGAGTATGAAACATCATAATTATAATTTTGTTTCGTGTTAACAAAAATTCTTGGAAAGTCCCATACTCTTCTAATCAGTCACTGAACGACTCTACATAGTATGAATTGAGGAATCACAGTCGATTCCTTAATAAATGCTTAAGTCCCACCCCCATAAGATTTTAATCAAAGTGCGTGTTCGCAATATAGAACACGCAAAACGAAGTATCAATAAAGAAAGTTCCCACCTCCCGTGCACCACATGCCGGATATCAACGACCCTTTAAGTACATTCAAATTGGAGTTTCCGAAGTGCCCGCACCATCGTCCAGGTCCCATCCCAACTTGTATGGAAAAAACCGCCAATAAAAAACTAAATTTTCTCACTTGTAATTGATGGTTCCAAGAAAGCACTTTCCTTGATAGAAGTACTAAATGAGCGCCTTTCCGAGCGCATTCATTAAGTGAAGATCATTACAAGGCATCGAGGTGGTTTCGTGTTATTAATCGTAAATCAATAATTTGAGACCATGAAAATATGTCTTGATTTTTCTTTTTTTTTATACTATTCCAAGAAATGAGATGGATATGTTGCAAACTCATGTTACCCACCACCGCGACAGGTGGGTCATACAGAATTTGAGGGAAAATTTGTAATATTTCTGCCTTTCTTATAAGGAAATGTGGTTAAAAGACAACTTCGACAAAATTCAAGTATTTCTATTCTTTGCGGTTGGCAAAGGATTTAATAAACCCATGAATTACTTAGAACTTGAAGTCACGAATTCTTTTTCACATAAACCCCCTCTACCCATTTTCATTTCAAAACTTAAGAAAGGTTTAGGTTGTGGGAGAAGCGAGTTTTATACCTACCTCTTTTTATATTGTGACGGTAGATTTTCTCGTGGTTTTGACCTTTAAATGAATTCTTTATGGAAATTTGTTTAGCGTCATACCGAACACGAGGAACGGCATGGTGAATAAATAACGGTTGAAACTGTAAAGGACTACTGAATATAAATTTGATTTTATTGGAAAAGTATAACGTCACCACCATCCCTACTTAATAAATTAGAAGAGTGCTCAAAGATAAGAAAACTCCATAACCTTTAAGGAATTATATTAATCAAATCCATAAAGTTGGTCAGATTGAACAGACAAGTACATACGATCAGATAATTACTTAATTGGTATTTGGAGTGGTCATTGACGTAAGCGACAAGCAAACTTCTCTTATATTTCCCGCCAAATTAATCACAAATAGTTCAACACTAGATCTAGGATAAGAAATCATTAAGGAATGATAAAAATAAACTTTTCCCTTCACTTTTTGTAATGATAAATAAATAAAAATAATAAATAAATTAATTATAGATCTAATCTAGTCACTGATTCTAAAGAACTAGAATTCTAACCACTGTAAACACTTTTCAAATTTAATATATAGTATAGTATAACTACATTATATTAGGTCTGTCTGGTAACTATAAAATTTTTACTCGCGGGTAAAATTTTTACCTGAAAATGTCTGTTAACCTCACGGAGGGGAAAAACTGAGCTCTTGACAGCACTTCTCCTCTTACACAATTTTACCAGATTTTATCCATGCTGCGGAGACCAAGTAAATTTGGATAAAATCACCGATTGCTTGTCACTGTGTAATCTGTCATTTGTGTGTTTCAATTTTGCGTTGCGATTCAGATAGAAGAAGAAGTTATTGAAAAATTGTTTAAATAAATAAAAAACATTTCAAAATCTTCAAAAATATTGGAACAAGTCTAGATTAGGGTAACCTCACGGATTTTAATGAAACTCGGTAGGAACGTTCGTCTAGGCTTAGAACGAACGAATATGCAAAAATTTTTTCATTAATTTTGCGAATGGAAACCGCACTACACTACACTAAACACTATTTATAGCCTCCTAGTCCATCGTTGTAAGCATAAAAACCCCTGAAATTATAAAAATTTGCGTTATTTTCATTGTACTTACCTTTACTCCTGATGACATCTCCCTAGAACTGTCATCCACATCTCATTCCAGCTCTACTCTTCATGGAAACGTTCAGAAAATTACAAATTTTACAAACTGTTTATTAAGAGGGAATTCTAGTTAATAGACAGTTTGTAAAAGGAAAATTCCTAGTTAATAGACAGTTTGTAAAAGGAAAATTCCCTCTAATAAATAGACAGTTTGTAAAAGCAAAATTCCCTCTAATAGACAGTTTGTAAAAGGAAAATTCCCTCTTAATAGACAGGAAAATTCCTAGTTAATAGGCAGTTTGTAAAAGGAAAATTCCCTCTTAATAGACAGTTTGTAAAAGGAAAATTCCTAGTTAATAGACAGTTTGTAAAAGGAAAATTCCCTCTTAATAGACAGTCTGTAAAAGGAAAATTTCTCTTAATACATAGTTTGTAAAATTTGTAATTTTCTGAACGTTCCCATGAAGAGTAGAGCTGGAATGAGATGTGGATGACAGTTCCAGGGAGATGTCATCAGGAGTAAAGGTAAGTACAATGAAAATAACGCAAATTTTTATAATTTCAGGGGTTTTTATGCTTGCAACGATGGACTAGGAGGCTATAAATAGTGTTTAGTGTAGTGTAGTGCGGTTTCCGTTCGCAAAATTAATGAAACTCGGCAGTAATAACGTGAAAATTTTTAGTCGTGAAAGCGACTTTTTTAGAAATTCAAAATTGAATTTCTCAGAAAGTTGAGCTTTCCGACAAAAAATTTTTGCATATTCGTTCGTTCTAAGCCTAGACGAACGTTCCTACCGAGTTTCATTAAAATCCGTGAGGTTACCCTAATCTAGACTTAAGCCAAAATATTAAATAAATCCATAAGTTTTCCCTCTAACATCTTGATCACGTTTGACAATTTACATACACAAGTAAGATTTACCCAATTTTTACTTGAAGTCGTCTGGTAACTTTTGATGTTTATCCCCACTACCATATCAAACTTTTTACCAGATTTTTACTCAAGAAATTTTTACCCAACAGTTACCAGACAGACCTATTATATATCATTTTAATTAAAGGATATGACGATGTTTTTACAGAAAGTAGCATGATTTTGTCTTTTTATTGTTCGCCATTAATCGAACAAGGTTCTTCGAATAAAGATACTTCAATAAAAAAAAATATATTTGTGTTATATAGTGTTTTAAAATACACCGAATGTTTATAATTATTTATTGCTACTATTTAATAATAAATAATAGTAAAGTCCGTATACAAAATACTAAATTATATAAATTTATTATTTTCTATATGTAACAAAGTATTTTACACTAAAATTACCTTGTGATATATTTATTAAATACATTTTTGATTGATTAAAGGACCCTGGCAAGATTAGACCCACATTGTATGTTATTTTGCGCTCATCATTTCTGCATTGATGATAAATAAATATATCAATAAAGAACCTTAACGTTATCAAGTAAAAAATCGATTTCACCTTCGATTGAAAATGTTCTGCTTATCTATTACAAAGATATTGTTTATGCTGATTATTGGTATACCAATGCTTTAAATAAAATAGATGCACTTACCATACATCTTTTAAAAATATAGGTGTAGACAAAAAAGATGTAGGTAGCACATGTATCAGAAATTTACATTTTCATAATACACTATAAAAGAAAACACTGTATTAATATAAGAAAGTATTAGAAAATATTACCCTTATTAATATAATCTATCTTATATTTTTTGTCAATTTATCACTCCTGGCTCCCGCGGTTTTGACGAGTTTTGATTTTTTGTAGTTTATTAGTTTATTACAATAATATAAAATGTAAAGGTGTTTTTTTTAGAGGCGGAGAAATTTAAATTGTCAAAGCTGTTTTCTATTACAAATGATTTGACAATTCTCGGTTGTTTTGAGATTAGTTTGTTTTGGAAATTCATCATGAAAAGACTCACGCAGGAGCAACGTTTGCAAATTGTTCAAATTTATTTGAAAGACACGGTTCCATTCGAGAAACATCGGGCATTACGTGAGTTGTATGGTACTCATAATCGTCCTTCAGAGCGATTAATTCGAGAAACTATCTACTAGACTATTTTCTTTGGGGATATGTAAAGTCGCATGTCTACGCCGATAAACCAGAAACAATTCAACACTTGGAAGCCAACATTAGATGCATTATTACCTAAATACAGCCTGCTGTACTGCAAAGAGTGTGTCAAAATTGGACCTCCAGATTACTCAATGTACGCGCCAGCTGCGGCGGCCACATGCCCGGAATCATATTCAAACATTAATGCTAAAAAATTATCTTTCAAATTTGGTTTTATTTAAGGTACTATTACCGCCTAGAATGCTAAGAAATGACATATATTCAACAATTTTTTTTTTCACTTTATTATATATGGTCATCAAACATTTTTTACAGTATTAAACAGTTCTTGAAGATTACGAAAAATTTTTTTATTTTAATTTTCTATTAATTGTCCGTTTAATAGAGGGCGTTCAAATTTTCTTCTCAAAAAAACACTGCTGCATGGCGGACAGTTAATCTCTGGAACGGTAAGTTTGAAACATAAAATTCAAAAAGAGTTACAAAAAGGAAGTGCTCTTACGTGATAGTTTACCAGAAAAATTGAAAAATCATTAAAAATAAAAAAATGGCGGCAATTTGAAAAATTTTTTCAAAAATCGTTTTTTTTTTCGACCTTTTCTCAGACTCAAAAATGTTATATATTTTTTTTGTGGTCAAATTGTGGTAAACTATCACACAGGATATAAAAACGAACAAAATGCTTCAAAGTTTATTAAAATCGGCCCAGTAGATCCGGAGATTAACTGTCCGCCAGTTAAAAAAACCTAAACTCGAGAAAACAGCCGAGAGCGCGCTTCAATTGAGTCGTTACATCTCGGCACTGACTTCGAATTTCGATTTAATATTTTAGACAGTTATTATTGGAGGTATAAAGAATCTAAAAATGTAAAAAAAAAAATTCATTTTTTGAAAATTCTAGACCTTAAATTTAAAGTTCTTCGCTTTTAAAAAAAACACCCTATACAACAACATTTAATAAAATAGATACAATGATTACAATCGGAGTTCTTTACAATCCGGCATTTAATTGGACGTTGAGTGAGCTATATTAATTGCCTTGATTTCTAATATGAAGATAAAATTAAGCTATGGGGAACAATAAAAATAAAATCCATCCTAAGTTGTACAAACTATTTTAAATATAGCACTTAAAAATGAAAAACTCAGATGTCCTAATATTTAGTATTACTTGATTTGAGACAACTTTGTACAAAGTTCTTGTGCAATTTACATATTTCAACTGTAAAGTTTTCAATTAACCCTTTAACCTACGATTTAATTTCCAACAGAGCAGGCCAAATTCAACCATGCAGTAGACAAATCGGACCCAAATTGGGCGCCCTATAATATGCAAAGACAAGTGTAACATACAAATGGTTTATAAGTAGACACCGGATTATATGGAAATGCATATTCTGTATTTACCTTTCGGGTTGAATCCGAATGTAAATCTGATCTGTTGGTTTTTTAAATATTTAATTTAATTATTTATAAAATATAGCTGCGTGCGCATAGGACTAATGACAACACATAAATTAGAAAAAAAAACTTTTGCCCTTCTGTCCCACGAGCACTATGCGCCTAACTCTATGTTATATAATTTTTGCCCTAAACGACTCACCACGAGTGAGGCTCGATGTTATCGTTTTTGGCCCAATCGAGCGACCACGAGTGAGACTCGATGTTGTAGGTTAAGGGGTTAAGGGACTACTACCGGTTAGATTGCAAAAAAACAGCATAATTTTCAATAATTTTTTTCTCAGCTCCTTTATTATATATCAGTTTCAAATTTTGCATGGTGACTAATAATTATTTCAAGTATTACAAAAAAAAAAAATTTATTTTTATCATTTTTTTCCTTGTTTATAGAGGGCGCCGAAGTTGGTAGCTCAAAAAATGACTCGTCCCATGACGGACAACTCATCTCAGAAACGAAGAGTCTGAAACAAATAAACCAAACGGCATTTCATTAGGGAATATCCCTTACGTAGGAAAAAACCAGAATATGTCAAAAAATGATGAAAAAAACAAAATGGCGTTTGAAAATTTTTTTTCCAAAAATCGCTTATTTTTTCACTTGTTTTCACTTGCTACATTTTTTTGGATTGAATTTTGACTAATATTGTGGTTTTTTCCTGTGCAGAATACTCAAATAAAGAAGCATTCCAAATTTGAGCCCAATCGGTTGGGCCAAGTTAGTGTGTCCGCCATTTGATAAAAGGTAATTTTGAGAAAATCACGTTTAAAATTTTTTTTTTTAGGCGGGCACGCTTAAACTGCTGTAACTTTTATATTTTTGGGAATATCCAAATAAAATTTTGAGACGTAATTTCTGAAGGTATATTGAGTTGAAAAATGTAAAAAAAAAAAATTGAATTTTTCAAAATTATAACCGGTAGTAGTCCCTTAAGTTATCGATCTTATAATTAGTAAAGCTACATATATTTTCATTCCCGTCCGTTCAGCTTGTATGTTTTGTAATACAAAATTTCTTTTATTTAGTTGTTTTCTGCGTAAAATTCCTACTCCTAAATTTCTTTCTGTTATAATTATACGTCATCAAAATATATTCCGCATTTATTTAAATGTTTCTGAATTTCCAAATAACTAATAGATCAGTGTCCTGCTCTTTGGAAATCCAAACCTAATAACTCTATTTTAATAATAATTATAAAAATCAACATCAATGAAGAAATTTCCTTATTGAAAGTCTACATTATAAATAAATCTTGCATTGAAATTGCGCAACGATAAAATCGATTATTAGTAAGATGTCTTTGCGGACACTTTTGTTTGTACATAACATACATACATTATAAATATCTTGCCCTGATTCGATTGCTTTTCCTCAGGATTGGAAGTGCTGACACCTTAGAAATTATTGCTACAAAATCGACAGGCAGTGAACCATCAACACCTGAGGATAATATTAATGTTGTGGTCAGAGTGAGGCCACTTAGTGATCGGGAGAGGAAGGGCGGACATGACATGGTTTTGCAATTTCCAGGAAATGGACAGATATTGGTAAGTACACACGTTTTCCTAAGCACTTAATTTACCTTTATTATTTGCAAAGCAATGTACACATGTACATATTATTCGGAATTGGTTGAAATAGAAAACAAAAGCGCATATGTACATACAGGTAGTATTTACTTTATTTTCTAACGTGTATACTTTACTGATTAAATCAAAAATTAAGGTTAGTATTTAGAAGGTTTTGAACTGTGCCATATTCTAAAATGTAATTTGAATTTGATTAAGAATTTATGAGGTAAGGCACAAAAGCCTATTTTTATTTGCTATTTCCAACACGTATTTTTGATTCTATATTTATTTATTAATAGATTTCGACTTATGAATCCGATTAAATGTATGTCAAACTTCAGAGTTATGTGGAAAAGTTTTCAGTAAGCAATTTGAGGCGTGTCGGATAGCAAGGCCGAATTCCAAAAATGATAAGTAATTGCTTTTCTTGACCTCCATATTCGTATATATTTTTATTTCGATACTTTTTTAACAACACGTGGTTTACTAGTGGTGTCGAATTTGTTTAATGTTTTTGTTATTACATTCTGATCTAAATTTATGGTTTTATGGAAGTCATTTTATATTGAAAAATTATTTTTATGTTATACTTTCTTCATGTTGGTTGAACAAATAAAGTTGTATTACATATACAATTATATGTACTATCTATATTATACTATCAAGTTCATAATTAATTGCCTAGCAGACCAGCTAGTTCAAAATTGTATCTTTAATCAAACAATTCTAATGCAACATTATTCAAATATTGTATGATCATATTTTATTTTTATAAACAAAACTAAATTATTCGGAAAATTGTAAGCAATTGTAGGAAAATTGTGCAATTATATATTTTTTTAAATTGAATTATTATACTACTAATCTTTTAGATTTTTCTTATTGGCAATTTTAATCTGACAAACAAGTCTATTTCATATACACGGACTTCAGCAAAGGGTTTAACAGAATAAATCACAATATCCTCGTTTTCCTCCCACTTTTGTTATCTTTCTGGTCGTACTCAATGTGTTTCCGTGGAGTTCTCTCTAATCTTATTTGTGTTACATCTCGCGTACCACAGGGTGCCATCTTGGTACCATTATATATTATTATCTACATCAATGACAGATCCCATATACCTACTCATTCGAGAATACTATGCTATGCTGATGATGCAAACATCTTTCGCACAATATTTAACGATCGTGATTGTGATAGCTTAAACTTTGACTTAGACGCCTTTAATAAATGGTGCGCTATGAATAAACTTCCACTGAATGTTGGTAAGTGTATTAGTTTTTCACTCAAAAAACACTTTAATTTTTGACTATTCCATTAATGATGAGTCACTCCTCAAGACTTCATAATGCGATAGATTTGTGCATTATTTTAAATTCACATTTCACTTTTGAGGATCATATCGATTCCATCGTTAATGAAGCGAACGCAATCTTAGGTTTCGTAAAAAGCTTTTATCTCTAAATTCTCTGGAGATCAGGAGATACCTTTGACAGTATTATTCAAAGCTTTATTAACTCTGCAGAATTATTAGCCTTACTCAATATACATATCTATCCCGGTGTGGTCCCTGAGGAATAATTACTTCTCTTATTTGGATGATCATTACGGTTTTAATGAACTTACATCGTCGATTTTGCGTCATGTTACCCCGATATTGATTTTACGCTTAATAGAGCTCAATTCAAGCTTCGGTTTCGTTAAAAAAAATGTTAAAAGAAAAATAAATAACCCATATTCATTGGTTTTCCTAAGTAATTGATGAAACTATTAGAAATTAAGAAATAAATATTTAATCTTACAAGGAAAAGGCACCTACTCGTCATCATCGATTTCGCTCAAAATTTAGCACATGTAGGGCTTGGCTACAAATGAAAGTACCCGAAGGAGGAACTCCAGATGGCCAAGCGTTTAGAAAATAATAGTATACAAAAATGTTCACGCGGCTCTAAATCCCATTCATTGTAGCACTTTTCCAAAGCGGTGGCTAGTGTAGTGGTTAACACTTAGGCTTGTGATTCAGCGGTCACGGGTTCGAATCCCTGCGTGAGAAGGCTTTTTTTCGGATCTTTCATAATTTTTATAAGACTCAGGTACCAATTAAGCGAAGTGATAAATTTTTTATTTATTTTATTTATTTATACGCAAAAGGCATTAAGGAAAAAAATTGGGATTTTTTTGTATACTATTATTTTCTAAACGCTTGGCCATCTGGAGTCCCCACTTCGGGTAATTTAATTTGTAGACAAGCCCTAAATTTGAGCGAAATCGGTGATGACGAGTAGGTGCCTTTTCCTTGTTAGTTCAAGATTTTTAAGACGAGGTGTACAAGTTTGAAATCGTATAAAATACGATTAAGAGGTATGCTTTAATAGAGCGATATGCGTTGAACTCTTCAAATTAATAAAGTTTTTCATGTAACACCTCAACAACAACACATTTTTGATTCGTTTTTATAATCAATAATTTCTCTACATTCTAAAATAATAACAAATCATTTCAGTTAGACAAGCAGTCTCACAGCAACAGTGCAAATCAAAACAGAAAAGTATTTACCTACAATGTGGTTTTTGAGCCTGGTGCAACACAGGAGGATATTTTGGAATATTCAGGTGTAAGAAGATTAATAGAAATGGCTATCGAAGGATTTCGTTGTACAGCTTTTTGCTATGGCCAAACAGGATCGGGTAAAACGTACACTCTCACTGGACCTCCAGAATTGGTACTTAAATGCTAGAAATAATTAAAAAAAAAAATTTATTTTAACAAAAACATTTTTGAATAGTTCCAGGGAAAACCTGAAGCTGGAGATTCTCGACATGGTCTGATCTTCCGTTCATTTATTTATCTCTTCCAACTTTTGCGGGAACAAAAGGACATCAATTTTATCCTTAAGGCATCTTTTCTTGAAATTTACAATGAAAAGGTATGTTTCAAAGTTTCCTTCTCTTGATTTCAACTTTTTTTATGCTGTGCAATTTTTTCCATTGCGTGGAATTCTTTATGAGGGGAAATAGGAAATTAAATTGATTGAGAACTGTCTTTCTTGAGTAAACATTCTGTGGCAGCTAATTAAGTTTACATAATTAATCTTAAAGGTCATAGATTTGTTGAATCCAGGATCAGCCCGTAAACCTTTGGCTGTAAGATGGTCTAAGAAATCCCGAGGGTTCTTTGTGGAAAATTTATTTACGGTGGACTGTGAGGAGCTTGATGATTTATTGGCTGTTTTAGAAGAAGGTACATATAAATTGTAATTTAAATTCACTAATTGAGCTAATTGAACTATTTATTATTCATAATTTTTAAATGTTTGCTATATACCAAAGTAAAACAAACGAAATCATATCAAATTCCCAATAAAGTTTTTTCCCAATTCCCTGCAGTCACCTGCTCAATTCAGCTGAACAAAAGCAATTGCTGAATTGCGCGATTGAGGCTGTAGAAACTGAATTTAAAAAATGCTTTTTATAAAATAACTTTCTTTTTCAGGAATGCGCAACAGAGCTGTAGGAAGCCACCAAATGAACGAGCATTCATCACGCTCACACACAATTTTAACAGTCCATATAATATCGGAGCAACAAGCCGAGGGAGGAGTTTTTATATCGAAACATGGAAAAATAAATTTTGTTGATTTAGCGGGCAGTGAAATGACGAAAAAAACTTTAAGTGAGGGAAAGACGTTGGAAGAAGCGAACAATATTAACAAAAGCCTTATGGTTTTAGGTAATTACAGATTAAATCGATTAGGTTCTCAATTTAAAATTTATAATATTTTCTAGGATACTGCATAGCGTCTTTAAGTGATGGCAAAAAACGTGGCGGTCACATACCCTACAGAGACAGTCAACTAACAAAACTATTGGCTGATAGTTTGGCGGGCAATGGAGTCACGTTGATGGTATATCTTGTACTTTAGTATAATTAATACGTTGAGTGCCACGTCAATCACTCGTGACTGACACCCAATAGCTGAATGTGAAGCTGAGTAAAAACGTGGCACTCAACGTATTAACACACTGACTGTCAGAATCATATTCAGCCCTTAATTCAGCCATAGCCATCTACGAGATATCTGGTAGCTGGCAGTCAATGGGTTAAACAATATTGGTGTCTGTATGCGATTCAGTAATTCAGCCATTTGTTTTGTTTAGCTGAATAATAATATTTTTTCTATATGATGGCCGGGTTTTGTATAACTTGATAATTTGCTTTTAAAAAGGCTTTATTTTTTATTAGTTTGACTTAAGCCATTTATATATACATATAATTTATTAATTTTTAATATATGAATCATTACTTATTGTAAATGTAAATGCAAGTACGAATAGTATCATTAAAGCAATTAAATGAATCAACTTCTTTGGTCTGTTATAGCTAAATAACAAAAATCGAAATTATTTAAATATGTGATTGAAAAGTACAAAATCAAAAAAGCAAACATAGCACGGAAGATAAAATCACGAAAAATTATACATGCTCCAAAATGATAATATCTGACAATTACGATTTAGATATCTTGAAAACAATTCCGAGTAATAAAATGATTGATATCTGAAAATATCGACCGTTCAGAACAATTCCTAACAGGGTATATACATATTTAATTCTGTGAGAAATAAAAACTCTCGAAATTGAAAAATAAACATTATATTTATAAATTCGTGTAAAATTACGAAAATAAAATATTTTTATAGATATAGATTTTACAAATCAATATTTTATAGTTTCGAGGTTTTCGTGTGCGATATTTTGTTTTTCAGAATTTCAGGTTCGAGGTTTTAAATTTCGAGATATTGTTTCCAACCTATCAGAAATACCTCAATTAATTTCTATAAATCTCGACACATAAATTGATTAGATTGGGTCATTATGTGAATTCGGAACTTAAAATTTCGTAAGTGTGAAAATTGAAGATCGAATTATTAAATCCAGAAGTTTCATAATTCCAAAATACAAATATCCAAATATTTCAAGTCTAATACTAAGCTCGGAGCTAATTACAAAAATACTCTATTTGTTTGTAAATAGACTTTTAATGCGCCTTTCTTTCTAGATGCGGAAGAATTTGATTTTTTGTTTGTTCTCTTCTCATAGTTCATTAAAATTTAAATAAAAATCTTCAATTTCATTGCTCATGTTATATTTGTAAACAATTATATTTATATTTTATTTAAGAGCTTTTAATGCGGTTTAAATAAAAGCTTAAACCTGTGTCTATTATGAAAATGTCCGACAGACTTTAACATTTTCCGAAAGAAAGAAATTTATTATTTGTTGTGATTTGGATTAGTCGATTTTTTGGTAAGATGAGATGAAGAAAAAAGGCGAGATTGTAGCCGACCGATATTTTAAAAATCGCAATACCGCACCCAATCCGATTTTATTCAGCTATAACAGACAAAAGGAGCTCATAAAAAAAAGGTTTTTGCTCTATTGCTTCATTAATTTTGTAACACCCTTACGATTTCAGATCGCCTGTGTATCTCCAGCATTTTCAAATTGTTCAGAAACACTCAACACTTTACGATACGCTTCCCGCGCAAAGAGGATACGAACGAAACCGGTGGTGATAATGGATCCCAGGGAGGCGTTAATTCTCAGCCTCAAAAGAGACATCAATGCTTTACATATTGAAAACGAACACCTGAAAACTGCTCTAAATCTGCAATCTGAAGCACTTACCTTCCAGAGTCGGGTTGATTCGACTGGTGGAAGAATTGCAATCCCTATAACGCCCCCAGTTGATGTAAACCGGCTGTCTGAGCTGGATGGCGGAGAATTGGTGGAACTTGTTAAATTGTATATGTCTGAAAATGGTGCCCTCAGACAGGAGAACGCAGAGCTATTTAATTCAAGGGATATGATACTGCGAGATCATGAAGTTGTTAACAGGGAAAATGAAAGATTGCTCAAAAAATTGGAGGATGTTAACTCGTAAGTATTCTTCCATACACTACTTTCATTTCATATCTAATGCTAATTAATGACTAGGTTTTATATATAGGGTCAGCCATCGGCAAGTTTGTTTTTAAAAGTTTCAAAATTCATATCGCTTCGGCAACAAGCGTAAATCTACTTATTTCCTACCGCGTAGATATGATACTGCTTTTTCGTTAAATTTGTGAGCGAGAAAGAGTTATCTGTGTCAAAATAAAATGTAATTTAAAAAGAAACCAGCAGATGGCCCACTTATTATAATTCTTTCTAGAATCATAGTACACTGCATAGTTCTTTTTTCGCTTAATTAATATAAATACAACATATAGCTTTTAGCAATATTATACCTACATAGATACATTCCTGCATACCTAGTTTTAGCACTACTCTACTATATTTCCCAGTATTTAAAAAAGGATTATATGTGTCGTATTGAATTAGAAGTTGAAACTCTATTCATATTCTCATGAAACGACCATCAACCTTATTTTACAAGGTTTTTAAGCAGCTGTTAGTCTTGAGAGGCATGTACTATCCATTCTTCGTCGATTAGTGTAGGTAATGTATTTCTTCTGCGGCTGTCCTGGTACAGATTGAAATTATACTTTACACTAGTTAATTCAAGTTTTAAGAATTATTAGTAAAGAAGTTAGGAATACGGAATAATATAATATTTAATATAATTTTCCTCTTGAAATTAACACAACTTCAGTACATTAATTAATTTTTATGTCCTTAGTCTCAATAGTTTTTATATCATTTTAGACAAAAGAACACAGCTGGACAGCTACAGAATACTACATTAGTAAAAACGCAGTCACTTGAGAATTAGACAAAATTTCAACCGACTCAGAGACTCACAGAGGCGATATTATTTCTCTTAAAATAAATGTTCCTATTGAAAATATAAACGCACAATTGGTTTGTAATTATTTGGAAATAAAACTTGTGTACACTATTACGTGCAATTCTTCAACATATTCCTTGATATATCCACCTTCCATAATAAACTAACAAGAGATAGACATTTTAGGGTCTTAAAGAGAAAGACTTCCTCTTAGTAGTATGTACTTAAAACATAATTCATAATGGATTTTTTTATAACAATTTAGGAAGTTTAAACGAAGTAATTAAATAAAATGTACCCTTGACTAGTAGCAACAGCATAATGCTCTGTTTTTTGATATTTTTAATTTACATTTTATATAAATCATTCTTCAGATGAAAAAATCGTTAAAAGTAGTTGCTAAGAGCAGTATCAATTAAATTCTTTGTATTCCAGAATTTATTACAAAATCCTTAAAAACATTACTTTTATAACTACATCATAGAGTGCTTCTTCATTACTTTTATTTTATTTGTAGAAGTTGAGAACTTAAGGATTATTAAAGCAAAATAAAATATATTTTTATCGTTTTAAGCGGGCATTCAGACAAAGAATAGTGAGTCATGTTTATAAAAGAAACTAGTGATTCATAATTAGTTTAGATAATACCATAGCGTATTCAATTGAAAATAAAACGTTACAAGGAAAATGCACATGAGAGATTTACAATAAATTTAAAATCTGAACTAATATGAATTTTGGTTACGAATTTTAGCACTTATGCAACATAATTTCTTTTCATTCTGATGTTTTCACTAGACCTTGTATTTATTAAAATTTTTTAAATTAACATTAATGATCGAAAACTAATATCTTCTTAAACTATTATACTCGATTTAAATGTTATTACATATTATTATATATGGTAGTTAAGAACAAACATACATTGCATTTTCGAAACGTTGATTGTAAATATTTTCCGAAATTCACTTGTTTTTATATCTAATTTAAATATAAATTTCCAGCGTTTGTGTACGATCCCCATTGATACCAGCAAGATCAACGTTGTCTTCAACAGATGGGGACGTTGTCTCTGAGGTTTGGACCAATCCAAATTCTGAGGGTGGTTCACGGGGCAGTGTAAGTATTCTCACTTTCAAGCCCCTTAAAAGCAGCTAAATAACCAATATTATGTTATACGCTTTTTAGTCTGAACCTTTAGAAGGGAGGTTATCTTCCAACTCAATGCCAGAAGAACTACAGAGGGAAATGGGTAAGCGCCGCATTGGCGCAAATATCCTCAATGTTGCAAATGCCTTGAGGTTTTTCAGGGATGGAAGTGAGAGGAAAGAAGATAATATATCACAGCAATATAAATCAGAGTAAATATTGTTTTCATTATTTTACAAAAAGTCAAATGTTCATAAGGTGTTCAAGAAGAAGTGATAAACCAATTGTGTACAGTTTTGCTCCCGAGTTGATGCAATATTTTTATTTCGTTGAGGTAGTAATAATAATAATAATATAATAAAGTAGGATTTATCTCGAGTTTTTTGCATTTGTCTGTTTAATTAACTAAAACCAAGTTACTTAACGCAAAAAAACTAATTCTATAAGTCGAATTTAAGAAAATCATTTTTTCACCTCCAGTAGGCCGAGCTGCAGAACTGAAAAATTGTTAAAAATCGTAAAACGTTTGATTTATCTCGGGTTTTTTGCATTTGTCTATTTAATTAACCAAAACCACGTGACTTAACACGAAAAAACTAGTTGTATAGGCCGAATTTAAGAAAATAATTTTTTTACCTCCAGGAGGCCGAGGTACAAAACTGAAAAATTGTTAAAAATCGTAAAAACTTTCGATTTATCTCGGGTTTTTTGCATTTGTCTATTTAATTAACTAAAACCACGTTACTTAACGCGGAAAAACTACTTGTATAGGCCGAATTTAAGAAAATCATTTTTTTTACCTCCAGGAGGCCAGAGCTGCAGAACTGAAAAATTGTTAAAAATCATAAAAACGTTTGATTTATCTCGGGTTTTTTGCATTTGTCTATTTAATTAACCAAAACCACGTTACTTAACGCAAAAGAACTAATTCTATAGGTCGAATTTAAGAAAATCATTTTTTTACCTGCAGCAGGCCGAGCTGCAAAACTGAAAAATTGTTAAAAATCGTAAAAACGTTGGATTTATCTCGGGTTTTTTGAATTTGTCTGTTTTATTAACTAAAACCACGTTATTTTACGCGAAAAAAGAAATCTAATTTAGTTGATTTCAATGTAATCCTAAAAAAGAGTATAAATTTAATATTATTAATAATTTCTTTTTATATTTTCAGTATAATGACGTAAAATAATTCGTCTTCAGGAGATTGAAATTTTATAGAGGCCTTTTAAAGTTGTCAACAAGCTGCACACAATTTTGTTACATAAATTTTAAAATAAAATTCGCTTTTAAAAATGTAATTTACAATAAAAATTAGTTGAAAATCACGAGTTTATTTCATTTTACCCACTTTACGCAACGACCGGAGCAAATCTCAAATGGAACGCACTTCACTTCTTTTAATAATTCCAATATTTCGTTCGTTAAGATAAAGTTATCTTTGACATATAGATGTCGTATCGAATATTTTAGTTATAAAGGGGGTTTATGGTGTATAAAGTATGTAAAAGTGGTTTTAGTTTGAAAATAGTTATTATTTAGCATTAAAACTGGGTATTTTGATTGAAATAAACGTTTTTGAAGAGTCAATTAAAATGTCAAAACCCAATAATTTCGTTAAATATCGGGCAAACCTAAAAATGCCGGCTTTCGTTAAGAATTTCAGTCTTGTGTAGAGCACATTTTCCTAGTTGCAATATTTCCTCTCCTGCTCTCTCCGACCTCTCAAGTCGTGCGAGTGGCTTCACTTTTGATCGCAAAAATTTATCCTTTTCCGCGGAGTGTGCAAATCGTGTGCTTGTTTAATATCTGGGTAAATTGATTAGAAAAATTTCTATAAAATTGGTCAAATCATAAACGAGTTCAATTTGCCGCAGAGACTGTTGGTGGGGGTTTGGTTTCGTTTTGTGGGACTGCTGAGCTGAGCTGAGTTTAACCGACGAAGAGTGGGACGCAATTGTGCTTGTTTTTGGTAGAGAAGTTTCTTTATATTATATATATATAATTATATATATAATATTTTTTTTTCGGGTGGTTCGGGATCGTCTATAGTAAGTTAAACGGGGGGACAAGGGAGAATTGCAAGCGCATTCGTTTTGTTTGGTTTTTGTGCCCCCGATGTCTAGTGCTGAAATCATTGATAATTCCGTTGAGCCCCCAGCCGCTAAAAAGCGGAAGCTGCCTTCAACTCAACAACAGACAGGAGAAAAGGAGTACCCGCAGGCAGCGACAGCGACCGCCGCTGCTGCCAGTTGTACAAAAGGAACAGGAACAGAAACAGCAGCGACCAGCTCTACTACCGGCCGATCTGGTTCAGTATCGTCGTCCTCCTCTAGTGGATCGAAGGTTCTGACATCTCCGTCTCCGTCATCGTCTTCATCGTCGTCGTCGTCGTCAAATTCCAAAGTCGCCGCCGCCGCTGCCACCGCCGTCAGCATTGCAGCCAACGTTTCATCGGAAACAAAAACAATGGCGAACAATAGTGGAACAAGTGCCGCCGAAATTGATGAAGCCCTCTACTCGCGCCAACTTTACGTTCTCGGCCACGATGCTATGCGTCGAATGGCCAATTCGGACGTTCTACTTTCGGGAATCGGCGGACTCGGTGTGGAAATAGCGAAAAACATCATCCTCGGAGGCGTTAAGTCAATCACTCTGCATGACAAAGCGGATTGCACGGTAGGTAGTATATGTAGTTTTTTTTTCCTCTATTATTTCAGCCTTCTGTGGGGACCAGTGGGGCTGCAGCCCCAGTTTCATGGTTCCAACAAATTGCTGCACTTGTACTAGTGATTCTTCTAATATTAGAACCTTGTGATTCATAGATATTTCTGGAAAAAAAATTTATAACTTGCCTCGGTGGCGAGGTTATAACTTAATCGATAATTCTCCACTTGGACTACTTTGAAAAATTTTCTATAGTGCAACATTTTCTCATATTGTATACCCTTCCATGTCCGAAAAACATTACAAAAACATTTTTTCGCATATAATGTGCAAATTTCCATCATTTTCGTTCTGTATTCCTTTCAACTTTAAATTAATTTCTTTTACTCAACCCCCAAAAAGTGGGGTTATAATACAAAAAGGCGGATGATGACCACCGCAACCACTGCGACATTGGGTCTTATGTAAAAGGCAAAATTCCTCCCAATAAAATTTTCCCTAGAGTTCTGCCTATCGATTTACATTGCGCTAGAGTTTCACCTCTCCCTCCCCCGTATCAAGGTTTAGAGTACAGTAACCTAACCAATAATTTAACCGTTGACTGACGTCAACCGTTCGTGCGGTACTCCGTCGCTATGCATTTCGTCTTTTCCCATTTAACCCTGTGAAAAAAGCAGTAGAAATTATTTTCTGCTGAATAAATTCGCCCTGGTGGTGACAGAGGTGATGACGATAAGAAGGAGCGAACGATTTCACAATTCTAGAAATTTTTGTGGTGGCAAAACAATTACTTGCAGAGATGAGTCACGATATTATTCGAGTTTATTTCTAAAAGTATATTTATCTGGGATGCTCTCCCACAATTTGTGATTGAAAATCAATTGTAAAACGCTAAAAGAGACAAACCCACTGCCACTTGTCAGACGAACTGTCTTCGATTTTTGATAAGATAATTTGACCTTCACTCGGTAATGCAAGGGTTAAAACCTTTCCAAATTTTTTGGCATGATTAAAAATGTATGAGTTCTATTTATTTTCTGTCATCGGTTACGTAGAGAAAATTGCCTTTAAATAGAAATTTCAATGCGGCAAAGTACAGTGCGAGAATTGTCACCATGCTGTCTGGTGGGGCAATTTTAGTTCACTAACCTGTGTCAGGTGTGTTTGCGGTCAAGGTCGTTTTTTTCTAGAATGTAAATTAGATAAATTTTAAAATATATTCTTAAAATTGGGAAGTTATGCTCTTTACTACAAGACTATACCGAGAAATAAATTGTTCAACAGCTTAAAATTTATTTATTTATAGTGACGTGCAAAATTTATCACATATTTTCACTAAATGTGTTTTTTCCTCAATAACAGCAAAAATATAAACCGTAGATTACTATAACTATTTCCTATTTATTGCTCGGCTCTCACATATTATTAATAACAAAAAATTGTTTGGTACAAGTCGATAGTTTCGCTATGCTACAAAAGTTCGTGTTTGTACATCATGTGATAAATTTTGCACGCTGTCTGGAAAATAATATAAACACGGTTTTTATTCAAATGTCTTTATTTTTTTAAGCTTACTTATTCTGTTGGGCATGCTGTTGTATAAATTTTCTATCAAATTTTTGGGGGATTTTATTCCATTCTTCTTTAGCACGACTCCAAAGTTCATTTACCCCTTTAGAAGGTTCAGGATATTCAGCTAACTTGTTTTTTTTTTTTTTTTTTTAATAAGCCCACAAATTCTTTATAGGATTTACATCTGGGGTTTGCGCAGGTCATTTTAAACAAAAAATTTTTGAGGTCCAAGCACAAAATTTTTGCTGAGTGTTTAGGATCTCCGTCCTGTTGAAAAATAACTTGCTCTTCTCTGAGTTCCATTTTCCTTATAGCTAAGGGTAAGTTGGCTTGCAAAATTTAAAGGTAATGCTCTTTACGCATAATACCATTAATTTTCACTAAAGGCCCCACACCATTTGCTGTGATGCAACCCCAAAGGAGAATGGAGTGTCCTCCATGGTTGGAGTTGTTGGGGATTTTTGGTCCAGTACCAGCAACAACCATCCGACTCAAACCGATTTATCTTCGTTTCATCAGACGAAGTAACGTGAGAGTTCACTATTACCTACAAATTTAACTAGATTTTTATTTTATTTTACCTGCTTCCAATTATTCACCGACCATTCTACGTGCATCGACGCGAAGCCTTTGCGGGCAGCGTTTTTCTTCTTCTCCGCTGCCCTTAGCCCTATATTTCTTAAAGCACGCCGTTCTGTCCACTCGCTAATATTGCTACTTATTGTAGCAGTTGCTTCTTTAAGCAACCGAGCCATATCCCTGCTTTGTCGCAAAGATGTTTTTCATGGTCTACCCATCACATGCGCTTGTCTCTTACAAAAGCGCCAGAAGTATGGAAACTGCAATCATATAACGCAGAACGCAAGTGATTGACGAATTTCTCCTGGAAAAATACCGGATCCTATGGTATTCACTCGCTTCGAAGAACCGTGGAAAATTGATCACATGTTGTATACACAGGAATTTATTTTCAACAGCAAAATGATCGACTGGTAATGAAAAAAATGTTCTCGATAATATTATATAAGAAACGAAAAATAAATTTGAAATAGTTATAGCAGCCTTTAATTTATAGTTTTGCTGTAATTGAGAAAGAAACGCATATGAAGTAAATATGTGATCAATTTTGCTCATCACTGTATTTACTATGCTCAATGAATATGAAAAAAATCTATTTCGCATAGTCAGTAAACATTTTTTATAAGGAAAATATTCAGCAAAAAGGAACATCTTCGGATTTGAAAGGAAGAATCATTTTTTGTGTGGGACAATAAGATAAAATGTATTTTTATCAATATCAAGTAAACCATGTTCAAAACGTAGTCAATTTTATATTTAGAATTTTTTAGTTTCCTTGGTTACCTTTTAAGAGTTATTTCACGAATACTTTTACTGCCTAAAATATCATTCACAGCTATATATAAGATTTCTTTATCAATTTCTGAACACCTTTTCTTGTTTTTAACCGACTTCAGAAAAGGAGGAGGTTTTCAATTCGGGGCGTATGTATTTTTATTTTTATTGTATGTTTACTCAGAGATTTCGCTGTCGATTTATACGCTTCTTTTTTTTTAAATTAAAAAGGGATACTATCAAATTGGGCCCAATGTGAATTTGTTACATTTCTAAGACTCTTAATGACATTCGCTAATTCAATGTTAAGTTGGCTCATAGTATATTTTAGTGTGGTGCAACAACAGTATAATGAGTACACAAAATTTTCTAATATTTCACACAAAGCTTATTTTTAGTAAGTTAAAGTCATAAAATTGTAAGCCCATGATTCATATAATTTCAGAGTTACTCAAAACTAATCTAGTTTCGGGTCAAAAAAGACCTGATACAGGTTAAGTCAGTATATAGTCTAATATTTAAAAGCTTGCAAAATGTTTAAATCATAAATGCATCAAAATTAATTGTAAATTTACTTTATGTAGCACAGTAGTCTCTGAAGCTAAATTTCGCATTCCGGCAGTTTTTAAGCGTTTATGAACTCTTGTAAAATCATTCCTTTTCTACGGAAGAATTTTTCTGGCGGCATCTAAATTTATTTTTCTTATAGAAACTGTTTATACATATCTGCATTTGTACCAGAAATGTTTATGGCCTATTCCATCTAAGTCTATGGTTTGTTTGGAAAAAAAATTCAGCGCACGATTTTATGGTTGAAGATTAAATTCTTGTTCAGCAGTTTGTTTTTATAACATTAATTATTAGTTCGTACCCCCAGGTATGGACCAAGGTCTTTTTCAAGTAGTACACACAAAAATAGTAAATTTAAAGATTATCGATTTGTTTAACATCATCAAATAAGTGATTTTTTTCAATCGAAATTACTGAAACGTGCTGCTGATAGAATTAGAGGTATCGGTCTATCAAGACTCAATAACAGCTGAATGTCGAATTCTTATAGGAATAATTCTAGCCCACATTCAGCTAAGTTGGAACCATGTCAATCGAATGATTGAAAGAAACAATTGCACTTAAATTCTTACATGAACTCTATGCGTGATCCTATATTGTTTTGGAAAAACACATAAGGCTTATGGTAAAAATGTGGGTATTTTATTAACAATTACTGCAATTTTACACAATAAGTTCATTAAAAATTTTACCTGCCTTTTATCTGTTATATCCTATACGTTGTTTATAATACCTTAATTTTTGGGTAATAATCGTCAATTTTTAACACGTTGAGTACCACGTCAGTAGCCCGTGACTGACACCGAATAGCTGAATGTGAAGCTGAGTAAAAACGTGGCACTCAACGTGTTAAGAATTCCAACTTACCTTAAAGTCTTATTCGGGTTTCTTTAGCTATAACAAATTGTTTTCATTCAATTATAAAAGACGAAAGAGTACGATTTTAATTAAATCTTATAGTAGAAGCAAATGATAATTCAGCTATTGTTTTATAAGCTGAATAGCCGTACTTTACTTTTATATGTTAATTAATTTTCCTTTATTATTTTTGGTGTTCTAAGATTTCAAGAATTTTTATACAGTTGGCTCTCAATCAAATTCCTTTAACCAATTTCAGATCCGCGATTTGGCTTCTCAATTCTACGTAACTGAGGCAGACATTGGAAAAAATCGCGCTGAAGTATCCTGCAGACAATTAGCTGAACTCAACAACTACGTCCGCACAAGCGCTTACACGGGAGATTTAACAGATGAATTCCTGAAGAATTTCCGTGTTGTCGTTTTGACTGATACATCGACTGCTGAACAGAAGCGGATAGCTAAATTCACCCATGAAAATGGAATTGCTCTGGTTATCGCCGAGACGCGGGGTCTGTTCGGGAAAATCTTCTGCGATTTTGGGGAGAACTTTACCATCTATGATACAAATGGGGCACAGCCTGTTTCTGCAATGGTCGCCAGTATTACAAGAGATTCGGAAGGTGTAGTGACTTGCTTGGATGAAAGCAGGCATGGACTTGAAGATGGAGATTATATAACTTTCTCAGAGGTTTGTTAAATTGTTTTATATCCTTTATGTATTATATTTTACTAATATAAAATTCAGGTCCAAGGAATGACTGAGCTCAATGGATGTAAGCCATTAAAAATTAAAGTGCTTGGACCGTATACTTTCGGTATTGGCGACACTAGCACCTACAGTGAGTATATTCGAGGCGGAATTGTTACGCAAGTTAAGATGCCGAAGACCATAAGTTTTAAACCGCTCGAAGTCGCTGATAAGGAGTTCGAATGTGTTATGTCTGATTTTGGAAAGTTTGACCATCCTGAAACTCTTCATGCTGCTTTCAAAGCACTGGACCAATTTATTGAGCAGGAAGGTCGCCTACCCAAACCGTGGAACGCTGAGGATGCAAATAAAATGCTCGAATTAACGAAAGCTATTAATCCAGAGGTTAAAGAGAGTCTGGTTCTTACTTTTGCGAAGGTGAGTGCATAAATAGACTTAAAGATCTCAATCGAAATTAGTTTTATTATTTGAATTTTGTATGAAATTCAGCTATTTAAACTTGTATCAAATTAGAGTTATATAGTTTCCCAGTAGGAGTGTAAGTACTTAAAATGATTCTTTAATATGAGCAATAAACGTTGAGTATTTAAGGAACTTGTTAGTCAGTGGAGAGGATTATCTCAAAGCCTGCGCAGTCCCTTAATTTATAAAGAGAATAAAATTCGGTACTTTTTGGTATTATAATTAAATAAAAATATTTTGTAGACTTGCGCTGGAAAACTATCCCCGATTGATGCTGCTATTGGAGGTATAGTAGCTCAAGAAGTTCTGAAAGCTTGCAGTGGCAAATTCACTCCAATTTACCAATTTTTCTACTACGATGCAATCGAATGTATAAATGAGGAGCCATCCGAAGAAGACGTTCAGCCTCTTGGATGTCGATATGATGCACAAATCGCTATATTCGGCAAAAGTTTCCAGGAAAAGTTAGGCAATTTGAGGTATTGTGATTTTATTATATTTATTATGAGGCAGATGAGATATTTTCTGTGTCCCAAAGAAGAGATTCGAGCAAGCATTTTGGAGATTAAAAAGAAAATAAACAGATTATTATTTCAACTTTCTCGCTTTTCTTTTTTTGCAGATATTTCATCGTAGGCGCAGGTGCTATTGGTTGTGAGTTGCTTAAGAACTTTGCAATGGTCGGAATCGGTGCTAAGAACGGAGAGGTCGTAATCACAGACATGGATCTTATTGAAAAATCTAACTTGAACAGGCAATTCCTCTTCCGGCCACATGATGTTCAAAAACCGAAAGCATTGACCGCAGTTCAAGCTGTTAAGAAAATGAACAAGGAAGCAAATGTAATCGCTCACGAATTACGTGTAGGCGCTGAAACTGAAAAGGTCTTCTCTGAGCAATTCTTTGGGAAATTGGATGGTGTTGCAAATGCTCTTGATAATGTTGACGCCAGAATTTATATGGATCGCAAGTGTGTCTTTAACAGAATACCCTTGGTAGATTCTGGTACCCTAGGAACCATGGGGAACACACAGGTTGTTGTTCCCTTCTTAACTGAATCTTACAGTTCATCTCAGGATCCACCAGAGAAGAGCATCCCAATTTGCACTCTGAAAAATTTCCCTAATGCCATTGAGCACACTTTGCAGTGGGCACGCGACACATTCGAAGGCGTCTTCAAACAGGCTGCTGAGAATGCCTCACAGTATATTTCTGATCCTACTTTTATCGAGAGAATCCTTAAGATGCCCGGTGTGCAGCCATTGGAAATTTTGGAGTCAGTTAAGGTAAGCAAGGTAGTTCTTTTAATATATTTTACTTGTTACGCTCTAAAGCAAAGATATCTGTTTTTTTTTTTTTTTTGAGCCACTATATTTTAAGGCCTCAGAATTTGTTTCAGGGAATTTTGCGAAAAGCAGGCTCGCGACGCTGTAGAAAATATTGCATCGCTAGCCTGCATTTTGTTAAGTATTAAGATAATAAAGATAATCACTATTTATTGCTTTCTCTTACAAAATTACAATGGCACCTTACATGCACTATAACAGTTATTAAGGTCTCAAAAAATATGTTGTAGATAGTTTTCAAGTATTATAAAGTAATTGTATTTGATTTCGGTGGAAGCTCCTTTAAGCCAATATGCCCTGGGATAATTTAGAAATAAAAGAAACATGTTTAAAAAATTGCTAAAAAAACTTTCTCCTTTCTTTTAGACCGCTTTAATTGATGATAAACCAAAAGATTTTGCTGACTGTGTAAAATGGGCCAGATTCCACTGGCAGGAACAGTATTCGAATCAAATTAAACAGTTGCTCTATAATTTCCCTCCGGAGCAGATGACCTCAAGTGGTCAGCCTTTCTGGTCTGGGCCTAAGCGATGCCCTGAGCCACTTGTTTTCGATCTTGAAGATCCCCTGCATTTAGATTACATTTATGCGGCTGCTAATCTTAAGGCTGAAGTCTACGGAATCCCACAAGTCCGCGATAGAAAAGCGGTTGCTGATATTGTTTCACAAATCAAGGTATTTTATAAAATTCTATAATTTTTTTATTATATATATATTAATTAACTTTAATTTAATAGGTTCCAAACTTTATACCACGATCGGGTGTTAAAATCGAAGTAAATGAGGGCAACACCAACAATGCATTTGATCAACAGGGTGAAGAAATTGATCAGGATCGTGTAAATAAGATCCTTACTGAGCTCGCATCTCTTGGCAAGTTGGACATTAAAATTTCTCCGCTCGAATTTGAGAAAGATGATGATAATAACCTGCATATGGATTTCATTGTGGCTTCTTCGAACTTGCGGGCCGCCAACTATAAGATTCCACCAGCCGATAGACACAAGTCAAAGCTCATCGCCGGAAAAATCATTCCAGCTATTGCCACTTCGACTTCAGTAGTCTCAGGATTTGCAGTTTTAGAAATAATCAAATTAGCTCATGGGTAAGTTTTTATTCTTTTAAAATGTTTAATTTTCTGTTATACTAGTGATACACTATGATGAAATGAAACATATTTTTACACATTTGGGGCTTTGGGAATAATCTTACTTTGGAATTAATAAAAGTCATAACTAAAGCTCGTTCATGAAAAATGTGTACCCTAAGTTGCTTAGTGAAGACTGTAAGATTAGATTAAATTATATATTTCGCACGGCTAGATAAAATGAGCGTCTACTTTTTCATTATTATTTTCGAACTTCTCAATTACACCAATTAACTAAAAAATTTTTAATCCGTACTTTAAATAGTATTCCAAATATGATGTAAAATTTGTTTAACCTGTTTTATTTCATTAACAGATATACCAACTTAGAGAAATACAAAAACGGTTTCTTCAACTTGGCTCTGCCGCTCGTCACTTTCTCTGAACCAATGAAAGCTGAGAAGAACACTTACTATGGGAACGAGTGGACCTTGTGGGATCGATTCGAGGTCAAGGGAGAGATGACCCTTTGCGAATTTTTAGACTACTTCAAGAACGAGCACAAGCTCAAGATCACGATGCTCTCTCAGGGCGTCTCGATGCTCTATTCGTTCTTTATGTCGAAGGCGAAATGTGCGGAACGGCTCCCGCTGCTGATGACCGAGGTCGTGCGAAGGGTCTCAAAGAAGCGTATCGAGTCGCACGAACGCTCCCTGGTGTTCGAGATTTGCTGTAACGACGAGGATGGGAACGACGTCGAGGTGCCCTACGTAAGGTACACATTGCCCTAAGCGACACGTTTCTTTTTCGAGCGTTTCAATATAATTTCTCGATTGTCAAGTAAATTTAAAGAAGTTTAAATATATATTTATAACTAAAAAAAAAGGAAACAATAAATCTTTGGAGGACAGCGCTGCGACTCTTTTCTAGATCTCGAAATTGCCTCAATGGATAATAAATGTTTGTCTGTTTTTAAAACATTCGCTTCTCTTTTCTATATTGAGATCCCCTTACTCATTTCTCGTTTGGTTCTATTCAGACATATTATTATTTTGTTGACGCTATAAAGTGTTCAAAGATAATCATGAGAAATCGTGCAGAAGTTTATATTAATAGTATTATGATATACAGACAAATTGTATGCTGATTGGTGAGTATAATTTTCTAGGAATACAAAGATTTTAGAATTGAAGTGCAGGGAAACCGCCTTTCTGTTCGATTTATCGTAGTATTCTGAAATTGCTCGCAGATAAATTAGTCATTTTCCGATTAAAGGCTTGGAGAGTAGTCATGTAAGTCGACACGGTCAGAAAATTCCGACAATTTACGAAAACGGTGTCATAAAGCCAATCGACCAAAAATTGACAATCGTTACGATTTATTTTTGTTCGAATGGTTTAGGTTGATTGAAGTGCACAACCAACCACAGTCGATGAACCATCTTCAGATCTTTTACTAGTCAGTATAAAGGTGTCATTTTCTCCTGAACGTTTTTCTTCCCTGGGAAAATGTCCCGGCATCGTGAATTTCCATCGCAACGTTTTTTCTTGAGAATCACTGTTACCAACATGGGTAGAAATCTCTTGCAACCCAACAAGTTTGGAATTTTGACCTCATATACATTTTCGCATCAAACCAGGCAAGATTAAATATTTTGGAATTTCTTCCTTAAGGAAGGCCCAAACGGACGCATTTTCATAAGTTATTTCAGCCGCCCTAAATTCGACTGAAAAACATTCACATAAAAATTCTGAAATGTTCGGTACTGATGTAAAATTTCATGAACTTTCAGAATATGATAATGATTTGTAATTAAAATTGGAACTACAGAGGTTATGTTCGCTTTTTTTAAACAAAAATCATGTTTTTTCAAGAACATTTTTTTCAGAAAATGTTTATGGCTCGAAACCAATGAAAAATTTGCGGAAAAGCAATAATATCGCGTCCATGGACCTTGTTCCTTGATTTGTAGATGCTTACGGTTTGAAATTCGAAATGGCGGTATCCAAAATGGCGTTTGAAGGTCGAAAATTCAAGGACATAGGGCGTTTTCAGAAATGCATAGTTGCGTAAAACGTGCTTTTGCATAGTGTTCAATTATTTAACCATCGTGTTCATAAACGAAATCTGACCACGCAATTTTTAGGCATCTTTGCAACCAAAATGAGAAGCTGACTTTGTTGACTAGCAAGAAGAAGATTAAGAGCTGTCAAGTGTTCTAACGGCTTTCTCATTGTGAAGTGCCTTTGAATTATCGAGTAAATCTAAAAAAAAAAATCTTTGTGCTTTTTGTTAACGAAAAACTGGAAGATTGGGATTATTCTAACTCAACGAAACTTACTGTAGAAGACGATATGTAAGTTTGCGGGAATTCCACACTTTGTTAAATAATTTCTTCTATTACTTAGGCCTTCTACACCTTGTCCAGTGTGGAATAAGAATTCGCCAAAATTGCTATTAACAGAGCGACTTAAAAGGCATGATTTGTTTGAGAATGGAAAAACAAGAAAGGAGGTGTTATGGAATGCTGTCTTAAGGAACATCAAAACATATGATACCGAATTTTCGTTTACAACACAAGATTTAAAAACAAAATTTTACAATTTATACACTCGTATAAGCGAACAAAACTACGAAAGGCGTCTTTAGGGTTAATCGGACTAATTGGGAGTACTTTGAAGAATTTTATAACATTTACGCAACAAAACATTCTGCAAACTCTCGAATTTTTTGCACATAGTTATCGTTTTTAGGAAATTTTTTTTTTTTTTTTTTTTTTTTATCAAGCAGCTTATTACTTTTTTTCTTTTAATAAAACTTCTAAATTTTTGAACGCCTTTATAACACTCTGAATAAGATTTTCCATAAAGACTAATAAAAAGGAACTCATCCATTATGCCAAGGCTTTTCTCCAGCTTATAGTTTTATGTGATATTTTACATTATAAATTGTGTTATCAAATTTGATATTATGAATGGAATGAAAATGGCGGGTTTTGTTCAAATATGCAGTTGCGCAGTTGCGCAGTTGACTTGCGTGCGAGTAAACTGACTACGAGTTTGACGGAATGCACGCAAGCAATCATGCGTTTATGAAAACACCCATATTATGACTATTAGACAAGAAGTTCTTAATGGATTTATTTAGAAACTTATACAGGGAGGTTTCTGAGTTCGCTAATTGCGAATCTGAGGTCAAATTTAAGAAATTCAAAATGGTGGGCTTAAGATGGCGGACAAAGACATTTAAATTCTATAAATCTGAGCATAAAATAGCTTTAGGTGGTTTTCGGGGTTGCTGATTGTGAATCTGAGGTCAGATTTGAAAATTCGGTTTCAGAAGCGAACATTCTGCAACACATGTCGCAGCTAGACTAACAACTAAATCTACCACCCTCATACTACTAAATCAAAAAGATAGAAAAATGCAAAAATAACAAGATAGATTTTTTCGAAGTCAAAGTTTAATTTAAATTAACGGTAGCCGCTGCGATTATATAAATTTTCGTAAATTTTGAAATCTATCAGGCTGAAAAAAGGAATTTTGAGAAAAACGAAAGATAAGTTCCAACAACATATTTTATTTCAGATTTCCGTTTATTTGTAAAAAAAAATAAAACTTCGTCAGTTTCACTAATTTTCTTGAATATAAAAATTTGTGGACGCATTTAAATTTTTATCTAGCTTAAAGACAAATTAAAAGCAATATCTCCGTAAATTGAAGGACAATTATAAAATTCTATCTGTTTTTACACTTAAATTTATTCAGTAGCAGGAGGAAAAGTCAAGCAAAATCACTTTTTATGTTTTGATAAATTTATTAAAGTAATATCACAGGTAGTGATTACAAAATTTTCCTTAGCAATAGAAGAAAAGAAAAACATAGATCCGTTTTCAGCAGTAGCAACAGCACAACGCTTCGATTGTCTATCCTGCCGGGCCAGTCTTTAGATTTTGAAGCAGGATAGATCGCGCAGCAGAAGGAGCACAATGAGTACAATGAGATCACAACAAATTGCCCCGTCCGACGCATGCGGCACGCGCTCATTGGTGGTGGCTCACGGGTTCTTACTTAAACCCATTAATGCGCAAAACGAGAATTTTGTGCACTCACGTTCAATTGTACGATTCGAATAGAAATTTTTTATGATGAACTTTGGTGATTTGTTTACTCAAAAAGGATCAATTTTACGAATAAATTTTATATGACGAAAAGTGCTTATAATAAGCTAGAAAATACGTGTGAATTTTCGGGGCACGTTTTGATTTTTCAAAAATTGGCCAAATTCAAAAAACCAAAAATAGTCGAGAAAATTCTGAAAAAATTCACACTTGTTCTTTGGCTAATTCTGTCACATACATTTTTTTTGTAAAGTTGATCGTTTTCGTGTAAAAAAATCTCAAAGTTTTTATAACATTGCTGTACAAAGTGGCCATTTTTAAAATCAGCACTTTTTTTAAAAACCCCAGAAAATAAGAGTTTTTGAAGTTTTTATGCAAATCAAATGCCAGATTCTGAAAGAGCATCCCCAAAAACGCCTTATATACGAATTTCGAAGAAAATCGCCCCAATTTTCTATTCGAATCGTACCATTGAACTTGCGGGCACAAAATTCTCGTTTTGTGCATGAATGGATTAAACGCTAATCGTCCAGGAGTATAAAAAACAATTAAATATAGATGCTATATAGTATAAAAAAAAATATTACAAAAAATTACAAAGCTAACTATTCGCTAGAAAATGCAAGGCTGACCTTTAGATAAGCCAGCCTAGAGTTTCGGGTGGAGAAGAAGTTTTACACTAGCGGAGGGGAAAAGGTTTTACAATTTGTTGGCAGTAAGTTCAGCTCAGGGCTAGATGGGGTAAAGGAGACAACAATAATTGGACTATGACTAAAACTAGGCTTAAGTGGTAGAGGCTGGAGAGAGACAGAGATCGGCTGGACGAGGACGTGAACGCCTTATGTGAAATTAGGGGCTCTTTCCGCTTCGGGGACTCGTCTATTTCATTCGTCAGCCTCGGACAGCTCATCCAGCGCTGGGCTGAGGGTTTCGGTCGATTGTGGGCCACTCTCATCCGGAGGTCGTCGAACTCCCAGTAGTCTTTGCCTTTGAAGAAATACGTCTTGCCTGCAAATAAGATTTTATTTAGTTTACTCAGAATAGAAAATTAGGTTGTAAAAAGCCAAATTCTGACTATATTCATAGCTCAACTCAAACATTGACTTAAACTTAAATCCAGAGTATACTCAAATTTTGAAACCTTTAGTTGAGCGAGAAATTTTAGAAAAAATATATTTATAATAAGGTACAAATAATTATTGTTCCTATCCCTACAAATTTTCAATATTTATAAAATTACTTTTACTAGTCATTGTTTAAAGAAATAACTATTAACTAAAAAGCGAGTCTTCTCTCTTTTACTTTTACCTTGGCTGAATAATCTTCTACTTTAAAAAAAACTTAGTTATAATAAGCTGTTACATTAAATCAATTTTAAACTTAAGTTCAATCTGAGGTCAAGTATTAAACTCTATATTTAAATATTTAGTTATATTTCTTCAAAAGCGACGAAACTACTTTTTATAGTCTAGAGTAGAGTGCCAAAATTCCAATTCTGCGACAGGAGTTAAGCGAACTTAAGTCTTGATTTGAAGCAACTCTGATTTTAATTTAATTTTTAAACTCAATAAAAATGAATTAAATATTCGATTCTTTTCAATAGTCCAGTTTTTGATATATCAAATTTGATTATCCAGAAAAATTAAATCTTTGGTTGATATGAGTTAAAGAATTCAAATTCTACCCAGAACAATTGATGACTTGAGCCCACTCAACTCACAATTTTATGCGTTCGTAAGTCAGTAAGCGGAGTCAATTTTTTAGTTCATTGCTATATTTGAGTCCCGCTCTTTTAGAACTCTAAAAGAAAATGAATCTTACCATTCTTATACTGGAATGCCGTGTCTATGTGGAATCCAATTCCTTGCCAAATGGTCATGTCTCGTGGATAGTCCAGTTCAACTTTTCCGATATCCTCATCCAGTCGCCAGTACAAAGTATCGCTGTACAGATAAGTCTTGTTGTTGTAGCCCCAAATCAGGGCAGCATCGATCTTTTTCAGCGACGCTGGCAGTCCTAAATGAGTGAGGGGCTTCGGATATCCAGGTTCCAGTATATTAGAGTCGAACACATAATACAGCTTGCCTGAAAAAGGTTTACGAATCGTTAAGTTTTTTTTGTACACAGTTCAAATTTTTAGTCGATTTGGATCTTGGGGAATTTGTCAGAAATTTTGCATACAAACACATGAAACATGAAAATACAAAAAATATGAACAATAAGAAAGAATATGAACTATTTAAAATTCTCCCTATTATGTCTTATTGACGCGCAAGTTATATTACGTGCAGAAGAAATCATTGAAAACGAATAAGATACTATTTCTTTTAAATCCTATTTTCAGCATTAGAAATCTACTATAAATAAATTAAACCTAGAATACTTGTAAATTGGGACGCTTTTAAAAAATCTTATGGTTTTAATTAAAAATGCAAATCCGGGAGAAATTCGTGTTTTTTAGTTCTGCAACTCTGGTTTTCAAATATTAAAATCAAAATATTGAAAATCGCCCAAATTATAGTCGATTTAGTGAGAGGTCTGACTCATGCTCGTCACTGGCTTATGACTTTTTCAGATCTTGTCCCAAACGATTTTCAATTTTTTTCTTTTTAAATCTTGTGCCGATTTTTAAAATTTTTAACATTACTATTTTCAAAGCCTCTTAAAAAAATATGGTCTTAACGAGGAAAATTTTAATTTTTTATACCATCACATCGAGGCTGATATCTTTGTAAATTTTTAATATATTTGAAAAAAACCAATACGAAATTAGTTAAAAGTGTACTCAATAATAAATATGTTTCCTTATTCAGTCTCGAAATAATAAATGATACCATGACAAAAAATTCATAAAAAATTGTAATTCTCAGATCTGTGTCCTTTAAGGGCTTTGTGCGCTGAGGATTGAATTCTTCTTCAACTAGAAAACATAAATATCTAGTAGTTGTCGAGAGCGGCGAGGCGGTTTCTGAAATTCGTTCTAATCTTTTTTTCTGTGAGGACTTAAAACCGAAAAAATAATTTTAGATTCTAAGACCTCATAGAAAAAAGAACTAGAACTAGAATTTAAACAAAGCCGGCTCCCCCTAAAATATATAAATGTTACATTTTTTTTTCTCTATCCGTAATTAAAATTTCTAGGGTATTGAAATTGCATTTTAAGAATTAAGAATGTGTCTTTTGCAAATTTTTGTAATTATTAATCGAAGAAGATTTCGTTCGTACTTTTTTGAGTTTTTTACAAAAAACTTATCTTTTATAATCTTTTTATGTTATTTTAAGTAACACAGGTAAAGCGAACTTGAATGTGGAAGACGAATCAAATTGATTTGTAAATTTGAGTGGGATTTTTAATAAAATCGTACTATAAAATACCAGAAAGATTACATTTTGTTTTCAACGATTTATGATTATCGAAATATTCGGCAAAATACTTAATAAATTTACAATTACTTTAATATTTGTTAATAAGCAAGAATATGAGTATTTTCAAGTTTCTAACTCATGAATTATCGACTGCTTGAGTAATAAAAATTTCTGGAGGCTAAATTATCGATATTTGGGTATTCGCAAATGTTTATATGACCAATTACCGATTATTTGGGGAATGAAAAGTTCGAAAACTTTTAATTTATAAATAATTGAAATATTATTTGTTTGCAAATCTTTGAACTCACCTATGAAGAAGACAATTTTCTTATCCTTATTTTCGTAAACTGCATCGACATGGGTGAAATTGGATGGAAGCTGACTCCACAGACGTGTGGTTTCGTGTGGATACCCTGAGTAGAGTCCGCGATCTCCAATTCGCCAAATATACTGAAAAATAATGCGTTCGTTGAGATTATCATCGGATTCAGAATTCGAATTTCAGTTCCTTACTCTATCCTTGAAGATGAAGAGCTCTCCGCGAATCATCGAAATGGCATCATAGTCCGTGTTGCATCCATCGGGCTTCTCCTTCTTCGGTTTTTCGGGTCGGTGTCGTGGATGGTCCCTGTGCCTGGGTCTGTGGGTTGCGACCTGTGTCGGATGAGGTCGGTGGACAGGATACCGAGTGGGAGAGGTTGGTGGCACCTCAGTCTTTGGAATCCTCGGATTACTTGGACCCCTCCTAGGCTGGTCCCTTTCCTCAGTGTGGGGGTCTCTAGGTTGAGGATTTGAATTTGGGTAGTAAGGCGTTCTCGGAGGATCGTTAGAAGGATACCGAGGAACATTGTTGGGATATTGAGGACGATATCTGGGATCTTGAGGGTGATAATTTGGATATTGTGGGTCCTGCTGAGGATGATCATGACGAGGACGATGTGGGTAATTTGGATCATGACTAGGATGACGTGGGTAATTCCAGGGATAGTTTTTATCCCAGTAGGGCCTCCGATCGGTCGGTCTCTCACGTGTAGGTGGATCGGGGTAATAATGCACAATTGGTCTCGGTGTAGTTGTTGTTGTCGTTGTCGTCGTTGTTGTTGTTGTGGTGGTTGTCGTCGTCGTTGGTCTTGTTGGTGGTCTTTGTGTCCGATATGGACCCCACTGTTTTTCTTTGGCACCTGATATTTTGTTTTAAGAATTCGTTAGTTATCTTTAAGTTTTATTTAAAAAACAAAAATAGAGATGGTTTTACCATAAATCTGCTGTATAGCCAATCGGTCATCTTCGGCCAGTTCCTTGTCTGGCTCGTATCCATTGTACCAGGGGAACATGATTGCGTCTTCTGCTGATGAGTGTCCTAGTCCTAGAGAGTGACCGAATTCATGGACAGCTACTCCCATCAAATATGTTCCTGGAATAGAAAAAATTGAATTTTCAGAATCGCCATAATTAAATACGATAGATTAAAATTACTTGCTTAACTTTAGCTATTAAAGGAAATATAATCCAGCAAAATTGATATGCAATGAAAAGATTTCGTTTGAGCTATCATTGGACTTAAACGTTTTAAAATACAAACAAGTAAATGTGTATTTAGAAGTTTCTGCAATGAGTCTTTAGGACCATTTTTCAATTAGTGGGCAATCAAATAAGTAAATAATAAATTATTCAACTAATATTTTTATTAATTCACTTTCTCTGTCCGGGAAAATATTTGCAATCAAAATTTCGACTAGTTCTAATTAAGCTAGAACTTTGAAATTTTGCATACGTGTTTAAGTCTGGTGACAATGCAATATAATATATTTCATATTGTTCTAAATCCAATGTATGTATAAAAGAATCCAGCATGTATCTTTTTTGACCTATAAACTTATACCTAATTAATATATGAAAACTTGTTATTTAGGTATACAGGGTGTTCAGAGGTGGGAGGTCAATACTGCAGGGGGTGAAAGGTCAGACCGAGACAAGCAAAAAATCGTATGGGTGGGGGGGGGGGGGGGGGGCATCTCGCACCGTTTGGCAGTTACAGGGTGATTCGTAAATCAGGATTTTGCCTTATATGGGAACCGCTCTTGTATTTTTATCTTTTTTTCTACGCATCGCAGCGGCCCCAAACTGATTTCAAAAAATCACTATTTGGAAGCCCTTTCCAAAAAAGTTTACACCACCCCTCTATCCCCAACCCCTTGGCCACAATCCCCCCTGGAAGTTGAAAAAATTAACTTTTATTTCACGATTTTTCACCTTTCGCCCCACTTTTCTCTGAAATTCATGTTATTAACATACCCACTTTTTATTTTTTTTAAGTTGCCTATCTAATTACCTTTCCAAAAAGGTGCAACATGCCCAGGTAGAAAAGGGTTGCAAAAGTCCTGAAATTAAAACATCCTCACAGGTACCTAATTACTTTATTGCACCATAATGGAAAAAGTCGTTAAGTAAACAATTTTTATGACAGCAAGTTCGGAAATGTTTGTTTAGGAAACAGAGGTAGTACATTTTTATTATTTCAGCAAAACAGTAATAAAATAATAAATGTAATCTCGTTAAATAGCGTTATTAGTTTATTATATCCAGTATTGACTCCTAAGTATCCTGACGCTCCGTTTCTAATACCTCCTATGAATTATGGTATAAAAATGGGTAAGTTTGAAAGGACATTGACCACAGTTGAAGAAGCAAGCGATAAGAACGGGTGTTTAATAGAAAAAATTAAGATAAAATGGCAGAATTCAGTGTTGACGAGTATGCCGATATAATTTACGTGTACGGTTTAGTAGAAGGAAATGATAATGAGGCCGTACGAGAATACCAAAGGAGATTCCCGAATCGGCGGGTACCCAACAGAAGGGTATTTTCAAGGACTTTCAGAAGGTTAAAAGAAACCGGAAGTGTAACCGCCCCCAGAGCAGAAACGCGAGCAGGAAAATCGGCCGATTCAGCGGACCCCGACCAACAAATCCTCAACATCGTCAGGAACAGCCCTGTAATAAGCATCAGGCAGGTCGCACGAAGGTCAGGATTGTCTTCAGGGAGAGTTTGGACCGTTGTGAACCGAGAGGGACTACATCCATACCACCATATCCTGGTCCAAGCACTACAGGAAGGAGATTCCGAAAGACGATTGCAATTTGCACTTGGCTGTTCGAGTCTGACATCGAAAACAGAAGGTTTCTAGACCGAATTCTGTGGACGGATGAATCGCAATTCACCCGGGATGGCATCACAAACTTGCACAACCTCCACACCTGGTTAGATGTGAACCCACATAGGACCAGGTGTCGGTCCTTCCAGCAAAGATTTAGTGTCAATGTCTGGGCTGGCATCATCGGCAACCAGTTGATAGGACTCTTCATATTGCCCCAAGTGCTGAATAGTCAGCTATACTCGGACTTTTTGGAGAATACCCTTCCGCATCTGTTGGAGGACATCCCCCTGGCCACCAGAAGCGCAATTTATTTACAGCTCGACGGAGCACCTGCGCATACTGGGAACATTGTTAGGTCAAGGTTAAATGAAAATTACCCAGAGCGCTGGATTGGACGAGGTGGACCGATTCCTTGGCCTGCTAGGTCACCGAACCTTACTCCACTGGACTTTTTCTTATGGGGAATGATGAAAGATGAAGTTTACTCAAGACTAATCAACACTAGAGAAGAATTAGTTACCAGGATTGGGACTGCAGCCACGAAAATACGGGAGAGACTGGTTACCATAGACCTGAAACGTGAAATAAGACCAAGGCTACTTGCATGCATCGAAACTGGCGGAGAACATTTTGAACAGCTTTTAAAGGACAAACGTTTTAATTGTAATTAGTTTTTAAGCAAACAAAATGTATTTTTTAGTTAACTTCAGTATAATTTCTTAAAAATTCAAATTATCATGATTTTCTGTAAAAGGATTTTTGTAAATAAATTTTCGTATCCTTTTCCTATCTGGGCATGTTGCACCTTTTTGGAAAGGTAATTAGATAGGCAACTTAAAAAAAATAAAAAGTAGGTATGTATTAACATTAACATGAATTTCGGAGAAAAGTGGGGCGAAAGGTGAAAAATCGTGAAATAAAAGTTAATTTTTTCAACTTCCAGGGGGGATTGTGGCCAAGGGGTTGGGGATAGGGGGGTGGTGTAAACTTTTTTGGAAAGGGCTTCCAAATAGTGATTTTTTGAAATCAGTTTGGGGCCGCTGCGATGCGTAGAAAAAAAGATAAAAATACAAGAGCGGTTCCCATATAAGGCAAAATCCTGATTTACGAATCACCCTGTAACTGCCAAACGGTGCGAGATGCCCCCCCCCCCACCCATACGATTTTTTGCTTGTCTCGGTCTGACCTTTCACCCCCTGCAGTATTGACCACCCACCTCTGAACACCCTGTATATATTTTAGATAAAAGCCACAGTCTATACCAAGATTTCTACTTTAAAACTGCTGGACAAAGTAACGAATTAGTGGCGAAAATTTCGAATTAAATTAATCGCTTAGAGGAGGCTGGGCTGGGAACGATAAAATAAGCAAAATGAGCATCCCTGGAATTTGGGAGGTAGAAACAGCTTCTATAGAAACAATTTTGCACAAATCAACGAAAATAGCATCAGCAAGCAGCCAAAGCCTCCACACCATCAGAGGAGAGCTGCTCGAAAACTATTTACAAATAGAATCACAAAATCGCTGAAATTAACTTGGAAAATCAATTCGTCGCCGGAATAATCGAAAACTAATAAAACTCGATGGGGCCGCGACGCCGGACAGCGTGACATCTGCACACACAGGCGGGCTCCAAATTTCGAGGGGCTTTAATTTGAGCAGCCCCTCTATGTTCCCCCCCATTCCCCCTGACCCGGCGGGCACAATCCGGCAAATCTGGCGTCGGTCAAACAAATCTAAAAATCACACAAAACGCCGCCGACTCGTTTCCATCTCGCTTCAGATATTTCAAGGGTTAAGGGGTGATGGGGCAGAGGGCAGGGTTAAATATTGAAAACTGCCGAAATTCAATGAAATCGTGTTTTTCATTCGCAGTCCGGATCTCCACCGTGCTTTTGGCGGGTTTTCCTCCGGCATCAGACAGATTGAGCCGCCCACCTGAACTCCACCGCGCTCCGATAGAGGGGGCTGTATGTATGGACCTTGCCAGCGGCATAATCCCATTTATTAGCGGATTAAGTCCCAATTGATAAACCAATTTCGCACAGCCAATTAGTGTGCATTTGTCGCATATTGCGATTCCCGGGCTCTTTCCGATGGTTTTTTCCCATCGTCCCTAATTCAATTCTTATAGCAATTCGGACAGGCGGCGGCTTTTGGCCTTTGATATAGCAGCCCTGCTGCCCCTCCCAACGGCCCCCTGGCGGTGGAGGTCCTCATCATCATAAGCTAGTAATTATCGGATAATGTTGTGGTAATGCCCAGCGTCCACATTGGAAACCAGGACCCTACCACTTGCAGGGGACGCAATGCATTTGCATGCAAACCGCACTCATGTGCTGCCCCAGCTAATTCGTCATTAATCGCATGGAGTACTGGGGCACAGCCTTCCAGTTGAACATGTCAAAAGTCCCAATATCCGCAATGAGCGTCCCCAATTGCCCCTCCCTGATTTCATAACCCATAAAGTTGCAATTTCGGGACGTACCCTATGTTGCGGCAGACACTCGACGATTGCAATCAATGCCGCAAATCGGAATGATGATGGTCCACAGGGGTCCGAAATTGGTCCTCTATTAGATATGTTGATTACCGCAAGAACAGCAAAGGTGCTCCTTTAAGTAATGAAAAGGAAGCGTTACCGCTTCAATTTCAGCTGGATTGAACCGAGTTTCCTTTATCAGAGCATTAGTAATACGATTTAGGTAAAAACATTATGTTAAAATAAATCAAACCCTGCATAAAAGCAAAAAAAATCTACTCCCTATTTTTCTACGGCATTATGTTTGCTAATATCTTGAAAAAATGTTTAGTTAAAATTCGTAAAGTTAATTATAGATAGTATGAGAATTTAATTGCGTTTATCCTGAAGTAGTATTTTTTTTTTTTAATTTGTTGGTAAGAAATTGGAATTTTGCTTTTAACTTTACGCCATTTGATTTCTTTGAGATTGAAGTAAGACTTGTTTTCGATAAATTAGTACCAAGTAAAAGTAGGCATTATTCAAATGAAAAATTATTTATTGGTCTTGCATCTGATTTGTTGAAATATTGTCAAAATCAGGGGATTCCGTGTCAGCATTGGGATTTGAAATTCTTATAAACAAATACTTATGTAATGTGCATATACAGTTTTATTTTAGCGAGTAATAAGAAGTTATTCTATGTCCTAAAAACATAAATGATTAATATTATTTCAGATTTTAAGAGATTATGGTAATGAACGAAATTTAGGAAGGTTAAGGAATAGCACAGTTTTTCCAATTGGGGATTAACCCCACTAAAAATAATAAGTTAGATAATTATATCACCACACAAACAACAGAATCACTCCTTTAAGAAATGGAAAGAAAGCGTCCTTTCCCTTCAATTTCAACCTACCCCAGAAATTTAAAAATTGAAATTTTCCACTATCACCTGCAAAGTTGCTCAGATTGCCAGAGGCGGGTAATTTTCGAACCAGCTACCTCTCGCCACTTGCCTTAATTGACACCTCCCAGACGCAACCCAGGGCGAATTGTAATTGCCCAAAAAGCAACCCTTTCGGTCGGCAATCTGATCCCAATTTAGACATTGCGACAGACTGGGTTACTTAACGTGGCAGTAGCGTACCTGTCGCCAGCCGTCTGTCTGTCTGTTCACAGAAAGCCAGTCAATCTCAATCAATCGAAAGGTTGGGGAATGGAAATCGTTCTGGTTGGAGTCCCTTGCTTGATTCCTCTGTCCTTCCAGAGCCTGTTCGTTCAATCCCACTTCTGTTTCAGTATCGCGGTAAGCAATGGAGGAGCCTACGGAAGAAGGTAGAATTGCTGTTTTTTTTTTTTTTTCTTCTTTTTGTTGGGGATAAAAAAAGGTTCCTGACGAGTGAGGGCCTTTTGCCCAAAGCATTCTAACAGCCCATTGCTGCGCCATGGTAGCGAAACAAATTCGCCAGGCGGAAGGGAGCATGAAAGCGATGAAAGCACCCAGAAAGAGTTTAAGGCTCGAAATCCCTATTAACGTGATTATTGCCTCCCGATGCCGCTGTCAGCGGCACCATTGGGATTTTATGGCCACATCAAACATGGATTCATCCAGTGCAGGATATGTGTAGGTAGAGCAACCGAAGCGTAAGCTCCGGGCGCCGGAATAAAATTAACAGGGGTGCTAAGTCTTCATAAAATGTAACAAGTACTAGTACATATACTATGTGAATGCACATACATATATAGAACCTTTAAATTAATTCAGTTTTCACAGAGATTTCATTATAAGGTCGACCATCTTTTGGTTTCTTTTTAATTTACATGTTATTTTGACGCAGACAGCTCTTTTGTGGTCAGCATATTGACAGATACACAGTTTGATATCTCCGCAATGCAAAATTAATAGATTTACGCTTGAAAAACGTTGATAAATATTGAAAACACATTTCGAAAATGAGTGCGAATTTTAAAAAGAAATTTCGTCGTTAAAAACCGATATTATGCTGACAATCCAGAAACGATTTAGACATTTAAGCACAATATTGAACAAACTATTCATGAAATAGGGCTCCAAAAAAAAAAAAAAAAAAATGTTCTGCAAAATTGAGCTGACAGAATGGGTTTTCTGCCAAGCCACTAATAAGCCACATAACTAATCGGAATGTTTACTCTTACAAAATTTGAAAAATATTTAACAACGTTTATGTTATAGAATGTTTAAAAACAAACTATATTTCATGCGATCGAAAAAATTGTTTGTTTAATATATTTATTATAACTCACCTTCTCCAGTATCGTAGACGGACCAGTTCTCCTCCTCATCAAAATGTGCGTCACCACCTCTTCCGCTTCCTGGATAGAAGGCGTGAGCTAGAACTTGTCCTGGACCATCAAAATCATATCCATCACCATGATGTCGCCTGAAGGAGAAGCCACACGAAATTGGTATAATATAAATTGTATTATTAAAAAATTCTGAGAAATAAGTGGAATAGAAAACTCACCTGGCGAAAAGCACCTGGATGTCTGCCTGATCGCTGTACACCTCCCGGAAGGTCAGCTTGGAGTTCTTCGCCCAAACGTTGAGGGCGTCCGTGAGGATCCTTCGCACCTGTCCCGCGTCCAAGGTGGACATTGTTTGATTTACCAAGCTGCAATTAGTAAATTGGTTTTACGTTATTAAGCTGAATAATTAAATTCGGAGAGGGGATAAAATATAGGGTCCTTGTGGTCGGGATACACCGAGAACTCGAGTAGTGTCTGGCTACCTCGTTTTCACTATTTTATTGTATTATCCTTTTTCGGGGAATTAGTTCAGTGCCCATAGTGTCTGTTGTGGGGTAGTTCAGAATGTGGAAACTTTTCCAGGATTCGAACTTGTGGACAGGCACACATCCTGGCGCAATTACGTTTTTAATAAAAGGAGCACAAAGCACAAGATAAATCGCTGAGATTAAAGCTTCTGTAATGGATTAAACCGGGCGAAGATGCTACTTAATGCATCGTATTTCGTTTTCGAAATTCGCCCTTTCGAGAAATTCGTTTTTGTTCCCTGCCCTTCCTCATCCCCAAAACATGTTTAATTATGCGACCCCCAGGAGCGTTATCCTTCGAAGCTGATTCTGATTTTATTACCTCCTGACGTTGGGTGGTCCTGCCCCAGAAGCTCCTCGGGGTGTTGAGCTGCAAATTCGGTTTATCGAATTTTGGGGCCTCAAGATTGAATAGACGCACCCGCAGCAGCAATTCCCAGATTTCACATATTTGATGCTATAGACAAACTTCGATACTGAGATATCTAATCAGGGACCATCTGGTGCTCCTAAAGGATTTTACTGGATTTCGAGTTGACTTAGGCTTCTTCGATCAACTTAAATATTTCGTGCTATCTCAATCGGGGCTTATTGTATTTAGATTTAAATTGAACCCTTTTTGACAACATATTGATTTGGCTTAATGTCTTTTGAGATTTTGGCGGAAGTTTAGACAACTGTGACACCCTGCTAACTGACGAGGGAATTTTCATTTAATTTGGTCAAATTATGTAGTTCTTCCCTTTATTTATTCAATTAACATTCAGTAAATTGTGATTGCTACAAAGTAGCAAATTTATTAATTAAGACTAGTTTTAAGCTTAGTATCACTTCTAAGCCTAGTTCTGAAATTGAGCCAGCCGACAGAGTGGTCTTTTCTTATAACCCCAAATTTGTATAGGATGTCGTAGTATCGGCGAAAATTTGGTTAATCTATACAACAAAAATTAAGGAGATCCTTGAAACAAATATCCAATCATATCTACTTTTTAAGGAGTTTTTTGATTTTAGATTAAACAGTTGGTATTTTAAAGTAATTTGTGGATAGAATTTTGAAGTTATTGATTTAAAACAAAATGTCTTGTACGAAAAATAAATATAACAAAACATAACAAAAATGTAACATTCATATTGTATGGGTTCCTCAAATTATTTTTGACAGAAATCAGACAGCATTATTATATATGATTATTTTCTCATTCATAATTCGCCTAAAAATGGTATCGTAATATGGAGAGACAGACAGACATTCGAAAACTATCCTTTTTGGATATGCAGCCCTTGAAAAATAATAAAAAATTGTCTGATATTTTCCTAAATTTTCACATTTAATATCCATAATACAAAATACCATCTACAATATACTCAAAAACAAAATATCTTATACAAATGGTAAGATAATAAGCTTATACTCACAGTTTATAGTATACTACTGTGATTAAAAAATAGTAAGTCTTTTCCCATTTAAATCGCGCAGGCTTATCCAAACGAGCACTTTTTTTTAGGGTTGGTAGCACTCTAACTGACATCTGTGTCAGATTTTATGCCAATATCTTTAGTAGTTACTGAGATAAGTTTGTTTACTTTCATCTAAAAAAGTGCATTTTTCGGTTTTCGAAAAGTGCATTCAAAAAAAAATGTAATTTCGGCTTCTGAAAAGTTGGAAATGTTGAAAATGGTTTTTGGTGACAATTTACTGTGTCCAGAGGGAGGAATTTTTGATTGGTATAAGTTGTTCAAAGAAGGCAGAGACCTTGTTGAAGTCGATGAACGCCCTAGCCGTCTTTCGACGTCTACCGATGAACAACACGTCAAGGAAAGATTGAAAATTAGAAGACTTTGTTAACATTACGTAAATATCGTTTAGATCGATACAATCGATTTTGAAAGACCATTTGGATTTCAGACGCGTTGGTTCCAAAAACATTCGTGTTAATGTCTGTGAAACAATGAAAATTCGACTCATATCATTCCGCAACCACAACAAGGCGAATAGGGTCTGATTTAGCTCCATCAGACTTCTGGCTATTCCTGAAACTCAAAAAACCAAGTATATCGTTTTGACTCGATTGAAGAAATGCAAGCCGAATCGAAGAAGGTTTTGAAGGCCATTCCGAAAATCGACCAACAACTGTTTTGAAGAGTGGATAAATTGTTGGCATAAATGTATTGTATCCGGAGGGGATTACTTTTAAAAGGGATGAAATAAATTTGGATGAATAATAAGCCATTTATGTTTTATTTAAAAAGTTTTTCTATTTTTTGACCTCAGTAGTATATCTATGCAATATTACAGAAAAACTTTTTTTTAAGGTTTAAATGTAATATACAGATATTTAAGGGACTATTTCGGTCTAGAACGTAAAAAAATGGTCTTTTTTTGGGAATTTTTTTCTGGGCTCCTTTATTAGATATTTACATGAAATATTTTGTAACACGTTATTACATAAAAAAACTACACAAAAAAATTTTTTTCTTTTCTTTGTCACTCTTCTTCCGAAATGTAGAGGGCGTCAAAGTCTGGTCCTGAAAAAATTCTCCTTCTATGGCGGATAGTTAATCTCATGATTGAGAAGTCTGAAACAAAAAATTCAAAATAGGTCTTTTAAAAGAAGGCTTCTTACACAGTAATACAGCAGAAAATTCGGAAAATCGATGAAAAAAAAAAAATGGCGGCATTTTGAAAAAAAACTTGGAAAATTGACCTCGTTTTTAGTTCTTTTTTCTCGCAAATTTTTTTTTTATATAGAAAATTCTCAAATTTTCTGCTGTATTACTGTGTACGACACTTAAATAAAGATGTACACAAAATTTGGTAATGATCGGTTGAGTAGTTTCGGAGATTAACTGTCCGCCGTCTGAAAAAAGTTGATTTTGAGAAAAACGCGTTTAAAGATTTGTTTTGTGAAAAAACATGAATAATTTGTAAAAAATCGAATTGTAAAACTCGCTCTAGACCGGTTTAGAATTCGAATTTCATTAAAATATTTCAGGACATAATTTTTGGGACTATAAAGAGTCAGAAAATGTAAAAAAAAAAAAATCGATTCTTTGAAATTTCTAGACCGAAATAGTCCCTTAAGAACTTTTCTATTCTTAGTACCGCAAATTACGAAATTATCACAGCTTTTTGCGTTTACAAATAAATTTTTATGAATTGTTATATTTTTGGTATGAAGCAAAAATTGCACGTAGATTTTGATACGTTCATTCAACCAGAAATATTTGAATTGGAACACCATTTTTAGTTTTTTGCACAAGACTTTTTTCATAAAATAAGTCGATTAAGATCACTTTACGTCATAAGAATTTCAACTTCAAATTGTACTACACTTCGTTATGAGTACTGAAGGGATATTATAATTAGTAAAACATTTGTTTTAAAAACGCACCTTAAAAGGTATAACATAATTTTAACCTGCGTTCTTTGTATAGAATATTATAAGAAACGTATGTAATTGGCGCAAAGACCAAATTGATTGTAGATAATTTCCTTGCATGGAAATAAGCAAAAAAAAGTTCTATATTTATATCTATTTATATTTACTGAACCCAGAAAATGAGGTATGTTAAAAATAGAATTATTGAATTTTTCCTATCGAACTCATCAAACTATTTTGGTATAATGAATGTTTTTAAAATATAATTTGAAGTTCAAGTTTTTTTTAGGTAGGTGGCCCCTTTTCAATTTAATTAATGTAATTAATTAATTGAATTAATAATTAATTACAATTAATATAGCTTCCAATTAAGTTCCAATTAAATGCTCTGTTTTGTAGAAATTACTTCAAATTATCCTTAATACAAAAATACAAAAATCACTTGTACTCTGGTAATGGATAAAAACTTTAAAAAGATTAAGCACTTTTTAAATGAAATATGCGAAAATTGCTAATGCCACCAGGTATGCGGTGCAGTTAAACACGAATTCATTAATCCACCTTATAAAATCCGAAGCTTTTCCCATTTTACTTAAAAATTCTTAATTCGTCGAGTTTCGGTTTCTCACAAAAATTGAAAATCCAAAACTCAGACGGAGGCTCCACTAAAATAATATGAATTACGTCTGAAGCACCTCGGGGGCCATTCCTTTCTGAGGTAAGAAGATCTAGGCCCGACCCGGCCGGCGCCAGGACTCCAAATGTGTGAAAATCCCAAATTTTCCCGTGGGGGGAGGCTTTCATTTTGCATACTAAGCGTGGTTAAACCCCCGGAGGTGGAGCACTTAAGATTTTCCATCCGACCAGAGAAAAAGAAATATAAGTCGCTGAGAAGAAGTCTTAAAGGAGCTCATGCCCAGCGGCAGTCACCGGCGACGACCGGCAAAGACCGGCAAAGACTGGCCAAAGAGCGGCGACAACCGACGACGCGCTAAAAATTTAATTGGGCTAAGCTCGGTGCCGGCCGGCCGGGATCAACTTAATCCAAGTGTAATTTAATTCCAATAAGAATCTCGAAATTAGTTTCGAAATTAACATAAGACATGAATACGAAAGCAGCAAGTTTCCTCGAAGTTTTACGATGCAACGATGCTAGCAGAAGGGCGCACGTTGCCCGGTGGCGCCGCCTTCATTTGCTCTCCCCTGAAAAGTTCGTTGGGGGGTCTTGTCCCGGGGTGACGTACATTGGAGCCCGGGTGGCCCCGACCCGGTGCCCTTATCGTTGTCGTCGTCGTCGTCGACGTTGGTGTCGGACGAGCGACGACGGTTTTTGCACGTCGGAGCCCCCCCCCCCCCCCCCCAGCTCCCCAAAAACAGCAGCCACATTAACGCTCATATACACACATATTTGCGGCTGCAATAAACACTCAGCTTTGCATACGAAAGCAGCCGCCGGTTAGCAGGGAAGCCCGGACGGCGCACACTGGATCCAGGATCCAGGATGTGCTCCCCGGGGCTCCCCCAGGGATGAGCTTTGATAACACACGAGCCGCACGTTGCCCAGAGCGTCGGCGGCGGCGGCAGAGTGGTTTAGTGCTTTTGGGGTTACACGATTCCCAGGGATAAGTCGACATGGAATCCGTTTAATGAACTTTTTTGTTTATCGCTGCGGTCCAAGCGGGCTCCCCTTTCCTACAGGAGGCTCCCCTATATAAAACAGCCGCCGAGTTGGAAGAAGTAAAAATGTCTTTTTCAATAGCCCACTTCACCGTACAGGAGCCCCAAGTATAAGTTGTCGTACTAGGCGGAGGAGACCTCTTCCCTCTCTCGAATCCTGAAGTAGCACTTAAAACTGACCAGTCGGGGGTCCCGGTCGGACTTCAGAAATTGCAGAAGGACTCCACTTTCATTTTGAATGAGTGCCACTGGGCCGTAACATTGTAACCTCTGGGACACGTTTAGTTTCTTGTGCGGTTAAATTATGCGAGACTACGTGCGACTGCACCCGGGGTCCGAGTCCTCCCTGTGCTAGACTGCGAAGGCATTAATTTGGGGGCTGAGGAGCTCCGTCGTTGAATTTGTGCAAGAACCACGCTACACGTGACCGAGCATTTCAACAGTTTGCTCTAATTACGAATTCAAAATTAGTGCTGCAGCTGGGGAACGTGGAGTAATGGAAAATGTCCTTAAACTTCTTCATGGAACGAAAATCACAGGGGATGAGAAGAGAACGCTAGTCTGCTTCACTAGGAATATTTTATATTAGATTTACACGCCCCAGTCCTGGTGAAAAATATTGGCCGAAAATTTGCCTTTTTTAGAGGAAGTTTAGAAAACGTGATAAATATAGCGCACGTGCGGAAAATTGAATTTATGGATAATACACTGAAAAAAATTCAATAAAAAGCCGTTGTTAATTCAATTATTATAATTTTTTTATTTTAATTAATTGCATTGATTACTACATAATATTTGTAAATTATAAGTAAATTTAATTAATATACCATAAAAGATATTATTGAACTTTTAATGAATAATAAACTGAAAAAACGAATAACTAGAACGAATTAATTGGAACACAAAAATTTTTATGAGCGAAATTACAATGAATTATAATTGCTATAAAACGAGTAATTTCTATTTTTTTGCAATATTTCCCGGAAAGCGGCTAGCTGGAAAAACCATAAAGTCTGCCTTTGCTATAATTCAGCGACAAACAGGCAGACTGAGGGACAGTTTTATTAAGAATTTTATTCGTTTACTAAAGTAGGTGACATTTTCACATATAAAACATGTCATATTTTAGTTAATTAATTTTTAAAAATTATTAAAAAATAGCAGAACATGAAATGACCTCGGAGCATGATTCAAAAGAGAGCCTGAAACCTTATTTATATGCATTATTAATATTATATTAATCTATAGCACCTACAAAACATCTTCGGGAACATTTTTTTCCATGAAGTAATGGATTTATGGAAAAAAGTGAATTCCGCAGAATATTTCAGAAAGCATTAAAGTCTCTCATATTTTAATATATTAGCGATCTTTTATTTGAGCTACTTTACAAGCTCCTGCGACAATCTATTCATTTTTAATTAATTTTGTTTAAACGAATTTTGTTTTTAAATTTTCTGAACATACTAAAATTTTCGAATAAAATATTAGCCTTAAAATTAATTACATTTTTTGAAGTACGAATTCTTCAGAAAGTTAAATTTAACGCATTTGTAACAATCGATAAGAACAGAAAAGGAATTTTTCTTATATTCTGAAAGTACATAAAAATCATTTTGTTTATTTATTTCTATAAAATTCATATTATTAAACAATTATTTTCGTCTTTTTGAATAGTTAAAATACATACTTAAAATATTTATATACAATATGTTTTTAAATTAATCAAGGGCTTAGAAAAAAAAAATAAATAAATAAAAACTAGTGGTATTTTTTCTCAGAACTCTAACTCTTAAAATGGTGTTCTACTTTTCTAAACATTATAATTAATACAAGTCCACTGAAGATATTTAAACTGAGGTACATATCTTAAAAATGAAAATGACCGGGTATTTTCTCTAACTTTACTACTAAAACGAATTCCTGCCATTCACACAAATTTCAAAGGTCTTTTAGCAAGATTTACACTATTCCACAAATTCCACTTGTAATCACATCACGAATTATTTCAGAACAACACCACTTCACACACAGGTGCACACACAAAATGTTTGTTTTAACGTTTTATTTACGAAAAAAAAGTACGGAAAAAACAAAATAATCACATCCTTGCACACCGCGCTCTCTCGTTAGTCCGGATAGTGAAAGTAAGTCGAAAATCAAAAGGTGTAACACTTAAAGCAAGCAAGCAAAGCACTGAAAGTTACGAAAATTGCACAAAAAACACTGCAAAGATTGAGAACACTTGCATTTCACCTATAACCCTCCTCCGCGAGATGGCGTGTGGGGGTTGTATAGAGATGAAAGCGCTGAAATATTGCTCCGCTTTCGCTCACTCAAGGAGGTTGTGATGGATGCCGAATTTAAAAACATCACACCCAGGTTGAGTGAGTGAATGCAAGGCAAACTGCAAACTGCAAACTGGAATCCAGTTCCCTGGAGTTTCTGGAGCCCTGCTCTTCCCGTGGGATGGGGGCGCAATCCTATTACCAATTTTGAGCATAGGTCTGCTGCTTCTGATCGTCGAAGTTCTGACGATGCTGCGGGTTGGCTCTGATGTCTCTATATCCACTTCTGCGAACTTAACCATCAAGGCCTCAGGACGAGACGACGACAACGACTACGACGACGACTACAATGACGACTACAATGACGACTACGACGACACCGGCGACGTTGACGATGGCATCTAAAAACAAACATAGAGCACGAAAACGGAACAAGAACTAATTTTGCTCGACAACTCCATTCAACAAATTGCTGGATGTGTACCGTGGATATGACACGGAGCGACAGACAACGCAAACTACTTTTAAGTTCAACGATTTCAAAGTTGCACTACACACTACCGATCCGCAAAATAGAAATAAAAAGAAGAAGACCTTGCCATTTGCCAAACAAGCTTAATTAAAAGTGTCACCAAATCTCCTGGGAAATACATTCACACGCCTGCACTGTGTCCTATACAGGTCCTCTAGCGGTGGTGTCCCGGACCCCGGGAGAGCCCCGAGCCCCGGATTATGGGATTACGTTTAGGAAGCCGCACTGATACCTAATCCGTGCAGTGATACTGTCCCTGGATGCCGCTCAAAAAAGGGGTCCTCACGTGCAGGACCCTAAAGCCATCGCCACAATATCGTCGAAGTGGATTGGAAGAGGGTGGCGGGTGGCGGTTTTTGATTTTTAATGTATAGGTTAAATAGCTAAAAGGGCAGTCGTTCCCAGTCGAGTCCCGAACTCCTCTTGTAATTAGCACATCCGACAAAGTTTCATTATTATGAGCTTGTCCGTCGTCTATATGCAGATGGCTGGTGTAAACAATTATTGGGCGGAGCCTGAAACTTCCCTTCCTCTTCCCCTTCCCATCAACCCCCCCACCAATCTCATTTACATACAAAACTGTAAAGTTCAAAGCTTAGAAGTCGATCTCATATTGGGGAGCACACAATTCCCTGTTTGCAGACGCCCATGGGTTTGTCCTTTTCCCTGAGGAACTCCTTTGGGAAAGTTTCGTTTCGACGGGTACACCCTAGAGCAGGAGTAGGAAGAGGAGGATCAGGAGAAACCTGGTTCTAGTCCTGGTCCCGACACGTCCTGCTGGATGCTTGACATGCACTTCGGCCCCATACCTAACAACATACAAAATGGGGGAAGGAGGCTCCAATTTGTGAAATCGGCAGAAACGGGCAAAAATTCAGGTTCCACTGTTTCATTGCTGCAACAATTTTCGCGCTGCATATTTCCATGAATATTTTAACCGCCCCTATCCTGAACCTGAACGAGATTGTGCGGTGATAACGAGCCAAGTACCCGCAGATAACTTTTGAAAATTTTGCGGTAGCTGAAACGCTTTTGGTATGACTGTAATAGGGGTATGTAGGAAAAATAGGGGTTGTTTTTCTTTTTGGAACGTTGTACTAAAATTGAAAGTTGAAAAATCAGTTTTTTCATGGCTTTTAGTCTATTTATAAATATTTTCGAAGTAAACCAAAATCAAGAATTTGAAGCATATAAAGGGCACATCGATATTACTGTCCAATTAAAAATTTAGTGGTATTTAAGGAAAACATCTAATTTATTTTTGAATATTATATTTAACACGGAGAGAAAAAACTATTGTAAAATCACCTAAATCTGCTAGAGTAAAATATTTTGTTTGGATATTTATAATTACGTAATAATTTCACCAAGCTAATGCCCTAAACAGACAGCGCACTAAATTAATAATTAGTAGTTAATTACTCATTTAGCACTAATTGTTAATTAATGAAGTGGTAACAGACGCCAATTTCTTAATCATCATTTAATTATGGTCATTTATCAAGTCATAAATGATCAAATTTCTCGCCATTTAGCGGCCAAAATGATGATAACCCCATGACAGACAGCACCTAAATTAGTTATTAGTACTAATTAGTAATTTATGTGTACTGTCTGTCTAATTTAAGGCATAAGGCTTCCTAAGATTTGGTAAATCACTTAAAATTATTTTGTTGATTTGTCCGCGAATTTGGGAAAATGTTTAAATGAGGTTTAGGTAAAATACGTTCGGTATTGTATAATTCCTCTGATATACAATTTTCTTCTGCAAGATGCTTATAAGAATCGTTAGTTCATCTAAGCTTCATGTATAAGGTGGGCTTAATGATTTTAAGGTAATTTGCCGAAATTGTACTAATTTTTTAAGTAATTTTCAGAAGTTTTCACTTAATTAACCAAAGCTATCCGTATACGATTGCCTTGATAATTTTAGGTAGTTTACCCAAGTTTTAGTTAGTTTTCCTGTATTAGATTCATGTGTTTTTAGGGAACTTATCGAGATGTTTAATTAGTTCACCTAAACTTTTCGCATAAAAATACCCAAGTGTACGTTTCGGCTTCTAAATCCAAAGAGAATCCATGAGGTTTAATAGGACAAGAAATAGAAAGAAGAGTTAGAAAATAGAAAATACCAAATATACCAATGATACAAGCATTCGTTTGTTTGGAAATTGATTAAAGGCACTCGAAGAAGGCTGAAGGCAGCTATCAAAGTCCGAGAAGGCCATACAAAGTATTAAAAATAACTCAAGATAAATCAAGGTCCATTCAATTAATACTATTAATACACGGGCATGACCGAAAGAAAAGCCAGGAGGTATCATCATCGATTGTGCCGTGTATCACTGCAGATTAAATTTGAATTTTCCTTCGTAACTTCGTTCGAAAGCTACTCGATGAAATTTCGAAAATTTATACCGGCAACACATGGATGAGTCAAATAATCATTTTCCGCAACTCTTCCTTTCTACGACCAGATTTCCAGCTATCACACCTCTCATTTGCTATAGCTATTACAGGTGATAACTCAATAATAATAAATTCATCAAAATACGCATTCTTTTCCTTTTGGACTAGTTTTGAAGAAATCACTAAATTATGTATTATTCTTATCCATATTTAATAAATGATACCTAATAATTCCGTCGGAAAATCGATTCTGAATTTTATGGAATGAATGAAAAACTGATTAAATTATCATTCATGGGATTTTCATTCGATTCATACCCGTGTATCAAGATTATTAACTTCAACTTAAGTGTTCATTTACAATTTAAAAAAAAAACAAATCCTCTCAGACAATCCTAAATACTCTTTGCTGTTCTTTTTCGAAGAAAAACAATTACAATTTGAATTGGGTATTTTCCTAAGTGTCCACTCAATCTTAATCCCGACTGTATATAATAAGATTTTTCTGAATTTACTCGAAAAGACACAACAATTCCGAGAATTCTTATGATTTCTGACGAATGATTTAATTGTAGAGCTAATTAAACCATTCGTCAGAAATCATAATCAATATTGTTAGGCTCAACATCCATTTAGCTTCTACATAATTCTTTGAAAATGTATGGATTGGTTGATCTTATTCATCATTAGATTAATTACGATAATTATGCATGGTCCTATAAATTCAATATCCTTTTAATAAGTACAGTCAATGTTTTGAATTTAATTACAAAGAGCTAATAAATGGAAATTAAATTAATGGTTATAGTTTTACTTTATTGCTTGATGTTATTTATTTATATTTATCGGCTTAGTACAAGCGTTATTAAAACATCAGCAGGAATATAATTAAAGAGATGCATAAGAAGAGGAAAATTATTAATGATGATGACTTTTTGGTGATTGTACAGTGCTGCCGGAAATTTTAGGACCAAACGTTGATTTCAGTTGATTTTTATTCTCTAGCCCATCACTTGTTGACAAGGGAAAGAGGGACTGTGACAGCGGGTGTACATGAAATCTTTGTCTGTCATTAATTATTTCATACATTTTTATTTTATTTCGTGTACAAAATTTTAACAAAAATGAATAAAAACTTAGTTCAATTGTGCATTCTAGGCTATTGATATTTTTATTCTTCAACCAGCGCTTGGTAGGTATGATAGTATGTGGCCTGGCATTGTCCTGCTGTAACAAATACGCTCGCAAGGGAATTTCATCTTCGGTTTTCTTTCAAGATAGGCATTTAATAATTTTAATCAATGCACCGAGTGCATATATGGAGGTTGATGAACCCATACCAAGACACCCCTCCACAGACCATTACTTTTCCTTCACCGCTAAGCATTTGGGGATTTATGCATTCTGGAAGATAAAGTTCCTTAGAGAGTTGCCGAACGCATACTTTGCGATTTGGACGAATCTGGAAGGTGCTCTGAAGACTATTTTTGCCAACTTATTTTTTTTATCATTTTTAGAACAATTCAACAATATTTATTTATTATTTTATGGAAGACCTTGAATTATTTAGTTTTTTAAGTAAAAATTCACCATGTAATAACAAATGTTTAAATCACACAGTAACAAGTACTTGAACTACAGACTGTTCTGCGAAAAACTTCTAATTTTTATCCTGAGAAAAATGGTATTTCGTATTTAAAGAGAGATAACAGAGAATTGGTCCTATAATTTGGAACAGAATTGCATTAAATCTTTACCCTTTTTTGTTAAAATTATTACACGAATTAAAACAAGGTTTTATGTCCTTAATTATAAGGATAGACAAAGATTTCATATAAAACCACTGTTAACACCTCTCTTTCCCTTATCAACAAGTGGTGGGCTGGGGAATAGAATATATACAGTCACTCACAGCTTAAATGATGCAGTGGATAAAAAATGTAATATTGATTGAATTTATATTTAACGATACAGATTTACGGAAATTTAATTTTGCTATTCTATGAAGTTATATGTGAAGATTATAATTTCTTCAAATTCAGTCATATATCTACGTTTGCAAAATAAGAAAAAAAAAAACAAAATATTGTTCCTTATTCTTGACGTCACAGCTTATTTGATGCAGGGAGGAAAGCTTCCAGAAAATAACGGTATTTAGGCAAGAGAAGTTTGACGTTAGTTCCTACTTGATACACAAGATCAGTTGCACCAATTAAGGCATTTGGTTCGGTTCTACGTGAAAGCTATTCGACGTTTTTAAAAATATTCAAACATGGGTCGTCGTACGACTGTAGAAGAACGAGAACTCATTATTTTTCATTACAATAGTGGTAAAAGTCAACGAAAAATTGCGGAAATTGTCAATAAAAGTCCGTCCACAGTACAGCATATTATTGAACGTTTCACTCGGGAAAATCGTATAACAAACAAGCCAAGGTTACCCCCAAACAAAATATTTAGTGATAGAGAGGAACAATTAATAATACGTGAAATTCGTAAAAACCCCACTTTAAGTGCACCTAAGCTAACTACTGCTATGGAAGAAAGATTAGGGAAAAAATGCAACGCGGAAACAGTGCGCAGGATTCTAAGGAAAACTAATTTTCATGGAAGAACTGCAAGAAACAAACCGCTAATTAGTGAGAAGAATCGGCGTTTGCGGAAAGAGTTCGCTAAAACTCATCAACATAAGGATATTGAATTCTGGAAAACAGTTTTATTTGCGGATGAATCCAAATTTAATATTTTTGGGTCAGATGGCAAAATTACCGTTTGGAGGAAACCAAGAGAGGAATTAAGACTGAGGAATCTACGGCCTACAGTGAAGCATGGTGGAGGCCATGTAATGGTTTGGGGTTGTATGTCCCATAATGGAGTAGGAAATCTACATTTTATAGAAGGAGTGATGGACAAAAATATGTACTTGAACATTTTGAGGCAAAATCTTCAGGAGAGTGCTGCAAAATTAGGCATAAAAGACTGCTTTCGGTTCTATCAAGATAACGACCCAAAACATTCGTCGTTTATTGTCCGCGAGTGGTTACTTTACAATTGTCCCCATGTTATTAAAACTCCTGCACAATCACCGGACTTAAATGTGATAGAACACGTTTGGGCGTTGCTAAAAGAAAAAAATAAAAAATATGCTATAAAGAACAAAAATGACCTAAAAAATGCGTTGTTGAAAGAGTGGGGGGAAATCACACCTGAATTTACAAAAAAGTTGGTAGAATCTGTTCCTAATCGATTAAAAGAAGTGACAAAACAAAATGGAGGTCCAACAAAATATTAAAAAAATGTTTAATTATATTTCATTATAGCTTTTCAACACTGCATCAAATAAGCTGTTGTGTCACTTTTGTTAGTAGAAGAAGTTTACTTAATTTTTTTTTGTTAATGAATTAAATTATTGTTGTTTTTTGCTTTTAAAACATAATATACAGATTGAAGTTTAATATTTTTGTTTTATTTCTATTCCACTTTGCTTTAAATCCATTCGTTTCACTATAAGAGTTTCAGTAATGTGTTGCATCATTTAAGCTGTGAGTGACTGTACATAAAATCAACGTTTGGTCCTAAAATTTCCGTCAGCACTGTATATTAGGGCAAAATTGCTGTTTTATTTATTTATTTATATGTTTATTTATTTAATCTATCAATTGTTGGTATTATTCGTTTTTCGGCTTTCGGAGTCGCTGATCACGAATCTGAAGTCAGATGTTTAAAATCCAAAATGGCGGAAAACCAAAATTTTTTATATTTTTATCAAATTAAAATTAGCCACTGAATACATGGGTTTTTGTCATCGTTGATTACGAATCTGAAGTCAGATTTTGAAAATTCAAAATGGCGGATCAAATATGGTGAACCAAAAATGGTATATTTGATCGAATTTGAACTAAAAACCGAATACGTGGATTTTTGGGGTCGCTGATTACGAATCTAAAGTCAGATTTTTACAATGGTCATATTTCCGTAGCTATGACCGCCATATTGGATTCGCGATTTTGAATTTTGGAAATTCATTTGCAATTATGTTATCTTGGGTAATGAACCCATAAGTTTAAAGTATTTTTAGGATATGTTTATAATACAAATTTCACCCTTAACAATTGAATCACGAAAATAGGGTTTTTTTTAAAGAGGCTGATATTTTTTTAAGCAAGTCTGGCATAATTAGAATATTTGTTCATTTGACTGAATTTAAATTAAATAAGACATTGCAGAAGTCCCTTAATAAAAATATCCTTATATTATATTAGATCCATTAAAAACAATCCTTAAAGAACCTAAATGTGTGTTCATAGGCCAAACAAATTTTTTAAATAAATAAATAAGTTCATATTACAATGATCAAAAAGAAAGGGGACTTTTGGCCGTACAGTGTCAGCTGTTGTTCAATTTTAATAGTTTTTTTTTTTTTTAGATTGGTAGAAGCTTCTTTGACATTCTTTATAATTTGTAGCGTCATACATTGACGTTCAAACTATAACTGATGTTGTGATAAGGAACAAAAATGAAATCATATTTCCTCAAGGAGCAAGCAGAGAAGAATATTTAAAAGCTACAAATAAGGCAGCCGTACTCAAGTATAGAATTGAGCGAACAAATGTACAAAAAATAATTTTAGTAACATATCCCTATATATATATATGAAAATGAAAGTTCGTTTGTTTGTTTCCTACAACTTTTGACCAAATGTGCGACTTATAATAAACATATAATCCCTTGTCTTGCTACCTAAAAACCTTCCAAACTTAATTAAAATTTAGTAGAAAGTAACTTTTATGGGTGTAAAGTTAATAAAATAAAAATAATGAATTTTTAAAGTTACTTGTAATATGTAAACCTGAAATTTGTATACTTAAATACCTTAAAATATCTCTACAACTATAAGACCAACATAAAAAATCGATTACTTTATCTAGTATGCAAAGTTTTAAACGAACTTTGTGAGTGCAGTCGATTAAAAACTTTAGCATTTATTTTTACAACCATTAATTTTTGATTGTTAATTTTTTTAAAGCTACGTAGGGATTTCGTATTATTTTTCGAAAACTAATTTCCATCAGTTAAAGACTATTTTTTAATTTTCCTGAAAATCCAATTTTATAAAAGAACACCTTGTTTACTTTATACCGGACTAAAAAGGGATGCTATGGAACACTTGAAAACAAGTGTGCTTTTAAAAAACACTTTCCTTATTTTGTTGGGCACCTTCAAAAACTATCTCATAAGCTTCGCCCCAGAGCATCCTGCAGGCAGGCAGCACATCTCGTAAAAGAGTTATTTTTGGAGTAATCCCTCAACCGCACGAACATTGCAGAGTGCAATAATTCTGAAAGAAGGTGCTCCTCTTCATATGCGGAAGCTGGGGACCTGGAGCCCTAAACCTTTTGCAATTTGTGCAGCATCCCTCAACTGCAGCCCATTTGCGCTATTTGTTCGTCCTTGTGGAGGACAAGAGTTGACACAAACAAGTCGGGGGGAGGAGGGTGCTTCTAGCAAAAATGTTCGTCGATATTGAAAACCTTTCCTACAGGCGATTTGGGGCTCCAACTATATGCGCCCAGTGAACCCCATTATCCCATGGGTGGCAGGTGAGATAAATATGCAGCCAAGCAGTCGCTCGGGCGACATCGTTAGGAATGCATCAGAGAGAGGGGAGTAACTTTATCTAGCAGGGGGGGGGGGGGGGGGACTCTAATCCCCACATTGCACATTTGGAAGCCACCGGAGCCCCCCTTAGTAGCACACAAAAGGCGGCACCGCACTGCGTGGCGGAAGCCCTGAAAAGGCAGCGATAAACACCTTAAGATATCGCCTTATTCCGGGGCTTCCGTGCGCGGCGTGGCGGTTTCTCGGATTGCGAAGTGCGAGGCCATCACCGATTTCTTCGTCGTGCCCCCCACTCCCCTCTCGCGGATGAATCATGCTTAGGGTTGCCAAACATATTCCTGTACACTTTTTAAACATACGCTTCACCTTACTTTTATACTTATTATACAAATGTGGTTTCAATATTGTAGTTTGAATATCATTATACAGGGTGTCCCAGTTCTCAACGTCAAGCCGAAATCGAGCATTAGGCCAAGTCGTAACAGTTATCAGAAAAATATGAAAAAAAATCTTGGTCATGTACTTTTCAAATTATAAGGATTCAAAAATAAACTGACACCCTGTGATGATCTTTCAAGTCCTGTGACTGCAAATATTAACTTTTCATCATTTTTTTTTCTACCGTATAACTATGAATAACCCTTCTGTCAAACACAGTTAAAAGTTAGAATATAACTGCCTCAGTTTCAAATAAAAAGTTAGATTTTTGCCCAACATTGAATGCAAAATAATTACAGTCGGTTAAAGTTAAAGTTGGGTGATGTAATTATTTTGAATTCAATGTTGGGTAAAAATCTAAGATTTTCTTTGAAACTGAGGCAGTCATGTTTTAACTTTTAACTGTAATTGATAGAAAGGTTATTCGTAGTTACATTACAGAAAAAAAACTGAAGAAAAGTTAATATTCGCAGTCACAGGACTTGAAAGATCATCACAGGGTGTCAGTTTATTTTTGAATCCTTATAATTTGAAAAGTACATGACCAAGATTTTTTTTCATATTTTTCTGATAACTGTTACGACTTGGCCTAATGCTCGATTTCGGCTTGACGTTGAGAACTGGGACACCCTGTATATAGCAATTTCGTTAAAACCGTGACACATGTAAGTCTACTTTGCGAAATAGTTTATTATTTGACATTTAGAAGTGAAAAAATGAAAATTGAAACGTACATTTTTTTAAAGCTTATTTCTTTATGTCTTCGGGATTTATTTTAGTCAGTAAAATGTTCAAAACTAATAAGAGTTGATTGCAATTACACCTGTTTTGTAGAGCAAATTTACTGGCAGAGGTGTTGTACACTCTTAAAAAATTTATCTAGCGAATCTAGACGTGTTTGCATGACGAATCTGCCCCCAATAGGAACCTGTATTATTGCATACACCATCATGTAGGGCAGGTGACTAGGTGGTAGTACAATAATTGTCCGAGATAGAATTTTTGTCAAACTCGTATATTTAATAAATTACTGAAGATGAGAAAGTAAAACCAAATGGAATTTTTTTTTTAAATTGTGGTAATTGTTTACTTTCACGGTCACCTGATTTTTTATCAACTCAAAAACGAAAAATGGATTTTATATGTATTTTTTTCAAATTGTTCGTTTTTGCATCGGATTTATGGAAAAAAAATATAAAAAATTTGAAGAATCAATATTTCTTTTAATTTTTTAGCTCCCCCCACCTGCTGATTTTATCCTGCCCGTCACTCCTTTATCTAACTTTCTCCAATTTCCAAAATATTGATTGGGATTTGGAAAATCAAATAATAAACTAAAAAAATTTTTTTTTTAAATTGTCCTTTTTTTAATAGAATACAAAAAAAAAAAAAAAACATGACATCCATCTGGATATAAATAAAAAAGTTATAACGAGTTAATCGTCAATACACGCTTTTTTCAGCATTCAAAGCTGTACTGAAAAATCAACAGAAATACTGATTTTTTCAAATTTTTGAATTTTTTTTCATAAATCCGACGCAAAAACGAACAATTAGAGAAAAAAAAAAAGTGTTGATTCTTCGATTTTATATCCTGATTGATTGACTACTTCGAAAAAAATATTAAATATTGCTCTACACATCCTTTAGTAGTATGCCAAGTTTCATCAAAATCCGAGGGGTATAAAATGTCAAAACATATATACTAGGTCCCATAAATTAATCTGTATTCAACAAGGTCTAGGTACCTTAAATAGCTTTATTAATCATTTAAAACGTACAAGAATAACACAAAGAAACAAATAGAATATCTATTAGTCATTATCGCTGTCTTCATCGATTAAAACGTGAACATAATTTTTAGAAAATAGATTCGTTAATATTTCTGCTGGACGAACTATGGGAGATTTATATCTCGCGTTTCCCAAATTATATATTAAGCAGGGCACATACGAGAAATATTCGTCTACTTTCATTACATTCAGTAACTGTTTAGTTGTCATTGTGTGAAGTTTCAATTTAGTGTTACTTTTGATTAAGAGTTTACAGTGTTTTATTGAAGCGATTTTTAAAAATGGAGAAAATCTAACATCGACAACGCACGCCCTCACACGTCCTGCGAAACGATGGCTGAAATCCATAATTGTGGGTTCGAATTACTTCCACAACCCGGTTATTCGCCTGATTTGGCACCATCTGACTTCCACCTCTTCCCCAATCTAAAAAAACATTTAGGACAGAAATTTTTATCAAACGAAGAGATTGAAGCTGCCGTCAATGCCTATTTTGAGGGCCAAGATGAGGCATTTTTTTAAAATGGTATAATGGCTTTAGAAAAATAAAACTAATTTTAAAATCTTCTGGTTTCGTTTTCATATTCAGGCCGCGAACTTTTCAATCCACCCTCGTATTTATTTATTGTTACTAAACGATGATGTATTTAATTAACAATATTGATTTTCTATTTTCTTGAAACCAATCAACAAGTAACATTTCTCGTTATATTGTATACATACAAAAATTTAATTTAAAAAAAAGTATAATAGGTTTTATTTTAAAAAAAAGTTATATTTATTCTCGATGTATCTGCAAAAATCTGCTAATTTCAACTTTAAAACACGTACATAAAAAGCCCGAATGTAAAACTTTAAAAATATTCGCCCAATGGGTATAGCAGTTCGACACGCACGAGAATTAATATGCATAATGAGATATGCAGATGGAAATGAAAATGCTGTTAATAATTATAATCAAACTGAATCGACAAATTCAAGTCAACAACTGAAAAAGACCTCTTTTTAATGATGCTGAAACTTAAATACAGAGCCCGTGGTTTAAAGATGAATGATTCTTAGTTATTCAGTTTAAAGGTAGTTTTTTAAGCTTGAGATAAATAGAATTTGTTTTAATTTTGACGTCTTATAAAAAAACTTCTGACGTCTTATAATTTTTTTTATATTTTCTTATTATATAAACGATTACTGGGGGTCTGCAATCAACGGAATCTTACTTACGTAATACTTGAACGACCCCTTTTTAGTAATTTATGTTGATAATTACTTTATTAAAATTAAAAATCTGGGATATTTACTGAAATTCTGATTTTACTCTTATTTTTAAACATACTTCTAGAGAAATGCACTGCTTAGTAAACATAAAGTGTTCAAATGCTCTAACAAAATGTTAAAACTTTTTTGGTCTATAATCGATAGTAATCCTGGTTTGTTGTGGCTTTCTTATATCAAACAACTTAAAGATTAAAAACTAACATGTTTAGTTAGAAATCTATTTTTTAAATACTTTCGCAAAAAAATGAGAAGCCCAAAATTAAAGTTGGCAGAATTTTCAATTATTAAAAAAAAGGGTGTCCCAAAATCAACGCAAGAAGTAATATTGATATAATAAAACACAGGTTTACAATTAAAAATTGTAAATTTTTTATTGATTCATAAAGTATACAGTACAGGGTTATGTACTGAATAGAATGTCGGGTAAATGGCCTCCATGGCTTTGCGGATGGTCAGGATATAACAGTTAATGGTGCTCGCTATCGCGACATAATAATCCAGTTTTTTGTGACTAAATTGCAAGATATGAATGTGGACGACATATATGTAGTTTCAACAACACGGTGACACATGCCACACAGCTTGAGAAACAATTCCAATTACTGCATGAATTATTGCCTGGTCTTGAAATTTCCCGTTTTGTCGCCTAGATCTTGCGATTTAACGCTGTTGAACTTTTTTCGTTGGGTTTTTTTAAGTTTAAGCTTTATGCCAATAAGCCCAAGACCACTCACGTTTTAAAGGAGGAAATTGAGCGCTGTATCAACGAAATTCAGCCACATTTATGTAAAACGGTCATGGAAAATTTCAACAAAAGAGTGCGTATAGTCCAGCAAAGCTGTGGAGGCCATTTACCCGATATTGTATTCCATACATAATCCTATAATGTATATTACAATTTTGAATTACAAACCTGTGTTTTCAAAATTACTTCTTGCGTGAATTTTGGGACACCCTTTATTATTATTATTAATTCAGTTTTAAATTCCGAAAATATTGTATATATGATTATACGTAATTTTATTGAATTCTATTGAATTTCTGCTATGAATTTTGCTGTTTTTTAAATAAAATTAATTAGTAAAATAAAAAAATTAGTAAACGAAAACTGCTTTTGTAGTTATATTTGTTAGAAATCCACTGATATTTAGGGAACGTGTAGGGGAAGTTACTATGTACTAGAATTCTAGCGATTCGCCTATGACTAGATACCTTGAACTAGAAGATCTAGCAAACCAAATCTAGTTGAATTTTGTTGTATTCTATTGAGAACTTGAATACCACCGAAATTTTGCAAATCTCAATGCTGGATGTTAATATTATATTAGATTTTTTACCTAGTCTATTGCTAATATTAGTTACTATTTGGAATATTATAATATTAATACCACATGTATGCCAAAAGTATTACTTTTTCCAAGTAGATTGAGTTTTAAGTAGTTTTTGGAAAAGCCCGTCTCATTATCACTTGCCTTACACACGTATACAAAATTTCAAAGCTATAGCTTACTAAAAAGTGGTCGAAATATTGATTGCAAGATTTTCCCCTGACAATAGAGAAAGTGAGTTAATCATAAAAGCGGTGTAAAAAGTCGAGATTTCTATAGATGACATTTTTATGATTGATATTTTAAAAATCATTATATGATACCCAACCTGAAGTGCTACATACTTTCGCCTATAATATCCTACACTAGATTTTTATAAATATTATATTTTTTTATTTCCTAAAAGTGCATTGACTTTGTGCTATTTTTCTTATAAAAGCAATGAGATAGTAAATTTCTTGTTCTTGTTCATTTTAATAAAAAATGTAACTTTCACTCTTTTATATCTCATACCTTTATACTTCTCTTTTGTAATGTTCATCTTATGGTAACCCTAATCATGCTCCACTTTTCCGTGAATATTTCATCCCAGTTTCCTTTCCCTCCCAATGCCCGGTATAGTCCCGGGTGGATAATGTAACAAGGTGAGCATAGTGCGCCGGGTTTATATTTATTTTTTCCTGTAGGTATATACTATACTATAGTATAAGCATAAAGACGTTTCCAGTTAAATTGCGGACACATCAATCTGCTCCCGCACGAGAAATTCCCTTTTTCAACACCTACACACATTTCTCAACCCCATTTTTCTTCCCCGGGAAGCTTTTCAGCTTGATAAACCCTGAAGTCGGGCGCGCGCTCCTTCTCTTCATATATCCAGTGGCGGAGGTGGAATCGCCCTAACAAGGATTTATACCATGGAACCATCCTGGGGGTGATTACGTGTTTACGTATTTATGACTGGCATCCAGAATCCCGGACTGGCTCCTTCGGTTGTTCGGCGAAATCGCGCGCGCTTAAAGGACGCTTGTCGAAAATTCACATTCATTCCCGGTCCTGAAAAGGGGCCCGGCACCGAATGCATATACGCCCTTATTTACATTACTTCGTGTTCATATTTCAGGTGGATGGGCCCATGTTCTCGTCAGGAGGAGCTCCAAGCTCCCCGTTTGGTCGCCCTCCCACCATCGTAAGCCTGTCGAGCATGCATTATTAAGAAATCCTTAAAAACGCTCGAGTGTCGACGGATTCCGCCGTTCTCGGGGTCGGTCGGCGCCGTTGCAATTCAAATTGGAAGAAAACTGGCGGCAGCAAGGCCCCAAGCTCCTCTTTATGGGGAATATAAGGGGATAGGGGGAGGGCAGTGAGGAATCCGCGCATTCCGCGGCAAAAAAAAAACAAGTTATGAGAAAAAGTGTTGTATGCTTATTCGAAAGAGCACATTCAGCTTGAGATGTTTACTCATATTTCACGGACTATCAAATTGATATAAAAAAGTAGGGGGGAGGGACCGAGTACCGCCTGGAATATTGCGCTGAATTGTTGCCCTTTACTAAACCTACTAAAACCCAGGCACCTCCTTCTCTTAATCCCCTTTCCTTTTAAATCGTTTATTTTTTGTTATCGCGAGAGACCTCGCATGCAAGCTCGCGCGTGTGGGATGGAAGAATGAGCTTCCCGAATTGCTTTTCGGGACTGTTTGCGTCTGCTTTTGGGGATAATTTGCTCCTATGAGCGCTTAACAGGAATCCACTTCAAATTTTGGGGCGGAAAGGACTATTGCGCGATATTTCTTAAAGGGGGGATTATCGCGAAAGAAAAAAAAAAGAAAAAAAAAATAAGGGACAATTTAAAGGGCTCCTGGAAGTTATCCAACTCTAATGGGTTCGTTCGTTTTTTACCCTTATTTTTCGCTTCAAAGTAACAAAAGATATACATTGTTGCGACAAAACGTTAAGTATTCATAAATGAAAAGTAGGCATACACACTGGCATAAAAAAACATAAGTTCCCTACTTTTTTGCATTTCGGAGGTTATTTTATGGGTTCAAGTTCCTGTACAATGAGCATTTCATGTGAAGTGCATGCATCCTGTTATACTATATATGTATTGTATGTTTTCAACCTTTTGTTAAGGTTTTTTTTTAAAATAGCGACAGGTTTTCAGCGAATGCCAAAAGAGCTTATTATTCAGAGAGTAATCTTCGGCATTGTCTTAAGTTTAAAATAATTTTAGGTATATAAGTATAAAAAAATATACTAAAGTAATCAATAACATACATAAAGATATGTAAATATATCTAAACATGATTCATGAGCGGGACTAATAAGATTGCAATCGTACATTAAAATTTTGAATAACGAAATCTCGCATTAACATTATCAAAATTTTGTTTTGATAGATTAAAATCACATAATTAGAGAAAGACGTTTAACAGATTGAGAGTTTGACGTCTTACAAATTTTGCTGATAAATATTGAAATGAATATACACTTCACTTTTGACCCAAAATTCGTGAGGAGACCTCAATTAAAACTGAAAGCCTGAAAGTTGTCATAAAAATTGTGAAAAATCTATTTCTATCCTTTCTGTGGAAATAATTTTGCAAAAATGCTGAAATCATCGCGCTTTTCATAAAAAAAATGCGTGCTCGTCGTTGTCAGGCGAATAAAAGACTTCCCTTAAATCAGCAAAAAGTTTGAAGTATGTATACGAATTTCAATGAAGTTTTGCTGAAAGTGATAGTGGAAACTTGGTTTTTTAAAATTTCAAAATTAAATATCTTTAGATGGAGTAAAATGTCTGTATATTTGACACTTTTGATCCAAAATGAATGTTTGTACGAGATTCTATCAAAATTCGTGAATAGACCTCAAATCGAAACTATTCTAAAAAAACATTTCTGTAGTACGAATTTTTCACTTCAAATTACTTTGTGGTTTGTCTAATTTCTGCGAGTTTTTTTAAAATAATGAACTTAAAAAAATGTCTATGAAATCTTTGAAATATTTCAATATATTTCAGTTAACAATTGTCGAAGTTAGAGGTCTCGATACGAAGGACGAAGGTATATTTGAACTTTTAAACGCCTATCCTTAACTTTCGTGTGGCAGTAATTTTGTATGTTTTGTACAAAATGTGATGATTTCAATGAATATTATTTTGCATGAATGGATTAAAAGGCATTTTTCTTTAAATAGTTTTCTTACATAAGGATAGCATGACTAAAAAAATTAAACTATTGAATAAATCAGTATGAAATTTAACTAGAATTTTCAATATGTATATGCATATCACCATATCATGGTCCCCATGCAAAAATAAGGGTGATATGGTTATGTTTTATTATGAATTAAAATTCAGCCATTGGACTGTCAATTCAAACAAAATGTCTTAAATAATTTTTTTTTTTTAGTTTGGATTGGACCCTAACTACATATAATTAATTAAATGCCGCGTCAATTTCTTATTTGAGTTAACAACAGCAAAATTAAAATTTCTTCGTTGAAAATATGTTAGATTATTACTATTGGATTATTTTCGTAAATTACGTACTATAGAAAAATAGAGTTAAAAGGTAGAAAAAAACTTATTTTGGGTACTTTTAAAAATACTAGGAATCTTAAAATGTTCCTTAATTGAAAATTTCTAAAAACATAAATGTAACTTAACAAAAATTTCAAATAATACGTTAGAGAATATTTTCGTTAACGACTTTGTGTAATCTGCATAAAATAATATACTTAGCTTATGTAGCTTTAGTAGCTGTGTAGCCATAGCTTAAGGTTCAACCCGACTAGAATTTATAGGGGGCATGCCTAATGAAGCGTATGGGCCTCATGTGGTAGGTGAGGGGTATGCCGATAGAGGGATTTCCCCGTAGATTCCTCATGAGGACCTCACAAAATAAAATCAGCGATACTGAAGTGAGGTTTACGTTATGAGTTTCTCACAAGGGTCTTATGAGGCAAACCTAATGCATTTATAACCTGACAATGAAACAGGCAATCCCACCATTTGCCTTACGGGGGTTCGATTAGGCCATATTGAATCCGCCATCTTGAATTTCTAAATTTGGACAGCGGATTTGAAATCAGAATTCCGCAAAACCCCTATGTACCAATTTCCATGAAAAATGTGTAAATCGGGTAGCAATTATTTTGCCTCACGAGGACCACATTCGGCATTCATAATGATGCGCGAATGAGGCAAGGCAATATTTGCCCTTCGTGCGTCTTATACGGCAGTCTTATGGGACCCACACGAGGCTGTATGGCTAGCCCCTTAGGGACCCTAGCTCCCGACTAGAATTTATAGGGGGCATGCCTCATGAAGCGTGTACTCCTCCAAAATTCTAGTCGGGAAGCTTTCATGTCAATTTCGTTTTGAGATCCTGATCCTATAATTTTGTTATTTTTTTTAAAAATATTTCCAAAATTTCTAAAATATAGTTTCTTGTAATATTTAATCCTGTTTTTCTCAAAAATTTGAATTAATTCAACATTTTCGCTTGCGTATTCTCAGTCTATGGAAGAAATCCAATTAAAATCCTCCTGAAACTTTTCTGAGAGTATTATCTTATCATAAACTTTTAATTAGCACACATTTTGGTTTGAAATGCGAGGTCCAGGAAGAAGGCTAATTTTGGCCTATTTTTGAGGTCACTCTTTGAGATCTGAAGTAGTATCCAGACCGAAGTCATGAGGGTTCAAAAATACGCGAGAAAAGTTCGGGTAGCGTCTTTTTTGGAGTTCGACTTGGCGTAGTTCCCCCGCCGGGTTATTTTCACCCCCTTGCAAGGGTGGATGTCAATGAAAACGAAGCGCAAATGTATGACAATTGCTATGTAATGATCATCTTAAATTGTGACTCATGAATACAATTTTTTTCAGATATTTTATAATTTACTGCCATTTTTCATGCATGAGAGTTTTACCCTATCTAAGGGGTGTATTTAACAATGTTCATATATTTTTTTATGTCGCTGCTTTTTTTTGGTATTCTACGTGACCTAAAGCTTTAAAATATATAAGATTGATTGAGATTAAATAAGATAAGATAAACTTGTTTATCTTCTTTCGTTATCGAGATATTAGAATTTTAATGTCAAAACTTTATTCAACTCAAACACATTATAAAATTCAATCTCGTCAACTTTGATCAATTGTTTCTCAAAATTGAAACAGATGCTCGTCTTTAAAATTTTCACAAAATAGGCTAAATTTGCAATATGTTTTATTTGCAGTGTATTTTTGTCTTTTTTTTCGAAAAATATCTAAATAGTATGTAAAATAAAGAATAAGTTTTAAATGTTATCTAGTGTATAGATTCTTTATCAAAAATATTTAAAACCGACTGAAAAAGGAGTTCCCCTTGAATAATAAAATCTTGTCTTTTTCTACTTATCCTAAGGAGTAGAATCATTCAATTCACTTACCCTCTTTTTCTGTTAAAAATTCCCCTTAAAATGCGCAACCATCGTCGACGCTTTAAAAACACTCAACTGAGCGTGAATTTTTTATTTAATTTTTTTTTATTTTTTTTTTCAAAATGGACGAAGTGCCCGATTTAGAGCCAATGCATAATCCCCACTCTCCCGCCGCACTTCATCCGGGATCAAGTGGAAAAAAAGGCAGAAAAGTAAACTCGAGAGGAAAAATTGAGATATCCGAGACGGTGCCGATAAATTCCTCTTTTCGTGAGGGAATCGCACGAAACGAACGCCTCCAGCAACTGGCTGCGGCTCATATTCGCCCTCGAATCGACGGCCGGCCGGGGAAAAGTTTGCGTTTGGTTATCACCAACGACTTAACCCCTTTTTTCGCTGAAAGCCGGGCACCACCGGCAGAATCAGAAAACTGATATTGCTCCGATGTTTGCTCATTTGAAAGATGATACCTCTCCCCGGGATAGTCGTCGTCGGGAGTGCCAGACCAAAGTGCGGTCATATCGCCGAGAAGAAGAACAATCCCAATGGAAGCGGGGGAATGCGTCAATCGCTTTGCATGACTCAACCGCCACAAAAACCCCCAATCCTGAGCCCCATCGGTTATCGAAGGAAGAACTGTACAAACAAGCCGATGGCATTCCACCGCCAAGAGGGAAGAAACAAAAAAGAAAAATACAAGGAGTAATATAAAAACACAAAAATAAAAGGAGCGCAAAAAGAAGTGAAGAAAATCCATTGCTTTGCTCGCCGACATCGTTGTTGTTGGTCTTGAATGTTTGTAGCCGGGCGGACGAACAGGTCGTTCCCGCCCTCTGCCCCTTGTTCTCCCCCCTCGAACCACTCCCCTTCGTTAGTGTGCTATCCATCCCCATCAACCATCAGGAACATGAGACCGGAGCTCGAGCGCATCAATTTTTGCCCGGATCTCGATGTGCTTCGATTTCATTTCAATAGCCTCACATGCGGGAAATCGACTTCGATATTTAACGGCAAGACGGCGACGCGGCGGACACCAGCGGAGGTGATGTTATTCGATACCCAGCTTTCTTGGTTTTCAGGATTTTATCCATTTCGAGGGCTTCCCTAATGACGACGATACTTCCTCTCCTCAGTCCTGCTGGAGGTTGTCTGCCCGGCCATTGGTGTCATTTTAGCACCGCCGAGAAGCCCCACAGGACGAGCCTGCGACGATAATGGGCTTCGTCGACTTAATTGAAGGCGCACATGTGTCCTTCTCGAGCTCAAGTACCAGCCAGGGGGACCTACCACCCAGTGGCGTCGCTGAGGTTGGGTGAGTATCCGGGGTGAAAATTTGTATGTGTTGCTCCCATATAGAGTTTGTTTAATTCAGTATTTATTTTTTTATTATACAAATTTCTAGATTCATAAGTAAACAGGGGCGTAACAACACAATGTAGGGTCCTTGGGAAATTTTTAGATTCGGGCCCTCAAAAAATTAGGCTGGTCTTTTTAGCGTCGTAGAAAATTGATATTGTGCATAATAATGTATCTTATTAACCCACATATTTTGCGCTTGTTAAAATATTCATATAAGAATTGGTATTCGAAAAAATTAGGCAAATTATATATTCAAAAAAAATTATTGTGTAATTTTATATTATTTTGGTTTGTTCATGCGGTTAGTAGATAAACATAAATAATTATTATAATCAAGTACAATTATTTTTTTGGGCTTTCATTTCGGATAAAATGTCAATTATTTCATCAAACTCTAAATTCCGGACAAAGTATTGAACTATTGAAAGTATTGTCCAGTTGTGCCACCCAGAAATAGAAGATCAATTTTCAACTCGGAAAACAAGCTTATTATCTATATAGAAATACTTCAAGCCTTTATGGAGCACCATTAACACTTCAAGGTGCAAATTGTCATTATAAAAATGTTACAAATTAAACTAAATACTTTAAAGATGATTCTTATCTTAATTCTTAATTTGCACTTAAGGGGTCTTTCAGGGAAAAAAATTTTGGAAAACATTTTTTTTTAATATATAGTTTTTTCATAGAAATAAAAGAGATATCATTTTGAACATTTTCAGGTATGCTTATTTAACTTTAAAGAGTATAAAAAAATATTTTTGGATTTTCGTTGATTTTTTGTGCCATTACAAATTTAAAAAAAAAAAAAAATGCCGGCGGGCATGATTTCTAGCAACACCTGAAAAATTATTTCCCAACATCAAACTCATTCTATTTCGAGCAATAGCCACTTCAACAAGGAATAATTAGTATTGTTTTTTTTTTCGGATGATCCAGTCGCCAGAAATCATGCCCACTGTAATTTTTTGATGTTTTTTTTTTTTTAATTCGTAATGGCATAGAAAACCAACTCAAAAATATATTTTTGTACTCTTTAAAGTTAAATTAACAAACATAAAAAATTTCTTAACGATATCTCTTTTCTTTCTATGGGAAAAATATTTAAAAAATAATAATTTTTCGAAAATTGGCGCTTCTACAGGATGGCGCAAAAAAGACGCAGAAGTTTGAATAGCCTATAATTTCTTTATTTTAATTTGTTTATTTCATGTTTTTTTCCAGTTTTGTTTAGAGACTTCGCAAATTTAGCGAAAGAAATTTATTGAACTTAATTTCGAAAATCGACGATCAATTACGACATTTTTGACGAACACAAGAAAGAGCGATTTTAATTAGCAGTCGTGCCACGTTTGCCGGATTTAACCCTTTCCGATTTATTCTTTTGAGGATATTTAAAATAACTTGTATATGTGAATAAATTAGGAATCATACTAAAAAATATTATTCGAGAAGAAATTCGAACGATAACTCCTGAAATCTTAGTTTGGCAAGTAATCATGAATAAACTTACATGACATTGATCCTGCATGATTTCAACAGGATAGCGCTATGTGCCATACAGACACAAACTGTCGATTTATTGAAATCACGATTTAGCGATAAAGTGGATCTGTAAATTGACCTCCAAGATCATATTATCTGTTGTCGATCTACGCTGATAAACCAGCACTAATTGACAACTTGGAAGCCAATATTGTTCGTGTCATTCGTGGCATACGGCCAACTGAAAGGAAGCGGTGGTTATATACCTGAAGTCATTTTAAAATATTAATTGTCATAAATTAGTCTTTGGAGTAAAAACCAATTTTTCTACAAAACTTAACTCTTATTTTTTTAAATTTAAAGTTGTGTCGAGCTTAAAAAAATACTTTTTAGAACATCCCTAACACCAAATTAAAATTTTCAGGCCTACTGCAAGCAAAATGTAGCCCGTTTTTATCGAATATCTTACATGAATATTTTTTTAAAATTCTGTAGACAGAAAATACGATAAAAGTTGAGAACGTAAATAAAAGTTAAAAATGTTTTTTCAGTATTTAACTAGACATTGAAGTTTACAAAAAAGGTAAAAAATACAAACGTACAGACAAAAACATCAAACTCTACAGATATTTCTTGATTAGACTCTTGCTGAAAATTTTAAAGGCAGGAAACGTTTTTAAAAAGTGCGAAATTCACTCGTTTTAGGGTATATTTTCAAAAGTACTCACGTAAGGTGGGGAATAAGCGAAACTTATTATTTGAGGATATTGAGGATATTTAAAATAACTTGTATATGTGAATAAATGAAAAATCATACCCCAACTAAAATATATTATTCGAGAAGAAATTCGAACGATAACTCCTGAAATCTAGCGAAAAGTCATGAAAAACGTGTTAGAAAAAGCGCGACAATGCAAAGCTAGATTCTGGTTTTAAATTAAGAGTTTTAATGTCAGTACTCGAAAGTAACCGGTATTTTTTAAATTTTCAAACGAAAAATGTACATACAAAAAGGCACTAAAATACGAAATATTTTAACAATGCTTGAATTTTTGAGAGCATTATCGACGCAAAGTATTTTATAGTGAAATAATAACAATCAAAACGGTCATATAATAAAAATACCTAGTGAATCTGTAGGTAAGCGTTGTACCCCACTAAAATATTTAGTTGAACAAAAAATAATAATAAAAATATCTGGATATCTAATTTCAATTTTATCCTGTATCTTGTTTTGCTTATTCCTTAGAAAAATAATAGTTCCAAAAAAGGAGCATTTATGCAACAGCAATATCATTTCTTAGATAAATAAATAATAGTTATATTATAAACCTTGATCATAATGATTTTCATAGAATTTTAAAATTTTTTTCAGCTTGGACTTTGTATCTGTTTGTCATCGTATTACGAGGGGCGTTCAATGTATTCTCGGTATCGGGGTGATAAACTAATGATGAGGGTAATTAAATTATCTCATTAGTTAAAGACACTCTTTGAGGGTATAAATATAAAATTTTATCTAATTGTCACCATTAGTATTCAAGATATCATTACGAAAAGGCAACTACGATGACTGATGCGACAATGTTGAACAAAATCGAGCATCGCGCTGTGATAAAAAGGAGTTTTTGGAGCTCTGTGGTGAAAATCCGCATAGTATTTTCGACTGAATAATCACCGGTTCATCACTATGATCCTGAGAGTAAGCAAGAGTCCATGCAGTGGCATAAAAAAGGAACAAACCCACCGAAGAAGTTTAAAGTCACCCCATCCGCCGGAAAACTCATGGCCACAGTGTTTTGGGATTCTAAGGCAATCTTACTGATTGAGTACACAAAAAAGGGTCAAATTATTACTGCCGCATCTTACGCAAACACCCTACGTAATTTAAAGGAGGCAATTAAAAAGCAAAAAGACGTGGAAAATTGACCGCAGGTGTCTTGCTTCTTCACGACAACGCGCTGGTTCACACAGGGCTCGTTGCCAAAGCTGCTGTGCGGGAGTGGGAATTTGAAGAAATCAATCATCCACCCTACAGCCCGGATCTGGCCCCTAGTGATTACTTTCTGTTCGCAAATCTTAAGAAAGATCTTCGAGGTAAGCATTTTTCCGACGATGAAGAGTTGAACGCGGCAATTGATGAACATTTTTCAGATAAGGAAGAAAAATATATTTTAGGGGGTATTGAAAAGTTACTTTCCCGCTCAAATAAGTGTGTTGAGGTGATGGCGGACTACATTGAAAAATAAATTTTATTCAGAATTTTCTGCTTATTCTTTCATGTCTATACCGAGAATATATATACATATATATATTCGTTATACTCTTAATTTAACTTAATAATTATAATAATACTAATATTTTTGTGATCTTTATAAGGGTGTTACCCGGGACAGGACCCTTTCTTCAGCACTTCCTAAGCTACGCCACTGAGGGCAGGAAATTTAAAAGTCTCTGAGATGAGGCGGGGTGAAGGTTTTAATGAACGCACTTTTCTCACTTAGTCGAATTCCCTTCTTTAATGAAAAGCTAAACAAACTATTAAATTCTCTCCCTCGCCGACATCAAGGTATAAGGCCCACGGCACAGTCGGGTGTGGTTGCAATTTGCAAATTGGAAAGAATTCTCATTTAAACGGGCGTTATAAACTCAATGAAGCAATAAAGATCACTTAGTCGATTGTATGCTAAGGGAAGAGGGGAGGAATCCTGCAATCGGGTGCTCCCCCGCCGCCTCACAGCGCCGCTCGATTAATTACGTTCACGAAAGCCGCAACTGACTGACATGAACAAATTGATTGCTCCTTCTTGGTGATGCGCTTTTCTGTTGGAGTTGCATCTGCGAAGAAGGCTCTGCGGATGCTGCAGACAGACAGACATACAGACATACAGACAGACAGCCAAACAGAGAGACAGACGTTGCAGCAGCAGCAGCGGCATCATCGTAGCACTCGGACCATTCGTAGAAAAGCAACAAATGCTAGAAAGACACACATCAAACGGCCCCGAAAGGCTGCTTCTCATGCGTGATAAATTTTCCCGTAGATCCTGGCTCCATCATCCCGAGACAGATCCGGGGATCTCGGGGCTTTGCTGTCTGATTTATATGCTTCAGTAAGCTGAGATAATCACTGGGGCGATTATGTGCCATTCGCCGGGCGAACAATTATTTCGACAGGTATGGGACCCGGTTCCCCGGTTTTCTGGAATCCTGAACCCCGAACCCGGACGGACCGGTCGGCCGTCCTCTGTCCTTATCTCTACCGCTCCTCAAGGACCTCAAGTGCTTTAGAGGTTTTTAATTGAAACGTTTTCCGGAGGGCGGAAGGTTTGTTCTATACAGCCGTAGGGGTTAGGGGTGTATGGATCACACATATGTGATATGTGTGTATGTGATGAATTTATCTAGATTTCTAGGCTTAACTCTCCGGGTAGGGTTATGTTCGCAGTCGCCTCATAAGATGGCGATGGGGAACGAGTGTAGCCTCATAACACGTTATATCTGGACGTGCTGAGTGGCAGGAAATTAAGGGACAACGCCAACCAGCCAACCCCCTCAAAGTCTAAATGTTTTGGCATTTGTGGCTGCTTAAGGTATTCGGGAATAGCTGACATTTTCTGGGGATATAGTTTATAAACCCTGATTCAACCCATCTTGTCTTATGTGTTTTCTGAAACTATACAATTTACCCTTAGACTATTCCTTTTGTGATGATCTGTTTGATACATTTCCTAACAATTACTTTGTGCCCGCGAACTGACTTTGATTTGGGCCTAGATGGTAATTTGAAATGTATAAATGATTTCGTGAACTTCATGTTATGCTATTCGCTTTCAATTTGTTACTTGAATAGTGAATATTAAATACATGTTAAGAGTTATTATAACACAGAAACTATTATATCACAGTCAAGAAATCTTAAAATCTTGAAAGTTAGGTTTTCGGACTCATTATGTATTAGTGGATCTCCTGAAAGGGAATGGCTATGAGAAAATATTTTGTTATCAGTATAATTATTCTTTAATTAACGCTGGGGAATAACAAAATTGTCAAATTGTCAGATCTCACTTACTAGAAAATGTTATATATTATTGATTTTAATACAGAATATATGTAAAATTAGGTTAGTTTAAAAATTAATTTAGGGTTCTGCATTTCAGACCAGGGTTGTTCAAGTGTGAATTATATTGTGATTATTTTAAAGGCCGTAGCAGGATAAGAGTGGGTGGGCTGCCCCCGCATGTATCTTGCTCATTTTAATGTGGTAAGTTGCTACGTTGATGGGATTAATTTATGCCAAATATCAATTTCAAAAAATGTTTTTTACACTAGTTATAACGAATTTTTGGAAAATTTAAAAAATGAAGTTTCTTTAAAATGGCTGAACCGATCTTGATGGCTAAAATATATGTTATACAGAGTACCAAAGTAGTCTTGGGAAAAATGTCGAATATTAATTTATTTAATTAGAATGGGGTAAAAAAAATATTTAAATTTTCAAAAAATTATTTTTTTTATGAAATCCTTTTTGTACCACCGCCAATTTTTTCCTGTAGTGCACTTAGATCCCAAGCTATTACATATATTGTTTTTGGAAATTATCGAAAGGGTACTTCATAGTTTAAAAACAAGAAAACTTTTTTTCTTCTACCAAATTCAAGTTGTGATTTTTGATAAGGTAAGCACACTTTAAAGAGAAAATAATTTAAAGAATAATTTCTAACTAATTTTGTGCTTATACAAAATATGAGAATCATCTGTTAGAATTTAATTTTCGACATTTTTACCAGACTGCTTTAGTACCCTGTATAACATATATTTTAGCCATCAAGATCTGTTCAGCCATTTTCGAGAAAATTCATTTTTGCAGTTTTCCAAAAATTCGTTATAACTAGTGTAAAAAACATTTTTTGAAATTTGTATTTGGCATAAATTAACCCCATTAACGTAGCAACTTACCACATTAAAATGAGCAAGATACATGCGGGGGCAGCCCACCCCCTCTTATCCTGCTACGGCCTTTACCCAAAAATGTTTTCAGCACCTGCTTTTGTCTACCGATTGCATAAATTTGACCATATCTCACCAAATTTTAATAAGCTTGGGATAAAACATTTTATTTTTCAGAAAAGCGTTCTCTTATTAAAATACAATCTTATTTTATACAATCGACTTCGTACCCTTGAATTTTTTATATTATTGTAGTCTAAGCGAACGAATTCGAATAACATTTTAATTTAAAAAATTTATCAATTTAATATCTGAATTTAAAAATCTTCAATCATAACACTCTGGTATAATTTTTTCATTGCTCTTTAATTGAATTTATTGATGACATTTGTTTAAATTTCTGCATGACTAATTGAATCGTCTATCCAGAACATAAGGAAATTATCACTTAAATTGAATTTTTCATGAGTAACACAGAAAAGATTTAAAATTTCTTTAAAATAACATCAACTTCCAGGGCTTACAACCACTTTTGACTCAAAACTTACTCTAAATATTTTTTAGTTCAACTTTTGAAGTTTTGCATGGATGAAAATTATGGCAATTTGATGCACATTTCTAAAAATATGAAATCTTTATTCTGGATAGCTATTAGTAAGCTTCCGTTCAATACAAAATGTTTTATTGCTCTGGATAGACGAAAACGCATAAAACTATATTAATTTACAGCATGCGACGGATTTTGCCCTATTGAGGAATAACTAGGTTATCGATCGAGTAATTTGATTGTTTATATAATTTCTGGGTATTAGTAACAAACTATTGCAAAATCTAGATGATCGTTGGCTATATTTGCTACTATGTGTTTGGGTTTCCTTATATCAAAAATTTCTTTTTTTGTCAAAATGTATTTTCAATCTATGTATATTACGTACACTGCAAAAATACACCTTTATTAAAATGTTATTTTCTTAATGTTAATCACTAAAAAATGTTAATTTGAAAAAAAATATTATCAAAAAAATGTCCAACTGATATTAAAATTATCTTAATGAAAATGATTTTGTTGGTTTAACATTATTTTATCAAATTCATAGTAATATAATGAAATGTGCAATTTATCAAACAGATTTGATAATATTTGCTCTTTTCGGTACATTAAAAGCATTGGTTTTTAAACGTTATTTTAATTGATTATATAAAAAATATCTCAACATTTAATATCGCAAGATTATTTTCTAGAAATTGTTGAGAGATTATGGAGATTACAACGAATTCCAAAAAATCACATTAATTCTAATAACTTTTACATTCAAATTTTGATAATCTGATGTTTTTAGTTCATGAATTAATAATTGTTTTGATAGTATTCATATTATCAAAATAACGTGTTTCTCTATGGTTATACTATATTTATTTTTTTGTAAATGCTTTTAAATAGCAAACTATGATATCGTTCTTTTAACCCTCTGTAGCCATACCTCTTTCCAATAACGTGAAGGCCATATGGGTGCAAATATGGTTTCACTATTTTATTTTATTATACATTCTATGTGGTTTAATATTTTTTATCGATAAAGATATGATTTTTAAAAATGGTAAAATTTTCGTGGGAATTCAAATATTTTATTAGCAAAACCGTTTAAGTGCACTATCACATAAAAAACCGACGATTTTTATATCAACTTTTTCAAAAATTGGTTTTTTACGCAAAAAATCATTTTTTTTTTTTTTTATTTATAAATATAGCAATGAAACTTTGGAAAAACAAAGATAAATACATATATTAAAATAAAAAAATTGTTTGTTTAATAACATATATGTTAAATATTTTTAACAAGTGCTTGAAAAAAGGATAATTTAAAAAAAGTAAAAAATGATGTTACGTCCAAAAAATGGTTCATTTTAGGAATTTTTGTTTATAATACATATATTAATCATTAAATTTACATTATTTAGATAAATTTTAAAAAGAAAGAGGCGAGCATCCTTTCTGAGGAATGAGTTTACCTTATCCTGTCTTCCCTTTGATTACCAACAATTTTGGGTTAGTAGGTTAAACTACATTTCTGAAAACAATTCTAAATAACTTATTTCCGTATGGCTACAGAGGGTTAATGCACCAGCAATATGCCCCACAAATGTTATCTTTAAAGATCGTTTCAGTTTCTTATATATGTAAATTCCATAGCAATCATCACCTTTTATTTTCTATACCACACTTTTATTTAATATGTCAAGTTTTGGTTTTAAATTTAGTTTTTGATGCAAAATGTAGATGAAGTTAGAGAATCATCTTTGACATGCAGACAGACAGACACAGAAATCTCACTATAAATGTTTCGTTTTACTTTTTTCTGTTTGTAACGTGTAACTTAATGCATAGAAATAGAAAAATTTTAAGATACTTCCATTGTTGGAAAGACAAGGCCAAATAAAAAAAGACCCTACTTTTTTTTTTTTTTAGCAACCATTATCTATCTAATAGCCTAATACACTGAAAATTGTTTAAATTTCGTCACCGTCAAGTAAATTGTCATGAGATCTTTCCATTAAAACATCTCCGTCATCCGAGAGAGAGAGAGAGAGGGGGGTCCGCTAAAATTGCTCGTCTGACAGGAAAAAAGCCCTACACGCATCTCCGTCGAATCGAAAGCGACGACAGCATGGCATCCGTGAAACATCCGTCAAAGTGACAAAAAATTCTGTTCCAGCTCGTAATGTCGTAATGATTTTAAAGTGACTTTGAATTGAGAGGAGTTTCGCGTTCCACACACGGAAAGACCGCATATTGTAGGGCTTTTTTTTTGGGGGAGGACGGAGGCGGTCTGAGCCCAAGTATACGTGATATTAGGGCTCACGCTACTGAGAACGTGGATTCCCCATTTGGGCACAAAGTCAATCGATTAGATGCCACAGGGACCAGGTCGGATAATAAAATATTTAATACTCTGATTGAATCGCTCACAATAGAAAACCACTTTGCGAAAGTGATGTCTTTTCTTATATAAGAATTATTGGAGAGAGATCGATACGTCTCCCGGCCGCCCAGGATACGAAATCCAGATACCACCCCCCGCCACTAAATGCAGAGGCGGCGGTGGCAGTGGCGGCGGATGAGCACCCGAGGTGGTGTGTGCAGGTTTGCGTTATGTAACCTGATGGGCATGTTAACTTAGTTAACGTCAATATTGTGTTCACTCACCATGCGGTCCGTTTTGGTTACATTAAAGGAAGTGAAATGTATTGCTCCAGTTAATGGACTTCACTTGCAAGATTGGATGTATATGCCTTTGTTATTGACAGGCCCGAGATGGGGGAGCACTGAGCACCACCGGTCCCACCCTGGGATATTTTACTTTTCCTGACAGCCAATATAATTCGCAGTGTGCAATTTGATTAGGTCCCTCTCTACAGCGCACAATGTACGAGGAGAATGAAACGCCACTATCTTTGGGGGTGTAACATCACTTTATTTTTTTTTTTGTTTGGGGGTGGGTGCCGGGCGGCCCAATAAACCCTTAACCTATCCGGTATAAATTTCTATGCTCTTACTGTTCGAGAGGTTTATTGGACCCTTTTCTTCGATTTGTAGCACTAATTTTGTCAAACTTAATGAAGGTGGATTCAGCTCTTTAATTCTGATACCTTTTTTTTTCCACACGGAGAGATTTTTTTTTTTTTGATAAAATCACCGTAAAATTGACGTTTTTCCTTTACAATTTTCAGCCATAGAGAAACACGTTATTTTGATAGCATGAATACTATCAATCCCTTCTTTACTATAATTTTAATAAAAGTTAACGTAATATTGAAATAAGATATTATCAATATACAATAACTTTTAAATCAATATGTTGAATTTTACATTTGAACTTATAACGTATTCATATCATTCTGATACTTCTTATGGTTAAATTGTAATTTTGGAAATGAAAGCTTTGAAAGTAAGGGTTATTAAAATTAATGTGAATTTTAGAATTTGTTGTAATATATTTAAAAATAATGGTTTGAACCCAAATCTGTAATTATTCAACAATTTCCTGTCTTCACGTTACAACTTTCAAAATGATATTTTTACTAGGTAGTATAATAGAGCAGAATATCACTTTTTCATTTTAAATTCCACAATCATTATGAAAGTTTTTATTATGGAAATAATAGTTTGTTACATAGAATTGAAATTTTGTTGCAGACAAATTGTAATATTGATAGTGTTTTTTGATATAAAAATGTAACTATTAATTTGATAAGATAATGTTAAACCAACAAAATCACTTCATTAACCCGTTAAGGCCCAAACGGACGCATTTTCATAAGTTTTATGAAATTTTACTGAAACCTTCACATAAAAATTCTGAATTGGTTTTATGCAAAATTTCATGAACTTTCAGAATATGATAATGACTTATAATTAAAATTGGAACTACAAAGGTTATGTTTGCTTTTTTTAAACAAAAATCGTGTTTTTTCAAAATTTATTTTTACCAAATTATTATTTATGGCTCGAAACCAATGAATAATTTGACAGAAAAGGAATAATATCGCGTCCACGGACCCTGTTCGTTAATTTGCAGATGCGTACGCTTCGAAATTCAAAATGGCTGTATCCAAAATGGCGTTTGAATGTCGAAAATTCAATGACATATAATATTATGACTATTAAAAAAGAAGTTCTTAATGGATTTATTTAGAAACTTATACAGGAAGATTTTTGAGTGATTGCGTATCTGAGGTCAAATTTAAGAAATTCAAAATGGCTGGTTCAAGATGGCGGACAAAGACATCAAATTTTATAAATTTGATCATAAAGTAGCTCTAGGGGGTTTTCGGGGTTGCTGATTGCGAATCTGAGGACAGATTTGAAAAGACAAAAGTGGCGGATCCAAGATGGCGGTCGAAAAAATTAAAATCACACGGGTCTGATCAAAATTTTGCGCTGAGGGGTTTTTGGGGTCGCTGATTACGAATCATCTCAGATTCAGCTCAAAAAAGCAATTTTTAAGTTAAAATTCGATTAAAAATTTAGTTTCGATAAAAACAGATTCGAAAATTGAACTTTTGCGGCTTAATTGGGTTTAACAGATAAAGCGATTTATTTTGATTAACTTAAAAAATATGGTAAATTTACTAGCAAGTGACCTAAGAAAGGGCTAATTTAACTTTCTTATTAACTATTATGTATTTTTTTAATTATATGAATTCGAAGCATTATGGTGCATATTAAGCGAATAAAAAAAAAACAATTCAATTTTAAGAGGATTTCTGTAACAATAATCTGAAATGATTGGCATTTGCAATAACATAATTCCTGATTGGATATTAGTTTCATTTAATCCAAAAATATGTGTATTAATTGTTTCATGTTTTTTTTAATATCGAAAAACACATTCTTTGCTCATTCTTCTTTTATTTTTAAATTGGCTATAAATAGTGTTTGTTTTACGCATCTAGTACGAAATTGTTTATAGAAGGTCATTAAAATCATTTTCAAGAACTCAATTCTCGATACGTGACCTAAAACTTTAGAGAAAACTATAAAAAACTGACTATTCAGTCAAAAACTTTTACCCATAAACATTTTTCTGAGTTTCGACCTAGTTTTTGATCTGCGGAAGATAGCAATTTATTGAACAATTTGTGTTTTCTCTTCGGGAATGCATAATACTTTTAGTTTTATATTTGAATTCAAGAAAACTTTCTCAATTCAAAGAATATTAGTGGTTATTAGAGTGAATTACTTGTGAATACTTACTTTACGATTCATTAAGGCTTTAGTGAATGCAGTATGCAGAAATATCCTTACCTGAAAATAAATAAAAATGTATTATTATTAAATTCAGTAAAATTGCTTAAAATATGTGATATTTAGTATATAAGTTATTGCTATCAATTTCATACTCGTATATATATCTCTACCTAATAAAAATACAACATGTGTCTGTCTGTCTGCTCATATGCAAATACATTATATAGAGTCAAATTATAGACTTTACTTCATTAAAATCAATTCAGTATTTCCAAAGTTAAAATGTGTTTATTTGCCATTTAAATTTTGCGAAATTGTAAGAAATTTCAATTGCAATGAAAAATATTTAAAGAAGTTGCAGTTAAAACGTTTAATAGATAAAGCCTGAAATATTATTTTCAATTAAATACTCCGGTAAAGGCTATAGCGGGATAAGGGGGTGAAATCTGCCCCCAGCGAAATCACTACGACGGGTAGTGCTTTCGATAGGTTGTGTCAAAAGATGCCTCCATGCCAATTTTTAGCCTTCTAGGTGTACAATTACCAATAAAATCGGTTTCGTCCCATTTTTCGAAAATAAATTCGAAAATTTCCACAAACATTTACTTTTGTGTTACCAATAATCATGGATTGCAGATTTTTATCTCTAAAATTGGGGTCAAGAGAGCCATTTTAATTTTTCAAATTACTTTTAGGTTAGAAACTCTATTTTTCCATTGTTTTTTAAATCTTTTTTTCCGTTCTGTTGAACAGCGCAATCAAAATATCGAATTTCAGGGTGCGTTATTCCGAAAAATCAAAAAAAAAAACGTTTTTTTTTCCACTTTTTTAAGATATAACCTCAAAATTCAAGGTAGCAATACGTACCCATACAACCAAAAATAGTCCAGGACTCATTTTCAGTTAAAAACATGATTGCAGGATCAATTTTTACGTCTTAAAAATCGAAAAAACTAATTTTTTTTTGGTATTTTAACCATTTACTTGATATATAACCTTAAAATTAAAGAGCGCAATGCTCACCCATATGGCCAAACACGGTAGAACTTATTTTTAGGTAAACGCATTCTTTTAGTATCGATGATTACGTCTCAAAATTAAAAAAACTAAGTTTTTTGACATTTTTGCCATATATTTAAGGCATAACCAGAAAAAGGCGTAATGCTTGCCGATACAACCACGTTCAAGGACTAATTCTTAAGTGATTTTTTTTTTAATTTTCTTAGACTACATAGAAAGAATATGTGCTTCAAATTTTATATTGATCTCAACAAATTTATGATACGATTTATTTAAGTTACAAGAGTAGGTAAGGGGCACCTTTTTTTTTTTTTTTTTTTTTTTTGTGGAGGTAGGGGAAATTCCTTTACGAACGATGTGCCGGACTCCCACCCTTTCGGGTGGACTACCGGCAAAAACCCCCACCCCCTAGCTCCAAGAACACCAGCCCGGTACCGTTCAGCACATTATTTCGGGCTGGGCCTTAAAAAGCTAACCCAGTGGGTTTTCTTCAAGCAGGAAAGGGGCACTAAATGCAAAGCAAATCAGTTTATTGTAGCCCTCAATGGTCAAATTTTCCAAACGATATCCCTGTTTAGGCTCTAGTGCGATTTGACAATGAAGTTAAATGAAAAATCTCGTTGTTTGTTAATTGTAAATCTTTTTTTTTTACCTACCCTACTCCTATCATGTTCTTCACGAGAACTTATTTTGAATGGAAAATGCTTCGGATTTTACTCGGTATGTCCTATCCTTTATCTCTGTGATCTAAGGTTTCATACATAAATTAAAACAAAAATTGTGAATTTGTATTAGCCAGTTCCAAAAATTCTCAGCTAGAAAAAAGGATCATAAGAATAATGACTAAGGGTGAACCCTTAAACTTTAGTAATTTACATATATTATAACTTCTTTTCTTAAAATGTTCCGTGCTTATATTACGCAAGAAAGCTTTTGCTAGAAAATTACATCTAAAAATGTATTGACAAGAGAGTACTTTCATTTGTGGACCGTTTTCGGTACACACATCACGGAACATGTTAAACCGTGATAATGAAAAGAATCTCTTCCTTTCGCTTTCAGTTCTTATTCAGTTTAAGAGCTTTTATATTGTCTTTAATAATTCTCATACCTATATAAAGTCTTTCTTATTTTAATCCCTAAGCTATTCTATCCTTAAGACTTAAGGCAGTAAAATCAAGGATATGTTTCACGCCTTAGCCAGACATTTTAAGTTAATACTGAAGAAGGGTTGTGTCTTCCAAAAAATTGCTCCACTTTTTCTCGATTAGGGGTAGAAGCGCCAAAAGATGCTCCCTACAACCCTCACTCATTCTATTCAAAATTATGCTGAGACTTATCCAGGCAGCAAATAAAATTTCGAAGAAACGTCTCTAATCGAAAACATTAAATTTCATTAGCGTCTCGCTGTCGACGGGACACCCCGCGAGGGGTAGCGGAATTAGTCTGCCTGTTTAAGCTCATAATCTGAACTTATTATCCGTCTAAATGTTATGCCACCTAATCAATTTCGTAACAACTTTTTCCACCGTCGTCGTTGTTGTCGTCGTCGCCGCCATAGTCGTTGCAGAGGCGCGTTCAGAATTTTCCCAGGGGCGGCTGCTCCGCGGGCATAATCCCGGCAGAACGGGGGGAGGGATAACGTGGTCTCAGCCTCATTTCGAGCAGATAACTTTGTTCGAAAAACGGAGGAGGGTACGCGGGGTATAAGAAGCGAACGAGGGACAAGACCATTTCACCGATGATGCCTAATAAAAATGGAAATTTAGATAAGGAGCCTCTCGGCGCTACTGCTGCTAGAGCGCGCCAGGGACTGGATGTTGGGAGCTGAAAGAATAAGGGTTTGGCTCCATCCCGCTGGTGCCCGGTGAAATAATAAAAAAAAAAAAAAAAAAAAACGCGCCCTTATTACATATGCACAGGGCTGCTCGAGTAATAAGGACATACATCATGTAACAGGCTTACGCCACTCCCGGTCCATGAGAGTCTGCCAGACTATCTATCTGCATACGGATCGTCTGCGGAGCTCCTTAAGATCCGCATCATGTAGGGATTTTGCCCTTAACCCGTGAGCCCTTAGCTCGCTTCCCCAGTTATATAGATATCGGGGAGCACTCGAGAAAGTTTCTCCCACCCTTCTTCCCTAAGGAGTAGAGCTTGAGAAGGTGTTGACAAATAGACGACACTCAGTGTTTCGATAGATTTTAAACTTTACATCTTTCCCAACTCTTCCCACTTTGGGCGGAAAGCGGGGGAGGGATATTTAGAAAACGTGCTACGACCAGGGTGCAGCCCTTTTCAGTGGAGGGGCTAAATTACGTGAGGGGAGCAACTTGGTCTTGCTAGCGTGTGAAATTGAATGATGTTCCCTATTCGCTAGATATTAGAGCCTTTGGCTATTTTGTTAAACAAGTATCCTTAACTTGGTAAATACATCAACTAGGATAATTTTCACTTCACCTAACCCTAGTTAAATATATTAAGGTCATAAAAGTTAAACTAAAACAAAAATCAATTTATTTATTCAAATAAGTAAAAACCTTAATATGATTCTTTGGTACCATAAAATAAACAAAACGTCGATAAAAGGAAGAACAACTTGTATTGTATGTATTATAAAAAATTAAAAGTAACAAACAATATTCTCAAAGTTCAACACATAAAGAAATAGGTATTATACAGGGTGGGCCATCTGTTGGTTTCTTTTTAAAGTGCATGTTATTTTAACACAAACAGCTCTTTCACGATCAAAAAGTTGACAGAAACACAGTACCATATCTCCATCGTATGAAATAAATCGATTTATGCTTGAAAACCATTGGTAAATATCGAAAATTTATTTCGAAAGTGAGTAAGAATTTTAAAAAGAATTTTCGTCCTTAAAGACTGATGTTATGCTGATAATCCAGAAACGATTCAGGCACTTAAGCACAATATTGATCGAACTATTCGTGAAATAGTGCCTCAAACCTTCGAAAATGTGTTGCAAAATTAGGTTGATAGGATGGACTATTACGTAAAAATTACTATATCAACAAACTTTCAAAAATATTGAGCTGTGTTTATTTATTAGCATATTTAGAAAGAAACGAGCCGATGGCCCACAGTTGGTTAAAAAAATAAGCAATGGAAGAAGTAGTAGAACAAGATACAAACATAAATTATATCATAAATAAAATCAATATTTTCTTAATACCCAGGCAAGCATGTATTAAAAATAAAAAATATATTCAAGCCAAGATAAAATATCAAAGAACGATTCAAGATGAAAAAATTTCGTATTATTTAACACGAACCGAAATAAATAACTATTTCAGAATTTCTGACTTTACATTTATACATTTAAATTGCATTTCCATGCTGCGATACTCTGGATGCAAGGCTGTAAGAGCTATTTGCTCCAAAGCGTGAATACCCATAATATCTTATAAATTAAACTGAATTTCAAATGTCGAACGAATTAAGCAGTCATTTTATAAATTTCAATCTACATTAGTCAGCGTATTATAATCTAAGCTATCATCAAAGGCACCCTTAATCTGCTTTAGCTTTCACAACCTCAAAAACTTAATTATTTTGAAAAGGATCTCAGAAAACGACCAAAAAGTTGGCAATTTAATTTTTTTTTTTTTTGTTGGGGAGAAAAGTGGCTAACATCATTCCATGAAGGACAATTTCATTTATCTTTGACCACTGCCGTGCCGTGCCGCCGAGGTGCTCAGACGAAAAGAAATGTTTTGGGCAAAGAGTCACGACGACGACGACGAAAAAAAAAAAAAAGACGGGACTAAAACGAGATCCTTGCGGTTGCCGGCAGCAGAAGCAAAAACAGAAGCCCCTAAAGAGCATGAATTTAAAATCACAGCTTAAGGGGGTAGTCCAGTGAAAACAACTGTTTTTTCAACGATTTTTTTTTCATATTAGCAATTAATTTTTATTAAAAAACTTTTTGACATATGATAGTACAACTATTAAACTACACAAAAAAAATTTTTCTTTTTTCTTTTTATGAGTCATCCTGACAAAATGGCCGCTCCAAAAAAAAAATTTTTTTGTTGGCGGACGTCGTATCTCTGCAACGGTTCATTTGAAACAAAAAATTCAAACGAGGTTTTAATCTGTAGAACATTGGCTATCGTCGGAACTAGAATTATTAATTTTCAATAAAAAATAACAAAATGGCGGCATTTTGAATTTTTCGGGTGTTTTTCGGGTGCTTAATTTGTTTATAACTTTGTAAATAAACAATGGATTTTAATAATTCTAGTTCCGACGATAGATACACAATCAAGAAATATACAGCTAAATTTTTAGATCAATCGGAGCAAGAGACTCTGAGATCTGACGTCCGCCGAGTCAAAAAATGCTGTTTTGAGAAAAACGCGTTTAAAGTTTTTGTTGCGGAAAAAAGCTAAAAAAAATTAATTTTACCTTAGTCAGCGATGCCTGCTCCATACATAATGCGATGCCTGCTCTATACATAACTAACCTTAAATACAAAGCAGAAGGACCTAGACCGTTATAAACCGAAAAAAAATGGGCGGAGTAAACAGAAATACAAGAGTCCTCCTTGCTCCGAAACACGCCAGGGGACCTTCGAGCGCTTGGATTACACGTCTCTCGAAAACTCTCTGTATCTTTAAAACTATTCAATATTTTGCTTAGATATTTTAAGGGAGTATTTTCGAGGTGTAGTAGAGTAGATTTAAGCAAAAAAAAAAAAAATTAAAAAAAAAATTTTTTTCACTGGACTACCCCCTTAATGGAATAAAGCCCCCAATACACTCTCATATATACACATACAAGGTGAACCAGAACAGGCGGTTTGGGGAGACCCGCCGCCGGAATTCCAACAATTCAACAATCTCTACCCCGGGGTTGGCCCCGTCCCCCCTGCTCCTGGCCGTAAGATAATTATCGCGGCCACGAGAGAAGCTCGAGCTGCGGCTTCACGCCCGACAAATTAAAATTAAACAGGGCGACAACCAAATTAAATTTGCATTTAATTTACGGCAACTGAGGGATTTTATTATTTCCATTCGATTGAGATTCGCCTCCTTTCCATTCCTGCGGGGGTGGGCTACTCAGCCAGGGGGAGCAGCTGAGTCCAGGGTTCAGCGCAAAGAAGCCAAATTAAGCCGGAAAGAGGATCCGGGAACACATTGCATGCATTCTGGACGTGGACATGCTTCCCGTCGGCTCTAGGGAGCACACGTACGACTTCTTGGGGATCACAAAGGGCAGCCAAGAAGTTTGGCGAAGGGAAAAGGACAAGCGAAACAAAATCTTTTACGGTCGGACTGGTTTTTTTATGAAATAATGCCCTCGAAGAAGACTTAAACATTTTGCAGGGTTGGGTGGGAGCAAAAAAATTGAAGTTAATATTAATTTAAAGGAAATTCCTTCAGAAATAGCAAAATTTCAACGCAGTTTTAAGAAAGCAAACAAAATTTAGTTCATATATTTATATTAATGAGTTCATATTTTAGATACTATTTTTTTAAATTTATTTCTAACATACCTGGAATAAAAAGTGGACAACATAAATTAAACTAATGTTAATTGTATAGAACTTATCATATTGAAATTATAAATATCACAGTCTAATTTGAATTGAAAGCCACACGTTAAGTAAAGTCTATACGACACAAAATCGCGACTGTTTAAATAATCAGTACTATGTATTGTTCAAATTTATTATCAAAGTATGATACGTATCTATTTATTCATAAAAATAAAGAATATACCATTAATATTTTGGTTTAAGTGCTGACTCATGATACCATATTATGGAACATTTAACTGCTTCTAATAGAAATTAATGTGGTTTCACAATGAATTCATGTTAATTAGATGCCCTATTGTTTTAATAAGAACTACGCGTTAATTTATAAGTATAAAATAATTTTTTTAAAAGATGCTCTATTATTTAAATGTAGGGTCAGATGTAATTTCTGCTATGTATTCTTATATTTTTAATGGAATGCCCTATTAAAATAATAAATGGATATTTTTAATACTTAAGGAGGCTTTTACTTTCTAAATTGGAAAAAAGATAATTTTTAAATATTAAAAAAAAACTATTATATTTATGGTTATAATTTTTTTTTATACGTTGTTAAGGTTTTGAGGTATACAAAAAAATTTTTTTTTTGGAATTTTAGTTTGGGACACACTTTTCTGCCTTCCTGTAAGAAATTTTTTTTAAATTCGGGATTCAATTCGTGAGACTTAAAACTAATAAATAAACCTTTAAAAAGTTAATTTTTAGGGTTCCGTACCTCGAAAGGAAAAAACGGAACCCTTATAGGATCACTTTGTTGTCCGTCCGTCTGTCTGTCTGTCAAGACCCTTTTTCTCAGGAACGCGTAGAGGTATCAAGCTGGAATTTATATCAAATACTCAGGTCTACTGTCCCTTGGAGCTGTGAAAAAATCAAACTTCTAAACCAACGCAATCAAAAGATACAGCCGTTTATGCCGCGAATTTCCGCAAATTTTCGACACTCGCAAGGGAATCAAAACCTACAGGGTACTTCCCGTGAACTCAGAATCTTGAAATTTGGTACGAAGCACCGTCTTATAGCACAGATAAAGGAAAAATTGCGAAAACCGCAAATTTTTAGTTACATCATATAATAAAAATATTTTTAATAATTTTAAACTTACTACTCCTTTCCTCATGAACGCGTAGAGGTATTAAATTGAAATTCATATCAAATACTCAGGTCTATAATACCTTTAAGCTGTAACAAAATCAAACTCCTATGTCAACGGAATCAAAAGAAACAGCAATTTAAGCCGCATATTTTCAAACTCGCAACTACTCGCAGGGGAATCAAAACCTAAAGGGTACTTCCAGTCGACCTAGAATCTTGAAATTTGGCATGAAGCAATGTTTTATAGCACATATAAAGGAAAAATTCTGAAAACCTTAAATTTTTAGTTACATCACATATTTTTTTTTTAATAATTGATACGATATATTTTTTTTAATTATGATACGATAAAAATACCATAACTATGACTCGATTGTCGTGATGGGTGAACTTTTACTTATATACCTACAGGTTTGTACGGAACCCTCGGTGCGCGAGTCCGACTCGCACTTGGCCGGTTTTTTTTTATATTTTTATGGCTTTTATACGCGATTTTATAAAAAGTTCCAAAAAACGCCTGTTTTGGGGGTGAATTTACCCCTGTACTACAAAGGTGGGGTGGTTTTTTTAACTTTTTAGAGTTTTCTTTTAGTAGTGCTATATATAAAGTATAAAAAAAAATTTGGTTTACTGAGATTGGTTTAGTAGATTTTGAGAAAAACGTCTCCCAGTTTTGAAAAACGTGATTTCGAATACGCGTTTAAAGTATTCTTATTGTAATTTTATCGAATAAAATGGTCATATTATGGTTATAAATACAGCTATAACTTCGTTTCTATTTCGAATTTCTTAATAAAATTTTAGGACAGTATTTCTATGATACTAAGGAATGCTTTTAAGTAAAAAAAAAATTTGGAAATTTAGAAGGAGAAGGAGACTTTTACATTATTATCCTATTGTGGTAATGTGTACAATTTGACTGTTTTTCTATTATTTATATACTAACTTACGGCACATAAAAATAATCAAACAATAACTATTATTTAAAAAAGGGTGATTAGTACAATTAGTAGCAATTAGGTAGTAAATAAAAAATCTAAATATAATGCCTAGCGCTCTTCAAAATCCAAAAAGTCTAATCGTGTTGACGCCAGAATGTCTGACCACTTTCTAAATTGTTTTTCTCTGCTTATGAATGAAGAGGTATCAAATAATTCATTAAAGGTACTAAATAGTACCAAATGGGTACTAAATGCTTATGAAATGTTAACATAAATTTCTCATCTGGTTCAACCAGACTTCCTGAATAACACAAAACTAATCAATTTCCTTATTTCAGTTCATTACAGCGGTATCTAAAGATTTAAATAACTTAATTTTGAAAAAATAAAAGTTTTTATGTTTAGCTTTCATTATCATTAGGTTAAAATACATGTTAGTATTTATAGTTCAAATTTCTTTAAATATTATTATTAAAACCAGGAAAAAAATGACGAATAAATTTTCCACTAAAATAGAGTTTTCCAAAAAATTGTGGGAAATCCTTACATCAAAAATGCTCCCCCTTTTCTTCTATAAATGATTCCGCAACAATCCTAAAAATAAGGAAATTTGTTCATTTCTTCGGTCTATCATTTTACAAGATAGATGCGTGCTTGTCATCGACGAATTTTAAGGATTTTTGCAGAGTTTTTATAAAGATGTTAAATTGGTTACTTTAAGGTATTAGTACACAATATCCAATGACATTTTTAGGGAATAGGTTCGCAAAAATTCGCGATAGAAAAATATAATTTTTGGAAACCTTAAAATGTTTACAACGTTTCATCAAAATCCCCGAGGAGATCTCAAACTCAATCTTTTCCAGAATAAGGTGTGGCATATGTCTAAAAAGTGTACAATTGCTTTTTTAAGAGTACATTTGGGATCCCTAAAGGACGGGAAAAAAAAGTACAAAGACAATTAGTCCCCTAGTTTATTACACTTCCCTTCGTTGTCGTAATCGAAGGGAGGAAAGGAAAATAAAAGTTTTTAGCACTAAATCCCTTCAAATACAAGTCCGAGCTGAACCTGAACCTGAACCTAGAGAGTGGAGCCTTTGTTGCACCTTCGATTTAGCGACCAAAGGAACTTTCCCAAGAATTAGATTGACTCTTAAAGGAAATCTGAAAAAAGGATCGGGTTGTTCCCCCAGGGGAGTTGACCGACTCCCGTTTTCTTCACGGACCCCACTTGACCCCTGTCGCTGAGGGGGGTGGAAGGGCAAGGGACTAAATCGTCCGGACCATTTTGAGTCCTCGAACGAGGAGACGCCGAGGGAGCACTCGCCCCAGGTAATTCCCGAAACACAGCGAGAGCACCGATAAATCACTGCTGGCCATCTCAAAGTGCTCCCAAATGAGAATCAATCGAAATAGGGCCCCCGCGAGACCCAGACCTGCTGGTCCGCAATTTATTGGACAGTGGGAGGAATATCTACCTCCCAGGGGAAGATATGGGTTCGAATATTGAATATTTACCCATTGGCGTAGCAAAGAGGTCGTACATATAAGCCTGAATGGGCACGTTCGAGTCCAGAAATAATCGAAAGATATTTATAAGAGAACATCCTATTGTTAGATGATGAATAAAATTTCTATATATCTTCACAGATTGATTTTTTAAATATAATCCGTAAAATTTCCTAATAAAAATTCAATTTAGTTTTTGATTTTATATACGGAATTGAAGAGAACAAGTTATGATGCAAATAGAATTTTACGAAACACAGTAGCGATTACCTGAGAGAAAAACTTAATCATAGGATCGATTTCTTCTTTTTTAGATTTATTTACGGCATTGCAGGGATAGTAATATGAAATTTTGATTTTGTTTCTATAATTTAAAATATGATATATTCCCATGAAACAGAAAACCAGTCAGAAGCTATTCCAACTCGGATATTTTTCCCAAAATACAACGTTTAATTTTTTGTTATTACTCATATAAGCCTAATACCACATGAATTACGAAAAAGTTTTATAATATAACTAATTATGTAGCTAAAAAGGAAGTGATTTATTATTACCTTTAATTTTTATATTTTTAAAAAGTACAAAATCCTTTTTAGTCCGGTATATGGTTTTTAAGGCAATTTTTTAAAATTGAGTAAAAATCAGGTAGAATATTTTATAGAAAACTAGCTGGCCCGGCAGACGTTGTACCGCCCTTTCCGCTACATTTTCATTATGCCATGTGCGTCGACCAATATTTGATCGTGTTCTTTCTTTTCACTTGTTTCTACAAATAATACCATTAATATAAGAAAACAGTATTTTCGTTTCATATCCCTAATTAATTTATTGAACAAACTTACACGTTGTTTAATATTAAGTAAACCGTTTTACACTTCACAAATATTTTAAAATTACCCGGTTTCATCCGACGTTGGGTAAATACTTACTAATTAAAGACTTCTCAAATGTTCTAGTTTGTTATATCCTAGAAATTGATTCAACCCGAAAACCCCTTCATGGATCCGCCATCTTGAATAACCAAATCTTGATAATATTTAAAATTAGTGGCATTAACACAATTATTGTACCAAATTTCATTAAAACCCGTTGAAATCGAGAAATTTTTTTTATATATATTGGGTCCGCCATTTTAGACCTAGAAACTTTGATAATTCGATAATAATCAAAATTAGTCGCACCAAAAAAAATCGTACTAATTTTCATGAAGTCGAGAAATTTGCATCACCATATTGGATCCACCATCTTGAATTTGGAAATTTTGATAACATTCAAATTAGTGGCCCCAGAATAATTGTAGTACTAATTTCCATTAAAATCCGTTAAAATCGAGAAATTGTTGGTCACAATCTTGGATTTGGAAATCTCGATATTCTAAATTAGTTGCCTCAGAATAACCATTGTACTAATTTTCATTAAAATCCGTTGTAATTGAGACATTTTAATCGCCATGTTGGATCCGCCATCTTGGATTTGGAAATTTTGGTAATATTCAAAATCAGTGATCTCAAAGCAATGATTGTACTAATTTTCATTTAAATCCATTGAAATCGAGAAATCTTGATCGCCATATTGGGTCCGCCATCTTGGATTGGTAAATTTTGATAATATTCAAAATCAGTGACCTCAAAACAATAATTTTACTAATTTTCATTAAAATCCGTTGAAATCGAGAACGCGCGAACGGTCAAACTCGCGAAATTAAAATAATCGTTAAGTTTTCTGAAATTATCCAATTTTCTGCGCAATTTTATTCTTTCTTTTCTTTCCGTAAGAACCTTCCAAAAAGTATTAGAAAACTTTAAAAAAAAATGAATGAAATCGGTACAGTCGTTCTCAAGTTATTGCTATTGATCGGGGTTAAAAAATAAAAAATGCTATTAAAAAGTAGGGGTTGGTGGTAGAAGGGTAAAAATTTAGAACTAAATGTATTTTTTAATGCCACACCATAAAAAAATTACAAAAAAAAAATTTGTCCAAAAAATAAAAAAACTTTTTTTAGGGTGACCCACCCTTAACATCTAGGGGTATAAAAATTAGTTATAAACCTATTCTCATACCTACTGAATATATATATTAAATTTCATCAAAATCGGTCAAGCCGTTTCGGAGGAGTATGACCACTAACACTGTGACAGAAGAATTTTATATATTAGATAGAACATAAAGTATAAGAACATTTTTGAAGGATATTTTATATTTGGTAAAATATTGGCACAATTAAAAATATTTTTCTTTACCAACTACAAATTAATTTGAATATATTTAATTAGAGCTTTTTTTTATTCATAAAAGTAATTAAAAATCTAAGTTTGAATAACTACTTTTAATTCTGGATCACGAAACGAAAAGTATATAGTTTGGAATAATTCTAGATCTACTACAAATTTTGGTCTACACAGGTTCTTAAAACTTAATAATTGAAACTTCTTTCTTTATATTGGGAATTTTTAAGGATATTTTTCTGAGGAAATTGATATAATAATATTCAAAATTAGTAGCCTTAAAATAATCATTTTACCAATTTTCATTAAAATCCGTTGAAATCGAGAAATTTTGGTCGCCATCTTGGCTTTGTAAATTTGGATAAGATTCAAAATCAGTGACCTCAAAACAATCATTGTACTAATTTTCATTAAAATCCGTCGAAATCGAGAAATCTTGGTCGCCATATTGTATCCGATATTTTGAATTTCTAAATTTGGACAGCGGATTTGAAATCAGCATTGTGCAAAACCCCTATGTACCAATTTTCATGAAAAATGCTTCAAATTTAAAATTTTCAGCCGCCATCTTGCGTCCGCCATATTGAAACCCTATGTATTATCCGAAAAAAAATTAGCCTATATGTTAAGTTGGAATATGTACTACCTTCGGACAAAAAATGAAAAACGTCGATGTAAGCGTTTAGGCGTGATTGAGCAACAAACAAACAAACAAGCAAGCAAACAAACAAACAAACAAATAAACAAACAAACAAACGAACTTTCATTTTAATATATTTATAGGGATTTTAATTAATATATCAATTTTGTAAGAAAAACGCTCTTTAAAACATATTTCCAGAACGACTCAATCGGAGATAAGCAAACTAAAATTAGCAAAAAAACATTATTAACATTTATTATTATGTTTTTATTAGTAAATTTCGCCTTTATACTTTTATATATACTATATCTAATCGGTCTTTATTATTAAAAGTTATATTTTAAACGATTTGCTTAAAAGGCGATTGCCAATTAAATATTGAAAGTAATATACAAAATAACATTTCGATATTCACAAAAAAAAAAAATCTATCTTTATTTTAATGTTTGATAATAACCGAAAAAAGCACGTGCATATTTAAGACTTTAAAACCGACTATTTCTAGGTTTAATGTTAAAGTGGATATATTCAAATTACACTTGATTCAGAAATTCGGCGAAGGATTTAGCCAATTAATTTAGAAGAAATTATGATGCTTGAAAAATTGCTACATGAAAATGCTTGTAATAGATTTATAATAGCAGGCAATTACATGCTTTCGTGAACATCTTCGTTAATTATTAACGATTAAGATGAAATAAGCTGTTTATGCTTTAATATAAGGTGACTAACGAGCATATACCCAAAAACATCAAATTAAATATGTATAGTGTATACTTTTATACCTTTAAAGCTATTCGATTAAATTTTATTAAATTTCTCAACTCCGCAAGTAAGTGATACAATATCGCAACACCAACTTTACTATATATCACTTGATTAAGTGTTACATAGTAGTAAAACATTTTCTATAGTATGGTTAACTTGTTTACAGTGATTAAAACACCTGGGTAACTTCCTCTAATTAACCCATCGATCGATGTTTACACCTCTTCATCAAAACTGGGAGAGAGCAGCCCCCTCTTCGACAGACGAGTCGTCCTTATTCTCGGAAGCCTGATGGGGTCCCATAAAGGCTGAGCACCAACTCAGTTTCGCATTAGGCGAGCAAACGCTCAGATAACCGCGCTCTCCTATCAATCATTTTATCGCAACGTTCAGATAAGTGGACAAAATTTATATAACCGCCTCGAAATTGCTTTTCAGGCGCACAAAGAGTTATCGGGCCTAACAAATTGCCACATTTTCTCCTCTCACTCCTTCAGGACATGGTTGCTCCACTCTAGCTGCGCCCTTCCCCGAAAAATGTATGATGCTCCGATAAGGAAGCAGCCGAAAAGGAGTTCCTTTTTTTTTCCTCCTGTCGACTAGATAGGGAAGCTTCTATTTCCTGTGACATTGGGGAGAATTTTTCTGCTTCTCTGTTCCCAGGATATGGGAGGAAGGAATGGAAGGTTGATTTGGCTTTGGGGCTATGGCAGAACCCTATATTCGAAGGAAAAGAAGAAGAAGAAAAAAAAAAAACATATGCCTGCTCAGTAACATCCTTGGGGGCTCTATTTGCTAGCAATGAGAAAAATGTATATTCTTCAGCATCACTTGGCCTGCCGCTACGATAAGAGAAGTCCCTGTGTGAAACGAGAATAGGACCAAAAGTGGAGCCCTGAGAAGTCGATGATGCATTCCCGGATTCGGATTGATGATCGGGTGTGAGCGTGGCGCACTCCTCCTGTTACACATATCCCTCAGGGGCATATGTGTCCCGAATTTGATGTGATATATTGGTTGGACGTAGTTTGCATGTTAATATCGCAGCGCCTTCTTTCAGCTGCTGTCGAACTAGTAGAGGTCCACCAATGGGACGTTACCGTCGGTCGCCGGGTCGATTTATTCTCAAACCACCTAACCCAACCCCCAAACCAGAGTGCACTGTAAACTGTTGCACTACGCCACTGGTTGGTTAGAGCCAGCAACAGAGTATCAAAAGTTTTTTTCATGTTTTTGCTCCTCTATTCTTTATTCGCCAAATAAAGCGGGTAAATAGGAAAGCCCAACATTTGCTCTGGAAGGATAAACATAGCACGCTAGGGTGCGCCTTCCTTCTCTCCCCAAAATAAAGAAGAAGAAGAAAAACTAGAATGGAAAAGAATCGGCCATCGGTCCACACATTTTTCGCTCTGTAAGAATTGCAAGAAGTCAAAAGGTGCACCCTTTTTGCCTTTACGTGACTAAACAAAATTTCATTGGTGAACTTAGTTAACAATTTTTTTTTTTTGTTTTTTCTCATGTCACCATTATTCCATATCCCTTTTCTATACATATATATATCAGAAAGTCCTTCAGGATCTACCTGGTGGTGCTCCTGAGGGATCGTGGTACGCATACCTGACAAAAAAAATTCCATTGTCTGAATTTCTAAATAAATCCCCTCCCCTTTTCTTTATTTTTACTTGAGCCACCTGGTGGCAGCAGTTCATAATAAAAGGGTTGGGCTCCGACTCTCCGAAGATGACGACTGAAGTAAAAGGTGGAAATTGCGATTCCAAGTCGCTTGTGAACACTTCCATGTTTAGCTTGTCCCTACTTCTACACGAAATTCTGTGACCTTGGAGAAGAAAAAAAGGGAAAAGGTGTATAAGCAGGTAGACACAGAATCAATTTAGCGCGATATCGCATACAAGTTGACAGTGTCATGAGTTTTGGGATTCGTCTCACTGATTTATTTGCAAATATGATTCGATAATGCTTATTTTTTGTTTATTTACACAAAGTATGAAAAGTTACGTAACATAAATATTTAATACTTATTCTCGAAATAAATCACCACAATAAAAATATTGTTATATATTCAGATAATCATATACATATACAGGATGCCCAATAGGAATGTATGAAAACTAATGAGCCACTATTTTTTAACAGATCAGAAAAATGTCATTTTCATTTCATGTCGATTTTATTATAAAAAAATTAAACCTATTTAATACAAGCCATTAATTTAAAAATATAGTGAAGTACATGAATTATTAATGATATATATATTTGAAATCTGAAGGGATGTTACAGCCCAAAACCTTTCGTCATGCGAAAAAGAGAGGTCTCATTAAATATTTTTAGTTTATTCAAGATGGAGCAGCACCTCATCGCACACAAGAAGTATTTGAAGCCATCAATAAATTTTATGACGATCGAATTACTGGCCTAGAGTACCCACGCATTGCTAGGTGAAAAGGAATAGAATAGCCACCTTACTCGTAAGATCTCACTCAATGTGATTTCTTTTTATGGGGCCACATTAAAGATCACTGCTATGAAAATAACCCAAAACCAATAAAGGATTTTATTAAAGACATTAGAAAGATCGTAAATGGCATTTTAAATTAAACGTTAGAATATGTTTTTAGTAGTTTTAGAAAGCATTTGGATATTTGTGGTTATTAGTAACGAACGTTCTTCGCTATATTTTTAAAAAAATGATTTGTATTAAATAGATTTAATTTTTTTTATAATAAAATCGACATGAAAAATTAAAATGACGACTTTCCTTTTTTTAAAGGTATTTACATTTTTCTGATCTCTCCATTTGTTAAAAAATAGTGACTCATTAGTTTTGACATATTCCTATTGGACACCCTGTAGATAAGAATTGAGGCTATCTTTTGAGTTATATGACGAGCTATTTTAACATTCCGTTATTTTTAATGAATTTTTTCAAAATGGCCGAAAATGTCATTATTTGAGTACTTAACCTCAAATATCTCGAAATCCTGTCGTAATAAGGGAATGGATTTGAATTTAACATGAAAAATTATTTCGAAAAAAACCTTCAGCTAACCCTTTGATTCGCAGACCTATTTTTATTTCGCGAACCAAACGCTTTTGCAGCTCATGATGGGGAAAGAGATTAAACATATTAGGATTACATATTCTGATTATGCAGAGGTACACACAATGGACCAAGAGGTCTAAATCCTGCTAGACTAAATGTAGATGTCTAGATACTTTAATCCACTGTAAAATCTATTGTATAGGGTTTTTTTTTTAGAGGCGGAAATTGAAATAAAACACAAAATTTTGTTTTAATTAACCATGAAATTGTCTTTATTTTAAAGATATGATTTCGGACAAGTGACCGACTTTATATATCCCCAAAGAAAATAGTCTAGTGGATAGTTTCTCGAATTAATCACTCTGAAGGACGATTATGAGCACCATAAAACTCACGTAATGCCCAATGTGTTTCTCGAATGGAATCATGTCTTTAAAATAAATTTGAACAATTTGCAAACGTCGCTCCGGCGTGAGTCTATTCATGATGAATTGCCAAACCAAACTAACCTCAAAAGAACCGAGAACTGTCAAATCGTTTGCCACAGAAAACAGCTTTGCCAATTTAAAGTTTATAACAAAGTTAGCTATACTTTAGGAATATTTATCAGTATTTTAGCAAAAACATCTCTTGAATTTTAAAAATAAAACAATTAAAGTATCGAAGTTTGTTGTACCAAATTAATTATTAAATTATTTACGAAAAGCGAAAGATAAGATTAAGATTTGAGTGTGATCGAATCCAGTAGTATTTTTTGTAATCATTCACGCAAGCTCAACAAAATATTTTGAACAAAAACAAAAATGAGTTTAAAAGTCAAAATAGTAGAAATAATGCACTGAAAATTCTACAATGTTTTTGAATGTATCTGGACTTAAAATAATTGAATTAAATTGAATTCTTTTAATGTATATACTATACGGACCGAGTTTTTTTACAAATTTTCATTTTCGTAAGTGTTATTTTTGTTTTCATATATTACGGTAGTAATAAAATAGACAAATTTAAACTTTTTGGTATTATCTTGTTGCTTATATTCAAAAAGAAGAAATTTGAAAAGTTTAAATTTTAAAAAAATTTTTACATTTATTTTTGAACGAAAATCAGGACATCTATTTCATTGTTTGTCTTTCAAATTCGTTTAAGTGCTCGCTGCGATATTAGATTATTATACAGTACACTATTTTTATTTATCGACGCCTGAATATTTGCAGTTCCCTGGGATTTTCAATAGAACTGAACAAAAATCGTTAAATTTAAATTATGAACTGCTAACAAATAGAAAATATAAATAAAGTTTGTAAATAATAAGTAATAAATTGGAACAAACAAATAGTAAAATTATATGAAAAATATGCACACATGCATTTTATCAATTTGTTTCGAGTTTGCTATGTTTGTTTGAGTTCGTGATTGTTTTGTTATCATATTTGTAAACATTTGATCTGTTTTTTTGGATTGTGAACGTGCACACATACTACATAGCTGTAGGTGTATATTTACTTTAGAAAATTTGACTAAATAATATCCTAATCCAAGATAAAGCCACATAAGTGGCAAGATATTCCAGGCGCCCTCTACTGTTCAAAAGGACCTACCGCAAACGTAATTGACCAGAATAACTCCTCTTGAGGGATCACTGACGAAATTAGCGAATTAACCGCACCACCCCCGCACCGTTCCGAGAGTAGTATTAATTTTGAAGTAAACAGTCGGCACCCTGGCCAGCCGGGCTGTACGATTTCAATAATTAACGCCCTCAAATAATTCAATTATTTTAATTATTTACGGAGCAGTGCGGGCTTGGCTCATCGCAGTTCGCCTGTGGTACAGTCGAGTTAATTACCAAGTCGTCTCTGATAATTAGGCTGGCACTGGACCACTGTAGGGCCGTGTGTAGGGCCGGCTCCCTTACGAGTGTTGTAGTCTATTATTGAATGGCATTTTATTTACCACATTAACATGTGTAACTTTGCGTGCCTACATATGTATGTGTGGAGCTAAATCCGAGCTGAACTCGAGGGGGATAAACAGGAGTAACCCTAACCCTCAGGACCGAGGTATAGAGGTAAAACAGGTAAACACCGTCATTGCAAATGTTGAGATTAATTCCATTAGGACGAGGCGGGTTGCTAACCTGCGAAAATTCATTATCGCCAATTGTTTTCGTGGTTGGCGAAAAGGACAGTGAGAGATTAATGGCTTTTATACTATACAGTATACAGGATGCCAATTACTTATCTAATGGATTTTACCAAATCGTAGGACATACATAATATCAAGACGAGATATATGAAAAATTTAAGGAAATGTCGTACCATTTAAAGTGTACGGACACTTTTAAATGTTTGGATGTTTCTACATAAAATTCGGTATAACTTTTATGTATTGTCCTTCCTTTTAGTATAGATCCATCCATTCATAACCTAAAATAAAGTTAACGATGTTCATAAATGCATATTAGAAATCGCCTAGAAGTACAAATTTCTTATATCTCCAAATAACGATCGCATTACTTTCAAATAATAATCTTCTCTTTTAAATTGTTATAGGTAAACCATTTTTAAATTTTTCTTTTCTAGGTCTTCCTATAATTTAACGTCGTTGGCGAGCTAAATGAAAATAAAATTAAAATAACTTTAAGTAAGAGAGAGTAAGATAAGAGTCGATAAATTAATACAAAATAAAGAGAAGAGGACCCAAATGACTGCCTTGATGCATCCGGAATATTTCCAGAACTATAGTACATCAAAAAAAGGGATTTAGACATTTCTATTAAAATAAATAAAATCGCATCCAGCTAGGATGCCAGAAATTTAATTTTTGTTTATTTCGAAATTTTGACCTTAAGGAAGAAAATTTAATTTTTTGTTGTTGAAATTTTGACCTTAAAGTAGAAAATTTAATTTATTTTTATAAAACATGGTATGGTAGTGGTTAAAAAGGGCGAAGAACTGAATAACAAAATTCGTTCCTTTTATTACAAATATCATTTTAATTTATTTGTAAAATAGAATAGAACATAGAATAGACATCGGATTGGAAAATTGCTTTCTTATAAAAACCAATGTGCAAAATTTCGAGTCAATCTCTCCAAAGATTTTTGAGTTTCAATGCCACATACAACGTTTTGAAACAGGTTGTTTTCATTATACTTTAAAAAAAAAAAAAAAATTTGCTGATTTTAGAAATTTTTACATTTTTTAGGGCTTAATATTTTCCTAAAAGGATACTCTATAAAAGAAATAAAGGTTTTTAAGAATAAACATTAGGATCAGAGAAGTAAAGAAAAGTTTATTGACGTGCTCGAGTCAAGGGCAATAGTAAATAGTAATTAAAGTAAAATGTTTTCAAAAAATCATATCTTTCTTACAATAACCCGACTAGAATTTATAGGGGGCATGCCTCATGAAGCGTGTGGGCCTCATGTGGCAGGTGAGGGGTATGCCGATAGAGGGATTTCCCCGTAGATTCCTCATGAGGACCTCACAAAATAAAATCAGCGACACTGAAGTGAGGTTTACCTTATGAGTTTCTCACAAAGGTCTTATGAGGCAAACCTAATGCATTTATAACCTTACAATGAAATAGGCAAACCCACCATTTGCCTTACGGGGGTTTGATTAGGCAAACATCAAATATACAATCTTAATATAATTCGAAATTAGTGGCCTCAGAATAATCATTGCACCAATTTTCATTAAAATCCGTTGAAATCGAGAAATCTTGGTCGCCATATTGAATCCGCTATCTTGAATATCTAAATTTGCACAGCGGATTTGAAATCAGCATTCTGAAAAACCCCTATGTGCCAATTTTCATGAAAAATGTTTACATTGGGTAGCAATTATTTTGCCTCACGAGGACCACATGAGGCATTCATAATGATGCCCGAATGAGGCAAGGCGTTATTTGCCCTTCGTGCGCCTTATACGGCAGCCGCATGGGACCCACACGAACAGTACCGGCCTTAGGGGGGGGCAAGCTCGGGCGGCGCCCGAGGGCGCCGGTCGATTTGGGGCGCCAAATGAATCAGGAACATATTAAAATTTCTCAGAAGAATAAGTTTCTAGAACTGCAAAATTGAGTAAAAATATATGTAAGACGAAGGCAAGGGCGACAAACATGCGTTTTGAAGCATTTTTTTTACTTTCCGAGGTGTTTTTGTATTCCCCCCAAGGAAAGTGACAATTTTATGTATAAGTATCGTAAAAGCAAAATCCCCACGAACAATATCATAAATACAAGCCGCCTAATTCCGAGGATTGCTTCTTATGGCGGTATAGCCCATTTATTCTACTCCACAGGGCGAATCTGCTGAACTATCGCTTTTACGAAAAAGTGATGTTCTACTAATTGTAACTGAGGAAGAATGCCGTTCTTACAGTACCAAAACCATTATAGGGGCGAGAACAAAATGTTAAAGATATTTGCGTTCAAATTTCTGCCATAAGAAGCAATGTAACTTCGCGCCGATTCTCGGACTACATCACTACATGTGCATTTTCAACTTCGCGGCTTGTGTTTATATGTATTAGAGGGAGTTTTGGTAAGAGCCGTTTTCCATTTTTTTTGTGTATTTTCGAATAAATTTTTTCTTAGAAATTCGCGATGGGCGCTTTAGACATATTGTATATATTTGCAGACTGCAGCTATCACTCGTAAGCTGAGGACGTCGCGAGTGTTCTGGGCTTTCCTAAGACTTCCATAAAATTTTTAAATAATATTTGCAAATCATTATTTTTAAAAACTCATTTGGTCTTCAAAAATATTAAAGGAACGAGTGATGCATAAGGTAAATGAACGATTTCATTTTTGGACGTTGTACCTTTTATGCATTCAGTTTTTGAGAGAAAAGCAAGATATAAAAACTGATTATTATACATTTATGTTAGTATTTGATTCTGACGATATAAAGTTATTCTAATTTACCTGTAAATGTTATTGAAATGCAAAATTTATGAAACGTAAATACGAAATTGATTTTCCAATTTTTCCAATGGTTTATTTTGAAACTGCAGATTTAATGATAATATCAAACTGCGTTTGAAGTATTTACTAGTTTAATTGATTATTATTCCAAGTTTTCGTGGCAAAGATTCGTAATTCAATGAAAAACAATTGGAATGCTATACAATATTTAAATGCATATAAAGATTATTTCAGGAAATCCAAAATACTTTTCGAAAATCATGAAGCCTTAAGCTGCTGATTCTCAGAGATACATTACTCGGATATAGTAAATTTTATTCTCAGATGAAGCATTGAAGATTCTATAATACATGAATCAACATTTTCTACTTACACTCTTTATTCTTCCTAATTTTTGACTTTTTGCTTTTATTATTGCACATTTAACTAGCATTTCAAAGAAAATTTTACGGAAAGTATATTCACCCTTCAAATTTAATTTTCTTTATCCTATTCTGTCCAGTGTCAAATCCAGTATCAAATGTAGTTTTCAGTTTATATATGAAATTCAATAATATATTAGATTACGCAACGTTGGGAGTATAAAAAAAAATTACAAAAAAAATAAAAACCGACTTCGAAACTTTGCCTGTATGTACAAATTTAAACTTAAAATTTAAAAATAATATTTTTTATTACTTTAAAGAAAAGAGCATTCAAGGATAATATACAAAATTATTGATATTTAAATATTTAGAATCACTAATCAGTCAGTTTTTAATTGGTGTTGGCAAGGCAAGTTTTAAACCTAGAGAATTTGGGTTTTTAAACTTGCCTTGGCTGGCACCGACTCCAAAAAGTAACTGATTAGATATTGTAAATATTTAAGTACGAGTATTAATAGTTTTGTATATTGTGCTTGAATGCTCTTCTCTTTAAAGTAATAAAAAATATTATTTTTAACTTTTTAGTTTAAATTTGTACATACATGCAAAGTTTTGACGTCGTTTTTTATTTTTTTGTAAATTTTTTTTTATTTTTCAATTTTTAGCTGACGGGAAGTGGTTGAAATTCAATAAAAGGGATTCATCCCCTAAGTTTCCACCTTTAGAGGAGGAATATTCAAATTTAAATGGGACCACCCTTGAGAAATATTCTATTTAATAAAAAAAGAATTATTAAAATCGGTTCACAATCGGCGAATTGATATATATAAAAAGAAGAAAAAAATAAAGTCGAGTTGAGAACCTCCTCCTTTTCTTGAAGTCGGTTATAAATAAAGAATGCCCAACTATTTGATCTAAGGCCTTCTTTTTTAACACCCGAGTAACGTTTACGATTTTTCCGTTCGAAGCCTACGCAAAGTGGAAATTTGTTTTGAGTGGTGGTTACAAAGTTGACACTTTGCGGTCTGGACTGTAGAAAAATTAATTTTTTCTTATCAACATTTGTTATCTTTTTTTCTATACAGGCTGATAATATTTTATTTTAACGATGGAAAACGAGACCATAAACCGTCTGGTTATGAATACAGAAAAAGAAAAGCGTCAGAACCATCTATTCAAAATGAAGTTAGATCTGAATCGCCTAAACCAATTTCGGATGGAAATAAGTTGAACATAGATGAGGACGAGCCCAACAATCAAAATGCGGTAGATGACGGAATTTGTGAAAATATAGAAGAATTATCTAAAAATTTTTCGGATTGTTCTGTATGGTCAGTTCATCGTAGCAAAAAAATCGTACTTTTTTCCACTTCACCGTGTTGTCCGTCCGCCTGTGCATTTTTTGTGTAATTCAAAATTAGAAATCGAAGTTTAACTATGTTCGGAGAAAGCCCAAACCTTGAAATTGTTCACACTGCTAAATTTTTGATGACACTACAAGTTAAAAGAAATTTTGAACCTGCGATAATTGTTCAACTTTTTATTGCGCTACTTATAAAAGCGTGTTTTTTTGTTTTTTAAGCCATAATTTTTATATTTTTCTTTACAAGGGGCGCCGAGGAAAAGTTTGCCCGACTAAACGCAAAAGCCTAAGGCCGGCACTGCACACGAAGCAGTATAGCTAGCCTCATAGGGACCCTAGCTGTACCCCACCAAAATTCTAATCGGGAACTTACGTAAAAAGTTAATATCTTTATTATATTTTTGGATCCAGTACCATTTCGATTACGTCATCAGGTACTTAAAGACATAAGTTTTGTACGATAACCAGAATTATTGAACCGATTGAATTCATATTTTTGTGACCCGTTGAAAACAACAAGATCTAGTTTTTATCATATCAAGTTTTTAAAATTCGACGTAGTTTTATTTTTTATTCTTATATAAGCATTTAAGCCATTTAAGCTCCGGACTTCTTTTATCAGTCTCAAAAAGCTGCTCGTAAAAAGCAACTAGATCGAATTTTAAAAAAAACCGCTGATATAATTTTTCGAAAACTTAAATTCTAAGTGCATGTAGCCCCTTAAATTAAAAATTGAATTTGAACAACAAAAAGGTCCCTCCTTCCTGTGCTAACTTTCCAAAAAACCATAAAATGATTAATCCCCCACTATATCCGAACACTTCACTTATGAATATAGTGGCCAAATCAAATTGCTGCAATCATCCTTCAATCCCCTGAACAGCAGAAGGCAGTCAAAATGAAATCATTTTTGGTATCGTTTTAATTAAACGCACATCAGTTGGAGAGCCCTCGATTCATATATCCATCCGCCTGGCTCCCCTTCTGAACCCACCCACAAATAAATTGGAATCTCACCGAAAAGCGAACAAAACTGCTTGCTGCTGCTGCTACGATGAATCTTTCATTTTTAATTACGTCCTGGAGGAATTGTAACCGAAAGACACACTCCCTGACACATTTGAGGAGCATACTCCCGACGAATCTGATACAGTGGCAGAGAGCCCTCTAGGGCTGGTCGGGGTGTATTACATGAATATGGTGCGCAATCCCGGGCCTCCATATATATATTCCACAAAAACATAGTTATATATATTTGTTTTATATGTGGATGAGGGTTTTTGATCTGCTAACTTGGATTGGGGCATACTCTCCCCATTTTACGACGGGACAATTCCAATCAGCTCGCAATGCGGATGACTCACCGTCTCCAGAGTATCTTAACGAAATTAAGTTGCAAATAAGAAATATGAAGAGTGATCCCGTATAGACCGCCACTGCCGCCCGTTTCGCCGTCCCGTCCGTCCCGTCTCAGTCCCGTCAATAATAATACCACTCCGGGTTCAATTAGACGCAATTAAGTAAGAGCTGCATGGCAGCCGTTCCCAGACGGCCAAATATTTATCGATAAATAATAAATAGTCCATCGGCCGTAATAGGGAGGCTACAACAGTCCCACCATCATCATATTGGAGTCTCTGTTATAAGCGGATCGAGGTCGATTCAATCGGATCCCCAACGGAGCACCGCCCGCTAGCTGTCCGGGGGGTATCCAAACGATAGATAGCAGCATGTGGTGCATATCCATTTCGAATAGCCCACACGCTGGAGACCAGTTAAATTCGGAGCAATTGACTCTAATTGAATAACGAAAGCGTCCACGACGACGACAACGTGCGCCATCGAATCTCTATTCGGGGTATAGTATATACATATGTCTGACCGTGTTGCCGGAGCTTTAACCATACCAATTCAGAATTCTAAAATATTATTTGGGCAAGCCGAGACAGGGCTTTATACACAGAAAATCTGACCTGATGGACGGCTACACGGGCGCAATAAATCCAACCGCTCCCCACCCCCCAGAGAACCTTAATGCAAAACGATTTCTGATTCCTTATGCCGATTTAAGAAAATCAAGTAGAGTACCGCCCATCAGGTGGTGTTCTACTGAACCTAACGTTACCCATATAAATATATACACGAATAGTATATATGATATTCATACCTTCATGAACTCTCTAGCAGGTGGCAGAAATTCCATGGGGTGGCTGGTCCCTGACGGTAGATGGCGCTTTGCATGCCATGCACGTTTGAATTTACTGAATGATTACCGCATTATCAGGTGCATTACGGCAACCGCTAGAAATTCAATGATCCATGAATTATTGTGGTGAAAACAAATCCCAGGGATCTTTATGCATTTTTGACGCTCGACAACGTTGACGACGGTGTCGACAGGGTGGCACTGTGGCGGGTTGTAGAGGTAGGCGGGCGTGCTAGAATCCATTTCGATGCCGCAGCTCCTCGGCACCGATACTAACAGCGTTGTATACGCTTTTTTTCCTTTTTCTTTTTAAATAAAGGACTATTAGGGAAACTATAACTTGACGGCTTCCCGGACTATCCTCCCTCTCCCCCCATTTAGTTGGGATCTTAGAGCTCCGCCAACTTAATAAAGACGTGTGTAAAGTGCCAAAGTGCCTGCCATGTGGGGATGGAACAATAAATTTCCCTCGATTTGACAAATGATCATGTCCCTAAGAAACACGGATAAAAAAAAAAAGAAAAAAAAGGCGGAATAAGAATTCAGGACGATGGAGGGGTACCCAGAAACTTTAGGGTGGGGAGGGGGAGTTGGTAGGGTAGCAAGCAGCATCTTGTGATAACAATGTCGCCTGTTCCGAGGACGAACTTGAGCACCGAATGAGGTGGCAAATGTGTCATTGACTACAGCTGCGCGACATTTTTCGGTTGAATAGTGTCTGGGTTTTTCAAGAAGAAGAAGAAGAAGTTGTAGACAATGAAGGGGGAGGGGTAAGGGGCGGGTAAGCGGGACGAGCAGAAAAAAAATAATAAAGGACACTCCCAGGGTCCGTTACCCGGTATGCAGAGCAGACCAATCCGGACTACGTCGTCCTCCCCTGGGACCCGATTGTGTTCACCACTTTCTGCCCTATTTGTCCCCCACACGTCCCCCCCTCCAGGACGAATATCCTTCTCTCCAGGAGTTTTGGTGGTGGTGGTGATGGGTTTTCCACGAATATTCGTCCTAGTCCCATAAGCAACCGAAGCAAAGTTGGATGCATTCACCAGCGTAGGTTTCTCACATTATAGTGAGATAAATTTTTGTTTTCTTTGAGAATTTATCGATTTGTTATGGAAATTTATTTTTATGATGTTCCGTTATGTTCCCACCATTGTCCTCTGTTCCTTGGCTGGGGAGGGGGGTGGGAGGGGGGGGGGAGGGAAATATCTTTTTGTTCGAAGTCTGGAACTAGACCCGCCATTTATCCCCTCCCCTTTCCCCCCTCCACAAGGGGTGCTTGCTCCCACAAAATTCGATCCTTAGTTCAGTCTGTGATGAAGTCTTCGTTCGTTCGTCTGGTTCATATAATTTCCGAAATGATTGAGATTTCCACACGCCGATATTCAAATGTCTCTAAGAATTGTTTGCTTTCAATAGTTTTCCCCCCCTGCTCTTCCTGTCCTCCCCCCGTCTTGGTTCCCAACTCCATTGCTATCCCATAAAATCCCGGAATTTTTGATTTGCTCTTTTCTGATGGTTTTTTGGAACTGCTTCGTCTTTACGAGGCGAATAAATGCCATCGTTGGCGTTTTTTGATGATGGCGACAGAACAATGAAGTTTTGGTGGGACTTACTCAACTTATTTATTTTTAGGATTTTGTTTTTAAACATTGAAGGTTTTTTTTTTTTTTAAAGCAAGATTTTGGGTACTTCATGTGGGATGTAACTTCAAAGAAGGTGTATTTTAGGAAGATTTTATATTTTATAAGATGTTTTGTATATCTGAACAAATTTAAAAATTAATACTTGCCCTAAACCTACAATATAAAATAAATATTTAAAAAATAAAATGTTATATTTAGTATGTACTATGTACTATCAAATATAATCAACCTGTACATATTTCTGCTAAATCTATATATAAGTACCTAAATAAGGAAAATTTGCATGAAAACCTTGCATTTAAAATTTCTAAAGATTTGACAAAGACTTGACAGTCTGATGTTGTCATCGCCCCTAGTAGAAGTCGTTTTAGTTAGGCAGAAAGTATTAACATAATGATTTTCTTCTTTCATGAGAGGTATTTTTAGGTATACTCTAATGTCTTTTTTTGAAAAGGTTATTTTATATATTCCAAATCTGTTCCGTCATCAGGATGTCTTCAAAAATAAGTTTAAAGTCAATACCATTCACTTTACACGTCACATCGCAATTGTTCAGCCAGCAAAATAACAAGTTGGCACTAAATGGTATTAATGTTGACAATTTGGTGTCCAAATTTAGGTGCTCAGATGGCAAAGTTAATATAATAATATTTAAATTAAAAATCTTTCTCTTGTATCATCATAATTTTTGTTGCTGTCGTAACGAAATCGAAATAAAGAAATTTTTAATATGAATATTCCAGGAATTGATATTACAATTTTGCAAATAGCAACAGCAAACTTCAACTAACAAATCCCAAATGACAGTCGGAAAATGACAACAAGCTTTATGTGAATGTGTGCAGCAGGTGCTGCCGAGAAAATGTTCAATGAAGCCACTGCCAGGTTTGAGTGAGCCACCAGAATGCAACTAGTGAAGTGCCAGAGATCAAACGAAAATGACATTAAAAGTGGTAATTTAATGCTATTTTAAGAAAATGTTAAATCTGTGATGTGTGTTACTCACGATAAATTTAAATTCAATGGATAATTTTCCTTTGATCTAGATAGACGAAAATAACGCTGCTTACCTATAGTAGAGTGTATCGTACTAAAAGTATAATATTCATGTTTAAATAAATAAAACCTATCTTCAGCAAGTTGTCTATTAGTCTGTCTTAATTATGCACTTATTTTGTGCTTCAGATAGTTATTGTCAAGATGATATTTAAAGAGGAAGAATTAGTGAAGTGTTGGATATTGATATGAATATTATTAAAAAAATTTAAATAACAATGAAGGTAAATACAAATTAAAAATAGTACCTCAAACAGGGGTATTTTTAAAAACATTTCATCAAAAATTAATGCCTAAGGTAATTATGATCAAGAGCATCATTATTAGGGTTCTGTATAAAAAATGGAATCATCATCATTCATCTGTTTTTTTGTCTCCGATTATTATTGTAATTTTTAAATCTACTGACTAGAAATTTGACATATTCGTAGAACTTGCAAGATATTCAGAGGGGTCACATGTGGCTGAGTGGGTTATCGTTTGAAAGGATCCATTTCGTCTGCTTAAAATCACTGCCCGATTCGAACTTTTGCTACTTTTCAAAACCTAAAGATTCTACTTTTTAGAATTTAAAAGACATAAATAACCTCTCCATAAGATTTCGAATAGTCAGTTACCGGAAAAAGTGACATCTTCAGTAGTTGTCTAGGTGTTAAAAATTTAATTATAAATACGCCTTCCCTAAACCTAAATCTTTATACATAAAAATCTCGTGTCACGATGTTTGTCCGGAATAAAATCCGAAATTACGCAACCGATCTTGATATAATTTGGCTTATTGTGTGTAGTTTGGTCCAACTTAAAAGATAGCATAGTTTATATCTCGATTAATGACCTCACCATTTTTTTATTGCACATTAAATATAATATTTGTAATTTCCATAAGTTTCTAACAGATGGCGGTGTAAGTTAATTTATCGACACAGCAATTCATTATCTTTCGATATTTAGGGTGGTTAAGCATCCAAGCGTCGTGTTTCGACGATAAATTCTCAAATGTGTAAGTATTTTTTGCTTGTTTTCCACTTTTTATTTCTATTTTATTCCAATTATTTAATCTGTTAATTGTTAATCAATTAATTAATTAATTAATTGTTAGTTATTTTATTATGTGTTCTTTAATTTATTTATTAATTGTTATTATTTTAATTTTAGTAAAACGCTGTAAAAAAAGGCTGACCTCAAAAAAAGTGTAAATTACTATTAAAAATAGTTATAAATTAACGTTATCTACCTCATTCATAAAATTCAAATTTTATATGTTACTTTATATGTTTTTATATGTAGTACTTAATGAATGAATCATTAATACATACTATAGTCAAATATGAGATGTATAAAATAAAAATTTTAACTCTCCTAAATTCTTTACCGAACACTTTTAAATTTGGCGTAACGTTCCATTCTCAATCTCATAGGTTTTTAGATCAGCTAAAAAGTTTTTATCTTTATCAGTGAATATTGATTTGACTGTATTAAAAGATTATGATAAAATTAATTCAACGTATTATAGCTACTTAGCCACAGTAATGCGTAGCCGAGTCTGCTAGTATATTATATATTTATTCTGCTTTCTTCTAATAATTCTATAGACATATTGATTCTAATTAAGTTCTAGATATTCTTGTTAGGTTTTAAATATTCTAATTATGTTCTGTGATTTCGACTCAGGTCCAAGAAAATTAATTTTACACATACTTTTATGAAATTTAGAAATATTATTGAATATATAATTATAAAGGTTTTAAATAAAAAGAAAGATTAACTCTTCTTTAATTTTAATTTAATACTTATATTAGCATTTTATACTGATAACATATGTTTTGAAGTTTTAAAAAATGTTTATCATTTCTTCGACGGAATATGTAGAAGTTAATTAGTATATTTAAAATATTAAAAATATGAAATTTAGATTTAAATAACATCTCAGCGTTTTACTTTGATAGAATCGTTAGGAGTTTTCGAGTTTGTAGTGTATAAAAAGTACTAAATTAGGCGTTAAGAATTCTTTAAATGCAAAATATTTAAACAACTAGAATTTTTAAGCCCAATAATCTCATAGATCTTTTTTTGAGGCTTAAAAAGGATGTTAATTCTCACTTCTGTAGTATTTTGAGTAGTGGAGTGTAAAAAGTTCTTATTTAGGCGCTTTTAAGAAAAAAAAAGTATTAATATAGGTCTACTTAAGGGGTGTCAAATGTCAAAAAAACCGATTTTGTTTTTATTGCTTAAATCGATAGATAAACTATCTAAGAATATGTATATAAAGTGACAGAGGCTAATTCTAAATATTTCCAAGGATATAAACCCGAAAGCAGAAGAGCATCGAGCAATTGTGCGAGCCTATTGGAAACTTTGAAACGCGTTTTCTCTAGTTTTTATTTTCACGGTTTTTCTAAATTGGCGGGTGTGATAGCTAAAAAACTAAACGACTTAAATATATATTTGAACCAACGTTTTTTTTCTTCAGTATTAAATACTCTTCTAAGTGAACTAAAAAAGTTCGTTAAAAAGTTTATTTAAATAATTGTTATAGCACCTTAAAGGTAATTTTTATTTTCTAAAAAACGCAATTTTTTTTAAATCCGCCAAAATTTTTTATTTCACATTTTTTTCTGCCATTTTTTTTAGTTCACCCAGAAGAAAAATATACAATAATTTAATATTTTTTTTGGTTTTGTTGTTTTACTCAAGAATTACGAGGTGGAACTTTCCCGCCGATTGAAGACTGCAGCGACAAGACGCCCTTGAAATTGGCTCAGAAGTCATTTATAATAATTTGTTTACTTTAAAACAATTTTTTTTGTTTTTTTTTTTTTTTGTAGCGTTAAATATGTATAAAACCATACCTCAAGATTCAATAATTTCATTTAATTCTTTCCCTTCTAAAAAAAATCACAAAAAAACCCTGTTTTAGGCATTCTAATTCAGGATACCCCCTTAAGTATGTTCAGTATCCACACCGTAGGTAAAATTCGGCTCAGGTGTTTAATAAGAGATACTATCAAAAAAGAGCCATACAAAGAGTTATTTTATTTATTTATTTAATAATTAAGAGCTCAGAATGCCTGTCTTTACATCTTCTAATTTATGAAGTTCTGTATATCTATAATTATTTCTTTAAGAAAAATGTTCTACTAAAATCTTCTCAAACTTTTCTTGTTTGATATAAAATTTAACTACCTATTTATTAAAGTCTGTCTTAACTCTGTAAAAGCTTTAATATGTTCATGGTTAGATTTCAACTTGAAATAACTTCTAGCTTGCTAGACGAATTTTATTCCTACCAATTGACGTTGTAGTCGTGTTGATGTCCTACGTTTTGTTTAGCAATATTTTTAGGTATTTATTTTGTAATATTTGAAGATTTTTAATGTGTGCTGCCGCGACATTATGCCAGTTTTGTGCTGCATATAGTAGTGCAAATTGCATTACCGTGTAATATATTGTATATAATCAGTTTGTTTTCTGTTGTGAGATGACATTTCCTATTTAGTAGGTTAGGTAGGTATTTTTGCATTTTTCGAAATTTTCCGCAGTGCTACTGGAAAATTAGTTTTTGGTCGAGGTATATTTTTTAGGATTTTTACAGATACCACGATAGGTAAGCATTACAGGAAACATAAAACGTTGTATGTGAATGGAATATTTTTATGAAATCTTTGTCGGGCGAGTCAAACTTGCAATTGATTGCTTTTTATTTTATATTTTTCTACGAAAATTCTGACTTGTTTAGAACTTTAAATTTACGGTCCATAAAATAAAGCAATTTTGGGATAAGTCGGTTAATTCCTTCAACACCATTCCACACCTTAAATTCGTACGTGGTGTGAAAATTGCCTTAACCACCGATTGGCTGTCGTAAACTTTATATAATATTTAACTTCTATCTTAAACATCTTCAGCTTTTCAGTGAGTATTTTTGGTCTTTTCATTTCGGTCACCCCAAAAAACCCCTAAGGTCCTTTTTTTCCCCATCGCAAAATTGAACAGTTGTAGACGACCACTTGCCCTCCAAAAAAACCCATCGTCCCCGACGAAAAGAAAATTAAACCTGCATAAGAAACTCTTCGTAAAAGAACTCCCGGCGTCGTTCGTTCGACAATATTTTTGTGACACCCGAAATCCAGCTATCCCACACCTCTTCATAAATTTTATTGGTCTGAAATCCTCCCGTTCTCGATATCTTAAGGATCCCATGTTATCCTGTGGAAAATACGGGGTGAATTAATCCAGAGCTTCGTCCAGTGGCGGCAAAAGGGGATGGGAGGTATGCTTCGCTTTAAAACCCAATTCTATCTAAAGCCAGTTGCTGGTTCGATATCTGCTTATTACACGTAGCGTGGCGGATATCCAGAATCATGAGAAAAGCGATTTCCCGTCCAAAGAAAATCATCCCTACGTCGGTCGTCCCGTCTATCCTTCCCCCCTCTATCTGGTGTGGGGCCCTGGAGACTCACACGTTCCTCCCTTCATGGCCGGGGTCTTCAAGAGATATCTCTCGGTTTCCATTTAAATCTTTCCACCAAATTTGCCGCCACGCTTTGCTTGAGGCCCTGATGGTTCTGTCAGCGCCGTGATGTAGGTCCGCTTCGCAGCCACAGACCCGGAACCCCAGCAGTCCCAGTGGCTGGAGCTGTCTAGGACCGGCGGCGGCGACGATGGGGCTTTAGCTGATAATCACCCCAAAACCGAAGTAATTAGTTTGGCACTGATTGGAAGCGGGCAAATAGCAAGCGCCGCCACCCGTGTTGATCGAGGGGTTATTATAGGACTAGCATTTAGCAGCCCATTGCACGTCAATGTAGAGTATACCAAATCGTTAACAATCCTAATACTAAAAAACCGGTCAAGTGCGAGGCGGGTTTTGACTTTCCATAGAAGAACTACTAAGCTACTTAATTGATTTGCTAATATATCAGAAATGTGTCTTTTTAACATGCTTGAAGTAATTTTAATTGATTGTGTTCAATGGCTGTATTTTTTTCGTCTACCCAGAACAATGAGAAATTATTTCAAATTATTGCATTGTCACCAGAATTGAATAAGTTTACAAAGTTTCAATTCGATATTTCAATTAGAAGTGGGTAAAAAATAAGTTGTAAGATTTGCTTACATTGTTATAGGTAAAAGCATGTTAAAATAAAAGTCTAAGTGATTCTAATAGCACTAAACTGGCTAAAGACTGGCTTAAGTTATGTTCGAATAATCGTATGCATCAATCAGTCTTAAAAAAGCTGCATAAACAATTTAGAAATGCAATTGACATGGGTTTGGATTTGTGTTTGTATATATTTCCGGTGGTTTTATATTAGTTAAGCCAAATTCGGGGTTTAAATCTATTTATTTTAAAGATAATCTTTTTAAATTTATAATTATCGGTCGTCAGCAATCCGAAAATCCCATGGGTACATATTTTATTGATATTTTATTTCCTTGAATTTTAAAATCCACGGTCGCCATATAGGCTTAAAACCTATCTATAACCTCAAACTATTATAAAATGAAAGCTCCATCAAAATTCATTCAGTAGTTTTTGCGTTATGAAGTATCAAACGAACAGACATGGTTTGGATTTGATTTGAGGTATATTTGCAATTTATTATATTCGCAGAAAAAATTTAGAAATGGTGACTTTGAATTTGTGAACTTAGTATTTCCAAAATTCAGGTTTTACTTTTGTTAAAAAATAGTTTTTTAGATTTTTAATTCAAACTGTTTTAAGCCAAATTAAATTGTAGCATTATGCCATAGATTTAAAGATTCTGTCTTTTATTGCTAAACATTCGGCAATTTTATAAAAATTGGTATCTAGGTAATATACATATATTTTTAACTACGCTCGAAAATCTACCAGAAATAGACTTTTGTGAAAATTAATTGATTAATTTAAATAGTTTTTACTTTGGTATATCGAATACACAAATTAGTCACCCTTAAAATCACCTCGTATAAATTTATATTTAAATCCGATTAAGTTAAGTATTATTGGTTCGCTACATTTGCTTTATTTATTTTGATACCAAAAACCCAGAGATTCTAATTTTCTGTCTGTGTGAATACGCAATTGTGAATTTATCTTTTTCGATATTACTGACTTTAAACATATCAATTTTTGTTTATCCTATATATTAGACTTTGCAGTTTTGATGACAGATCAGAAATCATGGATACTTGAAACCCCTATATATTTAGTTTCAAGTTTCGAGAATTGTCCAGTTTTTCTAACAATTATTTGTCAAAGAACGAAGGTAATTACGTAAACGCACTTCTCGCACAACGCATACTAGCACCGTCTGTTACGCCCTCACCTACCTGTAGATAATAATAATAAAAAAAGAAAAAAGAAATAGAAAACGTTGCAAATTAGTATAAAGCGATGACAAGAAGTACACAAAGGAGCAGAAGTGGATCCTTTCAGTTCTTTATTCGCATTGTGCTCGAGGGCTCTTTGTCACTTCAGCGCACCCAGTTCCGCTATTGTCCGCCAGGATCCTCCTTGAGAAGTTGTCAATATCGAAAGGATTCCATGAATAAGGCGGTCGTCGTCATCGAGCCTCAAGAGGGTGGGGGGCGGGGGAGGGGGGCATTACGTTCTACCGGAGCGGACGTATAAAAGGGGGCGCCACTTAAACTCAATTTCTCATCTTTCTCTGTCCACATAATGGTCATCCAAATTGAATGGATGGAAATCGGAGAGCAGGGCTCCGATCACGTTTCTTGCCAGGGCAGGGCACCCAAGCCCCAACCTGCTTGTCCATCCTCCTCTCTCCTCACCCAATTGCTGCCCCGGTTATAATTAAAACGAAACGAATTTATATCGATGAATAGTGGAATGTAATAACTATAGGGTTCGATGCCCGGTGCTCTTTGTAGGGTTGTACATCTTCTCGGAAGAGGACCCTTCTTCTAGCCCCCACTAGTCAACGCTCAGACCATTATCCACTTTGTTCAGATAAATTTGGCTTGGTAGACAGTCCCAACAGCCGGACAAACCTTAGTTTTTCGCCCTCCCACGAGATACAAAGGCGAACGGCTGCGACGCGGTAGTAGCGGTGCCTAGTGGCGGTGGTGGGCAACAATAGTGGGAAACAGCAGATCAACAACTTCCATTTATTCAAGCGACTAAAGTGAAAATTGTTTTAGTTTCTCAACACAGCGTCCCGACGGAGAAGGAGGAGAAGGAAGCTCCATCTACCAAGCAGTAGCAGGAGTAGTTAAGCAATAACAACAAGAACAACAATAACAAATCTTGACGTTCAGCTGCAAGCAGAAAGGGCTCTCCGGGGCCCTAATGGAAAGCAAAATCAGGGGCTGGCTCGCCAACAAATTTTGCAGCCAGAAGAAGGACAACAACAACAACAACAACAAAAAAATATTAATTTCAAAGTTTAATAAGTTTTGCAAAAGTCTTTCAACGTCATATGTCATGATGCCCGAAGTCCTCTCTCCAGACAAAAAGGGAATCCATCCGGGGGACAGCTGAATGAACTCATTACAAAAGTTGAAAGTGTTCGCCTCGGTTCTATCTGATTAAAGATTTTTATTTTATTCTATTAGACGATGAGCGCTTTAATTAGTTTCTCTTATCTTGACGGTCGACATTGTGGTGTATGATTGTGTGATGGAATTTGTCGCATTTATTTTTCTGAATTTAATTAGTTTGGTTAAGGGTTAATTCCACCATGAATTTTTTTATTTTGTATTTTTTTTTAAGCTTGAACTTTTAAGAATAATTTAAGGTCAGTTAAATGTGAAAATTTGAAAAATTGGCTAAGTTATAGAAGCTTAAAGGAGATAAGGTAGTTAACGTCACATTGTAATATTTGGAATTTTTTCTCAAGATGATACAACAATTGTCTCAAAAATTATTCGTCCGATTAATTTTAAATTTGGTATATATATTCTATAACATTATATATCTTTAAGTACTTGGTTTCAGTTGCCTCAAACCTGAATTAAGATTTAGTCAAAGAATTTTATATAATCAAGCATTTGTTTAACATATTTATTTCAAAAAAAGTAAAAATTCATTGCAAGCAGGAACAAATGTGGTGTAATATGCATTGCTTAGAAAAATGCGTCGACTGAACATCAGAATAAAAATTTTCTCAAAGTTGCAACACGTTCTAGAAGGCCAGTTAAACCAAACAAGGGCATTTAATTGATGAAAGGAGATCGTCACATAATAAGGTGATGATTTTGCTGATTGGTGCTTGACTGGAATGATGAACAAAACGATTGATTCGAATTTGTAATGCCACCAATTAAGCGCATAAATTGAATTATTTTATCAATCAGTGGAGCATGTATTGGTTAACAGAAAAGGTGTACTTTTTCATCATGACAATGCCAGACCTTACATGACATTTCGAACTTTTTAAAAGTTTCAAGTTTGACGATATTTCGATGCATTGTACTTTTTTTTTTGGTTTTATTGTTTTCTTAATTTAAAACACAAAACCATGTCTATGAATGACGTTATGTCTTATCACTCTCGCCTACATTCCGGCAACAAATTGCTGGCCACCGAATGTTGACTTAAGCGATGAAAGCATGACTGATGAACTACAAGCACTTGTTGGCTACTTCAAAGCCCCATCCTCCACACTTTCTCTCTTCTACCCTGGTGGAGACTAGCTAACCTTCGTGCATTTTCCATCCCCATTGAGAAGGGATTCAAATTAAAACCGAACAAGAATAATGAAAGGAAAGCTATCACGTGGTGACATTGGAGTGGAGGCAGAATGATAAACTCTGGAGCAGCCACAGCCACAGTGACTTGATCACATCCCGAACATCCTTGCCAGTGGCTGTGCATCCCTTTACAGCTGTAAACAATACGTGCCCCCGCTGCTGTTGGTGCTGCTTCTCCCGATGACGGGGACCGCCTTTGTTTCAGAACAAGCAGGAGCACCAACAGCAGCAGTACCATCATCATGGAGGAAATCAGCATATTTTGTATGAATGTCTCCTGCGCCGGTGAAAAGTAGACAAACTCCACTAACGGCAGATAAGTGCCATCAATTCCCAGGGAACCATTCAAGAAGAGACTGTTTAAACTTTCCAAATTAAATTCCTTGTCGATTGCTTTCAATTTCCACTTCGCACCACTTGCAGGGCGGGGTCGGTGTTATTCGGTTCTACATACATACCCGAGACGACGCCACTGGTCCCAAATTCCACCCCTGCATATATCGTATTTATTTTAGGAGCTCGTTACAAATGACAAAATTAATAACGGACCAGCGTCTCCGGGATGTAATATGAAATTTTTGGAGATATTTTGTGCAAACATTTATTCAATTTCTATACAAGTGCTCAAGTCTGCCACCCCCCCACAATCCTCCTGCACCACACTACTGGCAAACGATAGAAATCTGCACAGCCTGGCGGTGAATGGCGGGAGCTTAACGAAGGGATGGAGGAGATGTGTGTTCTAACGGGAAGTCGACTGATTCACTGTAAAATGGCACAAGTTGCTGTTACTTTGTTTTTCACCCCCTCACTCCGGAATATATAGCTACCCCTCGCATAAGCGGGATGGTGCGATAAAAGGGCGGACGGGCGAGAACGAACGAACAAAACAGCGACAACAACGATTCCTAGTGTATTCTAGCTGGAGTTCGAAAAGCAGTACGACACCCCGAGAACAGTGGGAAATTCGCCTATATCAAGCCTTTTACTGTGTTTATGATGCAATTTTAGCAACCCTCACAAACATGGAAATATTGACAGAAAACCCACAGTACGCTCCCGAAAAGTGCCAGCTACAGCCATTTTCTATTCGTATCGTGCCGAGTACCGTTATACAACTCATTCAGCCCTCGAAATTCCCACCCCGACAATGCTACTCCCCTTCCTTCTATCTAGTGATCATAATGAAATTATGATGGGAAATTGTTTTAAGTTTTCAGAGCAGGAATTACTTTCTCTGGAGCATCCCCCCAACAAAACAGCACACCATTCATTCAGAGGGGAGGGGAAGGGAGGGAAGGGTAGGTCTCCCCTTAACAAATTGAACATTTTTACTCATCCCCAGAATCACTTTAGTGCTGCCAAATTAAATAAGTGGCCGAAATGTCAAAAGGTGGCTGCAAAATGAGAAAACTTCCTGTACCTGACCGCTTTTTATACGTAGAAGCAGAATACAACAAGAGTTGCAGAATTTCATTTTATATAATTTATATAATAGCCTTTGTTCTGCAAAAATTAAGGTAGATACTAGATGTAAAAGTGGCATAGAACACTTTAAGTGATAAAAGTGCCCCCTATCTTTTGACAAACGGAAGTTTTCTTGAGTTGAGATATCTTTTGAAGAAATTCAAGTAATTTTTGAAGTTGTAGAGATTTCTTTTGAATAAATACAGGTCTTTGAGGAAACAAGTTATACAATATTGTAACTATTTTTCTATAATTATCAGTTTTCTTGCAAAATTGCGCTTTTTCTATAAACTAATTAATTAGGCCAACAAAATTTTAAACTAGAAATTAGACTATGATATTTCGAAGGTTTTTGATGTGCTGAATTTGATTCGGATCTCAAAATTGCTCCCTCACATCAGGTTTTCGAAAGACTCTAACCAAAAAGTTACAAAAAACGATATTTGAGGTAATATTCTCCACAAAATTCGTTGCAACATTTGAAAGTACTACTCTTCTTAAAAATCCATTTTGAATATTTTCAATATATTTATTCCTCTCCGAAAAATCCGAGTTATTAGTGGGTATTCGGAAATTTCCACCTTATAGTAAACATAAACTCATAAATTTTAGAATATAGAAGATTTTGATCATTGAGTTCGTTATTATGAATTTTTAAAGAAACCAAATCGATTTTTCCTGATTTTACTTAACGATATTTTTCGAATAGTGAAGATTTTCGTTTTTAATAAGCTTTAATTCGATGACTTTTAATGTCCGATTTATAAAATCGGTTTTGGAACAAAATTTGAAAGAATTTTGCATATTAATTTGTCTGTTATCTTTTAAAAGAAAAAAACTGAAAAAGTGAATGAAGGACATTCTTCTTTTAATAATTTATATATCTTATATTAACTTAACTAGATTTCGATAGAAGGAATAAGGTATGTCTGGTAACTATAAAGTTTTTACTCGCGGGTAAATTTTTTACCTGAAAGTGTCTGTTAACCTCACGGAGGGGAAAAACTGAGCTCTTGACAGCACTTCTCCTCTTACACAATTTTACTAGATTTTACCCACGCTGCGGAGACTGAGTAAATTTGGGTAAAATCATCGATTGCTTGTCACTGTGTAATCTGTCATTTGTGTGTTTCAATTTTGCGTTGCGATTCAGATAGAAGAAGAAGTTATTGAAAAATTATTTAAATAAATAAAAAATATACATATTTCAAAATCTTCAAAAATATTAAATAAATCCATAAGTTTTCCCTCTAACATCTTGATCACGTTTGACAATTTACATACACAAGTAAGATTTACCCAATTTTTACTTGAAGTCGTCTGGTAATTTTTGATGTTTATCCCCGCTACCATATGAAACTTTTTACCAGATTTTTACTCAAGAATTTTTTACCCAAAAGTTACCAGACAGACCTATAATTGCTTCTTTTGGAATTTCTAGTATCGAACATTTTAGAAAAAATATTAGTATATCTGGAAGCCTTGTCAATTTGGTTTGTAGGTTGAGAATTTACTTTTTATTTATGTTTTGCAACTCATACTTGCATATATTTTAGAGTACTTTATAAAATTAATGTGTACATGTTTGAAATTAATTTTATTTACCGATAACTTTCACTGTAAAAACTAATGAATTAATATTTGAGTGGTAAGAAATTTACAATATTTCACTCTCCCTCTTTTAGTATAAGACTAGAATAGCGACACCAACATGATTGTACTATAATATATATATAAGCTAAATAAATGAATTGAATTGAATTGAAATTAAAGAATATTTTAATATTCATTCAATTTTACGGTTCGAACATTGAAAAATCATGTATAGAAAATGCATTACTTGTCTTTTTTGTTCACAAATAAATTGGGATGAATCAAGACAATTACGTTTAAATTTTATCCAATTTACAAGTCACAATATCAAATAAAGGTAAAATTCATGTCAATTCGAGTTGAAATTGTTATTCCATTCAAAAAGCGTTACACTTACAGAGAGGAGGTATTCTTTTAGAGGATGTTTCCACCAATTTACACGACGATTTTTCCTCAATAGAGAAGAACAAAGTCAAAATCGTTCCACACTTCTCAGAATGATTTGAAAATTTGCTTCTTCTGAACTAGGTCAAATCGACAGCCGTAGCAGCAAGCTGTCGATCTCTATTTCTAGCTCCTTGAACTCTAACTCCTCGCATTCGTTCTCTCCCCCCTTTTCGTCCTACAACCGATTGTGTCATAGGTGCAGGCACGAAAACAATTCCGAAATTGAATCTCACTCGAAAACAAAGGTCGCTCCTGCATAACAAAGCAACTCTGCCGGAATGTAATAAATAGCACGAAACTCGAACGTAAATTGCGTGCAGGTTTTTAGTCAGCTCAAGACGGAACAAAAACCCGTCAGGAGCTGCCCTCTTGTGATAGTGGGGGGTAGAGTAGAGGAGAAAGAGGAGGGGAGAGGGGAGGGAGGGCTGCCCTAGGGGTAGAATAACCCTTTCGCGCTCTACTTTCTTACCAACAACTTATGTGCATAATCGTGCGAGGCAAATTGACTTTCTTGAGCTTCTCAAATTTTTCTTTGGGGGTGTTTTCTCCATTTTTCTCGTTTGTAAAAAAAAAAACAGAACAAAAATTTCTACTATATACCCAGTAATGCGAAGGTGGTTGCTTTGTTTCCAAAAACACGAGCATAAAGTGTTCTTTTCAACAAATAAGAAAACGTAAGGTTACTTTCATGTTGGGGCAATATTTTTGTGAAATAGCGTGTGCATGAAGGGACGATTTTTATAAGCAAAAAAAAAAAAAGTAAAACGATTTTAAATGGTATAATATGGATTCATATTGTCGATTATTAGTCCTCTTCAAGACGAATTAATTGAGACCAAACACGAAAGTTTTCCTACAATTCAGTTAGGAGTTTCCTTGACTACTTTCTGTCTCCATCATGCAATCAGCCCCATTTTGTCATAATATTGTATTGTCATCGGAACTAGACATATGTCAAAAATTTCAACTCAATCGGTTAACGCGAAATAACTGAATATTCAACTACAAAATTTGATTGTTAGACAGCTGTCAAACTAAATAAGATCCTTTAAAAACTGAAACTAAGAAAATTTTACATCATTATGGGGTTATCCTTCCTACACAATAACTATAATTTTAATTTGATTTATTTTTATATTATTATTAGTAGATTTTTTTTTTGTACCATAAATATCCAAATAAATTTTTTAATCTTGATATTAATAACAAGGAATTTTGTAGCCCTGTTAATCTGAAAGAAAAAACTAGTACCACAACCTCTATGGAAAAAACCTATTGGGATCGGTTGGCTACTAATTTCAATACATTTCATGTTTAAGCCACTTATAAGTCTAAAAAGTAGAACTACCAACATCATAGACTAAACAAGTGCCTCCACATACGAGAATTACAACAAATTGTGAGATCTTTAAAGATCTAAATCCAAGATCTGTATGCATAAAACTCTAGATCTTGAGTTGTTTTTGTAATTATTAGGTACAAATAGATCAAGATGATTGTAAAATATCTATAATGCGCGATTTCACATCGCGATGTCTATCGTCCGCCATATTGAATTTCCTATGACGTTATATAGCCTAGGACACATTCTAGATCAAGACGAACCAAATGACATCTCATTTTTTTTAAGTCGGTTCAATAGTTTAGGCTGTACGGCTTAACAAACTATCTCCTGTGCATACGTATATAGTCTGTGAGATTCATAACCTTGGGCAGAATCATGAAAACCGGTTTTAATTAATTAATAAGGCTTAAACATATATCTGCATACTTATAAATATATGTTCTAACAATAGTATAAAACATTTAAATACAATAACTTTATTTTAATACTCCAGAAAGCAATTTTAGTGAATTAATGTTAAATTCACTTAATTTATTTTTAACTTTACTAATTGTAAAAATAATGAAATTAAGCATCCTATCGATTTTACGCTTGAATTTCTTATTTTTATTATATATAATATAGTAGATATATGTATACATTGCAGCAGTGTAAAATTTTACTACATTAAAAGAAGTAAAATGTGAAATATTTTTTACTGTGTGATGCTACAAAATATAATTTTGCTGCTGCGCTGCTAGCTCCTCCCCACCCCATCGTAAAACCCCTCCCCAGGGTAGGTAGAGGAGATAGCTGCCCTTTTGGGGTATAAACGCATAAATGTTCCAGTGCATTATAGCATGGCGTGGCGGTCAAAATTAAGTTGCCGAATGCGAATTTCGCTGCTGTCGGCGTTTGTTGAGTGGAAAAAGAAGAAATATATATAGGGGGGAAAAAAAAATCGATGGAAACGATGGCAAATTGTGCAATAATGCAAAAGATAAATTTTTTTATACCCCTCCAACATTTCCCGGTAGTGAGGGCATAAACCAGCCTTTATGGGATCATGAAATCCTTTTCTACCCTGAGACTGCGCGCTCGGGACTACTTCGGCTACGGCATATAGAGACCGTAAGGGTGGAATAGAGGGGATAGAGAAGGGAAAGAGGATTGGTGGGGGTGCAATAAAGAAACAAACTCAACGGGACTGCAACCACCACAACGGTATACCGTAAAAAAATTTAACACCTTTCGCGTTGGCGGTTCTCGCAATGCGTGCGAATGGCATATATAAGCCTCTAGCCCTACCCCCCAACCCTTTATGTATGCACCTGAAAGATGTACATATCCTGGGAAATCAAGCAGATAACGGGCTGGGTTGCTACGCCCCTAACTATACCTTTCAGCAGTCAGAAAGTTGGCAATAAAAAATCGATCGAACTCCTTATCAAAGCCGTGAAATTGCCAAACAGCTCCTCAACATGTAAGTGCTCTAAGAGCTGAGAGTTCGGCCCTGAGGTGCCGCAAGGATACCATCATGGGCCCATACTGCTTCAGAACTTTTAACTGCCGGCATTTTACCTCGTATTTGGAATGGGATAGGGTGTGGGGGAGGAAGGTTCGCGTTATTGCCGCTGCGTGTGATGGAACGGTTTACTGTCTTTGACACGATTACACATTTTCGGAGATTTATCGGCGATAGTTAATAGTCGAGTGAGATTTATCGCCGCAATTAATGCCCGCCGAGGACTGTAATGGCCCTCAGCGAATCTGCAATTATAATGCATGCAACGCGCACTTCATGGATAATTCATATTTTAACCGTTTTTGATGCGGATGCCACTTTCGTTCGACCAGGGAGGGAGGGGGAATGTTCCCCAACTATGATGGGGCTACATTAAAAGTTGGCGAATTTGTCTTCTTCTATTAAATGACCGAGCAGACAGGGATCGGACCCTGTTCGTTGTCATTCCCTCTATATTGTCTGGTAGTACTAAAAAAAAATATATAGGTATAGGGTATTACTACAACTACAGAGTCTTATAGAGCAGACCATGGGAGATGCTCGAGAGCTTCACACACGTGTCATTTCTGAAGGTTTGGCCCGGGTGTCGAAGGACATCGCACACGTATCTGAGTAAACAACGAATAGAGGTCATTAAATTAGCCGACGGAATCTCGTTGCACAGAGAGGGACTATAGGGGTGATTGTCTGCCCTGCTGTTTACAGACTTGTAACTTTTGCGCAGGGTGTGCGAATGTTTTTTCGCTACATAAATTAGACTTTCTGGATGAGTCCAAAGCCACTTGGTTTTATCTTGATTTATATGCTCCGGCGGGTGATAAATCTGAACGTGTACGGGTAATGCTTCGAAGTTTTAATAAAATTTTATTGTTTTTCCACCAAAGAAGGGGTTTTCCGGAGGTCGATTCAGGTTGGGACGGGTGAGTACTATACCATAGGTGAAATGTGTGAAATTCACGTTAAAATGGCAAATGTAAATCCTGGTAAATAGTAAAAATGTCGTAGAAGATGATTTCCTGCCATAAAACGTCGTTTAGATCAAACTTCAGTTTATGACCGGGTGGGAGGTGAGTTGTTGTCTGAAAGAAAAGCACTTTTGGATTTAAGTTCGAAATAAACTGCAAAATTTTTATGGGATATCCTTTAAAAGCCTGCAACAAAAAATACATGATATTGCATTTTCAATGCAGCTATAAATTTAAAGGAAAAAGTTCAATCATAGAGGGTCATTATTATTATTATTATTTTTTTTAAAGCACTATTATATATATATAGAACTAAAATTTAACACCTTGATAGAACTAATATACTATTACTATAATTTCGTGAAAGTATATATTTATAAAATAAATAACTAACAAACATTTAATAGCATTTTTTAAATACAAATTTATCGATTTTCGAATTCTGTAAAAATTGTCTGTTTGAGAAATATAAATTCTGTTTTGAGAAAATCGCGCTTACTTGAATTTTGACTTAAATTATAGTTTTAGGAAATTATACATATCATGGGTTAAAGCCATTTCTGAAAATACATATTTTTTAACTCTACAGTATATTCGAAATTTTGAAATCTATGAAACCTTAATTTTTGGGAATTTTTGTGAATAAAGGTCTAATCTGAATAATTGAGAAATTTTCTTGTTATAATTTTGAAAGTGTCCGTGTCTTAAAAATTGTTCATTAGATGGAAAGTTCGTTATATGGGAGGTTCGACTGTATTTCATAAATCTCAATTTTATAAACTGAGAGATGTTGAAAAATAGCGTCTTTATTTCTAATTTGAAGACATCCTAACTACCCCAACTCTATAAAGCTGTTAGCTTGAACGGCTTGAGGTAAAAACATAATTTTCTAGATTACTTTTACTTAAGTTTTAAATATTATATATATATATTTTTCAAAACATTTATCATGTCAATTTCATGAGCATAAACCTCTGAGTAAAATAAATGTAGTTGGAGCACACCTGGAGCCTCAAAAGGATTTTCAAAGTATACCTAAAAGTCTGTTGAAACTCACGACCAAAGTTTCAGTCGTTTTCGGTAGACAACCGCGCAAGAGGTTCTGTATACAGTTAAATAGAACCACAACTAACCAAAACCGCGACCTGCACCCTCTTTTAATTAAGGAGGTCATTAAAATCTACGAAAAACATTTAAACTCGAAGAAAACTTTTGCCCCCCTACCGGAAAAGTTTTCCATCATTCACAGTGGCAGCAGGAAGACTCTGCCTTAATTCTTTTGCACTAATTTGGCTCCAGTTTCATTTCTAATTACTTCAGGTGAGTCCAAGGTATCGTGTATCGAGGTGTCTTTTTAATTTTTATTTTTTCCAGATAAATCTCTCTAGCGGCATCACATCTTTCCAATAATTACTCCCCGAACTGGCTGGATGGATTCTGGCTGCCCGGTCGACGCTTCATTACGTGAAATATTAAATTTCATTTCTTGAAAAGTTAAATTGGATTGGCCCAGGCTACGCTCGCACTCTTATGGCCAGGGCTTCTTCGGCCCCCAATTAGCAGCGTTTCGTGGGCAAGATTTTGGTAACTTTAAATATCTTTAAATAAATAATTCAGTTAGGGTCCGGAGCACTGAATCGTAGGGACTTTAAACTACTGGAACAAGATATTTTCGACATTCAGAAAAATATTCTGAATTCATATTCAGCGTCGTTTAGTTTTATTTTCAATTTGCAATCAATTCTTTCGAGTAAAAGTAAAAACTAAAAATTAATAAAATCTCATACAAAAGAAAAAAATATGTATAGTATTCAACCAATAAATTACGTAAAAGATTAACAATAAATCACATAATAATATAAAAAATTCAGATGTCGGACCCAATATGACGACCAAAATGTTTCGAACTCAAAGCATTTTAAAATGAAAATTAGTACAAAGGGTATTTTGAAGTTAGCGATTTCAAATATATCAAAATATGAAAACCTAATATAGCTGCATTTTTCTAATGATCTAATCTGGATCTGATCTGGAATTTAGTATTTAAATTGTTACTTATAGCAAAATTTATTAATTTAGCTAAAATAACATCAATTTTCGTTGATTTATGCTCATTTTACGTCAAAAAATGAACCCAATAAAGTCAGTTTAAGATTTGAAGTTAAAAGGTAAGAAGTAAAAATAATGACAATTTGATACGTTTATTGTTAAATTTAAAATGTTTGTTATAGGTCATAATTTAAAATATTCAATTCAATACAAAATTCCATTTTTCCATCCAAATTTCTAAAATTCAAGGTATCTAAATTAATTGATTTAAAAACTGCTGTTTATAATGAAATTATGAAATTTAGGATGATGGATCCAATATGACCAATATCCAATTTTGCAATTTAAGAGTTTTCTGTATGAGTAAATGGGCACATAGGGGTTTTTGGGTCATTTATTTTAAATCTATAAGATCCTCAGCGCCACTGTTATCGAATTTCAAAATGAGCTTGTTTTGCAATACCATAAAATAGCAATATATTTTTCTACAGTACTAAAAAGTACGGATTGTTGTACAATACCATTATATAATAATAGGCAATTTTATAATACATGTTGCTTGCTAGGCCCAGTACAATTTATTTTTTTTTAACATAATGAATCAAATTGAGGAATTTAAATTTTAGAGAGCTAAAATTATAAAAAAAAAACATGTTTTCACAACACAAAACACCAATGTTTGTAACTTTTACACCTAAAATACTAAAGTACATAAATTTCATGGAAATGATAACACTATATATCAAAAACCATGAAATTTTAATTAAGGTCAAGTTTAGTTATTCTGAGCTGTCATGAGCTGGCCTGTCATCAAAGGAGTTTTCTGCGCCACTGATTTCGAATATACTATCAAAATTTCGAAATTCAAAATGGCTTAATCCAATATGACGAACAACATTTCTAATTTAAAGGATTTTACCTTGAAATGAAAATGAATGAAGTTTTCAGAGTCAATGATTTCAAAAGCTTCACGATTCAAAGTAATATCATGAGAAAATGTATTGGGATTTTTAGGTTTGCTGATTTAATATCGAATAACTGAATATTGAGCCCTTAGAGTTATGACGAAATGCGGGTTAAAAGTTAATTATTTTATTAAGAGGAAAATCTAAAATTTGAACATTTTTTCGAGCTGTGAACTAGAATGAATGTGAATTTAAAACTTGACGAATTAATATAAAATATAAGGATTTTACATGATATATAATATGATACTTAATCAAATTAAAATTATTTTATTTTAAATCTATTTATGATTTACTTCTCACCGAAATTTTCCTGAGTTCAAGAAGGCGTGGGGCCTCATAGGTCCAAAGAACATTTCAGCAGGGCACATGTCTAACTCTAATTGAGTAATAGAAATCTTTCATAAATATCAAACAATGCCGCTTGGAAGTAGCCGAAAAATGCCTATGCTAAGGCCTATGCTCTGAGGCACCCACAGTCCAACCGCACACGAAGCTGGGGTGCTTCGTCCCATATCAAGTGTCTGGTGACATTTGAGTATACCTGCAGAGCACAAAAGCCACAGTGGCTCCCTTTGATCTTCCGGAAATCAATGGTCAGACCACAAAGGCGCATTGGTCGGAATGGTTCCGAAATTGAGTCGCCCTAGCCGGGGGTCGGGGACTGACCCGTCAGAGGGGTACATTTCCATGACTTGAATGATTTGCCCTTCACATGTGCGGTTAGCCCCCAGAGAGAAGAAGCAGGGCACAGAAACGCCAATGGAACCCTTCTGCCACTTCAACAGGCTTTGTGTTTCTGAACATGTCCTACGAATGAATGAAATTTTTCGATAACGACCGGGATAATGTGAACCCCGCTCTAGGAAGCAATCCTAGTTGAAGCCGCTAAATGAATTTTTCCATTTTTTGTTTCCTATATTTTTTTTTTCTTTTCTTTTTTCACAATTGCATGGATGAGTTCGTTGTCTAGCTTTTCGTCAACGATGTCACTATCATTCTTGTTTGCTCCCCAAAAAACCAGTGACAGGATATAAGAAGGAATGTACGGATGATGGAAATTGGATTAGATGCCGTCATATTTTGTTGGATAAATGGATATTTTCGAAAAATACTGCTCGGTCACGTTATATAGTAGAATTTTGTCTTCTGTCGTTTTCTACGTTAATACATTCCATACATCTTCCACGGAAACAATTTACCGAAAATTAAAAATCTGTAAGAGCGCCAAATTTCGTAAAACTAAATAAAAAGGAAAAATACTGCTCGGTCACGTTATATAGTAGAATTTTGTCTTCTGTCGTTTTCTACGTTAATACATTCCATACATCTTCCACGGAAACAATTTACCGAAAATTAAAAATCTGTAAGAGCGCCAAATTTCGTAAAACTAAATAAAAAGATGGACCCAGCTTGTTTTTCTGGCGCAGAAATAAAATATATCAAATAAGGTTACACATTTTAATAGAAAATAAATGAAACCCAAACTCGCATTAAGTCATTTTATTTTGACATTTCATATGACAGCTAAGTATTAAAATGTATTTTATTAAGTCCAGAGCAAACTCGACATGCGCGAGCTTTATTCAGATTAGAAAAAGAACGACACTAATTATTATAATATATTTAGATATATGGGTAGTTCTACAAACTAAGGAAGAATTCGAGTCTGATTTCGGCCCGACATTTTTTATACATTCTGGTGGCAGAATTCAGTCTAATAACTAAAGTACAGTGTCTTTTAGCTTATCCTAAAGGGAACAGTCAAAAAATTTAATATTTTTTGATTTATGTCCATTTAAACTTAAACTTAGACCACCACCAAAACTAAATAACTGTATATAAACAAATTATGAGAGTAAGTTCAATTTATTTATTAAATTATTTATTTGTAGTTTAATGTTTATGTGTAAAAAAATACTATTATTACACAGAAACAATATTTTTAATATGATCTTCTCAGGATCCTGGATGGTTCTCAGTACCAATTGGACAGGATCCTGAGGCCAGGTTCCTGAGAATTTCTGTCTAAAAATAAAATAAACAAACCAATTTATAACTTTCAACAAAAATTAACCTAAACTAGGCCTATGCGCTAGCATCTTACATATCAATACGCTAAAATTAGTCATATTCATTATTTATTTCGTAAATAAAAATCTTACCAGGATCCTGAGAACTTCACTGATTACGACACCACTTCACTCGCCGAACGCACTAGGTTCACTAAACAACGTGTTAAGTGAGAATAGATAGATGACATTCTTTATCTCTTTCGTAGGTACTATCGACTCAGCGGAATGGTAAAGACGCAAGGCAAATAGTCTAGTAAATATTTGCTAATTCAACAGCGAACAGGATACTGAGATAAAATGGTGGGGACAAAATGTAAACAAGATTTATTTAATATTTTTGAAGTAAATACTATAGTAATTGTTCTACCTAGCCAGGAAAAATAGTAAACTTATTAATTTGGGATTCTTTTAAGACTTTAATGTATAAGTAAACGTATCACGACGCACTTTGAACTAAAATTTGTACGAGGGACACTGCAGGATCCTGAGAATTCGGCACTTTGCACAGTAATTTTGTTCAGAAAAGAATTTTGAATCTTAATTATTTTTAGTGACCATCTAGAAACAATTGTAATTAATAGTATTCCATCCAAAAAAAATTGTTATTAACAATTTTTCTATCATATTTTGGCTGAGCCGCCAAAAATTCCTTAGTTTGTAGAACTACCCATATATCAATATTATATAATTTTCGAAAATTTTCGAAATCATGTCTATGTAAGAAACCTAAATACTAACTATTCAAATTATACAACTTTTGTCTTAACCGCTCTACATGTATGACAAAATTAAAAAGCTCGTCTTTGGACCCGCCATCTTGGATTTGCAAACTTATGATAATATTCAAAATTAGTGGTCTTAAAATAATCATTGTACTAATTTTTATTAAAATCCGATGAAATTGAGAAATGTTTGCCACCACTTTGTATCCGCCATCTTGAATTTATAAATTTGGTTTGGTTGGCGGTTTAAAGTCAGCATTCCCCAAAACCTCTAAGTACCAATTTTCATGATAATCGTTGTAAACGTATGTATGTAAATATGAAATAACTTGCCTTTAACGCAGTTTTTGTAATGTAATTTCTCAATTCTTTTGAGATTGATAAAATAAATTCCTACATAGGTAAGTATAAAACAATTTAAGAATCATATAATAAACGAATTGTTGCACCACAAAAATCCTTACCACATTGTATTTTGTATACATTTTCTCACCCGAAATTGCAAAATTTTATATTTTTAGTAAAAACATTCGTGGGCATCAATGTCAGCTTCATTTGCTTTGATCCGTTTCCGTTTTTGTTATATAATTCGGAAAAACTTTTATATGATACAGACATGGGATGTGATTTAATTAAAAGTCCATCGTCAATGTTGGAACCCATTCAGGCACAACTTTCCATCCATTAGAATGATTCAGTGTATAGGGTCACATTTGCATTTACTGTCATTTGCAATTAATTTTTATATATTTAAGCCATGACAGAGAGAGAGGACGATCTATCTGTATGTATGCATAGATGCAAGTATCAGCAGCAACAGCAGCAGCAGGATAATAAAACCGGACATTGCGGCAGTTTCGAGAGTACTTTTAACTGGCGATATAATAAAATAATTCAGTTTTTGAAAAGGCCTTCGTCCACCCGCAATGAAATACAACAAACGTCGTATCGTTCATCCAGACCTACCCTATCCCGTGGCTCGTGAACCTATAAAATTCCCCACGAGTACTGGATTTATTGACAAAATTTAATTTCACCGAATGTTTTATAACTCCACAATAGACAGATAGAAGCGGGATCGACGAACGGACGTATCGCGTCCCAGTTCAGAAATCCCCCTTTTCTCTTTACGCGGTCGAGCAGGCTATACTGGGGATGCTAATGAAAATGGGGTGGGGATAGGGGATTTGAAGGGGTGGTGGGTGGTGGTGATAGTGGGAGGATAGATCGGGGTCTTGTTTCTGCAACTACAAATTGCACCGACTGTTCTACAATGGACATTAAGAGCGTGCGGAACATGTTGCCCCCCAGGCCACTGGCACCGCACTGTCCCGTGTCATTTCAATCAACTGGACAACACGAGTTGAGTCGGACAGTTGTTTCGTCAGGACTTTGGGAAATAAATGTCAAATGGTCATCAAGCCAAACCAATTTGCTCAAATTTGCATTTACACGCGAACAGCCAACCATTCAGCAGTCCCTGGCTTGCTAATAATTATAATTTACGACTAGCTGAGTCGTAAAGCCGCGAAAATGTTTGTGAAAATTAAAATTTCAATCTGCACCTCCCGGTTCTGTTCAACCCCTCTTCCATTCTCCCCACCCTTCTCCGTCCTTTACCACCGAACTAACATAACTCGGTAAGATTTCTGTCTAGGAAAATTTTATTTATAACAGAAAATTCAATTCCCTCTGGGATCCTACAGAATGAAAGTAGAGAGGGTTCAGAAAAGTAGGGTTGTATGTGGCAATGATGCGGTGCACTTGCAACAGCAGCAGCTGAAGTCTTTTAATGGAGACCAGAGCCGCAAATGCCCAAATCTGTAATAACGATAAATTTATTGACCAATTATGAACACTAATGCGGCCAATGTAAATCATTCCCGCCAAATCTTCAGTGGTTAGCCGAATTTGTATGGGTCTGGCTCACAGATTAACTCCCGCAGGGGGTTAACTGGGTATACCATTTTCCAAAAGTGAATTATTATTATCAGGCCACTGAAATCCTCAACGTCTGCTTTTAGTAGGGTGGCGGCTGGAATTCCCCACTTCTACCCTATGCTCTATGCTTTGTTGAGGTTTTTAACTCAATCAACCAGTTGCGCGCGAAACCCTTAACAGTATCATAGGCACCGAAAAGTCCAGGACGAACTCTGGGCGGCTTCTATACTGAATAAAATCCTGATTCCTATCTCTTCCCCTTCCTTCTCCCCTCCCCCCTCTTAGTCCACTCTACCCACCACTATGTGTTTGTTCAAAAGCGCTGCCGAAGTTGTAACTATGTTTCAAGTTCGTAAATTAGCCACTGTGTTTACGTGTACAATATCTGGGCGAATGTCCAACACATATGCCCATATTACCCCCATTTCCTCTAGTCTTCCCCACTCTTCTTTTGTACTCATCCCCTCCTAGAAACCAACCCTTATTACAGACGGAACTGTCAGCGGAATACAATTGTAAAAAAGTGCTAATTTGGTATAGCATCGTCTTTCAGATAAAAAACGTCTCTTTCTCGAGTAAAAAAAAAAAAAAGAACTCGCGCGTTCGTCGTCCATCCCCTCCACTTTTATACCCATAAAAACTTCTTTTAAATTCCTCCCCTCTTCTCTCAAGCTGCTCTCGAGTCACGAGTTATGAATGCAATTGTAACGGTACATTGTGCAATTAAGCGTCAGGTTGGACCCTTAAATTGTTTAACCTCGTTTTTTGTATGGTCGCCAAGTGGACAATTTTTTTTTTTTTTTTTGTAAGGAGTAGGGATGGTGGGGTATACATATATATATGTATCATTTGTTCTGGACGTTAGGCTACTTGTTTTTTCTTTCTTTAGTAAAGGAAGTCTTTCAAAAAAATTGTCACAAGGTGTTCTTAACCTCGTTTTTTCGATGATGAATACACTCAACTTTTACGGAAATTTACTGCGGTTTAGAGAAAGATGGAATGGAGTGGGAGGGGAGAGGGAATTGAAATAAAGAGAAGGAAAAAGATGGTCTTAATTTCTTTCAGGATTTTTTATTTGTTTTTTTTTTTTTTAAAGGACAAAGTTTTCTATAGAATTTTTTAGGGAAAAAAAAATTTTTGAATGAAGGTAAAATAGGGTAATAGGCAAGAATGAGCTGCTTTTATATTTAACGATTGATATTCTTGTAAAGTCTTTGAGAACTCTCCGAATATAAAGTTGCATAACAAAGTAGGGTAGAAGTAGTAAGAAGTAGCGCAAGAGACCTCAATTTAAGGGATAAACTATGGAACATCAACTTCATATTGATGTCAAAGTTCAACCGCCGAAGAATAATTTAAACACAGATGGTGAAGTTAAGTTGAGGTGAAAGAACGATTTATGATAATTTGTATATATTTAGGTAGTAACTATACTATTGGAATTCTTATTAAGGAATATCTTTTGAGAACAACTAGATGCACTTTAGTACTAAATAAACTTGAAATCGAAGAGGTAGAAAAATATATTTGAATTTTTGAAAACCAATGCGAAGTTAAGAACTTTAGTTTTTAACTAGTATTTTCGCTAGATTTCATTAGTTGTGATTAGTGTTTATTAGTACTTTTCTATAAGAGTTCGTAATTCACTAGCAAATACAGATATTTTGGAAAAATACTTCATAATGGGAAAATTGATTGTATAGTCGTACTAAATTTTGAATAAGTCTTTCATATGTCCACTTACTTACCTATTTATATATATATGCAGAAATATAACATAAATATAGTATTTTGGAATTTCCTATTGTTATTATGATAAATATTAATTTTCTTAGTTAAATACAGTCTTGCAAAAAAAAATGTCATTATATATTTATGAAAATTTCACAGAGAGAAAAATTGCTGTCATACTGAAAAAATAATTTTTGCAAAAACCCACCAATAGATCTAAATAAATAAACAATTATTTTTACTGAAAATTAAAACAAAAACTATATTTTCAAATGTTTAATTACTTTTGTCACTAATGAAACTATTAGAAAGATTTTTCTACATTTGAAAAAATGTATTTGTTGAAAAAACAAACGTTTTTCATTTATACAAAGTTTTCTTAGAAAATCATAGATTTTTTCTTGTGTATTTTATCTTATTTTCAATAAGATAAATTATACACTTTTGAGTGGAAAAAATATTCGCATATTGAAAAATTATTCTGTCTATTTGAAAATCTTCACGTTATACAATTTTATCACATAGAAAATTAATTTTCAGTTCCTCTCAAATTGTTATCATATTAACCATATTTTGTTATTTCTATGGGAGTTCTGCATTAAAGGATAATCACTTCCTTTTACGTTCTTGTCCGAAGTGGTTTTTCGTTTTCTAAATTAAAGTGAAAATAAAAAGTGCTTCTATTAAGAAATGGCACAGCAGTATCCAATATTCAGAACTGGGATTGATAAAAATATATATTTTATAAGATATATTTTTTCCAATCATTTTTTTTACAGAAAGAAAACAGATATCGTTTTGAAATTTTCCACAGATACTTATTTACACTTTAGATATACAAAAATTTTTTGTCAGATTTTTGACACCGGGTTTTGAATTTTTATGATTTTTTGAAAAAAAATACCAAAAAATGATGGCGGGCAGTATTTCAGGCGTCTGGATCGTCAGAAAAAAAAACACCCAATTAATCCTTGTTAAAATGGCTAACGTGTGAGCTAGGATAATTTTTTTCTAAAAAAAAATAACAAAATGGTGGCCATTTGAAAAAAAAAACGATTTTTGAGGTTAGAAAATCGGTAAATTTGTTACCAATCAACACGATTCTAGTTCATACGATAGCCATACATATCAGCGATTGGTCAAGTATTGTTTTTTTTTTATCGTGCCCGCCAACTCAAAAACGTGATTTCGAGATATTAGCGTTTAAAGTTTATTTAATTAATTTTTTGAAGAAAATGCTACGTACCTCTAGTCTGCCATGCTTGCACCATACATTAATATCACTCTAAAACCCTTTGAATCGTGTTCTTAAAGGTATTTAGTATTTAAAACAGTTAAAAAAAAAAAATCAATTTTTTGAAAATTTGTAACCTAATAGCACCCTTAAGAAAATTTAAGGTAATCTCAATATCAAGGAAATATTCCAAGCTATTCCTTTTGAATACATATCGATTTCGTCACAATGTTCCCTAAAGAAAGAGTTATTTTGCACTATATAGGATTATTACTTTACTATTTTTTAAATCTTCTGGTGAATATTTATATTCACTAATTTTATACATTGCTTTATCATTATTACACCCTGTTGTAAATTTCCTCAATGATTTTTAAAAAGGGGTAGGTATACTGGAAAAATTAACTTATAAAATATATTAAAAAGTACGTACCTATTCATAACTTCATAAGTTTTTGATGAATTGGAAGAAATTCACATATTTTTCTATGCAATAAGCAGAACTGAGTTGCTTTATATTAAGCCATTCAATAAAAACTTTTTTTAAAAACAAAACAAAATCATTGCTTGGAATCTGGCCTTAGAAAAGAAAACAAAAAACAAAAAAATATAACTAACTTAAAAAAACTCAACTGAACCGAAGAATCCGAAGCCACAAGAGATGTAAACATTTTCCATGACACTTTCCTTCGATTAGCGCAATTGGGGGCAAGCAATGTCAACAGTGGCTAATTGCTGGTCATCTTGCCAGTGGATGCTGTGAGCTGTACCATCAGATCTGGTCTGATGACGGCAGTGGCTGGAGGGGACGTGAGGTGGGACAACCCTTCTCTCCGCCGCCCGGCCCGTCCCGTCCGCCAACTAACCATCGGAATGCGACGAACGAGTTGGGTCCACTGTATCAATAGAGTGTGACTCCCGGCCGAGTGAAATAGATTAAATTCCAGCTTCGGGGGACTCAAGTGCTCTTAATAGGAGTCGTGCTCCATTCGAATGCCCTGGCCAGAGAGTGGCCGAAGAAACGTGATTCATGACGTGGTTTCAGCCATTCGAACCAAAAAATAATAAAAATAAAAACGTAAAATATAAAACGAATCTTCTGATAAATGCCAGAGAAAAAATGTTTTGCAAAAAAATAAATAAAATCTCTTTGTATTTCCTCCCATCGCCGCCGCCCCACTGAGGGCGCGTCGATCGCCTTGCCTTATCGGGGGAGTTCATTGTCGCTGCACTTTCGTGACTTTGCCCTTTAATATGGGGAAAACATTGTTTGGACGGGGCGGAGGGACCAGCGAGGGAAAGGGTTTACCGAAGAGTAGGACTTTGGGTAGATGGACGAACGGATCCTGATATCTCTCATTCGATTCTCCGAAAAATGCCAGTCGTTTACTTCCTTATCAAATGTCTTTTCTTGTCGTTTGATAATTCAATTTTATTTGAGCGGCAAAGATTCGCCAGTGGAACGAACTATGGTAAGGGATTTTTTTTTTTTTTTTTGGTATTTCCTTTACTGGAAGAATCCCACACACCAAAATCTCCGGGATAAGCCGGATACTGTGTTGTGTGATGTGCTCTGCTCTGTGGGACTCGTTCAGAGTGAGTCCCAAAAGCAGCAGCAGCAGCAGCATCCAGCCAGCCACACGGTGCTGTCTTGTCGAGTTCTGATTCCGTAACATGTCCTGATATAAACCGTGCGGGGAATCCGAATGGAAAATCCCAGTGAAAAGGACCCAGGATCCAGAGACCTGAAGGACCGGGAGGCAACGCCACCACCAGCCTGAGGACCAAAATACGAAAGCGAAAAAAAATTTTCCGAAGACACAACACCACCAGGAGAACGGCTCCTTGCAAAAGGACGAGGATGAAGATGAATAAAAAAAATATATATCTGTATGTATATAGCAAAAAATTAAATCCTACGGGTATCCTTGCAGCGTGATAGAACATGGGGCACTAAACCTTGCTCAAAATCACTTTGGGAAGCATTAGTGGAAAGAGCCGGAATAAGGAGGACGGGGCGCTCTGCCTGCTGGGGAAGTCGATGCATGTCTCGGCATTGATGGGGACCAGATATGGGGCTCCCCGAGACGGTATTGCTTCAGTAACGCGCAGACAAACTACTCGAGAAATTGTTGTGCCCCCTTTGTATCCCATCCCTCGCCGCCGCCATAGGGTTTTTTGCAATCTGTCTAGGGGACGTGAAAGTGGCTCTGCTTTTTTGACTAGCATAAGACCACAGCAAAAAGCACAGCAGCTTCGTCCTGTTTTGGTGATTTGAGTTTTGCGACGTTTGAAAAGTTATCGATACAACCCCCAGAACACTTTTGTGGGAAGGAAGGAAAGGGAATTGCCTTAACTAAGTAGGCGTTGGAATTGGACGACACTTTAGCTTAGGATGCAGATATTAAGATATGTTCCCGTGCTCGTAACGTGATTTATTTATGGGTAAAAACTGGCAAGGAGTAGGAACGAAATACTTACACACATGTTCAAAAATTCCCAGAATCAGCCAGAAAGTACCAATAAAATTCTGTTGGAAGAAATTTGGTAGAAGGGAAAGTGCTTTACATAGAACATACAGAAACACACCTATTATTACTCAATTTTCAATAAAATCAATATAGTAATTTTTCTGTTTTGAGACACCAAGTTAATTACAGCAGTGGGAAAACATGTTCATTTAAAATAGAGAATTTCAGATGTATAATGTTAAATTGTATTTCAACCTCTCCATATTTTTACCATTATTTAATTGGTTCATTTCTTTATTATTATATCGATCGAATGAGTCAACGATAATATAATTTTAAAAATGTCTAACAAGGAAACGTTCTTAGGTGTGTCTCACCAATTTTCATGAAATTGAAATATGCAATAGAGTATCGAAAAATAAGAGACACATATTTTTTTTTTTAACTTTGGATACACACATTTAGGGGATACTTGTATTTATTGTTTTTTTTTTTATAAAAATTCCTGTATTTTTAAAAATTTGTCCGCCATGTTGGATCCGCCATTTTGAATTTTTTAAATTTAGCATCAAATTCGTAATCAGCTACTCCAAAAACCCCTTAATACTGGTTTTCACGAAAAAAACTGATGCCTGAAAGAATATACATCATTTACGTATTAGTTCTAGTGGTTGTTTACCCCCTTGAGGACCTTTTTTTACGAAAACCTAGAAACACGTCAACTTTATTTTTCAAAATCGTATGTACAAAAATATTTTTCAATGATTTTTAACTAAAACTGTTATTTTTGTGACGCAAAAATATAAAAAAAAATCGTTTTTCTGCAATAAAAAATAAGGGTTGCCACCCATGGGAACCGGATTACTTACAAAAGGTTAGTATATTTATGAGACATCATTTCCACTTTGTTTCATTCGAAAAAAATAATTAAAACTTGAAATATTTAGGAAAAATTGTTTTTGGGGGTAAACTTTAGGGGTGGTTTTCACCCCCTAACTGTGCGTATCCGCAGAGAAAAAAAAATACGTCTCTCTTATTTTTCGATACTCTATAACATATTTCAATTTCATCAAAATCGGTGATACACACCTGAGAACGTTTCCTTGTAAGTGCAAACTTTTTCAGTCAATTTAAAAAAATAAAAATTAAAATTCAAATATATTTCAAAATGAATTACAAAAAAAAACAAATTAATATCTCGCTAGGTTTTAATGTACAGCATAGGACAAAATCTTAAAAAGTACACCTAAAAAATATTCCATATGAAATCAATATTTGTTCTTTATTAAATTTACATTTTAACAATTCTCTCTCAATTTTATACGGAAAATATGAAAATAATATGTATCGGAATCAATCTTATCATTTTAAAGAAGCTCATAGGTAAATCGTGAATAAATAAAATATAAATTTGTATTACAATAAATATTTCCATATGATTTTGATATACCTTCTTATCAAGAGAAAAAAAATAAAAATAAATTATTTATACGCTTACTGGCGCTAGAAATCTGTATGACACACTCTGAAATTCAAAATTTTGGTTCTTGAAGATTAGTTCTTTGTGCATTTTAAAACATCTATCAGAAAAGCACCTTAATTTAAAAAAAATTATTAATTTTTTAAATATAAAGACTTATAATTTTTCAAAGAGGTTCCACTAAATGTTTACTAGCTTTTTTCTAGTGTATTATAGGAGAAATCTTGAGGTATGAAGCAAACACGACTGAGACACCCCCGCGCAGTTTTTTAATAACTTATGAAAAAAAAATGTGTCTTTAAGTTTACCAAAAGGTATGATACATGCGGATTCTTTAGAGATTAGTGAATTAGAAAGATAATGTTTTAGTCTAAAAATGAATAGAAAAACATTTGTAGTTATCAAAGTTGTAAAATAATGAATTACTTTTGAAATCATTACTAATACCATTACCAGCAATTAATTTATTTTTTTTAATTACAATTATCATTACTGCAATGGTAATGGATATTGTAAAGGTAATGCTGCTTCAATTCATTGTAATTAATTACTAGTGAAGTTTTTATTAACATTACAAATTACAATGGAAATTGTAATGAAGTAATTGTCAGTGCAATTATTGGGTGGTTGCATTAATTCCCGCTGTTCACATATAGATCTGGGTAGAAATTTTTCCACTGAACTATAATTACTGTGACATGTACATTTTTAAAGCTTGAAGGTGTCTTAATAAAATCCAGTTGACAGTCGGCATTTTTAAATTCATTAAGTGATATTTAATATACAGTATGGCGTATTGTGATCCACAACGAAAAAAATCATGGGTTGATCCTGGCTAACCGACAACATCGACTCCAAAGCAGAACATCCACGCCCCGGTAATAAGACAATGCTCTATATTTGGTGGGATATGGAAGGAGTTGTCTATTACGAGTTGTTAAAGCCGAATGAAACAATTACCGCTGAGAGTTATGAACAACAGTTGGAGAATTTGTACAAACATTTTATGAAAAACAGACCATCAATTGCATCGAATCGACGAAAAATGATTCTTCTTCATGATAACGCTCGGCCTCATGTTGCTTTGAAAGTCAATCAAAAACTTTTGGAGTTTGAATGGGAAATCCTTCCCCAGCCAGCGTATTCGCCAGACCTGGCTCCATCAGACTATCATCTGTTTCGGTCGATGCAGCATGAATTAGAAGACAGGCATTTAAAAAATTATGAAGAAGTCCAAAAATGGATTGCTGATTGGATAGCCTCAAAGGATAGAGCTTTCTTTCGCCACGGAATTCAATTGTTGCCAGAAAAGTGGGAGAAGGTTGTAGCTACCGAAGACGCATATTTTGATTAAAATCACTACAATTTTTATCATAGAAATAAACATTTAAAAAAACATAAAAAACAGCGAGTTTTAATGCAACCACACAATATATTAAAAGCTATTTATTTCTTAAAAATTTATATCAAATCAAGAGTATATAATTTCTTTGAATATTGTATATAAATAGATGTTTATATATTTGTTTTACCTTTAAAAGTATATACACTTGTTTTGCATTTTTAGGGGAAAATCGTTTTTGAAGCATTCGAGAATTTGAACCAGTAATGATACTTATAATGAATATGACAATTATATATATAGCATTATATATTTTTTTCAAAAATTGTAATATGGAATATATTCGTGAAATCTTCATTTCACTATTTTTAATTTGATACTGTCTGTATGTCCGTGTGTCTGTCCATAAACTTCACGCCTAAACTGTGGGACCGATTTTGTAAAAAATTCATATTTATTGAATTTTTACAGCATTCTCTAGCGAGAATTACCTTTTTGATTTATTTGAAACATTAAATTTCATTTCGACGATTAAGATTGATTTGAGATTTTTTAATATCTCTTCCAGAAGAAACGTTGCAGCAATTTAGGATTTGAAATAAACAAGTATCTTTCGTATCTAAACACCTAAACCCTTCGTTGTAGTATAAATAAAATAGATACCGAAACTATTCCCATCAAATGCTATGAGTTTAGATGTGCTCGAAAGATATTGAAACATTCTCCACTTCCTTTTTCTCCCTCGGGGACTCGAGGATAGAGGGAATTTGCTTACAGCAAAAAAAAAAAGTCCCGAACAACTAAAGTGTCTGTAGATTTTGATCCCACAGTCCCCAGGCAGTGAACTATACACCGAAAAATTGAAGTAGGCTTCCTGCCAAAGCTACTTGGGGTTGAATGGAGCCTTCTTATGCGGGAGAGATTTTTTTCAATGCAGTGATGCGCTCCGTTTGCATCTCAAAGTGGAGGAAGTCATCTCTGACGTGTGACAGGATATTTGTTTTCCCCAGCCACAGCCAATCATTTTTCCTCCCAGCATCCGTCTCCGAGGACCGACAGAGTGCATCACGTCCTTGCACTTAAGCATGGATGTGCTCCGTGCCCTCTCCCCCCCTCAAACTTATTGTTTTCTTTCGTCGCCTGAGCGTTCTGCTTCTTTCAAGTTCTTCAGCAGAGCACAGAGAAGTAGGTGGACTAGGCAGGTGTGGTGGGGGGGTTAGCTGCGATGACGGATTTAGTCATAACCATCCTCATTCTCCGCGTGAGAGGTTGAAGCTTCTTTATTCTTCTCTTGTTTCATTAAGTCCAAGTGTCCCGATTGTCTCAGCGACCTTGTTTTGTGCATGCCCCTCCTCCTATCTACATGCATGCAACCCACCACCCCTGGCCGTTCCCATTTTGCGGCTGGGTAGCTTTCTAAAGTCTCGAGTACCCTCCTGGAAAATCTGCTTATATAAAATGCAACATAGTCAACATTTTGTGCACATGTGTCAAGTATCATGTCACAATTTATTGAAACTCTTAAAAATGGAGCCTTGCACATATCCAACAACCGGGGGAAAAAGGAGAGGGAGAGAAGTACACATGCAGTAGTTGCTCGTGTGCATTGGAGCCCCGTCTCAGAGGGCGGTCCCTTTTGTTCCATAAAGGCTAATTTGTAATGGTTCAGTCCTTGAGCGTTAGCGGATAATGCCCAAAATCCTGTGCACAAAATCTCAAGAGAGAGATGCACTTATAATTATTTACAAAATTCTTCAGTCTTTTGTGGCATTTTGGTCTTTTCCGCCCTACCACTCTCCCCTTCGAGTAAGAAGACCTCGAGTGGATCTGACTTTACCTTCAAGATCAAAGGTGCCTATTTACTTGACGAGAAGCTGATCTCTGCCACTTTTCGGTGGTCTGGTTGGCTAATGAAAGCGACGAAAGAGACCAACAAAGGCAATTTTGTTGCCAACAAGACCTTTAGAATTTCTTTGATTTTTCCCCCTGTTTACTCCATCCTAACCCATCATACCATCCAGAAAAACGACAATTTAGTCCTTTCTAGCGGCTTAACTCTGCTATATATCACATATGTGCATAATGACTATGATTACATTCAAATTTTCAGAAAAGCTGTAAAACCTTTGATAGAAAGGTCTTGAACTTTCCTCGGGTACTTCAAAAGATATTTTGTCGTAGCAGAAGAAGAGAATGTCAACAAAATTCTAGTGTAATTTTCTACTTACTAAATATAATGGTTTCATATGTTGCAATTCACTGAAGCTTACCTGGAATAGAAAAATAAAAATATGTTATTTGTGTTGAAATGCGTATTTAAATATTATATTGAGATGCATAACTTTTTATTCTTTAGACCAATTATTTTCTAGGATACTGCAAGTCTTTTGAATATTACCACAAAATCAAAGACTTTATATTACTATTTTTTTTATGTACATTATATACAATACAGTCTATAATAAAACTAAAGTAATGTTAAACTGAATTTGACTTTTTAAATTATAATAAACTAGGTTCGTCCAGCAGACCACAAAGCATTTTGTATATTAGCTTTCAGACCTCAAGCGCAAATGCTAATATTTTGTGCAATTTCGAAAGATTACTAAACTAATAGTAAAATAAGAATCATAAGCTGGTCCAATCATGAACGATATGCGGATGGGTCTGCGTGTTTGTGATTTCTTTCATAAAAAAAAAAGTAAATATTAAAGGGGAAAGCCTCTAGAATTGTTAGTCCAACACCAAGGCCGCCCATCTGATTCGAACCTGTTTATTTTGGTCTCATCAGACCATATAACCTAATAATATTAAAAAAATTTTCTTTATTACAATAAATATACTTATATACTATATTCTAGAGGACTTCATCGTAATTCAGTGACGCCGACGATGAAACACGGGGGTGGATCCATTGGGATTTGGAGATGTATTAAAAGGAATGGTGTCGATCCCGTATGTAGAATTGAAGGTACGATGAAGAAGGAGGACTACCTGAGAATTTTGCAGACCAACTTACCTCAGGCAATAAGAAAAAGTTTGATGCCTGAGGAAAAATTTATATTTCAACACAATGGGGACCCCAAACATACAGCCAAAATAGTGAGGGAATGGCTGGGAACCCAATATTTTTTAATGTTGACGTGGCCGGCACAAAGCCCAGATATAATGGATTGAAAATTTGTGGGCTTACGTAAAAAGAAAATTAGCAGGATATGCAGAACCACCAAAAGGGCTAAACGAATTATGTGATCGCTTCCAAGACGAAAGGAATAAAATTCTTCAACAAATTGTTGATAATCTATACCAATCAATGCCAAACAGTCTTAATTAATTAAAGAAAAATAAAGGGTTGTGGATTTATTATTAAAATATGGGAGTTTCATTTATATATTCAACCGGGTGCAAAACTGATCACATGAGTTACTTGTGGAAAATTTAATTAAACGTAAATTGCATGAAGAATTATTGAGAGTGCTTTTTACTAGGAATTATACTAAACATGAGGAATTCAGGGAATTTTATTTCACTCAAATCAGCGCTTTTTTCCGTGTGCAGGAGTCGACAGAAGTCAAAATGTAGAATTATGTGATCAGTTTTGCACTTCACTGTATTATACTAAAAAGGTCTATTAGTTTTTTATAATATATATAATACAATATGACCCTGAATTCTTTTTTTCAAGATTAGTTCTGAATCAGATTAAATAGCAAATTTTGCATTAAATTGAATATTTTAAAATCTGCGGAAATCGTATTAAATTGTCATTGTACTAGTCTTGTATAAACTTCAAATTTTTAATTGAAAAATCTATTTGATTATTTTTTTGATGCAAAGACAAGTGCTTTTGGCTAAATTATACATTGTTTTGTGAAACTGTTCGTTAATTTTAATTCAATACGAAAATTTTCATCGAATAGTCTACTTATACACGCATCGAAATTCATTCCTTGTGTGCTATGGTGCATCTTCCTGTTGAAATTTTACTTCAATCTCACTAAGCAGCTCTTTGGTCCATATGGATACATGTGATAAATTAAAATATCGATGAAAAATTCAAATGATAACATATGTAGGTACCTATGAAATTTAGGAAGCAGAATTTAATTCCCTTTACCATAATAATATCGACACACTGTACTTCATTATGAAGTAGGACGTCATTTTACTTCATTAGAATTGGCGCTGGACGAATTGTTCGCGATTATTTGGTCAAAAAAAAGTGTAGCGCTCACAGCTGATTTTGTATTCTGATTTTGAATGCCAAAAACTCCTTTATTTAACGACTTTTGCAAATAGATGGCTTCAAAAAATTCACAAGTAATAGTAGCTCTTTTCATAATTTCCGAACACATTAAGTAGTTTCATTTTTGCTACTTCATTATGAACCAATTTTTCTTCATGTCGATTCTGAGTCGATTTTTCTTCATGTCGATTCTCAATCATATCCAAATAACAATATCAATTGATTTGCAAATTAACTAATAAATGACAATTGAAAAACGAAATTAGATACACAGAAAAGAGGTGCTTGCTTCAAAAGATCTTGAAAGTTTTATCAATATTTACGTTCAAAATACTATTCTTAATTTAATTTCCTTTTTCTGAATAATCCTTTCGAATTCCTCTGAATCGAGTTGTAATGAAACATTTTCGATTGCAAAGAAATCAACAAATTCCTTCTCCAACCAGTGAATACAACAATAAAACCTAAAATTAGTTATCTTCCGCATCAGAGGTGAACAATTTACGATGAAAACTCTCCTTCAATTGAAGTTGAGAGTCAGACCTTACGAAAATCTCGGAAAAAAAAGATCTCCGAAGAATTTCTTGGTGCATGAAAATTTCCCTTCAGCTTTCAAGTTGCAACTGGTTTTTCGATCCCCAAAACGGTCTGAATGACTGTGAATCCTTTTGAATAAGCATCAAGGGAGTTCCCTACCCTGCATAAGCCAACCTTGAAATCCTTGAAGCCATTCCCTGTCCACTGAAGCCAATTTTCGAAACCCTCCCTGTTCCCCCGCGCCAAGCGAATACAACAAAAACGTCATGAATACGAATGGCGACATCCTTCCAGGCTCAGCTCGATTCGAATTGACTGGATGTGGTGCCTGCTTCTGTCAGGTTGCTACCGACGGGTAGCTATCCGGCGAACTATTTTCCAGACGGGCAACAATGGTGACTCATTCACCGGGATGCTTACTGCACTTACGCCGGCCCGCCGCTCGTCTGCCTGTCCTAATCCCACTTTCATCGAACAACATTGAAATTCACAGTGTACAAAAAGACGGGGGAGGCTACACGGGCACGCCACGTGATTTTCGTTTAATTTAAAACACATTTTTCAGTGGCGGCGGCCTGTGTAGTTGCTGTTGCTGCTGCTCCGGCTTCTCTGCGCTCTGTTTGATTACCTGTGCAAACAATAATTGCATCACTGTCGGCGAGGTTCGCAGTCTCTGTGACAAGAGGAAGTTTTCTGGTTTTAACAACTTCAGTTTGTGTCCCAGGGAGTTTGGGCCAAAAAGAGGCAGATCTCGAAACTTGAAAATTCACTCCCATCCCCTCCTCCACCCTATAAATCTTTCACGGGTGACATGCGAATTTTCGTTGCGGATGTATCGTCGCAAATAGAGCGCGCAGCAGAAAACTTGTGGTGGGGGGCGACCGCGACATTCGTTCGGGGAAACTACAGATGTAGAAAAGTTTTCATGAAAATTTCCATAAAGAAATTCTCGCTGCTAGAGGAGTTTCAACTCCTAATAATCGTGTAAAGCCCACTATGACTATAGGATAAGGGAAAATGCGGGGGGGGGGGGGGGGGGGGGGGAAGAGGGAAAGGGAGCATGGCATACAGGAGGTGGTTACCTCATAGGTCGCATCCTCGTATTAATTACATGGTCGCATATCCTGCGCTGGCTGACATGATTTCATTATGTGAATCCATTTAAAGCCCCTCCCCATTCAACCTTCGGGCGCTCTATACCACTGGATGGGCCGTTTCCTTCAAAGTCCCTGCAGCTGACATTCACTCAGGCAATTTGCTGGGACCTAACAACTTTTACCCTATTGCACATTGCAGAGAGAGAGAGAGTGAGAGAGAATAACCATATAAACCCGCGATACTACTAACTATGCCCATCCCTCCCCCACCATTTGCTAATTACGTGTGAATTTTTAATGTTTCACCGTCAAAGTTGACAGAGAAATTGTGTGCAGTTTAGCTAGTTTGACTCGAGGGGTGAAAATGGTTGAAGAGCCCTTCACAAGGACTTCACTTCCAACTAACTAACTTCGCACTCTAGCGCCCTCGGAGTTTCAAGCCATCTATTCCCCACTCCTTCCTATTCATCCCTTCTCTCTTTCTCTCTCTCTCTCTCTCTAAACCCTTTAGTATGGCCGTCGAGTACTTCAAGGGCCCACTCTTAAGCTGCCCATTAAAAATTTAATCGTTCGCTCGACAAAGTTTTGGGGCTCCGAGATTATTTTATTACGGAAGTTGAGAAGAAATGCAATTTTTTGATTTCGAGCCCCAGTGCGGCACCAGCCTCAAATTTTCTTTTGGGTCCACAGCTTCAACCGGCTGGCCAGCAATGGGGCCCCACTTCATGAGAATTGCCTCGGATAGTAGTGGGGGAATGAGAAGGATTTTATTAAGATAAGTTTTTCAGCGCATAGGGCTTTTAGTGGCTAAATTCTTTCACTAAATGGGTTTTTAAGAGCTATTAACAAAATGACCCCACCTTAATAATGTTAAATTTAGCGTAATTTTTTATATTTCTGAATTGATATTATAGTCATCAGCATTTGTCTTGCGAAATGACAGATTGAAATAATGTAACACATTTTTCTCTGTCGATCTCTGTACATAAATTCTAAGCCTGGTCAGAAGATTAGATTAGATTATTATCCAGCTTAAGATAGGACTGAGCGAAGGTTAGGTCGGTTTGAGCTAAGCTCAGAAGTCCGCATAAATCCAAGCTTAGTCCAGCTTGAACCAGACTTGGGAACTTAATTAAATTAGTACCAAGCTAGAGCCAAACTTGAACTAAGTTTGAGTCAATCTAAAGCCAGACCACGCATGAAGCAAGCTTAAGCCAGACTTAAGAGACCTCTACGGCTTTACCGTAGCTTAAAGCTTGGTCTGTCAGAAAATTGTATGCCGTGCTAGAGTCTCGATTATACCAATCCCAAAATCAGAAACACATCCGAAAAATAATTTATCAAAGTAATAATCCATTAGACGTTACGAAACGATAAAAAAAGTTAAAAATTAAGTGTCCAGTCTTATGTAATTGTAAAGGTGTCATTTACCACCATAATAACGCTACACCTGCCTTAAATCACCCTCCATATTCTCCCGATCTCGCATCTACTGACTATCTTCTCTTTAGTTCATTGCAAAACATTTCAACTCAGAAAAACTAGGAGACTCGAACAAATGATAGTTTAGTGTAAACTTATTTTTTCAGAATCCCTATAAATATTGTAATCCGATAAATGTCCATAAATTTAGTGTTAATTAAAGAGACGATTTTTATCTGTCAAAGCAAGGTTTTGTTGATGCATTTTGACAATGCAAAAACGTTAAATACGATATTTTAAAAATATAAAATTCTTTTTATTACGAAAGATTTTAATTTGCAAATCAATTTAATCCCGCTTCTGAATTTATATTACGATTGGTTTAATTACTATTCTGCCCTCTAAAAAGATGTCTTTATATCGGGCCAAATATAGTTTTATTATGTGTGTCATTTTTATCCCTACAGCAGTCACAGGGCAAATTTTTGTTTTTTTTAATCGAATCCGCTCATCGTGCACAACGCTTTTGGAAATTAATTCAATTTTCCCAGCTTACCAATTATTTGTGTTACAAAACGAAAATTCCTATACCGCACGCTTCCAATTATTTCTATTTTGAAGCAGGTCTCATGACCAGGTATCGTTGACATCGTTGACAAGGGGATAATGTTTGGGGGAAAGCGCTTTTATTTTTTAGGTCATTCCTAATTAACTGACCCCCTCCTGGCCGTAACGTATAACGTTTTCAAGTAATTAGGTACGAACAGAAAACAAGTGCTATACCCTCACAACCTGCGTTTACACGTAAATTCAAAATAGTTGTTTTAGCGCTCAATGAAACACGCATCACGCAACCGCCCTCCATCATCAACCCCTATCCGCTGGAAAACCCTACCCTATGATCAGAACTGCCTGCTTGATGTATATTAAAGCGTAGTTCACAGCAATGTGGCTCGCTTTCATCATCTTCAGCCCCGGCTGGAATTGAATTTTTCATATTTTATTAGATTCGACGGAATTATTGTGCACGAAAAGGGAATTCGAGGTGGGGCAATTGAGGCTGTCGCTTTATGGCCTTTCTATTCCCTACTTGAGTAAACAGAGGTGTGGAGGAGGCGCGTGTGGAGCAGAGAGGGATGGGCACTCCACTTCTGTCACTGAGAAAATTCATTTAAATTTTCCTTCGTTATATACATTCATATTTTGAATTTTAATCGAGTGTATAAGAGAGTTAGCATAATTAGCTGATTTACGAGGAGTGTATTAACGACTTATGTAAGTAGAAGTCATTCATCTTATCTATAATAGGGAAGTGTTCGTCTTGATCCTGGATGAAAAAATAAAGAATAAATAAAGTGTTTCATCGCCACACGATGTGAATTGCGCTTTGGAGAAAATTTATAGTAAAAAAGTTCAAACAATGTAAGTACATAATGTTAAATATTCAGCTAAATTCAATTAATAAAATTATACTCGACATATGGACCGTCAATAAAACGAAACAGCAAATAGATTCACAAAACTTGTATGCTAAATTTTGAAAGTATTGTACAATACATACTAGGTGTATATATTTTTTTAGATTAATCTTACGAATACGAGCAGTCGGAAAAATTGCGAGCGGTAGTTTTGTTCCACTCACTAGGACAACGCACTCGATCACAAGACCGAAGTTGCGATGGCTGCCATTCGTGAAAAAAGCTTCGAACTGCTTGAACACATCCACCTTATTCTCTAGATCTAACCCCAGTGACTTTACCTCCCTCTTTCTTCGGCAATACAAAAAAAAAAAAAAAAAAAAGTAAAAACAAATTTGAAATCCGGGGTTTAGGAAAAAAATGGACTAACAAGGAGAAGGCACCTACTCGTCATCACCGATTTCACTCAAATTTATAGCACATGTAGGGCTTGGCTAGAAATGAAACTACCCGAAGTGGGACCTCCAGATAGCCGTTTAGAAAATAATAGTAAAAAATTTTTGACGTGGCACCTTCTTTTTGTAAGTGCATTGATTTGTTTGATGTACAAAAATACATGTAATTTTTAAGCCACATACGTTGTTTTAGTTACCATTATAATTACTTTTGGATCATTTTGCGTATTTCTGTGTAACAATAAATGTATTAATCTATGAGTCTGACATTTATTTATTGTAACATCGCTGCTGTAAACGGCGTGGACTAGAAACGTACATATTTACGTCAATCCCTCGATTGTGAACTTTTTGTTTAAGTTAAGCTTACGAAGTATATCTAAATTGATTGTTAAGTTTGATAACAATTTTAAATAAAGCTATGAATCTTTGATAATACTGTCTTTTTATTTCTGATATATGTATAATATCTCTAAAAATATGGGAAATATATAGGATTTAAAAAAATAATAAAGGAAATGATATTTCGCGACCCTACATATGTGAGATTTTAGGAATGACTGATTTAATAAATAAATAAATCGGTTACTGCAAAAAAAAATCATAATAATATTATTACATTTGTGAAATCGATATACATTTCATTTTTAATATAAATATCTTTAGCACTTAAGCCCTCCAATTATCCCATAATCTATGCATTTCCGGGTTTTAACTAAAACTTTTAAATCTAACATTAATCTCATTTTAAAAACCCTTTATACCTGTTAAAAAGTCAATGTATCAAAGAGGTTAAATTTTCGAAAATTTGTAATCAAGACACCTTTCCTTTATAAATAAATAATAAACAAATAGAAAGGGATTAGCGCTGGATTCCCCAATTTCATCCATGGCATATTTCCTGGTCGAGAGGAATATATTTATTATGAAATCTCCTGGGAGGCCATTATGAAATCCCCTTTCCGTCACCGTTATATAAACATGAGGAGAGGAATACGCGCGTCCTTGCAGAAATATGGAATTCCCGAAATCCCCACCTGATGATGTCGAAATGCCGTGTGATGCAAAAACGTTCCAGGAAACAGGTCGACATGAAGCGGTAATGCGGAAGGGGAGAATAGGGTTTTTCGGGAAAGGGGGATGAAGTTGAAGGGGTCGTGCACAGTTGTGCAGTTGTGTGTGGAGCGAAAGTTGCCACTTCACGACACGATGCGACGACTACGACTAGGACGACGACACAAGCGACGCGAATGCACGTTTAATTCCGTGAAATGCTCGAAATAATTAAATGAGCACGTTTAAACATTTAATTGTTCATTATGATTGCAAACACTGATCAGCTGAGCGGATGATGATGATAGGATAAAGGGGTTGGAGCGGAAAGGGGCCGAATTCAGCATGTTCGAAACTGATAAAAGACGGTTCATATGCACGACCTCGCGCTATTTTAACCACAACTGGATATCACTTTAATTCTGTGGTATACTTTGGCAAAAATCCTTTCCTCTCACGTGGCAGTGATTCGGTATTCCCACAAAATTCCTGAAAATACCGAGAAATGCAACCCGAGCACGATGATATCGGTGCCCTCAGGAGCCGAGCAAACTTTAATAAGCTCGTAAAAACCGCTTATTGCATAACTTTTTATGTTTAAACTTCGTTAGTGCCAGGCTGGATCCACAGTGACGGCGGCAGCAGCGGAATTTCGGGGTGGGAGGAAAGGGAGGCCCTTCCTGGACCACACATACGGCCCTCGAACGATTTAAGGACTTTCCACGCCAGGCACTTTGACGTCTACATCCAGAGATCCTGTGTTGGGCATCCCTTGCACAAGGGCGGAAACTGGGAATTAACTGGCAATCAACAGAGAGAACTGTGAGACGTGCTTCCTCTGTGCTTCGCCCTGTTTTGGGGCCCACCACCATCACGGGAGCAAGCCGGACGACGACGACGACGGCTCCTTCGACTTGGGCGGGTGTATAAAGGACATTCGCCAAATGGGCGGCAGAGGAGTGATGATGTAATAAACTTCCTGACATCCACACAAATTGGCTCAAGTGTTAGATAAATTTGCTCCCGGAAAACTGGGCCTGACTCCAGAAGGAGTCAGGAGGGGACCACGAGCCCAAGTTCATCCCAGGCGCCCTTCTCGGCCGATGTGAGCACATCAAAAGGGACCAAAGATGCCTTAACTGCTTTCTAACTGCCTCGGCATAAAGGAAAGGTCACACGTTCACCGGGCACGGCACGACCGGTGTGTCCTGGTTTTTGGGAAACGCTCTGGTTCCTGGGATTCTCTACGTCCCGATACTGGGATCTGCTGGCCACCTGCGATGCGAGCTCCCCTTACAACTTGCTCAGCAAAACAACTCTCCCTAAGATCTCTTTGGAATTCTCTTCGCTTCGTCTAGCAGCTGGTGTCCTTTTTGATTTTGCGAAATTTCTGGACAGGGAAGAAATTCCGATACATCTGATATCGTGATATCAACATACACGGAAATAGCACACTCCAAAAATAAACTTTCAGACTTCGTAACTATTAAAATTAAGCAGGTATACTAAATAATTAAACAAATACTTTATTTCTAAAAAGTAACTTTAGGGTGCGCCATCGGCTGGTTTCTTTTAAAAAATACTACAAAATAAACACTGTTCAATATTTTCAAAGTTTGTTGATTTACTGAAAATAGTAAACCTTTCGATTAGTTATGGAAAATAATTTCATTTAAGTAGCTACCTCGACTGGCTTGGCAGTAGCTTATCTTATGAACTGAATTTTGCATCACATTTTCGATGGTTTGTGGTCTTAAATATAAGTATTATGATTAAGAAATCAAAAAACATTCAATTACACCTGGGTACAAACTTGCATACAGAAGACGTTCGACCGAAACTTCTTTTCAAAATTTTTAGTATTTTGGCAACACAGTACTCACTTTGGAAATAAGTTTTAAATATTTACCAAATTTTTTCAAGTATAAATCTATTTATTTCCTACCGGGGACATATGATACTGTATTTCTGTGAATTTTTCCAGTGCAAAAGAACTGTACGTATCAAAATAACATGTAATTTAAAAAGAAACCAACAGATGACTCGGCCTTTATTTAACGATATTGCTTAATTTAACGAAATATTTACAAAGAAAAATGGTATTTGTTCAATAAAGGAAGATTGTAATTTCTTAATTATGAATTTTTTAGATTTTAGGTCAGATTTCTAATCTTTGATTTAAAAAATTCTTCTGTCAGATGATTTAAATTATGTAGTTAGTTTATAAGTTTTCAGTTTCATGACCCATTACTTAAACATAGAATTAGCAAATGCATATATTCTTTAATTTTAATTCAAAGCGCTTTACAACCATAAAATGATACAAAATAAAATATTACCTGATGTAAATAAGTACTGCAATCGTAAACTTCCTCTTACAACTAAATTTTCTGGATACAGTCATTCAAACATTTAATTTTTAATTCTAAAGAGAAAATTTTAAACCAATTACATTTTACAACTCTCAACTATACACAGATTTATTTCTAAATGTTTTTAATTGCAAAATGTTAAGCTTTAGAAAATAAGTTGAAAATTTATGGTCCAGACATGTTTTGGTCTGTTATGGCTCCTTTGACGTCGTGCCATAAATTTCCTAGAGGGCTAAGTTACGGAATTTGAGCAGACCGATCTTAAAGTTTAATTTTTATTATTCTCTCGTTAAGTTCTTGTTTTCCCAAATGGTATGACTGTTTGTGGTCATTACGTGCATAAGTTACCACATAACTGACCAAAATTTGGGTATCTTCATTAATTTCTTTCAACTCGTATTTTTTCTTTGATTCTCTGTTGATGTTAGGAAGATTAAATTTTATTTATTGTTATTTTTCTGATCCACAGAGTTTGGAAATTTTTACAAATCAAAAATTTAATATGATAATAAATACAAAATCTACATAACGTAAATTAAGGAATACAAATTGATTAGTTTACTAATTAAAACCCGGTTTCGCAATTTGGGTGTTAAAAAGTGTTTTTAATTTAAACTTAAAAATTGAGCCCAGTTTTCTGAATTTATATAATTGTACACCAATTGGTATACTGTGAGAAAAACATGTTAAAGTGAAGTTAAAACATATTTTAATCAAAAGTTTTCATCGACTAAATTTGGATATAATTCACTTAAAAGCGAAGATTTTTAAATAATGTAATGAAAAACTAGCAGTTTTGATTTAAACGTATACTTTTGATGCCCCAAAATGAGTGTTTCTGATTTAGAAGTATGTGCTTTTAAGTCTACTTTTATTTTCAGACTTCTAAAAAAACAAAAACTTATTTTTTTTTTTTTCCAAAAATCGTATTCCAAAATTCCTGATTAATTTAAAATCTCGTTTCAAAGTGGGAATAATATTGGGAACATCTCCAGTAAAAGTGCTATTTGTAAGAATTACGTTAATAAAGTATATGCATATGAAGTGTAAAATAAAACAGTCATTAATTTGATATAATGATATATGAAAAATATCATCTTCTATTTCAAAACGATGTTGAAACTTTTACATCAAAAATGACACTTTAATAACACTACGTCTGTTCGTTGACAACCTTTTGGCGCCACAGGGCGCTCTAGCCACACTGGTTTTTAAATGTCAAATGTCAGTTCGGAGTTTTTTGAGAGAACCCGGTTTCACACCCCCTGGCACCTTGGTTTTACACCAGCTAAACTCAAGGCTAATGACGAATATCAGTTTAATTGTTAACAGATGCGGTATTCAAAGTGGAATTAACTCTTACAGAGGGTGCAAGAAGTAAATTTTAGCATTTAGATGGGGAAATTATGAAAAAGTAGTGATTTTATTTTAGAATTTGTGTGTAAAAGGCCAGATGACAATTATCCTTTTTATAACCTGTTCGTTGAACTGACAAGCCCTGTCAAGGTAATTAGGGCAAATATTTTAAGACATTCATAACTCAAAGAAGGATTTAAAATATACTAAATATTTCAAATTTTTGTGTGTTTTCATGTGATATTTCTTTGGGGACTACTGTACATACATGCGAACCATATACGCACACACATGGACCGGGAACAAGGACAACTTTGCATCCTCGGCAGTCTCCGCACGTTGGGGGCCTCAAAACGAACTTTTTCGTCGAGCATACGCTGCCTTTAAGGAGATATGCTGTGAAGTGTGCTCGGGGCCATGTTCGCAGATATCCTTCGCTTGATACCAAACAGACGGGAATTCTCGGGCACACAAGATCCAGCAGGAGAGCGGCAATGTGGGACGACCGACGTTCTGCCAGGCCGAGGAGGCATGGAAGAAGAAAAAAGGAAAGTTAGAGGGTAGAGGGTTATATTCTGTAGGTACGTGTGGATCGGCTGCCGCCCGCCACCACACACGAAAAATTCCCTTGCTGGTGACGACGGCTCCAGCTGGCTGCCTGCTGATCCCTAGAGTAGGCAACCTTTCTGGCAAAATCTTTCTGGCCAGATGGCTACCAATGGACACCGCAAAATTTTCGGAACAAGGGCGGCGGAAAGTGGAGGGGACCACTGAAATTTTGCTGAAGTCACTCAAATATGCCGCCGCCGCTGCTGCTACTGCTGCTGCGGGTTACCTAAATCCCATATCATTTTCAATGCTGACTACTACTACTATTACGTTATTGCGGCCGATCCCTGAATACCCGTCAGCACCTGGACGATTTGTTTTGAGCCATACTTTCGTGGAACCAGAGAAACCCCCGACACACGGCACCAACAGCGCCGACGGGTTTAGAAGGACGACAGAAATGGCAGCAGGCAGTGAATTGAAAGTCGCCCGGAACATAAATGCAAATGAGCGGCCTCTGTTGGCAGGTAGTCGTAGCTTCTCCCATCCACCCCCGTAAACAATCTCCGGGAAGGAGTCAGCATTTTGGAGCGGATTATGTGGATCTTATAATTTTGGGGTTATTTATATGTTCAGCGTATGCTGCCGCCTGCAGGAAAATGAAATTTGAGAGCATATCCCATTCTCTAATCCGCCCTATCATACCACCCGCTCCAAATTCGAGTTGAATTGATTCCAGGTCTGGGGACTTTTTGGCCAAATGCCCCTAAATCTCTGCACGAGTCTCGGGGTTTTCGAGTCTGTAATCGGGCCAGGGATGTAATTAGTAGAGAGTTCGCACCACCATTCAACTTTCCACAAATGGAGCCAGAGGGCAGGAACTTACTAAAGTCCAGAACAATAACTTCTACATCCGTTCCATTCTCATGCTGTTCCACTTTGATGTAAAATATACTTGTCAAATTGAATTAGCAAAGGATCTCGTGTCTCTTAAATACCCTCCTCTCATCCCCTTGCCCGATTAGGGACATAAACCAAACCAAAATGGATTTTGTCTGGTTCGAACCACACCTGGACTCTGGAGTGACTTCATTTTATTGTTGCCACTGCCCACCGTATGATGATGGGAATTTTTGGGGAATAAAAGGGAAAGGGTCGGATTTTTAGGGGAGCGGGGGACGGCAATTTATTTCAAAGTTTATATCTAGGGAATTAAGTGCAGATATTCGGATAATCCGTTTACAGGTTACATGTAATCTCAAACATGGACTTACTCAATTTGTGCAGGTGCTCCTGCGTATCTGCGGGAGAATTTATGGGTCGTATACCATTCAAGGGTATCTAAGCGAAATTCATTTCGAATTAAATTAACCAAAAGTTATAAGGTACAGAAGGTTTATTAAAAAAAAACAGAAGATATAAGGTTATAAATTTTGACACAATTAATTTTACGCTGATTTATGCTTCTACTAAATTTCATTCGAAATCGCTCGAAAAAAGGCTGGAAGATCGTGGAGTAAGTACCTACACAACCCTGCCGGTTCTCGCTTCGAGATAAACGTTAATAAATAAAATTTTTCTTTTTCAATTCAACCTTTTTGCCTGCAACCAAACCAGATAAATTTATAAAATTAACAGAGTCTTATTTCTGAATTACTCTAGCGTTCAACATTTAAGGCGACGGCTGTTTTAGTTTTAAAATATCTTTCGAGCAGGCATCTATTATAATAGGAACGACTAAACATGATTATTGAAACAAACATTGACCATGTTAAGTTATAAAGAATATCTTATTAATTTAACATGGACTAAAAGTTATACCGATACCGAATGTGTTCTAGTAAAATTGAAATGCATTCTCTTCATTTCCACTATTGTCTTGTAAAATTGGCTGAAAAGATCAGCTAGATCTAGTTAATTGAAACAGACAATTAGTATCAGATGAATTAGCAAGCGCACATTTTTGAATCAACTACAAATACAGGGTGGGCCATCTAACGTTTGGAATTAGAACTATAGGTTATTTTGAGGTTGGAAGGCTTGATGACATTTCCGATATGACAGAAAATTAGTTTTATGTTTGACATTTATGAAATGGGTCGCTTTTCGCTTGAACAAAGTTGGGAAATATTAAAAACTTATTTCCAAAGTGGTGAATCTTCTACTCAAACTGTAAGAAATTTACGGAAAAAATTTGAGAAAAAGGATGTGCCAAAAACGCAGTTTGTGGATCAATTTGTGAAGCGAGTTCGTGAAACTGGATCGTTGTTGGATAAAACAACCCGTTTACGTACTCGTCCAGTGCGCTCAACCGAAAACATCGCTGCTGTTGCTCAGAGTGTGCGTGAACAACCATCAACATCAACTCGTCATCGTTCTCAAGAATTGAACATTTCACGCACTTCTTTGAGAAGAATTTTGCATAAAGATCTCGCTATGAATGCGTACAAAGTTCAATTAGTGCAAGAGCTGACGCCGCATGACCATCCGATGCGTTTTCGGTTTGCTCAATGGGCCGAAGACCGCTTGATCGAAGATGGGCATTTTTACCGAAAAATCATCTTTTCAGATGAAGCTCATTTCCACCTCGGAGGATACGTCAATAAACAAAATTGTCGTATCTGGGGCTCAGAAAATCCACACGTCATCGTGGAGAAATCAATGCATCCACAACGAGTGACTGTCTTGTGCGGATTTTGGTCTGGCGGCATTATTGGGCCATTTTTCTTCGAAAATGAGCAAGGAAACGCCGTTACAGTGAATGGCGATCGCTACCGCGCCAAGCTAAGCGATTTTTCCCAAAATTGAAGAGTATGACATAGACGACATTTGGTTTCAACAGGACGGCGCAACGTGCCACACAGCCAACGTAACAATCGATCTTTTGCGCACTGTTTTCGGAAATCGCATAATCAGCCGAAATGCTGATGTCAATTGGCCACCTCGAAGCTGCGATTTGACTCCGTTAGACTTTTTTTTGTGGGGAGCCGTTAAGGACAAGTGTTACGCTAACCATCCAGAGACGATTGACGACTTGAAACGTGAAATCGAAGTTGCCATTGACGAAATAGAGGCCCAAACAATCAAAAATGTACTAAAAAATTGGACTGATCGAATGGGGCATTGTAAGGCTAGCCGTGGCAGTCATTTGAATGATGTTGTTTTCCATTCCTAAATGGAAAGGTTCAATCTTTCTAATAAACTCATAACTTTGAAAAAATATTCATTTGTTTTTTTTTTATAGCCGATTCAAATTCCAAATCTTAAATGGCCCACCCTGTACTATTCAATGTGAATGTTGACTTCGATCAGCTGCACTAGATAGTACTTAGACTCCAGAACAAGAAATTTTCATTATTAAAAGTGTCCGAATTTGAGATTGATTGATAAGTAAAGCTTTTAAATTATTAGATTTTATAAAACAATATCCTAGGACCTATAACCTTTCGTAATCCTGTTACTCTAAAATTATTGTTCTTCTATCATTACTATTTTCGAATTAAACTTTTCACACAAATTGAATCAGCAAAAAGATATTTCATGTTTCGTAAGATCGAATATCTACAGATAACGAATAACCTTCTGTCATAAGAAATTATATGTTTGTTACTTGGTTTATCTATAGTAATAAGAACCGAGAGGGAGTTCTTTTCTTTATCTTCTTATCTCTCATAATATGTTTGGAACTTTTGAGTTAAGTCTGAGTTCATGTTTCTTATATAAACACGAACACAATAAATATCTTACGGATATCTATATCTAAGTGAAATAAAATAAAATTACATAAACATTTACATTCAACTTGAATTAGCAGTTTAGATTATAAATAAATAATATATTGTTATTAATAAACTAATCATGTTGCAGACAATATATTTTGTAGTTCTGGGTTTTGGATCTACTAGTTTTAACCATATTTAAAAATTTGTATACATTAAAAGAGCCTTTTAGGCACTTTTGAAAAATTACGTAAACATCTGAATGTTTATTTGAATGTTTAAACAAACCTTTGATGAAAAAATAAAGAGAAGAAGTTTCATTTAGAACAACAGAACTGAAACACATTTTTGAAAGCTCACTTCCATGCGATGCTTCCAAATTTAAAAATATTTTGAAATTGCATACTATAGGGCTGGGCTGTTTAGGGTAAATCGCGCAACTGCGTTCATTAATGTTCCCAGGCTTCTGCTACTGTTCTATGCTCTTTATAAAAAAGATGTTTCTCTTTTGTAACATTTTTCTTCACTAAAACATTTTTAAGTTTGGAGGAATCGCAAGGAAATGAGCCTTCAAAAATGCATTTAACTTCAGTTGTTCTAAATGAAACTTCTTGTCTTTATTTTTCTATGGTTGTAAAAAACTTACTAACTTAGGTGTAGGTTGGAGAAGTAATAGGAAATGAATGTTTTTGATTTTAAAAGTATATCGATAAATATCAATAAAAAAAATTCAATTTAATTGAATCGATGGATATACTTTTTGCCCGCTATAATTGAAACAAACTTGCCCATACGAGGAGTACATCTAGGGAGCGCTCAAGTCGCGGATGGAAACAGATTTGAAAAGTTTTAACCAACATAGGGGCATTGGTGTGGCAACGTGACAGCAAGCTGAAAATCTCACACCCTTCAAGGATTTTGCTGAAGAGTTTTCCTGTTTTTCTCCACCCCCCGCCCCCCAATAACTCAAGGGTTCCTCTTGGCAAAACCGCACTCCTCCAGAACGTACTGCAATATAACTTCTTGACCCGGATGCGGACAAGTTTCCTATCGATGCGGTGATGATAGCGGGTGGCGAAGGGCGGGCCCAGGTGGATTCATGGGTGGGGGTGGGCGGTGTTCGGATGCTTTTCTATTAAAAAGGAAAACTTCACCGAAATGAATCAATTGAGCACGTTCCATCGGCTCCTTGAAATCAGCTTCGTAAGGAATTGCGCCAAGGACTTTCCATTTATCGGCGTGCTGTTTCGCCGGATCACCATGAGTGGTCCCACTCTTGAAGGTTGGTTTTGGACCGGGGGAAAGGTGGTGGTTTGGGCGTTTCAAGAACCTTTGGAAGCAGAACATCCGGCCCTTTTACGTTATACCGTCGATGGCATTAGCTGTTAATTAAGTCTGCACCAGCAGAAACAGCAGCAGTAGCAGCAGCAGCAAAAAGGACGAAGCATGCAAAATTGGCCCGTCCTCCTCGAGTGATTACAAGGGTTCCTCTCAGGGTTGGGGGGAGTAAAAACCATTCGAGTCTCGAAGCAGCTTTACAAGGACCCCAAGTAAGTACCCTGCAGAGCCTGGAGTGTCCCACGTCGAAATTGAAATGTTCCCGGAACGTGTCAGAGTAGCACTTCTTCATTGGCGAAATTGGAATCGGTTTCCTCGATAGAAAGATTGTCATATGACACGGATGATGAAATGCGCGCCTTTTTTTATTTTTTGCCAATTTTTTTGCTATAAAGATAACCTTGCGTGTATTTTTCTTGTTCCCGGAAGGCAGCTCTATACGTAGCTATAATCCAACCAACCTCCAACCCCTAATTCGAGCACGTGGAGCTCTTCCATTCGCCACCAATGCAAATATTCCGTGAGAAATTGGTAGATGCCATGCATTAGGTGAGATTTCCATTCGCCTTTGTGGTGTGTAGAAGGAGGTCGAGGAAAAAACCTCACAAAAATCTTCTACAAAGTCGACTGAAAGCTCCAAGATGAATTACGACGAATGGGGCTCTCCTGTGGCATCACTCTCCTTTTGTTGGTTTGTTCCTCTATGATCCAGTACCCCGCACTCCCCCGCCTATGGCTTGTTTGTGCAACTTCCTCCCTTCTATTCTATGCTTCCTGTGGGTTTTGGAGTATGGGTGCGGGGGGAAAAAATGAAGTGGATCCATCTAGCCGGTGAGTTTATGCATAATTAGCTCGATTCGATCCGCCTCGCCGCTGTTGCCGAGGTTTTACCAATTTCTCAGCAATTTTAAGGGGCTTCGGTTGAAGAGGTTTTATAAAGATCTCTCATCTCTTCCATTTAGAGCCTTTTTAGCTGAGGGCTGCGTTTCTCATCCCTCCCGCCATTTTTTTTTCGCTTTCCAACCTACTTTATTTTATTTATAATTGTCTCTAAGGACCCTATTAAACTTTTTGTCCAGCCACGTAGACGGTCTTGTATCTGTTTTTTTTTATAATCGCCATTTTTGGAAATGAACACCCTTCTCCTATAGTTGGACATCATCAACACCAAATAATATACGTCTATGTCGTTTAAATGTCCAGAAAGATCCTAACACACAGATTTATAAAATCTCTTTTTTGAAGCAATGAAAAAAATGTCATCGCTTGATTTAAGCGTATAAACAAATTACAATCGCTCGTTTGACTGCAGTCAAAGTTGTAAAATAATGCATTATTCTTGAAGTACTTAGTACTACTACAAGTAATGCAAGCAAGACAAATTACTAGTACCATTACTAATATTGGTATTTCAAAAAATTTAATTACCATTACTAAGTAATGGTATTTGTACTACACCTTCACTTCAGAAGCATAAGTTAGCATTACCTGGCATTACCTAGTATTACCTGGCATTACTTAGAAATATTTAACATTTAGCTAGCTGCTGTGATGCTGAGTTCTGTTAGGCAATGCTAGGTAATGCTGAGTATTTCTAAGTAATGGCAGGTAATGCTGAGTAATGCCAGGTAATACTTCTGAAGTCTATCTAAATGTCTATCAATCAAATTAAGTTTGAATACTAATTATACGTATGATTTAAACAATTTTAGTTATATTCACCAGCTTCAATTTGCAAAAACATACTCAAATTAAATAAAGGACAAACTTCAAATACTGCAAAATAGAGCAATTAGAGCAATATTAAATATTTCAAAGTGAGTGAAGGCTAACTAAACATTAACATATTTAGCTACAATATTTATGGTATATTTAAAATAGGGGTTGGAAGTTGTAGCGCGTGACTTTTTAATTATTATTATCGTATTTGAATGTGTGGAGTTAATATAATCTACAAAATGGAAAAGACTTCAAACTGGAAAGATGGAATCATGTGCTTACTACGTAACTCAGCCAAATTAGCATTGGTTTTTTTGCATTCTAAACATTTCTGTTAAACTGTATGCAATCCTATTATTTAATGTACTTTCAAACCATATTTGCTGCAATTCGGAACAAGATCAACCATCTAATAAAACTGCCATTTTTTCCACATATTCGAAGTCTGACTTGTTTATGTGCTTGCTAAATTAACATTTTTCAGCTAAAGTAGCAGAGTTTATGTGTACAAATTTTAGTATAGTCTCTTCTGCCAAATTTGTGCACCTAAACAGGGTCGATTTCATACGGAGCATCGCTTTTCTTTAACAACTTCAAGCAGAAGAGTTTCTAAGACTAAGTAAATGATGCCTTCGAGTAATTTCAAACAGTTCCGATGAGAAGTGCGATCGACCCACATAAATTACATTTTCGACACTTTTGCTTCGATACCTTTTATCTTATACATTCGAACCTAAACAAATTTTGTATTGGGTCAATATAAACACACTGTATAGAGTTGCCAAGGACTATGTATAATAACCGTCGCGGTAAAGTTGCAATGCAATGCAATACGGATTGTTTACATAGCATACAGGGTATAAAAGTATAGATGCAATTAAATATTACCGCCTTTAGAACTTTTATCTTTGTAGAACACGTTAAAACTGACAATAATCTAATTTTTTATGGAACGCCACCCTAAAGCATCTCGTTATAGAGATTCAGGATAACTTCCCCGAAATGGAAGCGTGAATCAGAAGCAGTGGCAGCATTGTTTTCATACACATTAGGGTCATTTGAGAGTAAGCAGCAAAAAGCTGTAAAAATTTCGTAACAACCACTGTTAAACAAATATTGCGTCCCAAAGGAGTACGAGGGAAGGTGGGTAGAAAGGATAAGAGAGGGATATGGAACAAGGGTGAGTGAACAAGGTGGCGATGTTTGCCCACTCTAAAAATTCATGTTATTTGAGAAAAAGTATATACACGAAATGAAAGAGTTAACTTCAGCAATTTTCACAAGAGCGTACGATTGTTATTATTGTAACCCTTACTACCCATCCATCCCCTTTCCTCTCGAAAAAATATTCACAGAAAACATGAAACTCACCCACATCCGGGAGCATCTCCGGCGTGCTGCACTTAGCCCTTTTTGAGCTCGTTAAAAATTCAGAAGTTCTGCACACACGGGAATGTGCAAAAACGAAAAAAAGGCGGGAGCCAGCTGGGAAAGTGGTCTTGCTCCGTTCTTGGTTCGAATGCAACTTTTCACAGGGAAGTAGGGAAATTTTTGATGTACCGAAAAATTAGCCACGACACTGTGCGGTTATGTGCTAGTGGCCATTACTCAGCGAGATATAATCTCAGGAATCCATTAAGCGTCCGCCCTGATTAGAGGGAGAGATTCTGGCCGCCCGACGCCACTGGAACCACCAGAGATGGACCAGAAAAAGCAGAAAATGTGCACGAGTAGTAAATTAAAAAAATAATATATATGTATATAAGAGAAGAAATGCAATGCATACAGTTGCACCAGCAGTTCGCTATCAATGAGTGCTAATTTTAAGAACTGCCTTATCTCCGGGAAAAGCGCCTTGGTTTGTCGTCCCTATACTGCACCTCCGGGAGAGCAGTGAAGTGCAGTTTCACTATCCCAGATAATAATGGGGAAATGGCACGGCGGGCAACGGCCGGCGGTACGACACGGAATCTTGCCACAGTGGCGCAAGTAAACTGCTCTGCAATAAAAGCGGACGATAGCAAATGCAAAAAGCAATTTCCGTTTTCGCCATCGTCTCGTCGCGCGCGACTTTTCAACAGGATGCCTGCAGACAACTTCGCAGCATAGTGGGCAGTGGCGTACGGGTGGTTGGTTGGTGGGGGTGGTTGATGAGGCTCCACGTGCGCGACTCCTCCAGAGGGATGTTCTTCTGGACACTCGCTCGTTCGCGGGAGATGCACTTTCAGCAGTATAGCCATAAAGGGGGACAGAAGAGCACTCGATTATTTGCTGGGCGAATATTGCCCGGTCCTGATAACATCTGATGTTCTTGGTAATTTCACCGACGGTGGTCGGATCCGCACTGCTGACTAGAGTCCCATTTTACAGGACTTTAAAAACCCTCGCTCTCTTTCTCTTTCTGGGGTACTGTAAACGCCTCGGGAAAACTTGTAATAAAAATTGCGACTACCTTTCCAACTGTGTGTTGGAACCTCGTCCTGACCATCCCCGCGCACTCAAGGCCCCCCAAAGGAAATGGGAAGACGACACAAAATTTCACAGGTGAAATTGGACGGTCGATTTATGGTGATCAAACGGCACCTTCGTCTGAATAATCCATTACGAAACCAAATTAGATCCTTGTCTTTATGGGCCGCATTCGGATTTACGGAGACACTGCTTGAGGCGGCCTCTGCAGGAGGAGCACAGGTGCTTCTCTATACCTTTTTTTGTTCTGCATATGAACCGTCATCCAATGGGGACACCTAAGCACTGCACAAGCTCTTCTTCTTTGCAGGTTCAAGAGAAAAAGCTGTTTCGTATCAAAATTTTTCAATTTCATTTCATTCGACAGGTAGAAATATGTGTAACTGTAGCATGACACTACAGATAATTTAAATGACATGATCTAGAATGTATATAAGTTAGATATGATATGCCGCAAGGTTCACTCATTGGACCGCTATTATTTCTATGTCAAAGGTGGTATAACGTTTAAGAAATTAAAAAATTTAGTGTTTAGCAATCAATTTAAACGATTAAAAAGGAATGAATATGTCCAGGAAATAGAGTATTTTATTAATCATTATGATCAATCCGTTAATAATGGGCTCAACTATTTGAAAATTAATGTAATATCATGATAAAATAAAATTTTAACATAGCGTCTTTTAAGGCGGACGATATTTTGGTTTTTAAACCTTTGGTTTAAATTCGGTTCAATTTTTATATTGGGTTCGCGGAATGAGTTTTTCTCAAAATTTGGCTCATTCAAGTTAGGGTCGCAGATTAAGAATTTTGGTTATTATTTGTTTTTGTAAAAATTTATTGAATGCATTTGGGAGAACTATGATTAAAAGTAAGAATTTGACTTGAATTTAATTTTTCTTTGCTCTCATCGAGTGTCTTTAACACCTCGGTATAAAATTAAATTTACCAAGTTATTTACGTTAAATATACACAAAAAAAAAAACATATCATTCGAGGCATAAAATTAAGGAATGCCTCAGGTTTATAAGACGTTATACGACTACAGATAAAAGCGTGGGGAATTCCTTGCTTAATGTTGCTTTCACATATTTTACATATTTAAAAGAAGAACTTTCAATAAAATGACACTCAAAGTTTCAGTATATAATTTCGAACGTACGTATACGATCTCAATTTTAAACCATCTTTGAATTTCTTAAGATACCAGACGAATATTCCATTAAACAACAATTTTGATATAAATTTCGCTATAATTTCAGGGTAATATGATAAATTTGTCCCTGTGGTATTTATACGGGTTTTCAATTCCCTCATAGAGTATGGATTTTGACCTTTTTTTTCAAAATGGTTTTATTCATGCCCAATTTCTTTTTATGATTGAAATCATATAAAAAGTCCCCCATTTGAATCAATAAATTGAAGATTTGCCGCAATGATAATATTTTCGAAGCGATAAGACTTTGATATGAGTTATGTTTTAATTATTACGGTAGAGTATACAAAAAACAAGAATACAATCAGTATTTATTTTGTTATTTCTGCACTCATGGTTCAATTTAAAATTCACAAATTTAGAGGTACTCATTTCAAAGATAAAAAGGTCCCATATTATTAAAGGGAATTTTATTTTTATCAGAAAAGACTCAAATCCATTGAGAGCTAAAATGTTAGAATTATTCGCTCCTTTAACCACTTTCATGTTTCCCTGCAAAAAAAAAAAAAATGTATGAGCATCAACGGAATTAAAATCCCACCCGCGTACAATGTCTAGAAAACGCACAAATTCCCATTTTGAAGTTTGGGGTGGGTTTTGGTTTGGGTTTGAGTTTGAGTTTGACCGCGACGAGAACAGGCCCGGCACAGGAGTGGAACTGTCAACAAATCAACAAAATAAGGCATTTCAGAAAAAAGGGAAAATTCGGCAGACTCAGACGGCAGGTTTCACTGAATTTTCGAAATATTACAGCGCGCCGAAAAAGGAATATTACAAAAATTCCTAAACGCCAGGATTAACATAGTCCGGGACAGCGCCATGGCGGCGGTGCCGACGTCGATGGCAAGCGGCTGGTAGAGCTCGAAATTTCAAAGATGATTTTTCCGCATTTTAATAGCGCGCTCAAATTCAATTTTACTAAAAGCTTGTCAGCGATGATGACGACAGCAGCGACGACGACGGCGACGATTGTGGTGCCGCGTACTCTGTACCCGCGGATAAAAGGGAAAATTGGTGTTTCGCGAACCTTTTAACGGTTCCGGAACACCCTGTAATCCCATTATTCGTCATCGGGAAACATTTACGACGATGGTATGTATAGTGCTCGAAACAAATTGTTATCAAAGTTTGAGCAATCTTCATTAATTACCTTCGTCGTGATGATCGTCGCGGGCAATCTGTCTGCGATGAGTTCGTTCCTGAGATTTATCAAGGCCCAGGACTCGTTTCCGGAAGGTATAAGAGCTCCGAAGGATATACCCCATGTCCGAAACGAAGCCCATTTTCCTGAAATCGGCCCAGAGATGTGACGACAAGACGCAATTATTTTCCCGAGGAAAATTTCACGGTTTATAAATTTCACTGTAAACGAAGTAATTACAGTTTAAGATGGAAAGGGCAAAGACGGCGCACAGCCCCTCTACCGTCCGTACCACCCCCTCTCGTCCAGAATTGAAGAATCTGGGAGCGAGCGTTAATTAGATAAGATAGAACAAGGACGGGTACGAAACCCAGGAACCCGACTCGTCCCGGTTCTGCCACTCGAGCCCTCTCCTTGGAGCGTTCCATTCCAGGTTTTTGGCACTCTCCTCCTCCGCTCCAGCAGACCCCCGCGCGCTCAGTGCTTCATCATAAAATTTGTTGGCTTTTCGTGAAAAACGTTCTTCAACTGCTGCCTCCTAGCGGCAGTGGCGGACGAACGGCGCGACGTACGGAGCGCTGCTGTCGGGAAAATTGTTAACTTTAAGGAGTTCAAGGTATTTAACGCCTCGACGAATTTCCTCATTTTGTACACGTTATTCCGGCGGGCGCGGCTCTTAGAATGGAGTCCTGGCGGCTTGCAGGGCTGCCCAAGACCACTATTCCACCACACCAGCCCCCCAAACGGTTGGGGCACCCTCGAAAATTTTAACATTCTTCAAGGAGGTGCGCGTCATTATAAGAACGAACGTGTTCTGGGCAGGCACGGAAAATTTATGACTTTCTTAAAGGGCCCGCTGATTGTCGGAAATTTATTGTTTTTGAAATGTTTAAAAGCCTTACCCCCCCATAACTCGCTTTTACCCTCATTTTTCCCTGACTCTAAGAAGAGTTGGTATGCAATGGCGGAAAATGTTTCGTTTTCGTATTTAAGAGTTTCACAGAAAACTCTTTCGCCATTTGGGGTCTCACTGAAGTTCCATGCCACTTTAAATTAACGCAAAATATACATAGTAGAATTCCTGTCATTCTAAGCACAAAAGTGCAAATTTCAACTTTATAACAATTGAAAAATGTTTGAGAATTGATTTAATTAAATACGGTCGAGGAAATAAAGGTTCTATTGTAATAACTCGATAGTGTAAACATATACTAAAATGGTATTAACTTCTCTTCAATTTTGCCATTGTCTACTACCAAAAAGTTCTTCATAGAAGGAAAAAAGGCTAAGAATTCAAAAAGGATATTTCTGGTTTTCAGTTACAATACAATTTCTGATAGTATTCTGCGGCCGGGCAAGAGTTCTCTTATAAATTTCTTACCGAGAACGAAAATTCACAATAATATGAGTTTTAGATAGATTTGCTTTAAATCGTTAAAGAAAAAACCACCGAAAATACAATAAAAGTCTTCAAAATATCAAAAATCCCCTTCGTAATTTGATATAAAATGGTCAAGTCTATCGGTGAAGAATTGTGGATGTAATGTTTATTTATTTATTAAATGTCTACAGATGTTAAATCTTACAGACTAGCATACAAAATTATACCATAATACATAGGTACTTAGTTCCTTACATGTTGATTCTCAAAAAGAGCTAATTTAAATTCATTTCTTGGCATAGTAAAATCAAGGGAGGTAGCTAAAGAACTAAAATAAACTATACAATTAGAAACTGGTTCACAACATAACAACCATAATTAGTCTTATGAGGAGGGGCGTAGAGCAATGATCTTGAACGAATTACTCTTTCCGGTGCATAAAAATTAATCATTGACAATAGTTCAGGAGATTTATTTCTAAAAGATAGAATATCCTTAACAAAGACAGCACAACTTACTTCCCGTCTGAATTCTAAACTTGACATACCTAGAAATAAGCATCTAACAAGATAAGATGGCATGAAGTTAGCAAGCAACGTACAATTAAAAAAGAGAAATCGAGTGAAATTCTTTTGTATTGATTCAATTCTTTTTATATGTATCTGATGATAAGGGCACCATATTACAGAAGCATATTCAATGATAGAACGCAATAATGCGAAATAAATGGACATAAGTGTTTGTGGAGATTTAAAATCTTTAGTGTTCCGTTTTAAAAATCCTAAAGCTGGAAATGCCTTTGTGACGGAAGCTTCTATATGATCACTAAAAGACATATTTGTATTGAAAATGACCCCTAAATCCTTAATTTGGTCTACTTTAGCAAGAGAATTATCATCTAATTTGTATGGAAAAGAGATACAATTTATTTTACGAGAAAAAGTCATAACTTTACATTTTGATATGTTAAGATATAATTTGTTAATACTGCACCACTGATAAAGTCACAGTCATCTGGAGACCTAATTGTATGGAATAATTTTAGATCATCGGCAAATAATAAACCTTTAACGGAATGAAAGCAATCGACAACATCGTTAATAAACAACAAAAATAACAACGGTCCCAGGTGACTACCTTGGGGAACTCCGGAATTTACAATGTTGTCGAATAGTTTAAAAAATGTTGATTTCAGAAAAACGCATTTAAAGTTTTATGTAGTACCGAAAACCTTCGAACTAGTCTGAAAGGCGCTCAGGTATAACACCCGGAATAAATCATTAAAAAATGGTCCTTCACGAAAGTTATTGGGCCTCAATTTTAAAAACCTAAAGCATATTAAGGTTAGAACAAAAATCGAATTTTTCGAATATTTTAAACTGGTAGTCCACCTTAAATAATTTCTCAGAACACTAAACATAAGCATACTTTTAGAACTAGAACTTTAGAACTTAGTAGAACTTTTGGTGTTTAGTATGACTTTATATTAAAAAAATCGTGATTTCGGAAATTAGAAAACATAAACTAAAATTCTTAAAATAATAGAAAAAAAATTTAGAAAAAATTTACAAAATTAAAGAAATATGTACAGTAGAGTCCGGATATAACGACTTCGTTTATAACGACCAACCGGTTATAGTGACGAAAATGCAAACTCAAGTTAGGTTTCATATAGACTTACTATGAAAACATGTCCGTTTAGTACGACTCCGGTTTAAGCGACCAACCGCTTATAGCGACCTATTTTGACAAGATATCGTCCGCTTAGAACGACGCGCAGTGTTGTTTACAATACCTACGCACAAACAATACCTAACCGCCTGTTTTTTTGCATTTATTTTTTATTTTTTATTTGAAAGTACAACTCTTCAAGAGTATCCAGTAAAAATTGTAGGTCGATTAGAGCAAAACTACCGGAGATACAGTGCCTCGACTTATAGTGGTAGCGAACAACTCAATGCTCTATTAAAACTTTAAAACGCGTTTTTCTCCCACTTAGAATGGTCAAAGTCGCTGGACACTGTAACTCAAAATCTACTTGACCGATCTTCTTCTTTGACACACTCTTTAAGTACATAAAATATGAGGTAGTGAAGTCGAGATAATGTTTTTTTTTTTTGCATTATAATTAGTTTTACTATGACAAAGAGGCTGATTTTTACCGCTTTTTCCTTTTAAAATTCGTTTGTTTTAATTTAAAATTAAGCCAAAAATTGAAAAATCGTCAAACAAAAAAAAATCTCAACGTCATTACCTCGAGAAGCTCATAAACTAACCAAATATATTTGATTTTTTGATTTGAGATAATCCAGTAATGAGTTCTGATGTCCACCGCTTTTTTTTTTAGAGGATCCAAAGATTTGCTCTCAATGGCTTATTTCTTAATAATTTAGGTAAATATTTAATTGAATATTCTTGAAATGATACTTTATTATGTGTACAATTTACAATTAAATACACCTTACCTCCTCCCCCCTTAAAGTTATTTTTTGTTTATTTTAATATGAATTTGTTTTATTTGTTTATAGAAATTAATCTAACTATGTACATATATTATTATTTCATAATTAGAGTAATATTAATATATAAAAACAAGCTTAAATTCATTCATCGGTATTCGTTCGTTTTGTGCGACGTCCGGTTAGTACGACTAAGTGTCGCCGGTCCCTTGAGGGTCGTTATATCCGGATTCTACTGTATTTACTTCGATACGAGTCAAAGAAACATTTTTTTAGTATACTTTGTTGATGGAATAGATTTAATGCTTTTACATTTCTTTAAACGAAGAAAGTATGCTCATCAAATCAAGTAAATGATTCTTTTGATTCAAAGTAATTTGTTCTTTAAGTATACCAAATTTGTCCATTCTCCTAAGCACCATTATTTGCATTGAAATCAACAATCTTTTAGGTTTAAACACATGTAGAATAGTCTTTAATTTTAAGAAATATTATAAGATTTAAGTAAATATTTCATTGAAAATAGTATACTTGATTATTTTCCTTAATATGTAAGATCCTTATTTTTCTGAATGTAACTCTCTTATCTTAATGAATATCAATAAAATCAGATAAATCCAATTTAAGGAAAGAGTGCATCCCTTTTTACAAATAAATATTCAAAATTGTCAGAGTTAGAGCCATTGTTCAATATTGTACCTATACAAAATGAATTTATTAGTGAATAGTTCTATTCTACTATGATCTAGATCAATGGTGGCGAACCTATGACCTGTGGGTCAGATTTTCTATCTGCACACTAAACCGTGTATGACGTACACTGACGAATAAAAGTGGTTTATGCACTGGGTCAAATGTTTCTAACTTTTCTGGTTTTAATGATATCGCACCCAAAAGGTGGGTATTACATAATTAAATGCAATTAAAAAATATTAAATGATTACATGGGAAATAAAACAAGCTTTTGAGGAGAGATTTAATAAATATAAAAGTTTGGAAAATACATTTCACTTTATTTTATATCCATATAAAATGGTATTCGAAACGATAACCGAATTTATGTGGCTAGGTATCCATAATTTAGTAATGGAATTGTTGAATTTCAAAGCAGCATAGTTTGGAAAAATAAATTTGAAAAGTTGATTTCAGAAATCGAAGGAAAAATATTAGAAAGTAGTGGAGATAATAACGATCCCATACTAAAACTTGAAAATACTGTATAAATCGTATGAGGTTCTTTACCAAATAATTTTGTATCAGCGAAGAAACTTGCTAATGCTCTTCTAATTATGTTTGGGTCCACATATTCATGTGAAAAATTGATTTCTTCAATGAATTTTGTAAAATCTACCGATAGAAATACACTTGGAAATGAATTGACTGCGAAATGCGTTAAACTAATGAATACGGAATATGAACCTAATATTAAGAAACTATCTGAAACTAAACAACAGCAGATTTCTCATTAAATGTACTTCCACTTTATAATACTTACGCATACCTGTAACTATATCTAATAATATATAATATTTTCATAATATATATGTGATTTTCTTTATTCCTTGTTCATTCTAATACTCAATTTTTTTACCTTTATTCTTTGCTCTTCAATTGCAAAGGTAAAAAGTTGTAAAATAAAAATTTAACGTAAACTTTTTAGAGTTTTTAGTTAGTTTTTAACCATCCTCCCCTCTCCCTTTCCAAATGACGCCACTAACTTAGTGACCCACGAGGTAATACTAAAATAAATAATGAACAAAATTTGACCTACTTCTCAAAAAGGTTCGCCATCACTGATCTAGATCATCCAAAATAAAAAAATGGTATGGTTTTATATTTTCATATATCGTATTAAATACTCTTTGGATGAACAATTTTAAGAAACAACGAATTTTGCCAAAATGGAAAACGATCAAAAATACTAATAAATTTTTTTTAAATACAAACTAGGTCGCTTTTGGTGACTTAAAAAAATAGACTAGTCTAATCTTAGACACTTCACACAATTCAATTTCAGAGAAATCAACAAAGTAATTTCCGAGATAGTTTGGTTTAGATAATGTGGTTTTGAGAAAAATTAGGTTAAGATTTTAAGTTTAGTTCTGCTCGATATGTGGTTTCAAAGCGCTATTTGCTACCATATTGATTTGAAATTTACAGGGAATATTCTTAAAAGGTGTTACTACAAGAATCTAGAACAAAACACTTGTTAAATATATCCTATAATTAAAAATGTATATCTTTTTTATACATTTAGTTTAGTTCTGAGCTCACTAAGATACCTAACACATTTTTATATCATGATAATGTAATAAAATTGTGGTATCTTGTGGTATCCGACTGCTTGAGGTGAATAAATGCAAAAATTGTTGAAGTCTCATTCCTAAAATTTAGTATATGGAATTAGACGCTTACAGATATGATGCAACATATAAAAACGTGTTCAAGTAATTTCGTATTTAAGATATAGTTTTTATTTGCGTTTATTTATTTTATTTGTGCCTTTTGAAAACCTTCATAAAGTCCTTCTGAGAATAATGAAAACCAAGAAATTTTTAAATATTTGAACTTTGGAAACGAGTTTAATTAAAATGCTAGTTTTAAAGTATACGAGTACATATACATATATTTTATAATTGTTGACTTTCTTTGAATATGAGCATAAAATTAATGCTTGATGAACAGAGTTCGAAACCGTGAAAATGCAGAATGCTGGAAAATAATTTTAGTGAAAAGAAAGCAGGTCGGGACGTCATATGATGGAAGTACCTTAGACAGTTTTCCCCCCTCAAAAAAGAAAAAAAAAAATCCTTAATATAGACATAAATTTGCTCCTTTGCCTGCGATTTTTTTTGCCCGACCCTCGGAATCCTAAGTCCCAAGCTCTGTTTCAATCCCTAACCCTAAAACCTGAAGGGATGTAGGGTCGATGTGCCATCCATAAAACCTTCCCAATCTGCCACAACACTAAGTCTGTTGTTAGTTCTCAACCGAAAAAAATATGTCTCGGTACATTCAGTGAATATGCACAGGAAAATTACAAAATTCGCAAGATGGCACAGTGCCAGTGCGAGCGAGCAGAATATCCAGATGAATTTTGTGGGAAGGGTACTCCGGGAACAGCCGAAAATATTCGGGAACGGACGGGTAGCATTCGATGGCACGTAGATGCTGGAGAAAAAAGGGCCAACCGGGAGCTCTCCCGCCACAACATCTCGTACAAGAGAAATGGTAGAATTTTAAGGTCCAATCAAGAGGACTATTAATCTAGGAAATCCGATCTAATGGGATTTCACTAATTCTATTTATCTTAAGCGATTTATTATGCTGGGCCGCGACGCCCTCTATCGACTCTGCCAGACCAATTTGTCACTACACGAGTGAGCGGAGGGAAACGACCTGTAAATTAGAGTCCTCACTGCCGCTAGGACAAAATTCATTACAAACTCCAGGTCTCCCATAGGGCACCACCACCAGAAGGCCCGGGGGTTCCTGATCGTCCTCGGTGGACCCTTAAAAGCCGAACGAAAGAGTTTATTGCTAGCGTATTATAGGAAAATCGTCCGGCGAATTAGATTTTCCAAAATTTCACAAAGTTCACCTGCAGTAAAGGCGTGCTCCGGAAGGGAGAAACGAGGGGGGCACTGTGCCCTTCGTGCTATAACCTGGACTGCAGGGAGCATTGCTCAGTTTCGGAATGACAACAAATTTACAACTTCGACGGTACATTGAACAAATCTCTACGGTCTGGGCATTCCTTCTGGGACTTATACTGCAGAGCCCAGTTTTTCTTCCCCCCGTCAGCCAGACCTACTATATATCCAGACCCAAACCCTAAAAACCTAGGGCTCTGCATCCCTGGTTGCAAAATGTTCGTTATATCGCTAAATAAAACAACAATCGATGGAGGTGCCCTTTTCGAAATAAAAAAATAAAATCGAGTTGGATCGCAATAAAATTGAAATTATTTGTTGGTTCTGGGGTAATTACGAGACCATGAGAGCAGTAATTCCGTCGACGACGACAGGCACACCTTTTGTAATTTGAGGTAATTACTGGGCATCCTCTTGCACCACCACTTCGCAAATATTTGCCAATAAATTTCGCTAGGTGAAATAATTAATCCCGGAACCAATTTATTCGTGCCCCTAAGAAATATTTTATCTCTTCCCACCATTCGAATTTCTGGTGCAATTTTCAAGGTAAAAAGTTTTGTTCGAACTTTCAAATATGTTTACAATTCCAAATGATATATTTTTATTTCTGTTTTGAACCTGCAAACGATTTAGAAGAAGTTAAATGTGATTTATCTAGTGTAAAATCGGAATGGAACTCATACTTAATTTGAAATTAGTATGTTACGATTCTACATATGATATGCATATATTATAATTATTAAAAGTTATATTCATTATCTCGAAACTATAAAAATCATAGGTAAAAATTTTATGTATGTTTGCATCTTATTTGAAACACAAATTTTCAACAATTGAGAATTATATCGCTAAATTCTATAAAATATATATCGGAGCAATAGTTATTAAAAAAAAAAAAAAAAAATTCTCTCGGAAATTCAAAATCTTAATTTCGACATATTTTTACATAAGTATGAAATTTCGAAATCGTTGGGGCACAAAATCCTGATATTTTTTCTCTATTCAGGAAAGTTTTTGAATCTTTATAAGAGACGCCAAATTTCTGAAGATTTTCTGTGCAATGAGCTGTCATTTGTTGTAAGTGTCAATGTCATTTTTATTTAGTAAGGTCTAAAAAATCATCATGGCAAAATATACACCGCAGTAACGATTCGTGTAAATTTATTTCTGAACTCTGGACTCAGTTATAAAAACTCATAAAACACTTCGTGAATTTCATAAACTGAATAATCGTTCACCACAATGTGATATTTATCGTGTTATTGAAAATTTCCAACTTGATTTTGATATTGATGTCGACAACTTGTCATTTCAACTGGACGGCGCTACGTGCCATACAACGACCGAAACAATTGATTTATTGACGGACCTATAAATTGGCCACCAAGATCGTGTGATTTGACATCGCTGAACTATTTTTTGTGGGGATACGTGAAGTCCCTGGTCTGTATGTTGATAGACAAGCTTCGTTTGTAACATTGCAAGTCAACATAAGAGATTGTCGTGTTATTGCGGATATACGGCCTCAAATGCTCGAAACAATGGTCAAAAATTGGACTGATAGGATGCGCTATATAACTGGCAACAGGTACTCATATTCCCGAAATTGAATTTAAATATTTAATGTTAAAATATTAGTTTTCGAATAAAACTACATATATGGTCACTTGGTAAATTTGTATGTGTTTTATTTAAATTCAAAATCCGGATACGCTCAAAAAAACACCTTTTAGTAGAGTACTATTTTACTAAAATGCCAATTATAAAAATTTGATGTACTAGCAGATAAAAACTCGAGCGTTCTGAGAACCAATCAGTATTCTCAAAAAATCAAACTAAAAACTAAAATTTCTAATGCCAAGGTTTTCACCCGGAGTTGCAAATTTTAAAACTTTGTTCTTTAAACTAGAAGTGTACAGCGTTTAGCGAGCATGTTTATAATATCATAATTTTAAATAAGAAATCTATGTAGCATATCTTAAAATTAAACAAGTTGTTTGCAATCAATACGTGATTTGCTTGAATAATCAAAATATACGTATACTCTAAATATTTTTTAATGAATTTAAAATAGAGTAGCTATGTATGTAGTAAATATAATATAATATTATTTTCAATGATTTTTCCAAATAATTTTTTAAGTCGGATATAAATCTCGTATAATGTCATTGAGATTTCGCATTTGATTTTAAACGCCGCTTTAACGCGTTTTTAACTTTAAAATCTGGGAATTATTTAGTTTTTTTGCTTTTCAAAAATTAGTATTTATTTTTCTGTAATTTAACTAAAAATTTCGTATTATTTCGAACATTAAACTAATGACGAGTATAACATTTCACTGTTCATTTTAAAGCATGTAAATTGTATACCAGTCTAAATAAAATGAGTGAATCTCAGTGTTTTTATAAACCACATTATTTAAAAACCCATACAACACCAAATAACTACGTTTTACTATATAAATCTACATAACTCTGTTAAATTTCAGAATGTTTTTAAATGTTGATGCAATATAGAGTAAATAATTACTGAGTTTCCAGAAAAATCAGCTGGAATTCTACTGAATTTGCGATTAATTTCTACTTACGTTTCCGTGAAATTTATTTCAATTTACTAGAACTGGTGGGAATTTTAATAGTAGGCAGAATTCGAATTCTACTGATTTGCTTTTCTCTATATTTTTAACTGGAAAATCTAGAAAACCAATTTTCGTTGAATTTTCTTTTCTGTTTCCGTTTATCGGAATATATTCATTTACAGAATAAATATTTAAGATTAAAGAGTTTTGAATTTTTTTTTTTTCATAAGGTTATCTTCACCTTAGGTGTTATATTTAAATAAAATAAATTCTAGGGAGAATTTATAAAATGTCATAAAATAATATAATAGAAAAAGTTGCTGAATTAGGGGGTTGAAGTTAATTCGCACTTTTCTAAGAAAATTCAAGAAAATTTAATTTCTTTATCCTTTGAGTTCAATATCTGCAATATTTTAGTACTCTTAAGAAGTTTATTTGGGCGATCTGGAGTAATTTTTACTTGTGTATGTATAATTTGGAGAATTTAAGATTTTCTATTTGCAAATTTTGAGTATAATTTATGCCTAATTTTCACACCATGAAATTTGAACAAAATTTTTAAGGTTGTTGATTTCTCAAGTTGTTGTCAAGTTGGATCAAAGTTTTTTTTGTTTAAACAAAAAACCATGAGATTTATTATCATTTATGTAAAAGTATGAAAAGAAATTCTTGATCTACAAAAAATAATAAGATTACGTTCTCTAAATAAAATAATTTGAGGACACTTTAAATCAAGAGATAAAAGCGAAAAAGAAATATATAATCCCTCTAATATCCTGTTGGACTTAAAAAGAAAGGCAATTCGTAAATTCGTAGCCTGCATTACCTTCCCTGAAATGTTTGCTCATTAAAATCTGTTAATTTGCGCGGCGACAAAGGCGTGGGAAAAAAAATGTTCTTCTAAATTTTTTCTTCTTCGTTTTTTTTTTTTTTTTTTTTTTTTGTTAAAACGGCCCCCACAATCACTCCCCAGCAACTTAGCCATCGCATTTTCTCACACCCTTGCGTCCCCGGGCGGCAGCCCCAAAAAAAAAAAAAAGAAGTACTTGAAGAAAAAGCCGGGAGATCCCAGGCAAGGAAGGAATAATGAGCGAAATACGGGGCCTCACACTCTTCCCCCCCGGAGTCCCAGAGTCCCAGAGCCCAACCCAGCGCCTGGAGGAGCGCAGCAGTGGGTCTTTTGTTAATAAAAGCCTTTTGTCCGAAAGAATGTGTTTCACAATGCATGCAAACATTTGCTACACATTCGATCACGTTTTTAGCATGCTGAAAAACCACCTCTCGGCCCCCGGTAGAAGACGTCGACGTTAGTCGTCGACAACGCCGCCGACGACGACGACGACAATCGGGCCGGGCAAAGGCGCTCCTGTAGGGGAGCAATGGAATGGAGAACGGGCGACGACAACGAATCTCAAGCTTTGTGTGCAAGCTTTCCAATTGCCCGAAGGGTTCTTGTGCCTTCTTTTCTGGATAAAAAATAAAAAATAAAAAAAAGGACGAGCTGAGCTCGCCCGACCAACCCCAAAGTAGCACAAAACGCCACTGATGCACCCTATGGGCTGCCCGCTCCCGTTGCAGTTCGTTTTCGTCACAAAAGGGGGCGGGGTAGACATAGTCGGACCAAAAAAAAAAAAGTAATTAAACTAGGAAGAAAAATTTCAAATCATTCGACGCAACACATTGTCATTGGTTTCAGAAGTGGGATCCCAATTTCTTAGGTATTTCAAAAAATAACTTCCTTAAGGAACCCTACCCCTTACTGAATGCAAGGCCCAAGGCCCCATACGATATATGATACAAAAATACAAAGTTAAAAAAACATATATATGGTATAATAATTAAAAGAGATAAAAAAAACAGCATATAATTACCTCAGAGGTCATTTTAAGAACACTTCCCAGTCACTAAATCGCACCATCGCGCCGAAAACGGGGGCGGTGATTTAAACGTCGCCGATCTGGATCCAGGCTGAGAAGAGGGTGCACTGTTTTGTTCCACCCGGACGGGAGCGATCTCAGTCAGAGATCCGCCCAGAAAAACGGGTGAAAACAGAGCCGCCACAAATGACACCGATTAAAACAGGGAAATCCTCCCTCTACCCACCGGGGGCGCTTTTGGAAGCACCCCTTCGTAGTCGCGGGCGGTTACACACTGTTCAAAAAAAAAACAGTAATTTACATATAACAAGCCCCCCGATTAGCGGTTGTCCGGGTCACGAAAAAAAAAAATTGCTCAGCTCATCCCGGAGAAGAGCCTCCTTCTGTACAAGAAAAAAAACCCTCGAGACCGGGAGTTCATTTTTTTCGAGTTCTTCATCTTCCCCCACTAAACTCCCGTTTTCAAAGTTAAAACTGCATTTTTCGTCCTTTCTGACCGCACAAACAAGAAACTGCACTTCTTCGGGTGCCGCCACCCCGCCCCAAAGCGCTCCTCAAATTCAAAATGTAAGGAAGGAGGAGTGGCGAATTCCTGCGGAGCCTCAATGGCTTTAATTTTACACGCAATCAACCGCTTCATATATATTTTTTTTTTTACTATATATATATTTTTTTTTCTTCAGTCCAGAGCACCAAAAAAAAAAAAAAACCAAAACGAGTCCTTACAATTTTGCAGCCCTGAGCTGAAACATCGCCGGAGCTCCCGATGGATACGATGGGAAGGCGATTTTAGCTGACGGTAGGGCTGCCCGCCACAGCTCATCACACACACTCTGGACCCTCTGTACGACGACGACTGGTGTGGCGGCTCCAACAAAACTGGGGGCGCCATATCGCCAGAGCTCCAGAGAAGCACCAAGAACCATATTATAATATAAAAAGCAGAACCCCAGGAGCACCACACAAACGAACAGTTCGACCACTTGCCACGGACTAAATGAAGACTCAGCTGTGCGGTTCTATTTGAATGAACTCCAGCCGGAGGCAGCAGCAGCAGCAGCAGCAGCAGCAGCGGCGACGGCAGAGCCCGAGCCCGAGCCCGAGCCCCCGACAACGATGACGACGACAACGCACCAGAAGAAGAAGAAGACGACTCTAGAAAGGGAGCAATTAAGTAGAACGCGGGCGCGCAGCCCCCTTTCGAGCCGGGACGACAGGAATCGGAGTCGCTTCTCTGGCTGCTTGCTTCTGGGACGACTGCCAGGACTGCCGGGACTACTCCTCGACAACGGAACTCAACTCGGCCGCTGGAAGCCCGCTGGAGCACTGAACTCAGCCCCGTCCTGTGGACAGCCAAGTGCAATTCCATGTGACTGACATCGGGGGCTTCGGTGGCTTCGGTGGCTTTTGGCTCTGCGACTGGTGTTTCTCTGGGTCTCTTCTACACTACACTCTGCCAGGGAAAAGCTTAAATCCCGGAAAACTTTCGGCTCTTCTCTTCCCCGGCAAAGGCAGTGGAGCACCCGGCCGGCGCGGCGGCTGCTGCTCCTGTTCCCGGTGGAGAAACACACCACCAAAAAGGGTAGCCTAAGCAGGCCCAAAGCCCCACAAAGCCATCCAGAGCCAGTCAAGGCAGGGCGAAAGCGAACGGCTTCTTCTTTGTGGAGTTCTGGAGCTCTTCTGGGATACTCCCGGGGCCTCGCTGTGCCTGGATGGGTGTGAAAAATTTGGCCCCCGTATGAATGGTGCCTGGGACTTATTCAAAGGGGCGTCAGTTGGAAGCGATAAAAATACGGTAATACAATGTTTTCATTTATAAATTTTATTTTATCAATGCATTACATACTACAAGAAAATAAAAATGAAAAACCTCGAGCAAGTGGGAGAGAAATTCAAGCGCCAAAATGCTCATCTTTAAAGTAAAACTTCCAAAAAATAAAATGTAGTCTTTCAAATAAAAAGAACACCTCGAGGAAAATTAATCGCATTTGGCCGATTTTCCCTTATTTCCCTCCCTTAGTACACATAGGTTTATTTCCGAACATTTCTAGGCCAAAACTGGCAATAAGAGTGGGGTGAAAATCTGCCCAAGACCGAGAAGTAAAGAAATGCTTCGTGGGCAACATTCGGAAAACGTCTGTTTTTAGTCCAGATTTGAGTCACGCTTGCTGGCAAGTTTGAGCCAGTTTTAAGTTAGGTTAGCCTTAAGCTCAAATATGAAACAATTTTTATTGCCAATGTAACAATAAAATGCTCTAAACAATATCAAAAAGTACATATAAGCTAGTTGTACACATTTTTTTTTTTAATAAAAATTGTTCAACAAAAAATTAAACAGACGAAAAAAGAAACTGAAAAAGGGAAAATAAAATTAAATAAGCTCCTAAACTAATAAAAGTTAATAATTTTGAGTCGGCGCTATTATTATTTATCGCTAGAGATTTAATGATGCATTTTTATGTTATTTTGTTTTGATTATTGTTAGGAGTATACATTTATTTTTTCAAAAAATCGATTTTTCAAAAACATAAACTTTAGACCTGTAAAAACAACATACAGTATGGTATATAAGTCAAAAATGCTGAGAAATCTATATATAACGTGATATAATACATAATGTGTTTTACTCGAAACCACGTTTTTTGACCTGGTTGGCAACTTTTTGAAAAAACTATTCGACCGATTGGGCTCAAATTTTCAGGGATTATTTTAGATATGTGTGGCTAAGCTGTGAACTAGAATTACAAATTTCCGTTTATATTTTACCCATTTTTGTGCTAAAAAAAAAAAAAAGGGGGAGGGGGGAGGGAATTCAGAAGTCTGCCATTTTGTTTTTTTTAACCAAAATCCTTTATTCTAGTTCATACGATAGAGGATAATTTATATTTTAATATCCTGCTCAAATTTTTTGTTTCAGACGTTCTACAGCTGAGATTTTCTGCCAATCGTTTTTTTTTAAGGAACTAATTGTGGCAGCCCTATCACAACCCTATTTGAAAAAAAAAAAAATACCAAAACATTTTTTTTAGGAAGTTCGATATTTATATCGTATCATTAAAATAAATGTTCGTATGAAAAAAAACATTTGAAAGAAGTAATTTAATGATCTTCGTCGATTGCTTGTTCAGTGCCGACTCAAAATGAGTTACATTAGTTTAGTAGCTTATTTATTAAAACTAAAAAGGTTAATTTTATTTTACGCTTTTGTTTTTTTTTTCGTCGGTTTAATTTTTTGTTAAAAATTTTTTATTTTTAATTTTCTGTGACTACTACTTAAGGGTGAAGTATTTTTTTCAAATTCAAATGGAACCAACTTCGAGGTATAGGAATAGAGTATACGAGGTATAGAGTATAGTCTATTCAATAAAAAAAAGAATAATCGAAATTGGACTACTCTGTAAAAAGTTATTCGTGGTCATACATAAAAAAAAGATACATATACGCGAATATATGAAAACCTCCTTTTCTTCGTTGGTTAATAATAAAAACTAAAGAAATTATAGCACTACTCCCAGAACGCTTTTCTTTGTATCACTTGCAGTGAACAAGATTTCTCCAGAACCGCTCATTTGAAATCAAAATCAAAGAATGCATTAGTAAATTGCATTACGAAGGGATTAGACGAAGTATTTCGTAAAATTTAGTTTTTTAAACAAATTGGAATAATAAAAAAGTTGTTTACTAAAATAAAAATTGCTATTGTGACAACAAAAAAGCAATTTATCGGCTAAATAGTTTTGGAGAAACTTTGCTTATTGTAGTAGCACTTTTAACAAGACTGTTTTGAAATAATCAGATTTATGTAAAGTTTCGCTTTACTCATGAATCATGGTAGTGCTCTCTAAACGTGTTTAACGTTTTAATAAGTGCTCCGATTCTTTTGAAATTTTAGGGAAATATTTTTAGTATATTATACTTTAAGAAAATGCAATTGATTTCTTTTTTATCTATCCTTAAGCCAAGCGGAGTGACAAAATTTTAGTCTTTAATAAATTTGGTATCAGTATGAACGTTTTGATGTTTGAAATTGACGCGCAAAAACCTATTTGATATATAAAGTCCAACTCATCGACAATCAGTTTTATTTTTCGTGCCCACTTCAAGCATCTAGTAAAATCTTAAGATTATTGTATGGTAATTAGCAGCAAAGAATTCTAAAATTCTTACTTAACACGTTTTTGTGTGCCTTTTTTATTAAATTTGATAATTCTGAAATGCTCACCTTTAAAAGTTAAAAAGGAATTGTAAAATAATTGTTAACTGAAAATGAATAAGAAAACGATACAAAAAATTTTTCCTTATTTGAAATAAAATATTTGAAAAGATATTCTGAAAAATATACGAAAATCTAGCATCCTTTTAGAAAAATTAGGAAATATAACGCCTTTCTTTAAGTTTACAGGAAAATTATAACGAAAGTTTTAGGTCTTAAAGATTTTTAGAAATTCTAGAAGATATGATATGGAATCCTCTGCGTGTGAGACAAATTCATACTTGACTGGGTTTCTCGTTTTTTATTAGGAAATAAGTCTTATACATCGAGTTTTGTAATTCTGGTTAAAGTGGGATTTTTACAAGCTTTTACTTAACTTGAGCTGTTCGTATGTATGTCATTGTGTTGTGGCTCAAAATTTATACTCAAATTTTAACTCACTTACTATTATCCGATTTTGATGAAATTTGACAGACTTATGTAAGTCTCGTGACAATACAATATTTTATATCTAATATAGTTCTAAATCCAATATGGCGGAGGTCTCAAGATCACATTTTTTCTTTACAACCCTTTTGACATGGGTATCAAATGGAAGGGTTTGTTTAAATGTAACAATAGTTTGAGGTGATTAACTAGTAATAAGTTATACCTAAAGTAGCTTTTATAAATTATACATATAATAAATTATACATAAAAGCTTGATTTAAAAAATGGTACTATTATTTTACTATTTATCTTATAACAAATTATGGTCTCTGTAATAAATAAATTAAATATTATATATTTCAAAATACAGATATTATGGTGTAGTAATTTTTTCTGATAATTCAAGAAAAAAGTTGGTAATATTTTTGAATCTGTGGTTTTTTCTTTAGTTATGTAGGCACATTACCGAATAAATGAAAATTTCTTGAAATTAATTTAATTTTAATTTTAACTTTAAACGTGCGCTGAAACAGAACTTTGAACAAAGGGCCCCACTTAAACAAGAGGGCTGGGGCGGCACTGGGTACTCCGGTGCTCGCCTGGCCCAGAAGAGCTTGTACATGGACTGTGGAAGAGTCACGGCGCATGGGTTCCAGGGCTCCAGAGTACACAGAAGAGCCCCAGAACTGGGGGTCTTACGGTCGGGGCCAGTATATTTGATGTGTTCCGACCCCCCACCTTCCCATTGAAGGGGGCGCACCACTGACTGTGCGAGGGTATAATGTACCCCGGGCTGACACTCTGGAGATAAATTCATTATTCAGGCAAATTGATTGGGGGAGAAGCCATCAAACTCCAGGGCTGTGGATCAAACTTAAGCAAACAGCCTCCTAAGTGGAGTCTGGTGCCACGGAGCTTTGTGACTCCCGCGGAGTTCGGAGCGGCAAGAATATGACGAATTTAATTTTTCTAGCTGGCACTGGCATACAAAGGGCCGGGATAGTCTCGAAAAGAAGGCGACTAACTTGGCAGCTAGATGGTGCCGCTCTAAACGATTCCCTCAAAATCATCCTCCGGACGGGAACCAAAAAAAAAAAAAAATACATACTAAATCCGAACGAGCCCCCCCCCCCCCTTCCCCTTAAGAAAACGTACAACGAGCAAAGACACCGTCCTTGCAGAAAAGACAAAAAAAATATATATATGTATATATAAGTAGGGGGGTGTGTGTGTATGTGTATAAAAGAAGCTAAGAAAATTCAATTACTGTAAACACGGAAATGCTTCCTGCTCCAGAGTGCTCCGCTCCGATCGCTGGGAATCCCTACGACTTCTTCCCAAATTAATTGACTGACGTGGATGGATGTGAGCCGAACAATTATTGGAATGTGCGACTTATTCGGGAGGTATAAGCAAAGAGTGGCTCCGCCGCGAGACAATCCTTATCGCGACCCCCCATTCCTGCCGCCGCCACTGCCGTCTCTGCGTGGAGCAACAGAGGGCTCCGGTTTCGGGCCGGGCGTGATTCAAATGAAGCGATACAAAACATTTATCGGGAATCGAACTGGAGGCGGCTTATTTGCGTGATTTTATTGTCTTCCAGCGGAAATCGCGAAATTCGAATCTGTTTGCGTGTTTTTCAAAGCGAATTGCGACGTTTTCAAGAATAATTAACCACGCAAAAGCCGTGCAGCAGAAGGGGGGGAGGAAGATTGGTTTTTCAGGTCAGGTTCTTTAACAAAAATCAATGCTTTTTTTACGAAACTATGGAATTTCAAAATAAAATTCCAGTTTTACACAGTATGATGCCGTATACTTATCAATTAATTGTTTATCTAAAAAAAATTTATATGATAACTACTCATAAGCATGGCTATTCTTACATAGATTCATTTAAGCATACACGAGCGCTTTTAGACTTGTTGACGAATTCTTCGTGTGATATGGAAAATAATGGTATAATAGGTCTGTCTGGTAACTTTTGGGTAAAATTTTCTTGAGTAAAAATCTGGTAAAAGGTTTCTTATGGAAGGAGGGATGAAAATTCAAAGTTAGCAGACGACTTCAGATAAAAATTGGGTACACCTTCAAAATCTTACTTGTGTATGTAAATTGTCAAACGTGATCAAGATTTTCGAGGGAAAACTTATGGATTTATTTAATATTTTTGAACATTTTGAAATATGTTTTTTATTTATTTAAACAATTTTTCAATAACTTCTTCTTCTATCTGAATCGCAACGAAAAATTGAAACACACAAATGACAGATTGCACAGTGGCAAGTAATCGGTGATTTTACCCAAATTTACCGGTCTCCGCAGAGTGGGTAAAATCTAGTAAAATTGTGTAAAAGGAGAAATGCTGTCAAGAGCTCAGTTTTTCCACTCCGTGGGGTTAACAGACACTTTCAGGTAAAAATTTTACCCGCGAGTAAAAACTTTATAGTTACCAGACAGACCTAATGTAATTTGAGTTATTATGCGAATCGACCTTTTCTACTTGTCAAAAACCTAAAGATTCTACTTTTTAGAATTTAAACTCCATACGACCTCGAATAGTCGGTTACCGGAAAAAGTCTTCAACATAATCTTCAGTAGTTGTTTAGGTGCTAAAAATTTATAATTAACGCCTTCTCTAAACCTAAATATATTACAAAAACTCATTAAGTCCTATGTATTCTGCCTTCTTCTAATACATAGATTATTTAGAAGTTAATTAGTATATGTTAAATATTATTAATATGAAATTTTCACTTGTGTAGAATCACTAGAGGTTACCAAGTTTGTGAATAAGACAAAAGTACTAAATTAGGAGTTCACAATTCCTTAAATGTGGAATATTTAGGTTTAATATTAATAGTAGAAGTAGTTTCTGTAAATTTAAATAACATCTCAATTTTCTACTATTATAGAGTCGTTAGGAGTTTTCGAGTTTGTAGTGTATAAAAAATACTAAATTAGACCTTAAGAATTCTTTAAATCCAAAATATTTAGAATTAAACTAGAATTTTAAAGCTTGCTAATCTCAATATTACAGTTTTTTGAAGTTAAAAAAATATGTTAATTCTCAGTTCTATGGAGTCTAAAAAATTCTTATTTATACGCTTTTAGGAATAAGAAGTATTAATATAGGTCTATTTAAATATGTTCAGTATCTAAACCGTAGGTAGAGTTTAAGTAAGCATAAATAGAATGATAGAAGTGAAATGTTTTTTTGAAAGCTCATTTCCTTTCGATTCCTCTAAATTTAAAAATGTTTTCAAATTGCATACCGTAGGGCGGCAGTCTTTTTTATAAAGAGCACAAAGCAGCGACAGAAGCCTGGGAATATTAATTAAATATAATCAATGTATGTATATAATCAAGTCTTTTTCAGCTAAGCTGTTGCGTGATTTTCCCTAAACTGGGGGGAGGATTATAATTTTAGCAGTCTATTTTAGTACATATATACCATACATTCATCTGTTCCCTCGTAACTCTTAAGCTAATCATCACATTTTGACAAATGAGATGTTGTTGGATTAGTCTCTTATATGTTCTGCGTGTGATATGATGTCATGTTAAATGCAAAATTACAGATATGATCCATAAGATACGCAAAGCAAAAATAAAATAAAAAATTGGAAAAATGTCTCGAGTATGGTATCAAATAAAAGGTTTTAATGTCCAGATATCGTAACAGTTCTACAAAAATTCCAAAATTATGTTTGACGAATTTTTATAAAAAGACAGTGAGGTCTAGTTCACCATTTTTTTTTAAATGTACATATGTAGAGTCGTAGTGGGGTTTTAATTTTCAAATATTTTGTATTTAAATTTATTTCAAAATAACATTGTTATGGTCCAAAAAAAATTAAACACTTCTAATTGAAACGTTGAAATTTAAAATAAAAAATTGCGAAATTTTAATTTCTACGAAAAAGTTACACCTTAAAAAATAATTAAAGTAAAATTTTGTAAAATTGCCATATAAATGGAGTAAAACTTGTGTAAAATAAGTGTAAAGATGCAGCATAGTTGAAAATTAAACCTTCAATGTGTATCCCCGATTCTTCGATCAATATTACACCATTCGTTTTATTTTTACACAAAAATTTGACGTACTTTTGAGAAAACGTAAAAATTGGTGTAATTTTGTGTTAATATTCAATCGTTCATTGTAAGTTAACTTTTGATGATGCAATTCGCGTTAAAATAGTTTTTAAAAACATATACTGGTTTTTAATAAAATTATTAATTCCCTTCGCTCCCCACTCCTTAGTTTCAAAAATCCATATGTGCTATACCTATTTTGACGGATTTTTAGTAACACAAAAACAAATTTATAAAATTTATTTTTCTTGAAGAATTTTTGCGTACGAAGGTAATTTCAGAATTTATATATTAGATTTATTTACTTAAATGTAAATATATATTATAATTTAAGATAAGGGTTGCTATTATGGTAAAAAATCGAAGTGATGATTGCGTAGAAAATTGATTTAAATAAGAGAAAACCAATCAGATATCGAAGATATGATCGGAAAGCCAAAAATACTCTAAGCCTAAATCTAATATACAAAATATTGAAAATCAGTTGAATATTCAAGTTCAAATGTGCTAAATGTAATAAACAATTCTGCGGAAAATGTATTTTAAAAACAAAATATATATGTAAGTATTGTTTTGAATAAAGTTTCTTTAAAATAATATTTTATTTTTTTTAACTACTTCGATTTTGATGTTTGAGTCCAATTGACTCATTTTAGGCCAAATAGGCAACATTCGGCAATCTAGTGTTAAAAACATCAAATGCCGGTGTAACATGTTCAGCTGCAATTATAACACATTTCGTTTTAAAGAAATCATTTATCATTGTTCAAATAATTTAAACTTATAAAAATAAAACATGAATTAATAAGTTAAACCAAAGAATTTTAATCTAAAACTCTACTGTATACTATACTATTTTTTAAAGTTCTTCTTCTTTTAGTTCAGATATGACATTCTATTTAAATTATATGCAGATTGATTCAATAGTTTTCTTTCAATGTTGTCATTTAGTTTCAAGAACGCTATATCTAGAAAAATACGTTTAAATGATTCCACTTGTCGTTTAAAATGTCAAAGCTCTTTAATTTAAATGGTGTAGGTACATTCTTGAAAAGACACTATTAAAAATAGGATACCTAGATTTCAACTAACAATCAAATCGCCATCTCAGTTCAGTTCTTTGATTAGAATTTAAAATGTTGTTCACATTTAACAATTATTATTTATAAAAATTACGTTGAGAATATGCCAGGTTTTATTCCAATATCAAAATGCTTATATTTATCAAAAAATGTCACGTGACATAATTAATCTCGACCATACCAATTAGATTACGAGAAAACAAAGTTGAGCAATGAGGCTGGCAATTTTTATGTAATCGATCCACATTTGCTTAGATTGTGCATTTTATTTTCGTATCTATTTGTTTATAAACCAACGATACCATCTTGTTTAAATTATGTAATATAACTATGAAACCACTCTCAGTGCAAATGTCGATTATCTTATACATATTAAAATGAAGCTTTGCAGCATTCACCTCAATGAATAAATTGATTGCATGAATTTTCTTTAAATATCTATAGTATATGTGTGTTATGTTATAAATAGAATTGTCTATGCAACATAATTTTAATCCAACAAACAAATAAGAAAAATTTCAAATGATCGGTGACTACAAGGCCCATTAGCTCAGTTGGTTAGAGCGTCGTGCTAATAACGCGAAGGTCGTGAGTTCGATCCTCCCATGGGCCAGGTGCACTTTTTATTATAGCCAAAGGAGGGGTGGTTTTTTAAAAATACGGGATTCACTTAACGCTTAGTAAATCGCATTTACTGCGTTAAGTGAATACGCATAATTTAAATTAATTCTAATTTACTTTATAATCTCTGCTCCTATTTATATATTATATATGAAAGTTCAACGAATTTTTTCATTCTGCACAATTTACAACAAATAATTTTTATTGAATTGCAAATAAGAAGTCCGAAAATAAAAATATAGGGTTATAAAGGTAAAAAAACACAGTTTGTAGAAATTTTTGAAAATTTGATAAGAAATTAAGAAACGTCGCAGGAATGCAAAAGGAAACAGAAATGAAGATTGTTTACCTGTCTTTTTCATAAGAATGTTCCAATTGTAATATTTTATTTTCCATTGTATTATACGAAAAAAAATGTTTGTGGAAAAATGAATTTCTCGGAATATATCCTAAGAGTTTTTACTTTTTTTTCATATTTTATGGAATGTAAAAGGTTTTATTCAAGGTTCAAGCTTTCATTAGAGCTAGAGAGAGAGTTATAAACTCCTGTGACATTGTTAATCAAACACGTTATTTTTTTTGTATTTTTTACGAAATTTCTCTTAGAAATCCCAACGCGATGGAAAAAATTTCTTTCCCAGATTTATATTAAGCATACCAGATATTTAACATTTAAAAGAGATATTAAAATTAAAAAAGGTTTTTACCATCCAAATTTTGAAGGCTTGTATAATCGATTAGCCTTTTTCGATAGAATAATTAAATACCTTTCGTTTCTTAGAATTATAAAAAGAAAATTATTCTTATATAGCTCTTTCTTTATAGTTGGCTTGTAAACTGAAGATGTAAATTCTAATCAAAATTCGTATATCTTATATTTTTTCAATATTTCCCAACATAGTTCAAACGGAAATCTATTCATTCCGTACCGCGGAGATAAAATACTGTTCTTCTGTAAATTTTTTGAACGCGAAAGAGTTGGTTGCGTCTAAATAACATGTAATTTAAAGAGAAACCAATAGATGGCCCAGACTTTAATAGGATCAATTAGCAGAATTGAATAATTTCGCAATATTTCGGTAGAAAATAGAAACTATAATACCACTTCTGACACTACTTAAAAACGGGTTAGTTGTGAAACGTTGATAAAAACAAATGAAGCCATTTCCCTCCATCCTTTGAGAAAATCTAATTAAATTATTCAAATCCACCCAATTGCCCTGTCGTATTTATCCCCGCCACCTGGAAGGTGATCCGATAAATTCTCAGCCTACGGCCAGCGCGGAACAAAGGCGCAAGATTTATCTTAATCTGTAAATGACTTTAAAGCTGCAAAGCTGTGGCATGCCAACCACTCCCCCTCCTGCCCCCTCCCATTCGCGAGCATTCGGGGCGACAATAAAACAGAACAATTCGCCAATTTACAGGGCGGGAACAAAGCAAAAAGATGAATGTCGGCCATTAAGTGATAAAAAATTCAATGTCTTCCGCGACAAATAGGGATCCCTCTGCCGGGGTTCCTGGAAACTCCCGCAACCGCAACTATTTTCACTTAAATTGCGAAAGTGTTGCTGAAACCAAATCCTTGGGGAGCAGCTTCGTCGCTTTCCTTGCGTTCGTTCGTTTGGTTAATTGTTTCCTTGCCGCCCGGGCGCGCTCCCTCTATGGCTTCGTATAAACAACATTTTATCCTGGCAGGCGATTTTATTGAGTTTTACGCCTGCGATTAATCGATGCCAGTCGGAGTTTTTAATTAAGCGCGCTTCGGACCAGGAATTAAATGTTTAATGAGCAGTTTAATTGGAGCCCGGCGTGCGGACGGCGCGGCACAGTGGCGGCGAGTGGCGGCGGTGAAGGCGAAGCTGTGCACGCCACTGTCCTGCTGACTCATGCTAGGATCTGCATATGAATTTCGTCCTAAGCACTTCCGTTCCGCTGCATCCGAAGAAAGCCCTCCAACAGTGGATGAAGTGGGCCCATTCCAAGACTCTAAAGCTTGGGTCCCGCCCTTTCAGCCCCTCTTCTCGCCACCCCCGCCGACCCTGCACCGCCAAGAGAGGCCGTTTTATAGCGACAAGGGCATGATGTGTAGGCATAAATTCTTTCAGCTGTGACACCGGTGGAAATTCTGAGGATATCCTGACGAGGGTATTACACAAGGAGGGCACACGATGGTAGACAAAGCCCTTTTGTGCCCTTCGTGCGTTTTGCAGCTGTTTCGAGCGAATTTTTAGCTTCACAGGGCATGTGGAGAAGCAGTTTATGGGGGGGCACTTACCCTCAGCTACCCCCTTCTGTGGACCGCTCTTTGCCCTTGCTCTGACTCCATTGTCAAAGGCTTAAGCAGTCACTGACAAATAGCTTTCTGGCTGCACTCAGATTAATTGTGGGGCAAATTAAAGAGAAGATCGCTTACATCACTCCGGCCTAATTTGTCATATGAGATGCACAGGTACGTTTGCGTCATATTCATGGGAATCATAAAAAATATTACAGTATAAAAGTATGGAAGCCAACCTTATTGAATTTAAGAAAAGGCCACTACTACTGTGAACCTTACGATAATCTCTATTCAAACATATTCTGAGTTGTAATTTTACAAAATTCAAAAATTTCGTATATATAAAACATCATTCTAGGCTTTAATTCAAAATCCAAATTCTCTTAAAGTGAAGAATTTTCTTGAAATCCAAGAATATTTATTTACATTCAGACAAATTTCATTTTATTTGAATTAAAAACTCACTTGTTGTATCAACAAACAACATTTCTTATAAGCAAGAACATATTTAGTTATTTTTACATAAAACAGGCTTAAATCAAAATTATATTTCTTGGATACGAAAACAAAAATTTTGCTCCAAATTCGAAGCGAGTGTTATAGTCCAGGAATAATAGACATAAAAAAAACTCTCTTTTTACATGTCTTCCCACAAATCTCCAAAAATCGTTTCCGCACTTTTTTGGAATTTTTTTGTCAAACTCGCCAGTGGTAAGTTTTTCATAAAAGCTGCCAACCAAGAATAAATTCGAAGAAAATGATTTTAAAATCGTATTAGAATAAATAAACCATGTACAAAAAGGTTTTTTCTTTGGACCATATTATTTCAAAATCGAAACGAATTGAACGAAAATTTAAGTCAAAAAGAAAATTCGACATTCGGTAGCTTGAAAATTGTTTTACAAATCTCCATTTTCTGAGTATTGTTGGATTAATTTTGGTATATTTCCTGGAATTGTCAGCTAATAAACGATCTTATTGTTGATTTCTAATTTATTTTATGTGATAATTACATGATTAAACTAGTTTACAAATTTTGAACTTTTTCTTGTTCTTCGTACGAAATTTATTGTTTTTATTCCTTTAATGGAAACTAATTACTAATGTAAAGTTGTTGTGTTTTCATCACGCATAGTTTTAGAGAAAAATATAGTTAAAAAATTAAAATAATAGTCAATTTTTGAAATATTTAAAAAAATAATATAATATCGTAGCATCAAAATGTTAGCCATATCAAAATTTGACTCCTAAACTATACTTTTAAAATATTAGTTATTTATAAACGAGGTTTTCTTAAGGCTGTCTTCTGCCATATAAATGAAAAGACCGAACGTCCTTACGTAGGATATTAGAGTTCCACTAATGAAAAACTTGTCCTCGAACAAAGGTTTTAATCAACTGAAATTTTATAATTATAGTATAGACTTTAAACTTTCATTAAAGCTGCGTTTCGAACCCCCACCACATTTGGTTATTTTTATTTTTATTTTTATTTTTTTAATTTCTAAAAATGACTAAAATACGGCTTCTTTAAATCTTTAACCATATTTTTCTCGAAAATGTAACGTAGTGGAATTTTTTAAATTAGCTTTTTAGAAATTAAAGAATGTTACTCATAAAAGATCTAGTAAATTTTTTAAAGGGTATAACAACTTTTAAATTAGTGTTATAAGAATTTTTCCTATTAACTATTATTGATTTTATAATAATCCCAAAATTTTAAAATTATTGTACACTGCTATGGTCAGATCAACAATCATCAGCTATTTGGTTCCCGTATTACTCTATAAATATTGACAGAATCAAATCTGTGCAAATATTAGATTCATGTTTTGTAAATTTTATTGGCTACAGATTTTGAACGATTTCGGTTTCGTAAAACTGCATTTTATATTTTTTATTTAAATACACGTAAAAGAAATTTACTGTACCGCCCTTTAAGTACGAGTAATTATAGCAGAGTTGAATTATTAAATCACGCTATATATATACATATTAGGGTGCTGTTTTTTCGTGACTATTTTTTTTTTTCAGTCCCACCTTGAAATGTTGTGGCAAATACCTAAACAAAAATTCCCTGAAAATTGGAGCCCTTAATATTAACATTAAGTACTAGACCAAGGCGTATAAAGATTTCCCATATAAAATACACGTAAATTTTGATTACTTTTCTTCAAAACTCTACAGCTCAGAGGCATTTTATGGAAAAATCTTGGTCAATGGCAGGATTTCTCAGAATTGAATGCTCTACAAAATTGTCCATTGCGGTGTAACCCTAACTCCCACCAGCGAGGTAGTATGGGTCACTAACCCCAATTTTTCCACGAATTTCTCGCTTTTTGCCCCTATCTCGTAAACAACAAGAGCTACATAAAAAGTGAATATGACAAACTTGTAGGAAATTCAATTTCCTCCAAAAAGTTCTCGACCACCAAATCGCTTACATCGATATTTCTTGAGATATTGGGCTTTGAAGTTGAGGTAGTGTGCAATTTTCATGGATTATTGAGCTAAATTGTAGAAGCACTACCTCAACTTCAAAGCCCAATATCTCAAGAAATATCGATGTTAGCGATTTGGTGGTCGAGAACTTTTTGGAGGAAATTGAATTTCCTACAAGTTTGTCATATTCACTTTTTATGTAGCTCTTGTTGTTTACGTGATAGGGGCAAAAAGTGAAAAATTCGTGGAAAAATTGGGGTTAGTGACCCATACTATTTCGCTGGTGGGAGTTAGGGTTACACCGCAATGGACAATTTTGTAGAGCATTCAATTCTGAAGAAATCCTATCATTGACCAAGATTATACCATAAAATGCCTCTGACCTGTAGAGTTTTGAAGAAAAATAATCAAAATTTACCTGTATTTTATATGGGAAATCTTTATACGCCTTGGTCTAGTACTTAATGTTAATATTAAGGGCTTTAATTTTCAGGGAATTTTTGTTTAGGTATTTGCCACAACATTTCGAGGTGGGACTGAAAAAAAAAAATATTCACGAAAAAAAAGCACCCTAATATATATATATGTATAATATATTGTATAATAAGCATTTTGATTTCTTTGAAACTGATATGTCTAGTAATGAATTTAAAAATATTATGCTTGCGTTAGCTGGTAAGCTATAAATTATAGTTATAATTCACTTAGTGTATGTACTTCGATATAGTGTGTACGATTTGTTAGTCGGTAGACTAAATAAACAAATATTAAATATATTAAAATAAATATAAATTCTCTTAAGTCATTTCTTTTGCATCAAGAACAAGTACAACAAGTAAAAAGAACTTCATATTTCAGCATTCTGTACATATTTAAATAATTATAACATTCATTTTTCCAGCACCGACTTGTTTGGAAAATTCGTCTTCGTTTTAGTGGTTTAATTTCTTCTTCACTTTCATTTCTAAGAACACCCTCAATTTTTACTTTCTAGCTTTCTTTAGGAATGGTTTTTTTATGCGTTAACGCTAATAGAAAATTTCATGTCACACTCAATTCTCATAAGCAATAACAAAATTGAGCGTATATATACGCTTCGGTAATAGTTACCAGGAAAATTGAGCGTATATATACGCTAATGATGCAAATGGGTTCATATGCTTCAATAATTTTTATAATTTATATTAAATACACAAAAATTGGTTTATTTAAAAGTTGACTAACATACAAATCCGATTTTGAAAAAAAATTTGAAGCGGAAATAGACATTTTCAATTTCCAGTTTTGTGATAGTCCTTCAAAGATTCGTTCGTTGGTAATTTCCCACCTCGACTAACCGCTTTCTTTCTATGGGAATTAACCGCATTATTAAGTGAAAAAAACCTAAACAGGGTTTTTTCCCGTCAATTTCCCCCGAAAAAGATTTAATGGAGCACCTCAGTATCCTGCTCGTCCCGTATTTCATATTGCGTCCGCAAGTGCTCCCCTTCTTTCGCCGGGAGGAGGAAATGCATCCACTTAAGTTCGCTTTGTCTTCAGACACTGGACGGCTGCCTTCAAGAAGAAGTGCTCTGGGGCCCCGAAAGAGGTTCTTCGATTGCCTCAGCAGCGCTTTTGTTTCGGGTATGGGGAGCAAGCAATTAAACTTTCCAGGCTCTCCCCTATAACAGTGTGGCTGGGGATTGTGCCTTGGATTGTGCAGAGTCCCGTGCAGCAGAAGCATCCTGTAATAATCGTAAAGTCAAAGTTCACGTCAGGATTATTTCCCTATAAAATGACCTCGAGAACGTCCTGGCCCCAAGTGCAAGGAATCCATCTTACGAGGGCTGCCGAGTCCTCCGAATCCCCAAGAAGCTCCTAGAGCAGCCTTTTTAATGTGGGCATTTCGTTGGCTGGGCACTAAAATCCCGGAAAACGAAAAAAAGGAACGCCTTTCGAAGAAATTCACTCCGGGACGCCACTGCTACGAACCAAAGGGATACCGCTGAATTTCGGATTTTCCCCCGGGGTTAATCGTGGGGCGGTAGCGGCGGTAGTGGTGGCAACTTTTATGCGTCAGCGGAAATGCACTGCAAAAAGAGCGCACGATTAAATCAAGTTTTATTAACAAATTGAAGCTATCGCCAAGTTATGACGCTATCCGACTTTAACGGCGCCCCCTCAACAGACCCTCAAGCCATAGCTGCTCGCTTTTAATTATTAATTTCGGTTTAATTGCACTCCTGCGTGAAGGGCGGAGGGCTGGAGGAGGGAATCGCTGAAGGCGGTACTTCATTTCCCGTCTTCTCAATTTCCCTTAAAAATTCAATAACCGGGCTAAACAGCGCCACCGTTGTCCTTGCTAATGAAGAAACGCAGTAGCGCTCCAGTAGCAAGGATGCAGCTGCAGTTTCAGGTATTTTCAACCCTTCTTCACGTAGCGCAAAATTTTATTTGATTTTCGGAACAATTTACCTGAATTAATTAAAAAACGATTTTCTGCGAATCACAGCTCCAGTCGAGGTGTATAATGAACTCTAATAATTGTACTGAGAATTACAAATTTACGTTAAAATTACAATATAACAGCTGAAGGCACAAGTCGATATCTGAAAATATTGTAAAATTTTCTTCAAGCTCATCACTACGCTCATCATATCATCATTACGCTCATCACTACGCTCATCATATCATCATTACGCTCATCATATCATCATTACGCTCATCACTACGCTCATCATATCATCATTACGCTCATCACTACGCTCATCATATCATCATTACACTCATCATATCATCATTACGCTCATCACTACACTCATCATATCATCATTACGCTCATCACTACGTTCATCTTATCATCATTACGCTCCTCATATCATCATTACGCTCATCACTACGCTCATCATATCATCATTACGCTCATCATATCATTATTACGGTCATCATATCATCATTACGCTCATCGCTACGCTCATCATATCATCATTACGCTCATCACTACGCTCATCATATCATCATTACACTCATCATATCATCATTACCCTCATCACTACGCTCATCTTATCATCATTACGCTCATCACATCATCATTACGCTCATCATATCATCATTACGCTCATTACTACGCTCATCATATCATCATTACGCTCATCACTAGCTCATCATATCATCATTACACTCATCATATCATCATTACGCTCATCATATCATAATTACATTAATGATGATATGATGAGCGTAGTGATGAGCGTAATGATGATATGATGAGTGTAATGATGATATGATGAGCGTAATGATGAGCGTAACGATGATATGAGGAGCGTAATGATGATACGATGAGTGTAATAATGATATGATGAGCGTAGTGATGAGCGTAATGATGATATGATGAGCGTAGTGATGAGCGTAATGATGATATGATGAGCGTAATGATGAAATGATGAGCGTAATGATGATATGATGAGCGTAATGATGATATGATGAGCGTAATGATGATATGATGAGCGTAGTGATGAGCATAATGATGATATGATGAGTGTAATAATGATATGATGAGCGTAGTGATGAGCGTAGTGATGAGCGTAATGATGATATGATGAGTGTAGTGATGATGCTCATCACTACACTCATCATATATATGATGATACATATGATATGATGAGCGTAGTGATGATGTGATGAGCGTAATGATGATATGATGAGCGTAATGATGATATGATGAGCGTAATGATGATATGATGAGCGTAGTGATGAGCGTAATGATGATATGATGAGCGTAGTGATGAGCGTAATGATGATATGAGGAGCGTAATGATGATACGATGAGTGTAATAATGATATGATGAGCGTAGTGATGAGCGTAGTGATGAGCGTAATGATGATATGATGAGCGTAGTGATGAGCGTAATGATGATATGATGAGCGTAATGATGAAATGATGAGCGTAGTGATGAGCGTAATGATGATATGATGAGCGTAGTGATGAGCGTAATGATGATATGATGAGTGTAGTGATGAGCGTAATGATCATATGATGAGCGTAGTGATGAGCATAATGATGATATGATGAGTGTAATAATGATATGATGAGCGTAGTGATGAGCGTAATGATGATATGATGAGTGTACTGATGAGCGTAATGATGATATGATGAGCGTAGTGATGATGTGATGAGCGTAATGATGATATGATGAGCGTAGTGATGAGCGTAATGATGATATGATGAGCGTAGTGATGAGCGTAATGATGATATGATGAGTGTAATGATGATATGATGAGCGTAGTGATGAGCGTAATGATGATATGATGAGCGTAATGATGATATGATGAGTGTAATGATGATATGAGGAGCGTAATGATGATATGATGAGCGTAGTGATGAGCGTAATGATGATATGATGAGAGTAATGATGAGCGTAATGATGATATGATGAGCGTAATGATGATGTGATGAGCGTAATGATGATATGATGAGTGTAATGATGATATGATGAGCATAGTGATGAGCGTAATGATGATATGATGAGTGTAATGATGATATGATGAGCGTAGTGATGAGCGTAATGATGATATGATGAGCGTAGTGATGAGAGTAATAATAATATGATGAGTGTAATGATGATATGATGAGCGTAATGATGATATGATGAGCGTAGTGATGAGCGTAGTGATGAGCGTAATGATGATATGATGAGCGTAGTGATGAGCGTAATGATGATATGATGAGTGTAATGATGATATGATGAGCGTAGTGATGAGTGTAATGATGATATGATGAGCGTAGTGATGAGCGTAATGATGATATGATGAGTGTAGTGATGAGCGTAATGATGATATGATGAGCGTAATGATGATGTGATGAGCGTAATGATAATATGATGAGCGTATTGATGAGCGTAATGATGAGCACAATGATGATATGATGAGTGTAATGATGATAAGATGAGCGTAGTGATGAGCGTAATGATGATATGATGAGCGTAATGATGACATGATGAGTGTAATGATGATATGATGAGCGTAGTGATGAGCGTAATGATGATATGATGAGCGTAGTGATGAGCGTAATGATGATATGATGAGTGTAATGATGATATGATGAGCGTAGTGATGAGCGTAATGATGATATGATGAGCGTAGTGATGAGCGTAATGATGATATGATGAGCGTATTTCTAAGCTTATTTTTTCGTAATCCCTACAAATTATGCAACAAATGTCCGTAAATCTAGAAGTATTTATGGATAATTTCGTTCTTTAGGTGTAATCGAAATACACTTGTATTTTTCAAAGTCATTGCGAATGACTTTTGAAATTTAAATGCATTGTTATGGTATATCAAAATTTACTCTTTCTTATATTATATTTTAATTTTACACTCATTCACAGTACATTGAAAATTTAATTTTAGACTCTCAACGGAATTATCTTACATTTTCTTTTATGTACTGGAGTAATTTTACAATTAACGGGCTAAAGTTGTAATTTTACATCGAGTAGTTAATTGAATTGATCTTCAAAATCAAAGTTTTTTCCATTTTCAATTTGTAGTATAATTTTGGCAATTGTAAATTTCTTTTACTGTGTTAGCTTCCTCCAAAAGATTGCCTAGTGTTTAAGGTAATTTACCCAGGTTTTTAGTTAGTTTAGTTAGTTATTTTCAATAAGCTTTAATAAGTTTCTTTGGAGGTCTTGCCTAAAGTAGTAGAACAAGTGTATTTTATACATGTTCTTTTAACAATTTTACATACGATTTTCTCTCAGTGTATTCTTCCTGTAAATCACTACGGAATTTTATTTGATTTTCCAGCATATTTATCTGAATTAATTAGAAACCGCTTTTTCTTCGAATCGGCGCTTATAGGGCACCAGTCGATATGGTACCTGGACAAAATCGGACAATAGTCTGGGGCACCTGTTCCAGTTCGGGCGGAGCGCACCTCCGTCGTCGGTGGCTGCAAGGTGATACTTCGCAATTAGGAAAACGAGCTCCGTTGTCGCCATGTCCTCGCCATTGCCACACAATCCTACAGGAGGGCTTCTGGTGCTCCTCTCCGGTTGCACAGTCCCCGGGAATGGTGCGGAGACCCCTTCCCCGGCCTTCGACCGCACTGCGCCCCCCCTTATGCCACCGAAGCAGCACAGCGCACAGCCTGCAGAAACTGGAACTCGCCTTTTTTGATTGATGACCACTTTAATTGCGGATATTAAATGACAGTTTTCCTGTTTGCGGAGACGATGGCGGTGGCTCTGTCTCGCTATGGAGCCGCAAAACAAAATGCAAAAAACAAAAAGGCGAAAAAAGGAATCATCGCAAAGAGCAGGGACACATCGGGAGCGATGGGCACGACATCCTCATACATCACTGGAATCGTGTCAAATTTCATTTATCGGCTGACAGAATTTTCAAAAATGAATTAGGAGCGGGATTTTGTTCCCTTCTTTTTGCGGGCTTATTGTCTCCGCGGCTCCGTGATGTAGGCCTCATGATCATCGGGCTCCGGTGACGCACTTCGGCCCCATAAAACGAGGTCTTATATAAAAAAAATTTACCCTTCCTACCGACCGTTCGCCGAGCGCGAAGGACACCACGAATCAACCTTTTCAGGTCAAGGAATAATTTCGTTTTTTTTTAAATTTATAGAATAATTTACTCCTAATTTGAATATTATGCCAATATTCATCAATCAATTAGATAATTTACATCGATAGGATTTTGATATTAATAAAATTGTGACCGAATCGTGCTTTTGCATGAAATATTTCTTGCAAAAGTAAATTTTATGCATATACAGAGGCTGTAATAACAAAAATTTTTCGAATTTTTTTACATCTGTCTGTCTGTTCACGTATAACGTAAAAAGAACTGGATGGAATCAAATGAAACTTGAGAATGTTATAGCTTATGTTTTGAACTAACGTTTGAAATTTAAACTTAAAAAAATTGGTACAAGGAATTTGCGAGCAAAATCTCGTTTCTGATTTGGAATCTTCTATCAAAATTTGAAAATTCAAAATGGCATTCAATATAATGACAATAATTTGTAAATTTTATCCGCGAAGCGAAAAACGTACCTACTTTTTTTGTGACTTTAATTTCAAAATTTGGAAATTAAAGAATACGAATTCAACACTTTATCTCAGTCTACGAAAAAGAAAACTATTGCAAAAATTTGAATACAAAATTGTCAGTATTTTGCACTTTTTTTCCCGATTACGTTAATTATTTAAATTTATATAAAATTATGTTTCCCAAAAATATAAACGCATTTTATTAACGAAACAGTATTTTTCTTCGTTGCATAGATAATTTATTTCAAATTGGTTAAGCTACAAAAGCGCTAGAAAATGTACATATGTAAGGGAGGTTTTGTCTAAGTGGAAGTTTCTACCTAATATAAAAATTATAATTTAAAAAACTAAAAAATAAGAAGTTTGCCGTGATAGACAAATAAAACCAATCAAGAATAAAAAATACGCACGACCACAGCATTTGAATTGAATTATAACGTAATTAATGTGAAACTGTCAAAAGAAACTTATTTCATATTTTATAGTTTATTTTATTTATGTATCCTAATCGGGTTAAAGGTTTTCGAACTTTTTTACAGCTTCTTAAACTTCTTATTTTATTTTAAACTTTTTCGTTTTTAATAATGTAATATATTTACATTTTTAAACTCAGAAATATCTCTTCTTTCATTTGACATCCTACTCGATACGATAGCAAAAAAAAAAAAAAACATTTCTAGACCCCCAATTTTTGGATGTAACATTCGCCATATTGATTTTGACTATAATAACAAATCGTGTGACACCTTATTCATCAAAATCGGTTCAGTAGTTTAGGTGCTATAGTGGAACATACGTAATTACAAACATACATACATACATACATAGACTGCTAAAATCATAACCCTTTATTTTGGCTTTGCCGTAGTCGGGTAAAAAACACACGCTTTTATGAGTCACTAAAAAATTAAAACCCTCCTGATCACAATATGTAACCAAAGGATAAATCAAACGAGTCCAAAAATGATATTATTATTATTATTATTGTTAGCCATTGAAGAGTCTCTCTGATCATCTCTCACCTCATACAAGCTCAATGGTACCATATTATTGTATTGTCACCAGAATTACATAAGTTTGTAAAGTTTAAAATCATTATGACAATTAGAAGTGGGTGAAACGTGAGTTGTAAGATTTGCTCACAATATTAGTTTGTATAATAAGTTACAGGTCAAGCTAATAAAAGAGTGAGAGGATTTCCTTACAACATTACTCACTTATTTTATACTAGAATAATAAAAGCATTAAAGAATACTCAAATATTTAAGACCTATTTTATTTTAACCCTTAGACGGCACACCTTTGTTACGAACTTAGGACGGGACATGGTGTAGAAAACACTCCAGTGGTTGAAACTTGAAATAAGATCGAAAGTAATTACTTTTTCGAAAAATATGTAGAGGAATTTTTGTAAAAATAAATTTATGCTCTTTTACATGGTATCAATAGTTTTTAAGAAACACAATCTAGAGTTAGACAATACGATTAGAAAGGCATAAACTCCTGAAAAAAACTTGGTATAGCTTTTAAAAGCTGAAAATCAGTTCTTTTTTGTAATAAATAAAAACTATGAAGAGATTTACAATATTATAAATAAGGACAAATGTAATGTTAAAATCATTTGGTTAAAACTAGTGAATTTCGAAATTCCTAATAACACTGCAGTAAATGACTGCATTATTTATGTACAGGAATCGAGGGCACAACTAAATCATATACATTTCCTATTGTGTTCGATTCTTTTATGATTAGAACATCTTAAAGAAATTAATTTATAAATTTATACTTCACCTTTGGTGCAAAATCAAATTTTGTTGTTTTATTTACTTCAACTATCATTAATTTATAGTGTCTATATTGCCTTTCTTCATAAATTATAAAAAAGTCAAGATATCAAAGATTATTTGCTAAAAAAAAATATGCTGCTAACTTATAAATTGTATGTTTTATTGTCCTCCAAACGTTAACTACCGCGTTTTGACCCACCTTCCCCTACTTAACCTAAAAGTCAGTATTTTTCTTAATTTTTGGCAACAACATTTTTTTGTTTTGTTTTTTTCTAATAAGAAAAAGTGAATTTCTTCTTCTTTATTATTTGACCATATTGTTGTATTTATTTTTGTATTGTAATGTTAGCCTAAGGTTCAACGATTATTTTATTTACAGATAGGCTCACAAATATCTCTGCTTTTAGTAAGGATTATAAAAACACGCTTTAGAAATCGATACAAGTTAATGAAATTATAGACGTCCTTTTTTAAAATATACTTATATACATATTAAGAAAAATTCATGATTCCAAATACTTCTCAGGTGGACATCTTCATAGTATTAGTATTTAGTCTTCATTAATATATACAATTTTAATACTTGTTATATAACTTCTAAATTTTAGTTCACAATTTAATCGTCCAGAAAAATTAACCCTTATACAAGGGGGCACAATTTAATAGTTTTCCTAGATTGCAATTAAGCCTCGAAACGTGTGTAATGACGACATCATTGCAATTGCAGCTCAGAGCTCGAATGTAGGAAACTCCGTCAGTGGGGTGCGACTTTAGTCTAAACATCGCATAATTCTATTTGAAGACACGGCCATAACTCCTCCATACTTGCACATAACGCGATCGAATGTGTCCGCTTTGCCGACATATTTGAGACCGATTCGAAGGGATGGCGGGTTGGAGTGATCCATATATGGCGTCGTTATCTGGGTTATATAGATCCGGAGCGCCGTCGCCGCCACCACTGCCGCCCTGCGACTGAAATGCACTCCGAAATTCCTCATAAAATCCCCTCCAATATGCATGGACCGTATATATATATATATCTATATATAGTATATATTGTGGTATATGTGCGCGCCTCATAGCAGTAAAATTTAACGACAAACTATTTCCTTGTCGCGATATAAAGCCCTTGATGAATCCTAACCTCAAAATTTCGCAGTAAATTTGCTAATTGCCGAGATCAAATTTACATCAAACTTTGGAGGGCTTTACGTCGAATCCATGCTATGGTTTGGTATATTACGTACGGGTGGAATGGGGTGGCTCAATAGCTTAATCTTACCCTATCAAAACGTTTAATGGTTAATCCTGTCACGGATATTGTTGGCCGCCAACCCACCCTCTCTCTCTCTGAAACACGTCATATGCCATGGGGCATATCCCCCCACACTCCATAGGGCAGGAAGGCCTGACACGGCCAGAGGGACTCTCAGACACGTCCTCCTCCATAACAAGTCGAGTGCCAGCCGAGAGTGTCAATTATTTCACAGTTCTCAAACTGAATTACTCCTGAGTGGAGCCTTCATTTTGGGGGCTCCACATCCAGGTACCGGGCGGCACTGGATCACCCTTCCTCCTCCCGCCCCTCGGGATGGACAAAATCTGTCTCATTCAAGACAGGAGGCTCGATGCAAAATGAAAAATTTCTGATTACTCTCCTACCCCTACCTATAGAAATGCATACGTCAGCCAGTGGGTCTAAAAAGGGTAGAGGGAGAGGTTGGTCCAGTACACACGTTCTGTGAGGCTCGAAAATCAATTTCGATTTTCGAACACAATCAGGCCGAATACGTGCAAAACCTCAGAGGTACAGATTTGTTTCGAAGCACTAAAAATTAAATTAAAACAATACCCGGTGACGTGGCTCTGGGGACCTGTCCATCGAAAATGTTTTTTAATGTAATTGACGGAGAGAGTGCGCGCCCCGCACACTTTGTTGATTTCCACAATTATTTACTTACCTCTGTTGGAGTGGCCAGGTGTTGGGCCACTCTCAGATTTCGTTTTTATTTTGTTTTTTTTTTTTCGGACGATTTTTGTGTACATCCAGTACACATCGTAAAACAAAAAAATAAAAAATCCCACTCAAACTCCCTTTTTTTTCCCCAAAACCTTTGTCATTCGAGTAATCGGAATTTCCATTGGCAATTTTTTTTCTTGTTCGTCCAACATATTTTTTTTTATATTTTTTGTTATTTTCACAACCACCATGGAGCCGTGTGTTGGTTATTTTTTTGGATGCTTTCCTGCTCAGCAGTCAGCTTGCTACTGCTTCCCATTGCGGGAACGATGGTGGTGGCGGTGTGAGCGATGCCCACGAACTGAACGCTACCACGCACCGGCCCAAAATCAAGTGAATTAATAACGCGAAAAGCGGAGGAAATGCGAGAAAATGGATCAAGTGGTTCCGTTCATGCCGCCGGAATTTTCCTGTACATTGGCTGTAATGAGAGACGTATGGTAATTTGAGTAAATTATGCTGTACGCCTTTTTTCTTTTTTTTTAAACGCAATGGTGCTTTTATTCAACAGCGTGAGCTACCTTCGATTCAAGGTATGAAGAAGGGTCTTAATAGGGGAAATATTTACTCGCACAAGTTTCAGGGCTAAATATACGACTTTAACCTTGAGTATGTATCTCTATAATTTTCTCTATTTGGACTTTATATCATTCCCTGCGTGCGTAAATACGCCTCCCCGAAAACAATCGGTTTTATGCGAGAATTTATTAATAAAATATCTCATTCACCATTAATCCAAACGTAAATTGAGTTGCAGTTATTGCGGTAATAGTATCATTTCCGTAACAACACGGTATTTATCTATCTAGCTATCTACCTATTTATCTATCTATCTATCTATCTATCTAGATATCTATCTTTTATCTATCTATCTATCTATCTCTCTATCTATCAATCTATCTGCTATCTATCTATCTATCTATCTACCTATTTATCTATCTATCTAGCTATCTATTTCAGCTATCTAACTATCTATCTTCTATCTACCTATCTATCTTCTATCTGCCTATTTTCTTTCTTCTATCTGTCTTCTATGTGTCTTCTATCTATCTATCTATCTATCTATTGAATTATCTATTTTTCCTCTATCATCTATCTGCCTATCTATCTATCTATCTATTGCTACAGTTCCCCGAAAATAATCTGTTTTATGCGCATTTCAATAAAAATTCAAAAACGGAAAATATTTTGCGAACATTTGAGAACATGATAAAAATTTCAAGGAGATCGGTTAAGCGCTTCGGAGTCTATTAAAGACGAAAAACCAAACAAACACTAATTTTTATATAAATAATATAGACAGCGTGTTGCTTTTATGTCCAAACGATGACACTGTTTAAAGAAAAAAAAAAAATAATAGGTACATAAAAACACGCGTGTATTCAAATGCCACGTTGTGTCAAAATTTCAAAACAATCGGTGAGGGACTTTCTGAGATTTAAGATTTTAAAGAAATCGACATTTACATTTTTATTTATATAGTAGATATCTGCCGACATTCTCTTTATTTACCAGCTGCTTAGTGGTTTCAACGATTGACCCTTTCTGTTACAGCTGAGTTTCGAACCAATTTCTAGGATGATACGTAAAACAAACCCCTCACCCTACACCTGAGTAAGTCATCCCTTAGGAAAGTTTCGAACCTCTCCCACAATTTTTATTTAGGCTATAAGGTCTAGCTTTTGAGTTTATATACTTGTTTTGTAATTCGTAAATTTCTATTCAAGAAATTAACGTAGTTGAACTGAGTAGACTTATTATACACTTTTTGAAAATTACTAGTTATATAGTATGCTATTTACAATTTATTCTACTCACAGTTTTATATACTTAGGCATGCCACAAGATTCTTTTTGATGTATAACTTACCTAGAAGAGAGAAAAAAGAAAAATTAATTTTTGTTAAATTTAAATATTGTTATAATAATAATTAAAACGTTTATACTAAAGCAAAATTACAAATTACTGGTTAAATGTGTCTTTCATAAAATCAATTCGATACCGATTAGTAATCGAATTTGTTCTCCCTGATATACCGAAATTACACACCATACTACTTTTATTTTTTATTTTTTGATAATAAAATATTTTTCTGGAATAAAAATGGTTCAGTTTTTTTTTTCTAACAATATTGCCTTGGAACTTTTAACCCTGAAGCCTGAACGATAATCAGAAATATTTAACGAAATCAATTTAAAATGCTATTAAAAAGTGATTTTTTAAAATTTGACTGTTATTGTGCAGTATTTGTATCTTCAGAATTAATAATCACCTCAATAATTCATAAAAATTGAAAGGAGGCAAAAAGATTATGTTAAAAGAATTCTGTTATTATTACTAAAAAAAATCAATTTATGACTCAACAAATTATAAAGAATGTTAATGAGGGTTTTACCAATTCCACAAAAAAGAAAGTATTACAATCGGACTGCAGATGGCGCTGTACCGCCAAAAGTCCCCTTACTTTTTGATCATGGTAATATAATTCTGTTCTAAAATCTTGAGACCACAAATAAGCGAGTTCATTCACTCCTTCATTTTCAAAATCTCTCATCCCGTCCTTTTTTTAATTATTTTCACTTTACCTCCTTTAAAATGAAACATTCAGATTATTTAGAAAAAAAAACCCCTACTGAACGCATCTCTCTGACGAAGAAATGAATTTTAACGCCGTCCGAATTCCGTTCATTCTTTCCATTCTTGCGGCTGTGACATTTTTTTAAAGAAGCCCCAGTCTCAGTTGACAGGGCGAAACCTCGAAGCGCCCATAAAGCATCCTTAAGAGGGCGCTTTCTGCATTTCTTCCAGGAGCTCTTTTATAAGAAAATCATTCCAAAAAGTAAACCGACAGAGCCAGCGGCGGCGGGCCGCAGCAAGGACAAATTTTCTCAGGCTGGGGGGGGAGGGGGGCGTATCGAGCCGTGCCGGGCTGTTTGTGGTTACGATAAAAGACAAAATCTGTACCACCACCACTGCTGTGTTCGGTGTTATTTTATGCAAAACTTGTTAAATTTAAAAAGTAATGCATCTCCACGTCGTCACGGGGTTGAAGCATAAAAGACTTTTACGAGATTAGCTCCGGCATCACTCCGGACATAAATCATTATCTAAAGTTTCCATTAAAGTAGCTGGGATGGCTACAGGCCCGGGAGGGGGTCCTGGATAGTTCCAGAAGAGAGTATACCCCGGCCCCTCCCAGGGTATAATGTTAAAAGATGAAAAGCCACTAGCAACAAACCTCCACACTATCCCCTTCCTCCGAGTGCAAGCAGCCATCTCAGCAGGGCCGCCGCATCAGGGATAAGGAAGTAGGACTTTTCATAACCCAAGGAAAAGGGATCCTTTTCGTCCGATATGCCACGGCTGGATCCTGTGTAGGATATGCTCTTCACATGTGAAGTTTGCGGTGAATGAGTTTTTGGATTGTGTTGGCACATTCATTTGCCACAGGAACAACAGGGACCCGCGCCGCCCGCCTCCTCTCGGACCGAAACGTCCCATATTCCGAGAAGCATTCTGGAACTGACCCGGAATACGAGAGGAGAGCCAACCAACTCTATACAACCTCCCCCCAACGTTATCCTGGGAGTTGAGTAAAACAACGCGATGCGATATCAGGACATTTATCAACCCATAACTCGGAGGATTATTTTTTAAATTATCTCGGCAAAAGGCCATTAATCATTCTGGACCCGCTGCTGCTACTTGCTCCTGTCGAGCCCTTAACTTCAACGAACAGGGGAGGGGATCGTTGCAGGGTGCAACTGCAATTAGTTAAGTCTGACGCTGCTCAAGCTCTGGCTCATTTCGGTTTGAATCAACTCTTCATCCGCTCCTTAATGTATATAAGAATTGCCAGGAAAAACGATGGGTACTCATTCTCCGTTCCGCCCTAAAGAAACAACCCTTAAAAGACATCCCGTGGGTAGTCCCTTCCCGGATGTGTGAAGGATGAGTTATGCGGGTGGTGATACCATTAAAAGGGCAACAGAGGGGAAAAAATTAAAATTAAAAGCTAATTTCGCTCCCGGTATAAATAATAAGATTTACACGAAAGCAGACTGCACTTATACATCTACACCCTGCCGGCAAAGATGTGACCGTGTCTTAGACGGACCCATACATTTACCAATTGGTTGTTGGCCAACTTGAAGTCGGGTTGATCGACTTACCAACAAGTCCACAAACTTTTCAACTTTGGTTGGATTTCTAAATTTGATCAAGTTAATTATTTTACTTTAAAAACAGGTATGACACCATCTAGCATTACAATCTAAATTTAAATAAAAAAAACAACTTAGGCCCGATGATTCGTAGCTCTTATACGAAAATTACAGTGCACACCGTAAAACCGCAAATATTGAAATTTAAATTGAATATTTCATGTACTATATATATTAGGGTGCTTTTTTTTTCGCGACTATTTTTTTTTTTCAGTCCCACCTCGAAATTTTGTGGCTAATACCTAAACATACATTCCCTGGAAATTGGAGCCCAAAAAAATAATATTTATTACTAGACCAAGACGCATAAAGATTTCCCATATAAAATACACGTGAACTTTGATTATTTTTCTTCAAATCTCTACAACTCAGAGGCATTTTATGGCACAATCTTGGGCAATGGTAGGGTTTCTTCAGAATTGAATGCTCTACAAAAGTGTCCATGACGGTGTAACCCTAACTCCCACCAGCGAGGTAGTACGGGTCATTGACCCCAATTTTTCCACGAAATTCTCGATTTTTGCCCCTATCTCTTAAATAACAAGAGGTACAGAAAAAGTGAATATTACAAACTTGTAGGAAATTTAATTTACTCCAAAAAGTTTTTGAACACCAAATCCCTAACATCGATATTTCTTGAGATATTGGGCTTCAAAGTTGAGGTAGTGTGGAAGTTTCATGGATTATTGAGCTAAATTGTAGAAACACTACCTCAACTTCAAAGACCAATATCTCAAGAAATATCGATGTTAGCGATTTGGTGTTCAGAACTTCTTTGTAGGAAATTGAATTTCCTACAAATTTGTCATATTCACTTTTTCTGTACCTCTTGTTATTTAAGAGATAGGGGCAAAAAGCGAGAATTTCGTGGAAAAATTGGGGTCAATGACCCGTACTACCTCGCTGGTGGGAGTTAGGGTTACATCGCAATGGACACTTTTGTAGAGCATTCAATTCTGAAGAAACCCTACCATTGCCCAAGATTGTGCCATAAAATGCCTCTGAGTTGTAGAGATTTGAAGAAAAATAATCAAAGTTCACGTGTATTTTATATGGGAAATCTTTATGCGTCTTGGTCTAGTACTAAATATTATTTTTTTGGGCTCCAATTTTCAGGGAATGTATGTTTAGGTATTAGCCACAAAATTTCGAGGTGGGACTGAAAAAAAAAAAATAGTCGCGAAAAAAAAAGCACCCTAATATATATAGTAAAATAATAAAGGAATTAACATATCTAATGAAGTTGTATACATTTTTAATTTCATCCAACGCAAACTCTTTTAAAGCTATTTTATCAGGATTAAAGCCTATGGAATTGAAATAAGCATTATAATTTCTTAATATGGCTGAAGTGATTTAATATTTAGCAAACCCAAAAGATGAGGAGAACTTACAACACCAATAATGATAATGTATACAAAGCTTGTATTATAAATTATATAATAAAAGTCTAAAATAAAGTTTACAGAATCAACATATAGCATAACGATTTTTAAGTTGCCCGCATTAGCTAGAGGCTGCGAATTGTTCATTATCGGAAGAAAATCATTTATAAATTGTAAACAATAAAGGTTCAAAATGGCTACCTTCTGGAACACCAAATAGAACTGAAACATGATTAGAAAAGGTTGTAGAAAACTTAACTCTGAAATAGTGGTCAGTTTGGTATGACTGTATCTAATAAATACGTTTGTTGGGAAAGCCAAATTGAGTTGTTCTGATTTTAAATAAGAACCAAAAGAATGTTTAATAAATCAGTTAATCTAAAGTTCTTATTATTAAAATATATAATAGCAGTTATTAATAAGACAAATTTATTTATAAAAACCTTGTACCAATTTATAAACAGGTAATGCACACTGAATTTCTACCACCGCAGAATTGCACAAAGGGCCTGAGTTAGAGCTCATAGCTATTAAATTAAATCGTATCATAGACAGAGATTTTCGAAAGATATTCTTGGTCAAAAAACATATTAATTAAGGAATTCTATAGATTCTAATAAAATCTGAATGGACGCAGGATAACTTACTATATTTATCCGCAATTGTAAGAATAGCCTTAGTTTTTATCATTGCGTTTTCAGTAAATCATTTTCCCCAAAAGTAAAATATTATTTAAACATTTAATTGTTTATGCATAACCAATAATAATATAGTTAGTTATACATACTAAATAAATATTTTTACTAAAATCACCACTTCTTATATTCCATAAGCACGAAGAGCTTTCGTATAGTTCAATGAATTCTTCCTAGAATATTTGTGCTATAATAAACATTAGTTTTTATATATTTACATTTTAAAATACTTGTAGTTGCTTTTTAAATTGCAATGTTTAACAAAGTGCTACCTGCACCGACTTAGAAAAATGTGACAGAGAGAACATGGTCCAACGAATGGTCAACAAACATACACACACACCAATCAATAATCAACTTACTATACTCTCCGACCAGAGATTGTGAATGCAACAAGCCCACACACGTACCAACCAATTACCAAAATGTCTAGCTAGGTTGCAGTTGTCCAAACAACTAGTAAATGAATGGGGTACTTTAGACCCGGATCACAATCTTCGCACCTTTCCTCCCCTCCCCTTAAATGTTGACACGTACTTGTCCCACTTCTGATAATTTGTAGGCGTGAAATGACCGAAAGGCGAAAACGCTTCGTTTTTTTTTTTTAAACGATGTGAAAAGAGGCGTCCATTCGTCGAGATAATGGTCCCTGAGGGGTTCCAGATCTCGTCCGCCCCCAGCTACTGCTCAAATCACCCTAGCCTGAGCCGACCGAGCAGACGTTAGAGAGGACATTCCCAGGGGAACTTGGGCCAGAATATTATCATGCATTTTTCGTTTTAGACACAAAATATTCCCCCTGATGCTCTGAAGCAGTGGCGGCGACGGTTGCTGGCGGGATGTGGTCCAGGGCTTCATCATTGTCGCAGCAGCCGGCTGTCGCAAATGACACCGCACGCCCACTACTCAGAGCCCCTAATTAATTAAGCGAGGAATCCAAGTCCGAGTCCAACGGAGAGATGTGACGTGGACCGGTCCAGGCGATGCTGACACAAAGGATGCGAAGGAGCTGTTTAGCAAAAGTTTTTGCAATCTTATTATCTTGTTGATGAGAGGGGGCGGGGTCGGGCTAATGGAGATGATTTGAGAGCTTTTGTCAACGATTGTCAAAGCGAAGGGGGCAGGGGGAGGGGAGGGGGTACGATGACAGAACACTTTTCGAAGTGTTTATATTCGGATCGTTCGGTGCAAATTTTTGGTTATCGTTTTTGTTTCAGATAAACGAAATGCAGTCTTTAGATGTTGAGATTGTCATTGTCATGGAAATAATTAATACGTTATTAACCTGCAAAAGATTGTGTAATAATATAATCAGAAACTTTTTCTCTCTGAAAAGTTGAGATTGTAAAATATTTTTGATATTTATTATTTAGAATTTTGGGTTACTGCCTTAAAATTTTTAAATTGTGGTAATCATGTTTTAAAATCTAATTAATAAAACCGTGGGGGATTTGAAATACTCGACAACTTATGTGTATATTATGTAGTTTTCACTATTGAAAAAAGTTGCTTCCTATTTAGTCTCTACTTAAATCTGCTCCTGGATAAAATTAACAAGGTGAGGGCACAACTTGATAGTTTTGGATGGATTTGAATAATTTTTAACTATGTTATAGAGGTTATTCCTCTATGCATTACGGTAAAGGATTTTTGTGCAACACTTCTTCGTTTACCACAAAATCAAGTCTAAGCTCGCTACCCGAGCAGTCAGGAATTTTTTTATTCTTTTCTTTATTTTTATTTTATTTTAAGAAAATAAAATATTTTAACGTTATAAATAAAGGAAAAAAGGAAAAGTTTAAAAAACTGTATTTTATTTATTTATTCCTAGTCGGGTTAAAGGTTTTGGAACTTTTTTTCTCTTAATTATACACCCGTCTCTCGATTCGAACGGCACTCAATTTACACGGTTTTGATTTTACACGGTTTTTAAATGAAAAAAAAAAAACACTTTTATCTTATTTTGATTGTTTTGCACTAAGGTAAAGGCACCAATCCTCGACACTTTAAGACAAATATAACAGTTAAACGTTAATAAAAAATGCATTTATTTAATTATAAATAAAATAGTTATAAGTATAAATAAACAAACTCTTTTATAATATGTTATAAAAACAATTTAAATATCTTAATTTTTTCTTTAAAAAATTTAAATTTATGATGAGGTCACAAAGTCTTCTGTAGTCGACACAGCAAAACATTGAATATCCCAATAGTCGTCACTAAATGGCACCAATAATCGTCATATCAATTACAAAAATTACTATCGCAGACAGTAAACAAACATACAAACGAAAATAATTCTTTACAATTATGAAGAACTTATCTCAATATGAAGAGCCTTTCTTACCGAAGACCTTAAGATTTGAGAGAACAGTAACACTTTTGGTCATTTTTTTGTTCAATATTTTTTATTGTCGAATATTTAAAAGATAAAAACTTGTACTTTGGCCGACGCATTAACAACAATATTGATCATAAAAAAGGATTATTCAAAATTCATTTCGTTCCAAAATAACCCTTGTAGAAGATATTTTGTTTATGAGTGACGAGCATTGGTGCACTGTCGAGCATAGGTGCCTTTACCTTATGCCATTTATAAATTAAAAGAGTATCATATCATGAATCAATCCCCTTTTTATTCTTAAATCCTTATCTCATTTTACAAGGTTATAATTAACATATCTTCGATTTTTCTTTCGATCGATTTACACGGTTTCTAGGTTCATTGAACATATCCTTCTATTTTGTATGAACTCTGTGTCTCGTTTTACACGGTTTCGTTCTGAACATTTTTTCCAAGAACGTATCTACCGTGTAAATGATGATGAGTGTATTTATTTTTTTCCGAAGTCGGGTTAAAGTTTTTTAAACTTTTCCTTTTATTTTAAACTTTTCCGTTTTTTAATATTGTACTATATTTATATTTTTGAATTCAGAATTTTCTCCTCTTTCATTTGACATCCACTCGATACGATAACAAAAAAAAAAAAAAAAATTCAGAGATCCCAAAATTTGGATATAATTTATATCATATCATATAAGATGCGTCTTATTGACTAAGTTCACAAAAAATGTAGCCTTTGTTATCCGGACCATAATAACGAATCCATTGACACTTCATTTATCAAAATCGGTTCAGTAGTTTAGGTGCTACGGTGGAACATACGTAAATACAAAAATACGTACATATAGTCGGGGTGCCAGAGGTTTTCATTTCGTTGTTGGACGGAATTTGATGAAAAATGGCAGAAAGGGAAGGTCATTGCCCGTACAGTGACCCATTAAAAAAGTTAGAATGAGCGATGTCGGGAAGGTACTTTGTTATTGCAAAATAACTTTGATAACCCGTTATTTTTCAGTTTTCTTGGAATAACTCGAAAACGAAGCGTTTCAGCGAAAAATATTAAATACAAAAGTTGTTCAGCTGATGATTTTACGTAGGAATACGGTTTTTTGATTAATTAAAAAATTGTTTTTCCGACCGAAAACCAGCAGAAAAGTAACAAAACATGCAAAAACAATAAGCATTAAAAAATAAAGGAAAAAAACGATTTCCATCGTTGATATTTGGGTTATTGATAGGTATTGGTATTGTTAACCAAATGCACCCGGTCCGGTTTTTCAAAAACAATATGGCGACCTATTGCAAAATTGTTAAGTTAAAACTTTGGAACGCTGTAAATTCTGCATGAACAAACGGATCTTGATGAAACAAATTGGAATCGGTAGGTATTAACGGCATCTTTGAGTGTGCCAAATTTCAAAATTTTTCAACAATTACTTTTTTTGTTATTAACCAATGTGTATTCGTAATTTCGTCAATTTACAACATTAAGCTTTGCAACAAAATGCATCAAATCATCAAAACTCGCTATTTTCGCGTTTTTAGTCACCACTGTAGGATGTTAAGAGTAATCAAATGCATTTTGTTATTGTTGTAATGTTGTAAATTGACGAAATTACGAAGCACAGCAAATGGTTTTTGGTTAATAACAAAAAAAGTAATTGTTGAAAAATTTTGAAATTTGGCACACTCAAAGATGCCGTTAATACCTACCGATTCCAATTTGTTTCATCAAGATCCGTTTGTTCATGCAGAATTTACAGCGTTCCAAAGTTTTAACTTAACAATGTTGCAATAGGTCGCCATATTGTTTTTGAAAAACCGGACCGGGTGCATTTGGTTAACAATACCAATACCTATCAATAACCCAAATATCAACGATGGAAATTGTTTTTTTCCTTTATTTTTTAATGCTTATTGTTTTTGCATTTTTGTTACTTTTCTGCTGGTTTTCGGTCGGAAAAACAATTTTTTAATTAATCAAAAAACCGTATTCCTACGTAAAATCATCAGCTGAACAACTTTTGTATTTAATATTTTTCGCTGAAACGCTTCGTTTTCGAGTTATTCCAAGAAAACTGAAAAATAACGGGTTATCAAAGTTATTTTGCAATAACAAAGTACCTTCCCGACATCGCTCATTCTAACTTTTTTAATGGGTCACTGTACGGGCAATGACCTTCCCTTTCTGCCATTTTTCATCAAATTCCGTCCAACAACGAAATAACCCATTTTTTGAACCTCTGGCACCCCGACTAATAAGCTGCTAAAATCATAACCCTTTCTTTTGGCTAATTATTTAAATCATTTGAGAACTGATATGAGTAATTGACATAGTCTGAAGGTACCTTTAGTAATAAGGGGAATGTCCGATTTGAAGTTGATACCAAATATTGAACCGAATCTAGTGTAATAAGATTTTTTCATTAAAAAATTATGAGATTTTTCTTTTAAATTAGATCTTAAAGAAGGAAGCTTAAGACAATGATCGCTCCTAAATGAGCGATAAGGAACATACATACTATACATCGATTCTGTACAATGAACTAAGACAATCAAGTGAAGAATTAACTAGTTTTAAGTGAAAGATATTGTCAAGATAAATTCTGCGATTGGCTAAGGAAACTAGATTAAAATGAGCAAGCGTTTCAGCATACTTAAATTAATTGTAGCTGAATCTAAACAATAAAACTCGTGTGAATTTCGTCATTTCATTTGATTCAATTTGCTCACAGTATGTAATAAAAAAAAAGATTCCATACTTGTACACGAATAAATCAAACTTAATTTGATTATTGTGCAATTATTACTCAGACTTGGCCTGAGCTGGAGCTATTACCTCGTTCGCGGAGAGCAGTCAAACTTAATTTGACTCCCTTTGTAAACTTGAAATTAAAGACGCGCCTTTGGTAACAAGACTGACTATTTTATTAAATTAATTCGCTTATATACAATTAAGAATCACAATATTAAGCAATAAAATAAATGCAATTGACAATGCAATCGACATTGCAATCGGCTTTGTTTACTTCCTCATGCTCGCGATCAAATTGCTTACGCCGCGTACTACTTAGTAGGTCGTGCTACTTAGCGGGTTGACATTGACTCATAGCAGGTAGAACTGCTGTTTATGCAATATGATCGGGAGCATGAGTAAGCGTAGCCGCGGTCATGGACTTAATTAAGAAATTTCTTAAACTCTAATTGTTCTGGGAGGAACATGCTGCGCCCCGGCGGCTGAAGGGTTGCTCGATGCCAATGCTCGCTCAAAGTGCTGCTGGATCGATGAACGCCCTTCGTTGGATGGAGGTTGGGACTTGCCATCGTTGTTCCTGGGTTTCATCAGTGCTCTTATCTTACTCCAATATCTCCACAAGATTAGTGCCACAGCGAATGTGAGCAAGAGGGTTGATGTTGTGATTGAATGTAGAATGAAGGTCCGTTGTAGTATCGGCGGCTGCAGGTCTGGTTCTATGCTGCAGTCTAGTATCTGCTCAAACGGTTGTATTATGGCACTTGTTTGGAGATCTGAGGGTGGTTTGCTGTAGTTGATAACTGTTGCCTTGGGAGGAAATTCCTTTATATGGCTGGTGGTGACCTCTATTACTTGGTCAATAGAAGTTTTTAAGGTAATCTCTCTCGTTTTTAGGTAGCAGTTGTCTTGGAGGTGTATGATCCCTGTACTATTTAGCAATATTTCCTTTCTGGCTCCATCACAAACCACAGCTACTACCGTAGTTTCATTGGTCATATATAGCCAGGTGTTTTTCATCAGGAGCGCCTTCCAAACTGTGCCGATTACCCTTACTTGTTGCATCTCACAGAGCGTTTTCGGGTATCGCTCATATATTTCATCGATTACACATGATGGGCTGTGCTCGATGTTGTGTACAATTGTTGGGGTACATAGATGCACATGGCGCTCTATTATTGAGCAGGACTTTAATTCGGTATCATCTAAATTGAAGTATGTTTGGTGATTGAAGCTCACTGCCAGAGTGGAAAACTTGGTGTTAATCATGGCGAATTTGTTGCCTGCGATGACGTGAGGTGTCGGGGTAACATGCATCAACTCGTACACTGTTCTTTCTACAATGTTGAGGTACCCATATAGGCTCATGCTGTCATTTTCCGTTTTAATATCCAGGTGATCCTGTGGGGTTGGTAGTATAAGGAAATTTGAACCAATTTTTTGAGAAGTATTTCGAATAGCAGCGTTTATATCGTTTAAGGAGATAAAATCAAGCAGATGACCCTTGTTGTGCACTGCACTTAGCCAATGATTGTATTTATCTTGAAGCTCGTCGTAGTAATCTTCCGCAGTTAGATACGTAGCTATAACCTCTATACTAATTCGATTATGGTCCGCACTTAGGTACCATGTGCCCATTTCTCTAACCGAGGCGATTACTTGAGCTAGCCTGGAGTCGAAATGCTTCAATTTCTCTACTATAGCGAAATTTGACTGATTGATTTTCGTGCTGAGCAATAACATTTGCTGGCTAGTAGAGTGCAGGATGCTTTGTTGATTATGCTGCAGAACTTCAATATCAGTATAGACTTCGTCATTGACTCCAAATACACTGGTGAGAAGCCTGCCAAGGAGTCCTCTTCTTCTTCTTCTTCTTTCAATTTTGACTGGTTGAAGAATCTCGTCGATAGTTGTTAATAGGTTATTTTTTCTGGTAGTTAAATGACGAAAGAGGACCTCGCAGTGCGTAATGGCGCTTAGCTGCTTGGTTTGTTCACACATTTCTTGTGTTTGCTGCCACGTGATGTTTATGTTCTTTTGATCGTTTAGAATTTCCTCTCTAGGGAGTTTCACTTGTAACCGAAGATTTCCTCGTTTAATTTGAGCAGTTCCCAGATTCTCTACATATAATCCTGCCTTAGGCTGGAAGATATCGTATTCCTGGGCAAAGACTACCGTGAGCCAGTAGAGCATTAACAGTGTTGAATGCAGTAGTCTTGAAGCCCAATTGCAGGGTGCGATCCTCCTTCTTTTAGGTGGCGGAGCGATGGTTGTTTCCTGAATTTTATCAGCCTTTTGCTTCATGATGGGATGCAGTGAGCACAACTCGGGTTCAGTGTGGCTCTGTTTGGGGCAACTATGCCTCGTAACATTTTGGCTCATTATGGTTGTGAAGGCCTTGACTGGAACGTCTTCTTCTTGTTGGTTGTGTGCACTTATAGGCAATTGGCAAAGTTTTACCAGGGGCCTCTTTTTTATGCCATTTTTATATTGTATCGACACAACTCGCACTATTCCATCTTCCCCAGGGTGGAGTTGTACTATCCGTCCTAGTGGCCATTTCTGCGGAGCTAGATTGTCCTCCTTGACTAATACAAGCTCTCCAATAGCGGGATTTTTATTTTCAGTGGTCCATTTGCTCCTTTGTTGCAGTAGGGCTAAATATTCTTCGGACCATCTCTTCCAGATATTCTGATATAGCTTGGTGACAAGCTTCCATCTTTGATATACCTTCTCATCTGCAACATCAGGCTCTGGTGGTGCAAGAAGGGGTCGACCAATGAGGAAATGCCCTGGGGTCAATGGCTCTAGATCTGCAGGATCATTTGACAGTTGTCCTATGGGTCTTGAGTTCAGGCATGCCTCCACCTGGTAAAGCACTGTGGTGAACTCTTCGTATGTAAGCAGCGTTTCCCCCAAGATTCGCTTGAGATGATGCTTAACAGATTTGACAGCAGCTTCCCACAATCCTCCGAAGTGAGGACTGGCCGGAGGAATAAATTTCCATTCTGTTCCATCATTGGCGGTTACTTCGGCTGCTTGCTTTACGGAGCTCTTGATTGCAAGCTGCAGATCTTTATGCAACTTATTTCGGGCACCCACAAAATTAGTCCCATTGTCGCTGAGTATTTCTTTAGGAATTCCTCTACGAGCCACAAATCTTTTGTAGGCCGCTAGGAATGCATCAGTGCTCAAATCAGTTACTAATTCCAAATGTACTGCTTTTGTCACCATGCAGATGAATACTGCGATGTATCCCTTAATCGAAGTGGTGCCTCGGCCTTTGGCTCTTTTAGTTAGGAATGGGCCAGCATAATCAACCCCGCAATTCGAAAAGGGAGGTGACGGGGTTACTCGCGCAACTGGTAGATTGCCCATTAGTGGTTGTGTTTTTCCTTTGCGATATCTCAAACATTTTATGCACTTCAGATTTCTTCCTTGCACGGCTCTTTTTCCGTCAATCACCCAGAAACGATTTCTTACATAGTTCAATGTTTGTTGAGTACCGCCATGCAAAGTCTGCTGATGAGCATGGTTAATGATAGCTGTTGTGACTGGGTGTTTCTGTGGCAGTAATATTTGGTGTTTAGCTTCCATGGCTAGATTGGAGTTTTGTATTCTTCCTCCTACTCGTAGGATACCTTCCGTGTCCAAGAAGGGGTGAAGCTTGAGAAGCTTGCTTGTTGTTTTTAATGCCATATTATTTTTTAACGCTTTCACTTCCTCGGGGAATTCTTCTAGCTGCACCAGTCTGATTATGCGCCTCTCAGCTTCCTTCAACTCGCTAGAGGAGAGATAACCTGACCTTCCACTTGCCTTACAATTCTGAATGAATCGCAAGCAGTATGCAATTACCCTTATTTGTCTGGTATATGTAGAACAAGTGAGTATGTCTTGAGATGAGAAGTTGGTTTTCAGCACCAGAACCGGCCTTTGGACCTCCTGGTGGGCCTTTATATTGAATTTGTTTGTCGGCCATGCTTCATAGCCTTTAGCCAGCCAGAGTGGACCTTGCCACCAGAGATTGTGTCCAATCAGTTTATTTGGCAATATGCCCCTTGATGCGATATCGGCTGGATTCTCTGGTGAGGACACATATCTCCAAATACCAATGTCGAAAAGTTTCTGTATCTCGCTCACTCTGCTTTTCCTAAACGGATCCATGTCATTTGCGTTTTTGGCTATCCAAGCCAAGGTTATTTCTGAATCACACCAGGCGAATACCTTAGGTGCCTCGATTTCGAGAGTGTCGATGGTAGATTTCAAAAGCCGGGCTAACAACAAGGCGCCACAAAGTTCTAATTTTGGAATGGTGATGCTCTGTTTAAGCGGGGTTACTTTAGTCCTGGCGGTTAATAGGGTCACTACTGTTTTTCCAAAGGAGTCTGTTGTGCGTGCGTAGATGACCGCTGCGTGTGCCTTTTCTGATGCATCACAGAATCCATGAAGCTCTATGTCTTGTTTCTTCCGATATGTTATCCATCGGGGAATCCTTATATCTTGCAATATATGCATTTCTCCTTCTAACTTTTTCCATGCGTCAACTATTCCTGAAGAAGGTGTCTCATCCCATTCTATCTTTTCTTTCCAAAGAGACTGCATAATCAATTTTGCAGCGATGGTGATTGGAGCTAGCAGGCCGAGCGGGTCAAATAGCGAAGCAATTTTAGCCGCTAATATCCGCTTCGTTATGGCAGAATCAGAATTCTCCAACTTTATCTTGAATTGGAACTCATCCTGGGCTGGATTCCAGTGAATTCCTAGTGCTTTGATGGTTTCATCTTCTGCTATTTCCGGTATCCCCATTTCCACCAGCTCTTCTGGGATGTTCCTTAGTAGTTCTAGCTTGTTTGATGTCCATTTTCGAAGATTGAAGCCGCCTTTGTTTAAGAGTGCAATTATTTGTTGTTGCAATTCCTGAGCTTCAGCTTTTGTATCGGCTCCTGAAAGCATGTCGTCAATGTAGAAATCAGTGGTGAGGACCTGTTTAGCTATAGGATAGTATCTTCCTTCGTCTTCGGCCAGCTGCCTTAAAGTTCTGACTGACAGGTAGGTTGCTGGGGCGGTACCATATGTAACTGTATTAAGCATAAATTCTTGAATAGGTTCCGTGGGATCCTGACGCCAGAGAATGCGCAGGTAGTTTCTGTCCTTGTGAGCAACCTTTATTTGCCTGAACATCTTCTCGATGTCGGCAGTGAAGACATAACGATGTTTTCGCCATCTCAAGAGAATTTGCCTCAGGTCTTGTTGGATTTTTTGCCCAGTGTGTAGTAAGTCATTCAGGCTTATTCCTGAATGAGTTTTACAAGACCCGTCAAAGACCACACGTAACTTAGTGGTTGTGCTGTCTGTCTTAAATACAGCATGGTGAGGCAGATAGTAAACGTTAGATTCATCTCCTCTGTATTTCGTTGCTGGAGACATATGGCCCAAGGCCAGATATTCACTGAGGAATTTCTTATATTCCACCATATCTTCGGGATGCTTTGCTAGCCTCTTTTCTACTTGCAATAGGCGAGCCACAGCTGTGTCTCTGGAGTTGCCTAGTTTGGTTGAATCTTCCTTAAATGGTAAGCGGACAATATAACGACCACTCATATCTCTTTTGTGGGTTGCCTTGAAATGCTGTTCACATTCGTCTGCGGTTTCGTTGCCAGCTGATTCTTCCTCCATTTCCCAAAAACGCTCGAGCTTTTGATCCATTTCCTTTAGTGATATAAAACTTGACACGGTATTGAATTTCTGAGCCGAGCTAGGGATGTTCCCGAAGAGGATCCATCCTAAAGTGGTATTTTGTGCAGCCGGTTGTCCTGGCTGAAAGCCATCTTGCAATATGTTTGCATACACGTCTGCACCTAGCAGGAGATCAATGGGTCCTGGTTTGTTGAAGGTAGGATCTGCTAATACAATGTTGGCTCCATATCTGGTCATGATGTCCTCTTTAATTGGAGCCTCGGGTAGCATTGAGCTAAGCTTATGCAAAACTAGCGCTTCTGCTTGAAGGAATCTAGAGCTTTGCCCTTGAAGCTGTATCTGAATGCTTACCTTGCTGTAAGCTTTAGTGGATTTGGTTTCACCGACTCCTACTATGGTTGTGTGAATGCGCTCTTTTCGCAATTTCAGATTCTGTACTGTTTCTTCTGTAATTAGGGATACCTGGGACCCCGGATCTATTAATGCTCTGTATAGATCTGTTTGCCCGAATATATTCTTTATTCTGACCATAGCTGTTGGTAGTAGTACATTCGGCATGTTAGTTTTATTGTGTAAAGCAACGACATCCGCCTTTTCATTCCCAGTTTGTTTGAGAGCGCCTGGATTGCTGCTAGTTATCATCTTGTTGTTGCAAGCTACTTCGTGGGGTTGCATAGTCTTGTGAAGTAATGTGTGATGCTTCTTTTTGCAATAGAAGCATGATTTTTCAGTCTTGCATCTTTCCTCCTTATGGTGCGCAAGGCAATTGATGCAAAGCCTCTTTTGAGTAACATAGGCCAATCTATCATCAACATTCATCCTTTTGAATTCGATGCAGTGGTAAATTTTGTGATCTTTATTGCAAAAGACACAAGCTCGCTTTATTGTGGCATGAAATGCCTTCTTTTTGTTGTTTGGTGCATCAGGTTTCATCAGTTTTGAACTCCTGATGCAATCGAGCACTTGGTAACGCTTCTCCAGGAAGGATAGTAATTCATTGGTAGAGGGCATTTCTTTTGTGTTTGCTAGGCTCTCTTCGAATAGCCGTAGACTTTCGGGATCCAACTTCCTAGTGGCGATGCAAACAATCATTGGACCCCATTCGTCAGTGTTGCAGCTCAAAGATTTTAAGGCTTCTAGGCACTCTCTAATGGTATCGTACAGTGTTATTATATCCTCTTGGCACCTGTATTCCACCTTTTTCGCGTCAATGATTGCATTGACGTATGTTGAAATGATCTTTCTGTTGTTATTGTATCTTGCTTGAACGAGCCGTAGAGCCGTATCGTAGTTGCCGTTGCTCAGCTGAAGATGATTGATTACTCTTTTGGCCTCACCTTCCAAGTGGTAAATAAGATATTGCATCTTCTCTACCTTGCTTAGGTGAGGATTGTTGTCTATGACATTGGTAAAAATATCAATGAAGGGTTTCCATTCCTTGTAATCACCAGCGAACTTAGGGATCTTTATTGGTGGCAACTTCGGAAAGTTATTGAGCCTGCTGGCATCAAAACACATTTGCACGGCTGATGATGGCATGTTGCTCCAATGTGCCGCTTGTTGAGGAAGAGCACTTGTTGCTGAAGGCCCCCCTGTCGGGGCGGAAGCTGGCGGAAAAGTGTATGTTGGGTTATTACCGAAAGCCGTGGTTATAGATTCTTCATCTTGAGACACTTTCTTAGCTGTGCTTTCGATTAATTTGCTGGCTGAGTCATACAGTCTCAGAGTTTTGGCAAACAGATCCTCTTTTAGATATAGATGCTCTTCCTGTAAGGTGGCCCTTAGAATGTCATGGTTCCCGCTGAATTCACCCCAGTATTTGTCTAATTCCTCTCTTTTATTACGCAAATACTCTGAGGTTTTGCGAGATGGTCCATCTTTCTTGAAATTTATGAGCAAACGCTCAATGGCCTGTGCTAGCTCATTTTGTAGCTTCAAAATGCTTTCTGTGTTCATCGTATTAGATTTACTCAGGTTCGGAGAAAGAATCGGGCAAAAAAAGCGGCAGAAGTACTTAGGCACGTCGCAAGCACGATCCAGAGCAAGCACTCAAACTTAATTTGAGTCTTGCTATGTGATTCTGCTGGAAAGCGGTGCAAATATTCTCCGTTGCGTTTGCTTCGTTTTGATCAACTTAGACGTTGACTCTGGTTGGTGCCCTGGGCTCGAACGACCAATGTATAAAGGTTCTAAGGACCAGTTCAAAAAAGGCTCGAAGGACCAATGTACACGAATAAATCAAACTTAATTTGATTATTGTGCAATTATTACTCAGACTTGGCCTGAGCTGGAGCTATTACCTCGTTCGCGGAGAGCAGTCAAACTTAATTTGACTCCCTTTGTAAACTTGAAATTAAAGACGCGCCTTTGGTAACAAGACTGACTATTTTATTAAATTAATTCGCTTATATACAATTAAGAATCACAATATTAAGCAATAAAATAAATGCAATTGACAATGCAATCGACATTGCAATCGGCTTTGTTTACTTCCTCATGCTCGCGATCAAATTGCTTACGCCGCGTACTACTTAGTAGGTCGTGCTACTTAGCGGGTTGACATTGACTCATAGCAGGTAGAACTGCTGTTTATGCAATATGATCGGGAGCATGAGTAAGCGTAGCCGCGGTCATGGACTTAATTAAGAAATTTCTTAAACTCTAATTGTTCTGGGAGGAACAATACTAATCTTACATCCTCCAGGAATAAATTGTCTTTAAATGAAAAATTAACTTTACTTTAAAGAAAAATTGTTTATAAGTCCATTTCTCAAATTGTTGCCTTTAAACGTGAATAAACATAGATTAAGAAAATAACTTATAATCATAGCCAAATTGTTTTTTGGGACAATAACATTAAACGCATAACTATCGAAAAATCGACCTTAAACGAATAATTTTAATGTGGTTTGTTGTTATATGAATAATTCATATGTAGGAGTAAATAAATTGCTTCACAGTTTTTGTTTTGTAAATCAATTAGCACTAAACTGATTGAATTTAAAAATTAAAAGCGAAATTCTAAGTAAAACACGTGCAAAATGAATTTCTCGTGAACTAAAGGAAGCAGTGGCGGATTTGCAGTCCTAGCCGCTCTAGGCCCCAGGCCACGTGCCGCCCCTTTCTCAGTACCCATCATTATAGGCTAGATACATAATTCATGAATTTACTTTATTCCCACTTTTAATTGATTCAGAAAATTGTTTAACCCATTTGCATCATATGAAAATATGAAAAAAAGGCCCATATCACGGAAAAATTGTTATTTCATATTTAGGTGTAAAATTGTATAAAAGTAGAAAAAAAATGTATGGTAATATTTGAAATGTGGGATGCATATAGGCACTTCACAATTTTCACACTGGTAAATAGTTCCCCTCCTTTTCTTTTCTTGTAAACAAACAACGCAACGCTTTTGAGCTTGTTTTGACGAAGTTGATGGTATGACCATTGGAAAATGTTGTCCAGAAAATCTTGGTGGCAATGATGCGGACGTTGTAACTGTTCCGGTGTTTGTTGGTGTCTTTATTTTTCCTATATTATTTGCAATAATTTCTTCAGCAAGTTTTTGTTTGAACACGTGAAATGAACTGTCTTTATGAATGTTCTTGAAAATAATATAACTATTCAAAAGCATCATATCGACGCAATAAAAAAAATCTTTTTGTATGCTTTGTGATACCGTCGCATAATAAGAAATTTGCTTAGCATTTGATCACCTCCATCAATTCCTCCCATATTTTTATTGTAATCTAAAACTGCAGTAGGCTTTAACATTTTTGCTTTGGTTTTGTAATTAATTTTTCCCGTATCAACTAACTCGAGAGCGTGCATTGTTGATAACATTACTACGCCTTTTTTGTCTTTCCATTTTATTGCTGATATGTTTTTACTTTGAACAATAGTAGCTTCTCCTTTGTTGAGTTTTTTTGCCGCTAAAGCTTTTGGCATTCCTTTCCTGTTCATCCTTACTGTGCCGCAAACATTAGTTTGTAGTTTGTATAATTTATTATATAAATCTGGGGAACTATACCAATTGTCAATATACAGGCAATAACCCTTTCGTAACAAACTACTTTCTTTCATGAGATCTAATACAATCTTCGTGCTGGCTAGCCCTTGTTCAGGTTTATCCTTTCCTATATACATAGTCGTGCCATAAGTTCTGTCCCAAAGGAAAAATCAAAAAAAGCTCATATAAGAAAAAAATAATTAAATTTTATTTATTATGTTTAGTAATATACTTATTCTAATTTACAGTAATGCAGACGATTATTCGAAATGCCCACCCTTTGCAGCTACACATTTTTTTAAACGTTTCGGCCATTCATCAATCGCAGTACGCAAGGCATCTAGTGATATTTCCTTCGCTGCTTTCATCAAACTTGCTTTTAATGACTCAATGTTTCGATGTTGAATAGAGCAGGCCTTCTCCTCTAAAATATTCCATAAGCGGTAGTCCAAAGGATTTAGGTCTGGACTACCAGAAGGCCAATCTTCAGCAGAAATGAAGTCAGGAACATTCAATTTTAACCAGATTTGCGTTGTCTTGGCTTTATGAGCTGGTGCTGAGTCTTACTGAAACACCCAATGCTGACCATGGTATATCGTTGTGTTGAGCGGCTTCACCATCTTCTCCAGGATGTCACTTTGATAGTTCTTTGCCTTCGTTTTCACGCCTTGCTCACAAAAATGCAGCTCCGTAGCACCGTAATAGCCAACTCCCCACCAAACCATGACTGGGGCGGGATGATGGCCACGCTCTACCTTGGGTATCTTCTCAGCCGCTTCCTTAGAGCTATGCGCGTACACTCTGTCATTCTGTCGGTTAAACTTCTCTTCAATAGTAAAAAGTTTTTCGTCTGAAAAAAGTATTTGTTGGTATTTTTTCCCGCGTACTTCTTCAAGAGACTTTTAGATCGCATCTCTCGTATCGCACGAAGCTTGTCCGTAAGCCGCTGCCCTGTTGACCGTCGATAAGCACTAAGCTTAAGGTCTTCCTTGATAATACGAGACATCGTCCTTTTGGGTATTTTCATCTCCCGTGCTATCACCTTTTGTTTTCGGAGCGGATTTCTCAGTATGCGGTGACGCACCGCTTCTACTGCTGCTGGTGTACGAGACGTACGAGGCCTCCCGCTCCTGGACCTGTCATCGACAGAGGAAGTCTCACGGTATCGTTTGATAGTACGATGCACAAATTTTATTGTAATTTGTAGTGGCTGAAGAAGCTCAAATATCTCCTTTGCTGACTTGTTGCACTTAAATAGTGCAATAACGGCGATCCTGTTCTCTTTAATGCCCCACTCCATGTTGCTCGTTCGAAATCCAATGACAAAATGATATTTTTTTAACAAAGCGGGAAGTATTTAAGCTAATTCGCGACAGGTAATCGAGATGCGTCGTGACCCTTTTAGTGGAGGGGAGGGAGACAGAACTTATGGCACGACTATGTATATTCTAAAATTGCGTATACAGGGTGTTCAGAGGTAAGAGGTCAATACTGCAGGGGGTGAAAGGTCAGACCGAGACAAGCAAAAAATCGTATGGGTGGGGGGGGGGGGGCATCTCGCACCGTTTGGCAGTTACAGGGTGATTCGTAAATCAGGATTTTGACTTATATGGGAACCGCTCTTGTATTTTTATCTTTTTTTCTACGCATCGCAGCGGCCCCAAACTGATTTCAAAAAATCACTATTTGGAAGCCTTTTCCAAAAAAATTTACACCACCCTCCTATCCCCAACCCCTTGGCCGCGATCCCCCCTGGAAGTTGAAAAAATTAACTTTTATTTCACGAATTTTCACCTTTCGCCCCACTTTTCTCCTAAATTCATGTTATTAACTTACCTACTTTTTATTTTTTTTAAGTTGCCTATCTAATTACCTTTCCAAAAAGGTGCAACATGCCCAGGTAAGAAAAGGATACGAAAATTTATTTACAAAAATCCTTTTACAGAATATCATGATAATTCGAATTTTTAGGAAATTATACTTAAGTTTACTAAAAAATACATTTTGTTCGCTTAAAAAGTAATTACAATTAAAATGTTTGTCCTTTAAAAGCTGTTCAAAATGTTCTCCGCTAGTTTCGATGCATGCAAGTAGCCTTCGTTTTATTTCACGTTTGAGGTCTATGGTAGCCAGTCTCTCCCGTATTTTCGTGGCTGCAGTCACAATCCTGGTAACTAATTCTTCTCTGGTGTTGATTGGTGTTGAGTAAACTTCATCTTTCATCATTCCCTATAAGAAAAAGTCCAGTGGAGTAAGGTCCGGTGACCTAGCAGGCCAAGGAATCGGTCCACCACGTCCAATCCAGCGCTCTGGGTAATTTTCATTTAACCTTGCCCTAACAATGTTCCCAGTATGCGCAGGTGCTCCGTCGAGCTGTAAATAAATTGCGCTTCTGGTGGCCAGGGGGATGTCCTCCAACAGATCCGGAAGGATATTCTCCAAAAAGTCCGAGTATAGCTGACTATTCAGCACTTGGGGCAATATGAAGGGTTCTATCAACTGGTTGCCGATGATGCCAGCCCAGACATTGACACTAAATCTTTGCTGGAAGGACCGACACCTGGTCCTATGTGGGTTCACATCTGACCAGGTGTGGAGGTTGTGTAAGTTTGTGATGCCATCCCGGGTGAATTGCGATTCATCCGTCCACAGAATTCGGTCTAGAAACCTTCTGTTTTCGATGTCAGACTCGAACAGCCAAGTGCAGAATTGCAATCGTCCTTCGGAATCTCCTTCGCTAGTGCTTGGACCGGGATATGGTGGTATGGGTGTAGTCCCTCTCGGTTCACAACGGTCCAAACTCTCCCTGAAGACAATCCTGACCTTCGTGCGACCTGCCTGATGCTTATTACAGGGCTATTCCTGACGATGTTGAGGATTTGTTGGTCGGGGTCCGCTGAATCGGCCGATTTTCCTGCTCGCGTTTCTGCTCTGGGGGCGGTTACACTTCCGGTTTCTTTTAACCTTCTGAAAGTCCTTGAAAATACCCTTCTGTTGAGTACCCGCCGATTCGGAAATCTCCTTTGGTATTCTCGTACGGCCTCACTATCATTTCCTTCTACTAAACCGTGCACGTAAATTATATCGGCATACTCGTCAACACTGAATTCTGCCATTTTATCTTAATTTTTTCTATTAAACACCCGTTCTTTTCACTTCCTTCTTCAACTGTGGTCAATGTCCTTTCAAACTCACCCATTTTTATACCATAATTCATAGGAGGTATTAGAAACGGAGCGTCAGGATACTTAGGAGTCAATACTGGATATAATAATCAAATAACGCTATTTAACGAGATTACATTTATTATTTTATTACTGTTTTGCTGAAATACAAAAAATTTATTACCTCTGTTTCCTAAACAAACATTTCCGAACTTGCTGTCATAAAAATTGTTTACTTAACGACTTTTTCCATTATGGTGCAATAAAGTAATTAGGTACCTGTGAGGATGTTTTAATTTCAGGACTTTTGCAACCCTTTTCTACCTGGCCATGTTGCACCTTTATGGAAAGGTAATTAGATAGGCAACTTAAAAAAAATAAAAAGTAGGTATGTTAATAACATGAATTTCGGAGAAAAGTGGGGCGAAAGGTGAAAAATCGTGAAATAAAAGTTAATTTTTTCAACTTCCAGGGGGGATTGCGGCCAAGGGGTTGGGGATAGGGGGGTGGTGTAAACTTTTTTGGAAAGGGCTTCCAAATAGTGATTTTTTGAAATCAGTTTGGGGCCGCTGCGATGCGTAGAAAAAAAGATAAAAATACAAGAGCGGTTCCCATATAAGGCAAAATCCTGATTTACGAATCACCCTGTAACTGCCAAACGGTGCGAGATGCCCCCCCCCCACCCATACGATTTTTTGCTTGTCTCGGTCTGACCTTTCACCCCTTTCAGTATTGACCTCTTACCTCTGAACACCCTGTATATTTTATTTTTGAATCACACAATTTATAAAACTTTATCCCGAATCTGGCCCGCTCTGATTTGTTGAACTGAATATAGTGCAATCTACTTCTACACTTCATGAACGATTCGTCTATGGAAATATCACGCCCTGGTGTAAATACTTCTTTGAATGCTGTAGTAATTTTTTCAAGTATTGGTCTTATTTTTCGCAACGGATCATCAGGTTGTAGAAATTCATTATTTACGAAATGCAAATTTTTGGAAATTGACACAAATCTATCTCTAGACATAACTGTTTTGAAAAATGGTGTTTCTGTGCTAGCATATGTCAATAACTTTGAAGCGTTGGTTTATGTACTAAATGCATCAAAATAATTAAAGCAAAATTAACTTCAAAATGATTATCATTTTCACCAAACCTGTTTGTTTCCGTTACAATATCTTCCAGAATGTCTTCATTCAAAAATAATTCGAAAACATTTTATCTGGTAAAATTTGAAATATCTTTGTTTATACTGCCAGCACTTAAAAATTTGTGAACTTTTGGTATTCCAGTTTTTTCCTCCCACTCGAATTCACTATCACTATCATCACTATCGGATATTATTTGTCCGACCGCACGAGCTTGACTGACACGCGCGTAATAACAATAGGTACCTACCTATTCTTCCTAGATCACTTATATTAAACTAAACGGACGAACTATTTTATATGTACGATGTACGAAATTATTTATACTTTGATACGCAAAAATAGTGATTTAGGAAGATTATAATCATACGGTACGGTGCGCGAGCCTTTAAAATATTAAGATACTTTGCATTTGAGTTATTTTTTATTAATCTTGTTATCATCAGTGATTTTTTTTGGCACGATTTGCCGCCCTTAATATCTGGCCGCCCTAGGCCCGGGCCTACTGGGCCTTAGGGCAAATCCGCCACTGAAAGGAAGTTAATTTTTCAATTTGATTAAGAAGTTTGCACGACGTTAACGAGTTCCTCTTGTAAGACAGAAAAGCTGGTTAAGAAAGAATATGAATTCAGTAAGTAAATGTGTATTTCTGTAAAGCTAATAATATTTTATTGAATTATTATATTAACGTCTATAATAAAAAAATTGTCCGTATCTTGTAAAATTAAAACTAAAACACGATCGATACCACAGAGCTTAATTTACTGAATTACTTCGATAACATTCATCTTTATAAAATTGTTGATGACTAACAAAAATTGGACTTAAATGCTAAAACCCCATAGCTAAGCAGAACAAGAAATATTTAAAATTCTCTGAATATGCAAAACAACCAGCAGCAGCAGCAGCATTAGGAAGAAGAAGAAAAAAAACCATAATCATAATCATTTAACATGATACATTTCACACGGAATGATAAACTGACCGCCCCAAAAATAGCATACTGCTGCGCTGACCGCGCGCTAAACACCACGATCGATATCAATCCGCAGCAGCTTTTAATTCGCTCTGGCCCCCGCCCGGGATCAGATAAAATGTTTCTGCCGCCAGCAAAAATTTTTTATAAAACGCCATTGCCTCGAACTCTACAGCGAACTAGAGAACTCCGCGAGGTTTCTTAAGACGTTCGTCGCGTTTCGCTGGATAAGGAGTTCTTTCCTAAAGTTACTCGAATGTTTTAATTAACGAAAAAAAAAAAATTAAATAATTATTATGCTTAATTTTTACCATATTTCTTACATTATCTTCTCGTTTTATAGAAGCGACAAAAAAAAAATTAGAGAAGAACAACTTCCAGGAGAGGAAGTGTATCTGTTTCCGTGGTGTAGTGGTTATCACATCCGCCTAACACGCGGAAGGCCCCCGGTTCGATCCCGGGCGGAAACACTCGTTCTTTTTTCTTCTCTTATTCTAACTTTTGCCCTTTTTTACTGCTTAGCTTACGAACCCACCCCTCTGAAAATATAGGGAAGTGGTGGTGGGATCTGCTCCATTTTTGCCCTAAGTACCCTTCGGACGAAGACACTTCCCGATGATTCCTTGTTCCCAGTCATTAAGGGTAACATAATCCGTTGGCTGGTGTGCTGCAAAAATCTTCCCAAGCTGAGCCGAGAGAAAGGAAAATGTGGCGGATCATGTTGTATATCGTCGTTTTATATCCCCGACAGAGGAACGGAGACATGGGTCTAAGAAAAAGTGTCATCAAGAGTGCGTTTATGGAGTGAAACGGAGGTTAGTATCATAGCATATACATATATGTATATATAATATAGACTGACTAAGAGTAGCAGTTTTCGATTTTCCCGCCACTTTGTTCTTTTAATAACGGTAACTGGTACTTAAGGAGCATATCAGACATCTCGGGGACATAATGGAGACGGGCCATAATGGCTGCGAGACACAAAAGACGACTCTCGCTTCTTCTATACGGAGTAATTCCACACCAGAGCGCCCCCTGCATGTTTCGAATAATAAAAATCCTTTTAGCTTCATTCCTGCGCCCGAAAGGGGTTAGCTTTCTCCTGCTCCGGACCATCAGACCACCCCCACTTCTTCCCCCACCCTCCCGCCATTCAGCTAATAGTGCTGATGATACTGCGAGGAAGTGGTCTTGGTATAGAACGGCGGTAGAAGGCGATGCAGTGCACTTTATGTCTTCAATCCGACCCCGGTTTAATGTCAATCCTGAGATAATGCAATTAACACCGGAAGACGTTCTCTTTCCGAGACAGGGCTGAACTGGGGAGGAAAACGAAAAGAAAAAAAACACGACTGCACACATACCATATAACACGAATGAATCGTCAGAGCGTGGCTGCAGCATACAATTTGCGTCATTGTCGCGAAGGAACGCCCTCAACCGAAACACGGCCATTCTACTTCGGTTGGGAGGTGATAGGGGGGTTGGGAAGCTATCAAGCTATCAAACTGAACCGTCATCCTCTCCTCCACCCCGAATCTGACGGGTTGCTCCTCAACTCAGAACACTACTCGCCTTAATGAGACCTGGGCACTGGGCTTTCTCATTAAGTGGTCCAATGCCCTGCGGCAAAAAGATCTTTCTGACCGGACACTTTACCCAGCACCCCCCCCCACTTTTCCAATATCCGCAAAAACTGTCCCATGTTGACACAGCCAATAGGATAGGACCTACCCATCGACAATCCCCACCCTTCTCCGGCCTATTTCTATTTCCCGGGCGAGTCCTGTTCGTTCGTCGTCCTGTTCGTCCGAAACAGTGACAAATCCATCATCTGGCCGTCACTGAATCCTCTCTCTAGCCGGTAGAGGGCGCTGCGACTGAATGGTCTTTGCCTCCCACTTCTCGCCCACCCCTTTGCTCCAATGATAGGGCGCTCTGTTGGCCAAATAAATGAATAAACAAACTGTCGGTCGATGTGGCGCCAACAGACTTGTTACGCACTAAATGGATTTCGAATGGGCGGGGGTTGGGGGAGGAATAGGGCGCTACCCGAGTTGAGGATGCCTCATTGAATCTCTGGAATCTTTCTTATCCCGAAACAACGACGACGACGACGACAACATCGCCCGTTACTGCCACCGCCACTGACACCGATTCTGGGTTTTCTTCTTCCCGAGAGGTCGAAGAAAGGGGGCGATTTGCATATTCCAGCGTAAGATTCGTCTTCCGAATGGGCTCTGACTAGCTAGGGGTCACTTGTACGGATGCGGCCAGAGGGCGGCGGCGATGGCGGCGCTGGGCGGAAGCAGCAGCCAGTAGCACCAGCAGCAACAGGGCAAATTGTAATATCCCCAAAGGGTCGGCTTTGAGTCCCTCTGCTGGACCGGGGGGCGGATGTGTCCTGCCCCTGCCTATCGTCTGCCCTTCCCGTGTATGGCGTCGTGTTGTGTCGTGTCGTGTCGTTGTTCGTGTTGCTCTGCCGGGCTTACTGGCCGTCCCCTCCCATTCCGCGACCCCCCTTCTATAGAGTGATGATGGAATGCGTTTTACATTTTAAGCGAATATTTCACACTCAATGCGTATTATGGGCGCTTGCATACTTTCAGGCAGATGATTTTACGATCTTGTCGGCGGCGCTCTGGGTTCGTGTACTCGGCACTTAATGAAGAATTTTGCACCCTAAATATATGCAATTATAATGGATGATTTCGTAAATCAGAGCGCTTTCAGGCGCTGTTTTATTATGATCTAATGATAAAACGCCTGCATTATATGCAAAGTAAAGTAGAGAGAGGTCATTAGGCGCTATTTTATGCGAATGCAGTGCAGCTTACGATAATTGAAACTAACGAACCCCAAGTCTGCTTGTATTTCTTTTAAGTTACTAGTTCTCACAAAATTTCCCAAAAAATCGATTTTTGAATTTTTTGATTCCTTATACCTTCAGAAATCATCTGCTAAATTTTTACAAAAAAATTCAAACAAATCGAAGAGCTATAGCGGTTTTTGTGAGTGCTAACGCGTTTTTCTCGAAACTAAATTTTTCAAAACGGTAGACAGTCATTGGCTGAATCGATTTGAATAAACTTTATATTGTTTTGTTTTTTAAGGCCTATTGTAGGGCAATTCACCAGAAAATTCCGAAAAAGTTGGTAAACAAAATATTTGCAAGCGAAAAAAATTCGATTTTGTCAAATTTTTGCTTTCAAACTTCCGCCATTTTTTTTTTTATTTTTTTTTTCTAATTGTGGTGAATTGCCTCATAAAATATCTTCCTTTTTCAAAATGCTTTTTATTTTATTTATTTTTTATTTTTTTGTATCGGACTGTCCCCTTCTGACATTGAGTGTCAGCCATGGAACCCTCTTTTTTTGGACTACTCTTTTTTGAGAGTTTATGCGATAGCGGCTTCAATACAGAATAATATCCTGTTTTTTTTTTCAGATGATCCAGACGGGTGAAATCATGGCGACTGTCGATTTTGGTGCTTTTATAAAAAATGATGTGACCCTAATAGGGCAGCAGTATTTTTATAATGTTAATAAACATCCCCATACATTTTCATAACGATATCTTGTTTTTTTGTATCCGAAAAAAACTGTTTTAAAAATTTTTATTTGTAAAAATTTTAGACAAGAACGACCTCGACTGACTTTGTGGTTTTTTAGAAAACCTGCCACTGATTTACAAATATTGATGGAAAGACTAATGTTTTCAGGTTTCTTTACAGCTTAATGTACCCCCAATAAGCCTGTAAATTTTCAAGCCGATACATCCAACAGTTTTTCCGGCCCCAATTGTTCAAATTTTAATTCAATTGTTAACCGCTGACACTTGCGTTACCCAAAGCGTACCCCATAGAGGTTGCACGGCCAGATTTATGCTTTTGTGCATTATACACGTTTGTATGCGTGTATGCGTGTGCGTGAGTTCCCTTAATTTTTTTTTGTGGTGTATTTAATTTTAAACACATTTATATTTATTAAACAAAACAACATTTTGTTTAAAATAATTCACGAAATTTTATATCTTATTTTTCTTTATTCCTTGTTCATTCAAATACTCAGTGCAGAAGCGACTGCCAACTGAGCATGGTGTCACCTGGTGTGATAATCCATGATATCACCCCATTTATATCAACTTTTTGACGTCGACATTTATTTTTTGCTCTTCACTTACAAAAGTAAAAGTTGTAAAACAAAAAGGAAACTTTTTAGAGGATTTTAAATGAACAACATTTGACCCACCGCTGAAAAAGGTTCGTCATCACTGGTATAAACGTACAAATGTTGTTCGCAAAATGAACATAACGTCGTTCATATAAAATTAAAAAAAGTATGGTATGCTAATTAGATATTTGGATAAACAAAAATTTGCTGAATTTTGATAACCCTTTTCTTGGCATTATTCTTCATTCTTACTGTATGAATAATAATAAGGTATTTTATTATAAACTTAACTAATTAAACAAGCGATTGTAGTATGTAGTTGCTCTAGCTATAGCTATATAACTGGCAGCGACGGTGCTCATATGCCTAAAATTGAATTTAAATATTAAATGTTAAAAAGTTATCATTCTAATAAACCAAAAATTATGGTCACTTGCTCAATTTTTATATGTTTTATTTAAATTCAAAATTCGGACGCGCTTAAAAAACACCATTTATTTACATATGGTATGTTCAAAATTTTAACTCAACGGACAAATGTTATAAAAATCGATACAAAAAATATTATATTGTGTGATTATTCAATAAAGGGCAAGAGATTGAGCATTTTATTTTATTAGAAAGCTTATTAAAATAGATATTCTTTGTTTCTACTTTCTCTTTTATTTTCGCAGTATTGTTAATTTTTTTTCGCTTTTGACCCGAGTATGTAAGTACCTGCTAAATTCTAAAAAGTATTAGAAGCTTGAGTTTTCGGAGAAAAACTTTTCGAACAGTTTAGATAGTTTTTACATAGTTCATGATATTATAAACAAAAACCTCAAAATTCTTATTTCTTTATAATTCTATTTACTGACTTTCAGAGTTTTTATGCAGACAATTTTTCATCTTCAGAAAATATCATCAACACATTTCATTTCCTGCTTTTCTATTAATTATAGTATATAACTTGCTCAAGGCAATATTTGGAATTCTAAACTGAATGGCTTTGCAATAAACCCCGTCATTTCCTGGGTTATTCGAGATTCGAATTCGCACCCCATGCACCATATTTTGATTGAAATTGCACAAAAATATGGGGAGGAAATTAAGCGAAATAAAACTTTCTGTAATGAATTTGAGAAAGTTGCCCTTATACAGCTGACTGCTGTACGGCCCCAGAACAGCGGCGGACATTCACAGCGGGTGAAAAGGAGAGGATTAAATCAGAAACAGAATTACCAGAAAATATTGAGTTTCACCCGGACCACTGCCACCGCCAGAGGGTGCCATTTGCCGCCTAGGAAAACAATGCTCAAGAAGTCCATCTTCTTCGCAAAGTGATAAATCAAAACTCGACCAAGATCTGTTGTGAAATGGTCCATAATTCAGGGGGGGTCCAGGCAGCATTCACAGTCAGCTCAGTTCATCCAGCCGGACCAGGAGCAGAACCAGAACACACACACAAGTCAGTGCGCCTAGCTCCGGTAAGTTGGGAATTCCTTAAAATTCCAGATAAGTTTTCCCATTATAAAGCAATTTTCACCGAATTTTCTTGGTGAGTAGTCCTCGTTCACAGACCACTATACAGGGAATCCCTTTTGCGAAACATTAACCCGCCCCTCCCTCTCGCTCCCCCCGGGGCCAGGACAGCTCCGGCCGAACACGTGTACTGCCCTATCGGGGGCTTCTCCTGAAAACACCTTATGCCCCCGTCCCCCTACCTTGGGTACCTTCACACATGAGTGGAGCGCTTGCCACAGTTCAAGTCCGCAGGTGGAATCCTTTGAAAGGATTTCAAGTTTTCCCGGAAACCAAGACCCGGATTGATGCAGGAAGTGCGGTTTGTGTTTGCCAGGAGGCTAACTCTGCTCCTGTTTGCAGCGAACGGGTATGATTGCTTCGAGTGGCAATTTGATTTCGAAGCGATGTGCACTGTTTGGCTGCCGCTACACCCAGAAATTAACCCTTAAGTAGGAGCGAAGGAGCCATTAACGACATTCTGCAGGACTGCCGCAAAGACGACGAAGACGGCGACGGGTGCCGCTCAGGCAGTGAAACAGCATCCGTTTTTGCAGGCTCCCTCCGTCTTGTGACCCGGCTCGCCTTTATTGTGGCAAGCACGAAGCGATATTGTCACTGATTAAGTTTTCACGAGAAGACTTGCGGATACGGTTGAGGGAGGTCCAGAGCAAAAATATATAGGAGTAAATCAGAAGTAAATCAACGAAGACGAAGACGAAGACGGCGAAGAAGAAGGTGCACACGAGCGCCAACAACTACTCGAACGAGCGGCAAGAAGCGGCTGTTAATGGAGCTAGTCAGAGACACGACAGTTAAGTACCTTACCCGGGAAATTAAGGGGTTCACAGGGTTCGTAGGGCTCTCAGCTGACTCTGATTTGCTACAAGTAGCCTGAATGAGATTTAAGGTTTAATTGCTCTGTTACATGACAAAGCAAATTGGTTAGCACTAAGAAATGCTTCAACGGAGCTCATTCAATCGAAGAAAAAAGTTTTTGGATTTATTACTGAATATTAGTCAAAAGAACGACTGAAGTTGAATTTTGATTATACTCATTGGCACGGCACGTCTCAATTTAGTTCAACAATCTTTGATTTTTGTCTCGTTTTCAATCTTCAAAATTTTATTAAAGGTTAAGACACCCGAGTTCCGTTTATTTATGGGGTTAAACAACTTTGACCGGATAGAAAATGTATCAAAATTCAATTTCTTTTTAGGGAGCAGTAGCGTCCTTTGCACTTACATTTTAGCAATGTTTGGACCTCTTTCACTGTTTTCCTGAAAATTTTGGAGGTATATAGAATTTTTAGTGACTAGAGGGTTCTTTAAAGATCATTTTGAAAAAAAAAAAAATTTTTTAATTTACTCCATTTTAACGAGGCTCCATACCCCGTACAACAATACTTTACAAAAATTGTAACATACAAACACTGCGCACTGACTGACTTTCTCAGACCCTGATGAGATTTTCCGAACAAATATTTTTTTACCAAATCATAACACCTTGCTCTTTAAATTGAACTATTATTAACTACTATTTAACATTTTTTGTTAAAAATACTTAACAAAACATAAGAAAATTAGATGTTACTAAAAATTTGTTTGACATGCTTATAATGCTCCAATCCTAAAATCCGTGGTTCAACTTAACAATCTTATCAAATATTAGTGTAGATTACGACTCCAAAAAATTTCAGGTGCCTATTAGAAATGTTTCCCTTGTAACTCTGCGGGCAAGATTAAAAAGGCCTTTTTGCTGATATGCAGGGTTTCACATACGGGCCTATAAAATTTAATTTTAAAATATCCGTTCCTAATAAGATGGAACATGTTGTTCATGAAATAAATACCCCCATCAAAATTCTTCATTTTTCTTGACCCATTAACGCCTAAGCGATTTTTCAAAAATCGAAATTTCTTTTATAATATTTTTTTCCCAAAAAACCACCCCCATTTGTATTTCATGCCTTGTTTAAATGGTGAAAAAAGGGTTGACGTTATTCTTCTTGTATAACTTTGTTTCAAAATAAAATTAAATAGTGTAAGAACCAATTGCGAGCGTGAACAAATTCTTTTATATGTAAGAACTTTTTTTCCAACCTCATATAGGGGTGTATTTCCGCTTTCTAAGGGGTTGTCATATTATTTTTGACGTTCTTAGATCTGAAATGTCAAAATGACAAATATATAGTCAAAAAAGTTTTGTTCATATTTCAAAAAAATACCCCTATTTTACCTCTTACTAGGGGTTCGTAGTTCAACCATATTGCATTATAAGGAAAGATTGTTTATTTTATATCAAAAAAAGTAAGAATATAGCGTTATTGGACTGTGTTGACGATTTTTTCTTACGTTTGTCCACCGATGTTTTATTTAAGGGGGCAGTACACTTCTATTTTTTTTAAAAATCGATGTTTTCAAAAACATCAAATTTGTATACTATATACCTCCAAAAGTAGTTTACAATATGTTAACTCGATTGATACTTTTTTTCAGAATTATCTGTTTTTCTCGAAACTATGTTTTTTGACCTGGTTGGCAGTTTTTTGAAAAAACCACTGGTCCGATTGGGCTCAAATTTTGCGGACTTATTCCATATATGTTTGCTTATGGTGTGAACCATTATTATTAATATAGGTTAATATTGAACCCTTTTTTTTATAAATATTTTAATAAAAAAATAAATAAAAATTAACGTTAAAAAATTAAAAATTCCGCCATTTTGTTGTTTTCTTGCCAAAATACTTCATCGTGGTTCACACGATAGCAGCTGACTTATATTTTAATATGTGCTTTGAAGTTTTTGTTTCAGACGTTCCAGAGCTGAGATTTCTTACCAACCAGTTTGAAAAGGGTTTTTTTTTTATGCAGCCATATTACTGCCGTACAAACGCCAGAAATTTCGAAAAAACAATTTTTGTTTTCTTTGATACATATATTTTAATGTGTAAAATTTTCAAATGATTCAATAAATTTTTCTATAAAAAAAAATACTTTTAAAAAATGCAAAAAAGAAGTGTACTGCCCCCTTAAGGGGACATTCTCTTTCGAAATTGGGAAAAAAAGCACTTTTTAAAAATTTTATTATGAAAAAACTATTATATTTACTGACAAAATTTCTTTTGGACATTGTTCAACTGTGTCTTAAGAATATAAAAAAAATTTTTTTTTTCATTTTTAGTTTCCCTTGGCTCCTGTAGAGGGCGTCGTCCAAAAGTGACGTTTTATACGGTAGGACAATTTGTGGACCTCCTGTAACAGATTTTTGAAAAATTCAAAATGGATTCTATTCTTGAGACTCTAAACTAAGGAATATGCCTCTAAAACTCATACTTTTTCATATTTTGAAGTTTTCATATGTATATTTCAGAAAAATGCGAAAAAAAAGCAATTTTGTTTTGGGGTAAGTTACCCCCGTAACAAAAGGGGTTTTTTGTTTTTAAATTTTAGAGGCATATTTTCTAGTATTTTCAATAAGTAATCGAATGCTCTTTGGTTTTTTAAAATCGGTCAAGTAGATTCGGAGAAAACCGTCCTACCAGTTTGAAAAAGGTAGTTTCGAGAAAAACGCGTTGAAAGATTTTTTACCATAATTTTATTGCATAGAAACCGGTTGTTACTCATGGGTGAGCGCTCTTACAAATATAGCTGTAACTTTTTTTCTATTACGAATTTCTTGATGAAATTTTAGGAGGGAACTTTTGAAAGTATATAGAATCCAAATATGTAAAAATCTCAAAATCGATTTTTTGACAATTTCGAAAGAGAATGTCCCCTTAAACGTCATTTCTTCATTTGACACCCCTTAGGGTGGTAGCTAAAATTGAACACCAGAATTTTACATATAAGGTAGCGTTATTTTTATTCTAACTAGCCGAAAAGATATTTTTTTCTTCGAGTGTCCCAAAAGAGTCACTTAGGCGTTAATGGGTTAAGGTTCTTCAGCGATTTGCTGAAGACTGGAGGGTGACGTGCAATTCTGACCTCGAGTACTGTTTTTTTTTGTTGCTGTGTGCCCATTTAATTTTTCACAAAAAATTTAACTTTGAGGTTATGTTATAGGATACTTATTTTTCTTTCAACTACCTATTTTTCTTATTTTTCCAGTAATCTACATCGTCTGAGCTTCAATTAAAAAAAAATAAAACCCTTACAGTGATATTTTAACTCCTCGTGGAGATAAAAACTTTTGGAAAAAAAATTCGCCCGATAGTCCATTTATTAATTAGTAAGGCAGGAAAGGTATAGTTGAATGAAGTGTATGATACAAATAAAAAACCATATATTTTTTTCTACAATAAAAAATAAGAGATTTTTTTTTTACAATGCAAAAAAGGTACATTTGCAAATATACTATTTTCCTACCACGAGTTTCTATATAATGTACTATATATAAATTGATTAAAATTAAGGGCCTCTTACCCTATTAATGCGCAAAACGTGAATTTTGTGCATGCAAGTTCAATTAAACGATTCGAATAGAAAATTGGAGCGATTGTCTTCTAAAATCGTATATCAGAATTTTTTGAGGATGCTCTTTCAGAATCTTGCATTTGTTTTGCATAAAAGCATCAAAAACCCTATTATTTTTTGGGTTTTTAAAGAAAAGTGCTGATTTTTTTTGGTCTTTTTTACTTTCAAAGTTGATTATCTTCACATTGCTGCTATTGAATGATCATATAACCACCAGAAATCGCGGTCCGAATGTCTAAACTTCCTCAAACCATAGTTTTGAAATTTTGTTTGTGCTTTTTTTTTTTGCAAAATGGCCACTTTTTGCAGCAAGGTAATAAAAAAGTTCGCAATTTTTTTACACGAACAGCATCAACTTTACAAATTTTTTTTATAAAACAGAAAATGCTTGAAATTAGCCAAAGGAAACATGTGAATTTTTTCAGAATTTTTTGGATTATTTTTGGTTTTTTGGATTTGAGAAATCCAAAAATGTCCCGAAAAATTCACACTTGTTCTTTGACTGATTATAAACACTTCTTATCTTATAAAATTGATCCTTTTTAAGTGAAAATATCACCAAGTTTTTTATGATGAAATTTGGTGATATTTTCACTCAAAAAGATCAATTTTATGAATAAATGTTGTAGGACAAAAAGTGCTTATAAGTAATCAAAGAACACGTGGAACATTTTTGGATTTCTCAAAAATTAGTCAAATTCAAAAAACCAAAAATAATCCAAACATTTTTTTTGTAAAACTTATCCTTTTGGTATAAAAAAATAGCGAAATTTTTTATTACATTGCTGCACAAAGTGGAATGTGGTGTAAAATTTTCAAAAAATCGATTTTTTTTTTTGATATTTCGAAAATATAGTCCTTCAAGAATATACTGTCAAAGGACAGTGACAGCGTTTTAGGTTCTACAGCCTTAATAGTAGCAGGGAGCGTGCGGTCGGTCGAGACGTTAAAAATTAGTAAGAAAAAGGACTGTTTTCAGAGTTTCAATTTTAAAAGCGTACCATTCTGTCAATTTTCTATTTTTTTTTCTAATTCCCTAACTGCACTCATACTGATTAATAATTTTCGTAGTTTCTATTTTTTAGATAAATGGAAGAGTCAATATCTACCACACCACTCAGGTACATTTTTTAGAAGGGTCTTATTTAGCGTCATTTTTAGCATAATTAATTTTTTTTTAATTTCAAAGAAGATGTTTTTGTATGCAGCATGAGTACTATAATATACCTAATAAGTTTCAATATCGTTGTTCATTATTTTACCCTTAAAACAAATCCTAAAAATACCTCAAATTTTCGGTCCACCGGATCCCCTTAAATCACAGAAGTCACAATTTTATCTTAAACAAATTGTGACTTAGGAATCTATGAAACAACAGAAAACTTCCACTAGATCAAGAATCATGCTTCCTGCAGGAGAAAGGTAACACGGGTCCAGGCACCTCCTCCTTAATCTGTGGAAAGTATAAGAGTCGATGGGCGAGAGCAGTAGGTAGAGGGATGCGGGTCAATCCAGGTGGCGAAATCAATGTAAGTAATTAGTTAATTGCGAGAGCAAAGTTGAAACACCCGTCGAGGGCCAATCGTAATTCCAATTAGCAATTTGATCCCTGTTCCCTGTAAATTCGGGGGAAGGTATGTCCCATCTCCCACCTTCCGCCCCCGAACCCTACATGCAGCAGTACAGGAGGCCTTCGGGCGTTCGTTCGTTTCCGGGCCGAATGGAACTGAAATTTGATTATCCTGTCATCATCATCATCATCATCAAATGCCCCTATTTGATGGCGATATAAAATTAAAAGGTTGAGCGACCTTCGTTTGCCGCACTTTGTAAGCGCAAAAGTCAATACGCGCGCCTCTCGTTTCGTCGGTCTATTCCTGGGCGATGATGATGACTGGCGGAGAGGGGGCAGGAGGAGCATTCCCGCGAACCCGGGGGGTTTATTAAAGCTCTAAAAAGCTCCCCACGGAGGATGTGTCCCGGCACCGGAAGCGGATCACCAGTCCACGTGGGGGGTTTCGACGTAGGGCGGACTCATTCTGGCCCCCCTATATTTTATAAAACATTGGGGAACACACGGAAATAGCTAAAATTGCTGTAAGAGGAGTCCCGCTGAGACGACAGGTTGGCGCCAGGCCACATCAAATAAACCAAACTCAACCCCCCTCTCCCCCTCCACCCTTTTTCCCTTCCCTTAGCTGGTCCTATCCTAAGGGATAGGAGAAAAGCGCGTCCTGAAATTTTCATCGTTTCATCGCAAATAAGCATTTTGCAAGGGAGCAAGGGGAAAGGGGGCATTGATCTGAACACAAAATTTATAGTACTGCCAGATGACTGGGCTGACTTTTAGAGGAGGGGAGGGAGGATGGGGCTATGGCGGCTGTCCGACAGAAGAGCCCCCAGGTCAAGTGGAACCGAACACTCAACAGGTCGAATAAATTATCCTGGGCACACAAATCCAGGCTGGTCGCCTGCTTCTCCTGTAAGGAGAAGGGGTGAGAGGGAGGAGAGGGGAAAGAGAGTGCGTAGCACCAGTTTTTTTTTCTATCCTTCTGACTTTTGCCAGGAGCTCTTTTTAATTTACAGGGTGCTTTATTTTTTGGTGCTTAAAAAAACGCCTGACAGAAAGCGACCAGACAAAATCCACCTCGGCACGGGGTCCAGCTAAATTCATAGGGAGGGAGGAGAGAGGGGTGAGGGGAAGTAAAACCTGTTGCCCCTCTGAAGGGGCCAGAGATTTGTACGCCCCACTTTGTGGCTGACTCGTAGCATTTTAAACATTTTTGGCACCATATTGAACGTCGACGACGACGACGACAACGAGAAGACTGTTATGTTTGTTTGTCCGTCCGGTCGTCGTCTGGGCAAATATTTTATAGTAAACATCATCTCGATTTGGACTGTATATAATACGATGCCACTCCACAGGTGATTAATGGCGCCACTGGAAATGAGAGTGCACTAATGAGGAGCTGATTAGAAAACGGCTCCAGCAGGAGGCTTCTGGACTATCCAGCCGCCGCCGTGATGCCGCCACGCCGCCATTGGGTCGGGGAGACCCGTGCCCCACAGGATTGTTTTTCTTCAATTCCTGCGACACGGTCGGTGGTGGTCGGAAAATTATGTCGCGAGCGGGGGTCATGACACTGTTAATCATTTTTATGGGTCTACTTTGGATGTTTTGGGACATAGTTATGGTGGCAGTTATTATCTTTCGTACTCCAGTGAAAAAAGATAGATATAACGACATAGAGAATAGTATAGAGCAGGATGGATCATCGAGTTTCTCGATGGTTCTGATTTCTCAATGAAATTCGATATTTTGCGAAAGTTCATTAATTTTTAAGAAAGTTCCGGAGACATAATGAGAATTATGTCTTCGGAAAACTACGTATTATGTGTAATTAAATGTAGAGACTTTAGACAGAATTTTAATTTGCACCAGTAACGTAAATCGCATTATAAAAAGTGGGGCAAAAGTAATAATACAATTTGATATAATTATAACTTTATACTAAATTAAAAAAAGATTATTTTCTTTTCGTATTATTTTTACCGTTGCATTTTGTTCCATTAAGTACTGAAAATGATATTGTTCAAATGGTGACCTCTATAGTAGCTCGATGCAAATTAGAGGCCTTCTTATGAAATTTTCTATAATTTTTTATTTATTATCTCTATATTTTGTCAAATGTTGTCTTTCTTGAGGATCATAGCGTTTTCTACTATGTTACTACACAACGGTCAATAGCACGATTACAGGAGACGCCATTTGCAAAAAACATAAAAAATTCCTGTACTTTTACGCCACCCTGTAATTTATCATTTGTTCAGAAAGGAATTTTTTTTTTTAAATTAAATTTAACATTTAAAGAGCTAAATTTAGTTGTTATAGTATAACATTTAAAAAGGCCATCGATTACAAGTGTTCTTAATTTTAACACTTAATTAACGAGATCCGTCAATTTGACAGAATTCAGATTTTAGGGTGACGCTTACAGAAATCGTACTATTTGATTTTTATTTAAATATATTACATTTAAGTTACCTCTCAAGCCCCTTTTACCGAAAGGAAATACATTATAAACTTATTATACAATAAATGCCCGTTAAACTAGTGTTAATTAATTATTTTATCTCCTAGATTTTCATTGGTTCAAGACATATAAATAGAAGGTAATAATTTTAGGAAAACCTTTTTTACTTGTTGCTATGTATAAAAATGAATGTTATATTTTTATATAAAAATGAATGTTATATTTTTGTTATAGCTTTGGAATTTCTATTTAATCAGCTATCATTCGTGACCGAACATTTGATGACCCACGTTTACCCCTTAAAATGCAAATTAAGATTTTTCTACTTTACGTTTATCTTGGAGCCAATATTAAATTTACTATAACTATGTCAACATTTATCTCTTTACGTTGGATGGGCTTTGATAAAATATACTGTGACAGACCTGAAAATGCGTCATTTATGTACATATTTTTGGTTTTTTCTTTTAATGCTACATAATATTTCGAAATTCTTATTATATCTTATAATAATATATAATTTTAATAATGTATAAAATGTTGTTTACTATAACATTTTCAGCCGTTTTCCTATAGCAAAAATTGCGCCATTTCACTGGAGATTAAAAAAGAGAAGAAAAGTAAAATATTCGATTTTCTTGCTGTTGATCGTTTAATTTATCGTAAATTTCATTTAGGCCAAAATAGCGAAATTCCGAATTCAAAAAAATCGTCGATCAACAAAAATAGTTTATGTGTAATATTTAGAGAAAGTCTAAAAAATTGGGAAAAAATCGATTTTATAGTTTTTTAAGAAATCGCGGTCGACAGTTTCGTACAAAACGAAATTCGTACTGAAATTAATTTATTATGACGTATTCAGACCATCATACTGAATAGAAAATTGAGGATCTCAGTTAAAAGTACAATACAAATATGAAAATCAGAACGGACCCTAATGAAGTTTGCGAAAGTGTGAACTTTTTGGATATTTTGGAAGCTTATAATTTCGTCAATTTTAGTTAAATCATCTTAAAATGTTAACATTAGGTACACTCACCAAAATATTTACGAACTTTAATGTAGAAATTATTTAGAAGATAGTTTTAATGTTTTTACAAAATTTTCATTAATTAAACACATTTTCAAACAAATCAAATATTGTTGCAATTGGCAAAGGTTATGTTAATTTTGTATTTAAATTATTTTTAGGGTTCCGTTGCCAAATGGCAAAAAATGGAACCCTTATGGATTCGTCATGTCTGTTTGTCTGTCTGTCCGTCCGTATGTCACAGCCACTTTTTTCCGAAACTATAAGTGCTATGCTGTTAAAACTTGGTAAGTAGATGTATTCTGTAAACCGCATTAAGATTTTCACACAAAAATAGAAAAAAAACAATAAATTTTGGGGGTTCCCCATACTTAGAACTGAAACTCAAAAATTTGTTTTCATCAAACCCATACGTGTGGGGTATCTATGGATATGTCTTCAAAAATGATATTGATTAATATCATTTTTTTCTAAACTGAATAGTTTGCGCGAGAGACACTTCCAAAGTGGTAAAATGTGTGTCCCCCCCCCCCCTGTAACTTCTAAAATAAGAGAATGATAAAACTAAAAAAAATATATGATGTACATTACCATGCAAACTTCCACCGAAAATTGGTTTGAACGAGATCTAGCGCGTAGTTTTTTTTTAATACGTCATAAATCGTAAACCGCAATTTACCTTTCATTCAATCAACTCAAATATAATAATAAAAAAAAAACATTTAATTTCATAAACATAACCGTGAACCATTATTTTCTAATAATAACAAGAACTTTTATATTATGTTACTTGTTGCTACGGAACCCTTCATGGGCGAGTCCGACTCGCACTTGGCCGCTTTTTTAAAAATTTCTTCGTCAACTTCTGATTGTTTTTCGTTGGTCATAACAAATATTTCATCAAACCTACTCGGAACAAAAGACCGTCTGGTCGCAGTGCCCACCATGATGGTCACTCCTAACAATAATAATAATACTCGGAACAAGTTAAGTTTTACGAAATTCTTTCCATAAAAAAATAAACGAAAAATTATCTGCAATATGGACTTGCTTGTTTATAAGAAGGATTAAACCTTGTATTAAAAGTGCTAAATAGGTATTTAATTATTTTCATACTACAAATCATATAATTTTATTATTAAATACAATCTACCAAAAGATTGTATAATTTTAAAATTAATGTCGTTGATTTTACAAATCTTTTTAGTAAATAGGACTGTAGAACGAAAAATCTTAGTTTTTGATACTTATAACATAGATAAAATGTAGCATTAACCGAATTTCTTTGTCAAAACTATAAAAATTTTGCAAAGTAATATTTTTCAATATTGTTGGTTTTACGAAATAAGATATAAGCTGCGTTTTTTAAATATCTGATCTGAATCTGGAATTTTGCAGTGAAATTAATTTTCTAAAGCGTGATCTAACTTTTGCTATAAAAGTATAAAAGTTCTCAAATTCAAATCATCAAAACATCAAATTTTTAACTAAAAAACATATTAGATTTGTTTTTTGACGCAAAATGCAATTTGATGTACTTTTAGCAAAATTAAAAAGTTTTGATTAACTATTGAAAAATTTCAATTCAATGTAAAATTTCTGAACAAAATCAGATCATTAAAAAAACACACCTATGTATAGCTTTAATATCATGCTTAAAAATTCCGACAAAATTCGTAAAAGAAATATTTTCAAATGATTGTCAGTTTTACGAGAATTTCTTTGTTTGATCGAAATCGTTGGGGTTTTTTGTAAATTTTATCTAGAGATTTTTCTGCATATGGGACATTTCACGTCAAACGGATCACCGGCGCCCTTAAAATTTGAATAAGCCGATTGAGATAAATAAGGGCTCAAATTGTTCGTCTAAATGAGAACTTTCGAAAGCCATGTGGTATTTTTTAAAATTCAACATGGCGGCTCCAATATGGCGGCCGGAAGACAGAGAAAAATCGAATGTCCAGTAAAAAAACCTTGCGAAAATAAAAATTTGCAACCGATCGGGTCGAATTTTCTCTCAGTTGCAGCTGATGGGTCCCTAAAAGTTCGGTATGGTAGGTTGCCAACATCCAACCCTACCTACCATATCGAACTTTTAGTGACCCATCAGCTGCAATCTGAGCCAAAATCCGATCCGCTCGGTTGCAAATTTTTATTTTTGCAAGGTTTTTTTTACTGGACATTCGATTTTTCTCTGTCTTCCGGCCGCCATATTGGAGCCGCCATGTTAAATTTAAAAAAATACCACATGGCTTTCGAAAGTTCTCATTTAGACGAACAATTTGAGCCCTTATTTATCTCAATCGGCTTATTCAAATTTTGAGGGCGCCGGTGATCCGTTTGACGTGAAATGTCCCATATATATTTTCGAAAATTCCAACTAGATATAATCCCTTAAATCTATTCTGTGTTATTTATATCTTCAATTCAATGTGGTATTTTCAAAATTGTGTAGCGTCTTTAAACTACAACATTATTCATAAACACATAAAAAACCAGAATGAGGACAAACAATTTAAGAATATCCAATTTTCTTCTCCGGAATTTGGTCGAAGATAAATCTAATAGTATTTTACTAAACTGCCACCAGCAATGTAATTTCTTTATGCATCAGACCGTCGATAAAAGATCGCGTTTTTATCGCTAAAAACTAACGAAAATTTATAATTGGGTTGTGGTCCTGCAGGAAAGGATGCTGACGATCGTCTCTTCCCGCGGCGCGACGAAAGCAAAGACGAAAACGACGAAAGGACCTGTAAAATATCCCCGGGAGCAATTAGCAGTTGTTCTCGGTCTCACTTTAATTATCGCGTGCTCTGCTTCATTTGTCACCGAATAAGTTGGGGTTTGTCCCGGCGCGCGGGAAAACTTCCTGCCGCTTCCTGTTTTCAGGAAATCTTCCCGGCACTTGGGTAAATCCCTTCAATTAAGCGGGGAGCCGGGCGGCGCGCGGAGGCAGCGGCGTGGCGACAAAATGTGCGCCAAGCGGGAAGCAAGTCATCCGTGGAGCTCTGCAGGATCTGGAAGAGCAACAATTGGCAGGCAGACTGCAGGACTCTTTCGGTAAGTGCTCGAATTGTTCCAGAGCCCCGGCGTGCGGAGGCGACAATCTTGCAAGACACTCGTCGCGGCGGTCGGAATTTTCTCGTTTTTCCGGGCGCTTCCTTCCGAGTTGTCGTCGCCGAATGGGAAGCTCGCCGGAAGGCAGTCGGCTTCCAGAACAGACATCAGCAATTATAAATGGTAGAAGGTTACATCTTTGGGGGCCGCCTGTTCGTTTCCAGTTCCTCCCATCCTCCTCCCTTCCTTTCTCACAATCCGCTAAATTTGTGCCCGCAGGGGCTCAGTTTAGGCGGCTATTTTAGTCCCGAAATGCATTTCACTTGCGTGCCCCGAGAAATTTTTTCCAGATGCTCATTCATCCTCAGACAAAGGATGCGCATCTTTCGCAAGTACGTATACAAATTTTTTCCGAACACAAGATTCAAATATTTTGTATGAAATCAATATTTGTCAGGAATCGAAAATGACAATTATATTTTCAAAACAAAAAATCATGTAGACAAATTTGTGGGAAAATTGGTTCAAATGTAGCATTATGATTTTTATGGATTGAGCTTTAAGAATTTTATGTGCTTTTAAATATGTGATTTTTTCCATAAAAATCAAAAGAAAAAAATTATTTTCGCATTTTTATTTTTAAAATCAAAAATAAAAATCAGAAAATATTTTTTATTATTAAAATCTAAAATAAAAATCAGAATATGATTTTTATTTCTAAAATCAAAAATAAAAATCAGAAAATGTTTTTTATTATAAAAATCCAAAATAAAAACCAAAAAATGTTTTTTATTATTAAAATTTAAAATAAAAATTAAGAAGTGTCCGCAGTTTAAAAAAAAATTTTCAAACCAATCGGTGAAGAACTTTCGGAGATTTAAGATTTTAAACACACGAACATTTACATTTTTATGTATATACATATTAGATTTTAAAAACAAGTCATTTTCATATTTTCTTATTTTTTTTTTTTTCTGATAAAAATCATTTTGTGATTTTTATTTCTGATTTTAAAAATAAAAATAAAAACAAAAAAAAATTTTTTTTTTTTGTCTAGAAAAATAACAGTTAGGAAATAATTTTTTAGATTTGATTTTTAGCGAGAATATCATAACCGTAACGGTCCGTGAATTATTTGTTTCTTATTAATTTTACATTTTAACAATTCTCTCCCAATTTTATACGAAAAAGTAAATTTTTACAAAAAAATAAAAACCGACTTCGTCTTAAAAAATGTTTGGGATCCAGATTACCCCTTGTGTAGTCCCAGAGTTAAATAATACCCCACATGATATATAATATTAAAATTTTTTTTATTTTCGAGTATATAATTTGCCTCCTCTTTCATTTTTATATGTGAATATTTTAAAGCTTTAAGTAGGGCAAATTATGTGGGTTAATAAATTTTATTACTATGCCAAATTTCAAGTTTTTACGTCGGACGGACGGGCAAGTGATCTTATAAAGATTCGTGTTTTTTTTCCTTTGGAGGTTAGGAACTAAAAACGATCAAAAAGTATTCAAACACACATGGCGGAAGACACACTTAAGGCCCAATTACAATGACCGATCTGAACGGATAGAAATGTCAAAATACGCAGTGAAACGGATATGAAAAAAACACCGATTACAATGACGTATCTGTTCGGATTAAAACGTCAAAGTAGTTTGTTTAAATCTCAATAGTGCGAAAAGTAGAAATGGATATAAATAGGAAAAGAAAAGCATTTTCAATGTTTCTAATGTTGTGTTATATGTGTACAGCTTTAGTAAAATATAAAAAATTGTAAAGTAGGAGAAAAAGGCAGGTTTTCTTTACTTTAAGTTTGACACTTCAATCCGTCAATCCGTCGATTTCTAAACAAACGAAATTGACATTTCAATTTGGTTCTCTTGCGCTCAGATCCGGTCATTGTAATTGGGCCTTTAGACCATTATAGGCCCATTGTAATACCACTTTTTGTGACCACAGTTTTTTTTTGTAGGAATTCAACCCACAACCTCTAGCATCCTACAGGCTTGCCGCCAACTCCTCGTGCTACCAACTGAAGCTATTGAGGCCCCTTTAAGTCGAAAGTGAAAGGTATCATGGGTGAAATTTCATCCCAGAATATGCTTATATATGTTTTTAGTTTAATAAAGACTTTTAAATTAAGTTAAATATATTATTATCATTATTGAATGTTATATTTCATGACAACGCTACTTTTATAGTGACCTCTTGAATGTATACAGGAAAAATCACTGTTAAAAGTCATTAGATTTTTCTAAAAATTTCAGAAGGTCAATTTGACTAGGGTGAAATTTCACCCATGATACCATTTAAGGGTTAAAATAATAACAATTAAGTAATACTGGTCTACAACAATTTTAAGAAGAACAAGTTTTATAGCATTTTTATAGGTTTTAAAAATGCCTGAAATGTGATATTTTGTACTTCTCAAACCTATTTTCAACCGACTTCAAAAAAAAGAGAAGGTTCTCAATTCGACTGTATTTGTGTGTGTGCGTGTGTATGTTACGTGTTATCTTCCCCGATTGTGAACCGATTTTAATGATCCTTTTTTTATTGAATAAGCTATATCTCTGGGGTGGTCACAATTAAATTTGAAGAATATACCCTACCTCTAAATGTAGAAAATTAGGGGATGAATCCCGTTCATTGAATTTCACCCACTTCCCCTTAACTAAAAATTGAAAAATAAAATAAATTTTTACAAGCAAATAAAAACCGACTTCAAAACTTTGCCTATATGTATATTACAAACTTAAACTAAAAAGTTAAAAATAATATTTTTTATCACTTTAAATAAAAGAGCATTCAAGAACAGTATACAAAATTAATGATACTTAAATATTTGCAATATCCAATCAGCTATTTTTGGAGTCAATGCTGGCCAAGGTAAGTTTATAAACCTGCAGTAAAATTTGAATTTTATAAATTTGCCTTTTAAAATAATAAGAAATATTATTTTTAACTTTTTAGTTTAAGTATATATGTATTTTACATATAGGCTCAGTTTTTATTTTTTTTGTAAAAATTTATTTATTTATTAGGACATTTTAGTTTGCGATCAATGTAATAATTATGTAGATATAATATACCACTACGAAACCCCGCGCGACCCACACGCTCTTGGCTGGTTTTTTATTGCTTTTTAAATAAATCACTTTCCAAAAAATTGTTTTATCTAGTGTAAGTTCCAAGTGCTTCGGAGGAGATCCTTCGACTGACCTTCCGCAGTGGTGTGCTTTTGGACCTTATCCACCGGTATTCTTGAGCTTTACCCACATTGTCCTCCTCCCCCACATTTAGAGGTGGGGGATGGTGGCCCCGTAAAATTTTCCGCTCCGACGAAAAAGTAAAGCAAAACGGAAATAAAGCGATACAGTAGCGGCCGTTGCGAACTGTAAAGCAAGGCTCTATCCCCACCCTCGCAAAGGGAGGGGGCTGCAGCGCGCTGGGAAATAACGGCAAGATGAGACTTCTAATGTTATGCGCTAAATTATGCAATCAACATTAGCCCTGGGCTGATGGGTCCATTCAAGTTTAATTTTCTGTTCAAATCGAGTTCGCAGAAAGTTTCGCGGATGAAGTGGCCCGGCGCAGCTCCCGGTTGATGAACAGTCTAATTGTGACTTACATCTGCATGCAAAGTGCAATGATTTGAAGCAGTTACGGCGCCCCGGCGCGAATCTTCTGCATTTTCAACCCCGCATCCCATGGACGAGGGGGTGTGCGGTAGCTCCGACGAAAGGGTGCCGAGGTGCCGATGGCTGACGCCCGCCGCCGTCTGAAGAACGAATTATTTATGAGCGAGGAAAAATTTTCATATGCTCTCTCCGCCTGGGGTGTACTTTGCATATTTTGATTAAACAGGAATAACGGAAAAAATGTCACAAAAATTAAATAAGGTGGGGCGGGAGGGGGGGAGGAGGAAAAACTGCGACGTATGTGAGCGAGACCTTAAGCAGTTCTGTTTGCTACTTAATCTTGTTGATTTTTTCAATATATATGTTGAGACTTTAAAAAGGCGTTGAAGCAAATATGCTGATTCTTAACATCTAACTTTATTGATGCATAATTTAAGCACATATGTTTGGAAAGTGTAGAGGAAGTGATAATTTCGACTCATATTTTTATGTATACATACAGTGGGGGCCATAAAAATCGCACCACGCAGGTAGTACCGGTAATGCAAATAATTTGAACTGTTTTTACTGGATAAAAGGATATTCAGTTTCAGATAAATGGTGTAAATGATATAGTGAAAAAAGTTAAATGACAAAAAAATACAAGCAGTTGTCCCGAGACAAAAACGTCAAAATTTGAACTTTGACAGTTCAAGGTTTCGTCAGATAGTGGCTAAAATAAGATGCAACCTTTTAACCATCGTTCGCTTGATAAAGAAAAATGAGGATTTTGATTTTCTCCTTTAGAGAGGACGAAAGGATCTCTAAGAAAACGGAAGGCAGACTCACGGACGGACAAAACATTACGATAGCTTTAAAAGCTTTATCCGTCTAATAGCAAAGCAGAGGGATTATCATCAAGTCGACCTTAGCCAAAATCTTTTACAATTACAAGCCGTGAACTGGCCTTTTGCATGTAGGTATGCGTAAGTGATCTGACAGTTCGGGAAAATGGTATTGACGTTTATGGTGGGTCAGTGAATCTCCCTCGGAAATTCGCATTTATCTGAGCTACATATATCATTATTAGGAAAACAAATGTGTTAGGAAATTCAACTTCAGGAACTTTTACTATCAATGGGCTAAAAATGTGGTTTAACTCCTAACGAAATTACAGGGATTTCTCGGTTATCCGGAGCCGAGTCTTCCTCCAACTGTCAAACATCCATTCCTTGCAATTGGTCTGGGGCTCTAGGGTGTTGATGAGTTGGATTCAGATTCAGAAATTTTAGTTTTGGAAGTTGCAGTTTTTTCCATGTTGACGTTGCTCGCCATAAGATTCTAACAAGGAAACGTTTTCAGGTGTGTCTCACCGATTTTGATGAAATTGAAATATGTTATATAGAGTATCGAAAAATAAGAGACACGTATTTTTTTTTATCTGCGGAGACGCACATTTAGGGGTACTTTTATTTATTGTTTTTTTTAATAAAAATTGGTGTATTTTTCAAAAGTTTGTCTGCCATGTTGGATCCGTCATTTTGATCTTTTTAAATTTAACATCAGATTCGTAATCAGCAACTCCAAAAACCTCTTAATACTGGTTTTCACGAAAAAACCGATGTCTGAAAGAGTATACATCATTTACGTATTAGTGCTAGGGGTTGTTTACCCCCTTGATGAGCTTTTTTTATGAAAACGCAAAAACAGGTCAACTTTATTTTTCAAAATCGTATGTAAAAAAATATTTTTCAATGATTTTTAACTAAAACCGTTATTTTTGTGACGCAAAAACATAAAAAAAAAATTGTTTTTTTGCAATAAAAAATAAGGGTTGCCACCCCCTGGAATGATTTTTTATAAAAAGTTAGTATATTGATGAGACATCATTTTCATTTTGTTTCATTCGAAAAAAATCATTATAACTTGAAATATTTAGGAAAAACTGTTTTTGAGCGTAAACTTTAGGGGTGGTTATCACCCCCTAAATGTGCGTATCCGCAGATAAAAAAAAAATACGTGTCTCTTATTTTTCGATACTCTATAACATATTTCAATTTCATCAAAATCGGTGAGACACATCTGAGATCGTTTCCTTGTAAGTATTTTTTGTGACGGATTAGACTACTTTGCACTATCACTGTGTGTGTGCGCCAGACCATTTCATGGCTTGTAAATGTAGAACATCTTGATTTAGCACCTAAATAATCCGTAGGAGGTTGCGAGAGATAGTATTATATGGAAAAAGACCAGCATACAAACCCATGTTAACCAAGAATATTAAGGATGCTCGCCTAGCATGAGCTTAGATCATAGAGAATAGGATAGGATACAAGTCGGTTTAGTTGAAGCAAGTTTATGATGTAGTGGTAGCTGTAGTGCGATTTGACATTACTCGAAAAATTATCGAAAATGTCGTTTTTTTATATTGATAGTCTATTCCAATCGTGTTCCCAACGAGAAAATGTCCTATCCTTTCTGTCTATGATCTAAGAGCATGAGCGAGGAATTTCGAAAATTGGACAAAGGAAGACTGGCGACGTGTGATTTTTTCTGACGAAAGAAGATTCAACTTGTTGTATGCAGACGATTTACGTGCGACATTCAGAAGCAGAAATATTTAAGGATGAGTGCACAATCAAAATAGTGAAATATCCTCAAATTCAAATGGTCTGGGCATGCTTCCCTTGCTACATTCTGAATGCTTTGCACTTCATTGATGAATGAATGCTCAAAAGTAAGGCCAAGTCATAAAGGAGTTTTTGACACCAGCCATTGAGGAGCACGTTTAGTTTACTGATTAAGTAATTTTCCAAGACGACGATTTTACATAAAAACTAAGTTATGATTAAGTGACGTTTAAATACAAATATTCAAAATTATCCTTAAATTTCTCAATAAATATAATAAATAAGTAAATGATAATAAAAATTAAAAGTCGATTGTATAGCATTTATTAATAATTTTTTATAAAAATCCAACAAAAATAAATACAAAGAAAGGGCAGTAGGCATATGAAATCCTGGCATACTGTTTATGAACTTCTATTTATTATTATGGCAAACAATCAATATTTTTCTTGTATTCGATAGTACAAAATCTGAACTTTATTTTATGTTGTTTTACAAAAAAAAAAAAAAAAAAAAAAAAAAAAATTCTTAACAACATTTTAATAAATGATTACAATTTTTTTGAAGTTATTTGTTTTTCAAGCTACCCTACATTTGGCTCGGAAGTGCCTTATTCAAAATCAAAATTGTTGTTCTAAAGCAGGAGATATGACAAGTAATTTCTAGTGAGATTCGAATACTTTTGAAAAATGTTATCAAGGTCCGCAGAAAATAAAGAAAAACTTCTAATTTCTCAAATACGAACATGGTTCTTAGGTTTAAATTTTTATTATATATTACTATTAAAAATAATAAAATATAGGTATTTGATTTGAGAAATTACTCTTGCGGTCTTGAGCCAGTTATTTTTATAGTTTTTCCAAAAATATAATTTTTGAGAAATATGTTTCACATATACACACAGCCAGAAAAGTCTACATACGATTTGAAAAAGTTGTGAATTAAGGAAAATATATTAATAATATTAATTATAATATATTTTTTTTATAATTTTAACGAAAATGTTAAATTATTTAGAAAGTAAAAATATTATAATTAAGAATTTGATTGAATACACCCTTCACTATTATTCACTATTTTTACTTTTGTGGCTAAATCTATATAAAAAGTCCTAAAAATTCCGTATAATAACTCTTAATTTTTTTTTTGTTGGATTATTTCATTAAACCTACATTTCTTATATTAATCTATCCCTTTTGAAATACTTTCTGATAGACATCCCAAATTCAAAATAAATTCCGAAGGGCCCCGAAGAGTTCTTAAAACGTCTCTGTTTATAATCCCTTAAACTTCTTAAATTTGTGCTAATCGTTCGGGTACAAAAACAAATCCACGGCGGTCTCCCAGGCTGGTATCACAGAATGAATAGCCCTTGAAGCGTGTCAGTCCGGCGAGGGATAAACAGGATTCAAAGAGCTCCTCCAGAAGTTTGAAAACTCGCTAAAATTCCCTGGCCGGGCGCGGCGCGCGAAAAAGAAACAAAAACCGCCGCCTGCCGCCGCTTGGTATGCCTGGTATGCTGGCGGCCCTCTAATGCTCATTTGCAAAAGGGACCTTTTCCCCGTAAATCCCGGGGAATTCAATAAAAACATGCCGAGGCGCCTGGCCTCTTCAAAATTTCTCTCACCCGCCGCCAGTAATGCCAGCCGCCCTGAAATCCGAAGATAATTAGATTTTATCAGTTTTTGGGGAAAGTCAGAGATATTCTTCAAAGGGACTCAACTTCTCCCAGGCATTTGGCTGGGCTTGTAGAGGCGGCCGACGACGCGGCAGCACTTTTCTTAGAAATGATTGAGAACTTTCAGATTTTATCATTAGATCAAAATCGGGAATTAAAGCGATTTGATAATTGGCAGCATTGTTGCTCTTAAATCAACAGTTCTCCGCAGAAAAACCCTTTGATTAGGCATGTAGGGCTACTTTTGTAGAACCATTTAAAGGTTGGTATGGAATAGTTTAATTTCACCGAAAAACAAATGAATCGAGGTAGTAGTTTTGGGGTTGTGAATCATTTGAAAAGGGAATGCACCCTTACTACCCTTAGCGAGCACAGGGTGATTGATCCGGCTCTAAGACCATCCCCGGCGCTTCGCCAGACAGTGACGATGATTTATTCAATTCTATAGAACTCCAGGGGCTTGATTCTGTAAGCTCCATTGCGCCATCATGATAATTTTTTTTTTCCTCGCTCTCTCTCTCTCTTTCTCCCTCCCTCTATCTCTTTCTATTTTTTGTATTTTACATCTCGACTATGAGGACAGACAGACATCTGAGTCATAAATCAACTTGTTTGCTGCCGCTGCCGACCGTTTCGAGCTGCTCCTGCTAATGAACTTGTTCTCTCTGACCACCACCTCCTGCTTTTGGTTCAATCGATTGGTTAACCGATGGCTCAGCTTGAGCTCTTGCCCCTCTCCTAAACTCCCCAAAAATGGGGCGCCTTTCACAAGTTTCTATTCTGTGGGATAAATCGGGGGATAATATGTGGGTTTGTTTTTCTACCACAATTATGCTATATTAATTTATTAATGCATGAATGTTTGCGAATACAATTTTGCTGAAATTTTCCTTTTTATCGTAATTCCCTCATCGAATGAATAAATGATGATAAAAATGTAAAGCCTGGGGTTAAGGAAGATGAATTCAAGAAAAATTCTTCTGGAATGATTTTATGTCTAATTTTTTTTTTTTTTTATATATATACATACATGTGTATACATTTATATGAAATTTTTTCGTGATGTTTACTAAAATGTTCCATTTGAATCCAAAGAAATGTTTGAAGTTAAGATATTTATTTAAGCAGGAAATCTGTTACTATATACAGGGTGTTCAGAGGTGGGAGGTCAATACTGCAGGGGGTGAAAGGTCAGACCGAGACAAGCAAAAAATCGTATGGGTGGGGGGGGGGGGCATCTCGCACCGTTTGGCAGTTACAGGGTGATTCGTAAATCAGGATTTTTCCTTATATGGGAACCGCTCTTGTATTTTTATCTTTTTTTCTACGCATCGCAGCGGCCCCACACTGATTTCAAAAAATCACTATTTGGAAGCCCTTTCCAAAAAAGTTTACACCACCCCCCTATCCCCAACCCCTTGGCCACAATCCCCCCTGCAAGTTGAAAAAATTAACTTTTATTTCACGATTTTTCACCTTTCGCCCCACTTTTCTCCGAAATTCATGTTATTAACATAGCTACTTTTTATTTTTTTTAAGTTGCCTATCTAATTACCTTTCCAAAAAGGTGCAACATGCCCAGGTAGGAAAAGGATACGAAAATTTATTTACAAAAATCCTTTTACAGAATATCATGATAATTCGAATTTTTAAGAAATTATACTTAAGTTAACTAAAAAATACATATTGTTCGCTTAAAAACTAATTACAATTAAAACGTTTGTCCTTTAAAAGCTGTTCAAAATGTTCTCCGCTAGTTTCGATGCATGCAAGTAGCCTTCGTTTTATTTCACGTTTGAGGTCTATGGTAGCCAGTCTCTCCCGTATTTTCGTGGCTGCAGTCACAATCCTGGTAACTAATTCTTCTCTGGTGTTGATTGGTCTTGAGTAAACTTCACCTTTCATCATTCCCTATAAGAAAAAGTCCAGTGGAGTAAGGTCCGGTGACCTAGCAGGCCAAGGAATCGGTCCACCTCGTCCAATCCAGCGCTCTGGGTAATTTTCATTTAACCTTGCCCTAACAATGTTCCCAGTATGCGCAGGTGCTCCGTCGAGCTGTAAATAAATTGCGGTTCTGGTGGCCAGGGGGATGTCCTCCAACAGATCCGGAAGGGTATTCTCCAAAAAGTCCGAGTATAGCTGACTATTCAGCACTTGGGGCAAGATGAAGGGTTCTATCAACTGGTTGCCGATGATGCCAGCCCAGACATTGACACTAAATCTTTGCTGGAAGGACCGACTCCTTGCCCTATGTGGGTTCACATCTGACCAGGTGTGGAGGTTGTGGAAGTTTGTGATGCCATCCCGGGTGAATTGCGATTCATCCGTCCATAGAATTCGGTCTAGAAACCTTCTGTTTTCGATGTCAGACTCGAACAGCCAAGTGCAGAATTGCAATCGTCCTTCGGAATCTCCTTCCCTAGTGCTTGGACCGGGATATGGTGGTATGGATGTAGTCCCTCTCGGTTCACAACGGTCCAAACTCTCCCTGAAGACAATCCTGACCTTCGTGCGACCTGCCTGATGCTTATTACAGGGCTGTTCCTGACGATGTTGAGGATTTGTTGGTCGGGGTCCGCTGAATCGGCCGATTTTCCTGCTCGCGTTTCTGCTCTGGGGGCGGTTACACTTCCGGTTTCTTTTAACCTTCTGAAAGTCCTTGAAAATACCCTTCTGTTGAGTACCCGCCGATTCGGGAATCTCCTTTGGTATTCTCGTACGGCCTCACTATCATTTCCTTCTACTAAACCGTGCACGTAAATTATATCGGCATACTCGTCAACACTGAATTCTGCCATTTTATCTTAATTTTTTCTATTAAACACCCGTTCTTTTCGCTTGCTTCTTCAACTGTGGTCAATGTCCTTTCAAACTCACCCATTTTTATACCATAATTCATAGGAGGTATTAGAAACGGAGCGTCAGGATACTTAGGAGTCAATACTGGATATAATAATCTAATAACGCTATTTAACGAGATTACATTTATTATTTTATTACTGTTTTGCTGAAAAAATAAAAATGTATTACCTCTGTTTCCTAAACAAACATTTCCGAACTTGCTGTCATAAAAATTGTTTACTTAACGACTTTTTCCATTATGGTGCAATAAAGTAATTAGGTACCTGTGAGGATGTTTTAATTTCAGGACTTTTGCAACCCTTTTCTACCTGGGCATGTTGCACCTTTTTGGAAAGGTAATTAGATAGGCAACTTAAAAAAAATAAAAAGTAGGTATGTTAATAACATGATTTTCGGAGAAAAGTGGGGCGAAATGTGAAAAATCGTGAAATAAAAATTAATTTTTTCAACTTCCAGGGGGGATTGCGGCCAAGGGGTTGGGGATAGGGGGGTGGTGTAAACTTTTTTGGAAAGGGCTTCCAAATAGTGATTTTTTGAAATCAGTTTGGGGCCGCTGCGATGCGTAGAAAAAAAGATAAAAATACAAGAGCGGTTCCCATATAAGGAAAAATCCTGATTTACGAATCACCCTGTAACTGCCAAACGGTGCGAGATGCCCCCCCCCCACCCATACGATTTTTTGCTTGTCTCGGTCTGACCTTTCACCCCCTGCAGTATTGACCTCCCACCTCTGAACACCCTGTATATGATAAATTCGTACCGAGTTCAAACTACGTACAAAAATCATAGATTCAAACTGCGGAAGTAGTCACTAGGAAACAATTTTCTTAAAATAGCAAGAAATTCACTAAGGTTACTCTATTGGGTGTATGAATACGATTCCGCCCTTTCCCAACAGATGTCGTTTTTAGTATTGGCTACGTGTACTAATAAATGGCAAAACTTGTGTTCGATAGTACTTTATGTCAGCTGTCAAACGCACTACGTGACATTTGGTTGAAATATTAGCAACAAGTGCTTTTACCTCCTTGAAAATGTCGGTTTTCGTTTCAAGTAAACATCATTTGCGGGAAGTGCTATTACACTATTTTATTGCAAAGAAAAGTGCAGCTGAAACTCATCGTTTGCTTGTGGAGATTTACGGTCAGCATGCTCCATCTAATACAACTTGTAAGGAATGGTTTCGACGATTTCAAAATAATGATTTTGGCACTGAGGACAAAAAAACATGGAAAACCACCAAAAAAATTTGAAGATGCTGAATTGGAAGCATTATTGACAGAGGATTCTTGCCAAACTCAATAAAAATAGGTTGCAGCATTAAATGTTGAACGATAAACTGTTGAAAAGTGTTTAAAAGTAATAGGAATGGTTCAAAAAGTTGGTAACTGGGTTCCATATGAATTGAAAGAAAGAGATATCGAACGTCGAACAACAATTTGTGAAATGCTACTTGAAAGGCAGCAAAGAAAAGGATTTTTGCATCGAATAATCACAGGAGATGAAAAATGGATATATTATGAGAATCCTAAACGTAAAAAAGCTTGGGTGAAGCCAAGTGAACCCGGCCCATCACAGCCAAAGAGAAATATTCACTGTGACAAGATTATGCTCTGCATTTGGTCGGATCAGAGAGGTGTTGTTTATTATGAGTTGCTCGAACCCTCTCAAACGATTAATGGAGAAGTTTACCGACGACTACTAATGCGTTGGAAGGGAGCCATAGAAGAAAAACGACCAGAATGGGTGAATAGGCACAGTAAATTAATTCTTCAACAGGATAATGCCAAACCGCACAAGTCGTGAAAAGATATTTAGATGGACAGAACTGGGAAGTGCTACTCCTCCCGCCATATTCGCCAGACATTAAATTCCGGATCAGTTTATAAACATAAAATTTTTTAAGTTTTTCTTTTAGCTTAACAATTTTTATTGTTCTGTAAATAATTTTAAAATAACGTTTACCGAGACAAAATTATTTCTAAAACGTTCAACAGTGATAACCTATTAAACCAATGAAAAATTGGTTCTTCTAGGCCGCTGATTTCACTAGAGTGGTTTCTGGAGGTTTTACACTTCTGCGAGTATTAACTAAGCCACTCTTACGCAAGTCTAAATATATCATGCCAAGAACTTTTGGCGATTCCTACGTAAATATGTCGTTGTTAAAATTATGTAGATTAAATTCAAAAATGTTTAAAGTATCTATCGCTTTTGAACCGAAAGAAAATTTCTCCTCATCAGACTTTAAGCCCCATTTTTCCACAACGAGACCAAAGCCCATCTCTCTCGGCAATCTGACAGCACTTCGTCAAGCTCTAGGACAAAATCTCCCACTTGATCCTAATCGAAGGCTACACACAAAGTTTACAGGGTGGTGAGGAGTTGGGCTGTTGGGCAAACCGACCACACTATTAATCGCGTCTCCTCTAATTACATTTTCCTGTGTTTTTTTTGTCGTCCAGATCGTCGTCCTTTATTTTTTAGTTTTTTTATCTTAAAAAGTTACCGATGCATTTGTTCTTTGTTTGGCCAGAAAATGGTTTTCTCCCTGGCATTAAATCGAGCATTAACTTAGAGAAAAGTTTGCATACTTTCTTCATGAGGAGCTTCTCTCATCATACAACAGTGGCCGGATGTGCTCCAGAGCCCCTTCCTCTCCCCCCCCTCCCACACTTGCTCATTCTTCCCACCCCTAGCTCAATTTCCCTGATAAAATTTTCAACTGGAATTAAAACTTTTAATTAACGGGCAGACACAGAAAATATTAATGGCCAGCCTTATGTTTTACATAATGAAACCCTTGCTCCCTCTCTCCCCCTCCCCTCGGTTGGTAGGAGGAACGGCGGCAGCTCCAACAGGACTCAGGAGCGTCGCACGTCTTCGAGAGCTACTGCTGCTGGTACTGCTGTTGTTGTTGTTATTAGCGCGGCCTCCTGCACTTGTCCGGGTTCCTTTCCCCCTCCCTCCCGCCCTATTCCCCTTATTCCTAACCGAAGGAGATACACACTCTTCGAACAGGAAGGGTAGGGGCTTACAAGGGCAGCTGGGTATCATTTTCATGTGATTTAGCACAAAAATGCCCGCGCCCTTTTCCGCCAAAAGGTTAAGGAAAGGGAGGCGCTTGCAAAAGCAGAACAAGCGTGGGCATAGTAGGACCCATTTACTTCGAAAACTCCTTGAGCATTTTTGGTGAATCACTTTCCTTCCACGGACCACGGGACAGAACCCCCCCACAGGAGAGACCGGGTTTCTCGTTAGTGAAGTCACCGGAGTGTGTCCGAGGGACCTTTTCAAATGTTTTCTCATTTCTCCAAGGTTGTCTTGACCATTGTTAATTTGCTCCCCAAAGCTCCTGTGCTATATCCCGGACTCTGTCTTATGGCGAGTCAGTGTGGGGTAGAGTTGCCAAACATGTCTGTTGAATGACTATTTGTATACTCTTTTTAAATATGTACTGCATCATACTCTTACCTTTTCAAAACAGAGTGAAGTTTATACTAATTTCGTTCATCCAGTACTTTATTTACCTACGTTTTTCCTACAATATTAATGGCCCATTTTTCAATAGTCATGTTTTGTTATTTTAATAAAAAAAATAACTTCGGTACACTCAGGAAAGAATTTACTAAATTCAAGTTAAAACATAGTCAAAATTAAAGTAATATTTACTTTGATACGAGCCAATTTTATTTTATGTTTGTCGAATACATTTCTTTAAATCAAGAAAGTAAGTAAATGTTTACTTAATTCAAGAATAATTTACCTTTACATCAACGTAGTGTTTGTTCTTTAATTTAAATATGTCTAAACTAAGAACAAGAAAAATATGTCCATTCTTTTGATTCAAAGTAATTTGGTCTTTAATTTAAGTATATCAAATTGTCCATTTACCTAAGGATCATTATTTGCATTAAAATAAACAATCTTTTACTTAATTTGAGGAAATCATTTCCTAAAATTAAGGTAGCATTATCTTAATTTCATACCGATCCAACTTATTTGAAAGGCATTCGACTTTCTTGTAATTAGTAAAATGATATCTTTAATTTAAGGATGTATTTCGAAATACAGATTATGTAAAGGTTTAAAAAAAGTAAAGTACTCTTTAATTTTAAGAACTATTATAAGAAAATATTTGTTTAAAAACAGGAAATTTGATTATCTTCCTTGAATCTCTTTTTTAAGTTCATGATTTCATGCTCACTTTTCTGAGTGTAGGAATTTTCTCAGCGAGACAATTGAAACAACAATTTTTAGGCAACTGTCTAAGATATCTCAGTTTGGATTAATAAGGTGATTATTACACCAAAATAAAAAGTGAGATAAAGTGAGGAAAATTATTTTAATAAATTCAGGCAGTATTAGCATACTCCAAGCTATCGAATCAGATATCAACTGATAACAGAATCGTTTACTCTATTTGTAAAATGTTTGCCTTTAAACATCAACTACGTTATATTTTTATTTTTATCACCGTCTGATCTGGATCACATTAAATTCAAAATTTTGCATTTAATTGAAATATGAAACGATGAAATCGTCAAGTTCTTAAAATTATCGAAAAACACATACAGAGTGGCTACCGGTTTTTTCTATTCAAATTCAAGGACTTTTCAAGGATTTTTTTTAGGAAAATTATGATTACAAACATTTGGTTTGTAGATATACATAATATTTTCTTTTGCATTTTTAACATAAAAATGGTAATTAATCAATGTAAGAGCATATGATATCAATGTCTTCCAATTCTGATACATCTAAATATTGCACATGCAATTTAACTGAAAAATTAAATTTTTCATAACTGCCAAGTTTCATTTTTCCTTTTTTTATGAAAAAATATTAATATTTTAAAAATTCAAGGAAATTTTCATTATTTTCAAATGATTTTCAAGGATATCAAGAACAAAAATAAATTCAAGGGGTTTTCAAGGACTTGAAGGGTTTCAAGGATTGGTAAACACCCTGCAAATAAAATTGCAATGATTTTAATTCATCCAAATTTCTAATTTTAAACTGTGAAAAATGTTTTGAATAAATTTTTTGTCGCAAAGTATAAGACAATTTGGTGTTTTTTATACAATATTAAAAAATGTTGTTACGGGTACCTATTCAGTTTAATGCAAAATTTACTTCTGAAGAATGATTCAAGCGGCATTTTACTCAGCTTGGCCTAACTAGCAGATGAAAAATTAACCTAACGATCTACATACTGCAAAACAAGTTACATTTTAAAGCAACACAATGCGGCTGTGCAGCTCAATACAGATTTATGTATCTAATTATGACCACAATTTCCATATCACATTTTGTTGTTTTTAAGTAGAAAGAAGTTAAAACTATATCTTATAAAATAAAAGTTTAGCACAATATTTGAAGCAAGTCAAATATTAATCAATTTGTTTACGTCACTTAGTTTAAATTTTCGATTTATGAAAGGATAGAGGGTTTTATTAGATTACTTTCTTTTTGGACTGATATTAATGCAATATGTGTTAACCAAATATTAATTTTTTTATCAAAGGTAATTTTAAATTCTCACACTATATTGTTCACTCAGACAAAAATCGATTTTATAATTAAAGAAAATATGAGTGTAATACAAAAACTACTAATTTTTTTTTTTTTGTATTTAGTAAAATTTTACTAGAGTTAACGAAAATTTATTTATGAGTAATTATTCCATATAGTCTTAAAAATATTTGTCGTTATATATTTTAAGTTGAAACTACCTTATTATATAAAAATTTTCCTGATTTAAACATTTAGACAATTGTAATGAAATCATACGCGTTTAAAAAAAAAAAAAGATAATACTCTCTTCGAAAATTATTAATTAATTTTTAAAACAATCTTACGTAAAGTTAATATAAAATAATTTTTTGTGAAGGAAAATCTTTCATGCATTCATAAATTACGTCACACGAATTTCAAGATTTTTGGGTTACCCCCCCCCCCCCCCCCCCGCCCCCCCCCCTCTGCTGTGCCGTCACATATTTTGCAAATTTATAAAAAAAAACTAAGACAACTTTTTCTAAATTATTATTCGTACAGGCTAGGACATTGGAAAATTATGTTCAATGTCCTAGCCTGTACGATATCCAATCACCACCGTGAAGAATCCAGCTACGCGATAGTGAAAACCGCTACGCGAATCATGACAATCTAGCCTGTGGCGATTATTACGCGATAGTGAAAACCGCATTGAAATCGACTCTGTACCTTTCGAGATTACCTCGAATGGACAGGTATACATGGGCGAGGTCAAAAAATTTGGTGCCCAATGAAATTTTGAGGGTTTGCTGGGTATGATGCCAATAAACAAATAAGCCAACCTTGTCCGCAGAAAACCCTGTAAGTCTATTATTTATAAACAAAATACGATTTTTGCGACGCGCTCACATTAATAAACGGCTGTAAAATCAAAATTATTTATCGAATCAAGTCGCAACAAAGCTTGAACAAGTTTTGAAGGGGAAGAACCATTGAAACTGTGCATCGAATTTCATTCCTATTCATATTCAGAACTCTCAAAGATATAAATGTTCAAAGTTAAAACTGCAAATTTATAAACAATTGGCCATAACTACAACAATTATTAATATTTTGATATGAAATCTTACATATTCTTGTAGCGAATAGAAAGACGCTTCTAATGAGGTGTTGATAACTCAATTTGCAAAAAGTTATTGTGAAAAAAACTGAATTTTTTTCACGAATTCTCAGAAAATGTAAAATTTTAATGTTATGGAAAAAATTTTTTTTCACAAGTAACTATTTATTTTTAATTTTTTATCCGCGCTATTGACACATAGGGTTTTTTGCGGATAAGTTGGGTTTATTTTTGTATTCGCATCATACCCAACAAACTCTCAAGGTTTCATTGAGTATCAACTTTTTTTGATCTCAGTAAAAATGAATTACAAATGAACTAAACCGATTGGGTTGTTCCGTTTTTCAATTGGCCGCGGAATACTAAATATATTTTTAGCGTGGGAGAACAAAATATTAAAATAATATAAAAATCCAATTTACCAGTTGTTTTGCTGATTTTGACGACGACCGAATTTTTGAAACAAAATCTATAAGTGTCGCTTTCTTTTTCGTCAATTTTATTTGCAATTCTTTGTTTTTCGAATTCTCTTCACCTTCGACATTGTCACTAGTTTTCAAACTTCGTCATAAGGTGTTAACTTCGTCCTGTATATATTGTTTATTTTTATGATATATATAATATACATATATGTATATATTTAAACCTTATAATAATATTGATAGAGCTGATAAGTGATAATATTTTAAAGTTTTTCGTTAGGAAGTTTAGAGTTTCAGTACTTTAGATTTATACATGTGACATCACAAAGCTTCCTCGCCCCCCCCCCCTGTCGCACTATGTCACACTTTTTAAACCCCCTCCTTCCCCTTGACGTGTGACGTAATTTATGGATGGCCCCTAAATTTACATTTGAAACTGTGCCTTGATGCAAACGCATTGCATAATAGGAACTCTGATTATGGTCAAACATTTAAGAATTGTTATCAACTCAAGTTTACTTTTAGTTTGAGTAGTTCAAATTTCTTAATTACATTTCATTAATATTGTTATTGTTATTGGAGTTATTTGCCGGCGTATTTAAAAACATTTAAGCTTGATCAGATAAAAATGATTATTATTAATGATTATATGAGAGGACTTTTTTAAAGTAAATTTTTGAATTTTGGGTTACATTAATTCCTTAATTTAAAAATTAATTTTCTTCAAATTAAGAAAGTGTTTCTTTTTATGCTTGGAAATTGCTTCTTCAAATTAGGCAAAAATGACTAAAAAACTGTGATGCTTTTGATGATTTTCATATTAATTTAATATACATGTATTCTTTTTGTTAATAAGCTTAGTTTTATTTTATTTTAAGGATAAGTTTTCTTAGATTTGAGAAAATTTGTTAAGTTAACATTTTAACTACCTGACAAAAAAAATATTTCTTTTAAATCAACGACAATTTTCAATAAATTTAAAGCATACACATTTTTGTTAGTAAAATGATTTATGTTTTTTTAATAAAGATTTTGCATACGTTCAATACAACATTTTTTACCTCCTAAGGAATTTAATTTTTTTTTGTAATGCAAATATTCTTTTTCAAAAAAAAGATTTTCGTGATTTTAAATTTAGAAAAATTGGCCCAGGCTCGTATTCAAAGATGTTTTTCTTTAAGTTGACTGTAGTTTTTCTTTGGTATAGGAAAAATTTTCTGTTAGTGTTCTTTTAAGAAAAATAGTATAAATTTTATTCGTTTATACTTTTTTTTACTACATCTTTATATTATTCGTTTTTTATGTGAATTTTATGGTAACCCTACCCCTGGCTACTTCGAAGGGCAGACGGCCATCCATCCGAGGACAAATTGGACTAAAGATGGGATTATGGAAAAAGAGATAATAATTGAAGCGATCGAAAATCGCGATATTGCGAATTGAAATGAAAGAAATTCGGCTTCATCCTCGACGAAGGATTAGAAAACGACCTGAGGACCCTTTTGCCTGCTCCCACAAGGAGCAGGACAATGGGGCCCAGCTGCGAAAGATCCGGGATTCCTTTAGTTTTGAAGAAGAAAGCGTGCGGCGGGTCGAGACCTTTTCCCGCTTTCAAGCGAGGATTATAGGCAAATCCTAAATGGCCTCTGATATCGTGGACTCTGACTCCTCTGCCAATTGATTAAATGTTTCCGATTCTATCCCCCCCTCCCCCCCCCCCCCCCCCCCCCCTCGCGCGCAACCCGGCAGTTTTATCCACCCTGATGACGCTGCGAATTGAAAGGACTAAAGCTCATAATTGATTAACTCCTCGCAAAAGAGCGATGTTTTCAACTAGTTCCATTCCGGGCGGGGATTCAATTGGACGCTTCAATGACGACATGATGGATCGATTTTTATCCAGGCTCGTCAGCGTCAGTTGATGGGACGTTGCCCGGCCCGGCCCGGCCCGGGGGAAGGGATTTGGGGCCGCGAAATGGACAGAGAACTTCTCCCCAGTGGACAATGTATATAGGGTGGTGAACTGATGATTTCGAAAACTTTTCGATTGAAGTGTATTAATTGCGTAAAAAATTGAGCCGGCGCGCGCGAGGGGACGATGAGAGATTTCAGGAAGCACTCCCGGAAGCAATTAATGAAGGGATAATCTCTGGTTATCTGGCCCTTGATACCACGCAAATTTATTAAGATGTTTATAAGCAACAACATCTTCAAAATAGCAACTGTATAGGAGGGTTGGGAAGTTTAGAAGTTTTGAGGATTTCACCTTCAACTTCACTAATTACAATTTCTAAATAATCCTTCCTAATGATAAATTTAAACAAAAACTTTGTAAAATATTCACCCCCTAAATGAAAAATCATTGTAAGAGGAATAACAACAACTTTTTACATGAGGCAGTTTCTTCAGTGTATTTAAATACTAGATAAATCAAAGTTAAATAAATATTCCCAGTATTATTAATACTTTTTTACTACTATTAATTTAAATTATCGTTATAATGCAAATTTTACAATCTCAGAAGAATTGTATTAATTTCAGGTCTAAAGCTGTACTACCCCATCTCCTGCTCATTGCCATATTATCGAAAATCAATGAGTAATAGTACACTTTTTTACTAGAAGATGACTATCATTAAATACCAAAATATTATAAACAGGGTGATCCAAAAGTATGGAAACGACAAAATAACTTTGGAGAAAAAAGTTCCAAACAAAAGTTTTAGGAATTTTCCCTGGCTATTCAATAGTTTAGAATACCTTAGATTTGACCTTAACCATGGCCTTGAAGGACACTTCAAGGTCAAGTTGATTTTTTTAAATAGTAACCCATATTTTTGACCACGGGAATGGAAAGAGCGGAAACTTTTACGTCCAATTATGATCTTAACCATGACCTAGAAGGTCATATCAAGGTCAAGATGGCTCTTTGAAGGGGAACCTGCATTGTTACTGCGGATTTGGAAAGAGTGGAAGTTTTGCGTCCAAATGTGACTTTCACCACAACCATGACCTTGACCTCGAAGGTCATATCAGGGTCAAGGTGATTTTTTAAAGAGGAGACCGAAAATAAATATTCTTTGATTCGGTTTACACGGTCTAAGGTTTATTTGAACTTATCTTGCTTTTTTGTATCGTTTTGCACGGTATCGATTACATGATTTTACTTGAAACGTATCTACCGTGTAAATTAAGGATTGGATGTTTTTGTCTTTTCTTGTTTCCATTTTAGATACCTAATTATGAAAAACTACCCGTACAAAGTGGTAGGTAGCACTCTAGCAACAAAAAACTTGGGAAAAAGGTTTAATTCTTTTCCTACATTAAAATGTAATACCTATCACGTTCTGTGGCACAAGACTACTTTCCACCCCCTTATAGGGAAAATATACCTTTATAAGGGAGTGGAAATTAGTCTTGTGCCACAGTACGTGATTATTTTTAAGGGTTGAAGCGACGCTAAGTAATTATAATGGAGGTAGGTATTATACTTTAATGAAGAAAACAATGAAGAACTATTTTGCCACGTTTTTTTTTATACTGAAGTATTTCCACCTTTATAAGGGTAGTTTTTCGACTTTTAAGGACTGACAGGGGTAAACTAAAAACTCGGTTTCGGTTTCATTTTGTCGACTCCACTAATCTTATCTTTAGGTTGAAAAACGTTGATATTTGATGTCTTTATGAACTGAAATGTTTCAAATTTATATTCCAGTTTATATTTGGATGATTACGGGTGTAAATAAGGATTGAAAATAAAAAAATAATCTAAACATGTCTTATTCATGTTTTAATTTTGTTTTTAAAGGGAACAACGTTGAAATATGGCCTCTTTGTGAATTTAAAAAACTGCTTGGATGATTTTAAAGTAGAAAATGATTTAAAAAAAATTCAGACTTAAAAAAGATCGAAAAATGCTGGAAAAAAAACGGCTTTTCGATATTTTGACTTTGTTAAACCACGTCTAAAAATCTGAAAATCTAAACATCCAGAATACAATATTTTTTTTTTCGTTACTATTGTTTTAATTTTTTTTTTAATTGAATTTTAAAAATTTCGAACGCATATAAAAATTTGAATTTCCCGCCAAAAAATTTCGAAAAAAATATCATATTGTAGCTGAGAAAAAAAAATAAGTTTCTACGTTCACAAGAAGCCAAAATACTGAAAATCACGTTTTAATTTTTTTTGAGGTTATGTGAGGATCTATAGGTCTGAAAATTTCATGTTCTATGAGGATATTTTTTGTTTTTCAAAAGCGCTGGGGGCACTTTTCACCTTCTTAACTGGCTAGACCCTTTAATGAATAATCGGTGTTTTCGTGAGTTAATTAGTGTTTTTTTATTTTTTTTAAGAAGGTTTAACTCAATTTGTTGATTAAACAACTTCAAGCATACTTGAGAAATCTCATATTTAAGAGTTCTTATTATAAGAAAAAGAAGGCTTTATATTATTTCCATTCTAATTTGTTTCTATTGATACCTGTGCCTGTTGAAACAAACCATGTCAATTTATGAAGAATCACTGTTCATTTTAACGTGAATTAAAAGTTTAACTGACACGACACCTGTTTAAAAATTAACAAATGTAATCTAGTAAATTGACTTCAACAATTCTATAGTAAAATTATAATTAAAATAGTTATATGAACTAGTATTTGATTGACTGAAACATAACATACCAGACGAATTAACAAGGTGTACGTTCGAATTTTGTTCTTTGTAATTTCAATGAGAACATGAGTAGAAAAAACTGTTAAAAGCTTAATTCTGTATATTAATGCAAATACAAAGCATTGCTATTCTGATAGCCTACTTTTTTCCTTTTAAATAAAATTTTCTCCTATGGAAATTTCATCCCAAAAAAAAAACCTCAACAAAAACCCCGTCTTATCCAAATTGCAACCAGAAAAGTCCACAAAACCCGCCCTAACACACCCAAAAAAACAAAAAACCCGAGAAAAAAAAAGAAGTGGGATACAAAACAAATTCGCATCACTTACCTCCATGTTAAATCCGTATGATCCCACTTGGGTCCCTGAACCAGGTATCTCTTGAATCGTCGCACATTATCAGAGGAGAAGTCTGGCGCATCGGGCTTATCGGGGACGCCACACCTTGGCCGTCGAATAAGCTTGCGGGTCCGTTCGTCTATCACACCTGTTACTGGAATATTTCCAAATTTCTGAAACGAAACGAAGAGTCGCGGGGGTCGAATTAACAAACCAAACCCAAAACCACCAACTGTAGGCGAGCGGTTAAATTAGCAGGAGTTTACCTGTAGACTCTTAATGGCCTCCCGGAGCTGTTCTTCGGTCCGTAGGTTGCCTGTTTCGATATCCGACTTTGGAAGGTATCCAAAGTCCATTAGATAATTATGCTGAAAAGAAGAAGAAGAAAAACAACAATAAAATTGTGAATCCAAGTACAGGAGAATTCAAGGACTACTTTTGGTATGGCTTTCTTTTTTCTTTTTTAATCATATTTATTTTATTTTTAAGTCTGTGTCGTCCAAAAGTTCTGACTTTGTCCACGTTGAATTTTTCGTGTAACTCAAAAAAAAAAAAAAAAAGGAGCACGAGGAAAAACAGTGGCGGTGGTGGGAGGGGAGGGGCACTATCACGTTGCTTCTGAAGCACCCGCCACACCACAATCGAGCGACTGAGTGGTCTACAGGGTGGTTACGTAAGTCCTGGCGAGTTGCACCAGGACTTTGATTGGCTTCCAAATGGTTTGAATTTAATTGTATAAAGAGAAAATCTATAGTAACTAGGACAGTGGCGTTCGACAGCTTGGGAGGAGTGGTCCGGAGAGAGGTATCGAAAAACAAAAGGCTATTTGAATACTTTTCACCGATCACTTGACGGATTTTTGTAGGGCTTTCCTTTCCATTTTTTTTTTTAACTAGAGTAACCTTTTACCACCCTATTTGTTTTAGTTTTTTCTTGTAATTTATTTTCTCTATTACTTTCTATGTATGTTTTGTATACATCACAAAACTAGTTCATAACTTCGAAACGAGTTGCTGCGAGTGCATTCTGGGGGCTCTGGTCACATTTCATGTACACTTGACGATTGTGCAGTGCAGTACTGTGCGAGGGGAGGTGTGCTGCATAACGTCAGTGATGCTGTAACCAGAACACCCTCTATCCCCTCCCCGTGCCCCTCTCCCCCGGGTCCCTTCCGAGAGTTCCTCATCTTCGTTTTTGTTATTACTTTATACTCCTGAGCTTGAGAAGGACCAGGAAAAAAAAGTTAGTCCTATATTCAGGAGTGGGATGTGGGATGTGGGACTGAGGTAAAGGGCAAGGAAAGGGATGTTAGGGCATACTGAAAATCCGGACTACTGCTTCTGGCTGGAGTGCCATTAGTCTTCGACGGTGCCGAGAGGGATAAATGCGGAGACTGAAAGGCCCCCAAAGAAGAATCTTGCTCTGGCTAATTCAACTCAAAAATATACACGTGCCAAGTACATTCGCCGGAGAGTGAGTCCTTTTGTATACTCACGGATATAAATAGTGCGCCTGGGAGTTTAGGAGGTGCTCCTTTGCATATATACTTCTTTTTTTTTTTTTTTTTGCAACTCAAAAAAATAGAAAAAAAAAACCTGGAATAATCCAAAAACTTTTCCTTCTGCATGAATTTTTTATATACTAAACTACTAAGTATATGAGTGTACGAGAGACAAGGAGAGATCCTAGAATAAAAAGAAAGAAGACAGACTGCACTGCGAAACTGAGGAATGCACGTATAAATCCCATTGCAAGAGACATAGACATCTTTCGTTTATAATTCCAAGGTTTCTGGCAAGATGATGTTGTTGATGATGATGATGATGATGATGATGTTGACACACGAGATGTTTTCGGAAGAGGTTAAGAGGAAAAGGAGGTGTACCCTTACAATTGCTGCGTCGTGCAATTAATCCATGTAATGAATGTGCAGGTATATGCACGCACGAGAGGAGCTTATGTAAAGACCTTTTCATAGAATTGTAATACTCAAAGACGAAGCTCTTATACAAATAAATGTTTCATGACTTAGGGGCCAACTATCGTCATAGTATGTTAATCTACCTTTGGATGAATTTACAATCTTAAAGTTATCTCCTGTTGATCGAAACACCTGAGGCGGCGGGTGTTTTTGACTCTATTCAAATTTCATGTGCCAATTACAACTACTCAAGTAAAATGTATGGATAATATTTTTTATAATAAAGTACATTTTTGGGAAAGTATAGAGAACTATAGCTTCGTTCAACCCATAACATATATATACCTCCATCTTTTACAATTTTTGAATGATAATGATTCATTAATAATTTTTTAAACGTATCCAGCTAAAATGTTAAAAAGAGGCTTTGTAGACTATTATTTCGTCTTTAGTGAAATAAATTAAGGAAAAAATCAGCGTTGTAAAAATCCAAAATTTGACTCAACTTATCGCTCAAATAAAATTTTGATGAAGTTTACTCAACTCAGCTCTTGAGCTTAATCAAATCTTAAATTTACAAATTCAAACTTCAGACTCGAACATTGTCTTATATTCTTAAAAGTTCAAGTTATGGTGGTCTCGATTTTTATATAGAAAAACATATTCAAATTCAATTCCAAATCGAATTCGGTTTTTCTATATTAAAACTTAGACTAAGCTTCTGTTCAGTTTTTTAGTTTAATTTAGTTGGAAATATGAAACATGTACTAAACTTTTAGATATGTAGGTACATTAGATGTTGAATAAAATTGCTACAATTATTTTTTAATTTGTGACTGTAGCTTTCTGTGACAACATTATAAATCTCTACTATCTTGAGTCCGCTTTTTTATCTTTATATATATAAAAATCTCGTGTCACGATGTTTGTCCGGGATAAAATCCGAAACTACTCAACCGATCTTGATAAAATTTGGCTCATTGTGTGTAGTTTGGTCCAACTTAAAAGATAGCATAGTTTTTATTTTGGATTATTGACCTCACTACTTTTTTATTGCACATTAAATGTAAAATTTGTAATTTCCATAAGTTTCTAACAGATGGCGGTGTAGGTTAATTTATCGACACAACACTTTATTATCTTTCGATATTTAGGGTGGGTAAGTATCTATTAGATGGCGTCGTGTATTGATTTCTTGACATATTTGTTTATGTTTACGACATAAGCGTGCTTTTTCAATACTTCGTGTATTATGTTATAATTGTGCTGTGTATTTTTTGTATATTATTATTTTCAACGATAATAATACAAAACCTTGTATATCATTTTTTTTTGTTGATCCTCATAAAATTCAAGAAAACGTTACGATAAATTCTCAAACGTGTAAGTATTTTTTGCTTGCTTTCCACTTTTTATTTGTATTTTATTCCAATTATTTAATCTGTTAATTGTTAATCAATTAATTAATTAATTAATTGTTAGTTATTCCATTATATCTTATTTAATTCATTTATTATATGTTATTTAATTTATTTATTAATTGTTTTTATTTTAATTTTAGTAAAATGTCGCGAAAACAGTCTAACCTCAAAACAAATGTAAATTATTATTAAAAGTAGTTATAAGCAATATTGAGAACCTTGAAAACTTACAATTTACACAATTTTTGCCTGTGCTTATCAAAACACGTGTAGGCAAGGAATTTGGCATAGTTAATATCTACATTTCATTTTTTTTGTTTTGATTAGAAGTTAGCCTGTTTTTTTTCATATGTATGTTTTGGTGGGATTGTAATTGAATCTATACGTCTAAAAACGAAACCAATTAGATTGGAAGATAAACTAATGCTGTTACATTATCTGCTGTAATCTTAATAGATTGGTTTTTAATATGTAAATGTTCTTCTTAAAACATTAATATTAACAATCTGTCTTAGAAGAATATAGAGGTTTGTGAAATGCCGCACAAAATTCAATAAATGTGGGATTAAATAGAATTTTTAAGTTAAAGGCTATAGGGGAATAAAAAGGGGTCAAGTGCCCCGCGCCGATTATGACCTTTATATTTTATTTATTTTATTTATCGTCACGACTAATACAAGTAACAATTTGGCAAAGTTTCATCCCTTAATTATTAACCCCCAAGGGGTAACAATTAATTTTAAAAATTTCGAAAAAAATTAATATCTTTTGAACGCGTTGACCGAATTGAATGGCATTTTGACATGTTATAGATGTCACTGAGGCACAGAAAAAGTCAGTAGAACTGGAAACTGAATATAACCTAGAAAAAAATTTGTTTTTTTTTTCACAATTTTTTTTCAGCCATTTTGAAATTTGATACAATCACTTTTTATGTTTTTATGACATATATTTTTTCCAGATATTTTTTCCACCGGCGTGAAACCTAAAAAAAATTAAATGTCGATTTTTATTTGTTTTTATTGGTTATGTCTGTACGGAAAATTCATCAAAAATTGTTTGTGACTTTCTGACGTAGTTTTGTACATATATATTTGTGCCTGGGTTTTTACTATGACCTTTATTAAAATTAAATAATACTGTATTTACTAAATTAATTTTAATATTGAAAGCTTAATTTTTACTTCCAAATTGCTTCAATCTAAATATTCGACAGTATAAATTCTACCTGTCTAGTTTTAAAAAGTGCAGATAGTAATTCAATATTTATTGTCAATTAAAATTGATCACGTATGGCTCTTGAAAGAAATCTCAACAAAAGAATCTATTGCACACATATGACAAAATAATTGCCAAATTGCCAAGACCAAGAAAGGAAAAATCGCAATTTAAAAAAAATAAAAAAGGTTTTATATGTATTGGAGTACGAGTAAGTTTTTTTCTATTCAGCAAAAATAAACTGAATAAATAAAAACAACTGTCGAAATAGTGTAAGTTAAACAACTCGTGAAAATCTGCACAAACTTGTTGTAAAGCACAATTGATCCGCTCCAGATCCTTTCAAAGGGAGGACATTTCTCAGGCGGTTTTATTAAAGCTCGTCGAAATAGGGAAACAGGGCTGCAGAGCCCCAATAAATATCCACGAAGCTCTAAAAGGCGTTAAAAGTTGCCCTGATGGCAGCATTCCCCTTTTAGCTAGCAAAAGTAACCTACTTTAGTGTTAAAATGTGACACAAATTTAAAAATTCCAGAGAAAATCGATTTTCCTCCGAACAGAGATGTATCCCTAAGCTGGGGGTATGTTAGAAATGGTGGGGGATGATGATGATGGTGGCGGGTCGTGGGGGAAAGTAAAGGAAAGAGCGGGGAAAAAAAGTATCAGAGGAAACTGCATTATGTGAGATTTACAGCAAAATAAAATCGAATTCAGAGAACTCTATCAGAAGTCAAAAAGGACGTCTAACAACGTAACGAAGTCTAGAGAACAATCAACGCGTAAAAGTTTCCGGGTTCCGGTCTAATCGTGTAAAAAATACGATTTCCGTTGTCACAGAGCCCCATAACGATTTTATTGGGCTGGATTACGCCCGGAGAGACATCACGACTAAATCAGATAAGGCCCCAAGAGGGTACTGATTGCAGCGCCCTCTCACGTGGAGCATGAAAACTACCACCTCGGCACAGAAGTGAGACTAACAGCCGCCGCGCCAGTGGCGTGGCAGTCACCTTTGTGATTTTCGTCACGTCCACTGCCCTAACGTATGCTTTATTTGACGTAAGAAAAATTATCTGACGTCCAATGCGCTAAACCGACATGTAACGGAAATGCACGTCAGACCGCCATGGGGATGAATTTAAAAGGAACAACGGCGACATGGCAACAAAACAAACGATGGACGTCGTCGGTCGTTGGTCGTCGTCGCGCGTAGAGGAGTAGCGTAACGCAACATGGTCTAACAAAAGCACAACAAGTGGCGAAGTAGTCGAAGAGATTTTCGCTCGCGCTGGTGGAAACAAAGCATGTGGAATATGTGTGTATTTATGTCGGGATCACATCCGGTGCATTCAGCTGGTGAGTAAAATTCATGCATATTAACAGAAAATCAGCAACAAAAATTCGCAACAAGATTTTTTCTTATTTCGGTCGGTCTCCGGAAGCGCGGTTGCTTTTTATTGTCTTCGTCATGGACTGTCGCTTGTTCGTCACGAGATCAAAAACGCAAATTAAATAGACCTTGAGATTCTCAGAAATTTTGCTCTTAATTAGTTTTCGGTTGCCAACTTTGTGGAAGCAATCAATTTTATACGCAGAGGAGACTCGACTAGAATAATTTTTAGGTTTTCGAACCCTTTTACAGGGTTAAGAACTCTTTACTTTTATAATTACATAGTAGACCGATCGTGATCGCTTCTGAATCTGAAGTTGTATAGATAATCTAATACACTAGTTTACAAATTTTAAATTTTTTCTAGCCTTTCATACTAAATGTAATTTCTTTTTTCCTTTAATGGAAACTAATCAGTAATGTAAAATCGTTTTTTTCTATCACGTTAAGTTCTCGAGAAAAATAGGGTTATAAAATGAAAATAACCATATTTTAGCCACTTTTAGACAAACAATTTTAAAAACAGGGAAATTTTGTAGTACCTTGAAACGCAAGTCAAATCAAAGTTTGAATTCTAAACTATAGCTTTATAATACGTTATTAGTAAATTTTACTAAGATTTATTCAGGAAACGAGTTTTTCATGAATCTTCCCTCTGCCGTATAAGTGAAATGAACCAAAGGTATGTAGAAATTGAACTCTAATGAAAATCTTGTTTTCCCAACAAACCTTGATAAAGGTTTTAATTAACTGATATTTTATAACTATAGTATAGGTTTTAAGCATTCATTTGAACTACGTTTGGGATCCCTACGACTTATCTTTATTTTTTTTAAATAATTCTAAAACTGGTTCAAAATATGGGTTTTTTAAACCCAATTTTTCTTGAAAATGTGACGTGATGGAATTTTTTTATTATTTTTTCGAAAACAGAAAATTTTAATAATAACATAATTAGTAAATATTTTAAAGGAACAAAAATCTTGTAAACTAGTGTAATCAATAAGCGAACAAATTTAGAACCTCTTACTAGAAAAATATAAAAATAGGCCCATTCTATTCAACAATTTTTTATTAGAAAAATGTACCAAACATTTCAAAACCAATGCATTTAAAACTTAAAAAATTATAATATATACTGGCAATAGATTCCGCAACCGTGAGTTTTCAAGTGCATACAACAGCAGTCGAAATTTGTTCACAATTCTTTCAGCCGTAAGTTTGAATAATTAAAAAGTTTTTAAAATACTTGTATTTCTTTATTTTTATACGTTTTATTGGTTTTATTGGCAAACATATTAAAAAAGGCGAGTCACAGAAATATTGCTTAATAAATTGTTTACAAGCTAGTGCCACAGATATTTCTTTTTCTTTCTCTTTTTTCTGTTTTGTTAATTAAGTGAAATTAAATTTTTTTTAATTTAAAATCTTAATTTTATACTTCTTTATTTTCCAGATTTTAATCGGCTGATGAGGTCCAAAAAAGGCTCAAAAATGATCCTACCTAAATAGGACTGGTCGAAAAAATTTAATAATTACTTTTCCACAGAACAAGTCATATATTCACTTTTATATGATTTTTTTTGTAGATACGAATTCGCAAACAAAATAATCCTATTACGAGCGCAAACAATGATCTTCATTCAATATCTTTTTAATGAAGTAATCGGCTTTAAAAAAAAAAAAAAAAAGGAATTCCATGGAATATTTTAGAAAGTATTAAAACTTCTCGTATATTAATATAATATAACTAAGGGTTAATAATTTTATTTGAGCTACTTTACAAGCTCTGCGAGAATTGTTTATTTTTTAATTAATTTGCAAAGATGGCCAAAATACAGCCTTTCTCACTTTTAACCTATTTTTTTCAAGAACGTCACATGAGAGGACAATTTTGTTTGCGAATTCGTAATATACTGAGATAATCCTATAGAAATGATATTGTATAACACTTGTTCTGTGAAAAAAATTGCTGTTGACCAGTGTAGTTCAGAAGAAGCAAATAAAGGTAGACCAAAGTGGCGGCAATTTTGCTTAAAAGAAGAGTATCAAACTTGAGAATCCCAGATTCCTTTCTTTTTTATATATGTTTTAGGGTAGGTTTTTCTAAGGAACAACGTAAAAGGGTAAGATGCAATTAGTTTTTGTTTTCGGGAAAAAATTTATTTAAAGTTTTAAATGCATTTTATAGTATACTATCTTGCCCGGACCAGGCATTGCCCAGGATACCTATTATTTGACTTGTACATATAATATATTAGAATTTCTTAAAATAATATAAATTGATTGATTTTAGAGAGAGCAACATATGTATAGTTGTTCATAGGGAAAGCAATTTTCCCTTACAAGGAGAAGGCACCTACTCGTCATCGCCGATTTCGCTCAAATTATATCATTATATCACATGTAGGGTTTGGCTAGAAATGAAAGTACCCGAAGTGGGAACTCCAGATGGCCAAGCGTTTACAAAATAATATTACACAAAAATGTTCACGCGGCTCTAAATCCCATTCATTGTAGGACTTTCCCAAAGCGGCGGCTGGTGTAGTGGTTAACACTTGGGTTTGTAATTCAGTGGTCACGGGTTCGAATCTCTGCGTGCGGAGGCTTTTTTTCGGATCTTTCCCAATTTTTATAAGATTCGGGTCCACAATTAAGCGAAGTGATAAATTTTTTATTTTATTTATTTATTTATACGCAAAAGGCATAGATATGGAAAAAAATTGGGATTATTTTGATGTATCTCTTAAGGTTTAGCCACCGTAAGCCATGTAAGCGCCCAAAAATCGATTTGATTGACGTATTGATTACAAAAAATTTAATTTTCTTTACTATACAAGAACTTATTTAGAATGCATTGTACAAATTAAAGATATCAGTAACTATCCTATACTAGTAGTACACGCAACGTGGCGCAGTGCAAAGTGCTTGCTTATTATTAATTTTTGTTTTTAATTGAAATATCACAAATTCGATGAAGTTTAGTTATTTTTGTTTCTTGAAGAACAAGAAAGCGAATAAGTGCAAAAATATGTATATGTATGAGCCTTTTATTTAACCATGCTACAGTTTTGCTCCTCACTGTAAGTGAATGCACATAACTTAAAATTTAATCTAATTCTAATTTATTTTCCGAGCATCCTTTATATAAATTAGATTCTAGTTTTTGCCAATTTATTTTTTTGAATTATAACCCAATATTTATTTCGAAATGGAACTAACTATAAGAAATGAAGAGTAAAATTATAAAACAATGAAAAAACTAAATTTCTTCAAGCACGTGTAAAGTATTAAAGTTCTCAACTCGAAATGATGCATCGAAACCTTCGTGTGTGCACGATGACCTGACATCATCCGATGCTTCTACGTTCATTTTAATATCCATTCATCGACAAAATTGATTCCATTCGTTCCTCTGAGACAAAAAAACAAAAAACCAAAAAAAAAACGATCGCCAGATTTAACTGACGGCGGCTCTTTTACGGTTTAATTATCAGAAATTGTCCATGCATAAAATTTTTATAGTGGCCCCCATAAAGATAGACGAGAGGAGCCGGCAATAGCTTAATTATGGGCCTCTGACCCGGTTCCCGGTTCAGAAGCTTCAGCTTCAATTAATTCTGATTGCAATTGGCCTCCTCTCTTTCTCTCTCTCTCTTTGGTTGCGGTCGATAATCAATTTTTTTTATTATTATTATTATTTTCTTTTATCTATAAAAATTTTTACTTAAAAAAAAGTTGACACCCGCCCCTCCATATCCATAGTACTCTTCTCCTCTTTTTCTCCCCACCCCATCACAGGAGACAATGGTGTCGACAACCTCCGTCGTCTCACCTAACCGGAGTCAATTACGTCGAGCTGAATTAATTTATTGAAAAATTTCCTGCTCTATTTCTGCGATGGGATGGATTAAGGCGGGAGTTAGTGTGAGGGGATGAGAATAAAATAAAATCAATTTTGTTCTTCCCCCCTCCACCTTGATAGGATCTGGCTACTTCATTTAATTACATTTTGTGTAGCAGCAGACTGAGTTCGAAGTGAAAACAAAACTCCCACTCAATTCCATTAAAATCGAAAGAGAGAAATTGTCCTCATCCTCGTCATCGTCGTCGTCGTCGTCGTCCAGAAGGAATTCCTTGAGAAGGAGCTCTCCTCCGGAGGTCCGAGTCAATGGCATAGATCTCTGGAAGGAAAGGAACCGAACGGTGCAATTCCATTCAATCTGACATAAGTGGAGATCCGTGTCACCTCTGGACTTTACATGCCATTAGGGGATGATTTATGGGACCTCATATGTGAGTAGGCAGTGGCGGCGGCGGCGGTGGTGGCGGCATTAGGGTTATGTTCGCAGGCGGTCTATGGACCTATAGCCAATGATTGTCGAACTTTTTGTGCCCCTCCACTCCACTCCACCCTCTGTTCGTTTATCTTACCCCTCTATACACCCCCCGTCCCTGTCCAAGTGTCGAGAATAATTTTATATCTATATTTCTGCTGAATGATTGCATTTCTAAAGAATTTGAGCGGGACGAAGTCCCTCTTCCATCATGTAGGGCTATCGTCCATTCAATATTACAGGGGAGGGGGAGGAACTGGTAGAAAGTGAGGGAAGTAGAAAAAAAAACTTTCGTCGGAGCCACTTATTCGAAAAGTTTTGTAATTTATTAAAAACGCTTTTCAGATTGCATTCACCACGCGGCGGTGCCCCATATCTTTTCTGGCTCTACTGGCTCACTTTATCCATTCCACCCCCTCCCCCCTCTTCCCCTCACCCGTAAAAACTCCACTTTTCTGGGAGTTTTGTGTAAACAAAGAAATTGCACCCAGAGTTGCTTAAGTTGTTCCAGTAATTGTGGTTAACGAGATTTGTAGCAATTTGGGCTACTCTCGAAAGTCCTGCCTGAGAGTGAGGTATGCGTGAAAGTGGCAGGATCTGGAACTAGAATGAGTCTGAAGTTGCATAGCATTTCTCCCTCTAGGGAAGAAAGGGAGAAGAGCTGAGCTGTGCAGTGAAATGCAGGACCCCGATCTTTTGAATATTTATGACCTGTCGGAGCTGTCTTATAATTTGCCGTTTGAGTTCACGAACTTGTGCGGTCCTGCATGAATTCATTTTAAATTTTGTACAAAAGATGGCACTACGAGTTATGGAGGGATTACGAAAATTTCATTTACTTTATGACCAAGTTAATCTTCACAGCAGGAACTGCATATACTAGATGCAAATAAATGAATGAAGTGAAATGACATCTGTTAGGAAACTAAATAAAATATTCGGAATTTTCATCTCGATGGCATATCAACAGGTATTCACCCTTTTTAATCATATTCCATACACTGTGTTATATGACATGACAAACTTGCACAATGGTGTGAAATTACAAAGCGGGTCTATGGTAAAATACATACATTTAGTTCTGCATGTTTATTAGCATATAAAATTTCAGACGACAGGATACCAAGTTTTTTTTACAATGCAATATATTTTTCACTATGATATCTAATATACTCATAATAGTCCAGTCAATTTAACCTCTGAAGCGGAAGTTTGTGGTGGAGTGCTAATTTTTGGATATATTGTTGGGGACGGTGAGAAATGAAGCTATAATTTTTTTTTGCCCCTCAGGGGTGTTTGCGAAGGGGTGAAAAAGGGTGAAAAAGGGTGCAAAAGGTTTTTTGTTTATAACTTTGAATAAAAAAGTCAGCCTGGGTGGGAACGTTAGAGGGTGATATAATAAATGATTATTCATCTTGTATTAAAGTTTCCCCCGGTTTTGTTTATTGCAAAATTGTTTATTAACAATTTCACTCTCCCAAACCGAAAAAAATCACGGCTGATTTTTTTAAAAATACTTAAGCTCGTACGATGTCTTTCATTTTCACAATATCACTAGAAGACGCAATCCCCCATCATATACCAAAAATTCAAAACGGTTCCATGCATTTCACCTGAGATAATCACCCAGATACCTCACCTGTTTTACACCGAAAAATGCACAGTTTTAATTCAAGTCAAAATATCCCCCACGAATCGTCGCCCACCGACCAGCTATCGCTGAGCAGCACACATTTTTTCCCAGCCCACGGCGGGGAAGAAGAAGATATGCGACTGATTGAAAAACGGAAATCGCTATAACTTTCGATGTATGTAACGGAACTTAATGTATGATGGCTTCAAAAATCACTTATTTTTTTCTCCATCTTTTTCTCATACACCACTTTCACCTAATATTTTTACTTTTTTTTATATTGAATTAAACTTAAAAAAAAAAAAAAATTAATTACATTTTATTCCTTTTCTCCCACAAAACTAAACTTTTTGAAATATTCTTAATTTTGTAGTTATCTACAGATCCCACCCTTTATTCTCATAATTTTTATTATTTTCCACAAATCCCCCCCTGACCCCCCCGAATAAATTTATTACCCCTTAAATTTTACAAACAAAAAACTTGCCAAACATTTTATATTTTTGCTCCCACAAAACTAAACTTTTTGAAATATTCTTAATTTTGTAGTTATCTACAGATCCCACCCTTTATTCTCATAATTTTTATTATTTTCCACAAATCCCCCCTTGACCCCCCGAATAAATTTATTACCCCTTAAATTTTACAAACAAAAAACTTGCCAAACATTTTATTTTTTTTCTCCCACAAAACTAAACTTTTTTGAAATTTTAATAATTTTGTAGTTATCTACAGAATCCGCCCTTTATTCCCATAATTTTTATTATTTTCCACAAATCCCCCCTGACCCCCCGAATAAATTTATTACCCCTTAAATTTTACAAACAAAAAACTTGCCAAACATTTTATTTTTTTTCTCCCACAAAACTAAACTTTTTTGAAATATTCTTAATTTTGTAGTTATCTACTTGGAAAAATAAGTGATTTTTGAAGCCATCATACATTAAGTTCCGTTACATACATCGAAAGTTATAGCGATTTCCGTTTTTCAATCAGTCGCAAATCTTCTTCTTCCCCGCCGTGGGCTGGGAAAAAATGTGTGCTGCTCAGCGATAGCTGGTCGGTGGGCGACGATTCGTGGGGGATATTTTGACTTGGATTAAAACTGTGCATTTTTCGGTGTAAAACAGGTGAGGTATCTGGGTGATTATCTCAGGTGAAATGCATGGAACCGTTTTGAATTTTTGGTATATGATGGGGGATTGCGTCTTCTAGTGATATTGTGAAAATGAAAGACATCGTACGAGCTTAAGTATTTTTAAAAAAATCAGCCGTGATTTTTTTCGGTTTGGGAGAGTGAAATTGTTAATAAACAATTTTGCAATAAACAAAACCGGGGGAAACTTTAATACAAGATGAATAATCATTTATTATATCACCCTCTAACGTTCCCACCCAGGCTGACTTTTTTATTCAAAGTTATAAACAAAAAACCTTTTTCACCCCTTCGCAAACACCCCTGAGGGGCAAAAAAAAATTATAGCTTCATTTCTCACCGTCCCCAACACTATATCCAAAAATTAGCACTCCACCACAAACTTCCGCTTCAGAGGTTAAATTGACTGGACTATAACTAAGAAGGCACAAAACAAACTAGGTATTGCAATTTATAATATAGTATTTCCGAATTCCATAAATTATAAATTAATTCAATATTATATAAAATAATAAAAGAAAATCTAAATCAGTGAATTTTTTTGGATTTCAGCCCTACTTTCGGTGTAAACTTTAAAAAAGAAGATATTCACCGGTAAATGCTTAAATGACAGAATTTTCGTTGACAGCCAGCAATATTTTGTAAATTTCCAGAAAGAAGTGAAGTATAAATTATGCTATAATTTTGGGATTTATCAACATTTTGTTACGAAATTTTATATGAGTACTTTTAACAGATTAATTGATGATATTTTAGTTAATTCAAATATTTATATATATTCACACTATTTAAAATGGCATGAAGAAAATTAATTTTAAAAATACAGAGATGATAAGTAATAAAAATGAACACAATAATAATTTTCATAGGGAAATAATAACCAAGAAAAGTATCGTTTTATGACACATACTACTGTATATGTATTAAATGAATTTATAAATGAATCGTTAAATATTATGAATAATAAGCTAAAAATAGTTTCAGTATACAATAAAGTCTAAACGAGTATTAATATCCTACCGGCTGCCTACATAAATTTTTTAAACAGGTATTAATATATTTAAATATAAAGTATAACACTGAAAAAAAATTTTTGTGGAGAAATTACTTAATGTCATCGGCATATAACAAGACTTTACAAAATTTCATCATTCTAGTCAATAGTCAAAATTAAAAGTAAAGGACCCAAATGACTTCCCTCAGGCACACCAGACAAAACCGTAAAAATCCTAAGTTCGACGCTTTTAAATGTTACTTGATAAGTTCTTCCAGATAAATAGGAACGAATCTAAGTTATAAAGTGCTCTGGAAAATCAAGTCATTGAAGTTTTAAGAGAATAAGCTTGTCGAAAGCCTTACTAAAATCAGTACATATTTACTAAAACCAGTACATATTTTAGAAAAAATTATAAGCTCCACGTCATCTTTACTATATCTTCTTAAAGTGATATTACCTAAACAAAATCTTATGAGAAACCGAAAAATATACTTGAATCTATAATTATTCATAGAACTGTAGATATATTTTTAATTGCCAAACCATTGAATTTTTTTTAACTTAAGTAGTGATATCCAAAAATGTCTGGCCTACCCACATTCAATCAATCTGTAATACAAAACTTGAATGCCATTAAATTAGCGAACTAACCATTATCTACCCAAAATTAAATTGTTTCATCATTTCATTTCGTTATATAGACATATAGCCTAATAAAGTTAGACTGTAAATTAAAAATTCAGAATGCATAGTATTTAGTATCGTGCTGTGATTAAATTTTTGACAAAAGAGGCGAAAACACCGTTGAGATACTACTAAAGAAAAAGGAGGAAAACTGTTGCGAGGAGTGGTGTTACTGCACGACAACGCACCGGTCCACACATCGGTTGTTTCCAAGGCTGCCGTTAAGGATTGTGGCTACATAGTATAGTCCCGACCTGTGGCCTCAAATGAATTATAGTAAAGCGCTGTAAAAAGTGTGTTGAAATGAAAGAAGATTATATTGAAAAATAATAATAGTGTTTTGATATTCGCTCTTGATTTTATAATTCAGGCCAGACTTTTTTGGACTTCACTACGCATGATCTAGAGAATTTCTTTCTTATTATTCTAATTTAATGCATATCACTTCAACGACTGATTTCTCCGATTTTAGTGTACCTAACATTGTAAAAAAGAATCTTCTGTCCAAAATAAATCTTTCTTAGACAATTTCATCAAACCGGTTGAACGCAAATAAAATAAACTCATATGAGGGGGGGGGCTCTGTCCTCCTGACTATGGGATGACGGAAGCAATTATTATTCGCGTGATTAGCTGTTCCTACACGGCTCATATGTGTCGCCCGGTGTCACGGCACGAAGCGTGGCTTCATCCGCCGTATGTGGGGCAATTGGCGCGCGAAATGCGCCCCACACACGCGTCAAAATGGCTTAAGGGGACTGTCCGATTTTTTAAGCCAAAAAATAGGTCATTTTAATTATTTTTTTTCAAGAAAACTACTGAAGGTATGACAACGATTTTTTTTTTAAACGTTTTATTGATCCTTCGACTACATTAGAGAATTTTGTTGAGTCACTCCGGAACCGGGAACCCCCCCCCTCCAGCTCTTCAAAGTTTGCCGCTCCGTCCGCTTGTTGCGCGAGTCTTTTTGCCTCAGGTGAACAAAAATGAAAAATTCATAAATTTATTAAAACTTTACACTATTTAGCCCATTGTAATAGGGACAGTTTTTAAAATGGGAAAAAACATACAAAATGGCGGACACTTGAAAAAAAAAGTCGTTTTTTCGTCATTTTTTTTTTAGTTTTTTGGCAATATCTTTGAAAAAAAAAAAAAAAAAAAAAATGTGATTCTATTACAATGGGCGTATATATTATAATAATAAGTGTGCCAAGTTTCAAGATAAAATCATGAGCCGTTTTCGTGTAATTAGCGCAACCGCCATCAATTCCGACGAACGGAGAAATTCACCGTCAAAGTTTAAAGTGCATTTTGGCTAGAAAAAAGTGTATTTTCTCACGAAGAAAGTGGACTTTAGTCGGGATTTTTTTTACTAACGTCTAAACTAAATACCTACCTCCTTATATTTCATTCATCAATTCAAGGCCACAAATCCGAACGCTATTCACACGCGTTTCATAGCTCGCACCTGTTCTCCGGCTCATCGACTCAGACGGCCGCGCGACGGGAGGCACGCCTCTTAAATGACCTGTAACTTTTGAACCGCTCAAGATATCGGTTCCAAATTTTTACAAGTTATTTTTAAAAGTATAAACTATTGATTAAGCGAAAAAAAAAAAAATCAATTTTTTGAAGCAAAAAAATCGGACAGTCCCCTTAATTAGTGTCGCACGCACTTTGTGATCGGTGGTGGCATCGTGGCGTGGTGGTCGGCGGCAGTCGGCGAAAGCACAATAATAATCGCAAATAATCAACCAACCAGTTGCGGAGTGATGCAGAGGCGTCGGAAATGGGAATCTTTTCCAGTCTGCGGCTGATACCACCGCGACGGGCGGCATCGGCGGTCGGAGCCCCATTTGTTCTTTGAGGAAGCCCTAAACAAAATCACATACACTACGCGGGATTCGCTAAAAATAGCTAACCCTATATATGTTTATGTGTATCTGCATATACATATATCTCGCAGGAGGATAAAAGTGCGCGGATTCCTCCGCCAAATGTAATTATGTAAATTTTTCTGACACAAAAAAGGGGAGGAAGGCCACAACCGACGCTTCGCCGGCGAGGTGCAAACTTTAATCAATTTTTCAGTCCTAATCAGGCTGCAGGTGCCAATCATCACTTTATTATCTCGCCCGTTTCCGTGGCACCCCTCTGTGAGGAGTGATCTCTTCCAGGTGGTGGCCAGGAGATACTAATGCCCGTGATAAGAGGGGAGGAGGGGAAAGGTGATACCTCTTTCTGTCAGGGATGCTCCCAAGACCCGACTATCGTATCGTGGAAAAGTTTAATAAAATGACAACGACCTCTTTCAACATTTGTATCTATCTTTCGAGGCCCTTGGCTTTGTAGCCGCCCGTCGCGCCATCTACCGAGGAGGAAAATCATTGTCATTGTACACTATCTATATTTTTTTTTTGCTTTTTCGCTTTTTTTTCCACTTGAAAGGAAATTAATTACCCCTTGAACCCGAGAGACAGTTTGGATGGACATTTCCCAGATAAGTTAAGATGGTCATGGGCGCTGACATGAAACACAATTTTCCCCAATCACCAACAAAACTATAGTCGATATCTCTTCTTTCTTCCTGAAGCATGTCGATGTCGATGTCGTCTCAACCGCAAATGCAATAGACGTCGAGTAATATCTCATTCCGGGTACTCTTCGCCAAGATTCACCGGATTTCAAGTCAACTCTCTATGCCCCAAAAAAAATATATACATACTACATACCATACAAAAAAAAAAAAAAAGAAAAAAATATATATATGTCCGGACAAGAAAATCAAAAACAGAAATTTATTGCCGCAATTTATGTGTCTTATAAGATAAAGGGCAGATTAATGAATTACCCCGTGATATGTATGCAGTCGACTGTCTTTTGTGCAGCAGCAGCTTGACTTCTTGGGTTCATCCAAAGGAGAAATATAAAAAATTGTTCTATCTTTTTTGATATTAAACGCAAAAGAGTTTTGGACAGCATTTTTTTTGTTTGGGCCTGCTGTGAACCCCGGGGGCAGAAAAGTGAAAGCTCTCAAGAAATATGAATTAATGACTCTGAGAATTGCCTTGAGATGAGTGCATAAATCACTGCGGACACCGCATCCACATTCAAGAGTGGCCTCGTCCGTCACATCATTTACTTTATATCTCTTTCATGTGAAGATATTTCCGGGGATGAGGGTAAAAAAAAACAAATCCATTGCAGAAGAATGTCAACTGTTCTTAATTCTGAATAAAAACAAATCTCTAGAAGTTTTGAGGAATGCACTGAAAAAAAAATCGTGGAATATGAGCATATGTTCCAGTTTTAGTTTTTACTCGTAAAGATTACTAATGCTTAAACATTAAATCAAATCCTGGGAATTTTCGCAAACTAAGCCATTTGTAAGCTTGTATTTAAACGTATTTGGTATAAAATTATTCTAACTTTATTTAGACATCGCAAATTTTGAAAAGAATAATTTGATCTTTAAATCGATTACACTGATCGACACCAAATTCTGTACAGACAAAGTCTTATATCATTTTTACAGAATTTTTCTGTACATTACGAATTCGTAAATGAACGCAGGAGCTTGTAATGTCCCTCAAATAAAGATTTAAGCTTTTTTCCGTAGAATTAACTTTTTCTATAAACCGATGGCTAGTGAATGAAGATCACAACTGACGCATGATCATGAAACTCTTATTTCCGAAGATGTTTAGTACATGCTAAAGATTATTTTTAACTATCGTATATATATATAATAACCAGTAACTTTAAAACCGATATTTTGCACTTTAAAAAGCATAGCTTTGATGATAATACTCATTTTATATAGTGTAGACAAGCACACATTTCTGGTTTACTTGCTATTGGTTAGTTTTTAAGTTTAAATTATCTTTTGTTTTTATCTTTTTACACAAATAAACTTCAAATGATGTTGCTACTAACATTTGAGACCCAAAATATTACAGTAGCACCTTAATTAGAATATTTTCAAAGTATTCTCCTAGCTCTTTGATTTAAACCTGGATCAATATCTGTGTTACGGTGTTGTTGTTGTATTTTCATGTTAAACGGCTGATACAAACCCAGACCCAGATAAAAAACATTCAGCTAATATAAGCAAATATTTAATATGCAAAACTGCGTGTTAATTAAAACTGAGACTGCAAAATTACATCACATTCAGAGTAATAAGCTCTGTAGTGGAATTGTGCATAATTACAATTTTTATGCATTTCTGAATTAACCCTAAATATTTTAAAGTACAAAATATCAAATCAATTTCAAAGTCTTATTACACAAAATTGGAATATTTTGTTTTAAATGAAATTATATATTTACCATTAAAAATACCGTCAGATATGATTATTTTATTTTAATTATAATAGAAAACTAGACCTAGAAGTTATTTTCTAGAACAGATAGGCTTATAAGATTGGTTGTTGATAACGATTTGGAAGACAGTTTAGTTGTGTAATTTCGTGTAAAATCGTTGAAAGAAAAATGTTTACAAGTTTTTGGAAATAATATTATTTTTAAGCTGTTTTTAATATACTTTAAGTAGAACTAAGACTATATAAAAATCAATTATCATCAAGGTAAACTATTAAAATTTAAAAAGAGTATGAGTCATTGAATGCATCATTCTATATACAGGGTGTCCAGGAAGTAGTACGCCAAAATTAAGGTAACCCAAATATCTCGAAAACGGTGAGGTTTTCACTAAGCTCATATTTTGATATTCTGGTAGGTCATGACCCAAGCCTGGTAGGTCATGACCATCCCCTTAATTTTGACAAATTATTTCCTGGACAACCTGTATAACAAGGAAACGTTCTCAGGTGTGTCTCACCGATTTTGATTAAATTGAAATATGTTATAGAGTATCCAAAAATAAGAGACACGTATTTTGTTTACATTTATTTGTTTTGGGTACATTTATTTATTGCTTTTTTTTTAAATTGGTGTTTTTTTCAAAAGTTTGTCCGCCATTTTGAATTTTTTAAATTTAACATCAGATTCGTAATCATTTTATTTATTTATTTATTGTTTTTTTTATAAAAATTGGTCAATTGGTTTTCAAAAGCTTGGCCTTCATTTTGAATTTTTTTTTAACATCAGATTCATAATCAGTGACTCCAAAAACCCCTTAATACTCATTTTTACAAAAAAACTGATGTCTGAAAGAATATATGTACATCATTTACATATTAGTGCTAGGGGGTGGTTTACCCCCTTGAGGAGCTTTTTTTACGAAAACACAAAAACAGGTCAACTTTATTTTTCAAAATCGTATATAAAAAAATATTGTTCAATGATTTTTAACTAAAACTGTTATTTTTGTGACGCAAATATAAAAAAAAATCGTTTTTCTTCAATAAAAAATAAGGGTTGCCACCCCTGGGAGCCAGTAATCCGGTTAAAAGGTTAGTATATTTACGAGACATCATTTCCATTTAATTTCATTCGAAAAAATTCATTAGAACTTGAAATATTTAGGAAAATCTGTTTTTGGGGGTAAAAAATTTTAGGGATGGTTTTCACCCCCTAATGTGCATAACCGCAGATAAAAAAAAATACATGTCTCTTATTTTTGGATACTCTATAACATATTTAAATTTCATCAAAATCGGTGAGACATTCCTGAGAACATTAGCTTGTAAGATGAAATAAATTTTTCGTTTTGCCTTTTAAATCAAATTAAATAGAAATATTTTAAAATTTAAAAAAAGTTCTGGGTCCTAACACTTTTCTGTTTCATAAAAATGAATTTAGTCCAATATTTTATTAGTAATACGACTTAAAATTATTAGTAAAAATTTATTAGTACAGACTTTTATTTCATAAATCTAAATAAAAGCAAATAGTAATATTTGCCCCTGCTGTACTATCTGTAATATAAGAAATTCTTAAATTTCCCTCATTTTTCAATGCAGTAAAATTTAAAAATAAAAATCCCAGCTTATAAAAAGCAATTTCCTTCATGATCATTTGCTCTATATTTACGACAATGATTCGAACAAGAAAATTTGATTTTCGATATTTCGCAATTACGAAATTCTTGACAACTTGACATATATATGCGCACAAGAAGGTCAAACATATCGTTAGTCTCCTCGCCCGTCCCCCGGAGACTCTTTTTTCTATACAGTCGACTTCAATATCCGCATTCTTCAGATAGAATGATTGCAGCTGTCAACATATCCTTCGAATGAATATTGAACTTGTGTGCTTTTTTCAATCAATTTAAAACCAATAAGCGCCCGAATCGAGACCATCTCTACACTACCCCTATATAAAACGTAATCAGCCCCGCAATAACTCAGGGTGCTCTGGGATAGGGTTTAAAAAACAAGGATACCATCACCCGGTCATATATAGTAAATCGCCCGGTAATTTCTCATATCGAAATCAAAATTAAGGAGTCACCCTGTGAGTTGAGTATACGAGAAGAACCTGGCTGTCAGGGTGACCGCATAAAACTTAGCATTCGACATTTATTACAAATTGAATTCGTAAATTGTTTTGTATGTTATGTTGTCGGCCTGTTTGCCCCGAGGGTAAGAAAATTGAACGGGCGAAAAGACAGACTATTATGCGCTTGGGTTCCTGTCCCGGCAATTGCTCTCCATACCCCTCCCCCGTGAGCCGTCTCTGCAAATCAACGGCGGTGGTGCAATGTGGAAAAACAAACATTTCTTACGAGAGGAGCCCCCCTCTCCGGGCGACCCTAGCCATCGCCCACTCGACGTAAATTATAAATGAAAGAGTTAATACGTTCGGAATTGGAAACTCCTGAAAAGCCCTGAAAACCCTTTGCCCTCTGGTACGTGTGGGGATTCCCTTTGACCAACGGCGGCGACGACGGACAGAACTCCGTGGGGGGGCCGGCGAAAAATCGATTTGCAAAGCAACTCGATGAAACGTTTAATTTTCGTCTGCTCGTGGGCCACACTGCCGCCGCCCCCGCCGTCGACGCTGCCACTGCTGGGTGATGATGGCCAATAAAAATTCATGGATGAATCATTCTTGGCGCGGATTGATTGAAACGATCAATCGTGCATTCTTTTTTTTTTTTCTTTTGGGAGGCACACGATCACGGCACGCACAAGCGATTTCCCGCCGATGAGTACTTTAAGACCCCCTTTTCTGGGTCAGCCAGATTGTGAGTGCGGCCAGAGGCTAAAAATGAGGCCTCAGCTAGACGACGACAGCAAGCGGCGCTAACCATGTTAATGGGCGGATGGAGCATTTTTGAGACGTTTTTATGATCATTCCCAAGGGGTGCTTTGTTGCAAAATAATCCCCAAGACTCCGGCAGGCAACGCTCATCATTTCAAAAGCCTCTGAAGTTATTCAATATACGATTATACACTTTCCAGGGGAGGGCACAACTTGATAAGAATGAATTCGAATAATTTTTAAATATGTTGTAAGGATTATTTTTCTCTGTATTATGGTAAAGGGATTTTATGCAACTCTTTTTCTTTTACGAGATAATCAAGCATAAACTGCTGTCAATATTTTTTTTAAAAATGGCGCTTGATAAATTAAACAATTTCAACAATAGAGTTTTTTGCGTAATTAAAATATTGAAGACAAAATCCAAAACAAATATTCTTGAGAAAATCGTGTTAAAGCATATTTTAGCTTTCCAATGACATCTGGCGGATGTTATAGAAGCTCAAAGTTAAAAAATGACGTTTCTGTTTTGATAGCTCATAAGTCAGTTGAACAAAATCACAGGATAATATTTAAAACACGATTTTAAAGGAAAAAGTATCTGCTTGAAAATGCTTTACTTGGACTTACTCGCAAATTTTTTGTTAAGCCCGCAGAAGCCATTAAACTTCAAAAAATATTATGGAACAATTTCTTTCTTCTAGTTGTTGACTCTAACTAAGCGATAGGACATGAAACAAAATGTTCGATAGGTTTCAAAGTAGAAAGTACAAACTTCAAAATTATTCTTCGCAAACATACAGCTGTTTTTTTACAAAATGAACACTTCTGGAAGTTCGATATAAAAGTTTAATCGTTTATATCGATATAGAATTTTCCAAACTGAAATATGTGAATTTAAACAAACAAAAGGATTAAAAAAACATTATAAAGGCCGTAGCAGGATAAGAGTGGGTAGGCTGCCCCCGCAAGATACAAGCCCATTTTAATGTGGTAAGTTGCTACGGTGATGGGATTAATTTATGCCAAATATAAATTTCAAAAACTGTTTTTTACACTAGTTATTACGAATTTTCGGAAAATTGAAAAAAATGAATTTTTTTCGAAAAAGGTTAAACCGATCTTGATGGCTAAAATATATATTATACATGGTACCAAAGCAGTCTTGGAAAAAAAGTCGAAAATTAATTTCCTTAATTAGAAGGGGGTAAACAAAAAATATTTAAATTTTCAAAAAATAATTTTTTTTAATACAATAAATCCCTTTTGTAAGTACCACCGCCAATTTTGTTTCTATAGTGTACTTAGACCCAAAGCTACGACATATATTTTTTTGGAAATTATCGAAAGGGGACTTCATAGCTAAAAAATAGAGATGCCACGAATAGTAATTTGGCCGAATACCGAATACCGAATGTTCGGCGAAGCTCTTGGCCGAAGCGCCGAACATTCGGCAGCCGAATATTCGGCCACACTTAGTACTTTCCGCGGGCGACAAGTCACAACTGTGGCTACAGAAAATGTTCGTTCAGATGAAGGTGTGGAACAGAAAAATTCTGTTGCAAATGAACTTGATTTTTACATGGTATCTGTTCGTTTAGATCGGACAGCAGACCATTACAAGTGGTGGTCAGCAAACGCGAAACAATATCCAACCCTTTCACAATTTGCTAAGATTTATTTATCATCTCCCGGTAGCAGTGTGTATAGTGATCGCAATCTTCTGCTATCAACAAACGCTGAAAAAATTGTTTTCATTAATCATAACTTACCACTGGTCGATTTTAAATATTAATTTGTTAGCTCTTTTTTTTGGTTAAATAAATATATCTTTGTGAGTAATATTTTGAGTTCTTTTTTCATGATTTATTTGGTAATCCTTACTATATTTTATCATAAATACGAAATTAAATCTGTTTATCACGATTTCACGCCAAAACTGCTGAACCGATTCAAATGAAATTTGGTACACAGATACATACTCTAGAGCCTTAGAAAGGACAAAGCGGGAAAACAGCTAGTAATAAAAAAATAATAAATAAATTGCTATTCGGTATTCGGCCGAATAGTTAACCATATTCGGCCGAATACCGAATAGCGAAAAAAAGTGGCCGAATAGCCGAATACCGAATAGTTGCCGAATATTCGTGGCATCTCTACTAAAAAACAAAAAAACTTTTTCTACCAAATTCAAGTTTTTAGTTTTCTATTATATTATAAATTTAAATAATTATCTTACAACGATAAATGTGCAAGGTCCAACTTGCATAAGGTAAACTGGCCTAATTCCGGACACCTACCTAATGCCGGACACTAGTTATTTTTGTTAATATTGAGTAAAAATACACTGATAAACAAGAAATATTGATGTTATTATATACTTTCATCTATATGCTTTCTTTTCCTGTCATGGGATTTAAAAAAAAAAATTAGTTTTCTGTAAAAAAAATCATTTTGGTCAAAAAGCGCCTTTTTGCCATCTATCGAACATCCAAATGCTTAAAATCAGTATTGTAATTGATTAACGTTATTTTTTAATTTAAACGATTTATAAAGGATATGTTGGTTGCTACCCAATCTGTAACCTTCTACATTATCGATTAAAAATTAAATTTTAAATTTTAAACAATATTTCTCTTAAAAAACACTAATATATCGTGTCCGGAATTAGGCAGTATGGGATTTCCAAGTTTTCCTAATTCCGGACGCCTGGCCGGAATTAGGATATTACGGACAATATGGTTACCCCAATTCCGGCCAGACTGATTATTACGGGATGCGATCGCGGTATATTCGTTAGTTAAGTCGGTTAAAAACAGACATAAACTTGGGTACTTTCTACCGAACAGTATCTTCTGAAAAGACTGTAGCATAGGTATATAGTGATTCTCAAGATGAAAAAACTAAAATATAACGAACATTCTATGTGTGAAGCATTAAATGCTATAGGATATAATCGGGCAGCATCTAAAGCCTCCCATATTCCGAAATCAACTCTAGCTGATAGAGTAAATAAGAAATATGAAAAAGCTGGAAAAGCTGGTGTCCCAACAGTGTTCAGTGCTGACGAAGAAGAAACGTTTCCCCATTTCCAAAATACAATTAGTGTTGGTAGCTTTCTCCAAAAAATAAATAAAAATAAAAAAAAAGTTAACATTAAATTAGTAAGTTCATCAAAAAATGGTTAGAAATAAATTTTCTTCAAATTCTTATATCAGGAAATTGAATATTTTTCGTTCTTAAAAAATAGTAATTTTATTATTTGACGCACATTTAATCTTAAATTTTGCTTATTTTTACCAATGTTTTTCTTTCAGGAACACATTTTCGTGGAAATCCATTGATTTAAAATGTTCGTTCCAATCTTAAAATTGCTATTTTGAATTTTAAAATTTCTATAGCAGATTTACGCTCAATCAGAGACCCCAAAAACTCCCAAGTGTCAATTTTCATGGCATTCCCTTTAATAATAATACTGTTGTAATTTTGCCCGCCGAGCGGCTGGCCGGCAAAACTACACCATTTGCCTTCGCTACGATTTTGTGACTAAAGGACAGACGGACGGACTAGGGACATTTTTTTTTTAGAATAATACTCGTCCACCGAAGTAGACGAGCCCAAAAAAAATCGATGAGTGTTTCGATCCGAGAAGCCAAGCTGATCTCTTCAGTATGGCGCTTGGCTTCTCTGCCATAGACACTCACAAAGGAGGGATCGAAAGCTAATCCCTATATCTGCCCGATCGCAACTTCAAGTGTGAAGTATAAGCGAAGGCAAATTCTGTAACAATACTTTTCGATCAGCAGGGTTAGAGGTTAAATTTGATTTTTATAATTATAGTATTTTTGCGTATTTCTGATGATATATGTTATGTATTGTACATTATTTACATTTATTTTTCTTACCAACTATCGTTATAGAGAGATTTTATACAATTCATAAAATCCGGCCCCATGAAAACCAAAAAAAAAACGATAGTCACCCCTTTTCTAGTCAAATTTGCCGACCCGACCTGTTTCCAATTCTACACCGGATCCGAACCCTAAACAAATCCCAGGAACTAAGGCCGGGTTTGCATTTCGCCCACATCTTCGGCAAATACATTTTATACAAATTCCCGATAGTGTTGGGCGGGACATTTCCTGCACTCTCAGGTAGAATCAGATGTAACTGGGGAATGTGACCAGAATACTCCGCGCCTCATTAGTTCCCGAATGTGCCGAAGCGGAGCATTGTTCTTCCAGCCCCTTCCCTTCCTGGGCTGCAATGAACCGGAATATCGTAAACAACGGACGGGCAATGAATTCCTGAATTCCAATTTATTACTGTTACTGCTCCCTTCAGGTTTCGTGTTGACTATTTACCTGGAGCCGAAGCAGAAGAATAAACTTCGATTGATTACTGACTCCGGCGTACGCCTGCCTGCACGCACCAGACAAACTTTTCGGGTGTGATGTAACCAAAGTTTCCTGTGCCTTCTTCTTCTTCTACATCTCTAGTCAGGAACGTGACGGGAGAAACGGGCGGTAAGGGAACAACATTTTTTTGATACGATACGACCTTTATACTTTTAAATTTTAAGGTAGATATCTTAAACCTTGAATTTTTTAACATATCTAAACTATATCGATTTATCTTAAAAATTCCCTCATTGAAAGCGAAACCTCTTTAATAAGTTCTGCTCTATAATCTTGGGTTAATCTGACTGCGACTGTCGTTTTCGTTCGTTTCTCTTTCGAGACTATATGCTAATTAGCCGCTGAATTCTTTTGACCTTCTTGGCACACCCGCGTTAATCAGCTGCTCCATTGTCCACATTTCACCTTCTACGGAGAATTTTAGATCCGAAAAAGATGAAGAGAAAATAAACTTGATTTTTAAAGTACAATCAGACGTGGGAAGTGTCTTTTAAATGTATAGAAAGAAAGTTAAATCCCAGCAAACCAAGCAATTAGTAGTAGTATTCTTTTATTAGTTTTTAATAAGCATTTATAAAAAACGTTAAAAGTTAAGGAGGTTACTGTTTTTCAATTTTTTTATTTTTACATATTTTGTTAGAAGAGTGTCTCAAAAATGCCTCGGACGGTGTCTCAAAAATGCCTTGGACTTGACACACCAAAATGTTTAAATTTTTTCTTTTGGAAAATTCAAGGGAAAAATAGAGATATATTAATGAAACTTTGCACATTTATTTATTAGTCTTCAAAGAATACAAAAAAAATTATATTTTTCCAGGCTGTTTTGTGGAATTTTTTCAAAAAAACCTCAAAAAATCACGGTGTACTCGATTTTGAGTCACTCAAACGTCTAACAAAAAAAAATCTTTTAATTGGTATAAAAATTTCTAGGGATTAAACCAAAAGGAAAAATGTTCACCGAAAAGTAACAGAATTGCGGCGTTTTTTTCAAAAAACGCATATTTTTGGCCCGAAAAATCGGATGAAAATCACAACATTTTGGGAAAATCTTTTTTGTCCGTGGTTCAATCCCTCAAAAATCTTGACCCATGATAAGATTTCAAAATTTCAGACGGATCTTCGGTCAAATAGTTTTTTTTTAATCGTGTAAACGCGGTTTTGAGAAAATCGCGTTTAAAGTTTTTAAAAGATATTTTTAAAGGGAAAGCTTAGATAAATTTAACCTGCAATGCCTGCACCAAAACCGAATTCGAATTTAATATAATGAAATTCTTAAATTTGAAGGTATTTCCTATGAAAATGAATAGTTAGAAAAATATTGATTTTTTGAAAATTTGGGACATGACACCCTTAAAAGCGTATTTCTTAAAACGTACTTTTTCGGTGTGTGTCGTCAAAATGTGACAAAACTAATCGATTGATTCATTTCAAATTTTGCACACATACTTATTAATTATTTAGCTACAGGGTGAATCTAACTTTAGAGTAAAAACATGGTTATTCGTGATTTGGGAATACTTTTTTCAATTCAAAATATGGCTAATTCTCGGACACCTATTTTCAAACGTGTGTCAAATTACAAAAAATCATGTTTGTTTGTTTCCATTACAGTAGTTTAAAAAAAGTAAATTTTTTGCATTTTAACAATAGGTCACACTCTGAACACTTTATGGACGCATTTATTAAATCAACACTATTTTTGATAAAATTTTACAAAGTTATTTATATAACAAACACGTATATTAGATAGTACTATAACTAATGGTAACAAGCAAAAAACCTCATACTCATAAAAATGAAAAACTAGCGCAGCGTAATAATAATATAAAATAATACGTGGCCAGTACATAAAATGTTAAAAGTTCAATTCTTACGTATCGGTTTTATTAATTCAATAATTTAACATCACAAAACACGAATCTAATCTGAGGAAATTCGGCTGTTCGATTCAGGCAGCTGATTGAACAATTGTAGACCCTTGTACAGCAGTGAGTTTTGTGTTGCTGACCGATTCCATCTTTCTAGCCTAGAAGTTATACCTTAGACACACGACGCGGAAGAATGATCATTAATTCAATTACGTAATAGATTCAATGATCTCCTTTCAAAATTACTAAAACTCTTTCTCTCACAAAACATAAACAAATGAAGGATTTTGACAGGTATTATTAAGTGACAGCTGGAAAATTAGCCGATTTCCTAAATTTTTCCAATAAATTGCACTTTTTTGCCACTGCAGACGCTCTGGTCGGAAAGTAGGAATGATCATTCGTATTGAATAAGCTTGGATAGACATAATTTGTGCAATGACGATAGGAATCATCGTTGGCTTCTATGATGTGATGACACATGGCCCATTCTATGATGATTCCTGCTCAAATGATCATTGATATGTCCCGTCTGTCTATGGTATTAGCCGCATTTCTCAAATTTTAGGAATGAAGATCACTGATGTCGATCTTGATAGACTATATCTAATCCGTCTGAAGAACCCAATCTTTTTAAACTTTTAGCATAGACTTGATTGAAATACTCATCAAATTTCAATTTATTTTCTATAATAATATCGAGATATTTAACTCCTGATACTACCATTAAACTTTCACTTTTGATGTTTAAATTTACTATTGACGTTGAGTTAAGTATCATACTATTCGTTTTTGTCACGTTTAATTTTTACTTTTTCATATAAAAGCTAGTTAGAAATATTATTTGAGTGAACGTTCAGTTTATACTTCAATTCCATTATGTTTTTCCACTAATATACCATTGGGGACCTTTACTTTCAAAAACGGAAAAAAATCAATTTTTTTTTTTTTTCATAAAAATGCTTCTTAACATCAAACAAACATTCTCCTAAAACCGTTTTAAGAAATTCGTAAAAGAAAAAAAGTTATACCTATATTTGTAACGCTACCTCTACGCATTTTATATGCAAAAATTATACAGCAAAAACTTTGAACGCGTGTTTCTCGAACTCACATTTTTAAAAATGGCCGCATCTGTATCTTAAAAACTATTCAACCGATTTTAACAAACCAAACGCCATTCGATTCGTTATCAAATATACTAGTAACTAAACCTTTAAAAATATTATTTTATCTCCCCCACTTTTTTATGCGGAGAGGTAGTTTACCCCTAACTTATAGCCGTTTTTTAACTTTTTTAGAAAAATGTGTATAAAATGATATATTTATTAAGAATAAAAGGTTTTTTAGGTTTAGGTACTAGTTTTGTCTCTTATGAAAACAATCCACTAAAGATTTTTACTCTACCTGTTACAGGAAGTCCTAGAGAAATGCGGCCGTTTTAAAAGTGCATTTTGGATGACGCCCTCTGCAGGCATTAAAATAAACTAAAGTTTTTAAAAAATTTTTTATATTTTTCATAATCTTACCAATAATGTACTAAAGGTTTCAGAATCATAAATATAATAGTCTTTTAAAAAAAAAAACTTTTAAAAATTGTGTTTTTTCCCGATTTTGAAAGTGAAGGTCCCCTTAAACAATTCTTTGGTAAAGCGTGAAATTCTCGAAAAAAAACTAAATAAATTCTCCCCATTTATTTGCAAAAACTAAATCGTAAATGAATTAATTATGGACGAAAATTTAACTAACTTAACATAATTTTTCCTCGAAAGTTTCATGACTTAGTTAAGTATTATTAAAAACGATTCATTCAAGAAAATAGAAATATTCCGACAATCGACTAATTTTTGATTCTTTTCCGATGTTTTTAATAATACTAACTTATTAATTTATTTTTTCTTGTACATAGAATTGCTTTCGGTTCAAATATTTGATATGAAATAAATAATATGTGCTAAATTGATATTACTTACTTAAACTGAAATATATATTCCACAGATAAAAAGATTCAACTCTTTTGATGCTACTGCGAAATGAGTTCTGTTGCGTACTTTTGAAGCACGTGCCGCCAGTTTTTACTTTAGTTGAAAAGAAGTGAAAATCCATTCCTTCTGTCTAATTCATAATACTTTAAAGCACTTTATTTTTCAGGAAACATTTTCCCATATATATTCGTAAAGTGCTCGCAATATTTCGTAAAAAGTGAACAATTCTTCCATCCGTATTTTTTCTCTGTAGAACCAATTTACTACCACTTTAAAAACGTTCGCTTTTATATGAAATTTACAAACTCTCGCAAAATTGTTTCCTGGGTATACGTTTATAGAACTTATTCAGTAGTAGTTGTTGTGGTCTATTTCTTCAATAAGACTATGATTTTAAACCCATACTAATACATAATCATTTATATGGCTCAGGATCTGAATCAGGCAAAATTGGCATTCAATTTGAATTTAAAAACCACTTTTTATAGCGTTGATTTTAGATTTCTCAAAAATTTTACCAATGTTATTATATATTTATCTAAATAGCAATTATACCAAAAATGCGTGCTTGTCCGCAATATGTAAAACTGGTCTCTGCGTTAAATTGAAAAGTATGCATACATTTTAAAGTTATAAGTTATTTTTCATCTATTTTCATCATTTAATTTTTGAATTGAAGTTAAGACCACTTTTACGAATTTACAGTTTGTAACACTTTTCATAGTTATGTTATTTTGGAAATACTTCAACAAGAAAGAACATTTTAACATATTCACTATTAAGCATTTATATCATATTTTATCATAAACTTAGCTCTGAAATGTTGAGTTGAAAGTAGGTATCCATAAAAAGTGTACTAAACTTCAATTTTATCATAATATCATATCCCAAAGATAGAATCATTTCAAAATAAACTTCCATTTAGAATCGGTTTGTTTGTCTTATGGAAAAAAGCTATTAAAAAATTGACTATAAAATTTGTTGCATCCAAAACTAAATTGAGATATTTTTCTGAATCTCCTACTAATGGGCACTAAATCACATAGTTATTGCAATTCCACTAAAAACTTGCCTCCATTCATGGGTAAACGCATACTCAATGCTTAAATCTAAAAATCGGAAAAAACCCATCCCACAGAAAATCCAAAAGTTCTAAATCTTTCCCTTAATGCCTTTAATGTCGCCGATCGGAACGCAACGGAAAGTTTTCCCACTTGAAAGTTTCTCCCCAAGGACGACGCTTGGAAAATTCTAAAGAAAATTAAACTTTTTTTTTTTTGCTTCAATTTTTTTCCCATTCAATACGAAATTGAAATCGCGTTAATAATCGAAAAGTTCTGTGTAAGCCCTCGAACAAGAAACTGAATGGCGTCGGACAACCATTTGTCGGACAAAGAAAACACTTGCGATGCGCTGCGGTAATTTCCATTAGTCGCAATGCAGCGGAAGGTTTTTTTTTTTTTTGGGAGAGATTCATTTCATTGAAATAGCCTCGCAACACTGAAAAAAGCGTCAACCAGTTTAAATTTTCGATGGACAAGAAAAAATTGGGTTTCATGTTGACATTCAAAGTTAGACTGTAAACGTAGGGTCGCGAAACGTTTCGATTTTATTGTATTTTGAATACACTTGCTTTGAAGACAGTTGGACTGTCAAAAAATGCGAGGAAAGTGTTTTAAATAAAAACAAGTTCAAAGTATGCATTTGTTTTTTTTAAAGGAAAATTGGTACTTAGATGTTTTTGGGGATACTAATTACGAATCTGTTTTCAAAATTTCGAAATTAAAAATTGGGGATCCCACATGACAACCGGGATTACTCGAAATCAACGAATTTTAAAGAAAATATATACTAAGGTACTTGGGACCACTGATTGCGAATACAAGGGCTATTAAAACTTTAAAAGAAGATATGGGACTCAATATGGCAACTATGATTTCACAAATTTAAATGGTTTTAATGAAAATAATTCTAAAGTATATACGTATTCTGGGGTCACTGATTTCGAATCAACTATTAACATTTTAAAACTCAAAATAATTCCAAAGGAATTTTAATGAAAATTAGAATATGGTAGCTATGTAGTATGTATGGTAGTAAGTTCAGAGTTCAAAGGATTTCCATGAAAATGATCATGAACTAAAAAACCCTTCCACTGATATCGATTTTGCTATAGAAATTTGGGAGTTGAAATGGACAAATTCAAGATTCTAAGTATTTTAAAAGCGAATAGGTATTGCAATATTTAGTGTTGCTGTCTAATTTACAATCATAGCATTCAAACAATTCTACTGCGAGCGGATTATAGTTCCAGTTTTTGTAATTCCATGAGTTTAACACTGGAGCGCACGCGTGGGGTCATACGTACCCCAGTGTTCATTTTGCTTAATATAAAAACAAGCTGTTTTACATTCATCTTTAAAAATGTGGTTAAAATAAAGTTGCTTTTCTATAACTATAATAATTGTTTCATTAATATGTAACACTATTTGGCTAAATAAAATTGTCCCCAAGTTGGGGTACTCATTTCTTCCACGCGTGCTCTCACGTACCAAACAGGGGCGCGTGCGCTCCAGTGTTAATATTTAATATTAAAAACTCTATAACTCAAACTTCAAGAGAAAATTTAAAATTTTCGAGTTTTCGATTTATGGAGGATTTCCACATATAGAGTTTTTAACATAATCATTTTCGACTTATAAAGGCATATGTTCTATGTATGATTTCTAAAGATGTAGAGCAATAAAGAAACAAACAGTTGGTACGCAGTTATAGATCAATATACAATACTTTCTTGGAATTAGCCATTGTACAGGTAACTTTTAATGTTTCAAATGTTATTACTTCGAATTATGGAGTCTAACGAACAGAGAAACTCGATTTACAGAGAACGTAATGTTTAAATGTGTTGCTTCTTCGAGATATAGAATCCGGTGAATTTGTAGTTCGAGTTACAGATAGTTATATGTATTAATAATACATTATCGGGAAAATATATTTAATTCGAGTTACCAGGGTCTTATTAATTCGAGCTACAGATTTTTTTGTGTCAGCGGAAGGGAATGACTTATTTATTTGGCTTAGAGAGGATTTCCAGACAACGATTTTCAAGTTATAGTTTCTATTTTATATTGATTTAACAGAACTATAATGCTAAATTAATAATATAAGTATGGGTAATTCTTTTATAAACCGTACGGATTTTGATAAAAATTGACCGACACATCTCCGATTTGACTGAAACTTTTTTCACGGATTCTATATCAAAAAATAAGAAATACATGTCTGAGGATTTTTTTTTTTTCCCGAATATTTTCAATAATACAAGTGATCGAAAATGTGAGAATAGCGAGTTTTCTGGCTTGGACACTCATTTTCAAAAATGTATAACTCTGGTTCTATTTGAGTTACAAACTTCTTTTTTTTTCGTTTTAAAACTCCGGGACTGAATTTTGAGAAAAAAATATTGCAGTGAGCACGATATCTCTGGACTGGATCATCCAAAATGAAAAAACCAAAAATATTTCGTTAATATATTGTCTTATCTTGGAATTAATCGAAGGAATAACCAAATTAAGAATTTTTGAAAAAATGGCGGCTTCTTAAAAAAAATCAATGATTAACAAAAATTTTGGCCTTAAATTGTTTATAAAATGGAAAATATTTATCGGTGAGAAAAAACCTTCGATTAATTACTAATAAATATACTTAGAAAGCTTGTGTTAAGATATGAAACTGATCAATTCAGCCGTTTCCGAGAAATCATTATAAATATGCGTGTAACTTCAAGAATATTCGCTGGATTGACATGAAATTTTCTGTGGGTGTACTTAAATGTATGTACATTACGAAAAAAAAATCGATTTTCTGAAAATCCTGACTGTATATAACCCCTTAATGCATTGGCGAGAAAAACATTTTTATTCAATCTCTTATAAGTTAAATAAAATCTTCAAAAGTCTAAATAAATGCAAGGAGTTTCCAATTTTCACAATAGACGTTTTTTTCTGCAAACTTATAAAATTAAAGTCTGACCTAATAAGTAAATCATAAGTTATTTCAATTTCAAAAGACTCTTCACTGGAAGGTAATCAACTCTACCCTCGCCCCGCAAAATTCAAATGCAGGTGCCCAAAACTGCTGGCCCCCAAAGAACACGGTCAACTGGAAGCGGGGGGGTTCCAGGGCTTTTGTATTTACATTCAAATTTCTGTCGAATAGAATCCTTCATCAGTTTAGGTGGCCATCTATCTTTAAATGGGTTTGGCACTCTGACAATAGGGTTCGAAGGGAGTTAGGGGTTGGGCCTGGGCTGTACTGCACACAAACTGGGTTTCGGGTTAATTAAGGCAGCACCGAGACACCAAGGATGCATTGCAGATTGCTGACAAATTGGAATTGACCCATCCGGGCTAGAACAGGCACAATTCAGCAAATGCATTAGTAGGAACCAACCGGCTGGGTGTGGCAGCCCTGTCCAGCCCCTCTCCAGGCCGCATGCATTCACTTGAGCCATTACTCAGTTAGTTACCTTTGGCGATTGTGATTTATCCGCTTTTGAAGTCACCTTTGGTGTTCGGGTGCATTTAAGCGAATCCTGCGAACGTTAGCAGTTGATAATTGATTGCCGCTGGCTCACGCATGTAAGGCTTTTATACAAACATAGTTACGGACGCATTCAGTAAAATATTCCATATTTATTATAAAGGGTCTTGACAGTTTTTGTTAAAGCACAACAATTTTTTGATTAATACTAGAAAGGTAAGCAGTAAAGATAATCATACGTCTCAGAGACGTTTGCTACATTTATAGGATATTTTATGGTTTTTTATATGTTTCAAAAGACTGTAAGGTTTTATTAAAAATTTTAGGTATTTTTTAATAAATAAGATACTAGTTTAATGAAAAATTTTTTTATTTAGCATTACCTTAGTATGTATCGTACTTACCGCCGCGATACGATTGTTTCACAGTAGCTCTGGCCGACAGACAGTGCACTGTTTTTATATTTACTATCAACTGATGTATCAAATGCTCTAGTTTAGTTTTTTTTCTTCAATGTACAGCCTACAATTAGATGTCGTGCTCACCGCACGACGCCTTTTTAGAGTTGCTACTGGAGATCAGCTGTAGCAGCTTTCAAAATAATTATTTTTACAAATAAAAAACATTCAAATATACTCAAGAGTTACCATAATATGTGTACAGATTTTTACATTAATAACTTAAAAGGTCATCTCAAGAAAAATTCTTGAAAAATCGACTTTTTTGGGCCTCCTGACTATATATAACCCCTTAAGGATTAAGATTAGTATAAATGAATATATACCATATTTTATTTTTTAAAGTTCCTTAATCTATTTATTGTAGGTACCTAATATTTTCAACAGGACGTCTTAACTTTAAGGAAAACCCTTACAAAATGGTTGCGCATTCATTTTGTTTGAATGACAGAATTAACGTCGTAAATGTACGTCAGTTTGACATACTTTTACATATTGTGCACGTTTACACCAATTGATGTAAACTCACATAAGGCAGTTACAAAGTTGAATGAATATCACACCCAAAACTTTAAAATTGTGTAATTTCATATTTTTTTACTTAATTTCACCAAAAATGTGTACTTTTTCGATAGTGATACAACTTTGCACAGAGAAAAGTCCAAAATAGCTCTTAAGATCAGTGTAAAATTAAATTCAGTTTTTAGAGTGTACTTTTTTTATTCACATCCAACAATCGGTCTCTTAAGACTAACTCTGAACTAATTTGAAAAGGCAATTTAATTATTAATTTAATAAATCCTTCACAAGCTTTTACTTTGCAATTTCAGATCGTAATTTTTAATTTTCTTCAGCACAGAAGAGTTATTTTTATTGCAAAAAACGATTAATTTAATTTATTATTATTGATAAAAGCTTTACAACAAAATATCGCTTTAAAAAGGAAGTAAAGTGAAGGAGTAAGAATTCAGATAACTTGGTAATTTATTTAAAAATCTTCATGTTGTCGACATAAACTAAAATTTCGGAATGACTAGTTGCCTTCACAACAATATCGTTGATGCACAAAATGCAAAACAACGGACCAAGATGACTGCCCTGAGGGACGTTGGAGTGTAATGTAAAGAAGTCGGATATCAAAGACGGTCAAGGTAGGATTTAATCCATGGAATAAAGTGGAATGGAATTCCAAGAATACTTAGAGGATGATAACTTTGATGAGATATTTTGTCAAAAGTTCTACTGAAATCACAAATTAATTTACGTGACAAATTATATTTCAAAATAAGAAATATTTCATTCATCAAAATTTTATCGTACTCAATTAATTAAGACCGGAAATAGAAAGAACATTTACCAAAAATTTCTTCATTGAGAAATCACAGCACATTTAACCCGATTTGACTCGTACAAGGTATCTCCCCCTCCCCAAAATCGAAAACCATCGAATCGCTTCCCTCGCTTACCCCGGCGAAACCTGCAACTACCGCGAAACCCGCCACAATCATAGCTTGAAGCGATACTTGGTGGGTGTCACGCCCCCCACCACTTTCTACCCCTCCTCCCATCCTCCGCTTGTTTTGCTCATCCGTGAAAACCATCTGACCTCAATCAAGTGTCATTTGGGTTGTTTACCCGCTTCCCCGCCGCTCGTGCCCGCTGTGAATCCCTTGCGCGTACAAGCGGTGTCGTCGCGACGCGGTAACGGTACATGGTGGTGACAAGAGCGCTGCTGACAAGCCTTCTTCACACCACCGCGTCGGCTTCATAAGGGGCGCGGGGGACCCGGAATGAGTGGTATGGCGGCAACTTTCGCTTAGTAATCGATTTGTGAGCTTTTTAAGATAAGTGTCTACTAAAGGGTGGGGGTGGGTTCAAAATGTAACGGGACTATTCATTCCTTTACCCGGAAACAGGTTTACAGTACGGAATGTTGGCTGGTTGGCTGGGTAAGGCGCGCGTCATTCGGTGGAAAGAAGGTGAATGAGGTTGGGTGATATATATATATATTATATATATATATATTATATATATATATAGTAGAAAAGAGGAGACGGACTATTCCCGGTTTTTCGGGGACAGAGAGATTTCAATCAACGAGCCCCAGACCCGTGTGCTATGCCCGGAGGCATCCAAAGCACTCTCCGCAATAACTTTTTCGTCATCAGAGAAGCAACATCTATAGCTCTGAAGTGTTGAAATGTTGTATGCCACCCGGCAAAAGCAGCCGCACCGCAACATCTACACCCCCCGGTATACAGAAAACATGGGATGACGAGGGCTCCAGATGTTGGAGGCTGTGTCTCGGTGCGAGCTGATTTAAATGGGGTTACGAGGGGGATAAATGACGGAGAGGAGAGGAGAGGCATGTAGCCGTGAAATTATCAAATCGGCGACACCTCGCAACGAAGTGCGTCTCGTCGTCGTCTTCGTCGTCGTCGTCGTCGTTGTTGATCGTTGAGTGTTTGCCAGAGCCTCTTTCGATTCGAGGCGTGCTAAGTGAGCGCGCAAGAGGCAATTAGCCCAGCCATCACTCCGAATCGAAGCATAAATATTGGATAATATGCAAATAAGCGATGTAATTATCACCCCCTCCTCCGCCTCCTCGCCGCGCCCTCGAAAGAGAACGCGTACGGAGCTCTGATAAGCGGTTATGGATCGAGGCCTACTAATGGCGCAATCATTGACGTGTCAGTACCGTTAACGTGCGACACACTCTCTAAGCAATAAGCACCTTCCCCCCACCCCCGTTCACACAGTGCGTTCGCAATTCTGTGGTTGCGGAGTGGGGGTTGGTTTTAGGGGGTGAAAATTGCAATCAGGTCGATATAAAACCTGACAGCGACGAAACACCTGATGTGTCATTATATATACAGTATATGTACGTACAGTGACAGATCCAAAAGTAGTAGAATAATCAGTAATTATTTAGAATTGGGACTGTAGACCATAATCACTTCAAAAAAATTTGTACGTATTGGGGACTATTTTTTGGGGTGGAACAAGATATTTTTTACATATTTTGATTGGTATAAACATCAACAATGTCTGTGAAATTTCAAATCGATATCTAAAGTCGTTTTGATTCTACAAGCCCACATTTGTTCTATTATACTTTGTGTAGCGTAAGCCCACATTTGTTCTATTATACTTTGTGTAGCGTAAAAACTTTAAATGCGTTTTTGTCTAAACGTACTTTTTCTGCAGGCGTCGTAAAAATGTGAAAAAACTACTTGAGCGATTGAAAAAAAAAAAAAATTTCAATTGTGGGAAAACTTAAAAAAAAAGGCCAAAACCAAAACCAAACGCGTACCAAATTACCAAAAATGTATGATTTTATATAAAATGAGGTTAGTGCAGTAGCTTACATACAAAACTATATTAATATAAAAATTTTTGTGTTATGCTTACAGATTGATATTTTGGCCAGCAATTTACGAGACGCAATTTATTTTTTTCACTGAGCAGGCTACCATTTTGTTTTTTAATTTTTTTATAAAATGCAAATATAAACTTTAGACATTAATTAAAAAGCATGTTCTATTTCAAATTGATATCTCTAGTCATTTTTTCTGTGCATCAATTTAAAAAAAATACATTTTTCGCGGTTTAACAGTAGGCAGTCCGTTTAAGGGGTTATATACAGTCAGGAGGCCCAAAAAAGTCGATTTTTTAAGGATTTTTGTTGAGATAACCTTTTAAGTTATTAATATAAAAATGTGCACACATATTACGGTAACTCTTGAGTGTATTTTAATGTTTTTTATTCGTAAAAATAATTATTTTAAAAGCTGCTACAGCTGATCTCCGGGAGCAACTCTAAAAAAAGGCGTCTTGCGGTGAGCACGATATCTCTGGACGGGACCACCCAAAAACCAAAAATATTTCGTTAATATATTGTTTTATCTTGTAATTAATCGAAGAAATAAGCAAAATAAGGACTTTTGACAAAATGGCGGTTTCCTAAAAAAAAATTGAATTTTTACAAAAACTTTGGCCTTAAATTGTTTATAAAATGGATAATATTTATCGGTGAGAAAAAACTTTCGATTAATTACTAAAAAATATACTTAAGAAGCTTGTGTTAAAATCTGAAACTGATCGGTTCAGCCATTTTCGAGAAATCTTGCTCACCGACTTTAAGAACACAGTTTTGAGAAAAACGCGTTTAATGTTTCAAAAGCACTTTACATATAGTGAAAAAACTCGTACACGTCATTACAAATATGCGTGTAACTTCGAGAATATTGACCGGATTGACATGACATTTTCTGTGAGTGTACTTTAATATATGTACATTACGAAAATCAAATAATAAAAAAATCGATTTTCTAAAAATCCTGACTGTTTATAACCCCTTAAGGGTATTTACTTTGCATTTATTTTTTAATTTTTTTATTTGAAAGCACAACTCGTCAAGAATATCCAGATTTAGATCGATGGGAGCGAAACTACCGGAGATACAGTGCCTCAAATCTCCCGCCGTTCAAACAACTCAATGTGCCATTAAAACTTTAAACGCGTTTTTCTCCCACTTCAAATGGTCAAAGTCGGTGGATACTGTAACTCAAAAATCTACTTGACCGATCTTCTTCAAATTTCTTAATATTTTAGGCTAAAAATTTAACTGAATGTTCTTGAAATGATACTTTATTATGTGCACAATTTACAAATAAATACACTTTACCATATGCTGAAAAAAAATTTATCAAAGATATGCTTAAAATGAAGCGATACTTTTTTGGCAAATTTCATTGATGTTAAATCATTATAAACAATTGTATTATGTCAGTTTATGGTATGTCATAGTACCTAGCTCAATTATAACGATTTTACACCAACAAAATGAAATCTGACAAATATGTGGCATACATGTAGCAGGAGTCGGAGCAAGTAAAACAAGAATCTGATGCCTCCCACTGGGAATTATTTATCATATTTGATTGGATGATTTTTTAAAGATTTTTCTACAACTGTCAAATGTATGAGCGGCTTAGCGCAGAGGCGTAGTTACAAAGGGAAAGATTTCCTGCCAGTGAAATTTAAAACTCCAATAATTTTTAATGTTACCCTTGGCATTTCGAGGAAAACAAAAAGAAGAACGACCTTTTTTTTCCAAACATGTCAACTTCTTTGGTTCTCTCCTCAAAGTATTTAACATAATATTTTTATAATAACGCTCCGCTTATCTACACTATTAGATTTTAACCTACAAATTAGCTTAGCACTACGCTTAACATTACTTCTGTTTCGCTATTGTAACGTTATTAGTTGTAATAAAATGTTAACGTTATAAATAACGTTATCTCAGTCATTTTTCCGAATTACTGTACTGGCAGATGATGTTGCACTGACACATACAGTATAGTATAAGTGTCAGTGCAGCACCCCCGAGTAACGCGTAAAAAGAAAAAAAAAGTGGCAGTGTGGCTGGAACTGGAAAGAATTTTCCTTTTATCGAAATGAAGTCATCAACATCTGCCCCCCTTCTTTTCTCGTACCCTATGTTTGAAGGAGAGGGGATACGATGACTGCTCAGATAGTGTGACTCACATTTTCTTCCCTAAAAGCGGAAACTTTAATATACCCTGACAGAGCTATCAAAGCAGCCCGCTTTCCTCTTTCTCCCCTCTCCCATATAAAGGCATGTAAGGCTCGGGTATTGCGACGTGAGGCAATATTCCCCCCCTCCCCCCTGATGCGAGGAGACAGTTTTATTGAGTCCCCGTGTCACATGCAGCGTGCATTTCGTGGGTTTGGGACCCTAAACTCTATATAGCAAGCAGGCATCTTTCAGTTTCCGCCCCGCCATTCCTCGCTACGCTCTATATAGCTTTTGGAGCTCTAGAGCGGGAAAACGGGAAGGGGGTGGACAGGATGAGAAGCGCTTCACCGCCCGCTGACACGGGACCAAAGGACGACGCTTTCGACGCCAAATATTTACCTGCCATTGAGACATTTCATGTCCTCGATATTCCATCCCGGCGCTTCGTAATTGCTCCATGGGACGTGAGATAATCGGGCGAAATGAAGTGGTCAAAGATTGGACGTCCTCCGGCTTAATTGCTCGTCACAGCTTTGGCCAATGGCGGAGGGTGTTTTGGAATGAGGCAAGAGATTTTCTTTTTTCTTTTTTAATTTTTTCCCTTGCTTAAATATCGTCTGGTGTTGTCCGTAAGGGGGACTGAAGGAGCTTTTAATTAGACAGTGCCCCCCACTAAGCCCCTTCTCCCTCTCTCCCCTCCCTCCGCCATGTTATCGCCCAATTTCAGCCTTATCCCAGACGATATCGACCCCATGGCGGGTTCATGACCCAGGGGAGCTTCTTCGTGTCACGCGATATTCAAATTCGAAATTAGGGGGGGCACGCACGGATCATAATTTTTCGGATATCCCAATGTGTTTTGCGCGCGCGATGCGATACAGAGGTGGCGCGGCGAGGCGAGCAGGCAAAGTGCGCGATATACAGCTCCGTCCGAGTTGTTCCATCATTCCCGCTGTCACTGCCCGCCGCGCCGCCCGTGTGTAATTTGTCTAATTGGCACACCAAATGGCTGGATTTCAAGCTATTGGTGGGGAGTTCATAGAGGGAAGGGGAGGGGATATACTATAGGACCAAGTTTATTGGCTTTCAGTGCAATTTGCGATGACATGGAGGTGCTTATCAGGAGCATTACAAGTATTTAGGGAATCTAATTTGGGATATAATCGCATTAAGACAGATAAGCGCTTCAGATGCGAAGGTGAAGGCTGACTAGCTGGCTGGCTAATGCGCGTGGGGCACAAACTCTGCCGCCAGAGGGGGGTGGGACTGAAATGGCAATTAGCAAAGATTTTACTCATTTCAGCTACTGTACTTACCGCCAGCTTAGTTTTTATGTTCGTCGTTAATGAAAATTTTATCCCTCCCCTCTTCTGTCCTGCGGAAGGGGAGCTTTAGATGTTCTTTAAATTTGACCGCACTCCGAATAATTTTGCACTTCAATTAACCTAATTTATTATTTTTATTATAGAGTCGTTCTTTTGTGAATTGTAATAAAAATAGCCAGTCAGTCAGTTAAAACTCTGCCGAGAAAGGGTCCAAGATTTATTTAATCTTTTTTAATACCTAATTAAAAAGGTATACGACTCGCGTCTTACATTTTTATTACTGTAGTTGCGCATACTCAACTCATAAATACTTTGAAATATTGCAGAGAGTGGAAATTCGTAAAATTAACACAGGCGTTTTTAATATCGTTTTCATTGTAGGGAAATTGTTTAAAAAAAATTAAAGCAGTCTTGATTGAATTCTTTGATCGCCGATTAAAAAAGATGAGGTGCTGCTTTGTAAAAAACTAATTTATATAAATATTAAAAAAAAATTAAATTTACAAGAATATAAGCTCCGATTTTTTTTCGTTCTCTTCACTGTTGTGGTAAGAATTTTTTATTATTTCCTGCCGGGAAGAAAGATTTTCATAATATGTAGTAGTAAAGATGGTTATTAATATTTTTTTTTAATTTTCTTACTAAACTTGGAAAATTTAAGTTTTTAAAATATGTGAGAAAAATTTCCAATCGAAATTCGTTAAACTGACAAAGTTATACAAATCATCATCAGCCTAGCCATACATTTTTCACGAAACTGAGGAATAAGATAAGTTTTTCAAATATGGATATAAGAAAAAAAGCTGGTCGTTTGTAAAGAAATCTGACAAAAAAAATTATAATTGCCTATATGAAAAAGGTTTGATAATTCACTGAAGAAGTTTTTACATTTTGACATACCCTTGATTCTACATAAAATTTAAGAGCTCTTAATCTTTTATATCGTCGTCAAAAATCATTTAACAGAAATTCGTATTTTACTTTAGCATTTAAAAGAAATCAGTAATCAGTTGATCTCTTATTTTTTGTGGAGGCTTATTTCGTACCTTTCCACATTTTTTACTAGACAAAAAGTAAAATCCTAAATAGGATATACAAAATGCATTTTCAAGTTTTTTTCCATCAAAACCAGAGTCTTTCTACAGCAATGGAATTAAAAAGCTACCTTTAAGATGGCGAGATATTGTAGATAGTGGAGGGAAATATATCATTGATTAAAATGTTAAATTGTGTTTTATTTACACTATTTAAAAATTTCCACAAATACGCACGAAATTTTGGACTGGGTTTCAAAATGGCGGATCCAAGATGGCGGTTGAAAATTTTAAATTTGAAGCCATTTTTATGAAAATTTGTACTTAGGGTTTTTTCGGGATGCTGATTTCAAATCCGCTGTCCAAATTTAGAAATCCAAGATGGCGGACCCAGTATGGCGACCAAGATTTCTCGATTCCAATGGATTTTTATGAAAATTAGTACCGTGGTTATTTTGAGGGTACTAATTTTGAATATTATCAACATTTACAAATCCAAGATGGCAGATGCAATATGGCGACCAACATTTCCCGATTTGAACAGATTTTAGTGAAAATTAGTATAGTGATTATTTTGAGGTCAGATGGCGGATCCACTATGGTCATCACAATTTCTCGACTTCAACGGATTTTAATGGAAATTAGTACTATAATTATTCTGAGGCCAATAATTTTGAATATTATCAAAATTTGTAAATCCAAGATGGCGGATCCAATAGGGTGATCACAATTGCTCGACTATTTTAATGAAAATGAGTACTATTTTTTTTTTACACTAATATTGAATACTATGAAAATTTCTATATACAAGATGGCGACCAGAAAATGTTAATGAAAATTGGTACAATGATTATTTTAAAGCCACTAATTGTGAATATTATTAAGATTTGAATATTCAAGATGGCGGATCCACAAAGGGGTCTTGGGGTTGAAACAAATTCTGGGATATAACAAACTAGAACATTAGAGTAGTGTTTAATTAGTAAGTATTCACCCAACGTCGGGTTGAATATTTACCTAAAATGAAAGTTTAAAGATATGGTAAAGACGATCTTAAAAATTTTTTATATAGAATTGGGGGGATTTCCGGTGTTATCGTAGATAGCTCTAACACTAAAACTATTTAAATTCAATTAGCTAAAATTTCCTTTGAGAAAAAATGTCATGTTCCTTTAAACCAAAATTACATGATGACGGAAAACAATGTTTTATATTTGCTTCGAAAGATTCAGTCAGAGAAGGTGCAAATTCCCTGTATCTCGGAAAGCTGATTGAATATTTATAAAATGACTAATCAATTTCAAAAGAAAACAAAATATAATTTAATAACTAATGAAGGATATTGGATATACCCATCTATTAGTAATGACTAACGTACCGATTACTCGTTACTAATTCTTCATTCATCGATTAGCTATGTGCTCAACTGTTGTTAAATTGAATAGTATGTTTTAATGACAAACGTTTGTTGGTCATTTCGCCTCGTTTACTTTAGAGGTATGTAATTAAAATCGAAATATTTTCATACTGATTTTACAGGGTGGTATTTTTCTCATTGCAACCTACCTTTTTAATAGCCCCCCAATTAAGCTTATTGAAATTCAATTGAATAGAAATAATTTTCCAAAGCTGGCGATGCAATTATGTGATCTGTCTGAGAGAGACTTATTATTTTCCACTTATTGTCGAGCAAGTTAGAGACCTTTTGCACCGAAGGTAGACACATTCGTCGGCTGTGTCACCACAGTGTCAATTAGTGCGGTGCGCCCCTGACTACCTTTCTAAGATGAAATCCATGTACTGGAATCCACAACAGATTTAATGAGCCTTAGAACAATTACCCAGCCTCGAATGTCCTCCCCCCGTGTGACCCCTGAATCACTATCGATGCGGTGCGCTGCACGAACTTTCCCATAACGAGAAAAGATTGTGAAATATTCGCGTCAGTTCCTCAAAGTCAGTGGCGATGGCGGCAGCGGCGGCCCATCAATCAGCCCCATGATAGCAATGGAGACTAATCAAAAGCTCCGACTGAGTGGGACCACTGAAGCTAATCACCTATAAATTCTTCACCGGTGACCGCTGCCCGTCGTGTCGGTCTCTCGGACCTCAATCACCCGGACCCACTTCCTGGCATTGTTCGACCCCAAGATTCCGGCGAGGAAGTGGTGCCGCCGTCCGCCCTCCTCTCTGTCAGAATGCTCAATTTGACGGACATCATCCACCTGTATCCGGTCACACCACCACCACCCTTCTCGAATCGAACGGGTGAACCCGTCAAAGTTGCTCAGGGGAAGAAAAAAAAAAAAAAAGTTAGCCATCCCCTTCGAGAAATTGCAAGTCCAAAAAGCCAAGTTTACCTCAGATTTGTTGCGACTGTAGCCGAAGGAGGGGGACAGTAAACGATTTTGACGTGCGCCGTGATTAATGCAATTCCCGCCCTAATTGACAGCTCTGGGAACCGGGAAGTTGGAACGCCCGGACTGACGGTGCGAGCGGGGGAAACGCGCCCATGTCTGCAACACCTTAACTCGGTTTGACGTTAAGTTTGACGGTTCATGACGAGGTTTTGGGTCGCAACTTGATATTTTTACCCCTGTAACGGGCTGTAGAGACCGGATGGGGGGAATCCCAACTCCCACATCGAGAAAAGTTTCTCCTCTCAAGAGGACGGAAATTCTTTTGATTTCTTGACTCGAATTTTTATTTCTTCGGATTTCTGTACCATGTGAACTTGGCTGTGATCAGAAGGGCTTTTGCTTTACTCTCTTTGGTGCGATAAGGGTGGCCGCCGAAGGGCTCTATATAGGGCCTGATCCCGACCGCCCCCGGGCGGCTTTTGCCACATACAGCACATATAAGCGTGTATAGCCGGCCCCTTTCCCCATCTCCTACCCTCGCCAATGTATACCATCTCATGAATTTTTTATGGAAGGTTGCAGTTGATGCAATAACCGAGATGAAATTTCAAGGACTTTATGATATCGGGGGGAATGCGAGGAAAATTTTAACATATCAAAAGAGAACTCGATTGGAGGATTCCATTTGAAATTTTAATTTGATCAGCCATTTGCCTCTAGCCCGATTCGAAATCGTCGTTCAACAAATACTCTACTACCATTCTCCCATACCCCCTACCGAAAAGGCGGCAATAGAACGAGCTTGTCTCTTTGCTCGTTCCCTTCGGCTTTTGGATGCATTGCCCTCTAGGCAACTAGCTCCTCCTGGCGGACGAGTGCAAAGTTTCTTCCTCCCTCTCTCGTCCCGCCTCGCACCAGGAGCCATCTTTCTTGCTGTCTTCATCGAAAACGAATTAGGAGAAGGATATTTGCCGTCGTCTTTAAAGTAACTAAACTCAATGTAACTCTGCACTTCAGATTGAAGGGGGAATCCCCGGGAGCAATAAGGAATTTATGGGACAGCCCTTTAACCCCCAGCCCGCGAACAAGTGCACCCAAGTCAGCTCTAATACTACTCAAGAGTGCGAGTTAAGCCAACATTATTTTAAAAAGTAGGTTCTTGATCTTCGATGTCTTTAGAAAAAGGATGGTAAACCTCGAATAGAGTTCTTCACTCTTTTCTTTTATTCACAATTTAACAACATGTAGTACTTAATCTTAATTCTCAATATTGGATATACATATGTCTAACTGTGATAACATAAATTTTCTAGAAATAAGGGTTCTACAAATTTAATCTCTCATCTTACATTTCATATCTGTTCAGCTCTTGTTAATGTTATTTCTTTCTCAATATTAAAAATAAAACTGATCAAATTTGAATCATTCGTGCAACCTCTTGTACAGAACCTCATGCTTTATGTTACCATGTATTCATTGAAAATTATTATTTTAATCCACAAGAAATGCTCTACATCCAAAAATTATTTTTAACCAATTCTAAGTTAAGTCGTGGATTGGGATCCTCAAAACCCCTTTTATGCTAATTATCATAAAGTCCTTTGACCAGGACACTCGATAGAATCGATTTGTATATGTTGGAACACATTATTCAGGGACAGACTGTATAAAGCGATGACGAACAGTTCTGGTATCCGATTGAAAAATTGAATTTGTTATTATGCTCTTTACATAGGTATACTTAAATACATTGGCATTCAGAATTAAAGGATCAATCAATAAATAAGATAATTTTCGTTAAAAATTACGAAATTACGCTGTATCTTTGCGAAGAATGAAGGGATTTGGATGAATAAAAGCTCATTTTGAAGCTTGTATTCTTGGAAAAAAATTTCAACCCCAATCACCCCATAAAAAATCCCAAAAGGGGAAAAATAAAATTTTGAAGCAATTATTTACTCCCTCAAAACATTTTTAATTCTTCTACACTATACTTTCTGCTTTTCAATGAGGTTTGGCGCATTACTGTACGGTCATTAATTTAGGAGTTATGGAAGGTCAAAGTTGAAAATGACGTTTTTGTTTTGACAGCTCATAGCTTAGTTCAACAAAATCACAGGAAAATTAAAAAAAAGAAACGTTTTAAAGGGTAAAGTACCTGCTTCTAAAACGCTTTTTTTTTTCAAACCATTAAACTTAACAAAAAATTAAGGTATCATTTCTTTCTTCTATTTTTAATTCTAACTTAGTGATAGGGTATGAAATAAAATTTTGAATTCATAGGTTACAAAGTTAAAAGTACAAGCTTCACAATGAGCTTCATCATTTATTCGTTCAAATTTTCCGATTTTTCGGATGATCCATTAGTTTTAAACGCCAATGTATATACAGTATATGGTATATGTACAAATATTAGCGTTTATTTAACAAATTAATTCTTAGACGAAAAAACTTAATTTTTGAAAATATTTGACGGATACGAGTTTAAGCGAATTTCGTTATTCAAATCAAAGAAGGAATATTTTGAAGTAAATACAAACAATAGTTGAATCAAAAGTTCTAGATAGTTTATTTTATCATTATTATTTTTTATTATTTTTTATTTTCCAAAATGCCAGTAGTTTTGATTCAAAACCAAATATAGTTAATAACAAAAATAAATCATTCGGTTTTGAATACGTGTTGTTTCAAAATTGTTTCTTGTCAAATTATCGATGGGAATTGTTAACTCCAAAGTTGAATGAGAAACGTAGTGAAATTAATAATATTCGGCATTGGCGTCAAAGAATATCTGAAAATTATTGATTTAATGCTATTTCCATTGTATTTACAACCTTTTTTTTTATCAATAACTAGCTGGGTTACCCGGTTTCACTCGGCGTTGGGTAAATACTTACTAATTAAACACTTCTCAAATTTTCTAGTTTTTTATATCTTAAAGATTGTTTCAACCGGAAAACCCTTTGATGGATTCGCCATCATGAATTAACAAATCTTAATAATATTCAAAAATAGTAGCCTTGAAATAATCATTGTACCAATTTTCATTAAAATCCGTTAAAATCGAGAAATTTTGGTCGCCATTTTGGATCCACCATCTTGAATTTGGAAATCTTGCTAGTATTCGAAATTAGTGGCTTCAGAATAATCATTGTACTAATTTTCTTTAAAATCTGTTCAAATCGAGACATTTGGTCTCATATTGGATCCGCCATGTTGGATTTGGAAATTTTGCTAATATTCAAAATTAGTGGCCTCAGAATAATCATTGTACGAATTTTCATTAAAATCCGTTAAAATCGAGAAATCTTGGCCGCCATATTGTGCCCGCCATCTTGGATTTGTAAATTTTGATAACATGCAGAACCAATTTTTAATCTGCCATCTTGGATTTCTAAAATTTGATAATATTCAAAATCAGTGACCTCAAAACAATCATTGTACTAATTTTCATTAAAATCCATTGAAATCAGGAAATCTTGGTCGCCATATTGGATCCGCCATCTTGGGTTTCTAAATTTGGACAGCGGATTTAAAATCAGCATTCCACAAAACCCCTATGTACCAATTTTCATGAAAATTGCTTCAAATTTAAAATTTTCAGCCGTCATCTTGGATCCGCCATTTTGAAACCCTATGTATTATCCGAAAAAAAATTAGCCTATATGTTAAGTTGGAATATGTACTACCTTCGGACAAAAAATGAAAAATATCGATGCAAGCGTTTAGGCCTGATTGAGCAACAAACAAACAAACAAACGAACTTTCATTTTTATATATATATAGGGATTGCTTCAACAAAATTTAAGATTGATCTAAAAATTATAATTTTTTCAGATTTTCTTAAAAATAACGATTTAATAATAAAATATGAACATGTCTCATAATTTTTACTAATTTTTTCAAACCGACGAAAATTTGAAATTCAAAAGTATAAATGCTTTATTTTTTGTTGTAAATGTTAAGAAAAACGATCATGTGGTGTCCGAGATAAGTATTAAAGCAACCGATAAACAAGTCGATATTCAAACTTCATTAAAAATTGACAATGCACAGATACAGGTGGCTATCATAAAATGATGAATAACACAGTGCAAAGCCTTACATAAACATTTATGTAAAATTAGTTCCTCCTTCCGTTGGGATCGAATTCTTCTCTCAACATGTGAATAGCTTAAATCTTTCAATAAAATCGAACAAAACACAAGAAGACACTCCCCAGAGGAAGGAAGATTGACGATTTTTAGAGTGTCACATCAACTCAGATTTACCGCCGTCCACAGCAATTAAGTAGAGCCCTGAGATTTTCGGAAAATTCATAAAAATTCCCAATAAAGGAGCTCGCACGTGAGACATACCGTCAAACGTTGATTGCGGCAGAGAGGGAAGGTCTAAGATGTGTAGAGCGAGAAAGGGCGCAATAAAAGAAGTTCCTTCGGTCGCCACGTCCAGGGAATAAATTTTGAGCGCTCAATAAAAACTGATTCAACAAAACGCGTCGAATGCTCGGTCGAGAAATGATGCTGCTAAGCGTTGTGCACGCTTGTCTTTTTTTTACTATATATACTATATAATATATATATATTTTTTAAATCCATTGACATTAAAGAAAACGAACTGTACATAATGATGCCCCACACACGGCGCCAATAAAATGATTTTCCACTCGAGCCGGGGATAAATCGAGGCGAACAACGTTTCCTCTGTCCCGGCTTGCAGCCCACTTCAGAGCGGAACGCCTTTGAATGAATCGGGCATGCATCTCGCGATCATTAACTTGTAAGTGTTTCGAAGTAATCTGGACAAGGCTCCGCTGCTCCGTGCAGCTCGGCTCGGCTCATCTTCATCGCTCTGGTGAGGGCTGGGGAGTAAGAAAATTAATTCCTAAAAATAATCAGCCATGGGTGCTGCTAGAACTATTTGCTGGAGGGTGCACCGAGAATATGATGCAGTAACAATGATCTCACCTTTCTATTCATAATCCTGTTCCTATGAGCTACCGCACCTACTATATAGCCTATCCTAAATTTGATTAATAACTTATGCATAGAGTGGTCCATCAGGTGGTTTCTTTTTAAAAATGCTATGAAATAAACACTGTTCAATATTTTCAAAAGTTAATTGCTTTATTGAAAAGAGTAAACCCTTCGATTAGTTACGGATCATGATTTCATTTAAAAGGCTGCCTTTGGCAGATCAACTCAACCTGTCAACCCAATGGTCAACATCTCTAAAACGAGTAATTAGAAGATATTTTCAAATTTCACCAACATAACATTTATTTTGAAAATATGTTTTCAATATTTCCCAACGTTATTCAAGCGGAAATCTATTCATAACGTACCGCGGAGATATGATACTGCGTTTCTGTCAATTTTTGAGCGCAGAAAGAGTAGTTTGTGTCAAAATAACATGTAATTTTTAAAAAAAACCAACAGATTGCCCAGCCATATGTACAAAATATTACTGAAATTGGTTGAAGGGTTTAGAAGTTATAAGCCAACAGACAGACAGACAATAATTGTTTTATTATAAGGTAAGAATAACGTACGTTTTAAGTAAGATATTAATATCTAGTATTAATTGAATGAGTATCGATAGTTTTTGGAATATAACAAATGTTATACAGGGTCCGCCAAATAACTTTTTTTTTTTGAAAATGCTATAAAAAAAAAACTACTGAATATTTTTTCAAATTTCTTTTTTTATTTCAAATTACAATCCTTCCGGTTAATGATGGAAAATAATTTCATTCAAATGGCTGCCTCGGCTGGCCATGCAGTAGCCTACACGATCGGTCCAATTTTTAAGTACGTATTATCGATTGTGTGCAGCTGTATTTCACCAATGGCTTCACGAATATTGTCCTTTAAAGCGTCAATTGTCTCTGGCTTGTCAGCGTAACACTTATCTTTGACGGCACCCCACAAATAATAGTCTAACGGTGTCAAATCGCAGCTCCGAGGTGGCCAAACGGCTGCGATTTTCAAAAACAGGGCGCAAAACATCAAGTGTAGCGTCGGCTGTGTGGCACGTAGCCGATCGTGTAGGCTACTGCATGGCCAGCCGAGGCAGCCATTTGAATGAAATTATTTTCCATCATTAACCGGAAGGATTGTAATTTGAAATAAAAAAAGAAATTTGAAAAAATATTCAGTAGTTTTTTTTTTAGAGCATTTTCAAAAAAAAAAAAGTTATTTGGCGGACCCGTTATATAAATTCGATTCATGCAATTCAAATGATTTTTATTTTGTAAATAAGTCCAATGAAAGCCATTCAACTATGTAAATTTAATCGTATCTTTATTCATTTAAGTTTTGATCACTATTCTCCATTCTATCGAAGTGTGGATATTATATTCAAAGGAAAGGGTGAATTAGACAGCATTAATTTTTCTAGAATGTATATTCTAAATCTAATCTAGGTAGGAAATCTATCCTATAATTAGTTTTATCACGATTTTGTGCTGCATCAAAAAGCTACGCTTTGAGACAAACGCGTTCAAACTTAAGACAAGAATATCAATTGAGTTGGGGTTCGTCATCTTCAAACGCCTATATAAAAGTTTAAGCAACTCGAATTTTGATTTAAAATTTGAAATTTGTGCAGTGGTGGCGCCCATAAGCCGTGCCCATTCGAGTCTCAAATGCAGTCATACGTAAATATCTTAATTTACCATCTGAGCCGCATCGCAATACTCAAACCACTTCGTTTTCTTCATTTTTCGGTTCGCTTGAGATGATCTCGCACAGTCCGGGACTATCTCAATCGAATAATTTTCTGGTATCATACGCCCTTCGGCGAAGACAATAATTTTGTCATCACCACTTTATCACGAGAAATTAATATTGGACGACATCGACATTGTACATCGCAAAAACTCTCCAAATCCAGCTGTTTCGTTTTTTCGCCAGCACAACGCAAGTTCACACACACACAGGCCTCGAACTCCGCACTCAAGCCATCATCACGCGGCGGCGGCGGCGGATGATACGAAAATTAATTTGTCCGCGATGGCGGGGGAGGGTGCGGACCGAGTGCAGCGGCAACAGCAGCAGTCGCACAAAAACGAAACAAGAGAAATTTTTCGCTTGAGCGGCTTCGCCGGAAATGAGTAGAACCGCCGAACTCGTGCTTCGCGGCAGATCATGTCTCAGGCCCGCCCTCGCCGTCTCGGCCACCGCCTGGCGTAGAACGAGCTCAGCGCCACGGTGAGCGGCGGTGGCAGCCGGGCATAATGCACTTAGGTGACAAATTGTCACGTTTAATTGTCACCCACTCGTCGGGATGAGTTTTAATATGCATAACGCGGACGAAATTAACGGTAATGAGTTTATTAAGAAATGCAATTGAGTTCTCAACATTAAACAGTGAAAGGTCGTCCGTTATGGGTGAGTTTTATTATAAGGAATACTAATTTGTTTTTAACGAATAAAAAAGGTAAATCAAACAATACTGCGTGAAGTAGTTTTTAATACTCGAAAGAACTACAAATTAAAAACTAGAATCTACATCAAAATCTAATTTTATCAGAAAGGCAGTTTTTAAAATTTAGTTTTGGTTTAGGAAGGAGGTTATATTTGGTGTTAGCTGTACCAGCTTAAAGCTTAAAATATATTACAGAAAAATGGCACAATCAAATCATTTGCTAACTGTTGCATAATATCGCATATTGAAATCGAAAAACTACGTTTTGCGTGATTCGTGCAAAAACAGACAAATATAATTTACAAATTCTTATAATAAATTCCAAATTAGAAGCCTCAAAATACCTTTTGTACTAATTCTCATTAAATTTCCTAGAATTTGAGAAATTTGGGTTGCCATATTGGATCCGCCATATTGGATGCGCCATCTTGAAAAAATTTGATAGTAGATTTGAATTCAGTTCCCTCAAAAACCTCCAAGTATCAATTTTTATGGTAATCCCATGAAGTTTTAAATTGTTGGTAGCTATCCTGGGCCTTTCATTTTGAGACCTTATATTTTATTAAAACTAATAATATCGCGTTTTTTTTAATAATCTATTTATATCCGGATTACAGATCGTTAAGAAAACGATTAAGAAAATATACGAAGCATGGCAACGAACCTTTTTATCTATCTTGACACACATTCACTGGATACTGATTATAATTTTGTTATATCTATAACATATATATAATATGTAAAAAGATTCAAAAATTACAAAATAATAAATATGAGTAAAAATACATTAAAGTTGAAATATTATAATTAGAAACAATATCAAAAGTATATCATAAAATTATGTAACAGATTGAGTTTGAGATCTCCTCACGAATTTAAAAAATTATTCCACTGAAGACAAAAGCGATGATTAATAAAAATAGTTTGTTGGTATCTTTCAATTCACGAGATATTATAACTTTGAAAATTTGAAAAGTGATATATTTTCATCATTATTTTAACCCATTAACGCCGAGGTGATCAGAATTTTTACTGACTTTTCAACGTGTTTATTTATTATGTTATCGGACCAAAAAAATAATGCAATACCTCTATTCCTACGCGAAATTTGATGCTCTTTCAGAATCTGAGCTCAAAATTTCGATTAGACACAGAGAAAAAAAAATATGGTCGATTGAAACGTGAAAAACGTGAAAATTTTCGAAAAAAAATTTTTTTGCATTTTTTTTCACAATGATACCGCAAAGGTATCAACTTTTTACTATGATCAGAGGTGATCATGGCACTCGAACATTAAGAGGAATTTTTTTCAGAAAATTTCATCGACGCGTTTTTTCAAAATGGCGGCGAGAATGAAAAAATTTTATAAAAATCTTAATCTATCGTTTTCTTAAAAACTATAAACTTTAGACATTTTACTTTTCGAAATTATATAAATAGAATGGTGTCTGGTACAAAAATTAATTACAAATTTTGGAACTGAAAGACTACAAACAAGTGAATCTAAGTAGAACATTATAATTAAAAAAGAAGGTGTAAAAAAGTACATTTCCATAAATGTAAAACATTGAACCTCAGCCAGTACGAATTTTCATGTTTAAAATTTCGCAGTTCTTCAAATTGAAATTTGTATGTTCACTAAATATTTTGAAAAATATTTAATAAACCTTTTTTTTCAAAAGTTGGAATTTCACATTCTTTGTTACATTTCTTAAAACTTGAGAAAACATTTAAAATCAGCATCCCCAAAAAGACCACAATACATGATTTTAATGAAAATGTCATAAAGTTTATGATTTGAACTTCCACCATATTGTATTCATAAATCATAAGATTTTGTATACTACCAGCCAAAATCCCACAATTTCTAAATTTCGTTAACATTCCATAAATTTTCAAATTTAGCTTTTTTTTCTAATAGGTATCATTGATGATGAAGAAGTTTTAAATATGTCAAAAAAGTCACAAAATTCTTTATGATTCTATAATAACTAAGAAAGTTATATGTAAGATAATAAAATGTGTCTTCTAAATTAGAAAGAAAAGTGAACCAATTAAAAATCCTATTTCATTATGGCTGTGAGGAAAGTGGTGCCGTAGTGTTGAAACTGCATTAGATTAAACCCTAATCCGAAGAACTTTAAATATTTTTAGATTTAAAACCGCAATTTGTTGGTGATAGCACTTAAGACTGAATGACAATTTAACAGAAATACATTTCAGCAAAGACGTGCGTCAACGTCATAGGTATTAGTGTCTCGTTAACCGAAATTATTGCCAGGAGGACAAAAAATCAGTCTCAAACAATACGTTCGCCTCCCACAAAGTGTTTCAAACTACATATATCCGAGCGTTTTTCACAGCTGGCTGTAAAACTTAAAACTTGCAAGGAAACGAAGAAGATTCCTAGAGAGACAGTGCAGTGCACAGTCTCATGGTAAAAGGGAATTCGGTCAAATCGCCTCGTAAAAGAAGTAGTCCACATTTTATGTGACGGCGCGGCGAACGGCGGCAGCGATCAGAACTAATTTTAAACGCCGTAAAGCTCATCTATAATTGAATCATCATTTAAAGCATGGCGTCGCATCCGACTTTATGATGCACAATGAATTCCTCTACAAAGTTTCCTCGGGGTGGGATTAGTAATTTTTTTTTTTTTTTTTTTTTTTTTTTCTCGCCTCCCGGGACATTTCTTGGCATTGGTTTTGAATGGTGCATGCAAAGTTAGTGTTTTATTTTTTCGATGTCATCCCGGCGAAACGCATAAATTCCAGCTGTGGTGAATCATTTGGACACTTTTGTGAAATAAACACGACACAACAGTACACAACAAAGAAGACTTTTTTTTGTAGTTTTCTTCGTTTTATGTATGTATATTCGGTTTTAAAAACCCTCTCTGATCCAAACCAGGCCATATGTGCTCCTTTGCTGCATTCAACCAACAGAGAGAGGGCGCTACTGCTGCTGCTGGTCTCTGAATCGAATTTCATTTTCGGGAAACGAAAAAGCAATTAGACGAGGGCCCGCGACCGGGTGTCGTGGAAGCATTAAATTTTTATGGGTGCCCTGCTCTCATAATATGACGAATGGACTTAACTCAGGATTATATACCAGGAAATATACCCAAGGATTGGATTAACATCAGCCTCGCCTCACTGCAATTACGTCAATTATCCGTTCTTAATGACGACCTAATGAGGCGTCTCAGGGAATCGGGGGGTTGCTGCTGATCACGTGCATAATTCCCTCTCAAAGACGAAATTTCCAAATTAAATGAAGTACAGAGTAAGCCGGGGAGTGTTTACGTACGAATCATTAATTACTTGGTCTCATTTTACGAACGAAGGGGTTCGTTGACCCATAAAACCTTTGATTCTAAGAACAATATGTTCTCTCCTCTGAATGAATGAAATATGGCGGAGCAGTGTAAACGTACCCCCTTCCTTCCTTCCCTTCTTCGCCCACATGTTGCGTGCATTTGTGGAAGAAAAAAAAAAATAAAAGTTAAACTAAATATCGTTCTTCTTAGAGGGAAGTAAATATCTCAGCTTGGCTTCGGTCTAGCCAAGAAAATATATTGTGTGTAAAAAGTAAACGCAAGATTCTTTAGAAGAACTGCCAGGAAAGCTTTTGTGGAGCAATCACGCAACTGCGTCTGAATTATTAATAACTTATCGTTTTCACGTAATGGTTTCGAAGGGAAAATTCTATTAGTTATTCTTGGACTAACTGCTAACATAAGTTCATTTAAAATTTTAATTTTTCCTGATTATATCCCGCACGATATGAAATATTGTATGTTTATGGATTTGTTTGTTCTCCCATAATTTCAAAATAACTACAGCAGCAGTTGTAGAAACTATACCATCCTAAAAATAGCCTTACTTGATATTCAACTTCAGCAGGATAGGGTTTAGTTAGTGGCTTTTTATTATATAAATATAATATAAAACATGATGCGTATAGCATTACAAAGTTTAATTGTTTTTATACTTATTATATAATCTTTTAATGCATCGGATCGCCTGGAAGGTTTGTTTTGATTTTACATCAAATATTAGAAGAAGAAAACCTTTTACAACAAAATATAACAAATTTTTACATGAGTTGACTTACTCTACAATTAAAATTACTAAAATCTGTCAAGTCGTCATATTGAAAGTAATCAGCTAATTTCCGATACTGATTTTATAACTCAGTAAAACGAACGTTTTGACACAAATTTCGTGTTTACAGACTGTCATGCAGTCATGCAATTCGAAACTGCCAACAATTGTCGATATCTTGCGAAAATGGTATCATATAAGACGAATCGACTAAAATTTGACAATCGTTGTAACTTACGTAAACTTGGAAGATGTAAGTGAGAAATAGTAGAAATATTCACATATACAGTGGTTTCAAAATTCAACTTTCAAAATTCAGAGAAAAAAACCCTTACATTGCAGTTAACAAAACACCAGAAAATTATAAGTTTTGTTCTTAAAGATTGCGTCATTTCATCCGCAGGTTAAAAGTAAATGTACGGGGAATAAAAGGAAAATCATGTGGTGACAGGAAATTGCTCAGAGAACTGTCAAAACTCGTCGGACCTATCGTAGTGACGGCGTGTATAAAATTTGTCATGGGGTCTTCAAACTTAGCGCCCTTTTTTTTATTCTCCGAATTATGAACGGCTGCACTGGGTACATAACCACAAACGCGAAGATGACTTACTTATCATGAAATTGCGTCAGTTAAATCTGTATTCTATAATCTAACAAGGAGACCGCCAAGATTGTCCGCCTCTGATTTCAATGATTTTTATATATGTTGTTATATTTGAGTAAGTGAGTAATTACCCAAAAGGAATTCACGCAACGCTCAATAGTTTCAAAGTTGCTTCTACTAAGCAATTTAAATATAAGTTCAGTTTGCATGCGGTTGGCAAGGCGGCGCGCGTAGCTTTAGTGGGCAGCGTGACGTGGCTTGCACGTAGAGGGTCAGAGGTTCGTTTACCGCTAACGTAAATTTTTTTTTTTTTATTCGTTTTATTTTGCTTCAACATTTTCCAAGTAATATAAAAAGAAAAAAATATCAATAAAAACGTCGATACCTTTTTTGGAAAATATACAGGGTGTTCAGAGGTGGGAGGTCAATACTGAAGGGGGTGAAAGGTCAGACCGAGACAAGCAAAAAATCGTATGGGTGGGGGGGGGGGCATCTCGCACCGTTTGGCAGTTACAGGGTGATTCGTAAATCAGGATTTTGCCTTATATGGGAACCGCTCTTGTATTTTTATCTTTTTTTCTACGCATCGCAGCGGCCCCAAACTGATTTCAAAAAATCACACCACCCCCCTATCCCCAACCCCTTGGCCACAATCCCCCCTGCAAGTTGAAAAAATTAACTTTTATTTAACGATTTTTCACCTTTCGCCCCACTTTTCTCCCAAATTCATGTTATTAACATACCTACTTTTTATTTTTTTTAAGTTGCCTATCTAATTACCTTTCCAAAAAGGTGCAACATGCCCAGGTAGAAAAGGGTTGCAAAAGTCCTGAAATTAAAACATCCTCACAGGTACCTAATTACTTTATTGCACCATAATGGAAAATGTCGTTAAGTAAACAATTTTTATGACAGCATGTTCGGAAATGTTTGTTTAGGAAACAGAGGTAATACATTTTTATTTTTTCAGCAAAACAGTAATAAAATAATAAATGTAATCCCGTTAAATAGCGTTATTAGTTTATTATATCCAGTATTGACTCTTAAGTATCCTGACGCTCCGTTTCTAATACCTCCTATGAATTATGGTATAAAAATAGGTAAGTTTGAAAGGACATTGACCACAGTTGAAGAAGCAAGCGATAAAACCGGGTGTTTAATAGAAAAAATTAAGATAAAATGGCAGAATTCAGTGTTGACGAGTATGCCGATATAATTTACGTGCACGGTTTAGTAGAAGGAAATGATAGTGAGGCCGTACGAGAATACCAAAGGAGATTCCCGAATCGGCGGGTACTCAACAGAAGGGTATTTTCAAGGACTTTCAGAAGGTTAAAAGAAACCGGAAGTGTAACCACCCCCAGAGCAGAAACCCGAGCAGGAAAATCGGGCGATTCAGCGGACCCCGACCAACAAATCCTCAACATCGTCAGGAACAGCCCTGTAATAAGCATCAGGCAGGTCGCACGAAGGTCAGGATTGTCTTCAGGGAGAGTTTGGACCGTTGTGAACCGAGAGGGACTACATCCATACCACCATATCCCGGTCCAAGCACTAGGGAAGGAGATTCCGAAGGACGATTGCAATTCTGCACTTGGCTGTTCGAGTCTGACATCGAAAACAGAAGGTTTCTAGACCGAATTCTGTGGACGGATGAATCGCAATTCACCCGGGATGGCATCACAAACTTACACAACCTCCACACCTGGTCAGATGTGAACCCACATAGGACCAGGTGTCGGTCCTTCCAGCAAAGATTTAGTGTCAATGTCTGGGCTGGCATCATCGGCAACCAGTTGATAGAACCCTTCATCTTGCCCCAAGTGCCGAATAGTCAGCTATACTCGGACTTTTTGGAGAATATCCTTCCGGATCTGTTGGAGGACATCCCCCTGGCCACCAGAAGCGCAATTTATTTACAGCTCGACGGAGCACCTGCGCATACTGGGAATATTGTTAGGGCAAGGTTAAATGAAAATTACCCAGAGCGCTGGATTGGACGAGGTGGACCGATTCCTTGGCCTGCTAGGTCACCGGACCTTACTCCACTGGACTTTTTCTTATAGGGAATGATGAAAGATGAAGTTTACTCAAGACCAATCAACACCAGAGAAGAATTAGTTACCAGGATTGTGACTGCAGCCACGAAAATACGGGAGAGACTGGCTACCATAGACCTCAAACGTGAAATAAAACGAAGGCTACTTGCATGCATCGAAACTAGCGGAGAACATTTTGAACAGCTTTTAAAGGACAAACGTTTTAATTGTAATTAGTTTTTAAGCGAACAAAATGTATTTTTTAGTTAACTTAAGTATAATTTCTTAAAAATTCGAATTGTCATGATATTCTGTAAAAGGATTTTTGTAAATAAATTTTCGTATCCTTTTCCTACCTGGGCATGTTGCACCTTTTTGGAAAGGTAATTAGATAGGCAACTTAAAAAAAATAAAAAGTAGGTATGTTAATAACATGAATTTGGGAGAAAAGTGGGGCGAAAGGTGAAAAATCGTTAAATAAAAGTTAATTTTTTCAACTTGCAGGGGGGATTGTGGCCAAGGGGTTGGGGATAGGGGGGTGTTGTAAACTTTTTTGGAAAGGGCTTCCAAATAGTGATTTTTTTAAATCAGTTTGGGGCCGCTGCGATGCGTAGAAAAAAAGATAAAAATACAAGAGCGGTTCCCATATAAGGCAAAATCCTGATTTACGAATCACCCTGTAACTGCCAAACGGTGCGAGATGCCCCCCCCCCACCCATACGATTTTTTGCTTGTCTCGGTCTGACCTTTCACCCCCTTCAGTATTGACCTCCCACCTCTGAACACCCTGTATATAAAAATAACATGTACTTCATTTATAAAATTGAGGAATAAATTTTCTAATTTCATAAAATAAAAATAAACGAATAAAATAATAAAAAAAAAAATTACATTAGCAGAAATCGAACTTTGACCGTCAACGTACGAGCCACGTCATGCTGCCCACTAAAGCTACGCGCGCGCCGCCTTGCCAACCGCATGCAAACTAAACTTATATTTAAATTGCTTAGTAGAAGCAACTTTGGAACTATTGAGCGTTGCGTGAATTCCTTTTGGGTAATTAATCACTTACTCAAATATAACAACATATATAAAAATCATTGAAATCGGAGGCGGTCAATCTTGGCGGTCTCCTTGTAAGTATTAGATTTATGGCAGTTCTAGCACTGCAATTGAAATAGTTAGACGATAAAAAAATTTCTTTCCACTGCAAAATTATATACACCTATCCATAGGCGTGTGCACAGTGGGTGCCGTGGGTGCCTTAGCACCCACAAAGGATTTTGGCTAGGCGCCGGAATTCGGATGGAATAAAAATTTGAAGGCAAACAAGTCTTAAAAGGAAGCAGCTTATTCCTAAATTCCAATGATGATTACATTCAACTCTGCTGCACTTCTTGGATTCACATTCAGATTATTTCCCACTGAATAACAAGGGATTTCAGTGAAGAGCAAGGGGAAAGGTTCCACCAAGATATTAAAACTATGGAAAAAAGATTTCAGGACCGATGGGATGAAAACATGATGGCTGATTACTGTTGGTCATTAAAAATGTGATCAGAGAGGAGTGAAGTGTAAAAGAAAACCACTTTTGAGATCCTTTGAGGAAAAAATAGTTAGATACCATAAAAAACAATGAATGCGGGAAAATTCTAGATATTCGGGGGTAAGAAAAGTAATAGTAAGTTTAAAAAAATTCGTTCCAGTGCAACATTTATCATTGTATAGACTTTTGATACAAAACATATAGTTATAATATTTCTCCCCGATTTACTCATTTTTACTTATTCTGAACTTGAAATAACCTTGGATCTAACTTGATGGATCAAATGATTGGATTCAAGCTCAGCTGCCCAATGAACGTATAGCTATCATATGTATTTGTCTCTGGTTTACTCATTTTAAACTTGAAATGACCTTGACTCTGGCTTGATGGGATCAAATGGATCTCGGGTTCGAACTCGTGGCCCGAAAACCGCATAGTTATTATATCCTTTCAGATTTATTTCTTTTTACTCATTTTGACCCTGAAATGACCTTGACCCTGATCTGATAGGGTCAAACCGACCCCGGATTCGGATTCAGCGACCTTGAAGATATATAGATATACCTCTTATGTTGACTTAACAGTTTCTTTGTAAATTTGAACTTCAAATGACCTTGACCCTGATCTGATGGGGGGATTCGTATTCAGCGAACTTAAAAATATAAAGATGTTGTTTTTTCGTGGGACTGTGTTATATTTAATCCAATTTTCTTTCCCATTATTCAAACTGCTATATACTCTTCTTTTATCAGACAAAAAGTAAATAATTAACTTATAAAGAAGTTTTATGGAAATTACCAAATTTTTAATATTTAATTGCAGTTTTTGAAGCAATTAAAAAATTTATATTATCTTAGTATGGAAAAGTAAAGCAGTAATGTGATATATATGCATATAGATATGTATATTATATTTTTTTTCTCATAACCTGGCTGAAAGTAGGATTTTCCTTCCCGCTGATTTTTAAAAAGTGCTACTTTCCAACGAAATTATAAAAAACCGCTGTCATGTCAACTGAGTATGCTTTTCAGACAGCAATTATTGCTATGAAAATACTTATAATTATTAAAAATTCCTGTAGAGCCATAATACATTATTTTCCTAAATCTTAAGTAGAAAGTGATATTTTTGTAACCATCAACTGTAGGAAAATTATAACTCTCTGCAATAGTTTCAGGCAAAAACGAGCATTTAGGGTTTACTGCTTACTGCCTCCGGTACGCATAAAACTTACTTTCCCCCGATCATTTAAGGTTTACGGCTTTTCTACAGGAGGGAGTCTTCCCCTGCGGGACAGCCAAATATATATATGTACATATAAGGGCAAGTGCAAAAGGCGGCATTTTTATTGTTGGCACCCATAATAAGAAAATCCTGCGCACGCCACTGCACCTATCCCTCAATTTGCACGGTACTTGATTTACATGGTTTTTAAATTTGTAGAAGAATATTTCTATACGTTATTTCGATTATTTTACATACGAACCCATATGAACCGGTTTTCATTTTTTTAAGGAGTACAAGCCCACTTTTTGAACATATCATTTTAGTAACTTCTGTAGTTAAATCTTAACATATAGTTTTCATATGATTTCTTCAAAAATTGAACTTACACCACTTTCAAAAGTTTCCACAAACTAAATTTATTATTGAAGGGATCCTTTTCGTTAATTGTAGACATTTAAGGTAACAAGAAAATGTATAAATAAATAACAGGAAGACTAATTTTACGTTTTTAAGGTTTAATTAGATAAAATTACATTACATACTGTAGTCCAATAATTTAAAAGCTTTTTTGAATCTTTTGTGCTTGTTTATATTCACACCGTCTAAATTGAGTGATGGATGTATATGATTAAGTCCCTTATTTGACTCCAATGTAATGAGTTTAAAAAATGTGTTTATATAAATATTATATGCCTTAAATACTCTAGAATCTAGCCACAACAAAAAGACAGAAATATCTTACAATAGAATTTTAAATTTAATACTTTAGTTTATTTATACAAAAACCTTTAAAAAAAAAACCTCCATAATACAAAAGGTTGTTACATGACTCGCGCGTTACCACCTGAATTCAAATTTATTCATACTTCACAGTTCAGGCATCAATTTGATGACCCTCTTCGAAATTCGTAGCCTAATCTGGCGTGCCTAATCCCTCCTGTACCTTTGTACCTGGAAACGTTCGCATAAATCGTATCACTTACACAAAGCGTTCCCGGTCCCTGGTCCCTGATCCCGGGTCCCAACGACGAGCGGTCCTTCCGTTTTGCCCGCTTGTCGTCGTCATCCGCTGCTTAATCATTCTGTCGCCGTCCTATCGAACCATGGCCAAGAGGCGGGCAGCGGCGGAAAACACATTTTTGTTTAGGGGCCCGCGCGCGTACGTTTTCAATTTGGAAATTAAACACACCTTCGAGGTGGCGGCTCGACTCGGCTCGGCTTGACGCGGTGTTCGACCTGTTGATGACGACAATGGACGAGATATTCACAAACCGTCCCAGTCGCCCGCCGTCGCCTGGCCATTTCCCCGAACGGCGGGAAGCCGCTCCTTCAGGACAATTTGAGGGAAACAACCTGAGCGGAAGAAGGGGTAGACTAGGGTAGGGTCGTCACACAATGGGAAGTGAAGTGAGCCACACTTCCCCTAAACCTGGGAGGGGCTGGCTAAAATGTCGGCCCTAATTCCACATTTCCTTCAATTCTTTTTTCCCCAATTGCTGGGTGTCCCGATCCCGAGGCCATTGGCTTATCCTTTCATATCCCGGGCGGGCCCGTACCAACACAACACGCCTCGCCTCACCTCTAGCCGATTGATATTCCGTTCTAGGAACACATCGCAGTGCTCAAGATTAATGGCCCATTGTTGTGGGTGGTAGTTCGCCGGGATGGTGGTCGGGAATCCGGGAATCCGGGAATCCGGGAACACCAACGGCGCACTAATAAACCCATGAATTATGGATTTTCGGCCACTTTCTTCAAATCGTTACCGCTCTCCTCCGTACGCCGCCACTGCTCCACATCCGCGTCCTTCGCCCATTCTCGAGCGGCAGGCGTGTAAGGACTTTCACAACAGTAGCGGCGGCCGAGGGCAGGGTTCGATGACAATCAGGAAGAGGATAGAGGTTTGGGGGTCTGCACCATCCTGCAGGACTCGGCTTCCTCAGCCGGCCCTCCCTCCCTCCCGGGCAATCCACGGAATCTCCGGGCAGGATGTAACAGCGATAATGATAACATCGCGACTAATGTGACAATGGATGACGCCATATGGGCTTTCTCAAGTTTGTTTAATGATTGCTTCTTTCATATGTGTGTATAATGGGTGTATTTGTATACGTCGTATGAGCAAAGGATTTTCGGGGATTCCCCTCCGCTCTGTCGAGGTCCAGGCTTCGGGGCCCTGGGTAAGAAGGGCTTCCTGGACCCAGGACTCGCATATTCGCTCTGAATTTTGATGGGAAATGCGGCGCAGGACGCAAGCGAAACAAGCCACATAAATTATTCTGTGAGAGATTTGAATTAAAGATTTGATTGCTTAATGCGTTATTTATGAGAGCATGCTGTGGCTGGTGGGAAAATTTCGGTAAAATTAATTCGACAGCGGCGGAGCCCGCTGGGAGGATTTTCCACTTTCTTATATTCCTTAGAGCATGATGTAAAGGGTCTACAAATGGGACCAAAGATTCCGATCACTCTTGTAAATTTTAAAAAATTTTCACTTTTTTTTTTAAAACCGCAATAACCCTTGAGCGGTTAACAGTTTCAGCTTTTAGTTTCTTTTCAATAAACAGTAGCAATATTTTCTATTTTCTTATATTTGCCTTGAATTCCAATATCTTGGTTCGTATTAAAGACACAACGAAAATAAAAACAAGATTTAAGACATATTTAATAGCGACTTTCATATTTACATTCTTTTGTAGCTGAAAACTACGTACACTAAAACAATTAAGGGAGCAAAAAAAATTCCAAATTTTTCGTTGATTTCGTCTAGGAGAAAAAAAATGTTTGGGAACCTCTGGTCTACAGGGTCAAAAAATTGCATTTTTTTAAGGATTCTTTTTTCAGTCTCTTCTTAAGATATTGCAACAAAACTTTTTTTAAGACATTATCGAGCCTTTATATACAAGAAAAAAAAATGTCATTAAATTTTCATTTTTTGTCTTACTTGCAGGGGGCTCGGTATGCTTCAAGATTTTTCCATAATAACATGGATTATTCGAATAGATTCTTCAATTATCTTGAAAATGATAAGAGATAACATGAAGCATCGAGGGTTTAACACGTTAACGCCGGCGTGTACCACCGGTGGCTCACACGCGAATAGTTCATCTGGCGGTGTGTACCACCGGTGTCTCACATCAGCTTTTCGTAACATATAATAAATAAAACTATTATGTCTTAATAAAGGTATAGTAAAAGGAAACTGCACTTTTTTTTACTACTGCCCGATGAAGTGAAATACAAAACACTGCGCCAGCGCACAGTAGGCCCAGTGGACGTTTTTCGTCTCATAAATCTGTAACTTTTTTGTTTGTTGACATATTTCTATAAAATTTGCTGTACATATTACTGAGTATATAGGTCTTCTAACTACGGTACCAAATATTAGTATATATATTTTTTAAATCTTAAAATTAGTGTTTTAAAAAGAAGTTTTTCTTTCTCATAGCAAAACCCAAGCTTATATTATGTTTATTTTTTAATTAACCATTACAACTTTGAGATTGTTATGTTAAGGAATTAAAAACTTAATATTACAATTCTCGAGTACAAAAAAACCATAAAAATAACTACTTGAAAACTTAACCTTATTTTACACTTATTTCTGTAAAACTTCCGTTTAACAACAAAATTCGATTAAAATATTATTTCAATAAAATTAACAGTTATGAAAAGCAATCTAACAAAAATTTTCAAAATTTTTAAATAAAAAAATATAGGGTTTTATTCACTTCATAAAGTTTGTTAAGAATTTTAAATGTTAGCGCTGTTTGCCCATACTTACTGAGATTTATATTGCATTTTATAGTCAATTTTATCTAGAATAAGGAGGAGTAAAAAAAACTTGTAGATTTTTTACGCTATTTGGAAATGACGATTTTCTTAGTATTTCCTTGCCATTTTCTCGCTAATTGCATTGGATTTTATTTAAAATTAGCAATAAGGGCTTAAAAGATTCCAGTGCATCTCAATCAATATAAAAATTGAAAGTAAAGTAAAAGTAAGTAAAATAACTAGATGATTCTATGTAAAAAACAGAATAGTCCAGAGGAAAAATTTGCCGAATTTCAATTTTTAAATTTTGTGGTGCATTTTTAAGCCCTATACAGGCAAAAAAAAAATATTTTCTAAAAAACGGCTTCCCGGATCTGGATTTTTGGCTAAATCTGTAGGCGAGAGCTGCTGATAAGTCGGATTTTTTGCATTTGTATATTTAATTAACTAAACCCTCTTTACTTAACGTAGAAAAACTCATTCTAGAGGTCGAATTTAACAAAATCAATTTTTTTATAAATTTTTAGCTAAAACTTTGTAACGAACGTAAATTAAAATTTTAGGATACTTCGATTTTTCAGCGACTCAAAAAACCAAATCCTAAAGAATGTATAACAGTTAAGCGTCCAATTTTTCGAATTTAAAACTTTTTTCATTTTTAAAAAGGCGGGGTATATACAGTAGAATCCGGATATAACGACCCTCAAGGGACCGGCAACACTTAGTCGTACTAACCGGACGTCGCACAAAACGAACGAACACCGAAGAATGAATTTAAGCTTGTTTTATGTATTAATATTACCGTAATTATGAAATAATAATATACATAGTTAGATTAACTTATATTTGAATAAAACAAATTCATATTAAAATAAACAAAAAATAACTTTAATGGAACTTAACCCATTAAGTCCCAAATGTCAGCTTTTTCGCCGCTGCGTTCGGCCGCTATATTTTTAGTGAAAATAGTGTCTGAAAAATATGTGACACACTAAATCCGACGCAAAATTTAATGATCTTTCAGAATCTGACCTCAAAATTTGCAACAAATGTGTGGTTCAAAAGTTGTAAACTAATTTATGCAAAAAAACGTGATTTTGAAAAAAAAAATTTCTGGTTTTCCAATTTTCCACAAGGAAATCATTTGAAATTTCATTGTTTTCGTGCAAATATCGTGGTCTCGACTCCCAAAGTATAAGCTCCCGTTGTTTAAATGAAGGATTTTAATGTTTAAGCACACAAAATGGCGGTCGGGACACGAAAAGATGAGAAAAAGCTTTCGGAATTTTTTACTCGAAAACAAAGGGTTTTAGAGAAAAATTGTATTGAACAAAAAGTGATTAGTATTGATTGAGAAACCCGTGTGAATTTTTTCAAGCAATTTTTGGATTTTTGGATTTGATCATTTTTTGAAAAATCCAAAAATCTCATCAAAAATTCTGAAAAAATTCACACGTGTTCCACAATCAATTCTAAGCACTTTTTGTTCTATAATATTTTTCTCTAAAACCCTTCGTTCTCAAGCGAAAAAATATCTTGAATTATAAAATAAGTTAGAAAATTTGACTTTTTGAGTGCATGGGGACCAAAAATAAAAATATGTATAAATTCAGTAAATGTCATTTTTATTTGAAATTAGTTCCAGTTGAATCAAACATTTTTGACAGATACATATTGTGATTTAAAAAAATCGACTCCAATCGAATCCAAACTTGGTATGAAGGGCGAAGGCCTCTATATGCTTCAGTATAGTTTTTACCTTTAGCATAAAAGGACTCGATTTTTCTTCGTTTGTAAGGTTACTCATTTTAAATTACACGTATTTCTCTTTATGACATCTCAACAGAAACTGACAACAGTCTAGTATATAGCTACGTCAAAAAATCATGTTTTTTTGCGTATTTTTGATTTTTTCATGGTTAATTTTTTTCTGGAGAAATTGTAGCCATCACCATTGGAAAGAATATCTTGAAAACATAGGAAACAGTGGTTCTCGATTTTTGTTTCTTCGAATTCATCAAATGGCGGCCAGATGCCGAAATTTCGTCCTGTGAGCGTTAATGGGTTAAGAAATCAAAGGAAAGTCTCTATAATAATACTTAAATAATTAATAAGTATTCTGTTATAATTTTCAAAATTTTCTATATTTACAACATTCGAAATAAGATGACATGAAATCACAGTGTCAACTTTCCAATAAATTCTTTCTCATACTCTCTCGGTATTTTTGAAAGGTATTATAACGATCTTTGTTTTTTTCTCTAATGTAGATGGTAATAATTTGCTCACGCTTGTAAGACGTACGAGTAAGTTAGCTAACTCCAATCTTTCAACAAGGCGAATTGACATCTTAACTTGAGGAAAACTGCTTTCAGTCATCAAAGTACTATACAAAAAACCCACTTTCAGCCGATGCGATGTGGCGGCACTCAAAGACGCAGCATGATAAATTGCTCCCTCTGAATGTGCTGCTGCAAAACCGCCAAATGGAGCCGATGATTTTCGCTGAGGTGTCGTGTCATATCTAGCTTCACACCTCTCTAAGATTGCAACATGATGAATTAGCAGAAAGTCCCAACACAACACCAAGAGTATCAAGCATCTTCTTCTAGGTTCACCTTTCGTGACGTTGATTGAACGTGCCCTCGCCAGCAAGCGACATCGTCAGTGAAGCAATAATGCACACTGTGCGCCAATTTTTCGAATCACGCAACCCTAAATGGCGTAAAGCATAATTTTGCAGCCCTCACATAAAATCTTTCATTTTAATAGCTACAAAGGGTAACATTGTCTCCGGCTTGATCCCTAGTTGTGCCCGGTAGATGGCGTAAAAAACGTTATGCTTCTACACAGTCCGTCAGAAGTGGGATTTAGCTAAAGAAAGTTCACGGAAGGTGCGCTCGGAAGCGGTGAGGAAGGCGCCCGCGAAGCGAACTTTCTCAGATGTCATGCACGGCGAGAAGAGTATGGCAACTTACATGAGTAGCTGGTGATCATAAAAATAGCGTTAAGTCAGGCTACAGCAGTCCCTCATAAAACATCACTGCAAAAGCGAAAAGCGAACATAAGGGAACATAAGGTATAAGGAGCATAAAGGATTTTTATGCTCTGGCAGACGACCACTCGACTTCCTCGCCTGTGGAATTTTTATGTGATGCACTCCGACGGTTTTAGTCTCGTCGTCCCCCTGAATAGGGTAGAAATGGAGCGGATGGTAGACGGGGGGTAGGATTAAGATACTTCCGCCCCGACCGCACGAATCTAAGCTAAAAATTGGCTGATTCATGCTGGTTTTTCGGATTCATTGCCGCTTAACCAGAAGGTACCTTATTTTTTTGCCCTATCTTCCAACCATCGATATACGAGTACCTTACCTGAACAACTCTGAAGGAACCTTCTTCTGAAACTCCATCCTCCGCACCCTGTTAGAGATTTTGAATAATTTTTTCCCACTCGTTGCACCAAGTTGCAGTTTAAATTTAATTTAAATTCATTGCCGTAGAAGGGAAGTACTCTTAAACGTCGACTTGAATGTACACGACACACGGTATTACGGCGAGGCACGGCTCCTTTTAAGAAGCGATTTGTACGCGCGACGGTGAGCAAAAACCTGTTGATGACCACGCGACGCGGACTGTCGACGTCGATAAGCCGCCGCCGATTTAACGATGCTCGCCGTGGTCTCGACGGGGATTTTCTTGCAAATTTATGAAGCGCCAGATTAGTGGTAATGTGAATGGCGCTACCTACGCAAAACCTGTCCATTCACTTGGGACTTTAGGCATGTAAGCTGCATGTCGCAAATTGAGTGTACCAGACTCGTTATATAGATTGTAATTCAAATAATACGACGTCCTGTCCTGGCATGAGGCTTTAAAAGTTAGGGAAGGTCATGAGTTTCTTTCGAATTTTTTATCTTTCGACCTTTTTGTTTTAAGATTACCATCACAAACAAATAAAAACCTTATCGAGTGTGGTTTTTATCCTTACAACGTCTGGGGTCCCCCAAGGTAACCATTTGGGTACCTTATTGTTTATTTTATTAACACATTAATGACATTATATCTGTAATATCATTCTCATTTCAATTTATGATAATGATGTAAAGAGGTCAATAAATACTGATTTGTACAACAGGACTAGTAATAAATGGGAAGTTTGTCTTTGTCGAAAAAATCGATTTTTTTTAAAAAAAATGTTTATTGCATTTTCAAAAAGCCACCCAACAAGTTAGCTTGGAATTTCCCTAGGTTATGGTATCGCGTCCAATTTCTTTGTCGATGGTTGGCAAAATATCTACCCTCTAGATATTATGGTGGAAATTAAGAAAAATCGAAATGGGTAGATTATAGAAAAAAAGCGCCAACGATACGCGGTGTTCCCAGGCGGTCCCCCATCCAAGTACTATTCGCGCCCAATGTTGCTTGACTTCGGTGATCGGACGAGAACCGGTTTTTTCAACATGGTATGGCCGTTGCCGATGAAACCATCTATTAGTAATAAAATTAAAGCAGTTATACAACTAATAACAGGTCTGTTCGTTGGCAATCCTGTGGCACCCCAGTGCGCACCAGTGCACCTTAGCTGCACTCGTTTTTAAAAGTCAAATGCCAGTTCTGTGTTTTTTGAGAAACCTGGGGCGCCCTGGTGCGCCCTGGTGCACCCTGGTTTTACCCCAGATAAAAACTCAGGGTTAATGACGGTTATCAGTTTAATTGTTAACAGATACGGTATTTAAAGTGGAATTAACTCTTGTTGCGGGCACAAGAACTTAATTTTAGCATTTCGATGTGAACATTATGAAAAAGTAGTGGTTTTATTTAATAATTTTTGTGTAAAAGGCCAGATGACAGTTCTCCTTCTTAATAAGCTGTTCGCTGGAGTGAAAAGCACTGGGATGTCCCGTGTTTTTTGACAGTTCTCAGGGCGCACCAGTGCGCCCTGGGGTGCCACAGGTTTTCAAGCCAACGAACAAACCTAACTATAAAGGCTAACTCTTTGCAAGCTTTTATTTAAGTCGAGTCATTACCTATGTATCGTCTTTACGGTTCAAAATTTATACTCGAATTTTAGCTCAGTTCCTATAATCCCATTTTGATGAAATTTGACAGGCATACGTAAGTCTTGTGACAATACAATAAACTTTATCTAATATCGTTTTAAATTCAAAATGGCGGACAATAACGGTTAACTAAAATGGACAACTAATGACAGTGTATATCTACAATACCTTTGAGATGAAAAGAAATTATAACGCCCTAAGATTTTATAAATTATACATATCGGACATTCCACGTCAACGGGGTCACCTAAATGACCAAAAATCATCGAGAACTAGAAAATTGTTTTTGGGCTTAAATTTTTGGTCTATCTTTACCCTTCAGAAATTGACCTGGTATTTTGAAAAATTCAAAATGGCGGATCCAATATGGCGGCCAACTTTACAAAAATGAACGAAATTTGAATAAAAACAATACTATGATATTCTGCATAAAATTCTAAGTAAGAAATGTCTCTTGAAAATTTTTTAATAAAATTGTCGTTTTTGAGAAAAAAATTAATGAATTTTTACAAATTTTCTATCTTGATCTAGGTGGCCCGGTTGACGTGGAATGTCCGATATATATAATATAAATTATACATATGTATATAAATTATAAATTCATGCAAAATTGGATTTAAAAGTTTTTTTTACTTTTGTTTTTTACTTCTACTTTTATTTTAACTAATAATCAAGCACCTTACTGTTGTTAACAATGTTTTCTATTTATAAGTAAATACAAGCACATCACAAACAGTATCATTTTTCCAGTTGCATCAAAATTTCTATCATCAAGTTATCAAGAAAACTTCAACGTATTTTCCAATGTCGGCTCGTGAAAATAATGTTGGGTGGGGCTTAAAATTATTGTTTGTGTCACTCCACCCAATAGATACCAAAGTAAGAATCAGGAATTAATTTGAATTATTAAAGGTTACAAAAAAATGGTTACACCCTGGACAGACTACGAATTAAAAATATTTTATCATTTTTAAATTTCTTATGAAAATTCAGACGAATATTACATAAAACAAATATTTTGACACAAATAACAAGGCGATTATTTTGAAATTGTGAACCTTCGAAATTCAAAATATCGTTCAAGGTCTATCCAAGGTATTATCAAATTATATTAATTACTAACTAATAATACATCTTTAAATATAAAAAACCTCAGATTTATTTACTCTTTTTCTTTAAATTAAAAATTAAAATCTAAATCTAAAAAAATTATTTGAAATTTTATTAAAATTGATGAGGTCCTAATTTGTAACCTTTTAATTTTTATCTTTGAAAGAGCATTTCAGTCTATGATAAAATTGATGACTTGAAGTAATACCACTTCGGATATTTTGGATATGCTATACTTATTTATGAAAAATGATGATATCATTCATTTATCATTTGTATAGAGTTTCAAAACTTCTACAATTTCTTGAATGTGTGAGACATTGAATGTCCATTACAGAGTCGTAGTGTAAAATGATAAATAATGAATGACGATAAGATTTTTTTCTTTATCAATCTCGACATGCTATCGCAGCATGATGCGTTTTTATATACCGCCTGATACCATTCATTCCGACTTTGCTTTGTTTATCTCAGAGGCATGTAAATAAACCTTGGTGGCCCAAATATTTTCCCTTGAAAAGCCCTATATAATTGACGGGAACTCACCTTACATCCGTCGAGGAGATTTCGACATTTTCGCAGAGGGAGCTCATATAATGATGCATAAACATTTCAAGTGGGCTGTCGTCTCTGGTTAGTCGCTTTAATCCCTAAACTTAATCAGTTCCATCCGATGTTTAGATAAAAGTTCGTTTTCCATTATTTAATTGCCCGTGGCGAGCGATGGCGCAGCGAATTTAGTTAAGCAATGAGTCGGTCAACGTCGTCGGCCGCGCCGTCTGTTTTCGATGAATATTCATCGAGCGATGGTGCGCGTCTGGTTAAGTGGATTCGATGGATTTCCTCGAAATGAAACGGCTAATTCATTACGTGCATTTTGCTGAAAACGAAGACCGGTGCATTATTACACGCTCGTGAAGCAGCACTCATCGGCCACCAGATAAGGGCTAGGAAACAGCCATTATGTAACTAACTCCTTAGCACTCCTTTTGTAATAGTGTTCCCTTGGCACTTAACAAAACGAAGTTTCTCAGCATTTTCTCCATTATATATCGGAGGGAGTTTCTCCTTACACAGCAAATAGCATAGCACTCTCTTCAGCATCTTCGCCCGAGAATGCTGCGGCTGGCGCGGCAAACGCTTCTTATTCCTTAGTCTTCTTATTCTACTACTGTGTATAGTGTAGTGGATTTACAAAGAACACGATTTTCTTGAACTTCCTCAAGTGTCATCTTCGTTTTTTCATTTCACAGCAAAAATCTTGCTGCAGCTCGACTGTGAGCCATAATACACATAAGAACGCGAGAGGAGAGCTACTCAGGGCGGCGCGATGGCACCGAAACTTGAAGATGATGACTGCGACTGGGCTGCAGAGACAGGGACTTTAAGGAGTAGACGAGGAGCGGGCGGGGTGGGGGTGAAATGCAACATGGACATAAAAGGGGGAATTTTTTTTTCCCCCTTTTATTCAGTGGAAAATTATGCGGAAACGTGAAAAACTGTTGACGAATATTGTTTAATTCATTTGCGGTGCTAAACAAGCCGGTGAAGAGGACTGGCTGGTGTCATAAGACATTCTGCTGAGAAGTTAACAAAGTATGAAGCAAAAATGTTCAAGTTTTTAACATTTTCAACCGTTTCTGTTGTGCCAGGCGTATAATAATAGAAAATATTACAATTGCTATTACAGAAGTACATGAACTTAACACCTGTACCCATTAAAATTTAAAATAGACAAAGACAATGGCAAACCTAACTCAATTTTGAATAGTTAAGTATACCACGGCATTATACATTTTGAGATTTTAAAAATGTATCATAGTGGATATGAACTCGTACTATATGTACAGGGTGTCCCAAAAGTAATTGCTAAAACTAATCGACTGTCATTTTCTAGTGTTTGCAGTTTTTCAAAAAACATTAATAGCGTTTGAAAGAGAAAAGATGGAGGTTTTATTTGAGTAAGTATATGTAAAGTACAAACGGGCGCTTTTGTATAGAGATATTTCATTATTTACAAAAAATTAAACATTTACAGAAGTCAATACACTTTTCCTCTAGAATAGAAGCACTCGACAAGATAAACTTTTTCTTCTGATGAGTGACCTTATCTTAACTCAAACGTTGTTGCTTTTAAGAAGGCTAGAATAAAACTGCAAGATCTCAGGTATGCTAACCTCAAAAGTAAGGCCACTACTTAAATTGTAAAGAGGGAAAATATACATTCAGTTTCAGTAACTACTTTTGGAATACCCTGAGGTATTCAAAAACGGCATTTAGTGTAATATAGTATATTTAGTCATTATTAATTCAGTGAACAGAGACTCTTCAACTTTAACCTTTCAGGGACCAATGCTACCATATAAGCGGTATGGTACTTTTACTTATTGAATCCAATGCCGCGTATAAGGCGGCAAAAAAAATTTTTTTTTTTTTTTGGCCTATATTTTGTTGTCAAATTTATAATTAATGTGTTAACAATTGTATCAGCTTCTTATCTATCTTTTGCGTTTTTGCATACAAATTCAGTCTTGTTTTGATTTTGCAAGACAACTTACGCGTTCTTGGAGTAATTTTACACAGTTGAGTTTAGATTAGACGTAAAACATTATTACACATTATTCGCAGTGAAACTAAAAAAGTCTGCTTAGTATTCTCGGGTCGAAAGATTGCAGGAACTAACACGATTTTATTGCGATAATGGCACCCACAACGTAGGGATACATATGAGAAAGTGCTTCGAAAAGTACCACGCTTAAAGATATACTAAAAAACTAAAATCATCTACTACCTTGAATATATACCAATAAATTTTCACAAAAAAATAAATGTTTTCTTTTCTATACTTGATATAAAAATATTTAGAACTCAGTTCCTCAGTTAAGGATTAAATTTCGTGACTAAAATAATTTGAAAAATAACCTATATTTTTTAATTTTGCAGTGTTTTGTCCACTTTATATATCTGCATGACAAAAGTTGCTTAAAATATCAACCTAAGGAATTTACTTATTGTTTTAGCGATAGTATTAAATTGGCCCTTATATTTGTTAGTTGTGTAACAGCTTAAATTTTATTACTAATAGATGGTTTCATCGGCAACGGCCATACCATGTTGAGAAAACCGGTTCTCGTCCGATCACCGAAGTTAAGCAACATTGGGCGCGGATAGTACTTGGATGGGGGACCGCCTGGGAACACCGCGTGTCGTTGGCGCTTTTTTGCTTTTTAATATAATAGTGAATAGATCTATTATTTAATCATTCATTTTAAGGAGTTCAGTGTAAAATTATAAAAAAAAATTAAACCCGGCTTTGTTTGAAATAACAAAATATACCTATCCCCCAGATACTACCTCCAGAGGCCAAATTTTTGAAGTGGTCAATGTTATACTTGAACGTACAATTTTCTGCTGTTTGATTACCGGAGTCAAAAGTAGGGGTTGCAATTTAAAAAAATCAAGTTGACCTTGCAATAGCCTTGAACACCGAGGTCAAGGTCAAATCTAAGGTCACCGTTTAATCGCGAGGGAAAAATCCTACAACTTTTGTCTAAGTCATTTTTCTCTGTGACGCCTACTTTTCAAGTTATTCTGACGTCCCGCTACTTGATTGACACGGTATCTATATAGTATACTTACGGTGAATTTTGGGTGCGTTTTTCTCCGCTACTAGTGGGCATTGGACGGAAATATTTTATGGCTAGTGTACCGACATGAAATACTACTACTAGGCAAAATTTCATTCAAATCCGTTTCCCCAAGGTCGTGCCCACTCCTTGTTAGATAATTTTCACTTTGAACGAAATTCAAAAATGGTTGTAGCAATAATTATATAGTTAAAATGCTCACGTTTACCAATTTTTTTTATATCCTTTATTTTAAAAATCGCGTAAAAAAAGTATCATGCATAGGTGTAGTTTCAAGCATGTAGTCAAAAACTTTCAAAATCATAAATTGAAGATAGAGTTTATTCGATTTATTCGATTCTGAATAGAAATACTTACAAAACATTAATTGATTATATATTATGTATTCCATTCTCTATATATAATCATAAGTTTTATAATTAGAATTTTTAGGATATCTTAACGTTTCAAGGTGTCTACTATTATTTTAAATAATGACACTCGTTTCTTATTCGAAGTCGATAATTGCTTTCTTATTCGAATTTTTTAACACCAGATGATGTAACTTAAATCTCCTTAAATTTCGAGAGAAAGATTCAGCGATTTTTCAGTTGGTTAAAAGAAACACGAACGACTAAAACGAAGAAGTTCTTAGTTTGACCCACAAGGGTCACACTAATCCAAACTTGTTCTTGTCCTTTTCTAATGTTTGTTGTGGTTGAACCAAAGATATTATTAAAGTAATATTAAGTTTATTTTCAACTTAGAGCCATGTTTAATCAATGACGGACGATATAGAAAGAGGCTGACCTCATTCAGTTTCATCTCGTAAGGTTTGTACAACAATATTCGATTATAAGTTTAACAAACTTATGTCAAGTATTAATATGACAAGTTTAGATCGAGTACACAACAGAAACCCTACAAAATAAAAGGGTATTAGAAAGAATAAATTCACATTTGTTCGAAAAAAAACACATTTCTCAATAGTCTTAAATGGGAATTTCCTTTAGTAAAGTGATTTGTTTGACTTTGTCTCAGGTTCACTAATTCTAACAACATCACCCTTACAATAAACCCTTCACCCTTTCTTGAAGAGGTCTGCTATATATATATATGTACAACCCTCCGCGAAGAACAAACGCGTCTTTTTGATGTCCATTTACTTTTACTTTCCGCATTATTGGGCAAAAATCCCCTATATCTCATGAAAACTTCGAAACCAATTTCAACTTTCGACAGCTGAGGCACCTTCACGTTCTAGGGTCGCTTTTCTCCCATTTCTCTTCCTCCCCTTATATTCCCCCTTCCCTTCTTCCCCCGTTCGACTAATGGACATCGACTTGGGAGCGCGTCCGGAAAATTTATCGCCTTTTGGAGGCACTCTAATTCAGCAACTAATTGCCGTTGTCTCAAAAATCTGATGGTATCCATTGGAGGTCATAATGGCGACACGATGAGGACATAAAGGCAGTCATCCCAACCCGTCTCCCCTAGTTTTCCCGCCTCCAACAACCCCCTCTTCTCTCAAGATGCAGAGCTGGCCAGTGAAAGTTTCATTTAAAGTTGTCCGGACAAAGTTTGGTGAGTGTTGCTGTAGGGGTTGGAAGGAGATGGATAGGGAAGGGGAGGGGGGGATGTGCTGTTTGCAACAGGATGGGAAGCGGGTCCCGAAAAAAGTGAAAAACAACAAAACATAATTTTTTGTTTTCCTCTGTGGTCCACTACGATAGTAGCCAACCAGATGGAAGCTGGGAAACTTTGAAAAATCGTCACCACTTCTACAATGTATCCCTAGGATGACGGGAGGGGTGGAGAGTGTGTGGGAGGGGATCTTTAAGGGTTTATGTTATGTAGGGGCAAGGGCTAGGGCTAGAGACATCGGTGAACCAAAACTAATAACAAGCGATCAATCAATATTGGCAGCAGCTGTAATTGTACGGGGACACCCGAGGCCCAGGAGTGCATATTAATCGAGGCTCAAGACCAAAATGTGGTGCTTGTCGACCGACATATATAGGGTACCATGTTGCATAAACCCTCTCCTCTACCCCCACCATTGTTTGAAGATTTAACCACCATAAGTTGGTTGTCCAACAGCAACTACTGACAAAAGCTTCAACACGTTTTCACCGAACCATTCTGCAGCGCACTCGAGCTGAATTCCAAAGATTTTTATTTTTTTATTTTTCAAATGAATCAATTGCCCCAATTGTGGGGCTCCACACTGCTCGAGCTCAAACTGGAAGCCGGACTTGATGGGCAGTGTGACTCAGCCCTAGTCAGTGAAGATAATGCGTTCAACCAGAACTGGCTTTTTGCAGCCAGGTGTCTGAAGTCTGCACCGTGCCCATCGATGGCGGTGGCATTGACCAACTGACCACGAGGAGGTCCATTGTTTTTAAGTTCCGGGAGGTGTATCTCTTAATCAAAGCCGGAAAGATCTTCGGATAATAAAAGGCCAACGATTTATCCAAGATCTGAAGCAATGTTAAGCTTACAATTAGGGCTAATTTAAAAGATTCGCTTAGGTCAAAGAAAGGTCTGATTCAATGCTGAAAACTTTTTATAGGTACTATGGCAGATCGAAGCGCTTATTTTTTCCAAGCTTGTCTGTTTTGGTGGACGAGTAATCCTCAAAAATCTCTATTAATATTATATTTTTGATAAACTTGATTACTTATATTTTACAATAACATCAAAAGAAGAAAATATGTTTGTTTCGACAAGCCAATTTCCTTTCACTATATTTATTCAGTAACAGATTTGAAATGACCAGCTCCAAAAAACACTAAGTACCCGCTTTCATTACAATCCCTGAAATTGAGATTGATAATAACATAAAGTGGTCTATTTCCAAAAAGAAAGACTTACCGCATTATAAAGTTTTTAAAATAATTGTATGAAATAATTATTTGTGATCTTTATATTTGTCTGGCAGCAGTAGTAAGATAGACAAATATATACATATATAAAATGCTTTTAATTGTTAATGTATGTACATATGAAAATTCAGCAAATAGAGAGATACTCTAGAATACCTAACTTTAGAAGTACAAGAAATCTAGTTTCCTTGTTTGTGCTATACTTTATAGGTTGATTGTATTGTTTTTAAAAAATAAATAACTTTAGTCTTAGCTGTCAATTAGTTATAACAACTCACTATTAATTTTGTTAAAATACAAATATAATAATAAATAAAAAAAATAAAAGGAAATTTATCTATTCAATTAAAAGAATTAAAATTATATAGAAGATTATTGAAAAAGAAAGTAGTTAAGAAATCAGCTAAGAATAACTTCCAGGGAATAAGGAATAAGACATGACTCTTGAAACTGATAATCGAGCCCTTTCAAAATCTTAAAAAGAGAAAGGAACAACAAATCCCTTTAAATCAGTAGCCCCTTTTTTTGTAACCACAAAGTCCTCTTGATAAGAAAGGAGCGGGAAGGCTTCTTTACAGGCATTGACGTAAAATATCCTTCGATCTTTTTTAAATATCTCATTTTAGAAATAATAGCCGACGTTACGTCATATGGGCTTGAGTTTCCGAGTGCGCGTTATCAAGAGGTCCCTAGGTTAAGCCCTTTGTCCCTGTTATTTAAATAAATAAATAGAAGTAATAGTTATTTTGGTCGGAATAATGATGAGGAAGTTGTAAGAAAGTCGATTTAGAGATATATTATTATAAGGTAGGACATATGGAACGTTCCACGCCAAATTGGACAGTTTGAAAAATTTTTGTTTTTGATTTACTCAATTTTTGACATTTTTTTACCCTTTGAAAAAACCTTCCAGGTAAATTTTGAGATTTTTTTAATCGCACTTTTTCGGCTTTTTTACTATACTTTTTGAATAATGGACGAACTTACTTATATTTTCTTTTTTTTCCAAATTTTCGGAATTTTATGAAATTTCCTAAAAAAAAAATACAAAAATGGTTTTCAAAATATTTTTAGAAGTGATTTTTAACTTTTAAACTTTAAATTCTTTTTTAAAGTAGGCGTTCCACGTCAAATCGGACATTTTGAAAGATTTTTGTTTTTGATATCCTCAATTTTTTGACATTTTTTTTACCCTTCGAAAAAAACTTCCAGGTAAATTTTGAGATTTTTTTGATCACCCATTCAAAAGATATCAAATTTTGGACAAAATCGCACTTTTTTGACTTTTTTACCATAACTTTTTGAATAATGGACCAACTTATATTTTTTTCGAAATTTTCGATTTTTTAAGCACTTTTCTAAAAAACAAAAATACAAGAATGTTTTTCAAAATATTTTTAGATGTGATTTTTAAGTTTTAAATTTTAAATCGTTTTTTTGAAAGTGAGTGCATATTTTGATTTTTTATCACAAATTATTATCCATTTAATAAATTTTAAACGTGGTCTGATAGTGGAATCTTTATAATTACTATTTTTTTCAATTTTTAAAAATTTGAAAAATGACTTTTTTCTTTTAAAAAATTTCATTTTGAAAAATGTTTTTTTTTCATTTTCATTATGACTACCAATTTTTGCCACTATATTTTATTTCTTTTAAGTTATTTTGATTTAATATTTACACTTTCTCATTGTTAACAGTCGTCTAAAATAAATAATTAGTCGTTAGGTTTGTTTACAAACAATAGTTATTAATTTGCGTATTTTTTAAAAAATTTTACATATGTATACGATCATTATTTGAACTCCCTGTCCCTGTAATTGATTTAGTAGTATTGTATCGCAAATCCAATTTTTCTTTTGCATCTAAATAATGTTATCAGGGTACTATTATTCAAATTAAAAAAAAAAAAATGTTATAACAAAAGATGGAATCTAAAATATAATTTCAAGTTTAAATATAAAGAAAATATCCTACCTCTAAAACTTGGCACATAGGTGTATTTCCAATGAAAAAGTAAATTTTTACAAAACAATGAAAACCGACTTCAAAACTTTGAACTATGTGTACAAACTTAAACTAAAGAGTTAAAAATAATATTTTTTATTACTTACTTTAAAGAAAAGAGCATTAAAGGACAATATACAAAATTATTATAGTTATTTTTGGAGTCGGTGCCAACCAAGGCAAGGAAATCAAAGAAATAACCATTTTTATAATTTTAGTAGTTACTTAATTATAATTAAAAGACTCAAATTACTGTAGGTTTATAAGATAAAGATGAATTTCTGATGTTAATGCTTGATGCTACGACTAACAAGGAAACGTTCTCAGGTGTGTTTCACCGATTTTGATGAAATTGAAATATGTTATAGAGTATCGAAAAATAAGAGACACGTATTCTTTTTTTATCTGCGGACACGCACATTTAGGGGGTGAAAACCACCCCTAAAGTTTACCCTCTAAAACAGTTTTTCCTAAATATTTCAAGTTGTAATGGACTTTTTCGAATGAAACAAAATGGAAATGATGTCTCATAAATATACTAACCTTTTGTAAATAATCCGGTTCCCGGGGGTGGCAACCCTTATTTTTTATTGCAGAAAAACGATTTTTTTTTATTATGTGCGTCACAAAAATAACAGTTTTAATTAAAAATCATTGAAAAATATCTTTTTACATACGATTTTGAAAAATTAAGTTGACGTGTTTTTGGGTTTTCGTAAAAACAGCTCCGCAATGGGGTAAACAACCTCTAGTATTAATACTTAAATTATGTATATTCTTTCAGACATCAGTTTTTTCGTAAAAACCAGTATTAAGGGGTTTTTGGAGTCGCTGATTACGAATCTGATGTTAAATTTAAAAAATTCAAAATGGCGGATCCAATTTGGAAGACAAACTTTTGAAAAATACACTAATTTTTATAAAAAAAAACAATAAATATAAGTACCCCTAAATTTGCGTATCCGCAGATAAGAAAAAATACGTATCTGTTATTTTTCGATACTCTATAACATATTTCAATTTCATCAATATCGGTGAGACACACCTGAGAACGTTTCCTTGTAAATACCTAATCAAAAATTAGGATTTTAAGTTTAGTGTATTTTTAAATGAAAATTAAAGAATTATTTATATAGGCTTGGTAACTATTGTCAATGTCAACTGAAAATTGAGTAAAAAGACCCCTATGCTTGCTAGCACTGCAAAATTAGCATTGGTTTTCCTGCATTCAAGGCATTTCTATTGAACTGTGTGAATTTTATTATATTTTTAATTATAAATTTCTTGCACACCCTGTTACTTTAACTCTGCCAAATTTGTGCACATGAACAGGGCCAAAGAGTGGACCATATTTGAAGAATCACCCAAAAATTGAAGTATCAGTCCCTTCTGCTGCAGAGGCATGTATCATTTAGCGTTCAAATTAGCAAAAGCGACTGTTCAGCATCCAGCTGGAGCTGTCCAATAATCGCACTATCACCGTCCGTCCCTCGTCCGCCCTCCCCTGACCTTGTCCTCCGTGGCGCGCTTTAGCCTCATGAAGCGTTTCAATTGTTCTAAACTGCGCTCATGAGCCACATTTTTCATTTTCTGTCATCAAACAGCATCCATTCATTATAAAGATAAGACCGAAGAAATCCCCAGCCGGAATGCATCCAGCATCCAAAAGCGTCCAGCAGCAGCATCCTTCGCAGAGCTGCCGGCTGCCCTCACGGAGCCCCATTCGACTGACGGAGCAGGCAGGGGGCCCTGGAGGCGGTGTGGAAGTGCGTCGTCGTCTACTTGACTCGCCTCGGCTCGGCGTCGTGCATGGATTTTACGGGTCACTGCGAGATGTTCGTTGAACTGCGCCCGAGATATGTATGTTATAATTATTATTGTGCCAGAGAAGAGATGCCTCCATTGGGCCCCACTGGGGAACCAGATCGGGCTCCTCTGGCCAGCATACGACCGCTGGGCACACTACCCAAATAGAGAGACGACGAAGCGACGACCGATAGAAAGATAAAAACATCGCACGGTAGCAGTTCTGCTGCAGTGCCTCCTGGAACCCCCAAGTACACATTTTTACGCGCCCTTTTTGTTTGTGCCTCTGTTTCGCTCAACAAGGTGCGCGCTGGGATTTTTATATTTTTTGCCGTGGCTTGTTCGTTAGCACGGGAAGGGACCGTCAATAAATATTTAAACGGTCCACAGGATCCCAGCTGACGCTTGTTTAGGGCCCCCTTCGCGCACTTCGCTTATCGCATGGCTGATGCGCTGCCTCGCGTGTTATCGGTGCGGAGCGCGGGATCCGTGCAGAGTGCAGTGAAAGACTTCCGCCTGCGAAAAGGCAGTGGGGCCGAAGCGACAAAGGGGCCCCCGACTATAATAGGATTCTAAACTCGGTCACGATTTTAATGAGGTTTTTGTGGTTGTACCCGCGGGGCGCGATGAAATGAAAAGGGCTGCGACAAGCGATTTCTATTGTAATTGGATGCGTTATCGGAAGCTATCCAAGCTACCGTCCACCTTCCTCTCCCCGCCCGGAGTGTAGCATAGGTGAGACTCATTTTGAGGAGGGAATGACGTGGAAATGATGAAAGATGTCAGGAGAGCTTATCTACCGAATTTATCTTGTGTTATTAAGGAGAAACGCTGGTTCGTAGGGGTCTTCAGTCTTTGTCATATTGCACAATGCCATCAGATGAACAGGGTTTCAGGGAACGTTGGTCATTTCTGAATGGGGGATTGATTGGGGAAATCAGAAAAAAAAAGTATAATAAACGAAAAAGCTTACTATTTGCAATACTATTGCAAATAAATGCTTTAAATAAGCAAATTTTACAATGAAACATACTTAGTAAAGAAAATATTTTCGTAAAGTACTACCACCGTCTAGAATTTTCAAAAAATCTTTTTTTTTCATTTTGCGACCCCTCATAGTCTCAGAAATCTTCTCCTAAATTTTTGTTGAGAAATTCGTAATAAAAAAAAAGTTATAGCGTTATACAGCGAAACTTTAAAACGCGTTTTTCTCAAAATGACATTTTTTGAGTCTGCCCATAGATAATCTCCGGATCTACCGAACCGATTTAAATAAACCTTGGTGCGTTTTGTTTGTTAAGGTTGCCTCTATTATAATTTACTACAATTTAGCCCAAAAATTAAAAAAGAAAGATATGAAAAAAAAGTCAATTTTTTCACATGTTTTTTCAAACTTTTATAATTTTTTTCCTTTTTGCATTTTTCGACTAAATGTGATAAATTACAAGGTAAGGGACCTTCCATTTTAAAATCCCATTTGAATTTTTTGTTTCAGACATCTCAATCCTGAGATAATCTCTGGGCAATGGGACTAGCATATTTTCGAACTGCCGGCTTCAGCGCCCTCTATACAAATTCCTAAATACAAAAATTAAATAATTGTTTCAATCTACAAGGATCAAATTTATTGTAAAAAAAATTTGATTTCAATATCGAATAAATGGGCTGAGAAAATAAATCATGAAAAAGTATCATTTTTTTGCTCTCTAGACGATAGTATTTAGTACCTCAAAGAAAGCAAATTATTGAAAAAAATGAAACTAAAAGGTACCCTGAGAAAATAGATTTATAAAAAACATCTAACTCGGTTTAGGAGAAAAATCCACAAAAGTAAATGAATCCTGTAATATGATTCGGTAAATGCGTAACCTATTTAAACGAGCTAAAACTACTTTCTTTTCATTTAAAACTCCATCGAGGTGTAGGTGAAACATCTAAAAATATGGCAGATTGAAACATCATCTACAAAAGCAGTATAATAATAATAATATCGTTATTTCCTCTACTGTGTTTAGTAATTTTACAATTTAGTCGGAAATTATTTATCTATTGGGAAATTGGTCTACATTAATAGTGATTCCATCTATACGATTAGAACCCGACTAGAATTTTGGTGGGGTACAGCTAGGGCCCCTATGAGGCTAGCCACACTGCCTCATGTGGGTCCCATGAGGCTGCCCTATAAGGCGCACGAAGGGCAAATAACGCCTTGCCTCATTCGCGCATCATTATGACTGCCTCATGTGGGCCTCGTGAGGCAAAACCCGACTAGAATTTTGGTGGGGTACAGCTAGGGTCCCTATGAGGCTAGCCATACTGCTTCGTGTGGGTCCCATGAGGCTGCCGTAGGGCAGATAACGCCTTGCCTCATTCAGGCTCTCTTTGTAATACTTAATAATGTAATCCTAACTCCTTATACTTATATACATGTGGAAATACTTCTTTATTAGTATAAATTATTATAATAAACTTAAACTCAGTCCGAGGCGAGTGCGCCCTGATGTTGTCCGTCCTGCGGGTAGAATCCAAAAAAGAACGAGTGCCGCAATATGGCGATGAGCTGTCAGCTCGTAGGGGGATTCGTCGAGGGATTCTCAAGAAGATGATACTTCATGCAATAGATTATAAAATACGAAGTTTTTGTAAGGAAAACCCGATAAGACAGCTATTAATAATACAGGGATTTGTGCTTTAATCGAGCCCAGCTGATAATTTGCAAATATAACCCACTAGCAGATAACGTCAAGTATGCCTAGGTGTATATGTGATGTTTGCCTAATCGAACCCCTGTAAAGCAAAAGGTGGGATTGCCTATTTCATTGTAAGGTTTGCCTCATAAGACCCTTGTGAGGTACTCATAAGGCAAACCTCACTTCAGTATCGCTGATTTTATTTTGTGAGGTCCTCATGAGGAATTTACGGGGAAATCACTCTATCGCCATGCCCCTCACTTGCCACATGAGGAATCTACGGGGAAATCCCTCTATCGGCATACCCCTCACCTGCCACATGAGGCCCACACGCTTCATGAGGCATGCCCCCTATAAATTCTAGTCGGGAACTATAGCTTATAAGAGACATTTTGATATTCTATGCACATACATTTGGTCATTGTTGTTAAAATAACCTAAATTTATTCTTAAATTATAATAAATGTAATGTAAATGCCTTTAAATAAAGGAAAGTCGTCATTCTCATTTCATGTCCATTTTATTATAAACAAAATTAAACCCATTTAATACAAATCATTAATTTAAAAATGTAGTGAACAACGTGAATTATTAATGATATGTATTTTCGATATTTTAACCATCTACATAAAACGTATCTACCTGCATTTTATTGAATGTTCCGTTGCCGTAGAGACGTTCAAAGGAATGTTAAAGACCAAATCCTTTTGTCATGCGAAAAAGAGAGATCTCGTTAAATCTTTTTATTTTATTCAAGACGGAGCAGCACCTCATCGCACACAAGAAGTATTTGAAGCCATCAACAAATTTTATGGCGATCAAGTTATTGGCCTAGGGTACCCACGCTTTGCTAGGGGAAAAGGAATAGAATAGCCACCTTACTCGTCAGATCTTACTCAATGTGATTTCTTTTTATGGGGCTACATTGAAGATCATTGATATGAAAATAACCCAAAAACAAAAAAGTCACCGACATAATGTAAAAAATGTGTCTACATTTTGTAGAAAATTTGTCTGCATTTTATAGAAATGTCTGCAATATTACCTTAAATGTGTGAGAAATTTGTCTAAATTTCGTAACCAATCTCTAGAAAGTTTGCGTACAATACCTAAGTGAATTATCTATAAATTGTAGAATATTAGCCTAATTTCTATCGAAAATTTAAGTAAACCCCATGAAAAATTCTTAGTTAAAATCACCTAATTCAAATTAAACAAATCAACGAAACTGTTTACCTGACTGAAAATCACCTACGGAAATTAGGTAAGTAGCCTATTTTTTTACGCATTATATCTATATCTATACAATATTGTAGGTATCCCCAATATCTCAATAGCTCGCGAGCCAACAGACCGCTGGTGGTTGTGGTTTTAATTCTCACCAGAAATCCAGGACACAAAAAGTGTGTTATCACAATAGGGTCCCATAATAGTCTAAGTCTGTCTATCTATCTAAACTCCTTTATTCCTACCTACTCGTAAATGCTATGCTATGATGACGATGCAAAGATCTTACGCATTTCTCACGGAAAAACCACTCTTTAATTTATGAATATTCCATTTTTGGTGAGTCACTCTCAAGACTTGACAATATGACAAATTTGGAGATTATTCTAAGTTCAAGTTTCACTTTCGAATATCATATCGATTCCATTGTGTATTCAAAGCTTTGGGAAATCTCCTGAAAATCGCTAAAGTAAAATAAACTACTATACAAAATTCAATTTCAAAAGCTGCACTCAAAATCCACACGTTTCTCAACAGTATTCAACTTTTATAATTTTCGTTTAGACTTTAGAGGTCTTTTGGGTTTTAGTCCAACACGCTCCTTTTGCTCGGTCACGGAGATCCCATTCAATTTACATTTTAAATTTGTCTTCTCTACTTTTGTACAATTTCTCCTAATTGGGAACATATTGCTTAAATTAAGAAGATTTTCCTTAAATCTAAGTCTTGTGTTTTAAGTAAGTAATTGCCTCTTAAAATGATACTTATAAGTTTTGTACATATACTGAGAATATTTTTCTTATTTATGAAATAATTCAGCTTCGAAATAAGAATTATTTACTAGTTTTGCTTAGTCAACGATTAAGAAACCAATTGTTTTTACTTTTAGAAAAAAAATTTTAGCAACGAAGAAATTTTACTAGTATTACACCAAAAAGCCAGCAGAGTATTAGGAAACGACCAAATCATTTAAATCATTCTAGAATCTAGAACTTATGTATGAAACAATGAGTAAACCATCCAGAATGACGAAAATATGAAAGCACTCCCATATCAAACACAAACAAGTTAAAGCTCAGAACACTTTGGAACGCAATTTGATTTAAGCGTAGTTTAATCAACGAACGTCAATTTAAAATACGCCCAGCCTAGAAAGACTAAATTTTCTTCCCATCCCTATATATATATAAAAATGAAAGTTCGTTTGTTTGTTTGTTTGTTTGTTTGTTTGTTTGTTTGTTTGTTTGTTTGTTGCTTAATCACGCCTAAACGCTTGCATCGATATTTTTCATTTTTTGTCCGAAGGTAGTACATATTCCGACTTAACATATAGACTCATTTTTTTTTCGGATAGTACGTAGGGTTTCAAGATGGCGGATCCAAGATGGCGGCTTAAAATTTTAAATTTGGAGCGATTTTCATGAAAATTGGTACATAGGGGTTTTGCGGGATGGGGATTTCAAATCCGCTGTCCAAATTTAGAAATTCAAGATGGCGGATCCAATATGGCGACCAAGATTTCCTGATTTCAACGGATTTTAATGAAAATTAGTACAATGATTGTTTTGAGGTCACTGATTTTGAATATTATCAACATTTAGAAATCCAAGATGGCGGATCCAAAATGGCGACCATATTTCTCGATTTCAATGGATTTTAATGAAAATTAGTACAATGATTATCTTGAGGTCACTGATTTTGAATGTTATCAAAATTTACAAATCCAAGATGGCGGACCCAATATGGCAACCAATATTTCTCGATTTCAAGGGATTTTAATGAAAATTAGTACAATGAATATCTTGAGGTCACTGATTTTGAATGTTATCAAAATTTACAAATCCAAGATGGCGGAACCAATATGGCGACCAATATTTCTCGATTTCAGCGGATTTTAATGAAAATTAGTACAATGGTTATATTGAGGTCACTGATTTTGAATGTTATCAAAATTTACAAATCCAAGATGGCGGAACCAATATGGCGACCAATATTTTTCGATTTCAGCGGATTTTAATGAAAATTAGTACAATGGTTATATTGAGGTTACTGATTTTAAATGTTATCAAAATTTACAAATCCAAGATGGCGGACCCAACATGGTAACCAAAATTTCTCAATTTCAACGGATTTTAATGAAAATTGGTACAATGATTATTCTGAGGCCACTAATTTTGAATATTAGCAAAATTTCCAAATCCAACATGGCGGATCCAATATGGCGACCAGAGTGTCTCTATTTCAACGGATTTTAATGAAAATTGGTACAATGATTATTCTCAGGATACAAGTTCCGAATATTATCAAAAGTTGTAAATCCAAGATGGCGGATCCAATATGGCAACCGAATGTCTCGATTTCAACGGATTTTAATTAAAATTAGTACAATGACTACTCCGGAGCCACTAATTTCGAATATTATTAAAATTTCCATATTCAACATGGCGACCAAAATTTCTCGATTTCAACGGATTGTAATGGGAATTAGTACAGTGATTATTCTGAGACCACTAATTTTGCACATTATCAAAATTTCTAAATGCAAGATGGCGGACCCAACATGGCGTCCAGAATGTCTCGATTTCGACGGATTTTAATGAAAATTGGTACAATGATTATTCTGAAGCTACAAATTTCGAATATTATCAAAATTGATAAATCCAAGATGGCGGGTCCAATATGAAACCAAATTTCTTGATTTCAACGGATTTTACTGAAAATTAGTACAATGATTATTCTGAGGCCACTAATTTCGAATATTAGCAAAATTTCCAAACTCAAGATGGCGGATCCAATATGGCGACCAATATTTCTCGATTTCAACGGATTTGAATGAAAATTGGTACAATGATTATTTTAAGGCCACTAATTTTGAATATTATTAAGATTTGGAATTTCAAGATAGCGGATCTATAAAGGGGTTTTCGGGTTGAAACAATTTCTAGGATATAACAAACTGGAACATTTGAGAAGTGTTTAATTAGTAAGTATTTATCCAACGCCGGGTGAAACCGGGTAACCCAGCTAGTTGGTATATATATATGGTAGGCCATCCGTTAGTCTCTTTTTAAATTACATGTTATTTCGACACAAGCAGCTCTTTCGCGCTCAAAATATTGATAGAAACATAGTATCATATCTCAGGGGTGCGAAATGAATGAACGATTTACGCTAGGACAACGTTGAGAATTGTTGAATAGTGAAATTGGGGCCCCAAACCATCAAAAATGTCCAAAAAAATTGGGTTGAAAGGATGGGCTAGTCTGCCAAGCTAGCGAAAGCAGGCATTTAAATAATCCATCCATAACTAAAAGTTGGAAGGTCTTATCTTGTCAATAATTCAATAAATGTCGGAAAATATTTAACAGTGTTTATTTTATAGAATTTTTAAAAAGAAACCAGCTGATGGTTCTCTCTATTTCTATTTCCTGTTCTCTCTCTTCTGGATTAATTCAAAGTTTAAACTATAAAATATCACTTTTCTAACTTTTTTCTCAGAATTAAACGTTAACAAGTAGTTTCTTATACTGAAATTAATAATGAATAAATTAAATGAGAAAAAGTTATATTAATAACAAACTAAATTTAAAATTCTTAATGAAATAATACCACAATTTTTGGAATACATAGAGCCTGCGCAAATTGTGACTAAATGCTTGGAAAATATCAGCTAATTAGTCCTCCTCCAATTTGCAAAATTTATTCAAATCGATCAATCGAATGTAATTGGATAAATTTTAGTCATTTGACATTATGGATTGCAAATAAGAAGCGATTTAGAGTTCTTGAGAAATATAGGAATGTTTTTTTTTTTTACTAAATCGACAAATTTTTCAAATTGTTTCCTGGTCTTTATTTCCAGCCTAAAATGTTCAATTGTACGAGAACTGTAAAGTATGAAAGTAAAATGCTTATTGTTTATTTACAGGATGTAGGAACATAATTTACATACATTTTTATGGGTAATCGCCACCAAATCAGGAACAAAAATCTGAACGACTGAAATTGTCAATAAAATTGACAGTTGTCGTTATAACTTTGACATTCATAATGAAATTTTTGCTCTAAATTACTTATGGTATGGTATGGACAAAATTATGGAAAAAGTCAATTTTATAATGAACTGCAGGAACTAAAGTAATAATCGTTAAACAAAAAAAAAAAGGTATAAAGTCAGAACATTTGGACTTAACGCTAAAAATTCTGTTAAAGGTCAATTTACTGAAATAAGGGTGAATTATGGAGGGCTAGAGCTCCACTTCGCCACATCCAAACGTAACGAAATGAAGCAATCTGGAAACAAAGCGAAAAAAGGGAATGGCATAGAAATAAATGTCCAACGTACCACTTCATTACTAAAATGTGTCAGCTTGGCGTTATCATGTGAGAGCTTCCTTGTCGTCGGCGCGGCATTTCCTGAGGGAGTAATCCAGAGAAGGCACAGACACACTGACAACTCGAAGGATAAGCACTTCAGCTTGAGCCCGCGCGAGCTTTTCATGATTCACAGGACGACTGACGCTGGCGGCAGCAGGACAACACACGCGCACACACAGATGGGGATTCTTCTCTGCCTCTCTTTCTTTCTACCGCTTGTAAAGGCGGATTCTTATCACAAAACAGGAGGCTGTGCACTAACACATACACCGTCCGGATGATAAATCAACATCAAGCGCGAAACTGCAATATCCCCGGACACATCGGTTGACGACAGGCAGGCAGGCAGGCGGTCGGTTGCAATCCGGCGACACTGATGACGACCACAATGACAACAACACGAAGGCTAAGGCTGTGCCCGTACGTGTGTATCTATTTTCGGGGCGGTCTAATTCTCAAGCACGTTTTAAATTATGGATGACAAAAGTCCAAAAAGCAAAGAGTGCAAAACGAACAGCAGGAAGCGTCTTCTGCCCTTTCGGTAGGACTGCGATTTTATTTTTAGACACTTGTTCCTCGCACCGAGCTGGCTACAGCACATGTGAACGCTTTTGTCGAGCGAGCCGCGAGCCGGCCAAACTTCCTTTTGCAACTTCTACGACGACGAACGGCCGCTTTTTCCTTCTCTTCGCAATAACGATTTCTGACTGGCTCCTTACCCTCCACTGGACACGATTAAGTCAGTCAGGCGAGGGTGGGCAAAATTTATTATATTATCCGTTTCCCGGCAAATTTTCTTGTGTTTATGTTGTTGCCCGGGAAATGCATGCGTGCGTGCCAAAATTCAAATTAACCCCGCGGTGACCGCTCAATCAAAAAGGATCTGCTGCGGTGGGTGTAGCGTCAGAAGTTCTTTGAACTTTTTTCCACCCCGCCGTCTCAGCTAGCGCCCTCTTTTGGCACAATAACGTAACAAATGTTAAGGTACCTCCCCTATAGTTGCGAATAAATTCCGCAATTCAGTGGCGCCAAATATGCAGTTAAACGACTACAACAAGATTTATATAATTTCAAAATTGAAAGTATATCCTTGAGCTATTTCGTTTACTTGTTTCGCAAGTATTACCAGAGCAATTACAAGATTCTTATCACAAAGCCGATAACCGTCACAAATTAGGACACATGCGCCTAATCTTATTTTATTATTTTATCGCGTAAGTGTTACCGTTTCAATCGGTTCTTCTTATACAGTAGAAGCAACAGACAGCCAGCATGAAGAACGCGAGATACGAATTTTTGTTGTTACTCTTTCTTCAATGCGCAGGCCGAGCACACAAGACAACACAACACAACACGACACTCGACAGACACTGAGGCTGAACTGAGCTAACGAATTGCTCTACGGATCGGGGATTTGGTTGGAGCCGGACAACGAGACTGTTGAGTCGATCTCACGGCGCTCTGGCTTCACAACTCAACTCAATCCCTCCCAAACGCAACAGACAGCATAAACAGAGCTCGAACGAATGCAGCAAAAAGAATTTACTCAACACAACACACAAAAAACGCACACACCAGAGAGCCGTGTCAGCGAACGGCTGATGGCTTAAGTAAGTTAGCCGCAGCCGAAGCTCAGTCCGTTGGGTCGGCACGCACAACGCATTCAGCAACGCTTTTCTGCAGCGATACAAGACAGTGGGGCTTGTTATTTTTATTTGTCCAGACTGAGTAGGTGGAAAGGCGTTCAGGTTTTTCATAAATTTCGGGAAATTGCTGAGCGAAATCTTGATTAATGCCTCAATTTTCACAGCCAGGACAAACTGGGCTAATGCTCGATTATCTGGAATTCATGCCGTGTCTAAATCCGTTGAGAATTCGGCTTAATCCAATTACAATAGCTACCTACCTTGCATGTTTTGTGAGACGCTAGGGTGTTGTAGGAATCGGGGTCTTTATCCTGCAATGATAATGGTTGAATTGGAATTATTTCAAGCATAGCAACAAGTCATATATCACATATACAAAGCAATACCTTAAGCCTCTTTTAAATAGATACCCATGTAAAACATTGTCTTCAATCCTTTAATTTGGGATTCTTATTAAAATATGGACATAAGAAAGTCATAAGACATAATAAATTACTTATAGAAAACTAATAAATCTATTAATTTTGTTCTATACATCTAGACTAGAATATATTATTATACTAGCTGAGTTACCTGGCGTTGCCCGAGCACAATCATTCTTCTAAAGCTTCATTTAAACATAACAGAGTACTCGAAAACTCAAATGAAGGTCTTTTCCTAAAAAAGGCGTTAAATCAAGACCCAAATTACAAATCCAAATTTCCTATCTTATAATTAATATTACTGGTCACATATAACAAATCTAATCTTCTTTCATGTCTCGTATCATGTGTCATGTTTTGTGTTATATAATATTATGTCATGTAATGTGCCATGTAATAATTATCATGTGTTATATCACGTGCCACATCGTGTATCAATCTCATTTTGTATTGCGCCATGTCATATGTAATATCATATGTGTCATTCTACAGAAAATCATCGAATGATTGGAGCCGCACCATTTTTTATTTTGATGTAACAAATGTCAAAAAAGAAAATTCAATGTAATTCAATTTTTTAGATATCTCAGTTTCGGTGCGCAACCACTATAACCACTCAAAACATTTGATTTTTACGCTCTACTACCAATGTGCTGTCAACATTATTCTATTAGAGATATTCGAACATTTTTAGTAGCATTTTAAAACTTAAAGATGATAGTGTGTAGTTTTTGAAAAAAATAGAAAAAATACCTTTATTCTAAGAGTACTAATATCTTGATAATACGATTTTTACCACTATTTTGTATGATTTTCAGATGTCCCTAGTACATTGAGTAAGTCTCTTGTAAAAATGAGTTTTTGTGTACATCATATCCATATATTAAAAATATAAACAAAAACCCATTTTAGACTCGTAAGGTCAATTTTTTATAATTAAAAAAATAAACTTGAAATTTGAAAATTTTCAAAAATCGCATATTTTAAGCTTCGAAATGAATATGTGGGCTTCGAGATAAAGAGCTGAAATATTTATAAATTTTAGTCCTTACCATACAATTTAAACGCCCAATAAATTCCTTTTGTTATTTACGTCCCCCTAATAATTACAGGCAATTTTTAACAATTGCATTAAAGATTATGTTGAGCCTTGTTGCATTAATTTATGCTATTTCCTTCAAAATTGATGCACGAGTTTTGCGGTCCCTCTTTAAATTCAAAGACTGTGGTTTACTTAAAAGTACTGGATTTCTTGTAAAAACAAGAAGCTCAACTTCAATTAACAAGCTCAACTTCAATTAACAAGCTCAACTTCAATTAAAATAACTATACCAATGAACATGCACATTATTTATAACAGACTTCTAAAAAAGAAGGAGATTCTCAATTTGAGGCGCATACATTATTATTTTTAATGTATGCGTACTAATTACTCCGAGATCTGGCAGTCAATTTACGTGATTATTTTTTTAATTAATATGGAATACTTTCAAATTAGTCCCATTTAAATTTCTTCAAAATCGGTTTAGTAGTTTTTAGTAAATCAACAATCAAACAGTATTTTCCGCCCCCATAGGCAGTGAAGTCGTCATCTATATTCTCACATTTTTGTGGGGAGTTAGTATAAGATTTTGGTCGCCATATTGGGTACGTCATCTTGGGTTTCTAAATTTGGACAGCGGATTTGAAATCAGCATCCCGCAAAAACCTTAAGTACCAATTTTCATGAAAATTGCTGTAAATTTGTAAAAGTAGTATGTTAAGTTGGAATGTGTACTACCTTCGAACAAAAAATGAAATATTGATGAAATAATAATGATTGAGCAACAAACAAACTTTCATTTTTATATATATAGGGATATTACAATAAGCATATTAATATTTGAGAAGAGGTGATGAAAAAATAAGAAATTTTGACAATCATCTTGAAAATTGGAATAGTATTCTAATTTTATATTAATTATCTCTTCTTCATTGTCCGACATCACATCTCAGATTGTAAAGAACAAAAACATCATAATCTCTTTAAATATAAGTGAATTCTCGTCACTTGTTGTACACTACTTTAAGGGGTTACATGGGTCTTAAAGGTATAAAAAAAACGACTTCTTTAAAAAAATTTATTTCAAAAACGAAAAATCTTTTTTATTTAAAATTTTCCATTTTCCAGCCGTTTTTCGCCGTCAACCTTTTTTTTTGCGGTGGACATGATATTTCGGTGTGGATTCATCTGAAATCAAAAATTCAAAAATTTTCTTGTAGTTTATGCCCTTGGCTCGTGATTGAACGAAGGAATTTTCATTCGGTCAAGTCGTTCTTGTTTTATACGAAAAAGACCTTTTAAAAATGATGAGAATCGGAAAAACGCATAAAAATTTGAGACGAAAATTGATTCAAACTCATGTCAAAATGTCAAATTTCATTTTTTTTTCAATTCAGAAAATTTTTGAATTTTTGATTTCAGATGAATCCACACCGAAATATCATGTCCACCGCAAAAAAAAGGTTGACGGCAAAAAACGGCTGGAAAATGGAAAATTTTCAATATTTTTGGCTGAAAATTTTTTTACAAATACTTTAAGTACTTTACTTTCATATGTTTAAATTTTAAATAAAAAAGATTTTTCGTTTTTGAAATAAATTTTTTTAAAGAAGTCGTTTTTTTTTATACCTTTAAGACCCATGTAACCCCTTAACAAATCTCATTTCAAATCTTCAAAAGTATTTCATAGAGATTAATCAGCTTTGTAAGAAATACCACCTTACAAAAAATACCACCAGAAATTGTTGATAGCATAAGATTGAAAAAAAAATATTATAGTGATGACTGGATTTTGAACCTATAGTTAATAGCTTTTAATCCAACTTTATTCACCACGATCGTATCATCTAAAAGGTTAGTTTTAAGTAAAATCAATCTGTATACCAGAACCGAATAAGTGGTTCTGTTCCTTACAATTTCAATACAAATTAATGAACATAAATATAAATGCATAAACTTTGATTTACACTTAAACTTCTTCGAGACTCATTTCTAATTAGAGCGAAGATAAATTCTGTGAAACATATTTATTTTTCTGCATATTTTAGAAAAATAGTTAATTCAGCAAGTAATTAAAACTCCCTGTCGATGGCTCATGTTTCACAGAAACGTTTTATTAAAATTGCTGTTGTCTATAATTGAATCGCGCAGGCCGACACGGGTCAAAAGATATCAACAAAGAGAATTTTTCATTCATATTAAAATACGAGTAGGAACAATTAACGCCTTTAAGATTTCACGGTAAGACAGTGATTCACGTGCGCAACCGTTTTCCATTAGGTGAGGCAAATTTTATTATTCGAAATTGCGAAAACTCACAAAGTGAATTATTGCGGTTAAGCTTTAATTCATCATAAATTGCAAAATGACCCATTGATCTCGTAAAGGGTAAAGTATCAAATAGAAGGTCGACGATCAGTAGGTTCTTTCCGTTCCATTTCTAAGCCTTCTTCTCGTCACTTAAGAATTTCTGTTTCCCAGATGTCGACAAAGGAGTCACTGAGAAACGATCTCTTTAAAAATTTTCCATGTGATTTCCTGATGTGTTTCCTGTTGAATCATTGAGCAATCTGTGGGATTCGGAAAGTTCGATTTCGATGTCTTATACATACTTCGGATCGTGATGAGTGATCTTCGATTGACACCAAAAACCCTAGCTAGTAGACGTCACGAAGATTTCAAAAGAACAAACGGATACTTTTATTTTTAGTGGTTTAATTAGTCACGCAAGGTATTTTTCAAGCGATAGAGAAAAAAGAGTTCGATGACACATATTATATTTTAAAAATTTAATTATTAATCTGTTGACCACGTAATTTTGATATTATTTAAAAACTAAACCAACCTTTGCACTTACTTACTTATCGTCATATCTTATAAGACCAATTACTATTAAAAAATTCCGAATTGCGCCAAAACCCGAACAGACCTGTAGGAGAAATAAGAGTCTCAATTGAATATAAGGGCGGTTGTTGTGAGGTTAAATTTAGTAAAAATGTAATATTGTACTCATTTTAATCCTAGCGACTTATGTTTTAAATTTATTTTAATTTTTAAATATTATTTTAAATGTTTAATATGTGTGCGTTCCAAAATTCTGTTGAAATTGCAATCACTGCAAATTTTTCATTTCAACTATTAATCATCAGTTATATTTATTTTATATCTAATTAATCCCACTTCTGATACATCCATTTATAATTAGAAGATCTACATTAAACCTTATTTTCTATATTACTCCTATTTGGTTTCAATGTGCAAAAATACATTTAAAAAAATTACAAGTTTTATAAAACAAAATTTGTTTTAAATGTTATTCAATTTACCTTGGAATTTTTCTAGCACTGAGCAATGTATACGATAGGGACAGTGTGGAGTTAAGGAGTTACGTGAGTTTCAAATTGGTAAAAAAGTGTTATTGTATTCAAACTTTTAAGTATCAAAAAGAGTAGCATTTGAACTATATTTTATGAAATGTTTGTTGAAAATATCGGAAAATAGCTGAGAGCTGGTTTTTGAAAACCTCTTAAAAATGCGGTGGACATCATAACTTGTGCTAGATTTATTTGAAACCAAAAAATCTAATTTTTTATACTACCATGCAAGTTCAGCTGGGTAGTGAAAGAAAGATATGTAAAAAGAATTGAAATCTGAATTTTTGGCGGCATTGCATGCGAAAAATTCATTTTTCGGCACGAAAAAATAATACATATTGCCATGTAAAATAAGTTGTGATGAACGAAAAACAAAATCCTTCGTTCACACCCTAGTCAGTGCTATTTAGAAGAAGTGTGCAAAATTTGAATAAGATCGGTGTATTAGTTTTTGAGTAATCGTGTCCACCGATTTCAGAAATAGAGTTTTAAGAAAAACTCTTTTAAAGTTTAAAGAAAAATTAAAAAAAGGTGAAAAATTGTTCATAGAATATAGTTCAAATGCTACTCTTTTTGATACTTAAAAGTTTGAATGTAATAGTACTTTTTTTACCATTAAAAAATCTAGAAAGAAATAATTAATTTTTTTAAAATTTGAAACCTTCGTAAATTGAAATGAATTGCTGACAAATTCCTTTGAGAAATATCCGAAAATCTCTTAATCAAGGAATTAAGTAGATGATAGGTTAATATAAGATTTAGTTAGTCTGTAAGATCGTTTTTAACTTACTCTCATTGGATTGGATTTCTTCTAATTGGTTATTTAATATTTAGTCTTCTAGTTAAACCATACTAATAATAGGTATTATAGATAAATGGTTTGTGAAATCGTGAACTACATTAATAAATTGTAAAATATTGTTTACATTTATATATTAAACTTACAATAAATAATTAAATAAAAATAATCACCATTTTCATCGAATTCTAGTATTTGTTATTTTCCAGAGTACGAAGTTTGGTCGAAATCCGAAAGGTAACCAAATTGTAAACTTTACTCTTTTTATATTTGTTATTATTATTACATTATTATGAAAGATTACTTCAAAAAAATATTTTGATCTTTATATGTATATATTAATATATATTATTATATTTGTATATTTAAAAATTCATTGAAAAGTGGGTACCCTAGGCCAATAACTAGATCGCAATCAAATTTATTGATGGCTTCAAATACTTCTTGTGTGCGATGAGGTGCTGCTCCGTCTTGAATAAAATAAAAAGATTTAACGAGACCTCTCTTTTTCGCATTACGAAAGGATTTGGTCTCTAACATCCCTTCGCATTTCAAAAATATATATCATTAATAATAATTCACGTTCTTCACTATATTTTTAAATTAATGGTGTGTATTAAATAGGTTTAATTTTTTTTATAATAAAGTGGACATGAAATGAAAATGATGAACCAAAAATAAATTAAAAATTGAAAAGGTCTATCCTGTAAAAACTTCCTAACAAATATAATATTATATATTTTACTGTATCCATAACATATACTTATAATTTTATGATAGAATTTCTCTGAAGTAAGTGTTGTTACTTCACAAATAATTGCTAAATCACTTGAGCCATTACATCCAATGAATTGCAATTTTAGCTGGCACGAAACTCCTTGATAAATTCAAGAATCTATTAAATTTTTATATTTTATTTCTTTATTTTTCAATTATCGAATCCCGCCCACTGCTATTACGTCATTTCCTTGCAATTTCTCGTCCATTTCAATTCAACACTGCATACAATTCGATCCGGGCCGCCAACACGTCTAGAGGGCGAGCGTAAAAAATTGCAAACAGGTGAATAATTGAGAAGGTGCGCAATTACCGGGGCAAGTCATCGAGCCCGAGCAGAAGTAACAACGCCTTCGATTGATCGATTCCGCACCGGACAGACAGACAGAAAGACAGACAAACAGACAAATGAGCTGACAGACATGCGAGCTGCTGCGCTTCCACTCGCACGATATGAGGCCCTTTTGCAATATCCGCAGTTAACGCCGGCGGCGACCGGTAGGTGGCGTGCTGCAGTGGCAGCCGTTCGTTTGGGGGCAACACGCTTTAATTCAAAACAAACAAATTTCCAAGTCCTGTCCACACCTTCTGGCCGGCCCGAGAGGTCTGGCGTGTAAACAAGCGCGTTGTTTTTTTTTTTATATTTATTCCCGCCTTCTTGGTCAGCCGCAGCGCCCTCTGGAGCCCTCCGCGGCTTCCGCGGCACCCGTGGTAAGTGATCCTATTCCCGTGCCACCGGCCTTTCTTGAGCAACGTAATGTAAACAGTGAATATCTTGAGGTAATCTCGAAGGCGCTAATGAGTATCTTAGCATCTGAGTATCTGGCGGCGAGGCGGGCAGCTGGGCTTTATTTATTGTGCGGGCCGGTGCGATGTGTTTCGCACAAAAGGCTCTTTCCCACGTACTCGTTTCGGTGGCTCCAAAGGAAGAATTTCCATTTTATACTGCACGATGTTGGGTCAAATTTTGTGTATTTTTAACATATCAGGCTTTTGGGGCGAACGAGTGCATTTGTAACGACGGCACTTAGGAGAAGGAGTCTTAACCGCCTTATGAATTAGTCCACTTTCGGTCTTCGGAGCTCCGAGGATGTGAGCCCCCGTTGGTGCTATTGCACCCACTGAAATCCAATGAAATAAGGTCGCATGTTGGCGGAGCTCCATCTGAATTGCTAATCCTCAACTGGATTGGAGCTCTGAACGAACGACGTGGGTAGCGTTTTTAAGCAATGAATTTTTTTTTTTTTTTTTTTTTTTAATTTGTATCGCAATCTTACAGTGGTTTTTATCATGCATATGTATGCACAGGAATCCCTTTAAATCAAAATATCTAATATTCATATTCTACGTATATTTAAGGTTTTAAGACCTATAGGTACATAGTAAAATTTGCAATAATAACTTACATTCATAATATCGTTTTTAGAATTCCATTCTAATCTAGTCCAGAATCTTTAAACAAAAACAAACTATGATAGTCTTCAATTTGTTATTATAAATATATGTATAATGTATATACTATATGATTTTTGTGTCTAATTTAATAAATAAAATTATAAAACATTAGTAACAATATTATCAATTGACAATTTGAAATTCGTGATGGGAGCGGAGTAGAGAAGTAGTTGAAGACCCATTGGAACGTTGAAAGAGTCTATCAATCGATACTTTCAAAAGATCCATAGGGTGTGTATTAAGAACTTTACTTTTTTCAGTATTCATATCACTTCGTGCACTAAAAGCAGTCTGGATTGAATCAGAGTTCCTGAATAGAATCAATCTAACACCAATCTGTTAAAAAACTTTTTAACAAATAATTAAACCAACGAAAAAAGAAACTGAAAAGCGAAAAGTAAAGTAAACCTTTTTAGTCTTAACAACTAAGCTTCTAAACTAATGTAAGTTACTAATTTTAAATCGGCGACAAACAAACAATCAACGAAAATCATTAAATTACTTTAAAGGTATAATCAAAACAAAAATAACACAAAAGTGCAATGTAAAATCTCCAACGATAAACAATAACATTTTGCGATTTGTTTTAGTTTCAACAGAATCGGTTCAAAAATGAATGAAAAATCAAACATCCCCTATTTTTTTCTATCCTTAAGGGTTGAATTTTTTTTTCAAATTTAAATCGGACCAACTTCGAGGTATACCCTATCTAATAAAAAAAGAATCATCACAATCGGACTAATCTGTAAAAAGTTATGCGTGGTCATACATAAAAAAATATATATATATATACGGGTCGACTTAAGAACCCCACTCCTTTTTTTTCGTCAGTTAAAAAGTCAATTTGGACTTTTGATTTAGGATTTAGTTTAAAACTTTTTGAATGGCCTTGATTTTCAATGTTCATCTAATACATAAAAAGTGTGAACCATCTTTTTGGTTTCTTTTTTAATTACATGTCATTTTCACATAGACTTCGGATTTATTGGCCCATATTTTCGAAGATTAACATGGAAATATGGTAATGTTACGATCCACGAAGAGCGTTACAGAGGCATAATACCAATTTTTTTTTCAGAAATTGACAGATTGGACTGAGAGAGAGAGAGAGAGATCTGGTTCCACCATGATGGCGCTAGGTGCCACACAAGCCGTGCAACAATTGATTTTTTGTACACTAACTTCAATAATAGTATCATCAGCCGTTTTGGATCACCTGCAATTTGATGTACAATATTGATCGAGCTATTTGCGAAATAGCGCCCCAAATCATTGAAAATATGCTGCAAAATTAGGTTGACTACTACTGACAAACCAGCCAAATGAAATCGTATTCCCTAACTGATCGGAAAGTTTACTCTTTTCAATAAATCAACAAACTTTGAGAAATATAGAACAGTGTTTTTTTCATAGTATTTTTAAAAAGAAACTAGCCGATGGCCCTTCCCCAAATTACCATATAAGTTATAGTTTCTGATGCCAAACTTTTGTTTTAAGATATATATATTTTCTGTAATATTTTGGATTCATGTAAATCAACCACACTTATTGTTACTTATGGAGAAACTTATTTAATCTTTCAAGAGAAAAATAATTTATTGATTCAAAATAAATAATGCATTATAATAAATATATCTTGATTTGCGATCAATTTTTCCGATCGCTACTATGACTCTTAAATTCTTTTCTTTCTTTTGCGAGAAAATTTGGTATACTAATATAAGTATATAAAGAAGTAGAGAATTTTCGGGCAGAACTCGTTTTGTGTGTATATTCAAACATTTTCTTATTAATGAATCAAGTTTAGATATTTAAATATTCGGTCGTCCGATCAAAGACATGTAAAAGCAATTTCAAAGGCCGGATATCTAGCATTCGATACAATTTCTATCTTTATTCCATCTGTTTCTGTAATGTAAAATAAAAGATTCTTTTAATTAGTAGGAAATTAACCTTTAGCTAAATTGCAACCACAGAAATATTGTTTGCATCTAACAAAGAAGTTCGAACATTTGAATAGGTAAATAGGAAAATAGGAAAACTGAAAACTATCCTTTCCTCGAATGGTCTAAAAAAGGTGCCTTAATGCTGCCATTAAACTGAAAACAGAAAACAGACAAGGGTACATACAACTCGAACTGATGCAAATGTGTCGATTAAATAATTTCACGGTCAAGCGGGGCAATTTGTCCGCTTACTACACGCAATTAACGTGTCCAACAGCGGCCCCGGGAAGTGCATTACAATGAGCAATTAAGGATAAGCCGGCCAGTGGCTTTGTTCGACTCCTGGTTTAATGCAAATTTATGGCTCTCGAGAGTCCCCGCGACAAATAGTGACGGCGGCGGCGGCGGGTGAGACGGTGGAGGGGCACCCCTAGAATGCGCTGCATTAATCATCACGAAGTGGCGCATACGACAAACAAATCGTCGATACGTTCCTAAGGTCACCGAATATGCGGAACCTCATAAAATGTCATGAATCATGAGATGAATTTCGTGACAATTTGAGCTTTGGGCTCCCGACAGTCGCACTAGCGCAGCTCAATTTCCCGCGAATAAAATAGATCAAATCGCATCGCGGGCGAATGCGCGCTTTTATTGTTGATAAAAAAGTCTCGTTCCCGTGGGCACATGCGTGCTGCACTGCGTTCCAGCGATAAAATTTGCACATCCTGCCCTAACCCGCCCATTGTTGCACTGATTCATGCACGAGTGCAAGCTCCGCGTATCTTTCCTCTGAATGGAAATCATCAGAAAAAATATTTCACTTGACCACTTGTTGGGCTTTTTTATATCATATATACATAAATATATTTTTTCCGGTAGGCGCAGCGACGTCAAGGTCAAGATCTGGTGGAGAAACAAAAGGACAAAAGAACGCGTGTCTTCAACGAAAACAACTCATTCGCTGCAGAATTAAATGCATTCGCGCACGTTATCCGCGAAGGCATTCAGTGCGCAGAGGCGACACGATTTCGCTTTTTTTGCATTTCCTTTTAAAGTCCGTTTAAAAAGTCTGCAACAATTGCATCCGCTGTAACTGCACTTCACTTGCATTATTGCAATCAGGCAGATGCTGGGAATCTTTCAAGGTTCTTTATGCATTCAACCCCTCAGTCTGTTTGTCTCGGGATGTTTTGACTTTGAACGCACCCTGCTGTTTACAGCACGACAGGTGACATATGATCGCGGTTCCTGAAGGTAATCGTCACTTTGTTTGGGCTTTCCTCGGCGCTGTTTATTTTCATATTTGCGCAAGTGACACGTCCAGGAAAAGTTACATACCTTCAAGATTTGTTGTCACTTTTTTTTTTTAAGTGAGATAAGTTATATAGTGTGTTATATCAGCGATAACTGAAATTTTGTTGACATATGATATCTATGATATGTATGATACTAATGATCGCATTTTTTCCTGGGTTTCTCCCATCGAAAAGAAATTTGACATTTCTTCTCTATCCGTAATATTTAATCTACACGAGTCAAAAATATGATTAATTTTAGGGCAAATGTTTGTTTGTGGCTCAATTATGACTTAATGACTGATCAGATATCTTCGATTTTTTGCGGAATTATTGCAGATATGGTATTTTAATGATACACCATACGTCACGCCATTTAGAATTTTTTTTATTAATAGATACTTACTAGAAAAATTTTCTAGTACAGTGTGCTCTCCTAAAAATAAAATAGTTTGTGTATTTGCAAATATACCTGCGGTAAGGTTACTCGAATAGTGTCTTTGCCAAATAATCGTCGTAAAACGAAAAATATACTATATATATATATTAGATTTTTTCAATTTCACCCTCTAAAAGTTTTGCTATATTAATTTTTTTAATGCTATTTTTCCAGTAGAACTCATTTGACTATCTCGCCTGGAAATGTGTGAAAATCGAATACTATTTTATTAGGATGAATTCGAATTTGAAAGGTGATTTTGCCACTTAGCAACGTATATTGGCCAATAAGAGAATAATATAATTTAAAAACCATTTATTTAAAAGGAATCTTATACCAAAGAGTAAAAAAAAAAACACCCTGTATTAGGGTCATCTTATTGAATTTCTAAATTTTGAGCAAAGATTCATAATACGTGATCCTCAGGATCCCTCAATGTCAAATTTAAATTGAATCGAACCATAAAAAATGATAAAAAATAGTCCAGCATTTTGAAATTTTATTATCAAAATTTGTGAAAATGTATATCACTGATATTATACATATGAACAAAATTTCTGCTCAATCGCAAAATGGGAAATGTTATATTTTAGAAACACAAAATTAGACGACCTGTGATAGTTTTCTTGATTTTTGGATTCGTGTCTTTATTGCTTTTAAATCATACTAAATCCAATATTTGTATTTATTTTTGAACACATTTTGTATGGTGATTGTCAGCCCATGAATTGTTACTAACGTCCTTAGTGTTTAGTTTATTTAATAATATATATAACGTCTTTGTATTTGGTGTGTGAATATGACTCCGCCCTTTCCCAACAGATGTCGTTTTTAGTATTGCTTACTTGTACTAATAAATGGCAACACTTGTGTTCGATAGTACTTTTTGTCAGCTGTCAAACGAACTAAGTGACATTTGGTTGAAATATTAGCAACAAGTGCTTTTAAATCCTTAAAAATGTCGATTTTCACTCCAAGTTAACATCATTTGCAGGAAGTACTATTACACTATTTTATTGCAAAGAAAAGTGCAGCGGAAACTCATCGTTTGCTTGTGGAGATTTACGGTGAGTATGCTCCATCTAATACAACTTGTAAGGAATTGTTTCGACGATTTCAAAATAATGATTTTGACACTGAGGACAAAGAACATGGAAAACCATCAAATAAATTTGAAGATGCTGAATTGGAAGCATTATTGGCAGAGGATTCTTGCCAAACTCAATCAGAATTGGCTGCAGCATTAAATATTGAACGATCAACTGTTGCAAAGCGTTTAAAAGCAATGGGAATGGTTCAAAAACTGGGTAACTGGGTTCCATATGAAAAACAATTTGTGAAATGCTACTTCAGAGGCAGAATAAGATTTTTGCATGGAATAATCACAGGAGATGAAAAATGGATATATTATGAGAATCCTAAACGTAAAAAAGCTTGGGTGAAGCCAGGTGAAACCGGCCCATCACAGCCAAAGAGAAATATTCACTGTGACAAGGTTATGCTCTGCATTTGGTGTGACCAGAGAGGTGTTGTTTATTATGAGTTGCTCGAACCCTCTCAAACTATTAATGGAGAAGTTTACCGACGACAACTAATGCATTTCAAGGGAGCCATAGAAGAAAAACGACCAGAATAGGTGAATAGGCACAGTAAATTAATTCTTCAACAGGATAATGCCAAACCGCATACCGCACAAGTCGTGAAAACATATTTAGATGGACAGAACTGGGAAGTGCTATTCCACCCGCCATATTCGCCAGACATAGCTTCTTCGGATTATCATTTATTCCGAACAATGCAGTCAGATTTTACGGGAGAACGGTTCACTTTATACGAAAGTATCAAAATTTGGATTGATAATTGGGTCAGTTCAAAACACCAGGATTTTTTCATGCAAGGAATACGTAAATTACCTGAAAGATGGGCGAAGGTTGTAGCTGCCGATGGAGCATACTTTGAATAAACTTTTCTTTAATTTTCTACAAAAGCAAATGTGTTTTATTTTAACAAAAAAGGGCGGACTCATATTCACACACCCAATATATGCAACAAAAAACATCGAAACTGGAGTTACAAATATCAAAACAAAATTTTCAAAATTGAATTGAATTTCGGAATTAATATTCAAAATTGAAATTCAAAATTGAAATTCAAAACTGAAATTAGAAGAAACTCACAACAGGGTTTGGAGTACAAGCAATTTTTTATGTAGTAGTATACCGGGTGAGTCATTTAACTTGAGACAACCTAATAACTTTTTAGGATCACATAATATTGAAAAAAGTTTAATATGAAAGTTGTAGGGTATCAAAAATGGCGTTTGGTGATGATCTTAAAAATGACCTTGACCTTGACATTCAAGGTCATATGAGGGTCAACTTTAAAATTTCAAATGGGATGACCCCCTATTGACCCCGGAATTGAAAAGAGCGGAAAATTTTACGTTCAGATATGACCTTGACCCAATGGTCAAGGTCAAATTTCAAGGTCATTTCACGATAATTTATCTTCATGTACAATAGCGAGAGGCGATGACGTTTTTTGAAATGTGAAGAGAGATATCTGACCACGACCTTGAAAATTACCTTGACCCTGACCTTCAAAGTTATTTGAAGGTTAAACTCAAAAATTCTATTGGTAACCCCTATTTTTGACGCCAGAACGAAAAAAGCTTTCGACCGAACATGGGATAAAGTATTTAACTACATTTTGCGTCGGGGTGATCGATTTATGTGAGTACTCGCAATTCTCACCAATTTAGTTTAATAAATGCTCGAAGTGATGTCCATCAACTTCAATACACTTATTAATGCGCACCTCAAACGATCTTACACAACTTTGAAGCATAGCAGGACTTATTTTGTTGCAAGCATCAATAATTCTTTCAATCATATTTTCACGAGTAGTTGGTACTTCGTTGTAAACTTCACCTTATCAAGCATCCCGACGGTGAGAGGCGAGGGGACTCACCTAAATCAAGCACCCCAAAGGGAACAGAAAACTACTACGTCCACGTCGTTGTTCCTGGGTAATGCAAAATGTAGTTAAATACTTTATCGCATGTTCGGTCGAAAGTTTTTTTCGTTCTGGCGTCAAAAATAGGGGTTACCAATAGAATTTTTGAGTTTAACCTTCAAATAACTTTGAAGGTCAGGGTCAAGGTAATTTTCAAGGTCGTGGTCAGATATCTCTCTTCACATTTCAAAAAACGTCATCGCCTCTCGCTATTGTACATGAAGATAAATTATCGTGAAATGACCTTGAAATTTGACCTTGACCATTGGGTCAAGGTCATATCTGAACGTAAAATTTTCCGCTCTTTTCAATTCCGGGGTCAATAGGGGGTCATCCCATTTGAAATTTTAAAGTTGACCCTCATATGACCTTGAATGTCAAGGTCAAGGTCATTTTTAAGATCATCACCAAACGCCATTTTTGATACCCTACAACTTTCATATTAAACTTTTTTCAATATTATGTGATCCTAAAAAGTTATTAGGTTGTCTCAAGTTAAATGACTCACACGGTATAGTAGCTGCACCTTAAATTTTTAAACGTATTTTTTTCCAAAATTACTTTTTTGAAGCTAGGTCACATGATTGCAGCTACTACTACTACTTTTTTTAAATAACAATTTTTTAGTGAGAAACTTTAAGATCACCAAAACTTGAGTTAGTATTTGATGCCAATCTTCAGCAAATTTTTTAATGTCTTCAATTATGGTTACATTTATTGTTTTTTTATGAAGCCTATAGATATTTGATTGAATCTTTATGAAAATTTATTTTTGTTATCACTTAAGACAAGCAATGTTATGTTTGAAACGTGACTGTCTCTAAATTATAAACCTTTCTTTTGGCTTTGTCATAGTCACATTTTTTGAAAACGAATACACAAGAACTGTCTTCGTCATTAAATAAAGAAAGATAAACCATACAAATTGCATACAAGAATGGTGTTAATTCATAGATTCCTCCGAAGTTGAGGTTGAGGTTCTTTTTTCAAATATTCCCTCAGAATGACAAATTTTCTGTGTGAAGCAGGCCATTAAGAAGAAATGGCTCCTTCTATACAAGCCGCAAAAGATCGTGATCAATTGTGGTTTTAATCTTTCCCACCTGGTGACAAATGATTGCGCCTTCTCACCAAGGTGAAGCGCCACAATTATGGGCAAAGGAAGCGAAGCAAGATTCTTTCCGAATGATGAAGAAAGCACAGGTGAGACTGCGTCACAGAGATTCTGATTTCTGATTCTGACACTGTGAAGATGTTAATCACGTTTGTAACTCAATTCTCGTGCAGGGTTTTTTTTTTCTTTATATATATATATAAAAAAAAAACTTGAAAAGAATAACAACAAATCACGAATAGGCTATTTAAATGGCATTAATTTATTATTGATGTTCCTCAAACATTAATCATCGAGAAATCCCTTTTCTTCTCAGACATTTCGAAATTAGGATAATCGCCCATTTAACGTTGTGCAAATATTTGAATCTTAAGTACTTAACTCTTTACCTTTCGGTTAGTCATTTTTACACCGTTCGAAGTGAGTCAATGCTTTCGGCTGCTAATGACTTACCAAATAAAATTTAATTTACCGTTACAAAAACCAACATCGAATTAACTGAATAAAAAATAATTTGATTGCCCATCATCATCTATTTATCTGATCATTTTTGAATTATCCGAAGTTGGTTTTGAGCACATTTTTATGAATGGAGTAAATGTTTAACAATTTTTTCTCTGTACTAGTAGCTAGTAAACTGGTCTTAAAATTTCTGTTAATCGCTGTGAAGTAATTATAAAACTAACACCTCAGAAATTTAGTAACAAACAAGTCAAGGGAAGGATAATATTATTAAAAGATATGGACAAAATTCAAGAACCTGTAGAAAAAGTAGTCTTGAAATAAATTTAATTTTTCAGCAAGGTAACGATCCAAAGCAGATAGCTAAAAAAAAATGTCAAAATGTTGTGAAGTCCGACTAGTTAATTTTTCTGTAATGAATAATAATTATTAAAACGTAATATAAATGCGTTTAATAAATGATTACATTATTACTATTAAATTTCTCATTAAATTTGTGTTTAGAACTTCAAAGTTCCTACATTCTACAAAAATTGTAGATTTTAATAATTTTTTAACTATTTCGTAGGTTTAAATAGGAAAAATCGTAACTACGATTGCTTCTTAAAATTTAACTATTTCAAAGGTTGTATTGTTTCAGAAAATTTGTTTGTTTGTTTTTTTCGGCTAAAGTCAACAATTTGTATGTTTTGTTTTACTAACGTTATAGTTTAATAACCAAAAACGACTTTAACCACGAATAGTAGAATTTAATTATAACAAAAATTTTATATCCCTTAATTAGTTGATTTTATAATTTATATTTATATTTTTAGTCTCAACTACCGAAAATAGTTATTTTTAACATACACATTTTTCTCAGTGTAATTTTCATTAAATGCCTATAATTTTTTGAAGTTCTGATTAGATAAAATATTTTAGTTATAATAATTTACATACAAATTTTCACAGAAAATCCGGTAGTTAAGTTTTGATCCGTCATCTCTACTTTCTCAATTTGATTTAGTTCTTTTAAGGGGACTTGACACATCAAAATTTTAAAAATATCAGTATTTTTTTTATGATTGATTTTAATAGGAAATACCTTCATGAATAAGAATTTCATTATATTTAAGTCGAATTCGGTTTCGGTGCAGGCATTGCAGATTCAATTTAGGTAAACTTTTCTTTTAAAAATAATTTTAACCCGATTTTCTCAAAACCGCGTTTTTAGAGCTGATGTACACGATTAAAAAAAACTATTGGACCCTTCGGTCTGAAATGTTAATATGTTATTTGAAAAATGATTTTCCGGGGGTTGAATTGCGGACAAAAAAGATTTTCCAAACATTTTCCGATATTCATCAGATTTTCCAGGCCAAAAATGTGAGTTTTTTTTACAAAAAGGCAAACATTTAGTTGATGAAAATTTTTCCTTTTGGTTCAATCCTTAGAGATTTTCATACCAATTAAAACCCTTTTTTTTGTTTTTGTCAGACGTTTCAGTGACTCAAAATCGTGTACACCGTGATTTTTTGAGGTTTTTTTTGAAAAAATTTCACCAGCAAAAAAACAGCCTGTGAAAAGTCTAAAAAATTGTTTTTTGTATTCTTGGAAGACTAAGAAATAAATATGCAAAGTTTCATTAATATGTCTCTTCTTTTCCCTTCAATTTTCCAATTTTCCAAAAAAAAAAAATAATAATCTTATTTTGTGTGTGTCAAGTCCCCTTAATTCAAAAAAAAGAAATATCGACAACTCCGATTTTCCAATTTTAGTTTAGTTTAGTTTAGCGCCGTTTTGAATTTTTAAATTGAACAATAATAAGTATACACATCAAAAAGTTTTTAGATCATTAAAAGATGTCCATTAGTACAAAATTAACTATGCATTTGCAAGTAATTTTCTGATAACATGTAGCTAATTTTTCGTTATTCTTAAAATAATATAATACAATATATTATATACAATAGGGTGCTTTTTTTTCGCGACTATTTTTTTTTATAAAGATTTCCCGTATAAAATACACGTAAACTTTGATTTTTTTTTCTTCAAAACTCTACAGCTCAGAGGCATTTTACGGTATAATCTTGGTCAATGATAGGGTTTCTTCAGAATTGAATGCTCTACAAAAGTGTCCATTCCGGCGTAACCCTAACTCCCACCAGCGAGGTGGTACGGGTTACTAAACCCAATTTGTCCATGAAATTCTCGCTTTTTGCCCCTATCTCCTAAATAACAAGAGCTACAGAAGAAGTGAATATAACAAACTTGTAGGAAATTAAATTTCCTACAAAAAAGTTCTGAACACAAAATCCCTAACATCAATATTTCTTGAGATATTGGGCTTTGAAGTTGAGGTAGTGTTTCTAAAATTTAGCTCAATAATCAATGAAAATTCCACACTACCTCAACTTGAAAGCCCAATATCTCAAGAAATATCGATGTTAGCGATTTGGTGTTCGGAACTTTTTTGTAGGAAATTGAATTTGCTACAAGTTTTTCATATGCACTTTTTCTGTACCTCTCGTTGTTTACGAGATAGGGGCAAAAAGCGAGAATTTCATGGAAAAATTGGGGTTAGTGACCCGTACTACCTCGCTGGTGGGAGTTAGGGTTACACCGCAATGTACACTTTTGTAGAGCATTCAAAGAAGAAATCCTATCATTGACCAAGATTATACCATAAAATGCCTCTGAGCTGTAGAGTTTTGAAGAAAAATAATCAAAGTTTACGTGTATTTTATATGGGAAATCTTTATACGCCTTGGTCTAGTACTTAATATTAATATTAAGGGCTCCAATTTTCAGGGAATTTTTGTTTAGGTATTTGCCACAAAATTTCGAGGTGGAACTGAAAAAAAAAAATAGTCGCAAAAAAAAAGCACCCTAATATACATATATGTATGTATGTGTATATATGAGTCATAAATTTTCGATGATTGATTGAATGTAATTTTAAACATAAATATTTAATTCTAAGACTCCAGAAAACTATTTTAAAGAACTCTTGTTAAATTCACTAACATTGTACGTATATTTACATAATGTTTTTGAGCTTTACTTATTGTAATATATTGTAATTGTAGAACATCATACGGATGTTATACTAACATTTTTTATTGTTATGTATGCGAGTCAGTTAAACTCCCATGGATAATTGAATTTAAGGGGGTAAATACAATTACACGGGCAAAAATTACGCATTAAAAATCATATTTTTTTCACAAAGAAGGTTTAATGCAATCATTATAAAACTTTGTACACTTTTTTTTTTTAATTTTTGAAAACAAAATGGCGGCTGTACGCTGGCGTGAAGTTGACCTACAAAAACAAAGGCACCACTCTGGACATCATTTTATTGATCTGTAACAGCCCATAAAAAACATTTGGGTTAAATATACATGTAATTTGTCGGTAAACCTCAAAAATTTAAAAAAAAAAAAAAAAGTCTGCGTTTGGTAAGTTTTTGTAAAAATCGATAATTTTCACTACTTTTTCAGCCATTTTTGCATTAATAATTCAATTTTGTAACAAAAGAAATTCCAAAACAATTAGGCTTACAGACAAGACTAAGGTATAAAGAAGAAACCCTAAAAATTTCAGCTAAATTGGACAAGTAGTTTTCGAGTAATCGTGGTTGTAAATTTTAAAAATGTTGTTTTGAGAAAAACGCGTTTAAAGTTTTGAAAACGTGCTATGCGCTGAACACAGCGTTCTCGAAAAATGAAGAAAAAATATATAAGAAGTTCGATTTTCGACCTGAAACTTTTTGAAGCGTATTCTACGGGAAATTTCCTAACTTTTTAGAGGAACAAAAAAAAAATCGATTTTTTCGACCTTCTAATTATTGCATTTACCCCCTTAAGCGGATTATATCACTGCCAAGAAAAGTAATATTCTAGAAAATCCAATCTTAGGGTAAAACTTCCTAAATATAGGCTAAAAATATGGATTAATTTCCAACAAAATTTTAGTGATTTTTTGATTCTTCAAAGCCAGGTCTTCATTCCACTGTCAAACATCCGTACTTTACAAGTGGTCTAGGGGTCGTGTTTTTTGTTAAGTTGGATTTAAACTCAATGTTTTTAAATATTTTGTTAAAAAGGTGGTAAAATGTGTAGTGGATTAAAATGCGAACTTTCATTCTCTTTAAATGAGTCAATATCAATTTTAGATATGAGCTTTAGTTTGGAAACCTCCGAAAGATTTTTGGCTGCCATAAGAACCAATGTATTTTATTTGATAAATCAGATTGCCCTATTGTTGTGTGTGCACTAGACCACTTTTATGGCTTATAATTACAGACGGTTTTGGTTCAGTCTAAAAGATAAAACGCCCCCTATGATCACCCTTAAAGAATTTCCGCTGAAATAGGTCATCATTATTTAGTTGGGCCTTTTGTTGAAATGACGAATTTCGCATAAATCTGAACTAATCGACGGTGGTTAGGGCAATAATCGATAATCATCGCGCATCATAACCCATTCACCTCGCGCTGGGTTTTTCCCATAGTTGCACCACAGACGGCGGCGCCATGAGTAGCATGCGAGTTGAGGTTTGCTGCATGACCCACCTGGTAGAGGTAATTTAATTTAGCACGAATCAAACTTTTGCCAAGAACTTTTTAGAAAAAATCCCCTACAGCTGTCTCAGTGGCGGCGGCGGCAGCGCTGTCATCGATCGCATGAAGATGACTATGCGTTTCAGCATTGAAGGGGCGACTACTTTTCAGTTTTCACGACCAACTATTTTTGGCCATCGGCGGCATTCTCAGGAATCCCGAAATAAAATTAAAACAAAAAATTAGAAAAAAAACGCCCGCAGCCAGAGCAAGCAGGCAGGCAGGCAGGCGCGAGCGCATTGACCGGGAATGTTTTGCAGACGCGCAGCCGCACACCGCTTTGACTTTGTTATGGAGCGCGATACGCGATCACAAGGCGTTTCCATTTTGAGGCGAGGGCGACGCTCTTTTATCGATAATTGACATCAGCAGTTGACGTTGTCGCGGCGATTTTGGGCCTGCCCCATGCACTTCCCAGACACTGAGGGACAGTGGTCTAATGGGTGGCGGAGGTAGGGAACGGGGTCTCCTTTCCTGTCCTTCTAAGGAGTCCCCAGTTGCGCCGGGAATGGCTTGCAACAATTCAGATGATTCCACGGACGATTAAATTCGTTTCGTGGAACAAGTGCACGTTCGTCGCTTTGCGTCTTAGCCGCCAAGTGGACCTGCTCATTTTTCTTGGGAGCCCCAATCGGCCCCAACCAGTAGCCAACCCTCCCCTCTCCCTGCTTATTGTTTGCTTTAATATGCCAAGCCGGGCGCCGCAGTTAAATAAACGAAAGCTGCAGAGCTGAACGAGTCGGCGCATTGCAATGCGATTTAATGCACTTATTCTAAATGTGCTGCCGCACGATGGTGCAGTGACCCTAAGTTGGCTCAAAGTAAACTTTTTTTCTAATAACATCAGCTGTCCTTCCCCCCGTTGCGTCTTCTCTTCCACTTCTTCCACTGACTGAAATTGTAATTTCCGCCAAAAAATTGATAAAGCTCCCCCGGACAGCTTTGCCCCGGGGGCACCAGACCACGCGAAGAAGATGCGAGCAAGTCGCGGTTGGAGCTCATCAGCGTCGTCCGCCACACTGCCGCTACCCAACATCTTCAATTTGTCAATGATTCATCATCTCGCGAGGTCTTGACTTCAATTTATCGCTTCGAATTTATCTTGTGAGTCGGATAAGATTGCTGCACATGCGCATCTGACTCTGCGCGCGCATATACATGCGGCGGTGCATTACTAGGGCCCCCCGCGCGCGCGGCCCGTCATTGGACAGCTCGCGATTCTCCAGTGGGGCTCATTAAAAACCACGTGTGCCGCAAAGAAAGTAGATAACGAGCGTAATAGAAGCGCATTATGCCTACTTGAGGAGGATTGGCGCCTCAATTGCACGCTGCAGATCGCTCGAATGGATAAAATGTGGAATTCATTGAGCTGGTCTGACTCTAATCCATCGACAATCCGTGAATAGCTGGGGCTCCGAGGGGCATCGGATTAGTAGTGGTCACTTTATTGCAGTTTCCAGTGATTTTTTTTGCTAAATTGTTGGCAATTCTTGTTTTTTTGCGAATCTCGTTTGAAAGATACGTCAAAAAAAAGCATAAATAGGAGTACATAGATAACTTGTATAAAGTTGTCTCAAATCAAGTAATTGAATAGTTTTAAACTTGTTCTCCTAAATATTAGGACATCTTAGTTCTTTTACATTTAAATGCAATATATATTTAAAATAGGTTTTAAGACTTAGGAAGAATTCTTTTTTTTTCCTATTTAAAAAAAACTATAAATCAAGTAAATTAATTGGTTTCACTCAACTTACAATTAAATTCCAGATTATAAAGAATAACTCCGATTCTAATCACTGTATCTATTTTATGAATTCTTGTTGTACATTTTATTTTCACATTATCTTCATAAACTAATAAACTAAACTACAAAAAATTATCCTATAAATTACGACGAGGTTTCTAAATATTAAAAAAATAAATGAAGATGTTATTCAATTCACAAATCTGCGAAATTCGGATGATCAAAAGTTTTGTTAGTGTTTATTAATGTAAGGGTTTCAGCGTGGAAAAACAAAAGAAAAAAAAAAACACTTTTTTTGCGATTTCTTTTAGAAATATGGATTGAGCAAATTTATTGAAACCATTTGTACATTATTAAGTATGATATCAACAATACTCAGTAATTTTTTTATGCGAAAATATCGACAAACGAAAGCCGGTGACAGAGCTTTCTCAAAACCACTTTTTAAAAGTCCGTGTACACTGCTATTTAAAAACTACATTACCAATTCATTTCAAACTTGTTACACACTTTCTTCATATAAAATTATTTTATTTTTTTACATTAAGGGATTATTCCACTTACAAAATGGCGAAATATTTCGTACAAAATAGCAGTTTTCACTTTAAATTACCACCAAAAATTTAAAAATGAAAAAAATAAAATTCGGAGAACGTTGTTGGGAGGATTTAATGATACTTTGATTACATTTTAACGTTCTTGGAAAAGCTCCGTCACCGGCTTGTTTGTCGGTATTTTCGCATAAAAAATTTACTGAATATTGTTGAAATTATACTTAATAATGTACAAAACGTGTCAACAAGTTTGTTCAATCCATATTTCTAAAAACAATCAAAAAAAAAGTGTATTTTTTTTTCCAAGCTAAAACCCTTTCTCCTTCCCCGCCCTAAAGGGAATTTAAAAATAAAAAACATTTTAGAGAAAAATACCTCTAAAATGTGGTATAAACGATATTTTAGCCATTTTTAGAAATAACTTCTTGGCTTTAATGAAAGTTTTAACGTTAAACTATTAAATAAAAGTAAAAAAACCTTACAAAACTTCTACAAAACATTCCACGAAATTTTCTCTTTTTTATAAAAAATATTATCGCACACAACAAATGTTGTATTAAGAATAAAATTGGGGCATATCCATGAAAAATCGGTTTTGAATTACAATTTATATACATTCATAACTTAGATTTCAAGCTTTCATTCGAGCGTTTTGACATGATGTGATACAAGTTTTTTGTTTTCGAATACTTGAACTACAAAAACAAATCGTATGTATAAAAACGATATGTGACTTATGCGACTGCAAAAATGTCGTATTTATTATCTTAAATGTGTGAATTGAATTAACCCATTAACGCCCAAAGAACCTAATTTTTTTGTGCAGTTTGGAACCTCATTCTTACAATTAAAGGACATTTATTTTCCAATAACAACCACGAATCTTACTAGTTTTGAGTGTGCTCTTTCAGAATCTCAATTTTGACGAGTTTTTCGAATAGGAAATTAAATATGGCGACTTTTTGGAAAAAAAGTATCAACAAATTTCAAATTTTTTTTTTTTTGTAATTTTTTTTCAAGTCAATAGAGTTTTGCAATGCAATTCTTACTATGATCAACGGTGATCGGAATGTTTGAACTTACAGAAAAAAGTTTTTTTGCTGATCGCAATCACTCATAACCTTTTCAAAATTTCTTTGCGTAATCCAGAGACAACGGCGTGGGCGTGGTAGAATTTTATCTCCTTTGGGGTGCTTTATTATAGTGAGTCCCCTTGCCTCTCACTTCCCTTTCTCTCTTCTGATTTTAATCTCATAATCAGTGACGATAAAAACCCCTTGGTACAAAATTTCACGAAAATCTGTACGATTTTCAGAGTTTCAGATTTTCAGAATCTGCACTATAGAAAATCCGCCATTTTGAAAAGGTTATAAGTGATTGCGATCAGCAAAAAAACTTTTTCTGTGAGTTCAAACATTCCGATCACCGTTGATCATAGTAAGAATTGCATTGCAAAACTCTATTGACTTGAAAACAAATTACAAAAAAAAAAAAATTTTGAAATTTGTTGATACTTTTTTTCCAAAAAGTCGCCATATTTAATTTCCTATTGGAAAAACTCGTAAAAATTGAGATTCTGAAAGAGCACACTCAAAACTAGTAAGATTCGTGGTTGTTATTGGAAAATAAATGTCCTTTAATTGTAAGAATGAGGTTCCAAACTGCACAAAAAAATTAGGTTCTTTGGGCGTTAATGGGTTAATAAATTAAATCACAGATTAGTTCTTGCGTCGACTTATTACCTTTAACCTCAAAGAACTTCAAAAACTTGAGCTGTCAGATCTATTTCGATCTTTCAATCTGTCGATCCGCGTTTATATGGAATAATTTCGATTCGATCCAGGTCGAGAAGTTGGATCGGATCGAGTCGATTTCGTTTGGATTCGATCTGCGTCTACATGACATTTAACTGAATTGAATCAGGATTGAATCCGGATGTATACGTTGTAAAATAAACATAAGAGCTTAGATAAAGGCTGTTATTTTGAAGTCTCAGACAGACACTTAAATTTTATTTATATGTATTAATTTATATATTATAAGTAATTTTTAAATTTTAGACTTTTAATATATAATTAAATTCAGACATATTAGTTATTAACACATTTTTTTCGATCTTGCATAAACATTTTACACAGTGAAAAAAAACCACTGAAGATATTTATTATTATTTAATTATTTATTAATAAGATATAAAAATCTATAGCAGTTAACAATTAGGATAGTAATCGTAATAAAGTACGATGTAAAAGCAATCATATTATCCATATCCGTCTGTCTATCTGGCCTGGTTTTTTTAAAGAACTGTATACAGTATCGAACTGAATTTATTTCTTCCTTATCTCTAAACTTATAATAGTAATCGAAAGTATTTGTGTATTAATTTTTTAAATTACTTAGTTTTTTATTTTATTTCTATATTACTCGTAAAACGTTTTCCTTTGCGAACTTACAGAAATAATCGTATATTTAAAACAATTGTCACTGATACAACTTCTTTGTTTATTAGTAAAATCAAACAAACGCCTGTTTTACTTCCACAAAAAAACTTTTTTATTCTCATAAATTTTTAAATACTAAGAACCTAAAAAAAAATAATTTTAAAAGATAATCGGGCACGAAACAGTCAATGACATTTTAATTTGGGTCACGACAATAGGTACGTATTATGGCCAGCTTAGTAATCAACGGTTAAGGGCGGATCTTTCAGATTTGAATGACATGCAATTGAAAGACATTAATGGAACTTACTCCGACCATCACCTCACTTGCCATAAGACGTGACCTTTAAAAAATTGCCTTTTTCGCTTTCAATTAAAGTTGATTCAATACTTTCTCAAGTATGACAATGACTATCGAGACAATTATTCGAATATCGATTAACGATGATGATTGGAAAGTATACCGGACGCACTTATGTGACAAAATTAACTGCAATTGAAAGAAACTGGGAGTTGTAATTTAAAAATGTATTGCACGTGCATAGTTTATGTACATTATGTGCATGTCAAAACTGTTAAATATTTTTATGCGCAATATAATTTGTCACCGGCGTAGTCACACCTAGATCATATGTAGCTAAAATTGATTATGGAGGGAACCCACGGTGTGGTTTCGTAAAAAGCTTTCATTTACAATTGTATTGTCATCGGATTTACTTATGTATGCAAAATTTCAGCTCAATTGGACATTGGAAGTTAGATCAAAATCGACTTGCAAGATTTTATTACAGACAAAAAGAAGTACACACAGTTGAACGTAAAATAAAAGCTTGTAAAAAATATGAATTTGTGTTTTGTATTTTCCTTGTAAAAAAGAAGTTACGAGAGGCTATGTTAAAACAAAATTGAATTTTATTTACATAAATTCTTTCACTAAACATTTTTTTTTTTACTCAATTAAAAAAATTTATATTTTACTATACTTATTAAAACAAGTGTGTAAGTCTGTGCTTTTTTGATATTCTGGATGCAAACTAATTTTGCGAGCTGATTTCTAACAAGGATGCAAATAATTACAAATTGAACAATTATTCATCCAATTTAACTCAAATTATATACCTAAATATAATTTCTAAGCGTTTTAACAAAATTTTAACGCGATATTCTACTTTACATTCCTCATAATCCTGGATATATTTTAGGTTATTTATATAAAAATTTAAAATTCAAAATAAGGTATATAATACGGCGATCCAAAATTGTATTAAAAATAACACACTAAAATTTTAAGTGCATATCTCAAATAGATTTTGAGTTACAGCCATCTGAAGAGCAGCCGCTCATTGTATCGAGGTATTGAAAAATGTATGAATTTACTTCTTGCAGCAACGACAAGATAATCGACTTTGAAAAGAAAAATGACCAAAAAAACTTAGCACTTTTTTGAAAAAATACAAAAACTAATAGGGTTTTTGAAGCTTTTGCAAAACAAATGCCAGATTTGAAAGAGCATCCCCAAAAATGCCTTATATAAGAATTTCGAAGAAAAGCACCCCAATTTGCTATTCGAATCGTACAATTGAACTTGCGTGCACAAATTCCTCGTTTTGCGCATTAATGGGTTAAACTTTAAACGCGTTTTTCTCGAAACCACTTTTTCCAATTTTGCTCCATTTTATAACTTCAAGATAATCATCCGACCTATTTGATTCTTATTGCAGCTTCTTTTATAAATGTTTCTCCATACCATAAACCTCCAGTTTTCCGATAGGATAAAAAATGTAATTTTGGCAGGCCAAACATCATCAAATTTTAGCGCGAAAGTTTAAACTTTTTTTAAAAACTACGCCATTTTGTTAAATTTCAATTTTTCTTTTCGATCGAGGGTCATGGTACGGGCAATACCTTCTAGTTTAATAAATACTTTGGTTTTTTTGATTTCAGGTACTGTGAAGGTCGCTATCACTGCAGCAGTGGGGGACTTTTTTTTGGGAGTCTTGGGAGATTGCGAATAACCGGCTGAAATTTCAAATTTTTGGTCCACAAATTTTATCATGCATTTATTATATGTATATCCAAAAATATATCCTTAAAGCATTAAAACATTCCATGCAGTAGTTTTCTTTAAAAAAATTCCCATAAATCACCTTTTTTCAGGCGGTCACACTAATGGTGCTTCATCATATGTTTATAAAAATGGGTATATGGAGGATATCGAAATCGCTGAGAAGAAGTTGTTTTTTCCTTTAACATTTTAATTTTATAAATAATATCCACTAATAGGCTTGGATTGGACCAAGACGAGAGAAAATCAACTAATTCTGAAATAAAATCTTGAATCGTTTGAATAAGTTTTGATCATTTTCAATGAAACTGGTCCCAAAATTTCTTTAAATGTATTAGTTAGACCCCCAATAGTAAATTATCAATATATGTAATAGTTTTGGTATTCTTAAGGAAATATGTCTTAATTTTAATATTTTAATAGAATTTACTTTCAACCCTAAATTTACTATAAAATTCAAAAATAAATTTATAGTTTATGTTCGTGTAGCACCTCAAATATTTATATATTAATTTAAAACCATAGTATAATTTGTACAATGCACTTTGGGAATAAAATGCATTAGAAGCAGGTAAACAACTGAACCACCTTTTTTTCTGAATTTGCAATAAACATTACCTAATTTACAATGTGAAGCACGTTTAGCCACAACCAGAGCAAATCGATGATTTCTATTTGTTCTAATTTTAATTCATCAATTCATCGCCATTAACAGTCCTGGACAGTGCGATGGACGTGATCAGTATTTGATTATGGCTCAGAACTAAAATGCAAAGATTCAATTTCGCATAAGTTCATTACTCATGACAAAACGTCCATTTAAAGTTCTAAACGTAAATTTTCCACCTGTGGATACTCGATTCCAAGAGTTTATTGTAAACTTCTTAAAATTATAATAACTCTGTAAACAGTTCTCTGAAACTAAAATATTCTGTTCTGTATGTGGTTCAACGGGGTATGATTCGATGTTTAAAAGGTATGAAATATCCGGTTGGATAAAGAACATGTTCGATGCGAATGCTTAAAAGCTATTGTATCAGATTCGTGTCGAAGGTAAATTTTGATTTTTAGAAGGAAAATCGTCTTTCTTTGGGTATTAAATTATTATAATAAGAGATAAATAAAACAGATAGTTTAAAAAAACACAAATCAATTAAACTATTCAAAACTAAATTACCACGCCATCTACTGGTTCTGCATCTAAATATCTTGGTTTATATCTCTTCTAGATATAAAATTGTAGCTTTTGATGTCGCTTGGCTTTGGAAATAAGAGAAAAAGGGAAAGTTTTTCGGACGGGGTTCGAACCAGGGCTCCCTAAAACGAAGAATTACGAAGAAATATCTTTAGATTTTATAGATAAAAATGAGGAAAAAGCGTAAATAATCCCTTTATAAGTAAATAGAAACAATATATATTTTATTTTTGTTGTACAATGATCAATTCATTTGAAAAAGAAAATTCCTAAAGCAGCTTTACCATAAACTACATAAGATATACCAAGAAAAACGTATGTAAGAAAAAGAGATGCTTTCCAGCTCTTAATCAGAGACGCATTATAAACAAATATTTATCAAGTAATAACATATTTTGCGGGTGTATCTAAAATCAAAGAGAAAAAATTGACAAACCAAATTACCAATAGAAAAGCGAGTACTACACTCCTTAAACCTTATCAAGAAATTTTAAATTAAATAACACAGGTAAAAGCAAGTGACAGACGGCTCCTTAAACCTTAGAAAAGAAAATTTAATTCTCAATCCCCTGACCTTATAACCCGGAGAAAATGTGCACTTATATTGTATTTCCATTAAAAGATAAAAATTCATTTCCCGGCATTTGCAATCCTGCATCTTTGCGGTCTAAAATTCAAGGAGTGTAAAACAATATTCGAAAATCGATTTTCGACCCAAACCACGGCTTTATTTTCAACCTATGATGTGAACATTAATATTTTCTAAGATGTTTTAATTGTTAGGTATTATATTTGGTCCAAATTCGGAGTTTTTGGGGCGGCAAAATATTGGTGGCGTAGCATCAGTGAAGCCTTACTTATTTAAAAGTTCCATAAAACTGAGGTAGTTTGCCGGACCTTAAAGTTCAAACAACTGACCTCGAAAAATAATTGTAAGAAAATTTATTTCTAGATTTTATTATAAAAACAAAATTCAGAGGTTTTTGGGCTCATTGAATTCGTTGTATTTTTTTTTAATTCAAATTATAATAGGAAATACAAAATTCAATCAAAAATTCTCAGAATTAAAATATTACCTTGAAAATTATACATGAGGATTTTTAGGGTCGTATATTTTCAAAAGAAATGTTGATTGATTTTGTTAGTAAATATTTACAAATGCCATGATATAAGAACTCACACAGTTTTGTTTTGTCAATATTCAGTATTTTATATAACATTAATATTTTAATTTAAGCGATAATTGATTCCGAAGATGCAATTTAATTTTGCTGATTCTTAAGAATTGCATTCAATGTATTTTTATCTAGTAACCTTTGTTTTTACAAGTTTTGTTAGTTATCTAATACACCTATTTCTGTTTTTGCATGGTAGATAAGTTCCAAAAAAGACATCATCATCACTTACCCAAATCCGACCCCTGTAGGGTCTTAGCCGCCTCCACTACACTGCACTTCGGAACGATACCGAACATTAAAATTTAAAATTTAAATCAAATAGTTTTTTTTAACCGTGTTAAATCGAATGAAATAGTGTAAAAAGGACATTTATTTTATTTTTTTTTTCTAGACCGTGTTATATCAAAACCGTGTAAAAAACACCGTGCAAAAACAGAATTGGACGTAATTGAAAATTAGTCACGATTGCATTGTTTTAACGTTGTATTGTTATACATATGTGATTAATATTCTTACTCAATAAAACTAGTTATTTATAAATATTTAAACAGGAGTGAATATAGGAAACAAATTTATTTATTAGAATTGAATGTGGTTAAAATGCTAAATCGGTTTGTATGCGCAAAATAAGTGAATATCTTAGCGACTCGTGTATTATTATTTATCTGTGACCTTAGTCACTAGAACGTGGTATTAGTAAATACTCATTCAGTGATTAACTATCCAGAGTCTATTCCACCTAGTGTAATTGAAGTGGGAGGGCTTCAAATAAAAGACCCAAAACTTTTGCCTAGAAACATTGCTGATTTTTTAAATAAATCGATAAACGGTGATATAATAAGCATGCCATTGTGACTAATAATAACTAATTAATAGCCATTGTTATTTCCAATGTCCGACACAAGTAACAATTACTCTTCACTACTCAGCATATCTTGGAATTACTCGGTATAATTTGCAATTACTTAGTATTTCACAGCTAATTATAAAAATATGTTGAAAATTTGAGTCCAATCGGTTGAATAGTTTTTTTTTTTCAAAAATTTGCCAACCATGTAAAAAAAACGTTGTTTCGAGTAAAACGCATTTAACGTTTTTTTTTTCTTTAATTCACGCGCTTGGACACTATGTATTTATATCACATTATAAATACATTTCTCGGCATTTTTAATTTATATACCATATTGTATATAGCTTTTACAGGTCTAAAGTTTATGTTTTTGATGTTTTTGAAAAATCGATTATTTTCAAAAAATAAATATATCCATCCATAAGGGTAAAATAAAAAATTTCGTAACAAAAGCGATGTATTCAGCAAAATAAAAATTGTTTATTTTTCTCATTAAACTAGTGAAAAAGTAGATGATTTTGAGGATTTTTTTTTTTTTGGGTTAAAAAATGTGTCTATTAAGGGGATAGTACCGGTTATAATTTTCTAAAAATCACTTTTTTGCATTTTTCAATTCCTTATACCTACAGAAATTAACTCTCAAAATGTTATTAAGAAATTTCAAAAAGAAAAATAGTCACAGTAGTTTAAGCGTGTGAACCTTTTTCGCTCTCTGGTGGTAATTTCGGCTATATAATAACTTGAAAAAAAAAACTTTAAACGCGTTTTTCTCAAAATGACGTTTTTTCAAATGGCGGACAGTTAATCTCCGGATTGGCTCAACCGATTTAGGTAAAATTTGGTGTGATTATTTATTCAAGTGTTCTGTTTCGTAATCCACCACAATATAGGCCAAAAACCAATACAAAAAAAATTTGGCCAGTGAAACAAAGTGAAAAAATAGGTGATTTTTCGAAAAAATGTTTTCAAACAGCCGCCATTTTTTTTTTTTTAATCATTTATTCAAATATTGTGGTGAATTACCACGTAAGAAGCATTCCTCTTTAAAATGCCGTTGGGTTTTTCTGTTTCAGATTCTTCATTTCTGAGATTAACCGTCCGCCATGCAAAGAGGTATTTTTTGCGGTGACAGCAATAAATAATATAAAATATAAAAAAATATAAATAATAAAAAAAATTGCAAAAAAAAACCGAGAAAAAAATATTGGAAATTAGGGTGTTTTTACCTTTATAACCGGTACTACCCCATTAAGTTTCTGTTTATAGGATATATTTATTGATATGTTAAGAAGAGTTTGAAAAAATGTTATAAAAAAAATTTATTATTCTTGGAGATATTGAGGTTGACGTAGGACTGTCCAGATGTAGAGGAGATCTATTGTACAAGTAATTGTAGAAAAGTGATTTTTCACGAGAAGTGTTTAAAGTAGAGATGCCACGAATATTCGGCAACTATTCGGTATTCGGCTATTCGGCCACTTTTTTTCACTATTCGGTATTCGGCCGAATATGGTTAACTATTCGGCCGAATACCGAATAGCAATTTATTTATTATTTTTTTATTACTAGCTGTTTTCCCGCGACTTCGTCCGCGTAAATTATAGCCCATGTCCTTTCTAAGGCTCTAGAGTATGTATCTGTGTACCAAATTTCATTTAAATCGGTTCAGCAGTTTTGGCGTGAAATCGTGATAAACAGATTTAATTTCGTATTTATGATTAAATATAGTAAGGATTACCAAATAAATCATGAAAAAAGAACTCAAAATATTACTCACAACGATATATTTATTTAACCAAAAAAAATAGCTAACAAATTAATATTTAAAATCTACCAGTGGTAAGTTATGATGAAAGAAAACAATTTTTTCAGCGTTTGTTGATAGCAGACGATTGCGTTTTTCTTCATAAATTATACCTGCTTCCGAAAACAGCCGCTCACTATACACACTGCTACCGGGAGATGATAAATAAATCTTAGCAAATTGTGAAAGGGTTGGATATTGTTTCGCGTTTGCTGACCACCACTTGTAAGGGTCTGCTGTCCGACCTAAACGAACAGATACCATGTAAAAATCAAGTTCATTTGCAACAGAATTTTTCTGTTCCACACCTTCATCTGAACGAACATTTTCTGTAGCGACAGTTGTGACTTGTCGCCCGCGGAAAGTACTAAGTGTGGCCGAATATTCGGCTGCCGAATGTTCGGCGCTTCGGCCAAGAGGCTCGCCGAACATTCGGTATTCGGTATTCGGCCAAATTACTATTCGTGGCATCTCTAGTTTAAAGAATAAAAATAGAATTTTAAGTAAAACCCTGTCTATAAATCATTATAACTTTTAGAATTTTCAAGGTTTTTAAAATCTTTTTTAGGGAAATTATTATGAATTAATTAGTGATTGGAAAATAAACAAATGTAAAAAAAGAATAAATTTTTTGCTAAAATTTAACGATGTTAACCCTGTTAGGTATCGTTAATTCGCTAAAAAAAAAACATATTTTGGATAATATATATATAATCGTTTTTTTATTTAATTAGTGCATAATAAAATGACATTTGAAGAATACTTTGTCAAATTTTCAAATGAGTCATTGGCAGCATATTTTCGCAGACGCCGCAAAAAAAGTTGGATTGCAGTGAACCGCATAATTCATGAGTGGATCATTTGAAATCAAAAACCCAAAAAAATTCATGAGTTGATAAGTTCTTTAAGGTAACGCTGTTGAGGTTTTGTTTTTATATTGATTTTTAAATTTTTGGTAACACTTTGAAGTCAAAATGCCCACTTTTCATTAAAAAAAATCGTTATTTTAGAATAAGTTATACAAAAACTAGACGGTGTTACCTCGTAATATATATGAAGAAAGAATGTGTAAAATTTCAAAAGGATCGGTGCAGGAGATAAAATATAAAACACAAAAAATTCCCATACCCTCCTTAATAAAATCGCAGATATTAAATTTGTGCAGTGAAGAGTCAAAAATGTATGATTTTGTTTTAATTATTTAATGTATCAAAATTTGACTTAAATGTATTTATGCTTAATTTATAATCTTTATCCCGGAGTTCTTTTGAATCCAATCCAAGAAAGCAGTAATCCTTGTGTGCGCCACTGGGCCGTCAAGCCCGCACTTTTCTGTTACAGAGTAAGAAACAAGTCCAATAAGCGTCCTCGAACCGTCTTTTTCGTCAATTGCAAATGGACCGCCGGAATCACCCTCGCAGTTACTAATCCCGTTAGAACCATTTACACAAATTTCAGTCCTTTTATCGAAATCAAACTCATTTTCGCACACTGAATCTGGAAGAATTTTCGATTTTGCAAATTGAAGGTGTTCGGGATCTTCTCCTTTTTCATTCATTCCCCATCCAGAAATCCAACCAACTCTATTCACAAACTTCTTATTCTTTTGACTGAAGCGTGGAAGATTTATCGGTTTTATGTGATCTGCGGATATTACATACATTATTACATTATTTAATAATATTACTTAACAATTTTTTTTTAAACATAGTACTTACCGCTAAAGGAGATTTTCTTTGGAAGTTTTATCAAAGCGATGTCATTTCTAACAAGTTTGTCGTCATAATTTTCATGTAAAATAAAAGAATCTTTCTTAACGTTGATAACAATTCGTCCTTTTTCGTGCCTTTTTCCAATATTAGTTGATCCCAAGTATAAACTAGCATTAACCGCACTGCACAAATAATATTTCTTATTAATTCGTTTTATCATTCCAATTAAAAAATACTTTTGATCGAATTACCCGTATAAGCAATGAGCAGCGGTAATAATAATTTGATCAGAAATCACTGATCCTCCACACCTAAACATTTCTAATCGCTTTTTATTTGAATAACTCGCAGTCAGCATACTAACTTGATACGGGAATTGAGTTGGTTTTGCATTTTTTCCTCCAGCTACACGCGATTCAATAAAACATTTTTTAATGGGAATGGCCCAAGTGGACGCAGCCAAAAGAACAACACAAACTACTAACAATTTCATCTTGGGTGCTACTAAACATTAAACTCTAATGGCATGAACTTATTTTATAGGCTATCTTTATATTGCGGAAATTGTATATAAATGAAAGCTTTTTAATTAATTAATTTTGAGTTATCTATTGATAAAAGTTCCCAACTGATTGATATGTCCATAATTGAATAAAAATGGTTTTTGTGGGGAAAAACACCAATGATTTCAAAATATCCGCTCATATGCCGATTAAGTAAAGGGATAGAAGTGCAAACATTTACAATTTTTTAAATTTTTTTTTCCTACAAAGATGAGTTTAATTATAATATAATTTGCAATTGCTTAGCATTACACAGGTAATTATAAAAATATAAATGTCTGTGATAGAACTATAAAAAGAGAACGTATTCAGAAGTATCACAAAAGTTCCTCCTAGCGCCATCTACCGGAATTAGTTCTTTGCATGCTTTCGAGGTTCATGACGAAACTTCTTCAGATTCCTCAGTCGTGTTAACAATTTTTTTAAAATATATTAAAAACAAGAATAATTGACCAATTTATTAGGCTATAGATATTGTAACTATAACCGCAAAATATTTGTGTATCATTTAAATCTTATTGGTTTCGTTGTAATATAAGTTAATTTTCCTTCCTCTTTATAATTCACACTTGGATTTTCATCTAGTCGCATATAAGGGATACCAAATTCAAGGACAATTTGTATATTCACATATATTAATTTTTACTCTTTGAATTTTATCATGGAGGGACCCTTTGTCTGTTCTGCAGGCACTGAGTGTCCCAATTTTACTATACTCAAAAAGAAGTAGTTGGCAGAGAGGTACTTGTTTATATACTCGATAAACAATTAGCTGGCGTCAAAATCCGACAGTTCCTTTATTTTTTTTTTTTTTCTTTTTTTTTGTATCAAGATCCAGAGGGATTGCTTAACCCATTAATGCCAAAATAACAAAAAATGTTACGGTAACTTCGAGGCTCTAATTTTTATCGAAGGGGTGGTCAATTCTCATCCAGACCAACTTTTCTAGACGTATTTTAAATTTTGAGTCGCCCGACACAATCCAATCAAAAAAATAGTTAAAAAAAAAATTATTATTGTTTTTTTTTTGCAATATTATGTTAATAAATACTTTTTTCACGTTATTTTTTTTCGAAAAACGACTGATTTAGTGGGGAAAAAGCTACTTTTTACTGCAATAAAGTGCATCAAACGTGTTATTAAGACTTAAACTTCAAAAATATGCAGGCATTTAATCAGTAATCAGTGACCCCAAAAACTCTGGATACCCACTTTTTTTTCGAAGAAATTGAAAATTTTGCAAATAATTGTCCGCCATCTTGGATCCGCAATTTTGAATTACAAAAATCTCATAGCAAATTCATATTCAGTGACCCTCAAAACTAGTGTATACACATTTTTGGAAATAGTCGAACATAGGAGATAAAAAAGAGTGATCTAAATGTGACGGAAATATGCGTAGAAGATAATTTACAAATCAGTCGTTTTTCGAAAAAAAATTCCGTGAAAAAACTATTTATTAACATAATATTGCAAAAAAACCACAATACAGTAGAACGCCGATTATCCGAACGCCGATTAACCGAATCGCCAATTATCCGAATCGGTCCTAAGCGTAATATAAAAAATTAAAACCAAGTAATTTTTCAATAAAAACAAGTTTTGTGGGGACGCAAGAATACAAAAATGCGAGTGCCAATTGCCGTGTTCAATATTGGTAGTCTGAGAGTGCCAGTTTTGAGGTGAGCTCGAAGCTCCAGCCAAACAAAGATATATAGGTATACTTATCACCATATACCTACCAAGCTATACAGGGTGTTCAGAGGTGGGAGGTCAATACCGCAGGGGGTGAAAGGTCAGACCGAGACAAGCAAAAAATCGTATGGGTGGGGGGGGGGGGGGGGGGGGGGGGCATCTCGCACCGTTTGGCAGTTACAGGGTGATTCGTAAATCAGGATTTTGCCTTATATGGGAAACGCTCTTGTATTTTTATCTTTTTTTCTACGCATCGCAGCGGCCCCAAGCTGATTTCAAAAAATCACTATTTGGAAGCCTTTTCCAAAAAAGTTTATACCACCCCCCTATCCCCAACCCCTTGGCCACAATCCCCCCTGGAAGTTGAAAAAATTAACTTTTATTTCACGATTTTTCACCTTTCGCCCCACTTTTCTCCGAAATTCATGTTATTAAGATACCTACTTTTTATTTTTTTTAAGTTGCCTATCTAATTACCTTTCCAAAAAGGTGCAACATCCCCAGGTAGGAAAAGGATACGAAAATTTATTTACAAAAATCCTTTTACAGAATATCATGATAATTTGAATTTTTAAGAAATTATACTTAAGTTAACTAAAAAATACATATTGTTCGCTTAAAGACTAATTACAATTAAAGCGTTTGTCCTTTAAAAGCTGTTCAAAATGTTCTCCGCCAGTTTCGATGCATGCAAGTAGCCTTGGTCATATTTCACGTTTCAGGTCTATGGTAACCAGTCTCTCCCGTATTTTCGTGGCTGCAGTCACAATCCTGGTAACTAATTCTTCTCTGGTGTTGATTGGTCTTGAGTAAACTTCATCTTTCATCATTCCCTATAAGAAAAAGTCCAGTGGAGTAAGGTCCGGTGACCTAGCAGGCCAAGGAATCGGTCCACCTCGTCCAATCCAGCGCTCTGGGTAATTTTCATTTAACCTTGCCCTAACAATGTTCCCAGTATGCGCAGGTGCTCCGTCGAGCTGTAAGTAAATTGCGCTTCTGGTGGCCAGGGGGATGTCCTCCAACAGATCCAGAAGGGTATTCTCCAAAAAGTCCGAATTTAGCTGACTATTCAGCACTTGGGGCAAGATGAAGGGTTCTATCAACTGGTTGCCGATGATGCCAGCCCAGACATTGACACTAAATCTTTGCTGGAAGGACCGACACCTTGTCCTATGTGGGTTCACATCTGACCAGGTGTGGAGGTTGTGCAAGTTTGTGATGCCATCCCGGGTGAATTGCGATTCATCCGTCCACAGAATTCGGTCTAGAAACCTTCTGTTTTCGATGTCAGACTCGAAAAGCCAAGTGCAAATTGCAATCGTCCTTCGGAATCTCCTTCCTGTAGTGCTTGGACCAGGATATGGTGGTATGGATGTAGTCCCTCTCGATTCACAACAGTCCACACTCTCCCTGAAGACAATCCTGACCTTCGTGCGACCTGCCTGATGCTTATTACAGGGCTGTTCCTGACGATGTTGAGGATTTGTTGGTCGGGGTCCGCTGAATCGGCCGATTTTCCTGCTCGCGTTTCTGCTCTGGGGGCGGTTACATTTCCGGTTGCTTTTAACCTTCTGAAAGTCCTTGAAAATACCCTTCTGTTGGGTACCCGCCGATTCGGGAATCTCCTTTGGTATTCTCGTACGGCCTCATTATCATTTCCTTCTACTAAACCGTACACGTAAATTATATCGGCATAATCGTCAACACTGAATTCTGCCATTTTATCTTAATTTTTTCTATTAAACACCCGGTTTTATCGATTGCTTCTTCAACTGTGGTCAATGTCCTTTCAAACTTACCCATTTTTATACCATAATTCATAGGAGGTATTAGAAACGGAGCGTCAGGATACTTAAGAGTCAATACTGGATATAATAAACTAAAAACGCTATTTAACGAGATTACATTTATTATTTTATTACTGTTTTGCTGAAATAATAAAAATGCATTACCTCTGTTTCCTAAACAAACATTTCCGAACTTGCTGTCATAAAAATTGTTTACTTAACGACTTTTTCCATTATGGTGCAATAAAGTAATTAGGTACCTGTGAGGATGTTTTAATTTCAGGACTTTTGCAACCCTTTTCTACCTGGGCATGTTGCACCTTTTTGGAAAGGTAATTAGATAGGCAACTTAAAAAAAATAAAAAGTGGGTATGTTAATAACATGAATTTCGGAGAAAAGTGGGGCGAAAGGTGAAAAATCGTGAAATAAAAGTTAATTTTTTCAACTTCCAGGGGGAATTGTGGCCAAGGAGTTGGGGATAGGGGGTGGTGTAAACTTTTTTGGGAAGGGCTTCCACATAGTGATTTTTTAAAATCAGTTTGGAACCGCTGCGATGCGTAGAAAAAAAGATAAAAATACAAGAGCGGTTCCCATATAAGGCAAAATCCTGATTTACGAATCACCCTGTAACTGCCAAACGGTGCGAGATGCCCCCCCCCCACCCATACGATTTTTTGCTTGTCTCGGTCTGACCTTTCACCCCCTGCAGTATTGACCTCTTACCTCTGAACACCCTGTATATTCAACAAGCTCAAAACTGGTAGTCTCTGGTTGCCAACTTTGAACCTACCAGTCTATGTCCGATTATCCGAATATTCGCTTATCCGAATCGACCCCCGTCCCAAGTGATTCGGATAATCGGCGTTCTACTGTAATAACTTTTTTCACTTTTTTTTTGTTGTATCGTGTCGGGCGACTCAAAATACGCCTACAAAAGTTGAAAATTAACCACCCCTTCGATAAAAGTTAGGGCCTCGAAGTTACAGTAAAATTGGAATTTGCTTCTTTTTGTAATTAAACTTTTCCTCAATGAGAGGAATGGTAGATGCAAATTAAATACACACCTAATTCTGTTTTTACACGATTAGATACATTCCCGACAAATAAGTATAAAAAAATACATTGTATTTATCGAAAAACAGAAGATTGGTTCCGGACCTTAAAGTAGTCATTACAAACAGTACGAATAAACCATATGGGACCTTTATTAAAAACCTTATCGTTTTAACATACTGCATATTTTATTTTATAAAGTGATAGTAAATAAAATAAAAAGTATTATATTAAACAATTTTTCATTTAAAAAGAAACAATGTCACTAATTGATTAGTACCAAGTGGTAATAAGTTAAAAGTTCCACGAATTGTAAAGCAGTTGCCGAGTTATTAGAGGAGTAAAATGAACAAAAACATTTCTTAGAATGGGAATTAATCGTGTTAAATCAAAATCGTGTAAAAACGAATTTAAAAAGAAGGGGGAGGTTCTCAATTCGACTTAATTTTTTTTTTTTTTTTTTTGTGTGTATGTTACGCGATATCTTCGTCGATTGTGGACCGATTTTAATGATTCTTTTTTTATTGAATAGGCTATATCACTAGGATGGTCCAATTTAAATATTAAGAAAATATCGCACCCCTAAACATATACAAACTTAAACTAAAAAATTAAGAAAAGTATTTTATTATTACTTTAAAGAAGAGAGCATTCAAGGACTCAAAAATTTGTCTTGGCTAAAACCGACTCCAAAAATAGCTGATTGGATATTGTAAATATTTAAGTATGTATCAATAATTTTTAATTCTTTAAAGTAATAAAACATATTATTTTTAAGTTTGTTAAGTTTGTGCACACAGGCAAAGTTTTGAAGTGGGGTTTATTTTTTTGTAAAAATTTTTTTTAGTTCTAAAAATGAAGTAAATGAAAAAGTATAAGGGAGTTTTCCAGATATTCTTAAATTTTTCATTCTTTTGTCATATTTTGAAGAGTGCGGGACATGCAGTGGAGATTTGTTGCCGTAAAAAACAGTGAAGGGTATTTTAATAATTTATTACTAATTATTTTTAAAGAAATACAAAAGTTTCGTTTCCCTTTGTGTGCTTAAGACATGCACTAACTTGAAAGATTGAAGCGGACTTTTTACTTATATTAGAAAAATGTAAGATTCTGCAGTTTTATAAATGTTTTCTATAGTTTTTTTAGTTTTATTTGCAAACTGGCTCTATAATTTAATATATTTGACTACAAATAATTTATATAATATAATAATATATAGGCTCACAAATTCCAGAGTACTATAATCTGTTTTTTTTTTTTTTTTTGTAAATTAAATTCAAAAATTTCAAATTTGAACATATAGTGATATCCTGATAAAAATATATATTACATTATAAGTGTTCATATGCTTAATACTTATATATGGTATATAACTTGTTTTTGAGTTACGAGGACTTAAAGTACATATGTTTGCACTGACTGCAAAATGTGATTTATACATTAAAGTATTTATTTATTTTTATAAAATGAAAATACAACAATATTGAATTTCAAATTTTAAATCTATTAATTTTAAGATTTTCCTATCGGTCCAAAAATGAATCAGCTGTCGGACTTTTTGGACTTTCAAAAGTAAATCATTTTAAGCGATTCTTTACTAATTCGTAAAACTATTGATAAAAACGAATTCAATTCTTCTTATTTAAATGAGTTAAATTTTCGTTTTAATTTTCGCAAGTAAATAAGGAGAATTTATTTCGTTTTCCCGAGAGTTTCACGATTTAATAAAGAATCGTTTAAAACGATTCACTGAAGAAACTACAAATAGTCCAAGAGCTGATTCATCTTCGATTATTTTTGGATACCTTCTCTGGGAAATTGTATATGAATTATAAGAAATTAAAACGGTAAATGTAATCATTATAAAAACATTAAAAAAAAAGTAAAAAAAATTAATAGTGGGTTTTTTTACTTCAAAAAAAAAATGTTACTTTGTGTTTTTCCCATGAACACGAGAGGATACGCTGCAAAATCTTGGCCTTCTTCACGCAAAGTACAATTCCGCCGAGGAAACCTATAACGATTTTGCAACACGCAAGCGAATAATTACGTAAAAGGTGTGTCAATGTTTTAAATATTTTCTGACTTTTATCGGAAAAAGTAATATATATTTATAGAGGTATACTAAAAATTTATGTTATTAAATTAAAGATATAAATTGTTGAAATTTACTACTTATAATTATTTCTTTTTGGCGATATGCAAGCATTTTTCTGTATCTTCATGACGGTGCTACTTTTTTTTTATTTATAATTTTTCATGAACTTAATTCCTTAAATTCCTGAAAATTTTTTCTTATTTCAAAAATAGTCTCACGTCCTGACCGTGCCTTATTAAAGGTTGGGTTCATAACGAAGTATTAAAGTTTAGGGTAATCAATTCTACTCCTTTAAAAAGCCTCTGTTGCTATTTTGACGTGAACCTTATACTTTGAATCCTAAACCCTGAACCCAGTTATTTTTTTTTTTGTCGACTGTTTGCCATCTAAAATTACCACTCAGGTAAGCAGAATAATTTTGTTTTTAAATAAATTAAGAAATATTCATCGATTGGTAGAAAAGTAACCAACCACTCAAGACATTCTCAACTTTGTTTAGATACCCTTTTGAACCCGACTAAAATAACAATATCACCCCGTTCCCTGTCTGCCCCGAGTAAGGTAAGGAGTGCAAACATTTCACTTATTGATTACCCTGCATATGTGCGATAAAATCAAAATTCGTGACAAAATCGTTCGGCTTATCCTACCACCCTTAATTATGCTGGTTTAACTCTTGTGCAATAATCCCAGCTCCGCCCCCTTTTGCCATGAGGAATCATATAAACCCTATACCGCCAACTGGGTAACTATAAATCCCTCAAAATATCCTTGAGAAAGGTTATTTTCGCTAGAATACCGCCCTTTACGTGAGCCCTCTTCTGACCAACGGCGGCGATTGTAAAAAGGGCCAGTACAAAACTGCCCTTTAAGAAGGAAAGTGCGGCTAGTTGCCCTTTTATTTTCACATTCTCCTTGAGATACTTCACCTGAAAAGAATGACTTCATCCACAACACGTGCGAATGCCAAAATTTTCAAGAAAGCTTTCGTGAGATAATTACATGTAAAAATGCATTTGATGAGAGAGAATGAGAGAGAGAGCTTTCTAACAACGGTCACGATTGACCTTCATGGCATTCAGCGTGTTAACTAATGAGGCTCGCGAGGAATAACGGTATTTTCACCTGTGAACAAAATACCTCAGGTTGGCCTCAGTCAACACCTGCTGGTCGTCGCGTTTGCAACAATATTGCTTTTTAAGGAGTCGCCGTCGCCGCCGCTGTCACCGTTCGCGCGAAAAAATGAGCCTCGTGACGTGGCAGAAGCACCGAGGTGCAGAGTATCACGAATGTGTATCACTTCGATGCTATTAATTATTCACGCACAATAAACGGACCTTTGGGGAAAGGTAAAACTTAATGAACTAGTCAATTGTGCTGAGTGCTAACGATGACCTCTGCAGGAATTTAAGAAAATCCCCTTTCCGTAGAAAGAAATCGAATTTGAAATACAAACGTTTTATGTCGTCGATTATTCAGGTCTAAGGTCTAATTTGAACCTGAATGTTCAACCAACTGTTCCATAGATGGCGCAACATTATCTTCATTTTGGGTACGTATACAAAAAGATTTATAATACATATGGTATACAGTAGATTCTGAATTGAATCTAATCTTTAAAATATTTGTCTGAACGTTTAATAGGCTGTTTAACAAATCCTAATACATGACGTATCGCCGTAGCATGTTATAGTCTTTGAAGTGTTATAAACTAGGTTATAATTTTTATAAAAGCCAGTCAAGTGCTAATTAAGTTCATGCATCAAGTGTTCCGTGTACTTTATCTAAAAAATTCATGGCTATTCTGAATTCCGTAGGAATGTAAATAAATGATGTTTGTTTTAGCTTAAATAGAACTCTTTATAGGGATATAACTGTCATTCCATGCAGTTAGTCTGACAGGTATATGTGATATTTATGTTCAGTATAGTTTGGCTAGTAATTATGAATAGACCCACGCTTGAGGGACGATTAAGATTATCCAAATTTACTTTAAAAATCAGTCCTCGGTTCGCAAGACTTATAAAAGACTTCTCGATTTTTATGATGCACATAATTGTTGCTCATTTTAGATTAGTCCTATTCTAGCAACCGTCAGTGACCAGTCATAAGTCACAAGAGAATCACAAGGGTGTGGTGAATCACTATTTGTGACTTTTTGGTATTCTGAGTTGGAAGTCACAGGACACTGAGGTAAATTTATTGTGATTTTCCTAACTCAGAATACCGCACACATCAACTATCATAATCAAACATCACAAAAGAGGGTTTAAAGTTCCCAGAAAAATACACCGTTTGGTACAGTTTACACATTGGTGGCATCATTCATCCTTATTACTTTAAAAATAAGGCAAAGACTGGCGTTACAGTCAATGGAGATCGTTACCGGACCATGATAAATGAATAGTTCTTCAAAGATATGAATCATATTAATCCTGGCGAGATGTGGTTTCAACAGGATGGCGCTACGTGCCACATATCGACACAAACCATAGATTTATTGAAATCATGTCAAATTTTGTTCAAATGCAGATTATTACAATGCAGTTTTCACTTTAGGAACACAATGCATATTTTTTAATATTCAATATTTAAACTTTAAATTTTAAAGGAAAGAAGTAAGAAACCAGCTTTTGTGATACAACTCATTTGTTTAATTGAAGTATTAATACAAGTTCGTAAATTCAATTTAAAATGGCAAGCGTAGATACATATTTATATTATTATTAGCATATTAATTGATAATACAAACTAGTCTTTACAGATTTAATGTTAGATAGAACTCTCCATAAAACACTTTTCTTTTTCTATTGGAAAACTCCAATATCAAGTTCCCCGTTTCGTTCGCGTTAAATTCTATAAAAATATCAAATAATACCTTCAAAATTCAATTTATATTTATTTATTAATATTTTGTTAATATTATTTCATTTATTCTTCTTCAATTTATTATTATTCTTGTCTATCTCACAAATAATCCGAGTGTTATAAATCTTATATTTGAATATTATAGAAAAAAATCGGTTTAGATTTCGTTAAAAAGATCCCAACATTTAAATTATTTTATAATTTTAAGGCTTTCTAAATTTTTGAAGGTTGTTCAATTTATTTTATTTTTGGTTTGAAATTGCATATTAATTAATAACTAATTACTGACAAAAATAACTAAGCACTTCTTGGAGCTAAATTTTTATTCAAAAATAACAATCGTAATAAAAGGAGGGAGTATACATTTATTTTTTCGAAAAAAATCGATTTTTCAAAAAGATCAAAAACATAAACTTTAAACCTGTAAAACCAATGCCGAGAAATATATATATTATATAACGTGATATAATGCATGATGTCCAAGCGCGCGAATTATAGAAACAAAAATTTAAAAGCTTTTTACTCGAAAACACGTTTTTTGACCAGGTTGGCAACTTTCTGAAAAAAAAAAATATTCAACCGATTTGAACTAGAATTTTGAAAAATTGAAAATTCCGCCACTTTATTTTTTCAAACCAAAATACTTTATTCTAGTTCACAAAATATCCTGCTCGAATTTTTTGTTTCAGACGTTCCACAACTGAGATTTTCTGCCAACTGTTTTTTTTAAAGCGACCTAATTGCAGCAGCTCTAACACAGCCCTATTTGAACAAAAAAAATACAAAAAGGTTTTTTTTTAGAAAGTCCGATATGTATATTTTCAATTCTTAGAATATTGTTTCATTAAAATAAACTTTCGTATGAAAAAAAATTTTTTTTTAAAAATAAATGTATACTCCTCCCCTTAAGAAAACTGTCCTTACTTATTTCAGCATGCGGATTTGTTTAATGTTGTTGATGTTGATAACCTAAATCGAATAATTATTTAATTTATTTTTCTACTATTACCTTTTTACTTTCTTAAAGCATCAATGTGTTTTAGTATTTACTTGTTATATATATAATTATTTATTTTATAACTTATATTTGCAGCTTAGCTTAACTCTACATTTTATTCTTTTGTACGTAAATAATTTTAATAATATATTCTTAAACAAATTTTAGTTTAATGCTTGCATTAAGTTGATTATTGTATAAATAAATATAAAACATTTTTAGGTAAAATGAAGAGCTTAACGGTTTAGATAGCACTGCAAAATAGAGCTTTTTACCACAAAATAAAGTAAGTAAAGGGGGCAGTAAATGCTTCAAGCAATAATTTATTCGGAGTTATAAACAAGGCGTTTTTCGAAAATCTCTAGAAGATAAACTGAAGCCACTATTTCTTTTAATTTAAAACTCTAGATTTGAAACAATTTACAAAAAGCTCCACCTTAAACCCGAACCTCATCGTCTTTTAGTCATCATTTAAAGATAGAGCCCCAAAAGACCCCCCAAAAGCCCGATTAGCAGTGTACTCACCCGCCGCCGGCCGATTGGAGTTATTTTCCTATTCGCGTATCGCGCGCCAAACTAAATTTCGGCGTGCGCGAGTATGCAAAGTAAAGCGCCTTTTTCTTGCATCACGATTCTGAGTCAGAAAAGAAAACTTTTATTATTAGTGTGCGGCGGCCGTTCTGCCGGAGTGGTGTAAAAGATAAAGTGTATTTTGGTGGAAGAAGCAAAAAGACAAATTTGTGAAGATGCGGACAAGAATTAGAACTCTTGTGTTTTCCCTCGGCTAGAGTCCGTCTAGCATTGTGGAGGTGATTGGACGCAATTGATAAAACGTCCTCCCAGTTTTTATTATAAACTCTAACACCTGAGAGAAACTTGTTACCCCTTAGGGGTCAATACCAGTTCCGGTAGTGTACAGTGTCAAGAGGTTAGCGTCTTATGTAAATCATAAGAATCGCAAGAAAAAGGTGATTTAATAAGATTCTTTGGTAGTAAGCGTATTTTTATTAAAATGTAAATGATGTTTTGAAGACTTTGCGAAGCAAATCCACTTATAAAAAAAAAAAAGATTGTTTCCATTTCTCGAGGTCTCGACGGTCGTCGGTTAACTGCCCCTCGAAAATCCCTATGCCGTCCGTCCCCCACTCCTACTAATTAAGATTTCCTGCAAGTTGACAATTGTCAGATGGAAAATGACGTGAGAAAGTAAAAGTGGGGAAAAAGACGGGAATATATGGTAAGGGAGCGGGGGTGGCTGGACCACGGAGTCTGTGCCACTGATCCACACACTCGGAAGGCAGGCAGGCAGTTTTCTTGCGTTTTTTCTACCTGGTGGCAGCAAAGTTGTCTTCTTTGGCGGTTCGTTGCGCAGAGCACGTGTAGCATTTGTTTTCATTCGCACGGCCGGCAGCAGTGAAGACGTTTGCTTTGGCTGCTTCTTCGCGTCTTCAATTTTTCTCCGATTTTTTTATCTTCTGTGTGTTTGCCTTTCGGTTTCGACTTTTATCTTATATTTACAAACAGGTGGATCGCGTCGAGGTAACGCTTTCAGGTGCAACCGGGCGGCACTTTATATATATTTCTTATTTATTTATTTATATATACCCATATATATTCCTCCTCTAGCGCTCTTGTCGCGAGTTTTCCTTTGTAAAACGCGTTTTTCTTAATTCTGAATCTTCCATTCAAAGAGACTAAAAACCGTTTCAAGTTCAGTGTGAGAACAATTGTTTTGCTGTTTTGATGCAATTGACGCTCTTCTCAAGGTAAAAAAACAAGTATTTCTTCATTTTTTTCTCCGGTGTTCTGTTACAAATTCATTGAAAATTTCGATTAATAGTTTTATATAAAGTAGTGATTTTAGTGTATAAAAAAGGTATCCTCCCCGGCGGGGAATCGAACCCCGGTCTCCCGCGTGACAGGCGGGGATACTGACCACTATACTACCGAGGACACTGACATCTATTCTCTATTTACTAATGTTCACCTTATAGCCCAACAGTTTTCGCATCTAATTTAAAAGAATAATGAACTTCATCTGGATACGACCTTGAATATTTTTAAACAATAAATTAGTAGTCATTAATGATCCAACAGAAAATAATTAATATTTAACATACTGCTTAAAATTCAAAAGATTTATCAAAAGAATAATTAACTTTAATTCGCATGCAATTAGTTGTTGTGCGATCCGTAAGAGTGTTATAAATTTTATTTAAATAAATCTATAGAATCACGTGTTGAAGGCGTTAATTTAAATTAAAAGAAGTGTTAAACAACGTGAAAACCTTCACGATAAATCTAAGATCTAAAAACGAGTGAAACATGAGAAATTAAGCACTTTAGTTATCTTACAGTGATAGAGAATTATTTTTGCATGTTATAATGATAGTACCTATAAGTTCGAAAAGTAGAAAACAACAAATTTGATCGATTAGGTACAACCAACTCTACTTTTGCACGGTCTCGTTTTACACTATTTTGAAATAACATGGTCCACAAAATAAAAAATAAAAAAAAATTTATTACTCATTTTTGTTGATTTTATGTCTAAATGCATTTTTGTGTTTAATTTAAAAAATTCGGGAATTAATACAATTATTAGTTTATAATTTTAACAAAAATGGGAAATTAGTTAGAAAGTACAAATATATAATTAAGAATTTTCTTCAGTTAATATAGACTTTATTACTTTTCACGACTTGTGCGGTATGCGATTTGGCATTATCCTGTTGAAGAATTAATTGACTGTGCCTATTCACCCATTCTGGTCGTTTTTCTTTTATGGCTCTCTTGAAACTCATTAGTTGTCGTCGGTAAACTTCTCCATTAATAGTTTGAGAGGGTTCGAGCAACTCATAATAAACAACACCTCTCTAATCCCACCAAATGCAGAGCATAACCTTGTCACAGTGAATATTTCTCTTTTGCTGTGATAGGACTAATTCACGTGGCTTCACCCAAGCTTTTTTACGCTTAGGACTCTCATAATACATCCATTTTTCATCTCCTGTGATTATTCAATGCACAAATCCTTTTCTTTGCTGCCTTTGAAGTAGCATTTCACAAATTGTTTTTCGACGTTCGATATCTCTTTCTTTCAATTCAGATGGAACCCAGTTACCAACTCTTTGAACCATTGCCATTGCTTTTAAACACTTTGCAACAGTTGATCGTTCAACATTTAATGCTGCAGCCAATTCTGATTGAGTTTGGCAAGAATCCTCTGCCAATAATGCTTCGAATTCACCATCTTCAAATTTTTTGGGTGGTTTTCCTCAGTGGCAAAATCATTATTTTGAAATCGTCGAAACCATTCCTTACAAGTTGTATTAGATGGAGCATACTCACCGTAAATCTCCACAAGCAAACGATGAGTTTCCGCTGCACTTTTCTTTGCAATAAAATAGCGTAATAGCACTTCCCGCAAATGATGTTTACTTGGAACGAAAACCGACATTTTCAAGGAGGTAAAAGAATTTGTTGCTAATATTTCAACCAAATGTCACGTAGTGAGTTTGACGGCTGACATAAAGTACTTCGAACATAAGTGTTGGCATTTATTAGTAAACGTAAGCAATACTAAAAACGAAATCTGTTGGGAAAGGACGGAGTCATATTCACACACCCAATATTTAGAAAACCATACTTATTTCTGGTGTATATAACACATTTAAAAATGAAAAAGTGAAAAAAATTAATAAGATATTTTAATTTCCATTAATAAATATCCACAAACGCTAAAAAGCTAAATAATAAAGGTATTGTGAAAAAGGGTATAGTAATTTATAAGCTTAAAACAAACAAAGTTCAAATCGATAAAGTAATTTTAAACTGCCACAATTAAATAAATTAATATAAACGCAAAATACAAGCGGATCTAGGATTGAACCCTGCGGAATACCATAAAAACTAGATAGCTTTTTTTGACTTCCACAACCAGTGAAGGAATAACTACATATAATTATGAAATAGTTTATTAAAAGGTTAAAAATATTCACCCTAACGCTGACTCGAAAACTGTTACTCAAAAACTGCAATAAAGTTATCATTAATAAGAGAAATTTTGTTCATATTAAATTGTATACATCATTATTCCCATGTTTGAAAAATTGTGTACTTAATAATTGCACTTACTTTTTTAACAGTCTCTGGGAATTCATATCCGCACTTATCTTTATAATTAAACAATAGGGGTCCCAAAATCGTTTATTTTGGGATCCTAAGGAAAAGTGAAAGACGACTCGATAATTTCAGTCACTTTCACCCATTGTCACCTACTTGCCGATTAGTTTCACAGCATTATTCTCAGTCAGTAAATTTGAAGCTTATAATTATAGACACTTTATATCGGTCGTTGAAGCTGTCACACCTAATTAATCATTTCAGTGATCATCTGAATTTTATGTAATTTCTTAAGAGGTATGTTGTCATAACCTATTTCCATATTAATCGATCATTGCATATTCTATTCAGTTGTGTTGTTCTAATTTTTCGTTTGTATATAAATTCTTTGTGAAAGAGGAAAACAAAAACGTTCTAGTTGCGTGTAAAAAATTACAAGATCGGTCTGTACATTGCTCAAGCATAAGAAGCACTTGCCGCTGTAAAATTTCATGATCACATTTCCAACATCATTAATATTTCGTCCCACATTTTTACAATGGGAATTATGCGCAGCATGGTAAAATTCAAACGGTTCAAATTTGCATAGAAAAACGTAATGCACATCGGCATGACATCAAGGCGTTCTTAACTCCGCTGGATGCTGGGTGTACAACGAACCTTTGTGGTTTTATACAGAGGTGGCTTATAGAAAGAAGGTATCATTCGATCATGCGCCTTTTATGCAGAAAATTATTATTCGCATTATACACAGCCCAGCCAATCGAAGTCGGCTTTGAATCTTCAGGTGATTTACCTTTAAGATGTGGTCGTTTCAACTTACGAAATGACCTTTACGAGGTTCTTAATTGGAATCATCATTCTGGATTGTGGTTTTACAATAAAAAAAAAAATTTAATCGGTGTCAAGCTAACTTCTTTAAATCATAGAGAAATTGGCGCGGTAACAACAAGTAATTTAAATGATTTACAGAATTTTTGTAATTCTCTATTGTTGGCAACTGAAACCACCTTACCCTCAAGTTCTCTGAAATAGGCGCGTGTAAATAGAGATAATCATGTCGGAGCTGGTTAAATTGATTAGCAGCACAACACGAAAGAAGACCAACGTTGGTTGCTGTCCTTGATTTTGCAATGAGTTCTCCCGGAACACAAAATTAATTAATTAACGATAGACGATCTCTGAAGACTTTTAATTGTATGACGATAAAAAAAAAAAGACCTACTCAAAATATAACAATCCCCCGCTGTGCAATTATGCAGCGAATTTGTTAGCTATAGCCTGTTTATTTAATTGAATTAGTTACTTAGTCAGACTATCGTTTAAAATTGATTTGTGCTTTGAGTTTTTTTTTAATTAAGGTTTTACGTGCATTTTTCAAATTTCACACTTTACCCAAGTACTAAAACCTGGTTAATGTGTGAAGTGCGAAAAATGCACGTAAAATTTTAATTAAAAAAAATCTCGAAGCACAAATCAATTTTAAACGATAGTCATGCTGATATCGTGTAATATAATACGGCTAAAAATTCGTTGAACCTGCTTCCGACAGCATAATATTAGCTTAATGTAGAAGAAGAAGAAAAAGTTAAGCTAATTTACTATTGGATATGCATAAAAACGAAGTAAGTATTCTTCACGTTATAGTTTAAAAGCTTCCGTGGACTATCCACTTTTTTTTGTTTTTGCCGATTTTAGCAAATTGTGGCTGAAGCTCAAGGTTGTATCTGGTTTTGCTTTTGTTGCTATAGAAACACGATTGATTGATTTTGGTTTTTCTGTGTTAACCCTGCAAAATTCCAAAGAAATGTGAATATTAATAAAAAAAATTCTCGGGAAGACGGGAGAGATTTTTAGAAGAAAAAAAAGCGCCCTCCCCGGCGGGGAATCGAACCCCGGTCTCCCGCGTGACAGGCGGGGATACTGACCACTATACTACCGAGGACTTGTTATTCTGTGAAGCAAACATAATATTTAAGAAGAAAATATCTTATAACCTTTAGAAATTCTTAGTAAAATTGTGTGAAAACGTAACTTTTTGACTCCAAAAAAGAGGTTTTTCATGGATTAATATTATTTATTAATATTTAGTGAACATTCCCTTTCCATTTTTCAAGGATTGTATTCCACGCAACATTTCATTGATAGTATTCTTAGCTTCCGTGACCAAATCGGCATAATTTTCCCTAACTTCCTTCACGGCTACCATCAGTTTTGATTTGGTCCACGCGCACTTTTTTGCCAGTTTCTGTTTAAAAATAGCCCACTTATTTTGGATAAAGTAAAGCCAGTCAAGGTTTTGGATGTTGTTAATGCTTAAAAACTCAGTAATACTCTTCACTGTATGACAAAGGACTTTATCGTACATGAAGATTCACACTCCGTTAAATTTCGTACTCATTGTTGAGATATTATTGACCAAATCATGACCCTTACTGGCTCTCTGACGTGTTGTTGGACACAGGAAGGTAAATATTAATTTCCTTTGGGTCTGCGAACAGTCCTTGGGTTGGAGAAATCCATGCTGATTATTGGAAATAAGGCGTTTTCATATGGTTGAGCTTTGCGAATAGATAATATCTTCAAAAAGTTTAGGGATGCAAGAGAGATTAACGATTTATTGTCGTTTTTACTGCCATTCATGTGAATGGGAATTACAAACGAATTTTTCACTGTTCAGTGATTCCTGAAAGAGTATTGTTAATGGTGTTAGCAATGAACTAGAACATAGTCTTAAAAAAAAATATTATTGAAAAAAACAAAAAACCCGACTGCGTGAAAAATTGTAAAATTAAAATTTTCAAACTTACTTAATAAATGAACTGAAAAGATAGAAATAAGGTGAAAAATTAACCTTTTTTTTTTAATTTGAATGATCATGGTTGACAATGTTCACAAACGTTGTTTTTTGCAATAATATTTTTATTTTAGCATTTCTGATTCCAAATTCCATGGAAACATACAAGTTGTATATATTTTTCCAAGCTATTTTTGAAACTTTTTATATTGATACCCCACTCGATAGGTTTTGAGAAAAAACATTTTTGAAGACACATAATATGGCGCCAAAAATCGGCCGTTTTAATTTTCATAATTTTGATATACCCAGTATTACTCTCACAATTGAGACGAATCTAATGACGTCTCTCAAGCTAAAATCTATCAAGCCGTTTAGGCTACAAAGCGTGCCAAAGAAATATACATACACACAATCGAAAAACATAAGCCTCCTGAGGTATTGTCATTCAGCAGCTCGTTAATATGTTTAAGGATAATTTCAGGAGTAATACAGATGAACAAATTAAGGTATTGAGGTATTGAAAATTGTTTAGATCTAGTTGGAAGAAAATGATTTTTTGGAGAAGAAAAGGATTTTTCAAAAAGCGAAGAAGAGTTTATTAAATTAAAGGTATACTCAAATTTTAATATGAGAAGATCAAAAATGTTGTGACCTCCACTGTAAACTCTATTAATCATATCCGGAGAGATAAGAAAGATTTTTTTAAGAAAAGCTATGACGACACCACCTTACATACCTCAGACTGGCCATGACTGCCCCATAAACATATGGCTGACTAAAATCGTTAAAAATAAATAAGAATTGTGAATTCTTATATTAATGGTAATTTTTTATATTTTTGGATGAATATTTAAGAAAATAAAGTAAGATTTGGACAAAAATATAATTCCTGCACAATAATCAAAAACATCATGTTTATATGTTTAACAACATTTCTCAACCTTACATATTTTATTTTTAACAATATTAGCTTTATAAAAATTGTGAATTTTGAAAACTTCCTCAAAGAAAATAATTGACTCTACAAAGATTCCAAAAATATGAAAACAATCTATTTTTTCGTTTACGTTAAAAACAGATAACCAGATAAAGTTTGTAACGAGGGTTGATAAATATAGATTATATTCAAACAAACCCATTTTCGTGCTCTTTACAAAAAAATAGGATACTCAATATTGTCCTGAATATTCGGGTGAATGACTTACTTTCATGTTGTCTTCAAATCAATACAAGTGGCAATCAGACAAATTTTTGCAGTAGGAAACAAAATTCCTCTTTTGTTAAAATTAAACCGGAACTGGCACAGCACGCCACTGCCACTTTTCCAGAATGTACTTTTGTTCCTGTGTTCCTATGATAACATAAGAGGAACAAGTCAACTTGACTTAAAGAGGAACTAATTGACATTAAATATTAATGCCTTTTGACATGAAAGATTCGTGTCAGCACGTATGCAATTCGTATGGCTAATTTTGATAACAAAAGAACGCTAAGGGATGCTTGCTGAGGTTTATGATAATAATTATTTTCTGTCTTTATGTATATTTGATGTATCAGCAGAAAAACATGATTATTTCAGAGAAATTAATTTTGAATGGATACGACCAATAGTTGGAAAAAGTGCCTATTTAAGGATCTAATTTTTTTTTTTTTAAATTTATTGCAGCTCTTTATTTGGATAAAAGAAAGTATTTCAAATATTCGTATCTAGTGACTAGAAAGCACGGCTTAATTTCAGTTATATCATTTTATTCGTGTGATTTAAGTTTTGTAAAATTTTGTTTTTATCCACTCTTTTATTTTTGGGTTTCTACAGTTTCATCTAGTTTCAAAAACTAATTAATAATACAATATACATTTAAATTTGAATTTTCTTTATTTGGTGCCATATGTTATCCAGTTTTTTATATATAACATACATACATATTATATTACTTAATATACAGAGTTTGGCTTTTTGACTATTTAGTCCTTACAACCGTGATTCCTTACTTCGTAAAGAGTGTTAATATTGATTATTTGGTGCGTCTTCACAAACCTATTTCGGGCCTTATTGTTGTATTGTCCCTAGTTCATTCTTAATATTTTAATTATTGGGGTTTTAGATCTATCAAAGAATTTAATGGCTAGTTTCAGTGCCTTAGATGAGATTAGCTCAACATTGGCTCTCTGATGCAAAACAAATTGTAAATTATCTTTAAAATTTTGTTTTGCATGATCTGGAGCTTGTTTATATGCATCTTTGCACAGTTGAATCAAACTGCACAAGCTTAAAGAATGATTGGTTGAAATATTGCTTTATAAAGTATTATTTTACTTTCGATATTGAGGTTTGAGTTTGGGATAATTAAAAGGTATAAAAACGTTTGCCCAAATAAACCCCAAGGTATCCTACACACAGAAAAGCAATACTTTTTCATTTCGTTTAAAATTTAAATTTTTATCTGGAAGAATACATGATTATCTTTTTTTTTTGGTAAAATATAAAGCCTCTAACTTCTCAGCATTTATTTTAATTCTTCACTTTTTATAATATTATTTTACGACTAATGTTAAATGTTACTCTAGAAGTAACGAATTAATGTTACTCTAGAAGTAACGAATTAATATTACATAAATATATCATATTTATAAGCTTCTTTACGTAGATTAAAGATTATATTAGATTAGATGTATTACCGAAAAAGGAAATATTCCAGTATTTCACGTTTTCGAAATAAATATGGCTAACAAGAGAAATATAACTCACAAGGAGATGGCACAACCGTGGGGTCGGGGATTTGCCCGAATTTTTTTATGGTGAAAGAGGACACCTAGCACCTCTCGTGGTTAAAGCAGTAGGACGCACTACTCGGAAAATTCCGAGAAAAATCGATTCAAAGTTTCCTAGGCGCCTTATGAGTTAAAAATGTCAAGCGTTCGTCGAGCTGCTGTTTAGTTTAGACTGTTAAGGCTCGGTCTTATATGCCGGAGGTCTCTCTCTCTCCTCTTTCGGATCTTATTATTATTATTATTATTTTTTTTTTTTTTTTTTTTCTTTTTTGTTATGTGCTAAGGATCATCTTTCACCACAAAAAAATTCGAGTAAATCCCCGACCCAACGGTCGCGCCGTCTCCTTGTCAGTTGAAAGCTTCAATCATAGAAGTTATCAAAGTAAGATTAATAAAAACTCCAAACGATTCGTAATAAAAGTTACAATAAACTGATATTTTAAGAATTAAGTTTACATTTTTGTTATATTTTAAGCGCTTACACATGTTAACAGGTGATAAACAACCTGATAAAGGAATGGCTTTTCTATTAGAAAAATGTTACCTTCTTATCTAAAAGCATGACTTAGTCATAAAGTTAGAAATCCATTCAAATATAATTACAGATATTACAAATTATGGTTCTGCAAATTTAACGCTGTTGACATAAACTTTGAAAATAATAGAATCTCTCTAAATCTTAAATTAAAACTTAAAACATATTTTCAAATATTATCCTCGTGTTGATTCGATTATTATGGCTCACAATTTAATAAAATAAGCTTTTTATAACAACCCTTGAATGTGAATTTTAGTTTTACTTACTTATTTTTTAATCAATTCCAGAGTTATATATTTTATTTTTATAATTTAGAATCGCAAGTTAAAATACAAAAAAAAAATCAAATATTTTTCATGAAACAAAAGCAAATATTAATGATGAAATGAAAAATTTATTGAATTTCTCTTAATTTACAATATCGAAACGAAAACAAACATTATAGAGTAATAGATCGGAGCCCATTAATTAATCATATCGGCTTCGTTGTTTACAGAAAATGTTTTCCATGTCAAACAATTTACAAACACTAATGAAACAAGTGCTACATAAGCGAATTAGTAAAAGAAAAAATAGGCCAATAACGCTCAGTCCTACATTGGACTAAGCAATTCTTTAATTAGTTCGTATCGCTTCAAAGGTGCAAATTTAATTCTTGATCGAACCCACCCCACACCTGAAGCGCCCTTCACAAGCGAGAGCAAATGTTCGAAAATTAACACTGACGCTCCAAACGACAGTGTACGTCAGAGAAGAGCGCGCCAAATTCAAATCGATTGATGGGGTATAGAAGACCTGTTGACATACTCCACACACATACCCTTGTTTTTGTTTTTTTTTTTTGCATTTAAAACAACAACAAAATGAAAAGATACGTGTTCGGTGGGAAAATGTGGAAACTATAAAAATAAAGGGACACATGGTATAGGTAGAGTCGCTTAATCGAACCTTGAATTGAGCCTAATCCCACACCTGATTGTTTTTTTTCTTTCTTGGACTATATGGACAGTGTGGGACAGAGGAGGGGGTTTCAAATGAAACTTTGTAAATTCACACCCTTACATAGGGTGCAATTCGTCGCTGACCGTTACAAGTATCGTATCTACTTAAAAATTATTGCAGTTTGTTTGCAACGGACGACGGTCGGTTGCGCTCCGTCACTTTGGGGCTTCACAGCCAACCGTCGGGTACAAGTGAGTGAAGGAGCCTCCTTTGTGGGGCCACTTAGACAAGAGACCCACTTGATGTAGGGACAGGAAAAGTTTTAGGAGGAAGAAAAAGAAATTATTTTATCAAGTGCTATTGAGTGTGGTCAGGTATTCTGGAATGCAAGTGAAAGTGAAAGTCAAGTGCCGCCGTTTCGAAATAGTTGGTAAGGATTAAAAGTTTTGAGGTATTTTTTTGAGAAACGTGAGAATTTTTTTCTTTTAAAATAATTGGGTAAAATTTATTTGTAGTTTTGGGTGTCTTATGTAAGTTAAGCAAGTTGGTCACTTATTTTTCTAAAAAGGTGGATTTTAAACAAAACCTCAAAAGTAGACTTCAATAGCATCCCCACAAAAAATTGTATAAGGATGAAAGTGGGTAAAATTCAGTTTTTTTGAATTTATCTCGTAAACTATAAATTTTTAGAGGTCGTCAAAATTGTAACTCATTAAACTTGCTACAAAAATAGCCAAAGACATAGACTAGACCATCCCAAAGATGGTCAATGTGAACAAAATAAATATTTTTGAAACATTTTCATTATCTAATACTAACTACCAAAAATAGTTAACTCTAAATTTTATTCTTAAAAACATCGTATTATTCGAATTGGAGTGGAACAACTCACGCTGTGAATTCTTATGCAAATAATGTTCGACGAACTTAAACATATGTATCTAAAAAATTATAAGCGAACAATTTTTGAGAAAAAATATTAATATTTTTTAATGAAATTTTCACAAAATGTTCATGAAATACATACCGCATTAGAAAGAAATCAGAAAAAAGTTCCCTTTCTAAGTACTTCTAACCCATTTTTAGTGATTTTCATGAATTATTTTAACATAAGGAATATATATATTTTATTTATACCTTTGGGATCATTTTATACATACATTTAAGAGTATATTCTGAAATTTTCAAACATTTTCCTCGAAAAATAACGGAGATATCAGCTGCTGCGCGTTGTAAGTCGCCATCCGACTGGGCGATGTGTGTTCATCCTGGAGGTCACAATTTTCATCTGAATTCAATTTTCAAAACAAAATACTTTTTCTATAAGTGTCTCTTCTAATTGAACCTCACTCCTCACAAATTAATGGAATATTAATATTTTTTTAAGGAATGTGAAAATATAGTATGATTTTTTACCATTTTCTCGTACTTTTTTTGCAATCAAAAAATAGTTAAAATAAAGATATTGTTTAGGATTGAGGTTCAAATAGAGCGTATTTATATAAAGAAAATATGTAATGAATTTGATAACGATTGATCAAAAACTGTAGGAGCTAGAGTGTACACAAATTCGAAAAAAATAGTATCCAGAAAAACGCGGTTAAACATGCCACGTTCGACTGAGGGACACTCACTGAAACGCTTATAACTTTTAAACAGCGTGGAATTTTGTTTTGAAATTTTCAGAATATATTTTTGAATACTTCTACAATCGTCTTATGAAAAAAACTTTGTTGAAGCCTCTACACCAAAAATTTAATTCATTACAAAATTCCAGATCCATATAAGATCATTAAAAAAACGGAGCTGCAATGTGATTATAACGCGGATAGTAGCTGCAGAAATTTCAAATCCATCACATATTTTAATCGAAAACGATTATTTGCAGAAAATAGATCTACGGAACTTTTTTGGTAGTAGATTCAACGAAAATTCATTAGCTACAAAGATTCCATAGCATACTGCCGAATAGCACAAATTATAAATTAAGATGATACAGTGTGCGCAATTTCCATAAGCGTAGCCAGTTTTATTCTTGTTTAAAGAAAACTACTTTTTATTTTTCAAAACCGATTATATTGCGTAAATTCCCCATTGGTAAATATTAATTAAATAATATAAAACATTCATTAAAGTAAGTAATTACTTTATAATAAAAATAAATATAATTAAAAGTCTCTTTTGTCTGCGCAATTTCTATAAACTCACTTTATATTATAGTCTTTATTTTAAAAGCTTGATGAAAAGTAAATTTTTGTATATTTTCTAAGTATTGTGTTTTACCTCCTTTATTAGTTATAACTTGAAAAAACCTGTTAGACATCGAATTTATTAACTTTTTAAACAAATGTTCATCAATATCATTCCAGCATTTCAAAATATCGGCTTTTAGTTGAGATAACGAAGAAAATTGTCAACCATTTGCGTAAACTCTTCGTGCCATGATTCCCCAAATGTTCTCCATTGGATTTAAATCCGGACTACGTGATGGCCATTCCATTACAGGAATATTTCTTTCACTAAACCATCGTCTTGTTTCGGCAGAAGAATGCACAGCGGCGTTATCCTGTTGAAAAATCAAATCTTTTTCCATATTGTCTTTTAAATATGGAATACGAGATTCCTCCAGCAGGTCTGTATATATAGCAGAGTTCATTCGGGTGGGAACAAAGCGTAAAGATAACTTTCCTTGATAAGAAAAGGCACCCCATAACATTAAACTACCAACACCAAAATTACTACTTAGACGAGGCGAATCGGGCTTCCTTAAATCATGCCAATAAGTACTCAGTCCATCTGGGCTATCTAAATTAAATTGTTTTCCGTAAGAAGAAATAACGTTTTGCCACTTTTCGTCCCAGTTCATATGGCTTCTAGCAAAATCTAGGCGCGCATATTTATGATGCTGTTGCAGTTGGAGAGATTTGGTCATTTTCTTATATTTAATATAAGTAGTGTCCTTCAAAATTTGTTGGACTCTTCTTCCTTTAATTGGGAGTTGTAATTCCGCTATAATTTGAGCTGCACTTAACTTTTTTTTCATAACTTCTTCTCTTATGTTCCCAATATTTTGTTTGGAAACTTTGGTGTTCCCTCTTGGATGATCCCATAATCCATTACGATTGCCCTTTTTAATAAAATTTCGCACCACACATTTTGAACGTCCAATTCTTCTTGCAATTTCTCTTATACCAAGGCCAGTTTCCCTAAACGCACGGATTCTGACGCGATCGTCGTTGTCAAGGACCTTTCCTCGGGGCATTACAATAAATCTTAAGAAATAACAGCAATTATACAGAATTAAGCTAGAGTTGGAAAATAAATATGAAACTCACATGAATTGTTTTCTAAAAAGTTGCAAAATTACTTTGCGTTTAACTAGTAATACTAAAAAAAGATACTGCGTTTATAGAAACTGCGCACTCTAAGATCAATTGTGAAAGACTGATCTATTGCATTCACGCATTTACTTATATTTGGAATTGTTTAATTACTTTTATTAATAGTTATAAACTTTAACAATTGTGCCTGTAAAGAAACTTTGTTACTATATCGCTTTATTTCAATGAATTCTGCATTTCACTTGAAAATCAGACGTGCGTTTATAGAAATTGCGCTCACTGTATTGCAAAAACAAGTGTTTATATTTAAAACCCCATTTCCTCTTCAAAATGTTCTTAAATTAGAATGGTCATATTAAAAAAATAAAAACATTATACTTTCTCAACAAAAAGCTATTTTTTATGTCAAGGTTACGAGTGGTGTTTTCTTATTGGTTGTGTCCAGAATATGTTCTCTTATACAGGGTGTTCAGAGGTGGGAGGGAAATATTGCAGGAGGTGAAAGGTCAGACCGAGCCAAGCAAAAAATCGTATGGGTTGGGGGGGGGGCAGCTCGCACCGTTCGGCAGTTACAGGGTGATTCGTAAATCAGGATTTTGCCTTATATGGGAACCGCTCTTGTATTTTTATTTTTTTTTCTACGCATCGCAGCGGCCCCAAACCGATCTCAAAAAATTATTATTACGAAGCCCTTTCTAAAACTGTCAAACCCCTCTATCCCCAACCCCTTGGCCGCAATCCCCCCTGGAAGTTGAACAAATTAACTTTTATTTCACGATTTTTCACCTTTGGCCCCGCTTTTCTCCGAAATTCACGTTATTAACATACCTACTTTTTATTTTTTTTAAGTTGCCTATCTAATTACCTTTCCAAAAAGGTGCAACATGCCCAGGTAGAAAGGGGTTGCAAAAGTCCTGAAATTAAAACACCCTCACAGCTACCTATTTACTTTATTGCACCATAATCGGAAATGTTTGTATATTTTTTGAGTAGAAGTATTAAATTACATTGTAATTTTTCGATTGTATCTCTATTCTCTACACTTAAATTCGAAAAATGCATTTTTATGGACTTATCATAGATCAGTTAATCCTAATATCGTTTTATTACACTCTTTATTATTTATTTTCAAATTCCTTTTATTTTATATGGTTTTAAATGCACTTACATCTTTTAAAAATTTCCTGGTGTTTAATTTATTAAATAAACGAATTACTAACAATTTTTGACTCCTCATCTCTTAAGTTTTCTACATCTAGACAAACTATTCAATATTTTAGCCATAATTTTGGCAATTGAATGAATCATTTAGAGGAATTGATACAAAGTCGAAAACAAAATAAGGAAGAATTTTTTTGCAGACATGTATGTAAGACATCTGTTTCAAAACATTTGTCTCTATTGACTTGTGAAACTCTAAAAGCGCCCCTCGGCGGGCGACAGAATCAAGTGGAAATAGAAAGCACGTGATAGGGAAGCAATCATCTTAAAAACATGTTCATTGCCATTGCTACATAATTCTTAAACATATGGAAAGTATGTGGAATTTAATTTCATGTTCTCATGTTTCTAGCGCTAAGCTGCTTATGAAGTGCTTATAGTTGGTCATTCATCGACTTCAGAACATAAGAAAAAAAAAACCTTGGACTTGAATTTGATTTGTGACATTATTTCATATTTAAATTGCTCATTTTTTTATAGGAAAATCCCTAAACTACACAAAAAAATTGCAAGTTGCAAAGTTAGCACTTAAACTTTATTTTAGAATATGTAAGCTTCAATTTTGTATTATTTAGAGCTCAATAATATTTAGCAATAAATTTTATTTAATACCTTTTTTTATTGTGGCCTTAACCTTATGGAAAAACACTAATCGCACCATTTTTATTAGTTGCGACGTAGTAAAGAAAAGACTAATGAATAACTAACGACCTAACCTACTTCATTTTATTGAAATTTAATTTTTAATTAGATAAGGAGAATTAAAAAAGGTACAGAAAATACCAAACTTTCGTTAGCGAATTTTTTTTCTAATGCCTGAGCATGTTTAGAATTCTGAGCCCTAGATTGTCTGAAATCAAAAACGAAAATGACAATCGGAATTTAAAAAAAAAAAAAAACTTGTTGAACATATTAATTTAAGAAAAACGTAACAGCCTATTCTAAAAGGCGATTTTCAGTTCATCAAAGTGCCTTACATTTTGGCTTCAAAAATGTTTCTTAGTTCTCGACAGTCGATAACAAACAATTTTGGAATGTTCCTTATACTAAATACTAATTATAATACTTCCAAATATCACAAACAAATCCAAATAGCCTTTATGAAAATATATTTCTGTACAATTGATTAGATTTAAAATTATAAATGTTAAAATATATTTCAAGGTTATTAAATTCGTCAGATTTGGAACTATTTTTATACAATTCTTCTAATAAATTTGATTAAGAAATTCAAAAAATGATTTATTTTACTCTCAACGTAAATGAAAGAAAAATCATGCCCTAAAAGTCGAATTGCCCTATATTACATTTAATATTACTGCTCACGTATAACAAACCTCATCTTCTTCCAAGTCTTGTGTCATGTGTCATGTATTATGTCATTTGACATGCCACGTGTTATGTTATGTATAACGCATGTTATGTTGTATCGTGTCATGTTGTGTCATATTTTATCATGTCATGTATCTTATTATATGTTAACGTGATAACATAGCATGTCAAAGTAAACAAAATAACCCACTGAAGCAAAAAAGAAGTATTCTTTCTGTCATAAAAGGGTAGTGTAAATTAGTTCGCTTCCCGCTTTTATTTATAGTCTATATTAACCAGGAAAACATAAGCTTGCCAACAATGAAAGAAGAGGTTACAATGAGCTCACAAACTTAACTTAAATTTATTATATTGGTGTAGATTTTTGTAGCAGAAAAACGCTATATTCTTCAATAGCATTTGAAATCTAGTCCAAGATTTTTGATCCTGAAAGTATGAAAGAAAAATCGTTAGTATTGAAAGAAATATACTTTAGAAGATTAAACCTACATATATATTTTGAAAATTTAAAGCAAAATATGTTAAGTCCTACCTTTTTACGCAGGTATTAACCTTAATTAATTAGCCAAATAATATTTATAAGTAACTATTTTTCAGAAGTTTTTGGACTATTTCTGGTTTTTTGTATTTGGCCAATTTTTGAAAAATTCATAAATGTCCCGACAAATTCTGGAAAAATTCACACGCGTTCCAATTATAAGCACTTTTTGTTATATAAAATTTATTCGTATAATTGATCCTTTTTGAGTAAAAATTTAATCATCAAAAAAACTTGGTGATATTTTTACTCAAAAAGGCTCAATTATATGAATTAGTGTTATATGACAAAAAGTGCTTATAATTAGCCAAAGAACACGTGTGAATTTTTTTTAGAATTTTTCTGGAGATTTTTGGATTTTTCAAAAATTTGGCTAATCCAAAAAATCAAAAGTAGTCCAAAAAAATATGAAAAATTTACATGTATTCTTTGGGTAATTTGAAGCATTTTCTGTTCTATAAGTTTTTTTGTAAAGTTGATCCTTTTCGTGTAAAAAAATCGCGAAGTTTTTTATTACATTACTGTACAAAATGGCCATTTTGCAAAAACCAAAACAAAAAAAAACTTTCAAAACCATGGTTTGAGAAAGTTTAGACATTCGGACCGCGATTTCTGGTGGTTATATGATCATTCAATAGCAGCAGCAACAAGATAATCGACTTTGAAAAGAAAAATTACCAAAAAAAAATCAGCACTTTTTTGAAAAAACCCAAAAAATAATAGGGTTTTTGAAGCTTTTATGCAAAACAAATTACAGATTCTGAAAGAGTATTCCCAAAAACCCCTTATATACGAATTTGGAAGAAAATCGCCGCAATTTCCTATTCAAGTTGTACAATTGAACTTGCGTGCACAAAATCCTCGTTTTGTGCATTAATGGGTTAAACTGAGAAATTTCCTATTTTTGATATAGTTTACAACTTAGAACCAAATAAACTTGCTTTTTATAAATTCAAGAGAACCAAATTTTATTATAATGATCAATTTTAGATCCATGTTAAGAAATATTTGAAAAAAAGGTTTTGGAAATATAAGTTTACTATAAATTCTTCTGTCGTCCTAGACTTTTATCCAGCACTGTATGGCTTTAAATAAACATAATGTTAGTATTTCGTATAAAGTTCATTCAGGTATTTATTTTAATGAGTTCTTAAACTATCAGTTATTATCAATATAATCTTAGATAGTAATTTAAATCAACATAAACAATATTACTTAATTTCAAAATCAAGTATCTACAAAATTTCCATAAAATTTTTGATAATAAAACAATTCTATTATTATTTTGTGTATTCTACTTGAACGGCTACTTTATCCAGTCGAATTTAATTTTTTTCATATCAGATTTGAAGTGTTCAATTGTTTTAATATCATAAAACTTGGCACTTGAGAATAATCTTCTGAAAAGACCGTGTGCTTTGATTTCAATACCATTTCGATAATTTCAGATCTACATATGTAGCGTACTTTTTTTTTTGTTTTCCATTCAAAAAATACACAAAAACAGCAAAACACTTGAGTAAACTGAAAATTATAAGTCCGTAAACTGATGGAGCTTATCATTCAATAAGTTGTTTCTTATTTATTTAATCGCCGTCCCTGCCCTGAACTACTTCCTCAAGAACACCGATACTGCGCGTAAGGCGTAATCTAACCCGCAGGAGACAATTTGGCCGCCCGTATCGTCATTACGCCGACTCAATTGACTACCTGTCGATAATAATTTTCAAATTTCAAATCGGAAAGGAATAGAAATGGAAGCAATTTTTGCCGCCTTAATTAAAACTTGGCCAAGTGTGTGTGAATCGTCGCGATCGTCTTTTATTCGACTAGTGCTTTTCTGATCGATATCTTATCTTGTTCTAATTTCTTCAGCAACCTTTACTATCGGTGAAAACTTCTGCCGATTACGCCAGGAAAACATAAATAAAAGCGATGCATTACGGAAAATAGTAGCAGAAGTTCTTCGCGTGCGCCTGCTTGCGGAAGTTTAGTGAAAATCGTGTGCGTGTTTCATCGAGTAAAATTGTCGCTGGTGACGACTTCGTTGGTTTTTTGATTTGATTTCCTACACACTCTCAACGGCGGAGGCATTTTTGGATTTTTAAATTGATTTTGATTTTACAAAATAGGAGTTGCATTTTCAGGTGAGTTTTATTGTTTGTTATAGAGTGTTTTGAAACTATAATTATACTTATAACCAATAGTAATATGAATAGCAGGATTTTAAATAAAAAAAATTTTGAAATAATAATTTTGAAAAAAAATTAGAAATCTCAAGTTATTAAAACAAAATAAGTGAAATTTTCAATTTTTTTTTTTATTAATTCGAATTTTCTAAAATGTTCATTCTATTGCAAATGTTTGTGTAGAAGAATAATACCCAAAATAATAATAGGTATATGTTTTGTGATGACAAAATTTTTTTTCTAATCAATATGAGAAAAGAAAATGGAATCAATTCGATTTTTAAAACGTATTTGTTTATATCATTTCACCTGTCGGTTGAAACAACATATTGTGAACAATTTACTTGTTGTCATTACTGAACCCTTGCACAAAACAAAGCCATCTAAATTCCTTCAGCTAAGTTATTATTCTATTGTTCTATTTTGAGAACGTTTGTTATAAATCATTTATTTAAAGTGAACAGTGAAGTTTATCGCATCAACATCAAAATTAATCGAACAAAAATATGAGCTAAAGCGTGCGGAAAATTTTTTATTTATGAGGGTGTCCGACTTTAGAAAACCGAAAGAAATATTTTCGATAATGCTTTTTCCATGGAAGAAAGAATAGAATGTTTACTTTTGTTTAGGGCATAGCATAAATAGAACTATAGTTATTTAAGTATATTGGTATAATTTATTATGTAATTTTAACTACTTTATAGTTCGTGGTATAACTTGTTTGTTTTACAATTATGCCCTCAGACGTTGGTAAAAAGCACAAAACAAAAATGATATATAGTACAGATGGGGTCTTACAATACATTTTAAAAACAGATTTAATTTTATAAATACAGGGTGTCCCAAAAATACCAGGTCAGAGTGACATGGAAGATAGGTTAGCCTTAGATTTGTCAGATAAAATAAACATGACCTTAGTAAAAGTTTCTTAGTTTTCGAGATATTGTAACTTTTTTAATTTTGTTTAAAATCTCAACTTTTAGTTAGAATTTCAACCACCATTGCTAAAAATAACTTCAAGAGGTTTACTTTTTTATTTTTCAGGTATCTTGAGTTGTTTCAGGCGTTAAAAGTAAAATTTTGCCGAAATTTAGTGTACCTTGTCAAAATTGTAACTTTGACTTTGACAATCAGTCGTGGAAAAAAAATGTACTAAAACAAACCGGCAAATTATCTTAAAAACTACTCAATTTAATGCAGATTAAGAAATGGTATGATACTTGGGAATTATTTTACAAAAACTTAGAAATTGCTATTTTTATCATTAAGTCATCAAGTAAGTTATTTTTAGCAATGGTGATTGAAAATCTAACCAAAAGTAGAGATTTTAAACAAAATTAAAAAAGTGACAATATCTTGAAAACTAAGAAACTTTTACTAAGGTCATGTTTATTTTATCTGACAGATCTAAGACTAACCTATCTTCCATGTCACTCTGACCTGGTATTTTTGGGACACCCTGTATATGTTATTATAGAGAAGATTTTAGCACTGATGCTGAAATTCATTTCCACGCGACCACACATGGAAAGGGGTCATGTGTTGGTCTTGGCGGCAACCTCAAAACACTGTCAACCCATGCAAACCTTCAATTGCCTGCAAATAGAGCGAAAACGGCTTTAAAGGAAACTGCAGTTTATTATTGTTCCAAAGAAAAGATACATCAACAAAGACTTTTTTTTCAACCGCGATTTGAGAACTCTGTCACCACTTCAGGTACTAAAAAGTTCCACTAAGTAAAATCCTTTATACCAACATCTGAGGGCATAATTGTAAAACGAACAAGTTATACCACGAGCTGTAAAGTAGTTAAAATTACAAAATAAATTATACCAATTTTGTATTACCTCATTGTTATATTTAACCTTCCGACCGAAACCTTTCGAACAAAATTTAATTTATGATTAATAACACAGTCACACAAAAAAAGAAAAGTGGTCTGTACTTTACATGCGATATATGGTTTTCGATGTATTTTCGCGCGCTGAGCACGAATTTATTCTGACTCCTCCGCCATCTTGAATTTTGCAACTCTGACTTCAGATTCGTGATCAGCGACCCCTAAAACCCCCACACACCGAATTTAACGTAAATCGGTTGACTTTTGGAAATCGATATTTCTGACCCGGTTTTTTGAGGTTAGGAAGATAACATGATGTGCCACCTCAACTCTGACGGTGAATTTGGATTCACGGGGTTTTTTACATAAAAATATACATCTGGATATGAAAAAAAGAAATTCCTGTAGTTTTCCTTGTACATTTATCCAGATTTTTGCTATTTTTTACTTTATTTTTTGAGGTTAGGAATTTACTGTGATGTGATGGCTCAATTCTGACTCCAGATTCGTGCTCAGCGAGCGAAAATAAATCGAAAACCATATATCGCATGTAAAGTACGGACCACTTTTCTTTTTTTGTGTGGCTGTGTAATTTAATGATGATGATTATTATAATAAATTTAATAAAAAAAAATTAATTAAATTTTGTTTTTAATTATGGCTATTTAACCGTATTAAAAAATGTATGATAATAAGCAGTAAGTAGCTAGTCAGACAGCCACACTAAGGAACCGCTTAGTACAGCGCGTCATGCGGCACCTTCGCACTTTAGTTCATATCTTCCAAACGAATCGAGATACCATTCTAAAATTTCTTTTCCATATAATTCCTATGCTACAAGCTATATTTTTTGGTAAAAAATAAAAAATTTAAAAAAATGCGAAGTTTAAAAAAATCAGATTTTTATTGTTAACTTCCGGTTCACTATACGAAAAAAAATCTAATTTCAAATTTTAATTAATTTCTAAGAAAAACAATTAATATTCTCCAATAAACACCATTTACTTATTATTCAATCCATTTGATTTACTGTATTAATAGCATTTGAAAAATTCATTCCTCAAATTTGCCAATTCTTTGGAGTCGCATAAATTGGTAACTTAACTAAAAAAAAACAAAAATAATCATGTACATTTATTCAGGTCCCATAGAAGTACAATTAACCCAATTATGAACAAAATCCAGTACTTGAGATTTTTTTCGTTGTCCGCTTCACGTAAAATGCTCCATTTATCAAAATTGATATAGAGGAATTAATACTTAAAAAAAAATGAGATTAATAAATTTAATTCAATTAAAAAGTTTTTCAGTTATCATATTTATCGATTTTAAAAGTGTTCTTTTGAGTGCATTTTCGATAACTTTTGAAATTTTCGAATTTTACAAAAATTCTTCTTACATTCAAGTAAGAAATTCAGTTTATACAAAGGGTACGTGATTTTACAATATTTCCATTGTTAAACTTATTGATAGTATGAAAAGTCAACGTGTGTTTTGTATAACTACCTTTATACGGGAATAAAGTGCTTAAAGATTACGATTCTATCTAAATTCGCTAGAGCCTCGCTATAAACGTTTCTAAAGTTATAAAGGCTTACTAAACGATAGTGGGAAGATAAAGAGCCTCTTAAATCACATGCTGCCCCGGGTCCCAAAGCCTCTAGTTATCTAGCTCTAGATGATAGCTTATAGTGTATAGAATATTGTGTAAAAATTTCAGTTAAATAAGTCGAGTAGATTTTTCTTTACCACCTGCACCGACCGGAAGAAAGTAGTTTTGAGACTTTTTTGAACCTTATCAATAAGGTGATAAAATTAACAATTAGTTGTGTAATAGATTCCTAATAATTAAAAAAAAATTTAAGTGTCATGGAAAAGGGTAAAAAGGCGCAATAAAAATATACTAAGTCATAAAATGGACTTACCTGAAAATTATATTCCAATTACACCTATCCCCCGAACTACACGGTAAATAGAAAATTGTTATATCACATACGTAAAATCGTGTAAATCGAAAACATACTAAAAGATACATAATTAAGTCACTTTCATCACTTGATACTACTGAAAAATGCGATTCTGTTTGGTTGGTAGAGGAATAATAGACAATTGTGTTCGGTTTTTGGATAAATCTTTACAGATCGCCTCTTATTATGTTATGAATTTATTATATATAGATATAAGCAAACAGTATTATTCGGGTTATTTATTTATAGCAATATAAATATGTATGGAGTTAAAATGTCCACTTCTTTTTTTTTTTTTAATTCCCCTAATAAACTGAGTAAGGCTGGGGCCACATTAATGGCAAACGTGAACAAACAGCAACAAAATTAACGCAATAACTCTAAATATATTTCAAGGAACTCAATCACTCTTTCATTTGACCAATTCATAACCATAGAATAATCAATCGTAGTTATCGTCGATCAACTGTCACAACTGTCAATCACGCCGGTCAGAAAAGAAAGATAAAGCGCACAATGAACAAACGTCAGTGTCGCTACACAAGCAGTAATTATCGCGTTAAATCTCTTTGATGTGCCACAAAAGACCTCCACCCGAGTTATCGCCTAATGTCAAACGGCATTAAGAATGGCGTTAAAAATTATCGCGCTCAGTCTTGGCCAGGCCCCTATCACTCGTGTTCAAGGACGAATTTTTAATGACCCCATCCGCTACGCGGCGCTGATGGTACTTGTAGACGAACGATGGCGGGATTTTGAAAATATTTTTTTTTCCCATATAATATCAGATGGTGGAACATGTTTTCCACAAATTCTATGATGATCTTTAAGATCTTTTCGATCCAATTCCGAATCCATTTAATAAAATCCAAAAAATAAAAACAAAATTTGCGCAACTTCGAAATCACAATTGCGATGACAACCATTCAAATAACCTGACATTCGCGCTCGTTCATCCTACAAGGACAGTCTCGCCGCCTAGCGGAGTAGTTTCCGGTGGCGACACTAATGCCTAATCTCCAATGCGGAGGAAAACCACGAACCCACCACTTATCAGTTGGCTGACAAAATGCGTTCGTACACATCTTTATCAATGAAGATGTGAGATGTAAAACATTCTGCTTGTTTTAATCGGGAGTGAAATGGAACAGGAAGAAATTTATATTTCGTAATTTATGAACAAGGATGTTTATACATTTCATCCTTTTTTACTTAACACTCCAAATAAATATCATTTCCACTTAAAAATGTTTCTTCACTTTTGGCGGCAATTTTTTTCTAACACTTAACCTCAATTATTTCTTAAGATTTGACATTTTAGTAGTACTAAATATGTAGCTAGGCTCAGAACCACTACTAGAAATCTGCTGAATTTCATGTGGGAATTCAAATCTTTTAACTAATACGAACGAAAAGCTAGAGCATGTCCACCAAAACACGAGCGAGACGGGAAATTTATTTTACAATGAGAAGGAAAAGGTAGCAGCACTTTTTTTGGTTGTGTCGTGGTTGTCCTCCGTATTGGAGAGTAGGCATAAAAGTCCACTTTTTTTTGACAGCTTCATAGAGAGTGATAGGGGCCTGGTCTTGGCTACACTTACGTTTAACGTCCATTAACGTGATAATCAACGGCGTTTGCCGTTAGTGTGACCCCAGCATAAAAGAGAAATCGCGTAAAAAATTTACCGCGCAAATCGGGGAATATATTTATCGGATGCACAACACTCAAAACTGGCGAAAACAACAAAAACAAAATAAACTGGCAGCCAAGGAGCGCGAAAACACGACAGCTGTTTGCTTGTCATTTATGTTTTGGCACTAGTTCGCACCGCCCCACAGTGGGGCTATATTGCTAAATTGGTTCAAAACCACCCACAAGTCGTAGTTTCTAACGGATTTTGAAAATTCTTGTTTGAGGATACTCGTGATGAGGAAACGAAGAGATTTACGAAGCCCTTTTTGCCAAAAATTGCTTCGGTGATTTTACAAATTCAAAAAACTTCGCTTTGATCTCGAAAATTCAGCATATTGAAAGTACAATTTTATAATCCAAGAACTTAAAGCAAAAATGAAAATCTGGATAAAAGCTACAAGTAGGATTTCGAGGTTACTGAATCAAAATTAGTCATTTACTTGATCGTAAAAGATCTCCTAAAGGTCATTTGAAGGTCATGTGAAGGTCGAAGTGAGAATTTTTAAAATCACGGAAGCAATTTTTGGGAAAAAGGGCTTCGTAATTCTCTTCGTTTCCTCATCACGAGTATCCTCAAACAAGAATTTTCAAAATCCGTTAGAAATTACGACTTGTGGGTGGTTTTGAACCTACTGGGCCCACTGTGCGCCCGCTTGAATAGGAAATTAAACAGTCGAGATTCCATTATATTATACGTCAAAGAGCGGGTCGGAAAAAGAGTGCGAAACGGATAATAAACAAATTATGGCATCAATAATTCAGGCTTTACACCAAAAGTTTAATGTTTTAATAATTTGTAAAATATATGTATATGATTTGAATTAAACAAAAACGTAGAAAATAACATGAAGTTTCTTATGCTATCTCAAGCGCATTCTATTCAAAACAATTTTCAGGTCAAAAGGTAGGATATGATTGGTATTGACGTCATGCTCTTATAAAAGTCATTTTCCCTTGGGATTTTATACAATTTGGGTGTTGTGATCATCCTCGTCGGTTTTCGGGACTTTATGAAATATTTTTTTGAGCGAATTATATACCCTACTAGACAAACAGACATACGTAAATTAATGATTAGTACTAATTATTAATTTAAGCGCATCATTTTGGGAATTAGGGAAAAGTTGATCATTCATAATTTGCTAAATTAAGCGCCTCAATTCGGTCCATTTTCATTTCTTTTCAAAGAGCAGTTTGAAAATTGACAGCTAATATATCATCATTTATTAATGGTTGTGTGTCACCACTCTATTAATGAGTAATTTTTGCTAAATAAGTAATATACTAATTATTAATTAAGTGTGCTGTCTGTCTGTCTAGGTTAGGGTATTATTTTGTATTTAGAATTTTCGAGTTTTGGGACTATGGATTTTATGACTAACCATTTTATACATTTTAAATTTACAGATAAAATTTGAGATTATTAATTTACTCATTAATTTTTTTTTTTTATTTGTAAAATTTAATAAAATTTACTTTAATGTAATTTATTTCAAAATTGAATGCAACGTTAAGTTAATGCAAATAAACCCAATGAAGCTCTTTAATTGTAAGATATTATTTAATAAATAAAACTCATCATCAATAATTTCAATGAATTCCCAATCATGCATCAACCTTCACTTAAATTTAAATAATTCAATTCAAAATGTTCACATGTTGGGTTTATGGGGCATTTTGGCGGGAAACTTTTTAAGCGTAATCAAAAATTAGAGAACTTTTTACCAATTTGTGAACTCTAAAGATTTGAATCTCATGAGAAAAGGTTGCCCAGATAAATTAAAACTCATTAGAACTCTGTAGGATATACGCAGAGAAAATTACAGGGTGTTAAGTAAATAAAGCACACAAATACATTAAAATATAAGTATCTCTAAAATAGTGCCAATTTGTATTTTTTTTTTTTCATGACATTTTCTAATAATTGCAGTTATGTATTTCATTTAAGGGTTATACGAAATTATTTAATTTGAGAAAATAATATGTGTTTAGTTTTTTTATGGTGATCTGATCAAAACTGACGAAGTTACAAGGGTTTATAGGCAGACACACGACCCTTTGAGCATGTTTTTAATCAAAACTGGATTTTTTAATTTTATGACCAAGATTACTTTACAACAACTGATCCAATTAACTTGAATTTGTTCATACGTATTTCTAACATAATTATGCACGGACTGAACGAAGGATTTTATTTGTTTGTTTATGGTTTCTTTTTTTAAATGTACAATGTACAACAAAATCGTTTATTTTATGTCGAGAAATAACCTAAAAAAAATGTTAAGCCTTGTATTTAATAAAATAGTGAATTAAAGCTCTAGGGTCCTATCATTAAACTCGAAAGCGAAACATTTTTAACGTCTTTTAATACTATTTATAAATTTAAATTATTCGATTAATTTTTATTCGCTCAAAGAAGTTTAATGATAGTTGATGATCGCAATTTTCTTTCAAACTACAAAGTTTACTTTTTTTTTCTTCCTACGGTTAACTCACTTCCTATTGGCCAAGATAAAGAAATAACATTGCGTCTCCTTTGATTTGTAAAACCCACTTCTATTTACTAAGTTAAAATAAACAAATATCCGCTAAAATATGTAAACATACGGCAAGTCACAAACCTCTTTGAACTAACGCAACCACCAATCATCGTTCTTGGATTATCCAAACTCCAAAACATTTAGCGAGGGTATCGACTCTTGCAAGATATGCAAACCTTTCGTCTTTGATAGAGTGCCTATCTTATCGGATTATACCTTATCTTGCTGAGTTCGTAATAAAAAACCAAATCGGCAGAGGGAAAATCAATTAATTCACTGACCCGCAAGAAGGCAAGTTCAAAATTAAATACAATTCAATTATTCTGATTGAAACAAATGTCTTCTTTTTTTCGATCAAATTTTGAATCTCGATCCGCCAAATTGATCTCAGGAAGCTTTTATTCTTGTGGATTGTTTGCTGTCAGAGCGGGTGTAAATTGTCTTTTTATATTAAGTCTGGTATTCATAATTCCATCTGGTATCGTGTAAATGCGAAAAACGTTCTTCATAGAAAAGTGGTCATGCATTTGATAAAAACAGGCGCGTCTATATCAAAAACGGATAAATTGTTCGCGTAGATAGAGAGCCAGTTTTCTGTGCAGTGCGGCTCTTGGAGCTTTCGGGCTTTCTTGAGTCGTGCGTAGAACACTAAATTTCGAGTGATTTTTGTGTATTTTTGAATTAAATTGTGTCTTAATGGGACTTAAATTGTGCCTAAATAAGACTTATAAGAAAATTAATGAATCAAAACGTAACAAATTGCTGTTTTTCGGTTCTTTAAGTGGTTAGTTCTCATAGTTTTTTAAGTGTAGCTATCTTTAGTTCAAGTATTAATATTCGATTGGATGCTGTGACTTTGGCATCTCTCAACAGTTTGTTAAAAAAATAAAGTAGCATGTGTTTTTCATTAAACAAAACAATTAAGCCTAAGGTATCAGATACACTTTACCTGTCGGCAGTGATGATAGAAACAAAGGTTTTATCCGAAAATGGAATAACGACCGTGGTGTACAAAATTGCAAAAAGATTATCTTTTTATTGTCGCCAGAATGTTATTTCAAACCATCACTCAGTTTTTCTTTGATCGAAATATCAACAAATTCATTATTTCTGTCTAAAATGTATTTTAAGAATCACTCTTGATCGATTTACAGAATTTTTGGCAGTACTACTGAAGTTAGGAGAATATTCTGTCCCTTATTTTTACTTTAAGAAATAAAAGAAAATAGAACCGCCTTCAAATAAGTGTTAAATAATTCTCTGCTACTATTTTCAATATTGAAACCTACGATTTTACCAAATGTTTTAAGTCGATGAGGTGAAAACCTGACTGACATTAATGTATTAGATTAATTGGATTTTTATTTCATTTTTTTAAATTCGTCATTTTTAAAATTGGGTACTCAATTTAAAATCAGCGACCCCAAATACCCCATATAATATTATATATGCAAATTTGTAAGTCATTGTAGCTCTAACATTTTTAATTTTCAAAATTGGGATTTGAACCTATTTTTATGAGATTTCAATGATATATAGTAATAAAAGGCCGCCATTTTGGATCCGCCATCTTGAATTGTTAGAATCGGGTATCGAATTTGAAATCAGCGATCCTATAACTAATATAATTTTTATGGAAGTCGGCTAAAAATGGAAACAAACTCTCATCAATTTATATTTATCATTAAGAATTTTAAATTTTGAAATGATTAACTTGAATTTTCATAATTGGGCACCAAATTAGTATATTTATTCTCTAATGGGTCCCATCCTCTTAAATACTTAAAATTTATCAAAACAATTTAAAAATATACCTCTTAATAAATAGAATTATAAAATATTAATTACTAAGTGAGAACCATGCATTTATTTTTATTAAAACTATTATTCAGATTTCAAACTACTAATACTAGAAACTCCAAATTTTCAAAATTTGACAGATAATCAGATACCAACACCAGTGATATTGCCATTTGATATGAAAATCGCACAAAATTAATGATATCCGGTTTAGTTTATAAATCTATGTTCGGAAATTTTACTCAAAAGTAATTCATATAAATAAAAAATACATAAGATTATTTTAAATATATTGAATCACTGGGCTGGGGAAGGAAAAAAACTGAGATTCTTCTGACAACCCCACTTCTGTTTTTTGCGATTCCTTTAAAAAAATATCTGAAATCTTCTACAAATAACCCATATAAATTTTTAGGCATATTTTAACCCATAGGGCTAAACAATTTTTGGTAAATAGATAAAAATGTATAAGGAAAAAACACAATAGCTTCAATCATCTATGTAACTTGTCTAGTTTTAGAGAAAATAATAAGTCTTTTAGAAGGGAGGTAGGAGCATAAAATACCTTGAAAATATTTTGAATTGGAGAATTTCGGCGTTCTCTTTTATTTTTTATAATAGGTTTTCAACTACGCTCGTTTCAATTATGGGGAAGGTTTTCAGAAACACAAATTCTGATATCACGATAAATACAAATTCGGATATCACGAGAATATATATTTTTTGTTTTTCCAAAATATTAAAGTGCATTTGCCATTTGAGAGCAAAATTGTCTGAGTTTTAATTTCAAAACGCTTTTTCAGTACCCGGTAAAGTTAGGTAATCGTAAATTAAAAATTTTACTCCAACCATTAAGCCCTAAGATTGGCGATAGTCCTGCCTGCGATCCAATTTTTAGTAGCCGATAAAATAAGTATATATGTACTATATTTTTGGTTTGGAAATTATCGTTTTATAATTTTTTGTAAAACGCTGATAAAAAGGAAATCTCTGAATACAAAAGTACAACAAAGAGGACCTTTTTATATTATTGCTAGACCTAAAAGATTCAATAGTAAAAAGATGTTGTATTACTTCAGTACTAATGTTTTATTATAATTTCTTTCAAATATTTGTATGTTCTATATTAAAAATGGGTGTTCTGCAGGCGACTGCTCAATTCAGCGATTACTTTTCTTGAGCTGAATTGAGCAGTCGACTGTAGAAACTGAATTCTCGAAAACGGAAAATGTTTAAAAGCACAAACGATAAAAATTGTGGTAGATCCCAACAGCGATAAGAGTTGCACAGAGTTGACAAATAAAAGTATATAAAGGGTGGAGCCCTTATAATAAAAATATTAACGTTAATATCAAAAAATAATCTAAATCACGTACTCTTCAGCTAATTAAATTTCGCAATTACCCAACAGAGAATAAATCTAATTTTTCCCTATTGATATAATTTTTTGCAGCATTATCGTTACTTGCTATGGGCGCTGTTGCTTATCTCGTACGTTTTGCATTGGGTCTGATGTTGGTTAACACAGAGCTATCAGGAACAACTGGCCTTCTCTACCCCAGGGAGTCGGAGACACGTGAGGTCCGAAGCTTAGACGGAATATGGAATTTCGTTAAATCCGATGAGGGAAATCCCACGCAAGGGGTACGAGAGAAATGGTATAATGATGATCTTAACAAGGTAAGCCCTACTTAATCCAAAAGTATCTATATATCTTATCTTTATTCTTTTATCGTGTAGATAAGACCAATTATACCTATGCCAGTGCCAGCAAGTTATAACGATATTACAGAACAAAGCGAACTAAGGGACCATGTCGGAACTGTTTGGTATGATCGAAAATTTTTCGTACCTAAAAATTGGGCGAAAGATCAAAGAGTTTGGGTTCGATTTGGTAGCGTTCACTATGAGGCCTTTGTGGTAAGATATTTTTTTTTTCATATCATAATTTAATTTGGATTTTGTGGGATTTTAAATTCATATATATCTATATATACTATTGCATGATCATACAAAAATTATATAAATAGCGCTAAAGTGCGGGATTTCGAAACAAGGGCTTTTAAACAAAAATGTTGGTTCTCTCGTGCTAATTTGTTAACAGAAACAAAACTGGTACTAAATAAATAACAAATGACAAAAGCTAACTACCGTCCTTTCGTGTTGATTTGCACTAAAAAAGTCAACAACTTTATTAAAATATTGCCATAACTGACGGCTATTCAGCTATAAGCTGTATATAGCTGAATAGCCGATATTTTCAGCAACATGTTAAATTTAATTCTCTTGGGTATCGCAGTTTTAACAGAAATTTTAATTTTATCTTTTTAACTTTTAATTAATTCGTCTTCAGCTTTATTCAATTGATTAATCCAAATTTAGAATGAAGATAAATCTGGCTGAATTGAGACACATTTTTTAAATTTAAATTTTAAATTTTCAGTGGATAAACGGTGAAATGGTTGCAAAACACGAAATTGGTCATTTGCCTTTTGAAGCTGAGATAACCGACTATGTAAGATTTGGAAAGGAGAACAGAATCACAGTCCTTTGTGATAATGCTTTGATTCAAACGACAATTCCGCAAGGGAAAATCTCTGAAGTGGCCAAGTAAGTTTAAATTTTTATTTTTTACATTTAAATTATATAATACAATTTTATTTTATTTTTTCAAAAGCTCAATATATTATGTTAAGTTAGTTTTTCGAAATATTAAAAAAGGCATTTTAAGAAATGATTTATTTGCTAGAATTTGAATATTAAAATTTTTCCTGATATCCAAATTCGTAACAAAGAAGAATATATTAAAACTATGAAACTTTTTATCGCTTCAAATTATAAATCTAACATGTGGGTCGAAAATAAATAGGGCAAGGCACTTATTTTCGTCAAATTAGAGACCCGAAGCAGGAAACAAATAATAAATCAAATAAAATGTTTTATTTTATAATTTTAGAGACGGAGGAGTTTCAATCGTCCAATCCTACACGTTCGATTTCTTCAACTACGCTGGAATTCACCGTTCCGTGTATTTGTACACAACCCCAAAGACTTACATTGAAGATGTTGAAGTAAATACAGACCTCTCAGATAGAACAGGTTCGTTTCATAAATCTTAAAACCAGTATATAAAAACGATTTTAACGATACAAAAATTTTTCAGGTTACATTTACTACAAAATAAAGGGCAATGGCTCTGCAAAACCCGATCAGCTGTATGTACGAGTTCAGCTGCGCGATAAAGAAGGTAATATTGTCGTGAACGAGACGTCTGCTCATGACCTTAAAGGGGTCTTAGAGATCCCGGAAGTTAAGCCGTGGTGGCCTTATTTGATGCACCCTGAACCAGGGTATCTGTATAATATGGAAGTATTTTTGTACAAGGAAGAGGAAGAACTTCTAGACGTCTATCGACTAAAGGTTGGAATAAGGACTTTAACGTGGAACAATACAGCTTTCATGATCAACGGAAAACCGATTTATTTTAGAGGTTTTGGAAAGCACGAAGACTCTGATGTAAGTTTAATTTTGGAGTTATTTATTTATTTAATCTTGATAATCTGAATTAAGATGGAATATCAGAAACTATACAGTTAAGCAAATTGACTGCCAGCTTTTATTCAGCCACATATTCAGCTAATGCGTGTCATGTCAGTCAACGTTTTAGGGTTATGGGTCAGTTTTCATAGTTTTCTGAGAAGAATTGAATCAGAAACTTAAAGCAGATCTTTAGGTCTAGAAATTAAAAAAGTATCCAAGACAATCTCTTACTCGTATTCTTATTATTTAATAAATCTATAATATGATTTTCTCTTTTACAGATCAGAGGAAAGGGCCTTGATTTAGCACTAATTACAAAAGATTTCAACCTTTTGAAATGGGTTGGTGCCAACGCCTATAGAACTTCACATTATCCTTATTCAGAAGAATCAATGGCCTTTGCGGATGAGGCCGGAATTATGATAATTGATGAGTGCCCCAGTGTAGATACCGAGTAAGTAAAAAGTTTTAAAAAATCCTACCCAATTTATAAAATAAAAAAAAAGCGATCTGGATTTATAAAGCATCGTCTAAACTCCTAAGTCCTTAACAATTCAATTTGTGAGATCAACGATCATATCTATTTTACAGAAACTATAGTCAAGCTCTCTTGGACAAACATAAATCATCAGTAGAACAATTGATCCACAGAGATAGAAATCATCCGAGTGTGATAATGTGGTCGATAGCCAATGAGCCCAGAACGGGACTCTTCCATGCAGACACATATTTTGGGTAAATAATATATTTAAAAATTACCCAACCCATTAGGAAATTGAAATAATTAAAATTTCTTATCATCAGGTACGTCGCCAATTTTACAAGGTCCCTAGACCAAACTAGACCAGTCACTGCCGCAATTGCCGTCGCTGTCGGAGAAGATAAAGCTGTAAGTTATATTTTATTTATTACTGGGGTTCAAAAATCAGCTTAATTTGAGTCAAATTGATTCTACGCTCAAATTCAGCTATTTTAAATGAACTTAAATTCTAAACAAATCAAATTTGACCTCTGTATTAAGACTATAATTTTTCAATAAATTTTATTTTTTAGGGCAAGCACTTAGACATTATTAGTTTTAATCGATATAATGGGTGGTACCAGAATGCGGGTAAATTGGACATGATCACCACTCGTGTTGTAGATGAGGCTACTGCCTGGAATAAGAAATATAATAAGCCGGTCCTGATGTCAGAGTATGGAGCTGATACTGTCGAAGGGCTGCATTTAGTAAGTTTTTTTTTTTTTTTTTTTTTTTCTAATTATTTATATTACCCTGCTGAATTGTCGATAGCTTTAAAAAATTAAGACTTAAAGGTTCGTTTTTCCAAGATGGGACGAAACAAGATGATTTGTTAAAGTTGAATTACGTTAAAACGTTTTTGTACATAATTCAGCCATAAGAGACAAATCATCAATCAATCGTCTCGTTTTACTCTGTCTTTCAAAATAAGGGTCTACATTACAGAAAATGAAACGAATCATCTTTTATCGTCTTTTGTAGCTGAATTGAATGCAAAAACGTTTATAAATAATATTACATAAAATTCATCAATGAGACTGTAGTCGACTGTGAATTCAGCGATTGTTCTAGCTGAGCTGAATTAAAATATTACTGATGGTACGAACAGAAATTTTTAAGGTTGCACTATATAAATAAATATTACCACGATGGTAATACAGAAAGCTTGTTTCCGCAATTTCCACATTTATTCAGCTCAACATAATCAAATGCTGAATTTCACAATCCACAGCGAAAACAGATTTTTTGAAATTATAATTAGAAATCAAATTAATTATAATAACCTTCCTTTCTTTTAAAACAGCTACCATCATTCGTCTGGACAGAAGAATATCAGGCTGATTTATTTTCGCGCCATTTCAAAGCATTCGATATTCTCCGAAGGAAAAATTTCTTTATTGGTGAATTTGTTTGGAATTTTGCCGATTTCAAAACAGCACAAAGTAAGAATTATAAAAAATAACACACCATAAAAGAGTTTTTAATCTTTAATCTATTTTAGCCGTAACCAGAGTGGGTGGCAACAAGAAGGGCATTTTCACCCGCAACCGGCAACCAAAAGCGGCGGCACATTTGTTGAGGAAGCGATACTTTGCGCTCGGACACGAATTGGGCCAAACCGATTTTCCCGACGATCTCTTCCCGTATATAACCGATTCATCGATGATCGGTGGATATCGAGATTCCAGTGAGCTTTAACGATTCTGTATTCGAGTTAAACGTTTTCAGTTGACGCCTTGCGTTCGATGTTTTTCGCTTTTATTACGGAAAAGTTTTTCTTGTTATTTTGTATTTTACCCGCCTAGGAAAAAACAATGGTATTTTTTACAAATGAATGAAAAAAAAAAGTCGAAAATAAATTTTTTATACAAACAAATGGTATTTAATATTAATTTTATTTTTTTTAGTACTGTCCCATTATTTATGATCCTTTTCTATTATTTTATACTTTGGTTCAATTTGTGTTTTTCCTACCTTTTCTATATTCTTCCTCATTTAAAAATTGGCAGAATTTGAAGTGTGTTAGTAAACAGTTTTGCTGATTTTTTTTATATTCAGTTCTCATCACATCACAGGAAAATTATTAAAAGTGGTAACAAAATTGCATTCATCCCGGATTTTTTGTATTTGTCTATTTACTTAACTAAAGCCACGTTTCTCTACGCGAAAAAACTAACTCTATAGACCGAATTTAAGAAAATCATTTTTTTACCTCCAGTAGGCCAGAGTTGCAGAAGTGAAAAATTGTTAAAAATCGTGAAAAAATTGAATTTATCTTGGGTTTTTGCATTTGTTTATTTGGTAAATAAAAGCCATGTTACTTAATGCGAAAAAAATTATTTCCTTAGGCCGAATTTAAGAAGAGAGCTGCCGAGCTGATTTTTAAGCTGCATTCCAGAGAAATGAAAGATGAATTATATAAATTCGTATAACATTTTTTTAAATTAAAATCACAGTTAAATCAAATACAAAATAATGCATAATTTTTTCTTAAGCTAAACAATCTCTTCTTTCTCTGGTGGTTCGATGACCTTTAGGCATTCGTCTGCAAATTCTAAAAACAGGGGTTCCTGCATTGCTGCTTTCATCGCCTTCCAAGCCTTTGGAACGTCATCAATTTCCTTTAGTAGTGCTCTTAAGTGGCGGTTATACAGCAAATTTCTTAAACCTTCACTGTCCTCTGAAACAGACGAGGAAAAATATCCTTTATCTTTGCAATTTTAAAGTAATAAGATTTCTGATCAAAATAATTAATACAGATAATGAATTATTTTCATTATCGATTTTAAATAATATTTAGATGGCTCATTTGCTTCATTACGATTTTTGTATTAAATTTAAATCTTATTATAAAATGTCTGTCACTTCAAATAAATACTTTATTAAGAGCGCCCGGTATAACTTAGCTTATTTTTTCTTCAAAGTAGCCACCTCTCAAATATTCATCTATTTAATTTATACGAAAAAATACGACTTCTAAAATTTTTTACAGTAGGAATTTACAATAAAAATTAATTTTCAAAATTTGTTTGTACACATTTTTAAATTTTGAAAGAACTCAATTTTTATTAATACTTAATACCTATGTTGTGTAGAAACCACAGATTTTTAAGATCGGTGAGATTAATAGGACCCACGTAGTGACTACCTTTATGAAATTATTATGAAGTATAACGGTGAAGTTATATCGTTTCCGGTAAAAAAATATGCCCTACAAATTTTCTTCTAAGTTCAATAATTTAAATGTTATAGCAGTTTAATTTAACGACTTGGAGCCGCTTTGGCCCAATTTACGCTTGTTAACCTTTAGACGGCCGGGATTTGAGCTAACATCGCCCTTGAAAAGTGCCCAAATTTGTATCTGGTATCGCGTATCAACTATACAAAGTTCATGTCACAGGGCGAGCCGATATATCGGCTCTCCGGTCCGGTAAGGGATAGGTAAAATTTTGTAGTATTAAATTTTATGAAATTGCTAAAATTCGGTGAAAATGTGACTCTAGCGGTTTTCGGGATCGCTGATTACGAATCCGGGGTCAGATTTGATCAATTCAGGGTCACTTTTTTACTGAGTTCCAGGAGTATCAAAAAATGAGTTTGATGAGGAGGTAAGGGGTCTAAGAGGAGTAGGAGTGTGTGAACTTATCAAATCTGACCCCAGATTGTCATCAGCAACCTCGACGGTCAAGTTTTCACTGAGTTTCGGGAGTACTAAAAAATGAGGCATTTGATGAGTAGGGGAGGGGGTAGTAGAGGGTAGGACGAATGCATTTATCAAATCTGACCCGATTCGTGATCAGCAACCCCAAAAACGCCTTGGAACTTGTTTATGACAAAAAACGGTCCTCTAAAGGTTAAGCGAAATAATTTAGTGAAGATTATTCTTTATAATTAAATTAATTAATTAAATTCAAGAAAAATAAATTTACTTAATGCCTTGAGTTTATCCGGATGCACTGTGTCCTCGGTTGTGAACGGCTGAATCACTTTCAGTTCATCTTTTTCGGTATTGTCTTCTTGTGCAATTATTTTCGTCTCGCAGCCTTCATTCTTGTGAGTTTTAAAGCAATTTATCGAACAACTAGAAAATATAAAATATAAATTTTAGTCACAAAACTCAAGGACCGACTTTGAAAGGTAATTTCTTACTAAATAAAACACTTTAATGTGATTTTATTAACTTACTAGAAAGCCAAACATTTTGGGCACTTGTATTTGTTTGTTTCAACCTTGCACACAATACAAAACTTCATATTTTTAAGTAATTTTCAAAATCACACAACTTCTGAAAGTCGGAAAACATAAACAATGAAACGTGAAATGTCAAAATAAAGCCGCGCACGTGCTTTTCTTGCTGCAGTAGCGCTCTTTTTCCTACAGCGGAACATTTTTGAACGAATATTTTATTAGCTGAGTAAAAGAATTTTATTTCATTTTTCAGATACAGATGTCAGCTAAGTAGCACCGAGTGATGATTTTTGCGTCGTATTTCAATTTTACTCGCCGGCAGAAATGAAGACGCCAGTTTTGTTTTTAATTTTATGGATGTTTTAATAGGTTTCAAGGTGATATTTTCAGTTAAAGTGTTTTATGGAAGGTCGTAGCAGGTAAGTACGAGTTTGTGATCTTAAATTCCTCAAAAATAGGAGTTAAAACGCAAATTGAAAAAACTCAAGACACCTGCTGAATATGAACATCGAAACGATTTAATTTTAGGGAATAGGGAGCGGTAATTAGCATGTCATATATATATTAGGGCGATATATTATAAAAATGAATGCAAAATATGTAAAGGTACCCTATATTGAGGAAGAAATAATTTGAAATAGTTTGGCTACCTGACCAAAACTAACCATTTCGTAATATCCTGTAATTTTACCTATAGCAAAATGAAATACATTAATTATAATGCTAAATAATGCTCAGTGGGACGCCTTCGAACCACTCATAACCTAAACTTTTAATGGCTGGTATTTTCTCCAGATAAATCGCCCATAAGCGAATTGTTAAGAATTTCTGATTAAACACCTTTAAAAATAAGAAATAGGACATCTTCCTGGATAACAAGCAGTTTTGCAATTATTTCCTATTTGACAGAATCGGACGTTATTCCGATATAAAAATAAAAGCACCAAGTGAGAGCAAGACGAGTGCCCCCTGCAGAAGACTGTTGTCAACCGCCCCAGTGGCCTAATGGATAAGGCATCGGCCTCCTAAGCCGGGGATTGTGGGTTCGAGTCCCATCTGGGGTACAGCAATAAACTTTTTAATTTTTTCTTCGGTTAAGAACCATCAATTGTAGGCTTATGGTCAAGTAAAATAAGACGAGAGGACAAAAATCTAATCTAGTTTCTATACACCTTCATTTAATCATTTAGCCGATTTTCGAAAATAGTCCTGTGTATCCAAAAGGTGTATTTTCTTATTCCTAAGAGACCGTACCAATATGTTCTGCCCGAAATTTTACCATTTGCAGCAGTAATACATTTCATCATGTAATACATTTCATTTTTATCTCTGCGATTAAGGCGGTTTTTTCTAAATATACTTCCAGAAATGGTAGCAACCAGCATATCAAATGAAAGTATATACATTGGCCTTTCCAACAGTACAGTATAAAAGTAAACCCGATTTACAGGGTGTCCAATTATCGTTACAAAAATTTTAATTTTCAATGTTTGAATTGAGCTACAAAAAAAATGTCATGCGTCTCATGCATACTGCGTACTATGTAATACCCCAATATGTGTACTTATATGGCCAATATTTTCTTCTTGCCCCAAACGTGCCCCCAAGCACTTTTTTCGTAAAAATGTTTAAGGGGGTTTGCAAGCTCATTTAAGCAAAAAATTATTTACACTTTCTTTTCGGGAAATAGTAAAATCTCCCACTTTAACGTTTTTGGGGATGGTGAGTCCATTTCTAGGGTTAGTTTTTACATCGGGGTTGAAGGGGCTGAAGTAGTAGTAGTTTTTTTCTTAATTATCACAAGGGACGAGGTAAATATAATAGCAAGTTATATATAGTTTCACATATTTTAGAAAGCGCTAAATCAAGTTTGTGGGTAATTCTTTACCTAGACGTTGAAGGGCTGGAGATAGGTGTGGTAATTCTTTCCCTGTAATCGAAGATAACAAGCTGCAAATCATTTCATACGTTTTGGAGGACGTAAAGCTCATTTCTGGAATTTTTTTACTCGGGGGTTGATCCTCTATCTTCTCCCCTTCGACCCTTAGGTAACAAATAATACCAACAATGAGCTTTGCGGTCGTCGAAAACGTATGAAACGATATGAATCTTTTTATTTTCGATAACAGGGACAAAACCGCCCCTTCTATTTTCACCCCTTCAACCCTTAGGTAAAAAGTTTCTTCAGTATCAATTATCAGTCGATAAAGAAATAAATTAATTTGTTATAACATCGATTGCGCATACTGAGGAATCCACGTTTATAAAACCCGTCTTAAATTCTATCGAAAGTGGTACAGAACGAATACATTTTCGACCTTATATGTATAATGAAAACGATGAGTCGTACCTGAAAAAGGTACATATGGACTTATTTGTATAATAAAATTCATTTCTATAATAAAATTAAAACTCAATTTACAATAGGTAGTGAATGAAAATTTCACCTGTTGCACACTTATGAAAAATAAATTCCCCAAGATGTTTAATAAAGTCTATAGATTAGTGCTGCTTCATATGTTTAGATTAGAATTTAGACTTTCATTGAAGTCATATTTCGACCTCCTATGAAAATCCGCTGTTGTTTTTAATGATTTGAATAAATAATGGCTAAAATAGAAACTTTTGCACTTTTTAACCCTATTTCTCTCGGAAACGGGAGCTGATTGAACATTTTTGTTTACGAATTCATAATCTTCGGAGCACATTTAGATTTTAGATTTATTCTGCAACAGAAAAAAACAGAAAATTGTTGGCCCAGTATAATGATTAAATAAAGATATATACAAAAATCCAGCTAGATGAGAATTTTTCGGAAGTGTATTAGAAAAGTTAATTTTATTTAAGAAAAATATCAATTGAAATTAGTTTAGTAAATTAAAGAAGTATGGGCATTTTGGTCCCAGATCAGAGTGTAACACGATGTATTGTACTTGTTAAATTAAAAGTATTGACGAAGTTACTACGTCCTTAATTCGAATTTCTTAGGAGACAACATTTTTTTCAAGTTAAGATTTATTGTTCTTTTTACTCATGATTTTATTTGGATACGTTTAATTTAAACCTTAGGTGTTACATTTTATTCCTTGCCATTTTTGAGAAGAAACCCAGTGAGTGTATATTATAGAATTAGTATGAAGCAAATTGCTGCAACAGCCTGTATATTACACAAAAGAACTAAAAAATGTAAAATAATTGTCTGACGCACTTCGAGCTTCTTTCACGCGTGATCTTTATACCCTCTGGACCTAAATAATTGGATCAAATAATAAAAATGAAAAAAAAATATATTTCCCTCTTTCTCAATTTTGCCAATAGTTTTGTTTGGAACCACTGGCAAAGTTAAACTAAAAATACTTGCTTGAAAGATGATCATAAAATGCATTTGCTGCTGTATCCAAGAAAATTGATGAAAAAAAGATGTACATTTTTATACAATACACATTTATTATCTGACTAGCAAAGAAGAAATACAGGAATAAAATAGGTAAGAAACAAGATATGTTACACTTTAATGTTTTATATTTTAGAGCAGAGAAGCAAATTTACAACCATGATTTAAAAAACAAGGACAATCTGTTCTTCAGAACTAATTATAACATACACTATTTGAGTATCCAAAAAACGATTGATTAAAAACGCCGTTTATATATCGATATAAAGAGACTTTGAAATGATGGGGTAAGTTTTAATGAATTTCTTTTTAATATGCCAAAAATGCAATTTTTGATACACATTTTTTAAATAAAAGATCGGATTTATTATCTACCCGTATTATTGTCAGTAACTCCCTAAAGAATTAAATCAGGTGAATTTAAAAAGTTGTATTTACACATATAAGAAATCGGTATTCAATGAAAAAAAAATTCAAACATAAGGACCAAATTTTTTAGTCCTGTAAAAATTTTATTTAAATGTTTGATTGTTTAAAAGTACTTTTTGAAAATTCTTATACTATCGTTTCTTTTAATTTTGCACTGATAAATTCAATTTGTTTTAAAGGTATTTTTAAACCTACACAGTTCAACTCTCACACAATTAGGGTTCTGTACCTCGAAATGAAACTAGAGAGGTATCGATTAATTTCAAGTTCAAGTACGAGTAGGAGTCGCGCCCTGAGAGTTCCGTACCATTAAATAGGGTGTTAAAAAAGTAGCTCTAAGAATTTTGTGGGGTTACTTGGTATCGGAAATTGAATAACGTTTGGTAATTCGCGAAACAAATTGTTATCTTTCCATAGAATTAGAAAAAAAAAGTATGAAATAGAATTTGAATAAAACTATGAAATTATTAATAAAAAATAATAATTTTACTATGGGCTGTAGCCATTGATGTTTAGAACATCTTGTACAAATTTGAGAGAGATCGGTTCAGTAGTTTTTAGTAAAAAAAAAAAGACACAATTTTGTAATTTTTTAAGGTAATAATATTTATTAATATATCCTTTTAGATAATTTGATTTCTTAAAATTTTTATATTACCATACCCCCCTTAAATGCGGTTAAAAATTGAATCATATTACCTGAAATGAGCTGATAAATCTATATAATGCAACTTATTATGCAACTTTAGGGGTCCCCATTTACTCACAGATTTCTGGTGTGCCCCAGAGTAGTATGCTCGGTCCACTCCTTTTTATCACGTATTCTAACGACGTCTCTCTGTTTGTTATACTGACTATACAAAGTTATTTCGTGTTAAGACTGATTATCACCTTTTACTTTCCAAATTAAAGATTTAGGCGTTATTCTAAACTTTGTACATTCTTTTGTCATAAACAAAACCCATTTTACTTTGGGCTTTATACAAAGATGGTCTAGAGAATTTGACGATCCCTATATCCCAAGTTTTTGTATTGCACCTTTTTTAGGCCTATTTTGAACTATGCTAGCTCTGTTTAGGTCCTATTATACTCGATGCATATTAATCGCGTCGAAGTGGTCCGGGGCAGGTTTCTTCGTGATATGGCTTGGATCGACTGTTCGGACCTCCTCCCTTACGTTGATCAAACTGATTTATCCCTTGGATTCGCTGGAAAAAGGGCATTTGTTCGACAGGCACATTTCATGTTTCGATTTTAATATTACCAAAACTAAATCGTCTTAGGATTTCCTATAAAAATCGCTCAAAAGAAATGGGCACAGGGTGATCCTGGTAAAATTCTTGGTATAAGTCAAAAATCCCCGCATAACCCAATTCTGTGACGTGAATTTCAAAGTCCATTCGAACCGCAAAGCATTTAAATGTTTTCCTGGTCTCTGGACTCCGCTCTGCCACTTAAATTCAGCCATATTAGCCGCAACCCGGAACACCCAAGCGCGTCCCACCTTCGTGTCACGAGGAAATCCTACGTCCATCGTTTGTTCTATTTTTCATTCGAGCGAGACGAGGCGGTGTGAGCTGGGCCCTGGCTGCTCCTCGAAACTGGCAGAAAATTTGTGCATTTTGATCAGAACGTAAAATTTATTAAAATATGCCCTTACAGTCCCCCCTATCCCACTTACCCCAGCGGTGGATGTTTCGTGACCCACCCCTATCTTGGCACGTGATTGCACGTTATTATTTCAACGATAGTAATCCGAACTCTTTGCGGCCCTGCCCTGCGGAGCCCCGCAAATGTGCAGTGCCGTGCCGCACTATGCTCTGGACGTAGGGACGAGGGGTCTGCTAATTTGCCTCACCTACAGCTTGGGGCTTTGGGGGGCTCCCGCTCGGAGAGGAGCTCCGCAACAAGCCCCCCACTCACACATTCGATCTCCATCATCATCATCATGGTGCCGCAAAAGTGGGCTTCGGGATTATTTTTATTTTCGTCAGGTCTTTCTCTGGTCACTGCAGAGCTTTTTGTCGAGGCTTTTTCATATGGATTCGTTTTGTATGCCAGAGGGGGCGCCCGCGCGGAGGGCGGAGTCCCGACGGCTGGTGCAACTGCACTGTCAGAGTGCACCACCATCATATGAATGGATGCCACGAACTGGAAGTCTCCACCCGGCCTGGTGCTGCAATTTTCAATTCCTCCTTGCGTCCTCGGAGGATGGGTCCCTCCGCCGCATCGCATCCATCTGCCAAATATTTTATCTATGATACTGTAGAAATGCTGCAATATGGTTTACGGGATTATCGACTTTATCCGGACTTCATTAACTCATTATGGCGATTGCTTTTCACGGGGATTCCCCGCTTCAGAGGGCGGCCTGACGTCGCCGCCGCGACTGTGGATTACCGCGGGGTCTCAGGTCAAACTGGTGCATTTTTGCCACCTCAGTAAATCGGACAATTGCAGGCAGAGCACGAATTTTTATTTTATTTTTGCAAGTGAATTTTTGCACTCTATCCCATAATTCGTACCATAATTCGCGCCATAATTTCGCTGAATTGGCGATTTTCGAAATTTTCAGACGTGCCTTCCTTTGACCAGCTTCGCGAAATTGCTGGGGGATTCAAGCAGTGGGCCCCCAACATAAATTGCCCGCCGCAATTTTGGACGATATTACGCGCTCCACTGGCGGGTCAGGTAAGCACTTGGCCAGGTGTTAAAAGGGTTCGAATAATTCAATGAATTTGGCACATTTAAACGTTTTTCGGTAGAGTGTCCACTTATCTACTTAACGACGAATTGTTCTGCTCGTTAACATTTTCGATTATTAGAGTCGATTGGTTTTTCGGTACTCTGAAGTGCGACTGCAATTTATTTCGAAACTATTTCGTTTAGGTTAGGTAGGTCAAGTTTTTTGCGATTTATATTTGACCCAACTGGAATTTTTTAATATTGCCTCATTAGGGGGTTAGAGCACCTTGATGTGATAGAAAATTCTTCAAAACTATATAAAGCAACAGCTTATCTGCTAAAAAAAACCTTCTATGCTAAATTTTAGATAATGTTAAAATAGTAGAGTGTAATTAGACCATAAAATGCAAAAACTTCGGTACACAGTTCCAATAAATGGACCTTAACATACTTTTTTTAATCGTGTAGTTAAGGCCCAATATTGACCCTTAGAGCGTGAACCGTCGATAGATCGACTCTCTATTAATGCGTGAAAATAAGCTCAGCACTAAAAGGGTTAAAAATTTTACCTATTGAAAAGTAAATAATTTGTATTTTATAAATAAAGTTCTTATGTCCAAAGAAGATTGAATAATTTTTATTTTATACGCTAAAAATAGGACTTATGTATGAAGTTTGTGCAATTGATAACAACAAATTGAAAAAAATGCCAGTAAAATTTACTTTTAGTATCGTAAATATTCATTTTTCGTCCCTGCAGTAGATAAATTTTCTGTATAATTTACTTGAAAATAACATAATTTACCATAATATATGAAAATAATACTAAAAAGAAAAAGAAAAAATAATACTAAGAAACATCGCGTTATAGACAATCTTAAAGTTTTTATATACTATACTATAAATCGATTCATTGGAAGTGGGTGTTGGAGGTATAAACCTTCACTAAATTGCCCTAAAACAGTAAGTGTGTTTAAGATATTTGTTTCACAAGATTGAAAAAAGTTCTTTTGATAAAAACGACTACTTCAAATTTGTAGAGCTCAGTCAATTTTGAACTTTTTTGAATTAGTAATGAATCTAAATTATTTTCAATACTTTAAGCTATGTGATATAAAACAAAAAACATTATCTTTATAAAATCAAAAGGTGATCTAACCCCATAAATGAACCAAAAACGTCTGGTATTGTTTGAAAAAGTTGTAATTATATACTTTCAGTTTTTAAAAATATGTATCTTACTTTTCTTCTAAAAAATCATACGGATGCTAAAGATAAGTAGCATGTTCCTTGTTGGAAGGATATGAATTTCCTTGAAATTCTTTGTAATACAGGATAATTTATTTAAATCGATCAGTGCAGTCATCTCGCATTATATTACTAATAATCTTCGGTTTTCTCTCTTGTTAGGGCCATAGTTTCAATTTCAAAATGTTTATGACATAATTAGAAAGGACCCCGCAAATTTCTTATGGAAAATGGGTTTCACTGAATTTTCTTCAAACTTAGCATAGTGATAGTTTTCAACGTGCTGATCAAAAGTCTCAATGGGCACGAAGTCATCCTATGATTAGTTGCGGAGATATAGAGGGGTGAAGTGTGAGACATTTGCTGTACAGCAATGTAATAAAAAAATTTCGCGATTTTTTTACACGAAAACGATCAACTTTGCAAGAAAATTGTATATGACAGAAAATACTTTAAATGAGCCAAAGAACACGTGTGAATTTTTTCAGAATTTGTCGGGACATTTTTGGATTTTTCAAAAATTGGCCAAATCCAAAAAACCAAAAATAGTCGAAAAAATTCTGAAAACAATCACGCGTGTTCTTTGGCTCATTTAAAGTATTTTCTGTTATATACAATTTTCTTGCAAAGTTGATCGTTTTCGTGTAAAAAAATCGCGAAATTTTTTTATTACATTGCTGTACAGCAAATGTCTCACACTTCACCCCTCTATATCTCCGCAACTAATCATAGGATGACTTCGTGCCCATTGAGACTTTTGATCAGCACGTTGAAAACTATCACTATGCTAAGTTTGAAGAAAATTCAGTGAAACCCATTTTCCATAAGAAATTTGCGGGGTCCTTTGATTTTGAATTCCATTTACCATAAATTATCTTCAAATCGTGTGAAGAAATTTAAATAAATTATTATTATTAAGTAATATATAAAAAACTGTTCTAAAAAAAAGTTGTAGGGTTCAGAGAGAAACACTTGATATGAATGAAGACTTTGACCCTGACCCTCGGTTCAATTTAGAGGTATTTAAAGTCAAAGTGGTTATTTTGTGAAAATTCTCATTTAGACCATTTCAAAACACCGCCGTTTTATTTTTTTTCGAATTCATAAAATGTGCACGATTATTATAATATTATATATGATATTATTTCCAATCGGAGTTTTACTTTACTATGTGTCCTTTAAAGCGATGGTGAATGAATAAAAAATCTCTATTTGTTTATTATCGCTTACATCTGTAAAACAAATTATTAAATAAAATTTTTCACTTTTAGTTTAAATGCCAATGTTGGGACTCCTCTAAAAATTATACCCATGTCAAAATGGCTTACTAACGAGGATATCTTTTGAAATTTCGGCTTCACATAAATCAGATGTTACATAAAAGATATATGGAATACAACAAAATCTTCCCGCGAAATTACTTTTGAAAAAATTTTCTATGTAAGTACAATTTTTATATTATTAACGTTTGAAATAGTGACACTATAGAGAAGAAGTGCAGAAGCTTATATGTGTTATGCCTTTAGTTTTACAACATCGAACTATTTAATGTTATTATTTATTCATAAAATGTATTTATTATTTTAGATACTAAAACTCTTCCAGATATTAAAACTCTTCCAATTGAAATTGAAATGACAAGTTTATGATATTTTTCGTGTAGAATTACATATTAAAACAGAAAACTATTGTTTTTAGAGTGGTAAAAATCAGTCAGTTTGTTTAAGATTTTTTAAATTAAGGGGATTATTTATTCTTAGTTTTAAAAATTGCATCATATTTTTATTTTTACATGGTATTTCAAAATTATGGAGTTATAGCATTGTTTTCTGAGAAGGTCGAGACGCGAGTACTCAAATGGTATAAGTTCAGGACTCTGGTGTATTAATACGAAACAAATTCGTATAAAATATTTTTATTATTAACATTCATACAATGTACCTGATCTTTAAAAAAAATTAAAAATTTAAAAATTGGAGAAATAGTATGCTTAAAATTTTACACACGTTTTTTATGCTATTTTTCATGATCTGTTTTGGGTTAGTATAATAAAAGATTTTGCGTTCACTTGAATTTTTCAAATCCAAGAGTAAAAATAAAATAAAATTGTGAACTAAAGAATTATTTGAGTATAAGTTGAAAAAAATTAATATTATTTTATTTTAATTACAATTTTTCCTGTGAGTCACTTATTCATAAATTTCAATTCAGTGAATCATGAAAGGAAAGTGGCTATTCTTATTATAATATGTGCAAATTTAAACGATATTTATTGATTTATCATTTATGCCAATTTAACAAAATTATACAGATTGAGAAAAACACGTTTAAAGTTTCGAGATGCTACAGTTCCAAGTGCAAATGAATCACATTAACAGGGTACAGCGTCAAAAGTACATCGAGTTTTATTTTGAAAATATACTTTTATAATATATAATTATAATAATACTTAATATTTTTGAGATGTTATATTAATATTTAATGAAGAAAAAAAATTAACATGTTTAATAATTCGTAAGGGCGAGGCCCATTGACCTCGTTTAGTTTATTCGCACCTTATTCGTGATTACGTAATGCGAACCCTTTCCATTAGCGACATACCCAAAATAAAAATAAGTAGAGGTACATATTAAGCCTCTTCAGTCTGTTCGCTGATGTCACCTCTCTTGAGTCGGACACTAAATCTGGAATGTTGGAAAAACCAGGTACCCACAGCCTCTGGTCTGGTCTCTGGGGGCCCCGCGGAGCCCGGGTGCTGCGTCAGAGAAATTAATAAAGATATTTCGCAGAGATTTACCCAATTCGCCACAATGCAAGCTAATGACAGTCCGCAAGATCTGCAGCACTCGTGACCGTGTTTTCTACGGCAATTTATAGTCGGACGGATCTCCGCTGGATCATTCGCCTCGATCGCGAGGCGCACGCACCGCATACATGGAACGGAGGTAAAGGCTTGGGACTCCGCGTCGCGGCTGTGCGCGCGCATATATGTAGCTCGCGGTCGCGGGTAAGATGATGCTCTGCGCATACTTTTCTTGATCTTCATCAGTCTTCTCCCGGGGCTACAGCCGGGGCCGGATCGGCTGGCTGGCTTCTGGGGCTCCGCTGGGCTGGTTTGCCGGTTGGCTGGCTGCCCTCCACCGTCAGTGTTACCAATTTAAGACGATGGCTTTAATTGAGCTTGAGGAAAAGCTGTAAAAAAAAGTAATATTATCATTACAATTACCAGTATAAGTAATGCAAGCAAGACAAAATTCCAGTGCCATTACCAGTATCGGTACTTCAAGAAATTTAATTATCATTACCGAGTAATGGTATTGGTACTTCACCATTACCGTACTTTGGAAGCATTACTTACCATTACTTAGCATTACCTGGCATTAGGTAGTAATACTCAGCATTATCCAGCAGCTAGGTTATTAAAATATGCAGGTAATGCTAAGTAGTGGTTTTGAATGGTACCAATTCCATTACTTGGTAGTGGTAATTAAATTTTTTGAAGTACTGATATTGGTAATGGTACTGGTAATTTATCTTGCTCCCATCACTTGTATATGGTAATGCATTCCAAGAATAATGCATTATTTTACAGCTCTGGCTAGAGGTTTCCACACGACTTTTGATGAAACTTTATAGAAACATTTCCAGGGTTTTTAAAAAAGAAATGTTGATCGCTTGTACTTCTTGAGATATTTAACTTAACTATTATAATTTTGAAAAGTGGAATTTTTTGTGCTGCGATATTTTGTAACACTTTTTCATATATATATTCGTCAAGGTTGACGATAAATGAACGATTTTAGAATGTGTCCTCAAAATTAGTGAAAAGAGCTCATACCCAATCTGTTCCGATATGATTCTACCTATTTTAATACATTTCGTGTTTTTAGATACATGGATATTTATTTTTACATCCCAATGAATACTTTTTCAAGTACCCTCCTTAGAACCAAGAATAAGACACAAACTTTAACATTTTACCCAATAAATTACAAAAAATTTTGCATCTACTCAAAATATCCAAAAAGTAATCACAACCAAACAGGCGAACTGCGATGCTTTCGCAAAATTTGACAAGAAAAAAAAATTCTTTTTTGTTCCTTATAAAATTTAAAAAAATAATGAACAAATTGAATTTTCGATAATTAAAAATTTTTAACTCGCTGCGTTTATTACAGAGATATAAAAAATTATATTTTTTTGCCTTATAAGCTTAAAAATCATTGAAGGATGCAATTTTTTGATATTTCATCTCTTTAACTTCTTTTTTAACGACTCAGAATGAAAACTCATGGGACTTTATTTATTCCAGACTATGTGACGAAAAAAATTAAATAAAAATTGGCACTTTAAAAGATTTCGTGATATGTTGTCGCGAAATTAAGTTTTTCTGACGACAGCTTGTTTTGTAAACCTACGAGTATTAGGTTATTTTTATTTGTTGTATTCAGTTTTACTTTTTTATAATTTTTATATTCCATACATCTACCTAAACATGGCAGTATGTGCTATTTTCAATAATTACTAATTAATTAATTCTTTTGGATATTTCTATGTATTCAAAATTTGCTATCAATTTTTATACCACTTGCCATCACCCAATTGAGCTGAAATTTTTCACGTATGTATAAAGTCGATGACAATACATTGCAGCATTTATTTTATTATAAAATTTCAAGATGGTTTCCCAAAAATGGCGGACGAATATTTATTATTATTATTATTTATTTATCTCTTCAATTCGAATTTGATATTAGATGATTTTTCGGATCGCTGATTTTATGAATTTTCTGTCAAAATTTTGGAAATCCAAAATGGCGACGCCAATATGGCGGATGAAGGTTGTCAATTTTGACCCTATTCGATTCAAATTTTTATAATGGAGGTTTTCAAGGTCGCGGATTATGGATTTTTGGTCAAAATTTATATATTTAGTTTTTAAAATGTTATTATGATTTATTGTAACCTGGACATTTTTTAGCCTACCTGCATCTTGATTGATAACACTGTCCACCGGATCCCCATTTTGTAGAGTGCGCTACTTCGGGGTATATTTTTAGACCCATCGCAGTTATCTCATCGCAGCGGTACCAGCGCGCCCCGGAATGTCAGAACTGCTCCAAGGCGTTCGCACGGCTCGCGCACTGGATAAATGTTCGGCTGCGGTAGTTTTTAGGCCTCTTCTGGCCGAGTTGGGAGCGCGCTTTTGTCATGCTCCTACGAATAAATTAAAGGAGCCGAAGAGGCAAATTCAGGGCCAAAATTGACAAATTAAAAATTAAAATATTAATGGGGACCGCGTCGAGGCCGGTTGCTCGGCTTTCTGTTCACTGCGGTGCCCCATCGGCCCCAATTTCCGGACGCGGGTAGAGGAGCCCCGTGACCGCCAAGAGAATTCAATTTACCCTGGCGCTTTGCGGCCGGGACTGTGAGCCGCATTTAATTGCCTTTTGATTATTTAAAACTGCAATCTGTAATTTAATTTAATAATCAACAAATGTCTCACTTTTGATGATTTATTTCCCGTTTTCGGTGGATTTAATTAAACGCCCTGGCGCTCTATATCTCAATTTTGGGGATTCGATGGTGGTGGTGGCGGCGGTGGTAGTAACGCGGGTGTTCCCGGACACTGCCCGCGGAAGGTTTTTCGCGCAAATATGTGGCCGATTTACGGGCAATTTACATACGCTTGTTCCCGGAGAGCGACGCATAATTGGGAACTGTGTCGGGAACGAGACCGGGAAGCATTCAACTGGTTGATTTTTAGGCAATTTATTTATTAAGCTTATTTTAATGTCATTCCTGCATACGTTTGGCGGTGGATTTCCATAAATATTAACTTCCGGAAAATTGAATTGCGACCGACACATTGCGGGACAGATGCCAAACAAAAGTTTGATGAGGTCGCTCGTTTGCGGCTTTTGAGGTAGTCAAAAAGGTGAATATTTTTTATTTTTTGTGTGTGGAGTTTATTCGTTCATTAACTGAGAGAATGTTTAATGTTGTGTAAAGTCCATCACATCCGATCAGAATTATTTTACAGGATTGCGGGGATTTTATTTTATTGATTCACAGAAAGAGATGAAAATTATAATATACATATCAAAGACTACATATCTATATTCAAAAGCAATAGCACTTATACGTATACTATTATTTATGACTAACTGAGTTACCTGACGTTGCTCGGGCGCAATCATTCTTTTAAATATACCAAATCTTAAATATAACAGAGTAGATATTGCTTAAACAAGGATTTTGTAATCGCACGCTTATTTCAACATGCAGTAAATAAGTCAACATGCTTGTTAACAAGGAAACACATGCGATGAATGCGATTCGTACTACGAAGAGTATGTACCCAGGAAAGCGTAGTCGAAATGTAAAAAAATTTTGTCTACGACAAAATGACACAATTTCACATTTATGAATATTTAGTTCAAAGTTATTGTGAGCACACAAGGAGTGGGAGATATTAAGGTACTTTTGAAACATATGGCAAATCGTTAATATTCCTTGTGTGAAAGAATAACTTCATGTCATCATCATAGATTAAAACAGATTCAACAGATGTCTAATATCATCAAAATGAAAAGAAGAGAAGCCAAATTGCTACCCTGAGGGATACCCGAAATGGCTAGGGTATTTCTCGAATTGGCACCATGCAAAGCAACCCTTATACCCCCTTAAATATTTATATATAAATTTTTTTTTAAATAGCTACTTCATAAAAGTGTCCTTCAAAATAATTTGATAGCAGAGCCTCCAACCTAGGCACTTGCTCTTTTCATGAAATTTTTTATGACTTTTTCACAAAGATGTGGCTGTATCTCACCAATGAAACGTTGGATCTCGGCCTTGAGCTCAAGAATTGTTTCTGGTTTATTCGTATAAACCTGAGATTTCACAAAACCCCAAAGAAAAAAATCTCACGGCGTTAAATCGTGTGATCGTGGTGGCCAGTTGACATCAGAATTTCGTGAGATAATTTGGTTTGGAAATCGTTGCTGCAATAAATCGATTGTTTCATACGCGGTGTGGCAAATGGCGCCGTCTTGCTGAAACCACATGTCGTTCAGACCCATGCCGTCCAGTTGAGGCCACAAGAACACCGTTATCATGTTCCTGTAACGAATGCCTCAATCTCAGCGTAACTTTCTCCATTTTTATAATAGGTTTTCACAATGACAACGCTTTCTTCTTTCGTGTAGCGATCTATTTTTAGTAATCGGAACAATCATAGGTGAAAGCTGTCAAATTTCAGAGTTGCCAATTGCACGAAAAAAAAAATTACACAAAATTTAAAAAGTGCACTCTTACTGAGACACCCTTTATAAATACAATACAAATAAATAATGGTTGAAATCTGCAAAATTTAATTTGTTTCAGTACTTTTTCAAAAATTTATAAATTTGTCTAAAAAACTGTCTTATAATGTAGAAGATCGTTAAAAATAACCTAATTCTTAGCCCAAGTTTTATCATCAAATTATCGAAAATATTAAAATTGAGAAAATTAAGAAGTTATATCTGTTTAGAATTTTCAAAAAGAGCGTAAAATTTAAAAATTCTATATAAACTATAATTACACACGATAATTTCTTTATTATTTTACTATATATTATTATTATTATTACATGATTATATTCAGGGTTGAAAATAAATTAAATCAAGAAAGAAAGGTGGTCTCATCTCATGTTTGAGTATATCACGTATGCAAATGTAAAATAGTAAACGAATTATTATGCGTAATTAAAGTGTTATACATTTTTTAATTTTACCATCTTTTTGAAAATTCTAAACAGATGTAACCCCTTAAGTTCGCATTCTACGTCATTTAAGCAGCACGGTTGATATCCGGTTAGGTATCTCTTTTTTATTTGATAATACGAAGTTTAAACTTTATTTTAGTATCTTTGTTTCAAACAAATTCTAAAAATAATAGTAATTGATGCCTTCCTGATTCGAAATCGAAATCTTCTCAGTCATTTACTCAGCCACTCATATTCTACAGTGCGACAAAGAGTTTAACAAAAATTGAATTTAAATAAATTAACGATGAAACAAAAACTTAAATTTTATAGGTAGCTAAAAAAAATTGTTACTTTCTATGCTTAATATCTTATTTTCATTTGGAGGCATTTATGAGACATATGTTCATAATATTTTTTGTTTATATCGGCGTTTTCTACACAACTGTGCACATCAAATGTACCGCCGTAAAAAAAATGGGCATTCTGCTCCGAGAATTTAGGGTCATTTGATTAGAGACTAGATATTTTTCATCAGATAATAAAATACAGCCACCCATGAACGCTACCAGGACGGGTCAAATGGGGCAGTTGCCACTTGATTAAGAAAAAATCTTGTAAAACCTTAAAATTCCTACTTCTTTATTTACGAAGATCTAGACTGTCGCCAGTATTTTACGATTCCTGGGAATTGCTTGTCTTATATTATTCTCTGGAACTCTCTCGTCTTGTCTACATACTTTTTGAAGCAGGCAAATTCCTTTTAACGAGTTTTCCTTACTGAATATAACATGCATTTAAGGTAATAAGTACTGAATTAGCTAAAACACTTCTTTATTATTAGTGAATTAAAGTTAAGTCAGGTTTAATGATTTCTGCATCTCAATACGAAGTACTCTTGCACTAATTCCCGGAGAAAAAATCCGAGGACTTCATATACAGAATGTCCCATAGGAATGCGTGCAAACTAATAAAAGAAAGTCATTATTTTCATTTCATATCCATTTAAAAAAAATTAAATTTATTTAATACAAACCATTAATTTGAAAATATATTCAAGAACATGAATTATTATAATTATTATTATTATTATATATCCAACCAAAAGTTTTCTAAAACTATTAAAAACATGTTCTAACTTTTCATTTGGAACGTCATTGACGATCGTCTTGATTTCTTTGACCCTTTCGGTACGGACCAGCTTGATGCAGAAATGCGTTTTCGTTTTTGCGATACCATAATATTTAAGGTATAAAATCTATAAATAAAATTTCGCTGTCTGATATCAACGAACATTAAACTACAACTGCATATGCATGCGCTGATAAGCCATGACGAGCTTTTAAGGCAGTTTTAACCGCCAATAAGTCAGAATGAGCTTATTTTTCTGAGTGCATATATGCGCCCAGAATACTCAAAGGGTTAATTTAATCCTCCATTGTTTTTGGATTATTTTCATAGTAGTGATTTTTAATGTAGCCCCATAAAAATAAATTACAAGGAGTGATATCTGGCGAGTAAAGTGGCCACTCAATTCCTGTTCCCCTAGCAGACCGCGAATACCCTAGGGCCTAGACGAATAGCTCGATCGCCATAAACGTTTTTGATGGTTTCAAATACTTCTTGTGTGCGATGAGGTACTGCTCGGTCTTGTATAAAATAAAAAGATTTAACTAGACCGCTATTCTTCGCATGAGGAAAGAATTTGGTCTCTAACATCCCTTTGTACTACGTCTCTCCTGTGACACATACGATTTTACACTTTTTTCTAAAAGGTTAGCTCACTCATTTTCACCAACGCTGTCCACTTTCTACCACAGTTATAAAACTGACAGACGTCAGGTATATATTTTTTACAAGCTTTTATTTAAATTGCAATGTTTGTATGTTTACGTCAAATCTTGCAACTGAATTTTGAACCATTTCTTCCAAACCGATTTTGCTGAAATTATGCACCTTTAGTTTTGGTGACAATATGCAATACTTAATATTGTAATATTTTCAAAATGGTCGCCGCCACAAGATGGCGGATGGTCAACCCTGTTAATATGGATATCAAATGAAAGAGCTTGAAGAGTAGCAAACGATAAAAACAAGTAACGTCATTTTAAAATGGCCGAGGCTACAAGATGGCGGATTACATTTTTTTGTCAACCTCCTTAGTATAGGTATCAAGTCAATCTGGATATCAAATGAAAGGGCTTGAAGAGAGAGAGAAGAGTAGAAACCAATAAAGTGAGTTACATCACACTAAATTCAATACGGCGGACGCCCCAAGATGGCGGACATAATTTTCTTATCTACCAATGATATGGGTATCAAATGAAAGGGTTTGCTGAGAAGAATACGAAAAACATGTCCAGCGAAAAATTAAAAATAAATTAATAGTAATAAAACATTTTTTAAAACATGCTTTTATTTAAATGCTCTAAAGAGGAATAAATAATCTTTAAATTAAATCAAACCCATCAATTTATTACATTATACAATTTATATGATATAAAAGCTTGTCGCAAGATTTAGTTTTCATACATTCCCATGTTCGTTGTGATTTTATTTTTATATGTTATAATTTTTGTTATATACATGGATTTTAAAATATCCCAAATTATGTTTACACACAAGATGGGTATTCAATTTTTATTCGAAGAAGACGTGTATACATTTTCCAAGATTCTTTAAAGTCAATACTTTTGTAGATATAAAGATTGTACGAATGATCAAAATTGTTTAAAAGCTCCAGACCAGTAGCTACCGGAAATCTCTTTTCTTTAAGAATAAAATTTTTAAATCTCATTACTTTACAATTTCCGGTCACGAATTTGGACCGTGAATCTTCACAATAAAATCGCTTACTGATTCCAAGCATTGCTTTTCTCGTTTTATTCGATTCGATTCGGAGGTGCAGTTTCCGGTCCAAGATTTCTTCTTCCATATATCCAAAGAAATGTTCGTGCAAGGTACCTTTCTACAATTTTTCAGGCTCTGCAAATAAACAGGGAATTTATGCCGCAATAACTGAAAATCATAATAAATCTCAACGCTTCTTTTTTAACGCTGTCCTAATTAACTGCCATTTGGCTGCTTCCTTGATATAAGCGCGAGTCCGACAACAGACCTCGAAACTCCGAACTCCGAAGGTGGTGCCTGCGCCCACGACGCGACACGACACCGACCTCGCTCCGCCCCCGGCGAAATGCACCTTCTTCTGGGAGCCATCTTTCGGTGCCGAAAAAGCGGGCGAATTTTAAAATGCAAACGAGCAAATACACCGGGCTTACAACATGTCGGCATTTGCCAAATTTTTTTTAGTTTTTCTCCTGCCCATCCGGAGGAGAAACGAGACGCCGGCACACCGGTCAGAAAGTTACAAAATAAAAAGTAAAAGACAGCGAGCTTGAAGGCAGAAAGAACTCCGGAAAAGTGTGTCACAGAGAACAGAACGAACGACTGGGACTGGACTGGGACTCTCGAGAGCTGCCGGATTCCAGCGTTTTTATGGCGGCGTCCGGTCCGGTCCCGGTTTTGATTGATGTCAAGCTTTCAACAGTTGGCAAATTTCGGATAACGGCAAAAACGGTTCGGTTCGGACATCACAAAATTTTTAAAAGTTTCCCTCCGCAAATTTGAATATTTTGAAAGCAATTTTTCAATGACTTATTTGTGCATGCCGCCGACCGAGGTCAGACGGAGACTTTTTTAGACGCTTTTTATTATTGTCCAGCTCTCTGTGAATAAAGGGAAATGATTTCAATAATATCGATTTTTTTTTATCAATATATCTATCTATAAATAATTTACCTAACTTGCTCTCTTTTAGCTGGAAGTGGCCTTTTTTCCTATTCCACATTTAACACGTTGACTGGCCAATTTTATTCAGCCACTTATTCAGCTATTGCGCTACAAGTCAGTCAGTGTAAAAAAATTATTTTGCAGTCCAAAAATTCTATTATAAAATTAATTTTAAATATCTGCATAAAAAATATGAGTAATTATTTACTTGAAGGTCCAACTTCCCGATGACCTTGACCTTAGAGTATGTTGTAGGGGTCATCGATTTGAGTCAAATGAAGAAAGTTGGAGGGCGCGCTTGCGATTGTTAGAGGGTAAAGAAACCTCCCTAAAGTCAACCGAAAATAATTTATTTACCCTAGGGTATGCAAGAAGGAGAATGAAATATTTAATTGTCAACCTAAAAACAAAATATGAAGGAGGCAAATGCGCGCCCCATATAATATACATATACTTGTTCAAAATGACTAAAAGAATATTTCAAGCGCAAGGTCATCGAAGAGTTGGACTTAAAAGTAAATAATAAAGTATCTACTATCCTTAGATTTAATTCGGATTGTATCATTTTCTCTGATGTAGCTTGTAGATTAGTATGGAAAAAAACCTCCCAAATTCAGCTATGAGGGTCGAAGCAATACTATTTAGATAAAATTCTATGATAGAGCTTCTTCCAAGTGAAATGTTCTTACCATCTTGACCGCAATGTCATTCACATGCAATAGCTGAATACGTAGCTGAATAAAATACTGACATACCGACTGGCTGTTTTCAAGTGACAGACGAAACTAGAGAGTCCAACTAGAGCATGTTTGCCAGTCTAATACCTTAATATTATTCAAGATGATATGGTTTCAGGGATAGCTCGTTTGGCTTTATTTATAAATTTTTTGCTCGCGATTTCAAAGGTGCCCGATTGGGAGAAAAATATCCCTAAGTATACTGTTTGACAAGTTCTATGGTTCATTTTGGTATTTGAAAGGGGTAAGTTTTTTTTTATTCGTTTTTGCGATATTTACTGTCTTGCCATTAATTTCGAAGTATTCCTCCAGATATGTTAAATTTTTTTTATATTATACAATTCGGATAAATGCGAATTTCCGAGGAAGTTCCACCAATCCGCCATAAGTGTCAATGCAAATTCCTCGTACTGTCAGATCAATTACGCATACATGCAAAAGATTAGTTCACAGCTGTAATTTTCGAAGGTTTTGCTGGTGTCCCACATATAATTTAAATGGTATTGAGTACCAAAACGATAATATTTATGTTTATTTGTCAAGTTGCTACGGTCAATTTGCCCAATTCGAACAATAAAATATCTATCCATGGAAAGTGGGAATAAGCTCAATTCAAATTTGTTTTCCGTGTTACATGTATGTGTGTGTGTATGTGGGGGGACCTTTAAGACTCAATAACCAAAATTTAAACAAATCGAATTCAAAAGAACATCTATGAAACAATATGAACAACAACAACATTATTTATGCTTACCCCTAATATTAAGGGATGATTTAGGTCAAAATGATAAAGAAAAATAGCTTTCTCCCTCCACGCCGTAGAGTTATTTGAAAATTTGAACAACTTCCCCCGCCGGAAGATGGCGTATATAGTATGTATGTAGGGTATATACATACATACTATATAAATGAAAAGAAAAAAAAAGCGCGTGTCGCAGAGGAGCGCCTGCCTGCTTCCGGGCTCCCGAACCCTACGCAATATTGTAACCGCATCTGGCACGACCCACATTTACCGTTTATCAGGGGGAGAGTCAGGATGGTGGCTTGGGGGGGGGGGGATAGATACCATCGAAAGCGTGTTGTGGGTATCACATTTGAATAAAAATCGGGAAAAAAGCTTTGGGAATCGCGCGCGGCAGCCTCTGCGGCTGGCAAAAGATATCTTTTACGTTGTCATCGGGGGCGGCGGGCGTGTGCCAAGATAAGCCACGCGCTAAAGAAACCTAAAAATAAAGTAAAAGAATAGAGAGAAGAAAAGAAAACTTTCCTAAGGACTGTGTGTGGCGAAGGAAAAACTTTTTTTCTCCAGCAGCAGTAGCAGCAGCAGCTGTAAGAAGCACCGGTACTGCAGTGCGAGAGTGTGCGTGTGTTTGTGTTACCGCATCGGTGTGCGTCTAGTGAGCTCACGGAACACTTCCGATGATTATAGTTCCTCCGGTGTTCCGAGACTCGCGCTCGTAAAAGAACAACGCGCGATGCGACGCGGACGGCGACGGCGACAACGGTGAAGAAAATGCGGTTACCTGTGCGAACGGGACCGGTGTGTGCCGCTGCTTGCTGCTGCTGTTGCTGTTGCGATATTGTCTCCTCTGTTTGCTTGTGTGCGTGTGCGAGCGATGTGTATCTCTCCTCCCGCTGCTCCCCCTCCTTTAAGCAACATTAACGTAGGCCATGACCTAGTTCACTTCTTTCAAGGCCGATCATTGACACGACGTCCGCAAAACGAATACCGCTCGGCGCATGTTTTACCGGCACGGCATGTTCATGTCAACCGCACGCCTCGCTGTCCTCCTCCCACTCCCTCCCACCCTCCCTCCTACGTATTCAGCGAACAGTTTTTCTCTTTTTTCTTTTTTTTCCTTTTGTCCTCTCTTTATACCGCTTTATCGTAGCTGTCCGCCGGCAGCGCCGCGTTACGGCAACTGTTCCAGAATTTATATTTTTAGTTCATGAAATCGGGAAGGATTGCTGATTCTTTTCAGCGGCGCGGCGTGGTATTACGAATTCGCGATTTGTCCCTAGTGTTCTGTTGCGGCCCAGCATCCGAGGCTTTTTAGCTTTGTTAAGGAGCTTGTGGAACGATTATCAGTTGGTAGGGGAGGGGGTGGTATGAGAGGGGGAAGAGGGTGACTCGATCAACCCATGACCCGTACGCAACAGCACTAAAATTGCGACTGCTGGTTAAATTCAGCAATTTATAGCAAGCTTTTCTCACACACAATTCAGCCAAACCGCGCTTATTCGCGAATTAAATAAAAATAGCGCAGCGAGCGCCTCTGACGGCGGACAGCGGCGGTGACGGTGGTTGCGACTGACGACGACGACGACGATGATGACCGCGGACCCGCAGGGGTTCCGGCTGTGACCGCCGCCGCCGCCGGTTTATCACGCCATCGAGCACTCGGTCTCGCTGTCCGAAAGGATTAAAGTCTCACGCTTGTGCTGTTATTTATCAGCGGGAAGCGTTCGTTGACATCGAGATAAATCGCGAAGGTGGCTGAATGGTGCCTGATGATGGTGGTGGCTGCGTTCGCTGCGGTGCGGGTACTCCAGGAAGTCAAGCGATAAAAGCTGTTTCCAAGTCATAAAAGTCGTCTGGCGCGGGCGAGGCGCTGAAAATCCAACAAATTGGCTAGGCTGCGGACGGAAGGGGCGGGGAGGACAAGGGATTTTCGCTGTCCGTAGGCAAATTTTATGCGAAAATTGTGCGTGAGCACCGCGATAATTTAAAAGCGTGCTCCAGATTCAGGCGCCACATTTCAAGTGGATTTACATTTGTCTCATAGAGGCGCGGGCGGATGCTTCCATTCTTGTGCACACGTGCTTGTTCGTGTTGCCGCCTCTTCCACCCCCTCTTCTTCTTTCTTCTGCCCCCGCAGATTAAAGTTGGTTTTAGAAGAAGCGTGGTGGGGACGGGGGAAAGACGGAAACTTCAGAGCGGCATTCTATCGGAAATTGTAATTTTCAGGTCAAGAGGTGAAAGCTGGAAGGTAATTTCGCCTTTATGAATTCCAGAGAGTTTTTTAGCTTGAATGATTTGCTCGGCGATTTTATATTTCTTGTTATATAGTATGTCGTTTTTTTTTAGTTTCTCGCAAAAATGATGACTTCGGCCGAATATCTTTGGTTTTGGCTTGCCACCAGGTAGACGATATCTTTTTGCATTTCACAGAAATGTTGGCAACGGTCGCTATTTGAAGAATTTTTATGTTTGCGGGTCGATAAACTCAAGTGGCTGGGAGATAGGGTATTGTGGATCTAGATTTCGATATATTTCTACTATCTATTATTCGTTTATTCATACTATTAAACCACATTTTAAGGCATTATCTTCGTTCGTAATTATTAATTCCTTTTTCTTTTGCAGAAACGACTAAATGCCTTTTTTGGCAATTTAGATGTCCACATTTATTAAATTTAACATTTTAAGGTCCTTAAGTTGCATTCACTAGATTTAATTCGTTAATTTAACACCCATAACACCAATTTTATAAAAATCTCTTGAAGTTTTTTAATTTTTTCGACGCCATATTGGATGTGTCATCTTAAATTTCGGATTTTGACAGCAAATGCCAAATCAGTGATCCTGAACACCCTTCTACTTTTACAGTAGACTGAGATTTCTATTATAGCTATTATTACATTTCTTAATTCCGATAGCGTATTCTAAATCAGTAACTCTATAAAACAGTTTTCACCAAATCTACTTAAAGTCTAAAATTTTTGATCGTAGTTACGTGGAGTCTTCATCTGTTGAAATCCTCGTTTTGCTTCGAGTCCTTCTACTAACTTCGCGTATTACGCATGTGTAACGCCTTATCAGAAATGGTACTATAGTCCGATTAGAATAATACCAAAATTATGGCAGTGGCACTTTTAATTCAGTGATTTTGTATACCCTCTGAAAATATTACATCAAGAATTCTAAAATGCTGGCGTGAACCTATAGATGTATTCATGTCAAAAAGTAGTTATTAGAAAAACCTGACCGAAGTTTCAACAACATATTTCATAGGGACTTCCCACTCTAAATCTCTACAAGTTGGGTCGTGTGTAGCACGGTTGGGCCGATTTCTCGTCAGCCATGGGTCATAGTAGGGGCAGGAATGAAATTGTGTGATACTGATATCGCCACCGCTTCTAGTGCAATTTTTTGGCATTTCGAAGGAGCCATGTTTCACTCTCAAGCGTTCGGTTGCGTCTGATAAATTGGAGGTGTGGAGAGCACACTTGGGTCGTCTGTAGCCGTCTTTAATCCAATCTGCCTTAGAATTTCTACAAGAACGAATATCATCACTTTCCGAACCCATTTCTTCTCTAGAATGTTTTGCATATTTTGCCATCCTTAAAAAAATCCGTTGGTATATTTGATGATCCTTACAAGGTCGTTGTAAATCTCATTGTATTTATAAAAATACTAGTTCAATTCTGAAGTAGATCTTCTATAATTTTTTTTTTAAATAGTCTCTACTTCATTCAATTGTATAGAGAATAAAATAAACGAACTCAGCCTACTCACAGAAGAAAATCTAAGAGACAGTTTTGCTCCACATATTTCCGGGTGGTTAAAAAATAAAAAAAAAGTAAAAAATAAAGGTAGATCTTAAAATCAAGTCCCGCCCATCGCTTTGTTGGAGCCTTCCTCCCATACATGGGAGCAAATATTTACACTCTGTAATTTTTTGCGCTTTGAATAAAGGGAAGAAAATATATTTTTTAAAAAAAGGAAAAGAAGAAGGTTCGACAAAAAGGCCTGAATGCGCTCGTCTATTGTCTTCTAGGCTCACTTATAAATTATTAAAAGGAAAAATTGCCTCAGTCTCTTATCACAGAACAGCCGGGGGGAGGGGGGGGGGGGGGGGGGGGGGGGGGGGGGCGAGCGGGTGGCTCAACTCAAGCCGTAGATGTTGAGTGTGGCAGCCCTGCGGTATCATCGTCCTCTTCTTCTCCTTCTCCTCACATTTTCAACTTGCCACAGCGATAAATTTGCAATTTGTCTGTTGACACAATTTTTACAAAAGTGCGTGAGTATGTGTAGATGTAAGTGTGGGGGCTTTTTGCGACAAGACCATTTTTTATCCATGTTCTTTTACATTTTATACCCTTTTTTTCAACATTTTTTTCTTTGTTTTACCTTTTTTCCTCATTTCATCCCACTCCTTTTTCCACTTTTTTTTTTTTTTATCACGATTGCGTGAAAAACGCATGCACACATTACGTGAGAGCACATGATGGTGTGCATGCGTGTGTGCAGATGTATGTCCTTTGTGCGGAAACGCGCTGCTTTATTACTTGTCGAATGAAAAAAAAAATATATATGTAGGGTTGAATTTAAAAAAAACGAGGAACGCAGAAATGGAGGAAAGTTTTCCGGTGTAAAACGAGGACAAATCAATTTGTGGAGATACCACTACGATTTTTTCATATATTACATACATATCTTTCTGGGTCAGGCAGCCATTTCTATTTGTATTTCCCGTTATTTCCCCGTTATATTTTTTAATCCAATTTAGTTGAAATTTTTTTTGACATTACCACACATGGGATACCGAAAAAGGAGTGGGAAAGGACGAGGATAGATTCAAAGAAGAGGGTACCAACCACCACCATTTTGTTTTTTTGTTTTCCTCATGTTTGAAATGCGCTCAAACGGTATGGAAAAATTTTTTATTCATTTTATTTTATTTTATTTTATTTTTGTTTTTTGCAAAAGAGTACAAATACAGTTTGATTGTTGTTTCTCGGGACACCAATAGGAGGAAATGTGGCTGAGCATTTTTCAGAATTATTCGACCGCACCGAGGAGGGTCCGTTCGTTCAGTAGCACACAATGCTCGGAATGTGATTGGCACTGCAGCAGCAGCAGCAGCCGTCGTCTGCCTGCAATATATGGGGAGGTGAAAGTTTCGTCGATTTATTTTTAACTGCAATACAACACTATAAAAATGGGTGGGAAAATTTTTTATTTTTGAAATTTCGATTTACCGCGATATTATTTTGTTTTTGACTGAGTGCCTTCCAATGGGTAATGGGATGGTCGTTCGGCTGCTCTGCGGTGGTGCCTGGTCATATTCTGAGTTTGGGAGAGGAGAGGGGGAAGATTGTGAGTTTTATCACACTTCATTGAGTTGACTCCCTTTCGTGATGTCTCGCAATTTAAACATTTTTATTGGTGGAATGTATTCAATCAGTTCGAATTTTGCAGGACTGTATAAAGGGAATATCAAAACCATAATAATGACACCATTAAATCGACATCATATTAATTCGAAGTACAACAATAAAAAAACACCTGCGGTGATAAAAATTTCAATATTGATAAAGGATACATTGATGTATGATGTCCATTTCCTCACTAAAAATAACTTTTTATTTGATATATTTGAAAATACTCAAACTTAATGGCCTTATCCCATATATTTGTACTATTTTTTTTTTTTATAAAGTTTTTATATATTCATAAGAGTTCAGAAATTAAATTGCTACAGACTAAAAGAATACAGAATAAATATTGCATTCCTAAAGACATTATATAGGTATATAGGCGTATTTTCACGCCAATATGAATTTCTCGCAAGAGCAAATCTTGTGAAAGGTTTTTCTACTTTTTCAATGCGAGAGGAAATTTCTCCCTTATTTTCGAGTGTTGCACCCTACGGCTCTGGTGATTTACTACACTAGTGAACCTCTTTAAATAAATGGAGACTCGGCCAAATCGCTAATCCACAAAGTATGACATTTCCTTGTGTGTCATTAAAATTAACTAAGAACATTTAATGACATCATTCCGAATCCAAGTCTTCGTGTGTTGCTTAGCTTGACATTTGACATTTGAAGTTTATTTAAGTGGTGAACTAAATTGTAGCGCTAAAGAATTTTTAATGGAATGTGGAAGAAGAGTAGAAAATGATATGAATGCGAAAGTGTTTACTATACAGGGTGTTCAGAGGTGGGTGGTCAATACTGAAGGGGGTGAAAGGTCAGACCGAGACAAGCAAAAAATCGTATGGGTGGGGGGGGGGGGCATCTCGCACCGTTTGGCAGTTACAGGGTGATTCGTAAATCAGGATTTTGCCTTATATGGGAACCGCTCTTGTATTTTTATGTTTTTTTCTACGCATCGCAGCGGCCCCAAACTGATTTCAAAAAATCACTATTTGGAAGCCCTTTCCAAAAAAGTTTACACCACCCCCCTATCCCCAACCCCTTGGCCACAATCCCCCCTGGAAGTTGAAAAAATTAACTTTTATTTCACGATTTTTCACCTTTCGCCCCACTTTTCTCTGAAATTCATGTTATTAACATACCTACCTTTTATTTTTTTTAAGTTGCCTATCTAATTACCTTTCCAAAAAGGTGCAACATGCCCAGGTAGGAAAAGGATACGAAAATTTATTTACAAAAATCCTTTTACAGAATATCATGATAATTCGAATTTTTAAGAAATTGTACTTAAGTTAACTAAAAAATACATTTTGTTCGCTTAAAAACTAATTACAATTAAAACGTATGTCCTTCAAAAGCTGTTCAAAATGTTCTCCGCCAGTTTCGATGCATGCAAGTAGCCTTCGTTTTATTTCACGTTTGAGGTCTATGGTAGCCAGTCTCTCCCGTATTTTCGTGGCTGCAGTCACAATCCTGGTAACTAATTCTTCTCTGGTGTTGATTGGTCTTGAGTAAACTTCATCTTTCATCATTCCCTATAAGAAAAAGTCCAGTGGAGTAAGGTCCGGTGACCTAGCAGGCCAAGGAATCGGTCCACCTCGTCCAATCCAGCGCTCTGGGTAATTTTCATTTAACCTTGCCCTAACAATGTTCCCAGTATGCGCAGGTGCTCCGTCGAGCTGTAAATAAATTGCGCTTCTGGTGGCCAGGGGGATGTCCTCCAACAGATCCGGAAGGGTATTCTCCAAAAAGTCCGAGTATAGCTGACTATTCAGCACTTGGGGTAAGATGAAGGGTTCTATCAACTGGTTGCCGATGATGCCAGCCCAGACATTGACACTAAATCTTTGCTGGAAGGACCGACACCTGGTCCTATGTGGGTTCACATCTGACCAGGTGTGGAGGTTGTGTAAGTTTGTGATGCCATCCCGGGTGAATTGCGATTCATCCGTCCACAGAATTCGGTCTAGAAACCTTCTGTTTTCGATGTCAGACTCGAACAGCCAAGTGCAGAATTGCAATCGTCCTTCGGAATCTCCTTCCCTAGTGCTTGGACCGGGATATGGTGGTATGGATGTAGTCCCTCTCGGTTCACAACGGTCCAAACTCTCCCTGAAGACAATCCTGACCTTCGTGCGACCTGCCTGATGCTTATTACAGGGCTGTTCCTGATGATGTTGAGGATTTGTTGGTCGGGGTCCGCTGAATCGGCCGATTTTCCTGCTCGCGTATCTGCTCTGGGGGCGGTTACACTTCCGGTTTCTTTTAACCTTCTGAAAGTCCTTGAAAATACCCTTCTGTTGTGTACCCGCCGATTCGGGAATCTCTTTTGGTATTCTCGTACGGCCTCACTATCACTTCCTTCTACTAAACCGTGCACGTAAATTATATCGGCATACTCGTCAACACTGAATTCTGCCATTTTATCTTAATTTTTTCTATTAAACACCCGTTCTTTTCGCTTGCTTCTTCAACTGTGGTCAATGTCCTTTCAAACTCACCCATTTTTATACCATAATTCATAGGAGGTATTAGAAACGGAGCGTCAGGATACTTAGGAGTCAATACTGGATATAATAATCTAATAACGCTATTTAACGAGATTACATTTATTATTTTATTACTGTTTTGCTGAAATAATAAAAATGTATTACCTGTGTTTCCTAAACAAACATTTCCGAACTTGCTGTCATAAAAATTGTTTACTTAACGACATTTTCCATTATGGTGCAATAAAGTAATTAGGTACCTGTGAGGATGTTTTAATTTCAGGACTTTTGCAACCCTTTTCTACCTGGGCATGTTGCACCTTTTTGGAGAGGTAATTAGATAGGCAACTTAAAAAAAATAAAAAGTAGGTATGTTAATAACATGAGTTTCGGAGAAAAGTGGGGCGAAATGTGAAAAATCGTGAAATAAAAGTTAATTTTTTCAACTTCCAGGGGGGATTGTGGCCAAGGGGTTGGGGATAGGGGGGTGGTGTAAACTTTTTTGGAAAGGGCTTCCAAATAGTGATTTTTTGAAATCAGTTTGGGCCGCTGCGATGCGTAGAAAAAAAGATAAAAATACAAGAGCGGTTCCCATATAAGGCAAAATCCTGATTTACGAATCACCCTGTAACTGCCAAACGGTGCAAGATGCCCCCCCCCCCCCACCCATACGATTTTTTGCTTGTCTCGGTCTGACCTTTCACCCCCTTCAGTATTGACCTCCCACCTCTGAACACCCTGTATAACAATTACAATTAATTGTACTTACATTCTGTTACTGACATTGTTAATGAATTTCACAACTGCTTATAAAGCCAACCAATTTCATGCTGTCTACTTTACAAAGTCAACTTTAACATTGACTTGCTCACCAAACTAAGCAATTGGCCTACATTATTGTTGTTCAACATTTTTGTAAACGACATTTTGAACGTGATGTGAGCATTTTTTGTGGATTTGTTCGAGAGGGTTTAACACAAGTTTTTCCGTCTAGGCCGATATATGGCTTTCAATGACCATGACAATATTTCTGTGTCGAGCATTCTCGATGTCCAAACTTTGCAAACTCTATGCAGAACCTAATTTTCTTATAGAACATTATTAACTTAAAATTATCTTCTCCTGAGCACAAGAGAAGCTCTGCAATTTTGTGCGATGACATATTGAGCCTAGAAACACGCAACATGCATGTCCTACATTTATTCAGTACACTTCCAGTTCGCCAAACTTACTTAAATCCAACCAGACTAAATTTTAGTCATTTGGCTTTACGGACTTTGCATAGGAATTGATTTAACACTTGTTTAAAATGCAGGCTTAGAAAGAATTAGCGAGTGGCTAAATTTTGGTCATAATTCGTACAGCTCTTTTGTATTAATAGACATTTTCCTAAAAGCTTCTGAGTGTCTTAAGCTGCGTTTTTTTTATGATCTGAACCGGATCAGACAGCAGTAACTTTTTCATTAAATTGAAGTTTATGACAGAAACAAAATTTTAATTTTTCGAAAAGAACATCAAATTGGAATTGGCAATTTGATGTGCACTTTTCGTAAATTTTAAAATCTTTGGCATAAGTAAGTAATAGAATTAAAAAAATTAAAACAATGCAAAATTGAGTTGATTTTTAAGTATTTTATGGTCGATAAATTAAATTAATAAAAGTTTTACATTCAAGTTTCCTATAACTCTTACCGTAACACTCTAAAATAAAATGTTGCAGCTAATTTCGTTCGTATATATGAATTTTCATATTGTCGATATAACGTCTTAAACATACTCAATCTCGGCCTTGGAAAGGCTAACTTCCTACTTGGGAATGCCCCAGCTTCGTAAGACAAAAAGTGCCCACCGGCGCGTTGTAGAAAGCCACATCACCTCCCAAAAAAAAGCGGTTCAATTAAAACGCTCTCGCGATAGAAAGGTTTGATAAATTGTCGGCTGTCGATCACAAAAAAAACCTACCGCCGAATTCCATTCAATTCTGATCAGAGTCGTCTGCCCCTAGGAAAATCTGATCACGTGCCCTGCATTATCGACAGGCGCAAATTTCGCACTTTACCTCAACCCATCATCATCGTCATCATCATCGAAAGGCGCCCCATTATGTGTCCGGTAAAAGCCGTTGGAAATTCGAAAAAATAAATAAATTACCTAACGCTTTGGGAATTTTCTCATAACTGACCCAAGTTCCGTGTGTTTCATAAGACCGTGCATAGTCGAAATTCCGTGGCTCCTCGAGCCGGATGTGCTCTGCCTTACCTACCTGACAGCGGCTGACGGCGAATGGCGAAGTTCGGAGACGGCTTGAAAGATTTTTGAGACCCTGCGCGTTCCGTTTGCATAACAAAGGCATCGGCGCATGCGTGACTGCTGCCAAAAAACGATGCTGCGGTTCGAAGCGGTCTCTTTCTTCGTGCGCCAACATGACCTCAACCAACACCTTTTTATGTATTTATAAATGTATGCAGCTGAATCGGTTTTACCCGAAAAGCGAGCCAAAGAAGTCATTAATTAACCGTTAAATGCTCGGAATGTGCTCTCACACGGCACCGAAGAACTTTCGAAAGTTTTTCTTTTTTCCTTCTGTCCCTGTCTCCGTTGCGCGGTTTTTGTTTTTTTTGTTTAAATTTTATTTCATTTTTTCTGAACTCATTAATGGGGATGCGGATGATGATGAAGAGTGCCTCCACAAAGCAGGGCTCTTTTGGGGGAAGGGAGGTGGCGGATCCGGTCTCTGCGGTGTTATGAATGGCGGGCTTCATTCATATTTGGTAAAGCTGGCGGAACGAAGGTGAACCGCCGCCGAGCTCCGCTAACGCTGACGCTGTTTCTGATGCTTGGGCGGAAGAATGGGTCCCGCGAGGGGGCGCTGCTCCGGTGATATAAAATCCAACCTACTCTCAGGTGAGATTTGGTTTTCATTAAGAAAAATGCCTTTAAACGGTGAACTGCTTGAGCTCATTGATTTTAGAAACTTTTTCGGATATTTTTTTCCCCTTCTCTGACTGACTGACTGCCTGGGCTGGCTCGCTTGCTGGGGCTGGCGCAGCTCATTCAATGGCTTTATGGTGCGGATTTTTGGTCGTTTAATTGTGCAGAGTAGAAATTTTTATACCAAAAATGAAATGAAGAAAACTGTAAAACGTTTCCGGAAGTACCTTGAACTTTTTGAAGTTCTTGGGCATTCTTATTAATGCTGCTTTTCAGGGCGAACAACTTTAAATTAGTTCTTGTAATATCGATTTTTGTCCACATAGTTTGTAGAACTTCATTATCGATGCGAGTAGAAAATTTTGTTATTGCAATCTATTCAAACTTTTTGTTGCCTTTTGAATATTTGACTTTAGAATATTATTGAACTGGCTGTGATTAAGGACTGAAGGTGCTATTTTTGATCATAAATTGGGTAGCTCATGTTGACTACATATGCGTTAAAACTTTTAGGATGGTAAAAATTCATAAAATGTAATTCAACTACTCTCATAGAATCCTAAAACACAGTTGCTGATTAATCCTATTCAGTCAATTTGGAAGAACTTCACAAGATTTGCTATTCGTCGCTTCAATCGTCATTTTAATCCGCCGCCTTATAGAATTAGGTGTGCCCTTTTGGAATTGCAGTCGCTTAAAACTAGCAGGAATTTATTTGGTATAATTTTTGTGAGGGGTAATTTCTACTATAAAATCTGCTATCCCGATTTGCTTTCATTATTTAACATTTATACGTCTATACAGGGTATGGCAAAAGTACCGGAACAGCAAATTACATCTGCAGGAACGTATTTTGGGAGAAAGAGTTGTTCAAGGTCACATCTGAACGTAAAATTTGCCACTTTTCATTTCCGGGGTCAAAAATACATATCTCTCACATTAAGAAAATCAGCTTAACATCGAAATGACCCTGAAGGTCATGGTAAAGGTCAAATCCAGGGTCACTACCGGATAACCAGGGAAAAATTCTGCAACTTATGTATTTACTATTTTCTACCAAAATGCTTTCCCGTAGAGTTATTTTGCTGTTCCGGTACTTTTGCCACACCCTGTATAGTATAATAGCAGTTGGGCCTTTATCGACTTGTGTTCGAAATTTTAAGGAATTATGCAATAACGTTGACCTTTGTTTTTGTTATAAGTAATTTTTTGAATTTGTGTTATTTATTTATTCATCATTTTTCTGCTTAGTTAGTATTTTACTGTAGATAAAATGAAATAAATGAAATGAAAACTAAAGTTAGGAAAACCATTCAATTTAATTCAAACTACAAATAATTATATATTGACCCCTAAATTTAAAATCATGTTAATTTTTCATCAAACATTATTTTGTCACCAAAAGCTGATTGGAAACTGCATTATAACTATAATTAAAAATTATTATGATCAACGGTCTCAAACCTTCTAAACTTTTCTTTATATTGTATTAAGGCAATTGGTGGGCAGGCCGATTTTATATACACTGATTTTAGCAAAGCTTTTGTCAGAATCAATCACAAAGCTCTGATTTTCAAATTTGAGAGATTTGATTTTTCATAATCTTTAATCTTAAATATCATCTTACCTTATATTCTTATATATAAATATATTCTTTTCACCTATTCTCAATACCTCAGGAGTACCGCAGGGTAGCCACTTGGGTCCCCTTCTCTTCACATTGCCTCATTCTAAAATTCTTTTTTACTGTGACGAAGTTAAGATTTTTCGAACTAAGAATTACTGATTCTGACGATTGCCTGCTTCTTAATAATGACTTGAATGATTTTTATTTATGGTGGTCCTGAAACTGTTTGCCGTTAAATGCTAGTAATGGTACTTTTATGTTTTTTTCCCGTAAGAATTAAATTAAATTTAATTTAAGTACCTGATTAACGAAAGTGAATTATCCTGATTGGACTCAGTGAAAGACCTGGTTACATATAACTCCAAATTTAACTTTAATGATCATATTAATAATATTGTTAATAGGATTAATTCTTTGTTACGTTTGATCAAGAGATGGTCAGGAGAATTCAACGACTCTAACGTTACAAGACTCCTTTTTATCACCTTCGTACTTCTGTTTGAGAATAAGCCAATCTTATTTGGGCATATTTCTGTAGGTCTCAATGTGATCGTATCGAATCTGTCCAGAAACGATTCTTACTATTCGCTACTCTTGGACTGACTTGTTTTCCATACCACCATATAGGGTTTAAATTAAATCTCTTTTGAAACACTGAATTGAATGTGCACGACTGCTAGAACTGTCTTTAGCTATAAGATCTTGACTGGCGAATGTGATAGTCCAGTCGCTTTCCTTACTTAATATATCTGGTCCTCGTTGCGGTCTGAGACATTATAAATAACTTCACACTGCTCAGCATTGCACCAATTGTGATCTTAACGAACCGATTACATCTGTCGCGATTTCGTTATGATTTAATTGATTTATAGTATATCTATCAGTATCACAATTGAAAAATCGGCTTTTAATTAATTATGATAACTAATTGTTTATGTTAATTCACATTCATATTCCGTAAAACCTTTTTTGTTTTCTTAATTTGCTGTTTCTGCTTTAAGCGGACCTTTACTTTCAAAATCGAAAAAAAACACACTTTTTAAAAGTTTTTTTTTTGAAAAGACTATTATATTTATTATTCTGAAACCTTTTGTACATTATTGGTAAGATTATGAAAAATATAATATAAAAAAAATTTTAAATGCAACTTTAGATTATGTTAATGCCCGCAGAGGGCGTCATCCAAAATGCACTTTTAAAACGGCCGCATTTCTCTAGGACTTCCTGTAACAGATAGAGTAAAAATCTTTAGTGGATTGTTTTAATAAGACACAAAACTAGTACCTAAACCTAAAAAACCTTTTATTTTTAATAAATATATCATTTTATACACATTTTTCTAAAAAAGTTAAAAAACGACTATAAGTTAGGGGTAAACTACCCCTCTGCATAAAAAGTGGGGGGGGGGGGGGGGGGGGGGGGGGGGGGGGTAAAATAATATTCTTAAATGTTTAGTTACTAGTATATTTGATAACGAATCGAATGGCGTTTGGTTTGTTAAAATCGGTTGAATAGTTTTTGAGATACAGATGCGGCCATTTTCAAAAATGTGATTTCGAGAAAAATGCGTTCAAGGTTTTTGTTATATAATTTTTGCATATAAAACGCGTAGAGGTACCGCTACAAATATAGGTATAACTTTTTTTCTTTTACGAATTTCTTAAAACGGTTTTAGGAGAGTGTTTGTGTGCATCGTTATGAAAAAAAAATGATTTTTTTCGATTTTGAAAATAAAGGTCCCCTTAATCCTTTTTTTTTAAATAAAAATAAAATGAGTAATTCTATTATAATTTTGTATCGAAATATTTCAATCTAGAATAGGTTAAAAATTAATCACCATTCTATAGATGGTCGGGTTGACTTTAGTCGTCAATTTTCCACTTTAGCCCTTAGGATATCTCAATTCCCCAAATAATCAAAACTTACACCCAATGTACCATCGAGTTCCTGGAGGAACATGGTACCGATTTCCCTATGCTAAAAGCGATCCACCATCCCAGAAATCATATTTGCGAAAATTGACCCTTTCACCACTGCTGTCGCACGTCGTCGGGTCACAGGATCGGATCGCAGGAACAAGGGACTTAGGTAAGCGGGCGATAATTCCCAACAAATCCGGGCCACTTCGACCCGCACGAGGGATGCAAATGAATAAATAAATTTATCGCGCTCTCTCCCAATAAACCAGCGCAAAACGGTTTCGATTGCTTTCCCGGAATTTTCCACAAGGAAGAAGGAAGGCCTAAATACGTGCGACGAATAAATCGGGCAGCCGGTGCTGCGGCGTTAAGGAGTCAGGCCGGTCGAAAGGGGCAGGGGGGGAGCGCAAAAGTCGCAAGGCGCAAGGATAACACGGCGACGGCATTTGTAGCAGCAGCACCAGCACCACCAGCAGCAGCAGCAGCGTCTTATCCGCATCGTGGGGTCATAAAACGAAAAGAGGGGGGGCACAGTCCGCCGTCTATGTGCACTGCCTTATCGGCTCGTGGTGAGCTATATCTGTTCCTGTGAGTAAATCAAAATGTGGGTCGTTTATTTTCACATATCCCAGAGTTGTAAATTTCCCCGCATATGCAGGCAGCCAGGCAGGCCGGCCGAGAGTGTGTCCAGGGCTTTAAGGGCTGGCTAAATAAAGTGTACAGGGGCGGGTATTACAAGGAGATGGTAGGGGCTAGGGTAAACATGGGACACCCTGCGCCAAAAGGGGATAAGGGGAGACGCATTCGTGCATTTCTCGGGGTTTTCTACCGTCGTCGTCGTCGTCGGCGTCGCCGGTCGTCGCGCCGCGCCCTCGCTCCATGGAGCCCCTCCTTTCTAGCTTCTATTATAAAGCTGGAGCTGTAAAGCACGTAGAGAAGTGCCAAGTTTTTGTCTGATGGGGTTTTTCCTCGAGAAGCCCCTTCAAGTGCTTATGCCGGGCCTCCTTGTAAATCATGGGGCTTAATTGTGTACAATGGTGGTGCTGCATTGGGGGGTGCTATCTTCTTCTCAACGTGACGGGGGCACAAGAAGTTCCGTACAATTGCATCGTCCGACGCCGCCGTCCGACCAGGATTCACAGGATTCAGGATCCAACAACATTCCTTGGGGGTCGTCCATCACGAAAAATTGGCTTTCTCGGTGCCTCGGACAGGACACAGCCAAACCATTTTACTTGGACTGAACTGGAGGAGCCTCACTCTTCTTCTACTAATGGGTGAGATGCTTGCACCATTGAGCTATGTCGTAAAAATGTTTCCAGGGCCCTTTCAGTCTTACAGCTCCCTTGAGTGGGCTGCGCGACGTAATGATTTTCAGATTTTTTTCTCGTTCATTCTCCATTCCCGTCACCAAGGAAAAAAAAAACCAGAAGGATTTGGATTCAATTGTCCAGTCAGTGGCTTTTTTAACGGGAGGGGAGTGTATGTAAATTTTGAGGCTTTTTGAAGCCCTTGACTACAGATAGTCTAGTTAGTGTATTTCTTTGGAAAACATTTGCACACACAGAAATGTGTGCACACAGTAAACATGGGAACAGGGATAAAGTTTCTAGTAGTTTTAAGACCTCAATGCGACTCCTCTAGTTGTTACGGCCGTTATCAGAAACTATTTATTTTATTATTATTCTTCATCTGGAATTGTCAATTGTAGTATAAAATATAGATATACTTACATTGAATACAAATTACAGAAGATTTACAAAGTGAGTCTAGTATAACTATCTTATTTTTAAATGATCGTGTAACAATCCCACAGTCTCTCAGAGCTGAAATTCTAAGCAGGTTACAAAAGTCTTACTTTGAAAAAACCAAAAGTCGTTTATATTGACCAGGTATTAATGAACAGATCGAAAATGTATCAAAATTTACCATATACCAAAAGTATAGACATGCAAGAGATCTCACATGATATTCTGTAGATTCCAAATTTTTAGTTAGGGTTAGATAATATGAAGATAAAAGAGAAATCCTTTCTTATTGTAGTAGAATATTTTAGTAAATGTCCTGATGTAGCTGAACTATAGAAAAAAGAAATTAAAGGATATATTTGTTTGTCATGGCATTGCCCGTTTGATAACTTTTTCAAATCAAGTGGGTTATCAGAGAAATGTGTGCAAATCGCAAAGGTACTCATTCAAAAATCCTCGGAAGGGAATGTTGAATTATGGAACGTATTATTCAATTATTGGAATACCGAAACACTCTAATTAAAGGTTTAAACGGGAGAAAAACCTGAAATATTGTCAAACGCCTTCCACAAATTTGAAAATATATTCATGAAAGACTAAAATTCGATTTGTTGAATATTCTAGACCACCGGGTCCCCTTAAGCTATTTAATTTATTTCAAACAAAAAGACAGTAGCCATAAAATTATTTAAAATAATAAAATTACAAAGTACATATATCACACTTTTTTTTGCATTTTACGAGATAAATATTTATTCAATCGTTAAGAAATTTTACAAGCAAAAACTCAGTTGGGACCAAAGTGTTCCACAAATCATCTCTTTTTGTTTCGTCTAAATGCTCTTGAATAAGGTGGCAAAAAAAATGTGCGGAGCTCCGCGGACCATCCGGATTCAGTCAGTGGTTAGCTTAGCTTTCCAACGAACAGATAGTGGCAACCAGCAGGGAACCGTTCTGGGGCCTATGTTGTTTCCCAGTGATAATTCACAGCGGCGGCAAAGGATAATAAAGCAGAGTTAAAGAGAAGGGGAGGAGTAAAGCTTTTCTTTTGTGGTCGCAAGACGTCCCGTAGGCCATCAATCGCAACGCCTTTGTTCTCCTCATATCCAATTCTATTATTGCAGTTGGCAACACGGGACACGGCCCCATTTAGTGTAGGAGCACTAGCATCAGCAGCAGCACCAAGCACCAAGCACACATGCTTCACATCCCTTTTTGTAGACGGGAGGGTTGCCCCCAAACCCTTTTCCAACCACCGACAACAGCAGTGTACTACACCAATGTTAGGGCTTGGAAAGGGGTTTCGGAACAAGAGCGGGTAAAACTCGCAAGCTCCTCCGAGGCCCTCAAACATGACAGTGTAACGCACACATGTAGAGATAGAAAGGGTTCGTTCGTTGCATTCGTAGCTCACGGACGAGCGCCAGGGGTCCCGGGAGTAGTTGCAGATCTAACACCGATGTCGGAGTATACGACCACTGGAGGGACTTGGAGATGGAGTGCACGACGCGCCGGCATCTCACTCAGTTATAACTGTATAATGTAACTGTACATGTGTGTTCAGTCTGTAGCGTGGATATAGATGGCGCGGTGTCCCTATTTTAATACACGTTCACTTCGTTCGTACGAGAGCCGCGCCGTATTTTCGTATGTGGGTCAAAGTGCAGTGCAACGTCCTCGACATCCGCATTGCTGTAGTTTGGGGAGCTAGTTTAATTTTTATTAGTGGATTTTCTCCGCGCGTGTATCCTTTTTGTGGGATACGTTCGTTTATTTGTGTATATATATGTGTATGTATGTGTGTGTTTGTGTGTAATAAAAACGACATTTGATTATTTGTGTACTCTGAATGGACTGACGACGGGATGAATGGGACTCTTGCAGTTGTGGCCCCGCTACTCTCCGTCGCCTGCTGTCGCCGTGCCCGATGCAGTAGCACCTTCTACTGCCGCTAGCCGCCGCCACCATCGTCAGACCCAGCGCCAACGATGATGATGATGATGGTGATGTCGGTGGTGGGGCAATGCGCTGGGAATAGCAGAAGAATCAGAAAAGCATACTGCTTTTTCGGGTCATTCATAGTGAATTCCAGTAAAAATGGCCCTTTTGTAATTAAGGAGATGATAAAATTCCCACTGAAAAGGGCTTCAGCCCAGGTAGAGTCTTGGTCGCTGCTGCCGCCGCCGCCGAAAGCCTTTTATTCTTGTTTCGACTTAATAACGAAACGAGTCGCTACCGTCGCCGTCGAACTGACGAACTATAGAATCATCATGATGATAGACCCGGGAATGGATTAATCTTCTTTCTTTTTTTTTGCCAAACCGAACCAACAGAAAATTCTATTGAGTAATGGGGCACACACATTCCTCGGGAAAAGCAGCCCTACATAATAAGCCTCGTTTGAGACTTCTCTCACAACGGCTGCTAATGTATTTCGAAAAAAATAAAAGAAAAATAACTTCCCGCCAGATTACAACTTAATTATCATTGGCTGATGAGGCGGCGACAACGACGGATGTAATTGGATCCTTAGAAAAGCCCCGTATCGACACCATGTCGGCGGGAAAAAAAATTCTCTCCGTGACGCCGAATGGCTGTGTAATTTTAGCTATTTTCGGGTGCCACAAGCCCAGCGATTTTTTGATTAATGACAAAATCACTCACAGCAACAATTCGCTCAATTTTGTTCAGATTTCGACTTTCAACGATTCTGACTTTATTTAGATTTTGGGTAGGTGACTCTACCGTCGAGAAAACGAACACCTCAACTCACGGCCTACAATCACCTCAATTTTGGCATTTTTGTCTGTGTGTGTGTTTAGTGTTTACTTACGTCCAATGACTTTAATTCAAACCCTCGGGAAGTCTAGGGTTGAGGTAAAACATTAGTCATTCAATTGTCGCACGTCATTTCACCATCCCTACCCAGGGAAAAAAAACTTACGCACGTGTTTTTCGGGGAAGAGCTTTTTTTCACCATAAGGAAGGTTGATGGAAAACCAAGAAAGAAAAAAAGTAATTTCGGATAGGGAGTGGATTGACCTTCCTTTGGGGCGGAGCTTTGGGCAGAAAGTGTCAACATAGGAGCACTATTTTACCAGCACAGTTTTCGTTAGCAGTCCTTCAGCACTTTGAGTCTGTACTTTAATTAACGGGGGAGATACAGTTATCTTTCAAACTGTAAATCAACCGTGTCCAAAGCAGGGGCTCAGTTGGTAGATGGAAAGTTTTTTTGTTTGGACTTATAGAGGACAAAATTGGACCGTAATTGTGTCCACTTTACTTTAGGAAAGTCGGTTCTTTATTTTCACTTTAAATTCATGCTGGAGTTATTTAAGAAATGGTTTTTTAATGTATTTTAACTTATTTTGTTGGTTGTGTGAATTGAACATCTTAATTTCTGTACGAAATTGTATCCTTTGAATAATATAATAATGATGCCCGATTATATTGAAAATCGGTAAAAGATAAGGTAATGAAAAGTGGCCTTACCATTAACATAATACCAAAACGATTTCAAAATTTCCATCATGATGGTAGGGTTGGAAAGAAAATCGGATTTTAATTTTCTAGAAACATCTAGAATATGTATAATAATAGTTTAAAGCGATTTTGATAAATTTGGACTCTTGAACAATGAATAGCATGAATAGGGAATTTAAAAAAAAAACTACAATATCAATATCTTTTACGTTTTTCTCAAAAGAGTATGTTTGTACATCTGAGCATAGAAGAAATCAAGTTGTCGATTAAATGTTTTGGAATTCCCTCCCACTCTTCCTTAACAGCGTTGTGAAAGTGCTATTTATTGTTAAAATTATGCTTTATATTTTATAATCTCCCTCAGATTCTCAATTGGATTGCGATCGGGTGACTGCGGTGGCCACTTTAAAATTCTTCTTCCAATATTCCTAATCCAACTCTTCTTCAATGTTGAAGTGTGTTTAGGATCGTTGTCATGTTGAAACGTCCATAATGTAGTCAAATTTACATCAGCATAGGAAAGCATCGTTCCTTCTAAAATTTGTTTATATATTATTTAGTAGCAACCAGTTTTTGCTCAATTTGAATAATTGTTCCAACACCATGGTGGAAAAAAAGCATCCCCCGAATATTAAACTTTCATCACCAAATTTTTGGAAATTAAGGAATTCTCTCCTGACGGTAGCTCTTAAATCCAGCTTCAACATCTCTTCTTCTAATGGTCCTGGAACTTACGTTTAAATTCAATTCGTTTTTTAATTCTCTGGATGATATTTCAGTATCCTTTTTTATTTTCATTTTTACTCAACTCTTTTGGTACTTTTCTAGGCCGTCTTTCTTTGTGAACTGTCTACACATTGCTATTTTTTACAATTAAAAAAAACTGTCACTCACATAGAATTTATTTGATACCAATTTCGATACATTTGTCTAATTTTTACTTCTTTTGATTTATGTATCTTGCGGTTAATATCCGCCATGTCTGATTAAACTTGACTTCATATAGCCTATGACATGGGGAACACTAAGACGAAACCAAAAACACTTCATTTGTCAAATAAGAACAGAAGAATATGCTGAAATAATAACTCTCACTTTGCGGTAGTCGGGTAAAAATGTTTCCAATAACAAGAAATTTTATCACAATCTAGAAATTGTCTCTGTTATGCTATTACAATAAGTGAATAAGTTTGTGTGACCATGATTTTACATTATGATGTCTGGCGTCCGCCATATTAAATTTTCTGTAACGTCACACAGCCTAGGACACATTCTGGATCAAGACGAATCCAACGACACCTCATTTGTTGAAATCGTTTCTATAGTTTAGGTTGTATGAGTTAACAAACTATCTTGTATACATACATAGGCCTGTCAGATTCATAATCCTTCCTTTTGGAAATTTGGACCTGTGTTTCTTCTTATAAAGAGGGCAAATCTACGTAATCTTTTTCTTTTGAACTCAGCCTTTTAATTTCAACTGTTTGCAAAATATCAAAATATAAGAAGCGACAGTTCGTTATTACACTATTTATTGCTTTTTCCTGTAAATTTCAACATGGCATAAATGACACGCCACGCGTTAAGTTTATCATCTTTTCGAGCCCTTCTTTTTGTGTTAAAGTTCAATTCTTCCACGTTACAAGTTGCCTGACCTTTCCCACATATCGGACGTGATCTTCTTTCGCTTATTAAGCACAAACGATCAAAAGGAATGCTGCACGCCGGGTGATCGTGGCGGCGAAACAAATCATCCATCCAATGAAACGGCTGAAGGGTGTCAGATGCTGCCACCTATCATCGAAACTGTTCCAGCTTCTGTCCTTCTTTTTGTTTCATCTCAAAAAAGTCTCTCTGTCCGAAGTCAGTCACTTACCAGAACGAACAAAAAATTAACAAAATCTCCCGTTCACTGCTGCTGCTGCTGCTGGTGGTAGAAATGAAAGCGCAGCGTGGATCATCTGTCCATCAGCCAGCTGAGTAGGTGCAAAATATCTGTCTGGGATTCCTCCCGCTGCTGCGGCGACCTCGAATTCATCGACCTCGGAACACTGTCGGCGCGATCACCGTCGAGTCGCGTTGCGTCTCGTCTCGTCTCGTCTCGTCTCGCGGCCGCCATTATGATCGTCATCTTGAACCGGGTTTAAATTCAAGTGCACGGCGATGTCGACGACGACAACGACGACGTGGAGGAAAGCTTCGTTGTCGAGGTCGCTCGGAGGTTCCTCGTCTCAACGTCTGCCAAGTTCGATCCTCACGGACACGGATCTCTGCGGCATGCAATTCCATCGTCGCTGTCGGGCAAATGAACTTCCGGTTCAAATGGAAATTCAAACGCCCCGCGTCGATTATGAGAGTTGCACCGCTTTTGTTGCTGTCGCTGCTGCGCTTTATTTATTTAATTTTTTCTTTTTCGATCTTCTATTCATTTCTTTTTTTGCTAGCTCCGGCGGGCGTCTCGCTCTCCGCGTATATGCCCCCCGCATGGGAACGGCATTCGGAACAGTTTAACAAGAAAAAGTAAGCGGGCCGCGCGGACTGTCAATGTCTGAGAATTTGTGGCCTACTTTCCCCGCATTCCATCGACTTTGAACTTTGAAGCGAAGCGAGAGCTCATCTTGCGGGACTGGAGAATTCCGCACTCCGCTTTCCCTTCCCCCCGCTCGCTCTCCCCCCATCCCAACGGCATGAAGTTGTTCCAGTGTCCGCTTCTGCCTGGCACTAGATGGCGGAGCGGATAGAGGCCGTTGAACGGAGCCTCTTACGTAATGCGGCGAATACAACTGTTATCAGTTTTTCGCCCGGTGTTTGATAACCGCTTCATCGCGCAGTGCTTTTGAAGCTTCCGTCGCGCTATCCACTGCGCACGCACACGCGCCGGCGTCAACGCCCGCTTCTGTCAAATGCACAGTAACAGTGGCCGAAATTTCGGAAGAACGGTAGACTTGCGGGTAATTGTTGGTCGTGACTTTCTTCGGTCGCCCCGAGTGACTCGACAGGTTGGGAATTTGCCTTTTTCCTCTCTTTTATTCTGTACTTTTTTTTCGCCTTCTTCTTCTTTAATGCGCGCGGCTACGCGATCAGCTGGAGAATTGTCTTTTGTGGGAACTTCTGAGGAATTTCCGCCGCGGCGAAGAAAAGTAAGTTCAATGAACCCGTGAGCATACGGTGCTCGGTGGTACGGTGCGGTGAGGGGTGCGCAGCCGCTTCATACCGCTCAAAGTCGCCGTACCGTGTGCTGTTTCATGTTGAAGCGACTACTTGCCGAAAAACGTGCAAAATTTGATTGAGTTAGGAAAGTGGCGCAATTCGCCACCGATTGAGCGCATTCCTTTTTCTTCCCCCCGGAGCCAATTCCATTCGACAGTTAGACGAAATGCTGCTGCCTGGTGCGCTGTGTGCGCAAAAACGCGCGCAATTGAAATCAGACGGGATCTTTCGATGGAATTCCTTAATTTTTTTTTTAATTCTTTTTCATTTTTTACCAATCGAGTTCCGCTCGCTATTTGAAATTTTAATCGGGCCAATCTCCACCGCCATCGTCGCGGTGCAGACTTTAAGAGCTGAAGCTGAAGCTCTGCTACCAGCGCTGCTGCTGCGATCATCCATTGTATACCGGTGACGCGGAATGAAGGTGCCGCGCTGCGCACAATTTTGAAAAACTTTCTGCCAGCAACACAGCAGTAACTTGCCCCAACTCAACCTGAAGTTAGAAAGGTCGTTTTGCATGATACTTTTTTTTTTTTTTTTTGACAACTGCAAACCTTTTTTGTACTTTGTAACTACATTTTGCCCTAACTGCTCACAGCATTTCTTCTTTTTTACAGTGTACACTGTACAGTCCAGTTTTGGGACATATCTTATGTCCAAGGTCATTGAAATCCAGGCCAGAATCCAGAAAAAAATTCCTAAACAAGTTTAAAACAAGGAAATAGAATTTTCTTTAACCCAATTCTGAGGTTCATTACGTTGCTCTAAAAGTTTTTGAATATGTGGATCACCTTTCTATTGTATTACATGCAAAGTATGATTGCGTTAAATTGACAATTGCATACATTTCATAATTGCCAACAGGAAAATATATAATCAAACTAATATGAGCTGCAAATGTGCATGGCGCGGTAATTGCATACCTTTGCAATTTAAAAAGAAAAACTAGATTGTAATGTTAGTTAAAGTATAGCTTTATTTTTCGAATGAATTATATTTTCCTACGGTGGTGCTAGAATTGAAGTTGGCCTCTATAATAGTCTTAAATGCCTACTCCTATCATTCCATCAATCTCTTTTGGTTAATTCTTTTTTAACCTCAGTTCTAGTTCTTTGACAAGACAAGCTTAAATGCCAATACATGCCATATTGGTTCTGTCAACGTGAACTTTAAAATTTCGATAGTGCTAATTTGACAAGTATTTCAATTGTAAGATTTAAACTTTACACAGGTATCAAGTTAACCGTTATTAATTATATATTTTAAGCTATAATTAATTTTGTTCTTATTTAATTAAAATGTTTTTTAAATTTATATAGATTATTATACATTTATGTCAAATTTTGTGAAGAAGAAGGTAATTCGCCATTTTGGAACATCTGCCATATTGGGTTTAGAATGATATTCGATATACCTATATTACTTTATTGCATTGTCACCAGACTTATATACGTGTGCGAAATTTAAAAGTTTTAATTTAGTTAGAACTAGCCGAAATTTTGATTGCAATATTTTTCCCAGACATTTTTCGTTTTCATTTAACTTGGAATTGAAAATAACCATATTAATTGAAGTTAAAAGGTAGCAAACACGTTTTATTTCATTTTGAAAGAGGTATTAAACGACACCCCACTCGATGTGATAAGTGGATTTGTTAGTGCTCTTTAATGTGATATTCATTTTTAACGATCGTACCTCATCCGAATTATAATGGTATTAGTCTTAATAAACATTTTTAATTACATCTTCAGACTACATTCAGTAGTTGGGACATTACACATTTAATTTCTATAGCTGAATTGGTTCAGACATTAACTAAACTAACTAAAATAGGCTTGTCCTTCAGGTTAATAATTATAAAATGGTCCACTGGAAAATTGAAAGCAACACCCAGAACAAAAAGGAATTTCGCGTCGATTGTACTTCCAAATTGTCATAGGTCAGGCGAGATCCTGGCAACCTGCACACTCTGCAATTCGACGACCCCAAACGTCCCTTGGAGCCGTTTAAATGGTAGCCAATTTACCTATCAATTGAATCATTTTCCCGCGAGTACTTTACGCGGATTTTCTCCCAATTTATTCCTTTATTTCCTAGCTAACGACAGCAGCCAGAAGGACAATCTTTTTTCCTGAATCAATCAAATTAGAGTAGAAGCTGCTGCTTGCTTTGAAATTTCGCCGGTCCGTTCGCTCCCTTTTCGCTTTATCTCTCTAAAAAAAAAACCCCGCCCCTATATCCTTTTTTTTTTTCTTCCTTTCTTTGTTGGCGACTCTTTAACGAACGAACATGTCCAAAATTACGAGACCGTACTTTCGTGCCAAATCAGAAAGTCCGTTGCATCTCTCGTCCGCCTTATTTTCAATTTCGCCGCGAATTCGCTCTCGCAATAAATTTCATCACAAATTGAATTTTAAATGTTTTTTACTTCCAAAAACCCATCCCCAGGGGGCTCCTATGTTCGTTCTTTTTGGGAGGGCCTAGGCGAAGGAAAGTGGAGTTGTGCTTCTCAAAGGCACCGCCGTCGCCGCCTCTGCCGCGCGACCGACAGCAAACGGCAAAAGGTTTCCTTTATAGTTGTGTATGACCGCCCGCCCGCCCCAAAAAAAAAAGGGAATGGAAAGCCGCATTTCTTCATTTGAGCCACACAAGGAATAAAGGGTGGAGGGAGGAAATGGGCGAGGAGTGAAGGGCGGGAGAATCGGGTACTCGGGTCAAAAGCCCGCTTTAAGCAATTGAGAAGAGCCTCACGCTGATGTGATATTGTCAACCAGAGCAGAAGCGGCTAGAAGAAGAAGAAGAAGGTGTGTTGCTGCTGCATCGGATCCGGGTATGGCGAGACGAGGCGAGAGGGTTAGCGGGTCCTCAACCCCTGAAATCCCTTCACCCCTCTTGCCTACTCTATAGCTGGAGCACCACCCGAGCGATTGCATCAAAAGCAGGAAATCGCTGCAGCAAAACTCCTTAAGCTTTGAATTCCGCAAAATTGTGATTTAGCGGGAAGGCCTCGTAGAGGATCCGGGCGACGGTGGCGGCGGCAGCGGCGGGTAGCCCGATCGCTGCACCCTCTTCCCGTTTTGTTGGGGCAAACACGAACGGGCGACGAAGGTGCCTCCAGACAGGAGGAATAAAGGGCGCTGGGCAGAAGGGGACGCACGAGGCGCGGCATAGAGCCAGCAGGAGCAGCAGCAGCACCAGCAGCAGCCCAGGCAGAAGTAGAGCACCGCAACATCCTAATCATTTGTCGCACCGTCGTGCTTGATGTTACTACATAAAAGAGGGCGCTCCCTGTTCCTGGGTGTGCTTACTCCTGCTGCCGGTGCAGCGCAGGATATCTTTTCGTGCCATCCTGGAGAGCTTTAACACATTGATACAGATAATAATCGGGTTGGGAGGAGGTAGGTAGAGGCTCGGGTACCGCACGATAGGGCTCTACACGACAAGTGTAGCACAGTGGAGCTTTCCCACCCCGTCACCTTATGTCGCTCGCTCGTGTCTCGTCGAGCGCCGCGCCATGCTACGCCACATCGCGCGCGTCGCCTGCTGGCATATGAGTGTTGAAGTGCGAGAAAATGCGGCGAAAGGCCCCATTTATTCGAGGAAAGGAGGAAAAATTTGTGTCTGGGAGAAAAGCTTTCTAGGCTAGGTTTTGCCGCGCTATCCTACACATACTGCACCCCTCCCCCGCTCCATTACCCATTCAGCATAATATCCCGTTTATATATACCTTAGATAGCGGCCGGAAAAGCTCAGATCCTGTGTATGCGGAGTCAAGCGGACGTGAAATCACCTGTCCTCAGCCATAAAATATTTTTCCTGCATCTGGAGAAGCCGGAAAACTTTTCAATTAGACAGCAGGTTGGAAGATCCACCGTCACCGTCGGTCGTACCTTCATTCATAGAGAGCGGGGCAGGTGGTGACGGTGGTGACGGTGGCGACGACGACGACGACGACGGCAGTGGCGGTAAACGAACCAGGGGTGAAATTCTAAAATTATGGGTTCCAATCGAAGTTTTTGTGTGGTCAAGGGTTTAATTTTGCGGGGCGATTTCTTGATTTGTCATGTGGGAATGCAATGGGCAAAGGTTGTGGCTGAGCTGGCAGATCTTTGGCCAAATGTTACACATATAATCCTCCCTTTTCTCCCTCCCAAAATAGTCCTTTGGGAGCCACGTTTTTTTTTGCTCTTCTTTTCTTTTGTTGGGAATACAACAAAAAAAGAAGAAGGAAAAAAACGGGAGGAGAAAAGCTGAAAATTGATTTGAATTGTTCGGCCCGCTTTCTGGCCCAGGAAAATAGCTCCAAAGTTGCAAAGTTAATGGCATTTTGCAAGGACCGAAACTGGTGAGTTTCTGTTTGAAGAAAACTTTATTTATTTTATCCTCGTAACTAAAAGAACTTAAGGGACGGATATGGGACTTTTATTTTTATTTTTTATATTTGGCAGAGTCACAAAACCCTTTTTAGTGGGTCTAATGTACTACTGTAGTTTAAAGAAGCTATATATATCGATGGGGAAACGGAATAGGATCAGTGACAGATGTGCGCTTAAATTGAAATATTAAGCACTTTTGGGACAAATATTGGCTATTTTGGGAATTCATTGCTTGAGAATTCACTAATAGTTTTATAATGATCTTTTAGGTCCTGAAAAAACTGAGAATTTTTTTGTACGAAACCTTTATCCATCTAAATTTGTCCAAAAGTTACCTAGAAAATTATACAAAGAACTATTAGAACTAAAACTATTAAACTATCAGTTACAACTTATATGTATGTATGTACGGAAGTAAATTTAAAAGTATCCTGCAAAATAATCTTCAATCTAACTTTCAGTCCAACTTTCGAAAATTCATTTAACAAAATGCACCATTTTATTTATGTATTTTTTAAATTTAATTATAGAATACTATACATTGGTGTAAATAATAAGTAACAGAGGCCTAAGATGACTACCTTGTGGTACATAAGATGTGTTGTTTCGTATTTTAAGTGCACTCAAAAACGTAATGTAGCAATTTTTTTTTATAAATCAGCTTCTTCTTTCTATCTACATTTAAATTAATAATTTACATTGATTTTTATCGTCACCTTGGTGAGTGCTAACAAGAAAACTTATAGAACTTAAGGTTATAATATTTAAACCATATGTAAAAATATTCAAATAAAAAAGTTATTGTGAATTTAAGCATGCAGTCATTTCGGGTAACTTTTTCATCCACCTTACGCTCCGTGTTACAAATTTAAACCTGGCGAAGTGGTTAGGGAAAAAGCCTGGAGTATAAATGGTTAGAATCTAAAATATTCCACTGAATATTATGTTTACTTCGTATATTATCCCCAATGTTTTGAATCCGGCTCGAAGGACCATATGTTTGTTTTCATTGACACATAATCCTTCGTCTTCTGATTCTGATCTCAGATTTCTGTGAAATTAAGTGCCTTGGGGTCTTGTAATTTTGTTTTCTCTTAAAGAATGGAGATATGTAAATTCGAATAAGGATTGACTAATATATAGGTATAAATTGAAAATTCGCGTAACATATACTCTCGGGAATTGAATAAAAAAGGGCGCGATAGTAGTTAGGTAAAATTGGCTGCCATTATATTGTTCCAAAGGAGACGATATAGAGGCGAATTACAGACCTGACCTATGCGAAATTTCGAGTTACAATCGCGCGAAAGTATCAATCCACATGAAAGGCAATAATTCCCAAAAGGGGCGTGTGTCCAGCAGGGAAAGGGTGGTCCCTTCCCTCCTCTTCTCCTACCCCGCTCTTCCTAGTCCCTAGTACATTGTAATGAGTCTGGTCAGCAAGGCATGGACTGGGAAAACGTTCATTTTGGAATGTTATAGGTCAGTGCAGACAGACTGTTGGAAATAGGCCAACAATTCCGAGTACCCTCGTTCCCCTTTCCCCTACTTCCATCCTTTTTTCACATATATGCAAAGTGAGTCGAACTATAGAGAGAAAAAGTAAAAAAGAAAAGGGGGAGAACAACAGCAGCAGAGTTCTTCCTTAACAGCCCTTCGGCATTTATAGGAGCCGTTTCGAATGCATCCGGGAGCGCGTTCGGCCGGTCGTCTTTCTTCGCCTCGATTTGCAAGTCCTCCACCTTAGTCTGTAGTTCGCCACTTCGCTGCAATGTGGCGGTAATAGCGTTATGGCTTTAGATGGCGCAACTTATTAGCGCCAAACAGCGAAGAAAATTGAATGCAATCGACGGTGGTGGCGGTGTCGGCGGCAGTAGCAGCGTTCGCATTTGTTTTCTTACTTTGCACACGCCTGAATTGCTCCAATAATCGAGTTAATTATGTACCAGGCAACAAAAAAAAAGTATATATATATACAGAAAAATAACTCTCTGCCGAGGAAGAAAAAATGCAGAAAGGAAAACACACGGCGAAGTTTCGTCGATGAAATATGCAGCAGACGGTTCTTTGTGCTATGCAGAAAAGCAGTGCACTTTCCCATAGCGAAGCTTTTCACGAGGAATATTTTCCAATTAACTCTCACAGAGTTTAAAGCTTCCTCCACACAGGGGAGAGGAATAGGGCCTATATGGCCTCCGGCCGGGTCGAGGGAGGTGTGTGTGTATATTTTTTTAAAGTATTTTTTTTCTATATATATATATATACATATATTTCAGCGAAGAGCCAGTCCGGAAGCACAATGGGGCGCCGTTAAAGTTTACATTTTTTTTCCTCGCCCGAACAAAGGGGTCACACAATGGAAGAGGGCTGCAGGAAAATACAGTTTGGAAGAGGAAGTGCACAATTTAACAAAAAAAAAAAAAAAAAAAAAAAATAACAAGAATCGAAAGAGGAGAATTCTCTGAATTTTTCATGGAATTCAAGTTACTATAGTATATTATACCTATCATTGGATACGTGTGCCCGCTCGAAAACCTTCCTCTTTTAACCGACACACAACGAATCGACACTAACGCCCTCTGTCATCTGTAGCCCCCTGAGGCGCCCTCTGGCACAAATTCGGTTCGCGTCCGTTCGACTGCTATAGTTCGTGACGCGCTCGGGTGGATGCGCCACACGACAACACGACGACGACCCCTAGAACGATTGTGCATTTTCTGGGAGGCCCACAACCCTGGCTCAAATTGCACTGCAGTTAATGCCAAAATAATTTACCTATGCAATTTCGAATCAGGTGCACTGTGGCTCTGGTCTGGCTAGGGTTTTGCTGCTCCCCACATCCACCCTCAAACATAAACAAAAATTGTGCATTTTTCGGGGCTATTGCGTGCGGTTTTCGTGATTGTCGCACGTTTTTATCGGTCGTCGTACCGGTTATTTGTAGCCCCCACTCTCTGACGGATGTCTTTGCAATTAATTACAATTAAATGTCGCTTTAAATATGCTTATAAACATGCATGCTATATAAAACAATAAGTTGTTAATTTAAAAAAAAAAATTAATTAATTAATAGGAAATAAATACCACTTTTATATTTTTCAACTATAAAAACAGAAAATATGATCGCATACTAATTTACAACTTTAATACTTCCACATTTGTCCTAATTGGAAAACCAGATTGTGTTCTTATGGTAATTCTTTTAAATTGACGGTATGCATGCTATCCTAATTCACCTCCACCAAGAACTCCAGCATTTCAATGTTTTTAATTTAAAGACCATTTAATTGTTTGTCGTAAAATTTGATTACCAAATAAATGAGACGTAAAATAGGGTGCTCTTTCGAAGTCGAAAAGCACGTCAAATTCCAAAAAGAAGTGTTGAACAACGACTTCAACTTTCCCTCTTCCGTACAAGAGGAGTTTAAGCTCGCAGAGAAAAGATATAATTAATGTATTTTTCAGGTAAATAGAATTGAAATAAAACCTTCTCTCTTAAACTCTCGTAAAGTTTTATGCAGATCGATGTTGGTTTTCTGGTAAATAATCTAATTAGAGTATGAAGGTAGGAGGATATAGCAAGTGTTTGAGTCCAAATTTACTTTCCTTTTTCATTTAGACTAAAATTTAAATGATGGATTTCGGAATCTTACTTTAAACCTCAAAATAACTATGCAAATATACAATATTATACACAGAAATGCTTTAAATCAAGGCTCAAAATTCAAGACCAATCTCCCTACCTTACATTTGAGCCATTGTTTTTGAAAGAGGTATAAGTACACTTTTTAACTTATCATTTTAACAACTTTTCAAATTATATTGGCGTTCAAAATTAAGGGATCACCCAAAAAAAAGTCCTAATTTTCCTTATTATTAAACCGCTGTATCTTCGCGAAGAATAAACGAATTTGAATGAATAAAAGATCATTTTGAGGCTTGTACTCTCTTCTTTGAAATCGTATGTGTCAAAAATTTCTGAATAACCCCATAAAAAAAATTCGAAAATTCTCCTCGTATTTTATATTATCCATTCGTATTTTCAAATAATAACACTAACTAACAAGCTCCTGTGATAATTCATTATTTTTTAATTAATATGTAAGAATGGCCAAAATACGGTCTTTTGTACTTTTCAAACCTATTTTTTTTTTTTAAAAACGTTACGTGATAGAACTTTTTCGATTGCGAATTCGTCAGCTACGTGATAATAAATTCTATCGAAATGACTACTTTGTTTTGTAAGGTGAAAACTATCACAGGCCTGTGTAATTAACCCCCAATGGATGAATATTAATTTTAAAAATTTCAAAAAAAAATTAATATCTTTTGAACGGGTTGACCGATTTCGATAGGATTTTTACATGTTATAGTTGTCACTGAAGCGCATCACGGTATTTATTTATTTTTTATAGTTTGTTTGCCCTATAGTCACCAATATTTTTTTTTGTGATTTTCTGGCATAGTTTTCTACAATGTACTTATATTTTTTCCTGGTTCCTTACTCAGACTGAATTTTATTTTATTATTTACTGTATATGTTTGGCATACCTATAAAAAACAAATAAAAATCGATATTTTATTTTTTTAAGTGTCACGCAAATGGCAAAAAAAAAATCTGGAGGACATATATGTTATGAAGAACTATGTTAAAAAAACTATAAAAAATGTTTGGTAATTGTACCAAAATCCAAAATAGGTGAAACAAATTTTTTTAAAAAAAACAAAATATTTTGTTTAGTTAATTTTTTGTTTTCAGGTTTACTAATTTTTTCTGTGATACGCCTCAGTGACATCTATAACATGTGAAAATCGCATCGAAATCGGTCAACCCGTTCAAAAAATATTATTTTTTTTCAAAATTTTTAAAATTAATTCTCACCCTTTGGACCCTATCTATTATTAAGGGATGAAACTTGGCCAAATTGTTACTGGTATTAGTACTGTTTATAAAAAAAAAAAATAATGGCCATAATCGACGGAGTGGGGCGGGGGGGGGGGGGGGGGGGTCTACTTCACCCGGTCTTATCTCCTATGGCCTTTGTTATTATTCATGACTTTATTATATTTATTTCATAAAACACTGACATCTTTCCTGATTCTGCCCGGTTCCGCAACTATTTCATGTCGGATTATCAGCTGTAAATCATTCACTTTCACTTCAAACGTTTTTAGAAATAAAAAATTACTGATTCCGCATTCTCCCAATATTTTTTCATAAGGATACAAAACTTCACGTTAAAATTTAAGCTGATATTTTTTTATATAAATAATTACACATACGTATTTTCAAATTAAGGACTGTTATTACCTATATTTGTTATCTCTATAATAATATATTAACAGAATAAATTAATGAAATAGATAGGATTTTAAATTAAAAAAAAATAGGATCCTATAAATCCTAATTATATATGCTATTGGTAGGCGTATATAATAAACCAATAAAAATAAGATAGTAAAAAGCAATAAATTTAAAAGTGGAATTCCGCCAAAAGCTACCGCTTCATCGATTTCGTTAAAGTATCCGTTTCTAGTCAGGGAAACGTTCTAAAAGTAATGAAAACACATGGTCCCTGATTATTGCAAAATTCAGTGGGAATTCGAATTCGGAGTTCGGCAATCTATCATAGCACACATTTTCTACGGCTCTATTTGGGGTTCTTCGAACACAGCCGACAAATGGAGCTCCCACGGCTCGGATTTGCTCTGCGGATAGCCGAGCTAATAGAGAGCTTTTGGCGAGGACCCGAAGACCGGGACCGGGACCGGGAATCGCTGGCGGCATTAAAATTCCAAAAAGTTCCCGGTCCTGGGGCCACAAATCATCTCCCAAGCATGCCATCATCCGCAGTTCCTTTAATCCTAATGCCTTCAAACGGTACGTGACAACGGCAAATTGTGGCTCCTCTTCCAGGTCGCTCCTGGTCTCGTACTGCAGGGGACGCGACGCTGAAGTCGGTTCCCAGAAGTGTCGTACTTCCTCGGGAGCGGCACTTTTTTCTTCCTTATGCTTTCAGTCTGCCTCAAATACACTTGCAAGCATTGCAGCGAAAATTTGATTTAACCATTAGAGACTGCTGGAATTGGGAACAAACGATGGGTTCCAGTGGAGCCCTATTCATAGGGATGGCCTTACCTGGACAAGTGGTCACCTGCAATATTCGTCCCGCGGGTGCATTATCAAACAGTGCCAATATCCCGCAGCGGACGACTGTATGTTTGCCATTCCGGAAACTCCGGCGGGACTCCTCTAATGGTGCGGCCGTGCTTGTGACTCTTTCGCCGCAGTCATTCCCTGGGATGCACACACGTTCCGCGCTGTGCCATGTCACTCTGGCATTCCAGGATTTTTGTTTTCCTCTCTGGTGCCAGGTGTGGGATCAGACATCAGACTCTAATCGATGCAATGGCCGCTTTGATATCTAAACAAATGGGCTTATGGCCCGAATTTGGCAGTGTCGATAATTTGGAGCGATTGTAGGCGGGTTCGTGCACTGCGCTTTATTAATTGTTAGACAACAGGGCAATTAGGGACCGCTCAAAAAGTGCATTAAACGCATCCAGAGCCCGCGGACTCGTACTAGAGAGGAGGAGGTCCCAACCGCTCCGATGACCTACGGCCGGCCTGTCACATAGATGGACTTATGTTTTGTGATCGGTTCATTGAATTTTAATTTCCTCCCACGGCGAACGGATACGTGAAAAATTGACTCTGGTGATCAATAAAGATATCATTGCGATAAAAGAGACCCACTGTAGAGGTGCCTCCTTTTAATAAAGCATCAAATAGTATAGTATGAGTAACGTTAAAGTATCTTATAATATTTCATAGTAAAAAAAATATCTGTGTGAATCAGTATTTAATGTTTGGGCACAACTTATTTATTTTCTTGTTTTTTCTCAATTTCGATATTTTTACAATTTTTTTGCGGAAATTGTGGAAAGTCCTTAAATTAAAGATGTTTTCACCATTGTTCTAAAAATAATTTCGCAAATAAAATAATATTAAATTTTTGTGATGCGTGCTTGTCACCGTTGATAAATCAAAAAAGATATTTTACTTTAATTCGTTAATTTCAAGGATTCTTGCAAACTTTTTTATTATTCAATAGAGAGCATAAATTTTATTTTAGGCTTATAGGGATTATACAGAAATTAACGACAGAAAACATGATTTTGCAAAACTTTAAGTTAAAAATCTCAGAAAGTACAAGTGATCGAGAAATTCACATTTTCAGAACGTTTCATCAAAATATGAGAGGAGGCCTCAAACTCAATCTGTTGCTTTTCTTAGTTTTCTGGGATTGTGATCACCTCACATGGGAATTTTTGAGGGAAAATGTTTGAGATGGCCGCAAAAAACGACGAATAATAGAATAACCTTGCATATTAAATTACATAAGTTGCTACATGTAAAGTAAATTATATACATATATAAAATAACACATGAAAAATGACAAATGACCTGATATATGGTATGATATGACATATGACATGACGTACGACTTGACTTATATGAAATAACATGAAATATGATATGATAATTTTACGAATTTAGATAAGACAAAGTGGAGGGCAATTTTGGGAGTTGGGCTATTTTCGTATACCAAAGTTTAAGATTTAAAGCTTCAGATGTTATCAGGCTTATTTATCTCAAACAGACAGACAGACAAAATTTCCAAGATTGATAAGTATTCAGTCTGAACAAACGAATGTACAGATAGACACTGCAATTTTATAATATTACTAAGATGTAAGGAAATACTTTTGAAACGTTAACTAGAAAGTATTTTTCCGAGAATTAGAGTAAAGCAGTACGGGTGCTAAATCTAGTGGGCTGCGGCCCAATTGGGCGCCCGTGTGTGGTGTAGGATAAGGCTCAGTACACACGAGCGCCTGCAGAAGGGTCCTCTGCTGTCCGTCGGTAATGTAGTGCTGTTATGCCGCACCGCAGCAAAACATCCGGTTCCGCCTTTGAGCTTTCTTAAGGTGGTGGATGCGCTGCGGCGCGGCGGTGTCATAACAGCCAGCAACCGAATCGTTTTTGTCCCGCGCGACGAGCAATTTCGTCAACGACGACAACGACAACAACGACAACAGCGACGATGACTTCCACGACAAGACGACAAGAGGCGTACGCAATGACGTAAACCAACTGGGGACCGCAGGCGAACGCCCGTTTGTCCATTTTACCATATTTTAACATAAAAAGCTCATTAGGCGGATTCTTTGCGGAGCCGCGATGGTGTAACCAGAAACAATTTCTGCAGTTCCGTTTTAGTGCTGAAATTCAAGTTTTTACCGCCCGAGCGATGGACGACCGCTGCCTCGTTTGGTTCGGTTCGGTTCCGTTTCGAGCTGTTTTTGAGCGTGTGCAGGCGAAACGCTAACGCCCGCCCGCCCGGCCAATTGATGTTATGGGAGCACCGCTCCGGGGCCACAGGGAATATGCACTGTATCCAGGAACGCTATAAATTAGCCCCGACTTTTACCTACTACTTGTAACGAGACTTTCCTCAAAAGCCTGGAGAATTAAATTCACCATCAGCAGAGCCCTAGAGCTTTATATACCAATAAAAATGATTTTCTTTTTATTTAAATTTCACTTAAAAAAGAGTCAGTTTAAAATAGATTAATGTTTTAAGGTAATCATTACTTTTGTAATTAGTACGGATCTAACATAATTAATAATTTATTGGAATTAAAATTTGTTAATTCCATAACCTTTCAATTAGTAATGGGAATTGCTAGTGTAATTTCATTTCAAATATGAAATACGGAATTTTAATTCTTTACACATTTCACCAGGATTAATAATATAATTGAAAAGTAATTATATAGGAATTAAGTGTCGATATTTTTAATTAATTTTGATAAGAACCACTAAATACCTAATATAGAAAAAATACCTTCAGTTTACCTGCTTTTAAACTTAACTTGTGTACATTAAGAGTGATAAAAAAACTAGATTTAAAAGAAGTAATTTATATTATATTATTGTATTCAACAAAAGGTTTTGCTAAATTAACATATTTCAGGTAAAATAATTATCGCTGATACTTTACGTCAAGTATATGTGCTCAATTTAAGCTCTGCTAAATGTGTGCACATAAACAGGGTCTTTATGATGCCTCATAGTGCAAAGCGTGATAAAAATATTACTTTTTCAGTGTTGCAATTTCTAATATGGCACTGAGTGCTACACATGTGGGTTTGTTTTATAAGCTATAATTATTACATAAACTGCCCTACTTTATAGTATATCGTACAACATTATTTTAGTCATAACTTTCAGTACTTGTTCCTATAAAATGTTACAATCATGATTTCACCTGTATTTATAGAAGTAAAACAATAGACCGTAAACTTAAGCCTTGTTGTCCATAATATTTTTACAAGTGACAAAATGGCTCAATAATTTAGGCGCTAAGGTGAAACATACGTAAATTCAGGTCCTATGCCCTAGACAGACAGCGCATTAATTTAATAATTAGTTAATTACTCATTTCGCACTAATTATTAATTAATGAAGTGGTGACAGACAGTCATTTCTTAATCATCATTTATCAACTGTGAGTTATTCAGTATTCCTTTTACTTTCCTTCTTCTTGTTCTTTGTAATGGATAGCGCAAAGTAATGTTACAACTAGTATAAAAGTACAAAATCAGATGAATTCTAGTACCCTTTTCATCATTTAGGTGTAAATGATCAAAAAATTATGGTCATTTAGCAAGTCATAAATGGTCAAGTTTTTCGCCATTTAGCGGCCATGAAGATGATAAGCTCATCACAGACAGCACATAAATTAGTAATTAATACCCATTAGTAATTTATGTGTGCTGTCTGTCTAGGGCATTAGTCCAAAACATTAATTCTAATAAATTAATTATAATTTAACCAGCAATAACCAATAATCAAAAGTAACGAAAAATCATAGCCCTAGAGTGCAATAGTCTTTTAATCTGAGCATACCATACTTTTAAGGTATTAGATGAACATAAATGCAAAATAGTTGTACATGTGTTCCTGCAAGAGCTACCGAGATCAATATAATCCAGAATGCAGATATTTTAAGATACAAGAGAATGCATAGGGGAGGAATGGGGAGCAGTTTCGCTTTATTGACCTTACAAGTGTATCTCACACTTCTCTCGCATTTCCCTAAATGTTCCGAATTGATCCGAATCGGATTGCGGCTGCAGGTACATATAAAACCCACTCACCTGAGCAAATTGCTCTTTTGGAACTTTCCTCCGGCAGATATCAGCCATATTTACTTAGAAGTGCATTAAGGCGTTTCTCAAGGATGCCGGGCGAGGAAGGAAAGGCTGAGGGGATGCCGTGTTAATGGCAAAAACTCCCACAAAAGCTGGGAACTTTCCCCGAAACCCCGAAGCCTTTACATACGAAATCCTCAAACGTTTCCCACGAAGCACGAGTCAATTTGCAGCGTTTATTCAGGCGTTTATTCGGACATGAGTTTCACTTCCGTTCCGGGACAAATAAGATTAAGGCGCTGCGAGACTGGAGCGTCCCACTTTTGTTGTCTTTTGTAATTGCGGCTCCGGAGCTGTTTTTGGCGGTTAATTACCCACTTTTGTCTAATGCCCTTCTTGGGCGTCCGGGATCTTATTGGTCTACTTTAACCCTTCAATTCCCATGACGAGATTAATAGAAAAAATAATATTATTTTTCTGTAATGTATTCCTTAGACATCCCCAAGAAGAATAGTAAAATTATTCTAAAAAAATCTTTTAGGGTTTTTATAAAAAACGTGTCACCTACAGATGACACTTGAAAATTAAACACATATTTTGGAATTTGCTTTTCACGCAAAATACACTGATTATATTAGTATATTTATTAAAAAATGACATGCAGTAAGAAAAAATATAATACTCAGGCTTTTGACATTTTTTATTGCAATTTTTGCAGAGCAAGTCACTGTCACGCCAAAAAATTAGAAATATAATAATAACACCGTTAGAAATAATTTAATTTATTTGACAGCTGACATGACATCAGTGTGGCAAAAAAAAAACCTAAATATTACTATTCACTAATATCCTAATATGTAGTAAAAAGTTTCTTGAGTTATGTTATCATTTAATAGGGAAACAAAATTATAAACTGCTGTCACCTACAGGTGACACTGGGAACTGACGGGTTAATAAAACTGTGCAGTCAGCTGGGAAGCGCTAACATCGTCCCATTAGTAGGTCCCCAGGGAGTGGCAAAAATTTCGGGCACTAGCGCTTCTTGTAAGAGCTCTTCCATCATAAGGATGTGGGAGGAAATATCGATATATCGGAAAACCGAGATTTTTCTTTCTTATATATACATCGATATCTTCTAGTGATAAAATAAATGTTTAGCTCTTAAAAATTATATTTTGCTACAACATAATGAAATTAAGAAATCCGAACCCAGCAAAAGTCAATTTTCGAAAGTAATATATTGTTTCAAATAATGAAACTATAGATTTATTTTTTGAAAATGATATCCGACAAATGTGCTTCGTGACTGGCAGTTTGTAGCGCATTCTGTAGGTCCAATTTTTGGCCACTTTTATTTTGAAAAAATTACTTCTTACGGTTTTTTAGAAAGCCTGCCGCTAATTTATAAATATTGATGGAAAGACTAATGTTTTCAGGTTTCTTTACAGCTTATTGTACCCCCAATAAGACTGTAAATTTTCAAATCGATACATTAAACAGTTTTTCCGACCCGATTGATCAAAATTTAACAAAAGAATTAAAGGAGTAATTTAAATCGTCAATTGTTAACCGCCGGCATTTGCGTTATCCAAAGCATACCACGTTACATTATGCACGTATGTGTGCTCGCGTGTGTGTGTGTCGAAGTGTATGATTAGATTTAGAAACTTCAAGCATCATTTTGTTTAATCTCGATACGACAATTTTTCATTAAGATACTGCTCTTCAAAAAGGGGCAGAAATTCAAAAAAATTTAAAAAATTAATTTTATATGTTCACCTCCTCGTGGTGAGAGTCAGACAACATTATAGATGGCAAGCGAACAGCAATATTTTAAAAACTCATGGAATTTGAAAGCAATTGAGTATTTTATTATTGCAGTAGCCATATTGGATCCAACACTTTGTAAAATGAAAATCTGATACAAATTTTGAAATCAGCGACCCCAAAAACATGTATAATGACTATACGCATACACTATATTTGCAAAGAAAAAACATTTTGTTGTAATGTCGGCCATATTGTATCCGCAATTTTGTAGAATGAAAATCTGATATGAAATTTCAAATCAGCGACTTCAAAAACATAAGTAATGACTACTTTCATGCTCTGAATTTGCAAAGTAAAATTGTTTGTTGTAATGGCGGCCATATTGGAACTGTCATCTTGAAAATATTTGTTACTAACATTTTGATGTACTCTGTTATTGTTATACATTCCAAAGATACAGTATGAGTAACTTTAGAACGTCATTTCTAAGAATGAAATTAATACTAAGTTTATGAAAAATTGGACAGTCGATGCTTCAAGTTTAGGCATCTTTGGGCGGCCATATTTAATTTTTGAAAAGATTCGGAAAGAGCAGATCTTTTTACTTAAGAAAATGTTTTTCTCTAATAATATTTAGTTGGTCTTAGGCTTTTTATAGACGAAAATCCAATCGACTGTGAAATGTCCGCTTCGCCGTTAATGGGTTAAATTTTTTGAGTAGTGTATTTTATTTATAAATTCTCGCATAAAACCGATTATTTTCGGGGAAGCGTAGCAACACACGCAGGGTGCAGCTAGTAAATATATAAATAAAATAAGTGAATTATGTGATTTCTCAAATTTTTTCCTCAAAAATAGCTTTAAACCACTTTCAAAATAATCGATCCATATCAAACCTCCTCCATTAAAATTTATTCTTTAAAATTCCGATACGATATTATATCGATATTATTTTCTCTCGATATAAACCAGAATCCTTCTCATCAAACTCGGGTGCTCGTTCGGCCTGATTAAAAATAATTTTTTTGTTTTCGTTTTTTGTCTTGAGATGCTCAACCGAGGCCCCACAAAGGGAGTGGAGCTCTCTTTTCTGCATTTGATGTCAACACATCGTCACCAACAATGGCAACATTCAGCTCATGGAGTGATGAAACGTGACGACTCGTCATTTGCTAGAACTGGAGGAAAAAAAAAGAATAAAATAAACGAAGTCACCGGGGAGATACTGGGCCACTGTACAGTTGGGGCCCCAGCACCGACCACACCACAGTCCATAATGAGCTCACGTCGACGGGCAGCAGCAGCAAGAGAGGCTCCTCCGTTCGAGGCGCTACTGTGGTCCGGGAAGAATGTTGAGAAGCACTAAGAAGAGGGGCTCCGCAAAGAACCCGGAGGAGCATTCTTCTCCTATCCCAATAGATGGACTGTGATTTGTCAAAGTTTCGGCCCGGGTGGATCCCCCCATTCATCCCACAGAGGAGGGCTCTAATTAAAAGAGTAAAATGGCATCCGTCCTGAGTTGAGACACTGGGTCTGGGGGTGCTTCAGGAACCACCACTTCGCGGTTCCGTTGATTGTACTATGAGAAACGCTCAAGTTTTTATTTTTTTTATTTTATTCTATTTTTGGAACTCCGGTGGGACCTCTTTTTATTTCGCTCGCCAGCTGAGCGGGCATTTGAATGCGAAACTGGTTTTGATGTCAGCCCCAAATTCCTAGATTCTTTGTCAACACTATCGTGATGTAATTCTCTCTGGCACGTCTGGCGGAGCTCCGGTTCAGCAGAAAACTACCAAAAATCAACCGAAGTGGAGCTCTGCTTCTTTTGGGGCCCCCCTTTTATGGTTTTCTTCTTCGCTATTTTGGCGAAAGTTCTTAAATAAGGTGATGATTGCAGCTCACAAACAGTTACAGTTTTAACTATGGGACTCCTAAATTTAGTTCTGAGGGAATTTCGCCTCAGTTCCGGGAATTGAGGCCTTATTTAATTGTAAGGAACAGTTGCAATATTTAAATGCTTGAGAGCCTATTTAAATTATTTATGAACGAACTCAGCAATTCTCCATGATATCTTTATTCTTAAGATCATTGTCTTTACCATTTCGATTTCCATACAATTGAACAAATTCGTGACACTAGAAAATAGTTTTAGGAAGTTGAAGGAAGTAATTTCCCTTAATTTGCATCTTTGCAGGATGTAATATATGTTCATTCATTTAAAAATTAACTGAGGTAACAAATTTCATCAGGCATATTTAATTAAATACTTATTAAAAAATGTTCACTCTGATTTATGTGAAATTACAATATTATATTCTAGAAATTGTTTCATCCAATTCAAAGTTAGTGTTTCATTGATACGGATATAAATAATATAATACATAAATTTGAAAATAAGCTTCGTCATTTCGAATTTCTTAATTTTGACAAAAAATTCATAATTTGCAACTCCAAAAATCTCTTGATATCAAATTGAACCATGAATGACAAAATATAATCCGCCATTTTGCAGAAGCCATTTTGAAAATTATTAAAGAAGTGATAAAATGTATTGTCATCGATTTTATATAAATATGCAAAATTTCAGCTAAATCGGATAATGGGAAATAGTATAAAAATGTATTCAAAATTTTGAACCAGAAAAACATGCCAACTTAAAGATAAAATAATAAAATAAATAATTGATATTCGTAATTCAATCTTAAATTTTTACATTATGAAACAAAATTACTACCTCCAAACTTTACACATCTAAATGCTCAATAATTGAATTATTCTATTTTAAATCAGCAACCCAAAAACTCCCAATACCTTTTTATGAGAATAAGGAAATATATGTAGAACTTTGAATCGCAGTCATTTTTCGATCATTTCTCAATTTAAATGACACAAACCCATTAAATAATTACACCGAAGATTAGTAATTAATTCATGTTGAATCTGAGCCCCTTAAAAAGAATCCAAACTTGTAATTAGTCCATTTTTAAATGCTTTTGAATTTCTCACAATTTCTTAAGTTTTTTTTCCCAGAAATTTGGATATTGAATGAAGAGAATCGATTTCTTAGTATCTCACATTATGAATTCTTCCTATTTCATGTCTGATTTTCCCATAAAAATTAAACAAAAACCATAGAAAACGAGAGAACGTAATGAGGCGAATTAAATCGGATTTATTTGCAATTATGTACTTCTTTTTATTATAGATAAAATAAAATTAAATGACTATGCTCTAATTACCACTTTTGACTTCTAAAAATTGTTGTTTAGAGATTTAAAACACATTTCCAGGAATTAGCATTTTGCTACTTGTGTGAAAAATTTTCAACTTTCTCCAATTCAAGCTACTTTTTACTGGTAAATTGTTTAAGATTAATATGCCACGCTTAGAGGACTTTGATTTAAGTTTTCTAGATACAATCAAAAATAAATAGAATTTTTAAATCCGAAAAAATAGAGCGATACCCAAAAAAGTTACTTATATTCGAATTATTCTCAAAATCTCAGGTAAGAACCTTAAAAAGTGCCAATCATTTGAGGGTGCAAATCGAGTAGTCTATTTTTATATTTCACTGGATCCATTATCTTAAATTACCGAATATTAAATCCGCTCCGCCACTTTCAATTTCCTAATTTTAATAGTGTATTCAGAAACAAAGTATATTCGAAATTCGCTTTGTACTGATTTCATTAAAATCCCTTCAATTTGATTCGAGTATATTGGAAGGCGATGCATCGAAATTTCATTAAATTCATTTGATTTTACAAAATGTACCCCCCGACTCTACATAAAAGATTTTTAATATATCTCTTAACCTCTTAAATTTCTCAAATAAGAGATATTAAAAAAATTGATATTCTGCATTAAAGTTTTTGGAGAAATTTTAAGTTTTAGAGATTAAGAGGTTTTGGAGAATCGGAACGCTATGAAATTCAAACAAAGTATGCTGTGATTTTGGGTAAATATTTCATATCGGTGATAGTGAAATGAAAAAAGTGCATTTAAGGGGGTAAATACAATTACACGGGCAAAAATTGCGCATTAGAAATCATTATTTTTCACAAAGAAGATTTAATGCAATCATTGTAAAACTTTGTACACTTGTTAAGGTATAAATGAGGAATGTAAAAAATTTTTTTTTTAATTTTTGAAAACAAAATGGCGGCTGTACGCTGGCGTAAAATTGACCTACAAAAAAACTGCAACCACTCTGGACGTCGTGTTATTGATCTGTAAAAGCCCATAAAAAAAATTTTGGCTTAAATATACATGTAATTTGTCGGTAAACCTCAAAAATTAGAAAAAAAATTCTGCGTTTGGTAGTAGTTTTTGTAAAAAATCGATAATTTTCACTATTTTTTCAGCCATTTTTGCATTAATAATTCAATTTTGCAACAAAAAATTCCAAACAATTAGGTATAAAGAAGAAACCCTAAAAATGTCAGCTAAATTGGACAAGTAGTCTTCGAGTAATCGTGGTTGCAAATTTTAAAAATGTTGTTTTCAGAAAAACCTATTTAAAGTTTTGAAAACCTGCTATGCGCTGAACAAAGCGTTCTCGAAAAATGAAGAAAAAATATATAAGGAGTTCGATTTTCGACCTGAAACTTTTTAGAGCGGGAAATTTCCTAACTTTTTAGAGGAACAAAAAAAATCGATTTTTTTGACCTTCTAATATTGTATTTACCCCCTTAATATTCCATAGAATTTGAAAAGCTGGGAATATAAGCTGAAGAACAAAAAGAGATACATAATTTCATCATTTCAATCATGGATATCTCTAATCTCCGAAAAGCCAAGATTCACCCTGGGATTCTATCTTCTGAATATGACGACGAACGGCGAAAGTCATCCCTATTCCACTGTCATGAAAGCTTCCGGGGTACCTTACATTAACGGCCAAAAATATTCAATTTGAGTCGCAAACCTGAAGTTTAAAATAAATTTAATAAAATTTTAAAATCCAAATTCATACCGCTTCCACATTAATGCTACAGAAACCTTTTTCTGTTTGGATGTGCTCGTGGCGGGTGCATTTCGTTTGAAACGGCAGGGGGTATTATAGCTATGTGGATGCAGTCTATACACCCTACTATATTTTCTATCCCGAATTTAGAACGAAAACTATTTTTTACCTCATTTATTTCCGAATTAGTTTATTTATTTATTTATTTAGCAAGAAATTGTTTCGTACAGAAATACTTAAATAATTCCCTATTACACAAAACAATAACAAAGCTTACAATAAGAATAAATACAAAATATACTAAAAGTTAGCTAAGGTGGATATACAATGTTACAAACCAAGTTTATTACAAACAATCTGCTTAAATGAGCTAAATGAACAGTTCAGAGGACCAATTTGGAGTATGTCATGGTTTCTCTGCAGACGAATCGACGGAGAGTTAAAATATACATCGAGCAAGGCTTTGGGCGGTGCAAAGATGTTACAGTTTCTACTGGCAAATGCGGGTTCGTAAATATTAAGTTCGTCGAGTAAAGTAGTGCTTAAAAGCCCGTTAAATATACGATACAGAGCGCACTCGTCAAGATAAAGTCTTCTCTCATCGAGTCTAGGCAAATTAAGGGTAAGAAGTCTTTCAGCATAGGGAGTATACGATTTGTTGAATTTTCTTAAAATACTCCGGGAGAATTTTTTCTGCACATTTTCTATTTTGTCCGATTTATTTTGGTGGTGAGGTGACCAAACCGGTGAACAATACTCAAGAGTGCTACGTACGATTGTCAAAAATAAAAGTCTAGCTGTCGAAAGTTTACCAAAGTTAGTACAGGTGCGAAGGATAAAACCAGTAAGCCTAAGGGATCTGGAGCAAACGTCATCTATGTGAGCGTCAAACTTTAGTTTATTGTCAAATGTTACACTTAAGTCCTTAAATTGGCTAACTTCAGTTAGTGACACAGAATAGAGGCAGTAGTCATGCATCACAGGAGATTTTTTAAAGCTATAAGTCATTTTAAAACATTTACTTACATTAGTTGTCAAGCAGTTAGTATTGCACCAATCTTGTAGAGCGATTAGGTCACCTTGAAGAATATCACAGTCGCAATCACTTTCGATCACTCGAAAAATCTTGAGATCGTCAGCGTATAAGAGACAGTCAGAGGTTATCTTTGTAGTCAAGTCATTAATAAATAACAGAAATAGAAGTGGACCGAGTATAGATCCTTGTGGAACACCGGTAGACGGCACAAACTCAAAAGAGGAACACCCAGAAAACACAACCTTAAGCCTACGGTTAGACAGATAAGACGAGAGACAGGACAATAAAGGCCCCTGCAATCCATACACTTTTAATTTGTGACAGAGTATTTCGTGACTGACTTGATCGAAGGCTTTGGAGAAATCTGTGTAGATGGTATCCACCTGTTGATGTTGCTCCAAAGCCTTTGAAACAAAGTGCTGGAACTAGTTGAAGGACCTTAACGTAAAAATTTAAATGCTCTATTATTAATTGCGAAACATAAGTAATAAGGGAGAATGGGGCAGTGTGTAACAGGGGCAGTGTGTAACAGATGGCTCCATTTCGAATATGGCGCGTCCAAAACCAAATGTGAATTTGTATATTCTTCCTATTGGATGACCTCTTTCGTTTGCAATCGAGAAAGCGGTGCTCGGAAACGTGTCATGGCGAAGAGGAGGGGGCGAAATCAGGCTCGCCTGGCAAACAGGTAATTCTCAACATTTCACCCCCTAATTTTTTCGGGTTGGAGTCAATCGGGGCTCGATTACTCCCCAAGTAATGATTTTCTATCGAAGTTTAACACTTTGGTCATGCAAAATGACCGTTGTCGATAACATAACCTGAGGGTCCTTTGTTTCACGGAGCCTAGACCAAAGCTCTGTACCTCGGGGCAGTGTGTAACAAAAACAAACGGGGCAGTGTGTAACAAACGCAGGCCTGCGAATATCGAACTCCAGGAGGTACTTAACTGTCTTAGGTGTGCATGGTAGTCAGAAATTACCTTCGTAAGGTTCTAAACTAGATATATAACTTCATTCCTGCCTTAATTCATGCATATTTTGGGTCTTAGGCCGAAATTCCAAAATCTGTTACACACTGCCCCACTCTCCCTTAATAAGGGAATTTCTCCTAGTGAAGGCGACTATATCCTAGTCACTTTCCTTGCAAACGTATGAAATATTATGTTGGTAAGATAATAAAGGAGGCTGATGAAGACGGAGACTGTGAGGTGTCATTTTATCGGCTTTCCTCCAAGGCCAAACATAGGTTCGTACTCCCTAATGTACCTGATTTGTGCTCAGTTCCTATAAGTGATATTAAGACTATTCTAGCAAAGCTAACAAGCCACGCCGCCCTGACTAAATGTCAACAATCTTATATTGTTTTCAATTATGATTTTGGCAGCTTTCAGATAGACTAAGATTTTTGGAATATTTTCTTTGTCATTTTTAATGTATCTTAACATTAAAAGTCACGATATTTGTTTAAGTTTTTTTGCGAGAGATTTTAATTTTGCAAGATACATTGATGTTTTAAATTTTAAATCTAATCGTGAAATCTTAAGTTTCAGTCCTAACTTTTTATAGTAAAAAAAGCTGATAATTGTCATAATATGGTAGCCGCACTCACAGAAGGGAAGAGGGAACCACTGCCATCCTTACCAGCTGTTTCCTGAACCTAAGTCTCCCCTTGTTACACACTGCCCCTTATATCGTTACACACTGCCCCATAGCGGGGCAGTGTGTTACAAATGCAGGCCTGCGAATATCGAGCTCCAGGAGGTACTTAACGGTCTTAGGTGTGCATGGTAGTCAGAAATTACCTTCGTAAGGTTCTAAACTAGATATATAACTTCATTCCAGCATTAATTCATTCATATTTTGGGTCTTAGGCCGAAATTCCAAAATCTGTTACACACTGCCCCACTCTCCCTTACACCTTGAAATAGAGGATAGGGTATTCTCGAATATTCCTGGTTATCAAAAGGTTTAAGAAGAGCATCTCTAGGTTTAAAAGCAATGCGTTAAGGTATTCTAAGATTTCGTAAGAATGCTGTACTGGACACACAAAAAGGATCAGCGATATCTCGCAGATATCCTTCACATGATTCTTTGAGAATGTTTTCAAAAAATTCTTTTGATTGCTGTGAAATGATGACATAATTTCTTTAAATCACCTCCTACCATTTAAAAGGTCAGTAAAGAAGTTATTTCTGTCATGAGCAAATTGGTCGTTCACCCTCTGTTTATTTAAGTAAATTATATAAACCATAATATTTTAAAATTAAAATTAAATAAAATCTTCAACTTCTGCGGTGTCATGCCTCATGACCATGATGTACATATATTGGCGATTTTGATAATTCCTGTTTTGGATGCTTTTGTTTCTATAATTTAGACCACGACTGGTATTAACGAATACATATTGTAACTTACAATCGATTTGTATTATTTGTTATATGTATCATCAATAATTATTGTACAATTTAATGTGATATGGCACATCAACTTATATATTGAAACTGATTTACTTTAACCCATTACAACATAAAGTTTGTTAATGTACTTAAGACTGTGATGGTAAATAATGGCCTGTTAGGGCCATATTAATGATTCAGTTAGTTAATATATATAGTTACTGCTTTATGACCCGTCCGATATATTCAAACAAAGCTATCATATATATTTTTTTCTATGAATAATATGCAAATTTCTTCCGTCCGATTTATCGGACGTTATGCTGTAACGGGTGAAGCCAACAAAATTATTAATATAAAAAATGTAAATATGTATATGTATTATATACGGCCTGTTTCTTCCCAAATAAATAAATAAATAAATATAAAGTCATATGCATATTCAATACTTTCATTCAATAATTTCATTTCTTTCCTGATTTTCGCGAAACTTGTTAAAAATTATCAGTAACAGCACTTTTAATCTCGCTATCACTTTATTTTAAATGTCAATATATTATAACAGCTCCCCGACGAGGTCCTCTAAACTTAAGAGGTTTCCTAGGCTAAAAAAGTCTATTACACTTTGTTTCAGAATACGAAAATCTCTTAACAAAAGTCTCCACAAATAATAAGAGATCAGCTGATTACTGACTTCTCTTAAATGCTAAAGTAGAATACGAATTTCTGTTAACTGATTTTTGACAACGATATAAGAGGTTAAGGGCTAATAGCTTTTATGTAGAATCGGGGGGGTAGGTCCCCTACTCTGGATCCGTTAATTTGAATTTCCAAATTACGATAGCATATTTGTAATCAGTATCCCCGAAACATTCTCAATTATATACATACTAATTTTCATGCTAATACCTTAAAGTTTAAAATTTATCCTTACCATCTTTGGCTGATAACTTTGGAATGCTATTTTGTTTTAATCAAAACCACAATGGCATTCCATTCAATTTTCCTTTCGTCCTAGATAGAACTTTTTCTTTAAAAACGCTGTTTAAATTAATTTCACGCAAAATACTTAGTTACAACTGTTTTCGTAAAAATTCCATAAACATTAAAATTCATAGGAGTAAATACGAATTTAAAACATTAAAATTCTACTACATAAAACCCTAAACCTCTCCTGGAGCTGAGGAAAAAAGCTTAGCGTTACAAAAATAAAAATAAGGTCAAATATAAATAATAAATTTTATTGCTGCAAAATTTGTAATGCCCCGAGAGTGTTTTTATTCAATCTAACAAGCCGACCTGATTGCTGCAGTTCTCTACATATCTAAACTGAATTAATTTAAAATCAATATTTGCTTTATTAGCTTTGTTTTCCACAAATAATCTGTGATATATCAGCTTTACGAATTACGAGTATTTGTAACAAATTCGTTTACAAAATGTATGCTGAAAATTTATTATTGAAAGATTTAGAAATTATTACAAATTTATTGTTCCATTTGAAAAAATCAACACAAATTGGTCAATTTTACACTATAAACTTAAATTTTGAAAACTAGAAAGTTCTAAAAGAAGGGTATAAGATTTCAAAGGTAACATCAACAATAAAGCAATCACTTCACCAATTAACAATAATTTGTAATTGTAACTTGAATCCGCCATTTTGAATTTTGCAAATCTGACTTCAGATTAGTGATCAGTGACCCCAAAAAACTCCCGTATAATGAATTTGGGAAAAATCGGCTCATTTTTGACAATTTTAGCTGCCATCTCGAATTTGCCATTTTGAAATTTGTAAATCCAACCCCGCATTCGTAATCAGCGACCCGAAGAACCCCTATATTCCGAATTTGGTGCAAATTAGTTGATTTCTAAAAATTCGTCCACCATACTGAATTTTCGACCGCCATGTTAGATTTTTTCATTCAACTACACCAGCTTTTATAGGGTATTCTTTAGCTACAATTTGAGCCAAAAAACGACCGGATCGGTCGCGTATACTCAAATTGTTTCCAGCTTCCGGCCGCCATATTGAATTTTGAATTTCGCCTGCAATTTTTCGAAAGCTGTTGTTCAGACGAACATTTTGATATCTCGAACGTCAAGGTTCATTAACACCAATTTTGGGTATTCAGGTGATCCGTTCTGCATGAAACGTTCCCATATATATAATAAAAATCGTGACTTGATAATCAATATTTTGTAATAACAATTTTATTTGAACATAATTATTACAATGCCTGATATTTTTACGAAAACTTATTTTTCAATATCTTGAGAGCATTTGAGGTCAAGCTTTAAATGAAATTTAGACATTTACTATTCTCTTCTGTACAATATTTTTTTTGAAGTCTGAACTAAAACACATAAAGACGATATGTTTATACAATTTTTCATTAATTAAGATTCAGTCATTTTCTACGCTTGAGCAGGCTATATTTTTCAAAAAATGTCTAGGTCATGTAATTATTTTTATAAAAATTATTTCCAGTAAGATGTTTTTTGATCGGAAAAAATTCCCTCATTGTCTTCAGGTTTAAAAAATCACCTCCAGCTAAAAATTCCCAAGAGTTCATAATTTTTACCCTTTCTTAACAAATTTTGAACACTTCAATTGCGACGTTATAAATATTATAATAACTTCATAAATTTTCAGCATTTTGGTATCAAACGTTAACGTTAAAAAATTCATTTCAATACAAAATTCCAGATCCAGATCTGATCAATAAAAACTCACATTTATAGTAGGAATATAACATACATATACTCGTGCACATTCGGTATGATCATGATAAAGAAAAATTAATTTTTTCGACCCATATAAGTTACTTTCTGACCGTTTAAAGTATATTTTCATAATTTTATTACATCATTACAAAAACCGTGAGATATTCAAATAAGGAAATAAGATAAGGCACATACTATAAACCCTTTATTATGTCAGACATTCCTGTCCTGAAACTCAGATGTTTAAAGAACACCCACAAAGGTAATTGGACCTTTATTATATTTGTTCACATGGTATATCGTCGCTAAATATTCCTTTAGCAGGCTGACATGCGTCTGTCCATCACTTTGATAAATTTTCGTCCATAAATCTTCGTACATCATCATCATCTTTAAGAGAGGGACTTTAAGGCACACTGTGTCTTAATCCCTTTTAAAGTTTAGCTTTAATCTCAGCACCATTTCAATTACGAGATATTCTCCAAAGACATCTAATTCCTAAACGAGCTACGCTGCAGCACAGAGATGAAATATTTTGGATGCTGTGATCCTTTCAGTAGCACTAAGCGAATCATAAGTAAGTACCCTAAGAAGGAAAAGGAGAAGATTCGGTGAATGCACCCGGATCTCATAAATATTTATGTAAAATCGATATTCAGCGCAGCCAGCCGAATCCTTCAGGTGAGGTAGGTTTTTTAAGTTCAATACCCTAAAGATAAAAATTTAAAACCGCAGTTGTGATTTTGCAGAGAAAGATGAAGCGGTTAGATAGAGAGATAGAAAGATGGATAGATAGAATAGGGATGTCTGACATCTGAGTATTAAAAAAATAATAATATCAGAGGCCGATATATTAAGAAAAAATATTAATATATCAATATATCGTCATAATATATCAATATTCTTCTCATAATAAAAAAAAATTAATTAATTAAAAATGATGACAAAGTCCATTAGCGTTCACTAATTTAATTAATTAATTAATTTTTGCAATCAGAGGTTAATATATTATACCAAGGCTTATATGGGTAAAATTATTGATCTCTGCGGCTTTAGGCATCAGCACTAATTTTCATATCAAGAAGGTAAATACAATAAATTAGTTATCGAAATGTACCGATTCATTGAAGTTCTAGATGCGAAAATATAATATATAGTACATAGGTAAATACTACTTTTGTATATAATTATAAACACATAAACTTTTTTCAATCCCTATTATATATAAAAATGAAAGTTCGTTTGTTTGTTTGTTGCTCAATAACGCCTAAACGCTTGCATCGATATTTTTAATTTTTTGCCCGAAAGGTAGTACATATTCCAACTTAACATATAGGCTAATTTTTTTTCGGATAATACATAGGGTTTCAAAATGGCGGATCCAGGATGGCGACTGAAAATTTTAAATTTGAAGCAATTTTCATGAAAATTGGTACATAGGGGTTTTACGGTACGCTGATTTCAAATCCGCTCTCGAAATTTAGAAATTCAACATGGCGGATCCAATATGGCGACCAAGATCTCTCGATTTCAACGGATTTTAATGAAAATTAATACGGTGATTGTTTTGAGGTCACTGATTTTGAATATTATCAAAATTCAGAAATCGAACATGGCGGATCCAATATGGCGACCAATATTTCTCAATTTCAACGGTTTCTAACGAAAATTCGTACATTGATTATCTTGAAGTCACTGATTTTGAATGTTATCAAAATTTACAAATTCAAGATGGTGGACAAAATTTGGCGACCAATATTTCTCGACTTCAACGGATTTTAATGAAAATTAGTACAATAATTATCTTGAGGTCACTGATTTTGAATGTTATCAAAATTTGTAACTCCAAGATGGCGGATCCAATAGGGCAACCGAATGTCTCTATTTCAACGGATTTTAATTAAAATTAGTACAATGATTATTCCGGAGCCACTAATTTCGAATATTATAAAAATTTCCAAATCCAACATGGCGTCCAGAATGTCTCGATTTCGACGGATTTTAATGAAAATTGGTACAATGATTATTTTAAGGCCACTATTTTTGAATATTATTAAGATTGGAAATTCATGATGGCGGATCCATAAAAGGGTTTTCGGGTTGAAACAATCTCTAGGATATAAAAAACTAGAAAATTTGAGAAGTGTTTAATTAGTAAATATTTACCCAACGCCGGGTCTTTCAAATTGCATATTTTCCAAGGTTTTTTTTTGACTGGCAACATAAAAAATTGTAAGATAGTAAGAGGGTTAACACGTTCAATCTGGCGGGCTTTTTGAAAATTTATATGATGGACGAGAGCACGAGATTACAAGCTGCTTATTCTTCTGGCGGCACTTACATGATGAGTGGCTTGCGCTTAATTAATCACAAGAAATAAACTCCCAAATTATATCTGTCTGATAAGTTTCTTGAAATTGTAAGTATATGTACATACAACTCTATTTGTAGAGAAAACTAGATGTGGACTACTGGTGGTCCACGCCGCGAGATAAAAACACTGCCTGTGGACCACAAATGGTTCACGCCGGGTTGAACGTGTTACATATAATAAATATAAATTAAATATTGCGATATATCGCGTTGAAAATATCAGCGATAAATGCTGATATATCGGAGAAAAAAACATCAGCATTGCGTTATATTGATTTTGAATTATATTTTCCAACATCCCTAAAATATAAAAATATTTTCAGCGAAAAATCCGCGCTCTAGTGTCGTGTCAGCAGCAAATTTTTGCACCTGTCCTCCATTCGCTGTGTACAGTTGCTATATAAAATTGTCCTGATTAAACCGAAATGGAAAAGGGTTCTAAAGAGGGGGCTCAGGTGTGACGGAGCACCCGCAGTTGATGAAAACGAATTTCGTTAGGTGTCAAACATTAAATCTCCCCAAAACCCATGATTCTCCCCGGGCTCTGGAAAGCGAAAATTAGCGCACAATTCGCAGCGTGAGGGAGGGAAACAAGAACCGACTTTCGTTTTGGCTAATTTGTTCCTACCGAATTTTCCTGGATTCTCTGAACCTTGTGGGCAGGATTCGTCCACGATTCGACCTCGAAGGGGGGTGTTGAAAAACAAATGCGGGCGAAACGGGAGCTGTCCAGAACTCTTGTATAAAAGGGATGATGCTGACCCGAGTGGGGCCCACCGCATTACAAATGTTTGACAAGAGACTTCGTCGAAGCGCACTCTAATTAGATTTTCGTCCTCACCTTGTTCAACGATGAAATTGGGGTTTATTTTATACTCCTCCCGATTGAATGAATTTTTTTTTTTCAGGTATAAAGAGGTGAATTCACTCATTATCACTTACCTTGTTCGGTGATGCAATATTTGCTGATGAATTATGGTTTATTTTAAGCCATTTAGATATTTTTCTTACTATTTTTAAGTTTTTTTTATAATCCTCTGGCTCCCAGTCTATAAGTACGATTTTAATATAACACAAGTCGTCCTAGCGATCCGTTATCTAGGTTTAAGTGTACGTTTAGTTTAGGTTAGGTTTTAGTTAAAAAAAAAAAAAAAAAAAAAAAAAAAAAAAAAAAAAAAAAGTCACATAAGATTTTTACATGTTTCTGTTTTCCTTCAATTAAGCATATTATACACTAGTTTCATAAGTCTCTCCCCAAACTAATTTTATATTAAAGATGAAAAGGTCATTCCAATAACCTGAACACTTACTTAGCCCCAACAATGTTATATAGTTTACGAAATTTATGAAACAATAAAGAGCAATTGAAATTGAAAAAAGTCGTCAAATTTAAACGTTTGCTCTGATTCTGACTGCTATTTTCTTGTTAAATGTAACTAAAAGGAAGCAAAAAATGCCATTATTTTGTTTAGACTTTGCTTTTGAGAAGTGAAAATTGACATTCGTTTGGATTGTTTGACCCTCAATTACAACTAAAGTCATGGTGCGATATTTCTATATTTTTTGCCAGAACTTACATCATAATCCAAATTACAGTATTATAATGAATCAAAGAGCGTTTAGGATCGTTGATATGTCTGTTATCAAAATACATAAATTCATGATTTTTTAATATGTTATTGTGTACATTTATGGGTTTTGCGTGAATTAGGATCTAAACGATCGGATGAAAAATTGTCGATTTTCCGACCTCAAAAATCGTTTTTTTTAAATGTCCGCCATTATTATTATTTTTTTTTTTTTTTTTTTTTTTTTTTTGTAAAGTTCATCCTAGTTCATGCGATAGCGACTTCAATACAGAATAATATCCTGTCACAAAAGCGCATGGAACTGAAAACTGGATATAACCTACAAAATTTTTTTTTTTCTATTTTCCAAATTTTTTTCAGCCATTTTGAATTTTGGTACAATCACCTGTTATAGCTTCCTAACATAGTTTTTTATAACATATATTTTTTCCAGGTTTTTTTTCCACTGGCGTGACACCTAAAAAAAAAAATGTAGATTTTTATTGGTTTTTGTAGGTTATGACTGACCGGCAAAATCGGGTCTTGGGTCTTTAGTCAGACTGAGAATTGGGCACACACGGCTTACCCACGAATATCTCCTACGGCACAAGAACCAACCCCTTTGCCTACACTGTACACAACCCCTCACAATTACCCACATTCTAACCTCTTGTCCCAAATTTCTTAATTACATTTCTTCTCCAAACCTCACAACCCTATTTGATCCTATCTGTGACATCTACAGCATATCAAAATCCCATCTAAAAATTGGTGAACGCGTTTAAAAGATATTAATATTTTTCGAAATTTTTAAAATTAGTTTCCACACTTTGGGGGTTAATTATTAAGGGATGAAACTTGGCCAAATTTGTGTTAGTCCTGACGATAAAAAATAACGGCCATAATCGGCGCGGGGCACTTTACTGCTTCTTATTCCCCTACGACCTTTCCACCCCCAAAATACTTACAAGGAAATGAAACCACAACGATTTTGTGGGTTGGTAATTTTAAATTTCATATTCAGGCCACAAAGACAAAGTTTTTTTTAGGATCATATCGATTTTCTTCAATTGTAGGACGAAAGTAATGTGAAATGACCATACGATAATCAGAATCAAAAATCGGGTCGACTTGTGTAATTTATGCAGATTATGTAAAATACAAGGCCGGAATATACATAATATACTTTCAAAAGGAGAATGAAGGATTATACTAATTTAAGCACATAGAGCATCAACATTTAAATTCCTGTTTTGATGCAAATTTTACACATACAAAATTGTTTTTATCACCATTATAAAGAGTACCTGGAAAATATGTTGGTACTTCACAGCGTTGATAGTTTTATCAATAAAGTGAAGATGTCCAACTCTCCGCGTCGACAAACATCCCCAAACCATAAGTAAAGCTGGGAACTTGGCTGTTCTTCTCACACAATCTGGGGGTGAAAGGGTTTTTCCGGGTTTCGCATGATCTTTTAGCCCCTTTGTCCTGCGTAAAAATCAAACCTGGACTCCCTGCTCTAAATGTCGTGGTTTTTAAAATCCAATCGTTCCTTCTTTTGTTTGGTAGTTAGAAGAGGCTTTCCTTTGCCTGAAGGAATTTCTTTTTAATAATACCTTTAACTTACGATAACAGACGTACATAATATTTTATAATAAGCCATATCCCAATTTGTTTAACAAACACAAATGTCGGTGCAAAGTTCTTTCCAAATTGTTTGTTTCCATGTTTCAGTAATTGCTGGTACCATCGATTGCTGTTGCTGCTTCACAATTTCTTTTAGTGAAGAAAGATCTAAAGATGATGATATTCTTCGCTTTTATATCCCCTGTTATTTTAAAATTTATTATATCTCGAACCGCAGACCGCGATTTGCTTAAACTTTCGGCTATGTAGATTTTCCCTTTTGATAAGCATTAACAATGGCTTTCTTAATGTGTTGATTTACTTTTGCCACGAGCAATTTTATTTGAATTAACTCTACTTTGAAGCATTAACTTCAATAAGCCATGTTTTGCAGAATGAAAATAATAAATCAATAAATCGTAATGTATTTTACGTAATGAGAACAGTTCTATTAAAAAGAAGCCAGAGTAGGCGGACAATTTTGTTTTGTTTATGTTTTTAGTTTATAACGAAGATGTTTTTCTAAACAAAATAGAAAACTCTTCTCAGTTGTAAAATTAGAAAGGAATTTAAATGAAACTATATTATACTGTCTGGCACAAATTTTCCTGTAATGGAAACTAATTGTTGTGTTTTCATTGCGTTACATTTTCGAAAAAAATTGAGTTAAGATTTGAAAATGACCATATTTTAGCCATTTCTGAAAAAAAAATTTAAAAATAACAGAATGTAGTAGCAGCGAAACATAACTCATATCAAAGTTTCAGTCCTGTACTTAAGCTTTAAAATATTAGTTAATTATAAACTTTATTAACCATTTAACTTTTTAATTTCTTTTTGAAGAACTTTTTCTGCCTGCACACTAAAATATAAACAAATATTCTAAAATGTACAATTTTTTAAAAGTTCTGTATTTGCCCTTTTTGATAAATAAAAATTATAGTTGATTCGTAGATTGATAACACTAGTTTACAAGATTTTTGTTCCCTTAAAAACTTTACTAAGTATATTATTATTAAGATTCTCTGATTTAAAAAAAAATAATAAAAAAATTCCAACACGTCACTTTTTAAGAAAAATTGGGTTAAAAATTTAAAAAATTCCTTATTTATCCATTTTTATAATTCTTTTTTAAAAATAAAGGGATGTCGTAGCGGTCCCAAACTTAGTTCAAATGAATGTTTAAATTTTATACTATAGTTATTAAATATCTGTTAATTAAAACCTTTTTTCACGGTTTGTTGGGGAGACAAGAGTTTCATTAGAGTTCCACTTCATTTCATTTATATGGCAGAGGGTTAAGATTTGTTTAGGGAACGAGTTCTTCATGAGTCTTTCTTTTACGATATACAGGGTGGACGAGGGGAAAGAAATTCCACTTTTATAAATATCAGGAAGTCTCACCTTTCTGTGTCCTGTGTATAAGATGAAAACTACTTTAGGTATTAATTTTTTAAACTTCTTCCTTGTTTCAAGTGAAAATTAATCACATTTCAGATTTCTTAAAGAAGTTTTATTTTGAACTTTGTTTCATGACTGTGACTGTTTTTTTTTTTTTGCAAATCATAACTTATTTTGATTAATTGTGGGAAAACACAAATGACTTTTTTTTATCTCCCCGTCCTTAGCTTAAAAAATTAAAATACATTTAATGCAGTTGGTTTATCATTTGTTATCGTTTATTAAAAAAATATTTCGGAATCCATGTTTAATTCCGTTTTCTATCATTTTACTTACAGGTTTTTTTTTTTTTTTTTTTTTTTTTTTATTATTTCTTTATTAAAGTATCTTCGAGGAAGGACGTTCAAAGAGAAATTCAAGAACTTCCCCATTCTGGTGCATCTGCAACCCAAAATTGTATGAAATTGAACTCTGGATTCGACGGGAAAAAGGGAACATTACTTTCTACTCACTTTCACCGAACACAAGATGAAAAATAAGAGAGCTTCCGATAAAATAAGCGGTGTGTTGGAGAACTCACTCTACAATAAAGGTGCGAAATGAATCGGTTAGCTGGCATAAAAAGGTGAAACAAAATCAGCAGGACTGCCGTCAAGGATTACATTAGGAGCCGTCTCTGGGGTGCTCAAGCTTACATATATGCAACCAGTAGAATTTATGTCTAAAGGAGGAAAACATTAGGACGACGATTAATCAAGCCAAACAATGGTTTCTGAATGTATGGACTGATTGGCCTGGAAACTCACCGGACCCTAATCCGATTGAGCACTTGTGGGTACGACTTTAAAATTCAGTATTTAGGTATCCAAGACCAACCAACAGAATTATAGAAGTGTGGACACCTAATGTCCTCTTCGGTCACTGTAATACTTTTAAGAATCGAATTAAGGAATGTTTAGAAAAAGGAGGGTTACGACCAAATATTAATTCGATTAAATCTCAACACGATACCTTAACCTGTTAACCGGGTATGATGAAATTTTTGGTCATACCAGGAACATAGCTCCATTTCGTCATGGACATTTCTAGATTTTGTCGAAATAAATATAACAAAAGGAAACAAATGTTATATATTTTTCCAAATAAGTAATTTCCGTAGATTACAAATTCGCAAATGTTCAATTAGGAGTGGTTTTCAAGAAAAATAGAGTTAAAACAAGCAAAAGATCGTATTTCAGCCATTTTTGAATGATCCTTAGAAAATAACAGATTTTCATAGAAGTTCATAATATGATTTCATACACGTTTTACAAATAAAAATTATTATATAAAAACTTTAAACGCGTTTTTCCAAAAACTAATTTTTTTTAACTCATACAAATCAGATTTCAAGTTCTCTACTCGATAGATTTAAAAAAATCAACAAGTATTCCAATCGTTAATAGAAATACTAGATCCTAGTACAAAGAAGTATACCTCTTTTTTTCACATACATAGTTTTCCCCAAAAAATGGGCGATTTTTTACATTTTAAGAAAAACGGTGGTAAAATTTCTAAAAAATTTTTTTTAATTATAGGACCTAGGAAAAAGCCTAAATAACAGATTCCGATTTGAATTTTGTCCTTATCTTTTCCAGGAAGTCCACGATGATTTGTACCAGTGACGTATACAAGACCCCCTCTTTTATTTATTACTAAAAATTAAAAAAATAGATATAGAACAATGTCTAAAAAGAATTTTCCGAGTAAATATAATAGATTTCTTAAAAAAAAAATCCCGAAAAAGGTGTTTTTTTTCAATTTTGAAAGCGATTACCCCCTTAAATTGAAGCCAGAATCCTAATTTAAGGATATGGAAAAGCACTAGTCTTCAGACTTTACTTACCGTCTTGGGGAGCATGATTCGTCAGGTGAAATCTTCATTCACTATCTGTTGTATGAAATAATGAAAGCATAGAAAAAATTACTTCCAAACGGAATGTGTCGGAAAATTTGAAGGTGTTTCTTATTTTTGTATTTTAGGATAAGGTTAAAATTTCCATTTGTGTTACGTTACAAGTTTCTATCACAATCTGTTATTTTTTAATGATTTTTTAATAATGCCCGAAATACGATCTATTGTACTTTTTAACTCTATTTTACGCGAAAATGGGACCTAAATGAACATTTTCGTTTACGAATTCGTAATTTGTGGAAAAAATCCAATGGGCGCGAGGAAGCGAACAATCGCTAGCAGTTTGAAAGAAGAAGGGACCCGCGTGCATGTGTTCGGTTATTGTCATTGCGCGCGCTACTAGGTGTTTCCAATCATTGGATTGTAGTCTTCAATAAAAGCTAATTAAGTAATACAAGCTAATCGAAAACGTTAGAGTTTTTAACGTAGTCAGCTATTAATAATTTTTTTAGTTTTATTTTAAATTGTAAGCAGAAAATTAAATTGATTACCTTTAAATTTATACTACAAATACTACAATAATTACATTTAAACTTTAAATAGCATAAAGAAAAGGCGGGAAATCCTTTCTGCTTAAAATTTTAACTATACATTTAATGACAAAGTATATTTTTGATTACTTCATTCGGTTATATTTTGTTTCACTAAGTTGGTTATAGGTTTTGATACTGTTTGACTCTGTTTTTTCTTCTACTAGGAATCGTCGGTGATACATGATAATGAAAAGATGGGAAATAAAAGTAATTCTAGTTCTTCTGTACAACCTTTTCTGCGGTAAAAGGTAGCCTATGTCCTTCCCCAGGATAGTATTATATTTTTTTATCAAATTTTATCGGAATCTGTTCAGCCGTTTAAGCGTAAAAAGGTAACAGACAGACGGACAGGCAGAGTTACTTTCGCATTTATAATATTAGTGTAGAAGTATGGATTTAGCTGTACCATTAGACTTTCAACTTTACTAAGGAGTTAAAAAAGACGCCACATGGTAATAAGGAGCATGAATGTGGTTAGTTGAGCTGGACGGCTGCCCCCTAGAAAAAACCCCTAGCTACGCCAATGGTGTTGACCAGTGTAATCAATAAGTGAACAACAATTTTTTTTAATTACTTTAGTAGATGTAACAATATTACTTTGCACTACGAAGGATAAAGTCCCCATTGTTAAACGAACTGAAAAAAATGTGTTTAATTGCACTACTTCGAAATTCTTTTCAACAATTTAACATTTAAGATGGGAAGTAACTTTCCGTTCACCCTGTAAGTGAAATGACCGAACGTTATGTAGGAGTGGAACTCTAATGAAAAACTTGTCCCCCAAATAAACTTGACAAAGATTTAAATTACCTCATATTTTATAACAATAGTATAGAATTTAAACATTTTATTAAAGCTACGTTTCAAACTCCTACGATATCCGATTTTTTTTTAAAAAATTCTAAATATGGGTTTTTTTTTTAATTATTAACCCTACTTTTCTCGAAAATCAGAAAATCTTTTAAGGGTATAAAAGCTTTAAAACTAGTGTAATTAAATGAAATAAAAGTGGATACGGAACCCTTCTTCATGTGAAAGTCCGACACCCATTTAGCCGATTTTTATTTTACCTTTTTTCTCTTTTTTTTTATAAAAAAAAAAAAAAAAAAAAAAAAAAATTCAGCTGTGGAACTTCTGTTGGGGCTCAATTGGGATCTGTTAGCGCGCAATTAACGCAATTTGCCCGCGTCAGTAGGCCCCAATTGTTCCGGGTGCCACCTATCATGCTGGCGAAGCCCCTTTTATTTTTTATTAATCTTTTTTTTTTTTTTTGTTTTTTTTTTTATTATGTCTCTTCGTGAAATTCCCACAATTTTTCACATAAAAGTGTATTTTGTTTCCTTCCCTTTTGGTGGAAGAATCCCCTCCCCTTCTGTGATAGATATGCCAAGAAAGTCTCAGTTCCACAGCCCGTAAGCGCCAGAGTGCCGTATTGAAGAAATTTTCTATGCGGTACGGTGCTCCACACACTCTTGTGGATCTCTTCGGGGGCACACGTTTATACCCGAAAGGGGTAAAAGGGGAGCCCCCCAATAATCAGTATTTATTTTTTGATAGTGTGGTAGACGCGACACGGCATTTATATGGAATAGTATGTATATGCCGGAGTTTGTATTTATTTAGTTTTATTCTTTTTGGGACGACCTATCTCTACAGCGTTCGCAGTGACTGCAGCAGCAGAAGCCGTGGCGGGCAGCACAAGAACAGAAAAGCCCCCCATTCGATGGTAGTGTGGATGAGCTTTAGACTAGATTCAATATGAGAGCTAAATTTCCTCACGAAAATACGGTGAAAAGCCGGCAAAAGTAGAGCTTTCGTTGATACAATTGTATGGGGGAACAGCAGCGGCGGCGACGACAGTGGCTCCCCGAATGGGGAGCCCCAGTATAAAGTATATATATATGATTGTATGTGTATACACTGGGGGGCTCCCACAAATACTAAAACTATTCCGGGAAACTTTGCGCTTTCTTATACTAATGCTATGAATTGAATGGTAAAACGGACACAAGCAAAAATAAAAAAGAGCAGAAGAAAATCCGAACGGAGCCCGAGACTGCCAGAGCAGCTCCTCTTCGGCCCAAGCAAGCACCAAGCACCAGTTACAGCCAGCAGCAGACGCTGAGACTTCCGTAGTCGAGGTTGAGCGCTCCTCGAAAGAGTCTCCTCCGAAAAATATTTCAACGACGACGAAGACGACGTAGACGACGATGATAATAATAATTTTAAAACTCAGTTTCTCGGTCGGAACGGACCCGACGTCCGTTGCCACTTTAGTTAAAACGGATCATTCGGGCTGGACGGTTGGCGGCCACGGGGTCGACTCCAAAAAGGCGGAAACATTACAAAAAACACAAAGTTTTCGCCCCTATTATTTTGTTTTATTTTCTTTGGTTTTTTTTTTATTTTTTGAAAAAAAAAAGTCGCAAGTCACCACCCTATAAGAAAAAAACAGTCGCGAAATATTCGAATCTTTTTAAAAAAAAAAATAATAATAATAATAATAAGAAATTCGGTCGGTTGTGTGAACATTTTGTTATAAAATTAATAAATACAAAATTTTTAAAAATCGGTACAATTAAGTGCCCTATAAATTTTCTACGATATAAGGCTGAACTTGAGTGATTTTCTGTTTGTTTATTTTTAATTATAAATAATATTAATAATAAAATTATATAAAATAAAATAAATAATATCTTTCGAAACGAATTCGGTGATCAAAAGTGAGTGAGTCCAAGAAAGCATCGAACACGACCGCCCCTTAACAAAATAAAAATAATAAAGTGATCGGTTACATAATTTCGCGCCCCGTAAGAATTATTTACTTATTTTTTTTTAAAGAAATTTATTTGAATATTAAAAAAAAAAATTTTTTTTTTTTTTTTTTGAGTGAGATCATTTGAGAGTGGCCCACAAAGTTTGTTTCGTTATTGAAGGTTTTCGAAAAATTTGTTTTATATACATATATATGTAAATTTTAATTTGTTTTACTTCATCCCGAGAAACTGATTGCGACGCACGACGACGGTGAAAACATATTTTAACAAATTGCGCACTAAAATATTTGCCCCGGAATCACCAAAAAGTAGCCAACGGCGGCGGCGCCGCAGGTCGTGAGCCAATAAACAATTTTTAACCCCCTCAACAAACAAACAAAAGAGAAAATTAAATTTCTTGTTTTCCGTAATTTCTTTTTTTTTTCTTTATTACATTTTACGATATATATACAATTTTTTTTTTTTTTTGGCGTGAAGTGAGTAACCAAAGCTTCGATTGACAAAATAAAGAGAAAAATCGGAAAAAATAATTGTGTGATTTCAGCCTGTTTCAAAGTGGCTAAAACAGCAATGAGCCGCGCGCCGACGACGACGACTGCCTTACCATCACTCACAAGCGCAAAATGTGTGATAAGAAAAAGCCACCTTATCAGAGAAGGGAAAATTTTCAGCCTCTTAAGTCGGCTCGAGATCGGCATTTGTGTGCATCGACAAGAAATTTCCCTCCAAAAATATATGTATATATAAAATGAAATATAAAATTTTTGAAAGAAATACAAATCCCAACTGACAGCCATAAGCCGATCCGATCCGATCGCAACATCCTTTTGAAAGGATATGGAAATGGAACGGAAGTTGTTTTGGGCCATTTGATCAATGGAGAATTGAAACGAGCACAAGCGATACATCGCTGGAAATAAAATAGAGATCAAAATGTATAAAATCCAATGACTAGACTTTTAAAACTAAAAAATAGGAGACATTCTGGATGAAAAACTGAAAGAAATCTGCATGGAAGAAATTGCAGAGGAAAAAACTGAAAACGCAGAGGATTTCACAACTTTGGTTTTCTCTGGCTGAGTAAGTAAAATTTAAATAATATATTATATATATGTACTTAATAACTATGTCTTAAAAATAATAATGTAGAAGGAAGTGAACAAGTAATTTGAAAGATTAACACTCATTCAAATCTGTTTTTCTTCACTTTAACAAAATGTATTCTAAAAATGGGCAAAAAATTTATATTCCAATTGATAAAACGGATATTGTCCAAGAATCGCACCGTATAAGAAAAATGACTCAAAAAGAATATATATATATGTACAACCAAAAAGAAGAAATCCACAAAGACACACACAAAACCGGCGGCAGTAGGGAAAAATTTGAAAGAGTCGCGCGAAATTTTTCGCAACTTTTCAGCTTCGTCGGTTGTGTGGTTGTCTTCTATTTTTGGTTAAATGACGTCAGCCTCTCCGTTGTCAGAGAGACCCACAGATGTTCTTGAGGCAAAAAAAAAAAACATTTTTTTTTTTTTCGCGAATTAAAACAAATTTTTTTGTATTTATTTTAAATTTTTCTTTTCGTCGGTGATGCGGTGGTGCGGCTGGTGATCTTCTACAGCTGGTTCGCTACTATCACCACAATTGGAGCAAATAGCAAACGAAAAAACAAAATAATAAAAAAAAAGTTGCATAAATGCGAGGGCTGTGGGGCTTGTTCGGAGGCCACAAGAGATATACTCCAATCTGGAGGTGAACTCTGTTGTGCCCGTTCACTAGAGCCGCCCGCATAGTAACAAAAAATCAAATTATATATTTTCTTGCTAATTCGTTAAAATTTTTGTAATCACAATTTAAAAAAGAAAAAGAAAAACCAGTCAAGGTTTGCACTTTTAGCTGTTCAATTTTTCGAGTTTACAACCTCTAAAACTGGCCCAGATGCCATAAGGTTGACCTTTGAGTCCTTTGCTCTTTTCATGGGTGATTCTTTTCTTTAAAAAATATAGAAGTAAATTTGCAAAGAACAACAAAACATTTTTCTTTCGATATGAACGACAAATGCGATTTTTATAATGACAAATCACCATAGGCAATTAATTGCGACGATTTCTTAAGAAAAAACTAAAACAAAAAAAAAACAAAAAACCGAATATCTGATGAGTTGTGCTCTGTCTCAGGTAGTTGCGATATGCTGCACGGGGCCCCCAGGTTGGAGGAAAAAGACTCTTGTCGGGCAGAACGTAAAACGAAAATTATTAGTCACTGACTTCCAAGATTTTTTGAATGGTTTTTAGAGAGGCTCTAACTGGCTGGCGATTGTCTGGTTGTGCGCAGTTGTTTAAATTTGCAACAGAAGCATATCATAAACCAGTGAAGCCAGCAGAAGAGACCCCTCTTTTCCACTTTCCTTATCCCCCTCAATCCCAGACCCCACTTCTGCCAACAAGAGGTGAGGTAGGCAAATACCCGAGTTTATCTAAAACTACGCGTAAAACTATTCTCTTGTTTGTTGTGTATACGATTTTAGAGAATGCCATGGAATTTGGAACACTGCAGTTTTTCTCTGGTTCTTTATTTTACCATACTCTGGAATTTAAAACTTTTTGTTAAATTAAATAAATTGTTCATATTCTATAGAAGAACGCAGTAGAAAATTCTCTCTTTTAGTTGAAATTCCTACATTTAAATAAATATAAATTTCTTCCAGCATCCTTTATACCTTGTCGAAAATAAATATCTTTAGAACGTTGGACAAGAATATCCAAGAAAATTATTATTATATCTCATGATCTTTCCAATTCAAGAATTTCCAGAACAATTTCGCTGCTCGGAAGTTTACAATCTAACTATATAAAAGTTCATTCATATGTGACCTAATAAGGTCTGACTGCATTTAAGAAAAAAAAAGTATATATAGGGGACACAATCTAGATATATAAAAAACAAAAAAAAAAAAAAACAGAAAACCAGCCTTACGCCATTTTTACGCCATAGGGAAATACATAAAATTAGGTTATGTCTCTCTTGCCCTATATAAAAAGACCTCAAACAGTGGGTTTAACAGACTGCAGCACTCCAACTGCGCAGGTCTACTAACTAAGTTGAGGCAAATAGCAAAATATATGTCTAACATGTCCGCACTGGCTCATTTTAGCTATTGTTGTTCTGTGAGAAAAACTGGTTCTTGTTATAGTACGTCATTGGTGTTGAGGAAGTTACAAAAATATAGTGCAAAAACAAAAAAAGAAATAAATAAATTCATATATAGAATAAAGAAGTGGTAATTCTTTTGTCTAGCAAGATACAAGATAGTGCTGACATAATTTTTCGAGTATTACTAACAATTTAGCACACTTAGCTACAGAATATTTTTCTCTATCTTCTGGAGTGAAAATATTTTTAACATGATTTATTATTAAAAGTCTCGTGATAAGAAACGACTCAGACTGAAAGCATTCCATTTTTATCAAGAAAATACCCTAATAGAATTAAATAAAAATTCGAACACAAATAAGATTGATAGTGTAATGAGAAACTTTCTATTAATAGAAGCGGATAATTTGCTTTATTGCGTGTTGGTATTTTGTACCTTATTCATTACCTTTCGCGAAAGTAGACAATTTTATTTTAGGACTACATTTTCATTCTGTACCTTTTAACATGTTGACTGCCCAGTTTTATTCAGCCGCTTATTCAGCTATTGCAGGCCACGCACATGTGCGAGACACGGCAGTCAAAGTGTTAAGACCCTGTCAGGATTTCTCTTTTCTAAGTCTGTATGAAATAAGTAGTAAAAATTAGTAATCATTTACTAATTATTAAAATAAGTTCCAAAAATGTTAAAAAATTATTCGAAGTTTTATAGATTTCTTTTTCGCGTAGAATTATAGAAAAGATCGAATACAAAGAGTGGAATATAAGTCAGGGACTGTAAAATAAAATAATTGTTGTTACTAAAGTTCAATTTAATATTCGGCATTCTTTTTAGATCGAAACAATTTACCCAATAGTTTCCCAACTTTTTTAAGCCCCCTAAAAAATACAATTTTTCAAATTTCAATTTCTTCATATTTTGAAAGAGAAAAAAAAATTTTTGTAAGAGGGGCCCAATCTAGAGAATAGGAAATCAGGATGTAAAAACTCAAATCCATAATTTTGGCCATAGCAATTTCAATCACTAAACGAATTTAACTTAAAAACATAAATTTATCCGCTTTCAAACGCTGTAAAAAAATGTTCTATTTGGCAGATTTACTTGAAATTTTGGATTTGAATTTTCACTAAAAACCCTTGGATATTATTTTTTGTAAAAATCTGTTCAAATCTACAGTCCCTGGCCAAAAAATTACAAACACCTTTAAAATTTCATAAAGTTTTCATTCATATATATTTTATAGTAGAAAAAATTATATATTTGTCAAAAATTTATACATAACATCAAAGAACAATACATTAGGGAAGTGATATCAATAATAATAATAATATTAATTAATATTTAGTGTTGCCACCCTTTACTAATTTGACTGCATTGATTCTTCTTGGCATACTCTCTATGCAAGCTTTGATACAATATTTTATCTCAGGCGCCTCATGCCATATTTTTGTAATATTTTCGATCAAGATTTGTTGATTGGTATTATTTTCTTTGTAAACTAGCCTCTTAAGTTCATGCCACACATTTTCAATAGGGTTCAAATCCGGTGAATTTCCTGGCCATGGCAGTAAAGGAATATTTTTATCGGAAATGAATTTTTTTACAAATTTCGCGGTGTGGCATGGGGCGCCATCTTGCATAAAGGTGAACGAAGATGTCCAAAAGCCAATTTCATCAAAATATGGCAATGCTACGGTCTCCAAAACTTTTTTATATTGGTCCTGCTTTATGGTCCCCTCGACGAAATAAAGTGGTCCTGGTCCGTTAACTGTAATTGCTCCCCATACCATTACAGATGGCGGATGCTTGATGGTTCTCTGAATACATGACGAATGAAACTTCTCTCCCGTGCGCCTTCTCACAAATCCACCGGCTTCTGTAAGGCATTGGAACGTCGATTCGTCTGAAAACACTATCTGAAAAATATTTAAAAAAATTAAATATTACAATTAACGCTTGTAAACTTATGGATTCTGGAGGAATATCAATATTTACCTTTTTCCAGTATTCTACACTGAATTGCGAATATTCAGTAGCAAATGCAAGTCTCGCTTTCTTCATTCTATTAGTTAAACGTGGTTTTTTTACCGGTCGCCTGCATTGAAAATTGGCATCCTTCAATCTTCTTCGCAAAGTTCGGTCCGAAATTTCAACGCCAGCATCATGGACCATTTTATTTAGTTCCCGCAAGGGTGCCCTGCGACTCGCAGCAGCAATTGACACCACCTTGAGTTCTGCTCTAGGCGTAGTTTTTTTTTTTCGTCCACAGTTTGCCCGCTTTGACGATGTTACTGAAGAATTTTCCTTCATTTTTTTCGAAATTTGAACCACGACATAAGGTGAAACACCTTGGAGACGAGCAATTTCTCTCATTGAGTGGTTCCCCGTTCTGAGTAGTGCAGAAATTGCACTTCTTTTCTCATTGGGGATATCTTTATTACGTCCCATTATGAAATCTGTACAAAAATATAGATTTTCATTAATATTGCCTTTTTGTACCGTTATAATGTCTCAAAATGCAGCAATTTGACTACTTACCCAACAATTCAATGTTTAGTTCCAAAAAACTTTACAAACAAAACCAGACTAAGACAAATTATTCAATTTAGACACCAAAATAAGACAGTTAATTCACCTGAAGCACTTGAACAACTGGCACCTCTAACATGAAATAACCGTTGTTTTATACTTTTTTAACCTGGAAAAAGGATCAACTCATCGTTTTATTACCGTAAACTAATTAGGTAAATCCTACCAATAAACATTAATATAATAAAGAGGTATTCAAGAAGAAAGCATGAGGACAATTGCAGGTAAAGATGAAATGTGTAAGTGTTTGTAATTTTTTGGCCAGGGACTGTAGTTCTAGTGAAAACGCCAAATTTAATACTATTCAAAACCCGATTTTATTTATTACTTTAACAACATTGTGTTTAAATTTGAGCAGCTTTGTTAACAATTTGGGCCTCAAGAAATTGCAAAATAACTCTTTTTCCCTATAAAAACATTTTTAAGTAATATAAATGAATATAAATAATAATATAGACTACTCCTTGAATTTGTAAGTTACTTTTTTCAATCTATAATCTATTTTTATTACATATTTTACTAAAAACGAGACACTTTTTCATCAACATGCTTGTAATTTATTTTGTCTTAATTCTATATTTTAAAAATTGTTTGTTGATAGACTATAAAATATATTAAATAAACCACATGCATTTTCTTTATATACTCGAACATTTTTAAATTAAAAAAATATTCTCACTCGAATTAACCGAGCACACAGCGTTATCAAAAATGTGAATATAGAGGAAAAGTTTAATACAAATAAAAGTAATAAAATACAAAAGAATAAACAAAATATTGCATTGATCACGAACAGTACAGTTTTACATAATATGAATTTCCAATTCAGCTTACATAAAAAACATTTTCGAAAATATAACCCAATAAATGCTGTGTTTGCATATATTTTTCATTGAGGTTGAAGTGAACAGGATTTCATTTAATTTTTATGCCTTTCATTAGTTGAAAAGCTTAAAATGAAAACCTTGCAAAGTGCCAAAAAAACACGCATTACGATTAAAATGGATATTCCATCAATTTAGAGAGAGAACCCAATTTAATCGTAAAATCGACTGTTCATCTTGTTCACATTGAGCTCATATTTCATTTATTTTATTTTGTTTAGTGAATGCGTCGTCTTTTGTACGACGAATCGAAATTTATGTCGCTGAAATTCTAAAAGTTATCGAAAAAAGCTCATGGAATATTTATGGTGATCTAATCCATCATTACTTATCTCCCTAAACTTTATCCTCATGCAGCTGCATTTGTGCGATTTATCAGGCCAATAGTTTCGTTTTTGTAGATTATAAATTTAAAAAACCATCAAGCATGGATTTTGGAAAGTTAGAGTCGAGAAGTTTCTTTGGTATAATTCTTAATCATTTATTAAGATTAGTATCAATATTCGTAGTTTTGCACTTTAGCAAAATCCCTTAATTAATAAACAGACTAAGAAAAAATCTTTATCTTAATTCATTATAATTTTTTTAACAAAATTTTCGTAACTATGAAAAGATGTAACATTATTTTTAGACTTATCCGTCAATTTTCTCAGGATTTTATTTGAGGTATCCAAGAATTCTCTGGAACTTAATTTAAAATATTATCTTACAAAAACAACACATTTTATAGAACTTTTACAGTTTCATATTTTCTATAAAATCATTTAAACATTGCAAAAAGAAAAGCTGCTAGTGTTTATGGCACTTCATTAACACTAGAACTACCGAAGAACAAGATTGTAATTTTAATAATTATTCTGCACTTTTAATGTAATACGCTTCTCTCTGAATTTGTAATTATAAATGAATATGTCGTAATTTTAAACTTTAATAAGTTTTTGCATAAATCTTAAGAGATGTCTTTGAAAACTAAAATAATTAATTCAAGGGAGGAATTTAGTAGACGTCAATTTGACGGCTCTTAGTAGTTCTAGTGTTAATTTTTAAAAGCAGTTAAAAAATGCATAAAACAGGTTTTTGCGGTTTCTGTTAAATTTTTTATAATAGGGCTACTGATAATTTCTATTATTCTATATTTTTACAAAATTTTGTTTTTAGTCAATACTTTCGCATATAAGGCCGAAATTTTGTTTGTTTAATTTTTTGTTTGTTAAGAAGAGTTACATTAAGCTCTCAAAAATTACACTTGTTGTCTTCTTGAAATTTTTAATGATTATAAAACCTGTTTGTCCTCACCTAGTGCTGGAATTAAAATTAAAAAATAAAATATTTTTTTTCTTTCTCGAAAATCAAAAATTGAGGGTTAGACAAAATTTGTTTCTTTCTCTAAATCAAGTTAGATATTAAATGAAAAATCTTTTCCTTGTACATTCAAGATCTTTTCTAGTCTGTATTTTAAATCCAGAAGTTTTTCATATATTAATAAAAACATCCTTTATCAACTTTATTTCACCCTCTGAATTCTGAAATTTTGTTGATCGAGAGAGAATTTTTTAAATATTAGAACAAAAATAAAGCAAGGGTGTTTTTTAAGTCCAATAGAAATATAAATTTAAAAAAAGAAAAAAGTAACACAGAAAGTTAACTTTGAATTAAAAATGTTTTTTTATACGAAAGATCAATTCACGGTCTTAATATTTAACAATAGGTCTGTTCGTTGACAATTCTGCGGCACCCCAGTGCGCCCTAGTTGCACTGGTTTTTAAACGTCAAATGCCAGTTCGGTGTTTTTTGAGAAACCTGGGGCGCCCTGGTTTTACCCCAGATAATATCCGGTGTAAACTCAGGGTTAATGACGAATATCAGTTTAATTGTTATTTATATAATTAACTCTTTTTGCGGGCACAAGAACATAACTTTAGCATTACGATGTGAACATTATCAAAAAGTAGTGGTTTTATTTTATAATTTCTGTGCAAAAGGTCAGATGACAGTTCTCCTTTTTAATAACTGACGTTTCGTTTAACTGACAAGCACTGGGGCGCCCCATGTTTTTTGACAGTTTTCAGGGCGCCCTGGGGTGCCACAGGTTTTCGAGTCAACGAACAAACCTAATGACTTCGGGCATATTGCCACCACGACTGTTCTTGGCGAAACGCATTCTGTCAGTCCAATTTTGGGTCACTTCTTCGAGCAATATCGGCCGTATGCCACAAATAACACGAACAATGTAGGCCTTCAAATTGTCAATTATTGCTACTTTATCAGCATAAATCAGTGACTTCACTTAACATCTTAGGAAATAGTCGAGAAGTATCAGATCATCTTTGAGGTCAATTTACCAGGCCATTTCTCGAAATCACTTTATCGCCAAATCGTGAATTTAAATAAATCTATGGTTTGTGCCGCTGTATGGCACATAGTGCCATCCTGTTGAAAACACACATTAATTTTACTTATTAACAAAGCTATTAAGCCAAAATAAACGACGATTATGTGCACTATAAAAATATCGGGACTACTGAACATAAATCTTATATAGTGCTCTCAGAATGACATGCATGGATTGATACTTATCCTTACAGGAAGTTGTATCTAAGCTAAAAAAAAAAAAAACCATTTAGTTTATAGTTTTATAGAGAACAAATTTAGATCGTTTTTTTTTATACCATCATATAATGTCTTTCTTAACATTTTATCTCTATGTAAAGAATCAGTAGCTAGTTGAGTTAACTGAAATCTATTTTTATTACTCGCAGACCAGGTGAGTCAGAAATTATAGTGCTTAAGTGTTGGCAGGTGATAAAAGCACTATTATATATAAATTGTATAAATCACCCCGGTCTCGACGGGGTGCAGCTGCTTCGTAGAAACTCAAATTCCAACACGTCCCCTGTCCAAGTTCAAGTAAAACAATTATTCAAGAGCCTCGTGGACTGATTCCAGTAACGCTCCAATCCAACTCCAAGTTCCACTGTCCGGAGCTGGGGAAGTGGCTGGCTACTTGAAAGCGTCACGTGTCATTAATTTTCCGCGAAGGTGACGAGCATTTCTTTCCAAGTAACAAACCGAAAAGAAAGAAGAAGAAAATCGACCAGAGAGAGAGAGAGAGACCGAGAAGTTAAAAAGCTAAACCACAAAATTTCCCAAGAAGTGCGCAATGTTTAAGATTTCCTGTTCTTACAAATTCATGCAATCACTTTCCTCAGCCTTCCCACTGCCTTCCGTCAGTCGTCTCTCCTGTTTTCTTAAAGACATCCAATTTTGGGCAGTATAAAAAAGAATTCAAGTTTCCTTCTGTCCCGAGTGTCGCCCTTATCGGCGCCAGAAACAAGCAAAACGTTTCGTGAAAAAAAAAATTTCCTGTTGAACAAAATTAGATAAAATCAGCAAGGCAAATCCGGCAGATATCACCGCACACCGCAAAGGTGCAAAGTTCCTGTTATCACCTTCGGAACGTGCGAAGGCGGGAGTTTTATCAACAAAAAAATTTTTTTTTTTTTTTGTTGAAGATTTGTTAATCCCATGCGTTGGTGGGGCGCGACGGAGGAGGCTCGAACCGATTTCACCAGGTGGATGCTGCTCTACCTGGCGTGACACAGATTTCGATAGTAACTGAATGTTAAAAAATTGCTCGTGAAAACAGATAAAATCCTCGGAACTGGCGATTTAATTTTTCAGTTTCAAAGTTGGAGGGGGCGAAACATAAAGTTTTATCCGATTTACTTTGTACTTTATGGCTATAAGAAGCGAAGCATTAAAAAGTTTGTTTCATTCAAAGAATTTTTCAATGTAGTAAATCGTTTGGTTTTAATGGAATATAAATTAATAAACTAAACGACTGTCAGATTGGCTTAAGGGGGATTATCTTTTTTCCCACCAAAAATTTAAAATTCTCTTTTTTATTACGGAATATTGATAGTTTAACTATTGAAGAACATTTCGTTATTTTATATGCTATATATAAAGGTTGCTTTTTTAAGATTTTTAGTTTAGGTTTCGAAAAGTAATTTTTTTAAGTTCTTATTACAAGTCTAATTCTTGACCACTTCATCGAACATTTTGGAGCCCTATATCCGCAAAGACACGTCTTATGTTGACTTCCAATGGGGCAATTGAAGTTAGTTTATCAATATTGACAGGTCTGTTATTATTGCTGTATGGCACGTAGCGCCGTCCTGTTGAAACCATAAGTCGTCAACATCAATGTCCCGAAGTTTTGGCAATTAAAATTGACGGTTACACGTTGTCCTGTCACATTTTTTAATAAATGGCTCGATGATGCCGCCAGCCCATAGACCGCACCAAACAGTGTATTTTTCTGGGTGTTTAGGTAGCTCCGGCATTATTTGAGGATTCTCATCAAACCAAATATGACACATCTGCTTATTTACGTACCCATTATCAATTAAACATTCGATTCTTTACTAAACTTTCAAAGCACTTGGGTAAAGATAGTAATTTGGCAATATCTCTAAAATTAACAACTCCATCACGTCAACCCGACTTGTAGAGTGGCTTAATATATGAGACAGGTTAAAAATAAAATAGAGGAGGGGAAAACACAAATCTACAATTTTTTTTTAGCAAATATTACTATCAAGTTGTCCAAAGCACAGTTCAACGTCACAACAATCTAATTGAATTAGTCCCATATTAACAGCAGAAGACATGCTACCAAAATAAGATTAAGCATCCGAAACCCCACGCCAATTATTAGTATACACAGACTTCAAATGTTCAGCAAACAGATCACAACTTTCTGGGAAATTATTAAATATAATTCCATTGAATTATATATTTATAGATATAGATGAACAGCACCATTTAGTATTAATGTAAATAAAGAAGGCTTTACTATCGTTTTTAATATTACCCTTGACTGAATGAATATTATACATTGCTTTAAAGAAATCTATGCAGGAAGTGATATTCTCGAAAAATGTTAAACTTTAGAAAATATTTAGATTCAGTTTGATTTGACATGTTTTTCAACCTTGTCAAGCCTTTGTTAAACCAACGAGGATATAATGTTTAATATTATAGTGCAATAACTCAATAAATTTTGCCAAGTTGTCAGAGCAGCTTTTAAATTCAGTATTTTAAATAATAAAAATTATAAATCAATTCATAGCTTCAAAATATAAAATCTAAATATCGACCAAAATAATTACTTAAATTATTCACTTGATTAAGGTTAAAACTAAAACCTGTCTTAGTCCTAGACGACGGGATGATTGGCGGTTGAAAAGTAGAAAAGAAGTTTTCTTTGGGCATTTAACAGATTTAGATATATGTAAATAAATCAAATCTTGTAAGCTATTCAAACATAAATTTTTGCGTTTAAATATAATGAAGCTGAATTTCCAGATTTAAAGGAAGTACATTTTTTTTCCTACTTATGTATCTATAAAAGTACGACAGCCGACAATTTCAGGTGTTTTTTTTTTTAAATTGATAATTTTAGATGTAAATATTACGCTGTTCGGTATAATTACTAAAACGTACATATTTCTTGCCCACTCCAACCAGTCAAAAAGGAGTCCCATAACCTCCCGAACTTCCACAACGTAACAAGTTAATGGGCGAAATTATGCAAAATTTATGATTTATATTAGTTCGCGATAATTTGACCACCTATGCGTGTATGCAAATCACACAGTACGTGCCTTAAATGGAGCTCACTTTTAGCCAGCCGAGGCGGCGGTTTCATTTCTATATTTTATATTTACTTTTTTCATCGGTTTCTTTCCCCCGAAGCACTTAAATGTTAAAACGAGCGCATAATTAGCGCATTTAGGTAAATGCAATTAATGTCGGAGCCACTTGATCTGGTCGATAATCACTTACTTGGCGATTGCGCCTTTAGGGAATATTTTCGTGATAAAGTATTATAACTTTGCCACAGTTTCGCTTGAAACTGCTGAACGACTTTATCACGAAATTAGATGCAATTTGAGCGGGTTTTAGACCTTCTTAGCAATCAGGAAAATGGAGAAATAGCCTCGAATGGGTACACAGTGACCTGCAGTGGAAAGCCAATTTATACGGATAAAAATAATTTTTTCTTTCTTTTAAACAAAATATTTAATATGTTCTGTAATTCAAAGGTTTTCGGGGCGTTGAATCAATTTTTGGGCTAATTTTTAGGCTTCCATATATCCAAAGGGAAAAAACGAAATCCTTATAAGAAAACTCGTGTATCTGTCCGTCTGTCACATCCGATTATCTCCGAAACCATTCGGAACTTTAAATTACTAACATCATTTAAAAGGGCTAGTTATGTGGAATGCAAAAATATATTTTTCATAATATTAAATAGCATATTTAAAAAGATATTCTGAAAAGTATGCGAAATTTTCGAAACTACTGGACCTAAAATTAAAAAAAAAAAAAATCAGTAAAAAGAACGCCATACTTGAGGTTTGCAGGAAAATTATAACAAAACTCCTACGTTTTATAGATTTCTAGAAATTCTAGAAAATATGACCAGATTTCTTTTTCTTTATCTAGGGCTTAGAGGAGTAAAAATAGAGAATGGCTTCACTTCCCTTCATCGCGCGACAGTAAAAATCATATTTTGCTTTATCTGGCAGCGCATTGCACAAAATGTTAAAAAAAAGAACCCACAAAAACAAATAAATTAATTAAGTCTATTAAAAAAAAATAAAAATAAGCTCTTCAATTTTTCAATAAAAAAAAACATATTATGTGATGTGAGCCACCGGTGGTACACGCCGCCAGATAAACCATTCCCGTGTGAGCGACCGGTGGTACACGCCGGATTGAACTTGTTAATTTTTTGTATATGTCGTCGGTTGGCTGACAAAACTGATCAAGTGAAAAAACCTACTTTGGGTAAAAGACGACCTGAAAATTTTAGGAATTACTTATTAGAATGACTATAATTCTATTACATAATATAAAGTCCGAGTTTCTAGCCAAGATAGTTAATAATATAGAACTAATTTTTTCGAAACAGTATAATTAATAAACCAAAAATCATAATTTTTTCACTTGGTCAGTTTTTCCAGTCAACCACGAATATTTCAAAAATGAAGATGTTTTTTCCTTTAACATTCGAATTTTATAAAAACTTCGATTAAGTACTGGATAAATAACGTTAATTTCTTTATTTATTTATTGTTATTCAAAATTTTGAAAACTTTCTCCATCTTTGCCTAAAATCATAAAAAATTGTACTTTTTAACATTCTGACTACACCTAAATTAGAAATAAGTAAAAACAAACTTTTCGCACATAATTTCAAATGGTTTTCCCTATTAAAAATTTATTAGTAGTTTTATTTTCAACATAGAATTGGAAGAAATAATAATGGGCATAGTTTTTAATATTTTCAGATGGTTTTTTTTTTTTTACCTGAGGGTTGAAGGGATATAAATAAGAGAGAGAAATTTCTAAAAGACAAGTATTTTGCATATAATTTCAGATGTTTTTCAGGACTATTTCTTCATCCCTTTTTCATCTCTAATGTCTGCAGGTTTACAAGAAGTAAAAATCTCGAATTATATGGAGGGATTCTATTTTAGCCAATGAAACTTTCGAATCGCGAATTGTATAAATATCGTTTGTACTGATTCAATACGAATTATCAATTGAAGTATTGACGCACAGTACCATATATAGATTTCAAACGATTGACACGAACTCCACTTGATAATGAACTAAAGACACATAAAGGGTTTGAAGAGTAAAAAGATCATGAAAATCAGCTGAATTTCTCTTAATAGATCCCATAATGTAATCTGAAGTCACATCAACATCACATATAACATTGGGATCATTAATAATTACCATATCAGTATTATATGAATATTGAATATAACAAAAATTCCCGAAGATGGTAAAAAGAGAAATTTTCTCTGGACAATGAATTGATCCCTTTCGTTGGTTTTTATTTATAGGTTTAGGGAATAAAAATATTAGTCATCCGTGACCGGTACCCAATAGCTGAATGTGAAGCTGAATAAAACGAGGCAGCGAAAGGGTTAATAATATATAAGTATTCTGTAGATATACTAAGAACCATTTGAAAAGTGATACTATACTTTTTAATTAATCAAAAGTAATACCAAAAATGGACTTAGCTTCTGAAAAAACATATCTAAACTGCAAGCTTTTCAAAAAGTTGGACAGTTGATACAATTTTTACTTATACCTACTTATTTTAATGAATTTTGCAAAATCGTCATTTCTTCGGGTAAATCGAGTTCTTAGCTTACTATGCCGCAGCGGAGGTGTAATATAAGAGCGATTGGAGCACCTGGGGGCAATTGGACTGGAAATGGACTGCGGTGAGTGATTGCGCGTGAATGCGGTGTCATAAACCAATTGAAGACAATCAGGTTTTGGTCCAGGTGCCGCGCGTTCAAACATCCCTCTCGTTTGAGAACCCTCGTCAAATGAAATCGTAAACCCATTAAGATATTTTGCGCGGGGCCCATTGGGCCTTGTTAGCGCTTCTAAGTGGCTTTATTTATGGCCTCCTGAATCGGTCTCCGATCAGGTAACTTCCATCCGGCCTGATTAGGCCCCAGATACTTCGCATAATGCGTGCTTGTAAACTAATGAAAAATTGTCCATAAAAATGGGGCTCATCGGATCGCAGACCGGTTGCTTGCTACTCCGCTGACACAGAGGACTGAGAAGCGCTATCTTCTGTTTTCCGAGCGGCGATAGGTATGTCGGCTCGTGTTCACTAGGAGTGGTGTTTATATATACAATTCGCAATTCCTAGGCGAACATTGTTATTATCTCCGCCTAACGGAATTGATAGGTCTATTAAGCCCATCAGGTTTTTCTCGGCGTTTACTTTTTGTACATTTTCCCTCATTTTTTCCCCCCAATGAAGCCCCGGCTGGGGCTTTTCCCACTATGACAACGTTAAGTGCCCGTACAGCTCTCGAAGGCTTTGCTTTGGCTTGCGCACCGACTCAGGGCTCAATAGCATTCTGGGTGAGCACCGACGTGATTTATTGGCTGATAAAGTGCCAATTTGTTAGAAAAGAGGGCACCACGAACAAGACATTCGGTGGAACCAAAGTAGTTCACAGCACTTTGGACGCGGCGGCGCGCGCCTTAGAAACACAAGACCCCAAGTCCCCGACTAGAGAGACTCCAGGAAGGAGACGACTGGGAAATGTCTTCAAATAAAAAGTCAATTTGAATCAGTGCCAATCAGCGCTGGTGGGATGGAACAGCACAATATATCACACCCTAGCTCTTGTACTTTGATCACTTTTTATAGTGAAATATCGCTAGACTTAGCCTAATGAAATCATTCAAGTATTTATTAACAAGCATTACCAGGAAACTTCGGAGGAATCGTAATTTTGCGACTTAATATTATTAAAAAGCAAACAAATACTTTAACATTATGGGACGCCAATTGGCGTCCCACTTACTTAGATATTATACTATACTCACATCAGTTGATATATATCGACCAACTTTAAATTTAATTAATATAGTTCTTTTGTGTAAAAAGCATTTTCCAAAAATACTATTTCAACTATATTTTCTGAATTTCATTCAAAAATCTAAAAACTTGACAAAGTTACAAAATGTAAGTGCCTGCAGTCCTTTAGAAAATATCTATCGAAAACTTCTGTTTTCAGAAAAGTAAACCCGTAATATCTTGAGATCTAATGAACCGATGGACTTCAAATTTTAAACAAATATTCTTCATTCTATTGTCTAGTGGCCAACTTCTATAATATTAGTCTAGTGGGTGGCCAACTTACATTACAGAATCGACTTTTTTTCTTAAAAATCTGTCGCGATCTATTAAACCAATATATTTATATTTTTTTAATAATATTTATTAATTGAAAAGAAGCCACAGACAATTTTTTATTTTTTTATCTTATCATTAATGAGAGGTCTACATGTCTCCAATCAAGCGTTCATAATTAAAAAAAAGTACGATATTTAGTCTTCGTGAATTTTAAATATGGAATTGCCGATTTACATAAGTGTGTAGATCCAAAACACTTGTTTAAACATATTCGCTACATTTGGTGATATTGGAATAGTTTTTTCGATTGACGCAAAAAAAGATCAAAAATTCTTCCTTAAGTTCTCTGGCTTGTAAGATTAGATAAGTTTGTATAATCATGAAATCTGACTAAAAAGTCTTTAATCAACTTTTTAATTTTTTAACGTATTTTTTTTAAGTTTTTTCTATGCATTCTGATCATTTAAATTGTTGTCTTATTTTTTCCCTTTAATTCTAAATTTACAGCACTTTCTATGTACAAGTATCCTTCCTACATCACAGTTTTGCTCTTTAAACGATAAGAAGATTGCGGGAACTCTCGTATAAAACGGCAACCTACAACACGGTTTCATTCTAACATGGTAATGAAATTACGGAAACCCTCGTATAATGCTAAATAACACGATTTTGATACAATGAAATTTACTACAACCTTGTAAGGACTAGCAAACACATTAAACGATTTTTTAAAGAGGGCAGAAGATGCAAAAAATTCTAGAAAAATTATTTATTTAAAATATTTTCATATTTTTAATGAAAATTGTTGAATTTAAGAAAAACAAAAAATTTAGTTTCAAAAGCTGTTCGGAACGCACAACACGGTTTCTAGGAACCTATCTTCCAGGGATACCTGTATTATAAAATCTGCAAGAAATGCTAAGTCAAAGAACTAAGTCTCATCATTTAAATTTGCAAATTTTTGATCTTACTCTTGCGTTTGTGGGTTGTGATCGACCAAAAATCGCTTCGAGATCGACCGGTCGATCGCGATCGACTTGTTGGCCAACCTTAAAGTTATCGTAGGATTTTTTCTTAAACATATATACATATAAATAAATAAAGGTCGAATTTTATAGTACAAATCCGCATTCTAATGGCCAAAATTTTCTATTTCTATCTACTTTAAGAAAATATTTTTGTTTTTAATTTAATATAATATTAACGAACGGCTTCTTCGGAATTACATCGACATTTTTTTCATGAAAAAAAGAATACTCCTAGGTGCATGTAGCTCCCTAATAAAAACTCAGTAGCTTTCAAATAAGATTACACTGGATTAGACAAGAATAACCTGTTTACTAAGGGGCTTTGGGTTCGATTCCCACCTGCCCTTTTTCTCACGTATATCTTTAAGCAATCATTATGCGACAGGCGTTAACATTGCGGTTGATTCATCACGCTGTTCGTAATGTAATGCAAATAGATCACCTCCTTTTGTTGTTCACGTTCCCTTCATCTTAAATTGCCGAACTGGACTTTAATGCATTCAAAGTTTACTTTCTAATAAGAAAAAAAGGAAAAAACTTTCTTAATTCAGCTATATTAAATTTGAAACTTAAACAAAATAGTGAATCCGATTGAGAATAAAGATTCTGGATTTTTTCTTAAATTTATGTTAATTACATATTTTATTTATTTGTATATTATATTGTATCTAATGTTCTCTTCTCTTTTTTCTAGAATCTTAATATGCCGGGCACATTAATCTGCATCAGCAATACTACACTTACAAAACGGTATGTCAAAGAAGATAAAAATATCGAACAATGACAGTGAAACACACTCTCATCAAATTCATAAATAAATATGTTTACTGACCCAGCCCAACTGATTTATCTGCAGTTACTTAAAATTATAATTTTAAAAATCAAATTAAAGTACGATGACTTAGTCTAATTCTAAGTAATGTGAGATGCAAAATTTTAAGCCTTGCATTGACAAAAATTCGTATTAATTCGATGCATTTTTTCTCAAAATTTATAATACTTTTAAATTTCTGTTGATAAGTTTGTAGCTCAATGTAGAAAGTGCAAACAATATTTCAGTACCCAGAGTTCTTTATTTTTATTAGAAGGTAATTGACAAGGAAATTTGTCAACACTGTAATTTTAAAAGAATTTTTTCGTGAAGAACAAAAATTCTTTATTTTAATTTACACCCTTTGTTTTAATTTAAAATAAGCAGGTGAATTACTTTTTTTTTTTTTTTTTTTGAAGAATTTGAATAACGTAAATAAGGTGTTTTACATAAGATTACAGGGATCTTTCCAATATTAATAAATTCGATTACTATTCCTATGCTATTTAATTTAAAATTAGAAAAAAAAACCCTGTCAAGAGCGAGTCGGGCTCACGTAATCAGGGCTCCGTAAAACATTTCGACAGTTCTGAAAGTTTTCCTATTCTGTGACTCAAAACCTTCTAACCCTAATAATATCAAAAATTTAGGTTTAGAAACCTAGAAGGATCAAGCGGATCGCTGTTTTTTTGCACATTTTGAGCTATATCTTTATAATCAATTCACCAAAACGATTGAATCCTTAAAAAAATTTGTTTTTGAGGAGGATGAATCTTTCAATCATAATGTTTGACTTAAATTCATTTCAATCCGTCAAATTTAAATTTTCTACATCACATCGTTTTCATGAAAAACAAACCCTAAAAACTACAATTCGAAATTTCAAAGTTGAACTGGACTATCAAAAAGGCCAATCGTACCTAGAATTTAAATATTAAGGCAAAATATAAATAGTATAACTTTCATCGAACAAAATTATTTAAAAAAAACATGAAAATTTCTAGTTTTACTCGTTTTTCTCCAAAATAATATAAAAAGCAGAAAAATTTGAAAACAACACCCTAGAATGATATCGACATTGAATATAGTTGTCAGCAGTCTCGAAAATTACCCTATACCTATATTAAAAACGGTGTTCGTTTCGCGCTTGATTAATTTTAGGAATTGTAATATATTGTGTGTTTAGTGAAGTTTTCGAGTTTTTAAATTTTATTTTGTTGCTAACTAATAAAGATCTAATCAAAAATGTACTTCCTGGTAAATCATTAAAGAAACAATAATTTATAAACAATTTCCCCAGAAAAAAAACCTTTTTATAATCTAATAAAAAAAGACATAAATCTCTTTATCCCAAGTATCCTTTATATTCTGTCTTTTCAAATCCACTAAAAACCGACGTATATCTGAACTCAAAGTAAATTAAGTCGCGACAAAAATTCATAAATCAGCCAATATGTCGGCGAGTAAACCATTTAAAATAGCAAATCGTTCCTTGTTCCGCTCTTCCACTAGATATGAAATATTATAATATCAAATGGGAGTTTTGCGCTAACCATGTTAGAGATCCGGATAGAAATTATAGTTCCTATTTTCGTGAGAACGTTACGAAAATGTGAAAATTTGCACATGACAGCGTACCAATGTGCATTTTGGTGAAAATTTTCAGTTGACTGCAGCCAAAAGCATAAATCAATTGAATCCGAAATATCTCTCTTCCTAGTGTACGCCTCTGAAAATTTTCTAGTGTTATCTAAATATTTCAGGAATTTTTGGAGAGGGTGTATAACCTCAAAAATTAGTGCTAGACTGTAAGGGTCAATAATAATTTAGTTTAGAGGGCACACGTGGAGTTAGACTAGAATATAGAATGCCAGATAAGCCAAAATCATAAAACAATATACGCTTTGTTTTAACGCACACGCAGCAGCAGCATACGCAATGCACAACACCGTCTAAACCCGATGAAATTCGAATCCGAATTTGTTGACCTGTGTCCACTTCGTTCGACCCTCTACAAAAATTCGCATTAGAAGACGATAATTAGCTGTACGGGGGGGAGTAAGAGCAGCGTCAATTGTTTGTCTAGACGAATTTGTTCCCGTGGTGCTTGAGAATTTCAAAATTTTTGTTGATGGAAGCACTTTGTGGAAGCCGCACGATGCCGCCACTGTTTGGCGACAACGGCGGCAACGGCGACGATAATGACCACAACAACTTTTACTTTATATAGTAGGTGCCATATTTAAAAAAAAGAAGTTTCAAGTGCGAAAATTTGTTGTTAGGGGACTTCCGACCACCAACTACTGAACGATAACGACGACGACGACGATGGTTCAGTGGAAGGGCGGTGGCACCATGACATTCGAAATTCAAAGACCATGTCTCCGATAGTAGTGTGGGTTGTGGCAGTGACAGTGGCTCTGTATGTGCGAAAAGTCAGCCTGATAAGGGTGCGCTCATCGGAGCTGATAAGCGCCGGTAATTAAACCAGACAGCCGAGAGCTGTCTTGCTCCCGCCTCCGCTCCAACAGCAATTCGGGCAGGTGCTCCGATGGTATGCTTTAATTAATTTGTGCCAACACTGCGGCGAGCAGGTTCCAGTGCCTCATTAAGGTGGGCACCAACTTAAACGGCACCCGCAAAGCTCTCAAGCTGAAATATGGTATAAAAAATAAAATAATGAAAAAAAATATATATATATACATATATTCAGCACACAATCGCCCACACATATCACACACCTATACACCAACTGTCCAAATGTGCTGCGGTGGTGCGCAGGTGAGCATGTATGACGTGGTGCGGTGTGGTGGCTGTTTTACCGCAGTTCCCAAAACTTCTGAATAATTTAAGACACTAGCGAGATTATTAGGCCTTTAGACACTTTCGTCACAGAGCGATCTCTCGGTGCTCGGTTACGATGAAAATTCATTTGGTATTAATTCGGTTAGCTAACAATGGGTAAAAGGGGTAGGGGAGGGAGACCGCGCGGCGGCGAGGCGGCACCAAAACTTGCCTGATTTTGCTATATATATATATATACTATATGTACATATATGCGAAAGAGCCGACAGAAATCTCATAAATAATAAGGTAGGATTATGCATTCATTGAGTGCATCGAGCAAATTTGTAAGTAGAAATAATTCATTAACCTGCTCGAAACGAGATTCGAAAGATGTTCACATGCGAACCGAAGAACGTCTTCTCAAAGTATAACAGTAAGTCTCACGTCAAGTTAATTAGCACCGCGCTAGATGGTGTGAGTGCGGTAAATTTCTCATAAAATAAAAATGAGGAAAAATTGCACGAAAACACATAATGTGATTATCTTAGGAACATAAATATCTTAAGTCTGTGAGTTTCGGGTAATTATGGGGGTCCAAGGTCCTCAGTTTAATTGTGAGAGCACTCGAAGGCTTTTAAAATGAATTTCCGCATTCAGTTGCACTATTCAGCTTAGCATATTAAATTGCTGAATTGCACAAATGATCTTATAAACGAAATTCGATTTTCACAGTCTGCTACTTAATTCAGCTGAATATAATCAATTGTGGAATTAAGCAGATAAGTCACTGCAAGCTGCATTCAAAAATCAGTTTCCTCAGTCGATAGCCCAATTCAGCTTAACTTAAAAACTTGCTGAATTGCACATTCTTTAACTAGAAAGCATTCAAGTGCCTTGATTTAGAGAAGTATTCTTAATCATTAATTGAACTCATAAAATCAGTTTCTACAGTCGACTGTACAATTCAGCAACTGCTATTATAAGGCTGAATTGACTGCAGAAACTTAATTCTCATTATCACGTAAAAAAAGTGCACCTTGGGAGTTTTATACTTCTTCTCTCGACGGTGCGGTGGTTCGGCGTAATTTAATAGAAATTCAGTGTTAAATCTAGTCATACCCAATCTTTGTTTCCGATTTACAAACTTAAACATGCTGACAAAATACAGTAAAAACTCCACGATAATACAAAATCATTCACTTTGATGTCCGTTTTGTTTAAAACATAGTTCAAAACTTTATCACTGCAAGATTTTCAATCTTTAGAACACTTCACTTATCTAAAAACTATATTAAAATTTTAGAGAATATTCATATTGAACCATTAAAAGGTTACGGGTTTCAGATACATACTGGATAGAAAAGAAATATATTCCAGGAAATTGTAACCAAAACCCTTTCGTAATTACGCTTAAAAATGCAATTTCTACAGACGACCGTTCAATTCAGCTTCACATTATCAATTGCTGAATTGCACGACTTTGGTAGCATGGCCAGGAGCCCTATCTCTGAGAGCTTCGCAGCTTCTCTTTCTCTCAATTAAATTATAATGGGACTTTAAAACACAGTCTGCGCTTAAAAGTTTATAGTTCTACTGTCGACTGTTCAATTCAGCTGAATAAGTTCAATTGCTGTATATTTGAATAGTAAGTGGTGTAAATTTAATTTAAATTAGGTTAATGAACTGATATATGATAAGTTATAATACATATAGTACATAGTTACAAAATTAGACAATTCCTAAACCTGATTCTGGATGATGTCTCGTCACCTTCTAGCTGATTTACGTTTTATGATTCTTATAAGAAATTTGCTTTTTGGTATATTTTTCGTAGTAGTTGTAAACATTTCTTCACCTGAGGTAACCTTTTATCCTATAGTCAGCAAGCTTCTCATGGAAGTTACCATTCAGTTTTAAAAGCCATCGAAATCATTCAGGTCGACTTCAATTAAATTCGATTATGTCCCTTCAACTGTGCGAAGCAGATTACTATGCACTCAAGTGGCCCTCGGATCGCGACTAAAATATTTGAAATTCAAATTGTTTCGCGCTGCGAGAGCGCGCGATCGTGAATAATTCCAGAATCCACCGAAAGTGTAAATTTCAGCGGTCTCATTAAATCGCCACTGATTCTTCGCCATCACGGACTACATTTCTTTCATCCGATCGATCACCACGTCGTCGTCGCCGTCGCCATTCTCAACGTCTAGGAAGAAGGAAGAGTCCCATGTACCATGTCGCGAGCATCACAGAAAAATCGCTGTTTATCTGTCGCAGCCGTGCGGGAATAATAAAATTATTCAAAGTGGTACAGAGCGATTAAATTAGGCGACTTGAAGCGATGATTTTCGAACTGATTTCTAAAAGCAATTTATTCAGAGTTATTCGCGGACTGCGCGACTGACTGGGGGCTTCTAATTTATTTTTTTTTATTTTTATTTTTTTATTCATAAGCGCGCTGCCGCGAGTCATGGCTTCGAATCGGGCACCATATATGACGTCAAGTTTCTGAAAACGTTGATTGAGGTCACTCCATGACTGAGACGGCGACGGCGACGGCGACGGTGATCTCGCGTCCAAAGAATCGCGACAATGTGGTGACAAAGTGGTGATCTGATCAAATACAGACGGTGTCTCAAGTCTCCAACTGCGGTTCGATGTCTTTTCTTATTATTTCACCCAAGTTAGAGCGATGTGTCGATCAGAGCCTGTGGAGAGCTTTTGCAGCACAATTGCCTTTTTGTTTTTCTTACATACAGTGGGGCCTCGCGGGGAGAGCTCCTCTCCCACATAAATTACGGAATGTGCGTGAACGAAAATTTTTATTTTTGGACCGTGAATTCATTCCAATTCGATGTCGAAGAGATGTTCGTCTTCTCCAGCTGATCATTTTCATTGCGTTAAGGAATTTTATTTTTATATTTTTTCAGTCACACTGTACAAATTCAGCTATTAATCATGTTCAGCTGAATTAAGCAGATAATTGGAGAAACTGAATATTTTAAACGCAACCTATATACGAGTTATCTTTTAATTGATCTGAGCACCTCAAAAGGTAATAAAATTTGATTCAATAACAAAACTTGAAATATTTTCAAGAAAGTCACCTTTTGAGTAGTTATTGGAATTTCAGTAATACATAGAAATATATTTGTATATAACTATATGTCGTATTTTGTCAATAATTATTTGTTCTCACTCTCTGAAGAAGGTTAACTTTAAAAATGTGCTTCAAAAACAAATTCTTTAATTTAATTTATGGGATTGAAATTGATAAAGCATATAAAAATCGCTTTTAAAACCAGTTTTGGTAAATGTTAGTAAGTTGAAATTAAAGTTATTTTGTTATTTATATGTGCGTCCAGGAATGACAATTTGTCAGCACAAACTTTATTTTCTTTTTTCTTAAATAAAATTCGACGCAAACCAGTGCAAATAAATAATTCTCCATAATTTAAGTAAATTTTGAATGAAGATGATTCTGGTTGTCACGTTACGTCACTTTCCTTAAGGTGACAATATTATACGTATAGCTGAATTACAAAGCACACAATTTAGACGTAAGCTGTCACTGTCAATCAGAAAGGAATCAGGCCTAATAACTTACTTTAATTCGTTTTACTTATTTAATTCTTTAAGGTTTCTTACCTATTATCGAAACGCTTTTTCCATATGTTGCTGTCTTATTTAAAACATTTTATAAATTAACAAAACAATAATTCTTTTATTGCAACGTCACAGACTCAATTCAGGAATTAACAATGGTTATTAAAAACTGGATAATTGTTTTCAAATTAAATTACTAATTTCAATGCACTACAATTAATTATTTAATTAATTAAAATGGCAATTATTAATTTAAAAGTAATGGAATTAAGAAATAAAGTTTAGAATTCTGTCTTCAATAATACTTTGACTTACCTTACTCTGAAAGGAAAGGAAACAAAATTTTAGTAAGATGAAAATGGTTTCAAACTGTCTCTGACTAAAATGTATTTATTTGTTTATTATGTATTTATGTATTGTATTATAATAAATTTTTCAACAAATCCATCCATCAAATTGCACACATAAAAAAAAACTGATAAAATTTAAAGCAAAAAATTGTTGGTTCAAGTTTTGACGATTTCCATCGGTATGACTCATAACAATTTGATTGTTTTTATAAGAAATCCAAAATCATAGCTATAAATAATCGTTTTTAAATTTCAATTTTATGCAAAAATTTTCCTGATCCAGATCTTGAGCCGGATCGATGAAAAAACACAGTTAATATGTCTCACACTTAATTTAAAATTCTTTATAAAAATGTTGTCATCTCCTAATTTTCTAAAAAAAAAAACAAAAAATTACCAGACATTTTAAATTAACACAAAAATAATGTCCAACATGAAATTTAATCATTATTTGAACTGCGGCCGTATCAGACATTTGCGATCGTCTATCTATTCTTTTAGTAATAAATAATTGCAAAACAGTCTAGATTAATTAAATGAAATCAACAAATAATTTTTAGAAGCGGGGACTAAAAGGCAGCGAGATAATCAAAATTTATGGCAGGTTTTCATTAAATGCAAAGCCTAAACCTAGTCGAGAACCGATAGACTGGCCAGACCATAATTTAGTAAAACTGAAATTATCCATAAGGGAGATTGCAGCGCGAACGCGTCGATTATCATAATAAATGCAGACAGTGATATGAAGGCGATAGCAAATTAAAAATTTATTGAAAATCTATTCATATAATAAAATTGTAAAACAGCCGTGTTTATATATTGGGTATTTTTATTTATTTATACGCTGATTTTTTTTTAAAGTAATTATTGGATGACTATAATTAATAATAGTTTTTAGAATTTATATCTGGGTTTTTGTTTTTTCCTGGTTGGAGATTTATGAGGGATATGAAAACTTTTCCTGTATAATACCATCTATTTTTTTATTTCAATAAGCCAAAAATCAAATCAAAAAGTTTGATTTTAAGTGGTTTTCATGAAAATAGTGCATAGAAGCTCTCAATATTCGATTTTAACTAAAAAGAATTTTTATAAAAATCGACTTATAGGTAGGCTTTTGCAGAATGGGTCATTTCGAATTTGCAATCGGAATTTGAAGGTAGAGGGGATATAATATAATATAAAAAAATTATTTATTTTCTAGTTTTAAAGCCCACTGATCTTATAAATAAAATACCTTTGCGGAGATTTTTATTTCGTGGTTTCTCTACCTTTCTTGCACTTTTAACATTGTTTTTTACCAGAATACTATGGAAACAAATTCAACCTCTTGCTTATTATATACGAAAATAATGAACTTCTGAGTTATAGAATAGAACACCACTTTGCCCTTTTCACTTTGTGACTTTATTTTATAGCTTAATAAATTATTTAAGGACTGAGCAAGAGTATGTTATTAACACGTTGAGTGCCATGTTTTACTCAGCTTCACATTCAGCTATTGGGTGTCAGTCACAGGTGACTGACGTGGCTGTCAAAGTGTTATAATAATTTTAAATTAATTTTTATTATACTAAAGGGAAATGCGGATCTATAAGAAATTATTTTTTCAGCAGTGGGGTCGATATCTCAATCCCAATCTTAAGAAAGAACATTTTTGTTTCATTAGAAGCTTCTAAAATCAAACTAATACATAATCTTAACATAATCCACTGCAATATTATGTGTACACAATTTGTAAAATCGATTTTGAGCAAAAACCCAATTGAAAGTTGAATTTTACATGTATCCGCTTTTACTGAAATGACTATAACTTCGTCAATTTTACGAATTTTGTGATCAACATTTTTCAATAGATTCTTGAAAGTGTTAACTTTAAGTCAAAACAATTTTCTAACTTCTTACAGGGAGTTTCCTTTGAAAATTGCTTTATTAATGATTATTTCGTTAGTGTCGTGAAAAGATATAGTAAGAAAAAATGTTTACTTTTGGACAAAATTAGGAAGAATCAAGGAACCATGAAATTAGGATCTACCGCGTCACATCCAGATCCCGAATGACACGCTGCGCTAGTCTCTGCTTGCTTTATCTATTAATTTTTTTAATTAGCTCGCTTCGACAGTCAGAAAACAGAATGGAAGAACAAAAAGCCAAAAAAGAAAAAACCGAAATCTCGAAAGGATTTTCTTAATTAAAAGCCACTCCCAAGACTTGCTAGGCCCAGGGGGGCCCATTCCTCCCCTTCCCCGCAGCCCCGCAACAGGAGAGCAGCTCCTATCGCAAAATCAACAAAAGATTCCTGTCAGCCTGAATAAAGGATTGAGGCCTTTGTGTGAAGGCACGTGATAAATGAATTCACCCTCCAATTTTTCACTTCACATCCAGAGACATCCTGGCCCCATTCTGGAATCTCTGCCATGATCCCGCGGTATGGAGGAGCACACACCATCACCGGTGTGCCGATGGCGATGGCGGGGCTTCCAGGTCGTGGGGCGCTGGTACTTTGCCCTTTCTAGCATTTCATCCTCCTCCTTGTATTTCTCCCCGTGGAGTCGCCTCGGGTGCTTCTCACATATTCACTGCTCTTGAATTTTTTACGATGAATGAGGCAATCTTAAACCATGACCAAGTTGCGAAAGGGCACACGCTTCTACCTGCAGCAATGCAGATGGACACTCAATTAGCTTCTAAAGAGGCTGAAAGTCGCAGCTCGTTGCACATCGGGGCTACTACTATCTTGGTCCTGCTTCAGTCGCGCTGGTGCTTCAGCTGCACTATGCACTGTATGCAGTTAAAAGAGGATCCAAATTTCCTGGGCTTAACAAGCCTCGACCCGAGTCTTCAGGAATAGCAGTTTGCATAACTTGTTACTTTGTCGCCTTTTTCACGCTTCCACCCGGACGGTAATTGTTTGCAATTTTAATGCCCTTCATCCTCATCCACATCCTCATCCTGATCCTGATCCTTCGACAAATTGGACTTAAGTGGAATTACCGTAGCGGACGGATTCTCAGGATTGACTGGATGTCCTCTCGGGCTGTGTAATACAGGATTTCAGGAGCGTGCTTGCCCCAGAAGAACCAGGGCAAAAGTCGACTACTCTCAAATTCATAGAAGAAAATGCATGCTCAAGTCGTAACCCAGAAAATATAGTATTATGCAGCCCGCATGCACCGATGTGTGCTCTATTAGCGCTCCTAGCTAACACTTTTATGAGATGGGGCCCCATTCGAGGCACGAGCCCTTAATGCTTCCTAAAGTCTGCTCAGATGGAAAATAACATACGGACGTGGGGAAGATTTATGGGATCCTTATTTAAATGTTTTATAGGATTCTTTTTTCCCAACGTTATATGTCTTCTTTCTGTTGCTAAAGGATTTAAAAGGGTTTTTTTTTTTTAAATAATATGTTAGGGATGTCATAGGTCAGTGATTCGTGACCAGTGAAATAACATTTCTCTCTGCAAAATGTAAGAATCCTAACTCAATATTTTTCTTCCACGACAGATCGTTAAAGTTACCACAAAATGAATCCACATTTGGATTTTGTTCTGAAAACGAAATGTTGGTTATTTAAAGATTACATTTATGAGACAGCACTACACGGACAGAAAAGCTAAAATTTATTATGTATTATATAAAATTCAGCCAAGTAAAACCCCTTAATACTAATTTTCATGAAATCCTGCAGAAATATTCGTTTTAATATTGGATCCGCAATTTTTAATTTCCAAATTCTGATAGAAGATTTGAAAGCAGTGTACTAATTTTAATTATGATACAATCCGTTAAATACAAAAAAATTTTGGTCACCATATTGGATTCGCCATCTTAATTTTACCAATTTCGATAATAGAATCGAACTCAGTGGCCCCAAGATGTTTTTAGTATCTATTAAAACTCTTCGAATGTGAAAAATGTTGGATCGGTCATTTCGAAATTCCGTGAGTATATTAGAAATCAGCATCGTAAAAAACCCTTAGGTACCAAATTTAATGACAATTGCTAGAAATTTAAATTTTTCGCCGCCATTTTGAAATTCAATACTTTATCCGAAGAAAAGATGGCGTGGCCTATATATTAATTTGGAATATGTAGTACCTTAGGGTATAAACTGAAAAATATCGATGCAAGCGTTTAGGCGGAATTGATATCTATATACATGCATACCATATACATATATAGGATAGAAATTCGAAATCAGCGATAAAGAAATGAAGTTTGTACTAAATTTCATTAAAATCCGTTGAAATTAAGAAATTTTGATCATAATATTGGTCCGCCATTTTCTTCGATTTACCAATTTTGATAATATTCAAAATTAGAGGCCACTGATTGAAGAATTGATAATATTTTCTACTCTTAGATTTAAACAGATCGGCTAAAGTGTTATACGTATGAATTACAAAAATGTATAATACAGCGATTTTCTAATGCTATAATTAATTTTTTCTTTAAGTTTTATACTATGGCTAAAGTTCTTAGTTATCAAATGTGGGTATAAGTAGGTCAAAAGTTTATCATATTTCATAATATTTAAAATTAAATTTTTTTAGAGCCAATTATACAATTTTTTTACCAAATCTAGATTTAACTAGGTTTAAGGTTCGAGCTCTGTTTATGCTGTAGATGTTAATTTAAATGCATTTAAAGCAAAATAGATATTTTTGTTGATAAGAACCGTACCAAGGTTAGTCTTCCTTTGTTTTTATAATGTATTCATTCAATACTTTGCCTTTCGAAAGTTATCGAAAATAACATCATTATGTTCAAATTTTTAATTCTATTTTCAATTCATAACTTATTTCTCTCTATACAAGAAATAAAAATTCCATGACTTGCGGTAATCGTAATCGCCTAAGAACTCTTTACGATCAATGCTTTATCGCGCATTGTGCAATCGATTATTACAATTTATCAAAATAAAAAGTATAAAACAATACTCAGAATAATTTATAATCTGAATTTTGCTTGAAATTTATGAATCTTCAATCTCAAAAGAGAAAATGTTATAAATTTTAACCTAGTGCTCATCGATTCAGAATTATGTGAATTGTGTAGTATGCTTACTTTAATTGGTTTTGGACTATAGTATCAATTATTAAAATTTGTTTTAAGGGTTTTTCAAACGTGGAAAAAGCATAACTATTTGAAAATTATAAAACCGGCTTGTCATTTAAGGTACTAGTACCTATTAGAATTTTGAAAAAATCTATTTTTTTTTCACCTTCAAAAATTACTCCCTAAAATATTATATGAAAATTCGAAACCGAAAACGAGATACATCAACTTTAGTGTTAATCTCCGAATCTACTCGCTCGATTTAAATAAATCTTGAAGCATTTTGTTTGTTTAAGCTTCCTTTACAAGAATCGACCACAATTTTATTAAAAAATTGAAAAAAAAATTTTAGCGTCAAAAAATATCGGAAAAAAAGATCGATTTTTGAACGTCCGCCATTTTTTTTTTTTTTTTTTTTGTAATTTTTCAAATTTTCTGGTCGATTCTTGTGTAAGACGGCTTAAAACACATTTTGATTTTTTTGTTTCATACTTGCCGTTCCAGAGATTAACTGTCCGCCATGGAGCACGCTTTTTTTGAGGGGTCGATTTTGGCGTTCTTTATAAGGCGCGCATGATTAGGATAATAAAAAAAAAAATTTTTTTTGTATACTACAAGAGTTCCTTGATATTATAGATTTATAGATAGAATTATGGATAGGTGAAATTGTAAATTGCTCTTATGGAACAACACTCATGAATACAAATCAAAACTAATCTAAAACTAACAAAAACTACACTATAATGAAAAATAAAGGAATAATCAGTGTTTTCGCGAGTTAATTAATGTTTTTACTTGAAGATTTAACTTAATTTATTCTTAATAGAACCTCAAACATACTTCAGAGATCACCTCAAAATCATGTTCGAAAGTTCTTATTATAAGAAAGTTTTTTACTAGCAACTTCTATACATGCATGTTGAAACAAACATTGACCATCTTAAGTTATAAAGAATACCTGACCAACTAACTATGAATTAGAAATTAAATTGACATGATTTCTATTTTGGCATGCATTCCCTTTATTTCAATAACTCTACTGTGAAATTGACATTATAATGTTTAGATGAACTAGGGACCTGGTTGATTAAAACCGAAAATTCGTACAATCGTTGAATCGACTAAAGCAATTTTAAAATTAAAGATTCCTCAATCTGAATATATTTTCATGAACATTTTTTTTCTATTTTGTCATCGTTTATTTCAAATTCATATGTTATTGACGTTTTGTAATTTAAGATGGCGGATTCCAATATGGCGATTATTCTCAAACTGAAGACTTTGTATGAAAATGTTGTGTATGGGGTTTATAGGGTAGTTGATATCAAATCTACTTGACAAATTAGGGGACTCAAAATGTATACCGGTACAATATGGCGACTGAAATTTTTCTTCTTCAAGAAATATCAATGAATAGTAAATTCTAAAGCTGGGTTATTAGCATATACCAAAGACTTCACATATTACAAAAAATAATCCAGTGGTGTCAAATCACACAATCTTGGTGGCCAATTGACAGGTGTATTACTTGAAATAATATTTTCGTCAACTATTTACTTTCGATAGATAAGTCTCTTGTTTCGGTCACTATATGGCACGCAGCACCGTCCTGTTGAAATCACAAATCGTCAACATCAGTATCGAAGTTTTTGTAGTCACCATTGACGGTTACACGTTGTGGTGCTACATGCATTGCTTGAGAATTCAACCAAATACGACTATTATGTTTATTTACATTTCCATTAATCCAGAAATAAGCATCATCGCTGAAATAAATGTTCCCATAAATTGAAGAGTCAACTTGTAGTTGATTTTGAGCCCATTCAACAAACATCAAACGAAGGCCATGTAGTTTCAGTTTTTGTAGCAATTGGTAAGCCTTAAGGCATAAAATTCAAAAAGTGCTCTATAAGTTTTTGTAACTGAACCCTGATTTCGGAAATAAATTTCTACGATTTGGAGTTGTTACTGCTTTATACTATATATCTTTTCAAGATGATTTGTTAGATGTTAACGAATAAAAATAACATTGTCACTTACAGCACTTTTCGGAAACCGGACGCCTCTTAAAAAAACTCCCTTTGTAATGGCTGAATGAATTTTGATGAAATAATTTCTTTCATGAACCCATATGTTTTTAATATTGCTTCTTAGTTTCTGATCTCAAAAGACTGGAATAAGATCGTAGAAGAATTTAATGAAAATTTCATGAATTTATTTAAGTTGTATATTTTTGGCAGTAGAAGTTTCCATATAAAAGAATTTGAACTGTGCCAAAGTGCTGTAAAAAGGTACCTAACAAAACTAGTTCAAATTCTCCGGTGGTTGTTTGGGGGATTAGTTTACTTTGGCAGCCCACTGGATTTTGCAAACTTAATGTGAAACTTGAAAAATTGGGCAAATTTGTTAGGTAAGTGGCTGCTGCAGTATCCAAACCATAAGGGAAATGTATCCAAACTTGTATAAGAAATCTCCCCTTTACCGGGGTTAGTTTGATAGTTTGTCAAGGTGCTTCCGCAGAGGTGAAAAGGTTCATCAGCTGATGCCGTTCACAAGTGCTCTAGCCGAATAGGTTTTCTCTAAAATATTCAAGTATTCATTTTGTATAGCGTGTAAACATGTTTTATTCATTTTATGACTTCTTGTGGTTGCTCCACCAACAGCATCCAACCGAACAACATCATTTGGGAGTTGACCAACTCAATTAGGTAGTGAATTTGGGTCCCAAAGGGAAGCTGGAAATGGAATTCCACCAGAAAATGCTGGTGGAAAAAAAAAGAAAACCGCAGGATAGTTTATTTATTATCAACTTTTGCATTTTTACTTACTGTACGAAAACAAATAAAAGACAAAAATTGAGGCAAAATGGGCCAACATTCGCGGCAATTAACCGAATAATAATTTATTCGAAGACAAACAATTTTGGACGCATATTTGCCAGCAATTGGGGCCCCCCAGTAAATCAACAGCCCGCCCGAAACGCTGTCACCATTCATCGGTGTCCCCGGGGAAGGCTCAGTCAACCACAAAGTCGTTAGTCAAACTACACTGGACCCGGGGGCGGAGGCTGGGGGCCACCTTAATCCGAACTGCTCACAAGTTTTATACATGCTTCCGGCTCGGGCTCCACATCCAGTTCGGACGACAACACATGCGGTGGGGCCCACAAGACGCGATGATATCAATCAAGGCGATGAGGTGTACTCTACACCCGCTCGATTGGGGCCCCACCACAAGATTGTTGTCTTGTTGTATTGTCGTCTTGTCGCCCCATAAAAAGACCGTCCGTCCGTATCGATGGTGACGGGAGGCACTCTGGAGCTCATGTTCTAATGGGGCCTGACGGTCCACTGACTATATCTAACTATGGACTGCTAAGTTCAACTAACTTCTAGTCAAAATTAATGGCAATTCGCACCTACGCACCCCGCCGAAGACGTCGGACTTACGACGGCGGCAGTGGAGCCCCCGCACGGGCTCCACCTTCCTTCACAACAGCACAAAAGTGGGGACGCACGCGGATCGCTCTTACATTCCGTACGTAAGCGATTTTATTCAGGCGGATGAGCAAACCAAAGTCTATTTTCGGACAGTATTTTTCTGGGTAAACACAATACCAGCGAGTGGGTTAAACTCTGTTGCGTTAAAAGTTTTACCCAAATAAATATAAAATAAATTCTCTCTACGCCGGAATTACGTAAAAGACGATAAAAGACAATTTTGGGTGAGGCGACGACCATAGACATCGTCGTCGTCGTCGTCGTCGTCGTCATCGTCACCCAAGTCGCTTTCGTCAGGATGTGAATTTTGGATGGGAGGCGGTCTTTTCATAATTCCATCCGTCTTTCATGCTTACCTAAGGGTTTAAGCTTCTGTTAAAGAAATAATTCCCTTATAATCTTAGCTTTAACAGCTTAAGGAGAAAATCCGAGCGAAGGACTATAGCATAATCGACTTTAACTTTTTTTTTTTTTTTGCAGGAAAATCATGAAAGATGAGGAGAACATATCTTAAAATATATGTACGGATGAATATTTAATATTTGAACATAATGTGTCATGAGATCTTTTTATGAAAGGTAAACTTACATAATATTTCTAAATTTAGTAAAGGTCCTGGGTTGACAGGACCTATTCTTGGCCCAACTCAGCATCGAAAATACAAATTGGGTATGTTTTGACCTTGTTTTTAAATAATTGAGGATATTCATTTTTTATGTACATACTCATATTATTTTAGAAATGACGATAAGTTCCAAAAATAATATCACTCAAAGTTCAAAAGTGATTTTTGGCAATTTTTACCCTCTTTTCTGATATACATATTTTTTTTTCTAATTGTAAGTATGAAGTACACAGTCAAATTTTACATATCTTAATTCATACACTATCTATTTTGTGAACTATTTCTCTATATTTCTTGTAAGAATTTACAGAAGTATAGTCCTGACCTAGGTGTATTTTTGAGAGCTTGCATATAGATTGGAATTTTAAGAGAAAAGTTTTTAGTCGTTTTTAAAATTTTCTATCGGTTCATGACTATCAAGAAATCTCTATAAATGCTTCTAATTATTACTACTTAGATTATTTTTATTTTAATAATTTCAAACTTTATTTTATGCTTATTATGTCACAGTAATACTCTTACAAATGATAAAAAGTCGCTTGAAATCATTTAAGTGGTGATTTACATCTACGACTTTCATTTATTTTATTTTTTTACCATCAATCATCCAGTTGGTGGGCCAACAATTGTCCTTATCAGCTCAGCTCCTTTTATAAGATCACTATATATCTTTTTAAATTAAGATATTCTTATATTTCTTGATGTAACTTCCCTGATATTATTTAATTTATGAAATTGGAACCAAGACCAAAACTCAACTTATAAGATCGTATTGGGAGATTTTTGCTGACTGAAAAACATTTTATCTGCTTTTTTGTAGTATCTTTAAGGAGGGTCATTAATTAAAAAAAAGAAATTATCTCTTAACACATTTATAGCCACTGCAAATTATTGTTAAATAGGCCCAAGTAAAGGACAAAGGTTTAAAGAACAAGAACTCATATTTTTATCTACATATAAGAATCTCAACTATAGAATGCCTGGTTTCTAAATTATTTGTATTTATAGATAACTAGCTGGGTTACCCGGTTTCACCCGGCGTTGGGTAAATAATTACTAATTAAACACTTCTCAAATGTTCTAGTTTGTTATATCCTAGAAATTGCTTCAACACGAAAACCTCTTTATGGATCATCCATCTTGAATATCCTTATCTTAACTTTGCACTCTGCGACCTTGAATAAGCAATAGCTGAATGGTGCCCCAGAGGAGACATCGGAGCGCTAAGGGTTAATAATATTCAAAATTAGTGGTCTCAGAATAATTATAGTACTAATTTTCATTAAAATCCGTTGAAATTGAGAAATTTTGGTCGCCATGTTGGATTTGGAAATTTCGATAGACCTCAAAACAGTCATTGTACTAATTTTCATTAAAATCCGCTGAAATTGGATCCGCCATCTTGAATTTCCCGCAAAACCCCTAAATACCAATTTTCATGAAAAACGCTTCAAATTTAAAATTTTAAACCGCCATATTGGATCCGCCATTTTGAAACCCTATATATTCGAAAAAAATTAGCCTATATGTTAAGTTTGAATATATACTACCTTTGGAAAAAAATGGAAAATATCAAGTCAAGCGTTTAGGCGTGATTGAGCAACAAACAAACAAACTTTCATTTATATATATATATATATATATATATATATGGATATAGGGATGGGAGAAATGAGTTAATTTTAACCAGTTTAGTTAGTTTTAGCTTTAGTACCCTTAAGTGTGAAAATTTCATTAAAACCCAATTTAGTTGCTTTCAAAGACTGTTAAAAAAAAAACAAACATCTACATCAAATGTTGCATAATCCATCACAACGCTTTAACATTGTTATTTCTGTAAAATTCACTTACTACGTACTTTAATATTGTAATTTGGAAAAAATCCCTTCAAATTGTATAGCCTATTCAATTCAATATGTCCTTCATTATCCAAACAATTTGGATGTTATTTTACAATACAACTTGATGATTATAATATTTTGTTTTCCTTTGATTTAAGGTAGGCCCAGAAATTTTCAATTGGATTAAAATCCAGCATATATTTTCTGGCAAAGGTAAAACAATTTGGGTGAAACAAACCATCCGTTTGTCCTCGTCCCGGATGAAAGCTGTATAAAAGAACCATTGTCTTGCATAAAGAAATATTTCTTTTTCCTTAGGATACTTTAAGGAAGGTATCCAAATACAATAGAAAAACATTCCTCAGGGCAGGGCATCAGAATATATTGATTGAAGTGCAGTATTATGTCGACGAAATAAATTGGCCCTGGATTTTCTTCTGCAATACAGCAAGCTACAAAATCCAAATCATCACAGAGAAAGTATGTCACACTATATGGACTTGACAGAAGTTGGAATACATTTCGCTAGATCTCTTTTGCTTTAAATTAGTTTAGAATTTTTCATATTTGTTTCGAACATCTCAGAATTTATCGCTAAAAGATAACATTTAAGAAGAAATATATTTTCACTGATTGTTTCAACGCAATTTACATCTACATATGTTTTTACCTTGCTTGAATTCTTGTTAGCTATTTTTGACAATTTTTTTAAAAATTTTGTATATGTCGGAAAATTAAAAAAAAAGACCACCTCTAATTTTTTGATTGAAATTCTTACTAGGAATTTATTTGGAAGGATCAATAAAACACGAGTAGATCTCGTATATTATTTAAAAATTATTAAACTTGGATATTAAACAAGTTTTAAAACTCGATTGATCACGTGTTATTTAGTATAAAATTAAAATATATTTTCTAGTCCAAAATTAAAAATGTTGGGGCTCACGGTTGGGTAAAATTTATATTAAATGAAGTAAATATTTCATAAAGTTGTTATTTATAATAAAAAGTTACATCAAATAAGCAAAATTTACGATGAAAAGCAACTAAGGAAATATTTGAGGTTCTAAATCCAACTTGCTTTTTAAATTTTGTTTTTTGTATTCTTAAGAAATTTGTGTTTAATTCAGAACTTCACCAATCTTTTTAAAACGATATTTAGTCCTTTAGAAATTGTTTTTAGATAATGTAACTATTAATAGGAAACCAGTTTTCTTAATTTCAAACAATGTTACAATCGCGAAATGTCTCAAATGGATTAAATCCTCTTATCTGAAATATATAAAGTGGGATTAGTTTTTTATTTGTAGAAATGGAAATTTGCAATACTTCTATGAAAATCTATCTGTATATTTTCACAACTATCTTTTATCGTGGACGGACACATACCCCTCTATCTAAACGTGTATCAAATTCCAGTTTTTCTAAATAATCACATTGAAATAAATCTGTTCAAGGCAATTAAATGCGTACAAGCAGAGGGGAACTAAGTTTCAGATTTTATATCGTTTTATCGGTCACTAGGCGGTCCTAGATCGAATAAAATCAATTTTATTAGCCCATATTTCAGCGGAGCAATTCACCCGTCACAATATAATCGAAAGCGATTGGCCTGAACGCTAATCTGTCCACTGTTCGCAGTGAGTAAATAAGCAATAATTGCTTGATTCAATAGAACTTATCCCGTAGCAGGACGGTACGTCCACGGACTGCGGATCAAAGTGAATTTATTATGAAATTTGCAAAATATTAAGTCTCCACCCAGCCTCGATAAATCTGGTGCAGTCCAAAAATTACCAGAGCCCGACAGCAGTGAATAAATGCAATTCAACCCCACACCTGGCACCAAATGTATACGGAAGGTGGGCAAGAATCATGCGAGGCACCCACCTCAAAGCGTTAATTAGACCTGAACAAAAGCAATTTATTTTATCCCTCGATCGTATTCACAGCGGTCAGAACAGGATATTATTATTGGGTCAGGCTGATGGGATGCACAATGGGGCCCCAGAAATGGAAACATACTCTGGGACTCCGGTAATCTGGACAAAAGGACTCCAATTCAGGACTCCTTTTCATCTTCTCTGGCTCCTAGTGAGGTGAAAAGAAAACTTCGATGTATCCCTGAAGTACAGCGTTATTTTATATATATATATATATATATATATTGTATAAAAGTAACAAAACTGCTCCAGATCCGGAACGTTAAAAAGGCCAAAACCAAATTAACTCAGTTACACAGCATATTCTGGACAAAAGAGGGCGCCTCCATTCGGGCAATAAAATGTAATTCAGCCGGGTTCCGGGTCGTCCTCAAAAAATGAAATTTTCCTTTAAAATTGGGCCCCAAACAGTACCAAAAAGGGGGGGAAAAAAAGGGAGAAGTCTCGGCGATCGGAGCCCTTCGCTGTGGCATGTGGCACAGCAGTCGCCAGCAATCCCGCTCAATAGATGGCGGGGACTTGATTAATTAATCAGCGCCGCTATCATCCGCAGATTATGGACGTTATGTCCGGCGGCTGCGTTCGGTCTTCCATGGACCATAGTCCGGCAGCGGTTGAACTCTTTCGAGCCTTTGCGCAGCGGCATGTCGGCGCACGGAATGAATTGAGGAAAAATTGAGTTTCATTCATTTCTTCAATTCGTTTTACTGCAAAGTGGGTCGTGCCCGGAAATTCCAAGTCTTTTTATTTATTTTTTATTTTAGATACCTTTTCACAATCTGTCCGACCAAGACTGATAATAAAAAATGCAGACGATGTGCTCTGATTTTGATTTCTTGTGGGCTCATTAAATTGCAGTGGTATACCTATTTGGAAGATAAATAATTTGAGGATTCCACTAGCAACAAGTGACAATATAACATATTTATAAGAGGTTTTTTTAAAATACGTTAGGTATTCATCGATAATTGAATGAGTCTTTCAATAGTACCTCGGCTGTTATAGCTTGGCCATTGAATAAAACCAAAGTAAAATGAATGAATGAAAAGAAAGGCTGGTGGGAGATAGAGATCGTCATAAATAAAACAGCGAATCAATTGTAGTACAATTATATGCCTATAGTCTGATGATCGCATCATAGTGGAACTTGAACCTAAAGCCTCGTAATGTAATTTTAGTGCACACTCGTTACCAACTGAACTATTGAGGTCCAATTTTCAAAGGTTATAAGTGTTATGTTTATTTTTAACTTTTAAAAATTTATTAACATTTTTCCTCTATAATAGATTATTTGAAAATTTGAAAATGTTTTATCCTCTTTACATAGTTAGTCCAAGAATTCAGTTTCAGCATTCGACTGATCAATTCAGCTTCACAAAAGCAAGCGCTGAATTTACCATTTGACTGCAGAAATTGAATTCTGAAATTATTCCCCCTTATGAGGAAAGCAAACACTTATACAATACAAGTTTAGAGTTGCTCAGCATCCAGCTTTAGCCAGACATATTTGACTTTTTTCGGTCGTGTCCGGCCAAATATTTACAAGTCCGGCTTTTTTTCAATGAAAATATCAGGAACCAACTAACTAGATTCGCACACAACCACAGTGAAATTTCGGTAGAAATGTTAATTAGTTTACTATTTTCCGAAAAATTTCTGCATTCAGAAAATCTTTTATGATTTACTATATAATTTCAATTTTTTGCAAGATCCTGCATTTTAACGAAATTTTTGTTGTTGGAAATTCATTCTTTCCATTTTTACTCCTTTTTCTTTAAGAATTAACTAAATTAATTAAATTAACTTTCTTATGAAATTTACCTGCGAAAAGTTTTACGATATGATTTCCATGGAAAATAACGTTCTTCATAAAGTAGGTTTAGATGCCGAATATTAATATTTATATATAACTAGCTGGGTTACCCGGTTTCACCCGACGTTGGGTAAATACTTACTAATTAAACACTTCTCAAATGTTCTAGTTATATCCTAGAAATTGATTCAACTCGAAAACCTCTTCCTATCTGCCATCTTGAATATCCAAATCTTAATAATATTCAAAATACCACCCCCAAAAAAATCATATTAATTTTCATAAAAATCTGTTGAAGTCGAGAAATTTTTATCACCATATTGGATCTGTCATCTTGGATTTGAAAATTTCGATAATATTTAAAATTAGTGGTATCAGATTAATTATAGTACTAATTTCCATTGAAATTGAGAAATCCATCTTGAATAACCATTGTACTTATTTTCATTAAAATCCGTTGTAATCGAGACATTTTAATCGCCATGTTGGAGCCGCCATCTTGGAATTGGAAAATTTTCGTAATATTAAAAATTAGTTCAATCAGAATAATCATTATATTAATTTTCATTCAAATCCTTTGTAATTGAGACATTTAAGTCACCATGGCGGATCCCATCTTGGATTTAGACATTTTGATAATATTCAAAATCAGTGACCTCAAAAAAATCATTGTACTAATTTCCATTAAAAGCAGTTGGAATTAAGAAATCTTGGTCGCCATCTTATACTTATAAATTTTGATAATACATATTCAAAATCAGTGACCTCAAAACATTTTCATGAAAATCGCTTCAAATTTAAAATCTTCAACCGCCATCTTGGATCCATCATTTTGAAACCCTATATATTATCCGAAAAAAAATTAGTCTATATGTTAAGTTGGAACAAAAAATGAAAAATATCGATGCAAGCGTTTCGGCGTGATTGAGCAACACACAATCAAACAAACAAACGAACTTTTATAAACAATTCTTTTGTTACAAAATAATAAAACAGCTGTCTGCTAAATTCACATTCATCAAACGCGCGAACTGTCAAACTCGCGAAGTTAAAATAATCGTTAAGTTTTCTGAAATTATCCAATTTTCTTAACTTTTCTTTCCATAAGAACCTTCGATAAAGTAATTCTCAAGTTATGGCGTGACGAAGGGAAACATGGATTCATTTATATATGTATATAAAGATTTTTTTGAAAGGTCTAAAGATTTTTTAAAATTTCCCTTATTGAAATGCCAAAGCCAAATAGTATCATATATCATTTATTTTTATTTTTTTAATTTTAATGAAAATCTGATCAGATCTCGTAAATTTGTACTTTTATATCTCTTAGTTTATTTTGCCAGAAGAATTTAATATTATTTATTCACTTTATGTTCAATAAAGAAGACTGAACATTTTAGTTGGTAAAAACTGTGATTGATTAGTTAAAAATGATTAAAGATACCTAACCGAAGTTTTTTTTAGAAAAAAAGGTAGTCCATCTTTTAGTCGAGTACGAAATATTACTGAAATAGATTCTACAACAAAATAATGACCCAAAACTCATAAGCAGAAAAGCTAAGGAGTGGTTCCGGGTCAAGATCATTGAAGTCATGTCATGACCCGCTCAGCCATCTAACCTTAATCCCATTGCGAATATATGGGGTGATATCTAAAGGATACGGGCAGTTCTACAAAGTATTGAGCTAATTATTGTATAACTATTATTGAATTTTTGTTATATCTTTAGTTATAAAGATGCAATACTATTTTTTTAAACATTATTAAATTAGAATCAGTATTACTTTAAGCGTAATTTTGAATATATTATAATATGAAAATTCCTAACTATAAAGTCATCATATTATAAAAACATTTTAGCGATCTAACTAACTATACTACTATTATTTTTAACAATATAATTTATAAATACGGATTTGTTATGGCGCGAACAAGCTGGTAAACAAAAACGTTTAGTAATATCAGACAGGTTTTACTATATAACTCTTTAAGAGTGAATAGAACTGAATGATTAATTAAAAATTATAAATCAATGAATCATTGATACTCCACAATACACAATCAATAAATTAGAGTTTAACCTCTTTGTGGTACACCCAAAGAACATGATCTGCAATGATTCAGTATTAATCCAAATTGATTTTCCCTAAATAAACTCAAGATATTCCGCAATTGACACAATTTACTTGCCCCAGACATGGAAAAGGATTACATTAAGTGAATTAAGATAACTTTGGTATAATTAAATAGTTTTAAGTAATAATAATTACATTGATCAGCCTTAATTCGCCCAGCTAAGTGTACTATCAGTTTTTTTTTAAAAACAATGCAATTTACTCAACGAGTCACAGACTTGCAAATTAAATGCCTTTGTTGGATAATTCATAAATTTGCAATTTCATTAACGCATGTCACTTCGATAAGCGATTTCCTTTCAATTTCCTCTTAATATTTTTCTTTCACATTTTGCGTTCCAGTCGAACAAATTAAATATTCATATTAAACCCATAAATGAGGGCATGTGAAGCGAGTTATCCTTTTAGCATTATTGGAGTTGTGCTGATTAAAAACAAAAAATTAAAACCATCGTCATCGCATTTTGCTGGAATGGTTTTTGTTCCGGAAAGACATGGTACTTATGAAAGTTAACTTGAAAATACATGATACATAAGTTTCACAGATGTTTTATGTGTGGAAGAAAGAATAGTTTAGATATTATGCAGTCGATGAAGTAAAAGTTTCGCTCCTGTTTGCTTTCTGAACACCCCTGTGCACCTGATCATCCTCAAAAGCTGGATAAAGTCGCTCAACTGTTGGAGAGGTGAGTTCGTTGAAAAGTTGAGCACCTGATACATAAATAGTCACGGTATTTTCAAAAGAAAGAAAACAACATAAAAGAAGCCAAACTCATGAAAGCATGCTATAAAAGAATAAGTAAATAAAAAAAAATATGTAGCTGGTGCTGTCCGGGAGTATTACACCCTTTCCGTCCGACAAAAGTCGGTTGAAAAGCCCCTACACCCCCCTGGGGGAAGTTTATTCTTCTTCCAGCCATTTAACCTCGCACGCATGCTCGATTCGCTAAATTAAAAATGCCAAAAATCACCGGCGAAACCAACAAGGTAAAGAATATATATATAAATATAAAATAAAATGGCCATATGCCCGTGATTTTTTGTTTTTTTCGCCAGGAAGTTCATACAGAGATGAATAAATTATAGGGCTTATCACCGGCTCGGGATCTTGAAAGAAAACGACATGAAAACGGGCTTAAATTTGGCCGCAACATGACTCCCTCATTACTTCCAGGGAGTGTTGAGCAATGTAAAAAGCCAGCAAGAAAAAAAAAAACACACGAAGCTCTTTCCTCCCTTTGTTGCGCTAATTTGGTAGCCCGCACCTATCCCAACGTCACGTGATATAAACCTCATAAAATTCATTTTGAAAAGAAGTAAAACAAAAAAAATTTATAATAAAAAGGAAGCGAAGAGGAAACAAGAGGAAAGGTCCCGAATCGGCGGCTTCATCACGCATAAATATGAGATTAGGTCACGAAAGTTCCGAGAGCCGGTGTACCAGCTGGGGAATCCATTTCAGCTCCATTTGGAGATTTTAAGGGAAATTCGCTGGCAGAATTTTAATGGGGAGGCCCCGCAGCCCCACAGCTCTGCCGCACAACCCGGCACCACACTTTGCGGTGGAAGAGTGGAATTTACGAGGAAACGTGCAGATCATCATTATTCAAAAATAACATACACGTGGCGGGCCATTCAGAAAAAAAAACAGAGGAAAAAAGACAAAAGAGGAAAAAAATAAACAAATATACGACCCACCCTGTGCGCCTTATTGTCGGCTTGTGAATTTGTTTCCTCATTAGTTGCGGGGAACGGATCATATTTCTTCACTTAACCCTAATATAACCGAAATCTGGGGAATCCCCGAAAATTAATTGTTCAACAATTTTCGGAACGAGCTCCTCCGTTTTGAACATAGGGTTCACAGATTGCTCTTTTTTTTTTTTTTATCATCATCACGACGTTCAGGAATTAAGATAGCACAGATACGTAGATATTAGATATTTCTACTTATACTATATAATGAAAGAATAAGAATCATGGCAAGAGCTCCCCAAAGAGATCATCCTAAACCTTGTGATTTATAATAAAGTAGCCGAATTATCCGGGCGTTCTGTTAAAGAAACCAAAATTTAAAATTAGACATAACAGAGTGCTCGAAAATTTAAATGAAAGTCCAGTCCTAAAAATTTTTCAAACCAAGGCCCATAATTCAAGTCCAATTTCCCTATCTTGCATTTAATATTACTGGTCACGTGTAACAAATTTCATCTTCTTCCACGTCCTATGTCATGTCATGTCATATATCATATGTCCTGTATTTTGTCGTATCAAATAGCGTCATACATCATGTTATGTATCGTGTAATGTACTATGTTATGTATCATGTTATATAAAAAGCAAGAAAATTTAATCCTTTTGCCATAAAAATGTAAGTGTACATTAGTGGAAAAATGTTTATTCGTATTAATTTATAGCCTATATTAACCGTGACGTGACAGCTTATGGCTGAATTGCCCGCTTAAATTCTTATAAGAAATTTTCTTCATAATTCAGCTATAAGGTTGCATAAAGTTAGTTAGAAACCATATCGTAGAATTTTGTCAGACTTTTCTTGCTACTTTTTCAAAAAAATATGGGTGTGAACATAACTTTTGAATGTTTTTTTTTTTTTTTAATTTTATTCAACAAAATGTTTGATATATGGGTAGTTCTACAAACTAAGGAAGAATTCGAGTCTGATTTCGGCCCGACATTTTTTATACATTCTGGTGGCAGAATTCAGTCTAATAACTAAAGTACAGTGTCTTTTAGCTTATCCTAAAGGGAACAGTCAAAAAATTTAATATTTTTTGATTTATGTCCATTTAAACTTAAACTTAGACCACCACCAAAACTAAATAACTGTATATAAACAAATTATGAGAGTAAGTTCAATTTATTTATTAAATTATTTATTTGTAGTTTAATGTTTATGTGTAAAAAAATACTATTATTACACAGAAACAATATTTTTAATATGATCTTCTCAGGATCCTGGATGGTTCTCAGTACCAATTGGACAGGATCCTGAGGCCAGGTTCCTGAGAATTTCTGTCTAAAAATAAAATAAACAAACCAATTTATAACTTTCAACAAAAATTAACCTAAACTAGGCCTATGCGCTAGCATCTTACATATCAATACGCTAAAATTAGTCATATTCATTATTTATTTCGTAAATAAAAATCTTACCAGGATCCTGAGAACTTCACTGATTACGACACCACTTCACTCGCCGAACGCACTAGGTTCACTAAACAACGTGTTAAGTGAGAATAGATAGATGACATTCTTTATCTCTTTCGTAGGTACTATCGACTCAGCGGAATGGTAAAGACGCAAGGCAAATAGTCTAGTAAATATTTGCTAATTCAACAGCGAACAGGATACTGAGATAAAATGGTGGGGACAAAATGTAAACAAGATTTATTTAATATTTTTGAAGTAAATACTATAGTAATTGTTCTACCTAGCCAGGAAAAATAGTAAACTTATTAATTTGGGATTCTTTTAAGACTTTAATGTATAAGTAAACGTATCACGACGCACTTTGAACTAAAATTTGTACGAGGGACACTGCAGGATCCTGAGAATTCGGCACTTTGCACAGTAATTTTGTTCAGAAAAGAATTTTGAATCTTAATTATTTTTAGTGACCATCTAGAAACAATTGTAATTAATAGTATTCCATCCAAAAACAATTGTTATTAACAATTTTTCTATCATATTTTGGCTGAGCCGCCAAAAATTCCTTAGTTTGTAGAACTACCCATATTCCTTTTAAATACACTACATTGATGGTTGATTAAAGCTCTTGAAGAACATCTGCAATGTGACCAAAATTCGTTGAATTGCGCACTCTCCTGCACGCGTGGAGCATTTTCTTCATTGCGAGTCGTTTGTGGTCCCCTTAGAAAGTCCCTTTAATCTGCTTTTATTTAATATCTAACTTGATTGAGTTAAAAATAAAAATAAAAATTTCGTGGTCCCCTTAACCTACCCAAAGAAAAACGCTTATTTTAGAAGTTATCCTTTTTTTTTGCTGTGTCTATTGTATATATATTGCAAAATAACTTCTGCACTTCCTGTGTTCTCTTTATTCAAAGGTTTGAACCAATATTAAATTATATAAAACTATCTCAAAATTCAGGCTTTCGAAGTTGCATAGTTCATACGAAAATATAGGTTGTAAAATAAAGACAGACATTGTGATAATTCCATAAGAATTTCATTTCTTCCCAAATTTGGTACGAAACATTAAAAATGAATGAATGAAGAGTGAAATTTACAACATGCCGAGCAAATTATCATTATTCAGCAATACCACACATATGGTGCGCCATTCATAAAAATGGGGAAACAAAAAAAAACGATACGTTCCACCCTGTGCACGGTATTGTCGACTCGTGAATTTGTTTGCTCATTAGCTGCGCTAAGAGCGGATCATATTTCTCCGCTTAACGCTAAAAGGACTATGATCCGGGGAATCCCCGAGATTTAATTACCTAACAACTTTCGGGACGCGTTCTTCCGCTATGAACACAGGGTGCACAGTTTGCACTGATTATAGAGTGTAGCTAGAGCTCTATAAATTCGTTGCATCGCATCGTGCTTTTTGGAAATGAAGACAGTGAAGCCTCTTGAAAATGGAAGCATCCGCAAAGGTACTTTGAGGCTGCAAACAAACGTGCTGGCACTACTCCCACAAAAAGGAAAAAATTCCGCGAACGGTTGCATCTGTGCATCTTTGCAGTTTCCACATGTATCTTTCGTTGGAGCGCAAAGCTACCCGTCGCCACTGCCGCCACTGCTGCTGCTATTTATTAAGCGTATTTTATGCAGAGGATGCTATTAGACTATTCCGCAAAGTACCTTGTTTGCAGCGGCACCAAAACTTCTGCACCGCAAACGGGCTGTGCAGCCGCAACAAAAGGAAACTTTTGTCTCAACTAATTTCGGGTAAGAAATTGTATAAGGAACTTACGGCAACATCTCACCCGTAATTAGGTTCTCCAAACGATTAATGTTGCATGAGATTGCCTCACATTCGGTTCTGGAAGTCCTTGGGGGTTTTCGGGTATGTTGACTTGCCCGCCCGAGGGGGCACCGGGGTCCGAGACCCTTGTCGGTTGAATTTATTGCAAAACATGATAATAGCACCCTGACAACGGGGCGGAGGAAGAAACTGCAATTTCGTTGTTAGCTATTCTCGATTTCATTTTTGGTGTTTTGTGGCCAATGCGACATCTTGGCAAGTTGGCCAACTGCTTCATTAAGGACTGAGATGTTGCGCCAGGAAATACAACTTCCTTGAGAGAGGGGGGACACGACAGACGGGGAATGCATAGGTAATTTCTTAATAATATATTCAAGACTCTGTAGACAATGGGAGCTCAACACGGAAATCCTCAAAATAGAGTTAAATTTCCGGGTATTTTCCGTCTTTCTTAATAGGTTTTTGGATGAATATTTTCTTCACTAAGAACACTTATTTCTGTAAACATGTAATAGTCAATAATTAAAAGTTAAGCTTCTTAAAAGAAAGTTTCAATCATCGGTCATCGGTTTCTATTACTATAACATCTACATTCAAATAAAAGAACATCGAGTAATGTCATATTGTGTAACAATATCTAAATACATTCATCTTTTAATAATTTATTTTATTTTATTTTATTATGAAATAGGCTTATAATTAATGATTTAATTTCTTTTATAAATGTTAAATGCATATTCCAAATTATCATAATATTCTAAAAATCTCCAAGTATCTCTACTTTTTCTCAACACAATGATTTTTGAAAATATTCAAATCTTCAATGCTGCTTTAAGTTCGATGATAAAAGAAAATTTAACTCATTAAATGACTGTGATAGTGCAAAACGCACCTAAAGAAGTTCTATTTCAAAAGTTTTTCAATTAAACTATAAAGAAACTAGAGGAATAAGACTTTAAGAGAACATTTTAAGCTTTATTTGATTAACTTTTGCCATCTTCAAAACTGTGGTATTGAAAAACCAAACCACTTTTAATTTTATAGTTAAAATTATACATTAGGGTGTTAGAAATATCATGGGTGAAAGAGGAAAAGAAGATTTAAATAACTATTTCAGGTAGTAAGGCTAAACCAAATAATGCTACTTAAAACTATTAACTAGATTTTTTTGAACTGGTCAGACACTTCAACAGATTTTGACCCATCTACCTGAAATTTTAACTATAGTTATAAAAAATTGGAATAAATTTGATTTTTTGCTCTAGACAAAAACTGAAAACTATTTCGAAATGGAGGATTAATTTAATTAGCTCTAGTAGAGCTCTAGATCAACTCTATACACTCTTTAAAGCTATATAGTACAATAAAAATTGAATTTGTAATAAATTTACTACATTTTTATAAAAAAAAAAAAAATTCAAATTCATCCAGAGGTTAACTGCGAAAACCTTTAATATGAAACTAGTTAAAGCACAAGGAGTTTTCAAATTGTAATCATGGGGGAAAAAACCCTTAGAATAATTTTTTCTCATAAAATGTTTGTGTAACATGTCAGGAATATATTACCAAAATTTTTAAACTAAATTCAAAGTATTTTTAATATTATAGCCTATGAAATTGGACTCATCAACGCTTTGCCGCTGTAGCTATATAATTCAAAAATTTTTTTGTAAGATTGAAATTATTTTTTAAAAGTTACAAGTGTTCGATTTTGTTTTTTTTTTTTGTTCGTTTTGGTTCAAACACACAACTTTCTTCATTGGTTGGTTGATTGGTACAGAATTCCGACCGAAATTCCTTTTCAAAATTCTCACTATTTCGGCAATACAGTACTCACTTTGTAAAGAAGTTTTCAATATTTCCCAATGTTCTTCAAGCATAAATCTATTAATTTCGTACCGCGAAGATATGATACTGTGTTTCTGTTAATTTCTTGACCTCGGAAGACTTGTCTGTGTCAAAATAACAGGTAATTTAAAAAGAAACCAACAGTCAGGTCAATCAAATTGGCCCCATATTACTCGAAGGGATGAAGAACTAAAAACCGATGCTAAAAATATCTAAATACATACATCTTTTCGTGATATTTGTACTTATTTTTGCAAACAACTTCTGAAAAAGACATCAACTAGAATTTTCAGCAAACAAATGATCCCAAACCATTTCACTTCGCTACCATGCTTCTTGTGATATTTATGAATTTTCTTTGGGAGTTCCACATTTAATATTTAACACCTTTCCCAGAGGAACTCGAAATAAATGCATCTCTTGAAAAATATTGCATAAAGTGGCTGGGTACTTAAGCAGACAGAAAACCATAAAGCCCCCTTCCTCCCCGCGAGATAAGCCATGAGTGTTTTTAACATTTTCCATCTTTTCATTTCAGGCAATCCACCTTTTGACGGGCCATCACCCGAAGAAGAAGAAGAAGCAGAGGATGAATAAGGCACCTGTAAAAGTGCGGGCAGAGGGCGCTACCAGCGGTCGTCGTCTTTAACAAGAAGCTCAAAGGTGTTTTCTTGTAACGACAAGGTAATTTTGTAGCAGCATCACGCGAACTGCATTCCTTTGATGCTCCCCAGTAAACTGGGCAAATTATAAACATACACCAGACGCTGAGCAATTTTCTGGCGCTTCGCCTGCCCAGCCCCAGCCCCACAGCCCCGACCAACCCCTCTCCTGTCTTTCCCCTAATCGTAGGAAGCACGTAAACGGGGGGCGATGGGGCAAAGTCTCAAATAAAGCGAAAAAATACAACAACAACAACGAAATCGAAAAAAGGAAACTGAAGCGCCGCGTAAAAATTAAGTTGTTTCCATTACAGCCGTTGGGGGGCGCCCTCTATCCACTATCCTTTATTCGTTCTCTTCTCCATCGTGTGGGGCGCTATGGAGCGACGGGGGCGACGCACGACGGCGGCGTCATAAACCCCAGCCTCAGCCTCAGTCAATCTTCACCGGATAGACGTCTAGCGGTGCCGTTACATCATCCACGTGCCAATTGCTGGCCGCTCCGCGGGGCTATTTTTATCGTTGGGGGGCTATTTATAGGTCCTACTTAACTATTTTCGCCGTTTGCAAACAGGTGAAACGGCGCGGATTATCGCAAGCGCCAAGTTTTTTTTTATCGTTGCGATCATTTTTGGGATGCTTTTCGCTAGAAGTGGTGCTGCTTTTATTATTGGAAGGGTAGCGGAGGGCTTTTGTAAGCGTTTCGACTATTTAAAGATGGAGCTAGAGGAAGAATAAATTGAAGAGGAAAATGTTTCTTTCGAACAATAAAATAGAAAAATTATTGTACTAATCTGAAACACTAAGCCAGTTGTATTTTTGGTGGTTCGGTACCTCGAAGGGAAAAAATGGAACCTTTATAGGATCACTTTGTTGTCTGTCTGTCCGTCAAAACTCGTTTTCTCAGAAAAAATGAAAGACGATTTTCTTATAGTGTATTATTTATTCAATTATTATATATTATATATATATTTCATTTTGGTCCAATACCTTTTACCATCTTTCGTGGAATCCACGATCATAAAACTTCTGATATTTGCTGACAAAAAACTGATCCCAGTAATTTTTGACGTCCTAATTTGAAGTAAAGGTTTTGCCGTATAACAAATTTTATAGAGTCTGGAACAAATAATAATTCGAAGGTGCCAGATCCGGGGAATATGGTGGGTGTGGTAGTACATCCCATCCAATCTGTAAAGTCTTTTGGCGTGTTACCAAACGTGTATGAGGTTTCGCATTATCTTGGTGAAAAACTATACCTTTTCTATTGATCAATTCTGGCTTTTTCTGTTTGAGTGAATCATTCAATTTGTACAGTTGATGACAGTACACTTCAGAATCGATAGTGGTATTGTCCGGTAAAAGCTAAAAAAATTTTTTTTTTATGAATATCGGTTTTCGAAGTGCTTTGAGCCGGTTCATCTCTTTAACCTCATGATCTCTTGCGTTTAACATTGTTTTAGACAACCCATTTTCTGTCCCCAGTGATGATTCGCTTAAAAATAGGATAATTTTCTTGACTTTTGAGAAGCGAATCACAGACGTCAATACGACGGAGCAGATTTCTTTCTGTAAGAACATGTGAAACCCATATGTCGAGTTTTGAAATTAAACTAAGGCGTTTCACGTGATCATGAACGGTCGAATTTGATCAATTTAATCTCTAAGCGATCTCACGAGTTGTCATTCGGCGGTTAGAATCAATCAATGCCTTTCTTTTGTCTTCATCGGCTTCAACTGGCCTTCCAGAACGTGGTGCATCTTTAACATCAAAATTGCCGGAACGAAATTTTACAAACCAGTTTTGGCACTGGCGTTCTATCAATACATCTCCATACACATCGACTAATTTTCTTCTTGCTTGAACAACATTTTTACCTTTTCTATAATAAAAAAGTAAAATATACCGAAAATGCTGCATTCGACTCTCCATATTTAAAAGGGCACTAAACAAAAACTATTGCACAGAATGACACAAACTTTTTCACGAACAAGCCTTGCTATATATGCTGTCAAAATACATAATGACATTGCGGCTTAAGTGTGAAGTTGGCTTCGAAAATATACAATTTAGTCCTCTGTTGGGAAAAAACGAAATTACTTTCCGAACAATCCAATACTAAAGTCAACTGTTCCTGTTGCCGTTGACCTATAATTTTGAAATTTGGTCTCATAGCACAAGTAAAGGACAAAATCATTGGAAAATCAATAATTTCTAATTTTAAAGTAGTTCAATTTCCGATACCGAATAAACCCACAAAACTCTAAGAGGTAATTTTTTTAACACCCAATAGAACGGCACGGTACCCTCATGGCGCGAGTTCTACTCGCACTTGTCCATCTTTTCAAGTTGAGGTAGAGTGGAATTTTCATGGATTATTGAGCTAAATTGTAGACACACTACCTCAAATTCAAAGCCCAATATCTCGAGAAATATCGATGTTAGCGATTTGGTGTTCTGAACTTTTTTGTAGGAAATTGAATTTCCTACAAGTTTGTCATATTCACTTTTTCTGGTATCAAAACAATATGAAAATAATTGATAATTTCTATTAATAAGACAGTCAATTTCTTTTACTTGTGAAATTGAAATTGTTATTATTAATTTTATATATTTTTTATGAAAATCATAAAATTATGGGATTGATCCCCATGCATATGATTTTGATATTTTTCATATAAAATTCTCCATCCATCTATCACAGCTCATAGTCATTTTACAAATTTTACAAATTTTCTTTTAGTATTCACAAATATTTTCGTAAAAGAAAAATGTTAAACAAATTAATGTAAAATTCGATTTTTCATAGAGTTTGTTATACGCCGTTTAAGGTCCTATTGGTTCCACAAATTTGTATCCAATTCGTACTATGTTTCAGTTCATAAAGACGTAAGACATTCTCTAGTAAAATTGACATTACAACAGTTAAGTCAACTAATATCTAATTGCTTGAAATAGAAAATTCGTACCAGGTGAATAAACAAGCCTTCGTTGTTGAGTAAACTAGAAGTATTTTTCTCAGTGTAAAAGCTCGTAAAATGTCTTTTTTAATAAATTTTTCGCTATGTATTTCTGCTGTTAGCTTTAACGTTTAGAAAAGATCTGGTGTATAAATTATTTAAAAAAAAAAACTTCACAGTTTACTACTTTTTCAGCGTTAGAATCCATACGTGTCGCATATGTCGTATACAAATTATTCAATACAATTTTATAGATATAATAAATAAAAGAAAAATTAAGTTTTACCTTACGTATTATGAATCTCCGATAGTACTAATTCGATTCCACGTTTAAACGTTTGATAAAACAGCACGCGCACGATTTTCCTGAAATTGGTAATCCTCACTTTGGTAGAGATTCAAAGGGCTTTTAAAAACCATTACTCTTACTTCTTTCGAATAAAACCAACAACGTTCTCAAAGACACCACTCTAGCCCAGGATTAACTCTGATCCTAAAGCTAATAATACATCAGGCCGCACTACCTATGAAAAATACAAGCTGGTTAGAGATCCTGAGGGAATAATTCTATTTAATCGAAACTCGCAATTTTTCTTTTATTGTGGAAGCTCATCAAAAAGTATTTCCTACAATATTAAGAATCTTTCCCGTTTCAGGTCCTTTTAAGCTTTTTCAACTTCAGGTCTTTTTAAAAAAAAAAACCGTTTGAATTCTTTTTAAGAGCGACCTTTCAGGTCTGTTTCGGCCTTTCAGACCTTTTATGACTTTTAGGGTCCCTCTAGCATCGTTTGAGCTCTTTCATTTCCCTTTTTAGGTCTGTTTGAACTCTTTCAGGCACCTACATTAAAAATGGAATTTTTCGGCGTTTGATCAAAATATAACCTAAATTTTAACATTTTTATTAAATTACAAAAAAAAATAGTTTTTACCAAAAAAATTTAAATTCTAAGCGACTCCAATGTCTTTTGTCCTTATTTTATGAATCCAATTGTTTCGGCGAAGCCAAGGTTCTTTTTCTTTGCAATTTTATTGCAAAAAACCTTCCACCCACCCGGTGCAAGCTGCTTCCATACCATTCCCCGCCACTGCCGGGCGGCATCACGACGTCGATGACAACGAAAAGAGGACGCAGCAATATCCTTGCAAGTTATAAAGCAGCGAAAAAAAGGCGGCTGTTGACGAAACTGCAATAAAAAGGACTAAAATGAAAGAATCTCTCGTCCGGGAACTATATTTCAAATGAAGAAGAGACAGTCGTCGTCGTCGTCGTTGTCAACAGTGCAATAGGCACAGTGGCGGCGCGGTAGAGAAGGCACAAGACTTTTTTGCCACCCTACTACTAAAAATGGAGGAAGGAAGAATGCCCCATAATCAGAAGAAGAAAATTTATGCAAAATAATCTCCGATGGCAGAAACATAGTTTGGCTTTGGATCAACGGTTTGGGGCCCTGCCAATGTGCTGGCTTGCTCCGATGCATGCCGCCACTGCCCGTCACCACCGCCGCCGCCGCCACTGGAGGACCAAGGGCCGGGGACAGGCCGTCTGAAGTTCGGGCAGGGAAATGAATGTTTGCAGTGGGCAACTGCGGCACAGTTGTAAACACATGAGACACAAACATATTGGCCATACTGCAGTAAAAAGGTGGGGATGATGTGGTGAAGGTTGGTGGTGATGAAGGCGGGCGGTGAATATGTGTGGTGAGAAGTGGGCGAGAAATATGGGTTGTGAATGTGGGCGGTTAAAATGGGTGATGGTGAAAAGGGGGGTAGTGGTGAAGATGGATGGCTGAGGTGGCAAGTAATCCAGCAAATGCTTTTGCATGCTCCCACACTCAAAATTTATGAAAGAAAGCCTTCACCGAATAAGAAAAACAGCCCGGAGATCCATCTATAAAAGCCCATTAAAATATCAAAAAATTTCTCCCCCGGGGCTGATATATGCACTCATATAGAATATATGTAATATACGATATAATGCAGATAGGGTGATTGCTTTCTTTTTATTTGTCCTTTTTTTTTATCCCAGGCAGGAGAATTTGCTTTTCACCGGAGCGCGCCAAGCTCCTTCTTTTCCATCATTTTTCTTGCCTATGTTCATTGGAGAACTGTGCCAACAAGACAGCACCAACCAAGCAGGAAAAAGCAAACGTGCACTATGGCCTAGAATAGAAACACAAAAAAATAAAAATAAGGAAAAAAATACCGTCCTCCTTCAAACAAATAAGGAGCTTCTCTTCTCATCCCTGAAACGAAGGCGCCGCTGAATGTAAAGCATCTTGTTCTGAAGTAGAGTGTATACGTGACACAAAAAAAAATTAATACATATATATTATATATATACTTATATATATCATCGTCATAGCAGATGAGGATCTCGAGTATGCACAGGCTGCTTATATATGTAGGTAAAAAAAAAAAAAAAATACCGAATGTACACTATAGGCCTTATTATAATGAAAATATATATTTTAAGGGTAATTTCCAGGCGGGAAGGAAAGGACCGGAAGGGAGTCAGTGTCGATGGCGGCACATCCTTCAAGAACCTTTCTGTCTGGCTTGATGGAGTAAGTCTGACATAGGGCTCGGATTGGGCAAGTCTAAACGAAGGACTGCTCTACTGTACCCCACCCGTGTGAGATGGATAACAAAAAAAAAATATATATATATATATACTATATAGTATATACATATATAGACCCATAAAGTCCGCATGTTCGCATTGTCCTTCGTGGCTTGCTATTTAAAACCCTCCTTTTTCCTCCAATTCCCCACTATTACCCGGACAATGGAATTAGTTGCATAATTACGGGTCGCGCTACTCTGCCAGGACAAAGGCTCTTTTTCGCCAGCAGTCAGTCCCAACCCAAGCCCCTCAGCGCAGCACAAATGTTCATTGCTCCTAGACATGCACCTCAAACTCCCCTTTTATTTATTTATTTAATTTTTTTTTTTTTTTTTTTTTGAAATTCTAGTTGCGCCAAAAACTCAGGGTCTAATGTAACGTACCTTCAAAGGGAAATAATTTTTATTCAAATGCGGACACGTGTGATGATGGAATATATTTCACCTTTCAGTGGTCGCCTCTTGAGGCGCCACATACCATGTTAGATTTCAACTGAAATAACCGGGGGGTTCCCCGACAACTACGACGCCACTAACGTCCAAAAGTGGGTAAATGGTGATCCAGGTCGTAAGTGATTCGGTCCGGAGTGTGGGGGGGGGGCGGGTCGCTTGGTTTGCTTTATAAAACCTAATGGAAGTGTTGGACGATTAATGGTGTGGTCAGCTGGCGTTTTCTTTTTAGCAGTCCCTGTGTGTAGCTCTTGTAGACGGTGCTTTAGAAACACACAACTTCTAGTTAAGTGAGAAAAGTGGGAAGGACGTTTGCTTTTTGGCGTGTCCATGGTAAAATTAAGTGGCTGCATGCCGTGATTTGAATTTCTTTTGTTTTCAAAATTATTATAAAGAAAGGGTAAAAGCATAAATGGCTTATGTTAAAGGATTGCCATAATTTATATTCTATTTTCTGTACTTATACATATTCTTACCAACATATTGATATGCGAAAAGTTCTTATGTTACAAAGACTTGCATTTGTTTTTCGCTCATTGACTAAATAAAACGAGATCTAGACTATATCACTTTGGGAATTTTCATTATATTTATATGGTTATCCTTGAAAATAATAAGAGCGAGTCAAGTGCGAGTAAAACGCATGTACCGATGGCTCCGTATCCTAAAAAAATCGAGAAAAAATTAAATAAAACTGATCATTGTAGAAAGGTGAGTTTAAATAATTACGTAAACAACTACAAGGAGAGAGAGGTAATTAAAAAAATTCATATATTAGATTTTCAATACATCGGATTCAGCTTTGAACTCGATTTTAGAAATTCCGATTAATTGTGATACATGAAAATTATATTTTAGTACAAAACTTTAGATTTCTTAAGCACCAAAGTTGATATAGGGACGATGAAAAACTATTAGAGATTTTCGGATTACAACGAAACACAACAAACACGCACGTATTCGGAGTCATTAATTTCAGATGTGTAACTGAAACTTAGAATTCAACTTGTAGGCTCCATATGGTGGTGATTGAAAATTCTAAAATTAATTGGATATCTTTTAGAATGAATACCATAAAGGATTTTAAATTTGTTCTCAAATTTTAGATATCAAAAACCATTTCTGATTAGCCATAAATTATATCAGAAGACTATTTAAGCCCTTGAGTGTAACATATATTTATTTATTGTATTTTGAATACCTTAGCCAGAATTATCACTATCACTAACAAGGAGAAGCTCAGACCTTCGGGTCAATGATTTTGATGCCCCTTCGTATATTTGTAGAGTTCGATAGTCATAATAAAATTGTGCAACAGCAAAGTGCAACTCTCTATTATTCTCGAGAAAATCGTCATTGCAGTTTCGACCATATACATATATAGTATATAATTTCTTTCGAAACTCTCTAAATATACGAATTGAAATCAGTGAGCCGAAATTCTGCGCCTTTTTTGTAAGGTTATTTGCATTTTAAACAAGTCGAAATATTTAACTCGAATAACTCCAACTGTTTAATTCAAACAAATCAAATGTTACTTTTTCATCCAGTTATAACAATTTTTTCAAGAGACAAAAATTGGAAGTTGTTTGAAGTAAAAATTTGAACTTGTTTGAAAAATTGAACCAATTTGATTTAAAGACTATATTCCGATTTATTTGAAAACAAAGTAGACCTTTTGATTTTAAAAGTTAAATCATTGAATTGAAAAGTGGTCTTTTTGTGTTGTCTGTGTTCAAGAACTTATTTATAACTATTGAACTTATTTAGTACTGAATAAATCTTTGTACTTCCTGCATCGGATAGGATCTTACATAGTCTAATATCACTGATTTTAACAGACGAAAAACGTTTCTTTTCTCAGCTTTTGTCTAATGTCTAATTCCGTACTATCATCTTTTTGTCAAGTTTTTACTTATTAAAATTTCCTATGTAATTAAGAACTTAAAGTAGTCATCATTGTATATATTTCTATAAAATTGATACGAAAAAAAAAAAATTAGAGAGCCTGAAAAGTAAGAAATTAATTTTTTTTTTTTTTTTAATTTGATTACTTAATGGTTGTTAATTTTTCGTCTTTTCTCATAGCTGAATGAAGTTAACATACGACACTAAATATGTGAAAAGGTGGTCCGATATTTTACGAAAACACATATTCTAGAAATTGTATTACTCAGAAATTATTAGATTAGATTAAAATTATCAGATTTGAAGTCAGTGAATATCACAACCCCATTCATAGAAATCCCTAGAAATATAACTCTGTTTTCGTCAAAATGAATTTAACAAATTTTTCAAATCTTGATAGCATATTCAAAAAAAGATTTTCAGTTGCAATATTAAATCCGCAATTTTCATTTATTATATACGAGTAATATATTTTTTCACCATACTTAAATATTGCCTATATTTCAGTCTATGAAAATTCCAAGAAAAAATGTACAAAAAATAAGTTGTTGAATGCTTTATAATACCTAATATATTTAATTTCCGATATTTTGTGGGTCGCTAAACCGCAAATTCGTTGTCAGATTGCCATGGAGATACGTTATTTACAATTTCCACGAAAATATTTAAATTTTTCTCTGGGGAAATTTAAAAGGAAAGTGATATAATCCTGATGTGTTGATGGAAATCTGACAACACAAACTTATAATTCATAAAACATCGAAATTAATATTCTTCAAATTTAAGAAAAAAACACTTTTTCTCTATCCATGTTAGCGAAGAAATATTCATTTTTAATGTCTGCTATTTTTATTATTACCAAATTATAAATTTAGTTCTTTTATATTTGAATGAATTGGAATTGAATAATTTTGTAATTTTTTAAATACGCTAACATTCAGCGTTTCTCAATTAAGTGAAACTATTAATAACTCAGTGCTCTTATTATATCATTTTATTTAATAGGAATATTTAAAAAGAAATTATTTCCAAATCACACATCTCGTCCCGTATTTTAGTTTGTGCAGTGCTTTTATTGGAATTTATTAACTTGTAAAAATTAATCAATTATTTGACTTTTTACTGTCACTACCAAAAAGGTGTAGATTTTGCATTTCCTAGTCATAAAGGCACTTTCAACGATAAAATAGTACCCATTAAGATATTTTACAAGCATGTTAAAGTCCTAAAAAATTGTACCTATGCCAAGTTTTATTGCAGCAGTTTTTCGGCCTCGAAGCTGAAGCACGAATGCTGCAAAAGAGTTTGGAATTTAATTTTCAATAAAAATGCCATTTTAGTAAAAGGTAATAAAATAGTATAGAGCATATTTTTATCATTGTTATGTTTTTGCGTGCTTAAACCCATAAATACTACTTAACAAGCATGTTATTTTCAAAGTTTAACTTGTCCAAATAAAATAAACCACCCGATTTAAATAAGATTGGATTAAATGGAAGAAAGAAATTAATGGGTTAAAAAAGATATACATATTATGCAGTATTCTAATTTATTTATTTATTTAAATATAAACAAGATTTAGAAACTAATATATTACATTTTCAGGTCATCTTCTTGCTCCGGATGTAATGAGGAAATTATTATTTAACGTCTCTAAAATCACGATTTTATTCTTGAGAAAAAGGGTGTGTATTATTATGTTTATATTTTTCTTTTCAGATTGATGCCTTTAGGTTTGTAAAATGTAGAAATGTACTGCTTAAATTAGTAAGCATAAGCTTCGATCTATAGATGTGTTTTAAAATTTGTCTAGATTAAAAATACCCCGGCAGTCAGAAATACTTAGTGAACATAAATATAGTAGAAATTTCTTCCATATTAAGGGGGGGGGTAAGGGTTTCAGCGTGAAAAAAACACTTTTCTTTCCGATTTTTTTTTTATAAATATGGATTGAGCAAAGTTATTGAAACCTTTTGTACATTATTAAGTATGATGTCTATAATACTCAGTAATTTTTTTATGCGAAAATATCTACAAACAAGCCGGTAACGGAGCTTTTCCAAGAACGTCTTTGGAAATAGACGATTTGCGGTGTACACTGTATCTCAGCTGGAAATTATCCGAAATTAAAAACCTTTAAAATTTAGTCAGAGTATCATTCAATCCTCCCCCCTACGTTCTCTGATTATTATTTTTTTCATTTATAAATTTTTGGTGGTCATTTAAAGTAAAAACTGCTATTTTTTACGAAAAATTTCGTCATTTTGTGAGTGGAAACAACCCTTAATGTAAAAAAAAAAATTTTAAAACTCAACGTTGGGGGGAGGTATTTTATATATAGCAAGTGTGTACCAAGTTTGAAATGAATCAGTAATGTAGTTTTTAAATAGCAGTGTACACGGACTTTTAAAAAGTGGTTTTGAAAAAGTTCAGTCACCGGCTTGTCTGTCGATATTTTCGCATAAAAAAATTACTGAGTATTGCTGAAATCATACTTAATAATATACAAAAGATTTCAATAAATTTGCTCAAACCATATTTCTAAAAAAAATTCCCAAAAAAAGTGTTTTTTTTTCATGCTGAAAACCTTACCCCCCCCCCCCCCCCCCCCTTAAAGCGTTTATGCGTACATGTTTAGAAAGCAGCCCATTTTAAGATATTTTTAACAATACATATACTGAAATTTTTCTCTGTATAGCGCTAATGAACTGTGCTTTCGCAATTTTTTTTATTATTTATTTTTTATAAATTATTATAAATCATGTATTTAAAATAAAATTGTTTATAAATAAGGGCACAATGGGGATCCATGAAAAATATCTTCCTTGGACTTGGTTGACCTCAGAACAAAAAACCAGTATTTTCTTAAAGCGCAAGATTATAGTTATGGTTAAACGCAGCTCTTTTATTTATTTATTTTTTATTTTCTGACAAAGTAGAGTCTTAAAAGCAATTATTTTGCAAAATAAAAACGCAACGCTTAATGTATTAGCCACATCATTTAAGAAGATTTTCGTTAAAAAAAAGGTGCATTTTTCACGCTTTTCGCTTAGCCTTTTCCGTAGATTACGAATGCGAAAATGTATTTATTCCATCACATCACTTTCAAAAATTATAGTCTTGAATAGGGAAAAAAGACTTAATTAAAGCCTATTTTTAGACATTTTTTTTTAAAAATAACTAAATGCCATAACAGCTCGAAGCATACATCTTATAAAAACTTGACGGAACGAGATCTTCATGAGTCTTTCTTCTATTATTTAAATGAAATAGCCGAACGTTATATAGGAGTGGAACTCTATTGAAAAAGTTATCCGCCAAACAACCCTTCGTTAAGATTTTAATTAATTGATATTTTGTAATAATAGTAAACTTTCATTAAAGCTGCGTTTCGGATTCTTACGAAATTCGGATCGTTTTTTTTTAAAAATTCCCAAAAATGACTAAAATAGGCTTTTTTTTAAATGTTTAACCCTATTTTCCTCGAAAATGTTAGATGTTGATATTTTTTTATTAATCTTTTCAAAATCAGAGAATCTTAATAATAAAAGGTTTTGTTACTATTCGAGGGTATGAAAACCTTGTAAACTAGTACTATTAAAAAAGTTAAAGTTTTCGCGCGAAATCATTTTGTACATTTATGCATAATTTCGTCATTTCTGGGAATTTTAATATAATTCTTGGTGCAGATATTCTTAAAAGTATATACATTAAGAAAACTGTTTTTTATTTCACAGAAGTGATTTACCTTAAAGTTTCAGCTACCGAAGTTTCTAGCTGCTTCTTCTTCAAAGGCTATAATTTTGTAATTTCTGCGACTTTTAACATGGAAATTTGATATACACTTATCACTCAATTTACACGGTGAATACATTCTAAGAAAACGATTCTATGAAAAACGAAGGCTGGTTCTACCAAATTGAAGCTCTAATATTCATATTCATATAAAATATTCAAAGACCCATATTTTACACTACGTAACTACTATTTCAATTAATTTTATAAAAAGGGTTCTTGTTTTGGAATACATATTCTCATTTTTTTTTTGTTTACACGGCTATAATATGTACTAATATGATATCAAATTAAATTTTAAAAGCATACGACTACTCTTCCTATTATTTATTTACATATCTTTTCATTCTCTGCGATTTTTCTTTTTAATTTAAAAACTTTAAACCGTGTAAAATGGAAACTGTGTAAGTCAAGTACTGTGCAAATCGAGGGATGGGTTTTCTTGAAAATGTGTATTTCTTTATAATTTGTTGCAACCATTATGTACCGTCTTTAAGTAAGAAAAGTCTTTAAGTAAGAAAAGCCTGTTTTATAAATTGCGAATTTATGCAATAACATAGTTCAGAAGATGTCATCGCTTAAGGTGATATTCTCATTACATGAGACGAAAAATCGGTGAAAAAATCTCTTTAGAGGAGTGAAAAAAATCGAAAAAATAAATTGATTTAAATATTCTTAGTTTTGGCAATAAAGGGAAGTATAACAAAGAGAATAAGCGCCCATTCATTAAAATCGGTTAATTACTTTTTGAGTTATCACGCGGAAAGATATGAAAAAAGTGATTTTTCAGGAAACGCGTAGGAATCCAAGTAAATATTTTAAACTTATTATCAATCCCCAATTTCAGAGCCATGTAATAATCCTTCTTCGTGCACAAACAACTCTTGTTCATCTTTCATTCATTCAGTCAACATTATTAATTCCGCAGCTGCGAAGCCCAGCCCAATTTTCGGCTAGAGCGCTATAAATATTCGTCTATCAACACTCATAATTTTATGGATTTTTAAGATATTTGAAATTTTCTTATGGGGAATTATTCAGAAAATATCATAGAAAAATAAAATGAACAAAAAAAAGGTCGATTTTTTTTTAAATAACTAGAATACTCCCCTTAATGTATAAATTTGATAAAATTTCCCTAAAAAGACCTTCAACCATATCTTTTTCATTGCTGCTAATGTCATGTCCGTATCTAAATTGAATAAAACAAATGCGATTTTCCTAGATTACAAGTGGAAAAAGTATTATCCTACAAGATTCTTGTCTCATTTTCTTTTTCTAGGTCAGCCCTAGTTTTCTGTAACGAACTGATCTCCGTCCAAATTCACATTCTGCAAAATTATTTGTAATTAATGTTCTAATGTGAAATCTCTTGCGGTTGTAATCTTATATGTATTTAGTAGTCTACTACACTATCTATCCCCTCCCTTTCAGCTGTGAAGAAGAGAAATGACCGAGAAAATGTTCAAGCCAACTGCAATTTTTCCCGCCTCACCCGGATAATCCTCATCCGTCGCCCGTTAACCCGAAAAGCTGTCGAGTTCCTCTGGTGGCAGGAAGCCTAACGACTCTATCCTTAATCACCGGTGTGACCTCCTCGTATAAGTTAACAACGACAACGTAGACGACGACGACGACGACGATGATGATGACGATGACGCTCCTCTGTGGCAATTGCATTTTCTGCAAGCTTAAAATTTTCGCAAACAATTTGTTCTGTGTTTTTAGCAGGGCAAATTTACATGCAATTCGGTCGTTTAAACCGCCATCATGCCGCCGTTGTCGACCGACTTAAAATGGTAGATAGTAAATGGACGATCCGTAACACTAGTGCCATCTAATGTCGAGTCCCCGAATCATTTATCATCAAGACACCCCTAGAAAACGGAAAACCGAGGGCGCGGTGATGACGACAAGGCGACGGGGTTTAAGGGTTTGTTTTTTTTTTTTTTGCTTTTTATTTTCTATTTTATTTAATGCTGAAAGCCATTTCTCCCGGAGATTTACTAATTTTCCTGAGCATCAATTTGCCACTATGATGGAGTAGAGGCTAGAAGATAAGAAGACGGAGAGGGGGAAGGGCGACAGGGGGTGGGGCTTATTTTCATTGCCTGAGAGAAGTGTCCCAGAGACGAATTGCCGAATACAAATTACGGCCGGAGATTTTGAGGATGGGAAGAGGTAGAAGGGATTAGAAGATGAATGAGAAGAGGGATGAGGGAAACCGGCCCGTTTTGATGATGGTGGGAGGGAGGCACGGAATCCCCAGGAATTCCATCGGTCTCACAGGGAGCAGCAGCAGCAGTAGAAGAAGTAGCAGTAGAAGCAGCAGTTTTCTGCGGAATTCCAGGATGCGGAGCTGGCACCAGACTTATCAACTTGAAATTCCCTCTTTTATTTTATTTTTTTCCAGCTTTTTTTTTCGTCTGTTTTTTTTTCTTTTCTTTTTATTTCTTGGCGGGCATTTCTCGTTGTGGAGTTCCTCAGCCATTACGTCATCTCCTGGCGGCGGAGTGTGGTGCTGCAAATCGCTAGAGTCTCACTATGTGAGCCATTGCAGAAGAAATTATTCATCCGGCCGCACTGGCTGGCGGCATGGCGCGCGGAGCGCTCCCTCTGGTGCTGGAGGCGCGCCGACCTGCAGTATGCACTGTATGTCCTGGCTCCTGCAACTGTGCCTGCCGCCTGCCGCCTACTGCCGGTCACTGCCGCCAGAGTGAGCAGAGCAAACTCTTTGATTCCGCAAGAAAAATCACCCGAAAATTTGCTGGAGCAGCAAATGAAGAAGGGTTTTTGGCTGTTGGCTCTAGTTCTGGCTCTCAACTGTCTATATAGGGTTGGAGGGGAGGACGGGGAAGAGGGGAGGTGCTCCGCTAACTTGTTGGCAAATAAAGTGGTGCAATGCGACCGATGGCGCTGCTGCTGCTGCTGTTCGTGCGACAGAAAAATCCAGAAAAAGCCTAGTATAGCGAGTGTAGGTCATCAAACCGCTAACGTGGCCGCGCGCCACTTCACCTTTTGGCTGGAACTGAGAATGAAAAACAGACTAAAAAGCCTTTTTTATTTTTTAGTTAAATTATCTTTTTATTTTTAGAATTGGCTCACATTCCGGTGCCAAGACGACTTTCCAATCTGTAAAACACGGCCAACTCCCGGACCTCGGACGACGAACAGACGGCCGCGGTGGCGGCGACGGTGGCGACAGCTATCGGCATCTGGAATCGCCTCACCACACCAGAGAGTTCTGCTGGTCTGTAGTGGAATTTCTCGGCATAGAACGCGGCGCCCTACATTTTGCCGGCGACAACCGGCAAAGAGACCTTCTTTTTAGCCCCGTGACCGATTCTTACAGCATCGTTGTTATACAACATGCATGCTTCTCATTTTATTTATTTATCGCTATGCGCGATTATATGCCACTATGTACTTCTGTTTTTTTTTTTTTTTTTTTTTTTTTTCTAGAAATATAGTGGTGTCGCCGTCCTGCTAATCTGGCGGAGCGCGCCCCATGGCCTGGTCAGTTTTATATTTTGCATGATGCACCATCCGGCCGGTGGCGGCGACGGAGCTCGCCACATACACTCTTGGGTCCTTTACTATCGTATACTCGTGGCCCCACTGACTGCATGATGGGGCGCGCTCCACTGCCGCACTATTTTGTGGCATGTTCGTGAAATTCATGCCACTGCCGCCGTTGCCGCCACCACCACCGCCGCCGTTGCCGCCACCACCACCGCCGCAGCTTGCTGTTGTAGGAGCTGCTGAGCACAGAGCTGGTGCTCTGCTGGCGCGAGTGCCGGTTTTCTGCTGCTGCACGCTGGAATGCTGTCAATGCCGAGGTCAATGAATTGCGCATGACGACAGTGTCCGTAATCAGTGCTTAGCCCCAACGACAACGGGGGCCCCCGGCTGCCTGCCTGCCTGCCTGCTTGCTTGCTTGCCCGCATGCTACCGCCATATACGGAAGAACACCAGAGCAGAACCAGGCCCAGAGTCAGAGAAAGCTTTCTCCAGCACAGTAGCGCTCCGGCGGCAGTGATGAGCCTATTTATTGTTGCCAGGTGTACCTCAGTTTTTTTCTATTCATCTTTTTTCGACAACTCTGTTTACACCCACCAAAAACCAATGGTCTCAGGTAAGTAATCAAATCAACCTTTTAACCCCCTCTACCCCGAAATTAGTGAACCACTTTTAATCAGCACAAAGTCGTACCTACCAATTCTAGTGCGCGACCTCCTTTTAATTAACACTTTGACTGCCTAATTTTATTCAGCCACGTATTCAGCTATCTGGGTGACATAGCAGTCACAGAGTGTGTTAACTAATTAAAACGGCTCTATCATTGTTTTAACGGTAAACAAAGGGTCAAAAGAACCGGTTAAAATAGCTTTGTCATCGTACAGAACCCTGTGGCTTTCCATTTGACTTAGGATAGCCGCCCCTAAAAGCGCGCTAATATGGCAGCTCCCCAACTTACACATTAAATATCGGTCAAAACCCTTTTTGAATCAACCGTGGGATAGGCAGAGAGATAGGGGAGAAGAGGAGAAGAGGGTTCGCGTTTTTCTGTGAATTCCCGATTGCCCTATCCTGGCGGCAACTCTTCCCTATTTTTTTGTTTTTGTTTTATCGGGTTCGGAGGCCCACCGCTGCGCTTTGCTGCCGCTGCTGCTTTTACTGCTGCTTTTGCTGCTATTTCTGCTGCTTCTACTGCACACGGACAACTTGGATCCTGCAGGAAGGACATGGATGGGGCCGCAGTTGGGCCTGCTCACCCGGGACGTTCGGTAAGTTTCTCACCTCATACGATACGAGATGGTTAAAATTTAAGAACTCCTTCCAACCGATTTCCAGGCTCTTTTTGGAATGGTACGACCGGATGAGAGTCCTCAGCGACCGTTTTTTTTATACAGGTCGGTGGGACTTTCGTCCGTTTGTAACGCCAATTTTCAACTGAACACATTCAGCGCACTACGACTCTATATAAAATAATTCTACACAAGGTGACATTATTTCGGTTGGTTTTTAGGACGCAGCTTTAATCAAAGGAAGGAAGTGTGTTTACTTTTTAGGCGGTTATTCCCCGTATACTGGAAACGGATACAACAAGGAAGTTTTATGCATTTATACAGTCGCCAGCTTTAGGACCACCTAAGGTATTTCTAATCCACTGAAATAATATTTACTACAGTAAGATCTAGATAATCCAGACGAATAAAAAACTAGGCTATGCTGGATTACCGGATGGTTTTTTCATTCGAAAAATTGGATTTATACCAACTGAATAAATTTCTCTTCCCCAAAAAAAATTTAATAATTTTCCATATAGTGCATATGTATGTACAACAAATCAATTGTGTATTTTCTGTATATATGTCTAGAACCCGATAACAATTATCTTACAGACTAGAACATCAAATTTAGTGTAAATATGATAAATTAGTGAATGGAGAGAATGTTGGACAGCAGCCAAATATTTTCGACGATTCCTTCTGGGATCTAATGATTGATCAAAGTAATAGGAAAAGCTCTTCAGGAAAATGCTTCGAAGCTGCTCATTGCTACAGCATTGGAATTAAAAAACTGATTGGTGCTCATATCATTGGAGGATGCTTAAAATCTCCATGTTTATTACCGTCCTTCATTAAGGGCTCCTGCAAAATTTTCCAAATTCCACGAGATAGGTTTTCTAGGCTACGAAATTATATGCACTTTTTAGATAATCTAGCAATAGATTGTGGAAGGTTCAACCTCTAATAGATGTAGTCAAATTAAAAAAAAATCACTTTTTTCCATTTACAGGCACTGAGAAGTCAAATCTTGTAGGAATAAAAAACTTTGTTTTAGTTGCCGCAAGGACTGGTCTATGACTTCTTCAGTTATCAAGGACCTAACAATACATGGCCTGATTCTAGACCTATCCGTAATACTAAAACTTTGCCGAATTATGTACTCAATCAAGGACATGCTATTTTTTGTGATCGATACTTTGCTTCAATTCTTTTATTCAGCGAATTTTTTAAGGAAGGCATTTACGCAATAGGGATTTATTCAAAGCAACCGAATTAAAAGTAGGGTAACCTGCCCAGTGATGGCCACTTTAAGCGCGGTGCTTCATAGTTTGCACGACCATGCGTCTCTAGTACAACTCAGCGGTATGAAAAAAATCACGGGTATATTAGAGGGTTTGAGAAAGGTGCTACGCTTTTCAAAAACAGAAAAATAAAATTTATTTGATGTCAAAATAATTATAAACAAAAAAGTACAATCTGCCCAGTGATGGCCAGGCCTAGCCGAGTCATGGCCACCCCCTTGCCCAGTGATGGCCACTCCCCTTCTCATACTTAAATCTACTTGTTCCGCCGTGTGTTTCTCCGAGCTGGAGGTTCTGCTGCGGTCTTCTGTCGCTTTGCTGCTGCGGCAGCTGCTTTAGCAGCCTTTTCTGCCTCCTGTGCCTTTATTTGGCGATTTTGGGGAGCTCTGGGGGAATGCTGTGCGTTGAGCGAGCGACACACTATGGGCTAAACGGCACTTTTTGTGTTTAAAACCTAATATCTCGGAAAAAACCGAAGATATTAACGTAATTTTTTTTTTTAAATTGAAGCTGAGACTATGTAGATTACTGGAAAATTAACCAGAATAGCTGAAATGAAAATAAACACTATGTAACATAACCTCAAAGTTGCATTTTATTCTGAAAAATTGAATAGGCTCACACCAACAAAAAACTTGGTCTTTATTTTAAATGTCATATATGCTATCCGATGAACTTTAACCTGCTGATCACGAATCCGAGGTCAGAATTACCCCCGACCCTACAGTTTTCAGAAAAATGAAGAATTTCCGTGCCTAGTATAAGCCTTTTTAACTCTTTGAGTTACAAAAGACGAGCTTAAATTAATTTTTACTATAACATACTAACTGAAGGTTTTTGGGGTCGCTGATCACGAATCTGAAGTCAGATTTTGAAAATTCAAAATGGCGGATCCAATATGGCGGACCAAAATTTTTATATTTGATCAAATTTGGACTAAAAATTGAATACATGGGTTTTTGGAGTCGCTAATTACGAATCTGAAGTCAGATTTTGAAAATTCAAAATGGCGGATCCAATATGGCGGACCGAAAATTTAATATTTGACCGAATTTCGACTCAAAACCGTATACATGGGTTTTCGGGGCCGCTGATCACGAATCTGAAGTCAGATTTTGAAAATTCAAAACGGCGGATCCAATATGGCGGACCAAAAATTTAATATTTGACCGAATTTCGACTTGGATCCGCCATTTTGAATTTTCAAAATCTGACTTCAGATTCGTGATCAGCGACCCCAAAAACCCATGTATACAGTTTTGAGTCGAAATTCGGTCAAATATTAAATTTTCGGTCCGCCATATTGGATCCGCCATTTTGAATTTTCAAAATCTGACTTCAGATTCGTAATTAGCGACTCCAAAAACCCATGTATTCAATTTTTAGTCCAAATTCGATCAAATATAAAAAATTTGGTCCGCCATATTGGATCCGCCATTTTGAATTTTCAAAATCTGACTTCAGATTCGTGATCAGCGACCCCAAAAACCTTCAGTTAGTATGTTATAGTAAAAATTAATTTAAGCTCGTCTTTTGTAACTCAAAGAGTTAAAAAGGCTTATACTAGGCACGGAAATTCTTCATTTTTCTGAAAACTGTAGGGTCGGGGGTAATTCTGACCTCGGATTCGTGATCAGCAGGTTAAAGTTCATCGGATAGCATATATGACATTTAAAATAAAGACCAAGTTTTTTGTTGGTGTGAGCCTATTCAATTTTTCAGAAAAAAATGCAACTTTGAGGTTATGTTACATAGTGTTTATTTTCATTTCAGCTATTCTGGTTAATTTTCCAGTAATCTACATAGTCTCAGCTGCAATTTAAAAAAAAATTTACGTTAATATCTTCGGTTTTTTCCGAGATATTAGGTTTTAAACACAAAAAGTGCCGTTTAGCCCATAGTGCGGCGCCAGTACTGCAGCGAGTTCAAGTGTGGCCATCACTGGGCAGACTATGTTTTTCTGGCCCAGTGATGGCCACCCCCCTTTCCCCCTTTAAATTTTGAAAAAATGTGAAAAGCAGCATAAAATACAGTAGGGTAAGCTGCCCAGTGATGGCCACTGTACCAGTGATGGCCACTTTTGTCTTTGGGGTGGATTTCCAGCCAACCAAGCGAAATTCAAGATGCGCGCCTTTGCGATCCATATTCTTTCACATGTTGGCAGTAAGATTCCAATCGGGATTTGGTTCGACCATTGCCCGGCTGAGCGCAAAAGCGCATCGCGTCGGACGCTGCACAGTCGGCAGCCTGAGCGGTCGTTTTCTTAGTCAGAGTGTTAAGAGCAGCCGTTCAAGAGACACGCTGTCATTCGACTCACAGCAATCGCACGAGTCTCGGGCAGCTTCTTAATTGGAAAAGGATAGGTAATTTACCTAATATTCGGCAGAAACTTGAAACGAACACAGGCTTACGGAAGAAAAGTAGAAGCTCGTTTTCGTAGTTAGTGCGTAGAAATGTATATTGAACTGAGTGTTTATTTAATATCATAAATAAATAAATTTATTAAAGTGTGTATTCTTACCCTATGTCGATTTTATTTGACTAGTCATTGAAAATTTAGTAATAAAAATTTTAAAATCCAAAATTAATCAAATTGTACTTACATCTCGGGGGCCTCAATAGCCCGGTTGGTAACGTGACATGTTGACTGCAAGCCAGCAGAGTTCTAGAGGTTGTAGGTTCGATTTCCACGAAAACCCTGGTCACAAAAAAAGTGGTATCACAATGGGCCTATAATGGCCTAAGTGTGTCTTCGGACAGCCACAACAATCTACATCTACATTTCGTTATACGTAATAATAACAACAAACACAATTCTGTTTAATGTCTGTTTAATTGTTCTATCTTCCATTATATCTTAACAAGAAAATAAGATAAAAGAACATTTATTATTCCTGAAAAAATTTGCAAAAATCTCAAACAAAACATAATAACTTAAAATTGCTTCTTTAGACATAGCTCGGATCCAATGTTCAGTATGCTGGACAGTCGGAAACTCCATTACCCGCGCCACTAAAATTGAAATTCGAATTATGAAATATTTTAGTATTACTGATGATATATCTGAAAACGACCGAAATCTGTTGACGAATTACTTACGAAGGAGGTTAAGGGGTTATATGGGTTTCAAATTATGAAAAAATCGACTTTTTTTACATTTTTTAATGGTAAAAAAAAGTACTATTACATTCAAACTTTTAAGTATCAAAAAGAATAGCATTTGAACTTTATTCTATGCAATTTTTATTGAGCTGAGCTAGTTTCCAAAAGCCTCTTAAAAATGCGCTGGACATCATAATATTTTACTAGATTTATGTGAAACCAAGAAATCAATGTTTTTACGTTAGTATTTAAGTTCAGCTCGGGAGTGTACGAAGCATTTGTAAAGAAAATTTAAATATGAATTTTTCGTGGCGTTTTGTGGGATACTCTTAAAAGTATATATCATACTTTTTTTACCCGTCACAGAAGTGATTTTAATTAAATTCTCAGCTACCGAATTCGGGCTTTCTAGCTGCTTTTTCTCTCTTCTTTTTTTTATAACTTTGTCATTTCTGCGATTTTAAGCATGAAAATTTGATATATTATCATGTACACCTATCACTCAATTTACACGGTAAATGCATTGAAAACAAAAACGATTTTATGACAAACGAAGATTGGTTCTAATGACCCATATCTTGAAAATCACCTATATTATAAATAATAGACCCAGCGCACATAAATAAAAGAATTTTAAACAAAGCATGGGTTAAAAGATGAGAAAAAAAGCCAATTCGTAAAAACCCATAGATAAATCGCGAAATTGTTTATTACATTGCTGTACAAAGTGTTCATTTTGCAAAAACCAAAGCAAAAAAGGACCTTCAAAACCATATTCTGAGAACACTTAGACATTCCGACCGCGGTTTCTGGTGTTAATATTATCATTCAATAGCAGCAACGACAAGATAACTTTGAAAAGAAAAAAGACCAACAAAAATCAGCATTTCTTTTTTTAAACCCAAAAAAGAATAGGTTTTTTGAAGCTTTTATGCAAAACAAATGCCAGATTCGGAAAGAGCATCCCCAAAAACCCCTTATATACGATTTTGGAAGAAATTTGCCCCAATTTTCTATTCGAATCGTATAATTGAACGTGCATGCACAAAATCCTCGTTTTGTGCATTAATGGGTTATGGTGGTATTCTCATTCCATAAGCCGAAAAATCGGTGAACAAATCTTTTTAAAGGTGTGAAAATAATCGGAAATATAAATCGATTTAAATATTCTTAGTTTCAGCAATAAATGGAAGTATAACAAAGAGAATGAGCGTCCATTCATTAAAATCGGTTAATGAGTTTTTGAGTTATCAAATTAATATTTTGGTACGGAAAAACAATACATGTTGCTATGTAAAGTTAGTTGTAATGAACAAAAAACAAAATCCTTCTTTCACTCCCTGGTCAATACTATTTAATCGTGTCCACCGTCTTCAAAAATAGAGTTTTGAGAAAAATTCGTTTAAAGTTTAAGGGGGGATTTATTGGACGTTTTTTAAATGTTGTTTTTTTTTCATACGAAAATTTATTTTAATGAAACAATATTTTAAAAACTGAAAATATATATATATCGAACTTTCTAAAAAATTTTTTTTTGTATTTTCTTTTTCAAATAGGGCTGTGAGGCTGTCGCAATTAGGTCTCTATCATGTGAACTAGACTAAAGTATATTTTGGTTAAAAAAAAAACAAAATGGCAGACTTTCGAATTTGTTTCCCCCTTTTTTTTTTAGTGAAAGAGTGGTTAAAAGATGGGTAAAATATTAACGGATATTCTAGTTCACATCATAGCCACACATGTGTAGAATAATGCCTGAAAATTTTAGCCCAATCGGTGGAATAGTATTTTCTAAATGTTGTTAAACAGGTCAAAAAACGTGGTTTTGAGTAAAAGGCGTTTAAAGTTTTTTCCTATAATTCACGCGCTTGGACACCATATATTATCTCAGGTTATTATATATTATTTCTCTATATTTTTGACTTATATACCATATTGTATATAGTTTTTAAAGGTCTAAAGTTTATATTTTTTATGTTTTTGCAAAATTGATTTTTTCACAAAATAAGTAAGAATAAAAAGGTAAAAAGTTTAGAATATAGTTCAAATGCTACTCTTTTTGATACTTAAAATTTTGAATGTAATAGTACTTTTTTTTTACCATTAAAACTTTAAAAAAAAAACCTTAAGTGAAAGTAAAACAAATATATCGTCGACTACACACACGCTTTGAAGATTACAGAAAAAAGGTATGTGGACAATTACATAAAACTATCTAATGTATAGATTTAATAAGAATTTAACCCCAAATGACTTTTCAAATTATTAATAGTATTTCAGACCTTTTTATAAAAATTTAATACGATGAGCATCTGCCCCACAAATCCTCTAGGACTCATAATTTTGTAACGACATCTAAAATATGAAAATTATTACGAAATAAAACTGTGGCATATCGGAAATGACTAAAGCGAATCATCCACCGCATTCCCGCTGTTTCCCAGGCAAATGTGAGGAAACAGCAGGAGCACTACGGAGGAGCACGCCGTCTCCGTCGCTGCCCCCGTCGGAGCCCCACCACACACTGGGGCACACTATTTCATTGATGTCGGGCCCGAGGCAGTGAATCAAGCTGAAGCTTTTCCAAACAATTGTGCAAACATCTTTCGCTCTCTTTTCGCTTTAGGTAAACAGCATAAAAGTTAAGTAAACTGGGAACGCTTTGCGGCTGGTGAGGTCTACTCCTTTTCGAAAATAACGCCCAGCGCCATCTGAACCGGAAGTGTTCATAAACGAGAAAATATGGCCACACAGTGGGGCTGAGCTGAGGCTTTGGCTGCGTTGCGACTTCCATTGTCCTTTGCGTTTTAGGGGGAAGGGAGGCGATCGGAGGAGGGGAGGCACGCCACACGGGAAAAACGCCGCATTGTCGAGGCGCACTTTTGCGAATTAACAAATTACACGAGGACGCATGTGTGACCGAGTGTAAGTGCACAAACACATTCGAGGCTGATTTAAAGGAGGAAATGAGTAGTGGCTCCCTAAAGTATGCAAAAAGGACACGGCATGATTGTCGGTTAGGCACATCTTTAAGAGTTATCCTGCCGTGATGGCGCTACAAATATGGGCAATTTTGTAAATTAATTACACGAATACTATTACTTTGATTCAGCCACCGATTCTACATATTATAAGAGTTAAGAGCTCTTAACCTCTGATTTGTTTTAAATTAAATTTTATTGGGAACTAGAAGGCCTATTTGCAGAAGTATAACTAAATGATGAAGTAGAATATTAAATTCTTTAAAGGGATTTTATACTACTGTAATATATTATATTATATTTTTAAATTTTAATTCTAATATACACTAGAGCTCAGAAGCCTCGCTTCAAACACTGCAAACCAATACTCTGATCGACGAAATTTAATATTTAATTTGGTGCAAAATAAGTCGTACTACATATCACTTTTATAGAATTTTATTCATATATTACAAATTCACAAACAAAAATGTGCCAACACCCCGAGTAACATTTTAATGTGGCTAAAGTATAGCCAATATTTAGGAATGCCCGATACGGCCCATATTTAAAATGTAACGCCTCAACGCATATGGCCCATATAAGGCAATAAACTTAGGCCCGGAATAGAAAACTGAATTAGGCCCATATATAATACTAAAGTTAAGACCATTAAAAACAATAAAATAAGGACCTGATAAAATTATGAATCTGGCCCGGATTACATTAACGGACTCGGTTCTTTAATAAAAAACATTATTAAACCTCGATTACATTATTTATTTTATAAATTCGAATGAACAATAGTTTACAATAATAATTTGAAACCCGGAGCAGTTTTTCATACTTCTCTTCATAAGACGGCAGTACAAATCGTATTTTGGCGTATATGGCGGCGCCTTGCACAAAATGATTAAAAAAACAAACCATAAAAACAAATAAATATGTAAATTTTTTCAATAAAAAAAAAACATGTGATGTGATGTGAGCCAGCGATGGTACACGCTACCAGATGAACCATTCTCCTGTGAGCCACCGGTGGTACACGCTGAGTTGAACGTTTTAATGTAGCAATAATAAGTAAGATTATATTGTATCATATTTAAGAATTAAGAGTGACGTAGTAATATAATGATGAAGGGATTATATAAAGAAAATATAATGAACAAACTAACTATAATTTATTCACTATTACAAGTGTAATCGCTTAAAAGAGTTGGTTTGGCAGTGGCGTCGGGTTTTCTTTGATGAACTTAAATTCAAAGTTGAATAGACAAAAAAGAAAAAAACCTTAGTACTGTGTACAATGTTCATATTGTTTATAAATTCCAGTTTCATCTGAAAGGAATATTGAAGACTACAAATAGATAAATGAATATTAAAAGTCTAATAAAAACTCGAATGTGTATAGTATTTTTTTATCAACAACCTTGTGTATTTATTTATTTAAAATAGTTATTAAAAAGAACAATTTTTGACAAAATAAGGGATACGTGGATAGATATGTGGTTCTCCATGAAAGGCTATAGTAAGCATAATTTTATTTAGGACCGGATAAACTAAAACATGGTGTACCATATATGGTTAAAATAAAAATAATAACATTAGGCCCGGATTAATATAATCAGGCCCACATTTGAGAAAAGAAGGATATCATAATAAGGCGGTATGCAGGCAATGCACATCGATACCTGAAATAGGAAGACGTAATACGAAGGTTTGTATATATACCGGATAAAGCCCAATGAAAGGTACCATAAAACGGGTTGCCATAATAATGCCTTATCCGGCCCTTACCAATAATATGGCTACTCAGGACGTCACGTTTTTTTTTAGCAAAATAGAGTTGAAAACTACAAAATATCGTTTTTTGTAAATTCATTAAAAAATAACAGAACGTGAAAAGAGCTCGTAACATGACTCAAGAAAGAGCCTGAATCCTTATCTAGATATATTGGCCCGTATGAATAAAAATTTGATTCCATACTAGGAAGTACTCATGCTCAAGTATTCTCTAGTACAAACTAAACAAAACTTGAGCAATTACTAACAGTTGTTAGTATCTGTACCGGTTCTCCACTACACCCAAACCAGCACGCTTATCAGGGGGCAAATCAACCATCACTGCCCTTCATAGCCTGGTTGCAAGTATAAAAAAATCAATAAATGGGAAAGAAACTGCCCTATGTATTTTTCTTGATATAGAAGGAGCGTTCGATAATACCTCCTTTGAATCCATGGAGAAAGCGGCCGTCGGGAAAGGTGTGGACATCCAGACGGTGAAATGGATTAAAGCCATGCTAGGCAGTCGGAAGATCACGGCAAACTTGTGTGGGAGCTCCGTGACGGCATGGGCCACTAGGGGCTGCCCCCAGGGAGGGGTCCTGTCTCCGCTCCTGTGGTCAATAGTTGTTGACGGCCTCCTAGAGCAGTTGACTAATGCTGGGATAGAATGTCAAGGTTACGCAGATGATATTGTCATTATCATCCGGAGCAAACTGCTCTAAACCTTGTGTCTGACTGGTGCCAGGAGGTTAACCTTAAAATAAACCCCAACAAAACAGTAATAATACCATTCACTAGAAGGAGGAAACTAACCGTGAAGTCCCCTACATTGAATGACACTTCGATTGGATTTTCCACAGAGACGAAATATTTAGGGGTCACCCTGGATCAGCGACTCACTTGGAACATCCATTTAAACAAAACGGCAGATAAGGCTGTAAGAGCCATATGGTCATGCCGCCGGTTGTTTAGAAAAAAATGGGGGCTAAAGCCTAAGATGATATTATGGTCATATGAGGCGATAATAAGACCCATTGTCACCTACGCAGCAGCCATATGGTGGAGTAAAACAGAGCAGTCTAAGGCAATAGCCACACTTAACAAAGTGCAAAGACTCGCCTGCACCGGCATCACAGGAGCTATGAAATCTTGCCCAACCGCGGCCTTAGAAGTGCTGCTAGATCTACTACCGCTCCACCTATACATACAAAAGGAAGCGGCTAGCAGTACTCTAAAACTTCGTAAGTCAGGTCATTGCAACGCAAATGAAGACGGAAGGCACTCACAGATACTGAGAGTGTTCTCAAAAGACCCGCTGATTATGGGGCCGTCGGACTTGATTATAAAAAAACTAAACTTGGAAATACCATTCAAAACCGTAATAAAAGACCGACAGTGGTGGAAGGAAAATGAAAACCTTGCCCGACTGGGGGTTGTTGCATGGTATACAGACGGGTCTAGGTGCGACGGATTCTCCGGTGCGGGAATCTACGGGCCCAACTGCCAGATCTCAATAGCCTTAGGGAGAACTCCCACGATATTTCAGGCTGAGATTATTGCTATTGATACCTGTGCCCGAACTATCATAGAAAAGGGAATGAGAGGTGCAAAAATATGGATTTTAACGGACAGTCAAGCGGCGATCAGAGCGCTCTCCAGCTACACTATAGAGTCGAACCTGGTCTGGTGCTGCTGTCAACGTTGAAAACACTCGCCAACCTAAATAGGCTTACTATAGCTTGGGTACCAGGCCACGAAGGAATAATTGGTAATGAAAAAGCGGATGAACTAGCCAGAAATGGTGCAAAATCCGCGTTCATTGGACCGGAGCCTTACTGTGGCCTAGCCAGGAGCTATTATAGATCCTACCTTAGGCTATGGGAAAAAGACAGTAAGGCCTCACACTGGATCAACCAAACCGGATTAAGGCAAGCGAAACGATTCATCCACCCCTCCAAGCAGAGGTCGATGAAACTTCTAATGCTCAACAAACCGGATTTAAAACTCATTACCGACCTCCTAACAGGGCACTGTACCCAAAGATACCACCTTAACAAGATAGGTGTGGAGGACGATGATACATGTCGCTTCTGTCTTGAAGAAGAAGAAACAGCGGAACACGTACTCTGCCAATCCCCAGCCTTAGGTCGACAAAGGCTGGCACACTTCGGAGCATCCATTATAGCGCCGGAAGATGTGTCGAATGCGACTCCCCAACACACCATAGCCTATTTTAAGGACCTTGATATGGAAGGGGTTTAAATAAGAGGGACTTGCACAATAGATCTTTTAGGTCGCGTTGCTATTCGGCTGGCACTGGGAGTGCCTTGGACGACCCGCTAACAATAATAATAATAATAATAATAAAATAATCTGTACCGGTTTTGAACATTCTCTAGTATTCTGCCTTGTTTTCACAATATTTTAAATATTTACCCAACAATGCTAGCAACATTTTGAGTTTTAGTAGAGTTTATAGACCATAGAATAAAACCGTTCTCGAAAAAAACTATATTGAAAGAAAAAATTATCCTGTGAATTATATAAAAAAAATATATACGTACTCAAAATATTTAATAAGTTTTTTTAACATACATTTTTTCCAACTCCCAGATTTAATAAAGAAAGTTTGGAATTGATGGCAACTCATTTTCTCGGAAAATTACACTAAGATCGATGTGTTGCTTTGAACAATAAAACCAAAATGAAAATTCGTTTGAGAAGTCTCGAAGATTAAGGATTTTAAAGATCAAGTATAGGATGCAGGAGATGCAACGCTGCACAATTCTATGAGTGCGAGCTGTGCGAACTCCGGGAATTATTACGTATATTTTTTATATTTTAAATTATGCATGCAGTTTTGGGAATAACAAAAACAAATCTTTATTTCTTAAATAGTCTTAAACAAGAATTGAAGATTTTTTAAAACTCTAATATAGGCGTCGTGCTAGCTTCTAGTTAATTTTTCTGTTTTCCTTGAGTATAAAAGTTCAGCGTGTAGGTTTGCAATGAGCGTACCAATGGCGTCTTCGACACATTTCCATTTTTACTCGAATCGATGCTGGACATTAATCGATAATACTCGACCGTACTTGATTTTTCTAACGAATGCTTGAGAAAATTTAAAGAATGCTGAAATGTGTCTGCGATAAGGTACAAAGTATTTTCTAGTACTTGAGCATTAGCACGTGTTAGTACGTACTCAAATTTTTATTCATACGGGCCATTAAATAGCACTTAAAATCTTCCGGACTAAAATTTTCATGAGCGCGCACAAGTTGTGATTTTCATTCACTATCGTATGAAGTAATCAGTTTATAAAAAAAATCGAACTCCACGGAATATTTGGGAAAGTATTAAAATCTCTCTTTAAATAATATCGCTAAAGGCTCACACTTTTATTTGAGCTACGTTACAAGCTTCTGTGCCAATCTGTTATATTTTAATTAATTTGCAAAAGTGGCCTAAATACGGGCTTCTGTACTTTTCAAACCAATTTTGAAAGGTTACGTGATAGAACATTTTGGTTTGCGAATTTGTTATCTACGGAGAAAATTCTATAGAAATGATATAAAGAGTTGGTATGTATAAATTTTGTGTCGACTGCTAAAGTGCTGGTTACATAAATGTTATTATTTTATGGAAGTATTAAATGTTACGATAGAAATTACTAATAGATAAGTAGGAAAAACGCTCCTAGTGGATGTCTCCAACAGAAAGATGTCTTAGTTTATTTCCACGTTGTAGGAAAACAAGTGAATTATTTATTTACTTTTTATTTCAAAGTCTCCGAACCTTCATAATTACATCACAAGTTTAAACGTTTAAGCTTCATTTATGTGAAGAAATAAACAATAGTTCAAAAGAACAACAGCATTTTTAATTCGATAAGCTATAAAATAATACCCTACTAAAACATAATTCTCTAGTCCTACATAAAAAAAACAATAAATTTTCGTCTGTTTAGTGTTTAACGATCTTTCTTTCAGATTAGTTTTAATAAATTGAAAAATGTCTTGGATAAATTCAAAAGCTTTCATACAACTTGAAATATGCATTCAGAAGATTTTAATGCGTTTTTTAATTAAGCCTAGCTTTCTATTGTCTTTTTCCAGTTATTATAATGACTTCTTGATTTTTGTACCGTCGTGCTTTTAAAAAGCCCTTTTTAAATCTCAGAAATGCGTGATATAAAACGCATCAGAGAAAAAGACGATTAAAACGCAATGCCATGCAACTTTGCGACCTATTTCCTTGGGGTTAAAATTGGGCCAACAATACCTACAATTTTGAATCAAGAAAAATCCCAGAATCAAAAGTAAAGAAATTTTATTAAAACGACTTTTAGCGTTCATGTGCTGAGTTATTTAAGGATTTTAGAATTCTATGCAAACAGACAATAACTAGCTTTACTAGTGCTATAATTTAAATTATTGAAGTTCCGGTTTTTAAGGGAAGTTTGGTTTCAAACTTGTACTGAAAAATAGGTTTAAAAAAATCAGAGGTAAGGAAATAATAAAGATAGTTAGATGAAATTTGGAACATATAGTAACACATATAGTATATATTGTACAAAAAGAACAATTAATAAATTTGTTTGAACAATACAAAGATCAGGTACAAGAACCAACTGAATCCAGGATGTTGCTTAAATATTACTATAATTTAATGGAAAATTATGTGTAATGAATTACAAGAAATAAATATGTTAAATAACTATTTTAAAAACTTACTTACCGTATAATTTTTCTTGTTAATTTTTTTTTTTTTTGAAAATCTTTTAATATCAAAGGTATTCTAGTAGACGTTGGTATTAGGAAGACATTATTTTTGAAGAGTTTTTTTATGCTGAAAGATAAGTGCAAGGAAAGAGAGACTGCAAAAATAGAGGTGTTTTAGCCTGTTTTTGAAACACTTTTAATTTTGATTGGAATTAATAAAATGTAACGTATAAGTGCTCAAAATTTATGTCTGGTCCTGAGCTTGTGCAAAAACCACGAATTATTTTTCTTTGAGCTAAATATCCCCTTCAAAAAGGGTTAAATACCCCACTTATTTTTGCATAACGCACGTGCGAGAAGAAATATTAATTGTTTATTATTTTAATAGTTAATATTGCTACTTATGTAATAAACATTCATTTATTATTTTCAAGTGATTGTAAAGTCGTAGACAAGACTACCCCTATAGAAGGAATGTAATTCAAGAGGTTAAAAAAATAAAAATTCAAGAAATATTTCTATCAATTTAAAAAACTCATTTTTTTGTGTAATATGAAACATAAAAAACACGTAAGGGGGTATCGCCCTTGGATTGGAAAGTCCACCCCCCACAAAGAGGGTTAAACTACCCCCAAGTAACAAAAAAATAGTAAATCATAAAGAGATTATTTATTATTTATTTATTTGCTTTGAATATAAATTTACAATGTTTTCGTACAGAGTTTTATGCAAATTCACATATTTCAGCTGGGATGTAGTATTGACTAATAATTTAATTTTCTCTTCTTGGCTTAAAAATTGAGGAAAAGTTTTCAAAACCTCTAAAAGTAGACTACCTACTCTTACTTAGTACTTATATCTTAACTATCTACCTAAACCTAGCTTACATACTCTACATTGAGTTGCCTTATTAAAGGGTTGCCAGAAAAGGTGCAGTTCTCATAGAATTTGTGTGCCAACAATACGCTTTTATCTGCTATTCGCTGGATTTCGGATATTTGATGAAGATGGGTCGTCGAAAACCACCATGGTAGATTGTTAATAATTTTTAATAGTTTGTTTTGTGAAATTTGTATTTTATTAATGTGACATTTTGCAGCTTTACACTACAAGGGGGCCCCGTAAAGCATGATTGCTTGAAAAATGACTTTGAAAATTAGGAGTTTGTTATCCAGACTTACCCACCAATTCTACATAAAAGTTAAGAACTCTTAACCTCTTAATTGTTTTGAAAAATCGCTTTTTTTCAAGAGATGGACCTCTTTTTGTAGAAGAATTCACAAATTATAAGAAATCAGTGTATTTCTAATATTTGTTCAATAATATGGTAGCATATTAATTCCTTTAAAAGAATTTTTGATAGTACTTAAGAGGTTAAGAGCTCTTAATTTTTATCCAGAATCGGGGGGTTAGTTTAGATCTACGATTGATGAAGGGATATAGGATTTTGGTTAGTAGACTTATTTTATTAATCACTCCATCTATATGTACATAGTTTGTAAATCATAAAGTATCTCAAGAAAAATCGAGTTTCAGGTATAGCTGATTACTAATTACTAGATTAATACATGTATCGATCTTTAAGACTGATATTAATCTCTTCAAAGGGGGAAATCCACCCCTGTAAAAGTAATAATTCAAAAAAATAGTCTAAAAACAATATTAAGTACTAAAATAATAAACAATTAATATTTTTCTTCTAAGGAGGATAGTAAACCCTTTTTTTAACGATATGTTTAGCTTCTAGATAATAATAACAATAACAATAACAATAAAACTTTCTTTTTGTACAAGTTCATGACCAGACCAAAAATTTTGAGCACTTATACGTTACATTTAATAAATTCTAATCGAATTTACAGGTGTTTGAAAAACAGGTATATCTTTGTGGTCGGTCACTCTTTGATTTAACTGTTGAAAATAAATGAATGGAATTTTTAAAAAGTGATACGTATTCAAATATTGGCAAAATCTTCAAGTACATATATTTTCTCAACTTTACATTCAAATGCTCACTCCGAGAGGGTGTTAATTTAATGTTTACCTTTTGGAGAAAATAAATCCTCAGATATTAACAAAGACGCGCGTAGATTTATATTTTAAAAAGTTTTTATGTCTAGGAGAACACGACATTTTGTACAAGGGAAATCTTCAGCGAATAGGCAGTTTGCAAAAGGAGAATCTCATATAAATTAATTCAAAAGAGATAAATCTCCAATTTAAAAATGGGAAATATTGTCGCTGGGGATTTTGTGCCGTTCCCGATTTATTATCAATTAACAACTCACCAAATAGTAAAAAGCTTATTAAATGTTTCTTCATCTTATAGTGAGTAAATTATAATAAATCTTATTTAATGTTTCCCGAAAATGTGCAAACAAATATTTCCGTCCTTCTCTCGTAAATCACACCTTCCATTAAAATTGAAAAGTACTACAAATGAAACTATTTTAAAAGAAAATGCTTTGGTTTCTTGTGGTGAAAATCCATTCTAAACCCGATAACAATACTTCTTATGGTTCAAATATGATCTCAATGGCTTCATTAAAAATACCTCTTTTCTGCCCTACTCGGCTAGATCTTTAGTTTATTTATTTATTTATTTAAACATGTAGAATTACAATAAATTGTAGCCCTACTTAAAAACTAGCGCTCTCGAGATCGTAGCCCATATGGCGCATCCTACCAATTTACAAGGATAATATTAATTTCTACAAATTACACATACCTATCTACTACTTTATTATAACCTTGTAGGTGGAAACACACAGAAAAAAGTACTCCTGGGTAATGTAGCTTCATTATCACCAGAATAGATGGAGTTAGTCACCGATATTTTACTTAACCCCCTACAGCAAGAACTAAAGATACTTAAATTTCCCTAGCTCTATTTGCCATTGTGAACAATCTTTATAATACCACTAACCCGATAAAAATTTCACCAATTTACCAAAAGCCTACAGATAGAAAAATGAAACTTCCAACAACATAGATGACCTCATAAATAACACTAGTTTACAAGATTTTGGTCCCTTAAAAAATTTACTAAATATGTTATTATTAAAATTCTGATTTCAAAAAAAAAAAATACATCACTTCACATCTTCAAGAAAAATTGGGTTCACAATTTAAAATGTCCGTATTTTAGCCATTTTTGGGATTATTTTTTTAAAAATAAAGGTATGTCGTAGCGGTCCCGAACGTAGTTCAAATGAATGCTTAAATTCTATACTATAGTTATAAAATATCAGTTAATTAAAACCTTTTTCAAGGTTTGTTGGGTAGGCAAGACTTTCATTACAGTTCTCCTCCTACATACCGTCGGGTAATTTCATTTATATGGCAGAGGGAAGATTCATGAAAAACTCTATTTTTCTCCAAAACCTAACGTAAAATGAATTTTACATTACTGATTAGTTTCCATTAAATTTATTTTATTTTATTTTATTTTATCTCCACATATAATAGATTAATCTAAAATACATGGATGTATTAGCGCACTCGAGTACTATGCCCATATGGCGCATCACTTAAATTAATATTTATATAAGTATATATTTTAGATCTTTCCGTTCATTAGTATCTTACATACAAACAATTTTTTTTTTAAATAAATCCAGATATATAATATATAACTTAAAGCTAAAATGAAAAACAATATAAAAATTAACGCAAATAGGATTTTGACTTCTAGAAAACTAAGAATAAAATTAATCCTGGTAAAAATTTCAGATGCAATCTATCTACTATATAAGGGTACTTAAGTTTAGGATATTTATTAATCTAAGGAGCTCGGCTGGTTGCGAGGGGTCCAAAAGCGTAGGTAGGGGAGGGAGGTCATTCCCGTAGGCATTCTTGGTGTCCTCGCAGGTCAGAATATGTTTTATCGTGAGCGGGCACTGACAATGGACGCATCCCCTCTGGGGAATCCTGAAGAAGATATGCCCTTTGGTTAGAAGAGTGTGCCCTGTCCTGATTCTAAAGACTTTGCAGCCATCTCTTCTGGAGAGTTCCCTATTGTAATTGGGAGGGTAGGATGAATCCCAATGGTCGGCCAAGAAGGTTGAACTCTCTCGCCAAGCATCATCGAAGACTCTCCGAATGGCGTTTTTGCTGGCTCTAGCGATGAATCCCACGAAAGGAGGGGTTACTGGGGTTGGGTCGTCCGGATGGTTCTCTAAGGCGTTTTTCGCAGCTTTGTCCGCGAGTTCATTACCTCTAATCCCTAAATGACTAGGGACCCATTCAACTATTAATTTTCCCTTAGCTGCAATAATGGCTGAGCGGGTGATGTAGAGGAGTGGTTCGTTCGGGGCGGGATTGTTGAGCGCCTGAATCGCGGCCATGCAATCAGAGAAGATGATTGTTTTTTCTCCACATATCTGGTAACGCTCCACAGCTTTATAGATAGCGAAGACCTCCGCTTCATAGCTGGAGCTTTGACCAGCAAGTTTAAATGTTTGAGAACTAGGTGACTCTGTATTCGGCAGGTAGGTGATAAGGGCGGCCGCTACACTGTCCTCGGCCTTGGATCCGTCCGTATAAATTTTGTTCCAGTCAGGAACTTGAGAAAGACGTCGCAGATGACGCTGTTGGTGAATCTCAGCAGGTATATTTTTCTTTCTGCCGGAGGTGAAGGTGATGAGGTATGGCATCTGGTCCTGAATACTGGTAGGGTACTCAGGCGAATCGCAGGGGGTCGGAAGTGGGTATCCCAAGCAGACAACAACCTGAAGGGCCTTTTTCAGGGAAGAGGTTCCGCATGGCCGGGGGAAGGTAGCGCGTATGTCCTTGAGGGTGTGATGGTGGGGCTTCCTCCAGTCTACCCAATTTGTTGCTACCATCTTCGCCAAGGTAGTTTCCGCTCTTATTTGGAGATCTGGTAGGCCCGATTCTACCCATAGGGCGTGTTTTGGGGTGGATGGGAGGGCTCCAAAGGCAGCCCGCAACGCCTTATTAATGGCTATCTGAATTCTTGTCAGATTGTGTGCCGCGGTGAGTGAATAAACTGGTAGGGCATAGTTCGTGCAGCCGCGAATCAGCGTTTTCGTAATCTCAACCGTTGCGTGAAGAGGTGCGCCATTACCCCGAGCTGATATAGCCCTAATAAGGTTCGTGATTTTATCCACCTTGGACGCGATTTTTTTGCAGTGGCCGTTCCAATTTAACTTTGGATTAAATTCCAACCCGAGGATCTTGATTTTGTCTGACGTTAGGATCTCCAAATCTCCGATCTCCAGGGTTCGGGACTGTGCCAGTCTTTTCCGGGAAAAAATCATATATTCGTTCTTCTCTGCTGGGATTATAGCCCCTGTTGATATTGTCCAAATATCCAGAGCCAGCAGAGTCCTTCTAAATACCTCCGTCGGCCGTCTGTCCGTTGTAGTCAAAAGTAAATTGTCGGCGTACACGTAGAAGTCTAGTCCGTCTATGTCCTGCAATTTTGGGAGTAATGATGCTAGGTATGTGTTAAAAAGGGAGGTTGAAAAAGGTGACCCTTGGGGAAGGGCATTCTCAAGTGCCTTTCGTGATGAAGAATAACCGTTGACTCGTACCTGGAGGGTTCGGGAGGAGAGGAAGTTTTTAACCAGGTGGATGAAGGGCGCATCAACGCCCCATACCTGGAGCTGGTCGGCGATAATATCCCATCTTACTCTGTCATACGCCTTCTCGATGTCGGCCGATAGTAGATAGAGCTCCCTTCCCTTATTGAAGGCATTCCTTATGGAATTCTCGAGCTCAAGCAGCAGCGAGGTGGTGCCTCGATACCTCCTGAACCCGTGAACCCCACTCGGGAGAGTGCCCTCCAAAAGACAAGAGAGTCTATGGCCTATAATTTTTTCGAATAGTCGCGATAGGCAGGGCAAGAGGGATATTGGACGTAGATCCTTAGGAGTGATAGTGCCATTGGCAACGACAGTCTTCTTACGGATTGGGATGAGGACCGCATTTTTCCATATGTGCGGAAAAGTGCTTTTCCTCAGGAGCAAGTTGTAAAGAGAGACAAGTCTCTCTTTGAAGGGGTCAGGGGCTTCTTTTATCATCCGGTAAGAGATTTTGTCGTGTCCGGGTGCCGATCCCTTACACTTACTAAGCGTTACACCTAGTTCGTGAAGAGATATCTGGAATGACAGGTTTCTTTCTGGATCAGGGGAAAAGGGCCTGTCCGTAATGGACCAGGTGGACTTTGTCCGATTTTGTTCTGGGCTAAAGGTACTATCGTCAGAGTAACTGGTCCACGAATGGGCCAGTTGCTGGGCAATACTCATGGAGTCTGTATAGAGCCTGCGTTCAACTGTCAAATTGGCAATCAGGCTGGGCGGCCTGTTGCCGGAAATAGATTTGACTCGACTCCATGCATCGGCTAGATTAAGGCTAGGATTTATTGAGTTTGCAAACGTAACCCAAGATTGTTTTTTTGCTTCCTTAGTCTCTTTTTTGGAAAGCGCCGATTTCCTACGATAATCAAGCAGGTTATCATCTGTAGGATGCCGCTGGAATTTTTTCCAGGCCCTATTCTTGTCCCTGATAATTGAGAGGATGCGCGAGTTCATCCAAACTGGTTGTGTCTTAGGTTTGGGGCTGGAGACAGGCATGCTGCCCGCCGCTGCAATTCTGATAATTTTTGTAATTTGTGCTGCCTCTTTGTTGATGTTAGTGGATTGTGTACGGTGGGAAGCCTCCGTCTTAATTAGATCTCTGTATTTTTCCCAGTTTGCCTTATGTTCAGCAAATCTGTCCACCGGTTGAGCTTCGGCTGTCTGGAACCCAGCTTTAATGATTATCGGGTAGTGGTCACTACCCTCTGGGTTGTCGTGGGTGATCCAGTCAAGACGTGAGGCTAAGCGGGGCGGTGCTAGTGTGAGGTCTATGGCGGAATGGGAGCCTGTGTGAGATAATAGTGTTGGTGATCCTGTATTGAGAATACAGAGAGATTGACTCTCGATCCAGGCGGCCACCTGCCGCCCTCTGGTACTCCAATGTGCAGAGCCCCATAAAGGGCTGTGCGCATTAAAGTCCCCACCATAAATGGTGTTTTCGGGCAGCTGGTTAGCCAAGACCTCAAGATCTTGAGTCGTTATCTCTACTGGATTCTCAAGGTAAAAGTTTGCAAATGTTAGTGTTTGTGGGGCATTAATTGAGACAGCACAAGCTATCAGATTAGTGTTAATGTTAAGTTCTACAGCAGGGAGGGAGTTGTGGACTAGAATGGCCACACCACCATGCCTGCGCTCTCTCATGGAGTTATAACCATAATAGGTATAGGAGCCCAGCCGTTCAGGCTGTTGTTCCAACAGGATGTGAGTTTCCTGAAGGAGAATGATGTGAGGTTTGTATTGGGATGTGAGGAGATCAAGACTGGGAAGGTTATTATACAAACCTCTTATATTCCATTGCAGGATTGTTAAGTCCCGAAATGGGGAGCGAGAGGTAGAGCCGAAGCCATTGTTCATCATTACTACACATTATTAGTTAGGGGAATCATCCCCCTCGCCTGTGAACGTGGACACAGACGGGGTGGAGTCCATGTCAACATCCAGAGCGTCACTAGTATTAGTGCTTTTTATTTTTCTCAGTAGTGGGCCAGCAATCGAGATGATTTCCGGGTTAGTTTTTTCAAGGCCTATTACGCTTTTGACCACTGATTCAACAGCTTTTTTTGTGTTGGGGGAGAGAGAAAGGGTGTGGATGTTTTTGGTGTTAGGTGGTAATGGTGTGGTGCTGGTTTCGTTGTGTGCGTCTGTTTTTGTGAGTGTTTGATTGTCTTTGTCTGCGTTTTTAGCATGAGTCAAGTTAACAGGTAATGTAGTGGAGGTACTTGCGGACTTGTTGGTGACTCCTGATTTGCGGCTTGGTGATGGGGATGTTGATTTTTTTCCATTGGTATGGTTGTTGTTAGTAGCGTTGATACTGCGGGTGGCGTTGGTTTTCTTGGGGTTGGTGATGTCACTGGTAGTGGTGAGGACGTTACTGTTGGTGGTGATGCTGTTGTTGGTGGTGGCGTTGTTGATGGTGGCGTTGTTGATGGTGGCGTTGTTGCTGGCGGTGGTACTGTTGTGAGAACTAGTGTCTTTCTTGATGGTAATATTAGTGGTAGTGATGGCACTGCTGTTATTTATTGCCTTGTTGGTGACTGCTTCAGCATAGGTGGGGCCAACTGGGCTCTTATAAGTTGCGTAGTACTCTTTCTTAGCCTCATAGAGGGAGCATTTTCGCATGGTCTTTATTTTTAAGATCTCCTTAGCCTTGAGAAATTCGGGGCAATCCTTGCTAGTTGAGGAGTGTGTGTCAACATTACAGTTGACACAGTGCTTCTTCTTGCAGTCGACGGTGTTATGTGGAGCTGGGTCGCCACAGATGGCGCAGGTGGCCGTGATGTCTTTACACCACTTGGCAGTATGGCCTAATTTCTGGCAATTCCTGCATCTCATAGGTGTGGGGTAATGTTCTTTAACCTGGAGCGTAGTCCAAGCCCCTTTAATATGTGATGGGATTTTGTAGGCGTTGAATGTCAGTATAAGCAGACCAGTCGGAATTCTTTTACCTAGTTCTTCACCTGGGCGAGTAATTTGTACAACTTCTGTAATGCCCTGGGTTTTTAGACCTTCAAAAATCTCTTCTTGGGTCATTAGCTTGAAGTCTGGGGAAAATACCGTGCCCTTGACAGAATTTAAAGTGTCGTGCATATTGACCTTAACCGGAATCCCGGCAATTATTGTTTTTCCCAGAAACATATTTGCCACTCTTTGGTTGTCCACAAGTAGTAGAAGGGAGCCGTCTCTCATATAGCTGGCCTGTGAGAACCTGGATGAGATATCGTCTACACCCTTTCTCACCGCAAAGTGGTTGTGGAACTTTAGCGCTTTATTTGGATCAACCGCTTGTATAACAATATACTTCGGGTGGTTATGGCCGGGATCTAAATTTATTTTTTCACTCGGCAATGCCGGGAAGCTCTCAAATAATGGAGAGGTCTTCTTCCTTTTCGTCCCATGTTTAGGGTTTTTCGTGGGCTGAGTGTCCAGCACCGAGAAGATGTTGGCGTCGGCAGAGCCGGACGACATCTTTTTAATTTTTCCCCTAGGAGTGGCTTATTTATTTATTTTTTTTTTTCCTGTAATCTAAGGAAAATTATCTGTTTATTTCTTGTGGCTGTCAGTGACAGCAGGGGTACGTTTATACCGTACAGGCACTAATAGTCTCTGTAAACTTGTGGCAAAACAAGGTTTTCACCGGAAGTCCCGGTCAGCACTAGAACCCCCACGGGGGCTTTGCACAGGGGGCGCGCGATAATTGCACGCGAAACCCCTGGCAACCAACAAACTTCTCCTCGCTGTTGGACAGTGCGCAAGGCAACTAATCCTCCTTCGTCGTCTTGTCCTAACCAGCCAAATCGACGACCGCCTGGCTGAATCAGATTCCCTTTTGAAATTCCTATAAGAATATCGTGTTGGAATGGATATTCAAGTTGGCCTCGTAATCGAAAAATGCGCAAAAAATCTTCTCAAAGAAACAATTTTTCGCGGAGCTCTTCTTACTTGACGTCTTCCGTTGAAATCTCAAGGCCAACTGAGTTTCCATTAAAGGAAGGGAAAAATTACTTTTCGTATGAAGGGAAACTAGTGTAATCTTTCGGAGAAATTAAAATATTTGGAAACGAGACAATCAAGACCCCTGAATACAAATTTTCATAACTACCATTCCTCGTCTCAACGCCTAGTATTGCTAACTCTGTGGTTTTTAGTTCATCTGCTATATTTTTCCCTATTTTAAAAAAGTAATTATTCATAATCATAACACAGGCCTGCGATAGTTTTCCTCTTACAAAACAAAGTAGTCATTACGATAGGATTTATTCTGTAGCTCACGAATTCGCAAACGAAAAAGTTCTGTCACGTTTTTGAAAAAATTATATTTGAAAACTACAAAACAACGTATTTTAGCCATCCTTGCAAATTAATTAAAAAATAATGAACTATTGCAGGAGCTTGTAAAGTAGCTCAAATAAAAGTATGAACCTTTAGTTATTATTTTAAAATACGAGAGTATTTAATAGGGTGACCCCGCCAGTAGTTGATACCCTTCCAGTAGTTGATCAAATTTCCAAAAGAAAGCACACAATAAGCAGTCGTAAATGAGTTTTACACGTGACAGTAGGCACAAAATTTTCCTTGAATATTGGTGCTGTCATTTTCACATTTGTTTGGGTTGTGTGCTACAGAGCGGGCCATCACAGAATTTTATTATCTTAGAACTCGTGCCTTCGGAGTGTTGCAATTAGTTGCTGGTAAATTACGTCAAAAAATATTAAACACTTGCATCTTCCGTTTTAAAACTAATATTTTCAATATTTTTGCTGTTTGTCATAGCACAAATATATGATAATTTGAGGAAATACTTTTAACGTTTAGGATTGATTACTTTTAAGGTGTGAAATTTGTCTGATCAACTACTAGTTCTTTTAAATGTGCAAATTTCAAAAGTTGATCAGCTGTGATCAATTAGTGGTTGCCAGGAATCCAGTTATTGATCGGTTGATTAACTGTTAGATCATAGGTAGTGCATTGCTCTTATAATTGGTCATCTAGGTATAAAATTTTGGATTTCTATTTGCTCTCATCAGATTATTTTTTATTGTCGAATTTGATTATGGCACCTAAGAAAAAGTTTTTTCAATACACTGAACATGATCTTCGAGCGGCCGTAGAAGATGTCCGAGAAAAGCGAATTTCTTTAAGGAAAGCTTCAAGAGACCATAGCATACCATTCGGAACATTACACAACAAGGTAGGTACCTATCAACCTACATAAAAACAGGTTTTCATCTACCGTAATTTAAAATAAAGATAAAAGGAAAATCACCGGATACCAGAAAGATGGGCCCACCTTCCATCCTCAGCAAAGCAGAAGAACAGCTTCTTGCTGATTGGATTCACGCTTACGCCAATAAGGGCTTTCCATTGAAGAGGAGGACAATATTTGAAACAGTAAGAGACATAATTGAAACGGATAAAAGACCAAATCCTTTTAAAAACTCAACTCCGGGAGAAAAATGGTTTAAAGGATTCCTTCGAAGAAATAGTTCCATTTCTGAGCGGTATGCAGAGGCTATCAACACAGCCAGAGCAACAGTGTCGGAGCACAACATACGTCAGTGGTTCGAAGAACTTCATAAGTATCTGGAAACTGAAGAATGCCTTGAAATTCTGGAAGATGGCTCTAGGATTTATAATGCTGACGAGAGTGGGTTTCAAACTTGTCCAAAAACAGGCCAAGTGTTAGGACCTATTTCATTCAAGAACTTGTATGAAATCAAGACTGGGCAAGAAAAGGAAGCCATCACAGTGATGGCCAACTTTAGCGCAGCAGGGGAAGTTGTTCCTGGCATCACCAAGTATGACGGTAAATATTTCCCAGGAGTAATCCTTGACATCGCACAAGAAGGAGCTACCGTGTCGTCTATGGCTTCATATGGGCGCCTTTGGAAGTGGCCGAAGAAGCGAGACATCCTTTTCTACAAGTGGAACTTAATTGTTTCACACGTAGCTGAACCGAAAAAGACAAGCAAAAGCAGAAACATTTTCTCGGTTCCAGAGTTGGAGTCCCTATTTTAAATTAGTTGTAACTTTGTACTATTCATTCATTTCATTTTTAAATGTTTATTGATTTGAAATTAAAAGTTTGATATTGCTCTAGCTGCTTAATTTGTACTATAACGGGTCTATCGGGCGAGAGTAATATAGTGATCAACTACTGGAATAACTTTGATCAAGATCAGGATTGGACTGATCAAGTACTGGGAAAAATACAAATTAAGGAAAACTTTTTGCACAATTTTGTTATTGTTTTATTTGAAGCAGATTTCATTATTTCTCATGATAGAACACTCACCAAGGATTGTGGTAAATATATTAATTTAATTCGAAAACACTGAAGAGAGGAGCTATAGTAAAAATTACAGGTACTGACTTTTATTTGATCAACAACTGGCGGTGTCACCCTACTTCCCGAACTATTCCGTGGAATTCCCTTTTTTTCCATAAGCCGATTACTTCATATAATAAATACTGAATGAAGACGATTGCTCATGATGATCATAAAAATCTTATTCCCTAAGACGCTTTATAAGTGCTATAGGTTAGTGGTATTTTATATATATCGGATAAGGATTCAGGCTTTCTTTTGAGTTTTTACGAGCTTTTTCCACGTTCCATTTTATCTCGTTACATCTTCGTAAATGTTGCGAATTGTCTTAAAAATTTACTAACATATTTCTTAAAGTATAATTTATCAGATAATGTAAATTTCTTAACCCGACAAGGTACAAAAAAAAATTCCCTTGCCTTTTTACACAAAAAACCCCTCCCCAGTGCGACTGTATTCAAAACAAATCTGCATAAAACTACACAAATAACAACAAATTTTATTCGCACAAATCGGATATGAGTTTCTAGTATTCATTTACGCATAAATTCGAAAAGAACAAAATTTAAGCTGGACCTCCCCGGTTGATGTAGTCCATTTCGGCCTGATCGAGGGGCTTCCTCCAGTACTTCGACGGGAGCTGCCAGTCCTCGATGGCGTTACTCGCAACTGGGGCCTACGGAAGAGAGAAAACAATTTATGCAATTAATAAAATACACGATAGATAAGCAGAGCTTACTTGGGGCGGAGGACCACTCACCGCAGCTCCTGAAGCCGCTGCAGATTGTGTCTCGTCGCCTACCAGCAATAGGCCACCTTTTCGGAATTTAATCGTTGGAACACGTCGTCCCGCCGGCAATAAAATAAGTCTCGTTATGAACACCATGCTTTTGCAGAATTTAAACTGTGGACCCAGAAAACCGATTACTTAATCCCCGCCTGGGAGCTCGGCCGTAAGAAAAATAGAACCCTTATTATGACAGCTGTCAGAAGACGGCTGATTATTTTGACAACAAATTTTTCGGTTTCTTAAGTTGGGAGTTTTTGTAAAAATTTAATAAATGATAATTAGTATGTCCTTTTTCTAATATGTTTTTAAATTCATTAATTTTAAGCAATTTATTAAGTATAATTTATAGTAAATTAACTTTTAGCTCCAAAAAAACTCTAAAAAAGAAACAATTTCAAAATTCAGTTTAACACATGAAATGCAGCCATCTTCACATTATAGAAATTCTGTATGACAACAAATCGAAACGTCAAAAGTACCTGTTTTCATGAAGGAAAAGTGGATTTTTTCAGTGATTTTGAATGAGTAAAATGCCGGTAGATATAAACCGCTTAACAGAAGGGTGGTTAGAATTAGAAAGTGACCCAGGTCTATTCACCCTGCTGCTAGAAGACTTCGGCGTTAAGGGTGTTCAAGTGGAAGAGATTTACGACCTCCAAAAGCCCATCGAGGGCCCCGTTTACGGCTTTATATTTCTATTTCGATGGATAGAGGAGCGCCGAGCGAGGCGGAAAATAGTAGAAACAACTGAGATTTTCGTAAAAGATGAAGAAGCCGTCAGCAGTATTTTCTTTGCACAGCAAGTGGTCCCGAATAGCTGCGCAACCCATGCCCTGCTTTCGGTCCTCCTCAACTGTGCCGACCTCCATCTCGGAGACACCCTGAATCGTCTGAAAGTCCACACGAAAGGTATGTGCCCGGAAAATAAAGGTTGGGCTATCGGAAATACTCCAGAACTTGCGTGCGCTCACAATTCTCATGCTATGCCCCAGGCGAGGAGGAGATTGGACAAAAGTAGCGGAGTTAGCACGGGACGATTTACGGGAGAAGCATTCCATTTTGTTAGTTTTGTCCCCATTAATGGGCACCTATTCGAATTGGACGGCCTGAAACCGTTTCCAATGGATCACGGTCCTTGGGAAGAAAACGAAGACTGGACAGACAAATTCAGAAGAGTTATGGCAGAAAGATTAGGGATTTCGACTGGAGAACAGGATATTCGGTAAGGACACTACTTTATAAAATAACATTTTCTGTTCTTAACCATCTCAATGACCTGCAGGTTTAATTTAATGGCTGTGGTCCCAGACAGACGGATAGCAATTCAGCACAAACTTAAGATGCTAAGGACGAATCAAGCAATTGTCTCTGCAACGCTACAGAAGTTATTAAAGGCTGACAGCGAAAAGAAAGAAAATAAGACTGTAAGAAAAAATTAATATATAGGGTGATTCGTAACTAAGTGTTCCGAAATCATCAGAATTTTTTTTTTTTTAAGAAAATAAACTCCACAAAGCCCTTTTAAACAAAACAAAATCCCTCAAGTTCTTCAAAAGATATTAACAATTCTGTACTATCATAAGAACACCAAAGTGAGCCAAATTCCTCTATTTAATGTAGATTTTCCAAGTGATTCCCATTTTAACCAACCAATGCAAACTCTTGCTCGTTGCCCTAAGGACTAGAGAATGATGATACAATTTTGTTATTCTATAAAACGTTTTCTTAGGCTAGTAAAAATTTAAAGAACCGCAAAATATTTCTAAGCAGACACGTTTTCATTAAGGTTTTTCTGGCTGATCATCATCATTTTTGAATTAGTACAAAAACCTTATAAAAAAATTATTTCTAATAAATATTTTACTAAATAGAAAACTATTTTTGCAGGGCTCATCAGATGCCTCAAAAGAGGAAACAGGTGGTCCTTCCTCACCGACATCTTTCCTGGAACCGAATGCATTCACAGCTCGGGATCTTCAGTCACTCCTGAAGAATCTTGAGTCAGAAATAGCAATAAACGAGCAACACCTCAACGATGAAAACGACAAGCGATACATGTTCAAAGTACCTCAAATCACTTTTCAAATTCAAAAAAAATTAGCCACCGAAAAAATATAATTCTCTTCCAGGTGGATGATTGTCGGCGTACTCACAACTACGACGAATTTATTTGCACATTTCTCTCAATGTTAGCCCACCAGGGTGTCCTAGGGGAACTGGTTTCTCAGCACCTTTTGCCTTCAAAGAAAATCACCGGTAGCCAAAATACAAATCGGATCGGGAGGCCAACAAAGAAAAATGGAAAATCACCCAAATCAACGGGGAAACGAAGAAAGGGTCGAAATAAATGTAAGAAACGGACCTGAGTTATTAAATTTTTACATTAACATTTTTAAACTTCAACTAAATAAAAATTTAGTCGAGAAAAAAAACGAAAGTTAAATTGACTTTTCTTCTTGTTAGGATTTTACTAAAGGTCCTCTAGCATTTCTTCGGACACCGACCGGTCATCGAGTGTTTCTGGAAGTGATATAGGAAATGTTTCCTATCCTTCAACGTAATACAATTGATTTTTTTTTTTTAGAGAAAATATGCCACCGGAATTTGAGATGGTTACTTCTTCGTTATTTTTATTCAACGACTACTGGCAGGAAATAATGTCATTTTTGGAGTCGTTCACGTTCCTTTTAGATTAAGTTTTATATACTTTTCATATTGAACAACAATAAAGCTATTTAGAAGAAGAAATATTTTTTAGGGAGGAATTTCAACACTGGATTTGGATAAACCACTAATATGTAAAATCAAAACAACTCTGCATAGAATGTTGGCAGAGTGTAAAAGGTGAAAACTATTTACCAGTATATATTTTTATTAATTCCATACAATCGCACAATTCGCCCGTGCTAAATTTCTTCTCAGTGGAGTTTTTTTTTTAGTCTAGGTTTTTCCTTTAGCTTAGATGGAATTCGGGAGCTTTACTCTCATATACGAATTTTTTTATACGTAATTCAGCTATAAAACACGAATTGTCGCATTTCGTCTCATCTTTCAAAATAAAGCTTCACGTTTGGAGAGCTAATTTTGGAACAAGGAAAAATTCATAAATTAGGAAAGGAGTTATTTTGCCTTATATTTGGACAAATTCGTTAATATTTGTTCCTCACTAATCAGAAGCAATCAAATCCGAGCGTATATTTTTTATTTCCTATTTTTATAAATGTAATAATATCAGTTAAAGAAATTTTTCAGAATTTTTAAAGATATTGAGTTCTTTTGGCAATGGGTTCCCAAATTCTCGAGTATATTAATTGTAGAGATTAAATTTGTATAGACGGTGATACTTATCGCAGTAATCTGCTTAAAGTGGTTTTCCGTCTTTTCAAAAAACATTGCCCTGAAAATCAATTTTATTCAGCTGAAATTTAACATCTACCGATGGTGCAAATTAATTAAAAAATATATATATAGGCCAATTTAAATTATCTAATTAGTAATAAGATCTAACTCTATCAATGCATTCCTCATAAAAAAAAGCTGTTCACCCAGATTTCTTTTTAAGTTTCAAACAGGCCGCTTTGTAAGGAAAATTAACGTAAGTCTATTATATTAGAATAACAAATTCATTATTAAGTAATTTTGAGTACATTTGAATGAAGTTTATTTATAATCTATGATTCGGTGCCATGCTTCATATATTTCCTTCATCGTTTTCTTAATAATTTGTGACCCGGATCTACATATGGGTCACTTTCAAAATAAACAGCTCATATACGACGGTCATGCTGAATATTTTTAGACACCCTGTAACTACACCACTGGGACGAATTTTCGCCTTGCCGCTGAATACCTTGGTGTCTGTATAGTATCTTCGCCCCGCGGGAGTTTAAGTAGTTGAATTGGTATTTTACCACTGAGATTGAAACAGTGGGCGGTATGATTTTCGAGCAATGATTTTCTATGACTTCAAAAAGGGCCTAAAGAGGAATGACCCGACGCCCTGTATTTTCGCGACCTTTCTCCCTGCGACTTTCTTTTGGTCAGCTCAAAGAAAAATTAAGAGACCGCCAGTTTTCAGACGATAGTGAGACGAAATTCGGGGACTTCCAAAGACGCGCTGATACTGAAGTTGCTGAACCACTAACAAAAATAATAAATGAAGATCTTGAAACAGGGAGGTTCCCCGACTGTCTCAAACCTCAATTATATTCCCGATTTATAAAACAGGCGATCAAAATGATCCAGGTAACTGTAGACCTATATCGTTGATACGTTCATTAAGTAAAGTCTATGAGAAGGTTAAGAGAATTGCGGAATTTGTCAATAAAAATGGAGGATTCGTTCCTAATCAATATGGATTTAATACCATTACAGCTATAATAGATACTATGAATGACATAAATACAACTTTAGATAAAAATAAGTATGTAGTAGCAATATTTGTGGATGTTAGAAAGGTATTTAACACTGTGGACAACGAAATATTATGCGAAGGTTTTGAGGAGTTGAGGATACGAGGAAAACCACTCAAACTATTAAGGGATTATCTGGACAAAAGGATCATCAAAACGAAACTAAAACAGCATCTATAGCCAGGAGAGGAATATCTAAATCGGTGTACCTCAAGGATCAATGTTAGGCCCTTTACTTTATTTGTTATATATAAACAAAATTAATTTAAAAAATCTGAGCGCGAAATACACCATATATGTAGTCGTTATTACTATATTCAGGAGAGTCGCCGTGAGAATTGGAAAACAACATAAACTAAGATCTCAAAAAAATACGATGATGGGAATTTTAACAGATGATCAAGTTACTTGGACTAAACATGTGCAAACCATCAGGAAGATAATGGATGGACTTATTGAAGTCATAAATAGCATATATTACCCAGAATTAAAAATCTAATTTACAATACGAATATATTACCGTTGGTAACTTATGGATTAATAATATAGAGTCAAACCACAGCAAAGAACATGCAAATTATATAGATATTGTTAAATAGGGCCATCAAAGCGGTGTTTTATCTTCCTCGGGATACGGCCACTACAATTTTGTATGAAAGTATAAACAAAATTAACCTGAAGCAACTAACAGAGATAGAAAAGGCTAAGGCCATTTATAACATTACAAAGAGACACGCAAAATTATCTATTAACCTAGTTTTGAGAACAGAAAGCAATGATGGGAACTTATAACCGGCACCAAGAACTAACCGACTAAAATCTGATCCAATTAACTCTGCAGCTAATTATTATAATAGCTAACTAGAAAAAATAAGAAAAACTCACAGTATTGTGGAATTTAAGTCTTGTTAAATCGAAAAAGTAAGCAGCATTGAAGCGGAATAATTAATAATATATATTCATGTGTGACCTCTTATATCAAATACTATTTTTCTGCGGAGCACAAAATATAATTAACTTATATTTTTAAAATTTGTAATTTAGATTTTAAAATTTCCAGAAAATGGATCCGCAGAGCCTAAATTCGAATGCCTAGGCAGCTTAGAATTAGGTGAATGTTTCCAGCAACATGCTGAGATGTGCGATATAAAATCTATTTTTTATATATAATAAAATTTTGTATATAATAAATAATAAAATATATAATAAAGAAAACCACAGTAAAAGTTGAAAAACGAATTAACGGCTCTCCTTAAGTATGAACTCAAAAGACCTTAAAATCAAGAATTTATAGCAAATATTATTATAAAGTGAAAGAGTTAAAGTTTAATATCTAACCCTCATCGAGTAGTAGATGCAGATTGTTATGGCTGTCCGAAGACAAACTTAGGCCATTAGGGGCCCGTTGTGATACCACTTTTTGCGACCAGAGTTTCTCGTGGGAATCGGACCCCCAACCTCTAGCGTCCTGCTGCCTCGCAGTGAACACGTCGCGTTACGAACCGGGCTATTAAGGCCCCCGTCGAGTAATAAGTAATTTAAAATATAAACAGAAAATTAAATGTAAATTTATGAATTGGCTCAGCTCCAACCGATTTTTATTCAAAACGGAAATTCATTTTTGACAATTGACAGCTGTTACTGTTCCGGAAAAGTCTCCACTTAGATCGTTGTGAATTAAAAAGGCCGAGATACAATGTACGCCACACGTTTTTGTGGCGCGTGGAATATCGTGAAATATCGCGCTGCAATATACAATGAGAGCGACGCTACAGCTGGAATGAAAGAATTGGACTGCTAACCGTCGTCTGAAAAATGAGACCATGTTTAGCACAGGCTCAAATTTCATGGAGCAAATCATGCAGTTATGCTTAAGCTGACGCAAATTAAAAATAATTAAAATTTCGCGAACCGATTTCTTTTATACCACACTCAATTTTAAGTTTTTTCACAAAAATGATCTTCGCGGGGCACTCAGCTGGGAACTATATAAAAGTCCTTGTTCGTGCCTTCATTTTACCTTCATATTTCTCATATATACCAACCAAAGCTAAAAGTTGTATCACAAAATGCCGTAGCCATCTGTTGGCCATCGTAAAACTACTCTAACAGCTGATTCCGTCCCTAGGACCAAAGTGAAAAAGAAACATGGAAACGAATCATCGCGCTTCAAAAGTTAAAGTTCCACCAAACTTTGTGGCGCTACAAAGTATCAGCGCGTTCATTGTATCAAGCTGATTGCATTTTCCCGTATTCAAACTCATTTTGTAGCGCCACAAAAACGTGTGGCGTACATTGTATCTCGGCCTAAAGTGTGTAAAATAAATTATCGGAAGAAGGGATTTTAAATAATACTCGTTAAATAAATTAATACCCTGATACATACAATTGTATTTGCATTTAACGTAGAAAAATAAATCGTAAACAGAAATAAATAAGACCGCCGAAAAATAAAAGCAAAAATTCATTTTATGTAGAATTTTTGTGGCTGGCACCGCTCTGTTCCGTTTCCCATTATCTCTCCACTGGCCGAAAGAAGACTGTTCAAATTTCAGTTGTTTCTCAGTAGTCGGTCGTGTCGGGAGGAGGTGCGATTTCGTGGGGGATACATTTTAAAAAAAAAAAGTTCGGCTTACACTCTGCTTCGGGAATTATAAAGAAACTACATTAATTACATTGAATTTTGTATTAAAGTAGTTTGAAGTGTTTTTAATCACAACGAATTGTGTGTTCTAGTTGGGGCAGTGAATTAAAAAAGTGCAATCGAATCGCATTGTCACAGAAATGGCACTCGAATCAGATGACAAAATGATGAAAAACTCATCGGATCCGGATAAAAAGGACGAGACGAAGGCAAAATCATCGGTGGGGTCGATTGAGACGTCCGTAAAAAAGAAAGGTTAATATTTTCAAATCCTTCTCTAGGCACAAGGGTCGAGGAGGACCGATAAACGGGTGCGCCCCACGGGTCCGTCCAGACCGAATCCCTTGCCTGTGTAAAATTGGGGAGCACGAGTCATATAACATGTTACGTAATGAACTTTACGAATAATTTGTCTTGGTTGGAGGTCTCCCGGCGCGGTTGCATTCAATTTTATTTTATTTTCCTTCTCTCTACCCAGTGTAAATTGACTGAAGTTCTAAAGTGGTTAACTGATGCTGCTGCAGCACGTGTTTTGATAAGCCTGGTCTCTGGGTCGTGCTCTTCGCTTTTTAGATATTTGCCCATGCTTTCGTTATGCTCACAGACATCGTCGTCGGATCAGTGGAAGGCGCTTCGGCGATTTACGTTTTTCTGTTTCGCACCCGAAATTGATCTCTGGCTGGGCAGAACATGTGACTACACTACGTCGCTGTCAGCCGATGATAGCGTAGCGCTCCGCACTCCGCGCCACCAGAGCTCCTTGGGCCTGTTCTAGACTGAGTACTTGTGCCCCGATGAGAATGCCGGTCCGGTGGGGTCTTATCTAGTCTTCTTCTGGTTGTTTTGGTGGTGCGCCGCTCTCGTCAGGCTTTCTCTCACTTGCCCTGCCTCCCGGCTTCCTATGTGGCCCCGAAACGGACCGATCAGGGAGCACGCATTTTATTATTTTCATTAAACGCACTAGAAGGTGCCCCGCTCTCGTCGGTCGTGGCCCGTCGCTATTTACTTTATCGTTGATTTATTTCAGTGAATGAACTTAATTCAAGTCGTTATTTTCGTGATATTGTTCTGTCGCAGCAGCCACCAGCTGGACCCCAACGCGAATGCTAATTTTGAGATTAAATAAAAGTATCACATGGAACTATGAAGATTAATCTGTGGCGGGATTTTCCTTTCAGCCTTGAAATACTCGGCCACAGTGGTACACAGAAGAAAATATCAGTTTTTAAGCCTCCCCTGGCAAGCAATGTACAGGGTGTCCATTAGGAATGTGTGAAAACTAATGAGTCTCGTTAAATCTTTTTATTTTATTCAAGACCTAGCAGCACCTCATCGCACACAAGAAGTATTTGAAGCGATCAATAAATTTTATGACGATCGAGTTATTGGCCTAGGGTACCCATACTTTGCTAGAGGAAAAGGAATGGAATAGCCACCTTACTCCTCAGATCTCACTCAATGGGGTTATATTAAAGATCACTGCTATGAAAATATCCCAAAAACAATAGAGGATCAGGAGGATCGTCAATGGCATTTAAAATGAAACGTTAGAACATGTTTTTAGTAGTTTTAGAAAGTATTTGGGTATTTTGTAATCATTATTGTTGAATTACTTATGCGGGTGGACTAAATTTCGTATATACTTTTAACTGTATTTTAACTGTAAAAACGTCATATCTGAGCTTTCATAATTCGCGACAAGGGAGAGGTAGTTTTGAAACTATTTCTTACTGAAATAACAAAGAGCCTAATCTTTGAAATGCATTTTATGAAAAATGACAATTTTTGAGTTATGACGTTATTGTATTTAATGAGCGATATATCTCTAGTAACTCACGTTCTTCACTATATTTTCAAATTAATGGTTTGTATTAAATAGGTTTAATTTTTTTATAATAAATTGGACATGAAGTGAAAATGACGACTTTCCTTTATTAAAAAGTATTTAAATATTCTCGATCTTCTCCATTTGTTAAAAAATAGTGACTCATTAGGTTTCATACATTCCTAATGGACACCCTGTATATCCCAAATAAATATTAACAAATTTAAAGTTTCTATTTATTCGAAATATTTAAAGCTTTTTGCCAAATTTCAATTTCTTAAAAGAATAGAGCAATGACAATTTGGTATATTTGCTGTCTGCCCATTTGCCGTTTTATCTAATAATTTTATAGATACAAAATACATTATCGATTTGAGTAATGTTACAGGTAAAGATAAAATCCAATGAATACACATTTCAATTGTGTATTTGCTTCATTTTCGATTTAAAAGTATTATTTTAGACTTTTCTCTAATTACATTATCTTTCTTTATTTATTAATTATAAAATTAGTCAGTTTATAAAAAAACAGGAAAATAGTGAGACAAACAAACGATGTTAACCAATTAAATTAAATCTCTCTTATATTTAAGAATAAAATTAAATCTTTTAAAAATTATCTAATATTCAGGCCTATTCCAGAATCCGTCGGTTCGAACACAGAAAAATGGTATCTAAGTTGAATTTGCCGCCACTGTATAAAAATGATTCAGTTTTCAACGCCGATACCAAATTTCAGCTTCCTTTAGATTGTTAAATACAATTTTTGTCGTTGTCGGAACACAAAAACAACAACTTATTACATTTTGAAATTTTGAGTCGGTCCTATAGCCTTTAAAATAGCTTTATTACTCAAATACCGTGATCTTACGTTGCCAACTACAAATAGCAAACATTCTAATTTGATAGACAAATAAAACCAATGAAGATGCCGTCAATCAAGGATAAAAAATACGCACGAACACGACATTTGAATTGAATTATTACGTTATTAATGTGAAACTTCCAGAAGGAACTTGTTTCTTATTTTTTTAGTTTATTTTATTTATGTATCCCTAGTCGGGTTAAAGGTTTTGGAACTTTTTTTTCCCTTCATCATATTTATTTTTTTCCGTAGTTGTGTTAGTTTTTAAAATTTTTCCGTTTTTTAATATTGTACTATATTTCTATTTTTGAACTCAGAATTTTTTCTTCTTTAATTTGACATCCCACTCGATACTATAGAAAGAACATTTTTTCTGATACCCCTAATTTTTTGATGTAACATCCGCCATATTTATGTTGTTCGTATAAAATGTAGCCTATGTCACCCAGACCATAATAACGAATCAGTTGATATCCCATTCATCAAAATCGGCTCAGTAGTTTAGGAGCTACGGTGGAACATAAGTAAATACAAACATACATACATAGACTGCTAAAATCATAATCTTTCCTTGGCGTTGCCGTATTTAGGTAAAAATGGTATCTAACAATCTAAGATAAGTTGGATTTTTCCGCCACTGTATGAAGATGATACCAATACCAATTTCAGCTCCAGTTAGTCTGTTCTATAGCCTTCAAAATAACTTCCTTGCTCAGTATAAAGCATTTATTGAAAATCAATCAACATACTAATAAAATTATTTTTATTATTAGCTTACGCTATTCAATAAAAAGCAAATCATCAAAATCGGTTCGGGCGTTCTATAATTATCCACGGAGGTATGAAGAGCAAAAATTGATAACCTTTCTCTGAAAATCGTTTAAAAATTCAATTTAGAAGCTATTAATCGATAATTTGTCAAGACTTTCGCCAGTAATTCTATACAATGCACTTTGTACATTTCACTGTGAAATCGAAGCTTAAACTCTGTGCAGAGCATTAATGTTAAAATTTGTAATTTGAAACAGCTAGTTTACAACGAAAAGTTTGGATTTTCAATGTAACCGAAAGCCGGCAACAAGTATTTATTTATTAAATTCTAAAACAAGTATGACCCCAAGCATGGTGCTCTGAACTCGGCTAAAATTGGGCAGGTTCCCAGAAAATGTAGAGGTGTCCTCTTCTTCGCCTCTACTCCAAAGTAAACATATTAAATAAACTTCTCTTTGCCAGGGACCCGAGGTAAACGTGTATAGGCAAAAAATTCAGTGAAAATTTCTTTAAACGCAAGACTTCTAGTAACTGAAAACTCAAACAATTTTCATTCATTTCTCGATGGTGTGAAGTTTGAAGACTTTGGTCAACAACTGGACGTATATATGTATAACGCCCAATTGACACCGGAGGTGCTCTTTCAACGAATGCGATTCTTAAATTACAGTGTCATGTTGAGATAAGCGGACTATATTTAATAAACAAACAACTGGTACGATATAGATTGCTTGAATTACACGAAGGCAGTTTAAACAGTTTCGATGTTATCATTTCTTTTTGTAAAAACTTTTAAATGATTGACTTTAACATGAGTTACATAAAAATTTAAATTCATAATCTGTCTAGATTTAGAACATTTATAAAATTAAATTCATTCCATAAATTCCACTAATCAGTTTAAAAATCAACAAAATCGATAAGACACTTGGTTGCTCGACCCAAATTGATTGATTGTTTGGTTTTTTTTAAATTCATATCTTTGTATTTATTTCAGTCAACTGAAGGTGTAGGTGGATATTGAGATTTTGGATTTTTAGGTATAAGAAAAACAAAAAGAGGTTTTTTAATTAAAGTCCAGATATTTTAAGAGTCAGATAAAACTTTAAAGCAGGGAAATTGATTGAAAGCAATTTGTTACTTATTATTTTCGTGATTTTCTACAAAATCTCTTTGTATTCATATTCAAACAATTTAAAACCTCCAAACTGACTTTTAAAAGCATCTCATTATCGTTTTATCGTCTTTGATAAAAATCATTTCTTTAAAAATGGGATATGTATTTGTTGATTATACTGATTTAAAAAATGTAAAATATGTTTTAATGAAGCTTTAACGAATTTAATGTATTCCCAGGTATGAATGATCCAACCTAGCTAACACAATATAGTTTAGATACCAAAATAAAGCTTAATATATAGCAAAAATTATGGCCATTTTATCTATTTATTATATCACTAGCTGGCCCGGCAGACGTTGTACTGCCCTTTCCGGTACATTTTCATTATGCCCTGTGCGTCGACCAATATTTGATCGTGTTCTTTCTTTTCGCATGTTTCTACAAATAATACCATTAATATAAGAAAACAGTATTTCTGTTTCATATCCCTAATTAATTTATTGAACAAACTTACACGTTGTTTAATATTAAGTAAACCGTTTTACACTTCACAAATATTGGAAAATTACCCGGTTTCACCCGGCGTGGGGTAAATACTTACTAATTAAAGACTTCTCAAATGTTCGTTTGTTATATCCTAGAAATTGATTCAACCCGAAAACCCCTTTATAGATCCGCCATCTTGAATATCCAAATCTTGATAATATTAAAAATTAGTGGCATTAACACAATTATTGTAGCAAATTTAATTAAATCCCGTTGAAATCGAGAAATTTTTTTATATATTGGGTCCGCCATCTTGGATCTAGAAACTTTGATAATTCGATAATGATCAAAATTAGTGGCACCACAAAAAATCGTACTAATTTTCATGAAAATCCGTTGAAGTCGAGAAATTTGCATCACCATATTGGATTCATCATCTTGAATTTGTAAATTTTGATAATATTCAGAATTGGTGCCCTCAAAATTATCACTGTACTTATTTTCATTAAAATTCATTGAAATCTAGAAATCTTGGTCGCCATATTGGGTCCGCCATCTTGGATTTGTAAATTTTGATAATATTCAAAATCAGTGATCTCAAAACAATAATTGTACTAATTTTCATTAAAATCCGTTGAAATCGAGAACACGCGAACTGTCAGACTCGCGAAGTTAAAATAGTCGTTAAATTTCCTGAAATTATCCAATTTTCTACGCAATTTTCATAACTTTTCTTTCCGTAAGAACCTTCTACAAAGTTTTAGACATCTTTTTAAAAAAAATGAATAAAATCGGAAAAGTCTTTCTCAAGTTATTGCGTGACCAACGGAAACAGGGGTTCATTTTTATATATATAATATAGATAGAAAAGTGTTGTTTTTAGACTTTTTCAGGTAATTTTTTTAATTTTTCTCTCCGTAAGAACCATCCTCGTACTTCAAGGAATATTATAAAAAAAAGAATTAGCGAAATCGGTTCAGCTGTTCTCGAGATTTGCGCTTAGCAAAACATTCAGCGATTCATTTTTATATTATAGATTATTTTATTTACCTATTTAAAATTTTAAGGAATTTATTCACTGTTCTTTCCTGTTGATTCAATTATATATTATATTTTTTTGTTGGAATTGAGATTTGCAGAGAATATACTCAAAAATTCATCCTACAAGAATCTAAAATAATAATAATTTATAATTAATCGTAACTCCTTTAATTTGTCAATTAAAGAATTTTTTTTTAATTGATAAATATTGAAATATGAAAATAAAATTCATTATAAAAGGTTTGACAAAATCCATTCATTGAAATTGGGTTGCGAGGTAGAAAGTGTTAAAAAAATATATATATTATAATCTCTTAACATTTTGTTTGCCGTGTTACATATGCGTGACGATCGCTGAATAAAATTGGACAATCAACGAGATAACTGGTCGTTCTAGAAGTTGTTTAGTTTAGCCAGCTTTTATTCAGCCAAGTATTCAGCTATTGCGTCATCTTAATTTAAGGACACGTGTGACTTTATCGAAGATTTTATTAGACCGCCTTTACCTGCACTCTTTTTATTTGTGAAAAATTGAATCCTCTTCCGAACAGTTAAATTATCATCAAAAAGATAAATAAAATAAATTATCTTACGGAAATGAATAAAATTTCATTTCATGACTTCGTTGCAAAAAAACGAAATATCGTACCAAAATAGATTTTATTAGGCTTTACATCTCTGCCGACAAGTCTTTATTCAAAGTTCTTCGAGTTTTTGCGGAGTTCCTCTTTACAGAGGCCATCATCCCCTTTCGTGCACAAAAGTATCCCAGCTCATTTCTCCGATGTAACCCAGAATACTCGTACTTAGAATTGACTAACAATTTCCATTTGAATGGACTTCAGCGACTATTATTGTCCCCAGAGACTGGAGACGAGGAAAATGCGTGTGCAGAGTTCCGGGACCGTCCAGACCGAAGTCCCAACAAAAAATTGAAAGTGAAATGTGGGGCTTCGTGGAGTAACTCAATTAACCAGATCAATATCTCTTCCGACTATTGTGCAGTCGTGAGCTATTGTCCAGTTCAAGCAGTGGTATTCTCCTTAACCTTTGCACCATTGCACATAGTGAGGCTAAATAAATATTATATAAGGAAGGTTATTCCACAGAAAGTCGCTAACATTTGAGGAAATGGAGCGATTTTCAAAATTTATCGAAACTCTCTCAGAGAATACTTCACTGAATATGGATGGAATCTTAAATTTTGATAATTTTAAAATGCACTAAAAAAACATGTAAACCTACTCTAAAGTTTGGAATTTTTTCCTAAAAGTTCAAATACCTTTCGGAAATTTGCAAAATATTAGAATTGCGTGCAAAGATTCTTATAAGAAAAACTGCAGGCAATTCAGCTATAAAAGATAAAACGAGACGATTCATATAAAATTTCATCGTAGGGGTATTCTAGGTAATAATTGAATTTTTTTAATACATGTTTTGTTGTTAAACAGTTGATGTCGAAACTACGAATTTCGGAACTTATATTTATTAATGTAAACCTTTTAGTTATAGAGATAATTCAAATTAAATTTTTAATAAATTGGGAATTTTTTAATTTTCACGTTTACAGGGAATTTAAAAGTTTATAACCTTCGTTAAAGTTAAGCTTCGATAACAAATTGGTTATCATATTTAAGAGGATAAAGAATAAGGTAAAAAATTACGGTCACAATTTTTTCAAAGAACAACGGTGATGGCATCCTTGAATATCTCGAAAAGCACATTTGTGCTTATCTAAAATATATTGTAAATAAAAATGTAGAGGTCCTCAAGGACACTAGTTTCGAATTTACTATCAAATTCGAAATGGAATTAAAAAATGTCGTTGGCCGTAATGGATTTTAAAATTTAAATTGATTTCCGAAAATCTCTGAGTGCTCATTTAAATCCGTTGCTTCAGTTTAGCGATCAAAAATAAAATTTGATCCGATTATATTGTGGAAAAACAATCGACTTGTTCTGCTAAATACTTTTTTTCGTCCTCATTGTTTCGAATTGTACCTTAAAATATTTATAGAATAAACAACAAATATTTCTTCAAAGAGATCAAACATTCGTTTTTTGAGATATTCAAAGATAAAAAGATAGACACTAACTTTTTTCTGAAAAATAATTTTCTCTGAAATTTTCTAACTCGAAAGTATCCCTTTTTTTAAACTATAATTATAAATATCTCTATAACACAAGGTTTACTTTAAAACATATTTACGTTGCTCTTAATAATTAAAATATTATACTACTGGCATGTATAGTTTCATCAAAATTTGTTAGGATAAATTCTTAACTTTGGCGATTTTTCGAGAATGCGCAAATTCATTAGGACGATTTCCGAAAAAAATGCATCAAAATCTTATGCGGCGTAGTACTCTCTGAAGCTGAATAGTTTATCGGAGGTGTTTTGATGCGTTTTGAAATTAGCCCTTATTTTGGTTACCTGGTAAGATAAAAAACTGATCTTAATGTTGTCCATTTAATTATTTTTCAGGGAATGGGAAGAAGACAAAGAGCTCTGATAAGGAGCCGGTCGTCATTAATGGACACTGCGAGGAGTCTGGAGAAAAAAAGGAAATTAATGGAAATGCATCTGATACTGAGAAAAAACGAAAAGGAAGTGAAGAAAAGGAGGTTCCTGAAGCAACCAAAGAAAGTAACGAACAAAAGGATAAAGATAAGAATGATATAGAAACTTTGGAGCTATACCAGGACGCTGGAATATCCGTACACATTCAGAGTCCAGGCGCTGAACTTCTATCGATTCAGGTCTCAAGCATGGAATTGGTACAAGAAATCCATCAATTGTTAATGGACCGAGAAGATACATGCCACAGGACTTGTTTCTCCCTCCAGCTGGATGGGGTAACCCTAGATAATTTTGCTGAGCTTAAAAATATTGAAGGACTCAAGGACGGTTCTATTATAAAAGTTGTTGAGGAGCCCTACACGATGAGAGAGGCTCGAATTCATGTTCGTCATGTCCGAGACTTGCTTAAATCTATGGACCCTGCCGATGCTTATAATGGTGTAGATTGCCATTCGCTAACATTTCTGCATGCAATTACCCAAGGTGATTTGTTAGAAAAGAAAAAATCAAGTCCTGATAGTGTAGATTGTACTCCTCCTGACTATATAATGCCTGGATCAAAAGATAGGCCACTCCTCCCCCTGCAGCCAGGTGCAAAAACACCAAAAGGACCAAAGACTTTGAAGGTGATCACGACCTCGGCATGGAATCCTCCGCCCGGGCCAAGAAAGTTACATGGAGATTTGATGTACTTATACGTTATAACAATGGAAGACAAAAGGTTCCATATAACAGCTTGCCCGAAAGGTTTCTATATAAATCAATCAACGGATGAGGTGTTTAATCCAAAACCTGATAATCCTAGCCATCTCTGTCACTCTCTGATCGATCTTCTATCTCAGATCTCACCGACATTTAAGCGATCATTCGCGCAAATGCAAAAGAAGCGCACATTAAGACACGCCTTCGAGAGGGTGGCCACACCCTATCAGATGTATGCATGGACATCACCATCCCTTGAGCATACTATCGATGCTATAAGGGCTGAGGATGCCTTCTCCTCGAAATTAGGATATGAGGAGCATATTCCTGGACAGACTAGGGATTGGAATGAAGAGCTTCAAACGACTAGAGAATTACCTAGAAAAACTCTACCTGAAAGACTCCTTAGGGAGCGAGCTATTTTTAAGGTGCATGGCGATTTTGTAATTGCTGCAACTAAAGGTGCAATGGCAGTCATAGACGGCAATGTTTTAGCAATAAATCCTGGCGAGGATGCAAAAATGCAAATGTTTATTTGGAATAATATATTTTTCTCTCTTGGATTCGATGTTCGCGATCATTATAAAGAGTTGGGAGGTGATGTTGCCGCATTTGTAGCTCCCAGAAATGATCTTCATGGAGTCCGTGTCTATAGTGCTGTAGATGTGGAAGGTCTTTACACTCTTGGAACTGTTGTCATCGATTATCGCGGGTACAGGGTAACAGCACAATCCATTATACCTGGTATTTTGGAGCGTGAACAGGAACAATCAGTAGTCTATGGATCTATAGATTTTGGAAAAACAGTTTTAAGTCATCCGAAATATTTGGAACTTCTTACTCAAGCTGGTCAACATTTAAAGATTTTACCACATTCAGTTTTAAATGAAAAAGGCGAAGAAGTCGAACTATGCTCCTCAGTTGAATGCAAAGGTATAATAGGTAACGATGGTCGTCACTATATTCTGGATTTGTTGAGAACCTTCCCGCCAGATGTTAACTTCCTTAAGATTCCCGATGAGGAGTTGGGTGAACCCTCAAAGGCTATGGGCTTCCCAATTGAACACAAGCATAAATTGTGTTGTTTAAGACAAGAATTGCTAGATGCATTCGTTGAAGATAGATATGTAATGTTTATAAAATATGCAGCTCATCGCCTCCAACAAATTAACGCAGCTAAAAAGAAGGAGCCAGAAACTGATGAGAAAAACGGAAACGAACAATCCGCATTGCCTGCTATTGAAAATAATAATACAGAAAATTCAATAACTGAAGTTAAATCAGAGGAACAGCGTGAAGAGAAGTCTGAAGATAAGGCCTTTACTGAAGAAGCTAAAAAATTAACAGAGACGATCAATGAAAAGAATGCTCATGATGAGAAACAAGCAGCTGATGTTGTAAAGAAGGTCTGTGAGGCTGTTGGATCCTTAAAAGAGTACGAATTCGATTTCCGATTTAATCCAGACGTCTTTTCGCCTGGCATCAAACATTCTGATAAAGAGGATTCACCTTCATCACTCTCGAGACAGAAGAAACTAGTCAAGGATGCTGCCGAGTTTTTGGTAACTAGGCAAATTCCAAGTTTTATTCAGGAATATTTTGATCATTCATCAGCGCCAATGGATGGAACTACTTTAACTGAGGCTCTACATAGCAGGGGAATTAATATGAGGTAAGAGAATAAGATATTTTAAAAATTGTTGGTATTTACTAATTTTTACATTCCTAATTAATTTTATTATTCAATAAAAAAATAAAAAGCTGATTTTTCTCGATAATATGAAAATTTTTTGGTTTAGAACGGCATAAGTAAATCGGTTAATTAAGAAATTAGTCACTGAAGCTTTACTTTATCAAAGACAGACAAATATGTTTAATAATATTGTACACAATATATGTTTTGTTTATATCCCAAAGTTTATTTGCAATAAATCCATAGTTTATAGTTCAAACAACACAACGTGTTATTTGGCTTAAAGTGGAAAAATTCGATGATATGTCTATTTGTGAAAACTCGGTACTTTTTCCTTTCTTAAATAATCGATTCAACTATTTTATTGATTATAGTAATTAATAATATTAAATATTAATTAAAAAAAAAAATAAAAGCAATGGCTCCAGTATGATTAGCTTTTTAGCAGTTAAATGGTACTTTATACATCCTTTAAGAACATGGTGTTGCAATGTTTATCAGTACTTCTTCATTTTTGTAATAAGAGCTTTAGCTTCAACCTTATGTTATATGAAAACGAATTGTCGATTTTAATTAATGCAAAGTGGATTAAAAAGAAAAGCTTAACTATAAAAAATCATTCCTAATTTCTCTAGATATCTTGGTAAAGTTGTTCAACTATTGGCGAAGACGAAAACTCTGGAATATCTGCACCAAATCGCTGTACAAGAATTAATCCTTCGTGCAACTAAACATATATACTATACATACATGCAAAATACTGATATGATGAACCTTTCGGCAGCTATAAGCCATTTCCTGAATTGTTTCCTAACATCGGGAGCGGTATCGTCACCCGCTTTGGGCTCAGATGAACTCCAAAAGACAAATAAACGTCGTAACAAACGAAAATTTGGTAAAAGTGGTATGCTTGGCAATGACAACAATGAATGGGCTCAACTAACCCAAAAAAACCTTTGGCTGCAAATTAAAAAGGAATGCAAATCCTATTGGGACTATGACTTGGGTTGTGAGAGCATAGATCAAGTTATCGATATGTATAAATTGCAGCGCATTAGCATGTTGAGAGCCTTTTGTTTAAAAGTCGGAATTCAGATACTTTTACGCGAATATAATTTTGAATCGCGTAACAAGCCCACATTTAGTGATGAGGATATTCTAAACGTTTTCCCAATTGTTAAACATATAAATCCAAGGGCTTCCGATGCATACAATTTCTACACGACTGGACAAAGCAAGATCCAGCAAGGTTTCTTTAAGGAGGGCTACGAACTGATTAGCGAAGCATTAAATCTTCTCAATAATGTCTTCGGTGCAATGCATCCGGAAAATGCACAGTGCCTAAGAATGTTGGCCCGACTTAGCTATATCATGGGAGACGCCCAGGAGGCACTCGCAATCCAACAAAGGGCTGTGATAATGAGCGAGCGTGTCAACGGCATAGATCATCCTTTCACTATCATGGAATATGTAAGAATTTATTTTATTTTATATAAGATGTCTTATAATCCGCGGTCCAACCAAACACTTCAATTAGGGCTACTCAATTCAACGGTTTGGAAGTTACGTGTGATTTTCTAAAGATGATTTTCTGAGTTTGAATTGAGGATCTTGGTGTCAAAAATGATGAATATGCATGCACATTTCATATTTTTCGCCGCAACTTTCTGCATACTCCCGCGAATTTTAGGTGGAAATTGGAGAAAATTGTTAAAAAAATTTATCGTATCTCACTTTTTCTGCTAATAATTTTTTTATAATTAATATTATATGTATTGTAATATACAAAATTTTTGCCAAGCTTAATAAGACTAGTGTTTCAAATTTCTCGAAAATCACAAAAGTTCAAATAAACCATTGAAATTTGTATTTTTCTTCATATAATGCCCCTTAATCGTATACCTGGTTTGGACCACTGATCACGGAATACCCTTTGTATGTAAAGGAATTGTATAATATTTTCTTTATTTTAAATTTCAGTCGCATCTAGCCTTATATTGCTTTGCAAACGGACAAATCAGCACATCACTTAAGCTACTTTATCGCGCACGGTATTTGGCTCTTCTTATTTGCGGTGAGAACCATCCAGACATCGCGCTATTAGATGTAATTATAGAAATTATATCAAGTTAATCAAAATATTAATACCTTTAATATTTGCAGAGCAACATTAGTTTAATACTTCACGCAGTAGGAGAATATGCACTTTCCCTGCGCTTCCTCGAACATGCCCTGACGCTCAATATTAAGTACTTTGGAAAGAAGTCGCTAAAGGTAGCTGTAAGTTACCATTTGGTTGCTAGAACACAAAGCTGCATGGGAGACTTCAGGTGTGCTCTGAATAACGAAAAGGAAACTTATGCTATCTATAAGCAACAGGTAAGTTAGTAGATAGTTTTTAGCAGATTTTTGGGTTTCCACATATAAAAATGGATTTTAAAATGCATAAAAAGAGAATTAAAACAGAAATTTAGTTTTTGCTAAAATTATGGTCAAAGCTATTTTTTTAAAATAAGATGTGCAGTGTCGTTTGAAAGGATTTTTTTGAATAAACAATATGCAACAAGGACGGAAAATTTTTAAACTTCAAGAATTGATGAGAAACAGATATCTCACTTAGGAATATTTACTTATAGAACTTTACTGTCTGAGTAAAACCTAAAAATGTACGTATATATTTAAAAAATAATGGTAATAATGCAGAAGTTATGGAGTTGCTTTAATTGATTTATTAAAGCGAAAGAAATGCATACAAATTATTTATAAACCCGTATTCAAAGTTTAAGTTTTAGTGGTTTAAGGAAAGAACTTAGTTTATTCTATTCAAATAAAACTTACCTTCCCAAATTTAAGAGATATTCTCACATAGTGCTAGTATCAATTACTGATTTTTTGAAATTCTAATTTTGGATCTCTTGATCAATTAAAAAAAAAAAAAAAATTAAAGCAAAATTAATAATAATAAATAAAAAAATCAAATTAAATTAATTTAGTTACGTTTTAAGACGAATTGAGCAGTTTTATAAATGATTTATTTATCTGGGCAGGGCCTGAATTAGTTTAATTTTTCTATTATATGCGGAAGTCTTAACAGACTGCCTTAACTAGCAGTTTTTTTTTCCTTCGGAATTATAAATATTTTCTTATATTTCATAGCTTGGCGAAAATCACGAAAAGACTCAAGAATCTTCAGAATGTTTGCGTTTGCTAACGCAGCAGGCTGTTTTCCTTCAGAAGAAAATGAACGATATCTACTCGAATGGAAAGTTAACAACGAGCTTACCCCCAATTCAAATTCAGCCACCGACAATGGGATCTGTTCTGGAAATGTTGAATGCTATCAATGGAATCCTTTTCGTTCAGATAAGGTGAATGATACAGATTTCTTGGCCTAGGGCTCCTATTTCTCTACTACAATATTTTTCACTCAAATTCGAATCATAAGATTACCTTTTTAACGTTTTCATCCTAATAGAGAATAGAGCCCTAAGTTAAAACAACACTTGTTCTCTAAGCTAGTTATTAACTAACATTTAACTACTTTACAGTCAAAACGATATCGTCAAGCTCCGTAATGAAATCCAGAAGCACCAGAAGGAGGGCAGCAACTTAGAAGCATGTCAGGAAACTTTGAAGAAAATTCTATCTTCAGCACCAGGCAAAACAGAGACTGATGAAGAGAAACTACCAAATGGCAATGAAACGGACACGAAAAGTTCCTTGGAAGAGCCGCCAAAGTCCAGTGAGGCCATCTCAGTGAGCAGTTGAATTCAGCCTAAGTACCGCAGGTATTAGAGGGGAAGCAGTTTTTGGCCACTTCTCATCGTATAAATATCGCCATAAATAAATCATATAAAAAGAAAAACACATTTTTACGTGAAGAAAATTATTTTAGTCGTCTAGTAGCTCTTAAAATAAAAATTCAGAAACAATAAATACCAAAAAAATGAAAAACTACACAGATATCCAAAGTGGGCTCAGATCATGAATGTGTAACACTATAAGATGCAAAATGCGAATGTTAAGGCTGCACGCTGGTTCTATTCGTTTGTTTTATATAAAAAAAAAATAATAATTTTTTCTATCTAGAATGGAATGTTTAATAAACCCTGTTCAAGGACTGAATCGAAATAAAAGTTTTTATTCATTGCTGAACCAAAAATTAAGTGCAAAATTCGTTATAGTTTCGATTTAACGATTTAAAAAAAAAGCCAAATATGGAAGACTAAATACAGTCGTTAAGTTTTTTTTTCTTTTTTAATTTTTCATTCTATAAGGCGAGTAGCAAATCAAAGTATAGACTTCTAAGGAATTTATCACTAGTTGATATTTTGTTTTTTTTTTTTTTCGTAAAAACAACGATTTTGTTGTTTTTATATTGGAACAATTTCTATAGGGAATTTTTAAAAAATTTTGCAGGAAATTTGTGCACTTTTTGTATGCAACTAAAGAGATTCATGAAATGGACACCCAACTGTGAGAACAATAAGAAAAATGCAGAACAAGTAAATATTTTAGTTTAAAAGAAAATAATAGGAAGGAAATTTTGTAGTTGTTGAGATTTATGTAGATAGCATTTAGTTTTTAATAATAAAGAAAACGTTGAAATTTATATACAAGTGCTGTTTTTAATATTATTTTTTCAGAGCTATGAAATTGCTAAATTTTGTGTACATAGGTTTTATAACCTTGTATACAAACAGAAAGCTGAATTTAAAGTTCAGCATAAATTAAAATCTCCGAGCATTTTAAAACAAATATAGGTTCATTTATAAATAAAATAAACAAAAAAGGGTCGAAATGGATTGTCCTGTGGGACACCTGGTCTCGTCAGAACCTTATTCTATAAAGCGTTTCTGAATATAATTTAATCTTCTCATACTTAAATAGCTTGTCAAAGGGTTGCACTAGTGACAAACAATTTTAGTGTTTCATTTAAATTCTGTGGTGAGTTCTTACATACACATTAATCTTATTTTTAAAATATAATATATTACGGGCATTTCTGATTTCCATCGGTAGTGTATTAAATAATGCAATTGGGAGGTTGAAGTCTCCTAAGAATTAAAGATTTCTTCTTATTAATCCAGGGGCCTTATTCATGAATTCGATACGATTTTCATATACGATTCGACCCTCATTTCGTATTCATGAATTCGATCGTAAACGAGTCAAGGCATTGCCATAAGAGAGGAGCAAATTCCACATAAAATTCTAGTGGAACAAACGGAGAACTGCAAAAAAAAATTCGTTTTCATTATAAGAGACTCTCCACCTGAACACTTTTGATATTTCGGATAATCTGGATAGTGGCATGAATCATCCCAGAGGTGAACAAATTCGAAATAACATTCTTCAAAGTTTTATATAAACGGTTTATTTCAAAAAATAAATTTTACGAGAATTGCATTTTAAGGTTTTTCTTACATTAAATAATTTCATTGAATTTTTGTTCCTCAATTGCTAATTTCGGTTTTTTTATTTCAATTTCCTGCACTCTTAATTTTCTTGTTTCAATATTTTCCTTTCTTTCTTCTTCAAATCTCTTCTTTTTTAAATCATATATTTTTTCTTGTAATCTATTAGATCTTTTCAGTTCAATATAAATTCTTTCTTGATTTTCTCCTATTGATTTTAATGAGGAAAGTACTCCTTCGAAGTATTGGGTTTGCTCATTTATCTGTTTTTCAAGTAATACATCTCTGATTTTATTTCCTGCACTTGAATTTCTTTTGTTATCCTTTTGCAAGGCTGGGATGCTTTATCATGAAACTCACCAAGGTCTTGTATTGCTGCCTTGTTGTAGTTTTAGACCTAATCCGTAAAAAAACTTATTAAGGGTAGTATTAAGGTAGTACACTTTTTTTTGAAAAAATCGATTTTTTTTTTATTTCATAAATGTGCTCTAATATATCACAGGAATGTTCTCCCAAAACCGTTTTGAGAAATTCGATATATAAAAAAAGTTATAGACACATTTGTAGCGGTGCCTTATGCTTATCGCACCTTAAAATTATCGAATAAAAACTTTAAACGCGTTTTTCTCAAAACCACGTTTTTTGACCTGGCCGACATTATTTTGAAAAAACTATTGGTCTGATCGGGCTCAAATTTTTATGGGATACTCTATACATGTGTAGTTCTCGCCCGAACTAGGATTTTGAAAATCGGTTAATGTTTAACCCTTTTTTTAAACAATTTTCTGCAAAAAAAATGACCGAAAAATTAAAAAGTCCGCCATTTTCTTTTTTTTTTACCAACATTTTTTATCCTAGTTCGAGCGATAGCGACTGATCTATATTTTAATATGCACTTTGAATTGTTTGTTTCAGACGTTCCAGAGTCGAGATATCATGTCGGCCAGATTAAAAAGGGGTCACCTTCAGGCAGCCATATTAGGGCCCTATGAAGAAAAAAAAAAAAATTGTTTTTCTATTTTTGAATGTTAGTTATATCATATATAAAAAGTTTGCAAGATCAAAATAAAGTTAACTATAAAAAAAAATCTTTAAAAAAGGGCCTTAAGAAGTGTACTACCCCCTTAATACAATTTTTGTTAATTAAGCTATAATGTACTTACATTTTAAAATCAACTTCGACCACCAAACCCTGAAAAGAATTAAACACGAATGGCCGAAACAAACAAATACGATAATTCAAATGTCATCGAATCGATGCACACGAGACTCGTAAGAAATCTTAACGAACATCGAATTCATTCGTATTTCTAAGTACTTTTATTCGGCAATTCTATTGATTCCAGTTCCGTTTATAAAGGGTCATCCAAAAAACGCGCCTACATGTTTCTTTTAAATAAAACACAAACTATTTGCAATTTTTTCAAGCTGTTTTTTTTTATTAAAAGTATGATCCATTACAATTATAAGTGGAATAGAATATCATTCAAATGTCCACCACGACTGCGTCTGCAGGCATCAATCCGAATATCGAAATTTTCAATGACTTTCCGACATGTTGCTGGTGTTATTTCACGAATTGCAACTTGAATGTTGTTCTTTAGATCATTAATTGTTTGTGGCTTGTTAGCATACACTCGACTTTTCAAAAAACCCCACAAAAAAAAATCTAATGGTGTTAGATCACATGACCTTGGAGGCCAATTGAAATCTGCATTTCGTGAAATTACACGTTGAGGAAATTTTGATCGCAAAAACGTAATGTTTTCTCGAGTTGTGTGACATGTAGCACCGTCTTGCTGGAAGTAGACGTCAGACACATCAATATGACTCAACTGTGTCCATAAAAAGCCTCTCAACATTGATTGGTATCGCTCAGCATTCACAGTAACAGCATTTCCAGCATCATCTTCGAAAAAAAATGGCCCAATGATTCCATTTGCCCAAAATGCACACCAAACAGTAACTTTTTGTGGGTGTAGAGATTTTTCATGAATAACACGAGGATTTTCATCACCCCAGATACGACAATTTTGCTTATTGACGAATCCATCCATTGTGAAATGAGCTTCAGCACTAAACAAAATTTTGCTTGAAAACAATGGATCTGTCGTTCGTTGTTCAATAATCCAACTAGCGAAATTACGACGTTGTAAATGGTCTCTTTCTTTCAATTCCTGGGTTAATTGAATTTTATAAGCGTGTAAATGCAAATCTTTATGCAAAATCCTCCATAAGGAGCCATAAGATATGCCCAATTCTTGCGAACGACGCGAAATTGATGTTGTCGGTTCATTTGCAACACTTTCACTAACAGCAGCAATATTTTCATTTGTGCGTACAGACTTTGGTCTTCCACTTTTTGGTTTATCAGTAACACAACCAGTTTCTGCGAATTTTTTCACTAATCTTTGAATTGAAGATTGATTTGGCCGATTATTTACACCAAAAAAATCACGAATTTTGCGATGGGTATTTTTCAAAGAACGCCCATTTTCATAAAAAGTTTGAATGATGTAAACGCGTTGTTGCAATGTGTACCTGTCCATGGTTAAAATTGTACTACCTTCTAATAAAACAAAATGGCTTATGTCATTTGAAAATATGTCACGTGTAAAAATTATGTAGTGCTGACATCTAGGCGTCACATTTGGATGACCCTTTATTTATTCGAAAATTTACATATCACTTTTAATTTTTTGCCTTAAGATCATGTACTTTGTCTTTTGGATATTTAATACCAATTTATTACTATGCCTTTTCTCATTTAAAACCTTTCCATCTGTTTCAAATATTCTACAAATTTTCAAAATTAGCGTGTACATTCTCTTTAAGATGATTTTCCAAAATAAAAAGCAGCATCGGAAATCAGAAGCCGAAATAGTGAATCTAGTTTTAGCTGTTGAATAACAAAATTATTACTATACGAATCGAGGAAAAAGTGTGTTTTAGTCTGTCTAATAATGATTGTCTTAAAACATTTCTTTACACGTAAAAACTAGCACTAGAAACCGCTTTAAGAAAAATCTTGAATTCTTAGATTTCGGCCGAGGGGATTCCCCATTAAAATTTAATTTTCCGTTTCTTCTTTTTATAAAGCACACCCGTGCAAAAATCTTTATTGTAAGAAGAAGTTTTGACATACCGGGGAGACCAGCTGATTTTGACAAGTGTCAATTGCAAGTCCACATTTTCTTTCCAAGCAAAAATCACAGCAAAATGAGGCCAACAGCCTTCGGTATCAGTGTTATTTGCCGACACATTTCAACAACTCCGGCTGCCGCAGGGAAGAGGAACTTCCGAAAATTCCCATTGTACAGCAAGCGCGGCACGAGAGCCTTCAAAGAAGCCCAAAGTAAGAACCCGGACCCGGAGATTCCAATTGACAAACGCGGCGTTCGGGAAACCGGTGAAGTAATAAACGGAAAGTATGTAATTATTCCTCAAAAGATCCCGATGCTAGTAGTCCCAGACCTCACGGACTGCCAGCTGAAGCCGTATGTGTCCTACAGAGCGCCCGACATCGAACAGCCGGAGTTCACGAGCGAGGACCTCTTCTATTCGGTGTACGCTGAAAAAATCGCAAAGGACTTCAAGGAAGGGAAATTGAATGAGGACGGAAGTCCCAAAGAACCTTCCGAGGAAGAAGTACTAACGCCAGAACAGGCATGGATCAGGGCGAGAAAAACAGGCTCAGATATTTTCTAGTCTTGTAAATGATTTTTTTGTAGCAATAAAGTTTATTCGTTAAAGAACTTCTGTCTGTACGTGAACAGTTTTTTGGTCCATTTTTCCAGTCGTTGAGTCTCGTTTCCTAGAAACTGAGGAAAAAATTGGTTAGGAGATTCAGCTAGAAGGCATTTGATTAATTTGAAAACTTACATTCGGATGAAAAATAGATTCTTCTTCCTCGTCCTCGCCTTCTTTGAGGACAGGTAATGAAATAGTTTCATTTTGCAGATCGATGATGACCTTGTCTGGGATTTTCTTCTTGCTGGTGAAACTCTTCGGAGTGAAGCTGTCGTCTTCGATTTGATTGAGAACGGATGAGTTCACCTGACCGTCGAGAAGGTCCAAAGATACTTTCCCCAAAGTTCTAGAAGGATGCGCTTCGGAGCTAGACTCTGAAGACGAATCATAGCTGCTATTTGACTTTTTGGCCAATCTCCTCTGCTCGTTTCTCGATTTCCCCGAGTGGCTTGGGGATTTCGAGCGCTTTCTGTACTCCCGGGACGATGACCGCCCTCGGGAGATGGACCTCCGTTTTCTGCCGCTGGAAGATGATGAGGATCGCCTTCGGGAGCGCGAGTGTCGTCTCCTGTCGCGGGAGATAGACCGTGATCTGCGTCTGTCGTGCGATGATGACCTAGACCTTCTCCTCCTCCTGGAAACCGACCGAGATCTGCGCCTGTTCCTGGAGACTGAAGCTGATCTTCGTCTTTCCCGGGAAATCGACCGTCTTCTATCCCGCGAGGTTGATCGGGATCGACGTCTACTTCTCGATGGTGATTTGGACCTCCGTCTCTCTCTGGATATCGACCGGGACCTGTGTTTCGGCATTTCTCACGATTTAAATTAATTTGACATGAGAAATTGAATTGACAGCAGCAAATAGCAACTTTGAATCTTCTTCTTTTTCGTCGTTGAATAATCCGCAGCAGAAATCCTTATATTACGTCGTTTTAAAATTTAAAAAACAAATCGTTGGGGAAAGCGAGTTAAAATCATGCTAAACGCCAATAAACAACCAATCCACTTCAGTATTTCTGCTTTTGTATATATATTTGAACAGAAACTAAGTTTTCCCCCAAAACAAACTAGCTCTAGAAGCTGTTTTAAGGAAAAAAACATTTTTACCTTTTATCTTCTCTTTCATAAGAACTGAAATATTGTTAAAAATCGTAAAAATGTTGCATTTCTCTCTGGTTTTTTGCATTTGTTTATTTAATTATTTAAAACCACGTTACTTAACACGAAAAAACTAGTTCTATAAGTCGAATTTAAGAAAATCAATTTTTTACCTCCAGTAGGCCAGAGCCAGAACTGAAAAATTGTTAAAAATCATAAGACAGTTGCATTTATCTCGTTTTTTGCATTTGTCTACTTAATTATTTAAAACCACGTTACTTAACACGAAAAAACTAGCTCTATAAGTCGAATTTAAGAAAATCAATTTTTTACCTCCAGTAGGCCAGAGCCTAGAACTGAAGAATTGTTAAAAATTATAAGACAGTTGCATTTATCTCGTTTTTTGCATTTGTCTACTTAATTATTTAAAACCACGTTACTTAACACGAAAAAACTAGCTCTGTAAGTCGAATTTAAGAAAATCAATTTTTTACGCCCAGTAGGCCAGAGCCTAGAACTGAAAAATTGTTAAAAATCATAAGACAGTTGCATTTATCTCGTTTTTTGCATTTGTCTACTTAATTATTTAAAACCACGTTACTTAACACGACAAAACTAGCTCTATCAGTCGAATTTAAGAAAATCAATTTTTTACCTCCAGTAGGCCAGAGCCTAGAACTGAAAAATTGTTAAAAATCATAAGACAGTTGCATTTATCTCGTTTTTTGCATTTGTCTACTTAATTATTTAAAACCACGTTACTTAACACGAAAAAACTAGCTCTGTAAGTCGAATTTAAGAAAATCAATTTTTTACGCCCAGTAGGCCAGAGCCTAGAACTGAAAAATTGTTAAAAATCATAAGACAGTTGCATTTATCTCGTTTTTTGCATTTGTCTACTTAATTATTTAAAACCACGTTACTTAACACGACAAAACTAGCTCTATCAGTCGAATTTAAGAAAATCAATTTTTTACCTCCAGTAGGCCAGAGCCTAGAACTGAAAAATTGTTAAAAATCATAAGACAGTTGCATTTATCTCGTTTTTTGCATTTGTCTACTTAATTATTTAAAACCACGTTACTTAACACGAAAAAACTAGCTCTATAAGTCGAATTTAAGAAAATCAATTTTTTACGCCCAGTAGGCCAGAGCCTAGAACTGAAAAATTGTTAAAAATCATAAGACAGTTGCATTTATCTCGTTTTTTGCATTTGTCTACTTAATTATTTAAAACCACGTTACTTAACACGAAAAAACTAGCTCTGTAAGTCGAATTTAAGAAAATCAATTTTTTACGCCCAGTAGGCCAGAGCCTAGAACTGAAAAATTGTTAAAAATCATAAGACAGTTGCATTTATCTCGTTTTTTGCATTTGTCTACTTAATTATTTAAAACCACGTTACTTAACACGACAAAACTAGCTCTTTAAGTCGAATTTAAGAAAATCAATTTTTTACGCCCAGTAGGCCAGAGCCTAGAACTGAAAAATTGTTAAAATTTATAAGACAGTTGCATTTATCTCGTTTTTTTAATTTGTCTACTTAATTATTTAAAACCACATTACTTAACACGAAAAAACTAGCTCTATAAGTCGAATTTAAGAAAATCAATTTTTTACCTCCAGTAGGCCAGAGCCTAGAACTGAAAAATTGTTAAAAATCATAAGACAGTTGCATTTATCTCGTTTTTTGCATTTGTCTACTTAATTATTTAAAACCACGTTACTTAACACGACAAAACTAGCTCTATAAGTCGAATTTAAGAAAATCAATTTTTTACGCTCAGTAGGCCAGAGCCAGAACTGAAAAATTGTTAAAAATCATAAGACAGTTGCATTTATCTCGTTTTTTGCATTTGTCTACTTAATTATTTAAAACCACGTTACTTAACACGAAAAAACTAGCTCTATAAGTCGAATTTAAGAAAATCAATTTTTTACGCCCAGTAGGCCAGAGCCTAGAACTGAAAAATTGTTAAAAATCATAAGACAGTTGCATTTATCTCGTTTTTTGCATTTGTCTACTTAATTATTTAAAACCACGTTACTTAACACGACAAAACTAGCTCTATAAGTCGAATTTAAGAAAATCAATTTTTTACCTCCAGTAGGCCAGAGCCTAGAACTGAAGAATTGTTAAAAATCATAAGACAGTTGCATTTATCTCGTTTTTTGCATTTGTCTACTTAATTATTTAAAACCACGTTACTTAACACGACAAAACTAGCTCTATAAGTCGAATTTAAGAAAATCAATTTTTTACCTCCAATAGGCCAGAGCCTAGAACTGAAAAATTGTTAAAAATCATAAGATAGTTGCATTTATCTCGTTTTTTGCATTTGTCTACTTAATTATTTAAAACCACGTTACTTAACACGAAAAAACTAGCTCTATAAGTCGAATTTAAGAAAATCAATTTTTTACCTCCAATAGGCCAGAGCCTAGAACTGAAAAATTGTTAAAAATCATAAGACAGTTGCATTTATCTCGTTTTTTGCATTTGTCTACTTAATTATTTAAAACCACGTTACTTAACACGAAAAAACTAGCTCTATAAGTCGAATTTAAGAAAATCAATTTTTTACGCCCAGTAGGCCAGAGCCTAGAACTGAAAAATTGTTAAAATTCATAAGACAGTTGCATTTATCTCGTTTTTTGCATTTGTCTACTTAATTATTTAAAACCACGTTACTTAACACGAAAAAACTAGCTCTATAAGTCGAATTTAAGAAAATCAATTTTTTACGCCCAGTAGGCCAGCGCCTAGAACTGAAAAATTGTTAAAAATCATAAGACAGTTGCATTTATCTCGTTTTTTGCATTTGTCTACTTAATTATTTAAAACCACGTTACTTAACACGACAAAACTAGCTCTATAAGTCGAATTTAAGAAAATCAATTTTTTACCTCCAATAGGCCAGAGCCTAGAACTGAAAAATTGTTAAAAATCATGAGACAGTTGCATTTATCTCGTTTTTTGCATTTGTCTACTTAATTATTTAAAACCACGTTACTTAACACGAAAAAACTAGCTCTATAAGTCGAATTTAAGAAAATCAATTTTTTACGCCCAGTAGGCCAGAGCCTAGAACTGAAAAATTGTTAAAATTCATAAGACAGTTGCATTTATCTCGTTTTTTGCATTTGTCTACTTAATTATTTAAAACCACGTTACTTAACACGAAAAAACTAGCTCTATAAGTCGAATTTAAGAAAATCAATTTTTTACGCCCAGTAGGCCAGCGCCTAGAACTGAAAAATTGTTAAAAATCATAAGACAGTTGCATTTATCTCGTTTTTTGCATTTGTCTACTTAATTATTTAAAACCACGTTACTTAACACGACAAAACTAGCTCTATAAGTCGAATTTAAGAAAATCAATTTTTTACCTCCAGTAGGCCAGAGCCTAGAACTGAAGAATTGTTAAAAATTATAAGACAGTTGCATTTATCTCGTTTTTTTAATTTGTCTACTTAATTATTTAAAACCACATTACTTAACACGAAAAAACTAGCTCTATAAGTCGAATTTAAGAAAATCAATTTTTTACGCCCAGTAGGCCAGAGCCTAGAACTGAAAAATTGTTAAAAATCATAAGACAGTTGCATTTATCTCGTTTTTTGCATTTGTCTACTTAATTATTTAAAACCACGTTACTTAACACGAAAAAACTAGCTCTATAAGTCGAATTTAAGAAAATCAATTTTTGACGCCCAGTAGGCCAGAGCCTAGAACTGAAAAATTGTTAAAAATCATAAGACAGTTGCATTTATCTCGTTTTTTGCATTTGTCTACTTAATTATTTAAAACCACGTTACTTAACACGACAAAACTAGCTCTATAAGTCGAATTTAAGAAAATCAATTTTTTACCTCCAGTAGGCCAGAGCCTAGAACTGAAGAATTGTTAAAAATTATAAGACAGTTGCATTTATCTCGTTTTTTTAATTTGTCTACTTAATTATTTAAAACCACATTACTTAACACGAAAAAACTAGCTCTATAAGTCGAATTTAAGAAAATCAATTTTTTACCTCCAGTAGGCCAGAGCCTAGAACTGAAAAATTGTTAAAAATCATAAGACAGTTGCATTTATCTCGTTTTTTGCATTTGTCTACTTAATTATTTAAAACCACGTTACTTAACACGACAAAACTAGCTCTATAAGTCGAATTTAAGAAAATCAATTTTTTACCTCCAGTAGGCCAGAGCCTAGAACTGAAGAATTGTTAAAAATTATAAGACAGTTGCATTTATCTCGTTTTTTTAATTTGTCTACTTAATTATTTAAAACCACATTACTTAACACGAAAAAACTAGCTCTATAAGTCGAATTTAAGAAAATCAATTTTTTACCTCCAGTAGGCCAGAGCCTAGAACTGAAAAATTGTTAAAAATTATAAGACAGTTGCATTTATCTCGTTTTTTGCATTTGTCTACTTAATTATTTAAAACCACGTTACTTAACACGACAAAACTAGCTCTATAAGTCGAATTTAAGAAAATCAATTTTTTACCTCCAGTAGGCCAGAGCCTAGAACTGAAGAATTGTTAAAAATTATAAGACAGTTGCATTTATCTCGTTTTTTTAATTTGTCTACTTAATTATTTAAAACCACATTACTTAACACGAAAAAACTAGCTCTATAAGTCGAATTTAAGAAAATCAATTTTTTACGCCCAGTAGGCCAGAGCCTAGAACTGAAAAATTGTTAAAAATCATAAGACAGTTGCATTTATCTCGTTTTTTGCATTTGTCTACTTAATTATTTAAAACCACGTTACTTAACACGAAAAAACTAGCTCTATAAGTCGAATTTAAGAAAATCAATTTTTGACGCCCAGTAGGCCAGAGCCTAGAACTGAAAAATTGTTAAAAATCATAAGACAGTTGCATTTATCTCGTTTTTTGCATTTGTCTACTTAATTATTTAAAACCACGTTACTTAACACGACAAAACTAGCTCTATAAGTCGAATTTAAGAAAATCAATTTTTTACCTCCAGTAGGCCAGAGCCTAGAACTGAAGAATTGTTAAAAATTATAAGACAGTTGCATTTATCTCGTTTTTTTAATTTGTCTACTTAATTATTTAAAACCACATTACTTAACACGAAAAAACTAGCTCTATAAGTCGAATTTAAGAAAATCAATTTTTTACCTCCAGTAGGCCAGAGCCTAGAACTGAAAAATTGTTAAAAATCATAAGACAGTTGCATTTATCTCGTTTTTTGCATTTGTCTACTTAATTATTTAAAACCACGTTACTTAACACGACAAAACTAGCTCTATAAGTCGAATTTAAGAAAATCAATTTTTTACCTCCAGTAGGCCAGAGCCTAGAACTGAAGAATTGTTAAAAATTATAAGACAGTTGCATTTATCTCGTTTTTTTAATTTGTCTACTTAATTATTTAAAACCACATTACTTAACACGAAAAAACTAGCTCTATAAGTCGAATTTAAGAAAATCAATTTTTTACCTCCAGTAGGCCAGAGCCTAGAACTGAAAAATTGTTAAAAATTATAAGACAGTTGCATTTATCTCGTTTTTTGCATTTGTCTACTTAATTATTTAAAACCACGTTACTTAACACGACAAAACTAGCTCTATAAGTCGAATTTAAGAAAATCAATTTTTTACCTCCAGTAGGCCAGAGCCTAGAACTGAAGAATTGTTAAAAATTATAAGACAGTTGCATTTATCTCGTTTTTTTAATTTGTCTACTTAATTATTTAAAACCACATTACTTAACACGAGAAAACTAGCTCTATAAGTCGAATTTAAGAAAATCAATTTTTTACCTCCAGTAGGCCAGAGCCTAGAACTGAAAAATTGTTAAAAATCATAAGACAGTTGCATTTATCTCGTTTTTTGCATTTGTCTACTTAATTATTTAAAACCACGTTACTTAACACGACAAAACTAGCTCTATAAGTCGAATTTAAGAAAATCAATTTTTTACCTCCAGTAGGCCAGAGCCTAGAACTGAAGAATTGTTAAAAATTATAAGACAGTTGCATTTATCTCGTTTTTTTAATTTGTCTACTTAATTATTTAAAACCACATTACTTAACACGAAAAAACTAGCTCTATAAGTCGAATTTAAGAAAATCAATTTTTTACCTCCAGTAGGCCAGAGCCTAGAACTGAAAAATTGTTAAAAATCATAAGACAGTTGCATTTATCTCGTTTTTTGCATTTGTCTACTTAATTATTTAAAACCACGTTACTTAACACGACAAAACTAGCTCTATAAGTCGAATTTAAGAAAATCAATTTTTTACCTCCAGTAGGCCAGAGCCTAGAACTGAAGAATTGTTAAAAATTATAAGACAGTTGCATTTATCTCGTTTTTTTAATTTGTCTACTTAATTATTTAAAACCACATTACTTAACACGAAAAAACTAGCTCTATAAGTCGAATTTAAGAAAATCAATTTTTTACCTCCAGTAGGCCAGAGCCTAGAACTGAAAAATTGTTAAAAATCATAAGACAGTTGCATTTATCTCGTTTTTTGCATTTGTCTACTTAATTATTTAAAACCACGTTACTTAACACGACAAAACTAGCTCTATAAGTCGAATTTAAGAAAATCAATTTTTTACGCCCAGTAGGCCAGAGCCTAGAACTGAAAAATTGTTAAAAATCATAAGACAGTTGCATTTATCTCGTTTTTTGCATTTGTCTACTTAATTATTTAAAACCACGTTACTTAACACGAAAAAACTAGCTCTATAAGTCGAATTTAAGAAAATCAATTTTTTACCTCCAGTAGGCCAGAGCCTAGAACTGAAAAATTGTTAAAAATCATAAGACAGTTGCATTTATCTCGTTTTTTGCATTTGTCTACTTAATTATTTAAAACCACGTTACTTAACACGACAAAACTAGCTCTATAAGTCGAATTTAAGAAAATCAATTTTTTACCTCCAGTAGGCCAGAGCCTAGAACTGAAGAATTGTTAAAAATTATAAGACAGTTGCATTTATCTCGTTTTTTTAATTTGTCTACTTAATTATTTAAAACCACATTACTTAACACGAAAAAACTAGCTCTATAAGTCGAATTTAAGAAAATCAATTTTTTACCTCCAGTAGGCCAGAGCCTAGAACTGAAAAATTGTTAAAAATCATAAGACAGTTGCATTTATCTCGTTTTTTGCATTTGTCTACTTAATTATTTAAAACCACGTTACTTAACACGACAAAACTAGCTCTATAAGGCGAATTTAAGAAAATCAATTTTTTACGCCCAGTAGGCCAGAGCCTAGAACTGAAAAATTGTTAAAAATCATAAGACAGTTGCATTTATCTCGTTTTTTGCATTTGTCTACTTAATTATTTAAAACCACGTTACTTAACACGACAAAACTAGCTCTATAAGTCGAATTTAAGAAAATCAATTTTTGACGCCCAGTAGGCCAGAGCCTAGAACTGAAAAATTGTTAAAAATCATAAGACAGTTGCATTTATCTCGTTTTTTGCATTTGTCTACTTAATTATTTAAAACCACGTTACTTAACACGACAAAACTAGCTCTATAAGTCGAATTTAAGAAAATCAATTTTTTACCTCCAGTAGGCCAGAGCCTAGAACTGAAGAATTGTTAAAAATTATAAGACAGTTGCATTTATCTCGTTTTTTTAATTTGTCTACTTAATTATTTAAAACCACATTACTTAACACGAAAAAACTAGCTCTATAAGTCGAATTTAAGAAAATCAATTTTTTACCTCCAGTAGGCCAGAGCCTAGAACTGAAAAATTGTTAAAAATCATAAGACAGTTGCATTTATCTCGTTTTTTGCATTTGTCTACTTAATTATTTAAAACCACGTTACTTAACACGACAAAACTAGTATAAGTCGAATTTAAGAAAATCAATTTTTTACCTCCAGTAGGCCAGAGCCTAGAACTGAAGAATTGTTAAAAATTATAAGACAGTTGCATTTATCTCGTTTTTTTAATTTGTCTACTTAATTATTTAAAACCACATTACTTAACACGAAAAAACTAGCTCTATAAGTCGAATTTAAGAAAATCAATTTTTTACCTCCAGTAGGCCAGAGCCTAGAACTGAAAAATTGTTAAAAATCATAAGACAGTTGCATTTATCTCGTTTTTTGCATTTGTCTACTTAATTATTTAAAACCACGTTACTTAACACGACAAAACTAGCTCTATAAGTCGAATTTAAGAAAATCAATTTTTTACGCCCAGTAGGCCAGAGCCTAGAACTGAAAAATTGTTAAAAATCATAAGACAGTTGCATTTATCTCGTTTTTTGCATTTGTCTACTTAATTATTTAAAACCACGTTACTTAACACGACAAAACTAGCTCTATAAGTCGAATTTAAGAAAATCAATTTTTTACGCCCAGTAGGCCAGAGCCTAGAACTGAAAAATTGTTAAAAATCATAAGACAGTTGCATTTATCTCGTTTTTTGCATTTGTCTACTTAATTATTTAAAACCACGTTACTTAACACGACAAAACTAGCTCTATAAGTCGAATTTAAGAAAATCAATTTTTTACCTCCAGTAGGCCAGAGCCTAGAACTGAAGAATTGTTAAAAATTATAAGACAGTTGCATTTATCTCGTTTTTTTAATTTGTCTACTTAATTATTTAAAACCACATTACTTAACACGAAAAAACTAGCTCTATAAGTCGAATTTAAGAAAATCAATTTTTTACCTCCAGTAGGCCAGAGCCTAGAACTGAAAAATTGTTAAAAATCATAAGACAGTTGCATTTATCTCGTTTTTTGCATTTGTCTACTTAATTATTTAAAACCACGTTACTTAACACGACAAAACTAGCTCTATAAGTCGAATTTAAGAAAATCAATTTTTTACCTCCAGTAGGCCAGAGCCTAGAACTGAAGAATTGTTAAAAATTATAAGACAGTTGCATTTATCTCGTTTTTTTAATTTGTCTACTTAATTATTTAAAACCACATTACTTAACACGAAAAAACTAGCTCTATAAGTCGAATTTAAGAAAATCAATTTTTTACCTCCAGTAGGCCAGAGCCTAGAACTGAAAAATTGTTAAAAATCATAAGACAGTTGCATTTATCTCGTTTTTTGCATTTGTCTACTTAATTATTTAAAACCACGTTACTTAACACGACAAAACTAGCTCTATAAGTCGAATTTAAGAAAATCAATTTTTTACCTCCAGTAGGCCAGAGCCTAGAACTGAAGAATTGTTAAAAATTATAAGACAGTTGCATTTATCTCGTTTTTTTAATTTGTCTACTTAATTATTTAAAACCACATTACTTAACACGAAAAAACTAGCTCTATAAGTCGAATTTAAGAAAATCAATTTTTTACCTCCAGTAGGCCAGAGCCTAGAACTGAAAAATTGTTAAAAATCATAAGACAGTTGCATTTATCTCGTTTTTTGCATTTGTCTACTTAATTATTTAAAACCACGTTACTTAACACGACAAAACTAGCTCTATAAGTCGAATTTAAGAAAATCAATTTTTTACGCCCAGTAGGCCAGAGCCTAGAACTGAAAAATTGTTAAAAATCATAAGACAGTTGCATTTATCTCGTTTTTTGCATTTGTCTACTTAATTATTTAAAACCACGTTACTTAACACGAAAAAACTAGCTCTATAAGTCGAATTTAAGAAAATCAATTTTTTACCTCCAGTAGGCCAGAGCCTAGAACTGAAAAATTGTTAAAAATCATAAGACAGTTGCATTTATCTCGTTTTTTGCATTTGTCTACTTAATTATTTAAAACCACGTTACTTAACACGACAAAACTAGCTCTATAAGTCGAATTTAAGAAAATCAATTTTTTACCTCCAGTAGGCCAGAGCCTAGAACTGAAGAATTGTTAAAAATTATAAGACAGTTGCATTTATCTCGTTTTTTTAATTTGTCTACTTAATTATTTAAAACCACATTACTTAACACGAAAAAACTAGCTCTATAAGTCGAATTTAAGAAAATCAATTTTTTACCTCCAGTAGGCCAGAGCCTAGAACTGAAAAATTGTTAAAAATCATAAGACAGTTGCATTTATCTCGTTTTTTGCATTTGTCTACTTAATTATTTAAAACCACGTTACTTAACACGACAAAACTAGCTCTATAAGTCGAATTTAAGAAAATCAATTTTTTACGCCCAGTAGGCCAGAGCCTAGAACTGAAAAATTGTTAAAAATCATAAGACAGTTGCATTTATCTCGTTTTTTGCATTTGTCTACTTAATTATTTAAAACCACGTTACTTAACACGACAAAACTAGCTCTATAAGTCGAATTTAAGAAAATCAATTTTTTACCTCCAGTAGGCCAGAGCCTAGAACTGAAGAATTGTTAAAAATTATAAGACAGTTGCATTTATCTCGTTTTTTTAATTTGTCTACTTAATTATTTAAAACCACATTACTTAACACGAAAAAACTAGCTCTATAAGTCGAATTTAAGAAAATCAATTTTTTACCTCCAGTAGGCCAGAGCCTAGAACTGAAAAATTGTTAAAAATCATAAGACAGTTGCATTTATCTCGTTTTTTGCATTTGTCTACTTAATTATTTAAAACCACGTTACTTAACACGACAAAACTAGTATAAGTCGAATTTAAGAAAATCAATTTTTTACCTCCAGTAGGCCAGAGCCTAGAACTGAAGAATTGTTAAAAATTATAAGACAGTTGCATTTATCTCGTTTTTTTAATTTGTCTACTTAATTATTTAAAACCACATTACTTAACACGAAAAAACTAGCTCTATAAGTCGAATTTAAGAAAATCAATTTTTTACCTCCAGTAGGCCAGAGCCTAGAACTGAAAAATTGTTAAAAATCATAAGACAGTTGCATTTATCTCGTTTTTTGCATTTGTCTACTTAATTATTTAAAACCACGTTACTTAACACGACAAAACTAGCTCTATAAGTCGAATTTAAGAAAATCAATTTTTTACGCCCAGTAGGCCAGAGCCTAGAACTGAAAAATTGTTAAAAATCATAAGACAGTTGCATTTATCTCGTTTTTTGCATTTGTCTACTTAATTATTTAAAACCACGTTACTTAACACGACAAAACTAGCTCTATAAGTCGAATTTAAGAAAATCAATTTTTTACCTCCAGTAGGCCAGAGCCTAGAACTGAAGAATTGTTAAAAATTATAAGACAGTTGCATTTATCTCGTTTTTTTAATTTGTCTACTTAATTATTTAAAACCACATTACTTAACACGAAAAAACTAGCTCTATAAGTCGAATTTAAGAAAATCAATTTTTTACCTCCAGTAGGCCAGAGCCTAGAACTGAAAAATTGTTAAAAATTATAAGACAGTTGCATTTATCTCGTTTTTTGCATTTGTCTACTTAATTATTTAAAACCACGTTACTTAACACGACAAAACTAGCTCTATAAGTCGAATTTAAGAAAATCAATTTTTTACCTCCAGTAGGCCAGAGCCTAGAACTGAAGAATTGTTAAAAATTATAAGACAGTTGCATTTATCTCGTTTTTTTAACTTGTCTACTTAATTATTTAAAACCACATTACTTAACACGAAAAAACTAGCTCTATAAGTCGAATTTAAGAAAATCAATTTTTTACCTCCAGTAGGCCAGAGCCTAGAACTGAAAAATTGTTAAAAATCATAAGACAGTTGCATTTATCTCGTTTTTTGCATTTGTCTACTTAATTATTTAAAACCACGTTACTTAACACGACAAAACTAGCTCTATAAGTCGAATTTAAGAAAATCAATTTTTTACCTCCAGTAGGCCAGAGCCTAGAACTGAAGAATTGTTAAAAATTATAAGACAGTTGCATTTATCTCGTTTTTTTAATTTGTCTACTTAATTATTTAAAACCACATTACTTAACACGAAAAAACTAGCTCTATAAGTCGAATTTAAGAAAATCAATTTTTTACCTCCAGTAGGCCAGAGCCTAGAACTGAAAAATTGTTAAAAATCATAAGACAGTTGCATTTATCTCGTTTTTTGCATTTGTCTACTTAATTATTTAAAACCACGTTACTTAACACGACAAAACTAGCTCTATAAGTCGAATTTAAGAAAATCAATTTTTGACGCCCAGTAGGCCAGAGCCTAGAACTGAAAAATTGTTAAAAATCATAAGACAGTTGCATTTATCTCGTTTTTTGCATTTGTCTACTTAATTATTTAAAACCACGTTACTTAACACGACAAAACTAGCTCTATAAGTCGAATTTAAGAAAATCAATTTTTTACCTCCAGTAGGCCAGAGCCTAGAACTGAAGAATTGTTAAAAATTATAAGACAGTTGCATTTATCTCGTTTTTTTAATTTGTCTACTTAATTATTTAAAACCACATTACTTAACACGAAAAAACTAGCTCTATAAGTCGAATTTAAGAAAATCAATTTTTTACCTCCAGTAGGCCAGAGCCTAGAACTGAAAAATTGTTAAAAATCATAAGACAGTTGCATTTATCTCGTTTTTTGCATTTGTCTACTTAATTATTTAAAACCACGTTACTTAACACGACAAAACTAGTATAAGTCGAATTTAAGAAAATCAATTTTTTACCTCCAGTAGGCCAGAGCCTAGAACTGAAGAATTGTTAAAAATTATAAGACAGTTGCATTTATCTCGTTTTTTTAATTTGTCTACTTAATTATTTAAAACCACATTACTTAACACGAAAAAACTAGCTCTATAAGTCGAATTTAAGAAAATCAATTTTTTACCTCCAGTAGGCCAGAGCCTAGAACTGAAAAATTGTTAAAAATCATAAGACAGTTGCATTTATCTCGTTTTTTGCATTTGTCTACTTAATTATTTAAAACCACGTTACTTAACACGACAAAACTAGTATAAGTCGAATTTAAGAAAATCAATTTTTTACCTCCAGTAGGCCAGAGCCTAGAACTGAAGAATTGTTAAAAATTATAAGACAGTTGCATTTATCTCGTTTTTTTAATTTGTCTACTTAATTATTTAAAACCACATTACTTAACACGAAAAGACTAGCTCTATAAGTCGAATTTAAGAAAATCAATTTTTTACCTCCAGTAGGCCAGAGCCTAGAACTGAAAAATTGTTAAAAATCATAAGACAGTTGCATTTATCTCGTTTTTTGCATTTGTCTACTTAATTATTTAAAACCACGTTACTTAACACGACAAAACTAGCTCTATAAGTCGAATTTAAGAAAATCAATTTTTTACCTCCAGTAGGCCAGAGCCTAGAACTGAAGAATTGTTAAAAATTATAAGACAGTTGCATTTATCTCGTTTTTTTAATTTGTCTACTTAATTATTTAAAACCACATTACTTAACACGAAAAAACTAGCTCTATAAGTCGAATTTAAGAAAATCAATTTTTTACCTCCAGTAGGCCAGAGCCTAGAACTGAAAAATTGTTAAAAATCATAAGACAGTTGCATTTATCTCGTTTTTTGCATTTGTCTACTTAATTATTTAAAACCACGTTACTTAACACGACAAAACTAGTATAAGTCGAATTTAAGAAAATCAATTTTTTACCTCCAGTAGGCCAGAGCCTAGAACTGAAGAATTGTTAAAAATTATAAGACAGTTGCATTTATCTCGTTTTTTTAATTTGTCTACTTAATTATTTAAAACCACATTACTTAACACGAAAAAACTAGCTCTATAAGTCGAATTTAAGAAAATCAATTTTTTACCTCCAGTAGGCCAGAGCCTAGAACTGAAAAATTGTTAAAAATCATAAGACAGTTGCATTTATCTCGTTTTTTGCATTTGTCTACTTAATTATTTAAAACCACGTTACTTAACACGACAAAACTAGCTCTATAAGTCGAATTTAAGAAAATCAATTTTTTACGCCCAGTAGGCCAGAGCCTAGAACTGAAAAATTGTTAAAAATCATAAGACAGTTGCATTTATCTCGTTTTTTGCATTTGTCTACTTAATTATTTAAAACCACGTTACTTAACACGACAAAACTAGCTCTATAAGTCGAATTTAAGAAAATCAATTTTTTACCTCCAGTAGGCCAGAGCCTAGAACTGAAGAATTGTTAAAAATTATAAGACAGTTGCATTTATCTCGTTTTTTTAATTTGTCTACTTAATTATTTAAAACCACATTACTTAACACGAAAAAACTAGCTCTATAAGTCGAATTTAAGAAAATCAATTTTTTACCTCCAGTAGGCCAGAGCCTAGAACTGAAAAATTGTTAAAAATTATAAGACAGTTGCATTTATCTCGTTTTTTGCATTTGTCTACTTAATTATTTAAAACCACGTTACTTAACACGACAAAACTAGCTCTATAAGTCGAATTTAAGAAAATCAATTTTTTACCTCCAGTAGGCCAGAGCCTAGAACTGAAGAATTGTTAAAAATTATAAGACAGTTGCATTTATCTCGTTTTTTTAATTTGTCTACTTAATTATTTAAAACCACATTACTTAACACGAAAAAACTAGCTCTATAAGTCGAATTTAAGAAAATCAATTTTTTACCTCCAGTAGGCCAGAGCCTAGAACTGAAAAATTGTTAAAAATCATAAGACAGTTGCATTTATCTCGTTTTTTGCATTTGTCTACTTAATTATTTAAAACCACGTTACTTAACACGACAAAACTAGCTCTATAAGTCGAATTTAAGAAAATCAATTTTTTACCTCCAGTAGGCCAGAGCCTAGAACTGAAGAATTGTTAAAAATTATAAGACAGTTGCATTTATCTCGTTTTTTTAATTTGTCTACTTAATTATTTAAAACCACATTACTTAACACGAAAAAACTAGCTCTATAAGTCGAATTTAAGAAAATCAATTTTTTACCTCCAGTAGGCCAGAGCCTAGAACTGAAAAATTGTTAAAAATCATAAGACAGTTGCATTTATCTCGTTTTTTGCATTTGTCTACTTAATTATTTAAAACCACGTTACTTAACACGACAAAACTAGCTCTATAAGTCGAATTTAAGAAAATCAATTTTTTACCTCCAGTAGGCCAGAGCCTAGAACTGAAAAATTGTTAAAAATCATAAGACAGTTGCATTTATCTCGTTTTTTGCATTTGTCTACTTAATTATTTAAAACCACGTTACTTAACACGACAAAACTAGTATAAGTCGAATTTAAGAAAATCAATTTTTTACCTCCAGTAGGCCAGAGCCTAGAACTGAAGAATTGTTAAAAATTATAAGACAATTGCATTTATCTCGTTTTTTTAATTTGTCTACTTAATTATTTAAAACCACATTACTTAACACGAAAAAACTAGCTCTATAAGTCGAATTTAAGAAAATCAATTTTTTACCTCCAGTAGGCCAGATCCTAGAACTGAAAAATTGTTAAAAATCATAAGACAGTTGCATTTATCTCGTTTTTTGCATTTGTCTACTTAATTATTTAAAACCACGTTACTTAACACGACAAAACTAGCTCTATAAGTCGAATTTAAGAAAATCAATTTTTTACCTCCAGTAGGCCAGAGCCTAGAACTGAAGAATTGTTAAAAATTATAAGACAGTTGCATTTATCTCGTTTTTTTAATTTGTCTACTTAATTATTTAAAACCACATTACTTAACACGAAAAAACTAGCTCTATAAGTCGAATTTAAGAAAATCAATTTTTTACCTCCAGTAGGCCAGAGCCTAGAACTGAAAAATTGTTAAAAATCATAAGACAGTTGCATTTATCTCGTTTTTTGCATTTGTCTACTTAATTATTTAAAACCACGTTACTTAACACGACAAAACTAGCTCTATAAGTCGAATTTAAGAAAATCAATTTTTTACCTCCAGTAGGCCAGAGCCTAGAACTGAAGAATTGTTAAAAATTATAAGACAGTTGCATTTATCTCGTTTTTTTAATTTGTCTACTTAATTATTTAAAACCACATTACTTAACACGAAAAAACTAGCTCTATAAGTCGAATTTAAGAAAATCAATTTTTTACCTCCAGTAGGCCAGAGCCTAGAACTGAAAAATTGTTAAAAATCATAAGACAGTTGCATTTATCTCGTTTTTTGCATTTGTCTACTTAATTATTTAAAACCACGTTACTTAACACGACAAAACTAGCTCTATAAGTCGAATTTAAGAAAATCAATTTTTTACCTCCAGTAGCCCAGGAGGAAATGGCTACACAGTGGCTACATAAAATATGTAGCCAGCTACACATTTCTGTGTGGTCGCCTACATGATTGTGTAGCCACTTTCTTGTTATGTGGACGGCTACATGAGTTTTGTGTAGCCATGTAGCCATGCGCCCATGTAGCCATGTAGCCAGCTACATAATTGTGTAGCCGCTATAATTGTATGTGGTTGGCCACATGAGGCTCGTGTAGGCATGAAGCCATGAAGCCATGTCTTGTAGCCGTGCTGTGTGTAGGCGGATACAAGCGGTGTGCATGTGTGTCCATGTAAGCTCGGTGTGTGGCTCCGTGCATATTATCAGTCAGCACACCATGGAGGTTAGAGACCAGGAGAACCATCGCTACGTGCTAAAGTATTACCCGTTTGTCCCTGTAAATTTATAGTTCATTTTTCAGCCACCAGCCGCGCTGTCGTGACAAGTAGTATCTGCGAAGTTAGCATAATGTACAAATTTTCTTCGCGGCATTGGCTTTGACAAAAAGGAACATTACAAAATGGTGAAATATTGTATTGTGCGTGGATGTACAAGTGGTTTAGCATCTGATCGGAGAAATAGACTGAAAAACAATTTGCGCCAATCATCGTTATTTAAAGTACCCGCCTTGATTGAGACAACGTCGCGATCGCAACGCCTCACTTATTTTGTCCATATTTCGGGGACACAATTTTCTACGGCGGGCGATGGCTCTCCTGGTCTCTAACCTCCATGCAGCACACCCTTTTTGACAGTTCAAGCAGCTCTGAGGACGGGGACTTCAGTACTGATTCAGAAACGACCACACTGTAGTTCCCAACAAGGAGTGCACTGCCTTGAAGCAGGAGATTGTGGCCCTCAAAGAGAAGATTCGGAAGCTGACATCACTGAATACTGATCTTCAGCGGAAGAACCTTGTTTACCAGGACCACATGATTAAGTGTTCTATTGGCTGGCAAACCCATGAGAAAGTGGCTACAGAGGCTTGGTCACATAAATCGGCTTCACAGGCCATGAAGGATATTGGCCGCTTTCCTACACAAATTTGTGTAGCTGGCTACAGGGTGTGTGTGGCCACCTACATATATTCATGTAGGCGGCAACACAATCATGTAGCCAGCTACAGAAAATCATGTAGACGGCTACACAAATCCATGTAGGTGGCCACACACACCCTGTAGCCAGCTACACAAATTTGTGTAGGAAAGCGGCCAATATCCTTCATGGCCTGTGAAGCCGATTTATGTGGCCAAGCCTCTGTAGCCACTTTCTCATGGGAGGCCAGAGCCTAGAACTGAAGAATTGTTAAAAATTATAAGACAGTTGCATTTATCTCGTTTTTTTAATTTGTCTACTTAATTATTTAAAACCACATTACTTAACACGAAAAAACTAGCTCTATAAGTCGAATTTAAGAAAATCAATTTTTTACGCCCAGTAGGCCAGAGCCTAGAACTGAAAAATTGTTAAAAATCATAAGACAGTTGCATTTATCTCGTTTTTTGCATTTGTCTACTTAATTATTTAAAACCACGTTACTTAACACGAAAAAACTAGCTCTATAAGTCGAATTTAAGAAAATCAATTTTTTACCTCCAGTAGGCCAGAGCCTAGAACTGAAAAATTGTTAAAAATCATAAGACAGTTGCATTTATCTCGTTTTTTGCATTTGTCTACTTAATTATTTAAAACCACGTTACTTAACACGACAAAACTAGCTCTATAAGTCGAATTTAAGAAAATCAATTTTTTACCTCCAGTAGGCCAGAGCCTAGAACTGAAGAATTGTTAAAAATTATAAGACAGTTGCATTTATCTCGTTTTTTTAATTTGTCTACTTAATTATTTAAAACCACATTACTTAACACGAAAAAACTAGCTCTATAAGTCGAATTTAAGAAAATCAATTTTTTACCTCCAGTAGGCCAGAGCCTAGAACTGAAAAATTGTTAAAAATCATAAGACAGTTGCATTTATCTCGTTTTTTGCATTTGTCTACTTAATTATTTAAAACCACGTTACTTAACACGACAAAACTAGCTCTATAAGTCGAATTTAAGAAAATCAATTTTTTACGCCCAGTAGGCCAGAGCCTAGAACTGAAAAATTGTTAAAAATCATAAGACAGTTGCATTTATCTCGTTTTTTGCATTTGTCTACTTAATTATTTAAAACCACGTTACTTAACACGACAAAACTAGCTCTATAAGTCGAATTTAAGAAAATCAATTTTTGACGCCCAGTAGGCCAGAGCCTAGAACTGAAAAATTGTTAAAAATCATAAGACAGTTGCATTTATCTCGTTTTTTGCATTTGTCTACTTAATTATTTAAAACCACGTTACTTAACACGACAAAACTAGCTCTATAAGTCGAATTTAAGAAAATCAATTTTTTACCTCCAGTAGGCCAGAGCCTAGAACTGAAGAATTGTTAAAAATTATAAGACAGTTGCATTTATCTCGTTTTTTTAATTTGTCTACTTAATTATTTAAAACCACATTACTTAACACGAAAAAACTAGCTCTATAAGTCGAATTTAAGAAAATCAATTTTTTACCTCCAGTAGGCCAGAGCCTAGAACTGAAAAATTGTTAAAAATCATAAGACAGTTGCATTTATCTCGTTTTTTGCATTTGTCTACTTAATTATTTAAAACCACGTTACTTAACACGACAAAACTAGTATAAGTCGAATTTAAGAAAATCAATTTTTTACCTCCAGTAGGCCAGAGCCTAGAACTGAAGAATTGTTAAAAATTATAAGACAGTTGCATTTATCTCGTTTTTTTAATTTGTCTACTTAATTATTTAAAACCACATTACTTAACACGAAAAAACTAGCTCTATAAGTCGAATTTAAGAAAATCAATTTTTTACCTCCAGTAGGCCAGAGCCTAGAACTGAAAAATTGTTAAAAATTATAAGACAGTTGCATTTATCTCGTTTTTTGCATTTGTCTACTTAATTATTTAAAACCACGTTACTTAACACGACAAAACTAGCTCTATAAGTCGAATTTAAGAAAATCAATTTTTTACGCCCAGTAGGCCAGCGCCTAGAACTGAAAAATTGTTAAAAATCATAAGACAGTTGCATTTATCTCGTTTTTTTAATTTGTCTACTTAATTATTTAAAACCACATTACTTAACACGAAAAAACTAGCTCTATAAGTCGAATTTAAGAAAATCAATTTTTTACCTCCAGTAGGCCAGAGCCTAGAACTGAAAAATTGTTAAAAATTATAAGACAGTTGCATTTATCTCGTTTTTTGCATTTGTCTACTTAATTATTTAAAACCACGTTACTTAACACGACAAAACTAGCTCTATAAGTCGAATTTAAGAAAATCAATTTTTTACCTCCAGTAGGCCAGTGCCTAGAACTGAAGAATTGTTAAAAATTATAAGACAGTTGCATTTATCTCGTTTTTTTAATTTGTCTACTTAATTATTTAAAACCACATTACTTAACACGAAAAAACTAGCTCTATAAGTCGAATTTAAGAAAATCAATTTTTTACCTCCAGTAGGCCAGAGCCTAGAACTGAAAAATTGTTAAAAATCATAAGACAGTTGCATTTATCTCGTTTTTTGCATTTGTCTACTTAATTATTTAAAACCACGTTACTTAACACGACAAAACTAGCTCTATAAGTCGAATTTAAGAAAATCAATTTTTTACCTCCAGTAGGCCAGAGCCTAGAACTGAAGAATTGTTAAAAATTATAAGACAGTTGCATTTATCTCGTTTTTTTAATTTGTCTACTTAATTATTTAAAACCACATTACTTAACACGAAAAAACTAGCTCTATAAGTCGAATTTAAGAAAATCAATTTTTTACCTCCAGTAGGCCAGAGCCTAGAACTGAAAAATTGTTAAAAATCATAAGACAGTTGCATTTATCTCGTTTTTTGCATTTGTCTACTTAATTATTTAAAACCACGTTACTTAACACGACAAAACTAGCTCTATAAGTCGAATTTAAGAAAATCAATTTTTTACCTCCAGTAGGCCAGAGCCTAGAACTGAAGAATTGTTAAAAATTATAAGACAGTTGCATTTATCTCGTTTTTTTAATTTGTCTACTTAATTATTTAAAACCACATTACTTAACACGAAAAAACTAGCTCTATAAGTCGAATTTAAGAAAATCAATTTTTTACGCCCAGTAGGCCAGAGCCTAGAACTGAAAAATTGTTAAAAATCATAAGACAGTTGCATTTATCTCGTTTTTTGCATTTGTCTACTTAATTATTTAAAACCACGTTACTTAACACGAAAAAACTAGCTCTATAAGTCGAATTTAAGAAAATCAATTTTTTACGCCCAGTAGGCCAGAGCCTAGAACTGAAAAATTGTTAAAAATCATAAGACAGTTGCATTTATCTCGTTTTTTGCATTTGTCTACTTAATTATTTAAAACCACGTTACTTAACACGACAAAACTAGCTCTATAAGTCGAATTTAAGAAAATCAATTTTTTACCTCCAGTAGGCCAGAGCCTAGAACTGAAGAATTGTTAAAAATTATAAGACAGTTGCATTTATCTCGTTTTTTTAATTTGTCTACTTAATTATTTAAAACCACATTACTTAACACGAAAAAACTAGCTCTATAAGTCGAATTTAAGAAAATCAATTTTTTACCTCCAGTAGGCCAGAGCCTAGAACTGAAGAATTGTTAAAAATTATAAGACAGTTGCATTTATCTCGTTTTTTTAATTTGTCTACTTAATTATTTAAAACCACATTACTTAACACGAAAAAACTAGCTCTATAAGTCGAATTTAAGAAAATCAATTTTTTACGCTCAGTAGGCCAGAGCCAGAACTGAAAAATTGTTAAAAATCATAAGACAGTTGCATTTATCTCGTTTTTTGCATTTGTCTACTTAATTATTTAGAACCACGTTACTTAACACGAAAAAACTAGCTCTATAAGTCGAATTTAAGAAAATCAATTTTTTACGCCCAGTAGGCCAGAGCCTAGAACTGAAAAATTGTTAAAAATCATAAGACAGTTGCATTTATCTCGTTTTTTGCATTTGTCTACTTAATTATTTAAAACCACGTTACTTAACACGAAAAAACTAGCTCTATAAGTCGAATTTAAGAAAATCAATTTTTTACGCCCAGTAGGCCAGAGCCTAGAACTGAAAAATTGTTAAAAATCATAAGACAGTTGCATTTATCTCGTTTTTTGCATTTGTCTACTTAATTATTTAAAACCACGTTACTTAACACGACAAAACTAGCTCTATAAGTCGAATTTAAGAAAATCAATTTTTTACCTCCAGTAGGCCAGAGCCTAGAACTGAAAAATTGTTAAAAATCATAAGACAGTTGCATTTATCTCGTTTTTTGCATTTGTCTTCTTAATTATTTAAAACCACGTTACTTAACACGAAAAAACTAGCTCTATAAGTCGAATTTAAGAAAATCAATTTTTTACGCCCAGTAGGCCAGAGCCTAGAACTGAAAAATTGTTAAAAATCATAAGACAGTTGCATTTATCTCGTTTTTTGCATTTGTCTACTTAATTATTTAAAACCACGTTACTTAACACGAAAAAACTAGCTCTATAAGTCGAATTTAAGAAAATCAATTTTTTACCTCCAATAGACCAGAGCCTAGAACTGAAAAATTGTTAAAAATCATAAGACAGTTGCATTTATCTCGTTTTTTGCATTTGTCTTCTTAATTATTTAAAACCACGTTACTTAACACGAAAAAACTAGCTCTATAAGTCGAATTTAAGAAAATCAATTTTTTACGCCCAGTAGGCCAGCGCCTAGAACTGAAAAATTGTTAAAAATCATAAGACAGTTGCATTTATCTCGTTTTTTTAATTTGTCTACTTGATTATTTAAAACCACGTTACTTAACACGAAAAAACTAGCTCTATAAGTCGAATTTAAGAAAATCAATTTTTTACCTCCAATAGGCCAGAGCCTAGAACTGAAAAATTGTTAAAAATCATAAGACAGTTGCATTTATCTCGTTTTTTGCATTTGTCTACTTAATTATTTAAAACCACGTTACTTAACACGACAAAACTAGCTCTATAAGTCGAATTTAAGAAAATCAATTTTTTACCTCCAGTAGGCCAGAGCCTAGAACTGAAGAATTGTTAAAAATTATAAGACAGTTGCATTTATCTCGTTTTTTTAATTTGTCTACTTGATTATTTAAAACCACGTTACTTAACACGAAAAAACTAGCTCTATAAGTCGAATTTAAGAAAATCAATTTTTTACGCCCAGTAGGCCAGCGCCTAGAACTGAAAAATTGTTAAAAATCATAAGACAGTTGCATTTATCTCGTTTTTTTAATTTGTCTACTTGATTATTTAAAACCACGTTACTTAACACGAAAAAACTAGCTCTATAAGTCGAATTTAAGAAAATCAATTTTTTACCTCCAATAGGCCAGAGCCTAGAACTGAAAAATTGTTAAAAATCATAAGACAGTTGCATTTATCTCGTTTTTTGCATTTGTCTACTTAATTATTTAAAACCACGTTACTTAACACGACAAAACTAGCTCTATAAGTCGAATTTAAGAAAATCAATTTTTTACCTCCAGTAGGCCAGAGCCTAGAACTGAAGAATTGTTAAAAATTATAAGACAGTTGCATTTATCTCGTTTTTTTAATTTGTCTACTTGATTATTTAAAACCACGTTACTTAACACGAAAAAACTAGCTCTATAAGTCGAATTTAAGAAAATCAATTTTTTACGCCCAGTAGGCCAGCGCCTAGAACTGAAAAATTGTTAAAAATCATAAGACAGTTGCATTTATCTCGTTTTTTTAATTTGTCTACTTGATTATTTAAAACCACGTTACTTAACACGAAAAAACTAGCTCTATAAGTCGAATTTAAGAAAATCAATTTTTTACCTCCAATAGGCCAGAGCCTAGAACTGAAAAATTGTTAAAAATCATAAGACAGTTGCATTTATCTCGTTTTTTGCATTTGTCTACTTAATTATTTAAAACCACGTTACTTAACACGACAAAACTAGCTCTATAAGTCGAATTTAAGAAAATCAATTTTTTACCTCCAGTAGGCCAGAGCCTAGAACTGAAGAATTGTTAAAAATTATAAGACAGTTGCATTTATCTCGTTTTTTGAATTTGTCTACTTGATTATTTAAAACCACGTTACTTAACACGAAAAAACTAGCTCTATAAGTCGAATTTAAGAAAATCAATTTTTTACCTCCAATAGGCCAGAGCCTAGAACTGAAAAATTGTTAAAAATCATAAGACAGTTGCATTTATCTCGTTTTTTGCATTTGTCTTCTTAATTATTTAAAACCACGTTACTTAACACGAAAAAACTAGCTCTATAAGTCGAATTTAAGAAAATCAATTTTTTACGCCCAGTAGGCCAGAGCCTAGAACTGAAAAATTGTTAAAAATCATAAGACAGTTGCATTTATCTCGTTTTTTGCATTTGTCTACTTAATTATTTAAAACCACGTTACTTAACACGACAAAACTAGCTCTTTAAGTCGAATTTAAGAAAATCAATTTTTTGCGCCCAGTAGGCCAGAGCCTAGAACTGAAAAATTGTTAAAAATTATAAGACAGTTGCATTTATCTCGTTTTTTGAATTCGTCTACTTAATTATTTAAAACCACATTACTTAACACGAAAAAACTAGCTCTATAAGTCGAATTGAAGAAAATCAATTTTTTACCTCCAGTAGGCCAGAGCCTAGAACTGAAAAATTGTTAAAAATCATAAGACAGTTGCATTTATCTCGTTTTTTGCATTTGTCTACTTAATTATTTAAAACCACGTTACTTAACACGAAAAAACTAGCTCTATAAGTCGAATTTAAGAAAATCAATTTTTTACGCCCAGTAGGCCAGCGCCTAGAACTGAAAAATTGTTAAAAATCATAAGACAGTTGCATTTATCTCGTTTTTTGCATTTGTCTACTTAATTATTTAAAACCACGTTACTTAACACGACAAAACTAGCTCTATAAGTCGAATTTAAGAAAATCAATTTTTTACCTCCAGTAGGCCAGAGCCTAGAACTGAAGAATTGTTAAAAATTATAAGACAGTTGCATTTATCTCGTTTTTTTAATTTGTCTACTTAATTATTTAAAACCACATTACTTAACACGAAAAAACTAGCTCTATAAGTCGAATTTAAGAAAATCAATTTTTTACGCCCAGTAGGCCAGAGCCTAGAACTGAAAAATTGTTAAAAATCATAAGACAGTTGCATTTATCTCGTTTTTTGCATTTGTCTACTTAATTATTTAAAACCACGTTACTTAACACGAAAAAACTAGCTCTATAAGTCGAATTTAAGAAAATCAATTTTTGACGCCCAGTAGGCCAGAGCCTAGAACTGAAAAATTGTTAAAAATCATAAGACAGTTGCATTTATCTCGTTTTTTGCATTTGTCTACTTAATTATTTAAAACCACGTTACTTAACACGAAAAAACTAGCTCTATAAGTCGAATTTAAGAAAATCAATTTTTTACGCCCAGTAGGCCAGAGCCTAGAACTGAAAAATTGTTAAAAATCATAAGACAGTTGCATTTATCTCGTTTTTTGCATTTGTCTACTTAATTATTTAAAACCACGTTACTTAACACGAAAAAACTAGCTCTATAAGTCGAATTTAAGAAAATCAATTTTTTACGCCCAGTAGGCCAGAGCCTAGAACTGAAAAATTGTTAAAAATCATAAGACAGTTGCATTTATCTCGTTTTTTGCATTTGTCTACTTAATTATTTAAAACCACGTTACTTAACACGACAAAACTAGCTCTATAAGTCGAATTTAAGAAAATCAATTTTTTACCTCCAGTAGGCCAGAGCCTAGAACTGAAGAATTGTTAAAAATTATAAGACAGTTGCATTTATCTCGTTTTTTTAATTTGTCTACTTAATTATTTAAAACCACATTACTTAACACGAAAAAACTAGCTCTATAAGTCGAATTTAAGAAAATCAATTTTTTACGCCCAGTAGGCCAGAGCCTAGAACTGAAAAATTGTTAAAAATCATAAGACAGTTGCATTTATCTCGTTTTTTGCATTTGTCTACTTAATTATTTAAAACCACGTTACTTAACACGAAAAAACTAGCTCTATAAGTCGAATTTAAGAAAATCAATTTTTTACGCCCAGTAGGCCAGAGCCTAGAACTGAAAAATTGTTAAAAATCATAAGACAGTTGCATTTATCTCGTTTTTTGCATTTGTCTACTTAATTATTTAAAACCACGTTACTTAACACGACAAAACTAGCTCTATAAGTCGAATTTAAGAAAATCAATTTTTTACCTCCAGTAGGCCAGAGCCTAGAACTGAAGAATTGTTAAAAATTATAAGACAGTTGCATTTATCTCGTTTTTTTAATTTGTCTACTTAATTATTTAAAACCACATTACTTAACACGAAAAAACTAGCTCTATAAGTCGAATTTAAGAAAATCAATTTTTTACCTCCAGTAGGCCAGAGCCTAGAACTGAAAAATTGTTAAAAATCATAAGACAGTTGCATTTATCTCGTTTTTTGCATTTGTCTACTTAATTATTTAAAACCACGTTACTTAACACGACAAAACTAGCTCTATAAGTCGAATTTAAGAAAATCAATTTTTTACCTCCAGTAGGCCAGAGCCTAGAACTGAAGAATTGTTAAAAATTATAAGACAGTTGCATTTATCTCGTTTTTTTAATTTGTCTACTTAATTATTTAAAACCACATTACTTAACACGAAAAAACTAGCTCTATAAGTCGAATTTAAGAAAATCAATTTTTTACCTCCAGTAGGCCAGAGCCTAGAACTGAAAAATTGTTAAAAATCATAAGACAGTTGCATTTATCTCGTTTTTTGCATTTGTCTACTTAATTATTTAAAACCACGTTACTTAACACGACAAAACTAGCTCTATAAGTCGAATTTAAGAAAATCAATTTTTTACCTCCAGTAGGCCAGAGCCTAGAACTGAAGAATTGTTAAAAATTATAAGACAGTTGCATTTATCTCGTTTTTTTAATTTGTCTACTTAATTATTTAAAACCACATTACTTAACACGAAAAAACTAGCTCTATAAGTCGAATTTAAGAAAATCAATTTTTTACCTCCAGTAGGCCAGAGCCTAGAACTGAAAAATTGTTAAAAATCATAAGACAGTTGCATTTATCTCGTTTTTTGCATTTGTCTACTTAATTATTTAAAACCACGTTACTTAACACGACAAAACTAGCTCTATAAGTCGAATTTAAGAAAATCAATTTTTTACCTCCAGTAGGCCAGAGCCTAGAACTGAAGAATTGTTAAAAATTATAAGACAGTTGCATTTATCTCGTTTTTTTAATTTGTCTACTTAATTATTTAAAACCACATTACTTAACACGAAAAAACTAGCTCTATAAGTCGAATTTAAGAAAATCAATTTTTTACGCCCAGTAGGCCAGAGCCTAGAACTGAAAAATTGTTAAAAATCATAAGACAGTTGCATTTATCTCGTTTTTTGCATTTGTCTACTTAATTATTTAAAACCACGTTACTTAACACGAAAAAACTAGCTCTATAAGTCGAATTTAAGAAAATCAATTTTTTACGCCCAGTAGGCCAGAGCCTAGAACTGAAAAATTGTTAAAAATCATAAGACAGTTGCATTTATCTCGTTTTTTGCATTTGTCTACTTAATTATTTAAAACCACGTTACTTAACACGACAAAACTAGCTCTATAAGTCGAATTTAAGAAAATCAATTTTTTACCTCCAGTAGGCCAGAGCCTAGAACTGAAGAATTGTTAAAAATTATAAGACAGTTGCATTTATCTCGTTTTTTTTAATTTGTCTACTTAATTATTTAAAACCACATTACTTAACACGAAAAAACTAGCTCTATAAGTCGAATATAAGAAAATCAATTTTTTACCTCCAGTAGGCCAGAGCCTAGAACTGAAGAATTGTTAAAAATTATAAGACAGTTGCATTTATCTCGTTTTTTTAATTTGTCTACTTAATTATTTAAAACCACATTACTTAACACGAAAAAACTAGCTCTATAAGTCGAATTTAAGAAAATCAATTTTTTACGCTCAGTAGGCCAGAGCCAGAACTGAAAAATTGTTAAAAATCATAAGACAGTTGCATTTATCTCGTTTTTTGCATTTGTCTACTTAATTATTTAGAACCACGTTACTTAACACGAAAAAACTAGCTCTATAAGTCGAATTTAAGAAAATCAATTTTTTACGCCCAGTAGGCCAGAGCCTAGAACTGAAAAATTGTTAAAAATCATAAGACAGTTGCATTTATCTCGTTTTTTGCATTTGTCTACTTAATTATTTAAAACCACGTTACTTAACACGACAAAACTAGCTCTATAAGTCGAATTTAAGAAAATCAATTTTTTACCTCCAGTAGGCCAGAGCCTAGAACTGAAAAATTGTTAAAAATCATAAGACAGTTGCATTTATCTCGTTTTTTGCATTTGTCTACTTAATTATTTAAAACCACGTTACTTAACACGACAAAACTAGCTCTATAAGTCGAATTTAAGAAAATCAATTTTTTACCTCCAGTAGGCCAGAGCCTAGAACTGAAGAATTGTTAAAAATTATAAGACAGTTGCATTTATCTCGTTTTTTGCATTTGTCTACTTAATTATTTAAAACCACGTTACTTAACACGACAAAACTAGCTCTATAAGTCGAATTTAAGAAAATCAATTTTTTACCTCCAGTAGGCCAGAGCCTAGAACTGAAAAATTGTTAAAAATCATAAGACAGTTGCATTTATCTCGTTTTTTGCATTTGTCTACTTAATTATTTAAAACCACGTTACTTAACACGACAAAACTAGCTCTATAAGTCGAATTTAAGAAAATCAATTTTTTACCTCCAGTAGGCCAGAGCCTAGAACTGAAGAATTGTTAAAAATTATAAGACAGTTGCATTTATCTCGTTTTTTGAATTTGTCTACTTGATTATTTAAAACCACGTTACTTAACACGAAAAAACTAGCTCTATAAGTCGAATTTAAGAAAATCAATTTTTTACCTCCAATAGGCCAGAGCCTAGAACTGAAAAATTGTTAAAAATCATAAGACAGTTGCATTTATCTCGTTTTTTTAATTTGTCTACTTAATTATTTAAAACCACGTTACTTAACACGAAAAAACTAGCTCTATAAGTCGAATTTAAGAAAATCAATTTTTTACGCCCAGTAGGCCAGAGCCTAGAACTGAAAAATTGTTAAAAATCATAAGACAGTTGCATTTATCTCGTTTTTTGCATTTGTCTACTTAATTATTTAAAACCACGTTACTTAACACGACAAAACTAGCTCTTTAAGTCGAATTTAAGAAAATCAATTTTTTACGCCCAGTAGGCCAGAGCCTAGAACTGAAAAATTGTTAAAAATTATAAGACAGTTGCATTTATCTCGTTTTTTGAATTCGTCTACTTAATTATTTAAAACCACATTACTTAACACGAAAAAACTAGCTCTATAAGTCGAATTTAAGAAAATCAATTTTTTACCTCCAGTAGGCCAGAGCCTAGAACTGAAAAATTGTTAAAAATCATAAGACAGTTGCATTTATCTCGTTTTTTGCATTTGTCTACTTAATTATTTAAAACCACGTTACTTAACACGACAAAACTAGCTCTATAAGTCGAATTTAAGAAAATCAATTTTTTACGCTCAGTAGGCCAGAGCCAGAACTGAAAAATTGTTAAAAATCATAAGACAGTTGCATTTATCTCGTTTTTTGCATTTGTCTACTTAATTATTTAAAACCACGTTACTTAACACGAAAAAACTAGCTCTATAAGTCGAATTTAAGAAAATCAATTTTTTACGCCCAGTAGGCCAGAGCCTAGAACTGAAAAATTGTTAAAAATCATAAGACAGTTGCATTTATCTCGTTTTTTGCATTTGTCTACTTAATTATTTAAAACCACGTTACTTAACACGAAAAAACTAGCTCTATAGGTCGAGTTTAAGAAAATCAATTTTTTACCTCTAGTAGGTTGGAGCTACAAAACTGAAAAATTGTTAAAAATCGCAAAAATTTACCTTTGATTTTTTGTATTTATTTATTTAATTATTTAAAACCACTTTACTTAACGCGGAAAAACTAGTTCTATAAGTCGAATTTAAGAAAATCAATTCTTTACCTCCAGTAGGCCCGAGCTGCAGAACTGAAAAATTGTTAAAAATCGTAAAAAAGTTTTATGTCGGTTTTTTTTGTGAAATTCATTCGTTAGAAGTCCGAGGAAAGTATTTTGCTATAATGTTTGTAAGGGATGTTATCAATTATCAAATGGACTGCCCTTTTATACTGCATCATATGGGTCCATATGCACCTTCTCATGGTCTTTTTAATGTTCCCTACCATAGAGTGAATTAATGCTTTAATGATCACCCGTTGTTTAAGGCAAGCTAACTCGAAGTTAGACAAAAAATCTAATAATAAGATTGAGATTGATTGAGACTCCGTCTGGGTAAATTTTTTAAAACGGCCATCACGAAATTTTTGTTGCTAGTTTAAAATTTTAAAAATGTTTGAAATACTTACAATATGATTTCTCTAGTTTATATTCCTTTAAATATATTCTGGACCATTTCTTTCCGAATACTTACTTTGATTCCTTTCCTTAATTAATTGTTGCTAGAAAAATGGTAAGAATGGGTAATAAGGAGGTAAATAAAGACTACATTTTAAAAAAGAAGTTAATCCACTATATTTGTTGTTCATTCTTCTCAAGGAAAGCTTAACTTAAGCTACGAATACTCAATTACATTGAAACAAAATACTTAAAGCTCGCATAAATAGACCGAACATAAAAATGTCTCGTCAACACGTCAAGTGGAAGTAAAAATAATATCAGCGTCGAACGGAAACAGTGGACATAATACGCGAAATTCAGACCCTAGCTACATCTGAACAATGGGGGCGGAGCTGTGCCCCATATTCCTGTCAATTTAGTCTATTTTGATTATCAAATTTGTCTATAAAAAGGACGCCGGCACTGGTCCGAGCGGGACCGCCTTTTTTACCTTACACACGGGAATTATCAAATCCTTGATAGTACTTAAAATATTTTTTAAAAATATTACTCAATAGCTTTCTTAAAGCGTCTTCTTACAACGGTCCTGCCTCCTTTCCAACCAAAAGTATTTGCTCAGTGGAGTTGTGGCGCACTAGGAAGGGCTCTATAATTTAGCCTATCTCCCAGAATGGGAGCCTCCGCTGCGCGGCCCAATTTAATATAACTATATTGTCGAGAAAGTAGGCTTAAACTCTACACAGGACTTAAAACGTAAAACAGTTTCAACACAGTCGAAAATTAGATTTTCGGGAACATACTCAGGATGGCAGCACAGATCGTTTGAGGGTTCGTCTCCTCCGGGTACATTTGCATTACAGCCTGGACCTGCTCCTCCGGGAATATGCTAGCTAAATGATAGTGCAGTCTACGACGTTGATCTGCAGCGGCTGCAAGTACTGGCGGAGGTGCATGATGGGGCCACAAATTGATATGCGGCTCCGAGGAAGACGCTGGTGGTGGTCCACTGTGCCAGGGTCGGGATGGATCCGGGGCAGATGCAATTCGGGTCACACTCTGTAGGAAGATAGGTTTGAGATTAGTCTTTAATATACTTTTTCAATTTGATGGGTAGTCTAAGTCTAGTACATGTACATAAAAAAAGGGATTTCCTTGCAATGTTTTTAAAATCGACCACCATAAATAAAAAGGTACCAGAATTTAAGAAGTACAAGTTATAATGCGGAAAAGGTTTTTCTATTTTTATACTTTTCTAAAAGTGTCAAATAAAAATGATTTGAATAGTTGTAGACTATAAAAAAAAAAAAACAATTTTGGACTATACAGGGTGAGGAAAAAGTATTGAAACCCATGAATAACTAGTCCGCAATGCATTTTTGAAAAAAACGTTACATACAAAAGTTTTAAGATTTTTGCCAGGCTATTTAACGACGACCTTGAATTTGACCTTAAATGTCATATCAAGGTCAGAGTCATTTTTTTAAATCGTAACACTCATTTTTTATCGCGGATTTGGAAAGAGAACAAAATTTTACCCCCGAATATGAGTTTGAGCAACTTGAACCTTTGACCTCTGAAGGTCATATCAAAGGAAAAGTACTGGAACAGCAGAAAAACTCGCCAGGAGTGGATTTTCGAAAAAAATGTTTCAGACAAAATTTGTAGGATTGGCGATCCGGCGGTGACCCTGGATTTGACCTTGACAATGACCTTCAAGGTCAATTCGAGGTCAATTTTCTTACATAGGAAGATATGCTTTTGACCCCAGAAGTGGAAAGACTGGCAAATTTTACGTTCTAATCATGACCTTGACTATGACCTCGCTTATTTCAATTCTGCTATCGACTTTTTGAAAAGGATTACAATAAAAATTAATGAAACGGATTATTTTGGCAATATATATCTGGAAATTACAATCAAAATTTGATCATTAAAATTGAAGATATTTGATCCAACTTTCCTAGTACAAGGATTTTGTATGCCTGAAGAAGCAGAGAATTTTTTCTTTAGCTTCAATAGGAAGCATGAAATCGAAAAAAAAAATTAATACTTTTGGAGCCTTTTTCAGTTCTATTATTACAAGAATTTTAAAAATATGATATCAATTGATTTAGTAATTTCTGCAAGGAAATTTCTTTTCCATATAACAAACTAGTGAACGTACCTGATGAAGATCCCATTGGGTCGGATGATGAGTTCTAGGTCCACTGAGTGATGGGGCCAAAGGTCTATGGGGTGAGTGTGACTGTGCAGGTGAGGGTACCATGGGGCTCGCTGCTCCAGCACTGCCAGATCCAGCTGGCGTGATGCAGCGCTGCAATTGGTACAGCCTTGGATCACATCCTCCAGGATTTAGGGTCAGCTGCCTCCTCAGCTTCCTGTGGAGATTCACGGATTCATCCACCGCCTCAGACGCTGGCTGGGACTGCTGCGATTGGACCGAGGAAGACTGTGGCGGCGCCGCCGACGCCACCTGTTGTGACCACATAGAGGTGTAGTTTGGATGCGCCCCTACCATCGAGTGCGTGTAGGCTTCTCGTGAAATATTTTCAATACTGTGAGATTTCGGGAAGCCCGCGTGATGCGATTCGAGAACGTGACAAGTCGACGGATCCCATGACGGGATCGGGGACTGTTGCTGAGATTGTTGCTGATTGAGGGATGCTTTTGCGGTTAAGCTGTTCGGTGGAACCTCTGGAGCTCCGGATCGAGTCCGGCAGAGCGCCTTTCTGGAGAGTCGTTCGGATGGATTCCCGTCGTTACTGGTGCCGCTGGAGCCGCTCAGCGGAACACTTAGGGACTTCCCCTGGACTGGGGTCCTGGTGTGCTCCGTTGACGAGTTTCGAGCGGACAGGTGACGGGCAGCGTGTTCAGAGAGCCTTTCCGTGACGGATTTGTGGGGACCTAGTCCTCGTTCCGGATGATGGAATTTGCATTTGTTACCATAAGTACATTTTTTGCCATAGGGACATGGTGGCGGAGGGTCCCCTTTTCTGTAAGAAAGAACAGAATACAAATAAAATAAATAATCATTGTAAATATTTTGATTTTGTTTATTTATTAAATCACATCAATTCGAGTCACACTGTATTTTAGAAAAACGTTAGACCCTCTTCTGATTTTCGTATTCGTGAATCGTTTTAGGCAATTTTGTAAAACACTGAGGTTTAAATTTGTAAATTTTCTATTCGGTATGAGAGTTACGAAAATTAGAACAGGAACCTTAATAAAGTAAAGTATTTCACGAATATTTGAAATTGTCGTTAATTTTTTTAGTTTTCTAAATGAGGTAAATGCTAGAGATTTAATATCTATAAATAAACCTATTATTATTATTTATTTAATATCTTTTGAATTTTCAGAAGAGAATTTTTATTTAAAATAACTACCACGAATTTAGGACCTCTTTATTTTTTCATCTATAAAAAACGAACGTTAGAACTATTCTTCCAGAAAAAAAAATTAAATTTAAAATAAGAAATTTACTTTAAATAATGTCCCTTTTTTTTGGTACTACACTTTATCTAATATCACCTCGGAAAGTGGTTTTACAAATTAGAAGGTGTTTGAATCTAAAAACCGCAAAAACCGAGTTATTTTTGACCGCAGGAAATGAACTGAAGCTTAAAAATAACTCTTTTTATTACGACAAACGAGATTCGAAAAAAAACTTGATCATGATTTTATTTTTTTTATTTCTGTTCAACAATTTAGTTTAGAATTTAAAAAAAAGCATCAGTCTAAAAGTAATTAAATTATTCACATGTAATGCCAAATGGAATCCCAATACTTTATAGATGAAAATAAAGATTACATAAGCCTACATTAAAAAAAAGTTGTATTCTTCATTTCCTGCAGCATTTGTTTTAATTTATTGGTTTCCTATTTTAGACACATGATCCATTTTATAAGCAAAACCTGCCAACAAATCATCAAGAAACCACGATCGGATTTAAATTTCCAACCAATACTAAAAAGATTAATACAAACAACATGCAAAACTTTATTTTCTGAATGAATCTAAATATAACTTTATAACTTCCATTCTAGCGGTGGCCTCCTTTGGTTTTTATTCAACTTTTAGCACGTTTCAGCATCGATTCGTTTAACAAGAAACTAAATTCCAGGAAAAGAGCTACATAACTTTTCTTCCGTATTTTGTTTCAATTAATGTTTCCGGCACTCTAAAAATTGCCATTAAAAATTAGAACATACTAAGAAAGTTAATAAAAAATGTGATATACTTTTTCGGTGTCAATTATGTATGTTGATATTTTTAAAAGGTTAGACGAAAGTTCGCACAAGTCGATATCAATTTTCCAAAATTAAATTAAAACTAATTGGATTATTAATCGAATTGACTATGATCAGTTGCATCAATGAATTTTGATTTTCGTTTTGCGTAACGAAATCAATAAAAATTTATATTATACAATTGTCTGCCTAAAAAATATTGTGAATATTAAATTTAAACTTTAAATTTGTTAAAGTTGTCAATTGATTGATTTAGAAACCTTTTGACCCTTCTGAACCTAATGCATTGATTTTGAGCAGCTATTTCTGCATTTTTGTTGTTGACTATAATTTTCGTGTATTAAAAAGTGCATTATGACAATATTATTATTATTTTTCATTAAAGTAATAGACAATAAGCGATTTTTACATATTATTTTTAATATAATAATAAAGGAAAACATCAACAAGCTCTGACATATTTAACGACTTCAGATTTTCAATAAAGTTTCGTGAGACAGTTAAACTTTAAAATAGATTTGATAAAAAAGAATTGTGTTAATTTAAAGATTTTCAAAAATAACATAAACTTTATGTTTAAGATCTTCTATACTCACTTTGGCTGGATCCTCAAAAAGTTGTCTAGCGTTGGTCCAGATCTTCCTAAAGGATCATCAGGTGGCATAAACCTGTCGTTGACGAATGAGTACATGAGAACCCGTTCCTCGACGACCTTCTTAAACTCAGAGCTCTGCTGTATTAAGTCTCTATAATTATCATTGGAAACCACAATGCCGTCGTTGTCAACAGCAAGCTATAAAAGGGATACAAATATGTCAATTATGGATCTAAAAAAAAATAATAATAATTATTTTATCACACCATTATTTCACTACCACTAACAATTATAAATAGTCCAAATTAAATTCCACTATGACTAGATGACGGTTTTAGCCTTCCTGAGTCTAATTTTTCATGAAAATTGAATTAATCTCCCGATTCTACATAAAAGTTAAGAAAAGTTTTACAAAATCACTTTTATTCAGAACAAGCAAGTCCATTTATAGAAATATCCGCAAATGATAACTAATCAGCGTATATCTAATAATTCGTAAATACTGAGGCAGTTGAATTAATCGACAGATTAAAATATTCTAACATCTCATATTCAAAAATACTGGGAGATATAACATAAATAAAATTGTATGTGCTTAGTTGCTTTTTAACTTAACACCCTGTAATTTCCGTAGATAACAAAATCATGTTTAAAACGTTAGATGAAAATGATGAATTAGAACTCATTGGAACGAGTGAAGAATTCTCTTTCTAATAAAATCGAGTAAGGTTTAAAGAGTGTAGAATTAAAAACATTAAAGCATATTAAATGTTATTAATTTCTTTTCCTCCTCATTAAAGTTTATCCGACCCTTAAAAAAATTACAGTAAATTCTTTAGGGTCATTTTCGACCCATAGTCTATTTGTGAAATAAGGAACTTTAGTGTGACTTCTTTTTTTAGTGGCATAACGACTGGGTAAAATTCTCTAAATTTCTGCACAAAGCTTATTTTTAATAAATTAAATAAAGTTATAAAATGTTAATTCCGTGATTCATATAATTTTAGAGTTATTAAAACATTCGCGACCACTGACGTGAATTCACGTCTTTTCAAATTCTATTCCTGATTTCTAAATACTCTTTCTGAACGCTGGTGCTGCAACGTTATGCAATTGATTGATTATTGATATTCCAAATAATATTTTCTAATTTGTATCCTTGTGTTAATGATAAACGTTTGCGGCAACCAAGCTTCAGAATTTCTTCATTTTCATCGGCAATCAGTAGAAGCAATGTTGAAAATTAGCTGGTACCTAGGGTACTCTAGGGCCTGATCAAGGTTAAGACCATTTCATATGATCACATTTTCACAGGTCCAAACTGCCCATTCGCTTTCAATTTTGAGTACATTACTTTAAATCCCCGAAAATCCTTATTCAAGTCAATGATAGTTGGAACGAATTTCTAGTATCACTGATCGGAAAGTAGCAATAAAATTTGCACTATCACTGATCGTTCTATGATCGTGAAACTGAATTTACACTCAATGATATTAGAATCGAATTTGGACTATCATCAAATCAGTGATAGTGGAATTGATTTTGCTCTGTTACTGATAGTGATAGAGAAACTTAATTGTATAGTGGTAATGATCAGGTATTGATCGTATAAAAACGTCCATCTCTGAATCTTATTAGTTATTACCTTTAGAATAAATTTATCGTCATGGCAGACTATCCGTTTCCCGCCAACTACCCTTGAAGGGGTATAAACCAGCATCTGTTCCCGTTCCAATGAATGGAGGATATCCTGATCTTTGATGGGTTTGTCTGGGCGGGAAGTCTCCTTCCTCCACATCGGTACGAACACAGTAATCTCCTTATGGCCACGATTTTTGAACCAATCAACACACAGCTTAATTCCTCGACACGAGAAGACTTCTTTGTTGCCATGACTCATCGCAACGTTGCTACCATCTATAACTATTGGACGTAACCCGTTGAACTGATTTGGGTCATCACTAAAACTATTGATCGCGGCCTGTTGGTGTCCCATTCCGTGTCCACCAATATCACTGGGGGAGGTAAGGAGTCCCGTCGATCCGCCGCAGCCGCTCACTGGAGACAAACATTCCGCTGTCGGGGAGTCGCACGCAAAGTCCCCCTTATTCCCGTGCTGAGCACCTAACTTAATTAATTCTGCTAAGAGTTCATTCTGTGCTGGATCGGGCTCTAGGCGGGCCAAAGCAGCTTGGACTAGACGTTCAGTGTATCCCAATTTCAGGGCGAATTCGACACGGGCAGTATAGCCTGGGGTCCTCTCCTGCAGTGCTGTCGAGGTGCTCGATGATGTCGGTGAGGTGCTCCCCGGGGAAATGATTGGACTATGGTGGTGGTATGGCGCCAATTGTGACGTCGGATTTGTAATGTATTCGGCGAATTCCTGTCCGAGAGTGTCACTCGTCGTTCGTGACACCTGCTCGTGATCAGGATTCTTTGAATTATGCAAATCATCATTATCACAATCTGAGTCGTAGCTCGAATCCTCGGCCTCTGTGATCGCTAGACTCTCGATGTAGTGCTGCAAAAAAAGAATAGATAATTAAATTATTAGATTTTGTCTACAAACAGCGATTTTGAAAAAAAAAATTATAAAAGAAAATTCTAGAATAAACATACATAGTGCCTTAGCACTAATTGTCTAGTGATAGTGTAATACAATTTCACTATCATTAAGTTGCAAAGGGATAGTAAACTGAAATATCCTTATCACGAAATTGTCAAAGAATGGTGCATTGCGAATTCGAAATATTGACCCAATCTAATGATAGTCAGTTTGCACTTTACTATCATCATTTGAAAATTTAGTGATAATCAATTTCTGGGGTTCAGTACGATTTAACAATTTAATGATAGTGGAGTGGTAGTGCATTGATGAATAGTGCGCCAGGTACAATTCAGGTTCCTTTAAATATTTGAATATAATCCTTCATATTAACTCATTTTAAAACAACGTACTAATAAACGTCTTTAAAGTTTCAAATTTTTGTAAGATAAAGAAATTTTCTGTATATCTTTGTTAAATGTTTTTTTTACCCTTTCTTTACAGATTCGGGTCCGTCTGACCCAACAAGTTTAGTAGAAGATCTTGCTACAAACAATTTTTTTATTATTACTTTTTCTAGTAAAAGTTTAAACGATTGACAAATATTATAAATTCTACATACTATATATACGGTGATTCTATGGTAATGAAGATCTTTGATAGCGATCAAATTTAGTCATGCAGTAATACACAGTTGAATAATGCGAAAAAGTGATCGAAATGTTATATGATACATTCGTTCTGCTAGAAATACATTTCGAGCATCTGGATCGGCCTGAACTAGGTGACACGGGTTTGGGCAATATATGGTTCCAACAGGATGGTACTACTTGTCACACAGCGCGTGAAACAATGGCCCTGTTGCGAACGAAATTCCCGAACTATGTCAAAAAGTCATTGTAAATTTTGATATGCGTATCCTATGTTGCCACAAGAGTCGTAACATTTATTAGAAATTGTGCATCATACATAAACGCCGTAGATTAAAAAACGCGATGAAATTAAATTAAAATATTATACACAAATCTTCAAATATTTTGTACTTAAAACGTTCCGTACTGGAATTTTAAAATAAAAATCCTAAGTTATAAGTTATAGTTGGGAATAAGCTTTTCTGAATTTAACAGGCCAAATAAATTTGTTCAATAACAAGTGATAGCTAAATTCTAAAGAATTTTCTAGTTTCTGTGGTGTAAAACATAAATTAAAATTCGTTTACTTTTTAGTTATAGTGTAGAAAATTGATATTTCAAATTTTAGTATACTATGTATAATATAATAAGTGCAGTAGCATTCATTCAAATATAGTCCATAATTTTCTATAGTTCGAAAATTGTATATTCAAAATTGTTAAGAAATGTCTAATATATTATATTATTTTTATCCTTAAATGTATGATCTAGAGGAAACTCTGATTCCCACTTGCATGTCTAATTCAGAGTCACCGCAGACAGACAAACCGACATCAAGTCATCACCTGACGATTAGAATGATTCCACGAATGGAGCACTTTTCGACTCATAAATCGTCATAAGCAGTCTCATGAGGTTGTCACGACATAGTCGCAATTATTCTTGTTTAGATTTCAATTTCTTGAATTTGCACGCGCAGCATAATTTCAACGGTCTCTGGGGCACAGCGCAGGGGCGGGTGAATTCAAATTATTAATAATTTACGTGTGTGACCGAATCCCCGATGCAGCTGCACGGTTCGGCGGTTCATGCGATGACGAAGACGTAAAAGTAAGATGTCCAAGAGCCTATTCTTTGCTTTCGCAGAGCTCTGGTCTAATTCCGTCAAATGATTCACTGGCGACCAACTTTGGTTACTAATGGGGCCCACATCGCAGTCTGCGGAGTTGCACGAACTGTTGGCGAATTATCTAGACTTATCCGGGCCAAGATGGGCTAGAAAATTACGTCATTTGGGAGAAATTGGTGAAAACTAGAATTTGTTTCTTATTGGTATTCAAATTTTTTCATTTTACTCCCTATTATAAATAATATTACATTTTAAAATTTCAAGGACTTTTTGTATTTTTTTTATATTATCTAAAAATGTGAATAGTTGTGTAGTTAAGAATTCCAGTGTTAAGCTAAAAGAATTAGTTTAGAGTTAAATTTTATAAGGATAAGTAATTCTTAAATACAAGTAATATCTTAAATTAATATTTCTGATAATAATACCTCTAATATCCAACTGAAACGTTATGCACGCTATTTTAACTGTAGAAGCTGGAAATACACGTTATTATCAAATTCCCCTAGTGCTCATTATTTTCGAAATTCCCATAAATAGTAGAAAAATAACTTGAAAAATTAGAAATTCCCATTGCTATGAATAACTACTACTCACTTATGTACAATAAATTAAATACCACTTTGTAAATTTGTCAGCGTTTGGTAACTTTGCTTTTAAAGTATTTTATTATAGCAATTTTATTCTTAATATTACCCGATAAACGAATTGAAATTCAAGTCTTAATTTACCCAGTCGAGTTAGTTTAAAGTTTTTATCTTTTATGCATAAAAACGTGTTATAGCAAAAAAGCGATTTTTTTATATTTTTCAGCGAATTGGTCTGTTTGAGAAATTCAGGTTTTTGATAATAATAAAACAAATTGCAGTAAGTATAATTAAGCTTTAATAAAATAAGAGATTAAGAACCATAACAAGAAGAGTCCAAATGTTTTTGTTTTAACTTTTTCAGTTGATATCTTTTATAACCGTAGTTTTCAAATAAATAATTATACCCGCTAAGCCAAAGAGACAAAAAGTCGTTCAATAAAAAGTCATTTAACAAAAAGTAGTTCAGCAAAAAGTCCTTCAACAAAAAGTCATTTAACAAAAAGTCATTTAACAGAAAGTCATTCAATAAAAAGTTAGCTATGCGCTTGAAATATTTGAATTTTTGAGTAAAATTTTGTATCTTAATACCTTTTAAATTTCAATGAGTAGATGCCCTTTGGAATATTTTTAAAGACATTCAACGAGATCTACGAGTCACACCAGTCGGAAAAATCATAAGGAAATATCGCAGAAGGTAGCAGGTTCTATTAAATGTTAGATTTAGCATACTAGCTTCATTTTTATGCTTTTCTATATGTATGAAATAAAAACTATTTTGGGATACAAATACTTTTAAAATCACTTTTTTTTAGCTTTAACAGCTTCAAACTCGGAAACCACATCTTCAAAATTAATATTTTATGTTATATTCGTTTGCCAACACTGGAAGATTTTTAGACCTTTATTAGATTGCCTTTAAAAAAACTCTAGATTTATTAAAACAATAAATGTAGGAGTAAATACGTTATTAGGGCCAGCTCCAATAATAATATCAGAGAGCTAGCATTATCATTTTTGTGTATCCCGATATTTGAAACTAAATACTCTTATGAGTAAAGAGTACTAGAATTAAATCAAAAGTAGTGAATCAAATATGATATATGGTAGGTATCCAGAAAACAATTTTACAGAGAAAAAATACAGATCGAAAAATTATTCACTTTTTACGAAATATGGTGAGCTTTTTACGAATATATAGAAAATGTTTTGGAAAATTATATGATCCTTGAGTATTATGAATTAGACGTTCGTTTGTTTTCATGTGAAGTGCACGAATAGAAACAGAACTCAATTCGAAGTAGTTTCAAAAGAATTAAGTCATTTTATCTATGGCATATATTTTCAGTTTAAGCATCGAATGTGAAAAAATTAAATATAAAATAATATCAATTTAGTATATAGTATTTTATTATTTCATTTTAAATAATTGAATCGAAATTGAATCGCTTTAAACGATAGTTATGAAACTTTCGAGGAAAACGAATGTAATTTTTCTTATGCACTTGCAAAAACTAAATCTTAAGTGAGTTAAATTTTCATCCGTAAGTAATTCATTTACGATTTAGTTTTCGCGAGTAAGTGACGAGAATCTTCTCGAATTTTTCTCGAGAGTTTCACGATTTAGAAAAAAATCATTTAAAATGATTCACTAACGAAAGTCGAAATAGTCCGACAACTGATTCGTTTTCATTTCTTTTGAGATCGTTAACGAATTATATGTTCGCTTAAAATAATATTTTCTCGATTCATTTACGAATCGATTGTTTGCTGGAAAGAAGTGATCATTACGCTTGATGTGTGGTCCGATTTTTATGTCCTATACCTTTTTATAAGTTTAGCGATTATTTCACTTCATACAATTTTTGTAAGTTGCTAATACCGCCACCGTTTCTACTACATATATATTAATTGGTCTGAAAATGGATTTTGCAATAAACCAGAACTCAATAGAGCCTTAATAGGTCAGTAAAATTGTGCTAACAACTTCTTTAACAGTGCCAATGTCATCAATCATACTTTTTGGCATTAATTTCCAGCAATAATCGATCCCTGTTTATAATTTCGCCATTAGTGTCATAAATTCATAAATATTGCTTTGTTAGTATCGAAGCCAGTCAAAATAGTAATAAAATCATTCGGAAGCCTTTTTCATGCCTTACTCAGCATTAAATTTGCTTGCAATCGAGACCGTTTTACTGTCGTCGCATAGACCTCAGCATTAATTGACGACGATAGCAATAAATCGGCCCCGCAAGTAATCCGATTACTTACCTACCTGAGGCGGATGTACGCAAAACCTCGAGAGATTATTGAGAAATCCTCAGAAAATGTCAAGTGGAGGCGGTTCGAGGTTACATTATGCGATGAAAGCACTATCTCGCGCTTGTATATACATATATAGAGAAGCAGTCGGTAGTGCTCCGCGCCCCATCGTCATTAATGGAAGCAATTTGTAATAAAAGCTTATGCAATTAGAGGTGCGAACTTACAAAAAGCAGCACGATAACGCGCCAAACTGTGCTGCTATATTTTGATTTTTAATAACAGCCAAACCGCTCAAAGCCCCGTGCTCGTTACTTAAAAAAACTATCAGCGGGTGAATGAAATGCGCAAGCATACACCGCCTTAAGTCATTAAGTGTAAAATTTTTTGGCGGATTAGCGATGTCCAAACATATATAAGAATTTGTTAATAGCTTTTATTTATAAACCGCTTAACGGTCGCAGACTAACTGGCATCAGTCCGGTCTGAAAAAAGCATAAAATCTCGCATATAATAGATTAAGTTGGTCTACTCCATCAAGTGAGACACTTTTTTTGTTTTGTTTTAATGGACCCAGAGACCAGACAGACAGACCACACCCCTGCGAAGACTGAAGGTTGGATTTCTTAATGCGTCTTGATTGAAGACCCATCAAGGTCTATTCGGTTTTTTTTTTGTCAAAAAATAATGCATCCGGCACACTGAGAATCTGCTTCACCTTGGCCGAATGTGTTGAATTTAAAATCTTTAATAATTTTCGAGTTTGTAAATATTGAAACTTTATCTTCCCACAATAATCGATTTGTTTGTGTTTTTTTTTTAGAATGCTAATAGTAAATTGTTAGACTGAACTGGTTCTCTGTTTATTTTTAGTTAATCTTAATCGCTTCCGCTTTAGCCTTATTTATACATTTCCACTTGTAATGCGGATTTGTCCAAATTGAAGATGGATTATTTCAAATTCCTCGATTTTAAATTATAGCAATGGAATTGTTTATTTCCTGGGTTGTTTAAATTATTTCAGATTACTTTTTATAGAACTCTTAATGATCAATTTATCATCCAATGTTTTCGTTTAAATTCAAATTATTTCCATGATACTGGTCTTTTAATATCGGGTTTTTTGTGTGTTAGTTTTATGACACGTAATATAATGGAATTTCAATTTGTACATTATATAGATCATTCCATATTTAAATTTTAACTCAGGAATGAGTGATTTTTTTTAACTTATTGTAGTTAAAATAAAATAATCTTAAAAACAATTATTACCATAACAATATATACATATTTTTCGCTAGTGTTTTGTTATTTCTTATGGCAATCCTATTATGGCGTCATCATTGTTATAATTATTTTAATTTTTTTTCGAATTGTGGAAGTTATGACCAAACAACATAATTTTTATTTTTATGAACATAAAATAGTGAACTGAACATGAAATGCTGGTAACATAGGGCTTTTTATTATTTACTATGTTACTAAACTTAGAAAAAAAAATCTGTATAATCAAACGATTTTAAATTTAAAAGAAAACGTCTACAGAATTTACGTAAAAGACTTCAATCTTTTGCTTTAAGGGGTTATATACAGTCAGGAGGCCCAAAAAAGATTTTTCAAGAATTTTGGTTGAGATGCACCTTTTAAGTTATTAATGTAAAAATTTGTACACATATTATGGCAACTCTTGAGAATATTTTAACGTTTTTTATTTGTAAAAATAATTATTTTAAAAGCTACTACAGCTGATCTCCGGGAGCAACTCTAAAAAAAGGCGTCTTGCGGTGATCACAATAGCTTTGTTTTTTTCATTCGGATCAGGATTTGGATCAATCTCTTAACATTGACATACAACAACAACTCGTGATCCACACTTTCATTCGGATTAGAATCAATGATCCGCAAGAAGCGGTTACAAAAAATTCTACGAGAAGTGCTAGTGTCGGATGAATAGTTCGGAAATTTCTAACAGAGTCGCTGCTGTAGTTTTTCTGTTCTGAAATGATGGCAGTAATGAAATTTGTAGTCGATTGGTTCTGAGCACACAAAGAAAAAGTAATTTATAGTAACAAAATAAATCAAATAGTTTTTCTGATTATGGGATTTAATAAAACTTTGAAGGTCATTTTTGAATTTTCTTTGGCGAAAGCTGTCGTCTAATCCCCAATTCTTATTAGATTAGCAAAAACAGGAATTCCAGTTCCTCAAACCCAAAATCGTTATCCCGGTGATTAACCTGAATCGTTTTTTTCATTTGATACTGATCCAGAACCAGATCCCGATGAAAAAAACGCAGCTATTATCTCTGTACTGGATCATCCAAAATAAAAAAAACCAAAAATATTTTGTTAATATATTGTTTTATCTTGTAATTAATCAAAGGAATAAGCAAAATAATAATTTTTTCACAAAATGACGGCTTCTTAAAAAAAATCGATTTTTAACAACAATTTTGGCTCTAAATTGTTTATAAAATAGAAAATATTTATCGGTGAGCAAAAAGCTTCGATTAATTAGTAAAAAATATACTTAAGAAGCTTGTATTAAAATTTGAAACTGATCGGTTCAGCCGTTTCCGAGAAATCTTGGTCACCGACTTTAACACGTTGACTGCCATGGGGGTCACCGGTGACCGGCACCCACTAGCTGAATGTGTAGCTGAATAAAACGCCGGCAGTCAACGTGTTAAGAACACAGTTTTGAGAAAAACGCGTTCAAAGTTTCAAAAGCACTTTATATATAGTGAAAAAACTCGGACACCTCATTACAAATATGCGTGTAACTTCGAGAATATTCACCGGATTGACATGAAATTGTCTATGGGTGTACTTAAATATATGTAGGGGAAAGTGGGGGAAACACGAACACCTAAGGGAAAACTTAAATAAAACAGTGGAATTTGATCACAGAGTTTTTTTATTGTTTAATTATAAAGTTTACTTATCTGTCTAACGAATTCCGTAATCAATTTTTATATTTTTAATAAATTGTGACAATATGAAAAAAAAAAACAAAACCCTTAGTGTTCGGCTTTACTCGATATTAGTGGGGTAAACACGAACACCAAGTGGGGTAATTATGTATTAACATTAATAACGACAGTGATCACATTTATAACCCAAAGATGGTGACTGTCCGTCAGTACAATTCTCGCGAGCCCATTTTTTACACACGTAGCACATAATCCAGTCTTCAACGGGGGATCTATATATTTATCTCTACAAAAAATACAAAAGAAGTCTTCATTTTCCTTTTCGTCTTTTTCTTTTTCTTTCGTATTTTGACTAGGGTCACTAGAGACTTTTATATTCTTGAAATCGTGAAATTTTGGTCGCCATATTTGATCCGCCATCTTGAATTTCTAAATTTGGACAGCAGAATTTAATCAACTTTTCCGTTGATGCAACTTTACCACTTATTGTGGTAGAAAATAAATTTTTCAAAAGATGGTTGAAGATATGAGAAAAGTATTTACTACTTTGATTGAAAATAAATATCAGTTGTTACATAATGAAATTATAGAAAAGGTTAAAGAAATACTCTTGTTCATAGATGAAGCAAACGTTTAAATAATAATTGCAACAAAATACTGGTGGTTGTGTAGCGATGAGATGACGCATGAAGGTTTGTGATTCCCTTATTTTCCTTCAATCAAAATTTTACCATACATTTTTCCAATAAATTCTCTAAACTTTAAATTCAATTCAAAAACCCAAACCCCAACAGGAAATCAATTATCAGTCCGAAATACCTCTAAAAAGAGCATTACTTTGAATAAAACCGATAATCAAAAAATCGAAGAAAAAATAAAAATACATTCCAATCATTGTAAATCGCTGTGAACAGAAGCACAAGCTTGACAGAAACTTTAATTAATGCACCCAAATCGTGGGTAAAAATCAGTGCTCAGGAATAGAACATTAGTCAACGAATACAAAATGTAGGACAATAATGAAAAAATGGGATTTTGAGATCTTCAAGACTGTACTTTGTTTTGGTCTTTCTTTTGTAATTATGAGGCATCTGAAAAAATAATAAAAAAAGATGAACGGGGAACCAACTAAAGGGAGGGGGGTAATGCCGAACGTTCGAGATTGCCCGACATGGAGTGTTCGCCTTTACCCCGCTGGATCGAAAACAATAAAATGGAAAAAAAAATGTAGGTTATATTTCTTTTGCTGATTGCGTCATTGTCATTTAGCTGATTAATATGTGAGTATTCCACTATGTAAAAGTTAAATTACTATTGTAGATAGAAATAAAGCAACACCAACTTTAATTTACCAAAAAAATTACATCAAAAACATGCAAAATATTGAAAAATGCATATCTTGACAAGTACGTGCGTCCGCGTCTCCCGTGTTGTTGACTGGCACAGGTGGTGGCATGGTCTCCGAAATGGCGGCAAGTAAAATTTGGCTATCTCTCTCTAACACATTAGAACCATTGGATTCGGGATTACCCCACGTTCGTGTTTCCCCCACTCTCCCCTACATTACGAAAATAAAAAAAGTCGATTTTCTGAAAATCTTGACTGACAACCCTTTAAAATAATAAAACATTTAATCCAAAAAGGGTATTTTAAAATAGCAATCTTTTATTCTAATTTATAATATTTTAATGAAAGTTATTGGTATTACACTTTAAAGCATAGAGTCTCACTTGATAAATGATTATGGAATGCAAATATAGTGTCATTGTCATTATCTTCAAAAATTAAGACTAAAATATTCTATCCAAGCGGGCTTTCGAAACTGAATTCATACATTGGCTAAGAGTATCGAAACCCATTTGAATTCAATAAAATTAAAAATATCATCGTAATATAGAAATTAATTTAAAAACAAAACTATTGGGTTGTCCGAAAAGTTCTGAGCGTCTTTTACTATGAAAATAAAACAAATATTATAAGGTTGTTAATATTTTTTTATTCGTCGAAATATTTTCCACTTTTTTCAATGACCTTGGCCCATCTTCCTGGTAGCTTAAAAATCCCATCCGCGTAGAATTGGGCTGGCTTGGAGGCGAAAAATACATCGAGGTGCTGTTTGACAGTGTCGAGGTTTTGGAACGATTTCCCGTTCAAAGAGTTTTGAAGAGACCGGAACAAGTAGAAGTCGGATGGCGCAATATCTGGGGAATAAGGTGGGTGAGGTAAGACGTCCCAGCCTAACTCGTGTATCTTTGTACGGGTGAGCAAAGATACATGAGGGCGCGCATTATCCTGGTGAAAAGCGACGCCCTTCCTATTCACTAATTCCGGCCTCTTCTGCTGCAAATTTTCCTGCAATTTCTCTAGTTGGTTGCAGTATATATCAGAATTGATCGTCCGATTTTGTGGGAGCAGCTCATAGTAAAGAATATCCTTGAAATCCCACCAGATGCAAAGCATGACCTTTTTTGAATGAATATTCGGCTTCGGTGTTTGTTTTACTGGTTCGCCGGCCTTACCCCACGATCGTTTTCGCACAACATTGTCATACTGGATCCACTTCTCATCTCCAGTAACCATTCGTTTTAAAAAAGGGTCACTTTCGTTCCGTTTTACAAGCATATCACAGATGGAATAACGATCCAAACAATTTTTCTGTGACAGTTCGTGAGGGACCCAAACATCGCACCGAGAAGTGTATCCAAGCTTCACCAAATGATCGTAAACGGTACTTTTGGGAATATTAAGAACCTCTGCTATTTCCCTGGTCGTAGATTTTGGGTTAGACTCAATTTGCACCTTGATTAGGTCGTCATGTACTGCGGATGGTCTCCCAGCACGCTCGTCGTCTTCAACGCTGAATTTCCCAGCTTTGAATTTGGCAAACCACCTTCGAACCGTTGATTCACCTACGGCGTCGTCTCCATAAACTTCGCAAATCTGCTTGGAAGTCTGTGCAGCGTTTTCACCCTTTTTGTAGAGGAAAAGCATAATGTGTCGAAAATGCAACATTTCACCACTCATTTTGAATGCAAGATAAAAAAAACACAACCTTATCATAGAGCGATCCAACTTTTGTGACAGTTGCAGTGAAATCTCCTCTTTATAACGGTACCAATAAACCATATGTTTTCCAACCGTACGGTTCCATAGGCGCCGCACAGTGGGCCCAGCGGGACTTTTTCGTGTCATAAATCTGTAACTTTTTTGTTTGTTGATATATCTGTATGACATTTTTTTTATATAATGTTGAGGATATAGGCTTTCTAACTGTAGTGCCAAATATTAATATTTATTTTTTTTTAATTTAAAATTAAATATTTGAAAATGCAGTTTAACTTTGTCATAGTAAAACCTAAGCTTATATTACGTTTATTTTGTAATTAACCATTAAAACTTTAAGATTGCTACGTTTAGCAATTACAAACTCAATATTACAGTTCTACAGTACACAGAACTCATAAAAATAATTACGTGAAAACTTAACCTTTTTTTATACTTATCGGTGTAAAACTCCCTTTTAACAACAAAATTCGTTAAAAATAATATTGTAATAAAATTAACGGTTAAAAATAGAACCCTGACAAAAACTTTCAAATTTTTAAATAAAAAAATATAGGGTTTTATTCACTTTATAAAGTTTGTTAAAAATTTTAAATGTTAGCGCTGTTTGCCGATGCCGAGATTTATATTGCATTTTATAGTTAATTTTATCTAGAATAAAGAGGAGTAAAAAAAACTTGCGGATTTTTTGCGCTTTTTTTTTGAGAATTAAAAATTATAGAATTGACGGTTTTCTTAGTATTTCCTTGACATTTTCGCGCTAATTTCATTGGATTTCAATTAAAATTAGCAATATACTATCATTAAGCATTCAACGAATTTATCCAATAAAAAAATATTAGTAATAAATAAAAAAAAAATTGCTTTATTTAAAAAAAAAAAAATTATTTATTTTAAAAAAATAATTACAAAAAAAAATATTATTAATACGAAATATTTTGTTTTATTTTGTTCTTTCTGCTAAATAACCTCCAATTATTATTTTAATTTTTTTAATTTTTTTTTTTTAATTTTTATTTTTTTATTATTTATGAATGTATTTTATTTTATTTTTTACTTTTTTTCAGGGAATCCTTTCGTTGAATGTTTACTGATAGTACGTTGCTAATTTTAAATGAAATCCAATGAAATTAGCGCGAAAATGTCAAGGAAATACTAAGAAAACCGTCAATTCTATAATTTTTAATTTTCAAAAAAAAAGCGCAAAAAATCCACAAGTTTTTTTTACTCCTGTTTATTCTAGATAAAATTAACTATAAAATGCAATATAAATCTCGGCATCGGCAAACAGCGCTAACATTTAAAATTTTTAACAAACTTTATAAAGTGAATAAAACCCTATATTTTTTTTTAAAAAATTTGAAAGTTTTTGTCAGGGTTCTATTTTTAACCGTTAATTTTATTACAATGTTATTTTTAACGAATTTTGTTGTTAAACGGGAGTTTTACACCGATAAGTATAAAAAAAGGTTAAGTTTTCACGTAATTATTTTTATGAGTTCTGTGTACTGTAGAACTGTAATATTGAGTTTGTAATTGCTAAACGTAGCAATCTTAAAGTTTTAATGGTTAATTACAAAATAAACGTAATATAAGCTTAGGTTTTACTATGACAAAGTTAAACTGCATTTTCAAATATTTATTTTTAAATTAAAAAAAATAAATATTAATATTTGGCACTACAGTTAGAAAGCCTATATCCTCAACATTATATAAAAAAAATTTCATACAGATATATCAACAAACAAAAAAGTTACAGATTTATGACACGAAAAAGTCCCGCTGGGCCCACTGTGCGCCGCTCAAACACAGCCATGCCATAAACGCTTAGAACTTTTCGGGCAACCCAATATAAAAAAAGAAATATGGTAAAAAAATGTTACCATAATATTCCATATCATCTGATCAAACTAAATAAAACTGAGTTTATAAACACGGTTATCTTTATTACTATTTTAGATATAAATTTTTATAAAATTCATCTTTACGTTCTTTGTTAGGTGGACCTTGAATGAGATGCATAATGCCCAGTGTCACCTGTAGATGACAACCTCTTAAAAAGACAGGTGTTATATTATGGTGATTTTATATAATTGTCTATATTTAGATACATTCCCATAAACATAATCTGAATAAAAAATCTTCTTTTCTCCTACGTTTAATTTACATATGAGAACTAATGAGTTAATGTATATGCATTTTATTTAGCTAAAATTTACTTATCACTAAATATTAATCTTAATGAATGTCTCTGGTTTTTTTTGTCAAGTTCATGATGAGATATGAATTTTTAACATTAATTTTTCTGATGCCTGTAACTTCGACTGTGGACAAGAAATTAATTCCTTGTATTTAAAAAAAAAAAAAAAAAAATTTTGAGTATTTGACGTTTATATATTTTTTTGATCCAATCGTTCTAAAACAAAAATTTTGTAAGTGGTCTGGCAGCTCAAGAAATTTACATTGGACGATGAAATTCCCACAGGAATTGGCATTTTGCTTGATTATATCCATTGGCAGGAAAACAAATATTCTAGAAAATTTAGCTTCTGGAAGTTTTACTTCATATAGGCTAGAAATATGGATTAATTCTTAACAAAATTGTGAGGTTTTTGGGTTCTTCAGAACCGTCAAACAGCCGTACCTTGCAAGTGGTCGAAGGCTCGTGTGTTTTGATAAGTTGGATTCAACCTCAAAAATGTAAAATACTTTATTTAAAAGGATGGTAGAAAGTCGTATGAATTGAACTGAATAATTGTCGCAGGTTTTGACTGAAACCATCAGCTTTAGTCCCTTAACTCGTTAAGGCCCAAACGGACGCATTTTCATAAGTTTTTTCAGCCGCCTTAAATTCTACTGAAACCTTCACATAAAAATTCTGAATTGGTCAATACTGATATAAAATTTCATGAACTTTCAGAATATGATAATGTTTTTTAATTAAATTCCAATTTTAATTAAAAATCATTATCATATTCTGAGAGGTTTTGTTCGCTTTCTTTAAGAAAAATCGGTTTTTTTCAAAAAAAAAGTTTTTTTAGAAAATCATTATTTCCAGATTGGCAAGATAAAAATGGCGGATCCAAGATGGCGGACGAAAAAATTAAAACCACATGGATCTGAGCAAAAATTTGCACTGAGGGGTTTTTGGGGTCGCTGATTACGAATTTGGAGGTGAATAAATTTGTGTTTCTCTATTCACAATAGAAAAAATAATAATTTCTTATGATGCTTGCTTATCTATAAACGTCAAAACATAAAATAAATATCTCTTATAATTTTTAAAAGTGTTGATACATTTGACGACAAATAATTATTAATATTTTTGATTTTACATTTCATTAACACAATTTACTGGGCGGAGACTGCTGAAACATCGCGAGCCGAAAGAAGCACACCACATTTCTTTTATCAACAAGATTCGAACTTCGAACCATCATAAAAAATGTGCGATGTTACAATCTTTTATTGTATCGTTAATCACATCTTTTGATAATGTTTAGCGACTTTTAAAACTAGTTTTGTTGTATAATTACAATGCATTAATGGAGTAGTGGAAATTCAGGATCGTACTTGTGATGCAAATATGGAATAAAATTATAAAAACCATAAGTTGTTTACCATCAATTGCATAATACCAAAACCAAAGCCACTGCCCCGATTACGCAGGTTGCGATATCGAAATGAGTTTGTTAATGTTATTGGTTAATAATTCTTACAATCAAGTAAATTGACGCAATTGGAATATTGTTATTATCTAAAAATAGCCTGGAAATACCACTTTATTTCGATGATATACTAAAATTAAAATATTTTATTGATTGGAGCAGTTTTGACGTAGAGACATGACTTTTTTTTTCGCACATAAATTATTGCCGTGCCCCCTTCATAAAAGCAGTTAGACCACACTACGAATATTTTTATCGCTTCTTTCCCATAATCCAAATAATTATCGTGTTCATATTGAAAAATTAACAATCTACTCTAAATAACCTGACGACTGTCTTTACGCCAGATTTCTGTTAAAAAAAAAATGCCCATGTCACAATCCAATCTACAGATTTATCTTGAAAGATTTTATCTTGAATTGCAAAGTTAAATATCGCAATCTGAGAATCGAATCCGACGTGTTTTTGTTGTTTTCATGCTAATCCCCCGTGAAGGTTAAAGAACCTTGCACCAGGAAACACCTCATTTAATTTCCAATTCTATACTATTGAATAATTCCCATTGGCGGTGAGAGCCAAATTGTAAACAATTGGGGAAGTAACTCCCGAAAAGTGGTACCATACAAAATGCCACTTTATCAATGTCACGCCTCGTAAAGGTGCCTATTATTTATATTTTTACCCAAACTTGAGGGAGGGACTTGTGTTTCGAGTTTCAAGAAAATGATGAAAAAATAATGATAATTCAGGTGTTACCTCATTTTTATTCCTGCAATATTCGCTATTCTAGGTATTCAAAATTCACACATTAGAGAGGAGGCAATTATTTAAATGAATTATTGCGAAATTTTTCGATTTATGTAAGAACATCAATTGCATTCAAGTTGAAGGCGAAACTTTTATGAGTAATAATTCAGTTGTCTGCTCGTTTAAGTGGAGCAAAACTATAGTTGGCGGTTTTGCATAATTTATGAGCTATTGTTTTTCCACATTGTATTGTTATATTCGATTTACTAAGAGATACTGAGGAATAAATGCATTATTTTTTTCTTAACATGTATAAGACATTATCTCATAGATGAGTTTAGATTTGTTTGTTAAATTTTGTACTGCTTGGAAAATTTAACTCTTAAAAGTTGGAAAAGCAAAGTGGATTTTTTAACCTAGTTCAATCAAATTTTCAAAAATCAAACTAACTATACATTTCTTGGAAAAAGATGTTTATTTTAGCATTATCCCTAGGCTATTACTAGGAATACTCAGCAATTTAGTGATAGTGCAAATTCATTTTCACTAACATTGAACGATTAAAAAAATTCACTATCACTTAATGAAAGTACAATATCTAAATAAATTCCATTACTACTCATTTAGTGATAGTACAAATTCGAATTCGACTGTCTTCATTACCACTGAATTGAATAAAGGTTTTCGGGGACGCTGATTTTAAATAATCAAATAAAAGAGACATTAATACTCTGAACAGCCTATGAAAGAAATTTATTAAGGAGAACGGTGTTATTATTTAATTAATTATTTTAGGACTGAGGAAAGGATATGTTATAAAAAGTACTTTGAATTATGTTTACACCAATTTTTATTAAAAAAATTGCAAAGTACCAAAATACAATATCGTCTTTGGCGAAAAAATCGTCTCTTCATGGGTGAATTCAATATCTTACAAGGTGAAGGCACCTACTCGTCATCACTGATTTCGCTCAAATTTATAGCACATGTAGAGCTTGGCTACAAATGAAAGTAACCGAAGTGAGAACTCCAGATGGCCAAGCGTTTACAAAATAATAGTATAAAAAAATTTTCGCGCGGCTCTAAATCCTGTTCATATTAGTGCTTTCCCGAAACGGCGGGTGGTGTAGTGGTGAACACTTGGACTTGTGATTCAGTGGTCACGGGTTCGAATCCCTTCGTGCGGAGGCTTTTTTTCCGGATCTTTCCCAATTTTTATAAGATTCGGGTCCGCAATTAAGTGAAATGATACATTTTTTATTTTTGTTATTTATTTATACGCAAAAGGCATAGATAAGGAAAACAATTGGGATTACGGAGTTTTCAGCAAAGTATTGTCATTAAAACGCATACCAAAAGACTTTGTACATTAATAGTCGAAAAAAAACGAATCTAGTTTGTCACTAATATTATCATAATTAAATTTTAAACTTAATCGGATGTTTGTGAACAATTACACTTTGGAGGTAAATATATTTTCGCAATTTATACATTTAAAAAGGCCTGCACTTACTGAGCCAATAGTACTGATATAAATTTCCTTTCCACTATCATTGATCAGTGATAATGCGAATAATAAGTTCATATATCCTACCAGCAAACAATTTTACGAGGGTACCTAAATTTCGAATAAAAGCAAACGTTTTTAAAGTCATATAGCAAAATGCATAAAACGGAGAAAAAATACGGGTCAAAGAATTATTCATTTTTTACGAAATAAGGTACAATTTTGCTACAAATAAATAGTAATAAAGAAATCATTAGTGAGAGAAAGACAAAAATTGTAAATGAGAATAGGAATACGCCTACAGGGTGCATATTACAAAAATGTTTATATTACTACACTTTTCTTTTATATAAGTGCATTACACATTGTCTTTTTCACAGCCACGCACCAAACATTTTATATGATCCTTGCTCATTATTCATTTAAAACGAATTTATTTTATTTAATAAATTTGTTTTTTTTTTTTAATAAACTCTTGTATTTTATTTTTTTTATTATATATAACAATGTTCATCCTAGGCCGCATTTAAAAATGCACCATGAGAAAATTTTAACAATCTTATCCGTACTTAAGCCTGTGTGCCTATTCCCCTTCTTCGATTCGTCATTTCCCTATGAATTAACATTTCAAGGGGAGATTGAATTGAGAAACCAATACTAATACAATAGTTCCAGGTCGCCTTTAAAAATGCATTATGAAATAATGCTTCATTCTAACGCTTACGTTGTAAATGCTGTTTGCGAGAAATTCTTGTTGACTATTTCTCTATCTAAAGGCGATGCTAACAAAATGCTGTGAGGACTAAAAATATCAATGTATGACGCCACAAATTATATTGAATGTCAATGAAGGTCCTACCAATCCAACAAAAAAAAGAAGTATTACAATCGGACACTATATGGTTAAAAGTCCTCTTTCTGATCGTGGTACTATGTATACATTTTACATATATTATTTACCCCGTCGTAAAGATAAAATGCATTAGTTTTCTGAAATAAACATCGTTATCATAAAATATATCGTCAATGCATGGTAATCGATACTTCGAGAATGGAAATATGACTATAAAAAGTGAATCATTGAATGGGATCGACTCTTTGTGATCGTGCTGCAAAAAATACAATCTGCAGTCATAACAAAACTGCGATCGATTTCATATTTCCCCCCGAAAGAAAAATAATCAACTCATAAATGTGCGCTTGGCAAACTTCTCTTCAACCTCAGCCTCAGCCAACACGGATGTTCGCGGCAGCGTTTCAACAAACAAATGACGAAAGCTAATCATCGCTACAGGTACAAAGTGTAAGCAAGGTGAAACACGACAGCACCACCGCTCACCGCACGGTGAGTAAATAATTTGCCGCGAAATAGCAAAAGTCAGAAGCTACCATCATAAACTAAAGTCGTAAGTGAGAAATTCTGCTAATTTTTGCGAGTATGCCATGTAAGTCGGTAAATCACCTTCGCCACCGTTTCGTGAAGAAACATTTTTAAAAAATATATACTTAATAATGAAGAAAATATGAAAGAAACGTGCAAATTCTACGACGACAATTATTAGATATTACTGCGCAGTGCACCTCATTAAGGAGCCTGTTGCTGGCCGCTGGAAATTTTTTCTTTTTTAACGGCCAGATGATCTCGGATATGTAGGGTCCAGTGCAGACTATCTGGCGGATGCTGTTCTTCTCATAAAACGATGGGTGGTCTCTGACTTTGCACTTTTTTCGAAAAATAAAAAAATTTGATTAGATAAAAAAAACAGATGCTTACGTATATAAAGAAATTGTTGAGGCCCAGATCATCAAGATATATCTTTAGGTTAATGATACTCACGCGATCCGCGGAATGCGAGATGTACGTAAGCAATGACTGGGTGCAAATAAATCGCCGTATTCACATGTACTATATATAGTATGCATATAATATATATATGTATATATTATACCGGCAAACTGGACTATATGTATTTATTATAAGCACCTGAAATCTGAATATCTGAACCGGTACTAAAAAATTATCAACGAATTTTCTACACTGTATAAAGAGAAACTTTTGCGCGCATTCCGTCCTCGAACATGCCCCCGATCGTACATTTTAGTGCGACGACAGCGATTCAGGTAACCTGCGATCATTCTGCAGTTTTTTGACTTTTTTACCTTGTGGACGTCATTTGAATATGTGTTTCGGAGCCAACCGGAACTTGCAATTTTTTTAATAATAAAAAATATATATATATATACTATATATACATATATATTCAAGAAAGACGATAGAGCGGCAGAGCGGTAAAGGGTCAGTACAACACGAAACGATCGCAGCGCCATGTCGCGCCGCCGCCGTACACTGTTTGAATTTTAAAGATATACAATTGGAGCTTTTCCGCGCGAATTACAACATGAAATTTCTCTTGGAATTCGCTTGGGGGATTCGTTTTCAGGTGATTTTAGATTGATTAATTGCCGGTCCGGGGAATTTGCAGCATACAATGATAGGTGCTGCCACATAAGAGAACGGTGTTGTGACGTAGACATGCGCCAGACTGTCGGAAGGTTTTTTTTTTTCTTATGAATGGACATTCCTAAATGGACAGCACCTGTTTTAAGCGTTACTCTCGCGGTACGGATAATTCCCAGAATTATGAAAATATTGACGCAAAAAACTTACTACGCCCCCAGCAAAGTCCAAGAACTTAGGTGGGAAAATCCATACGTATTTTTTTATAGTTTTTAACTAGAAACAATCCAAAGGAATTCAAATCTTTTCTATACGCCTCCAGTTGCTCTGTCTTTAAGGAGCAATTATTTTATTAGACCAATTACTTAGCCTCTGACGCATGCCTTCCCACCGGTTTGACCTTCGCCCCAACAAGACAAGATCACAGACAATTTAAAGATGGTTTTTCTACTGAAACAATTTAATGTTATTTGATTTTTTCCTTTCTACATTTTTTTTTTTTGTAATATAAAATGGTCATTATTGAACTAATTTACCCCAATCAACTTCACGTTAATCAAAATTTGAAGTTTTTGTTTTCTCCCAAGATAATTGTTTTAAAGAAGCATATCTCCTAAAAATAGATGATATTTATATCCAATTGTTCCAATGAATCATTAGTTTCTACATTTTAGTGGAAATGACCTAACATAAAGTTACAAAAGATTTTACTGAATGTCCTTGAATTATTTACATAAGTAAATTTAAAGTACAAAAAGAATTCTCAACTTTTGGTAAATTGTCTCTGAATAATTTAACTTGTTGTGATGGAACACACTTTAAGTTCAAGCTGAGAAAATATTATTATATTATAAAGACTGTTTTTTAAAGCGCGTCCGAAACTTGAATTTAAGTTTGGTTTAATTCAAAAAATTATTTTTTAACATTTGATATTTAAATTCAACTTCGGGCATATGAGCACCACAGCTGCCAGTTATATAACGCATCCTATCAGTCCAATTTGTGACCACTTTTATTAATTAAACGATTGTTTCGGTCGCTGTATGACACGTAACGCCATCCTGCTGAAACCACAAGTCATCTACATCAATGTACCAACGTTTTGGAAACAAAAAGTCCAGATCAATGCTCTATATCAATCCATAAAATTCATGAAGTGCTCTATAAGTTAACTGAGCCCTGATTTCAAAAGTAAATGTTCACGATTTGGAAGCGTTGCTGCGGTGTATATTTTTCCATAATGATTTGTTAGACCTTACCGATAAAAATGACATTGACACTTACAACAAATGACAGCAAATTTGACAGTTTTCCCTATCGAAAATACGGCTCCTCTTAAGAAAAAACCCTTTAAATTAGATTCGAACTGAAATTGTAATGATTTAGAAATTCTCATAGTAAGGGTTTTATAATTCCCTATTTTATAAAAAACAAAAATAATTGTTTTAAATAACTTTAGTTTGATTTAATTTTTCATTTAGATTATTTTTTTTCATAGAATACGATTATCATAGAAAAGAAATTAACTCTTTTGTCTTTGATGAAAACATTCAAAAATTTTCCTCGGATTGAACTATATAATCCTTTATGTATAAACGAAATTACACATAATTAATTTGTTTTGTTCCATGGGGAATTATTGAACTAATTAATGGATCATTTATATTTGGAAAACGCCTCTTTTCTCAAATCCGTTTATATGCTCATCTTCTAAAAATAGAAGACTTTGTACTAAGCAATTTCTCCATGGATCATTAACTTCTAGAACTTAATGAGCATAACGTGAACGTGCAATGAGTTTTTTGCACTGCTATAAATAGTATAATTTGCTAAGAATAAAAATGAAATGATGAGGTTTTCTCAATATATGAACAAGTTACTATATTAGGCAAATTTCTAAGAATATTTCCATTTCTTTTCTAGAAGTTAGAACGATAAATATGATTTGTTTAGTATTGGATAGATTTTTCCAAAATTGTACAAAGTTCACATATGGTAATAGTAAGATATGTCTGGAAGAAATATTATCAATAAAAATACACAAAATGGTAATGATGGTAGAGAATCTAATTATAACCTCTATTATATTTTTTTTAATAAAAAAGCTTGTTTGTTCAGTAAAAGCATTTGAAGCACCCCATCAATTTGAAGTAATAAAATAAATAAGGATAAACAGATTTTGTTAACGTAAAAACCGGTCTGATTTCTCCGAAAAACAAACTCTAGAAAAGTTAAGAAAATTAAATTTGTTTATCACTTTGATTATTTTTTAAAGAAATTCATTAATAGTAAATATTTGTCAAAGAATTATTTATTAGTTGCTAATTGTAAGTAACTGCCTTTGCGTTTCGGTAAATAATAAATGCTTTAAGGGGTTAGGTGTAGTCAGAGGCATAAAAAAATGACAATTTTAAATAATTTTTTTTTGCCACTAAATTATTTTGTTTTGTAAAAGTAAAAACATAGCATTATTAAATAAGGTTTCGACTTCACTTGACAGAAATTTTGGAAAAAAAATTAATAATTTTAAAAGTTATGGCTGTTTGCTTTGACCCAGTTCCAACCGAAGCGCCTTGCGGTGGCCAACATATATCCTTGGAGATTCATCTAAAATCAATTGGACAAAAAAAAATTAGTTTTATTAATATCTAATCTAGTGCCTGATCGAAGCTTTTTTTTTTTCTTTTAAAAATAACAAAATGGCGGCCTAAGGAAAAAATTTTCCAGATTTTTGGGAAAAAACCAACAGTTAATTGTTTATAAAAAATCGAAATTTAAACAAAAATAAAAATCCTTCGATCAGGCACTAGTCTTTTATGTTTTCAAAAATCTGTATAAATTTCATTAAAATCTACCGAGCGGTTTTTGAGCTAGAGTGGCCACCGGTTCAAGAAACATAGTTTTGAGAAAAACGCATTTGAAGTTTGTAAATTGTATATAGAGCGCCCGAGAACCCTTTGTTAATTATCGAATAACTCGAAAAGTATTTGTCGGATTTACTTAAAATTTTCAGAGAATATTTCTAAGATATTATACTTAAGGAAAATGCAAAAAAAAAAAAATCGATTTTTTGAAAATCCTGACTACACCTAACCCCTTAAACTATTTAAAAGCTATCCAGCACTTAAATAAAAAAAGATATATCAAAATATAATCAAAAACTGAAAATAGAGAAAGAAGTCGAACTATAAAATTGACAGAGCTTTTAAAAAGATTCAAATTTAAAGCCTTTTCTTTCTGGTTTTAATATGTCATGACCTTTATATAAAATAATTATTAACTTCTAATCACCTTATACTAGTATTGGGAATTTTATAAATTAATTTAAATTGAATTTAATGTTTATTCTTTTCTTTCTCCGAAGTTCACGTATTAAATAAAAAACAATTATTAAAATATTTTATTTTTAGCAAAACCGCTAAAATTATTCGATGCGGTTTCAATATTGCAACATTTTCAAATATTCCAGCAAATAATGTGTATAAACCGCTTTCGTAAATCGCTTTAATTTGAATCAAAAACCAATTTTAGTAGACCTCATAACCGCCCAGCTACCACCTTACTAACATCTATTTTAGAAAAAAAAAAACGAAAAACATATAGCTGTTGAAAGAAATTTTAATCTACGAAGATTGGTCCATCTAAAAGAAAAATTAGCATTTTTTAAAATAGAAGATCAACCTTCAAATTATAATATAAATAGTTTCGTACCAAATTTTTAAATGTTACCCCATTAGTATAAATGTTACCAATATCATTCAAAATTTCGTTCTCAATCAATATCCTTCAAAACCTACCCGTCCAGTGAAGGCGTTGAAAAATTTGTTCAATCCATAGTTTATCTGGCGCCAAATGGAAAATTCCAGCAAAAAAAAAATTATTAATTCCAAAAAGATTTATCTAACTGCCTTTAATTGAAAGTGTCAGATTTCATAATTTTTTTTTTCCGGTGTTTCGCTTTTGTAATTCAAAAAATGCCACTGCTTATAAATGGAAACTGCTTCAAAAAATATTAATAAATTATGTAGAAGCTCCTCATAATAAGGCTATCGACTCTATCTATCGGTAAATTTCCAGTTTTTCTAGATTGCTAAAGGGGCTATACATTTTATTTGAGAGTCTATTTAGATTCTAATTTGGAAGTTCGTACAACAACCACAAAAAAAACACCTAAAAAGGTGTTAAGTAAAAAAAAACGCGAGAAAGGCTAATTGCTTTATTCGACACATGCACTTAAAAATGAAATAGGAAATATTAAATCCAAAGTGTGATGAGTCATTTGCAAAGGTGATCAAGAATATCATATTCTTGGGTGTGAAAAAATGTGTTCATATTTCCAGTTTTAGACATAAATCCTTTTGCTTTCTATTTGCTATTCATATTTATTGAAGATCGTGACCAACTCTTATTTAATTTCTTCTAGTGCATTTAAATCGTAATTCTTTAAGATCTGGTTTTACATCAACGAGTTTGCCGTGAATAGGGAAAATAAAATTTCATTTGTTTTTTTTTTTGATATCCTAACTCAACAAGTAACATTATGAAAATTCTCGACTTTTTCGTATTAGATTAAAAGTTTAATTTAACAAGGACAATATGTTTAAGGGGGCTATTAGGTTATTTAATTCAATAATGTTTTTTTATAGAAAGAAAACAGATATCGTTTTGAAATTTTGTACAGATATTTAATTACACTTTAGATATACAAAAACATTTTCTTTAAAATTTTGAGACCAGTTTTTGAATTTTTATGATTTTTTGAAAAAAAAACACCAACAAATTATGGCGGGCATGATTTCAGGCGTCTGGATAGTCGGAAAAAAAGAAAAAAAAGACCAAATTAATCCTTGTTCAAATGGCTATCGTGTGAACTAGGATAATTTTTTTCTACCAAAAAATAACAAAATGGCGGCCATTTGAAAAAAAAAAACGATTTTTGAGATTAGAAAATCTGCTGAAAATTGGTAAATTTGTTACCGATCAACACGATTCTAGTTCATATGATAGCCATTTGAACAAGAATCAATTTGGCGTTTTTCTTTTTTTTATCCGTCTATCCAGACGCCTGAAATCATGCCCGCCATCATTTTTGGTGTTTTTTTTTTCAAAAAATCATAAAAATTCAAAAACCGATCTCCAAAATCTTAAAAAAAATATTTTTATATATATAAAGTATAAATAAGTATCTGTGCAAAATTTCAAAATGATATCTGTTTTCTTTCTGTAAAAAAAAAAAAATGATTGAACAAAATGTTTTTTTTAAACCTAGCTAGAGAGCAGTTTAGAGGATCAAACTGAAATTTGTCATGGTTACCTTGAAGCCTGACTATAGAAGGGTATACTATACAGAGAATAAAGTTCTAAGTGGATTACTACTTTTTAGATCATTTACTAGGGTAGTATTTAGATAGTTGTGAAAGATATAATATAAGGTGCAGTCATTGATATATGGGCTCCTAAGGGAGGATAGGTTAAATATGGAATTTTCTCTGCACAGATTCGATTTTATCAATTTCATTTTGATGATACGGACACCAAACCGGCGAGCAATACTCAAAAATGCTTCGCTAGACTAGACTAGACTAGACTAGAATCAAGAATAGCATTCTCGCCGCAGACAGATTTTGAAGATAGGTAGAGGCTGAATAAAGCCAACAAGTCTATAGTATCTCTTGGAGATATCGTAGATGTGAACTTTGAAAGTTAGCCTATTTTCGAAAGTGACTACGAGACCCCTAAACTTAGTTATCACCTGAAACGTCACCGAGATAATATAAAATCACCGTCGGAGACCTTTAAAAAGTATATTAAAACATTTATTGATATTTAACGATAAGCAATTCAGAGCGCAGCAGTCCTCAAAAGTAAGTCACGCTGAAGGATATTATACTAATCATAACATTCAATCACTCTAAATATCTTGAGGTCATCAGCATATAAGAGGGAACTAGACATAATAATTATAGTGAAGTCGTTAATAATTAACAGAAATAAAAGTGGACCAAGAATAGAACCTTGGGGAATACCAGACACCGGGAGAAGGAAAATCCCAACTTAAAAGGGTTACCTTGTTCAAATTCATATTTCGAAATCTTTATAAATTTAAAATCAGTGTTATAGGTCCGAAAACGGGAAAAAATATGTTACCAAATGAAATGTATCCTAAACACTTATATTTCAAAATCTCAATATAGTAATTGTTTAACGTAAAAATCCAAACTGAATCCACTAGCAGCTAAACATACTAGATTAGACACTGTCCACTTATATTGTGTATAGTGACATGTATATAGTTTTGGTGATTATAGAATACAAAATAACGTTTTGTTACATTGTTTTCTAGTTTTACTAAGACTAAATATAAGACCGATATAAGACTTAAATGATCGCAAAAGTCATTTCTTTAAAAGAGACCCAGAATAATGGTTACATCTCCGAGAATTTTATTATATTTAGAATATTTATTTGTAAAAATATATTTCTAAGCATACCAAATTTCATTAAGATATGATTTGCGCTTTAAAAAACATAAATCCTGAAAATCACCCTATTTTTGTCATGACAACGCACGATCCCGATTCATATTACCTCAGATCAATTTATACCCCTTGCGCACTCAAATCGAGAAAAGTAAACTTCCGCCAGGAGCTGTTTTATCGATTTAAAAAACCTTTACCTTTTTCTTGTGGCCGGTTCGGATCACGTCACTTAATCCGAAACAGTCAAGTTATGTCATGAAAACAATTGAAAATCGAGTTGCACTTTTAATGCGAAATGATTTGCACATATTTTTCTCCTTTTGTTAATGCCGGCCGCTGTGCGACAATTACGCGACACGCTCAATTCGCGCAGTGTGTGTAATTAAACCGCGTTCCGGCGTGGAATTAATAATTTTCTTATTTTTTTGCCAATACCATAGACGGACAGTGGTATTAAAATGCCACCAACAATGCGCCTAAGCCGTAAATCAACGCTGTTTTGGCTTCAGCAACAAATATTTGCACTTGCAAGATTGCTCGATATGAAAGCAATACCTTGATCGTGAGCAATAGCTTTTTTATACACTATATATATATATATTTTTTTTCTTTCGTTTGATGACTCGTCGAAAAGTAACTTATCTAACGGTAATAGGTATAAGAGAATAAATCGCAACAGGTGTGTTTTTTTTATAGGTTTCTATATAACAAAATCCAGATCGTCTGGAAGTTTTGTATTTCCAGTGATTCTCAAGTGAAACTAATCAAAATTTCCATCGATTTCAGACACACGTTTGTCGATTTGCATCGAAATGGTTTTATTAGGTTTTTTTTTTTACTTTTCTATCAACGCAAATTCAACTTGTATAAATCGCCAGTTCATTGGCTCTGAACATTTTTACAACCTTTCTGATTGATCAGTTGAATAATGGCAAAATAAAGTTTAGATATCATTTTATTATGCTCTACTCTACATAATCGATCAACCCGAAATTCAAGTATGATGTAACACCGTTTTGGCTGTTGAAGTTGTTAGACAACTTAGGGGTACCTTTAGTTGCTAAATGTTTCGGATTATGGATTGATTGATAGATAGATCATTTTGATTTTGAAAGTTACTACTTTCGATTTACTATCGTTTCGGTTTTTTTTTTTTTTTTTTTTAAATGCTATATACAGTATAACTTATTGAGGTACTTATACAAATTAAGCTATTTTACCCGAGTTCATATGAGTCCGTTTAACTGCTACACTACATAATAAAAAATATTATTAACAGAAACAAAATGAAATTTGTTCAATAAATTCAAACAAGAAATGAAACAATATAAAATCATCGTATCAGAACCAAATTACAAAGGCCAAAACATTTGATCTAATTCTTCCAAAATACATTTAAAAAAGTGAATTCCTGGCAAATATAAAAGAAATACTCCATAAAAAGGAGGTAGTTAAGCGATCTAGATGCATATCCGAAAGGCAAGAATATTTTTAAATAGAATTCAAGTACATCAAAACCAAACTGGCTTTAATCGATCGTGTAATAAAACAAATTGGGCATTTATCCATGGTGCACTTATGCGAATTTTACACAATGTAAATCTTTAGAAAAATTGCATTAAATTGTTTTCCAAACTGCAATTAAATGTTTCATCTAATTTAATTTATAACAGATGATCGTAAAACCTTTTTTGTAAAATATCATTGCTAATTCAACTAATTGTAATGATCGAAATTCGATTTACCCACATTAGTCAGGTGGTATAAACTTTTAATTGATTTTAGATCGATCGTTTGCTACGAAATGATTTAGTTTAATTTTCTACTATACATATAGTATGCAGGGAAAAAATATATATATCGGACATTCAACCGGGCCACCTAAATGACCAAAAATCCTCGACACCTAGAAAATTGTTTTTGGGCTTAAATTTTTGGTCTATCTTTACCCTTCAGAAATTGACCTGGCGTTTTGAAAAATTCAAAATGGCGGATCCAATATAGCGGCCAACTTTTCAAAAATGAACGAAATTTGGATTAAAAAAATACTATGATGTTCTGCATAAAATTGTAAGTAAGAAATGTCTCTTGCAAATTTTTTAATAAAATTGCGGTTTTTGAGAAAAAAATTCATGAATTTTTAAAAATTTTCTATCTTGATGAAATCCTAAATTTCGGTCTTATATAGGAAAAAATTGACAATTGGCATATTAGAAAGATTTAAAAAATACTCAGGTGTTAGGAGGTCACTAGTGATGAATACAATGTCAGATGTCAAAAAAATTCAAAATGTCGGATCCAATATAATATGGATTTCATCAAGATAGACAATTTTTTTTTCAGTGTAATAGTTACCAAAAATAAATATTTGAAATTTTGAAAAAGTATATCAAATTGCTATGCAAAAATTCAATTCTTGATGTAGTTATGGCAATTTTGATATTTTTACAAAATTTTAAATCATTGTTTAATTCATGATAAATATAATTCAAGGGATAATTTACTTTTCTGCTGTCTTCTATAAATTTCTGATCTAATTCTATAGCTAAATAAGTTATTTTAAATGAAATTGTGAAAAATAAAAGATTTTGTTAAGGGGGTAAATACAATTAGAAGGTCAAAAAAATCGATTTTTTTTGTTTCTCTAAAAAGTTAGGAAATTTTCCGTAGAAAACGCTCCAAAAAGTTTCAGGTCGAAAATCGAACTCCTTATATATTTTTTCTTCATTTTCCGAAAACGCCTTTTTCAGCGCATAGTAGGTTTTCAAAACTTTAAACGCGTTTTTCTCAAAACAACATTTTTAAAATTTGCAACCACGATTACTCGAAAACTACTTGTCCAATTTATAAACCATCAGCTTAGTCCAAGCTACAAGCAGCAGAGCTGCATGAGTATGAGACTGTCATCATCATTTGGTTCTGTTAGTAAAACCAAAACCATCATACAACATGCAGAACAAGAATTCGTGCGTATCACACGACAAAAATGATATTATGATTGATGACGAAACAAGTATTTTTTCAGCGCATGCTTATTAAGACATGTATCAAATAAGTCAGCATGCTTGTTAACACTTATGCACATGCGATTAATAGGTTCATAGATACCATAGTTAGTTCTACAATTGTTAGTTTGTAGAAGACTCAGATTCCTTAGGTTACGAGGGTTATCCCTAAATACGAATTTAGTTTTAAGAGATGGTGAGTCAATATAACCTGTTATAAGTTGGTGAGCGAATATTATGTCAGCAACTTCACGACGTTTTTCTAAAGAATGCATGTCGAGTAACTTCAGTCGATCTTCGTAAGGGGGAAGACAAATTGGATCGACCCAAGGCAAATCCTTCAGGGCAAATCTAATGAACTTACGTTGGACAGACTCAACGTTGTTAATGTAGGTTTGGTAGTGAGGAGACCAAACTTGACTTGCATATTCAAGAATTGGTCTCACAAAAGAAAAGTACAGTTGTTTATATACTAAAATATTTGAGAACTCACGTGACCATCTTTTTATGAAACCTAATACAGAACAAGCCCTCATAACCATGGAATTGATATGCTCAACAAAGTCAAGTTTTCTGTCAAGAATAACCCCTAAGTCACGAACAGACTTCGTTCGACGAAGAGTATGACCCAAGAGAGTGTAGTCAAATTGAAAATAATTACGACCACGATAAAAAGATACAATTTCGCATTTATCAATATTAAGTTCAAGGTCATTGTGAGCACACCAAGAATGGAAGATATTAAGGTCCTTTTGAATCATATGGCAATCGTTAATACTCCTTATATGAAAGAATAACTTCATGTCATCAGCATAGATTAAGACTTTGCACGTATTCAAAAGATGTGTGATATCGTCAATTGACAAAATAAAAAGAAGAGGACCCAAGTGACTACCCTGAGGGACACCCGAAGTGGCCAAGATATTCCTCGAATTGGTGCCACGGAAAGCAACCTGGTAGGACCTATTTGACAAATAAGAACGTATCCAGTTGACAAATGAAGGTGAAAAACCTTTCCTTTCAAGTTTTAACGCTATAATGGAATGAGAAAGCTTATCGAAAGCTTTGCTAAAATCTGTATAAATACAATCTGTTTGCAATCCCATTTGGAAGCCCTCAACAATATACGGAACGAATTCAAGAAGATTCGTGGTTGTAGAGCGACCTTGGAGAAATCCATGCTGGTTATTGGAAATAAGACGTTTACAGATAATTGAGATTTGCGAATAAATGATAGCTTCGAAAAGTTTAGGGATGCAAGAGAGTTTCGCGATTGGTCGGTAATTACGCACGTCGTTTTTACTACCTTTTTTATGAATCGGAATAACGAACGAGTTTTTCCAAAGTGTAGGGAACTTCCCACTGTTGAGTGATCTCTGAAAGAGCATCGTTAGTGGTGTAAGCAATGAACTGGAACATAGTTTTAAAATAGCAGGAGGAATACCATCTGGTCCAGAGGTATAATCATCCGGCAGCTCGGCGATATGTTTCAGGATAATGTCAGGAGTAATACAGATGGGCAGATCAAAGACTGTAGGGTTAGTATTCAGGTATTGAAAATTGTTTAGATCAGGTTGGAAGTTGGGAGAAGAGAAGGATTTTTCAAAAAAGGATGCAAACATATCACATATTGCGGATGGCGTTGAACTTGTGAGGCCCTCAAAATGCATAGACATTGGGTAGCCATCAGCCCTCCTCTTAGTGTCAATAAATTTATAAAAAGCACGCGGGTTAATGTACATTTCCTCTCCAACTTTCGAGAGATAGTCATTGTACAGCCGTTTGAGAAGGACGTGGAAGTTGTTATAACTTTCAACAAACAGATTATAAGATATTTCATCCCTTTCTAGTAAATATGATTTCCATAACGCATTTTTATTGTTCCTGAGCTTCCTTAGTTCGTTATTGAACCAGGGGGGCGCTGAGTCAGTGCAACGCTGACGCTGAAGAGGAACACAAGTATCAAAAGCGTAAGAAAGCGACGCATAAAATGTGGAAAGATCAACATCAATGTTACCATCTGATAACAAAGAACGAAAATCGATGGAAGACAATCTCCTAGAAAGTTCGTCGATATTTGCCTTCTTGAAATTATAAACATAATTGTCCGTATTTGGATGTAGGACATTTGCAGAATCATAGCAATGTACAAGTTGGAGTGGTGGATGGTACGAGTCAAGTGTGGATAGCAGAATTCTGCTGCGTCCAATAGTTGTATTGTAGCAGTCGGAAGAAAAAATTAGGTCAAGTTGCCGTCCCATATCGTTCTTTACAGTACTAACCTGAGAGAGTCCTAAAGCGAAAACAGATCCTAGAAAGGAGGACTCCCTCACAGTGAGAATATTCGAGGGATAGCAACATTCGTCCTCATTATTATATACCCATTGTACATTGGGTAAATTAAAATCCCCCATCAATATGAGTTCATCGCAAGAGTTCATTAAATTGGAAACATACTCAAGTTGTAATATGAGAAGGTCGAAAATGTTATGACCTCCACTGTCAACTGTGTTAATCATATCCGGTGGGATATAACAGCACATTAAGAATATATTTTTTTTAGAAAGTGTAATTTTAAGAACTATAAGTTCGACGTCAAAAGAGCAGGAAGATTCAGGAAGTGTAACCCGATTGCAAATAAGCTGGTTTCCGCAGGCTATGATGACACCACCACCCCGTGCCTCAGACTGGATATGTCTATCCCTTCGGAACACCTGGTAGGAAGGGTCAAAAAGCTCAGCATCCCGGAAACCGCTGTGCAACCAAGTTTCCGTCAGAGCAATAACGTCGAAATCACTAGCACTAGACGCCTGGAAAAGAGATCTAGTTTTAGTCCTTATACCCCTTACATTTTGATAGTACAAGGAGATCGTCTCAGGAAAATTTAGTTTTTTGAAGCCGTGGAATTGCTAGTGCCAGGTAAACATATGGGAATGCGTTTAAGATTACGACTCGAGCTATCGTTTTTAGAATGTCTATCTATAAACTCATGGACAACTGCGTTTTGAGGCCAAAATTGAGTTTGAGAGAGTATATCGAAGAGCTGCTGTGAGACCACCAGTTTAAATGAAGCCACTGTGCGGTCTGGCTTATTGCTGTTAAGGGCAAAACACTTAAAATTTGAGATTTTATCGGTTTTGCATTTGCTCCTCACGAAATCGGTAATGTTATCCGAAGTAGTTGAAGGATCAAAACGCGAGATAAAAAGTTTACGGGGCGCCTGAACAACTTTAAGAGCAGGAAATGATTTGTTTTCGACTTGCTCTGGTAAATCATCCTGCTGTAAAACAGTTGGGTGAGGGATTTAGCTGAAATTTTTAGGGTTTCTTTTATATACCTTAGGCTTGTCTGTAAGCCTAATTGTTTTGGAATTTTTTGTTGCAAAATTGAATTATTAATGCAAAAATGGCTGAAAAAATAGTGAAAATTTACATTTTTTACAAAAACTTGTACCAAACGCGGTATTATTTTTTTTTTTTAATTTTTGAGGTTTACCGACAAATTACATGTATATTTAAGCCAACTTTTTTTTTTATGGGCTGTTACAGATCAATAACACGACGTCCAGAGTGGTTGCCGTTTTTTTTGTAGGTAAATTTCACGCTAGCGTACAGCCGCCATTTTGTTTTGAAAAATTAAAAAAAATTCTTTTTACATTCCTCATTTATACCTTAACAAGTGTACAAAGTTTTATAATGATTGCATTAAACCTTCTTTGTGAAAAAAAATGTTTTTTTAATGCGTAATTTTTGCCCGTGTAATTGTATTTACCCCCATAATTAATAAAATTACCCACTATTATTCAAAATTTCTTCAACATTTCATGCATTTCAAATTTATAAAATGGGACAAATTCGCGCAGAAAGTTTTTATAATTTTATCTATCTGTTGCACACAATTTAGCAATTTTGTATTACTTATATATTGCATCAATAGGAACAATGCATAGTTCTAAAACTACAGATTATAGGATAAGGTAATTTTTAAATAACAATATGATATTTATTTATTCATTAATTAGAATTTGCCGACAGATTCGAGATAATTTTCAATTTTTGGCCTAGACTTAATTTATAAATTTTAGCAACTGAAAATTTTTTTCAAGATAATATTGTAATTTCTATTCTATTAAAAAAAAAAACCAAATAAAAAAAATATATAGTAATTTCTTTCAGCTAAATACTATACCTTAATTAAATATTGTTAAAATTGACGAGACAGAAACATTTTAAATAAGCATTCTAAAGTGCAATAGTAAATTCGAGTTCAGATGATTCTGAAAACTGCCACGCACTCTTTTTATTTAAATTCCGTGAATCTTAAATATTTTTTATAACCGTGTTTAATGTGCTAGAAATTTGTTCTAAAACAAGTTTAAAATCAGCAACCCTGAAAAACCCCCAAATGGCAATTATTATGAAAATGTCTTTAATTAAAATTTTTTATCGCCATATTGTGTGTCCGACATCTTAAATTTAAAAATTACGCTGGCAAATTCGAAATCAGTGATCCCGAATACCAATTTTCATAATAAATAAAATATAACATATGTTCAAATGGAGAGTGTAATCTGTTCAGATAAAAATGAAATAATTGAAAACTTTAGCTCATCGTATATAGTCCGCATGGAGAAAAACTCCGAAAAAATGATACACCTTGCAAATTAAATCTTTAAAACCTACATACAAGCGCCAGCTCTTAAAAATCCGGCCACCGTTTGCAAGTTTAACGACTCTTGCAACTTTCTACTCCGATCTTCGCGAGCATTTCATAAAATGCGATCAGTAAGCCGCTGAATCGCGAATATTTTCTAAAACAAAAAAACAAAAAAAATTATATAATTATCCCGAGAGTCGGGTCAGTCTCGCTGTTCTCCTCCACGTGACGTGGAAAGTCGTCCGAGTCTGACGAATAAACAAATTAGAGGCTATTAAGTGTCCAGCTGCTGGTGCTGCTGCTGCCGCGGGGGGTTAAGGAATTATGCAACACACAGAGAGAAATGGGCTTTTTGAATTTCGTTGATACATACCTGTTTCTCATTACTGTAGCTTGTTATCAGCATCTTAAACGAATATTTAAATCCGTCGTACTGTCGAACAGGAACTTAAAGAGTGAGGTCGTCTTTACAGCATCCAAAGACGCAGAAGAGAGCTGAAGTTTCGTATTTAACTGGTTTATTGCTTCAAAATTCGAATACAGGTGAAACTGTTTCGCAATTCAATTCGAAAATTCGAGATTTTCGAAGTTATACACGTTATTTTGTTGTTGTAAATTTTCAATTAGTTGAGAATTTTTGAAAAAATTTTCAAATTTGTTTCTCAGCTAGATATTATATCTGTATATTTTATTTATGAATTTTATTAATTTTCCTACTATTTCTCGGAGAGCACTATTGAGATAACTACGAACTGATTCATGTTGTTGCAGTCGAAGCAACTTTCTTTTCTTTTCCACTGTACCCGCGCAACACTGCAACTTTTATAATGTGATCCCACACTTTTACTTTCACTCCCTGGACTATTATTCCAAGAAATTAATTTGAAAATTAATATACCAGCTTGAAACTCTTTTGAAACAAACGTATTATTTATTAAAAAAAAAAAAAACGAAAAATCAACACGACAACGCACGACCGCAATAATACATATCATTCACAAAAGTAATATAAAAACGGTCGATTTTCGTCAGCTCAAATGCTTCACCTGAGCGTTTAATCGGCTTTAGAGCAGGTGTGATAAAAATCCGCGGGAGCTTTTAACTCATTCAGCGATCATGATCGACTGGCTGCGGTCCGCGACTGACTACGACGAAAACTGGCGGCTTTCGTGATCTGATCGACTCTCTATCTATCGATTCGTAGCTGGCGAATCACAGAAATTGTGGTAGTCTTAGTCTTGGAACTCAAACGAGTATAAAATATAATATACGTTAAGTCTGGCGCACAAATAAGGCGCACTTCGGTTCAAGACACTCAAAAACCGGCCAAGACAAAGTCGAAGACGAAGATGCTGGATGCGGAATTGGATGTAAGACAGCCGATGGCCAACTGTAGTTTGGTAGGAACTTACTTTGAAATTCAGCTTTTTTAGCTAACTACCGATCTCTAAGTTAGATATTCATGAAAATCAAATTCAAAGATACAAATTGGAGGCGCTCTATGTCTTTTACTGTCTTTTCCTACTACTGGCTTTTATAAAAGGTGAAGAAAGATGTTGCACTGTCTCTCAAGACCGACTGTGTTGATCGTTTCGCGAAGATCAGGGGAAAAGCGCTTCAGATGTTCATAGTCTTTCACCTCTTTCGCGGGCAAGAAACAGTCCAACAGTATGAGACATTGACAAGATCCAACTGGAAGAAAATGCTAGAAATGTTGTAGATCGATTGCCACTTTCGGAATATACCACCGATCTTACAGATCTTGCAATGAAATTTTTTTTTTCTTCACTAAATCAAGCAAAATGACAGTAGAGTTACAAACAATGATCAATTGTTCCCTTCACTCTTCTTCTTCTTCTTCCTCCCGTCCCATAGAAGATGTAAATATCATTTGCACAAGAAGATCCTCCTTCTTTGCGATCATCATGATCATCTTCATCCGGGAAGAGCAATAAAAACATGGATCACTTGCATAAATCATGTTTCGATCTTAGATAAGCCACTGCCTGCTGCTGTTTTATCTGGCAGAAAGATTAAGAGAGGGGGGAGTGGAATGAAGATCGTTCAAGATATCTTCTTACGATCAAAGAAGCATCCGGCTAGCGTAAATCAATGTGTATACATACAATATCTTCTCTGGACTGTTTCGATTCACCAAAAAAAAAAAAAAACAAAGTATTCTGGTAAGACTTGGAGGAACACGTTCATCGTTCGAACCGGAAATCAATTCAAATTGCTCATTAATATTGAACGAAGTGGCAATATTAATGGCACTCTGCCTCATTCGGACAAGGCCGGAAATGAATGGCACAACTCGACACTGGACACTGAACACTGGACACTAGACAGAATCGGCAGACTTGCGAACCAAAAGGAAATGGGATGGAAGCGAGTTATTATAAAAGATAAGGTCTGATTTATTGCAATGATCGTTCTGAAAAACTCGTCAGTTTCTTCCATCGACCATATGGCTAGATATGGTGTTATTTTGTTTTGTTTAAGAATATTTTTCAATCCCACCTCTTGTTTTTATTATAATTTATTCGGATAGTATAAAATTCGTGTTAAGGCTGACAAAAATGTCAATGTTATTCTTTGAATACACTTGCAAAGACCAACTTGCACAAATATTAATTCTAACATAAATCTAAGGTTTCAAACTCTACTTTAATATTTCAAAATGATTTCGTATATTAGTTCTTTTGTCTTTTTACTTACATGAGTATTTTGAAAATTTTTACATGTATACTTAATAAAATTAAAGAGGGTATTCAACTTTTTTAAAACTCGAAAATTTATATTTTTTAACCATTATTAATAATCTGTAGCCTTACAAGAATATGTTCCAAAATAATTTAATAAAATTCGAAAAATATCAAATCAACTCAATTGCCCAAATTGAATTCTTCTTCATAGTTAGGACCATTATAAAAAAGTTAATGAAAATTTTTAAAAAATGCCACTTATGTTGTCGTTTGAAAGAGAATAAGGCAAAGGCAAAAACATACATCTACATATATACTATAGCTTTTATAGATTTTTTCAATTGACGTAACAGCCTATGGAAGATACAAAATATTGATAATAATTCATATCTGTGATATTATGTCAATATTATCGAAAACTAATAAAAAGTGCGTAATACTCATCAATTTTACTTAAATTAAGTATAAAATTCAGGCAACAGTTGCTGATCATTTTAAGATTATTATTCAGAATTTGAGAGTACCTATATATGATTCCATTCCTTATGAATAATAAGCATAAATATAATATTTCCTTATTATTATTAAATTTCATAAACATATAAAAGTGCAAATGTATGCATTATGATTTAAAATCATTATCTATGATATAGAAAGGTATAAGTTAGATTAAAATTTGATATGTTGCACTATGATTTGAAATCACAATAATATGAATTAAAAGATGATGATTCTGATAATTAAGTAGAATAAGCCCAGCGCAGAAATTAATACTATTACCCATGGGCATGATCACGAATCATTCTCCAATTTTTTATTACGTATAAATGAAAAATATCTTTAAGGTCTTTGATCTTTAATGAAAATTAGAAATTACAAAAAAAAAAAAAAAAAAAAAAAAAAGATTAATATTATTAGTATTATGTTCATATTATTATTATTTTATAAATAAAATTTTGCAGTGTTAAAGTATCCTTATCATAAAACGCATTTCTTCTTCGAAAGAGAGATTTAACTCAATTTAATTATAATACATTCAAAATAATCAAAACCAATTCAAATTGATCTTTAAATTTTACAATCTCGTGCTCATTAAGTATCAAAAATAAATTAAATATTATTTAACTCAAGAAGATCGGAAAGTTATTAATAATAACTACTCATAACCTAAACTTACAAGGAAACGTTCTCAGGTGTGTCTCACCGATTTTAATGAAATTGAAATATGTTATAGAGTATCGAAAAATAAGAGACACGTATTTTTTTTATCTGCGGATACGCACATTTAGGGGGTGAAAACTACCCCGAAAGTTTACCCCCAAAAACTGTTTTTCTAAATATTTCAAGTTCTAATTAATTTTTTTGAATGAAACAAAATGAAAATTATGTCTCACAAATATACTAATACATACATATTTTGTAAGTAATCTTGTTCCCGGGGGTGGCAACCCTTATTTTTTATTGCAGAAAAACGATATTTTTTTAAATTTTTGCGTCTCAAAAAGAACAATTTTGGTTAAAAATCATTGAAAAATATTTTTTTACTTACGATTTTGAAAAATAAAGTTCACGTGTTTTTGGGTTTTCGTAAAAAAAGCTCCTGAAGGGGGTAAACAACCCCTAGCACTAATACGTAAATGATGTATATTCTTTCAGACATCAGTTTTTTCGTGAAAACCAGTATTAAGGGGTTTTTGGAGTCGCTGATTACGAATCTGATGTTAAATTAAAAAAATTCAAAATGGCGGATCCAAATACACCAATTTTTTTTTTTAAAAAAACAATAAATAAAAGTACCCCCTAAATGTGAGTATCCGCAGATAAAAAAAAATACGTGTCTCTTATTTTTCGATACTCTATAACATATTTCAATTTCATCAAAATCGGTGAGACACACCTGAGAACGTTTCCTTGTTAGTAAGAGGGACAGAATTTTGTTTTGTGCTTATGTTACGCATAAATATTCTTGAATGCAGACTTGTCAGTCAGTAACTTATGAATTATACATATAAGATTTTGATAATAGTTGCACAGTATTTGCAAAACTCATAAATGTCATACCATTTAAAAATTATATTCATAAAATGTGATATACATATAAAAGACGCCAAACTTTTACAAATCAAAACATAAAATAGAATTTTTGTTGCTCTAATTCTAATTTCATGTTAGATTTTGTTTGCTAAACTTTTCAGTATTCAAGTCACCGAGTACTGACAATAACAAAAAAAAAAAATCTATATATTTTTTATGTTTCGATTTAAATTTATTGGTAAAAACTGCGATCGTTTCTTTTTTTTTTTTTTATAAAGCCAGGTTTTAGATTTTGATCTTTTTTTTTTTTTTTTTTTTTTCACTTGAATTTATCCCTGCGGAATACTAATATATGAGACAATACATGACAATATCTTAAGAATTTCATTCCGAATTTCAAAGAAATATTTTTGTGATAAAATAGATATGTGCACGAATTAATTTAATGATCAGATTTTGTTCTGGAATTTTAAATTGACTTTAAGTAAGCCATGACTCTTAGTAAAGTTTTTAAAATTTGACACTGTTAAAAACCATTTTTTTTTTAACAACTTTAAAATATTTAAGACACAACAAAAATTATTGTGGAAAATATCTTATATAATTATGAATAATTGCACCAAATCTGAGAACCAATATCTCGAAAACTATTGAATGTATTGTGACATGTTGAATACCATTAAAAAGGATGAAGTGTCCTCTTTTGCACAAATTCTCAGCCTTAGTCTTGCGAAGATTTTGGAAGGACTTACAAGCAGTCAAGTGAACATAGGTACATAACCAACATTTTCAAACCCTATTTTTAAGAGGAAGGGTAGATTGTAGGAAGGTATAGAATCTTGATCAGGCACATTTCAAGGAATCAATTGTCATACTGCTTATTTATACTATATTTACATATATGTACTAAAAAATAGACTCATATAATTATTTTCCAGTATCTCCCAGTCTGATAAGAATAAAAATTTGAAAGTTCCAACAAAAACAAGTTAAATCCAAACAATCTGGATTATACTAAATATAGAAATTTGTGTTGACAATCAACTTGATATTTCTAGAAAGAACTTATTAAAATTTCTTTTTTTTTCTTCTAATATTATCGAAGTAAAAATAATGTTAGCGACAAATGAGGAGTAAACGATCGTCGATTAAATCAATTGGATACATAACGTCAAGCGATATAATCATTATCTAATCAATTATCATTTATATTCCCGAACTTTAATCTAGAGGTGTTAAATCTTTACGAATAGCTTCTTCCAATGTCACTAATTATATTCTTGTGATTCGTTTTCAGTGTAGATCACCAGAGGATCCGGGTAGAGGAAGATTTATAGAAATTACCTCATATACGCACAGAGCATCGAGCAAATCTTCCATAATTAATTGTAAATACATTTTCCCCAACTGGAACCAGCTTCAATCAAAACCTGGTCCATTCAAAATCGCCAACTGATCTCACTGACCTGAAAGTTATTTGATATTTAACAGCTGTTTCGAATATTTGGCGCATTCAGAAGCATGTCAAATAAAACAAAAATCAATTAAACTTGTCCAAATAAATCGCGATAGACGCGTCAAATATTTAACAAGTATCACAAATATTGAAAAGCACATAAATTGAATACGATAGCTCTCGGATTTTGGAATATTGGAATATTAAGTAATTTGCTTAAAATAGCTGGCCAAACGAAAATTATGAATTCAACGGAATAAAGAAAATCGTGCAAAGGGGACAATTTATGTCGCGACGCTTATCCAAATCCATAAAACGTGAAGAAATTGCTTAAATTTGGCTCAGTCTGATCTTTATTTTAAAATTCTTTCATTTTTTGTTTTTTGTTTTTATTTTCTTCGAGTCCAATATTTGCACTGAGCTCACATTTTTAAAATAGCCCACCATTCAGGATAGCAAATACTATCCCACCAAAGTTTTTTGAGGGCCTATATGGTGAAGTTGAGTTCGACTGTGGTGAATTGAGTTTCTCACTGTCGCGACCAACTTCCGGGTAATGGCGTCTATATTTGCACAAATATTTCACGACGATTAGCGCGATCAGTATTTGAGGAGAACTCCTCTGGAAAAAGTGCCCCAACATTGGGGCTCCAGGGCGGGCGGGCGGTGGCGCTCAGTGACTGACTCACAAGCGCAATCGTTGCCGTGTTTGGACGAAGAAAGACATTGACTCCGACGCTGGACGGACCTCGTTTGGAGGGCAAACACTGCGCCAGGTAAAAACAATTTTAACTCGAAATCCAGCGACAATGATCTTCTCAACATTTTCTGGATGTATTATATTTTTATTTTTTTTTAAGATGTTTTCCAATAGAAAGTTGCTACGCTGAATCAGGCCACAAGTGCATATATTCGTGGGCGGTCGAATGTTTGCTGTGGTATTTGAAAAAGACATAAAATAAAGTATGGAAATTGCTCCACGCGAACCGGATATGACGAATAAAAGCAAGATCATTATTGTAAGAAATTGATAAATGATGAACAATTTACAATTGCATAAATTTTTCATTGAGGTTTCTTTTATTTTCAGGTGAGGCACCCTCATCAGCTCAAGTGAACATGATCGTTCTGCTGCAGAGGAAATTCTATGGAATGAATCATTGCTAAGATAGTGAATTCTGAAGCAATTTTTTAACAAACAGTCTTAACAATTACGAATTATGAACCACTAAACAAATTTGCACAAAGAAACTAGTCCTAGATAAGATATAAAATTTGAAGTACAAGGTACAAGGCGCAAAAGTAATGACCCAATTTTTTATACAGCTATAACTTTTTCCTAAATTAAAAAAAAACGATTATTATTTTCTTTATTATTTTTACTTAGACCTTTGAATTTTGTGAAACTGAAATATGAATATGGTTCAAATAGTGACCTCTACCTTGATGCAAATTTGAGCCTTTTTTATGGAATTCTCTATCACTTTTGAGTTATGATCAGTATTTCTTGACGAATGTTGTCTTTCAGAGTTTCGAGAGTCTGTGGTTTGTTCACATAAACCAAGGACTTTAAATAACCCAAAAAACAAAAGAAGTCTGGACTGATCAGAGATCGGATGATCTTGTGGGTCAATGCAAACCGTCAAAACGGCCAAATAACACGACCTGGAAAAATGTCCTACACAATTATTCTACGTTCTTGAGGAATATAGCGTTCCATTGTTGTCTATTGTCGTACATTTAGAATATGTTTACTACATTACTGTAAATGTCACGATGACAGGAAACGCCATTTGACAAAACTATAAAGAATTACTATAGATTGTTTACTTTTGCACCACTCTATTTATCAGCCCAGCTACTAATTTGTTTAATCAAAGGATAGACCCAAACCCAATGTGTTCTAGACTTTTGAAACATTTAAACAACAAATTGCCTCTTCTATGAAATGTTTTGACACTAACAGATATGAATTTTAAGCAAGATCGATTCAATTACAGTACATTATTTTCTTAACTCCTATTGTAAAAAAAAGAAAAACAAGTAAACAACAAAATCTTTACCTACACATATAAACATATAAGCTTCCAGTTTGTAAGTTTAATTTCTCTAACTTTTATACCCAACGCGCGTATTATAAAATTGTCAAAAACTCCAAATACACATATGTATAATATTATTATTATTTATTATTATTTTCGTTCATTTTTGATTTATAATATTCTTCGCAGCGTGATGGTAATTCTTACGGAGTTTTAGGTTTTATTCATATTTCAACTATAATATAATATTATTAAAGATTCTCTAATTTATAGTTAAGCAACTAAGAGAAAAAAATTTCAAAAAACTTCTAACAAGGAGAAGGCACCTACTCGTCATCACTGATTTCGCTCAAATTTATAGCACATGTAGGGCTTGGCTCCAAATGAAAATACCCGAATTGGGAACTCCAGATGGCCAAGCGTTTAGAAAATAATAGTATTAGAGGAAGAGCCAGTGACCAATTTTAGGTGGTCATTTCAAAAGTCACGAAACTTTCTACAGTAAATCCTCTATACCTACTGAAAATTAAAAGCCATCTCTGGCAACCCTCTGTGGCCGGGGTAGACTACCCTAAAATTTTAAAGAGAGTAAGAAATAAGGTTTATTTTAGTTATAGTATCAGTCATAAAACTTCATGAAATTACTTTCGACAGTATTTTGTCTTCATGGAATTTTTGCCAGAACATTTACATCCCTCCTAATTGTTGCCAGAACGCTTTAAATATTTATAAAAATAAAATTCATTTTTGTCATTTTATCAGTGTTGAAATTTTAACAGAATAAATAAAATAAATAAACAATAAATAATATGCAATGCCAGAACGAAATTCCATCACCAACAATCTGCCAGAGCAAAAAACATACGAGTGCAAGTAATACAGGAATATGGAAACCTGCGTAGATTTAAAATTATACATAATGAAATAGATTTTTCTTAAGCTTGTTGAAACATCACTTGAGAAAGATTTTTCTGTACCTTTGACACGGATATTCTCTAGGTCATTGTCAAGGATACTGGGGAAAATATTGAAACGCCGAAACACGTACTATCCTAGGTATTCTTTTCTTCTAGGAGGGACAATCTGTAAAAGGTCCAGTGCTCTTACCTGTACTTGTGACGCAGTTTTCTATTCCTTAATTTTTGTTCATACCTGTGGTATAGCCAGAATTTTTTTTTAAATAGCGTTAAAATATTAATTTAAAATAAAGTTTAATTTTTACATCTTCAATATATATTTAATTAAATATTTTTAAAAATATCTATACTACAATGTAACTCTTATTAAGGGGTTACACCATCCTGACGAAAAAATAGGCATAAAAATAAACTTTTTTTTGGCTCGTCCAATAAAAATTTGAATTATTCTGTATTTATATAATATAAATAATTTATTTATAAACAACTTCCAATACTGAAAAAAAACATTAACAATGGCGGTACTGAGTTACTGTTAGTTTAGTCTTTCCAGTGGTGCGTTCGGAGGCTTTTTTTTCGGATCTTCTCCATTTTTTATAAGATTTGGGTCCGCAATTAAGCGAAGTGATAATTTTTTTTTTATTTTTTTTTTATTTATTTATACACAAAAGGCATAGATAAGCAAAAAAAAATTGAGATTGCGGACTTTTCATCATAATATATTACACAGCTCCACAAAAAAAATTGAAAAAATTAGATCTGACGTCTGACCATACCTACTATATGTTTTTGAGGTCACTGAATCCGAATCCGAGGTCTATTTAACTCCATCACGTCAGGATTTTTCATAACCTCAAAATTTAGCATAAAAACGAGAATAATCCACAAAAAAATCGAAAAAATTAGATCTGACGTCTGACCATACCTACTATATGTTTTTGAGGTCACTGAATCCGAATCCGAGGTCTATTTAACTCCATCACGTCAAGATTTTTCATAACCTCAAAATGTTAGCATAAAAACGAGAATAATCCACAAAAAAATCGAAAAAATTTGATCTAACGTCTGACCATACTGACTATATATTTTCGAGGTCGCTGAATCTGAATTCCAGGTTTATCAACCCCTATTACTTTAAGGTTTTACATAACCTACAAATTTTAGTCCAAACACCAAAATAATCCCTTCAATTCAAAGGCTAAAATAGTGACCGGTTTTTTTTCTTTTAAGCAATAAAGGGATTAAAAATTGAAGGGATTATTTTGGTGTTTGGACTAAAATTTGTAGGTTATGTAAAACCTTAAAGTAATAGGGGTTGATAAACCTAGAATTCAGATTCAGCGACCTCGAAAATATATAGTCAGTATGGTCAGACGTTAGATCAAATTTTTTCGATTTTTTTGTGGATTATTCTCGTTTTTATGCTAACATTTTGAGGTTATGAAAAATCCTGACGTGATGGAGTTAAATAGACCTCGGATTCGGATTCAGTGACCTCAAAAACATATAGTAGGTATGGTCAGACGTCAGATCTAATTTTTTCGATTTTTTTGTGGATTATTCTCGTTTTTATGCTAAATTTTGAGGTTATGAAAAATCCTGACGTGATGGAGTTAAATAGACCTCGGATTCGGATTCAGTGACCTCAAAAACATATAGTAGGTATGGTCAAACGTCAGATCTAATTTTTTCAATTTTTTTTGTGGAGCTGTGTTATTTTTATTATTCGTTCTACAGTAATGATGAACATCCGGTTATATCAACTATCAATATGAACTATCAAAAGGTATCATATACTTCAATTAATAGCAATCTTTTTATAAATAAATTCTAATAAGTTAGCTAGAAATTACTTACATTTTACTAGTTAATAGCTTAGTTAGAAAACTTTCATAAAGGGTATTCACAATTTGTAGTTCTTCCCCTTCTATCGTTATAAAATATGTATGTAAGGATATAAATTTCATCATCCATATAAATACAACGAAACGCGGAAAAATACCCTAAGCTGTGAATACTGGGTACCCTATTAAAGAAATTATTCTTGGAAATTTATAAAAAAAAGAAACTACAATCTCCAAAATGATATACGACTTTTTACCATCGGGGCCGAGCCTGTTTTATTAATCTGCTAAGCTTGTTAAACTTCATCGGCGATATTTGCTAGAATATTTTGAATTAAATATAAATAGTTGAATCAAAAGCTATAGATAGTTAATTTTACTACGAAATGTATTGTTCCAATAAAAGAATACGTTTACAATGTGGTTTCAAAATAGTTAGAAACAATTAATTATAATTAAATTAATAATTTTCGACATTGGCGCCAAACCATATTTGAAAATTATTTTTTCAACAAAGTTTTTTCCTTCTCAGTGTAGAGCATTCGTTTATTTTATAAAAGAAACAATTGTGATTTGATATAAAGGCCTGATTACAATATATTTTGGATTATTTCCATAGGTTATGTTACGTCACATCACGGTTTTAAGAAAAATAGAATTAAACAGTGAAACAGAGTTTTACTTATTTGTTTCCATGAAACGATTATTTCATTAATACAATAAATAGTGAATAAAGATGAAAACTTGTGCGAGTTAATGAAAAACCTATTTCTAAAGATCTTGAGTGCTATAGAAAAGTTGTATTTCATATATCTAGATTAGGATTCAGAATTTCTTTTGATCCTTTGTTACAATCACTTTTAACAGTCCATTATTTTTTAATGAATTTTCCAAAATTGTCAAAAAACACGATATGATACGAATGCGTAATCTAGGGAAAAAAAATATTATAGATATGATGTATCACTTGTTCCGTTCGAGGAAAAAAAAAAATAAAATTTGTTGTCTAGTGTTATTATAAACCTTACGTAACATTTTAATTGATTACTTCAAAAAATACAAAAAGAATGCAGATTTATTGCTTGTCTGCAAAAATATTGCAGTCTTAAAGCGAAAATTATGATGAATGCCTAGCTGTTCTCTCTTTAAGAATAATAATCGATTAAAATTCCAGAGACTATGACAAAATTCTACAATTATAAATATTTATGATGTGAAGTGGTTAGAGCAAATGGCAGATTTCTCCGGGTTATAGACAAAAACTCATGTTCAATTAGACTCAAAGCTAAGCTTCTCGTCACTGCGTCAAAAGAGGCCAACGAAAAACGACGAAAAGAAGTTAAAAAAAAAAATACAAAAAAAAAATATATGTATATATAAGTAGTATAAGAAAAATAAAAAATCAAGAAGATCTTAACATATGCAAGTTTGAGGTTAGTGAACAGGAACAAGCAACCTATCGAACAACGGCAGACGAAGTGGTTTCATGACTTCAGGGGCTCCGGAGAGAAGAGCGCACTACCAGCTGAAGATACACCCGAAGATCGCTTTACCAGAGGACCAAAGTTAAGAAGACGCCCGATCACTTTGTATGGTGGATTTTATATGAATATACTCGCATATAAGTGTGGCTATAGCGCGTTTTACCTGTCTTCTGGCTACCCGGATCTTTGGTGGAACAAAACGTGAAAAAGTGAGCAAGGGGAAAAAACAGACGCATTGGTAAGCAGCGGCCGACGCGACAGCAGCGCGCAGACAGCAAACGATCAAACGATCTCTAGGTCTTGAATTTAATGATCGCGATCGGTTGCTGCTGCTGGTGCTGCTGCTCGAGCTGCCGGTCGCTGGCTGCTTTGACACAAATACTCTGGCAGATAAATTGTTTGGGCTTTCTAAAATGCTACAGGCCAGGCATGCAGCCACGGATTAAGCAGCTTAGATGAAGAAAGCGCAAAATCTGGACGTGGCCCTAACATGGTAACAATTGGGTTCCGGCTTAAACGGCCCCAACTCGCTCACCAGTGCGTTACGATCATTTCAGCGAATGTAAGGCCAAGATTTCGCCAATAACTCAAAACTATAGTGGCACCCAGCACTAACAAACTGTCTTTCTAATAGTTTTCTGTATTTAAGAAGGTAACGTAGATGGAAGATAAATCTGAAGTGGATACTACTTATTTTGACTTTACTAAGGATTTTGTTAATTGGGTTAATCACAAATTTATATATAAACTTAAAAGATTAGGCATTCATTCTAGTCTTTTGGATTAGATCGACTCATTTTTGAAGGATAGAAAAGTTTACGTAAAATTCAGTTCATTTAACTCAAGGTTGTTTCATTTCGTCTCTGGTGTTCCTCAAGGAAACCACCTAGGCCCGCTCTTACTTTTAGTTGCTATCGAGGATCTTGTTGTTCGCTTTAAATATGCAAAATATCTCTTATATACTGATGACTTTAAATTGTTAGAGCCAATTCGCTCCGCTGAGGACTGTCATTTCTTGCAATGTGACATAAATGATGTGTTAATAATGGCTTTCTGCTTTATATTAATACAAAATCTCAATTAATCTCACCCTTCGTGTTGAAGAATTTAAGGATCTTGGCTTTCACAAGATCAGTACACAAGACCCCGACATTTTTAAAAATATCAATACCATACTATATACAGGATTCTCTTTACCAACATTTATTAAAATTCGATTATCTGTTCAAAAGATATGCAATTTTAAAATCAATAATTTGCTTAATACCGACCTTGTTGGAAGTTTAAATAAATGAATAGAATTGGCCTAATGCTCGATCCACACTATCAAGCTATTTTTTTCCTCTTTGAATCGCATTATTTCTTATTCTGTACCATATTATACAAAAATATTATTTGTCAATGACTAGTATCGAAAAATACCATTCAAGACGAAAAGTATCGCATAATACCACAACAAACCGATTAATAATTTGATCTTTTTCACCTCCATCCGGCAGTATCGCTGTGCTGCAGGTTGTTGTTAATGCGAAAGGTATTCACTTGGCTGACGCGGATTGTCGAACATCACACTTTTTGCACTGATCGACATTGAACAGATTTATTTTTTGCTGCAGCACGAATAATGCGAATAATAATTTAACAATGTGCTACCTATCGCTATTTGAGTAAAGTAAGATAGTGGTCAGCCAATAATCACTTGCACCTATTTATTACCTATTATGTTTTTATGATCGGTGATTTGAAGAGAGATCAATAGCGGGTGCGATCGCGATCAACAAGCCGCGCAAGTTTTTTCCTTTACTTTTTTTTTTTTTTTTTTTTTTATCATATTGCTGCTCCTGGGCCAGAGGAGTGATAAATCAAAAACAAGAAACATTGCGGAAGCGCTATTTTGAAAATGTCAAGCTCACCTAACGACCAAATTCAATAAATATGCGGATTTGTATCGTTTCATTAGGCGCGCTCTCGTAGGCACCAGAAATATAAAATGACGATACGATCGTTTGTTTTACGATGTTCGACAGCAGCATCTCGTACCACATCAATCGAGATATGGTCAATCAAAAAATTCTTATTATTTATGGGAGCTCGGGGCATCAGAGTACGGGATGTCGATTCATCGGATTTTGGCACGTTTAATACACAAATTTTATAGGATTTTTATTGCTTTAAAATAAGCAAAATTTTATCCGCTTTTTGATAGATTCCTTGTCCTCTCGAACAAATTTTACTGCCACTTTTGTGTGACTTAATCGAAACAAGATTTGTGACAAATTGATATTCACATCCCAAATTAATAAATTTTTATTTGCCACGCTCATTTGAAAATTATCAGCGATGACAAAGTTCCTTGCTATTCTTCATCGTGGCGAATTGTTTCTTTTTCCAATGCTTCTGGCTTTTAGGTTTTTTTTATAATGAGAAAAAAATATTTATATCACTCGGATAACAGAGACATTTCAAGATGCTTATAATACTATAAATAGTAAAGGATTGAGATACTTGCGTTGAAGTTGAGCTAATTTAAATGTGTTCTCCTACACAATGGGACCCTACTTTATTCTTTAAATCTTTATTTATTATCTACTGGATGAAATCAGTTTTTCATATTTCCATTTAATAGTTACCTAAAGTTCAAATTTTTATTTAAACTATGTAAAAACCTACTTCAACATCATTCAGTTACATTTTTATGTATAGATATTCAAAAATAACCAAAATACTGTTATCCTTATCATTTTTAATTCTAATTTTCACAAAATTCTTACGTGATATTTCCGATTTGTAGTCAGCATCTCAAAAAACACCTAAAACAGGTTTTCTTCATCCAAAATTCTGAAGTTAAGTTTATTTTATTTTATTTTATTAAATTTCTTCCTCCTCATCTATAGCTTGCATATGTTAAATTTTCGTGGGAATAAATATTAAAAAATACAAGTTTTGTCTTTCTTATACTAAAACATTCGAGCTTCAATTTGTATTCGTTATATTCGATGTTGCATTTTTATAAATTACACAAAACCTATGTTTTTTATCCTTTTTAGAAATTTTAAAATCTTAAAATAGGAATTTTCTGCAGCGAGAGCAATTTCAGACGTGTGCGCGGATGTGTTATCTTGATGAAACAACACAACAGCAATTAACTTTTCTCGTCGTTATATTTTAATTACCTCACGTAATTTCTGTACCAATGTTTCATAAGGATCGATAATCCGTTGCTCTATTTGCTATATAATTAATTAACATTAGTCCTTCATTGTCCAAGAACACTTTTCACGGAAGAAGCGATATTAAATTCATTTACTACCGACAAAGAAGACCGTTTCGAAGCCATATTTCGTTTTTTTGTGTCGGGATCAAAGTGGTATACCAATGTGTTATCTACAGTAACGAATCGTTGAAGGTCTCCTACAGAAGATCTTCACCTTTGCAGCTTGTTCGTCTACGTCTAAATTCGGAACACCAAAATTGAGCCGTGGAATAGGATGGAGCATTGTCTAAAATTGACTAGATCCGAAAAAGGGTTTTCCGCACGCTTTTAGAAAATATACTCGATTTCAAGTTCGCTTCTTAGTTTTTTAGCCTTAATACCACTTTGTAAAAAATTAAAATGATAGAGTAAGTAGTAATAATTTTTTTAAGTCTACCAAGGTCTACGACACAATATCTCACTGTCTCAACAGTTGTTTTTATTAAAACGATGCATTTAAAAAAGACTTTTAAGACAAGGAGTGGCCTTCTTGATTTGAAAGTTCATGGAGCAGAACTAATAGCATGTTGTGATCTTTTTAAAAAAACCAATGAATACGAAACATTCCTTTTGCAATTTATAAATTATATATGTTAAATTTAGACTGCAGTTGTTTCAGAAAAAGTATGCTGTCAAGTGAAGATTTATTGAACTTCCTCATGATAATGATCGATATTTTGTTTTATTATTTTTAAAATTATTCAAGGTTTGTTGAAGATGTAAAAAATTATAATAGTATCTACACTACGATTTCCTAGTTAAATTTATTCATGTAGTGCTTGGAGTGTGTATTTAAAAAAAATTAAGATAAAATGAAACTCTTTATTATCTTATACCAACACGAAAAGAGAATTTTGCTTCGTAAAATTTGGTGATTGAAAATAGTAAAGGATTCTATTGGGTCAAGCCTGGCTCAATGCTTAAACGCAATTCAAGTCTGGCTTAAGTTCGCCCAATCCTGAAGCTTGACTCAAGCCTAGCTCAAATCTGAAATCTTCACATTAATTTGAGAGATTTTCTATTAAAAATAATTCAATGTGATATCACATTGCAATGAAGTATTCAATTTGCCTTGTTTCATATAACAAGGGAAGCAAATTTGTACGTTATTGGCTGTCAATAAAATACTCATTATTTTTATGAATAAATAAATGTATACTGATACTTGAAAAAGTGTGATTTTTTGACATAGGGACTTTACTAAACATATGGCGTTCAAAACAAATTAGTTTGTGATGTCTATAGCTTCAGCATGATAAATTCTATCAAGTCGTCAAGTATGAAATTTGTAGAAAAATAGGCAAAGTTTGCCGATAATTTATAAACACAAGAAACGATTTTACTCATCAAAATATGCGCTCAAATTGTCAACACATTGTTGTCATTTAAGCGGCAGATTGTTCAGCCCGGTGGTATAAAAACCTGGTGGACGAGAGTCTATGAGTTCCTGGAAGGCCAATTTTACTGCATTATCGGAATTGAAATTTTTTCCTATCAAGAAGTTGTCCAAATTACGAAAGAAGTGGTAGTCTGTGGGAGCTAGATCTGGTGAGTATGGAGGAGGATGATGAAGAATTTCCAACGCCAATTCCTGTAGTTTTGCCACGGTCATTTGCGCAGTGTGTGGTCTGGCGTTATCTTGCAGTAAGATAGGAGTCGATCTATTGACCAATCTAGGCTGTTTTTTTTTAAGTTCTCGGATCATTTTGTCTAGTTGTTTACAGTATATTTCTGCTGTGATCGATGAGCCTGGTTTCATGAACTCGTAATGAATCACACCTGCACTAGTTCACCAAACACTGACTATCAACTTCTACTGATGAATATTACGCTTTGGAGTATGTTTTGGAGATTCGTTCCTGTCTAACCACAGCGCTGAACGCTTGCGATTGTCATATTGAATCCATTCATCACAAATGATTATTCGATTCAAAAATGGATCAGATTTGTGACGAGAAAGCAACATCAAACAAGCTTCCAAATGCTTTTGTTTCTGGTTTTAATTCAGTTCATGAGGAACCTAATATACTTATCTAACTTTTTCACTTTCCCGATTTGAGCTAAATGAGTTAATATTATTTGTTTGCTTACACCGAACTTTAATGATAATTCATAAGCACTTTGAGATGGATCAGACTCAACGGTGACCTTTAGTACCTCATTATTGAACTTTGATTCTGGGCGACCGCGTGGATCATTTGTGAGGTCAAAGTTACCACTCCGAAATTTGGCAAACCATTTTGATACTGTTTGCTGCGTAGTTACACTAGAACCAAATACACCATTTATGTTTCGCGCGGTCTGCGATGCCGTAGTTCCACGTAAGAACTCATACTTTATTACAGTACGAATTTCCGACCAATCCATTATCAAAAACAACAGTTTTTTAAAAAAGTTAATAATATTTTTTAGAGCTTAGGATAATTTTCTTTTACCGGCAATATGTGTAGCTTCTTAACAAAAAAAAACAGCATAGAAAAATATTAAGGCACTGTCAAATAACAAGCTGTCAAAGTTGGCAAAACTGTAAACTACAAGTTTCATTCTTGACGACCTAATAAAAGTGTCACAATATCACATTAGTCCCCCAGGTATGTTAGAAAAAAAAATATATAGGAATATTGTTTAAAACATCAACTCTATTTAGGTTGCACAATACGATCCTAACAATTTTTTAATGTGATGTAATTTTGATTAAAGATTCCAATCCATCATTTCTAATATAGGGATAATATTGGCTTACTATTATATCATTTTAACTTACCATAAAAAAGTTCATATTAAAAACTAATAAGATGACATATTATGTTAATGTGGATATTTCATAATTTTTATATGAAAACCAAATCATTAATATAAATATACCTATTTTTCACCTTTTTTTCAAACTCGACATCATGTTAGATAATAAACCTTTCGATGTCGACTAACTATACCACGATTATAATGCATACTTATTCATTTTATAATTTAATAAAGAAGTCATTGGTTGACGACATTTGAATCAAGTCAATTTAAATCTAGCCAGTTCAGGGCCATTCTCATGATGATCGTGTGTCTATATTAAAGCTAAAACAATTTCGTTTTAATTCCATACAAATATCAGAGCTCTTGTTTCGAAGTGTTTGACGCTATAAAGTTGCTATAATTGGCAATAGTGCAACAAAATTGCCCAAATATGGAATTGAATGACACTCCCAATTTTAATGCGAATTTCTAACTACAGATTGAGGCTATCAACAAGATATATAAATCTCACGTTCTCTGCCATTCAAGCAGAATCGCCTCAATCTATGAAAATGACTAAGTTCATTGCAACGACTTTTGCATAACATCTTAATTACGCCAACGATGACGGATTAATCGGCGCAGCGGCGGCGGCGTGTGAATGCCTGGGAAATAGCGATGCAAATCACGGATAAGCGTGGAATGCGCCGCGCTGATCGATGCTCAATGGAGATCTCTATGTCGGGTTGATAAATAATATTTTTCTTTTCTTTTTTTAAGTATATAAATAAAAAATATTTCCCAAAACCATTACATGGTCAAAGCGAGAGGTGTCCCATCCGCTTCAATTTTAGATTAGCGCAGCTCTCAATCGATCATTCGATCATAAGACCGCACGCGGTCACTGGTTCCGTTTCCTCTGGGTCACAGTCCAACCAGCCAACCAGCGAGAAACGAGGGGAGCCCCCTTTTTATGGGGCTCGTGATCGTTAAAATTTGCGGTGTACGCGCGCTTGTTTTGTTTACATCCGGCTCAGGCTAAACCGCATTTTCTCGCAGCTTTGGGGAGCTGTGCTGCGGCTACAGCTGTGGCGGGCGGCGACGGCGGCAGCGGCGCGGTGGGACTTAATGTGGCCTTTTCACTCGACAAGAGTTAAAGCCCCCCACCTCCCTCTCGCGCTTGAATAGAAACTTCGGCTGAAGCTAACCTGGCCACTGATCCGTGCTTGCCATGATCAATGAACTTGAAGACGTGGCCGAGAAGTCGGAGTAAAAGTTTTCTAGTGAAATGCTTGCTAACTCCGGGAAAAGCGATTTTATGCTCACACTTTTGAGGTGATCGATAACGATTATAATACTATCGATCAATGCATACAGGTGCATGGGCGCGACTAATGAGCTTTGCACATTGCCACTTAAGGTTGGCCAGGTCTCTGGTGTGGGGCCCCAAGGAAGTCAGATTTGTTCCGCTTCTGCAAGTGGGACCCCAACTGGGTTAACCGGATGAAATGCACGCGAACGATCATGCTGTCACCCAGTTTTGGAGCCCTGCTTAAAAGTGGATTTAGATTTTATCTTGAACCGCATTATACACCTATGCACTTTCAGACATTTATACAATAAATCTCAGCTTGGTCAATTCGGACAGGTCGAGACTGGGTGATATTTTAATTGAGACTCCCCACGCTCCGATCTGAAGGACATGTTTTGATTTTAAGAAGGCATTAGAACCAGGAAAGCTTCTGGTTCTGAGCCCACAGGTAGAGAACATTGCGCCACTTATTCCGTGCGGGACACTGTTTAAAAGAGTACAGGTTGCAAAAATTCAAATTTTCTGCACCTTACGAAATTGCTATTCTTAAAGGCTTTAGTCGACTGGGCCACCTGCTGACGAACACCAACTGAATGGGGTACGGGCGTGGGCTACGTTCGATTAAGATCCAATCGCCTCAGGCGAACTAGTGGCATTAGACCAGACCAAGCCGGCCAAACTATTTTAAGACTATGACGACGTACAGTGCCTCCAAACAAAACGTCTTAAAATGTAGAAGCTGTTGAGCTGATTAATTCATTCTATCAACAATCTGCGTTAGATCGAGTGACGACAGACATCCCCTCCCTCGAATTTCGGGGATTTTAAGGTTTCGCGAAATTTTTCTAGAACTAGATTTCAATCTTTTAAGATTAAAAGCGATAAATTAGAAGATCACTAGCACTACTAGCCCCAAAATCCATTCTATCGATTTACAGGGGAAATATTTTATTTATGTTAATCAAATGGATGTGACGAAATCCTCTTTTGCAAGAGACTAAAATATTAAATCGATGTGTGGGATCTTTTAGCATTTCGGTCAGGTGCTCTGATCTGCTGCTGATTCGGAATCAATGACCCATTGTGATCTTTACCTCCCTGATAATTGTTGTCACCTGAACTGACCTTGGCCAGCTCCGTGAACGAGATCGTAGACGAAGGCAATTTTCTGGTTCTTATATACGTTTCGTTAGACACACTAGCTAGCGAAAGTGATTTACTGTTTCCGCAACATTATGGTTATTTAACTAGGCTAACTAGACTTCTGGAAAAGTTGTTGTCTAGAATCTAGATCACGTTTCACAATATTTAATGAGCTTATGCTACAAGATTGTCTGAGAAATGGAATTTAAGAAATCAATTTGTTTATTTTTTTTTTTCACTGCATGCTTAATAAGTAAAATAAAATATGGTATTTATTTTGCATTTAGAGTTTAAAAGTATGTTAATTAATGCAATAAATCAAAATTACCTAAATTTATCACTACATCTGCAAGGCCTAATTTCAATAGCTTTTTCGATTGATGTGATGCGATAAAGTTATGGAAATTTTAAGGTTTAGTGATCTTTTGATACATAGCGGTTATATGTTTTTTATATAATTAATAATAAAAGCCGTTGGACTTCTTTTGTATGGAATGCTTTTTGTGTGAAATATCGATGTTATGCATGCCCAATATTACTCGAGCTATTTTCGAACCATTGAACCATTGAACATATTCTGGAAAATTTAGTTGACAGCATGTGCTACTCTCAAGCCAGCTCAGGCAGCCATTTAAATAAAATCATATTCCAGAAATAATCGGAAGGTTTACTCTCTTCAATAAAAGAACAAATTCTGAAAAATATTGAACAGTATTTATTTTATAGCATTTTTTAAAAGAAACTAGCCAATGGCCCACCTTATGGAACAACATGGGTGACTTTCGAAAGAGAGGAATTTTGAAAATAAAAATGTCAAAGCATGTGGTTAACATTACAAAAAGCTTAAAAAGCTAAAAAATCAGAAAACAGAGCATTAAGAACATAAAAACACGGTTAAAATGATATTACTAAATTCACAAAAATAGGGGTTTTAAAGTTCATATTTAGTCCTAATCCCCAATTTTAAGGATTTTTGATTACTTTGGAATTGGTTTTGAATTAGAGGAAATTTTTTACAAATTAGATTTAATAAACCAAGTGAAGTTTTATACTTAATTATGAAAGACTTTCTCAATACCGAAAATAAAAAATTTTTGATCTTTTAACGATTATTTTGGATTGCAATCAGTCTTCATATTAATTTTGGTTCTGAACCTTTCCATTTATGCCAAGTATCATTAAATATACATAAATGACTTATGCCACAACGGACAAAAAGAATTATATCTAATAGTTAACTCATAAATTACTTTTAACTTATTTTTTTAATTGGTTCGTATATCTCTAAAAGAATTAATTTGAATACAAATTAAATTTTTATTGTTTTTTAATTTCCCTTGTTAATCTAAGGCCTCGGCGAATATGCACCAACTGAACATTCCTTGTTTAATTATTGTTTTGCATTAATGAAAACTACGAAATATCGATAACAAAACAAATCGATAAAAATACTTCTGAGTTCAACGATGACCTTTTTCAGTTCACCGGTGACCTTTAGCTTCAATCTATTTATCTGAAGAAAAAAAAATGCCATTAAAGCAAAAAAACACTCAAAGTCAGTAAAAATAGCATAACCTGGTTTTATATGCCCAATCTTCGTGAGACCTTTTGAGAAAAATCTTTAAAAATACAATACTCGATAAAAGCACAAAAACATCGTGCTACATTTTAAGACAAGAGAGAGCCCGCCAAGGTGTTTTTTGCACACATATCTTTTACATCGACAATCGTGTCAACAGCATTCCTTCAGTTCTCAGTGGCGCAATTGCTGACTGCCTACAGAAATTGTTGTATCCAACAATAATAAATGAATTAAGTAGAAAAAAATCTGTAAACAATTCAAGTTGTCAATAAAGCTGAATTAATTGCTCGAATGGGAGGTAGGAAGTTCATTAACATTTTCTGCCATGAACACACATGCCGCAAAGTCGTTAGCGGGCTGATCCGATTTTTATTGTTATTTTTCCGTATAATCGATTCAACAAATGAGCCATATTAATTAATAGGCTTCCATGTATTTTAATGTAATGATTGTAATTCTAGAATGTATCAATTCACTTGCCACCTTGACTTAGAGCCCTTGATCGATCTGCTTAAGTCAACTTTCGTTCTTTTATTGTCTTCGATTATGTACATTTCAATTCGTGCGTATGTTTGCATCCCTACATACCCTTTGTGTTCGAATCCTATTTGAATAAAAATGGAAAAAACCACTGCACCAAAGTTGAACAGTGTTCTAAATCGCTAAAAAGTTTATCAAAATGCTGTCAAATATTTCTTGAGTACATAGGAGTTTTCAGTATAAGTAAAGTTACTAAATTTAATACGAAGGGAAAGGAAAGGATTAAAGAGGAGGTATGCACGCTTGACAATCAACTATACCTCTAACTCTATAACTCTAAAACCACTACGAATTTTAAATTTGGAATTTTGACACAGTATTTCCAAAGTTCAAAAGGAAACAACAGATACGAGGTCATGAAAATGAAAATAAAATATATATAGTATAATATACCGGATATTACCTTTAAAAATGTAAAAACTAAACTCCTTCAGGCAAAGGAAACGCCTCCCCTATATACCAAACAAAAGTAGAAAAACTGGTTTTCAAAAACCACAAAAATTGCGTCAATAAGGCAATAGTAGTCCATAATTTGGAGCAAAAAGTGTCCAGGTTTGATTTATTCATGGAAAAAAGGTACCAAAAGGTCACATGAAACACGAAAGAAGCCTTTCACCCAGCTTATTTGCAAAGAACAGTCAAGCTCAGCTTCACTTATGGATTGGGAATATTTTTCGTCACAAAAAGTTCAACTTCTTCACTTTGTTAATGAAACTATCGACGCTGTGAAGTATCAAAATATCTTGCAGAAAGAACTTTTACCTTCAATTCCTTTATTGGAATCTCTTGAAAGTGATTATATTTTCCAGCAAGACGGCACATCCTGCCATACTGCTAAAACAAAAAAGGTGTAGTTAGCTGCAAAAAATATTTCTTTTATGGAATGGCCTTCAAATATCTCAGACTTCCTTATGGGGAAAAATTTAAAAAAAGAAAATGTTCCAACAACCTCTCAGAAATTGCGATATCGAATACAAGATCCAGAAAATAATCAACACTTAGTAAATACTATACCAGATACAATTAAAGCGACAACGAAAAGTAAAGGTGATGCTACGAAACGGTGGCCACTCCATTTCCATCATGACCGAACTATTTTGCTTCGTTTTTAAAGCAGGTTTATAACGAATTTTGTTATAAATGATGAATTAATGTTGATTTTTTATCAACTATCAAAAAGTAATATAATAAACTGAGTATAACATTTTGTTCTTAATTATTGCAGAAAATAAAATATGTATTTTTCTTGCCTTATTACACATTATTTTACTCATTCAAAAAAATTTTAGACGAACTCTTTCGCGTCGGGGTAGCATTTTTTGAGAGAAGAGTTTGGAAGCAAAAAATTATTAATGATTTAATAGTTGAATAAAAAGCCTGTTCAATTGGATGAAAATCATTGCCTCATAGATTAGTTCAAAAAAGTTTTTCTTTATTTTAGACTTCAATGGGTTTTAGAAATTATTTTTCCCAATTTAATTAATTATATAAACTACGTTATTTTAACCCCTTCCGGTAAAATGACGAGTCTAGCTCGTCATTGGTTTTTCATGCCATATCGCACAATGACGAGCTACACTCGTCATGCATACTGTTGAATATGATAATTAATTTAGTTTAAAACCTACTAAGAGGTGTGTGTGTTACAAGAATAAAATTAGAAGTGAGACTTCCTGGCAGTGTAAACAATGCAGGATTCCTTTGCACTTACCAGAGTTTTTTGAAAAGTACCACAAGCTTGAAAACTATTAACTATATACCTTATTAAAGTTTTGCTCTCATTTTTTCTTAATTTTACCGTTTTTAATGTCATTTAACAATATGTAAAAATGAATATTAATTAAGAATATATAAGAATTATAAAATTAAAAAAGTTTTATTAAATAAAAATTAAATGGTTATTTCATGCACACTTTTTCATTATTAAATCGTACCGGAAGGGGTTAATTATAGATGAACGAAGTTTATATCTTTTAACACTAAAATGAATTTTTATATTGTATATATGTATATATGAATGTTTCAGTAAAAAAAAAAAAATAATGATGGTATGTTTTCATGTACCTGCGCGTCATTTATGGTCAAAATATTTTGATCTCAAGTCAGTAGCCAGTGGCGTGAACTGTCGACAAGAAAATTATTGCTGTTACCGAAAATTCTTAAGCAAACCCGTTCAAATTAACCAGCTCAACGAATAATGACTTGTGGCATTTGCCAGCTAATTGGCCTTTCTTCTCTACCTAATGAGTCCCATCTGTTACCTAATAGAATTTCTTAGAACCGGCACGACTACATGAAAACGATAGGCTCAGGCCTGATATGGATCTTTAAAAATTATTAACGGCAAAATTTTATAATTTTTTATCAATAATTATTTTTTTTGTATTCCCTCTCATCTCAAGTTCAAATTCAATCGACGATAAATTTAGACTTAACAAGTTTTTAGCGCGAGGAGCAAAAATTCAATATTTATGGAAAGACGCTGTCTCGGCTAGTTCCGCATAAATTTGGCTGACGTCAGTACCAGTAAGTTCCATGCCACTAAAATAAATGACTAAAAAAGAAAATCAGTCAGAAACTGGAAATATTATTAGTATTAGTTAGGTCCAACAGTTCAATTTATCAAAACGAAACGGTCCGATGGAATGATTCGAAAGATTCTTCATAAGACGCTCGATTAAATTTGATTTTTCCTTAACGTAGCGGGAAATCCAATAAACATATATTTTGTTGTATCATCAACACATCTATATTTTTGGCATCTAAAAATAAATACTATTAAACTGTAAATATATAATCCATAAAGAGACGATTATCGAAATCTCCAGCTGTGCTGCTGGTGGGCTCGTCTTAGGTGCGTTCAGGTTAAGTTAGTCCCAATTTGATAAACCGAGACATGTGATGTGATTCACGTCATTTAATTCATTTTTGTGAGATAGTCGCAAAGAAAGTGAATTGATAAAGTAAAGTTAAATGGTAAAAACAAAGTATATTGATAAAGAAATATAAAATAGTAAAAACAAGTAATATGATAAAGTAAATTCATACTTTTTAGACAACTTTAAACAATTTCGATTCTAGTTATTGGCAGTATATCACCTATTTACTATTTATTATCATTATTTCCTAATATTACTATTCTTTTATGTCTACTATACTGAAAATAATTATTATAAACAAATAGAAAAGAGTACTAAAATAATAAAACGATTAGAATAATTCTGCGGAGTATATTCCTTGGAATATTTCGAGAATTTAATAATCAAAAGTCTGAGTCATGAAATTCACGCGCCATAAATGAACGTAGAAAGCCGCTTATGTACGCAATATAATTAAACGATGAAGATTCTGACGCAAAAAAGGCTATTAGGTGTGTCTACGGGACGCTGTAAAAAACCCGAATGGATCTCATATTTCACTTTCAAGAAATTTCCATATGTCTCATATTTTTATTGCGTAAAAGTTGAGGGTTTTTTTTTTTGTTTTCATTCATTGAGAAGTTGTATTATATATATATGGTACAATTTCACGAATAGTCACACCTTTTTCGAGGTTTGTTTATTATCTTGCTAATAGTGACGGGATTGTATTCTATTTTTGGTATTTGCAAAGAATCATCTTTACAGATGAACCAATAGAGTTAATTTGTGAATATATTTACACTTTAGATTGAATAATTTCTTCATGTACTATTAAAATACAATCCAATACAATTTATGAGAAAGGTAAACTTTTCTTTTAATTTTTATGTAGTACAGTATGAAACATAGTATTTTTACTTAATAATCGATAGAATGTTTAACAGAATTAATTACAAAAAATTCGCAACACTATACAATATTTTCCATTTTAAAAGATTTATTCTCCAAAATGTAAAAACAGAATTTTTATACGTAGGTTGCTACTTAAGTTTTGAGGTATGGCAACACCAGTATGAATATGTCAAATCTGACATTGTCATCGTAAAATTTGCCATTTTTAATGTTAAACGTACTCAGAATGTTTTGTCATACGATTGATAATTGTGTTGTTTACAGATGTGGATCAACGTGGATTAAACCAACAACAGTGTGCCGATCAACTCGCTGCGACTTTTGGTGATGAAGCAACATCTCGAGCCACCGTGTTTCGCTAGTTTTCTGAATTCAATCGTGATCGCACTTCGTTACAGGACGAATTTTATGAAGGTCATTCAAAATCGGCTGTTATGCCAAAAAAAAATCAATGCTTTGCGTGAACTGATATTGCAAGATCGTCATGTGACATACCGTGAGATTGAGGCATGCTTCGGCATTAGTTCCACTCGCATACATTCAATATTGCATGAACATTTGGTTGTCAAAAAGATTTGTTCGCGTTGGATACCGCATAATTTGACAATCGCTCAAAAAAACACGTTCGTGTCGATTGGTGCAAACAAATGTTAAAAATATGCAATCGCGGTGCTTCAAAAGACGCCTATAAGATCGTGACAGGCGACGAATCATGGATGTATGCATATGAACCCGAAACTAAACAACAATCGACTTCTTTCGGTCTTTCAAGACGAGCCAAATCCAACAAAAAGTTGTTCGCACACGAAGCACTTCAAAACAAATGGTCGCCTGTTTTTTCGGAACAACTGGACATATCGCCACCGTTCCATTAGAGCAACGTAGAACGGTAAATTCTGAATGGTACACCACCATTTGTTTCCAGAAGTGTTCGGAAAAATAAGGTAAACCAATTGCAGAAGACGAATCATTCTCCACCACGACATTGCAAAGTGTCACACATCAGCTCAAACAAGTGAATTTTTGAACATTCAAAACATCGAATTGATGGGATGGGTCGTCCGCCTCAGAGTCCTGATTTGGCACCCAATGATTTCTTCTTATTCCGGCATATCAAAAATAAATTGCGAGGTCAACGTTTTTCGACGCCTGAAGAAGCGGTTGATACGTTCAAATCACATGTTTTGGAAGTGCTTCAAAAATTGGTTCAAACGCATGCAAAAGTGTATTGATCTTCCAGGAGAATATTTTGAAAAACAATAAAGTCATTTTCGATTATAAATATTTGTTTTTACTTGTTTATCTCAAAAGTAGTAAGTAGCAACCCTCGTAGAATGAATGTACTGTAGACTAGACTAGATATAGAAAAAAGAGCGTCTTCACATATTACATATCACCATCTTTTTATTTACTGAATTTAATATGCGTCGTTCCTGGAATATTAGTAAATATGTTGATACAAATAGTCTAACAAATTTAAGATCACTCAGAGGTCAATTAACAATAACAAATAAATGAAAATAGAAATTCTCAAAGCTTTAAACTTTGATATTTGATAACCAGTATCGATGCATCAACAATCCTTCAGAGATTTATTATTACTTCAGTTTGTATAAACCGTCCTTCACATCGCAATCAATCAAAACTCAACAAAAAAATACAAGAAATCAAAATCGACTTTTAAAACTCTGAAAGTCGATATCTTCTCCAAAGTCAACCGGAGGTGCGGTTTGTGTGTAATTTATATGAAAAATAGCTCAGGAAATATGACTGGTATCTTAAATCAATCAAATCGGGATAGTTCGCATTATTCCCAATAATCACTACCGCATAAATTTTGGAATTTTGGAATATTTAAATATATAGTTTAAGAAATACAACCCAAGTTTTTTTTTTTATGAAAATCCATTCAATGAAACCGTGTTCTGAGGTTAAAACCTAATTAAAACAGATTATTGGTTCTTTCCGAGATTCCCTCTTATATAATAAAATAATTTCCAACTTGCATATTATTAATATTTTCCAATTAACAAAAAACTCTCATTTACATCTAAGAAACACGTTTTCCAATTAATTAATAACTTTTTTCAAGTATAAATTGATTTAATATAATTACTCCATTCCGTCTAAAATACGTTTTATGTAATTTGTAAGTAATGTTGACCCATGACCCATAAAAGATTTTTTTTTTTCAATAATTAATTTAAACCTATTAGGAAAATCTGATTTTGGTTTAGACTATAATGAAACTTTATATCTTCTACAATTTCAAACAATTTAAAAACATAGAAGTCTTTTGGAAAATATAGCTCTAATAAAAATTCGTTTTCACTTGAATCTGCCTATTAGAACTTATCACCAACTATTCTATGAATCTGTTAAATCATAGTTTAGATTTAACGATGCCATAAAATTTATCTTCGCAAACTTTTGTTTTATCCGAGCTTTTTTATATTAACTTTTATCATCTGACCAAAGAGTCAGTTGCTAAATTTGCGAAAATCATGTCTTCACAGTACTTTATCATAGAAAGATCTGAAATTAGCAAATTTAACAGCCGGCTCTTTGGTCGTTTAAGCTGAAGAAAAACGTTACGAAACGTCTTTTTTATAAAGAGCACAAAGCAGCACCCCTTTTTTGTACGTTTTGGACCGAATTTTTGGTATGATTCCATAGAGATAGCTTAATAAAATTTACAAGGTAAATAGCTGATGAAATAAGAAAGATTTTATAGCAGATTTTGCTGAAAATCGTATAAATCGCCCTCAAAGATTTTGGTAAATTTTATTTTTTAATCTTTATGAAATTTATAAATTTTGTCACGCTATTGGGTGGGCTATAGAGTAAGATCTTGTTGTTTTGGATAGACCTAACTAAATTAAAAAAATTAAACTACAAAAAATCACGGAACATACGAGAAGATCATGTATTATCTGTTGGCTTTATCCTCTTCTATATTAACACTTTACCGACCGTAACCCTATTTATAGATTCAAAACATAATTTAAGAGATACTTAGGGCAGAAAAAGCATTTGGTGCGAAAGAATTTCTCTTACGCAAAATTGCGGTCGGTGTTAATAGGCAAAGCTAAAAGTTGTAATCCTTATTTAACATATTTTCCGTGCACGTATCTTGATGAAACATTTATCAGCGAGAGGTATTTTTTCATAGACGTGCAGAATGTATGTTTTACTTAGGTACGTAAATAGGAAAAGGTGTGAAAGTTAGGTAAAGTTCTACCTATATTGAAAAAAATTTTCATTCGCATACACAAAAATACACTGTTGTTACTTTCATATTTTTTCTGCTTTTGTTGTTAAGTGCAAATTTAGCAAGTTCCGATTTTATTCTAATTAAGGATAACCTTTTTTAACTTAAATACAGTGGATTACAGTAATTGCGCCAACGGTGTGGAAAGTGTACTTTCCAATTTTTCTTTTTTTGTTTTTGGTTTGACGCTTATAATAATTGCGATAGGTATTCTCCTTTTGGATTTTTTTTATAAGCCGGTTGTGTTCTTGATTTGACGCGAGAATTTTTTTATTTTAAATATTATCTTATATTTTATTATAAATGTGCCTCGACGGCCTACTTTAAACGATCGAATTGAACGACGAAGTCAGATCAATTCGAAATAGAAACAGAAACGTTGGTCGAATATATCAACAACAGGCGTCAGTTTGAAACTATGAATGTTAAATTTCTTTGTAAAAAATGTCATTCAATTTTCTCTGACGGTTAAAAAGTTATGATTGTAGAGCGCCAAAATAACATATTAGCCAACTGTGCGACGTGAAGTTGATGTTACTTCAAAATGCTTTTTTCAGCAAAGTCATTTTTGAAGTTAGCAGACGCAGAACAAACCATTTAAATTTTAATAAAGCAATAACTGTCGTTTACTAAAAGATTTATTACGTTCATATTTTAAACATCTAAGAAAAAAAGAGACTTCGATGCATCAGACTATTACAAAAAAAATACATAACTATAAAAAAATGAAGTAAAAAACGAAATGTGGGAACCAGAAAGGTGTACGACAACGGCAATCCGGATGTACGAAGATTGCTGATAGAAGAAGACACCATTAGTCCCCATCTTGCGGTTTTAAGATGATAATCAAGAATTTATAATTTATTGAGTCATCTCGATCCATTGGAGACTTTTGTCTGATTTATTTTGGAAGCTGCGGTTTGGGAAAAGTTAGCGGTTAAAGAGTGTTGAAATATTTTTTTTACAATGTAGATTACTCTCTGAGCATTATTTTTTTTTCATTTTTTCTTTTCAATATCTACCAGACACAGGCCAATAAATCAAGTCCATTTCAAGGCTTCAACGTCGTGTTATGCATTTTAATTGCACGCCTTTGTTGGGCTGAATTAATACCCGAATTGGCAATCTCAATGAAAAGACAATTATCCTCTACTGGTGCTGTCGGGAGGGAGGAAGTACTTTTAAATTTTGTACCTCACTGTGTTTCATATTGCACCTATGCCAGGAAATGTCAAAGCACCTGTTCCTCAAAAATTCTCTTCGTCGTCGGCTTGCGGAGGTCTTCCTCCATGTGTCAAAATATCCCAATCCAAGGAGAAAAAAAACTTGCTCACTCACACACATACACTGTGCATATAATATACATATATTCATACACACACAAATTTACATACCTGTATTCGCTTCGCAATTTCTCCTTCATCGAAAGTGGAACTGTCAGAAATCGCTTGAACTGAAACACACTCATTGTAGCTACTGTTTTCGCAGAAATTTGGCACATTAAATGATTTAAATCCAAATATTGTGCAAATTTTATCTTTTTGGGCATTAACCACACGTAAATATTTCCGTTTAATTGGTATATTAATGGTAAAATTGCCGCACTCACTGAACGCCGTTGCTTCTTCCATTTTTCAACAAATTATTATGATACACTGAACCTCATCGGTTCTATCATTTTATGACACTTTCCGCAAAATGACCGAACATATTTGGTGTATCGGCCGAGATACATTTATGGCGCGAATATCACATATTTACAACTCTTTTTAAGGAGAAAAACAAAACTCCCTCAGCTTCGGACAGATGATTTCAGCCATATTGGAATTTGTTTTCATAGATTCTGTAGTGTTTTGTGTATGTAAATCTTTTGGTATGTAGTGAGATTCTTGTGGATACTTTGGAGCTAACGGATTTTCGTTTGTCAATTTCAGATACCGCAATCTCTGGTAAACTGTCAGCATTGATGCAATTTGTTGGAAGAAAATTATGTGAGGAATATGCAGATATCTTCAAAACCTTTTTGATTAGAAAACAGGGATACTGATCACTATACTACCGAGTAAATATTGAAATAGATTTCCACAATGGAAGCGAACAAAAACATAAGCACTGCATTAGTGTACCATTGAGGAGAATCAACCAATTTGAAGCGTGCAATTCTAATAACAGACATACTGACCACTATACTACCGAGGAAAAACTTGAGATTTCAAGAATGACATTCAGAAATGTGTATTTCTTTTAAACAATTCGACAGTGCATGGAAAGTACTGATATAGCGTAGGAAAACATTTTGTCGTCTACTATCACATTATTCTTGTAATTTTAAATTATTAGAATGTCAATTAGGAGAGCACAACAAAGTCTTTTAGCACTATGGAATGAAGCAGAGATTGATATCGACGTAGATACTCAAAGTGAGAATACCAAAAATATGTAACTTGTTTATACAAAATGTAGTAGCATATCAGAACAAAAAATAAAATTCTTACAAGCAATTCTTGTAATTCGTTAAAAAGCCTCTATATAGATTATACCTAGAATTTACTGAATTACGGAGTCGGCTGCAGAAATTAAATTCTTGAAAACAGTCATATACACATAATTATTTTCGGTTATTATATACCCCATCTTTAGGTTAATGCAAATTTTGTGTATCACTCGATGGGTTATATAAAAATCCAAAAAAGGTGTTAAAGTGGGTAAATATTCTAGAATTTATACCAGAGCCAGAGTTGCTGAAACGTTCTTTGGAGTCTCAAACTGATACAGATAATGTAAGTGTAGGTAGCAGCATTCAACATTTTTTTTATTTTATATCGGAATAAAGCTCTAAACAGAGTTCAAACACAGTATGCTCTGAACTGAATGTACTGATGCACAATTTACAAACCGTCTACCATTTTAATGGTTTTTGAAAAAATTCTTCTTTCGCCTCAAATTAAAGGTCAAATTACCCGTGGTGGGTTTCTTACTCTGATTGCTCAGTCAATTTCTTCTGAGCTCATACAGCGTTGTTAAAAAACGTATAAAAATATCTCAAATATAGTAGAAAACCTTAAAAATAATATTATAGTAAATTGGAATCCATAAAGAGCCTCCTTTCAACCATAAAGCTGAATGTGTCAAGATCAAATTTGCTTTTTTCGACTTATACAATTAAAAGCTTTTATATTTTCAACTCTACATATTTTATTTCGACTAGATTGCGACATTTAAAATGCCCCTGGAACCCGCAATTTAAAAAAAATATTTACATTCTCTTTTTTTTATTTGAACCTTTAAATATTTTTAACTTTTCCTTGTCTTTATCTTCACTTAATTTTGCTATTCTTTCATCAACAATATGACGTGGCTTCTTCGGAGTCTTCAGCAAATCACCTTCCTCCATTGGTTCGATAATTTGTCCCATTTTCGTGATAACCGCTGGCCTAGTGAGCACCCTGAAAGCAGTTTCAGGCACAAAATCGGGTCCAATTGGTGCCCTAATGCTCGCCTCATAATCCTTCACACTCGTGAATGGGAAGGGCAAATCAGAAACAAGATGCTCCTTTAGTTTCTTATTTTCGTTCTCATTAATGACCACCTTCTCCTTGTTGTCATCTCTTCTTTTCTCCTCCACTGGGAAATTCAGGACAAATCGTTTCCTTTTCTTCAAACCCACTCCACACCCTGCCCACGAGCCCCAACCGGGAAGAGTTAAATCGACTTCTTTCGAATTTTCATTACGTTCCTCCTCACGCTCCTTTTGGAAGTCAGCCTCTATATCTTCGTCCTCAAAGGCTGCAGCCAATGAAAGTTGCTGATCAACTGCTTCGTCATCTTCATCAGCATCCTCCATAAAATCACCGCTGTTAATAACATCTGCTAGCTCTGATTTAAAGGACTTAGCTTTTATAGTAACAAAATTGTTAGGGTCTATCACCTCTACATGTTTATCTGGGGGATTTTCAATCTTTCCTTTTGTAGTGGCGGCTTTCTGAATATCATTTAAAATTTCTGCAGTACTGTTTGATTCTTTATTGCCCTTTGCAGAAGTTTCCTGAAGTTCTTCGTCGAATTCTGGGCGTAACACCTTCTTTTTAAATGATAAGTCTAAATGGTCTTTGTTATTGGAATTGTTGGGCCTAAGGCGATTTATATTTCCTTCCTTGGGAAGAATGTATGAAAGCTTCTTCAATTTTTTCTCGACTTTTTCCTGTACCATTTCTTCAGCTGCATCAAAAATATCATCGATTTCCTTCTTCTCTTCGAGCCAGCCATTTTTCAATTTTTTTACGTTTGATATTTTTTTGGCTTTAAGATCTTTCTTCTTGATTTTCATGATGCTCTGATTCCGTGCCTTCTTTTTAATTCCATTAAGAGCTCTTTTCTGGGGCTGATCACCTTTTTGCAATTCATTCTCAGAATCAGAATTTTTAGGTGTTTCCTCATCTTCCTTACTTTCCTGAGATTCTTCATCTCTTTCTTCCAATTGATCTTCGGAGTCTGAATTTCTGGAGTTTTCATCATTCTTAATTTCCTGGAATTCTTCTTCCATTTTATCCTGGGTATCATTGTCCTCATGTTGCTGGGCAGAATTTTTATCTTCATTTTCCTGGGGATTATTACCATCATCTTTGTTGTACTCTTCCATCTCTTTCTCATTTTTATTCCTCTCCATCCAGTACTTCCTATACCCAGCCTCGAATTCCGCAACTTCGTTCTTTTTCTTGCTTTTCATCCACGGATTGAAAGGATCCGCCTCACCCTCGTCTTGTCCATCATCTTTATCTGATCCATCGACACTGTCTTCGTCATCTTCCTTCTTCAATTTTGAAGTCAGCTCTCTACTAAGCGCCAATTGATCAGCCAAATCCTTCTGAACATCTTTGTCATACTTGGCCCTTACTTTTAAATTCTTCGCCCACGTCCCTGTGTTCTTGTGCCTCAAACTGGCACGTTCCAAAACCCGATTCTTTTCAATTTGCTCGAGTTTTTCAAGCGCCGCCTCTGGATTAATCTTCTGCAACGACTCAAATTCTTGCATTTGCTCCTTGAGTTTTTGTCGTTTAAGAAGCTTGTGATACTTCTTGGATTTGATCTTATTGCGCAGTCGTGCCTTAGCCGATTTCTCGGATTCTTTAATTCGCAAATAGGCTAATTTTTTTCTACGAGCAATAAGCTCTTCTTTTGTGAGGGTTTCCTGCAATTTCTTTTCTTCCTCTTCTTCTGTGGTTATATTTTCTTGTTTGGGTTTGTATTCTGCTTCGATTTCTTCAAATTTTTTCATTAAATCACTTTTTATGCAACGTTGCGGGATTTTGCTGGTTTCTTTGATGTCAACTTTTATTTCTTCGTAGTGTAGAGGAAATGTCTATAATAAAAAAATAAAATATAAAAATTTTCCTTTTTTTAATTGTCTCAACAGATGGTTGATAGTTTTTAAAAATATAGGGTTTTACTTAGATAGTAGTGGGCCATTTAATTCATTAGCAATCGACGAAATTTAAATGGTTATTGATGATCAATTTCGCGTTTTGGGGAAAATTTGTTATTAAATGCTATGCTTAAAACAATCATCTTATTGGATTTAATGCAAAAATATTAGAATATTGTCCTTAACATTTTCTGAAATTCTCATAAGCTAAATATCAAATTTTAAAGTTAAAGTTAATTCAATTTTGTGCTCCCCAAGCAAATAATATTTGGTACAAGGGGTAATCTTCCGATTTAACTTGTTTTAATAAGTCTTTTAAATTCTAGAACACTAGAACTAATATAATAATTAACTAAAGATTAAATTGGACCATATCTTGTTAGTTGCTTTCTGCTAGATTTGTCTGTAATTCCTTAGAAAATTGCAGTAGAGGTATCCCAAGGAAAATTAAACGCTGCTTTGACAGCTCTATTCAACTATTAATAACCCTTAACTTATAAAAGGCAATATATTGGCACAGTAAATTAGATTTTCAATTTTTAATAATATGTAGTAAAATCGTTTACCTACCTGTTGCTCAGCAACTCGATTTCTCTCCACAACAGCATCCCATCTCGTCAGATCTTTCTTCAAGGATTCGTATCCAATTTGCCTTCGAATTTTCTCAGCGACAGGTCTCTCGAGGGGTTTTGGGAGCACCTTTTTATTAGCTCTAGCATTCCTAAGCTCTTTTCCGACAGCCAAATGTTTGCTAGTTTTATTTAAGACATTAACGAGATCAGAAATAAACACCGCTGAATCTTCCACCTTCTCTGCATTTTCTGAAGCACTTTTAACCAAATGAAATTCATCCTGAGCTAAAGCGGGTTCACTTCTCGAAGGCTTTTTAATATGCTGAGTTTTTCCAATGCGGCTTACAGCAGACAAAAGTTTTTTGTGCGCCTCAGGGTTTATTTCATCGTCTGATGAATAGTTTGCAGTTTCTTCTAACTCTGTCATTTCTATATTTTGTTTTTATAAACGAATTTTTAGATATTTTGCTTATTAAAACGAGTTTTTTAGTGAAAAACTGAGGAGATCTTGCGAAAAACAGAGAAAATTGAGTTGTGTGACAGTTGTCAAAGTACACACGTGTGAGAAACTTCAAAAGTTGAAAATAATTGTGTTTTAAACGCTGGACGTGAGATGTCGCTTTGGTCGTATGATGGTAAGAAGATTCATCTTTTGTGTAAAATGTTTCTATTTTTGAAATTTTTATTTAGTGGCTTTTATGCAGAAGTTTGTAAATTAAAAAGACTTTTCACTGTTGATTTTTGCTTCTTAACACATAAATGTATTTTCACTAAATTAAATAACCGACGCTTAATATAATGGATTGCTTATTCCATTCCTTTCGCACTACGGCAGTAACAGCTTGTGAAATGACGTAAAATTAACGTTCAGTAATGTCAGAGTTTTGTCAGATGCCTGGAATTTATTTGTTTATTACGAATAATTCATAAAATACTAATTTCTACGACTCAGGATTTTCAGGGAAGTCTGGCTTTCATCAAAGCTAATTTGTTGGGATCGTTTTAAAGCTACGCTAGCAAGTTCTACATATGTGTATATAAATATTATTAAAAATGAAATTCCATCTATTAAATCATATGATTTTGCACTCCACATTGGAAATAGCGATTTAAATTTATATATCTTTTTAAGATAATACAAAACAAATACCACTTATCTATGGAACTTACGAAGCATCTTCGGGACTAAGATTTTATTAACCATGCACCATGCAGAAATCGACTTATAGAAAAAAGTGAATTTTGCGGAATATTTTGGAAAGTATTAAAGGCCCTCGTATTTTAATATAATATTAATAACTAAATGTTCATACTTTGATTTGAGATACTTTGCATGTTCCTGCGACAATTCGTTATTTTTTAATTAACCCGGCGTGTGTATACTCTATTTTTAAGGGCACGGTGTGTACACTGGGTCTTTGAGGGAACAGTCAGGTTTACAAGGTTTTCTCGACTTCAGAAAAATCTGCAAAAATTCTGAGATACTTATTGGAGTGTCTACTACTTGGACCAGTAGTTGCCAAAGTCAAAAATTTAAAACTGTTGTTTTTAAAAATTGCAGAATGTTGAAAAATGGAATTTTGTTAAAAAATTCGTAACTCTGCAATAAACAAATTTAAGAAAAAACGGTTTCAGGGTTTTATATTTAGTTGAAAGTACGATGCATGTGGTCTCATTCGCTTGGGTTGCAAAAAGTTGAATTATTTGAACATCTGAAAGTGAGGAAATTTTAAGAACTGATAAACTAAAAATAAAAAGGAGTTTTGTTATTCAGATTGTATTTCGTAAAAAGTAGCCGCAACAGCATCAAACTACATTAAACATTCATTTTAGTTACAACAAAAGAAAGAAAAACTACGAGAAAAAATAAGAATAACAACGTTCACTTACCTTAAAAAAAAATGCTGACGTGGTGTGTACACTGGGTCTTTTAGGGAACAAACGTGACTTTCACTCGCTGGCGTTTACAGGTAAAGTGTCAGACCCGGGCGTCCCTTAGGCCCTTAGTCCCTACTACTACCTAGATTTTTTAGGGGGCATCCGCGGATCCCGCTCTCTATTCGTTAGAGAGAAATTTGACCTTAAAATTATGACTGTTCCTTAAAAGACCCAGTGTACACACGCCGGGTTAATTTTAAAAAATGGCCAAAATACGGCGTTTTTTACTATTCAAAACAATTTTTTTTTCCAAAAACCTGATATGATAGCACATTTTTGTTTGTCAATTTGAAATCTACGGACAAAATTCTACTTAAAATTTTTTATTGGATTTCTTACATTTATCTTAACTAAATATTTAAGTTAAAATAATATTCAGCTATTTCGCATTAACAAAACCTGAGGAATCGACCCATCTGCGGAACACGATCAAAAAGGATAGCGCTACATACAGCTCTACTTGTCCCACTGAAGCAGGTCGGTTGTCAAATTGGCGACCCCTTGAAACAGGAAATTGAGCGGGTCATCTTTGTATATACCTGTAAATTAAATAGAAATAAAATTCAAAGAAATCATTCCATTGAATAAATAAATACGCAGAAATTGGCGCTGGTGTCGTTAGAACGCAAAAATATTTCCCGACAGCTGTCGGCTATCGGCTAATCCGCTACCATGCTGCATTTCTGTGGTTTTGTTCCGTTGGCTGCAGCGGCAATCCGAGCGGCCTGGTCTCTGGTGTTGTGTCGTCGTCACCCTGTGTGTGTGTTGTGTGGAAAGAAGCTCGAGACGGTCCGATTTTGCCCCGGTGTGTTTGAAGAAGCGGACAAATTAAAAGTTACAGAAAAAGGTGAGAATTTATCAATTTTATTCAATTCATTAAATAGCCAAATCGTAAATTGACCAGTGTTCCACAAAACAGTCACATTTTTACCAATTGTCTTCCAACTTCTCGGAAATTCCGCAGTTTTCGGTCCGACGCACGTGTTTTGTTGTACGGTTTTTTTTAATTGGCAAACATTTTTTGATGCGCATTTCTCAAAGAAAATCACTTTACTGCACTCAATTAGAAGTTCTTCTGTAGTTAAGGTTAGGTAATTTCCAATTTGATGAGATTTTCATCATTTTTCCCCTGTCTGATGTGGGCAAAAAGGAAAAAAGAAAAGAAAAAAAAGGTGGTCGCGGTGTGGCGTTTCGTTTTTCTTCAATTTCAATTCGATTCCCAGTGACTGGGTCGGGTCAGTGGATCGCAAATGGAGCCGAAGAAGATAGATTTTTTTTTTTTTTTTTATTAATTTTTTGCTTGCTCGTAAAACCGTCCGACAAGCAGTCGCCTCTTTGTTGCGGGGCGCTTTAAAAATCACGCTCTTGGGTACTGCATGTGCGTCGCGTTTTTTTTCATTTTCTGTTCTCACTGTGCGAAAGACACGTTTTTTTTTTCTTTGCTCGGGCAATTTTTAGAGGCCTCAACCTCACCTTTAATTTCTTTTCGAAAGCAATCTTTTTTTATTTTCTGCAAAACGATAACCGCTGTAATTTTGCCGGGAGCAATGTCCAGCACTCAACGGTTAAATTGACCCAACAAATGGGTTCTTTCAATTTTTCTCTTCTCCTAAGAAAATAGGAAGTGAACTTTTTCAAAGATTTATAACTTCCTTATAATTTTGCCCTGGCATTTCTTACGGCAGAATGTGAACTTCTTAGAATTTGAAGAATCCCATCCAGTGAGATCCAAAACTTTAGAGGAGGCTCAGCGCCACTCCAATAAAATTCGGGGATTGGGGCTGAGTCAACCGCGCAAAGATTTTCTTTCTTTCTTGTAAAGAAAAACATCTTCGCCGGTCACCCTTTCTTTCAGCTGCTGCTGGGCCCAAGAATTCTTTCTGTTTTATGACTCATTCCGACAAGTGTTGGGCAATTTCTGCTTTGAAGTTTCGACACATATTAATAATATCTCGAGAGTGAGTGTTTTTGCTTGGAAATTAGATTTCGGGATTGTTTTCTTAAACAGCGACCAATCAGACAAAATTTCCTTCCCAATTATGTAAGAGTTCTCTACGCTGTTGATATTAGGATAGTGAATTTTTATGTCTCCCGGAATAGCATTTGCCAAATAATAGATTTTATTTAGAATTAAATTGTTTGTTCATCTTACTTCGTCTGTACTTAAAAATAATCGCTATAATATAACTTCCTGTGAGTGCAGAATTTTCTTATAATAAATGGCCCTTTTTCTCAGGAACGGCTGGAGGTATTGAGTTGAAATTAATACGAAATATTAAATTCAAAATCCTGTAAAAGATTCAAGTTCCTAACTCCATGCAATAAAAAGATACAGCATTTAAAAGTGTGTTTTCATACTGGCAGACTAACTTACTGATTGACCTATCAAAACCAACAGGGTACTTGGCGTTGACCTAAAATCTTAAAATTAGACACGAAAGAATATCTCATACCAAAATTAAAGGGAAAAATCCGGAAATTATGAATTTCTAAGTCTATGTGGAATAATTACTTTTTTTGCGGTTTGCGGAAGAAGCATTTAGCAAATACTTTCATTGAAAAACAAAATAAAAACAAGTACATGAAATCTCCATTTTCCCAAATATTTGTTTATTTATACCTGTGGAATCCTAATTTATGCTTAACTTGTACTTGACCGGCTTTTTCTTTACTTTGAATGAAATGTTTAACCAGAGTTAAGAGTTTAAGTATTTTTGTCTCAAAGCTTTCGTTTTCTTTTTTGGAACCACAAAATTTCGAGTAATAAGCTCCCGTTTAGAATTTGTTGTTTTGCAAATATTCAGTATTTCTTCAAATTTAAAAATTGGTCCATTTTAGCGTCAAGAACATTCACCAACTTGATAATTTTCATTTCTAGGAAATTGTGTTTGAAGTTTTCAAAGTTTATTATATGCATATAAATATCTTATAAGCGCCGAGGCAGTAATGTTTATAATTCCGCTAATTACCTATACGAATTTAGAATCAAAAGTTTTCAAGATTTAAATCGTACTGAAAATTCAAAGAAGAAAATTTCATGTTTCCTTTTTCTCAAAAGAAGCGAATTTCTTAGAATAATAAGCAAACAACAAGTCGCAAGTTTCAATACTTGTGAAGCTCTTTAGGGGTTTAAATCAGCTCATAAACCACAATTCTCTTTTATGATTTCGATTAAAAAAAAACTAATTTTGAAACAAATCCTTCACATTCTTTTATAATATCCCAATCAATAACTTGGTAATTGTCGAATAATTTCCAATTTGTTGCTAGCACGTTTCAGTAATCACAAAATAACTCCTAGCAATCTGTTCTTCATCGAAGCTATTTATGATTCAGCAAATAAACACGACTAAAGTTGCATTGATCTCGAATATTTTCTAAATCTGTATTATTTTTCTGACCTCCATAATCCCTCATAAAATTTAAGTAAAGTCCAGCCCTTTAGATTTTCTTTGGCAAATGTCCAAATAGAAAGGTTTGCCAGAATTGCGTGTTTTTTACTTCATATTATGGCTAGCCACAAAGCGCTCATGATTAATTTTTAATTTTCTATTTAATGCAGAATGGCCTTTTCTACAAAAGAGGACTCACCTGTTACTTTCTTGTTTATCCCTTTGGCAAAAGTCGAGCCTTAGTTTCGGTTTTTGAAATTAAATTTCTCTTTGGAATAGAAATCTCGGTTGTTTATATCAGCTTAAATCTAATTGATTAAACCTCTTGAGTTATTTCAGTTCCGTAGTGCTGAAATTCAGTTGAGTTTATTGTTGAATTGTATTTCGTATATTTTACAAACGAAACTTAATCGCGTATCGTCTCACTTAAGGACCTCACATTGATTTTGTACAAAATGTTTACTACAGTTGTTGTTTATAAACTAAATGGCCAGTTGCCGAATCATGTAACTTTATATGTCGATGCCAGCTGATAATGATAAAACAAATATAACTTATGCGCAGAACATCTGGATACGGGATGTGATACGCAATTCTATCCAAAGAATAAATAAATATTTGTGAAATCTTTTATTTTGCTGGTGCAATACAATTTCTTTAGAAGGATTTTATAATTTCCTACTATGTACATATTACTTGCTAAGGCATAAAGCTGTATATACAAAAATGTAAAAGATTCTTTCATAGTTTTTTTCTGAAATAATTTTTAATATAACGAAATTATTTCTCTTAATTACTTTTAATTCTCAAGACTGTTCGGCGTGGTTTGAACAAGTTTAATTTAAAAGGCTGGTGATTAAGCCACTGGTTTTTACACAAAATAAAAAGAATAGCTTACATTTGTTTGTAATAGCATTGTGTGAGCTGAAAAGCACAAATGATTATATCAAATCTATGCCATCAGATAAAAGCTTGCAGATCTTAAAAACTTAGATCTTAATTTCACTTATAAAAAAATCATAACTTTTTATTTAACTATTTTTAGATAAGCAAAAATGAGTAACAAAGCTAAAAATCACGTTAAAGATGAGCTTGATTCCGGCAGCGAATCAGAAGGAAGCGGTGATGACCAGCGCGCAACGAAATTCCTTTGTCAATCGTAAGTTTATTTTTTGTTTATATTATTTACAAAGGAAAAACTATTGGAGATTTTATTAATTTAGTTCAAAAATAATTTTTTCGAATATTGGATTAAAGGTTCATAAAAAACTCGCTATCGAAATATTTAAATTTCAATTCTAAACACAGATAAATTAAAAATCTTATATATAATCCCCTTTTCTTGTCATGGACACTGTTACATTTTAATTAGTAATCAATAGAAATTATGTAAGTTACTAAGCTGGTTTTAATTGACTCAATTTCAAGTACTTGTAAGCCTTCTTGAGTGCTGACATGCACTTGAAATTTATTTAAAATTAAACAATTTAAAGCTACTACAAATATTCTTAAAATCAGTCAAGTGTACTTAATAGTACAAATATCTTCACATTAATAAATTATGAATTAATTCCATATAGGCCTGGCTTCTTAAGCGCAGTTATGCGTCGTCAGGTGCTTCAGGAAATGGTCCGTTTGCTACCAACAAAGGTCCAATCAAGAATTCGTGCACTTAAAAATATTCAATTGGATCAATTAAAATTGGAATCAGAATTCTATCAAGAGGTTTATCAATTGGAAAAGAAATACCAAGAAAAATATCAGCTGCACTTCGATAAAAGGCAGAAAATTGTTTCTGGCGAAGTTGAACCGTCCAATGAGGAAGCCAAATGGAAGGAAGAAGAGGAAGAGACTGAAATGACAGAAAAAATGAAAGATTTTTCATTGAAAATACAAAAGTAAGTAATATTAATTATGTAGTTTTTTTAGATTAAGTTAGTATTAATGAATGCAAGAAAATTGAAAATTATACATCTTTTTGGTTGTTCCTTAAATTGGGGAAGTGTATGATTCATTTGTAGTATTATCTAACTTACGATCCAGCATTATTTCAGATTGTTTGAGATCTGACTGTTTATATTTAAATCGGCGTTGAACTTGGGATTACTAAATCTTGTTTAATGATAACATTGTTAAAGGTCTTGCCCTTTCCTTGAGAATAATGCATTATCTTTTTTTTTTTTTTTTTTTTGGGACACAAGTAGTTGATTTCAACTTACATATTATCTAGCATTAAGAAATTCTTAATTGTCTCACGACTTAAAATCTAACACAATTTGGAGTTTTAATCTATAAAATCATCAATATTTTTTTTTTTTTTGTACATAAATAAATCTGGACTCGACGGATTGAAAAAAAATTCGCTGATAAGAGAAAATCTACCAAACTTATGAATTTATCATCTTAAATTCCGATTTGTTGCTGAGGAAACGTTAAAATATTTAATAAATATTTTAATTAAAGATTAACCAAGTTTTAGTTTAAGATGATCGCATTAATTTTTTTTCTAATAAAATGTTATGCATTTACAGGAACCTTAAGCCCCACTATCCTGAGGATTGTAAAGGTATTCCCGATTTTTGGCTTACCATATTCCGAAGCTCGGAACTTCTATCAGAGATGGTGCAGGAGCACGATGAACCCGTCTTTAAGAAACTTCGGGATATTAAAATCATTTACCACGAGAGTCCTATGGTAAGTAAAATTTTTGAAATATTTTATCTTAATTTATTGAGAATAGTGTTAATAAGATCTATTGGTCTTATATTATTTTTTAATTATTAAATCAAATATGAATATATTGAAATTATCATCAGTGGAAATTCTGCACTGTTGTTTTGAATAAGAACAAGGTAAAATTTGTTCTAAATTGGTCAGTAGTGCAATAGTAACATGCTTTTAATTTGCAACGACCTTCTACCAAATTCTTACTAGAAGGTTTACTATAACAAAAGCTATAAAACGACCTTTTAACATAAGACAATGTTTAGAGTTATTTTCGAATCGATTAGGCATAAATTAGTAATTTCGCACTATTGTTTTGCATAAGAACAAGGAAAAATTTGTTCTAATTTGTTAATAGTGCAATAATAACATGCTTTTAACTTGCAACAACTTTCTACCAAATTCTTACTAGAAGGTTTACTGAAAAAAGCAATAAAATTTTAACTCTTAATGCAAGAGTTTAAAAATATGGTCTTCATTTTTATTAGTATTCTTTAGAAAGATATAAGTTATAGATATAAATGTATAGAATTAGGAGGTGGAATTATATGTTAAAAATAAGAATTTCAACTACCTCTTTATTAATGTATAAATTTTATTTGCTTTCTTTGCAGTCATTCACCTTAGAATTCCATTTCGATAAGAATGAGTATTTCTCAAATCCAGTTCTTACAAAAACATATTTCCTGAAATCAACTGTGGACGAAGATTATCCGTTTGCATTTGAAGGACCAGAGATTACCCAGTGCACTGTAAGTTAAAGTATCAATATCAAAACATATTTTCGACTTATTTATTTTTGTAGTAATCCCTTGTTTAGTAATATGTGCATATAAAAATGAATTATAAAATATACTAACTTTTCGAAATATTTTTCATATAGGGCTGCACTATTAACTGGGAAAAGGGTATGAATCTAACTGTGAAAACAATTCGCAAAAAGCAAAAGCACAAGGAGCGCGGTGCCGTACGAACCATTACAAAGCAAATTCCGAACGATTCATTCTTTAATTTCTTCAACCCGCCTCAAGCTCCAGAAGATAAAGATGATTTCGATTCTCAAGGAGTAAGTTAATATTAAAAATTTTGCAATCCTTTACAAAGATTTTCTAAAAATGTTTTTTTTTTTCTTTTTTAATCCAGATTCTGTCAACCGATTTCGAAATTGGACACTTCCTTAGGTCTAGAATAATTCCAAAAGCCGTTCTCTACTACACTGGAGACATTGTCGATGAAGACGATGACTACGAAGATGAGGAGGAGGAAGAAGAAGAATCCTCTGAGGAATCAAACGATGAGGAAGGTAATGCTGGAAAACAAAAGACTGCGATTAAAAAGAAACCAACACCAAACGAGTGTCCCAACCAGTGAGGAAGGCAGAGATATAGGGATGAGAGATGGTAGAGCTATTTGTTGTAGATGAGAAAAGATAAAAGGAGTTTAAAAAACAAAATACTGATGGTTCTAAAAGAGGAAGAAGTATATACAAAAAAGAAACACGCACGCTTAAATTAATCTGGAATATTATTTAAAAAAAAAAACGAAAAACATGAAAACAAGGGAAAATAGCAAAAAACCAAAACAAGGACGAATTTATATTTTTTTCCGATGAGATAAGAAGAAAGGTAATCGTAGTTATTCGCTTGTTCAATATTTGTTGATGGTTAGCGTTTGGAAACGTTTTATTTGAAAAATGGGCGCCTCTTCTGAACGATGATGATATGCATTACAATCTCCCAGTCCGCATATAAACACACACACACAGACACACAACAAACACACACACTCCAAATTACTCAGTTGTTTTGTATTCTTTTGTTTTATGTAAATTTAATAAAATTATTTTGTGAAAATGATATTGCGAAAATATACAACAGCTTAAATACTTTATGTAAAAAGTTTTCATATTTATTTTTAGCATGTAGGGTTTTTTGTTTTTTCATCTCAAAAATTGATTTCTCATTATCATTTTTACATTTTTTTTTAATACGAACTGAGCGTGTTAAGAAGAGATCGTTTATATTTCATATTTTCATCAATTCAATACTATTCATACTGGTTTTTAGAATTTGCGGACAATTTCGAATTAAGGCAGCTTTTGCCAACTTGTATCATTGATAACAAGAATCTCTAAAACAAAATAGCGACTAATAGTTTGGTATTTATTATCTGTAATTTATTTATTTATATATTAGATACTGCATCAAAAATTGGATAGCATTTAGCTCGAAACAATCTGTTATTTTCATAGTCGAATTTTAAAAAAAATATTTACTTCAAATCTTATTTCGTTTATTGAAATCTGTTCAAACAGTTAAAGGGTTAAAAACGGTAATGCCCAGCCTATTTACAAATATTACATATTTCGAACAGATTGAAATTGATTATTTATAATTTGCAAGTACACTTTATAAATACGTAGTGTACGGTCCATGGGTTCTTAGCCTAGTATAAGGTCTGGTAACTTATTGGGTAAAATTTTCTTTAGTAAAAATCTGGTAAAAAGTTTCATATGGTAGGGGGAATAAACATTAAAAGTTACCAGACGACCAAGTAAAAATTGGTTAAACCTTCAAAGTCTTGTGTATTTAAATTGTCAAACATGATCAAGATGTCAGAGGAGCAACTTATGGATTTATTTAATATTTTCGAAGATTTTGTAACATGTTTTTTATCTATTTAATATTTTTCCAATAACTTCTGGTCTAAATTGCAACACAAACAGGCATTTCCAAAACAAGTGTTCTAAGGATCCTAGATGAATATTTAAATATGACAAGAATTTATGGAAGGTGGATGCCTCGAATTCTTAGCGCAGTGCAAAAGCAAAGGCGAGTAGAATGTTGTAAGCAATGATTGATTTTTGGAGCTGTATCGTGAGGAATAAAAAGGAGTAATTTAATCAGTTGTGACAGAGGATGAAACTATGATCCAACATCCAGAAGAGATTCAATGGAAAGAAGAACATGTGCGAAAAAAGCAAAAGTCGCTCAAAGCACAAAAAAAAAGTGATGATCAATTTTACAATACAGTCGTTGACGCGAAAGTTTGGAAATAAGGGGGGAATATAGGGAAAAATAAAAGCTAAGAACTAATGCACCGCACTATATAAATAATGGTTTTAAGGACCGAAAGTGGAGAATACAACAAATTCAAGAGAAATAAATATCGCACCGTCCGTACCTATAGGAAATAATATAGGCTAGGAGTTTGTTGTAATATATGTCAGTGAGTACGATAAAAGATTCGAAAACATCAGTTAGAAATCGCAGTTGCAATGCTGAATATGTACTGTCAAGAGGCGTAAGAAGACGTCATTAAAAGCCATAATATTGCTTATAAAGCAGGCGTATATGTGCAGTTGTTAATATGCTTTTGCAACTGCTTTCAATACTGGTAATTAATGGTTCTTGAAAGATCTAACATCAATTCGCATTTTTATCTTAACCAAAAATTTATAATCTATCGACTCTGTAAAGGAAATTATTATTATTTATTACCTTTTGGTTTGGGTCCATGTTGTGCTGTGTGTCCTAAATTTTTAGATCCCAAAGGTATTTCATATACTGCAGTTTCTGGTAATCACTTTAGAATTCTAAGTCGCGATGGATCGAAATCGGATTTTAAATCGTTGGAGAGTTTTCTTACCTCCAAAACTCTTAGCTACAAAACTAAACCCAAACTAATCATATATTTGCGGAAAATTATTCATTATACGCCTTCGCAAGCTTAATTTTATGAATAATGGCCAATATGGCCTCAGTAGCTGCAATCAAGTTACAATTTGTGTACTATCTAAGCAGATTATTTTTTTTATTAAATAGAAAGTAACAAGGATCAATTTTTCTTAAGCTGGATTTTGTTAATTTAGTTTTACTGAATTGTTTTCACATTCCTACAAGTTCATTGTTGGTGGCACCATATGGTGCCCTGCAGCTCGTTTCTGTAATTTCGATTGAGAATATTCTCTATTAAATGACGTCACAAATATTGGTCGTCTTTAAATCGACTGAGCTAAGTTGATTTATTTTCGGATGTACCAGTAAAGAAAGGCATCGTGAATTGAATCAGGTGAAAATTAACGTTCGAATTTGAAACAGAATCTCAAGAGAGGAGAATATAAAAACACAGTGATAGAGAATGACGTCAAAGTGACGTCAAATAGAGAATTTGAATAGAGTTAAAAGTTACAGAAACGAGCTGCTGGTAGTGGATATTCAAAATGAATAATTTTGTCTTATTGTTTGTATTCTGTATTAATGCGATTGTAATAATTTCTGGTTTAGAACTAGAGAAATCTATGAAACTTATGTTTGAATTATCTAAACTAGATAATAATTTCGTGAAACTCATTTATCAGTCAGTATTCATATATTTTAATTAGACGTTTTATCGAGGAATGGCCGTTATTTATTGGGCAAGCGAATTACTAATTAAAAAATGTTGAACCTTCCATTCCATAACTTTTCCATTAAAACAAAAATATTTGTCGAATCATCCTCTTAAAGTGTGCGTAACTGTGTTATAATCTCTCACCCTATAATTAAGAAATTCTTAAGAATAAAAAGAAGTTCTTTTCCTCCCTGGAAAACGAGCTAAAAGTTATGACCAAAAAAAAATTAAAAAAAGAGAAACCATTCGAGCTGCATTCAAGTACATTTTTCGGTTAAACCATTTCTTGCTGAATTTAAAATTCAAACTGTCGTCAATTGGTTTTTATTTGTTAATTGTTTCGGGCGTTTACAAAATTTTTAAACAGACACAAAAGTAAAAGGCGCAGTCGAAACTATTTAAGAGTTAGATTTGGTTAACGCTTAGAAGTAAGATTTTTCTAAAACATATTCTATATATTTTTTGGTAGATTTACGAGTTATTTTTCTTGAGATATTCTATAGCTAGATGGTAAGAAAAAAATAAGAAAAATAATAAAACTTTGCGTCGTACAGGTCCAGAGAGGTGCAATGTAAAATTTAAACGAAGAAAATGAAAAATATATTAACTCATTTGACTAAAATGGCTGTAAGTGATCCGCATTTGAGACCTGGATTCACAAAAAAAATTTCCAACAGAATAATACAAAAAAAAAAACGTAAAGAGTGACGATTGTTCGACTCCGACACACTTAAGCAACACACACCAACAACCACAATGTCCATGCAACTACATGCATTTATATATATGTATATATATATATTATATATATATATTATATATATATATTATATATATATATTATATATATATATTATATATATATATTATATATATATATTATATATATATAGTGAATGTACGTATAGACGCATTGTAGCTGAGCAGTTTATGGTTTTGTTCCGTGATTGAATTTACCGCTGAAGCGATAACTTGTAATACAAATATTTATGTTAAATTACTGCTCCCTCATTTCATATGTGTTTTTATATTTAAAGAAAGAGTTGTAGGGAAAATAAATATTTAAAACTTACCCTAATGTGTCTTTTTACTACTTTCAATTCACTTTTAAAAAGACGTTTTTGCTCACCATCATCGTTGGTTTGAATAAATAATTTTTTTATCGTCTTAAAATATATTCCAAAAGTTGTTTTTTAAAATTCGAATACAATAGGCCCCCTTATAACACGGGTTCATATAACATGGAGTCATATAACATTCGTATAATACGCTAAAAGAGGATCGCATAACACTGTAGACAAAAACTTTTATTATTCAACGCCCACAAAAATTGTTGCCATGTAGTTTTTAAGCCTGATTATTAAGCCCTTTCGGTCCTAACGCCGCCTTTAGTTGGTATCCACGAAACATTCTCTGGGTACGACCGCCGCCTAAAGTCGGCATTCACAGAAAGTTCTGTGAGTATAGCCGCCGCCTTCTAGTTGTCATTAAGGACGGCAGTGGAAGCTTTCTTTAGATGCCGTCGGCCGGGGGCCCGAGCTTTCTATGAATGCCTGTTATAAGTAATTTAACTTGGAATGCTTTTTATGCAATGCCATGCCGTGCAAGTGCAACCGCATTCGTGGAAAACTTTATCGTACAGGGAATCTATCACCGGGGCCAACTGTGACGTACCGCGTACCGCAAGGGTTAGATAAAGTTATTTCAAATATAACAAATAAGTTAATCGCTTTGGTCTGTGGCTCATGTGTATAGTCTAAATGACTGGTATACCATTTCATGAATTCCACTGGAGTTCTGTCTTTCAGTTTTCGACAATTACTCTAGTGGAAATCTGGGTATCATGATATTCACTGAAATGTTAAAGAGTGACTGCAAAAAAAGGTTTTTTAGCCTTTTTTTCAAACACCTGTAACTTTGACTGGAATTAATAAAATGTGTAAGTGCTTAAAAATGTTATCTGGTCATTAACTTGTGTAAAAACAAGATTTATTCTTCTAGAAGCTAAACATCTCCTTAACCAAAGGATTAACTACCCCACTTATTTTTGCATCACGCTGCTGCGAGAATTAGATTAAGAGCCCTATTATGAAAATCGATTTCTGTCGACTCGACTAGCGAAGACACTAATTTTCTTATCATCCCAGCTTTGAAAATGTGTCTTCGCTAGTCGAGTTTCAAAGTTGCTTCTACCAAGCAACTTAAATATAAGTTCATTTTGCATGCGGTTGGTAAGACGGCGCGTAGCCTAGTGGGCAGCGTGACGTAGCTGCTCGCACGTAGCCGGTCAGGGCTCGATTCCTGCTAACGTTAGTTTTTTTTTTCTTTTATCATACAAGTCACAAATGATGTAATTAATTTTTCCTAGTAATATAAACAGGAAAAAATATCAATAAAAACGTTCATAATTCTTGAGTAAATAATAATATATTAACATATACGGCTTTTATAAAATTCGTGAATAAATTCTTTAATTTCATAAAACAATAAATAAACAATTGATTAATTAATTATTTACACTGATTTTAATTTTTTTTAGGTACCTTTGCTTCAAAATTATCCAAGTAATATACAAAGAAAAAAATATCAGTGAAAATGTTGTTAATTTTTTGTAAATTAAAATAATATGTACTTCATTCATAGAATTGATGAATAAATTTTCTAATTTCACTAAAAAAAAAAAATAATAATAATAATAATAAAAATGTACGTTAGCAGAAATCGCACCCTGGACGTCTGCGTGCGAGACACGTCACGCTGCCCAATAGGCTACGCGCCGTCTTGCCAAGCATGCAAAATGAACTTATATTTAAGTAGCTTGGTAGAAGCAACTTTGAAACTATTGAGCGTTGCGTGAATTCCTTTTCGGTAATTACTCACTTACTCAAATGTAACAACATATATAAAAATCATTAAAATCAGAGGCGGACAATCTTGGCGGTCTCCTTGTTAAATTTAAAATCATTATTTTTTTCTTAATAAAAAAATTAATTTGTATAATTCAAAAGAGGAATAAATTACTTTTAAAATTCCAGAAAAAAAGGTGTCTTTTTACTTCCTCCCTTGAAAATTAGCTAATTTAGGGGATTCCCTGGCTTTTTCGTTCATCCAAAATCATTTGTAGTGCTTGAATCAAACAGTTGCAGCTCTACAATCTGGCAATGCTGCTCTCTGTTCCCATATAAATTGAAAGTCGTAAACATAACCTGTACAGCACCGTTAGGATCAGGAAGTGGTCGTTAATTTCGTCCCTGAGGACTCGAGACATTTTCCAGCGTTTTTATTCCCCGGAGGAGGTTTTTCAAGGACGCCAAATGGCCAAACATGCCGCTGTTCTTCAGAATTACAATCAGGAGCTGGTGAAACGTAAGTGCGCGGCCCTAACGTCATGAAAGCGCTTGTTTTTCATATTTTCCTTTCTTCCAGACATCGAGCACCTGCGGACGCAGCGGGAGAAACTAAAAATCGCCGTCGCTAAGGAGGAGCAGGACAAAGCTGCGGTGGGGCCCAATTTGATGATAGCTGCGCTGGTCAAGTGATTTATTAATGTCAATTTTCAATTTTTACTCTTCAAGATTTTGGACCAAATCGAGATTTTGAATCAACGCCTGGTCGCGGTCACTGGGAGCATCGACGAGAAGATTCACATGCTGAACGACTGCGAGAAGACGTTGTCGGAGGCAGAAAATGGGCTGGTTAAGGTAGGGAAATTGTTGGGTTTATAACAATTTGATCGTTGAGCTTAAGAAGGTAATTTTCAGATAATTGAGAGCTCTCAAGTGCTCCTTACTTTGGTCCAACGCGAGTCGGAGTTGTTCAAGTTCTAATTCGGGGATCTGGCGGATGAGCACTGCCTGTTTTAACGATTGTTTTAAGGTCCTGTAAGTTATGTAGTCCTTGTATGTAAATTATTTCGGAGGAATGTAGATTTTGTACAGAACCCATGTTTTCAATTTGGAGGGATTGTGATTTTGAAACATTTGTTACTTTTGTATCTTTTAAAATATTTAAAGATTCGGCTGGAGTTTCGAAAATATCCTTAACTCTCACATCAGATAATAATACATAAATGAATTTTTGGCGTATTTAAGTAATAGGGGTTGAAAAATATTTGTTTTGCTAAAATTGGATTTTTTTGGACGTGAGCAAGTCTACTTCACGGCTTGTTATACTTTTCCAGGGTTTTGATTATTCTCTTTGCAAACATTAATACTTAAAAAAAAAAAGTAGTATTCTGCAGCTCCGTTTTTGTAAATGTATGAACGTAGAATCATCATGCAAAATAGTTTTACCAACAGTTCCCTTAATTGAAGATATTCCTTGTACAAATTGTTTGTTTTACTGTAAGCAGATGAGTCGAAAATATAATACAATTCATATTAATTTAAATACATATTTTCAAATTAGTCAAATGATCCCCAAATTTCAATTACACATCAAATGAAGATTTGGGGATTATGTGCAGGGTAATTTCGCAGGAAATCCTTCTGCGACTCGTGTACAAAGTGGATATGTAGTGGATTTTAAGTTACTGATTTCAAATCTTGTGCTCGATTCGGAGAATTTAAAATAGAGGTCCCTTCATACTAACTTTTATTGAAATTTCTCAAGCATAGGTACATATATGGAGGTTTTTGGGCCTATTTGTTTCAAATTTGGTACTCAACTTTGAAAATTCAACATATCGAATTCAAAATGATGATGATTTTCAACCCAAAACGTTAAATTGTGATTTCGCTGATTTCTTATTTGGTACCAAAAGTCGTATCGTACTCTTTGTTCATTGTAAATCTCTGCAAAAAGCCTACTCATTTTTTTCTTAAAAGATCCTCACTCATAGTGCATGTGTATAAATGAAATTATCATTCTGTGTTCCTAAAAAATTCCGGAAGGTATAAATGGATATCACTTGGTTTATTCGGATTAATCTACTGTCGGGCATGACCACGGGTTGGTGTTTCGTAAATTGTTTTGTAACTGCTTTACTTAAGTGTTTTTTGAATTTTTGATTTCAAATTTAATGTCTAATTTTAAAAAGACAGCATATTATTATACATAGTGAAAGTAGCAGTCTCTTAATGCTGAATTTTATTTTAATCTCATAAAAATGGCTATGTGGGTGTTTCTAACATCTCTAATTTTGAATTCATTGATCAGTATTAAAAAGTAAAGATTGGTATCCCACATGACATCCTAAAGAACCTTGGTTCCTACTTTAAGAGATTTGGGGGTGGTTGATCCTGAACGATGAATTCTGAGTGTTAAATTTAACACGATTCCATCAGTTCAATTTTCGAAGTGATTACAGATATCTAGTAAAATTTTCGGATGTAATATTGGAAGTAGCAACGAAGGATTCCAAAGTGAAATTCATTTTATGATTTTTATAGTATCAAACTTATTTTTATTCATTCAAGAATTCATCTACAACTGACTACTACAATAGTTAGATAAATTAAACCTTAACGAAGCTGATTTTTTAAATTGTGCTTAGTTAAATTAAAATCAATGACATCGAATTTGCTATTGAAAAGACGAGACATTGAGGAGGTTGGCATCTGTATCCCGTAATTAGTACTATGTTGAGAAACATCGAAAAAGTCATAGTTCCTAAAAGAGCGAGGAGGGACAGGAATATTGAACGACGAAAGTAATTCAGCAGAATTAATACTATCCTGCATACAGTCAAAAGCAAAATCAAAATTCAGGCATTCTTTCGTTTATTCTCAAATTTATTTTCCTAAAAGGTTTTTTACTTCAAAAATTGTACACGAACTCCAAAGTTTTGTCGTGTGTTCCACAAGAAGTTTGTATTAATTAATAAGGCCCCTAAGTCCCTTGGAAGAAAAGATTAAAAAGAAAACGCTCTTAGTTTTGGTTTTGGCATCACTCGTTTACTAATTGCTTAAAAAACTTTAACAAATAAGGTCAAATGCTTCGCTCTATCACCATCGATTAATGCTGGTCTTCTTACTTTACGCGTGGCCAGAGGCCCGTGTTTCGGTCCAGACGCGGACCAAATCAACAGCATTCTCATACCCATGAGAGGCGATCACATAGCGATAGCTGTGGGGCCCCGTGTAGACCGCCTTATGAAAATGGAACTCCTCACAGTGGAACGGATCAATTTTCGCCTTGAGGGCGACAATTCCCAGGTAGACGTCGTCGAACCGAAAGTGCTTCGTATACATGCTTACGTAGTACATCTCGAGAAGGGCTTCCCTGGACAAAATGTAGGCGCCCGCTGTAATATAGGGGGGCCACAAGTGGTACGGATACTCAGCGAGGCTAACATACCATTTGCTCGGCTTGTGACGATGTGGCGCTGAATGAAATATAAAACCGGCAAAAAGTTTGGCATCAGGCGGGAGCTCCATATCCATTAAATGTCGTTTTTTGCGGCGCAGTGTCTGCCGATGGGGGCGCATCTCTTTTTCGTAGGCGGCTGGTCCTTTTACCACAAATTTCTCGAGATGATGAAAATGTTTCTTTTGATCCACCGAATTTAGACCTTGAGCGAGCGCCTTGTGGGCGTCTTTTATGAGCTCAAGATTGGCTGAGGTGTTCCTCAAATCGGATTGATTGAGTCGCCTGGCCAATTTGCGAAGCGTTTCATCAGCTTCTTCCAGGTACTCTGGATATTTTGTAGGGTTACGTATAAAGCGGAGTACGTTTTTCGCTGAAATGTAGAAATCATCGTCGACAAACATGAAGAAGCGACTTCGGGGACAAAATTTAACCGCCCATTGGAATCCCATCATTGTTTTCACCGTGTTATTGAAGTATGCGTCCACGTAATTCGCCTGGACAATGTCTTTGTACTGCTCGGATTCGATATCGATGTGTTTCTGGAGTTCCCTGTTGTCCCCCAGGCCTAAGAGGAACACCGTGCGGACTACCACGTCTGAGAATCGTCTCTCGTAGCCCCACGTCTTCCGAATGGCGCCTCGTTGTTCGAAATTCTTCAGCGATGATTTGACGAGGAACACCAACTTCGGATTGATTGGAGCCCCATCTTCTCGGCACTTGTCCCGGCAATCCTTAAGGAATGAGAAATTGTAGATGTTTATCGGTTCCACCTCCTTCTCCTGGTTGAAGCGGATTTGGTGGGCATACCGGAGCACGTCCCCATCCAGCGGGTAACGGAAGTGCCTGTAGTAATCCAGCTCGAACATGTGAGTGAAGGCCCCAAAACAATCGAGCAGGAGCAGCGTGAGGCCTGTGAAAAAGACGAATTTCACTTTGGATCGCACACATGCTCGTGGCAACATCTTGGCTTAATTGTGGCACTGTTACATGTCTCGTGGGTATGTCTTATTAATTTTTAATTTAATTATAACACTGTCGGTTCTCTCATCGACGGAATTGGCACGCGTTTGTTTTGTATACACAAGTTTGACAGCTTGAATTTGACACTGACAGATGACGGAATCGTGCGATATAAGAGGATACGAAGTATGTTTGTCAGATGTTGACACTTTTCGTGACGGAATGATTGCAAATTTTGCTTGGAAAAGCGGGGGAAAATTTTTTAAATTAATTATTTTCAAATAGTTTCGGTAAATTACAATACATTAAATGATAATTCGCCATAGGAACAAGTTAAGATTACGGTTACCTCTCGGATTTTAACGAAACTCGGTAGAAACGTTCGTCTAGGCTTAGAACGAACGAATATGCAAAAATTTTTTGTCGGAAAGCTCAACTTTCTGAGAAATTCAACTTTGAATTTCTAAAAAAGTCGCTGTCACGACTAAAAATTTTTGCATTATTTCTCCCGATTTCGATTAATATCGCGATCGGTAACCGCACTACACTTCACTAAACTCCACAAAACACTATTTCCATTAGTTTTATCCAGCGTTGGATGCGTAAGAAACCCTAAAAAGAGAAAAATTTGCGTTAATTTTTAACACTTACCTTTACTCCGGTGACATCTCCCTAGAACTGTCTTTTTTGTGGAACGTGGAACCCACAACGCATTCTACCTCTAATTTTCATGCGTTCAGAAAATTAGATAACATGCATTCGCAATGTAATAAGACCAGCGAAATATAGAATAATTTTTAAGAAATATTTATGTTATTCGTATTAACAATAATGTTTAAAGAATAACTTGTTTTAATTAAAGGACCCAGGACTTCGATAAGATGCCTTGCATCTTGTGCTTCGTGAAGGATATCCTCCATATTAATATGTTTTCTAGCCTAATATAATTAAAAAATTTCAAATTACGAACTGCCTATTTACGAGGAATTTTGCTTTTACAAACTGTCTGTTAAGAGGGAATTTTCCGTTTACAAATTGTCTATTAACTAGGAATTTCCCTTTTACAAACTGCCTATTAACTAGGAATCTCCCTTTTACAAACTGCCTATTAGAGGGAATTTTCCTTTTACAAACTGCCTATTAGAGAGAATTTTCCTTTTACAAACTGCCTATTAACTAGGAATTTCCCTTTTACAAACTATCTATTAGAGGGAACTTGTTCCATTGTTTTAATTAAAGGACCCAATAAATGCAAAATATTTCACAAACTTTTATGTTTTTCTTTTATACATTTTTCGAATCTATCTTGCAGCAGATAAGTTTGATAACGGTTAAATCCTTCCTGTCTATTCGAGTTTTCGGTACAGATAGAACGTGAGATTTTTCAAAAGTGAATTTGTGATTTTTTCAAAGTTCCAAAGTTAAATATTGTAGTTGAAATGGTATGTATAGCATTTCCGATTTCTCGGGCTTTATAAATATGTATAAATAAATCCAATTCAGTGATATTAAAAGGAATTACAATGAATGCTTCTAGATTGCTATTTAACTGTAATTCCATGTAATATCACTGAATTGAGTTAATAAAGATTTTGCATGAGAAAAACTTCCAGTTAATAGAGAGTTCGTAAAAGGAAAATTCCCTCTAATAGGCAGTTTGTAAAAGGAAAATTCCCTCTAATAGGCAGTTTGTAAAAGGAAAATTCTCTCTAATAGGCAGTTTGTAAAAGGGAAATTCCTAGTTAATAGGCAGCTTGTAAAAGGGAAATTCCTAGTTAATAGACAGTTTGTAAAAGGGAAATTCCTAGTTAATAGACAGTAATTCCTAATTAATAGACAGTTTGTAAAAGGAAAATTCCCTCTAATAGATAGTTTGTAAAAGGGAAATTCCTAGTTAATAGGCAGTTTGTAAAAGAAAAATTCTCTCTAATAGGCAGTTTGTAAAAGGAAAATTCAGTCTAATAGGCAGTTTGTAAAAGGGAAATTCCTAGTTAATAGGCAGCTTGTAAAAGGGAAATTCCTAGTTAATAGGCAGTTTGTAAAAGGGAAATTCCTAGTTAATAGACAGTTTGTAAAAGGGAAATTCCTAGTTAATAGACAGTAATTCCTAATTAATAGACAGTTTGTAAAAGGAAAATTCCCTCTAATAGGCAGTTTGTAAAAGGGAAATTCCTAGTTAATAGGCAGCTTGTAAAAGGGAAATTCCTAGTTAATAGGCAGTTTGTAAAAGGGAAATTCCTAGTTAATAGACAGTTTGTAAAAGGGAAATTCCTAGTTAATAGACAGTAATTCCTAATTAATAGACAGTTTGTAAAAGGAAAATTCCCTCTAATAGATAGTTTGTAAAAGGGAAATTCCTAGTTAATAGGCAGTAATTCCTAATTAATAGACAGTTTGTAAAAGGAAAATTCCCTCTAATAGATAGTTTGTAAAAGGGAAATTCCTAGTTAATAGGCAGTTTGTAAAAGGAAAATTCTCTCTAATAGGCAGTTTGTAAAAGGAAAATTCCCTCTAATAGGCAGTTTGTAAAAGGGAAATTCCTAGTTAATAGGCAGTTTGTAAAAGGGAAATTCCTAGTTAATAGACAATTTGTAAACGGAAAATTCCCTCTTAACAGACAGTTTGTAAAAGCAAAATTCCTCGTAAATAGGCAGTTCGTAATTTGAAATTTTTTAATTATATTAGGCTACAAAACATATTAATATGGAGGATATCCTTCACGAAGCACAAGATGCAAGGCATCTTATCGAAGTCCTGGGTCCTTTAATTAAAACAAGTTATTCTTTAAACATTATTGTTAATACGAATAACATAAATATTTCTTAAAAATTATTCTATATTTCGCTGGTCTTATTACATTGCGAATGCATGTTATCTAATTTTCTGAACGCATGAAAATTAGAGGTAGAATGCGTTGTGGGTTCCACGTTCCACAAAAAAGACAGTTCTAGGGAGATGTCACCGGAGTAAAGGTAAGTGTTAAAAATTAACGCAAATTTTTCTCTTTTTAGGGTTTCGTACGCATCCAACGCTGGATAAAACTAATGGAAATAGTGTTTTGTGGAGTTTAGTGAAGTGTAGTGCGGTTACCGATCGCGATATTAATCGAAATCGGGAGAAATAATGCAAAAATTTTTAGTCGTGACAGCGACTTTTTTAGAAATTCAAAGTTGAATTTCTCAGAAAGTTGAGCTTTCCGACAAAAAATTTTTGCATATTCGTTCGTTCTAAGCCTAGACGAACGTTTCTACCGAGTTTCATTAAAATCCGAGAGGTAACCGTAATCTTAACTTAAGCCTCGCCATATCTTACATTATTTATTAATATACATTTATTGGACGTTTTTTCAAATATTTCTTTATCATACGAAAATTTATTTTAATGATATAATATTTTAAGAACTGAAATTATACATATTGGTTTTTCTAAAAAGAATTTTTTTTTTCAAATAGGGCTGTGATAGGGCTGCCGCAATTAGATCCCTTTAAAAAACGATTGACAGAAAATCTCAGCTGTCCATGAGTGCGAATGAAAGAAATATCAACCCATATTCTTGTCTGTGGAATGGAGGGGACTTAGGGATTGGAAAGGATAAGAAAAGGATAGAAAGATGAGTTTCTCACTCGCACCCGCAGGACCACTGACATATAAGAACTGGACTGCTGATCCCGTACAAAAACTCACATCAAAAATAAACCAAATTTTGACCGAATTCTAACTATCTCGCTCTTGCTTAAGTCCCGGAAGTAGACAACTTTACAAAAAAAATGTCCAATAGCCAAATGAAGGTGGCGCTATGTATGTGCACTTCTTTTGGTTTTTTCTAGTATCTTCGCATGTGATACATCTTTTTGATATCCCCAATAGATAAATAAAAGTAAACACATGCTTTTTGCACATCAGCCTTTACAAGTTGCCCGCCAACTCATCATTTTCCGTTGCAACTAGCTGTTAGAATAGTTTTACGATGTCCAACAGATGGCTATTTCATTTTGTGATACAACTTTTAGCTTTGGTTGGTATATATGAGAAATATGAAGGTATTATTATTATTATTATTATTGTTAGGGGTGACCCTCATGGTGGGCACTGCGACCAGGCGGTTTTTTGTGCCGAATCCCCTTTACAGTAAAAGACGATCTGCTACCCTAAGGAACGCCAGAAGGTCTTTTACAGAAGATGAACGAGCTTCAGCCGAGTCCAGGAACTCTTGACCGAAGATCCCTCTTCTTAACCGTGCTAAAGCCGAAATATGAAGGTAAGACAACGGCATTATATATCTATCTCTGTTATTCATAAGTCCCCAGCTGATTGCCGCGATTTATGAAAAAACTTAAAATTGAGCGTGATATGAAAGAAATCGGTTCGTGAAAGCTCAATTATTTTTAATTTGCGTCAGTTTAAACATAATTGTACGGTATTTTAGGGCATTTTTAATAGCATAATTTGCTCTATGAGGATTGAGCCTGTGCTAAAAATGGTTTCATTTTTCAGACGACGGTTAGCAGTCCAGTTCTTTCATGTCAGTGTGCAGGACCAATGAGGAGCTCCTAGAATCAACTTTGGGAGCTCTCGGGAGCCAAAAGAGCAGAGTTTGTCCGGCCCTGCCGGAGAATGTTTGATGGATGTCGACTATAACGGTTAAAATTGTTAACTTCTCACAAAATATTTTCCACAAGAACCGCGCTACTTTTTAAAATTTTTTATCTATAGAAATATTTCAAAGAAGGTCCAATAAACCATATTTTAACAACACTTTGAATTAATTTGAGCGGTTTTAATTTTAATTTAATAATTTCCTCGCGAGTTTTTACTTTGCAAATTCAAATCGTAATATTTAATTTTCTTTAGCACGAATTTTTTCCCTGAACAGTTTTTACATTTCATAAAAGAAAACTTCATCACTTGTATTGCCAAAAGCGATCTGTTTAATTTATAATTATTGATAAAAACCTTTAAAAAAATATCGCTTTAAGGGATTTTCCCACCGTGACGTATTTTGGCATAACCAAACCTTTAAATGGCTAATCAAAGTCCCATATCATGATCAGGCCCCTATCACTCGTGTTCAAGGACGAATTTTTAATGACCCCATCCGCTACGCGGCGCTGATGGTACTTGTAGGCGAAATATGGCGGGATTTTGAAAATATTTTTTTTTCCCATATAATATCAGATGGTGGAAAATGTTTTCTACAAATTCTATGATGATCTTTAAGATCTTTTCGATCCAATTCCGAATCCATTTAATAAAATCCAAAAAGTAAAAACTAAATTTGCACAACTTCGAAATCACAATTGCGATGACAACCATTCAAATAACTTGATATTCGCGCTCGTTCATCCTACAAGGACAGTATGCGCCACCTAGCGGAGTAGTTTCCGGTGGCGACACTAAAAGTCCACTTTTTTTTGACAGCTTCATAGAGAGTGATAGGGGGCTGATCATGATCGTGGGATTTGACATTGACAGCTGATGGATGCGAAAGCATTACCAGATGGAAAGAGGATTTCTTTTTAAACGAGCATTTCTCGGCTTTTGCAGGGGCGAGTTGCGCACCCCAAAAACTGTAGTAATTTGCATAGAAGAATTTTACCATTATTTCTGAAAATTAGGAATATTTCGTTTTTTCCCGGAAATATAACCGAAACATTTTCTTTATAATTTTTAATTAAAGTCAATTTCTTTGCTAATTTTCGAATTCTGACTGTTTTTCTCCTCGAAATTACCTGAAAACTTCCAAGAACTACTTCCCCCCAAAATCTCACTAAATAAAAAATCCCTTTAAAGAATTCCTGTCTCCTCCCCCACCAAAGCGAATGTGCTGCCTCGTAACAATTCAGTGGCAAGTACACGATGACGTTTCCTTCACCCGAAGAGGTGGTTTTTTTTTCATCCGGGAGAGGGGAATTTTTGTTGTTTTTACTTTTGTGAAAAACTCGACAGTCAATTTAAGCTTTCTAAAATGATTGTAATCGCCGGGTACGTGGAATAAGTGAAATTGTGTTAATTAAACGGTATAAGAGTGGAATAACGTGAAAATTTCGCCGCCCAGGCTGTCGCAGAGGGCCTAAATTGCCTTCAGAAAGAAAGCAGTTCATCGACCTCGAAAGTCACTGACAGCTCGCGAGACTTTTTCCCTCAACGTAACATAAATTTCAGATTGCGGCCGTGTGTGTGTGTGTGTATATACACAAGTTGTATATGAAGAAGTGTGAACACGTAACAGCGGGCCACGAGCGTAATGTTTGTGTGTGCAATTGTGTGAGGCGTGAATTTTTTTTTGGAAATTCTAATTCGGTCCGTGAGGAGAGCGAAATTTTGTGGGTACATGCAATTTGTGGTGATTGCACGACGATTTTAGGTGTGATTTAATTGATTTATTTGTGCGAATTGTCTATTTATCCGGCTACGCACCCTCCTGAGGCTCAGGCGCACGCACTCACACAGGCAGAGCTGTTGAAAAGAGGCCGCGCGGCGGTGGGAAACACGTAAAATGGATGCCAATGACAGAGGTGAGTTTGGGTGGTGTGCGGTGGCTTCGTGCTCCACTTTCGGGCCACTTTGATTTGGTGGCGGGTTCGACGGCGTTAACCTGTTGATTGGCGCATTTCGCTGGACAGGAAGACGATGGAGCCGGTCGGATGGCGGCCACGATTTGGCGCGTGCACGCGTGACGGGGCTGAAAGGGTCCTCCGCGGGGCTGCTCTTATTTGTCACGATTTCTACAGGTGCTCTGTATTGTATGATGGAAGGGCTGTGTGTGGGGAGAGGTCTGAAGCTGTAGTGGAATACAGTCGACTGCAAATTCAAGGAGACGAATTTTAATTTGAGCGCGAAATTTGAACACGTGGAAATTTTCAGATTTATTGAAAATTCTCAGATAGAATGTGGGAAAATAAAATCTGAATCAACCTTTTTAATAATTTTATAATTTATAGAAGCTTGGAGTATTTCTTCCCATCTAACAGCTACTGTAGGTATAACTTGTCATTAGTTGTCCATCTTACATGGAAGGTATCCTCCCGAAGTGTCACCGCCGATTTTGTTGCAACTCGAAATTGTTATTCTACATAAAATATTAAGAGATACATTTTTATTATTTTTTTCAGATAAGCCTTTTTTGGGATCCATAATAAAAAAAAAAAAAAAAACAATTTGAACGAACTTGGACGATCACGATAATTTTAATAGAACCTTTGAGAATAAGAATTCACCAAGTTCTGAACACAATCCTTTCCATAAAAAGTTTTATGAAAACAGAATAAAATCGCAATTTTTTTAATAAAAATATCGATAAATTTTTAACTTGAGACCGTCTGCCTATTACATGTTTGGACATATCTTAACAAGTTGGGTATTGTTGGAACTGTGCTCTCCTTCTCTTTTGAATGAGTCCTTGTTCGATATCCTGCGATGTCCTTACAAGCGAACCACAAAAAAACATTCAACAGCTATTTTGAGGAGGAGGAGGCACTTTAGGAGAGGGGAAGGGGGTCAAAAACAAATGTTTGCTCAGGACATTCCAAGGAATCGAGTGTTATAGCGTTTCCTACGTTGAATCTGGACATCCTATATATAAAAGCTTGATTTAAAAACTTCTTTTTTCACTTTTACATATTATTATTTATATTTTATTTATTTATTTTATATTTTATCATATTCTAATCGTCAAATCCTTTCACTAGATACCTATATTAAGTTGATTGTTAACCCTTTGCCTTAAAACAACGTGTGGGAGACGTGATCATACTTCTGTGCCTAAAATTGGGAATCACGTATCAGACACGTGAATCACCACGCATCAGAAAAGCTTTCATCAAAAGTGGCACACACAATCGTCGTTTGATTCATAAGGCAAGGGGTTAAGATAAAGATAATTACCTATCTTAGGGCGTATGCCATATTGGGTTTAAAATAACGTCACATATACTGTGTTTCCATGCAGGGTTCAACTCGAGTTGAACTCGAATTAGTGTTCATGGAAACAAGGGTTGAGTTGAGTTTCGTTAAATCCAAGTCAACTCCACGAAACTAGTCGGGTTGAGTTGGGGTTAGCTTCAAATGTCATTCCAGTTTATTTTGTCAACTCAACTCCAAGTTGCTCATGGAAACAGTTCAGGTTTAGCGGACATTTTCTTAACTCAACGAAAACTCAACTCCAACTCAACCCTGTGCATGGAAACATGGTAATAGCCTATCATATTCTACTCGTCAAACCCTTTCATTTGACACCAATGTCAATAATGGGTGTTGTGAAGAAAAAAGGTAACCCGCTATTTTGGGGCATCCGCCATATTGGATTTAAAACGATATTAGATTGTACACTATTACTGTATTGTATTGTCACATGACTTATGAAAGGCTGTCAAATTTTATCAAAATCGGTTAGTAGGATGTGAGATAAAATTCGAGTACAAATTTTGAACCGAAAATACATACGAACCACTCAAGTTAAATAAAAGCTTGTAAAAAATAGAAAGAACAAATCTATCTCGAATCACTTTCAAGATATTAAAAAAAAAAAAAATTGTTTTGAGAATTATTGACTATTTGTGGCCAAATTTCCCCGGAATTGGGGCTGTTGAAATGTGAGAAATTGTAGAAAAGTATATTATGGTTAAAATGTAGAAAAGTATATTATGGTTGAACATTCTACCTGAATGGTTCAAATGTTCGCAGCTACACCAATTGAGTTCTGGGAAATCAAGGTCTCAATTACATATGATGTGTTATCCCCACTCAAAAGTATAGAGAGATCTTGAAGAAGAAGATAAAAAATATGCTTGTGATTATATAATTAGCACTGACTCGAGAACTATATTGAAAATTGTAAAAATCAGTTCCACCATATAATAATCTTCAATCAATAGACAGTTTGTAAAGGATGGGCCATCTCTTGGTTTCTTTTTAAATTGCATGTTATTTTGATACAGACAGTTCTTTTGACTACAAAAAATTGACACAAACACAATATCATACCTCTGCCGTATTAAGTAAATAGTTTTACGTATGAACAACGTTGGCAAATATTGAAAACTTATTTTCAAAGTGAGTGCTATGTTGCCGAAACTGCCAATTTTGAAAAGAAATTTCGGCTGGGGTGTAAAATGACCACCACAAATGGATTTTTTTTGTGTGGGGATTCAGTTTAGGATAACACCTAAGCTTCTATCCACACAATAATATTGAATAGAGAGAGAATATTACTCTGGGGCACATAGGAAGTTACGTTCACTATTGCAATGAAAGAGCTCCGCGAAAAAAAACTCGTTGCCTACGACCAGATAAATAAGACTCTATGATTCTATGAAATGTTAAACACATCAAATTGACGGTCTCCATAAATCTACAATTTAAGTAATATCAAATTTAAGTACAAGTTAGAAACTAATATTATTATTTTCGAAAACTAGTTAGGGTTACTTACACCCCTATTATTCATTTCGACGGAATTGAAATCCGTTCGGAATGTAGGATATTCAAAAGCAGGCTGGCACTGTCAGAAAACTCGACAATTGCTAAACTTTTAAAATGTTCCAGCCTGCTTTCAAATTTCCTACATTCCGAACGGATTTCAATTCCGTCGGAATGAAGAATAGGGGTGTTAGTTCCCGTTGACCTAGAATCTGTAAATTTGGCGAAAATCATTAATTTCTAATTCTGTGCGGAATTATTTTTTGCGGAGTTTATTTTGCGAATTTTCAAAAGTTGTTCAGTGTCTGATACTGAGTAACCCCCACAAGAGCTAATTTTTTAATATCCTCATGGGTCTTTTTGGATTTTTGGAATTCAAGCAGTAACATTTTTCTTAAATTCAAATATGTAAAGAATAACATAAGAGGCCTTTTAAAACAAACTTGAATAATAAAACGCCAAGTCCGTGTTCTTATCCGCCCCAATTTCAGACCGGATTGATATCCAGACAGAGAGATGTTCTGAACCAGTTGGACTTGCCCTAGATCCTAGATCAAGAAAATAGCCCTGTAAAAAAAGGTAATTACTCGGCCATTGTTCCTGTTTATCGGAGATTGTACCCTTGTCCTTTCCTTCCTTCAGATTTCAGAACAATTAACAATGAATTGTACTTCCACTGTCCAGTCATTCTGATTACCCAATGCCCGGAATACATTACGAAGAATTTGCATATTTAAAAAATCCGCACAATACGCAGCGCAGCGCTGCTCATCGTGTGTCGGGATGGGAGCCCCCCTCTACAGTGGCGAATAAGGTATGACGTCATGATCCTACCCTAATCAAAAAAATATTCAAGGTCAACAGGCGGAGTGTACTGCGCGGCTGCGGCCTCCCTCCCTCTCAGCGAGACGGCCGATCCCTTTTGCATGTCTGTCTGTCGGTCTGAGCGGGGCAACGGAGGTTCCGTCATCATCAGCAGCGACGACTGTTTTTCTCACGGTTGTGGCGAGGTCCAGGTATTATGCAATGGCGGCAGCGAACGCGCCGATCCAGCAAATTGCATGAACTTGGTATTCTCCAGCGGAGCCGCGCTTTTAACCTTCGCGAAATGGTGCATATGGCGATGCGTTAGTTTCCTGCACCGTGAAATGGTCAAGGCGGGACCGGGCAGAGGAGAGATTGAGGGAATCGTCCGAAGAGCCCTCGGAGCCCCTTTTCACATGCTTTTGTGGCGTGCACACACCGTGAACTTGAGTTTGAATTAGCATCAGCGCCCTTTACGCCCCTTGTCCAAGACTCGAGCAATTTTCTATGCAAGTCAGGCCATGTTCGCAGTGCACTAGGTGCATTAGCAAAAGCTTCTCAGCTCCGGATTTTTACATCGTCAGGGACAGAGGAGACAGAGGAAACTTCGGAGACAAGGTGGTGGCGGGGTGCTCAATGGTGGGGCTCTACAAGAGACAAAACCAGAGGCAGCACAGTACACTAATAAAAAGACGGTTGCGGGGAGGAAAGTAGAGTCCTCTGGTGCGCGCATGCTCGACTCCACGGCCCCAGCAAAAACAAATTCTCATGGCGGAACCGGATTTTGAAGGTCAATTCTAAACGTGCTGGGGACGGACCGGAGCGCTAGCATACACATACCAAATCTGATTACATACACATATATACTATAGCACCGACATAGTAACATATGGGGAGCTTGGCGGCTCGAGATGACTGATTAGATCTCGCTGGATTTGGTCGTCCAATTTTGAGATTACTCCAAACCACGCAACAACGATGGCTTAAATTTATTGTCTGGTGCGCGGCATTTTCGACGGTTAAAATCACAGCCTGGGGCTCTATTCGGATTGGTCTCCTCCAATTCTTTCCCCTCCAAAACATCGATTGCTATTGAAAAGTTGTATAAACAAAAAATTTGCAATTTTTGGGTTTTAGGGCTGTCTCGCTGCGTAGACACATTTCGGTTGAATTATGGAACATAAAAAAAAGGGTAGGGAAATTCCCTTGCAGAAAAAGGGTCTTCCCCGAATTGGATATGTGAGAAGTTTCTAGGACAAAAAAAGAAGAATATAAGTTTACAAAATAAATTTTGAACAAAGGAATGGAAGTTTTTCCATAGTATGTAATTTATATTCTTGTTGTATCCGATAAATATGACAACGATGAAAAGTAGAAGTCAATTTTTTGGAAGACTTATGGGAATTATGTCTGGAGAGATATCATCAGTCAAAACAGTCGTATTTATGTAGCTATTTGTGGCCAAAGTTATCATAAAATTAAACGATAGTTTTCAACACTTTTCTGCGTTCTCATATCCGCCGGAATTACAGCAATATAGTCATCGTTGATGACTCTTGATTTTCTTTGCTTGATTGCTTGTGGGTGGTTTGTTTCTTCTAGTCAACTTGTCTTTTTAATCAAATAATCCCACATTAAGTAGTTGGTTTTATTGTATTATGTGTTGTTATGATGTATTATGTGTAACATAGTCGGTTCTTAAAATAAATTCGACGAGAAAAATATATTTTGGCTTCGGTTTTTCACTCAAGAATATACTTTGAGAAAAAATATCGTATTTTAGGATCAAATAGGTGCGTTTTGGATTATCACGTTTTTAAAACTGGTTACGGATCGTTTTCTATATCTACGGAACCCATTAAATGAGACATTCACGAAAATTCAATTTTAATGCTACAATAAATATAGGCAATAATGAAAATAAATCATTTTGTTTTGAATACTTCACAATGTTACTTCAAAATTATTTTTTTGCAAAATTAACAGTGGAAATTGTTAACTCCAAAGTTTAATGTGAAATATACCTAATAATTTTCGGCAGTGGCGCCAAATCATAGTAGTTAAAAAAAGTTATTAGGGTTATAAATCATCTTTATGTATTTATGGCCTCACTTCCGTTTATTTGTAGAAAAATTTCAGTATTTACTACGTTAAATCGTTAAAATCTTATCTGATCTCTATTCATCGTATAATTCTTATAGTTTACTAGTAAGTATTCAAAGTTAATGTTGCTTTTTTGTAAGCCTCTTGTTGCTGTCTTTGTCGCCTTGCTTTTAATAATTGAATAATTGCTACACTTCAGTTCCATGTTTCTGTGTTTTAAATCTGATGATTCATAGGGTTTCCTGTATGTATACAAATCCTGTAGTTAAACAACAAATAATAATACTGTATCGAACCTAAAGTAGTTTGTGTTTTGAAAAATTAAGGATAACGAATTGTTGTTTAAACTCTTAAAGACAGCATACGTAGAAAACTCAAATCGTAATATCATTTGGTTAGTTCTCAGGTCAAAATAAAACCGGTCAAAATTTAAAGCGTACAATATTTTGTGATTTTTAACAATAAGTGGAAGATATTGGGAAAACGAGAAATTCAAATAGTTAAAAGATTTTACAGAGGAAATTCTAGAATACTTTTTTATTCTTTATAAAATTATAAAGGATGTTGTTTTAAGTGCGTCCGGATTTTTGATTTAAATAAAACATATAAAAGTTGAGCAAGTGACCATAAATTATTAGTTTTATTCGAAAGAATTGTTTAACATTAAATATTTAAATTAATTTTCGGTCATATAAGCATCGCGGCTGCCAGTTATATAGAGCATCCTATCAGTTTTATCTAATTTTGACCATTTGACGCTATATACAAGCAATGAAACGTCTTATTGTTGACTTCCAATATGTCTAGCGTAGTTGGTCAGCATATACCAAGACTTCACATATTCCTACAAAATATAGTTTAACGGTGTCAAATCACATGATCTTGGTAGCTAATTAACAGACAAACATCCGACGCTAACGATGATCTTGTAAGCCTTAAGACATAAAATTTAGGATTTGTTCTATAAGTAGTTATAATTGCGATCTGAATTCAGAAATAAATTTCCTTATCGAATAAAAATGACATTGACAATTAAAACAAATGACACCTCAATTGACAGTTTTCTCTATCGGGAATCCAGCGTCTCTTAAAAAAAAAAACACCCTTAAAAAAAATAAAGAAAAATGACGGATTCGTACAGAGATGTGATAAGAAAAATAGTAAGGGACCCAAATGGTTGTCCTGTGGTATACCAAAAAAGTGGTTCCTTTCGGATTTTCCTTATAAATTGTTAATGATATCAGTAAAATGGGTGATGGAAACGTTCCCCACTAATTACAAGTTATTTTTCAAAGGGTATTTTTGTAATTGTAGAAAAAATCCCCTAAAATGAATGACTCATAACATAACCAGTCTCAAGGAATGTCTCTTTAGAATTGATAATTTCAAAACCGTTTATAAATCTTGCTCAGATAAAAGTTAAATAAAAGATTGAACCTGTGGCGACAAGACTGCACGAAATAAAGTTGCGAAATTGACTGGAGCAGAATAAGAAGATGTGGAACAAATCTGCATTCATTCACTTTGTCGGCAATTCGAGTTGGCGCTTATCAGCCGCCTTGAAGTAGGAACAATAACATTTAGCTGATATTGCAGCTGCTATGAATTTAAACTGCTGCTCAAGGGCGAAACCGACGAAAAATACAAAACAAATATACAAGTCTGAATCGGGGGAGAAAAAAAAAACTGCCAAAAATTTTCGAGGAACGAATTCCCCAATTTTGTTTGAAACATTTTTGTTGTTTTTTGTTTTAATGGCTTGACTTGCCGAATTTAAAATCGAATTTTCATGTAAAAAGCAAATAAAATGCAAATTTAGTGCGCAGATTCGTAACCACACCACCTCATCGTGGTCCTCTCTGTTGTGTCGTCGTTTTATAGACGACCACGAAATTTGCGCGCCAGACGGGAACAACCCAAAAATGGGATAACAAAACACCCGCCTAGGGGGTTCTTTCTATGCAACGTGTGGTGCGGTGGAAGCTTTGTTTGTTACAAAAAAATAAAATAAAAAAAACCCTATCAGGGCGGATTTCGTATTATGTGCGGCTCAGTCTGGGGTTCAACCCCTAAGCCCGCCGGCTTAAAGCTTAACAAACTGCAGGCAATTCGAATTTGCACACATTCCCCTGGAGGAGTCCTCTACCTTCGTTGTCCAGTTCCCGGCGCAGAACGCCTTTAATCAGACAACGAGCACGACATAAAAAGAGAAGCCCATGAAAATGGAACTGGAGCTTCAAGGTCAAATCGAGGCTGAGAATATCTGTCGCTTCGCCTGCGTGCTCCATGTACCCCAGCCGGGTCTATATATAGACGAAGGTTTTATTTTATGTAATAACACCCCTCCGTCGCCGGTGCCCGATTCCGCTTGATCAAGTACTATAAAATATAGACTATAGTCGTGCACTTCGAGGTCTCACCGCGCGGCGGCGACGACGGTGACGGCGGTGAAAAATTGATTGAACGCAGCTCTGAGATGAGAGTTCTTCAATTGGTTTTCTTCCATTTTTGCAAGATGCTCAGTCTCAGAAGACCGCCAGACGTTGAGAGCCCCATGTGAGCCCCAATCGCTGGACATGGACGGACGCACTGACGTGTGCATTTCTGCACGGACCGATGATTCTAATTCTCGGCGCTTTTCTGTGGCCGTATCTTTCGAAAAGGGAAGTCACCAGGTGGTCTTAATTACCCCAGAGACGCCCAACGTCACTTTTTTCTTATAATTTATATATTTTTTTGTATCCTGCAAATTTATTGGCTTAAGCCAGGATGCTTGTTTTTGCATATTATATTTATAGTATCGCTTTTTATCAGACTGAGATACGGCCGATTAATATTCGGGCTTCCGCTTAACGTAATTAGGAGGATTTTGTGGGATCATGGTCAACCAACTAAAAAAATATTTATCATTAAGTAGTAAAAGTTATGCTCGTGTGCCTGTTGCATTATTAAAATGTTAAAATGATAAAGCAAATTAGTATATTTTTTTTCTGTACAGCTTGCGGTGTTCACGCACTTGTGGTTTATTGTCATAAATGGTTAGATATAACTTCCAGAATTAATGACTAATAATTGTTGATACATATCTTAATAATAGTAGTAATACTATTATATGAAACATGGCCAAGCGTTACGCAAGGTCCCTGTAGAAACGGCCATGCTCACCGTGTTCCAGGAAATGCATTCATAATAATACCTAATCATACTATTCCAATCACCTAATGCAAAACGTTCTACAATTATTATTAAAAGCCTGGTGTGGCAGTTTGAGAAATTTACATTGGCGTTTCTGGGTCAGTAAAACTCCCTCGGAAAATTGCATTTATCCGAATTATAATCGGTCGGACACCTTGCGGACATCCTGTAACAAATTAAGTAAAAATTCGAATTAGATTCTATTCATAAGGCTTAACCCTTTCGGTACGGCACAGTCCACCGCGGTTATACATTCCCAATACGAGAAAGCTTCCTATGAGAGTGGTTGCACAGAGTTTTCCATGAATGCGAACTTTTTATCATGTGAATCGGACTTTAGGCAGCGGTCGTATCCATAAAAGCTTTTCGTAAATGTCGATTTTATGCGGCGATCGTACCCAGAGAATGTTTCGTGGATGCCGACTATAGGCGGCGATAGACACTAAACTTTTATCTCATAGTAAATTTATGTACTATTTATTAATAGTTTTCTACTATTTAATCATAGTAAGTGAAAAAATTACAGTGAAATATTTACTATTTTTGTGTAGTTATATTTACTATTTTTTTTTTTTAATGGATGTTTGAATTGAAGTTTGTTATTGGTCTGTGAGCACTTTACTCGTTTTAAAAATACACCTAAATATGAATTCTTGATTTTTGTTGATAGTTTGAAATTTGAATTGGATTAATTAAGGAAAACGACACATCAAACAACCTGTAGCATGCACGTGTGACATTTCAAGATTAATTAAATTTTATGAGAGCTTTCACCTTTTAGTCATCAGTTTTAAAATGAATTTTATACGAAGGTTTGTATTTTCTGAGAAACGACAAAATATCTAAATCTCATCTTTGATAACATTTTTCCTTTTTTAAAACACATAAATTATATTATAAAAAAAACTAACATTCTAATTAAAATATTGTATCCATTCATAAATAGAAGCTCAACCCTTAATTTATAAAAGAAATTTGTAATTTATAAAGTAGTATTTCAAATAAAAAAGTTGCAATACTAAGCAAAATAAAATACTTAAGATGATTCTTAATTTATCATGGCACTTTTCCACCTCGGAATTACACGGTTCTGCAGAAGTAGAACTAAAAACTAAGACAATTGCTAGCAAATGCTTTGAAAAATGCTCCTATTCTGAAAATATCTTTATTTTACTCTACATTAAAAACATTATAAATGAATGGACTTGGATTTTGACTCTATAATTAAGATTCTTATTATTGAATAAATAATCTGTACATCATCTTTTTAAATAATCTATCTATACTGAAAAGTATGAAATAATTTTAGAATTTTACTACACTTTTGAAGTCGGCACGATAATCCGAGTGATATAAATTCAATAATAAGGAAATATAGACAATAAGTTTTGTTTTCGAACCAAAATCAAACATATGGTAAAATTTATGTTTAGATCATTAATCTAGATAAAAATGTACTGTAGGGGAGAGGGTGCCAAGATGAGGTACTTAAGGTTTGAAGATCAATAAAAGAAAACTTTACGTAGTGAGACATTCATATTTATGTTTTAATTAACAACTATTTATTACTCTTCTAATATTTGGTGAAATTAGGAACTTTTAATTATACATTTTAGAAAAAAATAAAATAAAAATAAAAGTGTTATGCCCTGTCTTGCCCCATGGTGCTGGTAAGATGGGGTACCCCCCAGAGGTAAGATGGGGTAATGAGAATTGTCAGACAGAATGATGATTATTTCGACTGGCACAACTCGCAGACGTGGAAGGCTTTGTCATCATCATCGTCGATTCCTGCACAGCTATTATGTGCCCATTTTCCACAATTTGAGCATGATAACCACCCTTCAATGGAAGTGGAATATACTTCTATAAAATACATACATGGCGTGTAGTCATTACCCCATCTTGCCTACCGTGCCATTTTCTAATAATAATTAAAACAAAAAAGAAACAGCCGGCAATCTCAAGGAAACACAATGTTTACCTTATTGTAGGTTAGTTTAAGCGTCAATAGAAGTCACACCTCACCAGCTAGTATTATTTAACAAACCACAGTCACGTGTCAAACTGGAAGAAAATGTGATAAACACTTTGCAGTAAAACAGTTTTTTTAGATTATTTCACCAAGCGTGCACTTGCGAACAAATAATGGCCGGATAACTGACAGGTGTCATGGCGGCGCATCGAACGATGCATGAACGAACGTGATTGGTCAGTTTAAACTGTGAATTTCGCTGGGTACCCCGTCTTACCCCCATCTCCCCTATTTCTAGCAACAAAAATTACAAATCTAGATGTTCTAGTAAAGGTTCTAGAAATCAAGTTTATTTGAACGTACTTACTACTTAAAACAGGCCAATAGAATTCTGGCTTTTATATTAAGATATTCAATCAATTTAAACATAAGTCGAGTTTTTAATTCACTAAAAATTGAAAATCTTTAAACAAAATTTTCCGCCATATTGGATTCGCCATTTTGAATTTTGAAAATCGAACAGCTGATTCGTAATCAGTGACGCTGAATATCCTTGTCATTAATTTATTCTAAAGGAATTTATGTTTTTTGTTATTTATTTACTATTAACAATTAACAATAATTATTTCAACATTTCATAAATACTTATTTATGTTTATTTTATGATTATAAGGATCTTATGTGACCTGCTGTGCTTCAAAGAGTTATTGTAATATAAATATTAACTAGAATTCTCGTGTTTACATTTTTACTAGATTTATAGTAATTGGAAATCCTATTTTGTTTGTACAAACTCTGATTGTTTCGAAGCGTCGGTGTCGCCTTAATGTTAAAAGAAAAAATTTGCATCCGTCGCTAAAACAATGAACATTTTTGAATAGAACAACAAAATTTTACGACTTTTCTTATTTATGACAAACAAAAACAGAAAATAACAAAATTGTCATAATAAACTTTTTAGATAATTATGGTCAACCCGTTTTGCTCCGCGTTTATTTTGAGACGGCAGAAAGGAGATAACTCGGCCGAAGATAATGGGCCATTATCTCTTGTCCGGAACACGAGAACAATTCGAGATTCATTACGTAATTTCGCTAAAGGTCAAATAATTCAGCAAAAATTCTTCAAAGAATCATTTCATTAAGCTTTTTGTTGAAACCGAAAACAAGACCGCGCTGGCTGCCTCAGCGGCTGACTAAGAAGTTGACTTTTTGAGCACCCCCCACGCCAAAAACTAGTCGTTTATTAATCTTCCCTCGCCCCAGCGGCCGAAGCGGCCGAAAATTGTTTTCGAAATGAAAAAAAATCATATCTCGAAAAATTCTCATTCGGGGGGCGGCTAAATGGTTTGGAATGTGTTTTGCGCGTTTCTATAGAAATAACGAAAAAAATGATTGAATATCCGAAAATGCCTCGATGAATAATTTATGGCGAAACCTGTTCCCCGTCGCACCGGAATGGGGCTCTTCCGGACGGGCTGAGGCGCGGGCAGTGGCTGAAGACGCGGGGCGGTTATTTATCTCGGACGACGACGACTGTTCGAACGCTCTATTTTTGGTATAGCCTAGCCTTCTGATGAAGTGTTCAAGCAAACACTTCTTCAGAAAGATTTCATTAAAAATAAATTTCCTTCTCTCCCAGGCTGGGGGACTAACCCCTGAGTGAAAATGGGAAAACGAAAGTTTTCCTGTGCTCGCGGGTTGCGGCAGGTGCATTCACGATGCATTCGCAGTGCATTCCCCGGGTGCTAGTGAAATTCCTCCACTCGGTAACATTGAACAACTGCCAACGCACGAGAGCTCGAGACGAGATGAGATTCTAATGAACGTCATTGCAATTTTTAGCATCATCCGGGCGATTCCCCTGAATCAGGTCGAGCAGGCGTCCTGCACTCTGCTGTGCAATGCAATGTAATCGAAATTCCACTCAAATTAGTCGAAAGATTTGCGAAAATCAGGAATCTCAAGAAGTAGCACGTTTCTTGCTAAAATTGATACTTGATTTTGGGGTCAAGATTCAGAGTTTTTATGAATTTTAGCCTCAGCAATATCCGAATTATTTTTGACACAGCTTAAGCATTATGGGCTTTAAAAAAAATTTATGAGTAAATCCAAGTGAAAAATTTTAAAGCAGGTACTTTTTTCTTTAAAATGGTTTTTCTAAAAATTTTCTGTTATTTTGTGCAATATTTTGATCAGATCACCTTAAAAACTCTATTTTTGACCTTTATTAGGTTATGAAGGTTTTCAGGTTTTTTTATATACCTATATATAATTTTTTTTTCTTATCTTACTTTAACTTACTTATTTTTTTTAGAATTACATACAATTTAAAGAAATCGCAATTTTTAATCCCTAACATATTGCATTTTTAGAAAAGCCAATGTATTTATTTGTGATTTTAATCAAAATTAACATAAGTCGCGTTTTTTTTTTAAATCTTGATTTGGAATTTTGCATGAAATTGAATTTTTTAACCGTATCCTATAGCAAGTATTTTAAAAATTACAATAAATACATCAAATTCCCATGATTTTTATCCACCCAAACTTCAAATCTTCAACCGTAAAAATCACTGGATTCATGCTTTGATGCGAAACGGGGATAAGTCGATGTAATTTGATGTCTTTTTATCAAAATTAAAAAGTATTGCTATGAATAACTATTGAAAAATTTCAATTCAGGGCAAAAATTCAGATCTAGATCAGATCATTAAAAAAAACCCAGCTATAAAACAGCCGCCATTTTGGATCCGACATATTAAAATTTTAAAATGTCGACGCAAAATTTTGAGATTTGGGACCCTAAGAACCTCTGGTGATTTTTATAAAAGTTCAGTAAAAATTAGTGTCGAAAAATCTGTCTGGCGTTTCGGATTTTTTTTTAAACCTCTATTTGTGCGAGATTTTATAAAATAGACTAGGGCCCCTATAATTGAAGTCGATTTCATTCGCTTTAACTGGAGAAGACTGTGTGTATACAGATTTCAGTAAGGCATTTGACAAGCTCTCTCATGATGTGCTAATTTTTAAACTGTCTCGTCTTGATTTTTCCAAAAATCTCGTTGATTGGATTAAGTCTTACCTTACTTTTCGCTCTTTTAAAGTTTTCCCGTACCTTTTCTGATTCTGTTCCCGTTTTATCCGGCGTCCCACAGGGTAGCCATCTCGGACCCCTGCTGTTCACGCTTTTTATTAACGACTTGTTTCCTCTTATACGTAATTCTCATGTGTTAGCTTACGCCGATGATTTAAAATTCTATAGATCAATAGAGACCTTACAACTTGGTTTTGTGAAACGTTGGTCGAAGGACTTTAATGACCCTTTTATATTAAAAATTTTGTATTGTACCTTCGTCCGCCCCATTTTGGAGTATGCTTTAGTGTAGATGCCACACTATGACGTTCATACTAACCGCATTGAGGCAGTGCAAAAGAGATTCCTGCGCTATGCTCTTCGCCTTTTGCCATGGAGAGACCCCTATAATCTTCCTCCTTATGAAAACAGGTTGTTGGTTTTATGTTTGACGTCGCTTTCTAAACGTAGGGAGGTTGCTGGTGTGTTGTTTATGCATGATGTTGTTACTGGCACTATAGACTCGCCAACTCTTTTGAACCTAGTCAATATTAATTCACGCCCTCGAATGACCAGAGGGCGAAACTTTTTATATTCCGCCTACCACAGAACCAATTACGGCAGTTTTGAACCGATTTCGTCCATGTCCAAAGTTGATATATGAATAAATAAATAAATAAATAAACCATACTTATAAAATTACATTTTTAATTAAATGCTTAACAAATGCTTTAATTTATTTTTTTCCGAATTTATACAACTACAAATGGTCAATATTAAGTTGCTGGACTTTAAATCAGCAATTTCAAACATCTCAATTGTTAATTTTGGCCGCTAAATTGAATCTATCATCTTAAATGTAAAATTTTGTATTGCAGTTTCCAAATTAATAACTCTGAAAAACCGTTCATGCTAATGTTTATGCAATTCTATTGAGTTATAAATGTTCATCGCTTTCTTGAATTTCCAAATGCACATAGAAGATTCGAAATCAGTGATATTAAAACCTCCTATATGCTAATTTTCATAGAAAATCCTTGAATTAGAAAAGCTTATTTCTTAAATCTTGAATTTAAACAAATTCCGATAAAAGAGGTTCAAAATCAGTGCCCTGAGAAACATTACATTGCAAAAAATATGCATGAAATTAGCATCTTTTTTGAGGTCCTAACAAAATTCCCGGTTATTGCAAAAACTCCTTCCGGATGTCCTGGCTCCAGGATGTTACCCGCATAGAAAAAAGCCACCCGGACCCACCGTGATCTCAAAATAGGACCGATGCAAGCTGTCGAAGTTCCCCGTCGAAATAAATTCCCTTGCATCTGCTGTTTTTCTGATCGCCTGATTGACTACTTCAAAACATATGCCGAAGCTGGGAAGACGCCCTAATCCGCGGATGTGCCGGTGATCCGCGATTTGAACGTCTTCGGGTGGACGCCTCGTTTTCCGATAGTACCCAGCTGTGCTGCACCAATTCACGAACAACTTTAGTGCTTGTAATAAACAAGATATTTTTCTTTTCGGGCGAAAATAGACTGTCCCATTAATTCTAATCTAAGAACGTTTTTTTCGGCCCACTCCTTTGGCCTTTGAAAATGATTTTTTTCAAGGGTAAGACGCTGATATAAAATATTATTACATTATTCGCCAAAATGAAGGGATGTGTTACACGTGCCCTGGTGAAACGTTTGACACCATGCCAAGGACTTCACGTGTGCTTTCATTAATTTGAAGGCCTACAGCGGGCCTATTCCCGATGTATTTTCATAACGAACAAAACACCTACTAAATAACACGGTAGGTAGATACATTTTTTTGTTTATTAAATATAAATAGCTGTGAGAAAATACATGCGGAGAGAGAAATGCGTATGATTATGAAAGAAATTGCCAAGAATTTCATGGAGGCGTTTCTTATGAACTTTTAGAATGGGTTGTTATTTTGAAAAATAAAACCTTTTAAGAAACACTTTAAGTATCCTTTGTTATTTTTTTGCTTTATGAGCACATATTTTATTCATTATTATTTATTGCTATTTTGGGAAATGTTCTTTTCTTAATATTGAGCATATTTTGTATATTGTTTTTAACCTATTTTTTTGTAAAAAACTCAGGAGAATTAAATAGAAGTCAAGATTTAATGGTATGATCATATTTCCGGAAATAAGAATTCCGCCCCTTGGCTGGACATTTTTTAATGAAAACTTTCCAATTCAAGTCCAGTTATCGAAGATTTTAGTATTAAAAACAAAAAACACCAGAGTCACAAAAAAAAAAATATTTATTAGTTATTATGTAAAATCAAATTTTCAGTTTTTTTTAACTTTGCTTAACTAGAATACAAGCATTTATTATTATCTAACTCGATTTATCGGAATTCTTATTACAAATATATAAGAAATGACATTTAATACCACTCTGTCACATTTTGCTCGTTAAGACAACAAACTTTGAAATATTGTGCAAATAATTGAAATAAACATAGCTGGAATTCTGTTAATACCTTGTATAGTCAATATGTAATGATATAATACGTGATTTTAGTATATATGTTTTCAATAAACTGAATCATATGCTACTTTGACGTTTAATTACAAGAGAGACAAAATTGTGACAGAGTGGTAAATATTAATAAGCCAACATTTGAACTTAATCCTTTAACATGTTTAAAGTTTTTAAAACGATAACAAAACATAATGCTTCTCTTATAATGCTACATAATATATTATTTTTCGGTAGAAACATTCTTTGGTACACGTAAAATCAGACTAATCTTCTCTTTTCTCTTAATCTACTTTTCAAATACTTCTATTGGTTTATCAAATTCGTAATAAACACGCCTTCCTGTTTTGACTTCTTTAGGACTTCGAATTATTTTTATCAAGTTTTCAAACATCACATCTGATACATCTGATTTTATTAATTTAAATACTTTTCCAGTGTCATCAACAGTTTTATAAAACATCACCTGAACATCTCCATCTTCATCCACACAACTTTTTGCAACTCGTACATTGTTTTTACTGGGTACTTTTACTAACATATGTGTACCATTTTTTTATTAATAATGGGTGGATGTTGTCTGCAGACAGGTCATATGAAGTACCCGGTTTTATGTGCACAGTTTTTTTCTTATAACAAGAGGCTGATCATCTTCATCTTCTAAAGTAGAAGTATATTATGTTGGTTATATCAGCCAGTGGTTCTTTTAAATCTGAGGTTGGGCTGTCGTTAACTTCTATCTCATGTTCAGGCAATGGGCGATAAGTCTTCAAATTGTAACAATCACAAAATTTGTCGCAAAAACAACTCAATGTTCGGTAGCTCAGCACTCCAGGTTGCTACAGTTTTTTTTTGGGACAGAGGTGCCTCGTGACAGAGGTGTAAAATAACAGTGTTCGAGAATTTAATCGTTCACAAAATTACGAATTGTTCGTAAAAGTGGGTGAATATGACATATTTACTGGGAAATAATAATATTACGTATATAAATGGGAATTACAATAAGATTTCAAAGTAGTGACAGAACGGTCGCCGAATAAACACACGCACCCCTGTTCAATTCCTCCGGGCGACTAACTCGCCTCGCTCCCGGGTGGGACCTCAAGGCGTTAGGCCAAGGGGGTAGAGGAAACCGTACTGTTGCTTAGTGTTGAAGGTCAAACAGCTAAGGCGCGTTTTTTGTTTTGCGAAATGCGTGACGGAAGATAGCAAGAAAAAACATATACAGCCGGACCCAACGATAAAATATTTTTTTGTAAAATAGTATGAACCTTTACGTTTATTATATTCTAATTAATTTAACGATAATATTTCAGAAGTTCAATAAATAATTTTATATTAAAGGGTTCTATATGATTTTTTTAAGCAAGATCATTTTGTAACATTAGGCGGCGCAAAGAGACACATTTTATTTGTATGTAAAACACCTCTGTCACACATTTCGAATACTATGTCACAATGATTTTGTAAAAAGCAAAAACAATAAAAAGGGAATTTTAATATTATTATAATGACTATATGGTCCAAAAGAATCTAATGAAAATAAAATTCGAGAAACTGCAATTTTGGACGAATACCGATTTTTTTTCCTGAAGGGACACGTCATTGTCGGTCGAAAAGTACAACGACCCATATATATTATATTCTAATGTCAAGGTAACTTGTTGAAACCTTGAAAATATTAATAAAATATCCCCGAAGTTTAAAAACATTCAATTGAATTCTTCCCTGAAAACAAAACATCTCAAATAACCTTATAATTGGGCCTAATGAAGTGGTTTTCCCCCTTAAAAGTCAGACCATTTAAGACTTGCAAAACGTCATTCTATTCTATTGATTCGATATTAATCGTGTTCCCTAAAATTCTGGTTTAAAATACTTTAAAAAGAGTTAGAATTGATTTTATAGTAAGATTTTCTCATATTTTGATGTTTCAACAGATTCTTATGACTCATGCTGCATTCGCAAAGAAAAATCGTTTTTTTTTGTAATTTGCGAGCAAATCTGCAGAGCAGGTAGAAGCGTTGTTTTTGGTATGTAGGTGAGAAGTGATTACCTAGGAAGTGATAATTATCACACCTATAAACTCGAGGTGCACGCCATACCAAAGAAGTGTACTTCGCCGAATTGCAGCGCAGGAAGGTTCCCGCCGCAGTTCCGACAATCTGCATCTCATTGCGCTGCGAAGTGATGCATCATCAGCTCCCCACGTGTGGGGCGAGCGGAGCTTGAAAGCTCTGTCGGCGAAGTCTGGCAACGCCTGCCCACCGTGTGCACACATTGCGCTGTCTAGCAACATTTCAGGCATAAACAAAACAACGCGACCACGCTGACGTAGCTTTCTGCGCTTGTAGGGGTGACCTTGTAAACTTGTGCGAATTCGCGATTCCATTTCACGGCTTCGTTTAGGCGGCGCGGCCTGAGCCGAGCTGAGCTGAGCTTCGAGCGTGGAAGGAAATGAAAAAAGGGGGCAACAGGAGAAAAACGACGGGCCACGCAAAAAGCAAAACAATAAAGGCGGCCTTAGCGCGAACACAAACAGCGCGCGCTAGATCACACCGAGCCGAGGAGCCCTCCGCTGCCGCCCTGCTTTGCCCCGGTGGTTGTGGGGTTGCCACCTTTTTTTAAAGCATCTTGCAGTTATAAAAAAATAAACTATTTCTTTTTAGGTAAGATATCTTTCTTACTTCTTCAACATTAACCCAAACATTAGCCAAACCAAACGATTCGTCAATGAATCGAAAAAGAATTATTTAAACAAACACATACATAGTTCGTTAACGAGATCGAATAAAGTAAAGTTTTACAAAAAAATAAAAACCGACTTCGAAACTTTGCCTATATGTGCAAACTTAAACTTAAGGACAATATACAAAATTGTTTATACTTTTAAACATTTACAATATTTAATCAGCTATTTTTGGTGTCGGTGTAATTTGAGTTTATAATATTGTAAACATTTAAATATCAATAATTTTGTATAATGTGCTTTAATGCTCTTTTCTTTAAAGTAATAAGAAATATTATTTTAACCTTTTTAGTTTAAGTTTGTACATATAGGCAAAATTTTACAGTCGTTTTCCATTTGTTTGTAAAAATTTACTTTTAATTTTCCACCCTTAGAGTTGGTTTTTTTCTTTAAATTTAAATGGGACGACTGCCGAGATATAACCTATATACAATAAAAAAAGAATCATTAAAATTGGTTCACAATCGGCGAAGACATCGTGTAACATATACACAAAGAGGTGGGGTATTTCTTCAAATATAAGAACCACTCTCGAGATATATCCTATTCAATAAAAAAAGAATCATTAAAATCGGTTTACAATAGGCGAAGATATCGCGTAACATACACCACAAAAAATACAGTCGAATTGAGAACGTCCTCCTTTTTTTTGAAGTCAGTTGAAAAGAAGAGTTTTTTTTTAATAATGCGGTCTTCTGAACTAAATTTATCTTTTTCTTGTAGAATTAATTTCGATTCAAGTATTTGATACGAAAATAAGATATGATAAACCAATATTATTTCATATAGAACTTTTTCACATTTGAGTTCTATTGCGCATGTACTGGCGGATTGCACTTTACATGAAAAGAAACAAATTTCTAATTCATAATACTCAAGGGACATATAATTTTCCAGGAAACATTTTCCATATATTCGTAAAAAACTGGCCATAGTTCGTAAAAAGTGAGCAATTGTGTGCTGGAAAATTAAAAATCGTAAAGAAAATACATAACTGATTATATTGACATAATTATAAGTGGTTTTTTTCTCGATAATTTCTTAAAGGTAAATACATGCATTCAAGAATATATCTATACATTTTTATCCCAAAACTTGCAAACATGTCAAAGTTATACCCTTTTAAGTTAAAGTAAGTATGTAAATTTTAACTTTGACTGACTCTTTGTATATCAATTTGATGCCAAATATTTCGTACATGACGTTTATTTAAAGTTCATTAAAGTGGTCTAGTATGTAGGTCTCAAATTTGAACTTTGGTGCAATATTCCACAAATTTATGACTGTCAACGATTTGTGAAAAATTGTAGAAAAGTTAAAATTCAAGATATTTATAGAATTCCACACTGTTGTAGATAAAAATAATTCTAATCATGTTGTTATCTATTCGAATATTATCCAGGTTTTGTTTTACCATAAGCAAATGTGTTTACATTTACAAAATGTATGTCATGTATGATATAAACATAGCAATCTCCTCAATTTCATTAATTTTATTCCTTTAAACTTGACTCAAGGTGATAGGCAACATTTTATATTTTGACGTTAAATGTTTTATGTTCTGTCAAATTTAAATATAATTTTAGCGAATGTTTATCTTCGGTTCCTGGAAAGTAGTAACAGAGGATATTTAAATAAAATAATTTAATACTTTTTTGGAGGAGATTCTCTTTTTGTTTTAAAACATTTGTTTTATTCAATGCAGAGATGTAAAATTTGTGTTTTTGGGTCCTGATTTTGGATCTTATCCCCTTTGAATATAAAAAGGATAGTGATAGGAGAAAAATAAAAAGTGTGTAAAAGTTGGAGTTTTACCCTAAAAAAGTTGGCAACCCTAGGCCGCCTAGTAGTCGCGGGATGCTGTGCCGTGGACCAGAGTCAGCCCGGATCTCCTCGCTCGGCTCGGATGACGGCACGACGACGACGACAACACAACATCAAGAAGGCGAGCAAGCGAGCGACCAGCGCCAGAGTCAGACCAGCTCGCTTCTAGAGGAAGGGGAGTGGTGGCTCGGCGCCGGGGGGCGGCCGCAGCTTAGAATTTTACCGGGAGCTTTTCGACGCCGTGCTTAGTTGAACTTGAGATGCTCCAAGAGGTGGTCGCGGTCCCTTCCGCTGTGCCGCTACTGTCGTCGTCGCTTGCGGGTGATGTTTGTGTGTTGATGATGTGAGTCGCTCCTACGTCAACTGACGAAACTCGCGCGGTCGACACAACCTGGCAGCAGTCAGCAGTCCTTGTCCGCTTCGTGTCGCCCAATTGTGGCCTCGCCCGGGGGCATCCCGAAAATTCGAACGACACTCGGCGAAATTTTTGGAATTTACTACGTCTTACGACATTGCGTCGACACAAAATCCGGTGGCGGTGGGGCGAGAAATTCCACCCTTTTTGCGCGTATACGTTACATGCTGCTGCGATTTTGTGTGCACTTTTTGTTCCCATTGTTTTTCTGTATATTGTGATGCATTTCGAAAAAATAAATAAATTTTTATTTCATTAAAAAAAAGTAATAAAAACCGAGATTTGTGGCCAGTGCGCGCGGTGACGTAATGCTATTAATGTCCAGAAAAGTAGTTTTTCTACGTTGTGTCTTCGAAACTTAATTCGAATTTTAAAACGACCAAAGAAAGTAAAAGGCGTTCAAATCGAGCCTATAAAATACAGTGAGCAAGTTGTGTAATATCTCCCACGGTTTTTCTCTATTATTATTATTATTATTATAATTTCGTCTAGTTAGCACAAGTAGCTGCCGGTGGCGGCGCTGCGTGTCATATATAAAAAGTGAAAATTCAATGCCAGTGTCATTAGAGCAGAGTGCCAAGAAAAGTGCCCCCTTTGTCGCCCCTTCTTGTACGAATAGATTGCGCTTGTAACGATGGAATTTTTTTTTTTTTTTTGCAACAAAATTCGTGATTAGCGCTCCGCGTCTGCCCAAAGGTTTTCGCGCCGCGACGAATCGACCAGTCCGTGGCTAATTGGAATTATTTTGTGCTTTTGTTTTCGTCCTGCTCCGGAGTTTTTCTTACTTTTTGTTTTATTTATTTATATATATTTTTTTTAACTCAGTTCGACCTGCTGGAACGTTCACGGTGATGGAGTTTTAGAGTTGTATTTAATAACTATGGTGCTACAGCTTTTTTTTTTTGGATTTTGCACTATTTTCAGTTGTTGTGTGGATAGTTTTTTGTCAATCTAGCAAATTCCCATAACTTGTGGATTAAGTCTAGGAATTTTAATCAAATACTATTTAAATTAGACTATGTGATGAGGTTTGTTTGTTGGAATGTAAAACGAGATAAAATCTTTATATATTCATATGATCAGCTTAAAATACGCATTAAAGAAATAAGATAAAACAAGATTTTTATAACTATGGCAATTTCACACATGGTTATTTAACAAACATATATTACATAATAAAAAAAAGAAAAATATGTAGATTCTAAGATAATATATAGATGTTAGATTGATGTGGCTGTCAGAAGACACTTAGGCCATTAATATAGGCTAATTATGATACCACTTTGAGTTCGTAGTCAGTCCTGTTGGTTCGTAGTCAACGCGACGTGCTACTAACCGATCTATTGAGTACCCCGAAGATAATATCAATAGATAATCTAATATATGAAAATCTGAAATATGAATCTATTGTCTTAACATAAAACGTAACGTTGAGAAATTCAAAATACGTGAATTACGAATTTATAAACGATAATGCTAAATTGGTTGCGGAATTCGAGAAAAATAGGGTTAAAAAGTACAAAAGACCTTATTTTGCCTATTTAAATCAAAACAAAAGTTATACGACCTTGTAATCTATCTCAAATGAAAGCCTGAGTCCTTACATAATCCTTTACGCAGCCGTGTTGCAGTAATGCAAAAAACCAAATCCCTCTCTTATTTATTAAGAAAATTTAAAACTTCATGTCATGTAGCATAACTTCAACAATCCTTTGTATAAAATGATTCAAAGGTTTACTTTGTAGTAAAATTTAGTTAATTTAAAATATCAAAGAAATCAAGATTTTTTTAATTTTAGCGAAGTAAGAAGCTACTCCAAGAAATCATTATTCTTTAATAATTTTCCAAAAAATGCCAAAGTAAGTCAATATTTTTCTTGAAATTCCGGGCTAATGGGAATTTTGGTTTCCTCATTCAAAATCTACGGAAAAATTTCTATGACAAATACCTAACAAATAATAATGGGCCACCACCTTGTTAACTTGTGTTATCAAATTGTCCAAACTAAAAATATGTATACAAAAATCTCAAAAAATACCAATCAATTTGGTTTTGTATGTTTATCAAAAGGGAGTTAACATTTCAATGTTGAATGGGTAAGCTGTACTAACGAACTTGTATATTAAAGATCAATTTTCCAAAAATCGTATGTTTATAGAAATGAATTAAAAATTTAAACATGGACTACAAATTTAAAAATATACTAACAAAAGTGGTGTTGTGTGTTTGTCGACAATCAAAACGTGTACCAAAATCTCAAAAGATACTAATAGTTTGGTATTGTATTAATTTATTATTGGTTTAGTTTCATTTTATCATTTGGCATAAACACTATTAATCTCAAAATAAAATAAATTATATAATAGCAAGAATTTATGTAGTAAAAATTAGTCAAAATAAAATGAATCGGCACAAGAAAGACAAGTCAATGTTCAGTATGATTCAAAATTCTATCCTACATTTTCTATCTACGAGACTGCGAATATTTTTTTATTAAACCAGATTTCAATAGCAGATTGATTACTGCAAAAAATACTTTTTAGAGGAAGTGTATGAGGAATTATGCACAAAGGAAAGATAACAAAAATTTCTAATAGATGGATTTACCAAAAATTCATCAATTCTTCATTATTCATTGTTAGCTAAAATTCACAAATAAGAAAAATAATAAAATATTTTTTTGTAACATGATAATACGCTTTTAGAAGTTGTTATCGTTATTGTTAGACAATTGAATTAAGCTGTTTTTGAATCCGTCATTTAAATCAAAACTTTGCGGATCTTGACTAAGTTCTAACGTTTCTGACAAGTAACCAAGCTTGTGTGAGATGTGGCGTTGTAATAATAAAACACAACACTACATATAAATTCTTCAATTTATCCAATAAGTGGTTTGATTATTTGGTAATTGCGAAAAAAAAGTAATCTTTTCCAATCCTATCAAATTGAGAGCATTATATTCTTTTGATGTGCTTTTAAGTTGGCATAATGAAAATCAACAACTTCAAAATATCGAAAAATTCTTATTTTGATGCAATGTTAAATAAAAACGACAATACGTTCATAAATTAAGTTTGAAATCTGATTTGTAAAAATATATACCTAATCATTTAATGATTAACAATAAGAGTGTAAATAAAACTAAAAATAAATTCCCAGAGAACTCAATAAATTTCCAAGATTTATACACTGAAGCGAAAGTTGTGAAAGTAGTGCCAGATATTCGGCATATCCCATAAATTAAAAAGTCGATGTAAATCTTTGTTCTTTCATATTTATGTACTGCAAAGCGAAAAGAATGAATAATATAATAATTTCGAGAGAAAATCAATAAAAATGTTGAGAATGTTGAAAAATTTAGTACGTACTATAATTGACTTTTATGGTTACCGAATCGTTAATTTTGCGAATTCGATATCAGAATTTAGGACCTTATTATGCAAGTCGATTTAACTCGACTCGACTAGCGAAGACACATTTTCAAAGCTGGGTTGATAAGAAAATTAGTGTCTTCGCTAGTCGAGTCGACGGAAATCGACTTTCATAATAGGGCTCTTAATTTAGTTTATAAAAATAACAAGATATCATGCTTAAAAATTTCTTTTAATAGTGTTGCAGGTTTGGAAGCATTTAACATTTTTAAATGAGTTTATTTCCAAGTAATAACATTTTCCAATTAAATTATATTATAAACATCCTCTACTCTAAATGACTATACTAACAAATGCACATTTCAAATTCTTTTGCAATGGAATTTGGATTGGACTATTATAGAAAACATTTTAAAATTATTAAAATAGGCCGTGTGTTGTAAACCGAATAGTACATAGGAGTTTTAAATAATCTGAATGTTATTAAATTAGATAACTTAAAATATAACTTGGAAGTTAATTTCTAATTAATAAAACATTAATTCCTTTATGTAACTAAGTATAATGTGGTTTGTTATTGAGTTTTTATCATAGGGATTTTTGTATTAAAAATATAAAGACGTATTAAAACTATTGCATTATTCAACTTTGACTAATTCAATTCTAATCAGAAACATACTCCTCACATATATTATCAGATAGAAATTGTTCGGTTTTTAAGGTTTCTTAAAAATCTTAAAGAAATTAACTCAAGTATTATCAGTATGGGCGTTATTGAACTAATGGAAAAATCAATAATTGATAAGAATGAATTCAATTGATGAACGGACTAGGATGTAATAAAACTCTTTTATTCGATAACAATATGTTAAAGTAGATTTCAAATAAGTATTATTCTATTAAGAGATAATTCAAATAAAATCAATTTTATAAATTTCAATAAAACAAAGTCTTGTTTTAAACTCGTACTATCGTTTTTCTCCATCTCTAAGATAAAGAGTTTGAGATTTTTAAACTAGATAGAACAATGAGATTTATAATGCATTTATTAAGAGATTTCAGTCAAATTTGAAGAAGTTTTAAGTGTTAATTTAAGAGTTAATCAAAAATTTAATTAACAGAACCTGAGATAATTCGTGTTATATCTTCGCACCTTGAATCTAGAATCAAATCCATGTGCTCATTAAAAGAATTATTTAGCTTAACTAAATATTTGCAGAACGTTTTCCAGATGTTATTACCTTTAAAATTGCAAAAGACTCAACTTTTAAATTAAATATTATTTTTATTCATGTTTTGTTAAAGATTAGTCAAAACAAAAGGTTCTGGTGAAAGTGTTATCGCTAAAACTGTAACAATATTTTACGTCTCGGGCGCGCATGGGATCATTTTCTTATTGTTTACTCCGGCTGTGAGTTATCTGCGGGTAGAAAAAAAAAACGCTGTCCAAGGGCAAAATGTTGTTTCTCGCTACGTTCAAAAATAAATGCTACTGTTTTGCCTGGCAATTTCTTTTTGATAACACAATGAATTTATATATTTTTTTAATATGCAAAGTTTGTCTACAGCGATAATTGGACACTTTGAATTTTGTCGGGAATCTTAATAAAGCTGGTATTATAATTTTGGACGCACGTGTGTAGATTAGCGCAATTTAGGCTGCGATGTATAAATCCGTGCTGCGGTCTTATCAGAATGTTCTGCTTATATAAATTGTGTTGTTCATTGTTCATAATTTTGCGGATATAATCGAGAGTTGCGTTTCGTTTCTCTTACTAGACACGGACCACATTTCTTAAGACGATGACCTTAGTAAAAAAATTCATTTTCTTTTTTGGGCACACGTTTCTCTCTCTCTGGCCGGGGGAACCGATAAATGTTTAAATATGGGAAAATTGTCATTAGTAGCACGCGCCTGCTGAGCTCTTAGGTCTGGGGATGACGGAGCGCCAGCTGTTGATTAATAAAGTAAAGGTCAAGTGCCTCACGGAAATTAGAATATCAACAGAAATCATTTTTTTGTGGTTATTTTAGCTGTTTCAGAAATTCAGGACATAGTCGTTTTAGGCGCCAGAGGGTGTTATTAATTCTGGGCTGGGATTTAGAGGTTTTCTGGTACGTGGGAGGCATGTAGACTTTAAAACCTTGAGTGTAATACCTTTTAAAGAAGTTTTAAAGTAATTTGAATAAAATAACCATTAGAATTTCAAGGTAGTAGAATTTTCAATATATAGTCTGGTCGGGTATTGTGATCGCAAAAATCTAAAACTTCTGCATAAAATTTTCCGCGTTTCATACAAAATCAGCCCTCTTTATAACGAAATTATCGGAGAGTTCTGTTTTTAAAAAAAATTTGGAAATACGTTTTATTAACACAGCAGAAAAATAATTAAAAATATAATTTTTATCATATAAAACCATCTCCAAGAGTAGGAAATTTCGTTGTTTTCTAAGAAAAAATTATAATATCTATTTTAAAATTGAGCGCAGATCTGAAGCACGTTTTATTTACTATTTTTTTTTTATTTAAATATTAATGCGTACTATAATATCTAATATGTATATACAGCCTTGTTCAAAAGTATTAGGCACCCCTAGTTTTCTTCAAAACAAGTCGTTTAGACATGTGTAATAAAAAATGCACATATTTTCTAAAAAAACATTATTTATTAATTATATTAATATTTTGTATTTCCCCCGTTTGCTTTTATCACCACTGCAATCCTTTTCGGCATATTGCTGACTAAGGTGACACAAATATCTGGAGATATTTCCTCCCATTCCTCAAACACGGCTTGGCGCAGGGACGAAAGTCAAGTGCAGTTACGTTGGTGGACTCATGCGTTTAATATGAGCCAAAGATGCTAGATGGGGGATAAGGCTAGTGGACTGTGAAGGCCAATCAATGAATTGTTGTTCGCGAATAACTCTCGAATTTTCTTTGCTGTGTGGCAAGGAGCATTATCTTGTTGAAAAATATAATTATCAAGTACTTCTCCGAGAATTTGTATTATGGATGGCTCCTAAATTTGTTCCAGCATGGGCTGTATATTTTTCGGAATTTTTCTGCGGTTCCGAAGAGACATCAATATTAAAAGACGATCCTGCCTTGATGTGGTGGCACGCTTTCGTCCGCTTCTGGGCTTATTTTCGAAGGATTTAGTCTCCTTATACCTTTTGAGTGTTGTTTGTACAGAACAACGTGAGCACTTTAGTTTTTTTGCAATAGCTGTTTGACTAACACCTTTTGCGTTCAAAATAATTATTTCTGACCTTAAAGACTGTTCTTTATTTTTTATTTTTTGACATTTTATCACCTTTAACACTTCCTTATTAAAAACTTAAAACCAATTTTTAAAATCACTTGAAACCGTTTCTAAATTGCACTTTATCGCATCTTATACCAAACCATAAATAAGCGAAAATTTGAATAACATCCTCGTTTTTATAGTTACTGGGATTTTACGACCGGCAAACCCCATCATTAAACTGGCGACAGTTGGGTTTGAACACCTACCATGTTAAATTTTTCTGGAATCCATTCAGACTCCATATATCAATGAATATCGAGGGTGCCTAATACTTTTGAACAAGGCTGTATTTAAGATCTATATTTAGAACGCTTTTGTTCATTTTCTTCCACATTACATTATTTCAACTAGGCTTTAAAATAAAGTTAAAAATACGCTTCAGACAAACTTGAGCTTAAACCAGACTTGAACAAGGCTTAAGCTGGAAATGAGTTAAGTTTAAGGAGATAGCTTGATAGAATTTGGGGTCTCTACGTTCATCCGTGTACCTATTTTATTGAAACAAATATAAATCGATATTTAAGATTTTTAGACCAGACTTCCTCCTTAAACTAGACTTAAATCAAACTTGAAACGGATCTTCAAAAGTTACCTATTCATGCATATAATCTTTCTACAAATATTATAACAAGTTTTTAAAATATTTTATCATCTATAGGGTTTCGTACCCTAAAAGACACTTTTAAAGATAATTCAAAGCGATAAAAGCTATTTAAGGTAACTTTTTTAACTTTAACATTTTATTGGGTTGATTTATCGACAAAAAATACATCGTCGATCTATCCAAAGTATCTGAAAAAAGCAAGATTACGACATGAAAAGCAATTTGTGAATATTCTGAACTCTTTTCCCAACATAAATCTTTTTTTTTTTTTTAAGATAAAGAGTAGAAAAAAAAACAGATACCAAATATATCTAAAATATACCAGACCGATCCGACCATGCTTCCTTTTATTTTTAAAATTTTTGCATATTTGCATCTTCTGCATATCCATATTTGTCGTTCCAAGATCTCTGATAGTATATTTTTCTACAGAAATTTTATTTGGTCAATTCGACTTTATGTCCTCTTCCTCCTGAAAAAAAACCGTCAACTTTAGCAGCGCAAAATTTCGCGATCACATTCATACACGGCTAATTTATGTTCGACGCTGACTTTTTAATATTCCCGCCCGTCCACTGTTCGCTTTCAAGTTTTTGAATTATTTTTTCCACTGGGGAATTTTAATCAAAGAAATCTCGACAGACAACCACCGATATTGTTTTGTGTCGGAGGAGCGTAAAAATTGTTTATGATTTCATCCGGTTGGGCACCAACCCCCCACGGTCTCCCGTCGAGCTCCTAGGAGGAGGAATCGGCCTGTCAGAGAGTGTTCCGTGCGCCTGACACCAGATATTTTGACATTGTGACAGCTGATTGCTTGCCATTTCTTGTACCGCCGCCGCTGTCCACCCACATGCGACCGTACGCCGCCAATGGAGTCACGGCCTCATCTGGGCTTTGAAAATTTCCTCCATTATTTTGCCTCTGATTAATCAGCCCAGGATTTAATGGAGCGAGTGTTTTTCTTTCTTTAATGGAGGTATTCTTTTTCTGTCTTTCACTCTCTCTGTCTGTCGTCTCTCTAGCATCTGTCAAGCTCTCCGAATGGACGAGATAAAAAGTGCGGGTTCTGTGTGCGGCCAAGGTCGCGCCACGGACTGACACACTAACAGTAATAATGTATGTCGTTATCGCACTGCGGGGTTAAGTGTGATAATGGCCTTAATTGAAAGCAAAACAGTGTGAGCAATGGTGCTACACTGTAGTAATTTTCAAGGTCAACGTTCTTCAATTCGGAAAATTGAATCAGTATTACAACATCTTAATTGTATTAATATTTTTATTAGAATTACAACACGAAAGACCAAAGATTATTATCTTTTTACACTTTGGAAAATGATTTTTATTTTTTTTAATTGGGGAGACCTGATTTAGAAGTTTTAAAATTCAAACTTTTAGAATTAGCTGATTCAAGAATGATTATAAAAACAGCTCTGCTCCGTAAACATTCAAAAACTTTACTTTCAAAGCTTGTTTGATTTTAAATTCTTCGAGCATATTAAAAAAAGATGTTTTTATCGTTTACGATTACGAATATGAATTTTTTGAAAGTCCTTGTTTTTAAATAAAGAAATGTTGCTCAAATGAAAGTTCGGCTTCGACTTTTTTCATAAACGAATTTATTTTATACAAAAGATATTGAATTCAAAATTTTTCAAACTTTTTTTTTTTATTGGCAGACAATGTTTTTAAATATTTGTAACCTAGGGCCATACCAATCGGATAACCTGATAGTCTCTGAGAGCTTCTGCTAGTTCAGAAAAAGTAGTTTATAGAAAAACGCTTTTAAAGAACGTCAGTACGTTCAATATGCGTCTTACTTATCTGAATTAATTTGACTCGTCATGACTTTGTAAATATTACGTGTTTCGGTTTTAAAATTTTCCAACATATTTTTGAAAATATTTCCTTTCAGAAAAGGTAAATAAATTTTTATCACTCGACAAGGTATAAACTACCTTTAATTGAAAGTATCTACTTTTCAAGTTACACATTCGAAATGTTTATACGTCGAGTAAATAATATTCGAACATTCTACAAATTTTAGACGTAATTTTCTCAAAACAATATCTTTTGAGTTTCTGTATGCCACAAAAAATAATCAAATGTATCGAAAATTTATATTTATTGAGAACGCTTGAAATTCTAAATTACGTTCATAGTCTTGTTCATGATATTATACAAAATGTGTAACTTTATGTGACCTTGATGATCCGTACCTGTATCACCCGTATGGTTTGTCTAGTTGCTTCGTTTTATAAAAATAGAAACGGAAAAAAATGGATTTGTAATTAAATTAATCATACAACATGTGTCTATATCATCTCATTAACAACTTTTGCTGCTATTCAAAAATGCTAATCAAACAAAAGATACTTGATTAGAATGAGATGATCTTTATTTGATCAGTTGTTTATAAGACATCTTGGACATATCAATTCAGCGTTTTTGACGTATTCACTAGTCCATGGTGCCAAACGCAAAAAAACGTATATTGCAGAAATATTAAAAATTTCATTATACTTTTTCAGAGGAATGAAGAAGCAATTGATTGAACCTTAATATTTGATATGTCGTTTCCTTTGAAATTTATTTATATATTTATTTTTATATTCAAACTTGCCAGCATATGTTTTTAACCCATACATACGAGATTTTAATGGATTGAGCCCATAAATTTCTCCTATAACATGAATTTTATTGTATTTCATGTTGTAAATCAAATCGAAATTGCTTGTGGTTATTTTTGATTCATCTAGAATTTATCGATGAGACTAATCAAATTTGACCTTTGTTTCAAACGTTGTTTTTATGATATATTGGTCTGAACCAGACAGACAACACTTGTTTCGTATTTACACATTTATTGAATATATTTGTAAAAATTTTCGATAAAATAACATAATTTAGCTACAATTATATTAACATAGTTTGGACTAAAGATCGTCGACCTAACACAGATTTTCTATCAACGTTGTCGTAGTTCAAGGTATCTCCCGGGTATACACAGAACCGGAAACCTTTAAATTGCCATTAAGATCTTAATATTCGCGAAAAAGTTGGAAAAAACACGGTCTGAACCTTGACCCTCACGGCCGTTAAAAAATCGCAGCTCAAAGGCGGAAAAGATATAAAAATAAGCGCTTTGCGCAAAATGCACGAAGATCACTTTCCTCATCTTTTCTTCCTCGGTCTCTTCTCTTCTTTTATAATAAATCTGGTGAGTTTGTGACGAGAGAAAAAGACAGCAGTCGGTCGCAAGAGACGCAAGCAAAATGACCTCGACTCTTTATTCAAGTCCGCGCGCAATAAAGCGCTGGACTTGGTCAACGAAGTTGTCACAAGGAGGAGAGAGGGTAGAAGAGGGGACCGTGTGTGTGACAAAAATCTTCACCGCCAATTGTTTGCTTTTGATAAGAAGATCGGGACGGGAACAAAACAAAATCGTCTCATACAGGGCGAATTTGCATGGACGACAAGCTGAAAGCAGCGCCGCTGCTTTCATTTAAGTTCCTCTGCTCTGCTGGGCCCTGATTTATTTATTTTCGCATATATATTTCTCTCGTACGCGAGCGTCCCCTTGCTGTGATTTGGCGCGATAACGAGCGTGCAGTTTTCGCGCGCATATCGGTCAAGTTTGTGCATGGTAAATGGTTCAGGGCCAAGTGTGAGCACCACCATGTCGTCGTCGCGCCGTCGCAACATTCGCCGGCTGGCGGCTGAGAGCTCGTGGCTTTTAGAGTGCGCGGGCGCCGCCGGCTGACTAGCCAAATAATAATAATAATAATAGAAGCGCTAGAGAGGAGCGGCCGCCGTGGATAAGCGGATGAATGGAATTCCGCGACTTAGTCGAGCATTCTCGCGCTAAGTTTCATTGATGATAAGGGTGAAATTATTCCGAATTTGTCGTTTGTAGCAAGCGATATCACGCCACAACCGACCCGAACGAAATGGGGTTAAGTGTGCTTCGGCATTGAATCTACGCTTGAACATTTCGAATTGGAACTTTCTCAACTTTTCCCTTATCTCTGCTAAATGTAGATTTTCTGTCCCTCAGGCTAAAGTTAAATCTTGCGAATAATTTAAGTTTTGGAGTTCTGTCGGATAAAGCAAAATTGTGAACTATGTAACTATGTAGAATTAAATAATTTTCAAGTAGAGATAGGAAAGGTAAAACTTGCTTTAGTTTAATTAGTTAATTACATGACAAATGCGGAAGAAATTCGTTGGAAATACTTCACTACATATAGAGTATTAACTTTTTATAAGACTAAAAAATATATTTGTAGTAAATGCAGGGTGGGCCATTTAAGATTTGGAATTTGAATCGGCTATAAAAAAAAACAAATGAATATTTTTTCAAAGATATGAGTTTATTAGAAAGATTGAACCTTTCCATTTAGTAATGGAAGACAACATCATCCAAATGACTGCCACGGCTAGTCTTACAATACCCCATTCGATCAGTCCAGTTTTTCAGTACATTTTCGATTGTTTGGGCCTCTATTTCGTCAATGGCAACTTCGATTTCACGTTTCAAGTCGTCAATCGTCTCTGGATGGTTAGCGTAACACTTGTCCTTAACGGCTCCCCACAAAAAAAAGTCTAACGGAGTCAAATCGCAGCTTCGAGGTGACCAATTGACATCAGCATTTCGGCTGATTATGCGATTTCCGAAAACAGTGCGCAAAGATCGATTGTTACGTTGGCTGTGTGGCACGTTGCGCCGTCCTGTTGAAACCAAATGTCGTCTATGTCATACTCTTCAATTTTGGGAAACAAAAAATCGCTTAGCATGGCGCGGTAGCGATCGCCATTCACTGTAACGGCGTTTCCTTGCTCATTTTCGAAGAAAAATGGCCCAATAATGCCGCCAGACCAAAATCCGCACCAGACAGTCACTCGTTGTGGATGCATTGGTTTCTCCACGATGACGTGTGGATTTTCTGAGCCCCAGAGCCCCAGAGCCCCAGCAACAGCAGCGATGTTTTCGGTTGAGCGCACTGGACGAGTACGTACACGGGTTGTTTTATCCAACAACGATCCAGTTTCACGAACTCGCTTCACAAATTGATCCACAAACTGCGTTTTTGGCACATCCTTTTTGTCAAATTTTTTCCGAAAATTTCTTACAGTTTGAGTAGAAGACTCATCACTTTGGAAATAAGTTTTTAATATTTCCCAACTTTGTTCAAGCGAAAAGCGACCCATTTCATAAATGTCAAACATAAAACTAACTTTTTGTCACATCGGAAATGTCATCAAATCTTCCAACCTCAAAATAACCTATAGTTCCAATTCCAAACGTTAGATGGCCCACCCTGTATATATAAACAAAGTAACTAATTTATTAAGTGGTCTGAGCGAAAATGGAAAAACTGAATAGTTATGATCAATTCGTGTCTGTCTGTCTACCTAGCTACTGTCATAGCATTTATTCTTAGATAATATTTGACATAGAGATCCTATTCTCTGCATCATTTTACTATAAAAAAATGTTTTTTAATACAATGAACTTCGTCTAGCAAATAACTTGGAAATCTAAAAATCCTTAAAAAATCTTTATGTATAATAATAATAAGTATAATGGAATGATATTAATATTAAATGAAAATTGTGAGTTTTATTACATTGAAAATTATTACACTACACGTATATACTAGATTGTAATATTTTATACCTGTTACATTTTCCTTTTAATATTTCTGTGTATTTAAATTGAGGTAATAAATGATTAGATAATTTAATATCGGAAGTAATACTTATTATTATAAATCAATAAAAATATATTGAAAGTTAATACATAAATACGGTTGTAATTTAATCGATAAAGGTTTAGAAATATAGAAATATATGCTCTTAATTTTCGCAGACTCATATAGAAACCGCATCTATATTGATAACCACAATCTATTCAAGTAGTACTAAGAATTTTCTCATCGGGGGCCATCCATAAATTACGTCATACGAATTTCATGAATTTTTGTACTTTAGATTTATATATGCGACGTCACAAAGTTTATGACTGGTCCTCCTCCTTGTCACACGATGTCACACTTTGTTGACCCCCTCCCTCTACCTTAACGTGTGACGTAATTTATGGATGGCCCCTCGTTTATATTTATCCCAATTGAAAAAAACTCATGAAATCTATTTCACAGAATCAAATCAATTTGTATTGAAGGTTAGACCACAACAAGTCATTTTTAATTTATGGACAAAATTGAATAAATGTTGGATTCAATCGAATTTTTAAGTTAAATTATTTTTAATATTGAGAACTTCATTTTAAACCTTTTTATTTAATTTTTTAGTAATACAAAATTTTAAATGTAATCTACAGCAGTATTATAAAAGTGAAAATTGATTATACATATAAAGTAAAAATAACGAGAAGAAAATATTTTGGAATGTATCGATTGAGAACTTTGTGTATCAAAGATATAAAATATTAAAAAGAAAATATTTTTCCCCAATCTTTATTTCGAAAAGCACTCATAAGGAAAATTTCGTCGACATTGAAGAATGTTATCAGATTCCTTAAAATTGCGTCAGATCTAACATATCATAAAGTTATGGCACATTTATCTTATTGACTCGCACTTGACTTATTTTAAACAAAATTTGTTATAATTAAAGTTTTATATGTCGATGAAGTTTAATTATAAGTACGTAAACATTTCAAATTTATATTTATAGGAGTTTAGAAAATACAAATCATAGAAAATTGTTATTTTGGGCTACATGATGAAGTGCATAAGATCATATTTAGCTATTTAAGTTTGAAAGTAAATTTAGTACATTATTGACTTTTTCTTCCTTTTGGTAACTTGCCCAAAAAGCCAGAAACTTCTGGAATTTACAGGTTGAAACGATAAATAATATAATATAGAAATCTCTAAAATCCGTTCTAAATAAAAACAGTGGTTGTTATTTTTACCACAAACGACGCAGTTAAAAAATTAGTAGACAAAATAGAAAAGAAAAAAATCAGAAAATACGTTGTTTAAAAATATGAAGCTGAATCATATGAATATTTTTTGTTTATTTCTATACAGAGCTTTAAAATTGGAAAATTAATTATCTGTTCCTCTCTTTTACATAATGAAATATTTAGAAATTTTTGATTGTCGTGATGAAAAATTACAAAGATTAAGCACCTTAAAAATTTGTTGCAATATTAATAACAATAACAAGCGATTACGATAATTTGAAGTTATGTCTTGGTTTTAAAACAAAAATAACGATATTTCAAAATTCCCAACTGCCCTTATTTCTTTTCCACTGTGTTATTTTAATACTATACTCTACATTATACGATTGCGAATAAACTGATATCATTAGATGTCTAAAATGTATACATAATACTTTTTTTTTATTATAAGTGTTAAAAATTGAATTGCAAAAATTTAACCGAATTCATTTTCATTCCTCCTTCACTTAGCAAGTAAATAAATATCGATTTGAATTTCTATCCACATTTGCACTTCAATGTAAATTATTTAAATTCACAATTTGTGGATATTTTTGTTTAGAAACGATTGACTTTCGAATAGGACTAATTCGCAAAACTTTATAAGGCGGAAATTTTCATCTTAAGTCCAAAAATTCCGTGGAGTTTTCCTTTATGTGTGATTCACCACAGTGTTGGGTATACACATTTTATGAAACAAATGTGTTGCTTCAATTCAAGGGTATAATTTAATTTACATAACTTTTTAAATTTGACGGTTTCTAAGACATTATGCGGTTGGATAAAATATAATTTAAATTTCATACTAAAACCAATTGTGGGACGAAAAAATTCGATCACTTCTTAGTTTTTAATAATGAATTAAACATTCAGTTTGCCTAGGCGGATGAATTGCAAACGAATTTAAGAATATTCATAATTTATGTTATTATGATGTTCTGTGGAAAGAATTATTTTTTAAACAGCTTGGTTTGCAAAATAAAAAATAAAATTTTGATCTGATATTTCCGTATTCAATTTGATAAAACATAAAATTTGTAAGTTTTATTCAAAAACCGTCAAAGCAATCCCTATATACATATAAATAAAAATGAAAGTTCGTTTGTTTGTTTGTTGCTCAATCACGCCTAAACGCTTGCATCGATATTTTTCACTTTTTGTCCGAGGGTAGTACATATTCCAACTTAACATATAGGCTAATTTTATTTCGAATAATACATAGGGTTTCAAAATGGCGGATCCAAGATGGCGGCTAAAAATTTTAAATTTGAAGCAATTTTCATGAAAATTGGTACATAGGGGTTTTACGGTACGCTGATTTCAAATCCGCTCTCCAAATTTAGAAATTCAAGATGGCGGATCTAATATGGCGACCAATATTTCTCGATTTCAACGGATTTCAATGAAAATTAGTACAATGATTATCTTCAGGTCACTTTTGAATGTTATCAAACTTTACAAATCCAAGATGGTGGATCCAAAATGGCGACCACAATTTCTCGATTTCAACGGATTTTATTGAAAATTGGTACAATAATTATTTTAAGGCCACTATTTTTGAATATTATTAAGATTTGGAAATTCATGATGGCGGATCCATAAAAGGGTTTTCGGGTTGAAACAATCTCTAGGATATAAAAAACTAGAACATTTGAGAAGTGTTTAATCAGTAAGTATTTACCCAACGCCGGTTGAAACCGGGTAACCCAGCTAGTAAAAAATATGATTAAAAATTACGATTCTGCAAACATTCAAGAAAAACACACTAATTAAAAAATTGTGCAATTTGGAAGAATTGAATTTTTTCGAAAAGGGATATTACTCGAACTAACTATACAAAATGTTCAAATTTTTACTTTTATCAACATTATCGAAAATCAATTATTGTAAAAATATAAATAATTTAATGAAAAATATAATGGTTTGAATATTTTTTGTACTTTTAATATTATTTTTCGAAAAAAAAAATCAATTATTTAAATTTTCATGGCTGTGATTCCTCCTACTTTTCTAAAACTCCTCCATATCTTTAAAATCGAAAATTCGAACACTCCGGCAAGTCGAAACTGAGAAAATAAAATCGAGGTTTAATAGAATTTTTAATAATAATAAGATTTTCTTTTACATTAAAGATCGTAAATAAGTGGAACAAAATGTGACTTCGTGCATTTTCAGTGATTTAAAAAAATGAAATCTACGTTTGTGCATATGCAAATTTAAATGTGTGATATTAAGCATTATTTTGAGATTTTTTTGTATAAAAGAGAAAATTGCAAAATAATATTGAAATAATAAAAAGAAATAAGCAACGACAAAATGATTAAGAAGGAGAAGCCTATGTTATCTGTTGAGGCCCTCATACAGGCCCAAGGGAAGCAATGGAATCGAGCATTTACAGGTAATTTCTTATTTACATAGTTATTGTTTGCACTTAAATTTTAATGAAGGTAAATGTAATAAATGACTTAACGGCGACAACTATGATTAATAGTTGGTATTTTATTTTTATTTATTTTTATTTCGGTATGGGCAACAAATCGATTTGGCCTTTTTGCTGAAGGGTCGGCGTCCGGGCATAAATTAATTAATGTGTTTCAAACAAAAGGCTCCGACTGTAGATTTAATAACGTGACACGCGAATGAATCAAAAATTACATAAATATTGCTGTTGGTTGGTTATTCTATTATTTTTTATATAGACATGAGGCGAGGGGTTTGGGCCACAGACGTCTTACCTAAAGAAAATATTTTGTGCTGTCAGAAAATAATGAAAATTTGGAAACAAGATATTTGGCGCTATTTTTATGATGTGCTCATCTATTAATAGATCACCTTAGCTTAACTTAATGCGAGATTATATAGATTTCTTTGTCATCACGATATTTTTGGATACAGTTTTTCAATTCTTTAACAGACAAAAAGTCCATTAGGCAACTTAATCATCATTAAGGGGGTCCAAAAAATCAACAATGACTTTTCAAGATCGTCCAAATTCCGATTAAATACAATGTGTCTGTCTATCAATGATTTGGACATTTTGAAAAATTTCGATGGTAACAGAAAACATTACTTGGAGCAATTCATAAAGCGAAACTATTTCTCGATCGTCACAGCTAGAGATGAGGTAATTAAAGTGCTAAATGGCGACACGCAACGTCTATTAATTATACATTTTTGGCGTTTGAATAGACCAAAAAGCTATTGACGTCGTCGTCATCTTCGCAGTTATTTAAACAAAATTAAACAGGATTCAGTTGTTCTTGGTTTTTTTCTAGCTCGTGACCAGGCTAAATTCATTTTTCTCTTCTTAGCGACCGAAGACGACGACAATTCGATAAAAGAAACGAGTTTTAAGGGAAGAAGATAAAAAAAAAATTATATTAATGAAAATAAAAGAAAAACCAGACTCTATTTCAAAAATAACTTTGTATAAAATATGCAGTAGTCAGTAGATTTAAAATATTTTCGATTTAATCATTTCTCATCGATATTTTTCCTGCCTTGTTAAATTTTTTAGAGTAAACAGAAACAGAAAGGGGTATAAAGGGGTATTTTTTACAAATATCTCCCAAAATACAGTGACGGACATATTTATAATGCCACTATAATTTGGGTTTATTTCGTCATAATTACAGGTAATTTTGTTGCATCATGCGATTTCATTCTCATTTAGTAGTTTGATGAATATACTATACATATATTTAAACAGATCTTGTGTCTTATCATTAACAAATTTAATGGCTCTTCGTGTCTTGATGTGGACATTATTATAAAGCCCGCAGCTTAAAATAATTATTAGTTAGTCAGCAAAATAATCCTAAATTACAGTTTTATTCAAAACGTGAATTAATTTGACATAAAGTATACAACTGTTATAATTAAAAGTTAATTAATTATACGAGATTTAATAAAGATGCCAAGTGGAATTTTTCTGTCTTCCGAGGAACGAGCAAAAAGTGACGTTTTCAAAGAATTTGTGCTTTCAAACTGGAAGATTGCTGAATGAATTAACAGGTCAAGGAGTGTTGTCAATAATTACGTATCTATAATAAAATAAAATAGAAGTGACAGGAAACCATTGGTAACAAATAAGCTAAAAGAATTAAGCATAAAGTATCACCATAAATTTGTAATTTATTAAATCTTCCTGTAACTGTCAGTAATGCTAGAAGGATTTTACATGGGATCGAAAATGTAAAGTGAACAAAACCAATGAAGAAACCTAAATTTTTTCAATACCACCAAGAAACGAAATTAAATATTGCCAAAAAATATATGTCATTCAAGGAAGAGTGGAAGAGCGTCATTTTTACTGACGATAAATATTTAAAATTAATCTTTGATGTTTCCGACGGCATTACTCAATATTGGCATGATCAGGTGATGGATCGGTTATGATCTGTGGTGCATTAGCTTTTAAACGCCCAAAAATGAACTCCACCAAATATATGTATACCAAGCTCCTGGAATACTTTTTGATTGAAAATGCGAAGGATTTAATTTGGGTTGAGTACACTGAAAGAAACGATTAGATATAATACCTAAAAAACTAGGCAACTCACCTATTTTCTGTAGATGATTTTCAGCTAGCTAAACCATTTTCGTCTATTTTGAATTAAATAGATGATTTGGTGATTTTAAATGAGAATTTTCAATGGAAATTGGGCTATAAATGTAGATAATAATGGGTTTTATAGGCAACCTTCTTAGAGATTATTCAAGAAACTTAGACAAATTCTACAGCATGTAGACAAATTCTACAGCATGTAGACAAATTTTCTGTATAATTTAGACAAATTGTCTAAAAAATGTGGACGAATTTTCTATACTACTATATGTCGGTAATTTTAAGTTAAATATACTAAAACATTGAGGCATATATATTCTACAAAGTTTAGATGAGTTTTTACAATCTGTAGTCATATTTACCATAATCTTATGGCAAATTTTATACAGAATGTAGACAAGTTTTTTATGTAAAATTTTAATTAGTAGTTTTTCTACACTCCATCGTTTCTTGTGTGGTATTTGCTAAATGTTTAGATATTTAGATTTGTAATTCACCTAAATAGGATTAGGTGGTTTACCTAAAGGTATGTGCTTTTGTGGACGTTTCACCTAAACCAAATTTGGTGATTTTTAAATCTGTTTTCTCAGTGTACACATTTTTTCAACAGGATAACGCTGCCATACATATGTGTCGGCAGGTAAAAAGCTGATTTCAAGACAAAAACATTCCTTTACTTGACCGGCTGTCCATCAGACCTGACTTAAATCCAATGGGAAATTTATGGGGCATTATGGTTAAGTGAATTTATGCAACTGGTAAACAATTTTATTCAGTAAAAGAATGAAAAGATTCTATTCAGAAGGTATGGTTTGAACTACGGCCAGAAATGTTGCAGTCGGTGGTGTTATCAATGCCAAATAGACTTTTTGAGATCATTAAAGAAAGAGGAGGACAAACGAGTTTATTAACTTATTTAAATTATAATAGTTTTTAAAAAAAAGTTTAAGTTTAAGTTTATTAATTAAAATATGTTAAAATATGTTTTAATAAAATTTTTCACACATTCTTGGTATGTTATAATCAATCATAATAAATGAATTTTTAAAAACGTGTTTCCTACTTATTATTTTCCGAAAAACCCACGTAAAATTTAAATTAAATATTGTAAAAAGTCAACAAAATATATCTTTAAAAAAATTTACTAAATAATAAGTCCTTGGTGAGCTTTCGGAGTTTATACGTTTAAAAATGCAACGAACTGATGACCATGAGCAGGAGATATCTCCCGTAGCGAATCACTTGAATTTCGATGAAAGCATGTCCGCATCGATTAATCGCTCATCACCATCGCTTCTGTCGCACTTTAATTCCACCTGAGCGAATAATAACAAGAGACACACATAAAAAGACGATCTTACCTGCTGACACGCTTACTAAATTACTTTGGACGCTCGATATTAAGCTTGTAAGAAGTTATGAGCTGAATGCAAACATATCAATCTATCTTCAGTGAAAAAATATCTGTCCACGGTCGTCGAGAATCAGACGCGCGGTAGAGATTCTTTGGAATTTCTCCGCACATATGTTGCTCCCGGTGCGAGTTAGAGTAAACACGCTTCAAGGCAAGACCGCACCTTTTATAAAAGACGTCTTAATTTTAGAGGCAGCAGAAAATCGCTGTTTACCCTACACAATTAAGGAGTAAATTAACAGCAAAAAATTAGCATCAACCGTCAGACCATGGGCATATTGAGTGACATGTTTTTCGGAAAATATAATGATCATCGTGTGATTTTGTGTGGTGTTTTCGCTGTTTTTCAATTGAAAACAAAAACAACACTATTATTAAATTTTAGAGGTTTGGATAGTGTCACAATTGTGACTTTGGTCAAACTATAACTTGGATTCTGTTTTTTTTTTTTTTTTTTTTTTTATTTTTCTCCGCCTCTATGCGTGCGAGCAAGCTGTAGCTATCCGCTCCGCTGAATAGAGTAAAAACGCACAAGGGGTGCTGCACCGAATGATAGCAGCAATTTTGAAATTTTTAAAATAAATTAAATAACAACTCTGGGGAAGTACATATTTAATGAAATCATAAATCATAAAAGTTTCGTCAGCTATTACAAGTTGATGGTGGGATTTTATACTTGGCATATTTTCTCTGGTGTAGATATGGTTATTTTTAGAATTAAATAAAATTCAGTTTTAGTAAACAGAACAAACTTATTTCACGTCTAACCCATGTGAAATAAACGAGAATTAAACATATAATAAGATTAATAGATACAATTTGTATCCGGAATTAAATTTCGGACTTCTTGGGTATGAGTAGAATTTCTAGCTTACTTCTATCTGACTAATACGAAAGAAGGATGAAAAAAAGTTCAGAATCTAAAAAATACTATCTAAATATCGAAACAAAAAACTGATTACGAATTCGTAAACGAAAATATCCTAAAATCACGTCACGTTTTTGAGTTAAATAGGCTTGAAAAGAACAAAATATCGTTTGAATTCTTATCTAGATATATGAAATAAAATTTTTCTATAGCACTTACTAAGCATCCTAGGGAATATGTTTTCCAAGAACGTGCACCAGTTATGATATTTGTTCACTATTTATTTACAGAGAGAAAGATCTTCGTTTCGTATACCAAAGAAAAAATGCTCTAAAATTAAAAAAAAAACGATTTTGAATACCTTTTGTTTATTTATTTATTTACAATCTACCTACATATTAACAAATCTATCATCAATCAGACTAAGAAATCCTTAAGTAAACCTTAATACTTAACATTAAATACAGAATTGCCTATAACGTAGCAATTAATGGTAGCATATTTTCTTTAAATTCATTTCTAGGCATATGGAATTCGAAAAAAGTCTTAATTGGATTCATTCAGCTATGAATCTTTATAATTTTGCACTTTGATATGTTTAGAAACAATTTATTTAATAAACACCAACTGATTCAGTTTATCAAAGTAATTTGTCAATGACTGGCAACATGAAACAGAAAGAATTGTACTGTACCATAAAGTTTGAGATCATCGATATATAAAAGGCAGCTAGCAAAGGAAAAAGTTGATGTTATATAATTAATAAAAAGTAATGGACCAAAATGCTTACCTTGGGGTACTCCAGAAGTTGCGCAGATTTATTTAGAGATTATATCACCGATCCTCACCAACTATATCCTATTTCATAGATAAGAATTTAATGAGCTTAAGAAGGAATCATCTACATCAAGCGCCATCAATTTACATATTAAAATAGAAATAGGGACTTTATAGAAAGCTTTTGAGAAATCGGTGGATATCATTGAAGAGATATATGGTATAACGAGACTAATGTATCAAGCAGCTTTGGTATGGAAGTAATTATAGAATGCAACTTTTCGACCCTACTTTAAAAATCAGAATGACAAAACTATGTTTCCATGTAGAAAGAAAAGTACCAGAATCAAGAGAAAGATTAAAAAGCATTGTTAGGGGGAATTGCTAAAGAATCACAGCAAATTTTTAAGAAGTAAGTTACAAAAATTGTCCGTATCTGCTTTGTAATTATTATTCAGGCCTTTAATTGCATCCTTAAGGTGGTTATATACATATACCAAGAACGATGATTTTCATACCTATTATTGAAGGTTATTTAAAAAATTTTTATAGTATTTACAGACTGTGTTTTTCCAATTTCTATAAGTACAGTGTGTAATTGAAAAACAAGTACAATTTCTTTTAAAAAATAATCTCGTCCTGTAGCACTGGCCTGGAATTATTAGTGATGAGCAAAACAAGACTAAAGCTAGCCCATAAGAGCCCGTACAATGTGTCAAATGCTGTAGCTCTAAACACTCTCAAATTTGGAGTATCAGTTCAATTAATAAAATTTAACTAAACCGCGTGTTCCAGATAGATAATTTTCTTAAAACTAGCGACTAAAGTAGAAGAAAATATTTTTCAATCAGCAAGTCTTGGTGAAGTCTCGCAAACATGGTCTTGGTCTTGCAAATCGAGTCTTGGTAATGCTACCGCAGGTATATGTAGTATTGGTCTTGGCCTTAGAATTTCTGCAATACCAAGACCAAGACCAATTTTGCTCATCGCTAAATTCAAGACCAAAACCAAGTAAACAAGACCAAGATTTGGTATTAATATTCGTATCGATTATTATAGTCTTGCTCTTGGTCTTGGTCTCGTTATGTTCATCACTAGAAATTATGTTTGCAGTGTTTCTGGAGGGAAGGTTTTCCGGTGCCCAGAAATTCTCGGAGATTATTTATCTGAAATGAAAAAAATTGATAAAATTTGTAAGGTATATAAGAAAAATTAGTCCTTAACGTAGCCGTTTTTGAAAATACTGATTTATAAGAAAGTAACAACTGTTCAAAGTAGAAAATGCGATTTTAAGGTAACAATTATCATATATTTTTCTTAATTAAAGTTTGAAAACCGGGTTTAAAGTAATAAGGAAATAAATATTTGATACTTACATAAACCGAACCATCCCTATATATATATAAAAATGAAAGTTCGTTTATTTGTTTGTTTGTTTGTTTGTTGCTCAATCACACCTAAACGCTTGAATCGATATTTTTCATTTTTTGTCCGAAGGTAGTACATATTCCAGCTTAACATATAGGCTAATTTTTTTTCTGATAATATATAGGGTTTCAAAATGGTGGATCCAAGATGGCGGTTCAAAATTTTAAATGTGAAGCGATTTTCATGAAAATTGGTACTTAGGGGTTTTGCGGGATGCTGATTTCAAATCCACCGTCCAAATTTAGAAATGATGATGATTAAGATGGCGGATTCAATATGGCGACCAACATTTCTCGATTTCAACGGATGTTAATGAAAATTAGTATAATTATTGTTTTGAGGTCACTGATTTTGAATATCATTAAAATATACAAATCCAAGATGGCGGACCCAATATGGTAACCAATATTTCTCGATTTCAACGGATTTTAGTGAAAATTAGTACAATGATTGTTTTGAGTTCATTGATTTTGAATGTTATTAAAATGTCCAATTTTAATGAAAATTAGTACAATGATTATTCTGAGGCAACTAATTTGGAATTTTATCAATATTTCCAAATCCAACATGGCAACCAAAATGTCTTAATTTCAACGGATTTTAATGAAAATTGGTACTATAATTATTCTGAGGCCACTAATTTTGAATATTTATTAAGATTTGGATATTTAAGATGTATGAATGTATGTAAAGGGGTTTTCGTGTTGAAACAATTTCTAGGATATAACAAACTAGAAAATTTGAGACGTGTTTAATTAGGAAGTATTTGCCCAATTGCTACAGCTAAAATTAGATAACTTTTCAACCACATATACCGATTGAAAAAAATACGAGCCTCTGTAAATTTTTCTAAATTTAAAATCTAGCAACACTGTTTTGAAAAAGAATATTTGCGTTATAACAAAAATACCTTCTTTTGGTGTAAGCGTTATTAATGCCATCTATTAGAAATTCTTTTAAATTAAGTACGACATCTAACATAAACTTATAATGCAGCGGCTTTCATATTGGTTATTATTAAGTGGAATTTAATACCCAAAGGTACCAAGTTGACTCAAAAACAATCCCCAGTAGATCTTTTAGTTTCGCTTATTAAGTTCTATGTATCAGATAAATTGAAAGAGAAAGACTTAAGAAATAGCGTGACAGTATCAGTTTAAAAAGGTGCTTCTATATTTGCTGCATAACATATTTGTGGTGTAGAATTTCAGCACTATAAAGAGGTTTTAAAAAGAAAACAAAAATAAAAATAACTCTCTATCGTGTCAGTATGTGTGTTAACCAGACCGCAAAAATTAAATGAACGGAAAATACCTGAGCGCATGAGAAGTGACTGGTTGTTGTGTTGTGTTGTGTGCCTCCGACAAAATTTCAATTATTCACGACTTATAAAATTAAAATGAAAACGAAAAGGCTTCTCTTAAAACTGCGGCTGAATGCTGAATGTTGCTACTCTTGGATGTATGGCAACATCATCCATTGGCGTCGAACGAAAAAGTGACCTTGAAGGAGCCAGTATATATCTCAAGTTAATAAATAAAGTAAGAAAAAGTTGAAGCCACAAACTAAACCGTGTATAAAGAATACTTTGAAATTCCCTGAGAAGATGTTTCGAATGTTGAGCAAAAACAAGAAAAAGGGTGGTTATAAAGTGGCAGACGTATATTAATGGACTCATCAGAACTGAAAGTGGTTTTGCTCTCGGTACAGACAAGATATTCTCACTTCCACGTTGTAATCTTAATCTTAATCATTGATCTCTGGAGTTGAACATCAAGATCGGGTATCGATCGCAATCTGTGATCGATTTACTTGGATTTCACTTGTCCTCTTCTTACTTATCCAGACCATGGACACTTCTATCTCGAATGGTTGGCCTTTAATTGTACGACTATGGAATTAAATTAGAAGTATATTAGATCCCCTTTCAGCTCCTACACCCGCGTTAAATTCTATACTTAATTTACTATTCATTCTATTTTTTTTGAAAAATGTCTAGAGATTTTCAATGGCTGACCTTGCATTTTATACAAAATGTTACCTGGTGCACTGTATAGTCCCGTCCATCGCCCGTAATAAGATGCATAATACTTGGAATTATATAATTTTGTTAGAACACCATCACATCGCGAATAATGGGATCACTATTTGCATTCTGTTAATCACAATCTAACGTTAGACTGACACACTTCCTGTTGCTAATAATCTGCGCAAATGAAGCACTTTACTTTTGTTTGATGACCTTCAATGATTTTTTTTTATTTCTCGTTTCAAACACATTCATATTTTTCTTCAGGTAATGTGGTTCTCATGGCCTGAGATTTGTTTTCTTGGCGGCGTTGCTGATTTGTTACCTCATTCGATTTCTTGAAAGTTATTTTGCTATCGAATGTCAGGGCCAAGAACGTTTCCATGTAAATTTCTATACAGGTTCATTAAAAAGCCATTTGAAGATGAAAATTGCATGTGAGTAATTCAGAAGAAAAAAAAATACTGTTCTGTATGTTGCAATAAATCGCCAGAGTAGATTGGTTTATATGGTGAGAAATAAGTAGATTTTGTTAGGAAACTAAGTTCACCTTTATGGCTCATTTATGCACATTTTTAATTTCTGTATACATACTAGAGAGAATACGTTTAAAGAATTTTATCTCATATCCGAGATATTTATAGCAGATAATAAACTAATTAGTAAATATTTAAAATAAGCTAAGAATCTGTTCGAATTATACTAACCTATGTACAAGCCGACTTTCCAATGACATCATATTAAGGAGGAAAACGACATTAGAGAATCAAAAAAATCGTCTTCTTTTTTTAATTTCACAAATCATCAGCAAAACATCTGAAGAATATGTTCTTAAAATTTAGGAACGAAATTCTTATTCGTCCCGAAGCTGTTCGCTATTCGCTACTTGGTCTTCGCTATTCACTCTTCGCTACTCGCTCTTCGCTACTTGCTCTTCGCTACTCGCTCTTCGCTACTCTCTCTTCGCTAATTGCTCTTCGCTACTTGCTCTTCGCTACTCGCTCTTTGCTACTCGCTCTTCGCTACTCGCTCTTCGCTACTCATTCTTCGTTACGCGCTGTTCGCTGCTTTTCGCTAATCGCTCTTCGCAACTCACGTATTAGAGATTTTAAACTTCTCAAAACAAACGTTTTTCAATTTGCTTACATAATTTCTCAAAAACTAATTGACCGATTGTTTTAAAATTTATTATACGTTTACCTTATTGAATTGCCAAGAATATGAACTAATAATTGGGATGATATCATTGTTTAAGTATTTTACTTCTTGCATAAAGCCACAAAAAAAAGGGTGAAAGTGGATACCTTTTTCTTTAAAGAGTCATAAGAGATTCAAACTACAATCTTTTGACCGTGGATTAGTTCATATTCTTGGAAAATGTGTTTATAATGTATACAAATTTTATTTTTGATTTCAAACAAAAGGATAATGCACGCAAGCTAGAAAGTCGAAGAAAGATCTGCTGTGGACTGGTATTAAATCAGCGATTTCTGGCTGGAATGATTTAAAAATTTAATGACATGTACATGAAAACATTAATAACGCATCTTTGAAATTTAAAAACATTTAATTGAATTCTTCCCTTTAAAAAAAAAATCCCAAAAAATTAATTCTTATTCAATGTCCGTAAAGTCAAATGAATAAAATTAAGTGTGATCAAAAAACACTAATATTTAACCAATTTTATTATTTATTTGAGAACTATAAGTTTGATGGGTTAAAAATGACCTTCTCCAACAATTTAGTCATCATTTGTTAAAGTCTAAATTTTAGTCACAATTCGCCCTAAATCGTTTAAAAAGTGATCGTTTTTTCAATTATAAATCGATCTTTTTTATGTAATAGAATCTTACCAACTTTTTTTAAATATTTTAAAATAAGAAAACTCGGCGGAGTTATATAACTCATAGTACCTGTATTTGAAACTTTATGAACGCATTTTTCTCGAAATAAATTTTTCAGCAATTGTTTTGGATCTAAAAAAAAGATCGATCTCAATAGAATTAAATTTTCTAAAAAAAAGTTCTGAACACCAAATCGCTAACATCGATATTTCTTGAGATATTGGGCTTTGAAGTTGAGGTAGTGTTTCTACAATTTAGGTCAACAATCCATGAAAATTCCACACTACCTAAATTTCAAAGCCCAATATCTCAAGTAATATCGATGTTAGCGATTTGGTGTTCAAGAACTTTTTGGAGGAAATTGAATTTCCTACAAGTTTGTCATATTCACTTTCTCTGTACCTATTGTTGTTTACGAGATAGGGGCAAAAAGCGAGAATTTCATGGAAAAATTGGGGTTAGTGATCCGTACTACCTCGCTGGTGGGAGTTAGGGTTACACCGCACTGGACACTTTTGTAGAGCATTTAATTCTGAAGAAATCCTACCATTGACCAGGATTATACCATAAAATGCCTCTGAGTTGTAGAGTTTTGAAGAAAAATAATCAAAGTTTACGTGTATTTTATATGGGAAATCTTTATATGCCTTGGTCTAGTACTTAATATTAATATTAAGGGCTCCAATTTTCAGGGAATTTTTGTTTAAGTATTTGCCACAAAATTTCGAGGTGGGACTGAAAAAAAAAATAGTCGTGAAAAAAAGCACCCTAATAAGTACATTATATTTTGAATAAATTAGTTATAATTTGATTATTCAAAAAATTTAAATCTTTCGTTGATTTCTTTGCTAAATATTCATAAAATTTGAGTTAAAGAATTCAAATTCCACTCAGTGCAATTGAAGACTTTTTATTTCGGATTATTTGGTGGAACTTCTTGAAAATCCAAAAAAAAGTATATAAATATTTCGAGGCAAATTGTTTACGTACTTGATTGATTTGTAAAATTTTAAGGCTTGAAAATACTTAAAAAAATTTATATCGTTTGAATACAAAACCTAAATAAGTAGTGTCTATACGACTGCATCTTAAAGATGATCACATCCGCCAGACCAATAAATTATATACCTTTACTATCGGAAGAAATGAGGTAAGAAAACGTATTTTTTTCCTGAAAAACAAGTTTGCAAGTTTTTTTCAAGGTTGACATTTTATATGTGCATTGACAGACAGTTTCGACCTTATACACAAATCTTTGCTGCGTCTTCTGAATTCACTTAATATTTCAAGATTGAACTTGACTTACATTTTTTTTCTGATTGTATTTTTAAAATATGCTCGTGATATATGGCATTAAACAAAAGAAATTTTGCGGTGATGGGAGTTCATTTACGTGGTCTTTTTGAAGGGTCTTTCACATGATCACATTAAATATTGGGGCATATTGAAAAGATACAAATTTTTGTTTTTTTTTTTGCCTCTAAAAAGTTAATTAAGAATTTTTAGAATGATGTTAAAAACAATTATGTGTTTTTTGATGACGATGAGTAAATAAAAGAAAAATTTCTGTGAAAAAATGAAAGTGCATTATCCACACTAAATAGATAGCCAGTGGTTTTTTTCAGTGTAACTTTAATAAGTGTAATTTATTTAAATGCGGCTTTTATATTTAATTACTGATAGTAAAATTCTTAGCCTTATTTAAAAAAAAGGTACAAAAAATGTGACTGGAGTTTTCTATTAAGGCCTCAAATTGCATCATAAAAATGATGTTTAATAGTAAACTTTATTTCTCCAACCACTATCACAATTTTTACTTGACTTTACTGCCGTTCTGCCACTTGTATTCCGACAAATGTAAATGTAAATTTATTAGGTTCGTGTAGATAGTTACTTTACTAATATGAATAAATGATTTAAAAAAAAATTGCTACTGTCCTCTATCACTCACTCTGCTAATGTAAGCATAGCTTTAATCTCAGGTCAGTCAGACATACATTTTGAAGAATTGGGGATGGCTGCAAAATATGGAAAATTCGGTATGTGAATTTTGTATTGTGTGTTGTTTAATAAAAGTAGATTTTTTATGCTTATTGATTTATTATTATTATGTACGAACGAAATTTTGAAGTTTATGCATACTCAATTTTAAAAATATGTTATCATCTTTGAACAAACAAGGATTTTGACATAAATTACACTTTGATGTCAAGGCCATATGATCATTTTGAAAGCTTATAGAACATCCTCTACAATAAACTATACCCGACTGGTTTTTTAAATAACTTTGTGTTCTAACAATAACTTAATAATTAGTACTTCATTAATGTGAATAAGAGCAGACAGATTTGACATAATATCCATTGGTCATTAAGGAGTGGTCCATACAAAATTGACAATTGAAATTTAATTTTTAAAATACAAACAATTGGGTCCCATTGTTTCTATACTATTTTATCGTTGCTTTTGCGTAATGACTGGTAGCCAAATCTGGCCAGAAAATAATAGACTCTTCATGTTGTTGAATAAAAGGTAGAAATCGTTTTTGAAGGCAGTTATTAATACATTTGAGTTTATTATACCTTTAACGACAAACCACAAGAACAGATCGTCTGGATGGGAAAGCTATTGTTTTTTATCTGATCCTAGCTTTCTTTCTATTGATATGATGCCTCGTCTTTATTTGATAAAAGCCCTATTTACTGTTCAATAATTTTTATTCACGTCTTTCGAAATAAAAAAAAAAAAATGAAATTGTTGGATTTTCCAAATATTTGGAAAAAATCGCTTCAAAATATTTTAACCTTTTGGCTTCCACTACATGAATGATTCATATGAACTCAAAATTCAGTACTTATTTATAGAATTTTTTTCCAACCACTTCTTATATCTAGTACTGTAGACGTTGTAATACTTCTGTGCCATCGGCTGGTTACTTTTTTAATAATGCTATAAATAAACACTGTTCAATATTTTTCAAAGTTTGTTGGTCTATTGAAAAGTGTATACTTTCCGATTAGTTACGGAATATGATTTCATTTAAAGCCCCCCCCCCCAAAAAAAAAAAAAAAAAATCTTGTGGTGTCAAATTTTAGCTTTGCGGTGCTACGAACTGAAATTTCTTTTTTCAAAATTGGCAATATTTCGGCAACACAGCACTCTTTTTGGAAATAAGTTTTTAATATTCCCCAACGTTGTTCAAGCATAAATCTACTAATTTCATACCGCGGAGATATGATACTGTATTTTTGTTAATTTTTTGACCGCGAAATAGCTTTCTCTGTCAAATTAATGTGTAATTTAAAAATAAATCAACAGATGGCCCATGCTATCTTTTTAAAAAAAATCGACCACGTCCTGACCCGCCTTCATATTCGTGTTTAGTTTATCTTTCGTGCACACAAACGTTCATCATAAGTAATTAATACCTGTGAAGTAAAATGTACTTGAAACCAAGTTAATCTTGTTGAAAGCAACAATATCCTTCAACAGGTAAACACTTCCGAGTACTCGGCGATTTCTAGCACATATGCGTGCTTGTGCCGGTATACTTCTTTATGAGGTCATTCTTCTTCGATGAAGTTACCCTATCGTCCGCTTGAGGCTTTGTGCGACTCGTTGGCAAGTTCACTGGATTCCAACTCAAAGCCAGCCTAGAAAATGTCCATTACAAAATTTAATTACGCAGCAATGTCAAAGTCAAGAAAAGAGAAAACTGGGCTCCAAGTCCACCAGAGGGCGCTTCGTTATAATCGTCGTGGTTGTAGTTTTCTTAGAGCGCCACCAATTCCACGGGTTTCTTAAATTGCATAGTCCGAGTTGTGGGGCGCATGTGCCATTTTGGGTGCTCCACCATAAGGACACCAAACAACCTTGGGGCTAGTGGAGTGGCAAAAAAAAAAAAAAAATACCGCCCAAGGGCCCTGAAGGGCGGAGCGCTATCCATAACGAATTCCAGACGGCTTTAGTGCGAGTTCGGTTTGAATCTAAAGCTAAAGTAAACATTCCGTGGGGGAGTGTAGCTGAGGTTGAGGGAGGGGGGGGGGGCTCTGGGACAGCACTGGGAGCTCCAAAGGTTGGGTTTGGGGCTCAGCCCAAGCTTTTCCCAAATTAAATTTTAACGACCAACGAAGTTCCTTTGTCTGGAGCCCTGGTTGTCCCTGACAGAGTTGTCAGGGTTTGGTTTGGAGGAGCCGACGATTCCCATTGTGCTAGATGGCGAAGTTTCGTTCATGACCAGAGACAACATTTCTTGACGTAAGCCCTCAAGGACTTCGCAAATGTGAAGATTACTTTCCAAGGTCTTCTGTCTGGTGGGGCGGGTTTGGGTTTTGATGGGTTTAAATGAAATTTGGCGGTTTTGCGTTTCTTATTTTGCTCCATACACTCTATATCTGCGCAAAAAGGAGATGTCTCAGGGAAGGAGTGTTTACTAAGGGATTATCAGGGACTTGGTATCGTTCTTAATCCCCCCCAACTGCTGTGAAAATAAGGCGAAAATAAATTACTTTGAGTCCTCTGAAGTTCGGTGTTATGGTCGAGGGTATGGAGAAAGGAAAAAGCAACATAAATATTCATAGGATCTTATATAGCTCTGCCAAACACACAAACAAACACACACATAGACACTTTAGCCGCTCCTTCAAGCTATAGTGAGTCATCGGAGAAAGACGCTAAAACGTAAAACTGAGTCTACGAAAAGTTTCACACTTAGTGTGGTATATACCAAACATCCTCTCCTTATCTTTAATTATTAAATAAAATTGATTCTGTCTCTTAAATAGCTAGACGAAATAAATTTTAAATTCAACCAAAAGCTGAATTAGCCAACATACTACTACTACAAATTTTGGATATTTCTTATATATCAGAATTTTGTGAACTTCACAGCTAATGAACTTTTATTTATATTTTTATTCTTGCGATAGAGAAAATATGAAATTTGTATCATTACAGAAAAATAAAGACAAAAAGTTTCATCTAGATTCTAGAACAACAGAATTGAAACGTATTTTTTAAAAGCTCATTTCCATGCGATGCCTCTAATATTTTGAAATTGCAGGCAGAGGGCAGTTTTAGGGCAAATCGCGCAACAATTTAGCTGATAAAGGCATGATTATCTGCATTGATTATATTTAATTAATATTCCGAGGCTTCGGTCGCTGCTTTGTACTCTTTATAAAAAATACATTTCACTTTTGTCCCTGCACGTTCATTGAGAGACCATTATTTCTTCCATGTTCCTTTCTATTGCATGAATTATGGCTTATTAGGTTAATGTCGCTCGTTTTAACTGCCATATGTACGTCCATATTGATTTCAATTGTTCGAGAAATATGATAAATTAAAAGCAAAAAAACCTTTTTTAAAAAAAGCTTTTATTTAAATGCTCTAAAAAGAAGAAAATAAAATTTTCCTTTAAAATTTTAACTATCAACTTATAGCCTCATTATACACAATTTATATGATCATAAAAGCTTGTCGCGCGATTTACTTGTGTAAATAAACTAGTACCTATTTAATTGAGTAACTTAATTTGCTAAGTTTAATTTTTTTTAAATTTCAGTTTTATTAATTACTTATAGGTACCTACGCAAACCTCGCGACAAGCTTTTATGATCACATAAATTGTGTATAATGAGGCTATAAGTTGATAGTTAAAATTTTAAAGGAAAATTTTAATTTCTTCTTTTTAGAGCATTTAAGGGGAGGTTCTCATCTAGAACGTCAAAAAAAAAGGTAAAGTTCGTGATTTTTTTGAAGGCAAATGACAAGACATAGGGAAATGATATTTGGCATTATCTTTTATTGTACATTTATCTGTACGAAAAAATTTTTTTATTCAAAAAACAAAAACAAAATGGCGCCCGTTATTCAACTTCTCCGGAGGCATGTTTGTGTACAATTTGCGTACAAGATAACTCAAAAACGGTTCAACCGATCAGCTTCTAGTTTCGTGCATATTAAAGTAAACAATTTTCTTCATAGAAAGAGTGGAGCACATTTTGAAAATTGTAACATTATCTCCTTTTTGTAAGTGATAAACTATGAAAAAAAACGGCCGAAAACGACTTTAAATTTCAAAATCGCGCCATTCCGTCAATTTTAAATTTTTTTTGAAAGTCGTCCACTCTTTCTGAGACAAATTTATTCTAGTTTATAATAATGTCATCATTATTTGATTTCAGACCAATCTGCGACCCCTAAATTGTACGCAGCTGGGCAATTTTCGAAAAACATGCCTCCGGAGAAGTTGAATAACGGGCGCCATTTTGTTTTTTTTTGGAATAAAAAAATTTTTTCGTACAGATAAATGTACAATAAAAGATAATGCCAAATATCATTTCCCTATGTCTTCTCATTTGCCTTCAAAAAAATCACGAACTTTACCTACTTTTTGACGTTCTAGATGAGAACCTCCCCTTAAATTTTTAAAAAAAGGTTTTTTGCTTTTAATTTTTTTAACCTTAATTTTTATTCTCACCCTTTCATTTAATACCCATACTATAGGAAAGCATAAACAACTTCAAAAGTTCGCCATATTGGATTAAGAGTGATGTTAGAATATTTTTCTAATTATTCTCGGCAAGCTCTTTCATTTGATACCCATATTGCAGAAGTGCATAAAAAATAACTATTCCGCCATCTTGGATGTTCCGCCATATTGAATTTAGAATGACGTCACATTATTTTTCGAGTTACTCTCAACAAGCCCTTTCATTTGATACCCATATTGTAGAAGTGCATAAAAAATAACTATTCCGGCATCTTGGATGTTCCGCCATATTGGATTTAGAATGACGTCACATTATTTTTCGAGTTACTCTCAACAAGCCCTTTCATTTGATACCCATATTGTAGAAATGCATTAAAAATAACTATTCCGCCATCTTGGATGGTCCGCCATATTGGATTTAGAATGACGTCACACAGCTTATCGTGTGTTGTCATCCAAACTAAACGTGTATACAAAATTTCAGCTCAATCCGTTGAAGATATCTGCTTCAAAATTGTGTAGCAAGATTCCACTCGAACAAACATACATACATACATACATTGCAAGTTAAATAAAAGCTTTCAAAAATTAGCTTTATTGCGGTTGATCAATCTATTCTCTAATTTTAAATTGTTGTAGTAAGATTATTGATTAATGTGCAAGTATATAAATAAATAAATTTTCCTTCAACTTAAACTACCCAATGGTATGCAATATGAAAACATTTTTAAATTTGGAGGTATCGCAAGGAATTGAGCTTTCAAAAATACGTTTTACTTCTGTTGTTCTAGGAATTATTTTATATGGGGCGAACCGAGTGGTCTATTATATTGTATTACATATTATGAAATTTTTAAATGTTTTGTGATCTCTGCTATAGTTAAAATGAATCTTTTTTACCACAAAGCAGCACGTACTAATTGTTATGAACATCAGTTTGAGATCCATCATAATGAATTTATAAGTGTTGGCAACATATTTGATAAGTTGGTTCCGAAACCAATAAATGATATTTTTCTATTTTTTGATTTTTCTAATCTCATCTCCGAAAAACTCTCAATTTAAAGTTTTAATGAAAATTCCGTAACATACAAATATATCTTTATTTTAAATTTAAATAAAAAATAACAATATCGTATCATTTTGTATTCTGCTCTGAAGATGGCTTAGCCAGCCGAAATACGTACGTTAGCGAAAAAAAATAATGGATCACCGAGGGAATAATTTTAAACGCAAATTTGAAGCTGCAAAATTACAAAAAGAATCATACACAGGAAACAGCTTCATCCTTAATTAATAAATTAAATTGATTCAGTGCGCAGAATCAGGCAACTAATTTAAAATCAAATTCGAACAAGTCAACTGGTTAAGTATCCATGAGATTGCATCCCGATCGATTATAATTTTTGTCCAGCTCAATGAAAACTTAATGCTGATATTCTGTTTCTGGCGCGTGTTCGCTAAAAGCGTCTTGAACTCAACTCAGCAGGGCCTCTCCTTATAAGAGGAAAGATCTTTCAGGTATTCATCGAAGGCGTTGTCGTTAGCTGCAGTTTAGCGATGTATTCCGCTTGTTCGATTTTAATTGATGACTCGGGAACATGCCCAACTTTAGATTATGCTAATGGATAATCGACGCCTGCTTGCAGCGGGACAATGAGGCTTTAATCGCGTAATAAGAAATATTAAAGTCGACAACTTAACAACTGCTATTAATTGTCACGCTTTCAATTTTCAATTAAGTACTATTGATGACTCTTATTAAAAGAAGACAAAACAAAAATATAAAGAGCAAAAATAATAATGAAACATTCCAAGTTTATAACGTAAGACTATTAAATGAATGCGAATGAAATGAAGAAGATATCTGCTATTAAAATAAATAGAAAATTATATTTAAAATTAAGAGTTTATTTATTTATTTAGTGTAGTTTAACACATACATACATTTTTAATTTTAATACTTTAAAGTACTGAGCTAAAAATATATACAGAAATTTTTCTTACACGCATCATTAAACGCTTTATCGCAACTTAAATAGCAATTTTATTTTCTCATATTTTGTTATTAAGAAAGTTCAAAGAAGAATAAAATGCTATTTGGCATTTTATAGCGTTCATTTAAACATAAAATGAATATTTATCAAAATTTTAATATTTTATGATCGCCATAAATCATGAAATTTATTTCAAAGAAAGCGCAGTTTAATTCATAATAAAAATATTATGTTCAAGAAACGTCCTTTATATTTAAAATTTAAAACTTTTGATGAACCCTTCTTTTAAGACTTAGAGAAATTAAATTTAAAATATGGTATGACGTAACCTTGAGTGATATAAATATTCTATGCCAGAATATCATAGACAATTAGTTTGGTTTTCCCGCCGACATTTAGTAAAATCTTCTGACTTTTTGGCGTTTTGACGTTTCCTTACGCCAAATTCACATTTTCTGCATCTGCTACACCAAACAACTGATGTAATGATATAGTGATGTGGTGATGTAATCACTTGATTGTCATATCAACAGTTAATAATTCATTACGAGATGATATAATAAGTTGGATTCACACATTTATAATATTACTAGCAGCTTAAAAGATCTTTTATATTAGTTAAATTAGTATCCCCTAATATTTATCTTGTTGATCAAATGATCAAATACATTTCCGTTTTCTAACACTTTCTACTAATTTAACAATAAATTTCTTATTTTCACTAATTTTTTCTAACTAAATAATATGAGCCACAAAAATACTTCACAATCAAAATGTTTGCAAAATAATTGATCACCTTAGCAACACATCACTATATCACTATATCACTTGATCACAGTATCGTCAGTGAAAAAGCAAGTATTGAATAATACACGCTAGTAATAATCACTACATCACCTAATCATTATATCACTACATCGCTTGTTTGGTGTGTCACATACTTTTGGTTTAAAAAATCGAAATAATTGCAGCATCAAAAATCCACATTTCATCACAATCTGATAATTGGTATTCAAAATTTCCATCGTTTTTAGAACAAATTTCGACTAAAATTGTTATAACTTCTAAAAGTTTCTGACTTTCAATGTAAAATTTCATTTTTAAGGAAAATAATTTTTTTAAACTTTTGCAATGGTGTCTTCCCGTACCAAGTTTGGAAGTGAAAAAGTAACTACCCCAAACACTCCGACTTTATCGTATGACCGCATTAATTAATAAAGTTTTCAAACAATTATTTAAGTAGTAAATCCTTTGCCCAAATTTTGTCGATTTTTTAAATCTCAATAAGAATATGTCAAAAATGCCCGATGCAACTGGAACTAATTTCAAATAAAAATTACAACTTTACTGGATTTATATGTATTTTTATTTTTTTTTTCCTTGCACTCATTTTAAAATTATAAATGATTAGTTTAAGCAACTTTCCATTTGTCACCCTGTTATATACGCATACCTTGCTATTTGTTCACGATGGTACCATATTGTGCTGCTGATACTAGTGCAGAACACATAGTTGCTTAAAATACACAATCATGATGCTTCGCCTTGGCTTTGTATTTAAAGAGAATACCGTGTGGCACCATATGGTGCCACGGATATAAAATCTAGTTAAGATATACTTGGCGGATTGTGTGTTTTAGTCTCTTTTCTCAACTTGGGGAGTCTCTTATATGTTTTGTAATTTTTCTAGGATCAAATAAAAGTCTTAAGCCTATATTTGGAAAAGAATTTTAAATTCTCCGAGTGTCCCACACTACTCAGTAATTGCTCTGACGTGATAAAAGGGACACCCACTTCTTCTTCGTTTTTAATCCCTCAGCACGTGTGGCTGCATCGATTTTCCTTTCTTTTTTCCTCAGTCTTCAAGTGTCTGCCAGTAAATGAACGAAACGTGACGTGAGTTGCAAAGTTTTTCCCCATTCTTCCGCTCTCCGCCCCCGCGCCAGCTGGGTAGCTTATATTATTTGTAGGGCGGGGAAGGCAAGTCGACTATAATTTCTCGTCAGAGACCTTGACCTAAAAATCTTTTCTTATTTTTTTTTTGCACCCACGAAGGTTTTCAGGTTTGCTCTGTCTGCTCGTGGGGTTTTATACACTTCTGCGGGCACCTTTCGATGGAATTATGCGGCAATGTGGGCGTTGATATTACGCTTCGTTTCCACTCCTAACCTCATAATCGGTGAAAGGATGACCTTTTGTTTCCTAATCTTCCCTTCGGAACTCCACCAGAACAAAAATATTCCCTGTTTCAAAGGTCATTTATTAGATCTCATTTATCAATTTGTTCACTTCATCAAATATGATGAAATTTCTATGGTAAAGTAAATATCTTTAAAAATCGTAAGTCCTTGAAGGTCTCCTTAGGTTCTGACTGCTAACATTTATTTCGAATAATAGCTGGAGTATCACAGGGATCTTACTTTAGGCCCAATTCTACTTAATATCTTCACAGCAGAAAATTGTCTCAATTTTCCCTGACAAGTAACGACACGACATTATCCTCGTTATCCAAAAACCCACATGAAATCGAAACCTTCAATATTTTAGGATTATTTTTCGAAATGTAAAATAAAAATCAATGACTGTAAAAAAAAAAATGAAAGTAATATTCTTGGTTTGAGTTTTCACGTCGTTTACACCTTCATTACTAAATCGACGATTAATAATAAACTTATTTATTTTTCGGTTTCGGTATAAACTTTTGTCATTTCAAACTGAATAAATTTGGCAATCCATTGAAATGTCACAGTTAACCCACAATGTAAAGGGTGGGCCATTAGCTGCTTTCTTTTTAAAAGTTCTATAAATATTTCTCAATGTTGTTCAAGCGTAAATCTATTCCTTTTTATTTGCCGGGGACTGTGTGTTTACTCTGTTTCTGTAAATTTTTTGAGCGTGAAAAAACCATATGTATCAAAATAACATGTGGTTTAAAAAAAAACCAATAGATGGCCCACCTTATATATATTAATATTATTATTATTCTGGTAAAAATTATTTCTGTGATTTCATTGCTTAGATTTTTAATGTTAGAATCAAACATTTTAAGGACCTTTATGTAAGCATTCTGTCAGCTCAGTTTGAATGAGATTGAATCGAAATCGAGTTTTTCTATATAAAGGTTGAGATTAAGGTTTTTCTTAGTTTTTTAGAATATGGGCTAACATTTTGGGCAACTGTCTTAGTTATCTCAGTTTGTATTAATCAACTAATTTTGACACCTCAATTTTGGTTGATACTTAATTAAATTGTATAATGATTAAGTGAGGAAAATTCTTGTAAGGCAGCATATACATACTTTCCCCAAACTATCGATTCAGATAACAACTAATAATTGAGATGAATATTGCTCCGTCTTTGTTTGAAAGTGAGACGTTTTATAGAACGTGCTTACCGAAAGGCTCTTTTGTTTTAACTAAATCGTATTCACGTTGTTAAATTCAGTTGAATTTCACACTGTTACTGTGATTGCTTTGAAATTCGTCGTTAAAGGCAAAATTCTTTATGAAAATGAGTTATATTATAAATAATATTTTAATTTATATTAAATTTAATAAGGTTAGATAATAAACCAAAAAGTATTAAGTGTTAAGTTACCAAATTTTGGGTTTTTTTTATAGCTTTTCCCTTTTTTCTTAAATAGTTCAATAATTCATTGTATCTAAATATAAAATTAAAATGTAAAGGATTAAAGAGTCCTGAACTCTGAAAATGTACTCAAATGTTAAACAATAATGTTAATTTCCCTTATTTTTCTCAATTTCAGAGCAAGCATTTGGTCACATGGGACCGATATCTCCTCCAGAAATGAAGCCGGATATATCTCTTCTGAATGGGAACAGCACAGGAAGTTTTTCCCCAGGTCCAGGAAGTCCGGGATCATTTGCGGCAATCAACAGCACCTTGCAGTCGGTGAATACGCCGACGGGGACTTCACCAACGGCGGGACAAAACCGTCAACAATACCCCCCAAATCACCCATTGAGCGGTTCGAAGCACCTCTGCTCCATCTGCGGGGACCGGGCTAGTGGAAAACACTACGGCGTTTATAGGTATGCAAATAAAGACTAGATGATAAAAAGTAAAATTAAGATCGAAAATAATTGTATTAAATATAAAAGCTTCGACTGATTAGACAAGGCACGCACAAAATTCTAACTATAGAAAAATATTCTATTTTTATTTATTTTATTATTTCATGATATGACCTATATTTTAAACATTCATTTCAGTATTAATCTCATTCGCAAGTATTTTTATCAAAAATATAAGTTGATAGAACATTTTAACATTATTTCCCAATTTATTATACACACGCATTCGGAATATCTTAGGAAATTTTCAAACGATTAGTGTATAACTTTATATAAAAATCATTATGAGGGCTTCTTTATTATATATATTCTTTTAATTTCAAAAATGACCATTTTCAAATCAGATTCGTCAAATTTCAATTCAACCAAATCGCTTTAAATATCCAGAAGTTTATTTTCCTTTCAAATTAGTCAGAATTTTCAAAACTAATAAGTTAAATTTTTCATATCAACTAGTTCAAAATTTCAACTTAAGTCCAAATTTTTAATTTAAAATATTTCACTTTAACTTCGTACAATAGGAGAGCGAAATATGTGGTATAATAAAACATATCGAGTTAAAGTGAGAAATCTTAAATTAAAAATTTAGATTTGTTTGAAATACAAATTTTGACTTCTTTGATTTGAAAAATTTGACTTAATTAGTGTTTTAAATTCCGACTAGTTTGAAATCTTGATATTCAAAGCGACTTTGTTGAATTGAAATACGACCAGCAAAATTTAAAAATGGTCTTTTCTGAAATTAAAAAAATTTATTTAAGTGGCATTGTGTTTTTGTTATAAATAATTGATTGCATATATATTAGATCTGTCTTTTCTAATCATCTTTGTTTTTTAAATGAAAATTTTGAATATACGGGTTTCTATGATTTATTTCCGTTTTGAAAAATACCACATTTTCACAGAATTACATATTTTGACCAAAACTTTATTTTAGAATTGTTATCGTAAGTAGACTACGCAACATTTCGAAAATAAAACTATCCGTTGTTCAAAAACGATATATCGTTAGGAATATTATCTCAAAATCTCAAGTCATTCGTTAATCTAACACGAATTTAAATAAGGTGTTTGATTTGTTAGTTGTGATGAATCTTCGAACTGAAATTTTTCAGGATTGAAGCTGAATGAAAAAAAAAAGAATAAGATTTATTCCAGAATTTTTTTAAACACATTAAACCATAAATCCCTTAATAGAAGATAACGACAAACTCAATAATATAAATAATTAAGCATTAAAATCTCAAGGTTTCTTCATAATTAAGGGTAACATGTGACTGAAATCAAAGCTTCAACTCTCAAGTGTAGGTATTTTTTGAGTTTAACATTTTGTATGAACGTATATGCCAGCTATGATCCTTATTTATTTTACAGGCTTATAAATTTTATATGCGCTCATTTCTAAGGATATTTTAATCCTAATGTATGAATCCATAAATTGTGATTTTTCGATAATATAGTTAATGATTTTATTTTATTTTTATTTTTCAGATTCTACAGAATAAATTATCAAGATTTGATTTATTACTTGTTCTACATCAAGTGAAGATCACGTTTCTCTTAGCGAATTTGTCCTGATTCGAATCACTTTATTTCTCATAGCTGAATTGCCTGTAAAAATTCGTATAAGAGAATTACATGCAATTCAGCCATTAGAGATGAAACGATTCAGTTCGAACCGAATTCGCCGATTAGAGGCCTAGATTTTAATTTGAGTCGTGTTACAGGGTTTTTTTTTTATGCACACCAAAAATAGCCCAAATATGATGTTTTTTACTATGCTTGAAAACGTAACCTAATTTACATACAAATTCTTATAACTTGAAAAATTATCACAACCTAATATAATATTTTTCAGAATCCTCTTGTGAAAAATTCCTGAAATTGGTTTCGTACTGAAGAAAAATCGCAATTCGAAAATTAAGAGCCCTGGGACTCACAAGTCCTCGGACACAATTTGCCAATAAATAAATAGCCCTTGGCTAGTTGTGGCCGGCTCGACCTCTTAGAAAGTAATTAATCGGATCCCTGAGCATAAATTTTCTTCCGGCGGCATCGTTGGGAGTATTAAAGAAGTCATAAAACGATGGCATTTAAGAGCAATAAATTTTCTAGACAAATGGGCAGGTTTACGCCTCAGCGAATTACACGCGCTGCTTTTCTTTATTTTCAGAATATTTATTGTAATGGACTGCAAATAGCTTGCGAGCGTTACATAGTTCGTTATAAATTAAACATAGGTATTAAAAATGGATTAAAAATTGTCTGTAGGCGGGGCTTAATCGTGCAACAATATTCTCACTATTTTCAACTACTTAAATATTATTGATTATTTCAGGTCCGGAATTGGTTGAAATCGGGAAATTTTGGCCTCCATATTGGATCCGCCATCTTGAATTTGGAAATGTTGCTAATATTCGAAATTAGTGTATCATTGTACTAATTTTCATTAAAATCCGTTGAAATCGGGTCATTTGGTCTCCATATTGGATTTGGCATCTTGGATTTACAAATTTTGATAATATTCGGAAATTTCATTAAAATCCATTGAAATCGAGAGATATTGGTAGCCATATTGGGCCCGCCATCTTGAATTTGTAAATTTTGATAATATTCAAAATCAGTGACCACAAAACAATCATTGTACTTATTTTCATTAAAATCCGTAGAAATCGAGAAATATAGGTCGCCATATTGGATCCGCCATCTATAATTTCTAAATTTGGACAGCCGATTTGAAATCAGCATAGCGCAAAACTCCTATGTACCAATTTTCATGAAAATCGCTTCAAGTTTAAAATTTATAGCTGCCATCTCTGATCCGCCATTTTGAAACCCTATGTATTATCAAAAAAAAAGAAATTAGCCTATATGTACTACCTTCGGACAAAAAATGAGAAATATTAATGCAAGTGTTTAGGCGTGATTGAGCAACAAAGAAACGAACTTTCACTTTTATATATACTATATATAGGGATAGTAAAGTATTCTTCCAACTACTTTATCTTAAAATATTAAAATTTCGGAGAATTTAAGTCTAGTATCGGTGTTACGTTGCATTTTTGGTATTTAAATTTTTCAAGGCTGCAGCCCATTTTCTAACTAAGATAGGGTAACATTGCAAATCTAACAATTTTCGATGATAAAGCTTCCTTTTTTAATATTTCTCTTCAAACTGCGCGTTTCACATTACGGGAATATTTCGGACGACGATTATTTATTTTTTCCCATAATTTTTGATTCCAAATTTCAAAAAATTGTTTACTACATCTTGTAGTGTTTTAATTTTCTACGCTATTTCTCTCTGAGTTTTTCCACAATTCCTTAAATCAATAATTTTCTGTTTTTCAACATTACTAAATTTTTGATTGCGCGGAATTTTTGATTTTTATCCACACAAAATTTTAAATCTTGAACTGAAAAATTTTCAGAGTAATTTTTAACTCAAAAGTTGTTGTAAGTCATGGCAATTTGATGTTATTTAAAAATTTTTTAGTTTTTTGTTAGTATGTTATTTAAGAGAAATTTCAATTCAAGGTATAATTTTCTTGTGTTCTGGATAGACGAAAAAAACGCAGCTTATAAAAGAATAGTTAAATTTATTACAGTTTTTCTCTTATTGCAGAAAGTGCAAGACTGTACGACAAGAACGATATTCCTTATCACTATTGGACAAAGTCCAAATCCTTTAATAGACAAAAAAAAACTCCCACTTGACCGGTTTTTACGGCATTACCTTGTCTTAAGATATGTTTGTTATGAATTTGTTTAAATAATTGTTGCTTGCTGGAATCTGTTGTTTTTATGTGCCTACATAAGACATTGAAAATTTCCTTTGATTCATTGTATATTGATCACCTTCCCGCGAATAACATTTATCAAACTAAATCACCCAAAAAATTGATTACCTTCGTGACCGTTGTATTTCATATTCGAAGAGAGTTCCTCAAACATTTCTCGACTCGATGACCTTACTATTGAACTCTTAAACTTGAGAGTCGCAATGCGTAACCACCCGGTGGCCCCCGAGGTCATCGATGATTCTTTTATGGGCACACACTAAAAATACGCCGAACAAGCGCGCGCCCATTAATTTCCCCTCGAGGCAATCAATATAAAATATTGTAGTCAATATTTGACGCGTGGATGGATGTTCAATTGCGACATTAAGCGCGCTATAAATAAAAATGCAACGCATGCGAATAGTGCGTAAGAGGCAGCGTGTCGTCTTTGTAAGTTTGCCGCGCCACCCGGCTCGATGTAATTCTTCAAAACCAAAACCAGTAAACAGTCTGCAGCTCCATTTCTGGACCATCTTAGCTGGAAATGAATTGAGTGCTATAAGACGTCTTCGAGGAAAAATATGCAATTGAAATTGCGCTCCACGACTATCGCCGGCTGCATTTTAGAACGTCATGGAAATGCATTTAACCTTCGGCACAGGGTGGCATATTGCTGGAATTTGTTTGGGTTTTGTGTACTCTCAGACTATCCGCTCACGCATAGTCGATTTTGTTTAGATTGAATTAATTCGAAGAATTAAGGAGGTATAGACATTTTTATTTTTTTAAATTTTACAGAAATTGTTAATCTCTGAAGACATACAGATAAATTAAAATTGTTGAAGTGAACGGCACTATAGTACAAGTTGATTCATTAGGACTTTGAGTGAAACATTTTGTTAAATTCCCTTTTTTAATATCCCGCCTTTAAGAGAAAAGATTGGAGGAAACAACTAGTCCTCATCGTGACTAATAAATTTTTGAAAAAATTATAAAATAAATGATAAATGTACCTATCATTAAATACCTATCACTAAATTCAAAATCATTTTATACAAGGAGAATTTTTTTACTAAATTGAAAATTTTGTACAAGGAAAATGTTTACTAAATTGAACATTTTGCACAAGGAAATTTTTTACAAATTGAATATTTTGTACAAGGAAATTTTTTTACTAAATTGAATATTTTGTACAAGGAACATTTTTACTAACTTGAACATTTTGTACAAGGACATTTTTAATAAATCTTTACTATTTTACTTTTTTTCCGATACTTTTTTCATTAGTGGGATTCAAAGCACAATTTTTTTCTACAAGGAAACTAAAGGGATTTTAAATTGGTAGGATTTTGAAAAGCGGAATTTCGTATTTATTTTAAAAGTTGGGAATTTCGTTGGCGAGAATTCGTAGTGCTGAGTAATTCTGTGTTTAAATGCTATAGTGATCTGAAGGCATTTTAATTGGAAATGCGTAATTTGCAAAATTAATAGTACTAAAAAATACACAAGGTAGCTCCAGAAAAGTGTCGTACAGCGTGTAAAGGAATTTTGGGCGTGTCGAAAAAATGTTAGCAAATAGACTTCGTGATGAGTCATCGACGGTCAATGTTGAAAATTAGAAACTGGGAATGAATATTTGTAAACGTTATAGAATTTTAATGAAACAACGCTTTAGTGTAAAATTTATGAAATTAAAATAATGCACTGTAAAGTGTTGAGCTTTATGAATTGTCGGGGAAGCAAATATAAAATTTCTTTCAACAATTATGAAGCAGAAATGGGAAACTTTCTACTTTTGGATAATTTTGGCTTTATACAAATTTTCGTCCATCATGAACTTAGGCCCTAAAAACACCATCAGTTCAAACATTCTGGAAATTTTATGGAATATTAATGAAAACTGACATTTTCGGATTTTCAGAAATTGTTATTTAATTATGTAAAAAGTGGAAAAAAAGCTGTATTGAATTAATATGTGCATTGATGAAAATTAATTATTGGTTCTAGATGGTTAAAATTTATCTATATAAAATATAAATATCATAGTTTACTACAAACCTACAAACAAAAGTGCTGTGTCTATTTTTTAAAAAGATCAGAAAGTTGATAGGAAACATAGGAGATACAATCATACCCAAAATATAAATAATACTCCTATCCAAAATATAAAAATAATAAGGAATTAATAAAAAAATTAAATTTCAATTATATATATTTATGTTTATTGAATTCAGTTATCATTATACTTGAAAATTTTCCATCTAAATTGCCTATTTCTGTATAATTATTGAAATGTCTGTTGTTTAACTTTTCAACATTTTAATCAACTCTCAAAATTATTATTTTGACGACATTTATTAACTCAATAAACATGATAAAAATCGAGTTGGTTTTAAGACCTTTAAGCCTTAGTGGATCAAGTCTCACACCTCTTTGACTTCGTCGAAACATAGCAAAAACGAAATTTAAATTTATTAATATAAATTTCTGTCCCTGAAAATATTAGACTTTGATATTTTTCCAACAAATTGGGTTTTTTTCAAAAGTTCATAGAACGAAGAGAATAAATAAAAATGTAATATTTTTCTTTTTGATACTTTTAGTTCATTTGGTATACTTAAAATTTAGTGTTTAAATTCCTAAGAACAAATAAATCAGGCTTAACACGTTGACTGTCCTATTTTATTCAGCCACTTATTCAGCTATTGTGTGTTAAAAAATGTGTTAAAAACAAAGCAATCAATCTCAAAAGGCAAATAATATTATATAATTGTTATGATTTTTTAACTTTATCTTATGGAAATAGGGTGCACATATTTGAATTCGTCTCTCTAACACTTTGGCTGCCTTATTCAGCCATAAATTCAGCTATAACCATCAACGAGTTATTTCGTAGCTGGCATTCAAAGTATAAACAAAAAGAAAGCTTTTGATAATTGCAATTATGTAAATGGTAGTTAAATTTCTGAAAAATATTGGATATTGCCATCTTTGTTTATATACGCATCAATTGAAAATGTTTGTACATATATTGTTTTCCTTTCTTCAATTGAAACGGCCGCCGATCGTCATTAAAACCCATCTCTGGCTTGAATGATTCCGCATCTCTGAGTCTGGATAAATTACAAATTTGCAATAAATTCGGGCTCCGATATGTGTGTAAACAGATGCCAGAAGAGCAGTTGCGCATTCCCGCGACGTCGTCGCCGGGCTGCCTCTGTTTTGCCGGAACTTGTACACACAAATTAAAGATGCAAAATTAATTGACCTCGAATCGTATTTTGGCGCTAATGCAGACATTTAAATGCTCGGGTAAATTTATTGCATTGTTAGCGCGAAATCGAAAAACGCAATTAACAGGAAACCGCACAGAATGTTTAATGTCGTTTTATTAAACTCTCTGGTGCGCTTCGTTTTCTTCGTCATCATCGTCGTCGCATTCTCTTTATATATTCCGGAAAGGTCCTCCAACATTTTTATTAAAATTTTTAACGAGAAGCGATAAAATTTTTTCTAGATGACAACGGCGACGACGACGACGGTGAAGAAGACAACCAACCAGTGGAATTGTTTTAATTTCATTCAACTCGCCTCGTATAAATATAGCGTAAATCATCACGAATGAATGCGCGCCCGATAAGTACGTACAGTGCTATCAAAAGGCGATCAAACAAGAATTTCTACATTCGACAAGTTTTCACTGTTTTGTAAGTATCAGAGGTTTAACAAGGCGAATGTAGAAATATCTTCTCATTTTTTGTTTTTGTTTGAACAGTTCAGAGTCAGAGAAGCATCCACGCAATATCGATTGGATAATAAAAAGTTGCTATTTCAGGGCCAATGCAAGAATTTTTTTTTTTTTTTTTCGTTACCTAAACCCTAAACCTTATCTACTGGTCCACAAATTCTTTATCTTATTTACTTCATTATTTACTTTTAAATTAAGCTAAGTAAATAAAGCAAATTATAATATATTTCTATTAAACATTTGTCCATTAAATCAGAGGGCATAAGAACAAAAGTAGACAATTGGACGACTATTGTTCCACTTTCATTAGATTTTTCTGTGACTTACGATTATCCACATTGGAAAATTAGTTTTTATAGCGTGATAATTGATTTCATCTTAGTTTATTACAAATTCCATATATCATCAGCCTTAACGATCGGTAGTTTGTCTACATAATGGACTATCTGTCTCTAAGAAAGCTATTCAGAAAGTAATCGAACATTTTATTAAACGGATCCGTCTGTCCACTGATTTAAAAAATAATATAATTAACTCCGGTCCGGTAAGTGATAGGAAGAATTTTGTAGTGTTAAATTATATGAAATTGCTAAAATTCGGTGAAAATGTGACTCTAGGGGTTTTCGGGGTCGCTGATTACGAATTGATCAATTTACATATCCCTACCCCCCACTCTCTTTTATCTCGGGAGGCATTTGAAGAGTATGGGAGGGGGTAGTAGGGGGTAGGGTGAATGCATTTATCTGACCCCAGATTCGTGGTCAGCAACCCCAAAAACGCCCTGGATCTTGTTTATGACAAAAAATTACTGATTTTTCTCCAAAGCCGATATATCGGTATTCCGGTCCTCTAAAGGTTAAACTAAATAAATAATTAAGCTAATATTTACAACGTATCTGGGAAATTTCCACATTCTAATTTTAAGGATTATAGTACATAATTCTGCATTGTATGCAATACCAAGTTTTCTATTTTGGAAGTTAACTGATGATCATAAATTTGGGAATCAAAATGTGATTTCTAATTTACAACCAACTTTTTAATAATGTGTTTAAAATAAATATTTCGAAGAAAATTATAAATGAAATTAACCAAAAAAAAACCTCACTTCTATTTCAGTTGCGAGGGTTGTAAGGGTTTCTTCAAGCGGACTGTCCGAAAAGACCTCACATACGCATGTCGAGAGGATAAAAATTGTATAATCGATAAAAGGCAAAGAAATCGATGTCAATACTGTCGATATCAAAAATGTTTGGCATGTGGAATGAAACGAGAAGCTGTGCAGGAGGAGAGGCAACGGGGGGCAAAGTTACCAACCAAAAACGATGACCTTAATCCGACCAGCTCGGTCCGGGATTTAACTATCGAAAGGATCAGGGAAGCTGAGCAGTTGAGTGAAACTCGATGCGGCGACAGTGCGATTCCTTATCTAAAGGTAGGACCAAATTCGATGGTCCCGAACGAATTTAAGGTACGATATCTTTTTATATTAATTTAGTATTTTTTTAATGAAACTTTCTAGTATAAGGCAGTGTGATTTTTGTTTATACGAGCTAACATGAAACGAATGAGTTAAGACATTTCTGTGAAAATCAGTACCCAGCGGTTTTCGAGGTCGCTGATTTTAAACGTTTTATTGCCCTTCGTTTATATTTATACTTTACTATTGTTTACTATTTGGACTGTTGATCGAGTAGAAGATTATAAATATTGAAATTTGAAATATAAAAGAGGTAAAAAAGCCCTTTAATACCTTGATTTTGTCGAACTATCGTACGACGTAAACTAGTTCAATATTGATATATGTAATTTAACTAAAAACCAAGCAACCTTTTAAATTGTAATATTAAATAAAATTAAATTTATTTAATCATTATAACTAATATCATGCCGGTTTCTCTTGTTTTTTAAGGTCAAAAATCACAAAAAGATGGTATTTCGTCAATATCTCGCTTCCTACTGGTCCGATAAAAATTTAGGTTATTACTAAAATTGTAGATTTGATAATTTTAAACAAATAAGTCCATATACATATTTCAAGTACGACTAATCGTTTTTATAATATTAGACCGGGAATGCACAAACAGATCATCTATTCGTGCTTGTATCACCTTGGAAGTAGAATTCAAGGCACGTTTTTCTTCTGTACCCGGTTTCAATGGTCAACCTAATCCATGTTACAAAAAATTAATATTCTTCAACCTTTGGCACATCTTCTTTTTCACTATCACTTTCTTTCTTTGATATCTCTAGATAGTGACGAAAAAGGAGTTTTTCAGGTTGCTGATTTCGAGTCTGATATAGAAGTTTAAAAATTTAAGGTGGCTGATCCAACAACTTTTTCAAGAAAATTAATAATTTAGAGTTTTCGGAGAAGCAGATTAGAAATATGTTCTGAGCATTTATGAATTTATGAATTCATATGAAATTTTCAATTTGATTATGAAAATTAGTACTTCCTGCTCAGTGGTTTATTTAAATATTAAGTTTTCAATGCAATAAAGATGTTTAACTTAAATGTATGCAGGAGATTTTATTTAAAATTTTATATTTTCAGGGTCCCGTGTCTCATTTGTGTCAGGTGGTAAATAAGCAGCTATATCAATTAGTGGAGTATGCAAGGCGGATGCCACATTTCTCACAATTACAACGAGAGGATCAGGTGATACTACTTAAGGCGGGGTGGAATGAGCTACTGATTGCCAACGTCGCTTGGAGGAGTATAGACGTAATTAGCTTTGATTTATTATAAATATTTGAATCAAATTCTAATATATTTTATATAGTTCTTAGATGTAGAAAGTCAAAATCCAGATGGTACAGTGGATCGACGGACGAGGATTGGGCAACCCCAGCAAATGTGTTTAAGTCCTAATTTTACTTTACATCGAAACAGTGCAATTCAGGCTGGAGTTGCTGCGATTTTTGATCGTGTCCTATCAGAGCTTACTGTTAAAATGAAACGGCTAAATATTGATAGGGCGGAACTCTCATGCCTAAAGGCGATTATTCTTTTTAATCCAGGTAATTGAGAAGATTTTTTTTTTTTTTTTTTTAAAGTTTTATTTATAAATCGATCTTTATACTCTTTTTTTTTTTAGATATTCGAGGTCTAAAATGCCGTCAGGATGTAGACAAATGCAGGGAAAAGGTAATTAAACTATAATAAAAGTATAAAATATAGAATATAATAAACGACCGAATATTAAACATGAGAGAGTCACTATGAAACCATTGTGGACATAGTGGCAATGGACTTTTCATTTATTTGGACACACATCAGTCATCATAATCCTTTTGAGTATGAGCTAAGTCCAAATAGTAAAATTGCCAACTTATTGTTATAGCTTCTCGGATGACTAAGAATATAAATTTCAAGCGTGAGAGGGCACTTCTTCATTTTGCAATAGATTTAACAAGTTTTTGACGCTGCATACAAATATTTTTCTATTATTTTTGCAATTAGTTGACATTTCGCAATTGACTACCGAATAAACTCAGAGAAAAATTGATTTCTTTAGAAAACCGCAAATTTGCGCTGCGGGCAGCTTAAAATAGCATAACAAATTTAGGGAAAAAATTCAGGACTTGTAGTAATGAAACGAAATCTTTAACGCATAAAATTATGGCAAGATTTTCTGAATCTTGAAAAGTAGGTAAAATTGCTCTATCTTGTCGAAATTCGTTTCCCTTCCATCGTTCCCAATCAATCAATTAATTTCAATTATATCATTCCTTACAGAATGAATTTTGAAAACGGTCTAAATGTAACGAGATCATATGAATGATTGAAAAATTAAACACCTTTTTTGGATAGACGGAAAATTCGATTGAAATTTTAACGTTTATCTACTTCTAGTTTCAATTTGACCGAAAACAATTATTTTTCTTTTAATATAACTAGTGTTTGAATACCTTATACAAATTTGGAAATTTAAGACAATGGATCTATTTAGGGGACCTGAAAGTAATGTCGTTTTTTTTACATTAAAATTAAACATATGATTTTTTAACAAGTTTTTATTTTTAATCAATGATGTAATCACCCTCGTTATGAACAACCTTTTGCCATCTAGTGTGCAAATGTTCAATGCTGGATCGATAAAATTCAATAGATTTTTGAGCAAAATAACAGGAGAAGGCATTTCGGACATCATCTAAATTTTCAAAATTTTTGCCACTCAAAAACTGTTGTAGCGATCCGAATAAATGGAAATCCGATGGTGCAATATCGGGCGAGTATGGTGGATGTGGCAGTACCACCCGCCCCAATTCATTAATTTTTTCCAGGGTTTGTCTTTCGCAGTGTGGTGGATCGGTTAGTTTTATTTTCTTCGGATAGATTATGCGGAACTCAAACATCTACTCTGCTTACTGTACCAATCTTCTGCAAATGTTCTTGGATGGTGGACCAAGGTTGGTTATGAGTGTTTGACACTTTCTCTATTGTCTGACACGTATTTGCTTCCACTTCCGCCCTTAACATGTCATTGTCTAAAGTTGTTGGTCTTCCTGATCTATACGAGTCGGAAAAATCAAAATCACCCGATTTGAACTTAGAAAAGCACCTTTGGCATTTGCGAACGTCTAATGGACTAGGATAAACATCGCAAATGTGGTTGGTAGCAACTGTTGCGTTACTACCCTTGCGAAACTCAAAAAGCATACAATGCTGGATATGTATCTCTTGTGGTATTTGACTGACCATTTCACAATAAAATGCAAAAAAAAATTGAAGATGTAATTACAAACGAGTAAACAAGTCACTCTAACCTTAAAATGTCTTTGGGACGACTTTTAAGTACACAATCAGCTGCTAAATGACACACGAATATCGACATGCGCAGAAACGACATTACTTTCCGGTCCCCTAATAATATGGCATCCAACATTTACAAATTTTAAAGGGTTTTGATGAAAATAAATACATACACCCCTATTCTTCATTCCGACGGAATTGAAATCCGTTCGAAATGTAGGAAATTTGATAGCAGGCTGGAACATTTTAAAAGTTTAGCAATTGTCGAGTTTTCTGACAGTGCCAGCCTGCTTTTGAATATCCTGCATTCCGGACGGATTTCAATTCCGTCGGAATGAAAAATAGGGGTGATATACATTTTTTGTTCCACTGATTTCAATGAAAATGAGTTAAAAGAGATTTTCAGGTTCAATAGTTTAAATTTTAAGATGGCAGATCCAATATGACTGCTAAAATCTCTTAATTGATTTCTGATCCACTAATTCCTCTTTTACTATAAAAATATGGAAATTAAAGATGGCGGAGTCACTATGGTGAATAAAATTTATTATGCGTTGAAATGTGTCTATGGCATAGCTCAAGTTTTATTTAAAAAACTAGTGCTTTATTAAAACGCTAGTGCACAAAAAATCTCCTTGTCGGTTAATGTGAATTTAAAAATAAACAAAATCTTCTTAAACTAGATGGTTTCAGGTATCATTAAGCGTAACTGATTAGTTTTTCATTTACTTTTTAAAATGAGTACCCCTGCAAAAAATTCTAAAATTCTCAAAATTGTATTTGTTTTTAAAATGGCAAATAATAGTTAGTTACGCTACGCTTAGCTATAACCACTGCAATTTCATTTTAAAAAAAATTAAAATTAAACCAATATTGTTTGAGTTCTTCAATGCCAAAAATGCGCGAAAAAAGTTTGACTATATGCTCTCAATCGCTCTACCTTCTCATACTCCAACGGCTGTATTTTGGTTATTTTTATGAAATTGTTGATGCTATTTACATGGTCTTGAAAGTACATAGTTTAAGACAAAAGAAGAATCCATTTTTTAAACCCCATCAAAGTGGTTGTGCTCCTTAAGCTAGACCGTATTTGGTATATTGGTTCGATTTATAGAATTAATTAGCAATTCGAGAATACGATATTAGAACCTTAATTTCTTAACTTCATAAAAGACAATTTTCAAATCATAAATATCATATTTCAATTCAATAAAGTCGTTTGTAAAATTAGAAGATATATTTTATTTTTAAAGAAGTCGACATTTTTAACCCAATAGATCAAGTTTTTCAATTCAAATTAATTCCTTAACCACATATAATACAGTGCTGTGCAAAACATTCGCAACTAAAATCATAGTTTATTACAGATCATTATAAAATTTCCTAAACCACTAATACTAAAAAAAGTTTTACAGTGCATTATTCTTTAATATGTCTAGTTTCCAGATATAACAATAGCAGAATGTAATATCCCATAATAAGGGAGCAATATCCATTTTTTTATTCAACGTAACAATTTTGCCTGTGCAAAACATTTGCAACTTTATATATCAACAAATACTTTTCTCGGAATAAATGAGAATTGGCAGTACTTTGTTAGTTAACTGTTATTTTCTATTCCATATATAGTTAATAAAAAATAATAATAATAATTTTCTATTCCGATCCAACTACTGCAGGGCATATAATCCAGTCTGTCGGTCAGGTCCATGCGCGGAAGTGTATTATTAAAAATTTTTTTTTTCTTTAAACGCAATTAAACTAAAAGTTCGTAAAATGGGAGTAATTAATTTTACAACGAAATAAAAAACCGAATAAAGTAGCTAAATCCACCATATCCAGATTTATAAGCATTTTTAAAAAGACTGGGAGTATTGCAAATATTCATAAAGGGTGGTAGACCAAGGAAAACGACAAAGGCTGAGGATCGTAGAATTTAAATTTTAAGTAAATCTCGGCCTTTCCTCAGTTCAAGGTACTTAGGTAAAAAACGAATAAAACCTGGATGTGAATCCTTCGATAGTAAGAAGACGAGCCATAGAAATCGATCTTAAGACCTACAGGCTAGCGAAAAAGCCACTACTTTCCGAAAAAAATGGCTGAGCTCAACTTGTCTTTGCTCAAAGTCATTTAGAATGGCCCCTAGAAAAATGGAGAACTGTCCCTTTTTCGGATGAGTGTTTAACTTTATGTTTAACTTAGTGGGGCTAGATGGAGGGCAAAAAGTAGGACGACCGACGAACAAACGACTAAATCCGCAATAAACTGTGGTAACTGTGAAGCATGGAAGTGGTAATACAATGGTCTGGGGGTGTTTATCAGCTCAGGGCGTGGGACCTCTTTATGAAATACCACGGATAATGAAAGAGGAGGACTACAAAAACATTATGGAAAATGTTATGCTCCCTCACGCAGAGGAAGAAATGCCCCTGCGCTGGCGCTTCGAACAGGACAATGATCCCAAGCACACCTCTAGACTTCTTCAGGCTTGGTTTTCGCAGCAAAACATTGAAGTTTTGAAATGGCTCGCACTGTCCCCAGATCTCAACCCCATAGAAAAGCTATGGCAACTGGTTAAGAAGAATATGAGGGGTAAATTTTACAACAACCGTGACGAACTCTTTAATGGCTATAAAAAAGGCTTGGAATGATATAACTTCTTTACATATTGAGTCGCTATTTAATTCTATGCCAAGAAGATGTGCAGCAGTTATTGTAAATAAAGGCTATTCAACCAAATATTAACGATAATATATATTTAAAGTCGCCAACATTGTTAATGTCAAGGAGTTGCAAATGTTTTGCACAGTCAGTTTGGTATCTTAGTATGAAAAAACGTATATTTCTCCTTTTTTATTGAATAGTTACCTTTAGTTTTTTAATATTCTTAAATTAGATATAATAAAGAATAAAATACTGTATTAGCTTTTTTGTTTTTAAGAATTTAAGGTTTGTTGTAGTAAGACATAGAAAATTGGGGTTTTAGTTGCAAATGTTTTGCACAGCACTGTATATTAATACAATATATAAGTACCAAATGTTACGCTTTAATGCAGTGATAGTATACGAATCAATTTAACTAAAAAAATTAGAAGTTGTTTAAACTTTAACACAAGAACTACCAAGACCCGTCAAATTGACGGCTACTCAATTCCTGGCTTGAATTAATTATAGTTTTCAAAGTTATCTCTTAAGATTTATGGTAAAACTTCTTAAGGTTTAAAATTACGACATATTTAAAAAGCTTTTCCATTTATAATTACCAATTCAGAGTTGAAAGCATATTACATAAAAATGGGCAGAATAATGGTTAAAATTGCAAGCTTGGCTCCGGTAGTTCTAGTGTTAAATTAGAACTTATTTGAATTTAAAAGTTTGACATATTTGATTTGATATGTTTATCGACTTCTTTGGAATAAAACTAGAGCTTTTGATTGACGGTGATTTGAAAATTTTTAAGTTAAGAAACATACATATAGCCGTCGACAACTTCATTAATATTCTAGAGTTTTGTCGATGATAATCGACTGGTGCTATCAAGTGCGAATTTGTCGATATCGATGAATTGATATAGTAAATACTGTCCCTGGTTTGAGCATATAATTGCAGGAACTGATTTTATATAAACTAGTCCGTTTAGATTAAGAAAAATGTCGTGCAGTTGTTTTATTAATGCTTATATTTTTGTTACTAAACCCATGTTATATTCGTTTCAGATTTATGCGTGTTTGGATGAACACTGTCGCACGGAGCACCCTGGTGACGATGGACGATTTGCTCAGCTTCTCCTGCGGCTGCCGGCGTTGCGGTCGATAAGTCTCAAGTGTCTCGATCACTTGTTCTTCTTCCGGCTGATAAGCGAGAAGCAGCTTGAGACGTTTATTGTCGAGCATCTCGACACGCCGCTGTGTTAAAGGAGCCCTCCCCGTTGGCCTACAACCAGTTCTTACTATATCTATCGACAATGTGTAATTTAAAAAAAGATGACAACTTGTAAGAAAGTTTTATTTATCGTCGCATCGCTGTATATGTAAAATAATGTATTTTACTCCTCCCGCTAACAAATTGTGCTTCGAACTTCTCTCAGATAAGGCAAACAATTTTATTCCGTATCTATTTCTAGGTGCTAGGCTAAGTTTAGGATAGAATCTCTAAGTTAAATGGCAAATAGTTGCGCTACAGATACTACTACTACTTCTTTTTTTTTTTCTTGTTAGTTTAAATAAAACCAACTACTGATGTCACATGTTTACTTCTTTTTTTAAAATCTGGGTTTTTGTTGTATTATAACGTGGAACCCGTCCAAAAAGCTATTTTTTTGCAAAACTTTCAGATATAAAATAAATATAAATAAATAATAGACATAATTTGAATTTACAAAAATCCAGGATAAACACAAAAATACGTTCAGATTTTTAAAATTTTACCTAGAACACTTGTTGGAATTTATTGCTCAAATTTTGTGATGAAAAACAAAAAAAAAATTGTTTTTGAATGTAGATAACCTTTAACAAAAATGCCTGGTTAGTATGCAGGTCAAGACAAGGTCTAGTTAGAATTTGCATTTGAGCGCTCGTTTTCTTTCCAAAAATAAATACAAAATTTAAAAACTGTTTTTTTTTTCCTTTCGGTCAAACTGAATTCAACAAACAGTTTAAAATATATATATATATATTGTATGAGACGTTGGTGACAGAGCAGAGGTATATTTATGGATTTAAAATGTATGTCCAGAGTAAGTTAGATGTTATTTATGGCTGTTGACGAAGAAGATTTTGACTAGAACGTTTTGTTGGTGAATGAGCCGAGCATGTATAGGTCGTGAGGGATGATATGTGTTTTTATTAAGTTTCAATGTATGTTACTGTATAACCGTAAAGATTATAAACAGTCAATATATTTAAAACATATAATATATAATAAAGTGTATATCGAAAATAATTTAATGTAGTTTGGTTGAATCCTTGAACAAAACTTCCTGAGTTTATTGTTATTATTGTTATTTTTTTTAGGTTTCTAAAATCAGGATTGCAAAGACCTTCAGAGTGATTCGATTAAAAAATCAGCTGCCCTATTCCCTATTACAATATTGTTTGATCGAATTCGAACCATATGGCTGAATTCGAATTAAAATTTCAAGGCAATCTTGTTAGAATTTTAAATTGCGATTTAGCTATATTATATATATATTTAGCGAATTCGAGCGAACAATATTGTAATAGAGAGTAGGGTCCCAGAAGAATACAGACAACAGATGTATAGAATATAAGAGTCAAAACTGCGAAGACTTGACTTTTTTTCTATTGGTGGGCACTTCAAGATTCAAGAAAAGGAACAGGGTCTAAAATTATACATCGTGATTAAGGGTGAATATTAATTAATATATTATTAAGACTGTATTTTAAGTCAATTATTGACTTTAACAAAGGACCCCGCACAAATTGTATGGAAATCGGCCCCCGGTCAAATTCGCTGAAACTTTGCAGAAAGGTAGTTCTCAACCTGCTGATCAAAAGTCTCAATGGGCCCGAAGTCATCCTATGATTAGTTGCGGAGATATAGAGGGGTGAAGTGTGAGACATTTGCTGTACAGCAATGTAATAAAAAAATTTCGCGATTTTTTTACACGAAAACGATCAACTTTGCAAGAAAATTGTATATAACAGAAAATACTTTAAATGAGCCAAAGAACACGCGTGATTTTTTTCAGAATTTTTTCGACTATTTTTGGTTTTTTGGATTTGGCCAATTTTTGAAAAATCCAAAAATGTCCCCAAAAATTTGATATGAAACCTGATCCGGATGAAATTATGAAAAACACGGAAGTATAAATAAATAAATATATTTTTTGCTTTAAGATGAAAATTGCAGCTTGAATTTTGCACATCACCCAACTGGAGGAGTATAAATAAATAATGTTTACACATTTGTGTTCTGAAATATACTTTTTAACTTTAGCCAGAGAATTAGAAAACATCATCAGCTAAGACAAAACTTCAAAATTCATCCATATTCTATAGTTCAAGTAAATATAACACCATATAGCTGAATTGCTTTCTTTGATCTTTTATAAGAGAATTTGTTGGTAATTCAGCTATAAGTGTTCATATAATAGAAAGTGACGTGATCACCAATTTTTTAGTCGTTAAAGTGAGTCGATTACAATTTCTCTTGGCGTCTTGTAATTATTTCGATTGGCGAGAAAGTACTGCCATTAGAAATGCCATTAAATTTTTTGGAGTTATTACTTTTATATCATTATTAGATCTTTCTCTTTCTAAGTATGTATCAAATGAAGGATTTTGTACACTATTTAAAAACATTAAGGGAGCATGAAGAAGAGCTCTATATTAGTGGGAAAATTTATCGAGATGAAACAAAAATTATTTTGAAGCTTGAAGTCTCTAGCTTTAAGATCTTTTGGCCAAACAATTTTTTTCAGCTACGGTTTTCGCGCAATCATAAGATATCTTTTATGTCTACAGGCTTGGAAATTGTTTTTTCAGTTAAACTTATGCAAAGGTCAATTAGCTTGTTTATTGAGCTTTAATTTGGTTTTTTTAAATTCTCTCTACGTCTTTGACCGCACAGTAAATTTAAGGACGGTTTCGAAAACTTGAATAAATTCTCTACAAGGACCTACCATAGTGTTCTGAAACAATTTTTGTTTTCCTTGGCATTAATTTAAAAAAAAAAAACTGAGAAAAATCACCTTTTTCCGTTTTTTTTTAGAAAATCTACCGTTGATTTACAAATATTGACGGACAGACTAATGTTTTCAGGTTTCTTTACAACTTAATGTACTCTCAATAAGCCTGTTAATTTTCAAGTCGATATATCCAATAGTTTTTCCGGCCTGATTGGTCAAAGTTTTACAAAAGAATTAAAGGATTAATTTAATTTACCGCCGGTATTTGCGTTACCCAGTGGAAGTTGCATGGTTTGATTTACGGTTCTTGTACATGTGTAACTCAAAAAAATGTTTGGCCAAAATATCTTAAAACTAGAGACTTCAAGCTTAAAAATGCTTTTTGTTTCATCTCGATACGACAATTTTTCACTAAGATAGAGCTATTCAAAAATTGGCAAAAAATTTCAAAAAATGTATATTTTAATGGAATCATTATTTTGTTCTTTGTTGTTGTTCTATGTTAATGCCATTATTCATTTTCCTTCTTATTGTACATTACTATTTGAAATTGTTCCTTAAGGCGATCAGCCGAAACCCTTCCTACTTTTCGTAATTGGTCGAACATTTTCTACCTGTTTTGAATTAGATGACTATCCCCATAAACAATTCAGCTTCAGAGAATATTACGCTGAATTATGCATTCAGCAGTTTTTATACACGTATGAACGCAGTCATAGTTACGCACATTCAAGTGAAGCTAATATAAAGTGTGTAAAAAGAAAAACTATCTCGTTTTACTCTTAGGACGGGTATTTTATGCTAATAGTAGCCTTGAGTGAGACATGCACTGGGACTTACAATCAGAAATGCAAAAATTAGCAGAATTGATTTAAAGCCGGAATATTAATTTTTAAATTTATTATTTGTTGATGGAGGAACGAAAAAAAGGGAGACGTAAGAGCTTTTTCACATTAACAAGTAACTGGTAACTTTAATTTTGTTTACGATATTCATTTTTCATCTTTATCTTTTGTTGTTATCTACAAAAAAACTTCCCGCCAAAAAATAAAGAAGATAACTAGTTTTTGATTATACATTTATTACCACATAACATATAAATAACTCAAATTAACAAGATTAATACGATTTCAAGTCAAAATAACAATACAATTAGAATATAGAAGTCAATTCTTTAAAAGTCAGTAAAAATAAAATCTAAGCCTTGAATGCATCTACCGGCGATGGGCGTAAATCTTCATCATCTCCGTAGCGCTCAAACCTAAGAGAAGAAGAGCGCATTAACTGACCACCAAGCGGTTATAAATAACTGATTTTACCATGAACCGTTTTGATTTTATCACCTCTAGGTGACATTTTCCAAAAATATGTAATTAAATGTTCATGACCTCTCAAAATGGCAACGCAAAGTGGCGGGATCATCGAAGACAACGTGAAATCTTCGTAGCTTCTGTGCCTGAGAAGCAGATCGATGATCTCTCCACATCCCGAGTGAACAGCCAAAGTAAGCGCGTTTTGACCTTAGTTATTAAAATTTATTTTAATTATTAATTAGTTAATTAATCATTACCCATGTAGTTTATGGCTCGAATGTTCGCATGGTGACACAGTAAAATTTTAACAATTTTATAATAGCCCAAGTAGCAGGCTTTTAGCAGCGGAGTGTTTCCGTAGTCATCGACGGCTTCCATATTTGCTCCGTTTAAGTCACAAATTTTTGAGAATTTCTCGGGATTGTTCCATTCAACCGCCTGTAAAACTTTTGACGAAAATTACATGATAAAACTACGAGGCAATTTTTTTTGTTGAAATAATACCTTCCATTTTAAGAGTTGTTGAAATTTAAAACACAGAAAACACCTAACGTATAAGAAAACTTTTCGCAGACACAACAGAATCTTCACTGAACTTGGAACTAATGAGAGCACGTTTTTTGTAACATTCTCCAGGACCTGCCAGTTTAAAATGATTGTTGAAATTTTAAATTTTGTAAAAGAATATTGGGAAATTTTTAAAAATCAAATTTTAAATTTAAACATCGGATTACTTTTTGAAATTCTTCTAAATTATATTTTTTTGCTAATTTTAATTTTCTCATATATATTCCACTTTAAAAAATAATTCCACATAAAACACAGAATTTTCTAATAAATTACGTAAAAAAAATGATAAAAAAATCGAATTTATTCCGGATTTTTTTAATTTGTATTTTTGATTGTGCTAAAACAAGATACTTAACACAAAAACATCTACTCTATAAACTTAATTTAAGAAAATCGTTTTTTTACCTATAATAAACTGCAGATGCAGAACTGAAAAATTGTTGAAAATGATAAAAAAATCGAATTTATTCCGGATTTTTTTTATTTGTATTTTGAATTACGCTAAAACACGTTACTTAACACAAAAACACCCGCTCTATAAGCTTAATTTAAGAAAATCATATTTTTACCTATAATAAATGAAAAATAATTGAAAGTGATAAAAAAATCGAATTTATTCCGGATTTTTTTTATTTGTATTTTTAATTAAAAACACGCTATTTAACTCAAAAATATTCACTCCATAAGCTTAATTTAAGAAAATCATTTTTTTACCTATAATAAACTAGAGATGCAGAACTGAAAAATTATTGAAAATGATTAAAAAATCTAATTTTTCTGGATTTTATCTGTTTTAGGGCCAATAAAACTTATACACTGCTGACTTGCATAATATTCCATACTGTCTCTCATCCATCTTCGCTGATGATAATAATATCTTTAGCCCCCAAAAAGAAGTCAATCATATTTTTAATAATTTAGAAAATGAGCTAGGGTGGTTTGAAGAAAATATACCACCTCTAAGAGTGGAAAATTAAGAGATGAATCTCGTTTATTGAATTTCACCTAGTTCTCGTTAATTAAAAATTCAAAAATAAAGTAAATTTTTACAAAAAAATAAAAACTGACTTCGAAACTTTACCTGCATAGGCTAGATATCGTAAATATTTAAGCACTACTTCTTTTAATTATACTATTGACGGATGCTCGTTACTAAAACTTGACAAAACCAAAGATTTGGGCATCTGGTTGAATAGCCATTTTACATTTTCTGAACACATCGATGCGATCGTTCGTAAGGCCAGCTCCACGCTTGGCTTTGTTAAGCGTTGGTCCAAGGAATTCAATGATCCTTTTGTAACTAAGACCCTGTATTGTACATTTGTAAGGCCTATTCTTGAGTATGCTAGTATAGTTTGGTCTCCGTTTTATGCGACTTCTATTGATCGCGTCGAGGGTGTCCAGCGTAGATTTCTTAGGTTTTCCCTCCGCAATCTTCCCTGGAGCAACCCTTCAGTGCTACCTCCTTACACTGCCAGGCTGCGGCTCTTATCCCTTCAGTCTCTTGAGGAACGACGCGACACTGCGAAAGTAGTTTTTGCTTTTGATTGCCTATCGGGCAGGATCAACTCACCTGAGCTTATCGCTTACTTTCAGATTTCTCTCCCGACTCGCTCCGTGCGTGATCATGATTTCTTCCGAGTGCCTTTTCATCGTACTAATTATGGTATGAATAATCCTCTATCGTCGATGTCACGCGCCTTTAATAATCATAAAGCCAATATCGATTTTAACTTGTCGCGAAACCAACTGAAGAGTCAGCTTCGTTAAGGTTTCTATTTTTGTAGTAATCAGTTTATGATGAATTGTCACTAATAAATAAATCAATAATTTTATACATATATTGTTCTTTAATGTTCGTTTCTTTAATGTAGTATTATAAAATGTAATATTATAGTAAGTAGTTAATAGTTAAAAAAATTCACTGGGTTTTTATTGAATTTTCTCCACAATGTAATATTACTTAATTTACACTCTCTAGCTAATCTACACGTAGATAAAATAATACACCTGAATGAATTTCAAATTCTAGCACTGAATATAGATCTTTCTTATCTTTTAAAATTGCCAATCCTGAAATAACTAAATAAATGAAATGAAATGAAACTGATAAAATAATGCTTGAAATAGCAAAAATTTCGATATTTTTCCGCTAAAAAATTCACAAAATTCAAAGATATTCACGCTTTGTTATCTTTCCTATTGTATCGTTATAAAAGGTGATTTCATTCCACCTTGTTAAGTAAATAACTATAAAAATATAACATTTTAGCTTCGGTATAACGATTGCACTTTCTAGCAACAAAGCGTGAATTTATGAATTACGTTTAAAACTACTTTGAAATTTTAATGAACTTTAGTTAGTCGTCTAAATTGTAAAATTACCATGGTTCAGTTTAGATCCAAAAATTGAGTGAGTTTAATACAATAAAGTGCAAATTTAATTTTAAAAAAAAATGTAATCTTACTACAAAACTTTTGAAGTTTTGTAGAAATAATCGTTGATTTATTTGCGCAAAATTGCAGTATATTTACAAAATCTTAATTAATTGTATTACAATCAGATCTAAATTTGCTTAGATATTTGAGAATTTTATTTCGAAAAAGAGTTTATATTAATATTATAATTTTTGTACTAATATTGTAATTTAGAGTTTACTTATTATTGTGTGTAAAACTACACAAAATTTGTTCGATTACTCTGTTCTGTAAATTTGCTACTATACGAAAATAGTAGCTAATACAGCATAATCATAATAATAATCATAGTATGATAGTAAACAATTTTTAGAGATTACTAAAAAAGCTGGTGGCATTCAGAAAATAACAAAAGGGTAGTTATATACATATCTCTAAATGTGTGAACCTATGTCTAACAAGGAAACGTTCTCAGGTGTGTCTCACCGATTTTAATGAAATTGAAATATGTTATAATCGAAAAATAAGATACATGTATTTTTTTTTTATCTGCGGATACTTACTTTTATTTATTGTTCTTTTTTGGTGTATTTTTCGAAAGTGTGTCCGCCATGTTGGATTCGCCATTTTGAATTTTTTAAATTTAACATCAGATTCATAATCAGCGACTCCAAAAACCCCTTAATACTGGTTTTCACGAAAAAACTGAAATCTGAAAGAATGCACATCATTTACATATTAGTGATAGGTGCTATGTTTACCCCCTTGAGGAGCTTTTTTTACGAAAAGGCATAAACATGTCAACTTTATTTTTTTAAATCGGAGGTAAAAAAATATTTTTCGATGATTTTTAACTAAAACTGTTATTTTTGTGACGCAAAAATATAAAAAAAAATCGTTTTTCTGCAATAAAAAATCAGGGTTGCCACCCCCGGGAACCGGATTACCTACAAAAGGTTAGTATATTTATGAGACATTATTTCAATTTTGTTTCATTCGAAAAAATTCATTAGAACTTGAAATATTTAGGAAAAACTGTTTTTAGGGGTAAACTTTAGGGGTGGTTTTCACTCACATGCGTATCTGGAGATGCGTGCCTCTTATTTTTCGATGCTCTATAACATATTTCAATTTCATCAAAATCGGTGAGACATACCTGAGAACGTTTCCTTGTAAGTCTCCTTTCCTCTGCAATCGTATTTCTAATATGAATTTGAGAAATAATTCAAATTAAACAATTTGTAATTATAAAAAAAAATCGTATTAGTGGTAGCACAAAAAAAATAATTTTTTCCTGTCTTTCTTGCTACTTCATTTATAAATAAAGCAATTAAATTTTCAAATTCCCTGCATTTAAACTCTTGGAAATCACCGTCATGTGCAATTATTTTATTTCCAAGTAAATTTTCCATTTAGAAATTTCCCAAGCAATATACTCGTATCTTTTGATAACTAACTCAAGAGCCATAGATCGGTATCTGAATCTGTGTCTCCCTGTATTGAATTTATTTCCAAAGATTTAACTCATCCGCATCACGTGGACTTCAAGACCACCGGGGCGCTATTTTATTTCTGGGAGCTTTTGAGCTTTCCGGGAGATAACTGAAGAAAACGCAGGATGATTGTCCGAAGTTTTCCAGTCAGTAACAGAAACTGAAGTAGAAACACTCGAGCCGGCTAAAAAGTAGACAAGTAGACAAAAGTCGAAACCCCCCGCAGTCAGCACTCTTTAGATTTAGTTTGAGTATTGTCGCAATCGGCCGCTTCGACTTCGTCAGTACTTTTCAAATCGATTGGAGGTGCAATTTTTTGATAGTTCAGTGTTTTCAGGTGTTCAGTGTTTGTTTGAGCTGGAGAAATCGATACAATTTATTAGAGAGTAAGTGTTTTTTGTAATATTGCTTGAAGAAGAGTGTATTTAAATCGAGTTTCGGGTCATTGATGTTTCTTCAATTGTTCTTTGGCACAATAGAAAAATTCAAATAATTTTCTATTTACCCAAGAAGAAGAAGGAATAACGAAATAAAGTGTCGCTATATTTTAAGTGCAGCGGTTGATACATTTTAATAGACAAATTTGTTCTAAATTGAAAAAGTGTGATAATTGAATCAAATCAATTTGTACTTCTTTCTATATCTAAATAAATAGAAAGAAACGATAGGAAGTAATTTCTCTCTAAAAGTGAAGTTTTACAGTTTTTATCGGAACAAAAAAAAAAAAACAACGGACTTTGATCATCAATGAATAAAATTTTAAAGCGCAACTAAAGAACAACATTTCCACTTGCAGTTGCAGTTGCATTCAATGAAACGTCTCTTGTTACGTTCCGATTCTATTTTCTAGTTCATTTTATTCAATGAATGTTTCATTTTGTGCAGTGAAATGGAAAATATAAATATAAAGTGGTTAATTTTAGACTCAATGCATAGGAAGTGTATTTACTTTTGGAAAAATTCCAAAACTTACAATTTATACTTTTTAATGTTAATAACTTACTCTTTGACCTATTTTTGTTCAGAGTAATTGATGTGATGTTTGTTTATATAAAGAGGAATATAAAAACTGATAGTACTGAAAGTGGAACAAATTAAAAGTACTTGTTTATATACTTATCTTATCTTTATATCCTTAAATCTTCTAAACTTTTATCTTTTATAAAATTTAAAACCGCTAAAACTTCTTTGTACATACATACCTACTTATAATTTTTGTATGTAATTTAGTCATTTTTGATGATCGTACAAAATTATATTTCATTCAATTTAGAGCAAAAATATTTAAATTGAACTTTAGAAACATCACACTTAGGTTTCTAAAGCCATCTTTGCTTGCCAGGGAAAAGAATAAGAATTTTTTTTTAAAATTTTTTAAATGAGATGTTTTGAATAAAACTATCAATAATATTATTAAATTATTTATAATTTAGAGTTATTAGGCTTCAAAATAATAAATTAAGGATAAAACGTATGGAGTTAAAAAAAACAGTTTTTAAAAAAAAAAGAATTACAAAAGATCAATAAATTTAAAGCGATTGATTTTTGCACAATATTTTTATTTCTAAATCTGAAGCTAAGAAAAAATGTGATTAATACATATAATAAAGGTGTAGACTTTTGCGTGTCTATATATTGAAAATAATTGTAAAAAAATTAATTGGGATATGAAAATTATATAATAGAATGTATTAAGACAATTTTTCTAATTTCTGTCTATTTGTGTGTTTGTTTGTGCACCTATGACGTACAAATTACTTACCTAATTCAGATGAAGTGTTCTGGGTTCATAAGACTTAACTTGAAGTAATATTTAGTTTTTATTTCATCGCAATCCAACCACTCAATCAGAAGATATGCAAATTCAAAGTTTACAAAAATTTACACATTCAATTTTTCGATTCTGGAAAAGTGTAGACACTTTTTAAGTTTGGTAAATTTTTTGTCAATGTCAATAAATTGAAATTTTTATTTTCATTCAAAAGTCAGCATATCACAAAAAATAAAAAATTAATTTACTAGCAGAAATTAAAAAGAAAAACATATCTAAAAGGCTCCAAAGAACTCACTTAAAAATTCGCGTCATAAGTATGTTATAATTTTTAGGATTGGACATACTATAATATATATCGGTTTAATTGAAGTAATTTCGTGATGTAGTGGTTGCCTTCTCTCTTTACGAACGATTATTAAGGCTATATTTTACAAAAATATTGAAAACTCCAAATATTCGAGGAAAAACACAGGAACTTTAACCTGTTAACTGATTAGTTTTTCTTAGAAAGCTCGATATGTGCTGAATTCATTTCAAGCAAAGACGCGTATTTACGACATAAGCAAAGAAAATTACTATGCGTTATAAAAGTTGAAAAAGTGTAATATTTTTAAATTGGGTTTGATTCAACATTAAATGTAGTTTTATAATTACAAACTGATTTATGCAAAAATATGAAACTTTTGACATTGACGCATATATACGACATAATCAGTTAACAGGTTAAAACAAATGCCATCGTGTATATCCACCCTAGTTCCCAAATTGAAACTATATTTTTAAAACTAAATAATAGTAGGACATTTATTGGTATTAATTTTGTTTATTATTTGTTATACATCGATAGAATTTTATTATCCCTGACATTGTTATTCAAATTATTGTCGCTTCCAGCATTTTAATGAATTATCTACTTTTATACATTCCTCCTATTTAAACTATTTTTTCTGTACTTATTAAGGTGCTTTTTTTTCGCGACTATTATTTTTTTTCAGTCCCAACTCGAAATGGTGGAAAATACCTAAACAAAAATTCCCTGAAAATTGGAGCTCTTAATATTAATATTAAGGGCTCGACCAAGGCGTATAAAGATTTCCCGTATAAAATACACGTAAACTTTGATTTTTTTTCTTCAAAACTCTACAGCTCAGTGGCATTTTATGGTATAATCTTGGTCAATGATAGGGTTTCTTCAGAATTGAATGTTCTACAAAAGTGTCTATAGCGGCGTGGCCCTATCTCCCACCAGCGAGGTAGTACGGATCACTAAAGCCAATTTTTCCATGAAATTCTCGTTCTTTTGCCCCTATCTCGTAAATAACAAGAGCTACAGAAAAATTGAATATGAGAAACTTGTAGGAAATTCAATTTCCTACAAAAAAGTTCCGGAGCACCAAATCGCTAACATAGATATTTACTGAGATATTGGGCTTTGAAGTTGGTGGTAGTGTGGAATTTTCATGGATTATTGAGCTAAATTGTAGAAACACTACCTCAACTTCAAAGCCCAATATCTCAAGAAATATCGATGTTAGCGTTTTGTTATTCCAGAACTTTTTTGTAGGAAATTGAATTTCCTACAAGTTTGTCATTTACATTTTTTCTGTAGCTCTTGTTATTTACAAGATAGGGGCAAAAAACGAGAATATCATGAAAAAATTGGGTTAGTGACCCGTACTACCTCGCTGGTGGGGGTTAGGGTTATGCCGCAATGGACACTTTTGTAGAGCATTCAATTCTGAAGAAACCCTATCATTGACCAAGATTATACCATAAAATGCCTCTGAGCTGTAGAGTTTTGAAGAAAAATAATTAAAGTTTACGTGTATTTATATATGGGAAATCTTTATACGCCTTGGTCTAGTACTTAATATTAATATTAAGGGCTCCAATTTTCAGGGAATTTTTGTTTAGGTATTTCCCATAAAATATCGAAGTGGGACTGAAAAAAAAATAGTTGCGAAAAAAAGCAAAATAATACAAAATAATACAAATCCAACAATTTTAAAATACACAATCGGATTATATTTTTATGCCTACATCTGACATATTCGGTATATGATAATTTTATACATTTATTTATTGATGAAAACCTCGTGACGTCAAACTAATTGATTGTTTTAATGTCGTTTGTGTTTCAAAGTAGGTACATATTCTAAGCTATTATCGTAAAATGTAATGCGTAAAACTATATGACTTTAAAAATCAAAATCTGAATCATACACCCACTTACTGAGATATGCAAAAAGTTTTTATGTCTTTTTTTTTTGTAGTACTCGACACCTTGATGTGCGCATTTCTTATTTTTAATGAATTTTTTGGCAAAAAACATCATAAGATCTCAATAGTTCCTAAAGAATGCGAACATCATTGCGTGATGTGCAGAACGTGTCTCTTTCTCAAAGAAGATAATATCGCTTACGCTTATAGAAAAATCACGCTCTTGTAAAGAGTTCTACCTCTAATTATCACTATTCATAAAACAGACTAATTCCTTTAATCTACGCAGATTTTCACCATATTTTATAATGTACAATTTATAATCTGGCAAATAGCTTTATAATTGGGCAAATATCCTCAATTCGTACGTGGAGGCTTATCTTTGTCATTATCATCATCGTCATCATTACTAAGCTATAATAAATTTTATTTTTAAAATTCGTGTCTACCGTTTGTTTACTTTTTGTCGTGACAATGAAATCTCTACGGCAAAAAAACCGACGCGACAGTGATAATGATTTTTATAGTATCACTATCAAGGGAATTTTTTTGTGCAGTTTTAGATGTTATACAGATAATTCATTATGTGCACTATTTAACAATAGGCCAATTAATTTGATAGTGTCCTATAATTAGTTATATATCTGGAGTAATCAACAATTTATTACAAAATTTAAGTAAGCGAGCGATTTCTTATCGCACCCGAGTTCTTGATCTGGGGCAAATGGTTTTATTATCTACGCAAGATTACGAATAAAAGACACATTTACTTCATTCTCGTTTTGAGAAGCACGCTTTCTTTAGTTAGTTTAGTTAATCTTTTAGTTAATGATTTTATAGATTTTTTCAAGGTAACTAAAACTTTTTGGTTTTTGGTTTTTCAAATTTTGTATAGTGAAAATAGAAGGAAGTGAATTCATGCTGTTTTGTTTGTTTGTTTTGGTCTTGAAACCGTGGTATAAAATTGGTTTTTATTATATAAAATTCCTTTTTTAATTTACTTATATTACTATTTAAAAAACCGGTAAAGCACGTGTCGAAACACTCAACAATAAAGGTACGGACACACCAAAAGCGAAGCGAGCGAAGCGAACAATTTAAAAAATTTGGGTGCCGTACAAATCAATTGAAGTGTCCGAATAGAACGCGACATGAGCGAAGCGGCTACTACGACAGAATGTTCCCAAATTTTAAATTATTCGCGCCGCTTCGCTCGCTTCGCTTTTGGTGTGTCCGTACCTTAAGATTACGAAAGTTTCGTGCAAATTAATTTGATTCGCCTATATCACAGAAATTTCATTGAATGTGTTAAACGTGTTGAATAAGTGCTAATTTCACGGTTTTTTGTTCTTTAATTAATATTATTTATGTACAATAATATTTTCGCTTTGGTCTTACAGCTCACAAATTTTCTTCAACAATTATTTAATTTTTATGTAATAATATTAATGAGAAACACAAGAGATGCTCGGTTGCTTTTAATAAATTTTTATATTTATAAAGTTTTAGTTTATAATTATAAGTACAATAGACACGATTTTTTAAATCACAATGTAATAAAGTTATAATATTTATTTTATTTAAATTGGATATGATTGACCACAAGCTAATTTGGTTTTCAATATTTCGCATATAAAATTCTCGTAAATGTCGCATACTGAAAAACTTGTCATTATAATTTTGTAAATTTAAATCTTATAATTTATTGGGCAAATGAAATAATATTTTATTTCAATGTGAATTTAATATTACTAAGTGAATGAAACATTCTTCCCTGTATAGATACATATGGTACATCAAGTGTAATACCCTAGACTAGACACACGACGCGGAAGAATGATCATTGTTTCAATTACGTAATAGATTCAATGATCATGTCTGCTTCGGGGTGACACACGGTAATTACGAATTTCTTGCTATTCGATTTAACAGTTGTCAGATTGGTGCTAGTTGTGTGACATTTAAAATGGAATCATCTTCTTTTTTTTTTGGATAATTTAAATATATTAATGCAAATAAATTATCATAAGGCGTTTTCGTTTTTTCGCTCTGAACAGAGCACGAACTGTCAAAAACCAGATCGTGTTCGTTTTTTCGCTCAGAGTGTTCAGAGCTTTATGGTTGCATTCTTTTATTAGTTCAGAGCATGCTCAGAGCGTGCTCAACGAGCTCAGTCGAATAAGGTGGAGCACGTAGAGCACGAGAAGAATTTTGACGTTTGTTGTGTCTGCGTCCCGGCAAATTGGCAAAAATAGAGGAGGCTGGTTGTTCCGGAGCAGAAGTTGTTTAAAAACGTGCTCACTTAACAAAAGTCAAATGATTTGACACCTCATAGGACAGTTCATATGGCAGTGCTCTAAATGTGTTTTTTAATTCGATCTGAGCGCTCTGATTGAGCTCTGAACAGAGCGTGCTCGCTGTGCTCGAGCTCCGCTCAGAGCGCAGTTCAGAGCGAAAAAACGAAAACGCCTATGAAAGGAAATCCAGAAAGTTTAAACTACTCGCGCTTCAAAGAGTGCAAAAAAGAAGTTGCGAAGACGTTTGTAGACTCTCATTCCAAAATTACTAAAACTCTTTCTCTCACAAAACATAAACAAATGACGGAACTTGACAGGTAATATGAAGTGACAGCCGATTTTTCAAATTTTTCCACTAAATTGCACTTTCTTGCCACTGCAGGCGCTCTGGTCAGAAAGTAGGAATGATCATTCTTATTGATTGACCTTGGGTAGACATAATTTGTGCAATGACGATAGGAATGATCATTGCTTCTATGATGTGATGACATATGGCCTATTCAATGATCATTACTGCTTGAATGATCATTCCTGCTTAAATGATCATTCCTGCTTAAATGATCATTCCTGCTTAAATGATCATTCCTGCTTAAATGATCATTGATATGTCCCGTCTGTGTAGGGTATAATACTGAGGAAAATAATATTAATTAAATTTCGATAAATTGGACTTTTCAACGATTTTCCTAAATTTTGAGAACATTTTTTACATGTTAATATTTTCCTAGATAAAGAAATAAACAATGTTTAAAATGATCGAAAAGAAAATGCCATAAGTTCGAACTTCAAATACATAATTTATCGATTTAAGTAGTTTATTGATAATAACTCTGGATGCCTTCCTTCATTTGTAGTTAACTCCTTAATTAATTTCTATTTTTCGAATTCTTTTGTTCATATATTCGTTATAATTTCCTAATAACATAAATCTCTCACTAGATTTAAGAAAGTGCTTCCCCAAAACTAGAAAACTCTTTGTTATTATAAATATTATCTTAAAATTGAGCAATCAAAGAAAACGTGGCTGAAGCAAGTGCATTAACTTGAAATAAAAATTTTTAATTTTTCCCATAACACCTAGAAAGAATTTATGATTTGATTTACAAATTTATTTCTTGAAAAAATTAAATTAATAATGGATTTACAAAATTTATTATTTTTTTAAATAAGTAAACTTATAGTTATAACCATTGGAGCCAGATAGTTAGGAATATTAGATCATGTTAAACTCAAAAATTTCTTTTTTATAAAAAAAAATTCAGCCCTTAATTGTTTATAGAAATTGAGATGAATAAATTATTGAAACATATTATAGAGATTATGAAGATTTAAAAAACGAATTATTTTTTACTTAATTTTGTAATTAATTTTGGACATTTGACACGCCGACATATTTATTTTTATAACTCTATAATGACTTTGAATTTTTCAATGATTCTTATTTTATTTTATATCTAAATATATTCGAAATCGAAATTCTAAAAAACCAATAAATTTTTTTCAAAATTCTAGAGGTTTATAACACTTGATTCCAGGATTTAATTTGATTTTGTAAGTAAAAGAAGAAACCAACTTTATACGGATTATAGCAAAGAATTAATAAAGAGAAAAGTTAATTCTTTTGTTATGATGATATATACTATACTATACTATATATATACTAATAGTTATATGGAAAAAATTACTTTTCTGTCTATTTATCAAAATTTTACCTTTAAAACGTATCCCCATACTCAGGAACTGATTTTTTTGTAATCGATTGCTCTATTCAGCTATTGCTTTTCTTAAGCTGAATTGAGCAGTTGACTTCAAAAATTGCAGTTGTTGAACACAGGGTATCAGATAAATTAAAAAATAATTTAAAATCACTGTCAATTCAACTGCGAGCCGAATAAATATTGAAAAATTTACCCTTAATCTACGAACCGGTTTTTCGTTTTAGAAAAATAATTAGACTCTTTTTTTGTGATATTTCGCATCAATAAATTGCTCTCATATCAGCAATCATACCAATTAACGCCGGCTTATAAACATCTGCTGGTTTTGTGATAAGTTTCATTGAATTTGCTTTTATACTATCTCAAATGTATTTTTTTAATCAATAAATTGAAGGCCAAACATTATTTTAAAATGTATATCTCCTTTAAACACCCTGAAATCTATTAAATGTGAATTTTTTGTATCATTTCACAACTCATCGGAATACATGATACAGAAATTAATTGTTTTAATAACCCCGTCAAGATCTGTGAGATAGTGTTGGCGATATAAATGGACCATTTAAGTCAATTTGAGCCTTAAAATTGCTGAAGCACTTCGAGTTTGCGTGCTGCGGGCAATTTGAGTGCAATATAAGCTGATATAAAATAAATTTATGAGTTTAATATGTTTCTACGATTCCTGAAAATTCGTTGTATTTTTGGAACAATTCTTGATTCATTCAACTCTTTTATGTCGCCACATTTCTTGTCTGGCGGTATGCAACTAACGAAATTTTTAGAATCTATTTTTAGATAAATGTTTTTCTAAATTCTAAATATCTTCTATCTCTATTCGAAGAGTCATTATCACGTCTAAATTTTCTATTTACTATAGGCAGCCAGTTGAGACACTGAAGTTCTACAATCTATAGAAAGAAACAAATTAAAGGTCGTTCATTGGCCTTTTTGTTTTTTTGTGAGAAACTGCATGTCAACGCAATGGATTTTGATCGAGTGCTCGTAGAAATAGGGGAATTCGGCAAATACCAGATAAGAAATTATTTTTTAATATGCCTCCCGGTAATGTTCGGAGCTGCGAACAGTCTGTCGTATGTTTTTACGGCGGGAATTCCCAACTACAGGTGAGTAATTTGAAATTGAATTTTCTTAAGGAATTTTGTGAATTTTTTAAAGATGCCTTATTCCAGAATGTGACGATCCCGATCATCCCGAATATGAGGTGAATTGGATGCAAAATGCAGTTCCGGGTTCAACGGACGTTCAAGGCGTTTTCAGCCCGGAACAGTGTGAACGATATTATTCCAGGGGAAATGCATCGGAGGCGGGAATTTGTCCGAAAGATTTGTTTTTTACAAATCGTACTATTGGCTGCGATGATTGGGTGTTCGACAATTCCGAAAAGACTATAGTTCAAGAGGTAAGATTATGTTTTCTTTCTATTCTGTTATTCATTCGTTAGTGCTAAAAATAACCTTAATATGCTACATACTTTCTCCCATAAAATTATAAATAGAACAGATCTTGATTGACTTGATGATTTTTAGAAATTAGGCAGATTCATAGTAACAAACTGCAAAATAAAGAAAAATTCAGAAATAATTTAATAATTCTTGCTAAGTAGTCACTTTTACCGAGCGGTCTTTTACACCCGTGTCAGTTTATTTTAAATTTATTCTTTTAGAGTAAAATTATCCCGTACTTTTCTATAAATTTCTTGATTAATAATTAGTTATACATGTCTTATAAATATTAATCAAGATATTTAAAAAAAAAACAGCATAAATTGTGCTGGAAAAAATAAATTCAAATTAACCTACAATAGGTCAAAATGACCACTCGGTAAACCTAGCGTTAATAATGAAATGATTATAATGTGAAAACAGAGCTAGGTAAATTCAATTACATTACAATTACAATTCTCTGGAATTTTAATTCATTATTGATATGCTAAAATCCCTAGTACTGGACTTGAAAAAGTTTTCAATTCCATTAGCAGGAATTGTAATTGTTAATTGATAATGATCAACTATTTAATAATTGACTGAAATATTTATCAATTCCATTATAAGGAATTGTACTTGTAATTTCGTTTTTCTTCATTCTAAAAAGTAATTTAGAAAATATTTGGAAAAAAAGAATATTTGTGAACATATAATCAATTACTATTTGATGAATTTAATTCCTAATTGAACTTCTAATAACTGATTCCTGAAAAAAACTGTAATTCTTTATCTTTCTCATTTTTTAATACAAACAAATAGAATTCTTTTTTCTCAATTAAGTAAAAATATATTAAATTTGAAATTATGAACTTTTTACAAAAATATAATAAATTCAATAATTATAGAATAATGATTTTAATTCATGAAAAGCATATACTTAGATCTCTTTATCTATTAGTATTTAATATTTATTTTGTTGTGTCTCTTAATGTTTGTTAAATTTAATAACTTATGTTTTAGGTAAAACCAAGAAGACCTAGATCTTCAGAAATAATCCAAGAGGAACTAAGTGGTAAAAATCCTTGGACAGAAATGAGAAAAATAAAGAGCTTGATTTTTTTTTTTGAAATCACCTATTAGAAATTGGAATTAAATTCCTCAAATAATTAATTAATTAGTAATTGATTACAAGTTGTAAGTAATTACTTTTTTTCCAAATACTTTCTAAATTACTTTTTAGAATATAGATAAACGAAATTACAAATACAATTCCTTATAATGGAATTAACGAATAATACAAGTCCATTACTAAGTAGTTGATCATTATCAATTAAAAATTACAATTTCTCATAATGGAATTGATAACTTTTTCAAGTCCAGCACTAAGAAATTCAAAATATAAATTACAAATTACAATTCTAGGGAATTGGAATTTCAATGTAATGTAGTAATTTCTAAAGCATTGATTCTGTGTGAAAATAAAAAAATAATTATTTTCTTAAAATATAACTATATATATATGTAGTAGTTACAAAAATAGAGTCCTAGGCAAGTTGACGTACTTCAATCAATCAATAGTATTTCTAATTTCTAGTAGTTGAAGGGAATGTGATTTTTACGTATAATATTCGAATTTTTTGAAAATATTGTATATCAAATTAATGAATTTCTTAGGTTTGTTGAGGATGTGGACTTGAAAATCTAAATTTCTAAGAGCGTTTAATGTTATAAATATTTAAGTTTATTTGCTTAACGTGCTTTCGCTCTGAGCGCTTTATATTATGAAGGAACTCTAATTTTAGGAATATATTCTTAAATATTAGGGAGTAGGGACTACAATTCAAGATATTTAATTATATCTATTATCTTATTTATATATCTATTGTATTCTGCGCTCTAGTTCTACATCTCGATAGAAATGAAACTGAAATAAATATTTAATTTTATTCGAATTGAAATTGCATATTCCGTAATTTGATCATTTTCAAATTGTGCCAATTCAATTTCGAAACATCAAAGTTAATTGTACTAATTCAAGTTTCAGTTTAAACGCGTAAACCTCAAATTTAGATGTTAAACCCTCAAATTAAAATGTCACAAATAATTTAAAATTTACAACTGATTTTGATTAAATTTTGTATGAAGATTTATATATTAGTATATAAACATAATATAAAAAATTTGTTTAAGTTTGAAAATCCATTAATTTAGATACGGCTAAAGCTTTATATGTTTACAACATTCATTGAACCGGGTTTTTACCTATATAAATTGATTTAATTTTAATATTTAATTTAGAACTAGCAGCGAAACCCGGTGTTGCTCGGGTTAAAATACATCGCAAAGTCACTGAATTCCGGTTTATATACTATCGAACATCGAAATTTCTAGAATCAGAACACTCTAGAATATTTAGATGTACATCACTTCGATTTAGTTCTTCTAGATCAATTATAACACTCGTGCACATTTTGGAACTTTCTAGATCATTCCAGGAATTTCTAGAACTTCTTTCTTTCTTTCTAAATCAATTATAATAGTTTGCACTCATTTTGGAACTTTCTAGATTATTCCAAAAATTTTGAGATTTTTCCGGAAGCCCTCATGAGTTAGAAAAGGACAGAAATATATTTTTTCACATTTTCGCCACCCACAACACCCCACTTCCACCCACCGCGATCAAACTCCCTTATTCCCACCTTGAGACCAAGGGGTATTTACCACCTCCTCCTAATTAGTATCGAACTAAATCGATAAAATTTATTATTGAACTGCTTGTGGTCTAAAATTTTAATTTATAAGTAAAAAATAAATTTCCATTATACATATACATATAAATACTTTTTTTCTGTTTGATTTTTATTCCATTGATTTTAAATTTATAAAATAGTTCATATAAATTTCAGTGGCTGATTACTTGCACCGAAAATGCATGGAAGCTGGCGCTTGTTGGTACTATGCATTTTGCAGGGCTGGTTGTTGGAACAGCTGCTTCTGGATTTTTAGCAGACAGGTAAAAAGCCCTACATTTAATTTACATCGAAAAACTAAAAAAATCTATTACACATTTTTTTAGATACGGTCGTAAAGTGGTGTTTGTCGCTTGTATAGTTTTCATGTCACTCACTGGAATTCTTCAAGGACTGGCCTGGGATTACAACAGCTTTTTGATTTTCGCTTTCCTCAACGCCGTCGGGACGTCCGGCGTCTACCCGCTTGCATTTATTATTGGCGTAGAAATGGTCGGCCCTAGAAAACGAGAAATGTGTAGCATTCTACTGAATTATTTTTACGCCGTTGGGGAGGCTTTAGTTGGACTTTCAGCTTGGATTTGCCGAGATTGGAAAATACTCCAGTTTGGACTTTCCATTCCTCCGATTTTATTTATATTGTACTATTGGATAGTTCCCGAATCGGTCCGATGGCTAATTGTTAAGGGAGAACATAAGAAAGCGAAATCGATTATTACGAAGGCTGCCAAAGTAAATGGGAAAGTTCTATCAAAGGCGCTGTTGGCTACATTCGAAAAACCGGCAAACGATATCATTCCATCTGTCGAATTCGAAAAAGATAGCTCGCTGATCGTGGACAGTTCTCTTGAGGATTCGAGAAAGTATGAAATTCGAAGGACTGTCGTACTCATGCTGAAATCAAAAATACTCCTTGGTCGAATTATTGTTTTGCTGTACCTCTGGTAAATAATGATTAGAAATAATGGTCAACAAATTTAAAGAAATTTTTTCGTATATCTGACAATCTAATACGTTATTTGTAAATGAGGGTTTTGAGCTAATTTCCAAGCAAGAATTTTTTGTTACACTAATTTGGCAACTGAAATATGAACTACTATTTAAACAAATGTATTTTCCTATTTGAGCCATTCTTCAAAATTTTGTCAGCTATAAGTTTATAATCTTAAGGAGATTTCTTTTTTATACTTCTCGACCAGAACTATTTTAAATGCTTAAAAACAGCTACGGCTCCAAAATATTTCAAATTTGTAGATCAAATAATAAATTTAAACATTTTTAGTGCATTAAAAAAAAAAAATATTAAGAAAAATATCATAGAGCAGTATTTTAAAGAACGTAGTACACGATATGAAAACTTTATCAATATTCATTAAAAACGATTTTTCGATTATGTACATAATAGATAGGTGCCCAAAAATATTTATAAGTTTTTTCCGCTTGTATGACTGTCTTGTTTTTTTTTTTTTTAAATCATATATCAAAATACATTTAGCTCAAAATTTTATTTATTTTAAGTTATGTATAATCGTTAATATGATTTTTTGAAGCATTCGAAAATTTCGAACAAAAATATCCGAAACAATGAAAAAAATTTGTTCTTATTAATTTGGTTTATGTGTATTATATATAAAAATGTGTGTTACAATATTCTAGCATTACTTCAAGGCCCAGATTTTGGGTACAAGAAATAAATCTAAATTGGTAGATTAAACTTTTAAAGTCCTATTTTTTTTTAACTGAGTTTAAAGTCTTATTTTCTTTAAACTGAGTTTAAATTATATTTTTTTTTTAAACTGAGCTTAAAGTCTAGTTTTTTAATTTGGCAATTTCCGTGTTTATTTATTTAATTAATTTAATTTTTGATACAATCACAAAAAACCTGTATTTGTCATAAAAATTGGTGTAGTAACTCCTTAGCTTAATTTTTCTCAAAAATATAAGGTCAAAATACGATCTGAAAAAATTTCTATTCATAGAATTTTTAGGCTATAGTTATGTAGATGAATTATGCAAGAAACTCCAATTTTGTTATATTTATGTAATCTTACAAGAATGGACGGAATACGGTCTTTTGTAATTATTAACCCTATTTTTATAGTTTTTGAAAACTGCAACGAATTTAGCATTTTCGTTTCTAAATTCGTAATAGAAATAACCTATCGTTCGGATAAAAAAATTTATGTTGACCATTATTATTGTAACGCATGTGTCTTCTATTAAAAAATATTATTTTTATAGGGCAGTGAATGCTTTCGTCTACTACGGTCTTTCCCTCAACTCTACGAATTTGAGTGGGAACAAGTACATAAATTTTGCCCTAGTGTGCCTTGTTGAGATTCCTGGATATTCCCTGGCGTGGGTAAGGATAAAAATGTTACCTTGATTTATTTAACTATTCGAGCATTCAGTTTCTCATGAACAAAGCTGGAAGACGATGGTCATCTGCGGGATCCCTATTCCTTTGCGCTATAACCTGCGTAGCTGGAGGATTTATCACGAAAGGTTTGGATAAAAATAAATTAAATTTTCTGGGATATGTTTTGCTTGGTTTTCTATTAATGCATGCCTTTTTATTCTATTTTTTGCACCCTAGCGTATAAAGTAGGTGATTATTCTGGTGTTTGATTTTAAGATTCTTGGCTAAACTTTTTATTTGAAGGTATGACATGGGCGATTGTGTCGCTGTTTCTAATCGGAAAATTGGGGATCACTGCCTCTTTTGGAGTTATTTATGCTCATACAGCTGAAATGATGCCCACGGTAATATTAATAAGAGGCAGATACTCATTAGAAGCAGAAGAAGAAACAAAAATTATATTTCTACTTTTTCTCGAATTCCGTAGAAAAATAAAAAATTAAAACCCTCTGTTCTCTGCTTTTAATAAGGTTCTGCTTTAAAAATTGTCTGTTTATTATAAAAAAAATTATTTTTTAGGTAATACGCAGTGGCGGCGTAGGATGCATGTCTACAGTGGCTCGTTGTGGGGCAATGTTGGCGCCTTTTGTACCTCTTTTGGTAAGAACTCAAAACATAACCTAATTAATTGTAAAAATTTAAAAACATAACTAAAATAGGATTACACACTTCGACGGTAGAAAAAAGGATCGTAATTTTGGCATATTATTACCCATACTTTGAAATTGCTTACATTTAATTTTTATTTAAAAACAGCGATTAGTTATAGTTATTAAAAGTACATTGAATGTTCCTCCAAAACATTAGTCCTAAATGTCGACTTGAACTTAACTCACAAGGAGAAGGCACCTTCTCGTCATCACCGATTTCGCTCAAATTTATAGCACATGTAGGACTTGGCTACAAATGAAAGTACCCGAAGTAGGAACTCCAGATGGCCAAGCGTTTATAAAATAATAGTGTACAAAAATTTTCACGCGGTTCTAAATCCCATTCATTGTAGCACTTTTCCCAAAGCTTGTAAAAATGCAGCGTTTATAACCTGTGCTAAATGCAGAAATAATTACTGTTTCCCCTACTTCTATAATGAATATCACCCCGCCAAATGTAAATCATCATCATGAAAAATAATAAAAGTTTGAATTTGAATGTACAAAGTCATTTGGTATGCGCTTTAATTATAATCCTTTGCCTAAAAGTCCGCAATCCCAATTTTTTTCCTTATCTATGCATTTTACGTATAAATAAATAAACAAAAAATAAAAAATTTATCACTTTGCTTAATTACGGACCAGAATCTTATAAAAATTGGGAAAGATCCCAAAAAAAACCTCCGCACGCAGGGTATTCGAACCCGTGGCCACTGAATCACAAGCCCAAGTGTTCACTACTAAACCAGCCGCCGCTTTGGGAAAGTGCTACAATGAATGGGATTTAGAGCTGCGTGAAAATTTTTGTATACTATTATTTTGTAAACGCTTGACCATCTGGAGTTTCCAGTTTGGGTACTTTCATTTGTGGCCAAGCCCTACATGTGCTATAAATTTGAGCGAATTCGGTGATGACGAGTAGGTGCCTTCTCCTTGTCAGAAACAAACGGCTGCATACAATTATTGTCTAAATTATCGCGTCAACCTACATATCAAGGGTTAGAATAGTAAGATAAATCTGCTTATAATGTTAGATGTTTCAGAGAAAGAGCTAATTAAAATTAATAACAATTTTAAAATTTCAGGGAGTATATTTCAAGCCACTGCCTCTTTTGATGTTTGGAGGAGTTTCTCTAACTGGAGCTGTTTTGGCGCTTCTTTTACCTGAAACCTTAGGACAAAAGTTACCGGATACAGTATTTATCAATTTTAATTTATAAAAAATACTTTAGTTATTTGAAACTTTTCATTTTAGGTAGAGGAAGCTGAAAGAATTGGAAAGAAGGAAGAAATACTTAGAAAATAAAGAATCTTAAAGTTAAGACTACTATAAGAAGTTATTTTATAATAAAGTATTTTACACTTTGCAAAAATGGAGCCATATTTATTAATCGGTTTATTGGAGATTGCTACAACAAAAAAATAATGAAAATTACACTTTTTTATGTAATCAATAATTTAAAACTCGTTATTTTAGCTACAGCAGATGAAAGATTTGATTTAAGAGTTTGAAATTAACCATGAATTAACATCACCATAAAATTCAACGATGAACTTTTATAAAATTCGTAATTACTTCACAAAAAAAGATAATCTCACAAATCAATTGAGTTTTAGGATTCAATATCAAAAGTGGGAAAACTTATGAAGAAATCTTTTATTTTCGTTCACGTGGAACATCATATGAAATGTAATTATTTATACATTCTAAATGTGTCTTTTTTTTATTCTAATTTCTTGTAGTTTTTGATATATGAGAAAACTGTACGCCTATCTCTCTCCTCACAAAAACCCGTCCTCGCGTGAGTTCGATTAACATTTAACCATTTTGTGCAGTCTAATATGAAAATTTATCTGAAAGTGCATCAAAAAATGTAATAAATTGCCGCTGTTACCTTGAAAACATTTTAAAATTCTGTAAAAAAAAATTGATATTACTTACACGAAAGGGATAAAATTAATAAAGATGACGCCATCGATTTGTTGGCTTTGTAACGAGAAAAATACTGCAAATGGTATAAAATATACCAACATCTTGCAAATAGTTCTCACGAAAACCTATCTAAATACTAGGTGCTGTATAAATTTTTGCTTTTGTGCTCTGCTTGTGAATAAGATAAGAAGCATTTGAAATTTATTAAGTGAGTTTATTTTTTCTTTTTACTCAATTAAAGCTTATTGAATTAAAAAAAACATGCGGGAAAACAATGGTTTTTAAAATTTATATAAGATAAAAGAAGTCGATATGCAGAGAAAAATTTTCCATATTATTTAGAACAAAGAGAATTTTTTCTCTATGGTTTTTTGCTCAAAAGAACACCTTTTTAAAGGTCGTACAGAATATCTTCTAAATTTGTATATAGAGGAATGGATGTGGAAATCATTTTAATAAATTATATGAATTCTTCTTGAAATTAAACTAGCTTTCTTTATGGATTTTTCGCATTGGTGTCACAGCGTTTTTGTTTGTTATATTAAAAGATTACTTTGTTGGTAACATTTTATTTCTAAATGAAATAATTAAATACTATCCATTGTGCATTATATATTGTATAAAGTATATTATTGTATAATTCATAAGTTAAAAAATAGGTTCACTTAAGTTAATCTGCCAATATTTTCATAACCTTATTATTTTTTTTCCATCACAGACGAATTACAAGTGTAATTGGGGACACCCTTAAATAAAAAAAGGATTAATATTATATGAAATATGTCCTGGATCTAGAACTAACAAATTCTAAAACTATATCACCTTCTGTAGAATTTATTTCATTTATTTCTGAAATAAGCTTCAAGATGAATATAAACATTGAACATATTTAACACGTTGACTGCCGCGTTTTACTCAGCTTCACATTCAGCTATTGGGCGTCAGTCACGGGTGACTGACGTGGCATTCAAATTGTTAATAAGCGACTAATGCAACAAGTTTACATATGCCTTATACTAACAAAGAAACGTTATCAGGTGTGTCTTACCGATTTTGATGAAATTGAAATATGTTATAAGGTATCGAAAAATATTTTCGCAAAAAAAGCTCCTCAACAGGGGTAAACAACCCCTAGCACTAATATGTAAATGTTGTATATTCTTTCAGACATCAGTTTTTTCGTGAAAACCTGTATTAAGAGGATTTTTGGGTCGCCGATTGCGAATCTGATGTTAAATTTAAAAAATTCAACACGGCGGATCCAACATGGCGGACAAACTTTTGCAAAATACACCAATTTTTATAAAAAAAAAAAAAAACAATAAATAAAAGTACCCCTTAGATGTGGGTATCCGCAGATAAAAAAAAATACATGTCTCTTATTTTTCGATACTCTATAACATATTTCAATTTCATCAAAATCGGTGAGACACACCTGAGAACGTTTCCTTTTAAAAAGTGCATTTATTTAATATCAAAAGAAATAGGAATTATTCTAAAAAGATTTTATATTTAACAGGGAATTAAGGGAATAAACGAATATTTTTCATAAATTTAAGCTGAATAAACTTTTCTTTCGGTCAGCTAAATTTTAAGATGAATTTCCACATTATAATTAAAGGAGACCTCTTTATTTTCTAATAAGATTTCAGTTTATTTAGAAAGATTCAATAAGAAAACTGTATGAAAATGTTTAATGGGCATTTGTTTCTGAAATTTTATATGGTATTTTCCTCAGTACAGAAACTTCAAAGTATGATGCATTAAAATTTTAAATCAGAACTAATTGATTAACATGATCATAAAATAAAATATAAGATATGAAAGGACTTTCGTTCTTAAGCATATTTTTAGATATATAGATGATTTTGAAAAGAAGGGAATCGCTGTGGATACTTTTTTTTCTCCCGCAAATTGTTTAATTAATTTGGCAAATAGGGTAACTTTTTATATATTTTTATTTATATTTTAAACTTAGTTTTGTTATAAGAGGTTTAAATTAAAATTAAATAGAATAAAATAACATATGTTCTATAGAAATCTGCGCTAATTCTTAACATTTTGATTTAAAAGCAGCGTCAGAATCCTGGGAACATTAATTAAATATAATCCGTTTATGCCTTCATTAGCGAAGCAATTTCGCGGTTCGTCCTAAACTGCCCTATGGTATGCAATTTCAATATATTTTTAAGTTTGGAGGCCTCGCAAGGAAATGAGCTTTCAAAAATGCGTTTCACTTCTATTGTTCTAAATGAAACTTCTTGTTTTTATTTTTCTATGGTTATACGTGTAGTATAGAAGTATATAAAGATAGTTTATATACCATTCAATAGAAAACTTGTTGCAGATACAAATTTTTATTTACATCATAAACGACTAATCTTTCAACTTAAAATTCAATATCTTCAAAATAAAAATTATAAAACTATTGGTGTAACGACCAAAGAGTCGTCTTTCTATAGTAAAGTACTGTGAAGACGTAAATTTAGCAAATTTAGCAGCTTTTAGTAGTCTCAAATATAAGCTGAGCTTAGTTACTAACTTACTACACTAAGCCACAAGCCTCCTCACTGTCGAGAATAAACTGAACTAGTATTTAAGTTACACTTTAAAGTTCGGGATTGATTATCTCATAAACGAATAAGAGTTGCATAATATCACTTTACCATAATCCATAGAGAACTATCCGCTACAACATATTTAAAAATTATTCAAATCCATTACTATCAAGTTGTGCCCTCCTCTTGTTAGTGATCTTTAGATAGAAACGTCGAAAATCTCGTTTATTTTCGTTTCATTCATCTTAATTGTACGTAATGTTTCTTAAAAGTATTCCAAATTCAATAAAGAACAGCTATCATAAAACTAATAATACAAATCAATGATTTTTTTTTGGTTATCGAATGCTTCTTACTAATTTGTGTTAAAATATATGCGAAAGTTTTTATTTTTGGACGAGCACATTTTTGCTACGTTAAATTTATTAGCACGTGAAATACATAATTTAATAATAATTCATAGCAGCCAAACTTGTTTATTAAAAAAACAAAAAAAAAAGCCTGTTTGTGGTTTCAACGTTGAATAATAAATTGATATTAAGTCCTTAGTTACTGAATGCTTGAATGGCGTTAAGTTAGTGATTTTCTTAGTTTTCTTTTAAAACAATTAGTTATAAGAGGAAAATTAGGTTTTTGTGAAACGTTTTTAAAGTAGAAATATTATACAGTGCAGGTATGGTGCCAAAAGTCGTTTTTTTAATCGATCGTCTTAACAATTGACATGAAATACAACTGATTAAATATTTGTCTTTTTGCAGAACAATACACAAATCCCAATTCAATCAAGCCTAATGAGTGTTGTATTGTAAAAGTTCGTATAATAAAAGGAGAAAAAGTAGCCACAGATTATAAAAGTCGTCAACATCGAAATTCTCTAGTAGATGCTCATTTTGCAGCTCAGATAGTAGTCGAAAATCGAAATGATCTTTACGAAAATTTTTCTTACCATTTTGATGGCCTTGGGGGCTACTGCAAAAATATTCGACACCTGCTCACTTGCCTCGGAGTTGAGGCGAGTTGGAGCTTCGGAGGAGGAATTGGGCGACTGGATGTGCCTCATCGAGTTCGAGAGCACCTTCAACACGTCCGCGATCGGCTCCCTGAACCAGGACGGAAGCGAAGATTGGGGCCTCTTCCAGCTGAACGACAGGTATTGGTGCAAGTCGGAGACGAGACCTTCTGCGAACGTCTGCAAGATTGCGTGTCGTGATCTGCTCTCTGACGACATTCGGGCGTCTTTCAATTGCGCGCAAAAGGTTAAGAAGGAGCACGGATTCAAAGGATGGGTTGCGTGGGTCAATCGTTGTCAGAATAAAATATACAATGAAAAGTATTGCTAAGCAAAATGTATTTAATGTTATACGAAATAAATGAATGAGAGGACTTACAAAAATTGTTAGTAATATTAAACTAAAATCTCATAAATCTTACGAGCCTTAAAGCCTGAAGGTTTAGATCTATTTACATCTGTATAACTTGAGATCGACTTTTATGAAAATCAAGTATTCAATTAACAAACCACAGCTTATTCTCTTCAGAACTAAATTCTTTTCTGTGTGAACCAAGAAAAAGCAGAAAAAGACGCCAAATCTGCCATATTTGATAATTGCATGAGAAAAAAATGCCTGTGGTAGTTTTCGAATGTGTCTTTAAATATATCAAAAAGTTTATAAAGCTCAGTAATTTCTTTATCTTTCAAACAAATTCGCGAAAAAAAAACCTTTTCTTGGACATCATAAGGCAGGACACTGCTTTAAGTCACTACAGTGAGATGACTTCTTCACTTAGAGTGGAATTTCATCAACTGAACTGGAAATTGGTTTTTAACTTGGTTTTTTTTTGCATTTGTCTATTTTATTAACTAAAACCACGTTATTTATTCCGAAAAAAATATCTCTATAGGCCGAATATAGGAAAATCATTTTTCACCGATTCAAAGTAGGTATATAGAAGATCGTAAAAGCGTATTCATCGACATCTGTCGGCTAGACCCTTTAAAAAAGAATCAGTCACAACCATTGAGCTTACGGACAGACTAGTAGCTAATAATTTAAGAATTAATTAACTGAACGCATTCGTAATTAAGGGGCACAACTGTTGTCATACTTTCAAAAAATTAAATAATTTTATATAATAACATACTTTTTGACTAAAGAGCAGCTTCTCGTATATGTATATATAATATACTATATTTATCTTTAAACGCGTTTTTCTCAAAATGACATTTTTCAAATTTGCTGCAGTTCTAATTCGAACAGAAATCATCCGATCGACGTGCATTTATGAATATAAATAATAATAATAATAATAATAATAAAAATAAATACTTGATTTATAAATAAATATAAATAATAATAATAAATTATAATATAAATTTCAAAACACTCAATGCAATACTTTCATTCCAATAAATTCCCGAAAAACACCATTTTTTTTAAAGCAGTCATACCAGTTGTGCCCCTTGCAGGTTCCCTGCAACGTGTACCTTTTTCGGTACATGCTAAAGTGGATTTGTACGCCAAGCTATTTTTCTTAATTTAATTGGCCTCATGTCTTATTATTATTCAATTTTTAGCTGTTCGTTGTTAGTTCACAATTTAAACTTATTACCGTGTACCGGAAACGGTACACGTGGCCTAGAAATGAAATCTCCTCATACAAAATTAAAATTATTTAGGAGCCGTCCATAAATCACGTGATCCTTTTGAGAGAGGGTGGGGGGTTCATGACAGAATCACGGTTTGATAATTTGATAGGGTAAGGGGGTTTCAACAAAATCACGTGATAGTTTTAAATACTGTTGAATTAGTGTTTAGATTTTTCAGTTTTTTTTTTATTAAATGAATGTAATCTTTATTAATCATTAAAAATCATTAATATTTATGTCAAAATAATGTTAATACTTGTTTTAAATTATTCTTAATGAACAAAGCTAAACAAATCAAATACTTTGTTTTTGAAAATAATCAAAAACAACATTATAATTAAATAGTGGTGGGAAAGTTTAAGAAAAAATCATGTTTAATCACGTGGGGGAGAGAGGGGGATAAAAACTTCAAAAAATTGATCGCTTGATTTTGGGACGGCTCCTTACCTACTTCAAATAAAGTAAAAAAAGAAAATAGTTTATGGCACCTGAGTTTTCACCTGCAAGAAAACATCATTAAGATTATACTGAGGATTTTTCTTCTTTCTTATCAGTTTGTGGCAAAAAAATACTATAGACAAAAGCAACTATAGCAACTCCACAAAATACCGGAAAACTCCTGAGTCCACCTAAATTTTTGTATAGATATCCACCAATCAAGGGTCCAATGATGTAACCCAGTCTATTCTTCATTCCAGCTCCTAACTCCTGTGCTGTTGCTGAGGTTCCATATGGAGCTACTTTCGACCCATATGTCCAGAGGCATGCGCTTGTAAGTGTGTGCGCGAAACCCTGCAACCCTAATTCAACAGCAACAAACCACCATGGACTTGGGATGAGAGCGATCAAAAGTAGACGAATTGCATACAAGAAGAAGCACATGCTTAAACAATGGATGCAGCTAATATTTTTTAAAATCCTATCGCTGTTAAGCAACACCACTAGCTCTCCGCATAGGCACCCTGCAGCGATGACGCAACCTTCGATCAACTTTATGGATCCCATGTACCCGGTCTCTTCTGCAATATCCTCAAGATGCCAGAAGATGAAGAAGTTTATGAAGGAATCCAAAACTCCTGCCATGGTAGCGAATCCAAGGAATATGATCACTTCTCGTTGTTGAAGAAGGTTACATGAGTCCCAGAACAGAGAGCTGGACGAGAATTTAGGTACCTATAATAATATTGAAAGGTAGATTAACTAAAAAATTGACTAAATTTTGAGGTCAGAGATCTCATCATAGGTTTTGATGAAATTTTATAGGAACTTTTTTATAGGTCGCTTGTATTTCTAGAAGTTTGGCATCGTTTTAGTCTTGTAATTTCCGATAACCACAGTTGAAAATGCCCAAGCGTTTTAAGATCAACAAGCAAATAAACGAAAATGTTGATAAAAACACCGACAAATATGTATGTTACCCCAAAATGTTTGGAAACATTAAAAACAATACTGAAGATATAATATATACTATAATAGGTATATTCCTTTCACTGAATAAAAGTTATTATAGGCTTGAGAGAATTGTTATAAAATTCATTCAACTATGTTATTAATAAACTATGTAATTTTTGAAAAACTAATAAAAATGTACGTTTAAGGTTGATTTGGACAACACATTATTTGACGTGTTAGTTAGGCACCCGCTTATTCTGTTTGAAATTTTAACAAATTTATTTCAGTACTTTAACTTCATATAATTCAAATTAAATTAATCAAGAGATATTCTATTTTGTTCATTATGACATATGTATGTAACTATTAAAATACATTCAGCTAAACAGATAATTAGATAAAATTAATCTTAAAATTCGAAAGCAAAAATGTAAACTGGTCAAAACAAATTTTGCATAGAAAAATCCTATTTTACTAAAAACATGACGGATAGCAAATCTATGGGAATGATATATTAAACATTGAATTTTGTTGACCAGTTTTATAATTTATTTCATAAGGTTTCTGCCCAAAGTATTTAATAATGCATTAAAAGGTAAAACATTAAAACACCTTTTTTATACAACATTATTTAAATATTAATTTTGTAACTAAATTCTATAATTTAAACTACCAAATTCTTAAGTCTGTAAATTTTTACTTTAAAAGAAGTAATTGATTTTATAACTTTGTCAATTCTGTTAATAACTTTTTTGTTGGCTGAAAATCAAAGTAGCAAATTGTTAAATCAATTCAAATTTCTATCTGTGTATTTTTCTGCATATTCTAATAAATTTTTGATGAAAATTGTGAACATTTTTTTAGGCTAATCTTTCTTCTGTAAATAATTCTGCAAAAGTTCTGAAAAATTGATTTAACTTCGATTTATCCATTTCATACAAACAACTTCGATTTGGCCATTTCAATACAAATGCGTGCTTGTCATTCACAGTCGATAAGTTTTAACTTGTTAATATCAAGCATTTCTGCGTACATTTTTTATAATACTAAAGTGAGATATATCTTAAAAGATTTCAAATGAAACTTTGTGGGAATATGCAGAAAATACGGGCGGAAAAATGTCGCTTTGAAGTTATATATTTCGCGAAGTATGTATAAACGGCACCCATATGTATTTTCCTAACTTTAGTTCCTAATTGAAAGTTTTTACAACATTTCATCCAAATCTGTGAGGAGACCTCCGAAAAATGTTATAAAATCTTAAAATATACCTTTAGCTCGTGTATGCTGAGTAAGTCTAACACGTTTGATGCAACCATCACAAAAAGAGCAGGTGTGAAACTCTTTAAGGTGCCTGTAGTCCAAAAATGTACAATAATTCCTCCTAAAAGGGCAGTTGCTCCGAATCCAATCGCACCCCATGCTCCATGTGATGAATATTCTTTTTCGATATAACCCCTGGGCACAGCAAAGTACATTGCGTCGGTTATGGATTTCGTAACATTAAACCCGACTGTACCCAGGCATAACAAAATTACATACATCCAAAATGACCTGTTTTCATCGTAGTAAGGAATCTCTGCACTCGTACAAGTAAAATTATATATTTTAATGTCAAGGCCGGACCAACGATGTTTTTCCACGCAAAAATGATACGTCTTATTGTTTGATCGAGAAAAGAATTGCTTAAATTTCGAACCTATAACGAGGTCGATAGTCACCACGTAGAATTGGTAGTGGTTACATTGAATTCTGCATTTCATTCGTCTGGGTTTTGTATACCTTATTTCATTGCGGATTACCTAAAAAAAAATAGTTAAATTAGAACATAAAATATTAACTTAAGCAGTTATGAGTTTACTTGAGTCCTTTGAGAACTATCACACTCTTTAAGAATATTAGTTAAAGGCAATTATAATATTATAAAAAAAAGCAATATTAAAAAGGAATATAAATAGTTTGCTAATTCCGTAATAATTTCCATTATATCAAGAAATTAACTAAATTTCATTATTAGTTAAAAGAATATTTTTCAATTTTTATATATATTATTATTATCATTCCTACTATATATTAGGTTGTAACATAAAATCTGATAATTTTTTCGGAAACGTTCTGGACATTTTTTACAACTTCGAGAAAGTTCTGTGACTATGAGTATAAATACCCGTGAGCGCGCTGAGTTCATCAGTGCAATAATCGACAGCGCAGCGAGTAGCATCATGGAAAAATTCTATTTGAAAAGACGAGACATCCGCGTCCTTCTACTTTATGAGTTCCGTTTGAAGCATCTAGCTAAGCAGGCGGCACAAAATAAATGTCAATGTATGGGAGAAAATGCGGTCTCTTATCATACAGCAGTAGATTGGTTTCGACGTTTCTCGAATGGCGACTACAACCTTGAAGTCGACCGACTAGCGCAGCTCATCGAGGAAGATCCAAGGAGGACTAATGGTCAACTTGAAGAAGAGCTCGGATGCTCCCATACTACTATCGCTCGACATTTGAAAGTGATGGGTAAAGTGTACAGGCACAGTCAATGGGTACCCCACGAATTGACGGATGGTCAACGGATGATGCGAGTGGTGGTTTGTACGCAATTACTCACTGCAATACTTTTCAGATTAATTATTCGTGATACTCGTATTTCAAATTGGCGATATTGTGATTTTGGAGAAAGATGAAAAATCATTTTTTAAAAAAGCCCTCCACAGAAAATTTTCATTTTTATTCATTTGTATTGTATATTTAAAATCAGAAAGAAAATTTGCAATCAGAGATTTTTTCACTTAATCATGGTTCAGGCTCAGCTTAAATTACACACTCACCTCACTATCCCAGTACTCTTTATTTTTGCCATGAATTATAAATATTATAATATTATAATCTTTATTCTAAGTAGCTACTGTTATTATTATTAATGCTTTTAAGTTATCACTTACCTCACTATCACAGTAGTCTATATCTTTGCCATGAATTGTAATATTCAAAACACTGTCTACTTCTATGGTGTGGTTATAATGCGGAATAAAGTAGAATGCACCGAAACCCAGGGTCATTGTTATAATCATCAGTATAAAAATGAATTTTCTTAGGACCTGCAAAGGCAATATGCAATTTGGACATTTGTAACTTTTAAGATCGTGTACTCACATCAAAGTAGTCTTCCAAAAGGATTAAAATTAACTTCACTAAAACGTAAACAATCGGAAGAATGCATGCAACGTATCCCATGATATCAGCTGGGATATCCAGTTGTTTTCCAAACACGGAAATTTGAGGTACAATTGGACCCATTGCTGAAACATAAACCAAAACACAAATTTCATTATTATTTTTTTTTAATAACACATAACAATTAAAAAATTCTAAAATGCAAGAATAAAATAAGCCATATCCTTACAAATTTGAGCTGCTAATTGCAAAAATGAATTCAGACGTAAAGTTTTTTTCGATTTTTTTTTTCCTTTACAATTAAAGATCAGTGATACTATTAGTTAGATTAGAAGAATATCTCGCCCGGGGCGCCCGGATGCCGGTGCTGCTCAACAATCTTGACCGGCCTATGAACGCTACATAACACAAGGTTAATCTACAAAAACACAACTACCGACAAAAACCCTTGATTCTAAAGTTTAATAATTTGTTTTGATCGTAAAATGTTTAGATCTGTTCATTTCCTTGAAGTTCATGTCAAGGTCAAACCCAAGGTCACACCGTACTTTACTTGTCCCTTAATGTTCTGAGATTTACAGAAGCTATACTACTATTCAGCAGTAGCTGAGTTTTTGTAGACTGACCTGAAAGAGGGTGTCGCTCATTGTCATATCTGAATGTAAAATTCTTCAAAATTTCTTAATCCGAGGTCAAAAATAGGGGTGCCATTGACAAAATCACACTCGACTTCACTTGAAAAGACCTTGGAGGTTAAAGTCAAAGTCAAATCCAAGGTCATCACCGGATAACCAGGGAAAAGTCCTAAGCCCCTAGTTGTTTACTTTTCTCTTACTCCTTCAAGTTTTGCAGCTATTCAGCGTTAGCGGAGATTTTGTAGTTTGACCTTGTGTAGGACTCCAAGATCAAGGGGGTTCTTAGACTCTTTTACAGCCATAGGCTCCGTTTGAGAATTGCACAACCTGAAAGTTGATAGATATTTCTTGTTGCGCGTAATGAATAAATCTGTTGTATTTTCTAAAGTACTCGGTGCATATCCACGATTTGTCCCGTACAATTTACGCGTACATTATTCGTTACACTGTACACAACAAAAGCTTTCCAGTTTCAGGAGTCTCGAACATTGAAGAGACATCACCGCACTGGTATCTTTGGTGGAGACTGCGCAACAAATTTTAAGACAAAGTTGCGTACAAAAGCTTTTTATGCCGAGGCTTTGTTCGCGTATTGTGGCGGTCGGTGGATACACCGTTAAGCAGGCGAACATTAGCTGCGCACTTGTGTTGTGCACTTGTTCCAGAACAACCCATACAATTGTTGTTCTGTTCGTGTTCTGCAAGTGGAACGGCACAAATTTCTTCTTCTGTTCACTTAGTTGTTCTGCTGAAAACTAGGGGCGCTATGGGTGAAATGTTGGGTGGTTAATGTCTCGCATGGTGATAAAAGTCAATTGATAGCTGTCGAACTGCAAAATAAAAACAGTTTGACATAATAAATTGTGTTTTAAAGTAAATACTTGCTTGCCATTTCAACTTTTTTATTCTTAGTCATCACCTCAATTCACGTATTTACTTTAAAACACAAGTGTGGACTGGACACACACCTTTGAGCTTTCAGAGGAATTGTGTTCTGAACCGTTCTTTTGTGCTGTTCTTGTTCTACTCCGGATAGCAGGCACAAAAGAACACAGCTGTTTGTCAATTTGAATTTTCAAATTATATAATAGATTAGAAATTAGTGGCTTCATAATCGAGAAATATATGGCGACCAATAATTTCTTGGATTTGTAAATTTCATCAGTAATCTTAAAACAATCATTGTACTAATTGTCATTAAAGTCCGTTGAAATCGAAAAATATTTGTCACCATATTGGGTCTACGATCTTGGGTCCGCCATCTTAGATTTGTAAATTTTTATAACATTCAAAATCAGTGGCCTCAAGATAATCATTGTACTAATTTTCATTGAAATCCATTGAAATCAAGCTTGGTTGCTATATTGGGTCCGCCATCTTGGATTTGTAAATTTTGATAAAATTCATGTACCAATTGTCATTGAAACTCGTTGAAATCGAAAAATTTTGGTCGCCATATTGAGTCCGGCATCTTGGATCTAGAAACTTTGATAATATTCAAAATTAGTGGCCCCAAAACAATCGAACCAATTTTCATTTAAATCGTACGCTCAGTCGATTTTAATTATTCTATCATCAAATTAAACAAATTAAACAAAAAAACTTAGTTAGAACGATCACAACATGTCCGAACACTTTCACTTCAACTCTCCTTGAATGTTGCAAAAATGTATAAAATTATTCACTAAATTACCGCACTTTTCCACCAAAATCATTACACCGATAATTAAGTCCACCACTTTACAAAAGGGTATAAAATTATAAATTATAAATATAAAACAAAAGAAAAATTCACTTGCCATAAAGAAGAAATGGTGTCTATCAATTAGTATAAGACTTTTCTTTTCTCTGCCAATCATCTTATTTAATTTATTTCTTGATTTAACCTATTGCGAATACGCGATGCGGTTCAGTCTGTTAAACAGAATTTCCCAAAGTAATGATCGGGCCTTATCTCTAGTTCTAGTTACGCACGCTTTCAAAGATTCAGCGCTCACATACATGGGCGTACCCAGGTTCTGGGCCAGGGGGGGGGCAAATCAGATTTTTTATAAGCACCTAGTCAAATTAATACACATAAATTCAAATAGGTAATTTTTTATATAAATTCTTTAATTATACAATAGCTATTTTAAAAGTAACTTTCGAGGGTCTTCAGCAAAACGGTTTATAACGTCTTCCGTCAAAGAATCGCCCATAGCGTTAACTTTTCTATGTACACTGAGCCACAAACCGAGCCGCCGCACAGTGGGCCCAGCGGGACTTTTTCGTGTCATAAATCTGAAACTTTTTTGTTTGTTGACATATCTGTATGAAATTTTTTACATACAGGGTGATCCTAAAGTATGGAAACGGCTAAATAACTTTCGAGGAATGCATTTTGGACAAAAAAGTTTTAGACAAAAGTTTTAGGAATTTTCCCTGGCTATTCAATGGTGGTCGTAGATTTGACCTTGACCATGGCATTGAAGATCATTTCAAGGTCAGGTTGACTTTTTTAAATGGCAACCAACATTTTCGACCACCTCCCCCTCAAAAAACCCCCTTGACCTTGATGTGACCTTCGGGGTCATGGTCAAGGTCATGGCCAAGTTCAAGTTTGTTGTCAAAGTTACATTTGCACGTAAAATTTCCACGCTTTCCAAATCCGCATTAACAATGCAGGTTCGCTTTTAAAGAGCCATCTTGACCTTGATATGACCTTCGAGGTCATGGTTAAGATCATATTCGGACGTAAAATTTTCCGCTCTTTCCACTTCCGTGGTCAAAAGTATGGGTTCGAATTTAAAAAAGTCAACTTGACCTTGAAATGACCTTCAAGGCCATCGTCAAGGTCAAATCTACGGCCACCATTGAATAGCCAGGAAAAATTCCTAAGACTTTTGTCTAAAACTTTTTTCTCCAAAATGCATTCCTCGAAAGTTATTTAGCCGTTTCCATACTTTTGGATCACTCTGTATAATATTAGGAATATAGACTTTCTAACGGTAGTGCAAAATATAAATATTTATTTTTTTTTAATTTAAAAATAAATATTTGAAAAAGCAGTTTCACTTTGTCATAGTAAAACCTAAGCTTATATTATGTGTATTTTTTAATTAACCATTACAACTTTAAGATTGCTATGTTTAGCAATTATAAACTCAATATTACAGTTCTCGAGTACACAGAACTCATAAAAATAACTACGTGAAAAATTAACCTTATTTTATACTTATCGGTGTAAAACTCTCTTTTAACAACAAAATTCGTTAAAAATAATATTGTAATAAAATGAACAGTTAAAAAGAGAACCCTGAAAAAAACTATCAAATTTTTAAATAAAAAAATATAGGGTTGTATTCACTTTATAAAGTTTGTTAAACATTTTAAATGTTAGCGTTGTTTGCCGTTATCGAGATTTATATTGCACTCTATAGTTAATTTTATCTAGAATAATAGAGGAGCAAAAAAAACTTGCGGATTTTTTGCGCTTTTTTTTTTTTAGAATTAAAAATTATAGAAAAGACGATTTTCTTACTATTTCCTTGAAATTTTCTCCTTAATTTCATTGGATTTCATTTAAAATTAGCAATATACTATGAGTAAGCCTTCAACGAATTTATCCAATAAAAAAATACTAATAATAAATAGACAAAAAAAATTAATTAATTTATTTAAAAAAACTAATTACATCGGCAAACCGCGCTAACATTTAAAATTTTTAACAAAGTTTTTAAAGTGAATACAACTCTATATTTTTTTATTTAAAAATTTTAAAGTTTTTTTCAGGGTTCTCTTTTTAACTGTTAATTTTATTACAATATTATTTTTAACGAATTTTGTTGTTAAAAGGGAGTTTTACACCGATAAGTATAAAATAAGGTTAATTTTTCACGTAGTTATTTTTATGAGTTCTGTGTACTCGAGAACTGTAATATTGAGTTTATAATTGCTAAACATAGCAATCTTAAAGTTGTAATGGTTAATTAAAAAATACACATAATATAAGCTTAGGTTTGACTATGACAAAGTGAAACTGCTTTTACAAATATTTATTTTTAAATTAAAAAAAATAAATAAATATTTATATTTTTCATTATAGTTAAAAAGCCTACATTCATTCATTATAGTTAAAAAGCCTACATTCTTAGTATTTTATGTAAAAAAATTCATACAGATATGTCGACAAACAAAAAAGTTACAGATTTATGAAACGAAAAAGTCCCGCTGGGCCCACTGTGCGCCGGCAGACGAACGTGGCATTTTTGCTTGCAGCGCTGCTAGCGAGTAGGTAGAACGGGCGCTTCGCACGATTTTTAAAAAATGTATATTGTATTGCAAATGGCAAAAAGTTCTTTTTCTTAACTTTTATCGACAAAAGTAGATAGTGAGTAGGGACGTAAACAAAATCCAGGGGGGGGGCAGCTGCCCTCCCCTGCCCCCCCCCCCCCTGGGTACGCCCATGCTCACATATTAATGCATACTCTCTAAAGAGCAAGCCAACCACAAACCAACCACTTATCAGTTGGCTGACAAAATGCGTTCGTACACATCTTTATCAATGTAGATGTGAGATGTAAAACGTTCTGCTTGTTTTAATTGGGAGTGAAATGGTACAGGAAGAAATTTGTATTTCGTAATTTATGAACAAGGATGTTTATAAATTTCATCCTTTTTTACTTTACCCATTCGCTGCCAAACACGAGATAACTCGTCGTTGGCTATGGTTGAATTTGACTGCGGCAGCAAATGGGTTAACACTCCAAATAAATACCATTTCCACTTAAAAATGCTTCTTTACTTTTGGCGCCAATTTCTTAAACACTTTATCCTCACTTTTTCTTAAGATTTGACGGATTTCAGGTACTAAATATGTATCTAGGGTCAGAACCAGTACTAAAAATCGGCTGAATTCCACCAGGCAGTTCTAATTGGTTTAACCCTTTGATACATATGCGAAAACTACCGGAAGCGCTATCGCGCTCCTCTAAAATTTTGCTCAATAAACTGCAAAAATAAACATTTTTGCCCAGTAAAAGTAATTAGAAATACTAGTACAGTGGTGTGCTTCTATATAACAAAGTAAACTCCAAATAACTGTTCATAATCGACCTTGATACAAAGCATTTTCCCGCACCACTGACGGGAGATTTATTTTAAAATGAGAAGGTAGCAGCATTTTGGTTGGTTAGTTCGTGGTTGGTTTGCCCATTGGGGAGTGACACACACTATACAGTGGCCTTGGTAAAAAAGAAAAAAAAAAGTCATCACACAGCGCAGCCCAAGTATGACTCGCACCCCGGCGCTGGTAAGCCTAGGGCCTCCCCTGAGAGAGATCAACGGCCTCTATGAACCTTTGCAGTGGAAATGCTTTTAAATTCGCCGGCACCATGCACGTTTGAATGATTCATTGTTATGTAAGTAAGTTTACTCGATTTGAATTATTTTATCCTCAGTTTAAGCAAATTAAACAAAATAATCAGTTGGAACGATCACAATAGGTCCGATCACTTTCACTTCAACTCTCTTTGAATGTTGCAAAAATGTATAAAAGTATTCACTAAATTACCGCACTTTTCCACTTAAATCATTATACTGATAATTACGTCCACCAGTTTACAAAAGGGTATAAAATTATAAATTATAAATATAAAACAAAACAAAACTCACCTGCCATAAAGAAGAAATGGTGTCTATCAATTAGCATAAGACTTTTCTTTTCTCTGCCAATCATCTTATAATAATTTATTTCTTGATTAATTAATTTTATTCTTCTTCCAAAGGCACTTTGACAACTGACGGGTGCCCGATGTAATTCAATCCGTTAAATAGAATTTCCTAAAGTCATAATCGGGCCTTATCTCTAGTTACCCCTATTCATCAGCGTAGTTAAGAGGGGCGCTCAGCGTCTATTAAAGAGCGCTCATGCCCCTATTAAAGAGAAAGATTTCACACACAACCGTGTATACATTTTGACCAGCCCTAATAGCGCTGTGAGACATCTTGTGACCACATTGATAATAAGATTTTTTTGTGTGTCCTTAAATAATCAACGAAATTTGCGTTGAATGCGTCCGGTCAGGTCAAGCATTTAAGTCTGCTGCTACATTTTCTAGTCAAGTGGCTGTGGCAATCTCGTGCTGCGTGGAATTGCATTAATGTTTGAATCCTACTGATAACATTACTTTCCGTTTCGATTATTCGTCAATAAGGTAATGTGATTATAATGTTTATATACAATACTTATTGCTAGATTAAATAATATTAGCTATTATTTAATTATCACGTGATATTTAATATATTTCAAAAACAGATAGTACTCTATCTTTATTAGTTTAGCTTTATTAATTGAGAATAATTTAAAACAAGTATTAAAATGATATAAATATAAATATTAATGATTTCAAATGATTAATAAGCAGGCCTGTCTGATTCCAAGTTTTCATCTTATAGTGAGACGATAATAGTTCGTGTAGTCACACCGAGCTAAGCTCTCTCCGAATTCAAATCTAATCAGCGAGTTTCGCTAAATTGTCACTTGCAATAGCTTATGACACAGAACAGGCAAACGAATTCGATCAGGTTAGGTTTTCCTACTTTTTAATTATTATATATAATAGCTCAGCTTGTTCGTTAACGCCACGAACTATCATAACGAGACAAAGACATGAATTCGGAGAGGCGATGAATATGTTAAAATTGTTACAAAAATCAAAGAATGCACCCGCCATGTGCTCGTAATTCTCAGATTAAATATGGCTCCTGCCATTCTACATGCGGCGAATTGTACTGTATGAGAACGTTGAGATTATGCGCTTTTGACAGCTAAAATTGAATGCATTGGTTTTGTATGAGTGCAACCAAAGATCATATAAACTACAAGATGCACAATGAGCTCTCGCACTTCAAGAGCTCATGGGCCGTGATATTTGGGACCCACGACATGTTGCCATGAAATTTGTTTCTGAGAACATGTTGAAGATAAGTGAATTAACTTACAAGGAAACGTTCTCAGGTGTGTCTCACCCATTTTGATGAAATTGAAATATATTATAGAGCATCGACAAATAAGAGACACGTATTTTTGTTTTTATCTGCGGATACACACATTTAGGGGTGAAAACTACCCCTAAAGTTTACCCCCAAAAACAGTTCTTCCTAAATATTTCAAGTTCTAATGAATTTTTTCGAATGAAACAAAATGGAAATGATGTCTCATAAATATACTAACATTTTGTAAGTAATCCGGTTCCCGGAGGTGGCAACCCTTATTTTTTATTGCAGAATAAAATATATTTTTTCGTCACAAAAATAACAGTTTTAGTTAAAAATCGTTGACAAATATTTTTTTACATACGATGTTGAAAAAGAAAAGTTGACCTGTTTTTTGGTTTTTCTAAAAAAAAGTCTTCAAGGGGGTAAACACTAATAAATGATGTATATTCTTTCAGACACCCGTTTTTTCGTGAAAACCAGTATTCTTGGAGTTGCTTATTACGAATCTGATATTAGATTTAAAAAATTCAAAATGGCAGGTCCAACATGGCGGACAAACTTTTGAAAAATACATCAATTTTTATAAAAAGAACTATAAATAAAAGTTTTTGAGGTGGCTGATTACGAATCTGATGTTAAATTTTAAAAATTCAAAATGGCGGATCCAACATGGTGGACAAACTTAGTCAATTATTTACTAGCGATAACATAGTGTAATTTAGGTTAGGATATAGATATAAATTTTAACTTGATTTCCTTCACTAGATTTTTGTGCAGTGATTACTTTTTGGTCGTTTGGGCCGGATACAGTGCAGTATCCTGCAACATTTTCAGCATCTTTGTTAATTCCCGTCAGTCCCCCTTTTCTATCATAGACCACACCAGAAATTAAAATGACTCTAAAGATAGTGCGAGTGAATAGACGCCTATCACCTCAATCTGTGCGAGAAAATCTTCCCAAAATATCTCTACCCAATTTTTTGGATGATTATAGCAACTGAGTGCACTTTCGTGATTTATTCCGTTCTATGATTCATCAGAACTCCAATTTGGATGACTTGAAAAGATTTCATTATCTGAAAACTACACTGGTAGGAGAAGCAGCACATGTTATCAAACAATTAAGTATCGAGCGCGCGAATTATACAATATCAGCATGGAAGACATTGACCGAACGGATTCTTGTCTCGTCTCTTTTAAAAACCTTTACCTCTCAAGCAAAAGTTTGCGTAGAATCGGAAAGTGCACTTAAAAGCGACATCACAAGCGAGTGCGATCGCTGACCAATTTAGAAGTAAACACCTTGCACAGCGATTCCCTCATAATCCACATTCTTTCTCCAGAAATCCATTAAGAAATGGGAAGAATCGATCGGGGACTCTACTGACAATTCCACTTGGAAAGAATTGCAAAAATTCTTAGAGCTTAGGTTCAGAATGTTGTAAGAAGCTATCGCTGGGGAAAATCAAAGCCGCATCCTCCTAATGCAAGTGCACCCAACAATAAGCGGCATGAATTTAAGGCGGTATCCCACTCTAGAGGCCCTTGAATTGAACGTTTTTTTCAGGGAGTTGAACAAGAAAATACAAAACATTTAGAGTTAAACATAATAATCCTCTTATTATATGATCTTTAATGAATACTTTGAAAAAAAAAAAAATTTTATTGAGTGATTGGGTCAGGGCAGGCCTGCTACTGGGACTCATACCTTAGGAACGGTGTGCACGATAACAGCCAAACAAATAATCTGAAAATTATGCGATTGCACATTAGTACTCTTTATATATGTGGCTATGGCATGAGTGTGGCACATTTTGAAAAAAAAATTTTTATTCATTTTTTTAAATTTTCTACTATAAGTTTTATTTTTAGTTGATTTTTTACTGTTAAAATATGGGATACAAGCTATGTAAATGTAAATATGCCTGATTTGCTCCATTTAGGTTATAGAGGCAAAGCTAACACAGCTTGTATCAAAATCTGAAATTTTTCGGATGAATGGCTTTCTCAAAATGCTGCACACCATTCATCAAGACGGTGTTTTGAGAAAAACGGCATTTAAGTTAAAGTTAAGAGTAGTGGAGAGCGCGCAGCTGCGTACGGAATCGCCTGTAGCGGTGCGAGCTTTTCAAATTTCGCGGCAAGAGATAGCTTAAACGATTCAGGAAAGAACACAGAATTTTTCAAAATTAAAAAAAAAATCCATTTTTTGAACGTGTTAGAGTGGGATACCTCCTTAATAAGCTAAGAATGCAAAACTTTCATGCGGCCCAAACCACGTGTAAACTTTCAACGATTATAATCACTTGATAAGAGCTCATTTCCGTTTTCGAAGTTACGCTGCCATCCTAAAACAAATTAAAAACCGAAAATAAATAAATAAAATCTGGCGCCGCGCCGTCCGCTAATCAATCAATCTCTGGAGGCGACACGAAAGCCGCCTCAGTACAGTAATTCTTTACATTGAAAGCTGTGGGGGTATCCAAGCGGCGCGAGCACTGATTGACGCAGGTTCGCGCAACCGCTTCGTCTCATGAAATTATTAAGAACTAGTAGCTTGTCACTGGCGTCGGGAATAAAAAAAAAAGTCTCTACGATCGTTCTTGACACGTTAATTAGCTAATACACTCCCCGACAAAACTATAACACACTCCTCGGTTTCTTAGAAAACTTTTAAAGGAAGTTATCCTAATGACCAATCATATCCATAATCAAATCTACCTGCAGTGTAAACTTCTTTTTTTTCCCCAGAGATTTCGATTGGACGTGAACTGCGAAGGGAATTATGGCGCCAAATTATTTTTGCAATGCGACAAAACTTGAACATAGATTGGATGACTAAAGAAATAACAGCCTTATATTAGAATTAAAAAGAAACAATTTATTTTCTTAATAATGTGTATGAAATCCTTTTTTATTTATTACTTCACTCATTCTTCTTGGCAAAGATTTATACAGGGTTTTAAAGCGATTTTGCTCTAAATTTGTCCATTTTGCTTCAATGCAATCTTTTAGCTCCTTCATACTGTTAAATTCCCTCCCCTCTGCATACACAGCTCTTGCGAGATCCCCCCAACAATTTTCAATTATATTTAAATCGGGGGGCTTCTCTGTAGCTGCTGATCAATTGATTCAATGTAGCTCCTGCTGTTCATTCGGCCGGAAATTAAGCAAATCTCACTTTTTCCTCGATACCCAATAGCAGCCCAAACCATAACTCCACCTCTACCCATTTGTCTTCCACTTAAGGTTACTTCGTTCTTTCGTATATCGTGGTAATAGTAGCCAAACCCATCAGGGCCGTCCAAATTGAACTTCTCTTCGTTTGAGAATATAACCGATCGCCATCTTTTATTCCACCCGATATGTTTGATAGTAAAATCCAAACGCTGCTTCTTGTATTGGTCCGTTAATAGAGCCCAGTAGGAAAAGGAGGCCTCAAAGATTAAACCTGGATGTCTCCTAAAAGAGATTTGATACCTCCAGGATGTCTCCTTTTCGCATGATTTTAACATTAGCTTAGCATGTCATTGCAGGCGAGGCCTCTTTTTATGCTCACGAAAAAGTTGAAGAGAGATCTCTCTTTGACCACTTCCTGAACATAACTGGAGGGAGGTCTCGATATTCCTTCTATTAAATGCTTGACGGAGACCTCCAGTTATGTTCAGGAAGTGGTCAAAGAGAGATCTCTCTTCAACTTTTTCGTGAGGGTAAAAAGATGCCTCGCCTGCAATGACATGCTAACGTTAAAATCATGCCAAAGGGAGACATCCTGGAGGTATCAAATCTCTTTTAAGAAACATCCAGGTTTAATCTTTGGGAAATAATTTAAAATATTATAAAGCATTTATTGTAGCAACCTCCTTCAACGCAGAAACAGAATGTTCACTTGTTTTTTCACTGCTCCGAGACTGTACCTCTTCGGTAAAAAAAAAACAAAACACGGAAGGTAAACAAAAATACTCAAAACTTAAACTCATATTGCCATCTCTTAGGATTTTACTCTTCAGATCGCGTTATAAAGAAATAAAACCAACGAAGAGCGAGACTTAAGGGGGTAACCCACTGTTGAAAAAAAAAATTTTCGATTTTTTTCTTTTTATATATTTCGATAGACTAGCACTTCAAGAATATCTGTGTAAAATTTCAGATCGATATCTAAATAATTGTTCTTTCTACAGCTCTCACAGTCCACCTCCGTTCAATTGCGATTTCGGAGCGCGCGCGGCCTTGTAGCAGCTCAAACAGCTGCCGCGTGTATTACCTATTATAATACTTTCTAAATGTATATTACATAATACACTAATACATAGTTCCTTATACTATTATAATTAGAAGGTACCCACTATCACCTGGGATTCGCTGATTAAGGGTTAGTTGAAAATTTGTTTACTTCTATCACAAAATTTCTTTGAGAAAACTTTAAATGTGTTTTTCTCAAACCGCTCTTTTTCTGTGCGCGTCGTAAAACTGTGAAAAAACTATTGGGCCGATTTACTTCAAATTTTGCATACACCTTTATTAAGTACTTAACTATAGAAGTAACCTATTATTAGAGTAAAAAAACAAATTTTGTTGATTTAGGATCAACTTTTACGTGTTAAAACATAACGAAAATCGATACATCAATGTTCGAACGTGCACTAAATCATGAGATTTTTTTTTTTTGCTGTAAAAATAGGTTACTTCTATCCTTTATAACAAATATTGAAGGATTTTTCTTTGGTAGGTGTTTGCAAATGCATACTTTGGCCAGGATTTTATGAGGCCCAATTTGCATTTTTTTTTTGGACTGCGTGCGCGCTGCATCGTAACGGCCGCCATTTTGTAAATTTTTTTTTTTTTTATAATCAAAATGTAAACTTTAGTCCTCAGTAAAGAAGTATGGAAAAAATCGAAAAGATATCTCTGATAGTTTTTTTTTACCGATTTTTTAAAAAAAGTTCCATTTTCTGGGCTTCAACAGTGGGTTACCCCCTTAAACTCATATTGTCTTCCCTTTTTCCTCCCTTGGGATTTTACTCTTGAGATCGCATCACTCCCTTATACCTCTTAGAGGGAGGCTTCCCAATTTTTCCTACTGGGAGGTTTCTTTTTCAGTTTATTTCTTTTAAAATGTTCAGCTTTTTGGAGAATACGCTGAACATTTCTCACATGCGTGAAAACTCCAGCTTTTTGCGCGATTTGACTGGTTATAAGCGCTGAATTTGAGGCAACTATCAAAATTGCACACTTATCTTGCTCGGATACAGCTTTTAGCCTACATCCAGGATTCTTCTTGCCATAGTTTTCTGCATTATTTAAGTAGTTATAGATTACCCAATTGTTTCTTTTAATTCTTTGCGCAATTTCTGTTACGGAAACATTATTTTCTATCAAGTCCACTATGATTTTTATCTCTTCTTCACTAAGTCTTTTTCCTCGAGGCATTGCACAAAGTTTTTTATTCAACTTGGGCTCATAGTAACACAACTCTTGTACTAAATGTTTTAAGCACAAGTTGTCTTTACTACTTGAACACTCGCACTAAAATGATCTATCAATTAATGAATGTGTTAAAGTGTTGTCACACTGAAAAAATAATTTGGCGCCATAATTCCCGTCACAGTTCACACCCAGTCGAAATTTCTGGGAAAAAGGAGTATATACTGCAGGTAGATTTGCTTTTGGATATGATTGATCATTAGCGGGAATTCCCTTAAACATTTTCTAAAAAACTGATGGGTGTGTTATAGTTTTGTCGGGGACTGTATGATAAGAGGAGCAGACATTTTTCCAATCATATTGCTAGAGGGAGCACGGAAAGTACATTAAAAACTTTTAACAAATAATTTAGCCCTAGACCTTAGACTGGCCACTACCGATAATTCTTGTGGCTATAACTCGACCTGAGCATACAGGGACTGGATTTACAATTCTTTTTCTGGTCAGACTGCGGAAAAAAAGCCATTTCGTAGTGATTCCCTTGTAATGACCCACAAATGACCCCTGGATGACCCAAGACTGGACACTACCGATAATTCTTGAGGCTATAATTCGACCTGAGCATCCAAGAACTGGATCCATACTCCTTTCCCCGGTCAGACTGCGAAAAAAGGCGATTTCTTGCTGATTCCCACCAAATGATCCTTGAATTGACTTCCAAATGACCTCCGGATGACTCTAGACTGGCCACTACTGATAATCTTTGAGGCTGTAACTCGACCTGAGCATCCAAGGACCGAATCTACAATCCTCTTCCCGGTCAGACTGCGAAAAAAACGATTTCGTGGTAGTCCTCTCGAAAATGACCTTCAAATGACCTCCGCGTGATTTTCGAATGACCTTTATCGATCATTTCTAGTTCTAAAACTCCTCCCGGGGAATTTCAGCCAGAAATAAAATAAAAGGAAATATTGATCTAGTTTCTACATGCAAAAATATCAATTTTTTCTAAAAAACGTCAACTTTGAAGCCAATTTTCAAGGTCAAATAAAGGTCATCAGAACTTTTTAGTATTTTTTCCATATCCGCCAAAGTGTGCACTTTAATTTAAAGAAAAATTCATCTCAATAGCATTATTCTATCGGGAGATAATTGCAAAATGGAAAAAATTCGTCCAAATATATCATAGTGCAACGCCACGCGCGCGTCACTTCGCCCACCACACCGACGCACACAGCCACAGCCAGCCGCCAGTCCCGCTCGAGTCATGCCGGTGGAGCCGTTGTTGACAACTCAATTTCTGGAAGCTCCTCCCCCCCGCCCGGGCAGCTGCGGCTGCGGCAGAGTCGAACGAATTTTTCGTTCACTGCATTCAACAGCGCCCCCCAAGGCCCCGAGCCACTCGCCAAACCCGCCGCATAGCTCACTCAGCCCGAGCCACATGCAAGTTGTGGGTCCCGTCTCAGTGGACCGTAACGGCAAATTTATCAATAGCAATGACATGTAAACAAGCTCGTCCGTATTCATGCTCGGTGTGTGCTACCTGCCTCTTCTCCCTTCTCCGATTCGGCATTTCCTTATAACTTAACATTGCAAGGGGTGGTAAAATTGAGAGACCGATACCAATGCATCAAACCAGGGCGCCTTTAAAGAAGCGTTCTGAAAAATAGCTTCAGTTTATAGCTTACGCTGTAAGAGGTAATAGCCCTAATCTGCTTTATCTAATGGAAAATTTTGCTGGGTGTATTTTCAAGAGCTTGCATATGAGTTGTGACTTTGAAAGCGTGTTGAGAGTGTCCCTTCTTGTTGAATTCGATATTCTTTGAACGATGAACTAGTACATTTTTGTGCATTTTAACCCTTCGGAACGCGCGGTATCTAGTAGATACAAAGGGGGGACGTTTCCGCAAAATTTGGTTGTGAAAATTAAAGTTTGTATTTCTTCCAAAGAGATAAATGCATTAAAATAAAAAAAATATTATATTTGTTCAAAATAAACTGTTTTAATGAATGAGTACTTATTTATTGAACTTTAAGCCCAGTTTTATCTCCCCGATTCATCGCGCGCTCCTGTGTATGGGGAGGAGTGCGCGCTCCCCAGGGGTTAAGACAAAATTTCTTGTCCGCTGTTGCCGATGCGGGAATCGAAACCCCGGGCGGCGCTGCCAAGTTTTGACCGTAACACCATATGACGTCGTAGCAGTTCTTGTCACATAATGTCATAGGAGGTAATTTCATGTCACACAAGGTAATAGTGGTTCCTTTCAATTATTTTTGGATTTGCTACAGTTGCTTTTGTCTATAGTATGTTTTTGCCATAAATATGATGATCCCAAGATAGACGGGGGTGTCTGCTGAATAAGAAGACTTGTGAAGGAGGAAACCAGTTTGGATGAGGTTAATTGTTACGACCCCAGCATCCCCTAACATCATATAAAAATATCCACAGGAAATATAACGCCTTTCTCACATGTCTCTAGTTTATTTATCCATAGTTCAACTTGCCCGACCTTTCGTTTCCATCCAGATTAAAACTTGTCTAAGTCATAAGAGTTTGAGTATTGGTAGTACGTTAAAGTTATAAGAGTTACATATTCTACACAAAAAGGTCCATAAATGAAAGTTACGTGAATTTTAATAAGAAATATTTTTTTTAACTCGAAATAAAAAATGTTATAAAGTGTACTTAAAAAACCGCGTTTTATTTATTCTTTTACTAATTGAATCCTCCGACTTTTTACTATTAATCTCGAAGATTATCTTCTTCTTTGTTAGAATCAGGAAAGAATTGGAGATTACCGTCTTATTTTTATTTTATTTTAATTTTAGGAAGGAATTTTAGATTTACTTCATCTTTTTGTTTAACCAAATTACGTGAACTCAAGAATAGAATTTAAATGTGAACTACAACAGTTCTACGATAAAGCAATGAATTTAAACTCGTCAAAATAATGAAAGGTATATTGAAATAGATTAATATGTTCAAAATTTATTTAAATAATAAATAAGTGTTCTTCTTGTTAAATTCCTGTTAAACAATATTGTATTTTTGCATTCATTAAAATTAAATTGATGAACAATAATTAGGCATTATGCCAGTATTTTAATAATAAATAAAAAGGAACTAGTGGCTAGTTAAGAATAAGAGTGATCAAAGAGTATTTGAATATCTTATTTATAATATATAAAAAACATTTATTTTGATAATTATTTGTACAGTAACATTAAATTCAATTTTACGAGCTTTCAAATTTGCGAAGTGTTTCAAAATAGTGTCTCTGTTAATTAATTTTAATATATCGCTTTCAATAGCTAACGCTGATATCCCAGACAATTTTTCTTGAGAAACAGTTGATCTCAAATATGTTTTGATCTATTTTAGTTTTGAAAAATTTCACTCACCAGTGGCAACGGATATGGGCAAAGTCAACAGGATCATCAAATTACGTTACGGACCTCTATGTGTGTTGCTTTGTTTTATCTCTACTCATAAAATCGTCGGAGGCTTGCCTCCTCTGTCACGCACACGCAGAATTATTCGGCCGACAGTTTCATTTAAACAAATTACGTCAGGGCTCTTCGTCTCTCTTCTTTTAGCCTCGTCATATTTTTACTCATAAAATCGTCGGAGGCTGGCCTCCTCAGAGGGAGCATTTTTCACGAGAAATGGAGGTATTGCCTCTCTCTGACGAGCCGCAACTGGTGCTATATTAGAGACAAGAAAAAATTATAAATACCGGAAGGATGAGGAAAAAGCTGGTTTACTGATACCTACCGTTAAAATTTACTGAAATAATTTTCCATCTGTTTATTGGGTTAATTGGCTACCTGTATACCTTTTTGTTATTACCCTAAATTTCCCTCGATTTTTGAAATTTTAGTTTATAAAAAAAGCCGTGGCGATAAAAATCTTTCTGAGAGCCTAGAGCTGGTACTGAATGAAACGCTAAGATCATATTGCGGTACCTACGGTGCAGCGCCCCTCTCATCTTGGCGCCCCAAGAGGTCGCTTGTTCCGCTTGTTACTAGAACCGGCCCTGATCGTGCTGAACGCCATCACAAGCGTCAGCAACAGTGAGGCATTCACCCCAGCGGAAAAAAACCATCCCCATCAGCAACGGTGAGCGTGAGGCATTCCGTTGGGGTAAAAACATCACCATCAGCACCGTGAGGCGTTCACCCCAGTGGCAGCGTACGCCAGCCGCGCAACATTATGAGTCACCAGTCAGCGTATCATCAGCACTCTACACATCGAGCCACCCAGCGCCCGCACGTGAGAGAGATAACGTCGCTCATCTGGAGGAAGGCGAGGGGGAGTCGGATTGAACACAGTTTATTATATGTACGTTTTTGAAGTCATAAATCGTTACCGTCTAGTATACTTTACAGTAAGCGCAATTTCTATAAGCGCACGTCTGATTTTCAAGTGAAATGCACAATTCATTGAAATAAAGCGATATAGTAACAAAGTTTCTTTACAGGCACAATTGTTAAAGTTTATAACTATTCATAAAAGCAATTAAACAATTCCAAATATCAGGCAATGCGTGAAAGCAATAGATCAATCTTTCACAATTGATCTTAGAGTGCGCAGTTTCTATAAACGCAGTTTCTTTTTGTAGTATTACTAGTTAAACGCAAAGTAATTTTGCAACTTTTTAGGAAACAATTCACGTGAGTTTCATTTTTATTGTCCAACTTTAGCTTAATTCTGTATAATTGGTGTTATTTCTTAAGATTTATTATAATGCCCCGTGGTAAGGTCCTTGACAACGACGATCGCGTCAGAATCCGTGCGTTTAGGGAAACTGGCCTTGGTATAAGAGAAATTGCAAAGAGAATTGGACGTTCAGACTATGTGGTGCGAAATTTTATTAAAAAGGGCGATAGTAATGGATTATAGGATCATCCAAGTGGGAACACCAAAGTTTCCAATCAAAATATTGGAAACATAAGATAAGAAGTTATGAAAAAAATGTTAAGTGCAGCTCAAATTATAGCCGAATTACAACTCCCAACAAATTTTGAAGGACACTACTTATATTAAATAGAAGAAACCGACCAAATCTCTCCAACTGCAACAGCATCATAAATATGAGCGCCTAGATTTTGCTAGAAGCCACATGAACTGGGACGAAAAGTGGCAAAACGTTATTTGTTCTTACGGAAAACAATTTAATTTAGATAGCCCAGATGGATATTGAGTGATTATTGGCATGATTTAAGGAAGCCCAATTCGCCTCGTCTAAGTAGAAATTTTGGTGTTGGTAGTTTAATGTTATGGGGTGCCTTTTCTTATCAAGGAAAGTTATCTTTACGCTTTGTTCCCACCCGATGGAATCTGCCATATATACAGACCTGCTGGAGGAATCTCGTATTCCATATTTAGAAGACAATATGGAAAAAGATTTGATTTTTCAACAGGATAACGCCGCTGTGCATTCTTCTGCCGAAACAAGACGATGGTTTAGTGAAAGAAATATTCCTGTAATGGAATGGCCATCACGTAGTCCGGATTTAAATCTAATGGAGAACATTTGGGGAATCATGGCACGAAGAGTTTACGCAAGTGGTTGACAATTTTCTTCGTTATCTCAACTAAAAGCCGATATTTTGAAATGCTGGATTGATATTGATGAACATTTGTTTAAAAAGTTAATAAATTCGATGTCTAACAGGTTTTTTTCAAGTTATAACTAACAAAGGAGGTAAAACACAATATTTAGAAAATATACAAAAATTTACTTTTCACCAAGCTTTTAAAATAAAGACTATAATATAAACTGAGTTTATAGAAATTGCGCAGACAGAAGAGACTTTTAATTATATTTATTTTTATTATAAAGTAATTACTTACTTTAATGAATCTTTTATATCATTTAATTAATATTAACCAATGGGGAATTTATGCAATATAATCGGTTTTGAAAAATAAAAAGTAGTTTAAAACTGGCTGCGCTTATAGAAATTGCGCACACTGTATATGTATGTTTTTTGAAGTCATTAAATAAAAGTAAAATAATTTCAATTATAATAGACTTCTTTCTCTTCTTTAATTGGCCCAATCAACAAAACAGCTACTGCTCTAGAAATATATGATTGATTTTGAAGCGATTTTTTCCATTGCACAGCCTATTCATTAGGCCTTAGTTTCGAAATTCAAAATGGTGGATCCAAAATGGCATAGCAAAATTTAAAAACATGCAGGATTATTATAAAAATTGGCACAGCGACGTTTTAGAATTTGCTGATTTCAAAGATGTTATATGTATACATATACATACATAGTCCATTTGGCGATTTTTTTTTTAAGTATTTATCTCCAGAACGAATTAAGATATCGCTTATTTTCTTTTTTTCAATTGAAGCTAATGTAGAATTAATTAGCAATAAATTAAGGAGTCTGCTGAAGCATTTTATGATGGGTGTAACTTTGTTGACAATCCCTTAGTTAGTCAATTATCTGCAATACTAGCGATAACATAGTGTAATTTAGGTTGGGATATAGATTTAAGCTTCAACTTAATTTCCTTCACTGGATTTTTCTATACATTTTTTCCCTTAAATTTATATAGTCTATCGCTAACTAAAAGGAATTGTTTCCCTGTTTCAATTTCAACTCAACATCTAATTGAATTAAAATCTTTAATTAAAACACATCTCTGTTTAATTATTAATGAATATCACACATTTATTGTAAAAAATGGGCCGCCTATTCACACTTGGGCAATGAAGTATGAAGGGAAACATAAATATTTTTCAAAACTTATTTCGGCGAGCAATAATTTTATTAATATATGCAAAACTTTAAGCATAAGGCATCAACAAACGATAGCTCAACATTTTAAAGATTTTAAATTATCTGAGAAGTTTATATTTGATTAGGGTTAATTCGCTTCATATTAAGCATATTTTTGATAATTTTTTCTGAGCATATGGTAAATTGAATTTATTTAAAAATTGTACACATCATTTCAAAAATATTCAGTTAAATTTTTAGTCTAAAATATTAAGAAATAAGCCACTGAGAGCAAATCTTCAGATACTCTTTTAAAAAAGGCAGTTTGCGGTGAGTAGATAAGCTATGGGGAATCTGGCGCATTTTCTTATGGGATTTTACATGGAGGTCTAAATTCAAATAAAATGGTCCCAAAAGCTCTTTTTCTACGTCTAATTTCAAGGTCAGTGATGTCAGGTTTGTGTACGGGGTGGTATTTGGCAGCAGGGTTCGAGTCTTTGATCAAGGTCATGTAGTGGTTACCCCTGTCTCCTCCCCGCTGAAAGCTTTACTCCTCCTCATCCCCTGGCTTCGCTGCGATCTGTACCCGAGTAAGCGTCATCTACGCAGGTGGCTCGACATTTTTACTACGTATACATGCGGGGATTCAATCCAGTTAAATGTCATGTAGACGCAGATCGAATCCAAACGAGATTGACTCGATCCGATCCAACCTCGCGACCTGGATCGAATCGAAATTATCCCATATATATCGAGAGTTTTAAAGATCGAAATAGCTTTGACAGTTCAAGTTTTTGAATTTCTTTGAGGTTGTGTGGGGACAGCCGCAAATAAAAACTGAAGTGAACTGCTGTGTGGCGACTCGCAAAGGTAATAATAAGACGCAAGAAGTAATCTGTGATTTAATTTATTAATTTATTATTTATTTTAAGGCAATGATTAAGAGAAATTTGTGGGGACATGAGGAGACCCTTGCTCTCCTCGATATTCAATTCACATATTTACAGGTTATTTTAGCTGTCACTTCGATCACATTTCGAGCTTTCAATCTTTCGATCCAGTGTGGTCATATCTTTCGATCTCTCGATCCCTCAATCCTCCATGTATACGTAGTATTTGTTTGAATCAGGCGTTAATATCACTGAAATTTATTGTCTTTATTTTTCTATGCTAATACGTGTAGTATAGAAGTATACACAGATAGTTTATATACCATTCAATATGAAACTTGTTGCTATAACTTGTTGTTGCAGATACAAATTTTTATTTATTTTTTATTAATTTTTATTTATTTATTCATAAACGGCTAATCTTTGAACTTAAAATTCAATATCTTCAAAATAAATTTAAAAAAAAAAAACTATTGGTGTAACGATTAAAGATTCGGCTTTCTATGGTAAAGTACTGTGAAGATGTGAATTTAACAAATTTAGCAGCTTTTAGTAGTTTCAAATATAAGCTGGGCTTACTTACTAACTTATTACACTAAGCCACTAGCCTCCTCGCTGTCAGTATAAACTGAACTAGTATTTAAGTTACACTTTAAAGTTCGGGATTGATTATCTCATAAACGAATAAGAGTTGCATAATATCACTTTACCATAATCCATAGAGAATTAACACCTACAACATATTTAAAAATTATTCAAATCCATTATTATCAAGTTGTGCCATACTCTTGTTAGTGATCTTTAGATAGAAACGTCGAAGATCTCGTTTATTTTCGTTTCATTCGTCTTAATTGTACGTAATATTTCTTAACTTTCTTATCATTTTGTTGGCCTTGGGGCTGCTGCAAAAATACATCTGCTTATTTGCCTCGGAGTTGAGGCGAGTTGGGGCTTCGGAGGAGGAATTGGGCGACTGGATGTGCCTCATCGAGTTCGAGAGCACCTTCAACACGTCCGCGATTGGCTCCCTGAACCAGGATGGAAGTGAAGATTGGGGCCTCTTCCAGCTGAACGACAGGTACTGGTGCAAGTCGGAGACGAGACCTTCTGCAAACGTCTGCAAGATTGCGTGTCGTGATCTGCTCTCTGACGACATTCGGGCGTCTTTCAATTGCGCGCAAAAAGTTAAGAAGGAGCACGGATTCAAAGGATGGGTTACGTGGGTCAATCGTTGTCAGAATAAAATATATAATGAAAAGTATTGCTAAACAAAAATGTATTTAATGTTATAAAAAATAAATGAATGAGAAGACTTACATAAATTGTTCGTAATATTAAACTAAAATCTTATAAATGGGATTTGAAGCCTGAAGCCTGAAGGTGTAGATCTCTTTCGACTTCTATGAAAATAAATTCGTAAAATTAACCAAACCAAAGCTTATTCTGAAGCTGAAAAAGGTGCAAAATTACACGATTTTTCAGCTTGAGACGGAAAATGTGTATTAAAAAAAGGAAAAAAATTGACTTTAATGTGCAATAAAAATAGTTTAAAAAGATCTTTTTAACAATCTTTTAGGTTCACACAGAAAATAATTTAGTTCTGAAGAGAATAAGCTTTGGTTTGGTTTAATATGTCACAGTTTATTGCTATCACAATTGCCTGGAATCGGCAGATAAATCTGCCATATTTGATAATTGTGTCTTTAAATATATCAAAAAGTTTATAAAGTTATTTCTTTCTCTTTCAAACAAATTCGCGGAAAAAAAACCTTTTTTTGGACGTCATAAAACTTAAGTCACTACAATTAGATGACTTCACTTAGAATGGAATTTCGTCAACCAACTGAAATCTTTTTTTTTTACCGATTCAAAGTAGGTATGAATAACATCGTAAAAGCGTATTCATCGACATCTGTCGGCTAGACCCTTTAATAAAGAATCAGTCACAACCATTGAGCTTACGGACAGAGTATTAGCTAATAATTTAAGAATTAATAAACTGAACACATTAGTAATCCATTAAGGGTCACAATCAAATAATTTTATATAATAACATACTAACATTTGAACTGCGTATCTCAAATAGTTTTTGACTTACAGTCTTCTAAAGAGCAGCTGCTCGTATATATATAATATACACCTGTGTTCAAAAAAATAGTAGTGCATCAATGCGGCAAGTTTGCGGTTCTACAAATTCTCATGTACAAAACAAAGACAACTTTTGCACAAAACACAACATCAGGTGTTTAAGAATCTGATGAACAATTGAAAACATTTTAGTTCATAAGCAATGAATAGCAGTGTCTTCAGACAAGAGCACTTGCACTACTATTTTTTTGAACACAGGTGTATGTATATTTTTATCTTTAAACGCGTTTTTATTAAAACGACATTTTTCAAATTTCCGAAAATCACCTTTTTTTTAATTAGTCATTTCAGTTGTGCCCCTTAGCAGGTTCCCTGCCACATGTACCTTTTTCGGTACATGCTAAAATGCATTTATACGCCAAGCTAATTATCTTAGTTTAAGATGTTTTCATCTAAAAGTAATTGCTGGTAGCACTGCCTTATATGTCTTCTTATAATTCAGTCTTTAGCTGTTCGCTGTTAGTTTGCATTTAAACTTATTACCGTGTACCGAAAACGGTACACGTGGCCTAGAAATGAAATCTCCTGATAAACATCATGACAGGAAACGTGTTAATAAATAAAGACCTAATCAACTTAACATTAAAAAAACTTTAAAATTATTTAGGAACCGTCCATCACGTGGTCCTTTTGAGAGAGGGAGGGGGTTCATAACAGAATCACGGTTTGATAATTTGATAGGGTAAGGGGTTTTCAAAAAAATCACGTGATATTTTTAAATACTGTGGAATAAGTGTTTAGATTTTTCCGTTTTTTTTTTTATTAAATGAATGTGATCTTAATTAATCATTAAAAACCACTAATATTTATGTTACAATCATTTTAATACTTGTTTTAAATTATTCTTAATGAACAAAGCTAAACTAATCAAATACTTTGTTTTTGAAAAAAAATCAAATATCACATTATAATTAAATAGTGGTGGGGAAGTTTAAGAAAAATCATGTTTAATCACGTGGGGGAGAAAGGGGGATAAAACCTTCCAAAAATTGATCACGTGATTTATGGACGGCTCCTTACCATGAGCGGAGTTAAGGGTTTTAGAGCGAAAATCGGAAAATTAGTTCTATGTTCGTTTTTCTTATATTTGATAAAAGTCTGCCCTCTAACTCCGCCCATAATTCTTATATATTTCAAATAAATTGAATAAAAAAATAGTTTATGGCAACTGAGTGTTCACCTGCATGAAAACATCATTAAGATTATACTAAGGATCTTCCTTCTTTCTTATATGTTTGTGGCAAAAAAATACTATAGACAAAAGCAACTATAGCAATTCCACAAAATACCAGAAAACTCCTGAGTCCACCTAAATTTTTGTATAGATATCCACCAATCAAGGGTCCAATGATGTAACCCAGTCTATTCTTCATTCCAGCTCCTAACTCCTGTGCTGTTGCTGAGGTTCCAGGTGGAGCTACTTTCGACCCGTATGTCCTGAGGCATGCGCTGGTAAGTGTGTGAGTGCAACCCCGCAACCCTAATTCAACAGCAACAAACCACCATGGATTTGGGATGAGAGCGATCAAAAGTAGACGAATTGCATACAAGAAGAAGCATAATTTTAAACAATGGATGCAGCCAATTTTGTTTAAAATTCTATCGCTGTGAAGCAACACCATTAGCTCTCCGCAGAGGCACCCTACAGCGATCACGCAACCTTCGATCAACTTTATGGATGCCATGTACCCGGTCTCTTCTGCAATGTCCTCAAGATGCCAGAAGATGAAGAAATTTATGAAAGAGTCCAAAACTCCAACCATGGTAGCGAATCCAAGGAATATGATCACTTTTCGTTCTCGAAGAAGTTTGCACGAGTTCCGGCACAGAGAGCTGGACGAGAATTGAGGTACCTATAATAATATTGAAAGGTAGATTAACTGAAAAATTGACTAAATTTTGAGGTCTGAGATCTCATCATGGGTTTTTATGAAATTTTATAGGAACTTTTTTATCGGTCGCTTATATTTCTAGAGGCTTGGCGTCGTTTTGGTCTTATAATTTCCGATAACGACAGTTGAAAATGCCCAAACATTTTAAGATCAACAAGCAAAGAGAAGCTGTTGGTGGATCGGTTATGTGTTCGGTTTGCTTGATTTTAAATTTAAATTTGCTGTGGGTTTTTGATAGTTTTAGACATTAATTTATGACTGTGCTGCGTCTTTATAACGTGTAATTTGACTGTTATATTGGTTTTTAACTTTTTGAATATTCACCTTATTTTTTCTTTACTTAATTCTTTTTGGTGCCTGGTCTGTTCTTTGACAGAAGTGACTGTGCTAGCTGGGTGTCTTTGTTTGCTCACTGTTATACATTTTTGAATGCTGTGATTTTTTTTTGATCTGTGGCAAGTGATCCTTATCTGTGATATCATTTGTGTTTTATTGTTCTATTTAATTTAGACTGTGATTTGCATTCGGTGAGTGACCTTTGACCTTTGATCTTGACATTAATTTCCCCATAGTGACTCAACCGCGCTTTTCTGATTCCCCTCTTCCTAAGTTCAGTCCAGTTAGGACACCAAACGCGCACTTTGCACATTCGTCAAGCTCGTGTTATTGTTATACGGACTGTTCGACTGGATTGTTGTCCAGGCTTAACCTACTCGCTGACTACTTATATCTATATGATGAGTTCTTGCAAATTTTGTTCCGGCAAAACGTCCGGTGAATTGATCGAATGCGATGGAGTTTGCATGAACTTCTTTCATGTTTCGTGCTTAAAAGGGAGCACTAAACATCTAGCTCCTTCATCGTCTTCAACATGCTCGGATTGCCTTGAGTTGACGCCCTATCATGTTCTCAAGCATCTAAAGAACTTTGCCGAAAATATTTCTACTGAGCAGTCTCTACTTGCGGGTATGTTGCAAACGAAAAACTGGATAAGCTTCTTATTTCGACTACGACGTGAGAGTCTAACTCTATAGATCTCCTGGAGAGAACTCATGAGCTGTCCTCCAGGGTTTCGCTCGTTGCTCATGCTACGGATGATCTGCACGCTGCTATTTCGGGAGTTGATCTTCCTGTCTCTGTAATGCCGGCTGTCGAGGACATTAGGCGTAATATGAAGCAGGTAAGGAATGACTTGGGCTCTTGCGCCGTAGGGGTTTCTGCCAACTCCAAGCTTGTGAGATCTCTTGTCGCCGATGTTGGCTCCCTTTCGGCACGGTACTCTTGCTCGGGGCCCAATTTCTCAGAGGTTTCGCCTTCATTTCTGGGGACTACCGACGCAGCATCAAACTTGATGCCAACACCAAACCTGTCGCCAGCTCAAGCATCGGCTCCAAGTAGACGTCGCCCACATCGCCGTAATTGTCCTCAACCTCCTTCTTTGGATGTGGATAACGGCACATCATCCCTTTATCAGTCGGTGGCTGTCTCTTCTGGTGACAATGTGCCTGCTAAGGACTCTCCGTCGGCTGCTGCGCGGAGGTGCCTTTTCTAACCCATTCAGCGTCGGCAATTTCTACTTTACATCCTACTAAGCGTCCGCGTTGCGTGTTTGTCTCCCGCATTCACCCTGAGACCACGGAAGAGGAAATATCACAGCACATTCCGTCGCAAATGGGCATTTCGCGTGATCTTGTGGCTTGCCGTAAATTTAAAAACGGGCGTAATGGGAACGGCCGCTCATTCACGACTTCTTTTAAAGTCCTTATACCTGAAGTACTACTGCACTGCTATTGAAGTAGGTATGCAGGTTGATTCCATTTTCACTGATTTTAGTAAAGCGTTCGACAAAATAAATCACAATATTCTCATTTATAAGTTATTTGTTCTGGGCTTCCCCAATTGTTTTGTGAATTGGCTAAGTTCTTACTTGTCCGATCGCTGCGTAAGACTTAAATTTCGCGGAGCTTTATCTGACGAAATAAATACCACTTCTGGTGTTCCTCAGGGTAGCCATCTGGGTCCTCTTTTATTTATAGTCTACATCAATGATGTATCTTTTATCTTGAACAACTCTAAGATCTTATGTTATGCTGACGATGCCAAACTATTTCGCCTGATTTCTGGTGAAAGGGATTGTGAAATTTTAAACTCTGATTTAGATATCTTCCTTAATTGGTGCTCTTTTAACTGCTTCCCTCTTAACGTAGGAAAGTGCACAACAATGACGTTTGCTCGTAAAATGAGCCCTTTTCTTTTCTTATATAGTTTAGCTGGTAGCTCATTATCTCGACTTGACAAAGCCAAAGATTTGGGGGTTGTACTTAATTCTGTTATGTCATTTGACGACCATATTAATGCTATTGTCGCCAATGTTACTTTGGGATTTGTTAAGAGATGGTCAAAGGAATTCAATGATCCGCATATAACAAAGGTTCTTTATTGTACTTTCGTTCGCCCCATCCTTGAATATGCTAGTCCTGTCTGGTCCCCTTTTTACGCCTTCCACATTGATCGTGTTGAGACCCTCAAGCGGAGATTTATACGCTTCGCTCTTCGAGGTCTTAATTGGAATGATCTTTTTGCCCTTCCGCCATACGCTGACAGGCTAAAGCTGTTTCCTCTCCTCTCCCTTGTGGTTAGGCGTGATATCTCCAGAACTGTTTTGGCTTTTCACTGTATACAGGGCACGATAAATTCTCCTGAATTGCTTGACATGTTTAAGGTATTTTTTCCTTCCCGCTCTTTGAGGAATCACAGCTTTTTCCATGTAGCAAATTATGGAACGAGTTGCGGTATGCATGAGCCGACTTCGTCAATGTCACATCTGTTTAACCGGAACTATACAAATATTGACTTCAATCTTTCCAAACAACAAATAAGGAATCAGCTTAGTTAAGGTTACTTTTGCCTTTTATTCTGGATTGTATCCATTCATATTTTGTAGTAGTCAGTACTTGATGAAATTCAATAAATAAATAAACAAAAATGTTGATAAAAAACTGACAAATATGTATGTTACCCCAAAATGTTTGGAAACATTAAAAACAATACTGAAGATATAATATGTACTATAATCTATTCATTTCACTGAATAAAAGTTATAAGAGGCTTGAGAGAATTGTTATAAAATTCATTCAACTATGTTAATAATAACCTATAAAATTAGTTTTAAATTGAGAAAACTTTCGCAAAAATATTGAATTAGAATTTGTAATATAAACATAGTTTAGATAAAATATTGAAAAAAAATAGTCGCACCGCACCGCCATACCATATCGTCGTTGCGCGTGCAATACCGCGAAAGAGCAGTTTGTAAATACCGCGTATCTGCGTTTTCACGATTTTACAGGAGGAAGAAAAAACTTAATATCTTAGCCATTTAACTATATTTTATGGACTGAACTCTAAGGCTACTTCTTTGCGACCTATTTTATAGGAAAATAACGTTAGCTTACTAATAACTTGCTTAGATTCCATATAAAATCACTTTAATAACTTGCTTAGATTCTGTTTAAAGTCACTTACGCGGTTTTGTTACAACAAATTACAGAAAAAGTAGTTTAGAATTAGCAGATACGCGGGTTTGAAATAAATTTTAATATAGAATTGAATTTTTTTATGTCAAAAATGAGGTTTTTTATAGGCTAATTTAAATTCTGTGAGATCTATAAGGAGCGAAACTATGTTAAGAATGCGTAGGCGCAATATTTCAATTTTGCGCCTTTTGCTGTTACGCGGTATTTACAAACTGCTCTTTCGCGGTATTGCACGCGCAACGACGATATGTAACTTTTAAAATATATTCAGCAAAACAAATTATTTGAATTAAATTTACCTCGAATTTCGGAAGCAGAGACTTAAACTGGTCATAAACTGGTTTCTGCATATTCCCTGAAAATATTATTTAACTTCAATCTGCCAATTTTACAATACAAATGCGTGCTTGTCACTTTACAGTCGATAAGTTTTAATTTGTTAATATCAAGGATTTTTATAATAACAAAGTGAGAAATATCTTAAACAATTTCAAATGAATTTTTTGGGAATATGCAGAAAATAGGGATGGAAAAATGTCACTTTAAAGTTAAATTTCTCGCGAAGTATAAACGACACACATATGCATTTTCCTCATTTTTGATCCTAATTGAAAGTTTTTACAATATTTCATCAAAATCTGTGAGGAGACCTCCGAAAAATGTTATAAAATCTTAAAATATACCTTCAGCTCGTGTATGTTGAATAAGTCTAACACGCTTGATGCAACCATCACAAACAAAGCAGGTGTGAAACTCTTTAAGATGCCTGTAGTCCAAAAATGTATAATACTTCCTCCTAAAAGGGCAGTTACCCCGAATCCAATTGCACCCCAGGTTCGATATGACCAATGTTTCGCTTCGTTATATGGCTTGGTCAAATCAGAAAATATTGCGTCGGTTATGGATTTCGTAACATTAAACCCGACTGTACCCAGACATAACAAAATTACATACATCCAAAATGACCCATCCTTATCGGAGTGAGGAACGTCTCTTGTTTCATGGCGTGGTACCTAAAAAAAAGTGTTAAATTAGAACATAATTTATTAACTTACGGATTTAAATCATCTAGTTGGGTAGGATGAAATTTTAAATTTTTTGCATGAATAAAAATCATTAAAATTTGATGCATTTTTCTAACTTATCTAATCTTTATTCTGAGTAGTTGTTAGAAAGCTCCCGTTCAAAACAAAGTGTTTTGCTATCCCTGGATAGACGCTCTTAAATTACACACTTACCTCACTATCCCAGTAGTCTTTATTTTTGCCATGAATTGTAAATATTATATTATTATAATCTTTATTCTGTGTATCTGTTAGTAAGTTTCTCTTCAAAACAAATTATTATTAACGCTTTTAAGTTATTACTCACCTCATTAGCATAGTACTGTATATATTCGCCATGAGTTGTAAAATTCGAAACACTGTCTACGTCTGTGTTGTGGGTATAATGCGGGATAAAATAGAACCCACCGAAACTCATTGTCATTGTTATAATCATCAGCACGAAAATGAATTTTCTTAGAACCTGCAAAGGCAATATGCAATTAGGACTTTTTATTTGAAACTTTTAAATTCATGTAATCACTTCAAAATAGTTTCCCAAAAGGTTTAAAATTAACTTCACTGAAACGTAGACAATCGGAATAACGCAGGCAACGTATCCCATGATATCAGCCGGAATATTCAGTTGTTTTCCAAACACAAAAATTTGTGGAAGAATTGGACCCATTGCTGAAACATAAATATTTTTTAAAAAAACACAAAAATTAAAAAATTCCAAAATGCAAGAATAAAATAAATAGTGTCCTTATAAATATAGACGTAAGGACCATTTTAGTCCAATATCTTTGTTCTAACTGATCCAATTTATTTTTGACGTTCTCATTTGAAGTAAAGGTTGTGCCGTCTGAAAAATTGTTTAGAGACCGGCAGAAATAATAATCCGAAGGTGCCAGATATGGGGAATATGGTGGGTATCGTAGTACATCCCATCCAAGCTGTAAAATCTTTTGGTGAGTTACCAAACGTGTATGAGGTTTCGCATTATCTTGGTGGAACACTTTACCTTTTCTACTGATCAATTCTGGCCTTTTCTGTTTGAGTGAATCGATCGTGATATTGTTCGGTAAAAGATAAAAAAAAAAAAAAAACCATTCCCCTAAAATCCCAGAAAGCATCACCTTTTTTGATGAATATTGGTTTTCGAAGTACTTTGAACCGGTTCATCTCTTTTACTCCATGATCTCTTGCGTTTAACATTATTGTATTTTCGTCCCCACTGATGATTCGCTTCAATTGACGTTTGAGAAGCGAATCCGGTGGATTGACATTGACCGTCAAGGTCATTTCGAGGTCAAGTTGAATTTCTTAAATGGGATGACATACTTTTGACCCCGAAAATGGAAATATTGGAAAAATGTACATTCAGATATAAGCTTGAGTAACCCCTTTGACCTGGGAAGCCTCCACAAGGTCAATCTACAGAAACACACCTACCGCCGGAAACCCTTGATTGTAAAGTTTAATAATTTGTTTTGATCGTAAGTTTTTTAAATCTCTTCATTTCCTTAAAGGTCTTGGTCAAGATCAAACCCAAGGCCACGCCGTACTTTACTCTTCCCTTACTGCTTCAAGATTTACAGAAGCTATATTTCTGTTCAGCAGTAGCTGAGTTTTTGTAGTTTTTGACCTGAAAGGGGGTGTCATTGAAAAAATCGCACTTGACCTTGAAGATCAAGGCCAAATCCAAGATCTCCACCGGAGAGCCAGGGAAAAGTCCTAAACCCCTAGTAGTTTATTTTTCTCTTCCTCCTTCAAGTTTTGCAGCTATTCAGCGGTAGCGGAGATTTTGTAGTTGTGTTGTTGTAGTTGTGGAGGACCCCAAGATCAACGGAGTCACTCAAGGTCATATCTGAATGTAAAATTTTTCAATCTTTCCATTTCTGGGATCAAAAGTATGTGTTCCCATTTAAGAAAATCAACTTAATCTCGAAATGACCTACAAAGTCAATGTAAAGGCCAAATCCAAGTTCACCACCGGATAGCCAGAAACAAATTTCCCTATGTAAGGGAGAGTGGGGCAGTGTGTAAGAGATTTTGGAATTTCGGCCTAAGACCCAAAATATGCATGAATTAATGCTGGAATGAAGTTATATATGAGTCAATATTTGATAATCGGTCGAAAACGACTACAAAAAAAAAATATATTTTTTGTCGTATTTTATACATAATTGATGTCTAAGTAACAGAGCCAAGTTAAATCTATATAATAAATATCAAATCGATACACTTTATTCGATTTTAGGGATTTTTGGGCAATATTTGCAAATATACGTGGCAGGATAATGAAATGGACCGACAGATTGATGACAGGACAGCAGGAAAATGATTGAAACATCAAGAAAATGAAAATAATCCATTATTAGTAATTATTATATTCATTATTAATCCAAGAATAATAATCAGTATAACAGAAAACAAAATTATATCACTCTTCGTTGGTATCTCATTTTCTCCAATTCTCGCTTTCTTTCTAACACTTCTTCTCGGGTTTTTTTCTTTGGAGCCATAATTATTGCACACTGAAACAAAATTACAATAAATTAATAACATTACTTACCTTGTGTTGTCATTTTCCTGCCACGGAGTCATTTTCCTGTCAAGAAAATAACAGGAAAATGACCACAGGAAAATGACAAAAATGCACATTATATTTCTCATACATTCTAATAACTAATATAACAGCAAAATCATCAGGTGATACGAATTATATCTTAATTCGTGAAAGTTTATTACAAAATGCAGAATAATTTACTAACGATTCACCTCCTAATTGCCTCACAGGTAAATGACAAAGTGTATCAACTATACGCACGCACATGCCATAATCAGTTTGCAACGCCGAAGCAACGGCCGACACCGCGTCTCTCTTCTCACCAATCACAAACATGGACACCGCACCGCGACCATTTAGAATGCGCTCATTCGTTGTCCGCGACATTATAAAACGCGGTAAATTCAAATTTAAATTTCGGCAGCCTAATGACGCCGTAACCATTCGCTTAGATTTTTTATGATTTTTTTTTAGTTTAATATCATATTATCTGAAATAAAATATTGAACAGTTTTAGATTAATGTGCATACAATGTAAATATAATCAAGCTTTTATAATTTATTTTTAATTCTCCATGTTATTATTAAAAAATGTCACCAAAAAGGAAAATTCCACCGACAGGAAATATGACATCTAGCACTTTTTGTTTATTTTTACTATATGAAAACCAAACATATACTCACCAAAGTGTTTGGATATGTAAACAAAGTATTGCACTACATTATGAAAATACTATTAAGTTTAAATATTACATTAAAATTACAAAATAGTTATGGGGACCTGTTTTGGCCAAGTATCAAATATTGACCCATATCTAGTTTAGAACCTTACGAAGGTAATTTCTGACTACCATGCACACCTAAGACCCGTAAGTACATCCTGGAGCTCTTTGGTAGAATAGTCTTAATATCACCTATAGGAACTGAGCACAAATCAGGTACATTAGGGAGTACGAACCTATGTTTGGCCTTGGAAGAAAGCCGATAAAATGACACCTCACAATCTTCATCTTCATCAGCCTCCTTTATTATCTTACCAACATAATATTTCATACCTTTGCAAGGAAACATGACTCGGATATAGTCGCCTTCACTAGGAAAAATTCCCTTATTAAGGGAGAGTGGGGCAGTGTGTAACAGATTTTGGAATTTCGGCCTAAGACCCAAAATATGCATGAATTAAGGCTGGAATGAAGTTATATATCTAGTTTAGAACCTTACGAAGGTAATTTCTGACTACCATGCACACCTAAGACCGTTAAGTACCTCCTGGAGCTCGATATTCGCAGGCCTGCGTTTGTTACACACTGCCCCGTTTGTTTTTGTTACACACTGCCCCGAGGTACAGAACTTTGGTCTAGGCTCCGTGAGACAAAGGCCCCTCAGGTTATGTTATCGACAACGGTCATTTTGCATGACCAAAGTGTTAAACTTCGATAGAAAATCATTACTTGGGGAGTAATCGAGCCCCGATTGACTCCAACCCGAAAAAATTAGGGGGTGAAATGTTGAGAATTACCTGTTTGCCAGGCGAGCCTGATTTCGTCGCCTCCTCTTCGCCATGACACGTTCCCGAGCAACGCTTTCTCGATTGCAAACGAAAGAGGTCGTCCAATAGGAAGAAAATACACATTCACATTTGGTTTTGGACGCGCCATATTCGAAATGGAGCCATCTGTTACACACTGCCGCTGTTACACACTGCCCCATTCTCCCTTACTTTATATCAAAATGCACATTAAATATTCGGAAAACTTTTGTCTATACGCCTTGTGTTAAGGCCTGATTTTAAAACCACGCGTCTTCTCTCCATATCGCCAATATACAAATTCCTGAAAACGCAGACACTCAGTGACTCGTTGGGCGCAGTGAAACAACCAAAAATCGAACGACATGACTGGCGCACAGAAGATCTTCTTCATACATATAAATAAAGTGTAGGGAGATGGAGGATGCCCTTGTTATCATTGGTATTAATTAGTTAAAGGGTATTAATTAGTTTAAAAGCAGAGCCCACTTCTTTAAAAAATTGCAAAAAGTGCAACGCCAACTTTCCTAAAAAAGCACAGCCGCCACGCCACCACCACCACAAAGGAATATAAGCCGTTCAGAGCTGTTTTACCTCACTTAAGAGCTTTCACAGTGGCAAAACATCACCCAAGTCGCGTTTGGACGCTTCTTATCATCTTAATGTTATTCGATTCAACCACGTGTTGCTTAGCATTCTTGGCAAATACGTCTGCATAGCAAAGAGCATCGTGAGCGCCGCGAGAATATCATTGAAATACTCTTCTGACTTCTTGGGTGGCTTAATTATGGGTAGTCTACTTTTTTCCTCTTCGGAAATTCTCTTAAACGGTTTCTTCGCTTCTCCAATTTTCCGAAACACGTGGGTTTCCCGTTGTATACGAAAATTATATATATAGTATTCAATTTTTTAAAATTGTATGTGTTAGAGAATTGTAAACTCAATACGCGAAAAACAAATTGTCGGACAAAAATGTTTGTTTGTATAGTAGGGGTGTCTGCAACCCTGAACATGGCGATGTGACGAATTTCATTTCGCATTTTGAATATCGCTTCAGCGGCGGAATCCAACTCTAAAGCTCTTCTTCAAACATCGTCCAAAGTCTCTATCATGTCATGTACTCTGGACGACATACACTCCACAGTCTCAGGTTCCGATCTACCTACAGTAGTTATGCCGGTGGTTGAAGATATCCGAAGAAGCATGAGACTCTCTCACTCTCTGTACGCCAGTCCTTCATGAGCCCCGAGAACGTTGATGTTTTGCCTCCTTCGCTTGCTCCAACCGAGATCGGTGCGGAGGTTACCTCTGTTCCAATTACTTCGGAAACTGACCCTGTCGCAGCTGAGAATGTTGTGGACGAGCAAAGCTCTTCTGACCGTGCTGATGAGCGTCATGGAGGCGACACCACCACTGCTGATTGATCGTATGGGGCATCTACTGGGACTGTGAATGCAATTTTGCGAGCAGCTGTGCTTCGTTGTTGTGCTTTTATTTGTCGGCTACATGCGGAAACCACCTCGGACGACATTATGCGTCACTTAACTTCAAACTTAAGAGATAATTTCCTGTAATCGGATCGATAAACCAAGAAATGGATCTGATTCTTTCACCGCATCTTTTAAAATAGTTGCTCCTGACACATTATTCAATGCCATTGCGTCCTAGGCGTTGTGGCCTGAAGGAGTTATCGCCCGCGAATTTGTGCCTAGGCGCGCGCCGGTCAGGTAATGCTTCAAGAGGCTCAAAAAACTTATCAGCGAAATCAACATATATGTATTACTCAAACGTAACCGGACTACGTTCTAAAACTACCAATCTCTACTTGAACTCTATGGATTCTTCCTTCGACGTAGTTTGTTTAACTGAAACATGGCTATGCGGTTCTATCGCTGATGCTGAGATGTTTGGGCACGAGTACCTGATTTTCCGACGGGATCGTCATGCTTTCGCCTTGAATGCCCCGGTGGGAGGTGGCGTTTTGTGTGCTGTCCGTCGCGATATTCCGTGCGCTATTGTGGAGTTTGCTAATCCGGACGACTTGGAATTGTTGGGCGTGATTTTAAAATTGGAACATAATTCCATACTCATTTTAACAGCATATATTCCACCAAGTTGCGGTAGTAACATCTATAATAGTCTTGCTGTTATTACAGAGGAGCATTCAAATTTCTTGTGCCAGTTTGACAAAATATTACTATTCGATTTCAACTTACCGACTATGAACTGGACCACTTTAAGTGACAACGAGGGGTCATGACCCCCCCCCCCCCCCCCCCCCCCCCCCCCCCCCCCCCCCAAAACAGTCCGAATTTCACAAAATAGAGCTGAAATAATATTTTGCAAACCGAAAAACAAAAAAAACGAACGAACAAAACTAGGTTTTGCAAACTTAAAAACCTGAAACTAACCAAACGACCAAAATTAACTTGCTTTTTTGCACTCTGAAAAATTGGAATCAAAAAATGACTAAATCAACAAAATTGACTAATTTTCTTAAACAAGACTGGCTTTTTTATTATTTTTTCTATATTTGGATTTTAGATATACTTCATATACTATCTATTTCATATACTGTTTACAATCTGTTTACAAGTTCCAACTATAAAAGCATCATTTATAGAACAAAATCCAATCTTCTATTTTGTTTCGCAAATCTGTTAATGATCGCATCGATGTCCAATTCAATGTCTCGATGGATGTGTAGCAATGCAAGCCCGGTGAGTCTGTCATTTGAAAACACACGAGGTAACGTTTCAGAAGAAAATTCGAAATAAAAACATTCAGATATTTTTTAGTTATAAGAGTACATTTTTTATATAAAAAATTTTAATTTTATATAAACAATAAATTTATATATGAATGTAATGAATTTTCAAGTAAAACAAATTGGACGGGTTTTTGCATAAGGTTATTCAGGCTTTGTTTTTTATTCACTGAAGAAATTTGGCTTACATTGTTTATTTGGTTATTCTTGTTATTTTTGTTATTTTTGATTTTTTTCTATCCCGTGACCCCCCCGGAAAAAAATTCTAGATCCGCGCCTGGCTGACTCAATGTTCGAATGTAGCCAATGAGTTTGGCAAATTCCTGGATCTGGTGTTTAGTTCCGATCCTAGTTCCACTGTGGTAAGACGTTGCTTGATTCCCTTGCTTCCCGAGTCATCTCACCATCCGGCTCTTCACGTTGCATTTGCTTTCGACCCAGTGATGCCAACTATAGCTACCAGTCTTAATTATTGTGTTAATTTTAAGAAGACTGATTACTCTAAACTGAATAATTTATTAACTAATTGTAATTGGAATAATGTACTTTTTGAACGAGATATCGATGTCGCTGTCAATGAATTGTGTCAGGACGCACTCAGCGAGTGTCCTTTCGTGGATTCCTGTCTAAAGAAATATTTAATACTTCTGGAGTTCCTCAGGGAAGTCACCTTGGACCACTGTTGTTCATCATTTTCGTAAATGACTTGTGTCTGTGCTTAAAACACTCTAAAATTCAGTGCTATGCTAACGACGCCAAGATTTTTCGTGTTGTATCTTTTGTGAATGACTGCAAACTTTTAAACTCTGACCTAGACACCTTTTTTACATGGTGCTCTATAAGCCATCTTCCTCTTAACGTAAACAAGTGTACGTCGTTGTCTTTTTCACGAAAAAGAGTATCCATTCATTTCGACTATGATATAAATAACTCTTTATTGACCCGACTGAATAAGACCAACGACTTTGGTGTATGGTTAAATAGTCACTTTACATTTGACGATCATATTGATGCAATATCTAATAAAGCTAACGCCATTTTAAGCTTTATTAAGAGGTGGTCCAAAGAATTCGACGATCCCTACATAACACGACTTTTGTATTGCACCTTTGTGAGGCCCATTTTAGAATACGCTTGTTGTGTTTGGTCACCTTATTACATAACTTATATTAATCGTGTGGAGGCCGTACAACGACGATTTATTCAGTTTGCTCTTCGTGGGCTTCCTTGGGAGGACCCTTTTCATTTACCTCCTTATATACATCAGCCTCATTAATCTCGACTCTTTAGAATCACGGCGCAACATCTCCAAAACTGTGTTCGTTATGGAGTGCCTGCAAGGCAACATCGACTCCTCGATGTTGCTGTCTTCTTTTAATGTATCGGCACCCTCTCGCTCTTTGAGAACCAGGCATTTTTAAACATCCCCCAATACCGCACTAATTATGGATACAATCACATCGATGTCTCGTTGTTTCAATAGTAAGTGTGATAGCTTTGATTTTAACTTATCGAAAATTAGTACATATTAAGAAAAGACTTTTGTAATTCCATACACGATTTTGTCTTTTTTTCTTTTCTTCAATTTAATTGTTCTTTTTTCTTGTAAGTAATCAGTCATTGATGAAATTGAATAAATAAATAAATAATTTCATAAATTTACTGATAACCAGCTGATTTTTCAGGATTGTTTGATAAAAATATGTATTTAAAACTCCCTGATGACATTGTCCGCCAAAATAGATTTTCCGATTGTCCAGTTGGACGAATTAAAGTCGACGCATTCATGACAAAACAGAGGTATTTATTGATATTTGTCGGACAAAGAAAATATAAGTCTAACAGTTTATTACCTGACTCGTGGTCAACATATCGGACAATACACATAGTCGGACAAAATATATATTATACATATATATTAGGGTGCTTTTTTTCGGCACTATTTTTTTTTTTCAGTCCCATCTCGAAATTTTGTGGCAAATACCTAGACAAAAATTCTCTGAAAATTGGAGCCCTTAATATTAATATTAAGTACTAGACCAAGGCGTATAAAGATTTCCCATATAAAATACACGTAAACTTTTTATTATTTTTCTTCAAAACTCTACAGCTCAGAGGAATTTTATGGTATAATCTTGGTCAATGGTAGGGTTTCTTCAGAATTGAAAGCTCTACAAAAGTGTCCATTGCGGTGTAACCCTAACTCCCACCAGCGAGGTAGTACGGGTCACTAACCCCAATTTTTCCATGAAATTATCGCTTTTTACCCCTATCTCGTAAACAAAAAGAGGTACCTAAAAAGTGAATATGACAAACTTGTAGGAAATTCAATTTCCTACAAAAAAGTTGTGAACACCAAATCGCTAACATCGATATTTCTTGAGATATTAGGCTTTAAAGTTGAGGTAGTGTTTCTACAATTTAGCACAATAATACATGAAAATTCCACGGTACCTCAACTTCAAAGCCCAATATCTCAAGAAATATCGATGTTAGCGATTTGGTGTTCACAACTTTTTTGTAGGAAATTGAATTTCCTACAAGTTTGTCATATTCACTTTTTCTGTTCTCGATAGTACTTGCTTCGGTTTCATTTTGTCAACTCACTAATCTTGTCTCAGGTGGAAAACCATTGATATATGATCTCTTTGTGAATTTCAAAAACTGTTTGGATGATTTCAAGGTAGAAAATACCTTAATGCTGAAAAAACCGGTTTTTCGATATTTTGACCCTGTTGCACCACATCTAAAAATTTGAAATAATTCATGGATATAGCTTGACATTCAGTTTTATTTTAATTGAATTTTAAAAATTTCGAACGCGTATAAAAATTTGATTTTCACGCCAACAATTTTCGAAAAAAATATCATGTTATAGCTGACAAAAAACACTATATTTGAAGAAGCCGAGATATCACCAATACACTGAAAATCACATTTTAATTTTTTTGAGGTGTGCGGTTCTACGGGTCTGAAAATATCAGCAAACAAGTACTTTTTCATTGATATTTTTTGTTTTTCAAAAGCTCTGGAGGCACTTTTCACCTTCTTAACCGGGTAGACCCTTTCTCGAAAATTCCTCGTCCATCCATCTGAGAATTACTCCAAACCGGCTAGAAATTAGCTACACCCACAACTTTATATTAGTTCTGTCTGGTAATTTTGGGGTAAAAATTTCTTGAGTAAAAATCTGGTAAAAAGTTTCATATGATAGTGGGGATAAAAAAAAGATGGATATCTTACATGTGTACGTAAATTGTCAAACATGATAAAGATGTCAGAGGGAAAACTTATGGATTTATTTAATATTTTCGAAGATTTTGATATTTGTTTTTTCATTTATTTATAAATTTTTTCAATAACTTCTTCATATATCTGAATCAAAAATCAAAAATTTAAACAGGCAAATGACAGATTACATAATGACAAGCAATCGGTGATTTTACCTAAATTTACTCGGTCCCGCAGCGTGAGTAAAATCTGGTAAAATTGGGTACGTATAAGAAGAGAAGTGCTGTCAAGAGTTCAGTTTTTCTGCTCCATGAGGTTAACAGATAATTTCAGATAAAAATTTTTACCAGTGAGTAAAAACTTTATAATTAACAGACAGACCTATTGTGTGGTTCCCACCCCGCGCTACGCACAAGCAAGGCTCGTCGCATGCAGTCAATTCTTCGTTTCATATCTTGGTCATGCCGATAAACATGTGACAGACATGCCCACTCTCCAATGTGCAAACCAACCACGAACCAATCAACCAAAATGCTGCTACTTCTTCCTTCCCATTGCAAACTTAATTTCCTGTCTCGCTCGTGTTTTGGTTGGTATTGTCTAACTTTTCATTTGTATTGCTTAAAAAACTATTAGAACTGCCTGATGAAATTCAGCCGGTTTTTAGAATTGGTTCTGAGCCTAGATACATATTTAGTACCGTCAAATCTTAAGAAAAAGTGAGGTTTACAAAAGTGGCGTCAAAAGTGAAGAAGCATTTTTAAGTGGAAATGGTATTTATTTGGAGTGTTAAGTAAAAAAGAATGAAAATTATATAACAAAAGTTAATTCGAACCTGCTCTACGACATGGCGTATTACCCCCCTTTATTTTATAATTTCCTATTTTGTGTAGAAAGTAACTAAATAAAGGATTAATAATGTTAAGTTACGGTTTTAGGAACCCCCTGACCCCTCCGTAACGATCAGTAACGAACATACGAGGCCCCTCATCCCTTTGGAGTGTTACGTAATTTATGAATAGCCCCTAATTTAATTTTAAATTTTAAAATTATTAAACTAAAACAGCTCCCAAAATTATTTGTATCTTTCGAGATTACCCCGAACGGACAGACATACATGGGTGAGGTCAAAAAATTTGGTACTCAATGAAACTTTGAGGGGTTGTTGGATATGATGCCAATAAAGAAATAATCCAACCTTGTGCGCAGAAAATCCTGTGCGCCTATTTTTTATAAACAAAATACGATTTTTGTGGCGCGCTCGTGTAAATAAACTGCTGTAAAATCAAAACTATTCATCGAATCAAGCCGCAACAAAGCTTGAACAAGTTTTGAAAGGAACTATAGAAACTGTGTACCAAAATTCATTCCTTAATATTCAAAACTTCCAAAGTTATAAATGTTCAAAGTTAAAACTGCAAATTCAAAAATAATTGCCCATAACTTCAACAATTATTAATATTTTGATATGAAATCTTACATATTGTTTTAGGTAATAGAAAGACGTTTCTAATGAGGTGTTGATAGTTCAATTTGCAAAAAAATGATTGTGAAAGAGCTGAATTTTTCTCATGAATTCTCAGAAAAGATGAAATTTTAATGTCATGAATTATACATATATTTTTTTCACAATTAACTATTTATTTTTAATTTTTTATGTGCGAGAGACACATAAGGTTTTTTGCGGATAAGGTGGGCTTATTTTTGTATTGACATCATACCCAACAACCCCTCAAAGTTTCATTGATTACCAAATTTTTTGATCTCAGTAAGAGTGAGTAACAACTGAACTTAATCGACTGGGTCGTTCCGTTTTTCAATATGCCACGGAAGACTAAATATATTTTTAGCGAGGGAGAACGAAATATTAAAATAATATAAAACTCTAACTTACTTGTACGCCCAAGGGCTCTAGTTGTTTTGGTGGTTTTGAGGACGAAGGAATGTTTGAAATAAAATTTATGAGTCGCTTTTTTTTGGTCAATTTTATTTGCAATTTTCGATTTCACTTCACCTTCAACATTGTCACTACTTTTCAAACTTCGCCATAAGGTGTTAACTTCGTCCTGTATATTTTGTTTATTTTTATCATACATATATTATAATAATATTGATGGATCTGATAATATTTTAAAGTTTTTTGTTAGGAAGTTTAGAGTTTTAATATTTTGGATTTATACATGTCACCCCCTTGTCACACGATGTCACACTTCGTTGAACCCCTCCCTCTCCCTTAACGTGTGACATAATTTATGGACGGCCTCCATTCGTGAATCTAATTTTACCAGAAAAAGAATCAAATATCCATTCGATCCATTCGCAAACGAACGAATCAAATTTTTTGATTCTCCGTACCCTGGTTTGCACCCAGCAACACGCACAAGCAGGGCTCGTCGCATTCAATTTTTTTTTCATATCTTGCTCATGCCCACAGACACTGCACAGTGGCCTTGGTAAAAACAAGTCATCAGGCTGCGCAACTCGAAAACTTTCGCACCCAATGTCCGGACACCAATCTAAGAAAGTTATGTTCGTTCGGCATCGAGTAGCGTTTCTTATCAGTATAATGCTTCTTTTATAGTAGAGGAGGAGTTTTACCTGCTACAGCATTTGTTGTTCCCAAAATTTCAAATTAAATATTTCGGTGTACAATAAATGATAATATGATAAAATTACAAAATTAACCCTCTGTAGGGCCGTGTGACATTTCTGTCACAAACCTCAAAAATCCCGCTAGAATACGCACCGAATGTATTTAGTTCATTCAAATCGGCGCCACTTTGCTGTCACATATTATTGAACAATGTAGTATCCACGGAAATCATCATAGACAGCGTAAACTGTTAACAGTTAATCGATTAGAATTTCGCCCGTAATTGAAAGTGACAAGTTGAAAGTCGAGCAAATTTTAAATTTTACAAAAAAAATACAAAAATTGTGTAAAATTGTGTTATTTTCTTGGAAACCTATAGATAAGTGAATGAATATGTTCCTTCCATACCAAATTAGTTTTTTTTGTTTACGTTTAACTCAATTTTACAGTAATGTTACAATCCCTTAAATGTGAAATAAATAATTAATAATACATATTTTTTAATTTTTGAGAAATACGTATTTCTTTATTTCCCTAAACCTGTCCATTTTTAACATAATTTTAATGTTTTATGATCTTGCCCTACAGAGGGTTAATATTGCCGGTTACTAGGGCTGAACTGTCATTCAACTGAGCCCCATTAGCCAGCCTAGTTCTAACTTCCACACTTGGGGGCCCCAAGTGTGACTCGCACCCCGGCGCTGGAAAGTGTAAGGCCGCCCCTGAGAGAGATCGACAGCCTCTATGAACTTTTGCAGTGGAAATACTTTTAAACTCGCCGCCACCATGCACTATATGTTTTAATGATTCATTCTTATGTAATTGACACTTTGCACCCAGCAACACGCATAAGCAGGGCTCGTCGCATTCAATTTTTTTTTTCATCTCTTGCTTGCCCATAACCATGAACAGACACTGTACAGTGGCCTTGGTAGAAACAAGTCATCAGGCCGCGCAGCTCGAGAGCTTTCGCACCCAATGTCCGGACACCAATCTAATAATATTGCAATAAATTGTCGGTTAGTAGGGCTGAACTGTCATTCACCTCCTCCTGACTCGATGAGCCAGCTTAGTTCTAACTTCCACATCAGCGGGGGGCACCAAGTAGTGCTTTCACCCCGGCGCTGGAAAGTCTAGGGCCGCCCCTGAGAGAGATCGACGGCCTCTATGAACTCTTGCAGTGGAAATGCTTTTAAACTCGCCGGCACCATGCACGTTTGAATGATTCAGTCTTATGTAAGTGACACAAATTTAATATGCAAGAAATCAATGTTTGCAATTAGAGCACCTGCAGAAGACGAACTACAATTTCCACATTTCCACAGAATATAGTCGTTAGAGTCAATAATTTTTATTGCATCATCGTTAAGCCGCTAGTAGTGTGACAAAATCGCACGCATATAAAACGGGAGGCAGGTGTTGTTCACTATATCAGTCGATTTTAATTATTTTATCATCAGTTTAAGCAAATTAAACAAACAAATTTGTTAGAACGACCACAATAGGTCCGAACACTTTCACTTCAACTCTCTTTGAATGTTGCAAAAATGTATAAAATTATTCACTAAATTATCGCACTTTTCCACGTCTATTAATTAATTAACAAAACAAAACAAAACTCACCTGCCATAAAGAACAAATGATGTGCCTCAATTGGCATAAACCTTTTCTTTTCTTTGCCAATCATCTTATTGAATTTTATTTGTCGATTGAACTATTTACTTATTACCTATTGTTCCTTCAAAGGCACTGAGACAACTGCCCAAACGAATCTGTAATTTGCTTTGAAAAGCTCCGGGATGAGCTGCGAAGATCGGTTCTCATTACCCGAATTAAATTTCTCTTAATTTCTCGCAAAAATCGTGTAAAAATCTTGACCGGGGTTAATAGTACCTATATATCATATCATATACATATCATATACAACGAAATTTCAGTAAAGTTGCGACATCTCGTGCCACGCTCACGGGGGAAGGGGGTTGCTATCTATTTTATAATAATCTGTCTGCTTTCTTGGCTTTGATAACATTACTTTTGGTTCCGATTCCTCTTTAATAAGGTAATGTGATTATAATGTATATATATAATACTTTTTGCTAGATTAAATAATATTAGCTATTATTTGATTATCACATGATATTTAATGTTTTTGAAAAACAGATAGGGGAACTTACCAATACTACGTCACCCGTTCAGGGTGGAGAGGGGGGTCTTCAATATACCACGCTTGGTGACAGGGGCGGTGGAGGGGGCTTTCGTCACGTAGTCAATATCCTCTAGGGAAATCTCGCGAATTTTCGAGCTATATTCAAATACGGCGCGCAGTGTTTAGCGATTTCTAAACAAATATAAGCCAAATAAATTTTTTTTAACTTTCTGTTTGCAAAAAATGATTTGAAACCATATTTGGGTATTTCTTATGAAATTTCAAAATTTGAGATATTATTGAAATTCCTTTTTTTTAATAAACTTAGATATTTTTTTTGCTTTAAGAGATCTATTTAGGAGTATTGGTCTTCCATATTTTTGTATATAATATATACGTATACGAGGGAATGATCGCCATAAATGTAACTCTTAACAATTTTTTACATAATATGTTTTTGCACAAACGCACCTACGGTTGAGAAGAAATCGCCATCTTGAATCATTTGAGAGTGTTGTCAGGTACTAAAAACTTAAGGTTGCGTTCCTAAATATCGTTCGATACGTTTGGAAATCGAATATTCGTAATAGGGTGAGGGAATGATTTTATTTGGCGGGACATATTTAAAATCGAATTATCGTTTTTATACATTCGTTGTTGTAAGATGGAAGCTTTTATAGACAATAACAAACATCTTTCTAATATATTAGCATAATTTTATTATTAAGAATATTGATATATTTGAGATGAATAGGCATTTTAGTAATGTTTTTGAACTAAGGGACAAGGTGAGGGAATGACTTTCATGGTAAAAAAGTAGCCATATCTTTTTTTTCTTTAGAGCTATACGTTTTCTTTTTAAACAATAGTATAGTGGTATAGACAGTGTGCATTGAAATAAAAAAATAGACTTATGTAGTTAATGCATATGACTCGGCACTAACCACTCGGGAATCAAATTTCGAAATTTGATGAGAAATACCCATTTATGAATTACTACGTGAAAACTATATGAATGAACCTTTGTGGGATCCAAGGTAAAGGGAAGAGTAATACAAATTTCGTCTAACAAATTTTTGTTCATACTAAGTCCTCTATATGCTGTATGCTTAGTGATGTAATCATCATTTTTAAATTTACAAATATTATTTTGAAAAAAACCTGTCAATACAACAAATTAGAAAAAATTATTAAAGCTAGGGTTTTAAAAACTAACGAAATTTACCACGACTTGTTTGCCGAAAATTTACATTGTTCGACCCATAGAGAAAAAATGTTGGAATTTTTTATTTTAGTTCTTTTGCGTAAGAATTCTTCTTCGAAGGCAAAGCAGGCGGCAACGCTATGTGACACTAGAAATGGTAGACTAAGGAATTTATTAGAATAAATTCCTGGTAGACTTCTTGATTATTTAAGAGTCGATATGTATGTATTTAGGGTGCTTTTTTTTTCGCGACTATTTTTTTTTTTTTCAGTCCCACCTCGAAATTTTGTGGCTAATACCTAAACAAACATTCCCTGAAAATTGGAGCCCTTAAAAATAATATTTAGTACTAGACCAAGACGCATAAAGATTTCCCATATAAAATACACGTGAACTTTGATTATTTTTCTTCAAATCTCTACAACTCAGAGGCATTTTATGGCACAATCTTGGGCAATGATAGAGTTTCTTCAGAATTGAATGCTCTACAAAAGTGTCCATTGCGGTGTAACCCTAACTCCCACCAGCGAGATAGTACGGGTCAGTAACCCCAATTTGTCCATGAAATTCTCGCTTTTTACCCCTATCTCGTAAACAACAAGAGGTACAGAAAAAGTGAATATAACAAACTTGTAGCAAATTCAATTTCCTCCAAAAAGTTCTTGAACACCAAATCGCTAACATCAATATTTCTTGAGATATTGGGTTTTGAAGTTGAGGTAGTATTTCTACAATTTAGCTCAATAATCCATGACAATTCGACACTACCTCAAATTGAAAGCCCAATATCTCAAGAAATATCGACGTTACCGATTTGGTGTTCAAGAACTTTTTGGAGGAAATTGAATTTGCTACAAGTTTGTCATATTCACTTCTTCTTTACCTCTTGTTGTTTACGAGATAGGGGTAAAAAGCGAGAATTTCATGGACATATTGGGGTTACTGACCCGTACTACCTCGCTGGTGGGAGTTAGGGTTACACCGCAATGGACACTTTTGTAGAGCATTCAATTCTGAAGAAACTCTATCATTGCCCAAGATTGTGCCATAAAATGCCTCTGAGTTGTAGAGATTTGAAGAAAAATAATCAAAGTTCACGTGTATTTTATATGGGAAATCTTTATGCGTCTTGGTCTAGTACTAAATATTATTTTTAAGGGCTCCAATTTTCAGGGAATGTTTGTTTAGGTATTAGCCACAAAATTTCGAGGTGGGACTGAAAAAAAAAAATAGTCGCGAAAAAAAAGCACCCTAAATTGTATATGTATTTTATGCTTACGTTTTTTTAACTAAATATATTGCTTATTATACTTAGAATAGAATGCAAAAGTACATTAAAGTTTTATTTTTAAAATTTTTTTTATATTTTCTTGTATAACTATTGAACTTCGAAAATATTATGCAATTTTCGAAAAACGAGTAATCGATTTGATTAGATTGGGTCAAGTTATTGTTCTAATTAACAAAATCAGTAATTTATCTATCTTTTCTCATTTCGGAGATACAGGACTTAAAATATCTTTGAAGTGTATCTCTCGGGTATTTCAAATTATCTAAATTAATCCTTTTTAAAATTCAACATTTTATATTCCAAACGCATATTTCTCGAAAATCCCTCGTCCATCCATATGAGAATTACCCCAAACCGGCTAGAAATTAACTCACAAACACAAATTTATATGATGTGGTTTGCACCAGGGTACGGAAAATTACGTTCGCAAATCGAAAAAATTTAATTCCTCTCTTTCCAGACGTTCGCGAATCGAATTCAAATTTATAAAATTCGTAAACGAATTTTTCGAGGAGAACTTAGAGTTTTCAATTCATCCTCGAGGGTGAGTTAAATGATCTTTTTCAGATTTCATTCGCGAGCGAATATGAATGGAAAGGAATCATTCTTTTCAATTCGCTCTTTTCTCGTGCTTTTTGCTGTTCTTTTTTATTATTGGCGATGTGTCAGCTGTGAGGTAAAATCTTGTGTTTGGGTAGCTGCTGTTATATCTGTGTGCAGAGTGCAAGCGATTATAATCTCATAAATGGATCGACGCTTGTTTAAATTTTCGAAATTTGTCTGCTATGATAGGGATAGCAACATCTCGACGTGTTTACAATGCGGAAAAAAATTAAAAGGCAATTATTGGGAAACATCAAACATCACTGATAATCCACTCGTAGCAATTTTTAATAAAATCTTTGAAGTTTTATCATTTGTTCTTCTAGTTCTAATTTTCATAAAAATGTATTCCCTATTAAAATTTCATATTACTTCACACGTCAGTTTTTCTGGTTTTATTAATTTAATAAAGGCCACTATCGATCAAAACACCTCGTAATCAGATATTGGCAAAAAAGTTAATTCGAACCTGCTTTACAACATGGCGTATTACCCCCCTTTATTTTATAATTTCCTATTTTCTGTGGAAAGTAACTAAATAAAGGATTAATAATGTTACGTTACGGTTTTAGGAACTCCCCTGACCCCTCCGTAACGATCAGTAACGAACATACGAGCCCCCTCATCCCTTTGGAGTGTTACGTAATTTATGAATAGCCCCTAATCGGTTGTATCTAATTTGATTCGCAAATCATTTATTTGCGATTAATTCGCGAATGAATTAAATTTTCAGTTCTTGAAATTTTCGATACTATTCGTGAATCGAATTTTACTAGAAAAAGAATCAAATAATAAAATTCGTGAGCCAATCAAAAAATTTAATTCGCTTGCGATCCACTCGCAAACGAACGAATCAAATTTTTTGATTCTCCGTACCCTGGTTTGCACCCAGCAACACGCACAAGCAGGGCTCATCGCATTCAATTTTTTTTTTTTCATCTCTTTCCAGCGGGAAATGGGAGCACAACAAGATGCATTAGAGATTCTTTCTAAGGGAGGTTTGGAGTGCTTCCTTTTGTCTCCCTCTTCATTGTAATTTTAACACACGATGTCATCAGAAGGGAGCAGTGGATTCGGTAAGCTCTTCGTATCCTCTCTTTGGAGCACTTTCAAATGCATCGTTATAGGTTTCATGGATACCTGTATACTACGAAAACAAAATTTGCATCGTTCACTTTTTGCCACTATATTTTTAATTCACAGATATTAAGCCGTATTCTGTTTTCAAATTCAAAAAGAGCATAATATGTTCTAAATTACTGCTTCCTTATACCTCTCACAGGGAGCGCTCTCGGCATTTCCCGCTGGGTTGCTTATGCCCACAAACATGAACACATGCACAGTGGCCTTGGTAAAGACAAGTCATCAGGCCGCGCAGCTCGAGAGTTTTCGCACCCAATGTCCGGACATCAATCTAATAATATATTGCAATAAATTGTCGGTTAGTAGGGCTGAACTGTCATTCAACTCCTCCTGGCTCGATGAGCCAGCCTAGTTCTAACTTCCACATCAGCGGGGGGGGGGCACCAAGTAGTGCTTTCACCCCGGCGCTGGAAAGTCTAGAGCTGCCCCTGAGAAAGATCTACGGCCTCTATGAACTCTTGCAGTGGAAATGCTTTTAAATTCGCCGGCACCATGCACGTTTTAATGATTCATTCTTATGTAAGTGACACAAACTCAATATGCAAGAAGTCAATCTTTCCAATTAGAGGAACTACAATTTCAATTTTTTCAAAAAAAAAAAAAAAAAAAAAAAAAAATTAGAGGAACTACAATTTCCACATTTCCACAGAATATAGTCGTTAGAGTCAATCATTTTTATTACATCATCGTGAAGCCGCTAGTAGTGTGACAAAACCGTACGCATATAAATCGGGAGGCAGGTGTTGTTCACTATATCACTCGATTTAAATTATTTTATCATCAGTTTAAGCAAATTAAACAAACAAATTTGTTAGCACGATCACAACACGTCCGAACACTTTCACTTCAACTCTCTTTGAATGTTGCAAATATGTATTCACTAAATTACCGCACTTTTCCACGTCTATTAATTAATTAACAAAAAAAAAACAAAACTCACCTGCCATAAAGAACAAATGATGTGCCTCAATTGGCATAAACCTTTTCTTTTCTTTTCTAATCATCTTATTAAATTTATTTTTCGATTGAACTACAATACTTGCTATTGTTTCGGTAAAGGCACTTGGCACACTGACCGGCACAATTCGCAGTATTCTTGAGAAGCTCCCAAATTTCTCGGGTAGAGCGTGTGTCTTGTCTCTAGTTCTCTATTTCTCTCTAGAATTCAAATTCTCGCAAAAAAATTTGATCGGGTTTACGGGAAACGTATGTTGTGGTTTATTCATATTTAGATTTTTTTTTTTTTTCAGTTACTTAATTCCGGATGGGAAAAGCGATAATTAGTATTAATATGAGGATTCTGGACCACTTTCAGCGTTTGAAACTGCACCTGAATGTAGATGTTGTATTGACCGGCCGGAGGGTCATTGCTCGTGGGTATTCTGGCGCGGGGGCCTTTGAAAGTGCACCTAAATGTTGTGGTCAGTACCCCTGCGTTGATAAGGCGTTGATGGGTAGATGTAGATGTAGATTTCAAGAGGCGGACGACGATACCCAACACTTAGAACATGTGGTCCATTGTACATACCTCAAGCACAGACAACATTATATAGATATCTACTCTAGAGGAACAAAAACGGCCGTGTAGCTTTTAATTTTTGGCCTCTGAAATAAAACCAAAGAATATCGGCAACTAAAGAAAACGCTGCGACTTGTATGTTATACTGTTTATTCTCACTAGGTTCTTATTAAGAAAATGAAATACCTCAGAACCTCAAAAGACTGGCAACCCGTGGTCGAAAACGGTTTTAACGGAAACTGCAGTTAATTATGGTTCCAAAAAGGAGATACATCAACAAAGACTTTTTTTTCGATCCGCGATTTGAGAACGCTGTCACCATTTCAGGGACTAGAAAATTCCACACCTTTATACCAATGTCTGAGGGCATAATTATAAAACTAACAAATTATACCACGAGCTGTAAAGTATTTAAAATTACAAAATAAATTATACCAATTTTTTATTATCTCATTTTTATATTTAACTTTCCGACCGAAACCTTTTTATGGTTATTTAACCGTATTTCAAAATTTATGATAGTAAGCAGTAAGTAGCTAGTCAGACAGCCACACTAAGGAACCGCTTAGTACTACGCACCATGCGGCACCTTCGTACTTTAGTTTATATCTTTTAAATGAATCGAGATACCATAGTTTTTGGTAAAAATAAAAAATTTATAAAAATGCGAAGTTGGAAAAAATCAGATTTTTAATGTTAACTTTCGGTTTACTGTACGAAAAAAAAAATCCAATTTCAAATATTAACTAATTTCTAATAAAAACAATTAATATTCTCCAATAAACACGATTTACGTATTATTCAATCCATTTAATTAAATGTATTAATAGCATTCGAAAATACGTTCCTCAAATTTGTCCAATTCTTTAAAGTCTCATAAAGTAACTAAGCTAAAAAAAAAATAAAAAAATAATAATCATGTACATTTATTCAGGTCCCATAGAAGTACAATTAACCCAAGTATGAACAAAATCCAGTACTTGAAATTTTTTCACGCTTCACGTGAAATGCCTCTATTATTAAAATACTCCTAGAATCAAAAAAATACTGAAAATACGCAAAATATTGAGAATCAACCTTGATCTATCGCATGTCTTAACCCATTAATGCCTGAATAACAAAAAATTTTATGGCAACTTCGAGGCCCTAACTTTTATCGAAGGGGTGGTCAATTCTTGTCGAGACCAACTTTTCTAGACGTATTTTGAGTCGCCCGACACGATCCAACCAAAAAAAAAAGTGAAAAAAAAAATTATTATTATTGGTTTTTTGCAATATAACGTAAATAACGTAAATAACACGTTTTATGCACTTTATTGCAGTAAAAAGTTGCTTTTTCCCGACTAAATCAGTCGTTTTTCGAAAAAAAATGACGTGAAAAAGGTATTTATTTACATAATATTGCACAAAAACTATAATAATAATTTTTTTACACTTTTTTTTTTGGTTGGATCGTGTCGGGCGACTCAAAATACGTCTAGAAAAGTTGGTTCGAATGAGAATTGACCACCCCTTCGATAAAAGTTAGGGCCTCGAAGTTGCCGTACAATTTTTTTTTATTCTGGCATTAATGAGCTAATCAAATGAGATGCTTAAGTTCACCAAACGGAGCATGGGTTCAGGATGAACCTTAACAGGATTCCAAGAACTCGAATATATCTCAACTCAATAGTGTCAACAGAAAGTTCATTCATTAATGTGGCAGCCCAGCGGGAATTTTGGTCAGGCATTCCAACGGAAGTCATGTGGAAGCAAAGAAAATTGTCCACTATCAATTCCAAGTTAGTCGCATGGAAGCTAGGTCAAGGTGGAAGGATAAACGTGAACAAAAGCGCCTTGCGTATTTTCTCCACACTTTCGCTCTTTCCGATCGAATTCTTCGAAGACGCAATTCGTGAATGCCGGTTGAAAATGATTCATTCCTGTTTGTACTTTGAGTTGAGCCTGTGCGTGCAAATTTATCCCGTCTTAGGTGAGGAACTAGTAATTGATGGTTTGGACGACTTCACCGGCTTTCACTATCAGTATACATAATAGATAATAAATGGAAAGACTATTAGATACAATTTGTTTTAAATAACAATAACAAATTAAAATAAAATGGAATAAAAAAATTAAAAAAAAAAAAAAAAATTGTCAGTCATTGAGGACTGCCGACAGAATTGCAAACTTAACCCTTAACGGTCCGGACGTATTACAAGTTTACTTACCGTCAGGTCCAAGCTATTTTTCATACGAATATAAACTGTGTGGGGTAGGGCGGGGCTAGTTGAGCATAGGGGTAAGTTGGGCAATCGAAATATCTCAGAAACTATACACCGCATGCTAATGCATCACATTGCGGAAAGAAGCGGTTGCGGGGGGAACTCATCGCGCAACCGCCAGTGACGACTTGTCGATCGAGTGAAGTACAGGCACGCTTTGTTTATTTAGCGACCAAAAAGTAAAAAAATTGTGAATGGGAATATTTCTTCTACACGAGTCAAATATCATTCGTTTTCAATCAGGTAAGTGTTAAACTTCCATAAATTTAGTATATTTTTGGTATGTATAAAGGTTTTGGAAATAATTCTAACAGTTTTTTTATAACCTTACTTTTGTTTAAAATTTTTGGGTTGGGGTTAGTTGAGTAATAGTGACTTTTGTTTGTATTAATTGCAACAGCGACAACGATGATTAAGTTTCCAAGATCTCATTAATATTTTCTTTATTAGTATAAGCTTTATTGATAATTATATAAATGTTCAAGTCTGATTTTAAGTAGAAAGACAGTTCTAATCCAAAAGTTAAGCTTAAGATATGTTGAGTTTTTGTTGATTCATTTTTTTTTTTAAAATATTAGAAGAAAATTACTTTTAGTTTCAGTGTTATGCCGCTAAAATATTATAAATAAAAAGTTGATTGTAAAACAGAAATTTTATTTCATGTCTAGTAAAAATTGAACCCATAATTTGGCTAGAATTTCTAACTGCTCAATTTACCCCATACCCTTGCTCAACTTACCTCGCCTGTGGGGTACGTTGAGTATCTCTGACTTTCTTCATTTAAACGGCTGTAGCTCTTAAATGCGATTTGTTAGAAAAAATTATTATGGACACTTTTGGAAAGGGATAACTTACTTACTCATCAGTATGCATAACAAGCCATTAAGACTTATCGTTGAGGAGCTATGACCGCTCAAGTGAAAAGTTGCTCAACTAGTCCCGCCATACCCTACTGAACATTTTTATATCAAGTATAGAAAACAATATTTAGTAAAAATTTATCAGGATGATAGGATAATAAGGTGATTTAGGTTTTATTATCTTTTAAGGTATTGTACCCTTTAAAGCACTTTCCAATATGTATCCCTGGTTTGCGTATGCAAGTATCGCAATAAATAATAATTTATCCATCTTTTCTCCTTTCGGAGATACAGGACTTAAAATATCTTTGAAGTGTATCTCTCGGGCATTTCAAATTATCCAAATTAATCCTTTTTAAAATTCAACATTTTTTATTTCAAACGCAAATTTCTCGAAAATCCCCAAACCGGCTAGAAATCCATTCCAGGTTACGGAAAAATTCCGTTCGCGAATCGAAAAAATTTAATCTCTTTCCATTCGTTCGCGAATCGAATAAAATTTATAAAATTCGTGAACGAATTTTTCGAAGTTTTCAATTCATCCTCGAGGATGAGTTAAATGATCTTTTTCAGATATCTCATAAATGGACCGACGCTTGTTAAATTTTCGAAATTCGTCTGCTATGATAGGAATAGCAACATCTCGACGTGTTTACAATGCGGAAAAAAAATTAAAAGGCAATTATTGGGAAACATCAAACATCACTGATAACCCCCTCGTAGCAATTTTGAATAAAAGATTTTATTAATTTAATAAAGGCGACTATCGATCAAAACACCTCGTAATCAGATATCGGCAAAAAAGTTAATTCGAACCTACTCTACAACATGGTGCAATGTCATATAACATATTATCACGAGCCTTTAATACATATTTAACGTGCGTCGGCTTTCAGTATATTCGATTTGACAGTGGTCAGCAAAGCAAAAATTATGATGAGTTTTTGACCTCCTAGGGCTTTTACTACCCCATTGGGGTTTCTAAGGGGGGTTATCAGACCCGCTCTACAAGACAGTGCAAAAAAATGTCGTGTCACATGTCATGTTGTATGTCACATCACGTGTTATGAGCCGTTATATGCTTGCTATGTTGTTGGCTAGTGGCTACCTACAAGGGGCCATTCCTAAATTACGTAACGCTAATTTTTAGAAATTTTAACCCCCTCCTCCACCTTTATAACGCTCCGTAACACAGCCTTTAGCCCCCCCCCCCCCCTTCTAAGTTGCGTAACGAAAAATTGTATTACTCCCCTTCCCCCCTTTTTATTTTATAATTTCCTATTTTCTGTAGGAAGTAAGTATAAATAAAGGATTAAGAATGTTACGTAACGGTTTTAGGAACCCCCGGGACCCCTCCATAACGATACTAGAAAAAGAATCAAATAATAAAATACGTGAGCGAATCAAAAAATTTAATTCGCTTGCGATCCATTCGCAAACGAACGAGTCAAATTTTTTGATTCTCCGTACCCTGGTTTGCACCCAGCAACACGCGCAAGCAGGGCTCGTCGCATTCAATTTTTTTTTTTTCATCTCTTGCTCATGCCCACAAACATGAACAGACACTGTACAGTGGCCTTGGTCAAAAAAATCATCAGACAGCGCAGCTCGAGAGCTTTCGCGCCCAACGTCGTATCTAAGAGTTTTGTGCGTTCGGCGGAGAGTTGCGCTTCTTATCAGATTCATACATATTTTACCTGCTTGTTGTTCCCAAAATTTCAAATTAAATATTTTAGTGTACAATAAATGATAATATGATAAAATTACAAAATTAATATTGCCGGTTACTAGGGCTGAACTGTCATTCAACTGAGCCCCATTAGCCAGCTTAGTTCTAACTTCCACATAAGGGGAACCCAAGTACTACTCGCACCCTGGCGCTGGAAAGTCTAGGGCCGCCCGCCCCTGAGAGAGATCGACGGCCGGCCCCAATGAACTCTTGCAGTGGAAATGCTTTTAAATTCGCCGGCACCATGCACTATATGTTTTAATGATTCATTTTTATGTAAGTGACACAAATTCACTATGCAGCAAGTCAATCTTTGCGATTAGAGCACCTGCAGGAGACGTACTACAATTTCCACATTTCCACAGAATATAGTCGTTAGAGTCAATAATTTTTATTGCATCATCGTGAAGCCACTAGTAGTGTGACAAAACCGTACGCATATAAAACGGGAGGCAGGTGTTGTTCACTATATCACTCGATTTGAATTTTATCATCAATTTAACCAAATTAAACAAACAAAATTAGAACGATCACAACACGTCCGAACACTTTCACTTCAACTCTCTTTGAATGTTGCAAAAAAAAAAATAATAATTATTCACTTAATTACCGCACTTTTCCGCTAAAATCATTATACCGATAATTACGTCCACCAGTTTACAAAAGGGTATAAAATTATAAATTATAAATATAAAACAAAACAAAACTCACCTGCCATCAAGAAGAAATGGTGTCTATCAATTAGCATAAGGCTTTTCTTTTCTTTGCCAATCATCTTATTTAATTTATTTGTCAACTGAACTATTTGCTTACTACGTATTGTTCCTCTAAAGGCACTGAGACAACTGGCCGATGGATTTCAATCGGCAATTTTTTAAATAAAATCTTCCAAATACATGATCGCGCCTTATCTCTAGTTACCCCAATTAAAGAGAAAAATTGCACTCAACCGTGTATAAATCTTGACCAGCCGTAATTAGCGCTGAGACATATTTTGTGGCCACCTAGATATTAAGATTTTATTGTGTTCTTATATAAATAACGAAATTTGCGTTTGCATGCGTCTGATCAGGTCAGTCACTTAAGTTTGCTGCTAGATTTTACGGCGAGCCAAGTGGCTGCAAAATCTCGTGCTGCGCTCATATGTTCTGGATGGGAAAATTGATCACGTTATCTATAATATCGACTTAAATCTATATCTATCTATAATTATCGACTTAAATCCTTTCTTGCTTGAACTAATGTTTGATTTCTACTGATAAAATTACTTTTGGTTCCGATTACTCGTCAATAACATAATGTGATTATTATTTATATATACTTACTAGCTGGGTTACCCGGTTTCACTCGGCGTTGGGTAAATACTTACTAATTAAACACTTCTCAAATGTTCTAGTTTGTTATATCCTAGAGATTGTTTCAACCCGAAAACCCTTTTATGGATCCGCCATCATGAATTGACAAATCTTAATAACATTCAAAAAAAATGGCCTTGAAATAATCATTGTACCAATTTTCATTAAAATCCGTTAAAATCGAGAAATTTTGGTCGCCATTTTGGATCCACCATCTTGAATTTGGAAATCTTGCTAGTATTCGAAATTAGTGGCCTCAGAATAATCATTGTACTAATTTTCTTTAAAATCTATTCAAATCGAAAAATCTTGGTCGCCATATTGGGCATCTTGGATTTGTAAATTTTGATAACATGCAGAACCAGTTTTTAATCCGCCATCTTGGATTTCTAAAATTTGATAATATGCAAAATCAGTGACCTCAAAACAATCATTGTACTAATTTTCATTAAAATCCATTGAAATCAGGAAATCTTGGTCGCCATATTGGATCCGCCATCTTGGATTTCTAAATTTGGACAGCGGATTTTAAATCACCATTCCGCAAAACCCCTATGTACCAATTTTCATGAAAATTGCTTCAAATTTAAAATTTTCAGCCGCCATCTTGGATCCGCCATTTTGAAACCCTATGTATTATCCGAAAAAAAATTAGCCTATATGTTAAGTTGGAATATGTGCTACCTTTGGACAAAAAATGAAAAATATCGATGCAAGCGTTTAGGCGTGATTGAGCAACAAACAAACAAACAAACAAACAAACAAACGAACAAACGAACTTTCATTTTTATATATACATATATAGGGATAGGGATTGCTAGATTAAATAATATTAGCTGTTATTTGTTTATCACGTGATATTTAATGTTTTTCAAAGAATTTAAGAATAATTTAAAACAAGTATTAAAATGATTGTAACATAAATATTAATGATTTAAATTTTTTAATTAGCATTACATTCATTTAGGGCCTGTCCGAATCCAAGTCTTCCTCTTTGTCTCACTATAATAGTTCGTGACGTCTCACCGAGCTAAGCTCTTTCCAAATTCAAATCTAAATCAGTGAGTTTCGCTATATTTTATAGTATAACAATTAAACCCCGATTGCTTTATGAACGAGTCATCGTTTGTGTTGCCTTGGTGAGATATATTGAATGAACAGGTGCCGCTTCCTCAGAAATAACGAGGCGCTGGTAAATTTGCAAGGGAACTAGGACGCATTTTTCGTTGTCATGACAAGTTCAAGTTTTATTTATAGTTATAATAGTAAAATTATGACAAGATTGCATATTAAAGCGGGGAGGTAGTATAAAAGTGGGTAGGTAGTATAAAAAGCTAAAAATTCGTATGACGTGATTTGTAGATGATCCCTATGTAGTACGTGGACCGACGACGACGGCTTAAAAAGATAGAGTGTTTCGAGGAGGCAAGATGATCTCATTATTATGACACGTGGCTTCTGTCGTTCGACATGCCGCGAATTGTACTGTAAAGGTGGAAACTCAGGAGAGCTTCCAATGGAAGAGCGGAAAAAGCGTTCAAAGAGCGAAGTTGGCGAAGTGCCAGGTGCCACGCTGAAAATTCGAAGTGTGAATTATAAACGAAGGGGGACTTTGTAACATCCCTATACATACATATGGGTAATTCTTTTACAAACCGTACGGATTTACGGATTCTATATCGAAAAATAAGAGATACGTGTCCGAGAATTTTTTTATGTTCCGCATATTTTCGATAATACTAGTGATCGAAAATGTGAGAATAATGAATTTTTTGGCTTGGAGACTCATTTTCAAAAATTTATAACTCTGGTCTTATTTGAGCTACAAACTTCTCTTTTTTTTTCTTTTTAAATCTAAGGGACTGAGTTTTGAGAAAAAAATATTTTTAATAATAATTATTAACAAATTCACATTGTTATTAACGATTTAATTGTTTAAATCAATTTTTAACAATTGCCCCCACCTCGTAGCAAGTTTTTAGTATTTTTATTGTATACTCCGTCATATTTTACATAACAAAAATGTTTTCAAAATATGGTACGACCACGGAAATGAAAAGAGCGGAAAAGTTAACGACCGACTATGGTGAAGTCGATTAAGGCAAGGTCAAGTGTGTCATGGTCAAGGTCACATCCGGGGGCAAAACTTCTGCTCTTTCCAAATCCGCAGTAACAATGCAGGTTCTCCTTTAAAGAACCATCTTGACCTTGATATGACCTTCAAGGTCATGGTCAAGGTCATAGTCGGACGTTAACTTTTCCGCTCTTTCCATTTCCGTGGTCAAAAACATGGTTTCCCCTTCAAAAAACCACCTTGACCTTGATATAGCCTTCAAGGTCATTGCCAAGGTCATGTTCAAGGTCAAGGTTGTGGTCAAGGTCACATTTGGACGCAAAACTTCCACTCTTTGCAAATCCGCAATAACAATGCAGGTTCCTCTTTAAAGAGCCATTTTGACCTTGATATGACCTTCGAGGTCATGGTAAAGGTCATAGTTGGACGTAGAATTGTCCGCTCTTTCCATTTCCGTGGTCAAAAATAAGGGTTCCAATTTAAAAAAGTCAACTTGACCTTGAAATGACCTTCAAGGCCATGGTCAAGGTCAAATCTAAGGTCACCATTGAATATCTGAGGAAAATTCCTAAAACTTTTGTCTACAACTTTTTGCTCCAAAATGCATTCCTCGAAAGTTATTTAGCCGTTTCCATACTTTTGGATCACCCTGTATATATAAATTGCGGTTTTTTTGCGCTTTTTGTTTTTTAAGAATTAAAATTATAGAAATGACGAATTTCTTAGTGTTTCCTTGACATTTTCTCGGTAATGTCATTGGATTTCATTTAAAATTAGCAATATACAGGGTGGGCCATAAGGGTGTTGGCGATTTGAGATTTAAATTTCTTGGAACCACGCTGCGCGGGGTGGCGGAGAGTTATATCGATAGACGCGTCACTTCTCGGAAATTTAATCGCCATGGAGCCGTACACGGGAGCGCAGCCAGAAAGCGACTTAACTTTGTTAATCTGATGCTCGGCCGATTCATCAATTTTCATAACGCGATGTTCAGTGACGAGGCGAATTTCCATGTTAGTGGTGCCGTCAATAAGCAAAATTGTCGATTCTGGTCCGAGAACAACCCCCAACACCTGCATGAACGGCCACTTCATAGCCCTAAAGTTGTCGTGTGGGCTGCAATATCGTCAACCGGTATTGTCGGGCCATATTTTTTCGAGGACGAAAGAATGTGCGCAGTGTCGGTGAGCGCCCACAATTATTGCGATATGATAAGGGAGTTCTTGGTTCCAGCCCTGCAAGAATTTCAAGGCAATACCTCGATGATGTGGTTTCAACAAGATGGTGCCAAATGTCATACGGCTAGGGTATCAACAGACCTGCTGAAAGAAATGTTCCCGGGAAAACTCATTTCAATAAGGGGGGATATTGAATGGCCCCACGCAGCCCTGATCTCACGCCATGTGATTTTTTTTTATGGGGCTACCTTAAATCGGTGGTCTACGAGAATAACCCGAGAAATTTGGAGCACCTCAAAAGGAACATTATCCGAGAAATTCACAATATACCGAGAACAACGTTTCGCCGACTTTTCCAAAATTTGCGACTTCGGTTTCAAGAGTGCCAAACAGCTGAGGGACGTCATTTAAACAACATTGTTTTTAAGTCATAAAATTTCCAAGATTTCCAATTTCCAAAAATACAAAGATTTTTTTATACATTTCGTAGTTTTTTTATAATTTCATATTCAAATCGCCAACACCCTTATGGCCCACCCTGTACTATCAGTTTTACACTGATAAGTTTAAAATAAGGTTAGGTTTTCACGTACTTATTTTTATGAGTTCTGTATACTCGAGAACTTTAATATTCAGTTTTTAATCGCTATACATAGCAATCTTAAAGTTGTAATGGTTAAATTAAAAAAACACATAATATAAGCTTAGGTTTTACTATGACAAAGTGAAACTGATTTTTCAAATATTTATTTTTAAATTAAAACAAAATAAATATTTATATTTGGTACTACAGTTAGAAAGCCTATATTCTCAGTATTATATGTAAAAAATTTCATAAAGATATGTCAACAAACAAAAATGTTACAGATTTATGACACGAAAATGTCCCGCTGGGTTTACTATGCGACGTCTATCACCTCGTTCTTAAAATCTAAAAAATCGTTGGGAGAAATGACGACATAAAACTCCAATACAAAAAATGCTGCGATTCCAAAAAGAATGCGCGGGTTTATTGTCGCTCGCCTGAATGGCTGGCGAAATTTTCTGGCGTATGAAGAGAAAATCAGCCGATTAAAGTCAGCCCAAGGTCGTACGACGGAGTATTTTACTGAGGATCATTATGTTCAATGGGAAGAACGCTTTTATGATTCATCAGATCTCCAATTCTGGATGACTTGCAAAGATTTCATTATCTGAAAACTACACTGGTAGGAGAGGCAGCACGTGTTATCAAACAATTAAGTATCGAGCGCGCGAATTATACAATATCAGCATGGAAGACATTGACCGAACGGTACGAAAATAAGCGGATTCTTGTCTCGTCTCTTTTAAAAACCTTTATCTCTCAAGCAAAAGTTTGCGTAGAGTCGGAAAGTGCACTTAAAAGCGACATCACAAACGAGTGATTCGCATCGCTGACCAATTTAGAAGTAAACATCTTGAACAGCATCATAATCCACATTCTTTCTGCAGAAATCCATAAGAAATGGGGAGAATCGATCGGGGACTCTACTGACAATTCCACTTGGAAAGAATTGCAAAAATTCTTAGAGCTTAGGTTCAGAATGTTGTAAGAAGCTGTCGCTGGGGAAAATCAAAGTCGCATCCTCCTAATGCAAGTGCACCCAACAATATGCGGCATGAATTTAATAAGCTAAGAATGCAAAACTTCCATACGGCCGAAACCACGTGTTAACTTGATAAGAGCTCATTTCTTTCTTTTTCGACGTTACGCTGCCATCTAAAAATACATCAAGAGCCGAAAATAAATAAATAAAATCGCGAGCTGTCCGATAATCAAGCATCTAGAGGCAACACGCAAAGCGCCTGCATTGAAAGCTGTGGGCACGACAATATGTAAGATCTGGTGGAGTCTCCAAGAGGCGCGAGCACTGATTGACTCACTTTCGCGCTTCGTCACATGAAATTATATCAACAATCACTGGCGTCGGGAATAAAAATATGTCTCTGCGATCGCCTTTGACACGTTAATTAGCTAATATGATAATAGGAGCAGAAAGTCCACGCATATTGCTAGAGGGAGTTAAAACAGGGCCAATTGGTACGTCTATTGCCCATAATGTAGAATCACAGTAGAGATAGTATAAATATAAATTCATAGGGTCACTCTATAAGAAAGTAAAATATATTTTGAGATTAGTTAAGCATTTTTCAGTGCATGTGTCCTACCAAAGAACGTATAATGTTACATGTGTTATGTGTTATATGTTCTTTGATATTACCAAAGAATATCGAGTTACAAAGAATGATCACTCCAAATTTAAGACGAATAAGACCGAATTTCTAATGCAAATCGCTTAATACGGAAAGCACCGGCAATAGTGGCAAATTCCGAAAACACGCGTAAAACACGACTTCACCGGGCTACTTGGATGCGCCGCCAGACGGCACGTGTCGTCTTCGAACGGAAGTGCGAAAGAGAGCAGAGGCAGAGGGGAGGCAAGGAATTTCTCTCTTCTCTCTGCCATTTAATGAATCAGCTCAGCTCAGCACAGACAGAGGATGGGACTTTGGACGCTCGCTTTAGGGCCAAGGACGCTCGTGTTGCCTTCTCGTCGGGTCGGGGGGCTTATAAAAAGGCATGCGGCATGCGCCACTCCGCGCACTGACCCAAAGCAGTCGTGTATTATCGCGAAGCGAGCGCAGCCGAATTTCTACGATAATCAGAAGAAATTCCTTGTGTACCTCAGCGCAGGTGTTTCCTCTTTGACCGTGAATTGGTTTTTTTATAAATGCGTTTTTTGCAAGTTAAGGAGATAGGTTCAAAGCAAAAGGTTTAGCCGGATAAGTATGACGAGCCTGCCTCCAAATAGGAACCTACATATATCGAAACTTATCTTTTAATATCGACTTGATGTACAAACACAATTTATGCACATTTCGCGACCAGCTTTCGTTTTGACCTTGAGATATGGGAAAATATAACCGTACGCATGACTATTATTCAAAGTAATATATCTCAAAAACTAATTAAGCTAGAAAGTTGAGACCAATGCGAGGCCTTAGGTTACATTACATAGTATATCATATAATTTTTTTAAATTTTTAGAATAACTTTTAATATAAAAAAATATATAAATAATAAATTATAATTTTTTTTTCGTATTCTCTAAGACTTACACTCACGAAAATAATATATGTTATGCTCCTTTATGTGCACTATTAGTCATAAAAATTGCGTGAGAAAAAAATTGGTGTAACACTTCGAAAAAAAATATAAAATAAATTTCAAAGCGAAAGCTGGTCTCGAAATGTTCAGTTCATACATGAATTCTGTTTGTACATCAAGTCGATATTAAAACATAAGTTTCTATATAGGTTCCCATTTGGGAGCCGACTCGTCATATTTATATGGCTAAACCATGTACAAACAAATTTTTCCATAAAGTAAAAGGGAAAGGGACGAATGTTTTTCAGCTGAAGTGTAAGCTTGCAAATTCCCGCGGGGAAACGCACGAACTACTTTTTAGCACCCGCGAGACAGATCGCGTTGCACGCGCCGGTAGTTGCTACCCAATCGCTGGCTAGGAATGCAATAAAAATATCGGCCCGACCGCGCTATACACGACTCAGTCTGCAGGGTCTTTGCAAATCGGGTCTTGCAGATTGGGTCACCTGTAGTAGCCGCCTTAATGGCCCATCCTGTACTCTCTAATCTATGGGGGAAACAGTGAAGTTCTCTCTTCTCTCTGCCATTTAATGCATCAGCTCAGCTCGGCACATTGGACCTTGGACCTTTGCCAAGGGGGCTCGTCAGCTCGCGTCGGCATGAGTTTGTTAGTCTTTAGCTGTTAAGCTAAGATAAGATAGCAAATAAAGCTCTTTTCAAAAGCGTTCTTCGTGCGCGAGATTTACTCCCTCGTTTGGCTGTGTTTATTTTTAGAACTGCCACTGGGAAATCCAGTCAGCTGTTCCCAACGAAGTCATTCAGTAGTACAGTCAAGTCTCCTATAACGCGATTGATTCGTACCGCGTTATATGGAAACCGCGCTATGAGAGACTTCAAATTAATTCAAATCAGGATATGCGTTCTATGGAAACCGCGTTTTGAAAAACATAGAAATAAGATAAATCAGAATAATCTATACCGCGTTATATGGAAAACACCACCGCGTTCTATGGAAACCGCGTTATAAGAAACTCAGAATTAATACAAATTAAATGATTTGTACCGCGTTATATGGAATCTCAGAAATAAATAAATTCTATATAAATCAGACCTATATAAAAACTGCATTCTCAAAGTAACAAGTTGTGACTGAGACGGTTAATAAATAAAATTTTATATTAGAAATGACAATGAATATGTAGATTTTTACATATTTAAATTTTGGTTTAATGACTATTAGAATTGACAAACAGGGGAATACACCACAAATGTTAACTATGTACATTAGGGTGCTTTTTTTCGCGACTATTTTTTTTTTTTCAATCCCACCTCGAAATTTTGTGGCTAATACCTAAACAAACATTCCCTGAAAATTGGAGCCCTTAAAAATAATATTTAGTACTAGACCAAGACGCATAAAGATTTCCCATATAAAATACACGTGAACTTTGATTATTTTTCTTCAAATCTCTACAACTCAGAGGCATTTTATGGCACAATCTTGGGCAATGGTAGGGTTTCTTCAGAATTGAATGCTCTACAAAAGTGTCCATTGCGGTGTAACCCTAACTCCCACCAGCGAGGCAGTACGGGTCATTGACCCCAATTTTTCCACGAAATTCTCGTTTTTTGCCCCTATCTCGTAAACAACAAGAGGTACAGAAAAAGTGAATATTACAAACTTGTAGGAAATTTAATTTCCTCCAATAAGTTCTTGAACACCAAATCGCTAACATCAATATTTCTTGAGATATTGGGCTTTGAAGTTGAGGTAGAGTAGAATTTTCATGGATTATTGAGCTAAATTGTAGAAACACTACCTCAACTTCAAAGCCCAATATCTCAAGAAATATTGATGTTAGCGATTTGGTGTTCAAGAACTTATTGGAGGAAATTGAATTTCCTACAAGTGTGTAATATTCACTTTTTCTGTACCTCTTGTTGTTTACGAAATAGGGGCAAAAAGCGAGAATTTCATGGAAAAATTGGGGTCAATGACCCGTACTACCTCGCTGGTGGGAGTTAGGGTTACACCGCAATGAACACTTTTGTAGAGTATTCAATTCTGAAGAAACCCTACCATTGCCCAAGATTGTGCCATAAAATGCCTCTGAGTTGTAGAGATTTGAAGAAAAATAATCAAAGTTCACGTGTATTTTATATGGGAAATCTTTATGCGTCTTGGTCTAGTACTAAATATTATTTTTAAGGGCTCCAATTTTCAGGGAATGTTTGTTTAGGTATTAGCCACAAAATTTCGAGGTGGGACTAAAAAAAAAAAAATAGTCGCGAAAAAAAAGCACCCTAATGTACATACAAAAATTCAACAAATCGAATAAGTGTTCCCATAGATAAACTTTTCAAGCCATTTGAGTTGTTGAAATGTTCTTGTATCAGAAACGCGTTATAAAGAGAGCGTGTTATAGGAGACTTGACTGTATATTCTAGTCAAAAGGTCCGGGAATGAAAACAAGGTGACTTTTAATAAAAAATATTTTTGTTAACTCGAAATAAAAAAAGTTATAAAGTGAACTTAAAAAACGGCGTTTTATTTATTCTTTGCTAAATTAATCCTCCAACTTTTTACGGTTAATCTCGAAGATTACCTTCTTCTTAGTTAGAATCAGGAAGGAATTGGAGATTTCCGTCTTATTTTTATTTTATTTTAATTTTTAGGAAGGAATTTGAGATTTCCTTCATCTTTTTATTTAATTAAATTTATTGGAAGGAATTTGATGTTTCCTTCTTTTTTTTGTTTATTTAATTTCTTCACTCTTCTTCTGTTGTCTGTTGTCTGGCTCCACGTTAATATCTTACCTGGTTCTGTTCTTTTCATATCTTCAATTTTATTGAATTCAATTTTATTTAAACAATTATTTAAAGAATTTATTATTTGGTTAGATCTTTATTAATTGAATTCCTATGATAGAGGATAAACAAAACTTACATTTGGCTAATTACGAACAATACAAATACAACAACTATATTCCCAGTGGGAGCCGGGATCGTACAATAAGCTCCTTTCCTTATAAATAATAGTTTTCAGATTTTGTCTTCCAAAAGTCTTTTTTAAAACGCCCATATTTTTCTAGGACTTTCTGTAACACATAAAGTATAAATTCCAGCGGGATTCTATTCACAAGCCTAAATACTAGTAACTAAACCTAAAAAACATTTTATTTTTAATATTTTTGTCATTTTATAGACATTTTTCTGAAAAATCAAAAAACACCACAACAACATTTTTTTGGAGGTAAACTACCCCTGTATATAAAAGTAGGGGTATGTAACATAATATTTTTAAAGGTTTAGTTACTAGTATTTTTCATAACGAATCGAATGTATTTTGAATTATTAAAATCCGTTGAGTAGTTTTCGAGTTACAGATGCGGGCAAATTAACAAATTTAATTTCGAGAAAAGCGCGTTTAAAGTTTTTGTTATATAATTTTTGCATATAAAACGCGTAGAGGTACCGTTACAAATATAGGTATAACTTTTTTCCTGTACCGATTTCTTAAAACGGTAAACAGTATTTCTGTGATGTTAAAGAACACTTTTATGTAAAAAAATTGTTTTTCAATAATGAAACGAAAAGTTCCCTTAAATAATAATTTTCAATTTCAATACTTCCGAATAACCCAATAAATGGTTTGGATTTTTTCCGAGTTTTGGGCCTAATGCGGCTTAAAAATGGAACGAGGAAAAGCTAAAATTAAGAAATGTGTAAGACAAATTAGTTTGTCTTACCTTATCACAAGTAAAATTATATATACTTGATTCATATTTTTTGTACTTTTTGGCAGCTGGATTTTTAAAACATGCAAAATAAAATTAAAAGATATACAGGGTGACAAATGGAAAGTAAGTAAGAAAGAAAGACTAAAGTATGCTTATGTCTTTTCCCCTCTTATATGTCGTAGAAGGTTGAACCCCCGTAGTTAAATCCTAGAGTGTTGCCAGTTTCTGTTGAGACGTCATAAAGAGAAATACGGATACTTTAAAATGAGTAACTGTTAGATATACAAGACTGGCAACGCCAATTTACTATTTATTACGTTACTCATATTCTAAATTTAACATTGTACTGAGTTTAGTCGGTAATAAACCGTCATATAGTAAAGTCGTCTTTACGTCTCTAACAGTAACCTTACAAACGAAGAAAAATCGAGTGCTTTTATTCTAGAAGTAGAAACTATACTGAAGCATATAGAGGCCTTCATACCAAGTTTGGAAGTAAAAATGTAGCCAGCCAAAACACTCTCAGAAAGTAAGAATTAAAAAAAGTATTTGATTTAGTCGCATGACCGCATTTATTAATAATATTTTCAAGCATTTATGTAAATATCATAGTTATCCCCTGGCAAAAGTGTCTGATTCAACTGGAAGTAATTTCAAATAAAAATGACATCTTTACTGAATTTATACGTATTTTGATTTGATGATGATGATTAATGAAAAACTGATACGATTTTTGAAATCAGCGACCTCAAAAACATAAGTAATGACTATCCACATGCACTATGTTTCCAAAGAAAATATTTTTTGTTGTAATCGTGGCCATATTGGATCCACCATCTTGAAAATTTTTGTTACTAAAATTTGTATGTACTCTGTTGTTGTTGTATATTCCAAAGATATAGTATGAGTAACTTTAGAACGTCATTTCTAAGAATAAATTAGTACTAAGTTTATGAAAAATTGAACAGTCGATGCTTTAATTAAAGCAAACTGCAATAATTGAAATTATTCCAAAGAACTTTGGGTTATCCATTTGGAGTCGTGCTTCCGACTCTCGGAAAAATAAATGCTTGCCGGGAGCACAATACATCAAACAACAGTAAACATGATTTTCAGCTAAGAAATTTTCCTGAGTAAAATTAAGATTTTTTAGCAGATTTTTTTCATGCTCCCTTCAAAAGCTCACCATGTACGAAAGTGCTCCGCGAGTAAAATCACATCTGCGAGTATGCGGCGAAAATAATTTCAGAAAATAATTTCACATAGAAAAGTTCCCCAAGAAGAATCTCATACCGATAGTGAACGAAAAAAATACCATACCGAAAAGTGCCGCGAAGAAAATCATATCTGTGAATGTGCGGCGAAAAAAGTGTTTATTCACAACTTCAAAATATTGCGAAATAACTTTCTCAGGTAATAATTATTTTTTGATACTGTTACAAAATAATAAAAAACTATTTATGAATTTGAAAGACGACTTATTTGAAAAAAAAAAAAAAAACACGAAATGTAGCCTTAGACAATAAAAATAATTGATGAGTACTGGCACTGAGTTTTGCCTCGTCAGCTAATTGGTTGGGATTTCATTGTATTCAGGGTGTCCAAAACCACCCGTCCACCCATTCTAAATCGGCCAAAAACTGTTTTTCTCCAAGGCGATTACTCTCCTTAAATAAAGTGGGTACGCTCTATCGATTGGCGCTATTTTCAGCTTCCGATTTCGACCGAAAGTGCGTTATTTAGACCAGAAGTATCTTTTTTAAAATTGAATTTGTACATTTTGATCTCGAATTCGGATTCCATGATGAAAAATACATAACTTTTATTCGAAGCATTTTTCGAAAAAATAACGTTTTCGCCCTCTAAATGACCTTTGAAGTTTTTTAAACCGGAAGTAGACCTTTAACTCCGGAATTGCAATATTTTACAGCGAATTCACATTCTACGTCATAACCTGTGCATGCTGGGTTTAAATCAGCCCCCTGTCACTCTCTATAAAGCCTTAATAAAAATGTGGATGCTTACTGTCGCTGCCGTACACTAATCCACGAGATGGCGCTAATGGTACTTGTAGGCGAAATAAGCGCCAATTCAAGGTTTGATATTTATCGAAATTTTATTTGACATTAAATTAATAAATATTTTATTAATAAATATTTTATTAAGTTAATTCATAATATTTAAAAGTTAATAATGTTCAAAAGTTCCGCTATCGTTCGCCTACAAGTACCATCAGCGCCGCGTAGCGGATGGGGCAATAAAAATTCGTCCTTGAGCACAAGTGACAGAGGGCTGGTTTAAATAGGGACTTTATTGCCTCCACCTCCTACCGGAAAGTGGGTTTCTTCGCCAGAAGTAGACTTTCAACCGCACATATTTATGTTTTGAACATAAATGAGTATTTTATTTATTCTTTCCATTAGTTCAGCTGGCCCGATGCGAATGTGAATTCGCCTTAAAAAACGCATTTCCGCCGTTAAAAGGTATACTTCGGGTCTGAATATTCCACTTCCGGTAGGAGGCGGAAGTGATAATGTCCCCATTTAAACCCAGCATGCACAAGTTATGACGTAGAATTCGCTGTAAAATATTGCAATTCCGGATTCAAGGATCTATTTCCGGTTTGAACAACTTCAAAGGTCATTGAGAGGGCGAAAATATTATTTTTTTGAAAAGTATGTCGAATGAAAGTTATGTATTTTTCATCGTGGAGTCCGAATTCGAGATCAAAATGTGCCCATTAAATTTTAAAAAAAAGATACTTCCGGTCTAAATAATGTACTTCCGGTCGAGATCGGAAGCTGAAAATAGCGCCAATCAATAGAGCGGACCCACTTTACTTAAATGGAGCAATCGCCTTGGTGAAAAAAAAGTTGTTGACCTGTTTAGAAGTGGTGGACGGGTGGTTTTGGACTGTATATTCTTTTAATAAATATTTGATTATTATCATAGTCAAAAAATAATTCGTACAATTTAGAAAAGAGCATTAGTGAACAGAATTGAAACCATGGTGGTCAATTTTATACAACTACCAGGGAATAAATATTTTTTTTTTAGTGTTTTCATTAATTAAATATTCTTGAAAGTCAAATTTACAATTTGGTGAAGAATTACTGTATTTAGATTTTTTTACTTTTGACGCTTTTGACACATCATATCATCAAAATGACGCGTTGGATTGGCATTAATCCTTTTAGGCATATTTGTACATTACTCGTTTACATTTTCTGCAAATGTGGTCTTGATCGTCCGAGATATTAATGAATTAGGAGCAATTTTTGATATCCATATATCGAGGGCGGATGGATGAATCTATATCGAATTTTTCACGCATATTTTTACTGATCAACTGAAAAGCCTATAGTTATTAGTATTGAACTCATGGAAAGAAAACATTTCGTGACAGAATTTTAATTTTTTGTATTTTTTATGCATTTATAAAAGGAGAAAAAGCAGCCAAAGATTATAAAAGTCGTCAACATCGAAATTCTTTATTAGATGCTCATTTTGCAGCTCAGATAGTAGTCGAAAATCGAAATGATCTTTCCGAAAATTTTTCTTACCATTTTGATGGCCTTGGGGGCTACTGCAAAAATATTCGACACCTGCTCACTTGCCTCGGAGTTGAGGCGAGTTGGGGCTTCGGAGGAGGAATTGGGCGACTGGATGTGCCTCATCGAGTTCGAGAGCACCTTCAACACGTCCGCAATCGGCTCCCTGAACCAGGACGGAAGCGAAGATTGGGGCCTCTTCCAGCTGAACGACAGGTACTGGTGCAAGTCGGAGACGAGACCTTCTGCGAATGTCTACAAGATTGCGTGTCGTGATCTGCTCTCTGACGACATTCGGGCGTCTTTCAATTGCGCGCTAAAGGTTAAGAAGGAGCACGGATTCCAAGGATGGGTTGCGTGGGTCAATCGTTGTCAGAATAAAATATACAATGAAAAGTATTGCTAAGCAAAAATGTATTTATTGTATTTAATTTTATATATAAATATAATAAATACGTAAAATTAACCAAACCAAAGCTTATTCTCTTCAGAACTAAATTCATTTCTGGGTGAACCAAGTAAAAGCTGTGCAAAATTACACCATTTTTCAGCTGACGGAAAATGTGTATTAAAAAAGGAAAAAAATTAAGCTTTGGTTTGGTTCAACATGTTACAGTTTATGGCTATCACAATTGCCTGGAATCGGTGGATAAATCTGCCATATTTGATAATTGTGTCTTTAAATATATCAAAAAGTTTATAAAGCTCAGTTATTTCTTTCTCTTTCAAACAAATTCGCGGAAAAAAAACCTTTATTTGGACGTCATAAAGCAGGACACTGCCTTAAGTCACTACAGTGAGACGACTTCACTTAGATTGAAATTTCGTCAACTGAACTGGAAATTGGTTTTTATCTTGGTTTTTTTTGCATTTGTCTATAGGCCGAATATAAGAAAATCACTTTTTTACCGATTAAAAGTAGGTATGTATAAGATCGTAAAAGCGACATCTCTCGGCTAGATCCTTTAAAAAAGAATCAGTCACAACCATACGGACAGATTATTAGCTAATAATTTAAGAATTGATAAACTGAACACATTGGTAATATCCATTAAGGGGCACAATCAAATAACTTTATATAATAACATACTAACATTTGAAAAGCGTATCTCAAATAGTTTTTGACTTACAGTCTTCTAAAGAGCAGCTGCTCGTATTTATATAATATGTGTATATTTTTATCTTTATTTAATTTTTCAAATTTCCGAAAATTACCTTTTTTTTAATTAGTCATTTCAGTTGTGCCCCTTAGCAGGTTCCCTGCCACGGTACATGCTAAAATGCATTTATACGCCAAGCTAATTATCTTAATTTAAGATGTTTTCATCTAAAAGTAATTGCTGGTAACATTGTCTTATGTTTTATTATTATTCAGTTTTTAGCTGTTTGCTGTTAGTTTGCAATTTAAACTTATTACCGTGTACCGAAAACGGTACACGTGGCCTAGAAATGAAATCTTTTCATAAACAGCATGACAGGAAACGTTTTAGTAAATAAAGAACTAATCAACTTAACATTAACAAAAGTTTAAAATTATTTAGGAACCGTCCATCACGTGGTCCTTTTGAGAGAGGGAGGGGGTTCATAACAGAATTACAGTTTGATAATTTGATAGGGTAAGGGGGTTTCAACAAAATCACGTGATATTTTTAAATACTGTGGAATTAGTGTTTAGATTTTCCAGTTTTTTTTTTTTTTAAATGAATGTAATCTTAATTAATCATTAAAAACCATTAATATTTATGTTACCTAAGCTAAGCTAATTAAATACTTTGTTTTTAAAAAAAAATCAAATATCACATTATAATTAAATAGTGGTGGAGAAGTTAAAGAAAAAATCATGTTTAATCACGTGGGGCAGAAAGGGGGATAAAACCTTCCAAAAATTGATCACGTGATTTATGGACGGCTCCTTACCATGAGCGGAGTTAAGGGATTTAGAGCGAAAATCGGAAAATTAGTTCTATGTTAGTTTTTCTTATACAGTAGAATCCGGATATAACGACCCTCAAGGGACCGGCGACACTTAGTCGTATTAACCGGACGACGCACTAAACGAACGAGCACCGATGAATGATTTTAAGCTTGTTTTTATGTATTAATATTACTGTAATTATGAAATAATAATATACATAGTTAGATTAATTTCTATAAATAAATAAAACAAATTCATATTAAAATAAACAAAAAATAACCTTAAGGGGGGAGGAGGTAAGGTGTATTTAATTGTAAATTGTACACATAATAAAGTATCATTTCAAGAATATTCAATTAAATTTTTGCCTAAATTATTAAGAAATAAGCCATTGAGAGCAAATCTTTGGATCCTCTAAAAAAAAAAAAGTGGTGGACATCAGAACTCATTACTGGATTATCTCAAATCAAAAAATCAAATATATTTGGTTAGTTTATGAGCTTCTTGAGGTAATGACGTTGAGATTTTTTTTTTGACGATTTTTCAAGTTTTGTCTTAATTTTAAATTAAAAAAAACGAATTTTAAAAGAAAAAAGCGGTAAAAATCAGCCTCTTTGTTATAGTAAAACTAATTATAATGCAAAAAAAAAACATTATCTCGACTTCACTACCTCATATTTTATGTACTTAAAGAATGTGTCAAAGAAGAAGATCGGTCAAGTAGATTTTGAGTTACAGTGTCCAGCGACTTTGACCATTCTAAGTGGGAGAAAAACGCGTTTTAAAGTTTTAATAGAGCATTGAGTTGTTCGCTACCACTATAAGTCGAGGCACTGAATCTCCGGTAGTTTTGCTCCAATCGACCTACAATTTTTACTGGATATTCTTGAAGAGTTGTACTTTCAAATACGAAAATAAAAAATAAATGCAAAAAAACAGGCGGTTAGGTATTGTTTGTGCGTAGGTATTGTAAACAACACTGCGCGTCGTTCTAAGCGGACGATTTCTTGTCAAAATAGGTCGCTATAAGCGGTTGGTCGCTTAAACCGGAGTCGTACTAAACGGACATGTTTTCATAGTAAGTCTATACGAAACCTAACTTGAGTTTGCATTTTCGTCACTATAACCGGTTGGTCGTTATAAACGAAGTCGTTATATCCGGACTCTACTGTACTTGATAAAAGTCTGCCCTCTAACTCCGCCCATAATTCTTACATATTGTAAATAAATTGAATAAAAAAATAGTTTATGGCAACTGAGTGTTCACCTGCATGAAAACATCATTAAGATTATACTAAGGATCTTCCTTCTTTCTTATAAGTTTGTGGCAAAAAAATACTATAGACAAAAGCAACTATAGCAATTCCACAAAATACCAGAAAACTCCTGAGTCCACCTAAATTTTTGTATAGATATCCACCAATCAAGGGTCCAATGATGTAACCCAGTCTATTCTTCATTCCAGCTCCTAACTCCTGTGCTGATTCTGAGGTTTCAGGTGACACTACTTTCGACCCGTATGTCCTGAGGCACGCGCTGGTAAGTGTGTGAGTGCAACCCCGCAACCCTAATTCAACAGCAACAAACCACCATGGACTTGGGATGAGAGCGATCAAAAGTAGACGAATTGCATACAAGAAGAAGCATAATTTTAAACAACCGATGCAGCCCATATTTTTTAAAATTCTATCGCTGTGAAGCAACACCATTAGCTCTCCGCAGAGGCACCCTGCAGCGATCACGCAACCTTCGATCAACTTTATGGATCCCATGTACCCGGTCTCTTCTGCAATATCCTCAAGATGCCAGAAGATGAAGAAATTTATGAAGGAATCCAAAACTCCAACCATGGTAGCGAATCCAAGGAATATGATCACTTTTCGTTCTCGAAGAAGGTTGCATGAGTCCCGGAACAGAGAGCTGGACGAGAATTGAGGTACCTATAATAATATTGAAAGGTAGATTAACTGAAAAATTGACTACATTTTGAGGTTTGAGATCTCATCATGGATTTTTATGAAATTTTATACGAACGTTTTTATCTGTCGCTTATATTTCTAGAGGCTTGGCGTCGTTTTGGTCTTATAATTTCCGATAACCACAGTTGAAAATGCCCAAACATTTTAAGATCAACAAGCTAATAAAAGAGAGGCTGCTGGTGGATCGGTTGTGTGCTCGGTTTTCTGGATTTTAAATTTAAATTTGCTGTGGGTTTTTTTTAACGTGTAATTTGACTGTGATGTTGGTTATTAACTTTTTGAATATTGACCTTATTTTCTTTTTTACTTAATTCTTTTTGGTGCCTGGTCTGTTCTTTGACAGTAGTGGCTGTGCTAGCTGGGTGACTTTGTTTGCTCATTGTTATACATTTTTGAATGCTGTGCTTTTTTTTTGACCTGTGGCAAGTGATCCTCATCTGTGGTATCATTTGTGTTTTATTGTTCTATTTAATTTAGACTGTAATTTGCATTCGGTGAGTGACCTGTGACCTTTGATCTTGACATTAATTTCCCCACATTGACTCATCCGCGCTTTTCTGATTCCCCCCCCTCCTCCTAACTTTAGTCCAGTTAGGGCACCAACCACGCACTTTGCACATTCGTCAAGCTCGTGTTATTGTTATACGGACTGTTCTACCGGATTGTTGTCCAGGCTTAACCTACTCGCTGACTACTTATATCTATATGATCAGTTCTTGCAAAGTTTGTTCCGGCATACGGAGCACTAAACATCTAGCTCCTTCATCGTCTTCAACATGCTCGGATTGCCTTGAGCCCTATCATGTTCTCAAGCATCTAAAGAACTTTGCCGAATATATTTCTACCGAGCAGTCTTTACTCGCGGGTATGTTGCAAACGAAAAACTGGATAAGCTTCTTATTTCCACTACGATGTTAGAGTCTAACTCTATAACTCTATAGCATATTCTCATAAATTGTTGACGAAAATTGTGGAATTTTTTTAAAAGTAATAATTCTGCAAAACTCCTGAAAATAATATATTATTTAAATTCAATCTGCCAATTTTACAATAGAAATGCGTGCTTGTCACTTCACAGTCGATAAGTTTTAATTTGTTAATATGTATCAAGGATTTTTGCAGATATTTTTTATAATACCAAAGTGAAAAATATCTTAAACAATTTCAAATGAATTTTTTTGGGAATATTCAGAAAAAAGGGATGGAAAAATGTCACTTTAAAGTTAAATTTCTCGCGAAGTATAAGCGACACACATATGAATTTTCCTCATTTTTTATCCTAATTGAAAGCTTTTCAACATTTCATCAAAATCGGTGAGGAGACCTTCGAAAAATGTTATAAAATCTTAAAATATACCTTCAACTCGTGTATGTTGAATAAGTCTAACACGCTTGATGCAACCATCACAAAAAGAGCAGGAGTGAAACTCTTTAAAGTGCCTGTAGTCCAAAAATGTATAATACTTCCTCCTAAAAGGGCAGTTACCCCGAATCCAATCGCACCCCAGGTTCGATATGACCAATGTTTCGCTTCGTTATATGGCTTGGTCAAATCAGAAAATATTGCGTCGGTTATGGATTTCGTAACATTAAACCCGACTGTACCCAGACATAACAAAATTACAAACATCCAAAATGACCCATCCTTATCGGAGTGAGGAACGTCTCTTGTTTCATGGCGTGGTACCTAAAAAAAAAAGTGTTAAATTAGAACATAATTTATTAACTTAGGGATTTAAATCGTCTAGTTGGGTAGGATGAAATTTAAAATTTTTTGCATGAATAAAAATCATTAAAATTTGATGCATTTTTCTAACTTATCTAATCTTTATTCTGAGTAGTTGTTAGAAAGCTCCCGTTCAAAACAAAGTGTTTTACTATCCCGGGATAGATGCTCTTAAATTACACACTCACCTCACTATCCCAGTAGTCTTTATTTTTGCCATGAATTGTAAATATTATATTATTATAATCTTTATTCTGAGTATCTGTTAGTAAGTTTCCCTTCAAAACAAATTATTATTAAAGCTTTTAAGTTATTACTCACCTCATTAGCATAGTAGTGTATATATTCGCCATGAGTTGTGACATTCGAAACACTGCCTACGTCTGTGTTGTGGGTATAATGCGGGATAAAATAGAATCCACCGAAACCAAGGGTCATTGTTATACTCATCAGCACGAAAATGAATTTTCTTAGAACCTGCAAAGGTAATATGCAATTAGGACTTTTTATTTGAATCTTTTAAATTCATGTAATCACTTCAAAATAGTTTCCCAAAAGGTTAAAAATTAACTTCACTGAAACGTAGACAATCGGAATAACACAGGCAACGTATCCCATGATATCAGCCGGAATATTCAGTTGTTTTCCAAACACAAAAATTTGTGGTAATATTGGGCCCATTGCTGAAACATAAATTATTATTTTTTAAAAAAACACAAAAAATAAAAAATTTCAAAATGCAAGAATAAAATAAATACTGTCCTTATAAATATAGATATAAGGTCCATTTTAGTCCAATACCTTTTGCCATCTTTGTTCTAAGTTATTTTAGACGTTCTCATTTGAAGTAAATGTTTGCCGTCTGAAAAATTGTGTAGAGACTTGAACTAATAATAATCCGAAGGTGCCAGATACGGGGAATATGGTGGGTATCGTAGTACATCCCATCCAAGTTGTAAAATCTTTTGGCGAGTTACTAAACGTGTATGAGGTTTCGCATTATCTTGGTGGAACACTACACCTTTTCTATTGATCAATGCTGGCCTTTTCTGTTTGAGTGAATCGATCGTGATATTGTCCGGTAAAAGATAAAAGAAAAAACGATTCCCCTAAAATCTCACCGAACAGACAGCATCACCTTTTTTGATGAATATTGGTTTTCGAAGTACTTTGAGCCGGTTCATCTCTTTTACTCCATGATCTCTTGCGTTTAACATTATTGTAGACAACCCAATTCTCGTCCCCAGTGATGATTCGCTTCAACTGACGTTTGAGAAGCGAATCCGGTGGATTGACATTGACCGTCAAGGTCATTTCGAGGTCAAGTTGAATTTCTTAAATGCGATGACATACTTTTGACCCCGAAAATGGAAATATTGGAAAAATGTACATTCAGATATAAGCTTGAGTAACCCCTTTGACCTGGGAAGCCTCCACAAGGTCAATCTACAGAAACCCACCTACCGCCGGAAACCCTTGATTGTAAAGTTTAATAATTTGTTTTGATCGTAAGTTTTTTAAATCTCTTCATTTCCTTAAAGGTCTTGGTCAAGATCAAACCCAAGGCCACGCCGTACTTTACTTTTCCCTTACTGCTTCAAGATTTACAGAAGCTATATTTCTGTTCAGCAGTAGCTGAGTTTTTGTAGTTTTTGACCTGAAAGGGGGTGTCATTGAAAAAATCGCACTTGACCTTGAAGATCAAGGCCAAATCCAAGATCTCCACCGGAGAGCCAGGGAAAAGTCCTAAACCCCTAGTAGTTTATTTTTCTCTTCCTCCATCAAGATTTGCAGCTATTCAGCGGTAGCGGAGATTTTGTAGTTTTGTTGTTGTAGTTGTGGAGGACCCCAAGATCAACGGAGTCACTCAAGGTCATATCTGAATGTAAAATTTTTCAATCTTTCCATTTCTGGGATCAAAAGTATGTGTTCCCATTTAAGAAAATCAACTTAATCTCGAAATGACCTACAAAGTCAATGTAAAGGCCAAATCCAAGTTCACCACCGGATAGCCAGAAACAAATTTCCCTATGTAAGGGAGAGTGGGGCAGTGTGTAAGAGATTTTGGAATTTCGGCCTAAGACCCAAAATATGCATGAATTAATGCTGGAATGAAGTTATATATCTAGTTTAGAACCTTACGAAGGTAATTTCTGACTACCATGCACATCTAAGACCCGTAAGTACATCCTGGAGCTCTTTGGTAGAATAGTCTTAATATCACTTATAGGAACTGAGCACAAATCAGGTACATTAGGGAGTACGAACCTATGTTTGGCCTTGGAAGAAAGCCGATAAAATGACACCTCACAATCTTCATCTTCATCAGCCTCCTTTATTATCTTACCAACATAATATTTCATACCTTTGCAAGGAAACATGACTCGGATATAGTCGCCTTCACTAGGAAAAATTCCCTTATTAAGGGAGAGTGGGGCAGTGTGTAACAGATTTTGGAATTTCGGCCTAAGACCCAAAATATGCATGAATTAAGGCTGGAATGAAGTTATATATCTAGTTTAGAACCTTACGAAGGTAATTTCTGACTACCATGCATACCTAAGACCGTTAAGTGCCTCCTGGAGCTCGATATTCGCAGGCCTGCGTTTGTTACACACTGCCCCGTTTGTTTTTGTTACACACTGCCCCGAGGTACAGAACTTTGGTCTAGGCTCCGTGAGACAAAGGCCCCTCAGGTTATGTTATCGACAACGGTCATTTTGCATGACCAAAGTGTTAAACTTCGATAGAAAATCATTACTTGGGGAGTAATCGAGCCCCGATTGACTCCAACCCGAAAAAATTAGGGGGTGAAATGTTGAGAATTACCTGTTTGCCAGGCGAGCCTGATTTCGTCGCCTCCTCTTCGCCATGACACGTTCCCGAGCAACGCTTTCTCGATTGCAAACGAAAGAGGTCGTCCAATAGGAAGAAAATACACATTCACATTTGGTTTTGGACGCGCCATATTCGAAATGGAGCCATCTGTTACACACTGCCGCTGTTACACACTGCCCCATTCTCCCTTACTTTATATCAAAATGCACATTAAATATTCGGAAAACTTTTGTCTATACGCCTTGTGTTAAGGCCTGATTTTAAAACCACGCGTCTTCTCTCCATATCGCCAATATACAAATTCCTGAAAACGCAGACACTCAGTGACTCGTTGGGCGCAGTGAAACAACCAAAAATCGAACGACATGACTGGCGCACAGAAGATCTTCTTCATACATATAAATAAAGTGTAGGGAGATGGAGGATGCCCTTGTTATCATTGGTATTAATTAGTTAAAGGGTATTAATTAGTTTAAAAGCAGAGCTCACTTCTTTAAAAAATTGCAAAAAGTGCAACGCCAACTTCCCTAAAAAAGCACAGCCGCCACGCCACCACCACCACAAAGGAATATAAGCCGTTCAGAGCTGTTTTACCTCACTTAAGAGCTTTCACAGTGGCAAAACATCACCCAAGTCGCGTTTGGACGCTTCTTATCATCTTAATGCAGTGCCGGCCTTAGGCTTTTGCGTTTAGTCGGGCAAACTTTTCCTCGGCGCCCCTTGTAAAGAAAAATATAAAAATTATGGCTTAAAAAACAAAAAAACACGCTTTTATAAGTAGCGCAATAAAAAGTTGAACAATTATCGCAGGTTCAAAATTTCTTTTAACTTGTAGTGTCATCAAAAATTTAGCAGTGTGAACAATTTCAAGGTTTGGGCTTTCTCCGAACATAGTTAAACTTCGATTTCTAATTTTGAATTACACAAAAAATGCACAGGCGGACGGACAACACGGTGAAGTGGAAAAAAGTACGATTTTTTTGCTACGATGAACTGACCATACAGAACAATCCGAAAAATTTTTAGATAATTCTTCTATATTTTCACAAATTCCGTCATCTACCGCATTTTGATTGTTGGGCTCGTCCTCTATATGTTCAACTTATTTCCATCCGAAATTGGTTTAGGCGATTCAGATCTAACTTCATTTTGAATAGATGGTTCTGACGCTTTTCTTTTTCTGTATTCATAACCAGACGGTTTATGGTCTCGTTTTCCATCGTTAAAATAAAATATTATCAGCCTGTATAGAAAAAAAGATAACAAATGTTGATAAGAAAAAATTAATTTTTCTACAGTCCAGACCGCAAAGTGTCAACTTTGTAACCACCACTCAAAACAAATTTCCACTTTGCGTAGGCTTCGAACGGAAAAATCGTAAACGTTACTCGGGTGTTAAAAAAGAAGGCCTTAGATCAAATAGTTGGGCATTCTTTATTTATAACCGACTTCAAGAAAAGGAGGAGGTTCTCAACTCGACTTTATTTTTTTCTTTTTTTTATATATATCAATTCGCCGATTGTGAACCGATTTTAATAATTCTTTTTTTATTAAATAGAATATTTCTCAAGGGTGGTCCCATTTAAATTTGAATATTCCTCCTCTAAAGGTGGAAACTTAGGGGATGAATCCCTTTTATTGAATTTCAACCACTTCCCGTCAGCTAAAAATTGAAAAATAAAAAAAAATTTACAAAAAAATAAAAAACGACGTCAAAACTTTGCATGTATGTACAAATTTAAACTAAAAAGTTAAAAATAATATTTTTTATTACTTTAAAGAGAAGAGCATTCAAGCACAATATACAAAACTATTAATACTCGTACTTAAATATTTACAATATCTAATCAGTTACTTTTTGGAGTCGGTGCCAGCCAAGGCAAGTTTAAAAACCCAAATTCTCTAGGTTTAAAACTTGCCTTGCCAACACCAATTAAAAACTGACTGATTAGTGATTCTAAATATTTAAATATCAATAATTTTGTATATTATCCTTGAATGCTCTTTTCTTTAAAGTAATAAAAAATATTATTTTTAAATTTTAAGTTTAAATTTGTACATACAGGCAAAGTTTCGAAGTCGGTTTTTATTTTTTTTTTAATTTTTTTTTATACTCCCAACGTTGCGTAATCTAATATATTATTGAATTTCATATATAAACTGAAAACTACATTTGATACTGGATTTGACACTGGACAGAATAGGATAAAGAAAATTAAATTTGAAGGGTGAATATACTTTCCGTAAAATTTTCTTTGAAATGCTAGTTAAATGTGCAATAATAAAAGCAAAAAGTCAAAAATTAGGAAGAATAAAGAGTGTAAGTAGAAAATGTTGATTCATGTATTATAGAATCTTCAATGCTTCATCTGAGAATAAAATTTACTATATCCGAGTAATGTATCTCTGAGAATCAGCAGCTTAAGGCTTCATGATTTTCGAAAAGTATTTTGGATTTCCTGAAATAATCTTTATATGCATTTAAATATTGTATAGCATTCCAATTGTTTTTCATTGAATTACGAATCTTTGCCACGAAAACTTGGAATAATAATCAATTAAACTAGTAAATACTTCAAACGCAGTTTGATATTATCATTAAATCTGCAGTTTCAAAATAAACTATTGGAAAAATTGAAAAAATCAATTTCGTATTTAAGTTTCATAAATTATGCATTTCAATAACATTTACAGGTAAATTAGAATAACTTTAATACTAACATAAATGTATAATAATCAGGTTTATATCTTATTTTTCTCTCAAAAACTGAATGCATAAAAGGTACAACGTCCAAAAATGAAATCTTTCATTTACCTTATGTATCACTCTTTCCTTTAATATTTTTGAAGACCAAATGAGTTTTTAAAAATAATGATTTGCAAATATTATTTAAAAATTTTATGGAACTCTTAGGAAAGCCCAGAACACTAGCGACGTCCTCAGCTTAGGAGTGATAGCTGCACTCTGCAAATATATACAATCTAAAGAGCCCATCGCGAATTACTAAGAAAAAATTTATTCGAAAACACACAAAAAAATGGAAAACAGCTCTTACCAAAACTCCCTCTAATACATATAAACACAAGCCGCGAAGTTGAAAATGCACATGTAGTGATGTAGTCCGAGATTCGGCGCGAAATTACATTGCTTCTTATGGGAGAAATTTGAACGCAAATATCTTTAACATTTTGTTCTCGCCCCTATAATGGTTTTGGTACTGTAAGAACGGCATTCTTCCTCAGTTACAATTAGTAGAACATCACTTTTTCGTAAAAGCGATAGTTCAGCAGATTCGCCCTGTGGAGTAGAATAAATGGGCTATACCGCCATAAGAAGCAATCCTCGGAATTAGGCGGCTTGTATTTATGATATTGTTCGTGGGGATTTTGCTTTTACGATACTTATACATAAAATTGTCACTTTCCTTGGGGGGAATACAAAAACACCTCGGAAAGTAAAAAAAATGCTTCAAAACGCATGTTTGTCGCCCTTGCCTTCGTCTTACATATATTTTTACTCAATTTTGCAGTTCTACAAAGTTATTCTTCTGAGAAATTTTAATATGTTCCTGATTCATTTGGCGCCCCAAATCGACCGGCGCCCTCGGGCGCCGCCCGAGCTTGCCCCCCCCTAAGGTCGGTACTGTCTTAATGTTATTCGATTCAACCACGTGTTGCTTAGCATTCTTGGCAAATACGTCTGCATAGCAAAGAGCATCGTGAGCGCCGCGAGAATATCATTGAAATACTCTTCTTACTTCTTGGGTGGCTTAATTATGGGTAGTCTACTTTTTTCCTCTTCGGAAATTCTCTTAAACGGTTTCTTCGCTTCTCCAATTTTCCAAAACACGTGGGTTTCCCGTTGTGTACGAAATTTATATATATAGTATTAAATTTTTTAAAATTGTATGTGTTAGACAATTGTACACAACGCGCGAAAAACAAATTGTCGGACAAAAATGTTTGTTTGTAGGGGTGTCTGCGACCCTGAACATAGTGATGTGACGAATTTCATAAATTTACTGATAGCCTGCTGATTTTTCAGGATTGTTTGATAAAAATATATATTTAAAACTCCCTGATGACATTGTCGGACAAAATAGATTTTCCAATATTCCAGTTGGACGAATTAAAGTCGACGCATTCATGACAAAACAGAGGTATTTATTGATATTTGTCGGACTAAGAAAATATAAGTCTAACAGCTTATTACCTGACTCGTGATCAACATATCGGACAATACACATAGTCGGACAAAATATATATACATATATATCAGTGGCGTGGGGTGAAATTTTTGAGAAGGTAAGCCGGTGCAAAAATCAGAAACTTAATAGCGAAAAAAAACTTACCAAATATGCTTACTTGAAGAGTTTATTAATTATTAATGTCCGTAAAAGCTGTGCGACTCCAAACACTCGAAGAATTCGGAAAAAGAAGACATGGGAAACAAAACATTTTATTTAATTTTCAGCTTCCGGTCAGCCACGAATATTTTTCATAAATCGACTTATTAAAATGTTTGAAAAACCCGTCCTTACGCTTGTAATCTATTTTCATCGACGGTTTAGCGCGACCTAATTCGATAACTCTGCTTTTTTGCTGAAAAGATAATCTATTAAATTCATTTGCCGGTTCTAATAAAAAATTCGTTAAGCAGCATTCAACACTAAGTAAAGCCATTTCCAACAAAAATTAAAGACTGAGAACAAGATATAAATAAAAAGCTACTAAAATGTCCTATAACAGACCACCTAGACCTTACAAAATTCTCACCAGCTTTTCACAATTAAATTCTATATATTAAAGTAAAAAATCCTTCAACTGAAAAATTGAAACAAATAAATAATCGTCATCCGAATAGCCGAACCTAACGAAAAAACCCAAGAAGCCGGATTCTAACGTGTTATCGAGAGGTAATAAAGTAGCACCACACCACACTCATAAGTCACAATCCGTTGAGCACCAAGGCAAAAAGAGACACAAGTTAACAATTTTTTTATTAAAATATAATAAACAAAACCACAACACCCCTCCCTTCCGAGAAGACGACTTCTGCCGTGTTCTTGTGAAATAAGGGAGCATTCACTCCTACAATTCACAGCCCCTTCAGTATCAAAGAAATTTACAGTCAGCTGAATATTGTTTATGAAAAAAAAATTAATAACCAAACCCACCCCAACCAACCCCACTCACCCGAGAAGCCGCTTTCTACCGTGTTATAGGGATAATAAGAGAGCACCACTACACTCACACCCGTTCATAGAGAAGACACGAATCAGCTGACATTCTAAGAAATAAACAACCACCCGCCGAAGTGACCCGAGTTTCAACTTATGCAAAATGAAAACAACCGAGAAGCCGGTTTCTATCGTGTTATTTGCTTATAGGATTTGCTTTTAGTGAGCAAAGGATATCACACACGATTTCTTTGTTACTCGTGGAGAAAAGTGTGGGCTTGAGTAAGCCGTAAAATGACCGGCTTACAGAAGCAGCGAGCGAGCACTTCATACCCGATGCAACCCCTTGATAGAACCTGCTACGGTGCGAGGGAAGGTTCCATCGTAGTGCAACAACAGATTATGGTTGTTTTTGGTTGTAACACTTGTTTTGCCATGTTTTCTTTACGAGATGAATTTTGGGAGCGCTTTCCAGGAATTTTACAGGCATAGAACAAGTTTTAAATTTACGGGAATAGGATGAGTTCCCAAAAGGGAAGCCGGTAGGAATCGTGTTATATGGACCCCACGCCACTGATATATATATATATATATATTGGGTTTGCGCGATTGCCATTTTAACGTGATAAGTTGCTACGGTAATGGGATTAATTTATGCCAAATATCAATTTCCAGAAATGTTTTTTACACTAGTTATAAAGAATTTTTGGAAAATTGGAAATGTTATACAGCGTACCAAACCAGTTTTGGAATTCGAGAAAATTAATTTCGTTAATTAGAAGGGGGTAAAAAAAATATTTAAATTTTCAAAAAATATTTATTAAGAAATATATTCCAATTATTTGGAATTTTTATTACTCCGCCCAGTTGCAAACATGCGTAAATGGATAACATGCATGACAAATATGAATGAACGGCGAGGTCAGTGTAATGTCGTGACTCCAGTCGCAAGCCTCGAAAAATCGCAGAAGGCACTTGCTTCGGTTTCATTTTGTCAACTCACTAATCTTGTCTCAGGTGGAAAACTATTGATATATGTATGATCTCTTTGTGAATTTCAAAAACTGTTTAGATGATTTCAAGGTAGAAAATACCTTAATGCTGAAAAAACCGGTTTTTCGATATTTTGACCCTGTTGCACCACATCTGAAAATTTGAAATAATTCATGGATATAGCTTGACATTCAGTTTTTTTTAAATTGAATTTTAAAAATTTCGAACGCGTATAAAAATTTGATTTTCCCGCCAAAAAATTTCGAAAAAAATATCATGTTATAGCTGACAAAAAACCCTGTATTTGAAGAAGCCGAGATATCACCAAAACACTGAAAATCACGTTTTAATTTTTTTAAGGTTATGTAAGGGTCTATGGGTCTGAAAATTTCAGCAAACAGTACTTTTTCATGGATATTTTTTGTTTTTCAAAAGCTCTGGAGGCACTTTTCACCTTCTTAACCGGCTAGACCCTTTCTCGAAAATCCCTCGTCCATCCATCTGAGAATTACTCCAAACCGGAGTCTGTCTGGTAACTTTTGGGTAAAAATTTCTTGAGTAAAAATCTGGTAAAAAGTTTCATATGATAGTGTGGATAAACATCAAAAGTTACCAGAAGACTTCAAGTAAAAATTGGATATACCTTCAAAATCTTACTTGTGTATGTAAATTGTCAAACATGATTAAGATGTCATAGGGAAAACTTATGGATTTATTTAATATTTTCGAAGATTTTGATATTTGTTTTTTTATTTATGTATACATTTTTTCAATAACTTCTTATATCTTAATCAAAACGCAAATGACAGATTACATAATGACAAGCAATCGGTGATTTTTCCTAAATTTACTCGGTCTCGCAGCATGAGTATAATCTGGTAAAATTGGGTACGTATAAGAGGAGAAGTGCTGTCAAGAGTTCAATTTTCTCCTCCATGAGGTTAACACAAAAATTTCAGGTAAAAAATTTTACCCGTGAGTTAAAACTTTATAATTAACAGTCAGACCTATTGTGTGGTTCCCACCCCACGCTACGCACAAGCAAGGTTTGTCGCATGCAGTCAATTCTTCGTTTCATCTCTTGGTCATGCCCATAAACCTGTGACAGACATGCCCACTCTCCAATGGGCAAACCAACCACGAATCAATCAACCAAAATGCTGCTACCTTTTCCTTCCCATTGCAAACTAAATTGGCATGGTTTAACTTTTCGTTTGTATTGCTTGAAAAACTATTACAACTGCCTGATGAAATTCAGCCGGTTTTTGGAATTGTTTCTGAGCCTAGATACATATTTAGTACCTGAAGTACGTCAAATCGTAAGAAAAAGTGAGGTTAAAGTGTTTAAAATATTGGCGCCAAAAGTAAAGAAGCATTTTTAAGTGGAAATGGTATTTATTTGGAGTGTTAGGTAAAAAAGGATGAAATTAATAAACATCCTTGTTCATAAATTACGAAATATAAAACTCTTCCTGTTCCATTTTACTCCCGATCAAAACAAGTAGAACGCTTTATATCTCACAATTCCATTGATAAAGATGTGTACGAACACCTTTTGTCGCCAACAGGTAAATGGTTGGTTTGCCCATTGGAGAGTAGGCAACACTGTACAGTGGCCTTGGTAAAAAAAAAGTCATCAGACAGCGCAGCTCGAGAGCTTTCGCACGCAATTTCCGGACACCAATGTAAGAAAGTTTTGTGCGTTCGGCATCGATTGATGCTTCTTATCAGTATAACACTTCTTTCATATTTTATCTGCTACGGCATTTATTGTTCCCAAAATTTCAAATTAAATATTTTGGTGTACAATAAATGATAATATGATAAAATTACAAAATTAATATTGCAATAAATTGTCGGTTAGTAGGCCTGGACTGTCATTCAACTCTTCCTGGCTCCATGAGCCAGCCTAGTCCTAACTTCCACATCAGCGGGGGGCACCAAGTAGTGCTTGCACCCCGGCGCTGGAAAGTCTAGAGCTTCCCCCTGAGAGAGATCGACGGCCTCTATGAACTTTTGCAGTGGAAATGCTTTTAAACTCGCCGGCACCATGCACTATATGTTTTAATGATTCATTCTTATTTAAGTGACACAAATTCACTATGCAAGAAGTCAATCTTTGCGATTTGAGCACCTGCAGAAGACGAACTAAAAATCCACATTTCCACAAAATATAGTTGTAAGAGTCAATAATTTTTATTGCATCATCGTTAAGCCACTAGTAGTGTGACAAAATCGTACGCATATAAAACGGGAGGCAGGTGTTTTTCACTATATCTCTCGATTTTAATTATTTTATCATCAATTTAAGCAAATTAAACAAAATAATTTGCTAGAACGATCACAATACGTCCGAACACTTTCACTTCAACTCTCTTTGAATGTTGCAAAAATGTATAAAAGTATTCACTAAATTACCGCATTTTTCCACTAAAATCATTATACCGATAATTACGTCCACCAGTTTACAAAAGGGTATAAAATTATAAATTATAAATATAAAACAAAACAAAACTCACCTGCCATAAAGAACAAATGATGTGCCTCAATTGGCATAAACCTTTTCTTTTCTTTGCCAATCATCTTATTAAATTTATTTGTCAACTGAACTATTTGCTTATTACGTATTGTTCCTCCAAAAGCACTGAGACAACTGGCCGATGGATTTCAATTCAATCGGCAATTTTTTAAATAAAATCTTCCAAATGATCTGGCCTTATCTCTAGTTATTAATTAAAAAGAAAAATTGCAACGCCGTATACATCTTGGCCAGCTCTAATAGCGCTGAGACATATCTTGTGGCCACCTACATATTGAGATTTTTTTGTGTGTTCTTATATAATCAACGAAAGCGTTGAATGCGTCCGATCAGGTCAAGCACTTAAAGTCGGCTACTACATTTTACGGCGAGTCAAGTGGCTCCAAAATCTCGTGCTGCGCTCACGTTGTTATTTATATTATCCACTTAAATCCTTTCTTGTTTGAACTAATGTTTGATTTCTACTGATTAAATATTACTTTTGGTGCCGATTACTCGTCAATAAGATGATGTGATTATAATGTATATATACTTATTGCTAGATTAAATAATATTAGCTATTATTTGATTATCACGTTTAATGTTTTTCAAAGAATTAAGAATAATTTAAAACAAGTATTAAAATGATTGTAACATAAATATTAATGATTTCAAATGTTTAATAAGCATTACATTCATTTAGGGCCTGTCCGAATCCAAGTCTTCCTCTTTGTCTCACTATAATAGTTCGTGACGTCTCACCGAGCTAAGCTCTTTCCAAATTCAAATCTAAATCAGTGAGTTTCGCTATATTTTATAGTATAACAATTAAACCCCGATTGCTTTATGAACGAGTCATCGTTTGTGTTGCCTTGGTGAGATATATTGAATGAACAGGTGCCGCTTCCTCAGAAATAACGATGCGCTGGTAAATTTGCATGGGGACTAGGATGCATTTTTCATTGTCATGACAAAGTTCGAGGAGCGCGTGTTAAGAATCTTGAGGATTCCTCCCCATACAGAGATAAAACTGGGATTAAATTTCAATAAATAAGTATTTTGCCATTAAGACAATTTATTTTGAACAAAGATAACGTTAATTTTCACAAAAAAATTTGGTGGAAACTACTAGATAATACGCGCGGGTTAAATGTCACTTGCAATAGCTGATACAGACGCGGCAAACGAGTTCGATCAGGTTAGCTTTGCTTTGTTATAATAATAAAATTATGACAAAATTGCATATTAAAGGAGGAATTCAATTAAGTTATGAAATTAAATGACAAAAGCGGGGAGGTAGTATAAAAAGCTAAAAATTCGTATGACGTGATTTGTAGATGATCCCTATTACCGTGTTTCCATGCAGGGTTCAACTCGAGTTGAACTCGAGTTAGTGTTCATGGAAACTCAGGTTGAGTTGAATTTCGTTAAATCCAAATTAACTCCACGAAACTAGTCGGGTTGAGTTGGGGTTAGCTTCAAATGTCATTCCAGTTTATTTTGTCAACTCAACTCCAAGTTGCTCATGGAAACAGTTCAGGTTTAGCGGACATTTTCTTAACTCAACGAAAACTCAACTCCAACTCAACCCTATGCATGGAAACATGGTATATGTAGTACATCGACGACGCCGACGGCTTAAAAAGATAGTGTTTCGAGGAGGCAAGATGACCTCATTATTATGGCACGTGGCTTCTGTCGTTCGACATGCCGCGAATTGTACTGTAAAGGTGGAAACCCAGGAGCGCTGGCCGTAGCCAGCGGGGGGGGGGGGGGGGGGGGGGGGGTTAGAACCCCCCCCCCCCCCCCCCCGAAATTTTAAAACTTAACTAAAAATTTGCATGATTTTTTAAGAACAGAACAAGGGTTGAACAGTCAGATGAATAAAACTTCCGCCCTTCTTTTTTCTTTGACAATGATAAAATATATTAAAGACATGTTTTGTATCTTACGCAAATAATTTGTTAATAAAATTAATTAATGTTATTTTAATGAAAATATGTGCAACTGTTCGATTGTTGCATTCAGTTGAGTTGAGTTTTATTTACATTTTTAATTTTGTAATATTTAATTCTATAAGAGTATATTTCTTCTCTTTTACATACAATATAAAAATTAGTAAAGGGTCATCCAAATGTGACGCCTAGATGTCAGCACTACATAATTTTTACACGTGACATATTTTCAAATGACATAAGCCATTTTGTTTTATTAGAAGGTAGTACAATTTTAACCATGGACAGGTACACATTGCAACAACGCGTTTACATCATTCAAACTTTTTATGAAAATGGGCGTTCTTTGAAAAATACCCATCGCAAAATTCGTGATTTTTTTGGTGTAAATAATCGGCCAAATCAATCTTCAATTCAAAGATTAGTGAAAAAATTCGCAGAAACTGGTTGTGTTACTGATAAACCAAAAAGTGGAAGACCAAAGTCTGTACGCACAAATGAAAATATTGCTGCTGTTAGTGAAAGTGTTGAAAATGAACCGACAACATCAATTTCGCGTCGTTCGCAAGAATTGGGCATATCTTATGGCTCCTTATGGAGGATTTTGCATAAAGATTTGCATTTACACGCTTATAAAATTCAATTAACCCAGGAATTGAAAGAAAGAGACCATTTACAACGTCGTAATTTCGCTAGTTGGATTATTGAACAACGAACGACAGATCCATTGTTTTCAAGCAAAATTTTGTTTAGTGATGAAGCTCATTTCACAATGGATGGATTCGTCAATAAGCAAAATTGTCGTATCTGGGGTGATGAAAATCCTCGTGTTATTCATGAAAAATCTCTACACCCACAAAAAGTTACTGTTTGGTGTGCATTTTGGGCAAATGGAATCATTGGGCCATTTTTTTTCGAAGATGATGCTGGAAATGCTGTTACTGTGAATGCTGAGCGATACCAATCAATGTTGAGAGGCTTTTTATGGACACAGTTGAGTCATATTGATGTGTCTGACGTCTACTTCCAGCAAGACGGTGCTACACGTCACACAACTCGAGAAAACATTACGTTTTTGCGATCAAAATTTCCTCAACGTGTAATTTCACGAAATGCAGATTTCAATTGGCCTCCAAGGTCATGTGATCTAACACCATTAGATTTTTTTTTGTGGGGTTTTTTGAAAAGTCGAGTGTATGCTAACAAGCCACAAACAATTAATGATCTAAAGAACAACATTCAAGTTGCAATTCGTGAAATAACACCAGCAACATGTCGGAAAGTCATTGAAAATTTCGATATTCGGATTGATGCCTGCAGACGCAGTCGTGGTGGACATTTGAATGATATTCTATTCCACTTATAATTGTAATGGATCATACTTTTAATAAAAAAAAACAGCTTGAAAAAATTGCAAATAGTTTGTGTTTTATTTAAAAGAAACATGTAGGCGCGTTTTTTGGATGACCCTTTATAAGTAATTTCTATATTGATGTAACTTTTTAAAAATAATCAGTGATGTTTTTCTCATACCACAAAGGTAGGTAGCATTTACCTTTCCAAGGATCTTTTACAAAAAACGCTATCTCCATCAACAAAATTGATGTATGAAAAAAATGCTCCCGGAATGAAAAAATAGAATACTTCAGATACCTCATCGCAAAATTCATTAAGAAAGGTAACAAAATAATGGGTCCTCTCCACTAGGCAATAAATATTGGCGCTTTTACTCAATTTGAAAGAAGTGGAATATTATAAATAATACATTTTAGATGCGATCAAGAAACATCTTTAGCACTTATTGATTACTCAGGTTGTAACTGATAACTGAAGAAGTTCAAACATATTTTTTAAAATATTTCTTACTGTTTCTTTCACTGCGAAAAGTCGAAAACTAGATTTTCTTTTGTAAAATCCTTTTTTTTTTAAGTTTGTAAGATATCTTTTTCGAAAAATTAAGTGTTTTAAAAAATTAGAGGTTTTATTTTGTATTTTTTGTTTTTTTTTTTTTGCTAAATAAATTGTTTATACTTTTAACAATATTTTAAGCGTTGAAACACTCCAAAACTCAAATTATTACCGAAGTTATAGCAATTAGAAGTGAGCGCGTCAGGAAGCCGACCCAAAACTCAGTGTGGAGTTCGGATGTTACGTATCTTTCTATCTTTAACAATAATATAATTCCTTTGAAAAGATTAAACTAACAGTAACTCAGGTAACGGAGGACATCGCAAAAGCAGCAGAAAACCTTATGTATGGTCCAGGAGTCGCAGATTGAAAGTAATTAAAAAAAAAAAGATACTTTTAAGGCGTTAACGTCGACCTTTTTTTTTCTTTCACATTTTTCTCGAAATTACTTTTTCCAACCGTCGTACACGATATCTCTAAATCTACTGAACCGATTTGACTGAAATTTGCACCACTTATTTTTTATAATATTACCTAAAGCGTGACGATTTTCTCGATTGGGTTCCGTATTCAAAAGTTATATATTTTTTAAACTCATATCTCCGCCATTTTTAATGTTGTTTTTCAGTATTGGATTTTGTTTATAAATCTATTACATGTATGCGTAAAATAAAGAATAATTCATATTTTTAATGGCCCAGCCAAAAAAGATTTATATTTATGCCTATTTTTTCGAGTGTCAGAAAGGTGTAACACCTTAATAAGAATAACATAGCAGTATAGATTTTTTTTAAATATTTAATTAAATATATATTGAAGAAGTAAAAATTAAACTTTATTTTAAATTAATATTTTAACACTATTTAAAAAAAATTCAATTTAGTTCAAAAATGTAAACTACCAACACCTCCCCCCCTCTTCAACTTTTTATTTTGAACCCCCCCCCCCCCCAAATTCTGGCTACGGCCCTGAGCGCTTCCAATGGAAGAGCGGAAAAAGCGTTCAAAGAGCGAAGTTGGCCAAGTGCCAGGTACCACGCGGAAAATTCGAAGTGTGAATTATAAACGAAGGGGGACTTTTTAACATCCCTATACATACATATACATATATGTATAAATTAAAGTTTGTTTTTTTGTTGTTTAATTACGCCTAAACGCTTGCATCGCTATTCTTATTTTTTTCCCCGAAAGTAGTACATTTTACAACTTAACATAGAGGCTAATTTTTTTTTTTGGTTTAAAAATGGCGGATCCAAGATGGCGCCTGAAAATTTTAAATTTGAAGCGATTTTCATGAAAACCGGAACTTTGGAATTTTGGTGGATGTTGATTTCAAATCCGCTATCCAAATTTAGAAATACAAAATGACAGATCCAATAAGGCGACCAAAATTTCTCGTTTTCAACAGATTTTAATGAAAATTATTGCAATGATTATTCTTCGGCCACTAATTTTGAATATTATCTAAAGTTTCAAATCCAATATGGCGACCAAAATTTCCCGACCTCAACGGACTACTAATTTTGAATATTATCAAAGTTTGCAAATCCAAAATGGTGGATCCAATATGGCGACCAACATTTTTCCGATTACAACGGGTTTTAATGAAAATTAATAGAATAATTATTTTAAATATTATTAAAATTTGGAGATTCAAGATGCCGGATCCATAAAGGAGTTTTCGAATTGAAACAATTTCGAGAATATAACCAACTAGAACTTTTGAGCACTGTTTAATAAGTAACTGTTTTTCCAACGCCGGGTGAAACCGGGTAACCTAGCAAGGCTTTAATCTACGAAAATACAGTCAACTCTAACGCGATTAATTCGTACCGCATTGCAGTCACTCAATATAAATTTTACGAAAATAATTTTATTTTTTGCTGTACCCAGGCATAAGAAATTTACATACCTCCAAAATTACCTTCCCTCATTGTAGTGAGGAACATCTCCGCTCGTACAAGTAAAATTATATATTTTAATGTCTTAATGTTGTCGGAGTAGTCATTCCAAAGGTTTAGGGTTTAGAGAGCGCTATTATGAAAAAAATTAAAACTATTTAACAGATTGATTTCAAATTTTACGTGCTTATAACTATTGAGAACAAAAACGGGTGAAGGAATTTTAATTTTCATATTAAAAGGAAACCAAAATCAATTTACCTTGATTTTATTCACTTTATGAAGCTTGTTAAAAATTTTAATTGCTAGCGCTATATATAGTTATAATTAATTTTATCTAGAATAAGGAGGAGTAAAAAAAACTTGCTGTTTTTTTGCGCTTTTTGTTTTTAAGAATTAAAATTATAGAAATGACGAATTTCTTAGTGTTTCCTTGACATTTTCTCGCTAATTTCATTGGATTTCATTTAAAATTAGCAATATGCTATCAGTTTTACACTGATAAGTTTAAAATATGGTTAGGTTTTCACGTACTTATTTTTATGAGTTCTGTATACTCGAGAACTTTAATATTGAGTTTATAATCGCTATACATTGCAATCTTAAAGTTGTAATAGTTAATTAAAAAATACACATAATATAAGCTTAGGTTTTACTATGACAAAGTGAAACTGATTTTTCAAATATTTATTTTTAAATTAAAACAAAATAAATATTTATATTTGGTACTACAGTTAGAAAGCCTGTATTCTCAGTATTATATTTAAAAAATTTCATAAAGATATGTCAACAAACAAAAATGTTACAGATTTATGACACGAAAAAGTCCCGCTGGGCTTACTGTGCGACGCCTATCACCTCGTTCTTAAAATCTAAAAAATCGTTGGAAGTTTAAATGACGACATAAAACTCCAATACAAAAAATGCTGCGATTCCAAAAAGAATGCGCGGGTTTATTGTCGCTCGGTTGAATGGCTGACGAAATTTTCTGGCGTATGAAGAGAAAATCAGCCAATTAAAGTCAGCCCAAGGTCGTACGGCGGAGTATTTTACTGAGGATCATTATGCTCAATGGGAAGAACGCTTTTATGAATTTAAAGGTGAATTAGTCGGCCAATTAGAAAAGATCGCAACAGCAGGAAAACCTGCGCACTCATCAGTTTCGCGAAGCCCCGGTAAAAGCATCCAGATCAAAATAACTCTGTGCGACAAAATCTTTCCAAAATATCTCTACCCAAATTTTTGGTTGATTGTAACAACTGATTGCGTCTTCGTGATTTATTTTGTTCTACGATTCATCAGAACTCCAATTCTGGATGACTTGCAAAGATTTCATTATCTGAAAACTACACTGGTAGGAGAGGCAGCACATGTTATCAAACAATTAAGTATCGAGCGCGCGAATTATACAATATCAGCATGGAAGACATTGACCGAACGGTACGAAAATAAGCGGATTCTTGTCTCGTCTCTTTTAAAAATCTTTACCTCTCAAGCAAAAGTTTGCGTAGAGTCGGAAAGTGCACTTAAAAGCGACATCACAAACAAGTGATTCGCATCGCTGACCAATTTAGAAATTAACACCTTGAACAGCGATTCCCTCATAATCCACATTCTTTCTCCAGAAATCCATTAAGAAATGGGAAGAATCGATTGGGGACTCTACTGACAATTCCACTTGGATAGAATTGCAAAAATTCTTAGAGCTTAGGTTCAGAATGTTGTAAGAAGCTGTCGCTGGGGAAAATCAGAGTCGCATCCTCCTAGTGCAAGTGCAACCAACAATAAGCGGCATGAATTTAGTAAGCTGAGAATGCAAAACTTCCATGCGGCCCAAACCACTTGCTAACTTTCAACGCTAATCACTTGATAAAAGCTCGTTTCATTCATTTTTTTCGACGCTACGCTGCGATCTAAAAATACATCAAGAGCCGAAAATAAATAAATAAAATCGCGAGCCGTCTGCTTATCAAGCTTCTGGAGGCAACACGCAAACCGCCTGCATTGAAAGCTGTGGGCTCGACAATATGTAAGATCTGGTGGAGTCTCGAAGTGGCGCGAGCACTGATTGACTCACGTTCGCGCTTCGTCACATGAAATTATATCAACAGCTAGTAGCTGATCAAAATCACTGGCGTCGGGAATAAAAAGAAGTCTCTGCGATCGCTCTTGACACGTTAATTAGCTAATATGATAATAGGAGCAGAAAGTCCACGCATATTGCTAGAGGGAGTTAAAACAGGGCCAATTGGTACGTCTATTGCCCATAATGTAGAATCACAGTAGAGATAGTATAAATATAAATTCATAGGGTCACTCTATAAGAAAGTAAAATATATTTTGAGATTAGTTAAGCATTTTTCAGTGCATGTGTCCTACCAAAGAACGTATAATGTTACATGTGTTATGTGTTATATGTTCTTTGACATTACCAAAGAATATCGAGTTACAAAGAATGATCACTCCAAATTTAAGACGAATAAGACCGAATTTCTAATGCAAATCACTTAATACCCGCCAGACGACTCGTGTCGTCTTCGATGGGAAGTAGGAAAGAAGAAGGGGATCAGAGGAGGGGAGGCAAGGAATTTCTCTCTTCTCTCTGCCATTGAATGAATCAGCTCAGCTCAGCGCAGAGGATGGGACTTTGGACGCTCGCTTTAGGGCCAAGGACGCTCGTGTCACCTTCTCGTCGGGTCGGGGGGCTTAGAAAAAGGCATACGCCACGCCACGCACTGGCCCAAAGCAGTCGTGTATTACCGCGAAGCGCGCGTAACCGAATTTCTCCGGAAATCAGATGAAATTCCTTGTGTACGTCATCGCAGGTGATTCCTCTTTGACCGTCAATTGACTTTTTTATTAATGCGTTTTTTACAAGTTGAGGAGATAGGTTCAAAGCAAAAGGTTTAGCCGGATAAGTATGACGAGCCTGCCTCCAAATAGGAACCTACATATATCGAAACTTATCTTTTAATATCGACTTGATGTACAAACACAATTTATGTATGCA